>CM072089.1:21150841-26150841 GCA_036850905.1 Luffa acutangula | reverse complement strand
GAAGAAAGTACAATAACTACAAAAGAACTTGTATTGGCTACCTCTAATTGGAAGCTGTTAACTGTACAAGATCACAAAAATAATCAAAAGAATTGTACTTATATGAAAAAACTCTTGCATTTTTCATTCCAAATCAGCCACAAAATATCTTTGAAGACTTTGCTTCATAGCACCTTTGTCTTATCTTTTAACCACCAATCATTAAGGGATTCCACCAACCAAGTATTTTAAGACCGAGGCTTACATCACTGAAGACCAAACAAATTGCCAAAGAAATCCCACACTCTTGCTAAAAGTGCAATGTAGGAGAAGGTGAGAAAGAGACTCTTCATTCCTTTGGCACAAAACACATATTTGGGGAGATCTGAAGATAGGGGTTCCTCTGTATTTTATCATAAGTGTTGATACTGCCATGAGCTACTGTCTACAAGAAGAACTTTACCCTTTTAGGCGCAGTTCCATCTCAACTTGCCTAGCAAATCTCCTTTCCCAAAAGCCTTCTATTCTCCTGCAAAGCAAGATAGACTAATTTCACCGAGAAAACACCACCACTTTCCAAATTCCGCACCAACGAATCATGGTTAAGCTATGGCCTACTGCATTCCAAGATGGATGAAAGGTTGGCTCACTCCTCCAGCTCCCTATCAAACAAACCCTCTCCTCAACTTCAGGTCCTAATAGTCCGAAGGATTCCACAACTGATGGGCTTTATTACTTTATGCAAACCACTATGTACACTCTGCATTTTCTTTATTGTGAAATTAAGCAGTATGTGAATGAATAAAATTGGATCATCTGATGAAATCAAAAGCCCATAAGGAAAAAAAAAACTTTGTAGCATGGTTTATAAATTGGATCGAAGAAATGACTGAACTCTTAATTAACCAATGAAAAGATTTGGGGTTTGGGGTGGCTAATCAACTTTGTGGATGTAAAACTATACTAATTTTCAGTACTGAAGTAGAGGTACTTACTTTATGCAGCTTCATTCCCCAGGTGTTTTAGCCATTGGAAGTAGTAAGAAAGGAGAGAACTCATATTCACATCACTTGGACCCTGATGTAAGTGTGCCCTGATATCGTTGTATATGTTGCATACTTAATACTGTAGCTCCCAGGTTTTGTTTTTACCATTATATCGTTGTTTCCTTAGATTGTATTGATTTTTATCTTCCTCTTAATTAACAGGTTGGTGTTTCTGTAGTTGACCGCTTCACCTATTACACGCTAGCCTTCTTCGAGAGGTTAAATATGTATGATAATACTTCATTAATCAGGTAAATATGATCATTTCCCTTTTCTCTAAACTGTACTAACCACTATCACCTCTAGGTCCTAATTGTGCCAACTATTGGTAAAGTCTATTTGTTTTTTTTTTTTTTTTTTTTTTTGTATTTCCATTAGAATCAACAACTTCAATATTTAAAAGTTGCAATACAGGTTCAGTCGATTTCTCTTTTCATGCCTTACTCTATGACTTTTTTTAGAGAACTAAATCATGTGGTGTTTGTTCTCCTCTGCAATTGAGGGGAGGCTTAGGTAATTGTGAGGAAGCAATTTGATAGAAAGTTGATATGGATCCACCAGTAATATTGAGTTTCTATTGTTAAAAGTGAGAGATTAAATTTGTGTCAATTTCTTCTAGTTAATATTCCTACGTATTTTATGTTCATCCTTGACTTGCCTAGTAGGGTGATTGATGCCACGAGGAACATTATGTGGAAAGGAAATGGCGAAGGACAGTTGAGTCATTTGGTAAAATTTTTTGTTTTCTATGAAGACTTGAAGAGTCATTTGGTTAATTGGAAGGTGGTTTCTTCGACAACAAAAAAAAAAAAAAAAAAAAGATGGGGGGTCCAGTGCTGGAATGAGGCAAAGGAATGAAGCGTTGATGGGGTTACGGAGGTTTTTATCTGAGACTAATCAGCTATGGTACAGTGTGGGCATTTATGTTAGGACATTTTTTATTAATATTGGTATTTTTAATACGGACAATATTATAATAAAAAGTTTCAAAACAACCGTATTTCACTAATAAGTTTTAAAAATACCAATATTAATAAAAAATGTCCTTTATGTTATGTATAATAGAGATTGGTTCATGAGTCACTTGTTACAGGGGAAGATGGGGAGGAGGAATTCCTTGGTAAAAAATCTTAAAATTGAAGGAGCTGGTATTAAAATACTCCGACACAAAAAGTAGAAATGTTCAGAAGGTTAAATTTTGAGCAGTCATTTGGGTGGATGACTTACTGTTGGCTGTCAATTTACCAAGATTTTGTCGGACAGTGGAGCTGAAATTCAGGTTTTAGTGGTGAAATATGGGATTCAAGTACAAATGGTTGGAACATTACTGCAAGGAGAAGTTTGAAGGAAAGAAGAGGAGAGTTGGTTGAAGACAGATTTTGAACCTACTGAAAAGTCAAGTGTTATTGGAAGCGAATGGCAAAAGGGTATGACTTTTGGAGTCTAGAGGTTCACATAAAATCTTTATATCTTAAATTGATTTGATGGTGGGAGTGTCTTGGAAAAAGGTTTGTGCTACACAATTGGAAAGGAACTCGTCCAAGAAAAAGGTTAAATTCTTTGTGTGGTCTACTTGTCTTGAAAAATTTTTAATATGGTTTGTTTCATCATTGATGTCTGGCTTTGATATCTACCTTTCTCAATTTCCTTTTCTGTCTAATGGAGAATAAAGATCTGGTTCCTCTTTTCTTTTCAGGTTTGTTTTGCAGAAAGTTGTGGAATTCAGTGCTACATGTTTCTGAGTTGTCCTGAGACCTTATATTACATGATAAAATATTAAATTCGACACTTTCAAAGATAATTGAAGAACTAAGTTCCAAGCTCGGGTTAATCAACATATAGAACAACCAGCTCAAGCGGAGTTTTCGTTCATTATCAAAAGGGAAAACACAAAAGTAAGGGGATGCTGAGGGTTATAAAAAAGACTCAATTGGCAAAGATTTGCATTAAGTCATAATTCTAACTAAGTCCTAGAAAGCTTCCGGCTTCCCTGTTTGTTTCTTCTCCTTGGAACGTTCTTTTATTTCTCTCGAACCACAATCTCCAAAGAGGCTAATCATCCTCATTGGACCAGAGGCACTTTGCCTGCCCTTTAAAGGAAACCCCACTCAGCAACTGAATTAAGGCATCCAAATCTTTGCTTGGGAAGCACCAGCTGATCTGAAAAATTTTGAATAATTCCTCTCAACAAGCAGCAGC
This sequence comes from Luffa acutangula, assembly GCA_036850905.1. Taxonomy (NCBI): domain Eukaryota; kingdom Viridiplantae; phylum Streptophyta; class Magnoliopsida; order Cucurbitales; family Cucurbitaceae; genus Luffa; species Luffa acutangula. Next base: position 26,147,617 of record CM072089.1, on the reverse strand, counting down.
AAAAGGGCAATTAAAAGATAGATGCATCAAGGATTCCCCATTTCTTCTACACAGAGGGTGCACCAATTTGGGGAGATCGACATGACAAAGTGGGCATGATTTTTTGGATTCAGCAGCAAGTGTTTAGCCTCTCAAAAAAAAAAAAAAAAATCCAGAGGAAAACCTTTACCTTTCTGGGGCAGATTGTATTATCGATAGAGGAGTTGAGGTGAGCATTCTGCGTAATCAGCTTTGGAACTAAGCATTTAACTGAAAGATCCCACTATTATCAAGATTACACACTCTCAAGACTTCCCTGTCATTTGGAGAGAAGTCAGCAAGGACATGAGATAGAGAACTCCATTCAACGACCTCCTCTGAGAGACTCCTTCTAAACTTTAACTCCCAACCTTTGTAAGCCTCAACCCAGCATTGGGAAATCACAAAATCCTTGGAATCTCACAAAATCCTTGTTGCTAGGGTGAGCTAGTGGTCTATGGGCATTTCCAGAACACGATCTTGTCTCCTTTACCCACCTTTAAGTCTTTAACTTGTAGTAATTGTCAACCTTTTGAGCAACAAACAAAGATACCTTTCCACATTGATTAAGCCCTTTAACAGACAACCACAATGCTAGGCCTCCAATAACGAAAGTGTATACACGAAAGAATAAGGGCAAGGGCAGAAAAGAGAACTCACCTCCAAGTTAGTTATGTGGGAGTGAGTGTGGGAAAGAATGGGGGGACCACTATGGTCCTAAGAGTGAGGGTCGGAGAATGTGATCGTGGGGAGTAGTAGTATATAAGCTGTGTTGTTTTCCTTTTTAGGCTTTATGTTGAATTTTGGCTAAGAGTTCAGAGGAAAGGGAGAGATTCCAGCTCTCTAGAATTGGCTGGGTTTTTGTATTGCCTTTAAGGCTATTTATTTCCCTCTGTTTATCCAAATATTGTAAGGAGTTACCTTACAAATTGGTATAAGAGCACTAAAATATCCTGGGGAGGTGGAAGAAAATGCGCAAAAGAGAATAGAGGAGAGGCTGGATGCGAACAAGCAAGAGATGACCACGATGAAGGAAAATCTTCCAAAGATTCTGGCGATTGAAGAAGGAATGCTGGAATTTCGAAAGATTCTTGCAACTCTAGCGTCTGAGATTGCACAACTTCGATCATGGCCAGCTTCTTTAGGGGTCGTTGACGAGTCTGTTCAGAAGAAGAGAGAATGGACCGACACCGGAGAAAACATCGGAATGAGGAGTGAAAGATTGTGCAAGGTGGATACCGAAAAGATAGAGGAGATTGGCGGAGATAGAAACAAGTTCAAGAAGGTAGAGATGCCTGTGTTTGGGGGCGATGAACCTGACTCATGGTTATTCCGAGCAGACAGGTACTTTCAAATTCATAAACTATCTGATGCAGAGAAATTAATCGTAGCTGTGGTGAGCTTTGAAGGGGTCGCACTGAACTGGTATCGTGCAAAAGAGGAGCGTGAACCATTCAAGGACTAGAGAAACTTAAAGCTCCATTTGCTGAAAAGGTTTCGAAGGAAGAAAAAAGGTACTGTGTGCAGTCGATTTCTCGCGGTGAAGCAGGAAACAACTGTAACGAAATATTGTGAGGACTATGAGGAGTTGGTTACTCCGTTACCCCACCTGTCTGATGAGATATTGGAAAACACCTTCATGAACGGATTGAAACCGATGATCAAAGCGGAGGTTCTCTGTTTTCGGCCAGTGGACTTAGAGGACATGATGGAGAAGGCCCAAATGATCGAAGATAGGGAAACGACCTGTGAAGAATAAGAAAAGCCCAGATCAGGGCAATCTAGAGTCACGGTGGAAACGAAAATAGGGACAATGTTGAAGAAAGAAGGGCCTAAGCCCATAAAAGCCCACCAGACCAGAACGATTACATTGACAAATAGCCCAACGACTAACCCTAGAAGAGATGGGGGAACAAAGAGACTATCGGATGCTGAGTTTCAGGACCGGAAAGAAAAGGGGCTCTGTTTCAAATGCGAGGAGAAATATACTGTAGGGCATCGCTGCAAAGCAAAGGAACTTCGAACATTAGTTGTTCAGACCAATAGTGAAGAACTCGAGATTGTAGAAGAAGGATAACTGCCCCAAGAAAACACTGCTGACGTTGCTGAGGAAATGGATGATGCTGCTGAATTGTCTCTGAACTCAGTAGTGGGATTAACAGGACCCGAAACCATTAAAATGAAGGGCAAGATAGATCTAGAGGAGGTCGTGGTCTTGATAGACAGTGGGGCAACCCATAACTTCATTTTTTAACGGTTGGTAGACAATTTGAAACTTCCATTGACAGAAACGACTAACTATGGTATCATCATGGGTTCTGGTCCACCAATCAAAGAGAAAGGAGTGTGCAAGGGTGTGGTAGTCTCGTTGGGAGACTTAATAGTAGTGGAAAACTTCTTATCGTTAGATCTGGTGGGCGTTGATGTTGTGTTAGGGATGCTCTGGTTGCATACTCTAGGGGAAACTTGAGTAAATTGGACTACACTGACCATAACGATAGAAAGGGAAGAAGGGCATTTTGGGAGGAGATCCCAGCTTGACCAAGACGAAAGTGTCTCTCAAAAGGATGATGAAAGCTTGGGAGGAAAATGACCAAGGCTACCTAGTGGAGTTCAAGGCTCTGGAAGCTATCGTGGATTGTGCTGAGTTTAATGCTTTAACGCCAACTGAAGGAGTCCCAAACTTGACTCGCCTACTAATTCAGAAATATGAAGATATTTTCCAAATGCCAGACTCCCTGCCCCCTCACAGGAACATTGGCCATCGAATACACTTGAAGGAAGGTGCTCAACCAGTGAATGTATGCCCCTACAGATACCCCACAAGTTCGGAAAAATGAGATTGAGAGGTTGGTGGCTGAGATGCTGGTGGCTATGATTATAAAACCAAGCGTGAGTCCCTATTCTAGTCTAGTGCTATTAGTCAAGAAGAAAAATGGTGGAGGGAGATTTTGTGTTGACTATAGGGCTTTGAACAACATTACCATACTAGACAAATTTCGAATCCCAGGTGTGGAAGAACTCTTGGATGAATTACATGGCTTGAAAATTTATTCCAAGATAGACTTGAGGTCTGGCTACCACCAGATAAGGGTACATCCTGAAGATATCAAGAAGACAACATTTAGAACACATGAAGGGCACTATGAATTCCTTGTCATGTGACCAGTGCATCTTCAACCTTCCAAGCCCTGATGAATAGTATTTTCAAGCCATACCTCCGTAAGTTCATCTTCGTGTTCTTTGATGATATTTTGATCTATAGTATGACTTATGAGGATCACTTACAACATTTGTCTGTTGTCTTTAATATGTTGTCTTTAATATTTTGAGGGAGCATCAATTGTGGGCCAACATGGAGAAGTGCCAATTTGTGAGGGATCGTATCGAGTATTTGGGGCACCTCATTTCAACCCAAGGGGTTGAAGCTGATCCAGAAAAAGTAAGAGCCATGATGGAGTGGCCACAACCACAAAACATTAGGGAATTACGGGGGTTCCTCGATTTGACGGGCTACTATGAGTGCTTTGTGAGAAACTATGGGTGCATAACAGCACCTTTAACTTGGCTACTTAAAACGGGAGCCTTTGAGTGGGATGAACAAGCAACAACTGCTTCTGAACTCCTTAAGAAGGTTATGGTTACTCTACTAGTTCTTGCTCTACTAGATTTCACACAACCCTTTGTGGTGGAAACAGATGCGTCAGGCATAGGATTGGGGGTCGTGTTATCACAGAAGAAGAACCCAATCGCATATTTTAGCCACACCTTGTCGACGAGAGCCCAACAAAAGTCCATTTATGAACGAGAATTGATGGCCATAGTCTTGGCGGTTTAGCGTTGGAGACCATACTTATTGGGACAAAAATTCATTGTGAGAAAAGATCAAAGAGCCCTCAAGTACTTGTTGGAACAACGTGTGATTCAACCTCAATATAAAAAAATGGTTGTCCAAGCTCATAGGCTATGATTTTGAGGTGCAGTATAGACCGGGACCTGAGAACAAAGCTGCAGATGGGTTATCCAAGGTAGTTCCTGTGGCTCACTTAGCGTATTTGCAAGCCCCAGCTATATTGGATGTGGAAACCGTGAACCAAGAGGTGAGGAAGGACCCAAGACTCATGAAAATCATCCAACAACTTTAGAAGGATGCCATCAGTGTGTCCAAGTTTGTGTGGATTCAAGGGAAGTTGCTCTACAAGAAGAGGTTAGTATTATCTAAATCTTCCACCCCAATACCTGCGATTTTACACATTTCATGACTCTGTCATGGGAGGACATTCGAGTTTTCTAAGGACCTACAAAAGATTGATTGGAGAATTATATTGGGAGGGGATGAAAAATGATGTTAAGAAGTATGTAGCCGAGTGTTTGATATGCCAGAAGAATAAATCCCTCACTGCCTCCCCTGCTGTGTTGTTACAACCCATAGAAATTCTGGAAAAGTCTGGGAAGATATCACCATGGACTTCATAGAAGGTCTCCCAAAGTCAAATGGAGTTGATACGATATTAGTGGTGGTGGATAGATTGAGTAAGGCAGCCCATTTCATGAGTTTGAAACATCCATACACGGCCAAAACAGTGGCCCCTTTCTGCAGGAAGTGGTGAGACTTCATGGATTTCCAAAGTCCATAGGGACACATTGAGACAAAATCTTTCTTAGCAACTTTTGGTCAGAGATGTTCCGTATGCAGGGTACCAAGTTGTGTAGAAGTACAACTTACCATCCTCAATTCGAAGACCAATCTGAAGTAGTTAACTAGTGTGTGGAGTTGTACCTTCGGTGCTTTTGTAGGGAACGACCGAAGAAATGGAGCTTGTGGTTGGGGTGGGCAGAATATTGGTATAATACCACATTCCATGTCTCCATAGGAATGACACCTTTCCAAGCTGTGTATGGCCAACTTCCTCCGCCCCTGTTGACTTATGGAGACATGAGAACGTTTAATGCTAGCCTAGACCATCAACTGATGGACAAAGACATGACACTTAAGAGTTTAAAAAAGAACACCTCCAAACCGCACAAGAATGCATGAAGAAGTTTGCAGACAAAAGACACACCGAGATTATTTTTGAAAAGGGAGGTTGGGTGTTTTTGAAACTAAGGCCCTACCGACAGAACTCCCTAGCGAAGAGGAGGAATGAGAAGCTGACTCCTAAACTTTTTGGCTCGTATCAGATTGAAGAAAAGGTGGGATTAGTGGCCTACGGATTGAATCTCCCTCCAGAGGCAACCATACACCTAGTATTCCATGTCTCACAGCTGAAACGAGCTTTGGGGAACCATCAGACAGCACAAGATGATCCGCCGTTGCTGACAGATGAGTTTGAATGGATAGCCTCACCATTTGAAGTGTTGGCTTGCAATCATGATTATTCTGAAGCCTTGATTAGTTGGAAGAGGTTGCCTGAACATGAAGCCACCTGGGAGAATGTGGAAGACTTCTAGAAGCAATTCCCTGAATTTAGCCTTGAGGACAAGGTTTTTGAGCAGCTTGGGGTAATGCTAGACCTCCAATAATGAAAGTGTATACACGAAAGAATAAGGGCAAGGGCAGAAAAGAGAACTCACCTCCAAGTTAGTTAGTGGGAGTGAGCGTGGGAAAGAATGGGGGACCACTGTGGTCTCAAGAGTGTTGTTTTCCTTTTTAGGGTTTATGTTGAATTTCGGCTAAGAGTTTAGAGGAGAGGGAGAGATAACAGCTCTCTTAAATTGGCTGGGTTTTTGTATTGCCTTTAAGGCTGTTTATTTCCCTCTGTTTATCCAAATATTGTAAGGAGTTACCTTACACACTCTTCAGGAGACAGCTGGTATTTGCTAACTATAAACTTCTGCCAAAGCACTTCCTTCTCCTTCATAAAGCACCATCCCCATTTTGCCAGCAGGGGTACATTTTGTTTCCGGCAGATTGCCGATGCCAACACCTCCCAAAGATAACGGTAGGCTGGTAATATCGGTTTGATGAGATTTGTTGGCTTAGACTCGTTATTCCCCTTCCAAAAGAAATTTCAAATCATTTTGTTTTTTGCTTCTTGATGGTTTGCTTTAGACACTTGAAATAGAGAAATAATGGAGAGGGATGCTTGTGAGGACATGTCTTGCTAAAGTTTGTCTTCCACCCCTTGAGAGGGGAAGATTTTTTTAGACCACTAGTTTTCTTGCCACTTCATCTTCAATTGGGTCCAAAAAAGCTGAACTGTTTGCTTTGCCCCCGAATGGCATGCCTAAATAAGCAATGGGCCAACTACCAACCTTGCATCCCAGCTTTACTTTCTCGTTGAAGTATTTACTTTCAATTACCTTTATTCTGTATATTCCTCGATTATCCTCTTGTTCTTATTTATAGTTTACTCCTGGTATATTTGGGGCTGCACAATTTCCTTTGAATAAGAAACATACAAAATCATGTTTTGTTATCTATAAAGATACAATTTTAACAGTGTATTTTGATTTATTTACGTTTAAAGTTATCTCTGTTCAAACCAATCTACCCGTGGAGTTTAATCCCTTCTGGTGGAAATTCGCAGTCTTTTCAGTTCATATAATCCAAGTTTGTTGATGTCAACTGCATATTACAGAACGGATATATACCGACGTAGATTGGAGGAGGTATGAATAACTTTTCCGTTCAAAGTATTTGATTTTTATTTTCACAGTTGATCTGCTGCTTTTTGGTCACGAATGTTTATATTACTGATTTATGTTGCCACATTTAAGCTCTTATGGTTGATTTTAACGGTCTTTGACAAATCTCTTCCCCTTTTTCTTCGGGGATGGGGAGGTTGATTTAAATTAGGTTGAAATCTCATTATGATATCTAGACTTCTAGGTTTGTTCCATTTTAGTTCTTAGACTTTTAAAAGGTCTATTTTAGTTCCAAAATTTAACAACCATTTTGGTCCCTAAAAACTTTTGAAGTGCCCGTTGTAGTTATTGTAGCGTTAGAAAAATAACTATTTTGGTCCTTCATATTATCATCTACCTAATATCCACCCATCTAATACTTAGAGTAAGCCAACCTATGTAACTCTATTACACGCCATGACAGCATGTCCACACATATACTGATGTTATCCTCCTATGTTAAAAAATTAATAGACAAAATATCAGTTTTTAAACTTTCCGGAATTGAAATAGACCTTTTGAAAGGGTAAGATTATATTGATATCCCCTATGTGTACACTTGTTTGTTTTAGTTACAAGTGTATGCAGCAGGTGGTGGGCTATGATAGACACATTTAGTTGGCAAGAAAACTTTTCTTGATTTTATATGCAAGAAGCAATATTCTAGGAGGCACGAACACTTTATTTTAGGTTGAGTGTCCGTGTTGGACACGAATACGTCTGGACATGCTTCAGACACGTGTTCGACACACTAATTTAAGTGACCTTTTTGTTTTTTATTTAATTTTAATTTCGGATACGCCTTGGACACTTTTTTTTAACAAAAAAAAAAAAAAGCACACAGACAACATCACCAAATTGTATAAACCCTAACATCTCATCTCCTCCCTTCTAACCTGCCATTCATGGACATGAAGAAGCCACTCATGCCCACTTGCCGTCGAGGCCGACAACCATTTGATGTGCCTTTGCCATATGCGAAGGCGAGCGCATATTCCCCCTTTTTTTAATCTTTCCGAACTTGTGAGAATCGATTTTTTCTAAACTACTTTATTTATTTTTAAAAAATATTAAAATAAATCCTAGCAACTAAAATAGATATCCAGTATCCCTAATGTGTCCGTGTCCTATTTTTATAGAAATTTACGTATTGTCGTGTCGTATCTGTGTCTCGTATCCGTATCCGTACTTCTTAGGCAATACTCATCTAATATTTGTCTCACTATTAATATTCCTCTTATGCGATGTGATTTATTTTTTAGATTAACTTTATCTGGATTTTCTGATTCGCAAAAGTCACTGAGACCATAGCAGTCATGAGTCACTTTCTAATTTTTACAAATTTCATGTTCGTACCAGAGGAATGGTTACTAATTTGCCATTTTCTCCTCTCTAGGTTCCTGTGACAAACTTCTTTGGCTCAGTGATGGAAACAGTTCATACTGATTCGGCTTACAAGATTGTCCCAAGAAAGGACTCCAACAGGGGCGAACCCGAATTACATCTAATGCCACACCACAATGAAAGAACATTGATTACTTCAGATAAGCCAGATCATGTTAGTAAACCAAACACACGGGTAACTTATTTCTATCTTAATCTTATGACTTGAAAAAGGAAAGAAAAAAAAAATTATTCTATGATAAACATTGCTAAGAGAGGGTAAGCGACCCACAATGCAGGATGAACATGGCGCTTTAACAAGTTTATGGAGAAGCTTACATAATAAGATGGAACAAGTTGAAGATGCTGATTCTTTTGTGAACTATGGATTGGCCATTATGCTTCCATTCTTAGGGATCTCCATGTGGCTATCAAGGTGAAGAAGCTGCCTCCCATTTCTTGCTTCTCACTTCCACTTTGGAATTCGGTCGTTTATATGTTCATCCTGACCCAATGCCATGTCTTGAATATGTTCCAAAACTTTTCATGTTTTGAACTTTTATGCCTGGAGAAAGATCCATGCTTGCATAAAAATTGCTCTCTATAGCAGCAGCTAATCAAGGGTTGGGAAAAGATCTTCAATCAGCTTTGTTACAAAAGGATCTAGACAAAGAACTTCAAGTACAGGTCCAGATACTATAATTCTTCCAATTACTTCATTGAAACAACTGAACAAGAGCAATAGAGATGTATTCATATCTTTCATTATTTTCCCTTCTGAATGTAGACAGTGGAAATAGCTTATCCTCTTAAATCCCTTTGTGATCCCTTTTACTCTTCATGTTACACTTTTAGTCCATTTCCAATAGAACATTTCTTTGTCCATAATCTTAGTCTTCTCTTCTCTAACTAAGTATTATCTTGGTTCCATTTGGTTCAAATTTTGAAAATATAAATTAAATCCAGCCGAACTTGCCCAATTCTATCCAAATTGCACTGGACCGTATTTTTCAATTTTATACTTTAGAAAATCAAGGTGAAGATAAAAGTTGCCGAGAATCGGTAAGGATACTACCTACTAAATTGACTATATATATATAATAAATAGAAATTGAAAAATCATCCCAATTACAGGAGTTGACTTATAACAACACACTTGAACCTTCAAATTGGACAATTATCTCCCTCAAACTTATAAAACTATTACAATTAAACTTTGTCAATATGTCAGAGTGGGCATAGTTCAACGGTAATTGGTATGTATCATCGATCAAGAGGTTAGGGTTTAAATTCCCCTACTCCAAAGGTTGTTGAACTAAAAAAAAAACTTTGTCAATATAACCTAGAAACTTTAAAACATGCAGAAGCTAGATGAAGGATTGTTAACTTAATCTTTTTAATGTTAAATCACAAAAGAAACTTTTACGTTCAACCATTACCGTATTTAACTAAGAAGAGGGTGCTGATTATTAGGAAGTACAAATACAAGATGTGTATTATTGAAATGGTTCTTGCGGATAAATTAAGGGCTTCGTTTGGTAACGTTTTCGTTTCTTATTTTCGTTTCTTCATTTTTAATAAAGAAAAATAGAATTTCATGACCATAACACTTATATATTCAATAATAATAAACCTATATTCTTATTTATGTTTGGAAAAAATTGGAAACAAGAACAAAAAAGGAGAAACTAGTTTTAGTTGTTCCCAAAAGTTCTATACAAATTATGGGAGTGTTTCTAAAAAATGAGAAACAAGAAACATACATAGTTATTAAATGCTTAGATAAATAAGATTAGAAACAAGAAACAAGAAACGAGAACGTTACCAAACGGGCCCTAAGCTTTCATCTCATGAATAAAATTCAGGAAAATTAGAAGAGAGGTTATGAGAGATAAGAGTTGCACTTGAGTGAGTTCTGTAAAAAAAAAAACAAAAAGAACAAAAAAAAAAAAAAAAAAGAACAAAAAAAAAATCACATGCCTTTGTCAATAAAATTTATGATCCCCTCTTTGCAAAGTGGATGGCTGAACCACTTTAATTCCTTGGAGTCTTTTCTGATTCTTCTTCTTCTTCATCATAGAAATTCTTCTTCCTCACATGCATTTGGTTTTCTTCTCTGTAAATTGATTTTATCTCCTCAGATTATTTGATTGAATTTTCTGGTTTTGTTGCATTTGTTTATTGTCACATGTAAAAAAGTAAGTACATCGCTAGATATGCTTCTTAACTTGTCACATTTACTTATTTTGTGTTAGAATATGCTCAGTGTAGTAACTATTTTCTGTGATTTTTTTTTTTCGTTATTCAATGGTTCTCAAGTTCTTGCATTTTGTTACATAAGTTCAAGAAGGAAGACTTAAGTTCCATAACTTTCAATGTTTGGCATGAATTTCTTCTTTTGTTCTTAAGGTGTTTGCCATGTTTGTATACGTTGTTTTGGAAACTCAAGTATGTTTTAGTTTATGCTCCGTGTATCTATTTGAAGTGAGCTATTTTATTCTAAATTAGCTTACCTGAATTTCTTGTGGCTGTTTCCAACATACCATCCAGTATAAGTACAAATATAATTAAACAACTTCTTCCAATGAGAGACATTTTTTCAGAAGTTGTTCTTTTACTCTGGGTAATATTGCTTTTAAGTTTCAATCATGTGCTCAGATAACATGAGTATTTGCATACCTTGTTATATCTTTGTTGTATTATAAAATTCTAAATTCGAGATGATTCGGTTGGACCCTGAGTATTAGCTATGATATCGTCAGTCTTTTCAATAGCTAACACTCATTTGTATTTAAACTATCAGGAGTAGACAACTCTACGCTTAGTGGAATAATCTCTGAGAACATCTGAATATCGACACATCAATGTATTTGAGAAAGTCAACATATGACACAAGAGACTTAAGGAGGTAGCCATAGCAAACACGCCTTTCACCATCTCTCCATTTCACTTGGTTGGACTTTAGTTCAAAGTTGAAATATTTTAGAGTTGTGTACTTATTTTGTTTAGCAATTTTGCTTTTTCTTTGTAAATTGGATCATTGATGTGATTTGTGGATGGACGGAAAGTTTCATGCATATACACTATTATATTTTATTAATCAAATCTATGTTCGTTGAGTTAGCGTTGTTGTGTAAAAATACTTTTTTGATTTTATTGTGTATAGGTTGATAAAAGAGAAATAAATAAATAGTGATATATCACTATTTATGATGATTCATCAAAGTCATACAAGTTATTTGGGTGACGACTATTCATTATGATTATAAGCATTTTTGTGACATTCAAAATTATCATGTCATATTTTTTAGGGAAAAATACACTTTTGGTCCCTGAGGTTTGGGTTAAGTGACACTTAGGTCCCTGAGTTTTCAAACTCAACAAAAATACCCCTGAGGTTTGAGATAAGTGTCACTTTGGTCCCTGCCGTCAATTTTTCTGTTAAATCTTAACGGCTGATGACGTGACACTATTATTTTAATAAAAAAAAATATATTTTTTAATTTTTTTAAATACAAAAATATTAAAATAATAAAATATTATTATTTTATCTTCTTTTTAATACTTTATCTCTCTTCCTCTTTCTTCCTCTTTCCCACTTCCTTTTCCAACTTCTTCTTCCAAACTTCATCTTCTTCAACTCCGACGGCGGTGGTGAGTTTTTTTTTTTTTTTTTTTAAAAAATTCTCTCTCTCTTTTCTTCTCTATTCTCTTCCCTTTCTTCACCTTTTCTTTTCTTTTTCTTTTTTTTTTTAAATAGAGAAAAGGGAGGGGGAGGAGGCTCCTCCCCCCTTTCCGGTGCCGGCGACGGGAGGAGGGAGGGCCTCCTCCCTCACGGCTTCAGATCTGAAACCGTCCCTCTCCCTCTTCTCTATTTAAAAAAAAAAGAAAAATAAAAGAAAAGGTGAAGAAAGGGAAGAAAAGAGAGGGAAAGAAAGACATTTTTAAAAAAAAAAACCTCACTGGCGGCCGGCGAACGGCGGCGGCGGTCGGCCGCCGGAGTTGAAGAAGATGAAGTTTGGAAGAAGAAGTTGGAGAAGGAAGTGGGGAAGAGGAAGAAAGAGGAAGAGAGATAAAGTATTAAAAAAAAGATAAAATAATAATATTTTATTATTTTAATATTTTTGTATTTAAAAAAAATTAAAAAATATATTTTTTTATTAAAATAATAGTGTCATGTCAGCAGCTGTTAAGATTTAACAGAAAAATTGACGACAGAGACTAAAGTGACACTTATCTCAAACCTCAGGGGTATTTTTGTTGAGTTTGAAAACTCAGTGACCTAAGTGTCACTTAACCCAAACCTCAGAGACCAAAAATGTATTTTTCCCTATTTTTTATTGACACTGTAGAATTGTTAGGAGAAAAATTGGTGTGACAATTTAAAACTGTCATTATAATTTTTTTTTATTGATGGCAGTGAACTATCATTAATATATATCTTGACAGTAAATTAGTTTTTATTAGGTTTTTAATGATATTGTAAAATTGTCATTAAACAAATTATGTCAAGAAAAATGTGTGATTTGACCGTTTTTAATTGTTATAATTAATATATTTGTGACAGTTTTTTTTTTTTTTCTAAATTTTCATGTATTGAGCTTTTTTTTAGAGTCGATTCAATGACTACAAAAAAATGTCAAGAAATACGTTTTTGACATTTTTTTCAATGTCATGAAAAGTCAAATTTGTAGTAATATCTTTCAATCAGGAAGACAAGTTCTTGAAAATCAAGAATGACAGTGGCTAGCTACGAAATTGAAAAGTTTGATGGAAAGGCGGATTTTGATCTTTGGAAAGCCAAAATCAAGGCCATTCTTGGCCAACAAAAGGCTATTAAAGCCATTGAAGATATTGCCAAATTACCTACTACAATGACAGATGAGGAAAAGGAGAAGATAGAACACAAAGGGGGGGGGGGGTTGGAGTGAATTTTTGACATTGAATAATTTGAAAAGACGAGAAAAAAATGTCAAGAATAAAAATAAAAATGCAAGAACGAAAATTTGAATTAAAACAAATGAGAAGGATGATCGTTGGATTTGGTATTTTCTACTGAACCTCTTGTGACTTGTCTTCCTAGTTTGATCTAAATGTCCATTTTATGAATTTTAATTTGAGTCTGGTAATGCTTCTTGACTACTGGAGGACCCTCACTAACTTGAGTTTAGTTAATCAATTAATCCATAACACCGTAATTATTTTAATTAACCAATTTAAATTGCGTCCACTACCCCTCATACGTAACTCGAATCACCGTCTAAGTTATTTCTAATTATTTTAGCATAAGCAATTCGAAACTTCGCAATCTATTACCTAAATTAATTGCATGACGAACAAGGGTTCAAAATTACAATGATTTATTCAAACAAACATTCAAAATAAAATCATGACAATTTTCTCATGTTCTTAGGCCTATCTAGAATCTATGCTAAGAATTTATTGTAACTTAAACGTTGTTCTTGCCTCAACCTAGTGGCTATAAAAAATAACAAATGTAATGCATTCAATTTACTCTTAAGAGGCGTCAATTCAAAGGAATAAAATTAAACACATTAGTTTATGCGAGACACATGAGAAACGTCAAAAAAAAGTTCATAGAATTTAGAATAAAATCATTCAAACTCAGCCAAAGTCACATAGGTTCAATAGTCAATCCAAATCCAACGATACAAGAGACATTAGCTGTTCATAACTTGCGAAATCAACAACATAAATCGAATCAAATACATAAGACAAGCCTAAAAGTCCTAATATACTCAGAAAAGCAAAAGAAAACGAAAGGAAATCAGAAAAAGCACGAAATTCTAACCTAACAACGCTAAAAACCATGACTAGGTATTTATAAAATCGTCGTAGCATTGAGACGTGTAGAGGCCAGTGTCTCGATGCTGAGCTTCTGCCTTCCGCGTGTTTTCGAGCCAGCATCAAGACGCTTGAGGGTTAGTGTCTCAATGTTGTGCCTAATTCCAGCACACTGCTTATTTTTACCAGCTTTCTTTTGGCTTGCTTGGTTTGTGACTTGAACCTTTGACTTCTTGACGCTAATTTTTGGGCTTGTTATGGTCTGGGTCTTTTCACCTCTTCTACATCCGTAAACTCCAAGTTGGCTAAAAAAACTCTCCAAATTGCCCAAATTAACGCCAAATTGTATGATCCGCTCCCAAAGCCTCCAATGCTCGAATTACCTATAAAATAGATAAATAAACCATAAAATTGGATTTATCAAGCTTAGATTAAAGACAATAAAATAGCACTGTTTAAGTGTTATCATGTAGTATCAACCCTTTTCAACCCAACAAAGCTCTGCTCCATGTTTATAATCAACACATTGCCTCCAACTTGTGTGCTAGAACAGATTGGACCATCGTCAGTAAGCACAGATTGAAAATTTACCCTCTTACCACAGCTTTTGTTATGACGAAAACAGTAACAACGTAACAAGAACGAAAGGGCGAAGAGAAACAACACACAGATATACGTGGTTCACTAACGGTGTGTTAGCTACGTCCACGGGAAGAGAGAGAGAACGATCTTATTATGTGAGGAGTATTCAGAATACAGAGATTAGGGCAAAAAAATAGGTTAAGAGGGTTTATATATGGCACCACTCTTAACCCTAACATAAAAGGTCCAAATAAAAGCCCAAAACGGAAATATCATATCTAATCCCCTATACATAATTTAGCTTAGGGGGCGTTGCTCCCGAACCCCCACCGGACGCTTCGCCCCTGGACCCCGACTTGCTGACCGGGCAGCGAGACCCTCGTACTGGGTCGTTCGCTTCATATCAGATTCAAGGCATATCAACAGCTTCTTTTCAACAGGACGCTTTAGCTGGTAGGTTTGGGGCAGTATTAGGTAGGTCTAATTGTTACTACAATGGAGGTAAAGTGAGTATCAAGGTTGGAGTTTTTTGGGCTACTGGTTGTGGAGAAAGAATGTTAGTCTGGGGTTCATTGAATATGGTCAATTCAAAGTTTCGAGAGGTAGATGGGTCATTAGTATGATATTGGTGATATTCAATCTATTGGTGATATTTGCTGCTTCTACATAGCCTCCACAAGAATTTCCAATGTATCTAAATATTTGATTGGTCCAAAAAGTAGGGGGAAGATGAAGAATTTCAATCCAACCTCACTAAGATGGAGCCACATCCCTTACCCTCGCTCACTCCTCTCCAACCGTGACCTCCCCATACATTTCCCTTCCCTCATGTCTGAGACATTTGGCTCCTCTCTGAAGAAACCATGACTTATGCATTATGGCTCTCCCAATAGCTTCAAAACCGAATCTCTAAACTACCATGCACTATGAAAAAACAACAGCAGTAGCTTTAATGGAGGGGACAAAATGTGTTGAATGAAATTCCTAACATGGAACGTCTGTTCATTGGGACCGTGTAAGAAAAGAGCATTAATAAAAAAAAAAACTATTTAGCAACAAAACTCGGGATTTTTCCTTCTTCAGAAAACTAAAAAAATCATCGATTAGTAGCAAACTCATCAAATCTATTTGGAGTTCATCTCATATTGGTTGGACTTGATCTCTTGATTCTGTGGGAGCTTCTAAAGGCATTCTTATAATGTGGAGTGAACCTGAGTTCACAATTAAGGAGATTATTCAAGGTTTATTCTCACTCTCTATTCATGTTTTTATGGCTGACAATTTCTCTTTTTGGCTTTCGGCTATCTATAGTCCTTCTAGTCATGAATATTGTGTAGATTTTTGGAATGAACTTCATGACTTGGTTGGTTTAGGAGGTGATTGTTGGATTCTTGGAAGAGATTTCAATGTCACTTGGTGGTCTTGGGAAAAATCCCATGGTCGATCAATGAACTAGAAGTAGGTGCACGCTCAATCAATGGATTTCTAATTACCATCTCCTTGATGTTCCATTACACAAGGTCCAACGTTGGAGAAAATCAATATTGCTTATTGATAGATTAATTTTTTATGACAGATGCTTGTCTTAACAAATTTGGAGCAGCTTAGTTTTGAAGACTTAATAGAGTTACATCAGACCAACCATCACCCTCTTTGACTCTTTCCTTTGGGGATCTCTCTTGGGGCTTGTGCCCGATTTGAGAATTATTGGCTGAAAATTTATTCATTATGTGGATCATGGAGAATTGGTGGTCTCAATACTTAATTCAAGGATGGTTAGGGCATGGTTTCATGATGAAGCTTATGGGATTGAAATCACAACTTTAGAAATGTAATACATCATAACGTTTATTTGCATCTCAAATTCCATCCTTTATCACATAGTTGAAAGTTTTAGATGATACTGAAGATAGGGCCCCTTTATCCTCATATCAAACTATTACTAAACAACTGTTGAGAGAACAAATTGAGAACTTATCGACTCAAGAATACACCTATTGGCACCAACATTGCAAGTTAAATTGATTAAAAGAGGGTGATGAAAATACAAAATTCTTTCATAGAATAATGGCTGCCTATCGACCAATGTTGAGGCAGAATTCCTTGGCTTCTATCGAGGCACTAGATTCCTATCGACCAATGTTGATTGGTGTCCAGTTAGTGAAGCTCAAGTGGTAGGCTTAGAGGTTGTTGTTTTCGAAGATGAGGTGTATAAGGATGTGAAATCACTTGGTTTGAGTAAATCTCCATGTTCATATGGCTTTACAGCTGAATTCTTCTAATTTTCTTAGAATGTTATTAAACACGATATAATGACTATGATTGGGGATTTCTATTCTACAAGTATTATTAATGTTACCTTGAATGAAACTTATATTTTCCTTATTCCAAAGAAAATAGATTCTAAATTAGTCTCAGATTTTCACGCTGCCAGTATAATTCTTTGTGCATACACGATCATTGTAAGAGTTTTTTTCAATAGATTGAAAAATGTGCTGCCATCAACTATTACTAACTTGATTGCAAACAAGTTGATTGGTGACTGGAATATCTCTCGTAAGAAAGGTGTTATGCTTAAGCTGGATTTAGAAAAGACGTTTGATAAAGTTGATGAGGACTTCTTGGATGCAATTCTTCATGCCAAAGACTTTGGAACAGTCGGGAGGAAATGAATTTGTGGGTGCATATCTAGTGTGAACTACTTGATTATTATTAATGGGCGACCTAGAGGTAAGATTATCCCCTCTCATGGTATCCGTCCGAGGGACCCTCTTTCTTCTTTCTTCTTCATCTTGGTTTTGGATTGTCTTAGTCGTTTACTATCTTATGGTGCGGACCTAGGTCGAATTTTTTCTCATTCGGTTGGTAATTTTCAGCTATGTGTGAATCATTTGCAATTTGCTGATGATACTCTTTTGTTCTCCACTTTTTGTAAGGATACCTTGATTAACCTGTTTGATATTATCAAAATTTTTGAGATGGCTTATGGATTGAATATTAATTTTGCCAAAAGTGAGTTCTTGGGGATACATTTAGATGATTCAGAATTGAACTGGTTGACAGCAACGTTTGGATGCAAGCAAGGGAATTGGCATTCTACAGATCTTAGATTGCCTCTAGGAGGCAATTCTAAATCGACATAGTTTTGGTAGTTGGTTATTGAAAGAATTCATCATAAGCTTCATAGTTGGAAGTACGCTTACATTTCGAAAGGAGGTCGTCATACTCTTATCCAGGTTGTTCTCTCTAGTATGCTTATCTAGGTTTTATCCTTGTTCAAATGACCTCTATAGGTTGCTAGAACACTTGATAAACTCCTTCGTGATTTTTTTTGGAAGGATCTAGAGGTAAGGGTGACAGAATGTTAATTGGGCTACAACGCAACTTCCTCAATTATTGGGTGGTATTAATATTGGAAAATTTCCAACATTGCAATTTAGCACTTCTAGCAAAATGGTTTTGGAGATCCTTATATGAAGATAATGCTCCCTGGTGTAAGTTCATTTTAGCTAAATACTACAACTCTGAGGTAGTTCATTTTTGGCCAAGAGTTATTCTAAGAGGTTCTCACAAATCTCCATGGCAATTTATTTGTTCTATTATTGATCTTGTATCTTCCTGAGCAAATCGATGTTTGGGTAATGGTTTATCTACTTCTTTTTGGCTGATTCTTGGTTAAGTAATGGAGTTCTTGAAGGAGTGTAGAACACTCATGCAGAAGCAATTAGGATCTTAGACACTTTAATTACATAAATTTTAAGGATAAAAACATGCTCTTAATAACTAAAAAACAAAGTATTAACCTTTTGGAGATCAAATTGAAGCACTCCATGGGTTGATTTGAATCACGAACTCTTCGTGGACGACTACTAACGTATTTCCCACTATTCTCCGACCTTAGAACGGCCTGTGGGAACCGAATTTGTGATGGATTTAGGAAGAAAAGAGAGTTCGAGAGAGTTTTAAGCTCTGGTTTTTGAGAGAACAATTCCAACAAGACCAATCATCAATCTTGAGTTTTCCTTCTCAATTTAAAAAAGAAAAGCATGCAAAGTACTTCCTCAGAAGAAGACAACAAACATATGAGGGATTAGGTGTGAAAATAAGTGACCCTTTATGGTTAAAGGCATGAGATTACTCAATACACACCACCTCCTAAAAATCCATAATTAAAATCAATTTTTATTTTCTTAATTAATTCCAAAATTAATTCAAATAATTAATTTTAAATGAAATTAATATAAATAATTAATTACAATTATTTAATTTAATATCAAATACCAAATTAAATAATTGCATCAATCCTGATTTCTCTCAAAATCGATCGTTTGAATATGAATCCTTATTCATATGTAAAATTCAAATCGAGATACGTATCCTATACATATTCACAATATTTAAATCATATTTAAATATTTCAAACTCTCTCTATAGTTTAATTCATAATTAAACTATAATAGATTACGTTAATAATATCGTATATAATTAACGTTAACTCCCTAAACCGAATTTGAACAATTCAAACTCTTTCATCACATTGTTCTAAGGTTTAGTCCGATGTGAGCTAGCAGGGAGATCTAATGGACCAACAGATCATGAGCTCCAACGATCCGAGATTAACCAGCTAAACTCTTTAACCTAGTTAACCAACATTCGTTAACTTCCGGGACACTCCACTATTTCCCAACAACTGCACTCTCCTCACTGTAGATATATTTTTGTTCACTCGATATAATCATAATTAGTAAGTCGACCATTCACAGGTTGTTCGTAACTACAGCTGCGTCAAAGTATCGTTTTACCTTTGTAATTACCTCTTATTCTTTAAGTCTCACTGATCCTCTAATGAACAATTGGTTTATGGTCCAACCATCAAACTGAGTTCCTCTCGAGTCGATGAGAGGGTGGGACTGACGGATCCGACTTGTCGAAGGTCGTGTTGGTCAAATAAATTTAGGAAAAAATACACTTTTAATCCCTAAGGTTTTAGTTAGGTTTCATTTTAGTCATTGAGTTTTCAAACTCAACAATTTAGTCCCTAAGATTTGAGATAAGGAGCAATTTGGTCCCTACCATCCATTTTGTCGTTAAATCTAACGGGCTGCTCACGTGGCACTATTATTTTAATTAAAATAATAAAAATATTATTTTTAAAAATCTTTATCTCTTCTCTCTCTTCTCCTTCTACTTCTTCCTCTCCTTCTTCCACTTCTTCTTCCTCAGCACGTCGAAGCTGGCTGCTGGTGGCCGGCGACCGCCGCTCGTCAGCCGGAGCCGTGGCTACCAACGACACTTTTTTTCAACTTTTCTTATTTTAAAATAATAATGAACGCTCGTCCATCACGCAACCCAAATCTAGTTTTTTTTTAAAAAAAAATAAATAAAGTGAGGGGGTTTCCCTTTTGTTCCAGCTAGATTCGAAGGGGGAAATCCCCCTTTCGTTTTTTTTTTTTTTAAAAAAAAAACCAGTGAAACAGGTGCGAGAAGGAGAAAACAGACGACGAGATTTGGGCTTAAACCGACGAGAAGACAGACCCAGATCTGGGCTTTAACCGAGGATCAGACTGTTTGGAGTGTCATCGACTAGTACTCGGGCTCGATGTTGTCTGTCCCTCTAATTTTTCTGAGCACGACATTGCCCTATTCCAAATGGCCTCGTTTGATCAGACTGTTTGGAGTGTCATCGACTAGTAAGGCTTCGAGAGTCAGTAGCAGCTCTGGAAAGCTGACCAAACCCAGTGAGACTCTCCATCCCCACCCACCTTCGATCCTGATGCACGATTCGAGATTTGAATTCGATAGGTGTTTTGAATTTTAAAATCTAGAGATGGGTTTATATTTGATTTTGTTCTTACTTGGATGTGTCGTAATTGATGAGCTTGGAGATGAGAATGACAACTGTGACATCGAATTGGAAGAGTGTGTTTAGTGCTCCACGAATCCTCATCGGTGCTATCTTCGAGAGAAACAACGGCACAACCTGTTGCATTTCAGTTAAAAAGAGTGACGAGAAGAAGAAGAAGAAGAAGAAGGAAAAAAAAAGTGTCGTCGGCCATCAGCAGCCGGCTCCAGCGTGCTGAGGAAGAAGAAGTGGAAGAAGGAGAGGAAGAAGTAGAATGAGGAGAGAGAGAAGAGATAAAGATTTTTAAAAAAATAATATTTTTATTATTTTAATATATTTCTATTTAAAAATAATAATAAAATAATTTTTTAAATTAAAATAATAGTGTCACGTCAGCAAACCGTTAGATTTAATGGCAAAATGGATGACATGGACCAAATTGCTCCTTATCTCAAACCTCAAAGACTAAAAGTGTATTTTTCCCATAAATTTATAATCCACAGCACTACTACTATTTTGTAGCAATAGTGGTCGGGGTCGAACATAGGAAAGGGGGATTTAGCAAGTGTAGAATTTCGTGCTTATGAAAACATTGAGATTTTTAGAATGAAGGACAAGCAAGGAATAATAAAATACTAAATTTAAATGGCACAAAATAAACATGCAGGAGAGAAATTAGAAGGAAACGAAAACATGAAAAGAGATCGTTGGATTGAGATTTATTATGTTTGATTCTAATTCGTTGGCTTCCTAGTTTTCTCTAATAATTATTCTAAACTGATTTCATTAGTCCAATCGGCTTCTGGGTAACTCGGAGGACCCCCTACACTAACCCAAAAGAAACTGGAACATTGTTTAACAGTATACCTATTCCTAGGCCACCCCAAGGAAATGAGAAATGGGGAAACTTCTTCAATCCATAAGCAAATAAAGAATTTGTACCGACAAATGCTACGTATACTCTTAGAAGAAGACCACATGAAGCCACAAAGTAAGGTCGTTTTAAGTAAATTAACTGATGAAGCTACAAAAATATCAACAAGAGTTGTTGATAAGTAAACAAGGGTTGTTGATGATGCTGGACCTTTAACAAGAGTTGTTCATAGGGCCAATACAACTGGTTAGTTACATCTATCTCAAGAGTTGAGAGTGTCTCAATATAGTGGGAGGGTTGTTCTACAATCTGACCGTTACATGGGCTTAATTGAAGCCCAGATCGTCATACCTGATGATGGTTTTAAGGATTCATTTTCTTAGAGCAAGGCAATGAATGATGTTAACAAGAACCAATTGGATTAAAGCAATGGACCCGGAATTAAAAAATGTGATTTCAATTCCATCTAGGATCTTGTAGATCTATCTAATGGGGTAACACCTATAGATTACAAATGAATCTACAAGAAGAAACGAGAGATAATCTTATGGTTAGACTTATGGCAAAGGGTTATACCCAGAGACAGGGGACTGTAAGAAATTCTTATCTCCTGTCGTCATGCTAAAGTCTGTTAGAACTCTTGTCCATTTTGAATGGATGTCAAGACTACCCTTTTGAATGGTAATCTTGAGAAGAGTATCTACATGTCTCAACCAGAATGGATCATTTAGCAAGATCAAAAGCAAAAGAGTTTGAAAAGCTTAAGTGATCAATTCATGGATTGACCTAAGCAATTCGACCTTGGAATATAAGATTTGATACTGTGATCAAATCTTTTGGCTTTGATCAGAACATTGATGAATCTTGTCTTAACAAGAAGATCGTCAATAGTTCAGTAGCTTTATTAGTGTTGTATGTGATTGATAACCTAGTGATAACTCTCCAAAAAGGAGTTATTTAGGCCTTAATTCTATAGGGATTTGTGTGTATTTTATGCTTAATAGGGTTTCTTTTAGATATATATATTACATTTTTTAACTCATTTGGAAGAATGGGACCTTTGGAAATTATTTTGTGCAGAATATGTTGCTGGGCGACTTAAGGGAGCAAAATCTGTGCTGGAGCAAAGCGAGGAGCAAAACTGTCACGTCATAGCTCGTTAGCCAATTTAACAAACCGAATTCTGTTAATTTATTCTCGGGATAAAGGAGCAAGGAAAGCCATCCACGTGTCTAGGTCAACCTAATTCAAGTCTCTTATCACTCTATAAAAGGAGATGGTCGCCCAAGTCAAAGTCATTCTATCCTTGGGAGAAACATTCCATTCTGGGAGAGTTACTTCCACTTTTGGGAGTCGAGTAGAGGAGAGATTGGAGACCATCAAGAAGACCATCAATTACAAGCTGTTCAAGGGAATTAATCTTTTCTTGTATGACCTTGTAGTTATGGACATGCTTACTCAGATTGTAACGTGTGTTTCCATGCATTTTATGAACTAAGTAGCTTTAGGCGTTGGTTAGAGAACATGTGATTGTCGTGCTTAATTTCTAGTAATATATATTGATTTAATGCATCTTGGTTAATTGTTGTGCTCATTTATATTTTATGCCCGCCTGGCCAGTCGGTATGAATACATCTCTCTAGTTTCAGGGATGATTTAGGGAGTGTGTGGCGGTTAATCACACTAGATCATTGTGTATTGGTGAACGCCAGTGACTGAGCTAGGGATAGCCAGTTGCCTAGTGCTTGATCGGTAGAGCTTCATTGGAGTTGAAACACATTCTGAAAAATCCTGAGTTCCGGGAGGAATCTTCTAATAAGACTGCGAGAGTTTTTGCATGATCAATAATATTGCTAGAGCGTCTTCTAAAACAATTACTAAATCCTGACCAGCGCCTGTTTCTAATCTGTCTGCTTATTTGTTTATTTTCTGTTCTGTCATTTCTTTTGCTTCAGCATCTTATCAAAAACCAATCATTTTTACAACTTTTGAAACCATTGAAAAACTAAACAAAATAGATAAAGTGAAAGCTAATTTAGACCTTGGATTCGATAAATACTTATTACTTGCTTCGGACTGTGTATACTTGCACAGAGTTCTAGAGTTTTTTTTATATCATATTTTTACTCACTTTAGGAACCCAACAGCTAGTCATTAGGAATGATGTAGGTTATCTTACTGACTAGTAAAATGAGCTAGCAACTCATTTCCAAATGAAAATTTGGGAGAAGCTAAGTTTGTTCTTTGGATCCAAATTGTTAGGAACCGTAAGAACAAAAAGCTAGCCTTGTCTTAAGTGTCTTATATCTACAAGATGTTAGTTAGATATAAGATGCAGAATTCCAAGAAAGGTTCACTACCTTTCAGGCGCAGAATTCATTTTGTCTAAGAAACTGTTTCTTGAGACACCTCAAGAAGTTGAGAACATGAGACGAATGCCCTATGCAATAGGTGTTGGGTTTTATGCCCTAAAACTCGTAGATAGTGAATGTAACCGTTGACCGGATATTAATGAAATAATATTGATATATTTTTCCATTAATTGTTATTAGTTATTTTATATTTGTCTTTGCCTAATAATAACCCTAATCCAATAAACTAGACATCCAAGGCTATAATATGAGTCTTGAACTATATGTAGTGACATATGGATCATTGTTCAAGAAACGGCCTAAAGGGTCTATAGTATAGGGATAAGACTGGGTGTCTTATCCTGGTGACACTATGGATACGGTCCACTTTGTATTTGATACAAACGTTGCGATCCAACGCGTTCGTGTAGGAGACATGCGAGTGGGGGTATCCTATGCAATGAGTTTGCATAAGACCGGACCGCGAAATAGTAACCACTGGTTATAACACCGTTAACTAGTTGGTTTTCTATTTCACTAGGACGACCTAGACAACTTAGTCTTAATCCTGAGTTGATTATGGACTCCTGCTCATGAGAGATTATCCTTTGATTTGTATGGGTGAGAGTGGCCAATACGCCGACTCAATAAGCCTACCACTTTGGGGACAAGACCGAATGGGGAGCTGGGAACATAATCGTACAAGATGGAATTCACTCCTTCCCGACTTTAGGGAAGCAGATGAGTGTTCCCTTAAGTGGTTACTCCGAGTCTTGAACAAAGGGCTCTACCCTCTCAATGGCACGAGAGGGTTTTCTGTTTGATGGTTGGACCACAAACAGGTTGTTCATTAGAGGAGAATTGGTACTTAAGGAAATAGAGGTAACCTAGGGGTAAAACGGTAATTTGACCCAGCTGGTGTTACGGACACTCGTGAAGGACTAACTAGTCGATATTGGTCTAGATCCGTGGACACAGAAAATATGTCTGCAGTGAGAAGAGTGCAACTGTGAGTCTATAGTGGAATGTACACACAGTTAACGAATATTGATTAATGTGGTTAATGAGTTTGACCAATTAATCTCACATTGTTGGAGCTTCTGATCTGCAGGTCCATTAGGTCCCACTGGTAGCTCGTAAAGTAATTTGAGGCAACTAAGTAATGAAAGTAAATTGAAAATGTTCAATTTATTAAGGGAAACAAAAATAATATATATTGATATATTATTATGAGAGAAATTAATATTTGATAAGTTCAAATATAAATTTATGGAAGTTTGAAAGAGTTCAAAATAATGAATTAATTAATTTAAGGCCTAAAATGTGTTTGGGCAAATTAATTAATTCTAGGCCGGGAATTAAATATGTGATATTTAATTGGTGGTTAATTAATTAAAGAATTCATTAACCGGGAATTAATCATTTATGGAAATGATCTAATCGCTTATGGAAGTAATTAGTCATTTGTGGAAAAGATTAATCAATTATGGAATTGATTGATCATGATTGATTAATTAAGGAATAAGATTGAATCAATTATGGAAAAGATTGATTTAATTGATTATTTTATTCATGGCCTCTCTTCTATAAATAGAACATTAGACCTAATTGGTCATGACACCTTTTGACACTTGACACTCTTGAAAGACAAGACCTAGAATTCTCTTTAGCCTCCCTCTTAGAGAAAGACTCCCACAAGTATTTTGCCTCCTAGACTCAGAGACATACCGGTGTAACCTCTGTGGTGATTGTGTCAATCAAAGAAGAATTTCCAGCGAAGAAAACCTTAAAGCGGCTGCTGCGTTTTCGTTCGTGGAGCGTCGTTGGCGAAGAACGGTCAAGTCTACAACGGAGGTTTGTAACGGTTCTTCCTCTTTTCTTTAGAAAAGTTTTAAAATAAATTTAGATTTATTTTAGCATGTTTAAACCGATTTTACAGTGGCTTTAAAAGTTGTTTAAAGTTTTGTTTGAGTTATCGTAACGGTATTTTAATGTTAATTAATATACGGCGTAAGGTCCAATCGATGCGCTTCCGCTGCGTGGGGACTTTTATTCCCTTCAATAGGGATTGTCAGTAAGTATCAATCTAATCCAAGATTTGGTCACTGGAAAACCGTTAAGAATATTCTCAAGTATCTGAGGAGAAAGAGGAACTATATGCTTGTGTATGGTACTAAGGATTTGATCCTTACAGGATACACTGACATGAATTTTAAGACTGATAAGGATTTGAGGAAATCTACATCAGTATCCATGGCCAAACTTTATGAAGGAGCTATAGTGTAGCATAATTACAGTTTTGACCATATACGTCGAATATATAGTTGCTTGTGAAGCAGCGATAGAGACTGCAAAGCTTAGAAAGTTCTTGACTGATTTGGAATGTGTTCCAAATGTGAACTTGCCCATCACACTTTATAGTGATACAGTGGTGCTGTGGTAAATTCAAAAGAACTTTGCAGCCCAAGACAAGCAACCACATTGAATTACATGGAATATTCACGAAAGCTCTCTCGCCTAAAAGGTATGAGAGTCATCTAGAAGGTCTAGGTCTACGAGTTATGTACAAAGATGAAATCTAGGGCAAGTGGGAGAAATGTAATGGGTATAGTGATACCATTATGTAATGGGTATAGTGATGCCCTAGTTTATTGTATTTGTACATTGTATATGTTTTATACATGTATTTATACACCCACTGCTGAATAGATTATTGTACATCCCACAAAACTAGAGTTTTAGTTCAAGTGGGAGTTTGTTGGATTTTATGCCCTAAAACTCGTAGATAGTGAATGTAAACAAATTGTATACTTGTTTTAATAAAGTGTTATTAAGTTTCTGCAATAAAATGTTATTGTTGAATGTTGCACAATTTGACCCAAATCCAATAAATTAAGATCCAAGGTTGTTTGTATGTAACTTGAACTAGTATGTGGGGACATACAAGGATCGATGTTTGTTGGACTCCTAGAGTGAGTAAAATTATGATCTAAAAGTACTCTAGAACTCTGTGCAAGTATACACAGTCCGCAACAAGTAATAAGTATTATCAATCCAAGGCCTGAACTAGCTTCCACTTTATCTATTTTGCATAATTCTTTAATGGTTTCAAAGAAGGTAAAAATGATTGGGTTTTGTAGGAATAATGCTGAAGCAAAAGAAATAACAGAACAACAAGTAAACAAATAGGCAGACAGATTAGAGACAGGCGCTGGTTAGGTTTTAGTAATTGTTTTAAAAGATGCTCTAGCAATATTATTGATCATGCATACTCTTGCAGTATTATTAGCGGATTCCTCCCGGAACTCCAGATTTTTTGGAATGTGTTTCAACCCCAATGAAGCACGACCGATCAAGCACTAGGCAACTAGCTATCCCTAGCTTAGTCACTGACGTTCACCAATACACAATGGTCGTAGTGTGATTAATCGTCACACACTCTCTAAATCATCCCTGAAACTAGAGAGAGGTATTCATACCGGCTGGCCACGCGGGCATAAAATAGAAACAAGCACAACAATTAACCAAGATGCAATAATCAATATATATTACCAAAGTTAAGTACGACAATCACATTGTTCCTAACCAACGCCTAAGCTACTTAGTTCATAATATGCATGGAGATGCACGCTACAATCTGAGTAGGCGTGCCCATAATTACAAGATAATAAAAGGAAATGTTAATCTCCTCGTTCAGCTTGCGATGATGGTCTTCTAGGTGATCTCCAATCTCTCTTCACTATTCGGCTCCCAAAGATGGAAGGAACTTTCCAAGAATGGAATGTTTTCTCCCAAAAGTGGAATGAATTTGACTTAGGCGGCTACTCTCTTTTATAGAAGGATAGGAGGCTTGAATTAGGTCAACCTGGACACATGTAGGACTCTCCTTGCTCCTTTATCACGAGAATAACTCAACAGAATTCGGTTTGTCAACTTGGCTAACGAGCTGTGACGTGGCAGTTTTTGCTCCCAATTTTGCTGCAGCACAGAATTTGCTCCCACTAGTCACCCAGCAACACATTCTGCATAAAATAATTCCCAAAGCTTCCATTCTTCCAAATGGGTTAAAACATATAATATTCATCTAAAACCAACCCTATTAAGCACAAAAGACACACAAATTCCTATCTAAACGAGGCCTAAATAACTACCTTTTGGGCAGTTATCAATGTTCAAGTAACAACCTAAAAGGTCTATAGTACAAGGATAAGACTGAGTACCTTATCCTGGTAACACTATGTGATATGACCCACTTTGTATTTGATACAGACGTATTGATCCAAAGCGTCAATGTAGTAGACATACGAGTGGGGGTATCCTATGCAATGAGTTTGCATAAGACCGGACTGCAAAATAGTAACCGCTAGCTGTAACACCGTTAACTAGTTAGGTTTCTATTTCACTAGGATGACCTAGGCAACTTAGTCTGAATCCTGAGTGGATTATGGACTCATGTTCACAAGGGATTGTCCTTTGATTTGTATGGGTGAGAGTGGCCAGTACGCTGACTCAATAAGCCTACCATTTTGGAGACAAGACCGAGTGGGGAGCTGGAAACATAATCACACAAGATGGAATTCACTCTTTTCCGACTTTTGAGGAAGTAGGTGAGTGTTCCCTTAAGTGGTGTCTCTGGGTCTTGAACAAAGGGCCCTACCCTCTCACTGGCCCTACTCTCCTACTTCAAAAAGTCTTAGAGATATACCGGTGTAACCAATTGGTGGTGTTCGCACAAGAGAAGGTTGCTGGAATTTTCTGTAAGATCGTGAAAAAAAGTTTTTCGGTCAAGGCTTCTTCCAATAGTAAAGTATTCTTGAACCCTGATCATTAGGATCATCTAGATTAGATCTAGGCTATTATTAAGCATGTTTATAGTCGTTGTATAGCACTTTCAACATAGTTTTATTGTTGTAATCTTTTGCAAATTGTATTGGTATTTCAAATAAAAATCAAAGACTATGAGTAGGTTCGGTGATTTTTTCCGCTGCGTAGGGATTTTATCCCTTCAATAACAACTTTATTAAACAAGTATATAAGTGTTATATTCACTATCTACGAGTTTTTATGGCATAAAATCCAACAGTTCATGCTACAGTTTTCCCTCGCCTTGATCGTTTATCATCTAATCGACCGAGGAGCATGGTTAGTGAAACTTGGATTGCCACATAGTCAGCATGAGATTTGAATCTTCAAAGAAATTTAAATTATTTAAAAACCACAGAGTGGAACAATCTCTCATCTTTTCTTTCCACAATCAGATTTTGGAGCTCTAATGATTCTTGGTTTTGACCCCTAGATCCATCTCATACTTTTACAGTTAAATCCCTTATGGAAGGTCTAGCAGAATACCACCATACACATTTGAAAAATCTCTATAAGGTGGTCGGGTCAGATTCCTATCCCAAGAAAATAAAAATTTTTCTGTGGGAGCTTAGTCATGGGGCAATAAGTACGGCTGATTATCTTCAGAAATATATGCCTTACATCCATCTTTCTCCATCTCAGTGCATCATGTGTGCGTCTAGTTCTGAGCATCCTGAACATCTATTTTTCCATTTCCCTTTTGCATCCAGGTATTGGACATCCATTTTTTATGCATTCGAGTGGTCCACAGTATTACCTAATGGTATTTAGGAAGCTTTTGCTCTTATCTTTGTGGGATACCCTTTTCATGTGGAGAAGAAGATCTTGTGGATTGCTATCAACAGGGTCTTTCTTTGGTACTTATGGAGTGAACGGAATGGTAGAGTTTTCAGGGATTTTTTCTCTTCCTTTATGAATTTCATGGATTTAATTATTTTTCATGTTTTATACTAGTGTAAATGTAAACACACGAACACAACGTGGACGACCACCGTGATCTTTCCTGCTATTCTCCGGTCTTAGAACGAGTTATGGGACTCAAGATGTAATGAGATTAAGAGGGAAACCATTTAGAGAAAAAGTTTCAGCTGAGACTTCCAACCTTGAAACCAACTTGAAATTTCCTTTATATAGACCAACTCCATGCACTTGCTTCATCCTCATGAAGACAACAATGAGTTTGAGAGGTTTAGTCACAAGCTAGGTGGCCTATTTTGGGATTTTGCCTCTTGGATTTTTTATTTAAAATAAATTGAGAAAACACAATTAAATTTTCAGATTTTCCCATTAAATACAAAATAAATTAAATAATTAATTTTGAATAAATTTAATATTGTATAATTAATTAAACATTTGTAATTAATTATATTTTATTTAATTTAATATCAAATACTAAATTAAACAATAACTACAAACCCGACACGAATCCCGACCTCTCATAATCCCAGTTACTCGAATATGAATCCCTATTCATATATAATATTTAAATCATATTTAAATATATATTATTCTCTAAAAAAAATAGTTTAATTCATAATTAAACTAAAACACGTTAAATACATTACATATGATTAACGGTAACTCCCTAACTTGAATTTGAACGTTTCACATTCGCTTATCACTTTATTCTAAGGTTTATTCCGTATGAGCTAGCTGGGGCACCTAATGGACCTATAGATCATGGGCTCCAACGATCCTGAGATCAACCGACTAATCTCATTAACCTAGTTAACCTACATTCGTTAACTACCGGGACACTCTACTATAGTCTGATAGTTGCACTCCCCTCACTATAGATGTACTTTTGTCCACCAGATACAACCATGATTAGTAAGTCGACCTTTCACAGGTTGTTCGTAACTACAGTGGGTCAAAAGTTCGTTTTACCCCTGAAGTTACTTCTAGTTTCTTAAGT
Organism: Luffa acutangula; assembly: GCA_036850905.1. Taxonomy (NCBI): domain Eukaryota; kingdom Viridiplantae; phylum Streptophyta; class Magnoliopsida; order Cucurbitales; family Cucurbitaceae; genus Luffa; species Luffa acutangula. Next base: position 26,117,357 of record CM072089.1, on the reverse strand, counting down.
CCCACTGATCCTCTAATGAACAATTGTTTTGTGGTTCAACCAACAAACCTAATCCCTCTCAGTGGTGAGATCCATTTGTTCAAGTCCCGGAGTCAACACTTAAGGGAACAACCTATCTACTATCCCTAGAAGGGATAGAAGTGAATTCTACCTTGCAGGACTATGTCCCTGACTATCCACCCGGTCTCATCCCCAAAATGGTAGGCTTATTGAGTCTGCGAACTCGGGCCACTCTCACCCATGCAAACAAAGGACAATCCCGAATAAACAGAAGTTCATAGTTAGCTCAGGATTAAGATCGAGTTACCTAGGTCATCGCATGAGATAGTCAGTTTCATCAGTAAACGGCGTTATAAAGAGAAAGTGACTATTCTTTTGGTCTTGTCTTATACAAACTCATTGAATAGGACGCCCTCACTCGCATGTCATAACATGAACGATTCAGGATCACATCGTTTGTATTAAATACAAAGTGAGTCACGTCTATAGTGTCCCCAAGATAAGGTACCCAACCTTATCCCTGTACTATAGACCGTTTAGGCTGTTACTTGAACTTGATCCATTCTTATGTTACTACATAAAGTTCAAGTTTTCATAACATAGCCTGGGGTTCTTAGTTTATTGGATTTGTGGTTATTTAGGCAAGACTAATACATATATAATCAATTAATAACACATTATTGAAAAGGAATAACTCTTTATTTACAAACTGTCGTCAAACGTTACATTTACTATCTACGAGTTTTAGGGCATAAAACCCAACATAGCTGAGTTTATATATAAAAATGTTTTGTATGGTTTGCCAATGTACTGGTATTTTAGAAACTTAATTAAAATATGAATCGACCCTATATGCTTCCGCTAGGAATTTAGGAATTTCAATCATTTACTCGGTGCATCATGTGTGCATCTAGTTCTGAGCATCCCGAGCGTCTATTTTTTCTTTGCCCTTTTGCATCCAGATATTGGACATCATGCATTCGAGTGGTCCACAGTATTACCTAACCATATTTAGGAAGCTCTTGCTCTTATCTTTGTGGGATACCCTTTTCATGGGGAGAAGAAGATCTTGTGGCTCACTATCAACTAGGTCTTTCTTTGGTACTTATGGAGAGAACGAAATGACAGAATTTTCAGGGATTTTTTTCTCTTCCTTTTACGAATTTCATGGATTTAATTCTTTTTCTCATGCTTTATACTGGTGTAAATGTAAACATTCGTTCTCTAATTATAGTTTGTCTTTTTTGATTTTGAAGTGGAAAGCTTTCTTGTAATTCACCTTTAGGTATTTGGAGTTTTTCTCCTTTATTTCATTCATCAATGAAATTTGTTTCTCGTCTCTAAAAATAAGGTTAGTGAAAACTTGAAATTTTGTGAACACTGTATAATTGGTAAAGCTACTAGACAAAGTTTCCTAAAGGGGCAACACACATCTAAGGAAATCTTGGAATACATCCATTTGGATCTCTGGAGACCAGCACAAGCACTTGATAAGTTTAAGGAATGGAAGAGTGTGATTGAAAAAGAGACTTCCAAACAAGTTAAATGTTTAAGAACTGACAACAGATTAGAGTTTTGTGGAGAAGAGTTTAACCATTTTTGCAGAACACATGGTATTCTTCGAAACAAAACAATAAGGCACACCCCATAAAAAAAATGGAGTGGTCAAGAGACTCAACATAACTGTTTTGGAAAGGATACATTGTCAACTTTCTGATGCTTACTTCTTGAAAATTATTCGGCTGAAGTTATTTCCTATACAATATACACTCTAAATCGATGTCCACACACCTCTATTGACTTCCTAACACCTGAGGAGAGGTGGACTAAACATCCTCCTAAGTTAGACCCATTTAAAAGTGTTTGGATGTGTGGGTTATATGCATCATAATCAAGGCAAACTAAAGCCTTCAGAAACCCACCAAGGGTTAAAGTTTATAAACTATGACATCCTGTTGAAAAATGATGTGTTATTGGTAGAGATGTTATTTTCAGAGAACATGAAATGTTTATGATGAAAAAAAAAAAACTAATCTTACACCTAAGAATATGAATACTAGAGTTGAGGTGGAGCATACTATGGACACAAGTGCCTCTTCCTCTCAACAAAATTCTAAAAGTGAGGGTGAAAAGTTACTCGAGTCGGAAGAGGATGAAATGTTCAAGAACAACCAGATTTTCATGATTATTCCCTTGCAAAGTATAGACAAGGAAACATGTTGGGTTTTATGCCCTAAACTCGTGGATAGTAAGTGTAAACAAAGTTTATTTATTCAATAAAGTTGTTATTGAGGTTTCTTTTCGAATTGCATTAACCCAAATCCAACAAACTAACATCCTAGGTTGTCTAATGAAGCTTGAACAATATGTAGTTAACAAACAGGAGATCATGTTCAAGTAATAACCTAAAGGGTCTATAGTATAAGGATAAGACTGGGTACCATAAAGAGGAGATCATGTTCATTAGAGGATTAGTGGTACGTAAGGAGATGATTGACTTACTATTATTGGTCAATATCCGTGGACACAAGTATTCTACAGTGAAAAAAGTGCAGTTGTGGGTCTTTAGTGAAGTGACCCACAGTTAATGAATGTTGGTTAATTTGGATAATGAGTTTAATCAATTAATTTCGAATCATTGGAGCTTTAGGTCCATTAGGTCCTCCTGCTACCTCGTAAAGGGTAATCGAGAACATTAGGTTTTGAAAGAATATGAATTGTTCAAATTAATTAAAGGAATTTAAGTTAATTGTATAAGATATAATTAATATAATGTATATTGATACATTATAATATAAAGTTAATTTTGAATTTGATTCAAAATTAAACTATATAATATGAGAGAATAATATTTGAATGGGTTCAAATAGAAAGTAATATGAATTGGATCCTTATTTAAAACTATAGATAAAAATGAATGTGAATTATATTCATATTAAAACTATAGATTTTGAGAGAAATGTATTATAAACAAATAGTACTTGAAACACAAATAAAAAATTGGAGATGTCTAATTTTAAACATGAGAAGCAATTGCAGGAGATACACAATTTAGAGGAAATTTATATCCAAATTCTAGTTTTAATTTTAAGCTGTTTATTCAATTGAATGTTTATCCAATTAAGAATTTGGATTTGGATTCAAATTCATTCTAAATCAAATTATCTCAATAACGTTGTTTGAATTCGAAATATAATGGAGTATGAAATGTGATTGATGTAATCAACTAATGTTTAAAGGGGTATTTTGGCCTAAAACTGTTGTTTACTTTTTAAACTCAGTAATGAAATATATATTTATTTATGGGAAATCTTAGAAATTGCCAAAAATTACAGGGTACTTTTGAAAAATGGCCAAACCGTATTTTTTAATGAAAAATGGCCAAATCGGATTTTCTAACCTATTTTCGTGTGATACCAAATACCATTTTTACCCTTCAGTCACCCCCACACATCTCTTCTATATTTGTGCAGCCGTATCTTATTATTATTTTTTAAATAAATCTATAACCTCTAATTCCATGAATCAAGCAACTAATAGTTACCTGATCAATTTTCTCCCTCTTCCATCTACAATCTATTTTCTAGAAGATTTTCACTGTGCAATTTCTCCCTCTTCCTCTTTTCTTCGAAAAATATATATTTTTTTGTTTTCTAGAAGATTTATACAGCATCAATTCTCTCTCTTCATCATCTATCCGAACAAGGTTGATTGAATATTGTTGGGCGACCATAGAAAAATGGTCAGATTTACACTGTATTTTTGAAAAATGGTTAGATTTACACTGTATTTTTGAAAAATGACCAGATTTATGCTGTATTTTTGAAAAATGGTCAAACAGATTTTTTCAATGAAAAATGGCTAAATCATTTTTTAACCTATTTTTGTGCTTGAGTCAAGTTTCACGTTCACACCCTTTTTAGAAGTCACTATCTGATTTAATTATATATATATATAAAAAAAATTATCCTTAAATCAAGGAATTACAATATTTATCTCTCTCCTACCACTCAAAAATCAAAATTAGATTTTATTTTTATTAAAAGTGAAAGATTACATAGAAATTAGGTTTTCATTTTTAATTTTCGATTAGATTCTTAGATTTTAATTATCTAATCAGCTTTTTCATCGTTTTTCCCAAATTTTTGTCATCCATCGATTGTTTGCTCTGTCGTTCATATCACCATTGTAAGGGTTATTGATCTACATCATAGGTATGTTAAATATTGTATTTTGTATTTATCTATCATTATTTTCCTCCTTGTACCTTATTTTTCAACACAAAGTATATTTTTTTAATTTTTTTTCATAGTCTTCAATGGTTTCCAAATGAAAGCTTTTGGAGGAAGAATAAAATGGAGAAAAGTGTCCAAAAGAAAATCGAAGGTTTCTCAAGAATTTCTTTGTAATGGTTGAAAGAATGTGAGAATGGGAAAGACCGCAAATCGAAGAAAATTGGGAAGAATCTAAGGGTTTCAGACTTTTTTTAAAAATAAGGTGAATACTAAATCCCAATTTTCGAATTAAGTTGAAGGGAAATAGTGAGTAATGATTTCTTCTCGTTTTTTAAATGATTTGATTTTTACCATAGTAAATTATTTGCATGTTGTCTAATATGTTAGTTTATTATATACACTGTATTTGCATAATTTTTTTTACTGAATATACTGTATTTGCATAATTTTTCTTTTTATAAACAATGTTTTTTATTGTTCTAGTAACCATTTGTGAGCAATGGTTTCTTTCCGTTGTTCAAGATTGAAATCATTTGCAAGTTTAGTGATTACACTTTGAAGTTAGGTTATTGAGGGCTTGGAAAAGAAAATAGGGTTTTTGTGTGTAAGTGAATTTAGTAATTTAAATAGACACTAGTTAATCGATTCAATCATTTTCGTGCACTCCCTATTTTGGTACGAGTTAACAATTTTTTTTTTAAAAAAAAAATCTATGACCCTCCCCTAATTTGTGGTAATTGGTTGATGTTTGTTATCTTATTTGTAGGGAAATCCTCTGGCTAGAAATTACAGGTAGATTCGGTTGATATTTGTTATCTTATTTGTTATGGAAATCCTCAGATATGGCCAGAAATTACAGTGTTTAATTTAAGTTCTCCTATTTTTTCTCTCTATTTTTTAATTCAAATCTCTGGTTTTAAATTTAGGTTGCCAGATTCCATTTAGTTTGAATTTCTGTTATTGATTTACTAGATGTAGTAATGAGTAAGTAAGTTAGATTCTCATTTTCTGAATTGAGATTTGGATAGGGGTATTTTTGTCCACTTTGTTGCCCAAAGAGTTAGCTTTTGGTCATTTATCAAATTGGAAATTCGAATGGTCCTTTTTCAAAACAGCTATTTTTATTTGGCCATTTATCTAGTTGCCCCTTTATTTATTTGAAAGAAAGTAATGAAATATAGATATAGAATATGAAGAATGATATAAAAATATCATAAAACAATGATGTAAAAATATCTCCCACTCCCAGCCCTCTCCATCCAAATCCCCCCATATTTCCCTTCCAAAACGTCTATCAGTTTCAGATAAGATATAAGCAGAGGCTCTCTCTTTCTCATTTCCATCCATCCACACCATGCTCTCCGCCGCCGCCGCCTCTCACACTGCCACCACCTTCCTCTTCCATTCTCCCCGCCTCTTCCTCCGCCGCCGTCCAACCCCCATCTCCGCCATTCTCAACCCTTCCCCTTCCCCTTCCCCCTTAGCCGCAAAGCCACAAGTCTACCAGCCCTTCCGCCCCCCTCCCTCTCCTCTCCCCCCTCAGTACCGCTCCCTCGACACCAACGGCAAGCTCGATGTCCTCTCCAACCGCCTCGGCCTCTGGTTTGAGTACGCCCCGCTTATTTCCTCCTTGATTCAAGAGGGCTTCACTCCTCCCACCATCGAAGAAATCACCGGAATCAGCGGAGTCCAGCAGAACATCCTCATCGTCGGCGCTCAGGTTCGCCAATCCCTAGTCCACACCATCGACAACTCCGATCCGGATCTAATTGCCGCCTTCGATACCAGCGGCGCCGAGTTGCTCTATGAAATTCGACTCCTCAGCGCCGAGAAACGCGCTTCCGCGGCCAAATATATCGTGGATAACCGCCTCGATGGCAAGGGCGCGCAGGATCTCGCTCGAGCGATGAAGGATTTTCCTCGACGAAGAGGGGATAAAGGTTGGGAGTCTTTCGATTACGATTTTCCTGGGGATTGTTTGGCGTTTATGTATTACAGGTTGAGTAGAGAGTATAAGAATCAGCCGGAGGCGCGGACGGCGGCGTTGGAGGACGCGTTGAAAGTGGTGGTGACGGAGGGGGCGAGGAGTCTGATTGTTAGGGATTTGGAGGGGGAAGGAGAGGGGAAAGAGGGCGCAGAAGAGGAAACCGAAGCCGGACTTAAAGTTCCGGTGGTGCGGTTGAAGATCGGAGAGGTGGCGGAGGCGACGACGGTGATGGTGATGCCGGTGTGCAAGGCGGAGGAAGGGGAAAAGGGAGTCGGAGCGGCGCCAATGGAGGTGAGGAGTGAAGGGGAATTCGGGGTTGTGGTGGCGGAGGAAGGATGGAGAAGGTGGGTGGTGCTGCCGGCGTGGGAGCCGCTGAGGGGGCTGGGAAGGGGCGGCGTGGTGGTGGCATTTAACGATGCAAGGGCTCTGCCATGGCGGGTGAATAGGTGGTACAAGGAGGAGGCGATATTGGTTGTGGGTGATCGGAGTAGGAATGAAGTGGTGGCGGAAGATGGGTTTTATCTGACGGCGGCGGCCGGTGAAGGAGAGTTGAAGGTGCAGAGAGGAAATGCATTGATGGAAAAGGGAGTGAGGGAGAGTTTAGGGACAGTGTTGTTGGTGGTTAGGCCACCAAAGGACATGGAGGATGATCAGTTGAGCGATGAAGATTGGGACTGAATCAATCAACAAAAAACCATTACTCATTTTTAAGACTGAGAACTCATCAATTAGGTATTTTATATTATACAATTACAAAACATTGCCTCATTACTTTGCTTATTCATATTGTTTCCACTTCTTTTTTTACCCTTTATTTCATTTCATTTCCCTCTTTACACTTTTGATTCTGATTCTATGTGACACGTGTATGTTTTAAAAAATTAAACAATATGGTTAAATTAATTTTAAAAATTATTTAATATATTTCTAAACTTTCCCTTTCAATTTGATTCATCAACTTAAAAACTGTCAAATAGGTGGAGAATCTATTAAGCACAAGTTGCAAAAGAAAGTTTATTAGACTTTTCTAAAACTAGATATCTAAGGTCTCGTTTGATAAACATTTAGGGCTCGTTTGATAACCATTTCAGTTTTTGGTTTTTTGTTTCCTGTTTTTTTTTAAATAAAAACCATATATGTTTGATAACTGTTTTTTGTTTTCTGTTTTTTAAAAATAGAAAACCAACATTGTTTGATAATTATTTTTGGTTTTCAGTTTTTTAAAAATTAGAAAGATGAAAGGATATTTTAGAGAAAGAAAAATGTGTAAAAACGTTGAAACAAAAATTTAGAGACACAAATATAAATGTTTTCAAGAGTTTTTTTTTTTTTTTTTTTTTTGAAAAGACGAGAGAAAAGTAAACCATAGATATTTAGAGAGATGAAAGAAAGTGTTTAGGGAAAGAATATTAGTTAGACTCGAGAAAAGATATTAGTTAGAGAAAAAAATAGAAAAAGTTCGAGCAAAAGCGATAAATTTTAGATTAAAAAAATTTAATAAAAAAAAAATTAGAGAGATAGTAAAGTTAGTAAAAGATATGCTAAAGAAATAACAATAAATTAAAAAAAATAAAGAAAAGTTGTAGCGAAAGAAAATTTTGGTGACTTTTTTTTTCAAAAGAAAAATTAGAATATGTTTATGAGGAGAGAAAGAGTATTGACAAGTTTTTAGAAATAGACAAGTTATAGAGCAAAAAAAAAATTTGAGAGAGAAAATTTTAGAGAGAAAAATAAAGAGAAAGGAATTTGTTGGAGAAAGAGGTAAAAGAGGAGAAAAGTAAGCATTAGAAGAAAAATGAGTTTTTGAAAAACAGAAATCTGTTTTTAAAAACTACTTTTTTTTTTGTTTTTGAAATTTGCTTATAATTTCAAAAACGTTTTTAAAAAATATAAAACAGAAAAACAGAAATGGTTATCAAACACCCTTGTTTTTTAAAAATGAAAAACAAAAACAGAAAACAGAAAACGAAATGGTTATCAAATGGGCTCTTAGTTTTTGGCTTTTTGCTTTTGAAAATTATGCTTGTTTTTTTTTCAATTTTTTTAGAATGGTTTTTATATTTGTTAAGGACACATTTGTATTCCTAGCGAAATTCCAAAAACAAAAATAAGTTTTTTAAAACTATTTCTTTTAGTTTTCAAAATTTGAGTTGGTTTTTGAAAACATGAAAAAAAGATAGATAACAATACAAAAAACTTAGAAGTGGAAGTAGTGTTTGTAGACTTAATTTTCAAAAACTAAAAACAAAAAAATTAAATGGTTATCAAATGAGCCTAATTAACATAAATTTGAAAGATAAAATGTCAATCAAACAATTTTAAATATTCAAGGACTTGTTGGTATGTTAAATAAATTTAACACTTATTTAATTTTCAACAATAAGAAAATAATCGTTGGCACAATTATTTATTTTGCAAACTTTTAGGTAAAACAACGCTTGAATCAATCAATGTTATCAAAAAAAAAAAAAAAAAAAAAAAAAAAAAAAAAAAAAAAAAAAAACGCTTGAATCAATCAAATTCCATATCAAAATGAAATGGATAACAAGATTTCTTTTGTTTTGTTTTTTTTTTTTTTTCTTTTTACATAAATGGATAACAAGATTGACCATATAGAATTGTGTAAAAGAGTTATATTTAACTACACTTCCTTTTTTTTTAACTGAAAATACATTAATTAGAATAAAAAGAGACCCGTACACCAGAATCTTCCCAATTAAATGGGACAACAAAACAGGTAAAAACCGTTTCCACCAAAACCATTTATCTTCACCAGCGCGAAAGAAGAAACCAGCTCAAAAAAGCCATCATCAACAACAGACGATGGACCCTCCGACATAAAATCAGCCATCAATTGCGCAAGAGTGTGTGTGACCTTGTTGGATGCTCGAGAGCATACACTTCTTTGATATATACTAAAAAATATAAATATCCGATAATCATTTCATTCTTTATTTTAATTTTTAAAAATTAAATTTATAACTACTATTCTCATTTAGGAGTTTTATTGTTTTTTTTTTATTTACTTTCTAACTTTTTCTAAATCTAATTCAATTTTGTTTTCTTAAAATGAAATCTAATTCAAATTGAAAACTACAAAAACAGTTTTTAAATATTTATTTTTATTTTCCTCTAAAATGGTGAAAATCATAATAAAGAAATAAAAATGAAATAGAAATCTAACTTAGACCCCATTTCATTTTTTATTTTTAATTTTTAAAAATTAAGCTTATAAATATTACTTCCACTAATATCTTTATTTGGTTTATTTCAATGAAAAAGTAAGCCTAGGAATTCAAATATGTCAAAAATCAAATGGCTATGTGATGAGATCTTAAATTATTGCTTAAAATTCCCTCAAAAAAAATTATTGACTAAAATATATCACAAGAGGTGGTTTGAGTCAAAAAGTGGTTTGCGTTGAAGGCAAAATGAAAAATTACGGAGTCATCAATGATCAAATTAAAAGAAGGGCAACTAGATCCATTGGATCATTCTTAAGTCTTATAGGTTTGATCCTGTAGAATCTGACCCATTTTTTCATTGAGCGAAAGGTACGAAATAAATCAGATTGATCCCTATCCCGCGAGTACAGTGTTTGAATTAATAGAGAACCTTTTCTTCGAAATAAATCAGATCGATCCCTATCCCGTGGGTACAGTGTTTGAATCAATAGAGAACCTTTTCTTTTGTATCTGTATGAATCGATATTATTACATTCCAATTCCTTCCCGATACCTCCCAAGGAAAATTCCGAATTGGATCCAAAATTGACGGGTTCTATTTTTAATGGGATGTTCTAAAAAATAGTCATATGAATTTTTCATTTGAAAAATGACCGATTGTTATTTTTAATAAGTTTTTTAACAACGAATCGGACGAAAATGTCCCTAATCGAAATATAACTAGTAAACAATTAAATTCAAATACAACAAAAAGGAAGGAGAGAATCTAAAATTTAGAGTTTGATCAAAATTTAAATTCAAATACAGTCAGAAAATCTAAGAAATATAGTTTATCTTAACAACAAAATTGAATAAAAAAAAAAGTTTTAAGTTTACAAAGATATTATGGAAACAATTCAGAATTTTATAACAATGAAATTTACTATACTCTAGAATGAAATCTATATGAAATATATGAAAACTAATGCCAAACTATAATCAAACAAATTTAAACGTCAAAGCAAACATAGCTCAACGGTAATTGACATATATCCTCGACCAAGAGGTTAGAGGTTCGAATCCTCCATTACTAAAAAAAATTAAATTTACAAACATAAAACTAAAATAGTTAATATAAATATAAATTATCTTAACAACCTGATTTAATAATAAAAATTTAAATTTAGAAATATAATATTAAAATAATCTCAAAAGGAAAAATAGAAATGAATTACACAAATACAATATATTGAAAATAGATATACAACCTTTTCAGATCAGTTTTGGTCAATATGATCTAACAAACTTAAAATATGTTTTTTTATTTCTGAAAGTTGGAGAAAACTATCAATATTATTTTACATATACACTATTCGAATTAGATTTGTGCAATGTAGAATATTTACAATATTGATTCTAGGGTAAAATACCTTTTTGGTCCCTCATGTTTCGGGTTAGTTTCCAATAGGTCCCTAGGTTTCAAAATTGAACAATCAAGTCCCCACTATTTAAAAAATGCTTCTATTGAGTCCCTAGACCGTTAATTTTTTTAACGGTACTGACGTGGCACATTAAAAATATTAAAATATTATTTTTTAAATTAAAATAATAATAAATTAAAATTAAATAATAAATAATTTTAAAAAAAAAATTAAAAAAAAAACAAAAAGAAAAAGAAATCTCTCTCTCCTTTCTCTCCGTCCCTCTCTCTCCCTCCCCTCCATTTTCGAAACCCATCACCTCCTTTCCCCTTCTCGCCGGCAATAGCCCACCGCCGTCGTCGCCGTCGATGCCCGTCACCGCCAAAACCCTCCTCTCTCCCTCACCTTCTTTCTTCTTCTTCCCACCCCCTCCTCCCTTCGCCGGAGCCTCTCCTCGAATGCTCCTCATAAAAGAATGGACACTAAATTTCTTGGTGCTTTTAGTCAAATTTTTGGCACACAAGGAAACAATACAATTACAACTGAAGAATCATGAAACAAAAAGGTAGAAAAAACAGTCCTTACCCTAGAGTATGAAGCATAAAAACAACAGAGTTTATCCATAAGTAAGATTCCAAAACAATTCCAAGTTCTAGTCTCTCAACATCTATTCCTCATACAGAGTCACCTCCAGAAATCCAACCCCAAAAAGAAAATTCGAAACAAACTCACTTCGAAAATTCAAATATCCTCTTCAAATCCACCAATTGCACCATCAAATTCCGAACTCAAAAACAATTATGAAACCAAAAAATGAAACCCTTAAACCCTAGAAAAACCAAGGCGAAACCCAAAAAAAAAACGTCAAAGAAATGATGAAAACCGGTACCTGAGTAATCTGAAATTCCGCTTGAATAATCAAATTAAAGCTCAGAATCAAAAGAAAAAAACTGACCGGAGAGCGAAACAGAGAGAAGAGACCCTTTGATCGCGTCGGGAGGAGAAAGCGAGAATGAATCGAAGTGTGGGATTGAGAGTCGAGAACGGAGTGAATGGTAAGAGAACAGAGCGTCGAGGGAGAGAGAACCAGAGTGCGAATTGGAGAGAGAGATTAGGGCAGAAGCATGAATGGTGGTGGAAGGAAAATCGAAGAAGAAATAGAGAGGAGCATGGGTTTTTTCAGTCTGTTGAATCAGAGGGGTTTGGGGAAGAAGAGGGGGGGGGGGTTGAGGAGGAAGAAGATGAGGGGGGTTTGTTTGAAGAATCGGTGTTGACGCGTCGATGCTGGAGCTCCGGCCGAGCGAGGTGGAATCGGTGGTGGTGAACTCGATCGACGGCAAGCGGCTGCGGCGGCGACGACGACGGTAAGAAAGAGGCGGCGGCGGAGGGAGGAAGTTAAAGGGTCGGGGAGAGAAGGGAGTGAGGGGAGAGAGAAAGAGAGAGGGAGGAGAGAGAGAATTATGATTTTTTTTTAAGTATTTTAATTTTTTTTACTATTTTATTATTTTAATTTAAAAAATATTATTTTATTATTATTTTAATTTAAAAAATAATATTTTAATATTTTTAACGTGTCACGTCAGCACCGTTAAAAAAATTAACGGTCCAGGGACTCAATAGAAGCATTTTTTAAACAGTGAGGACTTGATTGTTTAATTTTGAAACCCAGGGACTTATTGGAAACTGACCTAAAACATGAGGGACCAAAAAGGTATTTTACCCTTGATTCTATCTAACCCATCATATAGAAACGAGAATGAAAACATAGGTCCATCCCATCAAAATTAGGAAGAAAAATGAAAAGAGAAATAGTGAGACCCACCAAAATATGAAAATGAGTTGAAATCCACATCCCCACCATTTCATTTCAAACCCAGACCACTCCAGACCAACCAAACATGAGCATCCCTTCCCAATCCATGCCAACCCATTCCAAAACCTTGAGCCAAACAACGCCTTAATATAAGGGAAATCCTCAGAAATTGCCAGAAATTACAGGGTAATTTCGAAAAATGGCCAAACTGTATTTTTTAATGAAAAATAGCACAACCGTATTTTTAACATATTTTCACATGTTTTATTCTTCCAATTATACCCCTAAGTTAATTTTCACACCCCACCCTATATTTGAGGAAGCCATTTAATTTTTTTTTTTAAAAAAAAAACCAATTATCCCATGAATCAAGCAATGATTAGTTACAACATATATATTATCTCTTATCATTTGAAATTCAAATCCAGATTGCTTCATCGTCTTTCCAGATTGCTTCATCGTCTTTTCCAACCATTCTGATTGATTATTGGTCTTCGTCGTTCCTTTTGTAAAGCTATTGATCATAGGTATATTTCAGCATTTTTGTTACTGCTTTCATGTTTTCTGTTACTCCAAAAGTAAGCGTTATTATTGCTTTCATGTTTTCGTTCACCTGAGTTATTCTTTTCATTTGTTGAAAGCTCATTTGAACTTTCTTCTGCATCAGTCTCAATCACCTTTGAATCTTCCGTCTCCTACAAAAGTAAATAATTTTTAGAAGAAACTCTTACCCGTTTTCATACACACTGTAATTGTGATTAAACAAAGATCACAACTACAGTGATTTTTCTTCAATTTCTTCCATTTGCATGATGAATTCTAGCGGTAACATATATGATTTTTTTTTTATCGATATATTGTATTTTGTTATGTTCTCCTATTTTTTCACGATTTAACAAATTTCTTAATTAAAATTTTTGTTTTCAAATTATACTGTTAAGATAAATTAATATTAGACTTATCTTTTTTATTTTGAAATTACTGTAAATCCTAGATTCTCTCCTTTTTTATAGTATATTTAATTTGCATGATGAATTCTAGCATATATGATTTTTTTATATCGATATATTGTATTTTGTTATGTTCTCCTATTTTTTCTCCATAAATCGTAATTTGAATTTAGTAACAAAATTCTTAATTAAAATTTTTGTTTTCAAACTATACTGTTAAGATAAATTAATATTAGACTTATCCTTTTTATTTTGAAATAAATTTCACATTAAATTAACCTCTAAATCCTAGATTCTCTCCTTTATATTTAATTTAAATAATATGGATTTAGATTTCGGTTAATTTAAATAATATGGATTTAGATTTCGGTTAATTTAAATAATATGGATTTAGATTTCGGTTAAGATCATTCTTATACATTTTGTTACTGACTGTTATTCATATCATGTTTCCACATATTTGTTATTGCTTTCATGTTTTATTTCGATTAATGCAGGATTTTTTCTCCTGTTTGAATTTGAATCTGTTGTTTCAATTTTAATTTTTTATTGATTTGGTTATTGAATTAATCCGTAACTATATTTCTGAATTAAGATTTGGGTGGGATATTTACGTCCACTTTGTTGTCAAACTAAATTAGTTTTTGGCAACACGAATGGCTCTTTTTCAAATCTAACTATTTTAAAATGGCTATTTAGCAGGTTGCCCCTTAATATAATTCTCTTTTTTTTTAGTTAAATCAGCCAATGGCTTCCTAAAAATACACTTTTGGCCAATTTTTCAAAAATCCACTGAAAATGTGATTCGTCATCCCACACCCACAAAATTAGACAAAAGGGAAGAAACAAAAAGAAAATTATATGTAAAATGACTTATGACATTAGCAAAGTTTGGACGGTTGATGCAATTGTAAAATTAGAGAAGATTATTCACTTTCTTTAATAAAAAACAAAGCCATCATACAGAGTTCAATTTACTCAGTCAAGTTAGAAGAAATATTTTCAATTCGAAGATCTCATCCCTTCTAATTTTTCAGATCCATGACATTACAAGGTTGGCTACTACCTTCGATTCCTTTTTCTTTCAATCTCATCCCTTCCATCTGCTGCTGGTTTAATATGAATCTCTTCATATAAAATAAAAGGAGATTATTAGGCCATGAAAGTTCATTCTAGAGGGCAGGCAAGAAAGAAGCATTTTCAAGAGTTGAAACATCAAAATTTCTACCTTCAACTCTCAGCTATCTGCCCACAGTCCTCTATCACAACTGGTTGTGAAGTCTTCCCACTATCTGATCCCACCTTCTCCATCTCCTGTACCACATTATAACCATCTACAACTTTCCCAAACACAACATGCTTCCCATCCAGCCATGAAGTCTTCTCAGTGCAAATGAAGAACTGAGAACCATTGGTGTTCGGCCCAGCATTCGCCATCGATAGAACACCCGGTCCCGTGTGCTTCATCTTGAAGTTTTCATCTGCAAATTTCAAGCCATAGATTGATTCTCCTCCTGTTCCATTACCTTTTGTAAAATCTCCTCCTTGGCACATGAAGTTGGGGATTATTCGGTGAAACGTTGATCCTTTATAGTGCAGAAGCTTCCCAGATCTTCCAATCCCCTTCTCCCCAGTGCAGAGGGCTCGAAAATTCTCTGCAGTTTTCGGAGTTGTGTCTGCAAAAAGCTCCATGACAATCCGGCCTGCTTTCATCTTCCCAATCAAGATGTCGAAGAAAACTTTTGGGTTGGACATTGTTTGCTTCTAGTAACAAATACTCCTACTCCCAAAACTTCAAATTCGGCTCTGTCAAATTAAACTCTTTAGCTTTCCCACCCTTACCACCCATTATTAGTGAACAGAAGGCAAAACAACAAGTTTATGTGCACAAGTACATGTCTTTCATAAAGACAAAGATTAAAATGTGGCGACTCCAAGAATAATGACAAATTGGCATTGTTATTAGTTCATAATCATATTAAGCAATTCACTTGAGCTAAACATACTTTTCTAGTCAATCATATATATACTAGACATGATTTACTTGAACAAGTGTCTTAAAGACAAATTTCACTATTAGATCGTATATTTCAGAACTGATTTACTTCAGATCAGTAAGAAACCCAATTTCTTTCCATTACTTTTCAAAGTACCTCATACTTGTAATTCTCAAGGTACAATAGAAACACTCCGCAAAACCAAATTTGCAGTTTTCACACGTCAACAAAACAAAATCCTCACATTAGCCCTACTCTAGCTAAATTCTCACGAGTCAAGAAAAAAATAAACTAAAAGTTGTGCAACATGCAGCTCATGACACTCTCAAGAAGCACAAACAATCTAAATCACATTGACAAGCATAAAAAAAGAAGAACAAAAACAGCAGAAAAACTTAAAAACAGAACCAATTTCTAGAATCTCCATACATCTCACCCCCAAATAAACAAATGAAAATCAGAAGAAAACCCCAATAAATGAAAGGTGAAAGACAAAACAAAATATGTTCGTCATCACTCCAAAATCCTCTAAAGGTCGGACCCAAATCGGTCTATAGACTCCACCCGAGGACGTGCTAAGAGAGAAAAGGACGAGTGATTAATATCGCACATCTTTTGAGCTCAGCAAGCATTTATGCAATGAACCTGAAAGCCTTCGATATGTGCTTTTGCAGAACGAACAATGTCAAATTCTAGGGCAAACAAAGCACTTCAACAGAGAAGAAAGCGATGATGAAGAAGGAATGTACCTTTGAGGAAGTTAAAGGATCGGTCTGGAGAATGCGATGAAAAATCCAGAGCTCTCTGTTGCTTATAAAGAGGAGCAGAGATTAGGGTTTTGGGGGTTTAGAAATAATGGAATTTGCAACCCCATCCTTGTGCTTCTGGTATTTGTAATACATTCCCCACAAATTTCTTTCAGGAAAAAAAAAAAAATCGGTTTTTTTTTAAAAAATAAATAATGTACTTTAAATTTAAATAAAAAAAAACAGATACAGAGAGTTCTGAAATTCATTCCAAAAGTAGGGGTAGATAAATCGTGTACGAAAGTCGCGAGTTCGTTTAATCGTAGGCGATGGTCACGATTAGGGGGTAAATCGCGTCTGGGTACGCGATTCCATAGGTAAATCGCGAACCCGGTATTGCGATTTCCTAGTTGGCATGCTGAGTATGCATTGTTGACACTCTAAGTAGGCATTGTTCGGGGTGATGTGGCGCTAACAAACTTGCGTACCTCGTATGCGATTTCCACATAGGACTCGTGTACACGATACATGATTTTGTAAATCGTGTATCACGTAAACGATTTTGTGGTCTTAAAACCTATCCCACTCCCTTCCATGAACACGACGCAAACACAAACGACCCCTCCCCTTGGCTTTTCAAGTCTAACCAACGTCTCCGTCCGAAAGTCACTGCCATCGTCGTTCTTTGCCGCCACTCTCTGTCGTGCCTCCATCGACTACCGCTCGTCGACCTCCTTGCCGCTGTCGCCGTCGGCGACTTTTAGGTATTACGTTTTATTTTTTTTTCATTTTTCGTATTTGAACACTTTTAGTCATGTTTGGTTTAATTTTTAGTTTGTATTTGATGGATTGATGAAGTTTTAGGTATATTTTAGACTAATTTTAGGTTTTTGGACTGTTTTAGACCACTTTGGATGGTTTATGAACTGCTTTGTAGGTTTATGGATTATTTTTTACTGATTTGATTTGTTTTTGGACTGATTTTGGTTGTTTTTTGGACTGATTTGGATGGTTTTTGGACTGATTTGGGCCACGTGGTGTGATTTTAATTTTTTGAATTATTTTTTATGATTTTATATATATTGCTTAGACTTTTTTTTTTTTTTGGAGTTTTAGACTGTTTTACAGGGTTGGATTGGTTGAATTATTTTATATGATCCAATTACTTTTTAGGCTTTTTTCGGACTGATTTGCGGTAGTCTGTGTTAATATTTGGATGATTTATATATACTTTTTTTAGCCTCTTTGGACTGGTCTATTTCATTTTTGGATTTTTTTGGATTGATGTGACATATTTTTCATGTTATTGAAAAAAAATAAATATTTAATTAATATTTTTCTATTTTTTTCAATTATAGTCAAATTGGTAAAATATGTCATTGCCTCGTGAGGAGTTACTAATACTTGAACCTGGAAATGGTGGGAATAGTGATATAGAGGCGGAAGTTGATGAATTATTTGGAGAGAATGTTAATATTAATCTTCCCCTAAAAAGCAAAAGGGTAAAATACCTTTTTGGTCCCTCATGTTTCAGGTCAGTTTCCAATAGGTCCCTATGTTTCAAAATCGAACAATCAAGTTCTACTATTCCGAAAATAGTTCAATTTAGTCCCTCCACCGTTAATTTTTTTAACGATGCTGACATGACAACGTTTAATAAAAAATATTAGGGAAAAATACACTTTTGATCCCTGAGGTTTGGGTTAAGTTACACTTTAGTCCTTGAGTTTTCAAACTCAACAAAAATACCTTTGAGGTTTGAGATAAGCAGCAATTTGGTCCCTGCCATCCATTTTACCGTTAAATTTTAACGGTTGCTGACGTGGCACTATTATTTTAATTTAAAAAATATTTTTCAATTTTTTTAAATAAAAAAATATTAAAATAATAAAATATTATTATTTAAATATTTTTTTTTATTTCTTTCTCTCTTCCTTTTCTTCCTTCTCCTCTTTCTTCTACTCCTACTTCTTCTTCATCTCCTTCCTCTTCAACTCCGGTGGCCGGCCGCCGCCGGCGATCGGAAAGTTTTGTTTTGCTTTTTTTTTCTCTCTCCTCTTCCTTAAAATCTTTTTCTTCCTCTTCCTTTCATCTTCTCATTTCCCTTGTTTTCCTTTTCTTCCCCTTCCTTTCTCTCTCTTTCCATTCCTCTCTCTCCCTTGCACTTTCCAGTCAACACCTCTCTCCCTCGTGCCGCCCGTTCGGTCTGTTCTGCTCAGTCAACCTCTCTCCCTCGCACACAGTCGCGCCCTTCATCTTCAGCTCTTTTCACCGTTCGTAGATACCAGTCGAGGACAGAGATCTATTTCGTCATTCACCGTCAGCTCTCTTCACCCAGTTGAGGACGGATATCTATTTTGCTGTAGATCTGTTTCGTTGTCCGTAGATACTACTGAACGAAGAGCGTAAATACGCCACAGATTTGATTCGCTGTCTGTTCCTCCCAACCGCGTTCGCGTCGCCGCCCCTGTTTGAAGCTAAATCTATCTGAAACGAAACTTAGTTCTGGGTTCAAATCTGGGTTTCGTTCTAGATCTGAGACCGAATCGAAGGGAGAAAGAGAGGCG
Organism: Luffa acutangula; assembly: GCA_036850905.1. NCBI lineage: Eukaryota > Viridiplantae > Streptophyta > Magnoliopsida > Cucurbitales > Cucurbitaceae > Luffa > Luffa acutangula. Next base: position 26,098,477 of record CM072089.1, on the reverse strand, counting down.
TGGGGCCAAATCTGAAACGCGAGGACTGGAGCGGCAACGACGACGCGAACAGAGATGAGGTCGTTCAGATCTGAAAAACTCTTCCATTTTTTTAAAAATAAAAAAATAGACAGAAAAGAAAGGAAGAAAAAGATGAGGGGGAAAAGGGACCGTCGCCGGCGCCGGAGAGGGAGGCTTCTTTTTATTAAAAAAAAAGAAAGGAAGGAAAGAGAGAAAAAATGAGAGAAGAAAAAGGAGAGAGAGAGAAAAAAAAAAACTTTCCGACCGCCGGCCACCGGAGTTGAAGAGGAAGGAGATGAAGAAGAAGTAGGAGTAGAAGAAAGAGGAGAAGGAAGAAAAGGGAGAGAGAAAGAAATAAAAAAAATATTTAAATAATAATATTTTATTATTTTAATATCTTTTTTATTTAAAAAAAAATTGAAAAATATATTTTTAATTAAAATAATAGTGCCACGTCAGCAACCGTTAAAATTTAACAGTAAAATGGATGGCAGGGACCAAATTGCTGCTTATCTCAAATCTCAGGGGTATTTTTGTTGAATTTGAAAACTCAGGGACTAAAGTGTAACTTAACCCAAACCTCAGGGACCAAAAGTGTATTTTTCCCAAAATATTATTTTTTTTCAAAATTTAATTTTTAATTAAAATAATTAATTAATAAAAAAAAATATTTCTTTCTCTCTCCTTCCCCCAACCCTCGATCCCCTCCCCTTCCCCTTCCCCTTCTTCCCATTTTCCCTTCCCCTTGCCCTCCTCGTCGTCGGTGAGAATATGATCGTCGTCGCCGTCGCCGCCTTCTTCATCTTCTCACCGGCGACCTCCTACCCTTTTTTCTTCTTCTAAACTGTCCCATCCGCTACCGGAGCTCAGAGAAATCGCCCTGATCCTCCGTAGAAGCAAAATCAGAGGCCACAGCTCGCATGGCCTTCCCAATCCACCGAACCACACTCTTCCCTAGCTCTCTCTGCCCAAGAGGATCCCCATTCTGATAGATACCTCGCACGTTGACCTCCCTATCGTTCTTCTTCTTCCCTTCCTATTCTAAAGGAGGCCGCTTCGACTGCACCTTCGTCTCAGAGCCGATTGAACCACGGATACTGACTCCGATTCTAGCACTAGCAGAGAGACTAGCAGTAGAAGGAGAAGAAACCTCAAGAATATTAGGTTTCTTCACATTCTTGATCTTGGTTTTGACAACCTGAATCCTCCTTTGCGCACCACTGCGATGATTAGCGCCATTGACAGTCTAAACAAACTGCTGGAAAGAACCTGTGACCGTCGCTGTGTGATTCTAGCGAAAGAGGTGCATCGATGTAGGCGCATTCATCACATTAGCACTGGAAACTCGAAGAGAAAAGCAGTCAAAGAGAAGAAGTCAGTTGAAATTGAAGGAAGAAGACATGGAGAAACCGTTGCATTTCGTTGAAGCGGTGGAAAAATCTTCTAATGGCGGAGGGGAAATAGGGTTTTGTGAATTTGAGCTGCGAACTGAATTTGAGGCGACGAAAATCCAAACGGGCTGTCTCAGGCGCCGTCACCGCCGACCACCCCTTTCGACGGTGATAAAAGCACTTAGGATCTTATCTATGTTGTTACATGGTAGAAGGGGAAAGGAGAGAGAGGGCTCGATTTGGAAGAAGAAAAATGAGTAGGAGGCCACTGGTGAGAAGATGAAAAAGGCGTCGACAGCGATGCCGATCATCTTCTCACCGACGCCGAGAAGGGTAAGGGGAAGTGGAAAGGGGAAGGGAGGGAATCGAAGGTTAAGGGGAGGAGAGAGAAGGAAAGGATTTTGTTTTTTTTTTTTTTATTAATTTATTATTTTAATTAAAAATTAAATTTTGAAAAAAAAAATAATATTTTATTATTAAATGTTTCCACGTCAGCACCGTTAAAAAAATTAACGGCGGAGGGACTTAATTGAACTATTTTCGGAATAGTAGGAACTTGATTGTTTGATTTTCAAACTTAGGGACCTATTGGAAACTAACCTGAAACATGAGGGACAAAAAGGTATTTTACCCAAAGCAAAATGAGGAGTCACCTTCAGATATTTTCACACATATAAATTGGGAGATTACTAATTTAATATGGGAAGTAGGGTCCACATTGGAAGAAGAGGAAAGGTGTGTAGAAATGAACCCAAACGTAATCACCAAAGGATTATTATTTGAGAGTAAAAAAGATCTACAACTTGTCGTTAAAAAACATTGTATTGTAAACCATTATCAGATTACTGTGGTAGAATCAAATCAAGATATTTGATATGTGTAGTGCAAACAATGGCAAGCTAAACGAAAAGCTTTGGTTAAAGTATTTAGTGATTGGGAAAAAGCATATGAAGAACTTCTATATTGGTTGATGGTTGTTGTACACTACAATCCAAGAACTTAGGTTGAATGAGACTTCATTCCAACTGAGGTACCAGGCAATCAATAGATATAATTCCATTCGAGAGCAATTGTCTTATGGTATTATGTCTCCGACGTATATGTCGAGACTTACCATTATACATCAAGTTTTGCGCTCTTCCAATAGCAGCCTGACTATCACAATGTATACATATTGGGGGTACAGGTTTAGTCCAATTAGGAATATCTTCCAAAAAGTTACGCAACCATTCGACTTCTTCCCCTGCCTTGTCCAAAGCTATGAATTCAGATTCCATAGTAGACCTTGCTATACAAGTTTGTTTAGAAGATTTCCAGGATATAACGCCACTTCCAAGTGTAAAAATATATCCACTTTGTCAATCACCCACACACTTTCATAAATTTATAAGTCGGTTTTTGACATTTCCATAATTCATATGAAATTTTATGTGTTTTCTTATATGAAATTCTATTCAGGATATAATTTGTTGCAAGCAACGCTTTCCCCCCACAAATTTTTTTTGGTAATCCCGAACTAATCACATAGCGTTCATCATTTCTTTCAATGATCAATTTTTCCATTTTGCTATGCCATTTGATTGTCAGAGTTAGGAACGCTAGGGGCGCACTCGGTCCCCTTATGATGGTTCACTGACAAACATTTTTTCAACATGAATCTCATGTAAGAGAACTTAAAGTTCTTGAACCTGGCTTATGACGGTTCTGGAATCAACCATTTTATAGTATAGAAATTTTCCAACTATAAATTTCTTTACTCCAGCATCCTCCGTCCTATATTTCTTTTCCAGTGATTCTCAAAGACCTTTTGCCGAATCAACCCCACTATAAACATTATATAGTGTGTTTTCCAGTCCATTCAAGATATAGTTCCTGCACAAATATTCTGTATGTTTCCATGCCTCAAGTGCCAGCAACTTTTCTTTGTTGGTCTCTCCTTCATCCAGAACAGGAGCATCTTCTTTGAGAAATCTTGCCAGACTCAATGTTGTGAGATAGAACAACATCTTTTGTTGCCAACGTTTGAAGTCACTGCCATTAAACTTCTCAGGCTTTTCCCCATGATTTCCACCACCTTGTGGTATGGGACTCGGTGTCTTCGGTATTATTGAAGACATTTCTATGAATCAATAATCAATCAAAATTATTGATACAAAATAAAAGGTATAAGAGCAAGAATGAAAGCAAATAGCACCAAACAGAAACAAAATAAACTTACAAGATTGTCTTAAGATTGTTGGCACCCTTTGCATAAACACTTAAGGAAACACGAAAGACCAAATCAATCCGAACCCAACGATGGCGTTGTTTCCTTAAGACAATTTTGTTCCCTCTATGGTGCTCAAGGTATCACGAACAATTGTCTCCCAGGATAGGACGAATTACCCACCTATGAATGTAGCACTTCAATCATAGGACTCTCGAACACTGGTATTTAAGTAATCGTACAGAGAAAAGTAGGAGAAGAGTTTTTGAAAGAAGAGTTTGTGACTTGTTCTTGTTTTTTCAAAACTCAAACTGAATCACATATTTATAGACTATTTGTGGCCATTCAAATAGTCACATCTTTTCGTGTAAGGGTTATGTCTTTTGATAAATGGACACATCCATTCACATAGGGTTGTATCCTTTTACCAAAAGACACACCCTTTCACATAGGGTCGTGTCCTTTACAAGAGACACACCCTTTCACATAGGGTTGTGTCCTTTATCAAAAGACATACCCTTTCACGTAAAGTTGTGATTCTTTATTTTATTAAAATAATTTTATTCATAAATCCAACATTTCTTTCGTTTCTTTTTTCGCGTTTTTTAATTAGGTTTTTAAGATAAAACAATCACCCAAAAATGAAAACAAATTAATTTTCATTAATGACATTTAAAAAATGTCATAATTTTACGACATTTAAAAAACATCATAAATTTTCGAAAATACGTAAAACTCCGCTTTTCCAAAAACAAGCATTTTACATTTTATGACATTTTCTTTACCTCTTAACTTCATATAATTTCCCCTTGGTGTCATAGATTCTCAATTTTGTAGTAACGGAACCTTAGGTGAACTCTCTTCATTGTTTATGCAATAGCATCAATGATTGATTGGTCCTAGAACCTCCTCAACACCGTCATGATGATCGCTTCTCGTGGATTAAACCCGCTCCTTTGTTTACCACATATCCCCCTTGTTTCGAGTCTCCCTCTGCCGCTTATCTTTCCTCCCACTCCACTAGTTTTCACCACTCCATGCAACCTTTGGTGTGTTTCAATCTCCCTACCAACCTTTGATAACACCAATTTAGTGCTATCTTATTTCCTTTTATTCCTGCTAGTTAATGTGATTTTAATGCTTAATTTGTATGATTTGTAGGTAGTAGAGCATAAGAGGCCATTGGAGCAATTTGGTGTATTTTGATTCTAAAAAGGAGTATTTGGCTTATACTTAGCCAAATTGGAGCCAAAGAGCTAAAAAGAGGGTGAAATTCCAGAGAGCGAAGCGTCTAGACCCCATCTCGAGCGTCAAAACGCTCCAAATACTGGAAAAAAAATGCGTGCAGACCTGAGAGGACAGTGTCTCGACGCTGGCAGCGATCCGCAGCGTTGAGGGGTGGGTCAGCTTAACGCTGGGACAAAGGCTCCGTGTCATTTGCGTTCGAAGCGTCGAGACACTGTCAGCCCTAAAGCGTACGTTTAGAGGTTTCATCTGAAGCATTGAGACACTCACTTACAGCGTCTCAACACTCAAATGGTCTAGGTATAAAAATGTGTTGATGTCTTTAGCCGAATTAGGTTAGTTTTTGGTTTTTGTGACGATTTTATCTTGTATCTTTACTATTTCCAACATATTCCTTAGTTTAACTTAGTTTAGATTTAATTTAGGTCCCGTTTGATGACCATTTGGTTTTTGTTTTTGAAAATTAAGCTTACAAACACTACTTCCACCTTCAGTTTCTTTGTTTTTTCATCTACTTTCTTCCCATGTTTTCAAAAACAAAGCCAATTTTTTAAAACTAAAAAAAATTGTTTTCAAAAAATTGTTTTTGTTTTTGGAATTTGGCTAGGAATTCATGTGTCCTTAACAAAGATGAAAACCATGGTAAAGAAATTGAGAGAAAACTGAAGGAGTGGAGAACACTCGAGGGGAAGCGTTAGCAGATCTTAGGCACCGATTTTCATTAATTTGATTGATTAAAGCATGCTGAAACTATGGACGAAAAAACAGGGGAATTGAAAAACCAACCTTTTGGAGCTTAATCCGTGGATCTCTTTGGAAATTTCTCTTCACGATCTTAACGAAGACGACCACCGAGATCTTCCCCGCTATTCTCCGGCCTTAGAACGGGCTTGTGGGAACCCGAGCGTGATAAATTTGAAGAAGAAAAGATGAGAGAACAAATGGGTTTGAAAACCATTCTTGTCCACGACTTTGAGAGAAAAAAGAAATACACCAGCTTCACCATTTTTCCATTTTCAGCATCCTCACATCTCCACCTCTTCATCACATTATAAAGAAGTTATAAGATGCTTTGTGATTACCCAAATGGGTGAATTTCAAGTAAAGAAATTGGTGTCAATACATGGGGTTTTCAACTCATGATTTTAAATGAATTTCAAAATTCATTTAAATTAATTTCATTTTAAATTAATCTTATTAATTTAAATGAAGCTAATTTTAAATACTTTAAATAAATCTAATTTATTTAATAATTTTAATTAAAATGCACCAATATTTTTTCTTTCAAAATCGGTAGGTGTGAATCACTATTCAAATTCAAACAGAATATCTCGAACGTGAATTGATAGCGAGCTTAGCTAGCTAGTTTTCCCTAATTAATTTAGCTAGTCTTTGATGATTTATTGGTCATTTTATTGCACTTATTTGTTTATTTTGTAGGAAATGGTTGATTGGAGCTAAAACGCAATAGTGGAGTCAATCGGGTGCTTGGGACGCGAAAAGATGCAAAGGAATGAAAAAGAGTCAAAGAGGAAAAAAGTCAAAATTCGGTCAAATGCAGACTAGCGTCTCGACGCTAGCATTCCTTATTTGAATAGGCGCGAAACGGTCACAGCGTCGAGATGCTGCGACCTTAGCGTCTCGACGCTGTGTAATTTCCTTTCCAGAACACGCGTGTTTAGAGGCAGCGTCTCGACGCTATGACGAAAAAACAGAATATAAGCTTCTTTTCGGCTAGGTTTTTGGGACTTCGATTGGGGACTTTTTGGAGCCGTAAAACAGGACAGAATCAAGGCTTTGGAGGCTGAAACAAAGGGGGCAAGGTGGAAATCAACCCATTGTTCGTGGGGATCGTGACGAGGACGTTCGGTCTCGGCCTACAACGAGTTTATTTCTCTTTTCCCTTACTTTAGATAGTTTTTATGGCTTGTTTAGACTTAGTTTATATTGTAACGTGGATTATGCGTAGCTAAGTTTAAATTCTTAGGGATTGATGTAGTCGTTGGGCACGTTATGGTTTGATTTACGGTTTTTATGCTATTGATGTCATTTATGCATATTTTGTGTCCTTAATGCTTTCAATTTACCGGCCATAAATTGATTGATGTTTATTCTTGAATCTAACTCGGGAGAGAGGATTTAAATTAGAAATCAATATGCATAACTAGAATTTAGCTAAAAATCGGGAGATTAAGGTTAATTCTAGAAATTGTCATAAAGGTTAGCCTTATTGCCTTGTATGTTTATTGGATTTAGATAGGGATATCGGGTTCAATTGCATATGGGAGAATCATGTAGGCTCGGGAGAGATATGTGTGATTTTAGTTGCCAAGATTTATGAATCATAGTATTTGTTAATCCGTTTATTAATCCATAACTCCAATTGGTAAAATCAAATCCCTAAGACAAATTCTTCCCATTAGATTGTCACTTTTTGCATGAGTTTTGTGTTTGATTCAATTATATTCTCATCCAATTTGATTCCCTAAATAAAATCGGCCAAGAGTATTTTCGGTAATTAAAATTGGCTAGACACCAATCCAGAGGACGACATTCGAATTTTACATTCACTATATTATAACTTGACCTGTACACTTGCGGTAAGCAAATTGCGCATCATGAATCCTTTTTTCACCTTCGTTGTATTTAAATCATATTTAAATAACTATGTCTCTCTCAAATATGGTTTAATTAATAATTTAAACTGTTATGTTAAATTATATCAAATATAATTAATGATATCTCCATAATTGGAATTTGAACGTCTTTCAAATTCTTCCATCACTCTGTTCTAAGGTTTAGTCCGTTTGAGCTAGTAGGGGGACCTAATGGACCTACAGATCATGGGCTCCAACGATCCGAGATTAACCGGTTGAACTCTTTCAATCCTAACTAACCAACATTTGTTAACTAACGGGACACTCCACTATAGCCCGTAGATGAACTCCCCTCACTGTAGATATATTTATGTCCACCCGATATAACCGTGATTAGTAAGTCAATCCTTCACAGGTTGTTCGTAACTATAGTAAGGTCAAAAGTCCGTTTTACCCATATAGCACTTCTTGTTCCTTAAGCCTTCACTGAGTCCCTAATGAACAATTGGTTTGTGGTCCAACCACTAAACCTAAAACCTCTCGGGCCAATGAGAGGGCGACACGCCTTTGTTCACGTTCCGGAGTCAGTACTTAAGGGAACAACCTCTCTACTATCCCTAAAGACGGGTAGGAGTGAATTCCATCTTGCAAGACTATGTCCCCAGCTATCTATCCGGTCTTATCCCCAAAGTGGCAGGTTTATTGAGTGACGCTTATGGGCCACTCTCACCTATGCAAATCAAAGGATAATCCCGAATAAACAGGGGTTCATAGTTAGCTCAGGATTAAGATCGAGTTACCTAGGTCATCGCTTGAAATAGTCAGTTTCACAGTAAACGGCGTTATAAAGTGAAAGTGACTTATTTCATGGTCTGATCTTATACAAACTTCTTTTGCATAGGACGCCCTCACTCACATGTCTCTACATGAACGATTTAGGATCACATCGTTTGTATTAAAACAAAGTGGGCCTCGCCACATAGTTTTTCCTAGGATAAGGTACCCAGTTTTATCCCTATATTATAGACCGTTTTAGGCTATGTACTTGAACCTGATCCACTTTTATGTCACTACATAAAGTTCAAGTATTTATATCATAGCCAAGGATTCTAGTTTTATTGGATTTGGATTAATGAATACATAGTTAAACTAATCTTTCAACAACCATAATAAAAACTATTCTAATAATTAAGTTTTATATATAACTTTGTTACATTTACTATCTACGAGTTTTAGGGCATAAACCCCAACAAAAACAAACATAAATTTCAAAAACCAAAAAACAAAAACCAAATGGTTATCAAACGGGGCCATAGATGTTCAATTTTGTGATCTCGAGCATGTTTAGTGTAATTATGCTAGGCTAGTTTGTTATATCGTCGAATTTTGGAATGTAATTGGATTGTTTGTAATTTTTTGTTGAGATTTCTAAATCTTATTGGGATTTTATGAATGCTACTGATGCATCTATGAATTCTTGTTTAAAATATCAATTGTGAATGTTATTCTCGAATTGATCGCTCGTAAAATCATTGCATGATCGACATATCTGTTATTTGGTAGCCACTAGGTCTGAATCATGTCCTATGCCTTTTCTATATGAAAATTAAGTAACTTGCTTGATAGAGCCTAAAGTTCATAGATAGATTAATTAATTAAATTGGTAATTCTATTAGTTTAATTAGTTAATTTTGGACCATTGTTCTTAATGTAATTAATTTTAGTGGGCAACTACGATGGAGGATAGGGTAGCCTATCTAGGTTAATTAGGATTAGTTTCGAGGGAGGATCGAGCTAATGCATGAAGGGTAGCGGACGTAACTCTAATTAATTGATTAATTAATCACGATGGAGGATTAGGTTAGTTAATTAATTAAACCCAAGCTTGGTAGGATGAGGAATCCGATTAGCCAAGAAGAAAATTCCAGACTCATTAATATTCATTCAAATCAATCCTTAAAGCAATTGATGAAACCAAACATACAAACAATCCAATGAACCCCTAATCCCATTTTGCAAAATTGATCGTTCATTTCCCGTTTTATATTCTTGCAATTATTTTTATGCTCTTTATTTCTGGCGTTTCTCTCGCATGTCAATTAACCGTCTTGCCAAAATCCCCTGTCACTGTTATTCAGAAACTCAAAATAAAAAGAACCCTCTCTTCTTTGAGGACAACCCGACCACTACCTACTGCAAAGTAGCATAGAGTCGGTTTTGTAAATTTTATTTGACAAACTCGTCTTGTCATTCTTCTTTTGTCTTTTTTCTTACACATGACAAGTTTGACCTAAGACTCCCATTTTCAAACCTTTCTCTCTCCCATGCACCCACGACTATTCAAACTCTGTGATTGGTCGAGTTTTGTCGAATGCTCGAGACCAAATAAAATTTATAAACTTCGGCATCTAGCTACTTTGCAGTAGTAGTAGTCGAGTTATCCATAGGGAAGGGAGTTCTCTATTTGAAAATGGGTTTTTGACTAGAAACACGAAGGGGAGTTGAAGAGATTTTTGTCACGAAAAATAAATAGAGAGACGAGAATGATAAAAATGCCCGAAGAAAATAAAACATGGAAGAAATAGAAATTTGGTCGAAAACAGATGAAGGAAACGATCGTTGGATTGGGTTTTTCCTACTAGACAACTTGTGACTTGGCTTCCTAGTTTGATCTAAATATTAATTTCATGAAATTTAATTCGAGTCTAGTATTGCTTCTTGATTACATGGAGGACCCTTCTAACTAACCTGAGTCTAACCAAATATTTAACCTGTAACCCCGAAATTAAGCTAATTGGCTAATTAAGAATGTATGCTGCCCCACATGCATAACTCGATGACCATCTAAGTTATTTCTAATTAATTCAGCATAAACAATTCGAGACCGTGCAATTGCCTACCTAAATTAATTGTTTTACGTACAAGGGTCCGGAATTGAAACGATTAATTGGAATAAGAATTCAAGTTTAACCACAACAATTTTCTCATGCTTCTTAGGTCTATCAAGAATCTACGCTAAGAACCACAAGGTCGAGTAACACCATTCCACAAATAGAACGAATTCAACTTATTCCTAAGAGGCGTCAATTCAAAGGAAATACATCAAACACATTGTTGGTTTAAATAACAAAACATGAGACTTCAATTAGAATCCATGAAATTCAAGTAAAAGTCCGTCAAACTCAGCCAAGAACACAAATAGATCTAGCAGTCAATCAATCCAAGCGATACAACGAAATTGGCTACTCATAATGTAAGGATACAACGAAATTAAATCAAGAAAATGCATCTAAATCAACCTAGAAGTCCCAGAAAATTGAAAATAACGAAGGAAAACAAGTAAAAGCAGAGAACAAGCGAAAAATCTAACCTCACAGGAAATAAAAAACGAGGGTTTAATTTATACTTTTGTTGGAGCGTTGAGACGCTGAAGTAGAGTGTCTCAGACGATCTACACTCTGTCCATGCAATTCTGAAGTTCATCAGGGTAGCATCGAGACATTAGTCTTCTTTCTTTATATGCAGAGGTTGGAGCCCTTGACCTTGGCAAGTGGACTCATCTTACATAAACCGTCATGGCCTTGAAGTAGACATTATTCTAAAAACGGCTCTTATCGACGTGTATGCCAAATGTGGAGACCTAAAAATTGCTCGTATCCTGTTCGATGAAGTCACACGACAGGATATCAGCATGTGGAATGCAATGATGGCTGGATTGTCTATGCATGGTTGTGGAAAAGAAGCTTTAGAACTCTACTCAAAGATGGAGAGCCATGGTGTTGAACCCAATGATATCACATTCATTTCAGTATTTCACGCTTGTAGTCATTCTGGATTGTTACCAGAAGGGAAGAAGCATTTCAACAGAATGGTTCATGACTTTGGAATTGTTCCAAAGATCGAGCACTATGAATGCTTGGTGGATCTTCTCGGTCGAGCTGGACATCTCGACGAAGCTTACAACATCATTCAAAACATGCCCATGAGGCCGTAACACAATTACATGGATTGGGGTGCTCTGCTTGCTGCATTTAAGCTATATAAGAATCTGGCCTTGGGGGAGGTGGCTGCAAGAAAGATTCTTGAATTGGACCCACAAAATTGTGGATACAGTGTTCTTAAATCAAACATCTATGCATCTGCAAAGAGATGGACTGATGTAACAAGCATTAGAGAAATAATGAACAATTTAAGAATGAAGAAAGAACCAGGACTCAGCTGGATTGAAGTAAATGGTTCAGTTCACCACTTCAAATCTGGAGATAAGGCATGCACGCAAACAAGAAAAGTATATGAAATGGTGGCTGAAATGTGCATCAAATTGAAAGAGGCGGGATACGCACCAACCACGTTTGCAGTTTTGTTAAATGTAGAAGAGGAAAAGGAATCTGCACTCAATTACCATAGTGAGAAACTGGCCATGGCATTTGGCCTCTATAGTACAGCCCCCGGTACACCCATCCGAATTGTTAAGAATCTGAGAGTTTACGATGATTGTCATGCTGCAACAAAGCTATTATCGAAAATCTATGGACGGACAATAATAGTCAGAGATCGAAACTGATTTCACCACTTTAGTGAAGGACTTTGTTCTTGTCTTGGCTATTGGTAAGATAAGATTCCAAATTGTGGTCATATATCTAAATACATGTACAAATAAATTTCAACAATTCAGTCGAGGCACATTTTGATGTTAAGAGTGCATCAAGGGAAAAATAAGATCATAAAACCTTGATTTACGGAAAGGTTGATTTGTCAACCAAGCCATTGTTGTGCTTTTCGATCACCACTAGCACCGACCGAATGCCGAATGCTGATCTTCTCATTGGCATATTTCTGTTGCAGCCATTCAAATCCATTTACATCGAGTTTCCCTGAGACTGATTTTCCTTGTTTCCTACGATTTTGTTGTTCCCTTACTGAAGCCCACAATTTCCCGATTGCATCACGTTGCTGTGATGTGAACCTCGTAACATTATCAAAGGCATGCTTCACTAAGATATCGATGACAGTTTGACACCTGAGGAGAGTGATTATAAGTTAATTTCACATACTAGTTCTGAAAACCAAGCGAGGAACTGTCTTCAACATTATGGTCAGAGCAGATTCATACCATGGAATTTTATACCGATGAGCAGCGATTTCTAAACAGCTAATTAAGGCTTCTCTTTGTGATTTGAGAAAATTCTTGGTCTCTACTTCTTCATCCTTTCTAGTCTTCAAAGCCACATCATTTTTCCCCTTCGCCCTTTCACCTTTCTTCAACGAACCAGGCAGAAAAGCATCAAGTCCAAATGGATCGGATTCTTCCTGGTTTTTCTCTTCGGCTGGAGCAGCAATCTGCTTTTTCTGATGTTCATCATCTGTGTTCTCTTCATGAACTTTAAGTGCTTCAGCCTCCTCAATGTCATCCTCCTTAGTTGCAACTGGAAGATTAAAGATGGCTTCTTTTATTTGTCCAGCTGTCTTCGAAAACTACATGGTTCATAAAGCCAAGCATGATAAAAAGGAAAATTGATGTTCCAAGATTAAAGAGAAGTACAATGGTCAAAATAACCAACAAGGAAAACTACAACCAGTAATACATATAATAACAAAGGAAGTTATGTTTATCTGCTAACCTTTTTCTTCGTTTTCTAATCTATTTCCATAACCATTTTAAAAAAACATAATTCATAGACACGTTTTAAGCTAAAAGAAAGGTAGTGTCTTAAAACCTTTTAAAATTAGGCTAAGATTGTGATTTCAGAAGTGATAAACTAAACATAGAAAAGGAAAACCTAAGTAGAAGTAGGTTTACATCCTCATGCAGCACCGATCACAACTAAAGAGTTGTGGTATTGACTAAACAAGTATGAGAAATAACAAAATGAGTACAGTGGTTGAAAACCTTTTCTCAAGTTTGGACATTTACAAGGTGTGGAACGTATTATGATAAGAACCGGAATAGAACTACTATGTATTATTACGATAACCCAAGTGTTCGAGGTACTTGGACCCTCCCTCTCTTGAGAACACCCAAGAGTAACCACTCACTACTTAATTCCCTTCCTCTTCCCCTTTCCCCACTTTCTCTATTTATAACTTCATATTCTAACAACTCCCTAACTAGCTGCTAATATACCCTTACCAATATTCCTAATTACACCTTACTTACATTCCTATCATATTACCAATCAAACAATTGGAATCAAGAACCCAATCACAGATTTTTCAAAAACAAAATTTTGAGAAAACTTCAAATTCATTCAGAGCTTGGGAAATTTTAATCTCAAAACCATTGACAAAAAATATCATACCACAAAACTATCGTCTGTCAACAAATCATTTGCCAACACAGTCTGAATTGTCCAGGTTGATAACTGGTTCTTCTGCTTTCTGTTAAGGCTCTGAAAATTAAAATAAGAAATCATTGTTAGAAAACTGAATCCCATTTAAAGAGAGTAAACAGACTCAGAAAATATCATTACATCAACTGAAAAACCTAAAATATGATCATACTTCCACTGTAGATTGTGCCGCTGAGAACAATGCATGATAATCTCCCCGGACCAAAGGATCGGTACAAGGAGTGGATGAAGACAAGGACATGGCAGCTTCAAGTATGGAAAAGAAATGATCACTGGTAGTTGGCTTGACGCTTCCTGCCTGAATGAGCTGTATGGCAAGTTTTGCAGCCTTACCAAACTTGGTCGGGTTCTTAATATGTGAAGCTATCTTCTGCATAGCCTCCATAACTTGGGTCTCTGAGGCATCTGTTGTGGTTTTGAACCTTAAACGTTTTCCCGATGTCGCTGCCGGTGCTGTAGCTGAAAACCAAGCTCTATATTTTAGCTTCTACCATAGTTATAACAATAACATATAGTTTTTGAAAAAAAAAAAACAAAAACAAAAACAAAAAACATATAGAATTTAGGTTAAATTATAAGTGATATCTATTTAGTTCCTAAACTTTAAAAAAATATCAATTACGCTCATAGAACTCCGAATTGTAATTCCCTTCTTGTCACTATTAAATAAATGACATGTCTATTAAACAAACTTTAGCTAGCTAAACACGATGTGTTAGATAAATAGTGAAAAGAAATGGACAACAGCACAAAATAAGTGGCACATGCAGCATACTTATAACGACGTATCAAATCCCTTTTATTAACTATGCCACTCAATTTTTTTGGAGCTGTCCACTATCTTCTATCATTCGTTTACCACATCCCATCAAATTAACCTAGTTTGTCTATTAAGCATATTACATCATTATTTAGCTAATCATGTTAGCAACAATGACTATATAGAAACAAAATTTTAATTGGAACTTTTTAAACTTTATGCACTTACCAGATACAACTATCTAAGTTTATAGACTAAGGGTCCGTTTGGAATACATTTTAATTTAAATGTTTTTCAAAAATGCATTTTTTAAAAAACATTTTGTATAAAAATTGTTTAGAATTTAAACACTCATATGTTTGGTTGCATTTCTTGTATACTTAAAAAGTCTTTTTAAAAAAGTTGGTTTCAAGTGTTTATCTCAAAATGGTTTATTTATCAATCTCATTTTCTAATAAGTCATTTTTAGTAGTTGTCAAACACTAGATTTTTTTTCAAAATTAAACACTTGAAAAGTTAAACAAAACACATCCTAAATTTTCTTCTTCTTCCTAGAATTTAAGAATATGACGATGTTCAAGACCAGATGGAACATTACACAAGAATTCTCACTAAGAATTCCTTACAACTCATCCTTCATCCTTTCATTTTCAAATCCTGATAAAATAACTCCTAACTCCATACCCTCAATTCTGACTCCTTCATTGTTTCTGCAACTAACATCGAGATTCGAGAATCAAACATCCCAAAAGAAGAATCAACTTTGCCTGGTCAATAAAGTTCAAAGGGGCAAAAAAGAGTAAAACACCAAATAGTTCAAAGAAAAAACTATAAAATCAAACAAGCCCCCAAAAAAACTCAACCAAAAAAGAAAAAAACACAAATTGAAAAGATTTAGGAGAAGAGAATGGAAGACCTTCGAGGTTGGGTTCCTGGACAGCCTTAGGGCGCTTAAGGGCGCTCTTGAGGATCGGCGCCGTAGAAGAAGAAGCGGCAGGGGGATTTGTAGATGGATCGGACGGTCGATTCTGATTGGTCTCTTCGTCTGGTTGTTGGGTCTCTGGCGAAAGGTTTGTCACTGAAATCGGCGGTGGAAGGCCTTCAAAAAGGTTTTCGGCCATCTCTCCCACTCTCGTCGATCTCTCGACTGTAGCAGAACTATGGGAGCATCCTACTCCTACTACCAAACAAGAATCACACAATCAACGCAAGCTATCTATCCGGCTACAATGAGCATCCTAAGCTTAGCTACTGTGTAACCAAGCAACATAGGAAAACAAACATGCTCAAGTAAGGCAATCAAGACAATCCATGAGAATACAAGCAATCAACAACATACAATCAAATAATACAACACGTAACATATTATAACAAATATAATTTCACATACCTGGTGATGGAGAGGAGAACGAGGAAGACCACTGGTCCTACCCTATTAACAACCTATATTTCCTAGGTCAGTCTATAGGAACAACTCCGCTTTCATACCAACGGTAACACCCCAGGATTTATTAAGACTATCCTAGCGACATTACTAAACTCCTAAACCATAACTAACCGAGTGCTCCGAACATTTCGACAGCATAACAACATAAATAAGACTAAACCAATTTTATTATAACACCTGCTAAATTAGGAAACACACTTCTATATATATAACAAGTCAGCACTTCACAGACCACAACATCACAAAATCACAACAGACCTCCAACCACAACAAGCGAGTCAGATCTCGCATTCTCATATAGCCACAACCAATTTACAGAATCTCAACTTACTAGTAAAAACATACAACTCATTTGCTAGGAACAACTTAACTTTATTAAATAATAAGAGTTCAAACTTCAATTAAAACTACTCATAACTAAACCTAACTTCTCGAAATAAACCGTTAAACAAGCTTTTGAATGCATTAAACACAAAGCACTACCCTATACAACCAAAAGAGTTTAATAACAATTAAACCAAAACCAAATAACCAAATAACTAGATAAGAATGTCTAAATTAGTGGAGTCACTCCTCGAACGCCTCCTCGTCTGCATCACCAAGCTCATAAAACTCATCATTACCTGCACAATCTAAAAATGTTGGGGGAAAGAAAGGGGAGGGAGTCAGTACAACCACGGTACTGGTAAGCAGCTCACACTCGGTGAGCCATCAAACAGCAAGCAACACATCAATCATGCTAGGCACACAAATCCAACATACTTTTAAAGCAATAAACAAATGTCATGCTCTTAACATAAGAAACCAACCATGAGAGATGCTGACTCAACATGATGACTTTCTAAAAATGTTGGGGGGAAAGAAAGGGAGGGAGTCAATACAACCACAGTACTGGTAAGCAGCTCACACCCGGTGAGCCATCAAACAGCAAGCAACACATCAATCATGCTAGGCACACAAATCTAACATACTTTTAAAGCAATAAACAAATGTCATGCTCTTAACATAAGAAACCAACCATGAGACATGCTGACTCAACATGATGACTTTATGCACACACACAACATGCTATGCAACCCCACATGGTTTCTGCACCATGCTCGCTTTCTTAGCACATGATTTACGCATCATGTCACGCACCAAAACACATGAATTAAGCGTCATGCAACGCAACTTACCACGTGATTTACGCGTTACGCTACGCACCACAAACATGATTTTCGCGTCATGTAACGCACTCACACCCAGCACATGAATTACATGTCATGCACAACGCACACTCACACGTGATTTACGCGTCACGCTCCGCACTCACAACCCACACGTGATTTACGCTTCACGCTCCACACCAATGACATGATTTCCGCGTCATGTAGCACAATCTTAACATGTGATTTCCGTGTCACGCTCCACACACACACTCAGCTCACCTCTCAATGAGCACACAAACTATGCAACTATGACTTACATGCAACATAGTCCAAAAACAATAAAAAAAAAAACAGCATGCTTAAAACACCAACAAATCATCATGCTTTAAATTAATCAGAACAATGTGTTTATCACATATAAAAAGTTATATATCAATCAACAAAGCATACTAGAAAACCGATAAACAACCAACATGCTCATGCAGTCAAACAGACTCAGCGGGTAGAAGTTACTTTCCTATAACACTCCTAAATTAAACCAACACTTGCTGGAAATTGCACAATCACGCTCCAATATGAACCTCCAACTACAACAAAACCACTAGCCATTAAAGGAAGTCTAAACTAGAGGATAGCACCTTAGAACATGTTGTTAAGGGCAAAACTTAACCAATAATGGTTTAATTCCTTGTTGGACAACATTTAAAAATCACCCAAATTGAAAACCCAAAACCATTAAACCATGGGAAACCAAGGCATTACGAGCGGTGGGTATTTTCTGGATGCCGAAATTAAGGGTATACAGCAACTGGACAGCAAGCAAAAACCACATATTTTCATATTCTAGGTCCTATAGGGGTTGGGCAACGCTTTTAAATGGGTATCGATTAAACATGTTTTTAAGGCTTTAACATCTAATGAGTATCAATCCGTCATGCTATTAAACTAAAAACAACAACAATTCTTACCCAAACGAACCCGAAACCACGCTGATACGGGCCTTGCGAACCACAGACAGCACCCGAAAAGGTTCTTGGACAGTGGGTCTCCAAGCTAAAGTAAACTCGAACCCAACGATTCGTAGGCAGTGCTGCATATCAGAAACTTAGACTCCATTGAACCAACCCAAGACTAAAATAAATCAAAAGGGAAGAAACTTACGCTCAAGAAATCGTCGACGACAAAAACAAAGAGGGGCGGCGACGGCACACAAGAACGCAAGGAGAGAGAGAGGAAGCCGCGGCCAAAAACCCACCGGGAAAGAAGAAAAACGCGCGGAGGGAGGGGGAGATTGCACAAGTGGCGGCGGCGGCACTCGGGTTGCAACAGACGGCAGTGGCGGCGCTCAGGTCTCCGATTTCCGACAAGGAACAGCGGCGGCGCGTCTTGGGGCTGGGTCCCGACGAAGAAACGCAAAGGAAGGGAGAGATATACGAGAGAGAGGGCGGCGGCGCAAGGGGCTGGGCAGTCGGCGGCGCTGCTGCAGTCGACGGGATCGGGCGGCGTCCCTTCGATCTCCAGCGGCGGCTGGGTGGGTCTTCACGCAAAACACAAGAAAGTGAGGGAGAGAGGGTCTTGCGTGCGTGGAGATGGAGAAGAAAGAGACGAGGGTTTGAGGCTATTTTCTTTTATTTTTTCTTTTCTTTTTCTTTAATCCATTTAATAACCAAAACTCATTTAAAATATGAATTAGATCTTATTAGGATTTTATTAAAAACTTAAAACTTAAGACTTCGTTTGGCACATGAATTTGACGAGAAATGAATTTAAGTTATAGGATTTTAAAAGATGGAAATGATTTCAAATTTCTATTTGCTTTTGAAACCAAATTGATTTGAAATCATTAAAATTAAAATCTCTTGTTTGGATGCTAATGAGAAATGAAATGAAAGTATAACATTTTGTTGGGGGAAATTACAAATAAAAGAGGAAATGGAGAAAATATTGAGAAAATAGACACGTAAACAATTAGGTTGAGGCGCGGGTATCTCGCTCTATTTAAGGAGATTCAAGCCCTCTGTGGTGTATAATTATTTATCAACCACCGGTGTAGGTATTCTCAAGCCTGTCCCCTCCAGGATACAACAACCCAACTGAAACGTTGTGTAGCTCAAACCACTTTGCACTAAGAGGTTGAGCTCAAGGCTCCACAACAAAGAACACCCCTCTTTTGGCCAATTGCTCTTAGAAGAGCAAATGAGAAATATATGAAAAAGTAAAGAAAATAAGATAGGAATTGTTGTGTTTCTTGTTGTGTGTTGAAAGTGTGGTAAGAGAGCTATTTATATAAGAATTTTAGATCTAGGAATTTAATACAAAAAAGAGTAACCAAAAAGTTCAAATAAAAACATCTCTCACCAAATACGTTTTTCTCTTTTAAATGAGAAAAAACTCTCCACAAATTTAATATCTCATATTTAAAATAAAATTAAATATTAAAATGTTACAACATATTTTACCATTATGCCCTTATAAAATTGCAGAAAATCATTTTAATCAATTGCAAAATATTTTAATGTCAAATAACAATATTAAACACATACGGTTGGGTTTTATGCTCTAAAACTCGTAGATAGTGAATGTAAACAAATTTTATACTTGTGTTTAATAAAGTGTTATTTAGTTTCTGTAATAAAATGTTATTGTTAAATATTGCACTATTTGACCCAAATCCAATAAACTAAGATCCAAGGTTGTTTGTATGTAACTTGAACTAGTATGTGGGGACATACGGGGATCGATGTTCAAGTAACAACCTAAAAGGTCTATAGTACAAGGATAAGGTTGGGTACCTTATCCTGGTAACACTATGTGATACGACCCGCTTTGTATTTGATACAGATGTATTGATCCAAAGCGTCCATGTAGTAGACATGCGAGTGGGGGTATCCTATGCAATGAGTTTGCATAAGACCGGACCACGAAATAGTAACCGCTAGCTATAACATTGTTAACTAGTTAGGTTTCTATTTCACTAGGTTAACCTAGGCAACTTAGTCTGAATCCTGAGTGGATTATGGGCTCCTGTTCACAAGGGATTGTCCTTTGATTTGTATGGGTGAGAGTGACCAGTACGCCGACTCAATAAACCTACCATTTTGGGGACAATACCGAGTGGGGAGCTGAGAACATAATCATACAAGATGGAATTCACTCCTTCCTGACTTTTGAGGAAGTAGATGAGTGTTCCCTTAAGTGGTGTCTCCGGGTCTTGAACAAAGGGCCCTACCCTCTCACTAGCCCGAGAGGGGTTTCTATTTGATGGTTGGACCACAAACAGGTTGTTCGTTAGAGGAGCACTTGTACTTAAGGAGGTAGAGGTAACTCAGGGATAAAACGATAATTTGACCCAGCTGGAGTTACGAACACTCGTGAAGGACTAATTTGCCGTTATTGGTTGATATCCGTGGACACAGAAATATTCTGCAGTGAGAAGAGTGCAGCTGTGGGTCTTTAGTGGAGTGACCCACAGTTGACGAAAGTTGACTAACTTGGTTAATGAGTTTAGTCAATTAGTCTCGTATCGTTGGAGCTTCTGATCTGTAGGTCCATTAGGTCCCACTGGTAGCTCGTAAAGAGACTTTAAACAATTAAGTATAAATTGTAAATTGAAAGTGTTCAATTTATTTAAGGGAATCCTATGATGTATGTTGATACATTATAATTATAAAGTTTGAAACTTTATAATATAATTTTTTAATTAATTTCAAAAATTAATTATTGAGAGAAAATATTTGAAAGAGTTCAAATAAATTTAATATGAATTGGATTCATATTAATTTTAATTTTAATAAAATCCCCAAGATTAAATATATGATATTTAATTGGGTAATTAATTAATTATGGAATTAATTATTTATTTATTAAAATTAAATATTGTTCATAATTTGAACTTATTCATAGACCTTTTCCTATTAGGAAAAGGTCTTCTTTTTCCTATTAGAGATCTCTCCTCCTCTCAGAGATCTCTCCTCCTCTCAGAGATCTCTCCTAAAAGACTCCCACAAATCTCTCCCAAAAAACTCCCACAAGTCTCATGCTTCAAGAAGTCTTAGAGGTATACCGGTGTAGCCGATTGGTGGTGTTCACACAAGAAAGGTCGCTGCTTTTTCGATCTTATTAGCAAGAAGAGGTGAATCGATCGAGACTTTCTACAAAAGTAAGTTTTATATGGAATCTTTGATCACTAGGATTAATCTAGTTAATCATTTAGCATGTTTATAGCCTACATACAACTCATTAAATATAGATTTATTGTTGTAATATTTTGCAAATTGTAATGATATTTCAATTAGAATCTAAGACTATGAGTAGGTTCGATAATTCTTTCCGTTGCGTAGGGAAATCCCTTCACATACAACCATGAAACATACAATTGATAAAAATAAATCAATTTATTAAGTTAAAATTTGCAAATGTCTTCATTATTGTAAATAAGAATTATTTTTAAAAAAATCACAAATATCTTTATGCAAACGAAGAAAAAAAATCGAACTAATCCTCGAAATAAACTGCATCAATTATTATCTCTCATCTTTCATTGTAGCCATTCTTTGCGCAGATACTAAACAACCAAAAAATGTCTCCATTAATTTAATTAATGAGATGCTCTATATTTAATTAATTTTTGGGAATACATATATGATATAAATAGGTTAAAAACAAAGTCTATTAACTACTAACTTGACTTGACTTGACTTGACTTACAACAGAAACCATTAATAAATCAAAATAGAATAACAAACCAACATTTGAAGATATGGGTTTTAAATGAAATTTCAAAATTAGAGGACAAATTACTTCCCACAAACGCAATCAAACTACCAATTTTGATCAATCAAAAAAATTTATTTAAAAAAAAAACAGAGAGTTGAGGGTTAAATTTGAGTCTGGGAAGAGGTAGGGAGAGTCGATATGATGGGAAGCTTATCGAATAAAAGAAAGAGAGTTGAGGGTTAAAATTGGAATCAATTTTTTTGAAGTTTAAAATCCTGTCAAATCCGAGCTATTTGGAAAGATTTTTTTTTTTTTTTAAAAAAAACAAGATTTGAAATCAGAACTGATTTCAAATATGTTGCTTTTCTGGTGCATCCAAACACGTGAAAGGATTTAAAATCCTAACTGATTTGAAATCATCCCAAATTTAGGGGTTCCAAACAAGGGGTAAATTCTAAAAGATTTAAAAAGAAAGTAACCCAATTGATTAAGGGTTTGGGTTTTAAATTTGAAATAAATATCGAATATTATTAAACCTCCAAAATTTAATATTTAATTAAAAAAAATTCTCTAAATTATAGAAATTTAATTTAACGACCCAAAGCTAAGCTTAAATTCTAATTATCTAAATTAGAATAAGAACGCTCAACAATTTCCAAAATGGTTTGATTTCGAAACGCGGACGTTACACTTTAGTTGGTAGAGTCCATCCTTAAGCGTCCTTTGCAGTAGAACCCTTTTTGTTTCCTTATCCTTCACCAAACAACAAGTAAAGTGAAATTCAATAAATCAGTTTTTTTGAGTAGTAAACTTGGCTACACTTAACAAGTTTCTTTTGATACTGCACGAAGTATATTTTTCGTCACAAGAGGAGACTTATCAACATGCTGTATATTTATGACATTTTGTCCAATGTGAGAGATATTCAAACGGTTACCATTACCAACAGTAAGTTTTTCCTTACCAGTGTACTCGGACTTAACATTGAGATTTCCAATATGTGTTGTGATGTGGCTAGTAGCACCACTATCTGCTAGCCAACTTGGGTCAGCCACCATCTCAGGAGTGGCTATAAATGCTACATTTCTAGTTCCACTATCTTGACTAATAGAGTTAGAAGAAGGATTGTTTGAATAAAAGCCAACAAATTCTTTATTAAATTGATTATAACAAATTGCAGCAGTGTGACCATATTTCCAACATAAATTGACATGTTGGCTTTGAATTGTTGTTTCTTGAGTATGACTTACCTCTGCCCCTACCTCTCTCATTTCCTCTGCCACCAAAGTTGTTACGATTCTGACCACCTTGGTTGAAATTTTCTCCAACACTAAATTTGGCATGAGCATAATTTGCACTTTGTGCCTATGTGGTGTCAACTCGACTCAGAACATTGAGCCTTACTAGAGTGTTTTCAAAAGTTAGAAGGGTGACATATAATTCTTGTCATGTCATGGAGTCTTTGCCCTCAATTTGGCATACAATAGGAATGTACTCTGCCTCTAAACTAGATAAACACACAAGACATCAAGTAGTTCAAGCTTACTGACTCACCTGTGAGTTTTAAACTTTCAGAATTTTGCTTCATAAAAGTGAGATATTCAGTCATCCACATTGTCCCTTTCTTGGTTGTTTGAAGAACTTTCCTTAATTGAATGACTCTTGCTTTACTAGATGTACCAAAGAGATCTTCAAGGGTGACCCAAACACCTCGTGAGGATATCGTATCCACAACTTCACAGGCAACAGACGGTGTCATTGAGCCAAACATCCATCCAAGCAGTGCTTTGTCAGTGGCTCTCCATTCTTCATAAGCAAGATTGATAGTCCGATTTGTAGTAGTAGTCGACGAGTCTTCACCTTCAACATATTGGAGAAACTTATCTGGTTGAACCTTTGTACCGAGAACAAAGCCATCTACCTTTTGACCACGAAGGACATCAATGATCATCCCTCTCCACAGGGAGTAGTTCTTGTCATCTAGCTTGACAGTAAGGACAGTTCCAAGGGGGTGATCGAACGAGGATGTTGTAGGAGCTTGGGTAGAATCGGTGGGAAAGTGACAATGGCTTGTGGAAGGGTGGTGGAGCTCGAATCGTCTGCCATGGATGCGTTTGCAAAATACTCTCCGATACCAACTAAGATTTTGAGGTTGTTTGTATCAACAAGATAATTGGGTCTAAAACTTTACTCATCATCTTATTAACGTCAAAGCATAGTGCATATTAATACAAGGAGTAGACCCATGATCCTCTCAACAACCCACTCTCCACAACGGGAGAGATGGATTATGGGTAATGTTAATAATAGAATAAATAACTACCCAACCTATGTTTACTGAAAATTAAACTACTGTAAAAACAACAACCATATTGAAAAGAATAAAACAATGTAAAGCGACGTGGTTCCATCAAATTAATCTTGTATTCTAACTTGAAGTTATTTAACTTTGAGTTATTTAGTATGGAGTTATGAAGTATGTGTTTGAGGTGCAAAGTTGTTTAACTTGGAGTTATGAAATTTGTGTTTGAGGTGCAAAGTTGTTTAACTTGGAGTTATGAAATTTGTGTTTGGGGTGCAAAGTTGTTTAACCTGGAGTTGTGAAATTTAGGATTGTACTTTATAATTATAACTAGATTCCAATGATTATTTTAATTAATACAGATTTGTTTCCGTCAATACTAAACTTCATATTTTAAGTTATATCATTTTATGAATATTTTACAATTTTGTTTAAGTGTCAACTTCGATTAAGATAAAATAATTTAGATTTAGGCTAACTTATATATATATATATATATAAAAATACTCCCGAATTTTGGGCTTGTTTAAAAAATGCCCCTAAATTTTAAAAAGTTTCAAAAATACCCCTGAACTTTAATATTCAAAAATACCCTTGCCGTTAAGTTTTGGTTAGAAAATGTTAAAGTTTCAGTTTCATTAATACCCTTGAACTTTAAAAATAAAAAATAAAAAATACCCTTATTGAAAAATGCTTCTTCTTTTTTCCTCCTCTCATTGTAAATTCTTCCTCCATGAAAATTAATGCAAAAATTTGCTTATAAATACTGTGTGCAACACAACACCAAATGAAAATAGAGTTTGAAATCGAGTTTTTTCTTTTAAAAAGTATAAAGAAGATAAGTGGGGGTGGGGGTGAATAGGGTTGACTACCAATTTTTAAAATTAATTTTATCTTTAAAATATGCTCAATAAAGTTAACCCACCAATTTGATTAAAGAAAATTTATGCAAGAAAGAACTTAAATCATGCAAGCTATGATAACTTCAAATTTAAAGACAATTTAATCAACGATAAATTTAAATAACACACTAAAAATTAAATCATGCAATTAGGAAAGATTAAAGAATAACTAAGACAAGAAGCAAAAAAATAGAAAACAAGAAATAAAAGAGAGAGGAAGAGAAAACACCGGGAATTATAGTGGTTCGACAAATTGCCTACTCCACTCCCCAAGACTCCTTCTTGGGTATTTCACTAAGTAATTCTCTTGTAGGTGAGAACCAAATCGACACACGACCCTCTTTTTCCTAGGCTAAAGAGAAACCCAAGATCCTTTTTACTGGTTCAGGATCAAACCAATTTATTTTTCTCACAACCCAAGGTGTACCCACACCTTAATACAATTCCCAAAAAATAAAAGAAAACCTCACAATATTACCTCTTGAAGGCTAAATACAAAAGTTGAGCACTCTAATAGAAAACCTCACAAAAATAACTCTAGGCCAATTTTGGAGCAAGGAGGATAAGAATTTGAGAGTAGAGAGAATTGAGAGCTTAAGACTTGATAGCTTTTTGGTGTGTGAATAAAGAGTGAAAATCAAGTCGAATTTATAGGCAAGGAGGATAAATATTGGCCATTAGATCAAATTGAAAATGAAGGGTGGAGATTGAATTTAAAATAAAAATGGAAAGAATTTGAAATTAAGAGAGGAATTTTGAAAGATTGGAATTATTGAGATTTGGAGAATAAAAAGGATTTGAATGAGGAAAATTTAGGAAAGAAATCAAATTTGAAATGACTGAAATTTGGTGAGAATTTGGAGAAAATTGGATCAGGAAATTAAAGGAAAATAAGAAAATAAAAATGAAAACAAAAAAAAAAATTGTCGGATGAAATGAAGACCACGCGCACATGAAGGGAAAAGGAGCTCACGCGTGCGATTTGAAGAAGAGTTCCCAGGCGCATGTGGGGCACGCACGCGTCCGCGCGTGAAGATGGTGTCCAGCCGAAATTTTCTTTTCTTTTTCCTTTTTTTAAATAATAAATACATAAAGCTAGAAAATTTGAAATTGTGCCACGTGTTGCCATCTGGTAGGGTTGCGCGTCAATCAACGATTCCTCCCTCTTTTCTTCTTCTTTTTTTAATCAGCCACCACATGTCAGAAATCCATTGGTCCACGTTTGCCACATCATCAACCATGTCACCTGCCACGTCAGCAAAAGTGATCGTTGGAGCGCCACGTCATCAAATTTGATCGTTTGTGTGCCACCTCAGTGCCACGTCAGCAAAGGTGCCACGTGTCACTGCCACGTTGGATTTTCCTATCTAATCTTCTGTTGCGTATAACTTTCTCGTTTGAACTCCAATTTGAGCGATTCAAATTGCATTGGAATCGTCTTTCCGAGCTATACAAGATAGTCACTTTGAAAAACTGAAAATGTTAGTACAAAAATCTGAGTTTGTTATCATCAAAATACTTGGTTTGATTGAAGCCCTAATGCTAACACATATTTCATTCCCTATAAATAGTTGCAACATTTGGGATGCAATTGATAAGCAAAGATCATTGGTTTCTTATTGTGATAAATTTAGAATTGATTTATTTTAGAGGTATGTGTCTTTGAAGATTTTAAATTGTTCCCAATAATCTTAAATATTTAATAATTGCAGGTGGCTTGGAGAATATGTTAGTATGAGATTTGGAACCTTTCCAAACTAATTGGAGTTTGAAAGCAAGTGTTCTTTGTAAAGGTGTTATTGAGAAATATCAAACTAAAAAGGGAGACCTTTTAGAGGTATTGAAACTCATTGTCATGGATGAAGAGGTAACTTTAACTTTCTTATTTTTAATTTAATTTAATGTAAATGTTCATAATTTTTTACATGTTTTATGAATATATAAAAATATTCATATTTGTTATAAAACGTCAAGAACAATAAGAACACTAAGAGAGAAATTGAGGGAGAAAAAGGTAGGGAGAAAAGAGAGAGCAAAGTAAAACTTATTCAATTGTTGTTGTTTAACCCTTCATACACCCCCTATTTATACTAATACAATAGGGGTGGTTACAACCTTAAATGTGACACCCGAGTTAGGAGGGGTACATGACTGAATCGAGACCACATCCGAATGAGAGCGATCTTGAGGACATGAAAGTATAGTCAAGATAAGCTTAAAAGAATTGATAGATACTACCTATACCAACAAGGTGCACCTTCCTTTTCAGTGACTCAATCATAGGAACTTTGAAGTTAAGCGTGCTTGGCTTGGAGAAGTTCTATGTTGGGTGACCTCCTGGGAATTTTCCTAGGAAGCATGTGAGTGAGGACAAAGCATGCTAAAAGGACACCGTGTTGGTTTGTGGGGACAGTCTTCAATCTCAGAAGCAGTTTAAGACATGTATGGTGACGTGGCCAGGTTGCAGGAAAATGTCGAGACCGTTAGGTGCCGAGACCTAAAATAGGAGGGAGGGAGAGTCTTATGCCTAAAGTTAAGGAGAGTCATGGGGAGAAACCCTAGTGAAGGAAAAATAGTACATTATATTTATATACATTAACAATTGCCTCATTAAAAACCTGGTTAGGAAAACACAGTGGGAAAAACCATAGCGAAGGGAAAAATAGTGTAGTACATTTACTCCCCTCATGAAAACATCATTTGAGATCTCTGAGTCCTCGCATTCCAATGTTGTTGTAACACCCGAGTTAGGAGGGGTACATGAATGAATTGAGATCACATCCGAATGAGAGGGATCATGAGGACATGAAAGTATGTTCAAGAAAAGCTTAAAAGAATTTATAGATACAATCTATACAAACAAGGTGCACCTTCCTTTTCGGTTCCTCAATCATAGGAACTTTGAAGTTAAACATGCTTGGCTTGGAGAAGTTCAATGTTGGGTGACCTCCTGGGAATTTTCCTAGGAAGTATGTGAGTGAGGACAAAGCATGCTAAAAGGACCCCGTGTTGGTTTGTGGGGACAGTTGTCAATCTTAGAAGTAGTATCAGACAACTATGGTGGCGTGGCCAGGTCGCAGGGGAATGTCGGGGTCGTTAAGGGCCGAATTCGGATTCCAAATCCTGGGCCTGGGGCGTTACAGTTGTGCACCAACTTCTCAAAGGTTGCAGTAGGTAACGCCTTCGTAAATAAGTCTACCAAGTTGTCTTTTAAAGAAATTTGTTGAAAAGTGATATCGTCATTTTCTTCAAGATCGAGAGTGTAGAAGAGCTTTGGTGAGATATGATTCGTTCTATCTCCTTTAATGTATCCTCCTATGATTTGAGCTATACATGTTGTATTGTCTTCATATAATGTTGTTGGACATTCTTTGTTAGAGGACAATTCGCATGTTTCACAAATGTGTTGAGTCATTGATCTTAGCCATACACATTCTCGACTAGCCTCATGAATCGCTAGGATCTCAACATGGTTTGAGGAAGTAACTGTTATTGTCTGCTTCATAGACCACCATGATATAGCAGTTCCTCCATATGTAAATAAATAACCTGTTTGACATCTAGTTTTATGTGGGTCAGATAAATAATCTGCATCTGCATAACCAACTAGATCAAATTTTGGTTTATTAGAATAAAATAAACTCATATCAATTGTCCCTCGAAGATAACGGAGGATATGCTTAACTCTATTCCAATGCCTTTTTGTTGGAGAAGAACTATATCTAGCTAATAAGTTTACTGAAAATGTTATATCATGTCGTGTATTATTAGTAAAATACATCAGTGCACTAATTGCACTAAGATATGATACTTCTGGACCAAGAAGTTCTTTGTTATCTTCTCGAGGTCGAAAGATGTCTTTCTTTACATCGAGTGAACGAACTACCATTGGAATGTTCAATGGATGTGCTTTGTCCATGTAAAATCTCTTTAAGATCTTTTCTGTATAAGTTGATTGATGAATACATATTTCATCTGCTAGATGCTCAATTTGTAAGCCAAGGCAAAACTTCGTTTTTCTGAGATCTTTCATCTCAAATTCTTTCTTAAGATATTCTATTGCCTTTGGAAGCTCTTCAGGAGTTCCAATTATATTCAAATCATCAACATATACAATAATAATAGCAAATCCTGACTGTGATTTCTTTATAAAAACACATGGACAAATTGGGTTATTTTGATACCCTCATTTCAATAAATATTCACTCAGGCGACTATACCACATTCGTCCTGATTGTTTTAATCCATATAAAGATCTCTGTAATTTGATCGAATATAATTCTCTAGGACTTGAATTATATTACTCTGATATTTTTAATCCTTCAGGGATTTTCATTTAAATATCATTACCAAGAAATCTATATAAATATGTTGTAACTACATCCATAAGATGCATGCCATGTTTTTTATACACAGTCAGGCCAATTAAATATCTCAATGTTATTGCATCCACCATTGGAGAATATGTCTCCTCATAATCAATACCAGGCCTTTTCGAGAATCCTTGTGCAACAAGTCTCGCTTTATATCTTGTGACCTCATTCTTTTCATTTCTTTTTCTTACAAATACCCATTTGTATCCCACAGACTTGACATCTTCTGGTGTCTGGACTACTGGTCCAAAAACATCATGTTTTGAAAGTGAGTTTAATTCTGTCTGGATTGTTTCTTTCCACTTAAGCCAATCCTTTCTATATTGACATTCTTCGACAGATTTTGGTTCATAATCATCATTTTCAGAAATGATGTCATAAGCAACATTATAAGCAAAGATGTTATCAACAACTATATTGTTTCAGTTCTATCTTTTTCTAGTCATTACATAATTTATCGAAATTTCATTATTATCCTCAGGTACTTGACCTTCTTCAATATTCTTATTAGTAGACACATTCGGGACTTCTTCTGAAATATCCACATTATCAACTGAGTCATTTTGATTATTGACTACTTTTCTTTTTCGAGGATTTTTATCTTTGGAACCCGTTGGTCTACCACGCTTTTGGCGTGTCGCAGACTCAGTAGTTATGATAACTTGTTGCATTGAGATATCAATTTTAGATGATGTATTTGCAGCGGGTATATGTGACTTGGTCACTTTCTTAGCATCTGTAACTGCATCTGGCATTTGATTTGCCAAATTTTGCAAATGAATTATCATTTGAACTTTTAGTTCACATTGATCTGTATGGGGATCTAAATGAGACAATGACGATGCATTCCATGTAATTTCATTTTCCAACTTCTTAATCTCTCCCCCTAATATTGGAAAATTTGTTAAAATGACAATCGACAAATTGTGTAGTAAATACATCACTCGTTAGGGGTTCAAGATATCTAATAATTGATGGGGAATCAAATCCAACATATATTCCTAGCCTCCTTTTATGACCCATCTTAGTACGTTTCGGTGGAGCAATTGGAACATATACTGCACTTCCAAAATTTCGTAAGTGAGATATATTTGGCTGTTGGCCATAAGCTAATTGTATTGGAAAATACTTATGATAGGTAGCTGACCTAATGCGTATAAGCGGCACAACATGTAAAATTGCATGACCCCATACAAATATTGAAAGCCTTGCTCTCATAAGCATCGGTTTAGCAATTAATTGCAAACGTTTTATAAATGATTTAACTAGACCATTTTGTGTATGAACATGAGCTATAGGATGTTCAACACTTATCCCAATTGACATCCAATAATTATTAAATGATTGAGATGTAAACTCACCAGCATTATCAAGACGAATTTTCTTAATTACATAATCAGGAAATCGTGCTCTTAACTTAATTATTTTAGCAAGTAATCTTGCAAATGCAAGGTTTCGACTTGATAATAAACACATATGTGACCATCTACTGTATACATAAATTAGAACCATAAAATATCTAAATGGTCCACTTTGTGGATTTATAGGTCCGCATATATCACCCTAAATTCGTTCTAAAAATGCGGGGGATTCGATCCCAATTTTAGCTGGTGATGGTCTAATAATTAATTTTCCTTGAGAGCAAGCAACACATGACAATTCATTAGATTGAAGAATTTTCTGGTTCTTCAATAGAGATGTTCATGCGAGTTTTCAATAATCTTTCTCATCATTATTAATCTAGGATGACCCAATTGATCATGCCAAACAGAAAATATATCTGGATCATTGAACTTCAGGTTCATTGTTGCATATATTTCAATAACATGAATAATTGCTAGATGAATAATTACTTCTTTTCTTTCAGTAACCACCACTAGATGAATAATTGCTTCTTCCTTTATTATTAATCATGATCTCAACATTGACAACAATTATTCAATATTACAATATTCACTTCAGGGAATGATATTCAAGCGATTGATTGAGATTCATGATTTTTCATCCAAGAAGACGTGGTGTTTGCTCATCACAAATTTTAAACTTTTCTTTCTCAATATTGCTACTACATGAGCATATTTTATTTTATAATTGAAAAAGAAAGAAACATGATCCTTAATACCTATGTCCACTTACTTAAAATCACTTATTGATTAAAATTATGCAACTACAAGTGCATCTAATTAAAGTGAGTATTAAAATTGTGCAACTACAGGTGCATTTAATCATGAGCAATTCTTGATTTGAAAACGATGCAACTTCAGGTGCATTAAATCAAAAGGAGCATTTTTATGCAACTTCGTGTGTATAACATCAAAATTAACTTTAGGAAGAGCAACTAACTACTATACAAGTCTTGCAAACTTTGTCATAGGAAAATTTGAATTAATGCATGTGTCTATTATGAATTTCAAAAGTTAATTAACATAAACAAAAATATTCAAACATACGTGTGGAACCCAAATAAAAAATTATTGGTAAACAACATGTTGCAATATTTGTATAAGATATATAACAATATATATAACATGATCTGTATGTAAAGTTGTGACAGTATATCAAATACTTTGTATATATATTAAATGCACATAATATAAAATATACAGATGATCATGTGAAAATTATACCGAACAAAAAATATATAAACTAACGAGATCGATATACATTAGCAAAGTGAAAAAGTTTAGAAGATGCACATAATTTAAAATTGAGATATATACAATATATATATATGTGCATCATATGTTCATTGAATATTTATTAAACATTCTAGATTATTACAGAAATAATTAGATTATAATATATTCTCAATATCTCAATTATTTGGTCAATATAAATATCATAAATATCATTGGCAGGTTTAGAATCATGAATAAGGAAAAATGATTTAAATGTTAATATCAACATACATAAATATGATACTTAATAATCTCAAATAGTATGCACAATAATAAGGAACATGCTAACTTTGCATAAAATATATGTTGTCAACGCTCAATACACAGTGTATATACATGGTATATATAATACATATATACTGTATATGTGAAACGTACCGAAGACATTTGCAAAGTAAAATGAGCTCTACCTTCAACTGAACAAAAATGGTAGAGACTCGTGCTGATAACGTGTTATAAAACATGAAGAACAATAAGAACTCTAAGAGAGAAATTGAAAAAAAGGTAGGGAGAAAAGAGAGATCAAAGTAAAACTCATTCAATTGTTGTTGTTTAACCTTTCATACACCTCCCTATTTATACTAATACAATAGGGGTGGTTACATAACCTTAAGAGACCTAAAATAGGAGGGAGGGAGAGTCTTATGCCTAAAGTTAAGGAGAGTCATGGGGAGAGCCCTAAAATAGTGGGTTGAATGCCCTAAAAATGGATATCTATTAATACATATACAATGTATTTATAACAATATTAGCTTTCATGAATATATACAAATATTTTTTTATATAAATTATTATATATTTTAGCTTCCATTGAAATATTCCTTTAAATATTATAGAAATGGTAATATTTAATTAAATTATTTCATTTTTTATAGGGAACAAAGATTCAAATGACTATGTACAATGATTTAATTAAAAGATTCAATAACATTGTAAAGAATGACAAAGTTTATATCATTCGGAATGGAAAAATCAGTACAGTGAATCGTAGATATCTAAACGTCCATGATGAGTTTGAGATTACTTTCACAAAGTAGTAGTGAAATCAAAGAGATAAGGAATATGTCTTTTGGTAATAAAAAGAGTAATCATGTGGATTTTACTTCCATCAACAATAATTTCAACCCTAAAGTATTTGGTAAGCATTTTTTTTTTCATATTACAAAAAAAAAAAAAAATAGTTTCATTCTTAGATTTCTTTTCTCTAACTTTCAATTGTTTGTAGATATTGTTGGAGTTGTAATAAGTGTAAAATCAACGACTCTTATCAAATCTCGAAATTTGAAAGAACATTTTCCCAAGAAGCGTGACATATTTCTTCTTGATATGAGGTAATTTTTTCTTTAGAAGTTAATCAAATAAAATTATCTTATTCATATATCTTATAATTTTTTTGTAACATGTGTAGTTCAAATGCCATGAAGCTAACAATGTGGGCAGATTTAGCTGAACATGAAGGAGGAATTTTAGAAAAAGACAACAAAGAGTGTCGAATAATTGTCGTCTCTAATGTTAAGGTCACGTATTACAAAGGTATTAGTACTTTTATTGTAATACTTTCTTATTCTTATGGAAAAAATATATTAATAAAAAAACTTAATTTGTATAATATTATTTGGTATTATTTATAGATGATGTTAGTTTGACAACTACTAATATCAGTGACATTGCAATTAATCATCTACAAAAGAGATGGAATGCTTGAGGAAAATGTAAATGCATTAGTTTTTTTTCTTTCTAATACTTATTCTATATTTGTATTGTGTTAATATATTTTACTTCTGTTCAAATCAATGTGGTTTGAAAAGTGTACTTCTTGCAATGGTAGGGTATATCCAATAGGTGATGCCATCACAAGTTCATGTCCAACATGCAACATTGAATCTACTTCATTTTTAAGAAGGTTCATGTAAAAAATGATTGTTTCAGATGGAGATTTAGGAGCCTACATTACTATGTTTGATGGTACTGAACATTTAATAGGCTATAACGTGGTCAAATATTTCAATGACCTTTTTAAAGTAAGTATTGCCTTTTAAATTAAGTTTCCCATAGTTATTTTATTGATTTTTTAGAAATTAATATATACATATAATATGTATTTTTTTCATAGGTTGAAACAAATGAGAACAATGAATATTACAAAAACTTGGTTTTGGCAAAAGACAAGAAATACTACCTTTTAGTTAGATTGGACAAGGATGGGGAAAGAAACAGAGCATGCAGCCAAATTGTTGTTCAAGAGATATGCACAGTCAAGTTAATGGCAGAAAAGAAATGTTGTCTGAACAAAGATAAAGGAAAACAAAATTGGAAGATGATGAGAGCCAAAATAAGAAAGCTAAAATTGAAGTTTAGGAGAGGGATATGCCAACTATGTTGTTTGATTTTGTTATAGGTAATTCTGACCACTTCGAAATTTAAGGACTAAGCAGGACAATACAACACTGACCCGGAGACGCAACCAGAAGGCAGACCCGAAGGAGAGGCGAGCTGAAGGGGTTGGGCCAGGTTGGCCAAGGCCGACCACTCGACCCACTCGTGTGGCCCGAGTTTCTCCCCCTCCGCTTGGTCCCTGGTACCCTTGGCCGCCCCAGTCCAACCTAGTTTAGCCCAGATCGATCTCCAAGCGCCTAGAAACCCTAAGGCAGGAACAAGCATATAAACCCTTCTTCGTCATTGAATAAAGGATCCCGAAACTACTCTCTGAACTCTCTATTCTATTGCTCTCTTACTGTCTCATTTTACTCCTTGCTGACTTAAGCATCGGAGGCGGTGTGGCAAGCACCACACCGGTGTGCAGGTTTCTTCTGTCTTGCAGGCCACGTCTTCCCTCTTCTCAAACAAATTTACTGTTGGTGGCACGTGAAGGTCAGGTGAATTTTTCCTGTCCGAATTTTGGCATCAACATATATTTTTTTTTAAGTTCATGTTCTTTGATATTCTAAAATTTTCATTTAGTGAGTTTTTTTTTATAGCTTTAGTGATCACATTTCTTCAATCAAAACTTTGATAATTTTAAATTTTAATTGATGTTATTACTATGTCTTTAAATGTAATTCGTAATCATTATCATGTCCCTCTAATGTAATTTTAATTTATGCGCTTTATCTATAATTTAAATTTAACTTAAAATGATTCAAAATAAATTTAACCCTTAAATGCTTAAAAATTAAAACTAAATACAACAATTTCAAATTTGAACACAGAAAAAGAAAAAAAAAACTTATTTTTTTTTTTTTAAAGAGTAATAGATCGAAATTAAATACAATCATTTGAAAATTTAAATTTAAATATAGAAATATAGAGGAAAATATGCCTAAAATGATGGGTGAGTGTATTGAATATGGGGAGTGAGTGTTGAATTAATATATATATATATATATATATATATATATATATATATATATATATATATATATATATATATATATATATATATATTTATTTATTTATTTATGGAGAGTGAGAAAGAGTGCCGAGATTAGGAGGGAGAGGAGAAAAAAATAGGCCTTAAAGATTAAAGAACACTTTAATAACATGGAGGAAGATTTTTTTTTTTTTTTTTTTTTGCATTTAAATAAAAATTTAACAAACAATTTTTTTACATCAATGATATGATAATTAAATTTACCATTAAAAAATTAACTAATTTAAGCTAAAAATGTGAAATTGATTGCCCTTTATTTTGTGGTTACGAAATAACACATAATTTACTCTTAAATTCAAGTAATTGAATATGAAATTGAATTTTAAAAAAATACATTGAAGATGAAAAGAACAATGCATATAAAATCTTCCTAATGAAAAGACCAATACTTTTAACTGTGAACAATACTTTAATACATATAAGTTACTTTCAAATTCCACTTCAATAAATTTTTTTAAAAAACTTTATATTAAATGTTTATATAATACTTTTAGGTCAATTGTAAATAAAGAAAGTA
Organism: Luffa acutangula; assembly: GCA_036850905.1. Taxonomy (NCBI): domain Eukaryota; kingdom Viridiplantae; phylum Streptophyta; class Magnoliopsida; order Cucurbitales; family Cucurbitaceae; genus Luffa; species Luffa acutangula. Next base: position 26,062,412 of record CM072089.1, on the reverse strand, counting down.
TCCCATATGAGTAAAAAGAAAATTAAAAAAAAAATACAAAATGAATGAGAGAAGGTATGGAAATGAAGAGAAAAATATGCCTAAAATGATGGGTCACGATATTGAATGTGGAGAGTGAGCATTGAATTAAATATATTATGGTGAGTGAGAAAGAGGGCAGAGATTATGGAGAGAGAGGAAAAACAATAGGCATGGGAGAACACACATAGAGGAAGAAAAAAGTTTTTGCATTTAAATCAAATCAAAATTAAAAATGTGTTTTTTTTTACATAGTAATTAAATTTACCATTAAATAATTTAAGGTAAGAAAGTAAAAGTAAAAGGTTTCCTCAACTTTTAGGGTTTGATAGCACCTGATTCGTGCTATTTTATTAGCTCTAATCTAAGCTTGTTAGAAGAATTTTATGCTTTAATTGTCTTTATTGCAGGTACTTTGAGCACATGTGACATTGGGAGCCAACCACACAATTTGGTGTTAATTCGTGTAACGACCCGACTTCTTAAAAAGCCTTAAAGGGACCGTTACAACAATGCATGCTTTGGAGGCCTTTTTAAATAAAAATATTTTAAAACATAAACACTTATTTTAAGTAAAAACTTTAAAACAAAACTTTTATTCGGGATCCCTAATTTTAAAGGTTTTAAATATTCTTAAATAATTTTTAAAATAAAAATGTACATGGCCTCTAGAAAATTTCTCAAACAAATTTACAATAAGTAAAACATAGTTCTTAATGCGGAAGAAAAATAAAATATGAAATTCAATATAGTTCCCTCATGGTTGTCTTTCGGATTCTCATTGATCGCCTTTCACCTGCCCTTGCCTATTCATGAAAAAGAATTTGAAAAGAAAAACCAACTGAGAAGAAGAGAAGGAGAAAGAAACACTCACCAATGACTTCAGGCGACATGGGTCTGAGTGACGGTGGCATCCGATTGGAGGAAGGCGGTGACGAACAGACCTGAGTGGTGACGGTGAGTAGATCTGAGTGGCAACGGCGTACAAATTCGAGCAGCGATGGTGTTCGTGAAGGGAATAAAAGTCCCCACGCAGCGGAAGCGCATCGATTTGACCTTACGCCGTATATTAATTAACATTAAAATACCGTTACGATAACTCAAACGAAACTTTAAACAACCTTTAAAGCCGCTGTAAAATTGGTTTAAACATACTAAAATAAATCTAAATTTATTTTTAAAACTTTTCTAAAGAAAATAGGAAGAACCGTTACAAACCTTCGTTGAAGACTTGACCGTTCTTCGCCAACGACGCTCCACGAACGAAAACGCAGCAGCCGCCTTTGCTTTTCTTCGCTGGAAACTTCTTCTTTGATTGAAACAATCACCACAGAGGTTACACCAGTATGTCTCTAAGTCTAGGAGGCAAAAGACTTGTGGGAGTCTTTCTCTAAGAGGGAGGCTAGAGAGAATTCTAGGTCTTGTCTTTCAAGAGTGTCAAGTCTCTCAAGTGTCATGACCAATTAGGTCTAGTGTTCTATTTATAGAAGAGAGGCCATGAATAAAATATTCAATTAAATCAATCTTTTCCATAATTGATTCAATCTTATTCCTTAATTAATCAATCATGATCAATCAATTCCATAATTGATTAATCTTTTCCACAAATGACTAATTACTTCCATAAGTGATTAGATCATTTCCATAAATGATTAATCACTTCCTTAAGTGATTAATTATTTCCATAATTGATTAATTCCCGGTTAATGAATTCTTTAATTAATTAACCACCAATTAAATATCACATATTTAATTTCCGGCCTAGAATTAATTAATTTGCCCAAACACATTTTAGGCCTTAAATTAATTAATTCATTATTTTGAACTCTTTCAAACTTCCATAAATTTATATTTGAACTTTTCAAATATTAATTTCTCTCATAATGATATATCAATATATATTATATTTGTTTCCCTTAATAAATTGAACATTTTCAATTTACTTTTATTACTTAGTTGCCTCAAATTACTTTACGAGCTACCAGTGGGACCTAATGGACCTGCAGATCAGAAGCTCCAACGATGTGAGATTAATTGGTCAAACTCATTAACCACATTAATCAATATTCGTTAACTGTGTGTACATTCCACTATAGACTCACAGTTGCACTCTTCTCACTGCAGACATATTTTCTGTGTCCACGGATCTAGACCAATATCGACTAGTTAGTCCTTCACGAGTGTCCGTAACACCAGCTGGGTCAAATTACCGTTTTACCCCTGGGTTACCTCTATTTCCTTAAGTACCAATTCTCCTCTAATGAACAACCTGTTTGTGGTCCAACCATCAAACAGAAAACCCTCTCGTGCCATTGAGAGGGTAGGGCCCTTTGTTCAAGACTCGGAGTAACCACTTAAGGGAACACTCATCTGCTTCCCTAAAGTCGGGAATGAGTGGATTCCATCTTGTACGATTGTGTTCCCAGCTCCCCATTCGGTCTTGTCCCCAAAGTGGTAGGCTTATTGAGTCGGCGTATTGGCCACTCTCACCCATACAAATCAAAGGACAATCTCTCATGAGCAGGAGTCCATAATCAACTCAGGATTAAGACTAAGTTGTCTAGGTCGTCCTAGTGAAATAGAAAACCAACTAGTTAACGGTGTTATAACCAGTGGTTACTATTTCGCGGTCCGGTCTTATGCAAACTCATTGCATAGGATACCCCCACTCGCATGTCTCCTACACGAACGCGTTGGATCGCAGCGTTTGTATCAAATAAAAAGTGGGCCGTATCCATAGTGTCACCAGGATAAGGCACCCAGTCTTATCCCTATACTATAGACCCTTTAGGCTGTTTCTTGAACAATGATCCCATATGTCGCTACATATAGTTCAAGACTCATATTACAGCCTTGGATGTCTAGTTTATTGGATTAGGGTTATTATTAGGCAAAGACATATATAAAATAACTAATAACAATTAATGGAAAAATATATCAATATTATTTCATTAATATCCGGTCAACGGTTACATTCACTATCTACGAGTTTTAGGACATAAAACCCAAAAAACTCCCACTTGAACTAAAACACTAGTTAGTGGGATGTAAATGCAATAATCTAAAGCTGGAAATGTCATGTATATTAATACAATGAACTAGGGCATCCTTATACCCATTATACATTTCTCCCACTTGCCCTAGATTAGATGACATACATATCTCGTAGACCTAGACCTTCTAGATGACCCTCAAACACTTTAGCCGTGAGAGCCTTCGTAAATGGATCAGCGATGTTGTGCTCCGAGGCGATCTTAGTGACGATCACATCTCCCCGTTGAGTCTGCTACATACTCAGCCTCCATGGTTGAGTCTGCTATGCATCCTTGTTTGATGCTTCTCCACACTACTGCTCCTCTATTGAGGGTGAATACTGACCCTGATGTGGATTTCCTTGAATCCTTATCAGCTTGAAAATCAGAGTCAGTGTATTCAGTAAGAATCAAATCCTTAGTTCCATACACAAGCATGTAGTCCCTCGTTCTCCGAAGATACTTGAGGATATTCTTAACCGCTCCCCAGTGGTCCAACCCTGGATTAGACTGATACCTACTGACTACTCCCACTGCATAACATATGTCAGGCCTAGTGCAGAGCATAACATACCTTAAGCTGCCCACAGCTGAGGCGTAGGGAATGTGTTTCATGTTCTCAATTTCTTGAGGTGTCTTAGGAGACTGTTCCTTAGACAGGTGTACCCCATGTCTGAAGGGTAGTAGTCCCTTTTTGGAGTTTTGCATCGAATATCGAGACAACATCTTGTCAATATACGTTGCTTGAGACAGAGCTAGCGTTTTGTTCTTACGATCCCTAATGATTTGGATTCCCAGAACATATTGAGCCTCTCCCAGATCTTTCATTTGGAATTGGGCTGCTAGCCATTTCTTAATGTCAGTGAGGTATCCTACATCATTCCCAATGAGTAGGATATCGTCTACATAAAGTATTAGAAAAGATACTTTCCTTTTGTTGATTTTCTTGTACACACAAGGCTCATCAACGTTTTGGTCAAAGCCAAAAGATTTGATTGCAGTATCAAATCTAATGTTCCATGATCTGGATGCTTGTTTCAATCCATAAATGGATCGATTGAGCTTACAAGCCTTTTGTTCCTGACCTTGGGCTATGAACCCTTCGGGTTGAGACATGAAGATATTCTCTTCAAGATTACCATTCAGAAAGGCAGTCTTGACGTCCATTTGCCATATTTCATAGTCATAATATGTGGCTATGGATAAGAGAATTCTTATGGACTTTAACATGGCTACAGGAGAAAAGGTTTCTTCATAGTCAACCCCTTCCTTTTGGGTATAACCCTTTGCCACTAGTCTAGCTTTGAAGGTCTGTACCTTTCCAGCTGCATCTCTTTTTCTCTTATAGATCCATTTGCACCCTATGGGTTTTACCCCATTTGGTAGATCTGTAAGTTCCCATACAGAATTGGAGTACATTGACTCCATTTCCAGGTTCATGGCTTTGACCCATTCATCCTTATCTTCGTCATTCATTGCCTGTCGATAGGACAATGGATCCTCAATGCCATCATTAGGTATGACAACCCGAGTTTCAGTTAAACCCAAGTAGCGGTCAGGTTGTAATACAACCCTCCCACTGCGTCGAGGCATTCCCAACGTTTGAGATGGACGGGATGGATCTGAAGAACTAGTTCCTTCATCAACCCTTGTTGAAGGTCCAACTTCATCAACAACTCTTGATGATTCTTCAGTAGCTTCTCCTAATATTATTTTGCTGCGTGGTTTATGATCTCTCATGTGGTCTTCCTCTAAGAAAGTGGCGTTTGTCGATACAATCACCTTATTTTCTTGTGGGTCGTAGAAATAACCACCTCTCGTTTCTTTAGGGTAACCAACAAATTGGCACAGTTTTGAACGAGGTTCAAGTTTCTTAGGATTTGTCACAAGCACGTGTGCTGGACAACCCCAGATGCGAAAGTGATGCAAACTAGGTTTACGCCCCTTCCATAATTCGAAAGGTGTTTCAGAAACACTTTTCGAGGGAACATTGTTCAAGATGTATACTGCAGTCTCTACTGCATACCCCCAAAACGAGCTAGGCAATTGAGCATAGCTCATCATTGATCGAACCATGTCCAACAAGGTTCTATTTCTCCTTTCTGACACACCATTCTGTTGAGGTGTACCAGGGGCTGAGAGTTGAGATTGGATTCCATGTTCTATCATATAATCCTGGAATCTTTGATCCATATGAGACGCTACGGTCCTAGCGTCTCGACGCTAGGCCTTCTAGAAGCCTGATTTGCAGATTTTTGCCTCCTTTCTTCAAAATTTTGGGCTTTTTTGGGCCTCCCACTTTAATTATCTTCTCTTCTTGGACTTTAGGGCTTGGATCTTCGATGATTATTCTTTAAATTGCCAAAAAAGTCTCCAAATTTACCCAAATTCTCTTAAAATCTCATTTTTGTTGCCCGAACTCGGTTTTCTGTAAAATCAACATAAAAATACATTAAAGCTCACAATTCATGCACAAAACTAGCTAAAATTAATAGGAAAATGATGACATTTTTGCATGTCATCACACCCCCAAACTTAAAGTTTTGCTAGTCCCGAGCAAAATAAAGTAATGCATATGAACCATAACTTGCATGCTAACAACTCTATCCTCAATGCTTATAGCCATAAATGCAAACCATTGAAACAAATAAGTAAGCATGGTCAACCATCAAGAAGTTTAGAATTTAATCCTATCCTCCTTTGCAAAAACGAATCATCATTTGTCTAATCATAATCTTTACTAGTCCGAAATCATTTATATACTCCTCCATTCATCTTCCCCCTACACTGGCACTAAAGCTCGCCCTTTTAGCCATCATACTTATCTAGCAAGTACTACCTTACTAAGGTGCTCATAATTCTTGAGGCATCCCAATTTTTTTTTTTTTAGATGATAATCCTTTTAGATGTAGCGCCTTCGTTCTGGCTTGCTAACATTGGTGATGAAAGCATCCAACTACGAGCGCTTCATCTTTCAGGATGCCGAAGCATGCTCATTTCTTTCCAGTGTTTTCATGCAAAGGCAAACAATGGGTGTCATGAATGCCCCTGGTTACTAACACTTTCAAGAAAGTGGAGCATTTATTATTATTATTATCCTTTGAGCAATTAATTTTCTTTTTTCCAAAGCTCAGTATTACTAACTATTACGCAAGAAAGCTATCTAGACAAACTTTACACCTATCGGAGTGACAACAAACTTCCAAAGCATATAACTTTCATCTAGGCTTTCAAAATCATAATAAAACAGGTGAATCAACATACTTTGCAAGGGGATCAAAGAAAATTTTAAATTTTCTTGAACTTAGACATGCTTCCAAATTTGCAACAATAAGAGAGAATCATGGCTAAAAAGCAAATCATCAGACGTCATTATCATCAATATGCATTTAATTCATCATAATTTATGCAAAACCTAAGCAGAGCGAATCTCCCCCCCCAAACTTAAAATATACATTGTCCTCAATGTATTATCATTTAAGAGAGAATGATACTGCCCTGAAACCGCGAGAGAATCCGAACGTCTTGAATTGTCGCCCGAGGAAAGAATGAGAAGCTAGGCATGATTTCACGAACCTCCTGCATAAGGATCAATCTCAAGGGAGCATTAGGATCAACACGAAAAACAAAAATGAAACCTAAAAACTTAAACAGCTTGGGTTGCCTCCCAAGAAGCGCTTGTTTAACGTCCTGAGCTAGACGGGGCTTGGTGACCCTGGATCCGTTAAAATCATTTTTTCGACCTTGCGCTCTTCGAATCCACAATAGTGCTTCACTCTTTGAGCATTGACTTTAAAAGTTAACCCGCTGTTATCCATTAATTCAATTGGTCCATATGGGGATACTTCCTTGATTATGAATGGACCGGACCATCTTGACTTCAATTTTCCTGGGAACAATCGCAATCGAGAATTGAATAGAAGAACTTGCTGCCCTGGCTCAAAAGAACACTTTTGGATTATATTATCATGCCATCTTGCGGTTCTTTCCTTATAGAGCTTTGCGTTTTCATATGCCTGGCTCCTGAATTCTTCTAATTCGTTGAGCTGCAGAAGACGTTGTTCCCCAGCCTTTTCTGCGTCCAAGTTCAGCTTCTTGATAGCCCAATATGCTTTGTGCTCAAGTTCCACAGGCAGGTGACAGGCCTTTCCATACACTAATCGATACGGGGATGTACCGATTGGAGTTTTGAAAGCTGTCCGGTAGGCCCACAAAGCATCGTCCAACTTGTATGCCCAGTCCTTTCTGTTGATACGAACTGTCTTCTCTAGAATTTGCTTAATCTCCCTGTTAGAAATCTCAGCTTGCCCGTTAGTCTGGGGATGATAAGCTAAAGAAGTCTTATGCTTGACACCATATTTCCTCAGTAATGATTCGAACAATTTATTGCAAAAATGAGACCCCTCATCACTAATTATAGCTCGTGGTGTGCCAAATCTAGTGAAAATATTTTTATGCAGAAAACGTAACACAACACGAGCATCATTAGTCTTAGTGGCTACTGCCTCTACCCATTTAGAAACGTAATCAACAACAACTAGGATGTACGAGTATCCATTGGAAGAGGGAAAAGGGCCCATAAAGTCCATGCCCCACACATCAAAAAGTTCAATTTCGAGAATAGGGGATAAAGGCATTTCATGGCGTCTAGAAATATTTCCTGTCCTTTGACATCTATCACATGTTCTTACGAAGGTATAACAATCTTTAAATAAAGTAGGCCAATAAAAACCAGATTGAAGTACCTTTGCTGCAGTACGAGTTGGTCCAAAATGACCACCGTAAGGAGAGGCATGACAACCATGTATAATCTTACCTACTTCTTCTGCTGGAATGCACCTTCGAATGATTTGGTCAGAACATACTTTAAAGAGAAATGGGTCATTCCACAGATAGGACTTTACATCATGGAAAAACTTCTTTCTTTTCTGAGCATTTAAGTCTGGAGGTATTTCTTTTCCTGCAAGAAAGTTTACAAAATCGGCGTACCAAGGAAAAAAAGTTTTAATAACATATAACCTTTCATCAGGAAAAACTTCTTTAATAGGAAAGGTTGCAATGTTCTTTTCATGCTTTATCCGAGACAAATGATCTGCGACTACATTCTCGCAACCTTTTCTATCCTTGATCTCATAGTCAAATTCTTGCAATAACATAATCCATTTTATGAGTCTGAGCTTGGAATCCTTTTTACTACTCAAATAACGAATAGCAGCGTGGTCAGTATGCACTATAACCTTTGTACCGAGTAAATAGGGCCTAAACTTATCGAAAGCGAACACAACAGCAAGCATCTCCTTCTCTGTAGTGGTGTAGTTTTGCTGAGCACTATCTAAAGTTCTGCTTGCATAATAGATCGCCCTAAAGAACTTATCTCGACATTGCCCTAAGACAGCTCCCAAAGCATAATCACTAGCATCGCACATGATTTCAAATGGTTGACTCCAGTCAGGGACAACAATGATGGGTGCAAAAATTAGTTTTTCTTTCAAAAGACCAAACGCTAGCAAACATTCTTTTGAAAACACAAATGGAGCATCTTTTTCAAGCAATTGGCACAGGGGTTTAGCAACTTTTGAAAAATCTTTTATAAAACGCCTGTAAAACCCTGCGTGGCCTAAGAAACTACGAACTCCTTTAACATTAATGGGTGGAGGAAGTTGCTCAATAGCAGAAATCTTAGCTTTATCAACCTCCAAACCCTTTTCAGACACCTTGTGACCTAAGACTATCCCTTCTTTTACCATAAAATGGCATTTTTCCCAATTTAAAACAATGTTAGTCTGTTGGCATCTTTGCAAAACACGAGAGAGATTATGCAAACAGTTATCAAAGGATGAACCAAAAACAGAGAAATCATCCATAAATACTTCCATGATCTCTTCTACAAAGTTTGAAAATATGGCCATCATACAACGTTGAAAGGTAGCTGGAGCATTACATAGTCCAAATGGCATACGCCGAAAAGCATATGTGCCATAGGGACACGTAAATGTTGTCTTCTCTTGGTCTTCGGGCGCAATCGCAATTTGATTATAGCCTGAATAACCATCCAGAAAACAATAGTACGGATACCCTGCTAACCTATCAAGCAATTGATCAATAAAGGGGAGGGGAAATGGTCTTTTCTGGTGGCTTTGTTTAACTTCCTATAATCAATACACACACGCCAACCCGTGACTGTCCTAGTAGAAATGGATTCATCTTTCTCATTCTTAACAACAGTCATCCCCCCTTTCTTAGGCACTACTTGAACAGGACTCACCCAAGGGCTGTCAGATATAACATATATAATTCCTGCATTTAATAATTTTAACACCTCGGCTTTTACCACTTCTTTCATTGCTGGATTTAATCTCCTTTGGTGTTCTACTATAGGATTAAAGGCATCTTCCATTAAGATTTTATGCATGACAATTGAAGGACTAATTCCCTTAATATCACTAATAGACTATCCTAAGGCAGATTTATTCTTTTTCAAAACACCCAACAATTTTTCCTCTTCTACCTTACTTAAGTCAGCAGAGATAATAACCAGAAAAGTAGAAGAGTCTCCTAAGAATGCATAGCGCAAGTGGGCAGGCAATTGTTTTAATTCAGGGGAAGGGACATCAACTTGAGCACAAATATCTAATGATAACGTTTCTTCCCTTCCTAAAGATCTATCAATTAAAGCATTTTCTTGATCAACATCTAATAATTCATCTCCAAACACGTCAGGCATGCTTATCTCATAATGATCAACAGGAGACTCTGACTCTACACATGCATTGATAATAGCGTCAACTGAATCAATCGAGAAGCAGGAGCTAACCTCTTCTGGATGTTTTAATGCATTAAAAAGGTTGAACACTACCTCGTCGTCTTCCACTCTGAGAGTCAGGGTTCCTTTTTGTACCTCAATTAGGGCACGAGCGGTTGCCAAAAATGGTCTCCCAAGAATGATCGGGACTTCAGGATCTTCTTCCATGTCTAAAACTACAAAGTCCGCAGGGAATATGAATTTGTCGACATTGATCAGAACATCCTCTAACACACCTTTGGGGTATGTCATTGAACGATCTGCCAATTGCAAGACAATTGTGGTCGACTTCAATTCCCCCAAGCCCAGTTTCCTGTAAACACTGAATGGCATTAGGTTTATACTTGCCCCTAAATCACACAGAGCTTTTTTTATAAACAAACTGCCAACAGTACAGGGAAGAGTAAAACTCCCTGGATCCTTTAATTTTGGCGGTAGATGTTTCTGGATTATGGCACTACACTCGGCTGTCATATTCACTGTCTCATGGTTCTCGAATTTCTTTTTCTTTGACAATATTTCCTTCATAAACTTGGCATAGTGTGGCATCTGTTCCAAAGCATCAGCGAAAGGAATGTTAATATGAAGTTGTTTAAAAATATCGAGAAACTTTGAAAATTAAACATCCAACTTTTTCTTTTGAAATCTCTGAGGATAAGGAATCTGGTTAAGAACTAAAGGAATAGAATCAGAAGACTTATCTGGCACTGATGGTGCTGACTCTTCCTCTGGTTTGTGTTCATCTTCCTCATCCACTATCCTTCTAGTGATGGGGTTTGTTTCTTCTTTTCTTTCAATTTCTCTCAACTGTTTCCCACTTCTAAGAGATATGGCGGGGCATTGTTCGTGTGGGTCCATGGTGACGATATTGGATAAATTTCCTTGCTGGATTTCCTTCATAAATATTGTCATTTGATCCATTTTTGCTTCCATCTTATTAATGACAATATCTACTTTGGCTTGAACATTTTCATTCAGATTTCTAGTCTCATTCATGAAGTTTCTTAGCATTTCTTCCAAAGGGCTTTTCTTTATTTTAAGTTCAAACTCCTCTTTTAATTCAGCTTTTGGCGAACTTGGAGTTTCTGATCCTGTGAGCTTGTTTAGAGCTTTGGTTAGAGCTTCGACTTGCAACCTTAAAGCACTCACTCCTTCATTTTCACATAGTTTCTCCTTAATTTTGGACTCTGGTTGCCATTGGTAACTTGTCAAAGCCAACTCTTCTACTATGGTTCGTGCCTCCTTGACAGTTTTGGCTAAAAAGTTTCCTCCAGCCGTAGTGTCAAGAATTGTCTTTAAATTCCTATTTAACCCACTGTAGAAAAGTTGAATTTGAAGCCAATCAGGATATCCATGTTGTGGGCATTTCCTTAACAAATCCTTATATCTCTCCCAAGCTTCATATAATTGCTCTTCCTCTAATTGTTGAAATTTTCCAATTTCAGCTCTTAGCTTGGTAATCTTTTCTAATGGGAAAAATTTTGCAAGGAAAGCTTTGACTAGATCATTCCAACCAAGGATGCTATTTGAGGTTAACGAGTCTAACCAATCTCTAGCCTTGTCTTGTAAAGAAAATGGAAATAACTGCAACCGAATTGAGTCAGGGCTAACTCCTCCCATTTTTACAGTTCCACAGATATTCAAAAATGATCTTAGGTGATGGTGTGGATCTTCTGATGGATGGCCTTTGAAAGCATTCTCTCTTACCATTTGAATGAGACTAGCCTTTAGCTCAAAATTATCGACAGTGACTGGCTCATAAGCTATTCCAGAATAGTTTAATGGGAATTTAGGCAAGAAATAATATCAGATCGCTTTGTCTTCTGCCATGATTAAATCTCAAAAGAACAGATTATCCACCTTATAGCTCCACAAAACTAAAAAAATCAAATGCAGAAAAATAAATTTCTAAATTAAAATCAAACACTTAATTCTCAATATTAATGGAAAAAATTACAATTTCCCCGGCAACGGCGCCAAAAACTTGTTGGTACGATTTTTTTTTCGCAAGCGCACGGGTCGTCACAAGTAATATAAAACGGAAAGTATTCCGAGTATCGAATCCTCAGGGAAATTGAATTAATTCCATTAAGTACCAAGAATCATCATGTTTTAATTTTATTTAGAAGATCAACTCGAATGATGAAGCAAAAATGTAAAGAAATAGATAAATATAAACATGCAATAACAAAACGGAAGTAACCAATTAAGGGAACTTGACCTAGGGTGCTATCTAGTTTTCTTGGATTTGTAGCTCAATTACATGGATGTATGTAATTAATAATCTTCAATTCCATAAATCTAGAAGTAATTACAAGCGGATTTCTCTTTCAAGCTCCTCCACATCTCATACTAACATAACTAATTTATGTGTCCATCTCCTTAGTTAATCATAGTATGGCATTAAGCAACTTCATAATCAATTTCTAACAATTCTCTTTCACTCTCGTGTTCCAAGCAATCGTTAGCCATGCAATTAGGATCTAATCTAATTTCTCTCTATCGAGTGTCAATTTAGACCAACAAATTAATTAATCCGTGATCAAGAGATTAAAAGCATTAAGCAAGAATTGCATAGATGAAATATGAAGAATTTCATTACATAATCCAAGTAATTGGGCTACAATATCCAATTAACTAGAATAACGACCCTAGGTCTCAAGATGTACTCACAAATGGAAATAATTTTGCCAAAATGATCTTGATCCATAGGCCTAACTCAAATTACAACAAGGAATTATAAAGAAGTAAGGAAGAAATAACCGATAAGTTGATCCCAAGCTCCCGCTACGATCATCTCGAATCTTGAGCCTTAGAATCTCGCTCAATTCCCACTTTTTCTCCACAATTCTTCTCACTTTTTCTCTCTATTGAGCTAGGGGAGAGCTCCCCCAAATTTTGGGATGATTTGAACGAAAGGGAAGGGGTCTTTTTATAGTGAAAGGGGCTGGAATTTTCTTGCTGAACAAGTTGACAGTGTCTCGACGCTGTGACGTCATGTTGTCTTGGGGCAGAAGTCGTCGCAGCGTCGCGACGCTACGCAGACAGCGTCGCGACGCTGTCGCGATTTTTGCACGCGCTATTCTGACCACCTAGCGTTGAGACGCTACGGTCCTAACGTCTCGACGCTAGGCCTTCTAGAAGCATGATTTGCAGATTTTTGCCTCCTTTCTTCAAAATTTTGGGCTTTTTTGGGCCTCCCACTTTAATTATCTTCTCTTCTTGGACTTTAGGGCTTGGATCTTCGATGATTATTCTTTAAATTGCCAAAAAAGTCTCCAAATTTACCCAAATTCTCTTAAAATCTCATTTTTGTTGCCCGAACTCGGTTTTCTGTAAAATCAACATAAAAATACATTAAAGCTCACAATTCATGCACAAAACTAGCTAAAATTAATAGGAAAACGATGACATTTTTGCATGTCATCACTTCCACACACAAGAGAGAGAATCAGAGGACAAACATTAGAGATTGTACATCCACACGCATACAAATATTAATACAAGTATATCGTTTATTCCACGTGTCTCCATCTCCGAAGTTACGTGTGAACAATGTTACATGACATTTTATTTTCTTCAAATTCACTCAAATTCTGAATCATTGACACAATAAGAATTGATTCTTCAATTTCAGTAACTTCAGTGGCAAAAAATAATGTTAATTCCAATTTATCATGAACACTTACATAGTGATTTGTTGATTGAACAATACTGCATGAATCTTTGTATCCTAAAAAATTTAGATAAAGAAAATCATTATTATTAATAAAGTTAGTATATAAAGAAAATAAAGAGTGAAAGATAAATAATTATATATTACCTTTTTTAAAATTCGTAGGTCATCACCACTGCGTCGCCCATTCTCTCTTACAAAATAACAAAATAGAGGATGGTTTAGGGCTGTTCATCGGTCAATCGACGTCGGTTTTGGGCTCAAACCGATGCCAAAAACCGACGTGTCGGTTTATGTCGGTCGGTGGTACTCGGTTTTGGGCGAGTTCGTCACGCCGATCGACCGATCACTATGACGGTCGGTCGGTAACACAAGTTTGAGGGAGAGCCGTTGGAGAAGAGAGAAAAAGAGAAGAGGGAGACCATCTATGTTTTTAACGCTCGGACGTGTGGGAAAAAAGAGAATGGGAAGAAGAAAGAATGATAGAAAAGAACAGAGAAAAAAAACAAAAAGAGAAAAAAATGAGAGGAAGAGTGAGGAGAAGATGAAGAAAAGGAAGAGTGAGGAGAAGATGAAGAAAAGAATAGATAAAAAATATTAACCAGAGAAGAAATGGAGGAGTGAAAGAGATAGAAAAGAAAATAATAAGCAAAAAAGAACTAGGAGAAATGAAAGGGTGGAACGAAAGAGGGAGGAATGAAATGTTTTAGGAGAGAGGAGTGAAAGAGAGAAAAGAGAAAAATAAAAAGAAAAAAAGAAAAGAAGATGAAAAGATTGAAGGAAATGTCATGTCAGGTCATCATTACTCACATTTTTTAGTAATAAAGTACAAAAACCACTTAAAAAAAACTATGCATTTATGTGTTGTATTTGTAGGAAATATAGTTTTGAGCCAATTGGATGTTCGAGATGCGAAAAGAAGCCGAAGAATGAAAAAAGAATCAAAGTTGGAAGATTGAAGATAGGCCCATTCGCAGACCAGGGTTTCGACGATGACATTCTATATTTGGAGTTTTCAATCTAAAAAAAAAAATTCATAGCGCCGCGACGCTCTCGACGAATTTTCCAGAATCGCGATATCGCGACAGCATCGCGACGCTAGGACCAAATTTTTCCCTATTTATATTTTGCGATTAGGGCTTTTTGGGGACTTTTTTGGGGATATTTTGAGCCGAAAATAGAGAGAAAAACCATCTTTGGAAGCTGAAGCAAGTGGTGGAGAGCGGGATTGAAGACTTTCTTCGTGGAGATCGTGACGGGGACGTGCGGTCTCGACCACCTAGTGTTTAATCTTCTTTCCCTCTTACTTTAGTTAGTTTTTAATGACTTTTTCATGCTTAGTTTATCTTGTAACGCCATGTACGTGTAGCTAAGTTTGTTACTTAGGGATTGATGTAGTCTTTTTAGTTTATGGACTGATTTATGGGTTGAATTGTGCAATTGTTTTATGTTTGCATTCTTAATTTAATGATTTCAATTAATTGGCCATTAGTTGAATGATCCAAGTGTTGAGTTTTGCTCGGGAGAGGGGATTTAGCGTAGACTTAATTAAGATTGCATGACTAAAGTAGAATTTCTAAAATCGTGACGGAATTTAGAGTAACTTTAGAATTGGTAAAAAAGAACTAAATGCCTTGCATATTAAAGAACTTAGATAGGGATATCAAGTTAGTTAATTTGCATGAGAATCAATTATACTCGGGAGAGGTAGTTGTGATTAAAGGTTCTTAGACTCATAAAACCATTGTGCGTTATAATTCATTCCCTAAAATCAATCCTAGATTAAATTGATGAAATCAATTCCCTAAGTATTCTCTCAATTGAATTTCACATCTTTAATTTGCATTATCTTAGTTTCTAAAATTCACTACTTTTTGGTCCCTAAATAAAATTGAACAAGAATATTCATGGTAGTTAATCTAACTTAAAAATCCAATCCAGAGGACGACACTCGATTGCAAAATCACTTTATTATTACTTGACCCGAGCGCTTGCGGTAGGAAAATTCCACATCACAGATTTACAATCCCACACTCTCTCCCTTTTCGACAGCAAGGGAAATCGCGCAACTCGAAGCTTCAAGCCAGATCTTAAGGCTCCAATCACGACGAACGAACTTGCAGCTTCGACGAGCATCAACTTCACGACGAACGGACGACGAGCAACATGATTTAAAATGAGGACAATGACACCCACTTCTCCCTCTCCCTCGTTTTCAGTTCAGATTTGAAGTGAGAAAGTTCATTTTAGTTATTTATTTATTTTTTTTAAAGAAGTTGGAGAAGAAGAAATGAGAAGAATGAGAGAAGAAAAGAAGAAGAAAAGAAGAGAAAAACAAAGTCACTGCCGTGATGATGATGATGATGATGATGATGATGATGATGATGATGATGATGATGATGATGAAGAAGAAGAAGAAGAAGAAGAAGAAGAAGAAGAAGAAGAAGAAGAAGAAGAAGAAGAAGAAGAAGAAGAAGAAGAAGAAGAAGAAGAAGAAGAAGAAGAAGAAGAAGAAGAAGAAGAAGAAGAAGAAGAAGAAGAAGAAGAAGAAGAAGAAGAAGAAGAAGAAGAAGAAGAAGAAGAAGAAGAAGAAGAAGAAGAAGAAGAAATAATATTTTTAATAAAAAATATTATTATTAAAAAATCTAAAGAAATCTAATTTTATTAATTTAATATATTTTTATTTAAAAAAATAAAAAATAATATTTTTAATAAAAAAAAGTGCCATGTCAGCAATCCGTTAACTTTTAACAGAAAATTGGATGGAGGGACCAAAATGAAACAAAAACCAAACCTCAGGGGCTAAGGCCCCATTTGATAACTATTTTAGTTTTTGGTTTTTGGTTTTTCTGTTTTTGGTTTTCTATTTTTTAAAAACAAAAACCATATATGTTTGATAACTGTTTTTTGTTTTCTGTTTTTAAAAAACAGAAAACCAACCTTGTTTGATAACTATTTTTGGTTTTTAGTTTTTTAAAAATTAGAAAGATGAAAAGATGTTTTAGAGAGAGAAAAATGTGTAGAGCCGTTGAAACAAAAATTTGGAGACACAAATATAAATGTTTTCAAGATAATTTTTTTGTAAAGACGAGAAAAGTTAAACATAGAAAATTTAGAGAGATGAAAGAAAATATTTAGAGAAAGAATATTAGTTAGTAGACTCGAGAAAAGATATTAGTTAGAGGAAAAATAGAAAACAAGTAAGAGTAAAAGCGATAAATTTTATATTAAAAAATTAAATAAAAAAAAAAGAAAATTTAGAGAGATAATAAGGTTAAGAGTAAAAGATATGCTAAAGAAATAACGAAAAATTAGAAAAATAAAGAAAAGATGTAGCAAAAGAAAATTTTGGTGACTTTTTTTTTTCAAAAGAAAAATTAGAACATGTTAATTAAGGAGAGAAAAATTATTGATAAGTTTTTAGAAATAGACAAGATATAGAGAAAAAAAAAGTTTTGAGAGAGAAAATTTTAGAGAGAGAAAAATAAATTTTATAGAGTAAAAAACGTTTTAGAGAAAAAAAAATAGAGAAAGGAATTTGTTGGAGAAGATAGGTAAAAGAGAAGAAAAGTAAGCATTAGAAGAAAAATGAGTTTGAAAAGTCAGTGACCAAAATGAAACCTAACCCAAACCTCAAGGACTAAAAGTGTATTTTTCCCTTTATTTTATGATTTTCCAGTAATGTACAAATTATTTTTTTTTTAATTTTTAAATTTATATTTTGTTCGTGTATGATGCTAAGGTTTGATCCTTACAGGATAGACTCACACAGATTTTCAGACTGATAAGGATTTTAGGAAATCTACATCAATATATATGTTCACTCCTAACAGAGGAGCTATAGTATGACATAGTTGCAGTCTCGACCATAAAAGTTAGCAATGTAGCTGCTTGTATAGCATCAATAGAGACTGTATGGCTTAGGATATTCTTGACTAATGTGGAATGTGTTCCAAATGTGAACTTGCTCATCACACTTTATTGTGATAATAGTGTTGCTGTGGCAAATTCAAAAGAACCTTGCAACCCAAGAAAAGCAGGCACATTGAATTGAATGGAATATTGTTGATTCATTCACGAAGGTTCTCTCGGCTAAAGTGTATGAGGGTAATCTAGAAGGTCTAGGTCTACGAGTTATGTACAAAGTGTTGGGTTTTATGCCCTAAAACTCGTAGATAGTGAATGTAAACAAATTGTATACTTATTTCAATAAAGTGTTATTGTTAAATATTGCACAATTTGACCCAAATCCAATAAACTAAGATCCAAGGTTGTTTACATGTGACTTGAACTAGTATGTGGGGACATACGAGAATCAGTGTTCAAGTAACAACCTAAAAGGTCTATAGTACAAGGATAAGGTTGGGTACCTTATCTTGGTAACACTATGTGATACGACCAGCTTTGTATTTGATACAGACGTATTGATCCATAGCGTCCATGTAGTAGACATGCGAGTGGGGGTATATTATGCAATGAGTTTGCATAAGACCAGACCACGAAATGGTAAACCACTAGATATAACACCGTTAACTAGTTAGGTTACTGTTTCAATAGGATGACGTAGGTAACTCAGTCTTAATCCTGAGTGTGTCATGAACTCCTTCTCATGAGGGATTGTCCTTTGATTAGCATGGGTGAGAGTGGCCAATACGCCGACTCAATATGCCTTCCTTTTTGGGGACAAGACCGAGTGGGAGGCTGGGGATATGACAACACAAGAAGGAATTCACTCCTTCCCACTTCTAGGTGAAGTAGATGAGTGTTCCCTTAAGTGGTGACTCTAGGACTTGAACAAAGGGATCCCACCCTCTCACTAGCCCGAGGGGGACTTTCTGTTTATTGGTTGGACCATAAACATGTTGTTCATTAGAGGAGCACTGATACTTAAGGAGACATATGTAACACAGGGGTAAAACGGTAATTTGACCCAGCTGTGATTACGGACACTCGTGAAGGATTGAATTACCGGTATAGGTCTATATCCGTGGACACAGAAATGTTCTACAGTGAGAAGAGTTCAGTTGTGGGTCTTTAGTCGAATGACCCACAATTAATGGATATTGGTTAACCTGATTAATGAGTTTAATCGGTTAACCTCATATCATTGGAGCTTCTGATCTGTAGGTCCATTAGGTCCCCCTGCTAGCTTGTAAAGAGTAATTAGGAACAATTATATCTTGAGAGAATTTGAATAGTTCAAATTCATATTGGGAATTAAGTTAATTGTATGAGATACAAATTAATATAATGTATAATGATACATTAAAATGTAAAGTCTAATTTGAAATTAAACTTTATTATTATGAGAGAAATAAATATTTGAAGAAGTTCAAATATTAATATGAATTTGATTCATATTAAATTTTTAGGATATAAGGGAATTGGAAGGAGCAATTTTAATATGAATTTGATTCATATTATAGAATTAATTAATTGAAGACCTGAAATTAAATATATGATATTTAATTGGATAATTAATTAATTAACTAATAGAAGGTTTGAAATTAAATATATGATGTTTAATTGGTGATTAATTAATTAAAGAATTAATTAATTGGAAATTAGTCAATTATGAAAATGATTAATCACTTATGGAAGTAATTAATCATTTATGGAAATGATTTAATCACTTATGGAAGTGATCAATCATTTATGGAAAAGATTAATCAATTATGGAATTGATTGGTTATGGAATTGATTAATTATGGAAAAAATTAAATCAGTTATGAAAATAATTGATTTTAAATGAATATTTTATTCATGGTTTTTCTCCTATAAATAGAACACTAACCCTAGGGTTTAGTGACTACAACTTTTGGCCACCATAAGACTCTCTCATATTCTCTCAACTCAAGAACTCTAGGGAGAATTTTCTCTCTGAGTTTTTCCCATTCAAGATTAGATAGTCCCACAACTACGTTCCTAATCTCAGAGTTATAGTGGGGAAGATCAATTGGTGGTGTCCCAATTGTTGACGCTTGATCAAAAATCAAGAAAAACGTTCTTGATATTTCAGAGGCGACAACGACAGTATGTTTGCTTCTCCCTTTTAGATTTAGATCTAATAATTTTTGTATGCTTAGCCTTAAGTTTCTATAGAATTTGTTCTATGATTTTTGCCAATGTAATGGTATTTTTGGATAAACAAAATTTACTACGAATCAGTCCCAATTACGCTTCCGCTTTATCGAAATTAGGGAATTCCAAATCCTTCACAAAGATGTAATCTAGGACAAGTGGGAGAAATAGTGATACCATTATGTAGTGGGTATAGTGATACCATTATGTAATGGGTATAGTGATACCATTATGTAATGAGTATAGTGATACCATTATGTAATGACTTAGCTAAATTTTATCTAAGTTAAACAACTCTAAATTAACCTTAGGACATTTTCAGTGGGAGGAAAATTACAAAACGAGATTTAAATCAAGTTTTGCTCCTACGTCCCTATATTCACAACGTGAGGTTCATGCTTGGCTTCGAGTCGCCCTAGGAGCGGCCTCCCTTCGGAAAGTGTTTGCATGAATCAATAACAAGGTGAATGGAAAAAATGTCTAGAGTAAGTGGGAGCGGGACACGTGTTAACGTATCTCTCGGTCTCCGCCCCTAGTTCACACCGTGAGAGTCCTATGATCCGCCTGCAGGTTGTCCTGGCGCAACCATCCCTTCGGAGGTCCTGATCATAGGATTCGGAACACCGTGAACTCCTGAATAGGATATGGTCACTTAGGCTAATCACCAACAGTTGTCTTTCCCTTCGGTAGCCTGTTGGTGTGTGCCTCTGAGATCTGAAAGTGGGAGGGTTACACTTACGGGGATGAGTTAAATATGTTAACTAACCCTTGACCGAACAACGATAACTAAACGCTAACGGAATATGAGTTATTCTGGTGTCAGAGTTTGGTTGGGATTGTCTCAATTTAGAGGAGTAGCTGACCACCTTTCGGTGGTTGTTGTTCTAAACCTTCGAAATATCGTTGCAAAAACTAAATCAATAGATTTATAGGGTTTCTTTGATTGCTTATTTGTTTTTGTAGAATTTGATTGGATTATTTATGATGGGTTAGTGCAATTAATAATACAAGTAATTTGTTACTTCAACAATTATATAATAATTTTATGTGTATTGTCTTACGTCATTTTATAAATAACGGTAATACAACAAACTTAAACGACAAATTATGGTAAATAAGTCTAGGATTATTCTTAACTGAGGAATGTCCTCATGCCCCCATATGTTTAATTCATTAAAGAATTGTTCTTGGTGAATATGACATAGAACCCTGCTTAGCAAAAAGAGAACTTGTTCAAGACCGTAATTTTCATTTACCTGTCTTGAAAACGTGATTAGTGAAGAATAGTGATTCTCCTTGAATACTTGATTCTGGGGCCACAAATCACGTGTGTTCTTCTTTTAAAGGAATAAGTTCCTGGCAAGAACTTGCTGCTTGTGTAATAACTCTCAAAGTTAGAATTAGAGAGGTTATTTTGGCTATATCGGTGGGGAACATTAAGTTATTTTTCTCAGTGGGAGAAAATACATATTATTAGATAATGTGTATGTAATTCCTAAGATCAAAAGAAATTTGATTTCTGTGTCTTATTTGTTGGAACAATGTTACTCTTTACCTTTCTCTGCTAACGTAGATTTGTTTCAAGAAAGGGAGTTGACATTTGTTTAGCTTTACTGGAAAGTAACCTAAATGTTTTAAGACTAATCAAGAGTAAAACAGTCATGAACACTGGGTTGTTTAAGACTGCTACTACTCAATGAGAAAAGAGGCAAAGGATTTCTCCTAAAGGAAAATACATTTCTTTGGTTTTAAGGTAGACTATATTAATCTCAATTTGATTGGGAGATTTGTCAAGAGTGAACTTCTAAACGAGTTAGAAGATGACTCTCTACTACCTTGTAAGTCATGCCTTATGGGATATATGACTGATAGGTCTTTTACTGGAAAAAATCTAAGAGTCAAGGAGCCCTTGGAGCTTGTACATTTGGATCCTTGTGGTTCAATATGTTAAAGCAGTGGGAGGGCATGAATAATTCATCTCTTTTGGATGATTATTCAAAGGTATGAGTATCTTTACCTAATGCAACTTAAGTCTGAAGCTCTTGAGATATTCGAAGGGGTTAATTAGAACTGAAGTTGAAAACTTGTTAGGTGAGGTGATAAAAACACTTCGATCTGATCAAAGTGTTGAGTATAGGGATTTGAGATTCCAAGACTATTTGATAGTACATGGGATCACACCCTAAATGTCATTTAGGAGAAATAGAACCCTATTGGATATGGTTCATTCCATGTTGAGCTATGCTCAATTTTATGGCTCGTTTTGGGGTCATGCAGTATTGACTGCATTGCATACTGCAGTAGGCAACCCCAAAGGAAACGAGAAGTTGATACTTCTTCAATTCACAAGAGAATAAAGAATTTGTATCGGCAAATGCTAAATTCTCAGAAGAAGTCCACATAAAAAATCATAAACCACAGAGTAAAGTCATTTTAAGTAAGTTAACAAATGAAGCTATAGTAACATCCACAAGAGTTGTTGATGAGGCTGTCTGTTCAACAAGAGTTGTTGATGGACCAATGCATCTGGTCAGACACATCCATCTCAATAGTTGAGAGTGCCTCGATGTAGTGGGAGGGTTGTTTTATAACCTGAACGTTACATGAGCTTGATTGAAGCCTAGGTCATCATACCTGATGATGGCATATAGGATTAAAGCCATGGACCTAGAAATGAAGTCTTTTGTATTTCACTTCCATATGGGATCTTGTAGAACTGCTTGATGGGTAACACCTATTAGTTACAAGTGGATTTACAAGAGGAAACGAGACATTCATGTCTTAACCAGAAGGGTTCATACAACAAGATCAATAGCAAAAGGGTTAGCAAGCTTAAGTGATCAATTCATGGATTGACCTAAGCATCTCGATCTTGAAATATAAGATTTGGTATAGTGACCAAATCTTTTGGCTTTAATCAGAACATTGATGAGTCTTGTGTTTACAAGTAATCATCAATAGTTCAATAGCTTACTTAGTGTTGTATATGATTGATATCCTAATCATTGGGAATGATGTAGGTTATCTTACTGACATTAAAAGAGGCTAGTAGCTAATTTCTGAATGAAAATATGGGAGAAGCTGAGTTTGTTCTTGGGATCCAAATTGTTAGGAACCGTAAGAACAAAAAGATAGTCTTGTCTCAAGTATCTTATATCTGAAAGGATTTGGAATTCCCCAATTTCGTTAAAGCGGAAGCGTAATTGGGACCGATTCATAGTTAATTTTGTTTAACAAAAAATACCATAACATTGACAAAAATCATAGAACAAATTCTATAGAAACTTAAGGCTAAGCATACAAAATTTAGATCTAAATCTATAATAAAGAAAAGAGAAGCAAACCTCCGTTGATGTCTCTGAAAATCAAGAATGATTCTTGATTGCTCTGCAACAAAGAAGAACACCAACATTTGATCTTCCCCGCTATAACTCTGAGATTAGGAACGTAGTTGTGGGACTACCTAATCTTGAATGAGAAAAACTCTAGAGAGAAAATTCTCCCTAAAGTTCTTGAGTTGAGAGAATATGAGAGGGAGGCTAGAGAGAATGCAAGAGTGCATTCTTGTGGCCTTATGTTGTTGTACCTAAACCCTAGGTTTAGTGTTCTATTTATAGGAGAAAGGTCATGAATAAAATATTCATTTAAAATAAATCATTTCCATAATTGATTTAATCTTTTCCATAATTAATCAATTTCATGATCAACCAATTCCATGACCAATCAATTCCATAATTGATTAATCTTTTCCATAAATGATTGATCACTTCCATAAGTGATTAAATCATTTCCATAAATGATTAATTACTTCCATAAGTGATTAATCATTTTCATAATTGATTAATTTCCAATTAATTAATTCTTTAATTAATTAATCACCAATTAAATATCATATATTTAATTTCAGACCTTCTATTAGTTAATTAATTAATTACCCAATTAAATATCATATATTTAATTTGAGGCCTTCAATTAATTAATTCTATAATATGAATCAAATTCATATTAAAATTTGAACTCCTTCAAATTCTCTTATATCCTATAAATTTAATATGAATCAAATTCATATTAATATTTGAACTTCTTCAAATATTTATTTCTCTCATAGACTATAGTTTAATTAAATCTCATTTAATTTAAACTAAATTGAATAATTAATTAATTCATAATTAATTAATTTATATTCTAAATAAATATCATATATTTAATTAGACATATATTTGAACTCTTTCAAATATATTAATCTCTCAATATTATAAAGTTTAATCTCAAATTAGACTTTATATTTTAATGCATCACTATACATTATATTATTTTGTATCTCGTACAATTAACTTAATTCCCAATATGAATTTGAACTATTCAAATTCTCTCAAGATATATTTGTTCCTAATTACTCTTTACGAGCTAGCAGGGGGACCTAATGGACCTACAGATTAGAAGCTCCAATGATATGAGGTTAATAGATTAAACTCGTTAACCAATATTCATTAACTGTGAGTCATTCCACTAAAGACCCACAACTGAACTCTTCTCACTGTAGAACATTTATGTGTCCATGGATGTAGACCTATGCCGGTAAGTCAATCCTTCACGAGTGTCCGTAATCACAGCTCGGTCAAATTACCGTTTTACCCTTGTGTTACATCTGTCTCCTTAAGTACCAGCGCTCCTCTAATGAACAACCTGTTTATGGTCCAACCATTAAACAGAAAGTCCCTCTCGGGCCAGTGAGAGGGCGAGATCCCTTTGTTCAAGTCCCGGAGTCACCACTTAAGGGAACACTCGTCTACTTCACCTAGAAGCGGGAAGAAGTGAATTCCTTCTTGTGTTGTCATGTCCCCAGCCTCCCACTCGGTCTTGTCCCAAAAAAGGGAGGCATATTGAGTCGGCGTATTGACCACTCTCACCCATGCTAATCAAAGGACAATCCCTCATGAGAAGGAGTTCATGACACACTCAAAATTAAGACTGAGTTACCTAGGTCATCCTATTGAAGCAATAACCTAATTAGTTAACGGTGTTATAACTAATGGTTGACTATTTCGTGGTCCGGTCTTATGCAAACTCATTACATAGGATACCCCCACTTGCATGTCTACTACATGAACGTTTTGGATCAATACGTCTGTATCAAATACAAAACGGGTCGTATCTCATAGTGTTACTAGGATAAGGTACCCAACCTTATCCTTGTACTATAGACCTTTTAGGTTGTTACTTGAACATCGATCCTCGTATGTCCCCACATACTAGTTCAAGTTACATACAAACAACCTTGGATCTTAGTTTATTGGATTTGGGTCAAATTGTGCAATATTTAACAATAACACTTTATTGTAGAAACTCAATAACACTTTATTGAAACAAGTATACAATTTGTTTACTGTTATAAAACGTGAAAAACAATAACAAGAACACTAAGAACACTTAGAGAAATAGAGAGAGCAAATGTAGGGAGAAGAGAGCAAATGAATTGCATTCTATTGAGTTGTGTTTTAAACCTTCATGAACCTCCCTATTTATACTAGTACAATAGGGATGGTTACTGAAGGGATAAAAGCCCTTTTCGCAGCGGAAGACAACAAAGACCTTTTCGAATAAAACGCCGATTGGGATACCAATACGACGACAAAATAAACAAATTTACAGCAAGCAAAATGATAAGAAATCATGCTGTAAAACTACCATAAAGCATGCTGGACAAAAGATTAAAAATTCTAGATCTAATCTAGAATTGGATCCTAATGATCCTAGTTCAAGAACAAATTACATTTGAAGAAACCCTTGATAGTTTCACCAAATTCTCTCTGATTTTCTCCCAAAATACAGCAGCAAACGAACTTAGTTTTCGCTGGAAAAACAGCACGAACACCACCACGAGGATTCACCGGTATTCTCGAACAGGATCTTACGTTGAGAGCTTGTGGGAGCAAAAACTCTAAGGATTTTCCTGGATCAAGAACTCTGTATTCTCAGAGAGAGAACAGAACGAAAGAGAGGATAAGAGGGAGCGTGATAGGCGTGAGACTTGGGCTATTCTGCAACTGAATGAAGACCACGATAATAAAGGTAAGGTTAAGCCACCTCACGCATCATCAGGTAACTGAATAGTCAGTTACCTGATTTTAATTAATCACAAATTAAAAAAATAAATTGTAATTAATTAAATTTAATTAAATCAATATTAATTTAAATCCCATTTAAACTAATATCCCTCTTTAACCTATAGTTCAATTAAATCAAATTTAATTAAACTAAATCAATTAATTAATTTGAAATTAATTAATATATATATATAAAAATAAAATTGAACATCACATATTCAATTATTATTTTCTCTCTCAAAACTATAGTATTAATATACATCCAATGCATATTAATTATAACCTATAGTTTTAATATGAACCAAATTCATATTTTAGTTTAATATTCAAACACCTTCGAATATTCAATCCATCCTTAGAATTTTACCTCAACGCCCTAAATGAGCTACCGGTGGGACCTAATGGACCTACAGATCAGAAGCTCCAACGATATGAGATTAGTTGGTTAAACTCATTAACCAAGTTAATCAATATTCATTAACTGTGGTTCACTCCACTAAAGAACCACAACTGCACTTTTCTCACTGCAGATATATTTCTGTGTCCATGGATATTGACCGTCAACAGCAAGTTAGCCCTTCACGTGTGTTCGTACCCCAGCTAGGTCAAATTACCGTTTTACCCCTGGGCTACCTCTTGGTCCTTAAGTACCAGTGCTCCTCTAATGAACAACCTGTTTGTGGTCCTACCAGCAAACAGAAATCCCTCTCGTGCCATAAAGAGGGTAGGGCCCATTGTTCAAGACCCGGAGACACCACTTAAGGGAACACACCTCTACTTACCCTAATATCGGGAAAGAGTGAATTCCATCTTGTAGGACTACGTTCCCAGCTCCCCACTCGGTCTTGTCCCCAAAATGGTAGGCATATTCAGTCGGCGAACATGCCACTCTCACCCGTACAAATCAAAGGACAATCCCTCATGGACAAGAGTCCATAATCCACTCAGGATTAAGGCCAAGTTGCCTAGGTCATCCTAGTGAAATAGAAACCGAACTAACTAACGGTGTTACAGTTAGTGGTTAACTATTTCGCGGTCCGGTCTTTGTGCAAACTCATTGCACATGATACACCCACTCGCATGTCAACCACATGAACGCGTTGGATCACTACGTTTGTATCAATATACAAAGCGGGTCGTATCCATAGTGTCACCAGGATAAGGTACCCAGCCTTATCCCTATACTACAGACCCTTTAGGCTAAAACTTGAACATTGATCCCCGTATGTCCCTACATACTAGTTCAAGCCTCATTCTATTAGTCTTGGATGTTTAGTTTATTGGATTAGGGTTAATAAGACAAGATATAATACAAACATTGAATAATACATCACTTTATTAATGTTCGGTCAAATGTACATTTACTATCTACGAGTTTTAGGGCATAAAACCCAACAGTTACAACTTACAAGACCTAAAATAGGAGAGGGAGGGAGAGTCTTGAGCCTAAAGTTGATAGCGAGCATAGCTAGCTATCTTTACTTATTTAATTTAGCTAGTCTTTTATGATTTTTGGGCCATTTTATTGTGCTTCAATGTTTATTTTGTAGGAAATGGTTGATTGGAGCTATAATGCTATATTAGAGTTAATCAGGTGCTCGGGGCGTGAAAAGATGCATCGGAATGAAAAGAGTAAAAGTGGAAAAAAGTCAAATATCGGTCAACAGCAGGCTAGCGTCGAGACGCTAGCTCTTGAGCGTCTCGACGCTCACATTCCATATCAGATTAGGCGCGAAAAGATTACAGCGTCGAGACGCTATGATAGGAAGCGTCCCGACGCTTCCGTTTTTCCTTATTCAGAACGCGCGTATAAGAGGCAGCGTCGCGACGCTGTCTTGACAGCGTCTCGACGCTAAGACGAAAAAAACAGAATAAAAGCTTATTTTCGGCTAGGTTTGAAGAGAGTTCGATTGGGGACCTTGAATAGCCGTAAAGAGGACAGAATAGAGCATTTGGAGGCTGAAACCAAAGGGGGAGACTTGGAAATCAACCCATTGTTCGTGGGGATCGTGACGGGGACGTCGGGACTCGGCCTACATTGAGTTTTCTTTTCCCTTCTCTTTCTTTAGTTAGATTTATGGCTTTCACATGTTTAGTTGAGCTTGTATTTCCATTCATGAGTAGCTAAACTTGTAGCTTAGGGATTGATGTAGTTGATTAAGTTTATGGATTGATTTACGGTTTAAGTTGTGCAATGTTATTGTGTTTGTAATCTTGATTTAATGCTTTCAATTAATTGGCCATTAGTTGGATGATTTAAGTTTCGAATCTACCTCGGGAGAGGGGATTTGATCTAGACTTGCTCAAGATTGCATGAATAAAGTTTACTTTCTAATTCTTGACGGTTTTAGATTAACTTTAGAATTGGTTAAAAGATCTCATTGCCTTGCTTATTAATAAACTTAGATAGGGATATCAAGTTGGTTAATTTGCATGAGAATCAATTATACTCGGGAGAGGTAGTTGTGATTAAAGGGTCTTTGGCTCATAATTTCATTGTGCATAATAACTTATTCTTTAAAATCAATCCTAAACTAAATCGGCGAAATCAATTCCCTAAGTAGTTTTCCCAATTGAATTTCCATTCTTTTTACTTGCTTTGAGTTAGTTTTCACATCACCTATTCATCACTTGTTGATCCCTAAATAAAATTGGGCAAGATAATTCACAATACTTGATTTGCTTAAAAATCCAATCCAGAGGACGACATTCGAATTTACTATTCACTATATTATTACTTGACCCGTGCGCTTGCGGTTAGGAAAAGTCCACATCAAAAGTCAAGGAGAGTCATGGGGAGTGCCCTATATTGGTGGGGTTGAATGACCTAAGAATGGATATCTATAATTATATTTACACTGTATTTGTAACACTCCCCCTTAGATATCCATTGTATATGAAATATATGCCTCATTAAAACCTTACTAGGAAAAACCCAATGGGAAAAACCCAGTGAAGGAAAAAGAGTACATTATATTTATATACATTAATTACTGCCTCATTAAAAACCTTGCTAGGAAAACCCAGTGGGAAAAACCATAGCGAAGGGAAAAAGAGTGCAGTATATTTGCTCCCCCTCATGAAGACATCATTTGAGATCTCTGAGTCGTTGCATTCCGATGTTGTGCACCAACTTCTCAAATGTTGCAGTAGGTAATGCCTGTAAATAAGTTTGCCAAGTTGTCTTTTGAAGAAATTTGTTGAACAGTGATATCGTCATTTTCTTCAAGATCGTGAGTGTAGAAGAACTTTGGTGAGATATGCTTCGTTCTATATAATGTTGTTGGACAATCTTTGCTAGAGGACAATCCACATGTTTTACAGATGTGTTGAGTCATTGATCTTAACCATACACATTCTCGACTAGCCTCATGAGCTGCCAGGATCTCAACATGGTTTGAGGAAGTAGCTGTTATTGTCTGCTTCATAGATCGCCACGATATAGCAGTTCCTCCAAATGTAAATATTGTTTGAGATCTAACTTCATGTGGGTCAGATAAATAACCTGTATCTGCATAACCAACTAGATCAAAATTTGATTTATTAGAATAAAATAAACTCATATCAATTGTCCCTCTAAGATAATGGAGGATATGTTTAACTCCATTCCAATGTCTTTTTGTTGGTGAAGAACTATATCTAGCTAATAAATTTACTGAAAATGTTATATCATGTCGTGTATTATTAGCAAGATACATAAGTGCACCAATTGCACTAAGATATGGTACTTCTGGACCAAGAAGTTCTTCATTATCTTCTCGAGGTCGGAAAATGTCTTTCTTTATATCGAGTGAACGAACTACCATTGGAATGTTCAATGGATGTGCTTTGTCCATGTAAAATCTCTTTAAGATCTTTTCTGTATAAGTTGATTGATGAATAAATATTCCATCTGCTAGATGCTCAATTTGTAAGCCAAGGCAAAACTTTGTTTTCCCGAGATCTTTCATCTCAAATTCTTTCTTAAGATATTCTATTGTCTTTGGAAGCTCTTCAGGAGTTCCAATTATATTCAAATCATCAACATATACAGTAATGATAGCAAATCCTGACTGTGATTTCTTTATAAAAACACATGGACAAATTGGGTTATTTTGATACCCTCCTTTCAATAAATATTCACTCAGGCGACTATACCACATTCGTCCTGATTGTTTTAATCCATATAAAGATCTCTGTAATTTGATCGAATATAATTCTCTAGGATTTGAATTATATGACTCTGGTATTTTTAATCCTTCAGGGATTTTCATATAAATATCATTATCAAGAGATCCATATAAATATGCTGTAACTATATCCATAAGATGCATGTCAAGCTTTTTATACACAGTCAGACCAATCAAATATTTCAATGTTATTGCATCCACCACAGGAGAATATGTCTCCTCATAATCAATACCAGGCCTTTGCGAGAATCCTTGTGCAACAAGTCTCGCTTTATATCTTGTGACCTCATTCTTTTCATTTCTTTTTCTTACTGAAGGTTATAACACATACGGAAGCAATTTTAGGATCGGAGGCACTTAACTACATCAATTTTAGAAAATGAAAACATGTTGTTCAAATACCGTAAGGAGAGAGCAGAATTTTTACCAACCTTTTGGAGACCGATTCAACAACTCCCTTTGATTCCTTTGATCACGAACGGTGTGTGGACCACCTCTAGTGTCTTCCCTACTATTCTCCAGGCCAAGAACAACTTGTGGGAGTCTATAGAGATAGGGAATGGGAAGAGAATGCTTGAAGGTTCTCCTTCCTTTGAATCTGATTCATACTCCTTATATGGAGATGAGTGAGTTTGAGACCAAAATCCAGCAGCATAACAATATGAAAAATGGCTCTCCTTCCTTTGAATCTGATTCATACTCCTTATATAGACATCTTCCATGCAAAGAGAAGCCTCATGACACTAGACACATGGTGAAATTGCAACTCAAAGTGGATTCTAGGTGTTTAATTCACAACACATGCAACTAGTGCATGGTTGTGTTGTTTTCCACTATGCATCAACATGCAAGAGTGGGAATGCCACTAAATCCACTTAAAATTGAATCTAAATTCTCAATTTTCAGCTTGCAATTCATTCCTATTTCAATTCAAAATTGAAATTGATTTCTAGGCAATTAATTGGTACAATTCCAAGTAATTTTTACATGATTAATCCAATTAATCTTTATCACCTAGTGCCATGAATTATATATGATTCATAATGGTATTCAAAACACTTTTAAATACTCCATCTCTCATTTTCTAATTTAATTCATAATTAAATTATTGTGTCAAACACAATTTACGATAATACCTGTTTTCCCGATTTTGAACGATTCAAAGCTTCCTATCTTTTTGTTCTAGGCTTTGTTCCGATATGAGCTAGTAGGGAGACCTAATGGACCTATAGATCATGGGCTCCAACGATTCGAGGCTAACCGACTAATCTCATTATCCAAGCTAGCCAACATTCGTTAACTATTGGGACACTCCACTATAGCCCGATAGTTGCACTCCCCTCACTATAGATGTATTTCCGTCCACTTGATTTAACCATGATTAGTAAGTCGATCCTTCACAGGTTGTTCGTAGCTATAGCTAGGTCAAAAAGCCGTTTCACCCCTATAGTACTTCTAGTTCCTTAAGTCCCACTGATCCTCTAATGAACAATTGGTTTATGGTCCAACCAATAAACCGAGTCCCTCTCGGGCCAATGAGAGGGCGAGATCCCTTTGTTCAAGCCCCGGAGTCAGCACTTAAGGAAACAACCTCTCTACTATCCCTAATTCGGGTAGGAGCGAATTCCTTCTTGTATGACTATGTCCCCAGCTATCTACCCGTTCCTATCCCTGAAATGGGAGGTTTATTGAGTCGACGATACTGAGCCACTCTCACCTATGCAGATCTAAGGATAAGCCCGAATAAATAGGAGTTCATAGTTAGCTCAGGATTAAGATCGAGTTACCTAGGTCATCACATGAAATAGTCAGTCTCATTAGTAAACGGTGTTATAAAGCGAGAGCGACTTATTTCTCGGTCCTGGTCTTATGCAAACTCATTGCATAGGACACCCCCACTCACATGTCTCTACATGGACGATTTAGGACCACATCGTCTATACCAACTATAAAGTGGACTGCGTCTCATAGTGTCCCAAGAATAAGGTACCCAACCCTATTCCTATACTATAGACCGTTTTGGCTATTACTCAAGCTTGATCCACTTTTATGTCTCTACATAAAGCTCAAGTGTTCATCCTATAGCCATGGATCTTAGTTTATTGGATTTGGGTAATTATATGTGCAATTTACTTTATTCAGTAATAACTTTACTGAATTAGTCTCGACAACGCCTTTATCGAATAAGTATATAATTCGTTTAACATTCACTATCTACGAGTTTTAGGACACCAATCCCAACACTTACAAATACCCATTTGTATCCCACAGGTTTGACATCTTCTGGTGTCTGAACTACTAGTCCAAAAACCTCACGTTTTGAAAGTGAGTTTAATTCTGCTTGGATTGCTTCTTTCCACTTAAGCCAATCCTTTCTATGTCGAGATTCTTCGATAGATTTTGGTTCATAATCATCATTTTCAGAAATGATGTCATAAGCAACATTATACGCAAAAATGTTATCAATAACTATATTGTTCCGGTTCCATCTTTTTCCATTCATTACATATATTATCGAAATTTCATTATTATCCTTAGGTATTTCACCTTCTTCGATATTATCATGAGTAGTCACATTCGGGATTTCTTCTGGAATATCCACATTATCAATTAAGTCATTTTGATTATTGACTACTTTTCTTTTTCGAGGATTTTTATCTTTGGAACCCATTGGTCTACCATGTTTCTGGCGTGTCGCAGAATCATTAGTTATGATAACTTGCTGCGTAGGGATATCAATTTTCGATGGTGTATTTGCAGCTGGTATATGTGACTTGGTCACTTTCTTAGCATCTGTAAATGCATCTGGCATTTGATTTGCAATATTTTGCAAATGAATTATCTTTTGAACTTCGAGTTCACATTGATTTGTATGGGGATCTAAATGAGACAATGACGCTGCATTCCATGTAATTTCATTTTCCAACTTCTTAATCTCTCCCCCTAATGTTGGAAAATTTGTCTCATTAAAATGACAATCAGCAAATCGTGCAGGAAATACATCACCCGTCAGGGGTTCAAGATATCTAATAATTGATGGGGAATCAAATCCAACATATATTCCTAGCCTCCTTTGAGGACCCATATCTTAGTACGTTTTGGTGGAGCAATTGGAACACATACTGCACTTCCAAAAGTTCGTAAGTGAGATATATTTAGCTTCTGGCCATAAGCTAATTGTATTGGAGAGTATTTATGATAGGTTGCTGGCCTAATGCGTATAAACGATGCAACATGTAAAATTGCATGACCCCATATAGATATTGGAAGTCTTGCTCTCATAAGCATCGGTCTAGCAATTAATTGCAGACGTTTTATAAATGATTCAGCTAGACCATTTTGTGTATGAACATGAGCTATAGGATGTTCAACACTTATCCCAACTGACATACAATCATTATTAAATGATTGAGATGTAAACTCACCAGCATTATCAAGACGTATTTTCTTAATTACATAGTCAGGAAATTGTGCTCTTAATTTGATTATTTGAGCGAGTAATCTTGCAAATGCAAGGTTTCGACTTGATAATAAACACACATGTGACCATCTACTGGATGCGTCAATTAGAACCATAAAATATCTAAATGGTCCACTTGGTGGATTTATAGGTTCGCATATATCACCATGAATTCGTTCTAGAAATGCGGGGGATTCAATCCCAATTTTAGCTGGTGAGGGTCTAATAATTAATTTTCCTTGAGAGCAAGCAACACATGACAATTCATTAGATTGAAGAATCTTCTGGTTCTTCAATGGATGTCCATGTGAGTTTTCAATAATCTTTCTCATCATTATTGACCCAGGATGACCCAATCGATCATGCCAAACAGAAAATATATCTGGATCATTGAACTTCAGGTTCATTGTTGCATATGTTTCAATAACACGAATATGCGTGTAATATAATCCAGAAGAAAAGGCAGACAACTTTTCTAATATACGTTTTTCATGCGAGACAGTTGATATAATATAAAGATACTCTATATTATTTTTTTTATCAGTCTCTATATGATAACCATTACCACGTATATCTTTAAAACTCAGTAGGTTTCTTTTTTATTTACTAGAGAACAAAGCATTATCAATTGTAAATTTTGTTCCTCTAGGCAAAATAATATTTGCTTTTCCAAAACCTTCACTCAAGTCTACAGGACCTGATATTGTATTGACTTTTGCTTCTAGCATTGTCAATTCTGAAAAATATTTCCTACTTTTAAGGATAGTGTGTGTTGTTGCGCTATCTGCCAAACATAAATTTTCATTGTTCATCATGGAGTCAACCAAAATATGTGAAATATTCATGTTTCTTCAGGAAAATAAAATAACACATAGTGAGCCTCAGAATAAGAAATTGAATATAAAATTGAACTTAATAAATAAACATAAATTAAACATTAAATGAAATGATATTCATATAATCTAATATAACATTTGTTGCTCATTTAATGATGTTCATTTTCTCTTCAGGAGATTTAATAAGATTTACAATATTTATCTCATATTTCCAAGATTAATCATCTCTTCAGGAGATTGCAAAGTTTGCTTTCACACATGGTTCTCATTTTTCGTACAACAGGTACAAAACTAATGCATCTTTTATATCATATCTAAAATATGAAACTTTTCTTTCAGTAACCACCACTAGATGAATAATTGCTTCTTCCTTTATTATTAATCATGATCTCGACATTGACCACAAATATTTGATAATACAATATTCACTTTAGGGAATGATATTGAATACCTATTATTGCAATTCAAAATATTTTAATTGATCCAATAATCTACAGATATTTAAAACAAACATTTGAGAATAATATTCAATCCAAACACAACAATTGAGAAAACATCAAATGTTTTATTTCATTCGATCCAAAAAACTCCAAACGTCACAATACAATATCCAAAACCACTAAATTGTTCTAAACTATATAGTAAACTGAAAGATTTACAAAAAGAATAAATTGTAAGCACAATCGCTTTTTTGTTCATTCAAACTACCACATATATATGTCAAGAAAGCCCTACACATCCTATATCTAAAAGGAAACAAGTAGCGACCACAAGGATGGATACTTCACGTGAAGTTTGACACGTGTCCCACCCATTCAACTCGTACCTCGTCCAGTTGTTCTTGTGTGAACGGATTCTTAGTATTAAACTACAAAAAAAAAAAACAAAAAATAGATATTACGATTATAACTAATTTAAGAAAAAGTACAGTATATATGCACAAGACTAAGTTTAGAAATATTCGACTTACGAGTACAGTGATGGGAGTCTCTAGATTATGTAGAATTTTCCTCATAAACTTCATCATGTAGTACCCACATTCAATGCAACCTTGTTGGTGAGGACACTTAAAAAAAACCCATAACTGCATTGGATCATCCTTGTGTATTCTCAAGAGAACTCCATTGACTATCTGGCCATACGTAAATATTTTTAAGATTCCTGAGGAATATTATTTGAAAAAAATATGGTAAGATGGAAAATTAAAGTTATAAAATAACGATGATTGTGGAAGGAGAGTGCTCACAATGGTAAAAAAGAGGTTTAACGAGATGGACTACCTGCACATATTAAATTTGAAGATTTAGAGTGCAAATAATTAAATGAAAAATTGTGCAATTTTAGTGTGTATAAAAAAGTACAATTAAGATTTTTTTTTAAAAAAAAAAACTTGGTTTTGTTACTTGTAAGGCTAACCCTGAAATTGTTCTTAAGCTGACTGGAAAAAAAAATAAAAACCAAATGTAAATTGATCCTAAAAAGTTTATAATTCAACGTGTTTTGATGGTCCAATTGCCTAATGATGTGAACCATTTAATTTAGTTTATTCACATCTTCGAATTAGACTAAATGAAATGACTATATAAGAATATAAAAAAGATTAAAATAAATCAACCAATTGCAATGAAAAGAGAGAATTCAATCAAATAATGAAATTATTCTTCTTTTCATTCATCACAGAGACGACAACCATCAATATTGCAAGAAATGGTGGCACACACATCGTCTTTGCCTCTTTGAAATTGTGAGAAGAATGAACAAATTGAACAAAGAATGGGGCAGAGGAATGAGAGAGTTGTCGGCACACCAGAGACGAAGATCTAGCCCAACTTGAACTTAGGGCTTTTTATGTGGAGATGAAAAGATGAAAGGAATTGGAGGTTTTCGATTTTTTCCACATCTCTGTAGGAGAGAAGGATGATAACTGCAAGACGATCTTCTTGAGGAAGGCCAAGGTAATGAAACAAAGGCCATAAAATGTTGTTGCAATAACCATTGTAGTATTGATGATCAATCTCTTCATCAAGGAAAACATGAATACACCTCTGCAAGTAGCAAGAATTCAGAAGTGAGGGGTGTAAAACTGGAAATTGGCAAGTGGCAACTGAAACACTAGCATGCCATCTCATACATTTTTTAAAAAGTACCAACGAGAACTAAAGGACTACACCTTTCTCTTCTCACTAATCCAAAATAAGCTGGAGATATCCACGTACCTTTTCAGCCAAAGCTTCACCCAGTGCCTTTTGTCCTACCTTATCTGGCACATTTACACCAACCCAACCAATCCATCTCATTTCAAATAATTCATTCACACCTTTTAATCAATCCATTGAGAATGCATATATCATTTTCATAATTCAAAATTGAGAAATTAAAATCAAGAAAGCAAAAGACAATTATGAGGAAACAAAATTATAAGGCAACAAAAACCACTTACCCAGTAGTGCACTCACTAGACCTCCAGAGCTCATCTCCAAAGACCAGGAATCTTCACCCCTTCTGACGATAGAGACGGACAACCTATTGGCAACAACCAGCAACCATTGTCTAGAAGGCTTGCCCTCTTGCTTGTCACATCCTTCGCCAAACTACAGAAGTTTCAGAAAATTTACAGGGAATTCCAACGTTTTCTTCTTCTTTCCCACGAAGGTCATTTTCAATTAGTTCAGTAGAAGAACAACCGTGGAGAAGAACACCCAAAGTAGTCGTCGCCGTCACCCGTGGAGAAGAACACCCAACGTATGAAGAAGGAAATACGAAAAGGAATACAAAATTATATGAAGTGTGAAGAAAAAACGGCGTGGTGGAGAAGAAGACAACTATTAGGGCACAATCCGTTATTAAAGGGAAAAGGAAATTAAAGGAAAAGGGGCCCAAATCGTTATTAAAGCTCATCGTTTGCTTTACCGTTATCATGAATTAAACGGAAAATAAAATGACATCGTTTTGACTTTAGTTTTTATAAAACAAACAAAACGATGTCGTTTAAAAGGACTGAAACCGTGATTAAAGCCCAACATACAATAACGGGTCGTAACCGTTATTAAAGCACATGTTCGATGACGGGCCCAAACCGTCATTGAAGTCCACGATGGATGACACGTTCGATGACAGGCAAAAACCGACATCGAAGGTCTACTGTTGGGCTCCTAGAGTGAGTAAAAATATGATATGAAATACTCTAGAATTCCTGTGCAAGTATACACAGTCTGCAGCAAGTAATATTATCAATCCAAGGTCTGAATGAGTTTCCACTTTATCTATTTTGTATAACTTTCTAATGGTTTCTAAGATAATAAAATTGGTTGGGTTTTATCGGAATTATGCTGAAGCAAAATAAATGACAGAACAACGAGTAAACAAATAGATAGACAGATTAAAGACAGGCGCTGGTTAGGCTTTAGTGATTGTTATAGAATATGCTCTAGCAATATTATTGATCATGCATTTCCCGTAGTATTATTAGCGGATTCCTCCCGGAACTCCGAATCTTTTGGGATGTGTTCCAACCCCAATGAAGTGCGACCGATCAGGCACTAGGCAACTGGCTATCCCTAGCTCAGTCACTGGCGTTCACCAATACACAATGATCGTAGTGTGGATAATTGCCACACACTCTCTAAATCATCCCTGAAACTAGAGAGAGCTATCCATACCTGCTGGCCAGGCGGGCATAAAATAAAAATAAGCACAACAATTAACCAAAATGCAATAGTCAATTTATTACTAGAGATGAAGCACAATAATCACATTATTCCTAACCAACACCTTAAGCTACTTAGTTCATAATAAGCATAGGAATACGAATTACAATCTGAGTATGCATGTCCATCACTACAAGTTAATAAAGAAGGTAAACTCCCTAATCAGCTTGCGGTTGATGGTGTTCTTGATGATCTTCAATCTCCCTATACTATTCGGTTTCCAAGGGAAAACATGGAATGAATTTGACTTTGACAGCTACTTCCTTTTATAGAAGGATGGGAGGCTTGAATTAGGTCAACTAGGACACGTGTAAGGCTCTCCTTGATCCTTTATCCCGAAAATATCTCAATAGAAGTTGGTTCATGAAGTTGGCTAACGAGCTGTGATGTGGCAGTTTCTGCTCTCAGTTTTGCTG
This sequence comes from Luffa acutangula, assembly GCA_036850905.1. Taxonomy (NCBI): domain Eukaryota; kingdom Viridiplantae; phylum Streptophyta; class Magnoliopsida; order Cucurbitales; family Cucurbitaceae; genus Luffa; species Luffa acutangula. Next base: position 26,024,108 of record CM072089.1, on the reverse strand, counting down.
CAGCATAGAATTTGCTCCCTCCAGTCGCTCAGCAGCATAATCTGCATAAAGTGATTTCCAAAGCTTCCATTCTTCCAAATGGGTTAAATCATGTAATATCTCTCTAAAACCAACCCTATTAAGCATTAAAGACACACAAATCCTTATATAAATGAAGCCTAAATAACTACCTTTTGGGCAGTTATCATACCCCCAAACTTGAACTATTGCGCGTCCCGAGCAATACTAACCAACCTTCCTTCAAGAATTTAAAAGCATTAGACAAAGAATTAGCTTAATCAAACCAAACAGTCCAACACTACCTTTAACCTTTACCTGATCACTCTGCAAAACCAAGCTCTGCTGCAGCAAAATGATTCCTTCAGCAGGGACAAATAATCACCACTTTTCAACTTAATTCTAAGAACTCTCCACAGCTTAGCTCTATTATCAGATATTTCAAAACATATTTTTAAAGGGGTTTATATCATTATTTATCAGACTTAAATCAGCCTTACGGTCATAAGCTCTTAAGCACGGGATGACCCACTTTATGGTGTAGTATACCCTTGCCTCAAGCTCATCACCAACTAGGCTCAATACTCATTATAAAGCTCAAAAATCCTTAGTTATTCCATCTCTTGCCCCTCAGAATGGCGACATTTTATGATGAAGCTCACCTAAGTTATGGGAGACAGAAAAACTGCTGGATCATTATTCATCCTTCAAAAACTTTTGCTCCATCAATATTTCAGCAAAATCTTCAACAAATAATTTTTTCAGCAAATAATTTTTCTTATATTTCTCATTTCCTAGCTCATCTTTTGACGCGAAGACAAACTGTGGGTATCACAAATGTCCCCGGTTACTCAATAACCTAGCAAATTTTAATTTTGAAGGAGAGGAATGCTCGAGCAAAATAATTGGAGTAGCAAAAAGTCCCCCAAACTTGAATTATTCATTGTCCCCAATGAATCATTAATTAAGCAATTATACCCCCAAACTTAAATTTTTCTCACTGAATTTTTAAACTAAACATGGGACTAGGATTAAGCTTAAAGTGGATCATATAAGTCAATACTACCGTCAAAATCTTCTTATCGCAGCAACAGTCCAGGCTAGAAGAAATGCTCAAGCAAAAGGTTTCTGGAGATCAGAATACCTTGATCTAACTAAGCGTAATCAGTCCAAGCTTCAAAAATTCAGAAGAAAATAGTTAAGTTAGAGTCAGTCAGTGCTCATGGAATAGAAACATTCAGAAATTCATTAAAAACATAGAAAAAGAAATTACATCAGCAGATATATTTTTGTTTAAGAAGCAGAAATATGAAAGAGAAACAAGCATAACATCAACAGAAAAGGAAAGTAGAAAATGCGCGAGCAAACAAAAAGTCAAAACAAAAATCATGCTCGCTCAGGGCCACTTCATCCTTCAGTCCTCTTGGCCTGGTTCATTTTCATCATCCTCTTCTCCTCTTTCAACAGGTGGGGGCGGAATCCAGGGGTTCAACAGATCTTCAGGGAATGTAGGAAGGGCTGGATATGGCTTGGAAAAATTCTCTTGCAGTGCCCTTCTTAAGCTGGCATCTCGATTCTTAACATAGTTCCAGAAGGTTAAAGTTTGCCTTTCAGCAAACTCCTGCCTACTGGCCGAAAGTGCCAGTTGTTCTAGAATCGAGTTGATGCCATGTATAAGCCCACCTTGACGCACCTCCTGCATGCGCTGGAGCCGTGCCAAATTGGGTGTGTCTATGATCCCCTTATCAAACAGGATCACATCTCCCTCATCCACCGGAACTCCTGCTCTTCTGCACAACATCGTGATTGTGTTCGGAAAGAATAGTTTCCCCACATTTTTCTTCCAGCAGCAAGCAATTTCATTACAAATAATTTTCCTACGTGAATACTAAGAGACCTCAAGATAGCAAAAGCCAAAAGAATTCGTTCCCTGGATACTGTCGAGTCGTGCGTTGTCGGAAGCAACCTCTGCCTGATGAAACCCATCCACATGTTTGCTTCCTTGTTCAAGTAAGCCGATTGGAATGTCCTTTTCTGAGTCTTTGATAGTTGCCACTGCGCCCCCTCAATTCCTACCTCCCGGACAGCATTACTCAACTGCTCCTCAGATGGCGCGACTGTCATTTCATTGAATGCCGCGTGGGGGAAGTTTTGAAGATGGTACAGTGCGTTGATCGCACTTGGACTCCAATCTTTCTCGACTCCTCTAACAATTACCAGGAAACCTTCTTCTTTATCAATGTTGGCATAGAATTCACGCACCACCTGTGCGTTTACAGCCTCTGGCTTAGCACAAAACAGCTCCCAGCCGTGGTCAGCTATGCCGGTCCTTAGAAATGGCGGAAGATCACCGCTGAAACCTCTTTCGAACAGAAAATCTCTTTTCAAGAGCTCAGTGTATTTTGCTCTAGCAAAATTATTGACGAAGCGATCGTATAGCTCCTGTCGCTCTGCTATTTCATCGTGTTCCTCAGATGCTTCAGCAATCTTTTTGCCCTTCTCTTCTCTCCGCTTCAGCAACTGTTCCTCCTCTGCCTGTTTCTCTGCTTCTTCTCGCCTTCTTTCCTCAGCCTCTTTTTTCTCTCGTTCCTCTTGCTCAGCCTTCTCTCTCTCGGAATCTGATGATGGAGGCGATGGGGTATCAGTCCTGATCACTAGAATGCGCCCAGCCTTCCGCTTAATGTGGCGTCGTTTCGGAGGTTCAGGTATGATAACCTCCACCCGAGCCTCCTGAACTGGCTCTCTGTCTTCTTTCACTACAGCCTCCGTCTGCATAACCTCACTCTGTTCCGCCTGAATTTCCTCTCGAGCCTCTTCTATAGTTGCCACTTCCTGTCCATCCTTTTCTTGATTCAGTTTGTCAGATTCTTTTGGGTCTTCATCTTCTTTTGCCACAACCTCCTCCTCTCTCGCTCTTTCTTGTTCTTCGACTCTCTGTTGTCTTCTTCTTCGTTTAGCCTCCTTCTCTTCTGGCGTTCTTTTTTTCTTAATTTTCCCTTTTTGTACTTCCGGTGTGACGGGTATCTCTTCCTCCTCACTCTCCCTCTCTTTTCGCGCTCTTGTTTTAGCCATGGAAGGTATAATAGGGTTTTGCAAAGAAAGAAAGAATAACACACGCACAAGGATTTGATCAAGAAAACGAAGTGAAATGTACTTACCAGATATTGCGAATAAATAGGGCTGCAGCAAACAAGAATCCTAACCGAAAGGATTTGCCCTGCCATAACTAATATTACCGTTGCAATTAAAAATGCAAACCTGAAATTCAAAAATTACCAACGGTAAAATTGCGGATTCCAAACGCCCATGGTAAAATTGTTGTGCTGTCATCATTGAAGCCTTCAGATAATTACTCTGCGACACGTGGCCTCATCAGATGATGCACGCACAATTACCTGCAAGAATTCAAAGCCCAATCTAACGGTAACAATAATAAATTCCAACGGAAACCCTTCTAACTCGGAATATTTTGCTCCAGCAATATCTTTGCCGCAACAATCTGCCGAACCTGAAGAATCTTAGATACGGAATTCGAATTTCACAATAGGCAAATCAAATCCTTTTAATTCAAATTAAACCGATCAAAGCAAACTTAACCTGTTATTCTCAAAAGAGGCCGAATAAATTAGAGAAAATCTCTATTAATTCAAACTAGAATTCAAATAATTGAAAATAAAATCTAATAAAATCAAACTAATAAAAAGATAAACAAAAGATAATCTAAATAAATAACCCGAAAATAGAATCAAATCAAAACGAAATAAAATCTAAAATAATGAAAATACTGATATCTAACAAACTATGCAAACATCAAACCTAACCTAATCGGGATTAAAAACAAATCAGAAAAACTTAAAATCAATACAAATCCTGGGAGCTCAAAATTTTGCTCTGTGAAATGCTCCCGCCAAAGTCCTGCTCTCTCAATCATCAACCAACCTTTGGGAAGGATATTTCGCCTGAAATTCCTCACCCCAATAATGTTTCACACGCTGTCCATTCACCTTGAATACTCTCCCATCTTTTTCATCCTGCAAAGTAATTGCTCCATTGGAGAAAACCTCAATCACAATAAACGGTCCTGACCATTTAGATTTTAATTTTCCAGGAAATAATTTTAATCTAGAATTATAAAGCAAAACTTTTTGACCCTTGACAAACTCCTTAGATTTAATTTTTTTGTCATGCCACAGCTTAGTCTTTTCCTTATACATTTTCGCATTTTCGTAAGAAAATTGACGAAATTCTTCTAACTCATTAAGCTGCAGCATTCTGATTGCTCCTGCACGACTCAGATCAAAATTTAACTTTTTCAAAGCCCAAAATGTTTTATGCTCAAGCTCTAATGGTAAATGACAAGCTTTCCCATATACTAACCTATAGGGAGACATACCTAAAGGAGTCTTATAAGTTGTCCTATAAGCCCAAAGAGCCTCATCCAACCTAAAGGACCAATCCTTTCTAGATGGATGGACTACTTTCTCTAAAATAGCTTTAATTTCCCTATTACTAATTTCAGCTTGACCATTTGCCTGTGGGTGATAAGGGGTAGCTATCCTATGCTTAATCCCATACTTAGCTAAAAGCTTAGTTAAGATATTATTAACAAAATGTGTACCCTCATCACTCACTAGAGCCCTAGGTGTCCCAAACCGCGCAAAGATGTACGATTGAAGAAACCTTGCTACTGTCTTGGCAACACTCTGATGGCATGCGATGACCTCCACCCACTTGGACACATAATCAACTGCCAATAAGATAAAAACATTGCCATTAGAAGGGGGAAATGGTCCCATAAATTCAATACCCCATACATCAAATAATTCAACTTCTAAAATGTAAGTAAGAGGCATTTCATCTCTAGGCCCCAAATTTCCTCTCCTTTGGCAAGCGTCACATTGCTTGTAGAACCAATGGGCATCCTTAAATAACGTAGGCCAGAAAAATCCGCAATGCAAAATCCTCATAGCCGTCCTCTGACCGCTAAAATGACCTCCATACGGCGAAGAGTGACATTGCTCCAGGATTTCTTTTGCTTCAGCACCTGAAACACACCTACGAATAATACCGTCAGAGCATTGCTTATACATAAACGGCTCATCCCAAAAGAAAAATTTTGCATCATGCTTAAACTTTTTCTTCTGCCTCCAATCCATATCAATAGGGGTGACTCCCTTTACTAAAAAGTTGGCAATATCAGCATACCAAGGGACATCCCTGACTACCTTTACCCGAACAGCAAAAAGCTGCTCATCTGGAAAAGAATCGGAAATGGCAGATTGCTCCAGCAAAAATGATGATGGATCAAGACGAGATAAATGATCTGCAACGACATTCTCTGATCCCTTCTTGTCCTTTATCTCCAAGTCAAATTCCTGCAGTAATAAAATCCAACGAATTAGTCTCGGCTTTGCATCCTTCTTAGACATTAAATACCTTATTGCTGCATGATCCGTGAACACCGTGACTTTAGATCCAACCAAATGTGGCCGAAATTTCTCAAAAGCAAACACAACAGCTAACAACTCCTTTTCAGTAGTTGTGTAGTTGACCTGTGCTTCATTTAAAACCTTGCTTGCATAATATATAGGATGAATAAATTTGCCCTGCTTTTGCCCCAGCATCGCTCCTACCGCAACATCACTCGCATCACACATTACCTCGAATGGCAAATTCCAATTAGGCGCGTAGAGAATGGGTGCTGAGATTAAAGCAGCCTTTAATGTTTCAAAAGCCTTCCTACAATCTGCATTAAAGTCAAAAACATGATCAGTGCACAATAAGTTACAAAGAGGTTTACTGATTTTGGAAAAATCCTTTATGAACCTCCTATAAAATCCAGCATGTCCTAAAAAACTCCGAATTCCCTTCACTGAATTCGGTGGCTCTAGTCTTTCGATAACCTCAACTTTTGCTCTATCAACTTCTAGACCATTTTTAGAAATCCTATGACCTAACACTATGCCCTCTTTCACCATGAAGTGGCACTTCTCCCAATTAAGTACTAGATGGGTATCTTCACATCTTTTTAACACCTTTCCTAAATTATCTAAACAACTCTGAAAAGACCCTCCAAACACTGAAAAATCGTCCATAAAGACTTCAACAGTGGACTCAATCATATCAGAAAAAATTGCTAGCATACATCGCTGAAATGTTGCTGGAGCATTGCAAAGGCCGAAAGGCATTCTCCTAAAAGCGAATGTCCCATAAGGGCAGGTGAAAGTGGTTTTCTCCTGATCTTCAGGAGCAATAGTAATCTGGTTATACCCAGAATAACCATCCAAGAAACAGTAATAGGCCTGACCAGCCAATCGATCCAACATCTGGTCGATAAATGGTAGAGGGAAATGATCCTTTCGGGTGGCTTTATTAAGCCTTCTGTAATCCATACAAACCCTCCTGATGGGACCGCAAAGCGCACGGGCCGCAAGTAATATAAAACGGAAAGTATTCCGAGTATCGAATCCTCAGGGAGGCGAAGCGAAACTTAAGCAAATAATTAAAATTCTCTTGAGCACTGAAAATACTTAGGTGAAATAATATTTAGGGACCACTTTCATGCAATAAAAAGATTTAAATTCAAGATGACTAATGAAAACAAATTGATCAATCAAAAATAAAATGTGGAGAAAGAGTTTTCTTTAAATGGGAAGAGGGGTCTTGAAAATCGATGATTAGCTAAATAATTGCTATAATTATCCTATCTCATTGCCCAACTAATTATAATCCTAGAATCTCCGTTAGTCACATAGGTTCTCCTGTCGGTTTCCCTTAATTGTAATTAATTCATTTTAACAACCTAAGTGTCCTTAGCGCTATTAAAAATCATTAATTATTACGCTCTGATTCATTTTAGGAATCTAAGTTTAATCAACTAATCCCGGTGTCACGACGGGCAATTAAACTAGTTGCATGGATTATGATCTATCCTAATTTCTCTCCGTCGAGTTTCCATTAAGAATCGAATCATTACACAATTGGCCAGATTGAGTAAAGCATTAAGCACATCCATACAAATAATTAGGACATAGGCAAGAGATAAGAAATTATAACAATATTTTGACTATCATTTCATTTCAAGACCCCAAATTGGGGTTTAGCTACACATAATATCCACAATAATTACAAGGGAAAGCATATTAAAGAGCATAAAAGGAAAGGAATTGACCGTCGAAAAACCCCTCGCTGACGCTTGGAGCCCCGCTGACTACTCCTTGAGCCTCTAAGATTGCTCCCCAAAAACTCCCCAAAATTTTCCCACTAGAAGAATCCTCTAAAAAAGGCTCAAAAGCCTTAAGAGGGGCTCCAAAGGAGCCTTAAAGAAGAGAGAAAGGAAGGAATTGGAAGGATGATTGATGAGAAATGAGGCACCCAAGGGGTGCCTTTTATAGGCCTGGAATAGGGGTAGCGTCGCGACGCTGCCTTGCTAAGCGTCGCGACGCTGCTGCGCACGCGGCTTGGGCAACAAGAAAGGGCAGCGTCGCGACGCTGCCTTGCTAAGCGTCTCGACGCTGTCCTGATTTCCAGAATTTTCAGCTTCCTTTTTGGGCTGATTTTTGGGCCTTCTTCTTCATTTCTCTTGGTCTTTTCTTCATGGATGCCTTCTTTGGGCTTCCAATTGCTTCAAACTTTGATTTGGGCTATAATTACTTCAATTATGGCTCTTTTTCTCCCAAAATCACCATTTATGCTCCTAAAGACAAAATAGCAAAATTCATTAAATATTTTCATTAAAAACACGATTAAAGCACCAAAAAGCTTAATAAATTGAGACTAAAATAGCGACATTTCTGCTCGCTATCACCTCCAGCCAGTTACTGTCCTGGTTGGAATCAGCTCATTATCTTTATTGCTCACCACAGTGACACCTCCTTTCTTAGGAACACATTGGACAGGGCTTACCCAATTGCTATCGGCAATTGGATAAATGATCCCAGCATCCAACCATTTAATCACCTCCTTCTTAACAACCTCCTTCATTGCAGGGTTAAGCCTTCTTTGTTGCTCAATACTCCTAAAGGATCCCTCCTCTAGAGTGATTTTATGCATACAAAAAGATGGGCTAATCCCCTGAATATCAGCCAATGTCCAACCAATAGCCTTGCAGTATTGCTGCGGCAATTTTATTAAGGCCTCCTCATGCTCCGACATTAAATCTGATGCAACAATAATGGGCAACGTATCACTCTCCCCAAGATACACATACTTTAGATGATCCGGTAAAGGTTTCAAATCTAAATTGGGTGCCTCAATTAGGGATGGCTTAATTGGGGGAGCCTTTCTTTGATCTAAATCTAAAGACTCAAAAACATCCTCACATCTAAACAATTCTTTTTCATTTTTTCTATCTAAAGAACAAAATTCAAAATCTTCTATACTAACCTCTCCATGCTTTTCCGAATGCTTATCAACCGAATCCTGTATTGTTGTCTCAATAACTGTGCTCTCCAGAATCCTAATGAAGGAGCAATCCTCCATCTCGTCTGGATATTTCATGGCTTTAAAGACATTAAATTTCACTTCCTCATTACAGACTCTCATTGTTAATTCTCCTTATTGAACATCTATTAATGCCCTACCAGTAGCCAAAAATGGACGACCTAGAATAATTGGGACATCTTTATCAGCCTCATAGTCTAAAATAATAAAAGGGAAAAATACACTTTTGGTCCCTGAGGTTTGGGTTAAGTGACAGTTGGGTCCCTAAGTTTTCAAACTCAACAAAAATACCCCTGAGGTTTGAGATTAGGAGCACTTTGGTCCCTGCCGTCAAATTTTCTGTTAACTTTTAACGGTTGCTGACGTGGCACTATTATTTTAATATAAAAAATTATTTTTGTTTTATTTTTTAAATAAAAAATATTAAAAAAGTTAAAAAATTAATATTTAATTATTTTTTTATTCTTTCTCTCTTTCTTCTCATCTTCTTCTTCTCCATCTTCTCCCTCCTCCTTCTTCTTCTTCCTAAGTCCGGCGACCGGCGGCCACCACACGCCGCCGCCGCCGTCGGTCGCCGGCCGCCGGCGACTGAATTTTTTTTTTTTTTCTTCTTTCTCTTTTCTTCTTCTTCCCTTCTTTCTCATTATTCCCTTCTTTCTTCTTCTCTTTTTTTTTCTTCAATGTTTTTTTTTTTAAAAAAAATAGAAAAGGGAGGGAGGAAGGACCTCCCTCCTCCGTTTCCGGCGCCGGAGACGGAGGAGGGAGGTCCCTCCTCCCTCCCTTTTCTATTTTTTTTTAAAAAAAAACATTGAAGAAAAAAAAGAGAAGAAGAAAGAAGGGAAGAAGGAGAAAGAAGGGAAGAAGGAGAAAGAAGGGAAGAAGAAGAAAGGAGAAAGAAGAAAAAAAAAATTCAGTCGCCGGCGGCCGGCAGCGGCGGCGGCGTGTGGTGGTCGCCGGTCGCCGGACTTAGGAAGAAGAAGAAGGAGGAGGGAGAAGATGGAGAAGAAGGAAGATGGAGAAGAAGAAGATGAGAAGAAAGAGAGAAAGAATAAAAAAAATAATTAAATATTAATTTTTTAATTTTTTTAATATTTTTTATTTAAAAAATAAAACAAAATAATTTTTTATATTAAAATAATAGTGCCACGTCAGCAACCGTTAAAAGTTAACAGAAAATTTGACGGCAGGGACCAAAGTGCTCCTTATCTCAAACCTCAAGGGTATTTTTGTTGAGTTTGAAAACTCAGGGACCCAAGTGTCACTTAACCCAAACCTCAGGGACCAAAAGTGTATTTTTCCCATAATAAAATCAACAGGAAATATGAATTTATCAACTTTTACTAAGACATCCTCAATTTTACCCTCTGGATATGTGATAGACCTATCAGCTAATTGGAGCGTAACTATGGTAGGTCTAGCTTCACCAATACCTAACTTCCGATAGACCGAAAGAGGCATAAGGTTAATGCTTGCACCTAAATCACAGAGTGCTCTACCTAATTCCTTTCCACCTATAGACACAGGTATAGTAAATGACCTTGGATCCTTAGCCTTGGGGGGTAGCCCATTCTTAAGAATAGCACTACACTCCTCAGTAAGAGATACAGTTTCGAACTCACCTAACCTTTTCTTTTTAGTCAAAATATCCTTAAGAAATTTAGCATAATTAGGCATTTGCTCAATAGCTTCTACTAAAGGGATATTTATATGCAACTGCTTAAGAATCTCTAAAAACTTTTTAAATTGACCATCCTGATTCTTAGGCTTTTGCCTTTGTGGAAAAGGTAGAGGTGGTACATAAGGTGGGGGCGGCACATATGGTGGTTCTACATTTGGCACAGAACCAGATGCTCCAGCATTTTCTTTGCTGCCTCCAGCACCTTGACCAGACTCCAACTCTTTTTCAATAACAACAATATTATCACTATTACTATTTAAATCCTGGGTCTTTCTAGACTCTTCTAATGGCTTACCACTCCTAAGAGTTACTGCCTTTACCTGCTCCTTACCTTCCCTTCGAGGGTGTTTAGTATTCGAAGGAAGTTTCCCTTGAGGCCTCGCCTTTAGCTCATTAGCTAGCTGATCCACTTGCAATTCCAGGGCCCTCATCGAAGCTTGATTACTTTGAATTGCGGCGTCTGTGCGAGCCATAAATTCTTTCATCATTGCCTCGAGAGAATTTCTCGAATTTTGCTGGGGCAAAGCCGGCTTATTTTGCTGGGGCATTACCTGCGCTTTAGCAAATCCCGACTGGTTCACCTTTTGTTGCGCTTGTACGTCATTTCCTTGACCTCCCCATGAGAAGTTGGGGTGGTTGCGCCAACCTGGATTATAGAAGTTAGAATAAGGGTTGTTCCTCTGATTACGTACAAAAAACACAGAAGCTGGATTGCTGGGGCAAAACTCGTAGTTGTGATCTTCACCGCAATAGACACATGCTTCGTCCGTGACTTGGTTCACCACTGCTGCAGGCTCCATAGCTGGTGGCTGCTGATGACTAATCACTGTCACATTCTTAAGAGCGTTAGCAATCATAGCAAGATCGACCCTAATGGTGGACACACCATCAACCTCTAACACACTTTTAACCTTTTTATTTGTGCCTCTAACATCCGGACCACTGACAACTATTAATAGATATTCTTTCTAAAATTTCATAGGCTTCATCAAAAGTTTTTGCCAAAAGGGCCCCTCCAGCCGAAGCATCGACCATACCTTGGGTTACTCCATTCAAACCATTGTAAAATGTTTCCATTTGAATACAATGAGGTAACCCATGGTGGGGACACTTTCGCAAAAGCTCCTTAAACCTCTCCCAAGCCTCACTAAAAGTCTCATCTTCAAGTTGCCTAAACCCTACTATTTCACTCCTTAATTTAGCATTTCTATTAGGTGGGAAATATTTACTCAAAAAAATTTCAGCTAACTCATCCCATGTCCTAATTGATCCTGGAGCAAAAGAGTTTAACCATGATTTTGCTCCATCTCTAAGAGAATACGGGAACAAAGTTAATCTAAGAGCATCTCTAGGCACTCCTTGAATTACAAAAGAATCACTAACTCCTAGAAAAGACTTAAGATGTAAATGAGGGTCTTCAGATGACAAACCATGGAATTGCCCCACGGTTTGCAACATCTGAAACATTACCGGTTTCATTTCAAAATTCGCCGCTTGGATTTGGGGACGTGCAATCCCTGGATTCAACTCATTAAACATCGGGACAGCATATGCTCGAATGGCTCTGGTCCTATCGTTCGCTATCAAGATAAGATTCTCAGCCTGATTATTTCGCTGCTCATTTTGCTCAAACAGTGGGTTTTGCTGCAGCAACGGATTCTGCTGGGGGTTCACTGCTACTGGACCTTCAGGAACCTGCGGGAGTTGCGGCACGTTCTCCATCTGGTTTCTGCGCTGCTCCCTCCTTTTGTTCCTAAATGTCCTTTCAATTTCTGGGTCAAGCTCAAACCGTACCCCAGGCGGATCGCTCATGCACCAAAATCACACCTGCAAAAACAAAAGAAACAATCAAAAAGTTCTAGCACCAAACCACTAAAACACATACACAAAACAGATCAGATAAAAACTTATTCAAGTCCCCGACAACGGCACCAAAAACTTGTTGGGCTCCTAGAGTGAGTAAAAATATGATATGAAATACTCTAGAATTCCTGTGCAAGTATACACAGTCTGCAGCAAGTAATATTATCAATCCAAGGTCTGAATGAGTTTCCACTTTATCTATTTTGTATAACTTTCTAATGGTTTCTAAGATAATAAAAATGATTGGGTTTTATCGGAATTATGCTGAAGCAAAATAAATGACAGAACAACGAGTAAACAAATAGATAGACAGATTAAAGACAGGCGCTGGTTAGGCTTTAGTGATTGTTATAGAATATGCTCTAGCAATATTATTGATCATGCATTTCCCGCAGTATTATTAGCGGATTCCTCCCGGAACTCCGAATCTTTTGGGATGTGTTTCAACCCCAATGAAGTGCGACCGATCAGGCACTAGGCAACTGGCTATCCCTAGCACAGTCACTGGCGTTCACCAATACACAATGATCGTAGTGTGGATAATTGCCACACACTCTCTAAATCATCCCTGAAACTAGAGAGAGCTATCCATACCGGCTGGCCAGGCGGGCATAAAATAAGAATAAGCACAACAATTAACCAAAATGCAATAGTCAATTTATTACTAGAGATGAAGCACAGTAATCACATTATTCCTAACCAACACCTTAAGCTACTTAGTTCATAATAAGCATAGGAATACGAATTACAATCTGAGTATGCATGTCCATCACTACAAGTTAATAAAGAAGGTAAACTCCCTAATCAGCTTGCGGTTGATGGTGTTCTTGATGATCTTCAATCTCCCTATACTATTCGGCTTCCAAGGGAAAACATGGAATGAATTTGACTTTGACAGCTACTTCCTTTTATAGAATGATGGGAGGCTTGAATTAGGTCAACTAGGACACGTGTAAGGCTCTCCTTGATCCTTTATCCTGAAAATATCTCAATAGAAGTCGGTTCATGAAGTTGGCTAACGAGCTGTGATGTGGCAGTTTCTGCTCTCAGTTTTGCTGCAGCATAGAATTTGCTCCCTCCAGTCGCTCAGCAGCATAATCTGCATAAAGTGATTTCCAAAGCTTCCATTCTTCCAAATGGGTTAAATCATGTAATATCTCTCTAAAACCAACCCTATTAAGCATTAAAGACACACAAATCCTTATATAAATGAAGCCTAAATAACTACCTTTTGGGCAGTTATCATCTACCTTTGATGAAAGTTCAAAACCGACATCTTTGAGTAATTTTTTTTTAAAATTCCCGCCTTCCTCCGAAAAACGCAACGCCTCTTTAATACATATCTTTAATCACGGACAAAAACCGACATCGAAGGTTTACCTTTGATGACGGTTTTAAACCGACATCTTTGAGATATTTTCCCGAAAATTTCTGCTTTTCTCCGAAAAACGCGACACCTTTTTTATACACATCTTTAATGACCGGCTATAACCGTCATTGAAGGACAACCTTTGATGACGGTTCTACACCGACATCGATGAGCAATCTTTTCGCGCCCTTTTTAAATTACGTATAATAATGGTTTAAAACTGTCATCTTAGGTTTCCATTTTTTTATAAATGTTAGATGACGGGTAAGAACCGTCATGGAAGGGTCTCCTTTACTTACGGTTATAAACTGTCATTGTACCTCAAATTTCCGAAAGTTCACATTTTTTTTTCGGAAATTGTAACGCCCCGCGTTTCAGAATAATAACTTTTTGGAGTAATCGAGGTGGTTCACTCAAGTTCTAATTTGGAAAAATTAGAAACCTCAGTTTAGTTCATAAGTTTAAAGGATTAAATTTCTATAAGTTCGGTTTAGAGGTTTGAATTGGGATTTAATATCTCAGCTATTAGTTTTCGTTTTATTTGTTTACGGAGCATTCTTTTAAAATGGAGAATTGAAAGGAGCTAACAAAATATTTAAAAAAATGAAGAAGAAGCCCTAAACCCTTCTCTTTCCCTTTCCTTTCTCTCAGCACCGCACAGCCCCCCTCCCTCGTTCTTCTTCTTCACGCATATGCTAGCCCCGTCCAAGTTTGCTCGTGCTCTCTCTTGTGCGTTCAGCAGGCCATCGACAGCAACCCCTCACCTATCTCTCGTTTTCTCCTTGCGCGCACAAAAAAAGTTCGTCAGCCATGTCTTCTTCTCCTTCCTTCGCGCGCGCAGCAGTTCGATGGTTTCCTTTTCGGCCTGGACAACAAGAGACCCACAATTTTTTCGGGTTTTTAGTTGCCGATTTGTGAAGCCCACGCCGTAGACGTTGTTGTCTCTATCTCCCTCGGGTTCTTTCCTCTACAGCACCCAGATCCACGCGGTTCCAGCACTTGTATGCAAGAGATTCATGAGTTTCGACATGACCCGTGAGATTTTGAGTGTTAAGCTTGCTCTGGTGTGAGACCTACGCAATTTTCAGCCCCTTTCGATGTCGTTTGGTAAGCTTTCTCTTGAACCCATACTCTTTAGACTTCGAATTTGAGTTACCCATAGCCCTATTGGCCCTTATATGGTTTACCCATGCTTATTCGACTTCAAAATCAAGATACCCACTCCTTAACGACTTCTAACTTGCAGGTTTAAGCTTCTTTGAACACCAACCAACGAGATTTTGGGTTCGAATCCAGTGTTCGACAATTACCCACAAGATGAACAATGTTGATTCAGATTGCCCATAGCCCAATAACTCTTGTTTGGTGATCTCGAACTCTAGCGAGTATCAATCAACATTAGTTCTTGCTCGTTTTGGATAGTTCAGTAAGTTTCAACATGTTTTATACATGTTTGAACTCATTAAAAGTATTTTAAGGTCTGGTAAACTGATCCCTAATGCTTGGAAGTTTGCCAATTGTAGGTTCGGACTCATTCGATCGCTTCTAGCTTGGATCGAAGTCTTTTGGGTAAGGACCAGTTAAGAGAGCTTAATTTAAACCCTTTCAAGCTAGTCTTGTGTGCGGTGAATTAGTTTCTAACCCTTGGAAACTTTGCTTATAGTTTGGGTTTGCTTTCAGATTGTTCAAATCCTAACTTAAGCCTCTTGCTAGGAGCTCGTTAGATTCGCTTAGGAGCTTTTTAGTAATTTGTAAGGGGATTTCTACCTGTTGAGTCTGGTTGTTGTGTGCTAGCATGTTGTATGTATTGACCATGTTATATTTTCACGACCTATATTTATATATATATCGCTTCTGGAATTATGTGGTATGTGAGATGTTGGCTAGATGTCTGTTGTGATATATTGGACTGTTGAGATCATTTGATTGAGTTGGTAGATTAGCTTGTCGTTTGGTTATGATTAACGAAATGAACATATTATTTATGTTGTGAGCGTGTTGCATCATTGTCATTGACATAAAGCATGGTTTAGAAGAATGATGAGTAGGATTCATGCATTCTAGTGAGATTGTGAGGTCGAGGACCTTGTGTGTTGAAAAGGAAAGTAAGTTGAATACCAGGTGCCTCGGGTAAAAATGGTCGAGAGGTGGTATGTCACCAATGGATTAAGAGGAGCATCAGGTGCCTTGGGTAATATGGCCAAGGGGCGATGTGAGGAGTCTATACGTTGTGAAAGTCATCGAGTGCCTTGGGTAATATGGTCAAGGGGCGATGTACAGTTTGATTGTGAAGTCATCGGGTGCCTTGGGTAATATGGCCAAGGGGCAATGCACAGTTCGAGGCCTTGGGTAATATGGTCAAGGGTCGAACGCTGAGCGCCGTAGAGAAACGTCGAGGCCCTGGGTAATATGGTCAGGGGTCGGCGTGACTCGAAGGAGTCAGTCTCAGAGAGCTGTGTGAGGGCTATGAGTGTTGAGTGAGCTCGTGGAGCTTGAGAGAGAACTGAGTTGCATGGCATGATGCGGAATTCATGTGTTTTGAGTATGCATGGCATGGTGCGAAATTCATGTGTTTTGAGTGTGCATTGCATGGTGCGGAATTTATATGTTATGTACATGGGTGTTGCACGATTGTATTAGTGAGTATGTTATATGTGTTGATTGCTCACCTTGTATAAGGCTCAAGGACAAACAATACCACATGTTGGAATTTATCTTCCACAACATGTCTTTTTACATGGACAATTATAGTTGCACTTCCAAGAGGGATCTCCATGAAAATAACAAGAATATTTTTAAATTCAAATGTTGAAAATGTAACAAAAAAATATTGTATATAAAGAAGTATATACTTATTTAATTCACTAGCATTTTATTTAACAATTCTATTTTATTTTCTTCAAAACTGATATTCCTTAATTTAATATTATATTGTTTATTCTTTTTTAATAAAAATATATATACAATACACACATTACTGTATTCTAGTTATTAGAAAGGAACACTAGTTGCATTGGCAAAATAGCTCTCCGAATCTTTCATCACTCTTCTTTTTTTTTTTTTTCATTTTCTCACTATTTATTTATTGAAAAGGAGAAAAAAAAAGGGCGATTATTTATTCACTTAAAAATATTCACAAAACCTAATTTTTAAAAAAAAAAATTGAATATTATAATTCTTAAAAGAACTTTTTATATTTTATAAATTTAAATTATAGGTTACATTTTCTTTAAAATTTTGGCAAAAATCAATTTATATCCCTAAAATTTGTATCAACTAATTACAAATTTGTTCTCTAAACTTAGTTAGTAGTATTAAGGTTTCTAAATTGTTTAACAGGTCTATGAACTTTAAAGAATGTCTAATAATTCTCTCTTGCCTTTAGTTACAAAAAAAGATTAACACAATAATTATTACCACTAATCATTTTTAATTATAGAGTATCAAAACTATACAAGTCCTTCATCCCTACAATTATGAAATTATATCTTCCCTTACATGATCTAAGCAATTTGAGTTGCATTTTTTTTCTTTTTACTTCTCTCTCTTTGCATCTTATCTTTAGTGGGTTTCTATAAATTAATATATTAAAATACAAGCATATGTAGTTTTTAGTGAGAGGTATATTTATTTTTCCTTTGCTATTGTTATCATTTGGATTATTTTATTATTAACTTTAGGATTACTATTTTTGTAATTCAAATGTTTGCGCATGCTGATTAAAATTTTTATTATATTTTCAATCCTTCTCAGTTCAACATTTTTTTTTTTTTTTGTTAGATTACATTTTTTTTAATCTACAAGGATTATACAAGCTTAAATTTTGACAAAACATTTAACATTTTTTTTTCAAATTAGAAATACATCCATTAATATTTATTGTAACAAAATATAAATTACATCATATTAATTACTGATGAGTGTGATTCATAATTTATATTTATATAGAAGTCGTCTTTTTTTTTTTTTTGAAATAATATAGAAGTCATTTAAATCATGGTAAAAACAATTTGCCTACCATAGAATAAATTAATCGTTTGTAATACATTAAAAAAAACTTAATATAAACATGAAAACTATTAATGAAAAAAATGAGAGACAACAGTAAGACAAAATCGAATAAACTAAAAAACATAAACATGCATGATACGTGAGAAACTAATAGTAAATAAATGGTTAAAATAATATATATATATATATTACTATAAAATAAAATTAGTTATTAAATTAAAAAAAAAAACTTATTATTCATTAATGTTATTTTAATTAAAAATTATGAGCATATTACCAAGTAATTATAATGTCTTAAAATTATATATTTTAATTCCGATTCCAAACAATTTCCAATAAATGTTAGCAATGACCATCTTTCTAACTAAAAAATAAAAAAATAATAAAAAAAATGGCAAGCGTGTTTGAATTGTGACATTACAAATCATCCAAGGCGGGTTTAAATGTGAGGTTGATGATTGTTACGGTAATGTTCTAAGAGCTGCAAATTATTATTTTATTTATTTATTTATTTATTATTTTTTTTTTTGAAACATTATGTGAGGTGGGAAATTATAACCATGGACCTCTCGGTCACTAATACAAGTTTTATGCCAGTTGAACTATGCTCATATTGACTCTAAGAGCTACATTTTGTCCTTAAGCCAACATGGATAATTAGAAAGAACACCAATAACTCTTCTACAAGTGTGGTTGGTAGATTGATAAATGAGAGTCAGATACTTGAAAAGAAGATTAAACTCAATTCACAATCAAATGGCTATTTCAATTGCTCTGAAGTCTACTGATATTATGAGTTCACGTTTGTCCAAGTCGATCTCGACAATATTCACAAGATTTTTACCTATACACAACACAACATTGCATCTTTTTACCATTTTATTTCTCTCTACAAGCATTTCTTTGTTTTCTTTCCTTGTGAATTCGTGCTGTAACATTTCAAAATTATGTACAATAACAATCTCCTCACTCAAAGCGGCCAAAAAGAGTTTCTCATTCACAATTGAGAATTCACACAAGCAGATCCTATGGTAAAGAAAATGATTCCAAAGCATAAACATAAAACATCTCATCTCTTCATCTTGCTTACATTGATATGAGTTGGAAGTTTGACATCGACTCTTCAAATTTCCAGCAAAGTTAGTTCTTCTGCATCTTGCCCTTAAACAAACTGTCTCCAGCTTTTCTCAAATTCTGTCAAAAAGGGTCTTTCTCAAATCTCAATATACGTCCCCCTAGCAATATCTTAAAGCACTTTTCTTAGATAAAATCTGCTGTAGTCCTTCTCAAGCAGAATTCTTGTTTCTTAGGTTCCCCATTCTCAAGCCTCCCAAATAGTAAACGAGTAAGAGTGACCTATTCCAGTTTTCCAAGAAATCTCTAAGACTTCTCATGAACTTTTACTGCAAACTTTTTCCTAGATCCTGAATTCTTATTCAGATTTTCAAGATATCCCCTTCCTAAATACAATTTCTTTGGGACTATAAATCTGACAAAATGCTAAAAAGATGATAAAACATAACAACAATGAAATTGCAACAACATCTCACTTGAAGGTTTATTTCAGAAAACTTCAGGTACTGACCAGTATTCAGATAGCGTAACACATGGACAAAAAGAGAAAGTAAGAGAACAGATTAATGCTTTAAAAAAAATCAACCTCCTCCGAAAGAAACACATTTTTTTTTAATTATCATACCAATAATCGAAGAGTGGTTCCTGAGAAATCAAGATTTTCCAGATTTGGTTGTACGTAGTGTGAAGTTTTTCTTTTTTTGTAGGAATAAAGATCAAATGAAAGAATTCTTTAAATTTAGAACTATGTAGAAGAGAAGATCGAGTGGGGGAGGAAAAGGTGCTTCCAAATTCAAATTCTATACAAGATTACTGAAAGGTATTGACAAAAGCAGAGAGAATTATTCGATTTTTTGGGAATTATTGGATTTTTATTTATTTATTTATTTTTTTGGTAGTAATCCTTTCATGAATAACTATCGCACAAAGTGTCAGAATATAAAGCTTGCTAAACTACTAATATCAATTTTTCCACGTTCTATCTTGTTTTCTACTTCCTTTGCTATATAGTCATGATGATAGAATATAGATTCCATCTCTCAACTAAGCATACATGGAAAAAGATTTGGTGCCACAAAAGAAGGGTCTTACAGTAATATCACTCAACTAATGAAGATGAACTTGGGACATGCCATTGAAGATATAAAAACTTGCTTACCATTTGAGGGCTCCTTGTGTACAATTTCTGATGCCATCGATTACAATATGAACATACAAGAGACAGGTGTCCTGCATATTACGAGAAATATGAATAAAACATTCAAAACCAATAATCTCAGCTTCCCCAGAAAGAGCACATACTCATCTCAAGGAGAAATTGAAAAGTAAAAGATTTGGAAACCTATTTTTTGATGGTCTTGCTTCCAGCACCACTGGCTCTTATCTTATGAGGAATTTGGCAAAGCTTGTATCGAAGCATATGGAGATGAAAACCTATTTTCTTCTATTTACTTTCCAATCCTTATAATAAATTCAAAGCGACCTATATCCTCTTTGGTTAAAAACCCCCACATTGAAATGCTTTCAGTTTCAGAAAGATGATGAACACAAGCGATTCCAGGCATAATTCCTCCCTTCTACTTCCCTCCCCCCATAAATCTACGCGCTGGCCTATTTCTAGGGTTCCCTCGATTTTCTTTACTTCCTTCTCTAGACAATGAAACGAAAGAAAAACAAAATAAACCCGAAGCTTGAACGCTAATTGCTCACTACTTCTGCATTACCCAAGATACACGTATCACGATTCAGAGCTACAATATATTAAACCAATTCCTGGCCAGTTCGTTAATCATACAAACACATTCAAACTTGCAAACGAATTTTATATTCAATATCCACAATTTCAAATCTCCAGTAGCCATCAAAACAAGGCAAAAAAATATATATATAAAATCGTAGCCTGACCAAAACGAGAGAGAAAAAAATACCTGTTAATGCAGACGACAAAATGTTTGAAATTGGGGAATTTGGAAGGGGCCGCGCGAACTCAGGCCCCCGCTACCACAAATAATGACGTAGGCTCTGCCACTTTGGGCAGACCTTAGGCGGGCACCCCTCCTTAAAGTGCAATGGAGGTCACCAACCTAGGCCATGGGCCTTTATGATCGTCCATTGACCCCGTCCAGGTAAGTATGTTTAAACGTTCGCCATCCTATTCTATTTATAGTACAATCTCAGGTTCCCTGCCACCGGCTTAGCCGATGTGGGTCTTTCTCAATCAGAGTTACCTCACGCCAATACTCACATTTGCATGCACTGTTTAATTATTTTGACATGAATCTAATCCTCTTAGTGTTTAATTTGAAGTTGGAATGCATGAAGATCGAAGATGAAGTGTGTATATTCAAAAAAAAAAAAAAAAAAAAGATGAAGTGTGTAATTTGATATAGGTCTAAGTGTAGAGTACTTAGCAAATGTGCAACACTTGCGATCGCAGATCTCCCAGATGACTGAAGAAGAAATGCATCAAGGATGCGGTCATAACTAGACCAAATCAATAAAATCTTCCAGAATCTCAGATCATTTGAGAGATTCTCCTAGATCTTCCAGCAAATCTCCTCAACTCAAGTAATCACACTCGTAAATGGTTCTCACACTGACAAAAGCCCTACCTTTGAAGGTTTATAAAAGACAACTCAAGCTCCATATTTCTATGAGCTTTGTGTTGGGTTTTATGCCCTAAAACTCGTAGATAATAAATGAAACAAATTAATCGATCTCAATAAAGCATTGTTTGAGTGATTCAGTAATTTGGCTATTGAATAATCGAGTTTGCATTAATAAACCCTAAATCCAATAAACTAAGATCCAAGGTTGTTTAAGTGAAACTTGGACTGATATGTAGTGACATACGGGGATCAGTGTCCAAGTAACAACCTAAATGGTCTATAGTATAGGGATAAGACTGGGTACCTTATCCTGGTGACACTATGTGATACGACCCACCTTGTATTCGATACAGATGCAATGATCCAAAGCATCCATGTAGGAGACATGCGGGTGGGGGTATCCTATGCAATGAGTTTGCATAAAACTGGGCCGTGAAAAAGTAACTACTGGATGTAACGTCGTTGACTAGTTTAGGTTTCTATTTCAATAGGATGACCTAGGTAACTCAATCTCAATCCTGACTCTGTTATGAACCCCTTTTTTCAAGAGGGATTGTCCTTAGATTTGTATGGGTGAGAGTGCCATGTTCGCTGACTCAATAGTCCTACCATTTCAGGGGCAAGACCGAATGAGGACTGGGAACATAACAGTATGTTGGGTTTTATGCCCTAAAACTCGTAGATGGTGAATGTAACCGTTAACCGGATATTAATGAAATAATATTGATATATTTTTCCATTAATTGTTATTAGTTATTTTATGTTTGTCTTTGCCTAATAATAACCCTAATCCAATAAACTAGACATCCAAGGCTGTAATATGAGTCTTGAACTATTTGTAGCGACAAATGGGATCATTGTTCAAGAAACAGCCTAAAGGGTCTATAGTATAGGGATAAGACTAGGTGCCTTATCATGGTGACACTATCGATACGGCCCACTTTGTATTTGATACAAACGCTGCGATCCAACGCGTCCGTGTAGGAGACATGCGAGTGGGGGTATCCTATGCAATGAGTTTGCATAAGATCGGACCGCGAAATAGTAACCACTGGTTATAACACCGTTAACTAGTTGGTTTTCTATTTCACTAGGACGACATAGACAACTTAGTCTTAATCCTAAGTTGATTATGGACTCCTGCTCATGAGAGATTGTCCTTTGATTTGTATGGGTGAGAGTGGCCAATACGCCGACTCAATAAGCCTACCACTTTGGTTACAAGACCGAATGGGGAGCTGGGAACATAATCGTACAAGATGTAATTCACTCCTTCCCGACTTTAGGGAAGCAGATGAGTGTTCCCTTAAGTGGTTACTTCGAGTCTTGAACAAAGGGTCCTACACTCTCAATGGCACGAGAGGGTTTTTTGTTTGATGGTTGGACTACAAACAGGTTGTTCATTAGAGGAGAATTGGTACTTCAGGAAATAGAGGTAACCTAGGGGTAAAACGGTAATTTGACCCAGCTGGTGTTACGGTCACTCGTGAAGGACTAACTAGTCGATATTGGTCTATATCCGTGGACACAGAAAATATGTCTGCAGTGAGAAGAGTGCAACTGTGAGTCTATAGTGGAATGAACACACAGTTAACGAATATTGATTAATGTGGTTAATGAGTTTGACCAATTAATCTCACATCGTTGGAGCTTCTGATCTGCAGGTCCATTAGGTCCCACTGGTAGCTCATAAAGTAATTTGAGGCAACGAAGTAATAAATGTAAATTGAAAATGTTCAATTTACTAAGGGAAACAAATATAATATATATTGATATATTATTATGAGAGAAATTAATATTTGAAGAAATTCAAATATAAATTTATTGAAGTTTGAAAGAGTTCAAATAATGAATTAATTAATTTAAGGCCTAAAATGTGTTTGGGCAAATTAATTAATTCTAGGCCAGAAATTAAATATGTGATATTTAATTGGTGGTTAATTAATTAAAGAATTCATTAACCGGGAATTAATCAATTATGGAAATAATTAATCACTTAAGGAAGTGATAAATCATTTATGGAAATGATTTAATCACTTATGGAAGTAATTAGTCATTTGTGGAAAAGATTAATCAATTATGGAATTGATTGATCATGATTGATTAATTAAGGAATAAGATTGAATCAATTTTGGAAAAGATTGATTTAATTGAATATTTTATTCATGGTCTCTCTTCTATAAATAGAACACTAGACCTAATTGGTCCAAGACACTTGACACTCTTGTTCTTGCTCTTAGACTCTCAAGACAAGACCTAGAATTCTCTCTAGCCTCCCTCTTAGATAAAGACTCCCACAAGTCTTTTGCCTCCTAGACTTAGAGACATACCAGTGTAACCTCTGTGGTTATTGTGTCATTCAAAGAAGGAATTTCCAGCGAAGAAAATCAAAGGCGGCTGCTGCGTTTTGATCGTTGGAGCGACGTTGGCGAAGAACGGTCAAGTCTACAACGAAGGTTTGTAACGGTTCTTCCTTCTTTCTTTAGAAAAGCATGAAAATAAATTTAGATTTATTTTTCAGCATGTTTAAACCAATTTTCCAGCAGCTTTAAAGAGTGTTTAAAGTTTGTTTGAGTTTTCGTAACGGTATTTTAATGTTAATTAATATACGGCGTAAGGTCCAATTGATGCGCTTCCGCTGCGTGGGGACTTTTATTCCCTTTAATTGGTATCAGAGTCATCGCTGTCCCTATTAATTAATATTAAAAGTTGTGATAGGCTCTAATAGGTGGGATTTATGCATAATGTATGTTTGGTTTGCGTTGAACTGTTTGGGTTAATTTTATGGCCATAGATTTTATTTTTATGTGATTTTGATCATGTAAGTCCCGGTGTTTCGGGTACATTATGTAAAATCGAGTCCTATGTAAGTCCGGATCTAGAATAAGTTTTGATGAGATGAAAAACGGAGCAATCGCCGCTGAAATCGGGGCCAAAATCGGAGAATCGATACTGCTGCCTCCTAGATTCTGCCGCCAGACGCAACAGCGTCGGGACGCTACCTCAACAGCGTCTCGATGTTGTCTCGATACCGCAGGCGCCAGATATGGAAAACGCACAGCGTCGGGACGCTATCAACACAGCGTCTCGACGCTGTCACGATGGAGGCGTGCATTAGGGTTTCAAAAGGCGCGGTTCAAGGGAAGGTCGGTCCGGTTCGGCTGGGCTGGGATCTATTTGGTCCGGTTCAGCCATCTTTTGGCATGGTTCGTGATTTTGGAGGCCGGTTCGAGGTGGTTCGGGGCGGTTCGTGATGACTAGACAAAATTCCGGAGCTGTACAAGGATTTTTAGGATAGAATTTAGCTAAATTAATGTAATTTAATGCTTTATTTTATCCTATGGGCCAAAATTAACCGGTTCAATTGCTATTTATATGCTTTATGGATATCATATAGAATATTTAATCCCACCTTAGGTTATAAACATGCTCATGCATTTTTTATATATTATAAATTGTTATCATGTATGTTTAAATGCATGGAATTGTTTTCATATTTTTAATATAAGTGTATATTAAATATATGAAAAATTAGAAAGCATGAAGCATGTCATTACTTAAATTAAATATAAATAGTTATGTTTAATGTGATGAATGAAGCATGCTTGATTGATTTTCTTGATTGGCTTATAATTGTTATATTTAAAGAAAATCAAAATTGCATGAAGCATGAAACATCCATAGTTAATAATATAATTGTTATATTATTCATGCAATTAGTGTGGTTTAATTATTTAATTTGAATTAGATTGTTAAATGAATTAAACCCTAGATTCTTGATTATAGGATTAATCATTAAAATTTGAAATAGTTCTTTAATATTAATGATTAGAAACCGTCAATCTATAATCAAGATTTGCATGCAAACATAAGATCATAGGATAAATTGGATTAATTTTAAATTGTTTAAAATTAATTAGACCTAGATCGATTTCTAATAGGATTAGAATCTTTTCTTACTTAGAATTAAAAATAGTTTTAATTGACTAAGTAGGAAAAACATTGCTATGATTATAAGGGAACTCCACCGGTAATGTTCTGTCTAAGGCTGGGGGTATTTAAGTTGACGGTTTACGGAACACCTCCTACCTGGGAACTAACCTGGAATACCAGAGTTGAATTAATCATAGTTAAATGTTAGCATGCAATGTCACTAGGTTTATTAAAAGTGTTTAATGCACCTAGATCTTTAGAGTAAAGACCTTACATTACTGAGGTTATAAGGAACTCTCTCGGTAAAGTTCTGTCTAAGGCTAGGGGTATTTAAGTTGACGGTTTACGGAACACCTCCTAACTGGGAACTGACCCGAACATTGAGTTGAATTAACCATAGTAATGTTGACTTGCAATGTTGGGTTTATTAAAAGAAGTTTAATTCACCCAAAAGATTGCAGTTGAATCATTTCCATAATTGTTACAATAGGATCAGACTTAGATAGATTGACTTAGCCGAATACTATCTAAGTTAAACAATCCTATATTAACCTCAGGACATTTTCAGTGGGAGGAAAATTACAAAACGAGATTTAAATCAAGTTTTGCTCCTATGTTCCTATATTCACAACGTGAGATTCATGCTCGGCTTCGAGTCGCCTTAGGAGCGGCCTCCCTTCGGAAAGTGTTTGCATGAATCAATATCAAGGTGAATGGGAAAAATGTCTAGAGTAAGTGGGAGCGGGACACGTGTCAACGTATCCCTCGGTCTCCACCCATAGTTCGCACCGTGAGAGTCATGTGATCCGCCTGCAGGTTGTCCTGGCGCAACCATCCCTTCGGAGGGCCTGGTCATAGGATTCGGAACATCGTGAACTCCTGAAAAGGATAGGAGCTCTTAGGCTAATCACCAACAGTTGTCTTTCCGTTCGGTAGCCTGTTGGTGCGTGCCTCTGAGATCTGAAAGTGGGAGGGTTACACTTACGAGGATGAGTTAAAAGTGTTAACAAATCCTTGACCGAAAAACGGTGGCTAATGTCTAGAGGAATATGAGTTATTCTGGAATTAGAATTAGCTGAGAGGTGTCTCATTCCAAAGGAGAAGTGCCTGATCACCCTTCGGTGGCTGATATTCTAAACCTCTGAAACATCGTTGCAAAACTAAATTGATAGTTTTAGGGTTCTGTGATTGTCTGTTTTGCTAAATTGATTGGATTGTGTGCAATTGTTTGCTTGTATGATGGGTTAAGGCAAAGATAACTAATACGGTCATTGTTTGTTTAAATTTCAGCAATGTCTTCCTCAATTGTGTCCCTGCTTAAAAATAAGAAATTAACCAGCGAAAATTATGCTACGTGGAAGTCGAACCTGAATACGATTCTTATTGTCGATGATGTGCGGTTCGTCTTAACGGAGGATTGTCCTCCAGCCCCTGCTCGTAATGCATCCCAAGCAGTTAAGGATGCTTATGACCACTGGACAAAGGCCAATGATAAGACTCGCGTCTATATCCTAGCCAGCTTATTTGAAGTTTTGGCTAAAAGGCATGAGGGCATGGTAACAGCGAGGGAGATTATGAACTCTCTCCGGGAGATGTTTGGACAACCGTCCTACCAACTCCACCATGATGCTCTCAAATACGTTTATAGCTGTCGCATGAAAGATGGCACGTCTGTTCGGGAGCATGTCCTGGATATGATGTTCCAATTCAACGTGGCAGAAGCAAACGGGGCGGTCATAGATGAGCGTAGTCAGGTTGCATTCATCTTAGAATCTCTTCCGAAGAGTTTTCTGCAGTTTCGAAGCAATGCAATGATGAATAAAATAACATTCAACCTGACTAGCCTCCTGAATGAGCTACAACTCTATCAGTCTCTTCTTAAGAACAAGAGACAGATAGAAGGAGAGGCAAACGTTGTTCACTCTAAAAGAAAGTTCGAGAAGAGTTCATCCTCTGGAACTAAATCTGTAGCCACTTCTTCAAAGAAAACTCAGAAGA
Source organism: Luffa acutangula (assembly GCA_036850905.1). Classification (NCBI taxonomy): domain Eukaryota; kingdom Viridiplantae; phylum Streptophyta; class Magnoliopsida; order Cucurbitales; family Cucurbitaceae; genus Luffa; species Luffa acutangula. The sequence goes on along the minus strand of CM072089.1, from coordinate 25,997,134 downwards.
AGAAAGGAAACAAGGGGAAAACTCCCAGTACTGCTGCTAAAATCAAGGGAAAAGCCAAAGCTATGGCAGATAAGGGCAAATGTTTCCACTGCAATGTAGATGGACATTGGAAGAGAAACTGCCCAAAGTACCTTGCTGAGAAAAAGAAGGAAAATGAAGGTAAATTTGATTTACTTGTTTTAGAAACATGCCTGGTAGAACATGATGAGTTTACTTGGATACTTGATTCAGGAGCAACTAATCATGTTTGCTCTTCTTTTCAGGAAAATAGTTCCTTTCGGCAGTTGAACGATGGGGAAATGACACTCAGGGTCGGAACTGGAGAAGTCATTTCAGCTAAAGCAGTGGGAGCTGCGAAGTTATTTTTTAGAAATAGATTCTTACTTTTAGAAAGTTTGTTAATTGTTCCCAAGATTAAGAGGAACTTAATTTCTATTTCATGTTTGATTGAACAATCGTATACAGTTACTTTTGATATGAATGAAGCGTTCATTTATAAAAATGGTGTACTTATTTGTTCAGCCAAATTGGAAAATAACTTGTATGTTTTAAGACCAACCGAAAACAAAGCACTTTTAAATCACGAATTATTTAAAACTGCTGAAACTCAAAGTAAAAGGCAAAAGATTTCTCCATCAAGTAACAATACTCATCTTTGGCATCTTAGACTTGGTCATATAAACATCGATAGGATCGGTCGTTTGGTAAAGAATGGACTTCTAAGTAAGTTAGAAGATGATTCACTACCACCTGGTGAATCTTGTCTCGAGGGAAAAATGACCAAGAGACCATTTACTTGAAAAGGTTACAGAGCCAAAGAACCCTTAGAGTTAATACATTCGGATCTATGTGGTCCAATGAATGTAAAAGCTCGAGTAGGGTACGAATATTTCATCTCATTTATAGATGATTATTCAAGATATGGTTACTTGTACCTAATGGGACATAAGTCTGAAGCCCTTGAAAAGTTTAAGGAGTTTAAGACTGAAGTTGAAAACCTATTAGGTAAATCTATTAAAGTACTTCGATCTGATCGAGGAGGGGAGTATATGGATCAAAGATTCCAGGATTATATGATAGAACATGGAATCCAATCTCAACTCTCAGCCCCTGGTACACCTCAGCAGAATGGTGTGTCAGAAAGGAGAAATAGAACCTTGTTAGACATGGTTCGATCAATGATGAGCTATGCTCAATTGCCTAGCTCGTTTTGGGGGTATGCAGTGGAGACTGCAGTATACATCTTGAACAATGTTCCCTCGAAAAGTGTTTCTGAAACACCTTTCGAATTATGGAAGGGGCGTAAACCTAGTTTGCATCACTTTCGCATCTAGGGTTGTCCAGCACACGTGCTTGTGACAAATCCTAGGAAACTGGAACCTCGTTCAAAACTGTGTCAATTTGTTGGTTACCCTAAAGAAACGAGAGGTGGTTATTTCTACGACCCACAAGAAAATAAGGTGATTGTATCGACAAACGTCACTTTCTTAGAGGAAGACCACATGAGAGATCATAAACCACGCAGCAAAATAATATTAGGAGAAGCTACTGAAGAATCATCAAGAGTTGTTGATGAAGTTGGACCTTCAACAAGGGTTGATGAAGGAACTAGTTCTTCAGATCCATCTCGTCCATCTCAAACGTTGGGAATGCCTCGACGCAGTGGGAGGATTGTATTACAACCTGATCGCTACTTGGGTTTAACTGAAACTCAGGTTGTCATACCTAATGATGGCATTGAAGATCCATTGTCCTATCGACAAGCAATGAATGACGAAGATAAGGATGAATGGGTCAAAGTCATGAACCTGGAAATGGAGTCAATGCACTCCAATTCTGTATGTGAACTTACAGATCTACCAAGTGGGGTAAAACCCATAGGGTGCAAATGGATCTATAAGAGAAAAAAAGATGCAGCCGAAAAGGTACAGACCTTCAAAGCTAGACTAGTGGCAAAGGGTTATAGCCAAAAGAAATGGGTTGACTATGAGGAAACATTTTCTCCTGTAGCCATGTTAAAGTCCATAAGAATTCTCTTATCCATAGCCACATATTATGACTATGAAATATGGCAAATTGACGTCAAGACTACCTTTCTGAATGGTAATCTTGAAGAGAATATCTTCATGTCTCAACCCGAAGGGTTCATAGCCCAAGGTCAGGAACAAAAGGTTTGTAAGCTCAATCGATCCATTTATGGATTGAAACAAGCGTCCAGATCATAGAACATTAGATTTGATACTGCAATCAAATCATTTGGCTTTGACCAAAACGTTGACGAGCCTTGCGTATACAAGAAAGTCAACGAAAGGAAAGTAGCTTTTCTAATACTTTATGTAGACGATATCCTACTCATTGGGAATGATGTAGGATACCTTACTGACATTAAGAAATGGCTAGCAACCCAATTCCAAATAAAAGATCTGGGAGAGGCTCAATATGTTCTGGGAATCCAAATCATTAGGGATCGTAAGAACAAAACGCTAGCTTTGTCTCAAGCAACGTATATTGACAAGATGTTGTCTCGATATTCGATGCAAAACTCCAAGAAGGGACTACTACCCTTAAGACATGGGGTACACCTGTCTAAGGAACAATCTCCTAAGACACCTCAAGAAGTTGAGAACATGAGACACATTCCCTACGCCTCAGTTGTGGCCAGCTTAATGTATGTTATGCTCTACATTAGACCTGACATATGTTATGCAGTGGGAGTAGTCAGTAGGTATCAGTTTAATCCAGGGTTGGACCACTGGGGAGCGGTTAAGAATATCCTCAAGTATCTTCGGAGAACGAGGGACTACATGCTTATGTATGGAGCTAAGGATTTGATTCTTACTGGATACACTGACTCTGACTTTCAAGCTGATAAGGATTCAAGGAAATCCACATTAGGGTCAGTATTCACCCTCAATGGAGGAGCAGTAGTGTGGAGAAGCATCAAACAAGGATGCATAGCAGACTCAACCATGAAGGCTGAGTATGTTGCAGCTTGCGAAGCAGCTAAGGAGGCAGTATGACTTAGAAAGTTCTTGACTGATTTGGAAGTGGTTCCGAATATGAACGTGCCCATAACACTATACTGTGACAACAGTGGGGCTGTAGCCAACTCAAAAGAACCTCGAAGCCACAAACGGGGTAAACACATCGAGAGGAAGTATCACCTGATACGAGAGATTGTGCAAAGAGGAGATGTGATCGTCACTAAGATCGCCTCTGTGCACAACATCGCTGATCCATTTACGAAGGCTCTCACGGCTAAATTGTTTGAGGGTCATCTAGAGGGTCTAGGTCTACGAGATATGTAAGCCATCTAATCTAGGGCAAGTGGGAGAAATGTATAATGGGTATAAGGATGCCCTAGTTCATTGTATTATTTTAATATACATGACATTTCCAGCTTTAGATTATTGCATTTACATCCCACTAACTAGTGTTTTAGTTCAAGTGGGAGTTTGTTGGGTTTTATGCCCTAAAACTCGTAGATAGTGAATGTAACCGTTGACCGGATATTAATGAAATAATATTGATATATTTTTCCATTAATTTTTATTAGTTATTTTATGTTTGTCTTTGCCTAATAATAACCCTAATCCAATAAACTAGACATCCAAGGTTGTAATATGAGTCTTGAACTATATGTAGCGACATATGAGATCATTGTTCAAGAAATAGCCTAAAGGGTCTATAGTATAGGGATAAGACTGGGTGCCTTATTCTGGTGACACTATCGATACGACCCACTTTGTATTTGATACAAACGCTGCGATCCAACGCGTTCGTGTAGGAGACATGCGAGTGGGGGTATCCTATGCAATGAGTTTGCATAAGATCGGACCGCGAAATAGTAACCACTGGTTATAACACCGTTAACTAGTTGGTTTTCTATTTCACTAGGACGACCTAGACAACTTAGTCTTAATCCTGAGTTGATTATGGACTCCTACTCATGAGAGATTGTCTTTTGATTTGTATGGGTGAGAGTGGCCAATACGCCGACTCAATAAGCCTACCACTTTGGGGACAAGACCGAATGGGGAGCTGGGAACATAATCGTACAAGATGTAATTCACTCCTTCCCGACTTTAGGGAAGCAGATGAGTGTTCCCTTAAGTGGTTACTCCGAGTCTTGAACAAAGGGCCCTACCCTCTCAATGGCACGAGAGGGTTTTCTGTTTGATGGTTGGACTACAAACAGGTTGTTCATTAGAGGAGAATTGGTACTTAAGGAAATAGATGTAACCTAGGGGAAAACGGTAATTTGACCCAGCTGGTGTTACGGACACTTGTGAAGGACTAACTAGTCGATATTGGTCTATATCCGTGGACACAGAAAATATGTCTGTAGTGAGAAGAGTGCAACTGTGAGTCTATAGTGGAATGAACACACAGTTAACGAATATTGATTAATGTGGTTAATGAGTTTGACCAATTAATCTCACATCGTTGGAACTTCTGATCTGCAGGTCCATTAGGTCCCACTGGTAGCTCATAAAGTAATTTGAGGCAACTAAGTAATAAATGTAAATTGAAAATGTTCAATTTACTAAGGGAAACAAATATAATATATATTGATATATTATTATGAGAGAAATTAATATTTGAAGAAATTCAAATATAAATTTATGGAAGTTTGAAAGAGTTCAAATAATGAATTAATTAATTCAGCCTAAAATGTGTTTGGGCAAATTAATTAATTCTAGGCCGAAAATTAAATATGTGATATTTAATTGGTGGTTAATTAATTAAAGAATTCATTAACTGGGAATTAATCAATTATGGAAATAATTAATCACTTAAGGAAGTGATTAATCATTTATGGAAATGATCTAATCATTTATGGAAGTAATTAGTCATTTGTGGAAAAGATTAATCAATTATGGAATTGATTGATCATGATTGATTAATTAAGGAATAAGATTGAATCAATTTTGGAAAACATTGATTTAATTGAATATTTTATTCATGACCTTTCTTCTATAAATAGAACACTAGACCTAATTGGTCCAAGACACTTGACACTCTTGTTCTTGCTCTTAGAATCTCAAGACAAGACCTAGAATTCTCTCTAGCCTCCCTCTTAGAGAAAGACTCCCACAAGTCTTTTGCCTCCTAGACTTAGAGACATACCAGTGTAATCTCTGGGGTTATTGTGTCATTCAAAGAAGGAATTTCCAGCGAAGAAAATCAAAGGCGACTGCTGCGTTTTGATCGTTGGAGCGTCGTTGGCGAAGAACGGTCAAGTCTACAACGAAGGTTTGTAACGATTCTTTCTTCTTTCTTTAGAAAAGCATGAAAATAAATTTAGATTTATTTTTCAGCATGTTTAAACCAATTTTCCAGCAGCTTTAAAGAGTGTTTAAAGTTTGTTTGAGTTTTCGTAACGGTATTTTAATGTTAATTAATATACGACGTAAGGTCCAATCGATGCGCTTCCGCTGCGTGGGGACTTTTAATTCCTTCATAGTTCAAGATGGAATTCACTTCTTCCCCTATTGGGGTAAGTAGATGTGTGTTCCCTTAAGGGCTGATTCTGGGGCTTGAACAAAGGCGCGTCATCCTCTCCTTGCCCGAGAGGAACTTCTGTTTAGTGGTTGGATCCTAAACAACATGTTCATTACATGGATCAGTGATACTAAAGGATCCAGAGGTAACCATGGGTAAAACGGTAATTTGACCCAACTGGTGTTACGAATACACGTGAAGGATTGACTTACTGCATTTGTCGATATTCGTGGACACAGAAATATTCTACAGTGAGAAGAGTGTAGTTGTGGGTCTTTAGTGGAGTAACCCACAGTTAACGAATGTTGATTGACTCGGTTAATGAGTTTAGCTGATCAATCTCATCTCGTTGGAGCTTCTGATCTGTAGGTCCATTAGGTCCACCTGCTAGCTCATAACGGATTCTGAGATAATATAATCTTGAATATTAAAGGGAATTTAAGTTAATTGTATTTTGATACAATTAATATAATGTATGGAGATACATTATAAGTTTAATTAGTGAATTAAACTTTATATTTAATTTTGGATATGATTTAAAATTAATTAATGAGGGAAATTGTGAATTTAATTAAATATGTGATATTTGAATAATTCATGAATTAATTAATTGGAGAATTAATTAATTTAATTTGGTAAAAAGTGGTTTAATCAAATTAATACTATAGTTCATGATAATGTACATTTTGATGCACATTAAAACTATAGGTTAAATGAGAGAGATAAAATTGAATATGATTCAATTATAAAATTAATTAAATATTTGATATTTAATTAATGTGGATTCAATTAATAGAATTAATTGAATGGCCAATTTAATTCAATTGAATATAATTCAAATTGAATTAAATACTATATGTTATAATTCATTTAATTAATATTGATTTAATTAAATTAATTATAATTAATTAATTAAATAAATATTTATTATTTAATTAATTGATGGGCAAGATCATTTGGATTCGATCCAACGGATGAGATCAAGTAGGGTAATAACTCCTTCCCCACTTATCGTGAAGTGGGGAGGGGTTACCCAACTAGCCTCCTCATTCTCTCACTCTCACGAAAAACACAGAGAGTTGGTTCTCTCCTTTTTCTCTCTAGTTTTTTCTCTAAAAAAATACAACAAGGTTTTCCTTTTGCTGAATTTTCCCTTTCCAAGGCGAGATCGATCCCACAATCGAAATCTCAAGATATCCCAAGAGAATAACGGTTGTTCTTGCGAGGGTGGTGTCCATTGGGAGATCAAGGAATCAATTTTGGAGCATTGTGTTGTTCATTCTTCAAATCCATGTAAGTTTCTTGACCCAAATAGTTTAGATCTCGAAATTTCCAGCATGCTTAATCTTAGATTTAGTAGAAATCGTTTCTGTTTTATTTGTCAACGTATTGGTTTTTCAATTTTGATATTCAATAAGAGATCGTTCTTGTTTTCTTCTGTTGCCAAAGGGATTTTAACCCTTCAATTGGTATCAGAGTCATCTCGTTAATTGATTTCAATTTATGAAAATTGCATTGGTTTTGTGGGATTTTATGCATTGTGAATGTGGTTTGCTGAAAAATTGTTTAGGTTATATTTGACCATAGATTTACTGCATTTGATGTGATCAAATTGTAAAGGCCCTTGCGTTTTTGGGCACCTTAATTAGTAAATCGAGTCTTGTAAAGTCCGTGTCTAGATTAGGATTCATTTTGATGAAGATCATGATGAATTCGGGCCAAAAACGACTGAAATCGGTTGCTGGAAACGGAGGACAGAATGATGTCTAGAGGCGTAGCATTGCGATCCTGCTCAACGGTGTCGCGACGCTGAAGAACAGGCGCTGGAAAAAATCGCTACAGCGTCTCGACGCTGACGAAAATTTTCGGATTTGTAGAGCGTTGAGCGAGTCGTGCGGAACGTGCAGAGCAGCAGTTCGTGGGGTGGTTATTCTTCCGGTTCAATGAAGACTCAGTCCGGTTCGAGGCTTGTTGGTTCAGTTCAAGGGTTGGTTGGTCCGGTTCGTGCAATTTGGGTTCGGTTTAAAGCGGTTCAAGCTAGTTCGGATCGGTTATGGAGCGGTTCAAGACTCAGTAGTATAATTAGCAATGAAATTAATGTAATTTTGTTTATTTTAATTATCCTAGGGGCCAATATACCGATATTTTTCAGCTATTTATTGCTTTATGAATGTCATTTAGCTAGATCCCACCATAGATTAAGCATGTTTTCATGCATATTTATGTTATAATTGTTGTAATGTATGGTAATTATGCATGAATTTTATTTCATGAGTTATTTAGTATAATAGTTATATTATATATACGAAATTGGAAAAACATGATATATGACATTAATTAATTTAATATAAGAGTTATATTTAAGGGTAAAATACACTTTTGGTCCCTGAAGTTTGAGTTTGATGTCTATTTGGTCCTTGAAATTTAAAAAGTGACACTTTAGTCCCTGAGGTTTGAAAAATAGTTCTTAATCGTCACTAAGTTAATTTGATCGTTAGTTGACTAACGGAAAAATGATGTGACATATTGAGGTGGCCAATTTAATAATTTTATATTATTATTTTTATATTACCAAGGGAAGAGGGAGGCCCTCACGGTTTCAGCTGCTGAAACCGTGAGGGAGGAGGGCTTCCCTCCTCCCGTTTTGCACCGTCGACGGGAGGAGGGAGACCATCCTCCCGTCGCCGGCGTCGGAAAGAGAGAACTGGATTAAACGCGAGGAAAAGAGGGATCTTGATCAATGGGAATGTGGCGAATCGATTGATGCGGAACTGTAGGAGTGAAGAAGAATCGAAAGGGGCAATGGGTAAAACGAGAGGAGGGAAGCAGTACGTTGGAATAATTTGGATTTTTTTTGTATGGGAATTTGTAGTTCTTTCAAATGTAATTTGACGTTTTGTGTTCTTTGAGCATGGTGGGCTCTTTATTTGGACAATTGGGAGTTCTTTGATTTTTTTCTTTTATCAAGTAGAAGTGCCTGATTTGGTGGTTACTTCGACGAGGGCTTGAAAATAGGTTTTCAGTTTTTGGGTGTATTAACGAAAATTGGGATTTGGGGTCACTTAGGGCATCCATGGAATGAAGGTTTAATTGCGTTAATTCTTTTGTGTTTTATGAGTTCTTGGTTTTATCTTTCCCTCTTCTTTATAAAAAAAATGTGGAGAAATGGAGGAGAAGAGAGAGGAAAAGAGAGAAAAAAGTTAAAAAAAAAAAAAAAAAAAAAAATTGGCCGGCGAACGGCGGTGGCTGCCAGCCACCGAAGTTGAAGAAGAAGAAATTGGAGAAGAAGAAGTTGGAGAAGAAAGGGGAGAAGAGAAACAAGGAGAAGAAAGATGGGAAAAAGAATTAACAAAATTAACAAAATAATAATATTTTATTATTTTAATATATTTTTGTTTTAAAAATATTAAAAATAATTTTTTAATTAAAATAAAAGTGTAACGTCAGCATTCCATCTGTATTTAACGACAAATTGGATAGTAGGGACCAAATTGCTCCTTATCTCAAACCTTAGGGTTATTTTTGTTGAGTTTGAAAACTCAGGGACCAAAGTGTGTAACTTAACCCAAACCTCAGGAACCAAAAATGTATTTTTCCCAAATTGTTATATTAATTTAATGAAAATGGAATAACATTGAGCATGACATTAATTAGATTAATATAAATATTATATTATATTAATGTCAAACTTCATGTAATTTAATTTTGTGGATGATTAATTAATATAATCGATATTAATTAAATGAAATTGAAATTGCATGAAGCATGATACCACCTTATATTAATATAATTGTTATATTATCGATATCGACGTCATAATAATATGGTGAATTAGATTGTTATTAGGAAACACCATAGAAGCATGTTATAGGGCTAATTATCAAAATTTTATAATAGTTATAAAATTGATTAGAAACTGTCAACCTATAACAAAGAGTTGCATGCAAACATACGACCTTAGGTTAAAATGAATTAATTTTAAAATGTTTAAAATTAATTAGACCTAAGATCATTTTAATTCTAATAAGATTAGAATTATATTCTTACTTAGATTCAACAGTCTCTCGACTTTGCAGCTGGGTTCTTCAAATAGGCAATCTCATGATCTCTTTGATTAACTGCCTTCATTAGGAGATTGAGTTTTTTTTCCATCTCCGCCATCCTTTCATCTTGGTCTACGTCAGCCATCGTGACAGACATCACTTGAGGATTTAGTGTATCCTTTGTCTGCTCAGATGTTAGAGCGACAGATTCGAACAATGGGTTGTCTTTGACTGCAACCTTGTCCTTAGAAGATTTTTCAATCAATTTTGAGATCCTACTTGCAACAGCAAGAAAAGTGTGATCCTCCTTGATCTCTATTCCTTGGGAACGACTACGAGTGACAAGACCCGTATAAGAGTCGTTTGATGTTGTAATAACCTTCGCGGGAGCTTTCTTTGGTGCCATCAATTTAGTTGGATCCTTAAAGAAGAGAAAGAGATGAGAGGTAGAGATTGTCCCATCAGGTGTGCCAATTTGTTCACACGTAAATTCGAAGATGGAGACACTTGGAATAAATATGTATTTGTATTGATGTAATATGTGTGTGGGTGTACAATCTCTAACTTTAATCCTCTGATTCTCTCTCTTGTGTGTGAATGTGTTTCACTCGAGGACTGGAGCGCTTGTTCTCGAGTCTGAAGCTTCAATTGATTCTTGGAGCTTTTAAAGTCTTTGGGCCTTAAAGTCTTGGAGTCTTGAAGAGTCTTTGGTCTTCAAGGATTGTCGAAGTCTTCCGGTCTTGAAGAGTTTTTAGTCTTCAAGAAGTCTTGGGGTCTTGAACTCTTGTAGAGTCTTTAGTCTTCAAGGATTGTTGAAATCTTCCAGTCTTGAAGGGTCTTCAGTCTTCAAGAAGTCTTGGGGTCTTGAAGTCTTGAAGAGTCTTTGGTCTTCAAGGATTCTTGAAGTCTTCCGGTCTTGAAGGGTCTTCAGTCTTCAAGAAGTCTTGAGGTCTTGAAGTTCTGTAGAGTCTTTGGTTTTCAAGGATTATTGTTGAAGTCTTCCAGTCTTGAAGGGTCTTCAATCTTCAAGAAGTCTTGGGGTCTTGAAGTCTCGAAAAGTCTTTGGTCTTCAAGGATTGTTGAAGTCTTCCGGTCTTGAAGGGTCTTCCGTCTTCAAGAAGTCTTGGGGTCTTGAAATTCTGTAGAGTCTTTGGTCTTCAAGGATTGTTGAAGTCTTTCATTCTTGAAGAATTTTTCGGTCTTTAATCTTGATGGAGTTTCTCTGAATTCTCTGACTCTGACTTGGAGCTTCAAAATTCTCCCCTTTTGAAATGGAGGAGAACCCCTCTATTTATAGAGTTCTGGCTGTATGGGCCCGGATGACTTTTGAGCCTAACAACTTGGGCTTGGGCTTTATCGATCTTGGACTCAACTATTTAGTCTTGGATTTGGTTCATATTTGACCCAAAACCATATGACCCAAATATTTAAAAGACTCAAATTTGATCCAATTAATTATTTTTTTAATTAATTGGTCAAATTAATTAATTGGGTAAAATACATTTTTGGTCCCTCATGTTTCAGGTTAGTTTCCAATAGGTCCCTAGGTTTCAAAATCGAACAATCAAGTCCCTACTATTCCGAAAATAGTTCAATTTAGTCCCTCCACCGTTAATTTTTTTAACGGTGCTGACGTGGCAACGTTTAATAATAAAATATTATTTTTTTCAAAATTTTTATTTTTATTAAAATAATAAATTAAAAGAAAAAAGAAAAAAAATTCTCTGCTCTCTCCTTCCTCGTCCCCTTGCCCCTTGCCCTTCTCGCCGTCGCCTTCATCTTCTTCATCTTACCACGTTTCCAAATCAAAGGGGAAGGGGAAGGGGAAGAGAAATGTCGTCAATCTTCAGCCTGGAAACATTGGCTAGTCGTTTCTCGGCGAGACCGTCGGCCGTCTCCGGCCCTACTCCGCCACCACCATCGGAGATTTCATGGAGAATCACATCGAGAGGTAAAAACCCCCACATTAAACGCTTGACTCTCTGTTTTTTTATTCTGTTTTCATTTAGTTGTTTTGGAGATCGAATCTTTCGCATGCAGATATGGCAAAGTGTACAAGTCGAATCTGTTCGGAGAGCCGACGGTGGTATCGGCCGACGCCGGACTCAACCGGTACATACTAAGCTTGTTGTTCGCCGGCCACGAGAAGTCGTCCGTTGCCATAGCTCTGGCCATCTTCTTCCTCTCCAGAAGCCAGGTCGCCGTCCAACAGTTGACGGTAAGTCACTAGAAAATATTTCCGAAGCCGATTTCCCCTTTTTCTTCCTATTCTCCGATTTCTCAAAGTTCGAAATACAGGAAGAACACTTGGAGATCGCTAGAGCCAACAAGCGATTAGGAAAGACGAAATTGGATTGTGAAGATTACAAGAAAATCGAATTCACACAAGGTGTAATGAATAATTGAAAGAAATTTCTAGTTTTACTTTCTCTGTGGGGCTTCTGATTCTTCTGTTTCTTGAAACTTCTTTTTCTGTAAATTTTGGTTTGGTGAAGGTGATTAACAAGACGCTTTGGCTTGGAAATGTGTTGAGATTTCTTCACTAGCGGCGGGAAATGGAAGGGGAAGGGGAAAGGGAAGGAAGGGGAAGGGATCGAGGGTTGGGGGAAGGAGAGAGAAGGAAAGATTTTTTTTTCCTTTTCTTTTTTTTTTAATTTTTTATTATTTTAATTAAAAATTAAATTTTGAAAAAAAATAATATTTTATTATTAAATGTTGCCACGTCAGAACCGTTAAAAAGTTAACGGTGGAAGGACTAAATTGAACTATTTTCAAAACAGTAAGGACTTGATTGTTCGATTTTGAAACCTAGGAACCTATTGGAAACTAACCTGAAACATGAGAGACCAAAAAGGTATTTTACCCTAATTAATTTGATCAAAATAATTTATTTTTTAATTAATTGATCAAATGAACATTTGGCTCTAAAAATTTATAATTAGCCAATTTTTTCTTCAAATTAAATTTGGGACACATGTCAATTTATAATTGGTCCCAAATTTAATTATTTATAATTTTGTCATTAGTTTTAAATAATGACGTGTCAACTTGTGATTGACCGAAATTTCTCCTTCAACAATTTTATCATGCATTTAAAATTGTAATTTTTTTCCATTGTGTTTGTTTATGCTAATTTTGTATTGTTATATTATTATCGTCATTGTTGTTATTAATATTATTATTATCGTTATTAACATCATTAATATTATTATTATTGTTATGACTTTTTACAATATTTTCAATTTTCTATCTATTTTACAAATTGTTATTATTATTATTAATATTACTACTACTACTAAATTTTCTACTTTTGTTTCTTTTAATCTTAAAAATTTCATCTCTGAAGTGCTATTTTCAAAAGGTTTTATAATCTTTTTTTTCTTAAAAATTATTCTTTTAAGACCGTTTTTCCTAAGAAAAATCCTATGATGGAATTTAGAAATATTTGGGAGTCTGATTTTCTAGAATTCTTAAGATGAGGGATCTTAATCTTTGGGAGTTCGAGATTTTGATCCCAAGAAAAAATAAATTTTATTAAAAAAATGTTTTTTTAAGAAAATCTTTCCCATAGGAAATGCTATCTTATGATGAAATTAGGAAATGTTAAAATTCTCTCATATTCTTGAGGTGAAGAATTTTAATTCTAATAAAGCAAAAATCAACGGATAATTTTTCACTTATTTTAGAAATATTTGGAGTAATGATGGGTAAAATAAGACATGATTTTTTTTTTTGGGAAAATACACTTTTAGTCCCTGAGGTTTGAGTTATGTTTCATTTTGGTCCCTGAGTTTTCAAACTCAACAATTTAGCCCCTGAGATTTCATTTTAGTTTCAATTTTGTCCCTCCATCCAATTTTCCGTTAAAAAGTTAACGAATTGTTGACATCGCAAAATGTTTTATTAAAAAATTATTTTTTTAAGTTTTTTAAAACATAAATATAATAAAATAATAAATATATATTATTTTATAATTTTTAATTTCTTTTCCCCTCTCTCTCTTTCTTCTTCATCCAACTTTTATCCCAACTCTTTCTTATTCCTTATCTTCAACTTGTCTCCGGCGAATGCTCAACACCGGCCGGCGGCGGCTGCCGACAATTATTTATTTATTTCTTTCTTCCCTTTCTTTCTTCTATTTTCTTCTCATTTAACTCTATTTTTTTTCATAACAGAAAAGAGGAGGAACTCCACGAACTCGCTGACCAGATCTAAAACAAACACAACTGCCGCTCACGAACTCACTGAAGACGAATGCACGAACTCGCTGAAGACAAACGCACAAACTCGCTACTGACTCATGAACTTGCTGAAGATGAACGCACAAACTCACTACTGACTCACGAACTTGCTGAAGACGTACGCACAAACTCGGTACCGATAACGAACTCGTTGAAGCAAACGCACGAACTCGTCGTCGACCAGATCTAAAACATCGTCGAATCGTGAGCTCGTGGCTGTCGTTCCCCTTCGATTTCGGTCTGAAACGAAATCCAGATCTGGGTTTCGTTCCAGATCTGAAACGAAGGGGATTTCCCCTTCGTTTCAGACTACGATTCCAACTTCGGTGAAGAATTGGTCTTTCGAAGTAGGTCGCCGGTGTCGAAGGGGTTGAGGAAGAAGAATGGATGGACCTCGCTTGGATTTGGTCTTTCAAGGTAGCTAGCCGGCTGCATGCTTTAAAAAAAAATGTAGGCGGCGGCTTCCGGTCGTCGGCGAGCGGCAGTTGCCGACGGGAGTATTGAAGAAGAATGAGGGTGGTGTGAAGGGTTGAAGAAGAAGGAAAGGAAAAAAGAATTAAAAATTTATTAAAATTTATTATTTTTATTAACTTTTATTTTAAATAAAATTTTTAATATAAAAATAGGTGTCACGTCAGCAATCTGTTAAAATCTAACAGAAAATTTAATGGAAGGACTAAAATGAAACTAAAATCAAACGTCAGGGACTAAATTGTTGATTTTGAAAACTTAGGGACCAAAATGAAACCTAATCCAAACCTCAGGGACTAAAAGTGTAGTTTTCCCTTTTTTTTTAACAAAATATAATTTTTTCCCTAAATAATATTTTCTAATTATTTTGAATTGAAGATAATATTTTGGCCACTATTTTTAACGTGTGTTGTGGGGTGCTAACACCTTCCCCATACACAAACAACTCCCGAACCCAAATCTGATTTTCGTAGACCGTTTTTTTAATTATTTTTCCTTAAAATGATAGTTTTATCTTATTTTGGTGTCCAATCAAACCATAAAAAAGATTGGTGGTGACTCCTGTTATTTTACCCCTTTTCGAGGACGTCGGCCGCTCCGCGTCGCAGGCACGTGGCGACACTCTTTAATACCATAAATTTAATTTTACGGTACGCATCTGTGTCAACTAAGGTGCCACATATCATCTTGAGCTCCATTCAACATGCCATGTCGACCCGCCACATCATTTGCCACATCATCAATATTTCATTATTGGGTGCCAAATCATTTTTTTTCTAATAACCATAAGAAAGTACAACAATTTTGTTTACATGACTGATTAAAGTTTATGTAGGACAATGTGAGCTCCATGTTGAGGTTGAATAGTTAAAATGGATGTAGGAGCATGAGTATATGAAGAAGAAAGCTCAAATGAGAAGTGCTGTAGGATCATCGCCAATGCAATTTTGGCCTCAATCATTGCAAAATTTTGTCCAATGCATATGCGAGGACCCCATCCGAATGGGAAGAAGCCAGTTTGATTTTTTGTTGCTTTTGAAACTCCCTCAGCGAATCTTTCTGGATTGAATTCATTTGCATCCTCACCCCATAGCTCTTGATCATGATGTAAAAGAATAATTGGGAAACTCAACATCACCCCAGCTGGTAAAGTCAAATTTCCAAGCCTTGTTTCCTTTTGAACAAGACGAGTAAACACCCCTGCTGGTGGATATAGTCTCAGAACCTCGTTCAAAATCATAGTAACCTTTGACATTGCAAAAATAACATGTCATGTATTCAGCTTAAAATTTAGGTGGGGATTCGAAAAGTTAAAATCTATGGTTATTTATCTTTTTCTTTGAGTTCAACCAAATCTAGGTAAAAGAATATTTAAAGCTTTAATTTTTTGGCTAAGGTTTTAATGCATTAATCAGCAAGGTCGTCCTTTACTCATTACAGGACAACAAAATTCAGGGGTCCCAAATTAAAAAAAGTTACTTAACAAAGAAAAATCTTTTGACAGAAGTTAGATAAAAAAAAATTCAATTTCTTACCTCTTCAGTCCTCTCTCCTCTTCCAGAAAAACTCTTCCAAATCATTCTTTTGTCAATTATCTCGTTAAATTATAAAACTTTTTTAATCGAGTTCGAAGGATCACCTTTTTTAAATAAAATATCACTATTATATAGTTGTTTGGTAACATTTTCTTAGTTTTATATATTTTGTTTTTTTTTGGTAAAAAACAATCGTATACAATGAATTTTGGTATTTTAAAATTTTATTTTTTCTATAAAATATTTTAAGACCTCATTTTGAAAAATATCTCATTTGGGACGGGTCTGTAATCAGTTGAGTTATACTTCGATGGTATGTGATTGTTTTAATTCTATTATATTAAATGTTAAGTCGTATGAGATAAAATTGAAAGAATGACGTAAAAAAGTAAATGCAAGAGAATCTCACTCACAATTTTTAGACGATTTAAACCATCAAAATCTGGTTTGTTGTCGCCAAAGACTTCTAAGACCTCTGCTCTTGATCGATCTTGCCATTTTGAATATGAACTCAACAAAACCATGGTCCAAACTAGTAACACCGCAGTGGTTTCTTGGCCAGCAAAATAGAAAACCTTACATTCTTCGACCATGTCTTGTATACTCATTCCAATATTCTTGTGGTTTCCATGTTCTTGAATTTCTTTGAAATTTGATTGTAAGAGGATGCTTAATAGATCAGTAGGCATGGTTTCACCTGCCTTCATAGCCATCTGCCTTTTGTTGACAAGGCTAAAGAGTAAAGTTTTTATTTCTTTACTTATCTTTTTCATTCTATTGTTAGACTTGGTTGGTAGAAACCTGCACATAAAAGCTAATAATGAGGTGAAATAATTCTCATATGATAACAAGTTTCATAAATGTTGATGCACTCATATTCTTGTTTTCAATGGATTAGGTATTTATGCAATAAATAAATAACTTTTTATATATTTGAGGGAGATCTAGAAAATATACAAAAATAAATAATATATAAGAAACTAGGATTGAAATAGTATATGAAATATGAAAAACTTAATTAAGAAGAGATGAATCTAGATACAACTTGAGTATAACTCAAGCAACAAAATAATAATAATAATGTAAAAAATCATTCCAAAAAAATTAAAGATTTTATTTACAAGTTTAGTCCTTGAACTTTTAGGGTTGTATCAATTAGGTTCGTCTTAAACTGCAAATAAGTTTTTGAACTTTCAATTTTGTTTCTAATAAGTCCCAGCTGAACTTTAAAAATGTCTAATAGATCCTGAATTTTCAATTTTGTGTCTAATAGATCTTTGATATATTTGATATTTTAAAAATTAACCAATCTACTATATATAAAATTGAATTTTATGCTTATTTAGAACTTAGAAACCTATTAGCAACAAATTTGTATCTAGTAGGCTTGTGATTTTTTTTTTTTTTAAAAAAAGTTGAATAGGTCAACGAAGTGAAAGTTTAAGGACTTATGAAATACTTTTTAAAGTTTAGAAACCTATTAGAAACAAAATTGAAAATTTGAGAATCTATTTGAAACTTTTTAAAGTTCAGGAACTAAATTAACACATTCAGTTTAGGGACTAAACACATAATTTGACGGAAACTAAATTTACTACTTACAAGTATCTATATCCTAAACATTTAAACATTTAAAAATTGTTAAATAACATAAGTAATTCGAAATTCGAAATTTTGATTTACCTCCATCCCGGTATGTAAACTCTAGAATTAACTTCAATGACCAAATTAGTCAATTCTTTTAGATGTTGAAAGATAATTTTTCCTTCTTCATAACTACTTCCAAATGTTGTTCGAGAAATGACATCCCAAATTTTGCAAATAAGGCTTCACGTCCAATTCACAAAATCCGTCTTGTGAGATCATTCTTTCCCATTTGCTAATTATCTCATTGCAACTCGCACAGATTGTTGGCACCATGTCTTGTTTATCAATTTGAGGGTATATATGACCATTTTAGACTTTCAACAAAATTCAGACATGTTCGAGAGTTCTTTTAGAATTACCAAAATCACTTTTGTCATCCCAAAACTACTTTTATTTTAAAAATGACAATGAAAAATGAATGATTTAGTAAAATCACTCTTAAAACTGATTGTTGGTCAATTACTTGGGGGTGATTCTCAAGTGGTCTCGGATAAGTGATGGTAAATTTCTAAAATAAGTATTATTTCAATTTTTTTTTTTAAAAAAATCTCCTTATATTTCACTTTAGGTTGTCATAAAATGATGTAGAAAGTTAATTTCTTACATTCTAAAGTTTTTGCCACTTGATCATTATTTATCTCTAATTTTTCCCCACTCTATTTTTTTTCTCCAAAAGTTTTTATAATCTCTCTTTCTAACTTTATTCTCTCTTTCAAGATTGTGTCATGTTGGTCCCTAAATTTTTAAAAGTGTGTAATAGGTCTCTAAACTTTATGTGTCTAATTAGGTTGTCAAACTTTGAAAATGTCTGATAAGTCCCTAAACTTTCAATTTCATGTCTAATAGATTCCTAGCATATTTGAAACTTTTAAAAATCAATCAATCAATCAGATATATAAAATTGAATTTAATGTCTATCGGGACCCTAAACTTCCAGAACATACCCTACCCTAAGTAGAGTATAATGATTTTGAAACAATTGAAGTTTGTTAGTTGAATTGTGGCATAGAGACCAACAAATTAAAATGCCTTTGGGCGATTATCTAATTTGAGAAGAAAATGAAGAAAATTAATTACCTTCAACTTGTGGAAATGAAATGCAGGATTGATTATCTTTCTATGTTTAGCCCATTTTTGTCCTTTATGATTAATAAGTCCATCAAAAAGCAACCTGACAAGAGGGTTAAAACTTGGCTTTTGAAACTTGGCTTTTGAATATCGGAGGTTAGAGAAAAGGCAGCGCTCCATGATGTGCACTCTTGGATACGCTCCAATCCACATCAACGACTTCTTCCCTACATTTATGATTTATCCCAACACAAAATGCATCAAATACTTAATAGATTCAAATAAAATTCAAATAATCAATGTAACGAATCTAATTTAACGTTTTCTAAAAATATACAAATTTAAATTTAAAATACTTTGGAAAGATATAGTAATCTTCCGTCTAAAGTATAAAAAAAAATATCCATGGGTTTGTTTCAAAAATGCCCTTGAACTTTAAAAAGTTTCAAAAATACCATTGAACTTTAAAAAATGTTCAAAAATACACTTGCAGTTAAGTTTTGGATGGAAACTATGTTAAAGTTTAAGTTTCATTTATATCTTTGAAAAAAAAAAAACTTTATTGGAAAATGCTTTTTTTTTTCCTCCCTCATTGTAAATTCTTCCTTCATGAAAATTAATGAAAGATTTTGGTTATAAAGGCTTAGTGCAACACAACATTAGATGAAAAAAATTTTTGAAATCAAGTTTTCTCTTTTAAAAAGTGTTAAAGAAGAAGAGTGGTAGAAAAACACACACAACACTAGATGAAAACAGAATTTGAAATCGAGTTTTCTCTTTTCAAACATGTAAAGAAGATGAGTGGGAGAAAAACACACGTGTGCGCATGCTCGCACACACGCACACAGTCTTCTTTTTGCTTTTTACTCTTTGCAAATTTGGTTCAATTTAAAAGATTAATTAATCAAAAAATTTATATACGATTTTGTTATTAATATTTAAGAAGGGTTAGAAACACTATACAACAATAATTTCATTTATTTTTCATAAAATGAATATATAGAGAAAGCTAATGGGTGATGAGGAAATAATATTGTAAAGGCTATCAACAAAATTAAGTTAAGCACATGCAGGATTTCAATAACAAAGCAAAACTCATCTTGAAGTTTCAACACACAGATATAGTCAAACTCTTGAGATGATGTGTTGAAAGAAGAGAAAAAAAAAACTCGTAGTCTAAAAATACATGACAAATAAGTAAAGCTTCTCACTAATTTTCATGGAGGAAGAATTTGCAAAGGAAGGGAGAAAAAAAAAAAGAAACATTTTCCAATAAAAGTGTTTTTGAATTTTTTTGAAAGTTTAAGGGTATTAATAATAAAACTGAAACTTTGCCAGTTTCTATAAAAAAAAATCATGCATATATAAAACAAAAGAGAACGATATCTCTATTAGTACGAGAATTTTTGAATAAAACCAAAAGTAAAGTAAAAAATATCATACTTTAAAAGAAATAATTACAAAAATACAGAAAAGTCTAACAAAAACCGACTCACGAAAAAGTTTAGGAGTGGAAATAAAATAAAATAAAATAAAGAATGGAACTTCATATTACCATATTTGTGGATGGTGTGATGTATGGAGGGGATGACACGTGGAGCAATATCATGGGAGAAATTCATGGGTTTGGATTTGGCGTGGTGCATCATGACGGCTCTTTCCTTCATGTCGCTGGAGAAAAGCCGGTAAGAATTTCCGGCGAATCCTTGGTCTCTGAGGCACTTTTCAAGTTATTAAATTATATGGGCTTCCATCTCAAAACCAATTGGCAATGAGTGGAGTGACCCTTGTGAGGTCTCTTTTCGATGTGGAATCCTCGACATGCCCTCTCAAGATGGTATCTCTTTGGATTCACCATTCTTGAATCGGTTCCCAATTTCTTTTTATTGGACCGAATACCCATTTTTATTGGATCGAATACCCGTTTGGGTTTAATGGGCTCTAATACCATATTAGATTATATGGGCTTCCATCTCAAAACCAATTGGCAATGAGTGGAGTGACCCTTGTAGCTTATATATTGTGAGGTCTCCACCATTCTTTTTGACGTGGGATTCTCAACACAAGCTTCTTGGGCTTCAACCAAACCCAGTTCAAAAATCTCCATGCCCATCTCAATAACAGCACCATCCCCACAATCCAAATTGAAACCCTAAGATCCATCGACAGAGAGATAGAGAGGAAATTGAACTTGTATTCGATTATGGCGATGGAGGGGAGAGCTTATCTTTGCTCATTTATAATATAACAAGAGGAGAGTATTGGCAAGACTAAATTATAAAAAATACCCACGAACTATGAGGTTTGTTTAAAAAATATCCTGAACTTTGAAAAGTTTCAAAAATACCCTAGAACTTTGAAAAAAGTTTAAAAAATGTCATTGCCATTATTTTTTATTTTTTTTATAGAAACCGTTAAAGTTTCAGTTTCAAAAATACCTTTGAACTTAAAAAAAAAATAAATTTAAAATACCTTTATTGAAAAATGCTTCTTCTTTTTTCCTCCTCTCACCGTAAATTCTAACGAATTCCATTAAAAAATTAACGTATTTTTGAAACATTTTTCAAAGTTCAGGGGTATTTTTAAAACTTTTCAAAGTTCAGAGGTCTTTTTGAAACAAATCCCATAGTTCAGGGGTATTTTTTTATAATTTAGCCTATTGACAATCGGCCAAGCTATTAAGGGCCGGCCGACCGGGGGGACCATTATGTAAATAGATTTTAACATAATTCATGATTGTGACAATACCTAGTTAATCTACCTACTACTTAACCCTAATTATTAATTTATTTATGCTAACTTTACTATATTTGATTTTTTTTAGTAACATTTTATCTTAGATTACAACTATACCTAACTTCCTAAAGTTTACATAAAAAGATTTTTTTTTTTTGGTTAAATATACAAACCTAGTTAACAAATAGTTGTGTTGTGTTATACCAACTAGTTGAGATATTTCGTAGACCTACTATTTCTTACTACAATAATTTTGATTATTTTTTTTATTATAGTTTCATAATATAATTTGTTGGCTCTCTACAATATATTGGGTTAAAATTATAAAGTTTAGTCTCTGAGGTCATGTTTGATAACCATTTCATTTTTTTGTTTTTGGTTTTTGAAAATTAAGCCTACAAACACTACTTTTACTCACATGTTTCTTTGTTTTGTTATCTACATTTTCCTTTGTTTTCAAAAACCAAGTCAAATATTTTGAAAACTAATAAAAGTAGTTTTCAAAAACTTGTTTTTGTTTTTAGAATTTGGCTAGGAATTCAAATGTCCTTAACAAAGAGGAAAACTATTGTAAGAAAATTGGGAGGAAACAAACATATTTTTAAAAAACCAAAAATTAAGACCCCGCTTGATAACCATTGGTTTTTGGTTTTTAAGCTTATAGACACTCTTTCCAACTCTAAGTTTCTTTGGCTTTTCATCTACATTCTTCCCATGTTCTCAAAAACCAAGTCAATTTTTTAAAACTAAAAGAAGTAGTTTTCAAAAACTTTGTTTGTGTTTTTAGATTTTGGTTAGGAATTCAAGTGAAAACCATGGTGAGATTAAGGAAAACAAGCTTAATTTAAAAAAACCAAAAACCAAAAACCAAAAACCAAATGGTTATTAAATGGGGCCTAAATTTTTGGAGTCCGTTTAATAGATTCCTAAACTTTAAAAATGGTTAATTATATAGATAGACCATTTGGAACATCAAATTACGTAAATATCAAAGTTTCATGAAAATTTATAGAAAAAATAAGAGAAATTAGCGTTGCAAAGAGAATATTGTAATTAAAGGGGACGATCCGTCTTAACATGGAATCGCATAGGATCAACGAGGTCCATATCAAACTTGAGTTTTAGTCAGGCTCGACGTTGGAAGCGTCGTTGGAAAATTTTGTGATATTTAGGCCCCATTTGGTTCATGATCCGTTTTCGTTTTTATGTTTTTGAAAATTAAAAAATACAAGAGAAACCATGAAAACGTGTTTAGTATGCCTATTTTCAAAAACAGTTTGTGAAAACAACTCAAAAAATGGTATGTTTTCAAAAACGATAAAATGTTGTTTTCATTGTTCTCCAATTTTGTTTTCAAAATAATGGAAACACGAGATACAACTTTAAAAACACATAATACATCTTTCTTTCCATCAAACAATATTGCATTATCTACAAATAACATTTTTTTATTTTTGATATCCAAATTCTCTTCAACTCTAAAGGGAAAAAAAATATAAAATTATTGTTGTGTAAATAGTGTGTTTGATTGATATTGATGTTTTGGTTGTTATTTTTACTTTTTACATAATTCTACATATTTTGAAATATTTCTCCACTTTACAAATAAAGTTTCATGTAATATCGAGCCTTTGGACTTAGATTAGGCCTATCCATGGCCGTCTAAGTTCCAATTGCTGTAATTGGAATCTCAGATTGTAAGTATATTTTATTCTTATGAGATTTCTAAGTTTTTCAGTGCTTAATGTTTGATTTTCATTGTTGTTTATGATTTAGATTTCTATTTATATTACTTGCATGCACAGTAGATTAGATTGACACCCTAATTCGTAGCTTGCATGTTAGTAATTTGCTAAGAAATTAACTTCCACGTAGCTAATGGAATTTTAATTTGTAGTTAGCAAAAAACCGATTCATGGGCACGAGTACCAAGAGCATTTCTCTGACATCGTAGTTTGCACGATAAGTTTAGAGTCTAAATCGATGTTTGTAATTAAATTAGCTTTTCCTATTTAATTGCGAGCATTCTAGCCTAGAGCAACAATTAATTAATTTGTTAATCACGATCGGGTTAGTTAATTAATAAATTGGATGTTGGTTTGATGGGTTGGTCGGGTTAGTGCTCTAGGGGTATCTTGATCAATTATGTAATTAATTAATCTTGACAGGTTTAGTAGGGTTAATTAATTAGTAATTAGGAATTGGTTTGAGGTATGATGGGATCGAGTCAATTAATCTAGAAAGTGAAATACTCACAGCAAAGGGTACCCTTCAACAACAACATTTGCAAATATTGCAAGAAGAAGAAGAATTAGAAGCTAGGCTTGAAGTTGAAAAAGCTAAGCGAGGTGAAATTTCTAAGCTGATTGTCGAGAAAGAGAACCTTTTAAAACAACATCAACTCGAGGCTTCTAAACTGCGAGGAACTATAAGTAGTATTGAGGATGCCCCTGTTCTTACTGATGCAGACGCTAAAACCTTGACAATGCTTCATGGAATGTTGGAAGATGCACAAAAAGAGCTGAGAACTACAAGTGAGTGTCGTGATCATACTTCATTTTTTTTTAATCTATATCATTGTAGCAACCTTTTTTTTGGTCATTTTTTTTTATTGAAGATGTCTCTTTTTTTTTTTTTTTTTTTTTTTTTTTTTTTTTTTTTTTTTATCAACATCAAACTTGTTTCGCATAATCAATTGACTTTTTTTTTTATTATTCAATAATAAATTTCCTTTTACCAACATGAGATGATGATTATTTTTTTTGTTTTATTTTATGGATTAAGCTTAAAGTTTCCTTTTAAGTTGTCTACGTACCCATTAATAAATGGGATCAAGTCATAACGTAGTTCATGTTGGATCGGTATGACAACCCCTAGAGGGGGGTGAATAGGATTTAATGAAATTGTATAAACTTTTTAGTACAGTGGGCCCGATTTAAACAAATAAGTGAACTTTTTAGAAATAATTAATTTTAACACAAATTAGTCAAGAAATTAGAAATAGATTTTAAACACCCAAATTAATTCCAATGTAAATGTTGTTCATAAACATTAACAATAAATTATAGGAATTAATATCATGCAAATAACGATAAAGAAAATTAATTGCACAAATTAAATAGTAGAGGGTTAGAGAAAATAACACCGGAAATTTATAGTGGTTCGACAAACGGCCTACTCCACTCCCCAAGCTCCTCTTGGGTATTCGATTGAAGAACACGACTCTTTCCACGACTTAGAGTCCAACCGGTACAGTGTTCTTTTTGCGGGAGCAAGAACAAACCCGATCCTTTCCACGGTTTAGGATCAAACCGTTACAACCGCTCTTTTTCGGGCTCAAGAGCAACCCTTACAAGATTTGGAAATTTGAATACAATTTTACAAACTCTCTCAAAAGAGTAGATATACAAATTTTTGCTCACAAATTTGTAAGAAAAATTCTTACAAATTAATGCCCTCAAATGGCTAAGAAAAATAAAATTGAATAGCTCAAGAATCTCTCAAAATAAAACTCTCACAATAAATTCAAAGCAACATTGAAGAATAGAAGAGAACAAACATGTAGAAATTGGAGAGAAATTAGAGAGAAGATATTGTTGTTATATTTTGTGAAAGAATGGGGTATAAATAGGAAGAAGATGAAGTTGAAAAGAATTTGAAATTAAACTTAATTTGGACCATTGGATTGGAGTTAAAGAAAAATGAAGGGTAGAGATTAAAAGAAGTTAAAAGAAAAAAGAAATTTAAAATTATAATATAATTTAAATAAACAAATAAAAACTTTTTAACTTTGAAAATCATCCCAACGGTAAAACTAAAAACATTTTATAATAATAATTATAATAATAATAATAATAAAAATAATAAAAATTAAAAAAGTAAATATATGTGTGTTAGTCTAACGGTTAAAAGAGATTTTTTTAAAAAATATATTATATATATATATATGAATTCTGGCAAAGCATTAAATGCATTTGATTTTTTTTTATTTATTATTTTTTAAATAACCGTTTGACACATATGTTTTTTAAATAAAATAATATATATATATATATATAACCAAAAATGCTCCATGTGTCACACTCTCAAGCCTTCCATGTGTCGTCGTCGGATTGGTCCATGATGCTGACTCAGCTGCCACGACTCACCACTGGTAATTTTCGTTAAATCTTGTTTCGGCTATAACTTCTTTGTTTTAGCTCCGATTTGAGTGATTCAAGAGGTGTTGGAATCGTTGTTCCGAGCTCTACGCTATGGACACAATAAAACAGTAAAATTTTCAGCAATTAAAAATTGGGTTTGTTATCGTCGAAACAATGATTAATTAATTAATTTGAGATTAAGGGCCAAAAAGCCAACAATCTCCCCCTTTTTGATGATGACAAACCATACAAGAAAAATGACTTGAAATTCATATAAACCATATGAAGTACATATATCAAGTGATAATTTCAATATAAAGCCCAACAAATCATCATAAAGATCATTCTTGAAATTCACTCAAAAATAAATTCTCCCCCTAATTAATATAATCAAAATCATAGCAGAAATACATAACATATTTTTCTTAAACTTCTCCCCCTTTGGAATCATCAAAAAGAATAATTAAGAGACATTTAGAACTACATAAATGATTCCCTTAAAAACATGAACATAAATTTAGCACAACTCTCCCTAAGAATATTAACACATGCTTTCCATACCTCCCCCTATCAAAATGCCTTCTAAAAGATGTAACAAGAAAATCGAGAAGCATTAGTTATAAGAAATTCTAAAATAACATTTTTCTTCAAAGATTACTTACTCCCCCTAAATAGATAAACAATATGCATAAGAGGGGTAGAGTTTCGAACATACCTCGATAAACTTGAACAACAATAAGTTTTACCTTTTTCATCTTCTTGTCAAGTTGAGTGGATGTACTCATAAAGGTTTTTGCAAAATTACCTTCAATGAACTTGTCTTTGAGTAATTTCTCTCAACATATCCACTTCAAACTTAGTAGACATATACTTAGAAAATACTTTAGTTATAATTTTTACATAAAGAGGAACAAAAAGCAATATCATGAAAATCATATAAATAGAACAATTCCCTCTAAAAACATCCATTCTATTATAAAAAAAAATCAATAAATATCAGGGAGATGAAGTAACACTAGGAAAATTATCCAAACAATTTTCACAAGATAAAATATCATGTTTGATCAATCTATTTCATACACATCATCAATAAATTTCACAAAATTTTCATTCGAAAAAAAATATGGCACAAGTGAAGTGAAATTTCAAATAGAAATTTAATTCTCATGGATATGCACATAAACAAAATTTTCATACACAAAGGATACATAAGTAAATTAATCTTAAAATGATCAACTTTTCAATTTATCAAATCCAAGCAACATTTAAAACATTATCATGATACCAAAATATGAAATGTAAAACAAGCATATCATCACATAGGCCACTTAATAAGAATTTATCAAATAAACATATGCAAATAAAACCATAAAAAGATTAACTAAATAAACACTAATACCAATTGTTTTTGTGCATAGGTCCATCCCAACTCATGTAAAAAAAATCAATCATGTATAGGCAAGAAACATCATAAAAGAAAAAATTGATATCAATTGTGGTTGATCATAGGTTAACCACGGTCTATGTCATAAAAAAACATATCGATCAAATATGGACAAAGAAAATCACAAAAATTAAGTAAGCACTTTTGAGCAACATGCTAACAAAATTTTAGAGTAAAAATCAATTTCATAAATACTCTCCCTATGAAAAAGAATTCAACAACTATTTTCAAACAAAATTTAAAAACAATCAACTTTAAAAAAAAAAACACAATTTTGAAATCGATTTTTATAGAAAACAAATAGTTCACGGCCAAAAAACATTTAATCAAACTATTCAAAAACAACATACATCCATCAATAACAATAATTCATATTTTCAATATTTTGACAAATCATTGACCAATATATTGGATAAATATCAACATTAAAAACCAATAATCTAATATCATGCAAAATATGCCAAAATATATATTCAATAATTTCTCATGGCATATAATCCAAATTTAAATAAAAATCAATAAAGATTATGGATAAATCTCAAGAACATTCTACCACAAATGTTAAAGAGCAATCCACTAATCCACTAATCCATAAATAATCAAACAATGCACATAAATGCCAATAATATTCTCAAGTATCTCATGGACATTTAATCTATAATCAACACAATTCAAGAAACCAACATTTTACTCTCTAACCCATCAAGAAGATACAATTTCCATATCAATAAAATAATAAACTATCAATAAAATACAAAATTACCAAAAAAGGTCATTTTCCTTGATGTGTTCGAGCAAGCCACTATGTTGCTTTATTGAAATTTATTTCCAAATTATAAGACCAAGGCAACCACTTGCTTATTGGAATCACACCTACAAAGACAAAGCTTAACCAAAAGATCTTGGTACCCATTTCTTGGGTCTTTCATTGTTAGTGAGCATTGATTTTAGAATCCATTTTAAATTTGTTCCAACATTATTAGCATTCAATTTTGGCAAATAACAATTATTGAATGTATGACCAATTTTGCCACATGAATAACAACATTATGCATAAACTTTTCACAATTATTGAATGTATGACCAATTTTGCCACATGAATAACAACATTATGCATAAACTTTTCATTCACATAATATCTATGCATATTCTTTTTCACACAAGTGTTCCTTTTATAGGTATTTTGAAATTTTGTTTTATAAGGAACATTTCTCTTTCCATAACCATTAAGAGCATTTTTCAATTTATAGCAATTTGGTCTGATATGACCTTTAATACCACAATAATGTCATATAGGCACAAATCTTGATTTTACATCCACATTTTTAGCCTTTTTATGTCTAGGCACAAATTTAGCACTATGCATACATTTGAAATTTTCATCAACATGTTTAGGCACAAATTTTGATTTTTCATGCATAGGTCTAAATTTCTCATCTCTTGGCACAAATTTAGATTCAACAAAATTGGAGACATTGGGTAAAATATTTTTAAGCATACTAGGAGTAGCTTTAACAAAAATAGTCTCAGAATTAGATGAAGAATTTTCATCCACATAGCCTAATCCCTTTTTGTCATTAAAAGGTTTACCCATGTCAATAATTTTATCTAATTTTTGTGCACCTATAGTCAATTTCTTAATAGTCTCTTTTGCAATTTCAAGCTCTTTATTAGCTAACAATTCTTTTTCTTTAAGCACATGCAAAATATCATTTTTCTCATGACTATCACATTCAATGAATTTAATCTTGTCAATCAAAGCAAATTTATCATTCTCTAAAGAAGTATTGCTAGTTTCCAAATCAATAATTTTATTTTTCAAGCTAGCAATTTCATCTTTCAATTCTAATGAAAATGATTCAATTTTCTCATTCTTATTTCTCAAATCATTCAATTCAAGTTTCAATTCACAAGATAAAGATTTGAGATCCTCATTTTCTTTCTCAAGAAATTTAATTCTATTAACCTTAACATTTTTCTCATCACACTCACTATCAACCTCATTATGCAACAAAACATTATTAGCTCCATTTTTCAAACATGCATTTTCATTTATCAAAGATTTATTCTCAATAGACAATGTCTTATATTTCTTTGATAATTTCACATATTTAGAGCTAACTTTTTCTAAATCATTTTGCATATTCTCAAATGCATCATAAGTTGGAGATTTATGAGTTACCTCATCTTCATCGCATTCGAGATAGGTCCCATTGTTCGAATGAGCCATCAAGCACAAGGAGGATGCTCACACTTTTCTTTTTCTACTCCACGGAACTTTTCTTGATTTTGAGAATTATAATTCTCCTTCGCATCAAATAAATCATTAGTAGTACAAGAAGAATTTTCCACATTATACATATTATCAAGAAAATTCCAAATATCATATGCATAGGTAAAATGTGAAATTTTATCACATATATTTTTATCTAAAGCACAACATATGATATTTTTTGCTTGGTCATTAAAAGAAAGCATTTCATCATTCAAATTTAATTTAGGCAAATTATTTTCACATACATACAAAATATCAAAATCTATAGATAACAAGAAAGTTTTCATTCTATGGCTCCAAACATCAAATTTTCTACCATCAAAGAATGGAGGTTTATCAATACAATGACCTTCAAGAAAATCTATAGTTGCCATAGCTCTTAGCAATTAAGCTTATCAAGAAAAAAAATATTTTAAGAAGAGCAACCCGCTCTGATACCAATTGTTGGATCGGTATGACAACCCTAGAGGGGGGTAAATAGGGTTTAATGAAATTTTAAAAACTTTGTAGTACAGTGGGCCCGATTTAAACAAATAAGTGAACTTTTTAGAAATAATTAATTTTAACACAAATTAGTCAAGAAATTAGAAATAGATTTTAAACACCCAAATTAATTCCAATGTAAATGTTGTTCATAAACATTAACAATAAATTATAGGAATTAATATCATGCAAATAACGATAAAGAAAATTAATTGCACAAATTAAATAGTAGAGGGTTAGAGAAAATAACACCGGAAATTTATAGTGGTTCGGCAAACGGCCTACTCCACTCCCCAAGCTCCTCTTGGGTATTCGATTGATGAACACGACTCTTTCCACGACTTAGAGTCCAACCGGTACAGTGTTCTTTTTGCGGGAGCAAGAACAAACCCGATCCTTTCCACGGTTTAGGATCAAACCGTTACAACCGCTCTTTTTCGGGCTCAAGAGCAACCCTTACAAGATTTGGAAATTTGAATACAATTTTACAAACTCTCTCAAAAAAGTAGATATACAAATTTTTGCTCACAAATTTGTAAGAAAAATTCTTACAAATTAATGCCCTCAAATGGCTAAGAAAAATAAAATTGAATAGCTCAAGAATCTCTCAAAATAAAACTCTCACAATAAATTCAAAGCAACATTGAAGAATAGAAGAGAACAAACATGTAGAAATTGGAGAGAAATTAGAGAGAAGAATTGTTGTTATATTTTGTGAAAGAATGGGGGTATAAATAGGAAGAAGATGAAGTTGAAAAGAATTTGAAATTAAACTTAATTTGGACCATTGGATTGGAGTTAAAAAAAATGAAGGGCGGAGATTAAAAGAAGTTAAAAGAAAAAAGAAATTTAAAATTATAATATAATTTAAATAAATAAATTAAAACTTTTTAACTTTGAAAATCATCCCAACGGTAAAACTAAAAACATTTTATAATAATAATAATAATAATAATAATAATAATAATTAAAAAGTAAATATATGTGTGTTAGTCTAACGGTTAAAAGAGATTTTTTTAAAAAATATATTATATATATATATGAATTTTGGCAAAGCATTAAATGCATTTGATTTTTTTTTTATTTATTATTTTTTAAATAACCGTTTGACACATATGTTTTTTAAATAAAATAAAATAATATATATATATATATATATATAACAAAAAATGCTCCATGTGTCACACTCTCAAGCCTTCCATGTGTCGTCGTCGGATTGGTCCATGATGCTGACTCAGCTGCCACGACTCACCACTGGTAATTTTCGTTAAATCTTGTTTCGGCTATAACTTCTTCGTTTTAGCTCCGATTTGAGTGATTCAAGAGATGTTGGAATCGTTGTTCCGAGCTCTACGCTATGGACACAATAAAACAATAAAATTTTCAGTAATTAAAAATTGGGTTTGTTATCATCAAAACAATGATTAATTAATTAATTTGAGATTAAGGGCCAAAAAGCCAACAGTTCAAAGTACAAATTTGATTCTTTTTTGGGATCGTTCACCTTTTTAACTCATGTGGGCTCGGAGTATCATGCAGTTTAGGTTATTGCGATATGGAGCATTACATTTTAAGCATAATATTTCTTGAGAAACTTGTCATTGATTGGGCCAATTTTGAGCCCATCTTTATCAACTATCTTGTATGCTCTATTTGTGTAAACTTTTTTCACAACGTAGGGTCCGTCCCATTTAGGTGTAAACTTGTATCCTGTATGCCGAGTTGTGATGATATGTCTTCATGTAGTTTGTCGAATGGGAATATAATTCTTATTTGAGCTCATAATATGGAGTTTATAATTAAATACCAAGGCATTGGGAAATTATTCTTGGAATATGAGTGTTATGTTAATTAATTTCTTTCCCTAAAGCCGTTAAATTCTAAGTCACCGTTGTTATAAGGTTGTCGTTAAGCGTTGAAAGTTTCATGCTAAATCGAAGGGATGAAGTTGGAGTTATATTCTTGGTAATGCATTTTTGGATTTTTGGATTGTTGAGGAATAAAGAAAAGAATTAAAGAAAATGAAAAGAAAAATTTGGAATCCCTCAAGCTCTCCCATCTCTCATCTCTCCTTTTCCCTCTTGGCCGTAAACCCTCCCCTTCCTCGTGCATACGTGTGCTGCCCAGCCCCGCCACCTCACCGCCGTCGCCGCCTGTTCAGTCGTTGGAGTTGTGTTGCCGCCACCGTCGTCCGCCAGCCTCCATCTCATGTAGATCTCTCTCTCTCCCTCTTCTCCGCACATTTCCTCTCTCTTCATGGTCTCTCTCTCATCTTCCTCTTGTGTTTCCGTCCAGCATGAGCACGTCGCTGTCACCGGAGTAGCAGCTCCGCCATCGTTGTGTCGTTGCAGCCAAGCTCCATGTCGTCGCTCTCGTGGTGTTGTCGACAGCAAGAACCCACACGTCGTCTCCCTCTCTTTAGCGTTATTCAGCCAAGAACCCGTGGGTAACCTCCTTCTCCCTCATTCTCAGTCATTTTAAGGTTGATTTAAGGTTCTCTTGTTCTGTTTTTGTTAAATCTTGCAGAACCAGCATTTTGGAGTTCGCTTCCTCACGATTTCGCCTCTGTCCAATGGTGTTTTGACTTCGTTTTGGATCATTACGACGTCATTCAGCGATTCCTGTAAGTCTAAGTCTTTACCCACACTTGGTGGGTGTTAGAATTGATTTACCCATTGCTTTATGTACTGTAAATCTTAAGTTAGCGATGAACTTCTGTTCTACTGCGCCGTCTAAGTTTTCAATCGGGTTCAAATCACTTAAGCTTGAACACCCATTGCCCAAGGAGTTTTCTAGCACACTGTTCGAGGAGCTTCCTTGGACTACCTTGGATTACTAAGGTTGTGTTAGAAGCACTGTATGTAAGTAGTTTCTACTTACTAAGTTATGTTTGACTACCTGTAGCATGTTGAGTGTTTACCTTCTTTTTCTATATACTTGTGAGAATCATGATCTGTTATGTTGCTGACTGTGTATTACTTGAAATGAGTGTATCTTGTTGAGTTAAGCATGACTTGTTGTGTTAAGACTTGGATGAAATGTTAGAGTTAAAGCATGACTTGTTGTGCCTTATAGCATAGTATGTGGCTTGGGATGAGCATGTTTTGGTTGATTAAACATGATGAAGTGTTGTGTCAAGCATGGTTGAGTCTGTCTAGCATGTTGCATGGGGATGTGTAGCATGAGTCAGGTGTGAGGCGTAGCACATGGCACGTACTTCATGTGTAGCAGAGCGTGACATGGAAATCACGTGGGTGTGAGTGCAGAGCGTAACACATAAATCACGTATGAGTGATGCAACACATGGCGTGGAATTCATGTGGGGTAAATGTGGAGCATGATGTGGAAATCATGTATTTGCGAAGCATGACGCGAAAATCATGTATTTGCGGAGCATGATGCGAAAATCATGTAAAATTGCAGATGCAGAGCATGACGCAAAAATCATGTAAATTGCGGAGCATGCTGCAAAAATCATGTAATTGTAAAGCATTATACGCGAAAATCATGTAGTGTCTAGTGCGTGCGTTGCATAGTATGAAATGCATTTGCATGGTCATTTATTGTTTTTAAGCATGTTGGTAGATTATGGCTTAAAAGCATGTTGATTGTTTTTTGTTGTATAAGCATGTTGGATGCGTGTGAGAAGCATGTTGGTTGATTTTTTTGATATGTGTGACTTGGTAAGTGTGAGTTGCTTACCAGTATCATGGTTGTACTGATACCCTATTCCCCATCTTTCCCCAACATTTTAGATGTTGCAGGTTTGGACGATGAGCTGGACCTTGGCGATGAGGAGAAGAACTTCGAGGAGGAATCCTAGGGCGTTTGGATTTTCTTTCTTTTGTTATGATGGAATAGGTTAGAGTTGGGTTGGTTTTATTTTGGTTGCTTTGGATAGGGCAGTTAGTTAGTTAACTACTATTATTTCTGTTATTGTGAGAGACTCACCTGAGATGTTTATGTTTTGAAACTTATGGTTTAGTCATGTTGCTATCTCATTTAAAGAATAAAAGTTGAATAAGTAATGTGTTCTGTTGCATGGATTGGTTTAATGCATGTTACTAAGAAACCTGACTCATATAGTGAAGTTAGGTTGTGAACTCTAAATTGTAGCTTGGTGGAGTTTGGTTTTTGAGAATGTTTAGAAGTGTATGTCTCATTTATTAGGTGTTAAAAATTTTGGATTAGTCCGTTTTACGTTGTTATGTTGCCGAAATTTTCGGTGCATTCGGTTTAAATTGGTTCGGTTTTGTGGCTAAGGTTTCAGAGTTGTAGTAGCGTCTCTAGGCCAGTGGTTGAAAAACCTGGGGCGTTATAGTTTATCTTTTATCTTTTTGTATTTCCAACATTTTTGGTCTTTTATCCTTTTGTTGGGATTCTTTCCCAAGTCTATCCTTTTAATTTTCCAACGAATCTATCAAGGGTTCTGTCCTGATGATTCGATCTTATCTTTTAATTTTCTGTATTCAATTAATTTTGAAGTCTGGGGTCTATAAAAGACTTCCAAATTGTATTGCAAAGACAGAATTCAGAATTCTTCAAGCTATCCTCTCTTGTAAAGCTTGAATATTTGAACTTGTCATCCTTTTGTATTATTGATCCGCATAAACCATGTATTTTCGTGCGCGCACGTGCACACACACACACACACAGAGAAATGAAACGCTAATTATGAACTAAACTCGGCAGAAATGAAACGCTAATTATGAACTAGACTCGACAGAAAAAAGGGAAAGAAAAAAATTGATATTGTCAAATTATATTGTACACTTATTTGTTATTTATTTCCATTTTTGTAATTAGCTCCTTATCGGTAAGTGATTGATAGAGTAGGTATTTTATTCCTTGTAGGTATTTTTCTTTCATTTTATTTTCTAGGGTAATTTGCTATTTAGGCTAGCTCTATATTCATCTTTTTCATTCAAGGAATAATATTTTTTTTCTCTCCTTTGCATTGATATGGTATCAGAGCCTTGAAGCTCTTGATTGGCTTTCATTGTCGATCATTTTCTTCGACCGACCTTCATTGCTGATCATCTCCTTCATAGCCTGCATTGCCGATTAGTCTTCATCTAGGCGTTTTGGCATACGTGGGTCACTTTCCATTTGCAAGCACATATCGTGTTCGTTGGTATTTCTTCTCGTGCTCGGGCCCGAGTATTTAGCGTATTTTTCCCGACCGTTTTTTATTCATGAGCATCATTTTTTTGAGTTATCCGTTAGTGGGTTTTTTGTTCGTGAGTGGGTATTTTTGCACGGTTGCTTAGCTGTTTTTTTTCTCTTAGTGTGGGTATCTTTGCTCTGTTACGTGGTTGTTTTTGCTCCCAGCGTGGGTATTTTTTGCTCAGTTACGTGGTTTTTTTTTACTCTCAACGTGGGTATTTCTTTTGCTCTCACAGTGGGTATTTTTCTGTGTGTTGTGTGGTTGGTTACTCTCAGCTGTGTGGTTGTTGCTCCCAGCTCCCTTCTGCGTGGATGTTTTTTTTTTTTAATTGGCTCTATGTTAGATCTCACCAAAGAAGGTCTTATGGAGGAGACTAATAAGACTACAACTACAGGAGACCTTCAAAACATTCATCCTAGTTATAGGTTGGATGGAAAAGATTAGTGATACATGTATGTTTTTCCATACTGTCAAGGAGATATAGGAAACGATGAAGCAAACATATTCTAAAGTGAAGGATGCTGCACAGATATATGACATCACAAGACTCTTATCTCGGGAACAAAACAAGGAAGTCGAACAGTGACAGAGCATTCTACCATTCTTCAAAGCTTGTGGCAAGAATTGGATCATTACCAATGTGTTGAAAAGGATCGAATTTATACTTTTCTTGCAGGTCTTAATGTTGAATATGATGTTGTTCGAATACAAATTTTGGGCAAAAACCTTTCATCTTTAAATGAGACTATTGCCATTGTTAGAAGTGAAGAATCCTGTCGTTGTGTTATGCTTGAACCACAAACTGAAGGATCAACCACGAAGGTAGGAGGTATCAAAATAAATGATGTAGATCAAAATGCATCTATTGGAACTGTAAAAGATAACAGTTGGGAAGGAGGAAAATCAGGAAGTAAAGATCATGTGGTATGTACTTATTGCAAAAAACCAAGGCACACCAAGGATAAATGTTGGAAGCTGCATGGTAAGCCAACTAATTTTTAGAATCCAAACTCCAAGAACTGGCCAAATAAAGGTAATACAAATAAAGGACATGGACAGACTCATATTTCATCAACTCAGAATGGTGAAGTAACTGAAGAAACATTTGGAAAAGGGGAGTTGAACACAAGTGAGATTGAAAAACTAAGGAGTCTTTTAGAGACCTCGCAAAAGGTTCCTGGCCAAGGTGCATGTTTAGTAGCTTTTTCAGGTACAACCTCTCAACATAACTTCCCTGCTTGGATTATTGATTTCGGTGCAACTGATCATATGACAAATACTAGTTGTAATTTTATCTCCTATAGTCCATGTCCAAGCAATAAGAAAATATCAACTGCAGATGGAACCTTAGTAACAGTGGCTGGTCAAGGAGACATCAAGATAAATACAGACATTACTTTAAAGAATGTACTTCATATACCACGTTTAATTGTTAACTTGATCTCAGTAAAGAAATTGATTAAAGATTTGGGGTGCAAAGTAATTTTTTCTCATTCTTCTTGTATCTTTCAGGACCAGGGCAATGGAAAGATGATTGGACTTGCTAAAGAACATAATGGACTTTGTTATGGGTGAATTTGGACCTAGCTCTAAGGAAGTCAAAATGATAAGAGCCCAGAGAAGAAACAAGTCAGCGGAGGCCCATTGGACCCAAATCAATGTCTAGGGTTATTCTCTCTCCTAAAAGGAAGGGGAAACCCTAATTTCAACTATAAATAGAAGAGCTTAACCCCAAGGTAGGGGGACTTGGCTCGGTATCTATTTTCTTCCCCTATATTATTACTTTATTTGCTTCGCTTATAATCTCCCAACTGACTTAAGCATCGGAGTCGGTGTGGCAAGTGGTGTTTAGTTTTCTCTTGTTTTGCAGGCCACGTCTTCCCCATTCAAATAAATTTACCGTTGATGTCACGGTCAGGTGAGTTCCTTGGCCAAATTTTGGCATCAACAGTTGGCGCCGTCTGTGGGGAGGACGCTAATCTTACGTCAAATTCGTGGTTGCTGGCATGGGGAAGCTGAAGCCACCAAAAAAAAATTCACTAATCGACACTACCGCACGCAAGTTCTAGTTTGAATTTTGCCCCTGCCGCCTACGTGTTCGCATGTTGCTGTTTGAAGGGAAAAAGGATTATCGAGATCAAAGTTGAATTAGAAGTTGGATTGTGTCTTTCGTTTGGTTCTCGAAGTAGAGGTCTGGCGGTGGCTACAAAGCTTCTTCTGATGCTCCATGAACGAATCCTGTGAGTAAATAAAATATGAAAAGATTCCATAAACCTGCACCATATTTAAATATAAATATCATCTTGATTCTCGCGCTCAGGTAAATCTTTTGGAGTTGTTTGTGCCTGCCAACATGTTTGGTTTTTCTTCTTTTTGATATTTTGAAGGTTAATATGCATGTACTTATGAAATTTTTTATGAAAGTTAAAAACTGAATATGAGAACCATCTCCAAGTTATATGATAGTAGCATAGCATCTGTAGATTCTTGTGCTTATTCATGCATGATCCTTGAATTCAATTATTCTGGAGTTGATCACATTGAGGAAGGACTATCCATCCATTTTGATTTCATTAAATTCTAAGACTCGTAGTCCAAGATCTCTAATTTTCCTTTTTGTTCATTTAGAAAATTTCTTGCCGCATATCTCTAGAATTTTGCTTATCTTTGGTGAGCTAATTTTTCATGATCTGAGATTCAAATTGCATGAAAAATGGTGCCAAAATTGTGGAGAATCCAGTAAATTTCAAGAATAAAATCATTCTTGGAGCAAATCAATGAGATATAATAGAGATTTTTTGCTTATTGCTCATACTTGGAGTCTTCTAGATTTCACCGCAGACAACTGCAGCATAATCATCTTCTAATTGAAGTAAAAAAGAAGGCTTCCATAGTGCAAGTCGACTTCCAATTCTTCTTCCACCTCCGTTTAAGCCTCTAGATTCCAAATATGGCAGTGGGGAGGCACGCCTCTTCGCGCGCAACATCATGGATGACTTTTTAGAATTGGTCTCCGAGAATGAGATTTGCTTCATGCACACTAGTTTCAAGTGTGAAAACAGAAACATTAGTGCCAAGACTTTTCTCCCCTTTTTCTCTCTCAAGAAAATTAATGGAGGAAAGTTTTCTCAAGTTCAAGCGAGGATGAAAAAAAAATCTGCTACTATCCTACTTTGACCACGAAGGTTTCGAATCAGTTTCAATGGCGGCTAGGAGTCCAAGTTCAGAATCACGGTTTTCAAAAATTGAACTTGAGGGCCCAAAGAGTGCTGAGGATATATGCAAGGTATTTGTTTAAATTCACATTTAAATTACTTAAGTTTGTTTTTGATTTTGTTAATTAGAAAGATTTGTAATTTCAAATTTATTTTAATTATCATTATAGATTATCTTAAATCATAGATTTGATTTGCTCTCTAATTTATAATTTCAATTAAATATTTCGTTGAAGATATCTTGTTGATAATTCATATTTTAGATTGGATTTATCTAATTTAAAAATTGTAGATTTGATATATCTATTATTTTGGTATTTATTCAATGAATAAATAGACCGACTGGTCATATTTCAAACTGCACAATTAAATTTGTTCAGTCCTATTTATAAAGTTACTTGGATTGAAGAATTGGAATTAAAGTAGACCATTGTAAAGCAAGTTAGTTATTTGCTTGCACATAAATTGTTCTATGGCATCTTCATAAATGTCTGCAAATATTATGAAGTTTGTTATTTATTTCTAATTCTGAGTTCAACAATATGGAGTGATAAATTCAAGTGGTTGAAGATAACTCATATTAGCCCAGCAAAGGTCTTTACCATTTCATAAGGCTTAACATTTTGGGTATGTTCTCTACCTACCCCAATTTACTATATGTTTATTACTCAATTCGTAATTGCGAGTTCTGATACATTCTTATGCAAATTATTCATAATTTGCAAGCTCCTCATGACATACTTATATTTTTTATCAATGACTAGTCTTTTCCTCATATCTACATAATGTTATCTACTAACATTATTTCACGAGGAGGAAAAATGGAGCTCATGTTGAGTAGCTGAGTCAACGAAATGTCATTGGAAGAGTGAAAAAACCTATACTCTCCAAGGCACTCGATTTATGGTACGACCTTAGAAGAGTCGACAAACGCTCGAGAATGATGATGTTGAAGGTCTCAGTGACAACGACAGAGCTGACATGCAAAGAGCTGAGGTTGAGCCGTAGGAGGCCGACGCCCACAAAAGCCAATAAGGGAGAGTTATGAGACATGAAAACGTTAAGGTATGTCACCATCGATTACTCAAGCACAACTTTTACTTCGAGAAAAACCTTGCTTGAGTAGGGGGCTGCACAGGGAATATGTTTCCCTAATTAAATAAAACAGTCAGAAAGGCAGCAAATTTGGCCTCATCACTTTGTGGTCATAAAAACCATACTCAATTCCATAAAGAACTTGATCCAGGTATTTATGTTATCGCATCTCCAAAGATTTAGCATTTTTGCTCATAAGCTACTTGACTCTGTTTTTATGTCTAGAATAATATTCTTGAGCTAGTACTTTCTTTTAGTATGTGCTCTTATTATAGCTTGATTGGCTAGAAACTTAATGATACACTCGTTTGTGAAAAACATATTTGTAGACTGACCCTTGCAGAGGTTGGGTCCTTCAAAGCCCTCGATCGAGTGTACGCACCGTCAAGATGAAATTCCAAGAACACCCTCGAGATGAGATTCCAAGACCTCGACTGAGTGTACTCACCCTCGAGATGAGATTCCAAGACCTCGACTGAGTGTACGCACCCTCGAGATGAGATTCCAAGACCTCGACTGAGTGTACGCACCCTCGGGATGAGATTCCAAGCTTTTCCCCAGAAGAGTGTACGCACCCCTGGGATGACCACGATGCTTGAAGAGAGGCCCGGGAACTTCCTAGGCCTCCCCAAGCTTTTCCCCAGAAGAGTATACGCACCCCTGGGATGACCACGATGCTTGAAGAGAGGCCCGGAAACTTCCTAGGCCTCCCCGAGCTTTTCCCCAGAAGAGTGTACGCACCCCTGGGATGACCACGATGCTTGAAGAGAGGCCCGGAAACTTCCTAGGCCTCCTCAAGCTTTTCCCCAGAAGAGTGTACGCACCCCTGGGATGACCATGATGCTTGAAGAGAGGCCTGGAAACTTCCTAGGCCCCCTCAAGCTTTTCCCAGAAGAGTGTACGCACCCCTGGGGTGACCATGATGTTTGAAGAGAGGCCCGGGAACTTCCTAGGCCTCCCCAAACATTTCCCCAGAAGAGTGTACGCACCACTGGGATGACCACGATGCTTGAAGAGGGGACCGGGAACTTCCTAGGCCTCCCCAAGCTTTTCTCTAGAAGAGTGTACGCACCACTGGAATGATTACGATGCTTGAAGAGAGGCCCGGAAACCTCTTAGGCCTCCCCAAGCTTTTTCCCTAAGAAGAGTGTACGCACCCCTAGAATGGACACAAACACTTGAAGAGAGGTTGACACATGCCCTCAACCTCCCCAAGTCCCCAACTGAGTGCAGGCATCCTTGGGATGGAAAACAAACAAGCAAACAACGCAGAGGAGTTGGTCGACCTCATGCCAAGGCCGAGTTCGACCATCCAGAGGCCAAGGCCGAGCTCCACCCTCAAAGGCCCAACATTTTTCCATAGTATTTGACGCATCTCCACAACCTCCTCAAGGCCACAGGTTATCTCAACTCATCTGGTTGGACACATCTTGCCAAGTCCGAGCACAAACCCTAAAGAGGGGATATGCACTCCCTATCAAACAAAAAGCAAGAGGGGATGTGCACTCCCTATGAAGCAAAAAGCAAGAAGGGATATGCCTCCATATTAAACAAAAGGCAATAGGAGTTGACCGAGGAGGTTAGAAAACGGAACCGAGACTAACCCTCCAAGGGTTGAAGCTGATCATCCGAAGTTTGAAGCCGACCATAACCAAATGAAAAGGAGAACCCTCATGATAAAGCATCTAAGGCTAGCCTTGGAATATTTGAACTCAGGAGAACTTATGTAGCTGCCCAAGTGAAGTGAAGAGGAAATCAACACACAAATCGACACAAATGAGAATTATACTCTTAAATTGGGCTTAAGGCGTTTGACTTATAGCAACAGGCCACTTCTGAATCCCAATTCAAAGAGTGGTGGCTTAATGTTATGGGTGAATTTGGACCTAGCTCTAAGGAAGTCAAAATGATAAGAGCCCAGAGAAGAAACAAGTCAGCGGAGGCCCATTGGGCCCAAATCAATGTCTAGGGTTATTCTCTCTCCTAAAAGGAAGGGGAAACCCTAATTTCAACTATAAATAGAAGAGCTTAACCCCAAGGTAGGGGGACTTGGCTCGGTATCTATTTTCTTCCCCTATATTATTACTTTATTTGCTTCGCTTATAATCTCCCAACTGACTTAAGCATCGGAGTCGGTGTGGCAAGTGGTGTTTAGTTTTCTCTTGTTTTGCAGGCCACGTCTTCCCCATTCAAATAAATTTACCGTTGATGTCACGGTCAGGTGAGTCCCTTGGCCAAATTTTGGCATCAACAGACTTTATTACTTAATGAACCTACTGGGTAAGACAGTATTAGGGAAGATGCTCAAGCCTCTTTCACCACAAAAGCTCAATTTCCTTCCAATAAGCTATGGTTGCACCATCGACTAGGGCATCCTTCGTTTAGAACTCTTAGGGGTTGTTTGGGGCACTGAGTTGGTACGATGAAGGTAAGCATTCATATACTTCATTATCAAAAGTAATTATATAGTAAAACTCCATATTTATATATGTACAAAGACAACCTAGTATTTAACTCTCCCTAGAAATTTAATGATTTTTCCGACGACCACCAACAAATTTTTCGGCGATCGGAAATTTTTCCCTTTTTCTTCCTTTCATTTTCTTCTACCTCTTTTTTTTTTCTTTATTTTCATTTTTTTATATTTTTCGAAATGAAAATGAGAAGATTTTTTTTTTAAAAAAAAAAAGT
Organism: Luffa acutangula; assembly: GCA_036850905.1. Taxonomy (NCBI): domain Eukaryota; kingdom Viridiplantae; phylum Streptophyta; class Magnoliopsida; order Cucurbitales; family Cucurbitaceae; genus Luffa; species Luffa acutangula. Next base: position 25,955,376 of record CM072089.1, on the reverse strand, counting down.
CGCCGGAAAAGTCGTCGGTGGTTGCCGGAAAAGTGGCCGGAAAGTCGACGGTGGTCGTCGGAAAAGTTGTCGGTGTTTGCCGGAAAATTCGTCGGCCGGTCGTCGGTAGAAAAATCAATGAGTCACATGGAAGAAGAGAGAAAATAGTTACTGTAGAGAATGGATAGAATAATTGGGGTGAGTTGAATAGTGGTTACTATAGCAACACGAAGGGGAAAAATAACCAACTTCACCCCTTATTTTTGTTGGTGCCCCAAACACTGGGTTGGTTATAATAGCGCGAGCTATTATAACCAACACAGTGGGTCAAATGGCCCCTTAAAGTTTTGTTTCGTGATTTATTTAAAAATTTTGATTTTGAGTCAATTTAATGTTGTAGGAATTAGATCCCTAGCACAACAGAAAATTTATCAGAGGACCTATGATTGTGTTTTAATCTAGATTAAAATAGTAATACGACGGCTAAAATTTACAATAGTTATCATGCATAATCCACTATAAATATATCTAAAGCATGCTAGAATTTATTGAATTAAAGTCTATTTCATTCATGCAAGTTTAGAGAAAAAGGTTTTCACCAACATACTGTCGTTGGCAACTTGACTGTTTCACCTAAACTCTTGATCCTTCTCTTAGATGAAAAACACACCAACTAAGCACGATCTTTCGCTGGAAATTCAGCGACCAAGTCTTGTGAACACCACCACTATGGCTACACCGGTATGACTCTAAGACTTCTAGAGGCAGGAGACTGGTGGGAGCCTTCAGGGAAATTCTCTGAGAGTAAGAGAATGAATGAATGCCTTTCAACCCACCCCAGGAGTCCTATTTATAGCAAAAGGCCAAGATCTAATCCTTATAGGAAAAAGTCATGAATAAGATCTAATCAAATATATTATCTTATTCATATCTAATTTTAATAAATAATTAATTAATTACCCAATTAAATATCATATATTTAATTTTAGGAATTTTATTAAATTATTTATTTTATTAATATGAATCCAATTCATATTAATTATTTGAACTCTTTCAAATATTTTCTCTCAAAAATTAATTTTGAAACTAATTCAAAATTATATATAAAGTTTCATAAACTTTATATTATAATGCATTAACATACATTATATGATTCCCCTAAATAGATTGAACACTACCAATTTACAATTAGTACTTAATTGTCTCAAGTTTCTTTACGAGCTACCAGTGGGACCTAATGGACCTGCAGATAAGAAGCTCCAACAATATGAGATTAATTGGCTAAATTCATTAACCAATTAATCAATTTTTGGTAACTGTGGGTTCACTCCAATAAAGACCCATAGTTGCACTCTTCTCACTATAGACATAATTTTGTGTCCAAGGATATAGACGAATAACAGCAAGTTATTCATTCACGAGTGTTCGTAACTCCAGTTGGGTCAAATTACCTTTTTACCCCTGAGTTGCCTTTACCTTCTTAAGTATCAGTGCTCCTCTAATGAACAACCTGTTTGTGGTCCAACCACCAAATAGAAACCCCTTTCGGGCCAGTGAGAGGGTATGGCTCTTTGTTCAAGGCCCGGAGACACCACTTAAGGGAACACTCATCTACTTCCTCAAAGTCGGGAAGGAGTAAATTCCATCTTGTGTGATTATGTTCCCAACTCCCCACTCGGCCTTGTCCCCAAAATGATAGGCTTATTGAGTAAGTGTACTAGTCACTCTTACCCATACAAATCAAAGGACAATCCCTCGTGAACACGAGTCCATAATCCACTAAGGATTCAAACTAAGTTGCCTAGGTCATCCTACAACAATTAAGGTCTTTCCCGACGTGCATATGCGTCGGGAATGATTGGAATACGCGTCGGCAAAGGTTCTCCCGACGCGTATTCAGACGTCGGGAGAGTAGTCGGGAAAAACGTGTCGGTAGAGCCTCTGCCGACGCGTATTTGTCATGTGTCGGCAAAGACCGTATCTGCCGACGCATAATGTGGGGAGCAATTATGGGCGTTTTCTGCCAACGCATTGACTTTCGCGTCGGTAGAGAGCATTTCTGCCGACGCGGTGGTCAACGCGTCGGCAGAAAGCGATGGACTCGACTTTCTGCCTACGCGTTAGTCGTGCGTCGAAAAAAATGGTCTCTCCCAACACGTTGACTTCCGCATCGGTAGAAAGTTGTGGGAGTAATTTCTGCAGACACATTAACTTTCGCGTCGGCAAAGCCTTTATTTATCTTTTTTTTTCGTTTTTCTATTTTTCTGTTTTGAAAGTCTATAAAAGAAATACATTCAAGATAGTACACATATACATAAAATCAAAATGCATTCAATTAAATTCAAGATATTACACATATACATGAAAGTCGATAGATATAAAATCCTGCATAAATAAATTGAAGTACAGAAAACTAAAAGTATAAAAAAATACACTAAATTAAAAATGTTGTTCGGTACACATAATTCTAATAAAAAGTTAGAAGCGAAAGTCTTTAGTTACAAAGAAAGCATCTAACAAGCTCGTTGCAGCCTCCAAATGTAAATGTGTCCTTCCATATCAATGTTGAGTCGAATCATCTACAAAAAATCAAAAGAAGAAAATCAATTAGATGCTAGAAGCGAAAGTCTTAACTTGAAATTAAGTTTTACACTAAGTTTTAAACTAATTTAAACCATCTAAATTATTAATTAGATGCTTCGAAAAAATCGGCAGCATAACGACATAGATAAGAGTAACCCATATTTTTTTAGACCTACTAAACAAGAGAATTGCACTTCAATATAGCTAGAAACACCCAACTACAATCCTCATAACACCTGGACAACACCACAATCTCCAAATACAAGCGAGTCAGATTTCACATAACACAGTAATCCAAATCATAACTATTGAAGTTAAAATTTGATATAATGCTATTTATCTTTATATTCTTCTAGGCTATTTTTCCATTTTATTCATGTAAAATCTGTTATTTGGTTAGCCTGTTAGATTGCTCCATTTGTCTCCTTCTTTGCCTATTTATGTGTATTTGCTTTTTTGTATTGGAATATATCAGAATACAAAATACAATACAACAGTACTATCTAACTTCTCTCTCTTTGTTGTTTATGGTATCAGAGCCACTACCGTATTTCTCTCCTAATGGCTATTAAAGAGGGCTCATCTTCTACCTCATCTGAACAACCAAATCCTCATGCTATCAACCCTAATTCTCCAATTTCAACTCCAATCCATAACCCTGTCTCTAATCCCACCCCAACTCCTACACCGCATCCCTCCCATGTTCGCCCCTCTGCTCCTCCCTCAAATCGTAACAAAAATTTAGTCAACACTCAGTCGCTCCCTCCCTTCAATCCAAATGTCAACCCTCAATTTTTTCCTCAATCCCTCCCAAATCCTCAGCTGTTTTATTCTCAAGCACAACCCTATTATCCACAATCAAATACCTTCCCCAATCCTCAGCAATTTTATCTGAGACCCCTATTCCAGTCCCCTCCACCTCAGTCTTTTCCTCAACCTAGCTTCTTCACGTCGAACCCATATCCAACTCTCCCTCAACCGTTGGAAGTCAAACTCAACAACACTAACTTCCTCTTATGGAAGCAGCAGCTTCTCAATGTTGTCTTGGCAAATGGGCTCTCTGGATTTCTCGATGGTTCAATATCAACTCCTCCTAAATTTCTTGATCAGGAACAGACTCAACTTAATCTTGAATTTATCGGCTGGGAAAGGTACAATCGTTTCATAATGTGCTAGATTTATTCTTCTTTATTTGAGGAAAAGATGGGTGAAATAGTGAATTTGTCTTCCGCTGCTGATATCTGGTCTTCTTTGTCTCGCTCATATGACTCTAATACTACTGCTAGAATAATGGGATTGAAAACTCAACTTCAAAAGATAAAGAAGGAAGGTCTTTCTGTTAGTCTATATTTAGCAAAAATTAAAGAGATAACGGATAAGTTTGCGGCTATTGGGGAACCTATTTCATATCGGGATCACTTAGCTCACATACTTGATGGATTAGGGAGCGAGTATAATGCTTTCGTTACAACTATACAGAATAGGTCTGATAGCCCCTCTCTGGAAGATGTTCGAAGTTTGTTGTTAGCGTATGAAGCAAGATTAGAAAAACAAACTTCTGTGGAACAATTGAATTTTGCTCAAGCTCATCTTAGCACTCTCTCCATTCACTCTAATAATCGCCGCTCATTTACTAAACCATCCTCTCAATTTAATCACTTCTCCAAGTCCATATTTTCTTCTCCTTCAACTCCTCAACAACCTAACTATCAGCCCAGTATCTTAGGCAAACCACAACAGCATAATCAATGGCCATCCAAACAGCTTTCCCCTCGGCCTCAGTGCCAAATTTGTGGTAAATTTGGGCACACAACCCTCATTTGCCATCATAGGACCAACCTATCGTACCAAACTCCTCCTCCCAATACCAATCCTCAGGCTCTTGTTCATTCTGTCCAGCCAACCAATTCTCCAAATGTTGTTCTGCCTCCTCCATGTTTTTCTGATGCATCCTCTGTTGTTCATACCGAATACTCCCATCCTGATGAGTCTTGGTTCCTGGACTCGGGAGCTACACATCACATGACACCGAATGTATCCAACTTACACAATCCAATACCCTACAATGGTGGTGAGCAAATTACGATTGGCAATGGTAAGCAACTGTCTATTTCAAATATTGGCTCCTCATGTCTTTCTTCTTCTTATTCTAAACCTCTTGTCTTATGTAGTGTTTTACATTCTTCTGCCATATCTAAGAAACTCTTAAGTGTTGCTCGTTTATGCAAAGATAACCAAGCTTTTGTTGAATTTCATTCTACTTTTTTTCTTGTCAAGGACCTTCAAACCAAGACTATTCTTCTCAAGGGCAAGCTTGAAGACGGTCTCTACAAAGTGTCCTCTTCCTCTTCTGATGTCTCTTCTCAGCCCTTGTGTCATCGGTCTCCTGTTGCTTTTGTATCTTCAGTTTCCTCCAACACTCATTGGCATCACCGTTTGGGGCACCCTGCTGGGACAATTTTGAATAAAGTTTTGTCAATGTGTGGTGTTGCTGTTTCTAATTCTAATTCCTTTTGTAACTCTTGTCAAATGGCTAAAAGCCATCGTTTACCATTTTCTTTAGTTGATACAAAAACTACTGCCCCCTTTCAATTAGTTCACTCAGATGTATGGGGTCCTTCCCCTCATGTTGCTATCAATGGAGCTCGTTTCTTTCTCTTATTTGTCGATGACTATACACGCTTTTCATGGCTGTAGTACTTATTAAAATCTAAGAGTGATACTCTTGCTTGCTTTCAGCTTTAAAAAGATGGTGGAAGTTCAATTTGATAGGAAATTAAAATGCCTTCAAACTGATTGGGGTGGGGAATTTCGAAACATCTCTAAATATCTCTCTCAACATGGGATACTTCATCGTGTCTCTTGTCCCTACACGCCTCAACAAAATGGCCGCGTTGAAAGGAAAAATAGACATGTTGTAGAGGTTGGTCTCTCATTACTTGCCCATTTTGGTCTTCCTTTATCTTTTTGGAGTTTCGCTTTCCAAACAGCTATTTACATTATCAATCGCCTACCCACTCCTGTTTTAAAATCGAAATCTCCATATTTCATGCTTTATGATCGTTCTCCTGATTATTCTATTCTTCGGTCTTTTGGTTGTGCTTGTTTTCCTTTTTTAAGACCTTTTAATGACCATAAGCTTCAATTTCGATCCATTGAATGTCTTTTTCTTGGATATAGCTCAAATCATAGGGGATATTTGTGTCTTGATCCTTGTTCTGGAAAACTTTATATTTCTCGACATGTGGTCTTCAATGAAGCTGTTTTTCCTTGTAAGAACAGTTCTTTCACTTTTGGTCCTATAAAATCTAATGCACCAGATTATTCCTTCTTTAATCCATCACCATTTTATCTACCCTCCCTCCCCCTTTCTTTGTCTTCGGCTGCGTGTGTTCCCAATTCTTCTTCCTCTTCTAAATACCCCAACTACTCTGTTCCTAACCCATCTCCTACTCCATCAATTCCCCTAGGATTCGCTTCCATTGCAACTCCATTTGCTCACCATCAGACCTGTAACCCAGTGGCATCCCCTGTTTTTCCCCTATTTCTCTTGTACCGCAACCTCAAACTCCAATAGCCACTTCAGTCGCTCCATCCCCTTCTACTATCCAGTGCATTAATTCTCCTCATCCCTCACCCTCAACCTCTGTCCCTCCTCTGCCTGCTTCTCTGAATGTTCATCCTATGATAACAAGAGCTAAGGCAGGAATCCATAAACCTAAATGTTGGCTTGCATCTTCATCCACTCCCTCTTTACCATTAGTTGAACCTACTAGTTTCAAAGTGGCGATTAAAAGTGATGAGTGGCGAGATGCGATGGATAAAGAGTATAAGGCCTTAATTCAAAATAACACATGGTCATGGGTTCTTCCGTCATCTGAATACAAAATTGTGAGCTGTAAATGGGTTTATAGAATTAAGCTTAAACCTGATGGTTCGGTGGAACGCTATAAAGCTCGTTTGGTTGCTAGAGGTTTTGATCAAACCCATGGGATCGATTATTTTGAAACATTTAGTCCGGTAATCAAGCCTACAACCATTAGAATTGTGTTGTCTCTTGCTGTTAAACATCATTGGGTCATTCGTCAGTTGGATGTTCACAACGCATTTCTTAATGGTGATCTTCATGAAGATGTATACATGATGCAACCACCGGGTTTTGTTGATAAAAATAATCCTAATCATGTGTGCAAGCTCAAAAAGGCCTTATATGGTTTGAAACAAAGCCCTCGAGAATGGTTTATGAAGCTCAGTTCTTGTCTCTTGAGTTGGGATTTTAAAGCATCTAAGTCGGATACATCTTTATTTTACTTTAGTAAGCTGTCCATATTTGTCGTGGTTCTTATCTACGTAGATGACATTATTGTGACTGGCAATGATCCCACTTTTATTCAGAATTTTATATCTTCTTTGAACAAGCTTTTTGCACTTAAAGATCTTGGCAATCTATCATATTTTCTTGGTATTGAGGTGCATCGAGACTCTTCCTCTTTGCACCTTTCACAGCAGAAATACTTCCAAGATCTCCTGTTGCGTGCTGAAATGGTTTCATGTAAACCAATGGATACTCTAATGGCTGCGGGCCTTTCTATTTCAGCAAGAGACGGTGAGTTGCTTAGTGATGCTAAAAATTACAGGAGTATCATTGGTGCATTGCAATATTGTACACTAACACGACCCGATTTGAGTTTTGTGGTAAACAAAGCTTGCCAATATCTTCATGCCCTAACAACTACTCACTGGAATTTAGTAAAACGGATCCTCAGGTACCTCAAAACCACATGTCATTATGGTATTTCCTTCACAGATTCTGGACCGCTTTCTTTGACGAGTTATACTGATGCTGATTGGGCTAATTGTCCGGATGATAGGCGTAACAATAGTGGCTATTGCGTATTCCTTGGGTCTAATCTTGTTTCCTGGTCATTTGGAAAACAGAAGGTTGTTTCTCATTCTAGTGCAGAGTCTGAATATCGTGGGTTATCAAATGCTGCGGCCGAACTTACTTGGATTCAGTCACTACTTTCAGAACTTGGTTTTCAGCCACCTTCTCCCCCGTTATTGCTTTGTGATAACATCAGTGCTACGTATTTGGCCGCTAATCCAATTCTTCATGGTCGTTCTAAGCATATTGAGATAGACCATCACTTCATAAGGTAAAAGGTTCTACGCAAACAACTTCTTGTGCGTTTGTTCCGTCTGAAGATCAGCTTGTCGATATTCTCACCAAGCCTCTAGCTACTGCTCAGTTTCAATGTCTTCGTACCAAGCTCACAGTCCATCCAAGGCCGGTTTCGCTTGCGGGGGATGATAGAATGCTATTTATCTTTATATTCTTCTAGGTTATTTTTCCATTTTATTCATGTAAAATCTGTTATTTGGTTAGCCTGTTAGATTGCTCCATTTGTCTCCTTCTTTGCCTATTTATGTGTATTTGCTTTTCTGTATTGGAATATATCAGAATACAAAATACAATACAGCAGTACTATCCAACTTCTCTCTCTCTTTGTTGTTTAAAAATTAACTAATGAAATTACAAAACTATACAAGCAAAACACCAAATTTAAGAAAAACAACCAAGTTGATCTAACTTTATTAAGTAAAACACAAACATGTACATTCACCAAAAATTTAACTTATAGACATCGAATACTAATAAGTATATATATACCAACTAAATCATCTAACTTATAACAAATTATAAAGAACTAAAACAATCCAACCTTAAACTTACAAGTTATATCAGGTTCACAATTAAACTCATTGAAACCTAACAAAAACAAAAAAAAAAAAAAAAAAAACAAAAACAATCAAAACTTTAAACTAACTTCCAAAGTTACACAATACATATGAACATAATGAACTAAAACACTCAAAGCAACAAACATTAATCTGATTTACTAAGTAAACAAATATTAAACTCTTCGAACCATAATGAACTAAAACAATCAAAACAACTAAATTAATCTAACTTTACTAAGTAAACAAATAATAAACTCATCAAAACTATAACAAAGTCAATAAATTTTCAACTTAATGAACATAATAATAAAACATAACCCAATTATCAAATTTTCAAAACTTAAGAACATAACAAAGAATTTATCATTCACCTCTATATTCAAACAATCACTCATTATCAAACTCATGCTAAAACTAATTAATATAACATCATCACAACTAATTAACTAAGTTATCAAAATTTTAAAACATAACAACTAAATTTACTCATATCAAAACCTATAAATGTCACAATTAAACTAACTCCAATCATACAAACAAGCTTCAAATGAAACTGTAAACATAGAATAGACTCAAAAATAAAATATAATAATCATGAAAATAAATAGACTCAAAATCACTTAAGCCTCGAAATTTGATTTACTCTTTTACTCATCATGAAAATGAATTCTTACTTTTCTACATCTTTTACCACACATCCTCCAACAAAAACAATTTCAATATCATACAAGCATCAATTCAATCTCAAACTCCAAACTCCAACAAAACAACTATAATCTCAACATTTATAAACCAAATTTATAAGTAAACACTAAAATAAAGAGAAGAAACAACTTACAGGGGCACTATGAGCTCGCCAATATGACATTTTATTGGATGGAAAATAACCTACAGAGAGGGAAATTTGCAAACATCAAGTAAGTTCATTTTTTTTCAACTTTCTCACAACAACAAACTACAATACTTTAAAAATAAAATTCAAACAAACATACCTCAAAATTTTCCGCCAATGTACCTTTGTCGTCGAATAAAGAAGTCAATATCGCCAAACAAACACACGTTTTTTTTTCTTTAGTTCACTACTTCTCTCACACTCTATTAATTATTCTCCACACACTTGCTTCAAACACATCAATATGACATCTATGAGGCCAATGAAAAAAAATTGTAAACATTCAAACTAAATGCAATAATAATGTATAAAACGAACTTCTCAAGTTTCATAAATTTATAAACATAACCGCTAAATTTATCGAAAATAATCAAGGTTACCAAGTAAACACATATACTAATCTTCCTTATTCACAAAAACAAAAACCATATTTACACTTAACATCAAAACCATTAACTTTAATCAACAAAAACCAAAAGCTCAAAATACACAAAAAAAAAAAAAAAAAAAAAAATCGCCCATATTTATACTTTCTTTTCTCACCACTTTTCACCAAATAACAAACATCAAACAAGATTTTGTTGACTCACAATCCCTAATGCACATAGCACACAACCATAAATAACACAATCTCTACAAAATAATGACAATATAGATGCAAAGAAATGAAAAAAAAAATAACTAACAACACAAAAAAAAAAAAAAAACAGCCATCAAAGAAATGTAAAAAAAAAAAGAGAAACAATGAAGGAAAAATTACTTACTAAATGAGAGGGAGATGACGACCCATACAATGGTGAAAGAATGGTAGTGGTGGAATCAAGTGGTGAAAGTTGCAGAGAGGGAGAGAAATGGAGTGGGTGATGGAAAAAGAAGAAGAAAACACAGAGGGGTGGTGTTAAAATGAGGAAGAAGACACGAAATGAGGGGAAATTTTGATAAGGGCTTTTAATGAGTTTCTGCCGACGCAGTTAAAATGGCGTCGGCAAAGGCTATACTTCTGCCGACATCGTTTTAACCACGTCGACAGAAATCACTTCTGCCGATGCCATATGAAAACGACGTCGGCAGAAATCCAAGTTTGGAGGGAAAAATTTTCATTGTGAATTTTTAAATGACTCTCTGTCGACGCCATTTTAACCACGTCGGCAGAAGTGACTTCTGCTGACGCAATTTGAAAACGGCGTCGGCAGAAGTCCCAAGTTTGGAGGGAAATTTTTTTGTTGTGAATTTTTAAATGACTCTCTACCGACGTCATTTTCACCCCGTCGGCAAAAGTGACTTCTGCTGACGCAATTTGAAAACGACGTCGGCAGAAGTCCAAGTTTGGAGGGAAAAAAAATTTATCATCGAAATTTTAAATGACTCTTTGCCGACGCTGTCTAGGCGCGTCGACGTCGTCTAGGCGCGTCGACAAAGGTCACTTCTGTCGATTAACACTGCATTGGCAGAAGTCTAGTTTCTCTCGACGCAAATATAAACGGCGTCGAGAGAGAAGGCCTTTGCCGACGCGGTCTTCACGATGTCGGCAGAGATGGTTTGCGCGTCGGCAGAAGGTTCTTCTCCCAACGCAGTTAACGGCGTCGAGAGAAAACGCGTCGGCAAAAACAATTTTTCTTGTAGTATAGTGAAATAGAAACCTAACTAGTTAACAGTGTTACAACTAGCGGTTACTATTTCGCGGTCCGATCTTATGCAAACTCATTGCATAGGATACCCTCACTCGCATGTCCCCTACACAAACGCGTTGGATCATTGTGTTTGTATCAAATACAAAGTAGATTGTATCCATAGTGTCACCAAGATAAGGTACACAGCCTTATCCCTATACTGTAGACCTTTTAGGTTGTTACTTGAACAACGATCCTCGTATGTCCCCACTGAAGGATTGGAATTTCCAATTCCGTTAAAGCGGAAGCGCAATTGGATTGATTCGCAGTTTAGTTTCGCTCTACAAAATACCGTACATTGGCAAAAAATTAAGCAATGAGAAACATACCTTCGTTGACGACTCTGAATTCTTCAACGGACACCACCATATGATCTTCCCCGCTATTCTCTGAGATTGAGAACGAAGTAGTGGGACTCCGTCTCGAATTTGGGAAGAAATACAGAGAAGGAATTCCTTTGTGATTTTGGCTTGAGAGAGAATCAGTGATTAAAGAGAGTTTGTTAGAGAGAGTTAAATGACAGAATGAGAGAGCCACACAAGACCCCTCCAATCTGTGCCTTACGTGGGTGAGGAATTGGTTATCAGTTAAGCAATTTAATTAATCAAAACTATTAATTAAAATTAATTAATTGAAAATAGATTTAATTAATTAATTATATGCTAATCATTTAATCATATTAATTAATTAAGCATACTCGCATTCAAATCATATTTAAATGCATTAACCTCACATAATATATAGTTTTAATTAACTTAATTAAACCATACTTAATTAGATCAATTAAACTAATCAATTAATTAATTCTAGTAATTAATTAATTTTATGATTAATTAAATATCATATATTTAATTAACTTAATATTCTAATCATATTCAAATATGTAACTCTTTCTAACCTATAGTTCTAATATGAATCCAATTCACATTAAAATTAAATTGAACAATTAATTAATTCATTTTATAATTAGTTCAATATCAACCATATTTAATTAATTACATATTTGAATCATATTCTAATATTTCTCTCATATATTATAGTTTAATTAAATCACATTTAATTAGACTCAATTGAATAATTGATTAATTCAAAACTAATTAATTTATTCACTAATTAAATATCACACATTTAATTAGTTATATATTTGAACTCTTTCAAATATATTATTCTCTCAATTTAATAAACTTTAACCACAAATTAAACTTTATATTATAATGTATCACCATACATTATATTAATTATATCTCATACAATTAACTTGATTCTCAAGATGAATTTGAACTATTCAAATTCTTTCAAGATAAATTGTTCTCAATTACTCTTTACAAGCTAGCAGGGAGACCTAATGGACCTACAGATCAGAAGCTCCAATGATATGAGGTTAATTGACTAAACTCATTAATCAAGTTAACCAATATTCATTAACTGTGGGTCACTCCACTAAAGACCCACAGTTGCACTCTTCTCACTGTAGAATGTATGTCCACGAATATTGACCAATAACAGTAAGTTGATCCTTCACGAGTGTTCGTAACTACAGTTGAGTCAAATTACCGTTTTACCCCTGAGTTATCTCTGTCTCCTTAAGTACCAGTGCTCCTCTAATGAACAACTTGTTTATGGTCCAACCAGTAAACAGAAAGTCCCTCTCGGACCAGTGAGAGGGCAGGATCCCTTTGTTCAAGACCCGGAGTCACCACTTAAGGGAACACTCATCTACTTCTCCTAGAAGTGGGAAGGAGTGAATTCCATTTGTGTTGTCATGTCTCCACCCTCTCACTCGGTCTTTTCCCCAAGAAGGTAGGCTTATTAAGTCGACGTGCAGACCACTCTCACCCGTACTAATCAATGGACAATCTCTCGTGAGAAGGAGTTCATGGCACACTCAAGATTTAGACTGAGTTACCTAGGTCATCCTATTGAAACAATAACTAACTAGTTAACGGTGTTACATCTAGTGGTTTACTATTTCGTGGTCCGAGCTTATGCAAACTCATTGCATAGGATACCACTGCTCGCATGTCTCCTACATGAACGCCTTGGATCAATACGTCTGTATCGAATACAAAACAAATCGTATCACATAGCGTTACCAGGATAAGGTACCCTTATCCTTGTAGTATAGACCTTTTAGGTTGTTTCTTGAACACCGATCCTCGTATGTTCCCACATACTAGTTCAAGTTACATGTAAACAACCTTGGATCTTTGTTTAATTGATTTGGGTCTAATTGTGCAATTATAGACTTAATCTGACAATAACACTTTATTGCATAAACCTCAATAACATTTTATTGATACAAGTGTATAATTCGTTAACATTCACTATCTACGAGTTTTAGGACATAAACCCAACACCCACAAACTAGTTCAAGTTACATACAAACAACCTTGGATCTTAGTGTGGATTTGGGTCATATTGTGCAAAACTTAATAATAACACTTTATTGTAGAAACTCAATAACATTTTATTGAAACAAGTATACAATTTTGTTTACATTCACTATCTACAAATTTTAGGGCATAAAACCCAACAAACTCCCACTTGAGCTAAAACTCTAGTTTAGTGCGGTGTACAATAATCTATACAACAGTGGGTGTATAAATACATGTATAAAACATATACAATGTATTGTTAAAAAAAACATATACAATGTACATTTTCAAAAAAAAAAAACATATACAATGTACAAATACAATAAACTAAGACATCACTATACCCATTACATTTCTCCCACTTGCTATAGATTACATCTTTGTACATAACTCGTAGACCTAGACTTTCTAACTCGTAGACCTAGACTTTAACCGAGAGAGCCTTCGTGAATAAATCAACAATATTCCATTCAATTCAATGTGTCTGCTTGTCTTGGGTTGCGATGAACCTCATACACTTCAGAAATTCGCTAAAACTCACTTCAGTTCCTTGATAATCACTATTTTTTACATATATAAAATGTTGAAACTCTTTGTAACTTTTTTTTGAAGAGTTACAATTGTTGTCACATGTTTGATTCTAAAAGAATATCACATAGGCATTGGTATCTACTCAGAATTCTTAAAATGAACCGTGCAGCTCTAAACTTGTGGTTGTGTTTGCTAATCACATTTTCTAACTCTAAACTTGAACTTGTGGTTGAGTTTCGGCTATGTGGTACATAGGCTAGGGGATTCTTTTAAGTTCTTTATGTTTCCGAATTGCGAGTATTATTCAATTTTTATTTTGCACCCACATACAAGAGAGCATTATTCTGGTGGGTTAAAGATTGGGATCAACTTAAGGGGAATATGAGCAATATGAAAGAGTATAAACAGTGGAAGCAGCGAATCATATCCCTCTCTCACTCCATCTACCAAGTTTTGAGATCTATTTAATTCAAAATTGTCTTTTAAAAAAGAACTATTCCATACTCAGTAATATTATTAACGACAATGGTTTATAATAACACGATAAAAGCAAATTAGAACACAACAAACGGTGGTATTCATAATAATATCAAACTGAATTCCTCATAAATTCTCAAATCTGTTCAGAATACAAGATATAATACCAACTTATATAAATAGACAAGAACGGAATTGGATTAGGGCCTTTCTAGAACATAGATACCCTAATATTTGTTGAGCATGCCCAAAGCAAAACTGATGCCACAATCCAACAAAAATAATTAAACATAATACAGACATTGGAAGAGCTCGATGTCCTTGCTAAAAGAATGTTGTTCCCATTCCAATTTGCTTGTAAAGAGGTTGAACTGTGAGAATGAGATGTCACAACCTTTTATTTTTCTCTGAATTATGCAATATGGAGAGATAAGGAAATGGAAGAAGAGGAGAGACTGGAAATAACATTACTCAAAGCTCATTATGATCTATCTACACGGCCTCTTACGGTATATAGGAGCTTTGGTTCATCAATTTGCAGATTCTCGGCTGTAAAACTGATCAAGAGTCTTCGCAGGTATACGATGGAGAAGTTCGCGAGGGAAAATGCGAAGCAGTGTCCATGCCAGATCAAGCGATTGAAAAATGTTTCGAGTATCGTACGCTCCTTGAGTGACAAACTTCCTCTCAAATTTGTCCAAGAACTCTAAATAGAGCTGTTTTCAAAATGTGGTGTTAGTTCGTTGTGAGAATGGAATTTTACATTGTATTACAATTATCATCGGAACATGGAAGATGAAATACCAGATCCTCAGAAGAGAGTGCTTCTTCTCCGACCACGGCTTTCATTGCCTGAACATCCTTCCCAATTGCATAATTTGCATAGAGCTGCAGGTTCGCCGTGCATGAATATTTAAATCAGATGGTTTTCAATACTGGCTCAAAGATGGATATGTAAAACTATAAGAAAGAAAGCTAACCTGGTTGGATACATCAGCATGATCCCTACGGGTCATTCCCTCACCAATGGCACTCTGCAGTAACAGAAGACAGTTTTAGATTATATCATGAATTTGCTTACGTTTCTAACTATACTATTATCAAACATTGTGGAAGAAAAATTACCTTCATAAGACGAGACAGTGAAGGAAGGACATTAATTGGTGGGTATATCTGGCCAAGCCAAGAATATAATCATCAATTTCAGAGTCAAATGGAAGAATACTCATGAGTAACAATTATCAATTTATCATTCGTAGACTATGATTATAAATTTGAAGTTCATGAAAAAGAAACTTCATATTTCTGGCAACCTGCAATCAAGGAGCATATTTTTCCATTTGGGTATACAATTCATAGATTGACGACTTATCAAAATTGAGGCAGTATATTACTGTTAATTTCTTAAAAAGTCATCGCCAAGCCAAATACAACTTATGTCTGAAGAAAAATAGAACAGAATTACTCTCAGGGTATGGCTTACATCAATATCCTTTCCATTAAGATTTATTACTTTGAATATAATAAGCCGCAAATGGGGCATTCTACATTCCCATTTCAACTTCTCTCCATTAGAATCGCTCAGTTTCTTGGAAGAATCTAACAGTGAATTCACTTTCAGATTATAATAATGTATAACGCTCGTTATACACCTACACATAAACATGATACCTTTTTAAATGAATATAAACACGACACGTTTTAGCTAGCAAATATCAGTAAGTTTACTTCATGGTTGATTTTTTGTTCTGCTATTAGTGAACACGTTATATATTACAAATCCTAAGCTCCATAAACTCACCTGTCTGTTGTAGAGCTGCCTATCGATGTAGATCTGTCCCTCAGTAATATAGCCAGTAAGGTCGGGAGTAGGATGTGTAATATCTGATCAAAGCCAAAACCAGAAAAGAATCAATTAAAATGCTAAGAAACAAAAACATTTACTTCACAAGACAATAAACATATAGCTTGAGAAGACATTACCATCGTTTGGCATAGTGAGGATTGGGATTTGTGTGATGGATCCTTTACGTCCTTCAATACGTCCAGCTCTTTCATAGATTGTAGCAAGATCGGTATACATATAACCAGGGTACCCACGCCTTCCAGGTACTTCCTCTCGGGCAGCAGACACCTGCAAAAGAATTGGTTGTTTTATTTGTTCTTTAAATTCTTTTCTTCTCCTTTCCTCTTCTTGGCAGGGAATATCTTCCGCTAAAATGTTTCCCTTCAAAATTTTTAGGATTCTCTATGAATTTTGAAATTATTTTGAAACTCTTAAAAGTGATCTTTTAATAATTTTAACGGATTTGAATGCTTCGTAAATTAATTAGATAAGCAAAAAGATATTCAGTTTCTTCACTAAAAAAAAATCTTCATTGAATGTATATATCAGTTACTTTAACAGAGTTGTCATCAACTAAAAGAAATATTTTGAAGGGGAAAAGAAACTATAGTACTACAAGATTAGTCATAGGTCAGCTGAATTCCAATTAAAATAAAAGCCAAAAAGATTTGCTATCATCTAGGACATCCCACATCTACTATTGCATTTGATTACAATCAACATCAAGTAACATTTTTAGAAACTGCAAACTATAAAATAAATACATCATTGCATTACCTCTCGAAGGGCATCGGCATAAGAACTCATATCTGTCAGTATGACGAGAACATGCTTCCCACATTCATAAGCCAAATATTCAGCAGTGGTAAGAGCAATACGAGGAGTGATAATACGCTCAATTGTAGGATCATTAGCCTGTAAAACACCACAGCCTCCATATTTAAGAACAAATAACTACAACAAAGATTCATCAGTTGATGTAGAAAAAGAAAATACCAGGTTCAAAAATAGGGTCACTCTCTCCATTGAACCATTTTCCTCAAAATCACGTTTAAAAAATTGAGCAGTCTCCATGTTAACACCCATAGCGGCAAAAACAATGGCAAAGTTGTCCTCTTCACCACCCTGTAAATAAAAAAACTAAGTCATTTTTAAAAAAAAAAAAAAAAAAAACTATCCGTAACAACAAGCATCAAGATTATCAAATTAATACACCAAGGAATTGTCTTGAAAACCAATAACCAATTACCCAGTTCGCATATATTTCAATAGTGTAGGAACTTGCATGTAATTGCAAATTTGACTTGAAAAGCTTAGAGATTATATCCATTTTTTATTCAATGGGAAACTTCTTCAAACTTGGAGATCAAATTCATTACATTTTTTAATTATATTATAAAATTATTGTACACATTTGTTAAAGGAAGTACAACCTCTATATATTGTATTGTAAATAATACAAATTTCAAAGTGGATATCTACCATTTGATCCATTTTCCAAACTAACTCGTTGAGAAAGCAAAACATAAAACAAACACATGCCTGAAAAATTATACAGCTATATTTTATACCTCAAGAAGATCGTTAGATTTCTCCAACCGCTTTACCAAGCCAGCTTGACGACATATCTGGGCAGCAATTTCATTGTGAGGAAGACCTGCAGCTGAGAAAAGTGGGATCTTTTGTCCTCTAGCAATGGAATTCATGACATCGATTGTAGAAATCCCAGTCTGTATCATCTCCTCAGGATAAGTTCTCTCACTAGGGTTTATAGAACTCCCTAAGGAAGAAGAATAGCACATGAGGAAAATAAAACATATAACTGTGGATTTATCAGAATGGAGAAAGAAGGAAAATGATTTCTCTAGATTTCCATCAACACACCAGAAATATCCAAGTAAGCCTCAGGCAAGATAGGAGGACCATTATCAATGGGTTTTCCAGAACCATTAAAAATTCGCCCAAGCATGTCCAAGGAGACTGGAGTCTTCAAAACCTGCAAATGTGATATAGAACAGAAGTAATGAGCAATAAAATTAGGTATAGAACAAGGTTAAATTATTAAGGATCACAATGAATGAAAAAAAGATTCATCCTAGAATCTCTTCTATAACATTATCAATTTCAATTTTCCATGACCTGGTGGCTGGCAGCAAATTTCCAAAATTTAGGTACCCAAGCAAACACATACAGGTAATAATAGTGCCATTACAATATATAGAACATTTTTTCTAGACACCAGTTGAAGTACCCCTTGGAACATTTGGTTAAAAAGGAAAAGACATCTTTTAAGATAAACCCTTGAACATTGAAAAGCTATGCAGTTGAACCGATCTATAGTCTCTTTATGGCTTCACTGATTAACCAAGTATAGTTTTTCCTTTATTATACAAGTTTCTTGGCAATTTTTCCCCCTTTATCCGAGACTTATAGTTTACGACAAAAACAGAGAGATTCGAATAAATTCATTTGACAAGAGAAATTCAGTCATTTATTCTAAATTGGATTCATACCTCTCCGGTAAATTGCACAGTTGTATATTTGTTATCAATTCCAGATGTCCCCTCAAATACCTGGCAATTCAAAACAACAAAAGCCAAATGAAAATATTATAAGTAGATGAACTGCTTTCCATGAATAAACATCATAAAAGAAAGTGAGGCAGTATAATCTCAGTAGACAAATAGCAAGAACTGATAGTATCAACTTGATCAAAACCAGTGTATCGTCTGGAAACAAGCACCCACTCGAAGGGGACACATTATTCCCTGAACCTCAATCTTACATAGGAAACCAGTCCGATAGTGAAACTAGAAATAAGACAGAACAGAAAAGCGCTTAAGAAATAACCTGGACAACAGCTTTCTCCCCATCAACTTCCAGGACTTGACCACGTCTGGTTGTTCCATCACCAAGACGAATATTAACAATTTCCTGAAATTTAGGTCCCTGGAAATTTGGGAGAAAGAGTCAGTAACTAGATCCTCTATAAAACATACTTAAAGAATTAGAGAGAAAGGATCCAAACCTTGACTTTGTCCAGAATAACCAAGGGACCAGCAACCCCAGAGACTGTTCTATATTCTGCAGCATGAAAACCAATCAAAAATCATTTACACAGCACAAAAGCTCCAAGGTTTTTGAAACTCAAGCTTACATCCATTTGATCACAATAAAGCTTCAAAAATTGACAAATGAAAGCAAAGATAAGCCATTGAAAAACCTACCCATGCCAATCTCCAACGTCCCCTCCTCTGCATCGTGATTGTTTTGTTCCACACCCATACTTCAAACTCTACCACACCAAGAACAAGAAAGAAAACCCCCAAAAGTTAATAACAACAAAATAACTCAATTGAATGTATCACTACACAATTACTCAAATCACCTTCAACTTCCTTAACATAGGCCAATCACAACAAAAACACAGAACTATCCTCGAAATCAAATGGCTGCAATTCACGTCCACAAAAAAACCAAGTTTGGATCAAACAAGCATAATCAACAACTACAGTCCTGAAGAGGCAAGTAAATACATATTCCCAAAGATAACGAGAATCCAAAGCAATCAAAATAACGATTAAGAAACTTTCCAAATTCATCACGGCTCTGGAAGAGAACATGAAGATTCAAACATTTTGTTTTTGCTTCTCCTGATCTGATAGAGGAACACCAAGGGCGAGGAGAGATGTGGACAGCAGCAAGAAGATGTAAATTGGGATTTGACGGACTGGAAATATTATTATTAATAATAGAAAAAGCTAAATTTCACTCGAAAATCTATTTTCATTTTTTTTTAATTTCGTCGTTGAGATATCAAATTAAAAATTAAGGTTAAAATATCACTTTGGTTTATGTATTTTAAAATTAATTTTATTTTAGTCTTTATTTTTTTAAATATCAAAATGAGTCTTTGTTGTTTATTTAAAATTAATTCTTATCAAATTTGATAAAATAAAAATAAATGAAACATATAATATTGACATGAAGAATCACTATAGAAGGTCATCTCCTCCTGATCTTGGATGGGATGATTTGCGCCCAAATTATAGGATCTTTGACAGGAGGTCGCTTATAACTTGGAATATAGATGCTAGCTCAGAAGGATAAATGATGCTCGTATTCCAAGAAATGTTTGTAGTTGCTACAGTCTACCTTCAAAGACTTACCTTCAAAAACAAGCCACGCATATTTGACCTTGAATTCGCCATCTTAGCCGTTCAAGAAAATGGAGCATCAAAAATAATTGTTGAAGAATCGGGATCCACCTCTCAAGGGAACAATGGTATCAACATTATCAACAAAGTCTTTAATCAAAAGTGGTTATCTGAGATCACTTTAGGGGCCGTTTGGGGCACCGGAATGGAATCTTGCAATATGGTGCTTGGGCATACATGGCAAAGTGTTATGGACGTAAATAAAGAATTGTTTAGTATCGACTTTGTGCCTATAGTGAGAGATTTCACAGATGTGTTCCCAGAGGACCTTCCTAGGTTGCCCCTGCTGGAAAATAGACTTTTGTATGGATCTGCTACTAGGGACGGCTACATTATCGAAGGCACCATATTGAATGGCACTAACGAATTTGAAGGATCTTAAGATCCAATTGGAAGAACTTTTAAACAAGGGATTCATTCGCCCTAGTGGCTCTCCATGGGGTGCTCCAGTTTTGTTTGTGAAAAAGAAAGATGGTTCAATGAGACTCTGCACGACTATCGATAATTGAATAAAGTGACAGTAAAGAACAAGTACCCTCTCCCTCGGATTGATGACCTATTCGACCAACTCCAGGGAGCAAATGTGTTCTCAAAGATTGATTTCCATTCGGGATACCATCAGTTAAGGATCAAAGAAACTAACATCCCAAAGACGGATTTTAGGACTCAGTATAGGCATTATGAGTTCGCAGTGGTGACATTTGGACTTACAAATGCTCCTGCAGCTTTCATGGACCTCATGAATTGAGTCTCCAGTAGCTTTTTAGATTCGTTCCTGATAGTTTTCATAGATGACATATTGGTCTATTTTAAGACTAAGGAGCAACACGAGGATCATCTCAAGCAGGTGTTGGCAGTGTTGAAGAGTAACAAGTTGTATGCCAAGTTCTCAAAGTGTGAGTTTTGGTTAGACGGTTGCTTTCCTTGGACACGTGGTTACTCAGGATGGTATAGAAGTTGATCCTGCTAAGCTGGAAGCGGTTTGTGATTAGCCTAGACCTGGTATTGTGACCGAGATACATAGCTTTCTTGGATTGGCGAGCTACTACAGGAAATTTGTCCCGGACTTCGCTAGTTTAATGGCACCCTTAATGCAATTAACTCACAAGCATACTAATTTCAATTGGAACGAGGATTGCGAGAAAAGTTTCCAGGAATTAAAGAATTGTTTGACTATTGCCCAAGTGCTAAATATTCACAATGATTGCGGAGGACTAGTGGTTTACAATGATGCTTCGAGAAAAGGGTTAGGTTGTGTGCTTATGCAGCATGGAGAAATTGTTGCCTATGTCTCAAAGTGTGAGTTTTTGTTAGACGGTTGCTTCCCTTGGACACGTGGTTACTCAGGATGGTATAGAAGTTGATCCTGCTAAGCTGGAAGCGGTTCGTGATTAGCCTAGACCTGGTATTGTGACCGAGATACATAGCTTTCTTGGATTGGCGAGCTACTACAGGAAATTTGTCCCGGACTTCGCTAGTTTAATGGCACCCTTAATGCAATTAACTCACAAGCATACTAATTTCAATTGGAACGAGGATTGCGAGAAAAGTTTCCAGGAATTAAAGAATTGTTTGACTATTGCCCAAGTGTTAAATATTCACAATGATTGCGGAGGACTAGTGGTTTACAATGATGCTTCGAGAAAAGGGTTAGGTTGTGTGCTTATGCAGCATGGAGAAGTTGTTGCCTATGTCTCAAAGTGTGAGTTTTGGTTAGACGGTTGCTTCCCTTGGACACGTGGTTACTCAGGATGGTATAGAAGTTGATCCTGCTAAGCTGGAAGCGGTTCGTGATTAGCCTAGACCTGGTATTGTGACCGAGATACATAGCTTTCTTGGATTGGCGAGCTACTACAGGAAATTTGTCCCGGACTTCGCTAGTTTAATGGCACCCTTAATGCAATTAACTCACAAGCATACTAATTTCAATTGGAACGAGGATTGCGAGAAAAGTTTCCAGGAATTAAAGAATTGTTTGACTATTGCCCAAGTGCTAAATATTCACAATGATTGCGGAGGACTAGTGGTTTACAATGATGCTTCGAGAAAAGGGTTAGGTTGTGTGCTTATGCAGCATGGAGAAGTTCTTGCCTATGTCTCACGCCAATTAAAGATCCATGAATTGAACTACCCTACTCGATTTAGAGCTTACAACGGTAGTCTTTGCCTTAAAGATTTGGAGGCACTATCTTTATGGAGAAAGGATCTAGATATTCATCGTTCACCAGAGCTTAAAGTACTTCTTTACGTGGAAAGAACAACCTGAGACAACGAAGATGGTTGGAGTTAGTGAAGGACTATGACTGTGAGATCAACTACCATCAAGGTAAGACTAACGTGGTAGTGGATGCTCTTAACAGGAGAACGACGAGCGTAGCGTCCTTGGTGTCATTTCAAAGCCCAAAGTTGGCATAGTTTAATTGTTTTGAGGTCGAGTTGGCAGTGGAAGATGTTTCTGCATTGTAGACTTAACTCTCGATGGTGCCAAGTATGAGACAGCGAGTTGCAGATGCTCAGCAAGAAGATCCAGATTTGATTAAGCGCCTGAGTGAAGTTGGACAAGGGGACTTTACTCTCACTAGCGACTCAGTGTTGTTGTACCAAGGTAAGCTATGTGTGCCAAAGAATTATTCTTTGAGGCGGGAATTGTTGGAAGAAGCTCATAACACACTTTTTTCAATGCATCCTGGTAGTACCAAAATGTACAGAGATCTCAAGAAGCATTATTGGTGGCATGACATGAAAAGAGAGATTGCTCGGTTCGTTGGTCAGTGCTTAACGTGTCAACAAGTGAAGGCTGCAAGGCAAAGGCCTACTGGATTGCTACCGCCCTTAAGCATTCCTGTTTGGAAATGGGAGAACATTGTCATGGACTTCATTACTGGTTTGTCGAGGACAGTGAAGGTTACACCATAATTTGGGTGGTAGTGAATCGTCTAGTGAAGTCTGCTCACTTCAATCTGAGCAAGGCCACCTATTCAGTGGAAAAGTGGGTGAAACTATACTTGAAGGAAATAGTGAGGTTCCATGGAGTACCAGTGTCGATAGTGTCGGACAGAGACTCAAAGCACATCGACTTTTTAGAAAAGTTTATAGAAGGCACTAGATACTAAGTTGGATTTTAGTACTGCATTTCATCCTCAGACCAATGGCCAGACTGAATGTTTGAATTAGGTTTGGGAGGATATGCTCAGAGCTTGTGTGTTAGACTTTGGTAGCAGTTGGGATAGTCATCTGTACTTGATAGAGTTTGCCTATAACAATAGTTATAGGACGACTATTAGGATGGATCCTTATGAGGCTTTGTATGGGAAAAAGTGCAGGTCTCCAGTTCATTGGGACGAGGTCAGTGAAAGAGCCTTGTTGGGACCTGAATTGGTTCAAATGACTAATGATGTCATTCAGAAAATCAGAGCGAGGATGGAAACTGCTCAAAGCAGACAGAAAAGTTATGTAGACATCAGGCACAGGGATTTAGAGTTCAGTGTTGGCGAGCATGTTTTTCTTCGGGTTCGGCCAATGAAAGGAGTTTTACATTTTGGTGAAAAGGGACCAATGGATCAGTTGCCTATAGGCTAGCATTACCACCAGCGTTATCTACCATGTACAACTTGTTCCATGTATCCTTGCTAAGAAAGTATGTGAATGACCCTTCGTATATGTTGAACCCTAAACCTTTGCAGTTTGCTAAGTGGAAGCTTGTCATATGAGGAAAAACCTATTAAGATCTTGGCCAAAGAGACCAATGTGTGGAAGAATCGAACTATCAACTTGGTTAAGGTGTTATGGCGAAACCAAAAGACTGAGGAAGCAACTTGGGAAAGGGAAGATGAGATTAGAGCCAAATATCCAGAGCTCTTCAAGCAGCAAACTTTCAAGAACGAAAGTTCTTAAGATGGGGAGATTGTGACGCCCCACGTTTCTAGGTACGCTTAATCTCACTGCTTGATCTACAGTATTGGTTATGGTAGATTGATTTTTTTCTTCTAGGTGTAATCGATTTTGTTTGGGTTGAAGGGATTGAGTGTTGATATTTTGATGTGGAAGCAAGTTTTGAATTTCAAACCATAGTTATGGAAATTAATAATTTCCAAGATTTCCCTCCATTAAGAAAGGAAATTAAGGTCTTGTGTGGTTTCTTAAAAGGGTGAAAATTAGGGAATTTAGCCTCTAATTAAAAAGAATAGCATAAAGCCAAATGAAGACCATGCTGGAACTCATTGATTGAACCCAAACGAAGGGCGGGAAACGACGCCAAACACACATAGCCACGACTGCCAACACACGAAGGTATCGTTGCTGGAGGTTTTCGAAGCATAGCACCTTCGTGCAAGACTCGCTAGAGAAGGAAATCGAGAAGAACGAGGCATTCACATGTGAAGATATGGTTGGTCAGGGAGTCGCGCGAGAGGGGAAGGCTCGAGGAGAAGCAATCGGCATCGCCGCTCATGATTGTGGTTCGCGAAGAGAAGAAACGGGAGAGAGGGAGAGACCATGCAGTGCTAGCTGCTCGAGGAAGAAGAATATGCGATCGGGGTGTTCGAAGGCATGAAGGAATGCAGGGGGGCACTGCACGTGTGAATCAAAGAGGGGAAGGAGGGAGGAACAACTTGCTGATGCCGAAAGAAGAAAACGAGAAGGAGAGGGAGGGGTTATTTGACTAAATCGAAGGAAGAAGAGAACGTGAGGGGGGTCGCATGTGGCGTGGAGAGAGATGAGAGGAAAGGAACTTTTCTAGGGTTTTCTTTTTTTTTTTCTTAATTCTCCAAATTGGAAGAATGACCAATAATGAGAGGGTAAATTCCAAGGATTTGCTTTAAATTCCAAAATTCCTTTCTTTTCCAAATTGAAAACCCAAATTAAAAATCTCCTAAAAGGATTCGGAAAATTTCTAATTGATTTGAGATTTTGGTTTCACGGTAAGAGGTCTAAATTTAAATCTCAAACTTTAGGAATTAAAGAATTAACAAAATCCCTTAAATTCAAAAATTTTAATTTATCAACTTAACGTCTAGGCTTAACTTCTAGATTAGAACTTCAAGAAATAGACCCAGATGATCTAGAATTAGTCTAATTTTATAACGTGGGGCGTTACATTCTCCCCCACCTTAAAAACTTTCGTCCTCAAAAGTTGCTAGCCTAACCACTTTGGATACTTGGCATCAAACTTTCTCTCTTTTCCAAGCTACTCTTCCCTAGGGGTTTATGCTCTAAAGCTCTTTCGCTAGGAAGAGTTCTTGTAGTCTCAAAATCTTTGTCTCAATTGGATTTGAAACTTTTGCCAAATGACGAGTACAGGAAAGTAGGTAATCCAATGGCTCTGGCTCAAGGCTTGCTTGACAAATAATGTCAAGAAAACGATAGAGTGACCCTATCCAAGGCTAAACAAAACAGAGCAAGGATACTAAAAGCCAACTTACCAACTTCCTTCAAGAGCGTTATCCTCAAGCTCTAATGCAACAACCTAAACTTAATGACAAGCAACAAGCACAAACAAAGCACAAGTTATCTAGCAACTACGGCAATATCCTAAAAGCCTACTAACAAACGACAAGCATAAGATCAAAACAAGCTACCTAGCTGGCTATGGGAGCATCCTATGCTACTAACAAACAAGCACAAGATAAGCATAATTCTAACCAGCAACTATAGGGAACATCCTATGCCTAACTATTCAAATTCCAAGGCAAACAAGCAAATCATAGCATAATCAAATAAAGCAACAAGTAACCATATAACAATCATAGACAATAAGCAATCATACCTAGAGATGGAAAGGAGGAAGAGAAAGACCATTAAACCTAGCACAACTGATCAACCTAGATTTCCTAGATTAGTCTAAAGGAACAACTGCGCTCTGATACCAACTGTAACACCCCTGAATTTTAACCTAATCTAGGAAACATTACTAAACATTTACTCTAAGACCAACCTAATGATCCAAAAATTTTGATAGCATAACAACACAACTACAACTGACCAAAAATTTTATATATCTGAAAACCAAAAATACACACTTCTAAAACCATAACTAATAACAACCCAACTACTCATTACCAAAAAAAAAACTATTTCCAAAACAAAAGGATAAATAATACGAGTCAGATCTCGTACTCGAGTACTAAATAATAAAACTAATGCCTCCTAGATAAAGGAACTACAATCTTAGGTCTATTACATCCACCCGACAAATTAACCATCAACTACATCAATTTAATAACTCCAATAAGAATCTAAACACGAAGATAAATAAAAATAGCTAACTATTTAATGGTCTTTTCTTTCAAGTCCCCTCCTCATCACCAAGTCAAAGTACGATCTCATCACCTGTAAAACCTAGTGGTGGGTCAGTACAAAAGCCATGGTACTGAGTAAGTGGTTCACACCTGCAAAGCCATCAATCACATGCACAAACAAGGCAGATATCATGTTTTCCACATTCAACCACACAAGCTCAATATACATGGAGAAACAACTAACATATATATCATACATCAACTTATACATCAAGCAACATACTCATATGACATGCACCCATACCACTAACTCAAGCTCTAACAAGTTCTATTCGACTCCTCGGAGTCTCCTCAACTCCTTTGAGTTCTCAATTCCTCTGAGTTTACGCAACACTCTTGTTTAGCCCTCACGAAGCTCTCCAAGACTGACCTTTCGAGTCACACTGGCCCCTGACCATTTGTACCCAGGGCCTCATGCTTCTCTACAAAGCTCAGTGTTCGACCCTTGACCATTGGTACCCAAGGCCTCGATAACTTAGCAACGTACTGGCCCTTTCCCATACGCCTCAATACTTTCTTTTTCAGGCTCATCACACCGACCCTTGACCATTTGTACCCAACGCCTCAATGTTCCCCTTAATCCATTGGTGACATACCACCCTTTGGCCATCTGTACCAGAGGCACACTAGTATTCATCATACTTTCCTTTATCACATACAAGGTCCTTTGACCCCATAGTCCCACTATCACACACAAGGTTCTTTGACCCTTCTTTCACTAAACAGGCTCACAACCCAGAATGCACAACCTAAACATGCTCTTCTAGTTCATGTCATGCTTTTAGTCCATGCAACAACCAAAAGTACAACATACGCTCACAACATTAAAATCATGTTTTACAACCAACCACAACAACATAAAAGCATGCTTATCATAGATCGCATCACACCAACTCAACATACACCAGCACAACAGTTCAACTTATCATATCAACATGCTCAAAACTTATCATTAACATACAACATATAAATATATCCAACGTATCGAAACTAAACAAATAAAACATACTGCATGCTAGCACACAAACAAACAAACTCAACAGGTAGAATTCCACTTACTAATTGCTAAAACGCTACTAAGCGAACCTAACGAGCTCCTGCAATAAGAAGCGCAAGGTTTCAAGGATGGAATTCACTTGCTAAACCTTAAAATAAGACGAAAGGGGCTTAAAAGAGATGTTCTTACCCAACAAGAGGCTTAAGCTAGGATTTGAACACTCTAAAAGCAAATCAAAACTATAAGCAAAGTTTGAAACTAATTCACAGCACACAAATGAAATGAAAGAATACAAGGACATACAAAAAAACCAAGTCCACAAAAAAGGATTCCTATCAAAGGAAGGGTCTCTAATCAAGCATAATGAGACCTAATGGATAATTACAAAAAAGATTCGTAACTGAAGCCCACAAGGAGACATGGTATCTGGTGATGGACCATACTTCTCCTGGACTTCTCACCATCCCCTAAAACTCCTATTGTTTCTTTTCCCCCACAAGTTCCATAAAAGTGCCAACATGCCGACTTGCCACAAGAATCTTCCTCTGTCTCGGTAGATTGGATGGAGAAGAAACTCTTCGATCATCGCCCTCAAAGAAACTCCTAAAATGATTCAAAAAAATTCTAATTGATTTGAAATTTTGGTTTGAGGATAAGAGGTCTAAATTTAAATCCCAAACTTCAGGAATTAAAGATTTAACAGTCATTTTTCCCTAAATTCAAGAAATTTAATTTATCAACTTAACGTCGAGGCTTAACTTCTAGATTAGAACTTTAGGAAATAGACCTAGATGATCTAGAATTAGTTTAATTTTATGGCCATATAGCCAAGTTTTGAAAAAAAAAAGTACTAAAACCACCGCTCTCATACTTACAAAGAAATTCTCGAACAGCGACCTCAGCATCCTCCCTCAATTCATATGCAGCCACTGCAAAAAGCCCCCATGATTGAGACAAGCACGCCACCACTTAAGTTTGACATGAATGATGAATGTAAGGATGTGATCGTTGTCGAAAGGTTCTCGCCAAAGGACAATTGGCCTAGTATCCGAGAGACTATTGCCAATCTCACTTCTCGCTGCTCTATTAACCCTTTCCAAGACAACAAGGCTCAGATACATTGTTACGATCACGATCATACCCTCAACCTCTGCAATAATTCGAAATGGACTTTGTTTGGTAATTTCCGCCTGAAATTTTACACATTGACAACAATCTCATATCAACAAAACCAGAAGATAAGTTTCTATGGAGGATGGGTTAATATTCACAATCTTCCCCTCAACCTATGGACTGATACTGTCTTTCAATATATCGGGGAACAATGTGGAGAATTTGAATCTTTGTCTAACTACCCCATGAGGAGATTAGTTATCACGGAGGCCAGCATTAAAATCAAGGAAAATCCCACTGGTTTTATCCCTGCCGCCATTCGACTTCCAACAGCCCTCACCGGAGACGCAATAGTTACCATTCAGATCTTTCCTTCTAATCAGCGATGGTGGCTGGAATCCGTTGGTCAACGAGTCAGAAACAACCACCATAAATTGCAGGCACATATCACGGGGGAAATTGAGGAATTGAATAAAAAAGAGAATCGTTCAAATTTTGAATTCAATTCGGAAAATACTGAAACGCTGAATAAGGAAATTATTGAGTCAAAGATCTCGCACCAAATAACACCCCTGCGGTCAAGAGATGAAAAAGGAAAGAAGATTCTTCACGATTCTCCCACTCAGCCGCTTAATCCAATTCTTCCTAAACCCTCCACGCTTAAAATTGGGGCAAAAAGCTCCACACATAATTTGAAGATTGTGGGCTCAGATACTGAAGATTATTTAACCAACCCACTAAGCAACCATTCTGGACCTCACCTAATAATGCCCAATATCATGGCCCAAACCGAGAAACCATCTGCCTCTAAAAATCTTGAACCTAGCATTTTAGCGGAATCCACAATGGATCAGGAACCCACAGACCATGAAATAAAGCCTCTACCTCTTCTCACCATGGGCCCAACTTTCAACCCCACAAATCAACCCTCCCCTGTCCCAAACCAATGCCAATTATCCCCAACAACGGCAGTCTCTCCTGTAAATGATTTATTGTGTACGACTCATCCACATGGCAAAAGTAGCTCCAATTTCCTCAATTTGCCGCTCTGGCAAATAGCTCCGATTCTCATTGAACATGGTTTATGCATTATGGCTATTCCTCCTCCAAAAAAGAAAGGTTATACTACTACGGGTAAAAAAGGCAAACTCAAGAGGGAACTTCAAAATCTCCATACCAATGTTAACTATGATAAAGGGGCATCTTTGGCAATAATGGAGGGATCAGTCGACAATCAATGAAATTCCTCTCATGGAACGTATGTGGTTTGGGTTCATGGAAGAAGGGCTTTAATTAAGAATACCAGTCAACAGCATAATCCAAATTTTGTTCTTATTCAGGAAACCAAGAGATCAACTATCACTAGTTACCTGATTAAATCTATTTGGAGCTCTTCTCACATTGGTTGGAGTTCACTAGATTTCGTGGGAGCAGCAGGAGGTATCCTGATTCTTTGGAGTGACCTAGATTTCACTATCAAAGAAACAATTCAAGGTTTGTTTTCTCTATCAATACATATCGTTATGGCTGATGGCTTTGATTTTTGGTTGTTGGCTATCTATGGTCCTACCAGGAGTGATATGCGGGATGAATTCTGGCAAGAATTACATGACTTGGCAGGCCTGGGAAGAGATAGATGGATTCTTGGAGGCGACTTCAATGTCACTTGTTGGTCTTGGGAGAAATCTAGCGATCAACCAGTCACTAGAAGCATGAATTCTTTTAATCAATGGATTGCTACCTACTAGCCGATTGATATTCCTCTTCAGAATGGTTGCTTTACATGGTCGAAGTACGGGTCTCACAGATCACTATCTTTATTGGATAGGTTTTTTATTACAAATGACTGTCTCCAAAAGTTTGGCTCGACACACCTCATGAGACTTCCGCGGGTTACATCGGATCACTTTCCCTTGATGTTAAATTTTGGTGAATTATCTTGGCCTGGGGACCTAGTCCTTTTGGATTTTATAATTCATGGTTACTACACCGGGATTTTAAGAATATTGTTGATACTTGGTGGAGCCAGAATCCTATTAGTGGTTGGCCTGGGCATGGCTTTATGATGAAATTGAAGGGGTTAAAAATGGAGCTTCTTAGATGGAATAAATCAATAAAGGTATCTTCGGAAAATCTTCAATCTCTTATTTCTCAATTAAAGGCTTTGGACAATCTTGAAGATTGTGATTCTTTATCTTCTGACCAAATGTCTCAAAGGACTCATCTTAGAGAACAAATTGAGGATATTACTGCTCGAGAACATACATACTGGAGACAAAGATGTAAGCTTAATTGGTTGAAAGAAGGTGATGAGAATACAAAATTTTTTCATCGTTTTATGGCTGCTCGTAAAAGGAAAAAATCAATTTATGAGTTGTTGTCTCGTAATGGGGTGAGTCTTTTGCCAGCTAAAGATATTGAGGAGGAGTTCATTGATTTCTATAAGAAGCTATATACGAAAGATTCAACTTCGCGATTTTTACCTACCAATCTTGAATGGGGTAGGATTAATGCCTCCCAATCATCTGCTCTAGAAACTCCTTTTACTGAAGAGGAGGTTTACTCTGCTGTGCAATCTCTGGGAACTAGTAAATCTCCTGGTCCTGACGGTTTTACTGCTGAATTCTTTAAGAACTCATGGAACACTATTAAGCATGACGTTATGGCAATTTTGTATGAGTTTTATGGCAGCGGAATCATTAATGTGGCTCTGAATGAAACTTATATCTGTCTCATTACTAAACGAGTTGATTCTAGAACAATAAATGATTATCGTCCCATCAGTCTTATTTCTTGTGCTTACAAGATCACTGCTCGTGTTTTATCTAATCAAATTAAGCAAGTCCTTCCTTTCACCATTGTTGAAAATCAAATGGCCTTTGTATTTAATCGACAAATCTTGGATGCTTCATTGATTGCAAATGAATTGATTGATGACGGGAAATTCTCTAATGAGAAAGGTGTGGTTATTAAGCTGGATTTGGAGAAGGCATTTGATAAAGTTGATTGGGACTTTTTGGATGCAGTTCTTCAAGCTGAGGGCTTTGGTTGTGTTTGGAGAAAGTGGATTCGGGGTTGTATCTCTAGTGCTAATTATTCGATCATTATTAATGGACGACCTAGAGGTAAAATCATTCCATCTAGGGGAATTCGGGGATCCACTATCTCCTTTCCTCTTTATACTAGTATCTGATTGTTTAAGTCGATTACTGACCTATAGTTCTCAAATGGGGAAGATTATGACACATCCTGTGGGAAATTCCTCTCTAAATGTGAGCCACTTGCAATTTGCAGATGATACTTTGTTATTCTCTACTATTGATTCTTCTGCCATTGACAATCTTTTTTATATTATTAAAATTTTTGAATTTACATCCGGTTTGAATATCAATTTTGGCAAAAGTGAACTGTTAGGGATTAACGTTGGTGAGTTGGAATTAGAAGTCTTAACTTCAAAGTTTGGGTGTAAAAAAGAAGTCTGGCCAACAACCTATCTTAGTCTTCCCTTAGGCGAAAATCCTAAGTTATCATCATTCTGGCAGCATGTGATTGAAAAAATCTAGAGAAAGCTTCATAGTTGGAAGTATATGTACATTTCTAAAGGTGGCAGGTACACTCTAATTCATGCTACTCTCTCGAGTATGCCCATTTATTATTTATCTCTGTTTAAATTGCCAGCTAAGGTGGGGGCTTACATAATATCAATTGGGCAAAGACAGAACTCCCTCACATTATGGGAGGCCTTGGTATTGGAAATTTTCAATTTAGAAATACTGCACCTTTATCAAAATGGATTTGGAGATTTTTGCATGATCAAGACAGCCTATGGAGAAAAATGATTTTTGCTAAGTTTTACAATGCTGCTGGAATTTGTTGGTGGCCAAAGCCCATCATGGGAGGGTCATCAAAATCACTTTGGAAATCTATTTGTAATACAATTGATGTTGTGGGTAGTCGAATTAAAAAACGACTTGGCAATGGTATGCATACATCTTTTTGGAATGATATATGGCTTGACAGTGTTCCTCTTAAAATATCATATCCTCGTCTTCATCGGTTATCTACCCGACCTATGGATTCAGTTGCTGACGTTTGGAACTCAGCATCTAAAGCATGGGATTTGGGCCTCCGTTGAGATTTAAATGAGGAGGAGATTATGGAATGGGTCAATCTTTCACATCTCCTATTTGTAGTCATCCTAAGAAATGTCCAAGATTCTTGGTCATGGCCTCTTGATTCTTCTAATACTTTTACAGTCAAATCTTTGATGGAAGACTTAGTTCATTCAAATGGATCATCTCGAAACAATTTTCGATAATTTGGAAGGATCAATACCCAAAGAAGATCAAAATTTTCTTATGGGAGCTTAGTCATGGTGGAATCAACACAGCTGATAGACTTCAAAGAAGAATGTCTAACTATTTGCTCTCCCCTTCCTGGTGTGTTATGTGTTGTTTAAATGAGGAAAGCCAAATTCATCTCTTTGCTCACTGCTCCTTTGCATCTCAATATTGGACTATTATGTTGGGAACTTTTGAATGGAACATGGTCTTGCCAGGAACTATCATCGATTTGCTTCACTTAGTATTTATTGGTCATCCTTTTCATGGTACAAAGAAGACTCTTTGGCTTGCAATCAACCGCGCTTTCTTTTGGTATCTTTGGTGTGAACGGAATGGCAGGATTTTCAGGGACATTTCCTCACATTTTTCAGCTTCTATGGATCTAGTTTTGTTCAATGCTTTGTATTGGTGTAAATTCAAGCACCCTTTTAGTGACTATAATCTTTCCTCTTTAATCTCTAATTGGACTTTGTTTATGTATTGATTTCTTTTGGGAGTTTTGTCTTCCATAATTTCATTTTATCAATGAAATGTCTATTTCTCTTCTCAAAAAAAATCATTCTCTTGACCATATTGCCAAGTTTTAAGAAAATTATTAAAATCATTTCTTGACCATATCGCCAAGTTTTTTAATAAAAATCTTGACCATACCGCCAAGTTTTTCAATGATAAAACTTTCAAGAACTTTTGTCACCATGAGTCATACATATGCATGTGAAGTCCCCTGACTAACTTTATGATAATGTAACACATGGAAATTCACATTTCAATCAAATAACAACTTTGCAATTTCTAACTTACATATTCAACACTCACATACAAGAACACATAGAGCATACACAATTTCCAATGCATCCATGATCCACCATATTTGAAACATGCCAACACTCAGCAATTTCACAAGTAATATAACAGATAAGCATTTAATTTTCCAACATTCTGATAGGGAACCACCTAACTTTACGTTGCCCTAAACAAAGTGGTTCCTTTCTTTTCTGCCTAACCCTTGGTCCAACCTACAACAGTTTCTAGAATTAATATTTAAAGCCCACATTCAATGTTATAAATTTGACCCCAAACAATTAGGAGGTTTACCTAAGTTGTTTATACTCGAAGCTTACTTCTAGGCCTTAATAGGACAATTGGAACCTAGATTCCAAAGGTTAGAACCTGAACTATCGCATTTAAATTGAGTTTGAAATTTTGGATCCACTCGAACAGCCCAAAACTTTATTGGACAGTCGACCAAATCGCCCTAATCCCGCAGATCTAACGTCAAAACAGAGTGGGTATTTGAAATGGGGCCAAGATTCGAAGGTTAGACTTAACCACAACCAAAAATATCATTATAAAACGTGTAAAACGAAACCAAAACTCACGGTTCGGCTGGACGGCGGCTCACAGAGGCTGGGTTCAGAGCGTGGTCGGCAGCAGTGGCCGTTGGTTCAAAGCGGCGGGGGCAGATAGGAGCGGCGGTGGCAGCGCGACGGGGCTGAGAGACAGAGAGAGGTTAGAGTGAAGGAGAGAGAAATCAGCGGAGAGAGAGAGAGAGAACGACGGAGGAAGAGAGAGAGAAAGAAGACTGACCGGCGACTCGAGGCGGCGTGGGTGATCGGCGACGAGAATGGCGGCGCGGCGGATCTGAGCGGCGGTGGTCGTGGATGCGTGCGGGGCAGACAGAGAGACGAGAGGGAGCAAGTGAGAGAGAAAGCCTGGTGGACGAGAGAGAGAGATCGGGGAGAGAGAGATGGGTCTTCATTTTTATTTTTATTTATTTTTATTATTATTAAACCCATTAACAGAATTTGGTGAAAATTGCAAAAAAATAGGATAAAAAATATAGAGAGTGAAAGACATTCAATCTCGTTTTTATTTTGATAGACTAATAGGACTTTGGTGTTGTGAAATGACTAATCTAACCTCATTAAAAAAACCCTAAATACTCCCAAGCTATCACCACACCAGCATTTTTTCAAACAAAAAAAAAATACCATATAGCAGCTTTTCACATGATTTCCAAGTGAGGGAGCGAAGACGATCTCCAGGCGAGTCACCAAAGACAATGGCGACCATAACAAGCTCACGACAGCAGCTCTAAATCAAAATGCAAAAAGAGAAAAAGAGGAAAATAGCCATGGTAGGTTGCAGGAGAAAACCCTATGCTTATATATATATTTGATAAGGCAATCAGCCATATATATAGGTCTGGGGAGAAAAACTCCTACAAAAGAAATCTGAAAAATGCTCTCTCTGGAATCTTCCTTTTTGTGCCCTAATACTTGAAGAAGAAGAAGATAATAATAGGGCTTTCTCATCGATGGGCAGAATACAACCCTAAATGAAATATACAATCATATAGACATTATGGGCTTGAATAAAATGGGCCTATAAAACAATCATATACACAGAAAAATGAAAAGGGCTAATGGGCTATCTTCACACCCCCCCGCAAGCCAATGGTGGTTGAATCACGAACATTGAGCTTGAACTTCAATTTTTGAAAATTCACTGCAGATAAAGGTTTTGTAAATATATCAGCCACTTGCTCAGAAGCGGGAAGATGGTGAATGCGAATTTTCTTGTTTCTGACTAGATCACGAACAAAATAAATATCGAGCTCAACATGCTTCGTTTTGGAGTGAAGAATCGGATTAGCACTGAGGTGAACAACTCCTAAATTATCACACCAAATAGTGGGGGCGTTAGATAAAGATATATGTAAATCATTAAATAAGGAACGAAGCCAAACCAACTCAGCAGCAACAGTGGCAAGACTTCAGTACTCTGCCTCGGTGCTAGACCGAGAAATAATTCCTTGTTTCTTTGAGCCCCATGATATTAAATTGCCACCGAAGTACACACAGAAACCAGTGGTTGATTTACGATCATCAGGATCTGAAGCCCAATCGGCATCAGCAAAACCAACAAGAGATAAAGAAACTTGATTTGTTAAGTAACAAGCCATCATTAATAGACCCCTTCAGGTAACGCAAAATACGCTTAACAAGTTGCCAATGTACAGATTTAGGAGCATGCATAAATTGGCAAGCCTTGTTAACACTATAAGATATTTCCGGCCTAGTTAACGTAACATACTGTAAGGCACCAACGATACTTCTATATAAGAACTGGTCATTAAAATCCTCACCAATATGAGCAGAAGGAATAGAGGTACTAATCATGGGAGTGACAATACCATTTGCATCAGCCATGTTCGCACGGTTCAGAATTTCACAGATATAAGATGATTGAGATAAAAACATACCTCCATTTGCTGGAAACGAAACCTCTATTCCCAAGAAGTAATTGAGAGATCCCAAGTCTTTTAAGGAAAACTTGGCATTTAATGATTGAATCAGACTATCAATATCAGAAGTAGAGTTCCCCAGAATTATAATATCATCCACATATATGAGAATATAGCAACAGGACTTATATGTATGTCTAATCATAAGAGAAGAATCAGCCATGAAAGTTTGAAAACCCAATGATTTAAGAAACAAACTTAACCTGTCATACCATGCCCGAGGCGCCTGCTTAAGACCATACAAGGCCTTATTCAAGCTGCACACCAAGTGTTGATTGTCTGCACTTTTGAACCCACTAGGTTGTTCCATAAAAACAGATTCGGTGAGTTGACCATGTAGAAAAGCATTGTTTACATCAATTTGCCTAATAGACCATCCATAGTTTAAAGCAAGAGTTAGAAGAACTCGAATGGTAATTGGCTTCACCACAGGACTAAAAGTTTCACTGTAATCAATGTCAGCCGACTGATGGAAGCCCTTGGCTACAAGACGAGCCTTGTATCTAGAGATAGTGCCATCAAAGTTTCGTTTGATTCGAAAAACCCACTTGCAGCCAATGATTTTCTTATTTGATGGTATAGGGACAAGTTCCCAAGTATTGTTTTTTTGTAAAGCATCATATTCCTCTTGCATCGCTTTGCGCCAGTGAGGACATTTTAACGCTTCCCGAACACTAGGAGGTTCAGTATTAACATATGTAGGTGAAGAAGTAATATAGGCCTTAGGTTTAAAAATGCCACTCTTGGCCTTTGTAACCATAGGATGAGTGTTGGTCGCTGTTTGAGATGGAACATCAGAAGAGATATCCGTGGATGGCAAACTGGGCTCCCTAGAAGTTTCAGAGGATTGGTGATCAGGTTCATGTGCGGCAGGAGATAATGGGGGAGACTCGGGCATAGAAAGTGTGGAATTTGAGGACATTGGTATAGGATTAGAAGTAGGAATGATAGATGCTGGAGAAGGGACAAGAATAGAAGATGATTGTTGAGATGATGGTTTTGATGTGTTTTTGGCATAAGGAAAAATAGACTCGTTAAATAAAACATGACGAGAGATAAACAACTTACCATCCTGCGATAAATATTTGTAACCTTTATGTGAAGGACTATAACCAATGAAAGTGCAAGGAGTGGATCGAAAGGATAGTTTATGAGAGTGATAAGGTCGAAGACATGGAAAACATTGACACCCAAAGGTTTTAAAAAAAGAGTAATCAGGTTTTGTAGAAAAAAGTTTCTCCAAGGGACTAACATGATTGAGTATTGGTGTAGGAAGTCTGTTAATTAGATAAACAGCAGTTGCAAATGATTCATCCCAAAATTCTAACGGAATGGAAGATTGAGAAAGGAGAGCTAGACCGGTGTCAACTATGTGTCTGTGCTTCCTTTCAGCTATCCCATTTTGTTGGGATGTGTAGGGACACGAAAACCTATGAGTAATGCCATTAGAGGTAAGGTAGGGAGTGAATGTTTTAAATTCACCACCCCCATCGGATTGAAATTGAATTATAGGGACACCCAATAATTTTTCAACAATAGTTTGGAACTTTAGAAAGGCCGGAAAAGCATCTGATTTAGAACGTAAGAAATAGATCCAAGTGTACCTACTAAAGACATCCAGAAAGCTAATGTAGTATCTATAACCATTTTTGGAAGGAATATAAGTTGGTCCCCATAAATCAGAAACTATGAGTTGTAATGGTTTAGTATAAACAGTGGTAGAATCAAGAAACGGAAGATTATGGTTTTTACCCATAGCACAAGCATTGCAAAAATGAAAATTATTATTTATAGACATCATAGGTTTGTACATCCGAAGTATACTCTTAACAGTGGAAAGAGAGGGATGCCCAAGGCGCCTATGCCATAGATCTAACTCAGAAGGAGTACTAAAAGAAACAGAAATATTATCAGACTTAG
Source organism: Luffa acutangula (assembly GCA_036850905.1). Classification (NCBI taxonomy): domain Eukaryota; kingdom Viridiplantae; phylum Streptophyta; class Magnoliopsida; order Cucurbitales; family Cucurbitaceae; genus Luffa; species Luffa acutangula. The sequence goes on along the minus strand of CM072089.1, from coordinate 25,917,088 downwards.
AAAACTTGGAAAGAAACGATTGAACTGCTGTATTATCAGGGGACTTTTTGGAGGGTGCTGTGGAGAGATTAAACCGATACAACCCATCATGGAGCGTCCCTTGGAGCAGAACCTGACCAGACACTTGATCCTTCACATAACACAAGGTAGGATGGAATTCAAAAAACACACCATTATCTTTTGCAAACTGACTGACACTGATTAGATTTTTTGTAATAGATGGAACATGTAGCAAATTATTAAGATAAAACATACGATCAGCAGACAAAGGAGAAAAAAAAGAGGAGAAACCAAAGTTGAGAATGGGCAAACCTGCTCCATTTCCGACATGAACCTGACCACCACTACCATATTCAGAGCCCATAGTTAAATTGTTGAAGCTGTGAGTGAGGTGGTTCGTTGCTCCAGAATCAGGATACCAATTGGTATCATGATTTAAGTCAGGTGTAGTTACCATAGCTGCCATCTGAGGAAAGGAGGCAGGACGATTAAATTGATTATAAACAGGTGAAAACGAACCTGAAGGATTCGGAGTGGTCTGAGGAGCATAGCGAAAATAACAACGAGCTGTTGTATGGCCAAACTTCCCACAAAGTTGGCACTGAATTTTGCCCCTGTCGTTCCAGGAACGTCCTCCTCGATTGGAACCAAAACCAGAGCGACCACCACGGCCACCCCTATTACCATTTCCAGAAGGCTGAGAAAACTGAGGAGAGTTAGTCTTAGATGAATCAATATCAGGAGGTTTGACCATAAGATTAACTGAGGGAACCGAGCTTTCCGTGTGAGCAAGCTTGCTCTCATTCCGGTTTTCTTGAGTGAGAAGAAGGGCCATTACCTCATGAACCGAGTGAGGACCAGCTTTAGCCGAAATAACGGAAACCATCGACTCAAACTCAGACCCAAGACCCGATAAAATAAATAGAATATGGTCATCTACCTCAACGGGCTTACCTACCGCAGCCAATGCATCAACATACTGTTGGATTTTGGAGAAGTATTCCTTCAGGGACATGCCTCCCTTTTGAATTGTCTGCAATTTTGTCTTGATTTTCATCATTTGAGCTAGGTTGCGGGTGGTAAAAATCTGGTGCAAACAGTCCCAGATCTGTTTGGCAGTCGTACAGTGTAGCATTTGATGTAGTATGTCATCCGACATTGAACCTACAAGCCATGAGGAAATAATTTTATCTTGCCTTTTCCATGAAAGATAAGCCGGATTGGGAGACTTAGCAGGCGGAGAAGTTACAGCATCAGAGGATGACGCCTCGGCAGCAACCGTTGAAACCACAAGATATTTCGCAGGCGGGTCATTCTTAAGGTGAGACTCGAGATCATAGCCCTCTAGGGCTATTTGAATCTGAAACTTCCAAAGCAAAAAATTATCGTCAGTGAGTTTGACAATGGATATTTTGTTACCGGGACTGAAAACTTGAGAAGAAATAGTAGGCGATTCTTCCGCAGCAGCAGTGAGAGAGCTCTCAGGCGTCGACATATTGGGCTGTAAGGCCGAAAAAAAAAGCACTCAGTCGTTAGACAATGCTCTGATACCATCTAAATCAAAATGCAAAAAGAGAAAAAGAGGAAAATAGCCATGGTAGGTTGCAGGAGAAAACCCTATGCTTATATATATATTTGATAAGGCAATCAGCCATATATATAGGCCTGGGGAGAAAAACTCCTACAAAAGAAATCTGAAAAATGCTCTCTCTGGAATCTTCCTTTTTGTGCCCTAATACTTGAAGAATAAGAAGATAATAATAGGGCTTTCTCATCGATGGGCAGAATACAACCCTAAATGAAATATACAATCATATAGACATTATGGGCTTGAATAAAATGGGCCTATAAAACAATCATATACACAGAAAAATGAAAAGGGCTAATGGGCTATCTTCACAGCAGCGACGACGAGTTGATGATTTTTCAGGCATGATCGTAAGAATCAAATACAAGGCCAGGCGAACTTTCCAAACGGCAGCGACAACAAGTACACAAAGAGGCTGCTATGCTTAACGATCTTTTTCAAACTTACAACATGTTCCTTGTCTGAGTAGGGGTTGATTCTAATTTTTCCCTTTTCGTCATAGCTATTACTTGCAGATTTGCTCGTTGACGGTGGTGGTTTGTCGATATTATGATTTGGAACTTAGTCCTTGTAAATCATCTCTCTTGTTCAAGATGTGTTCGATTTGAGTTTCTGCGCGCTAGTGGAGTTTATGTACTGATTGTACTGAGTGTGTGTTAATTGATTTTTGGATATTTTTTATTCGTTGATAAATATTATGTCTTGATAATTATTGTTTTTCATATATATGGAATAATGACTTAGATGAGTTTATATGTGTTAGTAGGATGATGGAGTTGAGTTGTTTAGGCTTTGTTATTTAACTTTTGTATGTGGTGTGTTGTAGCTATATTTGTGTTGTAAAGTTTGTTGGACAATATTTTTTCAATGATAATTGTTGGCTGAAATATATGAACTAGGAAGCGTGCAGGAAACTTTGCCTTGTAAGAATGTTGGCTTGGAAAACAGTCTGTGTAAACCTTATTTAAAAAGTATGTTGTAGGCTTTACTAAAGGTGGGAAGTGTTGTGAGTGATTAGTAAAAAGGGTTAGTGATCCATGTGTGAGAAAAGAAACGATTTGAGTGCATATATATCGGGGCTTTAAGTGCTAATGGTCAAGGGTTGATGTCACTTGTTGGGTGATGGCAACACTTAAAAACACCCACTTTTTTTGTTTACCACTTGAATAATCTTGGATTTCTTAGAATATGTTTCTCAGCTTTTAGCATTCTTGGCTTCTGCACCACCTACTTTTATGGAACCATTGTGCAAATTTTACAATAAGCTAGTGCAAGACATTGGAAGAAAAAAGGGAAATTTGAAGTTTTTGCTCATTTAAGTTTTCACATTGGAAAGATGACCCATTTTTAAAATCCATGTTTTTTTGCCCTACCCTAGATGTGAAATACCTTTTTTGCCCTTAGTTTAACTTGAATGTGAGGGGTCACAACCAAAACTCTCACTCATTTCCTGTCTTCGTTCCCGGCGCCGAACTTCGACCCACTCCCCTTTTCTTCGGTTTCTAGCGGCCATTGAAGTTTAAGAGCAATTTCCCCCATTCCTCGGTTCAATCGCACTCCAAGTAAGTTTTTTTTTTTTTTTTTTTGCATTTGGTTTTCAGCTTAGGGTTTCAAAATGTGGGATTTTGGTTTTTTATTCTTCATTTACTTCAATCTCGCTTTCCCATGGATTACTATGCGTATTTGTTTGCATTAGTGTACTTTTGCTATATTTTCGGTGATGTCTGTGTAACTTTCTGCGGAAAAACATCGTTTTTGGCGATTTCTGGGTTATTTTTTCTACGTAGCCGATGAATCCCGGTGAGGATCGGTCCCGAGATTTTTGAACTTATACCGAGAAAATTTCCAGAAACGTTGTATAATTTTTTCATTTGTCCACTAAAACCATTTGTCCTATAGAAAATTTCCCGGTCATTGTCTCAGATCACTTAAACCGGGAGCGAGACCGGGAGTTTTTCCAGTTGAATTATTAATTTTTTTTTTGTATTCTTTTTCCCTTCTTTGCAGGATTGTTTTGCCTTTTGAGTCATTTTATCTTATCGTATGTTTTTTTAAACATGTCTAGGTCTACATTCTCATTGAGTTGTAAATGGAGTACAAAATCCACTCCGATGATCAATCTCTTATGACCTTGACTTGTTCTTCTCACATAGATAGAACTGTAGCGGATATAAAGGACAAACTTACTATCCTTCAATTAAATATGTTTAGACAAACATGTTTTGGCCCCTTGATAGATAGTAACATAGTCTTTACCGGCCAGTTGATTCACTACAAACTTAGGGAGGTGAATGATAGTAGGAAAGAAGTGATGAGTTTTTGGTTGTTAGGGCATAAGGTTTCATTTGGTATACAAGAATTTGATCTCATCACTAGTCTTAGACATGCGACGAGGCATGTTAGGAGGGATGTTGTAATCGATAGACTTAGAGCCTTATATTTAAGAGATAATGAGGCAATGAAAGGTGATGAAATGAATAAACTATTCCCGACAATTGCGTTCCAGAGTGACGAAGATGCAGTTAAAATTGTCATTTTCTATTTTATTGAGTTGGCTATGATGGGGAGGTAGCAGAAACAACAGATGGATACGTCCATGCTTGACATAATCGATGGCTGGGAGAGTTTTTGTAACAAGGATTGGAGTACATTTATATTCCAGAAAACTTTTAGAAGCCTTAAAGAAGCATTGAAGGGCAAAGTTGAGTCCTACAAGAGGAAGAGAGACGGGTCAAAGAAGCAAGAAACATATAGTCTATATGGTTTTTTGCATGCCTTCCAGGTAATCATATTTTAAAGTAATGGCATTTATAGATTATTATATTGTAATGTACGAATTGTTTCATAAGTTTTTGCTAACTTTGAATGCAGGTATGGGCATACGAGACTGTCTCCTCAGTGTCGTGTGAACGAGAATGTCATCCTACGCATCCTTAAATGGACATGCTCCCACTCGCCTACGTACTCCTGCATAAGCACCGAGGTGTTTGGGTTGAGGGTGGTGAGTTTCATTTGCCACTTGTTTTTTACTCATCATTTACTGTGATTTTGATACCTAAAATTAAGTTCATATGTATCAGGCAAGGATCACAGAGTTTCTTGAGCCAACAGATGAGGAGCTTCGATATATGAATCATATAATGGAACCCCCCACGTCCACCAACGCCTTCTCCACCCCCTCCAATAGTTGACGCTGGTGTTGGCCAGGACATTGAGATGACAGATGTGACTGTGCATGACCTCGCCCAAATAGATGAGGCAGTAGGATCGATGGAAGAGAAAGAACAAGATGATAGTGAAGAGATTAGTGAAGAGATTAAAGATAAGAAGAAAAAAAAGAAGAGAAGTTGTGAATGCACTGAGTTGCTACAACGTCTCAATGAATGCGTGGACGCCATAGAAGCCGACTTGAAGTCTGACTTGAAGGCCATCAAGAAGTTCTTACGAAGATTTTCTAAGGTACTATAATGTTTAGTGTACTTTTTTTTCTCAACGGTGTAGTTAAACATACAATATATATAGGACAAATATGTGGATCCGGAGAAATACTTTGGATCATATGAGGGTCCTTTTAAGGGAGGTGATGGAGATGGCGTGTTTGAAAACCCAGAAAAATGTGATGGAGATGATGGTCCTTCTAAAAGAGGTGATGAGGGTCCTTTTGGTGCGTCCGAACACCCAGAAAAAGGAGATGCGCCATCAAGAAGAGATGAGCCAACTAAAGAGACTCCGAAAGGAGGTGATGGGTCAAACTTCCAGTTGAGATCTGACGAGGCAGATGAGGGACACGCAAACCTGGTAATAATTAGTTCGTACTGTTTACATTAGTTTATTGATATTGTGTTTGTTGTATCATTTCATAGCTTGTTGAGCCATCACAAAGTATTGAAGAGATAACGGCATTTGATGGAGTCACGCACTCTTTGGTACCCAAGACTAAGGTAACATCAAAGCTTCTATGTAGTTAAGTGTGTTCCTATTACTTTATTGACATTGTGTGTTTGTCGTTGCATAGCCTGTTGAATTTGACTCACAAAGTGTTGAAGAGACAACAACCCATGGACCTGTTGAACGTCGGGGGAAACGATAGCGTCAGATCTCATGGAAGCTTCAATCTCTGTGGGCAGACACGGGGCTAGATGGAAAAAGAAAAAAAGTTAAGCTGTACAATCCCATGTGCGTCATACCACCTAAACTTGATCATCAGTTCCAGACGTGGTTGGACGACCCGTTACTGGATGGTTCAGAACAGAAGACGGTATACGCATATAGGAGCAAATAATGATTTAAAACCTTACTGACATCATCACATTGGATGAGCAATGAGGTATGTAACTGATGACATGCAAAAATGTCATCATTTTCCTATTAATTTTAGCTAGTTTTATGCTTGAATTGTGTACTTTAATGCTATTTTCTGTTTAAATTTCAGAAAACCGAGTCAAAGAAGCAAAACCAGAATTTTGAGAGATTTTAGATGATTTTGGAGGCTTTTGGAGCAATTTGGAGAATTAAATTGAAGATCCGAGTCCAAAAAGCCAAGAAGAATGAATTAGAAGCCCAAATTCATGAATTTCAAGTCTTAAAGTATCAAGTTGGGTCAAGGAAAAAGTCCAAAATCCATTACAAGAAGTATTTGGGCCAAAAGAAAGTCGGAGGCCCAAAAATGGAGTCAAAATCGGGCCTTTATTGAAGATTCAGGGCCTAGCGTCTCGACGCTAAGCCTGGAGCGTCTCGACGCTAGGCAGCTGCGTGGAAAGATCCAGAATCGCGAGAGCGTCGCGACGCTGTCCAAGTAGCGTCTCGACGCTGCGACGTCTTGGAGCCCAAGAAAAGATGACGTCAGAGCGTCTCGACGCTGTCCTTGTAGCGTCTCGACGTTGTGCCTGCTGGGAGCCTATAAAAGGAGCCTTTTGCAATGAAGATTGTGTGCCAATTTGTGGGTTTTCACCCCATTCTAGAGTTTACACTAAAAGTTGGGATTTTTGGGAGAGTTTTGGAGCTTTGTTGAAGATCTTTGGAGCTCGGGATCGAAGGAGGTCGGCGCGGGATCGAGGAGATCGACACTTTTATGAGCATTTCTCTTCCCTTTTCCTTTATGTTTTAGTTTCTAGAATTGTTGTGATTAGGAATTATTGAATTTTAGTGATTATGAGTAGTAAATTCCTAAATTCTATGAGATTGATTTAGATGTTGAACCTCTGTTGAATTAATGAATTGATGTGGTTTAATTGTCATTATTGTTCATTTGTGCATTTTGTCCGTAATGCTTTTAATCAACTGATCACTGATTAAATGAATCGTTACTATGTGGAAACTCGACGGAGAGAAGCTTAGACTAGAACTGAATGCATGACTAACGGTTATTTACCCGGGTGACACGGGACAAAATAAATAACGTTAGAGGTTGTATTGAAGGGTCGTAATGCCATACTAAGTAAATAAAGATGAGACTGAAAGGAGATTCTTTATTGAACGGTATGAGATAGGAGGAGACCGACAGGAGAGTCCTTGTTATTAGGCTTCTAGACTTATGAATCAAATGATTAGTTAATCCATATTAGTTAATTGATTAAGTGATTAAAGGTCCAATTGATAAAATCAACAACTCTAGAATTATCCCATCAAATTGTGTCACCATTTATCTTTTGCTTTCTAGATTAGCTTTTTATTATTCTTTTCAGCATTAGATTTTGTTCTCTAAATAAAGCTAAGCAAGATTATTCGCGGTACTTAATTGAATAAATCCAATCCCTGTGGAGACGATACTCTATACTCAAAATCACTATATTACTTGTCACGACCCATTCGCTTGCGGATTAAAGTCGTGCAACAAGTTTTTGGCGCCGTTGCCGGGGATTGGCTAATTTCATTCAATTAATATTGTGAAGAAATTGCTTGCTTTAGATTAGAGATTTTATTTTGCTTTCTTTGTTTTATTTTTATCCTGGTCCATTGTTCTTGTTGTGCATTTAATTGGTGTTTGCATCTAACTGAAAGCCTGATTATTGTTAATTTAATTATTTTAAATGGCTTTTAATAGTTTTGGGTGGCCCTTTAGGGAATCTGAGCCCGAAGAACCAACACCATCATCCAATTTTTTTTATTCAAATTATCCCCATTTAGAAGAAAAATCTCCCCTAGAAAATTTGCTTCAAGATTTTATTGAGGATACTAGAGCCACTCATTTAGCTCTAGAAAAATCCCTAGGGAGATTGCATCCCCAAGAGGATGAGAGTGAAGTGCAATCCGCTTCCATAGAAGAAAAATCTTCCTTAGAGAGCTTGCTTGAAAATTTTATCCAAGAGTCGAGAGCCATGAATTTAGAATTAGAAAAATCTATGGAGAGACTCCAAACCCAAAAGGAAGATAGGGAAGTAGGATCCACTTCCATAGAGTGTCTAGTGAGTCATGTGGCCACTGATTCATTAGCACCCATTCAAGAGCCTAATCCTTTCGATTTTGCTGAGTTTGAGCACATAGGGGTGAGTTGTTTAGATAGAAAGGAAGAATTGGATAGTTTTAGCACCCATCAAGAACAAGTTTGTGAGGAAGAAAAAGAAAATGAGCCTATAGTGTTTGAGGAGTTTCTAGAGGTAGAGTTTAAGGTTGAAAGGCCTTTGTCTGTTCTATCCTTCACATCCTCTCTTGATAATGAGTGTTCTTTTTCTTGTTCTCACGAGTCAGAGTCAGAGTCAGAGTCCATTTATTTTGATCTTTCTCCTTTTATGCTTTTATTAAAAGAAAATCCCAAAAATATTTATGCTTCAGGGTCCCATGAAAAGCTAGTAAGCTTACTAGCGATAGAATGCTTCATTGATTCAAGGAAGAAGGGCCCGAAGAAATACGAGAATTTTTATGTGCCTTGAAAGACCGCACAAACTTGTCTAGCTAAGAGACGTTAAACAAGCGCTTCTTGGGAGGCAACCCAAGTTTATTTTTCCGTTAATTTTCTTTTCTTTGTTTTTCAGTTTTTTTTGTAGTTAGAGCATGTTGATCTTTCGTTCCGGTTGATCAATTTTTGAAGGAGCTCAAGACCACATTTTCTTCCAAAAACAACCCCAATGAATGTTGAAGGCTGACATCCATGGTTTCTCTCACACTTCAGGGCAGTACCGTTCTCCCTTTATCTATTTAATTGTCCTTATGCATGCTTAATTAGTCTGAATAATTAATACATTGAGGGCAATGTATGATTTAAGTTTGGGGGGGAGGCTTTGCTGTTCTGATCTGAGCTGATTGAAAATTTTTTCATGATGATTATATTGCATCTGTTTTGATGAGGACGGTCTATGATATGATCTAGATAATGAATTTTGTTCAATTTTTGTGAAATATGAAAGCATGTTCAAGATTCATGTAAATTTAAATTTTTGCTTTGATTTCCTTGCACATATTGAGCACTTAGCCTACTTATATGGTTTTGAATGCTTAGAACTGGATTATATTATCTAGATGTTTGTTGTCACTCCGATAGGCTTAAGATCTAATTTTAAAGATGAACGCCATGAGAGTCTGTAATGTTTTACTTGGGAGAAAAATCATGTTTATTAGCCTGCAAAGAAAAGAAAAGTGTGAAAAAAAATATATGAAAAAAAAAAAAGAATGCTCCACTTTCTTGAGAGCGTTAGTAACCAGGGGCATTCATGACACCCATCGTTTGCCTTTGCATGAAAGCGTTTAAAAGAAATGAGCATGCTTCGGCAACCTGAAAGATGAGGCGCTCGTAGTTGGATGCTTTCATCACCAATGTTTGCAAGCCAGAACGAAGGCGCTACATCTAAAAGGATCCTAAAAAAAATGCAAGTTTCGGGGAGGCGTACCCCGTTGTTTCAGGCACCTTAGTGCGATATTGCTTTCTTGATTGTTGGGAAGCTGGATAATTAGAGCTTAAGGCCAGTGTAGGGGGAAGATGAACTGAGGATTCCATAAACCTTTTCTAGGCTAGTAAAGTCCTAATAAGGAAGCTCGCACACACACACGCAAGGGATGAAGAGTTTAAATTTAAATTTCGTGATGAATGAATATGTTTTAATATTTCCTTTAATTGTTAGAATTCATTATTTAGATCATTGAGCTTAGAGTCATGCATTTGCAATAGTTGATTCATATATATGGTTTTAGCTTTGCTCGAGACTAGCAAATATTTAAGTTTGGGGGTGTGATGACATGCAAAAATGTCATCATTTTCCTATTAATTTTAGCTAGTTTTATGCTTGAATTGTGTACTTTAATGTTATTTTCTGTTTAAATTTCAGAAAACCGAGTCAAAGAAGCAAAACCAGAATTTTGAGAGATTTTAGATGATTTTGGAGGCTTTTGGAGCAATTTGGAGAATTAAATTGAAGATCCGAGTCCAAAAAGCCAAGAAGAATGAATTAGAAGCCCAAATTCATGAATTTCAAGTCTTAAAGTATCAAGTTGGGTCAAGGAAAAAGTCCAAAATCCATTACAAGAAGTATTTGGGCCAAAAGAAAGTCGGAGGCCCAAAAATGGAGTCAAAATCGGGCCTTTATTGAAGATTCAGGGCCTAGCGTCTCGACGCTAAGCCTGGAGCGTCTCGACCCTAGGCAGCTGCGTGGAAAGATCCAGAATCGCGAGAGCGTCGCGACGCTGTCCAAGTAGCGTCTCGACGCTGCGACGTCTTGGAGCCCAAGAAAAGATGACGTCAGAGCGTCTCGACGCTGTCCTTGTAGCGTCTCGACGCTGTGCCTGCTGGGAGCCTATAAAAGGAGCCTTTTGCAATGAAGATTGTGTGCCAATTTGTGGGTTTTCACCCCATTCTAGAGTTTACACTAAAAGTTGGGATTTTTGGGAGAGTTTTGGAGCTTTGTTGAAGATCTTTGGAGCTCGGGATCGAAGGAGGTCGGCGCGGGATCGAGGAGATCGACACTTTTATGAGCATTTCTCTTCCCTTTTCCTTTATGTTTTAGTTTCTAGAATTGTTGTGATTAGGAATTATTGAATTTTAGTGATTATGAGTAGTAAATTCCTAAATTCTATGAGATTGATTTAGATGTTGAACCTCTGCTGAATTAATGAATTGATGTGGTTTAATTGTCATTATTGTTCATTTGTGCATTTTGTCCGTAATGCTTTTAATCAACTGATCACTGATTAAATGAATCGTTACTATGTGGAAACTCGACGGAGAGAAGCTTAGACTAGAACTGAATGCATGACTAACGGTTATTTACCCGGGTGACACGGGACAAAATAAATAACGTTAGAGGTTGTATTGAAGGGTCGTAATGCCATACTAAGTAAATAAAGATGAGACTGAAAGGAGATTCTTTATTGAACGGTATGAGATAGGAGGAGACCGACAGGAGAGTCCTTGTTATTAGGCTTCTAGACTTATGAATCAAATGATTAGTTAATCCATATTAGTTAATTGATTAAGTGATTAAAGGTCCAATTGATAAAATCAACAACTCTAGAATTATCCCATCAAATTGTGTCACCATTTATCTTTTGCTTTCTAGATTAGCTTTTTATTATTCTTTTCAGCATTAGATTTTGTTCTCTAAATAAAGCTAAGCAAGATTATTCGCGGTACTTAATTGAATAAATCCAATCCCTGTGGAGACGATACTCTATACTCAAAATCACTATATTACTTGTCACGACCCGTTCGCTTGCGGATTAAAATCGCCCAACAGTAACCCTTGTAGAAAATATTGCATTTAATTCCTCATTAGCTAATCAACTAATAATGCCCATGTAGGTCATTGACGCACTATTCATGTTTATTCGAAAAAAAACTAGATGCTCGTCCAGACTTATGCCGACGTAAATTTGTGACAGGTAATGTGGTTGTTGCGGTAAGTAATACATGTTTATTGTTTTCTTATGTAGGATTTTATTATTTAGGGTTTTCTGATTAACTAGACGAGTATGGTAATATTCATGTCTTATATAGGACTTTCTACGACGAGACGATGTACTAGAAACACTAGATGGTAGATTTGATCGTCTCGATGACTATGAATGGAGTAAGTGGAAGACTATCATGGACTACGTTATGGGCAACCATTCAGATCATAACATTCCTTGGAGTTCAGTTGAAGCGGACTACATACCCTTCAACCTTGGTGGGAACCATTGGGTGTTGTTGTGTGCTGACTTAGAGGCCGGTGAGTTGGTGGTGTTTGATTCCTTTATGCAGTTGAATACAAACACTGACATAGAGAAGCAGTTGAAGCCTGTTCACACACTGATGTCGATTTTGCTGGCTAAGTGTGGTGTCATGAAGGTGAAGCCTACACTTCCACTGAATGAATGGAGGTTGAAGAGGAACAAGCTAGTGCCACAACAAAAGGATAGTGGGGATTGTGGGGTATTCACTGCCAAATTTTTGGAATATGATGTAACGAAGTCCAAACTGGACACCCTTAGTCAGGATAGCATGGACTTTTGTAGGCTTCAATTCGTTGTTCAACTTTGGGCCAATAGGCCATTCTTTTAGATAGTTCATTTCTTGTAAACATACAATGTTTTGCTTATTAGATATGTAACTTCTTCTAAAACTTATTATCTTTATTTCATATTAACTCACATTAAAAAAAGAAAAAAAGTTCATAGTAACTTAACGTACACTCCAAGAAACCATGCATGTAAACCATGCACTAACCATGTAAACCATGCACTAACCATGTAAACCTTACCTTCACTTTTCTAGAAAAATTCTCGGTCACGATTTTGAGCGAGACGGACCAGGAAATATGAACCAAATAAAAGATTGGAAAAAATGAAAATTGCGTTTCTGGAAAATATCTTGGTCCCGATCCCGGTCCATTAGAACCGAGACCGGGACCGAGATATTTTCCAGAAACGCAATTTTTCATTTTTTTCCCTTTTTAAAATAATATTCAAACATACATAAACTGAGATTTTTTAAACACTTCATGTAATAATCGAAAATGAAAACTTTCATTGTTCCATACACGTTGAAATAATCAAACAAACAGATTACATAGTAGTAAGTGGCTCACGACAAGTCTTTCGATTATGACCCTGCCTTCCACATCGCCTACATTTGTGGACTTGTTGAACCTCACATGTAGATGGTATTTGCAGTGTTCGACGTCGACCAACTCTAGAAACCCTTTTTGGTGGTAGGACTTCAATGTCAACAAAGTTGGGTGATCTCTTCCACTCAAAATCATGCCCAAGAGGATATATGGGTTCTACGTAGGCCGACAACATAAATTCCACGTGGTAGACTTCAGAGCAAAGGGGAATGGTATATGCATGCTGCAATTGCATGCGAACATGGGAGCTCGTAGTAATCAAATTCACGACAACTACACGTTTTTGTGTGAATATTGACATGCCCACCCAAGTATCCATCATCAATCTCGACCTCATACCGATCAACCGGCCTAACAACATACCTCCTCGTTTTCGCTTCTGCCTCTGTAATAAGGTCTGATTCTGATAAGGGTAAAAAATATACCTATTTTACCCTTATATTTAGCTCATTTCCTTGTCAAAAGTTGCATGTTTAGATCAATTTTACTATTCTCGAGCTCAAAATATGTTAAAGTTGATGAATTAGGGAGTTGAGAGTCACATTTGTCAAATTATGCTTATTTGTGCTTAAAAAGACTCAATTTGATATGAATTTGACCCAATTTAGTGTTGTGAAAGAAAATAGAGAAAAGGTGAAATTTACCCAGAAATGCGACTTCATTTCTGGCACCTATTTCGTGGCTCCTCAACTACTTCTCATACTATATAAGCTCGTGATTCAAAGAGAAATTCAAGCAGAACTCACTGGGAAGAAGAGGGTGGTGACAGAACCCTAGTAGACGTCCATGAGTAACGATGCCCGAAGTCTTTCTTAGAAGACTGAATTCTAACCTTAGTTAGACATCAAACCTTAGTGTTTGTAGAGATTTTCACCCATTCCCACTTGTAAAGGCGAGAGAGTGGAGTGTCGAGCGAACTCTAGAAGGATTGGATAAAAGAAAAAACCCTAGTATTTAGCTACTGCCATTATTTCCAGCACTTGTCACTTTTCATTCATTTGTATTCTTTATATTTTATTTTCAATGGAAAGTTGTTCATTTTCACTTTATCCCACCATGCTTAGCTAAATTCCGTTGAAGGGTTTAATATGGTGAATTCCCTTATGGTTCAATAGCTTGAAAGTGTTTATTTGCTTAAGTTTCTATTCAATGCATGTCATTCTTTATTGATTGTCATTCTGATCTTGCTGAGTTTAAATTGATCACTTAGACTTTGCATGCTATGTGAGTTTGATCTCGAAAGGGACAGACGATATCGGTTCTCAAAAAGGTGTATAGGAGAAAAAGCTTGAAAGAGATTGTTCGGTGTTATAGGGCAAGCTGCCTAAGGCACCCTATAACAACTATAGGGTTATATTGCATTCGTGAATTATCTATGTCGGAGTCGATCACATAAATGTGCATAACGGTACTCGCTTAGTCTTCTAACGGTTCTTGGGAGCAAGGCCAAATAAAAGTTAAATCTGACCCAATGCATTGAATAGACTTAAGTTGAATAATCTATGTTTAAAGTTATTTTCCTTTGGGATGAAACTATATTGAATAGCTCGTTTTATCTATTATTGTTATTTCTTTATTTAATTGTGTTATTTATCTTCCAAAAATCAATCATCAATTATTTCTTTGGTTACCTATTTTAAGCAATCATTTGAGCAGTTTCTTCTTCAAATCTGAGTTTCCAATTTAGTCCTCGTAGGATCGATACCCTTGGAATACTTCTAAGGTTTTTTTATTACTAGTTTTGTTATTGAAATTGCGATTCGATTGCGACCGCATGTTTGTCTCAAAGGGAATTTGACTTTAATTTGCAATTTTTCTCTTGCAGGTTGAGGTTAGTGCATGAGCAAGGGATGTCCACTCATTGATATTGATCATGAGATAGAAAGAACCTTTCGTTGTCGAAGGAAAGAGCAAGGACGAAAGAGAAGGGAACAACAAGAGTTGAGCGCACAGGAACCTCTAGAAGAAGCTTCTTACATACAAGAGTTTCTGATGGAACAACCTGGAGTAGATCCTCAAGTTAACCCACAGAATCATGGAAGGGAGCAAAATGGTGGGAGAATTCCACCAGTACCTCCAGTTCCACCGGTGCCACAACAAGAAAATCCAATTTATATTGCTGAAGACCGCAATAGAGCAATAAGGGACTATGCTTTACCTGTTTTTCAAACTTTAAATCCAAGAATTTTGGAGCCACCGATAGATGCTCCACAGTTTGAACTAAAACCAGTGATGTTCCAAATGTTGAATACCATGAGCCAGTTTTCTGGACTTCCAAATGAAGATCCACATAAACACATTAAGCTATTTTTGAGATTGTTTGCAATTCTTTTAAAGTTATAGGAGTGCCTGAAGATACTTTGAAGCTAAAACTTTTTCCATTTTCTTTGCAGGGAGATGCTGAAGCTTGGTTGGACTCATTTCCTCCAAACTTCATCACTTCTTGGAACGATTTGGCTGAGAAATTTTTAGAGAAGTTTTTTCTTTCTAGTAAAAATGCTAGATATAGAGCTGAAATTATAGCATTTCGACAATCTTACAATGAACCTCTGGATGTAGCCTGTGAAAGATTTCAAAGGATGGTTAGGAAGTGTCCACACCACGGATTGCCAGTTTGCATCATCTTAGAGTATTTTTATAGTGGATTAGACCAAGCTTCGAAGGCACTAGTCAATGCATCTGCAAACGGATCCTTCTTAAAGAAGTCTTCAAATGAGGCACATGCTATCTTGGACACCATAGCCACAAACAATAGACATTGGGGAGAAACTGAGCCAACAACAATCTTGAAGAATCTAGCTAAAGCAGTGGAGGCAGAGGCTAATTCTACCATGCAAGCTCAAATCAAGACTATCTACAGCATGATGATGGGCATGACTATGAGCAACCAAGCAAACATAACCCTTACCAATGTTATTTCTTCTCCCTGGTGTGAAATTTGTGGTGAGGAACATACTGCTGACAACTGTCCACTAAATCCCGCGTTTGTCTTTTATGTAGGTCAACAAGGGAACCAGAACCAAAACAGATGGAATCCATACTCGGCTACATAGAACCCAGGTTGGAGACAACATCCAAACCTCTCTTGGGGAGGACAAGCCGACTCAAGTAATTCCAATACAAATCAGTTCGGGAAACCTCCTGCACAACAATAGCAGCAAAAGAACTTCCAACCAGTCCAAGTGCAGAATCAATAGTCAAATCTAGAGGCTTTTATGGAAGAGTACATGACAAGAAATGATGCCACTGTCAGGAATTTGGAAGTATAGATTGAACAGATTGCTCAAGAAATAAAAAATAGACCACAAGGGACATTGCCCAGCAAGACTGAGATCCCTCATCGAGAATGAAAAGAGTAGTGCAAGGCAGTCACCTTGAGAAGTGTACTAGAGTATGATGGCCCAAAATATCTTGTGAATCAAGAAGTAAGGAAAATCCTAGGAGAAGCTCAAGAAAAGTTTCCAGAAAAGAAGTCAGAAGTTACCTACGAAGTTATACATAATAAAAGCAATGAAGAAAAGGCCAAGGAGCATGAAGCCTTGGAAGAAAAAAAATGAAAGTTCAAGTTCAGAGAAAAAACAGGGGAATGCGACCGCAAAACCTAAAAAGTTTGTTATAGATCCAGAATACAAATCACCTCCTCCATACCCTCAAAGATTTCAATATGCTTCGCAGAATGCACAGTTAAAAAGGTTTTTAGATGTTTTAAAGCAGCCACATATCAACATTCCGTTGGTAGAAGCGTTTGAACAAATGCCTACCTACATGAAGTTCCTGAAGGGCATTCTATCAAAGAAAAGAAGATTGAGAGAATATGAAACAGTTGCACTTAGTGAATGTTCTAGTGCACTGGTCAAGAATGAGATCCCTCCCAAGCTCAAGGACCCAGGAAGTTTCACCATTCCATGCTCCATTGGAGGAATGGATGTAGGCAGGGCTTTATGTGATCTAGGAGTGCGTATAAACCTGATGCCATACTCAATTTTTCACCAATTGGGGATAGGTGAAGCAAAACCAACAACTGTAACCTTACAGTTAGCTGACATGTCACTGATAAGGGTAAAAAATATACCTATTTTACCCTTATATTTAGCTCATTATCTTGTCGAAACTATATGTTTTAGATCAATTTTACTGTTCCCAAGCTAAAAATATGTTAAAGTTGATGAGATAGGGTGTTGAGCGTCACTTTTGTCAAATTATGCTTATTTGTGCTAAAAAAACTCAATTTTAAGGGAATTTGACTAAGTTTGTTGCTGTGTAGAAAAACAGAGGAAAAGTTGGAATTTGCCCAGAAATGCGATCGCATTTCTGGGAAGGCAAAATGAAATGCGACCACATTTCTGGAAAAACAAAGGCAGTTCCGAGTCTACCGCGGGTCATTTTGAACGAGACTTTTTCGCACCTAACCAGCTGTTTTGACCCCAAAACCGACTGGGCTACCTACCAACACCTATTTCACAGCTCCTAAACCACTTACACCACTATATAAGCTCGAGATTCGAAGTCAAATTCAAGCAGAACTCACTTGGAAGAAGAGGGTGGTGAACGAACCCTAGTTGACGCCTATGAGTAGGGATGCCCGAGGTCCTTCTTAGATGACTAAATTCTAACCTTAGTTAGACATCAAACCTTAGGGTTTGTAGGGATTTTCACCTATTCCCACTTTGTAAAAGCGAGAGAGTGGAGTGTCGAGCGAACTCTAGAAGGATTGGATAAAATAGAAAAACCCTAGTATTTAGCTACTATCATTATTTCCAGCTTGTGTTACTTTTCATTTATCTGTATTCTTTACATCTTATTTTCAATGAAAAGATATTCATTTGCACTTTATCTCACCATGAGTAGCTAAATTCCAGTGAGGGGTTCAATATGGTGAATTCCCTTATGGTTCAATAGCTTGAAAGTGTTTTATTTGCTTAAGTATTGTTCAATGCATGTCATTCTTTATTGATTATCACTCTGATCTTGTTGAGTTTAATGAGGACATTGTCTAATCTTAAGTTGGGGGGGGGGGGCTGCTTTACTCTATAAATATTTATGCTTTAGGCTATGTTTTTTTGTAAATTTGTACTGCTAGAAAAAAAGAATATGTGCTCAATATTTATCATTAAAAAAAAGAAAAAATAAATAAAAACCGAGAGTTACTCCTCCTTCTTAGAGTTTACTGAGTAACCAGAGGCATTCATGACACCCATGGTTTGCCACTGCATGAAAGGTTTACTTAGGAAAGTGAGTATTATTCCAAGCTTGTGAACTTTGCTCGTAGCTAGATATCTTCACCACAAAGTGTCAATAAGCTAGAACGAAGGTAAAGATGACAACAAGGATACTTTTGGGAGAAAAAGAAGCTGAATAAAAAGAGCACCAGCAGTCAAATAAGTTTGGGGGAGATAGGAAAAGGTCTAGTAACTCATGTATGCTCAAAGAACTTCAAGTCTTGTTTTTCTTAACTAAAAGGACTACACTAGACTCAATGAGTAGAAGTTGGGTAGTTTAAACACATTGGTTAGGATGGACTAGGAGAGTGGAGTGTCGAGCGAACTTTAGAAGGATTGGATAAAAGAAAAAAAACCCTAGTATTTAGCTACTGCCATTATTTCCAGCACTTGTCACTTTTCATTCATTTGTATTCTTTACATTTTATTTTCAATGGAAAGTTGTTCATTTGCGCTTTATCCCACCATGCTTAGCTAAATTCTGTTGAGGGGTTCAATATGGTGAATTCCCTTATGGTTCAATAGCTTGAAAGTGTTTATTTGCTTAAGTTTCTATTCAATGCATGTCATTCTTTATTGATTATCATTATGATCTTGCTGAGTTTAAATTGATCATTTAGACTTTGCATGTTATGTGAGTTTGATCTCGAAAGGGACAGACGATATCGGTTCTCATAAAGGTGTATAGGAGAAAAAGCTCAAAAGAGATTGTTCGGTGTTATAGGGAAAGCTGCCTAAGGCACCCTATAACCCTATAACAAGTATATGGTTATAGATTGCATTCGTGAATTATCTATGTCAGAGTTGAGTCACAGAAATGTGCATAACGGTACTCGCTTAGCCTTCTAACGGTTCTTAGGAGCAAGGCCAAATAGAAGTTAAATCTGACCCAATGCATTTAATAGGCTTAAGTTGAATAATCTATGATTAAAGTTATTTGCCTTTGGGATGAAACTATATATTGAATACCTCGTTTTATCTATTATTTTTATTTCTTTATTTAATTGTGTTATTTATCTTCCAAAAATCAATCATCAATTATTTCTTTGGTTACCTATTTTAAGCAATCATTTGAGTAGTTTCTTCTTCAAATATGAATTTCCAATTTAGTCCTCGTAGGAACGATACCCTTGGAATTCTTCTAAGGTTTTTTTTATTACTACGTGTGATAGTGTATATTTGCACTAAGGTTGGCTGAATTATTCTCATTCCATCATCTTTACTAACTTATACATTTCAGCCTCTGCCGCACCAAATGCATAATCTGATAGTTGTGTTTGACGACTGGATGCTGCAGTACGACGATTGTAGTATAGTTCTTGAAGCCACCCTCTAATATGGTTCAAGAAAGATGTGATTGGAAGCTGTCGTGCATCTAATAATAATGCATTTATGGATTCTACAAGATTTGTGGTCATCTGATTGTACCTCCTACCACATTGGAATACCTGAGTCCACCGTTCAATCCCAATACCTTTTAAGTATCTTCATGCAGTTGGATACCCTGCTAATTGATCCCAGTACCTATTAAACTCTGATTCGCAAAATGCCTTCGCTTCAAGAAGGTAAATATATTCCACGTCTTCATTCTTACAATGGGTTACAAAGTTATTACCAAGGCGGTGTATACATATACAGTGAAATGCATCAGGTACCACATTTTTTACTGCCTTACGAATGCTCGGATGTCGATCTAACACAATGACAAGATTACAGACTTCCCCATGATACGTCCATGATGAATCTGATTCTCCATCGACAAACCCAAACCCGACCAGATAGATTTGGTTGTTTCCATCGACACCGGTTGCAAGTGAGTTTCCCACTATACTCCCCTCTCAAATGGGTTGTTGGATGAACGCATGACCTAAACCCCTTAATAGAAGAACCTAATGCCATATATACGTGCTTGAAGTATCGATCATCTTCAAGTTCCAAGTCAAACATAGTACCAAGGTTTTCAATTTTTAATGCTTCAACAAACCTCGACAAGAGTTTATAAGATTCTTCTGGCGAACCCCCAACAAGAACTAATGCTTTTTCTCTTGTCTGCCATGCTTTGTCATAAGTCAGCCTCACACTGAACTCCTGTCGAATATCTTTTACAATATCTTTTGGTTTATACGTACGACTAACATCTTCAGACTTCAACTTAATTAAGTGCCCTATAACCCAACTTTTAGCCTGTCGATGATCGTGTGACAACATTTCATGCTTGCAACTATGAGCGTTACGATACTTTGAAATTTTAAATGCATCACGCCCTTCAATTTAATAGCCTTCACTCTCTAGTTGCATTCCTTGATAACACATCTACATGTGAAAAAGTTTTGGGTTCAACTTTTTAACCCTAAACTCGAAGTTGTTTCTCATCGCTAAAAGAGATAATTTCATGTATAAATCTTTTCTTGATAAAAAAATATCCCCAACTTCTACATCTTGTGAGGAAGGCTGGCCTAACATGATGATTGACTAACCTGAATGATCTGACACATGGGGTACTGATGACATGCAAAAATGTCATCATTTTCCTATTAATTTTGGCTAGTTTTATGCTTGAATTGTGTGCTTTAATGCTATTTTCTGTTTAAATTTCAGAAAACCGAGTCAAGGAAGAAAAACCGGAATTTTGAGAGATTTTGGATGATTTTAGAGGCTTTTTGAGCAATTTGGAGAATTCAATTGAAGATTCGACTCCAAAAAGCCAAGAAGAATGAATTAGAAGCCCAAATTCATGAATTTCAAGTCTTAAAGTATCAAGTTGGGTCAAGAAAAAAGTCCAAAATCCATTACAAGAAGTATTTGGGCCAAAAGAAAGTTGGAGGCCCAAAAATTAAGTCAAAATCGGGCCATTATTGAAAATTCAGGGCCTAGCGTCTCGACGCTATGCCTGGAGCGTCCCGACGCTAGGCAGCTGCGTGGAGAAATCTGGAATCGCGAGAGCGTCGCGACGCTGTCCAAGTAGCGTCTCGACGCTGCGACGTCTTGGAGCCCAAGAAAAGATGACGTCAGAGCGTCTCGACGCTGTCCTTGTAGCGTCTCGACGCTGTGCCTGCTGGGAGCCTATAAAAGGAGCCTTTTGCAATGAAGATTGTGTGCCAATTTGTGGGTTTTCACCCCATTCTAGAATCCACACTAAAATTGGGGATTTTTGGGAGAGTTTTGGAGCTTTGTTGAAGATCTTTGGAGCTCGGGATCGAAGGAGGTCGGCGCGGGATCGAGGAGATCGACACTTTTATGAGCATTTCTCTTCCCTTTTCCTTTATGTTTTAGTTTCTAGAATTGTTGTGATTAGGAATTATTGAATTTTAGTGATTATGAGTAGCAAATTCCTAAATTCTATGAGATTGATTTAGATGTTGAACCTCTGCTGAATTAATGAATTGATGTGGTTTAATTGTCATTATTGTTCATTTGTGCATTTTATCCGTAATGCTTTTAATCAACTGATCACTGATTAAATGAATTGTTACTATGTGGAAACTCGACGGAGAGAAGCTTAGACTAGAACTGAATGCATGACTAACGGTTATTTACCCGGGTGACACGGGACAAAATAAATAACGTTAGAGGTTGTACTGAAGGGTCGTAATGCCATACTAAGTAAATAAAGATGAGACTGAAAGGAGATTCTTTATTGAACGGTATGAGATAGGAGGAGACCGACAGGAGAGTCCTTGTTATTAGGCTTCTAGACTTATGAATCAAATGATTTGTTAATCCATATTAGTTAATTGATTAAGCATTAAAGGTCCAATTGATAAAATCAACAACTCTAGAATTATCCCATCAAATTGTGTCACCATTTATCTTTTGCTTTCTAGATTAGCTTTTTGTTATTCTGTTCGGCATTAGATTTTGTTCTCTAAATAAAGCTAAGCAAGATTATTTGCGGTAATTAATTGAATAAATCCAATCCCTGTGGAGACGATACTCTATACTCAAAATCACTATATTACTTGTGACGACCCGTGCGCTTGCGGAAAATCGTGCAACAAGTTTTTGGCGCCGTTGCCGGGGATTGGCTAATTTCATTCAATTAATATTGTGAAGAAATTGCTTGCTTTAGATTAGAGGTTTTATTTTGCTTTCTTTGTTTTATTTTTATCCTGGTCCATTGTTCTTGTTGTGCATTTAATTGGTGTTTGCATCTGACTGAAAGCCTGATTATTGTTAATTTAATTATTTTAAATGGCTTTTAATAGTTTTGGGTGGCCCTTTAGGGAATCTGAGCCCGAAGAACCAACACCATCATCCAATTTTTTTTATTCAAATTATCCCCCTTTAGAAGAAAAATCTCCCCTAGAAAGTTTGCTTCAAGATTATATCGAGGATACTAGAGCCATTAATTTAGCTCTAGAAAAATCCCTAGGGAGATTGCATCCCCAAGAGGATGAGAGTGAAGTGCAATCCGCTTCCATAGAAGAAAAATCTTCCTTAGAGAGCTTGCTTGAAAATTTTATCCAAGAGTCTAGATCCATGAATTTAGAATTAGAAAAATCTATGGAGAGACTCAATACCCAAAAGGAAGATAGGGAAGTAGGATCCACTTCCATAGAGTGTCTAGTGAGTCATGTGGCCAGTGATTCATTAGCGCCCATTCAAGAGCCTAATCCTTTCGATTTTGCTAAGCTTAAGCATATAGGGGTGAGTTGTTTAGGCAGTGAGGAAGAATTGGATCATTCTAGCACCCACCAAGAACAAGTTTGTGAGGAAGAAAAAGAAAATGAGCCTATAGTGTTTGAGGAGTTTCTAGAGGTAGAGTTTAAGGTTGAAAGGCCTTTGTCTGTTCTATCCCCTTCATCCTCTCTTGATAATGAGTGTTCTTTTTCTTGCTCTCACATGTCAGAGTCAGAGTCTTTTTATTTTGATCTTTCTCCTTTTATGCTTTTATTAAAAGAGAATCCCAAAAATATTTCTGCTTCTGGGGCACATGAAAAGCTAGTAAGCTTACTAGCAATAGTCTGCTTCATCGATTCAAGGAAGAAGGGCCCGAAGAAATACGAGAATTTTTATGTGCCTTGAAAGACCGCACAAACTCGTCTAGCTAAGAGACGTTAAACAAGCGCTTCTTGGGAGGCAACCCATGTTTATTTTTTCGTTAATTTTCTTTTCTTTGTTTTTCATTTTTTTTTTGTAGTTAGAGCATGTTGATCTTTCGTTCCAGTTGATCAATTTTTGAAGGAGCTCGAGACCACATTTTCTTCCAAAAACAACCCCAATGAATGTTGAAGGCTGACATCCATGGTTTCTCTCACACTTCAGGGCAGTACCGTTCTCCCTTTATTTTTTTAATTGTCCTTATGCATGCTTAATTAGTTTGAATAATCAATACATTGAGGACAATGTATGATTTATGTTTGGGGGGGAGGCTTTGCTGTTCTGATCTGAGCGAAAAATTTTTCATGATGATTCTATTGCATCTGTTTTGATGAGGACGGTCTATGATATGATCTAGATAATGAATTTTGTTCAATTTTTGTGAAATATCAAAGCATGTTCAAGATTCATGTAAATTTAAATTTTTGCTTTGATTTCCTTCCACATGTTGAGCACTTAGCCTGCTTATATGGTTTTGAATGCTTAGAACTGGATTATATTATCTAGATGTTTGTTGTCACTCCGATAGGCTTAAGATCTAATTTGAAAGATGAACTACATGAGAGTCTGTAATATTTTACTTGGGAGAAAAAAAAAATCATGTTTATTAGCCTGCAAAGAAAAGAAAAGTGTGAAAAAAATATATATATGAAAAAAAAAAGAGGAAATGAAAAAAGAAGAAAAAAAAAAAAGAGAAAAGAATGCTCCACTTTCTTGAGAGTGTTAGTAACTAGGGGCATTCATGACACCCATCGTTTGCCTTTGCATGAAAGCGCTGGAAAGAAATGAGCATGCTTCGGCAACCTGAAAGATGAGGCGCTCGTAGTTGGATGCTTTCATCACCAATGTTGGCAAGCCAGAACGAAGGCGCTACATCTAAAAGGATTCTCAATAAAAAAAAAATGCAAGTTTCGGGGAGGCATACCCCGTTGTTTCAGGCACCTTGGTGGGATATTGCTTTCTTGATTGTTGGGAAGCTGGATAATTAGAGCTTAGGGCCAGTGTAGGGGGAAGATGAACTGAGGATTCTATAAACCTTTTCTAGGCTAGTAAAGACCTAATAAGGAGGCTCGCACACACACACGCAATGGATGAAGAGTTTAAATTTAAATTTCGTGATGAATGAATACGTTTTAATATTTCCTTTAATTGTTAGAGTTCATTATTTTGATCATTGAGCTTAGAGTCATGCATTTGCAATAGTTGATTCATATATAAGGTTTTAGCTTTGCTCGGGACTAGCAAAGATTTAAGTTTGGGGGTGTGATGACATGCAAAAATGTCATCATTTTCCTATTAATTTTGGCTAGTTTTATGCTTGAATTGTGTGCTTTAATGCTATTTTCTGTTTAAATTTCAGAAAACCGAGTCAAGGAAGCAAAACCGGAATTTTGAGAGATTTTGGATGATTTTAGAGGCTTTTTGAGCAATTTGGAGAATTCAATTGAAGATTCGAGTCCAAAAAGCCAAGAAGAATGAATTAGAAGCCCAAATTCATGAATTTCAAGTCTTAAAGTATCAAGTTGGGTCAAGAAAAAAGTCCAAAATCCATTACAAGAAGTATTTGGGCCAAAAGAAAGTTGGAGGCCCACAAATTAAGTCAAAATCGGGCCATTATTGAAAATTCAGGGCCTAGCGTCTCGACGCTATGCCTGGAGCGTCCCGACGCTAGGCAGCTGCGTGGAGAAATCTGGAATCGCGAGAGCGTCGCGACGCTGTCCAAGTAGCGTCTCGACGCTGCGACGTCTTGGAGCCCAAGAAAAGATGACGTCAGAGCGTCTCGACGCTGTCCTTGTAGCGTCTCGACGCTGTGCCTGCTGGGAGCCTATAAAAGGAGCCTTTTGCAATGAAGATTGTGTGCCAATTTGTGGGTTTTCACCCCATTCTAGAATCCACACTAAAATTGGGGATTTTTGGGAGAGTTTTGGAGCTTTGTTGAAGATCTTTGGAGCTCGGGATCGAAGGAGGTCGGCGCGGGATCGAGGAGATCGACACTTTTATGAGCATTTCTCTTCCCTTTTCCTTTATGTTTTAGTTTCTAGAATTGTTGTGATTAGGAATTATTGAATTTTAGTGATTATGAGTAGCAAATTCCTAAATTCTATGAGATTGATTTAGATGTTGAACCTCTGCTGAATTAATGAATTGATGTGGTTTAATTGTCATTATTGTTCATTTGTGCATTTTATCCGTAATGCTTTTAATCAACTGATCACTGATTAAATGAATTGTTACTATGTGGAAACTCGACGGAGAGAAGCTTAGACTAGAACTGAATGCATGACTAACGGTTATTTACCCGGGTGACACGGGACAAAATAAATAACGTTAGAGGTTGTACTGAAGGGTCGTAATGCCATACTAAGTAAATAAAGATGAGACTGAAAGGAGATTCTTTATTGAACGGTATGAGATAGGAGGAGACCGACAGGAGAGTCCTTGTTATTAGGCTTCTAGACTTATGAATCAAATGATTTGTTAATCCATATTAGTTAATTGATTAAGCATTAAAGGTCCAATTGATAAAATCAACAACTCTAGAATTATCCCATCAAATTGTGTCACCATTTATCTTTTGCTTTCTAGATTAGCTTTTTGTTATTCTGTTCGGCATTAGATTTTGTTCTCTAAATAAAGCTAAGCAAGATTATTTGCGGTAATTAATTGAATAAATCCAATCCCTGTGGAGACGATACTCTATACTCAAAATCACTATATTACTTGTGACGACCCGTGCGCTTGCGGAAAATCGTGCAACAGGTACTTCAGTCGAAAGTGGAAGGTTGTTCTGGAGTTCTTGAGGTGGTGGAACTTCAGTGGTGGGAGAATTCATTCTCACTTGTTACATGTCACCCACTTCATTGATCTCTTCTTCTCCATCCTCACCATCTCTACCATCACTATTAGAGTGTGCATCCAATCCATCATCTTCCCAATCGTGGACCCCACCATCGACGTCAGCATGTTCATGAGTAACAGGGTCTGCATCATCCCCTAGGCTGTATGTCACCACATTACTTGACAATGGGGTAAATGAAGGTGGCACATTAGGATTCAATGTAAGTGGAACATAGGTGGATGTTGATGGAATTTCTTAACCTACATAATATGGAAAAGATATAGCCATGGATGGACATGGATGCATATATGGAATTTTTGGTGTCGTATGTTGAATGGAATATGGTCGAAAACCTTGGTTAGGCAATATTTTTGGCACAATGGATACGTATAGTTGTAATAAGGACACTTCCCCCCAAGACAAAAAAGTTTGAAGGTCAACATCATTTCTTATAACGGATGTAGGGGCTTTCGACCTTAATTGGATTATTGATAACTGTCCGAAAGGTAGTTATTTAGGCCTTAATTCTATAGGGATTTGTGTGTCTTTTGTACTTAATAGGGTTGGTTTTAGATATATATTATATGTTTTAACCCATTTGGAAGAATGGAGGCTATGAAAGTTATTTTGTGCAGAAAATACTGCTGAACGACATGAGGGAGCAAATTCTGTGCAGCAGCAAAACTGCCACGTCACAGCTCGTTAGCCAAGTTGACAAACCGACTTCTATTGAGTTATTTTCGAGATAAAGGAGCGAGAAGAGCCTGCCATGTGTCCAATTTAACCTAATTCTCATCTTATAAAAGGAGGAGCCACCAAAGATAAATTCATTCACGACTTGGAGACCGAATCAATCGGCCGGAGGTCGAATTGACGGCGGAATGGAGATCTAAGAAGACCATTTGCGATTCCACTCAAAGAGACGAAGTTCTTCCATGTTCTTGGTGGTTTGGAGCAGCCGTTTCATCCCCATTTGCTGAAAAAGGATTAGTATTTCTTGTGTATTTCGTAAAATGGATGTGCTTATCGAGATTGTAACGTATTTTATGTTTTCAATCATGAACTAATTGCTTTGTAGGCATAGGTTAAGAATTATGTGATTGTTATATTTATAAATCTGGAAATTCTATTTGATTGTGTCATCTTGAATTATTGTTGTTCTTTAATTTCATTATGTGCCCGCCTAGCTAGCCGGTATGTATAGCTTCTCCTAGTTTCAGGGATGATTTAGGAGTTGTGTGGCAATAATTCACGCTAGATCATTGTGTATTGGTGAACGCCAGTGACTGAGTTAGGGATAACCAGTTGTCTAGTGCTTGATCGGTAGAGCTTCAATTATACATCTAATTACCAGATAGAACTTTTCCAAATTTATCCTACTTATTTCATAGACATGTCCTAAAAACTGGTCGCATGATATGTTAGTGTCTACATCAAACCCTCTCAACTCTCCACCTCCATATTCCTTTCCAATCTCATTCCACAAACCTTCAAAACATACCTATACACGTGGCATTTTTTGCACAAAAAAAAAAATAAAAATAAAACTACATAAGGGAAGGTAAGAGTTAAAAGAAAAAAAAGAGTAAAAAAAACAACTGTCAATATTCTCACTGACAAACACGAAGCATCCCGGGCGGGATGCGGGATGCTTCATGTTTGTCACCGAGAACTCAACTTCCAGGAAAAAAAAACCCACACCAAAGTAAAAATCCATTGACGTAATAGTTGTGTACCTCTTTCAATAATGAAAATATGGAAAACCTTGTGGGGTCTTGTGTGGCCAAAGGAATGTGGTAAATGTGAAATAATGATTCCAAGAGATGAAAAACGTGAGAAAAAACTTAATTTAAAAGGAATGTTAGTAGCCAAAGGAATGTCAATAACCAAAAATGTCAAACTTAGTAACTTCAAAATGTTGGCCATTAGATCTAGTAGGAAAGTGGTTGAAAATAGTTGAAAAAAAATTAAATTTTCATTCAATTTCATGAAGTGAGGGCATAACAGTAATTTCACCTCCAAAGTTTTGGTTGATGACATCACAACCATCAACATGGGGGTAAAAAAAAACAAGGATTTTAAAAATGGGCCATCTTTCCAATGTGAAAACTTAAATGGGCCAAAACTTCAAATTTCCCAAGAAAAACACATAATGCTCAAAATCTATAAGTAGGATAAATTTTCTTCTTCCTTGGGTTTGTTTTCCATATCTTATTGTTGTTTGGGATGTTTGTCTATAAAATGTTCGTTGGTTGATTGCTTGACTACGTTATTTCTCGCATTTTCTTGCAAATTCGAGACATTGGAAGACAAAAAAAAAAAAACATAATGCTTAAAATCATTAACTAGGACAAATTTCTTCTTCTCGGGTTTTGTTTCGCCTTTCTCATTGTTTTTTGGGATTGTTTGGGACGTTTATATATGAATTGTTGGTTGGTCGGTTGCTTAGCTATATAGTTTCTTGCATTGTCTTGCAAGTGCGAGAAATTGGAAGACAAAAAACACAATGTGAGAAATCTTTCACTAAGACAAATTTTCTTCTTCTTGGGTGTTGTTTCACATTTCTTATTGTGTTTTTAGAATTTTTTGGGATGTTTATGTATGAATTGTTGGTTGGGTTGCTTGCTTAATTACATAATTTCTCGCATAGTCTTACAAGTGTGAGACATTGGAAGACAAAAAATACAATGCGAGAAATCTTTCACTAGGACAATTTTCTTCTTCTTGGATTTTGTTTTGTCTTTTTCATTGTTGTTTGGGATGTTTATCTATGAAATGTTCGTTGTTCGATTGCTTAACTACATAATTTCTCACATTGTCTTGGTAGTGCGAGACATTTGAAGACAAAACAACACAATGCTCAAAATCTTTAACTAGGATAAATTTTCTTCTTCTTGGGTTTTGTTTCACATTTCTTATTGTTGTTTAGGATGTTTATCTATTAATTGCTAGTTGGTCCATTGTTTAACTATATAATTTCTCGCATTGTCTTGCAAGGGCGAGACATTGGAAGACAAAAAACACAATGCGAGAAAAATTTTCACTAGGATAATTTTTCTTCTTCTTGGGTTTTGTTTCAGCTTTTTTATTGTTGTTTGGGATGTTTATCTATGAATTGTTGGTTGGTCGGTTGCTTAACTACATAATTTCTCGCATTTTCTTGCAAGTGCTAGACATTTGAAGACAAAAAGCACAATGCGAGAAATCTTTCACCAGGACAAATTTTCTTCTTCTTGGGTTTTGTTTCGCCTGACTTTTTTTTATTATATATTCTTCTTTCTTTCGTGTCAATCTTAATTTACTTTCAAACATTTGCAAGGATAAATTGGTTCGTTGGTTGCATGACTACATAACACTGTTTTTTTTTCTTCGCAAGGAGGGGTGGACAATCTATACATGTAGAACCTTGACTGGTTCTAATTAAGGAGTCATGATTGGTTCTAATTGGTTGGCTGATTAGCTTCGATTCAGGATTGCAGTGTATTTACCATTAAATACTTAAAATATTTTGTAACTGGTTCTAATTTTGACAATTTATGTAGGAAGAACATGTCATACTTGAGTAAACAGCTGACCTTCCTATTTTAGACTAATACTCCATGTATTAAAGGAGTTGGATTGTAATTTCGTGTACATATATACAATATTTTGTGTACAATTTGAATTTGCGAAAAATTTGTGTATGTTGAAATTTTTGTCATACTTTCAAATTATAGGAACCAATCTTACAACAAGAAAATGCAAGAGATAAGCTATAGGAATGGTTCTTTGAAATACTGGATTTTTTCTTGCAACAAAAAAGTGCAAGATAACAACATAAATGTTTATTTGAAGTGTTGAAATTTTTCTTGCAATATCCCGTAGCAAGAAAGTGAGAGATAAGCCACAAATATAGTTTTGGCTAAATTATAAGAAATACCCCTGAACTTTGGGGTTTGTTTCAAAAATACCCCTGAACTTTAAAAAGTTTCAAAATTACCCCTGAATTTTGAAAAAAGTTTCAAAAATGCCCTTGCCGTTAATTTTGGATGGAAACCGTTAAAGTTTTAGTTTAAAAAATACCCTTGAACTTTAAAAAAAATTCAAAAATACCCTTATTGAAAAATGTTTCTTCTTTTTTCCTCTTATCACCGTAAATTATTTCTCCATGAAAATTAATGCAAAACTTTGCTTATAAAGGTTGTGTACAACACAATACCAGATAAAAACAGACTTTGAAATTGAGTTTTCTATTTTAAATAGCATAAAGAAGATAAGTGTGAGAAAACAACATATATATATATATATATATATATATTATTTCCTTTTTGTTTCCTAAAAAAAATTATTTCCTTTTTTCTGTTAGTGATAAGAAGAAGTTTATAAGACTGTGGATTTGGTCTAATTTATAAGATTAATTAATCAAAAGTTGTAAAAATGATTTTTTTTATTATTGATATTTATAAATTGTTAGAACTCGTATACAATAATAGTTTTATTTATTTTTCATAATATGAATATAAAGAAAGCTAATGGGTAATAGTTGGTGAGAAAATAATATTGAAAAGTTCACACATGTAGAATTTCAAGAACAAAACAAAAGTCATCTTGAAGTTTCGATAC
This sequence comes from Luffa acutangula, assembly GCA_036850905.1. Classification (NCBI taxonomy): domain Eukaryota; kingdom Viridiplantae; phylum Streptophyta; class Magnoliopsida; order Cucurbitales; family Cucurbitaceae; genus Luffa; species Luffa acutangula. Next base: position 25,886,707 of record CM072089.1, on the reverse strand, counting down.
GAAAATCTTTCCTTCTCCCACCGTAAATTAATCTTTTTTTTCATAAAAAAAAGATTAATTTACGGTGGGAGAAGGAAAAAAAAAAGAAACATTTTTCAATAAGAGTATTTATTTTTTTTTAAAGTTCAAGGGTATTTTTTTAAAACTAAAACTTTAACGGTTTCCATCCAAAATTAACGGCAAGGGCATTTTTGAAACATTTTTCAAAGTTCAGGGGTATTTTTGAAACTTTTTAAAGTTCAGGGGCATTTTTTAAACAAACCCCAAAGTTCAGGGGTATTTATTATAATTTAACCTATAGTTTTTTGAAGTGCTGAATTTTTTTTCTCGCAATGTCTTACAACAAGAAAGTGCAAAATAAGATACATAGATGATTTTTTTGAAGTGCCGGAATTTTTCTAGCAATATCTTGCAGTAAGAAAGTGCGAGATAAACTCAAGAAATGGGTCTTTTAAAGTGTTGGAATTTTTCTCTCAATATCTCGCAGCAAGAAAATGCGAGATAAACTCAAGAAATGGTTTTTTTTTTAAGTGTTGAAATTTTTCTCGCAATATCTCGCAGCAAGAAAGTACAAGATAAACTACTTACACAATTAACCATAATGAAATTCATTTGGACAAGTTATGTGACATGAATTTGAGTGGTCCCATTTCACTAGTAACAACAATTACATTAAAATAACTAAAATATTTAGTATCTCAAACAACAATTAAAATAAAATAACTAACGTGTTCATTACAAGAAACAAGTGTTCCCATTAATCTTGTACAACTAACTTCTCAATGTATGTGATATGATTACGACATGTTAATCTATTATGACCTTCTTTGTCACATTTGCCACATTTATGCATTCTCGGAGTTTCACCAATAGATGAGATTCTTTTTTTTTTTGGCGTCAACCAATCCTTGCCACCATTTTAGGAACTAAGACCTTCATTTCCACATAGTCTACGGAGAGTCTTCCACTCTGCAGCATTACCAACTGGAAAAATAGGTTTTGCATATGCAGACAACAACATTCATCAGTATAAAAGCAATCACATAAATTGTAATTCCTACAAGAAAAAAAAATCAAATAAGGAGAATGGTTAACCATGCAAGAAATGGTTCATTAACAGTGAGAAAGTTACAAAAAGAAAAATCCAACACGTTAAAAATTAGTTGTAATATTTCTTGCAGTGAGAAGGTACAAGAAAATTTTCAACTCCAAAATTAATGCTTCGTAATTTTTTCGCCTACCTTCTAGCAGCTAGAAAGTGTGAGTAAAATTCTAACTCTTTGAAAATTAAGTTGTTGTAACATTACTCGCACTTTCTTGCTGCAAGAAAATATGAGAAAAATTCTAACACCTCCAAAATTAATGGTTCGTAATTTTTTTCGCATCTTACAGCGAGAAGGTGCGAGAAAAGTTCAAACCCTTTGAACATTAAGGTGTTACAACTTTTCTTGCACTTTCTTGTAGCAAGAAAATGCGAGAAAAATTATAACACCTCCAAAATTAATGCTTCGTATTTTTTTTTCTCTCACCTTCTTGCAGTGAGAAGGTGTAAGAAAAGTTCTAGCCTTTTGAAAATTAAGGTGTTATAGCTTTTCTCATACTTTCTCGAATTTTTTCTTGCACATTCTTGTAGCGAGAAGGTGCGAGAAAAGTTCAAACCCTTTGAAAATTAAGATGTTGTAACTTTTCCATAACTTATTATGTTATGGAAATTCTTGGCAGCGTCGAGACGCTAGGGACAACGTCTCGATGCTGCCTTCTTTACCGCCAATCTCAAAATTGGAAACTTTGTAGCAACAAGACGCCAAGGAGGCAATGTCTCGACGCTACTTTTTGGGTTTGCACACTTTGCAAGCCCTCCAATTTATTTCTTTTTCGCTTCTTTTGCTTTTCTTTAGGTCCCGAGCACCAGAATAATTTCATATTCTCGATTTTATCCAAAACTTCAATTTCCTACAAAACAAACATTAAAATGCATAAATCGACCAAATATTACTCAAAGACTAACTAAAATTAACAAGGAAAAATAGCTCGTTATGCGCGCTATCAAACACCCCCAAACTTAAGCTCTTGCTAGTCCTTGAGCAAATTAAAAATTAAGCATAGGTTGTAAATAGATGCAACAAACACAATTTAATCCTCAAGGCTCAAAAGTCAATAATTAAGAAATTAAGAGACATGCACATAAGGCCAAATGAAGGAGGAAAATCGAAAATTTTCCAAAATTAACTTGCATAAGAGAGATCTAACTTAATTAGATTAGACTCTACTAGCTCGGGATTGGATTATTAAACTCTCAACTCATCTTCCCTCTACACTGGCACTAAGGATTTACTAATGAGCCAATTGATAGCACCCAAAATGTGCTATCTTATTACTTCTAATTCGATCTTGTTAGTGTGCATTTGATGCTTTAATTGTTTATTTTACAGGGATTCGAGAGCAAGAGGACAATTAGGCCTATATTTCATTTCGACACTAACTCGGGATTTTTAAGGTGTTTTCGAGCCATTTTGGGATCCCTGAGATGACGTGAAGCCAAAGGCATCAACCGAAACACTTGGACATCATCTTTGGAGCCAAAAGGATCAATCAACATTTTGCAAATTTTGGACAAACCCGAGAGCAAGCGTGTCGATGCCATAATGGCGACGTCAAGACGCTGCCCCGTTTCTCATCCCACAGGCGGAAGGGCTGGTGTCTCGACGTTGGCCTTGACGTCTCGACGCTGGCCTTGGTGTCTCAACACTGGCATTAATTATAAATTCGAACCCTTCGTTTTTTAGCTGTTAGGTCATTTTTCTAGTCGTTTTGGATGACTCTTCTCTGTATTTTGCCATTCTTTTGAGTTCAAAACTGATTTCTTTCCAGATTTTTCATTATTTTGCTATGTTTTCTTGTTTATTTAATTATTTACCTTGTAGGATGAGGGGCTAAACCCCTTAGGATCGTTGGATTGGTGTATCTTTAGATGCTTTGTTCTTTTTAGTTGAGTTTGCTGAATCATAATTTATGTTTTGAGAATTTAATATGAATTGCATCTTAGTTTCTCGATTAAACCATCATGTTTGTATATCAATTTGAGTCTTGACGTCCCTTAAATTGAATATGAGTGTGACCTATTTGTTATTTTTAGATAGCCACTATGTTGAGGTGGATCAATCACTAGTTTGACGGTAGCCTAGTGTAGACTTCCGATAGGGCTAAGAAACTAAGAGAAGTTAGGTTAATTTAATTAGAGAAATTAAATCCTAATTTAGTTAACTAATTCTGGGCCTTGCACGTTCGTGCAATTAACCAATTAGCAATTTAGAGGATTTATCGGGTTGTTAATTTGGCTAATTAGAATGAGGCTGAGGAATTATCGGTCTAAGTACGAGAGGCGACATGCACAATTTATAATAATTAATTAATTAGGTTATTCGTGGGCTATTGGGTAATCTAATTAATTAAGCACAGGTTGAGTAGGTGGACTATCTGAAAAGCCAAGATGCATTTCGGACAGTTTAAATTAATTCACAGAATATTTCTAGAGCAAACGATGAAACTAAATTGCACAAAGTATTCTAAAGAGTAATCAATCTGACGGTCCCGTCTTTTGTCTATTTTCTTCTAATTTTTACTTCATTTCAATTTATTTGCATGGTATTTATTTCTTTCCAGTTACTTTCCCTTTTTCCTTGCATTTTAAATTACTTCGGTCAATGACAGACCAAAACCCCCCTTTTTGTTGCAAAACCCCCTGTTTCGCGAAATCCCAAGAATTAACAAAGAACTCCCTTTCCCTGTGGACGACCCGACCACTACATACTGCAAAGTAGAAAAAATTCGGAGTTATAAATTTTATTTGACAACGAGGACTCGACAAACTCCCTCCATCAAATTGACGCGGTTGCCGTGAAAAGGCGTTTATTAAATGTTAAGATGATGGTTTACGGAACACCTCCTACCTGCGAAGTGACCCGGAATACCGGAGTTGAATTAGTCAAAGTTAAATGTTAGCATGCAAAGTCACTAGGTTTATTAAAAGAGTTTAATACACCTAGATCTTTAGAGTAAAGACTTTAATTACTATGGTTATAAGGGAACTCTCTCAGTAAAGTTCTGTCTAAGGCTGGAGATACTTAAGATGACGGTTTACAGAACACCTCCTACTTGGGAACTAATCCAAAACTTGAGTTGAATTAACCATAATCATGTTAGCATAAAATGTTGCTAAATTTATTAAAAGAGTTTAATTCACCTGGAACATTGCAGTAAATTCTTCACCATAAGAGTTATAATAGGATTAGACTTAGATAGATTGACTATTTTTTTTAAAAAAAAGACTTAGATAGATTGACTTAACCGAATTTATCTAAGTTAAATAACCCTAAAATATGGTAGGACATTTAAGTGGGAGTGATTTGCATGTCAACAAATCCCTCGATCTGCACCCTTAGTTCGCACCGTGAGAATTCTATGGTCCGCCTACGTGTTTCCCTAGAGAAACCATCCCTTCGGAGGGCCCGACCATAGAATTCGGAACACCGTGAACTCCTAATAGAGGATAAGGACTCTTAGGTTAATTACCAACAATTGTCTTTCCCTTTGGTAGCCTATTGGTGCGTGCCTCTGAGTTCTGAAAGTGCAAGGATAAATATAAATAACAAGATCAAGTTTTACTCTCACGTTCCCCCGAGTTCACACCGTGAGGTCCATGCTCGGCTACGTGTCGCCTTTGGCAAGACCTTCGAAAAGTGTTTGCATTGGTCAATAACAAGGTGAATGGGGAAAATGTCTATAGTAAGTGGGAGCAGGACACGTGTCAATGTGTCCTACGGTCTCCAACCCTAAGGTCGCACAGTGAGATTCTTATGATCTGCCTGCGTGTCGTCCTGGAGCGACCATCCCTTCGGAGGACCGATCATAGGTTTTAGAACACTGCAAACTCAAGAAATGGATAGGGTCACTTAGGTTAATCACCAACAGTTGTCTTTCCCTTCGGTTGCCTGTTGGTGCGTGCCTCTGAGATCTAAAAGTGGGTTACACTTACGAGGATGAGTTAAATGTGTTAACGAATCCTTGACCAAACAACAATAACTAAACACTAACGAAATATGAGTTATTTTGGTGTTAGGATTTGGTTGAGATTGTCTAAATTCAAAGGAGGAATAACTGACCACCCTTCAGTGGCTGTTGTTCTAAACCTTTGAAATATCGTTGCAAAAACTAAATCAATAGTTTTCTAGGGTTTCTTCGATTGATTGTGTGTTTTTGCTGAATTTGATTGGATAAGATGTAATGAGTCAGTGCGATAAATAATCAAGTAATTTGTTATTTCAACAATTCAATAATGAAATATGTGTATTGTCTTACGCCTATTTAATAAATAACTGTGATTATACAACAAACTTAAACGATTAATTTGTGGTGAATGATTTAAGATTAGTCTTAATAGAGGAATGTCCTCATGCCCCAAATGTCTAACTCATTAAGAAGTGTTCCTAATGAATATGACATTGGACCTTGCTCAGCCAAAGAAAACTTGTCCAAAGACAGTAAATTTGGTTTACTAATATTGGAAGTGTGGTTTGTAGAGAATGGTGATTCTGCCTGAATACTTGATTCAGGGGTCACCAATCATGTTAGTTCTTCTTATTAAAAGGAATAATTTCCTGGGAGCAGCTTGATGCTGGTTATATAACTCTCAAAGTTGAAACTAGAAAGGATGTCTTGGTTGTAGCAATGAGGATCATTAAGTTATTTTTCCCAGTGGGAAGAAATACATATTATTGGATAATGTGTATGTCCTAAGATTAACAGAAATTTGATTTTTGTATCTTATTTGCTAGAATAATGTTACTCTATACCTTTCTCTGCTAACACAGTTTTCATTTATAGAAAGGGAGTTGACATTTGTTCAATTGGACTTGAAAATAACCTACATGTTTTAAGACTAATCATGAGTAAAGCAGTCAAGAACATCGAGCTGTTTAAGACTGCTACTACTCAATGTGATAAGAGGAAAAGGTTTTCTCCTAAAGGAAAATACCTATCTTTGGCACTTAGGGTTAGCCCATATTAATCTCAATTTGATTGGGAGATTGGTCAAGAGTATACTTCTAAGCAAGTTAGAAGATGACTCTCTGCTACCTTATAGGTCATGTCTTAAGGGCAATATGACTAATAGATTCTTTTGCTTGAAAAGAACTATAGAGCCAAAGAGCCCTTGGAGCTTGTACATTTGGATCCTTGTGGTCCAATATGTTAAAGTAGTGGGAGGGCATGAATAATTCATCTATATTATAGATAATTATTCAAGGTATGGGTATCTCAACCTAATGCAACTTAAGTCTAAAGCTCTTGAGAAATTCAAAGTGGTTTGAAACTGAAGTTGGAAACTTGTTAGGTGAGATGATAAAAGCACTTCGATCTGATCGGGGTGTAGAGTATGTGGGACTTGAGATTCCAAGACTATTTAATAGAACATGGAATTACATCCCAACTCTCAACCCCTGGTACACCTCAGTAGAACGGTGTATCAGATAGGAGAAGTTGAACCCTATTAGATATGGTTCGGTCCATGATGAGCTATTTATAAGTTATGCTCATTGCCACCTCATGGAAACGAGAAGTGGATACTTCTTCAATCCATAAGAGAATAAAGAATTTGTATCGACAAATGCTACATTCTCAGAAGAAGACCACATGAGAAATAATAAGCCACAAAGTAAACAGTCGTTTTAAGTAAATTAACTGATGAAGTTACAGAAACATCAACAAGAGTTGTTGATAAGTCAACAAGGGTTGTTGATGATGCTGGACCTTCAACAAGAGTTGTTGATGGGACCGATACAACTGGTTAGTTACATCTATCTCAAGAGTTGAGAGTGCCTTGATGTAGTGGGAGGGTTGTTCTACAACCTGACTGTTACATGGGCTTAATTGAAGCCCAGATCGTCATACCTGATGATGGCATTGAGGATCCATTATCTTAAAGCAAGGCAATGAATTATGTTAACAAGGACCAATGGATTAAAGCAATGGACCCGAAATTAAAATTTGTGATTTCAATTCCATCTGGGATCTTGTAGATCTATCTAATGGGGTAACGCCTATGGATTGCAAATGAATCTACAAGAAGAAAAGAGACGTAATCTTATGGTTAGACTTGTGGCAAAGGGTTATACTAAAAAACAAGGGACTGTAAGGAATCTTTATCTCCTGTCGTCATGTTGAAGTCTGTTAGAACTCTTGTTCATTTTGAATGGATGTCAAGACTACCCTTTTGAATGGTAATCTTGAGAAGAGTATCTACATGTCTCAACCAGAATGGTTCATTTAAAAAGATCAAAAGCAAAAGGGTTTGCAAGCTTAAGTGATCCATTTATGGATTGACCTAAGAAATTCGATCTTGGAATATAAGATTTGATACTGTGATCAAATCTTTTGGCTTTGATTAGAACATTGATGAATCATGTCTCAACAAGAAGATCGCCAATAGTTAAGTAGCTTTATTAGTGTTGTATGTGATTGATATCCTGGTCATTGCGAATGATGTAGGTTATCTTATTGACTAGTAAAAGTGACTAGTAGCTCATTTCGAAATGGAAGATTTGGAAGAAGCTGAGTTTGTTCTTGGGATCTAAATTGTTAGGAACCGTAAGAACAAAAAGGTAGCCTTGTCTCAAGTGTCTTATATCTATAAGATGTTAGTTAGATATAAGATGCAAAATTCCAAGAAGGGTTCACTACCTTTCAGGCGTGGAATTCTTTTTGTCTAAGAAACTGTTTCCTGAGACACCTCAAGAAGTTGAGGACATGAGACAAATGCCCTATGCAATAGGGATTGTCAGTAAGTATCAATCTAATCCAAGATTTGATCACTTGAAAAACCGTTAAGAATATCCTCAAGTATTTGAGGAGAAAGAGGAACTATATGCTCGTGTATGGGACTAAGGATTTGATCTTTACAGGATACACTGACACAAATTTTAAGACTGATAAGGATTTGAGGAAATCTACATCAGTATCCATGGTCAATATTTACGAAGGAGCTATAGTATGACATAGTTACAGTCTTGACCATATAGGTCGAAAATATAACTGATTGTGAAGCAGCAATAGAGACTGTAAGGCTTAGGAAGTTCTTGACTGATTTGGAATGTGTTCCAAATGTGAACTTGTCCACACTTTTATAGTGATACAGTGGTGCTATGGCAAATTCAAAAGAACCTCACAGCCCAATCAAGCAGGCACATTGAATTGAATGGAATATTGTTGATTCATTCACGGAGGCTCTCTCTACTAAGTGTATGAGGGTCTGACGGGACTTGTCGAAGGTCTGAATCAAATAAAATTTATAATTCCACGTCACTACAACTAATTTTGTAGAAATAGTGGTCGGGGTCGATCATAGGGAGTGGCAGTTGGTTATTTATTTTGAGTTCTGAAAGCTGTAAATGGGGGGATTGGAAAATTCGATAAATGAGCGTTCAAGGAATTTTAAATGAAATAATTTAAACAAGCAAGAAAATTAAAGGACAAGAAATTAAATTGCAAGAATCATAAAAAGACGGGGAAGTTGATTAAATTAGGCGACACCGATTGGAGTGATTATTGGGGTTGAATGATTTACTTTGATCATTGAATCTCTACCTATTAAAGGCTAGCTTGAATTGTTCAATTGTCCAATCGATCTAGTCTGAACCCAAAAAAGACCCAAAGCTCACCTAAGCCATCTAACCCGATCATACAAATCCATTGAATTAGACACCGATTAGTTAATTAATTAATTCAATTGGACTATCAAATTAAACAATCAACCAATTGCCTTAAGTTTAGTGGATTGATTAGGTCATTAGAAATAATTAGGCCTAGATTACTTCTAACGCTATTTTGGATCTTAAACCTATCGTGTTAAGCAACAAAGTCAGAGTCTCCTCTTGGGACCCGTGCCCACGAATCAGTATGTGCACAAACTATTAAACCAATGTTCCATTAGCTACTTGTAAATCAATTTCTTAGCAAGTTATTAACATACGAGCTGCGAGTTAGGGCGTCAATCTAACATACTAAACATGCAAATAATACGAACTAAATCCAAAATACAATAGCAATAAGAAAAATAGACATTCAGAACATGAAACTCACAAAGAAATACATTCTATAACCCAAAAATCATCTAATCGGTTTCAACGGGTTTAGGCAGCGGTTAAGCCAGCTAAAACCCGCGACCCAACGCTACAATAACAAGAAAAATACAAAGAAAATCAAAAGGAAAACTTACACCTCTTAATTCTGGTCTTCTAGGACAGAGAGAACCAAGAGGAGAAGGAAAAAACTAAACCCTAAATTATCATTCATTCGGCGGAATTAAAAGAGGGGATTTATAGGAAAATTTGTCGTGGCGTCTCGACACCGTGCCATATGGACCACGGGCTGAAAACGAGGCAGTGTCTCGACACTGGCCACGGCGTCTCGACGCCGTGCCTATTTTCAGCGCGCTTCAACTTTAATCCTCGTCGTTTCTTGCTCAATTTGGGCCTCGAACCTTTGACTCCTTGGAACTGTTCCTTGGGCTCGTCACAATCCTCACGGTCTTCTCACCTCCTCGAGATCTATGGCCCTCAAGTAAGCTTGAAAACTCTCTAAATTGCCCAAATTAACTCCAATTTGTGTAGTTTGACCCTGATACCCTGAATGCACAAATTATCTACAAAACAGACAAATATTGCGTAAAGTGCACCCTAACAAGTCTAGATTAACAACAAATAAATAGCACTATTTTGGTCCTATCAAGGTCATCTAAAAGGTTTGGGGCTATGAGTTATGTACAAGGATGAAATCTAGGGCAAGTGGGAGAAATGTAATGGGTATAGTGATGCCCTAGTTTATTGTATTTGTACATTGTATATATTTATACACCCACTGCTGTATAGATTATTGTACATCCCACTAAACTAGAGTTTTAGTTCAAGTGGGAGTTTGTTCGGTTTTATGCCCTAAAACTCGTAGATAGTGAAATGTAAACAAATTGTATACTTGTTTCAATACAGTGTTATTAAGTTTCTACAATAAAGGGTTATCGTAAAATATTGCACAATTTGACCCAAATCCAATAAACTAAGATCCAAGGGTTGTTTGTATGTAACTTGAACTAGTATGTAGGGACATATGAGGATCGATGTTCAAGTAACAACTTAAAAGGTCTATAGTACAAGGATAAGACTGGGTACCTTATCCTGGTAACACCATGAGATACGACTCGCTTGGTATTTGATACAGATGTATTGATCCAAAGCGTCCATGTAGCAGACATGCAAGCGGGGGCAATCTATGCAATGAGTTTGCATAAGACCGAACCATGAAATACTAAACCACTAGATATAACACCGTTAACTAGTTAGGTTACTGTTTCAATACGATGACCTAGGTAACTCAGTCTTAATCCTGATTGTGTCATGAACTCCTTCTCATGAGGAATTGTCCTTTGATTAGAATGGGTGAGAGTGACCAATATGCCGACTCAATACGCCTTCCTTTTTGGGGACAAAACTGAGTGGGAGGCTGGGGAGATGACAACACAAGAAGGAATTCACTCCTTCCCACTTTTAGGAGAAGTAGATGAGTGTTCCCTTAAGTGGTTACTCCAGGATTTGAATAAAGGGATCCCGCCCTCTCACTGGCTCGAGAGGGACTTTCTGTTTATTGGTTGGACCATAAACAGGTTGTTCACTAGAGGAGCACTGGTACTTAAGGAGATAGATGTAACACAGAGGTAAAACGATAATTTGACCCAACTGTGATTACGGAAACTCGTGAAGGATTGACTTACTGGTGTGGCAGAGGCTGAATGATGGATGTGAGTTAAGATGATAAATAATAATAAAGATAAATTCAGCCAACCTTAGTGCAAGTATACACTATCGCACGTAGTAAACAAAATTTTAGAAGTATTCCAAGGGTATCAATCCCATGAGGACTAAATTGGAAATTCATATTTGAAGACGAAACTACTTAACTGATTGCTTAAAATAGGTAACAAAAGAAATGATTGATGATTGATTTTTAGAAAAATAAATAACACAAGTAAATGAATAAAGAATAACAATGATAAATAAAACGAGGTATTCAATATGGATTCATCCCAAAAGCAATAACTTTAATCATAGATTATTCAACTTAAGCCTATTCAATGCATTGGGTCAGATTTAACTTTTATTTGGCATTGCTCCCAAGAACTGTTAGAAGGCTAAGCGAGTACCGTTATACACATTTCTGTGACTCGACTTCGACATAGATAATTCAAGAATGCAATTTATAACCCTATAGTTGATATAGGGCGCCTTAGACAGCTTGCCCTATACCACCGAACAATCTCTTTCGAGCTTTTTCTCCTATATCACCTTTATGAGAACCAATATTGTCTGTCCCTTTCGAGATCAAACTCACATGGCATGCAAAGTCTAAGTGATCAATTTAAACTCAGCAAGATCAGAGTGATAATCAATAAAGAAGGACATGCATTGAACAATACTTAAGCAAATAAAACACTTTTAAGCTATTGAACCATAAGGGAATTCACCATATTGAACCCCTCAACGAAATTTAGCTACTCATGGTGAGATAAAGTGCAAATGAATACCTTTTCATTGAAAATAAGATGTAAAGAATACAGATAAATGAAAAGTAACACAAGCTAGAAATAATGACAGTAGCTAAATACTAGCTAGGGTTTTTGCTATTTTATCCAATCCTTCTAGAGTTTGCTTGACACTCAACTCTCTCGCTTTTACAAAGTGGGAATGGGTGAAAATCCCTACAAACACTAAGGTTTGATGTCTAACTAAGGTTAGAATTTAGTCATCTAAGAAGGACCTCGGGCATCCCTACTCATAGGCGTCAACTAGGGTTCTATCACCACTCTCTTCTTCCAAATGAGTTCTGCTTGGATTTGACTTCGAATCACGAGCTTATATAGTGTTGGAAGTGGTTGAGGAGCTGTGAAATAGGTGCTGGTAGGTAACCCAGATGAATTGGGGTCAAAACAGCTGGTTAGGTGCGCAATAGTCTCGTTCAAAACGACCCGCGGTAGACTCGGAACTGTTTTTGTTTTTCCAGAAATGCGATCGCATTTCATTTTTGCCTTCCCAGACCGCATTTCTGGGTAAAATCCAACTTCCTCTACTTTATCTGCACAACAACAAACTTAGTCAAATTCCCATCAAATTGAATCTTTTTAAGCACAAATGAGCATAATTTGACAAATGTGACTCTCAACTACCTAACTTATCAACTCTAACATATTTTAAGCTTGAGAACAGTAAAATTGATCTAAAACATATAATTTTGACAAGATAATGAGCTAAATATAAGGGTAAAATAGGTATATTTTTTACCCTTATCATACCCACAAACTTAACTCATTGCTTGTCCTCAAGCAATCACAAATCAAAATGTTAGGGATCAACTTTTTAATTGCAAATCAAGTGACATGGAATCAAGTAAACATGTTTTTCAAGATTGTTTTCTAAGAATCTTGCCTTTCAGGAGAGGGTTCCACTCTAGTGCCAGTCACAACATCTAAGTTTCCTAGGCAAGAAGATTTCTATTGTTCTTTTTCAAATCAAAACTCTCCCTTGTCCATCCTAACCAACATGTTTAAACTACCTAATTTCTACTCATTGAGACTAGTGTAGTCCTTTTGGTTAAGAAAAACAAAACTTGAGGTTTCTTGAACATACATGAGTTACTAGACCTCTTTCTATCTCCCCCAAACTTATTTGACTGCTAGTGCTCTTTTTATTCAACATCTTTTTTCTCCCAAGAGTATCCTTACTGTCATCTTTACCTTCATTCTAGCTTATCGACACTTTGTGGTGAAGATATCTAGCTACGAGCAAAGTTCACAAGCTTGGAATAATACTCACTTCCCTAAGTAAACCTTTCATGCAGTGGCAAACTATGGGTGTAATAAATGCCCCTGGTTACTCAGTTAACTCTAGGAAGGAGGAATAACTCTCGGTTTTTCTTTTTTTTCTTTTTCATTTTTTTTTTAAATACTGGGCACATATTCTTTTAAGTAGTACAAGTTTACAAACAAAACATGGCATAAAGTACAAAGCATAAAGCATAAAGCACCCCTCGAAACTTAAAGTTAGACAATGTCCTCATTGGCTTTGTTTTTGAGGCATGGGCTTTGCATAAGGCTTTTTGTTTTTCAAAACTTTAAGGCTAAATTCTCCTAGGGTGTTAGAAAGGTTAAACACGAGGAAGTTTAGACTTAAGAAAATTTTGTAAAGAAAAAGACTAATGGAAAGCTTATGACTAGAAAACAATTCAGTTGTGACGGTGGCACTTTTGAGATAGAACAAAGCTCTAATTATCATCATCAAGGGCTTAAAAGAAAACTCCTTTGAAAACATGCTTTCTTCCAAAAAAAATTTCAAGCAATTTTTTTTTTTTTTTTGCTTTAAAGTTGATTTTTCTTCAAAGAGTTTATAGGTTAAGCTAAAAAACAGCAAGCAAATTTTTAATGAAAAGTTTCAAAAACCCAAGTTTATCTAATTTAAACTATCAACAACCTATCTAAAACTATCCTATGAACATAACTATTAACAAGCTAAACAATTAAAGCGATAAAAACAGCAACTAAACAATCAAAAAATAGAATTTAATCATGCTAAAACTCAAAAAACAGCAAACAACAAAACATAGAAAATAGTATTATGTACAAAAACATTGAAAAGGGGTCAGAAAACTCCCTTAGTCCTCGTCCGAGGAACTCTCTTTCTCTTCATCTTCTTCTTCATCATTTTCATCATCTTCGTCACCAGAATCCTTGTCTTCTTGAGGCAGCAGCGATTGAGGGAAATTGGGAAAGACAAGAGCAATACTTGGGGCGATAGAGAGGTAGAACTCTCTAATGGCTTCATCTCTCTCCTTTGCATATGCCCAATAAGTTCTTAGGTTATCCCTGATTTGATCCAGTTGTCGGTAGGAAATTGCTAGGGCTTCAGACGATGGCGAGGGCCCAAAAAAGGAGTGTGCTGAGGTGGAGAGGCCATGTTCAGCCTTGATGGTAGAGTGGCTTGAGATGTGGAGGCTTTATCTTTCCTTTGGATACTATTCTGTTGAAGCTTCCCAATCAATGATAGGTCAATGATTGGCTCGAAGAAATGACGCTCCTCATCCTTGCTAGGAACTATCTTCACCTCTGACAAAGCTGGGTGATCAATGATCGAAAGAAAAGCTTTCCTGCTCTTTTCCTTCCACAGGCAAGAATCTCTTCTCTGATAATACTCCTGATGTTGATCTCCAATCCCTTCATAATACAGTAGAGGAGCATAACTCTCTCCACTGAGATGGTGTTATCATGGGTGGTCAGCATCAATCGGTTCTTCAGAAAGTGAAGCCACACTGCTGATTCTGGCTTTAGGTCGCTTGGCACTAGAGCCTTCACCTTCGTCTGGGATTCTTTCCACTAAACGCCCTTGTTGGCCACTAATTTCAATGCTTCTTTCATCTGTTTGGCCGAGGGGTTCCTAATGACATCATTCCCTCTTTGATGTAGGGGTGTTTTAATCCTGTACAGCCTGTTGATGTCTACTGAAGAGAAGCTGACCATCTTGCCTCTCACCACCGCCATACTTATGCTTTCTCCCTCAGGCTGGCGTAAAATTCTCACACTAAAGGCACCATGGCCTCCTGAGGGTGAGCGCATAACTCCTGCCACTTGTACTGTGAGATAACTCTGCTTACGAACTCTTGCAGTGCTCCTGCTCTATTAGAAAATCCCTTCTCGTTGAGGAAATCTCTTTTTCTCATAATCTCCACCCGTTCCTGAAAATTTACATCTCTGAAGACTTCAGGGAATGGATTTTTAGGAGATGGAGCCTTAGGAGATTTGGCTTTTGGCATGGTGGGTGAGACGGTTGGAGAAGCTGCAGGAGAGGCGTCCATGGACCTTGTCCTCGACCTCTTGGCAAAAATCGGATCATTCTTGTTATTGGTCCTCCTCTCGGCCCTAATCTCTCTTCTATTCTTTTTCCTCAATGCTGCAAAGATGGGAACTTGGTCGTCATCCAATTCCTTGATCTCTGAGCCGGATTCTGTTTCTGAGTCACTAGAGGTCTCGGCCTCATCGTTTTCTTTCTCTTCTTCACCTCTCTTCTCTCCTAAAGAGGTGCTACCAACTGCTGGTGGGGGTCCTCTCACATCATATTCAAACAGGGGATCCAAAGTTTTATAAGCTGTCTGAGCTTCAGTGGCAGTTTCTTGGCCTTCTTTAGAATGCGGCCTAGATGCGGTCGCATTCTGGGCTTCAAATACTTCATCTTTTTCTTTTTCTTTTTCTTGATTCTTTTCACTTGGCCCCTGATAGGCCTCTTCTTCTCTTCCTTGCAGCATCTCAGCCTCACTTTGAGCCTTTTGGAGTGGCTCAAAAGCTGCAAGGAAGTCTTCAGTTTCCTTTCTTCTTTTCTCATCTTCTTTCAATTCATCCCTTCTCTGTTTTTCTTCCTCAAGGAGTTGCAATTCAACAACTGCCCTCCTGAGGTCTTCACCTAATTTTCTTTCTTTCTCAGATTCTAAGGCCCTCTCGGCCTCTTGCCTTTCCTCTTCCTTCTTCCTTTCTTCTTCAAGATCTCTTTTTCTCGTAAACTCATCCTATTCCCTCATATTTTGGTTTTCAATTTCCCTTTTAGCCTCAATCTCCCTCAAGGCTTCTTGTTTAGCCTTATACCCTTCAGCAATCACGAGAGCCTTTGCCACAGCTTGACGGATTATGTCATCGAACTCATCTGAGGGAAGTCTTGCGGTTTTGAGGGGCTCGATGACAAGCGGCTGTTCGAGTGTACCCTTTTTGGGGCTCCTCTTCCTTGCACTGTAAGTAACAAAAGTTTTGTTCCTACAAGATGAAGAGGGGTTAGTTGAAGGTTCAGAAGTTTTACCCGTTAGAGCCCCTCCTTTCGTGAGCTCTCTACTGCCTTGGCGGCTTCTTCTTCATCCTGTCTCCTTGCTTCTTCTTCAAGAGTTGCACGTCTTCGGGCTTCCATCTCCCGGATCATTGAAAACCTTTCCCTTGAGCGTTTTCTGAACTGTTGACTAGTGGGTTTTTGGGTTTTATGGATGGGATTGGCGACGTGGACCTCCAAAGTTGAGATGAATCGGATTCTCCATCGAGGTGGCTGACATTGTCGAGGAAGAAGGAGTTTGAGTGGCGGTTCCTTGGTTCACGATCACCAGCGAGAAACCCGAAGGTCTCGTCCTTCTCATGTCGTGCATAGGGGCATCAGGTTGCTCTTCTTGTCGTCGAACGTTTTTCTTCAGCTTCTTGGGTGGTTTGAGCACTTTGGGATCGAGTGATATTGCGAGATGATGATGATTTCGGCGTGTTCTTCATTGTTTCTTGCTTGTGGGTTTCAGTTTCAAGATGAGAGAATATGGAAAGTTGGAGTTTGACTTGAATACTGAAAGTCTAAGTGGTTGGTGAAGAGGGAAAGAGCTAAAGTCAAGTATTTATAGCTTTCTGAATTAGGTCACGTGATGGTCGAAAATTTCGTGATTGCCCTCTTATTTTTGAAAATGCGGTCGCATTTCCAAATGCACTAGGGAGAAATACGATCACATTTTCCCTAGTTTTTCTGCATTTTCTTTTTCTGACGTTTCATTTTCCTTTGCTTTTCTTTCCTTGTTGATGTTGGGTTTTATGCCCTAAAACTCGTAGATAGTGAATGTAACTGTTGACCGGATATTAATGAAATAATATTGATATATTTTTCCGTTAATTGTTATTAGTTATTTTATATTTGTCTTTGCCTAATAATAACCCTAATCCAATAAACTAGACATCCAAGGCTGTAATATGAGTCTTGAACTATATGTAGCGACATATGGGATCATTGTTCAAGAAACAACCTAAAGGGTCTTTAGTATAGGGATAAGACTGGGTGCCTTATCCTGGTGACACTATGGATACGACCCACTTTGTATTTGATACAAACGCTGCGATCCAACGCGTTCGTGTAGGAGACATGCGAGTGGGGGTATCCTATGCAATGAGTTTGCATAAGACCAGACCGCGAAATAGTAACCACTGGTTATAACACCGTTAACTAGTTGGTTTTCTATTTCACTAGGACGACCTAGACGACTTAGTCTTAATCCTGAGTTGATTATGGATTCCTGCTCATGAGAAATTGTCCTTTGATTTGCATGGGTGAGAGTGGCCAGTACGCCGACTCAATAAGCCTACCATTTTGGGGACAAGACCGAATGGGGAGATGGGAACATAATCGTGCAAGATGGAATTCACTCCTTCCCGACTTTAGGGAAGCAGATGAGTGTTCCCTTAAGTGGTTACTCTGAGTCTTGAACAAAGGGCCCTACCCTCTCAATGGCACGAGAGGGTTTTCTGTTTGATGGTTGGACCACAAACAAGTTGTTCATTAGAGGAGAACTGGTACTTAAGGAAATAGAGGTAACCCAGGGGTAAAACGGTAATTTGACCCAGCTGGTATTACAGACATTCGTGAAGGACTATCTAGTCGATATTGGTCTATATCCGTGGACACAGAAAATATGTCTGCAGTGAGAAGAGTGCAACTGTAAGTCTATAGTGGAATGAACGCACAGTTAACGAATATTGATTAATGTGGTTAATGAGTTTGACCAATTAATCTCACATCGTTTGAGCTTCTGATCTGCAGGTCCATTAGATCCCACTGGTAGCTCATAAAGTAATTTGAGGCAACTAAGTAATAAAAGTAAATTGAAAATGTTCAATTTACTAAGGGAAACAAATATAATATATATTGATATATTATTGTGAGAGAAATTAATATTTGAAGAAATTCAAATGTAAATTTATGGAAGTTTGAAAGAGTTCAAATAATGAATTAATTAATTTAAGGCCTAAAATCTATTTGGGCGAATTAATTAATTCAAGGTCGGAAATTAAATATGTGATATTTAATTGGTGGTTAATTATTTAAAGAATTCATTAACCGGGAATTAATCAATTATGGAAATAATTAATCACTTAAGGAAGTGATTAATCATTTATGGAAATGATCTAATCACTTATGGAAGTAATTAGTCATTTGTGGAAAAGATTAATCAATTGTGGAATTGATTGCTCATGATTGATTAAATAAGGAATAAGATTGAATCAATTTTGGAAAAGATTGATTTAATTGAATATTTTATTCATGGCCTCTCTTCTATAAATAGAACACTAGACCTAATTGGTCTATGACACTCTTACTCTTGCTCTTGCTCTTAGACTATCAAGACAAGACCTAGAATTCTCTCTAGCCTCCCTCTTAGAGAAAGACTCCCACAAGTCTTTTGCCTCCTAGACTTAGAGACATACCGGTGTAACCTCTGTGGTTATTGTGTCATTCAAAGGAGAAATTTCCTGCGATCACAAGAAAAGGAGGTTGCTACGTTTTCATTCGTGGAGCGTCGTTGGCGAAGAACGGTCAAGTCTACAACGAAGGTTTGTAACGGTTCTTCCTTCTTTCTTTAGAAAAGCATGAAAATAAATTTAGATTTATTTTTCAGCATGTTTAAACCAATTTTCCAGCAGCTTTAAAGAGTGTTTAAAGTTTGTTTGAGTTTTCGTAACGGTATTTTAATGTTAATTAATATACGGCGTAAGGTCCAATCGATGCGCTTCCGCTGCGTAGGGACTTTTATTCCCTTCAGTTGAGACAATCATAAACATGTTAGAAAGTTCACATGCTTAATTATGATTCAATCTTTTTCCTTTTTTCTTTTTAAAGATGGATACAAATAACTTGGACTTTTCAAACTCCCAGGTAAATCCCCACGAAAAGGTGTTCCCTACTGTCAACTTAAGTACCTTTTCCTAGATAGAGTTTTTACTCTTGTCCAGATGTTTTGGGTTCCTATCTGTATTATTTTATTTTTATTATTTTCACTATAGATCCACATAATATATAAAGATAAATTCTCAAAGAATAGAATTCATACCAGTTCAATCAAAGAAACATGAGCTTCTTCATCTTCAAAGCCCTTCCCCCAATATGGTTTGATTCTTTGTCTTTTCATGGGTTGATTGATTTCCTCTACTTCAATCTTTTTCCCACATTTTTCTTCTTGTTCTCCAAGTAGATCTTCCAGTGTTTCTCCTTTCATCATATCCTGAAAAGTAGATCAGGAGAGTTTATCAATTTCATCAATCATGGAACACTCCTCGAGGTCTCCTGGATAATTCATTACATTCATAACATTGAAAGTGATTGTTGGTCATTGACCCTCATAGTCAACTCTCCTTTCTGCACATCAATTAAGGTCATGCCAGTCGCTAAGAATGGTCGTCCTAAGTAAAGGGATAAAAGCCCTTTCGCAGCGGAAATGTACAGAACCTTAACTCCAATTTAATTTAGGATCAACATACCGATACGTTGGAATAAGAATAACAACAGTAAACTAAATTTTAACATGTTGTACAACAATAATAAAGCGTGTTGAATCATAAGGATAAACTCCCATATCTAATCTAAGAAGGACCCTATCGATCCAAGATCAAGAATACCTACTTTGGAAGACGTTCTTGATCGATTCGCCAATAAAACCTTTGCGATAATAGAAAATTCCAGCAGCAAAAGCTTTCTTTAATGCTGCAAATTTACCACGAACACTACCACACAGTAGCACCGGTAACCTCACGGGGAAAATCGCTGATTGCTTGTGGGAGCAAGGTAAAACTCTAGGAATTTCTTGGGAGAAAAGTCTATGTATCGTTAGAGGGCAAAAAGAATGATTGATCTCAATCAATTGAGAGAGAGAGCAATTAGGGTTAAGAGGTTAGAGAGGATTTTGGGATGTTACGAAAAAACTGACCCAACTCCCTTAAAACCCTCACTCCCAACGTGTACTGAGTTGTGGGAAGGGAAATATTAATCAGTTACTTTAACTGATTGATAAATATTAATATTAATTAATAAAAAATTAATATTAATAATAAATAATAATTAATTTAATACTTAAACTAATTATCATTTATGTAAACCATATTTTACATAAACAAACCCACATAACCCTTAGTTTTAAAGTAATTTAATTAAATCAAATTTAATTAAATTAAATTAAACAAAATATTAATCAATTCAACAATTAATTAATATTATAATTGAATATCACATATTTAACTACATCTCTCTCAATTAAACTATAGTATTAATGTACATCAAATGTGCATTAACTATAACCTATAGTTTTAATATGAATCAAATTCATATTTAAGTTTAATATTCGAACACCTTCGAATAGTCGATTCTCCCTTAGAATTTCACCTCAACGCCCCTAGTGAGCTACCAGTGGGACCTAATGGACCTACAGATCAGAAGCTCCAACGATATGAGATTAATTGGCTAAACTCATTAACAAAGTTAATCAATGTTCGTTAACTGTGGTTCACTCCACTATAGAACCACAACTGCACTCTTCTCATTGCAGATATATTTTTGTGTCCACGGATATCGACCATCAACAACAAGTTAGCCCTTCACGTGTGTTCGTACCCCAACTAGGTCAAAATTACCGTTTTACCCCTGGGCTACCTCTTGGTCCTTAAGTACCAGTGCTCCTCTAATGAACAACCTGTTTAAGGTCCAACCAACAAACAGAAGTCTCTCTCGTGCCATAAAGAGGGTAGGGCCCGTTGTTCAAGACTTGGAGACACCACTTAAGGGAACACACTTCTACTTACCCTAAAGTTGGGAAGGAGTGAATTCCATCTTGTAAGACTATGTTCCCAGCTCCCCACTCGGTCTTGTCCCCAAAATGGTAGGCATATTGAGTCGGAAAATAGGCCACTCTCACCCGTACAAATCAAAGGACAATGCCTCATGGACAGGAGTCCATAATCCACTCAGGATTAAGGCCAAGTTGCCTAGGTCATCCTAGTGAAATAGAAACCGAGCTAACTAACGGTGTTACAGTTAGTGGTTAACTATTTCGCGATCCGGTCTTTGTGCAAACTTATTGCACAGGATACCCCCACTTGCATGTCAACTACATGAACGCGTTGGATCATTACGTTTGTATCAATATACAAAGCGGGCCGTATCCATAGTGTCACCAGGATAAGGTACCCAACCTCATCGTTATACTACAGACCCTTCAGGCTAAAACTTGAACATTGATCCCCGTATGTCCCTACATACTAGTTCAAGCCTCATTCTATTAGCCTTGGATGTTTAGTTTATTGGATTAGGGTTGATAAAACAAGATATAATACAAACATTGAATAATACATCAATTTTATTAATGTTCGGTCAAATGTATATTTACTATCTACGAGTTTTAGGGCATAAAACCCAACAAACTCCCACTTGAACTAAAACTCAAGTTAAAGGGAAAGTATATACAATATAATCCAAAGTTGGAAATGATACATGTATGTTGTACATTACATGAAAATTAAATATACAAAATACAATAAACTAGGGCATCCTTACACCCATTACACATCTCCCTCTTACCCTAGATTACGCTATATACTTATCTCGCAGACCTAGACTTTCTAGATGACCCTCGAACACTTTTACCGAGAGGGCCTTCGTAAATGGATCAACAATGTTGTGCTCTGAAGCGATCTTGGTCACGACCACGTCTCCTCTTTGCACAATCTCTCGAATCAGATGATACTTCCTCTCTATGTGTTTACCTCGTTTGTGGCTGCGAGGTTTCTTTGAATTGGCTACAGCCCCACTGTTGTCACAATATAACGTAATGGGCAAGTTCATATTTGGAACAACTTCCAAATTTGTCAAGAACTTCCTTAGACAACAAAACTTAATGCAAAAGATAAATCTAAAGAAAAAAGCATAAAATAAAGGTGGAAAATCAAATGGAAAGACTCCTAGGGAATTGATTTCATTATTTGAGATTGAAGATTAATTAATGGGAATGAATTTAGTGTGCAATTATTTTACAAGTCTAGGAACCGTGAATCACAACTATCTCTCCCAAGCATAATTGATTCTCATGCATACAACAAACTTGATATCCCTATCTAAGTCCATTAACATGTAAGACTTTGGGCTTAGTTCTTTTAACAACTTCTAAAGTGATTCTAAATCTCCCAATCTTAGAATTCTACTTAAGTTATGCAATTAGGGTCTAAGCTAAATCTCTCTCCCGAGTAAGATTCAACACTAAATCATTCAATTAGTGATCAAGTAATTGAAAGCATTTAACCGTATCAGATGAATAAAATAAAAACACATTCATACCAAAAATCAATCCAACAAACTAAACAACTACATCAGTCCCTAAGACAAACAATTAACAACTCATAGTCATGAGACTACAAACACTAATTGAAAGAAAAGCCATAAAAAACAACAAGAGGTAAGGGAAAGAGAAAGAAAAAATTCGAATTCGTTGACACCACACGTCCACGTCATGATTTCCACGTCTTCTCACTTGATTCTCGATTCTTGGCCTTGCTTCAACTCTCACCAAAGGTCTCTAGTCGGAATTAGGGCTAAAATCTAACCAAATGGACTCCCCAAAACCGTAGAACATCATATTGTATTTATAGAAAACTGTCGACAACGTTGAGATGTTGTCCCTTGCCGCTTTATTCTGTTATGGAAATTTTTGGTAGCGTCTCGACGCAACCCTCTTTATCGCCAATCTCATATTTGGAAACTTTGTAGCGTTGAGATGCCAAGGTGGCGACGTCTCAACACTACCTTTCGTGTTTGCACACTTTGTAAGCTTCCAATTTCTTTCTTTTTCGCTACTTTTGATTTTCTTTAGGTCCCGAGCACCCGAATAATTCTATATTCTCGATTTTATCCAAAACTTCAATTTCCTACAAAACAAACATTAAAAGGAATAAATCGGCCAAATAGTACTCAAAGACTAATTAAATTGAACAGGGAAAAATAGCTCGCTATGTGTGTTATCAGAACAACCTGTGAAGGGTCGACTTATACATGGTTATATAGGTGGACAGAAATACATCTACAGTGAGGGAACTGCAACTATCAGGCTATAGTGGAGTGTCCCGGTAGTTAACGAATGTTGATTAACTAGGTTAATGAGTTTAGCCGATTAATATCAGATCGTTGGAGTCCATGATCTGTAGGTCCATTAGGTCCCTTTGCTAGCTCATACAGATTAAACCTTAGAACAGTGTGATAAAAGGATTTGAAACGTTCGAATTCAGTTTAGGGATTGGTGTTAATTATATGTGCGATATACTTAACGTATTATAAGTTTAATTGTGAATTAAACTAGAGAGAAAATTAGAGATATTTATATATTGTTTAAACATTGTTGATGTGTATACGATACATATTTAGGTTTGAATATGAATAGGGATTAGTATCCAAGTCAGGAAAGAGAGAAATTGGAATTGGTGTGAAAATTTAATATTAGATATTAAATAATTAATTGATTAAAATTGTTTGATTAATTATTTTTAGTTTTATTTAAAAACTACTTTGGGAAATTAATTTGAAAATTAATTATTAATTATTTGAATTAATAATTAAATAAAAATTGATTTTAATTTTAATTATGATTAAAATTAATCAAGAGCTAAATTACCTCAAGATGCCACCAAATTCCATTTTCTTTAAGCCTTATTTCAACACCTATTTGATCTCCTCTTGCTATCTTCTTTTGATGAATTGGAATGCATGTGAGTTCTCTATAAAAGAAGAAGGAAAACAACTTTGTGAGGATGATGAAGGTGGCTGAATTGTTGGTTTCATAATGAACATAATCTCTCAAGAACATGTGAAAACAACTCACAAACCCACATCTTTCTCTTCCAAAATTCATCACCGAAAGGCTCCCACAAGCCGTTTTAAGGCCGAAGGATAGCGGGGAAGACTGTCGTGATTGTCTATGCATCGATTGTGATCCAAAAACAGCAACAAAGTAGCTTGATTTCGTACAAAAGGTTGGTTGTTTTCGTGCTTTGTTTTTGCTTTGGTTTTAACATGCTTTTGGTTCTAAAATTAATTGAGAGTCAATCAATCCAATTTGATTCCGCTAGGGTGTTCTACACTTCCTTCATTAGGAGAGTCATTCATTTTACTAGCTTTTTGAGCATGTTACTGTGTTTATCGCTTTAAGAAGCATGTTGTTTGCACATGAAAAGCATGTTATTTGCTTGGTTGTTGCTTGATGGCTGCTTAGGAAGGGTTGCTTAGTAGTATCGTGGTTGTACTCACCCCCTCCCCTTCTTCCCCCAACATTTTAGATTATGCAGGTGAACTTGAGTACTTTGAGCCCGGTGATGTAGACGAGGAGACTTACGAGGAATGATTCCACGGGTTTAGTCACCATTTTACTCTGCTTCCGTTGTAATAGGGTAGTGTTTATTTGAGCACTCTTGTTTAGGTTGCTCTTAGGTTGTTGGTTGTTAGACATAGAGCTAATCGTAGGGTTGTTGATCTTGTTTGTTTTATTTATTGTTTACGTTGTAGCTAGTTGAGTTTACTTGAACTATTCTGGGAGTTGAGTTTCTTAGTTGTTGTGGTTACTCTGTTTAGTTTGATTAATATTATTGAGAGATCTGACTCGCTTTGTTGTGGAAGTTCTGTTGTGAATCTGAGGCGTTGTGGTGTGTGGTTATGAGTAGTCTGATGTTATAGAAGTGTGATTTGTTGTGATTAGCAGGCGTTTGAAAAGTTTTGGTTTAGTATGATGTATGCCGTTATGTTGCTGAAATTTTCAGAGCACTAGATTAGTTATGTCGTAAGAAGTTAGTAATGTCGCTAGGTTAGTAGTTTTTTTTTAAAAAATAACCTAAGGCGTTACATTTTATTTCTAAATGATATCCTTATTTTTCTATTTTGTTGATTTTTTAATGCTGCAAAATATGATATCTTTTTTTTTTTTTTTTTTACTTTTATAAAAGACATGACTTTATTATATTTTCCTCCCAAGTATCATTTGTAATATTTATTTAAATTAAGAAATAATTTTAATATTTTATGCTTTAAAAAAGTTGTGATTGTAGTTGAGATGGTTCTAAACACTTAAAAAAATCTTCAAAAAATAAGATAAAATAAAATGAAAAGAATTATCGAACACAAAACTTGACGTTTGTTTGAAATTTTTATCGTATTTTTACTCTAAAATTTCATAAATCATTGTTAAAATTTCTATTTAAATTTGTTAAGTCCAATTTCAATTTAATCGAAAATATTTAGTATAAGTTCCCATTTTATCTTTGATGTATTAAACCTTTTAAATGAGATTTGTTAGAGGTAATTTTGTACTATCCTGATCATCAAGGAGAGAACAGAGCCAACATGGACCTAATTCAGCAAAGCATTGGAAGATCGGACCCACAAGGAAAGACTAAAGAAATTGGGTCGAAGCCCAATTCCCAGCCTTAGTCTCGCGACTAGGAGCCTAGGCCAAAGATAGAGTCGGTCTCGGTATCATGGCCCAGCTCGGTTGGCCACCTATCCTGTGCACTCCTAGTCTAATGAGTCTTCTATGGGCCGATTCGGTTCCCTCAAACTCTAAATTGTCCATTGATAGTACTTAATTTGTGCTATCTTATTACCATTAATCTAAAGTTGTTAGAATTATTTTACAATTTATTTGTCCACTTTATAGGTAATTCGAGTATTGGAGACACTGGGAATGAGCCATATGAATTGGTGCTAATTCAGGCTATTTTGAGTGTTTTTGAGCCATCTCGAAGTTCACGGATGACGAGAAGGTGAGAAGACCCAAGCGGACCGTGGCAAGCCTGAAGATTAGTGCCAAGAAGTCAAAGGTTCAAGTCCCAAACGAAGCAAGCTGACATAAAGCAAAAAAATAAAGCAGTAGGTTGGAATGCAGGGCAGCGTCGAGACGATGTCGCGAAAATACGTTATGTAATGGGTATAGTGATACCCTAGTTTATTATATTTGTACATTTTATATGTTTTATACATGTATTTATACACCCACAGCTGTATAGATTATTGTACATCCCACTAAACTAGAGTTTTAGTTCAAGTGGGAGTTTGTTGGGTTTTATGCCCTAAAACTCGTAGATAGTGAATGTAAACAAATTATATACTTGTTACAATAAAGTGCTATTGAGTTTCTACAATAAAGTGTTATTGTTAAATATTGCACAATTTGACCCAAAGCCAATAAACTAAGATCCAAGGTTGTTTGTATGTAACTTGAACTAGTATGTGGGGACATACGAGGATCAATGTTCAAGTAACAACCTAAAAGGTCTATAGTACAAGGATAAGGCTGGGTACCTTATCCTGGTAACACTATGAGATACGGCCCGCTTTGTATTTGATACAGACGTATTGATCCAAACCATCCATGTAGTAGACCTGCAAGCGGAGGTATCCTATGCAATGAGTTTGCATAAGACCGGACCATGAAATAGTAAACCACTAGATATAATAATGTTAACTAGTTAGGTTATTGTTTCAATATGATGACCTAGGTAACTCAATCTTAATCCTGAGTGTGTCATGAACTCCTTCCCATGAGGGATTGTCCTTTGATTAGCATGGGTGAGAGTGGCCAATACGCCGACTCAATACGCCTTCCTTTTTGGGGAAAAGACCGAGTGGGAGCTGGGGACATGACAACACAAGAAAGAATTCACTCATTCCCTCTTCTAGGAGAAGTAGATGAGTGTTCCCTTAAATGGTGACTCCGGGACTTGAACAAAGGGATCCCGCCCTCTCACTGGCCCGAGAGGGACTTTCTATTTATTGGTTGGACCATAAACAAGTTGTTCACTGGAGGAGCACTGGTACTTAAGGAGACACATTTAACACAGAGGTAAAACGGTAATTTGACCCAATTGTGATTATGGATACTCGTGAAGGATTGACTTACCGGTATAGGTCTATATCTGTGGACAGAGAAATATTCTACAGTGAGAAGAGTTCAGCTGTTGGTCTTTAGTGGAATGACTCACAGTTAATGAATATTGGTTAACTTGATTAATGAGTTTAATCGATTAACCTCATATCATTAGAGCTTCTGATTTGTAGGTCCATTAGGTCCCACTACTAGCTCGTAAAGAGTAATTAGGAACAATTATATCTTGAGAGAATTTGAATAGTTCAAATTCATATTGAGAATTGAGTTAATTGTATAAGATACAAATTAATATAATGTATAATGATACATTAAAATATAAAGTCTAATTTGAAATTAAACTTTATTATTACGAGAGAAATAAATATTTTAAGAAGTTCAAATATTAATATGAATTTGATTCATATTATAGAATTAATTAATTGAATGCCAGAAACTAAATATATGACATTTAATTGGGTAATTAATTAATTAACTAATAGAAGGTCTGAAATGAAATATATGATATTTAATTGGTGATTAATTAATTAAAGAATTAATTAATTGGAAATTAACCAATTATGGAAATGATTAACCACTAATGGAAGTAATTAATCATTTATGGAAATGATTTAATCACTTATGGAAGTGATCAATCATTTATGGAAAAGATTAATCAATTATGGAATTGATTGGTTATGGAATTGATGAGTTATGAAAAAGATTTAATCAGTTATGGAAATAATTGATTTTAAATTAATATTTTATTCATGGTCTTTCTCCTATAAATAGAACATTAAACCTAGGGTTTAGGGACTACAACATATGACCACTATAAGGTCATTCTTGCCTCCTTCTCATATTCTCTCAACCAAGAACTCTAGGGAGAATTTTCTCTTTGGAGTTTTTCCAATTCAAGATTAGGTAGTCCCACAACTACGTTCCTAATCTCAGAGTTATAGCAAGGAAGATCAATTGGTGGTGTCCCAATTGTTGACGCTTGGTCCAAAATCAAGAAAGACGTTCTTGATATTTCAAAGACGACAACGACGATATGTTTGCTTCTCCCCTTTGGATTAGTTCCAAGGTTGTATGCTTAACCTTAAGTTTCTATAGAAATTGTTTTATGATTTTTGCCAATGTAATGGTATTTTTGGATAAACAAAATTAACTACGAATCGGTCCCAATTACGCTTCCGCTTGATCGAAATTAGGGAATTCCAAATCCATCACCCGCAGCTAACCTAATTAATTAATTTATGGAATTCATCCGCTAGCCTGCATGCATAGCCCAATAATCACCAAACTATATATAATTAATTTAAAATAAACAACTCGAGATCTCGTGATTGCTTACGAAAATTTATTACTTTAAACACAAGGGCCCAAAATTGAGTTAATTAAAAAGAATAAAAAGTCAGATTCAACTAAATCAAAATTTACCATGCATCTTAGGCCTATCAAGAATCTACACTAAACATATGAGATTACTGATGGACTTGCCTCAGCCTAGTGGCTATCTCAAATAACTGATGGAATGCACGAAACTAAATTCTAAGAGGCGTCAATTCTAAGAACTCAATAACCTGCATTGGTTTAAACAAAATTACATGGAAAAACATCAAATAAACAGCAGGAAATTCAATTATAAGCCAGAAAACTCAGCCAAAGTCTCAATCCATTCAAAGCAACCCCCAATCCAATGATTCTATAAAATTTAGCTACTCATAAATGAAGGGAAACAACAATAAACTTCAAAAGAATGCATAAGAAACAACCCTAAAAGGTCTAAACAACATAGAAAACAAAAAGAGAACGAAAGGAATCGTAAAAATATGAAGTTTCTAACCTAACGGCGGACTAAACCAAGCCCTAATATTTATAATAATTGTCGTAGCGTCTCGACACTAGGAAAACAACATCTCGACGCTACGGTATTTCCTTCCGTGTAAATTTAGCGTCAGCGTCTCGACGCTGACCCCTTTTTCAGCATGTTGTCTTCTTTTCGTTTGCTTCATTTGGGGCTCGAACCTTTGACCTCTTGGCACTTCTTTTCAGGCCCGTCATGGTCCACTTGGGTCTTTTTACCTCCTCGTTGTCCATGGACTTCGAGATGGCTCAAAAACACTCTAATTGGCCCAAATTAACACCACGATGTGTGGTTGGCTCCCAATGCCACCTATGCTAGAATTACCTGAAAATAAGACAATTAAAGCATAAAATTTATCTAACAAGCTTAGATTAGCGACAATAAGATAACACGAATTAGGTGCTATCAACTATCTGAAGGGAATAAAAGTCCCCACGCAGCGGAAGCGCATCGATTGGACCTTACGCCGTATATTAATTAACATTAAAAAACCGTTACGAAAACTCAATCAAACTTTAAACATACTTTCAAGCTGCTGGAAAATTGGTTTAAACATGCTGAAAAATAAATCTAAATTTATTTTTATGCTTTTCTAAAGAAAAGAGGAGGAACCGTTACAAACCTCCGTTGTAGACTTGACCGTTCTTCGCCAACGATGCTCCAACGATCAAAACGCAGCAGCCGCCTTTGTTTTTCTTCGCTGGAAATTCCTTCTTTGAATGACACAATAACCACAGAGGTTACACCGGTATGTCTCTAAGTCTAGGAGGCAAAAGACTTGTGGGAGTCTTTCTCTAAGAGAGATGCTAGAGAGAATTCTAGGTCTTGTCTTTGAGAGTCTAAGAGCAAGAGCAAGAGTGTCAAGTGTCATGACCAATTAGGTCTAGTGTTCTATTTATAGAAGAGAGACCATGAATAAAATATTCAATTAAATCAATCTTTTCTAAAATTGATTCAATCTTATTCCTTAATTAATCAATCATGATCAATCAATTCCATAATTGATTAATTTTTTCCACAAATGACTAATTACTTCCATAAGTGATTAGATCATTTCCATAAATGATTAATCACTTCCTTAAGTGATTAATTATTTCCATAATTGATTAATTCCCGGTTAATGAATTTTTACTTAATTAACCACCAATTAAATATCACATATTTAATTTCCGACCTAGAATTAATTAATTTGCCCAAACACATTTAAGGCCTTAAATTAATTAATTCATTATTTGAACTCTTTCAAACTTCCATAAATTTATATTTGAACTTCTTCAAATATTAATTTCTCTCATAATAATATATCAATATATATTATATTTGCTTCCCTTAGTAAATTGAACATTTTCAATTTATTATTTAGTTGCCTCAAATTACTTTACGAGCTACCAGTGGGACCTAATGGACCTGCAGATCAGAAGCTCCAACGATGTGAGATTAATTGGTCAAACTCATTAACCACATTATCAATATTCGTTAACTGTGTGTTCATTCCACTATAGACTCACAGTTGCACTCTTCTCACTGCAGACATATTTTCTGTGTCCACGGATATAGACCAATATCGACTAGTTAGTGTTTCACGAGTGTCCGTAACACCAGCTGGGTCAAAGTACCGTTTTACCCATGGGTTACCTCTATTTCCTTAAGTACCAATTCTCCTCTAATGAACAACCTGTTTGTGGTCCAACCATCAAACAGAAAATCCTCTCGTGCCATTGAGAGGGTAGGGCCCTTTGTTCAAGACTCGGAGTAACCACTTAAGGGAACACTCATCTGCTTCCCTAAAGTCGGGAAGGAGTGAATTCCATCTTGTACGATTATGTTCCCAGCTCCCCATTCGGTCTTGTCCCCAAAGTGGTAGGCTTATTGAGTCGGCATATTGGTCACTCTCACCCATACAAATCAAAGGACAATCTCTCATGAGCAGGAGTCCATAATCAACTCAGTTACTATTTCGCCGTCCGGTCTTATGCAAACTCATTGCATAGGATACCCCCACTCGCATGTCTCCTACACGAACGCGTTGGATCGCAGCGTTTGTATCAAATACAAAGTGGGTCGTATCCATAGTGTCACCAGGATAAGGCACCCAGTCTTATCCCTATACTACAGACCCTTTAGGCTGTTTCTTGAACAATGATCCCATATGTCGCTACATATAGTTCAAGACTCATATTACAACCTTGGATGTCTAGTTTCCTTATCGCAAGTGTACGGGTCAAGTAATAATATAGTGTTTTCGTGTAAAACGAGTGTCTTCCTCTGTGTTTGAAGCTTAATTCAGCAATTGGAGTCAAATGGAGTCTTCAATCTAAAAAAAAAAAAAAAAAACTTCATAGCGTTGCGACGCTATCGACAAATTTTCCAAAATTTCAGATTGCGACAGTGTCGCGACGCTGTCTGTAGCGTCTCGACGCTATCGGCAGATTTTCTATATAATCTTCTTTTCATGATACGGCCAAGGGGAGTCCAATTGGTTAGATTTTTGTCCTAATTTCGACTAGAGACCTTTAGTGGGAGCTAAAGCGAGGCCAAGGAGCGGGAATCAAGCGAGACGACGTGGAGATCGTGACGGGGACGTGCCGGTTTCGACGGATTCGAGTTTTCCTTTCTCTTTCCCTTACCTCTTGTAGTTTTTATGGCTTTTCTTTCAATTAGTGTTTGTAGTTTAAAGACTATGAATTGCTAGTTGTTTGTCTTAGGGATTGATGTAGTTGTTTTAGTTTGTTGGATTGATTTGTGGTATGAATATGCATTTATTTTACCTATGCAATTATGGTTAAATGCTTTCAATTACTTGATCACTAGTTGAATGATTTGAGTGTTGAATCTTGCTCGGGAGAGGGGATTTGGCCTAAGACTTACTTTATTTAATTGCATGACTAAAATAGAAATTATAAGTTTGTGACGGGATTTGGAATAACTTTAGAAGTTGCTTGAAGAACTAAACTCAAAGTCTTGCATGTTAATGAACTTAGATAGGGATATCAAGTTGATTGCATGCATGAGAATCAATTATGCTCGGGAGAGATAGTTCTGATAAAAGGTTCCTAGACTTGGTAGAATAATTCATCCCATTAATTTATCTTCAATCTCAACAATGAAATCAATTCTCTAAGAGTCTTTCCATTTGAGTCTCCACCTTATAACCAATAGTTATGATAAATCTTTACCGGTAGAGTTCCCTTATAACCAATAGTTATGATAAATCTTTACTCTAAAGATCTAGGTGAATTAAACTCTTTTAATAAACCTAGTGACATCGCCTGCTAACATTTAGTTATGATTAATTCAACTCCGGTATTCCGGGTTAGTTCCCAGGTAGGAGGTGTTCCGTAAACCGTCATCTTAAGTACCCCCAGCCTTAGACAGAACTTAACCGGCGGAGTTCCCTTATAATCATAGTAATGTTTTTCCTACTTAGTCAATTAAAACTATTTTTAATTCTAAGTAAGAAAATAATTCTAATCATATTAGAATTATAATGAGCTTAGGTCTAATTAATTTTAAACATTTTAAAATTAATTCATTTTAACCTAAGGTCCTATGTTTGCATGCAACTCTTTGTTATAGGTTGACGGTTTCTAATCAATTTTATAACTTATTATAAAAAATTTTAATGATTAGCCCTATAACAAGCTTCTATGGTGTTGGAAAAATAACAATCATATTCTAATTATTAAACACCATATTATTATGACGCCAATAACGATAATATAACGATTATATTAATCTAAGGTGGTGTCATCCTTCATGCAATTTCAATTTCATTTAATTAATATCGATTATATTAATTAAACATCCACGAAATTAAATTACATGAAATTTGACATTAATATAATATAACTCTTATATTAATCTAATTAATGTCATGCTCAATGCTATTCCATTTTCATTTAATTTAATATAAAATTTTATATTAAATCATACATGAAAACAAGCATTGATATATATTGCTCTGATACCAATTGAAGGATTGGAATTCCGTAATTCCGTAAAGCGGAAGCGTGATTGGGACCGATTCGTAATTAATTTTGTTTAATCTAAAATACCAATACATTGGCAATAATATTAGAACTATTCTAAATATATATTAAGGCTAAGCATACAAAAATATTAGATCTAAATCTAATTTATAAAGTAACAAATTACTTACTCTCGTTGACGACTCAGATTAAATTCACCACCACTATGACTACACCGGTATGACTCTGAGACTTCTAGAGGCAAGAGACTGGTGGGAGTCTAGAGGAATCCTTGAGGGGAATTCTCTGAGAGAATGAGAATGAATGGGATGTCTTTCACCCCACCCCAGGGGTCCTATTTATAGGTAAAGGCCAAGATATTCTTCCTAATAGGAAAAGGAAGACCTTCTCCTAATAGGAAAAAGTCTCTAATTTTAATAAATAATTAATTAATTCCATAATTAATTAATTTTCCTAATTAAATATCATATATTTAATCTTAGGGATTTTATTAAAATTAAAATTAATATGAATCCAATTCATATTAAATTTATTTGAACTCTTTCAAATATTTTCTTTCCTAATTGGAAAAAGTCTCTAATTTTAATAATTCCATAATTAATTAATTTTCCCAATTAAATATCATATATTTAATCTTAGGGATTTTATTAAAATTAAAATTAATATGAATCCAATTCATATTAAATTTATTTGAACTCTTTCAAATATTTTCTCTCAAGAATTAATTTTTGAAATTAATTCAAAAATTATATTATAAAGATTCATAAACTTTATATTATAATGCATCAATATACATTATACAATTCCCCAAATAAATTGAACACTTTCAATTTACAATTTATACTTAATTGCCTCAAGTCTCTTTACGAGCTACTAGTGGGACCTAATGGACCTACAGATCAGAAGCTCCAACGATACGAGACTAATTGGTCAAACTCATTGACCAAGTTTAGTCAACATTCGTTAACTGTGGGTCACTCCACTAAAGACCCACAGCTGCGCTCTTCTCACTGTAAAATATTTTTGTGTCCATGGATATCGACCAAGCAGTAAGTCAATCCTTCACGTGTGTTCGTAACACCAGCTGGGTCAAATTACCGTTTTACCCCTGGGTTACCTCTAGTTCCTTAAGTACAACTGATTCCTCTAATGAACAAGTTGTTTAGGGTCCAACCACTAAACAGGAGTTCCTCTCAGGCTAGGAGAAGATGGCGCGCCTTTGTTCAAGCCCTGAAACCAGCTCTTAAGGGAACACACATCTACTTACCCCAATAGGGGAAGGAGTGAATTCCATCTTGTACCGTTATGTTCCCAGCCCCCATTTGGTCTTGCCCCTGAAATGGTAGGCTTATTGAGTCGGCGAACTGGCCACTCTCACCCATACAAATCTAAGGACAATCCCTCCTCAAAGGGGTTCATAACATACTTAGGATTGAGATTGAGTTACCTAGGTCATCCTATTGAAATAGAAACCTAAACTAGTTAACGACGTTACATCTAGTGGTTACTATTTCGCGGCCCCGTCTTATGCAAACTCATTGCATAGGATACCCCCACCCGCATGTCTCCTACATGGATGCTTTGGATCATTGCATCTGTATCGAATACAAGGTGGGTCGTATCACATAGTGTCACCAGGATAAGGTACCCAGCCTTATCCCTATACTATAGACCTTTTAGGTTGCTACTTGGACACTGATCCCCGTATGTCCCCACATACTAGTCCAAGTTTCATTTAAACAACCTTGGATCTTAGTTTATTGGATTTAGGGTTTATTAATGCGAACTCGATTATTCAATAACCAAATTACTGAATTACTCAAATAACACTTTATTGAGATCGATTAATATGTTTCATTTACTATCTACGAGTTTTAGGGCATAAAACCCAACAAATGGAATGATCCAAAATGAAGAAACCAGCTACTATTCATAGTTATACAAATAGTAGCTATCTGAAAAAACGAAAAGACAAACAATAAATACATTGTAAATACGTTAATTACAGAGTATTTATGTGTATTTACAATAATTGCATAATACAGAAGGTCACTCAATTACTCTGTAATTATGAGCAATTACAGCAGTTGCAGAACATAAAAGGGCACAAACCGTTCATCATCACACAAGTTATGAATTTAATTCCGAACATTAAATTCATAATTTAAGCAACCGTTTTAAAACTTTTGATCAACTAACCATCACTTTCTTTTACACATTTACACCAAAATCCAACAATTCCCCACATGAAAGAAAGTAAGGATAAACAAAATAAAATCGTTGAGAGCAAAAGAACAAGTTATGCATCAGGAGAGGTGTCTTCTGGACTTGAACCTTACTTAGTGAATGTCCATCGAATTTACCGAAGAAATAGTGAGACCAGCTTTGGAACTATCCTTCTCTTGGTAAATTGAGACAACGAACATCACACATAACTCATCCTGTATCTTCGAGTTCTATATGTTTGTGTCCATTTTGGTCCTGGACAAAATCCCGATTTCATGAGAGCTTTAGAGAATATAAGCCATTTGAAAAGTTCTCACAGAAGCAACCCACTTCTACTCTCACATAGGAGATATTGATTAAGAGTATTCTGCCATTACTCCTTTTGTATACAAAATATCAATATGACCTTAGCTTCGACAGATCACACACTCTTTAAACATCATAGAAATGGGAAGAAACTATAAGTTTCTTAGTGTGTCAACTATGAATCATTCAGCCAGTTTGCCTATTAAACCTAGATCTTGGGATCTCCAGTCAACTAGGTTAGGTTACCACCAAATAATTCATTTCATAGGCTTTAGCCCCATTTCCCTCGATGTATACGTCAATTGCTCTCTTGACAATCCTTTCGACAAAGGATCAACAATATTCTCTTTCGATTTAACATAATCAATGGAAATGTTTCCATTACAGAGCAGTTGCCTTACTGAATTATGCCTGCATCTTATATGTCGTGACTTTCCATTATATACGTTATTCTTAGCTCTCATTGAGGTTGCTAAACTTTCACAATAGACACATATCCCACTCACAGGCTTTAGCCACAGTGGAATATCTTCAAGGAAATTTTGAAGCCATTCAGCTTCTTCTCAAGCTTTGTCAAGAGCTATAAACTCTGACTCCATAGCATAACACGCTATACACGTCTGTTTTGAAGATTTCCATAATACAACAAACCCAACTAAGGTAAATATATACCCATTGGTTGATTTAGTCTCACTGCTATTAGAAATCCAATTAGCATCACTATATCCTTCCAGTACACGTGGATACCTCATACAATGCAATCCATAGTCTAGAGTATACATCACGTACTTTTGAACTCTAACTGAGCATTCCAATGGTCTTGCCTAAGATTGCCAGTGTATCTTTGTGACCTTCCTACTAAATAGGCACATCAGGTCTTAGTACAATTCATCATGCACAATAAGTCATCAACAAATCTACAGTATTCTAGAGGAGATACACTTTCATCATTATTCTTCATCAACATTCAATTTTGATCAAATGGAGTAACACCAACTTACTCTCAAAGTGATCAATTTTTTCAACACTTTCTCTATATAATGAGATTGAGAAATGAAGGTGTTCATATAATACATGTGGAAGCAATTTTAGGATCGGAGGCACTTAACTACATCAATTTTAGAAAATGAAAACATGATGTTCAAATACCGTAAACAGAGAGCAGAATTTGTATCAACCTTTTTGGATACCGATTCAACAACTCCCTTTGATTCCTTTGATCACGAACGGTGTGTGGACCACCTTTAGTGTCTTCCCTACTATTCTCCGGGCCAAGAATAACTTGTGGGAGTCTATAGAAATAGGGAATGGGAAGGGAATGCTTGAAGGTTCAAGCACTAGAGAGATATATGGAGATGAGTGAGTTTGAGACCAAAATCCAGCAGCATAACAATATGGAAATGGCTCTCTTCACTCGTAATCTGATTTTGCATCTATTTATGGAGATATTCCATGCAAGGAAAGGCCTCAAGATGCAAGAGACATGGTGGTAATTCAAGCCAAAGTGGATTCTAGGTGTTGAAGTCACAATACATGCAACAAGTGCATGGATGTGTTGTATTCCACTTTGTATCAACATGCAAGAGTGGAAATCCATCTAAATCCACTAAGTTTGATCCTCAATCAGATTTTGCTTGCATTCTAATTCAAATTCCAATTTCAAATTGAAATTGATTTCATGGCAATTAATTAGAAACATTTCCAATTAATTTGTTATGATTAATCCAATTAATCATTGACACCTTGTGCAATCTAATTATATATGATTCCTAATTCATATATAGTATTTAAAAAACTTTTAAATACATAATCTCTCATTTTTCCAATTTAATTCATAATTAAATATTGTGTCAAATACAATTTACGAAAATGCCTCTTTTCTCGATTTTGAACAATTCAAAGAATCCTATCTTATTGTTCTAGGCTTTATTCCGATATGAGCTAGTAGGGGGACCTAATAGACCTATAGATCATGGGATCCAACGATTCGAGGCTAACCGACTAATCTCATTAACCAAGCTTAACCAACATTCGTTAACTACCAGGACACTCCACTATAGCCCGGTAGTTGCACTCCCCTCACTATAGATATATTTTCGTCCACTTGATTTAACCATGTTTAGTAAGTCGATGCTTCACAGGTTGTTCGTAGCTATAGCTAGGTTAAATGACTGTTTTATCCCTATAATACTTCTAGTTCCATAAGTCTCACTGATCCTCTAATGAACAATTGGTTTATGGTCCAACCAATAAACTGAGTCCCTCCTGGGCCAATGAGAGGGCGGGATCCCTTTGTTCAAGCCCCAGAGTCAGCACTTAAGGGAACAACCTCTCTACTATCCCTAATTTGGGTAGGAGTGAATTCATTCTTGCACGACTATGTCCCCAGCTATCTACCCGTTCCTGTCCCTAAAATGAGAGGCTTATTGAGTCGACGATACCGAGCCACTCTCACTTATGCAGATCTAAGGATAAGCCCGAATAAACAGGAGTTCATAGTTAGCTTAAGATTAAGATTGAGTTACCTAGGTCATCACATGAAATAGTTAGTCTCGTCAGTAAATTATGTTATAAAGCGGGAGCGACTTATTTCTCGGTCCTAGTCTTATGCAAACTCATTTCATAGGACGCCCCCACTCGCATGTCTCTACATGGACGATTTAGGATCACATCGTTTATACTATCTATAAAGTGGGTCGCGTCTCATAGTGTCCCCAAAATAAGGTACCCAACTCTATCCCTATACTATAGACCGTTTTGGCTATTACTCGAGCTTGATCCACTTTTATGTCTCTACATAAAGCTCGAGTGTTCATCCTATAGCCATGGATCTTAGTTTATTGAATTTGGGTTATCTAATGTGCAATTTACTTATTCACTAATGACTTTACTGAATTAATCTCGATAACGACTTTATCGAACAAGTATATAATTTTGTTTAACATTCACTATCTACGAGTTTTAGGGCACCAATCCCAACAAGAAATTGTGTATCCACTTGAATTCTAATTCCAAGGATAACATCTACAAGACCATTGTCTTTCACATTAGAGTCGAATTTTAACATATCCTTAACGGAATCAATGACACTTCGATTTGTGTCAATTAACAACATATACAAACATACAATGACACAATCAACTGATCTATGGTTTTAACATAGACACATTTATCACAATCATTTCTCTTTAAATAAATTTGATAACATAGTGTGATCAAACTTTTCATGTCATTATATGGATGCTTGTTTCAACCCATAAAAAGGCTTGACAAGTTTACAAATTTTATCTTCAAGCCCTTTTACAACAAACCCTTTAGGTTATGTTCCAAATAGGTTTCTTCATCTTGACACAACTTCCTATAAAGTTTCAAGCTCATTGAAATCATGTTTAGAAGAAATAACTTTCTTAACTCTTTTTCTTCTCCTCGATTCAGACTCAGTTTCCTGATCATCTTGACCTTTTTGGAGAGCTAGCCTCATAATTCATTTTGACACCATTACTTTTGTGTCTTTCTTCTTTAAAAGGAAATATATCCTCAAAGACTTCAGTTTCAATAGATTCCATTAATATCAGGTATTTCTAATTTAACCACCAGGAATCTATACATTGCATATCCTATAAATACACAATCAATTGTCTTAGGCCCAAGTTTGGTCCTTTTTGGCTTGAGGAATTTGTACCTTTGCCAAACACCCCCACACTTTTAGCATTTTATATGAGGGTAACCTTCTATTCCACACTTCATAAGGTGACTTATCACTTTTCTTTTGTGGAATTCTGTTTAGTATAAAATATGTTGTAAGCAACGCCTCCCCCCACAAATTATGAGGTAAACCTGAACTATTTAACATGCAATTAACCATGTTCTTCAAAGTTCGGTTCTTTCTTTCAACTACACCATTTTATTGTGGTGTATAAGATGCTTTAGATTAATGGATTACACCATTGACTTCACAAGATTGATAAAGCAATGATGTTTAAAAATTCATCACCTCTGTATGATCTAAGCATCTTCACTTTCTTCTCAAGTCAAATTTTCAACTTCTACCTTATATGCTTTAAAAAACATCTAAGGTTTCATCCTTACTATGTAATAAATATACATAGCAATATTTACTACTATCATCAATAAATGTGACAAAATATCTCTTACCTCTTGTTGGGGTACTCGCCATGTCACATATATCACTGTGGATTAGATCAACATATAAAACAACTTTCTATCAAACATTGATTCAACACAAAATTTTGCATTTGTATCTATTATCAATGTTAAAATCAGACAATAGTCTTAAACTTACCATTCCAAATAAAGAACGATAATGTCATACATTCACACAACTCAACAATATAATAGATGAGTTGTTATTATTATCATTCTTTGACACTTGTGTCAATACATTCAATTCAAACATTATTAAGTAGAATTCATGACACTAGATTCTTTCGAACCTCTAGCATGTGTCACACATCATTGAGGTAATTATATTATAAAAATCCATTTCAATAAGACCTTCTCTTTGCCTTCTATAAAGATAGTTGAAGCATTTCGCTGTCATTTAACTTATCATATTTAATAAACAATGATTTATCCCCACAAATGTGCCTAAAAACACTAGTTTTAGTCCACCAATCTTTGGTGTCAGGGACATAAATACCCTATCAATGACAACAATTACATTGTCATTCCTTGAAACTTCAACAATGTAAGTTCTTGCTTCAATCTCTAGTGGATCTTTGTCTCCCTTTCTGTTGTCATTTTCAATATGGAGTCTTATTGCAAGAAACACATAGACAATTGTTTTTGCTTGTGTTTGAGAAAGTTTTAAGAGTTCTTCCATAAAGGCGGCAATTTCTCAATCACAACAACATCTTAGAATGGTTCATGACCAATTCCTCACATTGCAAACTACAATGATATTTTCCAATTCTTTCATTTGATTGACTACCAAATTGGTATCAATTCAAGAATTTTCCATAGAGGAAATTCTTTGTACAACATCTTTCAGCTTGTACATCTTGCCAATGCCCCCACAAAAACCTTTAAGTTTTCTAGGCATTGCAATAGACATTTACTACATGTGTCCTCACGACCACTTATAGTGTAATTGCAACATAAGATGTCCAATGCATCCACTTTTGCTTATTTAACAGCTTTAGCTTCAGGCTTTTTGTGAGCAAATTGACATTCTTCATTCAATATGTGAGCAAGGTCCAGCATAGTGAGGTAGAAGATCATCATTCTTTTTCAGCCTGAGTTTTTATAATGGTTGATCTCATCATGGTAGGAGCAGCAACATTAGTGGTGGTACTGATAGCCATTAATCACTTAATTGTCTTCAGATTGTTGGAAAATACGTTGTATATAGAAATTGTTTCACACTAACAAACAAATTACAATGCAACTGGCTACAAAAAAAATACTGTGTAAATATATCTACAGACATTGTATATAACAAAAATTACAGAAATCATGATTAAACCACATCAGAATATCAATAGTGCTCCAAAGGTCGTAGATGATCCAACTGACAACAACAGCCACATCAAACGAACAGAACCTGTAAAACAAATGAATGTGATGATTGGTAGTCGAGGCACGATTTCAAAGCGCTGTCCTGGAGACAATTATTCGCTCTGCACGGGTTGCTAATAGACTACAGTGATTGTCTCAGCAGGATACAACGGCTAATTCTGGTAAAACAGCAACTTCGAACTACACGGATCTAGCAGAACTCTTGGATACTCACTCTCAACAAAATCAAACTCAAAAGAAGAAAAGATAAGAGAAACACGAAAATGGAATGATCTAAAATGAAGAAACCAACTACTATTTATAGCTATACAATTAGTAGCTATCTGGAAAAATGAAAAGACAAACAATAAATACACTGTAAATACGTTAATTACAGCGTATTTATATGTATTTACAACAACTGCAGAATACAGAAGGTCACTCAATTACTCTGTAATTATGAGCAATTACAGCAGTTGCAGAACATAAAAAGGCACAAACCGTTCATCTTCACACGAGTTATGAATTTAATTCCGGACATTAAATTCATAATTTAAGCAACCGTTTTAAAACTTTTGATCAACTAACCATCACTTTCTTTCACAATAAATACATTGTAAATACGTTAATTACAGCGTATTTATGTGTATTTACAACAACTGCAGAATACAGAAGGTCACTCAATTACTCTGTAATTATGAGCAATTACAGCAGTTGCAGAACATAAAAAGGCACAAACCGTTCATCTTCACACAAGTTATGAATTTAATTCCGGACATTAAATTCATAATTTAAGCAACCGTTTTAAAACTTTTGATCAACTAACCATCGCTTTCTTTCACACATTTACACCAAAATCCGACAAATATTATATCACAAATATAATAGGGAGAAATTGAAACCTACACCATGTTGGGATTGATATATTTTCACTAAATATGTGAATATTTGATAGCTTTTGTTAAAGACCTTGGTTTATATTGTTTTTAGAATGTTAGGCCCAATTGTTCAGAAGGTATGCTCAATGTTAGGCCCAATTTCAATAGATTTGGTGAAAAATCTGTTATGCTGTAATTTGTATAAATTGTAAAACCATAGCTTCGTTGTTGTTGCAATTTTGGACTTGTTATTTTATTGTTGTTATTATCTTAAAATTTGCTATATTTGAGACTATGTTGTAATGGTGTAATATTTAAGTTGAAAACCATATTGTAATATTGAAATTTAAACTTTTAGAAATGATGTTGGAAGATTTTAAACTCTATCATAAAATATTATTGTTCTTTTCATTGGGATATTTAAAAGAATTGAAATTGATTGGAGTTTAATAAAAATTAAAAAGAAAAATGAAATGGAGAATAATTTCCCTCGGGAAATTCGATCGCCGCAAATTCCCCGCAGGAAATTCCCCCCCTCCCCGCAAAATTAAATGGAAAATTTTGTGGGAACGGGAAATGATTTAGGGGATGGGAATGCTTCCCCATCCCCACCATGTCCCGTGAACATCCCTAATTTTGTGATTGAGGTAATCGGTTGATCAGTGTTTAAAATTAAAAAAAATATTAATTAACACAATAAAAGGACTACAAAATCTGGTAAGAAATATTTCATTTATATAGTAATTACAGAGACAAAAGGTGATATGTTACAGATCAGATTCAAACTCCTCCCTCCATTGAGTAGAGTTTGTTTGTTTGTTTTTTTTTTTTTTTCTTTTTTAATAGTCATCAATTGGATATTAATTGCAAACTACCAAATGCTAATAATAATAAGGATTATTATTATGATAATTCAACAAAAAAAAAATATGTAATAGTAGTTGTTCAGTTTCTGTTCTTGCACTTCTCCAATGCTCTTGGGGCTGTAAAATCAACAATCAATATATTAGTTTAAATTTACCAAACTTTTTATTAGAAATATTAAAAAAAAAAAGTAAAGAAAAGAAAATTGGATAAACAAGTGGTAAGAAAATTTAGCATGTTCACTGCTTCCATTTATTTTAGATTTAACCACAAATTTGCTGTTGGAACTTTCAAAGTTGTACTCAAATAAGTCCTAAGATTTTAAAAATATTTAATTGGTTATAAGCTTTTACTTTTATATCTAATAGTCTTTTAAATTTTTTTAATTAAAAAAAATTTCAAATAAGTTAGAGACCTATTTAGACAAGAGATTCAAAAATAAAAAATTTATAAGGTAACTTTTGAAAATTTAGAGATATGGCACAACGTTGAAATTTTAAGTACCATTAGACACATTTTAAATTTAACGACCTATTAGACAATACTGTTAAACTTTAGGAATCAAACTTATTAAGGGTCCGTTTGGTAACGTTCTCATTTCTTGTTTCTGTTTCTTCATTTTTAATAAAGAAAAATAGAATTTCATGATCCTAACACCTATACATTCAATAATAATAAACCTATATTCTTATTTATGTTTGGAAAAAATTGGAAACAAGAATAAAAAAGGAGAAACTAGTTTTAGTTGTTCCCAAAAGTTCTATACAAATTTTGGGGGTGTTTCTAAAAAATGAGAAACAAGAAACACACATAGTTATTAAATGTTTAGATTTCTTAATAAAATTAGAAACAAGAAACAAGAAACGAGAACGTTATCAAACGGGTCCTAAATAATTTTTTTTTTAACTTAAAAAAAGAGCTGGAGCCAAATTTCAAAAATGAAAACACATAAACTTGGTATTTCAAAAAATAAATAAATAAATAAACTTGATTCTTAAAATAAGCGTTGCTGAAAATTGAATATTTAAGAAAGAAAAATAAAAATTTCAATCTTATATTAATTTCTAAACTTTTAACAAATTATTTTAAAAAATGGCTAAATGAAGAATCATTTTAGTCC
The DNA here is from genome assembly GCA_036850905.1 of Luffa acutangula. Taxonomy (NCBI): domain Eukaryota; kingdom Viridiplantae; phylum Streptophyta; class Magnoliopsida; order Cucurbitales; family Cucurbitaceae; genus Luffa; species Luffa acutangula. Next base: position 25,843,123 of record CM072089.1, on the reverse strand, counting down.
TCAACCTTTCGAGATATTTTGTGTAATCCCTAAATCTATAATTTTAAAAAAAAAATGATAACTTATCTTTTTTTTTTTTAGTACATCAACATTTGGGGGTGGGAGAATTCGAACCTTTGACCTCATGGTCGAGAGTACATGCCAATTACCATTGAGCTATGCTCGCTTTGACAAAAAAATGATAACTTATCGAATTTATTTCAGGTATTAGAAAAAGCATATTATCTGTATTTATTAATGTTCGAAAAGAACAATTATTTAATAGAAAATTATTTATTAACTTACCAAGTCCAATGGCCTCAGATCCTTTCATTATCCTCAAGCGTTTGCAGGAATCCACAAACATGCTGTCGAATTAAATAAAACCACTTAATAACGCATTTAAATAATATCCAAATCATAAAAAAATGAAAAGAAAAAAAAAAGCTTCATTTTTATCTTTTATTTTCTTTTTATTTGTGAATTAGATTTCGTTTTTTTTTTTTTACAATATATAGGGTGGGAGGATTCGAACCACAGACCTTGTGGTACTCATCAGTACAACTTTGTGCCAGTAAGCTATGCTCTTGTTGACATTTAGATTTTGCTTTACAACTTTAATTTCATGGCATTAAATCTTTAATTTAAATGATAGTATAAACATAACTTATAAATCATTTCTACCATTTTTTTAATCATATTGTTTGTGATACTTGATCTAATTAGGTTAGATTACATTTCTATTATAAAATTTTAAAAGATTATAAATAAATTAATTGAGTTGGTTAATAAGTAAAAAAAAAGAAATATAATTAAGGGATGAAAGTTGAGTAAGACTTACTCCCATGGCACATCTCCAACAAGCATCCAATCTCCGTCTTTGTCTTCATAAGTAGGTACATAATCAGACCCATTTAGTACATCTATTAATTTGCTTTCATTCATGTAATCCTTCATCTTTTGTGGCCCACAATTACCTGAAATTTCAATTTCAACCTCTCACACATTAGTTTTTTGTTTTCTTTTTTCCTTTTAACTAAATATAGGTATGTACCGTTTTATATAATTATTATGATTTAAAATGTTTCAATTTAATTCCTTACATTTTTGTTATAGTAAATTTATATGATATATAATATTTAGTGAGTTGATAGCAATTAAAGCCACCCTAATAAAGAAAGTCAAAATTCTTATCAAACTATTTTGGTAAAAATTTAGATAAGAATTAAAAATTTTCCTCCCTTTTGATGACCTAATTTTCTCATTTAAACTTTTGTCAACTCACTAATTATCATGTCTTTCATTAAAATTAAGAATTAAAAATCTAAAAACATGAAGGATTAGATTGGAACTTTTCAAATAAAAAATAAACTAATTTAAAAGTAAAAATATCTTCCAACTTGAGGATAATCCAACTAGCATAAAACGTGTATTCTCGACCAATATATCAAATGTTCAATTCTCTCATTCATATATCGTAAAAAAATAATAAAATAAAATAAAAAAACGCACCCAAATAATAGAGAAATAAATCACATATTAGCATTTATTTTTAATAAAATTAAAATTCTAATTCCTAAACTTTAATCATAGTATTCATTTAGTTTCTAAACTCTTAAAAGATCAATAATTTCTTTTGCTCCAGACTTAAATGATGACATAACGTATGTCTATTAGATAAAACTTTGATTAATTTAAAACAAAATGACATGCAGTAGCACAAAGTGAAAGTCGCACTAGCTAAAGGTTGTCAGACTTACTAACAACCTTGGACCGTTTTATTTTTGTCTAGTTGTTCACTCCTATCAATCATACTATATCAAATCAACTAACATTTACTTATTATAAATACATCACATCATCATTTTATCAACGACATCGATAGAATATAGACTCCTTTCCTAAAACCTTTTTTGAACTAAATAGACACGAACATCAAAATTCCAAAATAGGAGGACAAGAATGGAGTTAGAATTTACCTGTGGTGAAAGAGCAAAACATCTTGCTTAGGGCATTGGAAAGCTCTTGGTAGCTTCCGTACAACTTCAAGTCCACTTTGCGTAAGTACGGTGCGCCATCCATGCTGACTTTAGTAAACGCCGCTGTCGCACCGTCGCTGCCATTGACGGTGGCGCCTTTCTCACTGTCTTCTGTACTTTTCTTCGGAGCTACGATGTTCCTTCTCAACGACTTTACCGGTGGCCAACCGACAACCTGGGCCCTGCAAAATTAATTAATCAAAATCAACATTAATGTTGACATTAATTAATTCCTCTTCAAAGTTTTTTTTAAAAAAATTCTATGGTCAAGTCAAATATGCAATGATTCCTAACTATTTGGTTAAATTTACAATTTTATGCTTAGAACTATTGTACTTACTTCGACAATTATAGAAGTTTTAGTTTAATTTTATGATTTATATATAGTTGGATGTCTTGAAATATATTTATTGGATGTGGTTGTTTAATTTTATTATTTTATAATAATAATAATAATATATTTTTTTTCGTCATGTCATTATCTTAATTTGTCATATCAAAAGAAAAATAGCTAGAAAGTTGCAAATTAGAAAAAAAAAAAAAAAAAAAAAAGACATATCATATAAGATAACTGTTGGCTTTTTGACTATGCCAAAAGACGTTTCCAGAGATTAAACAAAATGTAGGGCTATAAAATAGAAACAAGTTCAAAACCACTTTTGAAAGGGTGAAAAGTGCATATAGCCGGTGACAAATGCTTGTAGAATTTTTGTAATTCTAAAATACATCTAAAAATCACTTTAAATACTTTTAGAGTAAACACTTAATTATTGTTTATTCCAAAAGTGTTTATAAAAAAAAATGGTTCACTTAAAAATATTTTTCTCAAAATGTTTTCCAAACTTATCACAATCCTAAATTAAAAATTTACATCTGGGTACAAGTTCAACATTTCAAAGTTGAAAATGTTAAGCACAAGAGCTTAAGCAGAGGATTTAGTATACATATTTAAGGTATAGATTTAAAAAAAAAAATCAAATTTTAAAAAAATTGTGTGAGAGAGTAAAGTTTGAGGAAAAACTTTGAGATACTGTTGAAATTCATCGTCTGTCTAATGAAATTCGAACACGACAAACTCTAAAACTAAACATGATGTGTTTTCGGCATCTTAAGTCAAACCTATCTAAACCTAAATCTCACTCCCTTTTTAGACTAAATTAAAATTAAGCAAAAACTTTGAAGACCAAAACAGTAATTTAACTTTAAATATTCGAATGTCATTCACTAAGGATTTGCATTAAATCATTATCATACAGTTTAAAGCTTTTTTTTTCTTCTTTTTTTTTTTTTTGTTTAAAAAAGTTTTACTTATTTACTTTTCTGTGGACACGTTCGATGTATTGGCCTATGGGGTGTCTTTTGCTTTTCTTTTTATAAACTCTTAAAAAAAAAAAGAAAAAAAAAATTGTTTGAGTGTTGACTGTTGAGAAAAGGAAAAAAAAAAAGAAAAAAGATTCCAAATGTTTTGTATTTTTCCTGTGTTTTCCCGACAAGCAAACAAAAAATTTCCTTGAAATCCGAAACCACAATTATTTTGTTTTTGTTTTTTTTTTTTTTTTGTTTACTTGGTCATCCTTTCTTCCTCTTCCCAACTCAATTATTGATGACCATAAAAACATTATCATAATACTTTTTAACCCAATTTCTCAAATAATAACAAATATAATAAAATATATTTTTATGCAATTAATAAAAATATATTAATTTTTAATTATTTAGATTTTAATGTATAATAATTCTAATTTCTACTGTTATTTTTATAAAAAAAATATAGTATCATCCGAACAAAATCTAGGAGAGGATACGAAGAAGTTTCTCCTATTGTTTCCTCTTATATTAAAAAAATTATAATTTTAACCTTTTTACAAAAATTCTAATGATTTAATTCAGTTTTTTGAGATAATTCATGTCTTAATAAGCTAAAATATTCTCACGCCCGCTAAAAATTGATATTAAATGAAATTTATAATTCTAATGAGTGATAAAATAAAATTGATATTAGTTGAATTTCCCCCCTTGGATGTCTTGTTCTGGGTAGACAATTCAATAGATATTTTCTGATTTAACACTAAAATACACGATACAATTGGAAAATTCAACCATGTTTCCCTAAAAACTAGATCTTCCACTTCTAAATAAATAAATAAAAAACCATAAGAAAAAATAAGCAATAAATTACATTAAACCCATATCTCATTATTTTTAATGTTGGTTTCCTAACCTTAAAATTATATTTATTTACTTCCAAAACTATTTTTCCAGTCATAAACGAATTTTTTTTATACAAAAAGAGTAACTTTTACAAACTTCATTTAATTTTTTTTTTTTTTTTTTTACCACTGACTGATATTTAAAACAACAATTTTTAAATAAAAAATATTTACATGAGCAATTAAAAAATGAAAAAAAGAAAGAAATAATGAAAAATACATTGAGAAGAAAGAGAAGGAATTATACTTGGCCGGTGGAGGCTTGGGAAGATCTTTACCGACGGACCTCGAAACGGCATTCTTCTCCATCGTTTTATCGCCTTCGTCGGACTTGGACAGAAGATTCAGCTTCAAATCCACAGTTTCGGTGAAACCCCTTTTCTTCACGGCGTCGCCGTCGCTTCTTCCGTCGCCGCCGGGCAGGCCAAGGCGGAGCTCCGTCTCTTCAAAGTCAAATAAGCTTCCCATTTTCAAATTCTTCTCTTCACAATTTTTCTCTGAGTTTCTCTCTTGGAATGAAATGTTGGAAAAGGAGTCGCTATGGAGGATGAGGAGAAAATATAGGAAAAGTGTGAAATTATAAAGTGGGTTTTGAGAAGAATATAATATAAGGGAATTTTCTGTATTTCTTCTTTCTTGGTTATAAGTTGTACCCCATTTATTTAAGACCAAGTTGACCCACTAATTTTAATCAAGGAAATCAAGTTGGTTCAATTATAAGAACCTTTGTATTGGGACAAGAGGGCCCATTGGCCTTTAATTTTTAGGGTTCTTTGTACCTATTATTTACAACAGGGTGCTTTTTCATATTTATAATATTCTTATTATATTAACTTGAAGTTATGGAAGATAAATTAATTCTCTCCTTATACTTCTAGGTTTAATTGTAATTTTATGCGAGGTAGAGAGTTATTTGTATATATTTAATTAAACTATCAATTTGATATTCTTGGGGTAAATACTTTCGAATACAACAACAAAAATTACATCAAACTTAATCTAGTATTTAATTTGGCATCCATCTCAGATTGTGACAGTCGTTCAAATATTTGGAGAATGCTTGTTATTTTTTACCAAACAAAATCATCATGTTTTCTTGATACATTTTCAACATTTTGGCCTCAAGACATTGTTTAGCTATGCATACCATATTCAGTAAATCATCCAAAGAAAATCAAGGGAATGGTTTCTCTACCATTCTTTGTGTTAAAATTTTTGCATTGTATGACATGGATACTGTTGATGGCAAAATCTGGATAGGAGGAATTCACCTGACCTTCACGTGCTACCAATAGTAAATTTGTTTGAGAAGGAGGAAGATGTGGCCTGCAAGACAGAAACACCTGTACACCAGTGTGGTGCTTGTCACACCGCCTTCGATACTTAAGTCAGAAAGCGGAAGGAGGAGAGTAAGAGAGCAAGAGAGGAAGAGGAGAGAGCAGAGAATAGAGTTTGAGATCCCTTCTTCAGTCACGAAGAACTAAGGGTTTAAATACATGTTCTTGCTCTAGGGTTTCTTGGTGTTCGAAGGCGCAGGGCTGAACCGAGTGAAATCGGGGTGACTAGGGGCAGTAGGGACCGAACGGAGGCAGAATAACTCGGCCCGGTCCCTCCGACCTTTTGGCTCGTTTCACCTCCAGAGTCCATTTTCCGATCCTATTTCTAGGCTCGTGTCGGGTTCTCCTCATCAACTCCTTGTACATCGGAGTGGTCCAAAATTACCTATAACAGATACTTTAAAATCCATCGCTATATAAAGGTGACTCATCTTGTGAAGAAGAAGACCCCAATTTTTGCCACGTCATATATGTTGGGTTTTATGCCCTAAAACTCATAGATAATAAATGAAACAAATTAATCGATCTCAATAAAACGTTATTTGAGTGATTTAGTAATTTGGTTATTGAATAATCGAGTTTGCATTAATAAACCCTAAATCCAATAAACTAAGATCCAAGGTTGTTTAAATGAAACTTGGACTAGTATGTGGGCACATACAGGGATCGGTGTCCAAGTAATAACCTAAAAGGTCTATAGTATAGGGATAAGGCTGGGTACCTTATCTTGGTGACACTATGTGATACGACCCACCTTGTATTCGATACAGATGCAATGATCCAAAACATCCATGTAGGAGACATGCGGGTGGGGGTATCGTCCTATGCAATGAGTTTACATAAGACCGGACCGCGAAATAGTAACCACTAGATGTAACGTCGTTAACTAGTTTAGGTTTCTATTTCAATAGGATGACCTAGGAGACTCAATCTCAAATCCTGAGTCTGTTATGAACCCCTTTCAGAAGGGATTGTCCTTAGATTTGTATGGGTGAGAGTGGTCAATTCGCCGACTCAATAATCCTACCATTTCAGGGGCAAGACCAAATGGGGGTTGGGAACATAACAGTACAAGATGGAATTCACTCATTCCCCTATTGGGGTAAGTAGACGTGTGTTCCCTTAAGGGCTGATTCCGGGGCTTGAACAAAGACGCGTCGTCCTCTCCTGGCCTGAGAGGAACTCCTGTTTAGTGGTTGGACCCTAAACAACTTGTTCATTAGAGGGATCAGTGGTACTTAAGGAACCAGAGATAACTCAGGGGTAGAACGGTAATTTGACCAAGTTGATGTTACGAACACACGTGAAGGATTGGCTTACTGCATTGGTCGATATCCGTGGACACAGAAATATTCTACAGTGAGAAGAGTGTAGCTGTGGGTCTTTTGTGGAGTGACCCACTGATAACTGCCCAAAAGGTAGTTATTTAGGCCTCAATTATATAGGGATTTGCGTGTCCTTTATGCTTATTATGGTTGGTTTTGGATAGATATTACATGTTTTAACCCATTTGGAAGAATGAAAGCATTGGAAATTATTTTGTGCAGATTATGCTGCTGAGCAGGGAGGGAGGAAATTCTATGCTGCAGCAAAACTGGCAACAAGACTGCCACATCACAGCTCGTTAGCCAACTTCATGAACCGACTTTTGTTGAGTTATTCTCGTGATAAAGGATCAAGGAGAGCCTTACACGTGTCCTAGTTGACCTGATTCAAAGCCTCCCATCCTTCTATAAAAGGAAGTAGCCGTCAAAGTCAAAGTCATTCCATGTTTTCCCTTGGAAGCCGAATATTTTAGAGAGATTGAAGATCATCAAGAACACCATCTTCCGCAAGCTGATTAGGGAGTTTATTTTCTTTATTAACTTGTGGTTATGGACATGCATACTCAGATTGTAATTCGTATTCCTATGCCTATTATGAACTAAGTAGCTTAAGGTGTTGGTTAGGAATAATGTGATTACTGTGCTTCATCTCTAGTAATAAATTGACTATCGCATTTTGGTTAATTGTTGTGCTTATTTCCATTTTATGCCCGCCTGGCCAGCCAGTGTGAATAGCTCTCTCTGGTTTCAGGGATGATTTAGAGAGTGTGTGGCAATTATCCACAGTACGATCATTGTGTGTTGGTGAACGCCAGTGACTGAGCTAGGGATAGCCAGTTGCCTAGTGCTTGATCGGTCGCTCTTCATTGGGTTTGAAACATATCCCAAAAGATCTGGAGTTCCGGGAGGAATCCGCTAATAATACTGCGAGAAATGCATGATCAATAATATTGCTAGAGCATATCTTAGAACAATCACTAAAACCTAACCAGCGCCTGTCTTTAATCTGTCTATCTATTTGTTTACTTGTTGTTCTGTCATTTATTTTGCTTCAGCATAATTCCGATAAAACCAAATCATTTTACTATCTTGAAACCATTGGAAAGTTACACAAAAATAGGTAGAGTGGAAACTAATTCAGGGCTCGGATTGATAATATTACTTGTTGCAGACTGTGTATACTTGCACAGGAATTCTAGAGTATTTTATATCATATTTTTACTCACTCTAGGAACCCAACAAGTTTTTGGCGCCATTGTCGGGGAACTGAATAAGTTTTTATCTGATTTATTTTTGTGTATGTGTTTTAGTGGTTTGGTGCTAGAACTTTTTGATTGTTTCTTTTGTTTTTGCAGGTGTGATTTTGGTGCATGAGCGATCCGCCTGGGGTACGGTTTGAGCTTGATCCAGAAATTGAAAGGACATTTAGGAACAGAAGGAGGGAGCAGCGCAGAAACCAGATGGAGAACGTGCAACAACTTCCGCAGGTTCCTGAAGGTCCCGCAACAGTAAACCCCCAACAGAATCCGTTGCTGCAGCAAAATCCGCTGTTTGAGCAAAATGAGCAGCAAAATAATCAGGCTGAGAATCCTATCTTGGTAGCGAACGATATGACCAGAGCCATTCGAGCATTTGTTGTTCCGATGTTTAATGAGTTGAATCCAGGAATTGCACGTCCCCAAATCCAAGCGGCAAATTTTGAAATGAAACCGGTAATGTTTCAGATGTTGCAAACCGTGGGGCAATTCCATGGTTTGACATCTGAAGACCCTCATTTACATCTTAAGTCTTTTCTAGGAGTTAGTGATTCTTTTGTAATTCAAGGAGTGCCTAGGTATGCTCTTAGATTAACTTTGTTCCCGTATTCTCTTAGAGATGGAGTAAAGGCATGGTTAAACTCTTTTGCTCCAGGAACAATTAGAACGTGGGATGAGTTAGCTGAAAATTTTTTGAGTAAATATTTCCCACCTAATAGAAACGCTAAATTAAGGAGTGAAATAGTAGGGTTTAGGCAACTTGAAGATGAGACTTTTAGTGAGGCTTGGGAGAGGTTTAAGGAGCTTTTAGGAAAGTGTCCCCACCATGGGTTACCTCATTGTATTCAAATGGAAACATTCTACAATGGTTTAAATGGAGTGACCCAAGGTATGGTTGATGCTTCAGCTGGAGGGGCCCTTTTGGCAAAAACTTTTAATGAAGCCTATGAGATCTTAGAGAGGATATCTATTAATAGTTGTCAGTGGTCGGATGTTAGAGGCACATATTAGAAAGTTAAGAGTGTATTAGAAGTTGATGGTGTGTCCACCATTAGGGCTGATCTTGCTATGATTGCTAACGCTCTTAAGAATGTGACAGTGATTAGTCATCAGCAGCCACCAGCTATGGAGCCTGCAGCAGTGGTGAACCAAGTCACGGACGAAGCATGTGTCTATTGCGGTGAAGACCACAACTACGAGTTTTGCCCCAGCAATCCAGCTTCTGTGTTTTTTGTAGGTAATCAGAGGAACAACCCTTATTCTAACTTCTATAATCCAGGTTGGCGCAACCACCCCAACTTCTCATGGGGAGGTCAAGGAAATAACGTACAAGCGCAACAGAAGATGAACCAGCCGGGATTTGCTAAAGCGCAGGTAATGCCCCAGCAAAATAAGCAGGCTTTGCCCCAGCAGAATTCGGGAAATTCTATCGAGGCGATGATGAAAGAATTTATGGCTCGCACAGATGCCACAATTCAAAGTAATCAAGCCTCGATGAGAGCCTTGGAATTGCAAGTGGGTTAGCTAGCTAGTGAGCTGAAGGCAAGGCCTCAAGGGAAACTTCCATCAGATACTGAACACCCTAGAAGGGAAGGTAAGGAGCAGGTAAAGGCAGTTACTCTTAGGAGTGGTAAGCCATTAGAAGAAAGAATTGAGCCTAGTAAAACCCAGGTTATAGATAAAAATGGTGATAGAAATAATAATGTTGTTGTCGAGAAAGAGTTGGAGTCTGGTCAGGGTGCTGGAGGCAACAATAAAGATGCTGGAGCATCTGGTTCTGTTCCAGATGTAGAACCACCATATGTGCCGCCCCCACCTTATGTACCACCTCTACCTTTTCCACAAAGGCAAAAACCTAAGAATCAGGATGGTCAATTTAAAAAGTTTTTAGAGATTCTTAAGCAGTTGCATATAAATATCCCTTTAGTAGAAGCTATAGAGCAAATGCCTAATTATGCTAAATTTCTTAAGGATATTTTGACTAAAAAGAAGAGGTTGGGTGAGTTTGAAACTGTATCTCTTACTGAGGAGTGTAGTGTTATTCTTAAGAATGGGCTACCCCCAAGGCTAAGCATCCAGGGTCATTCACTATACCTGTGTCTATAGGTGGAAAGGAATTAGGTAGAGCACTCTGTGATTTAGGTGCAAACATTAACCTTATGCCTCTTTCGGTCTATCGGAAGTTAGGTATTGGTGAAGCTAGACCTACCATAGTTACACTCCAACTAGCTGATAGGTCTATCACATATCCAGATGGTAAAATTGAGGATGTCTTAGTGAAAGTAGATAAATTCATATTTCCTGTTGATTTTATTATTTTAGACTATGAGGCTGATAAAGATGTCCCAATTATTCTAGGTCGTCCAATTTTGGCTACTGGTAGGGCATTAATAAATGTTCAAAAAAGGGAATTAACAATGAGAGTCTGTAATGAGGAAGTAAAATTTAATGTCTTTAAAGCCATAAAATATCCAGACGAAATGGAGGATTGCTCCTTCATCAGGATTCTGGAGAGCACAGTTCTTGAGACAACAATACAGGATTCGGCTGATAAGCATTCGGAAAAGCATGGAGAGGTTAGTGTAGAGGATTTTGAAATTTGTTCTTTAGATAGAAAAAATGAAAAAGAGTTGTTTAGATGTGAGGATGTTTTTTAGTCTTTAGAGTTAGATCAAAGGAAAGCTCCTCCCATAAAGCCATCCCTGATTGAGGCACCTACTTTAGATTTGAAGCCCTTGCCGGAGCATCTAAAGTATGTGTATCTTGGGGAAAGTGAGACGTTGCCCATTATTGTTGCATCAGATTTTATGCCGGAGCATGAGAAGGCCTTAATAAAATTGCTGCAACAATACTGCAAAGCTATAGGTTGGACATTGGCTGATATTCAGGGAATTAGCCCATCTTTTTGTATGCACAAAATCACTCTAGAGGAGGGATCCTTTAGGAGTATTGAGCAACAAAGAAGGCTTAACCCTGCAATGAAAGAGGTTGTTAAAAAGGAGGTAATTAAATGGTTGGATGCTGGGATCATCTATCCAATTGCCGATAGCAATTGGGTAAGCCTTGTCCAATGTGTTCCTAAGAAAGGAGGTGTCACTATGGTGAGCAATAAAGATAATGAGTTGATTCCAACTAGAATAGTAACTGGCTGGAGGGTTTGCATGGATTACAGAAGGCTTAATAAAGCTACCCGAAAGGATCATTTTCCTCTACCATTTATCGACCAGATGTTGGATCGATTGGCTGGTCAGGCCTACTACTGTTTCTTGGATGGTTATTCTGGGTATAACCAGATTACTATTGCTCCTGAGGATCAGGAGAAAACCACTTTCACCTGTCCTTATGGGACATTCGCTTTTAGGAGAATGCCTTTCGGCCTCTGCAATGCTCCAGCAACATTTCAACGGTGTATGTTAGCAATTTTTTCTGATATGATTGAGTCCACTGTTGAGGTATTTATGGACGATTTTTCAGTGTTTGGCGGGTCTTTTCAGAGTTGTTTAGATAATTTAGGAAAGGTATTAAAAAGATGTGAGGATACCCATCTAGTTCTTAATTGGGAGAAATGCCACTTCATGGTAAAGGAGGGCATAGTGTTAGGACATAAAATTTCTAAAAATGGTATAGAAGTTGATAGAGAAAAATTTGAGGTTATTGAGAGATTAGAGCCATCGAATTCAGTGAAGGGAATTCGGAGTTTTTTAGGTCATGCTGGATTTTATAAGAGGTTCATAAAAGATTTTTCCAAAATCAGTAAACCTCTTTGTAACTTATTGTGTACTGATCATGTTTTTTACTTTAATGCAGATTGTAGGAAGGTTTTTGAGACTTTAAAGGCTGCTTTAATCTCAGCACCCATTTTTTGCGCACCTAATTGGAATTTGCTATTCGAGGTAATGTGTGATGCGAGTGATGCTGCAGTAGGTGCGATGTTGGGCAAAAGCAGGGCAAATTTATCCATCCTATATACTATGCAAGCAAGGTTTTAAATGAAGCACAAGTCAACTATACAACTACTGAAAAGGAGTTGTTAGCTGTGGTGTTCGCTTTTGAGAAGTTCCGGCCATATTTGGTTGGATCGAAAGTCACGGTTTTCACGGATCATGCAACAATAAGGTACCTAATGTCTAAGAAAGATGCAAAGCCTAGACTAATTCGTTGGATTTTACTATTGCAGGAGTTCGACTTGGAGATAAAGGACAAGAAGGGATCAGAAAATGTCATTGCAGATCATTTATCTCGTCTTGATCCGTCATCATCTTTGCTGGAGCAATCTGCCATTTCCGATTTTTTTCGAGATGAACAACTCTTTGTTGTTGAAGTAAAGGTAGTCAGGGATGTCCCTTGGTATGCTGATATTGCAAACTTTTTGGTAAAAGGAGTCACCCCTATTGACATGGATTGGAGGCAGAAGAAAAAGTTTAAGCATGACGCGAAATTTTTCTATTGGGATGAGCCATTCATGTATAAGCAATGCTCTGACGGTATTATTCGTAGGTGTGTTTCAGGTGCTAAAGCAAAGGAAATCCTGGAGCAATGTCACTCTTCGCCGTATGGAGGTCATTTCAGCGGTCAGAGGACAACTATGAGGATTTTGCATTGCGAATTTTTCTGGCCTACGTTATTCAAGGATGCCCATTGGTTCTACAAGCAATGTGATGCTTGCCAAAGGAGAGGAAATTTGGGGCCTAGAGATGAAATGTCTCTTACTTACATTTTAGAAGTTGAATTATTTGATGTATGGGGTATTGACTTTATGGGGCCATTTCCCCCTTCTAATGGCAATGTTTTTATCTTATTGGCAGTTGATTATGTGTCCAAATGGGTGGAGGCCATCGCATGCCATCAGAGTGATGCCAAGACAGTAGCAAGGTTTCTTCAATCGCACATTTTTGCGCGGTTTGGGACACCTAGGGCTCTAGTGAGTGATGAGGGTACACATTTTGTTAATAATATCTTAACTAAGCTTTTAGCTAAGTATGAGATTAAGCATAGGATAGCTACCCCTTATTACCCACAAGTAACTGGTCAAGCTGAAATCAGTAATAGGGAAATTAAATCGATTTTAGAGAAAGTAGTCCATCCATCTAGAAAGGATTGGTCTTTTAGGTTGGATGAGGCTCTTTGAGCTTATAGGACAGCCTATAAGACTCCTCTAGGTATATCTCCCTATAGGTTAGTATATGAGAAAGCTTGCCATTTACCATTAGAGCTTGAGCATAAAACATTTTGGGCTTTGAAAAAATTAAATTTTGATCTGAGTCGTGCAAGAGCAATAAGAATGCTGCAGCTTAATGAGTTAGAAGAATTTCGTCAATTTTCTTATGAAAATGCGAAGATATATAAAGAAAAGACTAAGATGTGGCATGACAAGAAAATAAAATCTAAAGAGTTTGTCAAAGGTCAGAAGGTTTTGCTTTATAATTCTAGATTAAAACTATTTCCTGGAAAATTAAAATATAAATGGTCAGGACCGTTTATTGTGATTGAGGTTTTCCCCAATGGAGCAATTACTTTGCAGGATGAAAAAGATGGGAGAGTGTTCAAGGTGAATGGACAGCGTGTGAAGCATTATTGGGGTGAGGAGTTTCGGTTGAAATATCCTTCCCTAAGGTTGGTTAATGATTGAGAGAGCAGGACTTTTGCGGGAGCATTTCACAAAGCAAAATTTTGAGCTCCCAGAAGTTCGTATTAATTTTATTTTTTCGCTGATTTGATTTTTAAGTTAGATTTGATTTTGCATGGTTTATTAGATTTTATCTTTAAAGTATTTTTATTATTGTTGGTAGTTAGATTTGATCTATTTTAAATTTGATTTTATTTTATTTTCGGGTTATTTATTTGGATTATCTTTGAATTATCTTTAATTGGTTTGATTTTTATTAGATTGTATCTAGATCTTATTTTCAATTATTTGAATTCGGTTTAAATTGAATTAATTAAGATTTTGTCTAATGTATTCGGCTTTTCGTGAAAATAAAAGATAAGATTGGTCGGTTAAAATTTGAATTTGAATTTTCGTATCTGAGATTCTGCAGGGTTAGGAGGTTGTTGCGACAAAGTTGTGGCTGGAGCAAAATCATCCGAATAGAAGGGATTTCGTTGGGGTAATTATTATTTTACTGTGGAGATTTTTCTATGAATTCTTGCAGGTAAAATTATGCATGAGTCATCTGCTGAGGCCATGTGTCACACAACAAGCATCCAACGGTCTCATTCGTCGACAGCACATAATTAATTACTGCGGGCAATTTGAAATCAGGAAATTACCGTTGATGGTTTGGAACTCCCGAATTGGCATGCAATTAAATTAAACGGTAAAATGATTTAATAGGAGCAAATCTTTTCGGTTGAGATTTCAAATTGCTGAAGCCCTATTTATTCGCAATCTCTGGTAAGCACGTTTCACTTCGTCTTCTTGATCAAATCTTTGTGCGTGTATTATTCTTTCTTTCTTTGCATTCTCTGTCAAAACCCCATTACACCTTCAATGGCTAAGACAAGAGCTAGAAAAGAGAGGGAGAGTGAGGAGGAAGAGATACCCGTGACCCCCGAAGTTCAGAAAGTAAAAACCAAGAAGAGAAGGACACCGGAGGAGAAAGAAGCAAAGAAAAGAAGACGACAACAGAGAGTTGAAGAACAAGAAAAAGCGAGGGAGGATGAGGTTGTTGCAGAAGAAGAAGAAGTCCCAAAAGAATCTGACAAACAGAATCAAGAAGAGGATGGACAGGAAGTGGTGACTACAGAAGAAACTCAAGAGCAAATTCAGAAGAAGCAGAGTGAGGATGTGCAGACGGAGGCTGTAGAGGAAGAAGGCAGAGAGCCAGTTCAGGAGGCTCGTGTGGAGGTTATCATAGCTGAACCTCCGAAACGTCGCCGCATTAAGCGGAAGGCTGGGCGCATTCCAGTGATCAGGACAGATACCCCATCGCCTCCATCATCAGATTTCGAGAGAGAGAAGGCAGAGCGAGAGGAACGAGAGAAAAAAAAGGCTGAGGAAAGAAGGCGAAAAAAGCAGAGAAACAGGCAGAGGAGGAATAGTTGCTGAAGCGGAGAGAAGAGAAGGGCAAAAATATTGCTGAAGCATCGGAGGAACACGGTGAAATAGCAGAGCGACAGGTGCCATACGATCGCTTCGTCAATAATTTTGCTAGAGCAAAATACACTGAGCTCCTGAAAAGGGATTTTCTGTTCGAAAGAGGTTTCAGTGGTGATCTTCCTCCATTTCTGAGGATCGGAATAGCTGACCACGACTGGGAGCTGTTTTGTGCTAAGCCGGAGGCTGTGAACGCACAGTTGGTGCGTGAATTCTATGCCAACATTGATAAAGAAGAGGGTTTCCTGGTAATTGTCAGAGGAGTCGAGATAGATTGGAGTCCAAATGCGATCAACGCACTGTGCCATCTTCAAAACTTCCCCCATGCGACATTTAATGAGATGGCAGTTGCGCCCTCTGAGGAGCTGTTAAGTAATGCTGTGCGTGAGGTAGGAATCGAGGGGGCGCAGTGACAACTATCTAAGACTCAGAAAAGGACATTCCAGTCGGCTTATTTGAAAAAGGAAGCGAACACGTGGATGGGTTTCATCAGGCAGAGGTTGCTTCCGACAACGCACGACTCGACAGTATCCAGGGAACGAATTCTTTTAGCTTTTGCTATCTTAAGGTCTCTCAATATTGACGTCGGAAAAATTGTTTGTAATGAAATTGCTGGCTGCTGGAAGAAAAAGGTGGGGAAGTTGTTCTTCCCGAACACAATTACTATGCTATGCAGACAAGCAGGGGTTCCAATGGATGAGAGTGATATAATTCTATTCGATAAGGGGATCATTAATACGCCCAATTTGGTGCGGCTCCAGCGCACGCAGGAGATATGACAAGGAGGGCTAATTTACGACATGAATACGATTCTAGAACAACTGGCACTGCTGGCCAGTATGCAGAAGTTTGCTGAGAGGCAAACTTTAACCTTCTGGACTTACGTTAAGAATCGTGATGCTGGTCTTAAGAGGGCGCTGCAAGAAAATCTTTCAAAACCTTATCCAACCCTTCCAGCATTCCCCGAAGACCTGCTGAACCCCTGGATTCCACCGTTGCCTGCTGAGAAAGAAGATGAAGAGGAAGCTCTGGGTCAGGAAGATTGAAGAGGGATTTGAACGCACAATCTTTTTGATGAAATATTTTGTTTGTTGGCGCATTCCTGACCCCATCTTCTATATGATTGATTGTCTTGTTTCTTTTTAATTTTTCTGTTTTAAAAAATATATCTCTACTTTTGTAATATATATTTTTGAATATTTTTAATGAATTTCCGAATATTTCTGTTCCATGAGCACTGAGTAATGCCTAACTTAACTATTTTCTTCTGAATTTTTGAAGTTTGGACAGATTACGCTTAATTAGATCAAGGTATTCTGATCTCCAGAAACCTTTTGCTTGAGCATTTCTTCTAGCCTGGACTGTTGCTGTGGCAAAGAAGATTTTCAAGGTAGTATTGACTTATACGATCCACTTTAAGCTTAATCCTAGTCCCATGTTTAGTTTAAAAATTCAGATAGAAAAATTTAAGTTTGGGGGTATAATTGCTTAATTAATGATTCATTGGGGACAATGAATAATTTAAGTTTGGGGGACTTTTTGTTACTCCAATTATTTTGGTCGAGCATTCCTCTCCTTCAAATTAAAATTTGCTAGGTTATTGAGTAACCGGGGACATTTGTGATACCCACAGTTTGTCTTCGCGTCAAAAGATGACATAGGAAATGTGAAAAAAATGAGAAAAAATTTTTGCTGGAAAAAATTATTTGTTGAAGATTTTGCTGAAAAATTGACAGAGCAAAAGTTTTGAGGGATGAATGATGATCCAACAGTTTTTCTGTCTCCCAGAACTTAGGTGAGCTTCATCATAAAATGTCGCCATTCTGAGGGGCAAGAGATAGAATAACAAAGGATTTTTTTAGCTTTATAATGAGTATTGAGCCTAGTTGGTGATAAGCTTGAGGCAAGGGTATACTGCACCATAAAGTGGGTCATCCCATGCTTAAGAGCTTATGACTGTAAGGCTGCTTTAAGTCTGATAAATAATGATATAAACCCCTTTAAAATTATGTTTTGAAATGTCTGATAATAGAGCTAGGCTGTGGTGAGTTCTTAGAATTAAGGTTAAAAGTGGTGATTATTTGTCCATGCCGGAGGAATCATTTTGCTGCAGCAGAGCTTGGTTTTGCAGAGTGCTCAGGTAAAGGTTGAAGGTAGTGTTGGACTGTCTGGTTTGATTAAGCTATTCTTTGTCTAATGTTTTGAATTCTTGAAGGAAGGTTGGTTAGTATTGCTCGGGACACGCAATAGTTCAAGTTTGGGGGGTATGGTAACTGCCCAAAAGGTAGTTATTTAGGCCTCAATTATATAGGGATTTGTGTGTGCTTTATGCTTATTAGGGTTGGTTTTGGATAGATATTACATGTTTTAACCAATTTGGAAGAATGAAAGCATTGGAAATTATTTTGTGCAGATTATGCTGCTGAGCGACTGGAGGGAGGAAATTCTATGCTGCAGCAAAACTGGCAACAGGACTGCCACATCACAGCTCGTTAGCCAACTTCATGAACCGACTTTTGTTGAATTATTCTCGTGATAAAGGATCAAGGAGAGCCTTACACGTGTCCTAGTTGACCTAATTCAAAGCCTTCCATCCTTCTATAAAAGGAAGTAGCCGTCAAAGTCAAAGTCATTCCATGTTTTCCCTTGGAAGCCGAATATTTTAGAGAGATTGAAGATCATCAAGAACACCATCTTCTACAAGCTGATTAGGGAGTTTATTTTCTTTATTAACTTGTGGTTATGGACATGCATACTCAGATTGTAATTCGTATTCCTATGCCTATTATGAACTAAGTAGCTTAAGGTGTTTGTTAGGAATAATGTGATTACTGTGCTTCATCTCTAGTAATAAATTGACTATCGCATTTTGGTTAATTGTTGTGCTTATTTCCATTTTATGCCCGCCTGGCCAGCCAGTGTGAATAGCTCTCTCTAGTTTCAGGGATGATTTAGAGAGTGTGGCAATTATCCACACTACGATCATTGTGCATTGGTGAACGCCAGTGACTGAGCTAGGGATAGCCAGTTGCCTAGTGCTTGATCGGTCGCTCTTCATTGGGTTTGAAACATATCCCAAAAGATCTGGAGTTCCAGGAGGAATCCGCTAATAATACTGCGAGAAATGCATGATCAATAATATTGCTAGAGCATATCTTAGAACAATCACTAAAACCTAACCAGCGCCTGTCTTTAATCTGTCTATCTATTTGTTTACTTGTTGTTCTTTCATTTATTTTGTTTCAGCATAATTCCGATAAAACCAAATCATTTTACTATTCTTGAAACCATTGGAAAGTTACACAAAAATAGGTAGAGTGGAAACTAATTCAGGGCTCGGATTGATAATATTACTTGCTGCAAACTGTGTATACTTGCACAGGAATTCTAGAGTATTTTATATCATATTTTTACTCACTCTAGGAACCCAACACCCACAGTTAACGAATGTTGACTAACTTGGTTAATGAGTTTAGCCAATTAGTCTCGTATTGTTGGAGCTTCTGATCTGTTGGTCCATTAGGTCCCACTAGTAGCTCGTAAAGAGACTTGAGGCAATTAAGTATAAATTGTAAATTGAAAGTGTTCAATTTATTTAGGGGAATCATATAATGTATATTGATACATTATAATATAAAGTTTATGAAACTTTATAATATAATTTTGAATTAATTTCAAAATTAATTCTTGAGAGAAAATATTTGAAAGAGTTCAAATAATTAATATGAATTGGATTCATATTAATATAAATAATTTAATAAAATTCCTAAGATTAAATATATAATATTTAATTAGATAATTAATTAATTATGGAATTAATTAATTATTTATTAAATTAAATATGAATAAGATAATATATTTGATTAGATCTTATTCATGACCTTTTCCTATAAGGAAAAGATCTTGGTCTTTTTTCCTATAAAAAGGACCTTTAGGGTGGGGTGAAAGACATCTCATTCATTCTCCTACTTTCAGAGAATTCTCTTGAAGGCTCCCTCTAGACTCCCACCAGTCTCCTGCCTCTAGAAGTCTCAGAGTCATACCAGTGTAGCCATAGTGGTGGTGTTCACAGTAGTTCGTGATTATTTCACAAGCAGTTGGTGAATTTAATTTGAGTCATCAACGAGAGTAAGTAATTTGTTACTATATAAATTAGATTTAGATCTAATATTTTTGTATGCTTAGCCTTAATATAAATTTAGAATAGTTATAAGATTATTGCCAATGTATTGGTATTTTAGATTAAACAAAATTAATTACGAATCGGTCCCAATCACACTTCCACTTTACGGAATTACGGAATTACGGAATTCCAATCCTTCAATATATACTAATACACATCAGAAGCCACGGAGGATAATTCACTTTGAGTTGTATTCCAGATTATTATTTCCCTGTATTTTTCGTGCTTATTTTTCATTTGTATTTTGTTGGGCCCTACTTTCTCATGTTAGTTACAAGAAAATACAATATATATCAGGCTGGCATTCTTCCTTCAAGAGCAAGAGAGAACAGGGGTGTGCAGAGTGAAAGGTAAGTTTGGGAAATATTCTTGTTTGGGATGTGAGGCTGTGTGTGAGGAGAACTTCTCCATTTCTGTAATTCTCCATGTTTGAGTATTCTTGTTCATGAATAAAACATCGATCAGAGCTGCCTTTGAAAGTGGATGTAGACCATCACACTGATGGTTGAACCACTATAAATTTTTTGTTCATTTCTTCTTCTCTCTCTGATTTTAGTTTGTTTGTTCGTAGATATTCATCACAAATGGTATCATAGTGTGATTCGGTGATGAAGTTCAGAATTCCACAACGAATTTCGAAGTGAGTGTTGGAGATTTGATGACCAAATTCGATTGAAGTTTTTTCGACTAAATTAGAGGTTCGTAATCTGATCGATTAAACTAGGGTTTACAGCTCAATTTAGTGTCAATTTGCTATCTCTGTCTGATTGTGTTGAATCGAAAGCATGACTGCTAAATTTGAACTTGAAAAATTTTATGGTAAGGGTGATTTTAGCCTCTGGAGAAAGAAACTTGGGGCTATGTTTGTACAATTAAAAGTGGATAGAATCTTAGATAAACCAGAAAACTTACCTGAACCTTTATCAGAAGCTAAACGAAAAGAGATGGATGAGATAGCCTTCACCACTATGATTTTATACTTATCAGACTCTGTTCTTCGACAAGTAGATGAAATCAATAATGCTGTTGAGCTTTGGAAGAAATTAGAATCAATGTAGCTAAACAAATCATTGACAAACAAAATACTCCCAAAAGAAAGATTGTTTGGCTATCGTATGGATCCCTCGAAACCTCTGGAAGATAATTTAGATGAGTTTGTCAAGATTTGCTTAGATGTAAAAAATATTGGAGAGAAAATTGATGATGAAAACCAAGCACTGCTAAATTCCCTGCCAGATATTACAAAGAGATAAAAGCTGCAATTAAGTATGGGAGAGACTCTTTAACATTGAGACTAGTCTTAGATGCCTTGAGATCAAAAGACATGGAAATAAGAACACGAAAAAAGGAGAGTGAAGCTTTATCAGTGAGGGGCATAACAGAAAGAAGACCTAATACACCTAAGGCAAACAAAAAGGATCAAAGTAAGCATAGATCCAAGTCCAAAGGTAAAGAAACAGGGGAATGTTTCTACTGCCATAAACCTGGACATTTAATTAAAGACTGTCGAAAATTACAGTACACAAACAAGCATCAAAATAAAAAGGAAGGTCAAAATTCAGTAAATGTCCATGAAAGTTATGATTCAGCAGAGGCAGTTTTTGACCTTAGCCCAATAGATGAGTGGATTTTAGACTCCAGTTGCTCTTATCATATGGCCCCACACAAACATTATTTCCTAGACCTTAAGGAAATAGATGGAGGAAAGGTCCTTATGGGAAATAATCAGCAATGTATGATAAAAGGGGTAGGCTCGGTAAAACTAAACTTAACAAATGGAACTCAGAAAATTCTGACATTTGTTCGTTATGTCACTGACTTAAAGAGAAATCTAATTTCATTAGGGACATTAGATAAAATCGGGTATAAATATAAAACCGAAGGGGGAGTCATGAAGATTTTAAAAGGGTCCTTGTAAGTTATGACAAGCAGTCTGAAAAAATGGTTTATATACACTATATGGATCTTTCACAATTGATATAGCTAATGTGGCACCTACTGAGACACATGATGAAGATTTGTTATGGCACAAATGCTTAGCACATGTGAGTGAGAAAGGTTTAACTGAGTTACAAAAACAAGGGCTCTGCTAGGAAATACTAAATCACTACATTTACCTTTCCGTGAGCAGTGCACATTAGGGAAATCAACAAGAGTTCAGTTCAACCGGTCTATACAAAAAACTCAAGGGATCTTAGCTTACATACACTCTGATTTATAGGGGCCAGCTAGAGTTCCAACCTTAGGAGGAGCAAAATACTTCCTAAGTATCATAGATGATTATTCAAGAAAATTGTGGGTATATCTCCTTAAAAGCAAATCAGAGGTGTTTGAAACTTCTGCAAACTGGAAAACTCTTGTGGAAAATCAAACAAATAGAAAAATTAAGAAGATTCGTACGGATAATTTGCTAGAGTACCTAAATGAAAGCTTCAAAACAATGTGTGTTAAATCTAGTATTCAAAGGCATTTTACAGTACCACATTGATAGCGAGCATAACTAGCTAGTTTTCCCTAATTAATTTAGCTAGTCCCTTATGATTTATTGGTCATTTTATTGCACTTAAATGTTTATTTTGTAGGAAATTGTTGATTAGAGCCAAAGCGTGAAATTGGAGTTAATCGGGTGTTCGGGATGTGAAAAGTTGCCAAAGAACGAAAAAGATTCAAGTTAGAAGAAGTTAAAAGAGAGCCATCCGTAGACCAGCGTCGGGACGCTGCTCTTGGAGTGTCGAGATGCTGTCTCCTTAGCGTCTCGACGCTATCGACAGATTTCCTATTTAATCTTCTTTTCATGCTACGGATTGGGGGAGGCCAAATTGAGAGATTTTAGCCCTAATTTCGACTAGAAATCTTCTGTGGGAGCTGAAGCAAGGACGAGGAGCGGGAATCTTGTTGGTAGATTTTCCGCAAGCGCACGGGTCGTCACAAGTAATATAAAACGGTAGGTAATACCGAGTATCGAATCCTCAGGGAAATTGAATTAATTCCATTAAGTACCAAGAATCATCATGTTTTAATTTTATTTAGAATATCAACTCAATGATAGTGCGAAAATTAAAGGAATTAATAAAAGTAAACATGAAATGAAAATATCCAATTAAGGGGGGGCGTGACCTAGGGTGTTATCTAGCTTTCTTGGATTTGTAGCTCAAATACATGGTTGCATGAAACTAATAATCAACAATCCCATAAATCTAGAAGAAATTACAAGCGGATTTCTCTTTCAAGCTCCTCCACATCTCATACTAACATAACTAATTTATGTGTCCATCTCCTTAGTTAATCATAGTATGGCATTAAGCAACTTCATAATCAATTTCTAACAATTCTCTTTCGCTCTCGTGTTCCAAGCAATCGTTAGTCATGCAATTAGGATCTAATCTAATTTCTCTATGTCGAGTATCAATTTAGACCATTATAACAATTAATCCGTGATCAAGAGATTAAAAGCATTAAGCAAAAATTGCATAGATGAAATTTGAAGACATTCATTACATAATCCAAGTAATTGCGCTACAATATCCAATTAACTAGAATAACGACCCTAGGTCTCAAGATCTACTCACAAATGGAAATAATTGTGCCAAAATGATCTTTGATCCATAGGCCTAACTCAAATTAAAATAAGGATTTACAAAGAAGTAAGGAAGAAATAACCGATAAGTTGATCCCAAGCTCCCATCCCGATCATCTCGAATCCCGAGCCTTGGAATCTCGCTCAATTCCACCTTTTTCCTCACAATTCTTCTCACCTTTTCTCTCTATTGAGCTAGGGGAGAGCTCCCCCAAATTTGGGATGCTTTTTACCAAAGGGAAGGGGCCTTTTTATAGTGAAAGGGGATGGAGATTTCTTGCTGAACAAGTCGACGGCGTCGAGACGCTGTGACGTCATGTTGTCTTGGGGCAGAAGTCGTTGCAGCGTCGCGACGCTACATAGACAGAGTCACGACGCTATCACGATTTTGGAGCGTGCTTTGCTGATCACCTAGCGTCGAGACGCTATGGTCCTAGCATCGAGACGCTAGGCCTTCTAGAAGCCTTATTTGCGGATTTTTGCCTCCTTTCTTTAATCTTTTGGGCTTTTTGGGCCTCCCACTTTAATTATCTTCTCTTCTTGGACCGTAGGGCTTGGATCTTCAATTTAAATTGCCCAAAAAGTCTCCAAATTTACCCAAATTCTCTTAAAATCTCAGTTTTGCTGCCCGAACTCGGTTTTCTGTAAAATCAACATAAAAATACATTAAAGCTCACAATTCATGCACAAAACTAGCTAAAATTAATAGGAAAATGATGACATTTTTGCATGTCATCACACCCCCAAACTTAAAGTTTTGCTAGTCCCGAGCAAAATAAAGTATTGCATATGAATCATAACTTGCATGCTAACAATTCTATCCTCAATGCTTCTAGCCATAAATGCAAACCATTGAAACAAAATAAGTAAGCATGGTCAACCATCAAGAAGTTTTAAAGTTTAATCCTATCCTCCCTTGCAAAAACGAATCATCATTTGTCTTATCATAATCTTTACTAGTCCGGAATCATTTATATACTCCTCCATTCATCTTCCCCTACACTGGCACTAAAGCTCGCCCTTTTAGGCCTCATACTTATCTAACAAGCACTACTTTACTAAGGTGCCCATAATTCTTTGAGGCGCCTTTTTTTTTTTTTTTTTTTTTTTTTTTTTTTTTTGATGAACGATATTCCTTTTAGATGTAGCGCCTTCGTTCTGGCTTGCCAACATTGGTGATGAAAGCATCCAACTACGAGCGCTTCATCTTTCAGGATGCCGAAGCATGCTCATTTCTTTCTAGTGTTTTCATGCAAAGGCAAACGATGGGTGTCATGAATGCCCCTGGTTACTAACACTTTCAAGAAAGTGGAGCATTTATTATTATTATTATTCTATGAGCAATTCATTTTCTTTTTCCCAAAGCTCAGTATTACTAACTATTACGCAAGAAAGCTATCTAGACAAACTTTACACCTATCGGAGTGACAACAAACTTCCAAAGCATATAACTTTCATCTAGGCTTTCAAAATCATAATAAAACAAGTGAATCAACATACTTTGCAAGGGGATCAAAGAAAATTTTAAATTTTCTTGAATTTAGACATGCTTCCAAATTTGCAACAATAAGAGAGAATCATGGCTAAAAGCAAATCATCAGACATCATTATCATCAATATGCATTTAATTTATCATAAGCATTACTTTGCTTACGCAAAACCTAAGCAGAGCGAATCTCCCCCCCAAACTTAAAATATACATTGTCCCCAATGTATGATCATTTAATTAGCTAAAGATAGAATGATACTGCCCTGAAAACGCGAGAGAATCTGAAACGTCTTGAATTTTCGCCCGAGGAGATAATGAGAAGCTAGGCATGAATTCACGAGCTTCCTGCATAAGGATCGATCTCAAGGGAGCATTAGGATCAACACGAAAAACAAAAATGAAACCTAAAAACTTAAACAGCTTGGGTTGCCTCCCAAGAAGCGCTTGTTTAACGTCCTGAGCTAGACGGGGCTTGGTCACCCTGGATCCGTTAAAATCATTTTTTCGACCTTGCGCTCTTCGAAACCACAATAGTGCTTCACTCTTTGAGCATTGACTTTAAAAGTTAACCTGCTGTTATCCATTAATTCAATTGGTCCATATGGGGATACTTCCTTGATTATGAATGGACCGGACCATCTTGACTTCAATTTTCCTGGGAACAATCGCAATCGAGAATTGAATAGAAGAACTTGCTGCCCTGGCTCAAAAGAACACATCTGGATTATATTATCATGCCATCTTGCGGTTCTTTCCTTATAGAGCTTTGCGTTTTCATATGCCTGGCTCCTGAATTCTTCTAATTCGTTGAGTTGCAGAAGACGTTGTTCCCCAGCCTTCTCCGCGTCCAAGTTCAGCTTCTTGATAGCCCAATATGCTTTGTGCTCAAGTTCCACAGGCAGGTGACAGGCCTTACCATACACTAATCGATATGGGGATGTACCGATTGGAGTTTTGAAAGCTGTCCGGTAGGCCCACAAAGCATCGTCCAACTTGTATGCCTAGTCCTTTCTGCTGATACGAACTGTCTTCTCCAGAATTTGCTTAATCTCCCTGCTAGAAATCTCAGCTTGCCCGTTAGTCTGGGGATGATAAGCTAAAGAAGTCTTATGCTTGACACCATATTTCCTAAGTAATGATTCAAACAATTTATTGCAAAAATGAGACCCCTCATCACTAATTATAGCTCGTGGTGTGCCAAATCTAGTGAAAATATTTTTATGCAGAAAACGTAACACAAAACGTGCATCATTAGTCTTAGTGGCTACTGCCTCTACCCATTTAGAAACGTAATCAATAGCAACTAAGATGTACGAGTATCCATTGGAAGAGGGAAAAGGGCCCATAAAGTCCATGCCCCATACATCAAAAAGTTCAACTTCGAGAATAGGGGTTAGAGGCATTTCATGTCGTCTAGAAATATTTCCTGTCCTTTGACATCTATCACATGTTCTCACGAAGGTATAACAATCTTTAAATAAAGTAGGCCAATAAAAACCAGATTGGAGTACCTTCGCTGCAGTACGAGTTGGTCCAAAATGACCACCATAAGGAGAGGCATGACAATCGAATATAATCTTACCTACTTCTTCTGCTGGAATGCACCTTCGAATGATTTGGTCAGAACATACTTTAAAGAGAAATGGGTCATTCCACAGATAGGACTTCACATCATGAAAAAACTTCTTTCTTTTCTGAGCATTTAAGTCTGGAGGTATTTCTTTTCCTGCAAGAAAGTTTACAAAATCGGCGTACCAAGGAAAAGAAGTTTTAACAGCATATAACCTTTCATCAGGAAAAACTTCTTTAATGGGAAAGGTTGCAATGTTCTTTTCATGCTTTATCCGAGACAAATGATATGCGACTACATTCTCGCAACCTTTTCTGTCCATGATCTCATAGTCAAATTCTTGCAATAACAGAATCCATCTTATGAGTCTGGGCTTGGAATCCTTTTTACTACTCAAATAACGAATAGCAGTGTGGTCAGTATGCACTATAACCTTTGTACCGAGTAAATAGGGCCTAAACTTATCGAAAGCGAACACAACAGCAAGCATCTCCTTCTCTGTAGTGGTGTAGTTTTGCTGAGCACTATCTAGAGTTCTACTTGGATAATAAATTGCCCTAAAGAACTTATCTCGACGTTGCCCTAAGACAGCTCCCAAAGCATAATCACTAGCATCGCACATAATTTCAAATGGTTGACTCCAGTCAGGAACAACAATGATGGGTGCAGAAATCAATTTTTCCTTCAAAAGATTAAATGCTAGCAAACACTCTTTTGAAAACACAAATGGAGCATCCTTTTCAAGCAAATGGCAATGGGGTTTAGCCACTTTTGAAAAATCTTTTATAAAACGCCTGTAAAACCCTGCGTGGCCTAAGAAACTACGAACTCCTTTAACATTAATGGGTGGAGGAAGTTGCTCAATAGCAGAAATCTTGGCTTTATCAACCTCCAAACCCTTTTCAGACACTTTGTGACCTAAGACTATCCCTTCTTTCACCATAAAATGGCATTTTTCCCAATTTAAAACAAGGTTAGACTCTTGGCATCTTTGCAAAACACGAGAGAGATTATGCAAACAGTTATCAAAGGATGAACCAAAGACCGAGAAATCATCCATAAATACTTCCATGATCTCTTCTACAAAGTCTGAGAATATGGCCATCATACAACGTTGAAAGGTAGCTGGAGCATTACATAGTCCAAATGGCATACGCCGGAAGGCATAAGTGCCATAGGGACATGTAAATGTTGTTTTCTCTTGGTCTTCAGGCGCAATCGCGATTTGATTATAGCCCGAATAACCATCAAGAAAACAATAATATGGATACCCAGCTAGCCTATCAAGCATTTGATCAATAAAGGGGAGAGGAAAATGGTCTTTTCTGGTGGCTTCGTTTAACTTCCTATAATCAATACACACACGCCAACCGGTGACTGTCCTAGTAGAAATGGATTCATCTTTCTCATTTTTAACAACAGTCATCCCCCCTTTCTTAGGCACTACTTGAACAGGACTTACTCAAGGGCTGTCAGATCTAGCGTATATAATTCCTGCATTTAATAATTTTAACACCATGGCTTTTACCACTTCCTTCATTGCTGGATTTAATCTCCTTTGGTGTTCTACTGTAGGATTAAAGGCATCTTCCATTAAGATTTTATGCATGAAAATTGAAGGACTAATACCCTTAATATCACTAATAGACCATCCTAAGGCAGATTTATACTTTTTCAAAACACCCAACAATTTTTCCTCTTCTACTTTACTTAAATCAGCAGAGATAATAACCGGAAAAGTAGAAGAGTCTCCAAAGAATGCATAGCGCAAGTGGGCATGCAATTGTTTTAATTCAGGGGAAGGGACATCAACTTGAGCACAAATATCTAATGATAACGTTTCTTCCCTTCCTAAAGATCTATCAGTTAAAGCATTTTCCTGATCAATATCTAATAATTCATCTCCAAACACGTCAGGCATACTTATCTCATAATGATCAACAGGAGACTCTGACTCTACACATGCATTGATAATAACGTCAACTGAATCAATCGAGAAACAGGAGCCAACCTCTTCTGGATGTTTTAATGCATTAAAAAGGTTGAACACTACCTCGTCGTCTTCCACTCTGAGAGTCAGGGTTCCTTTTTGTACCTCAATTAGAGCACGAGCGGTTGCCAAAAATGGTCTCCCAAGAATGATCGAGACTTCAGGGTCTTCTTCCATGTCTAAAACTACAAAGTCCGCAGGGAATATGAATTTGTCGACATTGATCAGAACATCCTCTAACACACCTTTGGGGTATGTCATTGAACGATCTGCCAATTGCAAGACAATTGTGGTTGACTTCAATTCCCCCAAGCCCAGTTTCCTGTAAACACTGAATGGCATTAGGTTTATACTTGCCCCTAAATCACACAGAGCCTTTTTTATAAACAAACTACCAACAGTACAAGGAAGAGTGAAACTCCCTGGATCTTTTAATTTTGGTGGTAGATGTTTCTGGATTATGGCACTGCACTCTGCTGTCATATTCACTGTCTCATGGTTCTCGAATTTCTTTTTCTTTGACAATATTTCCTTCATAAACTTGGCATAGTGTGGCATCTGTTCCAAAGCATCAGCAAAAGGAATGTTAATATGAAGCTGTTTAAAAATATCAAGAAACTTTGAAAATTCAGCATCCAACTTTTTCTTTTGAAATCTCTGAGGATAAAGAATCTGGTTAAGAACTAAAGGAATAGAATCAGAAGACTTATCTGGTACTGATGGTGCTGACTCTTCCTCTGGTTTGTGTTCATCTTCCTCATCCATTATCCTTCTAGTGATGGGGTTTGTTTCTTCTTTTCTTTCAATTTCTCTTAACATTTTCCCACTTCGAAGAGATATGGCAGGGCATTGTTCATGTGGGTCTATGGTGACGATATTGGATAAATTTCCTTGCTGGATTTCCTTCATAAATATTGTCATTTGATCCATTTTTGCTTCCATCTTATTAATAACAATATCTACTTTGGCTTGAACATTTTCATTCAAATTTCTAGTCTCATTCATGAAGTTTCTTAGCATTTCTTCCAAAGGGCTTTTCTTTTTTGTAGGTTTAAACTCCTCTTTTAATTCAGCTTTAGGCGAACTTGGAATTTCTTATCCTGTGAGCTTGTTTAGGGCCTTGGTTAGAGCTTCGACTTGCAACCTTAAAGCACTCACTCCATTTTCACATAGTTTCTCCTTAATTTTTGACTCTGGTTGCCATTGGTAACTTGTCAAAGCCAACTCTTCTACTATGGTTCGTGCCTCCTTGACAGTTTTGGCTAAAAAGTTTCCTCCATCCGTAGTGTCAAGAATCGTCTTTAAATTCCTATTTAACCCACTGTAGAAAAGTTGAATTTGAAGCCAATCAGGATATCCATGTTGTGGGCATTTCCTTAACAAATCCTTATATCTCTCCCAAGCTTCATATAATTGCTCTTCCTCTAATTGTTGAAACTTTCCAATTTCAGCTCTAAGCTTGGTAATCTTTTCTAATGGGAAAAATTTTGCAAGGAAAGCTTTGACTAAATCATTCCAACCAAGGATGCTATTTGAGGTTAACGAGTCTAACCAATCTCTATCCTTGTCTTGTAAAGAAAATGGAAATAACTGCAACCGAATTGAGTCCGAGCTAACTCGTCCCATTTTTACAATTCCACAGATATTCAAAAATGATCTTAGGTGATTGTGTGGATCTTCTGATGGATGGCCTTTGAAAGCATTCTCTCTCACCATTTGAATGAGACTAGCTTTGAGCTCAAAATTATCGACAGTGACTGGCTCGTAAGCTATTCCAGAATAGTTTAATGGAAATTCAGGCAAGAAATAATCTCGAATTGCTTTGTCTTCTGCCATGATTAAATCTCAAAAGAACAGATTATCCACCTTATAACTCCTCAAAACTAAAATAAAATGCAGAAAAATAAATTTCTAAATTAAAATCAAACACTTAATTCTCAATATTAACGAAAAAATTACAAAATTCCCCGGCAACGGCGCCAAAAACTTGTTGGTAGATTTTCCGCAAGCGCACGGGTCGTCACAAGTAATATAAAACGGTAGGTAATACCGAGTATCGAATCCTCAGGGAAATTGAATTAATTCCATTAAGTACCAAGAATCATCATGTTTTAATTTTATTTAGAATATCAACTCAATGATAGTGCGAAAATTAAAGGAATTAATAAAAGTAAACATGAAATGAAAATATCCAATTAGGGGGGGTGACCTAGGGTGTTATCTAGCTTTCTTGGATTTGTAGCTCAAATACATGGATGCATGGAACTAATAATCAACAATCCCATAAATCTAGAAGAAATTACAAGCGGATTTCTCTTTCAAGCTCCTCCACATCTCATACTAACATAACTAATTTATGTGTCCATCTCCTTAGTTAATCATAGTATGGCATTAAGCAACTTCATAATCAATTTCTAACAATTCTCTTTCGCTCTCGTGTTCCAAGCAATCGTTAGCCATGCAATTAGGATCTAATCTAATTTCTCTCTGTCGAGTATCAATTTAGACCATTATAACAATTAATCCGTGATCAAGAGATTAAAAGCATTAAGCAAAAATTGCATAGATGAAATTTGAAGACATTCATTATATAATCCAAGTAATTGCGCTACAATATCCAATTAACTAGAATAACGACCCTAGGTCTCAAGATCTACTCACAAATGGAAATAATTGTGCCAAAATGATCTTGATCCATAGGCCTAACTCAAATTAAAATAAGGATTTACAAAGAAGTAAGGAAGAAATAACCGATAATTTGATCCCAAGCTCCCATCCCGATCATCTCGAACCCCGAGCCTTGGAATCTCGCTCAATTCCACCTTTTTCCTCACAATTCTTCTCACTTTTTCTCTCTATTGAGCTAAGGGAGAGCTCCCCCAAATTTGGGATGCTTTTTACCAAAGGGAAGGGGCATTTTTATAGTGAAAGGGGCTGGAGATTTCTTGCTGAACAAGTCGACAGCGTCGAGACGCTGTGACGTCATGTTGTCTTGGGGCAGAAGTCGTCGCAGCGTCGCGACGCTACATAGACAGAGTCGCGACGCTATCGCGATTTTGGAGCGTGCTTTGCTGATCACCTAGCGTCGAGACGCTAGGCCTTCTAGAAGCCTTATTTGCGGATTTTTGCCTCATTTCTTTAATCTTTTGGGCTTTTTGGGCCTCCCACTTTAATTATCTTCTCTTCTTGGACCTTAGGGCTTGGATCTTCAATTTAAATTGCCCAAAAAGTCTCCAAATTTACCCAAATTCTCTTAAAATCTCAGTTTTGCTGCCCGAACTCGGTTTTCTGTAAAATCAACATAAAAATACATTAAAGCTCACAATTCATGCACAAAACTAGCTAAAATTAATAGGAAAATGATGACATTTTTGCATGTCATCAAATCTCACTTGGAGGCGTGGAGATCGTGACGGGGACGTGCCGGTTTCGACGACTTTGAGTGTTTTCTTCCCTTTTCCCTTTCTTTAGTTAGATTATATGGCTTTTTCATGCTTAGTTGATATTGTAACGTTATGTATGAGTAGCTAAGCTTGTTGCTTAGAGATTGATGTAGTCTTTTTAGTTTATGGATTGATTTATGGGATGATTTGTGCAATGGTTATTATGTGTGCAATCTTAATTTAATGCTTTCAATTAATTGGCCATTAGTTGAATGATCTAAGTGTTGAGTTTTGCTCGGGAGAGGGGATTTAACGTAGACTTTATTAAGATTTCATGACTAAAGTTTATATTCTAAGCTCGTGACGAATTTTAGATTAACTTTAGAATTGGTCAAAAAGAACTAATTGCCTTGCATGTTAATGAACTTAGATAGGGATATCAAGTTGGTTAATTTGCATGAGAATCAATTATACTTGGGAGAGGTAGTTGTGATTAAAGGTTCTTAGGCTCATAATTCCATTGTGCATGATAATTCATTCCCTAAAATTAATCCTAGACTAAATTGGCGAAATCAATTCCCTAAGTGTTCTTTCAATTGAATCTCCATTGTTTATTTGCTTTGATCTAGTTTTCTATCACTCACTACTTTCCGTTCCCTAAATAAAATTGAGCAAGATTATTCATGATACTTGATTTAACTTAAAAATCCAATCCAGAGGACGACACTCGTTTAATCATGAAAACACTATATTATTACTTGACCCGTACACTTGCGGTAAACAATTTGCACATCAAGTTTTTGGCATACACCACAACAAAATGATTTAGACGAAAGATACAACTGAACAATCTTAGAAAGGGTTAGGTGTATGTTAGCAAATGCCAAGCTTCCAAAGGTGTTTTGGGGAGAAACGGTTAATACTGCAGCCTACTTAATTAATAGAAGTCTTTCCTTGTCGAAGCATATCGACATTAGGTATCATTACCTAAGAGAGAAGACCATAAATGAAGAGGTAAAGCTGGAAAAAGTAGCATCAGTAAACAATCCAGCTGATATGCTTACCAAGCCATTAACAGCCACAATGATGCATCACTTGTTAAACCTACTCAAAGTAGGTGTTGGCTGAGTTTAGAAAGTCAAGGACAATGATCTTCAAAGGCAGTGTCTGAGAGATTCTTCAGAGTATATATGTACATGTCAAGAGGGAGATTTGTGAAGAAGAAGACCCCAATTTTTGCCACGTCATATATACTAATCCACATCAGAAGCCACGGAGGATAATTCACTTTGAGTTGTATTCCAGATTTATATTTCCCTATATTTTTCGTGCTTATTTTTCATCTGTATTTTGTTGGGCCCTGCTTTCTCGTGTTAGTTACAACAAAATGCAATATATATATATATATCAGGCTAACATTTTTCCTTTGAGAGCAAGAGAGAAAAGGGGTGTGCAAAGTGAAAGGTAAGTTTGGGAAATATTCTTGTTTGGGATGTGAGGCTGTGTGTGAGGAGAACTTCTCCATTTCTGTAATTCTCCATGGCTGAGTATTCTTTCTGATGAATAAAACATCGATCAGAGCTGCCTTTGAAAGTGGATGTAGACCATCACATTGATGGTTGAACCACTATAAATTCCTGTTCATTTCTCCTTTTCTCTGATTTTAGTTTGTTTGTTCGTAGATATTCATCACACATCTTTTACCAAATCATTAAAACAAAGTGTACGTAAATGAATCTCATATTCTTGATATATGCCATGCTTTTTAGTTTCGAGTTATTAATTTTCTTTCTTTTATGTGCAGATTTCTCAACATGTGTACAATTTGGCTTCATCTAGAGGAAACATTTGACTACTAAGATGCTACAAAATCATTCTAGCATCAAATCAGCTACCTAATCCCACCAAATGTTGAGAATTTAAACACCCCAACTTGTTCATGGTGATAAAGCTTTAGAGCTCAACCTTCTCCACCTACAACTCTCATGCAAATGCAACTCTTTGAGTTTACTCTACTCTTCCAAATGATGGAGAACCTTCAAATCATAGAACATTTCAAAACATTAAAAAGTGTATATATATATTGAGAATGTGAATTTTTTCCAACATCCAACCATGGTCAACTAACAACCCTCTAACAAAATATGCTTAATAGAGAAATATGGAACTTTGAGGAAGAGGTGAGATAACTTAATTGTTGTTTAGAATTATTTAAACTCAATTTGGTGAAATTTAAAAAATCATATGCAAATTAAACTTACACTCTTCAACAAGTAATATAAAGAAAGTATTCCAAGATTGTCTTCTTAAGGATTTCAAAACTACTAATTAGTCCCAAAACTAACTTTTATGTGTGACAGAATCATATATGGGAACCATTATTAATATTTGAATTATCGAAAATAACTCAGACAAAGCATTAAAATAAGATAATAATCAATAAGACATTCCGCAAGGTTTAGTTTGATACAGGACAAACCCATCTCATTGACTCCATCTACCCTATTTGCTAATATTTTGCTCCAACATTTTTTCCAACAACTCCCACTTCAAATGCGACCGTATCCCCTCCACAACCAATCATTCTTGTTTTTGGATAGATAGTTGTTGCAATTCTGAAGTGGTTAAAAATATGAGATAAATTAACTCCAGAATACTGTGCAAGTATACACAATCTAGCAGCAAGTGATAAGTATTTATCGTATCCACAGGGTCTTGAAATGCCTACCTCTATTGATTTAATTTGCTTTTTTTAGTGATTTCAAAAGGTTGGTTAAATTGATTGGGTTTTTAAAATGCTGAAACAAAAGATATGTGAAAGCAGTAAATGATTACGACTAGAGAAAACAGAATGGAAACAGACACATGTTAAGACTTCTGTAATTGTTTATAAAGATGCTCCAGCAATTCTTTTGATCCGTCAATCTCATGCAGTATTATCAGCGGGATCCTCCCGGAACTCCAGATTTTTGGGAATATGTTTCAAAACCAATGAAGCTCTACCAATCAAGCACTAGGCAACTGACTATCCCTAACTCAGTCACTGGCGTTCACCAATACACAATGATCTAGCATGAATTATTGCCACACAACTCCTAAATCATCCCTGAAACTAGGAGAAGCTATACATACCGGCTAGCTAGGCGGGCACATAATGAAATTAAAGATCAACAATAATTCAAGATGATCTTGATCAAATAGAATTTCCAGATTTATAAATATAACAATCACATAATTCTTAACCTATGCCTTCAAAACAATTAGTTCATGATTGAAAACATAAAATACGTTACAATCTCGATAAGCATATCCATATTACGAAATACACAAGAAATACTAATCCTTTTCAGCAAATAGGGATGAAACGGCTACTCCAAACCACCAAGAACATGGAAGAACTTCGTCTCCTTGAGTGGAATCGCAAATGGTCTTCTTAGATCTCCATTCTGCCGTCAATTCGGCCTCCGGCCGATTGATTCGGTCTCCAAATCGTGAATGAATTTATCTTTGACGGCTCCTCCTTTTATAAGATGAGAATTATGTTAAATTGGACACATGGCAGGCTCTCCTTGCTCCTTTATCTCGAAAATAACTCAACATAAGTCGGTTTGTCAACTTGGCTAACGAGCTGTGACGTGGCAGTTTTGCTCCCAGTTTTGGTACAACACAGAATTTGCTCCCTCACGTCGCTCAACAGTATTTTCTGCACAAAATAACTTTCAAAGCCTCCATTCTTCCAAATGGGTTAAAACATATAATATATATCTAAAACCAACCCTATTAAGCACAAAAGACACACAAATCCCTATAGAATTAAGGCCTAAATAACTACCTTTCAGACAGTTATCAATAGTCTCATATGGAGTGAGGAGTTTCATCCTTACTCAATTGGAGCGTATAACTTTGCAGAATAGGACCTACTGGACCTATGTCAAAGAGCGAGATGAAACTATCAAAAAGTTTTTTGTGACTGTAGCTCCAAACTTGACCCTTATCTTCCCAAACTTTCCAACCATTCTTCTCCAATATCCTGAACGAACCGAACTGATGATGATTTCTCTTCTAAGGATAGCCTCATATCAAAAACTTGTTGCGCAAATTGCTCATCGCAAGTGTATGGGTCAAATTTTAATACAGTGTAATCGAATTACAAATATCTTATTGATCTGGATTGAATTTCTAGCCATTTAAGTACCACGAATACTATTGTTCGATTTTATTTAGAGATCCAAACTTGATGAGAAAAACTATTCAAATAACAAAAGCTAAAAAGGTGGAAATTCAAATGAGAGAAATTCTTAGGGAATTGACTTCACCAATTGGGATTATAGATTAATTACCTGAATGTGATTAACATGCAATATTCCATAAGTCGAGGATAAACTAAAATCATAACTATCTCTCTCAAGCATAAATAATTTTCTTGCACCTAATGAATTCAATATTCCTATCTAAATTCCTTAACATGCAAGTCCTTAAGTCTAATCCTCTTTACAGCTTCTAAAGTGATCCTAAATCTTCCGATCTTAAAACTACTCTAGTTATGCAAATTAAGATCTAATCTAAACTCCCTCTATCGAGCTAGATTGAGAATAAACACCAATTAATCTAGGGCAACAAGAAAAATGGCTAGATTTAATAGGGGAATTTGAAAAATGGTTAAACATGTTTAGAAATTAAATACATGGCTAAACGTGATTTTAATTAATAAATTTATAATTAAAATAGATGAAATTGCCCCTAACCACTTTTTAGAAAGAGAAATGCAACCTACAATTGTGGAGCATAATAAGGAGGAAAGAAAATCTAATTTTAACAAGAGTCTAACCAACTAAATAAAAAAAAAAAAGAAAAAAAGAATGGAGTGCTAAGGAGGGGAGAAACCAAATTTGACAGTTAAATCTAAAACCGTAATTAGCATCATTTAAACAAAAAAAATCTAAATTCTTAATCCTGAAAAAACTTATGTTGAACTGTCAATATACATTTTTTCGTACCATATCACCCAATACTTATGTGTGTATAGTAGCACATACATAGAAGCACATAAGTAATTATGTACAAAAACACAATAAGTACAACAATATATTTTTATATATGTGTATATACAAACAAGCATCATACTCAATAACCCTATCAATTTCTTGCATATGGATAAGGGTATATATCTCTAGAATCTTATGTACATAAGAGTATATACATATAGTTAATACAATAATTAATTTTACCCAGTTCTCGCCATCTTTCTTGACAATGTAAAATGCTTTAAAAACCTCGTCTTTGAGGACCTTGTTGATACAATCCAAAATTGTAAGGACTATTACTCAGCTACAACTTGTATTTAACCATATCTATTGGTGTAAAAACATCACTTACCACTGAATTAAGGAAACCAAAATTATCCTTCTCCTAGTGGATTTGGTCCAATACTGCCTCTGTGTATATTGGTATCTATACGCTCAACATCCACACTGACAGCACAGACAGTGTATTGTGTTGATATGTACACTTATTTGAAATCCTTCCTCTGTTGTTTGTACTTTCCGTTGAATTCAGGCTTGCATCGTCCCTATGGATACTAGTATCCACACTTTCAACATATACGACAAGGAAACAATTGCGGTACATCCCGTTATATACCCCAGCGAGCATCCATGCAAGATCTTTATTCTCAGAAAAGCTTATAATCTGAAACTTATCTTCACTGTTAGTAGATCTGTGAAATTTTCTTTCGAGCATCAAGTCTAATAAGGCATGTGACAGAATCAGTGTCCAAACGCTATCGTATAGGATCGAAACTCGAGATGGGAAGTGGTTTGTTTTCAGAAAGCTAATTGATTTGGTACTAAAAACATCGATGATATGCATCAATCCAAGTATAAGTTAAGCGAAACCAAGTATTACCTAGAGTATTCCAGGGTCGAATCTACAGGGAAGGGAAAATAAGAAATTTAATAAACTCGCAAAGAAACATTCATACGCATGGCACAAGGCATAAAGTCAAGTGAATGAAGGGATGCAATAGTAAAAGATATTGTGAAATAAGCTATGCGACAAGGGCAAAGAAAAGTAATCAGATGAGAAAGGCTATCAAGGCTTTTGCTGTAGCGACCACATGCGTTGATAAGTAATTTAGTAGTGCACATTATGCATGAAGTCCAATTAATGCTTAAGTGAGAAATAAACATGTGATTCTCTTCCAGTACTACACATGCGTTTGGCGTAGAACTAACAACGTTTTGTTCAATTAGTTCATGCGTTGGTGCTGTTCTCTAATGACTTGCAAGTGGTTGTGTTATTCCTAAAACAACTTAAACACATTCATGAAATATCTCTTGCGGCAGTATTTAAACCTAATACAACCTAGACTACATGCAATGCGCTAGCTTGCTCTACTCAGATATTTCCACATGTGTTATCTATCAAGGATTTATCATGCTGTTACCGCATCCAGCTGGCCAGGAGAAAGTTAGTAATGAAAATATTATTGCATCTAAGCAGAAAGCATTAATGTTTCATTCATTCAAAATGTAACACATACAGAATAATGTTATCACCACATGGGTGCCTAAGCTAAGCCTTGATAAAGATAATTTAGCTCATGCTATAAAGGAAATACATAATGCAATACATCACAAAATAACTGCGTCGGGGCTCTATATCTTCTACTATGTTCTCCTTTCTCTCTCTTTTTGCTCTCTTCCTCTCTGTCACGCCCCATTTCATCTGGCAGCTGGGCGATTTTATAGGCTGAGGATGCTGACTTCTCCAAGAAATTGGCTTGCGTACCCCAACCATCTTTTGCCAGCTTGCAAATCAGTCACACGTCAGGGCACCCATCCAACCGGCTGTCATCGTACTATTCGTGCACTGGGATCTGTGCCTGCGCTGAAGATAACTTGGGCAAGGAAATAACTACAGAAATCATGCGTTAGTGGGTATAGATGTGCAATTTCCTATCGCACTAAGGAATACTCCTTTAAGGATTTAGTTATTGCAATTCTCTACTTTCATGCGCTCAATCAGCGCATCTTTGATCTTTTTCCAGCCTTATTTAGTTTTGATTTATGAGAGAAATAACTTGCTTTTTGCAAGTTATCAGGACCCCCAAACTTAAACTATTGCTTGTCCCCAAGCAATACCCTTTATCTACTCTACGAAAATAACTTAGCCTTACTGATTTTTGCTCTACATCCTAATTTTCCTTATCTTTTCTTCCACTAAATAATGGATTTGGTCTTCAGCTAGATTTCCCTTTTGGCTAAAGATTCTCTCTGCGCTAGACATTCTTCTCTGTGGAAACTCAGCAAGCTTCCTTACGAATAGGCTCATGTGCAATGCAACATTTTTTTTAAGCAGAAAGCATTAATTTATCTACATCAAAATGCATGTTTTCATTTTGGCTTACCCACATTTGTGATGAAAGGTATCCTACTACGGGCATTACATTTTTTTACTGCCCTAAACACTCATGAGATACAAATGCGCTTTTGCGTAGTGGCAAACGATGGGTGACATGAATTCCCCTGGCTACTAACACAAAGAAACCAACGGAACTCATATGCTAGAATTGTGCAATAGGTATCGCACCCCCAACTTAAACTGCACAATGTCCTCATTGTCCCCCCAAACTTGAATGGGATTGCGATGGATGATGGAGCAGCTTGTTGTGCTGCGACAGGCATTAGAGCATCAAACGCTTAAAAAAAATCATAAGGCAAAAAGGGAGATCTAAACGAAGGGAAATCCTTTTCTTAAGTCTGCGGTGGAAAAGATATCTGGAAAATTCAAATGCGAAAAACTAATCTGAAGAGATAACGTAGAGAAATTTGACCGATAAAGGCATTTTGTTAAGGCTATGCGAGAGAATGCGATAGTGATCCAAAAGAAAGGTTTCATTAATGCGACAAGAAATTTTACATGGAGCGAGCGCATTACAAAATAAAAGCAGAATTTACAAGTGCCATAGAAAAAGAAGATAATCCCTTGGCGGCAGTTTGGGCGGAGGCGGGGGCATTGAGGGGCGCACTTGAGAGGGCCTTGCACCCTCTAGCCTTGGCTGTTCTCGTGGTCGAACAAACTTATCGGCAGGCGCAGAGGGCAATTGACCAAAGGAGCCAGTCCATCGCACCAAAAACAGCATCATGGCGTTCACGCGCGTTGATAATTATTGTTGTTGGCGCCGGAAAGGAGCTGCCACAACATCTCTTCAAATATTTGATCCTCATCAACATCCATAATCTGCTCGGTTGGCACAGATGCGGGACGGGCTTGCGACAGCTGTCTAGAAGGCGTAGGGATTTGCTCACTGGGCGCAGGAGATTTTGAACAGAAGTCTGTTGTTCGTGGACTTCGACTTGACGCATGGTCTCCATGTGCACTTTTGGAGCAAGGGGTTGGCGCATGGGTGAGTATGGAAGCGAGGCTTGCTAGTTTTGAGCGCAGACAACAGTTTCCTGCACTAGAAGAACTGCTTGCACTTGCCTTGCTGCGGCTAATGGATTTAGACTCGCGGTTTGCTTCCGACTTTTTTCTTGAGACTCAAGCGTTGGGGGATGATTTTCCGTCACAGGAGCTGTCACTTGACTCTATACTGGCGCAGTGCGATTTCGACTATTATGCGTTCTGGTGATGCGCACTAGCCACTGATCAAATGTCTGCCGGATCGCCCTTATTTCATCAGTTAGCACAGGCACGCTGCCAGACAAGCGGCAGAGCTTGGTTATTAAGCCTGGGCAGAACATGACCCCCTTAGGCTTATAGGTAGTCTGGCGAAGGGAGTCTGAAAGAATGGGGCCCAGGTCTATTTTGATGCCCTTAATGATGCAGTAGCCGAGGATCACCCGCAGGAGCGATAAGGTGGCATCATGCGTTGTGGGCATGATGCGATTCTTAATCCAATGTATCCACGCGGTGGCCTCGAAG
Source organism: Luffa acutangula (assembly GCA_036850905.1). Classification (NCBI taxonomy): domain Eukaryota; kingdom Viridiplantae; phylum Streptophyta; class Magnoliopsida; order Cucurbitales; family Cucurbitaceae; genus Luffa; species Luffa acutangula. The sequence goes on along the minus strand of CM072089.1, from coordinate 25,802,764 downwards.
TTGAGCCACTGCGACTTCAGGGACCTGGCAGTGTCGCGCCCATCCCAACTGGCGCTTGGTCGAGCTACCGCAGCTAAGACTGCGATGAGAAATTCTTCATCTTGAGAGGTGAGCAGCGCATTTCCTTCGGTTTCGGTTGCGACGGGCTGCTCCAAGATGATGTTGATGATGCTAAAAGAGAATATGACAGTGTTGCCACGCACCATCACTTCATCTATTTCTTCCCGCCATTGCGCTCTGTAAAATTCTTGGACTAGGGCGAGAATGAAGTCGGGGATGACTTTGCAGGCCAGCTCCCACTTGCGTTGAGCGATTTGCGTCTACATGGCCTGCGGGAGCGCACAACTAAATCCACGCTCCTCGGTGAAGTTTCCTTTGTCTTCATCGACTTTTTCTTTCCCCTTTGATGCGATAGAGGCCTTCTTTCTTTTGTTCTGGGCGCTGGAGCCTGCCTCATTACCCTGCGGAAATTCTTTAATAGTTAGTGCAACGGACTGGACTCCTCGACACTTTTGGAGGGGAATGGTGTCTTCAGAGTCCACAGAGTCGGAATCATGCACTGGGGCTGCGATGGCAACCAGTCCTGCTGCGGCTAGCTGCTTGACCATTTTTTCTTACGCCTTTTTTTTTCGGCCCGCTCTTTTCCTCTTGCAGTAAGTTCTTGGTTTGCGGCGTCTTTCCTCGCGGCTTCGCCTGCCGCGACTTTTGCTTCAGCTTCTCGTTGGCGCAGGGCTTCTCCCTCAGTGCCTATTTCTCCCAGAAGGGAGTTCCATGTGGCTTCCTCCTGCTCCGTTAGGCCAATAACAGGGGAAGTGGTGGTAGTTGGAGTGTTGGCTGTGGTGGCTGGAGGTGAAGGGTCAGAAGGAATGGAAGATATAGATGAAGTGGAATGTGAGGGGCTAGAAGGCGGAAGGTCAGAAGATTTGGGGGGAGGTAAGGGTAGCGTTGAAGGAAATGGAGAAGGGAAAGACATTAGGTTGCGAGGTGGCGGAAAGAGCTCGAAGGGGATGAGAGCAACGGGTTCAACTCGGAAGGAGGAGGAGCGGAGGGAGGTCAAGAACTGCGTTGTCGACGCTGGAGGTTGAAGGGATGAGGGTTGTTTCTTGCACGGGAGGTCGTTCGTCGCTGACAACCTCAGGCTCATTTTCCGTACTGTGCTCACCCACGCCATTGGCGTTTGCATGCGGCTCCTCGTCGTTTGAGGAAGATGAAATGAAATGGACGAACGCGTCCCATGAAAGTTTTATGCTGGCTGATGTGGAATTTTCCTTACCGCAAGCGCACGGGTCAAGTAATAATAAAGTGTTCGTATAAACGAGTGTCGTCCTCTGAATTGGATGTTTAAGCTAAATCAAGAATTGTGAATTATCTTGCTCAATTTTATTTAAGGAACACAATGTAATGAGTGATAGATCGAAAACTAAATAAAAACAAGTAAACAGTGGAAATTCAATTGGAAGAATACTTAGGGAATTGATTTCGCCGATTTAGTCTAGGATTGATTTTAAGGAATAAGTTATTATGCACAATGAAATTATGAGCCTAAGAACCTTTAATCACAATTACCTCTCCCGAGTATAATTGATTCTCATGCAAATTAACCAACTTGATATCCCTATCTAAGTTTATTAACATGCAAGGCAATGAGTTCTTTTGACCAATTCTAAAGTTAACCTAAAAACTGTTGCGAATTAGAAAATAAACTTTAGTCATGCAATCGTGAGTAAGTCTACATTTAATCCCCTCTCCCGAGCAAGAATCAAAACTCAAATCATTCAACTAATGGCCAATTAATTGAAAGCATTAAATCAAGATTGCATACATAATAACCATTGCACAACTTAAACCATAAATCAATCCATATACTAAATCAACTACATCAATCCCTAAGCCACAAGTTTAGCTACTCATGAATGATATTACAAGCACAACTAAACATGACAAAACCATAAAATCTAGCTAGAGAAAAGGGAAAGGAAAGGAAAAACTCAATGTAGGCCGAGACCGAACGTCCCCGTCACGATCCCCACGAACAATGGGTTGATTTCCACCTTGATCTACTTTGTTCAGCCTCAATCCTCTGTTTTCTCCTCTGTTTTACGGCTGCAAGAGTGTCCAAAAGAATCCCCCTAAAACCTAGTAAAAAATAACCTTATATTCTGATTTTTCGTCATAGCGTCGAGACGCTGTCACGTTGCCTCTAAAACACGCGTGTCTGGAATGGAAATTACACAGCATCGAGACGCTAAGGTCGCACCGTCGAGACGCTATGACCGTTTCGCGCCTATTCAGATAAGGAATGCTAGCATTCAGACGCTCAAGGGCTACCGTCTCGACGCTAGTCTGCGTTTGACCCTATTTTGACTTTTTTCCTCTTTGACTCTTTTTCATTCCTTTGCATCTTTTCGTGTCCCGAGCATCCGATTAACTCCACTATTGCATTTTAGCTCCAATCAACCATTTCCTACAAAATAAACAATTAAGTGCAATAAAATGGCCCATAAACCATAAAAGACTAGCTAAATTAAATAAGAAAAAATAGCTAGCTATGCTCGCTATCAAATACCCCCAAACTTAAGCTTTTGCTAGTCCTCGAGCAAACTACAAATCAAACATACAGTAAAAGAATGGATGCAACAATCATAACTCAATCCTCAAGGCTCAAAAGTCAATAGACAAGCAAGCAAGAGACATGCACCCAAGGACCAATGAGGGAGACAAATTAAAATTTTTCCAAAATTAACTTGCACAAGCGAGAACTAACTCAACAAGATCAGACTCTACTAGCCCGAGATTGGATTATTAAACTCTCAACTCATCTTCCCTCTACACTGGCACTAAGGTTTCACTAATGAGTTAATGGAACAAATTAGTTTGTTTTCCTCCATACTTAGGTGCTCATAATTAACAATTAAATTAAGCATGTATATGTGGCACTAGCTTTCACACACCCATTGCAGGGACCCTTAACCTGAGTTTTCTCTGGTTGGCCTAACTGATCACAACAGGGGTAGCTCTTTTTGCCTAAACTTTATTAAACATTGCAAACTGTGCACAGGCCATGGCATAATAAGTTTTTTTTTTTTCAACAGTAACAACAAGAATGATTTTTCTTTGTTAACAAGATAGCAAATATTCTTTTGTTTCCTCCTAAGCAAGATCAAACATGCTAATTTGTAAAAAAAAAACTCTTTAGCTCTTCCGTACACCTATCGAGGTGACAACAAGCATGTGAACTCAATAATTCGCTCCTAAGCATTCAAATCCAAATCTTGCCAAGGCAAATACTCTACTCATGCAAGCCATCTCCTAGAAAAAGTTTAAAAATTCTCCCTTTTTGGGCACTCATGATTACAACTCATTGCAAGCTTGAAAATTGACAAGAAAGGCTATCCTAGGACATCATAATCATGCAAATATAGCATCCAGAAAACAACCATATGCTCAATTCAAAGAAAGCTCAAAACTATAGCCCGAACTCAGATGCTCAAGGGCTCAACAAACATGCTATTCCACCCCCAAACTTAAAACATGCATTGTCCTCAATGTATAAAGAAAATAAGGCATAATCAAGTATGAGAACAAAGAAAGAATGAAAGGAGTGAACAATACTGCCCTGGAATGATGATGACCTTTCTCATGGAAGCTTGAAAGCAAAGAAGAAACTGGAACCATGACCTACAACACAAAAACAAACAATAAATCAAAAGAAAACAGAAAAGCACAACTACACTTACTTGGGTTGCCTCCCATAAGCGCTTGTTTAACGTCATTAGCTCGACGTGTTGACCGTGCTTCAAGGAGGCTTCTTTTCTGTGAATCCAACAGAGGTGCTCTTTCTTGCACCTTTCTTGTAGCCCATGAAAAGCACTTCAGATTGTCCCTTAGAGTCTTCTACTGCCTTAAAAATGTCTTTTTCGTTCCTGACTCTAAGAGTGAGCTCCCTGCGCTCAATATCAATAATCACTCGCCCAGTAGCGAGGAATGGTCTTCCTAGTATGACAGGCATTGAAGGATTTTCTATCATGTCCATAACATACAAGTCAATAGGGAGGAAAAATCTACCTACTCTGATTAAAACATGTTCTACAATGCCAACTGGTCTAACCACAGACTGATCAGCCAATTGGAGCTTTACAGGAGTAGATTTAATCTCACCTATGTCTAACTTTTTGCACAGAGATAGAGCACCTAAATCACATAATGCTCTGAAAGAATAGGTACCAAAACTGCAAGGAACCGAAAAACTCCCTGGATCTGCTACTTTTTCAGGTACCTTCTATTGTACTCTAGTGCTGCATGTGGAAGCGAGATATATAGTGTCAACCTTCTTTTCCTTTCGCTTTTTTGCTAACAACTCCTTCATGAACCTGTTATACTGGGGCATCTCTAACGTCTCTGCAAAAGGAATATTAATGTTCAGATTCATAAAAGCATTCATAAATTTGTCAAACTGAACCTGATTGTTCTTTTTCTTCTTTTTCTTTTTCTTGTCTTTGAGGACCATCAAGGGAGGAGAAGGAATAGGAGGCTCAGGTTCAGGCTTTTCCGCTTCATCAGATGGTGTGTCCTCCTCAACTTCCCCAGTAGGAGTGTCATAATCCTCCGACTCAGGCTCCTCTTCGACTTGCTTCTGGTGCACAGTGATTGCCTTACAGTACTCCATCTGGGTTTTCTCCTACTCAGCTGGGGCCTTACCTTTATTCATGGTGCTTACAACACTTACCAACTGTCCCAACTGAGTCTTAATATTCTTGATGGTAGCACTGTGACCATTCACTGTTGAGTTGATGGCAATGACTGCCTCCTCCAATTTGGTTGTCCTGTTACTAGACTCTGCAATGAAAGCTCCAACAAGATCTTCTAACTTTTTTATTTTCTTGAGTTTGAGGGACAAAACCAGGAGGATTAAGAACATTCTTAGTATTAGCATAGGAGAAATTTTCATGGTTCCTATTATTAGGGTGATAATGTGTAGGTGTAGAATTATTATTATATCCCCTAAAATTAGAATTTGATACATACTGAACCTGTTCAATGGTCTCCTCCTGAGGTCTAGATGCTAATGCAGCAGCTGATTCAATTGACTGTGCACTCCCTGTACCTAAAAATTTCATAAAAGCAATAGCAAGGGAGGTCATTTGGGCCTGGAGTGCACTTACCTTGTCAACCTCAAACACTCCAGCAGCAATCTTTTTAGGTGCAGACCGCTCAGATGGCCACTGATAGCTGTTGGTGGCCATATCCTCTAGAAATGTGCGAGCATTTTCCACGGTCTTGGACAACAGAGTCCCACCTGCAGCTGCATCAACAATCGTTTTTGTACTAGGAGTTAAACAATTATAAAAAAATTGAACCTGAAGCCAGTTGGGATATCCATGCTAAGGGCACTTCCTTAGCAACTCTTTAAATCGCTCCCAGGCCTCGAACAGCTGCTTATCATATTGTTGTTGGAACGTCCCAATCTCGGTCCTCAGCTTGATCGTCTTTGTAGGAGGGAAAAATTTCTTCAAAAAGGCCTGGACCAAAGCATCCCAAGTGGTGATGCTCCCAGGGTGAATGGACTGCAACCAATCTCGTGCTTTATCCTGCAAAGAAAAAGGAAACAAGCGTAAGCGAATGGCATCCTCAGAAACTCCATTAATTTTTACCGTCCCACAAATGTCCAAAAATGATTTTAGATGAGAATTTGGATCCTCGGTGGGCGATCCTCTGTATGCACAGTCTCGGGCCATCTAAATGAGACCGGTCTTCAGCTCAAAGTTGTTGGCATTGATCGGGGCATAGACAATCTCCGATTGTTGCCCCTGAAACACGGGCTGAAAGTAATCTCTAATAGGCTTAGGCTCCTCAGGTGGATTTTGGTCAGCCATTTGAATAATTTCTCTGTTTTCCCTTCGAAGCCTATGAATTATTCTCTCGATCTCGGTGAAGGTGTTCATATAACACATGCGGAAGCAATTTTAGGATCGGAGGCACTTAACTACATCAATTTTAGAAAATGAAAACATGCTGTCCAAATATCGTAAGGAGAGAGCAGAATTTTTACCAACATTTTGGAGACCGATTCAACAACTCCCTTTGTTTCCTTTGATCACGAACGATGTGTGGACCACCTCTAGTGTCTTCCCTACTATTCTCTGGGCCAAGAACGACTTGTGGGAGTCTATAGAGATAGGGAATGGGAAGGGAATGCTTGAAAGTTCAAGCACTAGAGAGATATATGGAGATGAGAGAGTTTGAGACCAAAATCCAACAGCATAACAATATGGAAAATGGCTCTCCTCCCTTTGAATGTGATTCATACTCCTTATATAGACATCTTCCATGCAAAGAGAAGCCTCATGACACTAGACACATGGTGAAATTGCAACTCAAAGTGGATTCTAGGTGTTTAATTCACAACACATGCAACTAGTGCATGGTTGTGTTGTTTTCCACTATGCATCAACATGCAAGAGTGGGAATGCCACTAAATCCACTTAAAATTGAATCTAAATTCTCAATTTTCAGCTTGCAATTCATTCCTATTTCAACTCAAAATTGAAATTAATTTCTAGGCAATTAATTGGTACAATTCCAAGTAATTTTTACATGATTAATCCATTAATCTTTATCACCTAGTGCCATGAATTATATATGATTCCTAATACATATATATGGTATTCAAAACAATTTTAAATACTCCATCTCTCATTTTCTAATTTAATTCATAATTAAATTATTGTGTCAAACACAATTTACGATAATACCCGTTTTCCCGATTTTGAACGATTCAAAGCTTCCTATCTTTTTGTTCTAGGCTTTGTTCCGATATGAGCTAGTAGGGGGACCTAATGGACCTATAGATCATGGGCTCCAACGATTCGGGGCTAACCGACTAATCTCATTATCCAAGCTAGCCAACATTCGTTAACTAGCGGGACACTCCACTATAGCCTGATAGTTGCACTCCCCTTACTATAGATATATTTTCGTCCACTTGATTTAACCATGATTAGTAAGTCGATCCTTCACAGGTTAGTTCGTAGCTATAGCTAGGTCAAAAAGCTGTTTCACCCCTATAGTACTTCTAGTTCCTTAAGTCCCACTGATCCTCTAATGAACAATTGGTTTATGGTCCAACCATAAAACCGAGTCCCTCTCGGGCTAATGAGAGGGCGGGATTCCTTTGTTCAAGCCCCAGAGTCAGCACTTAAGGGAACAACCTCTCTACTATCCCTAATTCGGGTAGGAGTGAATTCCTTCTTGCACGACTATGTCCCCAGCTATCTACCCATTCCTATCCCTGAAATGGGAGGCTTATTGAGTCGGCGATACTGAGCCACTATCACCTATGCAGATCTAAGGATAAGCCCGAATAAACAGGAGTTCATAGTTAGCTCAGGATTAAGGTCGAGTTACCTAGGTCATCACATGAAATAGTTAGTCTCGTCAGTAAACGGTGTTATAAAGCGAGAGCGACTTATTTCTCGGTCCTGGTCTTATGCAAACTCATTGCATAGGGCACCCCCACTCGCATGTCTCTACATGGACGATTTAGGATCACATCGTCTATACTATCTATAAAGTGGGTCGCGTCTCATAGTGTCTCCAGAATAAGGTACCCAACCCTATCCCTATACTATAGACCGTTTTGGCTATTACTCAAGCTTGATCCATTTTTTATGTCTCTACATAAAGCTCAAGTATTCATCCTATAGCCATCGATCTTAGTTTATTGGATTTGGGTTATTATAAGTGCAATTTACTTTATTCAGTAATAACTTTACTGAATTAATCTCGATAACGCCTTTATCGAATAAGTATGTATAATTCGTTTAACATTCACTATCTACGAGTTTTAGGACACAAACTCAACACTCGGGATCCAACGGTATCAATTCTCTACTACCACACATAAACAAACTAAACTACCCTAAAAAAAAGAAACTAATTATAGAAAGAAATAAAGAAAAGAAAACAACTAATCTAAATATGGAAAATATAATCTAGAAAAGGAAACAAAATAACCTAATATGGAATGCAAAAGTAAATATGGCAAACACAAATAAGGAAACTAACAAATAAGGAAAAACTAATCTAAAAAAGAAAAACAAGAAACAAATAAGGAAAAGATTACACAACTAAAAGAAATACTAAACTAGAAAAGCAAATATGGAAAGAAAAACAAATAAAGAAAAATGCAATAAACCTAGAAAAATAAAAATACACCCTAAATTAAGACCAAACAATTTTTAAAAATATTGATCTAACTAAGTGTGCCAATCCCCGGCAACGGCGCCAAAAACTTGATGTGGAATTTTCCTTACCGCAAGCGCACGGGTCAAGTAATAATAAAGTGTTCGTATAAACGAGTGTCGTCCTCTGGATTGGATGTTTAAACTAAATCAAGTATTGTGAATTATCTTGCTCAATTTTATTTAAGGAACACAATGTAATGAGTGATAGATCGAAAACTAAATCAAAACAAGTAAACAGTGGAAATTCAATTAGAAGAATACTTAGGGAATTGATTTCGCCGATTTAGTCTAGGATTGATTTTAAGGAATAAGTTATTATGCACAATGAAATTATGAGCCTAAGAACCTTTAATCACAATTACCTCTCCCGAGTATAATTGATTCTCATGCAAATTAGCCAACTTGATATCCCTATCTAAGTTTATTAACATGCAAGGCAATGAGTTCTTTTGACCAATTCTAAAGTTAATCTAAAAACCGTCACGAATTAGAAAATAAACTTTAGTCATGCAATCGTGAGTAAGTCTACATTTAATCCCCTCTCCCGAGCAAGAATCAAAACTCAAATCATTCAACTAATGGCCAATTAATTGAAAGCATTAAATCAAGATTGCATACATAATAACCATTGCACAACTTAAACCATAAATCAATCCATAAACTAAATCAACTACATCAATCCCTAAGCCACAAGTTTAGCTACTCATGAATGATATTACAAGCACAACTAAACATGACAAAACCATAAAATCTAGCTAGAGAAAAGGGAAAGGAAAGGAAAAACTCAATGTAGGCCGAGACCGAACGTCCCCGTCACGATCCCCACGAACAATGGGTTGATTTCCACCTTGATCTAATTTGTTCAACCTCAATCCTCTGTTTTCTCCTCTGTTTTACGGCTCCAAGAGTGTCCAAAAGAATCCCCCTAAAACCTAGCCGAAAATAACCTTATATTCTGATTTTTCGTCATAGCGTCGAGACGCTGCCTCTAAAACACGTGTGTCTGGAATGGAAATTACACAGCGTCGAGACGCTGTGACCGTTTCGCGCCTATTCAGTGAAGGAATGCTAGCGTCGAGACGCTCAAGGGCTACCGTCTCGACGCTAGTCTGCGTTTGACCCTATTTTGACTTTTTTCCTCTTTGACTCTTTTTCATTCATTTGCATCTTTTCGTGTCCCGAGCACCTGATTAACTCCACTATTGCATTTTAGCTCCAATCAACCCTTTCCTACAAAATAAACAATTAAGTGCAATAAAATGGCCCATAAATCATAAAAGACTAGCTAAATTAAATAAGAAAAAATAGCAAGCTATGCTCGCTATCAAATACCCCCAAACTTAAGCTTTTGCTAGTCCTCGAGCAAACTACAAATCAAACATACAGTAAAAGAATGGATGCAACAATCATAACTCAATCCTCAAGGCTCAAAAGTCAATAGACAAGCAAGCAAGAGACATGCACCCAAGGACCAATGAGGGAGACAAATTAAAATTTTTCCAAAATTAACTTGCACAAGCGAGATCTAACTCAACAAGATCAGACTCTACTAGCCCGAGATTGAATTATTAAACTCTCAACTCATCTTCCCTCTACACTGGCACTAAGGTTTCACTAATGAGTTAATGGAACAAATTAGTTTGTTTTCCTCCATACTTAGGTGCTCATAATTAACAATTAAATTAAGCATGTATATGTGGCACTAGCTTTCACACACCCATTGCACGGACCCTTAACCTGAGTTTTCTCTGGTTGGCCTAACTGATCACAACAGGGGTAGCTCTTTTTGCCTAAACTTTATTAAACATTGCAAACTGTGCACAGCCATGGTATTATAATTTTTTTTTCAACAGTAACAACAAGAATGATTTTTCTTTGTTAACACGATAGAAAATGTGATACGAAACTAATCTGGAAAATACTAACCTGTGGGCACTCTTTTGTTGCACTTGGTACTGCCGCAGATGAAAGCGCCTTCTTACTGGACTTAAATTCTGCACGTGCTCAAGGTAGATCTGTCAAGATGATGAGTTCAACAACCTCGTCATAGGTCCCATCAATGTATGGTTTGATTCGTTGCCCGTTGACGTTAAAAATTCTTTTGCCATTAGCGGAATGTAGGTTCATTGCCCCATACGAATATATCTTGTGGATGATGTAGGGTCCCGACCATCTTGATTTCAACTTCCTTCTCTTAGTACCTTTTTTGTGATCCTCCTATCATGCCATTGCTTTTGTTTTTCTTTGATAATTTTGGCATTTTCATATGCACCGAGTCTAAATTCCTCCGATTCACAAAATGTGTCCCTTCATCACTAATGAGTCTGCGTGGCACTCCATATCGCGTGAAGATGTTCTTCTTGATGAATCTTGCCATAGTTGTCGCATCATTTCTGACGCAGGCTATAACTTCTTCCCATTTTGTGACATAGTCAACCTCATGGAGGATGTATTTGCATCCTTGCGACGACGAGAAGGGTCCCATGAAGTCGATTCCCCAAACATCGAATGGTTCAACCTCTAACATATAGTTCTGTGGCATCTCATTTATTTACTACCTGAAAACGAGATTTACACACTTCTATAATTCTAAATAACCAACCAGCAGCTACATTACACATCAGACCCAACATAACATCCACAAATTTCCAACCATACAAACTTTAACAACTACCAAGCAAAAATAGGAACCTAAATAACGAACTCATGACTTTCAACAACACTAACCTCAATTGATACTAATCTTTACCCAATTACATCGTAAAGGGAAACAACAACTAGAATACAACTCAGTTCAAATCAAATAATATAGAATAGGAAAAGACAATTCCATAAGAAAACAAAGCCCAACTACAAAGTACTAAGTTTATCTAATATTATATTCTTTCTCAGGCGTTCTCCTCAACATCACCAGGCTCGTAGTATTCCTCATCACCTGCAAAATCTGGTGGTGGGTCATTACAAAACCATGGTACTGAGTAAGTGGCTCACACCTGAAGAGCCACCAAACAACATACAACATACAGGGCAAACATCATGCTTTTCAATCACAATAACATGCTTTATATACGAGGTGAACAACATACATATTGTAACATACTCAACTAATGCAAACGTGCAACAACCATGGACCTAACACATGAATTCTCGCATCATGTTGTGCACACTATGTTTCCACTCCAGCTCCCTGAGCTCACTCAACACTCGTAGCCCTCACAAAGCTCTCTGAGACTGACTCCTTCAAGTCACGCCGACCCCTGACCATATTACCCAGGGCCTCGACGTTTCTCTACGGCGCTCAGCGTTCGATCCTTGACCATATTACCCTAGGCCTCGAACTGTGCATCGCCCCTTGGCCATATTACCCAAGGCACCAGATGACTTCACGATCAAACTGTACATCGCCCCTTGGCCATATTACCCAAGGCACCCGATGACTTTCACAACGTATAGACTCATCACATCGCCCCTTGGCCATATTACCCAAGGCACCTGATGCTCCTCTTAATCAATTGGTGACATACCACTCCTTGACCATCTTGACCCGAGGCTCCTGGTATTCACCTAACTTTCATTTTCAATACACAAGGTCCTCTGATAAAACCAATTTATTATACACTTAGAATCTCCTAATTTGCTTATCTTAGTTGAATTCCTTGCGAAAAATGCTTTAAAATGAGTATAATATGTCTATAGGTCCCCACCGGAGCTTTGGAAGCGATTCAGGGCTTAAACGAGCGAAACCAGAATGTTAAAAGACCATTCTGCCCTTGGAGCCGTCATGACGTCGAGACGCTACGTCGAAGGGTCGGGACGATGCTCAAATAAGGAAAATGCGTGGGCGCGAAGTTGAAGCAAGAGCGTCGCGATGCTGCATCCATAACATCACGATGCTACGTGTGATCCACATATTTTTTCTTTATCAGAGGGCCTAGCGTCTCAACGCTAGGCAGTTTCCAGAATCGATTTTTTTTTTCCAATTTTGGCTGAAATTTTCCTTGTTTGTAGACCCAAATCAACACCATTCTACCACAAATTGAAAGCCAAGAAACACTATAAATAGGAGGCCTTGGTGTAGGTTTAGAATCATCCCTCAACACATAATTCACTACAACTTTGTAGTCCATCTCTCTCCCCCTTTTCCACCATTCTTCTTAGTTTTAGTTTTTATTGCTTTCTTTGATGTAATCCATGAAGAACCAAGCTTGCTCTTACTCCATGAGAGGCTATGTTCTTCATTCATGTAACTGGGGTGTCAAGAGTAAGTTCATATTCTATTAATGAAATTTCTTGTTTGAATTATCAAAGCATGTTTATGTGATTTAGTTCTTTTTCTATAAGTTTAGATTGTGGTAGGAAAGATTGACAACCTTGACCGCGCCCTCTCTAAATTTACTTGCTAAATCTTAGTATCATATAGGTTAACGTTATGATTGTACGCATGCGTCCCTAGAACTAAATGATTTAATTAATTGTAATTGTGGTTTGTTGCCCGTTGCATGTGAATTAACTCGGCTAGATCCCATTGCGGTTTAGGTTAATTAATCAACCAATTAATTAGTTTATACTAGAATCAAACTCAGTGTTTGCATGTTTGTGATAGTGGATCATGATTCTCGGTTTGTTGCCGGAATACGTCGGGCTTGAACTTGTTTTGACGTATTAGTGAAATTGATGATTTAATTGAATTGAACTTACCATGACTAACCCGGTTGCATGATCTTTAAGGTATTGATTTCTTTCCTAAATTTAATTCTCTTACTTTCCTCTTTTGTTATTTTCCATATTTGGTTTTTTTCTTTCCTTGTTAACTTTCTTTACATATATAAGAACCCCCCTTTTGGTTACCTAAAACAATTAAGGAATTAAAGATTTGTTTGCATAGACTCCCTATGATCGACCCCGACCACAACTGCTACAAGTTAGCTTTAGAGGTTGAGGATTATAAATTTATTTGATAAGAGACCTCGACAATCTCTTTCATGACCTGACCTCACAATCTCACGAGAATGCATGAATCCTACTCATCATGCTTCTAGACCATGTTTAATGCCAATGACATGCTCACAACTCAGAATGCACATCACAAACATGCTTTCTAACTTATGTCATGCTTTTAGTCAATGCAACAACCAACATTTCAGCATATGCTCACAGCAAAATCATGCTTTACAACCAACCACAACATGTTAACAACATGCTTATCACGACAATATCGCACTACAACAGTTCAACATACTTCAGCGCAATAGTCGACACATCAGATGCCACAATAGTCCAGCATGCCCAAAACTCATCATTTGCATAACATATACATACATCCAACATATATCAAAACAAAACAAAAAAAAAAAAACACACACACACAACATGCTAGAACACAAGCAAACAAACTCAAAAGGTAGAATTCCACTTACTATCCCTCTAAAGTGCCCCTAATAGCACTTCCTGAAATAAGAAAGATAAGGACTAGAAGTTAGAACTTAGTTTGACAGCCTTAAACTAAGTTGAGAGAAGACTAGAGAGAACCTTCTTACCCAAAACCAACCCTGAACTCAATTTGAACACTCCAAACTCGTTCAAACTTAGTTATTAGGGAACTTCATGGCTAGAAACATACTTGGATCACTCCAAAGTCAAACTGAACCTACAAGGAGTACCCAAAGCTTAGAGACTCATTTACAACACATACTCGAGTCCAAAAGAGCCTTAGTCTTGTTGTCACTTACCTGAAACTTAGCAAACAACCCAATCACTTGCTGATGGGTGTTTGTAGGAGCTTAAACCTGCACAATCGACATTATTAGAGAGTGGGTGATAACTGCCCAAAAGGTAGTTATTTAGGCCTCAATTATATAGAGATTTGTGTGTCCTTTATGCTTATTAGGGTTGGTTTGGATAGATATTACATGTTTTAACCCATTTGGAAGAATGGAAGCATTGGAAATTATTTTGTGCAGATTATGCTGCTGAGCGACTGGAGGGAGCAAATTCTATGCTGCAGCAAAACTGGCAACAAGACTGCCACATCACAGCTCGTTAGCCAACTTCATGAACCGAATTTTGTTGAGTTATTCTCGTGATAAAGGATCAAGGAGAGCCTTACACGTGTCCTAGTTGACCTAATTCAAGTCTCCTATCCTTCTATAAAAGGAAGTAGCCGTCCCAGTCAAAAGTATTCCATTTTTCCCTTGGAAGCCGAATAGTATAGAGATTGAAGATCACCAAGAACACCATCTTCTGCAAGCTGATTAGGGAGTATATTTTCTTTATTAACTTGTGGTTATGGACATGCATACTCATATTGTAATTCGTATTTCTATGCCTATTATGAACTAAGTAGCTTAAGGTGTTGGTTAGGAATAATGTGATTAATGTGCTTCATCTCTAGTAATAAATTGACTATCGCATTTTGGTTAATTGTTGTGCTTATTTCCATTTTATGCCCGCCTGGCCAGCCGGTGTGAATAGCTCTCTCTAGTTTCAGGGATGATTTAGAGAGTGTGTGGCAATTATCCACACTACGATCATTGTGTATTGGTGAACGCCAATGACTGAGCTAGGGATAGCCAGTTGCTTAGTGCTTGATCGGTTGCTCTTCATTGGGTTTGAAACATATCCCAAAAGATCCGGAGTTCCGGGAGGAATCCGCTAATAATACTGCGAGAAATGCATGATCAATAATATTGCTAGAGCATATCTTAGAACAATCACTAAAACCTAACCAGCGCCTGTCTTTAACCTGTCTATCTATTTGTTTACTTATTGTTCTGTCATTTATTTTGCTTCAGCATAATTCCGATAAAACCAAATTATTTTACTATTCTTGAAACCATTGGAAAGTTACACAAAAATAGGTAGAGTGGAAACTAATTCAGGGCTCGGATTTATAATATTACTTGCTGCAGACTGTGTATACTTGCACAGGAATTCTAGAGTATTTTATATCATATTTTTACTCACTCTAGGAACCCAACAGTGGGCAACTCAATTCTAGGGCCGAACATGAATGAGTAAGTGGTAAATCTTACCAAAAAGGAGGAAAATCGAGACTGAATCTTGCTGGAAGTTCAAATCACGCAGGTGTGGCTGGAAAACGCAAACTCGATGTGTTTCCTTGCAAAACTCATGTGGGTCAAGTTGTTTTCTGTGCAATGGAACTGGTGAACGACCAAACCAAAGGAAAGAAGCTTCAAAGGGGATGAAACTCACCAGAACAACGAGGGAGTTCAACGAGATGATGCTTCAATCGCTGGAGAGTTCGTGGGTTGTTGTGCTCGGGGTTCTTGTGTCATCGTAACTCACCAAGGAATGGAAGAAAATCGGGGCGAAGACGATGATCGAAAGCACGACAACCATTGCTACGAGAGAAAGAAAATAGAGGATGAGATTGTGTAGGTTTCGCTCACCGCTGGTCGAAACCACGCCGAAGAAGTACGCCGCCAAAGTTTGTTCGTGGCTGCGGCGTCGCGCGGTTGGAACGAGAGAGAAAAAGAATATGGACGGTGGCTGTGCAAAAATGGGAGAAGAAAATCGAGGGGGGGCTGTGGGGCGCAAACGAGAAGAGAAAGAAGATGAGATGAAGCCATAAAAGCTAGGGCTTTTTGTCTATTTTCCTTCTTTTCCTTTTCTCCTTTTTCTTTATTAAATTTCACTCAAGAGAAAAAAACATAGAACCCAATAAATGGAAGGGAAAAAGATTAGGGTCTCTTCAAACATCCAACTTAAATCCTCACTCGAATTAGAAAACTTAAATTAGAACTCTTAAATAATTGGGTAATCAAATAAAAATGATTGGGATTTTCTTTGAAATTGGAGATACGGACCATGACTAAATTCCTAAATCATCAACATTTGACTCATTGATTTAGGAACTGAATTTAACTTTCTAATCTTCCAATTTAGAACTTGAGCGAATAGGTTCGATTATTCCAAAATGGTCCAATTCTGTAACGCGAGGCGTTACATTTTTTTCTCCTCTTCTCCCCCATCTTTAAGTTCTTTCACCCTCAACCTTCTCTCTTCTCCCATTTTCTTTTTCTTTTCTCCCTCAAGTATCTTTTCTTTCTCTCTCAATTTTCTCTTTGTTGAAAGATAAATTTTGACCAATCACAAATTGGCACGTCATTACATGAAATTAATGACGAAATTATAATTAATTAAATTTGGGACAAATTATAAATTGACATGTGTTCCAAATTTAATTTGAAGACAAAATTGGCCAATTATAAATTTATAGAGCCAAATTTCTATTTGATCAATGATAACTGCCCAAAAGGTAGTTATTTAGGCCTCATTGATATAAGGATTTGCGTGTTTTTAATGCTTAATAGGGTTGGTTTTAGAGAGATATTACATGATTTAACCCATTTGGAAGAATGGAAGCTTCGGAAATCACTTTCTGCAGATTATGCTGCTGAGCGACTGGAGGGAGCAAATTCTGTGCTGCAGCAAAACTGGGAACATAAACTGCCACATCACAGCTCGTTAGCCAACTTCATGAACCGACTTCTGTTGAGTTATTTTCGTGATAAAGGATCAAGGAGAGCCTTACACGTGTCCTAGTTGACCTAATTCAAGCCTCCCATCCTTCTATAAAAGGAAGTAGCCGTCAAAGTCAAAGTCATTCCATGTTTTCCCTTGGAAGCCGAATAGTATAGGGAGATTGAAGATCATCAAGAACACCATCATCCGCAAGCTAATTAGGGAGTTTATTTTCTTTATTAACCTGTGGTTATGGACATGCATACTCAGATTGTAATTCGTATTCCTATGCCTGTTATGAACTAAGTAGCTTAGGGTGTTGGTTAGGAATAATGTGATTATTGTGCTTCATCTCTAGTAATAAATTGACTATCGCATTTTGGTTAATTGTTGTGCTTATTCTTATTTTATGCCCGCCTGGCCAGCCGGTGTGAATAGCTCTCTCTAGTTTCAGGGATAATTTAGAGAGTGTGTGGCAATTATCCACACTACGATCATTGTGTATTGGTGAACGCCAGTGACTGAGCTACGGATAGCCAGTTGCCTAGTGCTTGATCGGTTGCTCTTCATTGGGTTTGAAACATATCCCAAAAGATCCGGAGTTTCGGGAGGAATCCGCTAATAATACTGCGAGAAATGCATGATCAATAATATTGCTAGAGCATATATTAGAACAATCACTAAAGCTTAACCAGCGCCTGTCTTTAATCTGTCTGTCTATTTGTTTACTCGTTGTTCTGTCATTTATTTTGCTTCAACATAATTCTTATAAAACCCAACATTTTTATTATCTTCGAAACCATTAGGAAGTTACGCAAAATAGATAAAGTGGAAACTCATTCAGACCTTGGATTGATAATATTACTTGCTGCAGACTGTGTATACTTGCAAAGGAATTCTAGAGTATTTTATACTATATTTTTACTCACTCTAGGAACCCAACAAGTTTTTGGCGCCGTTGCCAGGGACTTGAATAAGTTTTTATCTGATCTGTTTTGTGTATGTGTTTTAGTGGTTTGGTGCTAAAACTTTTTTATTGTTTCTTTTGTTCTTGCAGGTGTGATTTTGGTGCATGAACGATCCGCCTGGGGTACGGTTTGAGCTTGATCCAGAAATTGAGAGGACATTTAGGAACAGAAGGAGGGAGCAGCGCAGAAACCAGATGGAGAACGTGTCGCAACTCCCGCAGGTTCCTGAAGGTCCAGCAGCAGCAAACCCCCAGCAGAATCCGTTGCTGCAGCAAAACCCACTGTTTGAGCAAAATGAGCAGCGAAATAATCAGGCTGAGAATCCTATCTTGATAGCGAACGATAGGACCAGAGCCATTCGAGCATATGCTGTCCCGATGTTTAATGAGTTGAATCCAGGGATTGCAGGTCCCCAAATCCAAGCGGCGAATTTTGAAATGAAATCGGTAATGTTTCAGATGTTGCAAACCGTGGGGCAATTCCATGGTTTGTCATCTGAAGACCCTCATTTACATCTTAAGTCTTTTCTAGGAGTTAGTGATTCTTTTGTAATTCAAGGAGTGCCTAGAGATGCTCTTAGATTAACTTTGTTCCCGTATTCTCTTAGAGATGGAGCAAAGTCATGGTTAAACTCTTTTGCTCCAAGATCAATTAGGACGTGGGATGAGTTAGCTGAAAAATTTTTGAGTAAATATTTCCCACCTAATAGAAATGCTAAATTAAGGAGTGAAATAGTAGGGTTTAGGCAACTTGAGGATGAGACTTTTAGTGAGGCTTGGGAGAGGTTTAAGGAGCTTTTACTAAAGTGTCCCCACCATGGGTTACCTCATTGTATTCAAATGGAAACATTTTACAATGGTTTAAATGGAGTAACCCAAGGTATGGTCGATGCTTCGGCTGGAGGGGCCCTTTTGGCAAAAACTTTTGATGAAGCCTATGAAATTTTAGAAAGAATATCTATTAATAGCTGTCAGTGGTTGGATGTTAGAGGCACAAATAAAAAGGTTAAGAGTGTATTAGAGGTTGATGGTGTGTCCACCATTAGGGCTGATCTTGCTATGATTGCTAACGCTCTTAAGAATGTGACAGTGATTAGTCATCAGCAGCCACCAGCTATGGAGCCTGCAGCAGTGGTGAACCAAGTCACGGACGAAGCATGTGTCTATTGCGGTGAAGACCACAACTACGAGTTTTGCCCCAGCAATCCAGCTTCTGTGTTTTTTGTAGGTAATCAGAGGAACAACCCTTATTCTAACTTCTATAATCCAGGTTGGCGCAACCACCCCAACTTCTCATGGGGAGGTCAAGGAAATAACATGCAAGCGCAACAGAAGATGAACCAGCCGGGATTTGCTAAAGCGCAGGTAATGCCCCAGCAAAATAAGCAGGCTTTGCCCCAGCAAAATTCGGGAAATTCTCTCGAGGCGATGATGAAAGAATTTATGGCTCGCACAGACGCTGCAATTCAAAGTAATCAAGCTTCGATGAGAGCCCTGGAATTGCAAGTGGGTCAGCTAGCTAATGAGCTCAAGGCAAGGCCTCAAGGGAAACTTCCATCAGATACTGAACACCCTCGAAGGGAAGGTAAGGAGCAGGTAAAGGCAGTAACCCTTAGGAGTGGTAAGCCACTAGAAGAATCTAGAAAGACCCAGGGTAGTAATAGTGATAATAATGTTGTTGTTGAGAAATAGTTGGAGTCTGGTCAGGGTGCTGGAGGCAGCAAAGAGAATGCTGGAGCATCTGGTTCTGTGCCAGCTGTAGAACCACCATATGTGCCACCCCCACCTTATGTACCACCTCTACCTTTTCCACAAAGGCAAAAGCCTAAGAATCAGGATGGTCAATTTAAAAAGTTTTTAGAGATTCTTAAGCAGTTGCATATAAATATCCCTTTAGTAGAAGCTATAGAGCAAATGCCTAATTATGCTAAATTTCTTAAGGATATTTTGACTAAAAAGAAAAGGTTAGGTGAGTTTGAAACTGTATCTCTTACTGAGGAGTGTAGTGCTATTCTCAAGAATGGTCTACCACCCAAGGCTAAGGATCCAGGGTCATTTACCATACCTGTGTCTATAGGTGGAAAGGAGTTAGGTAGAGCACTCTGTGATTTAGGTGCAAGCATTAACCTTATGCCTCTTTCGGTCTATCGAAAATTAGGTATTGGTGAGGCTAGACCTACCACAGTTACACTCCAATTAGCTGATAGGTCTATCACATATCCAGAGGGTAAAATTGAGGACGTCTTAGTAAAAGTTGATAAGTTCATATTTCCTGTTGATTTTATTATTTTAGACTATGAGGCTGATAAAGATGTCTCAATTATTCTAGGTCGTCCACTTTTGGCTACTGGTAGGGCATTAATAGATGTTCAAAAAGGAGAATTAACAATGAGAGACTGTAATGAGGAAGTAAAATTTAATGTGTTTAAAGCCATGAAATATCCAGACGAAATGGAGGATTGCTCCTTCATTAGAATTCTGGAGAGCACAGTTATTGAGACAGCAATACAGGATTCGGCTGATAAGCATTCGGAAAAGCATGGAGAGGTTAGTGTAGAAGATTTTGAATTTTGTTCTTTAGAAAGAAAAAATGAAAAAGAATTGTTTAGGTGTGAGGATGTTTTTGAGTCTTTAGATTTAGATCAAAGAAAGGCTCCCCCAATTAAGCCATCCCTAATTGAGGCACCCATTTTAGATTTGAAACCTTTACCAGATCATCTAAAGTATGTGTATCTTGGGGAAAGTGAGACGTTGCCCATTATTGTTGCATCAGATTTAATGCCAGAGCATGAGGAGGCCTTAATAAAATTGTTGCAGCAATACCGCAAAGCTATAGGTTGGACATTGGCTGATATTCAGGGAATTAGCCCATTTCTTTGTATGCACAAAATCACTATAGAGGAGGGATCCTTTAGGAGTATTGAGAAACAAAGAAGGCTTAACCCTGCAATGAAAGAGGTTGTTAAAAAGGAGGTAATTAAATGGTTGGATGCTGGGATCATTTATCCAATTGGCGATAGCAATTTGGTAAGCCCTGTCCAATGTGTTCCTAAGAAAGGAGGTGTCACTGTGGTGAGCAATAAAGATAATGAGTTGATCCCCACAAGGACAGTAACTGGCTGGAGGGTGTTGGTCGATTATCCGCAAGCGCACGGGCCACAAGTAATATAAAACGGAAAGTATTCCGAGTATCGAATCCTCAGGGAGGCGACGCGAAACTTAAGCAATTAATTAAAATTCTCTTGAGCACTGAAAATACTTAGGTGAAATAATATTTAGGGACCAAACTCATGTGATAAAAAGAATTTGAATTTAAAATGACTTAATTAAAACAAATTGATCAATCAGAATTAAAATGTGGAGAAAGAGTTTTTCTTGAAATGGGAAGAGGGGTCTTGAAAATCAATGGTTAGCTAAATAATTGCTATAATTATCCTATCTCATTGCCCAACTAATTATAAACCTAGAATCTCCGTTAATCACATAGGTTCTCCTGTCGGTTTCCCCTAATTGCAATTAATTCATTTTAACAACCTAAGTGTCCTTAGCGCTATTAAAAATCATTAATTATTACGCTCTGATTCATTTTAGGAATCTATGTTTAATCAACTAATCCCGGTGTCACAACGGGCAATTAAACTAGTTGCATGGATTATGATCTATCCTAATTTCTCTCCGTCGAGTTTCCATTAAGAATCGAATCATTACACAATTGGCCAGATTGAGTAAAACATTAAGCACATCCATACAAATAATTAGGACATGGGCAAGAGACAAGAAATTATAACTATATTTCACTATCATTTCATTTCAAGACCCCAAATTGGGGTTTAGCTACACATAATATCCACAATAATTACAAGGGAAAGCATATTAAAAGGCATAAAGGAAAAGGAATTGACCGTCGAAAAACCCCTTGCTGACGCTTGGAGCCCCCGCTGACTACTCCTCGAGCCTCTAGAATTACTCCCCAAAATTCCCCAAAAATTCCCACTAGAAGAACCCTCTCAAAAAGGCTCAAAAGCCTTGAGAGGGGCTCCAAAAAAGGAGTCTTAAGAAAGGAAAGAAAGGAATGAGTGATGATTGAGTGAGTGATGATTGATTGATGATTCCAAATGAGGCACCAAGGGCTCCTATTTATAGGCCTGGAAAAGGGGTAGCATCGCGACGCTGCCTTGCCAAGCGTCGCGACGCTGCTGCGCACGCGGCTTGGGCAACAAGAAATGGCAGCGTCGCGACGCTGCCTTGCTAAGCGTCTCGACGCTGTCCAGATTTTCCAGAAAAATCAGCTTCTTTTTGGGCTGATTTTTGGGCCTTCTTCTTCATTTCTCTTGGACTTTTCCTCATGGATGTCTTCTTTGGGCTTCATACTTTGATTTGGGCTATAATTCCATCAATTTTGGCTCTTTTTCTCCCAAAATCATCATTTATGCTCCTAAAGACAAAATAACAAAATTCATTAAATATATTCATTAAAATCACAATTAAAGCACCAAAAAGCTTAATAATTTGAGACTAAAATAGCGACATTTCTGCTCGCTATCAGAGGGTTTGTATGGATTACAGAAGGCTTAATAAAGCCACCCGAAAGGATCATTTCCCTCTACCATTTATTGACCAGATGTTGGATCGATTGGCTGGTCAGGCCTACTACTGTTTCTTGGATGGTTATTCTGGGTATAACCAGATTACTATTGCTCTTGAAGATCAGGAGAAAACCACTTTCAGCTACCCTTATGGGACATTCGCTTTTAGGAGAATGCCTTTTGGCCTTTGCAATGCTCCAGCAACATTTCAGCGGTGTATGTTAGCAATTTTTTCTGATATGATTGAGTCCACTGTTGAGGTCTTTATGGACGATTTTTTCAGTTTTTGGAGGGTCTTTTCAGAGTTGTTTAGATAATTTAGGTAAGGTGTTAAAAAGATGTGAGGATACCCATCTAGTTCTTAATTGGGAGAAGTGCCACTTCATGGTGAAGGAGGGCATAGTGTTAGGACATAAAATTTCTAAAAATGGTCTACAAGTTGATAGAGCAAAAGTTGAGGTCATTGAAAGACTAGAGCCACCGAATTCAGTGAAGGGAATTCATAGCTTCTTAGGGCATGCTGGATTTTATAGGAGGTTCATAAAGGATTTTTCCAAAATCAGTAAACCTCTTTGTAACTTATTGTGCACTGATCATGTTTTTGACTTTAATGCAGATTGTAGGAAGGCTTTTGAAACGTTGAAGGCTGCTTTAATCTCAACACCCATTCTCTGCGCACCTAATTGGAATTTACCATTCGAGGTAATGTGTGATGCGAGTGATGCTGCAGTGGGTGCGATGCTGGGGCAAAAGCAAGGCAAATTTATTCATCCTATATATTATGCAAGCAAGGTTTTAAATGAGACACAGGTCAACTACACAACTACTGATAAGGAGTTGTTAGTTGTTGTGTTTGCTTTTGAGAAATTCCGGCCATATTTAGTTGGATCCAAAGTCACGGTGTTCACGGATCATGCAGCAATAAGGTATTTAATGTCAAAGAAAGATGCAAAGCCTAGACTAATTCGTTGGGTTTTACTATTGCAGGAATTTGACTTGGAGATAAAGGACAAGAAGGGATCAGATAATGTCATTGCAGATCACTTTTCTCGTCTTGATCCATCATCATCTTTGTTGGAGCAATCTGCCATTGCCGATTCTTTTCCAGATGAGCAGCTTTTTGCTGTTCAGGTAAAGGTAGTTAGGGATGTCCCTTGGTATGCTGATATTGTCAACTTTTTAGTGAAGGGAGTCACCCCTATTGATATGGATTGGAGGCAGAAGAAAAAGTTTAAGCATGATGCAAAATTTTTCTATTGGGATGAGCCATTTATGTATAAGCAATGCTCTGACGGTATTATTCGTAGGTGCGTTTCAGGTGATGAAGCAAAGGAAATCCTGGAGCAATGTCACTCTTCGCCGTATGGAGGTCATTTCAGCGGTCAGAGGACGACTATGAGGATTTTGCATTGCGGATTCTTCTGGCCTACGTTATTTAAGGATGCCCATTGGTTTTACAAGCAATGTGATGCTTGCCAAAGGAGAGGAAACTTGGGACCTAGAGATGAAATGCCTCTTACTTACATTTTAGAAGTCGAATTATTTGATGTATGGGGTATTGACTTTATGGGGCCATTTCCCCCTTCTAATGGCAATGTTTTTATCTCATTGGCAGTGGATTATGTGTCCAAGTGGGTGGAGGTCATTGCATGCCATCAGAGTGATGCCAAGACAGTTGCAAGGTTTCTTCAATCGCACATCTTTGCGCGGTTCGGGACACCTAGAGCTCTAATAAGTGATGAGGGTACACATTTTGTTAATAATATCTTAAATAAGCTTTTAGCTAAGTATGGGAATAAGCATAGGATAGCTACCCCTTATCACCCACAAGCAAATGGTCAAGCTGAAATTAGTAATAGGGAAATTAAAGCTATTTTAGAGAAAGTAGTCCATCCATCTCGAAAGGATTGGTCCTTTAGGTTGGATGAGGCTCTTTGGGCTTATAGGACAGCTTATAAGACTCCTCTAGGTATGTCTCCCTATAGGTTAGTATATGGGAAAGCTTGCCATTTACCATTAGAGCTTGAGCATAAATCATTTTGGGCTTTGAAAAAGTTAAATTTTGATCTGAGTCGTGCAGGAGCAATAAGAATGCTGCAGCTTAATGAGTTAGAGGAATTTCGCCAATTTTCTTATGAGAATGCAAAAATGTATAAAGAAAAGACTAAGCTGTGGCATGACAAGAAAATAAAGTCCAAAGAATTTGTCAAGGGTCAGAAAGTTTTGCTTTATAATTCTAGATTAAAACTATTTCCTGGAAAATTGAAATCTAAATTGTTAGGACCGTTTATTGTGATTGAGGTTTTTTCCAATGGAGCAATTACTTTGCAAGATGAAAAAGATGGGAGAGTGTTCAAGGTGAATGGACAGCGTGTGAAAATTTATTGGGGTGAGGAATTTCAGGCGAAATATCCTTCCCTAAGGTTGGTTGATGATTGAGAGAGCAGGACTTTTGCGGGAGCATTTCACAGAGCAAAATTTTGAGCTCCCAGACTTTGTAATGATTTTATGTTTCGCTGATTTATTTTTTATTTTTTTATTTTTATTTCGGTTAGGTTAGATTTAATTTTGCATGATTTATTAGATTTTATCTTTTAAGTATTTTTATTATTTTTGGTAGGTTAGATTTTATCTATTTTTGATTTGATTTGATTTGATTTTCGGGTTATTTGTTTAGATTATCTTTGCATTATCTTTTAATTGGTTTGATTTTATTAGATTTTATCTTTCAGTTATTTGAATTCAGTTTAATTTGAATTAATAAAGATTTCCCATAGTTTATTCGGCTTCTTTTGAGAATAAAAGATTAAATTTGATTTGATCGGATAAATTTGAAAGATTTAATTTTGAAATTCAAATAACATATCCAATATTCTTCAGGTTGTTGCAGCAAGATTATGGCTGGAGCAAAATATTCCGAATTAAAAGGGTTTCCGTTGGAATTTATTATTTTTACCGTTGGATTTAGTTTTGAATTCTCGCAGGTAAATGTGCGTGCATCATCTGATGAGGCCACGTGTCGCAGAGCAAATATCCGAAGGCTTCAATGATGACAGCACATTGATTTTTACCATGGGCGTTTGGAATCCACGAATTTACCGTTGATAATCTTTGAATTTCAGGTTTGCATTTTTAAATTTAAACAGTAATATAATTAATGTGGAAAATCTTTTTAGTTAGGATTTGAATTTGCTGGAGCCTTATTTATTCACAAACGCTGGTACGCTTCTCCCACTTCGTCTTCTTAATCCCATTCTTGCCATCTGCATTCTTTTTTCTCTGTAAAAACCGTCCATACCTCCATGGCTAAGACTAGAGCTAGGAAAGAGAGGGAGAGTGAAGAGGAGGAGATACTGGTCACACCGGAAGTGCAAAAAGGGAAAACTAAGAAGAAAAGAACGCCAGAAGAGAAGGGGGCGAAGCGAAGACGGAGGCAGCAGAGGGCTGCGGAACAAGAAGTCATCCAAGAAACAGAGGTTGTTCAGAATCTTGAGACAGAACCGATAGTTTCTGCTACGGTCCAGGAAGGAAATACTGAGAAGAAACATGAGACAGAGGTCAAAAGACAAGTCGCAGGCATGCCTGAAAAAGAGAAAACACCAGAATCGGTGCAGGAGGCTCATGTTGAAATCATTATGCCTGAACCGCCCAAGCGCCGCCGCATCAAGAGTAAGGTGGGTCGCGTGAGGGTGATTCGGAACACTCCATCACCTCCGACGTTGGACTCTGAGGAAGAAAAAAGGGAAGCTGAGAATAAGGAAAAAGAAGAAGAGACAAGAAAGGCAGAAGAAGAGCGCTTGCGCAAACAGAGAGAAAACAAGGGCAAAGGAATTGCCGAAGCATCGGGAGAAATTGAGGAGCCGAGGGCACCATTCATTCGCTTCGTCAACGATTTTGCTCGAGCAAAATACCAGGAGGTGCTGAAACGGGACTTCTTGTTCGAACGAGGATTTGGCAGTGATTTGCCCAGGTTCTTGGAGTCTGGAATAGTGAGCCTCGGATGGAGGCAATTTTGTGCGAAACCAGAACCTGTCAATTCCAACATTGTTTGAGAATTTTATGCCAATTTTGACGTTAAGAATGATTTTGAGGTTATCGTTCGAGGAGTGCCTGTACAGTGGAGTCCAGAGGCCATTAATGAATTGTTCGATCTCCAGGATTTTCCGCATGCCGTTTTTAATGAGATGATGGTTGCACCATCTAGTGATCAACTGAGTGCGGCTGTCCGGGAGGTAGGCATTGAGGGGGCTCAATGGAGGGTGTCGCAGACGCGGAAGCATACGTTTCAAGCTGCTTATTTAAAGAGTGAAGCCAACACTTGGATGGGTTTCATCAGGCTACGCTTGCTGCCGACAACACACGACTCCACAGTATCTCGGGACAGGGTATTGCTTGCCTTTGCCATTCTTCGCTCGATGAGTATTGATGTAGGAAAAATTATTTCTTCTGAGATTGTTGATTGCTGGAAAAAGAAGGTGGGGAAGTTGTTCTTTCCAAACACTACCACAATGTTATGCAGCAGGGCAGGAGTGCCCACGGTTCCAGAAGATATGATCATGACTGATAAGGGAATCATTGACACACCTAATCTGGCGCGGCTTCAGCGTATGCAAGAGGTTCGCCAGGGTGGGCTTGTGTATGGCGTTAATCAGATCCTAGAGCAACTGTCAGTGTTGGCCAGTAGGTTAGAATTTGCTGAAAGGCAAGCTCAGACCTACTGGACTTATGCTAAAAGGAGAGATGATGCGCTCAGGGGGGCTTGCAAACCAATTTCTCAACACCGTATCCAGCCTTTCCAGTGTTTCCCGATGATTTGTTTAATCTTTGGATACCACCCCCGCCTGTTGAGCGAGAAGAGGATGTTGATGAGGAGTAGGGTCAGGAAGACTAACTGATGGGATGACCTGGAGCGAGCATAACTTTTGTTTCTCCATTTTTGTTTGCTCGCGCATATTGACCCTGCTCACTGATATAACTGCTTGTCTTGTTTCTTTTTAATTTTTGTTTTTTGCTTCGGAAAAAAAAAATATATATCTACTTTGTAATGTTTTTCTATGATTTTAATGAAATTTCTTAATGTTTCTATTCCATGAGCATTAACTAACTCTAACTTAACTATTTTCTTCTGAATTTTTGAAGATTGGACTGATTACGCTTAATTAGATCAAGGTATTCTGATCTCCAGAAACCTTTTGCTTGAGCATTTCTTCTAGCCAGGACTGTTGCTGCGGCAAAGAAGATTTTGAAGGTAGTATTGACTTATATGATTCACTTTAAGCTTAATCCTAGTCCCATGTTTAGTTTAAAAATTCAGATAGAAAAATTTAAGTTTGGGGGTATACTTGCTTTATTAATGATTCATTGGGGACAATGAATAATTCAAGTTTGGGGGACTTTTTGCTACTCCAATTATTTTGCTCGAGCATTCCTCTCCTTCAAAATTAAAATTTGCTAGGTTATTGAGTAACCGGGGACATTTGTGATACCCACAGTTTGTCTTCGCGTCAAAAGATGACCTAGGAAATGTGAAAAAATGATAAGAAAAAATTATTTGTTGAAGATTTTGCTGACAAAATTGACAGAGCAAAAGTTTTGAAGGATGAATGATGATCCAACAGTTTTTCTGTCTCCCAGAACTTAGGTGAGCTTCATCATAAAATGTCGCCATTCTGAGGGGCAAGAGATAGAATAACTAAGGATTTTTTAGCTTTATAATGAGTATTGAGTCTAGTTGGTGATGAGCTTGAGGCAAGGGTATACTGCACCATAAAGTGGGTCATCCCGTGCTTAAGAGCTTATGACTGTAAGGCTGCTTTAAGTCTGATAAATAATGATATAAACCCCTTTAAAAATATATTTTGAAATTTCTGATGATAGAGCTAGGTTGTGGTGAGTTCTTAGAATTAAGTTGAAAAGCGGTGATTATTTGTCCATGCCGGAGGAATCATTTTGCTGCAGCAGAGCTTGGTTTTGCAGAGTGCTAAGGTAAAGGTTAAAGGTAGTGTTGGACTGTCTGGTTTGATTAAGCTAATTCTTTGTCTAATGTTTTGAAATTCTTGAAGGAAGGTTGGTTAGTATTGCTCGGGACGCGCAATAGTTCAAGTTTGGGGGTATGATAACTGCCCAAAAGGTAGTTATTTAGGCCTCATTGATATAAGGATTTGCGTGTCTTTAATGCTTAATAAGGTTGGTTTTAGAGAGATATTACATGATTTAACCCATTTGGAAGAATGGAAGCTTTGGAAATCACTTTGTGCAGATTATGCTGCTGAGCGACTGGAGGGAGCAAATTCTGTGCTGCAGCAAAACTGGGAACAGAAACTGCCACATCACAGCTCGTTAGCCAACTTCATGAACCGACTTCTGTTGAGTTATTTTCGTGATAAAGGATCAAGGAGAGCCTTACACGTGTCCTAGTTGACCTAATTCAAGCCTCCCATCCTTCTATAAAAGGAAGTAGCCGTCAAAGTCAAAGTCATTCCATGTTTTCCCTTGGAAGCCGAATAGTATACGGAGATTGAAGATCATCAAGAACACCATCATCCGCAAGCTGATTAGGGAGTTTATTTTCTTTATTAACTTGTGGTTATGGACATGCATACTCAGATTGTAATTCGTATTCCTATGCCTGTTATGAACTAAGTAGCTTAGGGTGTTGGTTAGGAATAATGTGATTATTGTGCTTCATCTCTAGTAATAAATTGACTATCGCATTTTGGTTAATTGTTGTGCTTATTCTTATTTTATGCCCGCCTGGCCAGCCGGTGTGAATAGCTCTCTCTAGTTTCAGGGATGATTTAGAGAGTGTGTGGCAATTATCCACACTACGATCATTGTGTATTGGTGAACGCCAGTGACTGAGCTAGGGATAGCCAGTTGCCTAGTGCTTGATCGGTCGCTCTTCATTGGGTTTGAAACATATCCCAAAAGATCCGGAGTTCCGGGAGGAATCCGCTAATAATACTGCGAGAAATGCATGATCAATAATATTGCTAGAGCATATCTTAGAACAATCACTAAAGCCTAACCAGCGCATGTCTTTAATCTGTCTGTCTATTTGTTTACTTGTTGTTCTGTCATTTATTTTGCTTCAGCATAATTCTTATAAAACCCAACATTTTTATTATCTTCGAAACCATTAGGAAGTTACGCAAAATAGATAAAGTGGAAACTCATTCAGACCTTGGATTGATAATATTACTTGCTGCAGACTGTGTATACTTGCACAGGAATTCTAGAGTATTTTATACTATATTTTTACTCACTCTAGGAACCCAACAATCAATTAATAAAAAATAAATTATTTTGATCAAGTTAATTAATTTGACCAATTAATTAAAAAAATAATTATTTGAATCAAATTTGGGTCTTTTAAATATTTGGGTCATATGGTTTTGGGTCAAATATGAACCAGACCCAAGACTAAATAGTTGAGCCCAAGACCAATAAAACCCAAGCCCAAGTTGTTGGCCCAAAAGTCACCAGGGTCCATCCAGCGAAATCTCTATAAATAGAGGGTTCTCCTCCATTTCAACGGGGAGAATTTTGGAAGCTCTCAGCTAGAGTCAGAGAATTCAGAGAAACTCCACCAAGATTTCAAGACCCCAAGACTTCTTGAAGACTGAAGACTCTTCA
Source organism: Luffa acutangula (assembly GCA_036850905.1). Lineage (NCBI taxonomy): Eukaryota > Viridiplantae > Streptophyta > Magnoliopsida > Cucurbitales > Cucurbitaceae > Luffa > Luffa acutangula. Next base: position 25,772,849 of record CM072089.1, on the reverse strand, counting down.
AGACTAGAAGACTTCAACAATGCTTGAAGACCAAAGACTCTTCAAGATCCCAAGACTTCTTGAAGGCTGAAGACTCTTTAAGACTAGAAGACTTCAACAATCCTTGAAGACCAAAGGCTCTTCAAGACCCCAAGACTTCTTGAAGACTGAAGATCATTCAAGACTAGAAGACTTCAACAATCCTTGAATACCAAAGACTCTTCAAGACTTCAAGACCCCTAGACTTCTTGAAGACTGAAGATCCTTCAAGACTAGAAGACTTCAACAATCCTTGAAGGAAAAAGACTCTTCAAGACTTCAAGACTCCAAGACTTCTTGAAGACTGAAGACCCTTCAAGACTGGAAGACTTCAAAAATCCTTGAAGGTCAAAGACTCTTCAAGACTCCAAGACTTCAAAAGCTTAAATAATCCATTGAAGTTTCAGACTCGAGAATAAGTGCTACAACCCTCGAGTGAAACACAATCACACACAAGAGAGAGAATCAGAGGGTTAAAGTTAGAGATTGTACACCCACACGTATATTACATCAATACAATTACATATTTTATTCCATGTGTCTCCGTCTCCGAAGTTACCTGTGAACAAATTGGCATGCCTAGTGGGACCATCTCTACCTCTCATCTCTCTCTCTTATCTCAAAACACAAGTGTAAACATGTCATTCAAGACTTCATCAATGGTCGTTGTCATGAACAAGTCTTACATGGGTTCTACTGTCCATTGTTGTTTTAATGAACTGACATTGCAAGAAGATAAAACTTCTATCGTTGCAGGCCAAGAAACAATTTTGCAGGGGCATATACAAATGACAAGTTTCTTGTTAAGTATAACCCTTTGTTTGAACCGGATTCTGACGTAGTGACTGTCATGATGACTGAGACAAGGACTATGGAAGAAAGAATGACTGAGATGTAGGAGCACATCAACACCTTGATGAAGGCGATTGAAGAAAGAGATTCTCAAATTGAACACCTAAAGAGTCAAATTGAGAACCAACATATCGTTGAATCAAGTCAAACCCAAGTCATAAAAATCATGACAAAGAAAAGACTATAGTGCAAGATGATCAGCCACAGGGTTCTGCTTCGATCGCTTCACTATCCATCCAACAACTCCAAGATATGATCATAAGCTGTATCAGAGCTCAGTACGGTGGACCTACTCAAGATTCCCTCTGGTATTCCAAACTTTATACTAAAAGGATTGATAACTTGAGAATGCCAAACGGGTATCAACCACCAAAGTTTCAGCAGTTTGATGGAAAATGCAATCCTAAACAACATATTTCCCACTTCGTTGAGACATGCGAGAACGCTAGTACTTGAGGCCTACTAGTCAAACAGTTCGTCCGAACACTTAAAGGAAATGTTTTTTGCTGGTACACTGATTTAGAACCTGAGTCAATAGACAGTTGGGAGGAATTCGAAAGAGAGTTTTTGAATAACTTCTTCAGCACTAGACGAACCGTTAGCATGTTCGAGCTCACCAACACTAAACAACAAAAAGGTGAACTTGTTGTTAACTATAAAAATCGCTGGAGAGCCATGAGTCTAGATTGCAAAGATCGCTTCACTGAACTCTCTTCCGTTGAGATGTGCATTCAAGACATGCATTGGAAACTTCTCTACATCCTTCAAGGCATAAAGCCTCGCACCTTTGAAGAACTAGCAACTCGTGCCCACGATATGCAGCTAAGTTTGGCTAGTCGAGAAAACCAAGACCTTCTCCTTCTTAACTTGAAGACAGAAGGAAAGAACGTCGAAGCGACTATAGAAGAATCTATGGTTGTAAACACAATACTTCTCAAGTTATCATCAAAAGAAAAGCGACAAGAAAATGGAACACGTCGCTTAACTTTAAAGGAAAGACTAAAAAAATCTATCATTTCCTTGATTCTGACGTTGCTGACATGTTGGAGCAACTACTGGAAACACGACTGATAAAACTTCCTAAGTGTAAACGACCGGAAGAGATGAAGAAAGTCGATGATCCCAAATATTGCAAGTATCATCAAGTTATCAGCCATCCAGACGAAAGATGCTTCGTCCTAAAAGACTTAATTCTAAGGCTAGCTAAGGAAGGAAAAATTGAGAAAGAAAAAAACAAGCATCAAAGAAAGAAAGTTCCTAAGAAACTTCAACCCAAGAGAAAGAAAAGTAATTTTTTTTTCTCAACCTCAACAACTGGTGATGTTGAATGAAACCTTCTCCAAAACTTTCCACAAAAAGGAAAAATAAACCTTTGCAACTTCCTACTACATCGATGTAGAAGAAGTTGACAATTTTTAGAATGGTGAACAAAGGACTCTTGTCATCGATCACATCAAGCCTTCAACTATTCACCCTTCGATATTCCAAAGAATGAGTATGGCTGCGACAAAAGAAGAAAATCAATGTTCGATGTCCACCTCCACTCGACCTTCAACTTTCCAAAGGCTAAGTGTCTCCACATCGAAAAAAAGTCGATCTTCAATATCTGTCTTTGATCGCCTCAAAGTAACAGACGATCAACCTCAAAGAAAGATGGATAACTTAGAGGTGAAACTGTTCGATGAAGTAAGCAGTGACAAGAAACTTCAAAGTATTGTCCTGTCACGTATGAAAAGGAAGTTTTATGTTCTCATAAATACAAAAACTTCCTTGAAGGTGAAGTCAAATCTCATTATCCTAATCAATCCTACAAGCGAAGGATCTGATCCAGACCATGATGAAGATAAGAGCTTTTCAAATGTAAACACTTCTTTTCATAAGAGTCTAAATTGCATGATGCTCCTAACCCACATGAACTTAAAAGGTGAGTGCAAAAAAAATTTGAACTACGTTATGACTTGATCCCTTTTCTTCAAAGGGTACGTAGGAAGCTTAAAGAAAACTTTAAGTTCAGTCTCTGCAAACAAAAAAAAAAGGTGCAACAAATATTGAAGCATGACAATAAAAATTGAAAAAACTCATCACTACTGGGGCAACACAAAAAAATTGAAGTTGTGCACCATTGTGAATATGAAGCTATGAGTTGGATGAATAAAAGAAGGCTTCATTCCTCCAAATTCGATGTCTTGCTCGCCTCAAGTTTGGTGTTTTCACTCACCCTAAGCTCGTTGTTCCCTCTTCTTCAAGTTCGAAGGTTCTCACGTGCTTCGTTGGAGTTCCTTCTCTCCAAGTTTGAAGGTTCTCACGCGCTTCGCTGGACTTCCTTCTCTCCAAGTTTGAAGGTTTTCACGCGCTTAGCTGGAGTTCATTCTCTCCAATTTCGAAGGTTCTCACGCGTTTCGTTGCAGTTCCTTCTCTCCAAGTTCGAGGGTGCTTACGTTGTACGCTACTACATTGTTTCTTCTCTAAGTTTGAAGGTTCTCCAATGCACGCTCCTGCGTTGCTCCTTCTCCAAGTCCGAAGGTTTGCATGTTGTCAGGTTGCGTTACTGCGCTACTTCTTTCTTTAAGTTCGAAGGTTTTAAGTTCGAAGGTTCTCACGTTGCGTTGTTGTGCTCCTTCCTTCTCCAAGTTTGAAGGTTTTGACGTTGCGTTGCTTCCTTCTCCAAGTTCGAAGGTTCTCATACCATTCTGCTTTGTTGTTGCTTCCTTCCTTCTCCAAGTTCGAAGGTTCTCACGTTGCTTGTTGTTCCTTCTCTCCAAGTTCAAAGGGTGCTGCTACGCTGGCAGTCCCTCCTCTCCCAAAGTTCGAAGGTTCTCGCTGCTACGCTGCGTTGGGAAATATGCATCTTAAAAATTAAGATTGACAGTTTTGAGACTCGAACTCACGACCTCTAAAAATCTAGTTCGACTATTAAACTATTAGACCATGCAAGTCGTTTGATGAACATTCGCTTGTTAATATATATATATATATATATATATTATTCAATCAACTCAAATTATTCCCATGCAAGTCTTTTGATGAACATTCGCTTGTTAGTATTTTGATATTCGCTTATTGGTCAATCCAAATCTTGTCAAACCCAAAATCAATCAAAGTCCAAACTCAAATTCTATTCCAAATGCAAGTTAAATTTGGATAGAATTTTACCTCAAGTCAAAAGTTGGCGACCTCACTTCATCTTCAAAAGTTGATGGTTGGCGGCTTCGCTTATTCTTCTAAAGTTATGGTTGACAACTTCACTTCATCTTCAAAGGTTGACATTTGAAATCTTCGTTTTCGCTTCATATTCTAAAGTTGACGGTTGAAGTCTTCGCTTTAGAACATCGGCAAAAATGAGTGACTTTAACATTGACTTTATCTTGAAAGTGTCCAGACTGGAAGATGCATCTTAGTTGCAAGTTAAAAAAAAAGAAAGAAAGAAAGACAATAAAAGTATTGTTAAAAAAATTGTTATCACTCCTACAAGCTACTCAAATCACCCAATAAAATAGGAGGCTAGTCTAGACAGGAGGTGAAGACACTACAAATGAAGTTGATGACGACCGTTGTAGGCGAGTCTAGTGACCACCCCTACAGGAAACTACAGTCATCAAAGTGACTGGTCTAGACAGGTGGTGAAATCACTGCAAATGAAGTCGATGACGACCATTGTAGACAAGTCTGATTACCACCCCTGCACGAAACTACAGTCATCAAAGTGACTGATCTAGATAGGTGGTGAAATCACTGCAAGTGAATTTGATGACTACCATTATAGGCAAATCTGGTGACCAGTCCTGCAGGAAACTACAGTCATCAAAGTGACTAGTCTAGACAGGTGGTGAAATCACTGCAAGTGAATTTGATGACGACCATTGTAGGCCAATCTGGTGACCACCCCAGCAAAAAACTAAAGTCAGCAAAGTGATTGTCTAGAAAGGTGGTGAAATCACTATAAGTGAATTTGATGATGACCATTGTAGGTAAATCTGGTGACCACCCCTGCAGGAAACTACAGTCATCAAAGTGACTAGTCTAGACAGGTGGTGAAATCACTGCAAGTGAATTTGATGACAACCATTGTAGGAAAATCTGGTGACCAGCCCTGTAGGAAACTACAGTCATCAAAGTGACTGGTCTAGACAGGTGGTGAAATCACTGCAAGTGAATTTGATGACGACCATTGTAGGCAAATCTGGTGACCACCCTAGCAGAAAACTACAGTCATCAAAGTGATTGGTCTATACAGGTGGTGAAATCATTACAAGTGAATTTGATGACGACCATTGTAGGTAAATCTGGTGACCACCCTTGTAGGAAACTACAGTCATCAAAGTGACTGGTCTAGACAGGTGGTGAAATCACTACAAATGAAGTCGATGATGACCATTGTAGACGAGTCTGATGACCACCCCTGCAGGAAACTATAGTCATCAAAGTGAATGATCTAGATAGGTGGTGAAATCACTACAAGTGAATTTGATGACGACCATTACAGGAAAATCTAGTAACCAGTCCTGCAGGAAACTATAGTCATCAAAGTGACTGGTCTAGACAGGTGGTGAAATCACTGCAAGTGAATTTGATGACGACCATTGTAGGCAAATCTGGTGGCCACCCCAGCAGAAAACTACAGTCATCAAAGTGATTGGTCTAGACAGGTGGTGAAATCACTAAAAGTGAATTTGATGATGACCATTGTAGGTAAATCTGATGACCACCCCTGCAGGAAACTACAGTCATCAAAGTGACTGGTCTAGACAGGTGGCGAAATCACTGCAAGTGAATTTGATGACGACCATTGTAGGCAAATCTGGTGACCAGCCCTGTAGGAAACTACAGTCATCAAAGTGATTGGTCTAGACAGGTGGTGAAATCACGAATTTGATGACGACCATTGGAGGAAAATCTAGTGACCACCCCAGCAGAAAACTACAGTCATCAAAGTGATTCGTCTAGACAAGTGGTGAAATCATTATAAGTGAATTTGATGACAACCATTGTAGGTAAATCTGGTGACCACCCTTGCAGGAAACTACAGTCATCAAAGTGACTGGTCTAGACAGGTGGTGAAATCACTGCAAGTGAATTTGATGACAACCATTATAGGCAAATCTGGTGACCACCCCTACAGGAAACTACAGTCATCAAAGTGACTGGTCTAGACAGGTGGAGAAATCACTACAAGTGAATTTGATGATGACCATTGTAGGCAAATCTGATGACCCCCCTGCAAGAAACTACAGTCATCAAAGTGACTGGTCTAAACAGGTGGTAAAATCAGTGCAAGTGAATTTGGTGACGACTGTTGAACGAAACTTACACATTCAAGCAAGAAAGAAACAAATTGCAATAATATATGTGCAAAAAAAATAATAAAAACGAAAAAATAATAAAAAAAAACGAGAATTAAAAAAAATAAAAAAAAAGTAAAATTAAAGGAAATTAAAAAAAAAAATTCCTACTTGAATCATTTCTTGAATGCTCTCTGCAATTAATGTGTGCTCTCCCCTACTGAGGTTTACCCCTATTTATAGAAGGGAAATTTTGGATTCAAATAGACAAATCTTATCTCCAAAAACAATCTTCATCAATTTTGGGATTTTGGGTTCAAATTTTAACCCAAAGATATGAGATTTGATTTAAATCAAATTGAAAGATAAAAATTTGGAAATTTTTTTTCAAATTTGAATCCAAAGTATGAGATTTGATTTAAATCAAATTGGGAGATAAATTCAAATTGATTGGATAGACTCCTAAATTGACTTAGATTGAATTGAACGAAATTTGAGTATAATTAAACTCTTATCCCAAATCAAATTTTCTAAGTTCCATATGAAAATTTTATTCCAAATTCCCACCAAATTTTGGATGCAGTCTTTAATTAACTTAAATTAAAGTTTGGGCATAATCCAAATTTTATCCCAAATTGAAATTTCAATAAATTCCAATTCAAATTTCATTCAAGCCAAAAATTGGAATTTTATTTCAAATTAAAGTTTGAGCATAATCCAAATTTTATCCAAACTTGAAATTTCAATAAATTCCAATTCAAATTCCATTCAAGCAAAAAATTAGAATTTTATTTCAAATTAAAGTTTGAGCATAATCCAATTTTTTTTTTAATGTCAAACTTTAGTTCAAAATCAAAATCAATCAAAATTTTGACCAAATTTCATATTTTGATTGACACATCAAGTGGGGTCAAAATTTAACGAAAAAAAAAACTTAAGTTTTGGTTCCGAATTGTTTCTTTTCGAGATTCACTCACACATAACTTGTGCCTAAATCTTGAAAAGGGGGCATTTGTTGAAAGAGAAATTTTGACCAATCATAAATTGCCACGTCATTACATGAAATTTGACGAAATTATAATTAATTAAATTTGGGACCAATTATAAATTGACATGTGTCCCAAATTTAATTTGAAGACAAAATTGGCGAATTATAAATTTATACAGTCAAATTTCTATTTGATCAATTAATTAAAATTAAATTATTTTAATCAAATTAATTAATTTGACCAATTAATGAAAAAAATAATTATTTGGATCAAATTTTGGTCTTTTAAATATTTGGGTCATATGGTTTTGGGTCAAATATGAACCAGACCCAAGAGTAAATAGTTGAGCCCAAAACCAATAAAACTCAAGCTAAGTTGTTGGCCCAAAAGTCACCAGGGCCCATCCAGCGAAAACTCTATAAATAGAGGGGTTCTCCTTCATTTCAACGGGCAGAATTTTGGAAGCTCTCAGCCAGAGTCAAAGAATTCAGAGAAACTCCACCAAGATTTCAAGACCCCAAGACTTCTTGAAGACTGAAGACTTCAACAATCCTTAAAGACCAAAGACTCTTCAAGACTTTAAGACCCCAAGACTTTTTGAAGACTGAAAACCCTTCAAGACTAGAGACTTCAACAATCATTGAAGACCAAAGGCTCTTCAAGACTTCAAGACCCCAAGACTTCTTGAAGACTGAAGACCCTTCAAGAGTAGAAGACTTCAACAATCCTTGAAGGCCCAAGACCCTTCAAGACTCCATGACTTCAAAAGCTTAAATAATCGATTGAAGCTTCAGACTCGAGAATAATCGCTACATCCCTCGAATGAAACACAATCACACACAAGAGAGAGAATTAGAGGATTAAAGTTAGAGATTGTACACCTACACGCATATTACATCAATACAAGTACATATTTTATTCCACGTGTCTCCGTCTCCGAAGTTACGGGTGAACACTCTATTCTCTATCTTTCTTCCTCTTCTTCTCTCTCAAAATTTCTCCTTCAAATCTGCCAAAATCGTCTAACCGACTAATTTCTTTCTCATCGATCAGTTTCATGAAGCATCTTATAACTGTCCACCACTTATCGACTACAACTAAAAGTCGATTTTCGAAGTTAGTTTTTTTTGTAGAAAATTGATGTTGATTGAACGATGCACAACCTTAACAAGGAGAATCTCTACACTAATAGTATAGGAACCAATTTTAAGATTTATGGAAAGTAAAGAGACTAAATTTAGAAATTTGAATGTATATGAACCAAAATGAAACCCACACTAAAGGGACCAAATGATATTTTAGCCAAAAAAATTATTCAATCAAACAACTTTTTTAAATTGAAAGTTTTCTTAAAATAGCCTTTTAAAATTAATTTATTTTTTGGTCGATTGATTTAGGCAAATTTTGTTTTATTTGTTAATTCATTTAATGAGTTGTCTCACACCTTCTCTCTCAAGATTTTGGCTCTCGATGAAATGGGTAAAGGGTTCTCTTCATCTCCTTCCTCTTGGCTGTGTGTTTTTTTTTTCTCTACTTTCAACCTAAAGTAAATTTCTTTTTTCTAGTCTTATGTTTCTCCTTTGATTGTGGGTTGATTCGCCTACCAACAAAGCTCCAATGTCTCTTCCTTCTCTTGATTTTGGAAAGCTCATGGTGATTTGCAAATCACCATTGATTATTTTCGTTCAAGGAAATTTTCTTCAAATCTTCTTGTTTTTGGAATTGTATCTCTCGTTTATGGTTTTTCCTTTTTATGCATGTTGATTTTCTTAAGGGCTTTCTATTTAAGGTTAGTTTTTTTGTTGGTTAGCATTACTGATTTTTTTAGGGAAGTCTTTTGCACTTTTTGTATTCTCTGGATGTTCATTGTATATTCGAAAAGAGAGGTTTTTATGTGTGTAAGTTTGTTTGTGTTCATCATCTCGCATCATCTAATTCATGGTATTGACTCGTTCCTTGAGGAGTAGAAGTCAGTTGATACCTTAAACAAGTGAGTTCCTTGAACCTAAATCTACAAGGGTAGCTTGTAGACAATTCATCTCAAAGATCACCATCAAACAACAAACAACTGCAAATCAGGAAAAAGTGGGTTCTTATGATTCATTTTGTTTGTTTTTTGTTTGATTTCATAAAATTGTAATTTTGTGACTGATCTTCTAGTGGATTATTTTTCTGGGCGTGGCCCCGTGGTTTTTTTTATCCCAACTTTGGGATTTTTCCACGTACAAAATCTTGCGTGTTAATCTCCTCCTTTGTTATCTCTCATACTATTTTTTATTGGTCTGATTAATTAGTATAAGTTATATATAGGTGTAGGTTATGTCTAAATTGTGAGATTTTATATCATTATGAATCAATTCTATTTTATAAATTTTATTGAATAAATTGAGATAAATATAAAATTAAGGTTAAATTATCAAAAATACCCCTAAACTTTAGGGTTTGTTTCAATTATGCCCCTGGACTTTCAAAAGTTTCAATTATGCCCTTGAAGTTTCAAATTTGTTTCAAAACTACCCTTGAAGGCTTTTTTTTGTTAAATTCATGGATGTAAAATGACGTGTTTGCATATATATTGTTGCTTATGTGAATAGATTTGAACACATACGTGGAAAAAACGATAAAAACACATGCAAACGCATCAATTTTTGTCGATAAATTTAACGGAAAATGTCTCCAAGGGTAGTTTTGAAACAAATTTGAAACTTCAAGGGCATAATTGAAACTTTTGAAAGACCAGGGGTATAATTGAAACAAACCCTAAAGTCGAGGGGTATTCTTGATAATTTAACCTAAAATTAATGGCTAGTTACAAGAATTAGGTTCTTTCACTAATGATTTGATATAATTATTTCATTTTTCAAGAAGAAAAGAAGTTGATTAGATCTTTTAAAATAATTACATTTAATAAATAAATCATGCAATTAATGGATACAACATAGGTCATTTCAACTAAAACGATAGACATGACTTAATAATATACTTATAAAAAGTATAAGTTATGCTTTACACAATTTAATGATTTTTTTTCCTAAAAAAAAAATTAATGCATTTTTTTACAACCAATTTAATGATTATTTTAATTTATTATATATGTATTTAAAAAAAGTTGATTATATATTGTTCACACGTAACTTTGGGGATGGAGACACGTGGAATAAATAATATATTGTATTAATGTTGTATGCGTGTGGGTGTACAATCTCTAACTTTAATCCTCTGATTCTCTCTCTTAAATATATAAACTTTGGTCTCTAGCTTCTTGATCTTCTTGGGCTGGTTTGTTGAGCTTCTTGGATGATCGGCTTGCTAGGTTGATGATCTCTTGGATCGGCCTGTTGGCTTGATGATCTTCTTGGATGATCGGCCTGCTGGCTTAATGATCTCTTGGATCAGCCTGTTGTGACTTGTTGATCTTCTTGGATGATCGGCCTGTTGGCTTGTTGATCTTCTTGGATGATCGGTCTGCTGACTTCTTGATCTTCTCGGATGATCGGTTTGATGATCGGTCTGCTGATTTGTTGATCTTCTTAGATGATCGGCCTGTTGGCTTGTTGATCTTCTTGGATGATCGGTCTGCTGACTTGATGATCTCTTGGATCGGCCTGTTGGCTTGATGATCTGTTCGATCGGTTGGCTTGTTGATCTTCTTGGATGATCGGCCTGCTGACTTGTTAATCTTCTTGATCGGTCGGTTGGCTTGTTGATCTGTTCGATCGGTTGGCTTGTTGATCTTCTTGGATGATCGGCCTGCTGACTTGTTGATCTTCTTGATCGGTCGGTTGGCTTGTTGATCTCTTGGATCAGCCTGTTGGCTTGATGATCTGTTGGATCGGCTTGTTAGCTTGTTGATCCTCTTGGATGATCGGCCTGCTGACTTGTTGATCTTCTTGATCGGTCGGTTGGCTTGTTGATCTATTTTTAGAGTCTTCTAGTCTTCCAATCTTCTGAGTCTTGAGTCCTTTGAATTTTGAATCTCGGATCTCTGAATTCTCTGGACTCTTTGGATTCTAACGACTCTGGATCTTGGGAGAATGCTCTGGACTCTGCCCTCTCTGCCTCTAGCTCAATCCCTGAATCTCTTTTTAGAGTCTTCTAGTCTTCAAACCTTCTGAGTCTTGAGTTGGTTGAATTCTGAATCTTGGATCTTCTGAATTCTCTAGACTCTCTGACTTCTGATGACTCTGGACTCTGGCAGAATTCTCTGGACTCTGAGTTCTCTGATCTGAATCTCCGAATCTGAATCCCCCAGAATGAATGGTGGTCTCCTCTATTTATAGAGTTTGATGGACCTCATATGGGCTTGGGCTTGGGTCCAATTGCCACGTGGCATAATCTGATTGAACTTGGCTGATGTTATCTGATGGATCACTAATAGACAAGTGGCATTCTTTGATCTGCCAAATTTTAATGTCTATTAATTTAATTTAGGCACACGTGTAAATGTGTAATTGGTCCCAATTTTATTTTATCATTAATTTATATTAATGACGTGGCAATTTGTGATTGGCCGAAATTTCTCCTTCAACATATATTTATAAAAATAATTTAATACTTTTTTTAAAAAATAAAAATACTTAAAAATAAAACATTAATAATATTCAGAATATATAAGGTGAGAAGTTAAAGGTTAATAATTTATATACTTCATTTTTTTAATTAATTATCAAGCTATAAGAATAAATCTTAACAATAACATAATAGGACAATTATGATGAGTGGTAAAATTGGTTGCCATATTTGTAAATTTATTATACTAAAAAAATAATATGCAAATATGACAACTTTTTTCTTGTATATCATTAATATACCATTTATGTATCATTAATAATACATAAAGTACACCGGCAACATCTAACATAAAATATATCAATGATAGAACATTTATGCGAGATGTATATGTATCTATATATATCTAAACATGTGAGGGTGTAGATTTGAGGCTCTTACCTTTTGGTCGAGGATTTATTGTCTTAATTAGTTGGGTTATGCTTAGGTTGGAATATACAATGTTTGTTTGTGTGTGTGTGTGTGTGTGTATATATATATATATATATATATATTTTGAGTACATCAACATTTGGGGTGGGGGGATTCGAACCTCTGACCTCATGGTCGAGAGTACATGCCAATTACCGCTGAGCTAAGCTCGCTTTGGCTGTGTGTGGGTATATATATATGTTGAGAAAACTATATCTGTATAATTGGCAAAGAATACCATTTTTGTAACATTGATTAAGTACCTCACTAATATTTCTAATATAAAGTATATCAGAGGCATACCATTTTTGTATCACTAATAACGTATATCACTCATATTTCTCATACAAAATACATTGTTAATATACATATATTACAGATGTATAGACTTCATTTTTGTTGTTCTTGCAAAATATTTTATCATTCTGACATATCTGCTATTGTATTTCTTATATTTTGGCTAGATTTTCAATGACCGTAGAAGTTCCAGAGGGAGCAAGCTTTAAATTAAGATAATCATATCAGAGAGTGTTCTTAAGATAGTGTCAGCACTAAAGGCAAGACGACTAGTGAGTCAAGGAGCATAAAGCTCTCAGCCAGTGTAATTGATGCTCGAGATTTGAAAGGGGTAGATTTCGTACTAGTGGTCAATGGGTTCGTGGATGTTTTTCCTGAAGATCTTTTAGAGTTACCCTCAGTTCGAGAAGTGGATTTCAGTTGAGCTTGAGTTAAACACAACCCCTATTTCCAAGGCACCTTTCATAATGGCTCCAACAGAGTTGAAGGAGCTCAAAGTGCAAATACAAGAACTACTGATCAAGGGTTTCATATGCTCCAAGATTTCACCTTGGGGAGCGTCAATCCTTTATGTGAGAAAGAAAAATGGGTCAATGCGCCTATGCATTGATTATCGAGAGTTAAATAAGGTAGAAATCAAGAATAAGTGTCCACTCCCTCAAATGGATGGTATGTTTAACCAGTTGCAATGAGCATTAATATGTTCAAAGTTTGATTTGCGATCAGGTTGTCATAAGTGGAAAGTAAGAGATGAGGATGTTTCTTGGAAAACATTTAGACCCAAGTACGAACATTACGAGTTCATAGTGATGTTTCTCAGGCTAACAAATGCACCTGCAGTGTTCATGGATTTGATGAACGGCGTGTTTAAGGAATTTCTTGACACCTTTGTGATTGTGTTCATCAACGATATCTTGGTTTGTTTCAAGTCAGATGAGGAACACGAGACACACCCCAGGAGAGTTTTGACAAATCTAAAGCAAAACCAGTTATATGTCATGTTTTCTAAGTGTGAGTTTTGACTTCAACAAGTGTCATTTTTGGGGCACGTGGTGTCGAGGGATGGAGTTTTGATTAATCCAACAAAAGTTGAAGCATTAACTAAATAGCCACGCCCAACTTCGGTCACTAAAGTTTGAAGTTTCTTGGGATTAGCAGGTTACTACCGTCGCTTTGTGCAAGATTTTTCCAAGATAGCCACACCACTAACACAACTGACCTGAAAGGGTAGTTCATTTGTGTGGAGCAATGCTTGTGAAGCAAGTTTTCTAAAGCTCAAGTAGGGATTGGTTTCAGCACTAGTGCTCACTGTCCCAAATGGATCGGGTTCTTCTGTTGTTTACAGTGATGCTTCCAAGAAGGGTTTAGGTTGTGTTCTTATGTAGAACGGGAAGGTTATTGCCTATGTTTCTCGCTGGTTGAAGAACTACGAACGCAACTACCCAACTCATGATTTGGAGTTAGCAACAGTAGTTTTCGCTTTGAAGATTTGGAAACATTACCTGTATGGTGAGAATATCCAAATCCTCACAGATCACATGAGCCTAAAGTATTTCTTCACTCAGAAGGAATTGAATGTGAGGTAGTGTAAATGACTCGAGTTGGTGAAGGATTATGATGTAGATATTTTTTTTACCACCTAAGTAAGACGAACGTGGTTGCAGATGCACCCAGTAGAAGGGCAGCCCACACTTCAGCCTTAATCACAGACCAGGCTCACATAAGGATTGACATGGAGCATGCAGGAATAAACAATTCTAGTGGGAGAAGTTGCCTCACAGTTGCCCCAATTGATTTTTCAGCCAACATTGAGACAACGTATTATAGACTCCCAAAAGGTGGCTCCCAGCCTCAATGACCTCTTCCACCAGGTAGAGTCATGTTAGGGGATGATTTCTCCTTATCCTCAGATGATGACCTTCTCTTTTGAGATCGATTGTGCATGTCTGAGAGTGATGAGCTCAAGAACGAGGTTCTGGTTGAAGCTTATAGTTCTCTTTTTTTTTATGCACCCAGGCGACACAATGATGTACCATGACCTGAATCAATACTACTGGTGGTGTGGTTTGAAGAGAGATATAGTAGAGTATGTGAGCAAGTGCTTGGTTTGTCAGCAAGTTAAAGCTCCAAGACAGAAGCCAGCAGGGTTGCTACACTTTTGGATGTGCCTTAATGGAAACAAGAGGAAGTAGCCATGGACTTCTTCACTAGTCAGATTAGAACAGGCAAAAGAATTATGCAAACACAAGGCGTAGAGACTTGGGATTTGCGGTCGGTGACTTTGTGTTTTTGAAAGTTGCTCCAATGAAGGGAGTTTTGAGGTTTGGAAAGAAAAGGGAGTTAAGTCCCAAGTTTATTGGGTCATTTGAGATTTTGGAGAGAATTGGCCTTGTGGGTGTATCATTAGGCTTTGTCACCATCTCTCTCTTCAGTTCATAATGTGTTCCATGTATCTATGATGTGAAAATACATGGCAGACCGTCTCATGTGATTGATTTTGAGCCTTTGAGGTTGAATGACAACTTGAGTTACAAAGAGAAGTCGGTTCGAATTGTTGCCAGAGATTGCAAGACCCTTCGAAACTGGAAGATAGCACTTGTCAAGGTGTTTTGGCAGAATCACAAGATTCAAGAAGCAACATGGGAAAGAGAATATGAGATGAGAATGAACTACTTGAAGCTCATCTAGGACTAGCAACTTTCGATGACGAAAGTTTTTAAGGAGGGAAGATTGTAACGACGACATTTTAAGGTAAATCTCAATTTCTCTAATTTTGAGTTAATTGGATGTTAAATTCATGTAATTGGTGTGGAAGGAGGGTTGAAATGAATGGAATTTGTTGAATTTTTGGTTTATAAGGTTGGGCTGGCAAACTTGTAAATCAGAAGAAGTTGGAGCCAAGCCAACCCTAATTTTTCCCTTATTTCAATTTTAGACACACTTAGCCCAATGCATCTTCTTCTCCAAGTCTCCCATCTCCTCTTTCACGATTTCCCTTCCCCTTTTTTGTTTTTTTCCTCTTTTCTTCATCCTAGCATCGATCAGCTCGAACACCGGCAACACCTTGAGCTTTCTTCCTCTGATCATCTTCTCCTACAGGTGTTGTACCTCCGGCGAGCAGCTTCGCGGCGACACTAGTTGAGCAGAGGCAGCGACCGTTTGCAATTTGGTTCAACAGCTGGTGGGTTTTCCCGTCATTGTTTTCGACGTTTTCTCTTGATTTTTCTCTCAATCTCTCCCTCTCGATCATCATCTAGTTGTGGGTGTGTAGGTGATTTGTTTTCGGCAAGTTTAGACGCGAGCAACGGCTTCTGGTTGTGATTCTGGCGAGGGTGCAGTGTAGGCGCGGGTTGCTGCAGTTTGGGTTGGTTTCCGTTGTTTCTGGCTGTGGGTAAGCAATTTTCAGCAAGATTCAGGTTGATTTTTATATTTAGAAGAATACCCATTAATTTTAGTTTTCAATTTCAAGGTGCCCATAGCATTTGGAGGTCAAATTGTTGAATTGGAGTGATTTTGAATCGCCGGGCAACAAGGTAAAGGTTGAGTTGGGGTAGGTTTTGGGTGTTAAATTCTCCAAAATTAATGAGTTCCTTGTAGAGCAATTGATTTGTAATTCTATTTGGTTTCAAGGATTTTTTTACCTTTTTGTGTAGCTTGCTTGAAGCCTTGGAGCTAGAGTATTAGTTTGGAGTTTACCAAGCAATTTATTTAGCTAAGGTAAGTAGCCATTGTACCAAGTTTATGACTGGACCAATTTAATTGAAAGGTTATTTTTGTTAGCATGATTTGGATTTTAAGTCTAAGTTTTCGTCCTTGGATTCAATTTAGCATGAATAAGTCTTGAAGCATGGAAATAGTATGAGAATAATTTGGTTTGGTAGCACTTTGAGTTTGCCTTGATTTGGACTAGCATGGATTATGTGTCATTAAAGTTTGGGCTGAGTTATTGTTTACCTATGTATAAGGTTGAGCGGAAAGCATGAAGTTTATTATGTTAATGGCTTAATAGTAAATGAGCTATCTAAAGTACTAATTATGTTGGATTTCTGTTTGCTAAGGTTATGGTGAAATTTTCATTGGGCATGTTAGTGTGATTTCTGTATTGGAATGTCAAGTGCGATTTTCTGCTTTTCAAGTGTTTACAATTTTTGGGATAGTTGTAGTTACGTCGTTGTGCTGTTGAATTGTCTGTAGCATTACATTGTTTAATGAGGCTAAGCTTAGTAACGTTCCTTGGTTAGGGATGTGCTAATAGTAGCCGGCTGATTAGTATTGATTATGGATTCTCCAAGCATGTTTAGTATGACTTATGGAGAAACATGGGGGTGACTGAGAATAGATTCAGAATAGGGACTAACGGGACAACAGGAGGGTGTCGAATTCTCCCTAAGTCGTCAAATAAAATTTATAATCCACGACACTACTACTATTTTATAGCAATAGCGGTCGGGGTCGAACACAAGGAAGGGGGATCTAGCAAGTGTAGAATTTTGTGTTTATGAAAACAAGGGGTTTTTATAGTGAAGGACGAGCAAAAGTAAATAAATAATAAAATGATGAATTTTAAAAGACAAAAAACTAAGCGTGCAGGAGAGAAATTAAACGGAAACAATAACATGAAAGGGGATCGTTGGATTCAGATTTATTATGTTTGATTCTAATTTGTTGACTTCCTAGTTTTCTCTAAAAATTATTCTAAACTGATTTCATTAGTCCGGTCGGCTCCTGGGTTACTCGGAGGACCCCCCTACACTAACATGTGCTAATTATCTTGCTAATCGTGAATTCTGAAATTAACAAGATTAATTAATATAGATTTTATCGTTCGTCACCCCTTATGCATAATTTAGCAACCATCCGAGACCGCTGCAACGGTTACTAATTTTATCTAACTAGTTAATTAACAAGCAATTCTGCAACTACCTATTAAAACTAGCTTCTTTGGGATCATGGGTTCGGAATCGTAAGAACCAAATTCAAATGCAATTTAAATCTAATTCCTACAACCTTTAACATGCATCCTAGGCCTATCAAGGGTCGTCTTGCGTAGAGAGTGGCTTGCCTCAACCTAGTGGCTATCTAAAAATAACTGATAGAATACACAAGTGGTAATCGCATAGGGCATCAATCCTAATAGACTAGCCTCATGTATTGGTTTAAACGAAATAACATGCAAGACTCAATGAATATATAGCAAGAACAGAAAGTAAAACTCAGAAAACTCAACCAGTCTTATTTAAAATCAAGACATAAACCCAATCCAACGATCTAAACGAGATTAGCTACGCATAGATGAAGTAAAATCGACAATAAACATAAAAGAATCCATAAAATATGACCAAGAATGGTCTACAATAGTGCTGGATTGTAAAAGAGGCAAAGAAATCGTAAAAATGACCAAAGTTCTAACCTAACAGCGGACTAAAACCGAGGCTACATATATATAGAAAATACGTCGGCGTCGAGATGCCAAGGGTAGCGTCTCGACGCCACGAACATTACACTTCGGGCCAAATTTGTTAGCTTTAGGGCTTCAATCAAACCAAGTATTTTGATGATAACAAACTCAGAATTTTTTTACTAACATTTTCAGTTCTTCAAAGTCACTATCTTGTAGAGCTCGAAACAACGATTCCAACGCCTTTTTAATCACTCAAATTGGAGCTCAAACGAAGAAGTTATGGGCAAAACAAGATTGATGGAGGAAATCCAACATGACAATAACACGTGGCAAGCTGCTGACGTGGCGGCTGACGTGGCACATAACGGTCAGATTTTGTTGACGTGGTGGATGACGTGGCACTTCAACGATCAAAATTTGTTGACGTGGCAAGTGATGTGGCGGCTGACGTGGCTGACGTGGACCAATGGAATAGTGACACGTGGCAGTTGATGTAAAAAAAGAAAAAAGGAGAAATTATTGATTGACGTGCGGCCGAATCAGATGAAGACACATGGTGAAGTCAAAAAATTTCCAGCATTTATTTACCTATTTAAAAAAAAAGAAAATGAAAACCCGCCGGCTACAGTCTTCCTCACGCGCTGATGCGCACGTGCAGTGCACGCGCCTGCTGCTTCTTCACAGTTTTTGCGCGTGCTATCAACTTCCTTCCCTACGAGCGTGGGTATTGTTTCGTCCGGAAATTCTTTTTTTATTTTCTTTTTATTTTCTTATTTTCTTTTAATTCCTTGATCCATTTTTCTCAAATTTTCTCTTAAATCTTCACAAATTTTTACCCAATTCAAATTTCAATTCTTTCCAAAATTATATCCTTGATTTTATTCTCAAATCCCAAAATTCCAATCCTTCAAAATTGAAATTCTTTCCTTTTCTATTTTTAAATTCAATCACCACCATCCATCTTTAGTTTTATCTAACGGCCAATATTCATCCTCCTCGCCTATAAATTGGACTTGATTTTCACCTTTCATTCACACACCAAAGCCATCAAGTCTTATTCTCTCTAGTCTCCCTACTCTCAAATTCTTGTCCTCCCTTGCTCCTAAATTTGCTAGTTTTATTTTTGTGAGGTTGCTTTTTGAGTGCTCAAATTGTGTACTTAGCCTTCAAGAGGTAATATTGTGAGGTTTTATTTTTATTTTTGGGAATTGTATTAAGGTGTGGGTACACCTTGGGTTGTGAGAAAAATGAATTGGTTTGATCCTGAACCAGTAAAAAGGATCTTGGGTTTCTCTTTAGCCTAGGAGAAAGAAGGTCGTGTGTCGGTTTGGTTCTCACCTGCAAGAGGATCACTTAGTGAAATACCCAAGAAGGATTCTAGGGGAGTGGAGTAGGCAATTTGCCGAACCACTATAATTCCCGGTGTTTTCTCTTCCTCTCTCTCTTTTATTTTCTGTTCTCTATTTTTTACTTTCTAGTTTCTTGTCTTAGTTAATTTTGAATCTTTCTAAATTGTATGATTTGATTTTTATTGTGTTGGTTAAATTTATCCTTGATTAAATTATCTTGAAAATTGAAGTTATCTTAGCTTGCATGCTTTAGGTTCTATTTTGCATAAATTTCTTGAATCAAATTTGTGTATTAATTTTATTGAGCATATTTTGAGAATTAATTAATTTTTAAAATTGGTAGTCAACCCTATTCACCCCTCTAGTGTTGCCTTTAGATCCTACAAAATTCGCGTCGGCGTCGAGATGCCAAGGCTGGCGTCTCGACGCTAGCCTCAAATTTCAATTTGATGCTTTGATTCTCGGTCTTGTCTCGCTTCCTCTCGGCTCGGGACTTCAATCTTCGGCTTTCGGTGTCATTCTTTAGGCTCGCTTCAACACAATTGGGTCTTTTCACCTCCTCATCGTCCAAGACACCGACATGGCTCCAAAGCTCCATAATTGGCCCAAATTAACACCAATTAGCGTGATCGTCTCTCGACGTAGCCTAAGCTCAATTAACCTGTAAATAGGACAAGTACAGCATAAAATGACCATAACAAACTTAGATTAGAGGCGATAAAATAGGACTATTAGGTCCTATTAGGGACCATATCATGTTTTAGGACCTCAGGTAGACTTAAAGGATCGTTAAGTCTTCTGTTAGCTAGGGTTTTTTCTTTCTTCATCTCAGGACTGATGGAACCTAGTTTTCAACCACGAGATCGTGTATTTTATCATTAACTGGTAGATTCCAGTTTTCAGGCACGGAATCGTGCATTCCATCAATCGACTGTAAGAGCTCAAGCACAGGATCGTGTGCTCTATTAATCTTAGGACAATGTTGAGTTCAGGCACACGATCGTGCGCCAGATGGCGCTCAAGCATGTTTTCATGCACCAGATTGCTCCACTGTATTTTATGTTTATGATTCAGGGGTGTTGTGTTGGGATATATAGATGTAGTTCTGCTAGAGGTTGTCAGCTAGTCTCTAGTTTACTTGCCTTACCTAACTGACTCACACAACACTCTAGTTGGCACAGGTTGGGGATAGGTAAGACCCTAGACAGAATATTCCATGTACCCAGTTATGGCCTTAGGGTTAGAAACCTGAATGAATATTTTCAGTTAGGTCCCTATGATGTTAAGACCCAAGTCAAGTTTCATGGTGACAGTTTTTCATGCTATGAGTTTTAGCCTTTAAGTGGGCTACTTACAGAGTTTATTCTTATATACTCACCCATGCTACATAACTTTCCTTTTTAGGTGGTAATTGATGACATCAGGCGAGTGGCGATGGCGGTGACTTGGCTAGGCTATGGGATGCAATTGCAAATCATGCCTCTAGAAGTCTTAGAGTGAGTTTCCTAGTTTCATGCTTTTAGATGTTTTAAAATTTTCAACTTTGTGAAAATTTATCTATCATGTTTTTTACTGCTTTTATTGTAAAATGATTCTCAGTTTTGGGCCTAGTTTGATAAATAAAAGATTTTACTTTTGGTCTCTTCTGCTTTAAAGTATCAAAAGTTTCACGTTTTCATGCATGTAGTAGCGACCTTCAACATGTTTTAATTTCCTATTTAGTCGGGTCGTAACAGTTTAATTATCAAAAATACCTCTAAACTATGGGGTTGGTTTCAATTATAACCTTGGACTTTCAAAAGTTTCATTTTAACCCTCGAAGTTTGAAGTTTGTTTCAAAACGACCCTTAGAGACCTTTTCCGTTAAATTTATGGAAAAAAAAAATGATGTGTTTGCATGTGTTTTTATTGTTTTTTTCACGTATATGTTCAAATATGTTCACATAAGCAATAATATATATATACAAACACACCACATTTTCTATCTATAAATTTAGCAAAAAAATGCCTTCAAGGGGGTTTTTTTTTTTAAACAAAAATCAAACTTTGAAGGCAAAAATGAAACTTTTGAAAGTTTTGGGCCTACTTTAACTAAACTAGTTATAGAAGTTTGATTAACTTTTTTAGTAGTAAGACTAAAGACACATAGTATTAATTCGAACCTAGTTTAGTTAAAGTACGAATTAGCATGATTCAATTCTTACTCCTATAACTATTGAAAAAAATTGTTTGTGTACCTAACATATTTTTTAATTAAAAGAAAAAAAAAACAAACAAAACCGTTAAAGTTTCAATTTCATTAATACCCTTGAACTTTTAAAGAAATTTAAAAAATACTCTTATTGGAAAATGCTTTTTCTTTTTTCCTTCTCTCACTATAAATTCATCCTCCATGAAATTTAATGCAAAACTTTGCTTATAAAGGTTGTCTGTAACACAACACCAAATGAAAACAGAGTTTGAAATCAAATTTTTTCTTTTAAAAAGTGCAAAGAAAATAAGTGGGAGAAAAAAAAACACACACACACACATGCATATATATATATATATATATATATATATATATATATATATATGTATGTATGTATTCTTTCCTTTTTGTTCTCTTTGTTTGTGTATGTTAGTGATAATAAGAAGAAGTGTCTATAAGACTACGGGTTTGGTAAAATTTACAACATTAATCAATCAAAAGTTTTATATATGATTTTGTTCTTATTAATATTAATATTTAAGAAGTGTAATAACCACTATATAACAATAGTTTCATTTATTTTTCGTAAAATGAATATAGAGAAAACTAATGGGTTAGTGGTTGATGAGGAAATAATATTGAAAAGGCTATGAAAAAAATGAAGTCAAGTACATGTAGAATTTCAAGAATGAAACAAATGTCATCTTGATGTTTCAACAGGAAAATCTAGTAAAGCTCTTGGGATGATGTGTTGAAAGAGAAGAAAAACTCCTAGTTTATGAATACATGACAAATAAGTAAAGTTTGTCATTGATTTTCATGGAAGAAGAATTCACGGTGAGAGAAAGAAAAAAAAAACATTTTCCAATAAGGGTATTTCTGAAATTTTTTGAAAGTTCAAAGGTATTAATAAAACTGAAACTTTAACGGTTTCCATCCAAAAATTAATGACTGGAGTATTTTTTTTAAAACTTTTTAAAGTTCAGGAGTATTTTTTAAACAAATCTAATAATTTAGGGGCTTTTTTTTTATAATTTAGCGAAACTATTATCACCTATATCTACTTCGTTCTTCCAAATTAAAATGTAACAAAAAAAAGTTTTCTTTTTTAATAAATATTAAAAACATGGAGATGGAGATTTGTGTAAACTTTTGATGAGTTGTTATATTCTAGTCTAAAAAAATGCATTTGTTCTAAAATGAAAAAATAACCATGATAGAAAATAAAAGATAGATTAAATATAATCATATGAATTGATTTAGTGCATGTTTGGTAATGATTTTTAAAGGGTTAAGTATCACTTCGAAGCGTGTTTTAAAATTCAAAATCAATTTTGATGATATGAAAATCATGTTTTTAACTGTGTAAATCAAATAAGAAACTGATTTTGAATAATTAAAGATATTTGTTCAAGGTGATTCAAACATGATCGAAGTGATTTTAGTCATTTTAAAATCACTCCCAAACATGCACTTAATATTTAATCATATGACTTGGTTCAATAAGCATCCAAGTAATAAAATTTAGTTTACTTAAATTTGCATCCTAACCTCTTGGTCGAAGATATAATGTCTTAATCAATTGAACTATACTCAAATTAGCAACCTGGCGTAGTAAGATTATTTATATTTTTTATAACAATTTTTTATGTTAGTAAGGTTATTTATATATTTTTTTTTATGTAGACAAAGAGATTCTTCCCCATATAGACAAGAAACTCTAGTTTTGACCTCTCCCATACAAATGCAAATGGTTGGAAAAATAAGCTGAATTTATTTTGATCTCTGTCACAAGTTTTCTTATGCGCATTTAACATAATTCTCACATGGTATGAGTGGCCAAATATTTAATGTCAATTTTTCTTTATCAAATTAAAACTTTAACTTCTTTTTTTTTTTTTTTTTTTTTTTTTTGTGCCAAAGCGAGCTTACCTCAGCGGTAATTGGCATGTATTCTCGACCATGAGGTCAGAGGTTCGAATCCCCCACCCCCAATGTTGATGTACTCAAAAAAAAAAAAAAAAAAAAAAAAAAACTTCTTTTTTTGTTTGAATCTTGTATTGATACAAAAAATTTTCAAGTTTCTTCAATTTTAGCCCAAAAAATTTTCAAATATCTATTATTCTTTGATTTTTTTTTTAAAATTAGCTCGTTTAGTATTTTTCGTTGTTTTGTTTGAACAATTGAATAATGTGGTTTGAAGTTCGTATATATTTATGTGTTAATGTAAGCTGTGACGATTCATAACTTTATATCTAGAGACTTATATTCGTATAAAGATAATTTTTTAATTAACACATTGATAGTTGTGGATCTATAATTTTAGGTTGAAGGTACAGAATCCTAAAAAGATAATTTTGAATGCACTAATATATATTGTTATTAATTTATATATTTTGATATTAGTTTGGTAGGTAGGAATTATAAGAAATAACAAGATAAGGATCGAAGTCTGATCTTCAGAGGGTTAGAGGCACAATTACCATCACGTCAAGGAAAAGTTCGTTAAACTGTTCCATTTATTTTAATAATAATACGTAAAATTTAAAAAATATAATAAATCTACTATTAAGATAAATATGTATGGAAATCACATAAGTTGCTAAAGTAGATATTGAGTGAAGTTACAACGATAATCAAAATCATCTAAAAATTTTTTTTAGGGACACTGGTGAGTGGGTGGGATGAAATTTTGGAGAAATTCGACGATAGAGATCGAGCCATGTGGACGATGCCCATAGGTCGAGAAATAGAAGTGACGTCATGGGTGACGTCAGGCCATGAATGATTGAGGAAAACAAGTGGGATACATGAGGTGGCATTGTTAGAGTTTGCCCCTTTTCATTTTGGTTAAATAACAATCACTTTGGTTTTGTTTGGTTTGGTTGAAACATGAATGACTATTGAAATCAAAATTGTGGATTTTGGCCCACACCAAGTCCTTTCCAATTCCTATAGCCAAACACAGATGAATCATTAATTTATTTATATTTTGGATGCATCTTTATAATTTTTTTTTTTTTTTAGTAATATGTATCTTGAATTATTGTTTTGAAGCTAAATAATATATTCTGTTGTTAACAATTTGATCCTGTGTTATTTTCTTTTTATGGGTAAAATATACTTGAAATTTGAATTTAACTTTCTATTTCATACCTCGATTTTTAAAAACTGACTTTTGGATTTGTGAGATTTAAATTTTGTTTCTATTTGATTTTTGAAGTTCTCATAGTAACATGTTGGTTCCTCAAAGTTTGAATTTGATTTCTAATCGATCATTGAAGTTTGAAATTAGTTTCTAAATAATCCCTAGTAATGTTGACGTTAATTAAGTGACCAACTAATGGAATCATAATCTCCTCTAAAACAAAAAAAAAAAAAAAAAAAAAAAAAAAAAAAAACTAATGGAATCATAATATGTATCTTTAAATGAATTTGATTTTTGTGTGTATATGTATATACACACTCAGGAACCAATTAAAACACATTTTAAATTGTAGGGACTAATTAGAAATCAAATTCAAACCTTGAGGACAATCCATGTTATCTTCAAAATCTCAAGAATTAAATAGAAACTAAATTCAAATATTAAAGACAAAAAATGTTAGTTTTGAACACTCAAAGGATTAAATAGAAACTAAGTTTAAATTCTATGGATCAAAAGGTATTTTTATCCCTTTTTATTTTTTTTATTTTTTTAATGGGGAGAGAGTATTTGTTTTTAAAAATAAAAATAAAAAAAATTTGGGAACTATTTTTTGATTATGAATTAAATTCCCGTAATCTGAAACAAATCCTAGAAGGAAAATCTTTATAAATGGCTAGATATACCGAGTATTTTTGAAAAATGGTCAAACCGTTTTTTTAACATATTTTCACGTGAATTATTCTTCCAATTATACCCTCAAGTCAATTTTCACGTCCTATCCTATATTTGAGGAAGTTCTATTTGATTTAACCGTTAAACATATGCTATACATTGTGCAAATAATAAATATAAAAGATGAAGAAGAATATAAATTATAAAATATGCATTGTTTGCACATATTAAAAAAAATAAATGTGTGAATAGTGTACAAAATTTAACAAAACAAATAATAAATTTTAAAAATGAGACAAATACTAATCTTGATAAGTGAGCTAAACAAGAATAAAATTTTCAATAGAAATATAATAATAATCTTATCAATAATCATGATATTGTTGGGATTTATGCCTTAAAACTCGTAGATAGTGAATGTAACCGTTGACCGGATATTAATGAAATAATATTGATATATTTTTCCATTAATTGTTATTAGTTATTTTATATATGTCTTTGCCTAATAATAACCCTAATCCAATAAACTAGACATCCAAGGCTGTAATATGAGTCTTGAACTATATGTAGTGACATATGGGATCATTGTTCAAGAAACAGCCTAAAGGGTCTATAGTATAGGGATAAGACTGGGTGCCTTATCCTGGTGACACTATGGATACGACCCACTTTGTATTTGATACAAACGCTGCGATCCAACGCGTTCGTGTAGGAGACATGCGAGTGGGGGTATCCTATGCAATGAGTTTGCATAAGACCGGACCCCGAAATAGTAACCACTGGTTATAACACTGTTAACTAGTTGGTTTTCTATTTCACTAGGACGACCTAGACAACTTAGTCTTAATCCTGAGTTGATTATGGGCTCCTGCTCATGAGAGATTGTCCTTTGATTTATATGGGTGAGAGTGGCCAATATGCCGACTCAATAAGCCTACCACTTTGGGGACAAGACCGAATGGGGAGCTGGGAACATAATCGTGCAAGATGGAATTCACTCCTTCCCGACTTTATGGAAGCAGATGAGTGTTCCCTTAAGTGGTTACTCCGAGTCTTGAACAAAGGGCCCTACCCTCTCAATGGCACGAGAGGGTTTTCTGTTTGATGGTTGGACCACAAACAGGTTGTTCATTAGAGGAGAATTGGTACTTAAGGAAATAGAGGTAACCCAGGGGTAAAACGGTAATTTGACCCAGCTGGTGTTACGGACACTCGTGAAGGACTAACTAGTCGATATTGGTCTAGATCCGTGGACACAGAAAATATGTCTGCAGTGAGAAGAGTGCAACTGTGAGTCTATAGTGGAATGTACACACAGTTAACGAATATTGATTAATGTGGTTAATGAGTTTGACCAATTAATCTCACATCGTTGGAGCTTCTGATCTGCAGGTCCATTAGGTCCCACTGGTAGCTCGTAAAGTAATTTGATGCAACTAAGTAATAAAAGTAAATTGAAAATGTGTTCAATTTATTAAGGGAAATAAATATAATATATATTGATATATTATTATGAGAGAAATTAATATTTGAAAAGTTCAAATATAAATTTATGGAAGTTTGAAAGAGTTCAAAATAATGAATTAATTAATTTAAGGCCTAAAATGTGTTTGGGCAAATTAATTAATTCTAGGTCGGGAATTAAATATGTGATATTTAATTGGTGGTTAATTAATTAAAGAATTCATTAACCGGGAATTAATCAATTATGGAAATAATTAATCACTTAAGGAAGTGATTAATCATTTATGGAAATGATCTAATCACTTATGGAAGTAATTAGTCATTTGTGGAAAAGATTAATCAATTATGGAATTGATTGATCATGATTGATTAATTAAGGAATAAGATTGAATCAATTATGGAAAAGATTGATTTAATTGAATATTTTATTCATGACCTCTCTTCTATAAATAGAATACTAGACCTAATTGGTCATGACACTTGACACTCTTGAAAGACAAGACCTAGAATTCTCTCTAGCCTCCCTCTTAGAGAAAGACTCCCACAAGTCTTTTGCCTCCTAGACTCAGAGACATACCGGTGTAACCTCTGTGGTGATTGTGTCAATCAAAGAAGAATTTCCAGCGAAGAATACCTTGAAGCGGCTGCTGCGTTTTCGTTCGTGGAGCTTCGTTGGCGAAGAACGGTCAAATCTACAACGGAGGTTTGTAACGGTTCTTCCTCTTTTCTTTAGAAAAGTTTTAAAAATAAATTTAGATTTATTTTAGCATGTTTAAACCGATTTTACAGCGACTTTAAAGTTCGTTTAAAGTTTTGTTTGAGTTATCGTAACGGTATTTTAATGTTAATTAATATACGGCGTAAGGTCCAATCGATGCGCTTCCGCTGCGTGAGGACTTTTATTCCCTTCAGATATTCCATCTTAAAATCAATTGGCCATGAAAGGAGTAATCTATGTGTATAATAAACCATTTCTCTTTTCAATGTGGGATACTTGACAAATCTTACAAACTAACAAACTACTACTACATATAAAAAAAGTAGAAGGATTCCCAATTTCTCTCGTGTGACCCATATATAACAAATGCAAAGTGTGCAACATAAATCATAAATCGTATAATGTAACTTGTTCGCACGTTTGCATCTTCACAATGTTATTCGTTATTTCCAATTGTGAAATTTGGTCATTGACTTTGTCGCCATGATTGCATGATCTTTAATTTTAAAATAACCAAAGTAAAAACAGTTTATTGTTGAACGATTAGTTTGGTGTGCGATAAGTTTTGTTTTGTTTTAATTAATTATACTTAACTACTAATATTTTTGTTTTATTTTGTAATTCCCATAAATACTTCTGTCAAAATAACTTTGGTGCTCAAGTATTCACATGTTGATGGCAAAAAAAGTGTGAAGAGAATTGAAAATAAAAAGGTTTTGTAACATGTGAGGAATAAGCTAGCTCAAATAATTATAAAAGCTTCCATTTATGAACAAAGTACTATTCAAGTAATATTATATTTTAATTAATTTGTAGGTAGGATTCTTTATCTAATTAGAAGATTATTTGATATGAAAAAACCATGATAGGGATGGAACGCTTGTAGAACAGTTTGAATTAAGTTGTACAATATGTGTAGTGGCTATAAATAATCTATATAATAAAACATATTTTTATTCTTTTATGTTTATATCAATTTAGCTTTCATAACATATAGTACATATACTTTTTTTGGTACTTGACTTTTGAAGTAGAATGATTAGCATTGTTGCATATTTTTGAACAGGTAAGATAACTACTAGCTTGTTTAGCTAATTGCATGTATATTAATGTGATTAAAGGTTGAAGAAGATAACAAAATGCACTAGCCACTAGTTTGATATCTTGTAAATCTACTCATACCTGGACTTTTGACTACGATGCATAAGATGACATCTAACTTCACCTGATTACCAAGTGACCCTATAATCTCACATGGAAGACCTGAAAATATTCGAATAAGTGACTTCTTCCATTTGGTCAGAAAAGATTCACCAACAGATTTACAAATCTCTCACACAGTAATTTAATTACTAAGTACGTACTTGGAAACTACTTCTATGTGTCCTAGTCGATTTGTACTAGTTGAGCCTACGTGCATTTATTTTTAGCTTTAAAAACTTACCAAACGACAACGAGGACATCTAGATTGTAATCTAGAAATGTACTACTTGGATTGAGATGCTGCTAATGTGCTAAACCCTCTAGTATCAAAACATTTGAAAGAGGTAAAATGCAAAGAAATAAAATAATATGTTGTAAGGTAAAAAATAAAAATTGATGAATGGTTAGAATATTTGGGTTTGAAAGCAAGGATAAGCATGAGGTGACACACAACACAACAAAGTAGGGTATGAGAAAAGATAGGGACTTGTCTTAATCTTGCAAAGCAACCACAACCAGACAACCACCACACCCTCATGGGCCTTTGCCAGCTAATCAAAGCCCACGTGGGCCCTTCTTCTTTACGGCCCATTGGGCCCACGTCTAAAGACTTTAAATTAATTAAAAACAAACATAATTTCTTGTGGGACCCATTCGTACTGGCTGGCACCTATCAGTAGGTTCCACACGTGTGCCATTAATATCGCGACACCGACGCTTTTTTCTTTTAATTTTTTTAAACAACTTTTTTAATGCGTTTTTTTAGCCACTTTTTTTTTTTTTTTTTTTTTTTTTTTTTTTTTTTTAATCCTTATCTTTTATGTAAGTGTACGATTAGAAACCGTACTGTCCTCTTTGGATTTTATTGCAGAGTCAATTAGATTCATATGTATCCCTATCATTTATGATCATAAAGTATTGCAAAAATGACATAATTAGGGTTTAGTTTGAATTATTTGTGTTCAAGAAGCTTTCGAATATTTAATACATCCATGATTTGGTGTTTAATAAATTCTTAAACTTTAAAAGTTGTCTAATAAATTATATTTTTTACTTTCAATTTTGTACTTAATAACTAGTGAATGTTATACCAATGTGTACATGGCTCTTTATGACAATCATGGAAGGTCGGTTCCTAAATCTATTTCTATTGCCTTTGGAATAGCATGTGAAAAAAAAAATGCTGCTTGAACAAAATATATTTTTCCATATGAACCTTGGAAAAAATTAATAATTTCAAATGTGTTTAATATA
Organism: Luffa acutangula; assembly: GCA_036850905.1. Taxonomy (NCBI): domain Eukaryota; kingdom Viridiplantae; phylum Streptophyta; class Magnoliopsida; order Cucurbitales; family Cucurbitaceae; genus Luffa; species Luffa acutangula. The sequence goes on along the minus strand of CM072089.1, from coordinate 25,743,034 downwards.
GTTTTTGGAGTGATTTTATGTGATCCAAAGTGTCATGGGTAATTTTGGACTACCTCGATGCACAAGGAGCTGACGAGGACATTCGGGCAGAAATCGAATTGGAGGGTGGACCCCGGGGCGAAACGGGCCAGTGGGTCAGGCCAAGACTGAAGGGGTCGGGCTTTTGGCCTGACCCTCTGCTCGGCCCGCCTGCGCGGGTCGAGCCCGTCTGGCTCCGTATGGTCCCTACTGTCTCTGGCCGCCCTGGTTCCGCCTAGTTTGTCCCGAAACGCCTCCGAATACCTAAAAACCTAGGACCATAAGCAGATATTTATACCTCTCTTCGCCACTGAAGAGAGTATTCGAACTCTAATCGAGAACTCTATTCTCTACTTTCTCCTCTTGCTCTTACTTCCTTGCTTCCCATCGTTCTGCTTGCTAACTTAAGCATCAGAGACGGTGTGGCTAGCACCACACCGGTGTGCAGGTTTACCGTTTTGCAGGTCACGTCTTCTCCCATTCACAAACAAATTTACCGTTGGTGGCACGTGAAGGTCAGGTGAGTTCCTCTGACCAAATTTGACCATAAAGTGTTTTTTTTAATCTTATTAAATTAAAATAAAATTTATAAACCATCTTTTTTAATAAACACTTGATACAAGGATTATCCAAAAATAACTTTAATTAAAGTGATTAATCAAATATCCTCAAAACATGTAATAAATGTTTTTAAAAAAATTATACTTAATATAATTATTTTTAATATAGTACAACCTAACAAATTTGTTATTTAAAATGCTTTTGAAAAAAAAAAAGGTAAGATATAATAGAATTTTTATTGATTTTTTTTCAACAATGTTTAAACTAAAAGAAAATCCAAACGAACCCTTCGCGAACCCTTCGCAAAGCTGTCTGAAAGTGAATGACTATGATGTAGTTGAAATACTCCAAGTGAATTTTGGTCCATACAATTATCATTTTTAAAATCAATGAAATAATAATAAATGTAAAATTATATATGTTGTTGCTAAAATTTCGACAAGGGAAAATGTACATGATCTTCACATGATAGCAACTATGAATTTGTTTGGAGGGAGAAAGACGTGATTTGTAAAACAAGAAAAACTGCATATTGGTGTGGTGCTTGCCGCACAAGCTTCGATACTTAAGTTAGTTAGAGATTTAGTATGTAGCAAGTATTGAGAATGAGAAAGAAGTTTTTACTAAGTTAATGAAAGGTATTTATATGGGGCTCTAGGCCAGATTAGATTAGGGGTGAATCAAAACGGACTAAATGGAAACTCTCTAGGCAAAGGGTCAAGGTTGGCCTCAACTTTGGTTTGAGGTCGACCCTAGCCTCAACTTAGGTTGAGGTTGAGACTGAGGAAGGGAATTGGGTCTTGACCCAATTTCTCTCTTCTTCCATTACTCTTGGGCTTGGTTACTTCATGTGTTTTCTTGAGTTTGTCCCATCCTAGGGGTTTGATTCTTGAAAAATCCTTAGAAATGACTAGAATTATAGTGTAGTTTTGAAAATTGGTCATACAGGATTTTTTAGTGAAAAATAGTAGTCAATCGGTATTTTGTTTTCGTGCATTTTAATCTTCCAATTTTACTCTTGATTCGTTTTCCACATCCCACCATTTATCTGTGCAGCATATCTGATCAATTTGTTTTTGAAAAAATAGGAAACCACCAATCCCATGAATCAAGGAATGAACGATTACAACATAAATCCTCTCTCTATTCCCATTTGAAATTCAAATCCAGATTTTTTTTTTGCTTTGCAATCTGATAGACTACCCAAAATATAGGTATTTGATTCAATTTTCCAGTATATTTTTATGGGTTGCTTCATCGTCTTTTCCAAGAAGGTTGATCGATTTGTTGGTTCACCATTCCTTCCAACACTGTAGATTGATCATAGGTATGTTTCTGAAGGAGTGAAGAACACTCGAGCGGAAGCGTTAGCTGATCTTAGGCCTTGATTTTCATTAATTTGATTGATTAAAGCATGCTTGAAGAAGAACAAAAACAGAGCAACGTAAACTAACCTCTTGGAGCTCCGAATTCAAGCTTGTCGTTGGATGTTTCTCATCACGAACTTGACATGGACGACCACCAAGATCTTCCCCGCTATTCTCCGACCTTAGAACGGGCTTGTGGGAACCCGAGCATCATAAATTTGAGGGAGAAAGAAAATGGGTTTTTGGGAGAGAATTTTGAGGGAAAAATGAATGTGACTTGCTGTAATCTTCATCCTCTTTTCATCCTCTTCATTTTTCCTTTTAAATGAAGTATACATGCACTTAAGATGCATGACAATTAGCCACCAAATTCAATGACTCAATGGATTAAAAGGGTTGGTGTCAATTCATTAAGCAAACAACAAAAAAATTGAATTCTAATTTCATAATTCAATTTTGAATTTCACAAATCCAATTTTCTAATTAAATTTAATTCAAAATTAACTTTAATTAAAATAATTAATTAAACAAATTTTAATTAATTATATTTATTTAATATCAAATATTAAATCAAATAATTGCACCAATCCCGTTTCTCTCAAAACCGATAAATTTGAATCACTATTCAAATTTAAACCGATTATGTATCGAATACATTTTCCAACATTTAAACCATATTTAAATAACTAACTCTCTTTAATAATTATAGTTTAATTCAAAGATTAAACTAAAACACGTTAAGTATATCGTATATAGTTTAACGTTAACTCCCTAATTCGAATTTGAACGTTTTCAAATTCTTTCATCACTCTGTTCTAAGGTTAGATCCGATTGAGCTAGCAGGGGGACCTAATGGACCTACAGATCATGGGCTCCAACGATCCGAGATTAACTGACTGAACTCGTTCAATCCAAGTTAACCAATATTCGTTAACTAACGGGACACTCCACTATAGCCCGTAGCTGAACTCCCCTCACTGTAGATATATTTCTGTCCACCTGATATAACCGTAATTAGTAAGTCAATCCTTCACAGGTTGTTCGTAACTATAGTAAGGTCAAAAGTCCGTTTTACCCCTATAGCACCTCTTGTTCCTTAAGCCTTCAACTGAGTCCCTATTGAACAATTGGTTTGTGGTCCAACCACTAAACCTAAATCCTCTCGGGCCAATGAGAGGGTGGCGCGCCTTTGTTCACATCCCGGAGTCAGTACTTAAGGGAACAACCTCTCTACTATCCCTAAAGACAGGTAGGAGTGAATTCCATCTTGCAGGACTATGTCCACAGCTATCTACTCGGTCTTATCCCCAAAGTGGCAGGTTTATTGAGCGGCACTTATGGACCACTCTCACCTATGCAAATCAAAGGATAATCCCGAATAAACAGGAGTTCATAGTTAGCTCAGGATTAAGATCGAGTTACCTAGGTCATCACTTTGAAATAATCAGTTTCACAGTAAACGGCGTTATAAAGTGAAAGTGACTTATTTCGAGGTCCGGTCTTGTACTTCTTTTGCATAGGACGCCCCCACTCACATGTCTCTACATGAATGATTTAGGATCACATCGTTTGTATTAAAACAAAGTGGGCCTCGTCGCATAGTTTTTCCTAGGATAAGATATCCAGTCTTATCCCTATACTATTGTTTGGTATCCGCAAGTGCACGGGCCACAAGTAATATAAAACGGAAAGTATTCCGAGTATCGAATCCTCAGGGAGGCGAAGCGAAACTTAAGCAATTAATTAAAATTCTCTTGAGCACTGAAAATACTTAGGTGAAATAATATTTAGGGACTACGTTCATGAAATAAGAAGATTTAATTTAAAATGACTAAATAAAAACAAATTTGATCAATCAGAAATAAAATGTGGAGAAAGAGTTTTCTTTAAGCGGGAAGAGGGGTCTTGAAAATCAATGATTAGCTAAATAATTGCTATAATTATCCTATCTCATTGCCCAACTAACTATAAACCTAGAATCTCCGTTAATCACATAGGTTTTCCTGTCGGTTTCCCCTAATTGTAATTAATTCATTTTAACAACCTAAGTGTCCTTAGCGCTATTAAAATTCATTAATTATTACGCTCTGATTCATTTTAGGAATCTATGTTTAATCAACTAATCCCGGTGTCACAACGGGCAATTAAACTAGTTGCATGGATTATGATCTATCTTAATTTCTCTCCGTCGAGTTTCCATTAAGAAACGAATCATTACACAATTGGCCAGATTGAGTAAAGCATTAAGCATATCCATACAAATAATTAGGATATGGGCAAGAGACAAGAAATTATAACAATATTTCCACTAACATTTCATTTCAAGACCCCAAATTGGGGTTTAGCTACACATAATATTCACAATAATTACAAGGGAAAGCATATTAAAAAGCATAAAGGAAAAGGAATTGACCGTCGAAAAACCCCTTACTGACGCTTGGAGCCCCCACTGACTACTCCTCGAGCCTCTAGAATTGCTTCCCAAAATTCCCCAAAAATTCCCACTAGAAGAACCCTCTCAAAAAGGCTCAAAAGCCTTGAGAGGGGCTCCAAAAAAGGAGTCTTAAGGAAGGGAGGAAAGGAATGAGTGATGATTGATTGATGAATCAAAATGAGGCACCGAGGGCGCCTATTTATAGGCCTGGAATAGGGGTAGCGTCGCGACGCTGCCTTGCCAAGCGTCGCGACGCTGCTGCGCACGCGGCTTGGGCAACAAGAAAGGGCAGCGTTGCGACGCTGCCTTGCTAAGCGTCTCGACGCTGTCCAGATTTTCCAGAAAAATCAGCTTCCTTTTGGGCTGATTTTTGGGCCTTCTTCTTCATTTCTCTTGGTCTTTTCTTCATGGATGTCTTCTTTGGGCTTCCAAATGCTTCATACTTTGATTTGGGTTATAATTACTTCAATTATGGCTCTTTTTCTCCCAAAATCATCATTTATGCTCCTAGAGACAAAATAACAAAATTCATTACATATATTCATTAAAAACACGATTAAAGCACCAAAAAGCTTAATAAATTGAGACTAAAATAGCGACATTTCTGCTCGCTATCACACCCCCAAACTTAAGCTTTTGCTAGTCCCGAGCAAAATAAATTCTAAAGATGCATGAAATAGAATCGCTCAACCCTCAATGATTTTTGAATTCTTAGGATCGAATGGAAAACATGCAAGTGGAATAAGCAAGCACCGCATACTCTTGAAGAAATCTTAAACTAGTTTGAACTTAAGATTAATGAATAGCATGCTCAAGACTTATCTATTGATTCTTTTACTAACCTAGATTAGTCTTATGGCTTTCTCCATTTGTTTTCCCCCTACACTGGCTAAGAGCCCCTAATACTTCGGAGTCCTTCTATCATGCAAAAAAAAGTAACTAGGGTGCCTGTCATCTTTTTCTTTTTTCATGGGGGAGCAGAATTCTCACTTGATTTTTTTTTTCTTTTTCTTTTGCTCCTCCCCCAAACTTGCATTTTGATATCTAATGGTACTAGCTTTCACACTACGGTGCAGGGACCCTTAACCCGAATTTTATTCTTTGGTTGGCCTAACTGATCACACCGCAGGTAGCTCTTTTTACCCCTAGGCTTTTTTCTTTTGAGTAAGCAAAAATTCTTTTTCAACAGATTTTCTTTTTCTCACATTATCTTTTGTTGCTTTTGCTTTTCTCTCAGCAGGCATAACATTTTTTTTTTCTTACCTAGTTCTTTAGAGCAATCAAGCATGAACTTCCTGATATTAGAAACTAAGCCTATCGGGGTGACACCAATTTTGAAAACCATAATAAGAATCTAGATTTTCAAAGACGTCAATAGATAAGACTATTGCATGCTTTAGACATCAAAACTAAGTATCAAAAAATTTTAAAATTTCACAATTTCTGCCGTGCTCCCAGATTCCACAACATATAAACCATTTTCTCCCAAAATTTCAAAAATCACATCCTTGGCTATCATGGCTATCTATTCATGCATCCTACAGAATTTAAATATGCTCAACACAGCAGAAACCTCCCCCCCAAACTTAAACTAAACATTGTCCCCAATGTTTTAAAACAGAAAAGCATAAAGAGGGATACTGAGACTTCCCTGAGCTAGGAGCGCTTCATCCTCTTCCTTTGGATCCATGAAAAATGGGAAATGTGGAATTTTGGGATTTGCTAAGGTGATCCTGCAAAACAAAATTGGATCACGGAGCAAAGAAAATTATTTACCGCAAAAACAACTAACTACTTTAATCCTTGGGTTGCCTCCCAAGCAGCGCTTTCTTTAACGTCTTTAGCTAGACTAGGCTCGACACGCTTACGGAGGCTCAAAATAAAAATTTTCATCATCCTCCGGGCCCTGCAAAAAATCATGCACCGAATTGCATACAACAAACAGGGGAGAAAAAAAACTTTCCCCTGGCCCATCTTCACTAAAGAGATTCTCATAATAACATTTCAGAAAATAATCTGCTGCATCAAATCTCTTTTCTAAATCTCTATTTTCAAAACAGTTGTTAACAGAGTCATCAAGCGTTATATTATCTACTGGTCTAGGATCTAGAGATGGCCTATCAATCATGCCAGTCCATTCATCAGAAAAAATATCTACATGCTCAGTAGATCCTTCAGACTCAGAATTAAAAAATGATTCAACTAAGCTATCACATGACTCATCATCAGAAGAATTAAAGAATTCAAGAATTTCAGGATCAGATTCTATACTATTCACAGATTTAAGTTCTTCTGGATCAGATTCTATGCTATACACATCATCAGGACATGAAAAGAAAGTATTCAGACTCAGAATTTAAAAATGATTCAACTAAGCTATCACATGACTCATCATCAGAAGAATTAAAGAATTCAAGAATTTCAGGATCAGATTCTATACTATTCACAGATTTAAGTTCTTCTGGATCAGATTCTATGCTATACACATCATCAGGACATGAAAAGAAAGTATTCACATTGTGAGGATTCATGCATTCAGGAATGTCAAGATCAGACTCAATAGATTCACTGTAATCATGGTCAGACTCAAAATTATCTATCGAGCAATCTTTTTTATGCCTTTTATGTTCATGCTCAATGTCAGGCAATTCAATATCATCATCAAAATTATTCAGTTCAGGCAATTCCAATTCATTTTCAAAGGAAGGTAAATCATCAACTGCAGATCTTTCATTTTCACAAGCAGGCAAGTCTAATTCATTTTCAAAGTCAGGCAGATCCAAATCATTTTCAAACAGAGGATTATCCATATATGCATCATGATCAAAATCCATATTATCAACAAGCATTTCTCCTAAGCCTAGGCCAAGATTATAGTCTACCTCTTCATCGTCATCAGTCAAATATTCAGGCCCAACAGAAAAACATGTATGTAAGCTACAAACAGATTCATCTTGGCCAAAAATACTAAACACGACTTTTTCATCATCAATGTTCAAGGTAAGCTTACCTGTATGCACGCTAATCTCGGCCTTACCAGTGGCTAGGAAAGGTCTGCCTAAGATAATTGGCACCTCTTTGTCCTCTTTCATGTCTAGTACCACGAAATCTACAGGGAAGATGAATTTGTTGACTTTCACCAACACGTCCTCCACAACACCCATCGGGTGGGTAATCGATCTGTCAGCAAGCTGGAGAGTGACGTCAGTGTCTGTCATACCTGATAAACCAATCTTCCTGTACACAGAGTAGGACATCAAATTTATACTTGCTCCTAAATCACACAAAGCCCTATCGAAGGATACTTCTCCTATGGTACAGGGAACAGTAAAACTCCCTGGATCTTTCTGCTTAGAGGGTATCCTACCAGAAATGATGGTACTGCTACTTTCAGATAAATTATAAACTTCTTTTTTCAGACTTTTCTTTTTAGAAAGCATTTCTTTCATGAATTTTCCATAATTTGGCATATTATACAAAGCTTCTACCAATGGAATATTCACAGACAACTTTTTAAACATTTCTAAAAATTTTTGAAATTGTTCATCTAATTTGACATTCTTAAATCTTTGAGGAAAAGGTAACTCCCTGTAATCAAAGGTTGGACATTCGCCCCTCCGCTTGGGCGGGCTAATATGCGAACCTCTGTCATGGTGGTTGCATGGAACCACTTCTTCCTCAGTCATCTTTTTATTGTCATTCTGCCTCTCTTCTTCTTTTCTACCTGCACAGCTGTTAGAAAAATCACATTTTAATTCAATAGAGTTAGGATGATGTTGGAACCTTTCAGAGGAGGCTTTTTGTGCCTCAGCCCCTTCATCTTCATCCCTTCTCTTTTCTTCTTCCTTTTTCTTCTCTATACTGTCCTCTAATCTTCTGCCACTTCTTAGAACCACCATCTTACACTGCTCTTTCGAGTTAGGCTCAGTATCGCTTGGAAATTTTCCCTTCTGCAGGGCATTTACTGCTGAAGCAATCTGACCTATCTGCACTTCCATATTCTTTAGAGATGCGTCGTGGTTGTTCACTGATGTCTGGAGACTCACATTCAATATCCTTTGTTCCTTGATGAATAAAGCCACCATCTCCTCCAGATTATTTTTCTTTTCAGGAGTACTCGTTGATGCAAAACCTGGGGGTGGCTGCAAAACATTCTTCGTATTCGCATATGAGAAGTTCTCGTGATTGCGCAGACTGGGGTGGTAGAAGTTTGGTACTCCTTGAGTATATGATCTATTTCCTATGTATTGAACTTCTTCCACATCTTGACCTTCCTTCTTTGAATGACCTTCAGCTAAGGTGGAAATGGACTTAACCACCTCAGATGACGTCAATTTGTTTAGAGCATTGGTCAGAGATGCTAGTTGCGCTTTTAGTGAACTTGACTCATCTAATTCATACAATCCAGCCTTCTTTGTACATGTTCCTCTCTCCGTCGGCCATTGATAACTTGTTGCCGCCATTTCCTCAAGCAGGTCTTTGGCTTCTGCCACTGTTTTTGAAAGAAAACTCCCTCCTGCTGATGTGTCAAGGACTGTCTTTGTGGAGGGGTTTAATCCATTATAGAATAACTGTACCTGAAGCCAATCAGGATATCCGTGTTGGGGGCATCGCCTAAGCATTTCCTTATATCTTTCCCACGCTTCGTACAACTGTTCTTCGTCAAGCTGTCTGAATGTTCCAATTTCAGTCCGCAGCTTGGTAGTCTTAGCTGGTGGAAAAAATTTTGTCAGAAAAGCCTGGGCAAGCTTGTCCCAAGTACTGATGCTGCCCGTCTCGACTGATTCGAGCCAATCTTTTGCTTTATCCTGCAGGGAAAATGGAAATAGCCTCAATCTGATTGCGTCGGCCGGAACTCCGTTCATCTTTACCGTCCCGCATATTTCTAGGAATGATCGCAGATGAGAGTGGGGGTCCTCGGAAGGATGTCCCTTGAACGAGTTATCGCGCGCCATCTGAATCAACCCTGTTTTTAGCTCAAAATTTGTAGCTTGGATGGGGGCGTAAACAATTCCAGAATTCTCGGTAGGAAGAACTGGCTGCAGAAAATCTCTAATTGCCTTGGGAGCTTCTTCTTGGTGGGCCATTGTTTCTGCTAATCTTTTTTCTTTTCTAATGAATTTTAGAGTCCTGTTAATCTCAAGATCTAACGGAAACAGATCAACCACCTTGTTTCTTCGCATACAATGCTCCCAGATAACAAAAAGAACCAAACAAAAATGATATTCACAAAATGATAAAAGAAAAATATTTACACCTAAATTACCATTTACCCTTTTCTTTTCGATGTCAAGAAAAATTAATATTTGCTTAAAAATCAAGCCTCCCCGGCAACGGCGCCAAAAACTTGTTTGGTATCCGCAAGTGCACGGGCCACAAGTAATATAAAACGGAAAGTATTCCGAGTATCGAATCCTCAAGGAGGCGAAGCGAAACTTAAGCAATTAATTAAAATTCTCTTGAGCACTGAAAATACTTAGGTGAAATAATATTTAGGGACTACGTTCATGAAATAGGAAGATTTAATTTAAAATGACTAAATAAAAACAAATTTGATCAATCAGAAATAAAATGTGGAGAAAGAGTTTTCTTTAAGCGGGAAGAGGGGTCTTGAAAATCAATGATTAGCTAAATAATTGCTATAATTATCCTATCTCATTGCCCAACTAATTATAAACCTAGAATCTCCGTTAATCACATAGGTTCTCCTGTCGGTTTCCCCTAATTGTAATTAATTCATTTTAACAACCTAAGTGTCCTTAGCGCTATTAAAATTCATTAATTATTACGCTCTGATTCATTTTAGGAATCTATGTTTAATCAACTAATCCCGGTGTCACAACGGGCAATTAAACTAGTTGCATGGATTATGATCTATCTTAATTTCTCTCCGTTGAGTTTCCATTAAGAAACGAATCATTACACAATTGGCCAGATTGAGTAAAGCATTAAACATATCCATACAAATAATTAGGATATGGGCAAGAGACAAGAAATTATAACAATATTTCCACTAACATTTCATTTCAAGACCCCAAATTGGGGTTTAGCTACACATAATATTCACAATAATTACAAGGGAAAGCATATTAAAAAGCATAAAGGAAAAGGAATTGACCGTCGAAAAACCCCTTGCTGACGCTTGGAGCCCCCGCTGACTACTCCTCGAGCCTCTAGAATTGCTTCCCAAAATTCCCCAAAAATTTCCACTAGAAGAACCCTCTCAAAAAGACTCAAAAGCCTTAAGAGGGGCTCCAAAAAAGGAGTCTTAAGGAAGGGAGGAAAGGAATGAGTGGTGGATGATTGAGTGATGATTGATTGATGATTCAAAATGAGGCACCAAGGGCGCCTATTTATAGGCCTGGAATAGGGGTAGCATCGCGACGCTGCCTTGCCAAGCGTCGCGACGCTGCTGCGCACGCGGCTTGGGCAACAAGAAAGGGCAGCGTCGCGACGCTGCCTTGCTAAGCGTCTCGACGCTGTCCAGATTTTCCAGAAAAATCAGCTTCCTTTTGGGCTGATTTTTGGGCATTCTTCTTCATTTCTCTTGGTCTTTTCTTCATGGATGTCTTCTTTGGGCTTCCAAATGCTTCATACTTTGATTTGGGTTATAATTACTTCAATTATGGCTCTTTTTCTCCCAAAATCATCATTTATGCTCCTAGAGACAAAATAACAAAATTCATTACATATATTCATTAAAAATACGATTAAAGCACCAAAAAGCTTAATAAATTGAGACTAAAATAGCGACATTTCTGCTCGCTATCAACTATAGACCGTTTTAGGCTATGTACTTGAACTTGATCCACTTATATGTCACTACATAAAGTTCAAGCATTCATCTCATAGCCATGGATTCTAGTTTTATTGGATTTGGGTTAATAAAAACATAGTGAAACAAATCTTTCGACAACCATAATAAAAACTATCTTAATAAGTTTTATATATAAATGTGTTACATTTACTATCCACGAGTTTTAGGACATAAACCCCAACAATTTCAACGTATTTTTTTTCATTTTTTTTAAAATCATATTCATTCTTTTGTTCATTAATGTAATTTTTTCTCTTTCTTTTCAAATTTAGATGTATACTATTCTCCTTTCTATATGGTAGGATTGTTGGGTTTTATGTCCTCAAACTCATGGATAGTAAATGTAAACATTTGACCGAACATTAATAAAATGATATTTCATGTATTATTCATTTATTATTGTTTGTATTGCGTATATCTTGCCTAAATAACCCTAATCCAATAAACTAAACATTCTAAGCTGTTTGTATGAGACTTGAACTAGTATGTGGGGACATACGGGGATCGTTGTTCAAGATACAGCCTAAAGGGTCTATAGTATAGGGATGAGACTAGGTACCTTATCCTAGTGACACTATGGATACGACCCGCTTTGTATTATGATACAAATGCAATGATCCAACACGTTTGTGTAGGGGACATGCGAGTGGGGGTATCATGTGCAATGAGTTTGCATAAGACCGAACCGCGAAATAGTTAATCACTAGCTGTAACACCGTTGACTAGTTAGGTTTCTATTTCACTAGGATGACCTAGGAAACTTAGTCTCAATCCTGAGTGGGTTATGAACTCTTGCTCACGAGGGATTTGAAGGATTGGAATTCCCATTTCGTTACAGCGGAAGCAATTGGACCGTTCGTAAATTAATTTTGTTATACAAAAATACCAATACATTGGCAAAAGGTTAAGCGATGAGAAACATACCTTCGTTGACGACTCTGAATTCTTCAAGAACGCCTTTTCTTGATTGCTCTGCAACAACGAAGAAAACCACCATTTGATCTTCCCCGCTATAACTCTGAGATTAAGAACGTAGTTGTGGGACTACCTAATCTTGAATGGGAAAAACTCAGTTCTTGAGTTGAGAGAATATGAGAAAGCCTTATGGTGGCCATATGTTGTATCACCTAAACCCTAGGGTTAGTGTTCTATTTATAGGAGAAAGGTCATGAATAAAATATTCATTTAAAATCAATCAATTCCATAACTGATTTAATATTTTCCTTAATTAATAAATTCCATAACCAATCAATTCCATAATTGATTAATCTTTTCCATAAATGATTGATCACTTCCATAAGTGATTAAATCATTTCCAAAAATGATTAATTACTTCCATAAGTGATTAATCATTTTCATAATTGATTACTTTCTAATTAATTAATTCTTTAATTAATTAATCATCAATTAAATATCATATATTTAATTTCAGACCTTCTATTAGTTAATTAATTAATTACCTAATTAAATATCATATATTTAATTTCAGGCCTTCAATGAATTAATTCTATAATATGAATCAAATTCATATTAAAATTTAAACTCCTTCAAATTCTCTTATATCCTATAAATTTAATATGAATCAAATTCATATTAATATTTTAACTTCTTCAAATATTTATTTCTCTCATAGACTATAGTTTAATTAAATCTCATTTAATTCAAACTAAATTGAATAATTAATTAATTCATAATTAATTAATTCATCTTCTAATTAAATACTATATATTTAATTAGACATATATTTGAACTCTTTCAAATATATCAATCTCTCAATATAATAAAGTTTAATCTCAAATTAGACTTTATATTTTAATGCATCACTATACATTATATTAATTTATATGTCATACAATTAACTTAGTTCCCAATATGAATTTGAACTATCCAAATTCTCCCAAGATATATTTGTTCCTAATTACTCTTTACGAGTTAGCAGGGGGACCTAATGGACCTACAGATCAGAAGCTCCAATGATATGAGGTTAACTGATTAAACTCATTAATCAAGTTAACCAATATTCATTAACTGTGGGTCATTCCACTAAAGACCCACAGCTGAACTCTTCTCACTGTAGAACATTTCTGTGTCCATGGATGTAGACCTATGCCGGTAAGTCAATCCTTCACGAGTGTCCATAATCACAGCTGGGTTAAATTACCGTTTTACCCCTGTGTCACATCTGTCTCCTTAAGTACCAGCGTTCCTCTAATTAACAACCTGTTTATGGCCCAACCATTAAACAGAAAGTCCCTCTCGGGCCAGTGAGAGGGCGGGATCCCTTTGTTCAAGTCCCGGAGTCACCAGTTAAGGGAACACTCATCTACTTCTCCTAGAAGCGGGAATGAGTGAATTTCTTCTTGTGTTGTCATGTCCCCAGCCTCCCACTCGATCTTGTCCCCGAAAAGGAAGGCATATTGAGTCGGCGTATTGGCCACTCTCACCCATGCTAATCAAAGGACAATCCCTCATGAGAAGGAGTTCATGACACACTCAGGATTAAGACTGAGTTACCTAGGTCATCATATTGAAACAGTAACCTAACTAGTTAACGGTGTTATAACTAATGGTTGACTATTTCGTGGTCCGGTCTTATGCAAACTAATTGCATAGGATACCCTCACTTGCATGTCTACTACATGGACGTTTTGGATCAATACGTCTGTATTGAATACAAAGCGAGTCGTATCACATAGTGTTACCAGGATAAGGTACCCAACCTTATCCCTATACTATAGACCTTTTAGGTTGTTACTTGAACATCGATCCCTGTATGTCCCCACATACTAGTTCAAGTTACATACAAACAACCTTGGATCTTAGTTTATTGGATTTGGGTCAAATTGTGCAATATTTAACAATAACACTTTATTGTTGAAACTCAATAACACTTTATTGAAACAAGTATACAATTTGTTTACATTTACTATCTACGAGTTTTATGGCATAAAACCCAACAGGATTGTCTTTTGATTTGTATTGGTGTGAGTGGCCTGCACGCTGACACAATAAGCCTACCATTTTGGGGACAAGACTGAGTGGGGAGCTGGGAACATAATCACACAAGATGGAATTCACTCATTCTAGTCATTAGGGTAAGTAGAGGTGTGTTCCCTTAAGTGGTGTCTTCAGGTCTTGAACAAAGGGTCCTACCCTCTCTATGGCACGAGAGAGACTTCTCTGTTTGTAGGTTGGACCGCAAATAGGTTGTTCATTAGAGGAGCACTGGGGACTTAAGGATATAGATGTAACCTAGGGGTAAAATGGTAATTTGACCAAGTTGGGGTTACGAACACACGTGAAGGACTGACTTGCTGTTATTGGTCGATATCCGTGGATACAGAAATATATTTGCAGTTAGAAGAGTGCAACTGTGGTTCTATAGTGGAGTGAACAACGAATATTGGTTAATTGGTTAATGTGTTTAGTCAATTAATCTCATATCATTGGAGTTTCTTGACTATAGGTCCATAAGGTCCCACCGGTAACTCATTTAGGGCGTTGAGGTAAATTGCTAAGGGAGAATTGAATATTCGAAAGGGTTCAAATATTAAATTAGAATGTTTGGGGTGATTGACATTCCTAATAAACTATAGGTTAAAATTTAATGCGCATTAGATGCACATTAAAACTATGGTTTAAACGAGAGAAAAGTAATTGAATATGTGATATTCAATTTAATAATTAATTAGTTTGAAAATTAATTAATTATTTGTTTTTAATTTAATTTAATTAAATTAGATTTAATTGAATTATTTTAAATTAAGGTTATGTGGGAATATTTATAACATGGTTAAATTAATTGTTAATTTAATTAGTTAATGAAATAATTATTAATAATTTATTTATTAGTAATTAGTATTATTAGTTGCAATAGCTGATAATACGTGGTATCCCCACTAACGGTGTAACACACATCTAAGGGAGTGAGAATAGGAGATAGTTACTCGTCTTCTTTGTGGATACGATCTCTCACTCTCTCTCAGACTTCCAAACGCTCTCTCGTTCTCTCTGGCAATTCAGTTTTACAGAATTCTAATTTTCCCTAGACAATTTTTTTTGCTCCCACAAGCATCCCAACGCAAAACCCTTAGTAGTCATACCGGTGGTTCGATTGTGGTCGTGTTCTTGGAGAAATTTCTAGCAAATTGGAAGAACGAGAGGCTGCTACAAAACAGTGAAGAATGCTTGGAGATTTGGTGAAATCCGGTCAAGTCGTCTACGAAAGTAAGTATCCCTTTAACCCTTTGATCTCTAGGATCAATTTCTAGATTAGATCTAGGCTTTCCTATGAATATTAGCATGCTTATAGCCTTAATACAGTAGGTTTTACATAAATTAACTTGCTATATTTTTTGTTGTCGTATCGGTATTCAAATAAAAAATCTAATTGGGTTTGGATCTCTGATTGTTTCCGATGCGTAAGGGTTTTCACCGCTACAAGGATGGGTTGTGGGATAATTGTAATCAATACAATGGATTCAAGGTGTCAACAATGTCAATGCATTCAGATTGTTCCTTCGAACAACTCATCGATTACATAAATAGTAAGTTTACATTTTAGAATAATGAAAAAATTAATTGTCTCTCCTTGTATAGCAATATTTCTGAAAAATTACAGTATTTAGGCTTTGTGAGGATAGAGACGTTGTAGGACTATTATTATCTATCTCCAACGCATGATAGCACCAAATTGGTGCTAATTATTTCTGTAAATTGTGCTTATCCTAATGCTATTATTTGTGATAATTGACTAATTTTGAGTCTTATTGATGTATAGGTCAATTTGGTGTTCTTGGGATCAAGAAGGACATTTTGGTAATTTAGCCAAAGAAGCGAAAGTCAACCAAGAAGTCAACAGGAGCAAATAATTCATCAATTTTCCTAAGAGGTAGATGCTACCTCACGGTGTCTCGACGCTACGGATGCAAGATGTAGGCCAAATTAGCGTCAGCGACGAGACGCTAGCCACGGTGTCTCGACGCCGCTACGTTTTATAAATATCCCTTTTTGCGATTTAGGTCATTCCAAGTCCGATTTCTGCCGTTCTTCTCCGATTCTCTCTCAATTTTGCTGTATTTTCCAGTTTTCTCTTAGTTTAGGCTTAGTTAGGGTCGGTTAATCAAGCCTCGGGCTTGGATTTGGCTTGTTCATGGCAGTCTAAGCTCGGATCGTTGTAATCGGGACCTTGGTTGTAAGTATGATCTTTATTTCATGGGATTCCTAATTCTTCTTGCATGATTTAGTGTATTGATTGTTGTTTAGACTCGATGTTTATGAATTTAGCAATGTTCATAGAGATTGACAACCTCGCCACAACTTGTTAAATTAATATGCTAATTAAAGTAGCAAATAGGTCTAAGCATGTAGCGATTTGGCGTGTTATTCCAAGTTTAGCGAATGACATGAAAAATCTAGAGTCTAAATATGTGTTTGAAATTAATTTAGGCTTTTCCTAGTTAATCTAGAGCATTCTAATCATCCTTAGCTTAATGCAATCGATTAGTAGATAATGTGCACGATCAGCTTATTAATCGGTTAGGACTAGTCTCGATGCATTGGTCGGATTTAGTAATTTAGGGATATTATGGCTTGCTAGCTTTTCCAATTTAGTCGATTAGGCTTTCAATTGGTAAATTAATTTTCTTGATAATCAATGAATGAAATAAGTCATACTGAAACCCGAACGTCTCCGATTACAATGATCCTCATGGTAAAATTAACCTGTCCGTCTTTATTTTCTACATTTTATTTTTTTGTATTTTAATTTCCTTGTTTTTAATCATTTTCTCTAATATCTCCCCCTTTCGGTTACTCATAAGCATAAAGAAATTTAGAAATAAAACCAATTGTTCCATGTGATCGACCTCAACCACTATTGCTACAAGTTAGCTTTAGGTGTCAGTGATTATAAATTTATTTGGTCTGAGGACTCGACAAACTCGTCTGATCAACGCAACACGACCAATGAAATCAGTATCGTAGTAGACTATGATCATTCTAAAACTATAAATGCTACAAATACAATGTGTATGCAACAAAATCCTAAGAAGTCCATGATTCTCTCCAAAAATTTAAGTTCATTGATTCTCGTGCACATTGATTCCTACGCAGTAAACATACCTTTGGAAGAAAAGTATGCGTTATAATCAAAGACTGATTTGAAGAAAGTTGTACATCTATTTGCCCTCAAACATAGTTTTCAATTTAAGACTGTGAAGTCAAACAGGAAACAACTAGTGGTTAGGTGTAAGGAACCATTTTGCGACTGATATGTTAGATCCTCCCATTTTCAGAATGGTCAACTTTGGGTTGTTCGAAAATTTGTTGATAAACATTCATGTTGTCTTGATATGGTAAAAAATGACCATAGGCAAACCACGTCTTTCATGGTAATCTTCCAATTTTGAAAACTTACTAAAATTAGCTAGAATTACAGTGTAGATGTTTGGAATGTATTGTCTAATCATGTAACAAATACAGTCTATTTGTCTTCCAGCTAACAACCATATTTTTCAAGTTAACTTAGGATTAATAACAATTTTAAACTAAGTTTACTAGGAATGACAATCACCCCAAACTAACTAGAAGAAATAGAGACACGTTTCTTTAAGTCTAAATCCTCGATAAGGATTAAGGATCACTTGGAGATACCGGAAAACATCAAACTACTATGGGAACTTGTAAAATAAGTTATGAGCAAACATTAAACTATATTGGAAATGAATTTACCTTATTTTCATTCCAACAAATACATTGTCATTTCTATTCTATAAACCTTATCAAAACAAATATACATTGTCATTCCAACAAGTCGTATACCTAGAAAACTTTGAAACATCAATTTGTCAGAGGCAGAATCCAAAAGTCAAGCTTTCTTTTAAACATTTCAAAGTTAAGTTGTATGTCATACTCCCCTAAACATGAAGTCCAAACTATTACATAATCATGGTTTATATATTCAAAATGGCAAATAGAGATCAAGTCTTACATAAGGAAAGTTCATCTATTCCTAAACAAAATCATGAGGCAATTATTCTTGTGCCGGTTGGGTGAGATTGAGATTAAAAGACGACCAACCCTTACCTTTTTTCATACACACTGTAATTGTGATTAGATAAAGATCAAGATACAATAAAGTGTTGAATTCTTATACCTTAGATTACTCTACTTCCTCTTCAACTTCTTTATCATTTGCTTCACCCTTTTTTGATTTTTTTGGAACCTTTTTTCCCTTCAAAATTCAAGTTGCAATTAATAGATTCAAGTTGCAATTAATAGTTCATTCCAAAATTCAAGGCAATAATTTTACCTTTTCAATTCTTGGTGAGTGAAAGGTTGCGGTCTGCGGGAATGTATGTATTTTTTTTCCCAATTACATTATTTTCTTCCATTTCTTTAATTTGTAGATGAAATTTTAGTTGCAACAGGTAATTTTTTTTTAATCCATATATTGTATTTTTTATTTTCTCCTATTTTTTTCTCCATAATCGGTGATTTGAATTAGTATCAAATCTCTTAATTTGAATTTTTGCTTTCAGATTTATCTTTTTGATTTTGAAATTCTGTTATTGAATTACACATGGAATCAATCTGTAAATTCCTAGATTCTCTCATTTTTTTTATAGTGTATTTAATTTAAATAATTTATAAATTAAGATTTCAGTCAGGGGCATTTTTGTCCGTTTTGTTACAAAAAAACTTACTAAAATTAACATTTGGCCATTTTTCAAATTGTAAATTCGGATAACCTTTTCTCAAAACAACTATTTAAAAATAGTCATTTATCTAGTTGCCCCTTGATTCTTTCTTCATTATTGGACTTATGCTTTAACTACAAATTACTTAGCTATAACATTAGACCCCACTCAGCCAGAACATTATGTTAGGGGGGCACACGTTCATATAAGGTTAAATAAATTTAGTCCATGAATTGTTCAATTTGTTTCTATATTGTTCCTAAACTCTAAAAAGTGTCTAATAAGTCTTAATTTTTTATGTCGTGTCTAATACATAAAGTTTTTTGTTTTGTTTTTTTTTTTTTTTTTTTGTATCCAATAAGTTCTTACATATTCGAAAATTTTAAAAATATAAATGTTATATACCTAAAATTTAATTTTGTGTCTAATACATTCTAGTGGACATTTTTTTTTTTAAAATTTTTAATTTAATATATTTTTTAAATTAATGTATCCCTTAATTACAAAATTAAAAGTTTGAGATTCGAAGAAAATAATGTAATTGGGAAAAATCGGAGTTCAAACGAGAAAGTTACAAGCAAAAGAAGATTGGAAGAAAAAGCCTACGTGGCAGTGACGTGGTGCTTACGTGGCATCCAACGTGGCAGCTGATGTGAATGATCAATTTCCTCCATTTTTCTCTTAATTTTAATCCTAATTTTAATTTTCATTATCTCCAAAATTCCATATCTTCAAAATTCACTCTTAATTTCAAAATCCTTTCCTTTTCCATTTTAAATTCAATCTCCACCATCCATCTTTAGTTTGATCTAACGGCCAATGTTCATCCTCCTTGACTATAAATTGGACTTGATTTTCACCTTTCATACACACCAAAAAGCTATCAAAGCCTTATTCTCTCAAGTCTCCCCACTCTAAAATTCTTG
The DNA here is from genome assembly GCA_036850905.1 of Luffa acutangula. Lineage (NCBI taxonomy): Eukaryota > Viridiplantae > Streptophyta > Magnoliopsida > Cucurbitales > Cucurbitaceae > Luffa > Luffa acutangula. The sequence goes on along the minus strand of CM072089.1, from coordinate 25,723,211 downwards.
TCCTCCATTGCTCCTAAATTGGCCTAGTTATTATTTTTTAGAGGTTTTTATTAGAGTGCTCTTATTTGTGTAAATTTTTTCTTTGAGAGGTACATCTTGTTGTGAGATTTTTGTATTCTTTATTGGGAATTGTAATAAGGTGTGGGTGCACCTTGGGAATTGAGTGGGTGGTTTAATCCTGAACCCGAAAAAGGATTTGTAGCGGTTTGATCCTGAACCCAGTTAAAAGGATCGTAGTGGTTTTGATCTTTAACCCGTTTAAAAAGATCGGTATAGGTTGGGTCCTAAACCTGTAAAAGGATCGGTAGAGGTTTACTCTTGTACCTGGAAAAAGAGTCGGTTTGGTTCTCACCCGTAAGAGACCCGTTGCAGTAAAATACCCAAGAAGGAGTCTTGGGGAGTGGAGTAGGAATTTCCGAACCACTATAAAATTTCCTTGTGTTATCTCTTTCTCTTTACTCTTTTAATTTCTGCTATTTCATTTTTATGAGTAGATTGCATGCCTAGGAAAATTGTCAAATATTTCTAGCATATTTTATGCTTCACAGTGCTTATTAAATTTATTTAGTTTAAATCAATTCATTTTAATTTAGCAAAAAGTTTTAAATTTTATTAAGCAACTCTATTCACCCCCCTCTAGTGTTGTCATACGGTCCTACAAAAAGGACCCCTCCTGTAGAAGCATTGACCATTCCCTGGGTTGCTAAGTTTAACCCATTGTAAAATGTTTCCATTTGGATACAATGTGAAACCGTGGTGGGGACACTTTCGCAAAAGCTCTTTAAACCTTTCTCAAGCCTCATTAAAAGTTTCATCCTCATTCTGCCTAAATCCCACTATTTCACTCCTCAACTTGGCATTCCTAATTGGTGGAAAGTACTTACTAAGAAATCTCTACGCTAACTCGTTCCAAGTACTAATTGATCCTGGAGAAAAAGAATTTAACCACGCCTTTGCTCCATCTCTAAGAGAATAAGGGAATAAGGTCAATCTAAGGGAATCTCTCGACGCTCCCTAAATAACTAACAAATCACTAACTCCTAAAAAAGACTTAAGATGTAAATGAGGGTCCTCAGATGGTAAACCATGAAATTGACCCACAGTCTGCAACATCTGGAGCATAACCGGTTTCATTTCGAAGTTTGCTGCCTCAATTGCAAGACTCATTATCCCTGGATTCAACTCGTCAAACATCGGGAAAACATACGCTCGAATGGCTTTGACCCTATCATTCGCTACAAGAATAGGGTTCTCAGCATAATCATTTTGCTGTGCATTTTGCTCTCTTGGTTTATTTTGTTGTATCTCACAGTTCTGCTGGGGATCAGCTTGATCTTCTGGAATATTTGGAAGGTGCGAAAGATCAGCCATTAGATTGAAATTCCTTTGTTGCTCTCTCTTTCTCCTTCTGAATGTCTGCTCAATCTTTGGGTCAAGCTCGAATCTCACCCCAGGAGGATCGCTCATACACTAATCTCACACCTACAAAAAAAAAAGAAACAATAAAAAAGTTAATGCATCAAATCACTAATTATACACAAAATAGATCAGATAAAACAAATTTAAGATCCCCAACAACGCCGCCAAAAACTTGTTGCCTTCTGGAGTGGTTAAGAATATAAGATAAATTAACTCCAAAACACTGTGCAAGCATACAAAATCTGCAACAAGTAATAAATATTTATCGTATCCACAAGGTCTTGAATAGTCGCACTCTAAAATACCAATACATTGGGACCGATTCGTAATTAATTTTGTTTAATCTAAAATACCAATACATTGACAATAATATTAGAACTATTCTAACTATATATTAAGGCTAAGCATACAGAAATATTAGATCTAAATCTAATTTATAAAGTAACAAATTACTTACTCTCGTTGACGACTCAGATTAAATTCACCAACTGCTTGTGAATTAATCACGAACTAGTGCGAACACCACCACTATGGCTACACCGGTATGACTCTGAGACTTCTAGAGGGGAGACTGGTGGGAGTTTAGAGGAGGGTTTGAGGGGAATTCTCTAAGAGTAGGAGAATGAATGGGATGCCTTTCACCTCACCCGAGGGGTCCTATTTATAGGTAATTAATTAATTTACCCCATTAAATATCATATATTTAATCTTAAGGATTTTATTAAAATTAATATGAATCCAAGTCATATTAAATTTATTTGAACACTTTCAAATATTTTCTCTCAAGAATTAATTTTTGAAATTAATTAAAAAATTATATTATAAAGTTTCATAAACTTTATATTATAATGCATCAATATCCATTATACGATTCCCTAAATAAATTGAACACTTTCAATTTACAATTTATACTTAATTGCCTCAAGTCTCTTTACGAGCTACCAGTGGGACCTAATGAGCCTACAGATCAAAAGCTCCAATGATACGAGACTAATTGGTCAAACTCATTGACCAAGTTTAGTCAACATTCGTTAACTGTGGGTCACTCCACTAAAGACCCACAGCTGCACTCTTCTCACTGTAGAATATTTCTGTGTCCACCGATATCGACCAAGCAGAAAGTCAATCCTTCACGTGTGTTCATAACACCAGCTGGGTCAAATTACCGTTTTACCCCTAGGTTACCTCTGGTTTCTTAAGTACCATTGATTCCTCTAATGAACAAGTTATTTAGGGTTCAACCACTAAACAGGAGTTCCTCTCGGGCTAGGAGAGGACGACGCGCCTTTGTTCAAGCCCCGAAATCATCCCTTATGGGAACACACATCTACTTACCCCAATAGGGGAAGGAGTGAATTCCATCTTGTACTGTTATGTTCCCAGCCCCCATTCAGTCTTGCCCCTGAAATGGAAGGCTTATTGAGTCGGCGAATTGGCCACTCTCACCCATACAAATCTAAGGACAATCCCTCCTGAAAGGGGTTCATAACAGACTCTGGATTGAGATTGAGTTACCTAGGTCATCCTATTGAAATAGAAACCTAGACTAGTTAACGGCGTTACATCTAATGGTTACTATTTTGCGGTCCGGTCTTATACAAACTCATTGCATAGGATACCCCCACCCGCATGTCTCCTACATCGATGCTTTGGATCATTGCATCTATATCGAATACAAGGTGGGCCGTATCACATAGTGTCACCAGGATGAGGTACCCAACCTTATCCCTATACTATAGACCTTTTAGGTTGTTACTTGGACACCGATCCCCGTATGTCCCCACATACTAGTCCAAGTTTCATTTAAACAACCTTGGATCTTAGTTTATTGGATTTAAGGTTTATAAATGCAAACTCGATTATTCAATAACCAAATTATTGAATTACTCAAATAACGCTTTATTGAGATCGATTAATTTGTTTCATTTACTATCTACGAGTTTTAGGGCATAAAACCCAACAACTCCCACTTGAACTAAAACTCTAGTGGGCAATGTACATCAACAATCAAAGTTGCACGATCTCTCTGATGAGATGATATTTGCGCTCTATGTGCTTGCCTCTTTTGTGATTGCGAGGTTCTTTAGAATATTCCACTGCACTACTATTATCACAGTAAAGGGTGATTGGCAAGTTCTTATTTGGAACAACTTCCAAATCCATCAAGAACTTCCGTAGCCATACAGCCTCCTTAGCTGCTTCACAAGCAGCGACATATTCGGCCTACATGGTGGAGTCTGCAATGCATCCTTGCTTGATGCTACGCCAGACTACAGCTCCCCCGTTGAGGGTAAATACTGACCCTGATGGGGATTTCTGAGAATCCTTATTTGTCTGAAAGTCAGAGTCTGTGTATCCTGTAAGGATCAAATCCTTAGAGCCATACACAAGCCGATAGTCCCTCGTTCTCCGAAGATACTTGAGGATGTTTTTAACTGCAGTCCAGTGGTCTAACCCTGGATTGGACTGGTACCTGCTGACTATCCCAACTGCATAGCAAATGTCAGGCCTAGTACACAACATGGCGTACATAAGACTGCCCACAGCTGAAGCATAAGGGATCCGTCTCATATCCTCAATTTTTTGAGGTGTCTTAGGACACTGTTCCTTAGAAAAATGAACTCCATGCCTGAAGGGTAGTAAACCCCTCTTGGAATTCTGCATCATATATCTAGACAACATCTTGTCTATATATGATGCTTGAGAGAGGGCTAACGTTCTATTCTTACGATACCTGATAATTTGAATCCCTAGAACATACTGAGCTTCACCCAAATCTTTCATTTGGAACTCAGTCGATAGCCATTTTTTAATGTCAGCTAGATATTCTACATCATTCCCAATGAGAAGAATATCATCTACATACAACACCAGAAAAGCTACTGAACTGTTGATAATCCTTTTGTAAACACAAGGCTCATCAACGTTCTGGTCAAAGCCATAAGATTTGACCCATAAATGGATCTGGAAGCTTGCTTCAACCCATAAATGGATCGTCTAAGCTTGCAAACTTTTTGCTCCTGACCTTGAGCAACGAACCCCTCTGGTTGAGACATAAAGATGTTCTCATCAAGATTGCCATTCAGAAAGGCAGACTTGACGCCCATTTGCCAAATCTCATAATCATAAAAGGTGGCAATGGACAAGAGGATTCTTATCAACTTTAACATGGCAACTGGGGAGAAGGTTTCCTCATAGTCCACCCCCTCCTTTTGGTATAACCCTTTGCCACAAGTCGAGCTTTGAAAGTCTGTACTTTCCCAGTTGCGTCTCGTTTTCTCTTGTAGATCCATTTGCACCCTATGGGTTTAACCCCTTCAGGTAGGTCTACAAGATCCCAGACTTGATTGAAGTACATAGATTCTATCTGTAGGTCCATAGCTTTGACCCACTGGTCATGGTCCACATCATTCATCGCCTGTCTAAAGGTCAATGGATCCTCAACCCCATCATCAGGTATGACAGTTGGAGTTTCTGCTAAACCCAGATAGAGCTCAGGTTGAATAACAACCTTCCCACTACGTCGAGGCATTCACAACTCTTGAGAAGGATGAGCTTAACCAGATGTACTGGGCTCATCAACAACTCTTGTTGAAGGTCCAACCTCTGAACTGGGCTCATTAACAACTCTTGTTGAAGGTCCAGCCTCATCAACAACTCTTGTTGATTCATTTGTAGCTCTACCAGAAAGTTCACTTAACACAATTGTACTGCGTGGTATGTGTTCTTTAACATGGTCTTCTTCAAAGAAAGTAGCATTTGTCGATACAAACACTTTATTTTCTTTTGGATCGAAGAAGTATCCACCTCTTGTTTCTTTTGGGTAGCTTACGAATAGACATAATTTTGAACATGAATCCAATTTCTTTGGGTTTGCTACTAACACATGTGCAGGACATCCCCAAATTCTGAAATGACGTAAACTAGTTTTACGCCCTTTCCAGAGCTCAAATGGTGTTTCAGAAACACTCTTTGAGGGAACAACATTCAAAATATAAACTGCAGTCTCTACTTCATAACCCCAAAAAGAACTAGGCAACTGAGCATAGCTCATCATAGATCGAACCATGTCTAACAAGGTTCTGTTTCTCCTTTCAGATACATCATTCTGCTGAGGTGTACCTGTGCTGGGAGTTGGGACGAAATTCCATGTTCTATCAAATATTTTTGGAATTTTAAGTCCAAATACTCTCCACCTCGATTAGATCGAAGTGTTTTAATGGTCTTACCTAACAAATTCTCAACTTCAGTCCTGTACTCCTTGAACTTTTCAAGGGCTTCACACTTATGACTCATTAGATATAAATAACCATACCTTGAATAATCATCTATAAAATAGATGAAATATTCATACCCTCCTCGAGCTCTTACATTCATTGGACCACAGAGATCCGTATGTACGAGTTCTAAGGGCTTCTTGGCACGATAACCTTTTCCAGTAAATGGTCGTTTGGTCATCTTACCTTCGAGACATGACTCACATGGAGGTAAAGTACCATCTTCTAACTGGCTTAGAAGTCCGTTCTTAACCAATATCCCAATCCTATTGAGATTTATGTGGCCAAGTCTCAAGTGTCAAAGATAGGTACTTTGAGAAACTTTTTGCCTTTTTGGTTGAGTCTCAGTTGTTTTAAACATTTCATTGTTCAAAATAGCCCTAGACTCTATTGGTCTTAAGACATACAAATTGTTCTCCATTTTTGCAGAACATATATCAGCACCCCTTTTAGTAATGAAAGCTTCATTCACAGAAAAGGACAATGAATACCCTTGTTCTAGCAAACAAGAAATAGAAATCAAATTTCTTTTTATTTTGGGAACTATATATACGTTATCTAATAACATATAGCGTTCCCTGGAGAAGAACATCTTAATATCTCCCACTACTTTAGCTGAAATGACCTCCCCAGTCCCTTATAACCATAGTAATGTAAACTCTTTACTCTAAAGATCTGGGTGAATTAAACTCTTTTAATAAACCTAGTGACATTGCATGCTAACATTTAACTATGATTAATTCAACTCCAATATTATGGGTTAGTTCCCAGGTAGGAGGTGTTCCGTAAACCGTCATCTTAAGTACCTCCAGCCTTAGACAGAACTTAACCGGTGGAGTTCCCTTATAATCATAGTAATGTTTTTCATACTTAGTCAATTTAAACTATTTTAATTCTAAGTAAGAAAATAATTCTAATCCTATTAGAATTATAATGAGCTTAGGTCTAATTAATTTTAAACATTTTAAAATTAATTCATTTTAACCTAAGGTCCTATGTTTGCATGCAACTCTTTGTTATAGGTTGACGGTTTCTAATAAATTTTATAACTTATTATAAAATTTTAATGATTAGCCCTATAACATGCTTCTATGATGTTGGAAAAATAACAATCATATTCTAATTATTAAACACCATATTATTATGACGCCGATAACGATAATATAACGATTATATTAATCTAAGGTGGTGTCATGCTTCATGCAATTTTAATTTCATTTAATTAATATCGATTATATTAATTAAACATCCATGAAATTAAATTACATGAAATTTGACATTAATATAATATAACTCTTATATTAATCTAATTAATGCCATGCTCAATGCTATTCCATTTTCATTTAATTAATATAACATTTTATATTAAATCATACATGAAAACAAACATTGATTTATATTTATTATTTTCATTCATAATATAACTAATTATATTAGTTCTCATGAAAATAATGCTAAGCATGCATGATACATTAATTAAATATAACAATTATATTTAGCTAAATTAATGTCATGCATCATGCTTCACCAATTTCATATATTTAATATAAAAATTATACTAAATAACTCATGAAATTAAATTCATGCATAATTACCATACATTATAACAATTATAACATCAATATGCATGAAAACATGCTTAACCTATGGTGGGAATTTAAGTTATATGACATCCATAAAGCAAATAAATAGCAATTGAACCGGTTAATTTTGGCCCCTAGGATAAAATAAAGCATAAATTACAATAATTATAGCTAAATTCTATCCTAAAAATCATTCTGCAGCTCCAAATACTGGTTTAAACCGCCTGAACCGACCCGAACCACTTTGAACCAACTACCAAAACTATGAACCGAGCCAAATTCCAACCGAACCAGACCAAATCAGTCCCAGCACAGCCAGACCGCCCAACAGCCTTGAACCGTCCTGTTGCGAATTTCTAATGCGTGTTGTAATCGTGACAACGTCACAATTTCTCCAATTTTTATCTCATAAAAACCTATTCTAGACCCGGACTTACATAGGACTCGATTTTACATAAAATACCCGAAACACCAGGCCCTTACATGATCAAATCACATAAAACACTAAAATCTATGACCATAAAATTAACCTAAACATCTCAATGCAAACCATACATACATTATGCATTAATTAATTTCACCAATAGCCAATGCAAATTTTAGTGAAACAAAATTAGATCTACGATCGGGTCTGATACCAATTTAAGGATTGGAATTCCGTAATTCTGTAAAGCGGAAGCGTGATTGGGACCTATTCGTAATTAATTTTGTTTAATCTAAAATACCAATACATTGGCAATAATATTAGAACTATTCTAAATATATATTAAGGCTAAGCATACAAAAATATTAGATCTAAATCTAATTTATAAAGTAACAAATTACTTACTCCCGTTGACGACTCAGATTAAATTCACCAACTGCTTGTGAATTAATCACGAACTAGTGCGAATACCACCACTATGGCTACACCGGTATGACTCTGAGACTTCTAGAGGCAGGAGACTGGTGGGAGTCTAGAGGAAGCCTTGAGGGGAATTCTCTAAGAGTAGGAGAATGAATGAGATGCCTTTCACCTCATCCCAGGGGTCTTATTTATAGGTAAAGGCCAAGATCGTTTTCCTAATAGGAAAAGGAAGACCTTTTCCTAAAGGTCTCTAATTTTAATAAATAATTAATTAAATTCCCTAATTAAATATCATATATTTAATCTTAGGGATTTTATTAAAATTAAAATTAATATGAATCCAATTCATATTAAATTTATTTGAACTCTTTCAAATATTTTCTTTCCTAATAGGAAAATGTCTCTAATTTTAATAAATAAATAATTAATTCCATAAATAATTAATTTACCCAATTAAATATCATATATTTAATCTTAGGGATTTTATTAAAATTAATATGAATCCAATTCATATTAAATTTATTTGAATTCTTTCAAATATTTTATCTCAAGAATTAATTTTTGAAATTAATTCAAAAATTATATTATAAAGTTTCATAAACTTTATATTGTAATGCATCAATATCCATTATACGATTCCCTAAATAAATTGAACACTTTCAATTTACAATTTATACTTAATTGCCTCAAGTCTCTTTACGAGCTACCAGTGGGACCTAATGGACTTACAGATTAGAAGCTCCAACGATACGAGACTAATTGGTCAAACTCATTGACCAAGTTTAGTCAACATTCGTTAACTGTGGGCCACTCCATTAAAGACCCACAGCTGCACTTTTCTCACTGTAGAATATTTCTGTGTCCACGGATATCGACCAAGCAGAAAGTCAATCCTTCACGTGTGTTCGTAACACTAGTTGGGTCAAATTACCGTTTTACCCCTGGGTTGCCTCTGGTTCCTTAAGTACCATTGATTCCTCTAATGAACAAGTTGTTTAGGGTCCAACCACTAAACAGGAGTTCCTCTCGGGCTAGGACAGGACGACGCGCCTTTGTTCAAGCCCCGAAATCATCCCTTAAGGGAACACACATCTACTTACCCCAATAGGGGAAGGAGTGAATTCCATCTTGTACTGTTATGTTCCCAGCCCCCATTTAGTCTTGCCCCTGAAATGGTAGGCTTATTGAGTCGGCGAATTGGCCACTCTCACCCATACAAATCTAAGGACAATCCCTCCTGAAAGGGGTTCATAACAGACTCTGGATTGAGATTGAGTTACCTAGGTCATCCTATTGAAATAGAAACCTAGACTAGTTAACGACGTTACATCTAGTGGTTACTATTTCGCGGTCCGGTCTTATACAAAATCATTGCAAAGGATACCCCCACCTGCATGTCTCCTACATGGATGCTTTGGATCATTGCATCTATATCGAATACAAGGTGGGCCGTATCACATAGTGTCACCAGGATAAGATATCCAGCCTTATCCCTATACTATAGACCTTTTAGGTTGTTACTTGGACACCGATCCTCGTATGTCCCCACATACTAGTCCAAGTTTCATTTAAACAACCTTGGATCTTAGTTTATTGGATTTAGGGTTTATTATTGCAAACTCGATTATTCAATAACCAAATTATTGAATTACTCAAATAACGCTTTATTGAGATCGATTAATTTGTTTCATTTACTATCTACGAGTTTTAGGGCATAAAACCCAACAATTACGAGCCACACAACTCTTAAATCATCCCTGAAACTAAGAGAAGCTATCCATACTGGCTGGCCTGACGGGCACAAAATATAATTAAGATCAATAAGTAATCAAAATGCTCAAAGATCAATAAAAATCACTAGATCATAAAGAAATGACAATTACATTATTCTTAACCAATGCCTAAAGTAAATTAGTTCACAGAAATAGACATAATACGCATTCCAATCTGAATAAGCACATCCATCACTACAAATTCTACAAGAAAGAACTATCCTCCTTGAGGGAATCCGTAGAAAATGGTCTTCTTAGATCTCCATTCAATGTTGACTTTAGTCGGCCTCCAAAGAATGGAATGAATTGACTTTAGACGACTACTCTCATTTATAAGGTAAAGTCCAACCTAATTAGGTCAAACATGACACGTGGAGCTCTCTCTAAGTTTCCTAAATCTGAGATCAAAGCTGGAAACACCACCTCATTTAATGAATCACGTGCAGTTGACGTGGCCACTTTTGCTAACAGCTTTGCTAGATCAACGGACTTCGCTCTCTCAATCTGCTCAACATTTATTTCTCTGCAAAAGAACTCCAAACCATCAATTCTTATAATTAGGCTAAAACATAATATATTCATCTAATAACACACCCATATGGCACAATTAACATATAAATCATCACATAATAAGGTATAAATAACTCATTTTTGAAGAGTTATCAGACTCTCAATTTTAAAGTTTTTGATGATGTTGTTAGTCCTCAAGTCTCATCTTTAGAGTATTACATAATAGACTTAGATCCAACGTTTGATCGATCTAATAATGTTAATTTTTTCATGGTTTCTGATAATGAGACTCATTCTGCTGCTATTAAGACCCCCGTTTTCTATGGTGATGTGTATGATGTTTCCATAATTGAAAAATCTGCTAGTGTGTGACTGTTTGTTCCTCTTCTAAGGTTAGGGCTGATAGTGTTGTTTGCTAGCCCTCTACTTCTTCTGAATTTTCTTTACAGGTTCCCTGCCTTTTGAGAAGACAAATTTCTAAAAATAATGTTGTATGGTCTCGAGGAGAGAGACCACCCTGAACAAGAAAAACGAGGAAATCTCGTCGGACAAGCGACGTTAAAAATTGCATTTTTGGGAGCCAACCCAAAGAAAAATTTTACTGCTTTCAGTTTTTCCTTTCTTTCTTTAGTCTTGTTTTTATTTAGTTGTTTGTTCTCATTCAGTTTGTTATTTTTAAATTCTTTGGTTAGTGGCTTGAAAAGACAGCCCAAGCGCCATCCAACCTTGAGTTTCAGTTCAGGGGAGTTTCTTTTCTCCCTTTTCTATTTATTGCCATCTGATATTCATGTCTACTATTACATTAAGGACAATGTAAGATTTAGGTTGGGGGTGGGGTGCACTTTGCTTATTGCTTTCTGTCTGTTGGGCCCTAAGCACCTGAGCGTCAGGCCAATTGTATGCTTTTATTGCTTGACTTGAATGATGGATGCTTTTAGATGTTTTTGTCATGACAATGATTTCCTAGGATTAGCTTTTGCATCACTATGTTTGCCTTTGATGAGTTGTAATCATGAGTGCCCCAAAAGGGAGCCTTTTTAAAATTTTTCTGTGATATATCTTGCAATGGTTGAATTTCTTTCTTGCTTTAGAATAGAAGTCGAATGCTTAGGAGAGGTTTATTAGGCTTTTATTTCTGTTGTCACCCCGATAGTTGTAGGGATGAGTTAAAGAGTAGAATGTTTTTTGCAAATTAGCATGTGAACCTTGCTTAGGGAAAAGAAAAGAAAATGTGCCTGCTAAAAGAAAATGGGTGAAAAAAAATGAGTGAGTGAGCTTAAGCTTAAAAAAAAAATGTTAGCTCATCTTTCTTGTTTTTAGAAAAAAAAAACATGCTTGCAATAAACATGAGTGATATGGGATAAAAAGAGCTACCTGCAGTGTGTTCAGTTAGGCTAGCCATTGGTTAAACTCGGGTTATGGGTCCCTGCATTGTAGTGTGAAAGCTAGTGCCCTGCGCTTAAAAGAATGCAAAAAGTGAGGTGCTCCTTAGTTTCATGCGCCTAGGTAGAAAGTAGCATTCTAATTTGTTCCATTTTCTCTCCATAACGAGTCCTTAGTGCCAGTGTAGGGGGAAGATAGAATGAGAGCTTGATAAGTAAATCCCAGGTTAGTAGAGTCCTTTCTAGGTGGGTTAGAAGTCTCTAGTGCAAGATGTTTTCTGAAAAAATTTGATTTGTCTTTCAATTGGGTCTCACGTGCATGTCTCTTGATTGCATTCTTATTGATTCTTTAGCTTTGAGGATTAAGTCATGAAAATATATCTATTTGCATCCATGTTCTTTTCTGTTAGCCTTGCTCGAGGACTAACAAGATTCAAGTTGGGGGTATTTGATATCACTCGAAATGTATTATTTTATTACCTTTAATTTAATCTTGTTAGTTTCCATTTTAATGTTTTATTGTTTGTTTTACAAGAATTCAAGCACAAGAGGACAATTAGGCCATTATATCAATTCGACACTAACTCGGAAGTTTTAGGATGTTTTCGAGCTATTTTGGAGTCCCCGAGACGACGTGGAGCCAAAGGTCTTGACCGGAGCACTTGGACACCGTCATTAGAGCCAAAAGAATCGAACAAGCAATTGCACAAATTGGACAAACCCGAGAGCAAGCGTCTCGACTCTATAATGGCAGTGTCGAGACGCTGCCCCGATTTCAACCCTCGGACGGAAGGGCCAGCGTCCCGACGCTGGCGATAATTATAAATACGATTTCTTTCGTCTTTTTAGCCGCTAGGTCAAATTCTCAGCCGTTTTAGAAGACTTTTCTCTGTAACTTTTTGTCCTTTTCAATTCAGAATCACGTTCTGGTCAGGTTTCTTCTTATTTTCACCTTGAATCTTTGTTTTTAATTTGATTTATCTTGTAGCATGAGGGGCTAAACCCCATAGATTGTTGAATTGGACCCATTTTTTGAATGATTAGGTATTTAGATGAGTTTGTTGGTTTTCAATTCTGCTTTGAATGAGTTTTATTGCTTCATATGCTCTTGTTTACACAATTACGTTTGCATATTAGTTTAAGAATTAACGTCCCTTAAATTGATTGCGAATTTAATTTATTTGTTATAAATAGATAGCCATTAGGTTGAGGCGAATCCATCGCTAGTTTGACGGTAGCCTAGCGTAGACTTCTAATGGGCCTAGAACATAAGAGAAATTGATTTAATTAGATTAGAGAATTACAATTCCTAGTTTAATTAGACAATTTCGGGTCTTGTATGATAATGAGGTTAATTGAATAGTAGTTTTGAGGAGATTATAAATTGTTACATGTTTATAATCTCCCAATTTGCTTGTCTTTATTGAATTTCTTGCAAAAAATGCTTTAAAATGAGTATAATATGTGTATAGGTCCTCAACAAAGCTTTGGAAGCAATTCATGGCTTAAACGAGCGAAACTGGAGTAAAAAATGACCATTGTGCCCTTGTAGCCTTGCCAGCATCGAGACCCCATCAACCATCGTCGGAACGTCGTATAAGGAAAGCTTGGAGCCCAAAACCGAGGCGCGGTGCGAGACACTGTGAAGTAGCGTCTCGACGTTAGGCAGATTCCAGTGGATATTTTCCTAAATTGAAGGGTAGCGTCGCGATGTTGTGGAGTAGCGTCTCGACGCTGTCGATTTTCCAGAATTGAAATTTTCCTTATTTGGCTACACAAATTCTCCAAATTTGAGACTCCCTTCAGCACCAAGTTTCCACGAATTGAAGGCCAAGAAAGTCCTATAAATAGAGTGCCTTGGTTTAGGTTTAGAATCATCCCTCAATTCATTAATCACTACAATCTTGTATCCATTCTTCTCACCTTTCCCCATCATTCTTTATATTTTAGTTTAGTTTTCTTACTTTCCATGATGTATTCCAAGAAGACTCCAGCTGCATCTTGTTCCATGAGCGGTTAGACTCTTCATTAATGTAATCGGGACGTCAAGGTGTAAGTTCAATTTCTTTTAATGAAATCTCTTGTTTGAATTCTCAAAAGCATGTTTATGTGAATTTAGTTCTTTGCATATAGCTAAGATTGTGTTAGGAAAGATTGACAACCTTGACTGCGACCTATCTAAATTTACTTGCTAAATCTAAGTAGCAAATAGGTTAACGTTTTGATATTTCTCATGCGTCCCTAGAACTAAATGACTGCGACCTATCTAATTAATTGAACTTACCATGACAATCCCGGTTACATGAGCTTTACGGTATTGAATTCTTTCCTTTTTACTTGATTCTCCTACTTTTCTTTTTCAATATTTTTCATAATTAGTTTTCTTTCTACAACTATTTTCTTTCCAAATATAAAACCCCCTTTTTCTGGTTACCTAAAACAATTAAGGAAATAAAGATTTGTTTGCATAGACTCTCTGTGATTGACCCCGACCACTATTGCTATAAGTGAGCTTTAGAGGTTGTGGACTCACTACAATGAATATATCTTTTTATAACATTTGATGATAGCTTTTTATAAATTATGCTATGAAAGGAAATGAAAAAAAGGAGGAAAAGAAGGCGCTAAACAAATTTTAGTGACCCGCTCAAATTTTACGGAAAAGGTCCAAACGTCATCTCTTTCCCATTAAAATCTTCATCCATCTCACCTACCTCCCTTTCACTTCCCCTTCTTTGTTCTCTACCATCACGCTCAAGAATTGGAGGTAAACATTCTTTCTTCTTCTTTACCATTTTTTTCTTCTTATTTTGTTCTTCTCTCCCCTTTGCTTTCATGCTCAAAATTTCTCATCTCCAAAATGTGTTCTTCTTCTACTTCAATGCCCTAAACCTAACTCTCCATTCCCTTTGTGAATCTTCGGCTCCTTCGATTGATTCGATTCTTCAGATACACTCAATCCCATAGGGTAGTAGTTAAAGAAAAATGGTAGTTGAAGGCATGATCAAAGCTACATCAACAAAAAACTTTCCAGTTCCATTGGAAATAAAAACCCAAGGGGCGAGGCAGTGAGCAAGATCAGAAACTTGAGGAAGAAGAGATTGTTGGTAACGACGACTTGAACTCGTCCAATTTATCAGCCTCCTCTGGAGCACTCTTCAACTTTCTGGTTCGATAACCCCTTCGCCAAGTTCAAGGAAGCTACCTGGGGTGCCTATTCAACCGATCTATACCCTATCTATTATTGAGAAGTTTTGGAGGTAGAGTTTCTTTTGAAGTGTTTTACATCTTGCTTTCGTTTCTTATGTTTTTGGCGTTTCTTTGTTCGTTTTGTTTGGGAAATTATGAAACTTCAAGTGGATAGAGTTTGGTATAGCTTTAGGAATTTAAAATTTCTTCTATGTTATATATTATGTTAGTTGTCTTGGTCTTGTATTTAATTCGAAGCTAAGACAAAAGGGGAATTATGATTAGGAGGTCTGGAGAGAGGGGAATTAATGAAGAGAAAATTTTAAAGGTTCAACTGCATTGGTGAAGATCAAAATCAGCTCTCTTTGGGTTTTAAGAATATTCTAAGCTTTGTTTTGTGTGCCCGGTGAGGAGTTTGCTCTGTTTTTTTTTTTTTGTTGTTGGCTGGTCTTTTTTTAGCTTGATTTTGAGTTTTTTTTGTTGTGGTTTTGGTTTGGGAGTTTCTAAGTGGTTGTTTTTATCATTGAATGGAGCTCATGGTGAGACTTGAATTTTGGCCATTTGAGTTTGCCTAGTTGGGTTGCCAATTTGTGGGCTCAATTTTGAGCATTTTGGTTGGATTTTTGGTTCCCTACTTCTTCAATTTTCTGATTCCGCCCTTTTCTCTTCAATCTTCTCTGACGCCTCTTCTATTGACGATTTACTACTGCCAATTTCTTTGTAAACATTCGTTTCGTTGAACCTTTAAAATTTCTTTTTTATTTTCTGCCCTTGGATTATCTGTTGCAATATTCCCCTTTTCAAAGGATTTTTGCTGTTTTTCATTGAAATTTATGTTTGCATCTACTTGCCAATGTATGGTTTAGAAGATGGATTGTAAGTTAAAGATTCAATGTTTTTATTCATCCTTCAATAGATGGTTAGTTGCATAGAGGTTTTTGATGCTTAAGAAGTTAAGATGTATTTGCTCCGAAGATGTCTAGGTGCTCTGATTTTTTGGAACTTGCATTAATAGTCTGGACGATAAAAGAGTGTAAAAGGTTCAGTTTACCATACTTCTTTTAGAAGATTTGGTACATCAGAGTCAATGTCTATGTTCTTTTCTGGTCAGTCAGCTCCCTTAGATAATTATGAATTAATTTTTGTTTTTGCAATTGAGAAAGCAATGTTATTACTCAGAGGTTGTGGAAGGAATAGTCCAAGAATTAGTACCTTGTATTATGATTTCAGAGTCTAAACTATAGCCCCTTTGAGGGAGAAGTTTGAGTCTTACCTAATTGTTACGGATCAATAATAAAACTAATATTGTTTTAGACACTTGCTTGAGAAATTAAATAATTCCCCTTTGGTTTCCCTTTTCTTTTAGATGACAACAAACCAGAGTAAAAGGAAATAAGAAAATGTGGGGTTGGTGAAGTCGAGTGGGAATGTTCAACACTATTGAAAGAAAGAAAATAGTATCATGTTCTGGCTCTTGATCGCTTAGAATCTAGTTATTTATTTATGGTGATCAATTTTATGTCAATGTAACATGAATAAACGATTATCATGTGCATGGGTTCCTTTTGAGCACAATTACTCACCTCATTTATTAGACTTGAATTAATTGAACTCTAGTCTGACGTGTGTCACATTTGGAACTCATATTACCAATATAACAGTCTTAACTTGTTTACTAACTTGTTTATATATATTAGATCTAAAAGGGCTTTTGTCATGGGAATGAAGACTTTGGGCATGTTGAAACACAAATGGCTAAAAGCTTACAGCAGGAACTTGTAGAGCTCTTAATATATGTGCAATCAACACTGAAGATGCGGTATATCTTCCCTATTTTATACAACTCTATTTGTTGTTCTTCTTCTAAACATTTTTAACTGACAGATGATTGGAATTAAAATAGGAATTAAAATAGTTTATCAACTCAATTATCAAATTAAGCTGATTTTAAATATTGTAGAAATTCAAGTTATGGTGATGTTGATGTTGACATTGTTTTATAAAAGTTTATGTTATCGTGCAGAAATTCATTTACTTGGAGAAATACTTGTTTAATAAAAGTTTATGTTATGTTGATGGTGTTTAATAAAAGTTTATCAACTCTATTTTAATAAAAGTTTAAAGCAGGTACTTGTTGATGTTGTTTATGTTATGGTGGAGAAATTTATTTTCTTGGAGAAATACTTGTTCTTTTCCCCTTGTTTTTTCACCATTTCATGTTTTAATGTAAACTTTTATGAACCTCAATTTTGCATTTTATATGATAATTTCAGTTCGTGATTATGATGCACCCCCACTTAAATTCTCGATCTCTTTTTCTTTTAGAGCCAAGCTCATTCTTAATTGATATACAATATATTTTTTTTTTCTAAAAGTGAAAGAACGAAGACCTGATGATAGAATTTGGAACTCATAATTGGCCCTTAAATGCTAGGAATGTGCTTTGTACAGTTAGATACACATGGGCTGACCCTTGTATGTTGATCATACGATCTATATCATTCCCAGTGACTTGTTATTTAATGATAATACATGAACTATGCTCAAACTAGTATTCGTGGTTCTTCGTTATCTAATTTTGCTACTACTTTTTTGGAACATCCTTTCTTTTTTGTTGTTATGTCCTATGACATTATTTAGATAATACAATTTGACTTGTTATTAAATTCCTGGAATTTTACCCATTAATACAGAAGCTCTATACGACTGTGTACTTCCACTCAGCAGCATCTTTACAGTGGTAAGTGCAGTATATCTACTTCACGCGATCTTTTACATTTATTTTAAACGAGTCAGAATTCGTGTGATGAAACACACTTCTTTCAAATGGAAAGCCTAGACAATGAGAAATTTTTGGAATATCTTGCATGTATCCCTTGAGCATTATTTGCATTAACATTTAGGATGTTTCGATTGTTTTCAAACTTGAAACTGGATTTTTCATTCATGAAATGAAAAATTGCAAAGAAACATCAATGATTTACAAGAAAAAAGAACAACTAGACAATACATGAACCAAGCCACAACCCAATTTCATAATCTAAAGAACTAAACAAGCAAAAAAAGTTAAGCTAAAACTTAAAAATCACCCTAAATACCTCACAAACATACCGTTGGGCCTTGACAATATGAAGTCAACTTGGCAAAAGCTAAACGATAATTATATCATGGATGTATCCCTACTCTAGTGAATGATATCTATCCAACATACTAAAACATCATATTATCTTTTGGAAAGAGAAATCCAATGTCATTGATTAGTGAAATGAAAAAGGGTGTTATAGACTCCTACCACCAATAGGTGTATTACAAGAAAGTTCTTTGATTTAAAAGAAGAGAGGAAAGGCTACAATTGGTAAAAGAGTGTTTACATTTAAACCAACAAAAAGCATTAAAAGAAAACAAATCCATCAAATATATTAAAGACCGAGTGTGTATCATTTTTTTTATAATGAGTGTGTATCATTGAAGATTCAACCATTTCTTTCCCACCAGAGAGTTCAAAAGAATGTTCTATTGATTGCAAGCAAAAGAGTTTTCTTACTACCTGAGAATGGATGTCCCACAAAAAAAATTGTTGATGGTCAAATTTGGACAGGGGGAACTCACCTGACCTTCACGTGCCAACAATGGTAAATTTGTAGATGAGGGGGGAAGACGTGGCCTGCAAGATGGAAAACCTGCACACCAGTGTGGTGCTAGCTACACGACTCCGATGCTTAAGTCAGAAAACGGAAGTAGGAGGGCTAGAGAGTAAGAGAAGAGAGTAGAGATTTCGGGTCCCCTTCTTCAGTGGCGAAGAGGGGTATAAATACCTGCTCATCCTCCTAGGGTTTTTAGGAGTTCAGAGGCGTTTCGGGACAAACCAGGCGGAACCGGGGCGACCAGAGGCGGTAGGGACCAAACGGAGTCGGACGGGCTCAGCCCGTGCGAGCGGGCCAAAGGTCGGCCGAGCAGGGGGTCGGGCCAAAAGCCCGACCCCTTTGGTCTTGGCCCGTACCACTTGCCGGTTTCGCCTTTTAGGTCTTTCTCCCAACCCGATTTCTCCCTGGTTGTCCTCGTCAGCTCCTTGTACATCGGGGTGGTCCAAAATTGCCTATAACAAAAATGATCCAAGAAACTTTCTTCCAAAGAACTAGATCTTGTGAAAGTTTTTTTTTATTCACAGCATATCTCAAAAAAATTAGATATCCCATCATACACCACAAGTCTAAGCAGAGGACAACAAGATCTTGTAAAATCTCTGTAACCATTTTCCCAAATCAATATTCCATTTGAAGTTAATAGAAAACATGAAGGATTCTATTTTTTTTATTAAATTCTATCATTCTTCCCACTTTCGTAGGAATGATAACCTTGACTGTTATTGACACGGTCATAATGAAATCTAGTTTTGCACATTCTATTCTTGATTTTGCATCATGTAAGTAGTCTATCCAGAAGTTATGAAACATCTCTGACCATGTTTATGGTCTATATGAAGGATTGGAATTCCGTAATTCCTTAAAGTGGAAGCGTGATTGAGACCAATTCGTAATTAGTTTTTGTTTAATCTAAAATACCAACACATTGGCAATAATCTTAGAACTATTCTAAATTTATATTAAGGCTAAACATACAAAAATATTAGATCTAAATCTAATTTATATAGTAACAAATTACTTACTCTCGTTGACGACTGATATTAAATTCACCAACTGCTTGTGAAATAATTACGAACTACTGTGAACACCACCACTATGGCTACACCGGTATGACTCTGAGACTTCGAGAGGCAGGAGACTGGTGGGAGTCTAGAGGGAGCCTTTAGAGGAATTCTCTACGAGTAGGAGAATGAATGAGATGTCTTTCACCCCACCCCAGGGGTCCTATTTATAGGAAAATGTCATGAATAAGATCAAATCTATTATCTTATTCATATCTAATTTTAATAAATAAATAATTAATTCCATAATTAATTAATTACCCAATTAAATATCACATATTTAATCTTAGGGATTTTATTAAATTATTAATATGAATCCAATTCATATTAATTATTTGAGCTCTTTCAAATATTTTCTCTCAATAATTAATTTTGAAATTAATTCAAAATTATATTATAAAGTTTCATAAAATTTATATTATAATGTATCAATATACATTATATGATTCCCCTAAATAAATTGAACACTTTCAATTTACAATTTATACTTAATTGCCTCAAGTCTCTTTACGAGCTACCAGTGGGACTTAATGGACCTACAGATCAGAAGCTCCAACGATACGAGACCATTTGGCTAAACTCATTAACCAGGTTAGTAAACATTCGTTAACTGTGGGTCACTCCACTAAAGACCCACAGCTACACTCTTCTCACTGTAGAATATTTCTGTGTCCACGAATATTGACCAATGCAGTAAGTCAATCCATCACGTGTGTTCGTAACACCAATTGGGTCAAATTACCGTTTTACCCATGGGTTACCTCTGGTTCCTTAAGTACCACTGATCCCTCTAATGAACAAGTTGTTTAGGGTCCAACCACTAAGCAGAAGTTCCTCTCGAGCCTGGAGAGGACGACGCACCTTTGTTCAAGCCCTGAAATCAGTCCTTAAGGGAACACACATCTACTTACCCCAGTAGGGGAAGGTGTGAATTCCATCTTGTACTGTTATGTTCCCAGCCCCCATTCGGTCTTACTCTTGAAATGGTAGGATTATTGAGTCGGAGAACTGGCCACTCTCACCCATACAAATCTAAGGACAATCCCTCCTGAAAGGGGTTCATAACAAACTCAGGACTGCGATTGAGGTACCTAGGTCATCCTATTGAAATAGAAACCTAAACTAGTTAACGGTGTTACATCCAGTGGTTACTATTTCGCGGTTCGGTCTTATGTAAACTAATGACATAGGATACCCCCACCCGCATGTCTTCTACATGGATGCTTTGGATCATTGCATCTGTATCGAATACAAGGTGGGTCATATCACATAGTGTCACCTGGGTACCTTGGACACAAATCTCCGCATGTCCTATACTATTGACCTTTTAGGTTGTTACTTGGACACAAATCTCCGTACCCACATACTAGTCCAAGTTTCATCTAAACAACCTTGGATCTTAGTTTATTGGATTTAGGGTTTATTAATGCCAACTCGATTATTCAATAACCAAATTGCTGAATCACTCAAATAACGCTTTATTGAGATCGATTAATTTGTTTCATTTACTATCTACGAGTTTTAGGGCATAAAACCCAACACTATATATTGTTAGTTGGCCGGACATGGGATGGATGGGGAGATTGCAGCAGATTCTTGGCCAAAAACACCAGCATAATCTCCATGTATGAACTCCAACTTATTTTAGTGCTATATGCATGCAGATGTGTTTATCTTTCTCATCAATCTGTTTAATATTTATAGGCAATATATGTTCTTCACCCAACCTTTGGATTGAATTGTGGATAATGCGATACGTTTTAAGTTTGTTATAATCTCATTTTTTATCACGAGATGAGATTAAAAATTTTGTAACCAGAAAGTAACTGATGTCCAGGTATGGAACATAGTTGTGTATATTGATAGACTACTGCAACTGTTCAAATATGTTCCTCGCGAGCAGTTGACCATCTCTAACTTTGTATTTCAGTGAGTTAATGTTTACTTTAAACTTTTTTTAACAATTATTTTTCTTCTTTCTATTAATTAAAGATTGATACCTTGAGAAACTTGTGCACATGCTCAAATTTAGACCATAGGTGCTTTACGAGTCTCTTTATTATGCATTGGTTTGTAAAGACTACAATTTAGAAAAATCAGACTCCTCATTCAATATGATAAATGCAGGCACAACTTAGAAGTAAATGGAAGAAAGGGTCTAACTGTGGATCCTCGAAAACAAAAAAAGAATGAAAGAAATGAACGAAGTAGGTTTTAAACATTTTTTAAACTAGGAATTAGTAAGGAATAAAAGTTAGTAGACTACATTTTATGGAAATTTTTACTTAATCATGTTAGATGTTAGGCTAAACAAATTCCATTGTTAAGCACTTATTGCAAAGCTGAAAACACCATGCAATAAGTTGCTGGTTTTAAATGATGTTCGGTTTTCATTGTTTATGGCTCTTTCTACTCCCCTTTTTTGATTGGGGGCACACAATGTTCTCATTAATCATTGTACAAGGAGGAAACGTAGGAATTCTTTTATTTGTAACTCTGTAGTATGACTTAAAAAAATGGTTACACCATTGTATTTATGATTTGCAGTTAGCAAGTTGTGTTGTTTCAAGTAATGGCCATGGAGCCTGATGAACCTAAACGAGCAAGGAAAGAAATCATTTGGTTCAAGAAAATGGTGATTATAATTCATTAAGCATGAGTGAAGATCTTGATCCCTTATTTTATTTTTCTCTACTTTGATATTTATTGTTGAAGTGTGTTCTTGCTGCTAGTTAATATTCCTTATTTTTCCTTGTATAAATTTGTGGGATGGAATTCAATTACTTGTCTCAACTGTTCTTGCTCCCGAGCATCATTGATTCTCATGCATATAATTAATTTGATATCCCTATCTAAGTTCATTAACATGCAAGCCTTTTAGTTCTTTTAACAACTTCTAAAGCTATTCTAAATTTTCCGATCTTAGAATTCTACTTTAGCTATGCAATTTAGTAACGTCTACGCTAAATCCCCTCTCTCGAGCAAGATTCAACACTTAAATCATTCAACTAGTGATGAAGTAATTGAAAGCATTTAAACATAATTGCATATATAAAATAAGTGCACAAAACATCTCAATAATCAATCCATAATCATAAACGACTACATCAATCCCTAAGAAACACGTCTAGCTACTCATACATGGCGTTACTATATAAGCTAGATATGTAAAAGCCATAAAACTAACTAGACGTAAGGAAAAGATAAAGAAAAACTCAATTCTGCAGAAATTGCACGTCCCTGTCACGATCTCCACACGTTCTTGAATGATTCCCGTTCCTTGGCCTTGCTTCATCTCCCACAGAAGGTCTCTAATCGATTTTAGGTCTAAAATCTATCAAATTGAACTCCCCAAAACCGTAGCACATAATGTTTGTTGCCTTCTAGAGTGTGGTAAAAATATGATAAAAATAAGCTCTAGAATACTATGCAAGCATACACAATCCGCAGCAAGTGATAAGTTATTTATCATATCCACGAGGTTTTGAATAGCTTCAACTCTATCTATTTTATGTAACTTTTTAATGGTTTCAAGATTGCTAAAATGATTGGTTTTGATAAAATGCTGAAACAAAAGAAATAACAGAGCAGAAAGTAAACAGATAAAGCAGACATATTGGAAACAGACGTTGGTCAGGATTTATGTAATTGTTTTAAAAGATGCTCTAGCAATAATATTGATTAGGCAATTCTCTTGCAGTCTTAATAGTAGGATCCTCCAGGAACTTTGGATTTTTTTTAATGTGTTTCAACTCCAATGACGTGCTACTGATCAAGCACTAGGTGACTGGTTATCCCTAACTCAGTAACTGGCGTCCACCAACATATAATGGTCTAGTGTGATTAATTGCCACACACCTCTCAAATCATCCCTGAAACTAAGAGGTAATATTCATACTGGCTGGCCAAGCGGGCACAAAATAGAAATAGATACAACAATTAATCAAGATGCTCAAATCAACATATATTGCATAGAGAATGAAGCCCGACAATTACATAGATCCTAACCAACACCTAAGTAAATTTAGTTCATGGAGTACAAGGTAACACACGCTACAATCTGAGTATGCGCATCCATAACTACAAGAAATTACAAGAAAAGATTAATTCCCTTGAAGAGGTGCGTAGCTAATGGTCTTCTTGAGGTCTCCAATAGTTCCTCCTTTATTTGGCTCCCAAAGATGGAAAGTAAACCTCCACGAATGGAAATAGACTTTTCTTTCTCGAATTTGGAATGTCTTTGACTTAGCTACTCCCTTTTATAGAGTGGAGTCAACCCTAATTAGGTCAAATTTTACACGTGGAGGGCTCTCAAGGCTTCCTAGATCCGAGATTAATTCAGCCAACGCCACCTCATTTAATGAATCACGTGCGGCTCACGTGGCAGTTTTGCTCCTTGCTTTGCTAGATCACAGATTTTGCTCCCTCAAGTCACTCAACATTATTTTCTGCACAAAATAACTTCCAAAGCATCCATTCTTCTAAATGGGTTAAAACATATAATATTCATCTAAAAGCAACCCCATTTAACACAAATGACACACAAAACACTATAGAAATAAGGCCTAAATAACTCCCTTTTGGAGAGTTATCAATGTTCTATTTATAAGGAAACTGTCGACATCGTCGAGATGCTAGGGACAACGTCTCAATGTTGTCCTACTGCCGCCAAAAACATAAAAGGAAAGGCAGCGTTGAGACGCTAAGGGGTAGCATTGAGACGTTGTCCCAAGTTCCTGTCTACTACCCTCTCGGGTCTTCCACTGTTGTAAGCCTCAAACTTTGATCTCTTTCCGATCTCTTGCCTCTTTTTGTGTCCCGAACACCCGATCAACGTCAATGTCTCTAATTTAGCTCCAATAATCAATTTCCTACTAAATAAACATTAAAGTGCATAATTCGGTCAAATAATACTCCAAGACTAACTATAATTAACCAGGAAAAATAGCTTGCTATGCGCGCTATCAGGATGTCTCCACATGAACGATTCAGGATCACATCGTCTGTACTATATACAAAGTGGGCCACGTCTCATAGTGTCCCCAGGATAAGCACTACTACAAAAACAACCTTTAATGATGGACAGAAAAAAGGGGGCGAGACCTTTAATGACGGACTGAAAATGCGTGCCACTTTTAATGTCAGACACACGTTTTTCGGAAAAACTGACTTTTAATGGCGGGCATAGCCCGCCATTAAAAGCCCGTTTTAATTTTTTTTAAACGGTAAAAAGAAAACATTACTTTTCTCTCTCCCCAAAGGCCCACATCCTAACCCTAGCTCTTCTTCTACCTTCAGCTGCCAACTCCCCTTTTTCAACCTTCGGTGCCGCAGCTCCCCTTCTTCAACCTTCGGTGCCATAGTAGTTGTTCTTCTCTTCAGCCGAGGTCTGTTCTTCAACATTCGGCGCCGGTGAAGATTTTGCAAACAACATTCGGCCATTCCAGCTTTTGGAAACAACCTTCGGCCGTCGGTGAAGATTTTGCAAACGAACTGGACGACGCCGGAGAACAAGCTTTTCGACCGTGGGTTTTGCAACCTTCGTCCGGAGAACAAGCTTTTGCAAACAACCTTCGGACAGTGTGGGTTTCACCTCGTCGACTTCTTTCTCGTGTTTTAATAGGTTAGTTTCATCGTTAAAATAAAAAAAAAATCCCTCTATTTTCAAGAAAAAAAATCGTGGATCTAGCCTATGTGTTTTACTGTAATGGATTTCCACGGCGGCGGGATGAGGAAGAGGGTGACGGAGAGGCGGTAAACGGTTTGTTATGTCATTTTCTATACATTTTGAATATTTTATATTCATTCCTAAGTAAAAAATACAACCAAATACTATTTTTATTTATGTTTTCAAAAAGTTAAAAACAGAAAACAAGTAGACGATTTGTTTTTTTTCCCAACAATTTGTATAGGTTTCTAGAAATGAGAATGAAAAATTTTAAAATCGACCTTGAAGACCTTGAATATAATTATATAAGTCAATTTTCATCATAATAGGACCTTTAGAGTTGGATAAATATGCAATTTCTATTTTTATTTAAGACCTTTGATTCAAAACATTGTTAAGTTCTCATTAGTCACAAAGGAAGATTTTGAAAAAGATAGCAGTTATAACTTTTTCTTTTTCTTTTTTTTAAGAATCATTTGTCAATCTTGTTCATTTTGTGTTGTGGTCTGTGAACATTGTGATTGGTGGTGAATGCTTGGAACATTTGGGAGATTATCAGAATTGAGGGTGGTTAATGAAAAATGATGGTATAATTTCAAGTGGTTTTAAAAGTATCTTAAGAATTCGGTTGTGTAGACTTAGAAGAAATGCTTTAGGTTGACTAAGGATTTTTCTTAGGTTTTGAGTTCAATGAAATTGGATTCGAACTTCCTCATTTGATGGATTGTGATTATGATGGTTGTGAAAAATCAAGGATATTTATTTCTTTTTGGCAAAAGTGAGAAAAAAAGATATGTTACTATGTTACTATGTTACATCAAGTACAAATTTATGTTACTATGCTTGATGGTGCTTCTTTATTTCTTTTTGGGAAAAGTGAGAAAAAAAAATATTTTCTCCCCTAAAATTATAAGTTAAATATATACTAAGTTTGTAATTTTTGATTTAGGCACTGTTTGGGATTGTGTTTGCACGTGTGAAAAGTGCAAAAAAAAAAAAAAATCGTGAGAAATACTTAGTTAGCTGCTCCACGAAGAGTCTCATTTTCTAACAATAAAAAAATCGTGTTGAAGTTGAGAAATACTTGAATTAAGTTTTGAAATGGTTGGTGTTAGTTTGTAAGTATAGTTGAGTTGTTGGTTGAGAAATACTTAGTTATGTTTTGAAATTGTTTGTTTGTGTTGTTTTAAAAGTTTAGTTGAGTTTGTAGGGGGGGGGGTTGGGAAATGTACTTGTGAGATTATGTTTTTTGTTTGATTTATTGGAAAGAAGTTGATAAATACTTAAGCCTTGTTTTGAAATGATTTGTTTGAGTTTGTTTTTGTGGGAAGTTGATGGATACTTAACTTGAAATTATGAGTTATAGTTTGTTATTTTGCTTGAGTTTAGTGGGAGAGGGGTTGAGAAATGCTTTTAAACTTTGTTGTTTAGTTTATGTTTTTAGTTGAGAGTAGGTGGAAGTTGAGAAATACTTGAATTAAGTTTTGTAATGGTTGGTGTTAGTTTGTAAGTATAGTTGAGTTGTTGGTTGAGAAATACTTAGTTATGTTTTGAAATTGTTTGTTTGTGTTGTTTTATAAGTTTAGTTGAGTTTGTCGGGGGGGGGGGATGTACTTGTGAGATTATGTTTTTTGTTTGATTTATTGGAAAAGTGTTGATAAATACTTAAGTCTTGTTTTGAAATGGTTTGTTTGAGTTTGTTTTTGTGGAAAGTTGATGGATACTTAAGTTATCTTGAAATTATGAGTTATAGTTCGTTATTTTGCTTGAGTTTAGTGGGAGAGGGGTTGAGGAATGCTGTAAGTATGATTTTAAATTTGGTTGTTTTAGTTTATGTTTTTAGTCGAGTTTAGGTGGAAGTTGAGAAATGATGTGGTTGGACATGAATTTACATGTCAAAATTTTACGATGTTGAGTTTTGTCTCAACATCATGAATTTGAGTGAAATTTAATGAACAATTGAGTATTTAATTGTTCTAACTTTTCCTTAAGGATCTAATAAGCACAAATTTTTATGGAATAATTATTTTTCTTTGTAGATTGAAATTTCAAATAAACAATTTTATAGTAATGGATGACAAAGAACCGAATGTCACTAGAATATGTTCTAGGGGTTGAGATGTTCATTGAAAATGCACTACAACATTCAAGTAGTCAAATGTCATTTGTTGTCCATGTTTGCGGTGTGTGAATGCAAAGTCTCAAGATGAAAATACAGTAAGAGATCACTTATTCATTTATGGTATTGATGATGGCTATAAAACATGGATTTGGCATGGTGAATCACTACCGGTTAAGAGAAATAATTCAAACGTCTCTTCTAGTGGAAAAGAAGGAGAGGATGAAGATGAAGATCTTGATAACGTAATAGGAATGTTTAACGCTGCACATGATTACGTTAACAATGAATTCCACGTTTTTGAGGAAGTACTGGATGATGCCAAGAAACCATTATACTCAAATTGTAAGAACTTTTCCAAAATATCTTCATTGGTAAAGTTATATAATTTGAAAGCAAAGTTTGGATGGAGCGATGTAAGTTTTCCAGAATTGTTGACATTAGTCAAAGATATCTTACCAAGTCCAAATGAAATTCTGACTTCTACGTATCAAGCAAAGAAGGTTTTGTGTACTCTTGGAATGTCTGTAGAAAAGATTCATGCATGCAGCAACTATTGTTGTTTGTTTAGAAAAGACCTCTCTGATGCAGAAGTATGCCCGATTTGTGAAACATCAAGATGGAAACTTCGTAAAAATTCAAAAGAAGTGATGAAAAATATTCATGCAAAAGTGATGTGGTACTTCTCTCCTATACCAAGATTTCAACAAATGTTTTGAAGTAAAGAAACATCGAGTTTGTTGACTTGGCATGCCAAAAAACGACAAAATGATGGATACTTACGACACCCTGGAGACACACTATCGTGGAAACAAGTAGATGATCAGTGGCCAAAATTTGGATCAGAACCTAGAAATCTTCGTCTTGCTCTTTCAACAGATGGAGTCAATCTGCATGGTGATCTTAGTAGTCGATACAGTTGTTGGTCAGTTATGTTGGTGACATACAATGTACCCCCTTGGTTGTGCATGAAGCGAAAATATTTGACGTTAACCGCATTAATATCTGGCCTTAAACAACTAGGAAATGACAATATTTATTTTCCTCCATTAGTTGATGACTTGAAAAAACTTTGGAATGATGAAGTTAAATGTTATGATGTAAATGAAGGACAATGTTTCACACTTAGAGCTATTTTATTGTGGACTATTAATGACTTTCCTGCGTATGGCAATTTGTGTGGTTGTACAACAAAAGGATATCATGCATGTCTGATTTGTGCAGAGAAAACGTCAGCTACTTATTTGCCAAGAGGAAAGAAGATGTCGTATCTTGGGCATCGAAAATTTCTACCTCATGATCATCCATATAGAAAGCAGAAGAAAGCTTTTAATGGTGAACAAGAATTAGAAATCGCTCCTGAACCATTAAGTGGAGAGGAAATTCTTGCAAAAACAAGTAGACTTCAATGTTCATTTGGTAAAAAAGTCAGTAACGAAAAGAATAATTGAGATGTTTCAAGCATTTATTGGAAGAAGAGGTCTATTTTCTTTGAGTTAGAGTACTGGAAATATTTTCACGTGCGACATTGTTTAGATGTTATGCACATTGAAAAGAATGTTTGTGCAAATCTTATTAGCATGCTACTTGATATTCCCGGTAAAACAAAAGATGGATTGAAAACTCGTTTAGATTTGGTTGAACTGAACATTAGAGCAGAGTTGGCCCCTCAATCGGGAGAGAAGAGGACATTCTTACCTCCAGCGTGTTACACACTATCGAAGATTGAGAATTGAATTTGTGTAAGATACTATCTGAAATTAAAGCGCCTGAAGGTTATTCGTCCAACATACAAAGCTTAGTGTCGCTTAACGATTTGAAACTTTACGGGCTTAAATCGCACGACCATCACGTTTTAATGCAACAGTTGTTACCTATTGCAATTCGGGGTATTTTGCCCAAAAATGTTAGATATGCGATTATTCATTTATGCTTGTTCTTCAATGCTATATGCAGTAAAACGATTGATTCATCTAAGCTAAAAGGCTTGCAAGAGGATGTAGTAGTCACTTTATGTTTGTTAGAAAAGTATTTTCCACC
Source organism: Luffa acutangula (assembly GCA_036850905.1). Classification (NCBI taxonomy): domain Eukaryota; kingdom Viridiplantae; phylum Streptophyta; class Magnoliopsida; order Cucurbitales; family Cucurbitaceae; genus Luffa; species Luffa acutangula. Next base: position 25,693,700 of record CM072089.1, on the reverse strand, counting down.
GGCATTCTTCACAATAATGGTACACCTTGTCGTGCATCATGTAAGAGAGATTGAATTTTGTGGACCGATTTATTTGAGGTGGATGTATCCTTTTGAACGATATATGAAAGTACTCAAAGGTTATGTACGAAATAGACATCGACCAGAAAGATGCATTGGAGAAAATTATATTGTGGAGGAGGCTGTAGAGTTTTGTTCTGAATTTCTCTCTAGAGTTGATTCTATTGGATTACGCTCATCGACAAGGAAAGAAACTCAAAAAGTGATAGACCGCTGTTTGTTGCTTCTTATATCAAACCAAGTAAGGATCAGTTAAATCAAGCTCCATCTTTATGTCCTTCAAAATGTAAATGATGTGCTTCCATATGTAGGGTACGTAAATCTCAATCCTTTCACATAACTTTTATGATTGTGTGATAATGCAATAACTATGTCATTTTAATATGAATCCAACAGGCAACACATGGAAACTTTGTCAAAACTCAATCCCAGTAGATCTAAAAACAAAAAGTGGCTTCAAAATGAGCATAATCGCACATTTAGTGGTTGGTTGCGCGACCTAGTAATCTAATAAGCCATTCTCTTAAAGATATGATTAAATGTTTGTTTCACCATCCGTCTACTTCAATCTTCCTAAAAGGACATCAAACTTGGATACATAATCCCAAAGCAAGGGTAAAACAGAAGACAGTGGTTCGAGAAAGTCAACTGAGGTAGAAAGTAAAACTTCCAGGACAAAAACAAAAGGAAAGGAGATTGTTGAAGAGCCAAAAGGGGCGTTCGAGGCAGAAGAAGTGTTAGAGGTAATGAACTAGTAATCAGTGTCACCTACTTACTTTGGTTATGAAATGATATAATCTTTTGCATTATGATTAAGATTTAGAATTTTTGTTAATTGATGCTACGAGACCTGATTCGTATAGTGCATAGGTTGTGAAATCTGAATTGAAGTTTGGAGGAATTGGTTTGAGGATATAGAAGTGTTATTTTGTATTTGGCAGGTGAGAAATTTTTGGGATAGTTAGTTTTACGCCGTTATGCTGCCGAAATTTTCGGTGCACTCGATTGTAACTGATTTAGAGTTGAAGTATTGTTGCTAAACTAGAAAAGTGTTCTTTTGTGTTTAGCATGTTAGATTGTGCCTAGGAGATAACTCTACATTCTTGAATAGTTAACCATAAAATGTGACACTTAACACGTTTTTCATTTAATAATGTTTGAAGGGTACACCATGTCGCTTGGCTGTAAATTCAGTGGATAATATTGTTGCCATAGGCACAATGTATGAATCTAGTGTCGGATGCCCAACGATTCATGGAGTACCACTAGGAGCCAATAATGTTCGAGTGGTGGTGGATATGATCACAGGCGAAGATGTTCTCATACCAATTCCTGTGGTTGGAGAAATAGTGACTCTTAGTCAAGCAAAAGGTAGCTTCGTGGCATGGCCTCGTGAGCTTGTGATTTTGAATAACAAGAAAAAGGTACGTATGTCTTCTTCAACTTAAATGTACATGTTTTGTTTTCCTTATTTACATATTGTAATTATGTTTGTGTAAGGTATGTTCTCCCGCAAAACCTAAAAGGAATGTGTCCGTTGCACAATCTTCCGAACATACAGATATCCACGTTACCATCAACTTGCTGAATCGATATGCTGCTCTTTTCATGGGAGGGGATGACACAATTCCTATCAAATTGAGTGACACCATTTTTGGAGAGGATAAAACAATTTTCGTACATCGTGATGACATCATGCAGTATTGCGGGATGGTTGAAATAGGGTACTCATGTATATTGGTGTACATTGCGTAAGTATAAAACCTATGACAGATTTTATTTATTTACTATGATTTTCAATGTTTTATAATATTGTTTATTTTCTCTAGGTATCTTTGGACTGTATGTGACAATGAAATAACCAGCAAATTTCTGATAGTTGATCAAGGAACCATTTCTTCATTTGTAAAGTGTCAAGAAACTCGTTGTAGAAATCTAGCCAACCAGCTAGACATGGTTAATTTGAATCAACTAGTCATCATCTCGTATAATACTGGGTAAGTAATGTCAATTCAAATTAGTTTTACTTAATTATAAGTGTAATTTGTGATGAACTATTAAAAAGAATGTTCATTTTTAATAGGTGTCATTGGATGTTGATTGTGATCAATCCTGGAGAGAATATCGTTTATGTGTTGAACTCATTACGTAGTAAGATTGAAGAAAGTTTTCAAGGAATTATCAATACGTAAGTATCTATAAACTTTTATTGTATTTGATTCTCATATCTATATCACCCTAATGTTCAAATTATTTAGATCATTGAGAATGTAGCAAGCAAAGAACTCACTCCCACAATATCGCTCGAACATAATTGATAACTGCCCAAAAGGTAGCTATTTAGGCCTAATTTCTATATTGATTTGTGTGACCTTTGTGCTTAATAGGGTTGGTTTTAGATAGATATTACATGTTTTAACCCATTTGGAAGAATGGAAGCTTTGGAAATCATTTTGTGCAGAATCTGTTACTGGGCGACTTGAGGGAGCAAATTCTGTGCTGTAGCAAAACTGGAAGCAGAACTGCCACATCACAGCTCGTTAGCCAACTTCATGAACCGACTTCTGTTGAGTTATTTTCGGGATAAATGAGCAAGGAGAACCCTACACGTGTCCAAGTTGACCTAATTCAAGCCTCCTATCCTTCTATAAAAGGAAGTAGCCGTCCAAGTCAAAACCATTTTCCATTTTTCTTGGAAGTCGAATAGTATAGAGAGATTGGAGACCACTAGAAGACCATCATCTGCAAGCTGATTAAGGAGATTATTATTTTCTTTATTATCTTGTGATTATGGACATGCCTACTCAGATTGTAATTCGTGTTTCCATGTTTATTATGAAATAAGTAGCTTTAGGCGTTAGTTAAGGAATATGTAGTTGTCGTGCTTCATCTCTAATAATATTTATTGATTATTGCATCTTGGTTAATTGTTGTGTTTGTTTCTATTTTATGCCCGCCTGGCCAGCCGGTGTGAATACCTCTCTCTAGTTTCAGGGATGATTTAGAGAGTGTGTGACAATTAACCACATTATGATCATTGTGTATTGGTGAGCGCCAGTGACTGAGCTAGGGATAGTCAGTTGCCTAGTGCTTGATCGGTCGTACTTCATTGGGCTTGAAACACATTCCAAAAGATCCGGAGTTCTGGGAGGAATCCGCTAATAATACTGCGAGAGTTTGCATGATCAATAATATTGTTAGAGCATCTTTTAAAACAATTACTAAAGCTAACCAACGCCTGTCTCTAATTTGTCTGCCTATTTTTTTACTTGTTGTTCTGTCATTTACTTTGCTTTAGCATAATTCTTATAAAACCCAATCATTTTTATTACCTTGAAACCATTAAAAGATTCATACAAAAAATAGATAGAGTGGAAGCTAGTTCAGGCCTTGGATTGACAAATACTTATTACTTGCTGCGGACTGTGTATACTTGCACAAGAATTCTAGAGTCTTTTCAGATCATAGTTTTACTCACTCTAGGAACCCAACAAGTTTTTGGCGCCGTTGCCGGGGACTTGAATAAGTTTTTATCTGATTTGTTTTGTGTATGTGTTTTAGTGGTTTGGTGCTAGAACTTTTTGATTGTTTCTTTTGTTTTTGCAGGTGTGAGTTTGGTGCATGAGCGATCCGCCTGGGGTAAGGTTCGAGCTTAATCCAGAAACCGAGAGGACATTCAGGATCAGAAGGAGAGAGCAGCGTAGAAACCAGATGGAGAACGTGTCGTGTCTCCCGCAGGGTCCTGAAGATCCAGCGAACCCCCAGCAGAATCTGTTGCTACAGCAAAATCCGCCGCTGGAGTAAAATGAGCAGCAAAATAATCAGGCTGAGAATCCTATCTTGGTAGCGAACGATAGGACCAGAGCCATCCGAGCGTATGCTGTCCCAATGTTTGATGAGTTGAATCCAGGGATTGCACGTCCCCAAATCCAAGCGGCAAATTTTGAAATGAAACCGGTAATGTTTGAGATGTTGCAAACCGTGGGGCAATTCCATGGTTTGTCATCTGAAGATCCTCATTTACATCTTAAGTCTTTTCTAGGAGTTAGTGATTCTTTTGTGATTCAAGGAGTGCCTAGAGATGCCCTTAGATTAACTTTGTTCCCGTATTCTCTTAGAGATAGAGCAAAGGCGTGGTTAATTCTTTTGCTCCAGGGTCAATTAGGACATGGAATGAGTTAGCTGAAATATTTTTGAGTAAATATTTTCCACCTAATAGGAATGCTAAATTAAGGAGTGAAATAGTAGGGTTTAGGCAACTTGAGGATGAGACTTTTAGAGAGGCTTGGGAAAGGTTTAAGGAGCTTTTGCGAAAGTGTCCCCACCATGGTTTACCACATTGTGTTCAAATGGAAACATTTTACAATGGATTAAATCTGGTAACCCAGGGCATGGTCGATGTTTCGGCTGGAGGAGCCCTTTTGGCAAAAACTTTTAATGAAGCCTATGAAATTTTAGAAAGAATATCTACTAATAGTTGTCAGTGGTCGGATGTTAGAGACACAAATAAAAAGGTTAAGAGTGTGTTAGAAGTTGATGGTGTGTCCACCATTAGGGCCGATCTTGCAATGATTGCTAACGCTCTTAAGAATGTGACAGTGATTAGTCATCAACAGCCACCAGCAATGAAGCCTGCTGCAGTGGTGAACCAAGTTGCAGAAGAAGCATGTGTCTATTGTGGTGAAGATCACAACTACGAGTTTTGCCCCAACAATCCAGCTTCTGTGTTTTTTGTAGGTAATTAGAGGAATAACCCTTATTCTAACTTTTATTATCCAGGTTGACGCAACCACCCCAACTTCGCATGGGGAGGACAATGAAGTAATACGCAAGCGCAACAAAAGGTGAACCAGCCGGGATTTGCTAAAGCGCAGGTACTGCCCCAGCAAAATAAGCAGGCTTTGCCCCAGCAAAATTCGAGAAGTTCTCTCGAGGCGATGATGAAAGAATTTATGGCTCGTACAGATACCACAATCCAAAGTAATTAAGCTTCGATGAGAGCCTTGGAATTGCAAGTGGGTCAACTAGCTAATGAGCTGAAGGCACAAGGCCTCAAGGGAAACTTCCCTCGGATACTGAACACCCTCGAAGGGAAGGTAAGGAGCAGGTAAAGGCAGTGACTCTTAGGAGTGGTAAGCCACTAGAAGAGCCTAGTAAAACCCAGAATGTAGATAAAAATGGTGATAAAAATATTATTGTTGAGGAAGAGTTGGAGATTGGTCAGGGTGCTGGAGGCAGCAATAAAGATGCTGGAGCATCTCGTTCTGTTCCAGATGTGGAACCACCTTATGTGCCGCCCCCACCTTATGTACCACCTCTACCTTTTCCACAAAGGCAAAAGCCTAAGAATCAGGACGATCAATTTAAAATTTTTTTAGAGATTCTTAAGCAGTTGCATATAAATATCCTTTTAGTAGAAGCTATTGAGCAAATGCCTAATTATGCTAAATTTCTTAAGGATATTTTAACTAAAAAGAAGAGGTTAGGTGAGTTTGAAACTGCATCTCTTATTGAGGAGTATAGTGCTATTCTTAAGAATGGGCTACCACCCAAGGCTAAGGATCCAGGATCATTTATTATACCTGTATCTATAAGTGGAAAAGAGTTAGGTAGGGCACTCTGTGATTTAGGTGCAAGCATTAACCTTGTGCCTCTTTCGGTCTATCGAAAGCTAGGTATTGGTGAAGCTAGGCCTACCACAGTCACACTCCAATTAGCTGATAGGTCTATCACATATTCTGAGGGTAAAATTGAGGATGTCTTAGTGAAAGTGGATAAATTCATATTTCCAGTTGATTTTATTATTTTAGACTATGAGGCTGATAAATATGTCCCAATTATTCTAGGTCGTCCATTTTTGGCTACTGGTAGGGCGTTAATAGATGTTCAGAAAGGGGAATTAACAATGAGAGTTTGTAATGAGGAAGTAAAATTTAATGTGTTTAAAGCCATGAAATATCCGGACGAAATGGAGGATTGCTCCTTCATTAGGATTCTGGAGAGCATAGTTATTGAGACAGCAATACAGGATTCGGCTGACAAGCATTTGGAAGGTCATGGAGAGGTTAGTGTAGAAGATTTGCAGGTTTGTTTGTTAGAAAGAAAAAATGAAAAATAGTTGTTTAGGTGTGAGGATGTTTTTGAGTCTTTAGATTTAGATCAAAGGAAGGCTCCTCCCATTAAGCCATCCCTGATTGAGGCACCTACTCTAGATTTGAAGCCCTTGCCGGATCATCTAAAGTATGTGTATCTTGGGGAAGGAGAGACGTTGCCCATTATTGTTGCATCAGATTTAATGCCGGAGCATGAAAAGGCCTTAATAAAATTGCTGCAGCAATACCGCAAGGCTATAGGTTGGACATTGGCTGACATTCAGGGAATTAACCCATCTTTTTGTATGCACAAAATTACCCTAGAGGAGGGATCCTTTAGGAGTGTTGAGCAACAAAGAAGGCTTAACCCTGCAATGAAAGAGGTTGTTAAAAATGAGGTGATTAAATGGTTGGATGCTGGGATCATTTATCCAATTGCCGACATCAATTGGGTAAGCTCTGTCCAATGTGTTCCTAAGAAATGAGGTGTCACCGTGGTGAGCAACAAAGACAATGAGTTGATCCCAACCAGGACAGTAACTGGCTGGAGGGTTTGCATGGACTACAAGAGGCTTAATAAAGCCACCCGTAAGGACCATTTCCCTCTACCATTTATTGACCAGATGTTGGATAGATTGGCTGGTCAGGCCTACTACTGTTTCTTAGATGGTTATTCTGGGTATAATCAGATTACCATTGCTCCTGAGGATCAGGAAAAAACCACTTTCACCTGCCCTTATGGGACGTTTGCTTTTAGGCGAATGCCTTTTGGACTTTGCAATGCTCCAACAACATTTCAGCGGTGTATGTTGGCAATTTTTTCTGATATGATTGAGTCCACTGTTGAGGTATTTATGGACGATTTTTTAGTGTTTGGAGGGTCTTTTCAGAGTTGTTTAGATAATTTAGGACGGGTATTAAAGAGGTGTGAGGATACCCATCTAGTTCTTAATTGGGAAAAATGTCACTTCATGGTGAAGGAGGGCATAATGTTAGGTCATAGGATTTCTAAGAATGGTCTAGAAGTTGATAGAGCAAAAATAGAGGTTATTGAGAGACTAGAACCACCGAATTAAGTGAAGGGAATTCGGAGCTTTTTAGGACATGCTGGATTCTATAGGAGGTTCATAAAAGATTTTTCCAAAATCAGTAAACCTCTTTGTAACTTATTGTGTACTGATCATGTTTTTTACTTTAATGCAGATTGTAGGAAGGCTTTTGAGACTTTAAAGGCTGCTTTAATCTCAGCACCCATTCTTTGTGCACCTAATTGGAATTTACCATTTGAGGTAATGTGTGATGCGAGTGATGCTGCGGTAGGTGCTATGCTGGGGCAAAAGCAAGGCAAATTTATCCATCCTATATATTATGCAAGCAAGGTTTTAAATGAAGCACAAGTCAACTACACAACTACTGAAAAGGAGTTGTTAGCTGTGGTGTTTGCCTTTGAAAAATTTCGGCCATATTTGGTTGGATCCAAAGTCACGGTGTTCACAGATCATGCAGCAATAAGGTATCTAATGGCTAAGAAAGATGCAAAACCTAGACTAATTCGTTGGGTTTTATTATTGCAGGAGTCGACTTGGAGATAAAGGATAAGAAGGGATCAGAGAATGTCATTGCAGATCATTTATCTCGTCTTGATCCATCATCATCTTTGCTGGAGCAATCTTCCATTTCAGATGCTTTTCCAGATGAACAGCTTTTTGCTGTTGAGGTAAAGGTAGTCAGGGATGTCCCTTGGTATGCTGATATTGCCAACTTTTTGGTAAAGGGAGTCACTCCTATTGATATGGATTGGAGGCAGAAGAAAAAATTTAAGCATGATACGAAAATTTTCTATTGGGATGAGCCATTTATGTATAAGCAATGCTCTGACGGTATTATTCGTAGGTGTGTTTCAGGTGATGAAGTAAAGGAAATCCTGGAGCAATGTCATTCTTCGCCGTATGGAGGTCATTTCAGCGGTCAGAGGACAACTATGAGGATTCTACATTGTGGATTCTTCTGGCCTACCTTATTTAAGGATGCCCATTGGTTCTACAAGCAATGTGATGCTTGCCAAAGGAGAGGAAACTTGGGGCCTAGAGATGAAATGCCTATTTCTTACATTTTAGAAGTTGAATTATTCGATGTATGGGGTATTGACTTTATGGGGTCATTTCCCCTTCTAATGGCAATGTTTTTATCTTATTGGCAGTTGATTATGTGTCCAAGTGGGTGGAGGCCATCGCATGTCATCAGAGTGATGCCAAGACAGTAGCAAGGTTCCTTCAATCGCACATCTTTGCGCGGTTTGGGACACCTAGGGCTCTAGTGAGTGATGAGGGTACACACTTTGTTAATAACATCTTGACTAAGCTTTTAGCTAAGTATGGGATTAAGAATAGGATAGCTACCCCTTATCACCCACAAGCAAATGGTCAAGCTGAAATTAGTAATAGGGAAATAAAATCGATTTTAGAGAAAGTAGTCCATCCATCTAGAAAGGATTGGTCTTTTAGGTTGGATGAGGCTCTTTGGGCTTATAGGACAACCTATAAGACTCCTCTAGGTATGTCTCCCTATAGGTTAGTATATGGGAAAGCTTGTCATTTACCATTAGAGCTAGAGCGCATAAAACGTTTTGGGCTTTGAAAAAAATGAATTTTGATTTGAGTCGTGCAGGAGCAATAAGAATGCTGCAGCTTAATGAATTGGAGGAATTTCGCCAATTTTCTTATGAGAATGTGAAAATGTATAAAGAAAAGACTAAGTTGTGGCATGACAAGAAAATAAAATCTAAAGAGTTTGTCAAGGGTCAAAAAGTCTTGCTTTATAATTCTAGATTAAAATTATTTCTTGGGAAGCTAAAATCTAAATGGTTAGGACCGTTTATTGTGATTGAGGTTTTCCCCCATGGAGCAATTACTTTGCATGATGAAAAAGATGGGAGAGTGTTCAAGGTGAATGGACAGCATGTGAAGCACTATTGGGGTGAGGAGTTTCAGTCGAAATATCCTTCCCTAAGGTTGGTTGATGATTGAGAGAGCAGGATTTTTGCGGGAGCATTTCACAGAGCAAAATTTTGAGCTCCCAGTGTTTGTATTGATTTTATATTTCGCTGATTTGTTTTTAATTTAGATTAGGTTCGATTTGATTTTGCATGGTGTATTAGATTTTATCTTTAAGTATTTGTTTTATTTTTGGTAGTTTAGATTTTATCTATTTCGTTTTGAATTTGATTTAATTTTATTTTCAGGTCATTTATTTGGATTATCTTTGAATTATCTTTGAATTAATTAGATTTTATAGATTAGATCTAGATTTCATTTTCAATTATTTTACTTCTGTTTAGTTTAAGTTAATAAAGATTTTCTCTAAATTAATTCGGCTTCAAGAAGGATTAAATTTGATTTGATTGGTTATTTTTAAATTTAGAAGATTTGGTTTTCTATTTTGAAATTTGAATTCTGTATCCAAGATTCTTCAGGTTTAGCAGGTTGTTGCGGCAAAGTTATGGTTTAAGCAAAATCATCCGAATTAGAAGGGATTTCGTTGAAAATTTATTATTTTTACCGTTGGGATTTTCTTTGAATTTTCGCAGGTAAATTTGCATGCATCATCTGATGAGGCCACGTTTCACACAACAATCATCCAAGGGCTTTGATAGTGGACAGCGCATAGTGATTTACCGTGGGCGATTGGACTTCATAAATTTACCGTTGATGGTTTTGAATTTCCGATTTGCATGAGTTTAAATTAAACGGGAATAATATTAAATGCAGGGCAAATCTTTTCAGTTGGAATTTGATGTTGCTGGCGCCTTACTTATTTAAGGACAAGTGGTACGTTTCTTTTCCCTCCAACTTCACATTTACTTCCTTCCCTGTTCGTTTTTCTTCTTCTTATTCCTTCGTTGCTTTTCTCTGGAAACCCATGTGTCTTCCATGGCAAAAACGAGAGCAAACCGAGAGAGAGATAATGAAGAGGAAGCAGTGCCAGTTAATCTTGAGATAACGAAAGCAAAAGCAAAGAAGAGAAGAACACCCGAAGCGAGGGAAGCCAAGAAAAGAAGGAAACAACAGAGGGTTGAGAATATTCAAGAAGAATCAGTGAATGTCCCAGAAACGGAGAGAGTTCAAAATCCTGAAGAAGAACCGATAATTCCAGATACGATTCAAGAAGAGAATGTTGAGAAGAATCAAGAAACAGAGGCTGATGAAGTTCGAGACGAACAGGCCGCAGTTGTGCCTGAAAAAGAGAATACACCGAAACCGGTGCAGGAGGCTCAGGTGGAGGTAATCATACCCGAGGTACCAAAGCGCCGCCGCATTAAACGAAAGGCGGGCCGCATCAGGATGATTTGAAATACCCCATCACCTCCATCGTCGAATTCTGAGGAAGAGAGAAGAGAGCAAGAAAAGAAGGAGGCTAAAGACAAGGCAAGAGAAGAAGAAGCAAAGGAGGCTGAGGAAGAGATTTTGCCCAAGCAGAGGGAAGACAAGGGCAAAGGTATTGCTGAGGCATTGGGCGAGGCTGACGAGGTTGAGGAACAAAGATTACCTTTTATTCGCTTCGTCAACAACCTTGCTCGAGCAAAATACCAGGAGATGCTGAAACGAGACTTCCTGTTCGAACGAGGATTTGGCGATTATGTGCCACGGTTCTTGCAGACTGGAATAGCGAACCTCGACTGGAGCCAATTTTGTGCGAAACCAGAGCCTGTTAATTCCAACATTGTTCGGGAATTTTACGCAAATCTTGACGATCAGGAAGAATTTCAGGTTATAGTTTGGGGAATGCCCGTGGACTGGAGCCCAGAAGCCATTAATGATTTGTTTAATCTCCAAGATTTTCTGCATGCGGTCTTTAATGAGATGATGGTTGCACCATCTAGCGACCAACTGAATGCGGCTGTCCAAGAGGTTGGCATTGAGGGGGCCCAGTGGAGGTTGTCGAAGACGGAGAAGTACACGTTTCAGGATGCTTATTTGAAAAGCGAGGCCAACACCTGGATGAGTTTCATTAGGCTGCGCTTATTGCCGACAACTCACGACTCCACAGTATCTCGGGACCGGGTATTGCTTACCTTTGGTATTCTTCGTTCGATGAGTATAAACACTATCACGATGCTATGTCGGAGGGCAGGGGTGCCAGAGGGTGAGGATGACGTGATTTTACCAGATAAGGGAATAATAGACACACCAAATCTGGCCAGGCTTCAGAGAACGCAGGAAGCACGCCAAGGAGGTTTGGTGTGCTGCATCCAACAAATACTAGAACAGTTGCAAATGCATTCCAGCAGGATGGAATTTGCTAAAAGGCAATTTCAGACTTTCTAGAATTACGTAAAAAGGAGGGATGCCGCGTTAAGGGTAGCCTTGCAAATGAATTTTTCCAAACCATATCCGGCTTTACCCATATTCCCTGATGACCTCCTGAACCCCTGGATTCCGCCGCCGCCTGTGGAAAGAGAAGGTGATGAAGAAGAAGAGCCTGGTCGAGAAGACTGAAGGAGGAGAATTTGAGCGCGCAGACTTTTTGTTGAAATATTTTGTTTGCTCGCGCATTCCTGACCGCATCTTCTTCTATTTCTGTTTGTTTTGTCTGTTGCTTTTTAATTTTTCTGCTTTAAAAATATATCTTTGCTTATGTAGTATCTTTTTATGTTTTTAATGAAATTTCTAGATATTTCCATTCTATGAACTCTAACTTAACTAATTTTCTTCTGAATTTTTGAAGTTTGGACTGATTACGCTTAATTAGATCAAGGTATTCTGATCTCCAGAAACCTTTTGCTTGAGCATTTCTTTTAGCCTGGACTGTTGTTGCGCCAAAGAAGATTTTGGAGGTAGTGTTGACTTATATGATCCACTTTAAGCTTAGTTCTAGTCCCACGTTTAGTTTAAAAATTCAGATAGAAAAATTTAAGTTTGGGGGTATAATTGCAATAATTAATGATTCATTGGGGACAATGAATAATTCAAGTTTGGGGGACTTTTTGCTACTCCAATTGTTTTGCTCGAGCATCCCTCTCCTTCAAGTAAAAATTTGTTAGGTTATTGAGTAACCGGGGACATTTGTGATACCCACAGTTTGTCTTCGCGTTAAAAGATGACCTAGGAAATAGGGAAAATGAGAAAAATTATTTGTTGAAAAAAACTATTTGTTGAAAATTTTGCTGAAAAAATTCATGGAGCAAAAGTTTTGAAGGATGAATGATGATCTAGCAGTTTTTCTGTCTCCCAGAACTTAGGTGAGCTTCATCATAAAATGTTGTCATTCTGAGGGGCAAGAGATGGAATAACTAAGGATTTTTTAGCTTTATAATGAGTATTGAGCCTAGTTGGTGATGAGCTTACGGCAAGGGTATACTGTACCATAAAGTGGGTCAACCCATGCTTACGAGCTTATGACTGTAAGGCTGCTTAAAGTCTGAAAAACGAAAATTTAAACCCCTTGAGAATATATTTTAAGATGTTTGATAATAGAGCTAGGTTGTGGTAAGTTCTTAGAATTAAGTTAAAAGTGGTGATTATTTGTCCATGCCGGAGGAATCATTTTGCTGCAGCAGAGCTCGGTTTTGCAGAGTGCTCAGGTAAAGGTCTAAGGTAGTGTTGGACTGTCTGGTTGGATTAAGCTATTCTTTGTCTAATGTTTTTAATTCTTTAAGAAAGGTTGGTTAGCGTTGCTCGGGACGCGCAATAGTTCAAGTTTGGGGGTGTGATAACAGCCCAAAAGGTAGTTATTTAGGCCTCATTTCTATATTGATTTGTGTGACCTTTGTGCTTAATAGGGTTGGTTTTAGATAGATATTACATGTTTTAACCCATTTGGAAGAATGGAAGCTTTGGAAATCATTTTGTGCAGAATCTGTTGCTGGGCGACTTGAAGGAGCAAATTCTGTGTTGCAGCAAAACTGGGAGCAGAACTGCCACATCACAGCTCGTTAGCCAACTTCATGAATCGACTTCCGTTGAGTTATTTTTGGGATAAAGGAGCAAGGAGAGTCCTACACGTGTCCAAGTTGACCTAATTCAAGCCTCCTATCCTTCTATAAAAGGAAGTAGCCGTCCAAGTCAAAACCATTTTCCATTTTCCTTGGAAGCCGAATAGTATAGAGAGATTGGAGACCACTAGAAGACCATCATCCGCAAGCTGATTAAGGAGATTATTATTTTCTTTATTATCTTGTGATTATGGACATGCCTACTCAGATTGTAATTCGTGTTTCCATGCTTATTATGAACTAAGTAGCTTTAGGCGTTGGTTAAGGAATATGTAGTTGCCGTGCTTCATCTCTAATAATATTTATTGATTATTGCATCTTGGTTAATTGTTGTGCTTGTTTCTATTTTATCCCCGCCTGGCTAGCCGGTGTGAATACCTCTCTCTAGTTTCAGGGATGATTTAGAGAGTGTGTGGCAATTAACCACACTACGATCATTGTGTACTGGTGAACGCTAGTGACTGAGCTAGGATAGCCAGTTGCCTAGTGCTTGATCGGTCGTACTTCATTGGGGTTGAAACACATTCCAAAAGATCCGGAGTTCCGGGAGGAATCCGCTAATAATACTGCGAGAGTTTGCACGATCAATAATATTGCTAGAGCATCTTTTAAAACAATTACTAAACCTAACCAACGTCTGTCTCTAATCTGTCTGCCTATTTATTTAAGGAGTGAAATAGTAGGTTTAGGCAACTTGAGGATGAGACTTTTAGTGAGGCTTGGGAAAGGTTTAAGGAGCTTTTGCGAAAGTGTTCCCACCATGGTTTACCACATTGTGTTCAAATGGAAACATTTTACAATGGACTTTTCATGACGGGCGACTTTTAATGACGGGCATTAAAGATCTGGTTGGTTGGAAAATACCCTTTAATGACAGACTTTTCATGACGGGCGGCCTTTAATGACGGACAATGCTGTCATGAAACAAGTCTGTCATTGTACCTTGTTATGTCGGACAGCTTTTAATGACGGGCATTGCCCGTCATTAAAAGCTGTCCGTCATAACAAGTTACGACAACACTCGTATAGACGACGGACGCCGCCCGTCATGAAAAGTCTTTAATGACGGGCAAAGTGATTTTTGTAGTAGTGAAGGTACCCAACCCTATTCCTATATTATAAACCGTTTTTGCTATTAGTCGAGCTTGATCAACTTTTATGTCTCCACATAAAGCTCAAGTATACATACTATAGCCAGAGATCTTAGTTTATTAGATTTGGGTTATTTAACGTGCAATTTATTGTTTATAACAACTATACTGAATAAACCTCAATAATGACTTTATTGAACAAATATATATAATTTGTTACATTTACTATCTACGAGTTTTAGTGCCCAAGTCAAATTCATTCCACTTTTGGGGAAGAGATCATTCTCATTTCCATCTTGGGAGCAGAATAGAGTAGAAAGATTGGAGACCTACAAGGAGACCATCATTTGCAAGCTGATCAAGGGAATTAATATTTTCTTGTATTATTTTGTGATTATGGATATGCTTACTCAGATTGTAAGGTGTGTCTCTATGCATTTTATGAACTAAGTAACCTTAGACGGTGGTTAGGGTGCATGTAATTGTCGTGCTTAACTTCTATGCAACAAATGTTGATTGATGCATCCTGATTAATTGTTGTGCTCATTTCTATTTTATGCCCGCCTGGCTAGTCGGTATGAATATCACTTTCTAGTTTCAGGGATGATATAGGGAGTGTGTGGCGGTTAATCACACTAGATCATTGTGTATTGGTGAACGCCAGTGACTGAGTTAGGGATAGCCAGTTGCCTAGTGCTTGATCGGTAGTACTTCATTGGAGTTGAAACATATTCTAAAAAATCCGGAGTTCCGGGAGGAATCTGCTAATAAGACTGCGAGAGTTTTGCATGATCAATAATATAGCTAGAGCATCTTTTAAAACAATTACTAAATCCTGACCAGCGCCTGTTTTTAATTTGTCTGCCTATTTGTTTACTTTCTGTTCTGACATTTCTTTTGCTTCAACATTTCTATAAAAACCAATCATTTTAACCACCTTTGAAACCATTGAAGAACTAAACAAAATAGATAAAGTGAAAGCTAGTTCAGACGTTGGATTCGATAAATACTTATTACTTGTTGTGGACTGTGTATACTTGCACAGAGTTCTACAGTCTTTTAATATTTCATTTTTACTCACTCTGGAAACCCAACAAGTTTTTGGCCCGTTGCCGGGGACTTGAATAAGTTTTTGTCTGATCTGTTTTGTGTATGTGTGTTTAGTGGTTTGGTGCTAGAACTTTTTTATTGTTTCTTTTGTTTTTGCAGGCGTGAGTTTAGTGCATGAGCGATCCTTCTGGGGTAAGGTTCGAGCTTGATCCAGAAATCGAGAGGACATTCAGGAGAAGAAGGAGAGAGCAGCGTAGAAACCAAAATCAAATGGATAACATGTCGCGCCTCCCGCAGGGTCTTGAAGTGAAAGTGTTCATATAACACATGCGGAAGCAATTTTAAGATCGGAGGCACTTAACTACATCAATTTTAGAAAATGAAAACATGATGTCCAAATACCGTAAGGAGAGAGCAGAATTTTTACCAACCTTTTGGAGACCGATTCAACAACTCCCTTTGATTCCTTTGATCACGAACAGTGTGTGGACTACCTCTAGTGTCTTCCCTACTATTCTCCGGGCCAAGAACGACTTGTGGGAGTCTATAGAGATAGGGAATGGGAAGGGAATGCTTGAAGGTTCAAGCACTAGAGAGATATATGGAGATGAGTGAGTTTGAGACCAAAATCCAGCAGCATAACTGAAGGGATGAAAGCCCTTTTGCGCAGCGGAAAACTTCAAAGACCTTTTCAAATAAAAAACGCCGATTGGGATACCAATACGATGGCAAAATCAATAAATTTACAGCGATAACAAAAGCCAATACTCTGCTGTAAAATAGATACAAGCATGCTTAAAAACAAGAGGAAAAATTCTAGATCTAATCTAGAATTGGGTCCTATTGACCCTAGTTCAAGAACAAGTTACCTTTGTAGAAATTAACCCTTGACTGTTTCGACAATTCTCTCTGAATTTCTCCCAAGAATACAGCAGCAAATGGACTTTGTTTTCAATGGAAAAACAGCACGAACACCACCACGAGGATTCACCGGTATTCTCGAATTGGGATGTTGCGTTAGGTGCTTGTGGGAGCAAAAACTCTCAGGATTTTCTCTGGATGCAACACTCTGATTTTCTCTGCTACAGAGCAAATCGAGAAGGAGAGAGCGATAGAGAGGGAGTGAGGCGTGAGACTAGGGCGTGATCTGTGCAACTGCACTGACCACGTCCCTTTTTAAAAAAATATAATATCAGATAACTGAAATATCAGTTATCTGATATTTTTAATTAAATATAATTTTAAAATCATAATTTCAAAATTACAATTAATTATATTTTAATTAATCTAAATTAATTAAAATAACATTAATTTAAATCCAATTTAAATTAATATCCCTCCTATCTTATAGTTTAATTTAAATCAAATTTAATTAAACTAAATTAATTAATTAATTCGAAATTAATTAATAAAATAAAATTGAACATCACATATTCAATTACTATTTTCTCTCTCAAAACTATAGTATTAATATACATCCAATGCATATTAATTATAACCTATAGTTTTAATATGAACTACTTCATATTTTAATATAATATTCAAACACCTTTGAACATTCAATCCATCCTTAGAATTTTACCTCAACGCCCTAAATGAGCTACCGGTGGGACCTAATGGACCTACAGATCAGAAGCTCCAACGATATGAGATTAGTTGGTTAAACTCATTAACCAAGTTAATCAATATTCGTTAACTGTGGTTCACTCCACTAAAGAACCACAGCTGCACTCTTCTCACTGCAGACATATTTCTGTGTCCACGGATATTGACCGTCAACAGCAAGTTAGCCCTTCACGCGTGTTCGTACCCCAGCTAGGTCAAATTACCGTTTTACCCCTAGGATACCTCTTGGTCCTTAAGTACCAGTGCTCCTCTAATGAACAACCTGTTTGTGGTCCGACCAACAAACATAGATCCCTCTCGTGCCATAAAGAGGGTAGGGCCCATTGTTCAAGACCCGGAGACACCACTTAAGGGAACACACCTCTACTTACCCTCATATCAGGAAGGAGTGAATTCCATCTTGTAAGACTACGTTCCCAGCTCCCCACTCGGTCTTGTCCCCAAAATGGTAGGCTTATTGAGTCGGCGAAACAGGCCACTCTCACCCGTACAAATCAAAGGACAATCCCTCATGGACAGGAGTCCATAATCCACTCAGGATTAAGGCCAAGTTGCCTAGGTCATCCTATTGAGATAGAAACCGAGCTAACTAACGGTGTTATAGTTAGTGGTTAACTATTTCGCGGTCCGGTCTTTGTGCAAACTCATTGCACAGGATACCCCCACTCGCATGTCAACCACATGAACGCGTTGGATCACTACGTTTGTATCAATATACAAAGCGGGCCGTATCCATAGTGTCACCAGGATAAGGTACCCAGCCTTATCCCTATACTACAGACCCTTTAGGCTAAAACTTGAACATTAATCCCCGTATGTCCCTACATACTAGTTCAAGCCTCATTCTATTAGCCATGGATGTTTAGTTTATTGGATTAGGGTTAACAAGACAAGATATAATACAAACATTGAATAATACATCATTTTATTAATGTTCGGTCAAATGTACATTTACTATCTACGAGTTTCGGTCAAATGTACATTTACTATCTACTTTAGATCAATATGGAAAATGGCTCTACATCCTTTGAATCTGATTCATACTCCTTATATAGACATGTTCCATGCAAAGAGAAGCCTCATGACACTAGACACATGGTGAAATTGCAACTCAAAGTGGATTCTAGGTGTTTAATTCACAACACATGCAACTAGTGCATGGTTGTGTTGTTTTCCACTATGCATCAACATGCAAGAGTGGGAATGCCACTAAATCCACTTAAAATTGAATCTAAATTCTCAATTTTCAGCTTGCAATTCATTCCTATTTCAATTCAAAATTGTAATTGATTTCTAGGCAATTAATTGGTACAATTCCAAGTAATTTTTACATGATTAATCCAATTAATCTTTATCACCTAGTGCCATGAATTATATATGATTCCTAATACATATATATGGTATTCAAAACACTTTTAAATACTCCATCTCTCATTTTCTAATTTAATTCATAATTAAATTATTGTGTCAAACACAATTTACGATAATACCCGTTTTCCCGATTTTGAACGATTAAAAGCTTCCTATCTTTTTGTTCTAGGCTTTGTTCCGATATGAGCTAGTAGGGGGACCTAATGGACCTATAGATCATGGGCTCCAACGATTCGAGGCTAACCGACTAATCTCATTATCCAAGCTAGCCAACATTCGTTAACTACCGGGACACTCCACTATAGCCCGATAGTTGCACTCCCCTCACCATAGATATATTTTCGTCCACTTGATTTAACCATGATTAGTAAGTCGATCCTTCACAGGTTGTTCATAGCTATAGCTAGGTCAAAAAAAAAACTGTTTCACCCCTATAGTACTTCTAGTTCCTTAAGTCTCACTGATCCTCTAATGAACAATTGGTTTATGGTCCAATCAATAAACCGAGTCCCTCTCGGGCCAATGAGAGGGTGGGATCCCTTTGTTGAAGCCCCGGAGTCAGCACTTAAGGGAACAACCTCTCTACTATCCCTAATTCGGGTAGGAGTGAATTTCTTCTTGCACGACTATGTCCTCAGCTATCTACCCGTTCCTATCCCTGAAATGGGAGGCTTATTGAGTCGGCGATACTGAGCCACTCTCACCTATGCAGATCTAAGGATAAGCCCGAATAAACAGGAGTTCATAGATAGCTCAGGATTAAGATCGAGTTACCTAGGTCATCACATGAAATAATCAGTCTCCTCAGTAAACAGTGTTATAAAGCGAGAGCGACTTATTTCTCGGTCCTGATCTTATGCAAACTCATTGCATAGGACACCCCCACTCGCATGTCTCTACATGGACGATTTAGGATCACATCGTCTATACCATCTATAAAGCGGGTCGCGTCTCATAGTGTCCCTAGAATAAGGTATCCAGCCCTATCCCTATACTATAGACCGTTTTGGCTATTAATCGAGCTTGATCCACTTTTATGTCTCTACATAAAGCTCAAGTGTGAAGGGATAAAAGCCCTTTGCGCAGCGGAAACGCACAAAAAACCACACTGATTTTAACAAAGAATGAAATACCAATACGGATCACAAACTCAATTATCTACAGCAGAAAATAAAATATAATCATGATGTAAAACTCATTAAAGCATGCTGTAAAAGGGAGGAAAAATTCTAGATCTAATCTAGAATTGGATCCTAATGACCCTAGTTCAAGAAAAACCTTACCCTTGAAGAAATCCTTGAACGTTTCGCCAAAATTCTTCGATTTTCTCCCAAAACCAGCAGCAGTCACACTTTGATCTTGCTGAAAAATCACCACGAACACCACCACGAAGATTCACCGGTATTCTCGAATAGGATATGGCGTTGGGAGCTTGTGGGAACCAAAAATCTAAGGAAATTTTCTGGAAGAATAGTTCTCTGTACCCACCAAGGGAGAGGAGAGAACGAGAGAGAGAGATCGGGCGATAGAGAGGGAGTCTGGCGTGAGTGAGTGCGTTATACCGAACTGAATTGACCACTACCTCTTAAAACCACGCACAATATCAGGTAACTGAAATATCAGTTACCTGATATTTTTAATTAATCATAATTTTAAAATCACAATTTTAAATTACAATTAATTGAATTTTAATTAATCTAAATTAATTAAAATAACATTAATTTAAATCCAATTTAAATTAACATCCTTCTTATCTTATAGTTTAATTAAATCAAATTTAACCAAACTAAATCAATTAATTAATTCGAAATTAATTAATAAAAATTAAAATAATAAAATTGAACATCACATATTCAATTATTATTTTCTCTCTCAAAACTATAGTATTAATATACATCCAATGCATATTAATTATAACCTATAGTTTTAATATGAACCAAATTCATATTTTAGTATAATATTCGAACACCTTCGAATATTCAATCCATCCTTAGAATTTTACCTGAACGCCCTAAATGAGCTACCGGTGGGACCTAATGGACCTACAGATCAGAAGCTCCAACGATATGAGATTAGTTGGTTAAACTCATTAACCAAGTTAATCAATATTCGTTAACTGTGGTTCACTCCACTAAAGAACCACAGCTGTACTCTTCTCACTGCAGATATATTTCTGTGTCCACGGATATTGACCGTCAACAGCAAGTTAGCCCTTCACGTGTGTTCGTACCCCAGCTAGGTCAAATTACCGTTTTACCCCTGGGCTACCTCTTGGTCCTTAAGTACCAGTGCTCCTCTAATGAACAACCTGTTTGTGGTCCAACCAACAAACATAAATCCCTCTCGTGCCATAAAGAGGGTAGGGCCCATTGTTCAAGACCCAGAGACACCACTTAAGGGAACACACCTCTACTTACCCTCATATCAGGAAGGAGTGAATTCCATCTTGTAAGACTACGTTCCCAGCTCCCCACTCGGTCTTGTCCCCAAAATGGTAGGCTTATTGAGTCGGCGAACAGGCCACTCTCACCCGTACAAATCAAAGGACAATCCCTCATGGACAGGAGTCCATAATCCACTCAGGATTAAAGCCAAGTTGCCTAGGTCATCCTAGTGAAATAGAAACCGAGCTAACTAACGGTGTTAGAGTTAGTGGTTAACTATTTCGCGGTCCGGTCTTTGTGCAAACTCATTGCACAGGATACCCCCACTCGCATGTCAGCCACATGAACGCGTTGAATCACTACGTTTGTATCAATATACAAAGCGGGCCGTATCCATAGTGTCACCAGGATAAGGTACCCAGCCTTATCCCTATTCTACAGACCCTTTAGGCTAAAACTTGAACATTGATCCCCGTATGTCCCCACATACTAGTTCAAGCCTCATTCTATTAGCCATGGATGTTTAGTTTATTGGATTAGGGTTAACAAGACAAGATATAATACAAACATTGAATAATACATCACTTTATTAATGTTCGGTCAAATGTACATTTACTATCTACGAGTTTTAGGGCAGAAAACCCAACAAAGTGTTCATCCTATAGCCATGGATCTTAGTTTATTGGATTTTGGTTATTATAAGTGCAATTTACTTATTCAGTAATGACTTTACTGAATTAATCTCGACAATAACTTTATCGAACAAGTATATAATGTTTGTTTAACATTCACTATCTACGATTTGGGTTAGGGTGCATGTAATTGTCGTGCTTAACTTCTATGCAATAAATGTTGATTGATGCATCTTGATTAATTGTTGTGATCATTTCTATTTTATGCCCGTCTGGCCAGTTGGTATGAATATCACTTTCTAGTTTCAGGGATGATTTAGGGAGTGTGTGGTGGTTAATCACACTAGATCATTGTGTATTGGTGATCGCCAGTGACTGAGCTAGGGATAGCCAGTTGCCTAGTGCTTGATCGGTAGTACTTCATTGGAGTTGAAACACATTCTAAAAAATCCAGAGTTCTGGGAGGAATCTGCTAATAAGACTGCGAGAGTTTTGCATGATCAATAATATTGCTAGAGCATCTTTTAGAATAATTACTAAATCCTGACCAGCGCCTGTTTCTAATTTTTCTACCTGTTTGTTTACTTTCTGTTCTGTCATTTCTTTTGCTTCAGCATTTCTATAAAAACCAATCATTTTAACCACCTTTGAAACCATTGAAGAACTAAACAAAATAGATAAAGTGAAAGCTAGTTCAGACCTTAGATTCGATAAATACTTATTACTTGCTGTGGACTGTGTATACTTGCACAGAGTTCTAGAGTCTTTTTATATCTCATTTTTACTCACTCTAGAAATCCAACAGTAGGGTTGGCTGCCGAGATCAATGTGAGGAATCCTCTACTAGTGTAATCCATTCATCCGAAGAGATTTGCTTTAGAATATTCGATCTTCAAGAAAATTTATGTGATTCCCATGATTCTCAGAATTTTGTTGGATTTGTCCAATTGCAACTGTAAATGCGACGCAATTCTTTATATTTTCTCTTTATTCCATATTTTTCAACATTCTTCCAATGTGAGGGCAAATGCTGGTGCAATTGCACTCCTGCACAAACGCATTAAACTTTAACATTTTCTTAATAAAATATCTTCTTTTTATATCTTTTAAGTACAATTTTCATATTTTAGGATTTCAAACATGCAATGCTAAATTTTGCCTAAATTTACTTCAAATGGTCCAATTTTTGGCACTAAGTACTTGCTTTCTAAACAATAAGCTCAATTTTTAAGGCTAAATAACGCACATAAATGAACGTAATCAGTGGGCCTTGGAATCCTTAGGATCACCTGTCGAACCTTGTAACGATAACTTTAGGCTTCCACCTATTTAAGAATCTCCCTTAGAAAGATGAATATCAATTTCTTGAAGATAATATCTGACCATCTAGTGGTATTCCTTTATAGCTTCCTTTCTTGGTGATCATAATGTAATAGTTAACTTAGATGCCTTTGGCCTTGACTGAAGAATAAGAAAATGATCAAATAGTGGAGACCATGGGTTGAGGGAATGTAAGATGCATTCCCCTCTAGGTGAAAGGTGATAACATGCAAGAATGCTATCATTTTAGTCCTTAATTTAAATTAAATTGCTTAATTAATTGGTATTTAATTGGCATTTTAGTCCCACAAGAGCAATTGGAGCAATCTTGGAGAAATTAGAGTCAATTGTGCCCCAAAATTGAATACTAATTGAAGAAAGGAAATTGGTGGATCATTAAATGAAGTCCCTAGCCAAGAAATGACAGAAGTCCAGCCCAAATCCATGAGCTTCTGCATCTAGGCAGTCTAGCTGAAGGTCAGCGTCTCTACATTGATGAGCGTGGGTGGCAAGTAATTAGTGGCCTAACATTAAGACGCTAGGGTTAGAGCATCTCAACGCTAGGCAATTTGGAGCTCTATTTAAGCTACATTTTGGCTACAGGAAAGGGCATTGAGCAACGGTGTGGGGCTGAAATGAGAGCCCTAGAAAGAGAGATTTAAGAGAGGGTTTTTGGGCATTCTTGGGGAGGATTGAAGGCTTGTTCGGGATCCAATCGAGGCTTAGATCGTGGTGAATCGAGGGTGTAAGCGAGGGATTCGTCATTGGTTTAACTCTTTTCACCTTTACTATTCAATTACTGATTTTTAGGATGAGAATGCTGGAAATCTGGGTTGTTATTGTGACGATGTGTAACTAAACTCCCAACATTCGGGTCTTGAATGAAGAAATATGATTAATTTTTTACTCTAATTGTTCTTTATCATGTCTGATGTATTAGTTAATTGTATGGATGGTCGTAATGCTCAATAAATTCTGGCCAAATTTATATTGATTAGTTACTTAGTGGAAATTGATGGCACGCATAACGAGCTACTTTTCCCAGTTAATTTTAGTTAGTCTTTAAGTGTTATTTGGCAAAATTGTGCACCTTAATGTTTATTTTGTAGGAGATTGAGTTTTGGAATAAATTATAGAAATTGGAGTTGATCGGGTGCTTGGGACCTAAAGGTAAGCAAAAGAAGCAAAAAGTGAATGAAATTGGAAGCTTAATTCAAAGGCAGACCTGAGAGGTAGCATCGAGACGTTGTCTCCTTAGCGTCTCGACGCTGTCTCCTTAGCGTCTCGACGCTACACAATTTCTTAATCTGAGAGGTAGCATCGAGACGCTGCCTCCTTGCTATCCCTAGCTTCGCGATGCTATCAACAGATTTTCTATAAACACATCTTAATCTTGCATGACCAAGGGGAGTTCATTTGGTGCAATTTTAGCCCTAAAATCGACTAGAGATCTTCTGTGGGAGCTGAAGCAAAGTGGAGGAGCAGGATTCAAGGCTTAGCTCGGGGAGATCGTGACGGGGATGTGCGGTTTCGAGGACAATAGTGTTTTATCTTTTTTCCTCCCTTACTTTAGTTGTTTTTATTGCTTTTTTCATCTCCAACTTATATCGTAATGCAATGTATGAGTTGCTAGACGTGTTTCTTAAGGATTTATGTAGCCCTTTGGGCATTGTTGAATTATTTTATGGATGTTTAGTGCTTTGAACTCATTTATGCAATTTATGATTTTAATGGTCTTAATTCACTGGTCATGAGTTAAATGATATTTTCTTTAATTCTTGCTCAAGAGAGGGGATTTAGTTTAGATAATTGTTGGGTTTTATGCCCTAAAACTCGTAGATAGTGAATGTATACAAATTACTTATTTCAATAAAGTGTTATTGAGTTTCTACAATAAAGTGTTATTGTTAAATATTGCACAATTTGACCCAAATATCCAATAAACTAAGATCCAAGGTTGTTTGTATGTAACTTGAACTAGTATGTGGGGACATAGGGGATCGATGTTCAAGTAACAACTAAGAAGGTCTATAGTACAAGGATAAGGTTGGGTACCTTATCCTAGTAAGATTATGAGATACGACCCGTTTTGTATTTGATACAGACGTATTGATCCAAAACGTCCATGTAGTAGACATGCGAGCGGGGGTGTCCTATGCAATGAGTTTGCATAAGACCGGACCACGAAATATTAAACCACTAGATGTAACACCGTTAACTAGTTAGGTTACTATTTCAATAGGATGACCTAGGTAACTCAGTCTTAATCCTGAGTGTGTCATGAACTCCTTCTCACGAGGGATTGTCCTTTGATTAGTATGGGTGAGAGTGGCCTGCACGCCGACTCAATAAGCCTACCTTCTTGGAGAGAAGACCGAGTGGGGGGCTGGGGACATGACAACATAAGATGGAATTCACTACTTCCTACTTCTAGGAGAAGTAGATGAGTGTTCCCTTAAGTGGTGACTCCGGGTCTTGAACAAAGGGATCCCGCCCTCTAGCTGGTCCGAGAGAGACTTTCTGTTTGCTGGTTGGACCATAAACAGGTTGTTCATTAGAGGAGCACTGGTACTTAAGGAGCCAGAGGTAGCACAGGGGTAAAACGGTAATTTGACCCAACTGTAGTTACGAACACTCTTGAAGGATTCACTTACCAGTATAGGTCTATATCCGTGGACACAGAAATGTTCTAGAGTGAGAAGAGTTCAACTATGGGTCTTTGTTAATTATTCCCAATATGAATTTGAACTATTCAAATTATGTCAAGATATAATTGGAAATTAATCAATTATGGAAATGATTAATCACTTATAGAAGTAATTAATCATTTATGGAAATGGTTTAATCACTTATGGAAGTGATCAATCATTTATGGAAAATATTAATCAATTATTGAATTGTTGGTTATGGAATTGATTAATTATGGAAAAGATTAAATCAGTTATGGAAATAATTGATTTTAAATAAGTATTTTATTCATGACCTTTCTCCTATAAATAGAACACTAACCCTAGGGTTTATGGACTACAACATATGGCCACCATAAGATAAATAGTATGTCAATAAATAGTATGTCAATAATTATGTGTGCATTTATTGCATTTATTATCCTTGTACCTATGTCAACCTATATTGTCATATTATGTCTTTACTTTTTAGTGTCATATTATGTCTTTACTTTTTAGTGTAAAATAATTGAGTGTGTAAGAAAATAATAGTGTGTTGTACAAACGTTTTCGTATTATTTTATCTTTTGTCATATCAATCCAGTCAGGGGTCCTGTCCTGTCGGATTGGTTCTTATCTTTTAATTTTTTGTTTTCAATTGTAATTTCAAATCTGGAGTCTATAAAAGACTTCGATATTGTAATCAAAGGGCATCGGAAAATTTCGAGCTTTCATTTGAAGTTTGAAACATTTCCACGCTCTATCTCTTGTAATCGATCCTAATTCTCTTCGCGGTTTACCGAGGAGCAATTGGTATCAGAGCTTCTTCATAGAAGTTTTCTTTTATTCATACACCTTTCTAAAAGAAGAACAATTTTCCTTTCTATCTTCAAATCTTTAAAGAATTCATCAATTATATCTTGCGTCTGCTAGTCGTCCGCTGGTTGGTAAAGGTTGTGTTCCCGGCAATAAGTGTAAGTCCGTTGGTAAGCTCCTGTTCCCCAGTAACTAGTACTTGATAAATTGTTGCATCTTTAAAGTTTTCAGAAAGAAAGAAAAAATTATTCTCTTTTATATTGGATTATGATCAAAAGAAGATAATTATGTCTAAGCTCTTGAAAAGAATGTTGAGTACCAGGGTCAAAGGGAAAGCTGTTTCAATTTCCAATGATCATGAGGATCACAAAGGTGATTCAGATTCAAAGATATCAAATACTACCAATCAAGAATTGTCAATAGCAAAAATTGAAGATAAACTTCATCAATGGAGCATTCCAAAGGTAGACCCAAAGTCTATTTATTACCATAGTACCTTCAATTTTTCTCAAAGAAACTGTATAAAAATTTCTGAGAAAAACATCCCGATTAACAATGATCGTGAAACAATAAATCTTTTTTCAAAAAAGCTCATCCTTCAACATCGTGAAGAATTTAACTATCTTCACATAGGATTAGTTCAAATAGCAATCAAACCTTTATTCAAACTCGGATTAGATATTCCAATACTTGTCTCTCTAAGAGACAAGAGACATTTAAATTTCTCAAATTCCCTTCTAGGGATTGTCCAATCTAATCTTGAAGGAGGACCTATTTTCTTTAATTGTTATCCAAATTTTACGCTTTCATTAAAAGATCCAAACATCCTATCCTCTCTAACAGCCGATGTTTATTCACAAAATCTCAATATTCAAGAACAGACCCATTCTGCTGTTATGATTTTCAGAATATATTACAAATTAATGAATACCAACATATCCCCTAGAGCCTTGAGATCTTCACCCAAAGGATCTACAGTTCTCTTAGAAGCAAATCTTGATAGATCATCAATCACAGTCCCTAAGAGTTTGTCATGGGAACAAATCACTAGAAATCCAACGTGGAGACTTACGGAAGCCTTCACTCCACCAAAGAAAAATTCAAACCTTGCACAAATTGTTGAATATCCAGATGGATCGGTAGAAGTTCAATTTTCTAAAGAACCAGCAACCTCAAAGGTTAAAGACTTTATGTCTTCTCGACCTAGTACATCTGGAACAACTTCAGAAATCGAATCAAAATACTATATGGATAGATCTAACTCATTAAGAGTAAAATCTGTCAATATAGAACAAAATGTGGCAAATGTTCAATACGAAAATCAACCACAATCACCCACACAGACAGACATGGATAACCGATCTGTGTTTGCCAGTCAAATTAATGTCCTTATACAAGATTTCACAATCGATAAAGAAACCTTAAAGGAGGATTTTCTTTCCCTAAAAAATAAGGCAAGAAGAAAAACCTTTTTCCAAAATTACAACAAAGACCAAAGATCTGAGATAAGATCGAGATGGTATTCATATATGAATGAAACCGAAAGAAATATACCATTCTTCACTTGGATGAAAGAATCCAATAACGAAATCAATATGCTTCAAGAATCCTGGAAAACATCTCAAAGAGGAAGTATTCATTCTACTCATCCTCCTCTTGAAGAGATCGAGTTTGACACAATTTATGGTGAAAAAGTCAAAGATAGTCCATTCAAAGGTAATATCAGTGAAAAGGACGAAAAGAACACCCCTACTCTTAAGGATATAAAGAATATTCAACTTCAAAACAATTTTTCTAATAAAATTCTTTCTACTATAGCTAACCAAGTAGAAAAGATTGAAGGAAGAATATCAAAACCTTCCATTACTTCATCTTCAAACGGAGGAATCTTTATACCTCCTATAGATGAGTCAATTCCGTTGTTCAAACCTACAATTATTGATAGCAAAATTAAAATAATGTCTAAAGAAGAAGAAACTCTAGCTTTAATTGAAGAAAAGCTAAGCAGTTTCCATATTTCAAAACCATCAACTTCAAAGACAACCCCTACAATAAACGTCATTAATGATACCTTTATTGATCAAATTATTCAGAAAACAAGAAATCTTTCTTTAGAGGAAGAAGCGATTGAGCCGCCTAACGAGATCCTAAAAATAGGGACAAGATCAAAAGCTTCAAAACCAGTAATTATGCGAAATTGGTATCCACAACCTTCTTTCCCGGATGTCCAATTTGAAGAAAAGGCACAAATGACTCAGGCCGTTTATGATGGATTAGCCATCCATGAATGGAATATAGACGGCATATCCGATTATCTTATCCTCAATGTGCTCAATGAAATGTTCATAGCCTCAAATGCTTATCGCCAAAGAGGCAAAAGGGATCATGAAATAGCCCAACTGCTTGTTGCAGGATTTACGGGACAATTGAAACAATGGTGGGATCAATATCTGACCGACAATGATCGTCAGTACATTCTAACCCACAAAACCATTGAAAGGAAAAAACAAACAATCAAACTCGAAGGCCAATTACCTCAAACAGTAGAAAAGGAAGAAAGCATAGAAGATGCTGTAAATACTTGTATACACCCTTACAAATGCCTTTGTAGGTGATCCAGCTCAATACCAAGCCAGATCGGCGGATATCCTTTTAAATCTCAAATGTCCAACACTAGGAGATTTCAGATGGTACAAAGATATGTTTTTAAGTAAAGTCCTCATTAGAGCTGATTGCTCTTCATCAATCTGGAAGGAACAATTTATTAAGGGCCTTCCTAGTTATTTTGCTGAAAGAGTCAAAATTGATTTGAATACAAAATACGACGGGAAGATTCCTTGGGACACTCTGACCTATGGGAACCTAACTTCCTTTATTATAAGCGAAGGTCTCCGTCTTTGTAATGAATCAAAGGTTCAGTCAAAACTTAACAAATCTTTTGGATCCAAAAGAGCAGAGTTAGGAATTTTCTGCGATCAATATGGATGTGGAAAAATTCGTCCACCATCCATAATTAGAAAATCGTCCATCAAAAGGTATAGAAAATACCAAGAGCAACAAAACTATAGACCATATAGGCAGTTCCAAAAGAAGAATTATAGAAAGCCATATAATTCTTACAATAAAAGACGACCCTTTTACAAAAGAGGAAACTCCAAAAGAAACATCCAATGCTATAAATGTAGATCTCATGGACATTATGCTAATAAGTGTCCTATGAAAAAGAAGATCAACGAATTAGAAATAGATGACAATACGAAGCAACAACTTCTAAACATTATTCAATCTGATTCTGA
Organism: Luffa acutangula; assembly: GCA_036850905.1. Taxonomy (NCBI): domain Eukaryota; kingdom Viridiplantae; phylum Streptophyta; class Magnoliopsida; order Cucurbitales; family Cucurbitaceae; genus Luffa; species Luffa acutangula. Next base: position 25,664,305 of record CM072089.1, on the reverse strand, counting down.
AGAGTCACTCATATATAGCTCAGATGAAGGTCAGATTCTTGAATTACAAGAAGAAACTGATTCATATTCTAGTAGCGACTATGAAGAAGAAGAAATTGAGGGCAAAAGAGTTTGTTCAGGATGCATATGTGTCCTAACAAAAGATCAAGAAACTCTTCTCAATGTCGTCGACAAAATAGACAATGTAGAGCTTCAAAAATCAATCTTGTATAGCCTTAAAAGTTCAATTCTTGAAAAAAGAGAACAAGAAGAATCTAGTAACTTCCAGCCTTATGAATGGAAGAACGTAGTCAAAAAATTCGAAGAACCGAGACCGGTCACTATCCAAGATCTCCAAGCTGAAATTAATACTCTAAAAAGAGAAGTCTCAGAACTCAAAAGAAATACTGATCTAGAAATTTTTCATCTCCGTCAAGAAATATCTCAATTAAAAACAGAAGTAGAGACAAATCCTAACGAAGAAGAGGAATCTTTCGTTGGAGCTATTTCAAGTATACGATTCCAAAAATGGCATTCTTTAGTAACACTAAAGATTCACGATTTTACAATTACGCTCCATGCACTAATTGATTCAGGTGCTGATCAAAATTGTATTCGGGAGGGATTAATACCTTCAATATACTTCGAAAAAACTTCTGAATCCCTTCGTGGTGCTAATAATAATCAACTCATGATCAATTATAAATTATCAAAAGTCCATGTTTGCAATGAGGGAGTTTGCTTTGTAAACTCTTTTCTTTTAGTCAAAGATTTAGGACAAGAATTAATCCTAGGTACACCATTCCTCACTCAATTATATCCAATAAACATTTCAGAAGAAGGAATAATCTCTGACGTTCTAGGTCAAGAGATAATATTTAAATTTACTAGTCCAATAACCCGCCATGAAGTCCATAACCTACAACAAGAAACAGTTCAAAATTCAATAAATGTCATAGAAAGTAAAGAAAAACAAATACAATTCTTAAAAGACGAAATCTCTTACAAAAAAATTGAAGAAGAATTAAAAAGAAAATCAATACAAGATAAAATAACTTACTTTAAATCAAAATTAGAAAAAGAAGTTTGTTCAAATCTTCCAAACGCCTTTTGGAAAAGAAAACAACATATTGTCGATCTTCCTTATATCAAAGATTTCAATGAAGAGAAAATTCCAACAAAGGCTAGACCAATACAAATGAATTCCGAATTGCTAACACATTGCAAAAAAGAAATAGATGATCTTTTGCAGAAAGGTCTCATCAGAGCTTCAAAGAGCACTTGGTCATGTGCAGCATTTTATGTCAATAACCAAGCAGAAAAAGAGCGAGGTGTTCCAAGGTTAGTCATTAATTACAAACCTCTTAATAAAGTTTTGGAATGGATAAGATATCCAATTCCGAACAAACAAGATTTACTAAAAAGAATTTCAAATTCAAAGATTTTCTCAAAATTTGATATGAAGTCAGGATTTTGGCAAATTCAGATTTCTGAAAAAGATCGTTACAAAACCGCTTTCAATGTTCCTTTTGGCCAATATGAATGGAATGTTATGCCATTCGGATTAAAAAATGCTCCATCAGAATTTCAAAAAATTATGAATGATATTTTCAATCCCTTCCAAGAATTTTCAATTGTTTATATTGATGATGTATTAATATTTTCTCAAAACATAGATCAACATTTTAAACATCTCAATATATTTTTAGATATCATTAAACGAAATGGTTTAGTGGTATCACTTCCAAAGATCAAATTATTTCAAACACAAATCCGATTTCTAGGATTTGATATTCATTTAGGTTTGATAAAACCTATTCAAAGATCAATAGAGTTTGCTTCAAATTTTCCTGATCAAATTTTAGACAAAACTCAATTACAAAGATTTTTAGGATGCCTCAATTATGTATCTGATTTTATTCAAAATCTAAGAACTATTTGCAAACCTCTTTATGAGAGATTAAAAAAGAATCCTGCCCCGTGGTCTGCTAAGCACACAGAGGCAGTCAAGTCTATCAAAACTTTAGTCAAATCAATTCCCTGTTTAAGCCTTATCAATCCAAAAGCAAACCTCATAGTGGAGTCCGACGCATCCGATATCGGATATGGAGGAATCTTAAAACAGTGTGTTGATAAGAACGAATCAATTATAAGATTTCATTCTGGAGTATGGAATAGTACTCAGAAAAACTATTCGACAGTCAAAAAAGAAATCTTAGCCATAGTTTTGTGTGTACAAAAATTTCAAGGAGATTTAATCAATAAAAGTTTTACAATAAAAACTGATTCAAGAGCATCTAAATTTGTTTTAGAAAAAGATGTAAAAAATCTTGTTTCAAAACAAATCTTTGCAATGTGGCAAGCTATCTTGTCATGCTTTGATTTTCAAATTTTGCCTATAAAAGGTGTTCAAAACCCCCTTGCTGATTACCTCTCAAGGGAATTCCTCACAAGAAAAACATCTTCTCTCTCCATTTCTGAAAATGAGTGATCAACGAGGCAAAGCCTCTTCATCTTCTTCAAAGGGCAAAAGCCCAGCTTTATCTTCAAAATCTCCAGCTCCTATGAGCGCAGATCAATATGCCATGGATCTTGGCTTCACTCCCGTGAACCGTCCAAGAACCAGAAGCGCATCTCTTCAAATCCGTGATTCAATGGAGTCTTTAACTCCACCACCGAGGCCATCTGCCTCTGTTGCACGGCCTTCTGCCGTCCCTTCAATGAGACCTACTGTCTCTCCGACTTCTGTAACTCAAATGAGACCTACTGTCTCTCCATCTACCCAACCTTCATCTCAACAGGGATCTTCTATCCCTACAACTTTTGCGGATGCTGTTCAGCCTCCCAAAAGATTCATTCCAAAACCCGAAATCAAAAATTATTTTGAAAAATCACTTCAATTATCAGAACCAATTATTGAACCCGAATTCGACGGGTCTTCAATTATTGAAATTATTCAAAATATTTATCCTCAAGGATTCTATTTCATCCCGGAATCCTTGCTCAAAACCAGAAAATATTATGAATTCATTCTGGTAGATTCAAAATCTGTCGAGATAACACATATTCCAGACAGAAATGATCCATCAATCATAGCTTATTCAAAGCTAAAAATCAAAAAGGTCATAAACCCTACTCATTGGAATCAAAGTATTCTCACAGAAAGAACTCTTTCAAAACCTTTCAATCCCCAGACATACTCATACCGGGATTATATCGAAGCCTGGTATATGGTCATGTGGTATAAAAATTATGATCATTCTTGGTTCATACAATTTTGTCAAAATGCTTACAAGTGTCAATTTCCTTTTTGGTTTATCAAATGGTGGAAAACCTTCGGATCCTCCGAAGAAATTTTTCCCGTTCCTATCCAAGAATCGTTCCATTATTTTTCTCAAACCATATACAAAAATGCATTTCCTCTCAATATGCGTTTTTGTTTATATTTCCAAATTCCCTGGATTTTCTGTTGGAATTTCCAGACAAATACATATCCATTTTTCAAACAACTTGTCAAAATTCTTCAGATCAAATGGTGGGATAAATATAATTTTTCCCATGCCAACATCAAGGAAGTCAAACAATGGTTTGCCGACAACGGCTACCTTCAAGACCTTTCAAAAAAGAAAAATGCAGAATTCTTAAATTCAAAATCAAAGCTCATAGCTGCTTTGGCACAAACTACTTCTGAGGCAGACTTTCAAAAGATTCTGAATCAAGCAACGTCAATAGCATCTTCATCTTCTCATCATAATTCTGACATAGAAGAAGAAGAGAATGAATATGACCTCAATGATCCTTTTCTAGATTCACAACCTATGTGAGTCTAATATTTCAAAAAAAAAAAAAAAAAAAAGTGTGTGTACATTAATCAACTTATGTAAATTAAGCATGTTGTAAATTATGAAATATAAAGAACTCCCCATCAGTACTAAAAGACAATGTCCGATTCTCGTAGACAATGAACATTATGACAACTCACGGTAAAGGACTGTTGCGAAGGACTGTTGAAGTGTGTGGTCCCGGTAGTAAAGCTCGAGATGAGTAGTAAATCCGTTGGTCAGCATACCTTGCCTTCACGCCTGATAAAGTGAGAAGAAATAATATTCGAAGCCCATCAGAAGAGGACAACAATTAAGATTATCAACTTTATTAAAGCTACTTTAATAAAGACTTGCGACAAAAGATGGTGGAGGAGTGTTACAATATTATAAATAGTATGTCAATAAATAGTATGTCAATAATTATGTGTGCATTTATTGCATTTATTATCCTTGTACCTATGTCAACCTATATTGTCATATTATGTCTTTACTTTTTAGTGTCATATTATGTCTTTACTTTTTAGTGTAAAATAATTGAGTGTGTAAGAAAATAATAGTGTGTTGTACAAACGTTTTCGTATTATTTTATCTTTTGTCATATCAATCCAGTCAGGGGTCCTGTCCTGTCGGATTGGTTCTTATCTTTTAATTTTTTGTTTTCAATTGTAATTTCAAATCTGGAGTCTATAAAAGACTTCGATATTGTAATCAAAGGGCATCGGAAAATTTCGAGCTTTCATTTGAAGTTTGAAACATTTCCACGCTCTCTCTCTTCCAATAAACTAAGATCCAAGGTTGTTTGTATGTAACTTGAACTAGTATGTGGGGACATAGGGGATCGATGTTCAAGTAACAACTAAGAAGGTCTATAGTACAAGGATAAGGTTGGGTACCTTATCCTAGTAACATTATGAGATACGACCCGTTTTGTATTTGATACAGACGTATTGATCCAAAACGTCCATGTAGCAGACATGCGAGCGGGGGTGTCCTATGCAATGAGTTTGCATAAGACCGGACCACGAAATATTAAACCACTAGATGTAACACCGTTAACTAGTTAGGTTACTATTTCAATAGGATGACCTAGGTAACTCAGTCTTAATCCTGAGTGTGTCATGAACTCCTTCTCACGAGGGATTGTCCTTTGATTAGTATGGGTGAGAGTGGCCTGCACGCCGACTCAATAAGCCTACCTTCTTGGAGAGAAGACCGAGTGGGGGGCTGGGGACATGACAACATAAGATGGAATTCACTCCTTCCTACTTCTAGGAGAAGTAGATGAGTGTTCCCTTAAGTGGTGACTCCGGGTCTTGAACAAAGGGATCCCGCCCTCTAGCTGGTCCGAGAGAGACTTTCTGTTTGCTGGTTGGACCATAAACAGATTGTTCATTAGAGGAGCACTGGTACTTAAGGAGCCAGAGGTAGCACAGGGGTAAAACGGTAATTTGACCCAACTGTAGTTACGAACACTCTTGAAGGATTCACTTACCAGTATAGGTCTATATCCGTGGACACAGAAATGTTCTAGAGTGAGAAGAGTTCAACTATGGGTCTTTGTTAATTATTCCCAATATGAATTTGAACTATTCAAATTATGTCAAGATATAATTGGAAATTAATCAATTATGGAAATGATTAATCACTTATAGAAGTAATTAATCATTTATGGAAATGGTTTAATCACTTATGGAAGTGATCAATCATTTATGGAAAATATTAATCAATTATTGAATTGTTGGTTATGGAATTGATTAATTATGGAAAAGATTAAATCAGTTATGGAAATAATTGATTTTAAATAAGTATTTTATTCATGATCTTTCTCCTATAAATAGAACACTAACCCTAGGGTTTATGGACTACAACATATGGCCACCATAAGACCCTCTCATATTCTCTCAACTCAAGAACTCCAGGGAGAATTTTCTCTCTAGAGTTTTTCCCATTCAAGATTAGGTAGTCCAATAACTACGTTCCTAATCTCAGAGTTATAGCGGGGAAGATCAGATGGTGGTGTTCTTCGTTGTTGCAGAGCAATCAAGAATCATTCTTGATTTTCAGAGACGTCAACGAAGGTTTGCTTCTCTTTTATTTATTATAGATTTAGATCTAAATTTTGTATGCTTAGCTTTAAGTTTCTATAGAATTTGTTCTATGATTTTTGCCAATGTAATGATATTTTTCGGATAAACAAAATTAACTACGAATTGGTCCCAATTACGCTTCCGCTTTATCAGAATTAAGGAATTCCAAATCCATCAATTGGTATCAGAGCCGATTGTAGATTTAATTTCGTTTCTCTAAAATTAGCATTGGTTCAATGGTGGGTATTAATTTCATATATGTGATATGTGGTTTAATTTACAAAATTGATTGTTTATGCATATTTGTTGGGATTAGATTTATACTTTTGATTAGATCAATTGTAAATGCCAAAAAGGAAAAGATTTGAAGAGCAAGATTTGTCTTGGATTTAAATTATTTTAATTTAAATTTCTTTTAATTTTTTAGGATATGCCAAATATGCCGGTCAATTTTGGTAGTTTTAATTTAATTATGCATGTGATGTGTATGTATATTAAATTAATTGATTGTTGCATAAAGTGTGTCATTTACCTTAAAATCCCACCATAGGTTAAGCATATTCATGCATATTTATTATTATAAATGTTATAATGTATGAAATATGTATGAATTTTATTTTCATGAGTATTTAATGTAAATTGTTATGATTAAATGGATGAAAATTGAGAAGTAAAAAGTTATATTTATGAAAGTAATTTATATGCTTATTTATTTTCATGAGCTATTAATTTAAAGTGTGATGTTAATGTATGAAAATGTGAATGCTTATTTTAATTTTCTTGGGTAATTAATTTAAGAGTTAGATTAATTGAAGAAAATTAATTTGTATTGAGCATGAAATTACTTTAGTTTAAAAAATATAAGAGTTATATTGATATTAGTAATTAACATGCTTAGTTAGTTTTCATGAGCTATTAAAATAAATGTTATGTTAATGTATGAAAATGTGAATGCTTAATTTTAATTTCTTGGGTAATTAATTTAAGAGTTAGATTAATTGAAGAAAATTAATTTGAATTGAGCATGAAATTACTTTAGTTTAAAAAATATAAGAGTTATTTATTCAAAAAAAAAATAAAAAATATAAGAGTTATATTTATATAAGTAATTGTTATGGGTGAAATTATTCAATGACGTGTTATTGAGAATAGGCCCAAGTTGGTCGGGCCCGAAGTCAAAGAAAAGTCAAACCAACAAACGAAGGGACGGAGCTCCTTCCGACCCACGCAGATTACGTTCGGCCTCGACCCATTGCCGAGGCCGAGGGTGAGGTCGGCCTCGACCCACTGCCGAGGTCGACCAAGGCCAAAGGCCCAATGAGCGCCAGAAGCCAGCAGCGGCGGAAACCCTAAGGGGAGCTTATAAAAGGGAAGACCATGCACGCATTCAGGTATCCAAACTAGAATCCCTAAATACATTCTACGTGCTTTTCGGCCAAGGCTAACTTAAGCATCAGAGTGTGTGTGGTCAACACCACACCGGTGTGCAGCGTTTGCTCATTTTGCAGGTCACGTCTTTCCCGCTATCTAATAAATTCACTGTTGGTCATCACGTGGAGCGAAGGGCAAATTCCTAAGCAAAATTTGACCATCAACAGTAATTAACATGCTTAATTAATTTTCATGATATATTAATATAAATGTTATCTTAATGTATGAAAATAGTCAATGCATGTAATTAATTCTCTTGTATAATTATTTTAAGAGTTAAATTTAGTAAAGGAAATTAAAGTTGCATTGAGCATGACATTACCTTAGTTTAATATAATTGTTATATTATTTTAATGTCATGATTGCTAAAGTATGATTTTATAAATTAATTAGAATTTGATTGTTAATTCATTCACCATAGTAGCATGTTATAGGGTTAATTCATTAAAATTTATAATAGTTATAAAATTAATGAATAAAACCCGTTAACCTATAACAAAGAATTGCATGCAAACATAGGATCTTAGGATAAATGAATTAATTTTAAAATGTTTAAAATTAATTAGACCTAAGATCACATTTCTAATAGGATTAGAATTATTCTTACTTAGAATTAAAATTAGTTTTAATTGACTAAGTAGGAAAAACATTGCTATGATTATAAGGGAACTCCACCGCTAAAGTTCTGTCTAAGGCTGAGGGTATTTAAGTTGACGGTTTACGGAACACCCCCTACCTGGGAACTGAACCGAAATACCAGAGTTGAATTAATCATAGTTAAATTTTAGCATGCAATGTCACTAGGTTTGTTAAAAGTATTTAATACACCTAGATCTTTTTAGTAAAGGCCTTACATTACTGTGGTTATAAGGGAACTCTCTCGGTAAAGTTCTGTCTAAGGCTGGGTGTACTTAAGATGACGGTTTACGGAACACCTCTTACCTGGGAACTGACCCGAACCTTGAGTTGAATTAACCATAGTAATGTTGACTTGCAATGTTGGGTTTATTAAAAGAAGTTTAATTCACCTAAAACATTGCGGTTGAATCCTTTCCATAATTGTTATAATAAGATCAAACTTAGATAGATTGACTTAGCCGAATTTTATCTAAGTTAAACAACCCTAAATTAACCTTAGGACATTTTTCAGTGGGAGGAAAATTACAAAACGAGATTTAAATCAAGTTTTGCTCCTACGTCCCTATATTCACAACGTGAGGTTCATGTTCGGCTTCGAGTCGCCTTAGGAGCGGTCTCCCTTCGGAAAGTGTTTTCATGAATCAATAACAAGGTGAATGAGAAAAATATCTAGAGTATGTGGGAGCGGGACACGTGTCAACGTATCCCTCGGTCTCCGCCCCTAGTTCGCACCGTGAGAGTCCTATGATCCGCCTGCAGGTTGTCCTGGCGCAACCATCCCTTCGGAGGGTCTGATCATAGGATTCGGAACACTGTGAACTCCTGAATAGGATAGGGTCACTTAGGCTAATCACCAACAGTTGTCTTTCCCTTCGGTAGCCTGTTGGTGCGTGCCTCTGAGATCTGAAAGTAGGAGGGTTACACTTACAGGGATGAGTTAAATGTGTTAACTAACCCTTGACCGAACAACGGTAACTAAACGCTAACGGAATATGAGTTATTCTGGTGTTAGAGTTTGGTTGAGATTGTCTCAATTCAGAGGAGGAGTAACTGACCACCCTTCGGTGGCTGTTGTTCTAAACCTTTGAAGTATCGTTGCAAAAACTAAATCAATAGTTTTGTTGGGTTACTTTGATTGCTTATTTGTTTTTTGCAGAATTTGATTGGATTATTTGTGATGGGTTAGTGCAATTAATAATACAAGTAATTGTTACTTCAACAATTATATAATAATTTTATGTGTATTGTCTTACGTCATTTTATAAATAACGGTAATACAACAAGCTTAAACGACAAATTGAGGTAAATAAGTCTAGGATTATTCTTAACTGAGGAATGTCCTCATGCCCCATATGTTTAATTCATTAAGAATTGTTCTTGGTGAATATGACATAGAACCATGCTTAGCAAAAAGAGAACCTGTTCAAGACCATAATTTTCATTTACCTGTCTTGAAAACGTGATTAGTGAAGAATAGTGATTCTCCCTGAATACTTGATTCAGGGGCCACAAATCACGTGTGTTCTTCTTTTAAAGGAATAAGTTCCTGGCAAGAGCTTGCTGCTTGTGTAATAACTCTCAAAGTTAGAATTAGAGAGGTTATATTAGCTATATCAGTGGGGAACATTAAGTTATTTTTCTCAGTGGGAGAAAATACATATTATTAGATAATGTGTATGTAATTCCTAAGATCAAAAGAAATTTGATTTATGTGTCTTATTTGCTGGAACAATGTTACTCTTTACCTTTCTCTGCTAACGCAGTTTTGTTTCAAGAAAGAGAATTGACATTTGTTTAGCTTTACTGGAAAGTAATCTAAATGTTTTAAGACTAATCAATAGTAAAGCAGTCATGAACACTGGGCTGTTTAAGACGTCTACTACTCAATGTGAAAAGAGGCAAAGGATTTCTCCTAAAGGAAAATACCTTTCTTTGGTTCTAAGGTAGACCATATTATTCTCAATTTGATTGGGAGATTGGTCAAGAGTGAACTTCTAAGTGAGTTAGAAGATGACTCTCTACTACCTTGTAAGTCATGCCTTGTGGGCAATATGACTGATAGATCTCTTACTGGAAAAGATCTAAGAGCCAAAGAGCCCTTGGAGCTTGTACATTTGGATCCTTGTGGTTAAATATGTTAAAGCAGTGGGAGGGCATGAATAATTCATCCCTTTTGGATGATTATTCAAAGGTATGAGTATCTTTACCTAATGGAACTTAAGTTTGAAGCTCTTGAGATATTCGAAGGGGCTTAGGACTGAAATTGAAAACTTGTTAAGTGAGATGATAAAAACACTTCGATCTGATCAATGTGTTGAGTATAGGGATTTGAGATTCCAGGACTATTTGATAGTACATGGGATCACACCCTAAATCTCATTTAGGAGAAATAGAACCCTATTGGATATGGTTCATTCCATGTTGAGCTATGCTCAATTGTCTGGCTCATTTTGGGGTCATGCAGTGTTGACTGCATTGCATACTACAGTAGGCAACCCCAAAGGAAATGAGAAGTGGATACTTCTTCAATTCACAAGAGAATAAAGAATTTGTATTGATAAATGCTAAATTCTCAGAAGAAGTCCACATCAAAAATCATAAACCACAGAGTAAAGTCGGTTTAAGTAAGTTAACTAATGAAGCTACAGTAACATCCACAAGAGTTGTTGATGAGGTTGGCTGTTCAACAAAAGTTGTTGATGGACCAGTGCATCTTGTCAGACACATCCATCTCAATAGTTGAGAGTGCCTCGATGTAGTGGGAGGGTTGTTTTATAACATGAACGTTACATGGGCTTGATTGAAGCCTAGGTCATCATACTTGATGATGGCATAGAGGATTCATTATCTTTTAGAAAGAAAATGAATGATGTTAAGAATGATCAGAGGATTAAAGCCATGGACCTAGAAATGAAGTCTTTTGTATTTCAGTTTCATCTGGGATCTTGTAAACCTACTTGATGGGTAACACCTATTAGTTACAAGTGGATTTACAAGAGGAAACAAGACATTCATATCTTAACCAGAAGGGTTCATACAACAAGATCAAAAGCAAAAGGGATTGCAAGCTTAAGTGATCCATTCATGGATTGACCTAAGCATTTCAATCTTGAAATATAAGATTTGATATAGTGACCAAATCTTTTGGCTTTAATCAGAACATTGATGAGTCTTGTGTTTACAAGTAATCGTCAATAGTTTAGTAGCTTACTTAGTGTTGTATATGATTGATATCCTAATCATTGGGAATGATGTAGGTTATCTTACTGACATTAAAAGAGGCTAGTAGCTCATTTCCAAATAAAAATCGGGTAGAAGCTGAACTAGTCTTGTCTCAAATATCTTATATGTACAAAATGTTAGTTAGATATAAGATGCAGAATTCCAATAAGGGTTCTCTACCTTTCATACATGAAATTCTTTTGTCTAAGAAATTGTTTCCTAAGACACCTCAAGAGGTTGAAGGCATGAGACGAATGCCCTATGCAGTAGGGATTGTCAATAAGTATCAATCTAATCCAAGATTTGATCATTGGAAAATCGTTAAGAATATCCTCAAGTATCTGAGGAGAAAGAGGAACTATATGCTCGTGTATGAGACTAAGGACTTGATCCTTACAGGATATACCAACACAGATTTTAAGACTGATAAGGATTTGAGGAAATCTACATCAGTATCTGTGGTCACTCTTTACGATGGAGCTATAGTATGCCATAGTTACAGTCTTGACCGTATAGGCCGAAAACATAGCTGCTTGTGAAGCAGCGATAGAGACTGTATGACTTAGGAAGTTCTTGATTAATTTGGAATGTGTTCCAAATGTGAACTTGCCCATCACATTTTATAGTGATATAGTGGTGTTGTGGCAAATTCAAAAGAACATCGCAGCCCAAGACAAGCAGACACATTAAATTGAATGAAATATTGCTAATTCATTTACAAAGACTCTCTCAGCTAAAGTGTTTGAGGGTCATCAAGAAGGTCTAGATCTACGAGTAATGTACAAAGATGAAATCTAGGGCAAGTGGGAGAAATGTAATGGTATAGTGATACCATTATGTAATAAGTATAGTGATGCCCTAGTTTATTGTATTTGTACATTGTATATGTTTTATACGTGTATTTATACACCTGCTGCTGTATAGATTAATGTACATCCCACTAAACTAGAGTTTTAGTTCAAGTGGGAGTTTGTTGGGTTTTATGCCCTAAAACTCGTAGATAGTGAATGTAAACAAAGTACTTATTTCAATAAAGTGTTATTGAGTTTCTACAATAAAGTGTTATTGTTAAATATTGCACAATTTGACCCAAATCCAATAAACTAAGATCCGAAGTTGTTTGTATGTAACTTAAACTAGTATGTGGGGACATACGGGGATCGATGTTCAAGTAACAACCTAAAAGGTCTATAGTACAAGGATAAGGTTGGGTACCTTATCCTGGTAAGACTATAAGATACGACCCGCTTTGTATTTGATACAGACGTATTGATCCAAAACTTCCATGTAGCAGACATGCGAGCGGAGGTGTCCTATGCAATGAGTTTGCATAAGACCGGACCACAAAATATTAAACGACTAGATGTAACACCGTTAACTAGTTAGGTTACTATTTCAATAGGATGACCTAGGTAACTCAGTCTTAATCCTGAGTGTGTCATGAACTCCTTCTCACGAGGGATTGTCCTTTGATTAGTATGGGTGAAAGTGGCCTGCACGCCGACTCAATAAGCCTACCTTTTTGGGAACAAGACCGAGTGGGGGGCTGGGGACATTACAACATAAGATGGAATTTGCTCCTTCCCGCTTCTAGGAGAAGTAGATGAGTGTTCCCCAAGTGGTGACTCCGGGTCTTGAACAAAGGGATCCCGCCCTCTCACTGGCCCGAGAGGGACTTTCTGTTTACTGGTTGGACCATAAACAGGTTGTTCATTAGAGGAGCACTGGTACTGAAGGAGCCAGAGGTAGCACAGGGGTAAAATGGTAATTTGACCCAACTATAGTTACGAACACTCGTGAAGGATTGACTTACCGGTATAGGTCTATATCCGTGGACACAGAAATGTTCTACAGTGAGAAGAGTTCAACTATGGGTCTTTAGTGGAATGACCCACAGTTAATGAATATTGGTTAACCTGATTAATGAATTTAATCGGTTAACCTCATATCATTGGAGCTTCTGATCTGTAGGTCCATTAGGTCGCCATGCTAGCTCGTAAAGAGTAATTAGGAACAATTATATCTTGACAGAATTTGAATAGTTCAAATTCATATTGGGAATTAAGTTAATTGTATGAGATACAAATTAATATAATGTATAATGATACATTAAAATGTAGAGTCTATTTTGAAATTAAACTTTATTATTATGAGAGAAATAAATATTTGAAGAAGTTCAAATATTAATATGAATTTGATTCATATTAAATTTATAGGATATAAGAGAATTGGAAGGAGTTCCAATTTTAATATGAATTTGATTCATATTATAGAATTAAATAATTGAAAGCCTGAAATTAAATATATGATATTTAATTGGGTAATTAATTAATTAACTAATAGAAGGTATGAAATTAAATATATGATATTTAATTGGTGATTAATTAATTTAAAGAATTAATTAATTGGAAATTAATCAATTATGGAAATGATTAATCACTTATGGAAGTTGTTGATGGTCAAATTTGGTCAGAGGAGCTCACCTGACCTTCACGTGCCACCAACGGTAAATTTGTTTGAGAGGGGGGAAGACGCGACCTGCAAGACAGTAAACCTGCACACCGGTGTGGTGCTAGCCATACCGGCTCCGATACTTAAGTCAGCAAGCAGAACGGTGGGAAGCAGGAAAGTAAGAGCAAGAGGAGAAAATAGAGAATAGAGTTCTGGATTAGAGTTCGGATCCCCTTCTTCAGTGGCAAAGAGGGGTATAAATACCTGCTCATACTCCTAGGGTTTTTAGGAATTCGGAGGCGTTTCGGGACGAACCAGGCGAAACCTAGGCGACTAGAGGCATCAGGGACCGAGAGGAGGTGACCGAGGTCGGTCTGCGCACGAGGTCGACCATATGGGTCGGGCCAAGTTGGCCCGACCCTTTGGTCGGTTCTTCCTCCAGGTCAGTCTCCTAGTCCTATTTCGGATAGAGTTCGGATCCCCTTCTTTAGTGGCAAAAAGGGGTATAAATACCTGCTCATACTCCTAGGGTTTTTAGGAATTCGGAGGCGTTTCGGAACGAACCAGGCGAAACCTAGGCGACTAGAGGCATCAGGGACCGAGAGGAGGTGACCGAGGTCGGTCCGCGCACGAGGCCGACCATATGGGTCGGGCCAAGTTGGCCCGACCCTTTGGTCAGTTCTTCCTCCAGGTCGGTCTCCTAGTCCTATTTCTGCCCGAATGTCCTCATCAGCTCCTTGTGCATCGGGGTGGTCCAAAATTGCCCATAACAGAAGTAATTAATCATTTATGGAAATGATTTAATCACTTAGGGAAGTGATCAATCATTTATGGAAAAGATTAATCAATTAATTAATTGATTAGTTATGGAATTGATTAATTATGGAAAAGATTAAATCAATTATGGAAATAATTGATTTTAAATGAATATTTTATTCATGACCTTTCTCCTATAAATAGAACACTAACCCTAGGGTTTATGGACTACAACATATAGCCACCATAAGGCCCTCTCATATTCTCTCAACTCAAGAACTCTTGGGAGAATTTTCTCTCTAGAGTTTTTCCCATTCAAGATTAGGTAGTCCCACAACTACGTTCCTAATCTCAGAGTTATAGCGGGGAAGATCAAATGGTGGTGTTCTTCATTGTTGCAGAGCAATCAAGAATCATTCTTGATTTTCAGAGACGTCAACGGAGGTTTGCTTCTCTTTTCTTTATTATAGATTTAGATCTAAATTTTGTATGCTTAGCCTTAAGTTTCTATAGAATTTGTTCTATCATTTTCGCCAATGTAATGGTATTTTTTGGATAAACAAAATTAACTACGCTTTATCGGAATTAGGGAATTCCAAATCCATCAAAAATAAATTGCATAACTAGAATAATCCTAAGAACGGGAGATTTAGGATAGTTGTAGAAATCGTTAATAGGATTAGATTTAGACCATGCATGTGAATGAATCTAGATGGGGATATCGGGTTGATCATATCTGTGAGAATTATTTATTCTTTGGAGAGATAAATATGAGATTTAGGTAATCCTAGATTTATGAGTCGTTGCATGTTCATACATCCATGTAATTAATTCATAACCCCAATAGGTGAAATCAATTCCCTGAGAATTTTCTCCATTTGAATTTCATACTTTTTTGCTTTTGTGTCATGATATTTCTTTATCACTAAGTCTTGGTCTCTAAATAAAATTGGATAAGATTATTAGCGGTAATGGCGGGAGACGGGGGTTTCTTAATGTGACGCGTCGCATTCCAGATAACTTAAACTCGAGTTAAATTTATATTTTGGAAGTTAATATTGAGATATTTTCTGCATAATGAACCCTTGCATTTTGACTAGCTAAATATGTGTGATCTTACTCGCTTGTGTTCCGAATGTTTGGAGCCTGTTGTGTTAGCCTAGGTGATGTGGAGATGTGTTGTTGAGTTTAGTGATATAGAAGTGTTGTTTTTATGTTTAACGGGTAAAAAAAAAATTGGTTTAGTCTTATGTATACCGTTATGCTGCCGAAATTTTCAGAGTTTCGACTAGTGTTGAAATAGGGATTTAGTAATGTCACTAAATTAGTTAAATAAAAACTTGGGGTGTTACTCTTAATATGTTAAATGTACTTTGGTAACTATGGAGTTCCTTTTAAATGGATAATGTACTTTAGAAAATA
Source organism: Luffa acutangula (assembly GCA_036850905.1). Lineage (NCBI taxonomy): Eukaryota > Viridiplantae > Streptophyta > Magnoliopsida > Cucurbitales > Cucurbitaceae > Luffa > Luffa acutangula. Next base: position 25,648,494 of record CM072089.1, on the reverse strand, counting down.
ATATCAAGGGTTTTCTTGTCTCTACGATTTGATTGATAACTGTACTTTTGAATTTGGAGTTCCTCTTAAATTTCAAACAAAATGTATCTTTAAAAGACATGGTTTTAATAGAGAAGAGATAAAAGGTTTTTTTGCTAATTGTATGTAATGCTAGGTACGCATTAAACAAATTGATAATTAAAGAATCACTCCTTCAACTAATGTGGCCAATGATGAAATAAGTTCTTGGTTCTGATCATGGTCATATTAGAGGACTTGGATTTGGAGTTACTTCTTCAAAGTTGTCAACATTCTCTAAAAGGGATAACAATGATACGAAACTTGAAGAAAATTATAAAACGATGGAGGAAGAAATGTTTGAAATGAGATCCATGGTGTCTTCTCTATTGAAATCTCAAGTATGTTTGGTATAGTTCAATTAGCATAGATTTATATTTATGGTTGTTGATGGAGAAATTTTGACCAATCACGAATTGTCACGTCATTACATAAAATTAATGACAAAATTAAAGTTAATTAAATTTGGGACCAATTATAAATTGACATGTGTCCCAAATTTAATTTGAAAACAAAGTTGGCCAATTATAAATTTATAGAGCCAAATTTCTATTTGATCAATTAATTAAAATTAAATTATTTCGATCAAATTAATTAATTTGACCAATTAATTAAAAATAATAATTATTTGGATCAAATTTGGGTCTTTTAAATGTCTGGGTCATATGGTTTTGGGTCAAATATAAACCAAACCCAAGACTAAATGGTTCAGCCGAAGACCAATAAAACCCAAGCCCAAGTTGTTAGGCCCAAAAGTTACCAGGGTCCATCCTACGAGAACTCTATAAATAGGGGGGTTCACCACCATTTCAAGGGTTCAGAAATTCTACACTTTCACAAAGACAAGAGTTCAGAATTTCAAAGCTCTCGAGCAGAACCAGAGAATTCAGAGAGACTCCACCAAGTCTGAAGACCGAAGACTCTCTGCAATCCATAAGTTCAAGTGTTGAACACTTCTTGAAGACCAAACACTCTTCAAGACTTCAACACTCCTTGAAGACCAAACACTCTTCAAGACTTCAACACTCCTTGAAGATCAAAGACTCTTCAGGACATCAACACTTCTTGAAGATTAAAGACTCCTTCAAGACTGGAAGACTTCAAGCTCCAAGAATCCATTGAAGCTTCAAAATCGAGATCAAGCGTTCCAGCCCTCGAGTGAAACACAATCACACACACATAAGAGAGAGAATCAGAGGATAAAAGTTAGAGATTGTACACCCACACGCATATTTCATAAATACAAATATATTGTTTATTCCACGTGTCTCCATCTCTGAAGTTACGTGTGAACAAATTGGCACGCCCAGTGGGACCATCTCTACCTCTCATCTCTCTTTCTTATCTCAAAACATAAAAGTAAACATGACATTCAAGACTTCTTCGATGACCCCTGTCAAGAACAAGTCTTACATGGGTTCAACTGCCCATCGTTGCTTCAATGAACTGAGGTTACAAGAAGATAAAGCTTCTATCATTGCAAGCGAAGAAACAACCTTGCAGGGGGCATATACTAATGACAAGTTTCTTGTTAAGTATAACCCTCTGTTTGAACCTGACTCTGACGTAGTGACTGTCATGATGACTGAGACAAGAACTATGGAAGAAAGAATGACTGAGATGCAAGAGCACATAACCAACTTGATGAAGGCGATTGAAGAAAAAGATTCTCAAATCGCGCAACTAAAGTGCCAAATTGAGAACCAACATATCGCCGAATCAAGTCAAACACAAGTCATAAAAAATCATGACAAAGGAAAGACTATAGTGCAAGATGATCAGCCACAGTGTTCTGCTTCGGTGGCTTCACTATCCATCCAACAGCTCCAAGATATGATCACAAACTGTATCAGAGTTCAGTACGGTGGACCTACTCAAGATTCCCTCTTGTATTCCAAACCTTATACTAAGAGGATTGATAACTTGAGAACGTCAATCGGGTATCAGCCACCAAAATTTCAGCAGTTTGATGGAAAGGGCAATCCTAAACAACATATTGCCCACTTCGTTGAGACATGCGAGAACGCTGGTACTCGAGGGGACCTACTAGTCAAGCAGTTCGTTCGAACACTTAAAGGAAATGCTTTTGACTGGTACACTGATCTAGAACCTGAGTCAGTAGACAGTTGGGAGGAACTCAAAAGAGAGTTTTTGAATTGCTTCTACAACACTAGAAGAACCGTTAGCATGTTCGAGCTCACCAACACTAAACAACGAAAAGGTGAACTTGTTGTTAACTATATAAATCGCTGGAGAGCCATGAGTCTAGATTGCAAAGATCGTCTCACTGAACTCTCTTCCGTCGAGATGTGCATTCAAGGCATGCACTGGGAACTCCTCTACATCCTTAAAGGTATAAAGCCTCGCACCTTCGAAGAACTAGTAACTCGAGCCCACGATATGGAGCTAAGTGTTGCTAGTCGAGAAAACCAAGACCTTATACTCCCTGACATGAGGAAAGAAGGAAGGAACGACGAAGAGACTATATAAGAATCTATGGTTGTAAACACAACCCTTCATAAGTCGTCTTCGAAAGGAAAGCGACAAACGAATGGAACACATCACTTAACTTTAAAGGAAAGACAGAAGAAAATCTATCCTTTTCCTGATGCTGACATCCCTAATATGTTGGAACAACTTCTGGAAGTGCAACTGATAGAGCTTCCTAAGTGTAAACGACCAGAAGAGATGGAGAAAGTCGATGATCCCAAGTATTGCAAGTATCATCGAGTTATTGGTCATCCAGTGGAAAGATGTTTCGTCCTAAAGGACTTAATTTTAAAGCTGGCTAAGGAAGGCAAAATCGAGCCCGACCTTGATGAAGTAGCCCAATCAAATCTTGTTACAATCAAAGGAAAGAGCAAACATCAAAGAAAGAAGGATCCTAAGAAACTTCAACCCAAGAGGAAGAGAAGTAAAAAGTTTTCTCAACCTCAACAACTGGTGATGTTGAATAAATCTTTCTTCAAAACTTTCCACAAAAAGAAAAAAGAGAACCTTGCAACTTCCTACTGCATAGACGTAGAAGAAGTTGACAATTCCAAGAAAAGTGAACAAAGGACTTCTGTCTTCGATCGCATCAAGCCTCCAACTACTCGTCCTTCGGTATTCCAAAGAATGAGTATGGCTGCGACAGAGGAAGAAAATCAATGTTCGATGTCCACCTCCACTCGACCTTCAACTTTCCAAAGGCTAAGTGTCTCCACATCGAAGAAAAGTCGACCTTCAACATCTGTTTTTGATCGCCTCAAAGTAACAAGCGATCAACCTAACAGAAAGATGGACAACTTGGAGGTGAAACTTTTCGATGAAGTAAACCGCGACAAGAAGCTTCATAGTAGCGTTCCGTCACGTATGAAGAGGAAATTCTCTGTTCTCATAACTACAGAAGGTTCTTTGAAGGTGAAGCCAAATCTCATTGTCTTGACTAATCCTATAAATGAAGGATCTGATCAAGACCATGATAAAGATAAGAGCTTTTAAAATGTAAAAGCTCCTTATCGCAAGAGCCTAAACTGCATGATGCTCTTAGCCCACACGAGCTTAAAAGGTGAGAGCAAAAAAAAAAAATAAAAAAATCTTGAACTACGTTATGACTTGATCCCTATTCCATAAGGGTACGTAGGCAGCTTAAAGAAAACTTTAAGTTCAGTCTCTATAAACAAAAAAAGGGTGCATGACAATACAAATTGAAGAAATCTTTTTAGTACTGAGGGCAATACAACAAATTGGAGTTGTGCACCGTTATAAATATGAAGCTACGAGTTGGACAAATAAAAGAAGATTTCATTCCTCCAAATTCAATGTCTCGTTAGCCTCAAGTTCAGTGTTTCACTCACCCTAAGTTCGTTGCTCCCGCTTCTTCAAGGGGTTCTCATGCAACGCCTTCCTCCATTCCTCCCAAATTCGAAGGTTCTCACGACGCTCCGCTGCAGTTCCTTCTCTCCAAGTTCGAAGGTTCTCACGCTACGCTGCTTCCTTCTCCAAACTTGAAGGTTCTCACAACACTCCGCTGCAGTTCCTTCTCTCCAAGTTCAAAGGTTCCCACGCGCGCCGCTGCAGTTCCTTCTCTCCAAGTTCGAAGGTGTTCTCACGCGTGCCGTTGCAGTTCCTTCTCTCCAAGTTCGAAGGTGTTCTTGCGTGCTTCGTTGCAGTTCCTTCCTCCCAAATTCGAAAGTTCTCTCACGACGCTCCGCTGCAGTTCCTTCTCTCTCCAAGGTCGAAGGTTCTCACGCGCTTCGCTGCAGTTCCTTCCTCCAAGTTTGAAGGTTCTCCGCTGCAGTTCCTTTCTCCAAGTTTGAAGATTCTCACGTCGCTTTGCTGTAGTTCCTCCTCCAAGTTCGAAGGTTCACGCACTTCGCTGTAGTTCCTTCCTCCAAGTTTGAAGGTTCTCTCACGCGCTTTGCTGCAGTTCCTTCCTCCAAGTCCGAAGGTTCTCTCACGCGCTTCGCTGCAGTTCCTTCCTCCAAGTCTGAAGATTCTCACGCGTTTCGCTGCAGTTCCCTCTCCCCAAATTCAAAGGTTCTCACGCGCTTCGCTGCAGTTCCTTCACCAAGTTCAAAGGTTCTGACGCTGCACTGCTCCCTTCTCCAAGTTCGAAGGTTCTAACATTGCACCGTTGCGCTGCTTCCTATTCTCCGCTGCAGTTCCTTTCTCCAAGTTTGAAGATTCTCACGTCGCTTTGTTGCAGTTCCTTCCTCCATGTCCGAAGGTCCTCCAAGTCCTCCAAGTCCGAAGGTTCTCTCACGCGCTTTGCTGCAGTTCCTTCCTCCATGTCCGAAGGTCCTCCAAGTCCTCCAAGTCCGAAGGTTCTCTCACGCGCTTTACGCTGCAGTTCCTTCCTCCATGGCCGAAGGTCCTCTCACGCGCATCGCCGCAGTTCCTTCCTCCAAGTTCGAAGGTTCTCTCACGCGCTTTGCTGCAGTTCCTTCCTCCATGTCCGAAGGTCCTCCAAGTCCTCCAAGTCCGAAGGTTCTCTCACGCGCTTTACGCTGCAGTTCCTTCCTCCATGGCCGAAGGTCCTCTCACGCGCATCGCCGCAGTTCCTTCCTCCAAGTTCGAAGGTTCTCTCACGCGCATCGCCGCAGTTCCTTCCAAAGTCGCTGCAATTCCTCCTTCCTCCAAGTTTGAAAGGTTTCTCCTAGGCTTCAAAGGCTCTCATGAGAAATATGAATCTTAAAATTTTAGATTAACAATTTTGGGACTCGAACCTATGACCTTTAAATATGCAGCTTGGCTATTAAACCAATAGACTATTCAAGTCTTTTGATTAACATTTGCTTGTTAATATATACATATATGCTATTCGGTCAACTCATATTATTCTCAATCCAAATTTTGTCAAACCCAAAATCAACCAAAGTCCCAAACTCAAATTCTATTCCAAATGCAAGTTAAAATTGCATAGAATTTTACCTCAAGCCAAAAGTTTGACATAATCCAAATTTTATCCCAAATGAACCAAAGTCCAAACCTCAAGTTATGTTCCATATGCAAGTTAAAATTGGGTAAGATTTTACCTCAAATCAAAATTTGGGTATAAACCAAATTTTGCCCAAACTTGAAATCAAAGTTTGCTGGCAAACAAGGAAAATTAAAATTTTGACCAAACCCCAAAAATTTTGATTAATTGGCGATAAAAGTGTGTCAAATAAAAAAATCAAAATTTTGACCAAAATTCATATTTTGATTAAATTGACGCACCAAATGGAGTCAAAGTCAAGAACAAATACCTTGCATTTTTAATTCCAAAATATATTTTTCGAGATTCACTCACACATAATTTGTGCCTAAATCTCGAAAAGGGGGCATTTGTTGATGGAGAAATTTTGACCAATCACGAATTGCCACGTCATTACATAAAATTAATGACGAAATTAAAATTAATTAAATTTGGGACCAATTATAAATTGACATGTGTCCCAAATTTAATTTGAAAACAAAGTTGGCCAATTATAAATTTATAGAGCAAGATTTCTATTTGATCAATTAATTAAAATTAAATTATTTCGATCAAATTAATTAATTTGACCAATTAATTAAAAATAATAATTATTTGGATCAAATTTGGGTTTTTTAAATGTCTGGGTCATATGGTTTTGGGTCAAATATAAACCAAATCCAAGACTAAATGGTTCAGCCCAAGACCAATAAAACCCAAGCCCAAGTTGTTAGGCCCAAAAGTTACCAGGGCCCATCCTACGAGAACTCTATAAATAGGGGGGTTCACCATCATTTCAAGGGTTCAAAAATTCTACACTCTCACAAAGACAAGAGTTCAGAGTTTCAAAGCTCTCAAGCAGAACCAGAGAATTCAGAGAGACTCCACCAAGTCTGAAGACCGAAGACTCTCTGCAATCCATAAGTTCAAGTGTTGAACACTTCTTGAAGACCAAACACTCTTCAAGACTTCAACACTCCTTGAAGACCAAACACTCTTCAAGACTTCAACACTCCTTGAAGATCAAAGACTCTTCAGGACATCAACACTTCTTGAAGATTAAAGACTCCTTCAAGACTGGAAGACTTCAAGCTCCAAGAATCCATTGAAGCTTCAAACTCGAGATCAAGCGTTCCAACCCTCGAGTGAAACACAATCACACACACATAAGAGAGAGAATCAGAGGATAAAAGTTAGAGATTGTACACCCACACGCATATTTCATAAATACAAATATATTGTTTATTCCACGTGTCTTCATCTTTGAAGTTACGTGTGAACAATGGTTTTTCTTATCATATATTACTTGGTTACAATTTTTTACTCTTTCTAATTTTAGGGTGAAACAAGTGATCAATTTTCGAGTGCTACAAACGAACGCATGGTTGACAAAGTTACTACCAACCAAACTGAATCTTCACCTTCGGTAACATATTCGTTGCTAATTTCCTTGCATTCTATTTTAATTATAGTGTTATATTAAACTTTTTTAAATGAAATAATTTATACAATTTCATAATTACATTATATATTTTATTTTTATATTGCCTTATTAGTTAGAGTATTAACAATAATATTGCTCTTCGCAGGTGTAAGTTGCTAGATTGGTGTGGTTCAAGAGAGGTTGTTTTTGAAGGTCGAAGGTCTTCAAATGATCCAAAAGTTCTTGTTCATCACGTTTCCCTTGGTTAGTTAGCAATTAGAGTTTGGGTAGATGTATCAATAAATCCCGAGGCGTATTTATGGAGGCTGATAACTCTCCAAAAGGGAGTTATTTAGGCCTTATTTCTATAGTGATTTGTGTGTCATTTGTGTCAAATAGGTGTGCTTTTACATGAATATTATATGTTTTAACCTATTTAGAAGAATAGATGATTTGGAAGTTATTTTGCAGAGAAAATAATGTTGAGCGACTTGAGGGAGCAATTTCCATGATCCAGCAAAGTTGGGAGCAAAACTGCCACGTGAGCTACACGTGATTCATTAAATGAGGTGGCGTTTTAAGCATAGATCTCAGACTAATCCGACTGGGAAGTCACTCCACGTGTGTAAATTAACCTAGTTAGGTTAAACCTCATCTTATAAAAAGAGCCGTCAGAGATAAACTCATTCACGATTGGGAGACCGAATCAATCGGCTGGAAGGCCGAATTGATGGCAAAATGGAGATCTAAGGAGACCATGTGCGATTCCTCTCAAGAAGACGAAGTTCTTCCATGTTCTTGGTGGTTTGGAGCAGTTGTTTCATCTCCCCAATTACTAAAAGGATTAGTATTTCTTGTGTATTTCACATTATGGATGTGCTTATCGAGATTGTAACGTATTTTATGTTTTCAATCATGAACTAATTGCTTTATAGGCATGGGTTAAGAATTATGTGATTTTTATATTTATAAATTCTGGAAATTCTATTTGATTATGATCATCTTGAGTTATCGTTGTTCTTCAATTTCATTATATGCCTGTCTAGCTAGCCGGTATGTATAACTTCTCCTAGTTTCAGGGATGATTTAAGAGTTGTGTGGCGATAATTCATGTTAGACCATTATGAGCTGGTGAACGCTAGTAGTTGAACTAGGGATAGTCAATTGCCTAACGCTTGATCGGTAGAGATTCATTGGAGTTGAAACATATTCCAAAAAATCTAGAGTTCCGAGAGGATCCCGCTGATAAGACTGTCTGAGATTGACTGATCAAAAGAATTGTCGGATCATCTTTATAAACAATTATAGAAGTCTTAACCTGTGTCTGTTTCCATTCTGTTTTCTCTAGTCGTAATCATTTACTGCTCTCGTATTTCTTTTGTTTCAGTATTTTAAAAACCCAATCAATTTAACCAACCTTTTGAAATCACTAAAAAGACAAATTAAATCAATAGAGGTAGGCAATTCAAGACCCTGTGGATACGATAAATACTTATCACTTGCTGCTAGATTGTGTATACTTGCACAATATTTTGGAGTCAATTTATCTCATATTTTTAACCACTCCAAAATTGCAACAGAGGCCTAACTCAGAAATGACATATATCAAAGATGCTATGGGTAGTACAGTTGCATGACTTTCTTACAAAAGTTATAATAAGTATGTTCATGTATTTCTTTATTTTTTTTCATTAAAATTACTTACTCCAATTAAAGTTTCACTTGAATGATTTTGTTTTGATATTTTTTCTTATTTTTATAACTTTTCGCTTTTTGTAGGTTGATGAAAAAATCACTTCCTCTAAAATGGAATGACATACTACACTTTATTTTAATTTTGGATATGAACATATTTTGTAAGTCAAGAATGATAGGTTGATAAAGTTTTTATTTTGTATCATTATCATCCAAAGTTGATGATATTTATTATTGTATTTACTTTTTTTGTGGGCATTGTGAATTATGTATGAACGCTTATTTAATATAGAGTGTTGATGATATATGTTCACTGTTTTGGAATTTTAAGTTGGGTTGTTTTGTGCTCAGTTTAAGGCCCATTTGTGTGCTCACTTGTGTAGAATTTTGAAGCCCAGATGTCCTCCATATCTTTTGGTGATTAGTTGTATAATAGAGAGAAAATCTCTCACGCCTTTTATATATAAAAGGGCAGTATCGTGGGTTTTTTTCTGCAGAGCGTGAGGAAGAGCGTGAGTGAGGCTGAAATTAAGGATTTATTCTCTTGTGGGTTTTTTCTGAAATGTGAGGGTGTGCCTTGTATCAGTGTTCAATGTTGCTTGTATGGTTACTGCTGATTAATAAAGCTTGAAGGGACTGCTTGGAGAGTGGATGTACACCAAATTGGTGGAACCACTATAAACCGTGTGTATTCTTCTCCCTTTTTTGTCTTGATTTCTATTTTAATTGATCTTAAATTCTTAACAAGTGGTATCAGAGCATGGTTAAGTAATTTTGTCTCGCCGATCTGTTTGTGTTTAATCATCTCTTCGTATGCTCTGTTTTTTTTCGAGGAATATCTAAGATGACGATTGCTGGACTTGTGGGGTTTTTCGCCGTCGAGCACTTTTTCTTTTCTCTGGGCATCATCAGTTCTATGGTTTGTTGATGTTGTATTTCCTTAAAGGAATTTTTGCATCTGATTTGAGGTCAGTCTTGCTTCTGGAATCATCATTTTTGTATTTGTTCTTAAATAAGAAATGACTAGTAGATTTGAATTAGAGAGGTTTTCTGGTAAATCGGATTTTAGTTTATGGAGAAAGAAAATGCGTGCATTACTTGTTCATCAGAAAGTAGGTAAGGCATTAGATGATCCTGAAACTTTACCCGAATCCATTTCTGTAGAGCAAAGAGCTGAAATGGATGAGATTGCCTTTAGTTTGATAATTCTCTACTTAGGAGATAATGTTCTAAGACAGGTTGATGGTGAGAAAACAACTGCTGCTTTGTGCACAAAATTAGAAAAACTCTACATTAGTAAATCACTATCGAATAAGATTTATCTTAAGGAAAGATTCTTTGGATATCGAATGGATAGTTCAAAGACTCTTGATGAAAACTTAGATGAATTCAACAAGATTTGTTTAGAGCTAGCTAGCACCGGTGAAAAAATGTCTGACGAAAATCAGGCTGTAATTTTGTTGAACTCATTACCTGAGAGCTATAAAGAGATTAAAGCGGCTATTAAATATGGTAGAGACTCATTGAATTTAGATCTGGTTTTAGATGCTCTTAGATCTAAAGATTTGGAAATTAAAACAGAGAAGAAGGATGTTGAAGTTCTTCTTGCAAGAGGTCGATCAGAAACTAAAAGTTCAAACCAAAATAGACCAAATAATAAATCGAGATCCAAGTCTAGGGGAAAGGGAAAAGGATGTTTTTATTGTCACAAAGAAGGGCACATTAGACGAAATTGTTATCAACTTAAAGCTAAAAACAAGCAACAAAACACTGAAAAGAAAGAAGAAACTAGCACAGCAAACGTTCATGAAGGATATGATTCGGCTGAGGTGTTAGCAGTTTCTGATAATAGATGTGAAGAAGAGTGGATTTTGGATTTTGGATGCTCTTTCCACATGACCCCTTATAAAAATTATTTTCAGGATTTTGAGGAACACGATGGTGGTACAGTTTTGATGGGAAATGATAAAAAATGTAACATTAGGGGTGGTTGTTCAGTTAAACTACGATTATTTGATGGTACCGAAAAACTTCTCACGTCTGTTAGGTATATACCTGAGTTAAAAAGAAATTTAATTTCTCTTGGTACACTTGATAAAGCTAGGTATAACTACAAGTCTGAGGGTGAAGTAATGAAAATATATAAAGGCTCGTTGCTTAAGTTGAAGGGAACTTTAAATAATGGTCTGTATATTCTCCAAGGTAGCACTGACTTGAATTTTTCTAATGCTGCTATAGATTTTGACTCTCAGTTTTCTGTTCTATGGCATAAAAGACTTGCACACATAAGTGGAAAAGGTCTATTAGAATTGAATAAACAAGGCTTGCTAGGTAAAGATAAAATTGGAGAGCTTCCTTTTTGTGACCATTGTATCCTTGGCAAAGCAACAAAAGTGAGGTTTAATAAGACTACACATAGTACCTCAGGTGTTCTTGATTATATTCACTCTGACTTGTGGGGACCCGCTAGAGTGGCAACCCATGGTGGGGCTAAATATTTCCTAACCATGATTGATGATTGTTCAAGGAAAGTTTGGGTTCATATGTTGAAACATAAAAGTGATGTTTTTATTGCTTTTAAACAATGGAAAGTGCTTGTTGAGAACCAAACTGGTAAGAAAATCAAAGTTATTAGAACAGACAATGGTCTAGAGTTCTTGAACAATCAGTTTAACAAAATGTGTGAAAATGCTGGAATTAAAAGACATTTGACAGTAAGTTATACACCCCAACAGAATGGATTAGCTGAAAGATTTAATAGAACAATTCTTGAACGTGCTAGGTGTATGTTGTCAAATGCTTGTTTACCAAAGACTTTTGGGGAGAGGCTGTGAGTACAACAGTTTATATCATAAATCGTAGTCCCTCTACAGCCTTAAAGATGAAAATGCCTCAAGAAATGTGGACTGGAAAACCACCGAATCTAAGCTATCTTAGAGTTTTTTGGTGTGCAGCTTTCGCACACATAAAACAAGATAAGTTAGCAAATAGGGCGATAAAGTGTACCCCAAAAAGGAGTAAAAGGTTACAAGTTATGGTCTCTAGAATCAGGAAATCAAAGATGCATTATAAGTAGAGATGTAACCTTTAATGAGCAGGAAATGCCTCGGCAAACCAATGTTACACAAAAAATCAAAGGAGATGAAAATGTTGATGTAAGTTCCTTTGAAATTTTGTCTGAAAATGAACAACCTTCTACTCTTCAACCCTCAGTTTCTTTAAGAAATGGGATTGAGACATCTGATAGCAATAATGAGAATGTGTTTTCAGAAAATCAAGCTGAGTCTTCAAATGATTCGATGAATAATGAACCACTGATTGATGAAACACTTGCTGAAATACCTAGTGCTTCTACTTCAATTCCAACAGATTATCAATTGACTAGAGATAGGGAAAGGAGAACTATTCGTCCTCCTACTAGGTATTTAGATCAAACAGATGTTGCTATGTATTCTTTAAATTGTGAGGAGAGTATGGATGATGTGGAACCTATCTCTTATGAAGAAGCTATTGAAAACAAAGACAAAAAATTATGGCTTGATGCTATGAATACATAAATGCCATCTTTATTAAAGAATCAAACCTGGATACTTGTTGATAAACCAAATGACCAGAAATTAGTTGATTGTCGTTGGACTTTTAAAATCAAACCTGGAAGAGAAAATGAGCAGCCAAGGTATAAAGCAAGATTGGTTGCTAAAGGTTATACACAACGAGAAGGGATTGACTATAATGAAATTTTTTCTCCAGTTGTTAGACATACATCAATCCGTGTGTTGTTAGCCTTGGTAAATCAGTTCAATCTAGAACTTGAGCAGCTAGATGTCACCACAACTTTCTTACATGGTCATTTAGAAGAGGATATCTTCATGAAGCAACCACCCGGCTTTATAGTTAAAGGAAAAAAGAACAAGGTATGTTATTTGAAACGTTCTCTTTATGGGCTCAAACAATATCCTCGACAGTGGTATAAGAGGTTTGACACTTTTATTACAAAATGCAGTTTTCTTAGAAGCAATCATTATAATTGTGTTTATGTTAAACAAGTATCACGAGATGTGTTTGTGTATTTGCTTCTATATGTAGATGATATGTTGATAGCTTCACAAGAGATATCACAGATTGAAGAACTGATGATGTTGTTGAATAAAGAGTTCAAGATGAAAGATCTCGGTGCAGCCAACAAAATTTTAGGGATTGAGATTAAAAGAGACAGAAAACAACATACCATGCATTTGACTCAACGTGATTACTTTGGTAAAATTGTTTCTCGTTTTAATTTGAATGATTGTAAGAGTGTTAAAATACCTTTAGCACAACATTTCAAATTGTCAAAGGAGCACTCGCCTAAAACTAGTGAAGAGTGATAGCGAGCATAGCTAGCTATATTTCTCTGATTAATTAAGCTAGTCTTTTACAATTATTTGCCCAAATTTATGCATTTTTATGTTTTATTTGTAGGAAGTATGTGTTTGAAGCTTAATTCAGCAATTGGAGTCAAATGGAGTCTTCAATCTTAAAAAAAAAAAAAAAAAAAAATAGCGTCGAGCGTCTCGACGCTGTCGCCAGATTTTCTATAAATTCATCTTTTCATGCTACGGCCAAGGGGAGTCCAATTGGTGAGATTTTAGCCCTAATTTCGACTAGAGACCTTTTGTGGGAGCTAAAGGCAAGGCCAAGGAGCGGGAATCAAGCGAGAAGACGTGGAGATCGTGACGGGGACGTGCGGTGTCGGCGGATTCGAGTTTTCCTTTCTCTTTCCCTGAACTCTTGTAGTTTTTTATGGTTTTTCTTGCAATTAGTGTTTGTGGTTTAAAGACTATGAATTGCTAGTTGTTTGTCTTAGGGATTAATGTAATTATTTTAGTTGTTGGATTGATTTTTAGGTATGAATGTGTTTTTATTTTACTCATGCAATTTTGTTTAATGCTTTCAATTACTTGGTCACTAATTGAATGATTTAAGTGTTGAATCTAACTCGGGAGGGAGGATTTGACCGAACCGAATAATGCCTTGCATGTTAATGAACTTAGATAGGGATATCAAGTTAGTTTATATGCATGAGAATCAATTATACTCAGGAGAGGTAATCGTGATAAAAGTTTCCTTGGCTTGTAGAATAATTGCACGGTCAATTCATTCCTATTAATCAATCCTCAATCTTAATCAATGAAATCAATTCTCTAAGAGTCTTTCCATTTGAGTCTCCACCTGTATTTTATGCTTTTTGTCTTTAGATTTATCTTTTATCATTGAGTTTTGCTCCCTAAATAAAATTGGACAAGATTATTCACGGTACTTAATTTGCTAGAAAACCAATCCAGAGGACGACACTCGTTTAATCACGAAAACACTATATTATTACTTGACCCGTACACTTGCGGTAAGCAAATTGCGCATCAAAGAGGAACAAGGTATGAGTCGAATTCCCTACTCAAGTGTTATTGGTAGTTTAATGTATGGTATGTTATGTACTCGGCCTGATATTGCTCATGCATTGAGTGTTGTTAGTAGCTCTATGAGTAATCCTGGTAAGCCTCATTGGGAAGCTGTAAAATGGATCTTGAGATTTTTAAAGGGTAGCCAAGATCATGGTTTGAATTACTCTAAAAGCACTGATTCTTCTGTTCTGTTAAAGGGCTATGTTGATTCTGATTTTGCATCTGATCTTGATAGAAGAAGGTCTCTTTCTGGTTATGTTTTTACATTATTTGGAAATGTTGTGAGCTGGAAATCCTCTCTTCAGCCTGTTGTAGCATTGTCAACTACAGAATCTGAATATATTGCTTTGACCGATTCTGTTAAAGGAGGTTTGTGGCTGTCAGGTTTGCTTAAAGACATGCTGGGTTATGACATTATGTTGGGTTTAATGTCCTATAAACTCGTAGTTTGTAAATCATTAAACATATTCTATTTCCAATAAAGACGTTATTGAGGTTATTCAGTAAAAGATGTTATTGAATATGTAAATTGCGAATGATTAACCTAAATCCAATAAACTAAGATCATTGGCTATAAAATGAATACTTGAACTATATGTAGGGACATATCATAGGATCAAGTTCAAGTTTATAGTCAAAATAGTCTATAGTATAAGGATAAGGTTGGGTACCTTATCCTGGAGACATTATGGACGCGACCCACTTTGTATTAAGTACAAACGATGAGATCCTAAATCGTTCATGTGGTGACATGCGAGTGGGGGCGTCCTCTGCAATGAGTTTGCATAAGATTGGACCACGAAATAAGTCACTTTCTCTTTATAACGCTGTTTACTGAAGAAACTGACTATTTCTCATAGATGACCTAGGTAACTTGTTCTTAATCCTGAGCTATCTATGAACTCCTGTTTATGCGAGATTATCCTTTGATCTGCATGGGTGAGAGTGGCCTGCATCGCCGACTCGACAAGCCTACCATTTTGGGGATAAGATCGAATAGATAGTTGAGGACATAGTTTCGCAAGACGGAATTCACTCCTACCCATTTCAGGGATAGCAGAGAGGTTGTTCTCTTAAGTACTAACTCCAGGACTGAACAAGGGGCCCCACCCTCTCGTTGGATCGAGAGGAACTTAGGTTTGATGGTTGGACCGCAAACCGATTGTTCATTAGAGGATTAGTGGAACTTAAGGAACAAGAAGTACTATAGGGGTATAACGATTATTTGACCTAGCTATAGCTACGAACAACCTGTGAAGGGACGACTTACTAAACATGGTTAAATCAAGTGGACGGAAATATATCTATAGTGAGGGGAGTGCAACTATCGGGCTATAGTGGAGTGTCCCGGTAGTTAACGAATGTTAGATAACTTTGATAATGAGATTAGTCGGTTAGCCTCGAATCATTGGAGCCCATGATCTATAGGTCCATTAGGTCCCCCTACTAGCTCATATCGGAATAAAGCTTAGAATATTTTGATAGGAAACTTTGAATCGTTCAAAAACGGGAAATAGGGTTTTATCGTAAAACGTGTTCGACACAATGATTTAATTTTGAATTAAATTAGGAATTGAGAGATGAGGTATTTAAAAGTGTTTTAAATACCATATGTATGTATTAGGAATCATATATAATTCATGGCATTAGGTGATAAAAATTGATTGGATCAATCATATCAAAATTACTTGGAAATGTCCCAATTAATTGCCTAGAAATCAATTTCAATTTTGAATTGAATTTGAAATGAATTGAAAGATGAAAATTCACAATTAGGATTCAATTCATAGTGGATTTAGTGGTTTTCCACTCTTGCATAATGATACATAGTGGAAAACAACACAAACATGCATTAGATGCATGTGTTGTGAAGTAGACACCTAGAATCCACTTTGAGTTGCATCTTGACCATGTGGCTAAGTGTCATGAGCTTGTCTTTGCATGGGAGAGGTCTATAAAAGGGACTTGAATTAGATTCAAGAGGAAAAAGCTTTCATTTAGTGTTATGCTGCAAATTTTCTCTCTCAAATTCTCTCTCATTTCATCTCCTTCCAAAAGCTTGTACCATCAAGCATTCCCTTCCTATTTCTTTCTTCTATAGACTCCCACAAGTCTTTCTAGGTTAAGGAGAATAGTAGGGAAGACACTAAAGGTTGTCCAAGAGAAGTTGGAGAAAGATAATATCACAAGGAGTTCCTTACAAGTGAGCATCAAAGAGGTTGGTACTCATTTACTCTCTTTTCTACCCTTTCTAGAACATGCATGCTTTAGGAGTAAAATTGAATGTCTTAAATGCTTTCGGTCTTCAATTGCTTTCGCATGTGTTATATGAACACCTTCACATTACACCTGTTATATTTTGTGATAGCCAAAGTGCTATTGCATTGTCTAAAAATCAGACTTTTCATGACCGTACTAAACATATTGATGTGAAATATCATTATGTTAGAGATGTGATTGCTGCAAATAAGGTGAATGTTCTTAAAATCTTGTCCGCTGAGAATCCTGCTGATATGCTTACAAAGTCACTGTCCAGTCCTCGTTTGAATTATCTTTGTAGCCTATTAAAGATAGGCGTTGGCTAATAGTACGTAATGAATTTTGAAGTCCCTTGCAGGTCCTTTTGGAGCTTTGTTATGAAGTTTCTATCCTTTGTGTCATGAGGGTGATATGTTGAATTGACACCTCAGGATAGCATGCTCTTGGCAACTAAATGTTCACTGTTTTGGAATTTTAAGTTGGGTTGTTTTGTGCTCAGTTTAAGGCCCATTTGTGTGCTCCCTTGTGCAGAATTTTGAAGCCCAGATGTCCTCCATATTTTTTGGTGATTAGTTGTATAATAGAGAGAAAATCTCTCACGACTTTTGTATATAAAAGGGCAGTATCGTGGGTTTTTTCTGCAGAGCGTGAGGAAGAGCGTGAGTGAGGCTGAAATTAGGGATTTATTCTCTTGTGGGTTTTTTCTGAAATGTGAGGGTGTGCCTTGTATCAGTGTTCAATGTTGCTTGTATGGTTACTGCTGATTAATAAAGCTTGAAGGGACTGCTTGGAGAGTGGATGTACACCAAATTGGTGGAACCACTATAAACCGTGTATATTCTTCTCCCTTTTCTCTGTTGATTTCTGTTTTAATTGATCTTAAATTCTTAACATAGAGGAAACAATAATGTTACTATAGCTTTCAAGAACATCATTTTAGAAAATCTAAGAGCTACAATAATAACATCCATCTATGCTACAAAAGGTATTCAATAGCATTTATCTTATATAACATAGCAATAACAACACAGGTATTCAATAACATTTATCTTATAGGGAAAAATACACTTTTAGTCCCTGAGGTTTGAGTTAGGTTTCATTTTGGTCCCTAAGTTTTCAAACTCAACAATTTAGTCCCTGAGGTTTGGTTTTAGTTTCATTTTAGTCCCTCCATCCATTTTTCCGTTAAGAACTAACGGATTGCTGACGTGGAACCTATTTTTTATTTAAAAAAATATTTTTCTAATTTTATAAATAAAAATAATATTAAATTAATAAAAAAATTATTTTTTTTATTCTATTTATTTTTCTTCTTCTCCCTCATTGTTCTTCTCCTCCATCTCCCATCTTCTTTAGCTATCGACGTCACTTGCAGCTACCGCCGTCACCGGCCGCAAACTTTTTTTTTCCTTCCTCTTCATCTTCTCCTTCCTTCTTCCTTCTTCCTTCTTTTTTTTTTTTTAAAAAAAATAAGATCTGAAACAAATGGCAACATTCCAGATCTGGGGTCTTAGCGAGTTAGCAGACTCGCCGTCAAATCTGAAGCTGGCCGTTGGAGAAGAAAGAAGGAACCGCTCGGGGATTTTGGATCTGATGTGCGATTCCAGCTTGCTGCCCGTGCTTGAGCTCGACGTTGGAGATGGATTTGAACAGATCTGAAGGATCTGAATAGCTCGCCGCCCGAACAGGTCTGAAGCTTGGGTTAGGTTCTTGAGCTCGTTGATGGAGAATAATATGAACAACTCGCCGCCCTTGCTTGAGCTCTAGTTGACGGCGGCATGGCGTTCTCTTGCGAAAACGACGGGGTCCAGCTCGTGGGTGAAGACGAGCTCGTGGGTATTGATTTTTCAGATTCGTTCACGATCTCACTGGAACCCCACACCCGAGCCGCCAGATCTGCGCACGAACTCGAAGAACGCCATGAACGCACAAGATCCACCCAGATACGCCGTGAGCTTCGTGAGGTTTTAGTTCGAGAAAGAAAAGAAGGAGAAACGAAGGAGAAGAAGGAAAAAAAAAGGGAAAAAGAAAGCAAGAAAGTTGGTCGACGGTCGGTGACGGCGACCGGACTGATGGGCGACGACAGTGAGTAGCCACACTGGAAGAAGAAGAAGGGGGGAGAAGAAAAGAAAAAATAAAAAATAAAAATAAAAAGAATAAAAAATTATTTATTATATCATTTTATTTAAAAAAATTAAAAAACAATATTTTTTTAATAAAAAAATTATGTCACGTCAGCAATCTGTTAAGTATTAACGAAAAAATGGATGAAGGGACCAAAATGAAACTAAAATCAAACCTCAGGGACTAAATTGTTGAGTTTGAAAACTCAGGGGCCAAAATGAAACCTAACACAAACCTCAGGGACCAAAAGTGTATTTTTCCCTATCTTATATAACATAGCAATAACATCACAAAATGTTTCTAAGAGTTATAAAAGACAAGACAATGGCATTCATCCAAAGCTATAAAAGGTATTCAATATTATTTTATTTTATAACATAGCTATAGCTTAAAATCATAAAAAATCATAAAAACTTTTAAAATTACATCAAGGATTTAAAACCATCAACAAACTTTTTATAGCTCCCTTTTAAAGTTATACGTAAGTATTTATAGCTTTATATAAACACCATCATAGACAAACAATAACATTTCATTATGGTTATAATATCATATTTATAGCTTTTACAAAAAGCTATTATATATCTAAAGGATAATAAAATTATGGTATTAAAAATGAGTTATTTTAGCATTTTTTATAACTTTTATAAAAAGCTATAAAAAGTCGAGACTTTTTCTAGCACGGGCTGTCATAACTTTGTGAAATGCTATAAAAGATCTACGATAGCATTTTCTGAAGCTATCGTAGTGGTTTTTCCTATAATGTTTGAATATTTTGCTCTGCAAACTCTTTCTCTCCAATTGTGGGTGCATTTCCACTGCAAAGTCCTCTACACAAAAACATTAACTTTGGATAAATTCTCGCAAAAGTTATCTCTTTTTGTACATTTTAAGCATAAATTCTATACTTCTAAGATTTCAAACATGATTCTAAGACTTTTGCTAATTTGACTAAAAAAGGATATGATTTTAAGCATAAATTCCTTGCTTTCCAAACAATAACCTAAGTTTTTAAGGCTAAATAATGCACATAAATGAGATTTATCAGTATTCTCTTGAGGAGAAATCTTTTGCCTTTTATTACTCTGAGTAGTAGCAGTTTTGAACATTTCAGTATTATTAACTGCTATACTCTCGATTGTTCTTAAAACATATAAATTATTTTCCAATAATGTTGAAAAAACATTAACTCCCTTTCTGGAAATGAAAGCCTCATTTAATGAGAAAGATACGAAATAAGTTTGTTCGAGCAAACAAGATACAGAAATCAAATTTATTTTAACCTTTGGGAACTACGTATACATTATCTAATAATATATTCTTGTTATCTTGGAAAAATAATTTCACGTTCCCTACTGCTATAGTTGAGACAACCTCTCCAGTTCCAACTCTGAGAGTCATCTCTCTGATAGCGAGCATAGCTAGCTATTTTTCTCTGATTAATTAAGCT
Source organism: Luffa acutangula (assembly GCA_036850905.1). Lineage (NCBI taxonomy): Eukaryota > Viridiplantae > Streptophyta > Magnoliopsida > Cucurbitales > Cucurbitaceae > Luffa > Luffa acutangula. The sequence goes on along the minus strand of CM072089.1, from coordinate 25,628,605 downwards.
AGTCTTTTTCAATTATTTGCCCAAATTTATGCATTTTTATGTTTTATTTGTAGGAAGTATGTGCTTGAAGCTTAATTCAGCAATTGGAGTCAAATGGAGCTTCCAATCTTAAAAAAAAAAAAAAAAAAAAAAAAAAATCATAGCGTCGCGACGCTGTTCCTGGCGCCGCGACGCTATAGAAATTTTTCCTAATTTGCGGATCGCGACAGCGTCGCGACGCTGTCTTGACAGCGTCTCGACGCTACAACGAAATTTTGCTATTTAAGCATCTTTTCGGCTAGGTTTTTGGGGACTTCGAATTGGGGACTTTTGGAGCCGACTTTAGAGCAAAAAGAGGACAGAATTGAGCTGAAGCAAAGGGGATTAGTTGGAAATCAACCCATTGTTCGTGGGGATCGTGACGGGGACGTTCGGTCTCGGCCTACAACGAGTCTATTTCTCTTTTCCCTTACTTTAGACACTTTTTATGGCTTATTTAGACTTAGTTTATATTGTAACGAGGATTATGTGTAGCTAAGTTTAATTCTTAGGGATTGATGTAGCCATTGGGCAAGTTTTGGATTGATTTACGGTATTTATGCTATTGATGTCATTTATGCATATGTTGTATGTTTAATGCTTTCGATTTACTGGCCATAAATTGATTGATGTTTATATTTGAATCTAACTCGGGAGAGAGGATTTAAATTAGTAATCATTATGCATAACTAGAATTTAGCTAAAAATCGGAAGATTAAGGTTAATTCTAGAAATTGTCATAAAGGTTAGCCTTATTGCCTTGTATGTTTATTGGATTTAGATAGGGATATCGGGTTCAATTGCATATGGGAGAATCATGTATGCTCGGGAGAGATATGTGTGATTTTAGTTGCCAAAATTTATGAATCATAGCATGTGTTAATCCGTTTATTAATCCATAACTCCAATTGGTGAAATCAATTCCCTAAGACCAATTATTCCCATTTGATTGTCACTTTTTACTTTAGTTTTGTGTTGATTAATTCATATTCTCATTCTATTTGATTCCCTAAATAAAATTGGCCAAGAGTATTTTCGATAATTAAAACTTGGCTAGACACCAATCCAGAGGACGACATTCGATTGCATAATCACTATATTATTACTTGACCCGTACACTTGCGGTTAGCAATTTGCACATTACTCTCCAACGATCCGAGATTAACTAGCTAAACTTATTAGCCTAGTTAACCAACATTCGTTAACTACCAAGACACTCAACTATAGCTCGATAGTTGCACTACCCTCAATATAGATATATTTATGTCCACCCGATATAACAATGATTAGTAAGTCGACCCTTCATAGGTTTGTTCGTAACTATAGCAGGGTCAAATGTCTATTTTACCCCTGAAGTTACATCTAATTCCTTAAGTCCCATTGATCCTTTAATGAACAGTTGGTTTGTGGTCCAACCACCAACCTAATCCCTCTCAGGCCAATGAGAGGGCGAGATCCCTCTATTCAAGCCTCGGAGTCAGCAGTTAAGGGAACAACGCCTCTTTACAATCCTTGAATCGGGTAGTAGTGAATTTCATCTTACAGGACTATGTCCTCAGCTATCTACCTGGTCTTATCCCCAAAATGGTAGGCTTATTGAGTCGGTGATGATGAGCCACTCTCACCCTTGCAAATCAAAGGATAACCTAGAATAAACAAAAGTTCATAGTTAGCTCAGGATTAATATCAAGTTACCTAGGTCATCGCACTAAATAAATTAGTTTCAATAGTAAATGGCGCTACAAAGTGAAAGTAACTCATCTCTTGGTCCAAGTCTCATACAAACACATTGCATAGGATGCCCCCACTCTCATGTCTTCACACGAACGATTCAGGATCACATCGTCTGCACTATATACAAAATTAGGTCACATCTCATAGTGTCCCCAGGATAAGGTATCCAACCCTATCCTTATACAATAGACCGTTTTGGCATTACTCGATCCTAGCCTATCTTTATTTCTCTACATAAAGCTCAAGTTTACATATCATATAGCCATGGATTTTAGTTTATTGGATTTGGGTTATTTAACGTGCAATTCACTTATTTAACTATTTAAGCGAACAAAGTTCGATAACGACTTTATCGAACAAGTATATTATTTGTTTCATTCACTATCTATGAGTTTTAGGGCACCAACCCCAACACTTCATTCAATAGAAAGGAAATTGAAATACACTGTTCTAGCAAACAAGAAATAGAAATTAAGTTCCTCTTCATTTTAGGAACTATGTATACATTGTCTAACAACATATATATATTCTTGTCAAAAAAAAAAAAAAACACAACTTGATTCTCCACACAGCAACAACTGAGACGGCCGCTCCAGTTTCAACCTTGAGAGTCATCTTAGTATCCTCCAATTGCCTTCAGGAACTAATTCCCTGCAAAGAAGAACAAACGTGATTAATGGCTCTCGAATCAAGTATCCAAGCAAGATCATCATTCTCCACTAAGCATGTTTTCAAAACTAGTAAATCAAATTTACCTTCTTTGGCTTTCTTCTTCTCAGCCAAGTATTTCGGGCAGTTTCTCTTCCAGTGCTTGTCGATGTTGCAATGGAAACACTTTTCCTTCTCAGCAGCCTTAGTCTTCTTCCCTTTTGGGCAGCAGCGAAGTCAGGTTTATTCCCCTTTCCACCTTTCTTCTTCTTAAAGCTTTTAGTGCCAAAAGAAGAAGGCACAAACATAGTCCTAAAGGTCGTACCTCTGTGAAAATTCTTAAAGGTGGCAACATTTGCCTCCCCTTCATGTCCCTTATTTTTCATTAGAGACTGGTAGGTTTGTAAGTCATTTAGGAGGGTAGGTTTGCTATAAGGGACAATGTAAAAAAATAACAAATATAGAAAAATCTATCAGAGTATATTACTGATAGACACTGATAGACTCTGGTTAATTAGAATCTATCTGATAGACTTCGATTATCAGAGTTTATCAGCGATAGACTCTGATTAATCAGAATCTATCAGTCTACTGATAGACTCCGATTATTCAGAGTCTATCAGTGTCTATCGCTGATAAACTCTGGTTAATCAAAATCTATCAGTGACTTTCGTGGATAGACTTTGATTAATCAAAGTCTATCAGTGATAGTCATTGATAGATTTTGATTAATCAAAATCTATCAGCAATAGACACTGATATACTTTGAATAATCAGAGTCTATCAGTGATAGACATGGATAGAATCTGACAACAACTTTTTGGTCTTGTACAATTAATTTTGATATATTTGCAATTAGTTTGCAACTGTGCTATATTTGCTATTATTTGGTCCAATTTGCCATCTATGCAACTGTCCCAAATTAATAATGAACCCTACCAATCATTTTATTTTGCAATTATACTTCAGTGATTTAGAATAACAACCACCGAATGGTAGTCACTTACACTTCACTGAATTGAGACATTCTCAACTAAGCATTACACTAGAATAACTCTTATTCTTATAACAATAGTTACCACTAATTTGGTAAAAAAAAACCATTAACTTACTTAACGATTTTCTATAAGTGTAACCCTCCATTTTTGACCATATAGTTCCGCCCCAACAAACCTGCCAAAAGGAAGGACAATATTGGTGTAAAAACTAAAGAACCCTATACATTTCTAGAGTTTGCCCTGATATTGACTCCATGCTACAAACCTTCCACAGAGGGATGCTCCCAGGGCGCCACAAGGCCGAGCATGAAGTCTCACTTTGCAAGTTGTCGCTTCCGTTTCGCGACGCGGATGGCAAGTACTCTATCTAACCTAGGGATCCTTTTTCTAGAACGAGCTTGGAGTCGCCACCAACCATTATGAGGTGTGATTGGTCACCCATATTTTGTGAAAAAGGAGAGGTCTACGAAAACAAAGTTTAGGCTCAAGGGTCCTTTGTGTGTAGGGAAGGGATGAGCACCCTACAACACCCATGAAAACGGTTACCCAAAATTAAAACTAACAACGTGCAAAATTAAAAAAACGGCTAAAAAGGAAATAAAAAAAATTCTCATTTTTATCACGTCTTATACTTCAAGAATGAAGTACGAGACATACTGAGCGAGGTTGTTAACCCTTTATTTTGTGCAAACTTAGGGTTTTTCTCAAAAAAATATCGAGAAAATTCCGCATACTTGGAACTTTTGAGAACTCTTCACCTTTCTCAAATCCATAGTAGGATTGCATCTTTTACTTTTTTTTAAAAAAAAACAAAAAAAAAAAGAAAATAATTTGAGGATTTTCGTGCGGCTCAAGGGTTTTATTTTCCCAAAGGGAACACTACTTATCCTCTAGAAGATAGTTCTCGTTTTGAAACAGAATCTCATTTTTTTTTCTTTAAAACGAAAAAGATAAGGAAATGAAAAAAAAAAAAAAAGAAACCTAAGAAGATCCTAAAGATTTTGGTACAAAAAAAAAAAAAAACACTAGGAAAGAGAAAATAACTCTCTTCTTTTATTAGTATTCTTTTTTTTTTAGGGAAAAATACACTTTTGGTCCCTGAGGTTTGGGTTAAGTTACACTTTGGTCCCTGAGTTTTCAAACTCAACAAAAATACCCCTGAGGATTGAGATAAGGAGCAATTTGGTCCCTGCCGTCAATTTTGCCGTTAATTACTAATGGATTGCTGACGTGACACTATTTTTTTAATTAAAAAATTATTTTTTATTTTTTAAAATAAAATAATATTAAATTAATAAAAATATTATTACTTTTTTATTTCTTCCTTTCTCTTTACTTCTCCTTCTTCTTCACCAATTCTTCTCAAGACTCAAACCCTAATGGTTCTTGCAGCCCTATCGCCGGCGACGACATTTTTTTCTCTCTCCTTGTTTTGTTTGTTTTTTCCTCAAAAACCAAAAGCTGAATGGAGTGTGGGTCACCAAAAGCTGAACGGTTCGAGGTTCGATTTTGCCGAAACTGAAGGTTCGAAACTCGCTGGAATCGTCGCTGCTCGTGGATGCTTATCCGGAATTTGCTGGAATCGCAGATCTGGTCCGCCGCTCGAGGGTCGATTTCGTCGAAACTGAAGGTCCGAAACTCGCTAGAATCGTCGCCGCTCGTGGATGCTCGTCTAGAACTTGCTGGAATCGCAGATCTGGTTCGCCGCTCGACGTTCGATTTCAAACCCACGTTGCCACAGGTCGTTCGATTTCAAACCCACGATGAAACTGCTTGGATTTCGTTCTAGATCTGGCCTCGTTTTGGTATAAAAACGCCGCTGCTCGTGGGTTTTAGCCTGTGGTCGACGTTGCTTGCTGAGTTCGTGGGTGGAGACGCGTCGTCGAAGGAAACGATACCCATTCGAGCTCCGCCATGGATTGAAGACGACGACCTCCCTCCTCCCCTCTTCTATATATTTTTTTTAAAAAAAAAAGAAAAGAAGAAAAATGGGGTAAGAGAAAAAAAAAGAGTCACCGGCCGGCGGCAACCGCTTGCCGGCGACAGGCGCCGGCCGTCGGAGACTTGAAGAAGAAGAAGGAGGGTGAGGGAAGAGGATGAAGTAGACTTGATGAAGGGAGAGATGGAATAATAATAATTAAAATAAAAAAATAATAATATTTTATTATTGTTATTAAAAAATAAAAAAATTAATAATTTTTTAATTAAAAAATGTGGCCACGTCAGCAATCTGTTAGCAATTAACGACAAAATGGATGGCAGGGACCAAATTGCTCCTTATCTCAAACCTCAAGGGTATTTTTGTTGAGTTTGAAAACTCAGGGACCAAAGTGTAACTTAACCCAAACCTCAGGGACCAAAAGTGTATTTTTCCCCTTTTTTTTAAAAAATGGGTAAATCTTGGAAGAAAACTTGAGGACTTTCATACCATTTATATGCATGACTTACCTAGCATGACGTAAGCAAGTGATACTACTCGAAATCCTCTTATTTTAAAGAAAATGACTTACCTAGCATGACGTAAGCAAGTTAATGCGACTAAGACAAATCGCAAAGTACTCTAGATAGAGGAGGAACGAAAATACAACATTTATGACTTAAGTACAACTAGAATTCCCATATGCATCGAGCAAATAAGGCAAACAATGGAGAGAGAAAATGGGTTAATGTTCTTGAATAAAGGTGTGAAAAAAAATCAAACATTAGAACTCTAAATTAACCAACAATCATCACATCATTTAACCCCACGACAATTACATATTATTAGAAACATAAACGAGTATTTCACAACAAGCATAAGAAAAAAAAATTAGTAACATGCAATGGAGGAGGGATTGATCTCTAAAACTCTAAGTTAATAGGCCATGCACATTCCAAATTAACCAGACAAATAAATGTATGCTCCTAAGAAAAACAGAAATAAATATTTAACAACAAAACAGAAAAAAAAAGAGAAAAAAAAACCATAATACCATGCATGGAAGAAGGATTGATCTCTGAAACTCCAAGCTATCAACCCATCCTTACTCCAAATTAACCAAACACAAATATATGTTAACATAACTACAACAAATATCTAGTAGCAAAAAAAGAAAAAATAAGGAGAAAAAAAATAGAAGCAAACGTTTGGTAACATGCGAGATAGAGGGATTGATCCCTTGAACTCTAGATTAACAATGCTCAAACTAGTCTAGCATGCAATCGAACTTACTGAATCCTTGAAAAAATGTCCTCTGAACAAGATCTATAATACAGAATCCCTAACAAATCTTTCCCTTTTTTTTTTTACCTTTTTTATTTAACTATATATTTCATGAATACTTTCAACAAAACAACAAAAAAAAGACTACTACGATTGAGAAGATTTACACCATTGAATCAAGGAAATGAGAAATTAGCTTATTCAACTAAAAGATTGAGTTACTAATGGCCTAACTTTTCCAGCAAAAAAAAAAAAAAAATCTTGTAACAAATCTGTTCATTTAAAAAAAAACGTGTTTCATAAACTACTTCCAAGAAACCAGAGAACGATACTCTCATAACAAAACTTCCATTTTTTTAACAAAGAAAACAATACACCCATAACAAATCTTCCATTTTTTTTTAAAAGGGGCATGCTTCACAAATTTATTTTCCAACAAAAAAAAAAGAAAGAACAGTATGCTCATAACAAATCTTCCATTTTAGCTTCCATTTTTTTTAAAAGGGACATGCTTTACAGATTTATTTTCCAACAAAAAAAAAGAAAAAAAAAAAACAGTATGCTCATAACAAATCTTCCATTTTTTTTAAAAGGCATGGTTCACATATTTATTTTCCAACAAAAAAAAAAAGAACAATATGCTCATAACAGATCTTCTATTTTTTTTTTAAAGGATATGCTTCATAGATTATTCTTCAACAAAAAAAAAAAAAAAAGAAAGAACAGTATGCTTCTAACAAACCTTCCATTTTTAGAGGATATGCTTCACAGATTTATTTCCCAACAAAAAGGTACTACGATAAAAAAGATCAACATGGTTGAATCTAAAAAGAAAAAACAAACACAAAACTAATGCTAAAAAAAATGTTGAAAAGAAAAATCATACCTTCTGGACGAGAGTAATCTTCCATTTTTTAAAAGGATATGCTGCACAGATTATTCTAAAAAAAAAAAAAAAAGAAAGAAAGAACAATATGCTCATAACAAACCTTCCATTTTTAGAGGATATGCTTCACAGATCATTTCCCAACAAAAAGGTACTATGACAAACACAAAATTAATGCTAAAAAAATGTTGAAAAGAAAAATCATACCATCTGGACGAGAGGATTCCATGAGCAATTCTTTTTTTCCTCCTCTTTTTCCCTTTTTCTGCTTCCCAAAGGTTCCTTTTATACTAATTGAAGACCAATTCATGGAAAGAAACTACAAAGTCTTTCTCTTGCATGTAAGCACTCAGTCCCAGGCTTCAAGAAACGAAGCGTCTAAAGATACTCTGGCCGATTGAACTTCCCCTTCTTTAACACGTTAATTTCCTTTCTCTCTCCTTTAAAACCAATCATTTGGTAACTGACAAAATCTTTTATCTCACTTTCAATATCTTTTTTTTAAAAAAAATCAAATCTTTTGGATGATTTAAATGGTCTTCCTCCCTTTATTTATTTAACAAAAATAAGCATATATAATATCAAATTAATATAGGATGCAACCTGAATAAATCACAATTAGGTTAGATCATAATATTAGTATATTAATAAAAAGAAAAGGGGTCGGACCAAATTTGGTGTCTACCGTTTGCCCCCCTTTGTCTACCTTAATAGAAATAGGAAGTAGACAAAGGTATAGAAAATATTTGTGACGATTTGACCAAGATGGACAGATATAGGAGAAGGAAAACTTGCTAAGCATAGGCTTCCACCCTTAATAGGGATGGACCTGCAAGTGCTGGAATTAAACTTAACAAGAAAAAGGAACTTGGTCATACACAAGGATTTTTTAGCCCTACCGGGATAGAATCATAAGTGTGGGAGAAAGTCTTTTACATGAAAACTGGTTTGACAGGCTTCCTGCCCCACTGGAATAGAACCGCAAGTGTAGGAGAAAGATTTTAAATGGAAACTAGTTTGACAGGCTTTTTGCCCCACTAGGATAGAACCACAAGCGTGGGAGAAAGATATTTTACACGAAAACTGGTTTGACAGGCTTCCTGCCCCACTGGAATAGAACCACAAGTGTAGGAGAAAGATTTTAAATGGAAACTGGTTTGATAGGCTTCCTGCCCCACTGGGATAGAATCACAAGCGTAGGAGAAAGATCTTAAACGGAAACTGGTTTGATAGGCTTCCGGTCCCACTGGGATAGAACCGCTAGCGTAGGAGAAAGACTTTAAACAGGAACTGGTTTGATAGGCCTCCTGTCCCACTGGGATAGAACCGCAAGCGTAGGAGAAAGACCTTAAATGGAAACTGGTTTGATAGGCTTCCTGTCCCGCTGGGATAGAACTGCAAGCGTAGGAGAAAAGACCTTAAACGGAAACTGGTTTGATAGGCTTCCTGTCCCACTGGGATAGAACCGCAAGCATAGGAGAAATACCTTAAATAGAAACTGGTTTGACAGGCTTCTTGCCCCACTAGGATAGAACCGCAAGCGTGGGAGAAAGACTTTAAACAAGAATAAAACTTGGATTGTAAGTCTTGTTGGATTGGAATCATAAGCGTAGGGATCAAATTTCAAAGGGAAATTGACAAAACCCCTCATTTCCTTTCCCGAAAGCTGACAAAAACTTATTCAAAACTGACCACCTTTCTTTACTTCTTCATCCCTTATCATAAAAGCGCTTGCAAAAAAGACGTGAAATATTCTGCCCTTGAACTCTTTTGTTTTTTTCTTTTTTCCATCCCATTTTTTTTAGCTCTTCTTAGTGATAGAAAGATCTTAAACGGAAACTGGTTTGACAGACTTCCTGCCCCACTGGGATGGAACCGCAGGCGTGGGAGAAAGATCTTAAACAAAAACTGGTTTGACAGGCTTCTTCCCCATTGGGATAGAACCCCAAGCGTAGGGGAAAAAATTTAAACAATAAGAATAAAACTTGGATTGTAAATCCTGTTGGATTGGAATCATAAGCGTAGGGATCAAATTTCAAAGGGAAATTGAAAAAATCCCTCCTTTCCTTTCCCGAAAGCTGACAAAAACATTATTCAAAACTGGCCACCTTTCTTTACTTCTTCATCCCTTATCACAAAAGCGCTCACAAGAAAGACGTTAAATATTCTGCCCTCGAACTCTTCTATTTATTTTTCTTTTTTTTTTCGTCCCGTTTTTTTTAGCTCTTCTTAGTGATAACGAGGGGTTCCCTTTTGTACTTTGTGAATTTAAAGAAGAAGAGACAGAAAAGAAAGAGAAAGAGAGGGGAAAAGAAAGGAAAAGAAAGGAAGAAACATAATAATAAAATAGAAGAGAGAAATAACACAATTGTTGTGTTGCAACTTTGCTGTTATATAAATGGCACAAAAAATGAAAATACAAAATCCGAAGGCGCATGTAGCACCATCGAGTTGATTTTCTTAAGCATAATATTTTTTCACCATATCTGCATTAATTGGCTTGGGAAGGTCTTCTCCATCCATATTGGTTAAAAGGAGAGCCCCTCCTGAAAAAGCCCTCTTTATCACACATGGGCCTTCAAAGTTAGGTGTCCATTTTCCACGATGATCCTTTTGAAAGGGCATAATTCTTTTTAAAACTAAATCTCCCTCTCGAAACTTTCGAGGGTGCATCTTCTTGTCATAAGCTTGCATCATCTTCCTTCGAAAAAATTGTCCTCTACATAATGCACTTAAACGTTTTTCCTCCATAAAGTTTAATTGCTCAAAATGTGATTGTAGCCATTCGGCTTCTTCCAACTTTGCCTCCTTGAGAACTCGAAGAGAGGGTATCTCCACCTCTATAGGAAGGACTGCTTCCATGCCATATACCAATTAAAATGGCGTGGCCCCAGTTGAACTGCGGACCGATGTTTGGTAACCGTGTAGAGAAAAGGGTAACATCTCATGCCAATCTTTATATGTTACCGCCATCTTTTCAATAATTTTCTTGATATTTTTATTTGATGCTTCCACTGCTCCATTCATCTTGGGTCGATATGCTATTGAATTTAGGTGCTCCACTCCAAATTACTCGCATAGTTCATCCATCATCCTATTATTCAAATTCTTTGCATTGTCCGTTATCAGCTTTTTTGGAAGACCATACCGAAAAATTATATCCTTTTTGATGAACTTAACCAAAACTCCCTTTGTTATACTAGAATAAGAGATCGCCTCCACCCACTTAGTGAAATAATCTATTGCCACTTGTATAAAGCGGTGGCCGTTAGATGCTTTAGGCTCTATAGGGCCAATAACGTCCATTCCCCACATTGAGAATGGCCAAGGAGCAACAAGGACGTGTAAAGGCGACACGGGAGCGTGGATCCTATGTGCATAGATCTGAGATTTGTGGCATTCCCTTGCATATTTGATACAATCTGACTCCAGGGTCGTCCAATAGTAACCCGTCCTAAGAATTTGTCTTGCCATCATATGTCCATTCGTGCGCGTTCCATAAATACCCTCATTGACATCCTTCATGATTTTCCCTGCTTCATCTGCATCCACACATCTTAGGAGCCACATGTCATGCTTTCTCTTATATAGCACATCACCATTTAAGTTAAAGTTCATTGCTAATCTCCTGTTGGTTCGGTTGTCATTTTTCGATGCTTTGGGGGGATGACTTCTATTCTTTATATACTCCTTAATGTCGTGGTACCAAGGTTTCCCATCCATTTCTTCATCGATACTCATACAATATGCAGGAGTTTCTCGTCTTTCCATCGTAATTGGTTGAATCTCCTCCTTCAAATCTATTTCAAACATGGCTGCTAGGGTTGCCAAAGCATCTGCAATTTGGTTGTTCTCTCGTGGTATATGATCAAAGTTAATTGTCTCAAAAACTTGTGATGGCTCGAGTATGTATTGGTAATATGGAACTAGCTTAGAATCTCTGGTTTCCCACTCGTCATTCAGCTGGCGAACTACTAACAACGAGTCTCCATATACTTGGAGTTTCTTGACTTTCATGTCCCGTGCGGCCTAGATACTCAAAGAGCATGCTTCGTATTTGGCAATATTATGCGTACAATTGAAACACAACTTTGCTGTGAGTGAGAAAAACTTTCCATCTAGATATATTAGCACTGCTCCTATGCCATGCCCCAATTCATTGGATGCGTCGTCGAACAACATCATCCACATATCTGGGTCCATTGTGCTTTCTTTCGCGTAAAAAATAGCTAAAACATCTTCATCCGAGAAGTCTAATCTCATTGGTTCATAATCTGGAATTGACTGTTCAGCCAGGTAATCTGCCAATACGCTCCCTTTTATAGCCTTCTTAGTAACATAAACGATATCATATTCGGATAGTAGTACTTGCCACTTAGCCACCCTTCCTGACAAAGCTGGTTTCTCAAAAATATACTTTATTGGGTCCATCTTTGAGATTAACCACATTGTGTAGTACAACATGTATTGTCTTAAACGATGAGAGGTCCAAGCTAATGCGCAACATGTTTTTTCCAAAAGTGAATAATGAGCTTCGCAAGAGGTGAATTTCTTGCTCAAGTAATATATTGCTTGCCCCTTCCTCCCACTGTTGTCATGTTGGCCCAACACGCATCCCATGGAAGCTTCTAGGACCGTAAGATATAGGATTAGTTGGCGTCCTGGCGTTGGAGGTACGAGAACCGAAGGGCTTTGTAAATATTTCTTGATTTTTTGGAAAGCCACTTGACAATCCTCACTCCAATCCCCATTACTACTCTTTTTGAGAAGCTTGAAGATAGGCTCACAAGTTGAGGTGAGATGTGAGATAAACCTTGCGATGTAGTTTAAACGTCCAAGGAAACTCTGTACTTCCTTTTGGGTTCGTGGTGGTGGCACCTCAGCAATGGCCTTGACTTTATCTGGGTCAACTTTTATTCCTTCCCTACTAACAATGAAACCCTATAATTTTCCAGAAGATGCCCCAAAGATACACTTGGTAGGGTTAAGCTTCAATTGAAATTTCCTTAGTCGCTCAAATACTTTTCAAAGTGTAGCAGTATGATCTTCTTCAATTCGAGATTTGGCAATCATATCATCGACGTAGACTTCAATATCCTTGTGCATCAAACCACGAAACAATGTAACCATCGCTCGTTGATATGTTGCCCCGACATGTTTTAGTCCAAAAGGCATAACCTTGCAACAAAAAGTTCCCCATAATGTAATAAAAGTAGTCCTTTCCCGATCCTCTGGAGCCATTCTTATTTGATTATATCCTGAAAAATTCGTCCATTAATGAGAAAGTGGAGTGTCCTGCCGTATTGTCCACGAAGGCATCGATATGTGGGAGCGGAAATTTATCCTTTGGACTTGCTCGATTTAAGTCCCTATAGTCAACGCACATTCTAACTTTTCCATCTTTCTTAGGAACTAGTACTATATTTCTCACCCACTCTGGATACCTTGAGACAATGAGGAAACCTGCATCAACCTGCTTTTTTACCTCCTCTTTAACCTTGATCAACATATCCGGCCTCATCTTTCTTAACTTTTGCTGTACCGGCTTGTAATCAGGCTTCAAAGGTAATTGATGAACTACAATATACGTTTCTAAACCTGGAAAATCTTGATAAGACCAAGCACAAATATCTTAATATTCAAATAGTAAGGTAACTAAATTTCTACGACTTTGTCCCGTCATTGAAGTTCCTATTTTGACCTCTTTTACTTCCTCATTAGTTCCCATATTAATAACCTCTATTGCTTTCTGATGTGGCTCTATAACCTTTCTTTCTTCATTCATCATTCTTCCTAGCTCTGATGATAACTCGAACTACTCCTCTTCCTTTTCAAATTGGACATTTGAAATTGGCATATCAAAGTCACAATCTAAGGTGCTATTGCCCTCACTTTCGGATTTAATACTTTTGTCCCTGTGCTTTTTGAGTAGATAAAGAGAGAGAGAAGAAAAAAAGAAACAAAAAAAGAAGAAAAAACAGAAAGAAGAGAAAAAAAATAATGATAAATCCGCTTAAAAGAAAGATCTCGGATAAAAAAGCTTAAACGAAAATAGACTTTCATTAAGATAAATAAAATGGAAATCCCCCATTACACACAAAAGAAAACTCTAATATAATGGCCTTGGGGTGGGGCCAGAGAACAAAGTAACAACGCTAAATGATTACTCTTGCAACACTTCTACACGCGTTGAAAGATTAATGACTTTCCAGTTACCTAATTCGAAATTTGGGGTACATAAATAAACTGTTGCCTCCAGATCCACAGATTCGCTCGTCATAGTCACGATTGATAAATGATAACTTGAAAATATCAAGTTATTAAGCATCTAATATAAGCTTATTGGGAGCCTCAAGAGAGTGAAAATACCCAAGTTTTAACTAATTTATATGCTAGATGCAGTAATATTGATTTATTTGTATTAATGTGCTCATATTGATTATTATCTTTGAAATTCGTATAAAACTGCACTAATTCTAATTTATTTCTGCATCAGGAAAAGCTTGGCCAATTATGCGGTAGAGCATGATGCGCTTGGGGCATGACAAGCTTGTTGCTGTAGCATGGACAGCTTGTTGTTGTAGCATGGAAGCTTGTTGCTATACCATGGAAAGCTTGTAGCATGGAAAACCTGTAGCATGGAAAACCTGTAGCATGGAAGCTTGTTGTTGTAGCATAGAAAGCCTGTAGCATGGAAAGCTTGTTGTTGTAGCATGGAAGCTTGTTGCTATAGCATGGAAAGCTTGTAGCATGGAAGCTTGTTGCTATAGCATGGAAAGCATGTAGCATGGAAGCTTGTTGCTGTAGCATGGGATGCTTGTTGATGCTACAACAAGTTTCTATGCAACTTGCTTTGGCTCAAAGCAAGACATGCTTTGGCTCCAAGAAAAGAAAAGTCTATAAATAGACGGAAGATGAAGAATCAAAGCATCCTGGAATCCAAGGATCTGTAAGTCTTTCTTAGAGTGTTTTTTGTTTTATTGCATGTTGTAGCATGAACTAATTTAGAGTTGTATGTTTTATTGTATGTTGTAGCATGAACTAATTTCTTTTTATCAAGGTTTAGCCTAGGTGCCCATGAGGCATTAAGATTATTTTTGTATGCAATGCAAAGAATCAGTGATATTGATGTTTTCTACTTAGATGTGATAATTATTTCATTACTAATATTCGTCTGATCAACCGATAGAGGTAGTAGCATGATAAATCCCTGACAGGTAATGCATGTGGAAATATCTAAGTAGATCAAGATAATACATTACATGTAGTCTGGTTGTGTTAGGAATAACTCAACCGCTTAGGATATTTCATGAATGTGTTTGGGTTGCTTTAGGAATAATTCAACCACTTGCAAGCATATAGAGAACTGATTAAACGCATGAATTAAGCAATAGAAATATTCGTAGTTCATCACGTGTGTAATACCGGAAAGGAATCACATGTATATTTCTCGCTTAGGCATCAATATCCTGTCGAGTCATTGTTATGTGCTACATTAATATCTTATCTGTCGCATGTGGTTGTTGCGGCGAAAGTCTTGATAGCTCATCACCCATTGTATCCTTTTATCGCATTATTATTGCTTTTTTTTTTATCGCATATTCAACCTGTCGCATCCATATTTTATTACTCCAGCACAACATCATTAGAATAAGATTTAATTTGAGATATTTTATCTACTCGCCCCTTCCCTGTGGATTCGACCCTGGAATACTCTAGGTATTACTTGGTGGTGCATAATTTATACTTGGATTGATGCACAACGACATATTCTGTAGTTAATTCAATATAAATTAGAAGCGATTAAAATTTCCTATCAAGTTTTTGGCGCCGTTGCCGAGGAAGGCAACAGTAGTTTAGAACGTCTTTTATTATTTCTTATTTTGTGTATTGTGCTATTACAACCATCTGACTGGAGTGGGTCTTTTTCAGGTGTGTTAGGTGTGCACCCAAGAAATGGTTGCACTGAACCCACAAAATCCTCCCGTAAATCCAATACAATTGGCTGATGAAAGAGAACGAGGCATTAGAGACTATGCAGCCCCAAGGATTTGCAATTTCAACCATGGAATTGTACGTCCCAAGCATGACACTGAAAGGTTTGAACTTTAGCCTCTTATGTTTCAAATGCTTACTACAGTAGGGCAGCTTGGAGGAAGTGCATCAAAAGATCCTCACTTTCACCTCAAAATCATTCCTCGACATTTGCAACAAGCTCATCATTCCAGGAGTTACCCTAAAACAACTTCAAGTCATATTATTTCCTTACTCGCTACGAGATGCTGCTAAGGTATGGTTAAATCAGCAACCTGTGAATTCTATTTCTTCATGGAACGACCTGGCAGAAAAATTTTTGGAGAAATATTTTCCACCAACAACAAATTCCAGGTTGCGCAAGGAGATAATAACTTTCTCACAACAAGAGGATGAGTCACTGAGCGATGCGTGGGAACGATTCAAAAATTTATTGCAAAGATGCCCCCATCATGGATTGCCTCACTGTATTCAATTGGAGACATTTTATGTGGGGTTGAACAAGAACTCTCAAGTGTTGGTTGACTCTTCAGCCAATGGCGCATTACTGAGGAAAACATATGTTGAAGTGCATGAAATCCTTGATCGCATTACGAGGAACAATTATGAATGGGGATCAGCTGAAGACAAAAGGAAGCACCCAATGAAGACAAGTTCTGGAAGTTTTGTAGTGGACCCCATGACAACAGTTAACGCAAAGATCGATGCGCTAACCACACGAATGGACGAATTAGCTGCAAATCAAGCTCCCATTGTAGCGCATCTTGCTGCATTAGGATGTGCCATCTGCGGCGGTAGCCACACGTATGATCAGTGCCCATCAAATCCAGAATCATTTTTTATGTGGGACCCCAAGGTAACGCACGAAATAATCCATTTCCAAACGCCTACAATTCTGGTTGGGGAAATCATCCTAGTTTCTCATGGAGGTGTAATGTTGGCGCATCAAAGCTACCGCAGCAGCAAGGGAGTAACAATTCTGGCCCTCAACTCTTTAACGCAAACAATGATCAAGTTTTGCAGGGACCATTTCAAGGAAACTTCCAGCATCGAAATTTTCATCGCATCAACAATGCAGGTGGTGGTGAATCTAACGCATCGTCTTCAAACTCATTGGAAACCATGCTGAAGGATTTTATGACAAGTCAACAGGAGTATATGGAAAAGAATGATGCGTTAGTGTGAAGTCAGGCCGCATCACTCAGAAACCTTGAAGTTCAATTGGGGCAATTAACATCAGAACTGAAGAACAAGTCAATAGGAACTCTTCCAAACAACACTGAAACACCAAGAGGAAAAGAGTACTGCCATGCGTTAACCTTGTACGATGGTAAACAAGTTCCAAGTAATACAACTACTCATGCGCCAGAAGATCCGGTAGTAAATTCCGAAGATCCAAAGAAGTGTCTGGAAGAACCCAACACGGTTAAATCAAGCAAAGAAGGCATTGTGAAGGAAAAAGAAGAAGAAAAGACAAAAGAGCCTGACGCATACAAGCCACCTATTCCATTTCCGCAACGCCTACAAAAAAAGAATGATGACACGAACTTCAAGAAATTTTTGAATGTGTTGAAGCAGCTGCATATCAACATTCCGCTAGTTGAGGTGCTTGAAAAAATGCCAAGCTATGCAAAGTTCTTAAAGGACATCCTTTCGAACGAGCGCCAGTGGAGAGAATTCGAGATCGTTGCGCTAACAAATGAGTGTAGTGCAATCCTCAGTAGCAAAATTCCCCCAAAATTGAAGGACCTAGGAAGCTTCACTATTCCATGTTCCATTGGAGGAATTGATGTGGGGAGAGCCCTATGCGACCTTCGCGCCAGCATTAACTTAATGCCATTGTCAGTATTCAAGCGCCTTGGTATTGGAGAAGCGCATCCAACAACAGTCACTCTCCAGCTTGCAGATAGGTCGGTGGTGCATCCAGAAGGAAAAATTGAAGATGTAATGGTAAAAGTAGATAAATTTATTTTTCCAGCTGACTTTATCATTCTTGATTATGAAGTAGACAGAGAAGTCCCAATCATTTTGGGAAGACCTTTCTTGGCTACCAGACAAACTTCGATTGATGTGCAGAAAGGCGAGCTAACCATGCGGTTCAATGATGAACAAGTAACTTTTAATTCTTTCAGCTCATTAAAATTCCCTAATAAAGTAGAAGAGTGCAATGCTTAGAAGAAAAAGTTGGGCATCCTAAAGAAGAAGTTGCGCTCAAACAGAAGGCGAAAAAAGGAAAAGGAGTTGAGTTGGGGAGTAGCGCATCAAAGAAAAAAATCTCATTGCGTCAAAACACAACTACGAATGGCACTACTGCAGTAAAAGCAAAGCACAAAAGCTGTCAACCTTTGACTTGGATAGAATGCAAACTCCGAGGGAAAGCCCAACATTGCAAGGTGTGGCAGAAAATTCGGCCGCACAAATCCAGAATTAAATTTCATGAAGGGAAGGAGATGCACTGGGGCAATGCGCCCATCATCTTTTTGGACAACACATGAAGGAAGAGCATGTTGACGCCTCGGACCATTGAAGTCGCATCATTTTGAGGCAATTAAATCAGGGACGTTTTCTATCTCTTTACTTTATGTTTGTTAGGAAGTTTTCTTGCAATTATTTATTTTCCAGAAGTAGAAGAAAGTCTTAGGTTTGGGTCTATGCGCTAGCTTTGAGTCATAAGTAGAAAGCATGCGTTACTGTTATATTTTTCATGTTTGATATGGTTTCTTAATGCGCTTGCTTTTAGTTCAGTATGTCTCTTTAGTGCTTAAATCTCCCATGAGTTGATTTGCATGCGTTTAATATTTTAATGCGTTAAAATTTTTGGGTTTTTTCTGCTGCAATAACGTTATCGCATTAAATTGTTATTGCACTGCCTCGCCTGCGATTCCCCTGTGTTGCTTTACATAAACCTATGATGTTAATATGCGCTAGAACTAAACAACCAATTTTTCTTTGCTTAAGTTCTTCCTTGCCTTAGATATTGATAAATGTCGTTTTCTTCTTATTTAGATTTGTCTCAAAGTATCTTATGCTGCATTACTTCTTCTTTACTAGCCAATGCGCCAAATCTACTGGTGTAATAACGCATTCTTAGAAACTCTTCCCCTACCGCATAGTGCAAAACAAGTTTGGGGGTCCAATGAGGACATTTTCCATTTTAAGTTTGGGGGGTGCATAGCGCATGTTTCTATATTTCATAGTTGTTCAGCAAAGAAAGTAAAAAAAATGCTCCACTTTCTTGAAGGCGTTAGTAACCAGGGGCATTCATGACACCCATCGTTTGCCTTTGCATGAAACCACTGAAAAGAAATGAGCATGTCTCGGCAACCTGAAAAATGAGGTGCTCGTAGTTGGATGCTTTCATCACCAATGTTGGCAAGCCAGAACGAAGGCGCTACATCTAAAAGGATTCTCATATGAAAAAAAAAATTGCTGGCAACGTGTGCGCTATGAGTAAACATTCTTAAAAAGCGTTAGTACATCCAAGTTTTGATTTAAAAGTAAGCTAGTAAAGAGGAAGAAGTGTAGGAAGGAGAAATGAGAAAAATCCATTGAAGTGAGAAGAAGGCATTTTGAGGTAGTAAAAGCAAAGTTGACCTTAGGTTTAGAAAGTTGGATGTTGGTATTTCGCGTTGCTGAGGTAAATGTTTGTAGAGTGCGCTAAGGAATTGTAATGAGGCATGAGGCATTGTGACAATCTGAGAAACAAAAAGTGTTGTATTGCTTGAGGACAAGCAATAATTTAAGTTTGGGGGTTTGATAACTTGAAAATATCAAGTTATTAAGCATCTAATATAAGCTTATTGTGAGCCTCAAGAGAGTGAAAATACCCAAGTTTTAACTAATTTATATGCTAGATGCAGTAATATTGATTTATTTGTATTAATGTGCTCATATTGATTATTATCTTTGAAATTCGTATAAAACTGCACTAATTCTAATTTATTGCTGCATCAGGAAAAGCTTGGCCAATTATGCGGTAGAGCATGATGCGCTTGGGGCATGACAAATTTGTTGCTGTAGCATGGAAAGCTTGTAGCATGGAAAGCTTGTTGCTATAGCATGGAAGCTTGTTGCTATAGCATGGAAAGCTTGTAGCATGGAAAGCCTGTAGCATGGAAGCTTGTTGTTGTAGCATGGAAAGCTTGTAGCATGGAAAACTTGTTGTTGTAGCATGGAAGCTTGTTGCTATAGCATGGAAAGCCTGTAGCATGGAAGCTTGTTGCTGTAGCATGGGATGCTTGTTGATGCTACAACAAGTTTCTAAGCAACTTGCTTTGGCTCAAAGCAAGACATGCTTTGGCTCCAAGCAACATGCTTTGGCTCCAAGAAAAGAAAAGTCTATAAATAGAGGGGAGATGAAGAATCGAAGCATCCTGGAATCCAAGGATCCATAAGTCTTTCTTAGAGTGTTTTTTGTTTTATTGCATGTTGTAGGATGAACTAATTTAGAGTTGTATGTTTTATTGTATGTTGTAGCATGAACTAATTTCTTTTTATCAAGGCTTAGCCTAGGTGCCCATGAGGCATTAAGATTATTTTATCTACTCACCCCTTCCCTGTGGATTCGACCCTGGAATACTCTCACTACAACAAAGTATAGTTTTAATGTTGGACAAAAAAATAGGCGCGGAGGCTTTAATGTCGGACAAAAAAACGCGCGGGTTTTTTAATGTCGGATGAATTTTTCGAACTTTTAATGTCGGGCAATGCCCGACATCAAAGAGTAGCCTTTAATGTCGGGCATTGCCCGACATTAAAAGTTATTATTTTATTATTATTATTTTTTTAATTTTTAAAAACCAGTAAAAATGATATAACTTTCTCTCTCCCCGACACACGTTTTCTGCCCTAAGTCTTCTCTGCTCGAAAACAAAAACCAAACCCACGAAAACGAAAACCAAACCCACGACGGCGGCTACTTCCTCCCTCATCGACGGCGGCGGCTTCCTCCCTCCTCGACGGCGACTCATTCTCTCGGACGGCGAGCATTTCTTCCGTTTTTCTCATCGACGACGGTTTTTTTTCTTCCGTTTTTCTCGACCGACGGCGAGCATTTCTTCCATCATCGCCGGCAAATCTAACAAATTTTCTTGAACATTTCAGATCTAGCAACCTCTCTCGAACTTCTTCCCTCATCGATGGCCAGCATTTCAGATCTGTGGAGAGTTTCAGATTTGTGAGCTCAAACTCAAAAGACCGTCGACAAGTGCCATTTTCGTGAAGCTCAAGCTCAAGCTCATCTCCAGCAAGTGGGTTTTCTCCAAACTTACAGACCGTCGGCCAGCACTTCTTCGTGGGTTCCAGATCTCTGTTTTTGGGTAACAAATTAGTGGTGTTCGTCACTGTTCGTGGGTAGATCTGAGGTGGTCGTGGTCGTGGGTAGCAAATCCGACACCGAATTTTTAAGATTTGAGTGAGATTACTTGGTAAAATTTTTGCTTCTTTTTAATTTTATAAAAATGTAGAGTTAAATTTAATTGATTAGTTGCTTAAGTTTATTTTTATCTTGGATTGGATGATGGATAGAAAAGATTGTTGGAAAAATAGTTGAGAAATTATCATGTTGAAATTGTTGGTGTTAGTTTATAAATTTAGTTCCTTTTTACTCTATAATGTTGATAGTTGCTATAATGTTGTTCCTTTTTGCTAAAACTAAAGAAGGGTAGTTTTGAAATACTTGTTTTTGTTTGGGAATGTAAACTTTTTACTAAAACTATAGAAAGATAGTTGCTATAATGTTGAATTTTTGTTAGGGAATCATCAAAGAAAAGTTGGACATTTTCTCTTTTTTATTTCTTTCTTTCCACAATCTTTTTTTTTTTTCCTTAAGAATTCTTCCCACTTTCTATTACCAAATATAGCCCATAAGAAATCAATATCTAACTAGAAAAGTTTGGATAAACTAACTTAAGAATTCTTCCCACTTTCAAATTGTTTGTTTGTGTGTGCTTATAAGTTTAGTTGAGTTGGGGGGGGGGGGGGTTGAGAAATACTTGTGTTATGGTTTATGTTTTAGTTGGATTTATCGGGAATTTGATGGATACTTAAGTCATGTTGTGAAATGGTTTGTTTGAGTTTATGGTTTGTTTGAGTTTAGTTTTATGGGAAGTTGATTGATACTTAAGATATCTCTTGAAATTTTTTGTTATAATTTGTTATTTTACTTGAGTTTAGTGGAGGAGAAGTTGAGAAATGCTTTAATTAAGATTTTAAAGTTGGTTGTTTTAGTTTATGGTTTTAGTTGAGTTTAGGTGGAAGTTGATAAATACTTGAATTAAATTTTGAAATTGTTGGTGTTAGTTTGTAAGTTTATTAAGTTGAGGGTTGAGAAATACTTCTTTATGGTTTGAAATTGTTTGTTTGTGTTGATTTATAAGTTTAGTTGAGTTGGGGGGGGGGGGGTGAGAAATACTTGTGTTATGGTTTGAAGGTGTTTGTGAGTTTATGTTTTAGTTGGATTTATTGGGAATTTGATGGATACTTAAGTCATGCTCTGAAATGGTTTGTTTGAGTTTATGGTTTTCGTTTAGTTTTATGGGAAGTTGTTTGATACTTAAGATATCTCTTGAAATTGTTTGTTATAATTCGTTATTTTACTTGAGTTTAGTGGAGGAGAAGTTGAGATCAAATGCTTTAATTAGGATTTTAAAGTTGGTTATTTTAGTTTATGGTTTTAGTTGAGTTTAGGTGGAAGTTGATAAATACTTAAATTAAAATTTGAAATTGTTGGTCTTGGTTTGTAAGTTTAGTTAAGTTGAGGGTTGAGAAATACTTATTTATGGTTTCAAATTGTTTGTTTGTGTGTGCTTATAAGTTTAGTTGAGTTGGGGGGGGGGGGGGGGGTGAGAAATACTTGTGTTATTGTTTATGTTTTTAGTTGGATTTATTGGGAATTTGATGGATACTTAAGTCATGTTGTGAAATGGTTTGTTTGAGTTTATGGTTTGTTTGAGTTTAGTTTTATGGGAAGTTGATTGATACTTAAGATATCTCTTGAATTTTTTTGTTATAATTCGTTATTTTACTTCAGTTTAGTGGAGGAGAAGTTGAGAAATGCTTTAATTATGATTTTAAAGTTGGTTGTTTTAGTTGAGTTTAGGTGGAAGTTGATAAATACTTGAATTAAATTTTGAAATTGTTGGTGTTAGTTTGTAAGTTTAGTTAAGTTGAGGGTTGAGAAATACTTCTTTATGGTTTGAAATTTTTTGTTTGTGTTGATTTATAAGTTTAGTTGAGTTGGGGGGGGGGGTGAGAAATACTTGTGTTATGGTTTGAAGGTGTTTGTGAGTTTATGTTTTAGTTGGATTTATTGGGAATTTGATGGATACTTAAGTCATGCTCTGAAATTGTTTGTTTGAGTTTATGGTTTTCGTTTAGTTTTATGGGAAGTTGTTTGATACTTAAGATATCTCTTGAAATTGTTTGTTATAATTCGTTATTTTACTTGAGTTTAGTGGAGGAGAAGTTGAGATCAAATGCTTTAATTAGGATTTTAAAGTTGGTTGTTTTAGTTTATGATTTTAGTTGAGTTTAGGTGGAAGTTGATAAATACTTAAATTAAATTTTGAAATTGTTGGTCTTGGTTTGTAAGTTTAGTTAAGTTGAGGGTTGAGAAATACTTATTTATGGTTTCAAATTGTTTGTTTGTGTGTGCTTATAAGTTTAGTTGAGTTGGGGGGGGGGGGGGGGGGGGGGGTTGAGAAATACTTGTGTTATGGTTTATGTTTTTAGTTGGATTTATTGGGAATTTGATGGATACTTAATTTGATGGATAAAGCTCAAAAACCCTTAGTTATTCTATCTCTTGCCCCTCAGAATGGCGACATTTTAAGATGAAGCTCACCTAAGTTCTGGGAGACAGGGAAACTGTTGGATCATCATTCATCCCTCAAAACTTTTGCTCTGTCAATTTTTTTAGCAAAATTTTCAACAAATAATTTTGTCCGCAAATAATAAAATTTTTTTCTCATATTTCTCATTTTTTTCACATTTCCTAGGTCATCTTTTGACGCGAAGACAAACTGTGGGTATCACAAATGTCCCCGGTTACTCAATAAGCTAGCAAATTTTAATTTGAAGGAGAGGAATGCTCGAGCAAAATAATTGGAGTAGCAAAAAGTCCCCCAAACTTGAATTATTCATTGTCCCCAATGAATCATTAATTAAGCAACTACACCCGCAAACTTAAATTTTTCTATCTGAATTTTTAAACTAAACATGGGACTAGGATTAAGCTTAAAGTGGATCATATAAGTCAAAACTACCGTCAAAATCTTCTTTGCCGCAGCAACAGTCCAGGCTAGAAGAAATGCTCAAGCAAAAGGTCTCTGGAGATCAGAATACCTTGATCTAATTAAGCATAATCAGTCCAATCTTCAAAAATTCAGAAGAAAATAGTTAAGTCAGAGTTAGTCAGTGCTCATAGAATAGAAAAATTCAGAAATTTCATTAAAATCATAGAAAAACATTACAAAGTAGATATATATTTTTTCTGAAGCAAAAAAAAAAAAATAAAAAGAAACAAGACAAGCAGTTATATCAGTGAGCAAGGTCAATATGCGCAAGCAAACAAAAGTAATGCCCGCTCCAAGTCATCCCATCAGTCAGTCTTCCTGACCCTGCTCCTCACCAACATCCTCTTCTTGTTCAACAGGCGGGGGTGGTATCCAAAGATTAAACAAATCATCGGGAAACACTGGAAAGGCCTGATATGGTCTTGAGAAATTGGTTTGCAAGGCCCCCCTGAGCGCATCATCTCTCCTTTTAGCATAAGTCCAATAGGTCTGAGCTTGCCTTTCAGCAAATTCTAACCTACTGGTCAACACTGTCAGTTGCTCTAGGATCTGATTAACGCCATACACCAGTCCTCCCTGGCGAGCCTCTTGCGTACGCTGAAGCCGCGCCAGATTAGGTGTGCCAATGATTCCCTTATCAGTCATGATCATATCTTCTGGAACCGTGGGCACTCCTGCCCTGTTGCATAACATTGTGATAGTGTTTGGAAAGAACAGCTTCCCCACCTTCTTTTTCCAGCAATCAACAATCTCAGAAGAAATAATTTTTCCTACATCAATACTCATCGAGCGAAGAATAGCAAAAGCAAGCAATACCCTGTCCCGAGATACTGTGGAGTTGTGTGTTGTCGGCAGCAAGCGTAGCCTGATGAAACCCATCCAAGTGTTGGCTTCACTCTTCAAATAAGTAGCTTGAAACGTATGCTTCCGCGTCTGCGACACCCTCCATTGAGCCCCCTCAATGCCTACCTCCCGGACAGCCGCACTCAGTTGGTCACTAGATGGTGCAACCACCATCTCATTAAAAACGGCATGCGAAAAATCCTGGAGATCGAACAATTCATTAATGGCCTCAGGACTCCACTGTACAGGCACTCCTCGAATGATAACCTCAAAATCATTCTTAACGTCAAGATTAGCATAAAATTCTCGAACAATGTTGGAATTGACAGGTTCTGGTTTCGCACAAAATTGCCTCTATCCGAGGTTCACTATTCCAGACTCCAAGAACCTGGGCAAATCACTGCCAAATCCTCGTTCGAACAAGAAGTCCCGTTTCAGCACCTCCTGGTATTTTGCTCGAGCAAGATCGTTGACGAAGCGAATGAATGGTGCCCTCGGCTCCTCAATTTCTCCCGATGCTTCGGCAATTCCTTTGCCCTTGCTTTCTCTCTGTTCGCGCAAACGCTCTTTTTCTGCCTTTCTTGCCTCTTCTTCTTTTTCCTTATTCTCAGCTTCCCTTTTTTCTTCCTCAGAGTCCGACGTTGGAGGTGATAGAGTGTTCCGAATCACCCTCACGTGACCCGCCTTCCTCTTGATGCGGCGGCGTCTGGGCGGTTCAGTTATAATGACTTCAACATGAACCTCCTGCGCCAGCTCCGGTGTTTTCTCCTTGTTAGGCTCACCTTCAGCCTGCTCTTCAACCTCTGTTTCTTGATTTTTCTCAGCAATCTTTTCTTGAACTGTATCTGGGTTTTGTACTTCAGGTTCTTGAGTACTTCCTTCCTCCGCAGTAGTGGCAACAACGTCTGCCACCTCCTGAACTTCCTCCTGTTCTGCAGCCCTTTGCTGCCTTCTCCTTTTCTTTGCTTCCTTTTCCTCCGGCGTTTTTTCTTTTTGGTTTTCCCTTTTTGCACTTCTGGCGTGACCGGTACCTCCTCCTCTTCACTCTCCCTCTCTTTCCTAGCTCTTGTTTTGGCCATAGGTATCTCAAAGGGTTTTGCAGAAAATGTAAAGGAGAAAGAAAGAATGTAGATGGCAAGATTTAAACAAGAGGGCGAAGTAGAAAGAAGACTTACCAATGTCTGCAAATAAATAAGGCTCCAGCAATTTGAAATCCTAACCGAAAGGATTTTCTCCGTAATAAATGGTTTTACCGTTCACAATTAAGTTGCAATTCAAATCCCTAACGGTAAAATTGTGGAACTCCAATCATCTATGGGAAATAATGGCATGCTGTCAACGGCTAAACCGTTGGATTGTCCCTACACGACATGTGGCAGCATCCCTGCAATTCACCTGACATAGAAATTCAAAAATCCCAACGATAAAAATAATTACTCACATTAAAATCCTTCATATTCGTGCGGAAAATTTGCTCCAGCATTATCTTTGCTACAACAATCTTCTGAACCTGCCGAATCTTAGATACGGAATTTAAATTTCAAAATAGAAAAATCAAATCTTTTAAATTCAAATTAAACTTTAACCGATCAAATCAAACTTAATCTTTTATTCTCAAAAGAAGTTGAATAAATTAGAGAAAATCTCAATTAATTAAAGGATAATTGTAATGGGTGGCAACATGAATGTAAATAATTACAAATATAGCAATTTTTAAAAATATTTGCAAATATGGCAAAATTTTTTAATTAATTTTTTATATTCCTAAATTGTCCCTGTGTGCCCATCTTCTTTTTCCTCATCAGTTTTTTTTTTTTTTTTTTTTTTTTTTTTTTTTTTTTTTTTTTTTTACTGATAGAAAGTCTTTTTATTACTGATAGATTCTATCAGTGGTAGAAAAATTTTCTATCAGTGGTGATAGAAAAATTTTCTACCACTGATAGAATAAAGTTTCTATCAGTGGTAGAAAAATTTTCTATCGGCGATAGAAAGTTTCTATCACTAATATTTCTATGACTGATAGATTCTATCAGTGGTAGAAAAATTTTCTATCAGTGATAGAAAGTTTCTATCACTAATAGAATAAAAGATTTCTATCACTAATAGAAACTTTTTCTATCAGTGATAAAAGATTTCTATCACTGATAGGTTCTATCAGTGATAAAAAAACTTTTTATAGAAAATCATAGAAAAACTTTTGATAAAAAATCTTTCAATCCCTGATCACCCATAAAAATCTTTCATAGAAATCTTTCTATCACCGATATAATCTATAAGTGATAGAAAAACTTTCTATCACCGATAGAAAAGCTTTCTATCAGTGATAAAAGATTTCTATCACTGATAGAAATTTTTACTATTCTATCAGTGATAGAAAGATATTCTATCAATGATAGAAAACTCTTGATAGAAAATCCTTCAATCCGGATAGAACCTATCAGTGATAGAAATCTTCTATCACTTATAGAAATTTTTTCTATGAGTGATAGAAAAAAATTTCTATCATTCATAGAAAATCTTTCTATGAGTGATAGAAAAACTTTCTATCTCTATCACTGAGACTGATAGAAAAACTTTTTGTGAGTTATAGAAAATCTTTCTATCACTGATACTTTTCTATCAGTGATAGAAGATCTTTTGTTACTATCAGCGATGGTGATACATGGTGAAATCGAGCATTGAAAAATAAAGCAAAAACGAACGATTATAGAAATCAAACACTGAAAAGAAAAAACCAAACACTGATAGAAAACCAAATAACAACAACCAAACACTGATAGAACACCGAACAAGTGATAGAAAAATATCTATCGCCGATAGAATCTATCAGTAGTAGAAAAATTTTCTATCACTGATAGAAAATCTTTCTATGAGTGATAGAAAATTTCTATCACTGATAGAATCTATCAGTGATAGAAAAACTTTCTATCAGTGAAAGAAAATCTGGAAAGGTATTTTAGTAAATGCAACACACAAACTATTAGATTTTGCCATTTTTGCAATTTTTTTTTGTGGGTTGCTAGATTTGCAATTATTTTGGCCCATATTGCTATCCTTGCAACCGACCCTTAATTAAAACTAGAATTCAAATAACTGAAAATAAAATCTAGATAAAATCTAATAAAATCTAACTAATTAAAAGATAATTGAAAGATAATCTAAGAAAATAAAATCAAATCAAATTCAAAAATAGAATAGATAAAACCTAAACTACCAACAATAATAAAAGAATACCCTAAAGATAAAATCTAATAAACCATGCAAAATCAAATCTAACCTATCCGAAATAAAAATCAAATCAGCGAAAAACAAAATTAATACAAACTCTGGGAGCTCAAAATTTTGCTCTGTGAAATGCTCCCGCAAAAGTCCTGCTCTCTTAATCATCAACCAATCTTAGGGAAGGATATTTCGCTTGAAATTCCTCACCCCAATAATTTTTCACACGCTGTCCATTCACCTTGAATACTCTCCCATCTTTTTCATCCTGCAAAGTAATTGCTCCATTGGGAAAAACCTCAACCACAATAAATGGTCCTGACCATTTAGATTTCAATTTTCCAGGAAATAGTTTTAATCTAGAATTATAAAGCAAAACTTTCTGACCCTTGACAAATTCTTTCGATTTTATTTTCTTGTCATGCCACAACTTAGTCTTTTCTTTATACATTTTCGCATTCTCATAAGAGAATTGGCGAAATTCCTCTAATTCATTAAGCTGCAGCATTCTTATTGCTCCTGCACGACTCATATCAAAATTTAACTTTTTCAAAGCCCAAAATGTTTTATGTTCAAGCTCTAATGGTAAATGGCAAGCTTTCCCATATACTAACCTATAGGGAGACATACCTAGAGGAGTCTTATAAGCTGTCCTATAAGCCCAAAGAGCCTCATCCAACCTAAAGGACCAATCATTTCTAGATGGATGGACTACTTTCTCTAAAATCGATTTAATTTTCCTATTACTAATTTCAGCTTGACCATTTGCCTGTGGGTGATAAGGGGTAGCTATCCTATGCTTAATCTCATACTTAGCTAAAAGCTTAGTTAAGATATTATTAACAAAATGTGTACCCTCATCACTCACTAGAGCTCTAGGTGTCCCAAACCACGCAAAGATGTCCGATTGAAGAAACCTTGCAACTGTCTTGGCATCACTCTGATGGCATGCGATGGCCTCCACCCACTTGGACACATAATCAACTGCCAATAAGATAAAAACATTGCCATTAGAAGGGGGAAATGACCCCATAAAGTCAATACCCCATACATCAAATAATTCAACTTCTAAAATATAAGTAAGAGGCATTTCATCTCTAGGCCCCAAGTTTTCTCTCCTTTGACAAGCGTCACATTGCTTGTAGAACCAGTGGGCATCCTTAAACAAGGTAGGCCAGAAGAATCCGCAATGCAAAATCCTCATAGCTGTCCTTTGACCGCTGAAATGGCCTCCATATGGCGAAGAGTGACATCGCTCCAGGATATCGGTTGCTTCATCACCTGAAACGCACCTACGAATAATACCGTCAGAGCATTGCTTATACATAAATGGCTCATCCCAAAAGAAAAATTTTGCATCATGCTTAAACTTTTTCTTCTGCCTCCAATCCATGTCAATAGGAGTGAATCCCTTTACCAAAAAGTTGGCAATTTCAGCATCCCAAGGGACATCCCTAACTACCTTTATTTCAACAGCAAAGAGCTGTTCATCTGGAAAAGAATCGGAAATGGCAGATTGCTCCAGCAAAGATGATGACGGATCAAGACGAGATAAATGATCTGCAATGACATTCTCTGATCCCTTCTTGTCCTTTATCTCCAAGTCGAATTCCTGCAGTAATAAAACCCAACGAATTAGTCTAGGCTTTGCATCTTTCTTTGACATTAAATACCTTATTGCTGCATGATCCGTGAACACCGTGACTTTGGATCCAACCAAATATGGCCGGAATTTCTCAAAAGCAAACACAACAGCTAACAACTCCTTTTCAGTAGTTGTGTAGTTGACCTGTGCCTCATTTAAAACCTTGCTTGCATAATATATAGGATGAATAAATTTGCCCTGCTTTTGCCCCAGCATCGCACCTACCGCAACATCACTCGCATCACACATTACCTCAAATGGCAAATTCCAATTAGGCGCACAGAGAATGGGTACTGAGATTAAAGCAGCCTTCAACGTTTCAAAAGCCTTCCTACAATCTGCATTAAAGTCAAAAACATGATCAGTGCACAATAAGTTACAAAGAGGTTTACTGAATTTGGAAAAATCCTTTATGAACCTCCTATAAAATCCAGCATGCCCTAAGAAGCTCCGAATTCCCTTCACTGAATTCGGTGATTCCAATCTTTCAATAACCTCAACTTTTGCTCTATCAACTTCTAGACCATTCTTAGAAATCCTATGACCTAACACTATGCCCTCCTTCACCATGAAGTGGCACTTCTCCCAATTAAGAACTAGATGGGTATCCTCACATCTTTTTAACACCTTACCTAAATTATCTAAACAACTCTTAAAAGACCCTCCAAAAACTGAAAAATCGTCCATAAAGACCTCAACAGTGGACTCAATCATATCAGAAAAAATTGCTAACATACACCGCTGAAATGTTGTTGGAGCATTGCAAAGGCCAAAAGGCATTCGCCTGAAAGCAAACGTCCCATAAGGGCAGGTGAAAGTGGTTTTTTCTTGATCTTCAGGAGCAATAGTAATCTGGTTATACCCAGAATAACCATCCAAGAAACAGTAGTAGGCCTGACTAGCCAATCGATCCAACATCTGGTCAATAAATGGCAAAGGGAAGTGGTCCTCCAGCCGAGGCATCGACCATACCTTGAGTTACTCCATTTAAACCATTATAAAATGTTTCCATTTGAATACAATGAGGTAAACCATGGTGGGGACACTTTCGCAAAAGCTCCTTAAACCTCTCCCAAGCCTCACTAAAAGTCTCATCCTCAAGTTGCCTAAACCCTACTATTTCACTCCTTAATTTAGCATTTCTATTAGGTGGGAAATATTTACTCAAAAAATTTTCAGCTAACTCATCTCACGTCCTAATTGATCCTGGAGCAAAAGAGTTTAACCATGACTTTGCTCCATCTCTAAGAGAATACGGGAACAAAGTTAATCTAAGAGCATCTCTAGGCACTCCTTGAATTACAAAAGAATCACTAACTCCTAGAAAAGACTTATGATGTAAATGAGGGTCTTCAGATGTCAAACCATGAAATTGCCCCACGGTTTGCAACATCTGAAACATTACCGGTTTCATTTCAAAATTTGCCGCTTGGATTTGGGGACGTGCAATCCCTGGATTCAACTCATTAAACATCGGGACAGCATATGCTCGAATGGCTCTGGTCCTATCGTTCGCTATCAAGATAGGATTCTCAGCCTGATTATTTCGCTGCTCATTTTGCTCAAACAGTGGGTTTTGCTGCAGCAACGAATTCTGCTGGGGGTTTGCTGCTGCTGGACCTTCATGAACCTTCGGAAGTTGCGGAGTGTTCTCCATCTGGTTTCTGCGCTGCTCCCTTCTTCTGTTCCTAAATGTCCTTTCAATTTCTGGATCAAGCTCAAACCGTACCCCAGGCGGATCGCTCATGCACCAAAATCACACCTGCAAAAACAAAAGAAACAATCAAAAAGTTCTAGCACCAAACCACTAAAACACATACACAAAACAGATCAGATAAAAACTTATTCAAGTCCCCGGCAACGGCACCAAAAACTTGTTGGGCTCCTAGAGTGAGTAAAAATATAGTATAAAATACTCTAGAATTCCTGTGCAAGTATACACAGTCTGCAGCAAGCAATATTATCAATCCAAGGTCTGAATGAGCTTCCACTTTATCTATTTTGCATAACTTCCTAATGGTTTCGAAGATAATAAAAATGTTGGGTTTTATAAGAATTATGCTGAAGCAAAATAAATGACAGAACAATGAGTAAAAAAATAGATAGACAGATTAAAGACAGGCGCTGGTTAGGTTTTAGTGATTGTTCTAAGATATGCTCTAGCAAAATTATTGATCATGCATTTCTCGCAGTATTATTAGCGGATTCCTCCCGGAACTCCGGATCTTTTGGGATATGTTTCAAACCCAATGAAGAGTGACCGATCCAGCACTAGGCAACTGGCTATCCCTAGCTCAGTCACTGGCGTTGACCAATACACAATGATCGTAGTGTGGATAATTGCCACACACTCTCTAAATCATCCCTGAAACTAGAGAGAGCTATTCACATCGGCTGGCCAGGCGGGCATAAAATGAGAATAAGCACAACAATTAACCAAAATGCAATAGTCAATTTATTACTAGAGATGAAGCACAGTAATCACATTATTCCTAACCAACACCTTAAGCTACTTAGTTCATAATAGGCATAGGAATACGAATTACAATCTGAGTATGCATGTCCATAACCACAAGTTAATAAAGAAAGTAAACTCCCTAATCAGCTTGCGGTTGATGGTGTTCTTGATGATCTTCAATCTCTCTATACTATTCGGCTTCCAAGGGAAAACATGGAATGCGTTTGACTTGGACGGCTACTTCCTTTTATAGAAGGAGAGGAGACTTGAATTAGGTCAACTTGGACACGTGTAGGGCTCTCCTTGCTCCTTTATCCCGAAAAAAAACTCAACAGAAGTCGGTTCATGAAGTTGGCTAACGAGTTGTGACGTGGCAGTTTCTGTTCCCAGTTTTGCTGCAGCATAGAATTTGCTCCCTCCAGTCGCTCAGCAACATAATCTGCACAAAGTGATTTCCAATGCTTCCATTCTTCCAAATGGGTTAAAACATGTAATATCTATCCAAAACCAACCTTAATAAGCATAAAGGACACACAAATCCCTATATAATTGAGGCCTAAATAACTACCTTTTGGGCAGTTATCACACATCGAAAAGAATGTTTGTGCAAATATTATTGGTACGCTACATGATATTCCTGGCAAAACAAAAGATGGATTAAAAACTTGTTTGGATTTGGTTGAATTGAACATTAGATCAGAATTGGCTCCTCAGTTGGGAGAGAAAAAGATCTTCTTACCCCCAGCATGTTAAACACTATCACGGATGGAGAAATTGAACTTGTGTAAGACACTATCCGAAATTAAAGTACCTAAGGGCTATTCATCCAACATACAAAATCTAGTGTCACTCACAGATTTAAAACTTTATGGACTCAAGTCGCACGATCATCAGGTTCTTATGCAACAATTATTGCTTGTGGCAATTCGTGGCATTTTACCAAAGCATGGTAGACTCGCAATCATTCGCCTATGTTTCTTCTTCAATGCTATATGTAGTAAGACAATTGATTCATCCAAGTTAAAAGGCTTGCAAGAGGATATAGTGGTCACATTATGCTTGTTAGAGAAATATTTTCCACCGGCATTCTTCACAATAATGATGCATGTTGGGCTCCTAGAGTGAGTAAAAATATGATAGAAAATACTCTAGAATTCCTGTGCAAGTATACACAGTCTGCAGCAAGTAATATTATCAATCCAAGGTCTGAATGAGTTTCCACTTTATCTATTTTGTATAACTTTCTAATGGTTTCAAAGATAATAAAATGATTTGGTTTTATCGGAATTATGCTGAAGCAAAATAAATGACAGAACAACGAGTAAACAAATAGACAGACAGATTAAAGACAGGCGCTGGTTAGGCTTTAGTGATTGTTTTAAGATATGCTCTAGCAATATTATTGATCATGCATTTCTCGCAGTATTATTAGCGGATTCCTCCCGGAACTCCGGATCTTTTGGGATATGTTTCAAACCCAATGAAGAGCAACCGATCGAGCACTAGGCAACTGGCTATCCCTAGCTCAGTCACTGGCGTTCACCAATACACAATGATCGTAATGTGGAGAATTGCCACACACTCTCTAAATCATCCCTGAAACTAGAGAGAGCTATCCATACCGGCTGGCCAGGCGGGCATAAAATAAGAATAAGCACAACAATTAACCAAAATGCAATAGTCAATTTATTACTAGAGTTGAAGCACAATAATCACATTATTCCTAACCAACACCCTAAGCTACTTAGTTCATAATAGGCATAGGAATACGAATTACAATCTGAGTACGCATGTCCATAACCACAAATTAAGAAGGAAAATAAACTCCCTAATCAGCTTGCGGATGATGGTGTTCTTGATAATCCTTAATCTCCTTTTTCTATACGGCTTCCAAGGGAAAACATGGAATAATTTTGACTTCGACGGCTACTTCCTTTTATAGAAGGATGGGAGGCTTGAATTAGGTCAACTAGGACACGTGTAAGGCTCTCCTTGATCCTTTATCACGAAAATAACTCAATAGAAGTCGGTTCATGAAGTTGGCTAACGAGCTGTGATGTGGCAGTTTCTGCTCTCAGTTTTGCTGCAGCATAGAATTTGCTCCCTCCAGTCGCTCAGCAGCATAATCTGCATAAAGTGATTTCCAAAGCTTCCATTCTTCCAAATGGGTTAAATCATGTAATATCTCTCTAAAACCAACCCTAATAAGCATAAAAGACACACAAATCCTTATATAAATGGAGCCTAAATAACTACCTTTTGGGCAGTTATCAATGCACCTTGTGGTGCATCTTGTAAGAGAGGTAGAATTTTGTGGACCAGTGTATTTGAGATGGATGTATCGTTTTGAACGATATATGAAAGTACTGAAAAGTTATGCAAGAAATAAAAATCGTCCTGAAGGATGCATTGGAGAAAATTATATCGTAGAAGAGGCCGTAGAATTTTGTTCTTAATTTATCTCTGGAATTGAAAGTATTGGATTGCGCTCATCGACAAGGAAAGAGAATCTAGAAATTGATAGACCATTGTCTGTTGCTTCCTATTTCAGACCGAGTAAGGATCAGTTAAATCAAGCTCATCTTTATGTTCTTCAAAATGTAAACAACGTGCTTCCATATGTAGGGTATGCACACTAATCTAAGTCCTTACACAATTTTCTGATTATGTGATGATCTACTAACTTTGTTATTTAAATGAATCCAATAGGCAACACATGAACACTTTGTCCAGACTCAATCCCAGTAAATCTAAAAACAAAAAATGGCTTCAAGACGAGCATAATCGCACATTTAGTAGTCGAGTAATTACTAGAGCCAAACTCTTTTAGTTACAATACAAAGTTAGTAACTAATCATTTAAATATAAAACTCAGGTTGCACTTGCCCTTGAGGTGCCAAGAAACTCCATACCATCATCTTTAAGATGGATAGCTCATGGGCCTCGTCCAGATGTTGCCACATATGCTGGTTACGTGATTAATGGTATTTGCTATCATGCAAAGAAAGGTGATGACATTAGGAATGTCCAAAACAGTGGAGTTATGGTAACAGCGAATACAATGCAAGTTTCTAGTGCTAAAGACAAAAATCCTATCATGTCGGACATGACATTTTATGGTGTCATACAAGAAATATGGGAACTTGATTATCACGATTTAACTGTTATTTTATTCAAATGTGACTGGGTTGAGAACAATAACGAACTTAAAATAGACGAGTTTGGGTTCACTACTGTAGATCTTAATCACATTGGGCATAAATCAGACTCATTTATTTTGGCCTCTCAAGTCAAGCAAGTATTCTACGTAAAAGATCCCCTAAATCCACGTTGGTCAGTGGTTTTAACATCACCTCAAAGAATAGTTGAAGAAGATTTCTATGAAGATGAAGTTGGAGATATTGTCCAAGATTGTGGTTATGGGGTCCTAGAAAGAATGCCTAATCTTGATGTATTTCAGGATGACGATGAAATGTCATCAACATATGCTAGAAATGATTGTGAGGGTATATGGGTTGATAAATAGTGTGTTGAAGATGGTACTATCTCAAATTCATTTATTTATTATATTTTCTATAAGTTAATAGATCTTCTAAGTTTATATATCTCATGAATGTATGTTTTGTGTCTTTCTTGCAGATTGTTAGAATGAGTGAAGAAAGTAGTAGTAGTGGAGATGAAAGAAATGTGTTTATCCAACCACGAGTGCCAGGACGAGGGTCTACTACGATGCATAGATTGGCACGCCTAAGAAATAATGGAGAACGCTTGACGATTGTTTACAACAATCAAGGTCAAGCTGTTGGAGATAATTCTAACCAGATGCAAAGTTACATAGGGGTTTGTGTGAGACAACAAATCCCAATATCATACGAAAACTGGAAGGATGTGCCTAAGGAAATGAAGGATAAAATTTTTGATTGTATAGAGGTAAAAAGTTTATTGATCTATAGGAGTGAATAACTTATTTAGTTTACTTGTTTTGCTAACTACTTTGGTATTTTTTTTATGCAGATGTTGTTCGTGGTGGACCCTAGGTCCAAGAGTAGTATACTTCAATCTGCGTCTAGAAAATTTCGAACATTCAAGACATACCTAACGCAGAAGTATGTCAATCCATTAAAAGATGAACCAGAGCGTTTGACAACTCCTCCTTCTGAATACTCACACATTGAACAAAAGGATTGGGAGACATTTGTGAGTAGTAGACTAACATTAGAGTGGGAGGTAAATAAACTTTAGATTAGTGAAATTATTTTGTAAATTAAATATTCATGCATTCAATTTGTTGTTTTTGTGATTCAAATTAAATATACAGGCGTTAAGTAAGGCTCAGAAAGAAAGACGAGAGAGATGCTTGTATAATCATCATATCTCTTGTAAGGGATATGCAAATCTTGCCAAAGACTTAGTAAGTACGACTATTTAAAGTAAATGACATGAAAATTTGTGTATACCTTCAATAATATGTATATTTGTACAGGAATTGACCGAAGATCCTTCCAATCGTGCAATTCTATGGAAGGAAGCACGAAAAGGAAAAAATAAAGAATATTGCGATGAGGTCACTGTAGCACGTGTCAATCGAATTGTAAGTTTTTATATATGTATTTGAAAGAAGTTTTGGATTATGTGATACTTTAGTAATTGAAAATTTCTTATTGAAATGTTTATGATAGGACGAATTAGCTGCACTAAATGAAGGTAAGGACATCTTAACTGAAGCGTTGGGCACGCCAGAACACAGAGGGCGTGTAAGGGGAGTGGGCGAGTTCGTAACGTCCTCTGTGTACTACAACGTTGCAAGAGATAAGTCAAAATTAAGTCAGCAATCGCAAAGTGAAGCTTCGAGTGTGAAGACCGAAGCCCCTCTCCGAAAGACACCACAAAGCGACGCTTCGAGTGCCACACATAAGAAGTCAAAAGGAAAAGATGTTGTTCATGAGATATCTTAGAATAAAGAGGTAAATTATTATTATCCTTGTTGGAATTTTATATATATATATATATATATATATATATACTTAGCTTCGACGTTTTAAACTTTTGTAGGCTGGAACACCTTGTCACCTAGCGATGGTCTCTATGGATAACATTGTTGTGGTAGGCACAATGTATGAGTCACATTCACAAAATGCAACCATCCATGGAGTTCCATTAGAAGTAGAAAATGTTCGTGTTGTGGTGGACATGGTGATAGGTGATGATTGTGCATTACCGATTCCTGTGAACGATGAACTACAAACGTTGTATCAAGCGGTCGGTAATTTTGTGGGATGGCCTCGCAGACTTGTTATTACTGTAGATGACAAAGAGGTATGTTTATTTTCTATTGAAATAATTTTTTTAAAAGAAAGATAGTGACTTCATATCTTTTATAGGAGCCTCCTGGCAAAGCTAAGCCCATAGTACAATCGAGCAAACACACAGAGGCCCATGTTACTATTAAGCTCCTAAATAGATACGCGGTGTTTTCGATGAGACAAGAAGATACACTAATGATCACAATGCCCGAGCGTATCTTGGGAAAGGAAGCATCGGTATTTTTACATCGCGAAGACATCCAACAATATTATGGAAATGTTGAGATAGGTTACTCGTGCATACTCACGTACATTACATAAGTAAACAAAGTTATTACACAATTTGATTCATGAGTTTTCTATTTTCTGGAAGTGTTTGAGTTTGGTAGGGAGGGGGGTGATGTATTATGTGTTATGGAAGTGTTTGAGTTGATGAATACTTATGTATTATGCTCTTGAAAAATGCTTGACTTAAGTTGTATTATTGGAGGTGTTGCTTTAAAAGTTTAGTTGAGTTTGGTAGGGAGGGGGGGTGATGTATTATGTTTTATGGAAGTGTTTGAGTTGATGAATACTTATGTATTATGCTCTTGAAAAATGCTTGACTTAAGTTGTATTATTGGAGGTGTTGCTTTAAAAGTTTAGTTGAGTTTGGTAGGGAGGGGGGGGGGGTGATGTATTATGTTTTATGGAAGTGTTCGAGTTGATGAATACTTATGTATTATGCTCTTGAAAAATGCTTGACTTATGTTGTTTTATACTTGTGTTGCTTTAAAAATTTAGTTGAGTTTGGTAGGGAGGGGGGTGATGTATTATGTTTTATGGAAGTGTTTGAGTTGATGAATACTTATGTATTATGCTCTTGAAAAATGCTTGACTTAAGTTGTATTATTGGAGGTGTTGCTTAAAAAGTTTAGTTGAGTTTGGTAGGGAGGGGGGGAGGGGGGGAATGTATTATGCTTTATGGAAGTGTTGAGTTGATGAATACTTGTATTATTTTCTTTAGGTACCTCTGGACTGTACTTGATCCCGAGATAACAAACAAGTTTTTTCTGGTTGATCAAACAACAATCTCATCGTACGTGAAGTCTCAAGAACTTCGTTCTAGAAATCTATCTAACAGACTAGATATGGTTGATTTGGATCAACTAATTCTCATTCCCTTTAACATTCGGTAAGTAATTCTTACTAGCGACATTTACTCCATTGTAACTTTTCTTATTCATAAATAATAATATGATCAAAATTGTGATTCTACGTAGTCATCATTGGATGTTGATCGCGATCCAGCCTCGAGAAAACACTGTGTATATATTGAATTCTTTGCGTAGTAAAGTTGAAGAAGAGTTTAGTGGAACTATAAATACGTAAGTGTGTCTCAAGTTTTTGTAGTGTTTAAAAGGAAAAATAAAACTTGAATTGTTCTAATGTTTTAAATTATTTAGGGGGTTGAGAATGTGGCAAGCTAAGCACTCGCTTCCTCAATATCGATCTGCTATTAGTTGGAAACTAGTGAAGGTAAATTCACATTCATGATATTATAGACAGTGAAATATCGTATGCATACTCAAGTATGTTCTTTTTCATTGTAGTGCCCTCGTCAAACAGGTTCGACAGAGTGTGGGTATTTTGTGCAAAAATATATAAGAGAAATAATGCACAACTCTACTACCCCTATAACTAAACTTGTAAGTAGTATCACTATCCTTACATGTTATTATAATTTATGTTTCGTTTCATTCTTTTATCATGTAATTGTTTTTGTTTTGTTGTAGTTTAACACAAAGAATGCATTTACACAAGACGAGATTGACGAGGTTCGTATAGATGGGCAAATTTTGTTGGAGGATTTGTGTAACCTAGGTGTACTTGAATATACATTAATTAGCTTGAAATGTGTTTATATATAGTGGAGGATTTGTTTAGGTGTACATACTTTTCAATAGTGTACATACTTTTCAATAGTAAATGTTCATATGTGTTCTCTCTTGATCTGAAAATGCTTCATTCTGGAATATTTGGTTGGATCTAATTTGTGGAGGGACGGGTGGTCCAAGTATTATATTGTAAATGATATATGGAAGTGTTTGTATTTCAAATTGGTTGTGACATGAAAAAATTGTGTTTGGATTGACCTATTTGTATTGAAAGTTATAAATTGCAAATTCTATTTTTGTTTACAGGAAGGAAGAAATAGTATTGTTGGTTAGCTAAATTTGCAACCAACAATTTTTTTTATTTAATACTGAATAAAAATGATGACGGGCATTGCCTGTCATTGAAACATACAAAAAACGGATTTTTAATGTCGGACATATTATATGAGAAAATTAAAATCTGCAAACTGTTAATGTCACACATTTAATGTCGCACGCTTCTGATGTCGCCACTTTTCATGACGGGCAAGATCGACATTATAAGTACACTTTTAATGTCGGACAGTGCTTTTAATGTCGGGCAATGACCGACAGTAAATGCGACCGACATTAAAACCGTGCTATCTATGTCGGTCAACCAGAAAACAAAATAGTCTTTTAATGTCGGGCAGGACCGACATTATAAGTACGCTTTTAATGTCGGACAACGCTTTTAATGTCGGGCAATGACCGACATTAAAAGCGACCGACATTAAAACCGTTCTATTTATGTCGGTCAACCAGACAACAAAACAGTCTTTTAATGTCAGGCAAGACCGACATTATAAGTATACTTTTAATGCCGGACAAGGTCTTTAATGTCGGGCATTGACCGACATTAAAAGCGACCGACATTAAAAGTGGCTTTTAATGTCGGGCAATGACCGACATTAAAAGAGACCGACATTAAAACTTTTAATGTCGATGTTTTTAATGTCGGTCAGTGACCGACATTAAAGACCTTTAATGTCGGGCATTGCCCGACATTAAAAGCCAAAATTGTTCCAGTGTCTAGGTATTACTTGGTGGTGCATAATTTATACTTGGATTGATGCACAACGACATATTCTTTAGTTAATTCAATATAAATTAGAAGCGATTAAAATTTCCTATCAATAAATTAGGCATTTGTTTCAGCAAGTCATCCTCTTCGAGGCTGCTCATGATCGGGTCATTTGGAAGTACTATACCCCCACTCTTAAATGTCTCATGTAAATATGGTATTTTCAATCTTTGATGACTTGGTTCCCTATCTTCTAGGTGAGCAATCCTCTTTTCTTTTTGCTCTTCTCGAACCCTTCTTCAATCTGCTAGAGATGACTTGTACCCCAGACCAAACCTCCGTTCGTTCTTGAGCAGACAAACTGGTTTTTTCATCCCGCTTTGGTCCTTCCCTAAACCTTGCCCAAGTTGAAAACCTTTCTTTAGCATAGTTTTTGCAATCATCAGAGATCTTTTTGACAGGCGAGTTCGTAAACTGGCTTGGAATGAAGTAGTATTTGCCACTTCAAATGCTCGAAAAGAGCATTCTTGAGCTTCTTTTGTCGCCTCCACATATGTCATAGATGACGGTTTAGTAATCAGTATATCTTCTTCTCCATCAACACAAACTAGTTTACTTTCAACCATGAACTTCAGCTTTTGGTGCAAAGTCGACGGAACCACTCAAGCTGAATGTATCCATGGTCGCCCTAGCAAACAACTATATGCTGGACTTATATCCATGACTTGAAATGGGACATTAAACACGTATGGGCCCACTCGAATGGGGATCTCTATGTCACCCACTACCTCTTTTCTTGATCCATCAAAAGCCCTAACTATCATACTATTGGGTTTCATATGAGATACATCTATTGGCAGCTTCAATAAAGTAGACCTCGGTATAACATTCAGTGATGATCCATTATCGACAAGCACTCTTGCCACTGCATGATCCTTACATCTGATTGTGATATGCAATCCCTTTGTGTGTCCCCTGCCTTCTGGTGGGATCTCATCATCTGTGAATGTGACAAAATTGTGGGCCATAATATTTCTGACCACGTCACCTAAACCCTCCACTGAAATGTCGTGTCCTACATGAGCTTGATTCAACACGTCTAGCAGAGCTCTACGGTGGGCTTCTGAGTTTAAAAAGAGTGACAAAATTGATATGCGCGCTGGTGTTCGATGCAGCTGATCTATCACTTTATATTCACTTTTTTTACTAACTTCAAGAATTCATAAGCTTCCTCTTCAGATAGCGCTTTATCTTCCCTTTGAGACTTTACTTGCCACGGAAAGCTTGTTGTCCATCATCATGCACTCATTATGATCGTTTGAGCCCTCTATCTATTTTCCTTTATCCTTTGTTGGCTTGTTTGATAGGTTGCTTAAATTTTCAGGTTTGTAACACCTACCACTACGAGTCATCCCTCCTACTCCAATGATGTTGGTTATTGGGGGATCACATGGTTCTTTTGCAATGACTTGACATCCATACTTCCATGGAACGACCTTATCGCTAGCATATGGAAAAGGACCAGGGACTTGAATTGTGATAGGAGTAGGCACGAACTGAGTTGACGTTTCACCTTGATTTTCTTTGTAGCATATAGTCAGTTTTGTTGGAATAAAGGGAGATGTTGGTGGTAACCACTTTACTTCAACTGTAGGATCATCCTCTACTAGATTCAAGGAGTAACCCTTGTCTTCCGCGACCTGCCCAATTTGTTTTCTCCCAATAATCAACCAATTGTCTCTCATTAACCTTCTTACTTCTTCCTTGAAATGGTCACAATTTTTGACTGAATGTCCTATTGCCCCAACATGAAACAGACAGACTTCCATAGAGTTTTCGGTTAGGTCCTTTTCTAACCTATTAAGAGGTGTCGGATGAGTGTACCCTGCCCTTTCCAAAATGTCGTATAATTCTTCCATCGTCATAGTGATATCCTCCAAACTCAAAACTTCATACCTCACTGAATCTTCGAAGGCATTTACATTGAGATTTCCGTGATCTGGTAAAGGATTATTATTAACATTTGGTCCTTCCCCATCCTTTTTGAAGTTTAACCAGCCTGCCTTAATAAATGATTGCACCTTGTTCTTTAAAGACACATAATTTTCTGTGGAATGTCCAATTACCCCAGCATGGTATTCGCAATGAGCATTAGGATCCACTTAGGGTACAGTGGTTGTATAGGCTCTGATGGCACAGGTGCAATCTCATGACTCTTTATGAGTTGTGGGAGAAGATCTGTATATGACATGGGTATTGGGTCATACTGGACCTGCCTCTGATTGCTTCTGGGTGCCCTTTGATTAGGTTCAAAAGTGGCTCCCTGAGTGTTTTGAGGACGAGCTTGATATCCAGGTCCTGTCTTGGAAGTGTAAGGAAAGACGGGTTGCGAAGAATACAAAGCCCCATAAGCATTATTCACATAAGGGGAATCGTGTTGTGTTGATTGCACCCTCTTCCCATTTGGAATCTTAGCTCTTCCTGTAGAAGACTATCCATGATGTACTTCATGAACTTCTCCTTCTTTCTTCTTTTGCATTTGGCCCTTCTTTGCACTGGAATTTTCAACTTCGTTGATTCGCCCAAATTTGACTCTAAACTCTATTCTCTCACCAATCATGATGATATCAGAGAAGTTCGTAGAAGGATTCCTAATCATACGATCATAATATGGGGGCTGCAAGGTATTGATGAATGTAGCTGCTATCTCTTTATCAGTCAAAGGTGGTTGGACTTGCACCGCAACTTCCCTCCACCGCTATGCATATTCCTTAAAGCTCTCCGTGATTTTCTTTTCCATTCTTTGGAAGTCAAGACGATCAGGGGCCATATCAATATTGTGCTTGTATTGCTTCAGAAAAGTGTCCACCAAATCCTACCATTTTTGTATGCATCCTCTATTAGCGGGTAGAAATGTCGCTATTTTAGTCCTAAAATATTAAGCTTTTTAGTGCTTTAATTGTGTTTTTATTGACGATACTTAATATATTTTGTTAATTGATCTTTAGGAGTAAAATTATGGATTTTGGTGAAACAAATGCCCAAAAGGAGCCATTCAAGCCCAACTTCCATGCTTGGGTCAATGGGAAGCCCAAGAAAGTCAACCATGAAGAAAAGGTCCAAAAAGAAATGAAGAGAGGCCCAATTTCAAGCCCAAATCCACGCCTGAAAGTTCTAGAATTCGCCTAGCGTCGAGACGCTGTAGGGACAGCGTCCCATTTCTTGGCCGACAAGTCGATGACATCACAGTGTCGCGACGCTGTGCCGATAGCATCGTGACGCTGTCCAATTTCAGGGCCTATAAATAGCGCCCCTTGGGGCCCATTTTTACCATCAATCACCATTCCATTCCTACATTCCTTTCTTTCCTTGGCTCCTTTGGAGCCTTCTCTCAAAGGCTTTCTAGCCTTTTTGAGAGTTCTTTAGTGGGAAAATTTTGGAGAGTTTTGGGGAGCGCTCTAGGAGGCTCAAGGTGTGCTTGGAGGGACTCCAAGCGCCAGGACGGGTGTTGGATTCCTAGAGTGAGTAAAATATGGTATAAAAATACTCTAAAATTCCTGTGCAAATATACACAGTCTGCAGCAAGTAATATTATCAATCCGAGTCCTGAATTAGTTTTCACTTTATCTATTTTGTGTAACTTTCTAATGGTTTCAAAGATGGTAGCAATAATTTGGTTTTATAATAGTTATGCTGAAGCAAAGTAAAAGACAGAACAAAGAATAAACGAATAGGCAGGCAGATTAAAGACAGGCGCTGGTTAGGCTTAATAGTTGTTTAAAAAGATGCTCTAGCAACATTATTGATCATGCAACTCTCGCAGTATTATTAGCGGATTCCTCTCGGAACTCCGGATCTTTTGGAATGTGTTTCAAACCCAATGAAGTGCGACCGATCAAGCACTAGGCAACTGGTTATTCCTAGCTCAGTCACTGGCGTTCACCAATACACAATGATCGTAGTGTGGTTAATTGTCACACACTCTCTAAATCATCCCTGAAACTAGAGAGAGATATTCACACCGGCTGGCCAGGCGGGCATAAAATGTAAATAGGCACAACAATTAACCAAGATGCAATAATCAATATATTACTAAAGTTTAAGCACATC
This sequence comes from Luffa acutangula, assembly GCA_036850905.1. Lineage (NCBI taxonomy): Eukaryota > Viridiplantae > Streptophyta > Magnoliopsida > Cucurbitales > Cucurbitaceae > Luffa > Luffa acutangula. The sequence continues at coordinate 25,584,294 of CM072089.1, read as the reverse complement.
AACTACATGTTCCTAACCAACACCTTAAACTACTTAGTTCATAATAGGCATGGAAACACGAATTACAATCTGAGTAGGCATGTCCATAATCACAAGAAAATAAAGAAAATAATAATTTTAATCAGCATAGAGATGATGGTGTTCTTGGCAATCTCCAATCTCTTTATACTATTCGGCTTCCAAGGAAAGTTTGAATACTTTTGACTTTGACGGCTACTTCCTTTTATAGAAGGATGGGAGGCTTGAATTAGGTCAACTAGGACACGTGTAAGGCTCTCCTTGCTCCTTTATCCCGAAAATAACTCAACAGAAGTCGGTTCGTGAAGTTGGCTAACGAGCTGTGATGTGGCAGTTTTTGTTCCCAGTTTTGCTGCAGCACAGAATTTGCTCCCTCTAGTCGCTCAGCAGCATAATCTGCACAAAATAATTTCCAATGCTTCCATTCTTCCAAATGGGTTAAAACATGTAATATCCATCTAAAACCTACCCTCTTAAGCACAAAAGACACACAAATCCTTATAGAAATGAAGCCTAAATAACTACCTTTTTGGCAGTTATCACACCCCCAAACTTGAACTATTGCGCGTCCCGAGCAATACTAACTCACCTTCCCTTAAGAATTTAAAAACATTAGACAAAGAATTAACTTAATCAAATCAGACAATCCAATACTTCCCTTAACCTCTACCTAAGCACTCTGCAACACCGAGCTCTGCTGCCGCAAAATGATTCCTTCAGCAGGGACAAATAATCACCACTTTCAACTCAATTCTAAGAACTCTCCACAGCTTAGCTCTATTATCAGACATCTTAAAACATAGTTTCATGAAGTTTATTTTTGTTTTTCAGACTTAAAGCAGCCTTACAGTCATAAGCTCTTAAGCATGGGATGACCCACTTTATGGTGCAGTATACCCTTGCCTCAAACTCATCACCAACTAGGCTCAATACTCTTTATAAAGCTAAAAAATCCTTCAGAATGGCAACATTTTATGATGAAGCTCACCTAAGTTCTGGGAGACAGAAAAACTGCTGGATCATCATTCATCCTTCAAAACTTTTGCTCCATCAATTTTTTTAGCAAAATTTTCAACAATCAATTTTTTCAGCAAATTATTTTTTTATTTTTTCATATTTCCTAGGTCATCTTTTGATGCGAAGAAAAACTATGGGTATCACAAATGTCCCCAGTTACTTAATAACCTAACAAACTTTTACTTGAAGGAGAGGAATGCTCGGAGCAAAACAATTGGAGTAGCAAAAAGTCCCCCAAACTTGAATTATTCATTGTCCCCAATGAATCATTAAATGCTTTACACCCCCAAACTTAAATTTTTCTATCTGAATTTTAAACTAAGCGTGGGACTAAAACTAAGCTTAAAGTGGATCATATAAGTCAATACTACCTCCAAAATCTTCTTTGCCGGAACAACAGTCCAGGCTAGAAGAAATGCTCAAGCAAAAGGTTTCTGGAGATCAAAATACCTTGATCTAATTAAGCTTAATCAGTCCAGGCTTCAAAAATTCAGAAGAAAATAGTTAAGTTAGAGTTATCCAGTGCTCATAGAATGGAAACATCTTAGAAATTTCATTAAAAACATATTAAAAGGAATTACATATCAAAAATATATTTTTTAGGCAGAATTTTTTTTTAAAAAAACAGCAGATAAAACAAGCAAAGATAGAAAAAGATGTGGTCAAGAATGCGCGAGCAAACAAAATACTTCAACAAAACGATTGCTCGCTCAAATTATCCTCCTTCAATCTTCCTGACCATGCTCTTCTTCTTCATCACCCTCTCTTTCTACAGGTGGCGGCGGGATCCAGGGGTTCAACAGATCTTCAGGGAATGCAGGAAGGGCTGGATATGGTTTGGAAACATTCTCTTGCAGTGCCCTTCTTAAGCTGGCATCCCGATTCTTAACATAGTTCCAGAAGGTTAAAGTTTGCCTCTCAGCAAACTCTTGCCAACTAGCCGAAAGTGCCAGTTGTTCTAGAATCGAGTTGATGTCGTGGATAAGCCCACCTTGACATACCTCCTGCATGCGCTGGAGCCGTGCCAAATTGGGCGTGTCTATGATTCCCTTGTCAAACAGAATCACATCCCCCTCTTCCACTGGAACCCCTGCTCTTTTGCATAGTATCGTTATTGTGTTTGGAAAGAACAGTTTCCCTACCTTTTTCCACCAGCAGTCAACAATCTCAGAAGAAATTATTTTTCCTACATCAATACTCATCGAGCGAAGAATGGCAGAGGCGAGCAGTACTCTTTCCCGAGATATTGTGGAGTCGTGAGTTGTCGGCAGTAAGCGTAGCTTAATGAAGCCCATCCAGGTGTTGGCTTCACTCTTCAAATAAGCAGCTTGAAACGTGTGCTTCCGCGTCTGCGACACCCTCCATTGAGCCCCCTCAATGCCAACCTCCCGGACAGCTGCACTTAATTGATCACTAGATGGTGCAACCACCATCTCATTAAAAGCTGCATGCGGAAAATCCTGGAGATTGAACCATTCATTAAAGGCTTCTGGGCTCCACTGCACAGGCACTCCTCGAACGATAACTTCAAAATCATCCTTAACGTCCAGATTGGCGTAAAATTCTCGAACAATGTTGGAATTAACATGTTCTGGTTTCGCACGAAACTACCTCCACCCGAGGTTCGCTATTCCAGACTCTAAGAACCTAGGCAAATCACTACCAAATCCTCGTTCGAACAAGAAGTCACGTTTCAGCACCTCCTGGTATTTTGCTCGAGCAAGGTCGTTGACGAAGCGAATAAAAGGCAACCTCGGTTCCTCAATCTCGCCAGTCTCACCCGATGCCTCAGCAATTCCTTTGCCCTTGTCTTCTCTTCGCTTGGGCAGAATCCCTTCCTCAACCCTTTTTGCTTCTTCTTCTCTCGTCTTTTCCTCAGCTTCCTTCTTTTCTTGTTCCCTTCTTTCTTCCTCAGAATCTAACGATGGAGGTGATGGAGTATTTCGAATCACCCTGGCGCGACCTACCTTCCGCTTGATGCGGCGACGCTTTGGTACCTCAGGCATGATTACCTCCACCTGAGCCTCCTGCACCGGTTCCTGTTCATTCCCTACTCCAGTCACCACAGCGGTCTGTTCAACTCGAACTTCGTCAGTCTCTGTTTATTGATTCTCCCTAACATTCTCTTCTTGAACCGTATCCGGGTTTTGTACTTCAGGTTCTTGAGTATTTCCTTCCTCCGCTGCAGTGGCAACAACCTCTGCCACCTCCTCAACTTCTTCCTGTTCTGCAGCCCTTTGCTGCCTTCTCCTTTTCTTGGCTTCTTTTTCCTCCGGCGTTCTTTTCTTCTTGGTTTTCCCTTTTTGCACTTCCGGCGTAACCGGTACCTCTTCTTCCTCGTTATCTCTCTCTTTCCTCGCTCTCGTTTTAGCCATCGACACTCAAAGATTTTTCAAAGAAAAGCAACGAAGAATGAAGAAGAAAAAACGAGCAATAAAGGAATGAAGTGAAAAGAACTTACCACCGTTCTTCAATAAATAAGTCGCAGCAAAATCAAATCCCAACTGAAAAGATTTGCCCCAAATTAAATTATATTACCGTTTAATTTTAAATGCATGCAGATCGAAAATTCAAACCATCAACGGTAAATTTATGAAGTCCAATCGCCCACGATAAATCCCTATGCGCTGTCCACCATCAAAGCCCTTGGATGATTGCTGTGTGACACGTGGCCTCATCAGGTGATACATGCAAATTTACCTGCGAAAATTCAAAGAAAATCCCAACGGTAAAAATAATAAATTTCTAACGAAATCCCTTTTAACTCGGACGATTTTTGCTTCAGCCATAACTTTGCCGCAACAACCTCCTAAACCTGAAAAATCTTGGATACGAAATTTAAATTTCAAATTAGGAAAATCAAATCTTCTAAATTCAAATTTAAATTCAACTGATCAAATCTAATCTAATCCTTTATTTTTCCAAGAGAAACCAAATAAATTAGAGAGAATCTTTATTAATTGAAAAAAGAACTCAACTAGCTGAAAATAAGATCTAGATAAAATAAAATCTAACTAATTAAAAAAATAATTTAAAGATAATTTAAATAAATTACCCGAAAATAAAATAAAATCAAATTCAAAAAGAAATAGATAAAATCTAAATTAACAGAAATAAACAAATACTTTAAAGATAAAATCCAATAAACCATGCAAAATCAAATCTAACCTATTCGAAATTAAAAACAAATCAGAAAAACAAAATCAATACAAACACTGGGAGCTCAAAATTTTGCTCTGTGAAATGCTCCTGCAAAAATCCTGCTCTCTCAATCATCAACCAACCTTAGGGAAGGATATTTCGCCTGAAATTCCTCTCCCCAATAATTTTCACACGCTGTCCATTCACTTTGAACACTCTCCCATCTTTTTCATCCTGCAAAGTAATTGCTCCATGGGGGAAAACCTCAATCACACTAAATGGTCTGACCATTTACATTTCAGTTTCCCAGGAAATAACTTCAATCTAGAATTATAAAGCAAGACTTTTTGACCCTTGAAAAACTCTTTAGATTTTATTTTCTTGTCATGCCACAGCTTAGTTTTTTCTTTATACATTTTCGCATTCTCATAAGAAAATTGGCGAAATTCATTAAGCTGCAGCATTCTTATTGCTCCTGCACGACTCAGATCAAAATTTAATTTTTTCAAAGTCCAAAACGTTTTATGCTCTAGCTCTAATGGTAAATGGCAAGCTTTCCCTTATACTAACCTATAGGGAGACATACCTAGAGGAGTCTTATAGGTTGTCCTATAAGCCCAAAGAGCCTCATCCAACCTAAAAGACCAATCCTTTCTAGATGGATGAACTACTTTTTCTAGAATCGATTTAATTTCCCTATTACTAATTTCAGCTTGACCATTCGCTTGTGGGTGATAAGGGGTAGCTATCCTATGCTTAATCCCATACTTAGCTAACAGCTTAGTTAAGATATTATTAACAAAATGTGTGCCCTCGTCACTCACTAGAGCTCTAGGTGTCCCAAACCGCGCAAAGATGTGGGATTGAAGAAACCTTACAACTGTCTTGGCATCACTCTGATGGCATGCAATGACCTCTACCCACTTTGACACATAATCAACTGCCAATAAGATAAAAACATTGCCATTAGAAGGGGGAAATGACCCCATAAAATCAATACCCCATACATCGAATAATTCAACTACTAAAATGTAAGTAAGAGGCATTTCATCTCTAGGCCCTAAATTTCCTCTCGTTTGGCAAGCATCACATTGCTTGTAGAACCAATGGGCATCCTTGAATAAGGTGGGCCAGAAAAATCCACAATGCAAAATCCTCATAGTTTTCCTTTGACCGCTGAAATGACCTCCATACGGCGAAGAGTGACATTGTTCCAGGATTTCCTTTGCTTCAGCATCTGAAACACACCTACGAATAATACCGTCAGAGCATTGCTTATACATAAATGGCTCATCCCAATAGAAAAATTTTGCATCATGCTTAAACTTTTTCTTATGCCTCCAATCCATGTCAATAGGGGTGACTCCCTTTACCAAAAAGTTGGCAATATCAGCATACCGAGGGACATCCCTGACTACCTTTACCTTAACAGCAAAAAGCTGTTCATCTGAAAATGCATCTGAAATGGCAGATTGCTCCAGCAAAGATGATGATGGATCAAGACGAGATAAGTGATCTGCAATGACATTTTCTGATCCCTTCTTATCCTTTATCTCCAAGTCGAACTCCTATAATAATAAAACCCAACGAATTAGTCTAGGCTTTGCATCTTTCTTGGTCATTAAATACCTTATTGTTGCATGATCCGTGAACACTGTGACTTTGGATCAAACCAAATATGGTCGGAATTTTTCAAAAGCAAACACCACAGCTAACAACTCCTTTTCAGTAGTTGTATAGTTGACTTGTGCTTCATTTAAAACCTTGCTTGCATAATATATAGGATGGATGAATTTGCCCTGCTTTTGCCCAAGCATAGCACCTACCGCAGCATCACTCGCATCACACATTACCTCAAATGGTAAATTCCAATTAGGTGCACAAAGAATAGGTGTTGAGACTAAAGCAGCTTTTAATGTCTCAAAAGCCTTCCTACAATCTACATTAAAGTCAAAAACATGATCAGTACACAATAAGTTACACAGAGGTTTACTCATTTTGGAAAAATCCTTTATGAATCTCCTATAAAATCCAACATGTCCTAAAAAACTTTGAATTCCCTTCACTGAATTCGGTGGTTCTAGTCTTTCAATCACCTCTATTTTTGCTCTATCAACTTCTAGACCATTCTTAGAAATCCTATGGCCTAACACTATGCCCTCCTTCACCATGAAGTGGCATTTTTCCCAATTAAGAACTAGATGGGTATCCTCACATCTCTTTAACACCTTACCTAAATTATCTAAACAACTCTGAAAAGACCCTCCAAACACTGAAAAATCGTCCATGAATACCTCAACAGTGGACTCAATCATATCAGAAAAAATTGCTAACATACACCGTTGAAATGTTGCTGGAGCATTGCAAAGGCCAAAAGGCATTCGCCTAAAAGCAAATGTCCCATAAGGGCAGGTGAAAGTGGTTTTTTCCTGATCCTCAGGAGCAATAGTAATCTGGTTATACCCAGAATAACCATCTAAGAAACAGTAATAGGCCTGACCATCCAATCTATCCAACATCTGGTCAATAAATGGTAGAGGGAAATGGTCCTTACAGGTGGCTTTATTAAGCCTCCTATAGTCCATGCAAACCCTCCAGCCAGTTACTGTCCTGGATGGAATCAACTCATTGTCTTTCTTACTCACCACAGTGACACCTCCTTTCTTAGGAATACATTGGACAGGGCTTACCCAATTGCTATCAGCAATTGGATAAATTATCCCAACATCCAACCATTTAATCACCTCCTTTTTTACAACCTCTTTCATTGCAGGGTTAAGCCTTCTTTGTTGCTCAACACTCCTAATGGATCCCTCCTCTAAAGTGATTTTGTGCATACAAAAAGATGGGTTAATCCCCTGAATGTTAGCCAACGTCCAACCTATAGCCTTGCGGTATTACTGGAGCAATTTTATTAAGGCCTCTTCATGCTCTGGCATTAAATCTGATGCAACAATAATGGGCAACGTCTCCCCTTCCCCAAGATACACATACTTTAGATGATCCGGCAAGGGTTTCAAATCTAAAGTAGGTGCCTCAATCAGGGATGACTTAATAGGAGGAGCTTTCCTCTGATCTAAATCTAAAGACTCAAAAACATCCTCACACCTAAACAACTCTTTTTCATTTTTCCTTACTAACGAACAAACTTCTAAATCCTCAATACTAACCTCTCCATGCTCTTCTGAATGCTTACTAGCCGAATCCTGTATTGTTGTCTCAATAACTGTGCTCTCCAGAATCCGGATGAAGGAGCAATCCTCCATTTCGTCTGGATATTTCATGGCTTTAAACACATTAAATTTTACTTCCTCATTACAGACTCTCATTGTTAATTCCCCTTTTTGAACATCTATTAACGTCCTACCAGTAGCCAAACATGGACGACCTAGAATAATTGGGACATCTTTATCAGCCTCATAGTCTAAAATAATAAAATCAATTGGAAATATGAATTTATCCACTTTTACTAAGACATCCTCAATTTTACCCTCTGGATATGTGATATACCTATCAGCTAGTTGGAGTGTGACTGTGGTAGGCCTAGCTTCACCAATACCTAACTTTCGATAGACCGAAAGAGGCATAAGGTTAATGCTTGCACCTAAATCACAGAGTGTTCTACCTAACTCTTTTCCACCTATAGACACAGGTATAGTAAATGACCCTGTATCCTTAGCCTTTGGTGGTAGCCCATTCTTAAGAATAGCACTACATTCCTCAGTAAGAGATACAGTTTCAAACTCACCTAACCTCTTCTTTTTAGTTAAAATATCCTTAAGAAATTTAGCATAATTAGGCATTTGCTCTATAGCTTCTACTAACGGGATATTTATATGCAATTGCTTAAGAATCTCTAAAAAAATTTTAAATTGACCATCCTGATTCTTAGGTTTTTGCCTTTGTGGAAAAGGTAGAGGTGGTACATAAGGTGGGGGTGGCACATAAGGTGGTTCCACATCTGGAACAGAACCAGATGCTCCAGCATCTTTATTGCTACCTCCAGCACCCTGACCAAACTCCAATTCTTTCTCAACAACAACATTTTTATCACTATCCTTCTCTATATCCTGAGTTTTTCTAGACTCTTCTAGTGGCTTACCACTCCTAAGAGTTACTGCCTTTACCTGCTTCTTACCTTCCCTTCGAGGGTGTTCAGTATCCGAAGGAAGTTTCCCTGGAGGCCTTGCCTTCAGCTCATTAGCTAGCTGACCCACTTGCAATTCCAGGGCTCTCATCGAAGCTTGATTACTTTGAACTGCGGCATCTGTACGAGCCATAAATTCTTTCATCATCGCCTCGAGAGAACTTCCCGAATTTTGCTGGGGTAAGACCTGCTTATTTTGCTGGGGCATTACTTGCGCTTTAGCAAATCCTGGTTGGTTCACCTTTTGTTGTGCTTGCGCGCTGCTTCCTTGTCCTCCCCATGCGAAGTTGGGGTGGTTGCGCCAACCTGGATTATAAAAGTTAGAATAAGGGTTATTCCTTTGATTACCTACAAAAAACACAGAAGCTGGATTGCTGGGGCAAAACTTGTTCTTGTGATTTTCACCACAATAGACACATGCTTCTTCTACCACCTGGTTCACCACTGCAGTAGGCTCCATAGCTGGTGGCTGCTGATGACTAATCACTGTCATATTCTTAAGAGCATTAGCAATCATAGCAAGATCAACCCTAATGGTGGACACACCATCAACCTCTAACACACTCTTAACCTCTTTATTTGTGCCTCTAACATCGGACCACTGACAACTGTTAATAGATATTCTTTCTAAAATTTCCTAGGCTTCATCAAAAGTCTTTGCCAAAAGGGCCCCTCCAGCCGAGGCATCGACCATACCTTGGGTGGCTCCATTTAAACCATTGTAGAATGTTTCCATTTGAATACAATGAGGTAACCCATGGTGGGGACACTTTCGCAAAAGCTCCTTAAACCTTTCCCAAACCTCACTAAAAGTCTCATCCTCAAGTTTCCTAAACCCTACTATTTCACTCCTTAATTTAGCATTTCTATTAGGTGGGAAATATTTACTCAAAAATTTTTCAGTTAACTCATCCCATGTCCTAATTGACCCTGGAGCAAAAGAGTTTAACCATGTCTTTGCTCCATCTCTAAGAGAATATGGGAACAAAGTTAATCTAAGGGCATCCCTAGGCACTCCTTGAATTACAAAAGAATCACTAACTAATAGAAAAGACTTAAGATGTAAATGAGGGTCTTCAGATGACAAACCATGGAATTGCCCCACGGTTTGCAACATCTGAAACATTACCGGTTTCATTTCGAAATTCGCTGCGTGGATTTGGGGACGTGCAATCCCTGGATTCAACTCATTAAACATTGGGACAACATACGCTCAAATGGCTTTGGTCCTATCGTTTGCAATCAAGATAGGATTTTCAGCCTGATTATTTTGCTGCTCATTTTGCTCAAATAGCGGGTTTTGCTGCAGCAACGGATTCTGCTGGGGGTTTGCTGGACCTTAAGGAACCTCCGGAAGACGCGACACATTCTCCATCTGGTTTCTGCGATGCTCTCTCCTTCTTATCCTGAATGTCCTTTCGATTTCTAAATCAAGCTCAAACCTTACCCCAGGCGAATCGCTCATGCACCAAACTCACACCTGCAAAAACAAAAGAAACAATCAAAAAGTTCTAGCACCAAACCACTAAAACACATTCACAAAACAAATCAGATAAAAGCTTATTCAAGTTCCCCGGCAACGACGCCAAAAACTTGTTGGATTCCTAGAGTGAGTAAAATATGGTATAAAAATACTCTAGAATTCCTATGCAAGTATAAACAGTCTGCAGCAAATAATATTATCAATCCGAGTCCTGAATTAGTTTTCACTTTATCTATTTTGTGTAACTTTCTAATGGTTTCAAAGATGGTAGCAATAATTTGGTTTTATAATAATTATGCTGAAGCAAAGTAAAAGACAGAACAAAGAATAAACGAATAGGCAGCCAGATTAAAGACAGGCTTTGGTTAGGCTTAATAGTTGTTTAAAAAGATGCTCTAGCAATATTATTGATCATGCAACTCTCGCAGTATTATTAGCAGATTTCTCTCGGAACTCCGGATCTTTTGGAATGTGCTTCAACCCCAATGAAGTGTGACCGATCAAGCACTAGGCAACTGGTTATCCCTAGCTCAGTCACTGGCGTTCACCAATACACAATGATCGTAGTGTGGTTAATTGCCACACACTCTCTAAATCATCCCTGAAACTAGAGAGAGATATTCACACCGACTGGCCAGGCGGGCATAAAATGTAAATAGGCACAACAATTAACCAAGATGCAATAATCAATATATTACTAAAGTTTAAGCACAGCAACTACATGTTCCTAACCAACACCTTAAACTACTTAGTTCATAATAGGCATGGAAACACGAATTACAATCTGAGTAGGCATATCCATAATCACAAGAAAATAAAGAAAATAATAATCTTAATCAGCTTGCAGATGATGGTGTTCTTGGCAATCTCCAATGTCTTTATACTATTCGGCTTCCAAGGAAAGTTGGAATACTTTTGACTTTGACGGCTACTTCCTTTTATAGAAGGATGGGAGGCTTGAATTAGGTCAACTAGGAAACGTGTAAGGCTCTCCTTGCTCCTTTATCCCGAAAATAACTCAACAGAAGTCGGTTCGTGAAGTTGGTTAACGAGCTGTGATGTGGCAGTTTCTGTTCCCAGTTTTGCTGCAGCACAGAATTTGCTCCCTCCAGTCGCTCAGCAGCATAATCTGCACAAAATAATTTCCAATGCTTCCATTCTTCCAAATGGGTTAAAACATGTAATATCCATCTAAAACCAACCCTCTTAAGCACAAAAGACACACAAATCCTTATAGAAATGAAGTTTAAATAACTACCTTTTGGGCAGTTATCAACGGGGTCTTCGACAGTCAATTCCTTCCCTTTTATTGTGCTCATATTTATGCTTTCCATTGTAAATTTTGTGAATATTTCAGCTATGTGTAGCTAAACCCTAATTTGGGGTCTTGAAATGAAATTATAGTTAAATGTTGTTATAATTGTCTTTCTCTTGCCCTTCTTACTAATTATTTTTGTGGATGCTCGTAATGCTTTATGCAATCTGGCCAGTTGTGTATTGATTTGATTCTTAATGGAGACTTGACGGAGAGAAATTAGGATAGATCATAATCCATGCAACTAGTTTAATTGCCCGTTGTTACAATGGGATTAGTTGATTAAACTTAGATTCCTAAAATGAATCAGAGCGTAATAATTAACGAATTTTAATGGCGCTAAGGACACTTAGGTTGTTAAAATGGGTTAATTACAATTAGGGGAGACCGACAGGAGAACCAATGTGATTAACGGAGATTCTACGATTATAATTAGTTGGGCAACGAGATAGGTTAACTGTAACAATTATTTAGCTATTAATTGAGTTTCAAGACCCCACTACCCATTTTAAAAAAAAAAAAAAAAAAAAAAAAAAAAAAAAAAAAAAACTCTTTCTCCTTTTTTTATTTCGTGCTTGATCAATTTGATTTCCTTAATCGCTTTGATTTTTAAATTTATTTCAATTTCATGTTTTGGTCCCTAGATATTATTTCTTCCAAATATTTTTAGTGTTTAAGGAATTTTTGCTTGCTTAATTTTCACTACGCCTCCCTGTGGATTCGATACTCGAAATATTTTCGTTTTATATTACTTGCAGTCCGTGCTCTTGCGGTATTGGCAACAAGTTTTTGGCGCCGTTGCTGGGGAGGTGTTGGGTTCCTAGAGTGAGTAAAAATATAGTATAAAAAAAACTCTGGAATTCCTGTGCAAGTATACACAGTCTGCAGCAAGTAATATTTATCAATCCAAGGTTTGAATAAATCTCCACTTTACCTATTTTGTGCAATTTGTCTAATGGTTTCAAGAATAATAAAAATGATTGGGTTTTATCGGAATTATGCTGAGGCAAAATAAATGACAGAACAACGAATAAACAAATAGATAGACAGATTAAAGACAAGCGCTGGTTAGGTTTTAGTGATTGTTATAAAATATGCTCTAGCAATATTATTGATCATGCATTTCCCGCAGTATTATTAGCGGATTCCTCCCGGAACTCCGAATCTTTTGGGATGTGTTTCAACCCCAATGATGTGCGACCGATCAGGCACTAGGCAACTGGCTATCCCTAGCTCAGTCACTGGCGTTCACCAATACACAATGATCGTAATGTGGAGAATTGCCACACACTCTCTAAATCATCCCTGAAACTAGAGAGAGCTATCCATACCGGCTGGCCAGGCGGGCATAAAATAAGAATAAGCACAACAATTAACCAAAATGCTATAGTCAATTTATTACTAGAGATGAAGCACAGTAATCACATTATTCCTAACCAACACCCTAGCTACTTAGTTCATAATAGGCATGGGAATACGAATTACAATCTGAGTATGCATGTCCATAACCACAATTTAAGAAGGAAAATAAACTCCCTAATCAACTTGCGGATGATGGTGTACTTGATGATCTTCAATCTCTACACTATTCGACTTCCAAGGGAAAACATGGAATGAATTTGACTTTGACGGCTACTTCCTTTTATAGAAGGATGGGAGGCTTGAATTAGGTCAACTAGGACATGTGTAAGGCTCTCCTTGATCCTTTATCCCGAAAATATCTCAATAGAAGTCGGTTCATGAAGTTGGCTAACGAGCTGTGATGTGGCAGTTTCTGCTCCCAGTTTTGCTGCAGCATAGAATTTGCTCCTTCCAGTCGCTCAGCAGCATAATCTGCACAAAGTGATTTCCAAAGCTTCCATTCTTCCAAATGGGTTAAATCATGTAATATCTCTATAAAACCAACCCTATTAAGCATTAAAGACACACAAATCCTTATATAAATGAAGCCTAAATAACTACCTTTTGGGAAGTTATCATACCCCCAAACTTGAATTATTGCGCGTCCCGAGCAATACTAACCAATCTTCCTTCAAGAATCTCAAAACTTTAGACAAAGATTTAGCTTAATCAAACCAGACAGTCCAATACTACCTTTAACCTTTACCTGAGCACTCTGCAAAACCAAGCTCTGCTGCAGCAAAATGATTCCTTCAGCAGGGACAAATAATCACCACTTTTCAACTTAATTCTAAGAACTCACCACAGCCTAGCTCTATTATCAGACATTTCAAAACATATTTTTAAAGGGGTTTATAACATTATTTACCAGACTTAAAGCAGCCTTACAGTCATAAGCTCTTAAGCATGGGATGACCCACTTTATGGTGCAGTATACCCTTGCCTCAAGCTCATCACCAACTAGGCTCAATACTCATTAAAAAGCTCAAAAATCCTTAGTTATTCCATCTCTTACCTCTCAGAATGGCGACATTTTATGATGAAGCTCACCTAAGTTATGGGAGACAGAAAAACTGTTGGATCATCATTCATCCTTCAAAACTTTTTCTCCATCAATTTTTTTCAGAAAAATCTTCAACAAATAACTTTTCAGCAAATAATAATTTTTTCTCATATTTCTCATTTTTCAAATTCCCTAGGTCATCTTTTGACGCGAAGACAAACTGCGGGTATCACAAATGTCCCCGGTTACTCAACAACCTAGCAAATTTTAATTTGAAGGAGAGGAATGCTCGAGCAAAATAATTGGAGTAGCAAAAAGTCCCCCAAACTTGAATTATTCATTGTCCCCAATGAATCATTAATTAAGCAATTATACCCCCAAACTTATATTTTTCTATCTGAATTTTTAAACTAAACATGGGACTAGGATTAAGCTTAAAGTGGATCATAAAAGTCAATACTACCGTCAAAATCTTCTTGCCGCAGCAACAGTCCAGGCTAGAAGAAATGCTCAAGCAAAAGGTTTCTGGAGATCAGAATACCTTGATCTAACTAAGCGTAATCAGTCCAAGCTTCAAAAATTCAGAAGAAAATAGTTAAGTTAGAGTCAGTCAGTGCTCATGGAATAGAAACATTCAGAAAATTTCATTAAATTCCAAAAAATATTACAAAGCAGATATATATATATATTTTTTCAAAGAAGCAGAAAAATAAAGAAAGACAAGCAGTTATAACAATGAGCAGGGTCAATTATGCGCGAGCAAACAAAAATGAGAAAACAAAAGCAATGCTCGCTCCAGGTCATCCGATCAATCACTCTTCTTGACCCTGCTCCTCATCATCATTTTCTTCTCGTTCAACAGGCGGGGGAGGTATCCAAAGATTAAACAAATCATCTGGAAACATTGGGAAGGCCTGATACGGTCTTGAGAAATTGCTTTGCAAGACCCCCCTTAGCGCATCATCTCTCCTTTTAGCATAAGTCCAATAGGTCTGAGCTTGGCTTTCAGCAAACTCTAACCTACTGGTCAACACTGATAGTTGCTCTAGGATTTGATTGACGCCATACACAAGCCCACCCTAGCGAACCTCTTGCATACGCTGAAGCCGCACCAGATTAGGTGTGTCAATGATTCCCTTATCAGCCATGATCATATCTTCTGGAACCGTGGGCACTCCTGCCCTGCTGCATAACATCGTGATAGTGTTCGAAAAGAACAGCTTCCCCACCTTCTTCTTCCAGCAATCAACAATCTCAGAAGAAATAATTTTTCCTACATCTATACTCATCGAACGAAGAATGGCAAAAGCAAGCAATACCCTGTCCCGAGATACCGTGGAGTCGTGTGTTGTCGGCAGCAAGCGGAGCCTAATGAAGCCCATCCAAGTGTTGGCTTCACTCTTTAAATAAGCAGCCTGAAATGTATGTTTCCTTGTTTGCGACACCCTCCACTGGGCCCCATCAATGCCTACCTCCCGGACAGCCGCACTCAGTTGATCACTAGATGGTGCAGCCACCATCTCATTAAAAACGGCATGCGGAAAACCTTGGAGATCGAACATTTCATTGATGGCCTCAGGGCTCCACTGTACAGGCACTCCTCGAACGATGACCTCAAAATCATTCTTAATGTCAAGGTTGGCGTAAAATTCTCGAACAATGTTGGCATTCACAGGTTCTGGCTTCGCACAAAATTGCCTCCAACCGAGGTTCACTATTCCAGCCTCCAAAAACCTAGGTAAATCATTGCCAAATCCACGTTCGAATAAGAAGTCCCGTTTCAGCACCTCCTGATATTTTGCTCGGGCAAGATCGTTGACGAAGCGAATGAATGGCGCCCTCGGCTCCTCAATTTCTCCTGATGCTTCGGCAATTCCTTTGCCCCTTCTTTCTCTCTGTATCCGCCACATTTACCATCTCTTCTTGAATCGTTTCTTGCTCTGCAGCCCTCTGCTGCCTCCTTCTTCGTTTAGCCTCCTTCTCTTCCGACGTTCTCTTTTTCTTCGCTTTTCCTTTCTGCACTTCCGGTGTAACCGGCACCTCTTCCTCTTCACTTTCTCTCTCTTTTCGAGCTCTTGTTTTAGCCATGGAAGGTGTAAAAGGGTTTTGACAGAGAATGCGAAGAAAGAAAGAATAACACTCACGCAAAGATTTGATCAAGAAGACAAAGTGGGAGAAACTTACCAGCGTTTGCGAATAAATAAGGCTCTAGCAACCATGAACCTTAACCGAAAAGATTTGCCCTGCCATAACTAATATTACCGTTAGAAATTAAAATCCAAACCTGCAATTCAAAATTTACCAACGGTAAAATTTCAGATTCCAGACGCCCATGGTAAAATTGACGTGCTGTCATCATTGAAACCCTCGGATAATTACTCTGCTACACGTGGCCTCATCAGATAGCGCACGCATATTTACCTGCGAAAATTCAAAGCTTAATCCAACGGTAACAATAATAAATTCCAACGGAAACCCTTCTAACTTGGCATGTTTTGCTCCAGCAAAATCTTTGCCGCAATAATCTTCCGATCTTGAAGAATTTTAGATACGGAATTTGATTTTAAAAATGGACAAATCAAATCCTTTCAAATTAAACTAATCAAAGCAAACCTAACCTGTTATTCTCAAAAGAAGCTGAATAAATTAGAAAAAATCTCTATTAATTAAAACTAGAATTCAAATAACCGAAAATAAAATCTAGATAAAATCTAACTAAAAGATAATTACAAGATAATTCAAATAAATAACTCGAAAATCAAATCAAATCAAAAATAGATCAAATCTAACCTACCAATAAAAATACTTAGAAGATAGAATCTAATAACTCATTCAAAATTAAATCTAACCTAACCGAAAAAAATAAAATCAAATTAACTGAAAATAAAATAAATTCAAATCCTGGGAGCTCAAAATTTTGCTCTGTGAAATGCTCCCGCAAAAGTCCTGCTCCTCTCAATCATCAATCAACCTTAGGGAAGGATATTTCGCCTGAAATTCCTCACCCCAATAATTTTTCACACGCTGTCCATTCACCTTGAATACTCTCCCATCTTTTTCATCCTGCAAAGTAATTGCTCCATTGGAGAAAACCTCAACCACAATAAACGGTCCTGACCATTTAGATTTTAATTTTCTAGGAAATAATTTTAATCTAGAATTATAAAGCAAAACTTTCTGACCCTTGACAAACTCCTTAGACTTTATTTTCTTGTCATGCCACAGCTTAGTCTTCTCCTTATACATTTTCGCATTCTCGTAAGAAAATTGGCGAAATTCCTCTAACTCATTAAGCTGCAGCATTCTTATTGCTCCTGCACGACTCAGATAAAAATTTAACTTTTTCAAAGCCCAAAACGTTTTGTGCTCAAGCTCTAATGGTAAATGGCAAGCTTTCCCGTATACTAACCTATAGGGAGACATACCTAAAGGAGTCTTATAAGCTGTCCTATAAGCCCAAAGAGCCTCATCCAACCTAAAGGACCAATCCTTTCTAGATGGATGGACTACTTTCTCTAAAATAGCTTTAATTTCCCTATTACTAATTTCAGCTTGACCATTTGCTTGTGGGTGATAAGGGGTAGCTATCCTATGCTTAATCCCATACTTAGCTAAAAGCTTAGTTAAGATATTATTAACAAAATGTGTACCCTCATCACTCACTAAAGCCCTAGGTGTCCCAAACTGCGCAAAGATGTGTGATTGAAGAAACCTTGCTACCGTCTTGGCATCACTCTGATGGCATGCGATGGCCTCCACCCACTTGGACACATAATCAACTGCCAATAAGATAAAAACATTGCCATTAGAAGGGGAAAATGGCCCCATAAAGTCAATACCCCATACATCAAATAATTCAACTTCTAAAATGTAAGTAAGAGGCATTTCATCTCTAGGCCCCAAATTTCCTCTCCTTTGACAAGCATCACATTGCTTGCAGAACCAATGGGCGTCCTTTAATAACGTAGGCCAGAAGAATCCGCAATGCAAAATCCTCATAGCTGTCATCTGACCGCTGAAATGGCCTCCATACGGTGAAGAGTGACATTGCTCCAGGATTTCTTTTGCTTCAGCACCTGAAACACACCTACGAATAATACCGTCAGAGCATTGCTTATACATAAATGGCTCATCCCAATAGAAAAATTTTGCATCATGCTTAAACTTTTTCTTCTGCCTCCAATCCATGTCAATAGGAGTGACTCCCTTCACTAAAAAGTTGGCAATATCAGCATACCAAGGGACATCCCTGACTACCTTTACCTGAACAGCAAAAAGCTGCTCATCTGGAAAAGAATCGGAAATGGCAGATTGCTCCAGCAAAAATGATGATGGATCAAGACGAGATAAATGATCTGCAATGACATTCTCTGATCCCTTCTTGTCTTTTATCTCCAAGTCAAATTCCTACAGTAATAAAATCCAACGAATTAGTCTAGGCTTTGCATCTTTTTTAGACATTAAATACCTTATTGTTGCATGATCCGTGAACACCGTGACTTTAGATCCAACCAAATATGGCCGAAATTTCTTAAAAGCAAACACAACAGCTAACAACTCCTTTTCAGTAGTTGTGTAGTTGACCTGTGCTTCATTTAAAACCTTGCTTGCATAATATATAGGATGAATAAATTTGCCCTGCTTTTGCCCTAGCATCGCACCTACCGCAACATCACTCGCATCACACATTACCTCGAATGGCAAATTCCAATTAGGCGCGCAGAGAATGGGTGCTGAGATTAAAGCAGCCTTTAACGTTTCAAAAGCCTTCCTACAATCTGCATTAAAGTCAAAAACATGATCAGTGCACAATAAGTTACAAAGAGGTTTACTGATTTTGGAAAAATCCTTTATGAACCTCCTATAAAATCCAGCATGTCCTAAAAAACTCCGAATTCCCTTCACTGAATTCGGTGGCTCTAGCCTTTCAATAACCTCAACTTTTTCTCTATCAACTTCTAGACCATTTTTAGAAATCCTATGACCTAACACTATGCCCTCCTTCACCATGAAGTGGCACTTCTCCCAATTAAGAACTAGATGGGTATCCTCACATCTTTTTAATACCTTTCCTAAATTTTCTAAACAACTTTGAAAAGACCCTCCAAAAACTGAAAAATCGTCCATAAATACCTCAACAGTGGACTCAATCATATCAGAAAAAATTGCTAACATACACCGCTGAAATGTTGTTGGAGCATTGCAAAGGTTGAAAGGCATTCTTCTAAAAGCGAATGTCCCATAAGGGCAGGTGAAAGTGGTTTTCTCCTGATCTTCAGGAGCAATAGTAATCTGGTTATACCCAGAATATCCATCCAAGAAACAGTAATAGGCCTGACCAGCCAATCGATCCAACATCTGGTGGATAAACGGCAGAGGGAAATGATAATTTCGGGTGGCTTTATTAAGCCTTCTGTAATCCATACAAACCCTCCAGCCAGTCACTGTCCTTGTGGGGATCAACTCATTATTTTTATTGCTCACCACAGTGACACCTCCTTTCTTAGGAACACATTGGACAGGGCTTACCCAATTGCTCTCGGCAATCGGATAGATGATCCCAGCATCCAACCATTTAATTACCTCCTTTTTAACAACCTCTTTCATTGCAGGGTTAAGCATTCTTTGCTGCTCAATACTCCTAAAGGATCCCTCCTCTAGAGTGATTTTGTGCATACAAAAAGATGGGCTAATTCCCTGAATATCAGCCAATGTCCAACCTATAGCTTTGCGGTATTGCTGCAGCAATTTTATTAAGGCCTCCTCATGCTCCGGCATTAAATCTGATGCAACAATAATGGGCAACGTCTCACTTTCCCCAAGATACACATACTTTAGATGATCCGGTAAAGGTTTCAAATCTAAAGTGGGTGCCTCAATTAGGGATGGCTTAATTGGGGGAGCCTTTCTTTGATCTAAATCTAAAGACTCAAAAACATCCTCACACCTAAACAATTCTTTTTCATTTTTTCTATCTAAAGAACAAAACTCAAAATCTCCTATACTAACCTCTCCATGCTTTTCTGAATGCTTATCAGCCGAATCCTGTATTGCTGTCTCAATAACTGTGCTCTCCAGAATCCTAATGAAGGAGCAATCCTCCATTTCATCTGGATATTTCATGGCTTTAAACACATAAAATTTCACTTCCTCATTACAGACTCTCATTGTTAATTCTCCTTTTTGAACATCTATTAATGCCCTACCAGTAGCCAAAAATGGACGACCTAGAATTATTGGGACATCTTTATCAGCCTCATAGTCTAAAATAATAAAATCAACAGGAAATATGAATTTATCAACTTTTACTAAAACATCCTCAATTTTACCCTCTGGATATGTGATAGACCTATCAACTAATTGTAGTGTAACTGTGGTAGGTCGAGCTTCACCAATACCTAAATTCCGATAGACCGAAAGAGGCATAAGGTTAATGCTTGCACCTAAATCACAGAGTGCTCTACCTAATTCCTTTCCACCTATAGACACAGGTATAGTAAATGACCCTGGATCCTTGATAGCGAGCATAGCTAGCTATCTTTACTCATTTAATTCAGTTAGTCTTTTATGATTTTTGGGCCATTTTATTGTGCTTTATTGTTTATTTTGTAGGAAATGGTTGATTGGAGCTTTAATGCCATATTAGAGTTAATCGGGTGCTCGGGGCGTGAAAAGATGCAAAGGAATGAAAAGAGTAAAAGTGGAAAAAAGTCAAATCTCGGTCAACAGCAGGCTAGCGTCGAGACGCTAGCTCTTGAGCGTCTCGACGCTCACATTCCATATCAGATTAGGCGCGTAAAGCTCACAGCGTCGAGACGCTATGATAGGAAGCGTCCCGACGCTGCCGTTTTTCCTTATTCAGAACGCGCGTATAAGAGGCAGCGTCTCGACGCTAAGACGAAAAATCATAATAGAAGCTTATTTTCGGCTAGGTTTTTGGAGAGTTCGATTTGGGACCTTGGATAGCCGTAAAGAGGACAGAATAGAGCATTTGGAGAGGGAAAACAAAGGGGGAGACTTGGAAATCAACCCATTGTTCGTGGGGATCGTGACGGGGACGTCGGGACTCAGCCTACATTGAGTTTTCTTTTCCCTTTTCTTCCTTTAGTTAGATTTATGGCTTTCACATATTTAGTGGAGTTTGTATTTACATTCATGAGTAGCTAAACTTGTAGCTTAGGGATTGATGTAGTTGATTAAGTTTATGGATTGATTTATGGTTTAAGTTGTGCAATGTTATTGTGTTTGTAATCTTGATTTAATGCTTTCAATTAATTTGCCATTAGTTGGATGATTTAAGTTTCGAATCTAGCTCAGGAGAGGGGATTTGATTTAGACTTACTCAAGATTGCATGAATAAAGTTTACTTTCTAATTCTTGACGGTTTTAGATTAACTTTAGAATTGGTTAAAAGATCTCATTGCCTTGCATATTAATAAACTTAGATAGGGATATCAAGTTGGTTAATTTGCATGAGAATCAATTATACTCGGGAGAGGTAGTTGTGATTAAAGGGTCTTTGGCTCATAATTTCATTGTGCATAATAACTTATTCTTTAAAATCAATCCTAAACGAAATCGGCGAAATCAATTCCCTAAGTAGTTTTCCCAATTGAATTTCCATTCTTTTTACTTGCTTTGATTTGTTTTTATCATCTCTATTCACCACTTTTTGATCCCTAAATAAAATTGGGCAAGATAATTTGCAATACTTGATTTGCTTAAAAATCCAATCCAGAGGACGACATTCGAATTTACTATTCACTATATTATTACTTGACCCGTGCGCTTGCGGTTAGGAAAAGTCCACATCAATCCTTAGCCTTGGGGGGTAGCCCATTCTTAAGAATAGCACTACACTCCTCAGTAAGAGATACAGTTTCAAACTCACCTAACCTTTTCTTTTTAGTCAAAATATCCTTAAGAAACTTAGCATAATTAGGCATTTGCTCAATAGCTTCTACTAAAGGGATATTTATATGCAACTGCTTAAGAATTTCTAAAAACTTTTTAAATTGACCATCCTGATTCTTAGGCTTTTGCCTTTGTGGAAAAGGTAGAGGTGGTACATAAGGTGGGGGCGGCACATATGGTGGTTCTACATCTGGCACAGAACTAGATGCTCCAGCATTCTCTTTGTTGCCTCCAGCACCCTGACCAGACTCCAATTCTTTTTCAACAATAACAATATTATCACTATTACTATTTAAATCCTGGGTCTTTCTAGACTCTTCTAATGGCTTACCACTCCTAAGAGTTACTGCCTTTACCTGCTCCTTACCTTCCCTTCGAGGGTGTTCAGTATCCGAAGGAAGTTTCCCTTGAGGCCTCGCCTTTAGCTCATTAGCCAGCTGACCCACTTGCAATTCCAGGGCCCTCATCGAAGCTTGATTACTTTGAATCGCGGCGTCTGTCCGAGCCATAAATTCTTTCATCATTGCCTCGAGAGAGTTTCCCGAATTTTGCTGGGGCAAAGCCGGTTTATTTTGCTGGGGCATTACCTACGCTTTAGCAAATCCTGGCTGGTTCATCTTTTGTTGCGCTTGTACGTTATTTCCTTGACCTCCCCATGAGAAGTTGGGGTGGTTGCGCCAACCTGGATTATAGAAGTTAGAATAAGGGTTGTTCCTCTGGTTACCTACAAAAAACACAGAAGCTGGATTGCTGGGGCAAAACTCGTAGTTGTGATCTTCACCGCAATAGACACATTCTTCGTCCGTGACTTGGTTCACTACTGCTGCAGGCTCCATAGCTGGTGGCTGCTGATGACTAATCACTGTCACATTCTTAAGAGCGTTAGCAATCATAGCAAGATCGGCCCTAATGGTGGACACACCATCAACCTCTAGCACACTCTTAACCTTTTTATTTGTGCCTCTAACATCCGACCACTGACAACTATTAATAGATATTCTTTCTAAAATTTCATAGGCTTCATCAAAAGTTTTTGCCAAAAGGGCCCCTCCAGCCGAAGCATCGACCATACCTTGGGTTACTCCATTCAAACCATTGTAAAATGTTTCTATTTGAATACAATGAGGTAACCCATGGTGGGGACACTTTCGCAAAAGCTCCTTAAACCTCTCCCAAGCCTCACTAAAAGTCTCATCTTCAAGTTGCCTAAACCCTACTATTTCACTCCTTAATTTAGCATTTCTATTAGGTGGGAAATATTTACTCAAAAATTTTTCAGCTAACTCATCCCATATCCTAATTGATCCTGGAGCAAAAGAGTTTAACCATGACTTTGCTCCATCTCTAAGAGAATACGGGAACAAAGTTAATCTAAGAGCATCTCTAGGCACTCCTTGAATTACAAAAGAATCACTAACTCCTAGAAAAGACTTAAGATGTAAATGAGGGTCTTCAGATGACAAACCATGGAATTGCCCCACGGTTTGCAACATCTGAAACATTACCGGTTTCATTTCAAAATTTACCGCTTGGATTTGGGGACGTGCAATCCCTGGATTCAACTCATTAAACATTGGAACAGCATATGCTCGAATGGCTCTAGTCCTATCGTTCGCTATCAAGATAGGATTCTCAGCCTGATTATTTCGCTGCTCATTTTGCTCAAACAGTGGGTTTTGCTGCAGCAATGGATTCTGCTGGGGGTTTGCTGCTACTGGACCTTCAGGAACCTGCGGGAGTTGCGGCACGTTTTCCATCTGGTTTCTGCGTTGCTCCCTCCTTCTGTTCCTAAATGTCCTTTCAATTTCTGGATCAAGCTCAAACCGTACCCCAGACGGATCGCTCATGCACCAAAATCACACCTGCAAAAACAAAAGAAACAATAAAAAAGTTCTAGCACCAAACCACTAAAACACATACACAAAACAGATCAGATAAAAACTTAATCAGTCCCCGGCAACGGCGCCAAAAACTTGTTGGGTTCCTAGAGTGAGTAAAAATATAGTATAAAAAAACTCTAGAATTCCTGTGCAAGTATACACAGTCTGCAGCAAGTAATATTTATCAATCCAAGGTCTGAATAAATCTCCACTTTACCTATTTTGTGCAATTTGTCTAATGGTTTCAAGAATAATAAAAATGATTGGGTTTTATCGGAATTATGCTGAGGCAAAATAAATGACAGAACAACGAATAAACAAATAGATAGACAGATTAAAGACAGGCGCTGGTTAGGTTTTAGTGATTGTTATAAAATATGCTCTAGCAATATTATTGATCATGCATTTCCCGCAGTATTATTAGCGGATTCCTCCCGGAACTCCGAATCTTTTGGGATGTGTTTCAACCCCAATGATGTGCGACCGATCAGGCACTAGGCAACTGGCTATCCCTAGCTCAGTCACTGGCGTTCACCAATACACAATGATCGTAATGTGGAGAATTGCCACACACTCTCTAAATCATCCCTGAAACTAGAGAGAGCTATCCATACCGGCTGGCCAGGCGGGCATAAAATAAGAATAAGCACAACAATTAACCAAAATGCTATAGTCAATTTATTACTAGAGATGAAGCACAGTAATCACATTATTCCTAACCAACACCCTAGCTACTTAGTTCATAATAGGCATGGGAATACGAATTACAATCTGAGTATGCATGTCCATAACCACAATTTAAGAAGGAAAATAAACTCCCTAATCAACTTGCGGATGATGGTGTACTTGATGATCTTCAATCTCTACACTATTCGACTTCCAAGGGAAAACATGGAATGAATTTGACTTTGACGGCTACTTCCTTTTATAGAAGGATGGGAGGCTTGAATTAGGTCAACTAGGACACGTGTAAGGCTCTCCTTGATCCTTTATCCCGAAAATATCTCAATAGAAGTCGGTTCATGAAGTTGGCTAACGAGCTGTGATGTGGCAGTTTCTGCTCCCAGTTTTGCTGCAGCATAGAATTTGCTCCTTCCAGTCGCTCAGCAGCATAATCTGCACAAAGTGACTTCCAAAGCTTCCATTCTTCCAAATGGGTTAAATCATGTAATATCTCTATAAAACCAACCCTATTAAGCATTAAAGACACACAAATCCTTATATAAATGGAGCCTAAATAACTACCTTTTGGGCAGTTATCAGGAGGCTTGATTTTTAAGCAAATTAAATTTTTCTTGACATTAAAAAGAAAGTGATAAATAGTAATTTAGGTTGTAAATAGTTTTTGTGAATATTTTATTTTTGTTTTTGTTTGGTTCTTTTTATTGTTTGGGAGTATTGTATGCAAAGACATAAGGTGGTTGAATTGTTTCCTATAGATCTTGAAATTACCAGGACACTCAGATCTATTCGTAGAGAGAAAAGACAAACGGAAGCAATGACCCATCAAGATGAAGCTCCCAAGGCAATCAGAGACTTTTTACAGCCAGTTCTCCCAACCAAGAATTCCGAAATTGTTTACACCCCGATCCAAGCTAACAATTTTGAGTTAAAGACAGGACTGATTCAGATGGCACGAGACAATTCATTTAAGGGACATCCTTCGGAGGACCCACACTCACATCTACATTCATTCTTAGAGATATGCGGGACAATAAAGATGAATGGAGTTCCGGCCGACGCTATAAGATTGAGGTTATTCCCATTTTCTCTACAAGACAAGGCTAAAGATTGGCTCGAATTAGTCGAGACGAGCAGTATCAGCACATGGGACGAGCTTGCCCAGGCTTTCCTGATGAAATTTTTCCCGCCTGCCAAGACTACGAAGCTCCGGACTGAGATCGGAACATTCAGGCAGTTGGATGAGGAGTAACTGTACGAGGCATAGGAGAGGTATAAGGAGATGCTTAGGCGATGCCCCCAGCATGGATACCCAGATTGGCTCCAGGTGCAATTATTTTACAATGGACTGAATCCCTCCACCAAGACAGTTTTAGACACATCAGCGGGTGGAAGTTTTCTTTCCAAGACAGTGACGGAAGCCAAGGATCTTCTAGAGAAAATGACAGCGACCAACTACCAGTGGCCGACTGAGAGGAGGACAATTTCAAAGAAGACTGGAATTTATGAAATAGACGAGTCAAGTTCATTGAAGGCACAGATGACATCTTTGACGAACGCCCTGAACAAGCTAACTTCATGTGAGGTGGTAAAGTCCATTTCCACCTTAGCTGAAGGATATTCAAAGAAAGAGAATAAAGATGTGGAAGAAGTTCAGTATGTGGGAAACAAATCATTCACTCAAGGAGTACCGAACTTCTACCATCCCAGTCTGCGCAATCATGAGAACTTTTTGTACTCGAACACGAAGAATGTTTTGCAGCCACCGCCAAGATTTGCTTCAACTAGTAAGCCAGAAAAGAAGAGTAACCTGGAGGAGATGGTAGTCATGTTTATCAAAGAACAAAAGGTGTTGAATGTGAATCTCCAGACGACAGTTAATAACCACGACACAACTCTGAAGAATATGGAAGTTCATATAGGTCAGATAGCTTCAGCGGTGAATGCCCTTCAGAAGGGGAAATTTCCAAGCGGCATTGAACCCAATCCGAGAGAGCAGTGCAAGATGGTGACACTGAGAAGTGGTAGACAACTGGAGGTCAGTTCAGAGAAAAAGAAAGAAGAGAAGAGCATGGATGAAGATGGAAGGGCTGAGGCACAAAAAGCCTCCTCTGAAAGGTCCCAACGTCCTCCTAACTCTGTTGATTTTGATTATGATGTTTCTGAACTCTTTTGCAGGAAAGAAAAAAGATGAAAAACAGAATGACAGGTATGAAGAGAAACTGAACGAGGAAGAAGTGGTTTCATGCAACCATCATGACAAAGGCTCGCACATTAGCCCGCCCAAGCAGAGGGACGAATGTCCTACCTTTGACTACAGGGAGTTACCTTTTCCTCAGCGCTTTAAAAATATTAAATTAGATGAACAGTTTCATAAATTCCTAGAAATGTTTAGAAAATTGTCTGTGAACATTCCCTTGGTAGATGTTTTATAAAGCATGCCTAATTATGAGAAATTCATGAAAGAAATGTTATCTAGGAAGAAAAGTTTGAAAAAAGAAGTTTTTAAATTATTTGAGAGCAGTAGTACCATAGTATCAGGAAAGATGCCTTCTAAACAAAAGGACCCAGGGAGTTTTACTGTTCCCTGCACTATAGGAGAAGTATCTTTCAATAGGGCTTTGTGTGATCTAGGTGCTAGCATACATCTGATGCCCTATTCTGTGTACATGAAGATTGGTTTGACAGGAATGAAGGACATCGATGTCACCCTCCAGCTTGCTGATAGATCGATTACCCACCCGATGAGTGTTGTGGAGGACGTGTTGGTGAAGGTCAACAAATTTATCTTCCCTGTAGATTTTGTGGTACTCGACATGCAGGAAGACAGAGAGGTACCCATTATTCTAGGCATACCTTTCTTAGCAACTGGTAAGGCTGAGATTAGTGTGCATACTGGTAAGCTTACCTTGAATATTGATGATGAAAAATTCGTTTTTAATATTTTTGGCGAAGAAGAGTTTGTATGTAGTTTGCACACTTGTTTTTCTATAGGTCCAGAATATTTGACTGACGATGATGAAGAGGTAGAGTATAATCTTGGCCTAGGATTAGGAGAGGCGCCTATGGATGATGAGAATTTTAATCATAATGCATTTTTCAATGACCCTCTGTTTGAGAATGAGCTAATTGATTTAGATTTGCCTGATTTTGAAAATGAATTAGACCTGCCTGCTTTTGAGAATGAAATGTCTGCAATTGATGACTTACCTTCTTTTGAGAATGAATTGGAATTACCTGAAATTGATGATTTTGATAATGAAATTGAATTGCCTGACTATGAAAATGAGCATGAATTGTCTGATAATGTGCATGATTTGCCTGGAGATGATTACTTGATAGATGATAATTTTGAGTCTGATCATGATAATGCTGAATCTATCGAGTCTGATCCTGACATTGTTGAGTATATAGAGTCAGACCCCGAAAGTGTGAATAGTGTTGATTCGGATCCTGATGATGTAGATAGTATAGAATCTGACCCAAAGGAGCTTATATTCTTTAATTCTTCTGATAGTGAGTCATATGACAGCTTAGTTGAATCATTTTTTTAATTCTGAGTCTGAGGAATCTTCTGAGCATGTAAATATTATATCTCATGAGTGGGTTGGCATGATTGATAGGCCACCTTTAGATCCCAGACCGGTAGATATCATAACGCTTGATGACTCAGTAAACAACTGTTTTGTGAATAGAGATTTAGAAAAGAGATTTGATGTTGCTACATATTTTCTAAAATGTTATTATAACAATCTCTTTAGTCATGATGGGCCAGGGGAAAGTTTTTTTCTCCCCTGTTTGCAGTGTGCAATTCGGTGCGAGATTTTCTGCAAGGTCCGGAGGATGATGAAAACTTTTATTTCGAGCCTCCGTGATCGTGCCGAGACTCGTCTAGCTAAAGACGTTAAAGAAAGCGCTGCTTAGGAGGCAACCCAAGGATTAAGTTTAGGTAGTTGTTTTTGCGGTAAATAATTTTTTGCTTCGTGATCCAATTTTGTTTTGCAGGATCACCTAAGCAAATCCCAAAGCTTCATAATTCCCATTTTCTGGATCCAAAGGAAGAGGATGAATCGCTCCTAGCTCAGGGAAGTCTCAGTATCCCTCTATTTGCTTTGTTGTTTTTAAAACATTATGGACAATGTTTAGTTTAAGTTTGGGGGGGAGGCTTTCCCTGTGTTGAGCATATTTAAATTTCGTTGGATGCATGAATAGATAGCTACGATAGCCAAGGATGTGATTTTAGAAGTTTTGGGAGAAAATGGTTTATATGTTGTGGAATTTCAGAGCATAGCAGAAATTGTGAAATTTAAAAAAAAAATTATACTTAGTTTTGATGTCTAAAGCGTGCAATAGACTTATCTAATGACATCTTTGAAAATCTAGATTCTTATTATGGTTTTTAAAGTTTGTTGTCACCCCGATAGACTTAGTTTCTAATACTAGAAAGTTCATGCTTGATTGTTCTAAAGAACTAGGTAGAAAAAAATGTTATGCTTGCTGAGAGAAAAGCAAAAGCAACAAAAGAAAATGAGAGAAAAGAAAAATCTATTGAAAAATAATTTTTTTGCTTGCACAAAAGAAAAAACCTAGGGGTAAAAAGAGCTACCTGCGGTGTGATCAGTTAGGCCAACCAGAGAATAAAATTTGGGTTAAGGGTCCCTGCACCGTAGTGTGAAAGCTAGTACCATTAGATATCAAAATGCAAGTTTGGGGGAGAAGCAAAAGAAAAAGAAAGTGAAAAATCAATTGTGAGTTTTGCTCCCCCATGAAACAGAAACTGAAAAAGAAAAAAGTCAAGCGCCCTAGTTTCTTTTTCTTTTTTTTTTTTTTTTTTTGCATGATAGAAGAACTCCGAGATATTAGGGGCTCTTAGCCAGTGTAGGGAGAAAACAAATGGAGAAAGCCATAAGACTAATCTAGGTTAGTAAAAGAATCAGTAGATAAGTCTTGAGCATGCTATTCATTAATCTTAAGTTCAAACTATTTTAAGATTTCTTCATGAGTATGCGGTGCTTGCATATTCCACTTGCATGTTTTCCATTCTATCTTAAAAGTTCCAAAATCATTGAGGCTTGAGTGATTCTATTTCATGAATCTTTCGAATTTATTTTGCTCGGGACTAGCAAAAGCTTAAGTTTGGGGGTGTGATAGCAAACAGAAATGTCGCTATTTTAGTCATAAAATATTAAGCTTTATAGTGCTTTAATTGTGTTTTTATTGAAGATATTTAATATATTTTGTTAATTGGTCTTTAGGAGTAAAAATATGGATTTTGGTGAAAAAATGCCCAAAAGGAGTCATTCAAGCCTAATTTCCATGTTTGGGTCAAGGGGAAACCCAAGAAAGTCAACTATGAAGAAAAGGTCCAAAAAGAAATGAAGAGAGGCCCAATTTCAAGCCCAAATTTGTGCCTGAAAGTTCTGGAATTCGCCTAGCATCGAGACACTGTAGGGACAGCGTCGCGACGCTGTCCCATTTCTTGGTCGGCAAGTTGATGGAGTCACAGCGTTGCGACGCTGTGCCGTTAGCGTTGCGATGCTGTCCAATTTCTGGGCCTATAAACAGCGTCCCTTGGTGCCCATTTTTACCATCAATCACCATTCCATTCCTTCATTCCTTTCTTTCCTTGGCTCCTTTGGAGCCTTCTCTCAAAGGCTTTCTAGCCTTTTTTAGAGTACTTTAGTGGGAAAATTTTGGGGAGTTTTGTGAAGCGCTCTAGGAGGCTCAAGGTGTGCTCAGAGGGACTCCAAGCACCAGCGATGGGGTCTTCGACGGTCAATTCCTTCCCTTTTATTGTGCTCATATTTAATCTTTCCATTGTAAATTTTGTGAATATTTCAGCTATGAGTAGCTAAACCCCAATTTGGAGTCTTGAAATGAAATTATAGTTAAATGTTGTTATAATTGTCTTTCTCTTGCCCTTTTTACTGATTATTTGTATGGATGCTCGTAATGTTTTATGCAATCTGGCCAGTTGTGTATTGATTCGATTCTTAATGGAGACTCGACAAAGAGAAATTAGGATAGATCATAATCCATGCAACTAGTTTAATTGCCCGTCGTGACAACAGGATTAGTTGATTAAACTTAGATTCCTAAAATGAAACAGAGCGTAATAATTAACGAATTTTAATGGCGCAAAGGACACTTAGGTTGTTAAAATGGGTTAATTACAATTAGGGGAGACCGACAGGAGAACCAATGTGATTAACGGAGATTCTACGATTATAATTAGTTGGGCAACGAAATAGGTTAATTGTAACAATTATTTAGCTATTAATTGAGTTTCAAGACCTCACTTCCCATTTAAAAAAAAAAAAAAAAATACTCTTTCTCAATATTTTTATTTCGTGCTTATTCAATTTGATTTCCTTAATCGCTTTGATTTTTAAATTCATTTCAATTTCATGTTTTGGTCCCTAGATATTATTTCTTCCAAATATTTTTAGTGTTCAAGGAATTTTTGCTTTGTTTACTTTTCGCTACGCCTCCATGTCTATTCGATACTCGGAATATTTCTGTTTTATATTTCTTGTGGCCCGTGCACTTGCGGCATTGGCAACATCCTCCATCCAACTTTACGTACGAACGAGATGCAGGACAAACAAGACTATCCTGAAAGCAATGTATGAGAAGTTTATCAACTTGGGAGTATGGTAACGAGCATAGCTAGCTATTTTCTCTGATTAATTAAGTTAGTCTTTTACAATTATTTGCCCAAATTTATGCTTTTTTATGTTTTATTTGTAGGAAGTATGTGTTTGAAGCTTAATTCAGCAATTGGAGTCAAATGGAGTTCAATCCTTAAAAAAAAAGAAAACAAAAAAAAAAAAAATTCATATCGTCGCGACTTTATTGACAGATTTTCTATAAATTCCTCTTTTCAGCTACGGATTAGGGAAGTCCAATTGGTTAGATTTTAGCCCTAATTTCGACTAGAGACCTTTGGTGGGAGCTAAAGCAAGGCCAAGGAGCGGGAATCAAGCAAGAAGACGTGGAGATCGTGACGGGGACGTGTCGGTTTCGACGGATTCGAGTTTTCCTTTCTCTTTCCCTTACCTCTTGTAGTTTTTATGGTTTTTCTTTCAATTAGTGTTTATGGTTTAAAGACTATGAATTGCTAGTTGTTTGTCTTAGGGATTGATGTAATTGTTTTAGTTTTTGGATTGATTTTAGGTATGAATGTGTTTTTATTTTATGCATGCAATTTTGTTTAATGCTTTCAATTACTTGATCACTAATTGAATGATTTAAGTGTTGAATCTAACTCGGGAGAGAGGATTTGGCCTCAGACTTACCTTGTTTAATTGCATGACTAGAGTAGAAATTCTAAGTTTGTGACGGGATTTGGAATCACTTTAGAAGCATAACAAGGACCGAACCGAATAATGCCTTGCATGTTAATGAACTTAGATAGGGATATCAAGTTAGTTTATATGCATGAGAATCAATTATACTCGGGAGAGGTTATCGTGATAAAAGTTTCCTTGGCTTGTAGAATAATTGCACGGTCAACTCATTCCTATTAATCAATCCTCAATCTT
The DNA here is from genome assembly GCA_036850905.1 of Luffa acutangula. Classification (NCBI taxonomy): domain Eukaryota; kingdom Viridiplantae; phylum Streptophyta; class Magnoliopsida; order Cucurbitales; family Cucurbitaceae; genus Luffa; species Luffa acutangula. Next base: position 25,552,750 of record CM072089.1, on the reverse strand, counting down.
AATCAATGAAATCAATTCCCTAAGAGTCTTTCCATTTGAGTCTCCACTTTTATTTTTATGTCTTTAGTCTTTACTTTTATCTTTATCATTGAGTTTTGCTCCCTAAATAAAATTGAACAAAAGTATTCACGGTACTTAATTTGCTAGAAAACCAATCTAGAGGGCGACACTCGTTTTACACGAAAACACTATATTATTACTTGACCCGTACACTTGCGGTAAGCAAATTGCACATCAAGTTTTTGGCGCCGTTGCCGGGGATTGGTATATTTAGTTAAATTAATATTGTGGAAAAATTGTTCGGTCTTAATTTAGGGTGTATTTTTATTTTTTAAGGTAGATTGCATTTTTTTTCCATATTTGTTGCATTCCTTTTTTAGTGTTTTCCTTATTTGTTTGATTTTTTTCCTTATTTGTTTTATTTCCTTTTTTGTTTTTGTTTTCCTTTTCTATTTTGTTTTCTTTTTTTTTTCTTTCCTTTTTTGTTTGAGCCTTTGTCATTTGTTCTTGTTGGGTTATTATTTGATTGAAAGCCTAATTATCATTGTTGCTTTAATTGATTTGAATGGCTTTTTATTCAACACCATATTCCAATTTTTCATCTTCAAGTTATTCCCCTTTAAAAGAAAATTCTTTCTTGGAAAGCATAGTTCAAAATTATATTGAGGAGTCTAGAGCGAGGAGTTTAAAATTTGATGAAATTATAAAAGGACTTTAAATCCCAAAGGAAGTTAGTGAGGTGGGATCCACTTCCATAGGTTGTCTAGTGAGTCATGTGGTCGATGATTCATTGGCACCCATTCTTGAGCTTAGTTCTTTCGATCTTGCTAAGGATGAGCAGTTAGGGGTGAGTTGCATGAATAGTAAAGAAGAATGGGAGAGTTGTAGCACCTATCAAGAACACGTTTGTGAGGAAGAAAAAGAAAATGAGCTTGTAGTGTCAAAGGAAATTCAGGAGGTAGAGTTTGAGGTTGAAAAGCCTTCGTCTGTTTTATCTTCTCCATCCTCTATAGATGTTGATTTTTCTTTTTTCTATTCTCACGAGTCAGTTTTAGAGTCAGAGTCTCTTTATTTTGATATTTCTCCTTTTATGCTTCTTTTATTCAAAAATACCAAAAATAATTCTGTTTCAGGGGCCCATGAGAAGCTATTAAGTTTACTAGCGATCGTTGGTTATATTGATTCAAGGAAGAAGGGCCGAAAGAAATACGAGAATTTTTATGTGCCTTGATAGACTGGACAAACACGTCGAGCTAATGACGTTAAACAAGCGCTTATGGGAGGCAACCCAAGTAAGTTTAGTTGTGCTTTTCTTTTTGCTTTTGATTTATTGTTTGTTTTTGTAGGTCTTGGTTCCAGCTTCTCCTTCACTTGCAAGTCTCGATGAGAAGGTCATCATCATTCCAGGGCAGTATTGTTCACTCCTCATACTCTTTTATTGTTCTCATGATTGATTATGCTTTATTTTCTTTATACATTGAGGACAATGCATGCTTTAAGTTTGGGGATGGATTATCATGTTTGTGGAGCCCTTGAGCAATCTGAGTTCGGGCTATAGTTTTGAGCTTTCTTTGAATTGAGCATATGGTTGTTTTCTGGATGCTATTTTTGCATGGTTATGATGTCCTAGGATAGGCTTTCTTGTCAATTTTCAAGCTTTCGATGAGTTGTAAGCATGAGTGCCCAAAAACGGAGATTTTTTAAATTTTTTCTAGGAGATTTCTTGCATGAGTAGAGTATTTGTCTTGGCTAGATTTGGATTTGAATGCTTAGGAGTGAATTATTAGGTTCATATGCTTGTTGTCACCTCGATAGGTGTAGTGAAGAGCTAAAGAGTTAATTTTTTTGCAAATTAGCATGTTTGGTCTTGCTTGGGAGGAAAGAAAAGAATATATGCTTATCATGCTCATAAAGAAAAATCATTCTTGTTACAATTTGAAAAAAAAAAAAAAAAAAGAGTCATGACTTATGCGCGCAATGCAATGAGTAATAAAGATTTAGGCAAAAAGAGCTACCCATGTTGTGATCAGTTAGGCCAACCAGAGAAAACTCAGGTTAAGGGTCCCTGCAATAGGTGTGTGAAAGCTAATGCCACATATAAATGCTTGATTTAATTTTCAATACTAAGCACCTAATTATGGATGAAAACAAACTAATTTGTTCCATTGACTCATTAGTGAATCCTTAGTGCCAGTGTAGAGGGAAGATGAGTTGAGAGTTTAATAATCCAATCTCGGGCTAGTAGAGTCTAATCTCGTTGAGTTAGATCTCGCTTGTGCAAGTTAATTTTGGAAAACTTTTGATTTGTCTCCATCATTGGTCCTTATGTGCATGTCTCTTGATTGCTTGACTATTGACTTTTGAGCCTTGAGGATTGAGTCATGTTTGTTGCATCCATTCTTCCACTGTATGCTGGATTTTTAGTTTGCTCGAGGACTAGCAAAAACTTAAGTTTGGGGGTATTTGATAACGAGCATAGCTAGCTATTTTTCTCTAATTAATTAAGTTAGTCTTTTACAATTATTTGCCCAAATTTATGCATTTTTATGTTTTATTTGTAGGAAGTATGTGTTTGAAGCTTAATTCAGCAATTGGAGTCAAATGGAGTTCAATACTAAAAAAAAAAAAAAAAAAAAAAAAAAAAAAAAAAAAAAATAGCGTCGCGACACTATCGACAGATTTTCTATAAATTCCTCTTTTCAGCTACGGATTAGGGGAGTCCAATTGGTTAGATTTTAGCCCTAATTTTGACTAGAGGCCTTTGGTGGGAGCTAAAGCAAGACCAAGGAGCGGGAATCAAGCGAGAAGACGTGGAGATCGTGACGGGGACGTGTCGGTTTCGACGGATTCGAGTTTTCCTTTCTCTTTCCCTTACCTCTTGTAGTTTTTATGGCTTTTCTTTCAATTAGTGTTTATGGTTTAAAGACTATGAATTGCTAGTTGTTTGTCTTAGGGATTGATGTAATTGTTTTAGTTTTTGGATTGATTTTAGGTATGAATGTGTTTTTATTTTATGCATGCAATTTTGTTTAATGCTTTCAATTACTTGATCACTAATTGAATGATTTAAGTGTTGAATCTAACTCGGGAGAGAGGATTTGGCCTAAGACTTACCTTGTTTAATTGCATGACAAGAGTAGAAATTCTAAGTTTGTGACGGGATTTGGAATCACCTTAGAAGCATAACAAGGATCGAACCGAATAATGCCTTGCATGTTAATAAACTTAGATAGGGATATCAAGTTAGTTTATATGCATGAGAATCAATTATACTCGGGAGAGGTAATCGTGATAAAAGTTTCCTTGGCTTGTAGAATAATTGCACGGTCAATTCATTCCTATTAATCAATCCTCAATCTTAATCAATGAAATCAATTCCCTAAGAGTCTTTCCATTTGAGTCTCCACTTTTATTTTTATGTTTTTAGTCTTTACTTTTATCTTTATCATTGAGTTTTGCTCCCTAAATAAAATTGAACAAAAGTATTCACGTTACTTAATTTGCTAGAAAACCAATCCAGAGGACGACACTCGTTTTACACGAAAACACTATATTATTACTTGACCCGTACACTTGCGGTAAGCAAATTGCACATCAGAGTATGCACCCATTTTTGTACAAATACATCACAAGATGAGCTTTCGGACATGATGTCCCATCGAATTTCTCAAAGTCAGATACTATGAACTTTGGTGGAATGACTACATCAGTGATTAAGCATAGCTCAACCGCATCTATATTACCATAAACATCCGCTCCTTCTATTGCCCGCAACCTCTCTTCAAGACAATCTAATTTTTTTTCTTACTGATAAACCCTCCACAGCTTCAGGTAACCTCTTATGATCTTCTAAATTAGGCACAAAGGTAGGATCATGTGGCTGGCCTCCCAATCTCTCCAAGTGAGGGATATTATGGGCGGTTGTCGAAGGGTGTGTCGTAGAAGAATTATACTTCTCTGCATGGTGACCTGGAGGGGTGAATCTTGGTGGATATAAAGGAGACTCATTTGATTGGGAAACAAGTGGATCTCACGTAGGCTGTGGTGAATCGATGACTGTTTTTCCTTTGTTGGTTGACAATAACTCAATCAACTTAGTTACTTGCTCCTTTAGTATTTCAACATCCTGCTTTAGATCTTGAACTTTTTCGTTATTCTGATCTTCCATGATTTTGCATTGCGCCCTTGTGAAGTAACGATGTCGAGCTCGTGATTGTCAGGCTATTTTGAATAATGTGCTTTAATTATCCTTCGGGATGGGAGAGATTTGTCACCAAATGGGAAAAAGGGGGGAGAAAAAAAAAACTAGACGAGAAAAGAGGAACTGAGGGCAAACCAAACTTAATAAAAGGCAAGATAATAACAATTAACTTCAAAGATAAATATTGTTTTGTCAAAAGGGGTTACATATTGAAAGTACGATCACTCCCTCACAAAAGTACAAAAGGTTAATGTGAACTCAATAAAAATGTCTTAAGTAGCCTAATTCTTTGCACAAGTCCTCGAGAAACCTGCCAAGTTGCTCTCCGTTTGGCTGCGTTGGGATGACTCCTCCTTTTAAATCTCGAGCTTCTTCAAAAAGCACCTCTGCCTTTGTTGCCATGATCCTGAATATTCTTACGGCCTCCGCTAAACAGCCTTGGGTATCCTCATAGTTTTGTGTTAGAAGGTCATACTCCTGCCTCAACCTTTCAACCTCTGCAACTTGATTAGCTAGGCGGTTACATTCTCCTTCTAAAGCCTGATGCTGCAACATTACCTGTTGGGTCGTCATTTGAAGTACTGCGATCTGCTGTTCATAATCTTGAATAGCCCCTCGCAACCTTTCCCTTTCTCGATTCATTTGACCCTCTCGATCTTCTTGCTTATTTATGATTGTCTGTTGTGCTTGTGCAATTTTTTGTATATCACACTTCTCCTTCCTCATTTCACGGTACCTTTTTTCTAAATGGCTTAATCCTTGTTGCAATGTTATAACATTTGCTTTCAAATCAATGTTTTGAGAAGTTTAAAAGTTTAAAGTCTCCTTAATCATTTCTGTCTCTTGCTTCAAGTGCTGGACCCTTCTTCCCATTCTCTGCATTTCCCTGGATAAATCTTACATTTCCCTATTTAGGCTCTCCTAGTGCTTGATAACATCTTGCGTTTTTTCAAGCTCTTCTTCTGCTTTTTGGGCACGTTGACTCCACTCTTGAACTTCTTTGAATATTTCTTATTTTCTCTTATGACGGTAGAGTGCCGCTCTTTCCACTCCCTTTCCACCTTCCTCTACCATTGTTGGATTTCTTCCATACTTGTTTTTTCACCTCCATGGTTGGGTTGGCTATGAGAACCCTTTGCCCCAATCATTCGATTCTCACGCCATTGCTTGTATTCCTCTATGACCGAGTCTTTGTAATGACCATTCTGTATTTTCCTTACTGCAAGCCACGAATGAGCGATGTCTTGGATCTTTTTTTCATTCTCTTTTATATCATATGGAAAATCCAGATCTTGCAGACCAATTGTCGCTGGAGTGAATTGTCTAATCCAAATCTGTCGAGTCACCATTAGTGGGACATACCCCACACATCCCCACAAACCTAGTAGCGGAACACACTGATACTCCCCACATCGATAGGTCACTAACACCGATAACATCCAGCTAGCCTTCCATATAACATTTTCAGACTTCAGATTAGAGATGAAATGATGGCACACGTCCTTCGTGGGATAGTCAATCTGCCACGGTGCCCCGTGAAATTCTTTAATTGGATTGCGTAGCAGGTTCCATGGGCTAGAAAACCTCACCTCTGGGCATCTGAATTCTGGTGGACATCTTAGGTGACCATTTATCCAAATGAATAATAAGCTCTGGCACCCAATGAACCTTTTGGACCCATTACGCTAGCAAAAGTCCAGTGAATGGATTGTTTCAACTAGGATAGGAATGATAGGGTTAACCCCTTGCTCAACTTGGCAAAATAATTTCACAACTCTTTCCTCAACATGCCCCTGAACTTTGGGGAACAATACTGCCCCATAAATGCATAAAGCTAATAACGTCATCTTCTTTTCCTCTTCTTTGAAGTGTTATCACCCTTTCTTACTGTATTTTTTTCTATCTCAGATGCTCGAATCCCTCCCAAGGTGTGTGACAGAGCTCTTTTTGTAGTAGCTTGCTTGTTATGGATGTAAACTGAACTCTCTTATTGAAATGACATAAGGAGAAGTGCTTGGTACTCTTCAAGCAAAGGAGTCAAGTCAAAAGATTTGATTACAAAACATTTGTATGTTGGATCCCACTGATGAAGTAATGCCCTTAGCATGCCTCGACTGGTCGGAACGTACATCAACTCTATTATATGACCAAATTTTTGTGAAAATATACTTTGCTGCACCGTGGACAAACTTTCCCAGACTTGCTTAAGGCTCTCAATTCTGCTTTCTTGAAAGCTAACGTTCCCTAAGGTTGGAAAAACATCTTCTTCACTCTTTACATGATCTCCAAAAACTATTTGAGTTTTCTCTAACCATTGGCGCACTATCTCTTGACTATCCACTAAATCTACCGAAGACAACATATTGAGTTTCACTAGAATCCCTGTGTAATTTTATAAGTGTTATTACTTTCATTGACCCCTTTCTTCAAAATAATATTTTAGAAGAGAAATGTGCAGTAAGTAATGTGAGATAAAACAAGCATACAAACAAGCATTCTAATAGCTAATATCATGCAAACTGGCCCCCCAAGGCTAGACAGTAAATCGTTGGCTAAGGTAGGGCTTTCCTTTAAGGTGTGGAGTTTAGTTCTAGACTTTTTGGTCTAAGGCCTTTGGGAGATTCTCACAACAAGAGAAATAACCCAAGCGAGGAATTTCGCTTACCTATGCGGGAGCCACGACTCCACGAAGGCCACACTACTCAAACCTCATATCTAGTCCTATAGGTAAAGCCCGGGTAAGAGGCTGGTGAAAGTGCATGGGATTAGCAAAAAATAATAATAATAATAATAAATAAATAAAAGAAAAAAAAAGAGAAAAAAATCGACTACCACCAATAAATGATATGCGGAAAACATAAACAAAAATTCACATGGCCGTAACAATGCAAAAATAAATACCCATGGGATATAATTTAAGAAAAAAGCTCGACCCTCTAGGCATTAACAAAACCTATTGTCCCCAGTGAAGTCGCCAAGCCATCGCTTCCATTCTGCGACGCGGATGGCAAGTACTCTATCTAACCTAGGGATCCTTTTTTAGAAAGAGCTTGGAGTCGCCACCAACCATATTTTTTTAAAAAATGAGAGGTCTGTGAAAACAGAGTTTAGGCTCGGGGGTCCTTTGTGTGTAGGGAAGGGATGAGCACCCTACAACACCCGTGAAAACGGTTACCCAAAATTAAAACGTACAACACACAAAATTAAAAAAACGGCTTAAAAGGAAATAAAAAAAATTGTCTCATTTTTATCACCTCTTATACTTCAAGAATCAAGTAAGTACGAGGCATACTGAGCGAGATTGCTATCCCTTAATTTTGTGCAAACTTAGGGTTTTTCTCAAAAAAAATATCAAGAAAATTTCGCATACTTGGAACTTTTGAGAACTCTTCGCCTTTCTCAAATCCATAGTAGGATTGCATCTTTTACTTTTTTTGAAAAAAAAAAGAGAGAGAAAAAAATTTGAGGATTTTCGTGCGGCTCAAGGGTATTATTTCCCCAAAGGGAACACTACTTATCCTCTAGAAGATAGTTCTCGTTTTGAAATGGAATCTCGTTTTTTTTTTCTTTAAAACAAAAAAAAAAGATAAGGAAATGAGAAAAAAAAAACCCTAGAAGATCCCAAAGATTTTGGTACAAAAAAAAAACACTAGGAAAGAGAAAATAACTCTCTTCTTTTATTATTATTCTTTTTTTAAAAAAAAAAAAAAAAGGTAAATCTTGGATGAAAACTTGAGGACTTTCATACCATTTATATGCATGACCATATAAGTGATACTACTTGAAATCCTCTTATTTTAAAGAAAATGACTTGCCTAGCATGACGTAAGCAAGTTAATGCGACTAAGACAAATCACAAAGTACTCTAGATAGAGGAGGAACGAAAATATAACATTTATGACTTAAGTACGACTAGAATTCCCATATGCATCGAGCAAATAAGGCAAACAATGGAAAGAGAAAATGGGTTTTTTTTTTTTTGAAGAAAAGGTATTCATTAAAAAGCAACAAAGTCAAGGTTAACAACATCCTCACTTAAAGCAGAGGACAGCCACGAGGGGATCCCATAATCCCCAACAAAAAAAGCGAAAAGTCACTGGGTCGCGAAGAAGAACCCAACCGGCCAGCGCACACAAAAGAATTAACATAACTGCTAGAAAGATCCCCCCCTGAGGTCGAGACGATGACAGCAAGGTGGTGTTTCGCGCCAAAGAATACGCGACCTGATTTCCCGCCCTAGGGCACCACGCGAACAAAGCGACTTCAACCGAATTCGAGAAGTTCTTGATGTCGGTCACCACGTCTTTCACTTCAGAGAGATCGATACTTTGAAGGTTAAGTAGATTGATCAGAGATTTGGAGTCTGATTCAACAATAAGCGGAAAGCTGGAATTAGAGCAAAAAATCAGGTAATTAATCATCCCTTCTCTGATTGCCCAAGCTTCCAACCACAAAATTGACCACGATCTTCTTACCTCTTTACACCCCGCAGCCACAAGAGACCCTTTAGAGTCACGAATCACCCATCCCACACCGCCAGACTGGGAGGAATGGTTCCACGAAGCATCCACATTCAGCTTCAAATTAGCTGGCGGAGGGGGAATCCATGCACGGTGACTCGAGAGGGTCTCAACCCTGCATCTATCCAGGTTAGCGCTAATACAACCCTCCCCATATTGCTCTTTGAAACAGGCTTCAATCCAGTTAGAAATCTGGGACTGATCTGCTGTGATTCCGTTGAAAGCCACTTTGTTCCTATAGCTCCAAAGATTCCATAGAATGATAGCCGCCAAAACAATATCTTCCCCGGACAGCCTGAGCATCAACCCATCCCAAATATCTAACATGCTCCAATTATCCCTGCACAAAGGAAAAAAAATTCTAAGCTAGGAATGAACTTGAGCCAAATTTTCTTTGAAAACTTACAGAACCACAAAGCGTGGGCCGAAGCCTCCAAATTCCCCCTGCACAGAACACAACAAGGGTTAATATTCATCCCTTTTTTAACCAAGTTCTTTTTGGATGAAATGATATCACTCAAAATTTTCCAAAGACAAATTCTAGCTCTATGGGCCATTTTGAGGTTCCAGATGGATTTCCACAAACTCCTCGCTTTTTCCTCGCCCAAGCCTGAACAAACTTTGCTTTCTTCAAGAGCAACTGCTAGGTGATAAGCTGACTTCACTGAGAAGATGTCACTGTTTTCGCAAGCCCAAATGATTTCGTCTTTCGAGCTCGGCAGGCGAAGAGGAATTTTTAGAATATCCTCATAATCACAAGGCAGGAACAACTCCTTAACCATGTCTTAATTCCACAACCCATTTTCCTTAATTAAATCTTGCACTCTAGCCCCTTTTAAACAATCCGGGACTACCAAAGGGGTCCGACTTCCCGGTCTATTAATCCAAGGATCTTGGTCAATGTAGACATGACTTCCCTTCCCTACCTTCCATCTATAGCCTTTCGCAAACAAATCCCTACCCCAAATTATGCTACGCCATGTAAGAGAAGGGTTATGGCCAAGGCTCGCTGAAAGGAATGAGCCATTTCTATAGTATCTACCACAAAGGACCTTAGCAAGCAAGATATTTGAATCTCTCACGATCCTCCAGCTTTGCTTAGCCAGTATGGCTTGGTTGAACAAGTTGAGATCTCTAAAGCCCACTCCTCCAACTTCTTTTCGTTTGCACAAAAGCTTCCACCTCTTCCAATGAATCTTCCTCCCCTCATCGAATGAACCCCACCAGAAACAGGCACACTTGTTACTAATCTCTTCACAAAGTGGGTTAATGATCTTGAATAAAGGTGTGAAAAAAAATCAAACATTAGAACTCTAAATTAACCAACAATCATCACATCATTTAACCCCACGACAATTACATATTATTAGAAACATAAACGAGTATTTCACAACAAGCATAAGAAAAAAAAATTAGTAACATGCAATGGAGGAGGGATTGATCTCTAAAACTCTAAGTTAATAGGCCATGCACATTCCAAATTAACCAGACAAATAAATGTATGCTCCTAAGAAAAACAGAAATAAATATTTAACAACAAAACAGGAAAAAAAAAAAAAAAAAAAAAAGAGAAAAAAAAAACCATAATACCATGCATGGAAGAAGGATTGATCTCTAGAACTCTAAGCTATCAACTCATCCTTACTCCATATTAACCAAACACAAATAAATGCTACCATAACTACAACAAATATCTAGTAGCAAAAAAAGAAAAAATGAGAAAAAAAAAAAAAAGCAAACGTTTGATAACGTGCGAGACATAGGGATTAATCCCTTGAAGTCTTGATTAACAATGCTCAAATTAGTCTAACATACAATCAAACTTACTGAATCCTTGAAAAATGCCCTCTGAACAAGATCTATAATACAGAATCCGTAACAAATCTTTCCCTTTTTTTTTTACCTTTTTTATTTAACTATATATTTCATGGATACTTTCAACAAAACAACAAAAAAAAACACTACTACGATTGAGAAGATTTACACCATTGAATCAAAGAAATGAGAAATTAGCTTATTCAACTAAAAGATTGAGTTCCTTATTGAACTAAAAAGATTGAGTTACTAATGGCCTAACTTTTCCAACAAAAAAATCTGGTAACAAATCTGTTCATTTAAAAAAAAAACGTGTTTCACATACTACTCCCAAGAAGAGAACGATACTCTCATAACAAAACTTCCATTTTTTTACAAAGAAAATAGTACACCCATAACAAATCTTCCATTTTTTTTAAAAGGGACAAGCTTCACAGATTTATTTTCCAACAAAAAAAAAAGAAAAAACAGTAGTCTCATAACAAATCTTCCATTTTTTTTAAAAGGCATGGTTCACAGATTATTTTCCAACAAAAAAAAAACAGTATGCTCATAACAAATCTTCCATTTTTTTTTTAAAAAAAAGGACATGCTTCAAAGATTTATTTTCCAACAAAAAAAAGAAAAAAAAAACAGTATGCTCATAAACAAATCTTCCAGTTTTTTTAAAAGGCATGGTTCACAGATTTATTTTCCAACAAAAAAAAAAAAGAAAGAATAGTATGCTCATAACAAATCTTCCATTTTTTTTAAAGGATATGCTTCACAGATTATTCTCCAACAAAAAAAAAAAAAAGAACTATGCTCCTAACAAACCTTCCATTTTTAGAGGATATGCTTCACAGATTTATTTCCCAGCAAAAAGGTACTACGATAAAAAAGATCAACATGGTTGAATCTAAAAAGAAAAAACAAACACAAAACTAATGCTAAAAAAAATATTGAAAAGAAAAATCATACCTTCCGGACGAGAGTAATCTTCCATTTTGTTTTAAAGGATATGCTTCACAGATTATTCTCCAACAAAAAAAAAAAAGAAAGAACAGTATGCTCATAACAAACCTTCCATTTTTTAGAGGATATGCTTCACAGATTATTTCCCAACAAAAAGGTACTACGATAAAAAAGATCGACATGGTTGAATCTAAAAAGAAAAACAAACACAAAACTAATGCTAAAAAAATGTTGAAAATAAAAATCATACCTTCTGGACGAGATATAAACCATGAGCAATTCTTTTTTTCCTCCTTTTTTTCCCTTTTTCCGCTTCCCAAAGGTTCCTTTTATACTAATTGAAGACCAATCCATGGAAAGAAACTGCAGAGTCTTTCTCTTGCATGTAAGTGCTCTGTCCCAGGCTTCAAGAAACGAAGCGTCTAAAGATACACTGGCCGATTGAACTTCCCCTTCTTTAACACGTTAACTTCGTTTCTCTCTCCTTTAAAACCAATCATTTGGTAACGGAAAAAATCTTTTATCTCACTTTCAATCTCTTTTTTTAAAAAAAAAAAATCAAATCTTTTGGATGATTTAAATGGTCTTCCTCCCTTTATTTATTTAACAAAAATAAACATATATAATATCAAATTAATATAGGATGCAACCTGAATAAATCACAATTAGGTTAGATCATAATATTAGTATATTAATAAAAAGAAAAGGGGTCGGACCAAATTTGGTGTCTACACAAACTAACAAAGGAGACCATAAGATATGTTGACACACGTCCTTCTCCCACTTACTATAAATAAGTTCTTCATTCACCTTGGTATTGACCCATGCAAACACCATTCGAAGGGGGATGCTCCCAGGGCGCCTCGAAAACAAGCATGGATCTCACAGTGTGAACTTATCCAGAGAACGTGAGAGAAAATGACATATCATATATATCATTTTCTCCCACTAAGTATTTTAGAACGTAGGGTTTATTACTTAGGTAAATCTGGCTAAGTAATTTATCGAAGTCTATTAATTGGCCTAACATAACTCTTATATTGGATGGTTTACCATAATGTTTTAGTTTATTAAACACTTTAATAGACTAACCACATTATTGCATGCTTAATAAAATGTTAACTAATTCAACTCAGGTGTCAGGTCGGTTCCCAAGTAGGGGTGTTCCCTTTCAGTCAACTTAAATACCCCAATCTTAGATAGAACTTTACAGGTTAGAGTTCCCTTATAACCAAAGTTTTATAATTAAATCTCTTATTATCTCATTTTAAACCTATTTAAAATAAAATAAAATATTGATTCCTAATCATATTAGAAAAAATTTAACAAAAAGTTTAATTCCCAATTATAAACCATTTCAAGTTGATTTAATTAAACCTTATCTTTGCATGCAATTCTTTATTATTAGTTTTAATTACTACTCATTAGGCATACAACCATTATATCCTAACAAAAATAAAAATATATAATCATGCATCTAATGACGTTGCTAAATATAACAGTTATATTTTAATTAAATTAACATCATATTTCATGCATAATAATTTTGATTAATTAATATATCAATTATACTAATATTGATAGCACGCATAGCGAACTATTTTTTTCTTGTTCATTTTAGTTAGTCTTTGAGTACTATTTGGTCGATTTATGCATTTTTAATGTTTATTTTGTAGGAAATTGAGTTTTGGATTAAATTCAAGAAATTGGAGTTGATCGGGTGTTCGGGACTCTAAAAGAAGCTAAGGAAACGAAAAGGAATCAAAGTTGGAGGCTCACAAATGAAGCAAACCCGAGAGCTAGCGTCTCAACGCTGCAAAAATTCCCTAATCTGAATTGGGTGGTGAAGAGGACAGCGTCGAGACGCTGCCAAGAATTTTCCAAAACAGAATGGGCGACAAAGGGACTGCGTCGCGACGCTATCGATAGCAACTCGATACTGTCGACAGATTTTCTATAAATACATCTTATTCTTACACGATCAGAGGGAGTTGAATTTGAGAGATTTTAGACCTAAAACCGATTGGAGACCTTATGTGGGAGCTAAAGATAGGCCAAGGAGCGGGAATCACTCAAGAACGTGTGGAGAATGTGACGGAGACGTGCGGTGTTCGGCGGAATTGAGTTTTTCCTTATCTTTTCCTTATCTCTAGTTAGTTTTTTATGGCTTTTTTCATGTTTAGCGTATATTGTAATGCCATGTATGCGTAGCTAGATGTGTTTCTTAGGGATTGATGTAGTCGTTTATGATTATGGATTGATTATTGGGATGTATTGTGCTTTTAATTTATCTATGCAATTATGATTAAATGCATTCAATTACTTGATCACTAGTTGAATGATTTAAGTGTTTAATCTTGCACGGGAGAGGGGATTTAGCTTAGACTTTACTAATTGCATGACTAAAGTAGAAATTCTAAGATCGAGAGATTTAGAATAACTTTAAAAGTTGTTAGAAGAACTAAACTCAAAGTCATGCATGTTAATGAACTAAGATAGGGATATCAAGTTTGTTGTATGCATGAGAATCAATTATGCTCGGGAGAGATAGTTGTGATTTACGATTCCTAGACTTATAAATTAATTGCACGTTAAAAATCCACTCCCTTAATCAATCCTAATCCAAATTGATGAAATCAAATCCCTAAGAATTCTTTCAATTGAATTCCATAGCTTTAATTGCATTACCTTTGATTTCAATCTTTCATTCCTTTTTTATCCTTAAATAAAATTGGACAAGATTATTCATGGTAATTAATTAAACTAGAAAACCAATCCAGAGGACGACATTCGATTTAATCAATCACTATATTATTACTTGACTTGTACACTTGCGGTAAGCATTTTGCTTTGGTACTTATTCCTTTCGTGCACTATGTGATTTAGGTGCTAGTATCAATATTATTCCTTTATCTTTATGTAAGTAGTTGAATATAGGAGACATTAAATCTGTTGGGTTTTATGCCCTAAAACTCGTAGATAGTGAATGTAAACAAATTATATACTTGTATTTAATAAAGTGTTATTTAGTTTCTACAATAAAATGTTATTGTTAAATATTGCACTATTTGACCCTAATTTAATAAACTAGACATCCTAGGCTGTAATATGAGTCTTGAACTATATGTAGCGACATATGGGGATCATTGTTCAAGAAACAGCCTAAAATGTCTATAGTATAGGGATAAGACTGGGTGCCTTATCCTGGCAACACTATGGATACGGCCCACTTTGTATTTGATACAAACGCTATGATCCAACGCGTTCGTGTAGGAGACATGCGAGTGGGGGTATCCTATGCAATGAGTTTGCATAAGACCGGACCGCGAAATAGTAACCACTGGTTATAACACCGTTAACTAGTTGGTTTTCTATTTCACTAGGACGACCTAGACAACTTAGTCTTAATCCTGAGTTGATTATGGACTCATGCTCATGAGAGATTGTCCTTTGATTTGTATGGGTGAGAGTGGCCAATACGCCGACTCAATAAGCCTACCACTTTGGGGACAAGACCGAATGGGGAGCTGGGAACATAATCGTACAAGATGGAATTCACTCCTTCTCGACTTTAGGGAAGCAGATGAGTGTTCCCTTAAGTGGTTACTCCGAGTCTTGAACAAAGGGCCCTACCCTCTCAATGGCACGAGAGGGTTTTCTGTTTGATGGTTGGACCACAAACAGGTTGTTCATTAGAGGAGAATTGGTACTTAAGGAAATAGAGGTAACCCAGGGGTAAAACGGTAATTTGACCCAGCTGGTGTTACGGACACTCGTGAAGGACTAACTAGTCGATATTGGTCTAGATCCGTGGACACAGAAAATATGTCTGCAGTGAGAAGAGTGCAACTGTGAGTCTATAGTGGAATGTACACACAGTTAACGAATATTGATTAATGTGGTTAATGAGTTTGACCAATTAATCTCACATCGTTGGAGCTTCTGATCTGCAAGTCCATTAGGTCCCACTGGTAGCTCGTAAAGTAATTTGAGGCAACTAAGTAATAAATGTAAATTGAAAATGTTCAATTTACTAAGGGAAACAAATATAATATATATTGATATATTATTATGAGAGAAATTAATATTTGAAGAAGTTCAAATATAAATTTATGGAAGATTGAAAGAGTTCAAATAATGAATTAATTAATTGAATTCCTAAAATGTGTTTGGGCAAAATTAATTAATTCAAGGCCGGAAATTAAATATGTGATATTTAATTGGTGGTTAATTAATTAGAGAATTCATTAACCATGAATTAATCAATTATGTAAATAATTAATCACTTAAGGAAGTGATTAATCATTTATGGGAATGATCTAATCACTTATGGAAGTAATTAGTCATTTGTGGAAAAGATTAATCAATTAGGGAATTGATTGATCATGATTGATTAATTAAGGAATAAGATTGAATCAATTTTGGAAAAGATTGATTTAATTGAATATTTTATTCATGACCTCTCTTCTATAAATAGAACACTAGACCTAATTGGTCATGACACTTGACACTCTTGAAAGACAAGACCTAGAATTCTCCCTAGCCTCCCTCTTAGAGAAAGACTCCCACAAGTCTTTTGCCTCCTAGACTCAGAGACATACCGGTGTAACCTCTGTGGTGATTGTGTCAATCAAAGAAGAAATTTCCAGTGAAGAAAACCAAAGGCGGCTGCTGCATTTTGATCGTTGGAGCATCGTTGGTGAAGAACGGTCAAGTCTACAACGGAGGTTTGTAACGGTTCTTCCTCTTTTCTTTAGAAAAGCATTAAAAATAAATTTAGATTTATTTTTAGTATGTTTAAACCGATTTTACAGCGGCTTGAAAGTTTGTTTAAAGTTTTGTTTGAGTTATCGTAACGGTATTTTAATGTTAATTAATATACGGCGTAAGGTCCAATTGATGCGCTTCCGCTGTGTGGGGACTTTTATTCCCTTCAAAATCTACCCCTGTTAAACTGCAATTAGCTGATAAATCTGTGGTTAATCCACATGGAGTTATTGAAAATGTCTTGATTAAAGTAGGTAGATTTTTTATTCCTATTGACTTCTTTGTTATGGACATTATGGAAAATCCTTCAGTACCTGTTATTCTAGGGAGACCATTCCTCGCTACTGGGCAAGTTATTATTGACATTGGGCGCATGGAGCTCACTCTTAGAGTCCAACATGAAAAGGAAGTATTCAAAGCTTTTGTGGACTCTAAAAATCATTCAGAAGCGCTCGTGTTGGGATACAGGAAAGGTGCAAGCAAGAGCACCTCTGGTGGATTCACTAAAAATAGACCTCTTTGATGCATACATGGTCAACACGTTGAGCTAAAGACGTTAAACAATCGCTTATGGGAGGCAACCCAAGTGAGTTTGATTTTGGTTTTTTATTTGTTTGTTATTTTTGTTTTGTAGGTGTTCCTGTGGCTCTTGTCTTTGCTTGCTTTCATGAGAAGATCATCATTCCAGGGTAGTATTGTTCACCCCTTCCATTCTTTTCTTTTTCTCATGCTTGTTTAGGCTTTAATTTTCTATACATTGAGGACAATGCATGTTTTAAGTTTGGGGGTGGAGTGCTTTGCTTGCTGAGCCCTTGAGCATTTGAGTTCGGGCTATATTTTTTGAGCTTATTATGATTATGGCATATGGTTGTTTTTATGCTATTTTTGCATGATTATGATTTCCTAGGATAGACTTTCTTGTAAATTTTTAAGCTTTTGATGAGTTGTAAGCATGAGTGTCCCAAAAGGGAGACTTTTTAAAAAATTTCCAGGAGATGTTTTGCATAGTGGAGTATTTTCCTTGGTTTAGAATTGGACTTGAATGCTTAGGAGCGAATTATTAGGTTCATAGGCTTGTTATCACCTCGATAGGTGTAGGGAAGAGCTAAAGAGTTAATTTTTTTGCAAATTAGCATGTTTAATCTTGCCTAGGAGGAAAGTAACGAATATATGCTTACCACGATCATAAAGAAAAATCCTTCTTGTTCTACATTTGAAAGAAAATTATGTCATGGCTTGTGCACAATATGCAATGTTTAATAATGTTTTATGCAAAAAGAGCTACCTCTGTTTTGATCAGTTAGGTCAACCAATGGTTAAACTCGGGTTATGGGTCCCTACAATAGGTGTGTGAAAGCTAGTGCCACTTTTAATTGCTTAATTCAATTGTAATTTAAAAACAACACCTAGGTATGGATAAAAAACAAACTAATTTGTTCCATTGGCTCATTAGTAAATCCTCAGTGCCAAAGTAGAGGGAAGATGAGTTGAGAGTTTAATAATCCAATCCTGAGCTCGTAGAGTCTAATCTAATTAAGTTAGATCTCTCCTATGCAAGTTAAATTTGGAAAAATTTTGATTTGTCTCCTTCATTGGGTCTTATGTGCATCTCTCTTAATTGCTTAATTATTGACTTGTGAGTCTTGAGGAATGAGTTATGTTTGTTGAATCTATTTACAGTCTATGCTTAATTTTTAGTTTGCTCGAGAACTAACAAAAGCTTAAGTTTGGGGGTGTTTGATAGGGTGCATAGCTAGCTATTTTTCCCTGTTTATTTTAGTTAGTCTTTGAGTACTATTTGGACGATTTATGCATTTTAATATTTATTTTGTAGAAAATTGAATTTTGGATTAAATTCGAGAAATTGGAGTTGATCAGGTGTTCGGGACGCTAAAAGAAGCTAAGCAAATGAAAAATAATCAAAGTTGGAGGCTCACAAATGAAGCAAACACGAGAGCTAGCGTCTCGACGCTGCAAAAATTCCCTGATCTGAATTGGGCGGTAAAGAGGACAGCGTTGAGACGTTGTCCCTAGCATCTCGACACTGCCAAGAAATTTCCAAAACAGAATGGCGGCAAAGGGATAGCATCGCGACGCTGTCGACAAATTTTCTTTAAATACATCTTATTCTTACATGACCAAAGGGAGTTGAATTTGAGAGATTTTAGACCTAAAACCGATTGGAGACCTTCTGTGGGAGCTGAAGCAAGGCCAAGAAGCGGGAATCACTCAAGAACGTGTGGAGATCGTGACGGGACATGTAGTTTTTTGTGGAATTGAGTTTTTCCTTATCTTTTCCTTATCTCTAGTTAATTTTATGGTTTTTCCATGTGTTAGCGTATATTGTAACGCCATGTAGGAGTAGCTAGACGTGTTCCTTAGGGATTGATGTAGTCGTTTATGATTATATGGATTGATTATTGGGATGTATTGTGCTTTTAATTTATCTACGCAATTATGATTAAATGTTTTCAATTACTTGATCACTAGTTGAATAATTTAAGTGTTGAATCTTACTCTGGAGATGGGATTTAGCTTAGACTTTACTAATTGCATGACTAAAGTAGAAATTCTAAGATCGGGAGATTTAGAATAATTTTAGAAGTTGTTAGAAGAACTAAACTCAAAGTCTTGCATGTTAATGAACTTAGATAGGGATATCAAGTTTGTTGTATGCATGAGAATCAATTATGCTTGGGAGAGATAGTTGTGATTTACGGTTCCTAGACTTGTAAATGAATTACACGTTAAAGATTCATTCCTTTAATCAATCCTAACCTAAATTGATGAAATCAATTACCTAAGAATTCTTTCAATTGAATTCCCAAGCTTTAATTTGCATTACCTGTGATTTCAATCTTTCATTCCTTTTTTATCCTTAAATAAAATTGAATAAGATTATTCATGGTAATTAATTAAACTAGAAAACCAATCCAGAGGACGACATTCGATTTAATCAATCACTATATTATTACTTGACTCGTACACTTGCGATAAGCATTTTGTGCATCAAATACTAATGAAAATAATATCATGTCATCATACAATATAACATTTATATTTAATTTATTATGCATGTTCATACTTATCCTATGGTGGGGTTTAGACTTGGCATACTTTTATGCAAAATATAATAATTAAACATACATCAAATGCTTATATAATTAAACAACAAAAATAGATCGATTTTTGGAATCCTAATGAAAATAAATTAAATTAATATAATCATATTATATTAATTATATTTAATAAAATAAAAATTACATTAATTAATAAAAAAAACGTCCAAAATCGCTCCCACATTCAGCATTCTCACTTGGAAGTCTCAAGACGCTATGAGGTCTAGCGTGCTACGACTACGAGATAGCATCAAATTGTTGCACATTAATTTTCTTAAATTTTGCTTATCTTTATGTTATTACTTGCAAAAACAACAATGAATTTTGACTATAATATTGTTATAGGTCATTTCGGAGCTTTCGGAGACAAAAAGGGCATATTGGTAATTAAAAATTTGTCAAAAACTGAAGGCCAATTCAAAAAGTCAACTGTGGCTGCAGATTCACATTGGAAACCCGAGGCAAGAGCATCAAGACGCTGCTCGACGCCACAAGACAACAGGCTAGCGTCGAGATACTGCCTAGTAGTGTCTCGACGCTAGGAAGATTTTTACCATTAAGGTTTTTGCCCGATTGGTAGATTTTATTCCATATATGGAACAGCGTCTCGACGTTGTCGGCTAGTATAAATGTGTATCTTTGTGATTAGGGTTGTATCTTTTCTTCATTTTTTAAATTTCAGTCGCTCGTCGCCCTCAAAATTCTCTGTACTTTTCAGTTTTCCTGCTCTGTAGAGTAGTTTTACTTTGGTTCTATGGTGGGTCGAGCCCAAGGGTCGTGTTCGGTGACGAGCTAAGCCAACTTTATCTAATCGAGACTCGGTAAATGTAAGTCTTGACATTCTTGAGACCTTGTATTTCAGTTTTATGAATTATTGTTGGTTGTGTTCTAAATTTATGTTTTAACTACAATTAGATCAATAGAATAGATGGACAACTGATTTGCTTGGCTCGGTTTAATTGTTCTGCTAAATTTGTTAGTAATAGTTTATTATGTTAATTGTGTTGAAAGGTGTTTTATCCCAATTGGCTCAATTGCATGATAAATCTAGGAATTTAGACTTAGGATTGTATAAATCCAGGTTGTTCCTAGTTTATACGAGCCTATCTAACGATCCACTTTTACTTAATTCAGTTAGACTCTAATAATTAATTTGTTGTGTTAATTAGAAATCTAATTACGCTTTGGCTTCGATGAGTTGGTCGGGTTGGAAATATTAGGGGTCTTTAATCACTGGATACAGTGACAGTTAGACAATTGGGTAATAATTCAATTGATTAAGAGAGTCAATGATTGAAATTACCAAACTTACATCCTGAGAACCGATTACATAACCCCGAGGTGAGATCTACCACATTTTTATTTTCTCGCTTTTTATTTCTTGCATTTCAGTTCTAGCATTTATTTTTTTCTTGCATTTTATTTTTTCCTAGCTAATTTTCCTTGCATCTCAACCCCCCATTAGTTCGGTCATCACAATAAATCTAAGATATATAAATTATAATTGTGTTCCCTATGTTCGACCCTGACCACTAGATCTACAGTTAGTTTTGGTGTCGTTGATTATAAATTTATTTGACAAGAGACCTCGACAATCTCTTCCATCACTACATCGAGTGGACCTCCAGGTAGTGTCTCGACGCCCTTGCTCGATGCTACGGATTGGAGACCAGCATCGACTTTCCTCCCGAGTAGCCTCATCTTTTCTTCATTTTTGCTGCATCTCCATGGTTTTTGCTCCTTTTTTTCAGTGCTCTTTCACAACACTTTTTCACGAACAACACGGACTTACAGACTCGATTTACAGATCAAATGCCCAAAACAATGGGCCCTTACATTGATCAAATCAATTGAAAAAGCTGTAAATCTAATGCCAAAAATCGAAAACATTTATTTTGAAAACCTTCATACTGAAAGGATTTGGAATTCCCTAATTCCGATACAGCGGAAGCAATTGGACCGTTCGTAAATTAATTTTGTTCTACAAAATACCAATACATTGACAAAAGGTTAAGCGGTGAGAAACATACCTCCGTTGACGACTCTGAATACTTCAACGGGCACCACCACGAGATCTTCCCCGCTATAACTCTGAGATTAGGAACGTAATTGTGGGACTACCTAATCTTGAATGGGAAAAAACTCTAGAGAGAAAATTCTCCCAAAAGTTCTTGAGTTGAGAGAATATGAGAGGGCCTTATGGTGGTCATATGTTGTGGTACCTAAACCCTAGGGTTAGTGTTCTATTTATAGGAGAAAGACCATGAATAAAATATTCATTTAAAATCAATTATTTCCATAACTGATTTAATCTGTTCCATAATCAATCAATTCCATAACCAATCAATTCCATAATTGATTAATCTTTTCCATAAATGATTGATCACTTCCATAAGTGATTAATCATTTCCATAATTGATTAATTTTCAATTAATTAATTCTTTAATTAATTAATCACCAATTAAATATCATATATTTAATTTCAGACCTTCTATTAGTTAATTAATTAATTACCCAATTAAATATCATATATTTAATTTCAGGCCTTCAATTAATTAATTCTATAATATGAATCAAATTCATATTAAAATTTGAACTCCTTCAAATTCTCTTATATCCTATAAATTTAATATGAATCAAATTCATATTAATATTTGAACTTCTTCAAATATTTATTTCTCTCATAGACTATAGTTTAATTAAATCTTATTTAATTTAAACTAAATTGAATAATTAATTAATTCATAATTAATTAATTCATCTTCTAATTAAATACCATATATTTAATTAGACATATATTTGAACTCTTTCAAATATATCAATCTCTCAATATAATAAAGTTTAATCTCAAATTAGACTTTATTATTTTTTTTTTTAATGCATCACTATACATTATATTAATTTGTATCTCATACAATTAACTTAATTCCCAATATGAATTTGAACTATTCAAATTCTCTCAAGATATATTTGTTCCCAATTACTCTTTACGAGCTAGCAGGGGGCCTAATGGACCTACAGGTCAGAAGCTCCAATGATATGAGGTTAATAGATTAAACTCATTAATCAGGTTAACCAATATTCATTAACTGTGGGTCATTCCACTAAAGACCCACAGCTGAACTCTTCTCACTGTAGAACATTTCTGTGTCCATGGATGTAGACATATGCCGGTAAGTCAATCCTTCACGAGTGTTCGTAACCACGGCTGGGTCAAATTACCGTTTTACCCCTGTGTTACATCTGTCTCCTTAAGTACCAGCGTTCCTCTAATGAACAACCTGTTTATGGTCCAACCATTAAACAGAAAGTCCCTCTCGGGCCAGTGAGAGGGCGAGATCCCTTTGTTCAAGTCCTGGAGTCACCACTTAAGGGAACATTCATCTACTTCTCCTAGAAGTGGGAATGAGTGAATTCCATCTTGTGTTGTCATGTCCCCAGCCCCACACTCGGTCTTGTCCCCAAGAAGGTAGGCTTATTGAGTCGGCGTGCAGGCCACTCTCACCCATACTAATCAAAGGACAATCCCTCGTGAGAAGGAGTTCATGACACACTCAGGATTAAGACTGAGTTACCTAGTTCATCCTATCGAAACAGTAACCTAACTAGTTAACGGTGTTACATCTAGTGGTTTACTATTTCGTGGTCCGGTCTTATGCAGACTCATTGCATAGGATACCCCCGCTCGCATGTCTCCTACATGGACGCCTTGGATTAATACGTCTGTATCGAATACAAAGCGGGCTGTATCACATAGTGTTACCAGGATAAGGTACCCAGCCATATCCTTGTACTATAGACCTTTTAAGTTGTTACTTGAACACCAATCCCTGTATGTCCCCACATACTAGTTCAAGTCACATGTAAACAACCTTGGATCTTAGTTTATTGGATTTGGGTCAAATTGTGCAATATTTAACAATAACACTTTATTGTAGAAACTCAATTACACTTTATTGAAACAAGTATACAATTTGTTTACATTCACTATCTACGAGTTTTAGGGCATAAAACCCAACACATACATCATATGTAGAGAAAACAATTCATCATCCTATAATGTGCAATTCTAAGGCAAAATGAAAACATGATATGACTCTGATACCAATTGAAGGGATCGTATCCCACAGCGGAAGCGAATGATCACTATGTTTCGATTTTGCTTAGAATTACAATATAGAAAAGATCTCATAACAGTAACTCCCTCTCTCCACTCACCACTCCCCAGCAATAATGCGGGGAGGAGTTATAATTTAAATTAATTAATAACTAAATCAAAATTTAATTAATTCAATTAAATAATTATTTAATTATTTAATTAAATATCATATATTTAATTAATATTTCATTTGAATCTAATTCAAATCCATATCTCCCTCATAATCTATAGTTTTAATATTAATTTTAACCAATAATTTGAATATGAATCCAATTCATATTAATTATATCTCTCATAGTTTAATTTGGAATCATATTCAAAATTAACTTTATATTATAATATATCAATATACAAATCACCAAGATTGGAGTTCATCATCAGATTTGATTAATAGCACCATAAAAGTGTTATTTTATTCCTACTAATCCGTGCTAGTTCATGTGAGTTTATTGATTAATTTGTGTGATTTATAGGTAATCGAGCATTAGAGGTTGAAGAGACGCTTCGGGTAAAAAAAAGGAGCTTAATTGGAGTTCTTAAAGCATACTTAGTCATCTAGGAGCTCAAGAGATGAAGATATCAGTTAATTAGGTGGTTATTCAGCTTTGATATTAAACAGTCAAGTAAATATTGTTATCAATTTCTGTTATTTCCATGTAGTGTTGTATTTAAGTGAGGGTTTTCTTTCACTCATAATAAGAGAGTTTTATACTGATTAATAAAACTTCTTTTCCCTCATTTACACGTGTTATGGTATCAGAGCATTTTTTTTTCTTTTACCCGCGTTTCTTGTGTAAGTGAGTTTTCTTGCGAACTTCTTCCTCGATCAAGAACTTCGCTCTGTCTTCAATGGCTGGAATCAATGCCTCGTCTTCGTCTACATCTAATCCAGCGATTGAATCCCTTGATTTGGATGTGCAATTGAATCCGTATCATTTGCATCATTCTATTACGTCGACTGTCACACTGGTAACGCAACAACTCATTGGTGCTAGTAACTACATCTCATGGAGTAAGGCAATGCGTATGGCTCTATCTGGAAAGAACAAACTAGGGTTCGTTAATGGAGTCATCGAGAAGCCTCTTGAAGGTAATCGTCTTGTTTCTTGGCAGTGTAACAACGACATTATCGCATCATGGATCATCAATTCAGTCTCAAAGGAAATTGCTGCTAGTCTTGTGTATACTGGGAGCGTGAAAGATATCTGGGATGAATTGAAGGAACGTTATCGACAAGTCAGTGGTCCTCATATCTACCAGCTCAGGAAGCAACTAGCTAATATGTTACAAGGTACTCTTTCTGTGGAAACTTATTATGTGAAAGTGACTACACTATGGCGTGAATTGATTGAATATCGGCCCGTCGATGAATGCACTTGTGGTGGTTCCAGATCGATCATATCTTTTTTAAACTCTGAGTTTATTATGATTTTCTTGATGGGCTTAAATGAGTCCTATGCCAATGTACGGACTCAGATTCTTCTCATGAATCCTCTGTCCTCCATTAACAAGGTTTTCTCACTGGTGATTCAAGAAGAACGTCAGCGAGGTACGATCAATCTCCCTTCTACGGAATCTGTAACATTGCTTGCTGCTGCAGACCCCTCCAAGAAAGGGAATGATCGTCCTAAGAGGAAGGAGGGTCAACGACCACCACCAGTCTGCTCGCACTGCAACATCAGGGGACATGTGATTGATAAGTGTTACAAGTTACATGGGTACCCGCCGGGTTACAGGTTTAATAATAGCTCCAATTCCAATCAAAGTCACTCGCAAAAGGTCAATGCTGATGTTCCCAAGAATCAGAATACTCAGTCAGCATTCTTTGCCAGTCTGAGCAACGACCAATACGGACAGTTGATGGGTTTATTACAAACTCACCTAGCCTCAGCCAAGCCTGATGTTGCTGATCCTAAAACAGAAACAACTCATGTAGCAGGTACTATTTCTACTGGTAAATGTTCCTCTAAATCATGGGTGATTGACTCAGGGGCTTCAAGCCATATTTGTCATGATCTAGGCTTATTCGTTAACATTCGTAATGTTGCTGGTGTTTCTGTTATCTTGCCTAATAAAAATCGATTCATGGTCAAGTTTCTTGGAGATGTTAAACAAGCAGAGGACTTATTGTTGATTGACGTGTTGTATATTCCGGAGTTCTCTTATAATCTCCTGTCTGTTAGCTCCTTGCTTAAAGATGATCGATATATCATTAATTTCTTTGGCAACTCCTGTTTTATTCAGGACAAATCTCAATTGAAGAGGATTGGCAAGGTTGATCTCTTAGATGGTCTTTACATGTTTGATGTTCCAGTTGTTTTACATACTAACAAGATATCTGCTGCCTTGGTATGTAAAACGTCCTCTACTGTCTGGCATCAGCGTTTGGGGCATCCATCTTTTGCTAAACTGAATGTCTTAAAGGATAGTTTACATATTTCTACTGCACATTTTGATTCTTGTCAAATCTGTCCGTTAGCTAAGCAAAGGAGACTCTCCTTTCCTTCTCTAAATAATGTTGCTGAGAACATGTTCGATTTATTACATTGTGACATTTGGGGGCCTTTTAGCACCCCCACTCATAATGGATATTCTTACTTTGTTACATTGGTGGATGATCATTCTAGATATACGTGGGTTTATCTGTTAAAACATAAAAATGATGTGCTGGCTGTTATACCTCGGTTTTTTAAAATGATTGAAACCCAGTTTTCGAAGGTAATCAAGGTCTTTCGTTCAGACAATGCCCCTGAACTAGCCTTTTCTGACTTCTTTGCTTCCACTGGAACCTTACATCAGTTTTCTTGCGTGGCTACACCACAACAAAACTCAGTTGTTGAACGAAAGCACCAGCACCTTTTAAATGTGGCTCGAGCCCTAATGTTTCAATCCAAGGTCCCTCTGTCTTTTTGGGGCGAATGTGTTTTAACAGCCACATTTCTTATCAATAGGACGCCAATGCCTTTGTTATCCAACAAAACCCCTTTTACTGTGCTATTCGGAAAGGTTTTTGATTATTCATTGTTAAAGGTTTTTGGATGTCTTGCTTATGCATCAACCTTGTCTATCAACCGGAAGAAGTTTGATCCTAGAGCTTCCCCGTGTGTCTTTGTTGGTTATCCGGCAGGAGTCAAAGGATATAAGCTGTATGATATAGTCAAACAACAGTTTATACTTTCAAGGGATGTCTTGTTTTTTGAAGAGTTGTTTCCCTTCCACTCTGTTGGTCAGGCAAATTTGTCATGCACAACAGATTTTTTGAGTCAGTTTGTTCTGCCCCAACCGTTGAATGATTTAGTTTTCTCTTCCGCTGCACCTTCTTCGACTACAGATGTTTTACCTGCCAATGAACCAGTTGATCTGCCCACTGCTGTTCCTACTAATGCTGATGACAGTGGTCATAACGATTGTACTAACACTAATATTCAGCCTGATAACAATGGTCCGATAGTTACTTCGAGTAATATAAACAATCAGTCTGGTATTCAGTCTCTTGCTGCTCCTTCTGCTCTTAGAAGACCAAGTAGACACCGCCAACCACCTGCTTATCTCAAAGATTTTCATTGTAATCTTTTGGTTGGATCTACACCTTCCTCCTCCAAGCCTTTTTCACTTGGCAAATATTTGTCGTATGATGCATTCTCATCTTCTCATAAACGTTTCTTATTAAACGTCACTACTGAGTATGAACCCACATATTACCATCAGGCTGCCAAATATTCTCACTAGAGACAGGCGATGGCTGATGAATTGGATGCTATGGAACGCACCAAGACATGGTCTATTGTGTCTCTTCCTAGCAACCATCATACTATAGGCTGCAAATGGGTCTATAAAGTTAAATATAAGCCGGATGGAACTGTTGATCGCTATAAAGCCAGGTTAGTAGCTAAGGGGTATAATCAACAGGAAGGAATTGACTTTCTTGATACATTCTCACCAGTGGCTAAGATTGTTACAGTCAAAATCCTTCTTACTTTGGCAACCTCATATAGTTGGTCTTTAGCACAAATGGATGTGAACAATGCCTTTCTAAATGGAGATCTATTTGAGGAAGTTTATATGGCTCTTCCATTAGGCTACAAGACCAATGTTGTTCCACTTCAGGGGGAGAAAGCTGTCTGCCGCTTGAATAAATCAATATATGGTTTAAAACAAGCATCAAGGCAGTGGTTTACTAAGTTTTCTTCTGCTTTAATGTCACATGGCTTCATTCAGTCTAAATGTGATTATTCCTTATTCACGCGAGGAGTTGGTTGCAATTTTGTTGCTTTGTTAGTCTATGTTGATGACATATTGTTAACAGGACCGTCTCCTACAGAAATTGATTCTGTTAAAGCCATCCTGAAAGCCCATTTTATGTTGAAGGATTTGGGAAACATTAAATACTTCCTTGGACTTGAATTGTCTCGATCTAAGCAAGGATTGTTTTTCTCTCAACGAAAATATTGTCTCCAGATATTGGATGACATTGGTTACCTTGATGCTAAACCAGCTCACACTCCTATGGATCCTAATCTCAAACTCTCCAAGCATGGTGGCACAGTGTTACCTCCAGATGAAGCAACAGCTTATCGAAGGTTAATTGGGCGTCTGCTATATTTACAGGTTTCTCGTCCTGACATTGCTTTTACTGTCCATTGTTTGAGTCAATTCCTCAAACAGCCAACATGTACACACCTACGAGCAGCATATCATCTTCTTCGATACCTGAAGAAATCACCAGGCCAAGGAATTCTCTTGAAACCAGTCACTAGTTTTCAGCTAAAAGCGTTTGTAGATGCCGATTGGGGTGCTTGTCTAGACACCCGACGCTCTGTATCTGGTTTTTGTATTTTTCTTGGGGAATCTTTGATTTCATGGAAGTCGAAGAAGCAAGCTACAGTCTCGAGGTCTTCAGCTGAAGCTGAATACCGTGCCTTAGTTGTTGTCAGTAGTGAGCTTATATGGATCAGTCAACTTTTGAGAGATTTGCGCGTTGAATGTCTTTCTCCTGCTATCACTTATTGTGACAACCAAGCAGCAATTTCAATAGCTTCCAATCCTATTTTTCATGAAAGAACGAAGCATATTGAAATTTATTGTCGTTTTGTAAGAGACAAGATCGTCGAAGGATTCTTAAAGCTACTTCCAATTCGTTCCCATCTTCAACTGGCTGACATGTTCACAAAGGCTCTCCCTTCATCCACCTTGACTTTTTTAATGGGCAAGTTGGGCATCACTGACGTTCATATGCCAACTTGAGGGGGAGTATCAGTTAATTAGGTGGTTATTCAGCTTTGATATTAAACAGTCAAGTAAATACTGTTATCAATTTCTGTTATTTCCATGTAATGTTGTATTTAAGTGAGGGTTTTCTTTCACTCATAATAAGAGAGTTTTATACTGATTAATAAAACTTCTTTTCCCTCATTTACACGTGTTAGAAGAGAAGAAGAAATTCCCAAGTATAAGGGTAAAGACCCCCAAGATTGACGTCAAAATGTTTAAAAAATGACCAAATCAACCTTCAAACCAGATCCACAACATTGAGCAAAAATGTGCTCAACGTTGCACAAATCGCTTCGTGTCTTTTCCATTCGAAGCGTCGAGACGCTGGCCTCAACATCTTGACTCTTTGGGTGTGCACACGCTGGAATAATTCACGCTTCCATCTGAAGTGTTAAAACGCCCTCCACGGCCTCTCGACGCTGCCCTTGGTAGTATATATAATGCGTTTTTCCAATGGTCGAATTAGGTTAGATTTTGAAAGTTTATTTGTTTGAAAGGTTTGGATTTGAAAGCCTGTTTGATTGAAAGGCTTTGATTTCGAAATCACCGTTTTGTTTGAAAGTCTTAACCAAAAGTTTTGGTTTCTAAAATTTGTTAGTTGCTTTACAAGTTTTTGCAAATATTTGTATCTTTTATTAAAAAAAAAAATTAAAGAACGAGTTTCGAACTCTGATATGGAAATAGCTTATTGAGTATTTTTGTACTCATTTTTGCTTTTCCAAAATGTTTTTAGATGAAGGATCGAGTGTAATAGATTTAGAAGAAATGAAGTTTCTAGCACATATCATCAAAAGATGTAGTTAAGGATTTGATAATTTTTCTTAGTAATCTTTCGTAAGAAATTGCTTTCATTGAATTATTTAAGTTTGTTTTAGTTTCTGAATGTTACGCTTCTGAATTATTATAAGATGACTGTATTTACGGTAGGTACAAATAATTTTAAGAATATGTCGAATAGGTCAATGACTTATCAAACACAAAATTGAAAGCTCATGGACTTAAGACACAAAACCAAAAGTTAAAGCCCCGTTTGATAACCATTTGGTTTTTGGTTGTTGGTTTTTGAAAATTAAGCTTATACTCACACATACTTCTACCTATAAGTTTCTTGGTTTTAGTATCAATTTTAATCCTATTTCCAAAAACCAAGTCCAATTTTGGAAACAAAAAAAAAAAAAAAAAAAAGTAGTTTTCAAAAACTTGTTTTTGTTTTTAAAATTTGGCTAGGAATTCAAATGCAACCTTAACTAGGAATGAAACCAATGGTAGGTAATTTAGAAGAAAACAAGCATAATTTTCAAAAACCAAAAACAAAAAGCCAAAACGGTTATCAAACGGGGCCTAAGGGACTTAATTACTACACAATTTTTAAGTTCATAAACCTATTGGACATAAAATTGAAAGTTCAATGACCTACTAGACAACTTTTGAAAATTCAAGGATTCATTTGACGTTGAAAGTTTAGAGACTACACTTGTAATTCAACCATATAAAATATCTACAAACGTAACAATCTCGACGCATTTGAAAAGAATGACTCGCAAATACTCGAAGAAAAAAAAAAAGTAGTCCGACTCGATGGATGAAAGTTTACACTTTGGTTATACATATAATTTTTTGACATGTCCACATTTCATAGAAAGAAAAATATAGAGAATTACAATGAACATTGAATGAGAATAAAAGGAACATATTTTTCCCTAAATTAATTATATACCAAAGTTCCCATAAATGCCTCTGGCTTTCTTCTGGCCCTCAAATATATATATATATATATATATATATATATCATAATAATAAGCTAGCTCCAAACCAGAGAGCTATATTTTTGTTGTTTAAAACTACAAGAGCTTTGCAGATTTAATTAATTTAAGCTTTAAGTAGCAACAAACCCTAATTCTCAGGTTTGAAACCAAACCCCTTCTGCCTCTTTTTTTTTTTTTTACTTTTATTTTTTTCCCTTTTTACTCTTTCTGATCTGTACAATATATTTCCTCAAATTTTCCCTTTATTTTTCTCCCAATGATTGCATTACTGAACATGCGACAGCTTGTGCCCAGTGTCTTAATTTCGCCTTCACCTGCTTTGGGTCTTCCCCTGCATTCATACAAATCAAACACAAAAATATTGATGTCTTCTAAAATATTAGTTATTTAATATAGGGATGATGTGGATTCAAATTTAATTATCGTCTTGTTCGCATAGATTTATATAGATTAATGGAGAATAGTGGGAAGTTTGAAGAAATATTTAATGTGTTGAGGATTTAATTGTTCGAAATAGGATTGCTTTCGAAATTACTTTCAGGATCTTTTTTAGATCATAGTTAAAAATTTTAAAAAAATTTCAAAGTAATTTTCAAGACCCTTTTTTGGAAATTTGGCTAAAACATTAGTATGCCATTTTCATAAACTTGATTTTCAATAATATACAAAAACAAAAAAAAAAGGAAAAAGTTTGTGTTGAATGGAAGTGTTAAATTTCAAAGAAAGTAAGGTGTTTCAAAAGCTACGTCTTACCTGGGCTGCAGACCCTCCATGTATCTGCCTCACTCTTGGGGCTCCCAAAAGATGAAGACCTTCCCCCGAAAGACGACGCCGAAGCAGTACTATGCGGCGTCGACACCGGACTCGGTGAGAGCTGTCGATTGACGGCAAAATAAAGGTCAAGGGCTGGCAATGTACCACACAACTTGTGCCCATCTTCCTCATTGAATGCAAACCCTAGCTCAATGCAGCCTTTGAGCTCATTCCAGTCCTCATCGGTTAAGTCATCCCTATCCCCCGCACCGTTCCTCGGGCGAAGCATTTGTCGTCGTCGCCTCTCCCATGCGAGATCCCTCGGCGTCTCGCACATCGAGAGTTGCTTGGACAAACGCTTCTTGGTCTTAAGGCGCGGTGGCGCCAATGGCATGTGCTTCAGCTCGTCCTCCGACTCACGGAGTGACGGGCACGACGACGACGAAGATAGCGCCGAAGGCATCCTTTGCAAGATTCTCTTGTCC
The DNA here is from genome assembly GCA_036850905.1 of Luffa acutangula. Taxonomy (NCBI): domain Eukaryota; kingdom Viridiplantae; phylum Streptophyta; class Magnoliopsida; order Cucurbitales; family Cucurbitaceae; genus Luffa; species Luffa acutangula. Next base: position 25,520,940 of record CM072089.1, on the reverse strand, counting down.
ATCATTAGCTAGGGTGAGGTGAAAAGAAAAATATACGAGGGGGCGGTGGCGGCAATTTATAACGACCCGCCAGCCGCACGCACAAGGAAAGAGGTCGGGGTCGGGGTCGGGGAAGAGGCAAGTTGGGAAATGGTTTAGTTTGAAGATGGGAAGAAGGCCACAGCCAGCCCGACCGAGTAAGGGCAGAGAAGATGGGGAGGGCTTTAATGGGGAGAAGGAAACAAGAATATGGAGGAAAAGGGATGGCCATCATCAATAGGGAGGTTGATTCAGTTATTCCCTTCCCACCATTCCTTTCTAACTAACATTCTCACTTTCAACTCCCTTAATTTAGTCCATTTCTAGTTTTTCTATACTTAGAATTTGCACACCCTTCTTCATTTTCAACTCTTCACTTTCTACAATATACATCTTTGCACTTTTTCCCTTCAAATTTTCTTATTTACCCTTGTATCCTTACTTGGGTGTGAAACTCAACTGTTTAACTTTCTCCCTTGTCAAATTTGCATGGGACTAGGATTATTGTTAGAAAACATTTTTGACTAAACAAAAAATCAACAATAGGTGTCCTTTAAATTTATGTATTTATTTGATGAAAGTTGACTTTGAGTTTTCTCCATACCCTTTGATTTTTATGGGATTAAAATTGTTTAGATAAATTATTAGAGTTGTGAATTCTACGTTTCATGTTCGAGAATGATAAAATAAAGAAATGAATTTATCATACTCAATATGGGTTATGTTAAGCTTCTCTTACCATTACAAATTCTACTATAATTTAAAGTAATGCGCAAAGGTTTATACTTCATTTGTGGCATGCCAAAACTTCTTGCCTAACACTATATATGCCTTCAACTTTTGTTTGAATAGTAGTGCAACCTTGAGTTATATGCAAAAAGTGCAACATGCAAGGGCAATTATGTGGAAGTGCTTGTATAGGTCTTTAAACTTTTGTCAAATGTTGAGTTCAATAATTTAGGGGGTGTTTGGGGGAAGGTTCTCGGAAATAGGGGTTTTGGAAATAGGGTGATTTGGGAAATCTTGGAGTTTTGGAAGTCTGTGTTTGGGGTACTGATTTCTAAAATCCGATTTTGGAAGTGTGTGTTTGGGGTACTGATTTCTAAAGTCTGGTTTCGGAAGTCTGTGTTTGGGGTGCTGATTTCTGAAGTCTGAGTTTCTGATTTTTTTTTTTTTTTTTTTTTATCAATGGTATACCATTGTTCTAAATTAATAATTTAAAATTATCTTTCCACTAACTCTAGATTTGGGATTTTAACTCACAATTTTGATAAAAAAAATCCAAATTCTAAAGAAGAAAAAAATCATTTTCTACTGTTCAATTTTTTCTCACACTTGTTACATTTCCTAGTTTTTTTTTTCAATGTTATACAATTCTTTTAAAACTAATAAATTAAAATATTCTTTCCATTAATTGTAAATTTGGGATTTTAAGTCACAATTTTAATAAAAAATCCAAAGTTTCAAAAAAAAATCGTTTTCCATTCTTCAATTTTTTTTCACACTTGTTACATTTCCTGTATTTGTTCTGAACATAGATATTATCAAAACTCACGGTCGAAAAATAAACAAAATTGATTGGAAAATTAATTTTGAAGGTTTGCCACTGCATGGGTAAAAAAACTTTGTTACATTACAAAAAAAAATAAGTTTTACATATATTAATTTGCAAATTGATCATTGTTAAGTTTGTCAATTGACACATAATTATCTTAACTTAAAATTGATTAATTTTTTTTTTAATTAACTCTAAGTTCAATAGTTTTTTTTTCTTTCAAATTAAGCCCAATGTTTAAAAATTAAATACATGCATTTGAATCTTATATTAACTCAACTATAGAAAACATTTTTTTTTTAGTTTTCTTTATTTAACTTGAAAATTGATTACGTTGTAATTGACTCAATGTTTGGTCTATTGTGTTTTTAAAAAAAATAATAATAAAACTAAACTTTTGGCACAATTGAATATAATATGTGACTTTACTTTTTATTTTTCTCATTATCTCACTGTTGAGAAATATAGTTCATTTTTATTTAATTGCCTCTTATTTGAAAACGCATTGGAAAATTGATTTTGAAGGTTGAATAACCTACCTTATGACTTCAATCATTTGAAATTAACTAAAATTGTAGCAGCCAGCTTTAAAGAAAAAAAAATATATGGGGAGGTGGGCAGGCTCGGTCAAAAAGGGGAAAAAGAAATGGGGGGAAACTTCCCCCCAAATTCGGTCAATTGACCGTTTTTAAAAAAAATATACCTGAATCTTTCTCTCTCTCCCTCTCACAAACTCTCTCTCTCTCATCTCCTTCTCCCTCACGCTCTCTCTCCCATCTCTGCAACCCGCCGTCCACACGCCGCCGCCTCCACCGTCGCTCGAGCCGCACGTCGTCGCCTCCGCCGTCCTCTCGCCGTCGCAAATCGCCGACGGTAAGTACTCGAACTCTCTCTCCTGTTTTCGTCTCTCTCTCACTCGGCTCCCTCTCTTTCTCCTCACCACAGCCTGCCGCCCGACGCCCGACGCCTGCCGCTCGCCTCCTATCGTCGTGAACTGTCGCCGTTCGCCGTCTCCCGAAGTGTTGCCGCCACCACGTTTAGCTAGCCATTCGTGCATGCCGCCGCCGCCGCGTCCAGATCTGTTTGTTCTTCGTCGCTCGGATTTGATTACCGCCGTCACTGCCTTAAGACAAATAGCCGCACGACTCTTGTATGTTCGACGATTTCAGTTAGTGGGTAAGTGAGATATAAGGTGTTTTGGTCAATTTAATGTTTAATCATGGATACCCATTGGTTTTAGCTTCCGATTTCAAGGTGCCCGTGGCGTTTGGAGGCCGAATTGTCGAATTTGAGCGATTTGGGACTGCTGGACAGCAAGCCGTGGTTCTGTTTTGGGTGAGTTTTGGTTGTTAAATTACCCCCAAATTTAATGGGTTCCTAGTTGAATGTTTGGATTAGAGTCCCTATTTGATTGAGAGTTTCGTTCCTTGTTGTAGCTTGCTTAAGAGCCTTGGAGTTAAGAAATTTCTTGAAGGTTAATCCAATATCTGCTTCACTAAGGTAAGTAGCCCTTTGGAATTAATTCTATGCTTTACACCCATTTTAGTTGAGAATGGTTTATAATAGCATGAGTTGGTTTTAACCTTTGAGTTGCCCTCTGGAATTTAAGTAGCTAATTGGATTCAAATTCCATGTTTTAAATGCATTATATGGTAGCTGAACATGGTGAGTAACTCGCTGCGTTAGCCTGAAATGTTTATGCCTTGAGATGACTGTTTGCTCCTAGCATGAACTGATATTAAATATTTGGATTGAGATTGAGATGTTATGAATACGGTTGTCTTCAGGAATATGGTTGTTGTGTGCTTGTGCTATGTAATGGGTGAAAGTGTTGGACTGTTGTATATTATATGTTGACTGATATTATTAGTGGACGACGGGGAGTTGAAATTTATCTCTGTTTAGGAGTGTTGTTGCCGCCTTCGTTTCTTGTTCTTGAGTTTGTTGGAGTTGTGATGGTGCGTAACAGTTTAGCTTGTCAGTATTCTCTGTAAAGGAAAAGAATTTGGTTAACGGGGTTGCAGTTGAAATTAGTAAGTGTTAAGGGGTCCTAATAGGCAAAGGATTAAGAAAGGGAGAAGAATAGACTAGTTGTCTTGACTGAGGGTCGTGTCGATTAAACACCTAGGACTGAAATGTATTAGACTGAAATGAGAGGCTTAATGGGCGGGACTTGGCTTCGCAGACTAGGTGCCATTTACTAACTGTGGAAGTTAATTTCTGACTTAAACCCATGAACGCCCCACCAGTGAAATGGTAGTTAGAGCGCTACGCACCCATTATTGTCTTGTGGGATGAGACTTAGCTCCACTGACTGGGTGCCATCTACCATCAGTAGGAGTAGAGACCTCCCAAAACTCCCACTTGTGCACTACCAGTGAGTTGGCAAACTTTTATATAAAGGTGAGCTAATTGAACACGAGACCCGAACCACAGATAAATGAAATGAAATAAACGAGAATAAGATGACCTAACCCTTAGGCCCTTAACTCGAATAAAATGTTAAAACTTTGATTGTTGCAAGTATCTTGAAGTATTGCTACTTACTGAGTATTTTCTTAAATACTCATTCTTTTCCCTTACATACAACTGCAGGTAGAGGTAAAGGTGTACAGAATGCGTGACTGAGAGCTGCTGAGCCATGGATCTCCTTTAGGATAGTCTTCCGCATTTTGTGTTTTGAAATTCTTCTTTTGAACTTGTATTTCGAATGATTTAAGGTTTATTCCGCTTTAAGTTTTTGTGTGAATGGCTAAAGTGTTCTTTTGTTCTGTTCTAACTGGGATCCCAGGTTGAAAAATTTTACAAAATTTCTAAGTATGTTTTCTTTAAATGATATTTCCTCGCTGTTCTTAGAAGTAGAATGAAATGTATGTAGAAACGGCCCTAGGATCTAGGCATGAAAAGTTGGGTCGTTACAAAAATGGTTGGAAAATATTTTTAAACAACAAAACTTTATTATTCAACTAAGGAATAAATAACAAAGAAAGCAAACAAATATTAAATCATGAAAATAATATCATATTAAATAATAGTTAGTGTGCCCAGTGTGAGAATTAGGGTTTTTCAAAAAAAAAAGTGATCTTGGAAAATTGAGAGAGAAATGGGGAGTGATTTGTGAAGTGGGGGATAGGGAAATAGGGGTTTCTAAAAATGGGAGCCCAAACACCAACTTCCAAAAATGGAGTGTTTTCCAAAACCCCCCACTTCCAAGAAAAGGCACCCCAAACACCCCCTTAGGGTTTTAAAGGAATATGACCAATTTGTCTTTAAGGATTTCATACATGGGATTGCAAGCCGGCCAAGTTCTTCTTCTCATTATTTATTTTTAATTAGGGTTAGAAAATGGTCGAATGTCTATATAAGAGTAAGTGATGCATTTTATTTTATTGATTATACATTATGTATAAATTTTTGTCGAGAGAGCTTTTCATTAATTCGGGTGGTTTTTTATGCGCAATTTGCTTACCGCAAGTGTACAGGCCAAGTTATAATATAGTGATTTTTAAATCAAATGTCGTTCTCTGGATTCAATTCCTAATCAATTTAATTACCGTAAATACTCAAATCCAATGTTATCTAGGGAATAATTAAACTTAGTGAGAATGAATGTAAAATTAACACAAAGCTAAAAAATATGGAAATCAAATGGTGACAAGTTCTTAGGGAGTTGATTTCACCAATTGAGATTATGAATTAATTCATGGATGATTAACATGCTATGATTCATAAATCTAGGAATAGTTAAATCATATATATCTCTCCCGAGCATACATAATTCTCTCACATGCAATGAATGCAATATCCCTATCTAAATTCATTAACATACAAGGCCTTAAGGTTAATCCTTTTTAACGATTTCTAAGATTATCTTTTATCTCCCGATCTCAAGACTATCCTAGTTATGCATAACGAGATCTAAGCTAAACCCCTCTCCCGAGCTAGATTTAGACACAATCATCAATCAATTCATGGCCAATAAATTTTCTTTAAGGGAAGTCTATGCATAAATGAAATCATAACAAACATCCAAGAATCAATCCATAATTGCCCAAATGGCTACATCAATCCCTAAGATAATGAACCTAGCTACTCATACAACGTGTTACGATATAAGCTAAGTCAAAAACAACCATTGAAAACAACTAAAATCAAGAGGGAAAGGATATTAAACGCTAAGTCGTCGAAACCGCACGTCCCCGTCACGATCTCCACGAGCCAAGCCTTCGAATCCCGCTCCTCCAACTTGCTTCAGCTCCCACAGTAGGTATTTAGTCGAGTTTAGGCGAAAATAGCATCCAAAGAAGTCTCATTGGCCAGCCCTAATCACATAGTATAGGAAATTTGTCGACAACGTCGCGACGCTGTCCAAAAAACGCTCATTCTGTTTAGGAAAATATTGAGAGCGTCAAGACGCTAAGGTCACTTAGCCGCTTGAAACAGATAAGGAAAATGCCACCGTCGAGACTCCCAAAGAGCAGCGTCGAGACGCTAGCTCTCAGATAAGCGTACTTTTCCAAGCCTCCAACATTTCTTCTTTTCGGTTCTTCAGCCTCTTTTCGCATCCCGGATACCCAATCATTCCCATTTTCTCAATAGCTCCAATACATAATTCCTACAAATAAAACACTAAAATGCATGAATTTGGTCAATTTAATATCAAAGACTAACTAAATTAATTAGGGAAAAATAGCTTGCTACGCTTGCTATCAGTTTTGAACTATATGCCAAAAACATTCTAATAAGATTGATCAATTTTCTAGGAGTATCTTACTCTTGAGTTAAGGAATTTGTTTTGTCTCGAGAGTTTTATCTAAAGCGACTCCTTCCATATATCAATATCCATGTATCCTATGAGTGTGTTTTTTTCTTTTGAGTTCAACAATTGCAAGGATAGTGTAGCACTCCAGGTTTTATTAAGACTAACCTAGTGACATTATAAAACTCTTGAATCAAATCTAACCGAGTGCACCGAAAATTTCGACAGCATAATATCATACATAAGACTAAACCAATTTTTTCCCTTTAATTTGTTAAGCATAAAAACCACACACTTCTAGGATCACCCAAACTCAACCACACATCACTTCAACACCATAGACAACTCAACTTCACAACATAAGGAGTCAGATCTCGCATTCACAACTGACATCAGATTCACAACTTCTAGGAAAAACATACAACTCATTTGCTAGGAACAACTTAAGTTCATTGAATAATAAGAGTTCAAACTTCAAAGAAAACCACTCACAGCTAAGTCTAACTTCTTAAAATAAACTAACTAAACAATTGCCTATATGCATCAAACGTAAAACCACTATACCCTATCCATCCAGATAAATAAATTGAAAACTACAAAACCAAGAACTAGATAACCAAATAACTTGATAACAAAGACGTCTAGACCAGTGGAGTCACTCCTCGAACGCCTCCTCATCTGCATCACCAGACTCATAAAACTCATCAACACCTGCATAATCTGAAAATGTTGGAGGGAGAAAGGGAGGGGGTCAGTTCAACCACAGTACTGGTAAGAAGTTCACACTCGGTGAGCCATCAAACAGCAAACAACATATTAACATGTTAGGCACACACATCTAACATACTTACAAAGTGATAAACAAACATCATATGCTCTTAACACAATTTAGGGGTGTTTGGGGGAAGGTTCTCGAAAATAGGAGTTTTGGAAATAGGGTGATTTGGGAAATCTTGGGGTTTTGGAAGTCTGTGTTTGGGGTGCTGATTTCTGAAATCTGATTTTGAAAGTGTGTGTTTGGGGTGCTGGTTTCGAAAGTCTGTGTTTGGGGTGCTGATTTCTGAAGTCTGAGTTTCTGATTTTTTTTTTTTAATTTTTTATATCAATGGTATACAATTGTTCTAAATTAATAATTTAAAATTATCTCTCCACTAACTCTAGATTTGGGATTTTAACTCACAATTTTGATAAAAAAATCCAAATTCTAAAGAAGAAAAAAATCATTTTCTACTGTTCAATTTTTTCTCACACTTGTTACATTTCCTAGTTTTTTTTTTCAATGTTATACAATTCTTCTAAAACTAATAAATTAAAATATTCTTTCCATTAATTGTAAATTTGGGATTTTAAGTCACAATTTTAATAAAAAATCCAAAGTTTCAAAAAAAAAAAATCATTTTCCATTCTTCAATTTTTTTCCACACTTGTTACATTTCCTGTATTTGTTCTGAACATAGATATTATCAAAACTCACGGTCGAAAAATAAATCAAATTGATTGGAAAATTAATTTTGAAGGTTTGCCGCTACATGGTAAAAAACTTTGTTACATTACAAAAAAAAAAAAAAAAGTTTTACCTATGTTAATTTGCAAATTGATCATTGTTACGTTTGTCAATTGACACATAATTATCTTAACTTAAAATTGATTAATTTTTTTTTAATTAACTCTAAGTTCAATAGTTTTTTTCTTTCAAATTAAGCCCAATGTTTAAAAATTAAATACATGCATTTGAATCTTATATTAACTCAACTATAGAAAACATTTTTTTAGCTTTCTTTTTTTTTTTTTTTTGAACAACCCTTTTTTTTTCTTTATTTAACTTGAAAATTGATTACGTTGTAATTGACTCAACGTTTGGTCTATTGTGTTTTTTTTTTAAAAAATAATAATAAAACTAGACTTTTGGCACAATTGAATATAATATGTGACTTTACTTTTTATTTTTCTTATTACCTCATCGTTGAGAAATAGAGTTCATTTTTATTTAATTGCCTCCTATTTGAAAACGCATTGGAAAATTGATTTTGAAGGTTGAATAACCTACCTTATGACTTCTATCATTTGAAATTAACTAAAATTGTAGTAGCCAGCTTAAAAAAAAATGGGGAGGTGAGCAGGCCCGGTCAAAAAGGGGAAAAAGAAATGGGAGGAAACTTCCCCCCAAATTCGGTCAATTGACCGTTTTAAAAAAAAAAATACCTGAATCTTTCTCTCTCTCCCTCTCACAAACTCTCTCTCCCTCTCGTCTCCTTCTCCCTCCCGCTCTCTCTCCCATCTCTGCAACCCGTCGTCCACACGCCGCCGACCTCGCGCCGCACGCCACCGACCTCCCGCTCTCTCTCCTATTTTCGTCTCTGTCTAACCCGGTTCTCTCTCTCACTCGGCTCCCTCTCTTTCTCCTCACCACAGCCTGCCGATCGACGCCTGCTGCTCGCCTCCCGTCGCCGTGAACTGCCGTCGTTCGCCGTCTCCCGAAGTGCTGCCACCACCACATTCAGCTAGCCAGTCGTGCACGCCGTCGTCGCCGCGTCCAGATCTGTTTGTTCTTCGTCGCTCGGATCTGATTACCGTCGTCACTGCCTTAAGACAAATAGTCGCACGACTCTTGTATGTTCGACGATTTCAGTTAGTGGGTAAGTGAGATTTAAGGTATTTTGGTCAATTTAATGTTTAATCATGGATACCCATTGGTTTTAGCTTCTGATTTCAAGGTGCCCGTGGCGTTTGGAGGCCGAATTGTCGAATTTGAGCGATTTGGGACTGCTGGACAGCAAGTCGTGGTTCTGTTTTGGGTGAGTTTTGGTTGTTAAATTACCCCCAAATTTAATGGGTTCCTAGTTGAATGTTTGGATTAGAGTCCCTATTTGATTGAGAGTTTCGTTCCTTGTTGTAGCTTGCTTAAGAGCCTTGGAGTTACGAAATTTCTTGAAGGTTAATCCAATATCTGCTTCACTAAGGTAAATAGCCCTTTGGAATTAATTATATGTTTTACACCCATTTTAGTTGAGAATGGTTTATAATAGCATGAGTTGGTTTTAACCCTTGAGTTGCCCTCTGGAATTTAAGTAGCTAATTGGATTCAAATTCCATGTTTTAAATGCATTATATGGTAGCTGAACATGGTGAGTAACTCGCTGCGGTAGCCTGAAATGTTTATGCCTTGAGATGACTGTTTGCTCCTAGCATGAACTGATATTAAATATTTGGATTGAGATTGAGATGTTATGAATACGGTTGTCTTCAGGAATATGGTTGTTGTGTGCTTGTGCTATGTAATGGGTGAAAGTGTTGGACTGTTGTATATTATATGTGTTGGGTTTTATGCCCTAAAACTCGTAGATAGTGAATGTAATCGTTGACCGGATATTAATGAAATAATATTGATATATTTTTCCATTAATTGTTATTAGTTATTTTATATTTGTCTTTGCCTAATAATAACCCTAATCCAATAAACTAGACATCCGAGGCTGTAATATGAGTCTTGAACTATATGTAGCGACATATGGGATCATTGTTCAAGAAACAGCCTAAAGGGTCTATAGTATAGGGATAAGACTAGGTGCCTTATCCTGGTGACACTATGGATACGGCTCACTTTGTATTTGATACAAACGCTGCGATCCAACGCGTTCGTGTAGGAGACATGCGAGTGGGGGTATCCTATGCAATGAGTTTGCATAAGACCGGACCGCGAAATAGTAATCACTAGTTATAACACCGTTAACTAGTTGGTTTTCTATTTTCACTAGGACGACCTAGACAACTTAGTCTTAATCCTGAGTTGATTATGGACTCCTGCTCATGAGAGATTGTCCTTTGATTTGTATGGGTGAGAGTGGCCAATACGCCGACTCAATAAGCCTACCACTTTGGGGACAAGATCGAATGGGGAGCTGGGAACATAATCGTACAAGATGGAATTCACTCCTTCCCGACTTTAGGGAAGCAGATGAGTGTTCCCTTAAGTGGTTACTCCGAGTCTTGAACAAAGGGCCCTACCCTCTCAATGGCACGAGAGGGTTTTCTGTTTGATGGTTGGACCATAAACAGATTGTTCATTAGAGGAGAATTGGTACTTAAGGAAATAGAGGTGACCCAGGGGTAAAACGGTAATTTGACCCAGCTGGTGTTACGGACACTCGTGAAGGACTAACTAGTCGATATTGGTCTAAGTTCCGTGGACACAGAAAATATGTCTGCAGTGAGAAGAGTGCAACTGTGAGTCTATAGTGGAATGTACACACAGTTAACGAATATTGATTATTGTGGTTAATGAGTTTAACCAATTAATCTCACATCGTTGGAGCTTCTGATATGCAGGTCCATAAGGTCCCACTGGTAGCTCGTAAAGTAATTTGAGGCAACTAAGTAATTAAATGTAAATTGAAAATGTTCAATTTACTAAGGGAAATAAATATAATATATATTGATATATTATTATGAGAGAAATTAATATTTGAAGAAGTTCAAATATAAGTTTATGGAAGATTGAAAGAATTAATTAATTTAAGTCCTAAAAGTGTTTGGGCAAAATTAATTAATTCAAGGCCGGAAATTAAATATATGATATTTAATTGGTGGTTAATTAATTAAAGAATTCATTAACCATGAATTAATCAATTATGTAAATAATTAATCACTTAAGGAAGTGATTAATCATTTATGGGAATGATCTAATTACTTATGGAAGTAATTAGTCATTTATGGAAAAGATTAATCAATTAGGGAATTGATTGATCATGATTGATTATTTAAGGAATAAGATTGAATCAATTTTGGAAAAGATTGATTTAATTGAATATTTTATTCATGGCCTCTCTTCTATAAATAGAACACTAGACCTAATTGGTCATGACACTTTTGACACTTGACACTCTTGAAAGACAAGACCTAGAATTCTCTCTAGCCTCCCTCTTAGAGAAAGACTCCCACAAGTCTTTGGCCTCCTAGACTTAGAGACATACCGGTGTAACTTCTGTGGTTATTGTGTCAATCAAGAAGGAATTTCCAGTGAAGAAAAACAAAGGCGACTGCTGCGTTTTCGTTCGTTGGAGCATCGTCGGCGAAGAACGGTCAAGTCTACAACGGAGGTTTGTAACGGTTCTTCCTCTTTTCGTTAGAAAAGTTTTAAAAATAAATTTAGATTTATTTTAGCATGTTTAAACCGTTTTTACAGCGACTTTAAAGTTAGTTTAAAGTTTTGTTTGAGTAATCGTAACGGTATTTTAATGTTAATTAATATACGGCGTAAGGTCCAATCGATGCGCTTCCGCTGCGTGGGGACTTTTATTCCCTTCAATATGTTGACTAGTATTGTTAGTGGACGACGGGGAGTTGAAATTTATCTCTGTTTAGGAGTGTTGTTGCCGCCTTCGTTTCTTGTTCTTGAGTTTGTTGGAGTTGTGATGGTGCGTAACAGTTTAGCTTGTCAGTATTCTCTGTAAAGGAAAAGAATTTGGTTAACGGGGTTGCAGTTGAAATTAGTAAGTGTTAAGGGGTCCTAATGGGCAAAGGATTAAGAAAGGGAGAAGAATATACTAGTTGTCTTGACTGAGGGTCGTGTCGATTAAACACCTAGGACTGAAATGTATTAGACTGAAATGAGGGGCTTAATGGACGGGACTTGGCTTTGCAGACTATGTGTCATTTACTAACTGTGGAGGTTAATTTCTGACTTAAACCCATGAACGCCCCACCAGTGAAATGGTAGTTAGAGTGCTACTCGCCCATTAGTGCCTTGTGGGATGAGACTTAGCTCCACTGACTGGGTGTCATCTACCATCAGTAGGAGTAGAGACCTCCCAAAACTCCCACTTGTGCACTACCAGTGAGTTGGCAAAATTTTATATAAAGGTGAGCTAATTGAACACGAGACCCGAACCACAGATAAATGAAATGAAATGAACGAGAATGAGATGACCTAACCCTTAGACCCTTAACTCGAATAAAATGTTAAAACTTTGATTGCTGCAAGTGTCTTGAAGTATTGCTACTTACTGAGTATTTTCTTAAATACTCATTCTTTTCCCTTACATACAACTGCAGGTAGAGGTAAAGGTGTACAGAACGCGTGACGGAGAGCTGCTGAGCCATGGATCTCCTTTAGGATAGTCTTCCGCACTTTGTGTTTTGAAATTCTTCTTTTGAACTTGTATTTCGAATGATTTAAGGTTTATTCTGCTTTAAGTTTTTGTGTGAATGGCTAAAGTATTCTTTTGTTCTGTTCTAACTGGGATCCCAAGCTGAAAAGTTTCACAAAATTTTTGAGTATGTTTTCTTTAAATGATATTTCCTCGTTGTTCTTAGAAGTAGAATGAAATGTATGTAGTAACGGCCATAGGATCTAGGCATGAAAAGTTGGGTCGTTACAAAAATGGTTGGAAAATATTTTTAAACAACAAAACTTTATTATTCAACTAAGGAAGAAATAACAAAAAAAGCAAACAAATATTAAATCATGAAAATAATATCATATTAAATAATAGTTAGTGTGCCCAGTGTGAGAATTAGGGTTTTTCAAAAAAAAAAAAAAAAAAAAAAAAAAAAAAAAAAAAAAAAAGTGATCTTGGAAAATGGAGAGAGAAATGGGGAGTGATTTGTGAAGTGGGGGTTTGGGAAATAAGGGTTTCTAAAAATGGGAGCCCAAACACCAACTTCCAAAATGGAGTGTTTTCCAAAACCCCCACTTCCAAGAAAAGGCACCCCAAACACCCCCTTAAGGGTCGTTTGTTTGACGGTAATCCAAGATGTCCATGATGGACATCTTGGATTACCTCGTTTGTTTTGTGGTAATGTTGGATACCTAGGAAATTCGGGATGCCTGGGCATCCTAGGATGCCCATACGGGAGGCATCCGAGGAGCTTTTGATGCCCTCGTGAGAGATGGGTTTCAAAGATTCCCATGTTGAGGGCACCTTCAGATGACACTTTTACCCCTCCATTTTACAATTTGTATTTTTATTTAAAAATAAATTAATTTATTCATACACTAAGAAATAACCATTTATTTTTTAAATTTTACATTAAGATGTAAACTAAATGATAGTTATATTGAATAATATTTTAATTTATTTTTTATTTATTCCCTTAATAATAATACTAAACTATATTAAACTAATAGCTAAATTAGCTAAAAATTAGTAAGGACATTATTGGTATTATACATAATCTAAGAACTTTCCCGTACAAAAATCCTGCAAAACAAACATAGTTATTTGAATATTCCCATATATTCTTATAAATTATTCCTTCAAACCAAACACGGTTATCTAAAATGTCGGGCATCTATATTTCTGGGTATCTATAATTTCAGGCATCTGAATATTCTGGTTATCTAGATTCTCAAAAAACAAACGGCCCCTTAGGGTTTTAAAGGAATATGACCAATTTGTCTTTAAGGATTTCATACATGGGATTGCAAGCCGGCCAAGTTCTTCTTCTCATTATTTATTTTTTATTAGGGTTAGAAAATGGTTGAATGTCTATATAAGAGTAAGTGATGCATTTTATTTTATTGATTATACATTATGTATAATTTTTTGTCGAGAGAGCTTTTCATTAATTCGGGTGGTTTTTGATGCGCAATTTGCTTACCGCAAGTGTACAGGCCAAGTTATAATATAGTGATTTTTAAATCAAATGTCGTTCTCTGGATTCAATTTCTAATCAATTTAATTACCGTAAATACTCAAATCCAATTTTATCTAGGGAATAATTAAACTTAGTGAGAATGAATGTAAAATTAACACAAAGCTAAAAAAATATGGAAATCAAATGATGACAAGTTCTTAGGGAGTTGATTTCACCAATTGAGATTATGAATTAATTCATGGATGATTAACATGCTATGATTCATAAATCTAGGAATACTTAAATCATATATATCTCTCCTGAGCATACATAATTCTCTCACATGCAATGAATCCAATATCCCTATCTAAATTCATTAACATACAAGGCCTTAAGGTTAATCCTTTTTAACGATTTCTAAGATTATCTTTTATCTCCCGATCTTAAGACTATCCTAGTTATGCATAACGAGATCTAAGCTAAACCCCCTCTCCCGAGCTAGATTTAGACACAATCATCAATCAATTCATGGCCAATAAATTTGCTTTAAGGGAAGTCTATGCATAAATGAAATCATAACAAACATCCAAGAATCAATCCATAATTGCCCAAATGGCTACATCAATCCCTAAGATAATGAACCTAGCTACTCATACAACGTGTTACGATATAAGCTATGTCAAAAACAGTCATTGAAAACAACTAAAATCAAGAGGGAAAGGAGATTAAACGCTAAGTCGTCAAAACCGCACGTCCCCATCACGATCTCCACGAGCCAAGCCTTCGAATCCCGCTCCTCCAACTTGCTTCAGCTCCCACAGAAGGTATTTAGTCGAGTTTAGGCGAAAATTGCATCCAAAGAAGTCCCCTTGGCCAGCCCTAATCACATAGTATAGGAAATTTGTCGAAAATGTCGCGACGCTGTCCAAAAAACGCTCATTCTGTTTAGGAAAATATTGAGAACGTCAAGACGCTAAGGTCACTTTGTCGCTTGAAACAGATAAGGAAAATGCCACCGTCGAGACTCCCAAAGAGCAGCGTCGAGACGCTAGCTCTCGGATAAGCGTACTTTTCCAAGCCTCCAACATTTCTTCTTTTCGGTTCTTCAGCCTCTTTTCGCATCACGGATACCCAATCATTCCCATTTTCTCAATAGCTCCAATACATAATTCCTACAAATAAAACACTAAAATGCATGAATTTGGTCAATTTAATATCAAAGACTAACTAAATTAATTAGGGAAAAATAGCTTGCTACGCTTGCTATCAGTTTTGAATTGTATGCCAAAAACATTCTAATAAGATTGATCAATTTTCTAGGAGTATCTTACTCTTGAGTTAAGGAATTTGTTTTGTCTCGAGAGTTTTATCTAAAGCGACTCCTTCCATATATCAATATCCATGTATCCTATGAGTGTGTTTTTTTTCTTTTGAGTTCAACAATTGCAAGGATAATGTAGCACTCCAGGTTTTATTAAGACTAACCTAGTGACATTATAAAACTCTTGAATCAAATCTAACCGAGTGCACCGAAAATTTCAACAGCATAATGTCATACATAAGACTAAACCAATTTTTTTCCCTTTAATTTGTTAAGCATAAAAACCACACACTTCTAGGATCACCCAAACTCAACCACAAATCACTTCAACACCATAGACAACTCAATAGGCCCCAAACTTCACAACATAAGGAGTCAGATCTCGCATTCACAACTGACATCAGATTCACAACTTCTAGGAAAAACATACAACTCATTTGCTAGGAACAACTTAAGTTCATTGAATAATAAGAGTTCAAACTTCAAATAAAACCACTCACAGCTAAGTCTAACTTCTTAAAATAAACTAACTAAACAATCGCCTATATGCATCAAACGTAAAACCACTATACCCTATCCATCCAGATAAATAAATTGAAAACTACAAAACCAAGAACTAGATAACCAAATAACTTGATAACAAAGACGTCTAGACCAGTAGAGTCACTCCTCGAACGCCTTCTCATCTGCATCACCAGGCTCATAAAACTCATCAACACCTGCATAATCTGAAAATGTTGGAAGGAGAAAGGGAGGGGGTCAATTCAACCACAATACTGGTAAACAGTTCACACCCGGTGAGCCATCAAACAGCAAACAACATATTAACATGTTAGGCACACGCATCTAACATACTTACAAAGTGATAAACAAACATCATGTGCTCTTAACACAAGAAACAAAACTATGCAACACATGCATCATGCAAGGACAGAATGACAACATGCATACACACAGTATGCTATGCACCCGCACATGGTTTCTACGCACCAAAACATATGAATTAGGCGTCATGCAACGCAACTTAAAACGTGATTTATGTGTCACGCTCCAGCACCAAAAACATGATTTACGCATCATGTAACGCACTTACACCCAACACATGAATTACGTGGCATGCGCAGCACACACTCACACGTGATTTACGTGTCACGCTCAGCACTCACATCCCACACGTGATTTACGTATCACGCTCCACACCAAAAACATGATTTACGCGTCATGTAATATATGTTGTAGGAGATATTTGAATGAGATTCAAGTATATTAAATATAATATACTAGATATTGTAATTTGAATTTGGCAAATATTTTATCCTAACTGTGTGTATAAATAGGAGTCAAAGTATAAGTTCTCTGCACATAAAATTCTCTAGAATAATTTCTTTCAAGAGGTCCCCACAAGTCTTGGTCTTGTGTTTGAATTACGAGTCATAACGTGGAAGTCATACCAACGCTTTATATGGATTTCATCGATGCAATTTTGCGACGAAAAAACTCAAAATTTTTACATGGCCGTGTCTCTATAGTTATTCCTATGAGAGGGATAATAGTGTATACAATAGTCTAGTTTAAAATTAAAGAATGTTATTATTTGTTATTTGCTGGTTTCTGTTAGTGCTAGGTAACTAATTAAGTCTTATTATTTCTCCCTTCATAGTATAAATATTGTACTTGTTTGGTTCATTAATACAAGGAAAAATTATTCTAAAGTCTTTGAAAATATTTAGAGTTATTCATGAAAGTCACATAGTACATCTAAAAACACCTAGGAAAATGGCTTCAAAAACATCAATATGTACTAGCTCCCAACTTGGTTACCTTTAAAGCTACAACTTTTGGAGAATTTTAACTCTTTTTTGCCTCTCAATTAAAGAGCCTTCACACACTTCTTGTGCTCAACATGCTTTGAATCCAAGTAAATGCAGAGAGGAAAAAAAAAAGGAATAAGACATGGTGAAGCAAAGGGAAAATACTTAGCACACAACCTTTGCTATTTTATTTATTATTATTATTATTATTATTTTTTTTTTGACATTATGTTACCTCCTAAATTTTAAGATCTTTGTGTGGAGAATGTGTGTTAATGTGATAATATTCTTTCAACTAAAGTAAACCCTTTTGAAAAGAAAAATTGGAACTTGATTGATTTTGGTACTTTTTTGTGTTAAGGAAGGAGAATCAACAACAACCCATGTGCAAAAGGGCCAAGGATATGTTATGGAAAGAGTGGATTGTTGCCTAGGAATTTCATTACTTGAATGCAAACCAAAAGTCCACTATGGATCTTCTC
Organism: Luffa acutangula; assembly: GCA_036850905.1. Lineage (NCBI taxonomy): Eukaryota > Viridiplantae > Streptophyta > Magnoliopsida > Cucurbitales > Cucurbitaceae > Luffa > Luffa acutangula. The sequence continues at coordinate 25,503,419 of CM072089.1, read as the reverse complement.
ATGACTGTCATACATTTGAAGATCAAAGATTTTTCAAGTTTCAATTTTAATTATGTGGGAATCATGGAATAAGAGAATTCAACTTCAAAAGGGACAAATTTTGAAGAAAGGAAAAGCCAGTGGTGGACTAGGATTTCAATTTCTAGATGTGTTATTCTTACTAAGATGGCTAAACATTTGAGAGCCAACTTAGCCATGGAAGCTTTTGCTTTTGAAATGTGCTTTTAACCACTTAAGGTAGATTTGGTTTAACTTTTCAAGTGTTTAATTTTTTAAAAAAATCATTTTGAAAAAATTTCTAGTGTTTGATAACTACAAAAAATGACTTATTAGAAAATAAGATTGATAAATAAATCATTTTGAGAGAAACACTTGAAACCAACTTTTTTAAAGTCTTTAGTACACAATAACTTGTGTATAAAAACACCTATGAAAAAATGCAACCAAACATATGAGTGTTTAAATTCTAAACAATTTTTATATCAAACGTTTTAAAAAAAAATGCATTCTTGAAAAACATTTTAATTAAAATGTATTTCAAACGGATTCTAAATTGTTCTCTCAATTTGACTATAAAAGTAAGTATGGCTTAAAAAGACCATTATTAAATTAAATGACCGTTGAATTTAGTTAATTTAAAAAAAAATAAAACCCATAAAGAAATAGAAAAAAGGAGTGAAATAATGATATGTGTGGTATTAAGGCAAATTTTTCTTAATTTATGATTTTCCATTACCCATGCTGTAATTGGCCAATTGCACCTTTAGAATGTCATTCAAGAGCTATCTTTTCTTTTTTTTTTCTTTTTTTTTTTTTTCAAATACATCAAACATTTGGGTGGGGGATTCGAACCTCTTTATTTTCTTTTCATATCCTTTTATTTTATTTTTTATGAGTTTAATTGTACTATTATATTTGTGAGCTTAATAATAAGGGTGTAAGCCTATTTCAAAAAAAAAATAATAAGGGTGTAAGCCAAAACCCCTCAAAAACGAATGAATGAGTTTAATTGTACTATTATATTCTAAACAATTTTTATACAAAATGTTTTTGTATACTATTATATTTGTATACCTTTGTGAGCTTAATAATGAGTTTAATTGTACTATTATATTCTAAACAATTTTTATACAAAATGTTTTTTAAGAAATACATGGTTGAAAAACATTTAAATTAAAATGTATTCCAAACGGACCCTAAATCAACCCACTAAAACACCAGAACTTCTCTCCTCATTTTTTTTTTTTTTTTTTTGAAACTAACTTCTCTCATTTTATAACAAAGGAAATCCATAGAAGATGGTCAGAATCCCAAAAATCACTACTTTCTCCCGAATTGGAGGATTGAACTTGACTATACACAAAAAAATTGATCAAAAAACGATTGGATGATGCTACGTGCAGTATCAGTGCCGATAACCACTAGACAATCAAGGACATGGAGGAGGTAGGTTAAAATATGAACCACAAACACGGTTTTATATGTAATTGCTTAGTGGTTATCAGTACTTACCACGTTTGCCTTTCATTTCTTAATAACCACATATGCTACTACATTTGCAACTCAACATCCACGATAATTTTCCTTGTTCAAACTACAAAATTATAGAGTACAATTGAAACTAACCTTAAAGTTCAAGGAGCAAATTTGACACGTAGCTCCCAAAGAATAGAAGACTAGAAACCCGAAATCTTGAGCATAGAGATTTTGCAACAAAGACTCCATACACTGGCACTGTTGTAGCTCCCTTGTGCTATTTTCTCAACTGTGAAATCTTCCAAAACCATTTTCAAATCAACAAAAAAACAGTCACCAAACACACACACACACACTCTCCCTCTAAACACAACTAGTAAGATATTTGTCAGTACAAATCATAGCTACAAAACATTTACAAATTTCATATTACCAAAATCCAGTTAAAACTGAAAAGAAAAAAAGACAACTCCTTTCAGAATATCCATATGGCAACAGTGCAAAATACAAGATGAAGACCCTTTTTTTCTCTCTCTTTAAACTTAGAGAAAAATCCAAGTTCATGACTGAACTGTTATATCCAAATTGCTTCTCTGCTCAGGAATCTTAGCAGCAGTTGTTTTTGTTGTCTCCTTATCCTGATTTACTCTGCTGTCCTTCACCCTGATACCGCTATTCCGCCCGCTCATTTGCCCCTTAGCTTTCGGAGTCGTCGTCAGGTTAGTCGGCTCCGCTCTGATACTACCGAGGCTATGTCGTTTCACTCTAGCACATACTTTGCCCTTCTCTAGATTTGGGGTATTAACTGCATCGCCGCAGCTCCTTCTCCTAGTGAAATTCGGCGACTTGGGTCGAGTCAACGGCAGCTGCAACGACAACACGAAGAAGCCAAAGCTTATGAATTGTTACAAAAAGAACTGCAGGTTGTTACTTGAAGATTTGGGAATGAGTTGATGATTCTTGGAGTGGAAGGAAGAGAGATTGATTTCTGAAACTCTCACCTTCTTGAGTTCAACTTTGGGTGGGGGTCCCTCATAGTAGAAAGTAGGCACTGGATTTGCTTTGATGATTAAGCTCTTCCTCAGTTGCTTGATGGCTGCTTCTTGTTCTTCCTATCAAATCATATCACAATGTGTGTGTGTTTTTTTTTAATTTCCAAAGCAAAAAATTCTAACAGATTCTTCCACAATCATTTTGGTATGATTCTCACACAATCAACCACAAGTTGAAGAAAAACAGAGAAAAGGGTTGAGAATATACATAAAAGATTTAATGTACCATAAACTATTGACGTTTGGGTTTAGGGATCATTCAACATAGTATCGAACTCCTAAGGCCCCGTTTGATAACTATTTTATTTTTTGTTTTTGATTTTTGAAAATTAAGCCTATAAACACTACTTCCATTAATAAGTTTCTTTATTTTGTTCTCTACCCTCTTCCCATGTTTTCAAAAACCAAATAAGTTTTGAAAACTAAAAAAAGTAGTTTCCAAAAACTTGTTTTTGTTTTTGGAATTTGACTAGGAATTCAGATGTGTCGTTGACAAGGATGAACCAATTGTAAGAAATTTGGGAGAAAACAATTTTAATTTTTAAAAACCAAAAACCAAAAACGAAATGGTTATCAAACGGGACCTAAAATATCATTTTCTTTCTCATTGCTATTAATAGTTCACATGTACCCACATGTGAGGTGCAATATGATAGAACCCAAATGTATTGCAATGTAAAAGATGACAGAACCACAACATAAACCAAGGCCCCATTTCGTAATCATTTGGATCCTGTTTGATAATCATTTGGTTCATGGTTTTTTGTTTTGGAAAATTATGCTTGTTTTTTTTCTAATTTCCTTACTATGGTTTTCATCTTTGTTAAGAACACAATTGCATTTTTAGCCAAATTCCAAAAACAAAAACAAGTTTTTGAAGACTACTTTTTTTTCTCCAAAATTTGACTCGGTTTTGAAAATATGGGAGTGAGGTAGATTACAAAAACAAAGAAACGTATGGGTGGAAGTAGTGTTTATAAGCTTAATTTTCAAAAACCAAATGGTTATCAAACAGGGCCCAAGTAATTTGGTGTACTTGACCCCTCCCTCTCTTGGAAACACTCAAACCCTAGACCAACTAAACCAATGCCTACATTCATCCTTGCTCACCTCCTCTATTTATAACAATTCATAATAACAACTCTCCTATCTAATTACTAATATACCCTTAACAATATTCCTAATTCCACCCCGATGACATTTCTATACGAACAGGTTGGAAAAGTTGTGGAAGGATATAGAAGTATGGAATTGAAGAAAGATACCTTTGTTCTAGCTTCATATTGGCTTTTCTCTGCCTGCAAAGCTTGGTGTTTCTCCTCCAACTTTTGGTAAAACTGAAAAATGAAGAATTAAGATCATGTGTGAATGAGTGATTTAACTGTCTGTATAATGTCAAGAACGCTTGCAGTAACACAATGCCAGTTAAGTTACCTCCTTCCTTCTCTCGGCACGACTAGCTGAACGGAATGTCGGAGCAACACCAACAGTTACCTTAGATTTCACAGAAGTAGCAGTACTGAACATGGCTAAGGATCATAAAAGCCAAAAATGAAGTGAAAACAATTTATTTACCATGTGAAATGGTTTAATTACTGAACGTTAAAAATATATCGATCGAGAGGATACGAGGAAGTGATGGACCAATTATCTTCTTCGTCGTGGTATTTTTTATCCAGCTGCACTTGCTTCCTTAATGAAAGAGGAGAATTTGGCTGAAAACAATAAGAAATATTTCTACCATTAGTCATTGCTACCAAACTTTTTCAATCTAGCTTCACTCTCACAAAAAAACTCATTTGCAATTATATGTGATTAGTGATTTCCCACGCAGTACTAGTAAGTGTTTCTTTTAATTGATTTCCGTGAATGTTCGGACCAGCTTGTGCGTAACTCGAATTTCATGTTTGTAATTATTTGAGAAGTTTTGTTATAAATAGAGTCAGTTAGGGGGCGTGACGTAGAACTCTAAGAGAAAATAGTGTAGAATTGCGAAAGGCCCCAAAATTGAGATTGACATTCATCGAAAATATTATCGATACGAGAAATAAAACTACAAGATCCCAACTTCGAGCGGCCTCAGCTCTCCGGAAACTACTCTCCAAATTCTTCCCACCCTTAAACCCAACAGAAAGCTTGGTCATATTTTAGGGGTCAGCCTAGGATAATTAAGCAGGACATTTGTTACTCTACATGAAATGGTATAACTCTTGAAGGCAAACTGAAAGAGTGAAAACAACCATTTCTTTCTTTCTTCCTTCAATCCTTTGGACTCAAAGAGCAAAACAAACATATAACATTATGCATATTTCAGAGATACAGCAAGCAATTATGAACATTAGTTACCTGAGAGTTCTTCTTAGCACTAGGAGATTGCAGATGTGGTGAAATGTTGACACCAGCAGTGGTAGTTGCATCATTTCCTATAATATGTGTGCACGGACCGCGCTTTTCGGTTTCCAACGTAAACGGCTGAGGAACGGTGTATTGCCCCCGCATATTTCCTGGAGATTTTGGTCCAACTGGACTTGACTTCTTGTACTCACCAAACTTCTCGACTCCAGGCTTCTCGTATTTCTCCTCCGCGTCAAGATTCGTGCTTTTAATACTTAACAACACCTCTTGCTTCTCATGATATTTCTCAATGATCAAGTTTTCTTCAGTACATTCCTTCACTTCATAGTCCTTGGCCTCAATGTTTCTTGCTGCAACTCTCGGAGCAACATGAACTACGTCATGAGCAACGCCGTTCGGCTTTTGCTCGACTTGTGCAGCACGTGGCTCCCTTCCCATGACGCTGCATAAGGGTGATCAGTTAAATTTACCAGTTCCATCATGAGCGAGGATCAAAATGAATCTTTACGAAATTTAAGATCCAAGATATAACTTTCAGATGAGTATATGTGAAAACTCAAGAACCCTAATAGGATTTTAAAGAAAAATAGTTCAAGAGAGAGAGAGAGAGAGAGATTAGGGGAGAAGTATCAATAGAATTTCCATATATGTGAATCTTAAATCCCAAAACTCCAAATAAACTAAGTAAAGCATGAGATAAATTGAGAAACTAAAACAAGGTTATTTGTAAATTCAGCAACCACATAACCAAATACATCTACAGGGCAATTCATTAAAAAAGAAAAATAAAATACTCAGAGCTCATTGCTTGATGGTTGAGCTGAAGGAACTCCAAAACTTAAAGAAGACAAAGGCTAAAAAAACCAGAACCTTAACTCTCTGTTGTTTTTTAGTTAAGAAACCTTCAAATTTTGGGGTTTGAAAGAGAAACAGACACAGAAAAAGGCAAAAAGAACAGAAGTTAATTAAAAAAACTTACTGAAACAAGCAAGGATTGAAGAGATTCGAGCAATCTGAATTCTGAAAGAAAGAAGAAAACTGAAATCTTGAGAAGACAACCAAAAGACAAAGCAATCTTTAAACCTCAACAAGTCAAAGGAACCAACCGGCCACTCTTAATGGAAAATGAAAGGCCACAGGTCCACAAAAGACCCCTTTAATCCTTTGACCAAAACAGAAGGCAAAAGAATTGAAATATTATTCATTACACACCACTAACTTTCAAAAGGGAAGAGAAACCAATCAAAGAGAGACCTAAATTTTGTGAAGACATACTCAGATTTTAGCAAGAACAAGTCCACAATTTCCAAAAGTTAGAAGAAAAACAACAGAGAGATAGTAAAAAACCCACCAAGAAAATAGAAACAAACATCAAACAGGACCAAAATTCTAGTCACATATTAGCAAGAACAAGTCCAAATTTTCGAAGAATTAGAAGAAAAACAACAGAGAGTAAAAACCCACCAAGAAAATAGAGACAAAAATCAAATAGGACCAAAATTTCAGTCACATTTGAGCAAGAGCAAGAACAAGTACTCCAAAAATTTTCAAATAAACCCAGAGAGACCAAAATTAGAACAAAAAGAACAGAGAGAGAGAACCCACCAAGAATAGAGACCAAAATTTTAGTCACATTTGAGAAAAGAAAAACTCCAAAAATTACCAAATAAACCCAGAGAGACCAAAATTAGAACAGAACCAACAGAGAGAGTAGAAAGCCTCGAAGAAAACAGAGACAAACATCAAATAGGACCGAAATTTCAGTCACATTTGAGCAAGAACAACTCCAAAAATGTCGAAAAAAACCAAGAGAAATCAAAATTAGAACAAAAATTAGACAGAGAGAGTCCAAACCCACCAAGAAAACAGAAGCAAAGATCAAAGAGAGAGGGCCAAAGCTCAAAATCAGAGCGAGAAAGAAGAAGAAGGAGTGAATTTGAGAGCACCCTCCATTTCAAAGAGCTCAAAACGCAAACCAAAGATCCAAACAAACCCACATTACAGAAGAAGAAGAAAAATAAAAAATCACACACACCTGTGAAGTATTATAATGAGATAATGAGGAAGATTGGGTAGAGCACTTGTTGCTCAATCTGACAAGATCTTCACCCTCTACCCTCTTTCTCTCTCTATGAATCCCTTTTCTTCTCTTCCTCCTCCACTCTGAATAACAGGACAAACTAAAAAAGAAAAAAAAAAAAAAAAAAAAATTGCTCTTTTTTTTGCTTCTTTTTTTTTTTAATTTTCCAATTCCTCTTGGAGATTTTGAGTGACGTGCTCCAAAAACTGTCCTTTGGGTGTTGAGCCGTGGGCGGTGGCTTCCATTTATATAAAATTTGAACAGTGATTTGTTTTTCTTTTTTTTTTTTTTTTGGATAGAATTTGTGGGAAATTATTTCCAATATTTGTCTGGTTTGGCAGGTAAGTGACGGGAGGGCGTTAGTTTTAACGGCAGGAATTTTGAAAGAGTGTGGAGGCAAGAAAACAATGTTGTCTGTTGGGACGTGGGAGCCACCTGCGAATGTCAAATGCCCACAAATCATATTTGTTTGGAGAACCCTCTAATTTTATTCGTCACACACCCATGTTTTTTTCTTTTTTTTTTTTTCTTCTATATCTTAAATTATACCCAATTATATATTACAAATATAGGTTTCAATTTTGCCACTAACATTTTTTATTTTTTATTTTATTCTAATACCTTTTCCTTAAAATAAATGTACGCATGCTTGGGAGTGATTTTGAAATTACTAAAATCATTTTTATCATATTTGAAATTACTCCAAAACACATCTTTAATTATTCAAAATCAATTTCATGTTTGATTATACAATTTTAAACGCCATTTTCTTATCATGAAAATTGATTTTGAATTATTAAAAACATGTTTTTGAAGTGATTTTGAATATGAAAAAAAAAATGATTTTGATTATTTTAAAGTCGCTCTCAACCATGCTCTGCGAAAATCAAAAATTGAGGAAAATTTTAAAAACTTAAAATGTTTGGGGAATTTTTTTTTTAAAAAAAAAAAAAGTGAATTTATTTGGTTTTAATTTTGTGCCCTAATCAATGTACTTGCTTATCAGTATTTTCTCTGATCTATGTTCTTAGTTTTGAACTTTGTGTCTGATGTTTTTAAATTTCTATTATAACATAAAGGCTAAATTATAAAAAATACTCCTGAACTATCGGGTTTGTTTCAAAAATGCCTCTGGATTTTGAAAAGTTTCAAAAATACCCCTGAATTTTGAAAAATGTTTCAAAAATACTCTTGCTATTAACTTTTTTTTTATGAAAATCGTTAAAGTTTCAGTTTAAAAAATACCCTTGAACTTTCAAAAAAATTAAAAAAATACCCTTATTGAAAAATGCTTCTTCTTTTTTCCTCCTCCCACCGTAAATTCTAACAGTTTCCATCAAAAATTTAACAGCAAGGGTATTTTTGAAACATTTTTCAAAGTTCAGTGGTATTTTTTAAACAAACCCCATAGGTCAGGGGTATTTTTTATAATTTAGCCTAACATAAATTACTAATGGCAGGTAGTTTTTTTTTTTTTTATATAACTAAAAATAGTAGGTTTTCTTTTTTAATATAATTTTTTTTTCATTTGTGGTTAAGTTTGGTCTCTATTTGAATAAGGAAAGCTAAAGACTATAGAGTTAGGGATATTATTGTGGTAAGGCCGAAGTAGTTTTGACAATTAAGTTTAAGTGTACCATGTAGAGTATGGCAAGTTTAAAAGAATAGATAGAAACTTGAGAGTTATAAGAAGTTTGTATAATCATTTGGCCATGACCAATTGGAAGATGAACTTGCTCTTTACATAGTGGTTGGCTTAAAAGATATTCACATCACATGATCCTAAGAGCTTAAGAGTGACAGTCATGAGGATTCCTCAACTTTCTCTATATGGTTTTGTTGAGTGTTGCCAATATTTGAAGGTATTTTTAAGGCCATGTGGTGAAAAGAATTCTGAATATTTGACGATCAAGAGTTGAATCTTGTTCTCTAACTATCTTTATATACCTAGACTACCTTGATAATTAGAGACAAGTACAATTTACCTTGTTACAAACTAAGTCCGAAGAACATTTGGTTGTACTCACTATTTTTGATCTGCGTACAACTTGTCTACTTACTCATTTAGGTGGATGAGCCAATAGACCAGATGGAATGCATGAATGGATTGTGCACGTGGGTGACAAAATGCTTTCCAATATGCAAAATTATCAAAGTTGTTATTATACACAAGGGTAAAGTACCAATAGGACTCATCGCTCTTTCCACATATTTAGTATGTTAGATGGAGTCAAATGAACTATGACTCACTCGTTTAATACTCTCATTAGGGACTTTAAGAGATGTTTCCCTTTAAAACCTTTTAAATCATGATTTTCTTTACAATTACAACCCTAAGAGATGTGCTTTGTACCTTTGTGGATATTTTCAAGTACAATTCTTCCCTTGTTCATTTGTTTTTTTTTTTTTTTTTTTTTTTTGTTCATTTGAGAATGTAAAGTCCTAAGATACATTCCTCCTTAGTGAGAATGTTGATGTGATAAGGCAAGTGGACACTATTCATTGACCCAAAAAGTAGAATCCACTATGTCCTAATTGGGGAACATGTTGAACAAGTCACTTAGGCCATGAACCAAATGACCAACTACCAATCAAGGGGGAAGTGATGATTAATTTGGGGCAAGCATTAGATTGGACCCGTTTGATGTCCCCTATCATCTGATTCCAAATGGCCTCTAATGTATTTGTGATTGTGAGGAGTCAACGTGTCAGAAAAGACTTGAAAGTACATGAGGTTGGACCTTTGTGTGCAAGATCTTATACAAATGAGATTTTGCTTCTCACTCCTAGAGTTCATCTAGATCCTCAACATCTCAAGGTTGTCATGTGATAATTAGTCTTCATCTATCTGGTAGTATTGACATCCCTTTAAATGATGTTTGAGGGTGAAATTTCTCTAACACATAGTTTGCCAAAAGAGTTACTACACTGATAAGAAGATCAACAAAAATTTATAGAAGATGCGCAAATTTGAAACCGTCTTAGTTGAAATTTAAAAAGTTTCTTTTAAGATTACAATTTGCGATAACATTAGAACAGTGGTTTCATTTCTATAAAGTGGCCTAATGGGTCATCTTCTACTCACCAACCAATTAGGACATCCACAAGTGTTAGGCAAAAATCATTAGGGTCATTGTTGATTAGATCTTGTGCCAATTCTTGTTCCTTTTATTAAATTGTGTACCTTTGACAAAGACTTGAGTGTGGGCAAAGATGCTGACCTAAGCTCTGCCCATATTATTGAGATCCAACATTTGAAATTAAATTTATTTTTATTTTTATTTTTGGAATCAAATTTTTTGTATATTAAAGAAAATAGATCTCATCAGCACAACTTGGAAACCAGACAAACAAAAAAGCATCCAAGGAATAAAATAATTTTTATTTTTATTTCCATGATATATAAAAATAGTATGGGAAAAATACCTTTTTGGTCCATGAGTTTTTTATAAATAAGTGCATTTGGTCCCTGAATTTTCAAAATAGACCTTTTTGTCTGTGGGTTTTGAGAAATAAGTTTAAAACACACTTATTTTTCAAAACTCAAGGACTAAAAAGGTCTATTTTGAAAACTTACAGACCAAACACACCTATTTCTCAAAACTCAAGAACCAAAAAAGTATTTCAATAGTATTTTGAGAGGAATTTTTATTGTTAAAATGACCCAAAGAATTACCTAGTGATTGTGAATGACATAAACCTCTACAAAAAGTTGAGTTTCTATGGGCCCCACTTTGAACAGAGCAATAAAATTTCCATTCAAGAATCAAGACTATACTAGAGTCAAGATGGAAAATTTTAAATATTACACCTCATTTTTGTAGACTTTATCCTTTAACCTAGTAAACAATAGATTGCTATTTTTCTCAAATTTGGTATATTTTTTTAATTATAGGCCATATATATATATTTTACATTTTAATCAACTATTTTTTGTTTTTTTTTTTTTTTTTGTTTTGTATTGTTGGAAAAGTTTTGGTTCCAATTTTATTATTTATGTAATAATAGGTTTCAATTTAGTTCTCGTCATTAGTGAATGTTAAAATTGGTTGATGATAAATTTACTTGTCATAATATTTAGTGAATTGGCAAAAATTTAGGGAAGAAAAAATTCCATCTATGACCAAAAAATGAATTTTTCTACAAAATTCTTAAAAATTTAGAGGAAATATCAATTTTCTTTTTTAGATGATTTTAGTCCTCATCTAATTCACTAGGTATTATGTAATGTAAGTTTATCATCAACCAATTTTAACATTCATCTAGGGGAGACTAAATTGAAAACATTATGTTAGTCATCGAAGACTTAGTTCTAAAATTACCAAAAATTAAAATAAAAAGACATACCCACATAAGCATAGTTTAATAAATAATATTATGATTTGAGCATTATTCAACTGGTTAAGACATGTATTATTGACAAAGAGATCAAAACTCTCTCATCTTAGATGTTGTTGAACTCTAACAACAACAAAGTTAAGTTATATGTTATTTTCATCAAAGTCAAAGGTTCAAATATGTCGAAGAACTAAAATAGCAAAACAAAAAGGAAAAAAATCATCATGTTTTACTGCCCCACCTTAATTTCTAAAAATCAAAGGTGAAAATGGGAATAGAAAATCATTGTGGGCTTGAGAATTCTCAGATCTTGACCTACTCTCACACCATTCCAACCTACAAATAACCTATAAACTTAGCTACTTTCATTTACTTACAAAGTTATTTGAAATTTTGAAGCTAGCTACCCTTAATAATTTTGTTTTTTTCTTTTGGGGTCCTCCGAATTTAATGAGTTGTTTTTTGCACTAGCTTATTTTTATTTCTTTCATTAACTACGATTTATTATTTGGCAAGTAATTTTTCATAATTAGTCGGAAAATTTTACTCCCACTAGGGATGTCCATTTGCCCCGCGAAGAAGGAGCCTCGTGGAGACCTGTCTTGAATGGGGTGGAGAATCCTCATTTAAGCGAGGAATGGGGGAGGGAGTGAGAGAAAAAAAATTCCCCGCAAGCTAAATGGGGACGGGGATGGGAATGTATTCCCCGTCCCCGTTCCCCGCTTCCCACCCCATTTACTTTTTATTGTTATTATTATTATTATTTATCTATATATATAAATTTAAAGTTTTTATTGCTAATGATTTAGAAAATTGGATATGTTTCATTTATATGGTTTAAACATTTAAATTATATGTATAGATAATTAGATAGTTTGATATGAAATATTATTTTGTTTCTAATAGGAGATTTAAGAAATTTTTCTTTAAAAATTTATATTTTTTTAAAGGAAATTAACTATTTAAATGAAAATTTTAGGTGAATAATTAACCATCTAATTGAAAATTAATGAATATTTTTCATGCAAAGTTAACTATTTGAAAATTTATTAAAAGAATTATTTGATTCAATGAAGACAAAAAAAAGAAAAAAGAAAAAAAAAACTAAATGGGGAATAATTCCTCGCAGATAACCCGATTCCTGCAAATTCCCCGCGGGGAACCCCTGCCCTATTCCCCATGAAATTTAACACGGAATTTTGTGGGGATGGGATTGAAATGGGAGGCGGGGATGGGGACGAGGAAGCCATCCCCGTCCCCGTCCCGATCCGTGAACATCCCTACCCACTAGACCACTGCTAAAAAAAATATAGCATTTCAATTTAAGTTCCTTCCCTTTATGCATAGGGTTGTCTGCACAAATAGCAAAATAGACCAAAATAATTGTAAATATAGCAAAATCTAAAACTATTTGCAAATATTATAAAATTAGAGTCTATTAGTGATAGAAGTTTGTCAGTGATAAACTTCAATCACAAATGTAGTTATTGCTTATGGACTATTTTATCAATGATAGTAGTCTATCATTGATAGACTATATGCATTGTGATTGAAGTCTATTAGTGATATCACTTATAGATTTGCCAAAACTATTTGCAAATATAACAAAATTAAAAACTATTGTTAAATTCTATTGTTGATAGACTTCTATCACGATTACAATTATTCATGATAGACTATTCTATTTGTGATAGTAGATTGATTAACTTTATGCATTGTGATTGGAGTCTAATAATGATAGATGTCTATCATTGATAGATTTTCTATATTTGCAATTTTTCTTAAAGTTGTTATATTCGCATGTAACAAATCTTAAATGGATACCCATTAAAATAATTTATATATATATATATGAAGAAAAGGATTTTGTTTTAATTTGGAAATTGAAAATTTTTAAAGTCGGTTCTATTTAACTAAATTTGGAAATTTTAATGTATGTTTGGTTGGTGATCTGAAAACAAAAACTTGAAAATGAGAGATTCAATGAAAATAGAATCATATGTTTTTAGATATGTTTTTGGTAGCAGATGTAGAAATGGAATCCAATTTAATAATGGTTCAAAATGTGTTTGATAATATATTTATAAATCATACACTAGCTGTAGTTATCAACTAAATATTAAGATGAATATAAATTATTATTAATAAATTTATAAGCATGTTATATGTTATAAATTTTGGCTAATTATTGTTTTACAATAAGTTTCAAAAAAATTATTGTTTTACAATATCATATAATTTTTAATATTTTATATTATAAATAATTTAACTTAACAAAAATTAATTATTTTATAACATAAAATATTATATTTATTAAAGTTTTTATTTCTTAAATTTAATTCTGCATTTTAAAATTTTAAATTCAAAATCGGGATATATCGAAAACATAAAAAAGTTGTTTTTAAAATTACCACTATTTGGATCACAGAATCTGAAAAAATTAAAAAAAAAAAAAAAAAAAAAAAAAAAAAAAAAACGTCTACCAAATGCATATTCACTCAATTTTGTGGATTCGAAAAACATAAAATAGAATCCAGATTACCTACTAAATATACCCTTCCTTACCTAATGAGTCTAACTTTAACCTTGAATTTTCAGTTTCACGAAGATTGACCTTAAACTTAAATAAATGGTAAAATTCTCTATGAAAATTAAATAAGAAAACTTAAAATTCCAAAAATACGTGTATAAAATTCAACTAACAAAATACTTAAAATTAATTCATAGATATTCTGACTCCATCCAATCATGAAAATATCTAAATCTAGCCACAGAATTAAGTAGGAAAATGATTCTAATTTAGCTAGAAAATGTCCAAATCAGGCTAAAAAACTCATAAAATTGTCACATACACAAGGATGAATGTTCAAGACTATACACAAATTATGGGGAAAAAAAGAGAAGGAAATCTACTACTTACTAGGCCATTTAAAAAAAGAACAAAAACAAAAACAAAAACTATCTATTCTCAACTTTCATTTAAACTGGAATGAAATTAAAATTTTAAAATCAGCATTGTCAATCTATGTGTATAGCACAATCGATAATACATCTTTAACCACATTTTAAAAGTGAATTGTTTAGGTCCCATCGGGTAATCATTTCGTTCTTGGTTTTTGATTTTTGAAAATTAAGTTTATAAACTCTAAATTTACTCATAAGTTTCTTTGTTTGTTATGTACATCTTTTTTCATGTTTTCAAAAACTAAGCTAAATTTTGAAAAAAAAAAAAAAAAGTAGTTTTCAAAAATTTTCTTGTTTTTGGAATTTGGCTAGAAACTCAAATATCTCCCTAACAAAAATGAAAACCATGGTAAGAAGATTGAGAGAAAACAAAGACAATAAACCAAAAACCCAAAACAAAATGTCAAACGGGACCTTAACCTCTTTGTCTGATTGTAGAAACTAAATAAGGATATGTCTGATTTAGCTTTTCAAGTGTTTAATTTTGGAAACAAAAATCATTTTGACAAAAATTCCAATGTTTGACAACCACCAAAATAACATAAAAAATGAGATTGGAAAATAAAAACCATTTTGAAATAAACCCTTTAAAAGAATTTTTAAGTATGTAATTTTGAATGAAATTTAGAGTCCGTTTGAAATACATTCAATTTAAACGTTTTTCAAGAATGCATTTTTTTTTTAAACATTTTGTATAAAAATAGTTAGAATTTAAACACCCATATGATTGGTTACATTTCCTCATTAGTACTGTTTTATACCCAATTTATTGTATGCTTAAAAAGTCTTTTTAAAAAAGTTAGTTTCAAGTGTTTCTTTCAAAATGATTTATTTCTTAATCTCATTTTTTAATAAGTCATTTTTAGTAGTAACAAACACTATAAATTTTTTCAAAATAGTTTTTTTTTTTCAAAACTAAACACTTAAAAAGTTAAACCAAACGCACCCTTAAACTAAAAGAAATTGGATAATTGTAATGGGTGGCAACATGAAGGTAAATAATTACAAATATAGCAATTTTTAAAAATATTTGCAAATATGGCAAAATTTTTGAATTAATTTTTTATATTCCTAAATTGTCCCTGTATGCCCATCTTCTTCCTCGTCAGTTTTTTTTTTTTTTTTTTTTTTTTTTTTTTTTTTTTTATTGATAGAAAGTCTTTTTATTACTGATAGATTCTATCAGTGGTAGAAAAATTTTCTATCAGTGATAGAAAGTTTCTATCACGGATAGAATAAAGTTTCTATCAGTGATATTTCTCTCACTGATAGATTCTATTAGTGGTAGAAAAATTTTCTATCGGCGATAGAAAGTTTCTATCACTAATATTTCTATGACTGATAGATTCTATCAGTGGTAGAAAAATTTTCTATCAGTGATAGAAAATTTCTATCACTGATAGAATAAAAGATTTCTATCACTCATAGAAACTTTTTCTATCAATGATAAAGGATTTCTATCACTGATAGGTTCTATCAGTGATAAAAAAAACTTTTTATAGAAAATCATAGAAAAACTTTTAAAAAATATTTCAATCCCTAATCACCCATAAAAATCTTTCTATCTCCGATAGAAATCTTTCTATCACCGATATAATCTATAAGTGATAGAAAAACTTTCTATCACCGATAGAAAAGCTTTCTATCAGTATAAAAGATTTCTATCACTGATAGAAATTTTTACTATTCTATTAGTGATAGAAAGATATTGATAGAAAATCTTTCAATCCCTGATAGAACCTATCAGTGATAGAAATCTTCTATCACTTATAGAAATTTTTTCTATGAGTGATAGAAAAAATTTCTATCATTCATAGAAAATCTTTCTATGAGTGATAGAAAAACTTTCTATCTCTATCACTGAGACTGATAGAAAAACTTTTCGTGAGTTATAGAAAATCTTTCTATCACTGATACTTTTCTATCAGTGATAGAAGATCTTTTGTTTCTATCAGCGATGGTGATACATGGTGAAATCGAGCATTGAAAAATAAAGCAAAAACGAACGATTATAGAAATCAAACACTGAAAAGCAAAAACTAAACACTGATAGAAAACCAAATAACAACAACCAAACACTGATAGAACACCGAACAAGTGATAGAAAAACATCTATCACCGATAGAATCTATCAGTGGTAGAAAAATTTTCTATCATATGATAGAATCTATCAGTGAAAGAAAATTTCTATCACTGATAGAAAATCTTTCTATCAGTGATAAGAAAATTTCTATCACTGATAGAAAATCTTTCTATCACTGATAGAATCTATCAGTGATAGAAAAACTTTCTATCAGTGAAAGAAAATCTGGAGGGGTATTTTAGTAAATGCAACACACAAACTATTAGATTTTGCCATTTTTGCAATTTTTTTTTTGTGGGTTGCTAGATTTGCAATTATTTTGGCCCATATTGCTATCCTTGCAACCAGCCCAAAGAAATTCGCCCCAAATCTTTCTCAATAAAATTTCATGATTTTCAAACAATATAGTTTCTTTCTTTGAAAACAAAAAACGAAACGAAAAAAAAAAAAAAAAAAAACTTGTGGATAAGCCGATAAGGAAAGTTGAACGGCGTTAGTTGACGATGGAATAAATTAGTAATTAATTTGAAAGTTGAAAAAGTGTGACAGTGAGCTTACTAAATGATTTTATTTTATTTTATTTTTTAGCTTATTAAATGATTTTAGAATTCAAAGACTAGTGGTCGGAGATTCTTCCTTATATCTCCATTTTTTTTTACCCCTTTTGCCCTTTTTTCATTTTATTTTACTATTCTTTCTTTTAAATTTTTAAAATTTTTCCCTTTTGCTTAAGTTTCATACAAAAAAAGAATTACTATTCATGATATTGCTTATAATATTTAGTAGGGGTGATAGTCAGTCGAGGTTAATTGAAGTTGACACCCTATCGGTATCAACACCTACAATCAATCAAAGAAGATAGAAAAGCGATTCCTTTAAAAGATAATGCAACCAACCGACTAAATACATGTTCAGTTGTCCAAAAATCGTTGATGTCGACGAAGCGACAAAAGTTTCTAATGAGTATACATATAAGTAAGAGACAACCGCTCTATTGGTATAAGGCCTTTTGAGTGGAACCAAAAGCAAAGTCATGAGGGCTTATGCGAAATTAAAGTGGACAATATCATACAATTGTGGAGACGTGGGGGGTGTTTGTTGTCCTTAACAAGTGATATTAGAGTCATGCCCCTGACTTAGCCGTGTCGGTGTGCTTTGATGACATAGTCCATGATGATTTGTGGTTTGATATGAGAGAGTTTATTCTCAAAGTGGATAGTATAATACTACTATGGAAATATGTAATGTGTCATTTCTCCCTAACACATTCCCAAAATTAGAAGAGAAGAGTTGTCACGGTTTAAACGTAAGATGCGAAGAATAGAATGGAATTGTTATGATGTTTGCTTTCATATCATGCATGTTGTTCTTAGATCGTTCCTCTTCTTGACCTTATTTTTTCCACCTTCATATCATCATTAATTCTTGCTACTATTTGCATGGCGATATATAGAGATCTCTTAGGGGAGTGAGACGTTCATGTACAATGATATTGGAGACGCTAGTCAAGCATTCTTGTCGTTGACATATATATGTGATGGAGGAATTTTCTTGAGACAACAACCACATTATACAGTCTTGTTTCTCAATGATACTTTAGATTTTTGTTGAGAATCTGGTAAGTGGGGTTCTCGTTCTCACCACAACTAAAAAGACACTAATACCATTACAAAGGATTCTCGTTATCATGTATATGAGACAATGTTTTTGGTCAGTCGAGTTTGTCGAATGCTTGAGATCAAATAAAATTTATAAACTCTGACGCCTAACTACTTTGCAGTAGTAGTTGTCGTCCACAGGGAAAGGAGTTCTATTGGAAATATTTATTGTCGCAAAATATAATTAAAAAGGCGGGAATGGTAAAAATTCCGGAACGAAAGCAAAGACGCAAAAAATAAAAATCGGATGAAAATAGATGAAGGAAACGATTGTTGGATTTGGTTTTTCCTACTAGGCCACTTGTGACTTGGCTTCCTAGTTTGATCTAAATATTAACTTCATGAATTTCAATTTGAGCCTGGTATTGCTTCTTGGTCACTCGGAGGACCCTTCTAACTAACCTGTGTCTAGCCAATTATTTAACTCGTAATCCTATAATTAAATTAATTGACTAATTAAGAATACGCCCACTACCCCTCATACATAACCCAATGACCATCTAATTTATTTCTAATTAATTCAGCATAAACAATTCGAAACCTCGCAATTGCCTACCTAAATTAATTGCATGACATACAAGAGTTCGAAATTGAGACGATTAATTCGAAATAAAATTCAAGTTAATTCACAATAATTTTCTCATGCTTCATCTATCAAGAATCTACCCTAAGAACCGCAAAGGTAGAGTAACATCGTTCTTGCCTCAACCTAGTGACTATCTAAAATAACAAGTAGAATGCATTCAGCATGTTCCTATGAGACGTTAACTGATCAAAGGAAAAACATAAAATGCATTGGTTTAAACAACAAACATGAGAAGTTTCAAATAAAATCCATGAAATTATGATAAAAATCCATCAAACTCAGTCAAGAATTCAATTGAATCTAGCAGTCAAACCAATCCAATGATACAATGTATTTAGCTACGCATAATGTAAGAAAACAACAAGATTAAACCAAAAGAGTACATATAAATTGATAAACCTAAGGGAATGAAAAAGAACAAAGAAAAAAATGAACTAGAACAAGAATAATATCGAAATTCTGACCTAACGGCGAAATAAAATCGAGGGTTTTATTTATACAACTGTCAGAGTAGTGTCAAGACCCTACAAGGAGAGTGTCTCGACGCCCTGCTTTTGTCCGCGCGCATTTGCCATTTTTTCAGGGTAGCGTTGAGACACTACGTGTAATTCTAGTGTTCTTGTGCTTTTCCTAGCGTTGAGACGCCTTGAGCTAGTGTCTCAATGCTAGGCTCTCGGGTTTCTTGGCTTGGGGATGATTACTTTGAGTCTTTGACATTAGTTTTTGGGGTTACTACGATCTGCTCGAGTCTTTTCACCTCCTCTTCATCTGAAGACTCCAAGATGACTAAAAAAACTCTCTAAGTTCCCCGATTTAATGCCAATTTGTGCAATCTGCTCCCGAAACTTCTAATGCTCGAATCATCTATAAAATAGACAATTAAACCATAAAAGGGATTTAACAAATTTAAATTAAAGATGATAAAATAGCACAAATTAGGTGTTATCAGTCCTTTTTTTTTTCCTCTATTTTTAATATTAAAAAAAAAAATGACAGCCTTCAATGGACTCCAACTTAATTAACAATCTTCTAACAAAATCTAGCTAAGGGTTCAAAGTTTAGGGTTTTGATTGACTTGACTTGTTTGAAGTTTTAATTGATGAAATTATTTGGTTTAGAGTTTTTACTTGATTCAACTTGCAGTGTTTCAATGGTATATTTTCCACAAATAATTATTTTAATTCTAATTATTATTATTATTCATCTCAGTGCACACTAATAAATATTTTCCAAAGTCATCCTATGTATCTATATTAAAAATTAATCACAATAATCAAAATTGTTATTTTTTGAAAAAAAAAAACCAACTTGCAGTGTTTCAATGGTATATTTTCCACAACTAATTATTTTAATTCTAATAATAATAATGGTTATTCATCTCAGAGCACAATAATAAATATTGTCCAATGTTGTCAAAAACAAATAATTTCCAATGTCATGGTATGTATGTATATTAAAAATTAAGCACAAAAATCAAAATTGTTATTTTTTGAAAAAAAAAAATAAAACATTCGCCCACCGTGGGGCTCGAACCCACGACCACAAGGTTAAGAGCCTTGCGCTCTACCAACTGAGCTAGACGGGCTATTTATCTTCAAAAATTTCAATTTACCAAGAACACTAGATAGAATAAGATCTAAATTTTCAATACTAACTTGAGCATAGCTCAACTTGTTAGGACAATTAAAATGTCAAAATTTTCCAATTCACATCTCACATATATCATGAAACAAAAGCGAAGTCGATTTTCAAATGGATTACCATTTAAATACAATTTAGATTTTCTTTAGATTCATATACTAAGAAATTAATTTATATCTTTTCCAAAGTATGTAGTTTATATCTTTTTCTAAAAAAAAATATATATTAGTTGGAAGGATGGTAGAGTAAGGTGGAGTATACTTTAATGAAGGATAAAAATTAAATTACAAGTTTATAGAAAGAAACTTATCAATTTGGAAGCCAATAATTATGCACAGCAAACTTTAACTACTTATATGTGACCCAAATCCAACCTTCATTCATACCATACCATCAATGACAAAATAATGAAAAGATATATTTATTTAATAATTTGGTGGAAAATTGAAGTTTGGAATTAATAATATTTAATTGAAAGTCCACATTCATAATCATTAATTATTGATTTAAATTCTAATCAAACCTCCATGGGGACATTAGAAAGTTACTTCAAAATATAAAATAAAGAAATTTGATGTTTTAACAAATCTAGGGGCCTTGGAAATAATTATTGAATTTACACTCATGACTAATTGATTTTTTTAACATTTTTTCAAAAATATATCCTACAATTTATTTGTAAATATAACAAAATTAAAGTCTATTAGTGATGGAAGTCTACCAGCAATAGATCAACTACATACATTGTGATTGAAAGTCTATCAATGATAGATGTCTATGACTCATAGATTTGTCAAAACTATTTACAAATATAACAAAAATAAAGTATATCATTGATAGAAGTCTATCATGAATAGACTTTAATCACAATTGTAATGATTGTCGATAGACTACATGCATTAATCGAACTTGATGTGCAAAATCTACACCATACTGCAAGTGTACAGGTCAAGTTTTTATACAGTGATTCGTGATTAACGAGTGTCGTCCTCTAGATTGGTGTTCTAGTCAATTAACTACTGTGAATACTTTCGCTCAATTTTATTTAGAGATCCCAACTTAGTGATAAAAATTAATCAATTAACAAAAGCTAAAAACTATGGAAATTCAATTGGAGAAAACTCTTAGGGAATTGATTTCACTTGTTGGGCTTATGAATTAATTACGTGAATGTGACAATATGCAATGTTTCATAAATCAAGGATAAATAAGACTCAAAACTATCTCTCCCGAGCATAGTTAATTCTCAAACATGCAATGAATCTAATATCCCTATCTAAATTCATTTCATACAATACGTTAAGTCTAATCCTTTTATGATTTCTAAAGTTATCCTAGATCTCCCGATTTTTTAGATTACTTTAGTTATGCAAATCAAGATCTAAACTAAATCCCCACACCCGAGCAAGACTTAGAGAAAAGCAACAATTAATTCGTGGCCAATGAATCAAAAGCATTAAGGATACAATTTGGATAAATTAAATTAAAGCCATAAACATTCACAAATTAATCCATAAAGCACCAACAAGCTACATCAAATCCCTAAGAAATAATGTCTAGCTACACATAGTCTCCTCATTACAAGATAAGCTAGAAATTAAAGCCATAAAACTAACTAAAGATAAGGAAATAAGGATAAAACTCGAATGCCACCGAAACTGCACGTCCATGTCAGGATCTCCATGAGCTCTCGCCTTGAATCCTGTTCCTTGTCTTTGCTCAAGCTCCCACAAGAGGTCTGTAGTCGGAATTAGGGCTAAACTCTCCCCAAAAGAAGTCTCCTTGGCCGACCAAAATCGCTTTATATTTATAGTAAAAATTTGTGTTGTGAGCGTCTCGATGTTGCCCCTATACTGCGTGAAGTAATTTAACATGGAAAATTTGCACAACGTCGAAACGTTGTGCTCTTGGGTCTTCGACTGGCACAAGCATCTGCAGCAGCGTTAAGATGATAAGGATCAGCGTCTCGACGCTAAACTCTCGCCTTTGTTGGCTGCTTCAACACTTCTTCAACATCTTCTTTAATTCTTTTGTCCCTTTTTATGTCTCGGACACTCGAACAACTCTAACTTCTCAAATTCATCTCAATAATTCACTTCATACAAAAGAAACATAAAAGTGTATGATTTTGGTCAATTTAATCTCAAAGAATAACAAATAAACATAGGGAAAAATAATTCATTTTGTGAACTATCAATTGTGATTGAAGTCTATTAGATGTCTATTATTGATAAAATTTTCATATTTGCAATTTAAAAAAAAAAAATTGCTATATTTGCAAATAACAAACTTTAGATTGTCACCCATTGCTATAACCCTGATTTTCGTTAATGAGTTGGGATAGCCTCTTTATCTTATCAAAATTAATTTGATATGAACAAAATAATTTTATTTTTTAATATATTTACAAATGTCGATTGTAGTTTAGTCCCTATATTTTTAATTTTGAAATAATTTAGTTTTTCCCTCTAAAATTTATAGCAATTTAGATCTCTACGGTAAAAAATCTCGTAAAAGTTAAGTCCCGATTTTTAGTATGTAACTTAGTAATTAGAGTTTATAAACACATTTGGTCTCCAATCAGTTTATCAATCTACCTATACAAAAAAAAAATCATTGAATCTTAATAATATTTTTCATGATAGAAACTAAATTATTTCAAATTTTAAAACGTCGGGAATAAATTATTACATATTAAAGTTTAAAGATTCATTGGTTATAAAATTGGAACTATAGGAACTAAATCGTTAAAAATTAAAGGACTAATTTTTTTGGCTAAATTATAAAAAATACCCCTGAACTATGAGGTTTGTTTAAAAAATGCCCCTGAACTTTGAAAAGTTTCAAAAATACCCCTGAACTTTGAAAAATGTTTCAAAAATACCCTTGCCGTTAATTTTTTGATGGAAACCGTTAAAGTTTCCGTTTAAAAAATACCCTTAAACTTTAAAAAAAAAAATACCCTTATTGAAAAATGCTTCTTCTTTTTCCCTCATCTCATTGTAAATTCTAAGGGCTTTCATCCAAAAATTAACAGCAAGGGTATTTTTTAAACATTTTTCAAAATTCAGAGGTATTTTTGAAACTTTTCAAAGTTCAAGGGCATTTTTATAGTTTAGGGGTATTCTTTATAATTTAGCCATTTTTTTAAACATTAAAGGTCTAAATTATTAGTTTCATGAAATTTTGACGATAAAAAATATATTTTTTAATATAAGATAATTATATCATTTTTATAGTATACAAGTACCAATATATTCACAAATTAATTTTCTAAAAAAATATATTATAATTAAAAATTACGTTATTCCATTATTTGATTGAGTAAAAACATGGAATAGTTATTAAAAATAATTGAATGAACTGCGGTGAAAACATATGAATGAATGCAAGAAACAATCATACCAATCTTGTGAAAATTAATTGATGACTCACATGTATTTTCTGAAGAGTAAATGGAATAATTGTACTATGCTTTTTGATTTCTCAGAATTTTAGAGAAGTAAATAAACCATTCAATTCTGCAGTTAATAATCGAAGGGCATTAATGTCCAATTAATTTTTGGTTACACCTTTAGTCAAATAATAAAGAAGAAAATTTAAAAATATTACTCTTATTTGTTTTTCATTCATTGCCTACCCCTTATTTAATACATCTTGTTTTTTTAATTCATGCCTTTTAGGTTTTTCTTTTCAAAATATGTGTTTTGTAGTATTGATTGTTGGTTAAATTACCAATTGGGTCCTTGTGGTTTGAATGTAATTTCAAGTTTGGTGTCTAACCCTCTATACTACAAAATATGTGTTTTTTAATGTACTACATTTTATTTCCATCAGAGGTTTCATTTAGTTTTACATCATTTACATCCGTGACGGATCCAGAAATTAATGTGAGGGGGGCTATATAGAAATACGGGAAAATATCAATAGTTCTTAAAATTTCAAGATTATGTTTAATAAGTTTTTTACTCTAAAAATTTTATTGTAAGTCATAAGGTGTCGTCTGATGACCATTAGTTTTTTAATTTTGTTTTTTGAAAATTAAGTTTATAAACACTACTCCCACCCATAAGTTTTTTTGGTTTTTCATATACCTCCTTTCTGTGTTTTCAAAAACCAAGTCAAGTTTTGAAAACTTAAAAAAAAAAAAAAAATAGTTTTCAAAAAGTTGTTTTTCTTTTTAGCATTTTTTTTAGTACATCAACATTTGGGGGATTGATGGTACATGCTAATTAACGCTGAGCTAGGCTCACTTTGGCAATTTGGTTAAGAATTCAGATATGTTTCTAACAAAGATGAAGATCATTATAAGGAAATTAGGAGAAACCAATCATGATTTTAAAAAACACAACCAAATGATTATCAAACGAGACTTAAACTTTCAATTTTGTGTTTAATAGGTTCCTAAATTGTCAATTTTGTATCCAACATATTCTTTTAAAAAATATATATATAATAGATTAAGGATCTATTAGACAACAAAGTGAAAAGTAAAAAATCTATTATCCAAGCATTATACCAAAAAGCAACTTTCAAAGTTCATTTATCAAATTTATAATTTAATCAATTAATTTTTTTCAATATGGGGTAGGCATAAATTTCTATATAAATATAAAAGAAAAATAAGGAAATTGAAACAACAAGTTAGATTCGTTTCTCTTTCACGAGAATTATACTCATCTCTTTTTTTTTATAAGTGAATTATACTCGTTCATGCTATTCAATTTTATTAAATAATTTTATATAATCCTACACATATTTTCTCAGGAAAAAAAATAAAGGAAAATAAAAGGAAAAAAAACGGAAAAGAGAAAAAGATAAGAAGTAAGGAAAAAGACGGAAAAGGCAAAAAAGGCTGATAAAAACAAGTTCTTCAAGATTCGAACCAACATATGGGAGATTGTTTGGAAGCGCTATAGCCGCTGAACCATGTAGTAATTTTAGTATTATGTTGCGCCAGAAGATATAAAGACAAAATCATTTTTACCATGTAAATCCCATGCTGATTTACATATATATGTGTATATTAAATCAAACTTTTTCTAAAACATATATTAATATTTTCATACGTTTTAAAATTTATAACCAAACACAGTTTTGAAATTTTTAATTTAAATTTAAAGCTATTAAATTGGAACCACGCATGTTTTCACATAAATAAGAAAATTGTGTTTCATTTTCTACTGAATTATTTATTTTCGAAAACAAATTTCGAATTACGAATCAAACATATTTCAAAAGTAGTTTTAAAAGTCTATTACCATTACATATCAATAATTTGTTTGGAATAACTTTTGGAAAAAAAATTATATTTTAAATAACTTTTTTTTTCGTGAAGTACCATTGAAAAGTTAAAAATTTCAATGTGTATAATATAACTTTGGAATGATTTTAGATCAAAAGTGTTTTATAAAAAAAATTTATAAACAAAAAAAAAAAAAAACTCTTTAAAATGTTAGAATAATTTAAAATATATTCTGAAGAAATTTATCCAAAAATGACTTTAATTAAAATGATTAACCAAAAATATTTTAAAAAATATGTGAGACAAAAACATATTTATAATTAATAGAACAAATTTTTAATATAGTGACATAACAAAAATATAATGTCATCAAATACGTTATTTATTTATTTATTTTTGGGCTAAAAAAACGTGGAAAGATGTAATAAACAGTCAACGCACGTATTTTTCTTTTAATCATTTTTTTTTTTGAAAAATCTTTTAATCATTTTTTGTAAAGCTTTTGTCTTAATGATTCAAATCATAAAATCTTAAAATTCATTTAAAACTTCATAAATGTTACAAAACATATTAAAATATGAAAATTAAAAGCTGTTCTACTTTTTGATTATATATAAAAATTAAATCCCCCACTCCACACATTGTCAAAATATATATATATATATAAATTAAATAATTCAAATGGTTGACCATATCCTCCTAATAAGTAAACCAAATTCACCTTTTAAAATCCTCTTGCCATGAACAATGTTTAAAAAGTATGGTGAATTTAAATTCAAATTAAAATTGAGGTAGGTTTCTCTTTCCCTTCTATTGACTTTTATATAGTTATCAACTTTATTGAAATGTGAAATGAAAACTTTCTTTTTCTCCAAATTTACCGCTCTTTATATTTGAATTTCTAAAAGTAAATTCTAGAAGTTGCCTTTCAATTGTAAAGCTAAACTTCTCTCTCTCTCACATACATTTATCCATTAAGCATGCAAGAGATGGATAAAAGTTAAGTCAAATCACTTAAAACTTTGGGAAAAATACACTTTTAGTCCCTGAGGTTTGGGTTAAGTGACAGTTTGGTCCCTGAGTTATCAAACTCAACAAAAATATCCCTGAGTTTTGAGATAAGAAGCATTTTGGTCCCTGTCGTCAACTTTTCTGTTAAAATTTAACGGTTGCTGACGTGACACTATTATTTTAATTTAAAAAAATTATTTTTAAAATTTTTAAAATAAAAAAATATTCTTATTTTTTAATTATTTAATTATTCCTCCATCTTCTTCCCCTTCATCCTTTCATTCTTCTTATTCATATATCCAACGGCCGGCGGCCGGCGGCCACGGCTCGCCGACTACTTTTTTTTTTTTTTTTTTTAATTTCTTCTGGAACGAGGAGGGAGGAGGGTCCTCTGTCTCGCCGCCGGAGACGGAGGAGGGAGACCCTCCTCCCTCCTCGTTCCAGAGGAGGGACCTCCCTCCTCCCTCTCCGGCGCCGAAATCGAAGGGGGTTTTCCTCCTTCGTTTCTGTTTTTTTTTTTTTTTTTAATTTTAAAACAGTAAAAAGAGGGAGGAAGAAAAAGAAAAGGGAGGAAGAAATAAAAAAAATAAATAGCCGGTGGCCGCCGACCGTCGGAGATATGAAGAAGAAGAATGAAAGGATGAAGGGGAAGAAGATGGAGAAGAAGAAGGGAAGTAGAGAGATGGAGGAATAATTAAATAATTAAATAATAATAATATTTTAATATTTTTTTTATTTTTTTATTTTAAAAATTTTAAAAATAAATTTTTTTAATTAAAATAATAGTGCCACGCCAGCAACCGTTAAAATTTAACAGAAAAGTTGACGGTAGGGACCAAAATGCTCCTTATCTCAAAACTCAGGGGTATTTTTGTTGAGTTTGAAAACTCAGGGACCAAACTGTCATTTAACTCAAACCTCAGGGACTAAAAGTGTATTTTTCCCTAAAATTTTCTAATATATTCATTATATTTTAATTCTTCTTTTTAAGTGGAGTACTCTAGGTTAAAATTCTATCAATTAAGCCTTCGGAATTAATTTTATAAAAAAAAAGTTAATAATTTATATTTCACAATGTATAAAGTTGAAATCTATCTATTTTTCACGATTCAATTTGTAAAAACTTATCCAACTTTAAATGGATTACAATGAATTAAATGCTAATTGTGCACGATTGCTTACTTGAGATATATTGGATAACTTTCATGTTTCTTGTTTTCTAAAAATAAAATCAAAGGGATGTGTTTACTACGTAATTGTTTATCAATTAATGAAAAGAAAAAAAGATGGGCATTTGGTAATTTTTTTTCCTTTCAAATTTTAAATTAAGAAAATGAAAGATTTCCATGAGAAATAGTTTTTTTTTCTTCAAAATTATTATGTTATATATAATGTTTTTAAAAATATCTATGTTGCATTTTAAAAGTAAAAAAAAGGGAAATTGCAATGGGTAGCAAAAAATTTTAGGATATTTGCAAATCTAGCTATGATTTTTTAGGTTTGCAAACATAGCAAAATTTTAAAAATCTGATTTCCGTTTTTTTTATTATTCCAGTTTTACCCTTGTTGGTATATCAACAAGTATATTAGTAGTATATCTGATATACTTTATATTTACTGATATACGGAATATAATGTATATCAGTTAACTAATATACCAAATTTAATATACTTGAATGAATACAATGATATACCTAATATATACTTGATAGGATAAGCATAACATTTGATATACTTGATTAAATGTTGATATAT
The DNA here is from genome assembly GCA_036850905.1 of Luffa acutangula. Lineage (NCBI taxonomy): Eukaryota > Viridiplantae > Streptophyta > Magnoliopsida > Cucurbitales > Cucurbitaceae > Luffa > Luffa acutangula. Next base: position 25,475,175 of record CM072089.1, on the reverse strand, counting down.
CAATGATATACTTAATATGTTACTTTCTTTACTTATATTTGTTATGATTTCTTTTCTCTTTATTGAATTACGTTGTGTTATTTACATCTTTTAAAATGAAATGTCCTGTTATGAATGTTGATATACCATTAATATACCTCATTCGTTTTTTTTTTTTTAACTTACCTCATTTTTTTATACTAAAATAATTAATAACATTGATATACCTGATTAGGAGTAGCTAAATACATCAATGATAGACTTGTTATTAAGAAAAAAACCACTGATATATATTTTTAATTTTTGGTGTATTATGAAGGTCATGGAATGCAAAATTTGTTATAAGTATATCAATAAGATGCAATTTTAAGTATATCATTAGTGTATTAGTAGTCACTAAAAATGTAATTTAAAGTATATCATTAGTGTATCGGTAGTATATTATTAAGATGATGTATAATATATTGATGACATATTTGCCAAACATGAGCATAACTCAACTAGCATAAGATATACACATTCAACCAAGACGTTAGAGGTTTAAATCCCCTACCACACATATTGTGTCCAAATAAAACTAATATTTCTAATTCTTTATTGATGAAGTATATCAAAGATATCTAAAAAAACTCATGTGTATACTTCATAAATGAAGTATATTATATTCACAAAATATACATTTGATATACTTTATATTTAGTATATCAGTTGATTGATATACTGAATATCTAGTATATCAGAACACTAAATAAATGAATGATGTACCTGATATACAGTATATCAATAACACCATTGATATACTTTTTAAAATTCTAGCGTGTTTTAGGGTTTTTTTTTTGACTTTTCAACTTTAATGCTTAGGCGGGCCCACGTTTTTTTTTTGCTATATTTGCAACATTAAAAAACTGATGACATGGTTGCAAATTCCATATTATTTTTTGCTATTCTTGCAACTGCCCCTAAAAAAAATGATAAAATCGTGATCTCTTTATTTATTTTTTTAATTGGAAATACTGAAATAGGATTAAAAGGGTTTCAGAAAAAAAAAAAAAAGAAGAGATTGTAATAAACAACAAACCAGAAACCACATATTTTAACCTCAAGAATAAAAAATAAAAACCATATAAAATTTATATTTAATTTTGAAAACATTTCTTAGAAATGTGAAATAAAAAAACTTAGAATATTAAATTGGAAAGAAAAATAAAAAATAAGATACAAAAAAATTGAAAACAATATACCTAACATAACAAATAACAAATCCCAAATATCATAACATTTTTTGAGTACATCAATATTTGCGAGTGTGGGAATTCGAACCTTCAACTCCTTGGTCAATTACCGTTGAGCTATGCTCGCTTTGACTCCAAATATCATAACATTGAAACTGAAAAGGTTCACACACACATAAATATTTAACCTAAAAGAGACCCAAGGCTAGAATTGATCCATATGCAAAAGGTAAAATTATATGGTAACTTCATTGGTAAATACTATCTCATCTAGAAAATGATCCATTGGACAAGTAAGAAGGTAAATCTTTTTTAACCTTTGGGTAAAAAAAAAAGTATGGCCAAACAAACTATAAATTTGAATTGGCAAGATAATCATTTTCTTCAATATGGCAATTATTTTGATTGTTACATGTCAAAAAAAAAGTTTGCAAGCATAATTTATTCTCTCTCTCTTTTTTTCCCTTACCTTAAAAGCAATCAAAATTCCAAATTTTACTAAATTTAATATTGTTAATTACATCATTTTCCCTCCACATAACTTTGATTTCAAACACAAAAAGCTAAAAGGGATGTAATCAAATTTTGAATTATTCGAGTTGATGATTATGACATTTTAAAATTTTGTCTTTTTCTATTTATCTATGATTCTAAAATAAGATTTGGAATAAATACAAAAGGACTCATTGTAATGAATTGAAAATAATTAATGACGACAAAATTATTTTTAAGGTTGCACGTGTTTGTCGATCTAATTCTTAAATAGCACGAATAAAAAACTGATGAAGTGGGTTAGTCAAAGGCTTTTACAATTTGTTTGCTTTACTTTGTTTTGTCCTCCTCGTACTTTGTGTTTAAATTTTATTTTGTTTTATTTATTTTAAAATTTCATTCTTTTGTTTGGGCCACAGCCCATTATCTTCTTCCTTTAGCTTTAATTCTTCGGGTTGGTTAGATAAGGAGAAGAGCATAGGTATATAAAGAAGGACAATTATTTTCATTGGTACGAGGCCTTCTAGGTGACACCAAAAGCAAAGCTATGAGGGCTTGTGCCCAAAATGGACAATATTGTATCATTATGGAAATATGTCAAGGTCCCTTGTCCCATGAAATAATCTACCGTGAGATGGATTTAAGAATCACTTACTATTGTATGTCAAGGTCCCTTGTCCCAGGGATAAAACGGTAATTTGATCTAACCGGTGTTATAGCACTCGTGAATGATTAACTTACTGTTATTGGTTGATATCCGTGGACACAGAAATAATCTACAGTGAAAGTGCAGTTGTGGGTCTTTAGTGAAGTGATCCACAATTAATAAATGTTGATTAATGTGGTTAATGAGTTTAGCTAATGAATCTCATATTGTTGGAGCTTATGATCTGTAGGTCCATTAAGTCCCTCTGCTAACTCGTAAAGGGTATTGAGGTTAATTAGTCTTGAATAGAATTTGAAATGTTCAAATTCACTAAGGAAAAAAAAATATAATGTATGTTGATATACGTTACAATATAAAGTTTATTTATTTAATTAAACTTTATAATTTAAATTTAATTTTGGGTATGATTCAAAATTAATTTATGAGAAAATTAAATATTTGAAGGAGTTCAAATATTAATGTGAATTGGATTCATATTAAAATTATGGATTAAATTTAATGTGAATTGGATTCATATTAAAATTATGGATTAAATTTAATGTGAATTGGATTCATATTAAAACTATAGGTTAAAAGAGAAATATACATTTGAATATGGTTCAAATGTAACTTTAAATTAAATATGAGATATTTAATTTAGTAATTAATTAATTGGTGAACAAATTAAGGGAAAAATACACTTTTGGTCCCTGAGGTTTGGGTTAGTTTTCATTTTGGTCATTGAGTTTTCAAACTCGACAATTTAGTCCCTAAGATTTGGATTTTGCTTCATTTTGGTCCCTCCATCAACTTTTCCGTTAAATACTATTTTTTTATTAAAAGATATATTTTTTAATTTTTAAAAATAAAACAATAATAAATTATTTAAAAAATATATATTTTTTTAAATTTCATTTTTTCCTCTCTCTTTTCCCTCCCATTTTTCCCTCCCTCTTTTTTCTTCTTCTTTTTCCTCCTCCTCACCACCATCACTACCACCCTACTGAAAGGGATAAAAGCCTTTTTTCGCAGTGGAAATGCACAGAAAACCACACTGATTTTAACAAAGGTTGAAATACCAATACGGATCACAAACTCAATTATCTACAGCAGAAAATCAAATATAATCATGCTGTAAAACTTATTAAAGCATGCTGTAAAAGGGAGAAAAATTCTAGATCTAATCTAGAATTGGATCCTAATGACCCTAGTTCAAGAAAAAACTTACCCTTGAAGAAATCCTTGAACGTTTCGCCAAAATTCTCCGAATAGCTCTCAAAACCAGCAGCAATCGCACCTTGATCTTGCTAAAAAAACACCACGAACACCACCACGAGGATTCACCGGTATTCTCAAAGGGAACGTGCGTTGAGTGGCTTGTGGGAACCCTTGAACTAAGGTTTTTTCTGGAAAAATAATTCTCTGTACCCACCAAAGGAGAGGAGAGAACGAGAGAGATCGAGCGATTGAGAGGGAGTTTGGCGTGAGTGAGAGCGTTATCTCATAACTGAATTGACCACCACTTCTTAAAACCACGCACAATATCAGGTAACTGAAATATCAGTTACCTGATATTTTTAATTAATCATAATTTTAAAATCAAAATTTTAAATTACAATTAATTGAATTTTAATTAATCCAAATTAATTAAAATAACATTAATTTAAATCTAATTTAAATTAATATCCCTCTTATCTTATAGTTTAATTAAACTAAAACAATTAACTAATTCAAAATTAATTAATTTTAAAATAATAAAATTGAACATCATATATTCAACTATTATTCTTCTCTCTCATAAAACTATAGTATTAATATACATCCAATGTACATTAATTATAACCTATAATTTTAATATGAATCAAATTCATATTTTGGTTAAATATTCGAACCCCTTCGAATACTTAATTCAACCTTAGAAATTTACCTCAACGCCCTCATAGAGCTACCGGTGGGACCTGATGGACCTACAGATCAGAAGCTCCAACGATATTAGATTAGTTGGCCAAACTCATTAACCAAGTTAATCAATATTCGTTAATTGTGGTTCACTCCACTAAAGAACCACAGCTGCACTCTTCTCACTGCAGATATATTTCTGTGTCCACGGATATCGACCGTCAACAGCAAGTTAGCCCTTCACATGTGTTCGTACCCCAGCTAGGTCAAATTACCGTTTTACCCCTGGGCTACCTCTTGGTCCTTAAGTATCAGTGCTCCTCTAATGAACAACCTGTTTGTGGTCCAACCAACAAACAGAAATCCCTCTCGTGCCATAAAGAGGGTAGGGCCCATTGTTCAAGACCCGGAGACACCACTTAAGGGAACACACCTCTACTTACCCTCATATCAGGAAGGAGTGAATTCCATCTTGTAAAACTACGTTCCCAGCTCCCCACTCGGTCTTGTCCCCAAAATGGTAGGCTTATTGAGTCGGCGAACAGGCCACTCTCACCCGTACAAATCAAAGGACAATCCCTTATGGACAGGAGTCCATAATCCACTCAAGATTAAGGCCAAGTTGCCTAGGTCATCCTAGTGAAATAGAAACCGAGCTAACTAACGGTGTTATAGTTAGTGGTTAACTATTTCGCGGTCCGGTCTTTGTGCAAACTCATTGCACAGGATACCCCCACTCGCATGTCAACCACATGAACGCGTTGGATCAATACGTTTGTATCAATATACAAAGCGGGTCGTATCCATAGTATCACCAGGATAAGGTACCCAGCCTTATCCCTATACTACAGACCCTTTAGGCTAAAACTTGAACATTGATCCCCGTATGTCCCTACATACTAGTTCAAGCCTCATTCTATTAGCCATGGATGTTTAGTTTATTGGATTAGGGTTAACAAGACAAGATATAATACAAACATTGAATAATACATCACTTTATTAATGTTCGGTCAAATGTACATTTACTATCTACGAGTTTTAGGGCATAAAACCCAACACCTACAACTGCTACTGGCAGCCAGCAACCATCAGTGATCGTCGCTTGCTGACCAATTTTTAGGCTATGATTGAGAATGTGACGATGACTATGATGAAGATTTGCTCCTTCAAGTGATGAAAGAAGTGGGTTGAGTATTAATGAGGAAAGTGAAACTTCTTATTGTGGAAGAGAGATGGAAGCGGAGTAGGAGAAAATTACAGAACTTCTTATGTCACATTAATGTATTTATTATATAGTTTGTGTTATGGGTAATTTCGGACCACACTGACAAACAAGGAGCTGGCAAGGACAATCAGGCAAAGGTAGGACCAGAAGTCCGATCCATAGGAAGACCAGACCAAAGGGCCGGACCAACATGGCCCGACCCATATGGTCGGCCTCGACAAAAGTCCGAGGCCGACCATTCGGCCCGCTTGCGCGGGCCGAGCTCGGTCACCTTTTTTCGACCTGTGATGTCCCAGATCGCCCCGGTTCCGCCTGGTTCATCCCAAAACACCTCCGAATTCTTAAAGACCCTAGGAGAACGAGGTCGGCCTCGACCCATTGCTGAGGTCGACCCGGGCCAAAGGCCCAGAGATCATTTGAGTTCTGGCATCGACGAAAACCCTAAGGGGAAGTCTATAAAAAGGGAGACTACACACGCATTCAGGTATGCACAAATCAGTCCCTAAATTCAGTTTACGTGTTTTCCGGCCAAGGCTAACTTAAGCATCGGAGTGTGTGTGGTCTACACCACACCGGTGTGCAGCGTTTGCTCGTCTGACAGGTCACATCTTTCCCGCTCGTTTACAAATTCACTATTGATCGTCACGTGGAGTGAAGGGCAAATTCCTAAGTGAAATTTGACCATCAACAGTTGGCACCGTCTGTGGAAAAGTTTCGTTGACAAGCAAACGCTGTGCACGACAAGTAAGCGCGGCAACAATGGAGCACGAAAATCAACCGATCACGGGCGAGCCGAATCCTCTAGTTCGACTCCAAGCCCAAGAGACCGAGGTCGCAGCGATTAAGGGGAGGATGAACGAGATGAGGCAGAACTTGACTGAAATCCTTAGCCTGTTGAAGAAGCCCGAGTCTGTAAGGCGCGAGGAAGAGCGTTTACGTCGAGACCCCCAGAAGGGTAAAGGAATAGCAGATGAGGAGGTAGGGGATTAGAAGAGTGTAACTAGCCGAATGGCTCCTCTCGGGGACGACCAGACCTAGAAGGAAGCTGGACCAAGCTGCAAAAAGACCCGCAGGAATTCTCCGCTAAAGATAGCGCCATGTACGTACATAGGGAATAATGACAGGAAAAAGTTGGAGGCTCGGGCAAAGTTCGAGGTCGAGCAGAGCCAAAAGAGACGAGAGCCATCCAAGTGGCTAAAAGAGGAAGATAGTTACCAAACCTCCCAAAAGAGGACAGAGAACGAGGACATAGAAGGGCTGATTGGGCAGGTGGGGCCAGTCTTCACCGACGAAATAATGGAGGGAGAGGTGCCGCACAAATTCAGAATACCAAACTTTCCGCAGTATGATGGGAAGAAGGATCCGAAGCAGCACCTAGATGCAAACCAAACCTGGATGGACTTTCACGAGGCGAACGAAGCAACAAGGTGCCGAGCCTTTGCACTAACACTCACAGATTTGGCAAGGCAATGGTTTGGCAAGATCCCGCGAAAGTCAATTGGTTCGTTCAGAGAGCTGGCCCGAGCGTTTGTTACGCAATTTCTAGGAGCCCGTAGCCAACAAAAGCCTCAAATCAACTTGCTGATAGTAAAGCAGGGGCCCGGGAAAGCCTGAAGGATTATATTAACAGATTTAGTAATGAAGCTTTGCAGGTGGAGGGTTACGACGACGGAGTTGCCTTGGCCGCTGTGATTTCAGGTTTGCAAGATGAGAGACTGCTCAACTCAATCGGAGAGAGCCAACCACGAACGTACGTGGAGTTTATGACCCGAGCACAAAGATACATAAGCGTCGAGGAACTATTTGTTGGGTTTTATGTCCTAAAACTCGTAGATAGTGAATGTTAACGAATTATACACTTGTATCAATAAAGTGTTATTGAGGTTTATGCAATAGATTGTTATTGTTAATTTAAGTCTAAAATTGCACAATATGACCCAAATCCAATAAACTAAGATCCAAGGTTGTTGATATGTAACTTGAACTAGTATGTAGGGACATACGGGGATCAATGTTCAAGTAACAACCTAAAAGGTCTATAGTACAGGGATAAGGCTGGGTACCTTATCCTGGTAACACTATGTGATACAGCCCGCCTTGTATTCGATACAAACGTATTGATCCAAAGCGTCCATGTAGGAGACATGCGAGCGGGGGTATCCTATGCAATGAGTTTGCATAAGATCGGACCATGAAATAGTAAACCACTAAATGTAACACCGTTAACTAGTTAGGTTACTGTTTCAATAGGATGACCTAGGTAACTCAGTCTTAATCCTGAGTGTGTCATGAACTCCTTCTCACGAGGGATTGTCCTTTGATTAGTACGGGTGAGAGTGGCCTGCATGCCGACTCAATAAGCCTACCTTCTTGGGGACAAGACCGAGTGGGGGCTGAGAACATGACAACACAAGATGGAATTCACTCCTTCCCACTTCTAGGAGAAGTAGATGAGTGTTCCCTTAAGTGGTGACTCTGGGTCTTGAACAAAGGGATCCCGCCCTCTCATTGGCCCGAGAAGGACTTTCTGTTTACTGGTTGGACCATAAACAGGTTGTTCATTAGAGGAGCACTGGTACTTAAGGAGCCAGAGGTAACTCAAGGGTAAAACGGTAATTTGACCCAGTTGTAGTTACGAACACTCGTGAAGGATTGACTTACCGTTATTGGTCAATATCCGTGGACACAGAAATATTCTACAGTGAGAAGAGTGCAACTGTTGGTCTTTAGTGGAGTGACCCACAGTTAATGAATATTGGTTAACTCGATTAATGAGTTTAGTCAATTAACCTTATATCATTGGAGCTTCTGATCTGTAGGTCCATTAGGTCCCCCTGCTAGCTCGTAAAGAGTAATTGGGAACATTTTATCTTGAAAAGAATTTGAATTGTTCAAATTCAATTTGGGAATCAAGTTAATTGTGTGAAGTACAATTAATATAATGTATATTGATACATTATAATATAAAGTTTAATTTGTGATTAAACTTTATTAAATTGAGAGAATCATATATTTGAAAGAGTTCAAATATATAACTAATTAAATATGTGATATTTAATTAATGAATAAATTAATTAATTATTCAATTAGTCTAATTAAATGTGATTTAATTAAACTATAATATTTGAGAGATATATATTAGAATATGATTCTAATATGTAATTAGTTAACTATGGTTGATATTTAATTAATTATAAAATTAATTAATTTTGAATTAATTAATTGATCAATTTAATTTAGTTAAATGTGATTTAATTAAATTAATAACTATAGATAATCTAATGTGAATATGATTCGTATTAAAACTATAGGTTATAAGAGAGATGCACTTTTGAATATGATTCAAATGTATGATTAATTAAATATGTGATATTTAATTGTTCAAAGAATTAATTAATTACAAATTATTTAATTTTTTATTTTAATTAATTTAATTAAATGTGATTTAATTAACATTAATTAAAACTATATACTATGTGAGGGTTGTGCATTTAATATGATTTAATGCACATATAATTAAATATGAGATGTTTAATTATATAGTTAATTAATTAAATGGTTTAATTAATTAACGTTTAATTATTTAATTCATATTATAATGTAATTACAATATGATTAATTAATTAAATAACCAACTCCCCAATTTGAGGAGTGGTGATTAAACTCACGCTAGAGGGGTCTCTTAGAGGTCCTCCCATTCTCTCTGCAAGATAAGACAGCATCTCTTAAGAGTTTTTTCTCGGTCCTCTCTAAAACTCTCTCAACGAAAAGTCACAGAGAGTTTTTCTCCCTTAGTGATTTCTTCCCAAATTCAAGAAATATGAGATCCCACAATCTCGTTTCCAAACTCAGAGAATAGTGGGGTAATCTTGTGGTGGTGTCCCAAGATTTCACATTCGGTCCCTGGCATTCAAGAAGACGTTCTTGAAGAATTCGGAGTCGTCAGACGACGGTGAGTTTGTTTAACCTTAGTTTTGTAGAATTATGAATTCGTAATTGCCAATGTACCGGTATTTTGTAGAACGAAATTAAATTGCGAATCGGTCCAATTGCTTCCGCTGTAACGGAATTGGGAATTCCAATCCTTCACTATTGAGGTCCAAACAGGAAGAAAGAGAGAGTCGGAGGGTGGCAATATCAAACCGGCATCGAGAAGACAGAGGAAAGAGGCACCAGGTCGAGGGAAGAGGCCGAAGCCGACTTGAGCACTCCTCGGCCAATGGCCGAGGCCGACCAGAGGCCAAGGAGCCGCAGGGCCGTGCGGAACCAAGAGCCAGATTCGACAGGTATACACCACTAACAGCCTCGCTTGAACAGGTCTTGGCCGCAATACAAGACACGAATATGCTGAAACGCCTAGAAAAGCTGAGATCAGACCCCGACAGGAGGAACAAAATTAAATACTGTATGTTCCACGGAGACCACGGTCACACAACCCAGGAATGCATACAATTGAAGGACGAGATAGAAGCCCTAATTCAAGAAGGTTACCTCAAGGAGTTCGTGGGAAATGACAGAAGTAAGAGGCCACTGCCAGCAGATCAAGGTAAGGGCGGTGCCAACCCACCGCTCGAGATACAGACAATTTTAGGAGGACCATCCGGAGGAGAGCCAGGTAGAAAGCGAAAGGCTGCAATTCGAGAGGCACAACAAGGGCCCGGAGAGCAAGGTATGTACTCACTCCTACTCGATGAAAACTCACAAAAGTTAGAGTTTACAGAGAAAGAGGCCGCGGGGATACGTCATCTGCACAACGATGCGCTGGTAGTCACTCTAACGATTGCCAATGCAAAAGTTCACCAGATCCTCGTTGATGGGGAGAGTTCTGCTGATGTGCTCTCAACCACTGCGTTCAACGCCATGAAGCTGGGAAGCGATCGCCCGAGGTCGAGCCTCACGTCGCTGGTGGGGTTTGACAGAGAAAAAGTAAGCCCAAGAGGAAGCGTCGAACTGCCGGTGACGTTTGGGGAAGGACCACAGACAGTAAAAAGGATGATCAACTTTCTAGTGGTAGACTGCGTCCCAGCATATAATGCCATTTTGGGACGACCCACCCTACATGGACTTAAAGCTGTAGCCTCAACCTACCACCAAGTGCTGAAATTCCCAACAGAAGGAGGTGTAGGAGCAGTGTATGGCGAGCAAAAGATGTCGAGGGAATGTTACTTTATGGCGCTCAAGAACGTCGACTGAAAAGTTCAGGCAACGACGGCCTCGGGAGATGGCCGAGGCCGAGCATCTATGGGATCAAACTATCCCCTTCCAATGGAGCATTAATATCTTTTGATTATGTTTACCAGTCCGTTGGGACCATGTTAAGTCTTCTTTTACTTCTAGCAATATGTTATTCAGAATGTAATCGATTGATTCACTTGGAATAAAGTATTTCAGATTTCGTTTCAGAGGTTTGTAACAGTTTATGCTTGAAGAGAGGCTTCGGAACTTCCTAGGCCTCCCCAAGCACTTTTTCCCCAGAAGAGTGTACGCACCCCTGGGATGACCACAACGCTTGAAGAGAGGCTCGGGAACTTCCTAGGCCTCCCCAAGCTTTTTTCCAGAAGAGTGTACGCACCCCTAGGATGACCACAGCGCTTGAAGAGAGGCTCGGGAACTTCCTAGGCCTCCTCAAGCTTTTCCCCAGAAGAGTGTACGCACCCCTAGTATGATCACAACGCTTGAAGAGAGGCTCGAGAATTTCCCTGGCCTCCCCAAGCCTTTTCCCTAGAAGAGTGTACACACCCCTAGGATGACCACAACGCTTGAAGAGAGGCTCGAGAATTTCCCTGGCCTCCCCAAGCCTTTTCCCCATAAGAGTGTACGCACCCCTGGGATGATCACAGTGCTTGAAGAGAGGCTCGGGAACTTCCTGGGCCTCCCCAAGCCTTTTCCCCAGAAGAGTGTACGCACCCCTGGGATGACCACAACGCTTGAAGAGAGGCTCGGAAATTTCCATGGCCTCCCCAAACTTTTTCCCCAGCAGAGTGTACGCACCCCTGGGACGACCACGACGCTTGAAGAGAGGCCTGAAAATTTCCTAGGCCTCCCCAAGCACCTTTTCCCCAAAAGAGTGTACGCACCCTTGGGATGATCACAGCGCTTGAAGAGAGGCTCGGGAATTTCCCTGGCCTCCCCAAGCCTTTTCTCCAGAAGAGTGTACACACCCTTGGGATGACCACAACGCTTGAAGAGAGGCTCGAGAATTTCCCTAGCCTCCCCAAGCCTTTTTCCCAGAAGAGTGTACGCACCCATTTGAGTGGGAGGTTGGGAATAAGGACAAACCAAGTCCATCATAGTCATAGTCCATAGTTTTGGGATTATTTACTTTCATTTTGTATAGCACATGTCCATAGTTTTTCCCCATGGTACAATGCAGACGCTTGCAAATTTAATAAAGTTCTTTATACTGTGTTTTTGCCAAGCATTTGTCCATAGGATGTGGTGCATGTGGCCAGACGAGAATGATTCTTGCAGAGGCTAAACTTCCGTACTTTCCCTTGGAAAGAGACTAAACTCTTGCAGAGAGGTTGACACATGCCCTCAACCTTCCCAAGTTTCTCCAGAAGAGTGTACACACCCCTGGGATGAACACATCACTTGAAGAGAGGCTCGGGTATTTCCTCGACCTCCCTAAGTTTTCCCCGACTGAGTGTATGCACCTTCGGGATGGATGCAACAGAGCAAATTAGCAAGCAAAACAGAACAAATGCTTGGCCTCATGCCAAGGCCGAGGCCGAGCATCCCAACTCCGAAGCCAACCCTCAAGCACGCATTCAAAGCAGCGTGAGTGGTTCGAGTTCTCAGTCACTTCACTTTTTAGCACAGCCGAAGCGCTCAAAGCCGCAGGGAGATGCTTAAGGTAGGGCCAGACAAATCTACACACAAGCCAAACTATGGAACGAGCAAGCAAGAAGCACAGGGGAATTGGTCAGCCTCATGCTAAGGCCGAGGCTGACCATTCACCTTCAAAAGGCCAGGGGGCTAAGTGTTGAGTTAACAGGGGCCAGAGGCCAAGGTCGATCCTAGCCTCCTCCCTCATTTTTCTTTTGTAGAAATTAACTTTTCAATGCAGGATCGTGAAGTCTTCTGTTTTTTCTATTGTTAATTATGGATAAGCCCTGGATCTGGAATGAAGCACTCCAAATGACCAAGTACGAGGGTCTCGCTAAAATGGGAAGGTGATGTGCTCGGCCTCTTCCCGGGGCCGAGGCCGACCAGAGAAGCCCTCCAACCACTTTTGTAACCTCTCTCTCTTCTCATTTCCATTTCACCTAACCCCTATTCAGGGAGTTTCTATTTTGTCTAGTTTGTCTTATCTTGCAGGATAAAAAGAAGTCATACATGAGTCAGCACGAGACAAGAGTCATACTCTTAAACTGGGCTTAAGGAGCTCAGCCTATAGCATTAAGCCGCACCTGAATCCCAATTCAAGAGTGGGGGCTTAATGTTATGGGTAATTTCGGACCACACTGACAAACAAGGAGCTGGCAAGGACAATCAGGCAAAGGTAGGACCAGAAGTCCGATCCATAGGAAGACCAGACCAAAGGGCCGGACCAACATGGCCCGACCCATATGGTCGGCCTCGACAAAAGTCCGAGGCCGACCATTCGGCCCGCTTGCGCGGGCCGAGCTCGGTCACCTTTTTTCGACCTGTGATGTCCCAGATCGCCCCGGTTCCGCCTGGTTCATCCCAAAACACCTCCGAATTCTTAAAGACCCTAGGAGAACGAGGTCGGCCTCGACCCATTGCTGAGGTCGACCCGGGCCAAAGGCCCAGAGATCATTTGAGTTCTGGCATCGACGAAAACCCTAAGGGGAAGTCTATAAAAAGGGAGACTACACACGCATTCAGGTATGCACAAATCAGTCCCTAAATTCAGTTTACGTGTTTTCCGGCCAAGGCTAACTTAAGCATTTGAGTGTGTGTGGTCTACACCACACCGGTGTGCAGCGTTTGCTCGTCTCGCAGATCACGTCTTTCCCGCTCGTTTACAAATTCACTGTTGATCGTCACGTGGAGTGAATGGCAAATTCCTAAGCGAAATTTGACCATCAACAGTTTGTATTTTAATGAATAATATCTAGTTTAAGTACTTGTAATGATACAAACATTTCTAGATTAGAAGAGATATGACTTTTGAATTTTTATTTTGATATTTATTATACATATTTTTCTTACCTAACGTATTTTATAAAAGTTTAACAATAAAAAATGAAAAAATAATTAAAAAAATTGATATTTATCATAATTATTTAGTTAAATATTTTCTTGAATATAAAATGCCCTTTTTAGTAATTTGGTAATTCTAAAACCACTTTTGAATCCAAACATAATATTTCAAAATCACTTTTAAAACTTTGGAACCAAACATAAATATGATGATATGAAAATCAATTTCATAAAATCATTTTTTTAAAAATCTCTCTTTCCAAAATCAATAATTCAATCATCACTCCCAAACATAGCCTAAATGGTAAGAGGGTGAATAACAACCGTAACCTCTAATAATGTGAACTAAAAACCTACATAAGTAAAATGCATAGGATCATCACAATAATCTCACCAGGGGCACTGGCTCAAACTCAAACTTCAAAGTGCCTCGCAGACGAGATTCTCCAGCTGAGCGATCTCGTGGGTGTCACTACCTTTGTCTGTTGTCCTACATCAAGAAACCAGGCCGCTCATCTTTCGGCGGGAATAGTCACCTCTCCCACAGATTGGCTATGTAATTTTTTTGGTTCCTCCCCTAATTCAGGAGAAGACGAAGGGTTTTGGATTGGCCCTCCCCCACATTGGGTTGGTGGGTTGTTAAATGCTGTGTTAAACGTTTCTTCTTCCTAATTTAATGCCATTGTATTTTTCAAAAAAAAAAAAAAAAACTTCAAATACTTTCAATACATTTTGTAGTGCTTTTAATCTCAAACCTTACCTGGAATTAGTATCTCTTGCCTAAGTAAAAGAGTTACAATGTTTCGTCGTTGCTGTTCAAACCTAATGCAAAAGAAACTTCAAAAAGTCTATTACTCTTTTTCATGTTCCCAAACAAATTAAAATATATTTATCAATGCAAAATTTCTACAAAAACACATACTTGTACCGTACCTTTTTTGATAGATGCACCCAATTAGTACCTTTTTGGTGAGCTTTCAGTCAACTTGCACAAACTTTTCTATTACAAACTTGTACCGTACCTAAACAACACAATCAATCCTTAGTCAAAAAATTGATTAGATAAATAAACCAAGTTAAGAATGTTACACCCAATCAATACGTTACATATGCCACACAAATATTGATGAAACAACACCACATTCATTTTTTATAGAATATCATTCACATTCTTATTATTTCAAGTTTATTTCTCCTTATCTTATTATGTATTTTCCTATTTTAGCCTTGTTCTCTTACATGGCGACATCTGTCCTTGTATTTTGTTATTTATGATGTGCTATAGCTAACATTCTCTCAATAACAGAATAGTACAATATTCCTCTTTCTCTTGCATTTCTATATGGTATCAGAGCTCTGAGCTCATCCTACTTCATCATCACCATGAATACCGAGGAAGGTCTTCATCTTCTTCAGCTCAAGAAACGTCTCCATTGATTACTCCCAGCATACCAAAAACCACACCGATCGTCACTCCTATCCAAAATCAGCCCTTCCCGCGACCCCGTCCTCAGAATCCAACTATACCCACCTTCAATCTAAAAGGAAAAACTCCAGTTCAAAATCAGAATACTTAACCTATACCTCCCTTTAATCCTCCACCTGGGTTTTACAATTATCCTTACCCTCAAACTCCTCCATTTCAACCTCAAAATTTTTATCCTCGACCATTATTCCCAGCGCCTGCTCAACCTTTCCATTCACAACAATTTCCAGCACCCAATTCATTTTCGGTTACTCAACAATTTCCTCCCACCCAAAATTTCTTTTCTCCAAACCCTTATCCCACCCTTCTGTAGCCTCTAGCTGTCAAGCTTACGGACAACAACTTCTTGTTAGGGAAGAATTAATTATTGAATGTCGTCTTAGCAAATGGGCTCTCTAGATTTCTTGATGGTTCGTCCACCTCCGTCCAAGTTCCTCGATCAACATCAGACTCAACCTAATCCTAATTATCTCGGCTGGAAAAGGTACAATAGGTTTATTATGTGCTGGATTTATTCTTCCTTATCTGCAGAAAAAAATGGGTGAGATAGTTAACTTTGAAACTGCCTCTGAGATTTGGAATTTTTTGAAGCGTTTTTATGATTCGAATACTACTGCCCGCATTTTGGGATTGAAAACTCAATTACAAAGAATTAGGAAGGATGGTTTGTCTGTGAGTCAGTATTTGACACAAATTAAAGAGGTTACAAATAAGTTTTCGGCTATAGGAGAACCAGTTTCTTATAGAGATCACCTTGCTCACATCTTGAATGAGTTAGGTAGTGAATATAATCCATTTGTTACATCAGAAGATGAACCAAAAACGGGTATTTTTCCAGTTTCACACAGAAGTAAAAACTCACCCATTAAATCGGCGAAGATGAACAAAAAACGGGTATTTTTCTAGTGCCCTAAAAATGTGGAAAATGAACCAGTAGGTTCATACCAGTAGTGAAGAAACCATACCAAGGTAGAAATGGCGGAAGATTCGTGAAGAAATCTAGTTTCGTAGAAGCGAAAAAAAAAGACACAGAAGATGAACCAAGAAAAGAAATTGTAGAAGATGAACCAAGCAACAAAAAAAAAAAAAAAAAAATTGCAGAAGATGAACCAAGCAAAGACATGTTTGAAGAAGGAAAGTGCATAATTTTAGGATTTATTGTTTTTCAAATTTGTGAAGCGGTAGAGATTCTTGTCTTCTTGGTTATTTTTTTATTTTATTTTTATTTTTTTAAACACATGTCAACTAGTAAAGGCAAATAAGTAAATGAGGTTTTTTAACTCCTTCAATATCTAGTTGTGAGCTAACATGAATGTAAAATTATAAGAAAATGGACACTTTTGAAATAAATTGACTACTATTGTCCCATTTGTGTAGTTACCACATTCGTTTCTTCTTTCTCATATATTACTCTTGTACTATCTTAGGAGATAGATCTATGATCTCTTTTAACACGGCTATCGAATAAATTTTTCTTTCTTTATTTTTGTATAATATTATATGTATGAACGAAGAAATATTATTTTTCATTTAGGAGCATTTGGCATGCCGTAATGAAAAGGAGTTATTACTCCCCAATCTCCTCATTCTTGTTCCTCTCCTTAATCACTTTTTTTTTTTTTTTTTTTTTTTTTTTTTTTTTTTTAATTTTAAATCAACTATCATTTTGTAGCTAATGAAAAAAGAAATTAAACGTCAGAGATCAAATAGAATTATCAACCAACATAGTTCAATCACTTAATGATATTGTTGATAGAGAAATTTTGACCAATCACGAATTGCCACGTCATTAATAAAATTAATGACGAAATTAAAGTTAATTAAATTTGGGACCAATTATAAATTGACATGTGTCCCAAATTTAATTTGAAAACAAAGTTGGCCAATTATAAATTTATAGAGCCAAATTTCTATTTGATCAATTAATTAAAATTAAATTATTTCAATCAAATTAATTAATTTGCCCAATTAATTAAAAATAATAATTATTTGGATAAAATTTGGATCTTTTAAATGTCTGGGTCATATGGTTTTGGGTCAAATATAAACCAAACCCAAGACTAAATGGTTCAGCCCAAGACCAATAAAACCCAAGCCCAAGTTGTTAGGCCCAAAAGTTACCAGGGCCCATCCTGCAAGAACTCTATAAATAGGGGGGTTCACCATCATTTCAAGGGGTCAGAATTTTGAAGCTCAAAGCCAGAGTCAGAGAATTCAGAGAACTTCATCAAGATTGAAGACTGAAGATTGAAGACTGAAGACTCCTTGAAATCCACAAGTTTCAAAGTGCTGAACACTTCCTGAAGACTGAAGACTCCTTCAAGATTTGGAAGACTTCAAGCTCCAAGAATCCGTTGAAGCTCCAGACTCGAGATCAAGCGTTCCAGCCCTCGAGTGAAACACATCCACACACAAGAGAGAGAATCAGAGGATCAACATTAGAGATTGTATATCCACACGCATACAAATATTAATACAAGTATATCGTTTATTCCACGTGTCTCCATCCCCGAAGTCTCGTGCGAACAGATATATAATATAATATTCAAAAGGTTAGATGGTCACATTTTCACTCCACATGCGGTTGAAAAGAAAAACATACCAAATAGAATTATTTCATCAAACTATGAACTAAATGGTAATTTTATATTCTCAATCAGTTTTGGGAGGCTTTATAGTTGTCACATTCAAGCGTGTGCATGTGTGACATCTTTTTTTTTTTTTTTTTTTTTTTTTTTTTTTTTTTTCTCTTTCTTTCTTTCTTTCTTTTAAATAACATTATAACTTTTGTATGTATTAAATTTTGTTTTAAAAAGATCCATAAACATCTTTATAAAATCACTAATTCCAATCCCATCAAGTTTTGAACAAATTTAAGTTCAATTAATGCACAAATTAACTATTGAAGAACTTTTCCAAAACTCATAAATTTTAACAAGGAAAAAACTTGTCTGCATACCGGTATGTAGGGATCTCCCTGCATACCACCATTAAAACATTGACAACTAAGAGAGATAACAAAAAATTCTCATTTGAAATCTTATCAATTTTGTAATATATATATATGTTTTATAATTCATTAAAAAAATATCATAATACTTTTTTTGGATTTATAATTCTTTAAACTATAATGTTTGTAATTTTTTTTTTTTGGTAAAATAACTTTTTGGTCTCTATGATTTAAACTAGTTTATATTTGGTTTCTGGACTTTAAAAACCAATACTTTTTGTCCTTGATATTTGAAGTTTAGTCTTTATTTAGGGGCAACCAGATAAATGGCCAAAAAAAAAAAAAAAAAATAGCTGATTTGAAAAATGAACAATCGTATTTACAATTTGATAAATGGCCAAATCCTATTTTTAGTAAACTATTTCGACATGAAATTGGACGAAAATACCCTTTAACAAATCTTAAATCTGGAAATAAAATAAAACAAATACACTATAAATAAGGGAGAAAATCTAGCTTCCTTACCCATTGATTCATCTAGCAAATCAAAACTAACAGAGATTTGAATTTAAAAAAAGAGAGAAAAAATAGTTGGACTTAAATTTAATCGGTGTATAACAAAAGGAAAAATGAAAGAACAACTTCAATTAAAAAAAAATCCAGATTCAAAGAAGAATTAAAGTATAATCAGAAAAAAAAATCTAGATACACCTAAAATATGGGATGAACACCTAAAATATCAGAATGGGAGTATAATAGAAAAAAATATGAAAAAATTATACACAATTTCAAACAATCAAATCTAGCTTCCTTACCCATGGATTCATCTAGCAAATCAAAACTAATCGAAATTCAAATGAAATGGAATATAAATCTGACAACCTAAATTTAAAACAAAGAGATTTGAATTCAAAAAGAGAGAAAAAATAGGAGGACTTAAATTTAAAAGTGTATATCAAAAGAAAAAATGGAAGAGCTTACCAAATTCAATAACAATGAAGAACAACTTCAATTAAAAAAAATTCCAGATTCAAAGAAGAATTAGAGTATAATAAGAATTAAAGTATAATCAGAAAAAAAAAAATCTAGATTCACCTAAAATATGGGATGAACACCAAAAATATCATAATTAATATAATCAGAAAAAAAAAATGAAAAAGTTGATACACAATTTCAAACAAACATCTGGATTGATAGCTTCTTGGAAAAAACCCTAAGGCATAATTACTCTCTTGGGAACACACTCACGTTCCAAAAAAACCTTTTCCCCACCCTCATTTCAAACCCTTCCAACTTACCGTTCGCGAGAGAACCCCTTCCCCTTCCTCCATCATTCGAACCTCTGAGACAAACCCTTCCATCGTTCTACCATCAGTCTTCTTCTTTACAGACGCCTTCAAGCTTCGTCTCATAACCAAGATTCTCGACAAGATTACACTGTATCTACATGGACAGTTGAAGAACATTCAGAGAAGCTCGAGTGAGTTTTGTCGACATCTAGGATTGAGTTTTGTCGACATCCAGGATTCTTCAATTTCTGCTAATTTTTTTGTTTATATAGATATGAAACATTTTTTACTTACAACTAGGACCCACTGTTGAATAAATAAAATGAAAAACGATAAAGTATGGATCATTTTTCTGTTTATATAGATATGAAACATTTTTTCCTTCCAACTAGGACCCACCGTTGAATAATAAAATGAAGATGGAGAGAGATGATCATGTAACTAAAAATCCCTTGATTCATGGAATGAGAGATTATTTTTTTTAAAAAAAATAAAAGATACGACTGCACAAATATAGGATAGACGTGGGGGTGGTTGAAGGGCAAAAAAGTAAGTTTATATACCACGAAAATAGGCTGGGAAAACTGGTTTGGCCATTTTTCATTAAAAAATACGGTTTGACCATTTTTCGAAACTACGCTGTAATTTCTGGCCATTTCTGAGGATTTCCCCTTTATTTATGTGGTTTCAAAAGTGACATGTTTGGTCTCCAAAGTTTGAATTTGACTTTTAATTGATCCATAAGTTTGAATATTGTTACTCCTCAAAAAAAAAAAAAAAAAAAAAAAAAGTTTGAATATTGTTTCTAAACGGTTTCCATGTAGAGTTGACCACTAGTTAGGGTCTGTTTGGAATACATTTTAATTTAAATGTTTTAAGAATGCATCTTTTAAAAAACATTTTGTATAAATTTTTTTTAGAATTTAAACACTCATATGTTTGATTACATTTCCTCATGAGTGTTTTTATACACAAGTTATTGTATACTTAAAAACTATTTTCAAAGGAGTTGATTTCAAGTGTTTCTCTCAAAATGATTTATTTGTCAATCTCATTTTCTAATAAGTCATTTTTGGTGGTTGCTAAACGCTAGAAATTTTTTCAAAATTAAACACTTGAAAAGTAAAACCAAACACATCCTTAATATGACAGAGTGATGTTATTGGCTTCCAAAACATTATCAAAATTTGATTGTCCCAAACAATAAGTTCTAGAGCTGTCTTAATCACATTAAATATAGAAGTCTACCTACATTAGACATCGCCTTCCAATATATATATTCCATTCTAATTAGTGATCAGTGAATGACAACTTTGTCTAATACAAACGTCAAGTACAAAACTAACAAAAATATGGGTTTGATTACTATCTTGATCAATGTACTTTATTAGTTTTTGTGCATTTTAATCATATACTTAATTTTAAAATGTTAATTTTGATCTCTATACTTTCACAATGACTGTTTTGGTCTTTGTTTGTTAAATTATAATACAAATTCTATACATAATGAAAACTCGTTAATATAAAGTTATAGCTAAATTCAATAAATTTATCAAGTGTAGTCTTGTGTTTAAATTGTGATTGGAAAAGATGAGACAAAAAGAAAATGAAGAGACCAAAACCATCACTATTTAAAATAAAAAGACCAAAATAAACATTTGAAAAGTATAGAGACTAAAATGAACCAAAGTGAAAATATAGGTGTTGAAATGGACATTTGGAAAGTATAATGACTAGAATAATGAACCGGGACTTTAATAGTGTGTAAATTGAGATGCATAATTCAACTATTCTATGATAATCTTGCCAGGTCGTTTATAATGTGATGGTTTATTAAATATAATTAATTAAAAAATGTTCATAAAACAAGCCTCAAGTTTCATACTATCCATCGATCTTTCTATTCCCTAAAATTTGTCATAATTTATTTGTAAAAAGGATTTGAAATTAGAAATGTTTAGGAGATTTTTAAACATCAAGTGGCTGTAGTTTAGTGGTGAGAATTCCACGTTGTGGCCGTGGAGACCTGGGCTCGAATCCCAGCAGCCACAAAATTTCTTTTATTATTTTTCTTCTCTTCATTAGTATCTAATAGGTTCCTTAACTTTTGATTTTGTAACCTTGACATGTTCAATTTTTTAAAACCCAATCAAAACTTAAACACAAAAATAAGTATAACCAACTAGCTATCTAATGATCTTTTTCTTCAAGTCTCCTCCTCATCACCAAGTATGAATAAGTTTTAATCACTTACAAAACCTTGTGGAGAATCAATACAAACCATGGTACCAAATAAGTGGCTCACTAAGAAGTCAT
The DNA here is from genome assembly GCA_036850905.1 of Luffa acutangula. Lineage (NCBI taxonomy): Eukaryota > Viridiplantae > Streptophyta > Magnoliopsida > Cucurbitales > Cucurbitaceae > Luffa > Luffa acutangula. The sequence goes on along the minus strand of CM072089.1, from coordinate 25,453,492 downwards.
CTAACAACATACAACACATAAGGCAAAAATCATGCTCTTTAAACATAGAGAACAAATACATCGGTATGTAGTGTGTGTGTGTGTGTGCCTACTGACAAGTGCAAGTATACAATGAAAACTTCATAACTTGCATAAGCAAGTTACAAAGCATCCAAAATTGAATTAAAAAAAGCTAAAAAGTAGGGGTGAGCATCGGTCGGTCGGGGTCGGTTTTGGCCCCAAACCGACACCGAACCGACCAAAATAGGTTTCCAAAACTGGAAACCGATTTTTTTAAAAAACTCATTTTCGCCGACCGACCGACCGCGGTCGGTTTAGTCGGTTTAAAACCAACTTCCATTTTGTTTTAAAACAAAAAAAAAAAATCGAAGACAAGAGACGAAGGACGGCGAGCGACAAGTTTCAGATGAAGAACGGTGGGTGGCGACGAAGGCGACAACACTGGTTTCAGACGAAGAACGGCGACGAGTTTCAGAAGATGAAGAACAAAAAGAAATCAAAGGAGAGGGCTACGATTTCCCTGTCGATTTGCTGCCTGTCGAGTGTCGATTCGCCGCTTGGAAGAAAAAAAAAATGAAATGTGACTGCCAGAGAGAAAGGAAGAAAATAAAGAAGAGGAAGAGAGGTGAATGAAAATGGAAAAGGAAAAGAAAGAAGAGGAAGAAAGGTGCATGAAAATGGAAAATGAGGAACATCTGAAGGTTTAAAATTTGAAAAAAAAAATTAAATAAATTTTCTTTTTATAAAATCTTGGGAAGACCATCCGTTGATGGTTTTCCCAAGGCAGAAAAGGCTACCAACATTAATGCTGGCAGCAACGTCATTATGGCTTTGGCTATTAATTTTTTTTTTAATTTTAATATTCTGTCGGTCGGTTTAATCGGTTTTCGCCCATTTTGGGTGAACCGACCGACCGACTGGTCAGTTTTACCACCCCGACCGACCCCATAAAAAAACCGACCGACCGACGTCGGTTCGGTCGGTTTTGGTCGGTCGGCTCGGTTTTCGGGATTTTTTTGCTCACCCCTACTAAAAAGATGTGTAAAACGTTATGTTCTGACGCATTAGAGGAAGAAATATGCATGAAATGTTTAAAGTAAGTTTTATTTTATGATGCGGTAAAATAATGCAATCCATGTCAATCTAACGCATCTCCGGTAGGTAATGAACTTGCCCAAGTTATCCAGGGACAAAACATCAATGCAGTCACATGAAAAAGTCCTTGAGCAAAGCTATTCCAGCTAGGTACTGACGAAAGATTGTACTATGATGTGACGTGTAGATTGAAGGGATAAAAGCCCTACGCAGCGGAAAGAATTACCGAACCTACTCAGAGTCTTAGATTCTAATTGAAATACCAATACAATTTGCAAAAGAATACATCGATAAATCTATATTTAGAGGACTGTAAAACGTCTATAAACATGCTAAAAATTAACTAGATCTAATCTAGATGATCCTAGTGATCAAGGATTTCATAGAAAACTTACTTTTGTAGAAAGTCTTGATCGATTCGCCTTTTCTTGCTAATAAGATTGAAAACGCAACAAACTTCTTGTGCAAACACCACCAATTGGTTACATCGGTATATCGCTAAGACTTCTTGAAGTAGGAGATTGGTGGGAGTCTTTTTGGGAGAGATCTCTAAGAGAAGGAGAGTCAGTGGGATGCCTTTCACCCTACCCTAGGGGTCCTATATATAGGTAAAGGCCAAGACCTTTTCCTAATAGGAAAAGGTCTATGAATAAGTTCAAATCTATTATCTGAACAATATCTAATTTTAATAAATAATTAATTAATTACCCAATTAAATATCACATATTTAATCTTAGGGATTTTACTAAAATTAAAATTAATATGAATCCAATTCATATTAAATTTATTTGAACTCTTTCAAATATTTTCTCTAAAGAATTAATTCATAAATCATAGGGTAAAATACCTTTTTGGTCCCTCATGTTTCGGGTCAGTTTCCAATAGGTTCCTAGGTTTCAAAATTGAACAATCAAGTCCCTACTGTTTAAAAAATACTTCAATTGAGTCCCTGGACCGTTAACTTTTTTAACGATGCTGACGTGGCGGTAAGTGCTGACGTGGCATTATTAAAAATATTAAAATATTAATTTTTAAATTAAAATAATAATAAATTAAAATTAAATAATTAATAATTTAAAAAGATTTGTTTTTAAAAAAAAAAAGAAAAAGAAATCTCTCTCTCCTCTTTCTCCCCCACGCAACCCCCCTCTCTCACTCCTTCCCCTCAATTTTTGAAACCCATCACCTCCCTTCCCCTTCTCGCCGGCAATAGCCCACCGTCGCCGTCGCCGTCAAAAGCTCGCAGTCGCCGTCGCTGTCGATAGCTCGTTGATAACTGCCCAAAAGGTAGTTATTTAGGCCTCAATTATATAGGGTTTTGTGTGTCTTTAATGCTTAATAGGGTTGGTTTTAGAGAGATATTACATGATTTAACCCACTTGGAAGAATGGAAGCTTTGGAAATCACTTTATGCAGATTATGCTGCTGAGCGACTGGAGGGAGCAAATTCTATGCTGCAGCAAAACTGAGAGCAGAAACTGCCACATCACAGCTCGTTAGCCAACTTCATGAACCGACTTCTATTGAGATATTTTCGGGATAAAGGATCAAGGAGAGCCTTACACGTGTCCTAGTTGACCTAATTCAAGCCTCCCATCCTTCTATAAAAGGAAGTAGCCGTCAAAGTCAAAAACATTCCATGTTTTCCCTTGGAAGCCGAATAGTATAGGGAGATTGAAGATCATCAAGAACACCATCAACCGCAAGCTGATTAGGGAGTTTACCTTCTTTATTAACTTGTAGTGATGGACATGCATACTCAGATTGTAATTCGTATTCCTATGCTTATTATGAACTAAGTAGCTTAAGGTGTTGGTTAGGAATAATGTGATTACTGTGCTTCATCTCTAGTAATAAATTGACTATTGCATTTTGGTTAATTGTTGTGCTTATTCTTATTTTATGCTCGCCTGGCCAGCCGGTTGGATAGCTCTCTCTAGTTTCAGGGATGATTTAGAGAGTGTGTGACAATTCTCCACATTACGATCATTGTGTATTGGTGAATGCCAGTGACTGAGCTAGGGATAGCCAGTTGCCTAGTGCTCGATCGGTCGCTCTTCATTGGGGTTGAAACATATCCCAAAAGATCCGGAGTTCCGAGAGGAATCCGCTAATAATACTGCGAGAAATGCATGATCAATAATATTGCTAGAGCATATCTTAGAAAAAAATCACTAAAGTCTAACCAGCGCCTGTCTTTAATCTATCTGTCTATTTGTTTACTCGTTGTTCTGTCATTTATTTTGCTTCAGCATAATTCCGATAAAACCCAAATTTTTATTATCTTCGAAACCATTAGAAAGTTATGCAAAATAGGTAAAGTGGAAACTCATTCAGACCTTGGATTGATAATATTACTTGCTGCAGACTGTGTATACTTGCATAAGAATTCTAGAGTATTTTATACTATATTTTTACTCACTCTAGGAACCCAACAAGTTTTTGGCGCCGTTGCCGGGGACTTGAATAAGTTTTTATCTGATCTGTTTTGTGTATGTGTTTTAGTGGTTTGGTGCTAGAACTTTTTGATTGTTTCTTTTGTTTTTGCAGGTGTGATTTTTGTGCATGAGCGATCTGCCTGGGGTACGGTTTGAGCTTGACCCAGAAATTGAAAGGACATTTAGGAACAGAAGGAGGGAGCAGCGCAGAAACCAGATGGAGAACGTGCCGCAACTCCCGCAGGTTCCTGAAGGTCCAGTAGCAGTGAACCCCCAACAGAATCCGTTGCTGCAGCAAAACCCACTGTTTGAGCAAAATGAGCAGCGAAATAATCAAGCTGAGAATCCTATCTTGATAGCGAACGATAGGACCAGAGCCATTCGAGCATATGCTGTCCCGATGTTTAATGAGTTGAATCCAGGGATTGCACGTCCCCAACTCCAAGCGGCGAATTTTGAAATGAAACCGATAATGTTTCAGATGTTGCAAACCGTGGGGCAATTCCATGGTTTGTCATCTGAAGACCCTCATTTACATCTTAAGTCTTTTCTAGGAGTTAGTGATTCTTTTGTAATTCAGGGAGTGCCGAGAGATGCTCTTAGATTAAGTTTGTTCCCGTATTCTCTTAGAGATGGAGAAAAATCATGGTTAAACTCTTTTGCTCCAGGATCAATTAGGACATGGGATGAGTTAGCTGAAAAATTTTTGAGTAAATATTTCCCACCTAATAGAAATGCTAAATTAAGGAGTGAAATAGTAGGGTTTAGGCAACTTGAAGATGAGACTTTTAGTGAGGCTTGGGAGAGGTTTAAGGAGCTTTTGCGAAAGTGTCCCCACCATGGGTTACCTCATTGTATTCAAATGGAAACATTTTACAATGGTTTGAATGGAGTAACCCAAGGTATGGTCGATGCTTCGGTTGGAGGGGCCCTTTTGGCAAAAACTTTTGATGAAGCCTATGAAATTTTAAAAAGAATATCTATTAATAGTTGTCAGTGGTCGGATGTTAGAGGCACAAATAAAAAGGTTAAGAGTGTATTAGAGGTTGATGGTGTGTCCACCATTAGGGCTGATCTTGCAATGATTGCTAACGCTCTTAAGAATGTGACAGTGATTAGTCATCAGCAGCCACCAGCTATGGAGCCTGCAGCAGTGGTGAACCAAGTCACGGACGAAGCATGTGTCTATTGCGGTGAAGATCACAACTACGAGTTTTGCCCCAGCAATCCAGCTTCTGTGTTTTTTGTAGGTAATCAGAGGAACAACCCTTATTCTAACTTCTATAATCCAGGTTGGCGCAACCACCCCAACTTCTCATGGGGAGGTCAAGGAAATAACGTACAAGCGCAACAAAAGGTGAACCAGTCGGGATTTGCTAAAGCGCAGGTAATGCCCCAGCAAAATAAGCCGGCTTTGCCCCAGCAAAATTCGGGAAACTCTCTCGACGCAATGATGAAAGAATTTATGGCTCGCACAGACGCCGCAATTCAAAGTAATCAAGCTTCGATGAGGGCCCTGGAATTGCAAGTGGGTCAGCTAGCTAATGAGCTGAAGGCGAGGCCTCAAGGGAAACTTCCTTCGGATACTGAACACCCTCGAAGGGAAGGTAAGGAGCAGGTAAAGGCAGTAACTCTTAGGAGTGGTAAGCCATTAGAAGAGTCTAGAAAGACCCAGGATTTAAATAGTAATAGTGATAATATTGTTGTCATTGAAAAAGAGTTGGAGTCTGGTCAGGGTGCTGGAGGCAGCAAAGAAAATGCTGGAGCATCTGGTTCTGTGCCAGATGTAGAACCACCATATGTGCCGCCCCCACCTTATGTACCACCTCTATCTTTTCCACAAAGGCAAAAGCCTAAGAATCATGATGGTCAATTTAAAAAGTTTTTAGAGATTCTTAAGCAGTTGCATATAAATATCCCTTTAGTAGAAGCTATTGAGCAAATGCCTAATTATGCTAAATTTCTTAAGGATATTTTGACTAAAAAGAAAAGGTTAGGTGAGTTCGAAACTGTATCTCTTACTGAGGAGTGTAGTGCTATTCTTAAGAATGGGCTACCCCCCAAGGCTAAGGATCCAGGGTCATTTACTATACCTGTGTCTATAGGTGGAAAGGAATTAGGTAGAGCACTCTGTGATTTAGGTGCAAGCATTAACCTTATGCCTCTTTCGGTCTATCGGAAGTTAGGTATTGGTGAAGCTAGACCTACCACAGTTACGCTCCAATTAGCTGATAGGTCTATCACATATCCAGAGGGTAAAATTGAGGATGTCTTAGTAAAAGTTGATAAATTCATATTTCCTGTTGATTTTATTATTTTAGACTATGAGGCTGATAAAGATGTCCCAATTATTCTAGGTCGTCCATTTTTGGCTACTGGTAGGGCATTAATAGATGTTAAAAAAGGAGAATTAACAATGAGAGTCTGTAATGAGGAAGTGAAATTTAATGTGTTTAAAGCCATGAGTCTTTAGATTTAGATCAAAGAAAGACTCCCCCAATTAAGCCATCCCTAATTGAGGCACCCACTTTAGATTTGAAACCTTTACCGGATCATCTAAAGTATGTGTATCTTGGGGAGAGTGATACGTTGCCCATTATTGTTGCATCAGATTTAATGCCGGAGCATGAGGAGGCCTTAATAAAATTGCTGCAGCAATACCGCAAAGCTATAGGTTGGACATTGGCTGATATTCAAGGGATTAACCCATCTTTTTGTATGCACAAAATCACTCTAGAGGAGGGATCCTTTAGGAGTATTGAGCAACAAAGAAGGCTTAACCCTGCAATGAAAGAAGTTGTTAAAAAGGAGGTAATTAAATGGTTGGATGCTGGGATCATTTATCCAATTGCCGATAGCAATTGGGTAAGCCCTGTCCAATGTGTTCCTAAGAAAGGAGGTGTCGCTGTGGTGAGCAATAAAGATAATGAGCTGATTCCAACAAGGACAGTAACTGGCTGGAGGGTTTGTATGGATTACAGAAGGCTTAATAAAGCCACCCGAAAGGATCATTTCCCTCTACCATTTATCGACCAGATGTTGGATCGATTGGCTGGTCAGGCCTATTACTGTTTCTTGGATGGTTATTCTGGGTATAACCAGATTACTATTGCTCCTGAAGATCAGGAGAAAACCAACTTTCACCTGCCCTTATGGGACATTCGCTTTTAGGAGAATGCCTTTCGGTCTTTGCAATGCTCCAGCAACATTTCAGCGGTGTATGCTAGCAATTTTTTCTGATATGATTGAGTCCACTGTTGAAGTCTTTATGGACGATTTTCAGTGTTTGGAGGGTCTTTTCAGAGTTGTTTAGATAATTTAGGAAAGGTATTAAAAAGATGTGAGGATACCCATCTAGTACTTAATTGGGAGAAGTGCCACTTCATGGTGAAGGAGGGCATAGTGTTAGGTCATAGGATTTCTAAAAATGGTCTAGAAGTTGATAGAGCAAAAGTTGAGGTTATCGAAAGACTAGAGCCACCGAATTCAGTGAAGGGAATTCGGAGTTTTTTAGGACATGCTGGATTTTATAGGAGGTTCATAAAGGATTTTTCCAAAATCAGTAAACCTCTTTGTAACTTATTGTGCACTGATCATGTTTTTGACTTTAATGCAGATCGTAGGAAGGCTTTTGAAACATTAAAGGCTGCTTTAATCTCAGCACCCATTCTCTGCGCGCCTAATTGGAATTTTCCATTCGAGGTAATGTGTGATGCTAGTGATGCTGCGGTAGGAGCGCTGCTGGGGCAAAAACAGGGCAAATTTATTCATCCTATATATTATGCAAGCAAGGTTTTAAATGAAGCACATGTCAACTACACAACTACTGAAAAGGAGTTGTTAGCTGTTGTGTTTGCTTTTGAGAAATTCCAGCCATATTTGGTTGGATCCAAAGTCACGGTGTTCACGGATCATGCAACAATAAGGTATTTAATGTCTAAGAAAGATGCAAAGCCGAGACTAATTCGTTGGATTTTATTACTGCAGGAATTTGACTTGGAGATAAAGGACAAGAAGGGATCAGAGAATGTCGTTGCAGATCATTTATCTCGTCTTGATCCATCATCATTTTTGCTGGAGAAATCTGCCATTTCCGATTCTTTTCCAGATGAGCAGCTTTTTGCTGTTCAGGTAAAGGTAGTCAGGGATGTCCCTTGGTATGCTGATATTGCCAACTTTTTAGTAAAGGGAGTCACCCATATTGATATGGATTGGAGGCAGAAGAAAAAGTTTAAGCATGATGCGAAATTTTTCTTTTGGGATGAGCCGTTTATGTATAAGCAATGCTCTGACGGTATTATTCGTAGGTGTGTTTCAGGTGCTGAAGCAAAAGAAATCCTGGAGCAATGTCACTCTTCGCCGTATGGAGGTCATTTCAGCAGACAGAGGACGGCTATGAGGATTTTGCATTGCGGATTTTTCTGGCCTACGTTATTTAAGGATGCCCATTGGTTCTACAAGCAATGTGACGCTTGCCAAAGGAGAGGAAATTTGGGGCCTAGAGATGAAATGCCTCTTACTTACATTTTAGAAGTTGAATTATTTGATGTATGAGGTATTGACTTTATGGGGCCATTTCCCCTTCTAATGGCAATGTTTTTATCTTATTGGCAGTTGATTAAGTGTCCAAGTGGGTGGAGGCCATCGCATGCCATCAGAGTGATGCCAAGACAGTAGCAAGGTTTCTTCAATCGCACATCTTTGCGCGGTTTGGGACACCTAGGGCTCTAGTGAGTGATGATGGTACACATTTTGTTAATAATATCTTAACTAAGCTTTTAGCTAAGTATGAGATTAAGCATAGGATAGCTACCCCTTATCACCCACAAGCAAATGGTCAAGCTGAAATTAGTAATAGGGAAATTAAAGCTATTTTAGAGAAAGTAGTCCATCCATCTAGAAAGGATTGGTCCTTTAGGTTGGATGAGGCTCTTTGGGCTTATAGGACAGCTTATAAGACTCCTTTAGGTATGTCTCCCTATAGGTTAGTATATGGGAAAGCTTGTCATTTACCATTAGAGCTTGAGCACAAAACATTTTGGGCTTTGAAAAAGTTAAATTTTGATCTGAGTCGTGCAGGAGCAATCAGAATGCTGCAGCTTAATGAGTTAGAAGAATTTCGTCAATTTTCTTACGAAAATGCGAAAATGTATAAGGAAAAGACTAAGCTGTGGCATGACAAAAAAATTAAATCTAAGGAGTTTGTCAAGGGTCAGAAAGTTTTGCTTTATAATTCTAGATTAAAATTATTTCCTGGAAAATTAAAATCTAAATGGTCAGGACCGTTTATTGTGATTGAGGTTTTCTCCAATGGAGCAATTACTTTGCAGGATGAAAAAGATGGGAGAGTATTCAAGGTGAATGGACAGCGTGTGAAGCATTATTGGGGTGAGGAGTTTCAGTCGAAATATCCTTCCCTAAGGTTGGTCGATGTTTGAGAGAGCAGGACTTTTGCGGGAGCATTTCACAGAGTAAAATTTTGAGCTCCCAAAGTTTGAATTAATTTTATTTTTCGTTAATTTGATTTCGGTTAGGATAGATGTAATTTTGAATGATGTATTAGATTTTATCTTTTAAGTATTTCTATATTTTTGGTAGGTTAGATTTGATCTATTTTTTTTTATTTGATCTATTTTTTTTTGATTTGATCTATTTTTTTTGATTTGATTTGATTTTCGGGTTCTTTATTTAAATTATCTTGCAATTATCTTTTAGTTAGTTAGATTTTATTTTATCTAGATTTTATTTTCGGTTATTTGAATTCTAGTTTTCATTAATAGAGATTTTGATATGGATTCAATCAATAATCCATTGCATGTACCTAAAGGACCAATCACAAGGAGCAAGGAAAAGAAGATACAAGAGGCTTTCACACTGCATGTTCAAAAGCTTGCAAATGCACAACGAGAGGCCGAGAATTTTGAACCCAAATTTTTGTATAATGTTAGTTCAGCAAGTTAAGAAGAGAATGGAGTCAAGATGGCACGGGAAAAGTTGTGTAGTTTGGAAGATGGCACGGAGGACAAAAAAAGTGTGCAGAATTTGTGAAGAGGTGGCTGTCCAACTTGCATATCTTGGGATTTCGTGATGTCAAAGGATGTCAAACGTTGCCATTATGAGGAGCGGATTCCATAGCACATATTTAAGACAATTTAAAGCAATTCTATCTTTTTAGTTTTGAGATATGGCTGCTCGTTTGATGTGCAATCAAGTTTTAAGTTCCTAGGTCTTATTTTCTACAATTTGCAATTAAGTGTAGTTGAATGACTTTTGAGTTCCTTGGTCTATCCACGACCATTTGGCCTTTAAAATGGCTTGTAATACTCTTGAAAACTCAGAATATGTTTAGTAAAAAGCTTTTGCTTATTCAACCCCTTTGGTGTTGTATTTTCTTTCAAATCTTGTCTTAGGTTTGATGTTCAATCGATTCATTGGATTAGTTTTTGATCAATCTAATTCTGGAGTGAGTCGTCTTAGGATCTAGGAGTGACCATCCTTATTCTAAGTTTGATCTAAGAGTGATTCATCTTCTAGCTAAACTCTTGGTTGGAATCATTCGGTAAGTTAGTCTTATTTGTGTCCGTTTACAAGGATCCTAGAAGGACCTCTAGCTTTGTAAACTTAAAGCATATTGGGCGCTTATCAGATTTTCTCTAATTCATTCGGCTTCTTTTAAGAATAACAGGTTAAGTTTGCTTTGTTCGGTTTAATTTGAATTAAAAAGATTTGATTTGTCTATTTTGAAATTCGAAATTCCGTATCTGAGATTCTTCAGGTTCAGCGGATTGTTGCGGCAAAGATATTGCTGGAGCAAAATATCCCAAGTTTGACGGGTTTCTGTTGGTATTTATTATTGTTACCGTTAGATTTAGCTTTGAATTCTCACAGGTAAATGTGCGTTCATCGTCTGATGGGGCCACGTGGCGCAGAGTAATTATCCAACGGCTCCAATGATGACAGAGCATTAATTTTTACCATGGCTGTTTGAAATTTGCAATTTTACCGTTGGTAATTTTTGAATTTCAGGTTTGCATTTTTTAAATTACAACGGTAATAATAGTTATGGCAGGGCAAATCTTTTCGGTTAGGATTCTTGTTTGCTGCAGCTCTATTTATTCGCAATCTCTGGTAAGCACGTTTCACTTCGTCTTCTTGAATCTTTGTGCGTGTATTATTCTTTCTTTCTTTACCTTCTCTGTCAAAACCCTATTATACCTTCCATGGCTAAAACAAGAGCTCGAAAAGAGAGGGAGAGTGAAGAGGAGGAGGTACCGGTCACACCGGAAGTTCAGAAAGTAAAAACTAAGAAAAAGAGAACGCCAGAAGAGAAGGAGGCTAAGCGAAGAAGAAGACAGCAGAGAGTTGAAGAACAAGAAAGAGCGAGAGAGGAGGAGGTTGTCGCAAAAGAAGATGAAGACCCAAAAGAATCTGACAAACCGAATCAAGAAAAGGATGGACAGGAAGTGGCAACTATAGAAGAGGCTCGAGAGGAAATTCAGGCGGAACAGAGTGAGGTTATGCAGATGGAGGCTGTAGTGGAAGAAGACAGAGAGCCAGTTCAGGAGGCTCGGGTGGAGGTTATCATACCTGAACCTCCGAAACGACGCCGCATTAAGCGAAAGGCTGGGCGCATTCCAGTAATCAGGATTGATACCCCATCGCCTCCATCATCAGATTCCGAGAGGGAGAAGGACGAGCAAGAGGAACGAGAGAAAAAAGAGGCTGAGGAAAGAAGGCGAGAAGAAGAAGAGAAAAAGGCAGAGGAGGAACAGTTGCTGAAGCGAAGAGAAGAGAAGGGCAAAAAGATTGCTGAAGCATCCGAGGAGCACGATGAAATAACAGCGCGACAGGTGCCATACGATCGCTTCGTCAATAATTTTGCTAGAGCAAAATACACTGAGCTCTTGAAAAGAGATTTTCTGTTCGAAAGAGGTTTCAGCGGTGATCTTCCGCCATTTCTAAGGACCGGCATAGCTGACCACGGCTGGGAGCTGTTTTGTGCTAAGCCAGAGGCTGTAAACGCACAGGTGGTGCGTGAATTCTATGCCAACATTGATAAAGAAGAAGGTTTCCTGGTAATTGTTAGAGGAGTCGAGATAGACTGGAGTCCAAGTGCGATCAACGCACTGTACCATCTTCAAAACTTCCCCCACGCGACATTCAATGAAATGGCAGTCGCGCCATCTGAGGAGCAGTTGAGTAATGCTGTCCGGGAGGTAGGAATTGAGGGGGCGCAGTGGCAACTATCAAAGACTCAGAAAAGGACATTCCAATCGGCTTACTTGAACAAGGAAGCAAACACGTGGATGGGTTTCATCAGGCAGAGGTTGCTTCCGACAACGCACGACTCGACAGTATCCAGGGAACGAATTCTTTTGGCTTTTGCTATCTTAAGGTCTCTCAGTATTGACGTAGGAAAAATTATTTGTAATGAAATTGCCTTCTGCTGGAAGAAAAAGGTGGGGAAGTTGTTCTTTCCGAACACAATTACTATGCTATGCAGACAAGCAGGGGTTCCAGTGGAGGAGAGTGATACAATTCTATTTGATAAAGGGATCATTGATACGCCCAATTTGGCGCGGCTCCAGCGCACGCAGGAGATACGTCAAGGTGGACTTATCTACGACATCAATACGATTCTAGAACAACTGGCACTTTCGGCCAGTAGGCAGGAGTTTGCTGAAAGGCAAACTTTAACCTTCTGGAACTATTTTAAGAATCGAGATGCCAGCTTAAGAAGGGCACTGCAAGAGAATTTTTCCAAGCCGTATCCAGCCCTTCCTACAGTCCCTGAAGATCTGTTGAACCCTTGGATTCCACCGCCGCCTGCTGAGAAAGAAGATGAAGAGGAAGATTTGGGTCAGGAAGATTGAAGAGAGATTTTAGCGCGCAAGCTTTTTGATGAAATATTTTGTTTGCTGGCGCATTCCTGACCCCATCTTTTATATGATTGCTTGCCTTGTTTCTTTTTAATTTCTTCTGCTTTAAAAATATATCTCTGCTTTGTAATATTTTTCTATGATTTTAAATGAAATTTCTGAATGTTTCTATTATATGAGCACTGACTAACTCTGACTTAACTATTTTCTTCTGAATTTTTGAAGCTTGGACTGATTACGCTTAATTAGATCAAGGTATTCTGATCTCCAGAAACCTTTTGCTTGAGCATTTCTTCTAGCCTGGACTGTTGCTGCGACAAGAAGATTTTTGACGGTAGTATTGACTTATATGATCCACTTTAAGCTTAATCCTAGTCCCATGTTTAGTTTAAAAATTAAGATAGAAAAATTTAAGTTTGGGGGTATAATTGCTTAATTAATGATTCATTGGGGACAATGAATAATTCAAGTTTGGGGGACTTTTTGCTACTCCAATTATTTTGCTCGAGCATTCCTCTCCTTCAAATTAAAATTTGCTAGGTTATTGAGTAACCGGGGACATTTGTGATACCCGCAGTTTGTCTTCGCGTCGAAAGATGACCTAGGAAATTTGAAAAAAATGAGAAATATGAGAAAAAAATTATTTGTTGAAGATTTTGCTGAAAAAATTGATGGAGCAAAAGTTTTGAGGGATGAATGATGATCCAGCAGTTTTTCTGTCTCCCATAACTTAGGTGAGCTTCATCATAAAATGTCGCCATTCTGAGGGGCAAGAGATGGAATAACTAAGGATTTTTGAGCTTTATAATGAGTATTGAGCCTAGTTGGTGATGAGCTTGAGGCAAGGGTATACTGCACCATAAAGTGGGTCATCCCATGCTTAAGAGCTTATGACTGTAAGGCTGCTTTAAGTCTGATAAATAATAAACCCCTTTAAAAATATGTTCTGAAATGTCTGATAATAGAGCTAGGCTTTGGTGAGTTCTTAGAATGAAGTTGAAAAGTGGTGATTATTTGTCCCTGCTGAAGGAATCATTTTGCTGCAGCAGAGCTTGGTTTTGCAGAGTGCTCAGGTAAAGGTTAAAGGTAGTGTTGGACTGTCTGGTTTGATTAAGCTAATTCTTTGTCTAATGTTTTGAGATTCTTGAAGGAAGGTTGGTTAGTATTGCTCGGGACGCGCAATAGTTCAAGTTTGGGGGTATGATAACTGCCCAAAAGGTAGTTATTTAGGCCTCAATTATATAGGGTTTTGTGTGTCTTTAATGCTTAATAGGGTTGGTTTTAGAGAGATATTACATGATTTAACCCATTTGGAAGAATGGAAGCTTTAGAAATCACTTTATGCAGATTATGCTGCTGAGCGACTGGAGGGAGCAAATTCTATGCTGCAGCAAAACTGAGAGCAGAAACTGCCACATCACAGCTCGTTAGCCAACTTCATGAACCGACTTCTATTGAGATATTTTCGGGATAAAGGATCAAGGAGAGCCTTACACGTGTCCTAGTTGACCTAATTCAAGCCTCCCATCCTTCTATAAAAGGAAGTAGCCGTCAAAGTCAAAAGCATTCCATGTTTTCCCTTGGAAGCCGAATAGTATAGGGAGATTGAAGATCATCAAGAACACCATCAACCGCAAGCTGATTAGGGAGTTTACCTTCTTTATTAACTTGTAGTGATGGACATGCATACTCAGATTGTAATTCGTATTCCTATGCTTATTATGAACTAAGTAGCTTAAGGTGTTGGTTAGGAATAATGTGATTACTGTGCTTCATCTCTAGTAATAAATTGACTATTGCATTTTGGTTAATTGTTGTGCTTATTCTTATTTTATGCCCACCTGGCCAGCCGGTATGGATAGCTTTCTCTAGTTTCAGGGATGATTTAGAGAGTGTGTGGCAATTCTCCACATTACGATCATTGTGTATTGGTGAACGCCAGTGACTGAGCTAGGGATAGCCAGTTGCCTAGTGCTCGATCGGTCGCTCTTCATTGGGGTTGAAACATATCCCAAAAGATCCGGAGTTCCGGGAGGAATCCGCTAATAATACTGCGAGAAATGCATGATCAATAATATTGCTAGAGCATATCTTAGAAAAAAATCACTAAAGCCTAACCAGCGCCTGTCTTTAATTTATCTGTCTATTTGTTTACTCGTTGTTCTGTCATTTATTTTGCTTCAGCATAATTCCGATAAAACCCAACATTTTTATTATCTTCGAAACCATTAGAAAGTTATGCAAAATAGGTAAAGTGGAAACTCATTCAGACCTTGGATTGATAATATTACTTGCTGCAGACTGTGTATACTTGCACAGGAATTCTAGAGTATTTTATACTATATTTTTACTCACTCTAGGAACCCAACACTCGTCACCGCCGCATCCTTCTTCTTCCCCTTCTCCTTCTCTTTTTCTTCTTCTTCAAAACTATACCCCACCCCACCCCACCTCCCTCCTCTTCTTCTTCAAAACCAAACCCACCCCCACCCACCTATTCTTCTTCTTAAACAAAACTTCAAACCCACCCTAAATACCCATTTTCTTCTTCTTAAACAAAACCCCAAACCCACACTGAAATACCCATTTTTCTTTTATTCTTCTTGTCCTCCTCCTCAAATTCACCTCCATTTCTTCTTCCTCTTAAGCTTCAAAACCCATTGGAATCTAAAACAAAATCCAAACCCAACCCACCCCAAATCCTATTCTTCTTCAAAATAAAAGAAACAAGGAAACAAAACCCACCCACCCCAGCAGCGATCGACGACGACAACGACAACGACGACAAGAGACGACGGAGGCAAAGACAAGCAAAACGGCGGCTAAAGAAGGAGAGAGAGGGGGAGAGAGAATGAGGGTTTGGGGCCGGAGATGGGGCGGAGGGTGGCGGTAGCGTCGGCGTGGGCTGCATGGCGGCGATGGTAGCGGCGACGGCAACCGGAGAATGGAAGGAAAAACAGAGAGAGGAAGGAGAAAGAGAAAGAAGGGAAGAGAAAGGAAGAGAGAGAGGGGGTTTCGTGGGGGGAAGGAGGAGAAGAGATTTCTTTTTCTTTTTTTTTTTAATTTTTAAATTATTTATTATTTAATTTTAATTTATTATTATTTTAATTTAAAAATTAATATTTTAATATTTTTAATAATGCCACGTCAGCACTGTTACCGGGACGTCAGCACCGTTAAAAAAGTTAACGGTCCAAGGACTCAATAGAAGTATTTTTTAAACAGTAGGGACTTGATTGTTCAATTTTGAAACCTAGGGACCTATTGGAAACTGACCTGAAACATGAAGGACCAAAAATGTATTTTACCCTAAATTATATTATAAAATTTCATAAACTTTATATTATAATGTATCAATATACATTATATGATTCCCCTAAATAAATTGAAAACTTTCAATTTACAATTTAACTTAATTGCCTCAAGTCTCTTTACGAGCTACTAGTGGGACCTAATGGACCTACAAATCAGAAGCTCCAACGATACGAGACTAATTGGCTAAACTCATT
Organism: Luffa acutangula; assembly: GCA_036850905.1. NCBI lineage: Eukaryota > Viridiplantae > Streptophyta > Magnoliopsida > Cucurbitales > Cucurbitaceae > Luffa > Luffa acutangula. The sequence continues at coordinate 25,437,571 of CM072089.1, read as the reverse complement.
AACCAAGTTAGTCAACATTCGTTAACTGTGGGTCACTCCACTAAAGACCCACAACTGCACTCTTCTCACTACAGAATATTTCTGTGTCCACGGATATCGACCAATAATGACAAGTTAGTCCTTCACGTGTGTTCGTAACTCCAGTTGGGTCAAATTACCGTTTTACCCCTGAGTTACCTCTACCTTCTTAAGTACCAGTGCTCTTCTAATGAACAACCTGTTTGTGGTCCAACCATCAAACAAAAACCCCTCTCGGGCCAGTGAGAGGGTAGGGCCCTTTGTTCAAGACCCGGAGACACAACTTAAGGGAACACTCATCTACTTCCTCAAAAGTCGGGAAGGAGTGAATTCCATCTTGTGTGATTATGTTCCCAACTCCCCACTCGGTTTTGTCCCCAAAATGGTAGGCTTATTGAGTCGCCGTACTGGCCACTCTCACCCATACAAATCAAAGGGAAATCCCTCATGAACAAGAATCCATAATACACTCAGGATTCAGACTAAGTTGCCTAGGTCATCCTAGTGAAATAGAAACCTAACTAGTTAACGGTGTTACAACTAGCAGTTACTATTTCGTGGTCCGGTCTTATGCAAACTCATTGCATAGGATACCCCCACTCGCATGTTTACTACATGGATGCTTTGGATCAATACGTCTGTATCAAATACAAAGCAGACCGTATCACATAGTGTTACAAGGATAAGGTACCCAACCTTATCCTTGTACTATAGACCTTTTAGGTTGTTACTTGAACATCGATCCCCGTATGTCCCCACATACTAGTTCAAGTTACATACAAACAACCTTGGATCTTAATTTATTGGATTTGGGTCAAGTTGTGCAATATTTAACAATAACATTTTCTTGTAGAAACTTAATATAACACTTTATTAAAACAAGTATACAATTTGTTTACATTCATTATCTATGAGTTTTAGGGCATAAAATGTTGGGATTGTGTCCTAAAACTCGTAGATAATGAATGTTAAACAAATTATACATACTTATTCGATAAAGCCGTTATCGAGATTAATTCAGTAAAGTTATTACTGAATAAAGTAAATTGCACATATAATAGCCCAAATCCAATAAACTAAGATCCATGGCTATAGGATGAATACTTTAGCTTTATGTAGAGACATAAAAAATGGATCAAGCTTGAGTAATAGCCAAAACAGTCTATAGTATAGGGATAGTGTTGGGTACCTTATTCTGGAGACACTATGAGACGCGACCCACTTTATAAATGGTATAGCCGATGTGATCCTAAATCGTCCATGTAGAGACATGCAAGTGGGGGCGTCCTATGCAATGAGTTTGCCTAAGACCAGGACCGAGAAATAAGTCGCTCTCGCTTTATAACACCGTTTACTGACGAGACTGTCTATTTCATGTGATGACCTATGTAACTCGATCTTAATCCTGAGCTAACTATGAACTCCTGTTTATTCAGGCTTATCCTTAGATCTGCATAGGTGAGAGTGGCTCACTATCGCCGACTCAATAAGCCTCCCATTTAAGGGATAGGAACTGGTAGATAGCTAGGGACATAGTCGTGCAAGAAGGAATTCACTCCTACCCGAATTAGGGATAGTAGAGAGTGTGTTCCCTTAAGTGCTGACTCCGGGGCTTGAACAAAGGGATCCCGCCCTCTCATTGGCCCTAGAGGGACTCGGTTTTATGGTTGGACCATAAACCAATTGTTCATTAGAGGATCAGTGGGACTTAAGGAACTAGAAGTACTATAGGGGTGAAACGACTTTTTGACCTAGCTATAGCTACGAAAAACCTGTGAAGGATCGACTTACTAATCATGGTTAAATCAAGTGGACGGAAATATATCTATAGTAAGGGGAGTGCAACTATCGGGCTATGGTGGAGTGTCCCGGTAGTTAACGAATGTTGGCTAGCTTGGATAATAAGATTAGTCGGTTAGCCTCGAATCGTTGGAGCCCATGATCTATAGGTCCATTAGGTCCCCCTACTAGCTCATATCGGAACAAAGCCTAGAACAAAAAGATAGGAAGCTTTGAATCGTTCAAAATCGGGAAAACGGGTATTATCGTAAATTGTGTTTGACACAATAATTTAATTATGAATTAAATTAGAAAATGAGAGATGAAGTATTTAAAAGTGTTTTGAATACCATATATATGTATTAGAAATCATATGTAATTCATGGCACTAGGTGATATAGATTAATTGAATTAATCATGTAAAAATTACTTGGAATTGTACCAATTAATTGCCTAGAAATTAATTTCAATTTTGAATTGAAATAGGAATGAATTGCAAGCTGAAAATTGAGAATTTAGATTCAATTTTAAGTGGATTTAGTGGCATTCCCACTCTTGCATGTTGATGCATAGTGGAAAACAACACAACCATGCACTAGTTGCATGTGTTGTGAATTAAACACCTAGAATCCACTTTGAGTTGCATTTTCACCATGTGTCTAGTGTCATGAGGCTTCTCTTTGCATGGAAGATGTCTATATAAGGAGTATGAATTAGATTGAAAGGAAGAGAGCCATTTTCCATATTGTTATGCTGTTGGATTTTGGTCTCAAACTCTCTCATCTCCATATATCTCTCTAGTGCTTGAACTTTCAAGCATTCCCTTTCCATTCCCTATCTCTATAGACTCTCACAAGTTGTTCTTGGCCCGGAGAATAGTAGGGAAGACACTAGAGGTGGACCACACACCGTTCGTGATCAAATGAATCAAAGGGAGTTGTTGAATCGGTCTCCAAAAGGTTGGTAAAAATTATGCTCTCTCCTTACGGTATTTGGACAGCATGTTTTCATTTTCTAAAATTGATGTAGTTAAGTGCCTCGATTCTAAAATTGCTTTCGCATGTGTGTTATGAACACCTCCAATTGGTATCAGAGCATGATTAAGGCCGAAGCTTTTGAAAAGTTCAAAGAGTACAAGGCCGAGGTTGAGAACCTATTAGGTAAGACGATAAAAACACTTCGATCCGATCGAGGTGGAGAGTATATGGACTCAAGTTTTCAAGACTATTTGATAGAGCATGGAATTACGTCCCAACTCTCAGCCCCTGGTACACCTCAGCAAAACGGTGTATCGGAAAGGAGAAACAGAACCTTGTTGGACATGGTTCGTTCGATGATGAGTTATGCTCAGTTGCCTAACTCGTTTTGGGGTTATACAGTAGAGACTGCAGTTTATATTTTGAACGTAGTTTCCTTAAAGAGTGTTTCTGAAACACCGTTTGAGCTCTGGAAAGGACGTAAAACTAGTTTACGACATTTCAGAATTTGGGGATGCCCTGCATACGTGCTAGAAGCAAATCCAAAAGAAATTAGAACCTCGTTCTAAATTTTGCCTACTTGTAGGCTATCCCAAAGAAACGGGAAGGGGATACTTCTTCGATCCAGAGGAAAATAAAGTACTTGTATCGACAAATGCTACATTCCTAGAAGAAGACCACCTCAGAGATCACAAGCCACGAAGTAAAGTCGTTTTAAGTGAACTATCAAACGAAGCTACAGAAACATCAACAAGAGTTGTTGATGATGCTGGCACCTCGAGTCAATCACGTCCTTCTCAAGAAATAAGAGAACCTCGACGTAGTGGGTGAGTTGTTAGACAACATGATCGCTATTTGGGTTTAACTGAAACTCAAGTCGTCATACCTGATGACGGAATCAAGGATCCATTAACCTTTAAACAGTCAATGGATGATGTTGACAAGAACGAGTGGATTAAAGCCATGGACTTGGAAATCGAGTCCATGCATTTTAATTCAGTATGTGATCTTGTAGATCAACCTAAAGGGGTTAGACCCATAGGGTGTAAATGGATCTACAAGAGAAAACGAGACGCTGCTGGAAAGGTACAGACCTTTAAGGCACGACTTGTGGCAAAGGGTTTTACCCAGCGGGAGGGGATTGCCTATGAAGAAACCTTCTCCCCTGTTGCCATGTTAAAGTCGATCCGAATACTTTTGTCCATTGCCACGTTTTACGATTATGAAATATGGCAAATGGATGTCAAGACTGCCTTTCTGAACGGTAATCTTGAAGAAAGTATCTACATGTCTCAGCCAGAGGGGTTCATAGCTCAGGATCAAGAGCAAAAAGTTTGCAAGCTTAAACGATCCATTTATGGATTAAAACAAGCATCTAGATCCTGGAATATGAGATTTGATACTACGATCAAATCTTATGGCTTTGAACAAAACGTTGATGAGCCTTGTGTTTACAAAAGGATCATCAACAACTCCATAGCTTTCTCAATATTGTATGTATATGATATCCTACTCATCGGGAATGATGTAGGTTATCTAACTGACATTAAACTATGGCTAGCAACTCAATTCCAAATGAAAAGATTTGGGTGAGCCATAATTTGTTCTAGGGATCCAAATTGTTCGAAACCGAAAGAACAAAACGCTAGCCCTGTCTCAAGCGTCTTATATCAAAATTTTTTTTATTAGATATAAAATGCAAAATTCCAAGAAAGGACTATTACCTTTCAGGCACGAAATTATTTTGTCTAAGGAATAGTGTCCTCAGACACCTCAAGAAGTTGAGGACATGAGACGTTTTCCCTATGCCTCTGCAGTAGGTAGCCTAATGTATGCCATGTTGTGTACAAGGCTTGACATTTGTTATGCAGTAGGGATTGTCAGTAGATATCAATCAAATCCAGGATTCGATCACTGGACAACCGTTAAAAGTATCCTAAAATATCTAAGGAGAACGAGGGACTATATGCTCGTGTATGGTTCGAAGGATTTGATCCTTACAGGATACACTGATTCTGACTTTCAAACCGATAAAGATTCAAGGAAATCTACATTGGGGTCAGTATTCACTCTAAATGGAGGAGCAATAGTATGGCACAACATCAAGCAAGGATGCATTGCAGACTCGACCATGGAGGCCGAATATGTAACCGCTTGCGAAGCAGCAAAAGAGGCAATATGGCTTAGGAAGTTCCTAACTGACTTGGAAGTTGTTCCAAATATGCATCTGCCTATCACCTTGTATTGTGATAATAGTGGCGCAGTTGCAAACTCAAAGGAACCTCGCAGCAATAAGAGAGGCAAGCACATCGAAAGGAAATACCATCTCATTAGGGAGATTGTGCACCGAGGAGATGTGATTGTCACGAAGATAGCGTCAGAGCACAACATTGCTAATCTATTCACGAAGGCTCTCACGGCTAAAGTGTTCGAGAGTCATCTAGAAGGTCTAGGTCTGCGAGATGTGTACGAGAAATAATCTAGGTCAACTGGGAGAATTGTAACCGGTATATTGATACCTCAGTATACTGGGTATTTAGATGCCCTAGTTTATTGTATTTTTACTCTGTTATTAATACAAGTATTTATTCATCCACTGCTGTTATAGATTATAGTACATTCCACTAAACTAGAGTTTTAGTTCAAGTGGGAGATTGTTGGGATTGTGTCCTAAAACTCGTAGATAGTGAATGTTAAACAAATTATACATACTTATTCGATAAAGGCGTTATCGAGATTAATTCAGTAAAGTTATTACTGAATAAAGTAAATTGCACATATAATAACCCAAATCCAATAAACTAAGATCCATGGCTATAGGATGAATACTTTAGCTTTATGTAGAGACATAAAAAATGGATCAAGCTTGAGTAATAGCCAAAACGGTCTATAGTATAGGGATAGGGTTGGGTACCTTATTCTGGAGACACTATGAGACGCGTCCCACTTTATAGATGGTATAGACGATGTGATCCTAAATCGTCCATGTAGAGAAATGCGAGTGGGGGCGTCCTATGCAATGAGTTTGCATAAGACCAGGACCGAGAAATAAGTCGCTCTCGCTTTATAACACCGTTTACTGACGAGACTGACTATTTCATGTGATGACCTAGGTAACTCGATCTTAATCCTGAGCTAACTATGAACTCCTGTTTATTCGGGCTTATCCTTAGATCTGCATAGGTGAGAGTGGCTCACTATCGCCGACTCAATAAGCCTCCCATTTCAGTCCATTAGGTCCCTGTACTAGCTCATATCGGAACAAAGCCTAGAACAAAAAGATAGGAAGCTTTGAATCGTTCAAAATCGGGAAAACGGGTATTACCGTAAATTGTGTTTGACACAATAATTTAATTATGAATTAAATTAGAAAATGAGAGATGGAGTATTTAAAAGTGTTTTGAATACCATATATATGTATTAGAAATCATATGTAATTCATGGCACTAGGTGATATAGATTAATTGGATTAATCATGTAAAAATTACTTGGAATTGTACCAATTAATTGTCTAGAAATTAATTTCAATTTTGAATTGAAATAGGAATGAATTGCAAGCTGAAAATTGAGAATTTAGATTCAATTTTAAGTGGATTTAGTGGCATTCTCACTCTTGCATGTTGATGCATAGTGGAAAACAACACAACCATGCACTAGTTGCATGTGTTGTGAATTAAACACCTAGAATCCACTTTGAGTTGCATTTTCACCATGTGTCTAGTGTCATGAGGCTTCTCTATGCATGGAAGATGTCTATATAAGGAGTATGAATTAGATTCAAAGGAAGAGAGCCACTTTCCATATTGTTATGCTGCTGGATTTTTGTCTCAAACTCTCTCATCTCCATATATCTCTCTAGTGCTTGAACTTTCAAGCATTCCCTTCCCATTCCCTATCTCTATATAGACTCCCACAAGTCATTCTTGGCCCGAAGAATAGTAGGGAAGACACTAGAGGTGGTCCACACACCGTTCGTGATCAAAGGAATCAAAGGGAGTTGTTGAATCGGTCTCCAAAAGGTTGGTAAAAATTCTGCTCTCTCCTTACGGTATTTGGACATCATGTTTTCATTTTCTAAAATTGATATAGTTAAGTGCCTCCGATCCTGAAATTGCTTCTGCATGTGTTATATGAACAACTCCATAAAACCCAACATAGATCATTGAGACACACATGCTCATTTCTTAGAGAAATCTGTCACCCATTTTCCTATAAATTCAAAGTCCAAGCTCAAATACAAGAGAGGGAAGGAAGCCAGAGAGAGAAGTGGAGGAAAAGTAGAGAGTAGAAATCATTCCCCAGGCATTACTCTTAGAACTACGAGCATTGAATTACCTCTGCCCTAAGAACTACCACAACTCAAGTGCATTAAAAACCTCATAACTTTGAGGGGATGCAACAATAATCGGCAATGTCTCACCCTCTCTAAGATAAGCATACTTTAGATGATCCAACAAAGGCTTCAAATTTAAAGTAGGTGCTTCTACAAGGGTGTTGGGATTTATGCCCTAAAACTCGTAGATAGTAAATGAAACAAATTAATCGATCACAATAAAGCATTATTTGAGTGATTCAGTAATTTGGTTATTGAATAATCGAGTTTGTAGTAATAAACCCTAAATCCAATAAACTAAGATCCAAGGTTGTTTAAATGAAACTTGGACTAGTATGTGGGGACATACGAGGATTAGTGTTCAAGTAACAACCTAAAAGGTATATAGTATAGGGATAAGGCTTGGTACCTTATCTTGGTCACAATATATGACACGACCCACCTTGTACTCGATACAGATGCAATGATCCAAAGCATCCATGTAGGAGACATGCGGGTGGGGGTATCCTATGCAATGAGTTTGCATAAGACCGAACCGCGAAATAGTAACCACTAGATGTAACGTTGTTAACTAGTTTAGGTTTCTATTTCAATAGGATGACCTAGGTAACTCAATCTCAATCCTGAGTATGTTATAAACTTATTTCAGGAGGGATTGTCCTTAGATTTGTATGGGTGAGAGTGGTCAGTTCGCCGACTCAATAATCCTACCATTTCAGGGGCAAGACCGAATGGGAGCTAGGAACATAACAGTACAAGATGGAATTCACTTATTTTCCTATTGGGGTAAGTAAATGTGTGTTCCCTTAAGGGTTGATTCTGGGGCTTGAACAAAGGCGCGCCATCCTCTCCTGGCCCGAGAGGAACTCCTGTTTAGTTGTTGGAACCTAAACAATTTGTTCATTAGAGGGATCAATGGTACTTAAGGAACTAGAGGTAACCCAGGGGTAAAACGGTAATTTGACTTAGCTGGTGTTACAAACACACGTGAAGGATTGACTTACTGCATTGGTTGATATCCGTGGACACAAAAATATTCTACAGTGAGAAGAGTGCAGCTGTGGGTCTTCAGTGGAGTGACCCACACTTAACGAATGTTGACTAACTTGGTTTATGAGTTTAGCCAATTAGTCTTGTATCGTTGGACCTTCTGATCTGTAGATCCATTCGAATCTCGAGCTTATTGATAGCGAGCAGAAATGTCGCTATTTTAGTCTCAATTTATTAAGCTTTTAGGTGCTTTAATCGTGTTTTTAATGAAAATATTTAATGAATTTTGTTATTTGGTCCTTAGGAGCAAAGTTGGTGATTTTGGGAGAAAAAGTGCCAAAATTGAAGCAAATGAAGCTCAAATCCAAGCTTGGAGCAATTGGGGGCCCAAAGAAGACAACCATGATAAAAATGCCAAAAGAAATGTAGAAGAAGGCCCAAAAATCAGCCCAAAAAGAAGCTGAAAAATCTGGAATTTTGAGGCAGCGTCGAGACGCTGTGTAGGCAGCGTCACGACGCTACCCTTTCGTGTTGCCCAAGCCGCGTGTGCAGCAGCGTCGCGACGCTGAGCAAGGTAGCGTCGCGACGCTACCCCTATTCCAGGCCTATAAAAGGCGCCCCAAGGTGCCTCATTTACCATCAATCATCATTCCAACAATTCCTTTTGGAATTCTTCCTTTCCTCTCTTCTTTAGGCTCCTTTGGAGCCCCTCTCAAGGCTTTCTAGCCTTTTTGAGAGGATTCTTTTAGTGGGAAATATTTTGGGGAGTTTTTGGGGAGCATCTTAGGAGGCTCAAGGAGTAGTCGGCGGAGCTCTGAGCGTCAGCAAGGGGTTTTTCGACGGTCAATTCCTTTCCTTTTATGCTCTTGATTATGCTTTCTATTGTAATTATTGTGGATATTTTAGCCATGTGTAGCTAAACCCCAATTTGGGGTCTTGAAATGAAATTATAGTTCAAATATTGTTATAATTTCTTGTCTCTTGCCCATGTCCTAATTATTTGTATGGATGTGGTTAATGCTTTACTCAATCTGGCCAATTGTGTAATGATTCAATTCTTAATGGAAACTCGACAAAGAGAAATTAGGATAGATCGTAATCCATGCAACTAGTTTAATTGTCCGTTGTGACACCATGATTAGTTGATTAAACTTAGATTCCTAAAATGAATCAGAGCGTAATAATTAATGATTTTTAATAGCGCTAAGGACACTTAGGTTGTTAAAATGAATTAATTATAATTAGGGGAAACCGACAGGAGAACCTATGCGATTAACGGAGATTCTAGGATTATAATTAGTTGGGCAATGAGATAAGATAATTATAACAACTATTTAGCTAATAATTGATTTTCAAGACCCCTCCTCCCATTAAAAGAAAAATCTTTCTCCATATTTTATTTCTCGATTGATCAATTTATTTTCTTTAATTGTTTGAATTTGAATCCTTTTTATTGCATGAGTTATTCCCTAAATATTATTTCGCCCAAGTATTTTTAGTGCTCAAGAGATATTTTCTTTGCTTAGTTTTCGCTTCGCTTCCCTGAGGATTCGATACTCGGAATACTTTCTGTTTTATATTACTTGTGACGACCCGTGCGCTTGCGGAAAATCACCCAACACTTATATAGTGTTGGGAGTGGTTGAGGAGCTGCGAAATAGGTGTTGGTAGGTAGCCTAGTCGGTTTCGGGGTCAAAACAGCCGATTAGGTGTGAAGAAGTCTCGTTCATTCCAGAAATGCGGCCGCATTTCATTTTGCCTTCCCACGCATTTCTGGGCAAATTCCAGCTTTTCCTCTGTTTTTCTACACAACAACAAACTTAGTCAAATTCCCTTAAAATTGCGTCTTTTTAAGCACAAATGAGCATAATTTGACAAAAATGACTCTCGACATCCTAACTTATCAACTTTAACATATTTTGAGCTCGGGAACAGTAAAATTTATCTAAAACATATAGTTTTGACAAGATAATGAGCTAAATATAAGGGTAACATAGATGTATTTTTTACCCTTATTAACTGCCTAGTTCTTTTTGGGGTTATGCAGTAGAGACTGCAATTTATGTTTTGAATGTAGTTCCCTCAAATAGTGTTTCTGAAACACTATTTGAGCTCTAGAGATGGCGTAAAGCTAGTTTACGTCATTTCAAAATTTGGGGCTGTCTTGCACATGTGCTAGTAGCAAACCCAAAAAAATTGGATTCACGTTCAAAATTATGCCTATTCGTAGGCTACCCAAAAGAAACAAGAGGTGGATAATTTTTCGATCCACAAGAAAATAAAGTGTTTGTTTCGACAAATGCTACTTTCTTAGAATAAGACCACGTTCGAGAACACAAGCCACACAGTAAAATGGTGTTAAGTGAACTTTCTGGTGAAGTTACAAATGAATCAGCAAGAGTTGTTGATAAGGCTGGACCTTCAACAAAGGTTGTTGATGAGCCCAGTACACAGACAGATCTTCAACAAGAGTTTTAGATAAGCCCAGTACAGATGGTCAAGCCCATCCTTCTCAACAGTTGAGAATGCCTCGACGTAGTAAGATGGTTGTTACTCAACCTGAACACTATCTGGGTTTAGCAGAAAATCCAGCTGTCATACCTGATCATAGAGTTGACGATCCATTGACCTTTAGACAGACAATAAATGATGTGGATCATGACCAGTGGGTCAAAGCTATGGACCTAGAGATGGAGTCTATGTACTTCAATCAAGTTTGGGATCTTGTAGACCTACCTGAAGGGGTTAAACCCATAGGGTGCAAATGGATTTACATGAGAAAACGAGACGCAGCTGGAAAAGTACAGACTTTCAAAGCTTGATTTGTGGCAAAGGGTTATACCCAAAAGGAGGGGGTGGACTATGAGGAAATCTTCTCCTCAGTTGCCATGTTAACGTCGATAAGAATTCTCTTGTCCATTGCCATGTTTTATGATTATGAGATTTGGCAAATGGACGTCAAGACTGCCTTTCTGAATGACAATCTTGATGAGAACATCTTTATGTCTCAACCAGAGGGGTTCATTGCTCAAGGTCAGGAGCAAAAAGTTTGCAAGCTTAGACGATTCATTTATGGGTTGAAGCAAGCTTCCACATCTTGGAATATAAGGTTTGACTCTGCATTCAAATCTTATGGCTTTGACTAGAACGTTGATGAGCCTTGTGTTTACAAAAGGATTATCAACAGTTTAGTAGTTTTTCTGGTGTTCTATGTAAATGATATTCTTCTCATTGGGAATGATGTAGAATATCTAGCTGACATTAAAAAATGGCTATCGAATGAGCTCCAAATGAAAGATTTGGGTGAAGCTCAGTATGTTCTAGGGATTCAAATTATCAAGAATCGTAAGAACAGAACGTTAGCCCTATCTCAGGCATCATATATAGACAAGATGTTGTCTAGATATAAGATGCAAAATTCCAAGAGGGGTTTACTACCCTTCAGACATGGAGTTCATTTGTCTAAGGAACAGTGTCCTAAGACACCGCAAGCACATAGAGTGCAAATATCATCTCACCAGAGAGATCGTGCAACGAGGGGACGTGGTCGTCACGAAGGTAGCCTCTAAGCACAATATTGTTGATCCATTTACAAAGGCTCTCACAGCTAAAGTGTTTGAGGGTCATCTAGAGGGTTTAGGTCTGCGAGATATGTACATAGAATAATCTAGGACAAGTGGGAGAAGTGTAATGAGTATTGTGAATGCCCTAGTTTATTGTATTTATTTGTATTTGTACTTTTCATATATTATACAGTATTAATACAAACCACTATTCCTACTTCAATGATTATTCTTTCAATTTTCATTGTTGATGTACATTTCCCACTAGAGTTTTAGTTCAAGTGGGAGTTGTTGGGTTTTATGCCCTAAAACTCGTAGATAGTAAATGAAACAAATTAATCGATCTCAATAAACATTGTTTGAGTGATTCAGTAATTTGGTTATTGAATAATCGAGTTTGCATTAATAAACCCTAAATCCAATAAACTAAGATCCCAAGTTGTTTAAATGAAACTTGGACTAGTATGTGGGGACATACGAGGATCGGTGTCCAAGTAACAACCTAAAAGGTCTATAGTATAGGGATAAGGTTGGGTACCTTATCCTGGTGACACTATGTGATACGGTCCACATTGTATTCGATACAGATGCAATGATCCAAAGCATTCATGTAGGAGACATGCGGGTGGGGGTATCCTATGCAATGAGTTTACATAAGACCGGATCGCGAAATAGTAACCACTAGATGTAACGTCGTTAACTCACTACTACAAATTTGAGTTTTTATGACATTGAAAAATTGTCACAAGCACATTTCATGTCATTTTTTTGCGTCCTAGAAACCCCATCAAGGAAAGTGTATACATGACGCTATTAAAAAAATTGTCATAATTATTTTTTTCACGACACTTACCAACTGTGAAAAAAAGATATTAATGACATTTAGTAACTGTCACAGTAAATTTTTTTATGACAATTGAACATTGTCAATAAATAACTTTTGAAAATCATTTTTCTGTCGAGATATATATACTAATGATAGTTAATTACTATCAACAAAAGGTTATTGATGACAACAGATCAATGTCACAAAAATTTCAACAAGGACAGCGTTTTATTGTCAAACAAAACTATTCGTTGATAGTTTTTTGTTATAAAAAAAAAATGTCTTGACAGTTATAAAATTGTCAAAAAAAATGCTTATAATGATACTAAATATTTGTCACCCAAATAATTTATATGACTTTGATGAACCGTCATAAGTAGTGATACATCACTATTTATTTATTTATATTGATTCATCAAAGTCATAGAAATTATTTCATCTAATACCTGTGAATAATATGTTTCTAAAATAAAACACTCAAATCTTGACAAGAAATAAATACATACATAATAACAACTTTTATATATCATCGAACCCAAATTAATCAAAATTTGTCATATATGTATATACAAACTAAGTGTAATAGATTTTGTACATCACAACAATTCCTACACTGGACTTCAACCGTGAGGGAATATACTATATGTTTTGTTGTCACTAACCCAACAAAAAAGGTCATACATCAATTGTCCATAATATGTTTTTTCTTGACTTCGTTGAGTTCCTGCAAGACATAACTAACGAAACAATATTCATTATAGAGTTAAATGCAACATTTCTTACATCAAAATAAGAACAATAATATTCATTTTAACAATATGTATGAGTTATACCTTTAAAATGGTGACAATATTCTCAACTCAATAATATATTCATCCATAAGCTCTATATCACTGAATTTGCTACACAAAGAAACACAAGAGAACAACATCACAATGGAAGGAAAAACAAACAAAAACACATTTAAAGTAAACCTAAAGCATATAACTTGTCCTACTTGCATACTTAATAAAAAGTAGTTAGTGGGCTAAACGTCCCTAAGTGACATTTTTTTTATATCCGTGAGTGTCTGGGCCAGCTTACGACATTTTGACTCTCATACAAACTTAGAAAGTGTCTATGTTCAACCTAACACATATAACTTGCTCAAATTAAACTCACTCCAAATCCAATAATCTCACCCAAGCATACTCTCAAATCCCACAAACCACATTTAAAAACACTTCAAAATCTTACAAAATTACTCTCAAACTACTTAAACATTAAAAGTTTGTCTAAAACTCACCAAAACACACTCCAAAAATCACAAACTCATCGTCCAAACTACTTAAAATCAAACAAATACATCTTAACTCACTCAAACTCACTCCACATCCCACAAACTCACCAAACTAACCTTTAAAAGCCAAAACAAATGTGTCTAACTTACCACCTAAACATACTTCAAACCTAACAAACTCACCAAAATTCACCCTTAAAAGTCAAACATGTAACCAAGCCACAAAGTCTCCTCCTTGACCACGAAGTTTAAAATACTTCCTAAAGTTCCCTATCACATAACACTAGAAAAAGTTCTAACATTCTAAGTGATTTAAAAGTGTCCAAACTCAATAAATTCAACAAACTCATCCAAATGCCCTCCCAAATTCCACAAATTCACCTAAACACACTTCAAAGTTCACAAACTTGCTCCAATGTGCATAATTTATGCCAAACTCACTCAAGCACACTTCAAAGCTTACAATCTCACCTAAATTGATTCATAAAAGCGGAACACATGCCTAGCGTAACTAATTCACTCATTAGAAGCCAAAAAATGTGTCTAATTCACTCACTCAGTCCACATTCTAAAGGAAGAACAACTAAACTAATCAATGGTTATAAACTATACTAAAGTTAATCTAGCCACATTCTAAAGGTTTAAAGGCGTGGGAACTTACCGATTGGCACCCAACGGCCTTGAATGCTTGCTGTCCAATGACAAAATGAGTTCAAAATCGCTAATCTGAACATCCTAGCCTATGGTCATTCAACCCCAAGATTGTTCAGATTGTGGGTAGTCACCGAAAGCCCATTTTGAGCCTGAAAGCTAGCTGATTGGCAAGTAGAAGTGTTCAAATTCGATTGGAACTACAATCCGTGGCTATACCAAGACTAGAAACATGACTTAAAGCGCTTTTGAAGTATAAAAAATGAACCAAAGTATAAAAAACTCATGAACATAACAACTAAACTAAACTTATCAAACACTTAAAGAACATATACTCTCCCACCAACCATTCAAAAATCATCAAAGAAAAGAGAGTTCTCACAACAAATCAACAGAACACTCATTGGACAATTAAAAGGAGAAAAAGATTTTTCACCTTATATCGACACCCCTTGGTTCCTTTCCTTTTGGCATCATGGATTCCCAATTTTGTAGTAGTGATAAGAGAGACAATTAATTATCTCATTGTATACATACTCTAATTATTTAAATGTCTAAATTCTATCACTAAACTCTAGAGATTTTATAGTAAAAAATCCCAGATTAACATGCAATGACATATAAAGACACATTGAATTGAGACAAAAAAAAAAAAAAATATATATATATATATATATATATATATATATATATATATATATATATATATATATATATATATATATATATATATAGCAATGCAAAAATTGAGAAGTTTAAAATAACATTTTGAGAACTATAATACTAAACAAGTATGGATATCTTACTTGTGTGGAACAACCGGTGAATATCTAGATCATTCTCTCGTAGCTTTGGGCATGAGTTGTACCAACTTACGACGTGCTCCTTAGTTTACACATCCACAAATTCATGGATGATATAAACAAACAATTCTGAACATAGAAAAAGGACAAGAGATACTAGAATAAGAGAAATTACCATTAATCCTCTTAAACATTGAAAACATTGATTCATGATAGTTGTGAAAAGATTTGTGAATTGAAAGAAAACTTACCGAACACCAGCTAGCAAGAAATGACTTCATTGACTTATCCAAAATTGAACTAAATTTACTAAGGTCCCGTTTGATAACCATTTGGTTTTTTGTTTTTGGTTTTTAAGCTTATAGACACCACTTCCAACTCTAAGTTTCTTTGGCTTTTCACCTACCTTCTTCCCATGTTTTCAAAAACCAAGCAAATTTTTGAAAACTAAAAAAAGTAGTTTTCCAAAACTTGTTTTTGTTTTTAGAAATTGGTTAGGAATTCAAGTGTCTTTAACAAAAATGAAAACCATGGTGAGGAAATTTAAAGAAAACAAACCTAATTTTCAAAAACAAAAAATGGTTATCAAACGGGGCCTAAGTAACCAAAATTACAAAACATAATTAATAAGTAACTTCTCAAAAACCAAAATTACAAAACATAATAGATTTGCCTAAAACTTAACTAAACTTTGACTTATCTAAATTAAACTTATCCAAACTTAAAGTGCATAAAATCAAAATTTCTCATGCATTTACCACTAAACACAACAAATTATATGGAGCAATAGGCTACATCTTTATGATTTATACTACTAAAATGAGTTATAAACACAAACAATATCATGATTCTGGTGGAATTTAAAGTCACTGGTAGAACATAGTTGCAAAGAAAACCTGAAAAAGAAAAAAAAAACACCCCACAATGATCCAAATGGTGTAGTAGAAAACCAAGCAAATAGATAGGAAATTCAACTAGAACCAACAAGATCAATTTGCTACTAGAGAAATACAAATTCACAAGCATATAAATGAATTACACAAATAATTGTATGCTCAACTTACAAAATAAACTTGATTGGGATATAATATGAAATGATTGATTGATTTATAATTTGAAAAATGAAAATTTAAACATGATGGGGAAATGGAGGTAGAGGGTTCAACATCCTTCCATTTTCAAATGGTTCAAATGAACCTACGAATCACTGTCTACATGCTTTTTAGTTTACATATTTGACATTAATCCAACCTCTAATTTGGTCCTCGTTACAACATTCCTCCCCTGGACCATGCCCTTCAATTTTGTTATTCAACAACAAGAGGTACAAGTTTTTCTCTTTTTCTTTGTATTTAAATTAATTTAGGGTCCGTTTGATAACCATTTCAGTTTTTGGTTTTTGATTTTTCTGTTTTTAGTTTTTGTTTTGGTTTCCTGTTTTTAAAAAAACAAAAACCATATATGTTTGATAACTATTTTTTGTTTTCTGTTTAAAAAAAAAAAAAAAACAGAAAACCAACCTTGTTTGATAACTATTTTTTATTTTCAGTTTTTTAAAAATTAGAAAGATGAAAAAATGTTTTAGAGAGAGAAAGATGTGTAAAGACATTGAAACAAAAATTTAGAGACACAAATATAAATGTTTTCAAGAGTTTTTTTTTTTGAAAAGACGAAAGAAAAGTTAAACATAGAAAATTTAGAGAGATGAAATAAAATGTTTTGAGAAAGAATATTAGTTAGACTCGAGAAAAGATATTAGATAGAGAAAAAATAGAAAACAAGTCAGAGTAAAAGTGATAAATTTTAGATTAAAAAAATTAAATAAAAAAAAAATTTAGAGAGATAGTGAGATTAAGAGTACAAAGATATGCTAAAGAAATAACAATAAATTAGAAAAATAGCAATAGAAAATTTTGGTGACTTTTTTTTTTTCAAAAGAAAAATTAGAACATGTTTATTAAGGAGAGAAAAGTTATTGATAAGTTTTTAGAAATAGACAAGTTATAGAGAAAAGAAAAGTTTTGAGAGAGAAAAATAAATTTTATAGAGAGAAAAAAAAAATAGAGAAAGGAATTTGTTGGAGAGAGATAGGTAAAAGAAGAGAAAAGTAAGCATTAGAAGAAAATTGAGTTTTTGAAAAACAGAAATCTGTTTTTAAAACCTACTTTTTTTGGTTTTTGAAATTTACTTATAATTTCAAAAACGTTCTTAAAAAACAGAAAACAGAAAACAGAAATAGTTATCAAACACTTCTGTTTTTTAAAAATGAAAAACAAAAACAGAAAACAGAAAGCGAAATAGTTATCAAACGACCCCTTAATCTTTTCTCATGTGCATTTATAACTTATTTTACCTACTTCTTTGTATTTCATCTTTGTCAAATCATGCACATTGGTTTATAAACTCTCATCTCTCTGTACTAGTTTTATAGATGAACTTTGAAGTTAGGTGACATATTCTTGTTTGGCAAGTGTGTTAGCATTCAAACATGTAAAATTCATATATTTTTTTGTATACAGTAACTTGCTCCTTCAGTGACAAATGTGTTAGCATTCAAACATGTAAAAATTGTTAGAGATGAAATAAGTTTTAATGTGTTAGAAAGTGATGGAAGCAACTGTTAGATGGGTGTTTTGTTATCCAAACAAGCCAACAAGGGATCAATCTTGTCATGCCTGTTGTATGCTTTGATCATATAGCTTTTCAGGTATGCTTGTGAAGTCATTGTACAGTATTATGTTTAGTTATTATCTAATAGTTATTATCTAATCCAGTTTATTTGGGGTGAAGGGAAAGGAAAAGACCAATGGGATCCACAATTTTTCTTTGTACTATCACTTAATTACCTGAAAATGTCCACTAATTGAAATTTTCTCTCCCTCCAAACACAAGTAAATGGTTTTTTTTTATTTTCATTTACCGTGGATTTTATTAGATTTTCCTATTGAGTTTCTTTGTTTGTTCAAGAATTTGGTGAGAGTTTAAAATAATCACTAAAGAAACATTGTAGAAATTAATGAAGTCCCAACCTACCATGTACCACTACATTTGTCAGTAAGTAAAAGGGTATCACATTCATCACCATGAGGAAAAATTCTTGGACTCAATTCCTAAACATATGTTTGTTTTCTTGGTTAAGAGTTATAGCTTAACCCCAAAAGATTCAACAAAATTATACTACAAGCTACAATTTTATTTCACTTGATATTGCTCGACCTTGAACAACTAAACCTTGAGACATTACAAAAGACGTGTTGATAGAGGAATATTCAAGAAACAAGAATCATATAGAAAGGAGAGATAGCTTAACTGTGAAACTCCTCTCTGGACTGCCAACTAGAATCAAAGAAACAAAACACAAACCATTAAACTTATCATGAAAACAACTAAACTTATAAAAAATAAACACAAACCATTAAACTTACCAAAACTTAGGAAAGTCAAGATTTTACTTCTCGTTCTCTCAATAGCCAAACAAGCTGAAAAATATGCATGAAGACTAAAAAAAGAGTTGAAATATGAATAATAAAAATATTTTTATTATTCATAGATTTCTCAAGGTCTAGAAATGGTCAAACTTGAAGTGAAGAGCAAAGTTGCATACAAAAACAAATATATGAATTAACATATATCTTAAATAAAAAGATGCAAGGCACATTCAAATAATCAGAGAGAAAAGTAACAAACAAAGAGAACTATATGTTTATAAACTCTGAAAATGATTGCACATAAAAACTACAAAAACACATATAATTAGAAGTAAACTTATACTTTAAAGTTGCCAAAATCACTAAGCAAAGCTACACATATATCTACTAGCTGCAAAAGATCAACAACTAATACAAAATGTAAGAGATAGAGCTGGTTAAGCTTTGTTTGAGTAAAGACCAAACATCCTTACAAAAAGAAGATCAGTCTGTTGGTTTTGCCTTAGACCCAATGTTTTGTCCAATTGCAAAAAAAAAAAAAAAAAAAAAAAAAAAAAATATGATAACAATCACAAAGTTTCAAAATAGGCCAAATAGTTACACTTACATAGCTCAACTGCTCAAGGTAAGTAGCCATATATAACTCAATTACAAAGATAATAAATCCTTACTCTACTCATTCTAAGTAGTCGATGGCTACATAACTAAGTTTGGGCTTCATATTATGATTGTAAAAACAATTAAAACTATATCATTGAAAAAAAAAAAATGATAACAAGCACAAATTTGTACTCTATCTCCTTTCAATGATAACAAGCACAAGAAAAATGAAAAGAAGTGTTCAATAAGCACTTCTAAAAGAAGATACTTGTACTCTATCTCCTTTCAATTTTGTTATTGAGCAATCAAAGGATTAAATAAGTTCAAAATCTACATCCAGTGATTTTAGATTAGGGTGAAAGGTAGATTTATCTCCCAAGCTCAATGCCTTGTGCTCGAACTGGTATTTGACTACGACCATAATAATTCCCGACGAGTTTCGATGTTATGACAGAGGCCTTTCTTAATCTAAACATAATCACAAAATTTTTGGAAGTATGTTTTCGCATTGTGACTAGCCATTGTTAAATGCATTTTTTGCCTTCTTGTTCTTGGTACCAAACAATTATGACCTTGTAGAAATGTCCTTGCATACTATATTCATCGGATAGGAAATTGAGAAGCACATTATAATTGTTTTGAGCTCAGGTACATACGAAGGAGGAAAGCCAGATGCCACCTTATCCTTCAAGGACGAAGATTTTATTAAAATTGCTTTGTGGAAGATGAATCCTCAGTTGGTTTTCATGAGAAAACTTCAAATTCATTATATCTCTTATCACGAAAAACAGTAACAACGTAACAAGAATGAAAGGGCGAAGAGAAACAACACACAGATATACGTGGTTCACTAACGGAGTGTTAGCTACGTCCACGGGCAGAGGGAGAGAACGATCTTATTATGTGAGGAGTATTCAGAATACCGAGATTAGGGCAAAAAATAGATTAAGAGGGTTTATATATGACACCACTCTTAACCCTAACATAATAGGCCCAAGATAAAAGCCCAAAATCGGAAAATCATATCTAATCCCTATACATAATTTAGCTCAGCGAGACCCCCGTACTGGGTCGTTCGGAGCGCTTCATATCAGATTCAAGGCATATCAACAAATCTCCACCTTGACTTGAACTCTCTCACACATAACGGATGAACCAGATGTACCCAAAGAAAAGTACCAGATGCAACTTAAAAGCCATCAGATTCTCCATCTGCTTCATAAGGTCCCATAGGGACCACTTAGCAATTCAGAACATTTAGCAAGTCCAAACAATGTTGGCACTTGCCACTTGGGACTGGCTTGGTGAACATATCAGCGGGGTTATCAGTTGTCCCAACTTTCATCACCTTAATCCTCTTCTCATTTCTCAGGAAATGATATCTAACATCTATATGTTTAGTCCTCTCATGATGAACTTGATCTTTGGCTAAGCATATTGCACTCAGACTATCACAATATACAATGGCCTGATCATGATGAAGACTAAGGTCACCAACTAGTCCTTTCAACCATGTTACTTCTTTAGCAGCTTCTGTTAGTGCCATATACTCAGCCTCAGTAGTAGACAAAGTAACTGTAGGCTGTAGGGTTGCTTTCCAACTAACAACAGAACCACCAAGGGTAAACACATAACCAGTCATGGACCTTCTACTGTCAACATCTCCAGCATAGTCAGAATCAGAATAACCAGTCACTAAACATTCTGTATCACTTCCATAAACGAGACCTATATCAGATGTACCTCTAAGGTAACGAAAAATCCTCTTCACAGCTTGCCAATGTTCCTTTCTAGGTTGGCCCATGAACCTCACTGACAACACTCACAACATGTGCAAGATCAGGCCTAGTACAAACCATAGCATACATCAAACTTCCTACTGCACTAGCATATGGGACTCGAGACATGTATTCCTTCTCAGCTTCAGATTGTGATGCAAGTACAGAAGACAAACGAACACTTGCAGCACTAGGAGTATCTATAGGCTTAGCTGAAGACATCCCAAACCTGGACAATATCTTATGAATATATCCTTTATGTGACAAGAAAAGATTCTTTTTATCTTTTTCCCTATAAATCTCCATACCCAAAATTTTCTGAGCAGCACCCAAATCTTTCATCTCAAATTCAGCACTGAGAAGGTCTTTCAACTTCAGAATATCAGACTTGGACTTAGCAGCTATCAACATGTCATCTACATACAGAACCAGATAAATCTTCAATCCATCACCAAACTCGTTGTGATACACACAACAATCATACGAACTTCTGTTGTAGTCTAACTCAATCATATAACTGTCAAACCTCTTTTACCACTGTCGTGGAGACTGCTTGAGCCCATATAAAGACTTCTTCAACTTGCAAACATAGTCTTCCTTACCAGGACACTGAAACCCCTCTGGTTGGGTCATATAAATCTTCTCTTCCAACTCTCTATGTAAGAAAGTCGTCTTCACATCTAGTTGCTCAAGTTCTAAATTCTGATGTGCAAGCATGGCTAGAAGCACCCTGATGGAAGTATGTCTGACCACTGGTGAGAATATTTCATTGTAGTCAACTCCTTCTCTCTGTGAAAACCCTCTTGCAACAACGCGAGCTTTAAACTTAATACCCTCTGTAGGTGAGATCCCTTCCTTTTTCTAAAAGACCCATTTGCAAGTAACAATCTTTCTTTCCTTAGGTCGTCTGACTAGCTCCCAAGTCTGATTTTTATCAAGTGACTCAATCTCATCTCCCATTGCAGGAAGCCATTGAGCAGACTCACTACTCGAAACGGCTTCTCTATAGGTGGACGGCTCATGGGAATCCACCTCTTCTGCAACCTGTAGTGCATAAGCAATCATATCCTCAAAACCATACCTCTGTGGGGGTCTAATGCCAACTCTCCTAGCTCTATCAAGAGCTATACTTGGCTGACGTGTTGTTTCTGAACTAGAAGACTCTGGCTCATCTATTCTTGTACCTGTATCAACAACTGGCACATCAGCGAGACCCCCGTACTGGGTCGTTCGGAGCGCTTCATATCAGATTCAAGGCATATCAACAATATCATCTTTGGGGTATGCCTTTTCCTTCTCGCACTGGTGCTTATGTATTCAAAGTGAATTTAGCTTGACTTTGAAGTGAAAGATGTTTCTAATAAATTAGATATGCTTTTCAAATTCATTATTATGTTTAGTTCATGGCTAAGAGTGGATGAGTTTGGAATGAATTTCTAGTGGTACTTTTTGAGTGAGACTTTTTTTTTTTTTTTTTTTTTTTTTTTTTTTTTTTATAGAAACGCTAATTAGGTGCTTCCGCCAAAAGTACTTTAGAGTTCCTTTTAGTGTTTTTAGAATTTTGAAATTCACTTTTGATATGCAACCAAACACTGAGAATTTTGAAATGCTTTTTAATTGGTTGAACTCTTTTCAACATCCTAAAACTTATACCAAAAACTTACTCTAACAGAGCTATTGAAAATTCTAGAAATACTCAAGAGGTGTTAGAAATTTTTTTTTCCAAAGTCATCCAAAACTCTTTGTTACTTACATTAGGAAAACTCTGTGAACTTTGCAAGGGTGCACTGAATATTAAAGGGAGCATTACATAGAAATCATCCTTCTATTCTCATAAAAAAAGAAGAATAAAAATGAGAAGAGGAAGATGAAAAATGAAAAAAGAAGAAGAAAAATGAGCAAACAACAAACTGAGAAATCATACGTATAGAAGGTCGCGACTTCGATGTGTGGATTGGAAATGATGGCAGCAGCTCTAACGTACAGGTTCGAAAGGGTGGTGGTGGCTGCAACGGAGAAAGACGGAGCTTCCAATCGGCATTAGAGTGGTGGCGATGGAGGGGAGAAATCGAAGGGGAGGGACGTAGCTCTTTGTGTTGTGAGTTTAGAAGAAAGGGGAAAGAGGAAAAATGGGAGAGATGCGAGGGAGACAAGAGGTGCGTGGGGGAGACGATTAGGTTTTCTAATTTTAAAGTTATTTTGTAAATAAAAAATACACACAAATAAAAATAATATTTTTTAATTAATGACAATTAATCAAAGTCATAGATTTATGATATTGAAAAAATGTCATAAATTTTTGAAAAATGAAAATCTCCGTCTTTTCCCGCCAAACACGCGCCCCCAACCATTTATGACACTTTTTTTTCTCCCTTTCCTTTATTTGGTTTAGTTGTGGTGTCATAGAATGTCATTTTTCTTGTAGTGACTAGTTTAGGTTTCTATTTCAATAGGATGACCTAGGTAACTCAATCTCAATCCTTAGTCTGTTATGAACTTCTTTAAGGAGGGATTGTCCTTAGATTTGTATGGGTGAGAGTGACCAGTTCGCCGACTCAACAATCCTACCATTTCTGGGGCAAGACCGAATGGGGGCTGGGAACATAACAGTACAAGATGAAATTCACTCCTTCCCCTATTGGGGTAAGTAGATGTGTGTTCCCTTAAGGGCTGATTCTTGGGCTTGAACAAAGGTGCGTCGTCCTCTCCTGGCTCGAGATGAACTCCTGTTTAGTGGTTGGACCCTAAACAACTTGTTCATTAGAGGGATCAGTGGTACTTAAGGAACCAGAGGTAATCCAGGGGTAAAACGATAATTTGACCCAGCTGGTGTTACGAACACACGTGAAGGATTGACTTACTGCATTGGTCGATATCCGTGGACACACAAATATTCTACAGTGAGAAGAGTGAAGTTGTGGGTCTTTAGTGGAGTGACCCACAGTTAACGAATGTTGACTAACTTGGTTAATGAGTTTAGCCAATTAGTCTCGTATCGTTGGAGCTTCTGATCTGTAGGTCCATTAGGTCCCACTGGTAGCTCCTAAAGAGACTTGAGGCAATTAAGTATAAATTGTAAATTGAAAGTTTTCAATTTATTTAGGGGAATCATATAATGTATATTGATACATTATAATATAAAGTTTATGAAACTTTATAATATAATATTGAATTATTTTCAAAATTAATTCTTGATAGAAAATATTTGAAAGAGTTCAAATAATTAATATGAATTGGATTCATATTAATATAAATAATTTAATAAAATCCCTAAGATTAAATATGTGATATTTAATTGGGTAATTAATTAATTATTTATTAAAATTAGATATGAATAAGATAATAGATTTGATCTTATTCATGACCTTTTCTTATAAATAGGACCCTTGGGGTGGGATGAAAGACATTCAATTCATTCTTATACTCCCAGAGAATTCTCCTGGAGACTCTCTCTAGACTCCCACCAGTCTCCTGCCTCTAGAAGTCTTAGAGTCATACTGGTGTAGCCATAGTGGTGGTGTTCGCAGTAGTTCGTGATTATTTCACAAGTAGTTGGTGAATTTAATCTGAGTTGTCAACGAGAGTAAGTAATTTGTTACTATATAAATTAGATTTAGATCTAATATTTTTGTATGCTTAGCCGTAATATAAATTTAGAATAGTTCTAAGATTATTGCCAATGTATTGGTATTTTAGATTAAACAAAATTAATTACGAATCGGTCACAATCACGCTTCTGCTTTACGAAATTACGAAATTCCAAGCAAAAAAAAAAAAAAAAATGCAGAAGATGAACCAATCAAAGACAAGTGTGAAGAAGGAAAGTGCACAATTTTAGGATTTATTGTTTTTTAAATTCGTGAAGATGAAGAGATTCTTTGTCTTCTTGGTTTTTTTCTTTTCTTTTTTTTTTTAAACACATGTCAACTAGTAAGGACAAATAAGTAAATGAGGTTTTTTAACTCCTTCAATATTCCGTTGTGAGCTAACATGAATGTAAATTATAAGAAAATGGACACTTTTGAAATAAATGGGCTACTATTGGCCCATTTGTGTAGTTACCCTAATCCTTTCTTCTTTCTCATATATTACTCCTATATTATCTTAGGAGATAGATCTATGATCTCTTTTAATATGGCTGACAAATAATGTTTTCTTTCCTTATTTTTGTTTAATATTATATGTATGAATGAAGAAATATTATTTGTCATTAAGGAGCATTTGGTATGCGGTAACGAAAGGAAGGGAGTTTTGTTTTTTTGTTTTTGTTTTTTTTTTGTTTTACATACCAAAGGAAGGGAGTTATTAAAATCAACTATCATTTTGTAGCTAATGAAAAAAGAAATTAAACGTCAAAGATCAAATAGAATTATTAACGAACATAGTTCAATCACTTAAGATATATAATATAATATTCAAAAGGTTAGATGGTCACATTTTCACTCCACATGCGGTTGAAAAGAAAAACATACCAAATAGAATTATGACTATCTTATATATTAAATTTTGACATCTATCTTTTTTTTTTTTTTTCCTTTTAAATAACATTATAAGTTTTGTATGTATTAAATTTTGTTTTAAAAAGATCAATAAACTTTTATGGAAATTTTAAATTTTTACCTTTAAACCTGCACGTTGTATTAATTTTCACTTTAAGCCTTTAATTTTATTAAATTATTGGAACATAGATTTGGTTAATGGTTGCAATTTCTACTCTCCATTCAACTTCCATTAATTCACCCACTACTTTTAACAAAAGAAACATAAACATCTTTATACAATCACTAATCCCAATCCTATCAAGTTTTCCACAAATTTAAGTTCAATTAATGTACAAAGTAACTATGGAATAACTTTTCCAAAACTCATAAATTTTAACAAAAAAAAAATACTGTTATTTTTTTATTTGAAATCTTATCAATTTTGTACTATATCAATGTTTTATAGTTCATTAACAAAATATCATAATACTTTTTTTTTTTATTTATATTTCTTTAAACTATTATGTTTGTAATTTTTTTGGTAAAAGAACTTTCTGGTCTCTATGAATTAAACTAGTTTCTATTTGGTTCCTAGAATTACAAAAAACCAATACTTTTGGTCCTTGATATTTGAAGTTTAGTCTATATTTTATTTATGAGGTTTCAAAAGTGACATATTTGGTCTCCAAAGTTTGAATTTGACTTTTAATTGATCCATAAGTTTGAATATTGTTTCTAAAAGGTTTCCAAGTAGAGTTGACCACTAGTTAGGAAGAATGCATTTTTTAAAAAACATTTTATATAATTTTTTTTTAGAATTTAAACACTCATATGTTTGGTTACATTTCCTCATAAGTGTTTTTATACACAAGTTATTGTATACTTAAAAACTTTTTTTAAACGAGTTGGTTTCAAGTGTTTCTCTCAAAATGGTTTATTTGTTAATCTCATTTTCTAATAAGTCATTTCTGGTGGTTGCCAAACACTAGAAATTTTTTCAAAATGATTTTTTTTTTCAAAATTAAACACTTGAAAAGTAAAACCAAACACATCCTTAATATGACAGAGTGATGTTATTGGCTTCCAAAACATTATCAAAATTTGATTGTCCCAAACTATATGTTCTAGAGCTGCCTTAATCACATTAAATATAGAAGTCTACCTACATTAGACATCACCTTCCAATATATATATTCCATTCTAATTAGTGATCAGTGAATGACTACTTTGTCCAATACAAACGTCAAGTACAAAACTAACAAAAATATGGGTTTGATTACTGTTGATGCCAAAATCCGGATAGAAGACTCATCCATCCTTCACGTGCCACCAACGGTAAATTTGTATGAGAGGGGGAAGACGTGACCTGCGAGAAAAGCAAACACTGCACACCGGTGTGGTGCTTGCCACACCGACTTCGATGCTTAAGTCAGAAAACTGATGGAAGAGCAAGAGGTAAAGTAGAGAGTTCAGAGAATGAATTTTTGGATCCCTTCTTCAGTGATGAAGAAGAGTTTAAATACCTACTCATGCTCCTAGGGTTTTTAGGAATTCGAAGGCGTTTCAGGCTGAACCAGGTGGAACTGGGGTGCCTAAGGGCAGTAGGGACCGAACGGAGGCAGAGGAGCTCGACCCGCACAAGTGGGCCGAATGGTAGGCCTCGGCCTCGGCAAGAGGCTAACCATTATGCTCGGCCTCCACTTTGGCAAGAGGCCAACCATTATGCTCGGCCTCAGCCTTGGCAAGAGGCCGACCATATGGGTCAGGCCATGTTGGCCCGACCCTTTGGTCCAGTCTTCCTCTGGGTCGGTTTCCTGACCCTATCTATGGCAGGTTGTCTTCGTCAGCTCCTTGTGCGTTAGTGTGGTCCAAAATTACCTATAACATTAAGTCCCCACTCTTGAATTGGGATTCGGGTGCGACTTAATGCTATAGGCTGAGCTCCTTAAGCCCGATTTAAGAGTACGATTATTGTCTTGTGCCGACTTAATGCTATAGGCTGAGCTCCTGAGCCTCTCTTCAAGTGTTATGTTCATCCCATAGGTGCATACACTCTTCTGGGGAAAACTTGGGGAGGCTGAGGAAATTCCTGAGCCTCTCTTCAAGTGTCGTATTCATCCTAGGGGTGCGTACACTCTTCTGGGGAAAACTTGGGGAGGCTGAGGAAATGCGTCAACCTCTCTGCAGGAATTAGTCTCTGTGCTGACTTATGTGCGGATCCATTGCTATCCTGTAAGATAGGGTAGAAATAGACAAAGTAGAAACTCCTTAAGTAGGGGTTAGGTGAAATATAAATGACAAAGGTGAGGGATTACAGAAATGGCTGAAGGGCCTCATCCCTGGCCCCTCCTTGGCCTCGACCTCGGGAAGAGGTTGAGCATATAATTTTTCAAATATGGCTTGGTCATAAATGAAAATAGAATTTCGAGTTCCTGTATTGAAAAGTTAATTCCTGCAAAAGAAAAATGAGGGAAGAGGCTAGGGTCGACCTCGGCCTGAAGCCTCTGTTAGCTCAAGACTTAGTTCCCTACATTCATTTGCCAGCTTTTGCAAAAGAAAAACGAGGAAATAGGCTTGAAACATGTATATGCTAAGCTAGTGTGCCTTTTGTTTAATAGAGAGTGCATATCCCCTGTTGTTTGCTCTCTTACCTAAGTAAAACTTCATTTAAAACATAAATACAATTGAGTGAAGAGGAGAATACCTTTAAAGTTTGTGTTTGGCCTCGACCTCGGCTAGATGAGCTTGACTCTGATGAAGTGTATGAGCCTAAACTAGATGGGACGAGGTAGACTCGATGGTCCAAGCTCGCAAACTCCCAAATCTGGATGGGGCAAGGTAGACCCGGGGGCCCAGACTCGCAAGATGTGGCGGCTCATTTTTACCTGAAGGTAATGCTTGAACCAGTTGCCTTTTGTTTAATAGGGAGTGCATATCCCCTCTTGCCTTTTGTTTGATAGGGAAGCATATCCCATCTTGCTTTTTGTTTGATTAGGAAACATATCCCCTATGATGTGCTTTTTGTTTAATAGGGAGTGCATATCCCCTACGACTTGCTTTTTGTTTAATAGGGAGGCATATCCCCTGTGTAACCCCCTTACTTAAATAAAGTTTCAATAAAACATAAGATATAGTTTTAAGAATACCTTCAAAGTTTGGAGTCGGCCTTGGCAAGATGTGCTCGGCCTCGACCTCAACTAGGTGAGCTTGGCTCAGATGAATTGCACGGGCTCAAGTCAGATGAGGCGAGGTAGACTCGATGGTCCAGGCTCGTGTGATGGGTGTGGGCCACAACCATGACTGGGGTTGGCTTCGACCTCGGGTATGGCTATGGTTGACCTCGGCCACGAACATGGCAGTGGTTGGCCTTGGCTTCAGCCTTGGACAGTCTGTCGTCTTCCGTATCTGGCTCCTTGTGCGTCAATCTTGATTTCATTTTGCGCTCAGCTGCGCTGACAATAAAATTTGTATTGACTATGTGATCATGGGGACACTTTCGAGGTCTTGGATGGTTGGCTTTGGCTTTGGCCTAGGGTTGGCCTCGGCCTCGGCCTAAGGATGACCTCAGCTTAAGGTTGGCCTCAACCTGATAGCTTCTTCTTCTTAGCCCCCAATCTTGTTCTAGTATTCATTGTTTTAGTCTTGGATGTTGACGGGATGACTTCCAACTCCTCGACGATCTTCTTTTCCTGGTGTCTTCCATCTTGTCATAGCTTGTGTTTGTTTTTTATTTGTCCTCCAAAGATGATCATGATCTCCTGTTGGGTTTCCTCCTGATCGGTCTGGATGAACATCTCTGGTCTGCCTTGGCTTTGGCTTGGTCGGCCTCGGCTCCCTGGCTTGTTCGTCTCGGTGACCTCTGCTCGTCGTTTTCTTCTCGTGAGGCTGACGATTCTATGTTCTGTCGGTCTCGGCTGCTCGGCCTCGATACTGTTCTCCATTTTTTGCGGTTGTGGTCTATGTCTCTGTCTTGATCATAGAATGAATGTTTTCTGGATTCTTGTGCCATTGTTTCATTTTTTAACTTGAGCAGCTCTTCGACATTTATGAATTTTTGTGCTCTAGTCATGAATTCTACGTACGTGCGTGGTTGACTTTCTCGAGGTCAGTAGCCTCTCATCTTGCAATCCTGAAATCATAGTAGTTAGTGCAACT
This sequence comes from Luffa acutangula, assembly GCA_036850905.1. NCBI lineage: Eukaryota > Viridiplantae > Streptophyta > Magnoliopsida > Cucurbitales > Cucurbitaceae > Luffa > Luffa acutangula. The sequence continues at coordinate 25,407,910 of CM072089.1, read as the reverse complement.
CTATCATCGTAGCCCTCTACTTGCAGGACTTCGTTACTGAATCTAGTGACGTAGTCCTTCAAGCTCTCCCTCGGTCCTTGTTTAACCGTCAACAGGTTGATCTATGGCTTTCGTTGATCTCGAGCCCCCAAAAACTGTGTGGCGAAGGCTCGTGCGAATTCTTTTTCCTTTTTTAGGGTCCCTGCACAGCTGGTCATCCTTGCTCCTCCCCGAGTGCTCGGGTTTCTTCAATAAACCCAGAATCTCCGTAAGATTTTGTCCCATATCATCCATACTTTCCTTTGAGCGCTGCTATTTTGATTTCTTGGGCTTGGAGTCGAGCCTAGTGATATACCTCTCCTGCGTCTGCTTCACTGTTGCGCTCCATCTAGTCTTTTGTTGGGTTTTGTGTCCTAAAACTCGAAGATAGTGAATGTAAACAAATTGTATACTTGTTTCAATAAAGTGTTATTGAGTTTCTACAATAAAGTGTTATTGTTAAATATTGCACAATTTGACTCAAATCCAATAAACTAAGATCCAAGGTTGTTTACATGTGACTTGAACTAGTATTTGGGGACATACGGGGATCTGTGTTCAGTTCAAGTAACAACCTAAAAGGTCTATAGTACAAGGATAAGGTTGGGTACCTTATCCTGGTAACACTATGTGATACAACCCACTTTGTATTCGATACAGACGTATTGATCCAAGGCGTCCATGTAGGAGACATGTGTGCGGGGGTATCATATGCAATGCAATGAGTTTGCATAAGACCGGACCACGAAATAGTAAACCACTATTAACTAGTTAGGTTACTGTTTCAATAGGATGACTAGGTAACTCAGTCTTAATCCTGAGTGTGTCATGAACTCCTTCTCACGAGGGATTGTCCTTTGATTAGTATGGGTGAGAGTGGCCTGCACGCCGACTCAATAAGCCTACCTTCTTGGGGACAAGACCGAGTGGGGGGCTGGGGACATGACAACATAAGATGGAATTCACTTCTTCCCGCTTCTAGGAGAAGTAGATGAGTGTTCCCTTAAGTGGTGACTCCGGGTCTTGAACAAAGAGATCTCACCCTCTCACTGGCCCGAGAGAGACTTTCTATTTACTAGTTGAACCATAAACAGGTTGTTCATTAGAGGAGCACTAGTACTTAAGGAGCCAGAGGTAACACAGGGGTAACTGGTAATTTGACCCTACTGTAGTTACGAACACTCGTGAATGATTGACTTACCGGTATAGGTCTATATCTGTGGACACAAAAATGTTCTACAGTGAGAAGAGTTCAACTGTGGGTCTTTAGTGGAATGACTCACAGTTAATGAATATTGGTTAACATGATTAATGAGTTTAATCTATTAACCTCATATCATTGGAGCTTCTAATCTGTAGGTCCATTAGGTCCCCCTGCTAGCTCGTAAAGAGTAATTAGGAACAAATATATCTTGAGAGAATTTGAATAGTTCAAATTCATATTGGGAATTAAGTTAATTGTATGAGATACAAATTAATATAATGTATAGTGATGCATTAAAATATAAAGTCTAATTTGAGATTAAACTTTATTATATTGAGAGATTGATATATTTGAAAGAGTTCAAATATATGTCTAATTAAATATATAGTATTTAATTAAAAGATGAATGAATTAATTATGAATTAATTAATTATGAATTAATTAATTATTAAATTTAGTTTAAATTAAATGAGATTTAATTAAACTATAGTCTATGAGAGAAATAAATATTTGAAGAAGTTCAAATATTAATATGAATTTGATTCATATTAAATTTATAGGATATAAGAGAATTTGAAGAAGTTCGAATATTAATATGAATTTGATTCATATTAAATTTATAGGATATAAGAGAATTTGAAGGAGTTCAAATTTTAATGAATTTGATTCATATTATAGAATTAATTAATTGAAGGCTTGAAATTAAATATATGATATTTAATTGGGTAATTAATTAATTAACTAATAGAAGGTCTGAAATTAAATATATGATATTTAATTGGTGATTAATTAATTGGAAATTAATCAATTATGGAAATGATTAATCACTTATGGAAGTAATTAATCATTTATGGAAATGATTTAATCACTTATGGAAGTAATTAATCATTTATGGAAATGATTTAATCACTTATGGAAGTGATCAATCATTTAGGGAAAAGATTAATCAATTATGGAATTGATTGGTCATGGAATTGATTAATTATGGAAAAGATTAAATCAGTTATGAAAATAATTGATTTTAAATGAATATTTTATTCATGACCTTTCTCCTATAAATAGAACACTAAACCTAGGGTTTAGGTACTACAACATAAGGCCACAAGAATGCACTCTTTCATTCTCTCTAGCCTCCCTCTCATATTCTCTCAACTCTAGGGAAAATATTCTCTCTAGGGTTTTTCTCATTCAAGATTAGGTAGTCCCACAACTACGTTCCTAATCTCAGAGTTATAGCGGGGAAGATCAAATGGGGGTGTTCTTCGTTGTTGTAGAGCAATCAAGAATCATTCTTGATTTTCAGAGACGTCAACAGAGGTTTGCTTCTCTTTTCTTTATTATAGATTTAGATCTAAATTTTTTATTCTTAGCCTTAAGTTTCTATAGAATTTGTTCTATGATTTTCGCCAATGTAATGATATTTTTTTGGATAAACAAAATTAACTACGAATCGGTCCCAATTACGCTTCCGCTTTATCGGAATTAGGGAATTCCAAATCCTACAATTGGTATCAGAGCCGATAGTAGATCTAATCTTATTTCTTTGAAATTTGCATTGGTTTTTGGTGAGTACCTTTATGTATTTGATGAATGAAAGGTTTGCCAGCAGATGTTTTGAGTTTTTGGCATTAGATTTTGCAATTTTTTATTGATTTGATCAATGTAAGGGCCCAGTGTTTTGGGTGTTTTATTACAAATTGAGTCTGTAAGTCTGTGTCAATGGTTTTTGATGAAATTCCATGAAGTTTTGAAGAAATCGGGGCCAAAAATCGAAGAACATTGCTGCTGGAAATCATATTTTATGGGAAACAGAAGGCTGCAATAGAAAAAAAAAATCGAACAAAATCGCATGGAATAAAAAAAAGGGAAAAATGTGTTTTCGCATTTTCTGGGGTTCGAACTCAAGCCGTGGGGGGCGGAGGTGTCAGCGTGCGTTTTCGGCTTCAAGGGTGGAGGTTCGAACCTTGCCGCGGACGAAAATAAATAAAAAAAAAACGAAAAACGGAAGGATAAGGTGTGTCGACTGGGGCTCAAACTCAGGGCATGAAGCATGCAGGCTTGTATAGTGTGACCACATAAACTAGCTGATCCATGAGTAGTTTTGTTACATCAAATAGCGATTTGTTTATTATTTTGGATTCGTGATTCTTTGACCAGTTCGTGATTCTTTGACTGGTTCTCGACAGTTGCATGTGGTTCAACCTGTTGTTGACTGGTTCGCTCGTTTCTTGACCCGGTTCATGCGGTCTGAACCGGGAGTATGTCCTGTTTTGGGCCGGTTCAACGTGTTTTGGGTCGGTTCAAAGATATTTGAAGCTGGTTCAGCGTTGGTTCAGCCCAATTACTTGCCAGTTCGAAGGGTTTGGATTCAGTTTGAGGTTATTTTTGACTGGTTCTCGGGAGGATAGGACTTTTATAGATGAATTAATGTAATTTTTCTATTGTTTTGAGTCCTAGCTTTATGGATGTCATATAGCTTAAAATTCCCACCATAGGTTAAGCATATTCATGCATTTTTAATTATAATTGTTATAATATAAGTATTATGCATGAATTTAATTTTCATGGGTATTTAATATAAGTTGTTATGATTAAATGGATGAAAATTGAGAAGCATTGAACATGAAATTACTTTAGTAAAAATATAAAAAGCTATATTTATAAAAATAATTTATATGCTTATTTATTTTCATGAGCAATTAATATAAAGTGTTATGTTAATGTATGAAAATGTGAATGCTTATTTTAATTTTCTTGGGTAATTAATTTAAGAGTTAGGTTAATTAAAAGGAAATTAAATTGCATTGAGCATGACATTACCTTAGATTAATATAATTATTATATTTTTTGGTATGTTACATATGCTAATGTATGGTTTTATAAATTAATTAGAATTTGATTGTGAATTTATTCACCATAATAGCATGTTATAGAGTTAATTCATTACAATTTATAATAGTTATAAGATTAATGAATAGAAACTGTTAACCTATAACAAAGAATTGTATGCAAACATAGGATCTTAGAATAAATGAATTAATTTTAAAATGTTTAGAATTAATTAGATCTAAGATCACATTTCTAATAGGATTAAAATTATTCTTACATAGAATTAAAATTAGTTTTAATTGACTAAATAGGAAAAACATTACTATGATTATAAGGGAACTCCATCGGTTAAGTTCTGTCTAAGGCTGGAGGTATTTAAGCTGACGGTTTACGGAACACCTCCTACCCTGGGAACTGACTGGAATACCGGAGTTGAATTAATCATAGCTAAATGTTAGCAAGCAATGTCACTAGGTTTGTTAAAAGTGTTTAATGCACCTAGATCTTTAGAGTAAAGACCTTACATTACTGTGGTTATAAAGGAACTCTCTCGGTAAAGTTCTGTCTAAGGTTGGAGGTATTTAAGTTGACGGTTTACGGAACACCTCCTACCTAGGAACTGACCTGAACCTTGAGTTGAATTAACCATAGTAATGTTGACGTGCAATGTTGGGTTTATTAAAAGAAGTTTAATTCACCTAAAACATTATGGTTGAATCCTTTCCATAATTGTTATAATAGGATCAGACTTAGATATATTTGAAGGGGATAAAAGCCCCTACGCAGCGGAAGCGCATCGATTGGACCTCACGCCGTATATTAATTAACATTAAAATACCGTTATGAAAAGGCAAAATATAAACTTTAAACATGCTTTAAAGTTGCTGTTGTTGGGTTTTATGCCCTAAAACTCGTAGATAGTGAATGTAACCGTTGACCGGATATTAATGAAATAATATTGATATATTTTTCCATTAATTGTTATTAGTTATTTTATATATGTCTTTGCCTAATAATAACAATAATCCAATAAACTAGACATCCAAGGCTGTAATATGAGTCTTGAACTATATGTAGTGACATATGGGATCATTGTTCAAGAAACAGCCTAAAGGGTCTATAGTATAGGGATAAGACTGGGTGCCTTATCCTGGTGACACTATGGATACGACCCACTTTGTATTTGATACAAACGTTGCGATCCAACGCGTTCGTGTAGGAGACATGCGAGTGGGGTATCCTATGCAATGAGTTTGCATAAGACCAGACCGCAAAATAGTAAACACTGGTTATAACACCGTTAACTAGTTGGTTTTCTATTTCACTAGGACGACCTAGACAACTTAGTCTTAATCCTGAGTTGATTATGGACTCCTGCTCATGAGAGATTGTCCTTTGATTTGTATGGGTGAGAGTGGCCAATACGCCGACTCAATAAGCCTACCACTTTGGGGACAAGACCGAACGGGGAGCTGGGAACATAATCGTACAAGATGGAATTCACTCCTTCCCGACTTTAGGGAAGGAGATGAGTGTTCCCTTAAGTGGTTACTCCGAGTCTTGAACAAAGGGCCCTACCCTCTCAATGGCACGAGAGGGTTTTCTGTTTGATGGTTGGACCACAAACAGGTTGTTCATTAGAGGAGAATTGGTACTTAAGGAAATAGAGGTAACCCAGGGGTAAAACGGTAATTTGACCCAGCTGGTGTTACGGACACTCGTGAAGGACTAACTAGTCGATATTGGTCTAGATCTGTGGACACAAAAAATATGTCTGCAGTGAGAAGAGTGCAACTGTGAGTCTATAGTGGAATGTACACACAGTTAACGAATATTGATTAATGTGGTTAATGAGTTTGACCAATTAATCTCACATCATTGGAGCTTCTGATCTGCAGGTCCATTAGGTCCCACTGGTAGCTCGTAAAGTAATTTGAGGCAACTAAGTAATAAAAGTAAATTGAAAATGTTCAATTTATTAAGGGAAACAAATATAATACATATTGATATATTATTATGAGAGAAATTAATATTTGAAAAGTTCAAATATAAATTTATGGAAGTTTGAAAGAGTTCAAAATAATGAATTAATTAATTTAAGGCCTAAAATGTGTTTGGGCAAATTAATTAATTCTAGGCCGGGAATTAAATATGTGATATTTAATTGGTGGTTAATTAATTAAAGAATTCATTAACCGGGAATTAATCAATTATGGAAATAATTAATCACTTAAGGAAGTGATTAATCATTTATAGAAATGATCTAATCACTTATGGAAGTAATTAGTCATTTGTGGAAAAGATTAATCAATTATGGAATTGATTGATCTTGATTAATTAAGGAATAAGATTGAATCAATTATGGAAAAGATTGATTTAATTGAATATTTTATTCATGGACTCTCTTCTATAACTAGAACACTAGACCTAATTGGTCATGACACTTGACACTCTTGAAAGACAAGACCTATAATTCTCTCTAGCCTCCCTCTTAGAAAAAGACTTCCACAAGACTTTTGCCTCCTAGACTCAGAAACATACTGGTGTAACCTCTGTGGTGATTGTGTCAATCAAAGAAGAATTTCCAGCGAAGAAAACCTTAAAGCGGCTGCTGCGTTTTCGTTCGTGGAGCATCGTTGGCGAAGAACGGTCAAGTCTACAACGGAGGTTTGTAACGGTTCTTCCTCTTTTCTTTAGAAAAGTTTTAAAAATAAATTTAGATTTATTTTAGCATGTTTAAACTGATTTTACAGCGACTTTAAAGGTTGTTTAAAGTTTTGTTTGAGTTATCGTAACGGTATTTTAATGTTAATTAATATACGGCGTAAGGTCCAATCGATGCGCTTCCGCTGCGTGGGGACTTTTATTCCCTTCAATCGGCATCAGAGCCATCGCTGTCCCTATTAATTAATTTTAAAAGTTGCGATAGGCTCTAATAGGTGGGATTTATGCATATTGTATGTTCGGTTTGCGTTGAATGTTTTGGGTTAATTTTATGGCCATAGATTTTATTTTTATGTGATTTTGATCATGTAAGGCCCGGTGTTTCGGGTATTTTATGTAAAATCGAGTCCTGTGTAAGTCCGGGTCTAGAATAGGTTTTTATGAGATAAAAATCGGAGCAATCGCCGCTGAAATCGGGGCCAAAATTGGAGAATCAATGCTGCAGCCGCCCAGATTCTGCCTCCAGACGCAACAGTGTCGGGACGCTCCTTCAACAGCATCTCGACGTTGTCTCGATACCGAAGGCGCTCGGTAAGGAAAGCACACAGCGTCGGGACGCTACCTCAACAGCGTCTCGACGCTGTCTCGATTACGCAGGTGCCAGATAAGGAAAACGCAGAGCGTCGGGACGCTAATCAACACAGCGTCTCGACGCTGTCACGATGGAGGCGCGACCTAGGGTTTCAAAAGGCGCGGTTCGAGGCATGACCGGTCCGGTTCGGACCGGTTCGGCTTGGCTGGGACCTATTTGGTCCGGTTCAGCCAATTTTTGGCATGGTTCGTGATTTTGGAGGCCGGTTCGAGGTGGTTCGGGGTGGTTCGTGCTGTCTAGACCAATTCCAAAGCTTTACATGGATTTTTAGGATAGAATTTAGCTAAATTAATGTAATTTAATGCTTTATTTTATCCTAGGGGCCAAAATTAACCGGTTCAATTGCTATTTATATGCTTTATGGATGTCATATAGAATTTTTTAATCCCACCTTAGGTTATAAACATGCTCATGCATTTTTCTATATATTATAAATTGTTATAATGTATGTTTAAATGCATGGTTTTTGTTTTCATTTTTTTTAATATAAGTGTATATTAATTATATGAAAAATTGGAAAGCATGAAGCATGTCATTACTTAAATTAAATATAAATAGTTATGTTTAATGTGATGAATGAAACATGCTTGATTGATTTTCTTGATTGGCTTATAATTGTTATAATAAAAGAAAATAAAAAATTGCATGAAGCATGAAACATCCATAGTTAATAATATAATTGTTATATTATTCATGCAATTAGTGTGGTTTAATTATTTAATTTGAATGAGATTGTTGAATGAATTAAACCCTAGATTCTTGATTATAGGATTAATCATTAAAATTTGAAATAGTTCTTTAATATTAATGATTAGAAACCGTCAATCTATAATCAAGATTTGCATGCAAACATAAGATCATAGGATGAATTAGATTAATTTTAAATTGTTTAAAATTAATTAGACCTAGATCAGTTTCTAATAGGATTAGAATCTTTTCTTACTTAGTATTTAAAATAGTTTTAATTGACTAAGTAGGAAAAACATTGCTATGATTATAAGGGAACTCCACCGGTAATGTTCTGTCTAAGGCTGGGGGTATTTAAGTTGACGGTTTACGGAACACCTCCTACCTGGGAACTGACCTGGAATACCGGAGTTGAATTAATCATAGTTAAATGTTAGCATGCAATGTCACTAGGTTTATTAAAAGTGTTTAATGCACCTAGATCTTTAGAGTAAAGACCTTACATTACTGAGGTTATAAGGGAACTCTCTCGGTAAAGTTTTGTCTAAGGCTGAGGGTATTTAAGTTGACGGTTTACGGAACACCTCCTACCTGGGAACTGACCTGAACATTGAGTTGAATTAACCATAGTAATGTTGACTTGCAATGTTGAGTTTATTAAAAGAAGTTTAATTCACCCAAAAGATTGCAGTTGAATAATTTCCATAATTGTTATAATAGGATCAGACTTAGATAGATTGACTTAGCCGAATACTATCTAAGTTAAATAACCCTATATTAACCTTAGGACATTTTCAGTGGGAGAAAAATTACAAAACAAGATTTAAATCAAGTTTTGCTCCTACGTCCCTATATTCACAACGTGAGATTCATGCTCGGCTTCAAGTCGCCTTAGGAGCGGCCTCCCTTCGGAAAGTGTTTGCATGGATCAATATCAAGGTGAATGGGAAAAATGTCTAGAGTAAGTGGGAGCGGGACACGTGTCAACGTATCCCTCGGTCTCCGCCCATAGTTCACACCGTGAGAGTCCTATGATCCGCCTGCAGGTTGTCCTGGCACAACCATCCCTTCGGAGGGCCTGGTCATAGGATTCGGAACACCGTGAACTCCTGAAAAGGGTAGGAGCTCTTAGGCTAATCACCAACAGTTGTCTTTCCCTTGGGTAGCCTGTTGGTGCGTGCCTCTGAGATCTGAAAGTGGGAGGGTTACACTTACGAGGATGAGTTAAAAGTGTTAACAAATCCTTGACCGAACAACGGTGGCTAATGTCTATAGGAATATGAGTTATTTTGGAATTAGAATTAGTTGAGAGGTGTCTCATTTCAAAGGAGGAGTGTCTGATCACCCTTCGGTGGCTGATATTCTAAACCTCTGAAACGTCGTTGCAAAACTAAATCGATAGTTTTAGGGTTCTGTGATTGTCTGTTTTGCTAAATTGATTGGATTATGGGCAATTGTTTGCTTGTATGATGGGTTAAGGCAAAGATAACTAATACGGTCATTGTTTGTTTAAATTTCAGCAATGTCTTCCTCAATTGTCTCTCTGCTTAAAAATGAGAAATTAACCGGCGAAAATTATGCTACGTGGAAGTCGAACCTGAATACGATTCTTGTTGTCGATGATCTGCGGTTCGTCTTAACGGAGGATTGTCCTCCAGCCCCTGCTCGTAATGCATCCCAAGCAGTTAAGGATGTTTATGACCGCTGGACAAAGGCCAATGATAAGACTCGCGTCTATATCCTAGCCAGCTTATCTAAAGTTTTGGCTAAAAGGCATGAGAGCATGGTAACAGCGAGGGAGATTATGAACTCTCTCCAGGAGATGTTTGGACAACCGTCCTATCAACTCCACCATGACGCTCTCAAATACGTTTATAGCTGTCGCATGAAAGAGGACACGTCTGTTCGGGAGTATGTCCTGGATATGATGGTCCAATTCAACGTGGCAGAGGCAAACGGGGCGGTCATAGATGAGCGTAGTCAGGTTGCATTCATCTTAGAATCTCTTCCGAAGAGTTTTCTACAGTTTCGAAGCAATGCAATGATGAATAAAATAACATTCAACCTGACTAGCCTCCTGAATGAGCTACAACTCTATCAGTCTCTTCTTAAGAACAAGGGACATATAGAAGGAGAGGCAAACGTTGTCCACTCTAAAAGAAAGTTCGAGAAGGGTTCATCCTCTGGAACTAAATCTGTAGCCACTTCTTCTAAGAAAACTCAGAAGAAGAAAGGAAACAAGGGGAAAGCTCCCAGCACTGCTGCTAAAAGCAAGGGAAAAGCCAAAGCTATGGCAGACAAGGGCAAGTGTTTTCACTGCAATGTAGATGGACATTGGAAGAGAAACTGCCCAAAGTACCTTGCTGAGAAAAAGAAGGAAAAGGAAGGTAAATTTGATTTACTTGTTTTAGAAACATGCCTGGTAGAACATGATGAGTTTACCTGGATACTTGATTCAGGAGCAACTAATCATGTTTGCTCTTCTTTTCAGGAAAATAGTTTCTTTCGGCAGTTGAATGATGGGGAAATGACACTCAGGGTCGGAACTGGAGAAGTCATTTCAGCTAAAGCAGTGGGAGCTGTGAAGTTATTTTTTAGAAATAGATTCTTACTTTTAGAAAGTTTGTTAATCGTTCCCAAGATTAAGAGGAACTTAATTTCTATTTCATGTTTGATTGAACAATCGTATACAGTTACTTTTGATATGAATGAAGCGTTCATTTATAAAAATGGTGTACTTATTTGTTCAGCCAAATTGGAAAATAACTTGTACGTTTTAAGACCAACCGAAAACAAAACACTTTTAAATCACGAATTATTTAAAACTGCTGAAACTCAAAGAAAAAGGCAAAATATTTCTCCATCAAGTAACAATACTCATCTTTGGCATCTTAGACTTGGTCATATAAACATCGATAAGATCGGTCGTTTGGTAAAGAATGGACTTCTAAGCAAGTTAGAAGATGATTCACTACCACCTTGTGAATCTTGTCTCGAGGGAAAAATGACCTAGAGACCCTTTACTGGAAAAGGTTACAAAGCCAAAGAACCCTTAGAGTTAATACATTCGGATCTATGTGGTCCAATGAATGTAAAAGCTCGAGGAGGGTACGAATATTTCATCTCTTTTATAGATGATTATTCAAGATATGGTTACTTGTACCTAATGGGACATAAGTCTGAAGCCCTTGAAAAGTTTAAGGAGTTTAAGGCTGAAGTTGAAAACCTATTAGGTAAATCTATTAAAATACTTCGATCTGATCGAGGAGGGGAGTATATGGATCAAAGATTCCAGGATTATATGATAGAACATGGAATCCAATCTCAACTCTCAGCCCCTGGTACACCTCAACAGAATGGTGTGTCAGAAAGGAGAAATAGAACCTTGTTGGACATGGTTCGATCAATGATGAGCTATGCTCAATTGCCTAGCTCGTTTTGGGGGTATGCAGTAGAGACTGCAGTATACATCTTGAACAATGTTCCCTCGAAAAGTGTTTCTGAAACACCTTTTGAATTATGGAAGGGGCGTAAACCTAGTTTGCATCACTTTCGCATCTGGGGTTGTCCAGCACACGTGCTTGTGACAAATCCTAAGAAACTAGAACCTCGTTCAAAACTGTGCCAATTTGTTGGTTACCCTAAAGAAACGAGAGGTGGTTATTTCTACGACCCACAATAAAATAAGGTGATTGTATCGACAAACACCACTTTCTTAGAGGAAGACCACATGAGAGATCATAAACCACGCAGCAAAATAATATTAGGAGAAGCTACTGAAGAATCATCAAGAGTTGTTGATGAAGTTGGACCTTCAACAAGAGTTGATGAAGGAACTAGTTCTTCAGATCCATCCCGTCCATCTCAAACGTTGGGAATGCCTCGACGCAGTGGGAGGATTGTATTACAACCTGACCGCTACTTGGGTTTAACTGAAACTCAGGTTGTCATACCTAATGATGGCATTGAGGATCCATTGTCCTATCGACAGGCAATGAATGACGAAGATAAGGATGAATGGGTCAAAGCCATGAACCTGGAAATGGAGTCAATGCACTCCAATTCTGTATGGGAACTTACAGATCTACCAAATGGGGTAAAACCCATAGGGTGCAAATGGATCTATAAGAGAAAAAGAGATGCAGCTGGAAAGGTACAGACCTTCAAAGCTAGACTAGTGGCAAAGGGTTATACCCAAAAGGAAGGGGTTGACTATGAGGAAACCTTTTCTCCTATAGCCATGTTAAAGTCCATAAGAATTCTCTTATCCATAGCCACATATTATGACTATGAAATATGGTAAATGGACGTCAAGACTGCCTTTCTAAATGGTAATCTTGAAGAGAATATCTTCATGTCTCAACCCGAAAGGTTCATAGGCCAAGGTCAGGAACAAAAGGTTTGTAAGCTCAATCGATCCATTTATGGATTGAAACAAGCATCCAGATCATGGAACATTAGATTTGATACTGCAATCAAATCTTTTGGCTTTGACCAAAACGTTGATGAGCCTTGTGTGTACAAGAAAATCAAGAAAAGGAAAGTAGCTTTTCTAATACTTTATGTAGACGATATCCTACTCATTGGGAATGATGTAGGATACCTCGCTGACATTAAGAAATGGCTAGCAGCCCAATTCCAAATGAAAGATCTGGGAGAGGCTCAATATGTTATGGGAATCCAAATCATTAGGGATCGTAAGAACAAAACGCTAGCTCTGTCTCAAGCAACGTATATTGACAAGATGTTGTCTCGATATTCGATGCAAAACTCCAAGAAGGGACTACTACCCTTCAGACATGGGGTACACCTGTCTAAGGAACAGTCTCCTAAGACACTTCAAGAAATTGAGAACATGAGACACATTCCCTACGCCTCAGCTGTGAGCAGTTTAATGTATGTTATGCTTTGCACTAGGCCTGACATATGTTATGCAGTGGGAGTAGTCAGTAGGTATTAGTCTAATCCAGGGTTGGACCACTGGGGATCGGTTAAGAATATCCTCAAGTATCTTCGGAGAACGAGGGACTACATGCTTGTGTATGGAGCTAAGGATTTGATTCTTACTGGATACACTGACTCTGACTTTCAAGCTGATAAGGATTCAAGGAAATCCACATCAGGGTCAGTATTCACCCTCAATGGAGGAGCAGTAGTGTGGAGAAGCATCAAACAAGGATGCATAGCAGACTCAACCATGGAGGCTGAGTATGTAGCAGCTTGCGAAGCAGCTAAGGAGGCAGTATGGCTCAGAAAGTTCTTGACTAATTTGGAAGTGGTTCCGAATATGAACGTGCCCATAACACTATACTGTGACAACAGTGGGGCTGTAGCCAACTCAAAAGAACCTCGAAGCCACAAACGAGGTAAACACATCGAGAGGAAGTATCACCTGATACGGGAGATTGTGCAACGAGGAGATGTGATCGTCACTAAGATCGCCTCGGAGCACAACATCGCTGATCCATTTACGAAGGCTCTCACGGCTAAAGTGTTTGAGGGTCATCTAGAGGGTCTAGGTCTACGAGATATGTATGCCATCTAATCTAGGGCAAGTGGGAGAAATGTATAATGGGTATAAGGATGCCCTAGTTCAGTGTATTAATATACATGACATTTCCAGCTTTAGATTATTGCATTTACATCCCACTAACTAGTGTTTTAGTTCAAGTGGGAGTTTGTTGGGTTTTATGCCCTAAAAATAGTAGATAGTGAATGTAACCGTTGACCGGATATTAATGAAATAATATTGATATATTTTTCCATTAATTGTTATTAGTTATTTTATATATGTTTTTGCCTAATAATAACCCTAATCCAATAAACTAGACATCCAAGGCTGTAATATGAGTCTTGAACTATATGTAGTGACATATGGGATCATTGTTCAAGAAACAGCCTAAAGAGTCTATAGTATAGGGATAAGACGGGGTGCCTTATCCTGGTGACACTATGGATACGACCCACTTTGTATTTGATACAAACGTTGCGATCCAACGCGTTCGTGTAGGAGACATGCGAGTGGGGGTATCCTATGCAATGAGTTTGCATAAGACCGGACCGCGAAATAGTAACCACTGGTTATAACACCGTTAACTAGTTGGTTTTCTATTTCACTAGGACGACCTAGACAACTTAGTCTTAATCCTGAGTTGATTATGGACTCCTGCTCATGAGAGATTGTCCTTTGATTTGTATGGGTGAGAGTGGCCAATACGTCGACTCAATAAGCCTACCACTTTTGGGACAAGACCGAATGGGGAGCTGGGAACATAATCGTACAAGATGGAATTCACTCTTTCCCGACTTTAGGGAAGCAGATGAGTGTTCCCTTAAGTGGTTACTCCGAGTCTTGAACAAAGGGCCCTACCCTCTCAATGGCACGAGAGGGTTTTTTGTTTGATGGTTGGACCACAAACAGGTTGTTCATTAGAGGAGAATTGGTACTTAAGGAAATAGAGGTAACCCAGGGGTAAAACGGTAATTTGACCCAGCTGGTGTTACGGATACTCGTGAAGGACTAACTAGTCGATATTGGTCTAGATCCGTGGACACAGAAAATATGTCTGCAGTGAGAAGAGTGCAACTGTGAGTCTATAGTGGAATGTACACACAGTTAACGAATATTGATTAATGTGGTTAATGAGTTTGACCAATTAATCTCACATCGTTGGAGCTTCTGATCTGCAGGTCCATTAGGTCCCACTGGTAGCTCGTAAAGTAATTTGAGGCAACTAAGTAATAAAAGTAAATTGAAAATGTTCAATTTATTAAGGGAAACAAATATAATATATATTGATATATTATTATGAGAGAAATTAATATTTGAAAAGTTCAAATATAATTTTATGGAAGTTTGAAAGAGTTCAAAATAATGAATTAATTAATTTAAGGCCTAAAATGTGTTTGGGCAAATTAATTAATTCTAGGCCGGGAATTAAATATGTGATATTTAATTGGTGGTTAATTAATTAAAGAATTCATTAACCGGGAATTAATCAATTATGGAAATAATTAATCACTTAAGGAAGTGATTAATCATTTATAGAAATGATCTAATTACTTATGGAAGTAATTAGTCATTTGTGGAAAAGATTAATCAATTATGGAATTGATTGATCATGATTGATTAATTAAGGAATAAGATTGAATCAATTATGGAAAAGATTGATTTAATTGAATATTTTATTCATGGCCTCTCTTCTATAAATAGAACACTAGACCTAATTGGTCATGACACTTGACACTCTTGAAAGACAAGACCTAGAATTCTCTCTAGCCTCCCTCTTAGAAAAAGACTCCCACAAGTCTTTTGCCTCCTAGACTCAGAGACATACCGATGTAACCTCTGTGGTGATTGTTTCAATCAAAGAAGAATTTCCAGCGAAGAAAATCTTAAAGCGGCTGCTGCGTTTTCGTTCGTGGAGCATCGTTGGCGAAGAACGGTCAAGTCTACAACGGAGGTTTGTAACGGTTCTTCCTCTTTTCTTTAGAAAAGTTTTAAAAATAAATTTAGATTTATTTTAGCATGTTTAAACCGATTTTACAGCGGCTTTAAAGGTTGTTTAAAGTTTTGTTTGAGTTATCGTAACGGTATTTTAATGTTAATTAATATACGGCGTAAGGTCCAATCGATGCGCTTCCGCTGCGTGGGGATTTTTATTTCCTTCAGCTGTAAATAGCTATAAACATGCTTGAAAATTAAATCTAATTTATTTTCATGCTTTTCTAAAGAAACGGGAAAGAACCATTACAAA
Source organism: Luffa acutangula (assembly GCA_036850905.1). Lineage (NCBI taxonomy): Eukaryota > Viridiplantae > Streptophyta > Magnoliopsida > Cucurbitales > Cucurbitaceae > Luffa > Luffa acutangula. Next base: position 25,392,099 of record CM072089.1, on the reverse strand, counting down.
CCTTCGTTGTAGACTTGACCGTTCTTCGCCGACGACGCTCCAATGGACAAAAACGCGACAGCCCTCTTGTCTTTTAATTGCTGGAAATTTCTTCTTGAATGACACAATTGTTGGGTTTTATGCCCTAAAACTCGTAGATAGTGAATGTAAACAAATTTTATACTTGTATTTACTAAAGTGTTATTTAGTTTCTCCAATAAAATGTTATTGTTAAATATTGCACTATTTGACCCTTATCCAATAAACTAGACATCCAAGGTTGTAATATGAGTCTTGTACTATATGTAGCGACATATGAGATCATTGTTCAAGAAACAGCCTAAAGGGTCTATAGTATAGGGATAAGACTGGGTGCCTTATCCTGGTGACACTATGGATACGACTCACTTTGTATTTGATACAAACGTCGCGATCCAATGCGTTCGTGTAGGAGACATGCGAATGGGGGTATCCTATGCAATGAGTTTGCATAAGACCGGACCGCGAAATAGTAACCACTGGTTATAACACCGTTAACTAGTTGGTTTTCTATTTCACTAGGACGACCTAGACAACTTAGTCTTAATCCTGAGTTGATTATGGACTCCTGCTCATAAGAGATTGTCCTTTGATTTGTATGGGTGAGAGTGACCAATACACCGAGGTTACACCGGTATGTGTCTAAGTCTAGGAGGCAAAAGACTTGTGGGAGTCTTTCTCTAAGAGGGAGGCTAGAGAGAATTCTAGGTCATGTCTTGTGAGTCTAAGAGCAAGAGGAGAGTGTACTGAACCAATTATGTCTAGTGTTCTATTTATAGAAGAGAGGCGATGAATAAAATATTCAATTAAATCAATCTTTTCCAAAATTGATTCAATCCTATTCCTTATTTAATCAATCCATGATCAATCAATTCCATAATTGATTAATCTTTTCCATAAATGACTAATTACTTCCATAAGTGATTAGATCATTTCCATTAATGATTAATCACTTCCTTAAGTGTTTAATTATTTCCATAATTGATTAATTCTCGGTTAATGAATTCTTTAATTAATTAACCACCAATTAAATATCATATATTTAATTTCCAGCCTTAAATTAATTAATTTGCTCAAATAGATCGTAGGCCTTAAAATTAATTCATCATTTGAACTCTTTCAAACTTCCATAAATTTAATGTGACTGAAATTAATATTTGAACTTCAAATATTAATTTCTCTCATATTAATATATCAACATATATTATATTGTTTCCCTTAGTAAATTGAACATTTTAAATTTACATTTATTACTTTGCCTCAAATTACTTTATGAGCTACCGGTGGGACCTAATGGACCTGCAGATCAGAAGCTCCAACGATGTGAGATTAATTGGTCAAACTCATTAACCACATCAATCAATATTCGTTAACTGTGTGTACATTCCACTATAGACTCACAGTTGCACTATTATCACTGCAGACATATTTTCTGTGTCCACGAATCTAGACCAATATCGACTAGTTAGTCCTTCACGAGTGTCCGTAACACCAGCTGGGTTAAATTACCATTTTATCCCTAGGTTACTTCTATTTCCTTAAGTACTAGTTCTCCTCTAATGAACATCTTGTATGTGGTCCAACCATCAAATAGAAAACCCTCTCATGCCATTGAGAGGGTAGGGCCCTTTGTTCAAGACTCGGAGTTACCACTTAAGGGAACACTCATCTGTTTCCCTAAAGTCGGGAAGAAGTGAATTCCATCTTGTACGATTATGTTCCCAGCTCCCCATTCGGTTTTGTCCCCAAAATGGTAGGCTTATTGAGTCGGCGTATTGACCACTCTCACCCATGCAAATCAAAGGACAAATCTCTCATGAGCAGGAGTCCATAATCAACTCAGGATTAAGACTAAGTTGTCTAGGTCGTCCTATTGAAAATAGAAAACCAACTAGTCAACGGTGTTATAACTAATGGTTACTATTTCGCGGTCTGGTTTTATGCAAACTCATTGCATAGGATACCCCACTCGCATGTCTCATACACGAACGTGTTGGATCATAGTGTTTGTATCAAATACAAAGTGGGTCGTATCCATAGTGTCACCAGGATAAGGCACCCAGTCTTATCCCTATACTATAGACCCTTTAGGCTGTTTCTTGAACAATGATCCCATATGTCGCTACATATAGTTCAAGACTCATATTACAACCTAGGATGTCTAGTTTATTATATTAGGGTTATTTTTAGGCAAAGACAAATATAAAATAACTAATAACATTTAATGGAAAAATATATCAATATTATTTCGTTCATATCCGGTCAACGGTTACATCCACTATCTATGAATTTTAGGGCATAAAACCCAACAAGATTGACTTAGCTGAATTTTATCTAAGTTAAACAACCCTAAATTAACTTTAGGACATTTTCAATGGGAGGAAAATTACAAAACGAGATTTAAATCAAGTTTTGCTCCTATATCCCTATATTCACACCGTGAGGTTCATGCTCGGCTTCAAGTCGCCCTACGAGCGGCCTCCCTTCGGAAAGTGTTTGCATTAATCAATAACAAGGTGAATGGGAAAAATGTCTAGAGTAAGTGGGAGCGGGACACGTGTCAACGTATCCCTCGGTCTCCGCCCCTAGTTCACACCGTGAGAGTCCTATGATCAGCCTGCTGGTTGTCCTAGCACAACCATCCCTTCGGAAGGCCTGATCATAGGATTCAGAACATCGTGAACTCCGGAATAGGATAGGAACTCTTAGGCTAATTACCAACAGTTGTCTTTCCCTTCGGTAGCCTGTTGGTGCGTGCCTCTGAGATCTGAAAGTGGGAGGGTTACACTTACGGGGATGAGTTAAATGTGTTAACTAATCCTTGACCGAACAACGGTAACTAAACGCTAACGGAATATGAGTTATTCTGGTGTTAGAGTTTAGTTGAGATTGTCTCAATTCAGAGGAGGAGTAGCTGACCACCCCTCAGTGGCTGTTGTTCTAAACCTTTGAAGTGTCGTTGCAAAAACTAAATCAATAGTTTTATAGGGTTTCTTTGATTGCTTATTTGTTTTTACAGAATTTGATTGGATTATTTGTGATGGGTTAGTGCAATTAATAATACAAGTAATTTGTTACTTCACCAATTATATAATAATTTTATGCGTATTGTCTTATGTCATTTTATAAATAACGGTAATACAACAAGCTTAAACGAAAAATTGTGATAAATAAGTCTAGGATTATTCTTAACTGAGGAATGTTCTCATGCCCCATATGTTTAATTCATTAAGAATTGTTTCTTGGTGAATAAGACATAGAACCCTGCTTAGCTAAAAGAGAACTTGTTCAAGACTGTAATTTTCATTTACTTGTCTTGAAAACGTGATTAGTGAAGAATAGTGATTCTCCCTGAATACTTGATTCAGGGGCCACAAATCACGTGTGTTCTACTTTTAAAGGAATAAGTTCCTGGCAACAACATTCTGCTTGTGTAAAATCTCTCAAAGTTAGAATTAGAGAGGTTATTTTGGCTATAGCAGTGGGGAACATTAAGTTATTTTTTTCAGTAGGAGAAAATACATATTATTAGATAATGTGTATGTAATTCCTAAGATCAAAAGAAATTTGATTTCTGTGTCTTATTTGCTGGAACAATGTTGCACTTTACCTTTCTCTGCTAACGCAGTTTTGTTTCAAGAAAAGGAGTTGACATTTGTTTAGCTTTACTGGAAAGTAACCTAAATGTTTTAAGACTAATCAAGAGTAAAGCAGTCATGAACACTGGGTTGTTTAAGACTACTACTACTCAATGTGAAAAGAGGCAAAGGATTTCTCCTAAAGGAAAATACCTTTCTTTGGTTCTAGGGTAGACCATATTAATCTCAATTTGATTGGGAGATTGGTCAAGAGTGAACTTCTAAGCGAGTTAGAAGATGACTCTCTACTACCTTGTAAGTCATGTCTTGTGGGCAATATGACTGATAGATCTTTTACTCGAAAAGACCTAAGAGCCAAAGAGCCCTTGGAGTTTGTACATTTGGATTCTTGTGTGGTTCAATATGTTAAAGCAGTGGGAGGGCATGAATAATTCATCTCTTTTGGATGATTATTCAAAGGTATGAGTATCTTTAACTAATGCAACTTAAGTCTGAAGCTCTTGAGATATTCGAATGGGCTTAGAACTGAAGATGAAAACTTGTTAGGTGAGATGATAAAAACACTTCGATCTGATCAAAGTGATGAGTATAGGGATTTGAGATTCCAGGACTATTTGATAGTACATGGGTTCACACCCTAAATCTCATTTAGGAGAAATGGAACCCTATTGCATATGGTTCATTCCATGTTGAGCTATGCTCAATTGTTTGACTCGGTTTGGGGTCATGCAGTGTTGACTGCATTGCATACTGCAGTAGGGAACCCCAAAAAAAACGAGAAGTGGATACTTCTTCAATTCACAAGAGAATAAAGAATTTGTATCAACAAATGCTAAATTCTTAGAAGAAGTCCACATCAAAAATCATAAACCACAAGAGTAAAGTCGGTTTAAGTAAGTTACCTAATGAAGCTACAGTAACATCCACAAGAGTTGTTGATGAGGCTGGCTGTTCAACAAGAGTTGATGGATCAGTGCATCTAGTCAGACACATCCATCTCAATAGCTGAGAGTGCCTCGATGTAGTGGGAGGGTTATTTTATAACCTGAAGGTTACATGGGCTTGATTGAAGCCTAGGTCATCATACTTGATGATGACATAGAGGATTCATTATCTTTTAGAAAGAAAATGATTGATGTTGACAACGATCAGATGATTAATGTCATGAACCTAGAAATGAAGTCTTTTGTATTTCACTTCCATCTGGGATCTTGTAGATCTGCTTGATGGGTAACACCTATTAGTTACAAGTGGATTTACAAGAGGAAACGAGACATTCGTGTCTTAACCAGAAGGGTTCATACAACAAGATCAAAAGCAAAAGAGTTTGCAAGCTTAAGTGATCCATTCATGGATTGACCTAAGCATTTCGATCTTGAAATATAAGATTTGATATAGTGACCAAATCGTTTGGCTTTAATCAGAACATTGATGAGTCTTGTGTTTACAAGTGATCATCAATAGTTCAGTAGCTTACTTAGTGTTGTATATGATTGATATCCTAATTTAAAAAATGTTCATAAAACAAGCCTCAACTTTCATACCATCCATTGATCTTTCTATTCCCTAAAATTTGTCATAATTTTTTTTTTGTAAAAATGATTTGGATTTAAAAACTTTTAGGAGAATCTAAACATCATGTGGTTGTAGTTTAGTGGTGAGAATTCCACGTTGTGGCCGTGGAGACCTGGGCTCGAATCCTAGTAGCCACAATAATTTCTTTTTATTATTTTTCTTCTCTCCATTAGTATTTAATGGGTTTCTTAACTTTTCATTTTCTAACCTTGACATATTCAATTTTTTAAAACCCAATCAAAACTTAAACACAAAAATAAGTATAAACAACTAACTATATAATGGTCTCTTTCTTCAAGTCTCCTCCTCATCACCAAATATGAATAAGCTTTCATCACTTACAAAACCTTGTGGAGAATCAGTACAAACCATGGTACCAAATAAGTGGTTCACACCTAAGAAGTCATCTAATAGCATACAACACTTCAGGCAAAAATCACGCTCTTTAATCATAGATGCAAAAACCCGACTTCTTAAATAATCTTTTCGGGATCGTTACGACAATGCATGCTTTGGAGGCCTTTTTAAATAAAAATATTTTTGAACATAAACACTTATTTTAAGTAAAAACGTTAAAACAAAACTTTTATTCGGGATTCCTAATTTTAAAGGTTTTAAATATTCTTAAATAATTTCTTAATTATAAATGTACATGGCCTCTAGAAAGTTCCTCAACCAAATTTTCAAATAAAGTAAAACAGAGTTCTTAAAGCGGAAGAAAAATAAAATATGAAGTTCCTGGTTCTCTCATGGTTGCCTAACGGATTCTCATTAGTCACCTTGCAACTGTCATTGCCTTTACCTGAAAAAACATATTTTTGAAAAGAATGAGTATTTAAAATACTCAGTAAGTGACCCTATTGTTTAGGTTGGGTCACGCTTAAACACGTTTTAAAATCCAAAACAAATAGCTTTTTAGTGGCTCTAAACTTTATTCTTAAACTTCAATTGGAGAGGATATACATCAATTTCATGCATAACCTAGACACATCAATTTCATGTGTCTCCTACGGAGGTCGTCAATTTCATGAAACCTCGAGGTCGCCAATTTCACAAATCTCGACTTAGGTACGTCAATTTCATATCCCTAAGTCCCGTGTAGGCATCTCTGAGTGTACATCAACTTCATGTACATTTATAAAGTTTAACAAAACTCATAAATATTTAAAACTCATACATATAATGAAATTCTAAGAGACCACCAACTCAAATATTTCAAACGTGCCTTCTTTGTTCACGAGCTCGTCAATAGCTTTGACAGTCTGCTGGTATAGAATTTTTGATCTGGGATCGACGAACCTAGATCGACCCTGTTCTACTGGTAACCTGAATACTCATCACTGGAAGCCGATCTCAGAAGGAACTTGGAGGCTAAACTGCGACGCCAGCTGGAACGACAGGACACGACGAGGTGAAGTAGGTTGGCTGCTACGCGACTGGCAGGGCAAGATTCGAATGGCTGGGTATAAAGTTATCAACCTTGGATGGAGAATTTCTTGGTTGGAGTCGACGGCGATTTCTGAAGGGTTGCGGCCGTTTCCCTCAGATCCCCCTTACCCTGTGTGTATCGAGTGTGACTCCCTACAAGTGGTTCGCCTAATTAATGAAGAAGAGGAAGATTTTACTGAGTTGGATCTTTTCATTAAAGAAGCCCAACATCTTATTTCTTTACGGAATGTGAAATCCATCTCCCATGTATCAAGAGATCATAACCCTGTGGCCCATTCGCTGGCCCGCCGGGCCTATGAAGAGAATGAGTCCAAAATTTGGTACTCTGAGTTTTCTAATTGGATTCTTTCTTTAAATGAGGCTGATGTAGTAGATGTAAACCACACTAGTGGGGGTTCCTGTCGTACTAGTGTAATACCTTCCATTGCTTTTGCTTCTTAATGAATATTTCTTTCGTTTAAAAAAATATATTTCAAACATCAACTATTGGAAACAATAAATTTTCATGCTTTCAAAAATTTTTCATAAAAGTATACATAATTTAAATAATAAAATTTTCATGCACAATTTTCATGATTTTAACGATAATAATAAATTTCATGCACAACTCATAAACACGAGAATTTTAGAAAATCAGACATGCGCACCCAATTAAAAAGTTCAACAATAAAGCCACTTACCTTGGCTTATAAATCCTCAATTTAAAACTCCAATTTAATTCTAGCAAAGCCGACTTCGGCCTTGATTAATCGCTCTCTACATAAAAATAATTCCATAATTCAGATGAAATTATTTTACAAATTCCTCTAACGAATTTAACGACCAACAAAGTCAACCCGAGTCCAAGGCCTACTTAAAACATAAATTATACTTTCTTGAAGGGAACTAATTTTGCCCCTAATTTCAAAGTGTCTAACTCCTATTTCAACGAGTACCTAAATTGAAGGCTAAATTCTCATGGGTATATCACTAGACGATGAAATTGACTCATATTCCATGGAACTTGTTGTAGCTTACCAAAAATCGCACCAATGAGCTTGCTGAACAACACTTAAAGTCAATGATTCCGCTCCAAATGCTACGGGTACCTTGAATCCAATAGTTAAAATTAATGGGTATTCAAATAAACTTCAAAATCAACCTCAACCTTGCTAAAGAATACTTACCCAAGGGTGAAATTAATAAAAAAATGTTGGAAAAACGCTCCAAACGCTCAAAACGCTACTGCCCGAGCTTGAATCTAGGTCAGTCGTGCTGCTGCCCACCTTCGTCGGCGACCAACTGCTCGTGAACCCGAGGACCTGCTGGAAGAATCACGGCTGAAGAACGTAGAACGCCGCGGGTTCGAGAGAGACGGAGAGAGTGAGCGACCGGCGAAAATCACCAAAACGAAACCCACTGCCGCTGCTCGTGCATGATTGCTCGTGGTCGTCGGAACTGTCGCGAAACCGAGACGCAGTGGCCGCTGTTGCTACTCCGCCAATAGCTGCCGGAGAAGACCCCATGCACCACCTGCAGGGATTAAAGCCCTAGCGCAGCGGAAACGTTCAGAGACCTTATCGGTTTTAAAAACGTTTGGGAAACCAATACGAAGACAAAAACCATAAAATTACAGTAAGACATAAACAAAATAAATGCTGTAAAAACTGATATAAGCATGCTGGAAAAAAGGAGAAAAAATTCTAGATCTAATCTAGAATTGGATCCTGATGATCCTAGATTAAGAAAACTCACTTTTGAAGTCGTTCTTGATCGTTTGACCAACCAAATTGCCTTGAATCCGAAAATTCCAGAAACTAATCCTTCCTTTGATGCTGCAAATTCACCACGAACACTACCACGCAGTAGCACCGGTATTCTCACGGGATGAATATTGAGGTGGATGGTGGGATCCTCAGATTTCTAGGGAGGAAAAAACTCTTCTGTATTGCAGAGGGGAGAATGTCAAGAGAGAGCGTCTGTCGAAATTGATCTGAAGCGTACTGACCCAATGAGACAGATTTCCCTCTGCTATTCACCAACGATTGGGAGTAACTTCCCTAAAAATTCTCTCCCTCAACGATCAGTTGCTGGGATAGTGGAAGACTCAATCAGTTAAACAACTGATTGAGTAATTAATTAATTATTCAAAATTAATTAATTAATAATAATATTAAATTAACTAATTAATTTAATGAAACCATATAAATCACATTTATATGTGTATAACCACTTTTACCCATAGTTTAAATGAAATTCAATTAAATCAAATTTAATCGAATTAAATTGAAACAAACAATTAATTAACTCAACAATTAATTAATTTAATAATTAAATATCAAATATTCAATTATATTTCTCTCTATCTTAAACTATAGAATTAATGCACATCTAATGTACTTTAATTATAACCTATAGTTTTAATATGAATCAAATTCATATTCAAGTTTAATATTCGAACACCTTCGAATATTCAATTCTCCCTTAGAATTTTACCTCAACGCCCTAAATGAGCAACCGGTGGGACCTAATGGACCTACAGATCAGAAGCTCCAACGATATGAGATTAGTTGGCTAAACTCATTAACCAAGTTAATCAATATTCGTTAACTGTGGTTCACTCCACTAAAGAACCACAGCCGCACTCTTCTCACTGCAGATATATTTCTGTGTCCACGGATATCGACCGTCAACAGCAAGTTAGCCCTTCACGTGTGTTCGTACCCCAGCTAGGTCAAATTACCGTTTTACCCCTAGGCTACCTCTTGATCCTTAAGTACCAGTGCTCCTCTAATGAACAACCTGTTTGTGGTCCAACCAGCAAACAGAAATCCCTCTCGTGCCATAAAGAGGGTAGGGCCCATTGTTCAAGACCCGGAGACACCACTTAAGGGAACACACCTCTACTTACCCTAATATCGGGAAGGAGTGAATTCCATCTTGTAAGACTACGTTTCCAGCTCCCCACTCGGTCTTGTCCCCAAAATGGTAGGCTTATTGAGTCGGCGAACAGGCCACTCCCACCCGTACAAATCAAAGGACAATCCCTCATGGACAGGAGTCCATAATCCACTCAAGATTAAGGCCAAGTTGCCTAGGTCATCCTAGTGAAATAGAAACCGAGCTAACTAACGGTGTTACAGTTAGTGGTTAACTATTTCGCGGTCCGGTCTTTGTGCAAACTCATTGCACAGGATACCCCCACTCGCATGTCAACCACATGAACGTGTTGGATCACTACGTTTGTATCAATATACAAAGGGGGTCGTATCCATAGTGTCACCAGGATAAAGTACCCAGCCTTATCCCTATACTACAGACCCTTTAGGCTAAAACTTGAACATTGATCCCCGTATGCCCCTACATACTAGCTCAAGCCTCATTCTATTAGCCTTGGATGTTTAGTTTATTGGATTAGGGTTGATAGGACAAGATATAATACAAACACTGAATAATACATCACTTTATTAATGTTCGGTCAAATGTACATTTACTATCTACGAGTTTTAGGGCATAAAACCCAACAAACTCCCACTTGAACTAAAACTCAAGTTACAGGGAAAGTATATACAATTTAATCCAAAGCTGGAAATGGTACATGTATGTTGTACATTACATAATAGGTAAATATACAAAATACAATAAACTAGAGCATCCTTACACCCATTACGCATCTCCCACTTGCCCTAGATTACGCTATATACATGTCTCGCAGACCTAGACTTTCTAGATGACCCTCGAACACTTTAGCCGAGAGGGCCTTCTTAAACGGATCAGCAATGTTGTGCTCGGAAGCGATCTTGGTCACGACCACATCTCCTCTTTGCACAATCTCACGAATCAGATGATACTTCCTCTCTATGTGTTTACCTCTTTTGTGGCTACGAGGTTCCTTTGAATCGGCTACAGCCCCACTGTTGTCACAGTATAACGTAATGGGCAAGTTCATATTTGGAACAACTTCCAAATCTGTCAAGAACTTCCTTAGCCAAACAGCTTCCTTAGCTGCTTCACAAGCAGCTACATACTCAACCTCCATCGTGGAGTCTGCTATGCACCCTTGCTTTATACTCCTCCAAACTACAGCTCCACCATTAAGGGTGAAAACTGACCCTAACGTAGATTTCCTAGAATCCTTGTCAGTTTGGAAGTCAGAGTCGGTGTAACCAGTGAGAACTAACTCCTTAGCCCCAAACACCAACATGTAATCTCTCGTTCTCCTAAGATACTTGAGGATTCCTTTAACGGCGGTCTAGTGGTCTAACCCTGGATTCGACTGATATCTGCTGACAATCCCTACAGCATAACAAATGTCAGGCCTCGTGCATAGCATGGCATACATTAAGCTACCCACTGCAGAGGCGTAGGGAATCTGTCTCATATCCTCAACTTCTTGAGGTGTCTTAGGAGACTGTTCCTTAGACAAGTGAACCCCATGCCTGAAAGGAAACAAGTCCTTCTTTGAGTTCTGCATCGAATATCGAGCCAACATCTTGTCGATATACGTTGCTTGAGACAAAGCTAGCGATTTGTTTTTTCTATCCCGAATAATCTGGATGCCAAGAACAAACTGGGCCTCACCCAAATCTTTCATTTGGAATTGAGCTGCTAGCCATTCTTTTATGTCAGACAGATACCCTACATCATTCCCCATGAGTAGGATGTCGTCAACATAAAGTACGAGGAAAGCTACTTTATTCTTGTTGATTTTCTTGTATACACAAGGCTCATCAATATTCTGGTCAAAGCCAAAAGATTTGATCGCAGTATCAAATCTAATGTTCCAAGATCGGGAGGCCTGTTTCAACCCATAAATGGATCGATTCAGTTTGCAAACCTTTTGCTCCTGACCTTGGGTTATGAACCCTTCGGGTTGAGACATAAAAATACTCTCGTCAAGGTTGCCATTCAGAAAAGTTGTCTTGACATCCATTTGCCAAATTTCATAATCATAAAATGTGGCAATGGATAAGAGAATTCTTATAGACTTAAGCATAGCAACTGGAGAAAAGGTTTCTTCATAGTCCACCCCTTCTCGTTGGGTATAACTCTTTGCTACAAGTCTTGCTTTGAAAGTCTGTACTTTCCCAGCAACATCTCTTTTCCTCTTGTAGATCCATTTACAACCAATGGGTTTAACTCCTTCAAGCGGATCTACAAGTTCTCAAACTTGATTGAAGTACATAGACTCCATCTCAAGGTCCATGGCTTTGGCACACTCGTCCTTATCTATGTCATTCATTGCCTGACGATAAGACAATGGATCTTCTACGCCGTCATCAGGTATGACTACTTGTGTTTCCGTTAAACCCAAGTAGCGGTTAGGTTGTATCACAACCCTCCCACTGCGTCGAAGCTCTCCCACTACATGAGGAGGACTAGATTGACGAGAAGAACTGGATTCTCCAACAACTCTTGTTGAAGGACCAGGTTCATCAACAACTCTTGTTGATCCTTCTGTAGCTTCTCCTAATACTAACTTACTTCGTGGTCGATGATCTCGAATGTGGTCTTCCTCCAAGAAAGTTGCATTTGTCGATACAAATACTTTATTATCTTGAGGGACGTAGAAAAGACCACCTCTCGTTTCTTTCGGGTACCCAACAAATTGGCATATTCTCGTACGTGGTTCCAATTTCTTAGGGTTTGTCACTAACACATGTGCAGGACAACCCCAGATACGAAAGTAACGCAAACTAGGTTGACGCCCCTTCCATAGCTCAAAAGGAGTTTCATAAACACTTTTTTAGGGAACGTTGTTAAGAATATGAACTGCAGTCGCTACTGCATACCCCCAAAACGAGCTAGGCAACTGAGCATAGCTCATCATAGATCGAACCATGTCTAACAAGGTTCTATTTCTCCTTTCTGATACACCATTCTGCTGAGGTGTACCAGGTGCTGAGAGTTGTGATTGGATTCCATGTTCTATCATACAGTCTTGGAATCGCTGATCTAAATACTCTCCACCTCGATCTGATCGAAGTGTTTTAATCGTTTTACCTAACAGGTTTTCTACCTCAGCCTTAAACTCTTGGAACTTTTCAAGAGCCTCCGACTTATGGCCCATCAGGTACAAGTAACCGTATCGAGAATAATCATCTATGAAAGAGATGAAATATTCATAACCACCTCGAGCCTTTACATTCATTGGACCACAAAGATCCGAATGCATTAGTTCAAGTGGTTCTTTGGCCCTATAACCTTTTTCTAGTAAAAGGCCTCTTAGTCATTTTACCCTCGAGACACGATTCACAGGGTGGTAAAGATGTATCTTCTATATCAGTTAGAAGTCCATTTTTAACCAAACGATTGATCCGATCGATGTTAATATGACCAAGACGAAGGTGCCAAAGATACGTGTTGTTACTTAAAGGAGAAACTTTTTGCCTTTTGTTTTGCGTTTCAGCCGTTTTAAACATTTCATGACTTAAAATAGCCTTAGCAACAGTTGGTCTTAACACAAACAAATTATTTTCACGCTTAACTGAACAAACATAAATTCCATTCCGAGAAATCAAAGCTTCATTAAGTAAGAATGAAATATTGTAACCTTGTTCAAGTAAAGCAGATACAAAAATAAGATTCCTTTTAATTCTAGGAACCAAATACAAGTTCTCCAAAATTAAATACTTATTTCTAAAAAATAATTTTGCAACTCCCACTGCACGAGCTGAAACGACATCTCCTGTTCCAACTTTGAGCGTCATTTCACCGTCTGCCAGCTGCTGGACATCATTTCCCTGAAAAGAAGAACAAACATGATTAGTGGCTCCCGAATCCAGTATCCAGGCAAACTCATCATGTTCTACGAGACAAGTCTCTAAAACAAGTAAATCGAATTTACCTTCTTTTTCTCTTCTTTTCTCAGCAAGGTAACGGGGACAGTTCCGCTTCTAGTGACCATCTGCATTGCAGTGGAAGCACCTGCCTTTGTCGGCCACGACCTTGACCTTTCCCTTCCCTTGCACAGCCTGTGAAGGAGCCTTCCTCTTGTCTCCCTTCCTCTTTTGGATCTACTTCGATGAAGAAGCCTGGGGTACAAATTTAGTCCCTGAGGTTGAACCCTTCAGGAACTTCTTTTTGGAATGGGCCACGTTGGCCTCTCCTTTAACCACATTTTTGCCCTTGCTCTTTTGCAAGGACTCATAAATCTCTAACTCCGAGAGGAGGGTAGTTAGGTTGAACTGAATCTTATTCATGCTCGTGTTCGTCCTGAATGACAGATAGCTCGCCGGGAGCGTGATAAGGCAACCCTAATTCTCAGCCCAAAGATCCAAGCTATTGAGGAGCAAGAACCCTTGAAACTAAGAGATTAACACCTCCTTACACAAATTAGAACCAACCAAGAGAAAAGGCTAGAAATTGATTACCTCTTAGGATCAATGATCTAGAAGCAAGATTGGAAATCTTGTTCTAGATTGAGTCATTCCACAATCAAACTTGATCAAGGCTGGATTGAATGGCTCAACATGCAATCTATCACAAGAATTGCAAGAATCCTAGAAAAGGTATTTCTAAGAAAAATCTCAAATATGAGAGTTCATATTTCATTCATCTCAAATCTGCCTTTTACATACTAGAATGAGGCTTTTTATAGCCATTGTGTGAATGAAACCCCCAACCTTTCAAATCCCAAAAGTAAAACCTACAAAGCATTCATGACCATAAATGGCCTACAAAGTAACTCCCCACTAATGAACCTAACCTTGAATCCACGTTTTTGGAAGTCAAAAAGTTCAACAAAAAAAAATACAACAAAAGTTCATAACTTAAAATAATAAGGAAACTTCAAAAGGCCGGTGCAACGTCAATCTTGCAAACGTTGACTTTCACAACGTCGTCCTCTCTTGGGTTAATTTGCAGCATGTGAAATGAATGTGGAGCTGAACCTAACCAATTTTGAATGTGAATGAAGAATGCTTGTTGAAGCTTCTTAGCCTTGGCGCGTGTAATAGGTCCAATTGGAACGTGTGGAGTACCATGATTCTTATCATCTTCCCCCTCTTCGAAAGGATTCGTCCTCGAATCTGGATAGTCGTCACCTACATCAAAAGGACTCAAGTCAGCAACATTGAATGTAGAACTTACTGAAAATTCTCCTGGCAGATCAATCTTGTAGGCATTATTGTTAATTCTTTCAAGAACTTGATAAGGACCATCCCCTCTTGGATGTAACTTTGTCTTTCGTTTCGAGGGAAAACGCTCCTTGCGAAAATGCACCCAAACCCAATCACCCGGTTGAAAAATGAGTTCTTTCCGTCCTTTGTTAATTCGTGAGGCGACTTTCGAATTTTGTTTCTCAATCCTCTCCTTGACCTCTTTGTGCAAGTTTTTGATCAATTCGGCCTTACTTGTGGCTGCATCACTAACAAAATCATTAGAAGGAATAGGAAGCAAATCAAGAGGTGTAAGTGGATTGAATCCATAAACAACCTCAAAAGGAGAACAGTGTGTTGTACTATGAATTGCTCTATTATATGCAAACTCAACAAATGGCAAACATTCTTCCCAAGACTTAATATTCTTAGAAATAATAGCCCTAAGCAAAGCGCCCAATGTTCTATTAACTACCTCGGTTTGCCCATCAGTTTGAGGATGACATGTAGTTGAGAACAACAATTTAGTACCCAACTTTCCCCACAACACCTTCCAAAAGTGGCTTAAAAATTTAACATCCCTATCACTAACAATAGTTCTAGGAATGCCATGTAATCTTACCACTTCCCTAAAGAATAACTCAGCCACATGCTTTGCATCATCCGTCTTGTTACATGCTATAAAATGAGCCATTTTACTAAATCTATCCACAACAACAAAAATACTATCTTTACCCTTTTTAGTCCGAGGCAAACCAAGAACAAAATCCATAGATATATTAGTCCAAGGTTCATTAGGTACATTCAAGGGAGTATACAATCCATTTGGTTGTGATCTAGACTTAGCCTCTTTGCATTTAAAACATTGGCTACAAATCTTATGCACATCATGTTTCATTTTAGGCCAAAAGAAGTGTTCATGCAACATATCATAAGTTTTATGAATCCCAAAATGCCCCATCAATCCACCCCCATGGGCTTCTTTCACAAGCAAATCTCTTATAGAACATTTAGGAACACAAAGCTTACTTTTCTTAAACAAAAAGTCATGAAACACATAATAATCATCCATGGCTTTCCCAGCAAGACAAGATGCATAAATAGTTCCAAAGTCAGGGTCATCTTTGTATAACTCCTTAACATGCTCAAATCCAAGAATTTTTGCACTAAGAGAAGTAAAGAGATTGTACCTTCTTGACAATGCATCAGCCACCACATTATCCTTACCTTGCTTATATTTGATAACATAAGGAAATGTCTCAATAAATTCTACCCACTTTGCATGCCTACGATTCAGCTTGCTTTGTCCTTTAAGATGCTTCAAGCTTTCATGATCAGTGTGGATCACAAACTCTCTCGGCCATAGGTAGTGTTGCCATACCTGCAATGTACGAACTAAAGCAAACAATTCTTTATCATAGGTAGGATAGTTCAATGCTGCCCCATTTAGTTTTTCACTAAAATACATTAATGGTTTTCCATCTTGCATTAAAACAGCACCTATGCCCAAACCACTTGCATCACACTCAATTTCAAAAGTCTTATCAAAGTTAGGCAAAACAAGTAATGGTGCATTGGTTAATTTTTCCTTCAGTTCATTGAAAGCTCTCTCTTGCATTTCCCCCCATTCAAATACAACATTCTTTTTCACTAAGTCATTCAATGGTGCAGCTATGGTACTAAAGTCCTTTATAAACCTTCTATAGAAGCTAGCTAGACCATGAAAACTCCTAACCTCATTTGCATTTTTCGGTGTTGGCCAATCCCTAATTGCCTGAACTTTCTCTTCATCTACTTCTACTCCATTCTTACTAACTATGAAGCCAAGAAAGTTAACCTTTTCCATGCAAAAGCTACACTTATTAAAATTAGCATAAAGCCTCTCTTTTCTAAGTGTAATCAAAACTGACCTAACATGCTCCACATGCTCAACCAAATTCTTTGAATAAATCAAAATATCATCAAAATACACAACAACATACTTCCCCAAGTATTCTCTCAAAACATGATTCATTAAGCGCATAAATGTACTAGGAGCATTAGTTAACCCAAAAGGCATAACAAGCCATTCATACAATCCAAACTTAGTTTTGAAAGCTGTTTTCCATTCATCTCCTACATACATCCTAATTTGATGATATCCAGATTTCAAATCAATCTTTGTAAATAAACAAGAACCATGCAATTCATCAAGCATATCATCTAGCCTAGGAATAGGGTGACGATACTTTACAGTGATTTTATTGATGGCTCTGCAGTCCACACACATGCGCCAAGTTCCATCCTTCTTTGGCACCAATATGACCGGTACAGAACATGGACTCAAACTTTCTCGTACATAGCCTTTCTCCATGAGTTCCTCCACTTGCCTTTGAATTTCTTTTGTCTCAGTTGGATTTGCTCTATAGGCTGGCCTGTTTGGAATGGTAGCCCCCGGGATGAAGTCTATTTTATGTTCAATACCTCTAAGTGGAGGTAATCCTTTAGGGATCTCATCTTGGAACACGTCCTCAAATTCCTGCAAAAGAGGTTGAAACAAACTAGGCAAAGGCAAATTGTTATCGTTAGAGGCCAAATACCCTTCCTTGTACATAAGTACAAATATTGGTTTTTGGGAAAACATTGCTCTTCTCACCTCTCCCACTCTAGCCAAACAACTGACTTTCTTTCCTTTTTTTTCAATTTCATCTTTTTTTTCACTCTTTTCTCCACTTTTTTTCTCTTTCTGATTTTTCTCTACTTTTTCACTCATTTCTTTCTTTTCTTTCAATTCTTTTTCTTCAAACTCTTTTCTTTTTCTCTCCAACTTTAATTGATCAGCAAATACATCTTCGGATCGCAAAGGTACAAGTGTTGTTTTTCTACCATCTTTGGTAAAAGAATACCTATTCAAATAACCATCATAGATGACCTTCCTATCAAATTGCCAAGGTCGACCAAGCAAGATGTCACCAGCATGCATAGGTAATACATCACATAGCACCTCATCTTTATACTTTCCCAAGGTAAAACAAATTAAAGCTTGAGAAACGACCTTCATTGTTCCACTATCATTGAGCCACTGAAGCTTGTAAGGCTTAGGATGGTGTTGAGTTGGAATTTGCAGCCTTTTGATCAAGAATGTGCTTACTACATTGGTGCAACTTCCGCTGTCAATAACAAGACTACAAGGAGTCCCATTAACTAAACACCGTGTGTGGAATAGGTTGTCTCTTTGGTCATCAACATCATTCTCCTTAACTTGAGTGTTAAGAAGTCTCCTTGTAACAAGTGCCAAATGACTCCCATCTTCCAATTCCTCCTCATCCTCTTGGAATTCATCTTCAATTAGCTCATCTTGGTCACTTTCCTCATCATCCGTAACAACTTCTCCATTCTTAATGATCATGACTCGCTTGTTTGGACAGTCACGACTAATATGACCAATCCCTTGACATTTCCAACATTTGATGTCTCTATTTCTCTCTCGGACCTCTTTAGATCCCTCCACTTTTTCCTTGCCCTTGGAGCTCTCGGGCTTGTCCTTTCTATCAAGCTCATACTTTCCTCTAGGTTTGAAATTTGCATTCTTTTTCCAAGTATTAGTAGAAAAAGAAGTAGACTTAGAAGAATCATACCTCTTGGAGTTCTCCTTCTCCCAAGCTAATTGCCCTTCGATTTTGACAGCAAGATGTAATAACTCTTTCATATCGAAATACGTTTGTCTATCCACCTGATGAGCCAATGGTCGATTCAACCCGCCAAGGAACCTAGCCATTGTATCCTCCTCATCTTCATCAATGCCAGCTCTATTCATAAGGGCCTCCATTTCTTTGTAATAATCTTCCACACTTTTGGATCCTTGTTGCAAAGCATAGAGCTTTTGCTTGAGTTCTCGGGAATAATGCTTAGGAATGTATCTCTTCCTCATTAAGGCCTTTAATTCCTCCCATGTTTCAATTGGATCCTCATAGTTTCTCCTCCATTCTGATTTCAAAGATGTCCACCAAATACTTGCATAATCACAAAATTCAGCCACTGCAAGTTTCAACTTTCTTTCTTCACTAAAATTGTTGCAATCAAATACATGTTCAATTTTGCTCTCATATTGCAAATACTCCTCCGGATCAGACCTCCCATGAAATGGTGGGATTTTAAGCTTCACTCCCCCAGCTCCTCTCTCCTCTCTCTCATATTGGTACTCCCTCTCAACCCTTCTTGGTGGTAAAATTTCTCTACCCACTCTTCTTCCCCTTCCTCTACCCCGGCCTACACCTCTCCCTCCCCTTGGATTGTGCCCGGCTATAAGGGTTACATTGTCATCTTCTTCTTCATTTTCAACTCCTTCATTAACTTCCCTTCCTTGAAGATTTCCTAAACCTACTTCCATTCGCCCCACCCGTTCTTCCAAGGTACTTACTACTTGGGTTAGACGAGTGATAGCCCCAATTTGTGCCTCTATCCACCTAGCTTCACCAATCTCCCCTCCATTTCCCCCATCTTGACTCATAATGATGTATAAACAGTAGATAAATATGTTTAGGACCTCACACACTCAACTCACTGATTTTCACTCAGAACACTCGTGTTTATCACACAAAGGTAGGCTATTTGGGAAAGTGACTAAATGATGATATTGGGTAGGCTAATAGATTCAAGCGATTCTTGTAATAGTGAGCTTAACAACACAGCCAAGACAAGATAAATTATGCAGCAACAACAAACTAGAACAAAGAAAACAAAGAAATCACCAAACAAGGAATGACACAAAGACAAGATGTTTGCTACGGAATTTAGAGATAAATGACACAAAAATAAAGAGAAAGCCTTAAGTATGATGGATTTAGTCTTTATGAAGCAAAGGAAACAAAGTTTATGGATAAAAGGATCAAATATGAAAAGAACAAAGTATGGAAGCAAATCTGGAATTTTCGGCCAAAACTGCACACTGAGATGGAATTCAAAAAACGAATGTTTTACGTTAGGATTTGGAGTAAATGCCCTTCTTCACTCTCAAAGATAACACACAGATCTAACTTTTCACTGAAGGCTAAACGTTCAAATTCGGACTTTATGAATGACTTTGAGTAGAGAATAGATGCATTAAATTCTGCAGTTAGGAATTTGGACAGCCACCAAACAAATTAATTGCAAACTAAATGGAATCTCAACAAATTCGTGAAAATTGATGCTGATTGAATACAAATGGGCATGAACAAGAACTCAACATGAACAACTTCTGGATTTTTTTTTTTTTAGGCAACCCTAATTCTCAGCCCAAAGATCCAAGCTATTGAGGAGCAAGAACCCTTGAAACTAAGAGATTAACACCTCCTTACACAAATTAGAACCAACCAAGAGAAAAGGCTAGAAATTGATTACCTCTTATGATCAATGATCTAGAAGCAAGATTGGAAATCTTGTTCTAGATTGAGTCATTCCACAATCAAACTTGATCAAGGCTGGATTGAATGGCTCAACATGCAATCTATCACAAGAATTGCAAGAATCCTAGAAAAGGTATTTCTAAGAAAAATCTCAAATATGAGAGTTCATATTTCATTCATCTCAAATCTGCCTTTTACATACTAGAATGAGGCTTTTTATAGCCATTGTGTGAATGAAACCCCCAACCTTTCAAATCCCAAAAGTAAAACCTACAAAGCATTCATGACCATAAATGGCCTACAAAGTAACTCCCCACTAATGAACCTAACCTTGAATCCACGTTTTTGGAAGTCAAAAAGTTCAAAAAAAAAATACAACAAAAGTTCATAACTTAAAATAATAAGGAAACTTCAAAAGGCCGGTGCAACGTCAATCTTGCAAACGTTGACTTTCACAACGTCGTCCTCTCTTGGGTTAATTTGCAGCATGTGAAATGAATGTGGAGCTGAACCTAACCAATTTTGAATGTGAATGAAGAATGCTTGTTGAAGCTTCTTAGCCTTGGCGCGTGTAATAGGTCCAATTGGAACGTGTGGAGCACCATGATTCTTATCATCTTCCCCCTCTTCGAAAGGATTCGTCCTCGAATCTGGATAGTCGTCACCTACATCAAAAGGACTCAAGTCAGCAACATTGAATGTAGAACTTACTGAAAATTCTCCTGGCAGATCAATCTTGTAGGCATTATTGTTAATTCTTTCAAGAACTTGATAAGGACCATCCCCTCTTGGATGTAACTTTGTCTTTCGTTTCGAGGGAAAACGCTCCTTGCGAAAATGCACCCAAACCCAATCACCCGGTTGAAAAATTAGTTCTTTCCGTCCTTTGTTAATTCGTGAGGCGACTTTCGAATTTTGTTTCTCAATCCTCTCCTTGACCTCTTTGTGCAAGTTTTTGATCAATTCGGCCTTACTTGTGGCTGCATCACTAACAAAATCATTAGAAGGAATAGGAAGCAAATCAAGAGGTGTAAGTGGATTGAATCCATAAACAACCTCAAAAGGAGAACAGTGTGTTGTACTATGAATTGCTCTATTATATGCAAACTCAACAAATGGCAAACATTCTTCCCAAGACTTAATATTCTTAGAAATAATAGCCCTAAGCAAAGCGCCCAATGTTCTATTAACTACCTCGGTTTGCCCATCAGTTTGAGGATGACATGTAGTTGAGAACAACAATTTAGTACCCAACTTTCCCCACAACACCTTCCAAAAGTGGCTTAAAAATTTAACATCCCTGTCACTAACAATAGTTCTAGGAATGCCATGTAATCTTACCACTTCCCTAAAGAATAACTCAGCCACATGCTTTGCATCATCCGTCTTGTTACATGCTATAAAATGAGCCATTTTACTAAATCTATCCACAACAACAAAAATACTATCTTTACCCTTTTTAGTCCGAGGCAAACCAAGAACAAAATCCATAGATATATTAGTCCAAGGTTCATTAGGTACATTCAAGGGAGTATACAATCCATTTGGTTGTGATCTAGACTTAGCCTCTTTGCATTTAAAACATTGGCTACAAATCTTATGCACATCATGTTTCATTTTAGGCCAAAAGAAGTGTTCATGCAACATATCATAAGTTTTATGAATCCCAAAATGCCCCATCAATCCACCCCCATGGGCTTCTTTCACAAGCAAATCTCTTATAGAACATTTAGGAACACAAAGCTTACTTTTCTTAAACAAAAAGTCATGAAACACATAATAATCATCCATGTCTTTCCCAGCAAGACAAGATGCATAAATAGTTCCAAAGTCAGGGTCATCTTTGTATAACTCCTTAACATGCTCAAATCCAAGAATTTTTGCACTAAGAGAAGTAAAGAGATTGTACCTTCTTGACAATGCATCAGCCACCACATTATCCTTACCTTGCTTATATTTGATAACATAAGGAAATGTCTCAATAAATTCTACCCACTTTGCATGCCTACGATTCAGCTTGCTTTGTCCTTTAAGATGCTTCAAGCTTTCATGATCAGTGTGGATCACAAACTCTCTCGGCCATAGGTAGTGTTGCCATACCTGCAATGTACGAACTAAAGCAAACAATTCTTTATCATAGGTAGGATAGTTCAATGCTGCCCCATTTAGTTTTTCACTAAAATACATTAATGGTTTTCCATCTTGCATTAAAACAGCACCTATGCCCAAACCACTTGCATCACACTCAATTTCAAAAGTCTTATCAAAGTTAGGCAAAACAAGTAATGGTGCATTGGTTAATTTTTCCTTCAGTTCATTGAAAGCTCTCTCTTGCATTTCCCCCCATTCAAATACAACATTCTTTTTCACTAAGTCATTCAATGGTGCAGCTATGGTACTAAAGTCCTTTATAAACCTTCTATAGAAGCTAGCTAGACCATGAAAACTCCTAACCTCATTTGCATTTTTCGGTGTTGGCCAATCCCTAATTGCCTGAACTTTCTCTTCATCTACTTCTACTCCATTCTTACTAACTATGAAGCCAAGAAAGTTAACCTTTTCCATGCAAAAGCTACACTTATTAAAATTAGCATAAAGCCTCTCTTTTCTAAGTGTAATCAAAACTGACCTAACATGCTCCACATGCTCAACCAAATTCTTTGAATAAATCAAAATATCATCAAAATACACAACAACATACTTCCCCAAGTATTCTCTCAAAACATGATTCATTAAGCGCATAAATGTACTAGGAGCATTAGTTAACCCAAAAGGCATAACAAGCCATTCATACAATCCAAACTTAGTTTTGAAAGCTGTTTTCCATTCATCTCCTACATACATCCTAATTTGATGATATCCAGATTTCAAATCAATCTTTGTAAATAAACAAGAACCATGCAATTCATCAAGCATATCATCTAGCCTAGGAATAGGGTGACGATACTTTACAGTGATTTTATTGATGGCTCTGCAGTCCACACACATGCGCCAAGTTCCATCCTTCTTTGGCACCAATATGACCGGTACAGAACATGGACTCAAACTTTCTCGTACATAGCCTTTCTCCATGAGTTCCTCCACTTGCCTTTGAATTTCTTTTGTCTCAGTTGGATTTGCTCTATAGGCTGGCCTGTTTGGAATGGTAGCCCCCGGGATGAAGTCTATTTTATGTTCAATACCTCTAAGTGGAGGTAATCCTTTAGGGATCTCATCTTGGAACACGTCCTCAAATTCCTGCAAAAGAGGTTGAAACAAACTAGGCAAAGGCAAATTGTTATCGTTAGAGGCCAAATACCCTTCCTTGTACATAAGTACAAATATTGGTTTTTGGGAAAACATTGCTCTTCTCACCTCTCCCACTCTAGCCAAACAACTGACTTTCTTTCCTTTTTTTTCAATTTCATCTTTTTTTTCACTCTTTTCTCCACTTTTTTTCTCTTTCTGATTTTTCTCTACTTTTTCACTCATTTCTTTCTTTTCTTTCAATTCTTTTTCTTCAAACTCTTTTCTTTTTCTCCCCAACTTTAATTGATCAGCAAATACATCTTCGGATCGCAAAGGTACAAGTGTTGTTTTTCTACCATCTTTGGTAAAAGAATACCTATTCAAATAACCATCATAGATGACCTTCCTATCAAATTGCCAAGGTCGACCAAGCAAGATGTCACCAGCATGCATAGGTAATACATCACATAGCACCTCATCTTTATACTTTCCCAAGGTAAAACAAATTAAAGCTTGAGAAACGACCTTCATTGTTCCACTATCATTGAGCCACTGAAGCTTGTAAGGCTTAGGATGGTGTTGAGTTGGAATTTGCAGCCTTTTGATCAAGAATGTGCTTACTACATTGGTGCAACTTCCGCTGTCAATAACAAGACTACAAGGAGTCCCATTAACTAAACACCGTGTGTGGAATAGGTTGTCTCTTTGGTCATCAACATCATTCTCCTTAACTTGAGTGTTAAGAAGTCTCCTTGTAACAAGTGCCAAATGACTCCCATCTTCCAATTCCTCCTCATCCTCTTGGAATTCATCTTCAATTAGCTCATCTTGGTCACTTTCCTCATCATCCGTAACAACTTCTCCATTCTTAATGATCATGACTCGCTTGTTTGGACAGTCACGACTAATATGACCAATCCCTTGACATTTCCAACATTTGATGTCTCTATTTCTCTCTCGGACCTCTTTAGATCCCTCCACTTTTTCCTTGCCCTTGGAGCTCTCGGGCTTGTCCTTTCTATCAAGCTCATACTTTCCTCTAGGTTTGAAATTTGCATTCTTTTTCCAAGTATTAGTAGAAAAAGAAGTAGACTTAGAAGAATCATACCTCTTGGAGTTCTCCTTCTCCCAAGCTAATTGCCCTTCGATTTTGACAGCAAGATGTAATAACTCTTTCATATCGAAATACGTTTGTCTATCCACCTGATGAGCCAATGGTCGATTCAACCCGCCAAGGAACCTAGCCATTGTATCCTCCTCATCTTCATCAATGCCAGCTCTATTCATAAGGGCCTCCATTTCTTTGTAATAATCTTCCACACTTTTGGATCCTTGTTGCAAAGCATAGAGCTTTTGCTTGAGTTCTCGGGAATAATGCTTAGGAATGTATCTCTTCCTCATTAAGGCCTTTAATTCCTCCCATGTTTCAATTGGATCCTCATAGTTTCTCCTCCATTCTGATTTCAAAGATGTCCACCAAATACTTGCATAATCACAAAATTCAGCCACTGCAAGTTTCAACTTTCTTTCTTCACTAAAATTGTTGCAATCAAATACATGTTCAATTTTGCTCTCATATTGCAAATACTCCTCCGGATCAGACCTCCCATGAAATGGTGGGATTTTAAGCTTCACTCCCCCAGCTCCTCTCTCCTCTCTCTCATATTGGTACTCCCTCTCAACCCTTCTTGGTGGTAAAATTTCTCTACCCACTCTTCTTCCCCTTCCTCTACCCCGGCCTACACCTCTCCCTCCCCTTGGATTGTGCCCGGCTATAAGGGTTACATTGTCATCTTCTTCTTCATTTTCAACTCCTTCATTAACTTCCCTTCCTTGAAGATTTCCTAAACCTACTTCCATTCGCCCCACCCGTTCTTCCAAGGTACTTACTACTTGGGTTAGACGAGTGATAGCCCCAATTTGTGCCTCTATCCACCTAGCTTCACCAATCTCCCCTCCATTTCCCCCATCTTGACTCATAATGATGTATAAACAGTAGATAAATATGTTTAGGACCTCACACACTCAACTCACTGATTTTCACTCAGAACACTCGTGTTTATCACACAAAGGTAGGCTATTTGGGAAAGTGACTAAATGATGATATTGGGTAGGCTAATAGATTCAAGCGATTCTTGTAATAG
Organism: Luffa acutangula; assembly: GCA_036850905.1. NCBI lineage: Eukaryota > Viridiplantae > Streptophyta > Magnoliopsida > Cucurbitales > Cucurbitaceae > Luffa > Luffa acutangula. The sequence continues at coordinate 25,366,642 of CM072089.1, read as the reverse complement.
TGAGCTTAACAACACAGCCAAGACAAGATAAATTATGCAGCAACAACAAACTAGAACAAAGAAAACAAAGAAATCACCAAACAAGGAATGACACAAAGACAAGATGTTTGCTACGGAATTTAGAGATAAATGACACAAAAATAAAGAGAAAGCCTTAAGTATGATGGATTTAGTCTTTATGAAGCAAAGGAAACAAAGTTTATGGATAAAAGGATCAAATATGAAAAGAACAAAGTATGGAAGCAAATCTGGAATTTTCGGCCAAAACTGCACACTGAGATGGAATTCAAAAAACGAATGTTTTACGTTAGGATTTGGAGTAAATGCCCTTCTTCACTCTCAAAGATAACACACAGATCTAACTTTTCACTGAAGGCTAAACGTTCAAATTCGGACTTTATGAATGACTTTGAGTAGAGAATAGATGCATTAAATTCTGCAGTTAGGAATTTGGACAGCCACCAAACAAATTAATTGCAAACTAAATGGAATCTCAACAAATTCGTGAAAATTGATGCTGATTGAATACAAATGGGCATGAACAAGAACTCAACATGAACAACTTCTGGATTTTTTTTTTTTTAGGCAACCCTAATTCTCAGCACAAAGATCCAAGCTATTGAGGAGCAAGAACCCTTGAAACTAAGAGATTAACACCTCCTTACACAAATTAGAACCAACCAAGAGAAAAGGCTAGAAATTGATTACCTCTTATGATCAATGATCTAGAAGCAAGATTGGAAATCTTGTTCTAGATTGAGTCATTCCACAATCAAACTTGATCAAGGCTGGATTGAATGGCTCAACATGCAATCTATCACAAGAATTGCAAGAATCCTAGAAAAGGTATTTCTAAGAAAAATCTCAAATATGAGAGTTCATATTTCATTCATCTCAAATCTGCCTTTTACATACTAGAATGAGGCTTTTTATAGCCATTGTGTGAATGAAACCCCCAACCTTTCAAATCCCAAAAGTAAAACCTACAAAGCATTCATGACCATAAATGGCCTACAAAGTAACTCCCCACTAATGAACCTAACCTTGAATCCACGTTTTTGGAAGTCAAAAAGTTCAAAAAAAAAATACAACAAAAGTTCATAACTTAAAATAATAAGGAAACTTCAAAAGGCCGGTGCAACGTCAATCTTGCAAACGTTGACTTTCACAACGTCGTCCTCTCTTGGGTTAATTTGCAGCATGTGAAATGAATGTGGAGCTGAACCTAACCAATTTTGAATGTGAATGAAGAATGCTTGTTGAAGCTTCTTAGCCTTGGCGCGTGTAATAGGTCCAATTGGAACGTGTGGAGTACCATGATTCTTATCAGAGCGAGTGAAGGATGAACGCAAGCTGACTGAGCTCGCAGACAACCCCGCCATTTGCCTCAGCTATGTTGAACTGGTTAATCATGTCTAGGACGTGTTCCCAAACAGATTGACCTTCCAGCATCTTGGCATTGAAGACGTTCTTCAAGGCGTCGTGGTGGAGCTGGTAGGACGGAAGTCCAAACATCTCCTGCAGGGAATTCATAATCTCCCTGGCAGTTTCCACGTTCTCGTAACGCTTGGCCAATACTTCAGCCAAGCTGACCAGAATATAGACTTTGACCTTTTCATTGGCCTTAGTCCAGCGTTCGTAGGCGTCTTTTACTGCCTGAGCGGCAGTGCGAGGGGGAACGGGAGGACATTCCTTCGTTAAGACGAACCTAAGATCTTCTACCACGAGTATAGTGTTGAGATTAGATTTCCATTGTGGAAAGTTTTCGCCTGTTAGTTGTTCGTTTTTAAGCAAGGAGATAATCGAGGAAGACATTGCTGAAAAACAACAAACAATTGACCGTATTAGTTATCTTTGCCTTAACCCATCACACAAGCAATACAAACAATTGCATACATCCAATCAATTTTGCAAACAAACAATCAAAGAACCCTAATAAAACTATGATTGTGTTTCGCAACGATGCTTTAGAGGTTTAGAAGAACAGCCACCGAAGGGTGATCAGTTGTTCCTCCTCTAAAATGAGACTCTTCTCAGTCAATTTATAATACCAGAATAACTCATATTCCATTAGATATTAACCACCGTTGTTCGGTCAAGGATTTGTTAACAAATTAACTCCTCCCTGTAAGTGTAACCCTCCCACTTTCAGATCTCAGAGGCACGGACCAACAGGCTACCGTTAGGAAAGACAGCTGTTGGTAATTAGCCTAAGCGACCCTATCCTATTCCGGAGTCCACGGTGTTCCGAATCCTATGATCAGGCCCTCCGAAGGGGTGGTTGCTCCAGGGCAACACGCAGGCGGATCATAGGAATCTCACGTTGTGACCTAGGGGTGGAGACCGTAGGATACGTTGACACGCGTCCCGCTCCCACTTACTATAGTCACTTTCCCCATTCACCTTGGTATTGACCCATGCAAACACTCTCCGAAGGGAGGCCGCTCTACGACGACACGAAGCCGAGCATGGATCTCACGGTGTGAACTATACAGGGACGCAGGAGCAAAACTCGATTTAAATCAAGTTTTGTAATTTTCCTCCCACTAAAGTAACCTATTGGATATTTTAGGGTTTGATTAAACCTAGATAAATTCGGCTAAGTCATTTATCTAAGTCTAGTCCTATTATAACTATTATAATAAGACCTAATGTCTAGGTGTATTAAACAATTTTAATTTACCTAGCGACATTATTCTAACATTAACCTGAGATTAAATTCAACTCCGTTGTTCCAAATCAGTTCCTAGGTAGGAGGTGTTCCGTATACCGTCAACTTAAATACCTCCAATCCTTAGACAGAACTTCACTGGTAGAGTTCCCTTATAATCTCAGGAATGTTCGTCCTACTTAGTTTATTAAAACTATTTTAAAACTAAGTAAGATATTCTAATCCTATTAGAGAGTGATCTTAGGTCTAATTAATTTTAACCCATTAAAATTAATCCATTTTAACCTAAGATCCTATGTGAACATGCATATCTTGATTATAGATTGACGGTTTCTAATCATAAAATTTTAAACTATTTCAAAATTTTAATGATTAGCCCTATAATCATGCATCCTATAGTTTAAATCAATTAACAATCATATTCTAATTAATCAAATTTAAACTATATAATTTTTGCATTGCATGAAATTAATATAACTCTTATATTAACCTATGGATGTATCATGCTCAATGCAACTTGATTTCCATTTTTAACAAATAAACAATTTATTATTGCCATAAATGGAAAATCACCTTAGCATGCTGCAAACAATTTATTTTTAATATAACTCTTATATTAAAACTATGTAATTGCATGCATCATACTTTTCCATTTTCATTAATTTAATATAACTCTACTATATATTAAATAAATCATGAAAATCCATGCATTATCATCAAATATTATAATCAGATTATAACATACATAATGCATGAGCATGCTTTATATCCTAAGGTGGGATTAAAATTTAAATGACATCCACAAAGCATTTAAATAGCGAATAAGCCGATTTAATTGGCCCCTAGGATAAATAAAGCAAAAATTACACTAATTAAAGCTTTAAACTATCCTATTACATAAAGTGCAGCTCCAAAAACTGGTCTAGGATTCACGAAACGGCCCGAACCACTTCGAACCGGACTTGAAAAACTCGAACCGCGCCCAAACCGGGTGAAACCGGACCAAACCGGTCCCAGCTAACCCATAAACCACGAACCGGACCGGTCAAATTAGGGCGCCACCTCTATTTTCACGAAAAAACTGGCGCCGCATGAAATCGTGACAGCGTCGAGACGCTGAGCAATTAGCATCCCGACGCTGGCGCGATTTCGACCGTCTGAGACGCACAACGCCTAGCGTCCCGACGCTGTTGCGTCTGGATCTGTTTTCTGGGCAGAACCGCGACTGTTCTTCACGATTTTCATCGATTTCTTCCACGATCTTCATCGATTTCAAGCCTAAACATGACTCGGACTTGTACAGACTCGATTTACAGAATTTTGCCCAAAAAACGCAGGGGCCTTACATGATCAAATCAATGAAAATACTGTAAATCTATGGCCAAATTAAATCTAAACAGTTTATTGCAAACCCACATTCATAATGCAAAATTAATCCCACCGAACAACCAATCGCAAATCCCAAATCAATATTCAAAACACGATTTGGCTCTGATACCAATTGCAGGGATTAAAGCCCTAGCGCAGTGGAAACGTTCAGAGACCTTATCGGTTTTAAAAACGTTTGGGAAACCAATACGACGGCAAACACCATAAAATTACAGCAAGACATAAACAAAATAAATGTTGTAAAAACTGATATAAGCATGCTGGAAAAAAGGAGAAAAAAATCTAGATCTAATCTAGAATTGGATCCTGATGATCCTAGATTAAGAAAACTCACTTTTGAAGTCGTTCTTGATCGTTTGACCAACCAAATTGCCTTGAATCCGAAAATTCCAGCAGCTAATCCTTTCTTTGATGCTACAAATTCACCACGAACACTACCACGCAGTAGCACCGGTATTCTCACGGGATGAATATTGAGGTGGATGGTGGGATCCTCAGATTTCTAGGGAGGAAAAAACTCTTTTGTATTGCAGAGGGGAGAATGTCAAGAGAGAGCATCTGTCGAAATTGATCTGAAGCGTACTGACCCAATGAGACAGATTTCCCTCTGCTATTCACCAACGATTGGGAGTAACTTCCCTAAAAAATCTCTCCCTCAACGATCGGTTGCTGGGATAGTGGAAGACTCAATCAGTTTAAACAACTGATTGAGTAATTAATTAATTATTCAAAATTAATTAATTAATAATAATACTAAATTAACTAATTAATTTAATGAAACCATATAAATCACATTTATATGTGTATAACCACTTTTACCCATAGTTTAAATGAAATTCAATTAAATCAAATTTAATCGAATTAAATTGAAACAAACAATTAATTAACTCAACAATTAATTAATTTAATAATTAAATATCAAATATTCAATTATATTTCTCTCTATCTTAAACTATAGAATTAATGCACATCTAATGTACTTTAATTATAACCTATAGTTTTAATATGAATCAAATTCATATTCAAGTTTAATATTCGAACACCTTCGAATATTCAATTCTCCCTTAGAATTTTACCTCAACGCCCTAAATGAGCAACCGGTGGGACCTAATGGACCTATAGATCAGAAGCTCCAACGATATGAGATTAGTTGGCTAAACTCATTAACCAAGTTAATCAATATTCGTTAACTGTGGTTCACTCCACTAAAGAACCACAGCCGCACTCTTCTCACTGCAGATATATTTCTGTGTCCACTGATATCGACCGTCAACAGCAAGTTAGCCCTTCACGTGTGTTCGTACCCCAGCTAGGTCAAATTACCGTTTTACCCCTGTGCTACCTCTTGATCCTTAAGTACCAGTGCTCCTCTAATGAACAACCTGTTTGTGGTCCAACCAGCAAACAGAAATCCCTCTCGTGCCAAAAAGAGGGTAGGGCCCATTGTTCAAGACCCGGAGACACCACTTAAGGGAACACACCTCTACTTACCCTAATATTGGGAAGGAGTGAATTCCATCTTGTAAGACTACGTTCCCAACTCCCCACTCGGTCTTGTCCCCAAAATGGTAGGCTTATTGAGTCGGCAAACAGGCCACTCTCACCCGTACAAATCAAAGGACAATCCCTCATGGACAGGAGTCCATAATCCAATCAGGATTAAGGCCAAGTTGCCTAGGTCATCCTAGTGAAATAGAAACCGAGCTAACTTACGGTGTTATAGTTAGTGGATAACTATTTCGCGGTCCGGTCTTTGTGCAAACTCATTGCACAGGATACCCCCACTCGCATGTCAACCACATGAACGTGTTGGATCACTACGTTTGTATCAATATACAAAGCGGGTCGTATCCATAGTGTCACCAGGATAAAGTACCCAGCCTTATCCCTATACTACAGACCCTTTAGGCTAAAACTTGAACATTGATCCCGGTATGTCCCTACATACTAGCTCAAGCCTCATTCTATTAGCCTTGGATGTTTAGTTTATTGGATTAGGGTTGATAGGACAAGGTATAATACAAACACTGAATAATACATCACTTTATTAATGTTCGGTCTGAAGGGAATAAAAGTCCCCACGCAGCGGAAGCGCATCGATTGGACCTTACGCCGTATATTAATTAACATTAAAATACCGTTACGATAACTCAAACAAAACTTTAAACGAACTTTAAAGCCGCTGTAAAATCGGTTTAAACATGCTAAAAATAAATCTAAATTTATTTTTAGAACTTTTCTAAAGAAAAGAGGAAGAACCGTTACAAACCTCCGTTGTAGACTTGACCGTTCTTTGCCAACGACGCTCCACGAACAAAAACGCAGCAGCCTTCTCGCCTCTTGATCGCTGGAATTTTCTTCTCCGAGCTAGATTCGAAACTTAAATCATCCAACTAATGGCCAATTAATTGAAAGCATTAAATCAAGATTACAAACACAATAACATTGCACAACTTAAACCATAAATCAATCCATAAACTTAATCAACTACATCAATCCCTAAGCTACAAGTTTAGCTACTCATGAATGTAAATACAAGCTCAACTAAACATGTGAAAGCCATAAATCTAACTAAAGGAAGAAAAGGGAAAAGAAAACTCAATGTAGGCCGAATCCCGACGTCCCCGTCACGATCCCCACGAACAATGGGTTGATTTCCAAATTCCTCCCTTTGTTTCAGCCTCCAAAGTGCTCTCTTCTGCTCTGTTCTCGGCTCCAAAAGGTCCCAAATCGATCCCCCTCAAAACCTAACCGAAAATAAGCTTTTATTCTGATTTTTTCGTCTTAGCGTCGAGACGCTGTCAAGACAGCGTCGCGACGCTGCCTCTTATACGCGCGTTCTGAATAAGGAAAAACGGTAGCGTCAGGACGCTTCCTATCACAGTGTCTCGACGCTGTGAGCTTTACGCACCTAATCTGATATGGAATGTGAGCGTCGAGACGCTCAAGAGCTAACGTCTCGACGCTAGCCTGCTGTTGACCGAGATTTGACTTTTTTTCTCTTTTACTCTTTTCATTCCTTTGCATCTTTTTACGCCCCGAGCACCCTATTAACTCTAATATGGTATTAAAGCTCCAATCAACCATTTCCTACAAAATAAACAATAAAGCACAATAAAATGGCCAAAACATCATAAAAGACTAGCTAAATTAAATAAGTAAAAGTAGCTAGCTATGCTCGCTATCAAATACCCCCAAACTTAAGCTTTTGCTAGTCCTCGAGCAAACTCTAAATCAGACATACAATGGAAGAATGGATGCAACAATCATAACTCAATCCTCAAGGCTCAAAAGTCAATAACCAAGCAAGCATGAGACATGCACACAAGGACCAATGAGGGAGACAAATTAAAATTTTTCCAAAATTAACTTGCACAAGCGAGATCTAACTCAACAAGATCAGACTCTACTAGCCCGGGATTGGATTATTAAACTCTCAGCTCATCTTCCCTCTACACTGGCACTAAGGCTTCACTAATGAGTTAATGCAACAAATTAGTTTGTTTATCTCCATACTTAGGTGCTTTTAATAAACAATTGAATTAAGCATGTAAATGTGGCACTAGCTTTCACACACCCATTGCAGGGACCCTTAACCTGAGTTTTCTCTGGTTGGCCTAACTGATCACAACAGGGGTAGCTCTTTTTGCCTTAATCTTTATTAAACATTGCAAACTGTGCACAGGCCATGGCATAATAATTTTCTTTTCAACAGTAACTACAAGAATGATTTTTCGATAAGAGCATAAATAGCAGATATTCTTTTCTTTTCTCCTAAGCAAGATCAAACATGCTAATTTGCAAAAAATTAACTCTTTAGCTCTACCCTACACCTATCGAGGTGACAACAAGCATATGAACCCAATAATTCGCTCCTAAGCATTTAAATCCAAATCTAGCCAAGACAAATACTCTACTCATGCAAGCCATCTCCTATAAAATTTTTAAAAAGTCTCCCTTTTTGGGCACTTATGCTTACATCTCATCACAAGCTTGAAAATTGACAAGAAAGCCTATCCTAGGACATCATAATCATGCAAAAGTAGCATCCAGAAAACAACCATATGCATAATTCAAAGAAAGCTCAAAACTATAGCCCGAACTCAGATGCTCAAGGGCTCCACAAACATGCTAATCCACCCCCAAACTTAAAATATGCATTGTCCTCAATGTATAAAGAAAATAAAGCATAAACAAGCATGAGAACAATAAAAGAATGACAGGAGTGAACAATACTGGCCTGGAATGATGATGACTTCTTGCTTGAGAGCTTGGAATCTTGAAAGCTTGAAAGCAAAGGAGAGAAAGAAAACAAAACCTACAAAACAAAAACAAACAATAAATTAAAAAAAAAAGAAGAAAACACACTAACTTACTTGGGTTGCCTCCCATAAGCGCTTGTTTAACGTCATTAGCTCGACGTGTTGCACGTGCTTCAAGTAGGCTTTTGTTCCGTGAATCCAACAGAGGTGCTCTTTCTTGCACCTTTCCTGTAGCCCATGTAAAGCACTTCATCTTTAGAGTCTTCAACTGCTTTAAAGATCTCTTTTTCGTTCTTGACTCTAATCGTGAGCTCTCTGCGCTCAATATCTATGATCGCTCGCCCAGTAGCGAGGAATGGTCGTCCTAATATGACAGGCATTGAAGGATTTTCTATCATGTCCATAACATACAAGTCAATAGGGAGGAAAAATCTACCTACTCTGATTAACACATTTTCTATAATACCAACTGGTCTCACCACAGATTGATCAGCCAATTGGAGCTTTACAGGAGTAGACTTAATCTCACCTATATCTAACTTTTTACACAAGGACAATGGGATAATATTAATGCTAGCACCTAAATCACATAATGCTCTGAAAGAATAAGTACCAAAACTACAAGGAACAGAAAAACTCCCTGGATCTGCTACTTTTTCAGGTACTTTTTGTTGTACTCTGGTGCTGCATGTGGAAGCAAGATAAACATTGTCAACCTTCTTTTCTTTTCGCTTCTTTGCTAACCACTCCTTCATAAACCTGTTGTATTGGGGCATCTCTAATGCCTCTGCAAAAGGAATATTAATATTCAGATTCATAAAAGCATTCATAAATTTATCAAACTGAACCTGATTATTCTTTTTCTTCTTTTTCTTTTTCTTTTCCTTGGGAACCATCAGTGTGGGAGAAGGAATAGGAGGCTCCGATTTAGGCTTTTCAGCCTCATCTGCTGATGTGTCCTCCTCAGCTTCCTCTGTAGGCGTTTCATAGTCCTCAGATTCAGGTTCCTCTTCAGATTCCTCCTGGTGCACAGTGATTGCCTTACAATACTCCATCTGGGGTTTCTCTTGTTCAGCTGGGGCCTTACCTTTATTCATGGTGCTTACAACATTCACCAACTGTCCCAGCTGAGTCTCAATGTTCTTTATGGCTGCACTGTGGCCATTCACCGTGGTGTTGATGGCAATGACTGCCTCCTCTAACTTGGTTGTCCTGTTACTTGACTCTGCAATGAAAGCTCCAACAAAATCCTCTAACTTTTTATTTTCTTGAGTTTGAGGGGCAAAACCAGGGGGTTAAGAACATTCTTAGTATTAGCATAAGAGAAATTTTCATGGTTCCTATTGTTAGGGTGATAATGTGTAGGTGTAGAACTATTATTATATCCCCTAGAATTAAAATTTGATACATACTGAACCTGCTCGATGGTCTCCTCCTGAGGTCTAGATGCTAAAGCAGCAGCTGATTCAATTGACTGTGCACTCCCTGTACCTGAAAATTTCATAAAAGCATTAGCGAGGGAAGTCATCTGGGCCTGGAGTGCACTTACTTTATCAACCTCAAACACTCCAGCAGCAATCTTTTTAGGTGTAGACCGCTCAGATGGCCACTGATAGCTGTTGGTGGCCATATCCTCTAAAAGTGTGCGAGCGTTTTCTACGGTCTTGGACAACAGAGTCCCACCTGCAGCTGCATCAACAATCGTTTTTGTACTAGGAGTTAAACCATTATAAAATAACTGTACCTGAAGCCAATCGGGGTAACCATGATGAGGACACTTCCTCAGTAGCTCTTTGAATCGCTCCCAAGCTTCGAACAGCTGCTCATCATATTGTTGTTGGAATGTCCCAATCTCGGTCCTCAGCTTGACCGTCTTTGTAGGAGGGAAAATTTCTTTAAAAAGGCCTGGACCAAAGCATCCCAAGTGGTGATGCTCCCAGGGGTAATAGACTGCAACCAATCTCGTGCTTTATCCTGCAAAGAAAAGGGAAATAAACGTAAGCGAATAGCATCCTCAGACACTCCATTAATCTTTACCGTCCCACAAATATCCAAGAATGATTTAAGATGAGAATTTGGATCCTCGGTGGGCGATCCTCTATATGCACAGTCTCGAGCCATCTGAATGAGACCGGTCTTCAGCTCAAAGTTGTTGGCATTAATCGGTGCATAGACAATTCCCGATTGCTGTCCCTGAAACACAGGCTGAAAATAATCTCTAATAGGCCTAGGCTCCTCAGGTGGATTTTGATCTGCCATTTGAATAATTTCTCTATTTTCCCTTCGAAGCCTAAGAATTGTTCTTTCTATCTCGGGATCAAATGGTGCTAAAATTAAATCTTTATCCCTATGCATAAACAAACAAAACTACCATAAAAAAGAAAGAAAACAATTCTGGAATGAAATAAAGAAAAGGAAACAAAGTAACCTAATATGGAATGCAAAAAAAAATATGGCAAAATGCAAATAAAAAAACTAATCTAGAAAAGGAAAAAAACAAGAACAAATAAGGAAAAGATTACACTACTAAAATAAAAAAAAAAAAACTAACCTAGAAAATCAAATATGGAAAGAGAGAAAAATAAGGAAAAAAAATGCAACAAACCTAGAAAAATAACAATACACCCTAAATTAAGATCAAGCAATTTTTCCACAATATCAATCTAGCTAAATGTGCCAATCCCCGGCAACGGCGCCAAAAACTTGATGTGGAATTTTCCTAACCGCAAGCGCACGGGTCAAGTAATAATATAGTGAATAGTAAATTCGAATGTCGTCCTCTGGATTCGATTTTTAAGCAAATCAAGTATTGTGAATAATCTTGCCCAATTTTATTTAGGGATCAAAAAGTGATGAAAAGATGATAATAAAACCAAATCAAAGCAAGTAAAAAGAATGGAAATTCAATTGGGAAAACTACTTAGGGAATTGATTTCGCCGATTTCGTTTAGGATTGATTTTAAGGAATAAGTTATTATGCACAATGAAATTATGAGCCAAAGACCCTTTAATCACAACTACCTCTCCCGAGTATAATTGATTTTCATGCAAATTAACCAACTTGATATCCCTATCTAAGTTTATTAACATGCAAGGCAATGAGATCTTTTAACCAATTCTAAAGATAATCTAAAACCGTCAAGAATTAGAAAGTAAACTTTATTCATGCAATCTTGAGTAATTCTAGATCAAATCCCCTCTCCCGAGCTAGATTCGAAACTTAAATCATCCAACTAATGGTCAATTAATTGAAAGCATTAAATCAAGATTACAAACACAATAACATTGCACAACTTAAACCATAAATCAATCCATAAACTTAATCAACTACATCAATCCCTAAGCTACAAGTTTAGCTACTCATGAATGTAAATACAAGCTCAACTAAACATGTGAAAGCCATAAATCTAACTAAAGGAAGAAAAGGGAAAAGAAAACTCAATGTAGGCCGAATCCCGACGTCCCCGTCACGATCCCCACGAACAATGGGTTGATTTCCAAATTCCTCCCTTTGTTTCAGCCTCTAAAGTGCTCTCTTCTGCTCTGTTCTCGTCTCCAAAAGGTCCCAAATCGATCCCCCTCAAAACCTAGCCGAAAATAAGCTTTTATTCTGATTTTTTCGTCTTAGCGTCGCGACGCTGCCTCTTATACGCGCGTTCTGAATAAGGAAAAAACGGTAGCGTCGGGACGCTTCCTATCACAGCATCTCGACGCTGTGAGCTTTACGCGCGTAATCTGATATGGAATGTGAGCGTCGAGACGCTCAAGAGCTAGCGTCTCGACGCTAGCCTGCTGATGACCGAGATTTAACTTTTTTTCTCTTTTACTCTTTTCATTCCTTTGCATCTTTTCACGCCCCGAGCACCCGATTAACTCTAATATGGCATTAAAGCTCCAATCAACCATTTCCTACAAAATAAACAATAAAGCACAATAAAATGGCCCAAACATCATAAAAGACTAGCTAAATTAAATAAGTAAAAGTAGCTAGCTATGCTCGCTATCAGTCGTATCTCATCGAGTTACCAGTGTAAGGTACCCAACCTTATCCTTGTACTATAGACCTTTTAGGTTGTTACTTGAACATCGATCCTCGCATGTCCCCACATACTAGTTCAAGTTACATACAAACAACCTTGAATCTTAGTTTATTGGATTTGGGTCAAATTGTGCAATATTTAACAATAACACTTTATTGTAGAAACTCAATAACACTTTATTGAAACAAGTATACAATTTGTTTACATTCACTATCTACGAGTTTTAGGGCATAAAACCCAACATAAGTTTCAATGTGTCTTCTGGAACTCCTGTCACCTTAACGAACTACAAATTCTTAAAAATTGCTTGATATGTTTATGAGGATCTTCGCTCGGAAGTTCTGAAAACTGGCCCATAGCGTTGAGCATCTGAAACATCACAAGCTTAAACTCAAACTGTGGCGCTTCTATTGGTGGCTTAAGTATTCCGAGATTTAAAGTCTGAAAAATTGGTAAGGCATAATCTCTTATTGCTCTATTACGATCTTCTACAATATAGATTGGATTTTCATTTTGTTGCACCGGTGGAACTGGTGGTGCTGGAGCTATTCTCCCACCGTTTTGGTCCATTCCACGATTTTGTAGATCAACAGGAGGATCAACTCTAGGCTGGTCCATTGGAAGTTCTTGAATATATGTAGCTTCTTCTAGATGTTCCCGTGCGTTCAACTCCTATTGTTCCCTTTTATTTCAACTTTGCTCTCTACGACGACGACGAAAGGTTCTTTCTATCTCAAGATCTAGCTCGAAGAGATTATACTCTTTGCTCATGCACCAACCTCAACCTACAAAAGAGCTGCAAACCGAAGTTAGATTCTCTTAAGATAGAAATGCGGTCACAATCAAATCACAATTTCAACAAACAAAAACTGGTTTCACTTTTAGTCCATGACAATGGTGCCAAAAACTTGATGCAATGTGGATCGAAGGTGGATGTTGAAAAAGATGGTAAATAATAATTAAGAATGAATTTAATCAAGCTAAGTGCAAGTATACACTATCGCATGCAGTAATAAAAACTTCTGAAGTATTCCAAAAGTATCGATCCCACAAGGACTAATTTTGAACACATATTTAAAGAAGAAAATGCTCTAAAATTTCTTAAAAAAGATAACCAAGTAAATAAATTGATGATGGGGTTTTTACCAAACTAATAAAACAAGTAAAGAGTAAACAAACAATAACAAAAAGCGAGGTATTCAGTAAAGTTTCAACCCTAAGGCAAATAACTCTAGCAATGGCTTATTTAACCTAAGTCTAGTTATGCATTGGGTCAAGTTTAACTCCTATTTGGCCTTACTTCCAAGAACCGTTAGAAGACTAAACGAGTATCATTATGCACATTTCTGTGACTCGACTCCAACATAGATTATTCATGCATGCAACCTAGAACCCTATAGTTGTTATAAGCGATCATCCCCTATAACAGCAAATACACTCTTTCGAGTCCTTTCTCCTATATCACCTTTATGAGAACCGATGTTGTTTGACCCTTTCAGTACAAAACTCACATAACATGCTAAGTCTAAGTGATCAAGTTAAACTCAACAAGATTAGAATGATAATCAATAAAGGATGACATGCATAGAATAGAACTTAGGTAAATAAACAACTTTCAAGCCATTTAATCCATAAGGAAATTCACTATACCAAACCCCTCAATGGAATTTAGCTACGCATGATGGATAATAATGAAAACAAATGACTTTCCATTGAATAAATGAATAAGAAGTACTAGAAATAATAGAAAGAAATAGGTGTTGGAAAAGTATTGTGTAGTAGCTAAAACTAGGGTTTTTTCAGTTTATCCAATTCCTCTAGAGTTCTCACGACACTCTACTCTCCCTTACAAGGTAGGAATAGGGTAAAATCTCTACAAACACAAAGTTTTGATGTCTAACTAAGGTTAGAATTTCATCTTCTAGCAAGAACCTCGAACATCACGACTCATGGGCGTCTACTAGGGTTCTGTCACTACCCTCTTCTTCCCAGTGAGTTCTGTTTGCCTTTGCCTTCAAATCATGGCCTTTTATAGCGTGGGGAGTGGTTGAGGAGTCACTAAAATGGTCCTTTCAGGTAGCCCAGTCAGTTTCGGAGTCAAATCTGCCGATTAGGTGCGTGGAAAGCTCGTTCAAACTCACCTGCGACGGACTCGGACATGTCTGTTTTTGCCCAAAAATGTGGTCGCATTTCATTTGGCCTTGGCAGAAATGCGATCGCATATCTAGTGATTTGCCCTGTTTCCTCTGTTTTTCTGCCGCACATAAAAATAAGGCAAATTCTTATGAAAATAAGTCCAATTAAGCACAAATATGTATAATTTGACATACATGACGCTCAAACACCTAACTCACCAACTTTTACACTTTTTAAGCTCGGGAATAGTGATTTTGATCTAAAACATACAAGTTTCACAATGAATAAGCTAAGAATAAGGGGCAAAATGGGTATATTTTTGACACTTATCAAGGGGAATTGGAGAAAATAATTAAGATGAGGAAAATAAATTGCAGAAAATAAACAAGGGCAGGTATTACCACGAGAATTACTAAAATCGAGGATGTTCGGGTTTCAGTATGAATTAACTTCATTAATTGATTATCTAGAAATAAATTTACCAATTTAAAGTCTAATCGGCTTAACTGGAAAAGCTAGTAAGCATAATATCCCTAATTTTCTAAGTTCGACCAATGCATCGAGACTAGTCCTTATCAATTAATGAGTTAATTGTGCACATTAACTAATAATCAATTGCATTAAGAATGAGAATGATTAGAATGCTCTAAATTAGCTAGGAAAAGCCTAAATTAACATCATGCGCATATTTAAACTCTAGATCATTCATGTCATTTGTCAAGTTTAGGATAAAACGTCAAACCGTTACATGCTTAGACCTATTCGCTACACAATATTAGCATATGAATTACGAAAGTCGCAGACGAGGTTTTCAATCTCTTCTAACAATCCTAATTACAAACATGGAGTCTAAATAACATTCAATCAAATAAACCTTGCAGTGAATCACAAAAATCTCATGAAATTAAATTCATACTTACAATCGAGGTCCCGATTACAACAATCTGAGCTTAGACGGCCATGAACAAGTCGAATCCAAGCCCAAGGCTTGATTAATTGTCCCTAACTATGTCTAACCTATGTATTATAGAGAAAGATGAAATGAATTAAGAGAAAACAAGAGAAAAAACGACGAATTTCAAAATGGAATGACCTAAAACAGAAAAGTGGGTATTTATAAATCGTCGACAGCGTCGAGATGCTGAGGCCAGCATCGAGACGCTGACGCTAAATAGGCGCGCCTCGGGTTTCCGTAGCCTCAAGATGCTATATTGCAGCGTCTCGATGCTACCTCTTAGGTTTGCAACATTTTTGCGACGTTTTCGAGCGTCTCGACACTGGTTTGTCCTTCAGCGTGCGTTGGCTTTCATTGACCAAGGGTCATTTCGTCATTTTGCTTCGGTTTAGCTTGTTTTCGACCTGAATTGGTCTCGAATTCATATTTTGGACCTGCAACAACATTATAGTAAAATTAAAGCATTTTGCATATAGAATTCAACGAAGATAAGCAAAATAAGAGGGAATAAATATATAACAAATTTGCTTTATCAAATACCATAAACCAATAATGAGAATTGAATCAAGTTGAATCGAAGGTAACTAGAAATGAAAAGGAATTGATAATGATTGAATACGAGAAATATGATAAATAAAAGGGGATCCAAATGATGTTTTTGCTCTAGAGTTTACGATAATGCTTCACTATGCGACCCCAAGGCGTTGGCACAGATTCTTACATTGTGAGCTGAATTCTACTCTTATTTGGCTTTCTATGAAATACTGAAAGCACCTAATTTGTGTTATCTTATTACCACTAATCTAAGCTTGTTAGAGTCTTTTTATGGTTTAAATGTTTATTTTGTAGGTATTCGAGCATTAGAGGCTTCAGGAGCAGATTGCACGAATTGGCGCGAAATCGGGGAATTTGAGGAGTTCTTAAGCCATCTTGGAGTCCACGAATGAAAAAGAGGTGAAAAAAATAGATCGGGTTGTCACGACCCTAAAGATTAGTGCCAAAGAGTGAACAATGTTGCAGCCAAGCCAAGAAACCCGAGAGCCTAGCGTTGATACGTTAGCTCAAGGTGTCTCAACACTAGAGAAAAGGCAAAAGACACTGAAGAAGTCGTAGCGTCGAGACGCTAGCCTTAACATCGAGACGCTACCCAAATGAATTTCAAAATTGCACAGACAGAATGTAGAACGTTGAGATGCTCTACTTACAGCGTCTCAACGCTCCGACTATATTATAAAAGGATAGTTACAATTTTTGGTCGTTGTAGGTTAGATTTTCCGATTGTTTTTGTTTCTTTGCTCGATTTCTCTCGTTCTTTTTGTGTTTATTTGATTTCAAGACCTTTTAGGATGTATTTCTTTGAGATTCTTGTATTTTCTCCAATCATGCTAGCTTAATTTCCTTTTCGTCGGATTGTAGGGATGTAATTGATTTGGTTTATGAATATTTTGGTTGAGTTGTTGATTCTTCACTGAATTTCTACTGTATTGTTATGCTCATCTATGATTTCCTGTTTTAATCATTATCTTTGAATGTTTTCTTAGATAATTGATTTGTAATTTGAGATTGTCAATAGGTCTAAATCATGTCCTTTGCTTATACCTATATGAATTTGCATAGCTTGCTTTATAGGGCCCAAGGATTCATAGAAAAATTATCTAATTTAATTAGGAATCTACATTCTTAATTGAATTTAGTAATTATGGACCCTTGTATGTAATTGTATGTAATGTGATTAATTGGATGGATACTCACGCGGGCTAATAGGTTATCTATTAGATTAGTTAGAATTAGATTCGTGGGCTAGCAGTCAAATGCATGAGGGGTAGTGAGCGTCATTACTAAATTAATCGGTTAATTAATCACGCTGACTAACGGGTTAATTAGGCGATATTTTTTTTTTTTTTGAAAAGGGGTTAATTAGGCAATTAGCATAGGTTAAGAGGATGCAAAATTTGAAAAACCAAGAAGCATGTTAGGTACATAACAATTAAGTAGATTAAATTTTTGGAGCGACAATGAAACCAAATTAATAATCCAAATCAGTGAAACCTTTAATCCGACGATCCCATTCATCTTGTTATTTTCACCCATTCTCCTGTTACTGATTAGTTTTGCATGTTGTTTATTTTCATAGATTGTTTTATCATTCCCGTCATTTATTCAGTTTATTTTTCGTGACAAAAAAAATCCTTTTCAAACCCCTCATTTGTGTGACCCCTATAAAAACCCAATCTTAGATAGAAAATTCCCTTCCTAATGGACGACTCAGCGGCAACTACTGCAAAGTAGCTCAGTAGCCGGTTATAAATTATATTTGGTCTAGGGGATTCGACAAACCCGACCGATTAAATATCCTTAAGAAGCTAAGCCATTAAACCTATATCTATATGGCTAATGTTAACTAAGATAATTTAATCACACAATTCAATGGTTATATAGGTGTTGTTTTATCTCTAGGATCAGCAATGAAGTACTATCTCTAGGTTCTTCTTCCTACATAGCTTTTATGAGAGTCGTTTATTGTTTAATTCTCTTGACACTAAACTCAACCTTGTTTATTAATTTAGGTGATCAATCTAAACTAATAATAAGTATTCATTCAATAAAAGCAAACAATCTAGAACCATCAAGGTTGTGGTAACATAATGAGTAGTACCTTTCCTCTAGAACATTCACATGTTTGAATCCCAAAGGAAAATTAGTTCATGATGGCAAAAAGTAAAGACACGACGAAATGGAAGAAATGACTGATTATATTAAAATGAAAATATGTAGAAGTACAAAACAAGATTGGGACTGCAATGATACGACATAACGAACTTAATAACAGAAATGAAACACAATTACAAGACACAAAAAACTGGAAATAAGAACGTACAACAGCCCAAAAAAACTAGATGCCTTTCCAATCTAATCCAACTTACCTTTTTCAAGGACGTTGGATCTTTACACCTACTCCCTCGAGGTCAATGTCCAATCGAGATTAAGCTCATAACAGATACTCTCGTACTCTATCGAATCTAGTCTTCCAAATTGTTGTCACTCGGGGGTGGTCTCCTTTTATAGTCATGACAACATTGTGTATTGTCGAGGTTAGTGTGCTCATCTAGATCCCTTTTTTTGTGCGAAAAAATAGGAATTAAAACGAGGGGTTGGTTCCCACCAGTTTACTTTCCTTTTCTAGCTTCTTCTTGCTATCGTCGGATCAGTCAGTGCTGCCCAAATTAGGGGGTTTCCAGATTCCGCACAATCACATTAATTTTCAGCATAATTTCAAGAATCTCATTCAAAAATGCTTTAAACTTGTAAAATTCAAAATATACACCTAAGTTCATTCTTCTAATTTATTTTAATCTAGCTATGCTTAGTTAATACACAAAAATACCTCTCGGATCCACAATAAATTATAAATTTTGGAAAACTAACCCTCAATTAACGAGTATTATCAATTAGTCATTTCTAAACTAATAAAACTAATCTAAACTATTGTAATTACAATAGAAATGGAAGAAATACAAAAGAAATCGAAACAATTACGGTTGACAAGTAAAATCGAAGTTGAAAAACCTAAAAACCAAAGAGGAGGCTTTATATGCCAGCCGAGAGCGTCGGGCTGACAGAAAACAGGCATGTGCCTCCAGCGTTGAGACATTGGGGGTTGTGTTGACACACTTCGAAGCAAGATGACACTCCAACGGTCCTTTAGCATCGAGACGCTGAGGCTCGGGTTTGCAGCGTTGAGCTGCAATGTCCTCTAGCGTTTAGACACTACTTTATCTGGAAATTTGTTTTTGTTGATTCGCGAGTTGACTTTTTGTTTGGCCGAGGTTATTTTGGGAATTTTGTTTCTTTTAAATGATGAAAATGTCCTCGATCGATCTTGAACTCTCCGAAAATGCTTGCAACAGTATTATACTCATTTTAAAGTATTTTTCACACTGAATACCATGAAGATAAGCAAAATTAGAGGAAATAATCCTATAGCAAATTAATGTTATCCATAACTATCGAGATCAAAACATTTTTATTCAATCAATTTGATTTCTTTTTTCAATCTTGATTTGCACCTAGCAATACCATCAACTAGAGATGTTCACACAACAAGGTACAAGGATGACTTCTTCATCCTCATCTATACCCCTCATTTAAGTTCTCATTCCCTCAAAAATTTTCGTTAAATTTCACGAGGTTCAGGTTTTCTATGGAAAGTTTTCCCCATCTAGTTTTTTTCTTTATAATCTCTATTAAATAAATTAATTCTTTTCAAAATTTTTGAATTGATAGTTAATTCTCTACCATACATTTTTCTTTCAATGTTTAATTTTTCATGGAAAATTTACTTTTAAAGAGAAAATTTGTAAGCCTCCTAGTCCCAAAAGAAAAAGTATATATATTTCATATAAAATTATCTAATTAACTATACATATATTTCAAATGTTGAATCATATAATTCAAATATATAAAATTATCAAATAAAACTTTGAATTTGAATTTAAATATTAAAATATTCCTTGTTCCTTTAGCTCATTGGAAATTATTCCCTCCACCTTACTCCCTCGGTCCTCTAATCAATACTCTTAAGAAATTATTAGGTGCTCTCGAGATACCATAAAGTTCCATCTTTAAAATCGCCAGATGTACATGTTTAAATTTGTCTATCCCTAATAATCGTTGGATACAAAATCGAGGCACTGTTACAATTTCTCTCTCTTACATCTAACAATGCAAAACTACCCGTCTCATTTTACCATAAGCACATAATAGTAATTTGAGAAAAAGAACACCCCTATCATCGACATCTTATTTCTGTCCCTTCCTTTCACAAACAATTAAACCAAAAGATTACTATTTTTTTTTTTTTTTTTTGGAAATACAAAGATTACTAATTTATGACAAGGGAAGGATAATGAGTCATCTTCCACATGCTCGAAGCCTTCATAATAAAATAACGTCTCAATTATTCAACCCACTTTTTTAATCAACTTGAACTAGTTCTTAATTGCACATCTCTAGAATCTTCTTTTTGAAAATAATAATAATATTTTCTTAATATTTTTCATAAGACTAGATTCATTGAATTGAACAAATTAATGCTAATTATTATGTCAATTACTTTTGGACCAAATGTCAAACTTGTTTCATGAGGACGTAAATCACAAATTAATTAATTAATTATGTATTTTACTTTTTTCCACGAATAATTTATTGATTAAAATATAAATTTCATAATCTTTATAATATATTAACTAAGGTATATTGAAATTTTAAAAGTACAAAATGTAGAACCAATCCTATATGTTACATATGCAATAGTGCAGTTATTTTTATAGGAATTATATGTAAATTGAATGGAATCATTTCCATCTCAATTTTATGAGGAATACAACAAAAATATTATAGAAATGAAGAATCCTAAAAGAATTATGAAAATTAACTAGTTCTTAATTTTTTTGAATTAATTTATTTAGTACTCTATAAATAAATTTTAAAATCTCATTATGGATATTTATATTTATATTGGTACTATTTTGATCGATACTTCTTATACTTCTCAGTAACGTTCTATATTTTGTCACATCTTCGAGGTATTATTAATTATCCCTTCAAATCAATTTCAAACCCCTTCACAATCCTACCAAAATAGGCCAAAAAGACATGAGGCTTGAGGACGTCACGTTACATGATAATCAACTTGTGGCGTTGCTTTTCAAACTTGACATGAGAATTTGAGTGTAGAAAAGGTGCACCCATGATAGTGCCCTCATGTTTTTTGCCTTTTTTTTTTTTTTTTTTTTTTTTATAACATGTGGAGGTGTGAGGACTTGAACCATGGATCTCTGAATCATTAGTACAAGAGTTATGCAAGTTGAACTATGTTCATGTTAGCGATGTGTCATCATGCTTTATGCACCTAAAACACAAAACATTATTATTTGTCTACATAGTTAAAGTGACACCTTATAAATATTCATTTATGTTGTTATAGGTAATTATGAACCACGAGGACAGCACAACACCAACCCAAGGACACGACTAGGAAGCGGACCCCAGAGAAAAGGTAGGCCAAAAGGAATTGGGGCAAGGCTTAATACCATGGTCGAGGCCGACCCTTGACTCACTTCGGTGTGTTGATCAATCATCTCCCCTCCGCTTGGTCCCTAATGTCCTAGTCCAGCCTGGTTCAACTTGGTCCAGTCTGAATCTATCTTGAGACGCCTAGAAACCTTAAAATAGGAAAAGGTATATATAAACCCTTCTTCGTCATTGAAGAAATGATCTCGAACTCTACTATCTGACTCTGCTCCTCTTGCTCTCTTGTTTTCTCATCTTACTCCTTGTTGACTTAAGCATCGGAGGCGGTGTGACAAGCACCACACTAGTGTACCTTGTTTTGCAGGTCACGTCTTCCCTTAATACAAATTAACCATTGGTGTCACGTAACGGTCAAGTGAGTTCTCTCTACTCGAATTTTGACATCAACATATGTGTTAAAAGAATTTTATGTCGCAGCGTGGCAAGAATTTTATGTGTTAAAGAGGCACAAATTCGTATGTAAAAAAAAATTAAATGCATTAATGTAAAATATTTTTTTTTTATGTAAACAACATTTATAATATCTAATAATCTTGATTAGTTACCGAACTATAAATAAACAAATAGGTTTTATATTAATTTTTTAATAGAAAATACGACTTTATATATACTTTGATATTTGTTTTTTCAATATTATCATTATATATTGATATAAGATAAAAATTATAATTTATAATTTGAAATATTTAGTGGTCTATTTTTTAGTTCAACAATATTTGAGAGTGAAGATTCAAACCGCTCATATTTTGATTGAAGTTATAATGTTTTAACTAATTAAGTTATGCTCAAATTATATAGTAGCCAAGTATATGGTAGCCAAGTATATGGTCTCTGTTGGGAGAATTACAAATAAGACAAGAAAATAGAGTAAATATCGAAGAACAAACACATAAATTAGAATTAGGTTACAGTGTGGATATCTCGCTCTTTTTTTAAGAACATTCAAACCTCTACGGTGAATAAATCTTTATCAATCATCACTGCAGTAGGTCTTCTGGTATGTCCTCTTCAAGATACAACAACCCAAGTGAAACATTGTGTCTCAAACTACTCTACGCTAAGAAGTTGTGGCTCCACAACAAAGAAAATCCGTTTTTTGACCAAATGTATTCTTAAAAGAGCAAATGAGAGAAATATGACAAAGTGAAAAAAAAAGAGAAGATTGAAATTGTTGTTGTGTGTTTGAGAGTGCGCTAAGAGAAAGATATTTATACATAACTTTAGATCTAGAAAAAAATAACCAAAGATCAAATATATTTTCATTCTTTTAGAAAGAGAAAACCTCAAAGAAAAAAATTAACCTAAATAAATGAAACTCATATTTAAAATACAATTAAATATTAAATGTTATAAAACGTGGAAAGCAATAAAACAACTAAGAGAGAATTTGAGAGAGCAAATTAGAGAGAAAAGAGAGCTAATGCTTTTCATTCAAGTGTGTTTACAATGCTTCATACAACCCCTATTTATACTAATGCAATGGGGTAGGTTACAAGCTTCAAAATGCTGAAAAATAGAAGAGAGTGAGAGTCTCTTCGCTATTCCTAAGGGAGTGGGAGAGTCATGGGGGAGAATGGCTACAATCATGGGTTGACTAAGACTAATGATATAATATGGATATCTAATATATACCTATATATACCGGGTATATATATTTACAACACTCCCCCTTAGATATCCATTGTATATGAAATATATGCCTCGTTAAAACCTTACTGGGAAAAACCCAATGGGAAAAAAAACCCTAGTGAAGGAAAAAGAGTACATTATATTTATATACATTAACAACTGCCTCATTAAAAACCTTGCTAGGAAAACCCAGTGGGAAAAAACCATAGCGAAGGGAAAAAGAGTGCAGTGTATTTACTCACCCTCATGAAAACATCATTTGAGATCTCTGAGTCGTCGCATTCCAATGTTGTGCACAAACTTCTTAAAAGTCGCAGTAGGTAATGCCTTCGTAAATAGATCTGCCAAATTGTCTTTTGAAGAAATTTGTTGAACAGTGATATCACCATTTTCTTCAAGATCGTGAGTGTAGAAGAGCTTTGGTGAGATGTGTTTCGTTCTATCTCCTTTAATGTATCCTCCTTTGATTTGGGCTATACATGCTGTATTGTCTTCATATAACGTTGTTGGACAACCTTTGTTAGAGGACAATCCGCATGTTTCACAAATGTGTTGAGTCATTGATCTTAGCCATACACATTCTCGACTAGCCTCATGAATTGCCAGGATCTCAGCATGGTTTGAGGAAGTAGCTGTTATTGTCTGCTTCATAGATCGCCATGATATAG
This sequence comes from Luffa acutangula, assembly GCA_036850905.1. Classification (NCBI taxonomy): domain Eukaryota; kingdom Viridiplantae; phylum Streptophyta; class Magnoliopsida; order Cucurbitales; family Cucurbitaceae; genus Luffa; species Luffa acutangula. The sequence continues at coordinate 25,342,799 of CM072089.1, read as the reverse complement.
CAGTTCCTCCATATGTAAATAAATAACCTGTTTGAGATCTAGCTTTATGTGGGTCAGATAAATAACCTGCATCTGCATAACCAACTAGATCAAAGTTTGATTTATTATAATAAAATAAACCCATATCAATTGTCCCTCGAAGATAACGGAGGATGTGTTTAACTCCATTCCAATGTCTTTTTGTTGGAGAAGAACTATATCTAGCTAATAAATTTACTGAAAATGCTATATCAGGTCGTGTATTATTAGCAAGATACATAAGTGCACCTATTGCACTAAGATATGGTACTTCTGGACCAAGAAGCTCTTCATTATCTTCTCGAGGTCGGAAGATGTCTTTCTTTACATCGAGTGAACGAACTACCATTGGAATGTTCAATGGATGTGCTTTGTCCATGTAAAATCTCTTTAATATCTTTTCTGTATAAGTTGATTGATGAATAAATATTCCATCTGCTAGATGTTCAATTTGTAAGCCAAGGCAAAACTTTGTTTTCCCGAGATCTTTCATCTCAAATTCTTTCTTAAGATATTCTATTGTCGATGGAAGCTCTTCAGGAGTTCCAATTATATTTAAATCATCAACATATACAGTAATGATAGCAAATCCTGACTGTGATTTCTTTATAAAAACACATGGACAAATTGGGTTATTTTGATACCCTTCTTTCAATAAATATTCACTCAGGCGATTATACCACATTCGTCCTGATTGTTTTAATCCATATAAAGATCTCTGTAATTTGATCGAATATAATTCTCTAGGATTTGAATTATATGACTCTGGTATTTTTAATCCTTCAGGGATTTTCATATAAATATCATTATCAAGAGATCCATATAAATATGCTGTAACTACATCCATGAGATGCATGTCAAGCTTTTTATACACAGTCAGACCAATTAAATATCTCAATGTTATTGCATCCACCACGGGAGAATATGTCTCCTCATAATCAATACCAGCCCTTTGCGAGAATCCTTGTGCAACAAGTCTCGCTTTATATTTTGTGACCTCATTCTTTTCATTTCTTTTTCTTACAAATACCCATTTGTATCCCACAGGCTTGACATCTTCTGGTGTCTGGACTACTGGTCCGAAAACCTCACGTTTTGAAAGTGAGTTTAATTCTGTCTGGATTGCTTCTTTCCACTTAAGTCAATCCTTTCTATGTCGACATTCTTCGACAGATTTTGGTTCATAATCATCATTTTCAGAAATGATGTCGCAAGCAACATTATACGAAAAAATGTTATCAACAACTATATTGTTTCGGTTCCATCTTTTTCCATTCATTACATAATTTATCGAAATTTCATTATTATCCTCAGGTATTTCACCTTCTTCGATATTATTATGAGTAGTCACATTTAGGATTTCTTCTGGAATATCCACATTATCAATTACGTCATTTTGATTATTGACTACTTTTCTTTTCCGAGGATTTTTATCTTTGGAACCCATTGGTCTACCACGCTTCTGGCGTGTCGCAGACTCATTAGTTATGATAACTTGTTGTGTCGGGATATCAATTTTCGATGGTGTATTTGCAGCTGGTATATGTGACTTGGTCACTTTCTTAGCATCTGTAAATGCATCTGGCATTTGATTTGCAATATTTTGCAAATGAATTATCTTTTGAGCTTCTAGTTCACATTGATTTGTACGGGGATCTAAATGAGACAATGATGCTGCATTCCATGTAATTTCATTTTCCAACTTCTTAATCTCTCCCCCTGATGTTGGAAAATTTGTCTCATTAAAATGACAATCAGCAAATCGTGCAGTAAATACATCACCCGTCAGGGGTTCAAGATATCTAATAATTGATGGGGAATCAAATCCAACATATATTCCTAGCCTCCTTTGAGGACCCATCTTAGTGCGTTTTGGTGGAGCAATTGGAACATATACTGCACTTCCAAAAGTTCGTAAGTGAGATATATTTGGCTGCTGGCCATAAGCTAATTGTATTGGGGAGTATTTATGATAGGCTGCTGGCCTAATGCGTATAAGCGATGCAGCATGTAAAATTGCATGACCCCATACAGATATTGGAAGTCTTGCTCTCATAAGCATTGGTCTAGCAATTAATTGCAGTCGTTTTATGAATGATTCAGCTAGACCATTTTGTGTATGAACATGAGCTACAGGATGTTCAACACTTATCCCAATTGACATACAATAATCATTAAATGATTGGGATGTAAACTCACCAGCATTATCAAGACGAATTTTCTTAATTACATAATCAGGAAATTGTGCTCTTAACTTAATTATTTGAGCAAGTAATCTTGCAAATGCAAGGTTTCGACTTGATAATAAACACACATGTGACCATCTACTGGATGCGTCAATTAGAACCATAAAATATCTAAATGGTCCACTTGGTGGATTTATAGGTCCGCATATATCACCATGAATTCGTTCTAAGAATGCGGGGGATTCAGTCCCAACTTTAGCTGGTGAAGGTCTAATAATTAATTTTCCTTGAGAGCAAGCAACACATGACAATTCATTAGATTGAAGAATCTTCTGGTTCTTCAATGGATGTCCATGTGAGTTTTCAATAATCTTTCTCATCATTATTGACCCAAGATGACCCAATCGATCATGCCAAACAGAAAATATATCTGGATCATTGAACTTCAGGTTCATTATTGCATATGTTTCAATAACACGAATATGCGTGTAATATAATCCAGAGGAAAAGGCAGGCAACATTTCTAATATACGTTTTTCATGTGAGACAGTAGATATAATATAAAGATACTCTATATTATTCTTCTTATTAGTCTCTATATGATAACCATTAGCACGTATATCTTTAAAACTCAGTAGGTTTCCTTTTGATTTACTAGAGAACAAAGCATTATCAATTGTGAATTTCGTTCCTCTAGGCAAAATAATATTTGCTTTTCCAAAACCTTCAATCAAGTCTGCAGGACCTGATATTGTATTGACTTTTGCTTCTAGCATTGTCAATTCTAAAAAATATTTCCTACTTTTAAGGATAGTGTGTGTTGTTGCGCTATCTGCCAAACATAAATCTTCATTGTTCATCTTGGAGTCAATCAAATGTGAAATATTCATGTTTCTTCAAGAAAATAAAATAACACATAGTGAGCCTCAGAAAAATAAATTGAATATAAAATTGAACTTAATAAATAAGCATAAATCAAACATAAAGCGACATTCACATAATCTAATATAATATTTTTTTTTCTCATTTAATAATATTCATTTTCTCTTCAGGAGATTTAATGAGATTTGCAACATCTATTTCACATTTCTAAGATTAATTATCTCTTCAGGAGATTTTCAAAGTTTGCTTGCACACATGGTTTCAATTTTCGTACAAGAGGTACAAAATTAATGCTATTAAACATTTTCTTTTATTAACCATATATGTGTGATTTTCCAAATGGTTCACGATGACCACTGGATGAGTAATTGCTTCTTCCTTTATTACTGATTATTGATCATGATCTCGCCATTGACCATAATTATTCGATATTACAATATTCACTTCAGGGAATAATATTGAAACAATTCATTGAGATTCATGATTTTTCATCAAATGCTCATTTGATTGCTTTAATTTCAAGAAGACATGGTGTTTGCTCATCACAATATTAAAAACTTTCTTTCTCAATATTGCTACTACAGGAGCATATTCTATAATTGGAAAGAAAGATTAACAACATTATTCTTACTATATGCTCACTTATTTACAATCACTTATTGATTAAGATTATGCAACTACGAGTGCATTTAATTAAAATGAGCATTTCTTAATTTAAACTTTTGCAACTACAGGCGCATTTAATCATGAGCAATTCTTGATTTGAAATTATGCAACTACAGGTGCATTTAATCACACAAGTACTTCTTGATTTGAAATGGTGCAACTTCAGGTGCATTAAATCAAAATGCGCATTTTTATGCAACTTCATGTGCATAACATCAAAATTAACTTTAGAACGAGCAATTATTTACTATATAAGTTTGCAAACTTTGTCATATGAGAATTTAAACTAATACATGTGTCTACCATGAATTCCAAAAGGTAATCAACATAAACAAAAATATTCAAATGTATATATGACATATACACAAAGAAATATCTCATATATGCGTTCTAAAAAAAACAGTAGGTAAACAACATATTGCAATATTTATATAAGATATATTACAACATATATAACATGTTCTGTACATAAAGGAAATATGTACACTGTATATATTAAATAATACACATGATATAAATTATACAAATGATCATGTGAAAATTATACTGGACAAAGATTACATAAACTAACGAGATCAATATACATTAGCTGATTAGCAAAACGAGCAATTTTAGTAGATGTATATGATTCAAAAATAAGATATATACATGGGTATATATGTGCATCATGTTTATCAAATATGTATAAACATTATAGATCATTACAATAATAAGGATGTAACATACTCTCAACATTTCAGTTATTGTAATTAACATACATATCATTGGCAAATATAGAATCACGATATTAATATCATCATAAACAAACATGATACTTAATAATCTCATATAATATGCACAATAATGAAGAACATGTTAATCTTGCATAGAATATATGTTGTCAACGTTCAATACACAGTGTATATACGGGGTATATATAATACATACACACTGTATATATGAAACGTACCGAAGACAATTGCAACTAATAAAGATGAACCCTACCTTCAACCGAACAAAAATGGTAGAGACTCGTGCTGATAACGTGTTATAAAACGTGGAAAGCAATAAAACAACTAAGAGAGAATTTGAGAGAGCAAATTAGAGAGAAAAGAGAGCTAATGCTTTTCATTCAAGTGTGTTTACAATGCTTCATACAACCCCTATTTATACTAATGCAATGGGGTAGGTTACAAGCTTCAAAATGCTGAAAATAGAAGAGGGTGAGAGTCTCTTGGCTATTCCTAAGGGAGTGGGAGAGTCATGGGGGAGAATGGCTACAATCATGGGTTGACTAAGACTAATGATATAATATGGATATCTAATATATACCTATATATACCGGGTATATATATTTACAACATTAAAAAGGTTATAACAGTCTTTATTAAAAAAATGCAAAAAAAGAGTTATAACAGTCTAAAAAAAACCCAAGTATTTTCAAGCACTACGCATGCTTGAACAGTGTTTTGATGGTGGCCGACTTGATTTTGGCACCATGCGAATTATTTATTATTAAAAAAAAAAATTTGACTCATTATAAATACTCTCAAATACAGTAGGAGTAATTTTGATCGTACAATGTACATAGTCATAAAATATAGCATTTAATTAAATAGATTATTCATTATTCAAAGCAATTTTAAATTACAAATTTTATATATTTATATACTTCCCAATCTTATCCTACAAATCCTTCCCATAAACCAAACCAAATACCAAGTTTCCACACGTGTAAAATCGATAAATTAAACTTACAATTGTTTTAAGATAAGTAAGGTTCAAACTTTTAACATACAAAAATGATTAAAATTGTTTTTTTAAAAAATTAATAATTTCTGTATCAATCAAACTAGGTCAAAATTAGCCATTCTAAGGGTGCGTTTGGCGTTGATTTTGGAGGCGGTTAAAGTGATTAAAAAAAGAATCTTAACCGTTTTTAGCGTTTGGTAAAACACATTATAAATTAATTATAAATAAATTTTTATAAAAGTACTTTTTTAACCACGTTCAATAATGGTAGCTTTTCCGTTTAGCTTCCCAAAAAATCTAATCTGTAACTAACTATTTATTTCTCCATATGTTGTTTAGACATGATTCATGTGAATCATTTTATTTTATTATTTTATACTCATTTGAAATTATTTATTTTTATTTTTATTTAAATTGAAATAATATTTTTTTCAATACAAGTAGCAAATTATATTTCTTAGCAAAATATAAAAACCTCCTAGGTTAAATATAAAATTATATTTTAAATCATATCAAATTTAAAACATTTATTTTATAGGTTTCAAAAAAATAATTATCTTTTAAAATTTTGAAATTAAATATCAACATTAAATTTATTTATTGAAAAAAATATAATTAAGCTGCAATAATTTAAAATATTAATTTACTAAACACCTCAATTTGTTTTTTCGTCTATAAAGCTAAAATTTACCAAACACTAGTTTACGTTGTAATACGGCTGATTTTCTTAAAAGCAAAGCTAACAGCAATTATTTTAAAAGCTACAACAATCCCAAACTAAGCCTAAGTCATTTCAACTATAGACATTTGGTTTACCAACTTTAGCATAATCCAAGTGATCAACTTAATTTTGTAATTTTCGGGAAAAAAAAATCGATAACATTTTTCTTCTATTATTCTCATATTGTTTGTCGTCAAATTCTCATATTCCGAACATCTTCCAAAATCTCTTTTTCTAATTTGTTTGTATTAAAAAGAAAAGTTAAATATGTTTTGACTTTTGGGGGCAGCGGCTGCCCATGCCAAACTCAACTTTGAGTTGGTAAAATGACAGCAAAAAATTGTACCATCTTTTCAATTTGCAAGAGATTGATTTGTTGTTTAAGTTTTAGAATTTTGTAAGTTAGGCCATCATTGATGAGGCTTTGGATAAATGATGTGTCCCGCCGCCGCCGCCACATATTTTGGTTTATTGGAAGAAATTTTATTGGGCGGCCTTCATTTCTTTTCGTCATTCTTCCATTTTCATTTGTCCATTATATTTGCAATGATAGGTTTCAATAACTCCACTCGATTGACTAATTGGGACCCGTTTGATAATCATTTGATTTTTTATTTTTTAGAATTAAGCTTATACACACGTATTTCCACCTATAAGTTCTTTGGTTTTAGTATAAATCTTGTACCCTGTTTTCAAAAATCAAGTCTAAGTTTGGAAACAAACAAAACTAGTTTTCAAAAACTTGTTTTTGTTTTTAAAATTTGGCTAAGAATTCAAATGCAACTTTAAGTAGGATGAAAGTCATGATAGAAAATTAGGAGGAAACAAGCATAATTTTCAAAAACTAAATGGTTATCAAACAGAACCTAATTAATTAGGATTAAGGGACAACTAATTAGATAAATGACTATTAAATTATTAATTAATCATTTTGATAAAAATGTCCCACGTGTTTTTTTTTTTAAAATTGTCAATCTCTAATTTTAAATTGAATGTACAAATAAATAATTGGCTAAATTAGCTCTCACTCCAAATTAGGAAACTAATATCTAAAATCGAATCTTAAATCAAAGATCAAATCTGTTTAAATTGCCAACAAGAGCTTAACTCAACTGGCATGAATTTGTACTAATGATCATAAGGTGAATTCCCTCACCGCGTATTGTCAAAAAAAAAAAAAAAATCTGTTTAAATTCTAAATCCTATAAACTACCATATAAAACCATGAAGTCTTAAATCAAATTTAAAACAAAGAAGATTTGAACCACGAACCGAACCCTTTAGTTCTCAAGAGTTGCGAGAAAATCAATTTTTTTTTTTTTTGGTTTTGGTTTAAAACCGAACTAGTTAGTTTCAGTTCTTAGATGGGTTGGTTCGGTTTTAAACCGATTTTATTTCTTTTTTTTTTTCTTTTGATTATGTCCTATTTCTTAAAAGAAATATTCTAAAAAAAAAAAAAAAACAAACAAACAAACAGATTCCCCATTTTTATCTTCCAGAAACTTGAGGGAGGCTTCAAAAAAAAGGAAGGAAGAAGTAGTCTACGCATGAGTGTTTTCTCAAAAAAAAAAAAAAAAAAAAAAAAAAAGTGAAGGAAAAGCGACAGGGCGATGACGAACAACCACGACGAGAGGAATCAACGGCGACCATGGTAGGAGGAAGATGGATGCAATCCCAGTGAGAAGGAAAAAGAGTGGAGATGGAGAGAGGAAAAATAGTGTAGGTGGAGAGAAGGAGGGAAACGACACTGAAGTGGGAATAGGTGACTAAAGATTAGGGTTTTAGAGAAAGATGAAAAAATAGGGGCAACCAGATAAATGACCATTTTAAAATAGCTGTTTTGAAAAATGGCCATTCGTGTTTTCATTCGGAGAAATGACTAAAAGCTAATTTTAGTAAATTCTTTTGGCAACAAAGTGGACGAAAATACCCCAACATTCATAAATAAATTAAACCGAAAATATAGTATAAAACCAGGGAGAAAATCTAGGATTTTTAGGGATTAACTCAACAACCAAATAATTTCAAATTAAACAAATAAATCTGAGAACTTAAATTTAAAACAAAGAAATTTAAATTCACACCGTAAACTAGAGAGAAAATCTAGGATTCTTACTAATTAATTCAACAACCAAATCAATAACAGAATTTCAAATTAAACCAAAAATACACGGTAAATCAGGAAGAAAATCTAGGATTCTTACGATTCAACAACCAAATCAATAACATAATTTCAAATTAAACAAATAAATCTGGTAACTTAAATTTAAAACAAGAAATCTAAGTTCAAATAAGAGAGAAAAAACAGGAGAACTCAAAATTTAACCACAATATATTGGATTCAATCAAAAATCAAGAACAACTAATAACTTACATGTTGCAACTAGGATTAAATAAAAAATGAAGAACAACTTCATGCATCTAAAACATCAACTCAAGAATAAAATGCCAGTGATAACATTTGGTAGACATGTTGCACCCAAAATATCATATCAAAAATAAAGTATAATCTGGAACAATTTCAAAAGGATCCAATTTCAAAAAGAGAAAATAAAAAGGGTCACCAATCCTATTAATATCACTATAAATGAGAAAATAAAAGCAATTGACCGAAAACTCTTCATAATCTCTCTTTGAAACCCCCATTTCAAAAAAAAAAAAAAAAGAGAAACCGTACCGTTCTTCGAAGGAAACCCTTTCAGCTTCTCGATTCTTCGTTCCTTCGAGAAAGACCAAAATTGATTCTTCTCCAACATTCCTCGTTCCTTCTAGCAAACCCCATCATTCTTCTTTTTCGATCCTTCTTCTTCAACTGATTCTCCTTCAATCTTCGTCTCGAAACCAAAACCCTCAACCCGATTCTCAAACCCCTTGACAGATTTACACTGTATTTACACAGACACTCGACATATTTACACTGTATTTACGCAGACATTCGAGAGAACATTCAGGAGCTTGAAGAGGTTGTGTTGACATTCAAGGGTATGCATGCTTCGATTCTCTTCTAACTTTTTGGTTTATATAGATATAAACCATTTTTTCACAAATAGGACAATTTGACCGAAGCTAGGACCCACCATTTTAATAAGAAAATGAAGAGAGAGAATTGATGTTGTAAATTCTGAAAAACCAAAGCCAAAAAAAGGTATATTTTGGGAAGACAAAAGGATTGATTCTGTAACTATCATTCCTTGATTCATGGAATTGGAGGTTACAGATTTTCATTTTTTTTTTTTTTTTAAATATCATCAGACAAATATAGGGGAGAAACGTGGGGAATGACTCAAGGGTAAAAATGGAAGTTCCAATCCCACAAAAATAGGTTAGAAAATCGGTTTGGCCATTTTTCATTAAAAAATACAGTTTGGCCATTTTTCAGAAATACCCTGTAATTTTTGGCCATTTCTTAGGATATCCCGAAAAAATAAGTATTGGGCTGACTATTTTGGGCTAGCTGGGCTATTCAACTATATATTGTAGTGGGCTTATTTAGTTTGGGCTAGGTTTTCTAAGAGATATTTAAGAATTCGGTTCAGTTCGGTTTTATATGTTTTTTTAAAGGGAAATTGTGATAAATGACTACAAAAAAAAAAAAAAAAAAAAAAAAAAAAAAAAACATTCTTGATTTTTGGCTACGGAAGTTTGGATTTTGCAGGCATGGCTACCGACATTTTAGGGAACTGTTTACTGGATTGTTTTGGACGTTTTTACCCCTTGTATTTACGGTTATTTACAGACGCTGGTTACGTCATTTCCGAGGACAGAGATGTGTTTTGGATGGTCAATGAATTTCAAAACGGTACATACAGAGGGTGTTGTGTAGTCGTTGATATCCCGAGTGTCAATACTGGTATACACCCCGTGGGGACAGTTTCAAAGGGAGTAAACTAAATCCCTAAAATCTCGGGATTTTAGTATATGTTTGTTGCAAATATAAGGGGAGGGAAACGAAACCGTTACCTATTTCAATTTTTTTGGTACAGTCGTTGATGTGGACTTTTCCTAACCGCAAGCGCACGGGTCAAGTAATAATATAGTGAATAGTAAATTCGAATGTCGTCCTCTGGATTGGCTTTTTAAGCAAATCAAGTATTGTGAATTATCTTGCCCAATTTTATTTAGGGATCAAAAAGTGATGAATATGTGATGATAAAAACAAATCAAAGCAAGTAAAAAGTATGGAATTTCAATTGGGAAAACTACTTAGGGAATTGATTTCGCCGATTTCGTTTAGGATTGATTTTAAAGAATAAGTTATTATGCACAATGAAATTATGAGCCAAAGACCCTTTAATCACAACTACCTTTTCCCGAGTATAATTGATTCTCATGCAAATTAACCTACTTGATATCCCTATCTAAGTTTATTAACAAGCAAGGCAATGAGATCTTTTAACCAATTCTAAAGATAATCTAAAACCGTCAAGAATTAGAAAGTAAACTTTATTCATGCAATCTTGAGTAAGTCTAGATCAAATTCCCTCTCCCGAGCTAAATTCGAAACTTAAATCATTCAACTAATGGCCAATTAATTGAAAGCATTAAATCAAGATTACAAACACAATAACATTGCACAACTTAAACCATAAATCAATCCATAAACTTAATCAACTACATCAATCCCTAAGCTACAAGTTTAGCTACTCATGAATGAAAATACAATCTCAACTAAACATATGAAAGCCATAAATCTAACTAAAGGAAGAAAAGGGAAAAGAAAACTCAATGTAGGCCGAGTCCCGACGTCCCCGTCACGATCCCCACGAACAATGGGTTGATTTCCAAGTCTCCCTCTTTGTTTCAGCCTCAAAAGTGCTCTGTTCTGCCCTGTTTACGGCTGTCTAAGGTCCCAAATTGAACTCCCCTCAAACCTAGCCGAAAATAAGCTTTTATTCTGATTTTTCGTCTGAGCGTCGAGACGCTGTCAAGACAGCGTCGCGACGCTGCTTCTTATACGCGCGTTCTGAATAAGGAAAAACGGTAGCGTCGGGACGCTTCCTATCATAGCGTCTCGACGCTGTGAGCTTTACGCGCCTAATCTGATATGGAATGTGAGCGTCGAGACGCTCAAGAGCTAGCGTCTCGACGCTAGCCTGCTGTTGACCGAGATTTGATTTTTTTTCCACTTTTACTCTTTTCATTCCTTCGCATCTTTTCACGCCCCCGATTAACTCTAATCTGGCATTATAGCTCCAATCCACCATTTCCTACAAAATAACCAATAAAGCACAATAAAACGGCCCAAACATCATAAAAGACTAGCTAAATTAAATAAGTAAAAGATAGCTAGCTATGCTCGCTATCAGTCGTCGCGTAGGGGGAGAAATGACTGAGCATGCAAGAGATGGTTGTCGACGCGGCGGATGAAGGTCGTTGGCATGGCGGAGATGGTTCGTCGGCGTGGTGTGAGAGGTAGGTAGTGATATTCACTCTGTTTGGCGGTGGGAAATGGTGTGGAATGGAGAGTTCGGGGGTGTGGAATGCTCTCAAGGGGTGTGGAATGCTTTCAAGGGTTTCTACTTTTGGAGGAAGAAGATGGACGGGTGGGCTGCTGTATGAAGGCTATATTGTGGTGAGGGTGGGCGATGACATGACGTTTTTTACCCCTTGACGGTTATTTACAGACGCCGTTTACGTCATTTCCGAGGACAGAGATGTGTTTTGCAGTATTTAATTGCAATTATTCATTCTAGTGGTGAGGGTGGACGGTATCTTCTTTTTAGCTTATTCATTTTTGGGGGAAAATTAGTATGTCTTCGGGTTGCTGGTGTTCTTATTTTTTTGGGTTTTTAATTGCTGATGTTCTTGGGTGCAGGTAGTATGTCTTCGGATTGAGAGGACATTTTTTCCAATTAATGCATTCTGAAGGTATTTCTCTCTACTGAGGGAGGTTGAACTTTGTTATCCTTCCCCAATAAAGGTATTGACTCCTTTTTTCCGGGTAGCAACTTTTTTTGGGGTGCAAATTTTTTCAGTAGTAACACCTACTACTAGTTTTGTTTTTCAAACTAGTTTTGTTTCTTGGATTTTTTATTTTTCAAACTTCCGAAAATGTCTCCAACTTTTTTTAGGGGTATATTTTATCTCTCCTAAACTCTGATTTTGATTTTAAACGTTAAGAATACATTAGGCAGTTTGTTGGGGGCATATTTGTCTTTTACAAATATGGATTCATTAATCATTAAATCGTTTAGCCATCTATTTAATTTTTAAACGTTTATAGCTATATTTCAAGCCACCTATTTATTTTTAGTCATATTTCTTGTTGCCCCTTTTTTAAAAAGTCAAGTCAAGAACCGAATAAAAAATTTTGGTTTTTCAAAAGGATGAACCGAGAAATTGAAAACTACAAGAAAAACCGAACCGAAGTCCGATTCGTCGGTTTGGGTTGGTTTCTGCACGCCCTTATTGGTCATTAATGTGTAGACGAAGACATATAAAAATTTCATGGGTTAACTTCAAACATAAATTAAGTTATAAAATGTTGTGGATAGACAGTATTTGCATACATAAAAAATCATACGTGCATTATTGCTAAAAGCTGTACAAAAATGAATATTTACATCTTATTCTCCATGTTTTACGAAAACATTTGAAATAGGCAACAAAAAGATAAGATATGACACTAACATGCTACATTGTTGCCATATCAAAAATATATATATATATATATATATATATATATATATATATATTATGGATACATACTTTATTGTATTACAAATTTGGAATATTTGTAAGCAATTGACTACTTGTTGAATGGTGCAAAGAGCTAAAATTGTTATTCTACATGGTGTATTTGAAGCATTTATAGTATTTATCTATAATATTGAAAAGATGGTTGAAAAACACTCGAGATAAAGTTAGAATAGAAGCGTCAAACCTATTTTTTGATATAGTCCTTAGCAACAACCCTGAGGAGTTTCTTCTACTTAGACTTGGCAATCTTCCTCCAAAAAGTTTGGGAGATACTTATGGATGAATCTTTAAAAAAAAAAAAAAAAAAAAAAGAAATTGATTTCGAACCCCAATGGAACAAAAACTTGACACTGATTTCTTAATTGATTGTGGTTGTTTAGTTTTGGTCAAACAATGAATCTATGGATTTAGGGTTTAGCCATTTTTTCATTAAAAAAAAAATGTTTGACCATTTTTCAAAATACAATATGTATATGTATATGCATTTGTCACCATTCCAATGGGATTAATCTTATCCTATGGGCTTGGCCCAAAACATTGCTAAGTGCAAGTTCAATCGACCTATAATACTCTTTGGGCTTTAGATCGGGTAAGTCCAACCTCCAACCAGGCTTATGGCTTTCATTGGATGAATTTTTGGATCATGCTTTAACCAAATAATTATGGGGAATTGTGCTAAATAGCTAGAAAAAAAAAATCTTCTTGTTTTTTGGCTACAGATGTTCAAAATTCGCAGGGGTGGCTACCGCATTTTCAGGAACTGTTTTCTAGATTTTTTTTGACATTTTTACCCCTAGTATATACGACTATAGACAAACGCCGTTAACAGATTTTTTTTGTTTTCATTCAGTTTCTCCCCTTTTTTTCGGGATGGATGAATCCCGATTTATAGGGAGTTCAGTTGGTGGTTTGTGTTCAAGTGTATAAAAAGATCTACCTATTTTTTAGGTTTAGGTTTCAGCGTTTCCAACGGTTAAAAAAGATTTTATCCCTCACATTTTGCCCCTCATTATCCATGTTACAAAAGGACAACAATAAAAGTCGTAAGTAGCAGTACACACAGACAGATGACAATGCATATAAACTACACCGTATATATAACTCATATGGGGGTGGGACTGGGGTAAGTATGCATACACACAGGATGCATGCAGAACACGTATGTATGTAATACTATAGACAAATATCAGTTATGACATTCATCAGGTATTTGCATTCAGGTGAACATGGTACGGGGGTTATTATGGTTGCATCAACACAGACAAAGACAAAGTGTATTTTTATTGGGGAATCCAGACATACACGATACAGGGGGTGATTAACTCAAATACAGGGGGATTAAGTGTATACACACACAAGTAGACACATCAGACCATTCCATGGATGTATATAATAGTAGATACAAATCAAAGCATTTTTTCTATTAGACATGCCAATGTGTATGCACACATACATATGAGTATACCACAAGCACACTTTTTTCAGAGAAGTTGCAATAACGATGAAATGGTATTTATCAGTACATACCACCCTGGCAGGTTCAACATTTAAGTCAAATCAACACAAACCATCCACCAAAACCGCCTTCATGCATTTCCTCCCCACGCCCGTGCTTTTCGTCTTACAATAGAGCGGTATAATCACAGATTGGAAGGAAAAAATGAATCTCGAAAATATACGGTTTCAAAGGGAATAAACTAAATCCCTAAAATCTTGGGATAATGTATATGTTTGTTGCAAATATAAGGGAAGGGAAATGAAACCGTTACCTAGTTCAAATTTTTTGGTACAGTCGTTGCGTAGGGGGAGAATCAATTGAGCATGCAAGAGATGGTCGTCAAAGCGGCAGATGAAGGTCGTTGGCACGACGAAGGTGGTTCGTCGGCGTGATATGAAAAGGTAGGTAGCGATATACACTCTGTGGTGGCGGTGGGGAATGGTGTGGAATGGGGGTTTCGAGGGTGTGGAATGCTCTCAATGGTGTGGAATGCTCTCAAAGGTTTCGAGTTTTGGAAGAAGAAGATGGACGGACGGCTGCTGCATGAAGGCTATTCTGGTTGGAGGTTGGGCGGCGACATGACATTCCATAATTGCAGCATTTAAAGGTATAGTCTTTTTAGTGTTGGGTTTTATGCCCTAAATCTCGTAGATAGTGAATGTAACCGTTGACCGGATATTAATGAAATAATATTGATATATTTTTCCATTAATTGTTATTAGTTATTTTATATTTGTCTTTGCCTAATAATAACCCTAATCCAATAAACTAGACATCCAAGGTTGTAATATGAGTCTTGAACTATATGTAGCGACATATGGGATCATTGTTCAAGAAACAGCCTAAAGGGTCTATAGTATAGGGATAAGACTAGGTGCCTTATCCTAGTGACACTATGGATACGACCCACTTTGTATTTGATACAAACGCTGCGATCCAACGCGTTCGTGTAGGAGACATGCGAGTGGGGGTATCCTATGCAATGAGTTTGCATAAGACCGGACTGCGAAATAGTAACCACTGGTTATAACACCGTTAACTAGTTGGTTTTCTATTTCACTAGGACGACCTAGACAACTTAGTCTTAATCCTGAGTTGATTATGACTCCTTCTCATGAGAGATTGTCCTTTGATTTGTATGGGTGGGAGTGGCCAATACGCAGACTCAATAAGCCTACCACTTTGGGGACAAGACCGAATGGGGAGCTGGGAACATAATCGTACAAGATGGAATTCACTCCTTCCCGACTTTAGGGAAGCAGATGAGTGTTCCCTTAAGTGGTTACTCCAAGTCTTGAACAAAGGGCCCTACCCTCTCAATGACACGAGAGGGTTTTCTGTTTGATGGTTGGACCACAAACAGGTTGTTCATTAGAGGAGAATTGGTACTTAAGGAAATAGAGGTAACCCAGGGGTAAAACGGTAATTTGACCCAGCTGGTGTTACAGACATTCGTGAAGGACTAACTAGTCGATATTGGTCTATATCCGTGGACACAGAAAATATGTCTGTAGTGAGAAGAGTGCAACTGTGAGTCTATAGTGGAATGTACACACAGTTAACGAATATTGATTAATGTGGTTAATGAGTTTGACCAATTAATCTCACATCGTTGGAGTATCTGATCTGCAGGTCCATTAAGTCCCACTGGTAGCTCGTAAAGTAATTTGAGGCAACTAAGTAATAAAAGTAAATTGAAAATGTTCAATTTATTAAGGGAAACAAATATAATATATATTGATATATTATTATGAGAGAAATTAATATTTGAAAAGTTCAAATATAAATTTATGGAAGTTTGAAAGAGTTCAAAATAATGAATTAATTAATTTAAGGCCTAAAATGTGTTTGGGCAAATTAATTAATTCTAGGCCGGGAATTAAATATGTGATATTTAATTGGTGGTTAATTAATTAAAGAATTCATTAACCGGGAATTAATCAATTATGGAAATAATTAATCACTTAAGGAAGTGATTAATCATTTATGGAAATGATCTAATCACTTATGGAAGTAATTAGTCATTTGTGGAAAAGATTAATCAATTATGGAATTGATTGATCATGATTGATTAATTAAGGAATAAGATTGAATCAATTTTGGAAAAGATTGATTTAATTGAATATTTTATTCATGGCCTCTCTTCTATAAATAGAACACTAGACCTAATTGGTCATGACACTTGACATTCTTGCTCTTGCTTTTAGACTCTCAAAAGACAAGACCTAAAATTCTTTCTAGCCTCCAGAAAGACTCCCACAAGTCTTTTGCCTCCTAGACCTAGAGTCATACCGGTGTAACCTCTGTGGTTATTGTGTCAATCAAGAAGAAAATTCCGGCGATCAAGAGGCGAAGAGGCTGCTGCGTTTTCGTTCGTTGGAGCGTTGTTGGCGAAGAACGGTCAAGTCTACAACGAAGGTATGTGACGGTTCTTCCCCTTTTCTTTAGAAAAGCATGAAAATAAATTTAGATTTATTTTTAAGCATGTTTAAACTAAATTTCCAGCAACTTTAAAGAGTGTTTAAAGTTTGTTTGAGTTATCATAACGGTATTTTAATGTTAATTAATATACAACGTAAGGTCCAATCGATGCGCTTTCGCTGCGTGGGGACTTTTATTCCCTTCAATCGGCATCAGAGTCATCGCTGTCCCTATTAATTAATATTAAAAGTTGCGATAGGCTCTAATAGGTGGGATTTCTGCATAATGTATGTTCGGTTTGCGTTGAACTGTTTGGGTTAATTTTATGGCCATAGATTTTATATTATGTGATTTTGATCATGTAAGGCCCGGTGTTTCGGGTATTTTATGTAAATCGAGTCCTTGTAAGTCCGTGTCTAGATTTAGGGCTGTTATCGATGGAGATCGAGATGATTTTGGGCGAAAATCATGAAGAACGGCGCTGGAAATCGGAAAAACAGAGTGCAGAACAGAGGAATCAAAGATTTAGGGTTTGCTGGAAAATTTCCCGGCCGGGATCGAGACCGGGAAATTCTCGGCCGGGATCAGTCGGTCTGGTTCGGTTTATTTTGCTGGATCAACCCGATTTTCTGTGTTATTGGCTCGGTTCAGCCAATTTTTAGCATGGTTCGTGATTTTGGAGGCCGGTTCGAGGTGGTTCGGGGCGGTTCGTGATGTCTAGACAAAATTCTGGAGCTGTACAAGGATTTTTAGGATAGAATTTAGCTAAAAATGTAATTTAATGCTTTATTTTATCCTAGGGGCCAAAATTAACTGGTTCAATTGCTATTTATATGCTCTGTGGATGTCATATAGAATATTTAATCCCACCTTAGGTTATAAACATGCTCATGCATTTTTTATATATTATAAATTGTTATAATGTATGTTTAAATGCATGGATTTGTTTTCATATTTTTTAATATAAGTGTATATTAATTATATGAAAAATTGGATAGCATGAAGCATGTCATTACTTAAATTAAATATAAGTAGTTATGTTTAATGTGATGAATGAAACATGCTTGATTGATTTTCTTGATTGGCTTATAATTGTTATATTAAAAGAAAATCAATGTTGCATGAAGCATGAAACATCCATAGTTAATAATATAATTGTTATATTATTCATTTAATTAGTGTGGTTTTATTATTCAATTTGAATGAGATTGTTGAATGAATTAAACCCTAGATTCTTGATTATAGGATTAATCATTAAAATTTGAAATAGTTCTTTAATATTAATGATTAGAAACCGTCAATCTATAATCAAGATTTGCATGCAAACATAAGATCATAGGATAAATTGAATTAATTTTAAATTGTTTAAAATTAATTAGACCTAGATCAGTTTCTAATAGGATTAGAATCTTTTCTTACTTAGAATTTAAAATAGTTTTAATTGACTAAGTAGGAAAAACATTGCTATGATTATAAGGGAACTCCGCCAGTAATGTTCTATCTAAGGCTGGGGGTATTTAAGTTGACGGTTTACGGAACATCTCCTACCTGGGAACTGACCTGGAACATCGGAGTTGAATTAATCATAGTTAAATGTTAGCATGCAATGTCACTAGGTTAATTAAAAGTGTTTAATGCACCTAGATCTTTAGAGTAAAGACCTTACATTACTGAGGTTATAAGGGAACTCTCTCGGTAAAGTTCTGTCTAAGGCTGGGGGTATTTAAGTTGACGGTTTACGGAACACCTCCTACCTGGGAACTGACCCAAACATTGAGTTGAATTAACCATAGTAATGTTGACTTGCAATGTTGGGTTTATTAAAAGAAGTTTGCAGGGATAAAAGCCCTCGCGCAGCGGAAACGTTCAGAGACCTTAACCGGTTTAAATGCCGATTGGGATACCAATACGACGGCAAAACATATATATTTTACAGCAAGCAATATGAACAAAAAACATGATGTAAAACAAATATAAATCATGCTAAAACAGCCCTAAAATCAATAGATCTAATCTATAAAGGATCCTATTGATCCTAGGGTTCAAGAATACTTACCCTTGAAGTTTTCTTGACGAGATTTCACAAAAATCCTTCGATTCCACAGGAAAAACAGCAGTCAAGAACTCCTCTCCTTTGCTGGAAAATGATCACGAACACCACCACCACAATTGTACCGGTATCCTCTTAGGGAATGTGAGTTGAGAAGCTTGTGGGAGCAAGGTCTCGAAGGATTTTTCTCTGGAATAATATTCTGTATTCACAGAGGGAGTGGGAAACGAGAGAGAGAGCGAGAGAGAGGGAGAGAGACGTGAGAATGGGGAGCGATTATTCTGAAACTGAATCTGACCCCTTCAGTATTAACCTCACGCATAATATCAGGTAACTGAAATATCAGTTACCTGATATTTTTAATTAATTATTAATTTAAAATTATAATTTAAATTATAATTAATTAAATTTTAATTAAAATAACATTAATTTAAATCTAATTTAAATTAATATCTCTCTTATCTTATAGTTTAATTAAATCAAATTCAATTAAACTAAAACAATTAACTAATTCAAAATTAATTAATTTTAAAATAATAAAATTGAACATCATATATTCAATTATTATTATTCTCTATCATAAAACTATAGTATTAATATACATCCAATGCACATTAATTATAACCTATAGTTTTAATATGAATCAAACTCATATTTTAGTTTAATATTCGAACTCCTTCGAATACTTATTTCAACCTTAGAAATTTACCTCAACGCCCTTACAGAGCTACCGGTGGGACCTGATGGACCTACAGATCAGAAGCTCCAACGATATGAGATTAGTTGGCTAAACTCATTAACCAAGTTAATCAATATTCGTTAACTGTGGTTGACTCCACTAAAGAACCATAGCTGCACTCTTCACACTGCAGATATATTTCTGTGTCCACGGATATCGACCGTCAACAGCAAGTTAGCCCTTCACGTGTGTTCGTACCCCAGCTAGGTCAAATTACCGTTTTACCCCTGGGCTACCTCTTGATCCTTAAGTACTAGTGCTCCTCTAATGAACAACCTGTTTGTGGTCCAACCAACAAACAGAAACCCCTCTCGTGCCATAAAGAGGGTAGGGCCCATTGTTCAAGACTCGGAGACACCACTTAAGGGAACACGCCTCTACTTACCCTAATATCGGGAAGGAGTGAATTCCATCTTGTAACACTACGTTCCCAGCTCCCCACTCGGTCTTGTCCCCAAAATGGTAGGCTTATTGAGTCGGCGAACAGGCCACTCTCACCCGTACAAATCAAAGGACAATCCCTCATGGACAGGAGTCCATAATCCACTCAGGATTAAGGCCAAGTTGCCTAGGTCATCCTAGTGAAATAGAAACCAAGCTAACTAACGGTGTTACAGTTAGTGGTTAACTATTTCGCGGTCCGGTCTTTGTGCAAACTCATTGCACAGGATACCCCCACTGGCATGTCAACTACATGAACGCGTTGGATCAATACGTTTGTATCAATATACAAAGCGGGTTGTATCCATAGTGTCACCAGGATAAGGTACCCAGCCTTATCCCTATACTACAGACCCTTTAGGCTAAAACTTGAACATTGATCCCCGTATGTCCCTACATACTAGTTCAAGCCTCATTCTATTAGCCTTGGATGTTTAGTTTATTGGATTAGGGTTAATAAGACAAGATATAATACAAACATTGAATAATACATTACTTTTATTAATGTTGGGTCAAAAGTACATTTACTATCTACGAGTTTTAGGGCATAAAACCCAACAAACTCCCACTTGAACTAAAACTCAAGTTACAGGGAAAGTATATACAATATAATCCAAAGCTGGAAATGGTACATGTATGTTGTACATTACATAAAAGGTAAGTATACAAAATACAATAAACTAGGGCATCCTTACACCCAACTAGGGCATCCTTACACCCATTACACATCTCCCACTTGCCCTAGATTACGCTATATACATGTCTCGCAGACCTAGACTTTCTAGATGACCCTCGAACACTTTAGCCGAGAGGGCCTTCGTAAACGGATCAGCAATGTTGTGCTCGGAAGCGATCTGGGTCACGACCACATCTCCTCTTTGCACAATCTCTCGAATCAGATGATACTTCCTCTCTATGTGTTTACCTCGTTTGTGGCCACGAGGTTCCTTTGAATTGGCTACAGCCCCACTGTTGTCACAGTATAACGTAATGGGCAAGTTCATATTTGGAGCAACTTCCAAATCTGTCAAGAACTTCCTTAGCCAAACAGCTTCCTTAGCTGCTCAAGCAGCTACATACTCAGCCTCCATCGTGGAGTCTGCTATGCATCCTTGCTTTATACTTCTCCAAACTACAGCTCCCCCGTTAAGGGTGAACACTGACCCTGACGTAGATTTCCTAGAATCTTTGTCAGATAGAAAATCAGAGTTGGTGTATCCCATGAGAACTAACTCTTTAGCCCCAAACACCAACATGTAGTCCCTCGTTCTCCTAAGATACTTGAGGATTCCTTTAACGGCGGTCTAGTGGTCTAACCCTGGATTTGACTGATATCTGCTGACAATCCCTACAGCATAACAGATGTCTGGCCTCGTGCAGAGCATGACATACATTAAGCTACCTACTACAGAGGCGTAGGGAATCCGTCTCATATCCTCAACCTCTTGAGGTGTCTTAGGAGATTGTTCCTTAGACAGGTGAACCCCATGCCTGAAAGGCAATAAGCCCCTCTTGGAGTTTTGCATCGAATATCGAGCCAACATCTTGTCGATATACGTTGCTTGAGACAGAGCTAGCGTTTTGTTCTTTCTATCCCGAATAATCTGGATGCCAAGAACATACTGGGCCTCACCCAAATCTTTCATTTGGAATTGAGCTGCTAGCCATTCTTTTACGTCAGACAGATACCCTACATCATTCCCAATGAGTAGGATGTCGTCAACATAAAGTACGAGGAAAGCTATTTTGTTCTTGTTGATCTTCTTGTATACACAAGGCTCATCAACATTCTGGTCAAAACCAAAAGATTTGATCGCAGTATCAAATCTAATATTCCAAGATTGGGAGGCCTGTTTCAACCCATAAATGGATCGATTCAGTTTGCAAACCTTTTGCTCCTGACCTTGGGTTATGAACCCTTCGGGTTGAGACATAAAAATACTCTCGTCAAGGTTGCCATTCAAAAAAGCTGTCTTGACATCCCTTTGCCAAATTTCATAGTCATAAAATGTGGCAATGGATAAGAGAGTTCTTATGGACTTAAGCATAGCAACTGGAGAAAAGGTTTCTTCATAGTTCACCCCTTCTCGTTGGGTATAACCCTTTGCTACAAGTCTTGCTTTGAAAGTCTGTACTTTCCCAGCAGCATCTCTTTTTCTCTTGTAGATCCATTTACACCTAATGGGTTTGACCCCTTCAGGTGGATCCACAAGTTCCCAAACTTGATTGAAGTACATAGACTTCATCTCAAGATCCATGGCTTTGGCCCACTCGTCCTTATCTACGTCAGTCATTGCCTGACGATAAGACAATGGATCTTCTACGTCGTCATCAGGTATGACTACTTGTGTTTGTGTTAAACCCAAGTAGCAGTTAGGTTGTATCACAACCCTCCCACTGCGTCGAATCTCTCCTACTACGTGAGGAGGACTAGATTGACGAGAAGAACTGGATTCTCCAACAACTCTTGTTGAAGGACCAGGTTCATCAACAACCCTTGTTGATCCTTCTGTAGCTTTTCCTAATACTAACTTACTTCGTGGTCGATGATCTCGAATGTGGTCTTCTTCCAAGAAAGTTGCATTTGACGATACAAATACTTTATTATCTTGAGGGTCGTAGAAAAGACCACCTCTCGTTTCTTTTGGGTACCCAACAAATTGGCATATTCTCGTACGTGGTTCCAATTTCTTAGGATTTGTCACTAACACATGTGCAGGACAACCCCAGATTCGAAAGTAACGCAAACTAGGTTTACGCCCCCTCTATAACTCAAAAGGAGTTTCAGAAACACTTTTTGAGGGAACACTGTTAAGAATATGTACTGCAGTCTCTACTGCATACCCCAAAACGAGCTAGGCAACTGAGCATAGCTCATCATAGATCGAACCATGTCTAACAAGGTTCTGTTTCTCCTTTCTAATACACCATTCTGCTGAGGTGTACCAGGTGCTGAGAGTTGTGATTGGATTCCATGTTCTATCATATAGTCTTGGAATCTTTGATCCAAATACTCTCCACCTCGATCTGATTGAAGCATCTTAATTGTTTTACCTAATAGGTTTTCTACCTCAGCCTTAAACTCTTTGAACTTTTCAAGAGCCTCAGACTTATGACCCATTAGGTACAAGTAACCGTATCGTGAATAATCATCTATGAAAGAGATGAAGTATTCAAAACCACCTCGAGCCTTTACATTCATTGGACCACAGAGATCCGAATGTATTAGTTCAAGTGGTTCTTTGGCCCTGTAACCTTTTCCAGTAAAAGGCCTCTTGGTCATTTTACCCTCGAGACATGATTCACAGGGTGGTAAAGATGTATCTTCTATATCAGTTAGAAGTCCATTTTTAACCAAACGATCGATCCGATCGATGTTAATATGACCAAGACGAAGGTGCCAAAGATATGTGTTGTTACTTAAAGGAGAAACTTTTTTCCTTTTGTTTTGCGTTTCGGTTGTTTTAAACATTTCATGACTTAAAATAGCCTTAGCATCAGTTGGTCTTAACACAAACAAATTATTCTCACGCTGAGCAGAACATATATAAATACCATTCCTTGATATAATTGCTTCATTAAGCTGAAAGGAAATATTGTATTCTTGTTCTAACAAGGCGGAAACAGAAATAAAGTTCCTTTTAATTCGAGGAACCAAAAACAAGTTCTCCAAAACTAAAAACTTATTTCTAAAGAATAATTTCGCAGCTCCCACTGCACGAGCTGAAACGACGTCTCCTGTTCCAACCTTGAGCGTCATTTCACCATCTGCCAGCTGCTGGAAATCATTTCTCTGAAAAGAAGAGCAAACATGATTAGTGGCTCCCGAATCCAGTATCCAGGCGAACTCATCATGTTCAACGAGACAAGTCTCTAATACAAGTAAATCGAATTTACCTTCTTTTTCTCTTCTCTTCTCAGCAAGGTAGCGGGGACAGTTCCGCTTCCAGTGACCATCTGCATTGCAGTGGAAGCACCTGCCTTTGTCGGCCACGACCTTGGCCTTCCCCTTCCCTTGCACAGCCTGTGCAGGAGCCTTCCCCTTGTCTCCCTTCCTCTTCTGTATCTGCTTCGATGAAGAAGCTTGGGGTACAGATTTAGTCCCTGAGGATGAACCCTTCAGGAACTTCTTCTTGGAATGGGCCACATTGGCCTCTCCTTTAACCACATTTTTTCCCTTGCTCTTTTGTAAGGATTCCTAAATCTGTAACTCCGAGAGGAGGGTAGTCAGGTTGAACTGAATCTTATTCATGCTCACATTCGTCCTGAATGACAGATAACTCGCTGGGAGCGAGTGAAGGATGAACGCAACCTGACTGCGCTCGCAGACAACCCCGCCATTTGCCTCAGCTATATTGAACTGGTTAATCATGTCCAAGACGTGTTCCCGAACAGATTGACCTTCCAGCATCTTGGCATTGAAGACGTTCTTCAAGGCGTCGTGGTGGAGCTGGTAGGACGGAAGTCCAAACATCTCCTGCAGGGAATTCATAATCTCCCTGGCAATTTCCACGTTCTCGTAACGCTTGGCCAATACTTCAGACAAGCTGACCAATATATAGACTTTGACTTTTTCATTGGCCTTAGTCCAGCGTTCGTAGGCATCTTTTACTGCCTGAGCGGCAGTGCGAGGGGGAACGGGAGGACATTCCTCCGTTAAGACGAACCTTAAGTCCTCTACCACGAGTATAGTGTTGAGGTTAGATTTCCATTGTGGAAAATTTTCGCCAGCAAGTTGTTCGTTTTTAAGCAAGGAAATAATAGAGGAAGACATTGCTGAAAAAACAAACAAGTGATCGTATTAGTTATCTTTGCCTTAACCCATCACACTAGCAATACAAACAATTGCATACATCCAATACATTTTGCAAACAAACAATCAAAGAACCCTAATAAAACTATGATTGTGTTTCGCAACGATGCTTTAGAGGTTTAGAAGAACAGCCACCGAAGGGTGATCAGTTGTTCCTCCTCTAAAATGAGACTCTTCTCAGTCAATTTCTAATACCAGAATAACTCATATTCCATTAGATATTAACCACCGTTGTTCGGTCAAGGATTTTTTAACAAATTAACTCCTCCCTGTAAGTATAACCCTCCCACTTTCAGATCTTAGAGGCACGGACCAACAGGCTACCATTAGGAAAGACAACTGTTGGTAATTAGCCTAAGCGACCCTATCCTATTCAGGAGTTCACGGTGTTCCGAATCCTATGATCAGGCCCTCCGAAGGGGTGGTTGTGCCGAGACAACCCGCAGGCGGATCATAGGAATCTCACGTTGTGACCTAGGGGTGGAGACCGAAGGATACGTTGACACGTGTCCCACTCCCACTTACTATAGTCGGTGTGAACGTCACGGGGCCATAGGAGCAAAACTCAATTTAAATTAAGTTTTGTAATTTTCCTCCCACTAAAGTAACCTATCGAATATTTTAGGGTTTAATTAAACCTAGATAAATCCGGCTAAGTCATTTATCTAAGTCTAGTCATATTATAACTATTATAATAAGACCTAATGTCTAGGTTTATTAAACCAATTTAATTTACCTAGCGACATTATTCTAACATTAACCTGAGATTAATTCAACTCCGGTGTTCCAGATCAGTTCCCAGGTAGGAGGTGTTCCGTATACCGTCAACTTAAATACCTCCAATCCTTAGACAGAACTTCACTGGTAGAGTTCCCTTATAATCTCAGTAATGTTTGTCCTACTTAGTTCATTAACACTACTACAAATTTGGCCTTTGTTGACGGCTAAAAAGTATCAACTATCACATTCATTGACATTTTTTAGAAGTCAATTAAAGTGGTATCAATAAAAATAAAGCGTCAATATTACTGTTTTCATTGACGCTTATAGGACGTCAACAAAGATGTCTTTGTTGACGTTTATAAGCCATCAACAAAGACATTATTGACACGTTTTATCCATCAATGATATTCATAAAGCGTCAACGTAGTCACCTTTGTTGATATTTATAGAGCGTCAATATAGACTTATGTTGACATTTTTTCTTTGTCAATTATAGGACCTAAAATGTCAATATATCTATCTTTATTGACATCTTTACACTGTCAATAAAGTCTTTTATTGACGTTTATTAGCCGTCAAGTTACCATGCTAAATTGTCGAATATTATATTTTCATTGACGATTAATATCCGTCAATTATTGTGTTTTCATTGACATTTTTTAACCGTCAACTATACGTATTTGGAAAGAAAAAAAAATTGTTCCGATCCTTTTTATTCCTCTAGTGCAACCTGCATTTGCTCAAAACTACTAGAAATCTCAAATTAACATTATCACAACTTGCTAATTTACTAGTACCAACCACAATTTGCATTATCACAACTTGTTACATCAATTATTACACATTTTTCAACTACCATGTCAGGTAAGCTCACCCCCTTTTTCTTCAACCTCAGGAAAGATGGCTCATCTAATGAAGAAATCAGTTTCCCCAGATGTAAAGTTCAGCAAATGAACCTAAGATCAGACAATTGGCATTATAGTGTAAGCAAAATTTGTACTCGCAGGTATTAAAAAGAATGAAGCATATTAGATATAGCAACAGTTGTTCAAGTCTTGTGAATAAAGTCAAGTATATGAAGCATCATATTAAATGTTATGATACCAACATGAAATTCACCTATACATTTGAATACATAAATTCATAAAACACAAGAAAATATAGCAAAGCTAGCATTTATTACACCACATGATAGTATCTTAATTGTTAATTATTTAGCAAACATCTGAACCACAATTGACAACTCTACTGTTCCAAGTATTATACAAAGAACAATTCAACAATTGAAACAACTAAACTTTGGTAGCAATTAGATATAATAAATAGGTTACGCAACATCATATTGTCTAAACATCAGTACTTATGAAATAGTGTCCCTATATATGCATGATTATGATTTATGATGAACACATACTATCAAAAGAAAATTGAAATAACAAGAGGAAAGTGTGGCACATACAGATCGCATGTTTGCATATAAAGGCTCTAGATTGGGTACTTCAAGGCCACGCAAAGCACCAGTTAACCACTCACATGCTTCTACATTTTGAATCATGCACGCCTCATCAAAACAAACCCACAATCAAACATGCTGCATACTAGAACAAATGAAAAATCATTAGAGAGAAAAATAATTCATCCCTTATGTCAGTCAATCAACAAAATTAAGGAAGCCTTTAATTTCAATCCATCCCCAGTCAAACGCAGAAAAAGGTAATATAAATGCGTTCTTAGAATTAAGGAAGCCTCTAAATTCAATCCATCCCCTATGTTAGTCAATCAACAAAAATTTTTAGCTTTTTACTTCTACAAATCCTGCAATAAAAAAAATAAAATACTTGGTGTTGTAAAAAAGAGTGGCTAAGAGTCTCATGCCATGACATCTTATCCAACATCTAGGTGACAATAGTGATGTTATGCCTCAGGATTTAAGTTAATCTTGCAAAGGATAAACGAATCTATTAGATAACATCTCGCATGTAAATTAAGTTTAATAACTTCTGTAAGATGCAAATCAGAAGTTTGTTGATCATCAACGCATGAAATAGTTGGAATAGCTTCTTTCAGATGGAAGGTAAAATTTAAAAACAAGGCAAAAGGAAACAGAAGGAGGTAAAAATCACAGTAGAATATGTAGTTTAAACTGAAATCCTGCCAAATAGAAGTAAACCATGTCATCCTAAAATTTATATCTAGAAGGGATGGGGTGCTAGCCTTCTAGAGGCTTACAAATCTAACCCATTAAGTACATTTTCTAGACTTAAATTATCAAAAGATCCATGTTAACAACTGAAAACTAGATAGTACTTGGTTGCTTCCATTGGGCTTGTTTTTCATTTATTGCAAAGCCTACAACTAATTGTAGCTTCTTGCACTTACAATTCATTGTTGTCTCTCTAAGTGTTGTTTCTTGGCATTTGTCCTTTCGTATTCACAATTTTCCAAATGTCGTTAGCTCGGTCTAAGTCTTGAATCCGTGGGTGGAAGCCTTTCCTTAATCTGTGATCAAACACCAAGGATCAAATAAGATTAAAAAGGACAAGTAATTGAATTTAGATTCGACAAAAATGAAAAGACATGTATGAGATACAGAGTTAATACATCTATGTACCTTTAGGTCCAGTTTCAGTCATGAAGTGAAACTATTGACCATCGAAAGCCTTCACTAAACAAGTTACTTACCTACTAAAAAGGAAACAGTAGGTACATCGCCCTTAGACCCTTACCCTTGGATCGAACTTAAAGGGCTTGCTTGAGAACTGGAAGAATGATGATAATGATAGCATAAATAATTTAAAAATAAATGATCATGTAAAAAAACTAATTGGAAATAGACCCTACAGTTTGATGAGGATGGTCTAGTTCTTTGACATTTGAAATTTCACCTCCATATAATGGATTTCAATTATTTATACATTACACACAAAACATATAATGGTTGCATCCATTAATTGAAAAGGTTCAGGATACAAGGAACTAAATGATTAATAACTCTGCTTGTCAAATTGGTTAAATGGGATAATAGCTTGGATAAGCATAAGACTTGTTGATGTAGCTTTCATATTGAACCAAAGGGAATTTAATGAAAACGAGGCAAATCAAGCCAAACTTTCGTCTTTGCCTCCTCATCAGTAGCGATAGACAAAGTAAGAGAGCCCAAATCTGACAAACAAGGAAAGATGAATTGTATAATGTTTTCAATATTGTACTAATAAAGCAAAGAGAAAAACTTATCAACTCTTGCCTTTCTCTTACATTGATATCAGTCGAGGGAATTATCGGACATCAAAGGAAAATGGTATTCCTCTCTGTACACTAGCCGTTGAGACATTTTTTTTTACTTTTTTTTGTATTTGCTCTGTAATTGTTGGGATTGTTCCCTGTTTTGTAGATTTGTGAAAAACGCAGAAAATTCTCTAGAAAGTAGATTCAAAATTTCAGTTTTCACATCAAGATAAATTGAAATCAAAATACTAAAACACCACCTTCAAGCGATGCCGATTTATTTTGTAAAATGAATCAAATTCAATAGAAAAACAAAAATCAAAATACAAATTAGTAGAGAAATCAAAATAAAACTCACGAGTTAGAACCGATTGGAGCCACTAGAGCAATGGACACAAATTTTGAACAAAAAGAAACATAAATAAATTACAACCAGCAAGATAAAACTAGAGCAATGGACACAAATTTTGAACAAAAAGTGGGAACTAAATTTAAAAAACAAGAGAAAGGTTAAGGCAATCAACAAAGGTAACTAGCAACAATACCCAAAAATTAGAAAATAGTTGAATCAACCAAGAGAGGGACAGACAAACCTTAATTGAGAGTGGTGGTTGGACAGATTTTGAGGCTTGAATTCGAGTGGGTATTGTTGAAATTCAAGAATCCATGCGTGGTGGTTGGAATCTTGGAGTTGTCAAAAACACATTGAAAAGCTGCTACTCTCGTGAAAATTCTGCTCAAGCAATATTAGTACAAATTGAACGAAGATGGGTGGTTGAACGAAGATGGGCGGCTGAACGAAGACTCACAGGCGGCTGAATGGACGACTTCACAGGCGGCTGAACGAAGACACGCGACGGACGTCTTCACGGGCGGCTGAACGAAGACTAACGGGCGACATCACGGGTGGTTGAACGCACGACAATCTCACGGGCGGTTGCAGTGCGTGAAGATGGGAGGCTGCGTGAACAAGAAAGAGAGGGAAAAAGAAAGGAGATGGAGTCTAGGGTTTTTTTTATCTTTTTTTTATCTTTTTTTTTTCTTTTTTCTTTTATTTCTCTTAATCCATCTAAATAAACAAAATAAAACAGAGTCTTACGTTTTTTTTTTTTAACTTTATCTCTTTTCTAATTAAAAACCAAATTTAAACTCCTAAAATCACTCCAAGTTTGGGAGCAATTTAAAATTAAATTCAAAATCCCAAAAAATGATAAATCTTTTGACGTTTAATACCCGTCAAGAAACCCTCATTAATATTGACGTTTATTGTGCGTCAATATAGTAATGTTTATTGACGCTTATTAGTTATCAATGAATGTGGTTTTTATTTACAGCTAATAAGCGTCAATAAAAACCGTCAACAAAACCCTTTTCATTGATATCTTTTGTCCGTCAACTATGTGAAAAGGCGGAGTTGAACAAAAATCTACGTAAAGTACGTTTTTAATCACATTTATTGACGTTTTTTGTCCGTCAACATAAACCATATCATTTCTTGATACCATAAAACCGTCAATATATCTATTTAATTATTAATAATTTATTTTAAAGTACAAAAATTATGTTTATTGACACTTTTTTTACACAAGCGTCAATAAACGTAAAAAGTCAAGCGTCAATAAAGGCCAAATTTGTAGTAGTGTAAAACTATTTTAAAACTAAGTAAGAATTTCTAATCCTATTAGAAAAAAATGATCTTAGGTCTAATTAATTTTAACTCTTTTAAAATTAATTCATTTTAACCTAAGAACCTATGTGAGCATGCATGTCTTGATTATAGATTGACGGTTTCTAATCATAAATTTTAAACTATTTCAAAATTTTAATGATTAGCCCTATAATCATGCATACTATAGTCTTAAAAACAATTAACAATCATATTCAAGTTAATGAAATTAAAACTATAGAACTTTGCATTGCATGATAATTAATATAACTCTTATATTAACCTATGGATGTATCATGCTCAATGCAACTTGATTTCCATTTTTAATTCATAAACAATTTTATTATTGCCAAAAATGGAAAATCACCTTAGCATGCTGCAAACAATTTATTTTTAATATAACTCTTATATTAAAACTATGTAATTGCATGCATCATACTTTTCCATTTTCATGAATTTAATATAACTCTACTATATATTAAATAAATCATGAAAATCCATGCATTATCATCAAATATTATAATCACATTATAACATACATAATGCATGAGCATGCTTTATATCCTAAGGTGGGATTAAAATTTAAATGACATCCATAAAGCATTTAAATAGCGAATAAACCGATTTAATTGGCCCCTAGGATAGATTAAAGCAAAATTACACTAATAAAGTATTAAATCTATCCTATTACATAAATCTGCAGCTCCAAATCCGGTCTACAAGCCTCGAACCGACCCGAACCACTTCGAACCGGACTTGAAAAACTCGAACCGCGCCCAAACCGAGTTAAACCGGACCAAACCAGTTCCAGCTAACCCAAACACCACGAACCGGACCGGCAAATTAGGGCACCACCCACGTTTTGACGAAAAAACTGGCACCGCACGAAATCGTGACAGCGTCGAGAAGCTGAACAGATAGCGTCCCGACGCTAGCGCGACTTCAATCGTCTGGTGCACGAAATCGCGACAGCGTCGAGACGCTAACTGCTCAGCGTCCCGACGCTGTTGCGTCTGGAGCTGAATTCTAGGCAGAACCGTGGCTGTTCTTCACGAAATTCGGCGATTTCTTCCACGATCTTCATCGATTTTCAAGCCTTATCTAGACCCGGACTTTACAGACTCAATTTACAGCAAAATGCCCAAAAACACAGGGCCCCTTACATGATCAAATCGATGAAAATACTGTAAATCTAAGGCCAAATTAAATCTAAACAGTTTATCGCAAACCCACATTCATAATGCAAAATTAATCCCACCGAAACAGCCAATCGCAAATCCCAAATCAATATTCAAAACACGATTTGGCTCTGATACCAATTGCACGGATAAAAGCCCTAGCGCAGCGGAAACGTTCAGAGACCTTAACCGGTTTAAATGCCGATTGGGATACCAATACGACGGCAAAACAAATATATTTTACAGCAAGCAATAGGAAAAATAATCATGCTGTAAAACCATAAAGCATGCTGGAAAATATATAAAAAACTTCTAGATCTAATCTAAGAGGGATCCTATTAATCCTAAGGTTCAAGATTACTTACCCTTGAAGTGATTCTTGAACGTTTCGCCAAAAACTCTTGATTTTCCACCGAAATACAGCAGCAAAAACTTCTTTTCTTCACTGGAAAAAGATCACGAACACCACCACCAAAATTGCACCGGTATTCTCTTAGGTGTGTGTGTTGAGTGGCTTGTGGGAACCCAGATCTCTCTTAATTAATTAAAATAACATTAATTTAAATCTAATTTAAATTAATATCCCTCTTATCTTATAGTTTAATTAAATCAAATTTAATTAAACTAAAACAATTAACTAATTCAAAATTAATTAATTTTAAAATAATAAAATTGAACATCATATATTCAATTATTATTATTCTCTCTTATAAAATTATAGTATTAATATACATCCAATGCACATTAATTATAACATATAGTTTTAATATGAATCAAATTCATATTTTAGTTTAATATTCGAACCCCTTCGAATACTTAATTCAACCTTAGAAATTTACCTCAACGCCCTTATAAAGCTACCGGTGGGACCTGAAGGACCTACAGATCAGAAGCTCCAACGATATGAGATTAGTTGGCTAAACTCATTAACCAAGTTAATCAATATTCGTTAACTGTGGTTCACTCCACTAAAGAACCACAGCTGCACTTTTCTCACTGCAGATATATTTCTGTGTCCACGGATATCGACCGTCAACAGCAAGTTAGCCCTTCACGTGTGTTCGTACCCCAGCTAGGTCAAATTATCGTTTTACCCCTGGGCTACCTCTTGGTCCTTAAGTACCAGTGCTCCTCTAATGAATAACCTGTTTGTGGTCCAACCAGCAAACAGAAACCCCTCTCGTGCCATAAAGAGGGTAGGGCCCATTGTTCAAGACCCGGAGACACCACTTAAGGGAACACACCTTTACTTACCCTAATATCGGGAAGGAGTGAATTCCATCTTGTAAGACTACGTTCCCAGCTCCCCACTTGGTCCTGTCCCCAAAATGGTAGGCTTATTGAGTCGGCGAGCAGGCCACTCTCACCCGTACAAATCAAAGGACAATCTCTCATGGACAGGAGTTCATAATCCACTCAGGATTAAGGCCAAGTTGCCTAGGTCATCCTAGTGAAATAGAAACCAAGCTAACTAACGGTGTTACAGTTAGTGCTTAACTATTTCGCGGTCCGATCTTTGTGCAAACTCATTGCACAGGATACCCCCACTCGCATGTCAACTACATGAAAGCGTTGGATCAATACGTTTGTATCAATATACAAAGCGGGTCGTATCCATAGTGTCACCAGGATAAGATACCCAACCTTATACCTATACTACAGACCCTTTAGGCTAAAACTTGAACATTGATCCCCGTATGTCCCTACATACTAGTTCAAGCCTCATTCTATTAGCCTTGGATGTTTAGTTTTTTGGATTAGGGTTAATAAGACAAGATATAATACAAACATTAAATAATACATTACTTTTATTAATGTTCGGTCAAATGCACATTTACTATCTACGAGTTTTAGGGCATAAAACCCAACACCCTTGAGGCTCCATCGAACGGACAGGGGTCCCATTTCCTAAAATCTCTTAAGCACCTAGCCTCTCGTGATAGGGCAGCTTCGTTGTTCTGAGGCGCTTGGGCCTGTCGCCCCGCAAGCACGCCCGCAACTGCAGCCTGAACTGCGGTCTGAACTATTGCCTGAACATCCACTGTGACAGGTCCTACCGCAGGCCCCGGTTGTTCCACTTGTGGGTTTTCCGGTAGATTTCCTCCTTGCTCCACAGGTGGCACGACTAGTTCAGGGGCTGTACGACCCTTACCACGACCTCTTCCTCGACCTCTTCCACGACCTTGTGCTTGGGGAGGCATGATCTATTACACAAAAATCTCTTATCATCTTACTAATTTTTTTTTTCACAACATGAGACTTTTCGAATACATATAACATGTGCAGGCTACAAAATAAACAACGTGTACCTGGCGTGACCGGATGCTTGTTTTCAAGCCATGGATACACCTAAGGTTTACAATGTAAACCAGTCTACAAAACCTATAACCTAGGGCTCTGATACCAACTGTAACGACTCTACTTTTCATGACTAGAACCTAGGACCGTCACCACATACATATCATTCTACTTCTAAGAACAACGAGAAAATGACATTTATAGTAAAACATACTTAGAAAATTTGCTAAACTTTTCAGCCTGGGGTCCTAGTTAAAACAGATCAAAAGAATCTTTAGCCATACAAGCAAAACTTAAAGCGGAACAAAACATAAAACGTCGCAATACAAGATCAAAGGAAGAATTTCAAAACATTAAATGCGGAAGACTATCCTAAAGAAATATCCATGGCTCAGCAATACTCCGTCACGCGTTCTGTACACCTTTACCTCTACCTGCAGTTATATGTAAGGGAAAAGAATGAGTATTTAAGAAAATACTCAGTAAGTAGCAATCAAGGTTTTAACACCTTATTCGAGTTAAGGGCCTAAGGGTTAGGTCATCTCATTCTCATTCATTTCATTTCATTTATCTGCAGTTCAGGTCTCGTGTTCAATTAGTTCACCTATATATATAAGTTTGCCAACTCACTAATAGTGCACAAGTGGGAGTTTTGGGAGGTCTCTACTCCTACTGATGGTAGACGACACCCAGTCAGTGGAGCTAAGTCTCATCCCTCCAGGCACTACTGGGCGCGTAGCGCTCTAAACTACCATTTCACTGGTGGGGCGTTCATGGGTTTAAGTCAGAAATTAACTTCCACAGTTAGTAAATGGCACCTAGTCTGCGAAGTCAAGTCCCGCCCATTAAGCCCCTTATTTCAGTCTAATACATCTCAGTCCTAGGTGTTTAATTGACACGACCCTCTTCTAAGGCACTAGCCTATTATTTTCCCTTTCTTAATCCTTTTCCCTTTAGGACCCCTTAACTCTTGCTATTTTTAAACGACAACCCTCCTAAGCAGAGAAAAACACAAACTCCCAGTTGCCCATAACAATGCCAGTCAGCTATAAAATACACATCAGTCATACACTCGCTTCTATCACACAACACAATTATACATGTAGTAGCCATATTCTTGAAATTAACGCAACATATCACCTCAGTCTCAATACGAACCACTTATACACATTCTCATGCTAGGAGTAAACAAATCATTCAAAACATAAACATTTCATTCCAATGCAGCATGTTACTTACCATGCTCAGCTACCATACAATGCACTTAAAACATGGAATTTGAATCCAATTAGCTACTTAAATTCCAAGGGGCAATTTAAGGATTAAATCCAACTCATGCTATTTTAAACCATACTCAACTTAAATGAGTTTAAAGCAGAGAATTTATTCCAACGACTACTTACCTTAGTGAAGGAGATACTTGATTAACCTTCCAGAAATTCCTTAACTCCAAGGTTTTTAAGCAACTACAACAAGGAAAGAATCTTTAATTAAATAGGGACTCTAATCCAAGCATTCAACTAAGAACCCATTTAAATTTGGGGGTAAATTAACACCCAAAACTCACCCAAAACAGAAACACCGCTTGTTGTCCAACCGTCCCAAAATCGCCCAACTTCGACAATTCGACCTCCAAACGCTACGGGCACCTTGAAATTGGAAGCTAAAATCAATGGGTATGCATGATTAAACATTAAATTGACCAAAACCCCTAAATTCCAACTTACAAAATTCTTTACTCACAGGCTGAAGGCATTGCACATTCAAGACACGAGAGTCTGTTTCCTTGAGGCAGAGACGGCGGCGATCAATTCCAAGCGACAGAAACGATCAGATCTAAACAATGACAGCGAACAGACTCGTGCGGCGGCGACGTCGATCTGTTACAGAAGGGAGAGAATGAGATTGAGGGGGAAATAGACGAGAGAGATAGAGGGAGAAAGAGAGAGAGCTCAAGGAGAGGCGGCGCGGCGTGCGGCGGTCTGCTACGGAGGAGGCGGCGACGGCACGGCAGCGACGCGGGAGAGAGAGCTGCGAGGGAGGGGGAGCGAACCGGGTTAGAGAGAGAGAGACGGAAACGGGAGGGAGATACAAGAGAAAAACGGAAGAGAGAGGGAGCTTACAGTCGGCGAGCGACGGCGACGGAGGCGCGACGGCACGAGCTGCGGCGGCGTCGATGGTCGGCGTGCGGCGGAGGAGACGGGGCCGAGAGGGAGCGAGAGAGAGAGGGTTAGTATTGCTGGAAGAATTATTTGTCCATGCTGGAAGAATTATTTTACTGCAGCAGTGCTTGGTTTTGCAGGATGCTCAGGTAAAGGTTGAAGGTATTGTTGGAATATCTTTTTTGATTGAGTTGTGCTATGACTAATGTTTTGAATTTTCAAGGGAAGGTGAGTTAGTATTGCTCGGGACGCGCAATAGTTCAAGTTTGGGGGTATGATAACTGTCCGAAAGGTAGTTATTTAGGCTTTAATTCTATAGGGATTTGTGTGTCTTTTGTGCTTAATAGGGTTGGTTTTAGATATATATTATATGTTTTAACCCATTTGGAAGAATGAAGGTTTTGAAAGTTATTTTGTGCAGAAAATACTATTGAGTGACGTGAGGGAGCAAATTCTGTGTTGCAGCATGGGAGCAAAACTGCCACATCACAGCTCGTTAGCCAAGTTGACAAACCGACTTCTATTGAGTTATTTTCGGGATAAAGGAGTGAGGAGAGTCTGCCATGTGTCCAATTTAACCTAATTCTCGTCTTATAAAAGGAGGAGCCATCAAAGATAAAGGCATTCACGATTTGGAGACCGAATCAATCGGTCGGAGGCCGAATTGACGGTGGAATGGAGATCTAAGAAGACCATTTGCGATTCCACTCAAGGAGACGAAGTTCTTCCATGTTCTTGGTGGTTTAGAGCAGCCGTTTCATCCCCATTTGCTGAAAAGGATTAATACTTCTTGTTTATTTCGCTTTATGGAGGTGCTTATCGAGATTGTAACGTATTTTATGTCTTCAATCATGAACTAATTGCTTTGTAGGCATAGGTTAAGAATTATGTGATTGTTATATTTATAAATCTGGAAATTCTATTTGATCATGATCATCTTGAATTATCGTTGATCTTTATTTTCATTATGTGCCCGCCTAGCTAGCTAGCCGGTATGTATAGCTTCTCCTAGTTTCAGGGATGATTTAGGAGTAGTGTGGCGATAATTCACGCTAGATCATTGTGTATTGGTGAGCGCCAGTGACTGAGTTAGGGATAGCCAGTTGCCTAGTGCTTGATCGGTAGAGCTTCATTGGTTTTGAAACATATTCCAAAAAATCCGAAGTTCCGGGAGGATCCCGCTGATAATACTGCAGGAGATTGACGGATCAAAAGAATTGCTGGAGCATCTTTATAACAATTACAGAAGTCTTAATCTGTGTCTGTTTCCATTCTGTTTTCTCTAGTCGTAATCACTTACTGCTTCCGCATATCTTTTGTTTCAGCATTTTAAAAACCCAATCAATTTAACCAACCATTTGAAATCACTAAAAAGGCAAATTAAATCAATAGAGGTAGGCATTTCAAGACCCTGTGGATACGATAAATACTTATCACTTGCTGCTAGATTGTGTATACTTGCACAGTATTTTGGAGTCAATTTATCTCATATTTTTAACCACTCCAGAATTGCAACACTTGCCGTTACAAGTTGGGTCGGCCTAAAACATACACACACACATATATTGTGTTGATCGACCTAAATGGCCAATAGATAGATCGACTTAAACACACACACACAATATATTTTAATTTAAATGTTTTTCAATAATGCATTTTTCAAAAAACATTTTATATAAAAGTTGTTTAGAATTTAAACACTCATATATTTGGTTACATTTTCTCGTAAGTGTTTTTATACACAAGTTATTATATACTTAAAAACTCTTTTTAAAAAATTTTCTTTCAAGTATTTCTTTCAAAATGGTTTATTTCTCAATCTCATTTTTTAAAAAGTCATTTTTAGTGGTTGTCAAATCCTAGAAATTTTTTCAAAATGATTTTTTTTTTCAAAATTAAACACGTGAAAAGTTAAACCAAACACTTGAAACCAAATTTTTTAAAAAAAGAGTTTTTAAGTATATAATCACGCATGTATAAAAACACTTATGAGGAAATGTAACAAAAAATATGAATGTTTAAATTTTAAACAATTTTATGCAAAATGTTCATAGTAAAACGTATTCTTGAAAAACACTTAAACTAAAAGGAAGTCCAGACGAACCCTAAAAAGGTTCTCTTCCACAACTTTATTGTCTTCTCTTCTTTTCCATCTCACTGCTAAGTAAAGAGGTAATAAAGTTTCCCCCCAACCCATATACTCTTTATATGCTCATAATTTTTCAAACGAAATTAGAGTTTGAAACTTTGCAAAAGAGTTATATTATATGTTCATTTATTATTATTATTATTATTTAAAACTATTGATAAGAAACTAAAGTTTTTTATTTTTTATCATAATATAAAATATTTTGAGTATAATAAATGAGCAACGTTGTTTAAACATTTTGTTTGTATATTTAATGTAGAAGGTTTTGTCAAATTTGAGTGATAAACATGAAAATTATATGGAATGAAATTGAAGAAAAAATGAGTTTATAACATTAATTACAAAATTTCAAAAAAGAAATTAAAGCATTCAAATGATTCAAGACTTATATTTTCATGTGATCGTGGATTCTTGTTAATTTTTCCTTCATAAAGTGGCAGAAGCAATTAAGAAGAAACTTCTAAGAAAAAGCGAAAAAGAAATAACAATTTTACACTAACAAATTTATTTTTTATATATACGATTGATTTTTTTTGAAAAGACATGACTAATGACAAATTTTTTTAAGTATATTTTAATTTAAATCATTAAATGGATGCACCTATACACAAATGGATAAATCGATTCAATGGGTAAACACCTCCACCAGAATAGTCGCATGTCGTCCGCTTATAAATTGCAACTATTCTATCTAATGATATAATATTACTTAAGAATTCACTTTTCATACATGCAATAACCTGAATAATCATGTTGGAAAAACTACATTCATTGTAAAAATTTCTCTTAAGAGACACCTTAACTCGAAGAGTCACATCTCATCAATAAAGAGTGAAGGTGTAACAGCTTGAAGTTTACCAAAAAAAAAACGGGAGGTGGGTTTTTGGCTCGGTCAAAAGGGAGGAAAAGGGGGGAAACTTTCACGTTTTCCCCCCAAAATTCGGTCAAAGGACCGTTTTTTTATAAAAAAAAATCTCATATTTTTTTTCCTCTCATGCTCTCTCGTGCCCTCATCTCCCTCTTAGCTTTCTCCCTTCTGTCTGTAGTCATGCCGCCCCCTCCATTCTCACATGTCGTCGTCGCCAAACCACCATGCTCCACCATCAACAGCCACCCACGACGCCACCGCCGCCGCCGGTAAGCTCTATTTCATGTTTTCCTCTATCTCCCGACTCTTTCTCTCTCTCGGTCTCACGCACTTTCTCTCTCTACTATAAGGTTTGGTTTTGCCACGTGCCATCGCCCTCTTCTGTCACCACAGTGCGCCTCCACCGTTGATTTTTGCCATCGTCGGTAACTCTCTGTTTCTCTCTCGCTCTCTTGTTTCTTTAACCTCTCAGCCTCACACACACACTCTCTCTCTCTCAACTGCAGCCACCACAAGTCGTCGCCACCGTTGCCCTTCCTCTTCTTAGATCTGATCGCGAGCACCACCGCTGCCATTGTCTGCAGCCCCCAACCCCAACGCTGCTGCCACCTTTCAGATCTGTTCGTCGTCGTCGTTCGAATTTTCAGCTTTGCTTCTAAAGAATTATTGGGTAAGGAATTCAGTTGGTTTAAGCTTCGGTGCCCTTGTTTTGGTCGTACTATGTTAGGAACTGCATTGTTGTTAAATTATTAGGAATTGTGGGATTGCTAGAAAGACCTGTGGGTCAAGCTGTTTTATTTTATACTGAGTTATTAAGGTAAGTTAACTTGTTGAATTAAACTCTAATTATGCATTGATATGACAGTTGTGCTTCTGGCATGAGACTGTGTTATATGTTTGAGTTGAGACTGAGATGATATGAATGCTTTTGTTTTCAAAAATATGGTTGTTGTGTATTTGTGCTATGAGATAGATGCGAGTGCATGACTGTGATATATTATGGTTGATTGGCAATGTATGTAGACAGTGAGAAGTGATGGTTTCTTTGTTCGGAAGTGTTGAATGTTTGTTATGTTTTCTGTAATTGACTAAGTTGGGATGGTACATACCAGTCTAGCCTGTCAGTAAACTTTGAGAGAATGAATTCCATTGGTCAGGTTGCAGTTAAAATTAGCCTGCGTGCTAAGAGGCCTTAAAGGGAAAAAGAGTAAGAAAGGGAAAAGAATAGGCTAGTTACTCTAGTAGAGGGTCGTGTCAATTAATCACCTGGGACTGAGATGTATTAGACTGAAATGAGAAGCTAAATGGGCGGAACTTGACTTTGCAGACTAGGTGCCATTTACTAACTGTGGAAGTTAAATTCCAACTTAAAATCCATGGACGCCCCACCAGTGAAATGGTAGCTAGAGCGTTATGCTCACATTAGTGCCTTGATGGGTGAGACTTTCCACTGACTGGGTGCCTTCTACTATCAGTAGGAGTAGAGATCTCCCAAAATACCCACTTGTGCACCTTCAATGAGTTGGCAAACTTATGTAGGTAAATTAATTGATCATGAGACCCATACTACAGTATGAATAAAATGAAATGAAATGGAACGAGACGACATGACCTTTAGGCCCTTAGCCCAAATAACCTCTTGAAACCTTAGTTGTTGCATGTCTAGTAGTATTGTTACTTACTGAGTATTTTGAAATACTCATTCTTTTCCCTAACATGTAAATGCAGGTAAAGGTAAGGGTGTACAGAATGCGTGACAAAACGTTGCTGAATGAGCCATGGAATCTCGTAGGATAGACTTCTGCTTTTTCATGTATTTGAACTCGTTTTTATTTGCATTTTGTTATGTTTTGTTTTGGTACTAGTTTCGCGTTTGAGACTTTCATTTGAAATGGTTAAAATTTTAGTTGTTTATGTTTTAACTGGGATCTCAAGCTGAAAATTCTTGTTAAATTTTCCAAGCTTGTTTTACTCTAAATGTCGTTTCATCGTTATTCCTAAAAGTAAAATGAAATGCATGTGGTAATGACCCTAGGATCTAGACATGAAATGTAGGGTCGTTATAGTTGATATCAGAGCTCTAGGTTATAGGTTCTATTGACTGGTTTACATCGTAAACTTTAGGTATGTCCATGACTTATCAGCAAGCATCTGGTCACGCCAGGTACACATTTGTTTAACTTTGTAGCCTGTAAATGTTATATATATTTGAAAAGGTTCATGTTGTGGAAAAGTATGAATGATGTGTTTGTAACTGTGAAATATTTAAAGACATCGAGCTTGTTTAGTAAGAGGATTAAAAATTTTGGATAATAGATCATGTCTCCTCGTGAACGAGGTCGTGGAAGAGGCTGTGGTAAGGGTCGTACAGCTCCTGAAGCAGTTGTGCCACCAATGGGGCATGGAGATAATCTACCAGAAGATACGCAAATTGAGCAGCCGACACCTGCGGTAGAACCTGTCACAGTGGATGCCATCTAGGCAATTGTTCAGTCAGCAGTTGTCGGGGAAGTTCAGTCTACAGTTCCGTTCGTAGTTCAGTCGGCAGTTGCAGGCGTGATTGCGGGATAGCAGGGCCCAAGCGCCTCAGAACAATGAAGCCCTGTCACGAGAGAAAAGGTGTTTAAGGGATTTTAGAAAGTGGGACCCTCGTTCGTTCGATGGAGCATCAAGGGACCCCACAGTAGCAGAGTTGTGGCTGTCCTCCATCGAAACTGTCTTTCGCCACATGCACTGTCCGGAAGACCAGAAAGTTTATTGTGTCGTGTTCTTGTTGCAAGACAACGCCTTAATTTGGTGGCAATCGATCGAGAGGACTATAGACGTCAGCAACGGACCTGTTACATGGGCTCAGTTCATGGAGGAGTTCTTTAGGAAGTATTACCCTGCAACCTCCCGTTTCAGGAACCAAGCAGAGTTTGTGGCTTTTAAGCAGGGGAGCCGAACTGTAGAGGAATACGAGACGGAGTTCGCCAGACTGTCTTGATTTGCTCCTACCCTGGTAGCTATAGAGGTTGATAAGGTATAACGATTTATCACGGGCTTAAAGGAAAAGATACAAGGCAATGTGGCAGTCCATCAACCACAAGACTATGCCACAGTAGTCAGGGTGGCAGAGTTGATTGATCGACGATCGTCAGTCGTCTCATCAGAACCTTCCTCAGGTCATAAGCTAATATACGATCGGATGAGCTCGAACACACAGCGAGGTCAACGTTACCCTAGACGAGGTCCGACTCAGGACCGTCAGCAGAAAGCACAAAATCAACCAGGACCTAATCAGGATATGTCGTTATGTCAGTCATGCGGGAAGTACCACTGGGTCGTTGTCTGGAAGGGACCCGTGTATGCTTTAAGGTTGGTCAAGGAGCTGAGGAGGACAATGCAATATCGATATGCAAGGAGCTGGGACTTTATTAATTGGGTTAGTTCCTGACGCAAACTTAATGCAGAAGTCAACTTCTCGTGCTGGCGGTAATCCTGTTATAGGTAATTTTGGACTAACTCAAGTGATTTTTGAGTACTAACTGTGAGAGATTTTGTTTTTAAAATTACTATTATTTTAATTTTATAAACTTCTCTCATTTCACTTAATTTTATCCTAAAATAATGTGAAAAGTTAATTTTTTCCCTTTGTTTAATTTTTTCGACTCTCCCCCTATTTTTTTTTATTTGGGAAAAAATCATAACCCTAAATTTTGGGGGTTGTATCAATTTTAACCCTGAACTTTCAATTTCATCAAATTGAACTCTAAACTTAACAAGTTGTATCAATTTTATTCCTGAACTTTCAATATCATCAAATTCAACCTCAAATTTATTGGATCGTATCGATTTTAACCCCAAACTTGCATAAGTGTTACAATTTATACCTTTGGTTAACTTTCCATTTGAATCACCGTACGTAATTGATTATTTCTTCTTTGTTTTCTTAATTCACATTGCACATGGATTGGTTTCTTATAAATAAAATATTGAAGAAACTTTATTTTAGTT
Organism: Luffa acutangula; assembly: GCA_036850905.1. NCBI lineage: Eukaryota > Viridiplantae > Streptophyta > Magnoliopsida > Cucurbitales > Cucurbitaceae > Luffa > Luffa acutangula. The sequence goes on along the minus strand of CM072089.1, from coordinate 25,299,669 downwards.
GACTTCTTCTTGTTGTTGAGAACTTTGTGAGGACTTTTTTTGCTGCTATCTAAGATTATGAAAGCAAATAAACTTTTGAGGTTTTTATCTTCAAATATTTGCTGGCTTTTTTTGTTGCTACTTTTTCCTTCTTTTTACTGTTTTTTTTCTTGTTAATTAGAAGAATGTACAAATGTAGTAAACAGAAATAAAGAAATTTCGATTTATTTTATTTCTCATATTTAATTTGCTGGATTTTTCTTGTTGCCAATAACTTTGTGTGTGTGTGTTTTTTTTTTTTTTTTTTCTTTTGGATAATAATGAGAAGAATAGTCGGAGATATATTTGATTTCTTAAAGAAATTGTCAATTACATGTTTTAGTAGCAATTCAAATGAAAAGTTGACCAAAGTTTACATTGCAACATTTACGCAAGTTCGGGGTTCAATTTAATAAAATTGAAAGTTTAGAGTTAAATTTGATACAACCCCCTCCTCTATGTGAAGTTTTTATAATCTTTATTTCCAACTCAATTCTGTCTCTCAAATTTTTATCTATTTTTCTCACTTTTTTCCCTCTCCAATGTTTTAAACATCTTTTTACTTTTTTTCCTCTAAAATTGGTACCTCTTTTACTAATTTTGTGTCCCTCCCTCTAACTTTTTCTTTCTCTTTAAAGTTTTTCTCCCTATTATTCTTTTTCTCTCTCTAACTTTATTTTTTATCTTTGAATTTTTATCTATCCACTAAAATTTTCTCTCTTTAATTTACTTTGTCTCTCTATATCTAACATTTTTTTCCCTCTACAATATTTCTTTAGCTCTCTATTTTCTTTCTTTTAAATTTTTATTTTCCTCATAACTTTTCCTCTCTATATCTTTTACTTACCGGCCCCATTTTTTTCCTCTCAAATTTAATGCCCTTATCAATAATTTGGTGATTCTAAAATCACTTTTGAAAATAAACATTAATCATGAAAAACATTTTTAATTAAATCAAAATCTCTTTTACAAATGTAGAATAAATATTAAAATAATTTACCATAATTAAACATTTTTACAATAATTAAATTATTTAATATTAAAACACTTATTCTATAGTCACTCCAAACATACTCTCAATCACTTTTGATTGTAATAAAAACTATTTTTAAAATGTAGAACTGGATACATTAAAATGATTATATAAAATCAATTTTAAATCACTTATATACAAATCATTTTTGCTAAATCACACTTTCAAAAATCATTCTCAAACACCTAAGGTTAGGTAAAAAAAAAATGCACATGAAATACATTAAAATTGGAGAGGGGTGACTAGGAAGGTAGGAGAGAAATGAGAAAAGAGAGAGCTGAAGTAATGAGAAAAAATTTATTTATTCATTCATTCATTTTTGTCAAGTCATCTCAACATCAAACTAAAGGTGAAGTATCTTTTAGATTTATTGGAAGTATAACAAACAAAATACAGATACTTCCAAAATATAGCAACTAAAATAGAACCAGAGTCAAAGTTGTTGATACCGAAATTGGGATCATTGGATCAATGATAAATTTGTAATGGAGGGGAGCCAATTGTATGCCTGCAACAAAGATAACTTAAGTTTCGGTACGCTGCTAAGTCACACACACACTCCGATGCTCAAGTTAGAATAGCGTTTTGAGAGTTGTAATGAGAGAGCTTAGATCGCATTAGAAAATGAGTATTTTGGATATCCCTTCCTTCCTTTCTGAGCTCTCTATTTATATTATGGAAATATGATAGTAAAACGACTGACATTAATTTGCCTGAGAATCTCGCCTTGCTTCTTAGACTTCTTTAATTGATGGTTACAAATTCATAACCATTGTTGGGCTTTGGTTTTGTCAACCAATGTCTTGTCTATAGGACCCTTTAGAGGACTAGACCTCGAGCCTCTTGTTGGGAGAAAATGCGGAATACTAATAACAATAATATTATGACGACAATCAATAATATTATAACTATCTCCCCTTCCACAGGTTAAGCCAACACAAGCCAAAATAATAGTCACGAAAATAATAAAAGAGATAGGGAAAAAGAAACGACACCGAAAAATATACTGGTTCGCCCCAAACTCGGGACTACATCCAGTCTTCTGCAACTGCAGGTTCTACTAGTATTTGGGAAATTACAGGAAGCCTTCAATAATGCCACAAACTAACCCTCAATAGCCCAACAATAGCTATTGACTTCCAAGTATCACAACCCGATAGCTTGGGATAAACAAAGAAACAAAAAACCCTTACCAACACAAGAGAATAAATCTAATTCTCTCCAAATCCCTCACTGCCGCAAATCAATTTGCTGAAAAAAGAAAAACAGTCGCAAGTCTCCAAGAAAAGTCCTTCACCCGGCTGCATACCTCACACATACATATTTATAGTGAGAAAACCTAAAGCTAAAATGGGCCAAGCCCATCAATTAATCTTTTTTCTTTTTTTTCCACATGTACGGCAAGTGATGTGGTTTTTTTTTGTCTCCACACACAATCCTGACAATTTCCCACTTGGAGACAAAACAACGATCTCGTCTCCCACTTCAACAAAACTCTAAACATCTTGGCAAACTCCAAGGCTCTACTCCCACTACAACTGTTATCTCTAATCTTCTTGGTAAACTCCAAGGTTCAAAATACCTGAAAAACAACAAACTCACGAAAAACAGGCAACTATCAGAGTATAACTGTAGCTCATCTGTGCTTGCCCCGAGGTATGGGCTAACTACGTGGACCTGTCTCCCAGACGAAAAAGACAGACACGTATTCCCACTTCAGCTAAGTGGTATCACCTGTCATCTTCTTCCAACCCAAACAACTGTTCTTGAAGAAGATACAATCTGAGAATGGCTTGAGTCCTCTATTCAAACCTGTTACCAAGCTAGAGACCTGACCTTTGACCTTAGCAACTGCTCTGGCCTTCCACTTTGATGCCTCAACTCGCCTAAGCGACTTCTTCAATTCATTCGACCGTCTGACAACTGGGGATTCACGATAGCCATCAACTTTCTCTCCTGGACTTCCCAATTGTTTCTGAACTGAAGGATCTTGATCGAACTGATCGAAATTGGCTATCCTTGCTGCTGGCTCAACTGTACCTCTACAACTACCATCTGCAGCTTTAACCGGCATCCACTGTCTCTCTGAACCTTTGGCAACATTCAACTGACATCTGTACAGTGTAGATTTCCTGTGACCAACTGCCACTACCTGGGATCCGAACTTGAGTTTACACTGGCGACTGCCAAACTCACACATGTAACCATCATCTGCCAATTTACCAATAGAAATAAGATTCATCTTGATATTAGGCACGTACCTGACATCTCGCAGTACCAATTTACCTCCACATTCTGTCTTCAGACTAACATCTCCAATCCCTCTAGTCTTGGAGGTTCTACCATTCCCCATCCTCACTAGGCCATGATGCCCTCCTGTGAATGATGTGAACAAACTCCTATCTGAAGCTATGTGAACAGAAGCTGCACTGTCTAATATCCAATCTGATGAGTGGTTACTATACTTTGTGTCACTCTCAACACAAGCTAAGACAACCTCTTCCACTATATTTGCCTCTGGTTTTCTTTTCTGATCCTCTTTAAGTTTCCTACACTGATACTTGAAGTGACCTTTCTTATGGCAGTAATAACATTCTACCTCATTCCTACCTTTCCACTTTTTCTTACTGCTACTCGGTTCATTATCTTCATCAACCTTATCTTTACCTTTAGTCATAACCAAAGCTGACCCTACAGTAGACTCTTTATTACTACCCTGCCTACGAATTTCCTCAGCTATGGCTAAATCACAAAGTTCTGAAAATTTTAAAGTGTTATTTCCAGTCGAATTAGACACTGCTGTCTTCATCGTTTCCCAACTATTAGGTAAAGACGTTAACAACTGAATAACATTCACCTCATCAGAAAATTCTATCTTAACAGATTTTAACTGATTAATCAAAGTGGTAACCTCATTAATATAGGAATTCACAGAAGCATCCTCAGACATTTGCATGTTGAAAAACTTCTTAACTAGATAGACCTTATTATTTGCAGAGGGTTTTTCATACCTGTTTGTAAGCGATTCCATCAACTTGACTGCAGTTATCTCATGGGCTACTAGACTTGCCACATCCATCGACAAACACATCCTAATGGTTGCAACTGCCTCTTCATCTAGAGCTTCCCAATCTTCGTCCTTCATATCTTTCGGTCTCTCCTTCAATGCCTTATGCACTTTCTTGCAAGTTAAATAATCCTTGACTTGCATCTTCCAATATCCAAAATTTTTCCCATCGAATTTCATGACTCCATCGAAACTTTTTGGCTCTACAAAACCCATGACTCCTGAACCAAAAGCTCTGATACCAATTGTTGGGAGAAAATGCGGAATACTAATAACAATAATATTATGACGACAATCAATAATATTATAACTATCTCCCCTTCCACAGGTTAAGCCAACACAAGCCAAAATAATAGTCACGAAAATAATAAAAGAGATAGGGAAAAAGAAACGACACCGAAAAATATACTGGTTCGCCCCAAACTCGGGACTACATCCAGTCTTCTGCAACTGCAGGTTCTACTAGTATTTGGGAAATTACAGGAAGCCTTCAATAATGCCACAAACTAACCCTCAATAGCCCAACAATAGCTATTGACTTCCAAGTATCACAACCCGATAGCTTGGGATAAACAAAGAAACAAAAAACCCTCACCAACACAAGAGAATAAATCTAATTCTCTCCAAATCCCTCACTGCCGCACATCAATTTGCTGAAAAAAGAAAAACAGCCGCAAGTCTCCAAGAAAAGTCCTTCACCCGGCTGCATACCTCACACATACATATTTATAGTGAGAAAACCTAAAGCTAAAATGGGCCAAGCCCATCAATTAATCTTTTTTCTTTTTTTTCCACATGTACGACAAGTGATGTGGTTTTTTTTGTCTCCACACACAATCCTGACACCTCTAACCTATAGCCGATGGTCGTGGGTTTGGTCTCCATCATCAACGTGGACATGGCCGACCATCTTGGGGGTAGACCTCCAGAACCATGCCCGATCCCCTCGAGGGTTGGCCATGCTAGCCATGTGGGTCGGTCTCCATGCCCATAGGCTCGATGGGCCTTAGCCTCATGGCTCTTGGTGCATCCCCTTCGGTCTTTGGGCTTTGTCAGGTCGAAACTTGGTTCTTCGGACTTCTTTGACCTCTAGACACATTTCTTAACTTAGAGTCTCTAATGAGTTCAATGGCAGGCTCAGTTGATAATTTCACCCTCAACAAAAATATATTTAACGAATAGGGATGTTAAAAATCTAATGACCCAAAGCACACTTGGACAATGTCGAATCTAATCCATATGATTCAAATTGGATTGAAAATTAATTAGAACTAAATTTGGGTTTCGGTTGGATTTGTGTGGTTCTTGGGTCTACTTGGTTGAATCGACCCAACCCAATAGAATCTAGCTATGATAACATAGAATCATAAGTTTTATAAATTTAGTATTATCCTTTAAATCTACTTTCATTTCAAATCCATTTCTACTTTCAACTCAAATTAATTATATAAACCAGAACTGAAATCGAAAGAGAATTGGTTTAGCTGCTCAAAAATTTTGAGTAATCGACTTTTTTCTTTTTCTTTTTTTTTTTTTTAAAAAAAAACACCCTTAATTAAAGACATAATGAAAAGTTAAAGCTCCATTTAAATTAAACTTATAAAGACTATTTCTACCTATAAATTTCTTTATTTCGTTATCTACTACTTCTCATGTGTTTTTTAAAACCAAGTCAAGTTTTGGAAAAAGAAAAAAAACAAGAGTTTCAAAAACTTTTTTTTTTTTTTTGGAATTTGACTAAAAATTCAAATGTTTCATTAACAAAGATGAAAACCACCTTAAAAAAAAAAAACAAAGTTAAAAATCATAGTAAGAAAATTGAGATAAAACAAACATAATTTTCAAAAATAAAAAATCAAGTGGTTAGCGGGACTTAAATAACTCTGTTTGACAATTATAAAGTATGGATTTTAATGAAAATTAAACCCAATTAAAATGAATTAACCCTACCCAATTTTTTGAGTTGGTTTTAGCCCGAGTTCGTAATTATATTTAACGGAGTTATTTGGTTAAGAATTTACAATTGCAACAAGTAGGTTTTCGATCAAAAATATCACAAAATCCAACTCGACCCAACTCTATGCTAAGGACAAGGGTTCGTTTGGAATGCATTTTAATTTAAATGTTTTTCAAGAATGCATTTTTTAAAAAACATTTTGTAAAAAATTTGTTTAAAATTTAAATACTCATGTTTGGTTACATTTCTTCATAAGTGTTTTTATACACAAGTTATTGCAGTGGCGGATCCAGAACTTTATGTGAGGGGGGCCATATAAAAATAATTTTAGTCTATGCTTAAAATTGATCCCTAACGTAAGTTTAAGTTAATTTTTAGCAAAATTTGTTAAATAATAGTTTTCATACCATAAGAGACACAATGTGAACATATTTATAAAATTTATAGAAAAAATGAGTTAGAGACCAATTTTTTTAGAAAAATTAACAATAAACTCATTATAGAGACCAATTTTAAACTTTACTAAAAGTATTTGGACTAAAATGAAACAAAATCCAAAGTACAATAACTAAAATAATATTTTGAGCATTGATATATGTTAATATCAATTAGTATATTTTGATATTAGATTTGTTAAATTAGAAATTTAGTCATTAAGTTTTCAAGATTGCTCAATGAATCACTGATTTTAAAAAGTTTCTATTGAGTCTCCAAACTTTCACTTTTTTTTTTCAACTGTTTCTAAACTTTCACTTTTCTATCTAATAAGTTTCTGAATTTTTAATTTTGTATCTAATACAACTTTAAACTTAAAAAACAAACCATTTATTAGTTTATTAGGTCATAGATCTATTAGACATTAAATTCAAAACTTTGAAACCTACTAGATATAAAATTGAAAGTTTAAAGGTCAATTGCACGCTTTTTTAAAATTCAAAAGCCTATCAATAAAATTTAAAAATATTTTTATTGTTCCATCTTTATTTGACTTTAAAAAAAGCAAAATAAAATTGAAAAAAAGAACTCTAATGACATATATTTGTTATTGTTTTATATTTATAAATACAAAAAATTAAATTTAAATTTAAACTATTTTAAACCGATGGGAAAAAACTGAGAAAAATGAGATTGAAAAAAAAAAAGAAAACGAAAAAACAAAAAGATGAAGAGAAAAACGAAAAAAAAAAACGAAAAGGAAACTGAAAAAAAATGTAAAACGAAAAGAAGAAAAAAAAAAAGAAAGAGTAAAACGAAAAGAAGAAAAAAAAACCAAAATTACCACACACGATGGTGCTTGAACACAGAAGTGGAAGCATTGCAATAATATTAATTTATAATCCCATTTATAATATAAATATAATATATAGAAAAGTTGAGGGGGCTCGAGCCCCCGGACCCGTGCTACCTATGCCACTGAGTTATTGTTTATTAGAAAATTTTTCAAACTGATTTTTTTTTTTCAAAATTAAACATTTGAAAAGTTAAACCAAACATATCATAAAATAATATTTTAATCCTTTAATTATTTTTCTCTACAACAAATATATCTCTAACTTTTCTCTATCTAAAATTATCTCTTACTTTATAACTTCTCTTTCTCATCATAGTTTATTTTTATTTTGGTAATTTTTGCTAACATACATATTTTGCTCTCAACTTTCCTCTCTCTAATTTCTATTTAATTACTTTCTCTAAAATTTCTCTCTCACTTTTATCTTTTTTAACTTTCTCTTTCTCTACTAATATTTTCTTCTCTCTCATGCATCTTTTCATCTCTAACCTTTCCTCTATTTAAACTTTTTTTTTTCTTTTATCTCTCTAGTTTTTTATTCTCTTCAAAATTCTCTTTTGACTTTTCTCTCTAATAGCTTCCTTTCTACCTCTCTAAACTTTTGTTTTCATATCTTTACATATATTCCTCTATTGCTCCAACCTTTAATAAAAAAAAATCTAGCATATCTCTATTTCTCTAACCCCTTTAAAAACAACTATCAAACATATTTTTGTTTTCTTTTTTCAGAAATAATAATACAAAAGAACAATTACAAAGTAGTTTAAAAAAAAAATCAAAATGGTTATGGAAACTTTGGATCTTAATTTTAAGGTTAAAACACTTTTTTTGGTACTTGAACTTTCATGAAAGTAATTATTTAGTCCCTAAGGTTTAGTTTGCAACATTTTAATCCTTATACTTTTAATTTTGTAGCAATTTAGTCCCTAACCTTTAGCATGTAACAATTTAGTCCATATATTTTCAAATTTGCCACAATTTACTCCGTTTGAAAAATCTCATCAAAATTAAGTGTAAATTTTTAATATGTACCCGTTGAATGAGAAATTTCGACCAATCACAAATTGCCACGTCATTATTCAAAATTAATGACGAAATTTCAAATAATTAAATTTGGGACCAATTATAAATTGACATATGTTCCAAATTTAATTTGAAGACAATGTTGACCAATTATAAAATTTAATTAAGACCAAATGGATCATTTAATCAAATAATAAAAATTTTATTGGGTCAAAATTGGATCATATGGTATTTGGGTCACCAAGCCCAAATCCAAATGGCTAGACCCCAAGCCAATAAAGCTTAAGTCCAAGTTGTTAGGCCCAAAAGCCACCAAAGCTCATCTATGGAAAACTCTATAAATGGAGAGGTTCTCTTTCATTTGAAGGGTTAAAAAATTCTACACTCTCACAAAGGCAAGAGAGAATTCAGAGAGACTTCAGAGTATGAAGCTAGAAGACTCCTTGACATCCTTAAGTCGTTGAGTGTTGAACACTCCTTGAAGACCAAACTCTTCAAGACTCCAAGACTTCAAGACTCAAAGAAATCAATTGAAGTTTCAAACTCGAGAACAAGCATTCCAGTCCTCGAGTGGAACACACTCACACGCAAGAGAGAGAATCAGAAGATCAAAGTTAGAGATTATACACCCAAACGCATACAACATCAATATAAATACAACTTTATTCCACGTGTCTCATTCTTTAAAGTTACGTGTGAACAGTAACGATGTAGTCTTTGTAGTTTATAAACAGATTTGGTCCCTAATCAGTTTATTGGATTACATATATTGAGGATTTCATTAAATCTTAATATTTTTTTTTTTTTGTGATAGAGTTGATGAAAAAAATTTGGTCATGCCAAATTAGGCAAAATATACCAAAATGTATCTAATCTTCTAGATAAAATATAAATTTGGTTCTTAATCTTTTAAATTCTCAATTAATCTCAATTAGACCATCCTTAAAAAATTGTGAGAATTTTCTCATAAAAGATTGATATATTACTAAATCATTGTTTGATTAATATTAACATATTTTAACATATAAACCTATTACTTGGATGTTAGTTGACACATGAAATCCAATCTACCCATCAACACAATCATACTCACCAATCAACAAATTTTATTTCTTCCAAATGACAGTGTCTAATCCACATATCCAAACATGTTTAAGAAAACAATAATTTAATGTGGTATGTTGTTGCCAAAATCTAGACATGGGAAAAACACATCTGACTTTCACGTGACATAAATGGTAAATTTATTTGAAGTGGAGAAGACGTAGCCTGAGAAACAAGAAAATACTACACACTGGTGTGATGTTTGCCACATTGGCTCCGATGCTTAAGTCAGCTAGGAGGTCATGAGTGCAGCAAGTAAATTTAGAATGAGGAAGAAGACTAAGAGAAAGAATAAACGCTTGGTTGAATTCCCATTCATTGGAGTTTACCTTTTTCTATTTATAGTTGATATAGGGTTCCTTGTAACCTTTTAGAATAGGGAAGAAAAAGAGAGTTTTCCGTTTTTTGGATGATTTAGGATTGGATTAAACCAAACCATGCCACTAGAAGACTCATCGGGTTGGGATTGTGTGGGGTAGATTGGCCAACCACAAGTTGGGCTATGGTCATGCTGAGGCTAAGGTGGGGAATTGGGTTTGGTCCAATTTCGTCTGTCCTTCTTTATCTGGTTCAGATCCAATCTTTTGGCTTTTTTGATGTGGATTCGCACTGACTCTGTCCTCTCTTTGATAATCGGGATGGTTCAAAATTACTTATAACATGGTATATGCATTTTTAATTATGAAATCTAATAGATTTGTTTCATGGAAGTATTTAAAACTGGGAATTTTAAATACATTAAGAGTAAAATTGAGAATTGTAAAAGATTAACAACCAAGTTAAGAATTATCTAAGAGATTAGGGACCATAGTCAATATGAGCATAATTAAGTGGCTAAGGCCTCCACACCTTTCCTAGACGTTGGAGGTTCAAATCTCCATTCTCACATTTGTTGTACTACAAAGATTAGGTAATCATTTGATATATTTTGCTGGTAGAAATTATTATTTGCAAGTCCAAAATTAACGTACTATGTCGAGACTTAAACAACGACATTATCGTCAATATCTTATCAAAATAAAAATTGAAGGTCCAGATACATAAATGAAAAATTTTAAGTTCATAGACGAGATAGATTTAACTACCAAAATTGAAAAACTAAGTTTATAATTTTTTAAATAAAAATAAATGAAAATGTTTTATTTATTAATTCTAATTTCTTTTTTTTTAGTTCATTAGTGGAGTGTGAGAGAATTCAAACCTTCAACCTTTTAGTCGGAGATATATACCTTAGTCAATTGAATAAGGTTAACATTATCAAACGAGATCTGAATAAATAAGTGCAATACTAAGATACACCATAGTATTATATTAAGTTTAAACCAACAACACAAACACATACAATTAAATGACATCACTAGAAAATTTCAAACTATATATCCCCAAGCATTGAAAATCAAAATCCAAAAAAATTGAATAAAGTCAACATTAAAAAAAAAGAAAAAAAGAAAAAAAAAAAAAGAAATCCAGCCATAAGAGAAAAAAAAAAAAAAAAAAGTGGTAAAGTGGAGTATTGAGAAAGAGAAGGTCATAACAGTAATTCCAACAAAGAGAAAGGGAAGAACCCTAATGTGTTTGACGTAAATACCCTCTTTTCTGTTGAAGCCGCAGAGCCTGTATTTCCTTTCTCATCCCTCAAACTCTCTCTCCCTCTTCTGCCCTTTGTAATTCCCAATCTCCCTCAGCCCTCTTCCTCTTCTCATCCCTTCTTTGCCCTTCTCCTCCTCTCCTCTCTCTTCTCCGATTTTCTTCAACTGAATTACCCGCCAAAACCTTCCCTTCTTCCCCCTGCCAACCCCTTTTCAAATCCCTTCCTTCTTCTCCGATTCCCAAACCCTAATCCAATCCCTCCTTCTCCTCTTCTTTCCACCAACACCCACTTCTTCCTTTTCAAGATTTCCCTTTTTTGCCTTTTCTCTTCTGGGTTCTTCAATGTCCTCTGATGGGGTTTCCAATTCGCTCTCTGGGTTTGTTTCAGGTGATTCTCTTTTTCTTTCTCTCTCTGCGATTCTATGTCATTGCTGCTGTTTTGTTGGCTGTTTCAGCTGTTGGGGAAAATGTTTGGAGCTTAGAGTAACTGGTAGTGTTGAGATTTGTTTGAGAAGATGGGTGTTGGTATTTGTTTCAAGTGTAAATAGAGAGTAGAGGAAGTTATGATGCTCTCAATTTACTGTGTTTTGTTGTATGTTCTTATTGAATAACTGTTTTGTTGGTAGTCATCACGATTCATGTATGAAATTTGCTCTCTCTCTCTCTCTCTCTCTCTCTCTCTCTCTCTAATTGTATGCCTTTGAGGATTTTATCAGTTCAAGTCTTTTTGCTGCTACTTTGATGGCTGTTTGAGCTGTTGGGAACTTGTTTGAAGCTAGGAGTTACTGGTAGTGTTGAGATTTGTTTCAGAGGATGTTTCAAGTTTAAATTGAGGGTAGAGAAAGTTATGGTGCTCTCAATTTACTATTAAGTATTATATTTATGTTCTTATTGTATAACTGTTTTGTTGGTAATCGTCATGATTCATGTATGAAATTTGCTCTCTGGGTTTGTTTTGAGTGATTCTCTCTCTCTCTCTCTCTCTCTCTCTCTCTCTCTAATTATGTGCCATTGAAATTTTTTTCAGTCCACGTCTTTCAGCTGCTCTAATTTGATGGTTGTGTGAGCAATTGAGAAAATGTTTAGAACTGGAGTAACTGGTGGTGGCGTGATTCGTTTAAGAGGGTGCTATAGATTTTTGTCTCAAGTCTAATTAGAGAGAAGAGAAAGTTATGAAACTTCAATATAATATCATGTGGGTATTATCTTTATTTTCATATTGAACTACTGTTTTGTTGGTAATCATGCATGAAATTTGGGATGCCAAGAATGTCTTGTTTAGTGATTTTACAGCGGGAAATGTAGACAAGTACAGTTTCGCTGTTTGAGTTGTATATGTAAATTTATATTTTGAAAATGAGGGTCCTTAACTTTTCTCTTGGTTTATTTGCCTTTTGCTTTTGATGCTGTAAGATTACAGATCCTGGATGTTTAGTTCTTGCTTTTCTTTTAGAATATTGCAAAACATGTGGGGTGGGAAGATTTGAACTTAGGACACCTTTGGGAGGATGTTCAGATGTCTGAACTATTGAGCTATGTTCATATTGGCAATGTTTAGTTCTTGATATTAATATTTGGAAGCACATTTATTCTTGAAAGGCTTGTCTGTGTTTAGCACTAATGGATACATCTATTTATGATACAAAATGACTCGGGGTGTCAAATTTTGAAGAAGCTGATATCTCTGTTTGGTCTGTTATCTCATGGGAGAATTTAAAGTTTTGCTTAGGTTTTGTGTTGTATTAATGTTGTTACTTGTAATAGTGAGACAGGTTATCTAGTGGGTGTTTTCTGAGCGGTATATGTTATTTCTCTTAGCAGGTGTGGAATGATACAGTTCAGATGTTTCCTGACCATTAAACTTGTAGCTGCCTTTGTGGACTGCGGGACATATCTTTTGTTCAAGTGATTTTCATTTTCTATTTCAATGGCAAACCATGACCTGATACTGGGACAAAACCACAATTTAGCTCTTGGGCAGAACCAACAGCTGATGTTAGGTCACAATCATAATATGGGTCTTGGTCAGGGTCACGGTTTGGATCTAGGACAATCACATGAGCATCATCTAGGTTTGGGGCCAAACCATGACCATGAGTTGGGTTTGGGACATGCCCATGATCACACTGATGGATTGGTACATTCCCATGATCATGAGGGTTTGGGACACGCCCACAATCATGAGTTGGGTTTAGGGCAAAGTCATGACCAAGGAGGGGATGACGATCACAATTATGCACATGAAAGTGAGTTAGGAATGGATAGGAAGCCTGACCAAGTTGGCCATCAGTTGTCTCTCCCTGTACAGGGTCACGAGTTAGCTTTGTCTGATAACAACCAATTAGCTGTTTCAGAAAACCAAGAACTTGATGAGAATCTTGAACTTGCTGTGGATCAGAATGATGAACTGGCAATACAAACTGTTGACGATTTGACAGGCCAGTCTCAAATGATGGTTTCAACCCCTTCCGTGCTTCAGGCTCGAACGATCATTGCAGCTCCTACTTATGAGCTGTCAGTGGGACAAGAATTCCCTGATGTGAAGAGTTGCAGGAGGGCTCTGAGGGATACTGCTATTGCCTTGCATTTTGAAGTGCAAACCATCAAATCTGATAAAACTCGCTTTACGGCCAAATGTGCTGCCGATGGATGCCCATGGCGTATTCATGCTGCAAAGCTCCCAGGTGTTCCGACGTTTACAATTAGAACAATTCATGACACTCATACATGTGGTGGGATTAATCATCTTGGCCACCAGCAAGCCTCTGTTCAGTGGGTGGCAACCTCCATGGAGCAAAGGCTGCGAGAGAATCCTAATTATAAGCCAAAGGAGATACTTGAGGAGATTCACCGTGTTCATGGCATTACCTTATCATACAAACAAGCTTGGAGGGGCAAGGAGCGTATCATGGCTGCTATGCGTGGTTCATTTGAAGAAGGATATCGCTTACTTCCACAGTATTGCGAACAGGTTAAAAGAACAAATCCGGGAAGCATTGCATCAGTTTATGGAAATTCGACCGATAACTGCTTCCAACGTCTCTTCATATCCTTCCAGGCATCAATTTACGGCTTTTTGAATGCTTGTCGGCCTTTACTTGGGCTTGATAGAACATATTTGAAAAGCAAATATCTTGGTACTTTACTTCTTGCCACTGGTTTTGATGGTGATGGTGCTCTGTTCCCTCTGGCCTTCGGTGTTGTTGATGAGGAGAATGATGAAAATTGGATGTGGTTTCTGTCTGAGCTTCATAACCTGCTTGAGATAAATACTGAAAACATGCCGAGACTTACAATCTTATCTGACAGGCTAAAATGCATCGTGGACGGAGTGGAAGCGAATTTTCCAACTGCTTTCCATGGCTTTTGTATGCGGCATTTGAGTGAAAGCTTCCGAAAAGAGTTCAATAATCCAATGCTTGGCAAACTTCTCTGGGATGCTGCATATGCTCTCACAGTAATTGAATTTGAAGCAAAAGTATTGGAAATCGAAGAGATATCACAAGATGCTGCATACTGGATTCGACGAATTCCCCCTCGGCTATGGGCTACGGCTTACTTCGAGGGCACGAGGTTCGGCCATTTGACTGCAAACATTATTGAATCCTTGAACAGTTGGATTTCAGAAGCCTCCGGGCTTCCTATAATTCAAATGATGGAGTGCATAAGGAGGCAGCTGATGACATGGTTCAATGAAAGGCGTGAGACCAGCATGCAATGGACATCAATCCTTGTGCCTACTGCCGAGAGGCGTGTTGCCGAGGCTCTCGAGCACGCCCGTACCTACCAAGTGCTTCGAGCAAACGAAGCTGAATTTGAAGTTATATCTCATGAAGGAACAAACATTGTGGACATTCGTAACCGATGCTGCCTTTGTCGGGGCTGGCAACTGTACGGTCTGCCATGTGCTCACGCTGTGGCAGCTCTTCTATCCTGCAGGCAAAACGTTCATCGATTCACAGAGAGTTGTTTTACAGTCGCAACCTATCGGAAGACTTACTCGCAGACCATTCATCCAATCCCTGACAAATCTTTATGGAAGGAATTATCTGAGAGCGATCTGAATGCAAACAAAGCTCTAGAAGTCGTTATAAATCCCCCGAAATCGTTGAGGCCCCCAGGACGACCAAGAAAAAGGAGAGTTCGAGCAGAAGACCGAGGGCGTGTCAAACGTGTTGTTCATTGTAGCCGGTGCAACCAGACAGGACATTTTAGAACAACATGTGCAGCACCCATTTAAGTAGCCTTTTTCTCCTTTTTTTTGCTTCACAATTGAACCTGGGGTTGGTCATACCTGTATGTGGAAATGAATTATTTACTGTTTAATTAGTGGTGTTAAGTAGGTTACTTAGTAGTAAATCATCAATTTTACTTGGATTCCAAGTGAGACTACTAATAGTATTGTGTTCATATTCACATCAATAATTAACTATTCAATGTTTTAGGACCCCCTCCCTGCCTTTCACCTGCCTCCTTTTATTTCAAAAAGAAAAAGAAAATTATTTACAAGTTTCTTTGTATTTTTTTAAGGTTAAAAGGAGGTACTTTGCAAACAGAAGAGGACAAGAAATGGAGGAAGTTTAATTTTGGTTTGGGGGTTTTCAGGTTTATTTATTTATTTATTTATGGAAAAAAATACCTTTTTGGTCCTTGAGTTTTGAAGAATATGTGCATTTGGTTCCTGAGTTTTCAAAATAGACCTTTTTAGTCCCTAAGTTTGGAGAAATAAGTTTAAAAGGTTCATAATATCATTTTTTTAAAATTTTAATTCAATACTTTTTAACTTTTTTTTAATTTTAAAAACCGTTCAATATTAAAAAAGAATACAAAAATATTAATTTTAAAAAGTTAAAATAATATTAGGGACATTTTAAATCTATTTTTCAAAACTCATGGACTAAAAAGGTTCATTTTGAAAACTTAGAGATGTTTTAAACATATTCCTCAAAACTCATGGACTAAAAATGTCTATTTTGAAAATCTAGGCACCAAACGCACATATTCCTCAAAACTCAAAGACAAAAACAAAAAAAAGTAATTTTCCCTGTTTCAAAAAAAAAAAAAAAGTAATTTTCCCTTTATTTTGTGTATTTTTTTTCTCTAATTTCTTTTATAAAAAAAATACTATTTTGGTTTCAACTTTTAAAATCATTATTTTACTCTAACTTTGAAAACGCAATTCTTTGCTAATTTTCAATTATCTGATGTTCGTTTGCTCAATCTCATGGTGGCCACATGCCCAAGTTAGTGTGTTATTGCTGGGCTATAAATTTTTGTTTTTTTTTGTTTTTTGTTTTGTTTTTTTTTTTTGTTTTGTTTTTTTTTTTTTTTTTTTTTTTTTTGTCAAAAAAAGCTATAAATTTTTGTTCACATGTTATTTTCATTGACATTTCTGCATGTTAATTGCGTGAATCAACACTTTTTCTATATCGTAAAATTTTTTATGAAATATACATTTAAAAAAAATTGATGAAATATAAAGAAAATATCAGGATGTGAATATTCATAGTTAGAAGTTTAAATTTATTTTAAGAAAAAATTCAATTTTTATCCATAAACTTGCCAAGTTTATTAATTTTCACCTTCAACTTTCAATTTCTACCCTTTATTTAATTTTCACTAATTTCATCAAATTCGCGGGTGAATTATTCACCCACTAGTTTGAACAAAAAGTAATGCAAAAATCTTCATAAATTTATTAATTTCAACAATATCAAGTTTTGCACAAATTTTAGTTTGACTAATGCACAAACTGACCATTAATAACTTCGCCAAAACTCATGAGGTTTAACAAAACTTTTGCCTTAGTGTGGTTTTTCTTTCAAACTCTATCAATTTTATTCTACGTACATGTTTTATAATTCATTGAATGCATATGAGAATACTTTTCTTAATAATTTTTCGAATAATTATTAGAGGGGAATAGCTGCAACACCTTTATAATTTTAGGGGGTGTTTGGGGAAGGGTTTTGGAAATAGGGGTTTTGGAAATGAGGGTTTTGGAAATAGGGCGATTTGGGAAATCTGTGTGGTTTTGGAAGTCTGTGTTTGGGGTGCTGATTTCTGAAGTCTGATTTAGGAAGTCTGTGTTTGGGGTGCTGATTTCTGAAGTCTGAGTTTCTAATTTTTTTTTTAATTTTTTTTTATCAATGGTATACAATTGTTCTAAAATGAATAGTTTAAAATTATCTTTCCACTAACTCTAGATTTGGGATTTTAAATCACAATTTTGATAAAAAAAAATCCAAATTCTAAAAAAGAAAAATATCATTTTCTACGGTTCAATTTTTTTCTCACACTTGTTACATTTCCTAGTTTCGTTCTAAACATCGTTTGGAAGTCTGAATTTATGATTTAGTTTTTTTTTTTCCCAATGTTAGACAATTTGTAACGTCTCACGTTTCAGAATTAGACCTTTTGGAGTAATCGAGACTTTGTGCGCAAGTTCTAAGTTGAAAAATTTGAAGGTTTAGTTTAGTTCCTAAATTGATAAGTTAAATCTCCATAATTTAGGAATTTAGCTTTGGACCGCATCTCCAATTTCAAAGAAATCCAAATTCTTTTTATTTAGGATTGCCCAATTATTTAAGAGTCTTTGATTGAAGTTTTAATTTGCGAAAAAAAAAAAAGAATTTTGGAGTTTAAAGCAAATCCCTAGATTTTTCCCTCTCATTATTTGTCCCTCTCATTATTCGTCATTCTTCTAATTTGGAGAATTAAAAGAAAGGAAAGAAAAAAAAAAGGAAAATACAAAGAAAATCCTAACCTTAATCTCTCCCCCACCCTTTATCGTGTAGCGCCGTTCAGCCCCCCTCGCTCTTTCTCTTCACGTTGTTACCCCTCTCCAACACTTCTCTTCCTTATTCGGCCGGTAGCATCTTCCTTCGACAGTAGTGCCTTCATCTTCGCGGCCGTAGATGACCCACGCACGTAGCAGTAGTCAGCGACTCTTCCTCTCCTTCAGCGAGCATTCGACGATAGCTGCTCTTGATGATTGTTTCTTGAGCGCAAACCCACGATACAGTTCCTTCAACGGATGAGTTCTTCGGTGTGAACCTTTTCGTCTCCTTCTTCGGCACTAGCTTCAAGTTTTCGGCAATGATGGTGTCGACTGCACTAGTTTGTGAGGCCTCGAAGCTCATTTTCTCGTGTTTTTCATGTGTTCCAGTAAGAAAACGACAATAACTTCCTCTTTCGGTAAGGTTCGAGGCTAGCCTATGCGTAATCAATCTTGGTTTTGATCTGTTCTCTCACTAACGACTTCAAATCTATAGGTTTGGACTTGATCGATCACTACCCATAGTTGTTCAGCTCTGGGTGATTTTGAAATCCATTCGAACACCAATCACCATGTGTTCGGGTCATTTTGGTAAGTTTTAATGCTGACCCATGCCCAAATGTCCTTGGATTTGTAATACCCACTTTCTAACGACTCCAAACTTGCATAATTAGGCTCCTTGAATCAATTCCTAGCAAGCTTTGTGGCCCATTCAGAGTAGTTCGGTTCAGGCTCATTTGATCTCTCCTAGCCAAGACTCAAGTCCCTTTTGGTAAGTATTATGTAGCAAAGCTTCGTTTTAGACCCTTTTAAACTGGTTTTGTGTGGTGTGAATTGGTTTATAACCTTTGTAAACTTTGCTTGAAGTATCGGTTTTGTTTCAGAGTGTTCAAATCCTAGCTTAAGCCTTTTGTTGGGTAAGAACATCTCTTCTAAGCACCTTTTCGACTTGGTTTAAGGTTTAGCAAGTGGGTTCTAGCCTTGAACCTTGTATTCTGTATTGCAGGAGCTCGTTAGACAATTTAGGAGCATTTTAGAGCAATTTGTAAGTGGAATTCTACCTGTTGAGTCTGTTTGCTTGTGTGCTAGCTTATTGCGTGTTTTATTTGTTTAGTTTCGATATGTTGGATATATGTATTGTTATGTAATGACGAGTTTGAGCATGTTGATCTGATATATTGAACTGTTGAATTGATATACGTTGAATTGATGTGACGTGTTCTGGCTGTGACATGCATTTTCTTATCTTGTTGTGATTGGTTATAAAACATGATCTTAATGTTGTGAGCGCATGCTGTAATTTTGGTTATTGCATGGATTAGAAGTATGACACGAGCTAGAAGAACATGTTTAGGTTGTGCATTGAGGTTGTGAACCTGTTTAGTGAAAGAATGGTCAGAGGACCTTGTGTGTAATAGTGAAATTTGAAGTCAGAGGACCTTGTGTGTAATAGTGAAATTTGAAGTCAGAGGACCTTGGGTGTGTTGACAGGAAAAGTTAGGTGAATACTAGGTGCCTCGGGTAAAAATGGTCGATGGGTGGTATGTCACCAATGGTTAAGAGGAGCATCGGGTGCCTTGGGTAATAAGGCCAAGAGGCGATGTGATGAGTCTATACGATATGAAAGTCATCGGGTGCCTTGGGTAATATGGCCAAGGGGCGATGTACGGTTTGCTTGTGAAGTCATCGAGTGCCTTGGGTAATATGGCCAAGGGGCGATGTACAGTTTGATTGTGAAGGCATCGGGTGCCTTGGGTAACATGGCCAAGGGGCGATGCACAATTCGAGGCCTTGGGTAATATGATCAAGGGTCGAACGCTGAACGCCGTAGAGAAATGTCGAGGCCCTGGGTAATATAGTCAAGGGCCGACGTGACTCGAAGGAATCAGTCTCAAAGAGCCTATGAGGGCTACGGGTATTGAGTGAGCATGACATGGTGCAGAATTCATGTGTTTGGTGCATGGTTAGTTGCACGTTTACATAGTTGAGCATGTTGCTATATGTATGATGTTCACCGTGTATATAAGGCATGATAGTGTGATTGTAAAACATGATTTTGTTGTGTATGATGTATGATGTATGATGACTCTTTAGGTGTGAGCCACTTACTCAGTACCGTGGTTTTGTACTGACCCACCACCAGATTTTGCAGGTGATGAGGAATACTACGAGCCTGGTGATGCTGAGGAGCAGGCCCGATAAATAATATAATATCAGATAAACTTAGTACTTTGTAGTTTTGTTTTGTCTTTTTATGGTCTTGTTTTCTTCCATTCTGTGTTACATGTCTTTAGGCTTAAAGTTGAGTTGAATCGTGTTGTAGTTGTTATTACCTTTTGAATTGAAGTTGAGTAAAGGTCGGTGATATTTGAAGTTAGCGTAGTTTGAAAGTTGAGAGTTCGTTTTAGAATTTCTACTTTTACTCGGTTGTTGTTAAAGTTTGTATAGTTGGGTGGTTGTTGATGTTATGTCGTGCTTGATGTGAAATGGAGATGCTGGTTGATTATTTAGAACTATAGAAGTGTATAAATCTTGTTTTCAGGTAATAACTAAATTTTGGGATAGTTATAGTTACGTCGTTATGCTGCCGAAATTTTTTGAGCATCAGGTTGTCATGAGAGAAAATATTTAGTAACGTTTCCATAGGTTAAATTTTTGGGGGCGTTACACAATTCTCCTAAAATTAAGAAATCTAATTGTTGTTTCCATTAATTGTAAAATTGGCATTTGAAGTCACGATTTTGATCATTAATCCAAATTTTAAAAAGGAAAAAAAAAACATTTTCTATTCTTCAATTTGTCTCCACACTCGTTACATTTCATATTTTTGCTCTATATATAGATATTGTTATATTAATTATGTATATTACTAGTCTCTATTTAATCAAGAAGATTTCCCTAGCTAAAGCGGTTTAAGGCGTGACAAGAAACATTCATTTTTTAGACACATGTCAAAAATCACGTCGGAAAAATTTACCAAATTATTAATTGTATTCAGTGAAAATGCATGTTAATTGCGTTGAAAACGACACAAGGGAATGAGAATTTGAAAGAGGAATAGACAAATAAGCATAGTCATTATAAAATTACATGAATAAAATAGTCACTACAAGAAATTCACCTTTTCCCGACGCACAAAAACATTGGCAGAAGTTAGTTTATGCGTCGGCAAAGGTTCTCCCGACGCATTTTAGGGCGTCGAGAAGAAAGTCGAAAAAAGGCAGTCGGTAGAACCTCTGCCGACGCCGTTTTACGACGTCGACAGAAAGCCATCCGAATATCCGAATTACTTTCTGCCGACGCCACGTAGATGGCGTCGGCAGAAAGAGTCTCTGTCGACGCCGTCCATGTGGCGTCGGTAGAAAGTATTTTTTTTATAAAAAAAATATATTTTTTGTTTTTAAAATTAATTTAATTAAAAAACACAATTAACACAATTGCATTTTATTTATTTCCACAAATGAAATAAATATGTTCATACATGATTCCTAATGAGCACATAAAATACATAAATACAAAAGTTGATACACAAAATTAAAGAGTTATTAAATGAAAAATAAAAGTGCGTAAAAAGCCTTTCGTCACTTAACGAGCTCTTTGTGGACTCCAAAAGATACACATGTGTCCAACCATCAACTCTAATCACCTATATAAAAGAAAAAAGAGATGTTAATTATGTTAATATAAATAGTCAAACAATTTAAACACAATAATGAACCTAACTTCTTAAAAAAGTATATCAATTTCAATATTGAAACTTAATAACATAATAACATAATAACATAAACCAATCAAACGTGAGAAAAAGAATAACTAACATTCAATAGTAAGTTACTACAAGTTTAGGAACTATGAGGATAAAAAGTCAAAAAACATAAGCAACAAAGATAATAGAGCATAAGAACTCAAAGAACATAAGCAAAACAAAGATAATAGACCATAAGAACTCAAAGAACATAAGCAACAAATCATAATAAAACAACATCAAACCGACCCTCAACATTCTAAAATTTACTAATCCTTACAAATATAAATTTGTAATTATCTATAAGACATCTACCATAATAACTTATCAAATAGTTAGTTAACCTCATAGCAAAACTCACTCAAAGTCCACCAAAAAATATAACTATCTTCAACTTATCTCATAAACTAAAACCTTAACAATCTCATAAACTAAAACGCAATAACTATAACCAACAAAAGAAACATAATAACTTATCTCAAATAACTGTAACTAAAGTTTATAACGCCAACAAAGCTCATAAAGTAAAACTTACCTTTCTTACCACTAAATGAAACACAATAATTATAACCAGAAAGATAGTGAAGTCACCTTGAGCATTAACACATATTACAAGATCGAAATAGTGGTTGCAGCAACAGTCAGTCATTCGTTTCTTCCAAACACATCCATGCAATGTTTTTTTTTTTAAAGGCATGGGCAGGGCAAGGAAAAATTCAACTGTCTGCATATCAGTGAGCAAGACATTGAGAAGTAGTTTTTTCTCTCCTTCTTCAAACTGTTCCATTTCTTCAATTTGCTGACCACCAACTTTCGTCGTGCAGCCTCCCGTTCGTTTTTTTGTTCTCACCAGGATGCGATCTTTTGAAAGCTGGTAATTTGGCTATCCATTGCAGCCGTCACGACCTCAATCATCTCTCTGTTATGCGATCTTTTGAAGGTTTAGGGTTTTATTATTTTAGGCTTCAAGGTTTATGGTCTAGAGTATAGGGTTTAGGGTTTACGGTTTAGGGTTTAAGGATTAGGGTTTCATTGTTTTAGGGTTTAGGGATTACAAATTATACTTGTTGCATGTTTGACATATTCCTTTCTCATTATTCTTTTCCATATTGTAGATGGATTGTTTTTCAAAAATTACTTTACTGATATTCTACAACTAAATTTGTTAAATATAATGCACTACTTTGTGTGATGAATGTTTTATTTTTTTGTTTATTTTCTAACCTTTTGTTTACCTTGTAATTTTTTTAAATCGTAAATGGAAATTCAAAATTAATAAGTTTTCTTAAATACAATTTTGGTGAAATTTCAAAATTATGTTTATATAGACAACATAGAACAAGTAGAAATTATTGATAAGCGAATATAATTTTCATACTTTTTCAAGTAAAAGTTTACGTAAAGGCTATTTGATTATGAGTCCCTTTTAATTATATATGGTTAACCTAGTTTTGATCTTAATTATATGCATAAATTAACCTAGTTTATTAACCAATTCTCAGTTTAATTACGCTTTTCTTTTTCTATTTTTTCAACTACTTTAAATCTAGGCCAAACTACTTCACACATAAAGATAACAATATTCATGAAAAAAAGGTGAAAAATTAAAACATGAAAATAATAATGTCCCAAATGTCCGTAAAATATGTACATAAATCATGAAACTTTTTAAGACAATGTAAACCAAGTAAACAAACCTCAAATACAACGGTCGTTTTTTGTTCGAACTTGTAAAGGGACAACGATAATAGACAACTTAATTGTGTTAGTACATGTTTAAGATAATGTAATTAAATTCAAAGAAAGGAAGATATTCATAACTTACCGTTATATGAGATCGTTCGGCGTGGTAGGAGGCAGTGAAAGATGGAGATCGGTGAAGTTGTTGTACTAACCATTCATCGAAAGAATCCATACGAGCAGAAAGAAGTGAGTGAGATGGAGGACATAATGTAGATTAACTAAAAAAAAGTGAAACAGAAATGGAAGAACAAAAAGAAGGAAGTAAAACATGGAAGTTGACTCACCAAGGGTTGGTGGTTGCAAAAGCTTGGAGACTTTCCTCAAGAAATAAAAGTGGGGTATGGTTGTTTAAATAGAGGAGGGATGGAAAGAAGGTGGTTGAGAACACTAAAATCGTGATTGGATATGGTAATTAAATGAATAATACTTTCTTTTTTGAATAAATAAAAAAGTAGATATCATTTACACCAAGTAATTAAATGCTCACCAACAACCTTTTTAAATTTAAAAATATCATAGATGAATTAAATGCAATCTGACACAATTGAATGCCAACTACCAAGTTCAAATGTAACTAGACAAACGAAGGAATGATTGGTAATTAAATGAGGATTAGTCAGCAACCAATCCAAGAGTAACTAATTTCTAAAAAATGCACAAAAAAAGGAAAAATATTACGAAAATAAAAAAAAAAAACAAAAGTGACCGACCTTAGGAGCAAAACTTTCAAGCACTTTGATTTCTCATAAAAACATAACAACGAATAATTTGAAGAAAAGAAGATTAAAAAAAATGGTGAATATAATTAAAATGAAAAGCTCAATTTAAAAAGTAAGCAAATAATGTGTATCAAAAAAGAAATGGAACCAACCAAGAAAATGTATTGACAATGGTAGTTAGAATGAAAAATATGTTCAACATGAAAATGAAAACATAAAGCACATTATGAGCATCGGAGACATGAAAATTCATCAAAAATTTGACATCACCATGAACATGAGGAACGCATAAGCATGAGCATGAGCATGAGAATCAATTTGGACAGAAATGAACAGCATGAAGATGGTGGATTAAATTTTATTAACAATAGCATCATGTTCATCCAAAAAAATCGAGAACAAATCAGTGATGAACGACCCTTGAGGATGCAAAGATAAAAGAGGAATGAAATTATGACAAATAATGCACAGAACAACCTTCAAAATATTGGACGGAAAAAACAAATTAAGTAACTAACAATGGACAAAAGTAATTAGTGAACAAGATATAAAAAATAAACGAAGGAACAAATGTTACAACACAGAAAAAAAAAAAACTGAATCTGTTGCTTCAACACAACTTCAACAGAAAAAAAAAATTGGGGGGGGGGGGGTTGTACAGAATACAAAAACCGAAGCATGCATAGGCAAAACCAACCATATTATCCAACCCAATAAGCGTTAGAACACAGAAGATCAGCGCAAACATGGAATTTCATCATAAGTAGACACACATTTATTAAAAAAAGAAAAAAAAGGGAAAACGCTTGCATGCAGTAGGTGGACATCATCGGCCGGTCATCGAAGGGGAAGAAAACTTACCTCTATTCCCACCCCTCACCTGGCTCCAAACATCTACCAAGCGGATCCCGACGTCGACAGTCGTGGCAAGGAGAAGTGCCATGGGGTGGGATCTGAACAAAAACAAAGGAAGAAACCATGTTAGGGTCAGATCCGTGAAGATCCGAAAGAAGGGACGAGAAAAAAATAGCAAGGGTACCTCGGATTCGCGAAGAGGGAGCAAGGAGAAGACAAATATGAGATCTGAACTTGCTCTTTCCCTCCCAAACCGAAAACAGGACATGCAATCGAAGAGGCGAGGTTAAGAAAACTAGATCAGAGCGAGGGAAGGAGGAAAAAATCAGAACAAAATCGAAAGGAACTCACCGTAGACGAGAGAGAGAACGATCGCCACAGAGAACACGAAAAGAGAGGTAAGTAAAACGAAAAAGACAACCAACCGTAGACGACAGAAGGTACAACGGAGAGAGAGGTAAGTAAAAGGAAGAACAAACCAACCGTAGATGAGATAGAGAGTGATCGCCACAGAGAAGACGAGATGGTGGAAAGAAAATCGAGGGAGGGAAGTGCGAAATTAGAGGGAGAGGAGAACGAAAACGATGCCACCGAATTCCCACTTAGGGAGGGTTTGGCAAACCCTAAACCCGTTTTTAGAAAAACAGGGGCCCAAACGACCCCTTAAGATTAAGATTGCAACACTTGGTTTAGTTTGAGGCACAACAATTTGATTCAATTGAAAGTTTATGGTAAAAATTGACACAATTTGACAAGTTTAGGGCAAAAAATTTGATTTTTTTCCCTTTTATTTTAGGGAAGTCCTTATAAATAGCCAGATTTACACTATTTTTGAAAAATGGTCAAACAAATATTTTCAATGAAAAATGGCTAAACCGTTTTTTCAACCTATTTTCGTGAGGATCGTCTTTCCAATTATACCCTTGAGTCAAGTTTCACGTTCACACCCTATTTTTAGGAAGCCACTATCTAATTTAATTTTTTAAAAAATAGTTTATCTCTTAAATCAAGGAATTACAATAACTATCTTCTCTGTCATATATCTCAAAATTCAAAATCAGATTTTATTTTTATTAAGAGTGGAAGATTACATAGAAATTAGGTTTTCATTTTAAATTTTCGATTAGATTCTTAGATTTTAATTATCTAATCAACATCTTCATCGTTTTTCCAGACTTTTTGCCATTCATCGACTTTTTGTTCTGTCGTTCATATCACCATTGAAAGGGTTATTGATCTACATCATAGATATGTTAAATATTGTATTTTGTATTTACCTATCATTATTTTCCTCATTGTATCATATTTTTCAACACAAAGTATTTTTTATTTTTTTGCTCAAGAATTTCGTTTGTAATGGTTGGAAGAAGATGAGAACGGGAAAGACCACATAACAAGAAGAAAATGGGAAGAATCTCAAGGGTCTCAGTTTTTTTTTTTTTTTAATTTAAATAAGGTGAATACTAAAACCTAATTTTCGAATTAAGTTGAAGGGAAATAGTAAGTAATGATTTCTTCTTGTTTTTTAAATGATTTGATTTTTACCATAATAAATTATTTGCATGCTGTCTTATATGTTAGTTTACTATATACTGTATTTGCATAATTTGTTTACTGAAAACACTGTATTTGCATAATTTTTCTTTTTATAAACTTGAATGTTTTTTTTATTGTTCTAGTAACCATTTGTTAACATTTTTTTAAAAAAAAAATCTAAGATACGGGTTAACAGATTTTTTTTTTTAAAAAAAAAATTCTACAACTATCCCCTGCTAATTGGTTGATGTTTGTTATCTTATTTGTTATGTTTGTTAAATTTGAAGTTGGTTGATTTTCAATGGGTCCTTAAATTAAGGGTAAACAGTAGATTCTCTCCTAAATTTACGTTGTATAGTTCACTCTACATTGTATTTAAATTTATCGGTTCATTGGATTTAGATTTCATTTAGGGGCATTTTCGTCCGATTCGTTGTAAAAAAACTACTAAAAATAGCAATTAGCCATTTTTCAAATGGAAAAATCATATGACCATTTTTTAAAATGCCCAATTAAAAATAGTTATTTATCTAGTTGCCCCTTTTATTTTAAAATGGTGAGATGTTTATTTGTTAATTTAAATATATTATGTGATTTTTTTTATTTATGTAATTTATCTCCAAAAATATTTATTGAATCAACATTTTATCGATATTTCTGTAAAATTGAGACCTCGACATTTCTTTTGACATTGTCATTTAAAATTTTGTTATTACATGTATCTGAACCATGTTATCAATTTATTAAATCATTGATTGCATAATAATGACAAACCAAAATGATTACTTTCTAAAAGTATAAGGGATAAAATAAACATAAGTTGAGAACCAATATTGAATCAATTAAAAAGGTTTGGGACTGAAAAGTCTAAAATAGAAATCTTAAATGTTTAAAGGTCAAAATAAAATGTTTTTTTTTTTAAAGACCAAAATGAAATATTCTTGTAAGTTTTAGGTCCTATTTGGTAGGTAATTTAGATTCTATTTCTTACTTTTCTAATTTATTAAATCAAAGAAATTCAAATAGTATCTACTTAGGTTGGTTTTCATTATTTTTGTTTTCTAAAACAACATTTTTATGTTTTTAGGTTTTAAATTTTAAAATGAAAACATAGATTTACATTAGAAAAAGTAAAAACTTTGATAAATATACTATTTTTAAGTTTTTTTTTTTTTTTTTTTTTTTTTTTTTATGGAGTTAAACAACATTTAGGGGTGGGAGATTGGAACTTCTTATTTGAAATATGCTTTTCTAGGAGCATTACGATCGAAAAATCAATGGTCCCTTATGAAGTCTCTACCAGTCTTATTCTTATTGTGCGTGTAGCAACCGGCGTTTTTTTTAAAAAAAAAAAAAAAAAAAAAAAGAAATGGAGGAAAAGGGGAGTGGGCAGCCGGTCAAGGGGGGGAAAGGAAAAAAGGGGGGGAAACTTTCCCCCCAATTTTCGGTCAAAGTGACCGTTTGTAAAAAAAAAAAAAAAAAAAAAAAGGAATCAGTTTTTTTTTTCCCTCTCTCTCCCCGACTCTCTTTCTCTCCCTCGAGTCCTCTCTCTCGCTCGGTCTCTCCCTCGCCTCGCCTCAGTCCCACGCTGCGCGTCTCAGCCGCCACAAGTCGACGCCGCCGCCGCCTCCACCGCAGCTCGCGCCGTCGCGCCTCCGTGCCGCCGTCGCCGGTACACTCTTTCTCTCTCTCTCTCTTGCGTTTCTCTCTCTCTCTCTCTCTCTCTAACCCGTCTCGCTCGACTCCCTCTCTCCCTCGCAGTCTCTCTCTCTCCATCTGCACGTCAAGCCGACACCCACGCCGCCGCACTCCACCGCCGCGAGCCGCCGCCGCCATTAGCGTCTTCGGGCTCGTTCGTTTTTTTTTCAGATCTGTTCGCCGCCGCCATTCAAAGTTTCAGCTTTGTTCTAAAGAACTACTTGAGGTAAGGGAGTTTTAAGTCATAACTCATTGGATTTTTTTATGCCTTAGTGAAATACCCATTAACGTTGGATCTTAATCTAAGGTGCTGTAGCGTTTGGAGGCCGAGTTGTCGAATCGGAGCGAAACTTGGAAGTTGGACAGCAAGTGGTGTTACTGTTTTAGGTGAGTTTCCGACTTTGGGTAAGTGAACTAAGTTAAGTTTTGAATGATTTAATTGTGTTAAAAGAGTACCCATTAATATTAGCTATTGATTTCTAGTTACCCACAACGTTTGAAGGCCGAATTGTTGAATTGGAGCGAAGTTGGAAATTGGACAGCAAGCAGTAGCTTCATTTGGGTGAGTTTTCGGCCCTCTCAAGTCTAGTGTTTTAGGAAATTTGTTAAGTTTGGTGTGCCAATGGTGTGTGAATATATATTTATGTATGTTTTGTGTGTTAATAGACGAGTATTTCGCATCACGTGGTTGGTGTTGTATCGAGTCGTTGGGGGATTTTCGATCAAGCGTAGTATCTCAAGTAAGTAGCCGTTGGAATAGATTCTCTGCTTTAAACTCATTTAAATTGAGTATGGTTGCTATAGCGTGAGTGGAACTTAAACCTTAAGTTGTCCCTTGGAATGTAAGTAGTCATTTGGATTTAAGCTCTAAGTGTCGTCGTTGGGATTAAATCAAGCATGGTTGGTCTTTTTTTTCTTGAAAGCATGGAACTAGTTAAGAATGTCTGAGTTAACGGTCGCATATTAACTTTTGTCGTTGTGTAAGTAGTTATTTGGGAATAAGGATTTTGATTATGTTATGTGGCGTGTTAATGGATTGAGTGAGTAGCTTTTTGGGCATGAAGTTGTTGTTTTGGAATCATGGTATGCTTGTTGGTAGCGAATTGAAGTTTTGGTTAAGTTTCATGCTTTGGTCAAATATCCCTTGGAACGTTGTATGCTTGTTTGAATATGGTTTAAGTGTTGTTTACTTGGACATGCATTAAGTGTTGCTATGCTTGTAGGACTAAGTAAGTATGTTGGAATGTTTGATTTATGATTGTTCTGGATTGTGTGCATGTTATGGAGGATGGGTTAAATGATCGATGGAGTGACGATTGGAGTTGGATTGTGATTCTGACTTGATTGTGTTCATAGAAGTGTATATTCTTACTTCCAGGTGCAAGGAAAAATTTTGGGTTCCCTCTGCGTACGTCGTTATGCTGCCGAATTTTCGGTAGCCTCATGACGACTTAGGAATTTTATTTACCTTGAGGGAAAGGATTAGAAAAGTGAAGGGAATAGGCTAGTGCCTTAGACAAGGGTCGTGTCAATTAAACACCTAGGACTGAGATGTAATAGACTGAAATGAGGGGCTTAATGGGCGGGACTTGGCTTCGCAGTTTAGGTGCCATTTACTAACTGTGGAAGTAAATTCCTGACTTAAACCCATGAACGCCCCACCAGTGAAATGGTAGTTTAGAGCGCTACGCGCCTATTAGTGCCTTGAGGGATGAGACTTAGCTTCACTGACTGGGTGCCATCTACCATCAGTAGGAGTAGAGACCTCCCAAAACTCCCACTTGCGCACTATCAGTGAGTTGGCAAACCTATATATATATATATATATATATTTAAAGGTGTACTAATTGAATGCGAGACCCGAACTGAAATGAAATGAAATGGAATGAAATGGAATGAAATGAAATGAAATGAAAAGAAATGAAATGATATGAAATGGGATGACCCTGAGGCCTTTAACTCGAATAAGATGTTAAAACTTTTATTGCTACTTACTGAGTATTTTCTTAAATACTCATTCTTTTCCCTTACACACAACTGCAGGTAGAGGCAAAGGTGTACGGAACGCGTGACGGAGAGCTGCTGAGCCATGGATCTCCTTTAGTTTAAGTCTTCCGCATTTTACGTTTTGAAATGTCCCTTTGAACTTGTATTGAACGATTTACGTTTATTCCGCTTTTAGTTTGTTTGATTTTCTAAAGCTTTTGTTTGTTTTGTTTTAAACTGGGATCCCAGATTGAAATGTTTCGCAAATTTCTAAGTATGGTTTCTTTATATGGAAATTTTTCCGCCGTTCTTAGAAGTAGAATGAAATGCATGTAGTAACGGCCTTAGGATCTAGGCATGAAAAGTAGGGTCGTTACAGTGCGCCTTGTGAACGCGTTTAGATCTGTGAAGGCAATCGCTTGGTTGTTCTCCTAACTCAAGCGGGGAATGGACTAGAGGGAATCAAAGTATGGGGAATGTCTGCGTCTCGTCACAAGGCTCATTTTGAGTTGTGGATCATAGGGGGTTTATCAAAGCAAGGATCGGGGCAGAAGGTTCCTGGTACTATCCAGGTGCGAAGAACGTTGGGAGTGACTTCAATGAATCTCACTCACTGGCCTAAGCGATGTGGTTGGGAGAACATAGCAATTACCGTTGAGCTATGTTCACCTTGACTACTTTGTTTTGTTATATACTCATTTAATTTTTAAAAAATTTAAACATATAATATAATATTATTACACATTGTATAACAGGGTAAAATAATTATTATACAAAATTTATTACCTATAATACTTCAATAAATTTATTGATAATATTTGAGATTCAACTAAATATTTAATCGATAATTACACTTATTTTTATTGTTTATGAATATACCATTGAACACATTTTGAACCACTTCTTAAATTTGGATTCAATCTCTTAATATGCAACCAAACGAATATTAAAAACACAAAATATAGAATACTACCGTTTTATTTTCATTGAATCCTTTGTATTAAAAAATTTTATCTAGACCACTAATCAAGTGTGTCGTTAAAGACCAAAATCAAGGAAAATTATTAGGTGTTTTCAGCGCAATGAGACCCCCTTTCTAAAAACGTTGGATATAAATCTTCAAATTTGTCTGCCCCTAATAACCATTGAATACATAATCGAGGTACTTTTGCTATTTCTCTTTTTACATCTAACGGTGCAAAACTACGGGTCTCATTGCACTGTGAACAACTAAAAATTTCTCCAAAATCAGTGTTTAACCTTTTTTTTTCTTTACAATTTTTAAAATTGGAGAATATTAGAATCTTGATGTTCTCTCAAACGAATAATTAGAAAACTTTTGGTATGACAATGGGAAATGGAAAAACTAAATGTATATGATGATCCCTAATCCTTTAGGAAATTCTTAACTTTTTCTTTAATATTAATTGTTTTTTTCATTTTTACACTAAATGTAGTGAGAATGTCGATAGAAAAATAAGTTGTCACTGACTAATTATTTTATTAATAGATTTTACATATATGATTGCTAAATTGATGACATATACTATTAAATTTGAGACCAATTATATAATTACATGTGTGTCAAATTAATTTTGAAGACTAAAAAAAAAAAGCAAGTCTCAAATAATGTCACATGTCTTCATTATGGTCATTTGATCAAATAAACCTAGCCAGGTCAAATTAGTATAGTAATTGGACCCAAGATCAAATAAGTCCAAGAATAATTTAACAGAATTTATGTCAAATGGGTTATATATAAAAACCATATTTTCAGAAATGTCCAAATATTTGAAAATTTTCAAATCTAGATTTTACGTATTTATTTCTTACCATTATGCCCCTTATTACATTTCTCTCTCCATAATAATTATTTGATTTTGTTTATTTTCTTTCCTATATTATATATAATAATTATATGGTTTAAATTTGATTTGAAAAAACTTAACCGATTTGTTATTAATTATCCCACGATTTTAGAACTAATTTTGATTCTTCAAATTCAATTTTATCATTATCTTCTCCACATAACAGAATTCTAGAATACACGAAAATCTTCATAATTTTTTTTTTTCATTATCTTCTCTATTTTCTCACATTCTCATCTTCCTTTTCAGCTGTTTTCATTAATTTTCTCTAAATTTGTTTCCTATTTCCAGATTAACTTGTATAAAACTTGTATTAAGTTAGAAATGTTGTTTACGAATTTATTTTTTCACATATTCCTTCAACATATATAAAAAAAGTTATAAATTATCATAACCATTTTAAACAAATTTAGATTCGATTTGGTAAAATGTTTAAAGTTAACAAATAAAACAAAGCAAAACAACAAATTTATTATCTCATTACAACAAAATATTAGAAATGCATGTTTTTTTATTAATGAAATTTGTGACAATATGTTGAAGATTGGTCCATTCTAATTTTGAGAATTGAAGATTTTCTCGCTTTTCTTTTCTTTAGTCGATTCAAACTCTTATCTGAACGGTGATCTCAATATCTTTTCTTCAGTCAATTCAAACAAGTGTATATATGAATTTTGGCTTCTATTTGCTTGTCTTGAAATCATCAATACATATTATATCATATAAATATATGTTTAGTATATAAGACATACACTTAACATATATATTAAACATATACTTATAATATATACAATATGTATTATATATATAAGATAAACTAGTGTACATATGAGTTCTGACTCCTATTTGCTCTTTTTGAAATCATCAATACACATCATGTCATATAAATATATGCTTAGTATATAAGACATACACTTAACATATATATTAAACATATACTAGTATGTATTGGATACTTCATCTATTGCCACTACTTTGTTTTCATTCTCTGCATTTACTACTCTTATGCTATAACTATCCATTGTTTACCGCGTATTTAACTTTCATCATTATATTATATACACACAAACATATACTTAATAGAGATGCACGTTAATAGATCATACATACTAATACATTTTCACAATAATGTATATTATGAAAATCATTCCACAATATATATTTGAACAACATCTCAGTGGTGTATTCAAACAATGTTTTTTTCTTGAAAAGAGATGAAACAATGTTAATCTATATAATGCAATGGTATATACTGATATAATGTTATATATATATATATTGATAATGCTAAAAGAAAAACAATATTTGTGGAAAAAAAACAGTAGTAAACCAATCTAGAACTCATATAATCATAGATAACATATTCTTTCGTTATATGGAAAAAAAAATGCTCATGGGTTGTTGTTTGTTCTGTTGCGATTCGAAAAACACTATTTTCGACTTGCTTGTCAAAAAAAAAATTATCGATCAACAAATGGAGCAAAGCCTAAATGGTTAGACTCAAAGTCTAAACGGTTAGACCTAAAGCCAGTAAAGTACAAGTTCAAAGAATCAGACTCAAAACCAACAAAGTCCAAGTCCAAAGTGTTAGACCCAAAGCCATCAAAGCTCAAAACCAAATGGGACGCTTGGGGGATGGGCTTGGCCTCCTCTCGGTTTAACTTAGCTTAGGGTTAACATCAAGGATAGACAAAAAAAAAATTAATAATGGAAATCCTTATAAATGGCCACAAATACACTGTATTTTTTAAAAATGGTCAAACAAATTTTTTCAATGAAAAATTGCTAAACCGTTTTTCTAACCTATTTCGTCACAAATTTTTATTCCAATTAGATCCTCCCATCCCTAATTTAAACTATTTTTTATATTAAAATAAAATCATTCCCTTCCTTGATTTTATGAAATCTAGTTGGTTTGTCATACCTTACTATATTTTTCAAATTATGGATTTATCTTTTAAATCCCTAAAGATAAACCTGTATTAAGATTTGCCATTTTTAATCCTCAAATCAAAGATCTTCACTATCCAAAGCGAAATATTTATTATCCAACTCAACATCTTCATTATTCTAACAACCCATAAATCATAGTCTTGTTCGACTTGTAGGTCTTCACTACTTCCCATTATTGAAAGAGTTTTCAATCTTGAAACATAGGTATGTTAAATACTGTATTTTGTATTTATCTATAATTATTTTCCTCCACTTATCATATTTTTCAACACGAAATATTTTTCATTTTTTTTCAAGGTCTTCAATGGTTTCGAAATGAAAGCTTTTGGAAGAAGATTAGAATGGAGAAAGATGTCCAAAAGAAAATCGGAGGTTTCTCAAGAATTTCGTTTGTAATGGTTGGAAGAAGATGAAAATGGGAAAGACGACACAAATTGAAGAATCGGGTTTCAAAAGTTTTTTAAAAAACAAGGTGAATACTAAATCCCAATTTTCGAATTAAGCTTAAGGAAAATAGTGAGTAATGATTTTTTATCGTTTTTTTAGATGATTTGATGTTTACCATAGTGAAATTATTTTCATGTTGTTTAATAGGTTAGTTTACTATATACCTAATGGACCTACAAATCAGAAGCTCTAACGATAGAAGACTAATTGGCTAAACTCATTAACCAAGTTAGTCAACATTCGTTAACTGTGGGCCACTCCACTAAAGACTCTCAGCTGCACTCTTCTCATTGTAGAATATTTTTGTGTCCATGGATATTAACTAATGCCGATAAGTCAATCCTTCACTAGTGTTCGTAACGCCAGCTGGGTCAAATTACCGTTTTACCTTTGGTGGATCCTTAAGTACCACTGATTCCTCTAATGAACAATCTATTAATGGTCTAACCATTAAACAATAGTTCCTCTCGGGCTAGGAGAGGACAAACACCCTTATTCAAGACCTGGAATCAACCCTTAAGGGAACACACATCTGCTTACCCCAATAGGGGAATAAGTGAATTTCATCTTGTAATGTTATGTTACCAGCCTCCACTCGGTCTTGCCCCTGAAATGGTAGGCTTATTGAGTCGGCGAACTGGCCACTCTCACCCATACAAATCTAAGGACAATCTCTCTTGAAAAGGGGTTCATAACATACTCAGGATTTAGAGTGAGTTACCTAGGTCATCCTATTGAAATAGAAACTCAAATTAGTTAACGGTGTTACATCTAGTGGTTACTATTCCGTGGTCCGGTCTTATGCAAACTCATTGCATAGGATACCCCCACTCGCATGTCAACCACATGGATGCTTTGGATCAATGCAACTATATCGAATACAAAGCGGGTCGTATCACATAGCGTTACCAGGATAAGGTACCCAACCTTATCCTTGTACTATAGACCTTTTAGGTTGTTGCTTAAACATTGATCCCCGTATGTCCCTACATATTTGTTCAATTTTCATATAAACAACCTTGGAACTTAGTTTATTGGATTTGGGTCGAATTTTACAATTTTAGTAACAATAACTCTTTATTGTATAAATCTCAATAATAACTTATTGAGACAAGTAAACAATTTGTCAACATTCACTATCTATGAGTTTTAGGGCATAAAATCCAACAGATGGTGTGTCAACTATTAGGGCTGACATTGCATAATTGGCTAATGCTCTTAAAGGCATGACACTTGTAAACACTGTTTAGCAGCTGTCAGTAGTGGAACCTACTACAACGGTGAATCATGTGGCAGCAGAATCTTGTGTATACTGTGGTGAAGACCATAACTTTGAGTTTCTCCCAAACAATCTAGCTTTGGTATTTTAGGCAACCCATATTCGAATTTTTATAATCCAGGTTGGCAAAACCACCCCAACTTTGCATGAGGAGGGCAAGGAAGTAATTTGCAAGCCCCCTAAGCACAACAAAAGGTGGCAAATCAACCAGGCTTTGGGATGCAGAATCAACAGCGTATGCTCCAACAAAATAAGCAAGCTACCTAGTAGAATTTAGGAAATTCGTTGGAGACGTTGATTAAGGATTACATGGCACGAAATGATGCGACAATTCAAAGTCAACAGGCTTTATTGAGAGTCCTGGAATTGCAAGTGGGTCAGTTGGCTAATTAGTTGTAAGCGCATCCTCAAGGGAAACTTCCTACGAATACTGAGCACTTTAGGAGAGAAGTTAAGCAGCAGGTGCAACATTGACTTTAAGGAGTGAGAATCCACTAGATGAGAGGAAAGAGTCGAGTATACCTCAGGAGGTAGAGAAAGATAATGAGAATGAGAAAGAGTTGGAGTCTGGTAAAAATGATGGAGGCAACATTAAAGATGTTGGAGCAAGTAGTGTGGTACTGAAAGTAGATCCACCAAAAAGACTTTAGCCTAAGAACTACAAAATTTTGGAATTTCTAAAGCAACTTCATATAAACATACCCTTAGTTGAGGTTTTAGAACAAATGTCGAATTATGTAAAATTTCTTAAGGAAATTTATGAGCGTACTACAAGCGCACGGGTCACGTAATATAGTGATTTGGAGAATAAGAGCATCGTCTCCACAGGGATTCAATTTATTCAATTAATTACTGCAAATACTATTGTTTTGCTTTATTTAGAGAACAAAATCTATTGTCGAAAAGATAAACTAAAAAGCTAATGTAGAAAGCAAAAGATAAATGGAGACACAATCTGATAATTCTAGGGTATTGATTTTATTAATTGGACCTTTAATTGCTTAATCAATTAGCTAATTAGGATTAATTAGACATTATATTCATAAGTCTAGAAGCCTAATATCAAGGAATCTCTTGTTGGTCTCCTCCTATTCTCATGTATTTTAATAAGG
This sequence comes from Luffa acutangula, assembly GCA_036850905.1. Taxonomy (NCBI): domain Eukaryota; kingdom Viridiplantae; phylum Streptophyta; class Magnoliopsida; order Cucurbitales; family Cucurbitaceae; genus Luffa; species Luffa acutangula. The sequence goes on along the minus strand of CM072089.1, from coordinate 25,262,867 downwards.
AATCTTCTTTCGGTTTCCTCCTTATTTACTAAGCATGACATTACGACCCTTCATTAACAACCTCTAACGTTCATTTATTTAATCTTGTGTCACTCAGGTAAATAAACATTAGTCATGCATCCAGTTCTAGTCTAAGCTTCTCTCCGTCGAGTTTCCACTTAGAAAACAATTCAATTAATCATTGATCAGTGATTAAAAGCATTAAGCATAAAATGCACAAATGCATGAAAATGATAATTAAACCAAATGCACACATTGCTAATCCGTTTACGAAGGCCCTCTCGGCTAAAGTATTTGAGGGTCATCTAGAAAGTCTAGGTCTACGAGACATGTATATAGTGTAATCTAAGGCAAGTGGGAGATGTGTAATGGGTGTATGGATGCCCTAGTTTAATGTATTTTGTATATTTACCTTTTATGTAATGTACAATATACATTTACCATTTCCAGATTTGGATTATTTTGTATATACTTTCCCATTGACTTGAGTTTTAGTTCAAGTGGGAGTTTGTTGGGTTTTATGCCCTAAAACTCGTAGATAGTAAATGTACTTTTGACCGAACATTAATAAAGTGATGTATTATTCATTTATCTATGTTTGTATTATGCTATCTTGTCTTATTAACCCTAATCCAATAAACTAAACATCCTAGGCTAATAGAATGAGGCTTGAACTAGTATGTAGGGACATACGGGGATCAATGTTCAAGATTTAGCCTAAAGGGTCTGTAGTATAGGGATAAGGCTGAGTATCTTATCCTGGTGACATTATGGATACTACTCGCTTTGTATTTTGATGCAAACGTATTGATCCAACGCGTTCATGTAGTTGACATGCGAGTGGGAGTATCCTGTGCAATGAGTTTACACAAAGATCGGACCGCGAAATACTTAACCACTAACTGTAACACCGTTAGTTAGTTTGGTTTCTATTTCACTAGGATGACCTAGACAACTTGGCCTTAATCCTGAGTGGATTATGGACTCCTGTCCGTGAGGGATTTTCCTTTGGTTTGTACGGGTGAGAGTGGCCTGCACGCCAACTCAATAAGTCTATCATTTTGGGGACAAGATCGAGTGGGGAGTTGAGAACATAGTCACACAAGATGGAATTCACTCCTTCCCGACTTTATGGTAAGTAGAGGTGTGTTCCATTAAGTGGTGTCTCCTGGTCTTGAACAATGGGCCATGCCCTCTCTATGGCACGAGAGGGACTTCTGTTTGTTGGTTGGACCTCAAACAGGTTGTTCATTAGAGGAGCACTGATACTTAAGGATAAAGAGGTAGCTCGGGGGTAAAACGGTAATTTGATCTAGTTGGGGTACGAACACACGTGAAGGGTTGACTTGTTGTTGATGGTCAATATCCATGGACACAAAAATATATCTGCAGTGAGAAGAGTGCAGCTGTGGTTCTATAGTGGAGTGAACCACAATTAAAGAATATTGATTAACTTGGTTAATGAGTTTAGCCAATTAATCTCATATCGTTGGAGTTTCTGATCTGTAGGTCCATTAGGTCCCATAGGTAGCCAAAGTTGTTTGAATATTAAATTAAAATATTAATTGGATTCATATTAAAACTATAGGTTATAATTAATGCACATTTGATGTACATTAATACTATAGTTTATTTCAGAGAAATATAGTTAAATATATGATATTTAATTAAAATATTAATTAATTGTTTAATTATTTAATATAGGGAAAAATACACTTTTGGTCCCTGAGGTTTGGTTTAGGTTTCGTTTTGGTCCCTGAAGTTTCAAACTCAACATTTTAGTCCTTGAGGGTTTGCAGTTAGTAGCAATTAGGTCCCTGCCATCCATTTTTCCGTTAAATCTAACGGTTTGCTGACGTGGCACTATTATTTTAATTAAAAAATTAATTTTTTATTTTTTAAATTACAAATATATTTAAATAATAAAAAAATGTTTTTTATTAATTTTTTTAATTATTTCTCTTTCTCCCTCTTCTCCTTCTTCTTCCCCATTCCCATCCTTCATCCTCTCCATCATCCCATCCATGGTCGGCGGTCGGTGAGCACCGCTCGCCAGCGGCGGTAATTTTTTTTTTTATTATTTTTTTTATCTTCTTCTATCCTTTCTCCAAAGAGCGAACATATTCTACAAGTAAGAACTGCTTACTTTTGAACTTAAAAAAAAAAGAACTACTTACTTTTTCTTATCCAACGTCAACCATAACTTTAATTCGAACAGTTCAAACCTAAATGCAGAAGAGTTCCTTAGAATCAGATATAAAACACTTAATTAAATCCAAAAAGAGATTAGAGCAAGTAATTAGCCACTAATCCTTGAGGCCCTTTGGGTTGTGGATTGTTGTCGAATGTTGCCTCAGGGGAGAAATCACGTTGCTTAGAGTTCCAAGTTGTCAAGAACAGATCTGGCTATCGGAGATGGAGGTTCGTCCTCGCCAATTCGTGGTCGTCGAACAGATGAGCTTGCGCCCCCGTGGGTCCGTCGTTGGAGGTTCCGTCACACTACAAACTCTTGCACTGTGGCTCGTCGCCAGGAGAGTTGGTTGCGTGTGCGTAGCGGTTCGTGATAGGTGCTCGCGCCAGAGAAGAAGACCGCTCGAATTCGCCGTCGCGTGGGTTGCTCCAAACACATCGCTGCCGGTCTGGGTCACAGGTCGGAGGAGCAGCTGCTAACGTCGAAGGAGGAGGAGACTGGCCTGAGTTGGGTTGGAGACAAAGGTGGGGGGAGGGAAGAACAAGCCACCGCCGGCGGTTTGCGATTTCGCTGGAAAATCGGGGAGGGAGCTCCCTCCTTTGTTTTTCCGGCGAAAAACGGGGAGGGAGGGAGCTTCCTCCCTACTTGGTTTCTTTTTTTAAAAAAAAAACTGGAGAATATGGGAGAAGAGAGGGAGAAGAAAAGAAATAAAGAAGAAGAAGAAGGAAAAAAAAAAAGTCACCGGCGGCGAGCGGTGGTCGCCGGGCGCCAGCCATGGAGGAAGATTGAAGAAGAAGAAGAAGTGGTGGAAGGAAGAGAATGAGGAAAAGAAAATAATAAAAATAAATCAAATAAATTAAAAATAATAATATTTTAATTATTTTAATATATTTTTATTTTAAAAAATTAAAAATTAATTTTTTAATTAAAATAATAGTGCCACGTCCGCAGAGGGTTAGATTTAACAGTAAAATGGATGGCAGGGACCAAAATGCTCCAAAACTAAAACCTCAAGGACTAATTTGTTGAGTTTGAAACCTCAGGGACCAAAATGAAACCTAACTCAAACCTTAGGGACTAAAAGTGTATTTTTCCCATTAATATATTGTTTTAATTTAAATTTAATTAAATTTGATTTAATTGAATTGCATTAAAACTATAGGTTATGTGGTATTATTTATATAAAATTGTTTTATATAAATGTTATTAAATTAAGTGTTGATTTAATTAAATCAAATTAATTAATAAGTTATTTATTAATTAATTAATTTAAAATTAACTATCAGTTAACTTAACTGATAGAAAATTTCACTCCCACTAACCTATTCACGATTGGTAGAGAGTTTTTTTAGGGTTATTGGTCCAAGTTTGATGGATAATCCCTACGCCCTCTCTAACGAATAGGCTCTCTCTCACAAGTGAATACTCTGAGTTTTCTCTCCTTCCAAGAATCACAGAGAATCCTTCTTGCTCCCAAGAACTCCCTAGAATTTCTTTGGTTCCCACAAACCACTCAACTCCAATCCTTAGGAGAATACCAGTGTGATTGGCTGGTGGTGTTCGTGGTGTTTTTCCAGCAAGGAAAAGGAGATTTTTTCTGCTGTTTTTTGGTGAGAATTCAAGGGATTTTGGTGAAACAATCAAGAACTTCAATTTGAGTAAGTGTTCTTAAATCTCTAGATCATTAGGATCTCTTTTTAGATTAGATCTAGAAATTGTTTAATGATTACAACATGTTTTATTTGGTTTTTACTGCTGTGAATGTTTTGCTGTCGTATTGGTATCCCAATCGACGTTTAATTCGAAAAAGGTCTCTGACGTCTTCCGCTGCCTTGGGCTTTTAACCCTACACGAACAACCTGTGAAGGATTAACTTATGAATCATGGTTAAATTAAATTCAAAATTATTGAATTTTTGGAGGTGGAGTGCATGGTGACTAAACCCATGCACTCCCCTCATGAAAGCCACCCAAATTTCCACTTCTTCTTGGCTGATTGAGTGTCAATCTGTAGGGCTTTTCTTTTTCATGAATACCTCTATAAAAGGGAAAAAGATTGCTGAAGAAAGAGATCTTGAAACCTACTGAATTGCTGCCAAAAATGAAGCTCACCATACCCACCTCAATAAGCTTGTTTTTCATGCATTTTCACTTCAATTCCATCACTTGAGGATCCCACAATCTGTTCCATAGGTTTGAGGATAGCAAGGAAGATCCTTTGGTGGTTCGTGACTCGTTGGTGAAGAAAAACAAGAAGGAAATCCAATCAGTTTCTCCATTGAAACAAGGTTGGTAAACTGTCTCTGTGTTTCCTCTTATGAACTGCATGCAATGTTTGATCAAATTGAGCTTCTTATGTGGCTTAGATCCAACATTGTTTCCGTATTTTAGATATTAACACTTTCAAAAACACCTCAAAGCACACAATTTAAGCACAAAACTAGCTAAAATTAATAGGAAATAAATAGCATATTTGCATGGTATCAGAGATCCTGACAAAGAAGAAGAGATTAGGAGAGTTCGAGAGTGTGTCTCTTATTGAGGAATGTAGTGCTATTCTTAAGAATGGGCTACCTCCCAAGGCTAAGGATCCAGGATCATTCACTATTCCTATCTCTAGAGGAGAAAATGAGTTGGGGAGAGCACTTTGTGATTTAGGCGCAAGCATAAACCTTATGCCTCTCTCAATTTATCAATAGCTAGGCGTACTACAGTCACACTTCAATTAGCAGATAGGTTTATCACATATCCTAAAGGTAAAATTGAGGATGTTCTAGTTCAGGTAGATAAATTTAAGGGAAAAATATACTTTTGGTCCCTGAGTTTTCAAACTCAACAAAATTACCCTTGAGGTTTGGATTTTGTTACATTTTTGGTCCTCAGTCCAATTTTCTATTAAATCCTAACAGTTTGCTGACGTGACACTATTATTTTAATAAAAATTATTTTTAAATTTTTAAATAAAAATATACTAAAATAATAAAAATATTATTATTTTATTATTATTTTTTAATTCTTTCTTTCCCTCTTTCTTCTCCTTCTTATTTCTTTTCTCCATCTCCTTCTTCTTCTACTTTGGTGGCCGGTCGCCGATAATGTTTTTTTTTAAACAGAGGGAGAATCGGGGAGGAGGAGCTCCTCCTCCCCGATTTCGGCGTCGATTCAGGGAGGAGGAACTCCTCCCCAAGTCTCCCTATGTTAAAAAAACAGAAGAAAGAAAAGAAAGGAGAAGAAGAGAAGAAGAGAAGAAGAAGAAAGAAGAAAAAAAATTACTGGCAGCGGCCGACCACTAGAGATGAAGAAGAAGGAGATGGGGAAGAAGGAAGAAGGGGATGGAGGAGAGAAAGAAGAAGGAGAAGAAAGAGGGAGGGAAAGAATTAAAAAAATATATTTTTATTATTTTATTTAAAAAAATTAAAAAATATTTTTTTTATTAAAATAATAGTGTCACGTCAGCAAACTGTTAGGATTTAACAGAAAATTGGACAGAGGGACAAAAAATGTAACGAAATCCAAACCTCAGGGGTAATTTTGTTGAGTTTGGAAACTCAAGGACCAAAGTGTAACTTAACCCAAACCTCAGAGACCAAAAGTGTATTTTTCCCTAAATTTAATTTTCTTGTTGATTTCATTATTTTGGATTATGAGGCAGATAAGAATGTCCCAATTATTCTTGGTCGTCCATTTTTAGCAACTGGTAAAACATTGATAGATATTCAGAAAGGAAAATTAACCATGAGAGTCCATAATGAGAAAGTGAAGTTTAATGTTTTCAAAGCGATGAAGTATCCAAATGAGATGCAAGAATGTTCTTTCATTTAGCTTTTGGAGGATACAATTGCTGAGACAACATTAGAGGATTTGATAGATTAGCATTTTAGGGATTTTGGAGAGATTAGTGTAGGAGATTTAGAAGTGAGTACATTGGAGAAAAAAGATGAAAAAGAAGTGTCGAGGTAAGAGTGTGTTTTTTAGCATTTATAGTTGAGTGAGAGGAAGTCTCCACCCATTAAGTCATCCCTTCTAGAAGCACCTACTTTAAATTTGAAGTCTTTGTTGGATCATCTAAAGTTTGCTTATCTTGGGGAAGGTGAGACATCGCCCATTATTGTTGCATCCCCTCAAAGTTATGAGGTTTTTAATGCATCTGAGTTGTGGTAATTCTTAGGGAAGAGGTAATTCAATGCTCGTAGTTCTAAGAGTAACGTCTGGGGAATGATTTCTATTCTCTGCTCTTCCTCCACTTTTCTCTTTGGCTTCCTTCCCTCTCTTGTATTTGAGCTTGGACTCTAAATTTATAGGAAAGAGGGTGACTGACTTCTCCAACAAATGAGCATGTGTGCCTCAAATGATCTGCACGTCAGGTTAGAGATCTTTCATCAGTACCTGGCTGGAATAGCTTAGCTCAAGTACTTTTTCACGTGACTACACTGACGTTTTGTCCCTGGATAACTTGGGCAAGTTCATTACCTATAGGAGATGCGTTAGATGGACATGGATTGCATTATTTCGCTGCATCATAAAATAAAACTTACTTCAAACATTTCATGCATATTTCTTCCTCTAATGCGCCAGAACATAACGCTTTACACATCATTTTAGCTTCTTTTAATTTAATTTTGGATGCTTTGTACCTTGCTTATGCAAGTTATCAAGTCTTCGGTGTATACTTGCACTTGCCAATAAGCGCACACACACTACATACTGATGTACTTGTTCTCTATTGTAACATCCGTAATTTAAGGTAAAATTTCAAATTTCCTTAGGTTGAGTTAATTTGGAGTTAAGAGGGAAATTTTCAAAAAGACTAAAAGAATGGAAAATTGGTGAAATTTTAAAATTTGGGCTGGAATGACATTTTTGTAAATATGATGATATTTGAGCCAAGCCAATCCCTAAAGAGCCCCTTTTAAATGAGTGAACGCAACCCTAGATTTTTTTAAGCCAAGCCACCAAAACATCTCTTCTTCTTCCTCCAATTCCACGATTTGGGCATCTTCTTCAACCTTCATCTTCTTCACCAATCAAGTCGACGATTGCCTCTCTCTCGTCGTCAAACAATTGTCTCCCCTAGCTAGCAGCAGTCCATCACGCAATTTTCCGACGAGTCTCTCAGTCCAGTAGGTTCTTAGCGCACGGTGGTGCATGGGGTCTTCTCCGGGAGCGTTCGGTGGAGTAGCAACAGCGGCCACAGCGTCTCGGTTTCGCGGCAGTTCTGACGACCACGAGCAATCATGCACGAGCAGCAGTAGTGGTTTCGTTTTGGTGATTTTCACAGGTTGCTCACTCTCTCCGTCTCTCTCGAACCCGCGAAGTTCTACGTACTTCAGCCGTGATTCTTCCAGCAGGTCCTCGAGTTCGCGAGCAGTTGGTGCCGACGAAGGTGGGCAGCAGCGCAACTGACCAAGATTCAAGCCCGGGCAGTAGCGTTTGGAGCGTTTGGAGCGTTTTTCCAACATTTTTTTTATTAATTTCACCCTTGGGTAAGTATTCTTTAGCAAGGTTGAGGTTGATTTTGAAGTTTATTTGAATACCCATTAATTTTAACTATTGGATTCAAGGTACCCGTAGCATTCAGAGCGGAATCGTTGACTTTAAGTGTTGTTCAACAAGCTCATTGGTGCGATTTTTGGTAAGCTACAACAAGTTCCATGGAATATGAGTCAATTTCATCCTCTAGTGATATACCCATGAGAATCTAGCCTTCAATAATTTAGGTACTCGTTGAAATAAGAGTATTAGACACTTTGAAATTAGGGGCAAAATTAGTTCCCTTCAAGAAAGTATAATTTATGTTTTAAGTAGGCCTTGGACTCGGGTTGACTTTGTTGGTCGTTAAATTCGTTAGAGGAATTTGTAAAATAATTTCATCTGAATTATGGAATTATTTTTATGTAGAGAGCGATTAATCAAGGCCGAAGTCGGCTTTGCTAGAATTAAATTGGAGTTTTAAATTGAGGATTTATAAGTCAAGGTAAGTGGCTTTATTGTTGAACTTTTTAATTGGGTGCGCGTGTCTGATTTTCTAAAATTCTCGTGTTTATGAGTTGTGCATGAAATTTATTATTATCGTTAAAATCATGAAAATTGTGCATGAAAAATTTATTATTTAAATTATGTATACTTTTATGAAAAAATTTTGAAAGCATGAAAATTTATTGTTTGCAATAGTTGATGTTTGAAATAATTTTTTTTTTAAACGAAAGAAATATTCATTAAGAAGCAAAAGCAATGGAAGGTATTACACTAGTACGACAGGAACCCCCACTAGCGCGGTTTACATCTACTACATCAGCCTCATTTAAAGAAAGAAGCCAATTAGAAAACTCAGAGTACCAAATTTTGGACTCATTCTCTTCACAGGCCCGGCGGGCCAGCGAATGGGCCACAAGGTTATGATCTCTTGATACATGGGAGATGGATTTCACATGCCGTAAAGAAATAAGATGTTGGGCTTCTTTAATGAAAAGATCTAACTCAGTAAAATCTTCCTCTTCTTCGTTAATTAGCCGAACCACTTGCAGGGAGTCACACTCGATACACACAGGGTAAGGGGGATCCGAGGGAAACGCCCGCAACCCTTCAGATATCGCCGTCGACTCCAACCAAGAAATTCTCCATCCAAGGTCGATAACTTTATACCCAGCCATTCGAATCTTGCCCTGCCAGTCCCGTAGCAGACAACCTACTCCACCTCGTCGTGTCCTGTCGTTCCAGCTGGCGTTGCAGTTTAGCCTCCAAATTCCTTCTGAGATCGGCTTCCAGTGATGAGTATTCGGGTTACCAATAGAACAGGGCCGATCTAGGTTCGTCGATCCCAGATAAAAAATTCTATACCAGCAGACTGTCAAAGCTATTGACGAGCTCGTGGACAAAGAAGGCACGTTTGAAATATTTGAGTTGGTGGTCTCTTAGAATTTCATTATATGTATGAGTTTTAAATATTTATGAGTTTTGTTAAACTTTATAAATGTACATGAAATTGATGTACACTCAGAGATGCCTACACAGGACTTAGGGATATGAAATTGACGTACCTAAGTCGAGATTTGTGAAATTGGCGACCTCGAGGTTTCGTGAAATTGACGACCTCCGTAGGAGACACATGAAATTGATGTGTCTAGGTTATGCATGAAATTGATGTATATCCTCTCCAATTAAAGTTTAAGAATAAAGTTTAGAGCCACCAAAAAGATATTTGTTTTAGATTTAAAACGTGTTTAAGCGTGACCCAACCTGAACAATAGGGTCACTTACTGAGTATTTTAAATACTCATTCTTTTCAAAAATAATTTTTTTCAGGTAAAGACAATGACAGGTGCAAGGTGACTAATGAGAATCCGTTAGGCAACCATGAGGGAACCAAGAACTTCATATTTTATTTTTCTTCCGCTTTAAGAACTCTGTTTTACTTTATTTGAAAATTTGGTTGAGGAACTTTCTAGAGGCCATGTACATTTATAATTTAGAAATTATTTAAGAATATTTAAAACCTTTAAAATTAGGAATCCCGAATAAAAGTTTATGTTTTACTTTATTTGAAAATTTTTCTTCCGCTTTAATAACTGTTTATGTTTAAAAATATTTTTATTTAAAAAGGCCTCCAAAGCATGCATTGTCGTAACGGTCCCGAAAAGATTATTTAAGAAGTCGGGTTTTTGCATCTATGATTAAAGAGCGTGATTTTTGCAAGTGTTGCATGCTATTAGATGACTTCTTAGGTGTGAACCACTTATTTGGTACCATGGTTTGTACTGATTCTCCACAAGGTTTTGTAAGTGATGAAAGCTTATTCATATTTGGTGATGAGGAGGAGACTTGAAGAAAGAGACCATTATATAGTTAGTTGTTTATACTTATTTTTGTGTTTAAGTTTTGATTGGGTTTTAAAAAATTGAATATGTCAAGGTTAGAAAATAAAAAGTTAAGGAACCCATTAAATACTAATGGAGAGAAGAAAAATAATAAAAAGAAATTATTGTGGCTGCTGGGATTCGAGCCCAGGTCTCCACGGCCACAACGTGGAATTCTCACCACTAAACTACAGCCACATGATGTTTAGATTCTCCTAAAAGTTTTTAAATTCAAATCATTTTTACAAAAAAAATTATGACAAATTTTAGGGAATAGAAGATCAATGGATGATATGAAACTTGAGGCTTGTTTTATGAACATTTTTTAAATTATATTTAATAAACCATTACATTATAGACGACCTGGCAAGATTATCATAGAATAGTTGAATTATGCATCTCAATTTACTCACTATTATAGTCCCGGTTCATTATTCTAGTCATTATACTTTCCAAATGTCCATTTCAACACCTATACTTTCACTTTGGTTCATTTTAGTCTCTATACTTTTCAAATGTTTATTTTGGTCTTTTTATTTTAAATAGTGATGGTTTCGGTCTCTTCATTTTCTATTTGTCTCATCTTTTCCAATTACAATTTAAACACAACACTACACCTGATAAATTTATTGAAATTTAGCTATAACTTTATATTAAAGAGTTTTCGTTATGTATAGAATTTGTATTATAATTTAACAAACAAATACCAAAACAGTCATTGTGAAAGTATAGAGATCAAAATTAACATTTTAAAATTAAGTATATGATAAAAATGAACAAAAACTAATAAAGTACAGTGATCAAGATAGTAATTGTTACAGGTAATTTTGGACCACACTGATGCACAAGGAGCTGACGAAGACAACCGGGCAGAGATAGGGCCAGGAAACCGACCTAGGGGAAGATCGGACCAAAGGGTCGGGCCAACTCGGCTCGACCCATATGGTCAGCCTCTTGCCAAGGCCGAGGCCGAGCATAATGGTCGGCCTCTTGCCAAACCTGAGGTCGAGCATAATGGCTCGGCCTCGTTGTCGAGGCCGAGGCCGACCATTTGGCCTGCTTGCGCGGGCCGAGCTCCTCAACCTCCATTCGGTCCCTGTTGCCCTTAGGCGCCCCGGTTCCACCTGGTTCAGCCCGAAACGCCTTCAAATTCCTAAAAACCCTAGAAGTATGAGTAGGTATTTAAACCCCTCTTCATCACTGAAGAAGGGATCCAAAAATTCATTCTCTGAACTCTCTGGTTTACATCTTGCTCTTCCATCAGTTTTCTGACTTAAGCATCGGAGTCGGTGTGGCAAACACCACACCGGTGTGCAATGTTTGCTTGTCTCGCAGATCACGTCTTCCCCCTCTCAACAAATTTACCGTTGGTGGCACGTGAAGGACGGGTGAGACTTCTGTCCGAATTTTGGCATCAACAGTTGGCATCATCTGTGGGGAAGAGTGTCGATTAGCAAACGCTGTATGTTACAGAAAGAGACGTTAGAGATGAAGGATTTGGAATTCCCTAATTCCGATAAAGCGAAAGCGTAATTGGGACCGATTCGTAGTTAAATTTGTTTATCCAAAAAAATATCATTACATTGGCGAAAATCATAGAACAAATTCTATAGAAACTTAAGGCTAAGCATACAAAATTTAGATCTAAATCTATAATAAAGAAAAGAGAAGCAAACCTCCGTTGACGTCTCTGAAAATCAAGAATGATTCTTGATTGCTCTACAACAACGAAGAACACCACCATTTGATCTTCCTCGCTATAACTCTAAGATTGGGAACGTAGTTGTGGGAATACCTAATCTTGAATGATAAAAACTCTAGAGAGAATATTTTCCCTAGAGTTGAGAGAATATGAGAGGGAGGCTAGAGAGAATGCAAGAGTGCATTCTTGTGGCCTTATGTTGTAGTACCTAAACCCCAGGTTTAGTGTTCTATTTATAGGAGAAAGGTCATGAATAAAATTTTCCATAATTAATCAATTCCACGACCAATCAATTCCATGATCAATCCATTCCATAATTGATTAATCTTTTCCATAAATGATTGATCACTTCCATAAGTGATAAATGATTAATTACTTCCATAAGTGATTAATCATTTCCATAATTGATTAATTTCCAATTAATTAATTCTTTAATTTAATCACCAATTATATATCATATATTTAATTTCAGACCTTCTATTAGTTAATTAATTAATTACCCAATTAAATATCATATATTTAATTTCAGGCTTTCAATTAATTAATTCTATAATATGAATAAAATTCATATTAAAATTTGAACTCCTTCAAATTCTCTTATATCTTATAAATTTAATATGAATCAAATTCATATTAATATTTGAACTTCTTCAAATATTTATTTCTCTCATAGACTATAGTTTAGTTAAATCTCATTTAATTTAAACTAAATTAAATAATTAATTAATTCATAATTAATTAATTCATCTTTTAATTAAATACCATATATTTAATTAGACATATATTTGAACTCTTTCAAATATATAAATCTCTCAATATAATAAATTTTAATCTCAAATTAGACTTTATATTTTAATGCATCACTATACATTATATTAATTATATCTCATACAATTAACTTAATTCCCAATATGAATTTGAACTATTCAAATTATCTAAAGATATATTTGTTCCTAATTATTCTTTACGAGCTAATAGGGGACCTAATGGACCTACAGATCAGAAGCTCCAATGATATGAGGTTAATAGATTAAACTCATTAATCAGGTTAACCAATATTCATTAACTGTGGGTCATTCCACTAAAGACCCATAGCTGAACTCTTCTCATTGTAGAAGATTTTTGTGTCCACGGATATAGACCTATACCGGTAAGTCAATCCTTCACGAGTGTTCGTAACTACAATTGGGTCAAATTATCGCTTTACCCATGTGTTACCTCTGGCTCCTTAAGTACTAGTGCTCCTCTAATGAACAACCTGTTTATGGTTCAACCAGTAAATAGAAAGTCCCTCTCGGGCCAGTGAGAGGGTGGGATCCCTTTGTTCAAGACCCGGAGTCACAACTTAAGGGAACACTTCTCTACTTCTCCTAGAAGCGGGAAGAAGTGAATTCCATCTTATGTTGTTGTTGGGTTCCTAGAGTGAGTAAAATATGATCTAAAAGACTCTAGAATTCCTGTGCAAGTATACACAGTCTGCAGCAAGTAATATTATCAATAAACTTGTCAAGTTTATTAATTTTCACCTTCAACTTTCAATTTCTACCCTTTATTTAATTTTCACTAATTTCATCAAATTCGCGGGTGAATTATTCACCCACTAGTTTGAACAAAAAGTAATGCAAAAATCTTCATAAATTTATTAATTTCAACAATATCAAGTTTTGCACAAATTTTAGTTTGACTAATGCACAAATTGACCATTAATAACTTCGCCAAAACTCATGAGGTTTAACAAAACTTTTGCCTTAGTGTGGTTTTTCTTTCAAACTCTATCAACTTTATACTACGTACATGTTTTATAATTTATTGAATGCATATGAGAATACTTTTCTTGATAATTTTTCGAACAATTATTAGAGGGGAATAGCTGCAACACCTTTATAATTTTATGGGGTGTTTGGGGGAAGGGTTTTGGAAATAGGGGTTTTGGAAATGAGGGTTTTGGAAATATGGTGATTTTGGGAAATCTATGTGGTTTTGGAAGTTTGTGTTTGGGGTGCTGATTTCTGAAGTCTGATTTAGGAAGTCTGTGTTTGGGGTGCTGATTTCTGAAGTCTGAGTTTCTATTTTTTTTTTAATTTTTTTTATCAATGGTATACAATTGTTCTAAAATGAATAATTTAAAATTATCTTTCCACTAACTCTAGATTTGAGATTTTAAATCACAATTTTGATAAAAAAAAATTCAAATTCTAAAAAAGAAAAATATCATTTTCTACTGTTCAATTTTTTTCTCACACTTGTTACATTTCCTAGTTTCGTTCTAAACATCGTTTGGAAGTCTGAATTTCTGATTTAGTTTTTTTTCCCAATGTTAGACAATTTGTAACGTCTCACGTTTCAGAATTAGACCTTTTTGAGTAATCGAGACTGTCTGCGCAAGTTCTAAGTTGAAAAATTCGAAGGTTTAGTAATTTAGTTCCTAAATTGATAAGTTAAATCTCGATAATTTAGGAATTTAGCTTTGGACCGCATCTCCAATTTCCAAGAAATCCAAATTCTTTTTATTTAGGATTGCCCAACTATTTAAGAGTCTTTGATTGAAGTTTTAATTTGCGAAAAAAAAAGAATTTTGTAGTTTAAAGCAAATCCCTAGATTTTTCCCTCTCATTATTTGTCCCCTCCCATTATTTATCATTCTTCCAATTTGGAGAATTAAAAGAGAGGAAAGAAAAAAAAAAAAGGAAAATACAAAGAAAATCCTAACCTAAATCTCTCCCCCACCCTTTATTGTGTAGCGCCGTTCAACCCCCCTTGCTCTTTCTCTTCACGTTGCTACCTCTCTCCAACACTTCTATTCCTTATTCGGCCGGTAGCATCTTCAGTCGACAACAGTGCCTTCATCTTCACTGTCGTAGATGACCTACGCACGTAGCAGCAGTCAGCGACTCTTCCTCTCCTTTAGTGAGCATCCGACGATAGCTGCTCTTGATGATTGTTTCTTGAGCGCAAACCCACGATGCAGTTCCTTCAACGGATGAGTTCTTCGGTGCGAACCTTTTCGTCTCCTTCTTCGGCACTAGCTTTAAGTTTTCGGCAATGATGGTGTCGACTGCACTAGTTTGTGAGGCCTCGAAGCTCATTTTCTCGTGTTTTTCATGTGTTCCAGTAAGCAAACGACAATAACTTCCTCTTTCGATAAGGTTCGAGGCTAGCCTATGCGTAATCGATCTTGGTTTTGATATGTTCTCTCACTAACGACTTCAAATCTATAGGTTTAGACTTGATCGATCACTACCCATAGTTGTTCAGCTCTGAGTTATATTTGCCCATGGCATGATAACTCTTGCTGGGTGATTTTGAAATCCATTCGAACACCAATCACCATGTGTTCGGGTCATTTTGGTAAGTTTTAATGCTGACCCATGCCCAAATGTCCTTGGATTTGTAATACCCACTCTCTAACGACTCCAAAAAGTTGCAGAATTAGGCTCATTGAATCAATTCCTAGCAATCTTTGTGGCCCATTCAGACTAGTTCAGTTCAGGCTCATTTGATCTCTCCTAGCCAAGACTCAAGTCCCTTTTGGTAAGTATTATGTAGCAAAGCTTCGTTTTAGACCCTTTTAAACTAGTTTTTTGTGGTGTGAATTGGTTTATAACCTTTGTAAACTTTGCTTGTAGTATCGGTTTTGTTTCAGAGTGTTCAAATCCTAGCTTAAGCCTTTTGTTGGGTAAGAACGTCTCTTCTAAGCACCTTTTCGACTTGGTTTAAGGTTTAGCAAGTGGATTCTAGCCTTGAACCTTGTATTATGTATTGCAGGAGCTCGTTAGACTAATTTAGGAGCATTTTAGAGCAATTTGTAAGTGGAATTCTACCTGTTGAGTCTGTTTGCTTGTGTGCTAGTTTGTTGCGTGTTTTATTTGTTTAGTTTCGATATGTTGGATATATGTATATGTTATGTAATGACGAGTTTGAGCATGTTGATCTGATATATTGAACTGTTGAATTGATATACGTTGAATTGATGTGACGTGTTCTGACTGTGACATGCATTTTCTTATCTTGTTGTGATTAGTTATAAAACATGATCTTAATGTTGTGAGCGCATGTTGTAATTTTGGTTATTGCATGGATTAGAAGTATGACACGAGCTAGAAGAACATGTTTAGGTTGTGCATTGAGGTTGTGAACCTGTTTAGTGAAAGAATGGTCAGAAGACCTTGTGTGTAATAGTGAGATTTGAAGTCAGAGGACCTTGGGTGTGTTGACAGGAAAAGTTAGGTGAATACCAGGTGCCTCGGGTAAAAATGGTCGAGGGGTGGTATGTCACCAATGGTAAAGAGGAGCATCGGGTGCCTTGGCTAATATGGCCAAGGGGCGATGTGATGAGTCTATACGTTATGAAAGTCATCGGGGTGCCTTGGGTAATATGGCCAAGGGGCGATGTACGGTTTGCTTGTGAAGTCATCGGGTGCCTTGGGTAATATGGCCAAGGGGTGATGTACGGTTTGATTGTGAAGGCATCGGGTGCCTTGGGTAACATGGCCAAAGGGCGATTCAATTCGAGGCCTTGGGTAATATAGTCAAGGGTCGAACGCTGAGTGCCGTAGAGAAATGTCGAGGCCCTGGGTAATATGCTCAGGGGTCGGCGTGACTCGAAGGAATCAGTCTCAAAGAGCCTATGAGGGCTACGGGTATTGAGTGAGCATGGCATGGTGCGAAATTCATGTGTTTGGTGCATGGTAAGTTACACGTTTACATAGTTGAGCATGTTGCTATATGTATGATGTTCACCGTGTATATAAGGCATGATAGTGTGATTGTACAACATGATTTTGTTGTGTATGATGTATGATGTTTGATGACTCTTCAGGTGTGAGCCACTTACTCAGTACCGTGGTTTTGTACTGACCCACCACCAGGTTTTGCAGGTGATGAGGAATACTACGAGCCTGGTGATGCTGAGGAGCAGGCCTGAGAAATAATATAATATTAGATAAACTTAGTATTTTGTAGTTTTGTTTTGTCTTTATATGGTCTTGTTTTCTTCCATTCTGTGTTACATGTCTTTAGGCTTAAAGTTGAGTTGAATCGTGTTGTAGTTGTTGTTACCTTTCGAATTGTAGTTGAGTAAAGGTCGGTGATATCTGAAGTTAGCGTAGTTTGAAAGTTGAGAGTTCGTTTTAGAATTTCTACTTTTACTCGGTTGTTGTTAAAGTTTGTATAGTTGGGTGGTTGTTGATGTTATGTTGTGCTTGATGTGAAATGGAGATTCTGGTTGATTATTTAGAACTATAGAAGTGTATAAATCTTGTTTTCAGGTAATAATTAAATTTTGGGATAGTTATAGTTACGTCGTTATGTTGCCGAAATTTTCGGAGCATCAGGTTGTAATGAGAGAAAATATTTAGTAACGTTTCCATAGGTTAAATTTCTGGGGGCGTTACACAATTCTCCTAAAATTAAGAAATCTAATTGTTGTTTCCATTAATTGTAAAATTGGCATTTGAAGTCACGATTTTGATCATTAATCCAAATTTTAAAAAGGAAAAAAAAAAATCTATTCTGCAATTTGTCTCCACACTTGTTACCTTTCCTATAATTTCTCTATATATAGATATTGTTATATTAATTATGTATATTACTAGTCTCTATTTAATCAAGAAGATTTCCCTAGCTAAAGCGGTTTAAGGCGTGACAAGAAACATTCATTTTTTAGACACATGCCAAAAATCACGTTGGAAAAATTTACCAAATTATTAATTGTATTCAGTGAAAATGTATGTTAATTGCGTTGAAAACGACATAAGTGAATGAGAATTTGAAAGAGGAATAGACAAATAAGCATAGTTATTAAATATTACATGAATAAAATAGTCAATACAAGAAATTCACCTTTTCCCGACGCACAAAAGCGTCGGCAGAATTTAGTTTATGCGTCGGCAAAGGTTCTCCCGACGCATTTTAGGGCGTCGGGAAGAAAATCGAAAAAAGGGAGTCGGCAAAACCTCTGCCGACGCCACTTTTAACGGCGTCGGCAGAACCGGGTCTTTGCCGACGCCGTTTTACGACGTCGGCAGAAAGCCATTCGAATTACTTTCTGCCGACGCCACGTGGATGGCGTCGGCAGAAAGAGTCTCTGCCGACGCCGTCCATGTGGCGCCGGTAGAAAGTATTTTTTTTTTAATAAAATATATAATTTTTGTTTTTAAAATTAATTTAATTAAAAAACACAATTAACACAATTGCATTTTATTTATTTCCACAAATGAAATAAATATGTTCATACATGATTCCTAATGAGCACATATGATACATAAAGACAAAAGTTGGTACACAAAATTAAAGAGTTATTAAACGAAAAATAAAAGTGCGTAAAAAGCCTTTCATCACTTAACGAGTTCTTTGTGGACTCCAAAAGATACACATGTGTCCAACCATCAACTCTAATCACCTATATAAAAGAAAAAAGAGATGTTAATTATGTTAATATAAATAGTCAAACAATTTAAACACAGTAATGAACCTAACTTCTTAAAAAAGTATATCAATTTCAATATTGAAACTTAATAACATAATAACATAAACCAATCAAACGTGAGAAAAAGAATAACTAACATTCAATAGTAAGTTACTACAAGTTTAGGAACTATAAGGATAAAAAGTCAAAAAACATAAGCAACAAAGATAATAGAGCATAAGAACTCAAAGAACATAAGCAAAACAAAGATAATAGACCATAAGAACTCAAAGAACATAGGCAACAAATCATAATAAAACAACATCAAACCGACCCTCAACATTCTAAAATTTACTAATCCTTACAAATATAAATTTGTAATTATCTATAAGACATCTACCATAATAACTTATCAAATAGTCAGTTAACCTCACAGCAAAACTCACTCAAAGTCCACCAAAAAATATAACAACCTTCAACTTATCTCATAAACTAAAACCTTAACAATCTCATAAACTAAAACACAATAAATATAACCAACAAAAGAAACATAATAACTTATCTCAAATAATTGTAACTAAAGTTTATAACGCCAACAAAGCTCATAAAGTAAAACTTACCTTTCTTACCACTAAATGAAACACAATAATTATAACCAGAAAGATAGTGAAGTCACCCTTGAACATCAACACATATTACACGATCGAAATAGTGGTTGCAGCAACAGTCAGTCATTCGTTTCTTCCAAGCACATCCATGCAATGTTTTTTTTTTAAAGGTATGGCCAGGGCAAGGAAAAATTCAATTGTCTGCATATCAGTGAGTAAGACATTGAGAAGTTGTTTTTTCTCTCCTTCTTCGAACGGTTCCATTTCTTCAATCTACTCGACCACCAACTTCCGCCGTGCAGCCTCCCGTTCGTCTTTTTGTTCTCACCAGGATGCGATCTTTTGAAAGCTGGTAATTTGGCTATCCATTGCAGCCGTCACGACCTCAATCATCTCTCTGTTATGCGATCTTTTGAAGGTTTAGGGTTTTATTATTTTAGGCTTCAGGGTTTATGGCCTAGAGTATAGGGTTTAGGGTTTAGGGTTTACGGTTTACGGTTTACGGTTTACGGTTTAGGGTTTAGGGATTAGGGTTTCATTGTTTTAGGGTTTAGGGATTACAATTTTGAGTTTTATGTCTTTATCTAATCATTGATTTAAGGTTTAATAGTTTTAGGGTCTAACGTCTTGTTCTGTAGGGTATACAGTTTCCGTGATTCAACAATGTAATACTGAATACATAAGACATAACATTATGCAATTTAATGTACATGACAAAGTGCATTCATAGAATTTCTAACTAAGCCAACAGTTGCTAAAACATTTGATCAAACAAATACATGAATTTCTTTGAAGAGATAATTATAAATGGTATATTTCAGAACATTAATCTATATTTATTTATCCAAAATTTTATTCAATTTGACCAATTTGTCATGCCTCAAAATTGATGGACTTTACAACGAATTGGTTATATCGTACTCGGGGGAGAAAAGTTAAAAATCGTACATTAAGTTTTAATTAACCACTTCATTAACGTAATTTAAGAAAGTCAATTTAGACCGTACTCCTACTTCATAAACATGATTTTCTATAGAAATTCTTTATTTTTTTTCCCTTCCGAATTTTCCTACCTTAAAAACCAAGATATGTTTCATCCTTTTGAAAATATAGATTTCATACTTAAACAAATAGGATGAGTTATGATGAATTTTCCTACCTTAAAAACCAAGAAGTAATTTCATGATCAAAACAGTAAAACAGAGTTTACCCAAATTCCAAGTTGATTAACACATTATTTGCTAAAAGTATTAAACAAATTAATTTTTTTTATCTATTCATTTTTTTTCCTTTTAAATCCCAGCTATATTGATTTGTTTTGGTGCAACAGTTAAACCTCTAATATAAAAAATATAATAGAAAACAAAAACGAACTTTTTATTCACTTTTTCTCAATACACATTTGGGTTCAATTTGAAAATTTTGCCATTGAATCAAAATTTAAAAAACTCGATTTGGTTGTAAATTTAAAAACAAATGATGTGTATTTGGTAAATTTTAAAATCATAGTTTTTAAAAATAGGATGAGTTAGGTATTGCTTTTGAAAACAAGTACACCAATTGAGGCCCCAACTCTCAAGTGTATAAATTATTGTAATTGAAAGGCAGTATTACATTATTAAAAAAAAAAAAAAAAAAAAAAGGCAGTATTACAAATCACAATTTTTGTCCTCTAGGCGAATTATACTTGTTGCATGTTTGACATATTCCTTTCTCATTATTCTTTTCCATATTGTAGATGGATTGTTTTTCAAAAATTACTTTACTGATATTCTACAACTAAATTTGTTAAATATAATGCACTACTTTGTGTGATGAATGTTTTATTTTTCTGTTTATTTTCTAACCTTTTGTTTACCTTGTAATGTTTTTAAATCGTAAATGGAAATTCAAAATTAATAAGTTTTCTTAAATACAATTTTGGTGAAATTTCAAAATTATTTTTATATAGACAACATAGAACAAGTAGAAATTATTGATAAGCGAATATAATTTTCGTACTTTTTCAAGTAAAAGTTTTAAAGGCTATTTGATTATGAGTTCCTTTTAATTATATATGGTTAACCTAGTTTTGATCTTAATTATATGCATAAATTAACCTAGTTTATTAACCAATTCTCAGTTTAATTACGCTTTTCTTTTTCTATTTTTTCAACTACTTTAAATCTAGGCCAAACTACTTCACACATAAAGATAACAATATTCATGAAAAAAAGGTGAAAACTTAAAACATGAAAATAATAATGTCCCAAATGTCCGTAAAATATGTACATAAATTATGAAACTTTTTAAGACAATGTAAACCAAGTAAACAAACCTCAAATACAACGGTCGTTTTTTGTTCGAACCTGTAAAGGGACAACGATAATAGACAACTTAATTGTGTTAGTACATGTTTAAGATAATGTAATTAAATTCAAAGGAAGATATTCATAACTTACCGTTATATGAGATCGTTCGGCGTGGTAGGAGGCAGTGAAAGATGGAGATCGGTGAAGTTGTTGTACTAACCATTCATCGTAAGAATCCATACGAGCAGAAAGACGTGAGTGAGATGGAGGACATAATGTAGATTAACTAAAAAAAAGTGAAACAGAAATGGAAGAACAAAAAGAAGGAAGTAAAACATGGAAGTTGACTCGCCAAGGGTTGGTGGTTGCAAAAGCTTGGAGACTTTCCTCAAGAAATAAAAGTGGGGTATGGTTGTTTAAATAGAGGACGGATGGAAAGAAGGTGGTTGAGAACATTAAAATCGTGATTGGATATGATAATTAAATGAATAATACTTTCTTTTTTAAATAAATAAAAAAGTAGATATCATTTACACCAAGTAATTAAATGCTCACCAACAACCTTTTTAAATTTAAAAATATCATAGATGAATTAAATGCAATCTGACACAATTGAATGCCAACTACCAAGTTCAAATGTAACTAGACAAACGAAGGAATGATTGGTAATTAAATGAGGATTAGTCAGCAACCAATCCAAGAGTAACTAATTTCTAAAAAAATGCACAAAAAAAGGAAAAAATATTACGAAAATAAAAAAACAAAAGTGACCGGCCTCAGGAGCAAAATTTTCAAGCACTTTGATTTCTCATAAAAACATAACAATGAATAATTTGAAGAAAAGAAGATTAAAAAAATGGTGAAAATAATTAAAATGAAAAGCTCAATTTAAAAAGTAAGCAAATAATGTGTATCAAAAAAGAAATGGAACCAACCAAGCAAATGTATTGACAATGGTACTTAGAATGAAAAATATGTTCAACATGAAAATGAAAACATAAAGCACATTATGAGCATCAGAGACATGAAAATTCATCAAAAAATTGACATCACCATGAACATGAGGAACACATGAGCATGAGCATGAGCATGAGCATGAGCATGAGCATGAGCATCAATTTGGACAGAAATCAACAGCATGAAGATGGTGGATTAAATTTTATTAACAATAGCATCATGTTCATCCAAAAAAATCGAGAACAAATCAATGATGAACGACCCTTGAGGATGCAAAGATAAAAGAGGAATGAAATTATGACAAATAATGCATAGAACAACCTTCAAAATATTGGACGGAAAAAGCAAATTAAGTAACTAACAATGGACAAAAGTAATTAGTGAACAAGAAAGAAAAAATAAACGAAGGAAAAAATGTTAAAAAATTGCGGGGGGGGGGGGGGGGGGGGGGGGTTGTACAGAATACAAAAACTGAAGCATGCATAGGCAAAACCAACCATATTATCCAACCCAATAAGAGTTAGAACACAGAAGATCAGCACAAACATGGAATTTCATCATAAGTAGACACACATTTATTAAAAAAAGAAAAAACAGGGAAAACGCTTGCATGCAGTAGGTGGACATCATCGGCCGATCACCGAAGGGGAAGAAAACTTACCTCTATTCTCACCCCTCAGCTAGCTCCAAACATCTACCAAGCGGATCCCGACATCGACAGCCGTGGCAAGGAGAAGTGGCATGGGGTGGGATCTGAACAAAAACAAAGGAAGAAACTATGTTAGGGTCAGATCCGTGAAGATCCGAAAGAAGGGACGAGAAAAAAATTGCAAGGTTACCTCAGATTCGCGAAGAGAGAGCAAGGAGAAGACATATATGAGATCTGAACTTGCTCTTTCCCTCCCAAACCGAAAACAGGACATGCAATCGAAGAGGCGAGGTTAAGAAAACTAGATCGGAGCGAGGGAAGGAGGAAAAAATCAGAACAAAACCGAAAGGAACTCACCGTAGACGATAGAGAGAACGATCGCCACAGAGAACACGAAAAGAGAGAGGTAAGTAAAACGAAGAAGACAACCAACCGTAGACGACAGAAGGTACAACGGAGAGAGAGGTAAGTAAAAGGAAGAACAAACCAACCGTAGAGGAGATAGAGAGTGATCGCCACAGAGAAGACGAGATGGTGGAAGGAAAATCGAGGGAGGGAAGTGCGAAATTAGAGGGAGAGGAGAGCGAAAACGATGCCACCGAATTCCCACTTAGGGAGAGCGAAAACGATGCCACCGAATGCCACCGAATTTTTAAAAAATAGTTTATCTCTTAAATCAAGGAATTACAATATCTATCTTCTCTGTCATATATCTCAAAATTCAAAATCAGATTTTATTTTTATTAAGAGTTGAAGATTACATAGAAATTAGGTTTTCATTTTTAATTTTCGATTAGATTCTTAAATTTTAATAATCTAATCAACATCTTCATCGTTTTTCCAGACTTTTTGCCATCCATCGATTTTTTTGTTCTGTCGTTCATATCACCATTGAAAGGGTTATTGATCTACATCATAGGTATGTTAAATATTTGTATTTACCTATCATTATTTTCCTCATTGTATCATATTTTTCAACACAAAGTATTTTTTATTTTTTGCTCAAGAATTTCGTTTGTAATGGTTGGAAGAAGATGAGAACGGCAAATACCACATAACCAGAAGAAAATGGGAAGAATCTCAAGGGTCTCAGATTTTTTTTTTTTTTTAAATAAGGTGAATACTAAAACCCAATTTTCGAATTAAGTTGAAGGAAAATAGTGAGTAATGATTTCTTCTTGTTTTTTAAATGATTTGATTTTTACCATAATAAATTATTTGCATGCTGTCTTATATGTTAGTTTACCATACACTGTATTTGCATAATTTGTTTACTGAAAACACTGTATTTGCATAATTTTTCTTTTTATAAACTTGAATGTTTTTTTATTGTTCTAGTAACCATTTGTTAACATTTTTTTTTTTAAAAAAAATCTAAGATAAGGGTTAACAGATTTTTTTAAAAAAAAAAAAAATTCTACAACTATCCCCTTGATTTGTGCTAATTGGTTGATGTTTGTTATCTTATTTGTTATGTTTGTTAAATTTGAAGTTGGCTGATTTTCAATGGGTCCTTAAATTAAGGGTAAACACTAGATTCTCTCCTAAATTTACGTTGTATAGTTCACTCTACATTGTATTTAAATTTATCGGTTCATTGGATTTAGATTTCATTTAGGGGCATTTTCGTCCGATTCGTTGTAAAAAAACTACTAAAAATAGCAATTAGCCATTTTTCAAATGGAAAAAATCATATGACCATTTTTCAAAGTGCCCAATTAAAAATAGTTATTTATCTAGTTGCCCCTTTTATTTTAAAATGGTGAGATGTTTATTTGTTAATTTAAATATATTATGTGATTTTTTTTATTTATGTAATTTATCTCCAAAAATATTTATTGAATCAACATTTTATCGATATTTCTGTAAAATTGAGACCTCGACATTTCTTTTGACATTGTCATTTAAAATTTTGTTATTACATGTATTTGAACCATGTTATCAATTTATTAAATCATTGATTGCATAATAATGACAAACCAAAATAAATACTTTCTAAAAGTATAAGAGATAAAATAAACATAAGTTGAGAACCAATATTGAATCAATTAAAAAGGTTTGGGACTAAAAAGTCTAAAATAGAAATCTTAAATGTTTAAAGGTCAAAATAAAATGTTTTTTTTTTAAAAAGACCAAAATGAAATATTCTTGTAAGTTTTAGGTCGTAATTTAGATTCTATTTCTTACTTTTCTAATTTATTAAATCAAAGAAATTCAAATAGTATCTACTTAGGTTGGTTTTCATTATTTTTTTTTTCTAAAACAACATTTTTATGTTTTTACGTTTTAAATTTTAAAATGAAAACATAGATTTACATTAGAAAAAGTAAAAACTTTGATAAATATACTATTTTTAAGTTTTTTATTTTTTTTTATTTTTTTATTTTTTTTTTATGGAGTTAAACAACATTTAGGGGTGGGAGATTGGAACTTCTTATTTGAAATATGCTTTTCTAGGAGCATTAAGATCGAAAAATCAATGGTCCCTTATGAAGTCTCTACCAGTCTTATTCTTATTGTGCGCCTTGTGAACGCGTTTAGATCTGTGAAGGCAATCGCTTGGTTGTTCTCCTAACTCAAGCGGGGAATGGACTAGAGGGAATCAAAGTATGGGGAATGTCTGCGTCTCGTCACAAGGCTCATTTTGAGTTGTGGATCATAGGGGGTTTATCAAAGCAATGATCGGGGCAGAAGGTTCCTGGTACTATCCAGGTGCGAAGAACGTTGGGAGTGACTTCAATGAATCTCACTCACTGGCCTAAACGATGTGGTTGGGAGTACATAGCAATTACCGTTGAGCTATGTTCACCTTGACTACTTTGTTTTGTTATATACTCATTTAATTTTTAAAAAAATTAAACATATAATATAATATTATTACACATTGTATAACAGGGTAAAATAATTATTATACAAAATTTATTACCTATAATACTTCAATAAATTTATTGATAATATTTGAGATTCAACTAAATATTTAATCGATAATTACACTTATTTTTATTGTTTATGAATATACCATTGAACACATTTTGAACCACTTCTTAAATTTGGATTCAATCTCTTAATATGCAACCAAACGAATATTAAAAACACAAAATATAGAATACTACCTTTTTATTTTCATTGAATCCTTTGTATTAAAAAATTTTATCTAGACCAGTAATCAAGTGTGTCGTTAAAGACCAAAATCAAGGAAAATTATTAGGTGTTTTCGGCGCAATGAGACCCCCTTTCTAAAAACGTTGGATATAAATCTTCAAATTTGTCTGCCCCTAATAACCATTGAATACATAATCGAGGTACTTTTGCTATTTCTCTCTTTACATCTAACGGTGCAAAACTACGGGTCTCATTGCACTGTGAACAACTAAAAATTCTCCAAAATCAGTGTTTAACCTTTTTTTTTCTTTAAAATTTTTAAAATTGGAGAATATTAGAATCTTGATGTTCTCTCAGACGAATAATTAGAAAACTTTTGGTATGACAATGGGAAATGGAAAAACTAAATGTATATGATGATCCCTAATCCTTTAGGAAATTCTTAACTTTTTCTTTAATATTAATTGTTTTTTTCATTTTTACACTAAATGTAGTGAGAATGTCGATAGAAAAATAAGTTGTCACTGACTAATTATTTTATTAATAGAGTTTACATATATGATTGCTAAATTGATGACATATACTATTAAATTTGAGACCAATTATATAATTACATGTGTGTCAAATTAATTTTGAAGACTAAAAAAAAAAAAGCAAGTCCCAAATAATGTCACATGTCTTCATTATGGTCATTTGATCAAATAAACCTAGCCAGGTCAAATTAGTATAGTAATTGGACCCAAGATCAAATAAGTCCAAGAATAATTTAACAGAATTTATGTCAAATGGGTTATATAAAAACCATATTTTCAGAAATGTCCAAATATTTGAAAATTTTCAAATCTAGATTTTACGTATTTATTTCTTACCATTATGCCCCTTATTACATTTCTCTCTCCATAATAATTATTTGATTTTGTTTATTTTCTTTCCTATATTATATATAATAATTATATGGTTTAAATTTGATTTGAAAAAACTTAACCGATTTGTTATTAATTATCCCAAGATTTTAGAACTAATTTTGATTCTTCAAATTCAAATTTATCATTATCTTCTCCACATAACAGAATTCTAGAATACACGACAATCTTCATAATTTTTTTTTCATTATCTTCTCTATTTTCTCACATTCTCATCTTCCTTTTCAGTTGTTTTCATTAATTTTCTCTAAATTTGTTTCCTATTTCCAGATTAACTTGTATAAAACTTGTATTAAGTTAGAAATGTTGTTTACGAATTTATTTTTTCACATATTCCTTCAACATATAAAAAAAAAAAAAGTTATAAATTATCATAACCATTTTAAACAAATTTAGATTCGATTTGGTAAAATGTTTAAAGTTAAAAAATAAAACAAAGCAAAACAACAAATTTATTATCTCATTACAACAAAATATTAGAAATGCATGTTTTTTTATTAATGAAATTTGTGACAATATGTTGAAGATTGGTCCATTCTAATTTTGAGAATTGAAGATTTTCTCGCTTTTCTTTTCTTCAGTCGATTCAAACTCTTATCTGAACGGTGATCTCAATATCTTTTCTTCAGTCAATTCAAACTAGTGTATATATGAATTTTGACTTCTATTTGCTTGTCTTGAAATCATCAATACATATTATATCATATAAATATATGTTTAGTATATAAGACATACACTTAACATATATATTAAACATATAGTTATAATATATACAATATGTATTATATATATAAGATAAACTAGTGTACATATGAGTTCTGACTCCTATTTGCTCTTCTTGAAATCATCAATACACATCATGTCATATAAATATATGCTTAGTATATAAGACATACACTTAACATATATATTAAACATATACTAGTATGTATTGCATACTTCATCTATTGCCACTACTTTGTTTTCATTCTCTGCATTTACTACTCTTATGCTATAACTATCCATTGTTTACCGCGTATTTAACTTTCATCATTATACACACAAACATATACTTAATAGAGATGCACGTTAATAGATCATACATACTAATACATTTTCACAATAATGTATATTATGAAAATCATTCCACAATATATATTTGAACAACATCTCAGTGGTGTATTCAAACAATGTTCTTTTTTTTTTTAAAAGAGATTAAACAATGTTAATCTATATAATGCAATGGTATATACTGATATAATGTTATATATATATATATATATTGATAATGCTAAAAGAAAAACAATATTTGTGGAAAAAAAAAACAGTAGTAAACCAATCTAGAACTCATATAATCATAGATAACATATTCTTTCGTTATATGAAAAAAAAATGTTCATGGGTGGTTGTTTGTTCTGTTGCGATTCGAAAAACACTATTTTCGACTTGCTTGTTAAAAAAAAATTATCGATCAACAAATGGAGTCATGGACGAAGACGAGATATGATTTGGAGCGTGAGAAGTTTGATTGATTTGATTTTAGGTTATTTTGAGATTATTAATAGGAGATATTAATGATTTGGAGGGAAGTTATGGAAGATGTGAGAGATTTTAGGGATTTTTGAAATCTTGCCCACCAATTTTTCATTGTCTATTTTATTTATTTATTTTCCTTTTTTGGTTTTTCTTATTATTATTGTGTTTTTTTTTATGTTAGATTAATGTAAAGGGTTGGATGGTAATTGAATCACTACTTTCTTGGAAAATCTATAGTTGTATGGGCCATTTGTGTAAAAAATGGTGGATTTGGACACATATATGAAATTTGGGTATCATCTAAAAGCTATTCATGTAGTTATCCCATAATTTAATCCAAAGGCAAAGCCTAAATGGTTAGACTCAAAGTCTAAACGGTTAGACCTAAAACCAGTAAAGTACAAGTTCAAAGAATTAGACTCAAAACCAACAAAGTCCAAGTCCAAAGTGTCAGACCCAAAGCCATCAAAGCTCAAAACCAAATGGGACGCTTGGGGGATGGGCTTGGCCTCCTCTCGGTTTAACTTAGCTTAGGGTTAACATCAAGGATAGACCAAAAAAAAAGGGGCAACGAGATATATGACTAAAAAAAATAGGTGGGATTTGAAAAACTAAAAAGGTTTCAATACTAACTAAATGACTAACGTGATTTTAATTAATAATTTCCCAAATTAAGCGGACAAAATTGCCCCTAACAAAACGTCTAAGAACTTCCTATCATTTAAATCAAATATTAGGAGAGAGACCTACAGCTAAAAAGTTGGAGATTTATTAGGAATATAGAAAAATATAAGATTGTAACACCCTAACAACTTATTTTGAATTTCCTACGACAAAATCGACAAAATCTACAATCTGGGAAAAAAAATGAAACCATGTCCCCGTTTAAATAAACACATTGTTCACAAAAAAACAAAAAATAAGACTGAGTAGATGATAAAATGGGATAACGGAATACACATAATGAAACACTCAATAACGTATTTACATGGAATTACCCCACGAAATTGAACTTTTAGCTTAATTCTCATGTATAGTATGAAAAAATGAATACTCAATGTAGGTATTTAAAAAAGTGAATTTAAATCTCACCTCACTTATTGCATGTCAAATCAGCAAAACCCTCCATCTCCCACAAACAGCCCTCTTCAAGACAAGCAAAACCCTCCATCTTCTCACAAACGCCAGTCCTTCTTCGTACAGACCACCGACCCCCCACCTCCCGCCGATCCAACCTCCAGCCATCGCCTTCGTGTAGACCTCCTCCCGCCGACCCATCAAATGTGCAGGCCGTCAAAAAGGTGCCACTGAATTTATTCTTCAAAGATGTACCATCTACCGAAATAACTGGGAGACAGTGTTTCCACCCGTTTATGGATGCTGCAATACTCATGAAGAAGAACTTGAACCTGTCATTTGAATCAACTTCCTGGGCGGTGTACGTACCTGTAATTTTAGGCAGTAAATATCATTATACACTGTGACAGAATGTTATAAAATGAAAGTACAGATGGTAAATACCTGAATTCCTTTCGATCAACCTGCAGCAAACAACGCAATTTGCGCATAAGACACTTCAGGAGATCCTCTCAACTCATTTAACGCCTTTTCTCTACCCCTCCATACTTTGTCATAACTGATATTGATCCCGTGCGTTTTCCTAGCATACTCTATTATGTCCCGAGGTGTACAGTTGCATCCTGTTAGTTATCCTCATTATAGTCTTCGCATACTCACATGCAATACTCGCTGTCGCTTGCCTGTGATCATTCTAAACGACATCGAAAGAACAAGTGTGGTCGTTGATAAACTTCCTCACAATCCACAATTGCCCCGTGCAATAGGTAGATGCGCGCATATACCATTGGCATGAGTCGTCTATGCATGCCAATGTATACTGTATGCTATTGGATTTAATTGTCTTGAATTGGAAACTCCCTTTTAGAGCCAGTGAAGAGACTACCTTCTTGAGTTGTTCTTTGCATGAAAATACGCACCCCTCTGTTACGGATACTATGTCGGTCAATGCATCAATCCCATATGAGTTGACAAACTCAAAATTTTTCTCCCCCCGAGATGAACTTGCAACTGCCCTTCCCCCGTTGTGTATATTAGTATCTACCCCCTACACGTCGACAACTAAGCAACAGTCCCTATACGTGCCATTCTGAAACCCGTTTACCATCCAAAAGACATCCCTGTCTTCTGAGAGGACTATATTTATCGGGTTGCTTGACCAATTCCTAAAGAGTGTCAACCTGCAGATACTACTACTGTCCACCAAATTGAGGTAGTTCGCAGCACATACCTTTAGTTGGGAGAGGTTAGCATCACTGGGCATGTCACAATGCCGGACTTGAACCCACTGTAGACTCCCGCCACATCCCAAACACCCCCAAACAAAATCATAATTTGATGTCCAACCATTTTGTGTTAATGGTATTGAGAGAGGGCTTGGAGATTTTTGTTCCTTAACTTAATAGAATAAGCTATATATTTGAATTAATTGAGAGAGGGCTTGGAGATTTTTGTACAAATTGAACATACCAACAAAACCACGATTTTTGCTGTTAGATGGAGAAGAAAACGGGATCTGGTGAAATCAGTTATATGAAATGAGCGGATCCCATAAAATGTGGAACAAAAAAGACGTTATACATTTAACGGTGCAGTAAACGGCGTCTGTATATGCACGGATATACCCAGGGGTAAAACTGGAAAAAACCTCCTGTCTGCAGGTCCCTTGATTTACGGCAGCCACAAATGAAAATATGAAAGTTATTTAGCCAAAAAACTTAATGGCCTATTTTTTTATAGCCATCTAGCACAATTTCCCAAAAAAAAAAAATTAATAATGGAAATCCTTATAAATGGCCACAAATACACTGTATTTTTTAAAAATGATCAAACAAATTTTTTCAATGAAAAATGGCTAAACCGTTTTCTAACCTATTTCGTCACAAATTTTTCTTCCAATAAGACCCTCCCATCCCTAATTTAAACTATTTTTTATATTAAAAAAAATCATTCTCTTCCTTGATTTTATGAAATCTAGTTGGTTTGTCATACCTTACTATATTTTTCAAATTATGGATTTATCTTTTAAATCCCTAAAGATAAACCTGTATTAAGATTTGCCATTTTTAATCCTCAAATCAAAGATCTTCACTATCCAATTCGAAATATTTATTATCCAACTCAACATCTTCATTATTCTAACAACCCATAAATCATAGTCTTGTTCGACTTGTAGGTCTTCACTACTTCCCATTATTGAAAGAGTTTTCAATCTTGAAACATAGGTATGTTAAATACTGTATTTTGTATTTATCTATAATTATTTTCCTCCTCTTATCATATTTTTCAACACGAAATATTTTTCAATTTTTTTCAAGGTCTTCAATGGTTTCGAAATGAAAGCTTTTGGAAGAAGATTAGAATGGAGAAAGATGTCCAAAAGAAAATCGGAGGTTTCTCAAGAATTTCGTTTGTAATGGTTGGAAGAAGATGAAAATGGGAAAGACGACACAAATTGAAGAATCGGGTTTCAAAAGTTTTTTAAAAAACAAGGTGAATACTAAATCCCAATTTTCGAATTAAGCTTAAGGAAAATAGTGAGTAATGATTTCTTATCGTTTTTTTAGATGATTTGATGTTTACCATAGTGAAATTATTTTCATGTTGTCTAATAGGTTAGTTTACTATATACCTAATGGACCTACAAATCAGAAGCTCTAACGATAGAAGACTAATTGGCTAAACTCATTAACCAAGTTAGTCAACATTCGTTAACTGTGGGCCACTCCACTAAAGACTCACAGCTGCACTCTTCTCATTGTAGAATATTTTTGTGTCCATGGATATTAACTAATGTCGATAAGTCAATCCTTCACTAGTGTTCGTAACGCCAGCTGGGTCATATTATCGTTTTACCCTTGGTGGATCCTTAAGTACCACTGATTCCTCTAATGAACAATCTATTTATGGTCCGACCATTAAACAATAGTTCCTCTCGGGCTAGGAGAGGACGAGCACCCTTATTCAAGACCTGGAATCAACCCTTAAGGGAACACACATTTGCTTACCCCAATAGGGGAATAAGTGAATTTCATCTTGTAATGTTATGTTACCAGCCTCCACTCGGTCTTGCCCCTGAAATGGTAGGCTTATTGAGTCGGCGAACTGGCCACTCTCACCCATACAAATCTAAGGACAATCTCTCTTGAAAAGGGGTTCATAACATACTCAGGATTTAGAGTGAGTTACCTAGGTCATCTTATTGAAATAGAAACTCAAATTAGTTAACGGTGTTACATCTAGTGGTTACTATTTCGTGGTCCGGTCTTATGCAAACTCATTGCATAGGATACCCCCACTCGCATGTCAACCACATGGATGCTTTGGATCAATGCAACTATATCGAATACAAAGCGGGTCGTATCACATAGCATTACCAGGATAAGGTACCCTACCTTATCCTGGTACTATACACCTTTTAGGTTGTTGCTTAAACATTGATCCCCGTATGTCCCTACATATTTGTTCAATTTTCATATAAACAACCTTGGAACTTAGTTTATTGGATTTGGGTCGAATTTTACAATTTTAGTAACAATAACTCTTTATTGTATAAATCTCAATAATAACTTATTGAGACAAGTAAACAATTTGTCAACATTCACTATCTATGAGTTTTAGGCATAAAATCCAACAGATGGTGTGTCAACTATTAGGGCTGACATTGCATAATTGGCTAATGCTCTTAAATACATGACACTTGTAAACACTGTTTAGCAGCTGTCAGTAGTGGAACCTACTACAACGGTGAATCATGTGGCAGCAGAATCTTGTGTATACTGTGGTGAAGACCATAACTTTGAGTTTCTCCCCAACAATCTAGCTTTGGTATTTTAGGCAACCCATATTCGAGTTTTTATAATCCAGGTTGGCAAAACCACCCCAACTTTGCATGAGGAGGGCAAGGAAGTAATTTGCAAACCCCCTAAGCACAGCAAAAGGTGGCAAATCAACCAGGCTTTGGGATGCAGAATCAACAGCGTATGCTCCAACAAAATAAGCAAGCTACCTAGTAGAATTTAGGAAATTCGTTGGAGACGTTGATTAAGGATTACATGGCACGAAATGATGCGACAATTCAAAGTCAACAGGCTTTATTGAGAGTCCTGAAATTGCAAGTGGGTCAGTTGGCTAATTAGTTGTAAGCGCGTCCTCAAGGGAAACTTCCTACGAATACTGAGCACTTTAGGAGAGAAGTTAAACAGCAGGTGCAACATTGACTTTAAGGAGTGAGAATCCACTAGATGAGAGGAAAGAGTCGAGTATACCTTAGGAGGTAGAGAAAGATAATGAGAATGAGAAAGAGTTGGAGTCTGGTAAAAATGATGGAGGCAACATTAAAGATGTTGGAGCAAGTAGTGTGGTACTGAAAGTAGATCCACCAAAAAGACTTAAGCCTAAGAACTAGGATGTTCAGTTTAAGAAAATTTTGGAATTTCTAAAGCAACTTGATATAAACATACCCTTAGTCGAGGTTTTAGAACAAATGTCGAATTATGTAAAATTTCTTAAGGAAATTTATGAGCGCACTACAAGCGCACGGGTCACGTAATATAGTGATTTGGAGAATAAGAGTATTGTCTCCACAGGATTCAATTTATTCAATTAATTACTGCAAATACTATTGTTTTGCTTTATTTAGAGAACAAAATCTATTATCGAAAAGATAAACTAAAAAGCTAATCTAGAAAGCAAAAGATAAATGGAGACACAATCTGATAATTCTAGGGTATTGATTTTATTAATTGGACCTTTAATTGCTTAATCAATTAGCTAATTAGGATTAATTAGACATTATATTCATAAGTCTAGAAGCCTAATATCAAGGAATCTGTTGTTGGTCTCCTCCTATTCTCATGTATTTTAATAAGGAATCTTCTTTCGGTTTCCTCCTTATTTACTAAGCATGACATTACGACCCTTCATTAACAACCTCTAACGTTCATTTATTTAATCTTGTGTTACTCAGGTAAATAAACATTAGTCATGCATCCAGTTCTAGTCTAAGCTTCTCTCCGTCGAGTTTCCACTTAGAAAACAATTCAATTAATCATTGATCAGTGATTAAAAACATTAAGCATAAAATGCACAAATGCATGAAAATGATAATTAAACCAAATGCACACATTGTTGATCCGTTTACGAAGGCCCTCTCGGCTAAAGTATTTGAGGGTCATCTAGAAAGTCTAGGTCTACGAGACATGTATATAGTGTAATCTAAGGCAAGTGGGAGATGTGTAATGGGTGTATGGATGCCCTAGTTTAATGTATTTTCTATATTTACCTTTTATGTAATGTACAATATACATTTACCATTTCCAGCTTTGAATTATTTTGTATATACTTTCCCATTGACTTGAGTTTTAGTTCAAGTGGGAGTTTGTTGGGTTTTATGCCCTAAAACTCGTAGATAGTAAATGTACTTTTGACCGAACATTAATAAAGTGATGTATTATTCATTTATCTATGTTTGTATTATGCTATCTTGTCTTATTAACCCTAATCCAATAAACTAAACATCCTTGGCTAATAGAATGAGGCTTGAACTAGTATGTAGGGACATACGGGGATCAATGTTCAAGATTTAGCCTAAAGGGTCTGTAGTATAGGGATAAGGTTGAGTATCTTATCCTGGTGACATTATGGATACTACTCGCTTTGTATTTTGATACAAACGTATTGATCCAACGCGTTCATGTAGTTGACATGCGAGTGGGAGTATCCTGTGCAATGAGTTTGCACAAAGACCGGACCGCGAAATACTTAACCACTAACTGTAACACCGTTAGTTAGTTTGGTTTCTATTTCACTAGGATGACCTAGACAACTTGGCCTTAATCCTGAGTGGATTATGGACTCCTGTCCGTGAGAGATTGTCCTTTGGTTTGTACGGGTGAGAGTGGCCTGCACGCCAACTCAATAAGTCTACCATTTTGGGGACAAGATCGAGTGGGGAGTTGAGAACATAGTCAGACAAGATGGAATTCACTTCTTCCCGACTTTAGGGTAAGTAGAGGTGTGTTCCCTTAAGTGGTGTCTCTTGGTCTTGAACAATGGGCCCTGCCCTCTCTATGGCACGAGATGGACTTTTGTTTGTTGGTTGGACCTCAAACAGGTTGTTCATTAGAGGAGCACTGATACTTAAGGATAAAGAGGTAGCTCGGGGGTAAAACGGTAATTTGACCTAGCTGGGGTACGAACACACGTGAAGGGTTGACTTGTTGTTGATGGTCAATATCCATGGACACAAAAATATATCTGCAGTGAGAAGAGTGCAGCTGTGGTTCTATAGTGGAGTGAACCACAGTTAAAGAATATTGATTAACTTGGTTAATGAGTTTAGCCAATTAATCTCATATCGTTGGAGCTTCTGATCTGTAGGTCCATTAGGTCCCACCGGTAGCTCACTAAGGGCGTTGAGGTAAAATTTTAAGGGAGAATTGAATATTCAAAGTTGTTTGAATATTAAATTAAAATATGAATTGGATTCATATTAAAACTATAGGTTATAATTAATGCACATTTGATGTACATTAATACTATAGTTTATTTCAGAGAAATATAGTTAAATATATGATATTTAATTAAAATATTAATTAATTGTTTCTGTAGCCACCTATTTTTGCCCGACTTATTGAATTATTTGTTATTTAATCGTTAAAATGCATAATTATGTTTGCCAATTTGGTTTGATTTTTAATTGGTTGTATTCAATCTCCTTTAAGTTTTTCTTTTTTTAAATTTTCATATTTGCTAGTTTATTTTAGAATAAAATTTAGAAAAAAAAGGCCCAAAAGAGTAAAATTTTGAATTTTTGAGTTGTTGGCAAAATATCTATTCCATTTTGGTATTAGCTCCCATTTTGGCATGAATTTCAAAATTGAAAACTAACCAGTAGAAGGAATGGCACAAATGGAGTAATGAATGGGGCTTTTTATACCCCTCTTTTCAGCACAGAAAACCCCAGAGGAATCAGCCAAAAAAAAAAACCCTAGAGAGAGCCACATTCCATAGCTACCCAGAAAAGAAAAAAAAAAAAAAAACACACACAGTGAGCTTCAATCCAAAAAGACAGTCCAACAATCTCCAAAAAAAAGTCTAGAACACAATGAAAACCTAGTTTAGTTGAAGGTTGCATTTGGTAGGGCTTTTGTCCAAGGATCCGCACCTCAAACAACAAGCGAGTTTAGTGTTGTTGTTCTTGATTCCATCCCTCAAACGTTTTGTTTTGCTTCTTCTTCTTTTATCTCTCGAACGCCCTGAAAAACAATAGTTGAGTAAGGGTATTTGAAGTTTGCTTTTGTTGTATTTTGTTCTTTACTTTTTATTTTTACAATGTGAACTCTTGCTAATCTTTACATGCATTTTTTTTTCTGTTTATCTATCTATGTTATCACTCACCTCTCTTCTTTCTTACCTATTATGAATTTACTTATTGAAAAATGAAGAGCAAGTGAAAAAAAATGTGGAGAGATCAAAAGAAAGAGAGTGTAACTTACCTTAGTTAGGTGGTGGAGATGAGTTTTTGCTTTCAGAACAAAAGTGGCGATAATACAGTGGTTTCATAAAAAAAAAAAAAAAAGATGAAGCTAAAAGGACAGTATGTTTTTTAGAGAAGAAAACAACTCAGAGAAATGAGAGAAAGAAGATGAGCTGAAGAAGGGAAGAAAAAGAAAAGTTGAAAAAACAAGAGAGAGAAATTTCTTTTTTTATATATTCTGTTTCATTTCATTATTGTTATTATTATAATATTATGTATATGTGTGTGTTGTTTACTGAGTTTAAATTTAATTTTTTTTTTTTAATGATGTCACTTCACCACAGAATGGGCGGCAACTTTGCCGCCCATTTTCTTTCCCTTTTTTTTTTATTTGTTTTTATTATTTTGTTTTATTTTGTTTCTTTTTTGTAATTTCGTTTATGTTTTTATTTTGATATTGTGTGTATTATTAGTATTTTTTCTATTTGTTGTTTTTCTTTCTATTCCAGTAAATTTAGATTTCTTACTTGCTGTTTTAGTTTTTGGCTTATTTATTATTCCTTTTATTTATTCATTTTTTTTAATCATAACTTTACTACTTCTCACTTCAAAATTAGATTTTTTTTTTAAAAATATGTTTGTGTGAATTTAGAGTAGCACTTTATTTATTGACCTTGCTTTATTTTTTTAATATACATATAAATGTTCATTTGATGTTGTAAAATGCATTATGGTTCTAACCTTTAATCCATACTTTATTTCATTAAAAAGATTATCCGACGACGGAATCTAGAAATATTTGGAAGTCCGATTTTCTAGTTTTCCCGAGGTGAGGGATCGATCTTTGGGAGTCCAAGATCGATCCCAATATGTTTTCTTAAATTTTAACATGATTAATATGTTATTGGTTTTTTTATTTATTGCATTGATTATTATGTTAATTTCCTTGTTTCATAATTCTAAATTGTTATCTATTGTGCTTGTATATAAATATTTTATTTTATACGTTGTTTCTTTTTTTTAATTGTTTTCAAATTCTCTTTTTTCAAACTTTCTTTTTTTATTATTATTATTTTTTTTTAACTTATTTCCAAACTTATTTCTAATTTTCCTAATATCTTTGTTCCTTTTTGAACTTTTAAAGGTTTTATCACTAAAAGTATTATTTTCAAAATTCTTTTATAATATTTTCTTAAAATTGATTTTTAAGACCGTTTTTTCCTAAAAAAAATCCTATAATGGAATCTAGAAATATTTGGGAGTCTGATTTTCTAGAATTCCTAAGGTGAGGGAGCTTAATCTTTGGGAGTCCGAGATTTTGATCCAAAAAAAAAAAAAAAGAATTTAATTAAAAAAATGTTTTAAAAAAAAATCTTTCCCTTGAGAAATGCTATCCTATGACGGAATTAGGAAATGGTAAAATTCTCTAATATTCTTGAGGTAAAGAATTTTAATTCTAAGAGAGCAAAATCAATGGAATCTTTCCACTTATTTTATGGGATCATTACTTCAAATATTGGGGTAATGAGGGGTATAATAAGACATTTGTTTTAAAAAATATCTTTTCTCCAAATAATATATTTTTCTAAAATTAATTTCAATTCAAGATAAAATTTTGGCCACCGTTTCTTTAATGGGTGTTGTGGGGTGCTAACACCTTCCCCATACACGAACAACTCCCGAACCCAAATTTGGTTTTCGCAGACCGTTTTTTTTATTATTTTTCTTAAAATGCTAGTTTTATCGTATTTTGGTGTCCAATCACACCATAACAAAGATTGGTGGCGACTCCTGTTATTTTACCCCTTTTCGAGGACGTCGACCGCTCCGCGTCGTAGGTACGTGGCGACAGTTTAATTATTTAATATAGGGAAAAATACACTTTTGGTCCCTGAGGTTTGGTTTAGGTTTCGTTTTGGTCCCTGAAGTTTCAAACTCAACATTTTAGTCCTTGAGGTTTGCATTTAGTAGCAATTTGGTCTCTGCCATCCATTTTTCCGTTAAATCTAACGGTTTGCTGACGTGACACTATTATTTTAATTAAAAAATTAATTTTTTATTTTTTAAATTACAAATATATTTAAATAATAAAAAAATGTTTTTTTTTATTAATTTTTTAATTATTTCTCTCCCTCCCTCTTCTCCTTCTTCTTCCCCATTCCCATCCTTCATCCTCTCCATCATCCCATCCATGGTCGGCAGTCGGCGACCACCGCTCGCCAGCGGCGGTGATTTTTTTTTATTTTTTATTTTTTATTTTTTATCTTCTTCTATCATTTCTCCAAAGAGCGAACATATTCTACAAGTAAGAACTGCTTACTTTTGAACTTAAAAAAAAAAAAAAGAACTACTTACTTTTTCTTATCCAACGTCAACCATAAACTTTAATTCGAACAGTGCAAACCTAAATGCAGAAGAGTTCCTTAGAATCAGATATAAAACACTTAATTAAATCCAAAAAGAGATTAGAGCAAGTAATTACCCACTAATCCTTGAGGCCCTTCGGGTTGTGGATTGCTGCCGAATGTTGCCTCAGGGGAGAAATCACGTTGCTTACAGTTCCAAGTTGTCAAGAACAGATCTGGCTATCGGAGATGGAGGTTCGTCCTCGCCAATTCGTGGTCGTCGAACAGATGAGCTTGCGCCCCCGTGGGTTCGTCGTTGGAGGTTCCGTCACACTACAAACTCTTGCACTGTGGCTCGTCGCCAGGAGAGTTGGTTGCGTGTGTGTAGCGGTTCGTGATAGGTGTTCGCGCCAGAGAAGAAGACCGCTTGAGTCCGCCATCGCGTGGGTTGCTCCAGACACATCGCTGTCGGTCTGGGTCACAGGTCGGAGGAGCAGCTGCTGACGTCGAAGGAGGAGGAGACTGGCCGGAGTTGGGCTGGAGACAAAGGTGGGGGGAGGGAAGAACAAGCCACCGCCGGCGGTTTGCGATTTCGCCGAAAAATCGGGGAGGGAGCTCCCTCCTTTGTTTTTCCGGCGAAAAACGGGGAGGGAGGGAGCTCCCTCCCTACTTGGTTTCTTTTTTTTTAAAAAAAAAAAAAAAAAACTGGAGAAGATGGGAGAAGAGAGGGAGAAGAAAAGAAATAAAGAAGAATAAGAAGGAAAAAAAAAGTCACCGGCGGCGAGCAGTGGTTGCCGGCCGCCGGCCATGGAGGAAGATTGAAGAAGAAGAAGAAATGGTGGAAGGAAGAGAAGAAGGAAGAAGAAGGTGGAAAAGAAAATAATAAAAATAAATAAAATAAATTAAAAATAATAATATTTTAATTATTTTAATATATTTTTATTTTAAAAAATTAAAAATTAATTTTTTAATTAAAATAATAGTGTCACGTCAGCAGAGGGTTAGATTTAACAGTAAAATGGATGGCAGGGACCAAAATGCTCCAAAACTGAAACCTCAAGGACTAATTCGTTGAGTTTGAAACCTCAGGGACCAAAATGAAACCTAACTCAAACCTTAAGGACTAAAAGTGTATTTTTCCCATTAATATATTGTTTTAATTTAAATTTAATTAAATTTGATTTAATCGAATTGCATTAAAACTATAGGTTATGTGGTATTATTTATATAAAATTGTTTTATATAAATGTTATTAAATTAAGTGTTGTTTTAATTAAATCAAATTAATTAATAAGTTATTTATTAATTAATTAATTTAAAATTAACTATCAGTTAACTTAACTGATAGAGAATTTCACTCCCACTAACCTATTCACGATTGGTAGAGAGTTTTTTTAGGGTTATTGGTCCAAGTTTGACGGATAATCCCTACGCCCT
The DNA here is from genome assembly GCA_036850905.1 of Luffa acutangula. NCBI lineage: Eukaryota > Viridiplantae > Streptophyta > Magnoliopsida > Cucurbitales > Cucurbitaceae > Luffa > Luffa acutangula. The sequence continues at coordinate 25,222,332 of CM072089.1, read as the reverse complement.
CTCTAACGAATAGGCTCTCTCTCACAAGTGAATACTCTGAGTTTTCTCTCCTTCCAAGAATCACAGAGAATCCTTCTTGCTCCCAAGAACTCCCTAGAATTTCTTTGGTTCCCACAAACCACTCAACTCCAATCCTTAGGAGAATACCAATGTTGACTGGTGGTGTTTGTGGTGTTTATCCAACAAGGAAAAGGAGATTTATTCTGATGTTTTTTGGTGAGAATTCAAGGGATTTTGGTGAAACAATCAAGAACTTCAATTTGAGTAAGTGTTCTTAAATCCCTAGATCATTAGGATCTCTTTTTAGATTAGATCTAGAAATTGTTTAATGATTACAACATGTTTTATTTGGTTTTTACTGCTGTGAATGTTTTGTTGTCGTATTGGTATCCCAATCGACGTTTAATTCGAAAAAGGTCTCTGACGTCTTCCGCTGCCTTGGGCTTTTAACCCTACACGAACAACCTGTGAAGGATTAACTTATGAATCATGGTTATATCGAGTGGACATAACTATATCTACAGTGAAGGGAATTCAACTACTAGGCTATAGTGGAGTGTCCCGGTAGTTAACGGATGTTGGTTGACTAGGTTAAAAGAGTTTGGCCAGTTTAACCTCGTACCATTGGAGCCCATGATCTGTAGGTCCATTAGGTCCCCTTGCTAGCTCGACTAACCTTTGGAACAATATGATGGATAAAATATGAATTACTTTAAGTTCATATTAAGAGAAATGAACAGAGGTGATAGGCGTTGTCGGTACGTCAAGTTTTGTGAAAACCGAGTATGTGAGGCATTTAATATTTAAATATGATTTAAATATTGAGAACATGAATATGGATTCATGGTTTGAAAATAACATTTTGAAAATGTTCGGGATAGGTGACAAAATATTAAATTAAAATTAATTATTTAATTAATAATTATTTTTAATTAATTTTGAATTAATTTAAAATAAAAAATTTAAAAATCAATTTTTATTTTTCAGATTAATTAAATTAGATAATTATCTAATTATTAAAGATAATTATGGAATTAAATTAAATTCAAAATTATTGAATTTTTGGAGATGGAGTGCATGGTGACTAAACCCATGCACTCCCCTCATGAAAGCCACCCAAATTTCCACTTCTTCTTGGTTGATTGAGTGTCAATCTGTGGGGCTTTTCTTTTTCATGAATACCTCTATAAAAGGGAAAAAGATTGCTGAAGTAAGAGATCTTGAAACCTACTGAATTGCTGCCAAAAATGAAGCTCACCATACCCACCTCAATAAGCTTGTTTTTCATGCCTTTTCACTTCAATTCCATCACTTGAGGATCCCACAATCTGTTCCATAGGCTTGAGGCTAGCAAGGAAGATCCTTTGGTGGTTCGTGACTCGTTGGTGAAGAAAAACAAGAAGGAAATCCAACCAATTTCTCCATTGAAACAAGGTTGGTAAACTGTCTCTGTTTTCCTCTTATTAACTGCATGCAATGTTTGATCAAATTGAGCTTCTTATGTGGCTTAGATCCAACATTTTTTCCGTATTTTAGATATTAACACTTTCAAAAACACCTTAAAACACACAATTTAAGCACAAAACTAGCTAAAATTAATAGGAAATAGATAGCATATTTGCATGCTATCAAAGATCCTGACAAAGAAGAAGAGATTAGGAGAGTTCGAGAGTGTGTCTCTTATTGAGGAATGTAGTGCTATTCTTAAGAATGGGCTACCTCCCAAGGCTAAGGATCCAGGATCATTCACTATTCCTATCTCTAGAGGAGAAAAAGAGTTGGGAGAGCACTTTGTGATTTAGGCGCAAGCATAAACCTTATGCCTCTTTCGATTTATCAATAGCTAGGCCTACTACAGTCACACTTCAATTAGCAGATAGGTCTATCACATATCCTAAAGGTAAAATTGAGGATGTTCTAGTTCAGGTAGATAAATTTAAGGGAAAAATACACTTTTGGTCCCTGGGTTTTCAAACTCAACAAAATTACCCTTGAGGTTTGGATTTTGTTACATTTTTGGTCCCTCAGTCCAATTTTCTATTAAATCCTAACAGTTTGCTGACGTGGCACTATTATTTTAATAAAAATTATTTTTTAATTTTTAAATAAAAATATACTAAAATAATAAAAATATTATTATTTTATTATTATTTTTTAATTCTTTCTCTCCCTCTTTTTTCTCCTTCTTATTTCTTTTCTCCATCTCCTTCTTCTTCCACTCTGGTGGTCGGTCGCCGATAATGTTTTTTTTTAAACAGAGGGAGAATCGGGGAGGAGGAGCTCCTCCTCCCCGATTTTGTCGTCGATTCAGGGAGGAGGAACTCCTCCCCAAGTCTCCCTATGTTAAAAAAAACAAAAGAAAGAAAAGAAATGAGAAGAAGAGAATAAGAGAAGAAGAAGAAAGAAGAAAAAAAATTACCGGCAGCGGCCGACCACTAGAGATGAAGAAGAAGGAGATGGGGAAGAAGGAAGAAGGGGATGGAGGAGAGAAAGAAGAAGGAGAAGAAAGAGGGAGAGAAAGAATTAAAAAAATATATTTTTATTATTTTAGTATATTTTTATTTAAAAAATTTTAAAATATTATTTTTATTAAAATAATAGTGTCACGTCAGCAAACTGTTAGGATTTAACAGAAAATTGGACGGAGGGACAAAAAATGTAACGAAATCCAAACCTCAGGGGTAATTTTGTTGAGTTTGGAAACTCAAGGACCAAAGTGTAACTTAACCCAAACCTCAGAGACCAAAAGTGTATTTTTCCCTAAATTTAATTTTCTTGTTGATTTCATTATTTTGGATTATGAGGCAGATAAGAATGTCCCAATTATTCTTGGTTGTCCATTTTTAGCAACTGGTAAAACATTGATAGATATTCAGAAAGGAAAATTAACCATGAGAGTCCATAATGAGAAAGTGAAGTTTAATGTTTTCAAAGCGATGAAGTATCCAGATGAGCTGCAAGAATGTTCTTTCATTTAGCTTTTGGAGGATACAATTGCTGAGACAACATTAGAGGATTTGATAGATTAGCATTTTAGGGATTTTGGAGAGATTAGTGTAGGAGATTTAGAAGTGAGTACATTGGAGAAAAAAGATGAAAAAGAAGTGTCGAGGTAAGAGTGTGTTTTTTAGCATTTAGAGTTGAGTGAGAGGAAGTCTCCACCCATTAAGCCATCCCTTCTAGAAGCACCTACTTTAAATTTGAAGTCTTTGTTGGATCATCTAAAGTTTGCTTATCTTGGGGAAGGTGAGACATCGCCCATTATTGTTGCATCCCCTCAAAGTTATGAGGTTTTTAATGCATCTGAGTTGTGGTAGTTCTTAGGGAAGAGGTAATTCAATGCTCGTAGTTCTAAGAGTAACGTCTGGGGAATGATTTCTATTCTCTGCTCTTCCTCCACTTTTCTCTTTGGCTTCCTTCCCTCTCTTGTATTTGAGCTTGGACTCTAAATTTATAGGAAAGAGGGTGGCTGACTTCTCCAACAAATGAGCATGTGTGCCTCAAATGATCTGCACGTCACGTTAGAGATCTTTCGTCAGTACCTGGCTGGAATAGCTTAGCTCAAGTACTTTTTCATGTGACTACACTGACGTTTTGTCCCTGGATAACTTGGGCAAGTTCATTACCTATAGGAGATGCGTTAGATGGACATGGATTGCATTATTTCGCCGCATCATAAAATAAAACTTACTTTAAACATTTCATGCATATTTCTTTCTCTAATGCGCCAGAACATAACGCTTTACACATCATTTTAGCTTCTTTTAATTCAATTTTGGATGCTTTGTACCTTGCTTATGCAAGTTATCAAGTCTTCGGTGTATACTTGCACTTGCCAATAAGCGCACACACACTACATACTGATGTACTTGTTCTCTATTGTAACATCCGTAATTTAAGGTAAAATTTCAAATTTCCTTAGTTGGAGTTAATTTGGAGTTAAGAGAGGAATTTTCAAAAAGACTAAAAGAATGGAAAATTGGTGAAATTTTAAAATTTGGGCTGGAATGACATTTTTGTAAATATGATGATATTTGAGCCAAGCCAATCCCTAAAGAGCCCCTTTTAAATGAGTGCACGCAACCCTAGATTTTTTTAAGCCAAGCCACCAAAACATCTCTTCTTCTTCCTCCAATTCCACGATTTGGGCATCTTCTTCAACCTTCATCTTCTACACCAATCAAGTCGACGATTGCCTCTCTCTCGTCGTCAATCAGTTGTCTCCTCTAGCTAGTAGCAGTCCATCACGCAATTTTCCGACGAGTCTCTCAGTCCAGCAGGTGCTTAGCGCACGGTGGTGCATGGGGTCTTCTCCGGCAGCGTTCGGCGGAGTAGCAACAGCGGCCACAGCGTCTCGGTTTCGCGGCAGTTCTGACGACCACGAGCAATCATGCACGAGCAGCGGTAATGGGTTTCGTTTTGGTGATTTTCGCAGGTCGCTCACTCTCTCCGTCTCTCTCGAACCCGCGACGTTCTACGTACTTCAGCCGTGATTCTTCCAGCAGGTCCTCGGGTTCGCGAGCAGTTGGTCACCGACGAAGGTGGGCAGCAGCGCAACTGACCAAGATTCAAGCGCGGGTAGTAGCGTTTGGAGCGTTTTGAGCGTTTTTCCAACATTTTTTTTATTAATTTCACCCTTGGGTAAGTATTCTTTAGCAAGGTTGAGGTTGATTTTGAAGTTTATTTGAATACCCATTAATTTTAACTATTGGATTCAAGGTACCCATAGCATTTGGAGCGGAATCGTTGACTTTAAGTGTTGTTCAGCAAGCTCATTGGTGCGATTTTTGGTAAGCTACAACAAGTTCCATGGAATATGAGTCAATTTCATCCTCTAGTGATATACCCATGAGAATTTAGCCTTCAATAATTTAGGTACTCGTTGAAATAGGAGTATTAGACACTTTGAAATTAGGGGCAAAATTAGTTCCCTTCAAGAAAGTATAATTTATGTTTTAAGTAGGCCTTGGACTCGGGTTGACTTTGTTGGTCGTTAAATTCGTTAGAGGAATTTGTAAAATAATTTCATCTGAATTATGGAATTATTTTTATGTAGAGAGCGATTAATCAAGGCCGAAGTCGGCTTTGCTAGAATTAAATTGGAGTTTTAAATTGAGGATTTATAAGTCAAGGTAAGTGGCTTTATTGTTGAACTTTTTATTTGGGTGCGCGTGTCGGATTTTCTAAAATTCTCGTGTTTATGAGTTGTGCATGAAATTTATTATTATCGTTAAAATCATGAAAATTGTGCATAAAAAATTTATTATTTAAATTATGTATACTTTTATGAAAAAATTTTGAAAGCATGAAAATTTATTGTGTTGCAATAGTTGATGTTTGAAATAATTTTTTTTTAAACGAAAGAAATATTCATTAAGAAGCAAAAGCAATGGAAGGTATTACACTAGTACGACAGGAACCCCCACTAGCGCGGTTTACATCTACTACATCAGCCTCATTTAAAGAAAGAAGCCAATTAGAAAACTCAGAGTACCAAATTTGGACTCATTCTCTTCACAGGCCCGGCGGGCCAGCGAATGGGCCACAAGGTTATGATCTCTTGATACATGGGAGATGGATTTCACATGCCGTAAAGAAATAAGATGTTGGGCTTCTTTAATGAAAAGATCTAACTCAGTAAAATCTTCATCTTCTTCATTAATTAGGCAAACCACTTGCAGGGAGTCACACTCGATACACATAGGGTAAGGGGGATCCGAGGGAAACGCCTGCAACCCTTCAGATATCGCCGTCGACTCCAACCAAGAAATTCTCCATCCAAGGTCGATAACTTTATACCCAGCCATTCGAATCTTGCCCTGCCAGTCCCGTAGCAGACAAACTACTCCACCTCGTCGTGTCCTGTCGTTCCAGCTGGCGTCGCAGTTTAGCCTCCAAGTTCCTTCTGAGATCGGCTTCCAGTGATGAGTATTCAGGTTACCAGTAGAACAGGGTCGATCTAGGTTCGTCGATCCCAGATCAAAAATTCTATACCAGCAGACTGTCAAAGCTATTGACGAGCTCGTGGACAAAGAAGGCACGTTTGAAATATTTGAGTTGGTGGTCTCTTAGAATTTCATTATATGTATGAGTTTTAAATATTTATGAGTTTTGTTAAACATTATAAATGTACATGAAATTGATGTACACTCAGAGATGCCTACACGGGACTTAGGGATATGAAATTGACGTACCTAAGTCGAGATTTTTGAAATTGGCGACCTCGAGGTTTCGTGAAATTGACGACCTCCGTAGGAGACACATGAAATTGATGTGTCTAGGTTATGCATGAAATTGATGTATATCCTCTCCAATTAAAGTTTAAGAATAAAGTTTAGAGCCACCAAAAAGATATTTGTTTTGGATTTTAAAACGTGTTTAAGCGTGACCCAACCTGAACAATAGGGTCACTTACTGAGTATTTTAAATACTCATTCTTTTCAAAAATAATTTTTTTCAGGTAAAGGCAATGACAGGTGCAAGGTGACTAATGAGAATCCGTTAGGCAACCATGAGGGAACCAAGAACTTCATATTTTATTTTTCTTCCGCTTTAAGAACTCTGTTTTACTTTATTTGAAAATTTGGTTGAGGAACTTTCTAGAGGTCATGTACATTTATAATTTAGAAATTATTTAAGAATATTTAAAACCTTTAAAATTAGGAATCCCGAATAAAAGTTAATGTTTTACTTTATTTGAAAATTTTTCTTCCGCTTTAATAGCTGTTTATGTTTAAAAATATTTTTATTTAAAAAGGCCTCCAAAGCATGCATTGTCGTAACAGTCCCGAAAAGATTATTTAAGAAGTCGGGTTTTTGCATCTATGATTAAAGAGTGTGATTTTTGCCTTAAGTGTTGTATGCTATTAGATGACTTCTTAGGTGTGAACCACTTATTTGGTACCATGGTTTGTACTGATTCTCCACAAGGTTTTGTAAGTGATGAAAGCTTATTCATATTTGGTGATGAGGAGGAGACTTGAAGAAAGAGACCATTATATAGTTAGTTGTTTATACTTATTTTTGTGTTTAAGTTTTGATTGGGTTTTAAAAAATTGAATATGTCAAGGTTAGAAAATGAAAAGTTAAGCAACCCATTAAATACTAATGGAGAGAAGAAAAATAATAAAAAGAAATTATTGTGGCTGCTGGGATTCGAGCCCAGGTCTCCACGGCCACAACGTGGAATTCTCACCACTAAACTACAGCCACATGATGTTTAGATTCTCCTAAAAGTTTTTAAATCCAAATCATTTTTACAAAAACAATTATGACAAATTTTAGGGAATAGAAAGATCAATGGATGGTATGAAACTTGAGGCTTGTTTTATGAACATTTTTTAAATTATATTTAATAAACCATTACATTATAGACGGCCTGGCAAAATTATCATAAAATAGTTGAATTATGCATCTCAATTTACTCACTATTATAGTCCCGGTTCATTATTCTAGTCATTATACTTTCCAAATGTCCATTTCAACACCTATACTTTCACTTTGGTTCATTTTAGTCTCTATACTTTTCAAATGTTTATTTTGGTCTTTTTATTTTAAATAGTGATGGTTTCGGTCTCTTCATTTTCTATTTGTCTCATCTTTTCCAATTACAATTTAAACACAACACTACACTTGATAAATTTATTGAAATTTAGCTATAACTTTATATTAAAGAGTTTTCGTTATGTATAGAATTTGTATTATAATTTAACAAACAAAGACCAAAACAGTCATTGTGAAAGTATAGAGATCAAAATTAACATTTTAAAATTAAGTATATGATAAAAATGCACAAAAACTAATAAAGTACATTGATCAAGATAGTAATTGTTACAGTTAATTTTGGACCACACTGGCGCACAAGGAGCTGACGAAGACAACCGGGCAGAGATAGGGCCAGGAAACCGACCTAGGGGAAGACCGGACCAAAGGGTCGGGCCAACTTGGCTCGACCCATATGGTCAGCCTCTTGCCAAGTCCGAGGCCGAGCATAATGGTCGGCCTCTTGCCAAAGTCGAGGTCGAGCATAATGGCTCGGCCTCGTTGTCGAGGCCGAGGCCGACCATTCGGCCTGCTTGCGCGGGTCGAGCTCCTCAACCTCCATTCGGTCCCTGTTGCCCTTGGGCGGCCCGGTTCCACCTGGTTCAGCCCGAAACGCCTTCAAATTCCTAAAAACCCTAGAAGCATGAGTAGGTATTTAAACCCCTCTTCATCACTGAAGAAGAGATCCAAAAATTCATTCTCTGAACTCCCTGCTTTACATCTTGCTCTTCCATCAGTTTTCTGACTTAAGCATCGGAGTCGGTGTGGCAAACACCACACCGGTGTGCAATGTTTGCTTGTCTCGCAGATCACGTCTTCCCCCTCTCAACAAATTTACCGTTGGTGGCACGTGAAGGACGGGTGAGACTTCTGTCCGAATTTTGGCATCAACAGTTGGCATCATCTGTGGGGAAGAGTGTCGATTAGCAAACACTGTATGTTACAGAAAGAGACGTTAGAGATGAAGGATTTGGAATTCCCTAATTCCGATAAAGCGAAAGCGTAATTGGAACCGATTCGTAGTTAATTTTGTTTATCCAAAAAAATATCATTACATTGGCGAAAATCATAGAACAAATTCTATAGAAACTTAAGGCTAAGCATACAAAATTTAGATCTAAATCTATAATAAAGAAAAGAGAAGCAAACCTCCGTTGACGTCTCTGAAAATCAAGAATGATTCTTGATTGCTCTACAACAACGAAGAACACCACCATTTGATCTTCCTCGCTATAACTCTGAGATTGGGAACGTAGTTGTGGGACTACCTAATTTTGAATGATAAAAACTCTAGAGAGAATATTTTCCCTAGAGTTGAGAGAATATGAGAGGGAGGCTAGAGAGAATGCAAGAGTGCATTCTTGTGGCCTTATGTTGTAGTACCTAAACCCCAGGTTTAGTGTTCTATTTATAGGAGAAAGGTCATGAATAAAATTTTCCATAATTAATCAATTCCACGACCAATCAATTCTATGATCAATCCATTCCATAATTGATTAATCTTTTCCATAAATGATTGATCACTTCCATAAGTGATTAAATCATTTCCATAAATGATTAATTACTTCCATAAGTGATTAATCATTTCCATAATTGATTAATTTCCAATTAATTAATCACCAATTAAATATCATATATTTAATTTCAGACATTCTATTAGTTAATTAATTAATTACCCAATTAAATATCATATATTTAATTTCAGGCTTTCAATGAATTAATTCTATAATATGAATCAAATTCATATTAAAATTTGAACTCCTTCAAATTCTCTTATATCTTATAAATTTAATATGAAACAAATTCATATTAATATTTGAACTTCTTCAAATATTTATTTCTCTCATAGACTATAGTTTAATTAAATCTCATTTAATTTAAACTAAATTAAATAATTAATTAATTCATAATTAATTAATTCATCTTTTAATTAAATACCATATATATTTAATTAGACATATATTTGAACTCTTTCAAATATATCAATCTCTCAATATAATAAAGTTTAATCTCAAATTAGACTTTATATTTTAATGCATCACTATACATTATATTAATTTGTATCTCATACAATTAACTTAATTCCCAATATGAATTTGAACTATTCAAATTATCTAAAGATATATTTGTTCCTAATTATTCTTTACGAGCTAGTAGGGGGACCTAATGGACCTACAGATCAGAAGCTCCAATGATATGAGGTTAATAGATTAAACTCATTAATCAGGTTAACCAATATTCATTAACTGTGGGTCATTCCACTAAAGACCCATAGCTGAACTCTTCTCACTGTAGAAGATTTTTGTGTCCACGGATATAGACCTATACCGGTAAGTCAATCCTTCACGAGTGTTCGTAACTACAGTTGGGTCAAATTATCGCTTTACCCATGTGTTACCTCTGGCTCCTTAAGTACTAGTGCTCCTCTAATGAACAACCTGTTTATGGTTCAACCAGTAAATAGAAAGTCCCTCTCGGGCCAGTGAGAGGGTGGGATCCCTTTGTTCAAGACCCGGAGTCACCACTTAAGGGAACACTCATCTACTTCTCCTAGAAGCGGGAAGAAGTGAATTCCATCTTATGTTGTTGTTGGGTTCCTAGAGTGAGTAAAATATGATCTAAAAGACTCTAGAATTCCTGTGCAAGTATACATAGTCTGCAGCAAGTAATATTATCAATAAACTTGTCAAGTTTATTAATTTTCACCTTCAACTTTCAATTTCTACCCTTTATTTAATTTTCACTAATAACATCAAATTCGCGGGTGAATTATTCACCCACTAGTTTGAACAAAAAGTAATGCAAAAATCTTCATAAATTTATTAATTTCAACAATATCAAGTTTTGCACAAATTTTAGTTTGACTAATGCACAAATTGACCATTAATAACTTCGCAAAAACTCATGAGGTTTAACAAAACTTTTGCCTTAGTGTGGTTTTTCTTTCAAACTCTATCAATTTTATACTACGTACATGTTTTATAATTTATTGAATGCATATGAGAATACTTTTCTTGATAATTTTTCGAACAATTATTAGAGGGGAATAGCTGCAACACCTTTATAATTTTAGGGGGTGTTTGGGGGAAGGGTTTTGGAAATAGGGGTTTTGGAAATATGGTGATTTGGGAAATCTATGTGGTTTTGGAAGTTTGTGTTTGGGGTGCTGATTTCTGAAGTCTGATTTAGGAAGTCTGTGTTTGGGGTGCTGATTTCTGAAGTCCGAGTTTCTATTTTTTTTTTTAATTTTTTTTATCAATGGTATACAATTGTTCTAAAATGAATAATTTAAAATTATCTTTCCACTAACTCTAGATTTGAGATTTTAAATCACAATTTTGATAAAAAAAAATTCAAATTCTAAAAAAGAAAAATATCATTTTCTACTGTTCATTTTTTTTCTCACACTTGTTACATTTCCTAGTTTCGTTCTAAACATCGTTTGGAAGTCTGAATTTCTGATTTAGTTTTTTTTTCCCAATGTTAGACAATTTGTAACGTCTCACGTTTCAGAATTAGACCTTTTGGAGTAATCGAGACTGTCTGCGCAAGTTCTAAGTTGAAAAATTCGAAGGTTTAGTTTAGTTCCTAAATTGATAAGTTAAATCTCGATAATTTAGGAATTTAGCTTTGGACCGCATCTCCAATTTCAAAGAAATCCAAATTCTTTTTATTTAGGATTGCCCAACTATTTAAGAGTCTTTGATTGAAGTTTTAATTTGCGAAAAAAAAAAAGAATTTTGGAGTTTAAAGCAAATCCCTAGATTTTTCCCTCTCATTATTTGTCCCCTCCCATTATTTGTCATTCTTCTAATTTGGAGAATTAAAAGAGAGGAAAGAAAAAAAAAAGGAAAATACAAAGAAAATCCTAACCTAAATCTCTCCCCCACCCTTTATCGTGTAGCGCCGTTCAGCCCCCCCTTGCTCTTTCTCTTCACGTTGCTACCCCTCTCCAACACTTCTCTTCCTTATTCGGCCGGTAGCATCTTCAGTCGACAGCAGTGCCTTGATCTTCACGGTCGTAGATGACCTACGCACGTAGAAGCAGTCAGCGACTCTTCCTCTCCTTTAGTGAGCATCCGACGATAGCTGCTCTTGATGATTGTTTCTTGAGCGCAAACCCACGATGCAGTTCCTTCAACGGATGAGTTCTTCGGTGCGAACCTTTTCGTCTCCTTCTTTGGCACTAGCTTTAAGTTTTCGACAATGATGGTGTCGACTGCACTAGTTTGTGAGGCCTCGAAGCTCATTTTCTCGTGTTTTTCATGTGTTCCAGTAAGCAAACGACAAAAACTTCCTCTTTCGGTAAGGTTCGAGGTTAGCCTATGCGTAATCGATCTTGGTTTTGATCTGTTCTCTCACTAACGACTTCAAATCTATAGGTTTAGACTTGATCGATCACTACCCATAGTTGTTCAGCTCTGAGTTATATTTGCCCATGGCATGATAACTCTTGCTGGGTGATTTTGAAATCCATTCGAACACCAATCACCATGTGTTCGGGTCATTTTGGTAAGTTTTAATGCTGACCCATGCCCAAATGTCCTTGGATTTGTAATACCCATTCTCTAACGACTCCAAAGTTGCAGAATTAGGCTCATTGAATCAATTCCTAGCAAGCTTTGTGGCCCATTCAGACTAGTTCAGTTCAGGCTCATTTGATCTCTCCTAGCCAAGACTCAAGTCCCTTTTGGTAAGTATTATGTAGCAAAGCTTCGTTTTAGACCCTTTTAAACTAGTTTTGTGTGGTGTGAATTGGTTTATAACCTTTGTAAACTTTGCTTGTAGTATCGGTTTTGTTTCAGAGTGTTCAAATCTTAGCTTAAGCCTTTTGTTGGGTAAGAACGTCTCTTCTAAGCACCTTTTCGACTTGGTTTAAGGTTTAGCAAGTGGATTCTAGCCTTGAACCTTGTATTATGTATTGCAGGAGCTCGTTAGACTAATTTAGGAGCATTTTAGAGCAATTTGTAAGGGGAATTCTACCTGTTGAGTCTGTTTGCTTGTGTACTAGTTTGTTGCGTGTTTTATTTGTTTAGTTTCGATATGTTGGATATATGTATATGTTATGTAATGACGAGTTTGAGCATGTTGATCTGATATATTGAACTGTTGAATTGATATACGTTGAATTGATGTGACGTGTTCTGGCTGTGACATGCATTTTCTTATCTTGTTGTGATTGGTTATAAAACATGATCTTAATGTCGTGAGCGCATGCTGTAATTTTGGTTATTGCATGGATTAGAAGTATGACACGAGCTAGAAGAACATGTTTAGGTTGTGCATTGAGGTTGTGAACCTGTTTAGTGAAAGAATGGTCAGAGGACCTTGTGTGTAATAGTGAGATTTGAAGTCAGAGGACCTTGGGTGTGTTGACAGGAAAAGTTAGGTGAATACCACGTGCCTCGGGTAAAAATGGTCGAGGGGTGGTATGTCACCAATGGTTAAGAGGAGCATCGGGTGCCTTGGGTAATATGGCCAAGGGGGGATGTGATGAGTCTATACGTTATGAAAGTCATCAGGGTGCCTTGGGTAATATGGCCAAGGGGGGATGTACGGTTTGCTTGTGAAGTCATCGGGTGCCTTGGGTAATATGGCCAAAGGGCGATGTACGGTTTGATTGTGAAGGCATCGGGTGCCTTGGGTAACATGGCCAAAGGGCGATTCAATTCGAGGCCTTGGGTAATATAGTCAAGGGTCGAACGCTGAGCGCCGTAGAGAAATGTCGAGGCCCTGGGTAATATGCTAAGGGGTCGGCGTGACTCGAAGGAATCAGTCTCAAAGAGCCTATGAGGGCTACGGGTATTGAGTGAGCATGGCATGGTGCGAAATTCATGTGTTTGGTGCATGGTTAGTTACACGTTTACATAGTTGAGCATGTTGCTATATGTATGATGTTCACCGTGTATATAAGGCATGATAGTGTGATTGTACAACATGATTTTGTTGTGTATGATGTATGATGTTTGATGACTCTTCAGGTGTGAGCCACTTACTCAGTACCGTGGTTTTGTACTGACCCACCACCAGTTTTTGCAGGTGATGAGGAATACTACGAGCCTGGTGATGCTGAGGAACAGGCCTGAGAAATAATATAATATTAGATAAACTTAGTACTTTGTAGTTTTGTTTTGTCTTTTTATGGTCTTGTTTTCTTCCATTCTGTGTTACATGTCTTTAGGCTTAAAGTTGAGTTGAATCGTGTTGTAGTTGTTGTTACCTTTCGAATTGTAGTTGAGTAAAGGTCGGTGATATCTGAAGTTAGCGTAGTTTGAAAGTTCAGAGTTCGTTTTAGAATTTCTACTTTTACTCGGTTGTTGTTAAAGTTTGTATAGTTGGGTGGTTGTTGATGTTATGTTGTGCTTGATGTGAAATGGAGATTCTGGTTGATTATTTAGAACTATAGAAGTGTATAAATCTTGTTTTCAGGTAATAACTAAATTTTGGGATAGTTATAGTTACGTCGTTATGTTGCCGAAATTTTTGGAGCATCAGGTTGTAATGAGAAAATATTTAGTAACGTTTCCATAGGTTAAATTTCTGGGGGCGTTACACAATTCTCCTAAAATTAAGAAATCTAATTGTTGTTTCCATTAATTGTAAAATTGGCATTTGAAGTCACGATTTTGATCATTAATCCAAATTTTAAAAAGAAAAAAAAAACATTTTCTATTCTTCAATTTGTCTCCACACTTGTTACCTTTCCTATATTTGCTCTATATATAGATATTGTTATATTAATTATGTATATTACTAGTCTCTATTTAATCAAGAAGATTTCCCTAGCTAAAGCGGTTTAAGGCGTGACAAGAAACATTCGTTTTTTAGACACATGTCAAAAATCACGTTGGAAAAATTTACCAAATTATTAATTGTATTCAGTGAAAATGTATGTTAATTGCGTTGAAAACGACATAAGTGAATGAGAATTTGAAAGAGGAATAGACAAATAAGCATAGTCATTATAATATTACATGAATAAAATAGTCAATATAAGAAATTCACCTTTTCCCGACGCACAAAAGCGTCGGCAGAATTTAGTTTATGCGTCGGCAGAGGTTCTCCCGACGCATTTTAGGGCGTTGGGAAGAAAATGGAAAAAAGGGAGTCGGCAGAACCTCTGCCGACGCCACTTTTAACGGCGTCGGCAGAACCTCTGCCGGCGCCACTTTTAACGGCGTCGGCAGAACCGGGTCTTTGCCGATGCCGTTTTACGACGTCGGCAGAAAGCCATTCGAATTACTTTCTGCCGACGCCACGTGGATGGCGTCGGCAGAAAGAGTCTCTGCCGACGCCGTCCATGTGGCGTTGGTAGAAAGTATTTTTTTAAAAAAATATATATTTTTTGTTTTTAAAATTAATTTAATTAAAAAACACAATTAACACAATTGCATTTTATTTATTTCCACAAATGAAATAAATATGTTCATACATGATTCCTAATGAGCACATATGATACATAAATACAAAAGTTGGTACACAAAATTAAAGAGTTATTAAACGAAAAATAAAAGTGCATAAAAGCCTTTCGTCACTTAACGAGTTCTTTGTGGACTCCAAAAGATACACATGTGTCCAACCATCAACTCTAATCACCTATATAAAAGAAAAAAGAGATGTTAATTATGTTAATATAAATAGTCAAACAATTTAAACACAATAATGAACCTAACTTCTTAAAAAAGTATATCAATTTCAATATTGAAACTTAATAACATAATAACATAAACCAATCAAACGTGAGAAAAAGAATAACTAACATTCAATAGTAAGTTACTACAAGTTTAGGAACTATAAGGATAAAAAGTCAAAAAAACATAAGCAACAAAGATAATAGAGCATAAGAACTCAAAGAACATAAGCAAAACAAAGATAATAGACCATAAGAACTCAAAGAACATAAGCAACAAATCATAATAATACAACATCAAACCGACCCTCAACATTCTAAAATTTACTAATCCTTACAAATATAAATTTGTAATTATCTATAAGACATCTACCATAATAACTTATCAAATAGTCAGTTGACCTCACAGCAAAACTCACTCAAAGTCCACCAAAAAATATAACAACCTTCAACTTATCTCATAAACTAAAACCTTAACAATCTCATAAACTAAAACACAATAAATATAACCAACAAAAGAAACATAATAACTTATCTCAAATAACTGTAACTAAAGTTTATAACGCCAACAAAGCTCATAAAGTAAAACTTACCTTTCTTACCACTAAATGAAACACAATAATTATAACCAGAAAGATAGTGAAGTCACCCTTGAACATTAACACATATTACACGATGGAAATAGTGGTTGCAGCAACAGTCAGTCATTCGTTTCTTCCAAGCACATCCATGCAATGTTTTTTTTTTTTTAAAGGCATGGCCAGGGTCAGGGCAGTGAAAGATGGAGATCGGTGAAGTTGTTGTACTAACCATTCATCGTAAGAATCCATACGAGCAGAAAGAAGTGAGTGAGATGGAGGACATAATGTAGATTAACTAAAAAAAAAGTGAAACAGAAATGAAAGAACAAAAAGAAGGAAGTAAAACATGGAAGTTGACTCACCAAGGGTTGGTGGTTGCAAAAGCTTGGAGACTTTCCTCAAGAAATAATAGTGGGGTATGGTTGTTTAAATAGAGGAGGGATGGAAAGAAGGTGGTTGAGAACATTAAAATCGTGATTGGATATGATAATTAAATGAATAATACTTTCTTTTTTGAATAAATAAAAAAGTAGATATCATTTACACCAAGTAATTAAATGCTCACCAACAACCTTTTTAAATTTAAAAATATCATAGATGAATTAAATGCAATCTGACACAATTGAATGCCAACTACCAAGTTCAAATGTAACTAGACAAACGAAAGAATGATTGATAATTAAATGGGGATTAGTCAGCAACCAATCCAAGAGTAACTAATTTCTAAAAAATGCACAAAAAAGGAAAAATATTACGAAAATAAAAAAACAAAAGTGACCGGCCTCAGGAGCAAAATTTTCAAGCACTTTGATTTCCCATAAAAACATAACAACGAATAATTTGAAGAAAAGAAGATTAAAAAAAATGGTGAATATAATTAAAATGAAAAGCTCAATTTAAAAAGTAAGCAAATAATGTGTATCAAAAAAGAAATGGAACCAACCAAGCAAATGTATTGACAATGGTAGTTAGAATGAAAAATATGTTCAACATGAAAATGAAAACATAAAGCACATTATGAGCATCAGAGCATGAGCATGAGCATCAATTTGGACATAAATCAACATCATGAAGATGGTGGATTAAATTTTATTAACAATAGCATCATGTTCATCCAAAAAAATCGAGAACAAATCAGTGATGAACGACCCTTGAGGATGCAAAGACAAAAGATGAATGAAATTATGACAAATAATGCACAGAACAACCTTCAAAATATTGGACGGAAAAAGCAAATTAAGTAACTAACAATGGACAAAAGTAATTAGTGAACAAGAAAGAAAAAATAAACGAAGGAACAAATGTTACAACACAGAAAAAAAACTAAATATGTTGCTTCAACACAACTTCAACAGAAAAAAAAAAAAAATTGGGGGGGGGGGGTTGTACAGAATACAAAAACCAAAGCATGCATAGGCAAAACCAAGCATATTATCCAACCCAATAAGCGTTAGAACACAGAAGATCAGCACAAACATGGAATTTCATCATAAGTAGACACACATTTATTAAAAAAAGAAAAAAAGGGAAAACGCTTGCATGCAGTAGGTGGACATCATCGGCCGGTCACCGAAAGGGAAGAAAACTTACCTCTACCAAGCGGATCCCGACGTCGACAACCGTGGCAAGGAGAAGTGGCATGGGGTGGGATTTGAACAAAAACAAAGGAAGAAACCATGTTAGGGTCAGATCCGTGAAGATCCGAAAGAAGAGATGAGAAAAAAATAGCAAGGGTACCTCAGATTCGCGAAGAGGGAGCAAGGAGAAGACAAATCTGAGATCTGAACTTGCTTTTTCCCTCCCAAACCGAAAAAGGGACATGCAATCGAAGAGGCGAGGTTAAGAAAACTAGATCGGAGCGAGGGAAGGAGGAAAAAATCAGAACAAAACCGAAAGGAACTCACCGTAGACGAGAGAGAGAACGATCGCCACAGAGAACACGAAAAGAGAGAGGTAAGTAAAACGAAGAAGACAACCAACCGTAGACGACAGAAGGTACAACGGAGAGAGAGTTAAGTAAAAGGAAGAACAAACCAACCGTAGAGGAGATAGAGAGTGATCGCCACAGAGAAGACGAGATGGTGGAAGGAAAATCGAGGGAGGGAAGTGCGAAATTAGAGGGAGAGGAGAACGAAAACGATGCCACTGAATTCCCACTTAGGGAGGGTTTGGCAAACCCTAAACTCGTTTTTAGAAAAACAGGGGCCCAAACGCAGGGTTGCTCGTTTTTCTAAAAACAGGCTTCCCACTTCGGGGGCCCAAACGACCCCTTAAGATTAAGATTGCAACACTTGGTTTAGTTTGAGGTACAACAATTTGATTCAATTGAAAGTTTATGGTAAAAATTGACACAATTTGACAAGTTTAGGGCAAAAAATTTGATTTTTTTTCCCTTTTATTTTAGGGAAATCCTTATAAATAGCCAAATTTACACTATTTTTGAAAAATGGTCAAACATATTTTTTCAATGAAAAATGGCTAAACCGTTTTTTCAACCTATTTTCGTGAGGATTGTCTTTCCAATTATACCCTTGAGTCAAGTTTCACGTTCACACCCTATTTTTAGGAAGCCACTATCTAATTTAATTTTTAAAAAATAATTTATCTCTTAAATCAAAGAATTACAATATCTATCTTCTCTGTCAGATATCTCAAAATTCAAAATCAGATTTTATTTTTATTAAGAGTGGAAGATTACATAGAAATTAGGTTTTCATTTTTAATTTTCGATTAGATTCTTAGATTTTAATTATCTAATCAACATCTTCATCGTTTTTCCAAACTTTTTGCCATCCATCGATTTTTTGTTCTGTCGTTCGTATCACCATTGAAAGGGTTATTGATCTACATCATAGGTATGTTAAATATTGTATTTTGTATTTACCTATCATTATTTTCCTCATTGTATCATATTTTTCAACACAAAGTATTTTATATTTTTTTTTCTCAAGAATTTCGTTTGTAATGGTTGGAAGAAGATGAGAACGGGAAAGACCACATAACCAGAAGAAAATGGGAAGAATCTCAAGGGTCTCAGATTTTTTTTTTATTTTTTAAATAAGGTGAATACTAAAACCCAATTTTCGAATTAAGTTGAAGGGAAATAGTGAGTAATGATTTCTTCTTGTTTTTTAAATGATTTTATTTTTACCATAATAAATTATTTGCATGCTGTCTTATATGTTAGTTTACTATACACTGTATTTGCATAATTTGTTTACTGAAAACAATGTATTTGCATAATTTTTCTTCTTATAAACTTGAAATTTTTTTATTGTTCTAGTAACCATTTGTTAACATTTTTTTTTAAAAAAAAAATCTAAGATAAGGGTTAACAGATTTTTTTTTTTAAAAAAAATTCTACAACTATCCCCTTGATTCGTGCTAATTGGTTGATGTTTGTTATCTTATTTGTTATGTTTGTTAAATTTGAAGTTGGTTGATTTTCAATGGGTCCTTAAATTAAGGGTAAACACTAGATTCTCTCCTAAATTGTATAGTTCACTCAATTACATTGTATTTAAATTTATCGGTTCATTGGATTTAGATTTCATTTAGGGGCATTTTCGTCCGATTCGTTGTAAAAAAACTACTAAAAATAGCAATTAGCCATTTTTCAAATGGAAAAATCATATGATCAGTTTTCAAAATGCCCAATTAAAAATAGTTATTTAACTAGTTGCCCCTTTTATTAAAAAATGGTGAGATGTTTATTTGTTAATTTAAATATATTATGTGATTTTTTTATTTATGTAATTTATCTCCAAAAATATTTATTGAATCAACATTTTATCGATATTTCTGTAAAATTGAGACCTCGACATTTCTTTTGACATTGTCATTTAAAATTTTGTTATTACATGTATTTGAACCATGTTATCAATTTATTAAATCATTGATTGCATAATAATGACAAACCAAAATGATTACTTTCTAAAAGTATAAGGGATAAAATAAACATAAGTTGAGAACCAATATTGAATCAATTAAAAAGGTTTGGGACTGAAAAGTCTAAAATAGAAATCTTAAATGTTTAAAGGTCAAAATAAAATGATTTTTTTTTTTAAAGACCAAAATGAAATATTCTTGTAAGTTTTAGGTCCTATTTGGTAGGTAATTTAGATTCTATTTCTTACTTTTCTAATTTATTAAATCAAAGAAATTCAAATAGTATCTACTTAGGTTGGTTTTCATTATTATTTTTTTCTAAAACAACATTTTTATGTTTTTAGGTTTTAAATTTTAAAATTGAAAACATAGATTTACATTAGAAAAAGTAAAAACTTTGATAAATATACTATTTTTAAGTTTTTTTTTTCTTTTTTTTTCTTTTTTTTTTTTTTTTTTTTATGGAGTTAAACAACATTTAGGGGTGGGAGATTGGAACCTCTTATTTGAAATATGCTTTTCTAAGAGCATTACGATCGACAAATCAAATGGTCCCTTATGAAGTCTCTACCAGTCTTATTCTTATTGTGCGCCTTGTGAACGCGTTTAGATCTGTGAAGGCAATCGCTTGGTTGTTCTCCTAACTCAAGCGGGGAATGGACTAGAGGGAATCAAAGTATGGGGAATGTCTGCGTCTCGTCACAAGGCTCATTTTGAGTTGTGGATTATATGGGGTTTATCAAAGCAAGGATCGGGGCAGAAGGTTCCTGGTACTATCCAGGTGCGAAGAACGTTGGGAGTGACTTCAATGAATCTCACTCACTGGCCTAAACGATGTGGTTGGGAGTACATAGCAATTATCGTTGAGCTATGTTCACCTTGACTACTTTGTTTTGTTATATACTCATTTAATTTTTAAAAAATTTAAACATATAATATAATATTATTACACATTGTATAATAGGGTAAAATAATTATTATACAAAATTTATTACCTATAATACTTCAATAAATTTATTGATAATATTTGAGATTCAACTAAATATTTAGTCGATAATTACACTTATTTTTATTGTTTATGAATATACCATTGAACACATTTTGAACCACTTCTTAAATTTGGATTCAATCTCTTAATATGCAACCAAACGAATATTAAAAACACAAAATATAGAATACTACCTTTTTATTTTCATTGAATCCTTTGTATTAAAAAATTTTATCTAGACCAGTAATCAAGTGTGTTGTTAAAGACCAAAATCAAGGAAAATTATTAGGTGTTTTCGGCGCAATGAGACCCCCTTTCTAAAAACGTTGGATATAAATCTTTAAATTTGTCTGCCCCTAATAACCGTTGAATACATAATCGAGGTACTTTTGCTATTTCTCTCTCTTACATCTAACGGTGCAAAACTATGAGTCTCATTGCACTGTGAACAACTAAAAATTTCTCCAAAATCAGTGTGTTGAAGGAGAAATTGGAGAAATTTCAGCCAATCACAAATTGCCACGTCATTAATATAAATTAATGATAAAATAAATTTGGGACCAATTACACATTTACACGTGTGCCTAAATTAAATTAATAGACATTAAAATTCGGCAAATCAAAGAATGTCACTTGTCTATTAGTGATCCATCAGATAACATCAGCCAAGTTCAATCAAATTATGCCACGTGGCAATTGGACCCAAGCCCAAGCCCATATGAGGTCCATCAAACTCTATAAATAGAGGAGGCCACCATTCATTCAGATAGGGGGATTGAGCCAGAGGCAGAGAGAGCAGAGTCCAGAGAATTCTCCCAAGATCCAGAGTCGTCAGAATCCATAGAGGAGATCCGAGATTTAGAATTCAAAGGATTCAAGACTCAGAAGATTTGAAGACTAGAAGACACTAAAAAGAGATCAACAAGCCAACCGACCGATCAAGAAGATCAACAAGTCAGTAGGCCAATCATCCAAGAGGATCAACAAGCTAACAAGCCGATCCAACAAATCAACAATCCAACAAGCCGATCAAAAAGATCATCAAGCGAACAGGCCGATCCAAGAGATCATCATGTCAACAGATCGATCATCCAGGAAGATCAACAAGCCAACAAGCCGATCCAATAGATCATCACGCCAACAGGCCGATCATCAAAGAAGATCAACAAGCCAATAGGCCGATCCAAGAGATCATCAACCTAGCAGGCCAATCATCCAAGAAGCTCAACAAACTGGCCCAAGAAGATCATTCAAGACTAGAAGACTTCAACACTTCTTGAAGATTGAAGACTCCTTCAAGACTGGAAGACTTCAAGATCCAAGAATCAATTGAAGCTTCAGACTCGAGAACATGCGTTCCAGCCCTCGAGTGAAACACAACCATACATACACAAGAGAGAGAATCAGATGATTAAAGTTAGAGATTGTATACTCACACGCATATTACATCAATACAATATATTATTTATTCCACGTGTCTCCATCTCCGAAGTTACGTGTGAACAAATTGGCACGCTCAGTGGGACCATCTCTACCTCTCATCTCTCTCTCTTATCTCAAAACATAAAAGTAAACATGTCATTCAAGACTTCTTCGATGACCGCTGTTAAGAACAAGTCTTACATGGGTTCAACTGCTCATTGTTGCTTCAATGAACTGAGGTTGCAAGAAGATAAAGCTTCTATCATTGCAAGCGAAGAAACAACCTTACAGGGGGCATATACCAATGACAAGTTTCTTGTTAAGTATAACCCTCTGTTTGAACCTGATTCTGACGTAGTGACTGTCATGATGGCTGAGACAAGAACTATGGAAGAAAGAATGGCTGAGATGCAAGAGCACATCAACAACTTGATGAAGGCGATTGAAGAAAAAGATTCTCAAATTGAGCAGCTAAAGAATCAGATTGAGAACCAACATATCGCCGAATCAAGTCAAACCCAAGTCATAAAAAATCATGACAAAGGAAAGACAATAGTGCAAGATGATCAGCCACAGTGTTCTACTTCGATCGCTTCACTATCCATCCAACAACTCCAGGATATGATCACAAACTGTATCAGAGCTCAGTACGGTGGACCTACTCAAGATTCCCTCTTGTATTCCAAACCTTATACTAAGAGGATTGATAACTTGAGAACGCCAATCGGGTATCAGCCACCGAAATTTCAGCAGTTTGATGAAAAGGGCAATCCTAAACAACATATTGCCCACTTCGTTGAGACATGTGAGAACACTGGTACTCGAGGGGACCTACTAGTCAAATAGTTCGTTCGAACACTTAAAGGAAATGCTTTTGACTGGTACACTGATTTAGAACCTGAGTCAATAGACAGCTGGGAGGAACTTGAAAGAGAGTTTTTGAATCGCTTCTACAACACTAGACGAACCGTTAGCATGTTCGAGCTCACCAACACAAAACAACGAAAAGGTGAACTCGTTGTTAACTATATAAATCGTTGGAGAGCCATGAGTCTAGATTGCAAAGATCGCCTCACTGAACTCTCTTCCGTTGAGATGTGCATTCAAGGCATGCACTGGGAACTCCTCTACATCCTTAAAGGTATAAAGTCTCGCACCTTTAAAGAACTAGCAACTCGCGCCCACGATATGGAGCTAAGTATTGCTAGTCGAGAAAATCAAGACCTTCTACTCTCTAACATGAGGACAGAAGGAAGGAACGACGAAGAGACTATAGAAGAATCTATGGTTGTAAACACAACCCTTCCTAAGTCGTCTTCGAAAGAAAAACGACAAACAAATGGAACACATCACTTAACTTTAAAGGAAAGACAGAAGAAAATCTATCCTTTTCCTGATGCCGACATCCCTGATATGTTGGAACAACTACTGGAAGCGCAACTGATAGAGCTTCCTAAGTGTAAACGACCAGAAGAGATGGAGAAAGTCGATGATCCCAAGTATTGCAAGTATCATCGAGTTATTGGTCATCCAGTGGAAAGATGCTTCGTACTAAAGGACTTAATTCTAAAGCTAGCTAAGGAAGGCAAAATTGAGCTCGACCTTGATGAAGTAGCTCAATCAAATCTTGCTACAATCAAAGAAAAAAGCAAACATAAAAAAAAAGAAGAATCCTAAGAAACCTCAACCGAAGAGGAAGAAAAGTAAAGAGTTTTCTCAACCTCGACAACCGGTGACTTTGAATGAATTCTTCTCCAAAACTTTCCACAAAAAGGAAAAAGGAAACTTTGCGACTTCCTACTGCATTGATGTAGAAAAAGTTGACAATTCTGAGAAGGGTGAACAAAGAACCTATGTCTTCGATCGCATCAAGCCTCCAACTACTCGTCCTTCGATATTCCAAAGAATGAGTATGGTCGCGATAGAAGAAGAAAATCAATGTTCGGTGTCCGCCTCCGTTCGACCTTCAGCTTTCCAAAGGCTTAGTGTCTCTACATCGAAGAAAAGTCGACCTTCGACATCTGTTTTTGATCGCCTCAAAGTAACAAGCGATCAACCTAAAAGAAAGATGGACAACTTGGAGGTGAAACTTTTCGATGAAGTAAACCGCGACAAGAAGCTTCATAGTAGCGTCTCGTTATGACTTGATCCCTATTCCATAAGGGTACGTAGGCAGCTTAAAGAAAATTTTAAGTTCAGTCTCTATAAACAAAAAATAAAAAGGTTCTTCGCTGCAGTTCCTTCTCTCCAAGTTCGAGGGTTCTCAGTTGTAATTATGTGGTGCGCTGTTGCATTGTTCCCTCTTCTCTCAAGTTCGATGGTTCTCACGCATCTTCGCTGGCGCTTCGCTGCTGCAGTTCCTTCCCTCCAAGTTCAAGTTCCTGCGCTTCAAAGGCTCTCATGAGAGATATGTATCTTAAAGTTTAAGATTAACAATTTTGGGACTCGAACCCATGACCTTTAAATATGTAGCTTGACTATTAAACCAATAATCCATTCAGGTCTTTTGGTTAACATTTGCTTGTTAATATATACATATGTGCTATTCGGTGAACTCATATTATTCTCAATCAAAATTTTGTCAAGCCGAAAATCAACCAAAGTCCCAAACTCAAATTCTATTTCAAATGCAAGTTAAAATTGGATAGAATTTTACCTCAAGCCAAAGGTTTGACATAATCCAAATTTTATCTCAAATGGACCAGAGTCCAAACCTCAAATTCTATTCCAAATCCAAGTTAAAATTGGATTGAATTTTACTTCAAATTAAATTTTGGGCATAACCCAAATTTTATCCCAAATGGACCAGAGTCCAAACCTCAAATTCTATTCCAAATTCAAGTTAAAATTGGATAGAATTTTACTTCAAATTAAATTTTGGCCATAATCCAAATTCTATCCCAAATGGACTAGAGTCCAAACCTCAAGTTCTATTCCATATGCAAGTTAAAATTGGGTAGGATTTTACCTCAAATCAAAATTTGGGTATAAACCAAATTTTGCCCAAACTTGAAATCAAAGTTTGCTGCCAAACAAGGAAAATCAAAATTTTGACCAAACCTCAAATTTTGATTAATTGGCGATAAAAGTGTGTCAAATAAAAAAATCAAAATTTTGACCAAAATTCATATTTTGATTAAATTGACACACCAAATGGAGTCAAAGTCAAGAACAAATACCTTGAATTTTAATTCCAAAATATATTTTTCGAGATTCACTCACACATAACTTGTGCCTAAATCTCGAAAAGGGGGCATTTGTTGAAGGAGAAATTTCGGCCAATCACAAATTGCCACGTCATTAATATAAATTAATGATAAAATAAATTTGGGACCAATTACACATTTACACGTGTGCCTAAATTAAATTAATAGACATTAAAATTCAGCAAATCAAAGAATGTCACTTGTCTATTAGTGATCCATCAGATAACATCAGCCAAGTTCAATCAAATTATGCCACGTGGCAATTGGACCCAAGCCCAAGCCCATATGAGGTCCATCAAACTCTATAAATAGAGGAGGCCACCATTCATTCAGATAGGGGGATTGAGCCAGAGGCAGAGAGGGCAGAGTCCAGAGCATTCTCCCAAGATCCAGAGTCGTCAGAATCCAAAGAGGATATCCGAGATTTAGAATTCAAAGGATTCAAGACTCAGAAGATTTGAAGACTAGAAGACTCTAAAAAGAGATCAACAAGCCAATCGACCGATCAAGAAGATCAACAAGTCAGCAGGCCAATCATCCAAGAGGATCAACAAGCTAACAAGCCGATCCAACAAATCAACAATCCAACAAGCCGATCAAAGAGATCATCAAGCCAACAGGCCGATCCAAGAGATCATCATGTCAACAGATCGATCATCCAGGAAGATCAACAAGCCAACAAGCCGATCCAATAGATCATCACGCCAACAGACCGATCATCCAAGAAGATCAACAAGCCAATAGGCCGATCCAAGAGATCATCTACCTAGCAGGCCAATCATCCAAGAAGCTCAACAAACTGGCCCAAGAAGATCCTTCAAGACTAGAAGACTTCAACACTTCTTGAAGATTGAAGACTCCTTCAAGACTGGAAGACTTCAAGCTCCAAGAATCAATTGAAGCTTCAGACTCGAGAACAAGCGTTCCAGCCCTCGAGTGAAACACAACCACACATACACAAGAGAGAGAATCAGAGGATTAAAGTTAGAGATTGTACACTCACACGCATATTACATCAATACAATATATTATTTATTCCACGTGTCTCCATCTCCGAAGTTACGTGTGAACAAATTACACAGTGTTTAACCTTTTTTTTTCTTTAAAATTTTTAAAATTGGAGAATATTAGAATCTTGATGTTCTCTCAGACGAATAATTAGAAAACTTTTGGTATGACAATGGGAAATGGAAAAACTAAATGTATATGATGATCCCTAATCGTTTAGGAAATTCTTAACTTTTTCTTTAATATTTATTTTTTTTCATTTTTACACTAAATGTAGTGAGAATGTCGATAGAAAAATAAGTTGTCACTGACTACTTATTTTATTAATAGATTTTACATATATGATTGCTAAATTGATGACATATACTATTAAATTTGAGACCAATTATATAATTACATGTGTGTCAAATTAATTTTGAAGACTAAAAAAAAAAAAAGCAAGTCCCAAATAATGTCACATGTCTTCATTATGGTCATTTGATCAAATAAACCTAGCCAGGTCAAATTAGTATAGTAATTGGACCCAAGATCAAATAAGTCCAAGAATAATTTAACAGAATTTATGTCAAATGGGTTATATAAAAACCATATTTACAGAAATGTCCAAATATTTGAAAATTTTCAAATCTAGATTTTACGTATTTATTTCTTACCATTATGCCCCTTATTACATTTCTCTCTCCATAATAATTATTTGATTTTGTTTATTTTCTTTCCTATATTATATATAATAATTATATGGTTTAAATTTGATTTGAAAAAACTTAACCGATTTGTTATTAATTATCCCACGATTTTAGAACTAATTTTGATTCTTCAAATTCAATTTTATCATTATCTTCTCCACATAACAGAATCCTAGAATACACGGCAATTTTCATAATTTTTTTTTCATTATCTTCTCTATTTTCTCACATTCTCATCTTACTTTTCAGCTGTTTTCATTAATTTTCTCTAAATTTGTTTCCTCTTTCCAGATTAACTTGTATAAAACTTTTATTAAGTTAGAAATGTTGTTTACGAATTTATTTTTTCACATATTCCTTCAACATATAAAAAAAAAAGTTATAAATTATCATAACCATTTTAAACAAATTTAGATTCGATTTGGTAAAATGTTTAAAGTTAAAAAATAAAACAAAGCAAAACAACAAATTTATTATCTCATTACAACAAAATATTAGAAATGCATGTTTTTTTATTAATGAAATTTGTGACAATATGTTGAAGATTAGTTCATTCTAATTTTGAGAATTGAAGATTTTCTCGCTTTTCTTTTCTTCAGTCGATTCAAACTCTTATCTGAACGGTGATCTCAATATATTTTCTTCAGTCGATTCAAACTAGTGTATATATGAATTTTGACTTCTATTTGCTCGTCTTGAAATCATCAATACATATTATATCATATAAATATATGTTTAGTATATAAGACATACACTTAACATATTTATTAAACATATACTTATAATATATACAATATGTATTATATATATAAGATAAACTAGTGTACATATGAGTTCTGACTCCTATTTGCTCTTTTTGAAATCATCAATACACATCATATCATATAAATATATGCTTAGTATATAAGACATACACTTAACATATATATTAAACATATACTAGTATGTATTGCATACTTCATCTATTGCCACTACTTTGTTTTCATTCTCTGTATTTATTACTCTTATGCTATAACTATCCATTGTTTACCGCGTATTTAACTTTCATCATTATATTATATACACACAAACATATACTTAATAGAGATGCACGTTAATAGATCATACATACTAATACATTTTCACAATAATGTATATTATGAAAATCATTCCACAATATATATTTGAACAACATCTCAGTGGTGTATTCAAACAATGTTTTTTTTTTTTGAAAAGAGATTAAACAATGTTAATCTATATAATGCAATGGTATATACTAATATAATGTTATATATATATATATATTGATAATGCCAAAAGAAAAACAATATTTGTGGAAAAAAAACAGTAGTAAACCAATCTAGAACTCATATAATCATAGATAACATATTCTTTCGTTATATGGAAAAAAAAATGCTCATGGGTGGTTGTTGTTCTGTTGCGATTCGAAAAACACTATTTTCGACTTGTAAAAAAAAATTATCGATCAACAAATGGAGTCATGGACGAAGACGAGATATGATTTGGAGTGTGAGAAGTTTGATTGATTTGATTTTAGGTTATTTTGAGATTATTAATAAGAGATATTAATGATTTGGAGGGAAGTTATGGAAGATGTGAGAGATTTTAGGGATTTTTGAAATCTTGCCCACCAATTTTTCATTTTCTATTTTATTTATTTGTTTTCCTTTTTTGGGTTTTCTTATTATTATTATGTTTTTTTTTTTATGTTAGATTAATGTAAAGGGTTGGATGGTAATTGAATCACTACTTTCATGGAAAATCTATAGTTGTATGGACCATTTGTGTAAAAAAATGGTGGATTTGGACACATATATGAAATTTGGGTATCATCTAAAAGCTATTCATGTAGTTATCCCATAATTTAATCCAAAGGCAAAGCCTAAATGGTTAGACTCAAAGTCTAAACGGTTAGACCTAAAGCCAACAAAGTACAAGTTTAAAGAATTAGACTCAAAACCAACAAAGTCCAAGTCCAAAGTGTTAGACCCAAAGCCATCAAAGCTCAAAACCAAATGGGACGCTTGGGGGATGGGCTTGGCCTCCTCTCGGTTTAACTTAGCTTAGGGTTAACATCAAGGATAGACAAAAAAAAAAAAAAAAAAAAATTAATAATGGAAATCCTTATAAATGGCCACAAATACACTGTATTTTTTAAAAATGGTCAAACAAATTTTTTCAATGAAAAATGGCTAAACCGTTTTTCTAACCTATTTCATCACAAATTTTTCTTCCAATAAGACCCTCCCACCCCTAATTTCGTAGAATTAAACTATTTTTTATATAAAAAAAATCATTCCCTTCCTTGATTTTATGAAATCTAGTTGGTTTGTCATACCTTACTATATTTTTCAAATTATGGATTTATCTTTTAAATCCCTAAAGATAAACCTGTATTAAGATTTGCCATTTTTAATCCTCAAATCAAAGATCTTCACTATCCAAATCGACATATTTATTATCCAACTAAACATATTCATCATTCTAACAACCCAAAATCATAGTCTTGTTCGACTTGTAGGTCTTCACTACTTCCCATTATTGAAAGAGTTTTCAATCTTGAAACATAGGTATGTTAAATACTGTATTTTGTATTTATCTATAATTATTTTGCTCCTCTTATCCTATTTTTCAACACAAAATATTTTTCAATTTTTTTCAAGGTCTTCAATGGTTTCGAAATGAAAGCTTTTGGAAGAAGATTAGAATGGAGAAAGATGTCCAAAAGAAAATCGGAGGTTTCTCAAGAATTTCGTTTGTAATGGTTGGAAGAAGATGAAAATGGGAAAGACGACACAAATTGAAGAATCGGGTTTCAAAAGTTTTTTTAAAAACAAGGTGAATACTAAATCCCAATTTTCGAATTAAGCTTAAGGAAAATAGTGAGTAATGATTTCTTATCGTTTTTTAGATGATTTGATGTTTACCATAGTGAAATTATTTTCATGTTGTCTAATAGGTTAGTTTACTATATACCTAATGGACCTACAAATCAGAAGCTCTAACGATAGAAGACTAATTGGCTAAACTCATTAACCAAGTTAGTCAACATTCGTTAACTGTGGGTCACTCCACTAAAGACTCACAGCTGCACTCTTCCCATTGTAGAATATTTCTGTGTCCATGGATATTAACTAATGCCGATAAGTCAATCCTTCACTAGTGTTCGTAACGCCAGCTGGGTCAAATTACCGTTTTACCCTTGGTGGATCCTTAAGTACCACTGATTCCTCTAATGAACAATCTATTTATGGTCCAACCATTAAACAATAGTTCCTCTCGGGCTAGGAGAGGACGAGCACCCTTATTCAAAACCTGGAATCAACCCTTAAGGGAACACACATCTGCTTACCCCAATAGGGGAATAAGTGAATTTCATCTTGAAATGATATGTTACTAGCCTCCACTCGGTCTTGCCCCTGAAATGGTAGGCTTATTGAGTTGGCGAACTGGCCACTCTCACCCATACAAATCTAAGGATAATCTCTCTTGAAAAGGGGTTCATAACATACTCAGGATTTAGAGTGAGTTACCTAGGTCATCCTATTGAAATAGAAACTCAAATTAGTTAACGACGTTACATCTAGTGGTTACTATTTCGCAGTCCGGTCTTATGCAAACTCATTGCATAGGATACCCCCACTCGCATGTCAACCACATGGATGCTTTGGATCAATGCAACTATATCGAATACAAAGCGGGTCGTATCACATAGTGTTACCAGGATAAGGTACCCAACCTTATCCTTGTACTATAGACCTTTTAGGTTGTTGCTTAAACATTGATCCCCGTATGTCCCTACATATTTGTTCAATTTTCATATAAACAACCTTGGAACTTAGTTTATTGGATTTGGGTCGAATTGTACAATTTTAGTAACAATAACTCTTTATTGTATAAATCTCAATAATAACTTATTGAGACAAGTAAACAATTTGTCAACATTAACTATCTATGAGTTCCAGGGCATAAAATCCAACAGATGGTGTGTCAACTATTAGGGCTGACATTGCATAATTGGCTAATGCTCTTAAAGGCATGACACTTGTAAACACTGTTTAGCAGCTGTCAGTAGTGGAACCTACTACAACGGTGAATCATGTGGCAGCAGAATCTTGTGTATACTGTGGTGAAGACCATAACTTTGAGTTTCTCCCCAAAAATCTAGCTTTGGTATTTTAGGCAACCCATATTCGAATTTTTATAATCCAGGTTGGCAAAACCACCCCAACTTTGCATGAGGAGGGCAAGGAAGTAATTTGCAAGCTCCCTAAGCACAGCAAAAGGTGGCAAATCAACCAGGCTTTGGGATGCAGAATCAACAGCGTATGCTCCAACAAAATAAGCAAGCTACCTAGTAGAATTTAGGAAATTCGTTGGAGACGTTGATTAAAGATTACATGGCACGAAATGATGCGACAATTCAAAGTCAACAGGCTTTATTGAGAGCCCTGAAATTGCAAGTGGGTCAGTTGGCTAATTAGTTGTAAGCGCGTCCTCAAGGGAAACTTCCTTCGAATACTGAGCACTTTCGGAGAGATGTTAAGCAGCAGGTGCAACAGTGACTTTAAGGAGTGAGAATCCACTAGATGAGAGGAAATAGTCGAGTATACCTCAAGAGGTAGAGAAAGATAATGAGAATGAGAAAGAGTTGGAGTCTGGTAAAAATGATGGAGGCAACATTAAAGATGTTGGAGCAAGTAGTGTGGTACTGAAAATAGATCCACCACAAAGACTTAAGCCTAAGAACTAGGATGTTCAGTTTAAGAAAATTTTGGAATTTCTAAAGCAACTTCATATAAACATACCCTTAGTCGAGGTTTTAGAACAAATGTCGAATTATTTAAGATTTCTTAAGGAAATTTATGAGCGTACTACAAGCGCACGGGTCACGTAATATAGTGATTTGGAGAATAAGAGCATCGTCTCCACAGGAATTCAATTTATTCAATTAATTACTGCAAATACTATTGTTTAGCTTTATTTAGAGAACAAAATCTAATGTCGAAAAGATAAACTAAAAAGCTAATCTATAAAGCAAAAGATAAATGGAGACACAATCTGATAATTATAGGGTATTGATTTTATTAATTGGACCTTTAATTGCTTAATCAATTAGCCAATTAGGATTAATTAGACATTATATTCATAAGTCTAGAAGCCTAATATCAAGGAATCTTCTGTTGGTCTCCTCCTATTCTCATGTATTTTAATAAGGAATCTTCTTTCGGTTTCCTCCTTATTTACTAAGCATGACATTACGACCCTTCATTAAAACCCTCTAACGTTCATTTATTTAATCTTGTGTCACTAAGGTAAATAAACATTAGTCATGCATCCAGTTCTAGTCTAAGCTTCTCTCCGTCGAGTTTCCACTTAGAAAACAATTCAATTAATCATTGATAAGTGATTAAAAGCATTAAGCATAAAATGCACAAATGCATGAAAATGATAATTAAACCAAATGCACACATTGCTAATCCGTTTACGAAGGCCCTCTCGGCTAAAGTATTTGAGGGTCATCTAGAAAGTCTAGGTCTGCGAGACATGTATATAGTGTAATCTAAGGCAAGTGGGAGATGTGTAATGGGTGTATGGATGCCCTAGTTTAATGTATTTTGTATATTTACCTTTTATGTAATGTACAATATACATTTACCATTTCCAGCTTTGGATTATTTTGTATATACTTTCCCATTGACTTGAGTTTTAGTTCAAGTGGGAGTTTGTTGGGTTTTATGCCCTAAAACTCGTAGATAGTAAATGTACTTTTGACCGAACATTAATAAAGTGATGTATTATTCATTTATCTATGTTTGTATTATGCTATCTCTTCTTATTAACCCTAATCCAATAAACTAAACATCCTAGGCTAATAGAATGAGGCTTGAACTAGTATGTAGGGACATACGGGGATCAATGTTCAAGATTTAGCCTAAAGGGTCTGTAGTATAGGGATAAGGTTGAGTATCTTATCCGCTTTGTATTTTGATACAAACGTATTGATCCAACACGTTCATGTAGTTGACATGCGAGTGGGGGTATCCTGTGCAATGAGTTTGCACAAAGACCGGACCGCGAAATACTTAACCACTAACTGTAACACCGTTAGTTAGTTTGGTTTCTATTTCACTAGGATGACCTAGACAACTTAGCCTTAATCCTGAGTGGATTATGGACTCCTGTCCGTGAGAGATTGTCCTTTGATTTGTACGGGTGAGAGTGGCCTGCACGCCAACTCAATAAGTCTACCATTTTGGGGACAAGATCGAGTGGGGAGTTGAGAACATAGTCACACAAGATGGAATTCACTCCTTTCCGACTTTAGGGTAAGTAGAGGTGTGTTCCCTTAAGTGGTATCTCCTGGTCTTGAACAATGGGCCCTGCCCTCCCTATAGCACGAGAGGGACTTCTGTTTGTTGGTTGGACCTCAAACAGGTTGTTCATTAGAGGAGCACTGATACTTAAGGATAAAGAGAGAGCTCGGGGGTAAAACGGTAATTTGACCTAGCTGGGGTACGAACACACGTGAAGGGTTGACTTGTTGTTGATGGTCAATATCTATGGACACAAAAATATATCTGCAGTGAGAAGAGTGCAGCTGTGGTTCTATAGTGGAGTGAACCACAGTTAAAGAATATTGATTAACTTGGTTAATGAGTTTAGCCAATTAATCTCATATCGTTGGAGCTTCTGATCTGTAGGTCCATTAGGTCCCACCGGTAGCTCACTAAGGGCGTTGAGGTAAAATTTTAAGGGAGAATTTAATATTCAAAGTTGTTTGAATATTAAATTAAAATATGAATTGGATTCATATTAAAACTATAGGTTATAATTAATGCACATTTGATGTACATTAATACTATAGTTTATTTCAGAGAAATATAGTTAAATATATGATATTTAATTAAAATATTAATTAATTGTTTAATTAATTAATATAGGGAAAAATACATTTTTGGTCCTTGATGTTTGGTTTAGGTTTCGTTTTGGTCCCTAAGGTTTCAAACTCAACATTTTAGTCCTTGAGGTTTGCATTTAGTAGCAATTTTGTCCCTGCCATCCATTTTTTCGTTAAATCTAACGGTTTGCTGACGTGGCACTATTATTTTAATTAAAAAATTAATTTTTTATTTTTTAAATTACAAATATATTTAAATAATAAAAAAATGTTTTTTTATTAATTTTTTAATTATTTCTCTCCCTCCCTCTTCTCCTCCTTCTTCCCCATTCCCATCCTTCATCCTCTCCATCATCCCATCCATGGTCGGCGGTCGGCGACCACCGCTCGCCAGCGACGGTGACTTTTTTTTTTTTTTCCTTCTTCTATCCTTTCTCCAAAGAGCGAACATATTCTACAAGTAAGAACTGCTTACTTTTGAACTTAAAAAAAAAAGAACTACTTACTTTTTCTTATCCAACGTCAACCATAAACTTTAATTCGAACAATGCAAACCTGAATGCAGAAGAGTTCCTTAGAATCAGACATAAAACACTTAATTAAATCCAAAAAGAGATTAGAGCAAGTAATTACCCACTAATCCTTGAGGCCCTTCGGGTTGTGGATTGCTGCCGAATGTTGTTGCCTCAGGGGAGAAATCACGTTGCTAACGGTTCCAAGTTGTCAAGAACAGATCTGGTTGTCGGAGATGGGGTTCGTCCTCGCCAATTCGTGGTCGTCGAACATATGAGCTTGCGCCCTCGTGGGTCCGTCATTGGAGGTTCCGTCACACTACAAACTCTTGCGTCGTGGCTCGTCGCCAGGAGAGTTGGCTGCGTGTGCGTAGCGGTTCGTCATAGGTGCTCGCGCCGGAGAAGAAGACCGCTCAAGTCTGCCGTTGCGTGGGTTGCTCCAGACACATCGCTGCCGGTCTGGGTCACAGGTCGGAGGAGTAGCTGCTAACGTCGAAGGAGGAGGAGACTGGCCGAAGTTGGGCTGGAGACAAAGGTGGGGGGAGGGAAGAACAAGCTACCGCCGGCGGTTTGCGATTTCGCCGGAAAATCAGGGAGGGAGCTCCCTCCTCTGTTTTTCCGGCGAAAAACGGGGAGGGTGGGAGCTCCCTCCCTACTTGGTTTTTTTTTTTTTTTTTTGAAACTGGGGAAGATGGGAGAAGAGAGGGAGAAGAAAAGAAATAAAGAAGAAGAATAAGGAAAAAAAAAGTCAACAACGGCGAGCGGTGGTCGCCAGTCGCCGGCCATGGAGGAAGATTGAAGAAGAAGAAGAAGTGGTGGAAGGAAGAGAAGGAGGAAGA
This sequence comes from Luffa acutangula, assembly GCA_036850905.1. Classification (NCBI taxonomy): domain Eukaryota; kingdom Viridiplantae; phylum Streptophyta; class Magnoliopsida; order Cucurbitales; family Cucurbitaceae; genus Luffa; species Luffa acutangula. The sequence goes on along the minus strand of CM072089.1, from coordinate 25,187,129 downwards.
AGAAGGTGGAAAAGAAAATAATAAAAATATATAAAATAAATAAAAAATAATAATATTTTAATTATTTTAATATATTTTTCTTTTAAAAAATTAAAAATTAATTTTTTTAGTTAAAATAATAGTGCCACGTCAACAGAGGGTTAGATTTAACAGTAAAATGGACGTCAGCAGAGGGTTAGATTTAACAGTAATTTGTTGAGTTTGAAACCTCAGGGAGCAAAATGAAACCTAACTCAAACCTTAGGGACTAAAAGTATATTTTTCCCATTAATATATTGTTTTAATTTAAATTTAATTAAATTTGATTTAACCGAATTGCATTAAAACTATAGGTTATGTGGTATTATTTATATAAAATTGTTTTATATAAATGTTATTAAATTAAGTGTTGATTTAATTAAATCAAATTAATTAATAAGTTATTTATTAATTAATTAATTTAAAATTAACAATCAGTTAACTTAACTAATAGAGAATTTCACTCCCACTAACCTATTCACGTTTGGTAGAGAGTTTTTTTAGGGTTATTGGTCCACGTTTAACGGATAATCCCTACGCCCTCTCTAACGAATAGCTCTCTCTCACAAGTGAATTCTCTGAGTTTTCTCTCCTTCCAAGAATCACAGAGAATCCTTCTTGCTCCTAAGAACTCCCTAGAATTTCTTTGGTTCCCACAAACCACTCAACTCCAATCCTTAGGAGAATACCGGTGTGATTGACTGGTGGTGTTCGTGGTGTTTTTCCAGCAAGGAAAATGAGATTTTTTCTGCTGTTTTTTGGTGAGAATTCAAGGGATTTTGGTGAAACAATCAAGAACTTCAATTTGAGTAAGTGTTCTTAAATCCCTAGATCATTAGGATCTCGTTTTAGATTAGATCTAGAAATTGTTTAATGATTGCAACATGTTTGATTTGGTTTTTACTGCTGTGAATGTTTTGCTGTCGTATTGGTATCCCAATCGACGTTTAATTCGAAAAAGGTCTCTGACGTCTTCCGCTGCCTTGGGCTTTGAACCCTACACGAACAACGTATGAAGGATTAATTTACGAATTATGGTTATATCGAGTGGACGGAAATATATCTACAGTGAAGGGAGTTTAACTACTAGGCTATAGTGGAGTGTCCCGGTAGTTAACGGATGTTGGTATACTAGGTTAAAAGAGTTTAGCCAGTTTAACCTCGTACGATTGGAGCCCATGATCTGTAGGTCCATTAGGTCCCCTTGCTAGCTCGACTAACCTTTGGAACAATATGATGGATAAAATATGAATTACTTTAAGTTCATATTAAGAGAAATAAACAGAGGTGATAGGCGTTGTCGGTACGTCGGGTTTTGTGAAAACCGAGTATGTGAGGCATTTAATATTTAAATATGATTTAAATACTGAGAACATGAATAGGGATTCATGGTTTGAAAATAACATTTTGAAAATGTTCGGGATAGGTGACAAAATATTAAATTAAAATTAATTATTTAATTAATAATTATTTTTAATTAATTTTGAATTAATTTAAAATAAAAAATTGAAAAATCAATTTTGATTTTTCAGATTAATTAAATTAGATAATTATCTAATTATTAAAGATAATTATGGAATTAAATTAAATTCAAAATTATTGAATATTTGGAGGTGGAGTGCATGGTGACTAAACCCATGCACTCCCCTCATGAAAGCCACCCAAATTTCCACTTCTTCTTGGCTGATTGAGTATCTGTGGAGCTTTTCTTTTTGGTTAAATTATCAAAAATACCCCTCGACTTTAGGGTTTGTTTCAATTATACCTCTGGACTTTCAAAAGTTTCAATTATGCCCTTGAAGTTTCAAATTTGTTTCAAAACTATCCTTGGAGACATTTTCCGTTAAATTTATCGACAAAAATTGATGCGTTTGCATGTGTTTTTATCGTTTTTTCCACGTATGTGTTCAAATCTATTCACATAAGCAACAATATATATGCAAACACGTCATTTTACATCCATGAATTTAACAAAAAAAAGCCTTCAAGTGTAGTTTTGATACAATTTTGAAACTTCAAGGGCATAATTGAAACTTTTGAAAGTCTAGGGACATAATTGAAACAAACCCTAAAGTTTAGGGGTATTTTTGATAATTTAACCTTTCTTTTTCATGAATACCTCTATAAAAGGGAAAAAGATTGCTGAAGAAAGAGATCTTGAAACCTACTGAATTGCTGCCAAAATTGAAGCTCACCATACCCACCTCAATAAACTTGTTTTTCAGGCCTTTTCACTTCAATTCCATCACTTGAGGATCCCACAATCCGTTCCAAAGGCTTGAGGATAGCAAGGAAGATCCTTTGGTGGTTCGTGACTCGTTGGTGAAGAAAAACAAGAAGGAAATCCAACCAATTTCTCCATTGAAACAAGGTTGGTAAACTGTCTCTGTTTTCCTCTTATGAACTGCATGCAATGTTTGATCAAATTGAGCTTCTTATGTGGCTTAGATCCAAAATTACTTCCGTATTTTAGATATTAACACTTTCAAAAACACCTCAAAGCACACAATTTAAGCACAAAACTAGCTAAAATTAATAGGAAATAGATAGCATATTTGCATGCTATCAGAGATCCTGACAAAGAAGAAGAGATTAGGAGAGTTCGAGACTGTGTCTCTTATTGAGGAATGTAGTGTTATTCTTAAGAATGGGCTACCTCCCAAGGCTAAGGATCCAGGATCATTCACTATTCCTATCTCCAGAGGAGAAAAGGAGTTGGGGAGAGCACTTTGTGATTTAGGCGCAAGCATAAACCTTATGCCTCTTTCAATTTATCAATAGCTAGGCCTACTACAGTCACACTTCAATTAGCAGATAGGTCTATCACATATCCTAAAGGTAAAATTGAGGATGTTCTAGTTCAGGTTGATAAACTTAAGGGAAAAATACACTTTTGGTCCCTGAGTTTTCAAACTCAACAAAATTACCCTTGAGGTTTAGATTTTGTTACATTTTTGGTCCCTCAGTCCAATTTTCTGTTAAATCCTAACAGTTTGCTGACGTGGCACTATTATTTTAATAAAAATTATTTTTTAATTTTTAAATAAAAATATACTAAAATAAAAAAATATTATTATTTTTTTTAATTCTTTCTCTCCCTCTTTCTTCTCCTTCTTATTTCTTTTCTCCGTCTCCTTCTTCTTCAACTCTGGTGGTCGGTCGTCGATAATGTTTTTTTAAACAGAGGGAGAATCGGGGAGGAGGAGCTCCTCCTCCCCGATTTCGACGTCGATTCAGGGAGGAGGAACTCCTCCCCAAGTCTCCCTATGTTAAAAAAATAGAAGAAAGAAAAGAAAGGAGAAGAAGAGAAGAAGAGAAGAAGAAGAAAGAAGAAAAAAAATTACCGGCAGCGGCCGACCACTAGAGATGAAGAAGAAGGAGATGGGGAAGAAGGAAGAAGGGGATGGAGGAGAGAAAGAAGAAGGAGAAGAAAGAGGGAGAGAAAGAATTAAAAAAATATATTTTTATTATTTTAGTATATTTTTATTTAAAAAAATTAAAAAATATTTTTTTTATTAAAATAATAGTGTCACGTCAACAAACTGTTAGGATTTAACAGAAAATTGGACGGAGGGACAAAAAATGTAACGAAATCCAAACCTCAGGGGTAATTTTGTTGAGTTTGGAAACTCAAGGACCAAAGTGTAACTTAACCCAAACCTCAGAGACCAAAAGTGTATTTTTCCCTAAATTTAATTTTCTTGTTGATTTCATTATTTTGGATTATGAGGCAGATAAGAATGTCCCAATTATTCTTGGTTGTCCATTTTTAGCAACTGGTAAAACATTGATAGATATTCAGAAAGGAAAATTAACCATGAGAGTCCATAATGAGAAAGTGAAGTTTAATGTTTTCAAAGCGATGAAGTATCCAGATGAGCTGCAAGAATGTTATTTCATTTAGCTTTTGGGGGATACAATTGCTGAGACAACATTAGAGGATTTGATAGATTAGCATTTTAGGGATTTTGGAGAGATTAGTGTAGGAGATTTAGAAGTGATTACATTGGAGAAAAAAGATGAAAAAGAAGTGTCGAGGTAAGAGTGTGTTTTTTAGCATTTAGAGTTGAGTGAGAGGAAGTCTCCACCCATTAAGCCATCCCTTCTAGAAGCACCTACTTTAAATTTGAAGTCTTTGTTGAATCATCTAAAGTTTGCTTATCTTGGGGAAGGTGAGACATCGCCCATTATTGTTGCATCCCCTCAAAGTTATGAGGTTTTTAATGCATTTGAGTTGTGGTAGTTCTTAGGGAAGAGGTAATTCAATGCTCGTAGTTCTAAGAGTAACGTCTGGGGAATGATTTCTATTCTCTGCTCTTCCTCCACTTTTCTCTTTGGCTTCCTTCCCTCTCTTGTATTTGAGCTTGGACTCTAAATTTATAGGAAAGAAGGTGGCTGACTTCTCCAAGAAATGAGCATGTGTGCCTCAAATGATCTGCACGTCACGTTAGAGTACTATCTTTCGTCAGTACCTGGCTGGAATAGCTTTGCTCAAGTACTTTTTCACGTGCTACAGTGACGTTTTGTCCCTGGATAACTTCGACAAGTTCATTACCTATAGGAGATGCGTTATATGGACATGGATTGCATTATTTCGCCGCATCATAAAATAAAACTTACTTTAAACATTTCATGCATATTTCTTCCTCTAATGCGCAAGAACATAACGCTTTACACATCATTTTAGCTTCTTTTAATTCAATTTTGGATGCTTTGTAACTTGCTTATGCAAGTTATCAAGTCTTCGGTGTATACTTGCACTTGCCAATAAGCGCACACACACTACATACTGACGTACTTGTTCTATATTGTAACATCCGTAATTTAAGGTAAAATTTCAAATTTCCTTAGTTGGAGTTAATTTGGAGTTAAGAGGGAAATTTTCAAAAAGACTAAAAGAATGGAAAATTGGTGAAATTTTAAAATTTGGGCTGGAATGACATTTTTGTAAATATGATGATATTTGAGCCAAGCCAATCCCTAAAGAGCCCCTTTTAAATGAGTGCACGCAACCCTAGATTTTTTTAAGCCAAGCCACCAAAACATCTCTTCTTCTTCCTCCAATTCCACGATTTGGGCATCTTCTTCAACCTTCATCTTCTTCACCAATCAAGTCGACGATTGCCTCTCTCTCGTCGTCGATCAGTTGTCTCCCCTAGCTAGCAGCAGTCCATCATGCAATTTTCCGACGAGTCTCTCAGTCTAGCAGGTGCTTAGCGCACGGTGGTGTTGGGTTTTATGCCCTAAAACTCGTAGATAGTAAATGTACATTTGACCGTGTTGGGTTTTATGCCCTAAAACTCGTAGATAGTGAATGTAAACAAATTTTATACTTGTATTTAATAAAGTGTTATTTAATTTTCTGCAATAAAATGTTATTGATAAATATTGCACTATTTGACCCTAATCCAATAAACTAGACATCCTAGGCTGTAATATGAGTCTTGAACTATATGTAGCGACATATGGGGATCATTGTTCAAGAAACATCCTAAAATGTCTATAGTATAGGGATAAGACTGGGTGCCTTATCCTGGCAACACTATGGATACGACCCACTTTGTATTTGATACAAACGTTATGATCCAACGCGTTCGTGTAGGAGACACGCGTTCGTGCATAAGACCGGACCGCAAAATAGTAACCACTGGTTATAACACCGTTAACTAGTTGGTTTTCTATTTCACTAGGACGACCTAGACAACTTAGTCTTAATCCTGAGTTGATTATGGACTCCTGCTCATGAGAGATTGTCCTTTGATTTGTATGGGTGAGAGTGGCCAATACGCCGACTCATTAAGCCTACCATTTTGGGGACAAGACCGAATGGGGAGCTGGGAACATAATCGTACAAGATGGAATTCACTCCTTCCCGACTTTAGGGAAGCAGATGAGTGTTCCCTTAAGTGGTTACTCCGAGTCTTGAACATAAAGGGCCCTACCCTCTCAATGGCACGAGAGGGTTTTCTGTTTGATGGTTGGACCACAAACAGGTTGTTCATTAGAGGAGAATTGGTACTTAAGGAAATAGAGGTAACCCAGGGGTAAAACGGTAATTTGACCCAGCTGGTGTGACGGACACTCGTGAAGGACTAACTAGTCGATATTGGTCTAGATCCGTGGACACAGAAAATATGTCTGCAGTGAGAAGAGTGCAACTGTGAGTCTATAGTGGAATGTACACACAGTTAACGAATATTGATTAATGTGGTTAATGAGTTTGACCAATTAATCTCACATCGTTGGAGCTTCTGATCTGCAGGTCCATTAGGTCCCACTGGTAGCTCGTAAAGTATTTTGAGGCAACTAAGTAATAAAAGTAAATTGAAAATGTTCAATTTATTAAGGGAAACAAATATAATATATATTGATATATTATTATGAGAGAAATTAATATTTGAAAAGTTCAAATATAAATTTATGGAAGTTTGAAAGAGTTCAAAATAATGAATTAATTAATTTAAGGCCTAAAATGTGTTTGAGCAAAATTAATTAATTCTAGGCCGGGAATTAAATATGTGATATTTAATTGGTGGTTAATTAATTAAAGAATTCATTAACCGGGAATTAATCAATTATGGAAATAATTAATCACTTAAGGAAGTGATTAATCATTTATGGAAATGATCTAATCACTTATGGAAGTAATTAGTCATTTGTGGAAAAGATTAATCAATTATGGAATTGATTGATCATGATTGATTAATTAAGGAATAAGATTGAATCAATTATGGAAAAGATTGATTTAATTGAATATTTTATTCATGGCCTCTCTTCTATAAATAGAACACTAGACCTAATTGGTCATGATACTTGACACTCTTGAAAGACAAGACCTAGAATTCTCTCTAGCCTCCCTCTTAGAGAAAGACTCCCACAAGTCTTTTGCCTCCTAGACTTAGAGATATACCGGTGTAACCTCTGTGGTTATTGTGTCATTAAGGAGAGGGGATTTGATCTAGACTTACTCGAGATTGCATGAATAAAGTTTACTTTCTAATTCTTGACGGTTTTAGATTATCTTTAGAATTGGTTAAAAGATCTCATTGCCTTGCATGTTAATAAACTTAGATAGGGATATCAAGTTGGTTAATTTGCATGATAATCAATTATACTCGGGAGAGGTAGTTGTGATTAAAGGGTCTTTGGCTCATAATTTCATTGTGCATAATAACTTATTCCTTAAAATCAATCCTAAACGAAATCGGCGAAATCAATTCCCTAAGTAGTTTTCCGAATTGAATTTCCATTCTTTTTACTTGCTTTGATTTGGTTTTATTATCATCTTTTCATCACTTTTTGATCCCTAAATAAAATTGGGCAAGATTATTCACAATACTTGATTTGCTTAAAAATCCAATCCAGAGGACGACATTCGAATTTACTATTCACTATATTATTACTTGACCCGTGCGCTTGCGGTTAGGAAAAGTCCACATCAACGACCCGCTTTGTATTTGATACAAACGTATTGATCCAAAACGTCCATGTAGTAGACATGCAAGTGGGGGTATACTAGGCAATGAGTTTGCATAAGATCGGACCACGAAATAGTCAACCATTAGTTATAACTACGTTAACTAATTAGGTTACTGTTTCAATAGGATGACCTAGGTAACTCAGTCTTAGTCCTGAGTGTGTCATGAACTCCTTCTCATGAGGGATTGTCCTTTGATTAGCATGAGTGAGATTGGCCAATACACCGACTCAATATGCCTTCCTTTTTGGGGACAAGACCGAGTGGGAGGCTGGGGACATGAAAACACAAGAAGGAATTCACTCCTTCCCGCTTCTAGGTGAAGTAGATGAGTGTTCCCTTAAGTGGCGACTCTGGGACTTGAACAAAGGGATCCCACCCTCTCACTGGCCCGAGAGAGACTTTTTGTTTAATGGTTGGACCATAAATAGGTTGTTCATTAGAGGAGCGCTGGTACTTAAGGAGACAACTGTAACACAGGGGTAAAACGGTAATTTGACCCAACTGTGATTACGGACACTTGTGAAGGACTGACTTACCAACATAGGTCTACATCCATGGACACATAAATGTTCTACAGTGAGAAGAGTTTATCTGTGGGTCTTTAGTAGAATGACCCATAGTTAATGAATATTGGTTAACCTGATTAATGAGTTTAATCTATTAACCTCATATCATTGGAGCTTCTGATCTGTAGGTCCATTAGGTCTCCCTGCTAGCTCGTAAAGAGTAATTAGGAACAAATATATCTTGAGAGAATTTGAATAGTTCAAATTCATATTGAGAATTAAGTTAATTGTATGAGATACAAATTAATATAATGTATAATGATACATTAAAATGTAAAGTCTAATTTGAAATTAAACTTTAATATTATGAGAGAAATAAATATTTGAAGAAGTTCAAATATTAATATGAATTTGATTCATGTTAAATTTATAGGATATAAGAGAATTGGAAGGAGTTCCAATTTTAATATAAATTTGATTAATATTATAGAATTAATTAATTGAAGGCCTGAAATTAAATATATGATATTTAATTGGGTAATTAATTAATTAACTAATAGAAGGTCTAAAATTAAATATATGATATTTAATTGGTGATTAATTAATTTAAAGAATTAATTAATTGGAAATTAATCAATTATGGAAATGATTGATCACTTGTGGAAGTAATTAATCATGTATGGAAATGATTTAATCACTTATGGAAGTGATCAATCATTTATGGAAAAGATTAATCAATTATGGAATTGATTGGTTATGAAATTGATTTTAAATGAATATTTTATTCATGACCTTTCTCCTATAAATAGAACACTAACCCTAGGGTTTAGGTACTACAACATAAGGCCACAAGAATGCATTCTTGCATTCTCTCTAGCCTCCCTCTCATATTCTCTCAACTCAAGAACTTTAGGGAGAATTTTCTCTCTAGAGTTTTTCCCATTCAAGATTAGGTAGTCCCACAACTACGTTCTTAATCTCAGAGTTATAGCAGGGAAGATCAAATGGTGGTGTTCTTCGTTGTTGCAGAGCAATCAAGAATCATTCTTGATTTTCAGAGACGTCAACGGAGGTTTGCTTCTCTTTTCTTTATTATAGATTTAGATCTAAATTTTGTATGTTTAGCCTTAAGTTTCTATAGAATTTGTTCTATGATTTTGTCCAATGTTATTGTATTTTTGGATAAACAAAATTAACTACGAATCGGTCCCATTTACGCTTCCGCTTTATCAGAATTAGGGAATTTCAAATCCTTTCAACTTAAACTTTTTCCTTTTTCATTATAGGGAGATGCCAAGACTTGGCTTGATTCATTTCCACCAAACTCCATAACATCTAAGAATGATTTGGCAGAGAAGTTCCTAGAGAAGTTTTTTCCATCCAACAAGAATGCTAAGTATAGAGCAGAGACCATTGCCTTCAGAAATCTTACGATGAGCCTTTAGTTGCAGCATGGGAGAGATTTCAGAAACTAGTCTGAAAGTGTCCTTGGGTTTCCTACCTGCATCATTCTCGAGCATTTTAATAGAGGCCTCGAGCAAGCTTCGAAAGCTTTAGTCAATGCGTTTGCAAATGGATCTGTCCTGAAAAAGTCTGTAAATGAAGTACATGCCATTCTAGATACCATAGCCACAAATAACTGACATTGGGGAGAGACAGAGACTACCATTTTGAAAAATCCAGTGAAAGTTGTTGATACAGAAGCAAACTCAACCATGCAAGCTCAAATCAATACTATTCATAACATGATGAAGGGTTTGACAAATGCTATCTATTCTCCATGTTGTGATATTTGTTATGAAGAACATATTACAGATAATTGTCCACTAAACCTCGTTTCTGTTTTTTATGTAGGACAACAAGGAAACCAAAACCGTTGGAATCCATATGCAACTACGTACAAGCCAGGTTGGAGACAACATTCGATTTTCTCCTAGGGAGGACAAGCTAGTACCAGTAATGCCGGTGTAAACCAATTCAGAAAAGTTTCTACGGGATTCAATTCCCAACCTACACAGCAACAACAATAGAAAATTTTTCAACCAGTACAAGTTCAGAACACTAATCAAGAGTCAAATCTAGAGGCTATAATGAAGGAATACATGACAAGGAATGACGCCACTATTCAGAGCCAAGGAGCCACGATAAGGAACTTGGAGATCCATATAAGACAAATAGCTTAAGAAATCAGGAATAGACCCCAAGGAACATTGCCTAGCAAGACTGAAAATCCTCACCGTGAAGGCAAGGAACAATGTAAAGCAATTACCTTGAGGAGGAGATTGCTGTATGACAGACCAGAATACTCGATTAATCAAGAAGTTAGGAGAATCCTAGAAGAAGTGTTAGAAAAATCCACAGAAAAGAGCCAGAAGTCAATAAAGAAGTTATTAGGAATAAAGAAGTTTTAGAAAAGACCAAGGAGTCGGAAGCCTTGGAAGAAAAAATTGAAAGTTCGAGTAAAGATAAAGAGCATGAGAATGCGATCGCAAAACCAAAAAAAATCATCATCGATCCAAATTATAGACCACCACCACCTTACCCTCAAAGATTCAAATACGCATTACAAGATACGCAGTTCAAGAAGTTCTTAGACATTTTAAAGCAACTTCACATCAACATCCCGTTGGTGGAGGCGCTTGAACAAATGTTGAACTATGTGAAATTTCTGAAAGACATCTTATCCAAGAAGAGACGATTGGGTGAATACAAGACAATTGTATTGACAGAGTGCTTGAGTGCACTAGTTAAGAGCAAGGTTCCCTCTAAATTAAAAGATCCAGGAAGTTTCACTATTCCCTGCTGATAAGTGCCAAAATATACCTATTTTGCCCCTTATTCTTAGCTTATTCCTTGTGAAACTTGTATGTTTTAGATCAAATTCACTAATCACGAGCTTAAAGAGTGAAAAAAATGGTAAGTTAGGTCTTTAAGAGTCATGTGTGTCAAATTATGCATATTTGTGCTTAATTGGACTTATTTTGATAAGAATTTGACTAATTTTTATGTGCTATAGAGAAATAGAGGAAACAGGGCAAGACACCAGAAATGCAATCGCATTTCTTCCAAGGCCAAATGAAATGCGATCACATTTCTGGGCAGAAACAGACAATCCAAGTCTGTCGCGGGTCAGTTTGAACCAATACAAGTTCAGAACACTAACCAAGAGTCAAATCTAGAGGCTCTAATGAAGGAATACATGATAAGAAATGACGCCACTATTTAGAGCCAAAAAGCCATGATAAGGAACTTGGAAATCCAGATAGGACAAATAGCTCAAGAAATCAAGAACAGACCCCAAGGAACTGTTGGGTTTTATGTCCTAAAACTCAAAGTTTGTAATCCTTTTTGTAATAAAGATGTTATTCAGTGAATTGTTTGTTTATATACTTTAAATCCAATAGAAACATCGTTGGTTATAATATGAAATACTCGAACTATATTATGAATATGGACAGGGATCAAGTTCTAGTATATAACCTAAATGGTCTATATTTTAGGGATAAGGTTGGGTACCTTATCTTGGTGACACTATGGATGTGGCCTACTTTGCAAACTCATCAGCAAACGACGTGATCCTGGATCGTTCATGTAGAGACATGCAAGTAGGGGTATCATGTATAAAAGAAGTTTACACAAGACCAGACCAATAAATGAGTCACTCTTACTTTATAATGTCGTTTACTGTTAAGACTGACTATTTCATTCAATAACCTAGGTAACTCGATCTTAATCTTGAACTTAGTATGAACTCCTGTTTGTTTAGGATTATCCTTTGATCTGCATGGGTGAGAGTGGCCAAACAGTGTCGCTCAATAAGCATACCATTTTGGGGATAAGACTAGATGAATAGTTGGGGACATAGTATTGCAAGATGAAATTCACTCCTACCCGAATCAGGGATAGTAGAAAAGTTGTTCCCTTAAGTGTCGACTCCGAGGCTTGAATAAGAGGTCCCACCCTCTCATTGGCCTGAAAGGGACTCTGTTTAGTGGTAGGACCATAAACAAAATGTTCATTAGAGGACCAGTGGACTTAAGGAATCAAGAAGTGCTATAGGGGTAAAACAGACTTTTTGACCTAGCTATAGTTACAAACGACCTGTGAAGGATTGGCTTACTAATCATGGTTATATCAAGTGAGGGGAGTTCAACTACTAGACTATAGTGGAGTGACCCGATAGTTAACGGATGTTGGTTAACTAGGTTAAAAGAGTTAGCCGGTTAAACCTCGAACCGTTGGAGCCCATGATCTGTAGATCCATTAGGTCCTCTTACTAGCTTAAGGAATAAACTTTGGAACAATATGATGGAAAAAATTCGAATAAGTTCAAATTTGGTTTAGGGAAAACATCGGTCATATTTGATATTACCGAAACGTCGGGTTTTTAATTAAACCTAATTCTGAGTATTTAAATATCGAGTACGTGAATAGGGATTCATGGCTGGAAAATTACATTTCAGAAATGATCGGGATTCGTAGAAAAGTAGTAATTTAATATTAGATATTAAATTAATTATATATTAATAATTATTTTGAATTAATTTAAAATTGAAAATTCAAATTTTGGAATTAAAATTTCAGATTATTAATTATTGAATTAAAAATAACTAAAATTCAAATTCAATCGAATTATGTAAATTAAAAAAGAAATTGAATTTTAGGAGGTGGAGTGCATGGTTACTAAACCCATGCACTCCCCTGATTAAGCCAACAAATCCCACTTAATTGTGGGATCAATTGGTGTCAATTTTTTGTGCTTCTTTTCAGCTGAGTTTCCTCTTTAAATAGAGGTTAGAATGCTGAAGAAAGTGTGCTGAAAATTATAGTGTTATGCTGCCAAAATCTCACCTCAAGCTCATTCACTCAAAACTCTCTCAAGCTTGTGATTCAAGCTCTTTCCCTCTCAAATTCCATCACTAGAGGATTCCACAATTCGTTCCAAAGGCTTGAAAATAGCAAGGAAGATCAAGTGGTGGTTCGTGACAAGTTGGTGAGAAAAAACAACCCACTAATTCGTTCCATTTCAAGATAAAAGAGGTTGGTACCTACTATCTCTGTCTTCCGCATGTTAGATATTAACACCTTCAAGAACATTGCCTGACAAGACTGAAAATCCTCACCGTGAAGGCCAGGAACAATGTAAAGCAGTTACCATGAGGAGTGGATTGGAGTATGACAGACCAGAATACCCTATTAATCAAGAAGTTAGGAGAATCCCAAAAGAAGTGTTGGAAAAATCTACAAGAGTCAGAAGTCAATAAAGAATTTATTAGGAATAAAGAAGTTTCAGAAAAGACCAAGGACCTGGAAGCCTTGGAAGAAAAAATTGAAAGTTCGAGTAAAGATAATGAGCATGAGAAGGGGACCACAAAGACGACCGCAAAACCAAAAAAAAAATCATCAAATATTAGAATATAGACCATCACCACCTTACCATCAAAGATTCACATATGCATCACAAGATACGAAGTTCAAGAAGTTCTTAGACATTTTAAAGCAACTTCACATCAACATCCCATTGGTGGAGGCTCTTGAACAAATGTCGAACTGTGTGAAATAACTGAAAGACATCTTATCCAAGAAGAGACGATTGGGTGAATACGAGATAGTTGCATTGACAGAGTGCTCGAGTGCACTAGTTAAGAGCAAGGTTCCCCCTAGATTAAAAGATCCAGGAAGTTTTACTATTCCCTGCTCCATAGGAGGAAGGAATGTCGACAGAGCACTATGTGATCTTGGAGCCAGTATCAACCTGATGCCATATTCAGTTTTTAAACAGTTAGGAATAGGAGAAGCTTGACCAACTACTATCACTTTGTAGCTAGCAGACCCATGATTGACACATCCTATCGGCAAAATAGAAGATGTGCTAGTCAAAGTGGACAAGTTTGTCTTTCCAACAAACTTTCTTATACTGGATTGTGAAGCAGACAAGGAAGTACTAATCATCCTAGGTCTACCTTTCATAGGGACGGATAGGACCTTGATTGATGTACAAAAGGGAGAACTAACCATGAGAGTCAACGATCAACAAGTCACATTCAACATTATGAATGCGCTCAAATATCCAGGTGATTTTGAGGAGTGTTCTGTAGTTGATGAGATTGATGAACTTTCCTTGTCTACTTTGTGGGAATTACTAAAAGTTGAAACACTAGAAGAATTACTTGAAGATGAGGAATAGGAGGAGGTGTGTGAGAAGAAGATTGAAGAAATAGAGACAATTAAAGAGGAACCAACCAAGATTAACTCTGCAGTAGCACTAGTGGAAACACTAAGAAATCCCTTCGAGTTGAGCCAAGAAGAATTCAAGCCACTAGAACTATCTGCGATTGAACCTCCAGAATTAGAACTAAAACCATTACCAGAGTATTTAAAATACAGTTACCTTGGAAAGAATAAAACTCTACTAGTTATTATTTCGGCCGACCTTACTAACGAAGATGAGCTATCTTTACTACAGGTCTTATCAAGCCACAAGAAGGCAATAGGATGAACAATTGCAGACATACATGGAATTAGTCATTCATTCTGTATGCACAAAATCAATTTAGAGGAAGGTGCCAAAAATTCTATTGAAAGTTAGAGAAGGTTGAATCATATAATGAAGGAAGTTGTCAGGAAGGAAATTCTCAAATGGTTGGACGCAGGAGTCATATATCTTATATCAGACAGTAGTCGGGTCAGTAAGGTGCAGTGCGTCCCTAAGAAGGGTGGAACGACTGTAGTTGAAAATGAAAAGAATGAGCCAATTCCAACAAGAACAGTTACAGGGTGGCGAGTATGTATCGACTATCCCCGACTCAACAAAGTGACCAGGAAGGATCATTTCCCATTGCCGTTCATAGACCAGATGCTGGACAAATTGGGGGGAAAAGACTATTACTGCTTTCTTGATGGATATTCAGGATATAATCAAATTACTATAGATCCAGAAGACTAAAAGTAGACAACATTTACATGTCCATACGGAACGTTCACTTTTCGTAAGATGCCATTCGGACTATGTAAAGCTCCAGCTACTTTCCAGAGGTGCATGATGGTGATCTTTTCGGACATGGTGGAATGAACATTGGAAGTTTTTATGGATGACTTCTCTGTCTTTAGAGAAACTTTTGCAAATTGCTTAAAGAATCTTGACCAAGTACTAAAGAGATGTGAAAAGATGAACGTAGTATTGAATTGGGAAAAGTGTCATTTTATGGTACGAGAGGAGATAATCCTGGGACATAAGATCTCTAGAAATGGGATTGAAGTGGACAAGGGAAAAATAGAGCTTATATCCAAGCCTCCTCCCAAGACAGTGCTAGATATTAGAAGTGTTTTAGGTCATGCAAGTTTTTATGGAAGATTTATCAAAGACTTTTCTAAAATATCTAACCATTGTGCAGGCTGCTTGAAGTTGACAGACCTTTCAAGTTCGATGAAGAGTGTGAGCAAGCTTTTGAAATTTTGAAGAGTGCACTTAGTTCAACACCAGTCATGATTAAACCAAACTGGAATCAACCATTTGAACTAATGTGTGAGGCCATTTATTTCGCAATAAGAGTTGTGTTAGGACAAAAGAAGGGAAAGATTGTGCAACCAATCTGTTGGGTTTTATGCCCCAAAACTCGCAAATAGTGAATGTAACCGTTGACTGAATATTAATGAAATAATATTAATATATTTTATATTTGTAACCGTTGACCGATTAAATGTTATTAGTTATTTTATATTTGTCTTTGCCTAAAATAACCCTAATCCAATAAACTAGACATCCTAGGCTGTAATATGAGTCTTGAACTATATGTAGCGACATATGAGGATCACTGTTCAAGAAACAACCTAAAGGGTTTATAGTATAGGGATAAGACTGGGTGCCTTATCCTGGTGACACAATGGATGCGACCCACTTTGTATTTGATACAAACGCTATGATCCAATGTGTTCGTGTAGGAGACATGCGAGTGGGGGTATCCTATGCAATGAGTTTGCATAAGATAGGACCGTGAAATAACAACCACTGGTTATAGCACCGTTAACTAGTTCGTTTTCTATTTCACTAGAACGACCTAGAAAACTTGGTCTTAATGTTGAGTTCATAATGGACTCCTGCTCATGAGGGATTGTCCTTTAATTTGTATGGGTGAGAGTGGCCAATACGCCGACTCAATAAGCCTACCATTTTGGGGACAAGACCGAGTGGGGAGTTGGGAACATAATCATAGAAGATGGAATTCACTCATTCCCGACTTTAGGGAAGTAGATGAGTGTTCCCTTAAGTGGTGACTCCAAGTCTTGAACAAAAGGCCCTACCCTCTCAAATGCACGAGAGGGTTTTCTGTTTGATGGTTGGACCACAAACAGGTTGTTCATTAGAGGAGAACTAGTACTTAAGGAAATAGAAGTAACCCAGGGGTAAAATAGTAATTTGACCCAGCTGGTGTTATGGACACTTGTGAAGGACTAACTAGTCGTTATTGGTCATATCCATGGACACAGAAAATATGTCTGCAGTGAGAAGAGTGCAACTGTGAGTCTATAGTGGAATGTACACACAGTTAACGAATATTGATTAATTTGGGTAATGAGTTTGACCAATTAATCTCACATCGTTGGAACTTCTGATCTGCAGGTCCAATAGGTCCCACTGGTAGCTCATAAAGTAATTTGAGGCAACTAAGTAATAAATGTAAATTGAAAGTGTTCAAATTACTAAGGGAAATAATATAATATATATTGATATATTATTATGAGAGAAATTAATATTTAAAGAAACTCAAATATTAATATAAATTTGAGTCACATTAAATTTATGGAAGTTTGAAATAGTTCAAATATGAATTAATTAATTTTATAGCCTAAAATTTATTTGGGCAAATTAATTAATTTAAGGGCGGAAATTAAATATGTGATATTTAATTGGTGGTTAATTAATTAAAGAATTAATTAATTGGAAATTAATCAATTATGGAAATAATTAATCACTTAAGGAAGTGATTAATCATTTATGGAAATGATCAAATCACTTATGGAAGTAATTAGTCATTTGTGGAAAAAATTAATCAATTATGGAATTGATTGATCTTTGATTGATTAAATAAGGAATAAGATTGAATCAATTTTGGAAAAGATTGATTTAATTGAATATTTTATTCATGACCACTCTTCTATAAATAGAACACTAGACCTAATTGGTTTAGCAGACCTCTTGCTCTTAGACTCACAAGGCAAGACCTTAGAATTCTCTGTAGCCTCCCTCTTAGAGAAAGACTCCCACAAGTCTTTTGCCTCCTAGACTTAGAGACATACCGGTGTAACCTCTGTGGTTATTGTGTCTTTGAAGAAAAATTTCCAACGAAGAAATCAGGAAGGAGTCGCTGCGTTTTCGTTTGTTGGAGCAACGTTGGTGAAGAACGGTCAAGTCTACAACGAAGGTTTGTAACGATTCTTTCCCCTTTTCTTTAGAAAGGCATGAGAATAAAAATAGTTTTATTTTCAAACCTTTTTCAGCATGTCTATAGTGTTTTTCAACGACTTTAAAGCATGTTTGAAGTTGGTTTTGTCTTTTCGTAACAGTATTTTAATGTTAATTAATATACGACGTAAGGTCCTTTCGATGTACTTCCGCTGCGCCAGGGCTTTCATCCCCTTCACAATCTACTATGCAAGCAAGACTCTTAATGAAACACAATTGAACTATACCGTAACTGAAAAGGAACTACTAGTAGTAGTCTATGCTTTTGACAAGTTTAGATCCTACTTAGTAGGAACTAAAGTCGTGGTTCACACTGATCATTCAGCCCTTAAACACTTATTAGCAAAGAAAGATGCCGAACCCAGTCTCATCCGCTGGATTTTACTTTTGCAGGAATTTGACATTGAGATCCAAGATAGGAAAGGGACAAAAAATCAAGTTGCAGATCACTTGTCAAGGCCTGGGGAAGAGGCACACGTGGAAAAGTGGCTGGAAGTTAAAGATTCATTTGCAGATGAACAAATATTGGCAGTAAAATCAATCGAGATTCCATGGTTTGCGGACGATGTGAATTACCTAGTCAGTGGACTTAAACCTCCTGAAGCAACATCTCCACAACTGAAGAAGTTTTTGAAAGATGTGATAGAATACTATTGGGATGAACCTTATTTATACAAGCTTGGACCAGATCAGATACTCAAAAGGTGAGTAACAGAGGAAGAAGTACCATTTATTTTGGAAGCATGTAATTCAGCTCCATATGAAGGGCACTTCGCAGGATTAAAAACTGCAGCCAACAAAAGTCCTCCAAAGTGGGTACTTTTGGCCTAGCCTTTTTAGAAATGCACACCTATCTGCAAAGAACTGTGACCAATGCCAAAGAACGGGGAACTTGACAGCCAGGAGCGAGAGTCCCTTAACTTTATACTTGAAGTAGAAATCATTGACGTATGGGGCATAGACTTCATGGGCCCGTTTCCTCCGTTCTTTGGGAACATCTACATTTTACTTGTGGTTGACTACGTATCTAAATGGATCGAGGCTATAGCTACATCATCAAATGACGCGAAAGTAGTGAAGAAGTTTTTCATGAAGAATATTTTTAGAAGATTTAAATTGTAATAGTCTACATGTTTATGGGCATTAATGAGTGCTTGAGAGTCCGTACAAATTTGACAGTCAATAGACAAGAAACTAGGCTGTAATCGAAGGAAGAAGATGAAGAGCTCGCTGGCTGAAAGAACAAGGGAAGAAATTATGGGCTGCTGTATGAACAACGTCGAGATGCTGATCAACAAATTCAAATAATGCGAGTTTTGGCGGTGGTTTGGTTCAGGTGCTTTCTTCCCGGTCTGGTTCACCGTTTCTCTTGGTCCGGTTCAAGCCCATTATGGATGGTTCAAGATGGTTCGAAGTGTTCGGGGCCGATTCAGGAGCTATTAAAGGCGGTTCACTATTTTATTTAATTATTAATGTAATAATTTAGATTAGTTTTATTGTTTGGATGCCAAAACCGGTCCGCTTTAGTGTGTTTAATTATATATGCATTAGGAATGTATGCTATAATTAAATTAGAATAACATATGCATAATTGATAACTGCCCAAAAGGTAGTTATTAAGGCCTCAATTATATAGAGATTTGTGTGTCCTCTATGCTTATTAGGGTTGGTTTTGGATAGATATTACATGTTTTAACCCATTTGGAAGAATGGAAGCATTGAAAATTATTTTGTGCAGATTATGCTGCTGAGCGACTGGAGGGAGCAGATTCTATGCTGCAGCAAAACTGGGAACAAAAACTGCCACATCACAGCTCGTTAGCCAACTTCATGAACCGACTTCTGTTGAGTTATTTTCGTGATAAAGGATCAAGGAGAGCCTTACATGTGTCCTAGTTGACCTAATTCAAGCCTCCCATCCTTCTATAAAAGGAAGTAGCCGTCAAAGTCAAAGTCATTCCATGTTTTCCCTTGGAAGCCGAATAGTATAGGGAGATTGAAGATCATCAAGAACACCATCAACCGCAAGCTGATTAGGGAGTTTACCTTCTTTATTAACTTGTAGTTATGGACATGCATACTCAGATTGTAATTCGTATTCCTATGCCTATTATGAACTAAGTAGCTTAGGGTGTTGGTTAGGAATAATGTGATTACTGTGCTTCATCTCTAGTAATAAATTTACTATTGCATTTTGGTTAATTGTTGTGCTTATTCTTATTTTATGCCCGCCTGGCCAGCCGGTATGGATAACTCTCTCTAGTTTCAGGGATGATTTAGAGAGTGTGTGGCAATTCTCCACATTACGATCATTGTGTATTGGTGAACGCCAGTGACTGAGCTAGGGATAGCCAGTTGCCTAGTGCTCGATCGGTCGCTCTTCATTGGGTTTGAAACATATCCCAAAAGATCCGGAGTTCCGGGAGGAATCCGCTAATAATACTGCGAGAAATGCATGATCAATAATATTGCTAGAGCATATCTTAAAACAATCACTAAAGCCTAACCAGCGCCTGTCTCTAATCTATCTGTCTATTTGTTTACTCATTGTTCTGTCATTAATTTTGCTTCAGCATAATTCCGATAAAACCCAACATTTTTATTATCTTCGAAACCATTAGAAAGTTATACAAAATAGGTAAAATGGAAACTCATTCAGACCTTGAATTGATAATATTACTTGCTGTAGACTGTGTATACTTGCACAGGAATTCTAGAGTATTTCATATCATATTTTTACTCACTCTAGGAACCCAACAAGTTTTTTGGCGCCGTTGCAGGGGACTTGAATAAGTTTTTATCTGATCTGTTTTGTGTATGTGTTTTAGTGGTTTGGTGCTAGAACTTTTTTATTGTTTCTTTTGTTTTTGCAGGTGTGATTTTGGTGCATGAGCGATCCGCCTGGGGTACGGTTTGAGCTTGATCCAGAAATTGAAACGACGTTTAGGAACAGAAGAAGGGAGCAGCGCAGAAACCAAATGGAGAACGCCCCGCAACTTCCGCAGGTTCCTGAAGGTCCAGCAGCAGCAAACCCCCAGCAGAATCCGTTGCTGCAGCAAAACCCACTGTTTGAGCAAAATGAGCAGCGGAATAATCAGGCTAAGAATCCTATCTTGATAGCGAACGATAGGACCAGATCCATTCGAGCATATGCTGTCCCGATGTTTAATGAGTTGAATCCAGGGATTGCACGTCCCCAAATCCAAGCGGAAAATTTTGAAATGAAACCGGTAATGTTTCAGATGTTGCAAACCGTGGGGCAATTCCATGGTTTGTCATCTGAAGACCCTCATTTACATCTTAAGTCTTTTCTAGGAGTTAGTGATTCTTTTGTAATTCAAGGAGTGCCTAGAGATGCTCTTAGATTAACTTTGTTCCCGTATTCTCTTAGAGATGGAGCAAAGTCATGGTTAAACTCTTTTGCTCCATGATCAATTAGGACGTGGGATGAGTTAGCTGAAAATTTTTTGAGTAAATATTTCCCACCTAATAGAAATGCTAAATTAAGGAGTGAAATAGTAGGGTTTAGGCAACTTGAGGATGAGACTTTTAGCGAGGCTTGGGAGAGGTTTAAAGAGCTTTTACGAAAGTGTCCCCACCATGGGTTACCTCATTGTATTCAAATGGAAACATTTTACAATGGTTTAAATGGAGTAACCCAAGGTATGGTCGATGCTTCGGCTGGAGGGGCCCTTTTGGCAAAAACTTTTGATGAAGCCTATGAAATTTTAGAAAGAATATCTATTAATAGTTGTCAGTGGTCGGATGTTAGAGGCACAAATAAAAAGGTTAAGAGTGTATTAGAGGTTGATGGTGTGTCCACCATTAGGGTTGATCTTGCTATGATTGCTAATGCTCTTAAGAATGTGACAGTGATTAGTCATCAGCAGCCACCAGCTATGGAGCCTGCAGCAGTGGTGAACCAAGTCACGGACGAAGCATGTGTCTATTGCGGTGAAGACCACAACTACGAGTTTTGCCCCAGCAATCCAGCTTCTGTATTTTTTGTAGGTAATCAGAGGAACAACCCTTATTCTAACTTCTATAATCCAGGTTGGCGCAACCACCCCAACTTCTCATGGGGAGGTCAAGGAAATAACGTACAAGCGCAACAGAAGATGAACCAGCCGGGATTTGCTAAAGCGTAGGTAATGCCCCAGCAAAATAAGCCGGCTTTGCCCCAGCAAAATTCGGGAAATTCTCTCGAGGCAATGATGAAAGAATTTATGACTCGCACAGACGCCGCAATTCAAAGTAATCAAGCTTCGATGAGGGCCCTGGAATTGCAAGTGAGTCAGCTAGCTAATGAGCTCAAGGCGAGGCCTCAAGGGAAACTTCCTTCGGATACTGAACACCCTCGAAGGGAAGGAAAGGAGCAGGTAAAGGCAGTAACTCTTAGGAGTGGTAAGCCATTAGAAGAGTCTAGAAAGACCCAGGATTTAAATAGTAATAGTGATAATATTGTTGTTGTTGAAAAAGAGTTGGAGTCTGGTCAGGGTGTTGGAGGCAGCAAGGAAAATGCTGGAGCATCTGGTTCTGTGCCAGATGTAGAACCACCATATGTGCCGCCCCCACCTTATGTACCACCTCTACCTTTTCCACAAAGACAAAAGCCTAAGAATCAGGATGGTCAATTTAAAAAGTTTTTAGAAATTCTTAAGCAGTTGCATATAAATATCCCTTTAGTAGAAGCTATAGAGCAAATGCCTAATTATGCTAAATTTCTTAAGGATATTTTGACTAAAAAGAAAAGGTTAGGTGAGTTTGAAACTGTATCTCTTACTGAGGAGTGTAGTGCTATTCTTAAGAATGGTCTACCCCCCAAGGCTAAGGATCCAGGGTCATTTACTATACCGGTGTCTATAGGTGGAAAGGAATTGGGTAGAGCACTCTGTGATTTAGGTGCAAGCATCAACCTTATGCCTCTTTCGGTCTATCGGAAGTTAGGTATTGGTGAAGCTAGACCTACCACAGTTACACTCCAATTAGTTGATAGGTCTATCACATATCCAGAGGGTAAAATTGAGGATGTCTTAGTAAAAGTTGATAAATTCATATTTCCTGTTGATTTTATTATTTTAGACTATGAGGCTGATAAAGATGTCCCAATTATTCTAGGTCGTCCATTTTTGGCTACTGGTAGGGCGTTAATAGATGTTCAAAAAGGAGAATTAACAATGAGAGTCTGTAATGAGGAAGTGAAATTTAATGTGTTTAAAGCCATGAAATATCCAGACGAGATGGAGGATTGCTCCTTCATCAGGATTCTGGAGAGCACAGTTATTGAGACAACAATACAGGATTCGGCTGATAAGCATTCGAAAAAGCATGGAGAGGTTAGTGTAGAAGATTTTGAATTTTGTTCTTTAGATAGAAAAAAGGGGCATTTGCAAGAATAGCAAAAAATAATATGGAATTTGCAACCATGTCATCAGTTTTTTAATGTTGCAAATATAGCAAAAAAAACGTGGGCCCGCCTAAGCATTAAAGTTGAAAAGTCAAAAAAACCCCTAAAACACGCTGGAATTTTAAAAAGTATATCAATGGTGTTATTGATATACTGTATATCAGGTACATCATTCATTTATTTAGTGTTCTGATATACTAGATATTGGGTATATCAATCAACTGATATACTAAATATAAAATATATCAGATGTATATTTTGTGAATATAATATACTTCATTTATGAAGTATACACATGAGCTTTTTTTAGATATCTTTGATATACTTCATCAATAAAGAATTAGAAATATTAGTTTTATTTGGACACAATATGTGTGGTAGGGGATTTAAACCTCTAACGTCTTGGTTGAATGTGTATATCTTATGCTAGTTGAGTTATGCTCATGTTTGGCAAATATGTCATTAATATATTATACATCATCTTAATAATATACTACTGATACACTAATGATATACTTTAAATTACATTTTTAGTGACTACTAATACACTAATGATATACTTAAAATTGCATCTTATTGATATACTTATAACAAATTTTGCATTCCATGACCTTCATAATACACCAAAAATTAAAAATATATATCAGTGGTTTTTTTCTTAATAACAAGTCTATCATTGATGTATTTAGCTACTCCTAATCAGGTATATCAATGTTATTAATTATTTTAGTATAAAAAAATGAGGTAAGTTAAAAAAAAAAAAATGAATGAGGTATATCAATAGTATATCAACATTCATAACAGGACATTTCATTTTAAAAGATGTAAATAACACAACATAATTCAATAAAGAGAAAAGAAATCATAACAAATATAAGTAAAGAAAGTAACATATTAAATATATCATTGATATATCAACATTTAATCAAGTATATCAAATGTTATGCTTATCCTATCAAGTATATATTAGGTATATCATTGTATTCATTCAAGTATATCAAATTTGGTATATTAGTTAACTGATATACATTATATTTCGTATATCAGTAAATATAAAGTATATCAGATATACTACTAATATACCTGTTGATATATCAACAAGGGTAAAACTGGAATAATAAAAAAACGAAAATCAGATTTTTAAAATTTTGCCATGTTTGCAAACCTAAAAAATCATAGCTAGATTTGCAAATATCCTAATATTTTTTGCTACCCATTGCAATTTCCCATGAAAAAATGAAAAAGAATTGTTTAGGTGTGAGGATGTTTTTGAGTCTTTAGATTTAGATCAAAGAAAGGCTCCCCCAATTAAGCCATCCCTAATTGAGGCACCCACTTTAGATTTGAAACCTTTACCGGATCATCTAAAGTATGTGTATCTTGGAGAAAGTGAAACATTGCCCATTATTGTTGCATCAGATTTAATGCCGGAGCATGAGGAGGCCTTAATAAAATTGCTGCAGCAATACCGAAAAGCTATAGGTTGGACATTGGCTGATATTCAGAGGATTAGCCCATCTTTTTGTATGCATAAAATCACTCTAGAGGAGGGATCCTTTAGGAGTATAGAGCAACAAAGAAGGCTTAACCCTGCAATGAAAGAGGTTGTTAAAAAGGAGGTAATTAAATGGTTGGATGCTGGGATCATTTATCCAATTGCCGATAGCAATTGGGTAAGCCATGTCCAATGTGTTCCTAAGAAAGGAGGTGTCACTGTGGTGAGCAATAAAGATAATGAGTTGATCCCCACAAGGACAGTAACTGGCTGGAGGGTTTGTATGGATTACAGAAGGCTTAATAAAGCCACCCGAAAGGATCATTTCCCTTTACCATTTATCGACCAGATGTTGGATCGATTGGCTGGTCAGGTCTATTACTGTTTCTTGGATGGTTATTTTGGGTATAACCAGATTACTATTGCTCCTGAGGATCAGGAGAAAACCACTTTCACCTGCCCTTATGGGACATTCGCTTTTAGGAGAATGCCTTTTGGCCTTTGCAATGCTCCAGCAACATTTCAGCGGTGTATGTTAGCAATTTTTTCTGATATGATTGAATCCACTGTTGAAGTCTTTATGGACGATTTTTCAGTGTTTGGAGGGTCTTTTCAGAGTTGTTTAGATAATTTAGGAAAGGTGTTAAAAAGATGTGAGGATACCCATCTAGTTCTTAATTGGGAGAAGTGCCACTTCATGGTGAAGGAGGGCATAGTGTTCGGTCATAGGATTTCTAAGGATGGTCTAGAAGTTGATAGATCAAAAGTTGAGGTTATTGAAAGGCTAGAGCCACCGAATTCAGTGAAGGGAATTCGAAGTTTTTTAGGACATGCTGGATTTTATAGGAGGTTCATAAAGGATTTTTCCAAAATCAGTAAACCTCTTTGTAACTTATTGTGCACTGATCATGTTTTTGACTTTAATGCAGATTGTAGGAAGGCTTTTGAAACATTGAAGGCTGCTTTAATCTCAGCACCCATTCTCTGCGCGCCTAATTAGAATTTGCCATTCGAGGTAATGTGTGATGCGAGTGATGCTGCAGTAGGTGCAATGCTGGGGCAAAAGCAGGGCAAATTTATTCATCCTATATATTATGCAAGCAAGATTTTGAATGAGGCACAAGTCAACTACACAACTACTGAAAAGGAGTTGTTAGCTGTTGTGTTTGCTTTTGAGAAATTTCGGCCATATTTGGTTGGATCTAAAGTCACGGTGTTCACGGATCATGCATCAATAAGGTATTTAATGTCTAAGAAAGATGCAAAGCCTAGGCTAATTCGTTGGATTTTATTACTGCAGGAATTTGACTTGGAGATAAAGGACAAGAAGGGATCGAAGAATGTTGTTGCAGATCATTTATCTCGTCTTGATCCATCATCATCTTTGCTGGAGCAATCTGCCATTTCCGATTCTTTTCCAGATGAGCAGCTTTTTGCTGTTCAGGTAAAGGTAGTCAGGGATGTCCCTTGGTATGCTGATATTGCCAACTTTTTAGTAAAGGGAGTCACCCCTATTGATATGGATTGGAGGCAGAAGAAAAAGTTTAAGCATGATGCAAAATTTTTCTTTTGGGATGAGTCGTTTATGTATAAGCAATGCTCTGACGGTATTATTCGTAGGTGTGTTTCAGGTACTGAAGCAAAGGAAATCTTGGAGCAATGCCACTCTTCACCGTATGGAGGTCATTTCAGCGGCCAGAGGACAGCTATGAGGATTTTGCATTGCGGATTTTTCTGGCCTACGTTATTCAAGGATGCCCATTGGTTCTACAAGCAATGTGATGCTTGCCAAAGGAGAGGAAACTTGGGGCCTAGAGATGAAATGCCTCTTACTTACATTTTAGAAGTTGAATTATTTGATGTATGGGGTATTGACTTTATGGGGCCATTTCCCCCTTCTAATGGCAATGTTTTTATCTTATTGGCAGTTGATTATGTGTCCAAGTGGGTGGAGGCCATCGCATGGCATCAGAGTGATGCCAAGACAGTAGCAAGGTTTCTTCAATCGCACATCTTTGCGCGGTTTGGGACACCTAGGGCTCTAGTGAGTGACGAGGGTACACATTTTGTTAATAATATCTTCACTAAGCTTTTAGCTAAGTATGGGATTAAGCTTAGGATAGCTACCCCTTATCACCCACAAGCAAATGGTCAAGCTGAAATTAGTAATAGGGAAATAAAAGCTATTTTAGAGAAAGTAGTTCATCCATCTAGAAAGGATTGGTCCTTTAGGTTGGATGAGGCTCTTTGGGCTTATAGGACAGCTTATAAGACTCCTCTAGGTATGTCTCCCTATAGGTTAGAATACGGGAAAGCTTGCCATTTACCATTAGAGCTTGAGCATAAAACATTTTGGGCTTTGAAAAAGTTAAATTTTGATTTGAGTCGTGCAGGAGCAATAAGAATGCTGCAGCTTAATGAGTTAGAAGAATTTCGCCAATTTTCTTACGAAAATGCGAAAATGTATAAGGAAAAGACTAAGCTGTGGCATGATAAAAAAATTAAATCTAAGGAGTTTGTCAAGGGTCAAAAAGTTTTGCTTTATAATTCTAGATTAAAATTATTTCCTGGAAAATTAAAATCTAAATGGTCAGGACCGTTTCTTGTGATTGAGGTTTTTCCCAATGGAGCATTTACTTTGCAGGATGAAAAAGATGGGAGAGTGTTCAAGGTGAATGGACAGTGTGTGAAACATTATTGGGGTGAGGAATTTCAGTCGAAATATCCTTCCCTACGATTGGTTGATGATTGAGAGAGCATGACTTTTGCGGAAGCATTTCATAGAGCAAAATTTTGAGCTCCCAGGATTTGAATTGATTTTATTTTTCGTTAATTTGATTTTATTTTTCGGTTAGGTTAGATTTAATTTTGCATGATTTATTAGATTTTATCTTTTATGTATTTTTATTATTTTTGGTAGGTTAGATTTGATCTATTTTTGATTTGATTTGATTTGATTTTCGGGTTATTTATTTAAATTATCCTGCAATTATCTTTTAGATAGTTAGATTTTATTTTATCTAGATTTTATTTTCAGTTGTAATTAATAGAGATTTTCTCTAATTCATTCGGCTTCTTTTGAGAATAACAGGTTAAGTTTGCTTTGATCGGTTTAATTTGAATTAAAAAGATTTGATTTGTCTATTTTGAAATTCGAATTCCGTATCTGAGATTCTTTAGGTTCAGCAGATTGTTGCGGCAAAGATATTGCTGGAGCAAAATATTCCGAGATAGAAGGGTTTCCGTTGGAATTTATTATTGTTACCATTAGACTTAGCTTTAAATTCTCGCAGGTAAATGTGAGTGCATCATCTGATGAGGCCACGTGTTGCAGAGTAATTATCCAACGGCTTCAATGATGACAAAGCATTAATTTTTACCATGGCCGTTTGGAATCCGCAATTTTACCGTTGGTAATTTTTGAATTTCAGGTTTGCATTTTTTAAATTACAATGGTAATAATAGTTATGGCAGGGCAAATCCTTTCGGTTAGGATTCTTGTTTGCTGCAGCTCTATTTATTCGCAATCTCTGGTAAGCACGTTTCACTTCGTCTTCTTGAATCTTTGTGCGTGTATTATTCTTTCTTTCTTTACCTTCTCTGTCAAAACCCTAGTACACCTTCAATGGCTAAAACAAGAGCTCGAAAAGAGTGGGGGAGTGAAGAGGAGGAGGTACCGGTTACACCGGAAGTTCAGAAAGTAAAAACTAAGAAAAAGAGAACGCTAGAAGAGAAGGAGGCTAAGCGAAGAAGAAGACAACAGAGAGTTGAAGAACAAGAAAGAGCGAGAGAGGAGGAGGTTGTGGCAAAAGAAGATGAAGACCCAAAAGAATCTGACAAACCAAATCAAGAAAAGGATGGACAGGAAGTGGCGACTATAGAAGAGGCTCGAGAGGAAATTCAGACGAAACAGAGTGAGGTTATGCAGACGGAGGCTGTAGAGGAAGAAGACAGAGAGCCAGTTCAGGAGGCTCGTGTGGAGGTTATCATAC
The DNA here is from genome assembly GCA_036850905.1 of Luffa acutangula. Lineage (NCBI taxonomy): Eukaryota > Viridiplantae > Streptophyta > Magnoliopsida > Cucurbitales > Cucurbitaceae > Luffa > Luffa acutangula. The sequence goes on along the minus strand of CM072089.1, from coordinate 25,158,768 downwards.
CTGAACCTCCGAAACGACGCCGTATTAAGCGGAAGGCTAGAGCAAAATACACTGAGCTCCTGAAAAGGGATTTTCTGTTCGAAAGAGGTTTCAGCGGTGATCTTCCACCATTTCTAAGGACCGACATAGCTGACCACGGCTGGGAGCTATTTTGTGCTAAGCCAGAGGTTGTGAACGCACAGGTGGTGCGTGAATTCTATGCCAACATTGATAAAGAAGAGGGTTTCCTGGTAATTGTCAGAAGGGTCGAGATAGATTGGAGTCCAAGTGCGATCAACGCACTGTACCATCTTCAAAACTTCCCCCACGCGGCATTCAATGAAATGGCAGTTGCGCCATCTGAGGAGCAGTTAAGTAATGCTGTGCGGGAGGTAGGAATTGAGGGGGCACAGTGGCAACTATCTAAGACTCAGAAAAGGACATTCCAATCGGCTTACTTGAACAAGGAAGCGAACACATGGATGGGCTTCGTCCAGCAGAGGTTGCTTCCAACAACGCACGACTCGACAGTATCCAGGGAACGAATTCTTTTGGCTTTTGCTATCTTGAGGTCTCTCAGTATTGACGTAGGAAAAATTGTTTGTAATGACATTGCTTGCTGCTGGAAGAAAAAGGTGGGGAAACTGTTCTTCCCGAATACAATTACTATGCTGTGCAGAAAAGCAGGGGTTCCAGTGGAGGAGAGTGATACAATTCTATTTGATAAAGGGATCATTGATACGCCCAATTTGGCGCGGCTCCAGCGCACGCATGAGATACGTCAAGGTGGGCTTATCCACGGCATCAATACGATTCTAGAACAACTGGTACTTTCGGCCAGTCGGCAAGAGTTTGCTGAAAGGCAAACTTTAACCTTCTGGAACTATGTTAAGAATCGGGATGCCAGCTTAAGAAGGGCACTGCAAGAGAATTTTTCCAAACCATATCCAGCCCTTCCTACATTCCCGGAAGATCTGTTGAACCCCTGGATTCCGCCACCACCTGTTGAAAGAGAAGAAAAGAATGATGATGAAGAGCAGGGTCAGGAAGATTGATGGATGAAATGATCTTCAGCGAGCTTTATTTTTGTTCTTATCAATTTGTTTGCTCGTGCATATTGACCCTGCTCACTGTTATAACTGCTTGTCTTGTTTCTTTTTAATTTTTCTGCGTTAAAAATATATCTCTATTTTGTAATGTTTTTCTATGTTTTTTTTAAATGAAATTTCTGAATGTTTCTATTCCATGAGCACTGACTAACTCTAACTTAACTAATTTTCTTCTGAATTTTTGAAGCTTGGACTGATTACGCTTAATTAGATCAAGGTATTCTGATCTCCAGAAACCTTTTGCTTGAGCATTTCTTCTAGCCTGGACTGTTGCTGCGGCAGGAAGATTTTGACGGTAGTATTGACTTATATGATCCACTTTAAGCTTAATCTGAGTCCCATGTTTAGTTTAAAAATTCAGAGAGAAAAATTTAAGTTTGGGGGTATAATTGCTTAATTAATGATTCATTGGGGACAATGAATAATTCAAGTTTGGGGGACTTTTTGCTACTCCAATTATTTTGCTCGAGCATTCCTCTCCTTCAAAATTTGCTAGGTTATTGAGTAACCGGGGACATTTGTGATACCCACAGTTTGTCTTCGCGTCAAAAGATGACCTAGGAAATGAGAAATATAAGAAAAATTATTTGCTGAAAAAATTATTTGTTGAAGAGTTTTGCTGAAAATATTGATGGAGCAAAAGTTTTGAAGGATGAATGATGATCCAGCAATTTTTCTGTCTCCCATAACTTAGGTGAGCTTCATCATAAAATGTCGCCATTCTGAGGGCCAAGAGATGGAATAACTAAGGATTTTTGAGCTTTATAATGAGTATTGAGCCTAGTTGGCGATGAGCTTGAGGCAGGGGTATACTGCACCATAAAGTGGGTCATCCCATGCTTAAGAGCTTATGACTGTAAGGCTACTTTAAGTCTGATAAACAAGGATATAAACCCCTTTAAAAATATGTTTTGAAATGTCTGATAATAGAGCTAGGTTGTGGTGAGTTCTTAGAATTAAGTTGAAAAGTGGTGATTATTTGTCCCTGCTGAAGGAATCATTTTGCTGCAGCAGAGCTTGGTTTTGCAGAGTGCTCAGGTAAAGGTTAAAGGTAGTGTTGGACTGTCTGGTTTGATTAAGCTAATTCTTTGTCTAATGTTTTGAAATTCTTGAAGGAAGGTTGGTTAGTATTGCTCGGGACGCGCAATAGTTCAAGTTTGGGGGTATGATAACTGCCCAAAAGGTAGTTATTTAGGCCTCAATTATATAGAGATTTGTGTGTCCTCTATGCTTATTAGGGTTGGTTTTGGATAGATATTACATGTTTTAACCCATTTGGAAGAATGGAAGCATTGGAAATTATTTTGTGCAGATTATGCAGCTGAGCGACTGGAGGGAGCAGATTCTATGCTGTAGCAAAAATGGGAACAAAAACTGCCACATCACAGCTCGTTAGCCAACTTCATGAACCGACTTCTGTTGAGTTATTTTCGTGATAAAGGATCAAGGAGAGCCTTACACGTGTCCTAGTTGACCTAATTCAAGCCTCCCATCCTTCTATAAAAGGAAGTAGCCGTCAAAGTCAAAGTCATTCCATGTTTTCCCTTGGAAGCCGAATAGTATAGGGAGATTGAAGATCATGAAGAACACCATCAACCGCAAGCTGATTAGGGAGTTTACCTTCTTTATTAACTTGTAGTTATGGACATGCATACTCAGATTGTAATTCGTATTCCTATGCCTATTATGAACTAAGTAGCTTAGGGTGTTGGTTAGGAATAATGTGATTACTGTGCTTCATCTCTAGTAATAAATTGACTATTGCATTTTGGTTAATTGTTGTGCTTATTCTTATTTTATGCCCGCCTGGCCAGCCGGTATGGATAGCTCTCTCTAGTTTCAGGGGTGATTTAGAGAGTGTGTGGCAATTCTCCACATTACGATCATTGTGTATTGGTGAACGCCAGTGACTGAGCTAGGGATAGCCAGTTGCCTAGTGCTCGATCGGTCGCTCTTCATTGGGTTTGAAACATATCCCAAAAGATCCGGAGTTCCGGGAGGAATCCGCTAATAATACTGCGAGAAATGCATGATCAATAATATTGCTAGAGCATATCTTAAAACAATCACTAAAGCCTAACCAGCGCCTGTCTCTAATCTATCTGTCTATTTGTTTACTCATTGTTCTGTCATTAATTTTGCTTCAGCATAATTCCGATAAAACCCAACATTTTTATTATCTTCGAAACCATTAGAAAGTTATACAAAATAGGTAAAGTGGAAACTCATTCAGACCTTGGATTGATAATATTACTTGCTGCAGACTGTGTATACTTGCACAGGAATTCTAGAGTATTTCGTATCATATTTTTACTCACTCTAGGAACCCAACAATAATGTATGCCATATAGATTTAAAATCCCACCATAGGAAAACATGTTTTATGCATTAGTAATTAATTATAAGGGTTATAATAAAAGAAATGCATGTTAGGGTTTCATGATAGATGCATGTTGGATGGTTTATTTTTTGTTTATGAATTTTTAGATATGAGTGTTATATTAATAAACGAAAACGAACAAGCATGCAACATGAAACCACCTAATTAGTATAGATGAATGTTATAGGTTGTCTATATTATAAAGTGTTATAAAGTTGAAATAGACATTAAAACCTATAACAAAGATAAATGCATGCTCACTTAGGGTTAGCAAAATTCAATCTCGAATGATTTGCATAGAATAGGTCGATATCTTGTAAAGCTAAGGTTACAAGAGAACTCACCTGGCAAGATGCTCTCTAAGACTAGAGGTATTTAACATGACGATTTACGGAACACCTTCTACCTGGGCATCGAGCCAATACTTGAGTTAGGTTAACTCGGTTTATGAAACACCTCCTACCTGGTCATCGACGTGTTCTCCAATTTGTTTCAGCGTCGAGACGCCGAGGGTAGCGTTGAGACGCTGCCCCTCAAATTGGAAAGTCCTCTTCACGGTCTTGGGCTAGATTGGGCTTCAAAACTCTGAATTTTTTGCCCTCAATTCTCTCCTATACAAGGCCTTTGACTTCTTCTCTTGACCCATCTTTGATCCTTCATGATCAAATCTTCAAAACTTGGGTCATTTTTTCTCCTTTTTCTCCAAAATTCATCCAAAAGCTCCTTTGGGAAAAAAATTCGTAAATTAACATGATAAATCATTAAAACCACAATAAATCCAAGCAAAACTACTTAAATTTAGAGATAAAATGTTAGCATTCTTTCATGCTAACAGGTACCTAGCCTTTGATAGTGTTAATATGAAAACTACGGAAGCAATTTTCGATCTTAGACACATAAATCCATCAATTTAATGAATTAAAGCATGTTGTTCATAACCGAAAAAATAGAGTCAAGATGTACCCAACCTCTTGGAGCTCCTAATTCAAACGATTCTTTTGTTGTTTCTTCACACAAATGAATCAAGGACCAGCACCAAGATCTTCTTTGCTATTCTCAGGCCTTAGATTGGATTGTGGGATCCTTTTATGAAGGAAATTGGAAGGGAATATGCTTGAGAGTTTGGAGGTGTTGTCTTTGAGTAAAAATCGAACGACATTTCAGTACGAAAATTCCATCCATTTTACACCTCTGATTCTTCTACTTATAGAGGCAAATCATGCATAATTGATTCACCAAAATTTGGCACTAAGAGCATGATTAATCAAGGAAGGGGTTAGGTGTATCAAGAAGGACTTAGGTGTCGGATTAGTCATCTAATCCCACCACCTCCTAAATTTAATTTTAATTTCAATTTTCTTTGAAAACAAAATTAATTTCTTTATTAATTTTAAATAAACTTAATTCAAATAATTAAATTTAGATAAAATTAATATTAAATAATTAATTAAATAATTTAATTAATTATATTAATTTAATATCAAATATTGAATTTAATAATTTACACCAATCTCGACTTTTCCTCGAACATGAATATGCATTCCTGTGTATAGTATTAAAATCATATTTAAATATATCCAACTCTTAAATTTTAGTTTAATTCGAAATTAAAACAATATGTCGATAATATCGTATATAACTGACATTCATACCTTATTCTAAATTTGAACGGTTCAAACACTTTCATCATATTGTTATAAGGTTTATTCCTATATGAGCTACCAAAGGGACCTAATGGACCTATAGATCTTGGGCTCCAACAATTCGAGAATAGCCTGCTAAACTCATTAACCTTGTTATTCCACATTCGTTAGTTGCACTCCCCTCACTGTAGATATATTTCTGTCCACTCGATATAACCATGATTAGTAAGTCGATCCTTCACAGATTGTTCATAACTAGAGCTGGGTCAAAAGTCCGTTTTACCCGTAAAGTTACATCTTGTTCCTTAAGTCCCACTGATCCTCTAATGAACAATTCGTTCGTGGTTCTACCACTAAAGTGAGTCCCTCTTGGGACAATGAGAGGGTGGGGCCTCTTGGGACAACCTCTCTACTATTCCTAAAATGGGTGGAGTGAATTTCGTCTTGCAGGACTATGTCCCCAACTATCTACCAGATCTTATCCCCAAAATAGTAGGCTTATTGAGTCGACAAACTCAGACCACTCTCACCCATGAAAATCAAAGGACAATCCCAAATAGACAGGAGTTCATAGTTAGCTCAGGATTAAGATCGAGTTACCTAGGTCATTACAAGAGACATCAGTTTCATCAGTAAACGACGTTATAAAGTAAATGTGACTTATCTTGCGGTCCGATCTTATGCAAACTCATTGCATAGGACACCCTCACTCACATGTCACTACATGAACGATTCGGGATCACATCGTTTGTACTAAATACAAAGTGAGTCACATCAATATTGTTCCCAAGATATGGTACCCAGCCCTATTCTTGTACTATAGACCGTTTAGGCTATTTATTGAACCTGATCCACTTTTATGTCACTACATAAAGTTCAAGTATTCATAATATAGTCAGGGGTTCTTAGTTTATTGGATTTGTGGTTATTTAGGCAAGATTAACAATCATATAATCAATAACGCTTTATTGAAATAAATAACTCTTTATTAACGATCAATCAAGCGTTACATTTACATTTCCATTTAGGGCATAAAACTCAATAAACTCCCACTTGCACTAAAACTCTAGTGAGTGGAATGTATATGAATAAATAATACCAAAGCAAGGAAATGTTACAAGTACAATAAACTAGGGCATCCTTATACCCACTACATCTCCCACTTGCATGCCCTAGGTTATGTTATAAACATATCTCATAGACCTAAGCTATATAGATGACTCTCGAACACTTTAGCCGAGAGAGTCTTCGTAAATGGGTCAACTATGTTGTGCTCTGATGCGATCTTTGTGACGACCACATCTCCACGCTGCACAATTTTCCGAATCAGGTGATACTTCCTCTTGTTGTGTTTTGCTCGTTTGTGGTTGCGAGGCTCTTTAGAATTGGCTACTACCCCACTTTTATCACAATATAGAGTAATGGGGAAGTTCATATTTGGAACAAGTTCCAAATCTGTAAGGAACTTCCTTAGTCATACTGCTTCCTTAGATTCTTCACAAGCATCGACATACTCCACTTCCATAGAGAAGTCTGCTTTGCATCTGATAACGCTCATTTATGTGCATTATTTAGCCTTAAAAACCTAGGTTATTGTTTAAAAAACAAAGATTTTTTTGATTAAAATCTTATCTTTTTGAGTCAATTTGACAATAGTCTTAGAATCATGTGGAAAATCCTAGAAGTAAAGAATTTATGCTTAAAATGCCAAAAAGAGATTACTTTTGTAAGAATTTATCCAAGTTAATGTTTTTTGCAGAGGACAATTTGTGGTGGAAATGCGCTCACAATTGGAGATAAAGGTTAGTGGAACAAAGAGTAAAAGTTGCAAATTTGCACCCACATTTGGTCCTGAGAATGTGGAATTTGCATTTGAATTACGCCCACAAACTGATAAAGAAAGTAGCTCAACTGAAGACAGAATTTTCAAGACAGTGCATTGAAGATTTGCGCCCGACTTTGCGGCCGCAACTAGGCTTTCCGACAGAATTCTGAAATTCGTGGGATCTTCACAGAATCATTCAAAAATCCCAAACCTCGTATCAAATCTCCAAGGATCATGGATTTTCACCTTCTAAGGCTCTCTCACACTGATCTCGGCAGCCAACCCTACCTTCCAAGATCTATAAAAGGCGACCAAGTTGCAAGAAGCAAATAAAGCTCGAAATTTCATCCTTAGCATAGATTTTAAGTTTTTCTCTCTTCTCATCTTGTAACCACTCCGAGTTCCGAGTCTTTCAGCCTATGTCGGCTCTTCCATTCGAAAGAAGAAGAAGAGAAAGACTTGTCTCCCCTTGAAAGAGGACAAGAGCAAGCTAGATAGAGAGGGGAAGTCGTAGCTAGTCTTGTTTTACTTATTGTATTTTTTGTTCAAGTCTTTTATTTCTAGCATATGTATGTTCTTGTTTTTCTTAACATTTCAGTTGTAAGATTATCATTATTGTACTCAATTCTTTTAATTAATATGAATTCAAGTTATTTTTCTATTTTGTGCTCTCTTACTTTTTGTCTTGCTTTTTACTTTCATCAGTGAGCTAAGCTTCTTCTCGGGGATTCAAATATGTGGATACCTTGAGTAGAAGAAAGTCCCATCTATGCAAAAGCAACCTTGCTTCTTCTTAGCATTGTTTGTTTTTGTTGAAGTTTAAAGTTTCATTGTTAACTTAAACTGGCCATTTAAGTTAGCATAGTTTGTATTTAGCTAATGGCCAAAAGGTTGGAGTTGAACGCGTGGGTTCGCAAAAGCAATAGAGAAAAAAATCCTAGAAATAGGACTTTGTTTTCATACATCCTAGAAATAGGATTGGAACCACTAGAGTTTTAAGAGTCGAGAAAATTAATTACCTAAGTTTCAGCTAACCCTAGAAATAAATGTCTAGTTGGCTTAGTCTTCTGAAGGCACCTACAGTGGAGATGAATAGAAGTAGGACTGAACTCACAATCTAGTTGTCAGGGCATTTACGGGCGCAAACTGGAGGATTCTATCTGCACCATGTCTATGTGGGCAACATAGATAGTGTTCTTCAGCTGACTACAATGCCTGAGTAAGTTGTTGGCGCAAAGGTAGGCGCAATCTAATGCTTTAGGTTGATACTATTTGAATTTCCCCGCTCATCTCATATATTTTAACCGTTTTCATTTACTTGTGTCATTTTTATTTCTATCCTAAATCAAAACCCCTATTCAAAATATCTTCTTGGTTACTGTTTGTTGGTTGTACTAAACGATTATCCGCAAGCGCACGGGTCGTTACAAGTTATATAAAACGGAAAGTATTCCGAGTATCGAATCCTCAGGGAGGCAAAGCGAAACTTAAGCAAATAATTAAAATTTTCTTGATCACTGAAAATACTTAGGTGAAATAATATTTAGGGACCATGTTCATGCAATAAAAGGATTTAAATTCAGAATGACTTGATGAAAACAAATTGATCAATCAGAAATAAAATGTGGAGAAAGAGTTTTCTTTAAGTGGGAAGAGGGGTCTTGAAAATCAATGATTAGCTAAATAATTGCTTTAATTATCCTATCTCATTGCCCAACTAATTATAATCCTAGAATCTCCGTTAATCACATAGGATCTCCTGTCGGTTTCCCCTAATTCTAATTAATTCATTTTAACAACCTAAGTGTCCTTAGCGCCATTAAAAATCATTAATTATTACGCTCTGATTCATTTTAGGAATCTAAGTTTAATCAACTAATCCCGGTGTCACAACAGGCAATTAAACTAGTTGCATGGATTATGATCTATCCTAATTTCTCTCCGTCGAGTTTCCATTAAGAATCGAATCATTACACAATTGGCCAGATTGAGTAAAGCATTAAGCACATCCATACAAATAATTAGGACATGGGCAAGAGACAAGAAATTATAACAATATTTCCACTATCATTTCATTTCAAGACCCCAAATTGGGGTTTAGCTACACATAATATCCATAATAATTACAAGGGAAAGCATATTAAAAAGCATAAGAGGAAAGGAATTGACCGTCGAAAAACCCCTTGCAGACGCTTGGAGCCCCCGCTGACTACTCCTCGAGCCTCTAGGATTGCTTCCCAAAATTCCCAAAATTTCCCCACTAGAAGAACCCTCTCAAAAAGGCTCAAAAGCCTTGAGAGGGGCTCCAAAAAAGGAGCCTTAAGAAAGGAAAGAAAGGATTGATTGATGGCTTGGTTGATTGATGAGAAATGAGGCACCAAGGGCGCCTATTTATAGGCCTGGAATAGCAGCAGCGTCGCGACGCTGCCTTGCTAAGCGTCGCGACGCTGCTGCGCACGCGGCTTGGGCAACAAGAAAGGGCAGCGTCGCGACGCTGCCTTGCTAAGCGTCTCGACGCTGTCCTGATTTTCCAGATTTTTCAGCTTCCTTTTGGGCTGATTTTTGGGCCTTCTTCTTCATTTCTCTTGGTCTTTTCTTCATGGATGTCTTCTTTGGGCCTTCAATTGCATCAAGCTAGGATTTGGGCTAGAATTACTTCAATTTTGGCTCTTTTTCTCCCAAAATCACCAACTTAGCTCCTAAGGACCAAATAACAAAATTCATTAAATATATTCATTAAAAACACGATTAAAGCACCAAAAAGCTTAATAAATTGCAGAATCTTGTGTTTTCAACTAGTCACCATCTCCCTTGGGTACGATATCCGAAATACTTTCCACTTTATTACTTGATAGTGTATACTTGCGCTCGAGCAGTGTCATAGCACACGCTATGTCAGCATCCCTACTTGGTGCTTTGCCATACTATTGCTCCCCAGTTAAGGGTGAACACTGACCCTGACGTGGATTTCCTCAAATCTTTATAAGTTTAAAAGTCAGAGTCGGTGTATCCCGTAAGGATCAAATCCTTAGATCCATACACTAGCATGTATTCCCTTGTTCTCCTAAGGTATTTGAGGATGATCTTAACCGTAGTCCAGTGATCTAACCCTGGATTGGACTGGTACCGACTAACTATTCCCACTGCAAAACAAATGTCTGGCCTAGTGCAGGGCATAACGTACATTAAGCTACCCACAGCTGAGGCATAGGGAATACGTCTCATATCTTCAATTTCTTGAGGTGTCTTAGGACATTGTTCCTTAGACAGGTGAACCTTGTGCCTGGGAGGTAATAAACCCTTCTGTGAGTTCTCCATTAAATATCAAGCCAACATTTTGTCGATATATGTTGCCTGAGACATGGCCAGCATTTTGTTCTTGCGATCTCTAATGATTTGGATCCTAAGAACATATTGTACCTCTCCTAAATATTTCATTTGGAATTGCGTTGCCAACCAATTCTTCACCCCGGTGAGGTATCCTACATCATTCTCGATGAGTAGGTGATAACTGTCCGAAAGGTAGTTATTTAGGCCTTAATTCTATAGAGATTTGTGTGTCTTTTGTGCTTAATAGGGTTGGTTTTAGATATATATTATATGTTTTAACCCATTTGGAAGAATAGAGGCTTTGAAAGTTATTTTGTGCAAAAAAATACTGTTGAGCGACGTGAGGGAGCAAAATCTGTGCTGCGGCAAAGCTGGGAGCAAAAATTGCCACGTCACAGCTCGTTAACCAAGTTGATAAACCGACTTCTGTTGAGTTATTTTTGGGATAAAGGAGCAAAGAGAGCCTGCCATGTGTCCAATTTAACCTAATTCTCATCTTATAAAAGGAGGAGCCGTCAAAGATAAATTCATTCACGATTTGGAGACCGAATCAATCGGCCGGAGGTCGAATTGACGGTGGAATGAAGATCTAAGAAGACCATTTACGATTCCACTCAAGGAGACAAGTTCTTCCATGTTCTTGGTGGTTTTGAGCAGCCGTTTCATCCCCATTTGCTGAAAAGGATTAGTATTTCTTGTGTATTTCGTAATATGGATGTGCTTATCGAGATTGTAACGTGTGTTATGTTTTCAATCATGAACTAATTGCTTTGTAGGCATAGGTTAAGAATTATGTGATTGTTATATTTATAAATCTGAAAATTCTATTTGATCATGGTCATCTTGAATTATTGTTGATCTTTAATTTCATTATGTGCCCGCCTAGCTAGCCGGTATGTATAGCTTCTCCTAGTTTCAGGGATGATTTAGGAGTTGTGTGACAATAATTCACGCTAGATCATTGTGTATTAGTGAACACGCCAGTAACTGAGTTAGGGATAACCAGTTGCCTAGTGCTTGATCGGTAGAGCTTCATTGGTTTTGAAACGTATTCCAAAAAATCCAGAGTTCCGGGAGGATCCCGCTGATAATACTGCATGAGATTGACGGATCAAAAGAATTGTTGGAGCATCTTTATAAACAATTACAGAAGTCTTAACCTGTGTCAGTTTCCATTCTGTTTTCTCTGTCGTAATCATTTACTGCTTTCGCATATCTTTTGTTTCAGCATTTTAAAAAACCCAATCAATTTTACCAAACTTTTGTAATCACAAAAAAAGCAAATTAAATCAATAGAGGTAGGCATTTCAAGACCCTGTGGATACGATAAATACTTATCACTTGCTGCTAGATTGTGTATACTTGCACTGTATTCTGGAGTTAATTTATCTCATATTTTTAACCACTGCAGGATTACAACAAGTTTTTGGCGCCGTTGCCGGGGACTTGAAATTGTTTTATTTGATTGATTTTTTTTGGGTGATTTGGTGCGTCAACTTTTTGATTGTTTCTTTATGTTTTGTAGGTGTGACTTTGGTGTATGAGTGATCCCCTTCGGATTAGATTTTCAAAAAAAATCAAGAGAATCTCGAAGAGGAACTGTGCGATGCAGCAAAATCTGCCGCTGGAGCAAAATGGACAGTAAAATAATCAGGCTAAGAATCCTATCCTTGTAGCAAATGATAGGGACAGAGTCATTAGATCGTATGTTTTCCCAATAATCAACGAGTTAAATCCATTGATAATGCGTCCAATAATTGAGGCATCAAATTTTGAAATGAAACCGGTCATGTTTCACATGTTAGAGATGGTTGGTCAATTCCATGGTTTATCATCTGAGGACCCTCATCTTCATCTTAAGTCTTTTCAAGGAGTTAGTGATTCATTTGTTATCGAGGGAGTGTCGAGAGATGCCCTTAGATTAACCCTATTTCCTTATTCCCTTAGAGATGGAGCAAAGGCGTGGTTGAATTCTTTTGCTCCAGCAACGATAAGTACGTGGAATGAGCTAGTAGAGAAATTTCTTAGTAAGTATTTTCCACCAACTAGGAGTACCAAGTTAAGGAGTGAAATAGTGGGATTTAGGCAGAATGAGGAAAAAACTTTTAGTGAGGCTTGGGAAAGGTTTAAGGAACTTTTGCGAAAGTGTCCCCACCACTGTTTGCCATATTGTATTCAAATGGAAATATTTTACAATGGGTTAAACATAGCAACCCAGTGTATGGTTGATGCTTCTGTGGGAGGGGCTCTTTTGGCAAAAACCTTTAATGAAGCTGATGAGACTTTAGAGAGAATATCAACCTACAGTTGTCAATGGTCAAATATTAGAGGCTGTAGGAAGAAAGTTAAGAGTGTGATAGAAGTTGATGGTGTGTCTACCATTAGAGCCGATATTGTAGCATTAGTTAACGCTCTTAAAAACATAACTGTGGTAAGCAATGTTCAGCAGTTGCCAGTGGTGGAATCTGTTGCATTTGTGAATCAAGTGGCAGCTGAATCTTGTGTCTATTGTGGTGAAGAGCTTAATTATGAGTTTTGTCCTAACAATCCTGGTTCTGTGTTTTTTGTAGGTAATCAAAGGAATGACCCATATTCTAATTTTTATAATTCAGGTTGGCGTAACCACCCCAACTTTGCATGGGGAGGGCAAGGAAGCAATTCGCAAGCCCCCCAAGCACAACAAAAGGTGGTGAACCAGTCCGGATTTGCTAAATCACAGGAATTGCCCCAGCAAAATAAGCTACCCATCCAAATTCGGGTAATTTCCTAGAGTCAATGATGAAGGATTATATTGCTCGTAATGATGTCTTAATCCTAAGTCAACAAGCTTCATTGAGAGCCCTAGAGTTGCAAGTGGGTCAGCTAGCTAATGAGTTGAAGGCACGACCTCAAGGGAACATTCCTTCAAATATTGAACACCGTATAAGGGAAGGTAAGAAGCAGGTGCAGGCATTGACTTTAACGAGTGATAAGCCACTAGAAGAGAGGAAATATTCTAGTAAACCCCAAGAAGTAGATATGAGTAGTGATAGAGTTGATATTGTTGAAAAAGAGTTGGAGTCTGGTAAGAGTGATACAGGTAGCAATAATGATGCTGGAGCATCTCTGGTTCTGTTCCAGATGTGGAACCACCTTATGTACTGCCCCCACCCTATAACCCACCCTTACCTTTTCCACAAAGGCAGAAACCTAAGAACCAGGATGGTCAATTTAAGAAGTTTTTAGAGATTCTTAAGCAATTGCATATAAATATCCCTTTAATTGAGGCTTTAGAACAAATGCCAAATTATGCAAAATTTCTTAAGGACATTTTGACTAAAAAGAAGATATTAGGAGAGTTTGAGACTGTGGCTCTTACTGAGGAATGTAGTGCTATTCTTAAGAATGGGTTACCTTCCAAGGTTGAGGATCCAGGATCATCTACTATTCCTGTCTCCATATGTGGAAAGGAGTTTGGGAGAGCACTTTGTGATTCAGGCGCAAGCATAAACCTTATGCCTCTTTCGGTTTATCGAAAGCTAGGAATATGTGAAGTTAGGCCTACCACAGTTACACTCCAATTAGCAGATAGATCTATCACATATCCTGTAGGTAAAACTGAGGATGTTCTGGTTCAATTAGATAAATTTATTTTTCCTGTCGATTTCATTATTCTAGATTATGAGGCAGAAAAGAATGTCCCAATAATTCTTGGTCGTCCATTTTTGGCAACTGGTAGTTCATTGATAGATGTCCAACAGGGGGAGCTTACAATGAAGGTGCATGACCAAAAGATGAAGTTCAATATGTTTGATGCAATGAAATATCCAAATGATTTGGAGGATTGCTCGTGCATTCAGGTGTTGGATGAGTTTGTTGAGGACCACTTTGAGAAGGAATTGATGGAGTACCATACCCAAAAATTTGGAGAAATCCAAATTGAGGATTTGGAAATAGGTGGATTGGAGTATGAGCATAAAGATGTAGGTGAGATTTCTAGTTTTAAGAGGAATTTTGAATCCTTAGAGCCAATAGATAAGAAATCCAAGCCTATTGAACTTTATAATTCATTGACATTGCTCCAGCAACCTGAGATTAGGAAATCATTCATTGATGAGCGGTTATTTACTGTAGCTCATATTAAGGTAGTGAAAACACCTTGGTATGATGACTTGTCCAATTACCTTGATTTTGGAAATTTACCTCCTGGTTTATCAAAAGAACAGATGAAAGAATTTTTCTATGAGGTGAAATTTTATTTATCAAATGATGCATCTATGGTTAGGCAATGTGTTGATGATGGTTGTGAGTTTAAAGTAATAGGGCAGCGACTAAAGCATTATGGGGGGAGGAGTTTCCTTCGAAAAATCCTTCCCTAAAATTGGTCGATGAATGAGAAAGCAAGAGTTTTGCGGGAGCATTTCATATTGCAATATTTGTATCTCATAGTGTCATTGCAATTTTATTTTATCTCATGGATTTTATTCTGGTTTGAATTAATTTGAATTAGATTTTATTGATTTCAATTTTATCTGATTTATTTTAATTCGTTGGTATTTTCGTAGATTTTATGTTCGTTTTATTTATTTGTTATTTTGGCTGATTTAATTCTTAATTTAATCGGATTAGTTCTGTTTAGATTTAATTTCAGTTTGAATTTTTACTTTCTGTTTCAATTAGATTTTTAATAATATATCTTCCTGATTTAATTCTGACATATTCTTCTTTGAAGTTGCTGGCAGATTTAGGGAGCACAGATTTTGAGAGAGCAAAATTTCAACATTCTAATCAGAAGCTCCCATTATTTGATTATGTTTTTTTATGTTATTTTTTATTTCTTTTTTGTTTTGATATTATTTTGATTTGATTTGATTTTTATTCAATTAGATTTTTATTTTATTTATTTATTTTATTTTTTTGTTTAGTTTAGATTTGATTTTGAAGAATTTTATTTTTGAAAGATTTTTCCAGATTTAAAATAATATATCTTGTGGATGTTATTTTTTTTTTTAAAAAAGAAAGATTTGATTTCATAGTTTTGTTGAGAAGATCAGAGATTTTATTCGATTAAGATTTTTTTTTAGATAAGAGTAATAATTTTACCGTTGAGATTTTATTGTGTGGGCATGCAGTTAATTACCAAAGATTTCATGTGTTGAGCAGAGAGCAGCTGACATTATGGTTGTTGCATACAAAGGGAAAATAGTAAATAGAAGATCTTACCGTTTGACAGATGATAACAATTTTCTATGAATCCATGCAGTTAAAACGGTAACTTCAATTAATTGAGAGATAATTAGGGGCTAATTATTTGTTGAAGATCTTTGAGTTAGTGCCCTATTTATACGATCCCATCAAGTACGTTTTTCACTCTCATCTTTTATTACTACTGATGTGATTTTTTCTTTGTGTATTATTATTGTACGGAAAAAAAAACACGAGCAAGGAAAAAATGTTGAGACTGTTGAGACTGAGATGGAACTAAGTGAAGAGGTAGAACTTGATTAAAGATTTCGGTATGAGAGGTTCATTAATGAAGGCAAGACAAAAATATTAGGAAGTCCTGAAGTGAGATGTTCTAATGGAGCGCGACTTCGATGGTGGCAAAGACCTCCAAGATTTTCTTTGAGCAAGAATCACTAATAACGGTTGGGAACGGTTGTGCGCAAAGCCGAAGCCCACTATTGATCAACTAGAACGGGAGTTCTACGCAACATCGATGAAAATGAAGGATTCTTGGTTATTGTTCATGGAGTTGTTGTCGATTGGAGCCCTGAAGTGATTAATTCTTTATTTAATTTGCAAGACTTCTCCCATACTGTTTTCAATAAAATGTTAGTTGCTTCCTCAAATGAGCAACTAAATGCCCAGTGGAGGTTGTCTAGGATGAGGGCAAGAACATTCCAGTCAACATACTTGAAGTGTGAGGCTAACACTTGGCTCGGCTTTGTCATGTAGAGATTACTTACCTCAACGTACGATTCCATTGTCCCTCGTGATCGAGTGCACTTGAAGGTTCAGAGTCCCAAAAGAGTTCCAATGAAATAAACTTGTTTGATAAGGGGATTATTGACACTGCCAATCTGGCTAGGCTTCAAAAAGGTGAGGTGCGCCAGGGTGGTTTGCTGTGAGGTGTCCATAGAGTGCTGGAGCAACTTGAGAGGATGTTCAGTAGGCCAGTATTCACTGAAAGACAACTTCAAACCTACTAGAGCTATGATCGTTGAAAGGACACCACACTAAGGAGGGTTATGCAAGGACATTTTTCAAAGTCATATCAAGCCTTCTTAATTTTCATTGATGATCTTATGAACCCATGCATTCCACCCCCGCCCATCATTTGAGAGGAAGAAGAAAACCCAGAGCTTGAACATAACGATGAATTAAAGAGAAGTTTCAGTTTCTTCGAGCAAATATTTTGATGAATGATTTTTTTTTCTCGTCTTGCATGTGTTTTGTTCTTTCTGCTTATGTTATGTTCTGCTTCTATGTTTTTATCTAATGCTTTAAAATCTATATCTGACATGATTACGTAAATCTATGATCTTCATCTTTAATGAAATCAAATACTGTTTTGTTTGGCACATCTGAGTATTGATGCGCAATTTGCTAACCGCAAGTGTACGGGTCAAGTAATAATATAGTGTTTTCGTGATTAAACGAGTGTCGTCCTCTGGATTGGTTTTCTAGCAAATTAAGTATCGTGAATACTTTTGTTCAATTTTATTTAGGGAGCAAAACTCAATGATAAAAGATAAATCTAAAGACAAAAAGCATAAAATAAAAGTGGAGACTCAAATGGAAAGATTCTTAAGGAATTGATTTCATTGATTAAGATTGAGGATTAATTAATGGGATGAATTTAGCATGCAATTATTCTACCAAGTCTAGGAACCTTTTATCACAACTATCTCTCCCGAGCATAATTGATTCTCATGCATGCAACCAACTTGATATCTCTATCTAAGTTCATTAACATGCAAGGGTTTGAGTTTAGTTCTTCAAGCAACTTCTAAAGTTATTCCAAATCCCGTCACAAACTTAGAATTTCTACTTTAGTCATGCAATTAAATAAAGTAAGTCTTAGGCCAAATCCCCTCTCCCGAGCAAGATTCAACACTCAAATCATTCAACTAGTGATCAAGTAATTGAAAGCATTTAACCATAATTGCATAGGTATAATAAATGCATATTCATACCACAAATCAATCCAACAAACTAAAACAACTACATCAATCCCTAAGACAAAAAAACTAGCAATTCATAGTCTTTAAACTACAAACACTAATTGAAAGAAAAGTCATAAAAACTACAAAAGGTAAGGGAAAGAGAAAGGAAAACTCGAATCCGTCGAAACTGGCACGTCCCCGTCACGATCTCCACGACTTCTCGCTTGATTCCTGCTCCTTGGCCTTGCTTTAGCTCCCACCAAAGGTCTCTAGTCGAAGTTAGGGCTAAAATCTAACCAATTGGGCTCTCCTTGGTCGTAGCATGAAAAGATGAATTTATAGAAAATCTGGCGACAGCGTCGAGACGCTGCCGCGATACAGCGTTTTTGGAAAATTTGTCGATAGCGTCGCGACGCAGGTCCTAACGTCGCGACGCTATGATTTTTTTTCTTTTTTTTAGATTGGAAGCTCCATTTGACTCCAATGGCTGAATTAAGCTTTAAGCACATACTTCCTACAAATAAAACATAAAAATGCATATATTTGGGCAAATAATTGTAAAAGACTAGCTTAATTAATCAGAGAAAAATAGCTAGCTATGCTCGCTATCAAGTATCTAACTTATTTTTCTTCTGAATTTTTGAAGCTTGGACTAGTTAACTTAATTAGACCAAGATGTTCTGATCTTCAGAAACCTTTTGCTTGAGCATTCCTTCTAGCGTGGTCATGACTGCAGCAAAAGTTCTGAGATAGCATTGTCTTATTTGATCCACCTTAACCTTAATCTTAGTCCCACGCTTAGTTTAAAATTCAGATAGAAAAAATTAAGTTTGGGGGTATACTTATCGTGTTGCTAATTCATTGAGGACAATGAATAATTTAAGTTTGGGGGACTTTTAGCTACTCCGCTTGTTTTGCTCGAGCATTCCTCTCCTTCATATTAATTTTTCTAGTTTGTTGAGTAACCAGGGACATTTGTGACACCCACAGTTTGTCTTTGCATCAAAAGATGACATAGGAGAATATATAAAAAAAATGATAAAAATAATTGCTGAAAAGAAAACTTTTGAAAAAATTTTGCTGAGAAAATTCATAGAGCAAAAGTTTTGAAGGATGAATGATAATCTAGCAATTTTCTGTCTCCTAGGGCTTAGGTGAGCTTCATCATAAAATGTCGCCATTCTGAGAAGCAAGGGATAGAATAACTAAGGAATTTTGGGTTTAACACTTAGTATTTAGCCTAATTGGTGATAAGTTTGAGGCAAGGGTATACTGCACCATAAAGTGGGTCATTTCATGCTTAAGAACTTATGACTGTAGGGCTGCTTTAAGTCTGAAGAACATAAAAATATAAACCCCGTAAAATGTGTTTAAATATGTCTGATAATAGAGCTAGGTTGTGGTAAGTTCTTAGGATTGAGTTAAAGGTGGTGATTATTTGTTCAAAGCTGAAAGAATTCTTTTACTGCAGCAGTGCTTGGTTTTGCAGGATGCTTAGGTAAAGGTTGAAGGTATTGTTGGAATATCTGTTCTGATTGAGTTGTGCTATGACTAATGTTTTGAATTTTCAAGGGAAGGTGAGTTAGTATTGCTCGGGACGCGCAATAGTTCAAGTTTGGGGGTGTGATAACATTCCGAAAGGTAGTTATTTAGGCCTTAATTCTATAGAGATTTGTGTGTCTTTTGTGCTTAATAGGGTTGGTTTTAGATATATATTATATGTTTTAACCCATTTGGAAGAATGGAGGCTTTGAAAGTTATTTTGTGCAGAAAATACTATTGAGCGACGTGAGGGAGCAAAATCTGTGTTGCAGCAAAGCTGGGAGCAAAAACTGCCACGTCACAGCTCGTTAGCCAAGTTGATAAACCGACCTCTGTTGAGTTATTTTCGGGATAAAGGAGCGAGGGGAGCCTGCCATGTGTCCAATTTAACCTAATTCTCATCTTATAAAAGGAGGAGCCGTCAAAGATAAATTCATTCAGGATTTGGAGACCGAATCAATCGTCCGGAGGCCGAATTGACGGTGGAATGGAGATCTAAGAAGACCATTTACGATTCCACTCAAGGAGACATGTTCTTCCATGTTCTTGGTGGTTTGGAGCTGCCGTTTCATCCCCATTTACTAAAAAGGATTAGTACTTGTGTATTTCGTAATATGGATGTGCTTATCAATATTGTAACGTGTGTTATGTTTTCAATCATGAACTAATTGCTTTGTAGGTATAGGTTAAGAATTATGTGATTGTTATATTTATAAATCTGAAAATTCTATTTGATCATGGTCATCTTGAATTATTGTTGATCTTTAATTTCATTATGTGCCCGCCTAGCTAACCGGTATGTATAGCTTCTCTTAGTTTCAGGGATGATTTAGGAGTTGTGTGGCAATAATTCACGCTAGATCATTGTGTATCAGTGAACACACCAGTAACTGAGTTAGGGATAACCAGTTGCCTAGTGCTTGATCGTTAGAGCTTCATTGGTTTTGAAACATATACCAAAAAGTCCAGAGTTCCGGGAGGATCCCGCTGATAATACTGCATGAGATTGACGGATCAAAAGAATGGCTGGAGCATCTTTATAAACAATTACAGAAGTCTTAACCTGTGTCTGTTTCCATTCTGTTTTCTCTATCGTAATCATTTACTGCTTTTGCATATCTTTTGTTTCAGCATTTTAAAAACCCAATCAATTTAACCAAACTTTTGAAATCACTAAAAAGGCAAATTAAATCAATAGAGGTAGGCATTTCAAGACCCTGTGGATACGATAAATACTTATCATTTGCTGCTAGATTGTATATACTTGCACAATATTCTGGAGTTAATTTATCTCATATTTTTAACCACTCCAGAATTGCAACAGTAGGATATCATCCACAAAAAGTATTACGAAAGCTACTCTATTCTTGATGATTTTCTTGTATACACAGGGTTCATCAAGGTTTTGGTCAAAACCAAATAATTTGATCGTAGTATCAAATCGGATATTCCAAGATCTCGAAGTTTGTTTCAATCTGTAAATGAATCGCTTCAGTTTACAAACTTTTTTGCTCCTAACCTTGGGAAATGAACCCCTCGAGTTGAGACATAAGATATTCTCGTCAAGGTTACCATTCAGAAAAGCCGTTTTACGTCCATTTGCAATATTCCATAGTCATAATATGTGGCAAAGGATAAGGGAATTCGTATTGACTTTAGTATAGCAACAACGAAAAAAGTTTCTTCAAAGTCAACCCCTTCGCTTTGGGTATAACCTTTTGTTACAAGCCTAGCTTTTAAAGGTTTGTACCTATCCAGCTGTGTCTCTCTTTCTCTTATATATCCATTTGCACCTGATAACTCTCCAAAAGGGAGTTATATAGGCCTTGTGATGTGCAATTTGCTTACCGCAAGTGTACGAGTCAAGTAATAATATAGTGATTTTGCAATCGAATGTCGTCCTCTGGATTGGTGTCTAGCCAAATTTTAATTATCAAAGATACTTTTGACCAATTTTATTTAGGGAATCAAATAGAATGAGAATATGACTAAATCAAACACAAAACTCAAGCAAAAAGTGACAATCTAATGGGAAGAATTGGTCTTAGGGATTTGATTTCACCAATTGGTGTTATGGATTAATAAACGAATTAACAAATATTATGATTCATAAATCTAAGCAACTAAAATCACACATATCTCTCCCGAGCATACATGATTCTCCCATATGCAATTGAACCCGATATCCCTATCTAAATCCAATAAACATACAAGGCAATAAGGCTAACCTTTATAACAATTTATAGAATTAACCATAATTTCCCGATTTTTAGCTAAATTCTTGTTATGCATACGGAATACTAATTTAAATCCTCTCTCCCGAGTTAGATTCAAATATAAACATCAATCAATTTATGGCCAGTAAATCGAAAGCATTAAGGATACAACATATGCATAAATGAAATCAATAGCATAAAAACAGTAAATCAATCCATAATGTGCCCAACGGCTACATCAATCCCTAAGAATTAAACTTAGCTACACATAATCCTCGTTACAATATAAACTAAGTCTAAATAAGCCATAAAAACTATCTAAAGTAAGGGAAAAGAGAAATAGACTCGTTGTAGGCTGAGACCGAACGTCCCCGTCACGATCCCCACGAACAATGGGTTGATTTCCACCTCGCTCCCTTTGCTTCAGCTCAAGAATCACCAAATTCTGCTCTATTGTCGGCTCCAAAAGTCCCCACATCGAAGTCCCTTCAAACCTAGCCGAAAAGAAGTTTATATAGCAGATTTTTCGTCTTAGCGTCGAGACGCTGTCAAGACAGCGTCTCGACGTTGCCTTCAAAACGCGCGTTTCAGTAAACGAAATAACACAGCGTCGAGACGCTAAGGTCGCAGCGTCGAGACGCTTTGACCTTTTCGCGCCTAATCAGACATGGAATGTGAGCGTCGAGACGCTCAAGAGCTAGCGTCGAGACGCTAGCCTGTTGTTGACCGAAATTTGACTTTTTTCCTCTTTAACTCTTGTCATTCCTTTGCATCTTTTCACGTCCCGAGCACCCGATTAACTCTAATATTGCGCTATAGCTCCAATCAACCATTTCCTACAAAATAAACAATAAAGCACAATAAAATGGCCCAAACATTGTAAAAGACTAGCTAAATTAAATAAGTAAAAGTAGCTAGCTATGCTCGCTATCAAATACCCCCAAACTTAAGCTTTTGCTAGTCCTCGAGCAAACTATAAATCAAACATACAATGGAAGAATGGATGCAACAATCATAACTCAATCCTCAAGGCTCAAAAGTCAATAACCAAGCAAGCAAGAGATATGCACACAAGGACCAATGAAGGAGACAATCTAAATTTTTTCCAAAATTAACTTGCACACGCGAGATCTAACTCAACAAGATCAGACTCTACTAGCCCGGGATTGGATTATTAAACTCTCAGCTCATCTTCCCTCTACACTGGCACTAAGGTTTCACTAATGAGTTAATGGAACAAATTAGTTTGTTTTCCTCCATGCTTAGGTGCTTTTAATTAACAATTGAATTAAGCATTTATTTGTGGCACTAGCTTTCACACACCCATTGCAGGGACCCTTAACCTGAGATTTATCTGGTTGGCCTAACTGATCACAACAGGGGTATCTCTTTTTGCCTTAATCTTTATTAACCATTGCATATTGTGCACAAGCCATGGCATTATTATTATTTTTTTTTTCTCAACAATAACAACAAGAATGATTTTTCGTTATGAACATGATAAGCAGATATTCTTTTCTTTCCTCCTAAGCAAGATCAAACATGCTAATTTGCAAAAAAATTAACTCTTTAGTTCTTCCCTACACCTATCGAGGTGACAACAAGCATATGAACCTAATAATTCGCTCCTAAGCATTCAAATCCAAATCTAGCCAAGACAAATACTCTACTCATGCAAGCCATCTCCTAGAAAAATTTTAAAAAATCTCCCTTTTTGGGCACTCATGCTTACAACTCATCACAAGCTTGAAAATTGACAAGAAAGCCTATCCTCGGACATCATAATCATGCAAAAGTAGCATCCAGAAAACAACCATATGCATAATTCAAAGAAAGCTCAAAACTATAGCCCGAACTCAAATGCTCAAGGGCTCCACAAACATGCTAATCCACCCCCAAACTTAAAGTATGCATTGTCCTCAATGTATAAAGAAAATAAGGCATAAACAAGCATGAGAACAATAAACGAATGAAAGGAGTGAACAATACTGGCCTGGAATGATGATGACTTCTTGACTGAATGCTTGGAATCTTGACAGCTTGAAAGCAAAGGAGAGAAAGAAAACAAGACCTACAAAACAGACACAAACAATAAATAAAACTCAAAAGAAAGAAATAACTAACTCACTTGGGTTGCCTTCCATAAGCGCTTGTTTAACGTCATTAGCTCGACGTGTTGACCAAATATGCATCAGGGTGGTCTCCTGTCAGATTTTCCATCACTGGTGCTCTTCCTAGCACCTCTCCTGTAGCCCACCATCATTGTATCTGATGTGTTATTGGGGTCCTCAAAAGCTTTTAAAACTTCCTTCTCCTGTTGGACTCTTATGATTAGCTCCATGCGTTCAATATCAATTATAACCCTCCCTGTAGCAAGGAATGGTCTCCCTAATATGATAGGCATAGCAGGATTCTCTTTAATATCTAGCACAAAGAAATCAACAGGAAGGAAAAATCTACCTACTTTAATCAGAATATTCTCAACAATCCCATATGGACTAACCACAGACTGGTCAGCCAACTGAAGTCTAACAGAAGTAGATTTTATGTCTCCTATGTTAAGCTTTTTACATAATGATAGAGGAATTATATTTATGCTAGCCCCCAGATCACATAGTGCTCTACATGAAAAAGTACCAAAATTACAAGGAATGGTAAAACTCCCTGGGTCAGACAATTTCTCTGGTACTCCCTGTTGGACACGAGCACTGCACGTCGATGCAAGATATACAGTCTCCAACTGCTTTTCCATTTTCTTCTTGTTGAGCCATTCCTTCATGAATTTTCTGTAGTGAGGCATCTGCTCCAAGGCATCTGAAAAAGGAATATTAACATGCAAACCCATAAAAGAATCTAAAAACTTGTCAAACTTAACCTTAGAATTTTTCTTTTTCTTTGATTTAGGAACTAAAACAGTAGGAGAAGGAATAGAAGGTTCAGGATTAAGCTTTTCAACTTCGTTTGAGGTGGTGCCTTCTCCAACTCCTCCTGTGAGTTCCTCTGGTTCAGTAGTTTTCTCCTTTTCAGCTAATTTAGTCTCCTCCTCATAATGCACAGATACGGCCTTGCAGAACTCCAAAGAAGATTTCTCCTGTTCAACTGGGGCTTTACCTTTATTCATAGAATTGACAACACTTACCAGTTGTCCCAGCTGAGTCTCTATATTCTTGATTGCTGCAGAATGACAATTGACAGTAGTGTTTATTGCAATCACGACCTCCTCAAGCTTATTTGACCTGTTACTTGATTCTGCAATAAAAGCTCCAACAAGGTATTCTAAAGATTTCTTATTTTCTTGACTTTGAGGAGTGAAGCCAGGAGGATTCAAAACATTCTTATTATTAGCATAGGAAAAATTCTCATGATTTCTATTGCTAGGGTGATAATGTGTAGGTGTGGAATTATTATTATACCCCCTAGAATTAAAATTCGAAACATACTGAACCTGCTCGAGATTTTCCCCCTGAGTCTGGGATGCAAGGGGAGCTGCAGACTCAATTGATTGAGCATTCCCTGAACCTGAAAACTTTAAAAATGCATTAGCCAAGGAAGACATCTGAGCCTGAAGTGCACTTACGTTGTCAACCTCGAACACTCCAGCAGCAATCTTTTTGGGTCCCGACCGCTTAGATGGCCACTGATAGTTGTTGGTGGCCATATCCTCTAACAAAGTCCTAGCACTCTCAACAGTCTTGGACAACAGAGTTCCACCTGCAGCTGCATCAACAATAGTTTTCGTGCTAGGAGTTAAACCATTATAAAATAACTGAACCTGGAGCCAGTCAGGGTATCCGTGCTGAGGGCACTTCCTTAGCAGCTCTTTAAATCTCTCCCAAGCCTCGAACAGCTGCTCATCGAATTGTTGCTGGAATGTCCCAATTTCGGTCCTCAGCTTGACCGTCTTGGCAAGAGGAAACAACTTCTTTAAGAATGCCTGGACCAAAGCATCCCAAGTGGTAATGCTCCCAGGTGGAATAGATTGTAACCAGTCCCTCGCCTTGTCCTGCAACGAAAAAGGAAATAAACGTAAGCGAATGACATCTTCAGAAACACCATTTAACTTTACCGTCCCACAGATGTCTAGGAAGGATTTCAGATGAGAATTTGGATCCTCCATGGGCGATCCCCTGTAGGCACAGTCTCGAGCCATCTGAATGAGACTTGTTTTCAACTCAAAATTATTAGCATTAATTGGGGCATAGACAATCCCCCACTGTTGCTCGTGAAAGATCGGCTGAAAATAGTCTCTGATGGGCTTAGGTTCTTCAGGATTAGGATTGGCCATTTGGATGTTTTCTTGATTTTCCCTTCGAAGTCTATTGAAAGTTCTTTCGATCTCTGGATCTAAGGGAACTAAGGCCAATTCCCTAATCTTTCGCATGCACAATCTAACCTAACCTAAAAAGGAAAATAAAAGAAAAAGGAACGAAAATAAATTAGGAAAGAAACAAGAACAGGAACTAATGAATCTAAATAAGGAAAATATAATCTAAAAAAGAAAAGAAAAAAAAATAATAAACTAATATGGAATGCAAAAAGAGATAAGACAAAAACCAATAAGGAAACTAACAAATAAGGAAAAACTAAAGGAAGAAACTAAAAATCTATCAATGGACAATTCAACAAAATATGGGAAAATCTAAATATGGAATTCAATCAACAAAAGAAAAAAAATATGCAAACTACCTAAAAACAAAAACATAACAAAAAATAACAATAAAAATAAAATACACCCTAAACTAAGACCGGACAATTTTTCTACGATATTAAAATTGACTAAATATGCCAATCCCCGACAACGGCGCCAAAAACTTGATGTGCAATTTGCTTACCGCAAGTGTATGGGTCAAATAATAATATAGTGATTTTGCAATCGAATGTCGTCCTCTGGATTGGTGTCTAGCCAAATTTTAATTATCAAAGATACTTTTGACCAATTTTATTTAGGGAATCAAATAGAATGAGAATATGACTAAATCAAACACAAAACTCAAGCAAAAAGTGACAATCTAATGGGAAGAATTGGTCTTAGGGATTTGATTTCACCAATTGGAGTTATGGATTAATAAACGAATTAACAAATACTATGATTCATAAATCTAAGCAACTAAAATCACACATATCTCTCCCGAGCATACATGATTCTCCCATATGCAATTGAACCCGATATCCCTATCTAAATCCAATAAACATACAAGGCAATAAGGCTAACCTTTATAACAATTTCTAGAATTAACCATAATCTCCCGATTTTTAGCTAAATTCTAGTTATGCATACGGAATACTAATTTAAATCCTCTCTCCCGAGTTAGATTCAAATATAAACATCAATCAATTTACGGCCAGTAAATCGAAAGCATTAAGGATACAACATATGCATAAATGAAATCAATAGCATAAAAACAGTAAATCAATCCATAACGTGCCCAACGACTACATCAATCCCTAAGAATTAAACTTAGCTACACATAATCCTCGTTACAATATAAACTAAGTCTAAATAAGCCATAAAAACTATCTAAAGTAAGGGAAAAGAGAAATAGACTCGTTGTAGGCCGAGACCGAACGTCCCCGTCACGATCCCCACGAACAATGGGTTGATTTCCACCTCGCTCCCTTTGCTTCAGCTCAAGAATCACCAAATTCTGCTCTATTGTCGGCTCCAAAAGTCCCCACATCGAAGTCCCTTCAAACCTAGCTGAAAAGAAGCTTATATAGTAGATTTTTCGTCTTAGCGTCGAGACGCTGTCAAGACAGCGTCTCGACGTTGCCTTCAAAACGCGCGTTTCAGTAAACGAAATAACACAGCGTCTCGACGCTAAGGTCGCAGCGTCTCGACGCTTTAACCTTTACGCGCCTAATCAGATATGGAATGTGAGCGTCGAGACGCTCAAGAGCTAGCGTCGAGACGCTAGCCTGCTGTTGACCGAAATTTGACTTTTTCCCTCTTTAACTCTTGTCATTCCTTTGCATCTTTTCACGTCCCGAGCACCCGATTAACTCTAATATTGCGCTATAGCTCCAATCAACCATTTCCTACAAAATAAACAATAAAGCACAATAAAATGGCCCAAACATCGTAAAAGACTAGCTAAATTAAATAAGTAAAAGTAGCTAGCTATGTTCGCTATCACCTTGGTTCTATAGTATTTTTGTGTGTCATTTGTGTTAAATAGGGTTGTTTTTAGATGAATATTATATGTTTTAACCCATTTGGAAGAATTGAGGCTTTGGAAGTTATTTTGTGCAGAAAATATTGTTGAGCGACTTGAAGGAGCAAAATCTGTGATCCAGCAAAGCATGGAGCAAAACTGCCATGTAACAGCTTGTTATCCATTTTAATAAAGTGGCGTTAGCTGAATTATTTTCGGATCTAAGAAGCTTGGAGAGCCTTCCACATGTCTAAATTAACCTAATTAGGTTAAACCTCATCTTATAAAAAGAAGGGAGCCGTCAAAGATAAATTCATTCACGATTGGGAGACCGAATCAATCGGCTGGAGGTCGAATTGACGGTAGAATGGAGACCTAAGAAGACCATTTGCGATTCAACTCAAGAAGAAGAAGTTCTTCCATGTTTTTGGTGGTTTGGAGCAGCCGTTTCATCTCCCCAATTACTAAAAGGATTAGTATTTCTTGTGTATTTCGTATTATGGATGTGCTTATCGAGATTGTAACGTATTTAATGTTTTCAAACATGAACTAATTGCTTTTTAGACATGAGTTAAGAATTATGTGATTGTTGTATTTATAAAATATGGAAATTATATTTGATTATGTCATCTTGAGTTATCGTTGTTCTTCAATTTCATCATGTGCCCGCCTAGCTAGCCGGTATGTATAGCTTCTCCTAGTTTCAGGGATGATTTAGGAGTTGTGTGGCGATAATTCACACTAGACCATTATATGTTGGTGAACGCTAGTGATTGAGTTAGCATCAATGGAGTTGAAACATATTCCAAAAGATTTGGAGTTCCAGGAGGATCCCGCTGATAATACTGCATGAGATTGACGGATCAAAAGAATTGTTGGATCATCTTTATCAACAATTACAGAAGTTTTAACCTGTGTCTGTTTCCATTCTATTTTCTCTAGTCGTAATCATTTACTGCTTCCGTATTTCTTTTGTTTCAACATTTTAAAAACTCAATCAATTTAACCAACTATTTGAAATCACTAAAAAGGCAAATTAAATCAATAGAGGTAGGCCATTTCAAGACCTTGTGGATACGATAAATACTTATCACTTGCTGCTAGATTGTGTATACTTGCACAGTATTTTGACGTGAATTTTATCTATAATTTTAACCACTTCAGAATTGCAACAAGTGTTTGGCGTCGTTGTCGGGGACTTGAAATTGTTTTATTTGATTGATTTTGTGTGCATTTTTTTGGTGATTTGGTGCGTGAACTTTTTGATTGTTTCTTTTTGTTTTTTAGGTGTGACTTTGGTGTATGAGCAATCCCCTAGGGATTAGATTTTCAAGAAATTCAAGTGAATCTCGAAGAGGAACTGTGCGATGCAGCAAAATCCACCGCTGGTGCAAAATGGACAGCAAAATAACCAGGCCGAGAACCCTATTCTTATAGCAAATGATAGGGGTAGAGCCATCGGAGCGTATGCTTTTCCAATAGTTGACGAGTTAAATCCAATGATAATACATCTAGTTATTGAGGCAACAAACTTTGAAATGAAACCAGTCATGTTTCACATGTTAGAGATGGTTGACCAATTTCATGGTTTATCATCTGAGGACCCCTATCTTCATCTTAAGTCTTTTCAAGGAGTTAGTGACTCATTTGTGATCTAGGGAGTGTCGAAAGATGCCCTTAGGTTAACCCTATTTCCTTATTCCCTTAGAGATAGAGTAAAGGCGTGGTTGAGTTCTTTTACTCCAGGGTCGATAAGTAGTTGGAATGAGTTAGTGGAGAATTTTCTTACTAAGTATTTTCCACCAATTAGAAATGCCAAGTTAAGGAGTGGGATAGTGAGATTTAGGAAAAATGAGGAAGAAACTTTTAGTGAGGCTTGGGAAAGGTTTAAGGAGCTTCTGCGAAAGTGTCCCTACCACTGTTTACCACATCGTATTCAAATAGAGATATTTTACAATGGGTTAAACATAGTAACCAAGTGTATGGTTGATGCTTCTACGGGAGGGGCCCTTTTGGCAAAAACTTTTAATGAAGCTTATGAGATTTTAGAGAGAATATCAACCTACAGTTGTCAATGGTCAAATGTTAGAGGCTTTAGTAAGAAAGTTAAGAGTGTGATAGAAGTTGATGGTGTGTCTATCATTAGGGCCTATATTGCAGCATTAGCTAACGCTCTTAAAAATATAATTGTGGTAAGCAATGTTCAGCAGCCGCCAGTGGTGGAGCCTGCTGCAGTTGTAAACCAAGTGGCAGCCAAATCTTGTGTCTATTGTGGTGAAGAGCATAATTATGAGTTTTGTCTTAACTAGCTTCTGTGTTTTTTGCAGGTAATCAAAGGAATAACCCATGTTCAAATTTTTATAATCCAAGTCGGCATACCCACCCTAACTTTGCATGGGGAGGGCAAAGAAGTAATTTGCAAGGCCCACATGCACAGCAAAAGGTGGCGAATCAGCCAGTATTTGTTTTGTAGAACCAGCAAGGATTGCCCCAACAAAATAAGCAGGATACCCATCAAAATTTGGGTAATTCTTTGGAGTCAATGATGAAGGATTATATGGCACGAAATGATATGCAATCCAAAGTCAGCAAGCTTCATTGAGAGCCCTAGAGTTTCAAGTGGGTCAACTAGCTAATGAGCTGAAGGCACGACCTCAAGGTAACATTCCTTCAGATATTGAACACCCTATAAGGGAAGGTAAGAAGCAGGTGCAAGCAGTAACTTTAAGGAGTGGTAAGTCACTAGAAGAGAGGACAGAACTTAGTAAACCCCAGGAAGTAGAAAATAGTTTGATGGTAATGTTGTTGAAAAAGAGTTGGGTCTGGTAAAAAAATGTTAGAGGCGGCAGCAAAGATGCTGGAGCATCTGGGTCTGTTCCAGAAGTAACCCACCCACAATTTAGCCCACCCCTACCTTTCGACAAAGGCAAAAACCTAAGAACCAGGATGTTCAATTTAAGAAGTTTTTAGATATTCTAAAGCAACTTCATATAAACATACCCCTAGTAGAGGCTTTAGAACAAATGCCAAATTATGCAAAATTTCTTAAGGACATATTGACTAAAAAGAAGAGATTATGAGAGTTTGAGACTGTGGTTCTTACTGAGGAATGTAGTGCTATTCTTAAGAATGAGCTACCTTCCAAGGTTGAGGATCCAAGATCATCCACTATTCCTGTCTCCATAGGTGGGAAGGAGATGGGGAGAGCACATTGTGATTTAGGTGCAAGCATAAACCTTATGCCTCTTTCAGTTTATCGAAAGTTAGGTATAGGTGAAGCTAGGCCTACAACAGTCACACTCCAATTGGTAGATAAATCTATCACATATCCTAAGGGTAAAATTGAGGATGTTCTGGTCCAGGTAGATAAATTTATTTTTCCTGTCGATTTTATTATTCTAGATTATGAGGCAAATAAAAATGTCTCAATTATTCTTGGTCGTCCATTGATAGATGTCCAATAGGGGAGCTTACAATGAAGGTGCAGGACCAAAAGGTGAAGTTCAATATGTTTGATGTAATGAAATATCCTAATGATCTCGAGGATTGCTTGTGCATTCAGGTGTTGGATGAGTTTGTTGAGGACCACTTTGAGAAGGAATTGATGGAGTACCATACCCAAAAATTTGGAGAAATCCAAATTGAGGATTTGGAAATAGGTGGATTGGAGTATGAACATAAAGATGTAGGTGAGATTTCTAGTTTTAAGAGAACTTTTGAATCCTTAAAGCCAACTGTTAAGAAATCCAAGCCTATTGAACCTTATAATTCATTGACATTGCTCCAGCAACCTGAGATTAGGAAATCCTTCATTGATGAGCGGTTATTTGCTGTAGATCATATTAAGGTAGTGAAAACACCTTGGTATGATGACTTTTCCAATTACCTTGATTTTGGAAATTTGCCTCCTGGTTTATCAAAAGAGTAGATGAAAGAATTTTTCCATGGGGTCAAGTTTTATTTATCAAATGATGCATCTGTGGTTAGACAATGTGTTGATGATGGCTGTGAGTTTAAAAAATGGCAGCAAATAAAGCATTACTAGAGGGAGGAGTTTCGTTCGAAATATCTCTCTCTCTAAAGTTGTTGGCAAATTAAGAGAGCGCAAGTTTTGAGGGAGCAAAAATTTCAGCATTCTAATCAGAAGCTCCCATGATTTGATTACGTTTTTTTTTATGTTAGTTTTGATTTTTTGTCTGTTTTGATATTATTTTGATTTGATATAATTTCTATTCGGTTAGATTTTTATTTTATTATTTATATTATTTTTATTTTTTTGGTTAGTTTAGATTTTATTTTGAAGATTTAATAAATCAGAGATTTTTCCAGATTTAAAAATATATATATATCTTGTAGATTTTATTTAAAAAAAAAGATTTGATTTCATAGTTTTGTTGAGAAGATAAGAGATTTTATTCGGTTAAGATTTTTTGTGAGATAAGATTATAATTTTACCGTTGAGATTTTATTGTTGTTAGCAGGATAATTAAGTGGGCATGCAGTTAATTACCAAAGATGTCATGTGTTGAGCAGAGGGCAACTGGCATTATGGTTGTTACACACAGAGGGAACACAGTAAATGGAAGATCGTACCGTTTGACAGATAATAAAAATTTTCCATGAAACCATGAAGTTAAAATGGTAACTTAAATTAATTAGGAGATAATTAGGGGCTAATTATTTGTTGAAGATCTTTGAGTTAGTGCCCTATTTATACGAGCTCCCATCAGGTACGTTTTTCACTCTCATCTTTTATTACTACTGATGTATTTTTTTTTCTATGTGTATTATTATTGTGAGGGAAAAAAGCACGAGCAAGGAAAGAAAGAGAGAAGAAGGAAGAAGTGTCGGTGGATGAAGATATGGTGGAAGAAAGGGTTGAAGAGGCTTTGTAGAGACCAAAGAAAAGAAGAAGAGGTCTTAAAGAGAAAAAAAAAGTAAGAACCCGTACCCCAACCCCTTCTCCTGACCATCTATTTTTTTTTTTTAAAGGAAAAGCTAGAAGAGGAAAAGAAGATGAGGGGAATGAAGTTGAGACTAAGAGGGAACTAAGTGAAGAAGTTGAGCTTGATGAAAGATTTCGGTATGGGAGAGTTACCTATTAAGAGGGAAGACAAAAATATCAAGAAGTCCTGAAGCGAGATGTTCTAATGAAGCGCTGCTTTGATGGTGGCAAAGAGCTCCCACATTTTCCTTGAGAGAACATCATTAATCATAGTTGGGAGCGGTTGTGCCCAAAGCCGGAGCCCACTGTTGGTCAGGTAGAATGGGAGTTCTACGCCAACATCGATGAAAATGAAGGATTCTTGGTTATTGTTCGTAGAGTTGTTGTCGACCAAAGCCATGTAGGGATTAATTCTCTGTTTAATTTGCAAGACTTTCCCCCACATTGTTTTCAACGAAATATTAGTTGCTTCCTCAAACGAGCAACTGAATGCCTAGTGGAGGTTGTCCAGTTCGAGGGCAAGAACATTCCAGTCAACATACTTGAAGTGTGAGGCTAACACTTGACTCAGCTCTGTCAAGAAGAGATTATTGCCTACAACGAATGCCTCTATTATCCCCTG
Organism: Luffa acutangula; assembly: GCA_036850905.1. NCBI lineage: Eukaryota > Viridiplantae > Streptophyta > Magnoliopsida > Cucurbitales > Cucurbitaceae > Luffa > Luffa acutangula. The sequence goes on along the minus strand of CM072089.1, from coordinate 25,125,877 downwards.
TGATCGAGTGCAGTTGACAGTTTAGAATCCCAAAGAGTTCCAATGATCTAAACTTGTTTAATAAAGGGATTATTGACACTGCCAATCTGGCTAGACTTCATAGAGGGGAGTCCCACCAAGGTGGTTTGCAGTGAGGTGTCCATAGAGTGTTGGAGCAGCTTGAAATGGTTCTCAGTAGGCTAGAATTCACTAAGAGACAACTTCAAACCTACTAGAGTTGTGATCGTTGAAGGGACACCACACTAAGGAGGGTTATGCAAGTGAATTTTTCTAAGACCTTCCTAATTTTCATTGATGATCTTATGAACTCATGCACTCCACCACAACTCATCATTTGAAAGGAAGAAGAAAACCCAGAGCCTGAACATAAAGAAGAATTAAAGGGAAGTTTCAGTTTCTTCGAGCAAATATTTTGATGTATGATTCTGTGTGCTCTTTGCATGTGTTGTGTTCTTTCTGTTTATGCTAGGTTCTGCTTCATTGTTTTTATCCGTTGCTTTAAAATATATCTCTGTCATGATTACAAAAATCTTTGATCTTGATCTTTAATGAAATCAAATATTGTTTTCTGTGGCACATCTAAGTATCTAACTTATTTTCTTCTGAATGTTTTAAGCTTGGACTAGTTAGCTTAATTAGATCAAGGTGTTCTGATCTCCAGAAACCTTTTGCTTGAGCATTCCTTCTAGCCTAGTCATGATTGCAGTAAAAAGTTCCGAGGTAGCATTGTCTTATTTGATCCACCTTAAGCTTAGTCTTAGTCCCACGCCTAGTTTAAAATTCAGATAGAAAAAATTAAGTGTGGGGGTATACTTATCATGTTGCTAATTCATTGAGGACAATGAATAATTAAACTTTGGAGGACTTTTAGCTACTCCGCTTGTTTTGCCCGAGCATTCCTCTCCTTCATAATAATTTTTCTAGGTTGTTGAGTAACCAGGGACATTTGTGACACCCACAGTTTGTCTTTGCGTCAAAAGATGACCTAGGAGAATATATACAAAAATGATAAAAATTTAATTGCTGAAAAGAAAAATTGTGAAAATTTTGCTGTGAAAATTGAAAGAGCAAAAATTTTGAAGGATGAATGATAATTAGCAGTTTTCTGTCTCCCAGGGCTTAGGTGAGCTTCATCATAAAATGTCGTCATTCTGAGAAGCCAGGGATAGAATAACTAAGGATTTTTGGATTTAACAATGAGTATTTAGCCTAGTTGGTGATAAGTTTGAGACAAGGGTATACTGCACCATAGAGTGGGTCATCTCATGCTTAAAAGCTTATGACTGTAAGACTGTTTTAAGTCTGAAGAACAAAAGAATAAATCCCCTGAAATATGTGTTCAAATGTAACGCCCGTAATTTGAGAATAAATTCAATTTCCTAGGTTGGAGTTAATTTGAAATTTTGAGGGAAATTTTCAAATTAAAAGATTTGGAATTTGGTGAAGAAATAAGATTTATTTTATGGTCTTTGGCTATATTCCTTAAGGTAATAGGATGCAAGGGGGCAATTTTGTAAATAATTATGTGTTGAAGTTAACCCTAAGCCAAACCCTTTTTATTTAAATTGCACGGAGCCCTAGACCATCTTCTTCTTCATCTCCATTTGAATCAGCCGTGCAGCCCCTCCCCTTTTCGTTTTCTCCTTCTTCTTGCTCCGGCCGTCAGCAACTCTCACCGGCGAACTCCACCACAGGCGCGCGGTTCAGCGACGGCAGCGACAGGCGCAGCAGCGTTCGGTTTTGGAAGGCCGACGGCGGGTGTTGCGGCGGTATCGGCACGACTTCGCGTGGCTATCCTCGGGCGGCAACTTTCCGGCAGCGTCACGACAGTGCAACGCGAGCAGCAGGTGGTGGGTATCGCGGTTTCAGGCAGCGGCGACTTCTCCGGCGGTCTTGGGCGGCGGTGCAGCGCGATTTCCGGCGAGGCAGTGTTGAAGGTGCGGTTCTCTCCAAATTTCAACCCGTTTTAGTGGGTTTTAGCTAATTCCGGCACTGGGTAAGAGTGTTTTGGGGGTTTTGAGGTTGTTTATTGAGTAAAATTAGATACCCATTGATTTTGCCTTATAATTTCAAGGTCGTTAGCGTATTAGTGATTCAAATAGAGGATTGGAACGTGTTTGGAGACCTCGGACAGCAAGCACATTCTGTTTTCGCCTTGGAGTTAAAGAGTTGATTAGTGTTGTTCAAGAGCGTTAAGCCAAGGTAAGTGAACTTGCTATTGAACCCTTTTTAATTGGGTGTGCATACTTGATTTTCTAAAATAATCGTTTTTATGAGTTGTTCTTGAAATTTATTAATAGTTATTAAAAGCATGAAAGTTGAGCATATTTTAATTATGCATGAGTTTAAGAAAAGTCATTGAAAGCATGAAAATTATTATTATTATTCGTATTTGTTAATGTTTAAAATAGTTGAGTTGGTGGTCTCTTGAAATTCCATTAAAGGAATTAGTTTAAATTATTTATAAGTGTAATTCAACGTACATGAAATTGATGTACGCTTAGAGATGCCTACGCAGGACTTAGGGACATGAAATTGATGCACCTAAGTCGAGGGTTGTGAAATTGACGCCCTCGAGGTTTCGTGAAATTGACGGCCTCTGTAGGAGACATATGAAATTGATGTGCCTAGAATATGTATGAAAGTGATGCATATTCTCTCTCATTAGAAGTACACATGAAATTGATGTGTCTTAGGTTATGCATGAAATTGATGTATATCCTAAGTTTGCTAATAAAGTATAGAGTCACCAAAATTGTATTTGATGTTATTTTTAAAATGTTTTTAAAGCGTGACCCAATCTCAATAGTAGGGTCACTTACTGAGTATTTAAAATACTCATTCTTTTCAAAATATTTTTTTCAGGTAAGGGCAAGGGCAGATGAAAGGCGAATGATGAGAAATCGATAGATGGCCATGGAAGGACTCGAGTTCATGACTTATTTTATTCCGCGTTAAGAACCATGTTTTACTTTTGTAAATTGTTTTAAGAAGATTTTTAGAGGCCTTGTACATTTATATTTTAGAAATTATCTAAAATCTTTGAAACAAGGGATCCCGAATAAAAGTTTTTCTTTAAAGTTTTGTTTAAATTAGTGTGTTTGTTCCAAATTGTTTTCATTTAAAAATGCCTCCAAAGCATGCATTGTCGTAACGGTCCCTTTAAGACTTATTAAGAAGTCGGGTCGTTACATCAAATATGTCTGATAATAGAACTAAGTTGTGGTAAGTTCTTAGGATTGAGTTAAAGTTGGTGATTAATTGTTCAAAGCTGAAAGAATTATTTTGCTGCAACAGTGCTTGGTTTTGCAGGATGCTCGGGTAAAGGTTGAAGGTAGTGTTGGAATATCTGTTTTGATTGAGTTGTGCTATGACTAATGTTTTGAATTTCAAGGGAAGGTGAGTTAGTATTGCTCGGGACGCTCAATAGTTCAAGTTTGGGGGTATGATAAATCTCCAAAAGGTAGTTATTTAGGCCTTAGTTCTATAGTATTTTGTGTGTCATTTGTGTTAAATAGGGTTGCTTTTAGATGAATATTATATGTTTTAACCTATTTGGAAGAATGGAGGCTTTGGAAGTTATTTTGTGCAGAAAATATTGTTGAGCGACTTGAAGGAGCAAAATCTGTGATCCAGCAGAGCATGGAGCAAAACTGCCATGTAACAGCTCGTTATCCATTTTAATAAAGTGGTGTTAGCTGAATTATTTTCGTATCTAAGAAGCTTGGAGAGCCTTCCACGTGTCTAAATTAACCTAATTATGTTAAACTTCATCTTATAAAAGGAGGGAGCCGTCAAAGATAAATTCATTCACGATTGGGAGACCCAATCAATCGGCTGGAGGTCGAATTGACGGCAGAATGGAGACCTAAGAAGACCATTTGCGGTTCAACTCAAGCAGGCGAAGTTCTTCCATGTTCTTGGTGGTTTGGAGAAGCCGTTTCATCTCCCCAATTACTAAAAGGATTAGTATTTCTTGTGTATTTCGTATTATGGATGTGCTTATCGAGATTGTAACGTATTTTATGTTTTGAATCATGAACTAATCGCTTCGTAGGCATGGGTTAAGAATTATGTGATTGTTATATTTATAAAATCATGTAATTCTATTTGATTAAGTCATCTTGAGTTATCGTTGTTCTTCAATTTCATCATGTGCCCACCTAGCTAGCCGGTATGTATAGCTTCTCCTAGTTTCAGGGATGATTTAGGAGTTGTGTGCGATAATTCACACTAACCATTATGTGTTGGTGAACGCTAGGGATTGAGTTAGGGATAACCAGTCGCCTAGTGCTTGATTGGTAGAGCGTCATTGGAGTTGAAACATATTCCAAAAAATCCGGAGTTCCGGGAGGATTCCGCTGATAATACTACATGAGATTGACTGATCAAAAGAATTGTTGGATCATCTTTATAAACAATTACAGAAGTCTTAACCTGTGTCTGTTTCCATTCTGTTTTCTCTAGTCGTAATCATTTACTGCTTTCATATTTCTTTTGTTTCAGCATTTTAAAAACCCAATCAATTTAACCAACTATTTGAAATCACTAAAAAGGCAAATTAAATCAATAGAGGTAGGCCATTTCAACATCTTGTGGATACGACACACTTATCACTTGTTGCTAGATTGTGTGTACTTGCACAGTATTTCGAGGTGAATTTTATCTATAATTTTAACCACTTCAGAATTGCAACAGCACCCTATGGGTCTTACCCCTTCAAGTGGATCTACAAGTTCCCATACCAAATTGAAGTACATTGACTCCATTTCGAGGTCCATTGCTTTAACCCATTGGTCTTTGTCAACGTCATTCATTGCCTGTTCAAAAGACAATGGATCCTCCACGCCATCATAAGGAATGACGACCTGAGTTTCAGTTAAACTCAGGTAACGGTCAGGCTATTTTACAACCCTCCCACTAAGTCGAGGCACTCTCATCGTTTGAGAAGGACGAGAATGACCCGAAGAACTAGTTCCTACATCATCTCTTGATGAAGGACTAGTTTCATCAACAACTCATGTTGATTCTTCAGTAGTTTTTCTAATACTAATTATCTTCGTGGTTTATGATCTCTCATGTAGTGTTTGTCGATACAAACACTCTATTTTCTTGTGGGTCGTAAAAAAATATCACCTCTCATTTCCTTTGGGTAACCAACAAATTGGCATAATTTTAAACGAGGTTCCAGTTTCTTATGATTTGTCACAAGCACATATGTGGACAACTCCAGATCCTAGAGTAGCGTAAATTAGGTTTACGCTCTCTCCATAACTCGAAAGGAGTTTTAGAAACACTCTTCGAGAGAACATTGCTCAAAATGTCAACTGCAGTCTCTACTGCCTGCCCCCAAAACGAGCTAGGCAATCAAGCATACCTCATCATTGATTGTAACGTCCGTAATTTAAGATAGATTTCAAATTTTCCTAAGTTGGAGTTAATTTGGAATTAAGGGGGAAATTTTCAAAATTTGAAAATAGGTAAAATTTTAAAATTTAAAGCTGGGATGGCATTTTCGTAATTATATGGTCTTAAGAGCCAAGCCAAAGACCAAAAGTTATTCTTTTAAAAGGGTGTGGAGCCCTAGGTGTAAGCATGAGCCAATCCAAATAACTCCTTATCTCTTCCCTTCTTCCTCACGTGTTTCTTCTCCACAACTCCAAACGACAGCAACTTCACGTGTTTTCTCTCGCGTGTACTCGACATTGCAACGGAAAGCAAGGAAGCGGCTTCGTTTTCGTGGTGGGTGTCGCCAGCAACTCTCCGACATCGTCACATACATCTCTCCGGTGAGCTCCTCGACAGCAGCGACGTGATTTTCAGGCGGCGTCTCTTTGGCGAGCTCTTGGACAGCAGCTGCGCGAGTTTCAAACGGCAGCGCGCAACATCAGCTTGTTCGTGGTTTCCTTCCGGCAGAGCAGCGGCGTGCAGGTTGCGGCAGCGAATTTTCTGGCGATTCGGTGGTCCAACAACTGCTTTTCGCATGGGTCTTCTTCTTTGGGTGTTTTTCGGCGAGCAACGGTCCGATCTACGCGAACGACAGAGATTATTGGGCGTTCATAGCGTTTTTCCAGCTTTTTCAATCTTGGGAAGTTGTTTTGAGAGTTCAATTGGTTGTTTTAGGAAATTTAAATGATTACCCATTAGTTTGGTTATTGATTTCAAGGTTCCCACGTCAATTAAGGGTCGGATTTGGAAGTAGAGTGATTTTAGAAGTCCGACCAGAAAGCTTGAAGTTATTTTTGGGTAAGTGTTGGGTTCCTAGAGTGAATAAAAATATGATATAAAATACTCTAGAATTCATGTGCAAGTATACACAGTCTGCATCAAGTAATATTATCAATCCAAGGTCTGAATGAGTTTCCACTTTACCTATTTTGTATAACTTTCTAATGGTTTCGAAGATAATAAAAATGATTGGGTTTTATCGGAATTATGCTGAAGCAAAATAAATGACAGAACAACAAGTAAACAAATAGATAGACAGATTAAAGGCAGGCGCTGGTTAGGCTTTAGTGATTGTTCTAAGATATGCTCTAGCAATATTGTTGATCATGCATTTCTCGCAGTATTATTAGCGGATTCCTCCCAGAACTCCGGATCTTTTGGGATATGTTTCAAACCCAATGAAGAGCGACCGATCAAGCACTAGGCAATTGGCTATCCCTAGCTCAGTCACTGGCGTTCACCAATACACAATGATCGTAGTGTGGATAATTGCCACACACTCTCTAAATCATCCCTGAAACTAGAGAGAGCTATCCATACCGGCTGGCCAGGCGGGCATAAAATAAGAATAAGCACAACAATTAACCAAAATGCAATAGTCAATTTATTACTAGAGATGAAGCCCAGTAATCACATTATTCCTAACCAACACCTTAAGCTACTTAGTTCATAATGAGCATAGGAATACGAATTACAATCTGAGTATGCATGTCCATAACTACAAGTTAATAAAGAAGGTAAACTCCCTAATCAGCTTGCGGTTGATGGTGTTCTTGATGATCTTCAATCTCCCTATACTATTCGGCTTCCAAGGGAAAACATGGAATGAATTTGACTTTGACGGCTACTTCCTTTTATAGAAGGATGGGAGGCTTGAATTAGGTCAACTAGGACACGTGTAAGGCTCTCCTTGATCCTTTATCCCGAAAATATCTCAATAGAAGTCGGTTCATGAAGTTGGCTAACGAGCTTTGATGTGGCAGTTTCTGCTTCCAGTTTTGCTGCAGCATAGAATTTGCTTCTTCCAGTCGCTCAGCAGCATAATCTGCATAAAGTGATTTCCAAAGCTTCCATTCTTCCAAATGGGTTAAATCATGTAATATTTCTCTAAAACCAACCCTAATAAGCATAAAGGACACACAAATCCCTGTATAATTGAGGCCTAAATAACTACCTTTTGGGCAGTTATCAGTAAGTCTCGACATCGATTTAGGCATTCTTGGTTTGTAGGATTAGTAAGAAAGTTAATTAATTTATTCTGGTGTTATGGGTAATTCCTACGTGGAAGGCAATCGTTTGGTTGAGATCGAGAGCGGCGTTGCTTGAGTTAGTTGGGATTCTAGATCGAGAATATTTAAGCCGAGGTAAGTGGCTTTACTGTTGAACCTTTTAATTGGGTGCGCGTGTTTGATTTTCCAAAATTTATGTGGCTCTGTGAGTTGTTTGACTATGTTTTTGTTTATGATAAAATTGTTGAAAGCATGAACTTTATTATTATTGCTTGTATTTGTTGATATCTGAAATAATTGAGCTGGTGGTCTCTCAAAATTCCATTAAAGGAATGAGTTTAATTTTTTACAAGTTTTATAAGTGTACATGAAATTTATGTACATCCAGAGATGCCTACACAAAACTTAGGGACATGAAATTGATGTACCTAAGTCGAGGCTTGTGAAATTGACGTCCTCGAGGTTTCGTGAAATTGATGGCCTCCGTAGGAGACGCAGGAAATTGATGTATATTCTCTCTCATTAGTAAGTTTAAAATAAAGTTTAGAGCCACCAAAAAGATATTTTTTGTTGATTTTCAAAATGTTTTTAAAGCATGACCCAACCTCAATAGTAGGGTCACTTGCTGAGTAATTTAAATACTCATTCTTTTCAAAAATATTTTTTTCAGGTAAAGGTAAAAGCAGGTGAAAGGCGATTGATGAGAATCTGTTAGAAAATCATGAGAGGACTTTGAATTTCATATGTTATTTTCTTGCTCTTTAAGAACTCTGTTTTTTACTTTATTTGATTTTGTAAATTTGTTTGAGAAATTTTCTAGAAGTCATGTACATTTACATTTTAGAAACTATTTAAGAATATTTAAAACCTTTAAAATTAGGGATCCCGAATAAAAGTTTTGTTTTGAGGTTTTTACTTAAATTAGTGTTTATGTTTTAAAATGTTTTTATTTAAAAAGACCTCCAAAGCATGCATTGTCGTAACACTTCCGAAAAGACTATTTAAGAAGTTGGGTCGTTACAGATTGAACCATATCCAACAATGTTCTATTTCTCCTTTTTGATACACTGATCTGCTACGGTGTGCCAGGTGCCGAGAGTTGTGATTGGATTCCATGTTCTATCATATAGTCCTAGAATCTCAGATCCATATACTCTCCTTCTCGATCAGATCGAAGAATTTTAATCGTTTTACCTAATAGGTTTTCAACTTCAACTTTATATTCCTTGAACTTTTCAAGGGCTTCAGACTTGTGTACCATTGATGCGTGTCTGGACTGAATGATGGATGTTAGAAAAGATGGTAAATAAAGATTAAGATTAATTCAGCCAACCAAGTGCAAGTATACACTATCGCATGCAGCATTAAATCTCTGGAAGTATTCCAAACGTATCGATCCCACATAGACTAATTGGAAACACATATTTGAAGAAGACATTGTTCAATGATTGCTTAATTAAGGTAACCAAAGAAATAATTGATGATGGTTTTTGAAAAACAAACAAAATAAACAAGTAAAGAATAACAATGATAAATAAGCGAGGTGTTCAATATAGTTTCAACCCTAAGACAAATAACTCTAATCATGGCTTATTTAACCTAAGTTTATTCATGCATTGGGTCAGATTTAACTTCTATTTGGCCTTGTTGATAGCGAGCATAGCTAGCTAGTTTTTCCTAATTAATTTAGCTAGTCTTTTATAATTTATTGGCCAAAATTATGCATTTATGTGTTGTATTTGTAGGATATATAGTTTTGAGCCAATTGGATGTTCAGGATGCGAAAAGAAGCCGTAGAATGAAAAAGAATCAAAGTTGGAAGATTGAAGATAGGCCCATCCGCAGACCAGCGTCGAGCCGCTTCTCTCTGGGCGTCTCGACGCTAATATTCTATATTTGGAGTTTTCAATCTAAAAAAATAATAAAAAATTCATAGCGTCGCGACGCTCTCGGCGAATTTTCCAAATTCGCTGTATCGCGATAGCGTCGCAACGCTACGACCAAAATTTTTAATACAAGTATTTTCCGATTAGGGCTTTTTCGGGGACTTCTCTTGGACGATTTGGAGCCGTAAAATAGAGAAAAAAAGGGCTTTCGAAGCTGAAACAAGTGGAGTAAAAACGGGAATCAAACCATTGTTCGTGGGGATCGTAATGGGGACGTGCGGTCTCGGCCTACCTAGCGTTTAATTCTCTTTACCCTTTGCTTTTGTAGTTTTTATGGCTTGTTTAGACTATGTTTATATTGTAATTTGGATTATGTGTAGCTAAGTTTAATTCTTAAGGATTGATGTAGCCGTTGGGCACTTTATCGATTGATTTAATGGTTTTATTGCTATTGATGTCATTTATGCATAATTGTGTTCTTAATGCTATCAATTTACCGGCCATAAATTGATTGTTGTTTGTGCTTGAATCTAACTCGGGAGAGAGGATTTAACTTAGAAATCACTATGCATAACTAGGATTCAGTTAGAAATCAGGAGATAATAGTTAATTCTAGAAATCGTTAAAAAGGTAATCCTTAGTGCCTTGCATGTTTAATGAATTTAGATAGGGATATCGGGTTTATTGCATGTGGGAGAGTCATGTATGCTCGGGAGAGATATGTGTGATTTTAGTTTCCCAAGATTTATGAATCATAGCCTGTCATTAAACCATGAATTAATTCATAATCCCAATTGGTGAAATCAAATCCCTAAGACCGTTGTCCATTAGATTGTCATACTTTTTCATTGTTTTGTGTTTGATTTGCATTCATTCTCACTTTGTTTGGTTCCCTAAATAAAATTGGACAAGAGTATTTTGGGTAATTAAAACTGATTAGAAATCCAATCTAGAGGACAACATTCGAATTTCACATTCACTATATTATTACTTAACCCGTGCTCTTGCGGTAGGAAAATTCCACATCACTTGCTCCCAAGAATCGATAGAAGGCTAAGCGAGTACCGTTATGCACATTTCTGTGACTCGACTCCGACATAGATAGTTCATGCATGCAATCTATAACCCTATAGTTGTTATAAGGCAACCTTTCCCTATAGCACTGAATACGCTCTCTCGAGCCATTTCTCCTATATCACCTTTATGAAAATTGGTATTGTTTGTCTCTTTCGAGATCAAACTCACATAGCATGCAAAGTCTAAGTGATCAATTTAAACTCAACAAGATTCAGAATGATATTCAATAAAGAGTGACGTGCAATGAATAGAACCTAAGCAAATAAACACTTTCAAGCTATTTAAACCATAAGGGAATTCACTATATCAAACCCCTCAATGGAATTTAGCTACGCATGATGGAATAAGATGCAAAAAAATAACTTTTCATTGACATAATGAAGTAAAAATACAGAAATAATGAAAAGAACAATTGTTGGAAATTAGGTGTAGTAGCTAAAATTAGGGTTTTTTCTTTTATCAAATCCTTCTAGAATTCGCTCGACACTCTACTCTCCTTTACAAGTGGGAATAGGGTGGAAATCACTACAAACACTCGAGTTTGATGTCTAACTAAAGGTTAGAATTCAGTCTTCTAAGAAGGACCTCGGACATCTCTACTCATGGGCGTCTACTAGGGTTATGTCACCACGCTCTTCTTCCCAGTGAGTTCTGCTTGAATTTCACTTCGAATCGAGGCCTTATATAGTGTGGGGAGTAGTTTAGGAGCCACGAAAATGGTGATGGTAGGTAGGCTAGTCAGTTTTAGAGTCAAAAAAATTGGTTAGCTGCGCAAAAAAATTCATTCAAAACGACTCGCGACAGACTTGGAACTGCCTTCATCTGCCCAGAAATGCGGTCGCATTTTTGGAAAATTCCAGATTCCTCTGTTTTTCTGCAAAACACCAAACTAAGTCAAATTCTTAATAAAATGGGTCATTTTAAGCACAAATAAGCATAATTTTGACATACATTACTCTCAACAACCTAATTCATCAACTTTAACACTTTTTGAGCTCGGGAGTAGTAAATTTGATCTAAAACATACAACTTTGACATGATAATGAGCTAAATATAAGGGCAAAATAGGTATAATTTTTACCCTTATCATACCTCCAAACTTAACTCATTGCATGTCCTCAAGCAATAGCCAATCAGAATGTTAGAGATTAATTTTAATTGTCGATCAAAATGCGGGAGCTCAAGAATAATGCAAACCAAAATGTTATGGATCATGTAATTGTCAATCATGGTACTAGCATCTAACTTAATTGCAAAAGGGGATCAGAAAACTCCTCTATTCCTCTTCTGAGGAATTTTCTTCATCTTCTTCATCTTCATCATCAGATTCTTTTTCTTCTTGAGGCAGTAGGGCCTGAGGAAAGTCAGGGAAAATAGGAGTAATGCTTGGGGCGATGAGAGATAGAACTCTCTAATTGTTTCATCTCTTTCCTTCGCATAGACCCAATAAGTTTTCAGCTTGTCTTCAATTCGGTCTAGCTGTCGGAAGAAAAATGCAAGGGCCTCTAATGATGGTGTAGGCCCTAAAACAGGAGTGTGCTGAAGAGGTGAAGCAGGATTCAGCCCTGGAGGTGGACTAGCTTAGGATGTGGAAGCCTTGTCCTTTCTCTAAGCATTGTTCTGTTGAAGCTTCCTTATCAGAGGCAAATCGATAGTGGGCCTGAAAAAGTGGCACTCCTCATATTTTTCAGGAACAATTTTTACCAGCTGACAAAGTTGGGTTATGAGGGACCGAAAGAACAACTTCCCACTTAAATAACTTGATTGTATTAGTTATTATTTGCCTTAACAACTTAAAGAACCCAATCAAGCTTAGCAAAACTATTAATCAATAGTAACCCTAATGTTGGGGTTTATGTGCTAAAACTCAAGTTTTGTTATCCTTTTATAATAAAGATGTTATTCATAGAAATTGTTTATTTTATATCCTAAATCCAATAGAAAAAATCCATGGGTATAATATGAAATACTCAAACTATATCGTAGATATAGACAGGGATCAAGTTTGAGTATATAACCTAAATGGTCTATAGTAAATGGATAAGGCTGAGTACCTTATCCTGGTAACACTATGGATGCGGCCTACTCTACGAATAAAGCGAACAATGTAATCTTGGATCGTTCATGTAAAGACATGTGAGTAGGGGTGTTCGCATGATTACCGACTTTTACACCACAATTGCACGGGTCGTCACAAGTAATATAAAACGGTAGGTAATACCGAGTATCGAATCCACAGGAAGGCGAAACGAAAATTAAGCGAAGCAAAGATTCCTTGAGCACTAAAAAAATTTGGGATAAATAATATTTAGGACCAAAGCATGCAATTTAAGAGAATTTAAAAATTAAAGCAATTAAAGAAATCAATTTGAGCAATCAAGAAAAAAAAAATATGGAGAAATAGTTTTTAATGTTAAGTGGGGTCTTGAAAATCAATTATTAGCTAAACATTTATTATAATTATCCTATCTCGTTGTCTAACTAATTATAATCCTATAATCTCCGTTAATCACATAGGTTCTCCTGTCGGTCTCCCCTAATTGTAATTAATTCATTTTAACAACCTAAGTGTCCTTAGCGCCATTAAAAATCATTAATTATTAGGCACTGATTCATTTTAGGAATCTAAGTTTAATCGAGTCACGACGGGCAATTAAACTAGTTGCATGGATTATGATCTATCCTAACTTCTCTCCGTCGAGTCTCCATTAAGAATCAGATAAATACACAATTGGCCAGATTCCATACAACATTAAGCACATCCATACAAATAACTAGGAAAAGGGCAAGAGACAGGTAATTATAAAACCATTTTGACTATAATTTCATTTAAATACCCCAAATTGGGGTTTAGCTATACATAGTCAAAATATCCACAAAGTTTACAATGGAAAGCATAATTAAGAGCATAATAAAAGGGAAGGAATTGACCATTGAAAACCCCTTCCCTGACGCTTGGAGTCCCTCCGAACACTCCTTGAGCCTCCTAGAATGCTCCCCAAAATTCCCCAAAAATTTCCCACTAAAGAAACTCTCAAAAAGGCTATAAAGCCTTGAGAGAGGCTCCCAAAGGAGCCAAGAAAGCAAGGAAAGAATGGAAGAAAATGATGATTGATGCCAAAACAAGGCACCAAGGGGCGCTTTATATAGGCTCGGAAATGGGGTAGCGTCGCAACGCTATTTGGCACAGCGTCGCGACGCTGTGATGTCATCGACTTGCCGGCCAAGAAATGGACAGCGTCGTGAGGCTGTCCTTGCAGCGTCTCGACACTAGGCAATTTCCAGAACTTTCAGCTACGGTTTGGGCTTCTTTTCTTTTACCAATCTTTAATTCTTTTGGGCCTCTTCATCATTGTTGACCTTCTTGGCTTCCCCCTTGACCCAAGTATGGAAATTGGGCTAAAATGACTTCTTTTTGGGCACTTTTCTCACCAAAATCCATAATTTGCTCCTATAGACCAAATGACAAAATACATTAAATATTTTCAATAAAAACACAATTAAAGCCCTAAAAAGCCTAATAAATTGGGACTAAAATAGCGACATTTCTGCTCGCTATCACACCCCCAAACTTAAGCTTTTGCTAGTCCCGAGAAAAATAAATCCTAAAGATGCATGAAATAGAATCGCTCAAGCCTCAATGATTTTGGAATTCTTAAGATAGAATGGAAAACATGCAAGTGGAATAAGACAGCACCACATACTCTTGAAGAAATCTTAAACTAGTTTGAACTTAAGATTAATGAATAACATGCTCAAGACTTATCTATTGATTCTTTTACTAACCTAGATTAGTCTTATGGCTTTCTCCATTTGTTTTCCCCCTACACTGGCTAAGAGTCCCTAATAGGTCGGAGTTCTTCTATCATGCAAAAAAAAGAAACTAGGGCGTCTGTCATGTTTCTTTTTCATGGGGGAGCAAAACTCACAAATGATTTTTCTCTTTTCTTTTTCTTTTGCTACTCCCCCAAACTTGCATTTTGATATCTAATGGTACTAGCTTACACACTACGGTGCAGGGACCCTTAACCCGAATTTTATTCTCTGGCTGGCCTAACTGATCACACCGCAGGTAGCTCTTTTTACCCCTAGGCTTTTTCTTTTGTGCCAGCAAAAATTTTCTTTTTCAACAGATTTTTCTTTTCTCTCATTTTCTTTTGTTGCTTTTGCTTTTCTCTCAGCATACATAGCATTTTTTTCTACCTAGCTCTTTAGAACAATCAAGCATGAACTTCCTACTATTAGAAACTAAGTCTATCGGGGTGACAACAATTAACTTTAAAAATCATAATAAGAATCTAGATTTTCAAAGACGTCATTAGATAAGACTATTGCATGCTTTAGACATCAAAACTAAGTATCAAAAAAAAATTTAATTTCACAATTTCTACCGTGCTCCCAAATTCCACAACGTATAAATCATTTTCTCCCAAAACTTCTAAAATCACATCCTTGGCTATCATAGTTATCTATTCATGCATCCAGTAGAATTAAAATATGCTCAACACAGCGAAAGCCTCCCCCCCAAACTTAAACTAAACATTGTCCCCAATGTTTTAAAAACAGAAAAGCAAATAAAGGGATACTGAGACTTCCCTGAGCTAAGATCACTTTATCCTCTTCCTTTGGATCCAGAAAAATGGGATTTTTGGAATTTTGGGATTTGCTAAGGTGATCCTGCAAAACAAAATTGGATCACGGAGCAAAGAAAATTATTTACCGCAAAAACAACTACCTAAACTTTAATCCTTGGGTTGCCTCCCAAGCAGCGCTTCTTTCACGTCTTTAGCTAGACGAGGCTTGACACACTTACAGAGGCTCGAAATAAAAGTTTTCATCATCCTCCGGACCCTGCAAAAAATCACACACCGAATTGCACATTGCAAACAAGGGAGAAAAAAAACTTTCCCTTGGCCCATCGTCACTAAAGATCTTGTTATAATAACATTTTAGAAAATATGAGGCTCCATCAAATCTCTTTTCTAAAAATCTATTCACAAAACAATTGTTAACAGAGTCATCAAGCGTTATGATATCAACACCGGTCTGGGATCTAAAGATGGCCTATCAATCATGCCAATCCATTCATCAAATTCAATATCTACATGCTCAGAAGATTCCTCAGACTCATAATTAAAAAATGATTCAACTAAGCTATCATATGACTCACTATCAAAAGAATTAAAGAATTCAAGCTCTTCTAGGTCAGATTCTATACTATGCACAGATTTGAGTTCTTCTGGGTCAAATTCTATGCTATCTACATCATTAGGACACAAATCAAAGTTATTAACATTTTCAGGGTCCATGCACTCAGGAATGTCAAGATCAGACTCGATAGATTCAGCATTATCATGATCAAACTCAAAATTATTTATCAAGTAATCATTTCTATGCAAATCTGATGTGGACTTTTCCTAACCGCAAGCGCACGGGTCAAGTAATAATATAGTGAATAGTAAATTCGAATGTCGTCCTCTGGATTGGATTTTTAAGCAAATTGAGTATTGCGAATAATCTTGCCCAATTTTATTTAGGGAACAAAAAGTGATGAAAAGATGATGATGAAACCAAATCAAAGCAAATAAAAAGAATGGAAATTCAATTGGGAAAACTACTTAGGGAATTGATTTCGTCGATTTCGTTTAGGATTGATTTTAAGGAATAAGTTATTATGCACAATGAAATTATGAGCCAAAGACCCTTTAACCACAACTACCTCTCCCGAGTATAATTGATTCTCATGCAAATTAACCAACTTGATATCCCTATCTAAGTTTATTAACATGCAAGGCAATGAGATCTTTTAACCAATTTTAAAGATAATCTAAAACCGTCAAGAATTAGAAAGTAAACTTTATTCATGCAATCTTGAGCAAGTCTATATCAAATCCCCTCTCCCGAGCTAGATTCGAAACTTAAATCATCCAACTAATGGCCAATTAATTGAAAGCATTAAATCAAGATTACAAACACAATAACATTGCACAACTTAAACCATAAATCAATCCATAAACTTAATCAACTACATCAATCCCTAAGCTACAAGTTTAGCTACTCATGAATGGAAATACAAGCTTAACTAAACAAGTGGAAGCCATAAATCTAACTAAAGAAAGAAAAGGGAAAAGAAAACTCAATGTAGGCCGAGTCCCGACGTCCCCGTCACGATCCCCACGAACAATGGGTTGATTTCCAAGTTCCTCCTTTGTTTTCAGCTCCAAAAGCCCTCTATTCTGTCCTCTTTACGGCTCCAAAAGGTCCCAAATTGATCTCCTCTAAAACCTAGCCGAAGTGAAGCTTATATTCTGTTTTTTCGTCGAAGCGTCGAGACGCTGTCAAGACAGCGTCGCGACGCTACCTCTTAAACGCGCGTTCTGAATAAGGAAAAACGGTAGCGTCGGGACGCTTCCTATCGTAGCGTCTCGACGCTGTAAGCTGTACGCGCCTAATCTGATATGGAATGTGAGCGTCGAGGCGCTCAAGAGCTAGCGTCTCGACGCTAGCCTGCTGTTGACCGAGATTTGACTTTTCTCCACTTTTACTCTTTTCATTCCTTTGCATCTTTTCACGCCCCGAGCATCCGATTAACTCTGATATTGCATTATAGCTCCAATCAACCATTTCCTACAAAATAAACATTAAAGTGCAATAAAATGGCCCAAAAATCATACAAGACTAGCTTAATTAAATAAGTAAAGATAGCTAGCTATGCTCGCTATCAAAATCATGCTCATTTTCAATATCAGGCGATTCAATATCATCATCAAAATTATCGATTTCAGGTAAATCTAATTCATTTTCAAAAGAAGGTAAGTCATCAACTGTAGATACTTCATGCTCATAAGCAGGCAATCCCAATTCATTTTCAAAGTCAGGCAAATCTAAATCATTCAACTCATTCTCAAACAAAGGATCATCTAATAAAGCATTAAAATCCTCATCATCCATAAGCACTTCTCCTAAGCCTAGGCCAAGATTATATTCTACCTCTTCATCATCGTCAGTCAAGTATTGAGGATCAATAGAAAAACAAGTATGCAAACTACATACAGACTCATCTTGGCCGAAAATACTAAACACGACCTTTTCATCATCAATGTTCAAGGTAAGCTTACCTGTATGCACACTAATCTCAACCTTACCAGTCGCTAAGAAGGGTTTGCCTAGAATAATGGGTACTTCTCTATCCTCCTGCATGTCGAGTACCACAAAGTCTACAGGGAAGATAAATTTATTGACCTTTTCCAGCACGTCCTCCACAACACCCATTGGGTGGGTAATCGATCTATCAGGTAGCTGAAGAGTGACGTCGGTGTCCTTCATTCCTGTTAAACCAATCTTCCTGTAAATAGAATAGGGCATCAAATTTATACTAGCACCTAAATCACATAGGACCCTATTGAAAGATATTTCTCTTATGATGTAGTGAATAGTAAAACTCCTTAGGTCTTTCTTTTGCATCTTTCCAGAAACTATGGTACTACACTTTAAGACAATTTAAAAACCTCTTTTTTAGAACTTTTCTTCCTAGAAAGCATTTCTTTCATGAATTTCCCATAATTAGGCATGTTATACAAAGCATCTACCAAGGGAATATTCACAGACAATTTTCTAAACATTTCTAGGAATTTCTGAAACTGCTCATCTAATTTAACATTTTTAAAACGTTGAGGAAAAGGTAATTCCCTGTAGTCAAAGGTTGGACATTCACCATCTTGCACTGCTCTTTTGGGTTAGGTTCAGTATCGCTTGGAAATTTTCCCTTTTGAAGGGCATTCACCGTTGAAGCTATCTGACCTATCTGAACTTCCATATTTTTCAGAGTTGTGTCATGGTTATTAACTGTCATTTGGAGATTCACATTCAACACTTTCTGTTCTTTTACAAACATAGTCACCATCTCCTCCAGGTTACTCTAATTTTCTGGCGCACTGGATGATGCAAAACCTGGCGGTGGCTGCAAAACATTCTTCGTGTTTGAGTACGAGAAGTTCTCATGATTGCGCAGACTGGGGTGGTAAAAGTTCGGTACTCCTTGAGTAAATGGTTTGTTTCCCACGTACTGAACCTCTTCCACATCTTGACCTTCCTTCTTTAAATAACCTTCAACTAAGGTGGAAATGGACTTGACCACCTCAGATGAAGTCAGCTTGTTCACGGCATTTGTCAAAGATGCCATATGTGCCTTCAATGAACTCGACTCATCTAATTCATAAATTCCATCCTTCTTAGAAATTGCTCCCCTCTCGGTCGGCCACTGATAACTGGTTGCTGCCATTTCCTCTAACAGATCTTTGGCTTCCGTTACTGTCTTGGAAAGAAAACATCCTCCTGTTGATGTGTCTAGAACTATCTTGGTGGAGGAATTCAATCCATTGTAAAATAACTACACCTGGACCAATCTGGACATCCATGCTGGGGGCACCGCCTAAGCATTTCCTTGCATCTCTCCCATGCCTCGTATAACTACTCCTTGTCAAGCTGCCTAAACGTTTCGATCTCAGTCCGGAGCTTCGTAGTCTTGGCAGGTGGGAAAATTTTCGTCAGGAAGGCCTGGGCAAGCTCGTCCCATGTCCTAATACTGCCCCTCTCGACTGATTCGAGCCAATCCTTTGCCTTTTCTTGCAGAGAAAATGGGAATAACCTTAATCTTATAGCGTCGGCCGGAACTCCGTTCATTTTTACCATCCCACATATTTCCAAGAATGATCGCATATGTGAGTGTGGATTCTCAAAAGAATGTCCCTTAAAAGAGTTATCGTGCGCCATCTGAATCAATCTTGTCTTTAACTCAAAATTGGTAGCTTGGATCGAGGCGTAAACAATTCTGGAATTCTCGGTGGGAAGAACATGCTGTAAAAAGTCTCTGATTGCCTTGGGAGTTTCATCTTGATGGGCCCTTGCTTCTACTAATCTTTTCTCTCTACGAATGGTTCTAAGAGTCCTGTCAATTTCAAGATCTAGCGGGAAAAAATTAACCACCTTGTTGCTTCGCATACAATACTCCCAACCAATCAAAAGAACCAAACAAAAAAGAAAATAAAATGATATTCACAAATTAATAACAGAAAAATATTTACACCTAAATTACTATTTCTCTCTTTCTTTTCGATGTGAAGAAAAATTAATCAAAAGAACCAAACAAAAAAGAAAATAAAATGATATTCACAAATTAATAACAGAAAAATATTTACACCTAAATTACAATTTCTCTCTTTCTTTTCGATGTCAAGAAAAATTGATTTGCTTAAAAATAAAGCCTCCCCGGCAACGACGCCAAAAACTTGTTCCCACGATTACCAACTTTTACACCGCAAGTGCACGGGTCGTCACAAACAATATAAAACGATAGGTAATACCGAGTATCGAATCCACATGGAGGCGAAGAAAAAATTAAGCGAAGCAAAGATTCCTTGAGCACTAAAAATACTTGGGATAAATAATATCCAAGACCAAAGCATGCAATTTAAGATAATTTAAAAATTAAAGCAATTAAAGAAATCAATTTGATCAATCAAGAAAAATAAAATATGGAGAAAAAGTTTTTAATGGGAAGTGGGGTCTTGAAAATCAATTATTAGCTAAACATTTATCATAATTATCCTATCTCCTTGTCCAACTAATTATCATCCTAGAATCTCCGTTAATCACATAGGTTCTCCTGTCGGTCTCCCCTAATTATAATTAATTCATTTTAACAACCTAAGTGTCCTTAGCGCCATTAAAAATCATTAATTATTACGCACTGATTCATTTTAGGAATCTAAGTTTAATCAACTAATCTCGTTGTCACGACGGGCAATTAAACTATTTGCATGGATTATGATCTATCATAACTTCCCTCCGTCGATTCTCCATTAAGAATCAGATCAATACACAACTGGCCAGATTGCATACAGCATTAAGCACATCCATACAAATAATTAGGAAAAGGGCAAGAGACAGGTAATTATAACAACATTTTGACTATAATTTCATTTCAAGACCCCAAATTGGGGTTTAGCTATACATAGCTAAAATATCCACAAAATTCGCAATGGAAAACATATTTAAGAGCATAATAAAAGGGAAGGAATTGACCGTTGAAAACTCCTTCGCTGATGCTTGGAGTCCCTCCGAACACTCCTTAAGCCTCCTAGAATGCTCCCCAAAATTCCCCAATAATTCCCCACTAAAGAAACTCTCAAAAATGCTAGAAAGCCTTGAGAGAGGCTCCCAAAGGAGCCAAGAAAGCAAGGAAAGAATGGAAGAAAATGATGATTGATGCCAAAACAAGGCACCAAGGGGCGCCTTATATAGGCTCAAAAATGGGGTAGCGTTGCGACACTATTTGGCACAGTGTCGCGACGCTATGACGTCATCGACTTGCCGACCAAGAAATGGGCAGCGCCGCGACGCTGTCCTTACAGCATCTCGACGCTGGGCGATTTCCAGAACTTTCAGCTACAGTTTGGGCTTCTTTTCTTGGACCAATCTTTAATTCTTTTGGGCCTCTTCTTCATTGTTGACCTTCAAGGCTTCCCCCTTGACCCAAGTATGAAAATTGGGCTAAAATGACTTCTTTTTTGGCACTTTTCTCACCAAAATCCATAATTTGCTCCTAGAGACCAATGACAAAATACATTAAATATTTTCAATAAATATACAATTAAAGAACTAAAAAGCCTAATAAATTGGGACTAAAATAGCGACATTTATGCTCGCTATCAACGGGCATCCTCTGTAAAAGATGTTTACACAAGACAGGACCGATAAATAAGTCACTCTTACCTTATAACGTGGTTCACTGTTAAGACTGACTATTTCATGCGATGACCTAGGTAACTCGATCTTAATCCTGACTTGCTATGAACTCCTGTTCATTTAGGATTATCCTTTGATATGCATAGGTGAGAGTGGTCCAATAGTGCCATTCAATAAACCTACCATTTTTGGGATAAGACTAGATGGATAGCTGGGGACATAGTGTAGCAAGACGAAATTCACTCCTACTTAATTCAAGAATAGTAGAGAAGTTGTTCCCTTAAGTTCTGACTCCGAAGCTTGAACAAGGGCCCCCCACCCTCTCGTTGATCTAAAAGGGACTTTGTTTAGTTGTTGAACCATAAACAAATTGTTCATTAGAGGACCAGTGTACTTAAGGAACTAAGATGTACTATAAGGGTAAAGCGGACATTTGACCTAGCTATAGTAACGAACGACCTATGAAGGATCAACTTACTAATCATGGTTATATCGAGTGGACGAAAATATATCTACAGTGAGGGGAGTTCAACTACTAGGCTATAGTGGAGTGTCCCGATACTTAACGAATGTTGGTTAACTAGGTTAAAAGGGTTTGGCCGGCTAAACCTTGTAGCGTTGGAGTCCATGATCTATATATCCATTAGGTCCCCTTGCTACCTCGAGACTAACCTTTAGAACAATATGATGGATAGAATATGAATTAATTAAAATTCAGTTTAGGGAAATGGATAGAGGTGGTTGACGTTATCGATACGTCGGGTTTTGTGAAAACCGGGTTGTGTGATATTTAATATTTAAATATGATTTAAATACCGAAAACATGAATAAGGATTCGTGTTGGAAAAATAAAATTTTGGAAATGCTCGGGATTGATGGTAAAATATTAATTTAATATTAGATATTAAATTAATTAATTATTTTCTAATTATTAATTATTTTGAATTAATTTAAAATTGAAATCCCAAAATTGAAAATGGGATTTTTCATATTATTATTATATAATAATTAAATACTAAAAATCAAGATAATTTTGAATTAGGAAATTCAAAATTAAATTGATTTTTAGGAGGGGGAGTGCATGGTCACTAAACCCAGGCACTCCCCTCAAATTAGCCACCAAATTACCCACTTTGAGTTGGATAATTTGGTGTCAATCCATGGCTTAACCATTCAGCCTTCTTCCCTAGGGAAGAAGATTGCTGAAGAAATGATGCTTGAATCTTAGAGAATTGTTGCCAAAATTCATACACACCAAAACCCACCTCCATAGCTTGTTCTTCAAGCTTTTCCCTTCAAATTCCATCACATGAGGATCCCACAATCCGTTCCAAAGGCTTGAGGATAGCAAGGATGATCCAGTGGTGGTTCATGATTGATTGGAGAAGAAAAACAACAAGAGGATTCAACCAATTTCACGGATTTAAAGAGGTTGGTATTCTGTCTCTGTTTTTCTTCTCAAAAACAACATGCAAAGATTGATTAAATTGAGTTTATTAAGTGCCTAAGATCCAAAATTGCTTCCATAATTTAGATACTAACACTTTCAATTGGTATCAGAGCATGGTTTGGGCACCTAATTTGCTTTAATTTGATCATGGTGGGTAGCATTTTGAAATTAAATTTGCATGGGTGATGAAATGGATATATTACGGTTTTTTCAATTTTTTACTCTTCAATTTGTTGATGAAATTGTAATTGCTCACATGTATATGAGCATTAATGTGTTGAGAAAAGTCTGTAATTTTTGGAGAGTCATTAGAGTCCATTTAGTGCTATAATTGATTGAAAGATGGAGAAGAACTCAAGATGGCCGAAGAACAGGGGGCTTCCAGTCGAGTCAGCGTCGCGACGCTGTTCATTAACGTCTTGACGCTGATGAGTTTTTAAAGAAGACACGCATTTTTCCAGATCTCGATAGTTCAGTGATTCTCGATCCAGTTCACCCAAATCTTGGTATGTTCAGTCCCTTGTGGTGCGGTTCAGTGATGTTAAGCCTTGGGAGGTCTGGTTCGGTCCATTTTAAGGCAGTTTGAGATGGTTCGAGATTCTCGAGAGCTTCTCAATGCAACTTTTTATTATTATTTGTAATAATTTAGATAATTGCTTGCTTGAATCTCCAAAACCAGTCCATTTCAGTGTGATAATTTAATTATTTATGCTTTAGGATTGCATGTTATAATTAGTATGAATAATATATGCATAAGAGGTTGCCATATAGATTTAAAATCCCACCATAGGAAACATGTTTCATGCATTTTAGTATGTTATAATGAGTTATAATATAGTATGCATGATTTAGGTTTCATGTTAGAAGCATGTTGAATGAATAGTTCTCATTAATTATAATTGCTATATATCTTAAACAAAAATGAACGAGCATGCAGCATGAAACTTCCTTAGCTTGATATTAAAGCGTTAACGACGATTAGAAAACATGTTATAGCTTGATCTCTTTTATAATCGAGTTATAAACCGAGATAGACATAAAAACTATAACATAGATAAAAGCATTCTCACCTAGGGTAAAAAAAACCAAATTGATTAATCTCATAGAATAGGTCGATAACTTGTAAAGCTAAGGTTACAAGAGAACTCACCCGGTTCGATGTTGTCTAAGGCTGGAGGTATTTAAGTTGACGGTTTATGGAACACCTCCTACCTGAGCATCGGGCCAGTACTTGAGTTAGGTTAACCTAGGTTTTACAAGCTTGCACGTGAGAGATGTGAGGTTATAAATCACCTAGACATTGTAGGTTAATTTATAACCTAGACTTAGGTAATTATTCAATTAGTCGGAATATGCCTAAGAAACAATTTACCCAACACAATTAAAATACTAAGTGGGAGAAAAGATAAACATAGTTTTCCTCACACTCTCCTTATAAAATTCAAACGGTGCATAAATTAGTTTACACCGTGAGATCCCTATGTTGTGTCTACTAAGTATGCCCTGGAGCTACTATACCATTCGGAGGGATGTAACATAGGAATCGGAACACAGTAAACCCCAAAAATGGATAGCGTTTCTTAGGGTCATTCCCAACATTAGCTTTTCCATTCGGTAGCATTGATGGGACCGTCCTCTGAGATTTGAAAAATGGAGGGTCACACTTACAAGATAAACTAATTGTTAGCTTGTTATTGACCAAAGTAGCAATAACTAAAATGATGCAGAAATAAAGGAGTTATTCTGGTTATATATTTTTAGTCAAGAATGTTTTGGTTCAGTGAAGGAGTGATTGACTACCCCTCGGTAGCAGTTATTCTGACTCACTAAAGTATTGTTGCAAATTAATTAATGAGATGGGTAAATTATTACTTTTGCTAAACTTGGATTTATTAAATAATCAAATTCACTGCTAAAGGATTTATTTATATTTTTCAGCAAGTCTAGCTCTTTAGTGCAAACATTAGCTTTAGAGAAACTTAACGGCGAAAACTATAGAACCTAGAAATCAAATTTAGACATAGTATTAGTGATTGATGATCTTCGATTCGTCTTGACGGAAGAATGTCCACCTAACCCTGGCCTGACAGGAACTCGAGTAAATCGAGACGCCTATGACAGATGGACTAGAGTCAATGATAAGGCGAAGGTCTTCATCCTAACAACATAAGTGATGTTTTGTCTAAAAAGCATGAGGGCATGGCTACGACCAAGGAAATAATGGGCTCATTACAAGCGATGTTTGGACAGTCGTCCTCATCCCTTCCACATGAGGCTATCAAATACGTTTACAATTCTCGGATGAGAAAAGGTAATTCTGTTAGAGAACAAGTTCTGAACATGATGGTGCATTTTAATGCAGCCGAAGTAAACGGTGCTATCATAGATGAAAATAGTCAAGTCGATTTTATTATGGAATCTCTCCCGAGAGTTTCATTCAATTTCGCACAAATTCTGTGATGAACAAAATTGAATATAATCTGACAACTCTCCTGAACAAGCTACAGACTTACCAGTCCCTTACTAAAAGTAAAGGACATGAAACTTAAACAAACGTTGTTTCAGGTAAGAAGTTCCTAAGAGGTTCAAACTCTAGAACTAAGTCTGAATCTTTTACTTCAAAGAAAAAGAGTATTCAATTGAAGAAAAAGAAGAACAAGGGAAAGGGGAAAGCTCCCATCACCAAGAAAGACAAGAAAAAGAATACAGATAAAGGAACCTACTTCCACTATAATGAGGACGGTCACTGGAGAAGGAACTGTCCTAAATATCTTACTGAAAAGAAAGCAGAGAAGGTTGAAGCTGCCAAACAAGGTAAATACGATTTACTCGTCATTGAATCGTGTTTAGTAAAGAATGATAACTCCATATGGATATTAGATTCAGGAGCGACTAATCATGTATGTTCTTCTGCTCCGGAAACTAGTTCTTGGAAGGCTCTTAAAGAAGGCGAGGTGACACTCATAGTAGGAACAGGAGATGTCATCTCAGCCATGGCAGTGGGAGCAATACAGCTTTGTTTTAGAGATAGTTACATTTTGTTACAAAATGTTTTTATTTCCTAGTATAAAAAGGAACTTAGTATCTATGTCCTACTTGTTAGAATAAATGTATAAAGTATCTTTTGAAATCAATGAAGTGTTTATATTCAACAGAGGATATCGACTTTGTTCTGCTAAACTTGAAAACACACTGTATATGTTAAGACCGAATGAAACAAAAGTTGTTCATAATACTGAAATATTCAAGACAACAAAGACCGAAAATAAAAGACGAAAAGTTTCTCAAGATACTCTTTTTTGGCATTTAAGACTAGGGAACATAAATCGAAAACGAATAGAAAGGCTGGTTAAGAGTGGACTTCTAAATGAGTTAGAAGATGACCCATTACCACCTTGTGAGTCCTGTCTAGAAGGTAAGATGATCAAACGACCTTTCTCTAAAAAAGGTCATAGAGCCAAAGAAACCCTAGAGCTTATACACTCAGACCTATGTGGTCCTATGAATGTTAATGCACAAGGTGGATATGAATATTTCATCATCTTTATGATGACTATTCAAGATATGAGTATCTTTACCTAATGGTTCATAAGTCAGAAGCTCTTGAAAAATTCAAAGAGTATAAAGCTGAAGTTGAAAATAAATTAGGTAAAACAATTAAAACTCTACGATCTGATCGAGGAGGAGAGTACATGGATTTAAAATTCCAAGACTACTTGATAGAACATGGAATTTCCTCTCAACTCTCAGTACCTGGTACACCACAATATAATGGCTTATCAGAAAGGAGAAACGGAACCTTATTAGATATGGTTCGGTGGATGATGAGTTATGCTCAACTACCTGATTCGTTTTGGGGTTTTGCCGTGGAAACCGCTATATATATTCTAAACATGGTTCCCTCCAAAAGTGTTCCAGAAACACCTTACAAGTTATGGAGAGGACTGTTGGGCTCCTAGAGTGAGTAGAAATATGGTATAAAAAGACTCTAGAATTCCTGTGCAAGCATACACAGTCTGCAACAAGTAATATTAC
This sequence comes from Luffa acutangula, assembly GCA_036850905.1. Classification (NCBI taxonomy): domain Eukaryota; kingdom Viridiplantae; phylum Streptophyta; class Magnoliopsida; order Cucurbitales; family Cucurbitaceae; genus Luffa; species Luffa acutangula. The sequence goes on along the minus strand of CM072089.1, from coordinate 25,099,226 downwards.
CAATCTGAGTCCTGAATTAGCTTCCACTTTATCTATTTTGTATGAATCTTGTAATGGTTTCAAGGTAATAAAAATGATTGGTTTTAAAAGAATTATGCTGAAGCAAAGTAAATAACAGAACAAGTAAACAAATAGGCAGACAGATTAGAGACAGGCGCTGGTTAGGATTTAGTGATTGTTTTAAAAGATCCTCTAGCAATATTATTGATCATGCATTTCTCGCAGTATTATTAGCGGATTCCTCCCGGAACTCCGGATCTTTTGGGATGTGTTTCAACCTCAATGAAGTACGACCGATTGAGCACTAGGCAACTAGCTATCCCTAGCTCAGTCACTGGCGTTCACCAATACACAATGATCGTAGTGTGGATAATTGCCACACACCCTCTAAATCATCCCTGAAACTAGAGAAAGGTATACACACCGGCTGGTCAGGCGGGCATAAAATGGAAATAAGCACAACAATTAACCAAAATGCGATAGTCAATATATTACTAAAGATGAAGCACAACAATCACATTATTCCTAACCAACACCTAAGCTACTTAGTTCATAATAGGCATGGAAACACGAATTACAATCTGAGTAGGCATGTCCATAATCACAAGATAATAAAGAAAATAATAATCTCCTTAATCAGCTTGCGGATGATGGTCTTCTAGTGGTCTCCAACCTCTCTATACTACTAGGCTTCCAAGGAAACATGGAAATGGTTTTGACTTGGACGGCTACTTCCTTTTATAGAAGGATAGGAGGCTTGAATTAGGTCAACTTGGACACGTGTAGGGCTCTCCTTGCTCCTTTATCCCGAAAATAACTCAACAGAAGTCGGTTCATGAAGTTGGCTAACGAGCTGTGATGTGGCAGTTCTGCTCCCAGTTTTGCTGCAGCACAGAATTTGCTTCCTCAAGTCGCCCAACAGCATAATCTGCACAAAGTAATTTCCAAGGCTTCCATTCTTCCAAATGGGTTAAAACATATAATATATATCTAAAACCAACCCTATTAAGCACAAAAGACACACAAATACTTATATAAATGAGACCTAAATAACTACCTTTTGGGCAGTTATCACACCCCCAAACTTGAACTATTGCGCGTCCCGAGCAATACTAACCAACCTTCCTTCAAGAATTCAAAACATCAGACAGAGAATAGCCTAATCAAACCAGACAGTCCAACACTACCTTAGACCTTTACCTAAACACTCTGCAAAACCGAGCTCTGTTGTAGCAAAATGATTCCTCCGACATGGACAAATAATCACCACTTTTTAACTCAATTCTAAGAACTTACCACTATTGCGCGTCCCGAGCAATACTAACCAACCTTCCTTCAAGAATTCAAAACATCAGACAGAGAATATCTTAATCAAACCAGAGAGTCCAACACTACCTTAGACCTTTACCTGAGCACTCTGCAAAACCGAGCTCTGCTGTAGCAAAATGATTCCTCCGGCATGGACAAATAATCACCACTTTTTAACTCAATTCTAAGAACTTACCACAGCCTAGCTCTATTATCAGACACATTAGAACACATATTTTCAAGGGGTTTATATTCTCGTTTTTCAGACTTTAAGCAGCCCTACAGTCATAAGCTCTTAAGCATGGGATGACCCACTTTATGGTGCAGTATAACCTTGCCTCAAACTCATCACCAACTAGGCTCAATACTCTTTATAAAGCTCAAGAATCCTTAGTTATTCTATCTCTTGCCCCTCAGAATGGCGACATTTTGTGATGAAGCTCACCTAAGTTCTGGGAGACAGAAAAACCGCTAGATTTTCATTCATTGAAGTCAAAAACATGATCAGTACATAATAAGTTACAAAGAGGTTTGCTGATTTTGGAGAAATCCTTTATGAACCTCCTATAAAATCCAGCATGTCCCAAAAAACTCTGAATTCCCTTCACTGAATTCGGTGGTTCTAGTCTCTCAATCACCTTTATTTTTGCTCTATCAACTTCTAGACCATTCTTAGGAATCCTATGACCTAACACTATGCCCTCCTTCACCATGAAGTGACATTTTTCCCAATTACGGACTAGATGGGTATCCTCACATCTTTTTAATACCTTACCTAAATTTTCTAAACAACTCTGAAAAGACCCTCCAAACACTGAAAAATCGTCCATGAATACCTCGACAGTGGACTCAATCATATCAGAAAAAATTGCCAACATACACAGTTGAAATGTTGTTGGAGCATTGCAAAGGCCAAAAGGCATTCGCCTAAAAGCAAACGTCCCATACGGGCAGGTGAAAGTGGTTTTTTCCTAATCCTCACGAGCAATGGTAATCTGGTTATACCCAGAATAACCATCTAAGAAACAGTAGTAGGCCTGACTAGCCAATCTATCCAACATCTGGTCAATAAATGGTAGAGGGAAATGGTCCTTACGGGTAGCTTTATTAAGCCTCCTGTAGTCCATGCAAACCCTACAGCCAGTTACTGTCCTGGTTGGGATTAACTCATTGTCTTTATTGCTCACCACAGTGACACCTCCTTTCTTAGGAACACATTGGACAGGGCTCACCCAATTGCTATCGGCAATTGGATAAATGATCCCAGCATCCAACCATTTAATCACCTCCTTTTTAACAACCTCTTTCATTGCAGGGTTAAGCCTTCTTTGTTGCTCAATACTCCTAAAGGATCCCTCCTCTAGAGTGATTTTTTGCATAAAAAAAGATGGGCTAATTCCTTGAATGTCCGCCAACGTCCAACATATAGCCTTGTGGTATTGCTGCATCAATTTTATTAAGGCCTCTTCATGCTCTGGCATTAAGTCTGATGCAACAATAATGGGCAACGTCTCACCTTCCCCAAGATACACATACTTTAGATGATCCGACAAGGGCTTCAAATCTAAAGTAGGTGCCTCAATCAGGGATGGCTTAATAGGAGGAGCCTTCCATTGATCTAAATCTAAAGACTCAAAAACAACCTCACACCTAAATAAATCTTTTTCATTTTTCCTTTCTAACAAACAAACTTCTAAATCCTCTACACTAACCTCCCCATGCTCTATTGAATGCTTACTAGCTGAATCATGTATTGCTGTCTCAATAATTGTGGTCTCCAGAATCCTAATGAAGGAGCAATCCTCCATTTCGTCTGGATACTTCATGGCTTTAAACACATTAAATTTCACTTCCTCATTACAAACTCTCATCGTTAACTCCCCTTTCTGAACATCTATTAATGCCCTACCAGTACCCAAAAATGGACGACCTAGAATAATTGGGACATCTTTATCAGCCTCATAGTCTAAAATAATAAAATCAACTGGAAATATGAATTTATCCACTTTTACTAAGACATCCTCAATTTTACCCTCTGGATATGTGATAGACCTATCAGCTAATTGGAGTGTGACTGTGGTAGGCCTAACTTCACCCATATCAAGCTTTCGATAGACCGAAAGAGGCATAAGGTTAATGCTTGCACCTAAATCACAGAGTGCTCTACCTAATTCTTTTCCACCTATCGATACAGGTATAGTAAATGATCTTGGATCCTTAGCCTTGGGTGGTAGCCCATTCTTAAGAATAGCACTACACTCCTCAGTAAGAGATACAGTTTCAAACTCACCTAACCTCTTCTTTTTAGTTAAAATATCCTTAAGAAATTTAGCATAATTAGGCATTTGCTCTATAGCTTCTACTAAAGGGATATTTATGTGCAATTGCTTAAGAATCTCTAAAAACTTTTTAAATTGATCGTCCTGATTCCTAGGCTTTTGCCTTTGTGGAAAAGGTAGAGGTGGTACATAAGGTGGGGGCGGCACATAAGGTGGTTCCACATCTGGAACAGAACCAGATGCTCCAACATCTTTCTTGCTGCCTCCAGCACCCTGACCAATCTCCAACTCTTTCTCAACTACAACATCACCATTTTTATCACTATTTACACTCTGGGCTCTACTAGGCTCTTCTAGTGGCTTACCACTCCTAAGAGTCACTGCCTTTACCTGCTCCTTACCTTCCCTTCGAGAGTGTTTAGTATCCGAGGGAAATTTCCCTTGAGGCCTTGCCTTCAGCTCATTAGCTAGCTGACCCACTTGCAATTCCAGGGCTCTCATCGAGGCTTGATTACTTTGAATTGCGGCATCTGTACGAGCCATAAGTTCTCTCATCATCGCCTCGAGAGAACTTCCTGAATTTTGTTGGGGCAATACCTGCGCTTTAGCAAATCCCGACTGGTTCACCTTTTGTTGTGCTTGCGCACTGCTTCCTTGTCCTCCCCATGCGAAGTTAGGGTGGTTGCGCCAACCTGGATTATAAAAGTTAGAATAAGGGTTATTCCTCTGATTACCTACAAAAAAAACACATAAGATGGATTGCTGGGACAAAACTCGTAGTTGTGATTTTCACCACAATAGACACATGCTTCTTCTGCCACTTGGTTCACCACTGCAGCAGGCTCCATAACTGGTGGTTGTTGATGACTAATGACTGTCACATTCTTAAGAGTGTTAGCAATCATTGCAAGATCAGCACTAATGGTGGACACACCATCAACCTCTAACACACTCTTGACCTTTTTATTTGTGCCTCTAACATCCGACCACTGGCAACTATTAGTAGATATTCTTTCTAAAATTTCATAGGCTTCATCAAAAGTCTTTGCCAAAAGGGTCCCTCCAGTTGAAGCATCAACCATACCTTGGGTTACTCCATTTAAACCATTGTAAAATGTTTCCATTTGAATACAATGAGGTAAACCATGGTGGGGACACTTTCGCAAAAGCTCCTTATAAACCTCTCCCAAGCCTCACTAAAAGTCTCATCTTCAAGTTGCCCAAACCCTACTATTTCACTCCTTGATTTAGCATTTCTATTAGGTGGGAAATATTTACTCAAAAAATTTTCAGCTAACTCATCCCATGTCCTAATTGATCCTGGAGCAAAAGAGTTTAACCATGCCTTTGCTCCATCTATAAGAGAATACGGGAACAAACTTAATCTAAGGGCATCCCTAGGCACTCCTTGAATTACAAAAGAATCACTAACTCCTAGAAAAGACTTAAGATGTAAATGAGGAACTTCAGATGACAAACCATGGAATTGTCCCACGGTTTGCAACATCTGAAACATTACCAGTTTCATTTCAAAATTCGCCGCTTGAATTTGGGGACGTGCAATCCCTGGATTCAACTCATTAAACATTGGGACAGCATACGCTCGAATGGCTCTGGTCCTATCGTTCGCTATCAAGATAGAATTCTCAGCCTGATTATTTTGCTGCTCATTTTGTTCAAACAGTGGTTTTGCTGCAGCAAACGATTCTAGGGGTCTGCTGGATCTTCAGGACCCTGCGGAAGATGCGAGACGTTCTCAATCTGGTTTCTGCGCTGCTCTCTCCTTCTAATCCTGAATGTCCTCTCAATTTCTGGATCAAGCTCGAACCTTACCCCAGGCGGATCGCTCATGCACCAAGCTCACACCTGCAAAAACAAAAGAAACAATCAAAAAGTTCTAGCATCAAACCACTAAAGCACATACACAAAACAAATCAGAAAAAAACTTATTCAAGTCCCAAGCAACGGCGCCAAAAACTTGTTGGGCTCCTAGAGTGAGTAGAAATATGGTATAAAAAGACTCTAGAATTCCTGTGCAAGCATACACAGTCTGCAACAAGTAATATTATCAATCTGAGTCCTGAATTAGCTTCCACTTTATCTATTTTGTACGAATCTTTTAATGGTTTCAAGGTAATAAAAATGATTGGGTTTTATAAGAATTATGCTGAAGCAAAGTAAATAACAAAACAACAAGTAAACAAATAGGCAGAAAGATTAGAGATAGGCGCTGGTTAGGATTTAGTGATTGTTTTAAAAGATGCTCTAGCAATATTATTGATCATGCATTTCTCGCAGTATTATTAGCGGATTCCTCTCGAAACTCCGGTTCTTTTGGGATGTGTTTCAACCCCAATGAAGTACGACCGATCGAGCACTAGGCAACTGGCTATCCCTAGCTCAGTCGCTGGGGTTCACCAATACACAATGATCGTAGTGTTGATAATTGTCACACACAATCTAAATCATCCCTGAAACTAGAGAGAGGTATTCACACCGGCTGGCCAGGCGGGCATAAAATGGAAATAAGCACAACAATTAACCAAAATGCGATAGTCAATATATTACTAAAGATGAAACACAACAATCACATTATTCCTAACCAACACCTAAGCTACTTAGTTCATAATAGGCATGGAAACACGAATTAAAATCTGAGTAGGCATGTCCATAATCACAAGATAATAAAGAAAATAATAATTTCCTTAATCAGCTTGCGGATGATGGTTTTCTAGTGGTCTCCAACCTCTCTATACTACTCGGTTTCCAAGGAAACATGGAAATTGTTTTGACTTGGACGGCTACTTCCTTTTATAGAAGGATAGGAGGCTTGAATTAGGTCAACTTGGACACGTGTAGGGCTCTCCTTGCTCCTTTATCCCGAAAATAACTCAACAGAAGTTGGTTCATGAAGTTGGCTAACGAGCTGTGATGTGGCAGTTCTACTCCCAGTTTTGCTACAGCACAGAATTTGCTTCCTCAAGTCGCCCAGCAGCATAATCTACACAAAGTAATTTCCAAGGCTTCCATTCTTCCAAATGGGTTAAAACATATAATATATATCTAAGACCAACCCTATTAAGCACAAAAGACACACAAATCCCTATATAAATGAGGCCTAAATAACTACCTTTTGGGCAGTTATCACACCCCCCAAACTTGAACTATTGCGCGTCCCGAGCAATACTAACCAACCTTCCTTCAAGAATTCAAAACATCAGACAGAGAATAGCTTAATCAAACCAGACAGTCCAACACTACCGTAGACCTTTACCTGAGCACTCTGCAAAATCGAGCTTTGCTGCAGCAAAATGATTCCTCCGGCATGGACAAATAATCACCACTTTTTAACTCAATTATAAGAACTTACCACAGCCTAGCTTTATTATCAGACACATTAGAACACATATTTTCAAGGGGTTTATAATCTGCACAAAGTAATTTCCAAGGCTTCCATTCTTCCAAATGGGTTAAAACATATAATATATATCTAAAACCAACCCTATTAAGCACAAAAGACACACAAATCCCTATATAAATGAGGCCTAAATAACTACCTTTTGGGCAGTTATCAAGGACGTAAAGGGAGTTTACGACACTTCAGGATTTGGGGATGCTGATGTGCAATTTGCTAACCGCAAGTGTACGGGTCAAGTAATAATATAGTGTTTTCGTGATTAAACGAGTGTCGTCCTCTGGATTGGTTTTCTAGCAAATTAAGTATCGTGAATACTTTTGTTCAATTTTATTTAGGGAGCAAAACTTGATGAGAAAGATAAATCTAAAGACAAAAGGCATAAAATAAAGGTGGAGACTCAAATGGAAAGACTCTTAGAGAATTGATTTCATTGTTGAGATTGAGGATAAATTAATGGGATGAATTTAACATGCAATTATTCTACCAAGTCTAGGAACCTTTTATCACAACTATCTCTCCTGAGCTTAATTGATTCTCATGCATGCAATCAACTTGATATCCCTATCTAAGTTCATAAACATGCAAGGCTTTGAGTTTAGTTCTTCAAGCAACTTCTAAAGTTATTCCAAATCCCGTCACAAACTTAGAATTTCTACTATAGTCATGCAATTAAATAGAGTAAGTCTTAGGCCAAATCCCCTCTCCCGAGCAAGATTCAACACTCAAATTATTCAACTAGTGATCAAGTAATTGAAAGCATTTAACCATAATTGTATAGGTAAAATAAATGCATATTCATACCACAAATCAATCCAACAAACTAAAACAACTACATCAATCCCTAAGACAAACAACTAGCAATTCATAGTCTTTAAACTACAAACACTAATTGAAAGAAAAGCCATAAAAACTACAAAAGGTAAGGGAAAGAGAAAGGAAAACTCGAATCTGTCGAAACCGGCACGTCCCCGTCACGATCTCCACGTCTTCTCGCTTGATTCCCGCTCCTTGGCCTTGCTTTAGCTCCCACCAAAGGTCTCTAGTCGAAATTAGGGCTAAAATCTAACCAATTGGGCTCCCCTTGGCCATAGCATGAAAAGAAGATTATATAGAAAATCGGCCGATAGCGTCGAGACGCTACAGACAGCGTCGTGATCCGCAAAATTGGAAAATTTGTCGATAGCGTCGCGACGCTGATAGCAAGCATAGCTAGCTATCTTTATTTATTTAATTTAGCTAGTCTTTGATGATTATCAGCCATTTTATTGCACTTAATTGTTTATTTTGTAGGAAATGGTTGATTGGAGCTATAGCGCAATATTAGAGTTAATCGGGTGCTCGGGACGTGAAAAGATGCAAAGGAATGAAAAGAGTTAAAGAGGAAAAAAGTCAAATTTTGGTCAACAGCAGGCTAGCATCGAGACGCTAGCTCTTGAGCGTCTCGACGCTCACATTCCATATCTGCTTAGGCGTGTAAAGGTCACAGCGTCGAGACGCTGCGACCTTAGCGTCTCGACGTTGTGTTATTTCACTTACTGAAACGCGCGTTTTGAAGGCAGCGTCGAGACGCTATGACGAAAAATCAGAATATAATGTCTTTTGCGGCTAGGTTTTGAGGGGGAAGCTTTTGGGATGTTTGAGAGCCGAAAAACAGGGCAGAACAGAGCATCTTGGAGCAAAAGCAAAGGGAGCAAGTTGGAAATCAACCCATCGTTCGTGGGGATCGTGACGGGGACGTTCGATCTCGGCCTACATTGAGTTTTCTTTTCCCTTTTCCTTTCTTTAGCTAGACTTTATGGCTTTTACATGTTTAGTTGAGCTTGTAATTCTATTCATGAGTAGCTAAACTCATAGCTTAGGGATTGATGTAGTTGATTGTGTTTATGGATTGATTTATGGTTTAAGTTGTGCAATGTTATTATGTTTGTAATCTTGATTTAATGCTTTCAATTAATTGGCCATTAGTTGGATGATTTAAGTTTCGAACTAGCTCGGGAGAGGGGATTTGATTTAGACTTACTCAAGATTGCATGACTAAAGTTTAGTTTCTATTTCGTGACGGTTTTAGACTAACTTTAGAATTGGTTAAAAGATCTCATTGCCTTGCATGATTAATAAACTTAGATAGGGATATCAAGTTGGTTAATTTGCATGAGAATCAATTATACTCGGGAGAGGTAGTTGTGATTAAAGGGTCTTTGGCTCATAATTTCATTGTGCATAGTAACTTATTCCTTAAAATCAATCCTAAACTAAATCGGCGAAATCAATTCCCTAAGTAGTTTTCCCAATTGAAATTCCACACTTTTTACTTGCTTTGATTTGGTTTTCTTATTATTCAATCATCACTTTTTGATCCCTAAATAAAATGAGCAAGATAATTCACAATACTTGATTTGCTTAAAAATCCAATCCAGAGGACGACACTCGTTTATACGAACTCTTTATTATTACTTGACCCGTGCGCTTGCGATTAGGAAAAGTCCACATCAGACGCTGGTCCTAGCATCGACGCTATGATTTTTTTTAAAAAAATTGAAGACTCCATTTGACTCCAATTGCTGAATTAAGCTTCAAACACATACTTCCTACAAATAAAACATAAAAATGCATAAATTTGGGTAAATAATTGTAAAAGATTAGCTTAATTAATCAGAGAAAAATAGCTAGCTATGCTCGCTGTCAAATACCCTCAAACTTAAGCTTTTGCTAGTCCTCGAGCAAACTAAAAATCAAGCATACAGTGGAAGAATTGATGCAACAAATATGACTTAATCCTCAAGGCTCAAAAGTCAATAGTGAAGCAAGCAAGAGACATGCACACAAGGACCAATGAGGGAGACAAATTAAAATTTTTCCAAAATTAACTTGCACAAGCGAGATCTAACTCAACAAGATCAGACTCTACTAGCCCAGGATTTGATTATTAAACTCTCAACTCATCTTCCCTCTACACTGGCACTAAGGTTTCACTAATGAGTTAATGGAACAAATTAGTTTGTTTTCCTCCATACTTAGGTGCTCATAATTAACAATTAAATTAAGCATGTATTTGTGGCACTAGCTTTCACACACCCATTGCAGGGACCCTTAACCTGAGTTTTCTCTGGTTGGCCTAACTGATCACAACAAAGGTAGCTCTTTTTGCCTAAACTTTATTAAACATTGCAAACTGTGCACAGGCCATGACATAATAATTTTTTTTTCAACAGTAACAACAAGAATGATTTTTCTTTGTTAACAAGATAGCAAATATTCTTTTTTTTCCTCCTAAGCAAGATCAAACATGCTAATTTGCCAAAAAAATTAACTCTTTAGCTCTTCCCTACACCTATCGAGGTGACAACAAGCATATGAACTCAATAATTCGCTCCTAAGCATTCAAATCCAAATCTAGCCAAGGCAAATACTCTACTCATGGAAGCCATCTCCTAGAAAAAGTTTAAAAAGTCTCCTTTTTTGGGCACTCATATTACAACTCATCGCAAGCTTGAAAATTGACAAGAAAGCCTATCCTAGGACATCATAATCATGCAAATATAGCATCTAGAAAACAACCATATGCTCAATTCAAAGAAAGCTCAAAACTATAGCCCGAACTCAGATGCTCAAGGGCTCCACAAACATGCTATTCCACCCCCAAACTTAAAACATGCATTGTCCTCAATTTATAAAGAAAATAAGGCATAATCAAGCATGAGAACAAAGAAAGAATGAAAGGAGTGAACAATACTGCCCTAGAATGATGATGACTTTTCTCATGGAAGCTTGAAAGCAAAGAAGAAACTGGAACCAAGACCTACAACACAAAAACAAACAATAAATCAAAAGCAAACAGGAAAGCACAACTACACTTACTTGGGTTGCCTCCCATAAGCGCTTGTTTAACGTCATTAGCTCGACGTGTTGACCGTGCTTCAAGGAGGCTTCTTTTCTGTGAATCCAACAGAGGTGCTCTTTCTTGCACCTTTCTTGTAGCCCATGAAAAGCACTTCAGATTGTCCCTTAGAGTCTTCTACTGCCTTAAAAATTTCTTTTTCGTTTCTGACTCTAAGAGTGATCTCCCTACGCTCAATATCAATAATCACTCGTCCAGTGGCGAGGAATGGTCTTCCTAGTATGACAGGTGTTGGGTTCCTAGAGTGAGTAAAAATATAATATGAAATACTCTAGAATTCATGTGCAAGTATACACAGTTTGCAGCAAGTAATATTATCAATCCAAGGTCTGAATGAGTTTCCACTTTACCTATTTTGTATAACTTTCTAAAGGTTTCAAAGATAATAAAAATGTTGGGTTTTATCGGAATTATGCTGAAGCAAAATAAATGACAGAACAACGAATAAACAAATAGACAGACAGATTAAAGACAGGCGCTGGTTAGGCTTTAGTGATTGTTCTAAGATATGCTCTAGCAATATTATTGATCATGCATCTCTCGCAGTATTATTAGCGGATTCCTCCCAGAACTCCGGATCTTTTGGGATATGTTTCAAACCTAATGAAGAGCGACCGATCGAGCACTAGGCAACTGGCTATCCCTAGCTCAGTCACTGGCGTTCACCAATACACAATGATCGTAATGTGGAGAATTGCCACACACTCTCTAAATCATCCCTGAAACTAGAGAGAGCTATCCATACCGGCTGGCCAGACGGGCATAAAATGAGAATAAGCACAACAATTAACCAAAATGCAATAGTCAATTTATTACTAGAGTTGAAGCACTGTAATCACATTATTCCTAACCAACACCTTAAGCTACTTAGTTCATAATAGGCATAGGAATACGAATTACAATCTGAGTATGCATGTCCATCACTACAAGTTAAATAAGAAGGTAAACTCCCTAATCAGCTTGTGGTTGATGGTGTTCTTGATGATCTTCAATCTCCCTACACTATTCGGCTTCCAAGGGAAAACATGGAATATTTTTTACTTTGACGGCTACTTCCTTTTATAGATGGATGGGAGGCTTGAATTAGGTCAACTAGGACACGTGTAAGGCTCTCCTTGATCCTTTATCCCGAAAATATCTCAATAGAAAGTCGGTTCATGAAGTTGGCTAACGAGCTGTGATGTGGCAGTTTCTGCTCCCAGTTTTGCTGCAGCGTAGAATTTGCTCCCTCCAGTCGCTCAGCAGCATAATCTGCATAAAGTGATTTCCAAAGCTTCCATTCTTCCAAATGGGTTAAATCATGTAATATCTCTCTAAAACCAACCCTATTAAGCATTAAAGACACACAAATCCTTATATAAATGGAGCCTAAATAACTACCTTTTGGGCAGTTATCAACAGGCATTGAAGGATTTTCTATCATGTCCATAACATACAAGTCAATAGGGAGGAAAAATCTACCTACTCTGATTAAAACATTTTCTACAATGCCAACTGGTCTAACCACAGACTGATCAGCCAAATGGAGCTTTACAAGAGTAGATTTAATCTCACATATGTCTAACTTTTTGCACAGAGATAGAGGAAGGATATTGATGCTAGCACCTAAATCACATAATGCTCTGAAAGAATACGTACCAAAACTGCAAGGAATCGAAAAACTCCCTGGATCTGTGATAACTGCCCAAAAGGTAGTTATTTAGACCTCATTTACATAAGGATTTGTGTGTCTTTAAGGCTTAATAGGGTTGGCTTTAGAGAGATATTACATGTTTTAACCCATTTGGAAGAATGGAAGCTTTGCAAATCATTTTGTGCAGAATCTGTTGCTAGGCGACTTGAGGGAGCAAATTCTATGTTGCAGCAAAACTGGGAGAAAGACTGCCACGTCACAGCTCGTTAGCCAACTTCATGAACCGACTTTTGTTGAGTTATTCTCGTGATAAAGGATCAAGGAGAGCCTTACACGTGTCCTAGTTGACCTAATTCAAGTCTCCCATCCTTCTATAAAAGGAAGTAGTCGTCAAAGTCAAAAGCATTCCAACTTTCCTTGGAAGCCGAGTAGTATAGAGAGATTAGAGATTACAAAGAACACCATTCTTCACAAGCTGGTTGAGGAGATTGTTATTTTCTTTATTATCTTGTAACTATGGACATGCCTACTCAGATTGTAATTCATGTTTCCATGTTTATTATGAACTAAGTAGCTTAAGGTATTGGTTAGGAATATGTAGTTGTTGTGCTTAAACTTTAGTAATATATTGATTATTGCATCTTGGTTAATTGTTGTGCCTATTTACATTTTATGCCCGCCTGGCCAGTTGGTGTGAATATCTCTCTCTAGTTTCAGGGATGATTTAGAGAGTGTGTGGCAATTATCCACACTACGATCATTGTGTATTGGTGAACGCCAGTGACTGAGCTAGGGATAGCCAGTTGCCTAGTGCTTGATCGGTCGCACTTCATTGGGGTTGAAACACATTCCAAAAGATTCGGAGTTCCGGGAGGAATCCGCTAATAATACTGCGAGAGTTGCATGATCAATAATATTGCTAGAGCATCGTTTTAAACAACTATTAAGCCTAACCAGCGCCTGCCTTTAATCTGTCTATCTATTTGTTTATTCTTTGTTCTGTCATTTACTTTGCTCCAGCATAATTCTTATAAAACCAAATCATTGTTACCATCTTTGAAACCATTAGAAAGTTACACAAAATAGGTAAAGTGGAAGCTAATTCAGGACTCGCATTGATAATATTACTTGCTGCAAACTGTGTATACTTGCACAGGAATCCTAGAGTCTTTTATATCATATTCTTACTCACTCTAGGAGCCCAACAAGTTTTTGGCGCCGTTGCCGGGGAACTGAATAAGTTTTTATCTGATTTGTTTTGTGTATGTGTTTTAGTGATTTGGTGCTAGAACTTTTTGATTGTTTCTTTTGTTTTTACAGGTGTGAGCTTGGTGCATGAGCGATCTGCCTGGGGTAAGGTTCGAGCTTGATCCAGAAATTGAAAGAACATTCAGGATAAGAAGGAGAGAGCAACGCAGAAACCAGATGGAGAACGTGTCGCGCCTTCCGGAGGGTCTTGAAGGTCCAGCAGACCCCAGAATCATTTGCTGCAGCAAAACCCGCTGTTTGAACAAAATGAGCAGCAAAATAATCAGGCTGAGAATCCTATCTTGATAGCGAACGATAGGACCAGAGCCATTCGAGCGTATGTTGTCCCTATGTTTAATGAGTTGAATCCAAGGATTGCACGTCCCGAAATCAAAGCGGCAAATTTTGAAATGAAATCGGTAATGTTTTAGATGTTGCAAACCGTGGGGCAATTCCATGGTTTGTCATCTGAAGGCCCTCATTTACATCTTAAGTCTTTTCTAGGAGTTAGTGATTCTTTTGTAATTCAAGGAGTGCCTAGAGATGCTCTTAGATTAACTTTATTCCCGTATTCTCTTAGAGATGGAGCGAAGTCATGGTTGAACTCTTTTGCTCAAGATCAATTAGGACATGGGATGAGTTAGCAGAAAAATTTTTGAGTAAATATTTCCCACCTAATAGAAATGCTAAATTAAGGAGTGAAATAGTAGGGTTTAGGCAACTTGAAGATGAGACTTTTAGTGAGGCTTGGGAAAGGTTTAAGGAGCTTTTGCGAAAGTGTCCCCACCATGGTTTACCTCATTGTATTCAAATGGAAACATTTTACAATGGTTTAAATGGAGTAACCCAAGGTATGGTCGATGCTTCGGCTGGAGGGGCCCTTTTGGCAAAGACTTTTGATGAAGCTTATTAGATTTTAGAAAGAATATCGATTAATAGTTGTCAGTGGTCAGATATTAGAGGCACAAATAAAAATGTTAAGAGTGTATTAGAGGTTGATGGTGTGTCCACCATTAGGGCTGATTTTGCTATGATTGCTAACGCTCTTAAGAATGTGACAGTGATTAGTCATCAGCAGCCACCAACTATGGAGCCTACTGCAGTGGTGAACCAAGTGGCAGAGGAAGCATGTGTCTATTGTGGTGAAAATCACAACTACGAGTTTTGCCCCAGCAATCCAGCTTCTGTGTTTTTTGTAGGTAATCAGAGGAATAACCCTTACTCTAACTTTTATAATCCAGGTTGGCACAATCACCCCAACTTCTCATGGGGAGGACAAGGAAGTAATGTGCAAGCACAACAAAAGGTGAACCAGTCGGGATTTGCTATAGCGCAGGTATTGCCCCAAAAAAATAAGCAGGCTTTGCCCCAGCAAAATTCGAGAAGTTCTCTCGAGGCGATGATGAAATAATTTATGGCTCGTACAGATGCCGCAATTCAAAGTAATCAAGCTTCGATGAGGGCTCTGGAGTTGCAAGTGGGTCAGCTAGCTAGTGAGCGAAAGGCAAGGCCTCAAGGTAAGGAGCAAGTAAAAGCAGTAACTCTTAGGAGTGGTAAGCCATTAGAAGAGCCTAGTAAAACCCATGTTATAGTTAAAAATGGTGATAAAAATGTTGTCGTTGAGAAAGAGTTGGAGTCTGGTCAGGGTGCTGGAGGCAGTAATAAAAATGCTGGAGCATCTGATTCTGTTCCAGATGTAGAACCACCTTATGTGCCGCCCCCACCTTATGTACCACATCTACCTTTTCCACAAAGGCAAAAGCCTAAGAATTAGGATGGTCAATTTAAAAAGTTTTTAGAGATTCTTAAGCAATTGCATATAAATATCCCTTTAGTAGAAGCTATAGAGCAAATGCCTAATTATGCTAAATTTCTTAAGGATATTTTAACTAAAAAGAAGAGGTTAGGTGAGTTTGAAACTGTATCTCTTACTGAGGAATGTAGTGCTATTCTGAAGAATGGGCTACCACCCAAGGCTAAGGATCCGGGATCATTTACTATACATGTATCTCTAGGTGGAAAAGAGTTAGGTAGAGCACTCTGTGATTTAGGTGCAAGCATTAACCTTATGCCTCTTTCGGTCTATCAAAAGTTAGGTATTGGTGAAGCTAGGCCTACCACAGTCACACTCCAACTAGCTTATAGGTCTATCACATATCTAGAGGGTAAAATTGAGAATGTCTTAGTAAAAGTGGATAAATTCATATTTCTTGTTGATTTTATTATTTTAGACTATGAGGCTGATAAAGATGTCCCAATAATTCTAGGTCGTCCATTCTTGGCTACTGGTAGGGCGTTAATAGATGTTCAAAAAGGGGAGTTAACAATGAGAGTCTGTAATGAGGAAGTGAAATTTAATGTGTTTAAAGCCATGAAGTATCTAGACGAAATGGAGGATTGCTCCTTCATTAGGATTCTGGAGAGCAAAGTTATTAAGACAGCAATACAGGATTCGGCTAGTAAGCATTCGGAAGAGCATGGAGAGGTTAGTGTAGAAGATTTAGAAGTTTGTTTGTTAGAAAGGAAAAATGAAAAAGAGTTGTTTAGGTGTGAGGATGTTTTTGAGTCTTTAGATTTAGATCAAAGGAAAGCTCCTCCTATTAGGCACCTACTTTAGATTTGAAGCCCTTGCCGGATCATCTAAAGTATGTGTATCTTGGGGAAGGTGAAACGTTGCCCATTATTGTTGCATCAGATTTAATGCCAGAGCATGAGGAGGCCTTAATAAAATTGCTGCAGCAATACCGCAAGGCTATAGGTTGGACGTTGGCTGACATTCAGGGAATTAGCCCATCTTTTTGTATCCACAAAATCACCCTAGAGGAGGGATCCTTTAGGAGTATTGAGCAACAAAGAAGGCTTAACCCTGCAATGAAAGAGGTTGTTAAAAAGGAGGTGATTAAATGGTTGGATGCTCGGATCATTTATCCAATTGCCGATAGCAATTGGGTAAGCCCTGTCCAATGTGTTCCTAAGAAAGGATGTGTCACTGTGGTAAGTAATAAAGACAATGAGTTGATTCTAACAAGGACAGTAACTGGCTAGAGGGTTTGTATGGACTATAGGAGGCTTAATAAGGCCACCCGTAAGGACCATTTCCCTCTACCATTTATTGACCAGATGTTGGATAGATTGGCTGGTCAGGCCTACTACTGTTTCTTAGATGGTTACTCTGGGTATAACCAGATTACTATTGCTCCTGAGGATCAGGAGAAAACCACTTCCATCTGTCCTTATGGGACGTTTGCTTTTAGGCGAATGCCTTTTGGCCTTTGTAATGCTCCAGCAACATTTCAGCGGTGTATGCTAGCAATTTTTTCTGATATGATTGAGTCCACTGTTGAGGTATTTATGGATGATTTTTCAGTGTTTGGAGGGTCTTTTCAGAGTTGTTTTGATAATTTAGCTCAGGTGTTAAAGAGATTTGAGGATACCCATCTAGTTCTTAATTGGGAAAAATGTCACTTCATGGTAAAGGAGGGCATAGTGTTAGGTCATAGGATTTGTAAGAATGGTCTAGAAGTTGATAGAGCAAAAATAGAGGTGATTTAGAGATTAGAACCATCGAATTCAGTGAAGGGAATTCAGAGTTTTTTAGGACATGTTGGATTTTATAGGAGGTTCATAAAGGATTTTTCCAAAATCAGTAAACCTTTGTGTAACTTATTGTGTACTGATCATGTTTTTGACTTTAATGCAGATTGTAGGAAGGCTTTTGAGACTTTAAAAGCTGCTTTAGTCTCAGCACCTATTCTTTGTGCACCTAATTGGAATTTACCATTTGAGGTAATGTGTGATGCGAGCGATGTTGCGGTGGGTGCTATGATGGGGCAAAAGCTGGGCAAATTTATCCATCCTATATATTATGCAAGCAAGGTTTTAAATGAAGCACAAGTTAACTATACAACTACGAAAAAGGAGTTGTTAGCTGTTGTGTTTGCTTTTGAGAAATTTCGGTCATATTTGGTTGGATCCAAAGTCACAGTGTTCACGGATCATGCAGCAATAAGGTATTTAATGACTAAGA
The DNA here is from genome assembly GCA_036850905.1 of Luffa acutangula. Classification (NCBI taxonomy): domain Eukaryota; kingdom Viridiplantae; phylum Streptophyta; class Magnoliopsida; order Cucurbitales; family Cucurbitaceae; genus Luffa; species Luffa acutangula. Next base: position 25,081,415 of record CM072089.1, on the reverse strand, counting down.
AAGATGCAAAGCCTAGACTAATTCGTTGCGTTTTGTTATTGCAGGAGTTCGACTTAGAGATAAAGGACAAGAAGGGATCAGAAAATGTTATTGCAGATCGTTTATCTCGTCTTGATCCATCATCATCTTTCCTGGAGCAATCTACCATTTCAGATTCTTTTCCAGATGAACAGCTATTTGTTGTTGAGGTAAAGGTAGTCAGGGATGTCCTTTGGTATGCTGATATTGCCAACTTTTTGGTAAAGGGAGTCACTCCTATTGACATGGATTGGAGGTAGAAGAAAAAAATTAAGCATGATGCAAAATTTTTCTATTGGGATGAGCCATTTATGTATAAGCAATGCTCTGACGGTACTATTCGTAGGTGTGTTTCAGGTGCTGAAGCAAAGGAAATCCTAGAGCAATGTCACTCTTCGTCGTATGGAGGTCATTTCAGCGGTCAGACGACAGCTATGAGGATTTTGCATAGTGGATTCTTCTGGCCTACCTTATTTAAGGATGCCCATTGGTTTTTCAAGCATTGTGATGCTTGCCAAAGGAGAGGAAACTTGGGGCCTAGAGATGAAATGCCTCTTACTTATATCTTAGAAGTTGAATTATTCGATGTATGGGTCATTGATTTTATGGGGTCATTTCCCCCTTCTAATGGCAATGTTTTTATCTTATTGGCAGTTGATTACGTGTCCAAATGGGTGGAGGCCATTGCATGCCATCAGAGTGACGCTAAGACTGTTGCAAGGTTTCTTCAATCGCACATCTTTGCGCGGTTTGGGACACCTAGAGCTCTAGTGAGTGATGAGGGTACACATTTTGTTAATAATATCTTAACTAAGTTGTTAGCTAAGTATGGGATTAAGCATAGGATAGCTACCCCTTATCACCCACAAGCAAATGGTCAAGCTGAAATTAGTAATAGGGAAATTAAAGCGATTCTAGAGAAAGTAGTCCATCCATCTAGGATGGATTGGTCTTTTAGGTTGGATTAGGCTCTTTGGGCTTATAGGACAGCCTATAAGACTCCTCTAGGTATGTCTCCCTATAGGTTAGTATATGGGAAAGTTTGCCATCTACCATTGGAGCTAGAGCATAAAACGTTTTGGGCTTTGAAAAAGTTAAATTTTGATCTGAGTCGTGTAGGAGCAATCAGAATGCTGCAGCTTAATGAATTGGAGGAATTTCGCCAATTTTCTTATGAGAATGCGAAAATGTATAAAGAAATGACTAAGTTGTGGCATGACAAGAAAATGAAATCTAAAGAGTTTGTCAAGGGTCAAAAAGTCTTGCTTTATAATTCTAGATTGAAGTTATTTCCTGGGAAACTAAAATCTAAATGGTCATGACCATTTACTGTGGTTGAGGTTTTTCCCATATTCCCTGGCGATCTGTTGAACCCCTGGATTCCGCCCCCACCTGCTAAAAGAGGAGAAGAGAATGATGATGAAGAGCAGGGTCAGGAAGATTGATGGCTGAGATGATCTTCAGTGAGCATTACTTTTGTTCCTAAAATTTTGTTTGCTCGAGCATATTTGACCTCGTTTGCTTGTTTCTTTTTAATTTTTCTGCTTTAAAAATATATCTCGGCTATGTACTTTCTTTTCTTATGTTTTTAAAGAAATTTCTAGATGTTTTCATTCCATGAGCACTGACTAACTCTAACTTAACTATTTTCTTCTGAATTTTTGAAGCTTGGACTGATTAAGCTTAATTAGATCAAGGTATTCTGATCTCCAGAAACCTTTTGCTTGAGCATTTCTTCTAGCGTGGACTGTTGCTGCGACAAAGAAGATTTTTGAGGTAGTATTGACTTCTATGATCCACTTTAAGCTTCGTTCTAGTCCCACGCTTAGTTTAAAAATCAGAAAGAAAAATTTAAGTTTGGGGGTATAAATTGCAAAATTAATGATTCATTGGGGACAATGAATATTTCAAGTTTGGGGGACTTTTTGCTACTCCAATTGTTCTGCTTGAGCATTCCTCTCCTTCAAGTAAAAATTTGCTAGGTTGTTGAGTAACCGGGGACATTTGTGATACCCACAGTTTGTCTTCGCGTCAAAAGGTAACCTAGGAAATGTGGAAAAAATGAGAAAAAAAATTATTTGCTGAAGATTTTGCTGAAAAATTGATGGAGCAAAAGTTTTGAAGGATGAATGATGATCCAGCAGTTTTTCTGTCTCCCAGAACTTAGGTGAGCTTCATCATAAAATGTCGCCATTCTGAGGGGCAAGAGATGGAATAACTAAGGATTCTTGAGCTTTATAAAGAGTATTGAGCCTAGTTGGTGATGAGTTTGAGGCAAGGGTATACTGCACCATAAAGTGGGTCATCCCATGCTTAAGAACTTATGACTGTAAGGCTGCTTTAAGTCTGAAAAAAAAAATAAACTCCTTGAAAATATGTTTTAAGATGTTTGATAATAGAGCTAGGTTGTGGTAAGTTTTTAGAATTAAGTTAAAAATGGTGATTATTTGTCCATGCGGGAGGAATCATTTTGCTGTAGCAGAGCTCGGTTTTGCAGAGTGCTCAGGTAAAGGTCAAAGGTAGTATTGGATTGTCTAATTTGATTAAGCTAATTCTTTGTCTAATGTTTTAAATTCTTAAGGGAAGGTGAGTTAGTATTGCTCGGGACGTGCAATAGTTCAAGTTTGGGGGTGTGATAACTGCCCAAAAGGTAGTTATTTAGGCCTTATTTACATAAGGATTTGTGTGTCTTTAAGGCTTAATAGGGTTGGTTTTAGAGAGATATTACATGTTTTAACCCATTTGGAAGAATGGAAGCTTTGGAAATCATTTTGTGCAGAATCTGTTGCTGGACGACTTGAGGGAGCAAATTCTATGTTGCAGCAAAACTGGGAGAAAGACTGCCACTTCACAACTCGTTAGCCAACTTCATGAACCGACTTTTGTTGAGTTATTCTCGTGATAAAGGATCAAGGAGAGCCTTACACGTGTCCTAGTTGACCTAATTCAAGCCTCCCATCCTTCTATAAAAGGAATTAGCCGTCAAAGTCAAAAGAATTCCAACTTTCCTTGGAAGCCGAGTAGTATAGAGAGATTAGAGATTACCAAAAACACCATTGTTCACAAGCTAGTTGAGGAGATTGTTATTTTCTTTATTATCTTGTAACTATGGACATGCCTACTCAGATTGTAATTCATGTTTCCATGTTTATTATGAACTAAGTAACTTAAGGTGTTGGTTAGGAATATGTAGTTGTTGTGCTTAAACTTTAGTAATATATTGATTATTGCATCTTGGTTAATTGTTGTGCCTATTTAAATTTTATGCCCGCCTGGCCAGCCGGTGTGAATATCTCTCTCTAGTTTCAGGGATGATTTAGAGAGTGTGTGGCAATTATCCACACTACGATCATTGTGTATTGGTGAACGCCAGTGACTGAGCTAGGGATAGCCAGTTGCCTAGTGCTTGATCGGTCGCACTTCATTGGGGTTGAAACACATTCCAAAAGATCTGGAGTTCCGGGAGGAATCCGCTAATAATAATGCGAGAGTTGGATGATCAATAATATTGCTAGAGCATCGTTTTAAACAACTATTAAGCATAACCAGCGCCTGCCTTTAATCTGTCTATCTATTTGTTTATTTTTTTCTGTCATTTACTTTGCTCCAGCATAATTCTTATAAAACCAAATCATTGTTACCATCTTTGAAACCATTAGAAAGTTACACAAAATAGGTAAAGTGGAAGATAATTCAGGACTCGGATTCATAATATTACTTGCTGCAGACTGTGTATACTTGCACAGGAATCCTAGAGTCTTTTATATCATATTCTTACTCACTCTAGGAGCCCAACAATCTGCTACTTTTTCAGGTACCTTCTGTTGTACTCTGGTGCTGCATTTGGAAGCGAGATATACAGTGTCAACCTTCTTTTCCTTTCGCTTTTTTGCTAACCACTCCTTCATGAACCTGTTATATTGGGGCATCTCTAACGCCTCTGCAAAAGGAATATTAATGTTCAGATTGATAAAAGCATTCATGAATTTTTCAAACTGAACCTGATTGTTCTTTTTCTTCTTTTTCTTTTTCTTGTCTTTGAGGACCATCAAGGGAGGAGAAGGAATAGGAGGCTCAGGTTCAGGCTTTTCCGCTTCATCAGATGATGTGTCCTCCTCAACTTCCCCAGTAGGGGTGTCATAATCCTCCGACTCAGGCTCCTCTTCGACTTCCTCCTGGTGCACAGTGATTGCCTTACAGTACTTCATCTGGGTTTTCTCCTGCTCAGCTGGGGCCTTACCTTTATTCATGGTGCTTACAACACTTACCAACTGTCCCAGCTGAGTCTCAATGTTCTTGATGGCAGCACTGTGGCCATTCACTGTTGAGTTGATGGCAATGACTGCCTCCTCCAATTTGGTTGTCCTGTTACTAGACTCTGCAATGAAAGCTCCAACAAGATCTTCTAACTTTTTATTTTCTTGAGTTTGAGGGACAAAACCAGGAGGATTAAGTACATTCTTAGTTTTAGAATAGGAGAAATTTTCATGGTTCCTATTATTAGGGTGATAATGTGTAGGTGTAGAATTATTATTATATCCCCTAAAATTAGAATTTGATACATACTGAACCTGTTCAATGGTCTCCTCCTGAGGTCTAGATGCTAATGCAGCAGCTGATTCAATTGACTGTGCACTCCCTGTACCTGAAAATTTCATAAAAGCATTAGCAAGGGAGGTCATTTGGGTCTGGAGTGCACTTACCTTGTCAATCTCAAACACTCCAGCAGTAATCTTTTTAGGTGCAGACCGCTCAGATGGCCACTGATAGCTGTTGGTGGCCATATCCTGTAGAAGTGTACCAGCATTTTCCACGGTCTTGGACAACAGAGTCCCACCTGCAGCTGCATCAACAATCGTTTTTGTACTAGGAGTTAAACCATTATAAAACAATTGTACCTGAAGCCAGTCGGGGTATCCATGTTGAGGACACTTCCTCAGTAAACTCTTTAAATCGTTCCTAGGCTTCGAACAGTTGCTCATCATATTGTTGTTGGAATGTCCCAATCTCAGTCCTCAGCTTGACCGTCTTTGCAGGAGGGAAAAATTTCTTCAAAAATGCCTGGACCAAAGCATCCCAGGTGGTGATGCTCCCAGGGGGAATAGATTGCAACCAATCTCGTGCTTTATCCTGCAAAGAAAAAGGGAACAAGCGTAAGCGAATGGCATCCTTAGAAACTCCATTAATTTTTACCGTCCCACAAAGGTTCAAAAATGATTTTAGATGAGAATTTGAATCCTCGGTGGGCGATCCTCTGTATGCACAGTCTCGGACCATCTGAATGAGACTGGTCTTCAGCTCAAAGTTGTTGGCATTGATCGGGGCATAGACAATCCCCGATTGTTGCCCCTGAAACACGGGCTGAAAGTAATCTCTAATAGGCCTAGGCTCCTCAGGTGGATTTTGGTCAGCCATTTGAATAATCTCTCCGTTTTTCCTTCGAAGCCTATGAATTGTTCTCTCGATCTCGGGATCCAACGGTATCAATTCTCTACTACCACGCATAAACAAACTAAACTACCCTAAAAAAAGAAACTAATTATGGAAAGAAATAAAGAAAAGAAAACAACTAATCTAAATATGGAAAATATAATCTAGAAAAGGAAACAAAATAACCTAATATGGAATGCAAAAATAAATATGGCAAACACAAATAAGGAAACTAACAAATAAGGAAAAACTAATCTAAAAAAAGAAAAACAAGAAACAAATAAGGAAAAGATTACACAACTAAAAGAAATACTAAACTAGAAAAGCAAATATGGAAAGAAAAACAAATAAGGAAAAATGCAATCAACGTAGAAAAATAAAAATACACCCTAAATTAAGACCGAACAATTTTTCACAATATTGATCTAACTAACTGTTCCAATCCCCGGCAACGGCGCCAAAAACTTGATGTGGAATTTTCCTTACCGCAAGCGCACGGGTCAAGTAATAATAAAGTGTTCGTATAAACGAGTGTCGTCCTCTGGATTGGATGTTTAAGCTAAATCAAGTATTATGAATTATCTTGCTCAATTTTATTTAGGGAACACAATGTAGTAAGTGAATGATATGAAAACTAAATCAAAACAAGCAAATAAAAAATAGTGGAGATGCAATTGAAAGAACACTTAGGGAATTGATTTCGCCAATTTTAGTCAAAGATTGATTTTAGGAATAAGTTATCATGCACAATGCAATTATGAGCCTAAGACCCTTTAATCACAACTACCTCTCCCGAGTATAATTGATTTTCATGCAAATTAATCAATTTGATATCACTATCTAAGTTTATTAACATGCAAGGCAATGAGATCTTTTGACCAATTCTAAAGTTAATCTAAAAACCGTCACGAAATTAGAAAATAAACTTTAGTCATGCAATCTTGAATAAGTCTATGCTAAATCCCCTCTCCCGAGCAAGAATTAACACCTACATCATCCAATTAATGGCCAATTAATTGAAAGCATTAAATCAAGATTACAAACATAATAACCATTGCACAACTTAAACCATAAATCAATCCATAAACTAAATCAACTACATCAATCCCTAAGCTACAAGTTTAGCTACTCATACATGTCATTACAAGCACAACTAAACATGAAAAAGCCATAAAATCTAGCTAGAGAGAAGTACAAGGAAAGGAAACAGTTAATATCGTTGATCCCGGCACGTCCCCGTCTCGGTATCCACGCCACCAAGTGAGATTCCCGGTCCTCGTCCTTGCTTCAGCTCCCATAGTAGGTCTCTAGTCGAAATTAGGGTTCAATTCTCTCAATTTGGCCTCCAAAAAGTCCCAAAACGAAGTCCTCTAAAAACCTAGCCGAAAAGAAGCTTATATTCTGTTTTTTCGTCATAGCGTTGAGACGCTATCAAGACAGCGCCTCGACGCTGCCTCTAAAACATGCGTGTCTGGAATGGAAATTACACAGCGTCGAGACGCTAAGGTCGCAGCGTCGAGACGCTATGACCGTTTCGCGCCTATTCAGATAAGGAATGCTAGCGTCGAGACGCTCAAGGGCTAGCGTCATGACGCTAGTCTGCGTTTGACCCTATTTTGACTTTTTTCCTCTTTGACTTTTTTTTCATTCCTTTGCATCTTTTCGTGTCCCGAGCACCCGATTAACTCCACTATTGCATTTTAGCTCCAATCAACCATTTCCTACAAAATAAACAATTAAGTGCAATAAAATGGAACATAAATCATAAAAGACTAGCTAAATTAAATAAGGAAAAATAGCTAGCTATGCTCGCTATCATAACCCTCCCACTTTTAGATCGCAGAGGTACGCACCAACAAGCTACCGTAAGGAAAGACGACTGTTGATGAACCTACCTAATTGACCCTATCCATTTCTGGAGTTCACGGTGTTCTGAAACCTACGATCAGGTCCTCCAAAGGGATGGTCGCTCCCAGGGCAACACGCGAGCGGATCTTAAGAATCTCACGGTGCGACCTAGGGGTGGAGAGCGTAGGGTACGTTGACACGCATCCTTCTCCGACTTACTATGAACACTTTCCCCATCCACTTGGTATTGACCCATGCACACACTCTACGAAGGGAGGCCGCTCCCAAGGCGACACAAAGTCGAGCATGGATCTCACGGTGTGAACGCAGGGGGACGTGAGAGGAAAAACTCAAAATGAACATCTTTTTTATATACTTTTTCTCCCACTGAAGTGTCCTATTTTCATTTTAGGGTTTATTTTGACTTAGACAAAATCCGGCTAATAAAATTACCTAAATCTAGGTGATACGTTCAAGGGTTGGACTTAACCTATGATGTCTAGGTGATAAACTCATATTAAAACCTAAGATCCAAGGTTGTTTGTATGTAACTTTAACTCGTATGTGGGGACATACGGGGATCGATGTTCGAGTAACAACCTAAAAGGTTTATAGTACAAGGATAAAGGTTGGGTACCTTATCCTGGTAACACTATGAGATACGGCTCGCTATGTATTTGATATAGACGTATTGATCCAAGGCGTCCATGTAGGAGACATGCGAGCGGGGGTATCCTATGCAATGAGTTTGCATAAGACCGGACCATGAAATAGTAAACCACTAGATATAACATCGTTAACTAGTTAGATTACTATTTCAATAGGATGGTCTAGGTAACTCAGTCTTAATCTTGAGTGTTTCATGAACATGAGGGATTGTCCTTTGATTAGCATGGGTGAGAGTGGCCAATACGCCGACTCAATATGCCTTCCTTTTTGGGGACAATACCGAATGGGAGGTTGGGGACATGACAACACAAAAAGGAATTCACTTCTTCCCACTTCCAGGAGAAGTAGATGAATGTTCCCTTAAGTGGTGACTCTGGGACTTGAACAAAGGGATCTCACCCTCTCACTGGCCCCAGAGGGACTTTCTGTTTATTGGTTGGACCATAAACAGGTTGTTCATTAGAGAAGCACTGGTACTTAAGGAGACAGATGTAACACAGGGGTAAAACGGTAATTTGACCTAGCTGTAGTTACGGACACTCGTGAAGGATTGACTTACCGGTATAGGTCTATATCCGTGGACACAGAAATGTTCTACAGTGGGAAGAGTTCAGTTGTGGGTCTTTAGTGGAATGACCCACAGTTAATGAATATTGGTTAACCTGGTTAATGAGTTTTAATCTATTAACCTCATATCATTGAAGCTTCTCATATGTAGGTCCATTAGGTCCCCCTGCTAGCTCGTAAAGAGTAATTAGGAACAAATATATCTTGAGAGAATTTGAATAGTTCAAAATAATATTGGGAATTAAGTTAATTGTATGAGATACAAATTGATATAATGTATAGTGATGCATTAAAATATAAAGACTAATTTGAGATTAAACTTTATTATATTGAGAGATTGATATATTTGAAAGAGTTCAAATATATGTCTAATTAAATATATGGTATTTAATTAGAAGATGAATTAATTAATTATTCAATTTAGTTTAAATTAAATGAGATTTAATTAAACTATAGTCTATGAGAGAAATAAATATTTGAAGAAGTTCAAATATTAATATGAATTTGATTCATATTAAATTGATAGGATATAAGAGAATTTGAAGGAGTTCAAATTTTAATATGAATTTGATTCATATTATAGAATTAATTAATTAAAGGCCTGAAATTAAATGTATGATATTTAATTGGGTAATTAATTAACTAACTAATAGAAGGTCTGAAATTAAATATATGATATTTAACTGGTGATTAATTAATTAAAGAATTAATTAATTGGAAATTAATCAATTATGAAAATGATTAATCACTTATGGAAGTAATCAATCATTTATGGAAATGATTTAATCACTTATGGAAGTGATCAATCATTTATGGAAAAGATTGATCAATTATGGAATTGATTGGTCATGGAATTGATTAATTATGGAAAAGATTAAATCAGTTATGGAAATAATTGATCTTAAATGAATATTTTATTCATGGCCTTTCTCCTATAAATAGAACATTAAACCTAGGGTTTAGGTACTACAACATAAGGCCACAAGAATGCACTCTTACATTCTCTATAGTCTCCCTCTCATATTCTCTAGACCCAAGAACTCTAGGGAGAATTTTCTCTCTAGAGTTTTTCCCATTCAAGATTAAGTAGTCTCACAACTACGTTCCTAATCACAGAGTCATAGCGGGAAAGATCAATTGGTGGTGTCCCAATTGTTGATGCAAAATCAAGAAAGGTGTCTGTTGAAGTATTCAGAGTCGTCAACGACGGTATGTTTGCTTCTCCCCTTTAGATTTAGATCTAATAATTTTTGTATGCTTAGCCTTAAGTTTGTATAGAATTTGTTCTATGTTTTTTGCCAATGTAATAGTATTTTTGGATAAACAAAATTAACTACGAATCGGTCCCAATGACGCTTCCGCTTTAACAGAATTGGGGAATTCCAAATCCTTACAGTGGGGACATACAGGGATCAATGTTCATTAGAGGATAAGTGGAACATAAGGAACAAGAAGTACTATAGGGGTAAAACGGTTATTTGACCTAGCTATAGCTACGAACAACCTGTGAAGGAACGACTTACTGAACATGGTTAAATCAAGTGGACGGAAATATATCTATAGTGAGGGGAGTGCAACTATCGAGCTATAGTGGAGTGTCCCGATAGTTAACGAATGTTGGCTAGCTTAGATAATGAGATTAGTCGATCAGCCTCGAATCGTTGGAGCCCGTGATCTATAGGTCCATTAGGTCCCCCTACTATCTCATATTGAATTAAACACCTAGAATCCACTTTGAGTTGCATTTTCACCATGTGTCTAGTGTCATGAAGCTTGTCTTTGCATGGGAGAGGTCTATAAAAGGAGCTTGAATCAGATTCAAGGTTTTTTTAAGCTTTCATCTTAGTGTTATGCTGCAAAATTTCTCCCTCAAGCATTCTCTCATCTCATTTCTTCCTAAAGCTTGTACCTTCAAGCATTCCCTTCCTATATCTTACTTCTATAGACTCCCACAAGTCTTTCTAGGCCCAAGAGGATAGTAGGGAAGACTCTAGAGGTTGTCCAAGGAGCATAGGAGAGGCAAACACCACAAGGAGTTCCACATAAGTGAGCTACAAAGGTTGGTGTTCTCTAAACTCTACATTTTGTCTTTTGTAGAACATGCATGCTTTAGGAGCAAACTTGAATGTCTTAAGTGCTTTCGATCTTCAATTGCTTCCTCATGTGTTATATGAACACCTTCACTTGGTATCAGAGCATGATTAGAGCACTTAAGTCGTTTTAATTTTGCTGTGGTGGGTACCATTTGGAAATTCAATTTTCTGTGTGCTAAAATGGAAGTGTTCTGGTTTGGCAATTTTTTGAGCCTTTAAATCTTCATGAAATTGTAATTGCTCGGAAATGTAAGAGCGTTAATGTGTGTACTAGAGTCTGTAATTTTTATAGAGTCATTAGAGTCCATATAGGCTGTTAAATCGAAGCAAAACGGGAGAAGACGCAGCAGAAAACAGCAGCAGGAAGCTGCTGTTGTGACAGCGTCGGGACGCTCTTCAAGTAGCGTCCCGACGCTGTTGAAGAAAATTTCCAGAATCTGCATTTTTCCAGCTGCTCTCCTTGGTCCGGTTCGGTTTGTTTGCAGCCGGTTCAGCCCCTATACACACTTTTGAAGGTCGGTTCACTCCATGAAGGGTTGGTTCGGGTCGGTTCGTGAAGCTCGAGATTGATTCAAACAATTTGTTATTAATTATTATTGTAATAATTAGTTAATTGTTTGTTTTTGGATTGCCAAACCATTCCATTTTAGCTTGATTTAATTTCTTTATGCATTGTGAATGTATGATTTAATTAAATGATTGTATGTGCATTATGAGCATGCCATATAGTTTAAAATCCCACCATAGGAAAGCATGATCATGCATTTTTATTTTTAATAAGTGTTATTAATTATTAAAATGCATAAGGAAAATTTCATGTTAAATTGATATAAATGTTGTATTGATTTAGGGAGATTCATGCTTGAATGGTTAATTAAAATTGATTAATTGATATATAAAAGTTATATATTCAAAGATAAAATTAACCTAGCATGAAGCATGAAATTTCCTTAGTGTTTGTTTATAAAGTGTTATATGCAAATGGGGAAGCATGTTATAGATTAGATTTATAATTGTTATAAATCACATAGAAATCTAAAATCTATAACAAAGAAAAAAGTGCATGCTCACTTAGGGTTAAATTGAATCCAACTCTCGATCGATTTCAATTAGATTCAAATAGGTCGATAAACTTGTAAAACATAGGTTACAAGAGAACTCACCCGACAAGATGTTGTCTAAGGCTGGAGGTATTTAAGTTGACGGTCTACGGAACACCTCCTACCTGGGCATCGAGTCGGTTCTTGAGTTAAAGTTAACCCAGTTTTATGAGCATGCACGTGTGTGATGTGAGGTTTTAATCGTTATCACCTAGGCATCGTAAGATTAAATGAACTTAGACTTAAGGTTATTCAATTAGCCGGAATTCGCCTAAGTATAAGTTTACCCAAAAACCGTTTAAAATACTTAGTGGGAGGGGAGAGATATATCAAATCCATTTCCCTTTCACGCTCTCCCTTTTGTTCACAATGTGAGATTTATGTTTGGCCTCGTGTTGATTATACCTCAGCTGCTCCATTCGGAAGGTGTTTGCATAAATCAATAACAAGGTGAATGGAGAAAGTATTTATAGTAAGTGAGTGAAGGAAGTGTGTCAACACATCCTGCGGTCTCCTCCGTTAGGTTGCACCGTGAGATTTCCCTGTTGCGACTGCTTGTATGCCCTGGAGCTACTAACCATTCGGAGGATTGTAACATGGAGATCGGAGCAACGCAAACTCTAGAGATGGATAGGATTACTTAGGACCATTTCCAACATTAGCTTTTCCATTCGGTAGCATTGTTGGGGTCGTCGTTCTCTGTAATCTTAAAACGGCGGGACACACTTACAAGGGTTACTAAGTGTTAGTAAATTCCTGACCAAACGTAACGATAACTAAACGACTATAGGAATAAGAGTTATTCTGGGATTAGTATTTAGTCAAGAACGTCTTGGTTTAGTGACAGAGTAATTGACTGCCCCTCGGTAACGGTTGCTCTAACTCACTAAAGTGTTGTTGCAAAATAATAATCCTGGGTACATTATTACTTTTGCTAAAACCTGATTGGATTTAGTCTAAAATGGTTAAAAAGCAATTACTAATACCTTTGTTTAATTTTTCAGCATGTCTAGCTCACTAGTCAATTACTCGCTTCGGATAAGCTTAACGGAGATAACTATGGAACTTGGAAGTATAATCTGAACACAATACTAGTAATCGAGGATCTTAGATTTGTCCTTACCGAAGAGTGTCCACCTAACCCTGGCTCGTCAACAAATCGAATTGTTTGGGAAACATATGAGAAATGGACTAGCGCAAATGAAAAGGCAAGGGTCTATATCTTAGCAAGCATCTCAGATGTCTTGTCAAAAAAGCACGAGAGGATGGTCACCGCGAGGGAGATCATGACTTCGTTGCAAAGTATGTTTGGACAACCGTCCTCAAAAATCCGGCACGAAGCTCTCAAGAATGTTTACAATTCCCGAATGAAGGAAGGTGCTTCAGTTAGGGAACATGTTTTGAACATGATGGTTCAGTTTAACATTGCTGAAGTAAACGGTGCTACTATTGACGAGGTAGTCAAGTAAGTTTTATAATGGAGTCTCTTCCGTAGAGCTTCATTCAGTTCAGGACAAATGCTGTCATGAACAAAATAGACTTTAACCTGACTACCTTGCTAAACGAGCTCCAGACCTACAAAAGTCTCACCAAGAGGGGACATGAAGGGGAAGCAAACGTTGCTACAACCAAGAGGTTCCAAAAAGGATCGTCCTCGGGAACCAAGTCTGGACCTTCCACTTCAAAGAATAAGAGTATTCAAATGAAGAAAAAGAAGGATAAAGGGAAACGAAAAGCTCCAGTGGGAAGCAAGGCAAAAACTAAAGCTGCAGATAAAGGAAAATGTTTCCATTGTAATGTAGACGGACATTGGAAACGCAACTGTCCCAAGTACCTTGCGGAAAAGAAGGCTGAAAAGGAAAAACAAGGTAAATATGATTTGCTCGTTATCGAAACATGTTTAGTTGAGCAAGATAGCTCTGACTGGATATTAGATTCAGGAGCGACTAACCATGTATGCTCTTCTTTACAGGAAATTAGTTCCTAGCATATGCTGGAAGACGGCGAAGTAACTCTCAAAGTTGGAACTGGAGAGGTCGTCACAGCCAGAGCTTCAGGAACTCTCAAGTTGTCTTTTGGAGATAGATTTTTACTACTAGAAAATGTCTTGTACGTTCCCGATATAAAAAGGAACTTAATTTCTATCTCTTGTTTGATTGAACATGAATACCAAGTATCTTTTGATATTAATAAAGTGTTTGTCAACAAAAGAGGTATGCATATATGTTCTGCAAAACTTGAAAGCAACTTATATGTGTTAAGGCCAATTCAAGTTAAAGCTATTTTTAATACGGAAATGTTTAAAGTAGCGGAAACTCAAAACAAAAGGCGAAAAGTTTCTCCGAATACCTATCTTTGGCACTTGAAATTAGGCCACATAAATCGCAATAGGATTGAAAGATTGGTAAAGAGTGGACTACTAAATCAGTTAGAAGATGACTCGTTACCAGCATGTGAGTCCTTCCTCGAGGGAAAAATGACAAAACGACCTTTTTTGGAAAAAGGTTATCCTTTTTCGGAAAAAGGTTATAGGGCCAAAGAACCCTTAGAACTCGTGCACTCGGATCTTTGTGGTCCTATGAATGTCAAAGCACGAGGAGGGTATGAATATTTCGTCAGCTTCATTGATGATTATTCAAGGTATGGCTACCTTTACCTAATGCATCACAAGTGTGAAGCCCTTGAAAAGTTCAAGGAGTTCAAGACCGAGGTTGAGAACCAATTAGGTAAAACGATTAAAACACTACGATCAGATCGAGGTGGAGAATATATGGACTTACAATTCCAAGACTATTTGATAGAACATGGAATTACGTCTCAACTCTCAGCCCCTGCTACACCACAACAAAATGGTGTATCAGAGAGGAGAAACCGAACTCTGTTAATGCTCAGTTGTCTGATTCGTTCTGGGGATATGCAGTTGAAACTGCCGTATGCATTTTGAACATGGTTCCCTCTAAGAGTGTTTCTGAAACACCCTATGAGTTATGGAAAGGGCGTAAAGGTAGTTTACGTCACTTCAGAATTTGGGGATGCCCAGCACACGTGTTCGTGCAAAATCCAAAGAAATTGGAACGACGTTCAAAACTGTGTCTGTTTGTAGGATATCCTAAAGAAACGAAAGGTGGTCTATTTTACGACCCTCAGGATAATAAAGTGATTGTATCGACAAATGCTACTTTCCTTGAGGAAGATCACATAAAAGATCATCGACCTCGCAGTAAACTAGTATTAGATGAGATTTCAAGAAAAAATACAAAAGAATCTACAAAAGTTGTCGATCAAGCTGGTCCATCAAAAGTTGTTGATCAAACACATCCTTCTCAAATAATGAGAGAGCCTCGACGTAGTGGGAGGGTTATAAGACAGCCTGACCGCTACATGGGTTTAACAGAAACTCAAACCATCATATCTGATGATGGTGTAGAGGATCCATTGTCCTTTAATCAGGCAATGAATGATGTTGATAAGGACCAGTGGATCAAAGCCATGGATCTCGAACTAGAGTCAATGTACTTCAATTCGATCTGGGAACTTGTAGAACAATCAGATGGGGTAAAACCTATTGGTTATAAATGGATCTACAAAAGAAAACGAGACCAAGCTGGTAAGGTTCAAACCTTTAAGGCTCGACTTGTGGCAAAGGGTTTTACCTAGCGGGAATGAGTGGATTATGAAGAAACTTTTTCCCCTGTTGCCATGCTTAAGTCTATTAGAATACTCTTATCTATTGCCACATACTATGATTATGAAATATGGCAAATGGATGTCAAGACAACCTTTTTGAACGGCAATCTTGAAGAGACTATCTATATGGCTCAACTAGAGGGATTTATAGTCCAGGGTGATGAGCAAAAGGTTTGCAAACTTAAATGATCCATTTATGGATTAAAACAAGCATCAAGATCCTAGAATATACGTTTTGACACTGTGATCAAAACGTATGGTTTTGAACAGAATATTGACGAACCTTGTGTTTATAAGAAAATCGTCAAATCCACTGTAGCTTTTCTACTTCTATACGTAGATGATATCCTACCTATTGGAAATAATGTAGTATTCCTGACTGACGTAAAACAATGGCTAGCGACTCAATTCCAAATGAAAGATTTGGGTGAGGCTCAATTTGTTCTGGGCATTCAAATCATTAGAAATAGAAAGAACAAAACGCTAGCACTATCTCAAGCATCATATATCGATAAAATGTTGGTACGATATTCGATGCAGAACTCCAAGAAAGGGTTATTGCCTTTTAGGCATGGGGTTCACTTGTCAAAGGAACAAAGTCCTAAGACACCTCAAGAAGTTGAGGAAATGAGACGAATTCCCTACGCATCAGCAGTTGGTAGTTTGATGTATGCCATGTTGTGTACCAGACCCGACATATGCTATGTTGTAGGAATTGTCAGCAGATTTCAGTCCAATCCTGGTCATGCGCATTGGACTGTCATTAAAAACATCCTTAAGTATCTAAGGAGAACTAGGGATTATACGCTCGTGTATGGAGCTAAGGATCTCATCCTTACAGGATCACTGACTCAGATTTTCAGACCGATATAGATTCAAGAAAATCAACATTGGGATATGTGTTTACTCTAAATGGAGGAGCAATAGTATGGAGGAGTATTAAGCAAGGTTGCATTGCTGACTCCACCATGGAAGCAGAGTACGTAGCCGCCTGTGAAGCAGCAAAAGAGGCAGTATGGCTAAGAAAATTCCTAACAGAGTTGGAAATTATTCCAAATATGCAACTGCCTGTCACCCTCTATTGTGATAACAGTGGTTCAGTTGCAAACTCTAAGGAACCTCGAAGTCACAAGCAAGGAAAATATTGAGCGCAAATACCATCTCATCAGGGAGATTGTGCAACGAGGAGATGTGATCGTCACTCAGATTGCTTCGGAGCACAACATGGCTGACCCGTTTACAAAACCCCTCACAGCTAAAGTTTTTTAGGGTCACCTAGTTAATCTAGGATTACAAGCTTTGTTAGACTAGGCCAAGTGGGAGAATTGTAAAGGTATGGTTGATGCCCTAGTTTATTGTCTTTGTGTTTCTCTTACACCTAACTTCATGTACCCCACTAGAGTTTCTAGTCCAAGTGGGAGTTTGTTGGGTTTAATGTCCTATAAACTCGTAGTTTGTAAATCATTAAACATATTCTATTTTCAATAAATTCGTTATTGAGGTTATTCAGTAAAAGATGTTATTGAATATGTAAATTGCAAATGATTAACCTAAATTCAATAAACTAAGATCCTTGACTATAAAATGAATACCCGAACTATATGTAGGGACATATCGTAGGATCAAGTTCAAGTTTATAGTCAGAATAGACTATAGTATAAGGATACTGTTGGGTGCCTTATCTTGGAGACACTATGGACGCGGCCCACTTTGTATTAAGTACAAACGATGAGATCCTAAATCGTTCATGTGGTGACATGCGAGTGGGGGCATCCTATGCAATGAGTTTGCATAAGACTGGACCACGAAATAAGTCACTTTCTCTTTATAATGTCGTTTACTGAAGAAACTGACCATTTCTCATAAATGACCTAGGTAACTCGTTCTTAATCCTGAGCTATCTATGAACTCCTGTTTATGCGAGATTATCCTTTGATCTGCATGGGTGAGAGTGGTCAGCATCACCGACTCAACAAGCCTACCATTTTGGGGATAAGACCGAATAGATAGCTGGGGACATAGTTTCGCAAGACATAATTCACTCCTACCCATTTCAGGGATAGCAGAGAGGTTGTTCTCTTAAGTACTAACTCCAGGACTTGAACAAGGGGCCCCACCCTCTCGTTGGATCGAGAGGGACTTAGGTTTGATGGTTGGACCGCAAAACGATTGTTCATTAGAGGATAAGTGGAACTTAAGGAACAAGAAGTACTATAGGGGTAAAACGGTTATTTGACCTAGCTATAGCTACGAACAACCTGTGAAGGAACGACTTACTGAACATGGTTAAATCAAGTGGACGGAAATATATCTATAGTGAGGGGAGTGCAACTATCGAGCTATAGTGGAGTGTCCCGATAGTTAACGAATGTTGGCTAGCTTAGATAATGAGATTAGTCGATTAGCCTCGAATCGTTGGAGCCCATGATCTATAGGTCCATTAGGTCCCCCTACTAGCTCATATTGAATTAAACACCTAGAATCCACTTTGAGTTGCATTTTCACCATGTGTCTAGTGTCATGAAGCTTGTCTTTGCATGGGAGAGGTCTATAAAAGGAGCTTGAATCAGATTCAAGGTTTTTTTAAGCTTTCATCTTAGTGTTATGCTGCAAAATTTCTCCCTCTAGCATTCTCTCATCTCATTTCTTCCTAAAGCTTGTACCTTCAAGCATTTTCTTCCTATATCTTACTTGTATAGACTCCCACAAGTCTTTCTAGGCCCAAGAGAATAGTAGGGAAGACTCTAGAGGTTGTCTAAGGAGCATAGGAGAGGCAAACACCACAAGGAGTTCCACATAAGTGAGCTACAAAGGTTGGTGTTCTCTAAACTCTACATTCTGTCTTTTATAGAACATGCATGCTTTAGGAGCAAAATTGAATGTCTTAAGTGCTTTCGATCTTCAATTGCTTCCGCATGTGTTATATGAACATCTTCACACACAAGATGGAATTCACTTATTCCCGACATTAGATAAGTAGAGGTGTGTTCCCTTAAGTGGTGTCTCCGGGTGTTGAACAATGGGTCATACCCTCTCTATGGCACGAGAGGGACTTCTGTTTGTTGGTTGGACCTCAAACAGGTTGTTCATTAGAGGAACACTAATACTTAAGGATGAAAAGGTAGCCCAGGGGTAAAACGGTAATTTGACCTAGCTGGGGTACGAACACAGGTGAAGGGCTCACTTGCTGTTGATGGTCGATATCCGTGGACACAAAAATATATCTACAGTGAGAAGAGTGCAGCTATGGTTCTTTAGTGGAGTGAACCACAGTTAACGAACATAGATTAATTTGGTTAATGAGTTTAGCCAATTAATCTCACATCGTTGGAGCTTCTGATCTGTAAGTCCATTAGGTCCCACAGGTAGCTCTTTAAGGGCGTTGAGGTAAATTTCTAAGGGTGGATTGAATATTCGAAAGGGTTTGAATATTAAATTGAAATATGAATTTGATTCATATTAAAACTATAGGTTATAATTAATGCACATATGATGTGTATTAATTCTATAGTTATTTTGAGAGAAATATAATTAAATATATGGTATTTAATTGTAATATTAATTAGTTGGTGAATTAATTAATATTTATGTTTGTTGGGATTGGTGCCCTAAAACTCGTAGATAGTGAATGTTAAACGAATTATATACTTATTCGATAAAGGTGTTATCGAGATTGATTCAGTAAAAGTCATTACTGAATAAATTAAATTGCACATATAATAACCCAAATCCAATAAACTAAGATCCATGGCTATAGGATGAACACTTGAGCTTTATGTAGAGACATAAAAGTGGATCAAGCTTGAGTAATAGCCAAAACGGTCTATAGTATAGGAATAGGGTTGGGTACCTTATTCTGGTGACACTATGAGAGGCGGCCCACTTTATAGATGGTATAGACGATGTGATCCTAAATCGTCCATGTAGAGACATGCGAGTGAGGGCGTCCTATGAAATGAGTTTGCATAAGACCAGGACCGAGAAATAAGTCACTCTCGCTTTATAACACCGTTTACTGACGAGACTGACTATTTCATGTGATGACCTAGGTAACTCGATCTTAATCCTGAGCTAACTATGAACTCCTGTTTATTCGGGCTTATCCTTAGATCTGCATAGGTGAGAGTGGCTCAGTATCGCCGACTCAATAAGCCTCCCATTTCAGGGATAGGAACGGGTAGATAGCTGGGGACATAGTCGTGCAAGAAGGAATTCACTCCTACCCGAATAAGGGATAGTAGAGAGGTTGTTCCCTTAAGTGCTGACTCCGGGGCTTGAACAAAGGGATCCCGCCCTCTCATTGGCCCGAGAGGGACTCGGTTTATTTGTTGGACCATAAACCAATTGTTCATTAGAGGATCAGTGGGACTTAAGGAACTAGAAGTACTATAGGGGTAAAACGGCTTATTGACCTAGCTATAGCTACGAACAACCTGTGAAGGATCAACTTACTAATCATGGTTAAATCAAGTGGACGGAAATATATCTATAGTGAGGGGAGTGCAACTATCGGGCTATAGTGGAGTGTCCCGGTAGTTAACGAATGTTGGCTAATTTGGATAATGAGATTAGTCGGTTAGCCTCGAATCGTTGGAGCCCATGATCTATAGGTCCATTAGGTCCCCCTACTAGCTCATATCGGAATTAAGCCTAGAACAAAAGATAGGAAGCTTTGAATCGTTCAAAATTGGGAAAAAGGGTATTATCGTAAATTGTGTTTGACACAATAATTTAATTATGAATTAAATTAGAAAATGAGAGATGAAGTATTTAAAAGTGTTTTGAATACTATATATATATGTATTAGGAATCATATATATGGAATTGCACAAGATAACAAAGATTAATTAGATTAATCATATCAAAATTAATTTGAAAATTTTCAAATTAATTACCAAGCAATCAATTTCAATTTAGAATTGAAATTGGGGGTAATTTGCAAGCTTGAAATTTGATTTCAATTTGAATTTAGTGGATTTAGTTGGAAATCCACTTAATGCATGATCATTCAAAGTGGAAAGACAACTCACTCATGCATTGTTGCATGTCATGTGTAATGTACACCTAGAACCCACTTGAGCTTGCAAATACACCATGTGTCTTGTGTCTTGAGGCTTGGCTTTGCATGGAGAATGTCTTTAAAAGAAGTTTGAATCATATTCAAACACAAGAGAGCCATTTCCTTAATGTTATGCTGCTGGAATTTGGACTCAAAGTTCTCTCATCTCTCATTCTTCTCCATTGCTTGATGCTTCAAGCATTCCCTTCCATTCCCTATCTTTTATAGACTCCCACAAGTCGTTCTTGCCCCGGAGTATAGTAGGGAAGACTCTAGAGGTTGTCCAATGAGCATAGGAGAGGCAAACACCACAAGGAGTTCAACATAAGTGAGCTACAAAGGTTGGTGTTTTCTAAACTCTCTATTCTGTCTTTTCTAGAACATGCATGCTTTAGGAGTAAAATTGAATGTCTTAAGTGCTTTCGATCTTCAATTGCTTCCGCATGTGTAATATGTACACCTTAAATTGGTATCAGAGCTTGATTAGAGCACTTAATTCGTTTTAATTTTGCTTTGGTGGGTACCTTTTTGAAATTGAATTTTCTGTGTGCTAAAATGGAAGTGTTCTGGTTTGGCAATTTTTTGAGCATTCAAACCTTCATGAAATTGTAATTGCTCGGATATGTAAGAGCGTTAATGTGTGTACTATAGTCTGTAATTTTTATAGAGTCATTAGAGTCCATATAGGCTGTAAAATCGAAGAAAAACCGGAGAAGACGCAGCAGAAAATGAAAATTCCAGAAAGCTGTTTTTTTTAATTCCAGCAGCAGTTTTTTTTTTTCCCTTCTTCTTTTCCAGTCCGGTTCGGTTTGTTTGCAGCCGGTTCAACCCCTATACACACTTTTGAAGGCCAGTTCACTCCATGAAGGGTTGGTTCGAGTCGGTTCGTGAAGCTCGAGATTGATTCAAGCAATTTTTTTATTAATTATTATTGTAATAATTAGTTAATTGTTTGTTTTTAGATTGCCAAACCATTCCATTTTAGCTTGATTTAATTTCTTTATGCATTGTGAATGTATGATTTAATTAAATGATTGTATGTGCATTATGAGCATGCCATATAGATTAAAATCCCACCATAGGAAAGCATGTTCATGCATTTGTTTAATTTTAATAAGTGTTATTGATTAATTCAAATGCATGAGGGAAATTTCATGTTTAATTAATATAAGTGTGGTATTAATTTAGGGAGATTCATGCTTGAATGGTTAATTAAAATTGATTATTCTTATAATAGTTATAATTATTAATTGATAAAATTAACCAAGCATGAAGCATGAAATTTCATTAGTTTGATTATAAGTGTTATTCTCAAATTAGGCTTGTTATGGATTGTTTTTATAATTGTTATAAAAAGAGATAGAAATCTAAAATCTATAACAAGATTAAGTGCATGCTCACTTAGGTTAATGAACCTTCAACGATTCGATCAACTTGCATAGTTTAGGTCGATATCTTGTAAAACAATGGTTACCAGAGAACTCACCCGACAAGATGCTGTCTAAGGCTGGAGGTATTTAAGTTGACGGTTTACGGAACACCTCCTACCTGGGCATCGAGTCGGTTCTTGAGTTAAGTTAACTCGAGTTTTATGAGCATGCGTGAGCGGTGTGAGGTTTTAAAGTGTTATCACCTAGACATCGTAGTATAAAGCGTTATACAAACCTAGACATAGGTTGTTTCTAAATGGTGCTTTTCTTATAACTTGAATGATTGATTGTTATATGCTTTTAAACACCATTAGAAAGCATGTTATAGGGTTAATTCATTAAAAGTTATAAGAGTTATAATAGTTAATGAATACAATCCATAAAACCTATAACAAAGAGTTGCATGCTAACATAGGATCTTAGGATCTTATCATTCTTTAAATGGTTTAAAATGAAATAGATCTAAGATCGCCTTTTCTAATAGGATTAGAAATATGTCTTACTTAGTTTTTTTTTTTAAATATTTTTAAAATTTGAGTAAGTTGGACATAAGACCTTGGTTATAAGGGAACTCTCCCGGCAAATGGTTCGGAACCTGAGTTGAATTAACCAAAGTCTTACTAGCATGCAATGTCACTAGGTTATTAAAAGAGTTTAATTCACCTAGACATTTAGTGTAAAGACCTTGTTTAATAAGGCATAGACTTAGATAGATTCATTTAGCCGGAATTTACCTAAGTAATAGACCCTAAAACTTTACGACACTTTAGTGGGAGGAAAAGTATAGAAACGAAATATTCATATTACGTTTCTACTCTCACGTCCTCCTGAGTTCACACCGTGAGATCCATGCTTGGCCTCGAGGCGCCCTGGGAGCGTCCCCCTACGGATGGTGTTTGCATGGGTTAATATCAAGGTGAATGGGGAAAGTGTTCATAGTAAGTGGGAGAAGGAAACGTGTCAAACGTATCCTGCGGTCTCCATCATTAGGTTGCACCGTGAGATTCCTATGCGCTGCCTGCGAGTCGCCCTGGGAGCGATCACCCTACGGAGGGCTTGCGCATGGGATTCAGAACAACGCAAACTCCAGAAATGGATAGGGTTTCCTAGGGCCATTCCCAACATTAGCTCTTCCCTACGGTGGCATTGTTGGGGCCGCCCTCTGCAATCTGAAAATGATGGGTAACACTTACAAGATGGTCTTGACCAAATTATCGTTAGCTAATAACTATTGGAGTAAGAGTTATTCTAGAAATAGTATTTGGCCGAGATTGTCTCGATTTAGAGGAGGAGTAGCTGACTGCCCTACGGTAGCGGTTATTCTAAACCCCTGAAGTATTGTTGCAAAATAAATCAATTGTATATATGGGTCGATGATTGCTTTTGCTAAATCTGATTGGATAAATGTGATTAATGGGTTTAGTGCATGTTTCTAATAGAGATTAATTTGTTTGTTTCAGCAATATGTCGAAAAACGTATGTGCTTTGTCAAATGCCAAATTAAACGGTTTAGTACATTCGACTAAGAATACTTGCTTAAACGCTAAACACGTGGCAAAGAATTTAGGTTTGGTCTCAACTGAGGAATGTCCTCAAACTAACTGCGTAGCCAAGAAAAAAAATGATCCACGACTCTAAATGTGATTTATTAGTCTTGGAAACGTGTTTAGTGGAAAACGACGATTCTGCCTGGATACTCGATTCAGGTGCCACTAATCACGTATGTTCTTCATTTCAAGGAATGAGTTCCTGGCAACAGCTAATAGCTGGAGAGATGACTCTTAAAGTTGGAACAGGAGAAGTCATCTCGGCTATTGTAGTGGGAGACATAAAATTATTCTTCACCAAGGAACGCTACATGATATTAGATAATGTGTACATAGTTCCGAAGATTAAAAGAAATTTGATTTCTTTATCTTGTTTATTAGAACAAGGTTACTCAATTTCTTTTTCTGTTAATGAAGCGTTCATAACTAAAAGAGGTATTGATGTTTGCTCTGCAAACTTGAAGAATAAATTATATGTTTTGAGACCAATTGTGTCTAAAGCTATTTTAAATCACAAGATGTTTAAAACCGCTGAGACTCAACCTAAAAAGCGAAGAGTTTCTCAAGATACCTATCTCTGGCACTTGAGGTTAGGCCATATCAACCTCAATGGGATTGGGAGATTGGTCAAGAGTGGACTTCTAAACAAGTTAGAAGACGACCGTTGCCTCCTTGTGAATCATGCCTTGAGGGCAAGATGACAAAACGACCTTTTACCGGAAAAGGTTATCGTGCCAAAGAGCCCTTAGAGCTCATTCATTCGGACCTCTGTGGACCAATGAACATTAGAGCTCGAGGAGGGTACGAATATTTCATCAGTTTCATTGATGATTATTCGAGGTATGGCTATCTCTACCTGATGCATCATAAGTCCGAAGCTTTTGAAAAGTTCAAGGAGTATAAGGCCGAGGTTGAGAACCTATTAGGTAAGACGATAAAAACACTTCGATCCGATCGAGGTGGAGAGTATATGGACTTAAGTTTTCAAGACTATTTGATAGAGCATGGAGTTACGTCCCAACTCTCAGCCCCTGGTACACCTCAGCAAAACGGTGTATCAGAAAGGAGAAACAGAACCTTGTTGGACATGGTTCGTTCGATGATGAGTTATGCTCAGTTGCCTAACTCGTTTTGGGGTTATGCAGTAGAGACTGCAATTTATATCTTGAACGTAGTTCCCTCAAAGAGTGTTTCTGAAACACCATTTGAGCTCTGGAAAGGTCGTAAAGCTAGTTTACGACATTTCAGAATTTTGGGGATGTCCTGCATACGTGCTAGAAGCAAACCCAAAGAAATTGGAGCCTCGTTCTAGATTTTGCCTATTTATAGGCTATCCCAAAGAAACGAGAGGTGGATACTTCTTCGATCCAGAGGAAAATAAAGTACTTGTATCGACAAATGCTACATTCCTAGAAGAAGACCACCTCAGAGATCACAAGCCACGTAGTAAAGTCGTTTTAAGTGAACTATCTAACGAAGCTACAGAAACATCAACAAGAGTTGTTGATGATACTGGCACCTCGAGTCAATCACGTCCTTCTCAAGAAATAAGAGAACCTCGACGTAGTGGGAGGGTTGTTAGACAGCCTGATCGCTATTTGGGTTTAACTGAAACTCCAGTCGTCATACCTGATGACGGGATCGAGGATCCATTAACCTTTAAACAGGCAATGGATGACGTTGACAAGAACGAGTGGATTAAAGCCATGGACTTAGAGATCGAGTCCATGCATTTTAATTCAGTATGGGATCTTGTAGATCAACCTGAAGGGGTTAGACCCATAGGGTGCAAATGGATCTACAAGAGAAAACGAGACGCTGCTGGAAAGGTACAGACCTTTAAGGCACGACTTGTGGCAAAGGGTTTTACCCAGCGGGAGGGGATTGACTATGAAGAAACCTTCTCCCCCGTTGCCATGTTAAAGTCGATCCGGATACTTTTATCCATTGCCACGTTTTACGATTATGAAATATGGCAAATGGATGTCAAGACTGCCTTTCTGAACGGTAATCTTGAAGAAAGTATCTACATGTCTCAGCCAGAGGGGTTCATAGCTCAGGATCAAGAGCAAAAAGTTTGCAAGCTTAAACGGTCCATTTATGGATTAAAACAAGCGTCTAGATCCTGGAATATGAGATTTGATACTGCGATCAAATCTTATGGCTTTGAACAAAACGTTGATGAGCCTTGTGTTTACAAAAGGATCATCAACAGCTCTATAGCTTTCTTAGTACTGTATGTGGATGATATCCTACTCATCGGGAATGATTTAGGTTATCTAACTGACATTAAACTATGGCTAGCAACTCAATTCCAAATGAAAGATTTGGGTGAGGCACAATTTGTTCTAGGAATCCAAATTGTTCGAAACCGAAAGAACAAAACGCTAGCCCTGTCTCAAGCGTCTTATATCGACAAATTGTTGGTTAGATATAAAATGCAAAATTCCAAGAAAGGACTATTACCTTTCAGGCACGGAATTAACTTGTCTAAGGAACAGTGTCCTCAGACACCTCAAGAAGTTGAGGACATGAGACGTTTTCCCTATGCCTCTGCAGTAGGTAGCCTAATGTA
Organism: Luffa acutangula; assembly: GCA_036850905.1. Taxonomy (NCBI): domain Eukaryota; kingdom Viridiplantae; phylum Streptophyta; class Magnoliopsida; order Cucurbitales; family Cucurbitaceae; genus Luffa; species Luffa acutangula. Next base: position 25,055,392 of record CM072089.1, on the reverse strand, counting down.
TGCCATGTTGTGTACAAGGCCTGACATTTGTTTTGCAGTAGGGATTGTCAGTAGATATCAATCCAATCCAGGATTTGATCACTGGACAGCCGTTAAAAGTATCCTCAAATATCTAAGGAAAACGAGGGACTATATGCTCGTGTATGGTTCGAAGGATTTGATCCTTACAGGATACACTGATTCTGACTTTCAAACTGATAAAGATTCGAGGAAATCTACATCGGGGTCAGTATTCACTCTAAATGGAGGAGCAATAGTATGGCGCAGCATCAAGCAAGGATGCATTGCAGACTCGACCATGGAGGCCGAATATGTAGCCGCTTGCGAAGCAGCAAAAGAGGCAGTATGGCTCAGTAAGTTCCTAACTGACTTGGAAGTCGTTCCAAATATGCATCTGCCTATCACCTTGTATTGTGATAATAGCGGCGCAGTTGCAAACTCAAAGGAACCTCGCAGCCATAAGAGAGGCAAGCACATCGAAAGGAAATACCATCTCATTAGGGAGATTGTGCACCGAGGAGACGTGATCGTCACGAAGATAGCGACGGAGCACAACATTGCTGATCCATTCACGAAGGCTCTCACGGCTAAAGTGTTCGAGAGTCATCTAGAAGGTCTAGGTCTGCGAGATATGTACGAGAAATAATCTAGGTCAAGTGGGAGAATTGTAACCGGTATATCGATACCTTAGTATACTGGGTATTTAGATGCCCTAGTTTATTGTATTTTTACTCCGTTATTAATACAAGTATTTATTCATCCACTGCTGTTATAGATTATAGTACATCCCACTAAACTAGAGTTTTAGTTCAAGTGGGAGATTGTTGGGATTGGTGCCCTAAAACTCGTAGATAGTGAATGTTAAACGAATTATATACTTATTCGATAAAGGTGTTATCGAGATTGATTCAGTAAAAGTCATTACTGAATAAATTAAATTGCACATATAATAACCCAAATCCAATAAACTAAGATCCATGGCTATAGGATGAACACTTGAGCTTTATGTAGAGACATAAAAGTGGATCAAGCTTGAGTAATAGCCAAAACGGTCTATAGTATAGGAATAGGGTTGGGTACCTTATTCTGGTAACACTATGAGAGGCGGCCCACTTTATAGATGGTATAGACGATGTGATCCTAAATCGTCCATGTAGAGACATGCGAGTGGGGGCGTCCTATGAAATGAGTTTGCATAAGACCAGGACCGAGAAATAAGTCACTCTCGCTTTATAACACCGTTTACTGACGAGACTGACTATTTCATGTGATGACCTAGGTAACTCGATCTTAATCCTGAGCTAACTATGAACTCCTGTTTATTCGGGCTTATCCTTAGATCTGCATAGGTGAGAGTGGCTCAGTATCGCCGACTCAATAAGCCTCCCATTTCAGGGATAGGAACGGGTAGATAGCTGGGGACATAGTCGTGCAAGAAGGAATTCACTCCTACCCGAATAAGGGATAGTAGAGAGGTTGTTCCCTTAAGTGCTGACTCCGGGGCTTGAACAAAGGGATCCCGCCCTCTCATTGGCCCGAGAGGGACTCGGTTTATTTGTTGGACCATAAACCAATTGTTCATTAGAGGATCAGTGGGACTTAAGGAACTAGAAGTACTATAGGGGTAAAACGGCTTATTGACCTAGCTATAGCTACGAACAACCTGTGAAGGATCAACTTACTAATCATGGTTAAATCAAGTGGACGGAAATATATCTATAGTGAGGGGAGTGCAACTATCGGGCTATAGTGGAGTGTCCCGGTAGTTAACGAATGTTGGCTAATTTGGATAATGAGATTAGTCGGTTAGCCTCGAATCGTTGGAGCCCATGATCTATAGGTCCATTAGGTCCCCCTACTAGCTCATATCGGAATTAAGCCTAGAACAAAAGATAGGAAGCTTTGAATCGTTCAAAATTGGGAAAAAGGGTATTATCGTAAATTGTGTTTGACACAATAATTTAATTATGAATTAAATTAGAAAATGAGAGATGAAGTATTTAAAAGTGTTTTGAATACTATATATATATGTATTAGGAATCATATATATGGAATTGCACAAGATAACAAAGATTAATTAGATTAATCATATCAAAATTAATTTGAAAATTTTCAAATTAATTACCAAGCAATCAATTTCAATTTAGAATTGAAATTGGGGGTAATTTGCAAGCTTGAAATTTGATTTCAATTTGAATTTAGTGGATTTAGTTGGAAATCCACTTAATGCATGATCATTCAAAGTGGAAAGACAACTCACTCATGCATTGTTGCATGTCATGTGTAATGTACACCTAGAATCCACTTGAGCTTGCAAATACACCATGTGTCTTGTGTCTTGAGGCTTGGCTTTGCATGGAGAATGTCTTTAAAAGGAGTTTGAATCATATTCAAACACAAGAGAGCCATTTCCTTAATGTTATGCTGCTGGAATTTGGACTCAAAGTTCTCTCATCTCTCATTCTTCTCCATTGCTTGATGCTTCAAGCATTCCCTTCCATTCTCTATCTTATATAGACTCCCACAAGTCGTTCTTGCCCCGGAGTATAGTAGGGAAGACTCTAGAGGTTGTCCAATGAGCATAGGAGAGGCAAACACCACAAGGAGTTCAACATAAGTGAGCTACAAAGGTTGGTGTTTTCTAAACTCTCTATTCTGTCTTTTCTAGAACATGCATGCTTTAGGAGTAAAATTGAATGTCTTAAGTGCTTTCGATCTTCAATTGCTTCCGCATGTGTAATATGTACACCTTCAATGTTTTAATTTAATTTAATTAAATTTGTTATATTAAAACTATAGGATAAATGGAATTTTGTATAAATAGGTTTATGCAAATGACATTAAATTAAATTAATAGTTAATTTAATTAAAATATTAATTAATATAATTAATGATTAATTATATTAATTAATTTTATTTCCCATCAGTATGCTCCCACAAGCTCTTGACGCATTTTCCTTCAAGAGAATACCGGTGCAACTTATGTGGCGGTGTTCGTGACGAATTTCCAGCAAAATCAAGACCCTTTTGTTGCTGGTTTTTGCGTGGATTCAAGGGAATTTTGGCGAAACAATCAAGAACGCCTTCTAAGTAAGTGGTTCTTGATCTAGGATCATTAGGATCCATGTTAGATTAGATCTAAACGTTTTATATTAAGTTTATCATGTTTTATAATATATTTACAGCATGTTTTATTCGATTTTACTGCTGTGATCTTTTTTCCAACGTATTGGTATTTTAATTCGAATTAAAAATTGAATTAAGGTCTTGATCATTTCCGCTGCGCAAGGGCTTTTATCCCTGCAGTTACGATATAGCAAAAGTCTAAAACGGCCATTAAAACTACTAAATTAAAGGGAAAAGAGGAATAAACGCTAAGTAAGGTCGAGACTGCACGTCCCCGTCACGATTCCCACGAACAAAGGCTTGAATCCCGCTTTCCTCCACTTGGTTCAGCTTCCACAGCCCCTAATTCTCTGAGTTTTCGGCCACAAAATGCACCAAAAGAAGTCCCCCAATCTGACCTAATAGCAAACTTTAAATAGGGCAAAAATTCGAGACGCTATCATTGGTTCATTGATTCTGGAATGGAAAATCTCACAGCGTCGAGACGCTATGGTCGACTCTGTGACATGTTGTCACCTAATTAGAAATGGAATGCCAGCGTCTAGACGCCCTAAACCAAGGGTCTCGACACTGGTCCTCGGCAAGGCCTTTTTGGTGAGCTTCCAACTTCGATTCCCTTTGGTTCTTTAGCCTCTTTTCATGTCTCGAACACACGATTAGCTCCGATATTTATTTCCTACAAATATAACATGAAAATGCATAATTTTGGCCATTTAAATATAAAAGACTAGCTAAATTAATTAGGTAAAACTAGCTAGCTATGTTTGCTATCAACTTTCCTCTACCATCATAGTGCCATATCCATCTATCAGGAGCAGAACTGCTAATCGGAATAGCTTGGATCACCTCTACATCCTCCCACACCAGATATTGATTCAGTTTCACAACATCCCATTGCAATAGAGTTATAAATTCTGCCAACACAGCATTCTCCACAGTAGGAGAAAGTGGAGAAACCGCCTTGAATGTGGTGGGTCGAGGAAGCCATGGATCACTGAACATATAAATCGACTATCCATTGCCTTCCCTTCAGAAGATCCATCCCCCACACAAAGCCCTTCCAAAAGAAGGAGGAGGAGGGCCGAGAAATCACACTGAAAATTGATGATGTCGGGAAATACCTCCCACGTAAAACTCTGGATATTGTCAGATGCGGATTAATCAGCACCCTCTAAGCCTGTTTTGCAAGCATTGTCTTATTAAAATTGACCAGATCTCGAAAATATAAACCGCCAATCTCCTTTGGCTTACACAGATCCTTCCATCTTCTCCAATGCATTTTACACTTGTCCCCATGTAAGCCCCACCAGAACTTAGCATAAAGAGTTGATATTTGGGATAAGATACCTTTTGGGGATCCTGAAACAACCCATCGCAAAGGTAGGGATAGCCTAAATAATACTTTTAATCAACATCTCTTTACCCCCTTGAGAAAAGAATTGATTCTTCCACCCTTGTAACAAAGACCAAACTCTATCCAGTAAAAAACTGAAATCACAAGATTTACCCCGATGAAAGATCGACGGCAGGCCGAGATAAGATCCCATGGACTCAGACACATTCATAGAAAGGATATTGCTAAGATATATCCTGGATTCGGTAGAAACATTTCTCGAAAAAAACACTGAAGATTTGTTATAATTAACACACTGACCAGATGTCTTCTCGTATTCATTCAGAATGGATTTAAAAAGCCCAAACTCATTAGTCGCCGCTTTCAAGAAAACCAAACTATCATCCGCAAAGAATAGATGAGAGATTTTGGGGCAGCCTCTCGCAATTAACACCCCAACCATGGATCTGTTCCTAGCTGATACCAACTAAGCAGAGAGACCCTTCGTACAAAGTAAAAACAGATAAGGAGATAAAGGATCTCCTTGCCTAATCCCACGGGACGGCTTAATGAAACCAAAAGATTTGTCATTCATAAGAATGGAAAATGTGGTCGTCGTTATACACTTCATAACCAACTTAATCCAATTGTCATGAAACCCCAACTTAACCATAATCTGGCTTAGATACGACCACTCCACCCTATCATATGCTTTACTCATATCAAGTTTCAAAGCAGCATACCCAATTTTTCCTTTACGCTTATTTTGGAGAAAATGTAAAGATTCATGCCCCATTATCATACTATCAGTAATCGATCTACCAGGAATAAAAGCTGATTGACACTCATCTATAATCTAATTAAGCATGACCTTTAGTCTGTTGGCTATGACCTTGGTAACAATTTTATAGGAGACGTTGCATAAACTAATTGGGTAGTAGTCCGAAACTAACCTTGCCTGACAAGCCTTTGGGATGAGCACTATATTTGTATAGTTACATGCCTACACCGATGCTTCTGAATTCAAAATGGCAAGGCAATTTGACATCGTTGTGTGGCCCACTATCGCCCAAGATTTTTGATAGAATAAGGCAGGAAAAACAGCTAGCCCCAGGGCCTTAGTCGGATGAAAGCTTCTTATTGCAGAAAACACTTCCTCCCGAGTATAAGGAACCAACAGCATCTGGTTCATCTCCTCAGTGACTTTTCGAGGAACATGGCCAATCACCTTATCTAAGTCTCTTTGATCAGACTAATTAGAAGTAAAGATATTTATAAAATATTTCTCAAAGGTTGCATGGATATCAGCCTCCTCCGATTGCCAGTTCCCATCAGAGTCTTCTACTCCAAGGACCCAATTCCTTTGACGCCTTGAAGAAGCCTTTTGGTGAAACTATCTAGTATTACGATTGCCCCATTTGAACCAATTCTCCCGCGAGCGCTACTTCCAATAGATTTCCTCTTCCAGAAGCAGAGAATCCAGTTTACGCTCTAGTTGGTGAATGACATCAAAATCAATGGGCAGGGTGCTTTCATATGACATCTTGATTTTGTCCTTTACTCCCCCGATATCAGCCTTCAGACGCTTGTTCTGACAAATACCCCAGCCTCTCAAAGCTGAGCGCAATTACTCAAAACAAGATGCAACGGTTGAATATTAGACTGATCACCCTCCCAATTCCTTGATCGGCGAATTATGTCTCCACAATCCTCATGGCGAGTCCACCATTCCTCAAATTTGAAAGGCCGACCTCGCTGTCCTCTATACACCCGTTGAGCTCTTCCCTCTAGATTTAGCTCAATCAGACGATGATCCGACTTTGCCCAATCCAAATTAGACACCTGGAAGTTCTCAAAAAGAGCACAGAAATTGGGATTTGCAATGAAGCGGTCTAACCTCAAACTCACCTGAGCCCCCTTGTCCCTTCGATTACACCATGTGAACACTCCCCCGGAGAAACCAAGGTCACAGAGGTTACAATCATCCAAAACATCTCGGAATGCCACAATTTGCCCACTATCTCTTTTCGAGCCTCCCGATTTCTCATTTTGCCACAAAATCTCATTCAGATCACCACCAATCACCCATGCAGCATCATTGTAATCATGTAATCTACGAATCAGATTCCAAAATTGTGAGCATAAATTAGGATCCAGATTACCATAAAAGCTTGTGAATCGCTGACGTTTAGCATTCCAGACAATATTCGCAACTATATGGTGAATAGAGTAGTTACGAATACACACATCAATACCATCCTTCCATAATAAACACAACCCACCATTGAGACCAACACGATTAACCACAAAACACCCAGAAAAAATTAAACGAGCTTTCAATTTATTCAAAACAAGTGACAAGCATTTCATCTCAAATAGGAAACATAACTGGGGATTTAAACAGGATAGCTCGTTGCTTACATTACGGAATTCCCATGGACTCCCCAATCCACGAACATTCCAACAGATGATTTTCATAGCTCTTGGCGGGGCTGCTCAACAGTCCCCGCCTTTTTACAGCCAACATCATCGATCTTTGGACGTTTAATGTTTCCTGGAGAAAAAAAAATGGTCCATCTTTTCGCTTTTTAAATTTCTCCAAAGCTTCCATATTCATACCCAAAGGTACAATACCGGCACGAGCTCGCTTCTTCCAAGTATGCCCTCAAACATTGAGATGATGAGGTGAAGGTGGAATAGAATAAGGAGCTCCTTCACTGTTGATGGAAGAGATTGTCGTGGTCTCTTATCAAATAAATTTATAATCCTCAACCTCTAAAGCTGACTTGTAGTAGTAGCGGACGGGGTCGATCACAGGGAGTCTATGCAAACAAATCCTTAATTCCTTAATTGTTTTAGGTAACCAAAGGGGGGGTTATATGGAAAGAAAGTTAACAAGGAAAGAAAAAACCAAATATGGAAAATAACAAAAGAGGAAAGTAAGAGAATTAAATTCAAGAAAGAAATCAATACCTTAAAGATCATGCAACCGAGTTAGTCATGGTAAGTTCAATTCAATTAAATCATCAATTTCACTAATAAGTCAAAACAAGTTTAAGCCCGACGTATTCCGGCAACAAACCGAGAATCATGATCCACTATCACAAACATGCAAACGCTAAGTTTGATTCTAGTTTAAACTAATTAATTGGCCAATTAATTAACCTAAACCGCAATGGGATCTAGCCGAGTTAATTTACATGCAACGGGCAACAAACCACAATTACGATTAATTAAATCATTTAGTTCTAGGGACGCATGCGTATAATCATAACGTTAACCTATATGCTACTAAGATTTAGCAAGTAAATTTAGAGAGGGCACGGTCAAGGTTGTCAATCTTTCCTACCACAATCTAAACTTATAGAAAAAGAACTAAAATCACATAAACATGCTTTGATAATTCAAACAAGAAATTTCATTAATAGAATATGAACTTACTCTTGACTTCCCGGTTACATGAATGAAGAACTTAGCCTCTCATGGAGCAAGAGCAAGCTTGATTCTTCATGGAATACATCAAAGAAAGCAATAAAAACTAAAACTAAGAAGAATTATGGAAAAGGGGGAGAGAGATGGACTACAAAGTTGTAGTGAATTATGTGTTGAGGGATGATTCTAAACCTACACCAAAGACCTCTATTCATAGAGTTTCTTGGCCTTCAATTCGTGGTAGAATGGTGCTGAATTGGTTCTTCAAACAAGGAAAATTTCAGCCAAAATTGGAAAAAAAATCAATTTTGGAAACTGCCTAGCGTCGAGATGCTAGGACAGAGCGTCCCGATGTTAGACCCTTCAATATGGAAAAAATCTGCGGATCACTCGTAGCGTCGCGACGCTCTTGCTTCAACTTCGTGCCCAAGTTATTTCCTTATTTGAGCAGCGTCACGACCCTTCAACGACAGCGCCTTGATGCTGTGACGGCTCTAAGGGTAGAATGGTCATTTCACGCTCCGATTTTGCTCGTTTAAGCCCTGAATCGTTTCCAAAGCTTCGGGGAAGACCTATAGACATATTATACTCAATTTAAAGCATTTTTTGCAAGGAATTCAACTAAGATAAGCAAATTGGGAGATTCTAAGTATATAATAAATTGGTCTTATCAACTGCCATCCTCACGTTGCCCTTTGGATTCGGCCCGAACAATGTTGGGCTGAAGGGAATCAATCGAACAAGTCGGGCCCCTCACCATCCTTGGATTCATCTTGTTCAACCTGTGGACTCACCATCTTGTTGGAGTCAGCCCCAATCGGCCCATCCGAAAGCAATGGCCCAAATTCTTCCACCATCTCACGATCACTTTCCATCCTCGCATCATCTTCCTTCACGTTGCTAGTACCTGACGTTACGCCCAACGAAAACGAAGAAGGTTATTGAAAGATGGATAATACATTCTTTGATAACTGCACGTTACAAGCATGCATTGTACTCTTGTAATCAGACAACCCGTCCCCCTTAATCAGACCAATCGGCTGCATTAAATTGGTCCCCGCTTCAGTTGTAACACGCACTGGAGCTGCTCACCGTTGACTCTCCGAAGCAGAATCCGAACGATTATTCCGACAAAAACTTTTCGGTCTCCATCGGGATGCAAAAGCTGGGAACCCGCCTCTGAACGAAATCACCATTTCAATGACTTTCTCTTTACCTTTAAAAGAAGTTGTTGGCCCACCGGAGAATGAATAGATAACCGGTGGCAGAGTTGTAGACTCCCTCCGTTGAGTCCCCTTGCTCGGTTCAGATATTTGAATCCCTTTTTGGGTCTGTCTGGGAGCCTCAGACACAGGAACCACCGGAGTCGGAGTCGGTGACACGACAATGGCTAATCTCTGGCTCACTGGATTGTCTCGAACCGAGCCACACCCCTACTCTCCTTCCACCACAAGATGTGGAATCATCCCCTTCCCTGTAAAACTTAACCAGTCCCCATATTGCAGGGGGGGATACAAAATCTCGCTCCTCTCTATAGAAGTGTGTATAAACCCAAGAATTATGTCTGATAATACCACAGAAGGAACATAACTCCGGCAAACTCTCATACCTGAAGGGAAACCACAGCCCACTGAGCGGACCATCCGGATAAATTCGGATTATGCGGCGAAGAGGACGGGTCAGGTCAATTCGAACCCGTATCCGCAAGCTAGATCCCCAGAAGAGGAAGTCATTCTGATTATCAACATCTTCATAAACTCCTACAGCATTACCAATATGTTCCGTCATGATCTAATTAAATCAATCAAGAGGAAGGTCAAAAACATGAATCCAAAAAGAGAAATAAGAAAATGGGTGATCGGAGGGCTTCAGGCTGCGAAGCGGAAACACCAACACCAAAAGAAACTTCTCAAACAACCAAGACCCCTGACGAACAACCCGAACCCGATCCGCCTCGTTCAAAAACCAGAAGATAAACAGATTCTTCCCCATACGATCCACCTGCAAACCTTGATCAACTTTCCACACAGCCCTAAAGTTCTTCTTCATCACCTCAGCTTCCAGTGGCCTATGGCACAGAAGCTTTCCCAACAAACAAGAACTAAGCAACTATCCAGAACGATCAACCGCTTCTCGATCAGCTACCACCGAGATTTCTTCTTCCTCCGAGGTAAGGCTCAATGGAGCCCAATCGTCAACCAGAGCAGAAGAGTCCATACTTTCAACAAAAAAAGAAAATAAAGGGAGAAACCAGCAGTACAATAAGGTCTGGGTTACCACTGAGGGCGATGGGACTCCAAAGCTCCATCGAAACCACTGATATAGTAGTGCTAAAACTTAAAATCCACGGGAGAAATCCTCCAGGTGCAAAAACGGATATGAAGGGAAAAGAAATTGTCGCTCCATATCCGTTGAGGGCATGAAATCCGCCCAATCCAATCTACAACAATCACGGCAAAGATAAATCCTTCAAACCAAGGCTCCGAAAATCACGTCGGAGATCTCTCATGTTCCTCATCGGAAATCGCCCAATCTCCGGAAATCGCTTCCTGTAACAATTAGAAGATTTGGTAACTGGACAAATAAAACTACCACAGACTTTTTAGTTATTAGTACAAACTTTATGTGAGTTAAGTTATATTCATGTTGACACTATTATTTTAATATATCTCATTAAAAAAAATAGGGAAAAATACACTTTTGGTCCCTGAGGTTTGGGTTAAGTGACACTTGGGTCCCTGAGTTTTCAAACTCAACAAAAATACCCCTGAGGTTTGAGATAAGGAGCACTTTGGTCCCTGCCGTCAAATTTTCTGTTAACTTTTAACGGTTGCTGACGTGACACTATTATTTTAATATAAAAAATTATTTTTGTTTTATTTTTTAAATAAAAAATATTAAAAAATTAAAAAATTAATATTTAATTATTATTTTTAATTCTTTCTCTCTTTCTCTCTCATCTTCCTTCTTCTCCATCTTCCTTCTTCTCCATCTTCTCCCTCCTCCTTCTTCTTCTTCCTAAGTCCGGCGACCGGCGGCCACCACACGCCGCCGCCGCCGCCGGCCGCCGGCGACTGAATTTTTTTTTTTTTCTTCTTTCTTCTTTCTTCAGTACGTGAAGCTGAGGATGTCCAACCACCATTCTTCTTCGCTGCAGTAGCAGTCCCATCTGGTATAGCTTGAATCCGATCCGGCAATGCAAGCACCAAATCATTTCGAGTGGTAAGATCTTCAGTTGATAGTCCTTTTACCTGTGAATAAATTATGTAACCATCCAATGCAAAATATAGGTAGAAGCCATACAATTCAAATCCAGTGGCTCTGCTTCAATAGACTATAAAAATTCCAAAATCATCCTAAATGCACAATGAGTTCATGGAACCAGTCCTTTCACCACGATCTTCTCAAAAAAATTGACATGAAACACCTAGGTATTAAGATGGAATTTATGTAATGAAAGTGAAATTTAGTAAAGACAGTGAATACAAACCCTCTTTACAGCCAATCTCTGTAACTTGGGGACCTCCTCCAGTAATCGAGCCTTGGTACGACGAATCTCCGCATTCAACGCCACCACCGACGCCCTATTCTTCTCTTTAGAAGCATCATCCGCTTTCTGCACAACAAAATAACACTCAAAATAGAACCCAATCTCCTCGCCGTCAAACTAAAACGCTAAATCATCTACGAATTACTCAAAACCACAAGTTATCCACTGAATTCAACCTAGATCAGAAAAGGCAACAAGCTACATAATATGACAATCATCAATGCCCTATCCAGCAACAGAACGAGTAGGAACTGAGATATTGAGCGAGGGATCGGCGTCAAACCTGGAGAGCGGCTTCAATGTCGGCTTCGACGGTGGCATAGAGTCGAGCAAAGGCATCACCGCCGGCCCCTCCTCCCTCCTCCTCCTTTTCCGGCCGAAAATAGAGGAGGAGGGAGGCCCCTCCTCCCTCCCTTTTCTATTTTTTTTTTTTTTTTAAACATTGAAGAAAAAGAAGAGAAGAAGAAAGAAGGGAAGAAGAAGAAAGAAGAAAGAAGAAAAAAATAATAAAAAAAAATCAGTCGCCGGCGGCGGCGTGTGGTGGTCGTCGGTCGCCGGACTTAGGAAGAAGAAGAAGAAGGAGAAGGGAGAAGATGGAGAAGAAGGAAAATGGAGAAGAAGAAGATGGGAGAGAAAGAGAGAAAGAATAAAAAAAATAATTAAATATTAATTTTTTAATTTTTTAATATTTTTTATTTAAAAATAAAACAAAAATAATTTTTATATTAAAATAATTGTGCCACGTCAGCAACCGTTAAAAGTTAACAGAAAATTTGACGGCATGGACCAAAGTGCTCCTTATCTCAAACCTCAGGGATATTTTTGTTGAGTTTGAAAACTCAGGGACCCAAGTGTCACTTAACCCAAACCTCAGGGACCAAAAGTGTATTTTTCCCAAAAAAATATTATTTTTAAAACTTTTAGACATAACATATCACCATTATTGTAATCAACATTGTCCATTCCTTATTGAAAATTGAAAATAGTATTAATTAAATTTAATAAATTTAAAAAAAAAATGATTTAGAAGTATACGTGTGGAAATGAAAGTTTGCCACTGGTAGAAAGAAGAGAAGTCAGATAAGTTATCAAAGGCAAGCAAGGCCTGAAAATGCGCAGAATTGGGAATCTTCAGAGTGAGAGGTGACTCATCATTTCTCCTCCATTACTTTTTTCAGTTTCCTTCAACTTTAAAATTAAAAAAATAATAATAAATTAATAAATTAAAGCATTGAGGTGTCAGCTAGGCAGTTGAGGCACAGACCGTACATATTACCTGCCTTATTGCTAATGGATGGGATTAAATTACTTGTTCCTTTCACTCTTTTTTTTTTTTAATAGCTCGAGTTCCTATGCTTGTCGGAAAAGTTAATAAAATTGTTGCCAAACAAATTGCTTTCTCAATATTTTCAAAAAAAATAAAAAATTGCTTTCTCAAAGTTCTTTTCTATTTGATTTTGTCTCCAAACACTGCAATTAGTGGTTAGATTGAGGTTAAATTACCTTCCTTCATTGTTTGTCATAAAAAAAAAAAATTAAAAATATTGTCATGAAATAAAATATTATATCATAAAATGACACACTGCTATAATACTAGAAAATTTTCTCAAATTAGAGGATTAGTCTTCCGACTTTCAAGTTATTGTCTAACGAGTTATTAAATCTTAAAAAGTATTTAATATGTTTACGAATTTCTATTTCTCGTAAATTTTGAACTTTAAAAAATGTACGATAGATTTCTAAATTTTCACTTTTATATGAAATAAGTATTCGAACTATTAAAAGAAATGTTAAAAATTGATTAATTTATTAGTAATAAAATGGAGCTTTGTGCTTAGCATACTCTAAATTTTAATTGTGTTTAATGAATTTATGGATTTTAAAAAATATCGATAAGTTAAAGACCTGATGAGATGCAAAATTGAAACAATTTTTAGTGTTTATTTCTACAACTTTTAACGTTTAAAGGTTTAATTAATTATAGCAATATTTTTAGCCCGTGTTCTTTAAGCTTTCGTTAATGAAATTGTAATGAACGGTTTTTCAGTTTCGAGAGTAATTGTTGAAATTGAAATTTGAAGTGTAACAGTAATAATATGCTTTGCAACTCAACCATGGTTTTTTCTTTTTTTTTTTTTTTCCTCTAAAGATAATAAAATTGCAAGTGAAAAAGGAGGGAAAGAAATCTCTCTTTTCTTGTCTTTTTCCATTTAATGGTAGTCTTTGAAATTTTAATTTATCCATTATATTTGTGTTGATGTCGAAATTTGGACAGAGAAACTCACGTGACCTTCACGTGACAATAACGGTAACAATAACGGTAAATTTGTTTGAAAAGAAAAGACGTGATCTGCAAAACGAAGAGAAAATTGTGCACCGGTGTGGTGTTCGCCACACCGAATGCTTAAGTCAGTTGGGGGATCATAAGTAAAGAGGTAAATTAACAATCAAGAGTAAGATTTTTCAAAAAGAAAAAAAAGACAATGAAGAGTAAGATAATAGATACTAAGTTGAGTCCCCCTCTTTTGGGTTAGTCTCTTCTATTTATAGCTGAAATTAGGTTTCTTCCTTTTCGGGAAGGAAATAGTCCTAAAGATTGATTTTGGCCCAATGGGCCTCCTTGGACTTGTTCCCAACTCTTATCATCCTGACTTTCTTATAACTATGTCCAAATTCACTCATAACACTTTGAATTGAAATAAATATTAAACTTGGTATTATTTTCAAAATTAAATAAAGAAATTATGAGAAACCAATAGAAATCTAACTAAGAAAAATCCTAAAATCAGACAATAAAATACATATAGCCATGAAATAGCCAAAAATAAAAAATGAAAAATGAAAACCTAAGTCCTAAACAAAACATAAAAGTCAACCAAAAAACATCATGCAACGACAAAACTCACGCCAAGCATTAACATCATCCATTACGATTCTCATCCACATTACCAATCAATAGAGAGAAAAGTTCATTCTAACTACTTATTAAAATGAAATATATATTATAAGCATAAGGATGAAAATGAAATACATGTAAATTCAAACACTAAAATATTATTTAATTACTAAAAAAATCCTATTTTAACATCTTAACAATCACTCAAATTTTCATATTTATTTAGTTTTGATTCCATGTTTTTAAATGGTCTATTTTTCGCTTCTCAAAAAAAAAAAAATTGTCTATTTTTCGAAAAATTGACCTTTAATTTGACTCCACTTTAACTATTAAATATATGACCAAACTATAATTTTAAATTTCTCTCTCATACTTGGCAATGTCCTACCTCTCTCAAATAATTTCTCAAACTTCAAACTTTCAACTTAAAATAAAATTGAAAAAAAAAAAAAAAACTACTTGATTTCCAATTGTTCTTTTTTTTCATTCATTTTTTAACGACAGCACAACTTTTAAGGGGTTGTTTAGGGCGCTGAATTGGTTATAATATCTAGTGGTTATAATAATCGGGGATTATAATAGTCTGAGGGTTATAATAATTTGTGTTTGGAGTGCAGATTATTATAATCTAGGATAAAATAATCTATGTTTGGAGTGCAGATTATTTTAGTCTGGAATAAAATAATCTATGGAGTGTTGATATGTTTTAACATGGGGTTCTGAATCAAAGGTTCAAACTGACTGTTTTCTTTTTCTAGTTTTTTTTTTTTATGATATACGATTCACTTTGATTTAGGGTTATGTTTTTTTTATTTACAAAGCAAAAAAGTTTAGGATTTGGTATAGAAAAATCATATTAGTTAACTTTTAGTATTGCCAAAATAAAAATTGTAAATGTTTAGTTCAAAAATCATATTAGTTTTTTTTTTTTTTATCAATAAAATCATTTAAAATAAACTTGAGTGTAGTAAATATAATTTCGTTTGAATATTTTTTTTAAAGTTGATTAACCTTTGATGTTGTCAACGACTTTTCCGACAACCTTTGATGTTTTTTTTCTTTATTTTTATTTTTTATATTTTTCAAAATGAAAATGAGAAGAAATATGAAAAAAAAAAAAAAATTGGTGGCTAGAAAAGTCATCGGCGACCGTCGGAAAAGTCGTCGGCGATCGTCGGAAACTTCGGGCAGTCAACGGTCGTCGGAAAATTCAAGGAGTCGTATGGAAGAAGAGAGGAGAGAGAAGAGAGGAGAGAGTTACGGTAGAAAATGGATAGAATAATCGGGTGGGTTGAATGATGGTTACCGTAGAAAATGGATAAAATAATCGAGGATAAAAATAACTCACCTCACCATTTATTTTTGTTGGTGCCCCAAACATTGAATATGTTATAATAAGGGGTTATTATAACCTATTCAGTGCCCCAAACACCCCTAAGTGTACTAATATCTTGGTGTGGACTTGTATTTTTTTTTTTTTTTTTTTTTGACAATAGGTGTGGACCTGTATTAAAGTCATATAAATTGGTTTAAAAAAGTATATTATAAGTGGCACAACAACAACAAAAACTAAAATGGTTAATACTAATCTCATCCGTGAGTTTTTCTTGGATTTGTTATTTACTTTCTATGAATGTTATTTCAAAATCCATGTATGTTTTTGAAAAATAAAAAAATATATATAATTTTTAAAAACTTATCTCTATATTTTAACTTTGGATAAGAATTCAATTTTTTTTAAGAGGTAAAAATCATAGTAAATAAATTTGGAGGAAAAAAAACATAATTTTCAAAAACAAAAGACAAAAGACAATATGGTTACATAATGGAGTCTAAAATAGTTTTTTTTTAACCAACTTATAGTTCAATTAGTCAAGACATATATCTTCCACTAAAATATTAAAAAATCCAGTCTTCATTTCTCCCATATTGTTGAAAAAAAAAGTTGTCATTTTAAGCAAAAATAAATCTATCAAAATATCATTGACCAAAATAAAATATACCCAATATTTCAAAATCTATAGGATTTAAAACTTAAATTATTATAAAGAATGTTGATTGAAAAAAAAAATGGATAATGTGAGTGAATGAGTGGATGAACACCAAATTCAAAGTAACAGGTCACACCCAAACCCAACCAAACCTTAACTGACAAGGACTCAACAACTGAGGCACATGGGACTGTCAGTCCATTAACTTGCAAGAAAAAATGTCCTTTTTTTTTTCTTTTTAATTTTCTTTCTTTTTCCCTCTTCCCAAAAAGCAAAAATGTTCCCTTTCCAATTCACACTTGTTGCTTTTGGCTTTTCCCTTTAAAGTTGAAGTGGTCCCCACATCCCCATGTGATAAGCAAACAAAGAGGCCTTATCAATCCAAAGAAACCAAAACAATGAGTCACTAACCAAATTTTGTTTTTATTGATCTCCTTTTCAACATATCACTGTTTCTTTTCTTTTGACTCATCCCCCCCTTCCTTTATCCATCTTCTTTCTCTACTTCTAAAAAACCAATAATAAACACATTCATTATAAAATTAATCTCTAAAATTTCACCCAACTTTAAAAATATCTAATTTATCCTTCAACTTTCAATTCAGTATGTAATAGGTAATTGAACTTTAAAAAGTGTATGGTAGATTCTTAAGCCCCGTTTGATACTATTGAACATACAACAAACTTCGTGTACACATAATACATGTTTTGAATATATGAGTACTGATAATGAATTCTTGATGTTAGAATATGCTTGGCGAAATCTAATTGTTGGATTTTGGATGTTGGAATATATAAAGAAATATGTTTGTTGAAATCTGGTTGTTGGAATAATGTTGAATACTGATTTTGTTATGATATCTCTTTCTTGGGATTGACTATATGGTATGTTAAGTTTTAAATATGATATATCTGTTATGTTATATATGTTCAGGAGTTCCGTTTAATATTATACATGTTCAAGTGCTTTAACTTGTTGAATATATATGTTCCCGTATATATGATATATGTTAATGTACATACAATAAAAGTCCGTGTACACATAATACCTGATTTGAGTGTATATAGGAGAATATGAGTACTAATCATAAATATATAATGTATACGTATAAATATGAATACATAATGTAATTTTGCATTAACTATAATGATGCCTAATATAAGGTATAACTAGATAATGAATGTATAATCGAATTTAAACCACTATATTTGAGGGAATATAAAACAACTTTTATAACGGTAAATCGTTCAAATGAAAAACAATGTTCAAACATAAATGATAATTGTTCTCAACCCAAAGGAATAGGAAATTCAAATGTTATTAAAAAACCGAAAAACAAAAATAACTACTGAGTTGGTGCAAATCTGCAAGTCTTCTTATTATGTCCAATCCTGCCACAACGACCACATTTAACCCGTCTTTTGAACTCCATCTGTGAGGGGATTCTGGTCTTCTTTGGTCTACCAACGGAACGTTTAACGTTTGGGGGGAGAACTGATATATTTTTTTATGTCATCGGGATATGCCAACTAGACTCATTGCCTAATGGATGGATTAGACCACTGTATATTGAAAAGAGAATACTATTCAAGTAGAAATTTGATATATACTCCTTCATAGACAAGTGCTTCGAAGTCAAAACGGAACATGCATGAGAACATGGAATCTCCAAAATGTCCCACATCCTACAACTGCATCTTCTGGCTGTTAAATGAACATCGTGTTGACTAGTACCATCTATTACTTGAAATTGGACATTGTCTACTGAATTGACCTGAAAAAATAGAATATAAATATCGAGAGTTCAAAGTATACTATACAGAAATAAGATGTACTGACCTGCATCGAACGACCCATTGCAATTTGATCTCTTATAAATATCGAGAGTTCAAAGTCCATATAATTCTCTCTATCGTTCCAATGACCATCGTGCAACATTTGAACAACTACGCTACCTTAAAAATATACATAAGGAATAAACCACATAATATGTATCAGACACACATGTTATATATGAAACATAATTATTCTGACATATGATATATATTTTGATATACTTTGGAATATATAATATGTAAAATATGATATATACACTTAAATATATAAGATATCACATGTACTATAAACCCAAATACAATATAATCAGAATAACAAGAAAATATATGAAAAAACTAATATATACTAACCCAACATATATACAAACCCAACATATAATCACAATATACTTTGTTATGCTTAGGAATATATAATATTTAAAATATGATATACACACATAAATATATAAGATATAACATGTTATATAATCTCAAACACAATATAATCATAATAACAAGAAAATATATGAAAAAAACATAATATATACAAACCCAGCATATAATAACGATATAACAAATATGAAGATATATATAAAAAAAAAATCCAGCATATTTAAAATATGAAATTAAAAGCAACCAAACACAGTGAATAACAAGAGGAAGAATAATATATTGACTGATAATGAAACTGAAATTGATTTAAATGGAATATCCCGTTGAATATATTAAATATTAAAATTGAAAACGTAGCCATAAAAGAACATGTTTATAATGTGTATGAAATATATACGAAACTTACATTGACTAAAACGATATATCCCTCTTAATGTATAAAATATAAAAACTTAAAACGTATACATATAAAAACGTGTTTATAATGTGTACTGCATACGAAACTTACATAGACTAAGACGATATATCCCTTGGCATATATAAAATATAAAAACTGAAAACGTACCCATCTTCAAACGACTGTAAAACGGAACGTAGAGGCTCACTGAATGCAATCCGAAAACACTGGAAAACTACAGAAAAAACCTAAATACACAGCAGAGAAACTTTTGTATGCAGTCCGAACAATCAAAGTTCCTAAGAACTACCGCTCGAAACCAATGAAACAGAGTATGGAAAAAAAAATATGAAAACCGACGACAATGTGCAGTAGAAAGTGAGAGAAAATGTTGCCGGAAAAGATAAGAAACTAAATAGGAAGAGGCCGGAAATAAAACCAAAACGGCACACAGACGGAGAATGGGGGAGGGAACCACGATTATGGGAACATTCCTTAATTTAGGAGATTTTGTGAAAATCAACCTTCCTAAAATGTAGCATATTCGGTTGGCTATTATGGAATGTATTATTATCGATTTTAATATTATTTGAGAATAAATGATAATAACAAGGGTATAAAGGTCCGAAAATCTATCCGAAAATCTAATCTTGTAAATATCGAAAATTTTGGACATATGTGAAAATATGTCTCCAAAACGGTCTATCTACCAAAATTTCTCAATTTTTAATTTTATATCTAATAGATTCTGGGCCCATTTCACTTTTTTAAGACTCTACCTATTAGACACAATTTTTTTCTAATATAATGTCTTATTTTTCTCAAATACATTAGGATCTATTGGATACAAAATTCAAAGTCGTTCAATGACACATTAGATATTTTTATAGATCATGACCTATATCATAATAGAAAAAAAAAAATTAGGGTCCATTAGACGCTTTTTAAAATTTTAAAATCTAAAAATGAAAGTTTAAGAATAAACTTGTGCCAAAACGAGCTTACCTCAGCGGTAATTGACATGTACGACACCCCAAATGTTGATGTACTAAAAAAACTTGTAATGTAACAAAAAAGAAATATTTTTCATTTTTGAAAGAGATGGCCATCCGGTTAGGAAAATATATTCTTTTTTCAATTTAAAAATCGTGGTTTATTTCTTGCTGATGTTTCTAGAAGGCTTTGAAAAGATGAGTCGGTAGAGCCTTCCCCAAAATATTTTTATTTTTATTTTTTATTTAAAATTGAACTTAAAGACTTTTGGAAATTTTGAATTTCTTTCCATTACTTTTTCGAGAAGTTGACTTTGAAGTTTGAACATGCAAAAACCCATTTGAGAAAAAAACTAAATTGAAGTTTTGAATTTTATGATGCATGGAAAAAATAAAAACAATCACACTATGTGTGAATTTATTGTTAGCATTTTTATTTACTTTGTTAAAACTTATACATTATATATAAATATCATTTATTTAAATTATAATTATAAATTAAAGTAAAAAATTTCAAATATTAAGGCTCAGTCCAATAGTCAATTGGTTTTTGGTTTTTGATTTTTGAAAATTAAGCTTATACACACATACTTTCACCTATAAGTTTTTTGGTTTTAGTATCAATTTTTTACCTTGTTTCAAAAAACCAAGTCCAATTTTGAAAAAAAAAAAAGATTAGTTTTCAAAAACTTGTTTTTGTTTTTAAAATTTGGTTAGAAATTCATATGCAATCTTAATTGTAGGAAATCTAGGAGAAAAAACATAATTTTCAAAAATAAAAAAATAAATGGTTATCAAACGGGATCTTAAAGACTCATACAAAACATAGAGTCCTCCCTAGCATTCTAAAAAGTAAAGTGATTACAAATTATTCATTCATAGATAAAAAAAGAAAAATATAGTTGGTTAAATCATATTTTGGAACTATGAATTTTTTTATCACACAAAATAAAACATTGAAAAGGAAAAAATTTAAAATAAACACTAAAAATACTTTAAAAACTTTAGTCAAATTTTAAAAAGTAATATAAAAAGAAGTATAATATATTTAAAATAAGTTTCACATGGAAAGGAAGAAACATTTGGAGGTAGATAAGCAGTAGTACATTTTGATCCAACAAATTGTCTGTGCTTTATTTAATATTATGGTCTAAAGATTCCTTCCCAAAACATTGAAAACCCCTCTCATTGCTTTGAAAATGAAGAAACCTCTTTATTATTTATTGGGAATAGGGGCTTTTTACACATTGTCCCTTCCTTGGAGGACACATAACCAAAATTTGAAATTCATACATGGAGAGAGAAGATCTATATATGTGGACTCTCATTTTAGAAAATTTATGCACCTATCAAAATTCTTTTTTTTTTTTTTTTAAATATTGTGTTTGTTTTCTTTTATTTATTTATTATTATTTTTTAAGAAACGTTTGAATTTTTAATCAAATTAAATTTTAAAAGAAGAATTTAAAAACTACCTTTTCTTTTAGTTTTCAAAACTTGGCTTGAATTATAAAAACATTTATAAAAAAAAAGTTATAAAAAAAAAAAGACATGAGAGTAGTATTTATAAACTTAATTTTCAAATGGAGTCTTAAAAGATCTATTGTGAACTTTTTAAAATACAAAAAAGTAAAATAATCGTCAAAGTGAGCATAGCTCCTGTAATGCTTCAATCCTAGAATTCAGGCAAGAAATTGAAATCTAGATTTGGCACATGACGATCATGTTTCCTAGAAAAATTTTATCTTGAAATCTAGATTTGGCATCTGACAATCATGCTTCCTAGAAAAATTTTCAAGAAGTCACCCAACATAGAACTTAACCAAGTCCAACACACACTTAACTTTGGAATTCTTATGAATTAAGCCACCGATAAGGAATGTGCACCTTTTTGGTATAGGTAGTTACTCTCAATTCTTTTAAGCTTATCTTGACCATACTTCATGTCCCCAAGATCTCTCTCATTCGAATGTAGTCTCAGTTCATTCATGTACCCCTCATCTACTTGGGCATCACATTCCCATCAGCTTTCGTATTGGTTCGTTCTTGAACCACATCAGAGGTTTCACTTTGATACCATTTGTAATGCTTCAGGCTTAGGATTTGAAATCCGAATTCGAAACCTGACGACCTCGACATTCTCCTGCATTCCTTTCGACCTGGTCACGTTACCATACTTGTCTTAAACTGCTTCTAAGAGTGAACACCAGGTTCTTTTAAGCATGCTTTGTTCTCACTCACATGCCTTATAGGAAAATTCCCAAGAGGTCCCCAAGATCATCCAACATAGAACTTAACCAAGCCAAACACGCTTAACTTTTG
Organism: Luffa acutangula; assembly: GCA_036850905.1. Lineage (NCBI taxonomy): Eukaryota > Viridiplantae > Streptophyta > Magnoliopsida > Cucurbitales > Cucurbitaceae > Luffa > Luffa acutangula. Next base: position 25,033,145 of record CM072089.1, on the reverse strand, counting down.
GAGTTCCTGTGAATTGACCCACCGAAAAGGAAGGTGCACCTCTTTGGTATAGGTAATTACTATAAATTCTTTTTAGCTTATCTTGACCATACTTTCATGTCCTCAAGATCTCTCTCATTCGGATGTGGTCTTGGTTTATTCATGTACCACTCCTTTGCTCAAGCGTCACAACTTAGGTCATTGACATGTATCATCAACAAAGAGTTAGAGTTTTGAATCCACCTACCTCCAAATGTTGTGTTGAACTAAAAAAAAGAAGTAAATAGCCAACTCGAAGCATAGGAAACAACATGAACGTTTATAAATCAAAACAAGGTTAACAAACAACCAACCTGAATATAGCTTAATTGGTTTAGGCATATACCTTTGACCAAGAGGATCAAAGGTTCAAATCTCTCCAACCCCACATGTTTTTGAAAATAACATATATAGAGCAAAAACGTGAAAATGTTGGTTATACTCGTAAATACAAAATGTTGCTATATTGTTGTTATATTTCATATTGGTATATTATTGATATACCTAAAGTGAAGTTAATCCCTCATATATTTGATATATATCAATATCAAGCACATCACTTATATACTTCATATTAGATATATCGATGACATAGTATATATTAGAGACATATACTTCATATCAAGTACTTCAATCATATTTGTGATATATCTAAATTAATTTCTTTTTATTTGTGTAGTTTTCAGTTGTCTCTCTTTTGTGTCCACTATGAATGGCAAACTACCGTTTCAATTTTTTTATTATTAAAAAATAAATGGAGGAAATGGAGGGCATGCTGAACAAAGAAAAATAGATGATAGAGGAAGAAGAGAACACCGTGCAAAACTAAATAGAAAGAGAAATATAGAAGTGTAGTCTCAATTTGTTTGAAGAAAGAGTACAAAAGAAAATTTAGAGTATGTTGAGTTCATAAATGGAAGTAACAAATAATAGACTTCAACCAATCAACCAAAATTTGTAATGGAGAAATAACCACAAGAATCTCTTCAAAAGAATAACGTCCCTCCAACGAAAGTCTTGAACTCCTTTATGTTGACATTAATATTGAGAACGTGACATCTGATTATGCAACCAACTATGTTAATAAGGAAGAGATAAAACCATTTTATAAGGTATATCAAATATACTAATGATAGATATATATATATCTAATATAAACTATATCGTGTGTATTCAGAGTAACTGATTTACTATATCACTGAATTTAAAAAATAATGAGAGAAAAATCAAAATAACAAAAAAAAAAGAAAATGAAAATCTAATTTAAAATATTTTGTATATTTGCAAAATTAAAAAAACCATGATTAGATTTGTAAATATACTAAACATTTTTATTGATCATTACAAATTTCCTTTTAAATTTGATAAAAATACTTTAAAAAAAAAAAGAAAAAAAAAAAAAGGCAAAAACCTCTGATGGAATAGATCTATCTAGAATATGTTATATTTCTTTTCTTTTCCTTTTTAAATCCAAATTCATGTTTTTTTTTTTTTAATCAAATTTCAAAATTCCCATCAGCTTGTACCCAAAAAAGAACCCCTTTCACAAGGAAATGAGCCAAAGGTACTTTTTTCTTTTTCCCTTGTTGTATTCTTTAAAAAAAAAAAAAGATATTTTATAACCCATCTTATCTTATCTTATCTTACTATTTTAAAAGTGGCTTACCAAAAGAATCATTTTTGGACAAGTCCAAATACTTATTCTATAATTCTCAATTTTGTCCCTCATCCCACCCACCCCTCCAAATTCCTCCACGTTCTTCACCCCCTCCAAATTCCTTCTCTCTCCCACTGTAATTAGTTCTCTCCACTACTTAATGTACTTATTAAAGAATAAGCATTTTAAATATTCACGAAGGAATTTGAAAAGAAACAAAAATGGAGTCTCCTCTTCTCCCTCCATTTGATTTTTTCTATATATATATACCGATTTTTCCATTAGCACAGTGGTGGATCAAACTAATTTTTATTTCACTTCCAGTTCAATCCAATCGACTTTTAGTGAGCTGATTTCTTCAACGTGTGAATTTTAGAGCAAACATTGTCGATTCATTCAAACGACTTGAAGCAAGATTTTTTTTTCTCATAGCCAACATCTCTCTTCTCTCACTATGGTTTGTGATATATTTTCTGATTTGAATTTTTTTCGTTCAAATTCACTGCTTTGGAAGATTACGTTGAGATTTTGTGTCTATTCTATTATAATTGGTTACAATTATATACTTTCATTTTATTTAATAGGTTATATAGTTGTGTGTGAAATTAACCGTTCAAATAACAAAAACACTTCTTCCATGGTATCTTTCTCCCTACTTCTTTAAGATCTAATGGTAGGATGGGAGGGAAAGAAAAGAGAAAGAAGAAAGATGAATATCTTATCTTTTTAATATTTTGCCAATAAATTTATGATGTATGGTATATAGTTTTAATCTGGTTCTTATGGTTTCAAAAGTATAAATTTAGTTTTCTCAAAAAAAAAAAAAAGTATTAATTTAGTCCCTATAGTATAGGTTTAGTTTCAGTTGGGTACCTAAGGTTTTAAAAGTTTTCAATTTAGTGTCAATGGTTTAGTTAAACTTCATAAATCATTCATGTCTTTATAATACAATTTCTTACATCATAAAGGTATAATATTGGTATAGTATTTTTTTTTTAAATATTGGTATAGAGTATTTTTTTTTACCATATTGGTCCATATTGCTTTTATATATAGTTGTTATAATATATTTAGCCTATAAATCATTCATTTGCATTTTTCAAAAAAGGTATATGTATTTGGTTTACATTTTTTTTCATTTGATTTATATTTTTTAAAATTAAATGATAAAATGCAAACGAGTTTTAAAAATTGCAAATGACAAAATGTTTTCAGAAACCCATTTAATTTTGCATCTTGATCATATTATATTATTTGTTTTTTCGTTATTATTATTAGTTAACAAATCCTTTTGTTTTGTTTTTGGTTTTCCTATGTGAATATGAAATTCCCTTTATTTTGTAGTTAATTTTGTTTATTCTAAAGATAACACTATAATAAAATAAATATATTGTTGTTTTATATTTGATACTTTTTAAACATATTAGTTTTATTAAATTATATATGTTATATGTTTTATTAAGGTCAATATAAACACCATTTCACATCCATTTCATATGTAAATTGATCATAAAGAACATGATAGTTTTGATTTATCACATCCATCTATTTATAGAGGTCGGTGGTTCAAATCCCTCATCCCACATGTTATTAAAAAATTCTCTAAAACATACCATCAAAATATATATACAAAAAACCTTAATTCATATATTTTATGAAATTGAAATTGAAATCATTGAAATTATTTTATTGAAATTGTTTATAATATTTAATTTCTTTTATTTTGTGAAACAATCACAACATTATTCAACTTTTAAAACAAATTCATTATAATATATAATAGCATAAAAAGAAATATCACGTGCAACGCACGTACTAAAGACTAGTAATTAAAGTGTGCCTATGATGAAAGAGACCAAACTTCTATTTTTGAAAATAAAATGACAAAAAAGGACCTTGTCAGTTGAGGAAACTAGGTATATTTACATAAAAATTAGGTATAACAAATATAACAATATAACTTAAATCCTAGCTGTATCCAACAACCAACAAATGGAACTACATGGCCACTTCTAACTCTAAAACAAAATAGATCATAGTATGAAATTAATTTAATAAATCCATTAGCAAACTTAACAAAAGCTAAGGTTAAATTACAAGCAATATGTTTAGCTATATCTAATTATCACAACAAATCATTATAGGTCGTTGCTTCAAAGAAATATGAAGCTAATGAAGTAATATAATATAACAATCCAAATACGAGGAGTTCATTAACAAATAAAGTCAAAAGTACACTTCTTTACTACAATAAGAGAACAAGAAATCACAATTTGTTTCTTAACTTTTTAGAAATCCACACAGATCTATTCAACAAAATATAAAATTTAATTATAGACCGTTGAGTATCCAAACAAGCACCCCATCAACATCAACACCGATAATCAACCGTCCAACGAGTAAACAAACAAATGTTGTTACAATAGGAATATGGGTTTAAATAAATTAAAGCTAATCTTAACCTAATCACATGGGTTGGATCATGATGGCCATATCACTTACAAATCTTCTCTTATAATATTAGTGGAAAAAATATCTAAATATTCAAATATTCTTCTCTTGTGAGAGAGAGATTTCTAAGCCTTCTTTTCCATTTGCCAAAGCTATGGAAACAATATTAAAAGCATATAAAAATTATATTTAATCAATAACCTAAAAGTATTTTTTTTCTTTATTATTATTATTATTTTTATTTATGGGCTTCAAACAAAGTCCACATAAGCATATATAAAAAATTACAACCTATGATGATACCTAATTTTTGAATTGATGTATTAGTATTATAAGTTGAATTATTGTACCAAACCATGACCTCATCAGCCACACAAGCCTGCCTAATGCTCTTAACCAAATACAATTCCCAAAAGAAAATACTATATATAATTAAATAGTTGATAAATGTAAAAAAAAAAAAAAAAAAAAAAGTTAGAATCATTCTTAAAATAAACCACCAACCTATTAGATACTATCATTTGGCAGCAAAATCATATTTCTATCCAAGTATCTATTTTAGCCAATTTGTCTTTTTTATTTAAATTTTTAATAGAAAACTAACATGAGAGTCCATGTTTTCTTCATCCAATCAATCAGTAGATGTTTTTACATAAGTAAATATATGAATCTACAAGTAGTGCCAACTACTTGAATTTTAATCATATTTAGATTTATGCTACATAATAGTGAATGGAAAACAAACTCGAACTGTTGGGAGTGCAACCAAAGTCCCACATTGGCTAGATAAGGGGGAGATCATGAGTTTATAAGGGAGGGCAAGTATCTCCATGACATTTTGGGGTGAACCAAAAGCAAAGCCATGAGGGCTTATGTCCAAAGTGGACAATATCATACCCCTGTGGAGATCGGTGTCGTGTTCGTTGTCCCTTACAAGTGGTATCGGAGCCATGCCCCAAACATAGCCTTGTCGGGTGAAATCCTCAGGTACCGAACGAAAAATTTGTGAGCCTTATAAATAGTCATCGTGAGTCTTCTTGGACATTTAAAAATTTGAATTTACGTAGTCCATATATGCACTAATGTTGACATGAACCCAACTTAACTAGTCAAATCATTACTTACCTCTTTAAATGTTCGAGGTTCGTATCTCCCGCTCCTTATTAAACTTATAAAAAAAAATGATGATGATGATGAAAGAATGTACTAATTTTTTTCCCCTTCAAAAAGTCCAAACCAAAGGGAAGAAGCTCTAAGTCCTTTGAACATGATACAATTTTGTGGGCTTGCACCTAATCTTTGTGCCTTCTTTGAACTCAAAACATGACAAATATTTGATGGAAACATTTTACTGTTTGAATCCCAATTCTGAAATTTTCAATCTAATTTGATGGTTTTGAAGGACATTGGATGGACAATATTGGAAGAAACATTTGGAAGACAGACTGTCATCTAATAATCTAAATCATTGTCCTGTTGGAAAAAATGGATCATAAAAGTTAAATATAAATCATAATTGGAAGAGGAAATGATAAGAATTATTGTATCCACAAATTAATTAGAGCTAAAGTTTTCTCACAACAAAAGCAAATAGCAAATAGCAATATTTTAGGCCATGAAAGTTTTTTGCTTTTCCCTCTTATTATTATTTTTTTTTACAATATATGGATGGGGTTCGAACCACAGACCTTCTGGTTATCGTTCAACTTTATGTCAGTTAAACTATGCTCTTGTTCGCTGCTTTTTCCTATTTTAGTATCTAGTCTATTGACACCAATTTTCATAATTTAATATAATTGGTGTTTTGATAGACTATTATATTTCCCCTTTCCACTATTATAAAAACTAATCATGATAAAATTGTTTACCTAATAATTTTCTTTATTTTCTTAATCTATTATTTTAAATACCCACTTAAATATTCAACTAAATTATTTTCTAAAAAAATATTTTCTATTTTTTTTTTCATAAATTGGGTAAAATTGTTTTTGAAAAATAAAAATAAAGAAATCATTAAATAAATAACTTTTGTGTTTTAAAAAAATTAGAATATTACTTTTAGAAAAAGGATATTTAATTAAACTTATAATTTATAAAGGAATCTAATGGATACCAAGTATTGGAACTATTCTTAGATAAGTACCAAGTACATTTTTATTAAATGCTATAAAGCATATGTTTAATTATTTTGCATATGCTTTTATCCCGTATTCTTCTTTAACTTCTTATTTTTCAATAGAAGAATAAAAGAATAATTAGAATTGGTATTAGGTATATATCAAAAGCATATGCTATATCTTAGAAACCTTGAACAAAAATATACCTCATTTCTTCAATCCCATTTGAACCATAAATTTAAAAGCTTAAAGAATTTAAATCTAAGTTGGATTAAATTTTATTTAAAAAAAAATAAGTTATTCTTTAATGAATTATTCGTTTTATTTTTCAAAATATACTTATCGAATTTTACTCGAATTTAAAAAAAAAATAGTTTTAATAATTTAGCTAGGAGAAAAGACTAAAAAGAGTATACTTGTACAGGTATACATTAGTATATGACGGACTTTATGCTCTAATTAATTTGTTTGCCTTTAATTTTTTGTTTTTTTTATAAATTTTCTCTTTTTCACGTCATATTTTAAAAATTTAATGAGATTATTTTTATACATTAAAATTTTTTTTTTCTCTCAAAAGTTCTATCTTTCCTTATCTGAAATTATATAAACATTTTCTCTTTTAGTTTTCTAACAAGTATAATAATATAAATAGATTGCATTTTTTATTTTTTGAAATCATATTTGTGTATGTTTACCATAACTTGAAAAACCTTTCATTTTTTAGAGTTATTAATTGTCGTAATATAAACTAAATTATAATATATTTACCATTACAAAATGTAAATTAAAATAAATTAGATTTAGTAATAAATATTGACTTCTAACATGTTGGAGAATAAAATTATGATTATATTAAATCATGAAAAGAAAAACTCATTCTTTAATTACTACAATATGAAGGTTATAAAATTAAATCATATTTGAATTTCTTAAACATTTAATCATTGAATATAATTAGAATTATTGAAATTTGTTTTCTCATTCTTTTAAAAATAAAATTTAAAAATGTCTAGTGGACTTGACCAGTAACAAAATCATTAAAATAAAGAAGCCAAAAGATACAAGGAAAGAAAGATTCCATTAGCTAAATTGCACTAAAAAAACATCACTTATATTCCAAGCATTTGAAATCACATCATGTTACATTATAAACTTGAAAAAAAAAAATACTAGTAATTAGAGAATCTCTCTCTCTCAAAAAAAAAACATTTTTAATGTAATATTCTTCCTATTTTTAATGTAGTATTTTAAATGTTAAACTTAAATAATAAGTTTAGTAAGTGTCTGTTTAGTTATTTAACTTATTTTTTTTAAAATAAATTTCTAAAATCTCATGGTTGTGTTTACTTAATTCTTATATTTTTAATTTTTTTATTAAAATATTAAACTTTTGATTTGTGTTTAATAAACTTTATGGTCAACTTCATTAGTTTGAGCCAAAGCGAGCTTAGCTCAGTGATAATTGACATGTATCTTGGACCATGAGGTCAGATGTTCGAATCCCCCACCCCAAATATTGATGTATTAAACAAAAAAAAACTTCATTAGTTTGAGGCTAATGTAACATGGCAAGAATCTTATGTTTAATATTAGCCTGTCACATGACCTTTCAAGAAAATATATTTTATGTGCCTATATAAGTATTAATTGATATTCACCTCTAAGATACAAAATTGAAAGTTTAAAAATTGTTAGATTGTTTTAAAGTGGAGAGATTGAATGGATAGAACTTTAAAATTTGAACGCTAAACTTATGATTTAACCAATTACTAAATAGAATATTTAAAAAGAAAATTATTTCATTTCATTGTTGAGCTCCACCTTTTAAAAAGAGAAACAAAATTTCAAGTTATAAATAATAATACTTTGAAAACTATGTAGTCAGGGGGATTCTTTGACAACTATTAAATATATTTTTTAAAAATAATTATTTGCTGAAAAGTTTTGGTTGCATTAGGTTGGTGATTTAAAAATTTGAATTTATGTATTTAAATAGAAGATAGAGTTTTTTTTTTTTTTTTTTCGTTTTCTTCTCCTCCATATTTCACATTTTCTAATATATTTTTGGTAGTGGGCTCTGAATTTGAAAACACTAAAAATATATAAATGTTACTTTCAAAATCTAAGAACTAAAAATACGACCTTCTTTATTTCACAAACTGTTTATCCTAAAAATACGTTTGAACAATTCTAAAAAATCATAAAAACAATAACAGAAAATAACTATTTTCAACCATATATATATATTTTATTTTCAAAAAGTATTTTTGAAAAGTATAAAATAAAACAAGAAGAAAATGTCATTCTAGTTAAGTCTCATCTCATTTTAGTCCTTACACAGTTATACTTTCAAATGCCTAAGTTTAGTCTTTATACTTTTAATCAATTTGAAAATTAGTCATTAATTTGAAGTTTATCTTAATCGAAATTGGAAAAATATCATCCAAGGAAAGATACAATGTAAACACTCCAAAATTTAAAAGACTAACAAATTCTTTTTTTAAAAAACAAAAATTAACAAATAAACTAATAGTAAACACTAACGTTAAATTTACAGAGACTAAAATAGAATGGTTTTAATTTTTCTACATATGCTTTCATCCCATATTCTTACACATTTTCTTAACTAAATATTATTATTTTTTGAGAAAACTAAATATTATTCATTATCATTGATATTATTATCATTATTATTATTATTATTTTTACAAGTGATATTATTACTTTTGAATAGGAAAGAGTATGTATCAGAAGCATATGCCAGTTTACATCTTAGACTGTGGTATATGCTTTTGAACCAAAAACAAAAAAAAAAAACAAAAAAAAAAGTCAAAAGATAGTGGAAAAGAAAGGTTTGAAGTCAGATTCCATAAGCAAATTTACACTAAAACATCAGTTCTTATATATTTCCAGCATTTGCATTCACATCACATTACATTACATCCTTGAAAATTAAAAAACAAAGCCAAAAAAACTAGTAATTAGAATACAACTTCTCTTCTCTCTCTCTCTGTCTCTCTTTTTCTCTCTCCTTTTTCTACTTTTCTTTCTTTTTTTGGTGGGACTTTCTCACTTCCCAAACACTTTATACAACAAAAACAAAAGGCCTGGGAGGGAAAGAAAGGATTCCCAAATTCCATTTTTACCTAAAAAAAAACACAGCCTCAAATTCTTCTGAAGCATTCAAGAAGAAATCCAAAAAAACAAAGAAAGAAGATATTGACAGCACAGTATCAACAACTGTTATCTCTCTCTCTCTCTCTCTCTAGAACCTTAGGTGGAGCAGCCATTAATGGAGTCTGAACTGAAGGTTGAGGTCTCTTATTCACAGGGCTCAAGAAGCAGCAGGGGATTGGATTGGGGTTTGGATTGGGGATTATGTACTGGAATGCAAAACTGGCTTTTGAATGCTTCTTCTTCTTCTTCTTTTAACAGCATCCTCATATCTTTGGTTAAAGGTTACTTTCAAATTACTCCACTGAACCTGTTCCTGCTCCTCCACTCAAAATCCATGGGTGTCCTGTAATAAACACAGCAGTTTCCAATTCCCATAAGACAGATTCTCCATGTTCATACAGAAATTTTCTCAGTAACCAAACAAGAAATGAAATAAACAGACCCCAGATCTCAAGAATCACAGAAATCAAGTCCCAACATCTCAAATCAGTAATGAATTTATACTGGGCTTGGGGTTTCTTCTAGATTTGCAGACAGATATGGAATCGGAAAGAGAAATCAACAGTTCAGATCAAAGAGAACACAAACTCATTGTTGAATTAGAGGAAGAAATTTGACTTACTGAGAGCTTGTTCGGCAGAGAATCTTCTGGAAACATCTCGACAGATCATCTTCTTCATCAAGTCCTTAGCCGCCGAAGAAACCGACCTGAAAACCCTAGTCGGAAATCTCAGATTTCCTCTGAGAACCGCCTCGAAGACCTCCGCCGCAGACTCGCCGTAGAACGGTGGAAATCCGGCCAACATCGTGTAGAGAATCACACCGGCGCTCCACACATCGACCTTCCGATCGTACTCGGATCCTCTCAAAACCTCAGGCGCTACATAATAAGGCGTCCCGACGACACCGAACATAAATCCGTCCTTCTCACACCACTCGGCCGATCCGAAATCGATGAGTTTCAAATTGTTCCTGGAATCAAAGAGCACATTGTCGGGCTTCACATCGCGATGAACGACGCCGTGGAAATGACAGTGGCTGAGCGCTTCGAGAAGCTGCTTCATAACGACAGCGGCTTCGGATTCGGAAAAGGGACAACGAAGAATCCGATCGTAGAGAGAAATGGAGTCGCAGAGGTCGGAGATTAAACAGAGATAATCGTCGTTCTCGAGAACGTCGATTAGCTGGAGAATGTTGGGATGGGGAGGGAGAAGGGCCATGATTTTGGGCTCCTTGTCGAGGCATTCTTTGTCAGTTTCGTCGAGGAGATCGTTCTTGGCGATGGTTTTGCAGGCGAAGAACTTGTTGGAAACGGGGCAAAAGCAGCGAGTGATGGTTCCGAATCTTCCTCGACCGATCTCCTCCAGGATTTCGTACTGGCTGTTCACAATCATGTCGCCCATTGTTGATGATTTGTTGTTGCTTGTTGATGATGATGATGATGATTCTTCTTCTTCTTCTTCTTCTTCTTGTGTGGGTCTGAGTGGGATTTGGAGATTTGGGGGATTTTTGTTTCTCTCTCTGCAAATTGCAAATTGCAAATTGCAAATTGGTCTTGAATTTTTCTCTCTAGTGGGAGTGTTTTTTGGGGAATCTGTTGGGTATTAGGGGAGTTTTATAGAGGTTTAGGGGATATGGGATCGTTCATTGGAATATTCTTTCTGTGGGGATTGTTTGGTTTTCAGGGGTTTCTTTGCAAATACTGCTATTGCTGCTCTACCCTTTTCTTGAAATCTTGGGCTGGAATTAAATACTTTTTTTTTGGATCAAAATATCATTTTTATTTGGTTAAATTATAAAAAATACTCCTAAATTATGAAATTGATTTCAATTATACCTCTAAACTTTCAAAAGTTTCATCTGCTCTTGGAGTTTGAAGTTTGTTTGAAATGATCTTTGAAAGTTTTTTTTTTTCATTAAATTTATGGACAAAAAAATGTCACATATGTATTTTTGCTTTTTTTTTTTGAAAAGAAACATATGTATTGTTGCTTTATGTATATAGATTTGAACACATTCGTAGAAAAAACAATAAAAACACATGCAAACTCTTTGTTTTTTTATCAATAAATTTGACATAAGATGTCTTTGAAGGTCATTTTGAAAAAATTTCAAACTTCAAGAATTAAAATCAAACTTTTGAAAGTTTAGGGGTATAATCGAAACCAACCTTATCGTTCAAAAGTATTTTTTTGATAATTTAACCTTTTGATTTCTGTATTTGAGACTTTTTTTTTTTTTTTTTGGCTGAGCAGACTTTTCTATTTTATTTCTTATTTTTTTATTAAAACTATTTTATTTCTTATTTTTATTTTTTTTGAAATAATTATTTTATTTCTTATTCAAGTTTCGTTTGGATGCTTTAATAAATCTTGATGGTGTATGTGGTAGCTTCTCTAAGAATAAATTAGTCTGCCTTTTCTTATGTAAATGTTTATTCACGTGATGTCATTACTTGAATAAAAGTATTATACTACTTTATCAATTTTGATTATAATTTTGTTTTTGAAGACAAAATTTTATTAGAATTAACTCTAAACTACTAATGAGAACTAGTTTTTGTTGAGATTTATAGATGGTAGGAAGACTAAAATAACACAAGTTTCAAAGTATAGGCACTAAAATGATATTTTAACCAAATTTTTTTCCCTAAACCACTTTTTACTTGACCTAAATTTTTAAAAACCTTTTTATTTGATTCAAACAACTTTGTGTTGAGCGATGTATGCATATATATGTGTTTATATTTATTTATTTATAATTCAATAACATGTAGGAGTAGGGGTTTGATGTTCGAGTCTTTTAGTTGAAGATATATTGTCTTAGACAATTGAACTATCTTCAGGTTTAGTTAAATTTATGACAATTCATTAAGTAATATACTATGTAAGTTCACCATTAACCAATTTTAATATTTATCGACAATAAATAAAATTGAAAATTTTCAATAGATAAAGGGATTAAATTAAGACTTTTGAATAACCAAGATAAATTGAAAAATGTTTGAATATTAGGGACTAAAATATATATTCAACTAAAAATTAACCATGAAAATTACATTACCCGGTAAACCCCTACAAAAAGAAGTGAGAAAAAAGAAACACAACCGTTGATTTGATCCGTTTAATTAGCCTTGCTTTTTCTTTTTTCTTTCTTTTTTTTTTTTTTTTTTTAAATTCTTTTTACTTCTTTTTGGAATTCGATTTGTTGTTTGTTCGTTAATGCTATTTACTTTATGATTCGATTTATTTTTCCTTCAATAAATTACCATTTAAAGCATTGACTTAATTGGTTTTCAGTTTAATTGCTGGCCCACTTTATGGTATTTTCATTTCTTTATTATTTTTTTTTAAAAATAAAAATAAATACAATATTGCCTAACTTCATCCAATAAATAAAAAGAACTTGACAACAACAACAATGTATCTCAACTTCTCAAAAAAAAAAAAAAAAAAATAAAAAATAAATAAATAATAATAATAATAAATAAAATAAATAAGAAGACCCTTTATTAACTTTTTTAGTGATGGATATTTAATTTTTGGGAAAAATACATTTTTAGTTCATGAGGTTTGGATTAGGTTTCATTTTGGTTCCTGAGTTTTCAAACTCAACAATTTAGTCCTTGAGGTTTGATTTTAGTTTCATTTTGGTCCCTCCATCCAATTTTTCATTAATAGTTAACGGGATGCTAACCTGGTGCTAATTTTTGTATTAAAAAAATTATTATTTTTTAAATATAAATATATTAAAATAATTAAATTATTATTATTTTATAATAACACGTGGTATGAGGGAAATAAGAGTTCAATATTATTGATAATCAAAGAACTCATACATCATAAAGAATCCCTCAAGAAGAAAATATACAAGTGATATTTAGCTAACAGACTGTAGCTAATTAACTGATATATAACAAACTTACAACTAACCAATTAATACAATAAGCTCATTACTCCCCCTCAAGTTGGAGTGTGTAAATTTAGAACACCCAACTTGCCCATCAGACTGGTTAGAAGCGGAGAAGGTAAGGCTTTTGTAAATACATCTGCAAGTTGTAAGCTTGATCGAATATGAAATAGCCGAAGAAAATTGTCATTGACTTTGTCCCTTACAAAATGGCAGTCAAGTTCTATATGTTTGGTACGCTCATGAAATGTGGGATTTGATGTTATAGCGATTGCTGCTTGGTTGTCACAGTACACAAATGATGGAGCCACGCGAGGAAGCTGTAAGTCAGCTAACAGTTGATAAATCCAGACAAGTTCACTAGTAACAGTGGCTAATGCTCGAAATTCGACCCCTGCAAAAGATCTAGAAACAGTTGGTTGCTTCTTGGATTTCCATGAGATTAAGGAATCACCCATGAGAATGCAAAAACCAGTCACTGATCGTGTGGTATCAACACAAGTACCCCAATCGACATCAACGAAAGCTTTTAATTGAAAGCTTGATGTAGGTTGCAGCAAGATACCCTGTCCAGGTGAGCGTTTTAAGTTACGAAGCAGCTGGTGTGCTGCTTTCAAATGAAGTGTAGTAGGTGCTTGAATAAAATGATTGAGCCGATGAACAGAGAAACATATATCTGGCCGAGAAACTTGAAGATACAATAATCTTACAATCAAACGCCTATAGGCTGTAGCATCATCGGGAGATAAAGGGGTACCACCTGCTTTTGAAAGCCGTAGGTTAGGGTCCATTGGCAATAAGGCAGGCTTGGCATCTAGGAATCCATAATCTTCAAGAATCTGGATGCAATATTTGCGCTGGGATAAAAACAGACCTTTTTGTGATCTTGCAAGTTCGAGACCGAGAAAGTACTTGGCAAGTCCAAGATCTTTCTGAAGGGAATAAAAGTCCCCACGCAGCGGAAGCGCATCGATTGGACCTTACGCCGTATATTAATTAACATTAAAATACCGTTACGAAAACTCAAACAAACTTTAAACTCTCTTTAAAGTTGCTAGAAATTCAGTTTAAACATGCTTACAAATAAATCTAAATTTATTTTCATGCTTTTCTAAAGAAAAGGGAAAGAACCGTCACACACCTTCGTTGTAGACTTGACCGTTCTTCGCCAACAACGCTCCAACGAACGAAAACGCAGCAGCCTCCTCGCCTTTTAATCGTTGGAATTTTCTTCTTGATTTACACAATAACCACAGAGGTTACAACGGTATGTCTCTAAGTCTAGGAGGCAAAAGACTTGTGGGAGTCTTTCTCTAAGAGGGAGGCTAGAGAGAATTCTAGGTCTTGTCTTGAGAGTCTAAGAGCAAGAGCAAGAGTGTCAAGTGTCATGGTCTAGTGTTCTATTTATAGAAGAGAGACCATGAATAAAATATTCAATTAAATCAATCTTTTTCAAAATTGATTCAATCTTATTCCTTAATTAATCAATCATGACCAATCAATTCCATAATTGATTAATCTTTTCCACAAATGACTAATTACTTCCATAAGCGATTAGATCATTTCCATAAATGATTAATCACTTCCTTAAGTGATTAATTATTTCCATAATTGATTAATTCCCGGTTAATGAATTCTTTAATTAATTAACCACCAATTAAATATCACATATTTAATTTCCAGCCTAGAATTAATTAATTTGCCCAAACACATTTTAGGCCTTAAATTAATTAATTCATTATTTGAACTCTTTCAAACTTCCATAAATTTATATTTGAATTTCTTCAAATATTAATTTCTCTCAAAATAATATATCAATTATATTATATTTGTTTCCCTTAGTAAATTGAACATTTTCAATTTACTTTTATTACTTAGTTGCCTCAAATTACTTTATGAGCTACCAGTGGGACCTAATGGACCTGCAGATCAGAAGCTCCAACGATGTGAGATTAATTGGTCAAACTCATTAACCACATTAATCAATATTCGTTAACTGTGTGTACATTCCACTATAGACTCACAGTTGCACTCTTCTCACTGCAGACATATTTTCTGTGTCCACGGATCTAGACCAATATCGACTAGTTAGTCATTCACGAGTGTCCGTAACACCAGTTGGGTCAAATTACCGTTTTACCCCTGGGTTACCTCTATTTCCTTAAGTACCAGTTCTCCTCTAATGAACAACCTGTTTGTGGTCCAACCATCAAACAGAAAAACCTTTCGTGCCATTGAGAGGGTAGGGCCCTTTGTTCAAGACTCGAAGTAACCACTTAATTGAACACTCATCTGCTTCCCTAAAGTCGGGAATGAGTGAATTCCATCTTGTACGATTATGTTCCCAGCTCCCCATTCGGTCTTGTCCCCAAAGTGGTAGGCTTATTGAGTCGGCGTATTGGCCACTCTCACCCATACAAATCAAAGGACAGTCTCTCATGAGCAGGAGTCCATAATCAACTCAGGATTAAGACTAAGTTGTCTAGGTCGTCCTAGTGAAATAGAAAACCAACTAGTTAACGGTGTTATAACCAGTGGTTACTATTTCGCAGTCCGGTCTTATGCAAACTCATTGCATAGGATACCCCCACTCGCATGACTCCTACACGAACGCGTTGGATCGCAGCGTTTGTATCAAATACAAAGTGGGTCGTATCCATAGTGTCACCAGGATAAGGCACCCAGTCTTATCCCTATACTATAGACCCTTTAGGCTGTTTCTTGAACAATGATCCCATATGTCGCTACATATAGTTCAAGACTCATATTACAACCTTGGATGTCTAGTTTATTGGATTAGGGTTATTTTTAGGCAAAGACAAATATAAAAAAACTAATAACAATTAATGAAAATATATCAATATTATTTCATTAATATCCGGTCAACAGTTACATTCACTATCTACGAGTTTTAGGGCATAAAACCCAACAAACTCCCATTTGAACTAAAACACTAGTTAGTGGGATGTAAATGCAATAATCTAAAGCTGGAAATGTCATGTATATTAAAATAATACAATGAACTAGGGCATCCTTATACCCATTATACATTTCTCCCACTTCCCCTAGATTAGATGGCATACATATCTCGTAGACCTAGGCCCTCTAGATGACCCTCAAACACTTTAGCCGTGAGAGCCTTCGTAAATGGATCAACGATGTTGTGCTTAGAGGCGATCTTAGTGACGATCACATCTCCTCTTTGCACAATCTCCCGTATCAGGTGATACTTCTTCTCGATGTGTTTACCCCGTTTGTGGCTTCGAGGTTCTTTTGAGTTGGCTACAGCCCCACTGTTGTCACAGTATAGTGTTATGGGCACGTTCATATTTGGAACCACTTCCAAATCAGTCAAGAACTTTCTAAGCCATACTGCCTCCTTAGCTGCTTCGCAAGCTGCTACATACTCAGCCTCCATGGTTGAGTCTGCTATGCATCCTTGTTTGATGCTTCTCCACACTACTGCTCCTCCATTGAGGGTGAATACTGACCCTGATGTGGATTTCCTTGAATCCTTATCAGCTTGAAAGTTAGAGTCAGTGTATCCAGTAAGAATCAAATCCTTAGCTCCATACACAAGCATGTAGTCCCTCGTTCTCCGAAGATACTTGAGGATATTCTTAACCGCTCCCCAGTGGTCCAACCCTGGATTGGACTGATACCTACTGACTACTCCTACTGCATAACATATGTCAGGCCTAGTGCAGAGCATAACATACATTAAGCTGCCCACAGCTGAGGCGTAGGGAATGTGTCTCATGTTCTCAACTTCTTGAGGTGTCTTAGAAGATTGTTCCTTAGACAGGTGTACCCCATGTCTGAAGGGTAGTAGTCCCTTCTTGGAGTTTTGCATCGAATATCGAGACAACATCTTGTCAATATACGTTGCTTGAGACAGAGCTAATGTTTTGTTCTTACGATCCCTAATCATTTGGATTTCCAGAACATATTGAGCCTCTCCCAGATCTTTCATTTGGAATTGGGCTGCTAGCCATTTCTTAATGTCAGTGAGGTATCCTCCATCATTCCCAATGAGTAGGATATCGTCTACATAAAGTATTAGAAAAGCTACTTTTCTTTTGTTGACTTTCTTGTACACACAAGGCTCATCAACGTTTTGGTCAAAGCCAAAAGATTTGATTGCAGTATCAAATCTAGTGTTCCATGATCTGGACGCTTGTTTCAATCCATAAATGGATCGATTGAGCTTACAAACCTTTTGTTCCTGACCTTGGGCTATGAACCCTTCGGGTTGAGACATGAAGATATTCTCTTCAAGATTACCATTCAGAAAGGCAGTCTTGACGTCCATTTGCCATATTTCATAGTCATAATATGTGGCTATGGATAAGAGAATTCTTATGGACTTTAACATGGCTATAGGAGAAAAGGTTTCCTCATAGTCAACCCCTTCCTTTTGGGTATAACCCTTTGCCACTAGTCTAGCTTTGAAGGTCTGTACCTTTTCAACTGCATCTCTTTTTCTCTTATAAATCCATTTGCACCCTATGGGTTTTACCCCATTTGGTAGATCTGTAAGTTCCCATACAGAATTGGAGTGCATTGACTCCATTTTCAGGTTCATGGCTTTGACCCATTCATCCTTATCTTCGTCATTCATTGCCTGTCGATAAGACAATGGATCCTCAATGCCATCATTAGGTATGACAACCTGAGTTTCAGTTAAACCCAAGTAGCGGTCAGGTTGTAATACAACCCTCCCACTACGTCGAGGCATTCCCAACGTTTGAGATGGACGGGATGGATCTGAAGAACTAGTTCCTTTATCAACCCTTGTTGAAGGTCCAACTTCATCAAAAACTCTTGATGATTCTTCAGTAGCTTCTCCTAATATTATTTTGCTCCGTGGTTTATGATCTCTCATGTGGTCTTCCTCTAAGAAAGTGGCGTTTGTTGATACAATCACCTTATTTTCTTGTGGGTCGTAGAAATAACCTCCTCTTGTTTCTTTAGGGTAACCAACAAATTGGCACAGTTTTGAACGAGGTTCCAGTTTCTTAGGATTTGTCACAAGCACGTGTGCTGGACAACCCCAGATGCGAAAGTGATGCAAACTAGGTTTACGCCCCTTCCATAATTCGAAAGGTGTTTCAGAAACACTTTTCGAGGGAACATTGTTCAAGATGTATACTGCAGTCTCTACTCCAAAACGAGCTAGGCAATTGAGCATAGCTCATCATTGATCGAACCATGTCTAACAAGGTTCTATTTCTCCTTTCTGACACACCATTCTGCTGAGGTGTACCAGGGGCTGAGAGTTGAGATTGGATTCCATGTTCTATCATATAATCCTGGAATCTTTGATCCATATACTCCCCTCCTCGATCAGATCGAAGTACTTTAATAGATTTACCTAATAGGTTTTCAACTTCAGTCTTAAACTCCTTAAACTTTTCAAGGGCTTCAGACTTATGTCCCATTAGGTACAAGTAACCATATCTTGAATAATCATCTATAAATGAGATGAAATATTCGTACCCTCCTCGAGCTTTTACATTCATTGGACCACATAGATCCGAATGTATTAACTCTAAGGGTTCTTTGGCTCTGTAACCTTTTCCAGTAAAGGGTCTCTTGGTCATTTTTCCCTCGAGACAAGATTTACAAGGTGGTAGTGAATCATCTTCTAACTTACTTAGAAGTCCATTCTTTACCAAACGACCGATCCTATCGATGTTTATATGACCAAGTCTAAGATGCCAAAGATGAGTATTGTTACTTGATGGAGAAATCTTTTGCCTTTTACTTTGAGTTTCAGCAGTTTTAAATAATTCGTGATTTAAAAGTGCTTTGTTTTCGGTTGGTCTTAAAACATACAAGTTATTTTCCAATTTGGCTGAACAAATAAGTACACCATTTTTATAAATGAACTCTTCATTCATATCAAAAGTAACTGTATACGATTGTTCAATCAAACATGAAATAGAAATTAAGTTCCTCTTAATCTCGAGAACGATTAACAAACTTTCTAAAAGTAAGAATCTATTTCTAAAAAACAACTTCGCAGCTCCCACTGCTTTAGCTGAAATGACTTCTCCAGTTCCGACCCTGAGTGTCATTTCCCCATCGTTCAACTGCCGAAAGGAACTATTTTCCTGAAAAGAAGAGCAAACATGATTAGTTGCTCCTGAATCAAGTATCCAGGTAAACTCATCATGTTCTACCAGACATGTTTCTAAAACAAGTAAAACAAATTTACCTTCCTTTTCCTTCTTTTTCTCAGACAGGTACTTTGGGCAGTTTCTCTTCCAATGTCCATCTACATTGCAGTGGAAACACTTGCCCTTATCTGCCGTAGCTTTGGCTTTTCCCTTGCTTTTAGCAACAGTACTGGGAGCTTTCCCCTTGTTTCATTTCTTCTTCTGAGTTTTCTTTGAAGAAGTGGCTACAGATTTAGTTCCAGAGGATGAACCCTTCTCGAACTTTCTTTTAGAGTGAACAACGTTTTCCTCTCCTTCTATCTGTCCCTTGTTCTTAAGAAGAGACTGATAGAGTTGTAGCTCATTCAGGAGGCTAGTCAGGTTGAATGTTATTTTATTCATCATTGCATTGCTTCGAAACTGCAAAAAACTCTTCGGAAGAGATTCTAAGATGAATGCAACCTGACTACGCTCATCTATGACCGCCCCGTTTGCCTCTGCCACGTTGAATTGGACCATCATATCCAGGACATGCTCCCGAACAGACGTGCCCTCTTTCATGCGACAACTATAAACGTATTTGAGAGCGTCATGGTGGAGTTGGTTGGACGGTTGTCCAAACATCTCCTGGAGAGAGTTCATAATCTCCTTCACTGTTACCATGCCCTCATGCCTTTTAGCCAAAACTTCAGATAAGCTGGCTAGGATATAGACGCGAGTCTTATCATTGGCCTTTGTCCAGCGGTCATAAGCATCCTTAACTGCTTGGGATGCATTACGAGCAGGGGCTGGAGGACAATCCTCCGTTAAGACGAACCACAGATCATCGACAACAAGAATCGTATTCAGGTTCAACTTCCACGTAACATAATTTTCGTCGGTTAATTTCTCATTTTTAAGCAGAGAGACAATTGAGGAAGACATTGCTGAAATTTAAACAAACAATAACCGTATTAGTTATCTTTGCCTTAACCCATCATACAAGTAAACAATTGCATACAATCCAATCACTTTAGCAAAACAGACAATCACAGAACCCTAAAACTATCGATTTAGTTTTGCAACGATGTTTCAGAGGTTTAGAATATCAGCCACCGAAGGGTGATCAGGTACTCCTCCTTTGAAATGAGACACCTCTGAGCTAATTCTAATTCCAGAATAACTCATATTCCTATAGACATTAGCCACCGTTGTTCGGTCAAGGATTTGTTAACACTTTTAACTCATCCTCGTAAGTGTAATCCTCCCACTTTCAGATCTCAGAGGCACACACCAATAGGCTACCGAAGGGAAAGACAACTGTTGGTGATTAGCCTAAGAGCTCCTATCCTTTTCAAGAGTTCACGATGTTCCGAGTCCTATGACCAGGCCCTCCGAAGGGATGGTTGCGCTAGGACAACCTGCAGGCGGATCACAGGACTCTCACGGTGCGAACTATGGGTGGAGACCAAGGGATACGTTGACACGTGTCCCGCTCCCACTTACTCTAGACATTTTTTCCATTCACCTTGATATTGATTCGTGCAAACACTTTCCGAAGGGAGGCCGCTCCTAAGCCGACTCGAAGTCGAGCATGAATCTCACGTTGTGAATATAGGGACATAGGAGCAAAACTTGATTTAAATCTCGTTTTGTAATTTTCCTCCCACTGAAAATGTCTTGAGATTAATATAGGATTGTTTAACTTAGATAGTATTCGGCTAAGTCAATCTATCTAAGTCTGATCCTATTATAACAATTATGGAAATGATTCAACTGCAATCTTTTGGGTGAATTAAACTTCTTTTAATAAACCCAACATTGCAAGTCAACATTACTATGGTTAATTCAACTCTATGTTCGGGTTAGTTCCCAGGTAGGAGGTGTTCCGTAAACCGTCAACTTAAATACCCCCAGCCTTAGACAGAACTTTACCGAGAGAGTTCCCTTATAACCTCAGTAATGTAAGGTCTTTACTCTAAAGATCTAGGTGCATTAAACACTTTTAATAAACCTAGTGACATTGCATGCTAACATTTAACTATGATTAATTCAACTCCGGTATTCCAAGTCAGTTCCCAGGTAGGAGGTGTTCCGTAAACCGTCAACTTAAATACCTCCAGCCTTAGACAGAACATTACCGGTGGAGTTCCCTTATAATCATAGCAAAGTTTTTCCTACTTAGTCAATTAAAACTATTTTTAATTCTAAGTAAGAAAAAAATTCTAATCCTATTAGAAATCGATCTAGGTCTAATTAATTTTAAACAATTTAAAATTAATCCAATTTATCTTATGATCTTATGTTTGCATGCAAATCTTGATTATAGATTGATGGTTTCGAATCATTAATATTAAAGAACTATTTCAAATTTTAATGATTAATCCTATAATCAAGAATCTAGGGTTTAATTCATTTAACAATATCATTCAAATTAAATAATTAAACCACATTAATTGCATGAATAATATAACAATTATATTATTAACTATGGATGTTTCATGCTTCATGCAATTTTGATTTTCTTTAAATATAACAATTATAAGCCAATCAAGAAAATCAATCAAGCATGCTTTATTCATCACATTAAACATAACTATTTATATTTAATTTAAGTAATGACATGCTTCATGCTTTCCAATTTTTCATATAATTAATATACACTTATATTAAAAATATGAAAACAATTCTATGCATTTAAACATACATTATAACAATTTATAATATATAAAAAATGCATGAGCATGTTTATAACCTAAGGTGGGATTAAATATTCTATATGACATCCATAAAGCATATAAATAGCAATTGAATCGGTTAATTTTGGCCCCTAGGATAAAATAAAGCATTAAATTACATTAATTAAGCTAAATTCTATCCTAAAAATCCTTGTACAGCTCCGGAATTTTGTCTAGTCATCACGAACCGCCCCGAACCACCTCGAACCGGTCTCCAAAATCACGAATTATGGAAAAAATTGGTTGAACCGGACCAAATAGGTCCCAACCCAGCCGAACCGGTCCAAACCGGACCGGTCTTCACTTGAACTGCGCCTTTTGAAACCCTAATGCGCGCCTCCCTCGTGACAGCGTCGAGACGCTGTGTTGATAGCGTCCTGACGCTGTGCGTTTTCCATATCTGGCGCCTGCAGTATCGAGACAGCGTCGAGACGCTGTTGAGGTAGCGTCCGACGCTGTTGCGTTTGGAGGCAGAATCTGCGCGGCAGCAGCATCCATTCTCCGATTTTGGCCCCGATTTCAGCGACGATTGCTTCGATTTTCATCTCATAAAAACCTATTCTAGACCCGAACTTACATAGGACTCGATTTTACATAATATACCCAAAACACCGGGCCTTACATGATCAAAATCACATAAAAATAAAATCTATGACCATAAAATTAACCCAAACAATTCAACGCAAACCGAACATACATTATGCATAAATCCCACCTGTTAGAGCCTATCGCAACTTTTAATATTAATTAATAGGGACAGCGATGGCTCTGATGCCGATTGAAGGGAATAAAAGTCCTCACGCAGCGGAAGCGCATCGATTGGACCTTACGCCGTATATTAATTAACATTAAAATACCGTTACGAAAACTCAAACAAACTTTAAACTCTCTTTAAAGTTGCTGGAAATTCAGTTTAAACATGCTTAAAAATAAATCTAAATTTATTTTCATGCTTTTCTGAAGAAAAGGGAAAAAAAAAACCGTTACAAACCTTCGTTGTAGACTTGACCGTTCTTCGCCAACAACGCTCCAACGAACGAAAACGCAGCAACCTCCTTGTCTTTTAATCGTTGGAAATTTCTTCTTGATTGACACAATAACCACAGAGGTTACACCGATATGTCTCTAAGTCTAGGAGGCAAAAGACTTGTGGGAGTCTTTCTCTAAGAGGGAGGCTAGAGAGAATTCTAGGTCTTGTCTTGAGAGTCTAAGAGCAAGAGGAGAATGTCGTGGACCAATTAGGTCTAGTGTTCTATTTATAGAAGAGAGGCGATGAATAAAATATTCAATTAAATCAATCTTTTCCAAAATTGATTCAATCTTATTCCTTATTTAATCAATCCATGATCAATCAATTCCATAATTGATTAATCTTTTCCACAAATGACTAATTACTTCCATAAGTGATTAGATCATTTCCATAAATGATTAATTATTTCCATAATTGATTAATTCCCGGTTAATGAATTCTTTAATTAATTAACCACCAATTAAATATCACATATTTAATTTCCGGTCTTGAATTAATTAATTTGCCCAAATAGATTTTAGGCCTTAAATTAATTAATTCATTATTTGAACTCTTTCAAACTTCCATAAATTTATATTAATATTTAAATTTCTTCAAATATTAATTTCTCTCATAATAATATATCAATATATATTATATTTGTTTCCCTTAGTAAATTGAACATTTTCAATTTACATTTATTACTTAGTTGCCTCAAGTGGGTAAGCTCCAACGATGTGAGATTAATTGGTCAAACTCATTAACCACATTAATCAATATTCGTTAACTGTGTGTACATTCCACTATAGACTCACAGTTGCACTCTTCTCACTGCAGACATATTTTCTGTGTCCACGGATCTAGACCAATATCGACTAGTTAGTCCTTCACGAGTGTCCGTAACACCAGCTGGGTCAAATTATCGTTTTACCCCTAGGTTACTTCTATTTCCTTAAGTACCAGTTCTCCTCTAATGAACAACCTGTTTGTGGTCGAACAATCAAACAGAAAACCCTCTCGTGCCATTGAGAGGGTAGGGTCCTTTGTTCAAGACTCAGAGTAACCACTTAAGGGAACACTCATCTGCTTCCCTATAGTCGGGAAGGAGTGAATTCCATCTTGTACGATTATGTTCCCAGCTCCCCACTCGGTCTTGTCCCCAAAATGGTAGGCTTATTGAGTCGGCGTATTGGCCACTCTCACCCATACAAATCAAAGGACAATCCCTCATGAGTAGGAGTTCATAATCAACTCAGGATTAAGACCAAGTTTTCTAGGTCGTCCTAGTGAAATAGAAAACCAACTAGTTAATGGTGTTATAACCAGTGGTTATTATTTCGCGGTCCGGTCTTATGCAAACTCATTGCATAGGATACCCCCACTCGCATGTCTCCTACACGAACGCGTTGGATCATAGCGTTTGTATCAAATACAAAGTGGACCGTATCCATAGTGTCGTCAGAATAAGGCACCCAGTCTTATCCCTATACTATAGACCCTTTAGGCTGTTTCTTGAACAATGATCCCATATGTCGCTACATATAGTTCAAGACTCATATTACAGCCTTGGATGTCTAGTTTATTGGATTAGGGTTATTTTTAGGCAAAGAGAAATATAAAATAACTAATAACATTTAATGGAAAAATATATCAATATTATTTCATTAAAATCCGGTCAACGGTTACATTCACTATCTACGAGTTTTAGGGCATAAAACCCAACAACAACAACATTTGTAGCAGGCCTTATGTTGACAAACAATGAATGATTACAACATATATGAGATGATGCTCCAGAGTCAATTACCCAAGCTCGAGAAAATGTCATATCATTCGAAGAGTTTATAGAGAAACAAGTACCTGCTATGTGATTGGTTTCGGTCTTTGGAGCAGTCGGAGAAACAGAGGTTCCCAAATGACTTTGCAACATATTCGTCAGTTGGGAATATTGATTAGTCGTCAGGCTAGCAAAGAAGGCCGACTGATTTGATTTACCAGAATTCTCTGATTGCCTATCACTTTCTGTAGTTGATTTGGAATTCTGTCCACCATTGGAGTTCCCAAACTTATACCCAGGCGGATAGCCATGTATTTTGTAGCATTTGTGAACTATATGGCCTTTTATCCCGCAATGCGAACAGATTGGTGGTTGTCGTTGACCTTCACGTCGTTTAGGGTGATTGTTGGAGTTGGAGTTTCACTTCGAGGTATCATTCACAACAGAAAGTGCAATTGATTCAACTGAAGAGGCTTTGCCAGTCGTACGTTGTTTTTCCTCCTGAATCACAAGTGAGAATACCTTATTGATGTCAGGTAACAAATTCATCAAGAGAATCTGAGTCCGAAGGGAGGAGTAGACATCGTTGAGGCCCATGAGAAAGATCATCACGGATTGGGAGTAAAAAAAGGCTACCAACTCTTTGGATCCAGCACAGGAACGTTTATCGGTAGGTCTATATTAGATTAATTCAAGCCACAACGACATAATTTTCACATAATAGGCTTCAATAGAGAGGGTTCCTTGCGAGAAGGTTGCAAGATCTTTGCGCAACTGATAAATGTGCGGACCATTCACCTGTCGATATCTAGTCTTCAATTCATCCCAGATATCCTTTGCACAACCGGTGATGACCAAACTAGCAACAATGTGTTTTGAAATGAAATTAACAATCCAGGAGGTTACTATATCATTGTTGCACTGCCAGGCGGAAGAAAGAGAACCTGTAGGTTTCAGAATGGAGCCATTAACGAAACCTAATTTGTTCTTACCAGATAAAGCAAGGAGCATCGATTTGCTCCAAGAAATGTAGTTGCTAGCACCGACCAACTGTTGAGTAACAAGAGTGGTTGTAGGCGCTGCAGAATGATGAAGCAGATATAGATTCAACTGGCCTTCGATCTCAGTAGTAGCGAGGATGGAAGCAGTTGAGGAAGAGCCGTCTGCCATGGAGAAAGAGGAAACAAAGTTCCAGTAGATGAACGAAGCAGGGCACAAAGAAGAAAAAAGGATGGAAACTCCTTTAAGAACGCGCGTAAAAATTTCCCTCTGATACCATAACACGTGGTATGAGGGAAATAAGAGTTCAATATTATTGATAATCCAAGAACTCATACATCATAAAGAATCCCTCAAGAAGAATATATACAAGTGATATTTAGCTAGCAGACTGTAGCTAATTAACTGATATATAACAAACTTACAACTAACCAATTAATATAATAAGCCCATTATATAATATTTTTACTTCTTCTTCTGCTTCTGCTTCTGATAGCGAGCATAGCTAGCTATTTTTCCCTAATTAATTTAGCTAGTCTTTTATATTTAAATGACCAAACTTATGCATTTTCATGTTTTATTTGTAGGAAATAAATATTGGAGCTAATCGTGTGTTCGAGACATAAAAAGAGGCTAAAGAATCAAAGGGAATCAAAGTTGGAAGCTCACCATTTAGGCCTTGCCGAGGACCAACGTCGAGACCCTTGCCAAAGGGCGTCTTGACGCTACTACATTCCATTTCTGATTAGGCGGCAACAGGTCACAGCGTCTCGACGCTGTGAGATTTTTAAATCTAGAATCTGCGTATCGCGACAGCGTTGCGACGCTAGGCCAAAATTTTCCCTATTTATAGATTGCGATTAGGTCAGATTTAGGGACTTCTTTTGATGACTTTTTGGCCAAAAACTCGACTAGAGAGCTGCTGTGAAGGCTGAAGCAAGTGGAGAAAAGCGGGATTGAAGGCCTTGTTCGTGGAGATCGTGACGGGGACGTGCGGTCTCGGCCTACTTAGTGTTTAATTCCCTTTTCCCTTTACTTTAGTAGTTTTAATGGCTGATTTGTACTTAGTTTATATCGTAACGCCAATTATGAGTAGCTAAGTTGAAACCTTAGGGATTGATGTAGCCATTTGGGCAACTATAGATTGATTTTATGGATTTTGCTATGAGTTCATTTATGCATAATGTATGTTTAGTGCTTTCAATTTACTGGCCATGAATTGAATGTTGTTTATGTTTAAATCTAACTCGGGAGAGGGGATTTAGCTTAGAAATCATTATGCATAACTAGGATTAATCTAGATGTCGGGAGATAATAGATAACTCTAGAAATCGATAAAAAGGATTAACCTTAATTCCTTGCATGCTAAATGAATTTAGATAGGGATATCAGGTTCATTGTATGTGAGAAGATTATGTATGCTCGAGAAAGATATGTTTGATTGTAGTTTCCTTGATTTATGAATCATAGCATGTCAATAATCCATTAATTAATCCATAATCTCAATCGTTGAAATCCACTCCCTAGGACTTTTGCCATCATTAGATTGTCACACTTTTTATTGTTTTGTGTTATTTTTCTATTCATTCTCACTTTGTTTGGTTCCCTAAATAAAATTGGATTAGAATATTTGCGGTAAATAGATTGATTAGAAACCCAATCCAGAGGACGACATTCAAATTTAATTTCACTATATTATAACTTGGCCCGTACACTTGAGGTTAGCAATTCGTTCATCAGCTTCTGCTTCTTCTTCTTCTTCTTCACCTTCATCGGCGACCGGTGCCAGTGACAGCAGTCGTCGCTAGGCGACGATTTTTGATTTTTGATTTTTTTGTCTTTCTTTCTCTTTCTCTTCTATCTCTTTCCTCTCTCTCCACGTTCACCCTCCCCAGATCCCCTCTCTCTCTGTGTTCGGTCGTTGGCCACTCGCCCAGATCCATCAAAGCTCAGGTCGCTCAGATCCATCGAAGCTCACCGTTGATCAGCCCTATCTCCGGTCATCTTCTCCAACAACGTCCCCAACAAACAGCGACTGCGATCTCGATTTCTCTCTCTAATTATTTCTTGCTCACTCTCGATCCCTCTCTCTGTTTTTTCTCATTTTCGATTCAGATCTACAAACAAATAAAAAAAAACTCGACTGCCACCGTGAAATCTCTCAGATCTACAAACAAACAAACAACCCATGGTTCAGATCTAGTGAAACTCGACCACCATCGTGAAATCATCGTCGTTGCCCAGATCTAACGAAACTCGACTGCCACCGTTCGAGGGTTACTCATTGCTTCGACATGCTCCTCTTCTTCCTTGGATTTCAGTTGTCTTCTTCTTCGTTCGTGGGTAACTCATCGTCATTTCTCGTCGGAACCCGACTCAGCTCGCAGCTAGTAGATCCTTGCTGGAGAGAGGAAGAAAGAAGAACCGATGTGAGGGGAAGAAAATCACGCTGGTTAGGAGAAGAAAGAAGAACAAAAGAAGGAGAAAAAGAGAGATGAAAGAGGAAGAAAAGAGAACAAAAAAATATGGACTATCGGCGGCGATGGGTAGTGGACGGAGACAACGAGAGTGAGGGAGAGAGGAAAACGAAAAACAAGGATGGGAGAGGGAGAGAAAAGAAAAATAAAAAGAATATATTAAAAATATTTAACAATATATTTTTTAATAAACGAAATGTCACATCAATATAAAAGGAATAATAAAAAATATCCAGCCAGCTTTCTGTTAGCTAATTAACGGAAAAACTAACAGAGGGACCAAAATGAAACAAAATCCAAACCTCAGGGACTAAGATGTCGAGTTTGAAAACTTAGGGACCAAAAGTGTATTTTTCCCTTAATTTTTTATTCCGTAGGGTTCAATTGCGAACAATTATATATATATATATATATATATATATATATATATATACTTATTTATTTATAAAAAAATTGACAATGTTTGGTTAAGATTTTGGAAAGGGGTAAAAAGTGTTTTTTTTTACCAAATACAACCACTTTTAAAAAACTTTGATAATCAAAAGTGTTCACACGTAGCTTCAAAGAATGAGACATGTGGAATAATTTTGTATTTGTATTGATGTTGTATGCGTGTGAGTGTACAATCTTTAACTTTAATCTTCTGGTTCTCTCTCTTGTGTGTGAGTGTGTTTCACTCGAGGGCTGAAATGTTTGATCTCGAGTTTGAAGCTTCAATTGATTATTGGAGTTTGTAATCTTCTAGTTTTGAAGGAGTCTTTAGTCTTTAGTCTTGGTAGAGTCTCTTTGAATTCTCTAGTTCTAGTTGAGAGCTTCAAATTTCTGAACCCTTGAAATGGAGGAGAACCTCTCTATTTATAGAATTCTCCATGGTGACTTTTGGGCTTAACAACTTGGATTTGGGCTTTATTGGTCTTGGGTTCAACTATTTGGTCTTGGGTTTGGTTTATATTTGACCCAAAAACCATATGACCCAAATATTAGAAGACCCAAATTTGATCAAATTAATTCTTTTAATTAATTGATCAAATGAACATTTGACCTTAAAATTTATGATTGACCAACTTTGTCTTCAAATTAAATTTAGGACACATGTCAATTTATAATTGGTCCCAAATTTAATTATTTGTAATTTCATCATTAGTTCTAAATAATGACGTTCTTGTTGCCAAAATTTAGGCAGACAGAACTCACCTGATCTTCACGTGACACCAACGGTAAATTTGTATTAGGCGGAAGACGTGACCTGCAAGATGAGAAAGCAAGAGAACAAGAGGAGGAGTAGAGTCAGAGAGTAGAGTTCTAGATCCCTTCTTCAATGACGAAGAAGGGTTTATATACCTTTTCCTGCCTTACAGTTTCTAGGCATTTGGAGACGATTCGGGCTGAACAAGGTGAAACCGGGGCGGCTAAGGGGCTCTAGGAGCCATGAGGAGGAGGTTGGCAAAGACTGACCATGGCCCACGAGGCCAACCCCTTCAGCTTTTCTCTTGATAGCACCAAATTGGTGCTAATTATTTGTGTAAATTTTGCTTATCCTAATGCTATTATTTGTGATAATTGACTAATTTTGAGTCTTATTGATATATAGGTCAATTTGGTGTTCTTGGGATCAAGAAGGGCATTTTGATAATTAAAAGTAAGGCAAATTTGGCCAAAGAAGCGAATGCCAACCAAAAAGTCAACAAGGAGCAAAAATTCAGCCATATTCCTGAGAGCTAGCGTCGGGACGCTACCTCACGGCGTCTCGACGCTACGGAAATTGAAGGCGGGCCGGTTTAGTGTCAGCGTCTTGACGCTGGCCTCAGCGTCTCGACGCTTTCGCGGTTTATAAATAGAGATTTTCGCGTTGTAGGTAATTTTTAAGTCCAATTTTCACCGATTTTCTCCCATTCTCTCTTAATTTCGTTGTATTTTCCAAATTTCTCTTAGTTTAGGCTTAGTTAGGATGGCTAATCGAGTCCCGACGCTTAGTTGGAGCATTGCAATGTCCAGATAAATGTAGATCGTCGTAATTGGGGACTCCGAATGTAAGTTTGGCATTCCTTTGAGACCTTGCATATTTGAGATTTCATAGAATTATTGTCTAAATGTGTTCTTAATTCCAATTTGTATCACAATTGGCTTGAATCTATAGATTGACAACCTATTTTGTTTGAATCAATTGCTTTGCTAGAATTTGTAGCAAATAAATCTATTGTTAATCTTGATTAAAAGGCGTTTTATCCCAACTGATCAAAATTGCATGATAGATTTAGGAGTTAAGGCTTTGAATCGTATGAATTTAGGCTTTTCCTAGTTTATGCATTCTATCTAACGTTCCATCATTCTTAATGCGATTAAATTCTAATTAGTGAGACGTCATTGGATATATTTTTAATTAGGTTCTGGCCTCGATGCTTTTGTCGGGTTAGAAAATAATTGGGATCATTAATCTCGCTGACTTTTCCAATGGAGGTTAGACAATTAGCTAGTAAGCCAGACTCAAACGTGCTTAACACAACATCTTATCATGTTTAAGACAAACACTCATCATGCTTAAACACCTTAAGCATACACATCTCAAGCAACACGGAAGATACATTTCATGCTTCATGCAAGCACTTCAACGATCACAACAAAACAGTTCATATTTAACATTTCATACATAGCACAAATACGAGTAAAGCAGGTAATAAACAAACATACTTCATGCAGTCAAACAAACTTAGTAAGTAGAAACTCCTTACCTATAACGCTTCCAAAAGCAACCTTAGTAATCCAAGGTAGTCCAATAAAGCCCTAAACAACAAGGATAGATCCTACTGAATTAGAACCAACTCAAAGCTACCCTAAACACGCTTAAAAGGTCTAATTCAACTAAGAAAATACCTATTTCCTTGTTGGACAACCACTCAAAATTCCCCAACTTAAAAACCCAAAACCTTTAAACCATGGGCAACCATGTCCAAGGCACAACAAATAGTGGGTATTCGCCGAATGACCCCAGATAAGGCTTTTCAGTAATGACATTCTAAGAACTCCTAAAGCTTGGGAATTGCGACTAAGGCTTAGATAATTAATGAGACTTTATTTAGCATGCTACTAAGCCACGGACAACAAGCAAATGACTCATTAATTTCATGATGCAAGAACCTACAAGGGTTGGACAAAACTATATAGGCGACAACACTTGATGGGCATTGATACTACATGCTTTTAAACCACATACAACAACAACGACCCATTTTAAAAGCATAATCTAGGACCTATAAAGACTAGGAACACTTTAAGAGTCTAAATAACTAATGGGAAACAATCTAAAACATGCTTCTAATGCTAGATCATCTAATGGACAACAAACTTCAACGCTATAAACAAAGGGACAACAAGGAAACTTACCCAAACAGACCCGCTTCCATGCTAGACAGGTTATTCTAACCTCTAACAATGCTCCTTGGGCAGTGGGTGATCAAGTTGAAGTGTTTCGAACTCAATCAAACACTTAGACGATGCTGCAAAACAGAAATACCAACACAACATTAAAATTCCAGCACCTAAACGACATGGGTATTCTGATTTTAAAACCAAATGAGTGTGGGTCAACACTGAAGCTTACCAAAATCGCTAAATGACCGCAAACACACCCAATAACACTATTGGACAGAGGCAAAAATGTGAGGAAACGAGGCTTCGAGCTATTGCCTAGGCAAAATCTAACAAAACAGAACAAGGGACTCTTAGATCGGGCTTTAAACCACAAGGAACGAGAAGGAAACGAGAGCTTACCCATGATTTTCTTCTTCTATTCAACGCCAACACCCATGATGAGGTAGACCGACGAAGTGAGTTAGAGAAAAATGTGGCTGCTGAAGCACGACGGTGGCGCGACACGACTCACAGAGGGTGACGACACGACTCGACGAACGACAACGGGGATACGTGCTCGGGCTGGACAGAGAGAGAGAGACCCACAAAAGAGAGAGAAAAACGCGACGACTGAAGCACGATGGCGGCACAACACTGCTCACGAACGTTGACTGCGCGGCTCGACGAACGACAGCGACGTCATGTGCTCAGGCTGGACGAAGAGAGAGAGAGACCTGCGGGTTGGGTTCGACCAAAAACATATAGAGAGAGAAAAAGTCGCGCGACAGGCGGTGACGCTGCGACGGGCTGGGTGACGGCTTCTCTGACGATGGTGGCGTGACGAGGACACCGGCGGGGAATGGGTCTCACGGGAAAAGCAAGAAGATGAGAGGGAGAAGGGGTTCACGACAAGAGATGAAGGGAGATGGGGATCTAGGGCTTTTTTTCCTTTTCTTTTTCTTTTTTTTTTTGCTTAATCCACAAAATATCCAAAACCCCAAAAATAGAAGCCCAAGAATAGGACTCCAACTTAAATCCCTTGATTTAGCGTGAAACTTTCAACACTTAACTTCTCTTGCAACCAACATTGGCTTTAAAAATGTATCAAGCCTAAGGGAGAGATTTAATTTATGTAACGCTCATACCCCAAGAATAATTTTCCAATGCCTTGGTATTAAATTATAAATCCATATCAAAAGCCTAAATAATAAATTTGACTATATCCATGGAACCATTTACACCAAGAATGCACAAGGCGCCACAAAGGGAGATTAGAATGGAGATTTGTAGTATCACTCAAGCATCTAGGGATGCGTTGTTCGACTACCAAGATCGTTTCAACAAGCTTTGTGCATGCTTTCCCCATCACAAGTTTACAGAGCACCTTTTGATTGAATTTTTCTATGGTGGGTAACCCAAGGACAGAGGTTTGCTCGATGCGACAAGTGGTGGTACTCTAGCCAACAAGTCACCTCGTGAAGCTTGGTAGTTGATTTCAGATATGGTCGATAATGCAAGGCAGTTCGACATGAGAGATTCTTCAGAGATGGCTGAGATAGCCAATGAGGTTAGTGATTTAAAATCTCAATTGTTCGAGCTAACTTGTATTTTTCACCAACATCTTGCAGATCAAGTTGAAGCGGCGAAACAAGAAGTTTGTATGGAGATGCAGAGTTTGAGAGATAAGTTATCTAAGTATTTTGCTATCGTGGAAAGCTTAGAAGCTCAGTCTCCAACTGAGATTCCTGTTAGCCAAGAGGCGACTAAATTAGGTGATGTCAATGCCATAACCTTGAGGAGTGGTAAGGAAATCCCCTCAGGAGTGCCCCCAGTGGACCCTGCACCCAACCCATCTCCCCAAGAGCCAAAAATTGAAATTTCTACTCCAGCACCACAGGTAAATGTTGACCCATCGGTTAATTCTAAAATTGTAGTTCCTAAACTCCCTTTTCCTTGTAGGTTGAGAAGCCCAAAGGAAAAAGCTTTTGAGCAGGAGGTCGTGGACATCTTTAAAAATGTGGAGATTCGCATTCCATTGCTGGAGGCTGTTAGGATGATTCCGAAGTATGCACGATTCTTGAAAGAAATGTACACGAAACAGAGGAAGGTAAGAGAAAAAGAAAGAATCGAGGTAAGTAAGAACGTTTCAGCCCTTATACATAGTGAAATGCTAGAAAAATGCGAAGGTCCAGGTATATTTTATATTCCTTGTGTGATAGGTAGTTAGAGTATTGAGTATGCCATGTTAGATTTAGATGAATCTGTTAATATCATTCCATACTCTGTCTATCAGGATCTTAAGTTGAATGCTTTGAAAATGACTGGTGATGTGTTTCAATTAGCTGATAGGTCTTACGTTTACCCCGTAGGTTTAGTTGAGGATGTCCTAGTGTAGACTAAAGACTTGGTCTTTACTGCTAAATTTTATGTCTTGCATGTTGATAGAGGTTACTCCCCTAGTTCTGCATCTATTTTGTTGGGGAGACCTTTTGTGAAATCTGCTAGGTCTATGATGAATGTCAATAAGGGAGTTCTGTCTCTTGAATGCCAGAGGAATGTAGTTAAAATGGACATTTCTGAAGCTGTAAAGTACCCCGATATTTTTGCTTCCCTTTGCCATATGGATGTAGAAGACTCTTTAGTGCAAGATGTTGCTGTTAATGATAAGGTAGACTGGATCTTGAACAGGACCACCAGGATAATGATGTTGTTGATTTAAGGGAGTTGGTTTCGGAACTTCCCTCTGATTCTATTTCCTTTGACCTTGGAATTCCTGTTGCTTCTAGTAAGTTGCTTTCTTCTATTGTACAGGCAACTAAATTGGAGCTGAAGGCCCTGTCAGAGCACCTCAAGTATGCTTAATTGGGAGCCAATGAAACGCTACCGGTCATCATCTCCAACAAGTTGACTGCTGACCAAGAGGAGCAGCTAGTGAGGGTGCTGAAAGAACACAAGAAAGCCATGGGATGGACCTTGGCTGACATCAACGGAATCAGCCCAGCCACCTGCATGCATAGGATTTAGTTAGAAGAGGATGCAAAGCCTTCGAGGGAGCAACAAAGACAGTTGAATCAAACTTTGAGAGAAGTGGTAAAGAAAAAATTGATAAGCTTCTTACTGAAGGTATTATCTACTCTATCTCAGTAAATGGGTTAGCCCCAACCATGTAGTTCCTAAGAAAAACGGCATGACTGTAGTTAGGAATAAAGATGATGAGCTAGTGCCCATGAGAGTTCAAAATGGATGGAGGATGTGTATCGACTATAGGAAGCTTAATGCAGTGGCTAGGAAAGACCATTTCCCTATTCCCTTTATAGATCAAATGCTTGAGAGATTAGTTGGTAAACCATTTTTCTGCTTCTTAGATGACTTTTCAGGCTTTTATCAGATTCCTATTGCTCAGGAAGACCAAAAAAAGACGACCTTTACCTGCCCCTTTGGAACATACGCCTTTAGGAGAATGCCCTTTTGATTGTGTAATGCTCTAGGGACATTTCAGAGATGCATGATGAGTATATTCTCCGAATATATTGAGAAATGCATCGAAGTGTTCATGGATGATTTCATAGTTTATGGGGATTTTTTTCGACGATTGTCTTGATAATCTAGCCAAGGTCTTGAAATGTTGCATTGAGTCAAATTTAGTTCTTAATTATGAGAAATGTCATTTCATGGCTGACCAGGGCATAGTGTTAGGGCACGTGCTTTCAGAGAGAGGTATAAAGAAGACCAAGATATTGATGTTATTGCTAACCTGCCTTACCCTACTAATGTTAGGGAGGCCAGATCTTTTCTTGGGCATGCAGGATTTTATCGCATGGTCATTAAAGACTTCAACAAAATTGCTCTGTCGTTGACAAATCTATTGTAGAAAGATGTCACTTTCGAGTTTGGAGGAGAGTGCAGAGAGGCATTCGATCTCTTGAAGAAGATGCTAACTAGCGCACCGATTATTTATCCTCCAATGTGGGACCTGCCATTCGAAATTATGTGCAATGCGAGCAACTATGCTGTTGGAGCTGTTTTGGGCCAGCGAATTGATAAGAAAAGTCATGTCATTTATTATGCCTCGAGGACACTTAATCCTGTAAAATGCAACTACTCGACGACAGAAAAAGAGCTGCTTGCTGTGGTTTTTGCCTTAGATAAGTTTCGCTCCTATGTACTTGGTTCTAAAGTAAAAGTTTTCTCTAATCATGCAACTTTGCATATGACGAAGAAGGAGTCGAAGCCTCGCCTTATTCGGTGGATTCTACTGCTTCAGGAGTTCGATCTTCAGATCGTGGGCTGCAAAGGATCAGAGAATTCAGTTGCTGATCATTTGAGTCGTCTGGTAAGGAAGGAAGATGAATTACCCCTTAATGATGAATTTCCTAATGAGCACTTATTCCAGGTGCAAGGCAAGGTTCCCTGGTACGCTGATTTAGTTAATTACTTAGTTACAGGAGAGTTACCTAGCACATTAGGTAGTTCCAGGAAGAATAAGATAAAGAGTGAGTATAAGCATTATGTGTGGGATGCACCAATCCTTTAGAAATATTGTTCTGACCAAGTAATTAGACGTTGTGTGCCTGATGACGAAATCCAGTCTATTTTAGCTTTTTGCCATGATCATGCATGTGGGGGTCATTTTGGGCTTAGGCGAACCACTAGAAAAGTCTTGGACTCTGGGTTTTATTGGGAGTCTTTGTTTAAAGTTGCATATTCTTTTTGTAAGACTTGTGAAAAATGCCAGAGGGTAGGAGCTATAACCCGTAGGACTGAAATGCCTCAAATGCCTATCTTAGTCTGTGAAGTCTTTGATGTTTAGGGTATAGACTTTATGGGTCCTTTACCTTCCTCATGTGGCTATAATTATATCTTATTGGCTGCGGATTATGTTTCTAAATGGGTGGAAGCTAAAGCCACCAAAACTGACGACTCTAAAGCTATTGTAGGTTTCTTGAAGACTAACATTTTTAACAAGTACGGAGTCCCACGAGCCATAATAAGTGACTAAGACACCCACTTTTGCAATCGATCAGTTGAAGCCCTGATCGGTCAATTTTTTTATACACTTAGAATCTCCCAATTTGCTTATCTTAGTTGAATTCCTTGCAAAAAATGCTTTAAAATGAGTATAATATGTCTATAGGTCCTCACCAGAGCTTTGGAAGCAATTCGGGGCTTAAACGAGCGAAACAGGAGCGTAAAATGACCATTCTGCCCCTGAAGCTTCATCAGCGTCGAGACGCTCGTCATCAGAGTCGAGACGCTTGCCCCACAGCATCGCGACGCTAGGGCAATCCGAGAAATATTTTCCAAAATTGAAGGGACAGCGTTGAGACGTACGCTTGCCGCACAGCGTCGCGACGCTAGGCAATTTCTAGAATTGAAAATTTCCAAATTTGGCTGGGATTTTTTCCATGTTTGAAGACCCAATTCAGTACCATTCTACCACGAATTGAAGGCCAAGAAACTCTATAAATAGAGGCCTTTGGTGTAGGTTTAGAATCATCCCTCAACACACAATTCACTACAATTTTGTAGTCCATCTCTCTCCCCATTTTCCACCATTCTTCTTAGTTTTAGTTTTAATTGCTTTATTTGATGTATTCCATGAAGAAGCAAGCTTGCTCTTATTCCATGAGAGACTAAGCTCTTCATTCATGTAACCGGGAAGTCAAGAGTAAGTTCATACTCTTTTAATGAAATTTATTGTTTGAACTATCAAGGCATGTTTATGTGATTTTAGTTCTTTTTCTATTAATTTAGTTTGTGGTAGGAAAGATTGACAACCTTGACTGCGCCCTCTCTAAATTACTTGCTAATCTTAGTAGCGTATAGGTTAATGTTATGATTACACGCATGCGTCCCTTGAACTAAATGATTTAATTAATTGTAATTGTGGTTTGTTGACCGTTGCATGTAAATTAACTCGGCTAGATCCCATTGCGGTTTAGGTTAATTAATCGGCCAATTAATTAGTTTAAACTAGAATCAAACTTAGCGTTTGCATGTTTGTGATAGTGGATCATGATTCTCGGTTTGTTGCCGGAATACGCCGAGCTTAAACTTGTTTTGACTTATTAGTGAAATTGATGATTTAATTGAATTGAACTTACCATGACTAACCCGGTTGCATGATTTCTTTAAAGTATTAATTTCTTCCCTTAAATTGATTTTCTTACTTTCCTTTTTCAACATTTCCTTAATTGGTTTTCTTTCCATATTTACTTTTCTTCCATAAACCCCCCCTTTTTTGGTTACCTAAAACAAAT
The DNA here is from genome assembly GCA_036850905.1 of Luffa acutangula. Classification (NCBI taxonomy): domain Eukaryota; kingdom Viridiplantae; phylum Streptophyta; class Magnoliopsida; order Cucurbitales; family Cucurbitaceae; genus Luffa; species Luffa acutangula. The sequence goes on along the minus strand of CM072089.1, from coordinate 24,995,068 downwards.
AAGGAAATTAAGATTTGTTTGCATAGACTCCCTGTGATCGACCCCGACCGTTACTGCTACAAGTTAGCTTTAGAGGTTGAGGATTATAAATTTATTTGATAAGAGACCGCGACAATCTCTTCCATCAAGCCCTCTTGAAGAAATATGGAGTGAATCATCGAGTTGCCACTGAAGGGATAAAAGCCCCTACGCAGCGTAAAGTATTACCGAACCTACTCAGAGTCTTAGATTCTAATTGAAATACCAATACAATTTGCAAAATATTATAACAATAAATCTATATTTAATGGGCTGTACATAGGCTATAAACATGATAAAAGATCAACTAGATTGATCCTAGTGATCAAGGATTTCATAGAAAACTTACTTTTGTAGAAAGCCTTGATCAATTTGCCTTTTCTTGCCAATAAGATTGAAAACACAGCAACCCTCTTGTGCGAACACCACCAATCGGCTACACTAGTATATCTCTAAGACTTCTTGAAGCAGGAGACTTGTGGGAGTCTTTTGAGAGAGATCTCTGAGAGGAGAGACAATGGGATGTCTTTCACCCCACCCCAGGGGTGTTATATATAGATAAAGGCCAAGACCTTTTCCTAATAGGAAAAGGTCTAGGAATATGTTCAAATCTATTATCTGAACAATATCTAATTTTAATAAATAAATAATTAATTTCATAATTAATTAATTACCCAATTAAATATCACATATTTAATCTTAGGGATTTTATTAAAATTAATATGAATCCAATTCATATTAAATTTATTTGAACTCTTTCAAATATTTTCTTTCCTAATAGGAAAAGGTCTCTAATTAATAAATAAATAATTAATTCCATAATTAATTAATTACCCAATTAAATATAATATATTTAATCTTAAGGATTTTATTAAAATTAATATGAATCCAATTCATATTAAATTTATTTGAACTCTTTCAAATATTTTCTCTCGAGAATTAATTTTTGAAATTAATTTAAAAAATTATATTATAAAGTTTCATAAACTTTATATTATAATGCATCGATATACATTATACGATTCCCCAGATAAATTGAACACTTTCAATTTACAATTTATATTTGTTTGCTTCAAGTCTTTTTACGAGCTACCAGTGGGACCTAATGGACCTACAGATCAGAAGCTCCAACGATACGAGACTAATCGACTTAAACTCATTAACCAAGTTAGTCTCCATTCGTTAACTGTGGGTCACTCCACTAAAGACCCTCAGCTGCACTCTTCTCATTGTAGAATATTTCTGTGTCCACGGATATCGACCAATACTACAAGTCAGTCCTTCACGTGTGTTCGTATTCCAGCTGGGTCAAATTACCGTTTTACCCCTGATTTACATCTTTGTCCTTAAGTCCCCAGTGCTCCTCTAATGAACAACCTATTTGAGGTCCAACCAACAAACTGAAGTCCCTCTCGTGCCATAGAGAGGGTTGGGCCCATTGTTCAAGTCTCGGAGGCACCACTTAAGGGAACACACCTCTAGTTACCCTAGAGTCGGGAAGGAGTGAATTCCATCTTGTGTGATTATGTTCCCAGCTCCCCACTCGGTATTGTCCCCAAAATGGTAGGCTTATTGAGTCGGCGTGCTGGCCATTCTCACCCATACAAATCAAAGGACAACTCCTCGTGAACAGGAGTCCATAATCCACTTAGGATTGAGACTGAGTTGTCTAGGTCATCCTGGTGAAATAGAAACCAAGCCAACTAACGGTGTTACAGTTAGTGGTTAACTATTTTGCGGTCCGGTCTTATGCAAACTCATTGCATAGGATACCCCCACTCGCATGTCAACTACATGAACACGTTGGATCATAGCGTTTGTATCATAATACAAAGTGGGCCGTATCCATAGTGTCACCAGGATAAGGTACCCAACCTTATCCCTATACTATAGACCTTTTAGGTTGTTACTTGAACATCGATCCCCGTATGTCCCTACATACTAGTTCAAGTTACATACAAACAACCTTGGATCTTAGTTTATCGGATTTGGGTCAAATAATGCAATATTAAACAATAACATTTTATTGTAGAAACTAAATAACACTTTATTGAACACAAGTATAAAATTTGTTTACATTCACTATCTACGAGTTTTAGGGCATAAAACCCAACAGCCACAACTTACCATCCCCAAAAAATGGACAAGCAGAGCTTTCCAACCGAGAGGTCAAGTCCATCCTGAAGAAGGTTGAGAACCCCGGATGGAAGGACTGGAGCTTACGATTGGATGACGCGTTCTGGGCATACCGCATGACTTATAAAACCCCCATAGGGATGTCTCCCTACCGATTGGTTTATGGTAAGGCGAGCCATCTGCTAGTAGAGATCAAGCATAAGGCATTTTGGGATGTTAATTAAACAATGCAACTTGGACATGGAGAAGGCAGGAGTCAAGGCTTCTTGAGCTACAAGAGTTAGAAGAAATGAGACTGGAGGCCTACGAGAATTCAAGGATCTACAAAGAAAAGACCAAGCTGTTTCATGACAACATGGTTTCTAGGAAGCAGTTTGAAGTTGGGCAAAAAGTTCTCCTTTATAACTCTCGCCTAAAGCTCCAGGCAGGTGAGTTTCGTTCTAAATGGATTGGTCCCTTTGTTATCACTCACATCTTTCCTCATGGTGCAGTTGAGATCAAAAGCCTCTATACTGACAAGGTGTTCAAAGTGAACGGGCATAGGCTTAAGATCTTCAACAAGAGAGAACCCATTCCTCCTCCAATCGTGGCTTTTTTGGATCGACCTGTCTACGGGATCACGTGAAATGAAAAAGGGAGCAGTTGAGCAACCGACTATAAAAATTTGCGCTTCTGGGAGCTAGCCCAACGATGAACATTTACATACTTTCTGTCTTTTAAATTCCTAGTTTAGCTTGGTTGGTTGTTTTATTTCCTTATTTTTCCTTTTTTTAGGTAGTAGGCCTAAAAGCGAAAAGATTACCTTTTTCAAGTTGGACGTCAACCACCTTCTAACCAACGTGCACATATCCAGGGGAGTTTTATGTTCCCCTCTTATAGTCCTTAGTTTTCAGATTTTTATACATTGAAGACAATGCATCATTTAGGTTGGCGGTGGATGTTCTTGATATGTTTGCTTTTTTGTTGAGCCTTGATGTGCCTGAGCGTCCAACTAATTCTTGAGCATGTTTGGATGATCAAAATGATGAGATGAATAAGTTGCTTGTAGCATTGTTATGATGATCTATGAGATTTCTATTTAAGCCATTTTTTTTTTTGTTTTTTGGTGTTGTGAAGCATATAGTCAAAATTTGATCCTTTTTGATTTTTTTTTCTAATTTTTCTTGCACATAATGAGCACTTAGTCTTTCCTTAGGTAGGTTTGGAAGCTTAGAACCATCTTATGGGTTCCATATGTACATTGTCACCTCGATAGGCTAGATCTAACTAGATGGTAATTTTGAACACGATCGCTTGTAATGTCTTGCTTAGGAAAAATAAATAAAGAATATATGCCCATTTGATATGCAAAATAATAATAATAATAATAATAATAATAATAACAATAATAATAATAATAATAATAATAATAAAGAGAGTACTCTCATGTGCTTAAAAGAAATATGTTGAAAAGAAAAATGCTTGCAATATACTTTAATACTAAGGTTAAAAGAGCTACCCCCGTTGTGATCAGTTAGGCTGTCCAAGGGTTAAACTCGGGAAATGTGGCCCTGCAATGGGTGTGTGAAAGCTAGTACCATCTTAAAATGCAACAATTAAGAAAAATCCAGATTGATTCAAGGCGCCTAGTAACGTATTACTTGTTTGATTGTTTGGATTGCTTAATGGTTGGGTCCTTTGGCCAGTTTAGGGGGAAGATGAGTTGAGGGTCCCAGATGGTTATCCCAGGTTAGTAAAAGCTCTTTAGGAAGGCTATGCGCACACACACGCATGATTTACCATGAAAAAGTTTTGATTTGTCTCAATGATTGATTGTATGTGGTAACCTACCTTTAACAAATTTTATGCCTCTTTTAGACATGGAGATTTGAGCTGGGTTATTTGCAACCAATGAATCTTCATTATTCGCGGTTTTATCTATAAACTTGCTCAAGGACTAGCAAGATTTAGGTTGGGGATAATTTGATAGAACCAAATTGGTGCTAATTATTTCAATAAATTTTGCTTATCCTAATGCTATTATTTGTGATAATTGACTAATTTTGAGTCTTATTGATATATAGGTCAATTTGGTGTTCTCTGGATCAAAATGGGCATTTTGATAATTAAAAGTAAGGCTAATTTGGCCAAAGAAGCAAAAGTCAACCAAAAAGTCAACAAGGAGCAAAAGTTCAGCCATATTCCCGAGAGCAAGCGTTGAGACTCTACCTCATGGCGTTGAGACGCTACGGAAATTGAAGGCGGACCAGTTTAGCATCAGCGTCTCAATGCTTCCGCGGTTTATAAATAAAGATTTTCGTGTTTTAGGTAATTTTTTAAGTCTGATTCTGTCGTTTTTCTCCCATTCTCTCTCAATTTCGCTGTATTTTCCAGATTTCTCTTAGTTTAGGCTTAGTTAGGATGGCTAATTGAGCCCTGACGCTTCGTTGGAGCATTGCAATGTCCGGCTAAGTGTAGATCATCGTAATTGGGGACTCCAAATGTAAGTTTGACATTCCTTTGAGACCTTGTATATTTGAGATTTCATAGAATTATTGTCTAAATGTGTTCTTAATTCCAATTTGTATCACAATTGGCTTGAATCTATAGATTGACAACCTATTTTGTTTGAATCAAATACTTTGCTAGAATTTGTAGCAAATAAATCTATTGTTAATCTTGGTTAAAAGGCGTTTTATCCCAATTGATAAAAACTGCATGATAGATTTAGGAGTTAAGCTTTTCCTAGTTTATGCATTCTATCTAACGTTCCATCATTCTTAATGCGATTAAATTCTAATTAGTGAGACGTCATTGGTTAGATTTTTAATTAGGTTCTGAGCTCGATGCTTTTGTCGGGTTTGAAAATAATTGGGATCATTAATCTCGCTGGATTTTCCAGTGGGAGGTTAGACAATTAGCTAGTAATTCATTAATAAAGAGAGTCTATGATTTGGAATTGCCAAACTGAATTCGGATAACCAATTGCACATCCCGAGGTAAGATTAGTCAGTCCACCCTCTTATTTTCCTGTCATTTTAATTTTGGTAATTTAATTTCTAGCATTTTTATTTGTTTCATCCTCAGATTCTTCCATGCCAACCCCCCTCGAATTACTAATTGAAAAATCTTAGGTCAATTTAATTAATTCGGTTGCTCCCTGCGTTCGACCTCGACCACTATTTCTACAAAAATAGTTGTAGTGCCATGGATTATAAATTTATTTGACAACTCGGAGCCTCGACAACTCTGGCCCCATCACCTCTCCTTCGGAGTCCGCCTTCTGGTCGCGTCTTTGGGGTGGTGCTATGCTGTCCTGCTTAGTCCTTGAATTCCGAAGTTGTCCAAAATTACCTATAACAGATGTGACAATTTGTGATTGACCAAAATTTCTCTTTCAACAAAAAGTGTTTTATAAAATTCTAAAAATAGATAAAATCACTTTAAACTGTTTATAATGGAAGACACATTCAACTAATTTTCTTCCAAATATATATATTTAAGCATTTGACTTAAGAACATTTTTCTCCCAAAAAGCATGTGAAACACACACTCATGTGATAGTGTGGATTTAGGGTCCGTTTGGTTTACATTTTAATTTAAATGTGTTTTAAAGAATACATTTTTTTAAAAAAAACATTTTATATAAAAATTGTTTAGAATTTAAACACTCATATGTTTGGTTGCATATCCTATTAATGTTTTTATACACAAGTTATTGTATACTTAAAAAGTCTTTTTAAAAAAGTTGGTTTCAAGTGTTTCTCTCGAAATTATTTATTTCTCAATTTCATTTTCTAATAAGTCATTTTTAGTGCTTGCCAAACATTAGATTTTTTTTCAAAATTAAACACTTGAAAAGTTAAACCAAACACACCCTTAAACTTTCAATTTATGAAAAAAAAAATATTAATGTCTTAATTAATTGAATTATGCTTATATTTGTTACTGAATTATTTTATTTCATTTGACCATATTTTGAGAACCAACTACGCAAAAAGTTCTTTCAATGGTTAAAAACCGCTTTCTTGAAAATCATAGCAATAATTGAGAAGCAATTATAGGTATATTACCAAGTGTTTTTGGCTTAAACACATCATTTTCAATTTCTCATTATACACTTTGTTATAGGTGATTTTGGACCACTCCGGAATTCATGGACTAAACAAGACAACGCGACACCATCCCGTGCTCGGCCTTGACCTTGGGCCGAGGCTGAGCATATGGTCGGCCCACTCGTGTGGGCCGAGTCTCCTCCCCTCTGCTCGATCCCTAGTGCCCCTGGACGTCTCAGTTCAAGCTGGTTCAACCCGAATCGTCTCCGAAAGCCTAGAAACCCTAAGGCAGGAAAAGGTATTTAAACCCTTCTTCGTCATTGAAGAAGAGATCCAAAAACTCATTCTTTAGACTCTCCTCTTACTCTTGCTCTCTTGCTTCCCATCGTACTACTTGCTGACTTAGGCATCAGAGGCGGTGTGGCAAGCACCACACCGGTGTGCAGGTTTTTCTGTCTTGCAGGCCACGTCTCCCCCCTTTCAAACAAATTTACCGTTGGTGGCAGGTGAAAGTCAGATGAGTTCTGCCTGTCAAAATTTGACCATTAATAGTTGGCGCCGTCTGTGGGGGAAGAAAGCTTGCTAGTGAAATCTGTACACCGGTTACTTAACAAGTAAGAGGATGGAGAAGAAAAATTAGAATCCAGATACAAAACCTTCCGAAAATAACCATCACCCGCAGAAATCACGAGAGGAGGGTTACACGCAGAGGTCACCAAGACGACAGTGTAGAGGCAGAGGCGGAGATCGACCAGAGATGGTCAAGGTCGAGGTCAGGAGGAAACCCCACGAGAGATCAGGACCATCTTTGTAGGACGAATAAAAAACAAACACAAGCCTTGACCGGATTGAAGACACCAAGAAAGAAAGGCCATTGAAGACTTAGAAGCCATTCCATTGACACGAAGAAAAAGTCAACGAATACTAGAACAAAACTGGGGGCTAAGAGGAAGAAGTTACCAGACTAAAGCCAACCCCAAGATCACATGATCAAAAACAAATTTTATTATCGATGGAGTTGAACACAAGACGAGATCAAGATTGAAGCAAAGGAGCTGGACACAAAAGACGATAGACTGTTCGAGGCCGAGGCCGAATCGAGCCATGTTCGAGGCCAAGGCCGACCATAGCCATGGTTGTGACTGATAGCGAGCATAGCTAGCTATTTTTCCCTAATTAATTAAGCTAGTCTTTGATATTTAATTGGCAAAAATTATGCATTTTTGTGTTCTATTTGTAGGAATCGTGTTTCAGAGTTAAATAGAGAAATTGGAGCTAATTGGATGTTCGGGACATAAAAAAATGACAAAGAATTGAAGTTGGATCGAGTTAGGAGCTTATGGAATAGGGCAAGAAACTAGACCAACATCGAGACCCTCCAACCAGGGTGTCTCGACGCTCATATTTTTCCTTCTCTGATCAGGCGACAAAAGGTCATAGCGTCTCGACGCTATGACATATTGATAGCGAGCATAGCTAGCTACTTTTACTTATTTAATTTAGCTAGTCTTTTATGATGTTTGGGCCATTTTATTGTGCTTAATTGTTTATTTTGTAGGAAAGCGTTGATTAGAGTTAAAACGTGGAATAAGAATTAATCGGGTGTTCGAGACGTGAAAAGATGCCAAAGAACCAAAAAGATTCAAGTAACAAGGAGCCAAGAGAGGGCATTCTGCCCATTAGCGTCGAGACGCCACTCTTGGAGCGTCTCGACGCTATGTTTCCTTAATGAGAATACGCGGCAGACTTACAGCGTCTCGACGCTGTTATAGGAAGCGTCCTGACGCTACCACATTTCCTTTTCTGAAACGCGCGTTTTGAAGGCAGCGTCGAGACGCTGTCTTGATAGCGTCTCGACGCTACGACGAAAAAAACAGAATAAAGGCTTATTTTCGGCTAGGTTTTGGGGGACTTCGATTTGGGACCTTTGGGAGCCGTAAACAGAGCAGAACAGAGCACTTGGAGGCTGAAAAACAAAGGGAGGAAGTTGGAAATCAACCCATGGTTCGTGGGGATCGTGACGGGGACGTCGGACTCGGCTTACATTGAGTTTTCTTTTCCCTTTCCTTTCTTTAGCTAGATTTATGGCTTTCACATGTTTAGTTGAGCTTGTATTTACATTCATGAGTAGCTAAACTCAAAGCTTAGGGATTGATGTAGTTGATTAAGTTTATGGATTGATTTATGGTTTAAAGTTGTGCAATGTTATTATGTTTGTAATCTTGATTTAATGCTTTCAATTAATTGGCCATTAGTTGAATGATTTAAGTTTCGAATCTAGCTCGGGAGAGGGGATTTGATTTTGACTTACTCAAGATTGCATGACTAAAGTTTAGTTTCTAATTCGTGACAGTTTTAGATTAACTTTAGAATTGGTTAAAAGATCTCATTGCCTTGCATGATTAATAAACTTAGATAGGGATATCAAGTTGGTTAATTTGCATGAGAATCAATTATAGTCGGGAGAGGTAGTTGTGATTAAAGGGCCTTTGGCTCATAATTCCATTGTGCATAATAACTTATTCCTTAAAATCAATCCTAAACTAAATCGGCGAAATCAATTCCCTAAGTAGTTTTCCCAATTGAATTTCCATTCTTTTTACTTGCTTTGATTTGGTTTTCTTATCATTCAATCATCACCTTTTGATCCCTAAATAAAATTGGGCAAGATAATTCACAATACTTGATTTGCTTAAAAATCCAATCCAGAGGACGACACTCGTTTATACAAACTCTTTATTATTACTTGACCCGTGCGCTTGCGGTTAGGAAAAGTCCACATCACATATAGCGTCTCGGCGCTCTCGGTTAATTTCTAAACAGAAGCTGCCTATCACGACAGCGTCGCGACACTATATGCTACGCCTATTTTTCCTATATATAGAATGCGATTAGGTCAGATTTGGGGGCTTCTTTTGGTGCATTTGTGGCCGAAAACTCAGAGGATAAGCTGCTGTGGAGGCTGAACCAAGTGAAGGAGAGCAGGATTCAAGGCTTTGTTTGTGGAGATCGTGACGGGGACGTGCGGTCTCGGCCTACTTAGCGTTTATTCCTCTTTTCCCTTTACTCACTACAAGAAAAAACACTTTAAGTGGCGTATAAAATATGTCGCTGAAACGAAAAACGCGTCGGTAATACTTTCAGCGGCGCGCGTACCTTCATCGCTGCATCCGTCGCTGTACTTACGTAGTCGTAAGTATTTGCGACATATTACTATAGACGTCGCTGAAAGTCATCTTCAGTGACGTCTACACGCCGGTGTAAGCGATAGGTAGGGACGCGGGGACACGTCACTGAAGATAACTTTCAGCGACGTCCGACTCGTTGTCGCTGAAAGTGATATTCAGTGGCACTAATAGCTCGTCACTAAAAGGATGCTTTCAGTAACATCCAAACCGTTGTCGCTGAAAATTATCTTCAGTGACATGGACAGCGCGTCACTAAAAATTGTTTATGATTTAAAAAATAAATAGTTAATTCAATTAGTAGACCTGTAAATAAAATAATATTATCATCTTCGAACTAATTAACAATTCTACAATTAATCAAATAGAAAATGTAATATGCCAATTATAGTGAAAATGCAATACTTCATATTAACCATAATCAACAAACATGTCTAGAATGTAATACAAATTGATCATTTTCTAAAATGATCTCAAGTGTCTAGGTGAATAAGTTTGCTTAACAAAATGATTCACAACCTACATTTTTCACATTTACATACAAAACGATTCACTAACAAAAGATCACAAACAAAAAAACCAACCTACAAAAAAGGGGACCCTTGTTGAAACGATTCGTGCATCCAAGCTGAAAAATAAAAGGAAATAAAATATGTAAGCTTGAGATTGAATAATTGATAAACAACTCATTAAAAGCTATGAAACTTAATAATTAAACAAGTAATGGAAAATATGAAACATGAACACAACTACACTTATGAGAAATAATGAACAAAAACTTAAAAACATAAGAAATTACCTTATTCATAATCACAGCAACTAAACTAAACTAAACTTATCAACATCACGACAACTACACTAGTTAAAATACTCAAGTCCAAATAGGTATCGACTTTCTAAACATAACAACTAAATGGAAAATAAGTGAAACTAAACTTTCAAAAACACAATAACTCGTTAAAAGAACTACGTGCATCAAGGTATTAACTCCCCTAAATAGAATAACTCAACAACTCCAACTTATAAACTCAACTTTGCAAATGAAACAACTCAACAAGATGTCCAACTCCCTAAACACTTATCCCAAATATCATGAAAGCCATTTGCAATCAAACACAACTCAACAACACTGTGACAACTAAACATATCAATGAAAACAAGTAAACTCGTAAGTGCAACAGGGTATTGACCCCCCTCCCCCCAAACACATTAACTTAACAAATCAAACAACGAAACTCAACTTTGCAAATGGAACAACTCAACAAGGTGTCCAACTCCCTAAACACTTATCCCAAATATCATGAAAGTCATTTGCAATCAAACACAACTCAACAACACTGTGACAACTAAACATATCAATGAAAACAAGTAAACTCGTAAGTGCAACAGGGTATTGACCCCCCCCCCCCCAAACACATTAACTTAACAAATCAATCAACGAAACTCAACTTTGCAAATGGAACAACTCAACAAGGTGTCCAACTCCCTAAACAATTATCCCAAATATCATGAAAGTCATTTGCAATCAAACAGACAAACACAACTCAACAACACTATGATAACTAAACATATCAATGAAAACAAGTAAACTCGTAAGTGCAACAGTGTATTGACCCCCCCTCCAAACACATTAACTTAACAAATCAAACAACGAAACTCAACTTTGCAAATGGAACAACTCAACAAGGTGTCCAACCCGAAACACTTATCCCAAATATCATGAAATTCATTTGCAATCAAACTCAACTCAACAACACCATAACAACTAAACATATCAACGAAGACAACTAAACATCCCAAATAATACCAAGTCATTAGAAACAAATAAATGAACTAATTTCAAGCTATGACTACCATAACTGCAGGATAGCCATAGCAATCAAGCAATACCAAGTCATTATAAACAAATAAATGAACTAATTTTAAGCTATGACTACCATAACTGCAGGATAGCCATAGCAATCAAGCAATACCAAGTCATTATAAACAAATAAATTAACTAATTTTAAGCTATGACTACCATAACTGCAGGATAGCCATAACAATCAAGCAATACTAAGTCCTTATAAACAATTAAAATTACCTTCTAATTTTCATTATTTGACTGTTCTGGAGTCCTTTCCACATTCGACGATGAACCTTCTCCACTTGCCAACCTTCTTAAAATTTCTTCAATTGTCGCTTGTTGTGATTCAACTATACTTTGCAATTGAGCAACTTGAGCCTCCATCGCTTTAGATTTTTGGTAACTTGCATAATCATTCTTAACCCTAAGAAGATATCATTCTTAAACAATAAAATTCAACACACCCCTTCGGTGAAAAAATTCAGATTGTGAACTAAAGGGGCTATCACTTGGATTCTTTTGGTAGACAGAGAGTGTATTTAAAATTATGATTTACCAAGAAAAAAAAAGGAAAAGATCTTCATGAATAATGAGAGAGATTTGACCATACAAATAGGATAAGAAAATAAAATTTAGTTTGAAAGTTGCTATTAAAACTAAATGCTAGGAACACTATATCCAAGGTCCTAAAATGTAGCAATATGTCCCTATTTAGATGAGCATAAGCCTGACTCAAGTTCCAAGTTCATTAAACAAACAACTTGACAATTAATAACACACTGCACCACGCTGTCTCAACTCTTTGGAGAGGGCTATCTCATATCATATTCAGTATCCATATCACTCAATAACAAAATAAAATACCCACACACACACACACACAAAAGCAACATTCATTGGATGCCATTTCGCACTCCCATGGTCACTTTTTCTACTAAAGAAAACGGATAATGGCTGGGCACACAACTAACTCATGCTAGCATGCCAATTCTCAAAAGAAACTAATTCAAGCTTCAAACTCGTCATTTATCAATTCCAACAAACATGTGCTATGGGGCTAAGCTTGAAACTGAAATCCAATAACTACTTACTTTAGCTATTAAGTTGATTGTTCTTTTTTCTATTCTCACGAGTTAGTTTTTGAGTCAGAGTCTCTTTATTTTGATATTTCTCCTTTTATGCTTCTTTTATTCAAAAATGCCAAAAATAATTATGTTTCAGGGGCCCATGAGAAACTAGTAAGCTTACTAGTGATCGTTGGTTATATTGATTCAAGAAAGAAGGGTCCAAAGAAATACGAGAATTTTTATGTGCCTTGACAGACTGCACGAGCATGTCGAGCTAAAGACGTTAAACAAGCGCTTATGGGAGGCAACCCAAGTTAGTCTGTTTTTTCTCTTTTATGTGTTTGATCGTTTTGTTGTTTTTGTTTTGTAGGAGTTCCTGTGTTCTTGCCTTTGCCAAGCATTCATGAAAAGGTCATCATTCCAGGGCAATATTGTTCACCCCTTCCATTTTTTTTTCTTGTTCTCATGCTTATGTATGCTTTATTGACTTATACATTGATAACAATGCATGTTTTAAGTTTGGGGGTGGATTATCATGTTTGTGGAGCCCTTGAGCATCTGAGTTCGGGCTATAGTTTTGAGCTTTCTTTGAATTATGCATATGGTTGTTGTCTGGATGTATTTTTGCATGACTATGATGTCCTAGGATAGGCTTTCTTGTCAATTTTCAAGCTTGTGATGAGTTGTAAGCATGAGTACCCAAAAAGGGAGACTTTTTAAAATTTTTCTAGGAGATGGCTTGCATGAGTAGAGTATTTGTCTTGGCTAGATTTGGATTTGAATGCTTAGGAGCGAATTATTGGGTTCATATGCTTGTTGTCACCTCGATAGGTGTAGGGTAGAGCTAAAGAGTTAATTTTTTGCAAATTAGCATGTTTGATCTTGCTTAGGAGAAAAGAAAAGAATATCTGCTTATCTTGTTCATAATAAAAATCATTCTTGTTGTTACTGTTGAAAAAGAAAAAAGAAAAAAAGTCATGACTTATGCGCGCAATATGCAATGGTTAATAAAGTTTAGGCAAAAAGAGCTACCCCTGTTGTGATCAGTTAGGCCAACCAGAGAAAACTCAGGTTAAGGGTCCCTGCAATGGGTGTGTGAAAGCTAGTGCCACATATACATGCTTAATTCAATTGTTAATTATAAGCACCTAAGTATGGAGGAAAACAATCTAATTTGTTCCATTAACTCATTAGTGAAGCCTTAGTGCCAGTGTAGAGGGAAGATGAGCTGAGAGTTTAATAATCCAATCCTGAGCTAGTGGAGTCTGATCTTGTTGAGTTAGATCTCGCTTGTGCATGTTAATTTTGGAAAAATTTTAATTTGTCTCCCTCATTGGTCCTTATGTGTATGTCTCTTGCTTGCTTGGTTATTGACTTTTGAGCCTTGAGGATTGAGTTATGATTGTTGCATCCATTTTTCTACTGTATGTTTGATTTTTAGTTTGCTCGAGGACTAGCAAAGGCTTAAGTTTGGGGGTATTTGATAGCGAGCATAGCTAGCTATGTTTCCCTAATTAATTAAGCTAGTCTTTTATATTTAATTGGCCAAAATTATGCATTTTTATGTTCTTTTTGTAGGAATCATGTTTCGGAGTTAAATCGAGAATTGGAGCTAAATACATGTTCGGGACATGAAAATTGGCTAAAGAACGGAAAAGATTCAACCAAGAAGAAGTCAAAAGAGAGCCATCCGTAGGCCAGCGTCGGGACGCTGCTCTTGGAGCGTCTCGACGCTGCCTTTCCTTTTCTGAAATGGGCGGCAACAGAGACAGCGTCGAGACGCTGTGACAGCGTCGCGACGCTATGTACACATCGTCGCGACGCTACCCGCAGATTTTCTATAAATTCCTCTTTTCAGCTACGGATTTGGGGAGGCCAATTGGTTAGATTTTAGCCCTAATTTCGACTAGAGACCTTTTGTGGGAGCTAAAGGCAAGGCCAAGGAGCGGGAATCAAGCGAGAAGACGTGGAGATCGTGACGGGGACGTGCCGGTTTCGACGAATTCGAGTTTTCCCTTTTCTTTCCTTTAACTCTTGTAGTTTTTATGGCTTTTCTTTCAATTAGTGTTTATGGTTTAGAGACTATGAATTGCTAGTTGTTTGTCTTAGGGATTGATGTAATTGTTTAAGTTTGTTGGATTAATTTTTGGTATGAATGTGCTTTTATTCTATGCATGCAATTTTGTGTTTAATGCTTTCAATTACTTGATCACTAATTGAATGATTTAAGTGTTGAATCTAACTCGGGAGAGAGGATTTGGCCTAAGACTTACCTTGTTTACTTGCATGACTAGAGTAGAAATTCTAAGTTTGTGACGGGATTTGGAATATCTTTAGAAGCATAACAAGGACCGAACCGAATAATGCCTTGCATGTTAATGAACTTAGATAGGGATATCAAGTTGGTTTATATGCATGAGAATCAATTATACTCGAGAGAGGTAATCGTGATAAAAGTTTCCTTGGCTTGTAGAATAATTGCACGGTCAATTCATTCCTATTAATCAATCCTCATTCTTAATCAATGAAATCAATTCCCTAAGAATCTTTCCATTTGATTCTCCACTTTTATTTTATGCTTTTTGTCTTAGCTTTAGATTTATCTTTATCATTGAGTTTTGCTCCCTAAATAAAATTGAACAAAAGTATTCACGATACTTAATTTGCTAGAAAACCAATCCAGAGGACGACACTCGTTTTACACGAAAACACTATATTATTACTTGACCCGTACACTTGCGGTAAGCAAATTGCACATCAACGGTCAAGCTAAGGACCGAGATTGGGACGTTCTAACAACAGTTTGATGAGCAGTTGTTTGAGGCCTGGGAGCGTTATAAAGAGTTGCTGAGGAAGTGACCTCAACATGGTTATCCTGACTGGTTACAAATCCAACTCTTCTATAACGGTCTGAACCCCAATACTTAAACTATTGTTGATGTAGCTGCAGGTGAGACTCTATTATCTAAGACCGTGGAGAATGCTCGCACGCTTCTAGAGAATATGGCCACCAACAGCTATAAGTGGCCATCTGAGCGGTCTGCACCTAAAAAGATTGTCGCTAGAGTGTTCGAGATTGACAACGTAAGTGCACTTCAGGCTTAGATGTCTTCCCTTGCTAATGCTTTTTTGAAATTCTCAGGTACAGGGAGTGCTCAATCGATCGAGTTTGCAGCAGCCCTTGCATCCCAGACTAAGGAGGAGAATCTTGAGCAGGTTCAGTATGTTTCTAATTTTAATTCTAGGGGATGTAATAATAATTCTACTCCTACACATTATCACCCTAGTAATAGAAATCACGAGAATTTTTCCTATGCTAATAATAAGAATGTGTTGAATCCTCTTGGCTTCACTTCTAAGCAAGAAAATAAACAGCCTTTAGAGGATCTTGTTGGAGCTTTTATTGTAGAATCTAGTAACAGGACGAACAAGTTGGAGGAGGCTGTGATTGCCATAAACACCACTATCAATGGTCATTCTGCAGCCATCAAGAACATTGAGACTTAGCTGGGACAACTGGTAAGTGTTGTCAACACCATGAATAAAGGTAAAGCCCCAGCTGAATAGGAGAAATCCCAATTGGAGTACTGCAAGGCCGTCACTACGCATCACGAGGAGGAGACTCAAGTAGCTCAGGAGGAGGAGACTACTGAACCAGAGAAACTTACTGAAGAAGTTGAAGAGGGCACCATCTCAAACGAAGCTGAAAAGCTTAATCCCAAGCCCTCTATCCTTTCTCCTACTGTTTTAGTTCCTAAGTCAAAGAATAAGAAAAAGAAGAATTCTAAAGCTAAGTTTGAAAATTTTTTAGATGATTTTATGGGATTAAATGTTAATATTCCTTTTTCAGATGCTCGGGAGTAGATGCCTCATTATAAGAAGTTCATGAAGGAATGACTTAACAAAAAGAAGAAGGAAAAGCAGATGGAGACTGTATACCTTGCATCGACATGCAGTGTTCGTCTCCAACAGAAAGTACGGGAAAAATTGACTGATCCAGGGAGTTTTACTATTCCTTGTAATTTTGGTACTTATTCATGTAGAGCAATATGTGATCTAGGGGCTAGCATAAATGTCATTCTATTATCATTGTGCAAAAAACTGAATATAGGAGAGATAAAATCTACTACTGTTAGGCTCCAGTTGGCTGACCAGTCTATGGTTAGTCCATATGGAATTGTGGAGAATGTTTTGATTAAAGTAGGTAGATTTTTCCTTTCATTTGATTTCTTTGTTTTGGATATTAAAGAGAATCCCACCATGCCTATTATATTAGGGAGACCATTCCTTGCTACAAGGAGGATTATAATTGATATTGAGCGCAGGGAGCTGATCATTAGAGTTCAACAGGAAAAGGAGATCCTAAAAGCTTTTGAGGACCTTTAGAACACATTAGAGACCATGTTGGTGGGGTATAGGAATGGTGCTAGGAAGAGCACCATTGATGGAACGCCAGACATTAGACCACCTTGATGCCTATTCGGTCAACATGTCGAGCTAATGACGTTAAACAAGCGCTTATGGGAGGCAACCCAAGTAAGTTCAGTTGAGTTTTTCTTTTTGATTTTGATTTATTGTTTGTTTTTGTTTTGTAGGTCTTGTGATCCCAGTTTCTTCTTTGCTTGCAAGCTTCCATGAGAAGGTCATCATCATTCCAAGGTAGTATTGTTCACTCCTTCCATTCTTTTATTGTTTTCATACTTGATTATGCCTCATTTTCTTTATACATTGAGGACAATGCATGTTTTAAGTTTGGGGGTGGAATATCATGTTTGTGGAGCCCTTGAGCATCTTAGTTCGGGCTATATTTTTTGAGCTTGCTATGATCTGAGCATATGGTTGTTTTCTGGATGCTATTCTTGCATGACGATGATTTCCTAGGATAGGCTTTCTTGTCAATTTTCAAGTTTTTGATGAGTTGTAACCATGAGTGCCCAAAAAAGGGAGACTTTTTAAACTTTTTCTAAGAGATATCTCGCATGAGTAGAGTATTTGTCTTGACTGGATTTGGATTTGAATGCTTAGGAGCGAATTATTAGGTTCATATGTTTGTTGTCACCTCTATAGGTGTAGGGAAGAGCTAAAGAGTTATTTTTTTTTGCAAATTAGCATGTTTAATCTTGCCTAGGAAGAAAGAAAAGAATATATGCTTATCATGCTCATAAAGAAAAATCATTCTTGTTGTTACAAATTGAAAGAAAAAAATTAAGTCATGACTTATGCGTGCAATGCAATGTTTAATAATGATTTAGGCAAAAAGAGCTACCCCTGTTGTGATCAGTTAGGCCAATCAAAGAGTAAATCTCGGGTTAAGGGTCCTGCAATAGGTGTGTGAAAGCTAGTGCCACATATAAATGCTTGTTGTAATTTTCAATTTTAAGCACCTAAGTATGGATGAAAACAAACTAATTTGTTCCACTGACTCATTAGTGAATCCTTAGTGCCAGTGTAGAGGGAACATGAGGTAAGAGTTTAGTAATCCAATCCCGGGATAGTAGAGTCTAATCTAGCTAAGTTAGATCTTGCTTGTGCAAGTTAATTTTGGAAAACTTTTGATTTCATTTGACCTTATGTGCATGTCTCTTGATTGCTTGATTATTGACTTTTTAGCCTTGAGGATTGAGTCATGTTTGTTGCATCCATTCTTCGACTGTATGTTTGATTTTAGTTTGCTCGAGGACTAGCAAAAGCTTAAGTTTGGGGGTGTTTGCTAGCGACCATAGCTAGCTATTTTTCCCTAATTAAGTAAGCTAGTCTTTTATATTCAATTGGCCAAAATTATGCATTTTTGTGTTCTATTTGTAGGAATCATGTTTCGGAGTTAAATCGAGAAATTGGAGCTAATTGGATGTTCGGGAGATAAAAAAGGCCAAAGAAACGAAGTTGGATCGAGTTAGGAGCTTATGGAATAGGGCAAGAAACTGGACCAGCATCGAGATCCTCCAACCAGGGCGTCTCGACGCTCATATTTTTCCTTCTTTGATCAGGCGACAAAAGGTCACAGCGTCTTAAAGCTATGACCACAGTGTCTCGACGCTCTCGGTTAATTTCTAAACAGAAGCTGCGTATCGCGACAGCGTCGCGACGCTTCCCATATAGCGTTGCGACTCTACGCCTATTTTTCCCATAAATAGAATGCGATTAGGTCAGATTTGGGGACTTCTTTTGGTGCATTTGTGGCCGAAAACTCAGAGGATAAGCTGCTATGGAGGCTGAACCAAGTGGAGGAGAGCGGGATTCAAGGCTTTGTTTGTGGAGATCGTGACGGGGACGTGCGGTCTCGACCTACTTAGCGCTTATTCCTCTTTTCCCTTTACTTTACTAGTTTTAATGGCTGATTTGTACTTAGTTTATATCGTAACGCGGATTATGAGTAGCTAAGTTTAATTCTTAGGGATTGATGTAGCCGTTGGGCACTTATGAATTGATTTATTGGATTTTTGCTATTGATTACATTTATGCATAATGTGTGTGTAATGCTTTCAATTTACCAGCCATAAATTGAATGTTGTTTGTGTTTAAATCTAACTCGGGAGAGGGGATTTAACTTAGAAATCATTTTGCATAACTAGGATTAACCTTGAGATCGGGAGATAATAGATAATTCTAGAAATTGGTAATAGGATTAGCCTTAATGCCTTGCATGCTAAATGAATTTAGATAGGGATATTGGGTTCATTGTATGTGAGAGGATTATGTATGCTCGGGAGAGATATGTTTGATTGTAGTTTCCTTGATTTATGAATCATAGCATATCAATAATCCATTAATTAATCCATAATCTCAATTGATGAAATCAATTCCCTAGAACTTTTGCCCTCATTAGATTGTCACACTTTTTATTGTTTCGTGTTAGATTTCCATTCATTCTCACTTTGTTTGGTTCCCTAAATATAATTGGACAAGAGTATTTTCGGTAATTAAAATTGATTAGAAACCCAGTCCAAAGGACGACATTCGAATTTCACATTCACTATATTATAACGTGACCCATACACTTGCGGTAAGCAATTTGCGTATCAGTGACCAAGGTTAATCCTATTATTACAAGTGAGATTGATCACCTGCGAGCCTAAGTTTTTGAGCTTAGCGCCCACGCTTACATGTGAGCCTAAACTTTTCAGCTTCGTGCCCACGCCTATCATGCGATCCTAAGCTGAGCTTTTCAGCTTGGTGCCCATGCTAACCATGCGAGCCTAAGCTTTTCAGCTTGGTGCCCACGCTTACATGCGAGCCTAAGCTTTTCAACTTTGCGCCCACACCTTACATGCGAGCCTAAGCTTCTCAGCTTGGTGCCCACGCCTTAAGCTTAGTGCCCATGCCTACATGCGAGCCCAAGCTTTTCAGCTTAGAGCCCACGCTACTGCATTCGAGCTTGGACCCCCGTGTCTACCTCGCCTCATCTAGATTTAAGATTATGTGAGCATGGACTATGAGTCTACCTCACCTCATTTGGCTTGAGCCCATCACTCTTCGCAAGCCTGGGCCCTCGAGTCTACCTCGCCTCATCCAGATTTGAGCATATGTGAGCCTAGGCTGCCGAGTCTACCTTGCCTCATTTGACTTGGGTCCATGCACTTTATCGGAGTTGAGCCCACCTGGTCGAGGCTGAGGTCGAGCACATCTTACTGAGGCCTACCCTAAACTTCAAAGGTATTATTCTCTTTACTCACCCATAATTTATTTCTCAATAAAATTCTACATGAATACGAGGGCTACATAGGGGATATGCACTCCCTATTAAGCAAAAAACAAGTAACAGGGGATATGCACTCTCTATTAAATAAAAAGCAAATTAGGTTAGCATGTCTTGGTAAAAAATTACATGTTTTAGCCTATTCATTCATTTTCCTACAAGGATTGACATATAAAGGCAGAGACTTAAATTTTGGACTAATAGGGACTTGAGGCTGAGGCTGACCCTAGCCACTTCCCTCATTTTTCTTTTGCAGAAATTAACATGTCAATGCAGAAACTCAAAAATCTATATGAAAGGTGGTCAAGGCCGACCCTATGGTCTTACCACGTGTGCCACATAAATGGCTAAGTTAGAGAAGCACTCACACAGAGGTCTTCAAAATAAGAGAAGTGGATTGAACAAAGTCCAAAATGAGGGACGAAAGACACGAAAGTTTGGACCCGCTCCAAATGTTATCCTCGACCAAGGTCGAGGCCGGGTTATTTCCTTAGCCCCTCACTTCTCTCATTTTTCTCTTACCTAACCCCTATTCAGGGAGCTTCTGCTTTGTCTAGTTTGTCCTATCTTGCAGGATAACGAAAGACCAACATATGAATCAACACAATGGGAAGATCCTTACTTTTAAATTGGGCTTAAGGAGCTCAACCTATTTCAATAAGTCACACCTGAATCCCAATTCAAGAGTAGGGGCTTAATGTTATAGGTGATTTTGGACCACTCCAGAATTCATGGACTAAGCAGGACAACATGACACCAACCCGAAAACATGACTAGGAAGCGAACCCCGGAGGAGGGTGAGCTGAAGGGATTGGGCCGTCTTGGCCCAATCCCGTGCTCGGCCTCGGCCTTGGGCTAAGGCCGACCACTCGACCCACTCGTGTGGGCCGAGTCCCTTCCCCTCCGCTCGATCCCTGGTGCCCCTAGAGCCCCGGTTACAGTTGGTTCAACCCGAATCGTCTTTGAAAGCCTAGAAACCCTAAGGTAGGAAAACATATTTAAACCCTTCTTTGTCATTGAAGAAAGGATCCAGAAATGAAGAGAATAAAAGTCCCCACGCAGCGGAAGCGCATCGATTTGACCTTACGCCGTATATTAATTAACATTAAAATACCGTTACGATAACTCAAACAAAACTTTAAACTAACTTTAAAGTCGCTGTAAAAACGGTTTAAACATGCTAGAATAAATCTAAATTTATTTTAAAAAACTTTTCTAACGAAAAGAGGAAGAACCGTTACAAACCTCCGTTGTAGACTTGACCGTTCTTCGCCAACGACGCTCCAACGAACGAAAACGCAGCAGCCTTCTCGCCTCTTGATCGCTGGATTTTCTTCTTTGAATGACACAATAACCACAGAGGTTACACCGGTATGTCTCTAAGTCTAGGAGGCCAAAGACTTGTGGGAGTCTTTCTCTAAGAGGGAGGCTAGAGAGAATTCTAGGTCTTGTCTTTCAAGAGTGTCAAGTGTCATGACCAATTAGGTCTAGTATTCTATTTATAGAAGAGAGGCCATGAATAAAATATTCAATTAAATCAATCTTTTCCATAATTGATTCAATCTTATTCCTTAATTAATCAATCATGATCAATCAATTCCCCAATTGATTAATCTTTTCCATAAATGACTAATTTCTTCCATAAGTAATTAGATCATTCCCATAAATGATTAATCACTTCCTTAAGTGATTAATTATTTACATAATTGATTAATTCATGGTTAATGAATTCTTTAATTAATTAACCACCAATTAAATATCACATATTTAATTTCCGGCCTTGAATTAATTAATTTTGCCCAAACACTTTTAGGACTTAAATTAATTAATTCTTTCAATCTTCCATAAATTTATATTTGAACTTCTTCAAATATTAATTTCTCTCATAATAATATATCAATATATATTATATTTATTTCCCTTAGTAAATTGAACATTTTCAATTTACATTTAATTACTTAGTTGCCTCAAATTACTTTACGAGCTACCAGTGGGACCTAATGGACCTGCAGATCAGAAGCTCCAACGATGTGAGATTAATTGGTTAAACTCATTAACCACAATAATCAATATTCGTTAACTGTGTGTACATTCCACTATAGACTCACAGTTGCACTCTTCTCACTGCAGACATATTTTCTGTGTCCACGGAACTTAGACCAATATCGACTAGTTAGTCCTTCACGAGTGTCCGTAACACCAGCTGGGTCAAATTATCGTTTTACCCCTGGGTCACCTCTATTTCCTTAAGTACCAATTCTCCTCTAATGAACAATCTGTTTATGGTCCAACCATCAAACAGAAAACCCTCTCGTGCCATTGAGAGGGTAGGGCCCTTTGTTCAAGACTCGGAGTAACCACTTAAGGGAACACTCATCTGCTTCCCTAAAGTCGAGAAGGAGTGAATTCCATCTTGCACGATTATGTTCCCAGCTCCCCATTCGATCTTGTCCCCAAAGTGGTAGGCTTATTGAGTCGGCGTATTGGCCACTCTCACCCATACAAATCAAAGGACAATCTCTCATGAGCAGGAGTCCATAATCAACTCAGGATTAAGACTAAGTTGTCTAGGTCGTCCTAGTGAAAATAGAAAACCAACTAGTTAACGGTGTTATAACTAGTGGTTACTATTTCGCGGTCCGGTCTTATGCAAACTCATTGCATAGGATACCCCCACTCGCATGTCTCCTACACGAACGCGTTGGATCGCAGCGTTTGTATCAAATACAAAGTGGGCCGTATCCATAGTGTCACCAGGATAAGGCACCCAGTCTTATCCCTATACTATAGACCCTTTAGGCTGTTTCTTGAAAATGATCCCATATGTCGCTACATATAGTTCAAGACTCATATTACAGCCTTGGATGTCTAGTTTATTGGATTAGGGTTATTATTAGGCAAAGACATATATAAAATAACTAATAACAATTAATGGAAAATATATCAATATTATTTCATTAATATCCGGTCAACGGTTACATTCACTATCTACGAGTTTTAGGGCATAAAACGCAACAAGAAACTCATTCTTTAGACTTTCATCTTACTCTTGCTCTCTTGCCTCGGTTCTGCTTGCTGACTTAAGCATAGGAGGCGGTGTGGCAAGCTCCACACCAGTGTGCATGTTTTTTTTTGTCTTGCTGGCCACGTCTCCCCCCCTTTCAAACAAATTTACCGTTGGTGGCACGTGAAGGTCAGGTGAGTTCTGCTTGTCCAAATTTGACCATCAACACACTTTAGTTTTGGAGTTTACACACTCTTTCTCTCACTACCTTTCTCTTTTATTTTTTTAGAAGAACAACCAAACGCAAAAGCTAACTCAAAACATATAGGCGTTTGTGGTTATCCTATAAGGGAATGCAACCTAGGAAAATCTTGGGAAAATTGCAGTGGGTGGCAAATTTGACCAAATTAATAGCAAATAAAGCACCATGTAAAAAAAATTGCAAATATAGCAAAATCTATCCGAGTTTATTTGATAGACTTCGAGTATCAAAGTTTATCAGCGATAGACTCTGATTAATCAGAATCTATTAGTCTACTGATAGACTCCGATTATTCAGAGTCTATTAGTGTCTATCGCTGATAAACTTTGGTTAATCAAAATCTATCAGTGACTATCACTGATAGACTCTAATTAATCAAAGTCTATCAGTGATAGTCACTGATAGATTTTGATTAATCCAAGTCTATCAGCGATAGACACTGATATACTTTGAATAATTAGAGTCTATAAGTGATAGACACAATAGAATCCGACAACAGCTTTTTGGTCTCGTTCAATTAATTTTGCTATATTTGCAATTAGTTTGCAACAGTGTTATATTTGCTATTAATTTGGTCCAATTTACCATCTATGCAACTGCCTCAAAATCTTGTTCATAGCTTTGCGAACGAAACACCTCCAATGCCTAACTCACCAGACAATTGGGAGCTCGCATGCTTACTTTTGGAAATTCCATGAGTGGCCACCAAAAAGAAAATTGCACCTTTTTGGCATAGATTGTAATTAACTAGTCTTTCTTAACCGTGATTGTATTGTCTAACGTCGCTCTCATTTACAAATTACGTCCATTCATTCATGTGTCCATCTTCTTGAATATCACGCCACTTGCTTTCCCCTAGTTTATCCCCACGAACATAATTATAGAAAGAGAGATATGCTCTTACACCATTTGTAACGCACCACCCAAATCCAAAGATTTGAACTATGATTTTGAATTCCAATACATCCAAATATGTATTAGCTTTAAGAGAAGAAAAAGGAAGGCTAAGTCAGCATCCCACATGTCTAAAATGAGCCAAATGAGCCCTTGTTTTTAAAACCTAAGAGCTGGGATAAACAGAAAAGGAAATGAGAGAGATTGCAGGGGCTTCCTCTTTGTGTTTTCTAGGGAACAAATAATGTAAGGGAAAGAGGGAAAAGTATACAGGAATTAAGAAAGAGAGAGTTACCCAACTCACTAGCTAGCTTCAACTAAAGAAAGATTGATGAAGAAGTTTTTATTATATTTATTATTTATTTTTATGTTTTCTGAGTTCAACAACATTTGGAATAGAGAGATTTGAACCTCTGACTTCGTGGTCGAGGGTACTTGTTAATTACCATTGAACTATGCTCACTTTTGCGGTAGTTTTTAAACTTGTTTTGGTGTTTAGTTTTCTTTAAGATTTTAACTAAATTAATTAATGTTTATGTATTTCTATTATTTGGTTTAAGTTGGTTTGAATTCAAGATGATTGATGGCATAGTTAACCTTCTTATTATTCTCTCTATTTTTAGACTATTTTTTTTTTGTTTGGAATTTATGGTGTCCTAATGCTTGTTGAACACCTCTTACTTTGGTTCACCTTTGTTACAAGACAATTGAGCTTTTTAAGTTATTAATAATACTAATATTTTCTTCATTTTATTTTTTTAAACAATTTTTTTTTTCATTTTCTTTTGTAATAAAACAAATGAAAACTGAAAATTTTTCAATTTTCTCATATCAAGAATTGAGGAGTCCATTTTTTTTTTTTATCGAACCAAACCAAACATTTCGGCTAGTTGATTCTTCAATCAATTACTTTCTTTTACCACCCCTATCTGGAACGACTTCATTTGTGTTAATCAAAACCATTTTTTTTTATAAATAGCAAAAATTAAGAAACACCAACCACTTGACCCTCATTACAAGCCAAACAGGGATATTAGCATCCCAACAGCCACCTATGGCTCGACTAGGTCGAATTGCTGAGCCAAAACAGAAAAAAGATTAGATAGCAATAAGTTGAAAAGAAAGGAAAAAATGAAGACTTTTAAAATATAACCCGATCTGTCCAACTTGATATGTATGGTGGAATCAAATTGATTTTGACTCAAGCATTAGATCTCCTGTCTCAGTTAAGAGGAGTCATGAAAAGAACAGGTTCAAGATCACAATCAATTCCTTTTTCAAATCATGCGGCAGTTGCACGAGCCCTTATTGCATTCCATAAATGACCTATGAATAGGAAGAATACTAGAACAAAATGAGAGGTAGCTAACCAACTTCTAGGAGAGACATAATTGACTTCATTAATTTTGATAGCTCGCCACCCACGAAATTTAAAGAACCTAAAGGAGCCCTTTCAAAGCTTTGTTGGGAAATGGAGTGTAGTGATAAGTGCCAAATATTTCATATATTTTCCCCTTAAACTTAGCTTATTTCTTGTTATTTTGAGGATATTTTAATTATATTTGTGAATTTATGAGCATAAAAGTACAAAAGTGTGTTAATCAAGTCTTGAAGAGTCAAAGTATCGAATTTAAGTATATTTGAGGTCCAAAGACTCTTTTTGTTAAAAACTAATCAAATTTTGGTGTTGTGCAAAAAATCAGTAAAGAATACTACAATCTGTCCAAGGCTAAATAGAAATGCAGCCTCAATTTCTGAAAAAAACTACTTTCCCCATAATTTCGTGAGTCGGCAACTACTGAGCTATTTTCACACCAAACCACCGACTTTGACTCTGATTCTCTCTAGTCCACCTGTGGGCATGGGTTTCGACAACAACCCAACCATACACAAGCTATAAAAGAACCTACAAACGCCATTGGAGCAAGCTGAACCCATGGGATTATTTGGGTATCATAACAGACCCTCGTCCAACCATAGGTGTCGTAACACCTCAATTTCTATCAAGAAGCCAGTCCTTTCATTGTGATTAGACCTAAACCAGAGAATTTATCCTGTAAACTCTTAATTTCCTTTGGAAGAGGAGGAGTTAAGTGGAGAAAAAGCACTTGAGAAAGCAAAACCCTAGTTTTTGTTTTTACTTTCTGTATTGTTTACATTTCCAGTTTGGTAACTCTTTAATTCTTTTGTAATGATGACTTTATCTTTAATGCAATGTTATTTTTTCATTTCATTTGTTGTGTAGCTGAATTGCTTGGAGGGATTCAATTTGGTGAATGCACCTAAGGATGAACTAGCTTCAAAGTTAATTCACTTGCACCATAGTCTTCTTATGTGTTTCTCTCTTTACTAATTTAATTGCTAACTTGTTAATTTAAACTAACCATTTAATCTAACATTTAATTGCTAACTTGTTAATTTAAACTAACCATTTAATCTAACATGTAATGTTAGTTCAATATCGAAAGGGTTGAGCAATATCAGTGTTTCTAAAGGGGATATATGAGAAAATCCTAGAAATAGAAATTTAGTGTTACGGGGAGTAACAACTATAGAGTCCTAAGGTTGAATGTTTATTCATTTAAGGTTGAGATTAGCCATAGAAATATGTGTCTAACTCGCTTAGTCTTCAAACGATGCTTGAAATTAAGGCCAAATAGAAGTTAAATTTGACCCTGCACTTAAGTAGAATAAGGTTGTCAAGTGAGCTAGTTTAACGAGTTAGTGTGACGCCTCGCATGTCCAGATACACTTAATTTCGGTGCTTGATTTTCATTCTTAGTTGTGGCTGTTTGATTTTTATCTGCTAGATGCAATCAAATTTTTAAGTTGAAGGAATTGAATTATTTAAATGATGGAAATTTTGGCCAATGAGCAAATTTTCAATCTTAATTTCCTTGGCTATGAAAATGAATAATTACCTAAGATTCCCTCCATTAAAGATGAAATTAGGGAAATTAACCCCTAATTAAAAGGAAAGAATGAAGCCCTTGAAATTTATTATTTTCCTTCTTCTCCTCTTAGCCATACGTCGCACTTCCCCTTCCCCTCTTGATTTTCTTTCTTCTCCCCTGAGGAGCCACTCATTCCCTTCAGCCATTCTTTGTGGTGCCTCATTCTTCTTCTTCTCTGGCAAGCACACCTTCGACAACATGGTGAGAAGCGTGTGTAAGGCACCCAACCAGATGCAAGTTCGAGCTGTAGAGTCCCGTTTAGGCCTGACTTTTGTTGGAACACAAACCACATTGTTAATTAGAGGAGCAGTGGGACTTAAGGAACAAGTAGTAACTTCAGGGATAAAACAGACATTTGATCCAACTGTAGTTACAAACAACTTTGATCAACTTACTAATCATGGTTATATCGAGTGGGAAAAAATATATCTACAGAGAGGGGAATGAACCTAAGGGCTATAGTGCAGTGTCCCGTTAGTTAACAAATGTTGGTTAACCAGGTTAATGAGTTTAACCGGTTAATCTGGTATCGTTGGAGCCCATGATTTGTAGGTCCATTAGGTCCCTGATAACTCTCCAAAAGGGAGTTATTTAGGCCTTAGTTCTTTAGTATTTTGTGTGTCTTTTGTGCTAAATAGGGTTGATTTTAGATGTATATTATATGTTTTTATCCCATTTGGAAGAATGGATGTTTTGGAAGTTATTTTGTGCAGAATATATTGCTGAGCGATTTGAGGGAGCAAAATTTGTGATCTAGCAAAGTAGGGAGCAAAACTGCCATGACACAACTCTTTATCCATTTTAATGAGCTGAAGTTTGTTGAGTTATTTTCAGATTTAAGGAGCTTGGAAAGCCTGCCACGTGTCCAATTTGACCTAATTAGGGCTTCCTATCACTCTATAAAAGGAAGAGTCGTCTCAAGTCAAAATCATTCCATCCTTGGAGAAGAAAGTCCTATTCCCTCGTGGAGGCTTACTTCCCATCTTTGGGAGCCGAATAGAGGAGGAAAGATTGGAGACTTCAAGAAGACCATCAATTAAGGATTTGACCAAGGGAATTAATCTTTTCTTGTAATTTCTTGTAATTATGGATGCACATACTCAGATTGTAGCATGTGTTATCATGAGCTTTATGAACTAAATTTGCTTAGGTGTTGGTTAGGAGTCATGTAATTGTCGTGCCTTATTCTCTATGCAATATATGTTGATTTGAGCATCTTGATTATTTGTTGTGCATATCTATATTTTGTGCTCGCCTGGCCAGCTGATATGAATACCACTTCTTAGTTTCAGGGATGATTTGAGAAGTGTGTGACATTTAATCACACTAGATCATTGTGTATTAGTGAACGCCAATGACTGAGTTAGGGATAGCCAGTTGCCTAGTGCTTAATCGGTAGCACGTCATTAGAGTTGAAATACATTCCAAAAAATTCAGAGTTTCGGGAGGATCCTATTAATAAGACTGCAAGAGTTTTGCCTAATCAATAATATTGCTAGAGCATCTTTTTAAGCAAGTACTAAATTCTGACCAACGCCTGTTTCTAATTTGTCTGCTTTATTTGTTTACTTTCTATTCGATCTGTCATTTCTTTTGCTTCAGCATTGTTCCAAAAATCAATCATTTAAACCACTCTTGAAACCATTAGAAAAATATATAAAATAGATAAAGTGAGAGCTATTCAGCTCCGTGGATACGATAAATACTTATTACTTGCTGTGGATTGTGTATGCTTGCACAGTGTTCTAGAGTTTATTTTTACTATATTTTTACCCACTCTGGAAACCCAATAGTCCCCCTGCTAGCTCATACGGACCAAACCTTAGAATAATGTGATGAAAGAATTTGAATCGTTCAAATTGGGTTTAGGGAGTTAACGTTAATTATATACGATAAACTTAATAGAATAGTTCGATTATAAATTAAACTATAATTAGAGAGAGTGGAAATATTTAAATGTGATTTAAATATTGCAATGTTTCGGTTCAAATTGTACATATGAATAGAGATTCATATCGAGCGTTTTTTAGAGAGATTGAGATTGGTGCAATTATTTAATTTGGTATTTGATATTAAATTAAATAATTACAAACAAATTTAAACGTGACTTCTGTTGAGTTTTATGCCCTAAAAGTTTTAGATAGTAAATGTAAACAAATTTAATTTATCAATAAAGTTGTTATTGAGGTTATTCAATAAAGTGGTTATTGAATTTTATTTTAGAATTGCATTATTAACCAAAATTCAATAAACTAACATCCAAGGTTATTTAATGAAGCTTGAAGAGTATGTGGGGACATACAAGGATGATGTTCAAGTAGTAATGTAACGACCCGACTAAAAGGAACTTTAAAACATATTGAGGATCGCTACAACATACACGAATACATAAAACTTTTGAAATTTTAAAGCGAAAGAGACTATAAGTAAAAATCTTTTATTTAATAAACTGGGCCCAAAAGCATAAGTCATTTACACTAAAGGAACAGTCAAAAGCGGTGATAGACAATTTTCATAAAATTGAATATTAAAAACATCTGAAAACGTGAAACTAGGAAGCTCGGTCCTAGACTTCTAGGGACATGATTTGCAGCTGCATCCCATAACCTAGCCAAGTCACTGCCCTCGCCACTCGCCTAATGTCATCAAGTACCACCTGAAAAGGAAAGTCATGTAGCATTGGTGAGTATATAAGAACATACTCAGTAAGTAGCCCACTTAAGGACTGAAACTGATAGTATGAGATCTAATGTCATGAAATCTAATAGCATGAAACTTGATTCTAATCTTAACATCATAGGGACCTAATTGGAACCGTTATTCGGGTTTCTAACCTTAGGGCCATAACTAGGCTCATGAAATGTTCTGTCTAGGATGATTACCTATCCCCAACCTACCAATTAAAGTGTTGTGTGGGTCAGTCGAGTAAGGCAAGTAAACTAGAGACTAGCTGGCAACCTCTGGCAGAACTACACCTATCCCAACACAATACCCCTGAATCATGAAAATACAGTGGAGAAATATGGTGCATGAAAACATGCCTGAGTGCCATTTGACGCACGAAAAACGTGCCTGAATATAAGCTCAACATCGAATGGAGAGACTGGTGCACGAAAACGTGCCTAAACATGGGCTCAACACCGTCTTGAATTGAGAGAGCGGACGATAACGTGCCTATGACTGGGCTCTAACAGTCAACTGATAGAACGCACGATAACGTGCCTGAAAACTGGGTTCTATCAGCCTTGAGATGGGGAAGAAAACTACTCTAGTTAACATAAGACTTAAGGATCCTTTAAGTCTATTTGAGACCCTAAAACATGATAAAGGTCCCTGCTTTAAGCCTATTCTCAATCCTACGTATGGTTCTCTCAAATTCACATAAGAACGTGCTTGGAAAACATGTGATTTATGCTAGTCAACCAGCTAATTAAGCACGTCATATTCCAAGGAATATTTCTAGACTTAGATCCTTTGCCCACTGTAATGCTACTGAAAATTTGACAGCATAACGACATACATATAGTCAACCCCAATTTTTTTTTATCACCTAGAAACAAGACAAAACATTTCTATACTCAAAATTTCCCAACCACAACCATCCACACACTTTCGGTACACCAAACTTTTACATCCAAAGCGAGTCAAATCTCACATCCACAACTCAACCATAACTTAAGCAGACATTCATAGCCAATCATAATTTATCCAAACAAAACATGCTTCCAAGTAACCCAAAAGATGCTATACCTAACTTTAAGATCCTCAAACTGTCATCATGCCTTATAATGAAGCTCATCATGCTTATATAAATCTACAAGCAAAACTAAAGGCTTAAATCTTATCCATGCTAGCATATTAAATTTTCAAAGAAAAGTAATCTAAAGCATAGAACTCAATCCAATGACTACATATCAATTCCATCGATCATACAATGGGACTAAAGCAAAGAAGTTGCATCCAAATAGCTACTTACCTTAGCTAAATAATTCGATCGCAAAAAACAATGTAACTTCTTAGATTCGAGGCCCTTAATCAACTGCACAAAAGGAAAAACATTCTCAAATCAAAAGAGTTTAATTCCAAACATACACCTAGGAGCCAAATTAAATTTTTGGGAGGTTTTAACACCCAAAACTCACCTAAAATAGAAACAAAGCTTGTTGTCTGGGCTCCCAATTCTACTCCAAAACAACAATTAAACCTTCAAAAGCTAAGAGTACCTTGCAATCAATGGCCACAATCAATGGGCATTCTCCTAGCACAATTAAATCATCCAAAACTTGACTTAAATCATTTACCCAATGCCGAAATTGCTCAACGATGCTGAAACTCAAAAACCCACTGCTCGAATTGTTGAAATTGACAAGAAAAGCTTGTTGAACCGAGTTAATAGTGAGTGGGTATTCGATTTAACGTGATAACCAACCACTATAACTCTCAATCCAACTTAACCACGCTGAAAGCTCGCCAAAAAATGCTACCAATTGCCCAAGCTTTGTGTCGCCCTAGGCGCGGCCTCCCTTCGAAAAATGTTTGCATGGGTTAATAATAAGGTAAATGGGGAAAGTGTTTATAGTAAGTGGAAGCGGGACACGTGTCAACGTATCCCTCAGTCTCCAACCCTAGGTCACACCGTGAGAGTTCTATGGTCCGCCTGCGTGTTGTCCTAGAGCAACCATCCATTCGGAGGGCCTGATCATAGGATTCATAACATCGTGAACTCTTGAAAAGGATGGGGTCTCTTAGGTTAATCACCAACAGTTGTCTTATCCTTTGGTAGCATGTTGGTGCGTACCTCTGAGATCTGAAAGTGGGAGGGTTACACTTACGAGAATGAGTTAAGTGTGTTAACAAATCCTTGACCAAATAACGGTGGCTAATATTGATAACAATATGAGTTATTCTGAAATTAAAATTAGATGAGAAGTGTCTCATTTTAGAGGAGTAGTTGATCACCCTTCGGTGGCTGTTGCTCTAAACCTCTAAAGCATCGTTGTAAAACTAAATCAATAGTTTTAGGGTACTTTGACTACTTGTTTTGCTAAATTGATTGGATTGTATGCAATTGTTTGCTCGTGTGATGGGTTAAGGCAAGGATAACTAATACGATCATTGTTAATTTAATTTCAGCAATGTCTTCCTCTATAATCTCACTACTTAAAAACAAAAAATTAACCGGAGAAAACTTTTCTACGTGGAAATCCAACTTGAATATGATTCTAGTTGTCGATGATCTACGGTTTGTCTTAACGGAGGATTGTCCTCCAGCCCCTACTGCTCGTAATGCATCCCAGGCATTAAGGGATGCGCATGACCGCTGGGCAAAGGCCAATGAAAAGGCTCGTGCCTATATCTTAGTTAGCTTATCTGAAGTTTTGGCTAAGAGACATGAGAAAATGAAAACAACGAGAGAGATTATGAACTCTCTCTAGGAGATGTTTGGAAAACTGTCTTATCAACTCCACCATGACACCCTAAAGTACGTTTACAACTACCACATGAAAGAGGGTGCATCTGTTCGAGAACATGTCCTAGACATGATGATCCAATTTAACGTGGCGGAAACAAATGGCGCGGTCATAGACGAGCATAGTCAGGTTGCGTTCATCATGGAATCTCTTCTGAAGAGTTTCATACAGTTTCGCAACAATGCGATGATGAACAAGATTGTCTTCATTTTGACAAGCCTCTTGAATGAGCTACAACTCTATCAGTCTCTTCTAAAAAGCGAGGGACAAGTAGAAGGAGAGGCAAATGTTGCCCACTCCAAGAGAAAGTTTGAGAAGGGTTCACCTTCTGAAACTAAAGTTGTGCCTTCTTCTTCAATAAAAATTCAAAGGAAGAAAGGAGACAAGAGGAAAGCTCCTGCCACTACTGTTCGAGGCAAGGGAAAAGCCAAGGTTGTGGCTGACAAGGATAAGTCCTTCAACTGTAATGTGGATGGGCACTGGAAAAGAAACTTCCCAAAGTATCTCGTTGAGAAAAATAAGAAGAAGGAAGGTAAATTTGATTTACTTGTTTTAGAAACATGCCTTGTGGAGCATGATGAACTCACCTAGATACTTGATTCAGGGGCAACTAATCATGTTTGCTTTTCTTTTCAGGAAAATAGTTCCTTTCGGTAGTTGGAAAATGGTGAAATGACGCTCAGGGCCGGAATAGGAAACGTCGTTTCAGCCAAGGCAGTGAGAGCTGCAAAGTTATTTTTTACAATAGATTTTTGATTTTAGAAAGCTTGTTTACCCCTGGGTCACCTCTATTTCCTTAAGTACCAATTCTCCTCTAATGAACAATCTGTTTATGGTCCAACCATCAAACAGAAAACCCTCTCGTGCCATTGAGAGGGTAGGGCCCTTTGTTCAAGACTCGGAGTAACCACTTAAGGGAACACTCATCTGCTTCCCTAAAGTCGGGAAGGAGTGAATTCCATCTTGCACGATTATGTTCCCAGCTCCCCATTCGATCTTGTCCCCAAAGTGGTAGGCTTATTGAGTCGGCGTATTGGCCACTCTCACCCATACAAATCAAAGGACAATCTCTCATGAGCAGGAGTCCATAATCAACTCAGGATTAAGACTAAGTTGTCTAGGTCGTCCTAGTGAAAAAGAAAACGAACTAGTTAACGGTGTTATAACCAGTGGTTACTATTTCGCGGTCCGGTCTTATGCAAACTCATTGCATAGGATACCCCCACTCGCATGTCTCCTACACGAACGCGTTGGATCGCGACGTTTGTATCAAATACAAAGTGGGCCGTATCCATAGTGTCACCAGGATAAGGCACCCAGTCTTATCCCTATACTATAGACCCTTTAGGCTGTTTCTTGAACAATGATCCCATATGTCACTAGATATAGTTCAAGACTCATATTACAGCCTTGGATGTCTAGTTGATTGGATTAGGGTTATTATTAGGCAAAGAAAAATATAAAATAACTAATAACAATTAATGGAAAAATATATTAATATTATTTCATTAATATCCGGTCAATGGTTACATTCATTATCTACGAGTTTTAGGGCATAAAACCCAACAAAAACAAGGTGTTTTTATCGACAAACACTACTTTCTTGGAGGAAGACCACATGAGAGATCATAAACCACGTAGTAAAATAGTATTAGAAGAAGCTATTGAAAAATCAACAAGAGTTGTTGATGAAGCTGGACCTTCAACAAGAGTTGATGGAGGGGTTAGTTCTTGATAGCGAGCATAGCTAGCTACTTTTACTTATTTAATTTAGCTAGTCTTTTATGATGTTTGGGCCATTTTATTGTGCTTTATTGTTTATTTTGTAGGAAATGGTTGATTGGAGCTATAATGCCATATTAGAGTTAATCGGGTGCTCGGGGCGTGAAAAGATGCATAGGAATGAAAAGGAAAAAAGTCAAATCTCAGTCAACAGCAGGCCAGCGTCGAGACGCTAGCTCTTGAGCGTCTCGACGCTCACATTCCATATCAGATTAGGCTCGTAAAGTTGACAGCGTCGAGACGCTATGATAGGAAGCGTCCCGACGCTACCGTTTTTCCTTATTCAGAACGCGCGTATAAGAGGCAGCGTCGCGACGCTGTCTTGACAGCATCTCGACGCTAAGACGAAAAAATCAGAATAAAAGCTTATTTTCGGCTAGGTTTTTGGGAGTTCGATTTGGGACCTTGGACAGCCGTAAACAGGGCAGAACAGAGTACTTGGAGGCTGAAAACAAAGGGAGAGACTTGGAAATCAACCCATTGTTCGTGGGGATCGTGACGGGGATGTCGGGACTCGACCGACATTGAGTTTTCTTTTCCCTTGTCTTCCTTTAGTTAGATTTATGGCTTTCACATGTTTAGTTGAGCTTGTATTTACATTCATGAGTAGCTAAACTTGTAGCTTAGGGATTGATGTAGTTGATTAAGTTTATGGATTGATTTATGGTTTAAGTTGTGCAATGTTATTGTGTTTGTAATCTTGATTTAATGCTTTCAATTAATTGGCCATTAGTTGGATGATTTAAGTTTCGAATCTAGCTCGGGAGAGGGGATTTGATTTAGACTTACTCAAGATTGCATGAATAAAGTTTACTTTCTAATTCTTGACGGTTTTAGATTAACTTTAGAATTGGTTAAAAGATCTCATTGCCTTGCATATTAATAAACTTAGATAGGGATATCAAGTTGGTTAATTTGCATGAGAATCAATTATACTCGGGAGAGGTAGTTGTGATTAAAGGGTCTTTGGCTCATAATTTCATTGTGCATAATAACTTATTCTTTAAAATCAATCCTAAGCGAAATCGGCGAAATCAATTCCCTAAGTAGTTTTCCTAATTGAAATTCCATACTTTTTACTTGCTTTGAGTTAGTTTTCATATCACCTATTCATCACTTTTTGATCCCTAAATAAAACTGGGCAAGATAATTCACAATACTTGATTTGCTTAAAAATCCAATCCAGAGGACGACACTCGTATTTACGAACACTTTATTATTACTTGACCCGTGCGCTTGCGGTTAGGAAAAGTCCACATCAAGTTTTTGGCGCCGTTGCCAGGGATTGGCACATTTAGCTAGATTGATATTGTGGAAAAATTGCTTGATCTTAATTTAGGGTGTATTATTACTTTTTTAGGTTGATTGCATTTTTTTCCCTTATTTGTTTTTCTTTCCATATTTGATTTTCTAGGTTAGTTTTTCTTTTAGTTGTGTAATCTTTTCCTTATTTGTTTCTTGTTTTTCTTTTTAGATTAGTTTTTCCTTAATTGTTAGTTTCCTATTTGATTTTTGCCATATTTGTTTTTGCATTCCATATTAGGTTATTTTGTTTCCTTTTCTAGATTATATTTTCCATATTTAGATTAGTTGTTTCCTTTACTTTATTTCATTCCATAATTGTTTTCTTTCTTTCCTTTTAGAGTAGTTTTGTTTGTTTATGCGTAGGGATAAAGACTTAATTTTAGCACCTTTGGATCCCGAGATAGAAAGAACAATTCATAGGCTTTGAAGGGAAAATAGAGAAATTGTTCAAATGGCAGACCAAAATCCACCTGAGGAGCCTAGGCCTATTAGAGATTAATTTCAGCCTGTGTTTCAGGGGCAACAGTCGGGGATTGTCTATGCACCGATTAATGCCAACAACTTTGAGCTGAAGACCGGCCTCATTCAGATGGCTCGAGACTGTGCATATAGAGGATCGCCCACCGAGGATCCAAATTCTCATCTTAAATCATTCTTGGATATTTGTGGGACGGTAAAGATTAATGGTGTCTCTGAGGATGCTATTCGCTTACGTTTATTTCCCTTTTCTTTGCAGGATAAAGCACGAGATTGGTTGCAGTCTATTACTCCTGGGAGCATCACCACCTGGGAGGCTTTCGTCCAGGCCTTTTTAAAGAAATTTTTCCCTCCTGCAAAGACGGTCAAACTGAGGACCGAGATCGGGACATTCCAACAACAATATGATGAGCAGCTGTTCGAAACTTGGGAGCGATTCAAAGAGCTACTGAGGAAGTGTCCTCAGCATGGTTACCCCGATTGGCTTCAGGTACAGTTGTTTTATAATGGTTTAACTCCTAGTACAAAAACGATTGTTGATGCAGCTGCAGGTGGGACTCTGTTGTCCAAGACCGTGGAAAACGCTCACACACTTTTAGAGGATATGGCCACCAACAGCTATCAGTGGCCATCTGAGCGGTCTACACCTAAAAAGATTGCTGCCGGAGTGTTTGAGGTTGATAAAGTAAGTGCACTCTAGGCCCAGATGACCTCCCTTGCTAATGCTTTTATGAAATTTTCAAGTACAGGGAGTGCTCAATCAATTGAATCAGGTGCTGCTTTAGCATCTAGACCTCAGGAGGAGACTATTGAGCAGGTTCAGTATGTATCAAATTTTAATTCTAGGGGATATAATAATAGTTCTACACCTACACATTATCACCCTAACAATAGGAACCATGAAAATTTCTCTTATGCTAATACTAAGAATGTTCTTAATCCTCCTGGTTTTGCCCCTCAAACTCAAGATAATAAAAAGTTAGAAGATCTTGTTGGAGCTTTCATTGCAGAGTCTAGTAACAGGACAACCAAATTAGAGGAGGCAGTCATTGCCATCAACTCAACAGTGAATGGCCACAGTGCAGCTATAAAGAACATTGAGACTCAGCTGGGACAGTTGGTGAATGTTGTAAGCACCATGAATAAAGGTAAGGCCCCAGCTGAATAAGAGAAACCTCAGATGGAGTACTGTAAGGCAATCACTGTGCACTAGGAGGAATCTGAAGAGGAACCTGAATCTGAGGACTATGAAACGCCTACAGGGGAAGCTGAGGAGGACACATCATCTGATGAGGCTGAACAGCCTAAACCGGAGCCTCCTATTCCTTCTCCCACACTTATGGTTCCCAAGGAAAAGAAAAAGGAAAACAAGAAAAAGAACAATCAGGTTCAATTTGATAAATTTATGAATGCTTTTATGAATCTGAATATTAATATTCCTTTTGCAGAAGCATTAGAGATGCCCCAGTACAACAGGTTTATGAAGGAGTGGTTAGCAAAGAAGCGAAAGGAAAAGAAGGTTGACACTGTTTATCTTGCTTCCACATGCAGCACCAGAGTACAACAGAAAGTACCTGAAAAAGTAGCAGATCCAGGGAGTTTTTCTGTTCCTTGTAGTTTTGGTACTTATTCTTTCAGAGCATTATGTGATTTAGGTGCTAGCATTAATATTATCCCATTGTCCTTGTGTAAGAAGTTAGACATAGGTGAGATTAAATCTACTCCTGTAAAGCTCCAATTGGCTGATCAATCTGTGGTGAGACCAGTTGGTATTGTAGAGAATGTGTTAATCAGAGTAGGTAGATTTTTCCTCCCTATTGATTTGTATGTTATGGACATGATAGAAAATCCTTCAATGCCTGTCATATTAGGAAGACCATTCCTCGCTACTGGGCGAGCGATTATAGATATTGAGCGCAAGGAGCTCACTATTAGAGTCTAGAACGAAAAAGAGATCTTTAAAGCAGTTGAAGACTCTAAAGATGAAGTGCTTCTCATGGGCTACAGGAAAGGTGCAAGAAAGAGCACCTCTGTTGGATTCACAGAACAAAAGCCTCCATGAAGCACGTGCAACACGTCGAGCTAATGACGTTAAACAAGCGCTTATGGGAGGCAACCCAAGTAAGTTAGTGTGTTTTCTTTTTGTTTTTGATTTATTGTTTGTTTTTGTTTTGTAGGTCTTGTTTTCTTCCTCTCCTTTGCTTTCAAGCTTTCAAGATTCCAAGCTCTCAAGCAAGAAGTCATCATCATTCCAGG
Organism: Luffa acutangula; assembly: GCA_036850905.1. Taxonomy (NCBI): domain Eukaryota; kingdom Viridiplantae; phylum Streptophyta; class Magnoliopsida; order Cucurbitales; family Cucurbitaceae; genus Luffa; species Luffa acutangula. The sequence goes on along the minus strand of CM072089.1, from coordinate 24,956,681 downwards.
CCAGTATTATTCACTCCTGTCATTCTTTTATTGTTCTCATGCTTGTTTATGCTTTATTTTCTTTATACATTGAGGACAATGCATGTTTTAAGTTTGGGGGTGGATTAGCATGTTTGTGGAGCCCTTGAGCATCTGAGTTCGGGCTATAGTTTTGAGCTTTCTTTGAATTATGCATATGGTTGTTTTCTGGATGACACTTTTGCATGATTATGATGTCCTAGGATAGGCTTTCTTGTCAATTTTCAAGCTTGTGATGAGTTGTAAGCATAAGTGCCCAAAAAGGGAGACTTTTTAAAATTTTTCTAGGAGATAGCTTGCATGAGTAGAGTATTTGTCTTGGCTAGATTTGGATTTGAATGCTTAGGAGCGAATTATTAGGTTCATATGCTTGTTGTCACCTCGATAGGTGTAGGGTAGAGGTAAAAAGTTAATGTTTTGCAAATTAGCATGTTTGATCTTGCTTAGGAGGAAAGAAAAGAATATATGCTATTTATGCTCATAAAGAAAAATCATTCTTGTTGTTACTGTTGAAGAGAAAAATTATTATGCCATGGCCTGTGCACAGTTTGCATTGTTTAATAAAGTTAAGGCAAAAAGAGCTACCCCTGTTGTGATCAGTTAGGCCAACCAGAGAAATCTCAGGTTAAGGGTCCCTGTAATGGGTGTGTGAAAGCTAGTGCCACATATACATGCTTAATTTGATTGTTAATTATAAGCACCTAAGTTTGGAGGAAAACAAACTAATTTGTTGCATTAACTCATTAGTGAAGCCTTAGTGCCAGTGTAGAGGGAAGATGAGCTGAGAGTTTAATAATCCAATCCCGAGCTAGTAGAGTCTGATCTTGTTGAGTTAGATCTCGCTTGTGCAAGTTAATTTTGGAAAAATTTTAATTTGTCTCCCTCATTGGTCCTTGTGTGCATGTCTCTTGCTTGCTTGGTTATTGACTTTTGAACCTTGAGGATTGAGTTATGATTGTTGCATCCATTCTTCCATTGTATGTCTGATTTAGAGTTTGCTCGAGGACTAGCAAAAGCTTAAGTTTGGGGGTATTTGATAGCGAGCATAGCTAGCTACTTTTACTTATTTAATTTAGCTAGTCTTTTATGATGTTTGGGCCATTTTATTGTGCTTTATTGTTTATTTTGTAGGAAATGGTTGATTGGAGCTATAATGCCATATTAGAGTTAATCGGGTGCTCGGGGCGTGAAAAGATGCATAGGAATGAAAAGGAAAAAGTCAAATCTCGGTCAACAGCAGGCTAGCGTCTCGACGCTAGCTCTTGAGCGTCTCGACGCTCACATTCCATATCAGATTAGGCGCGTAAAGTTGACAGCGTCGAGACGCTATGATAGGAAGCGTTCCGACGCTACCGTTTTTCCTTATTCAGAACGCGCGTATAAGAGGCAGCGTCTCGACGCTAAGACGAAAAAATCAGAATAAAAGCTTATTTTCGGCTAGGTTTTTGGGAGTTCGATTTGGGACCTTGGACAGCCGTAAACAGGGCAGAACAGAGTACTTGGAGGCTGAAAACAAAGGGAGAGACTTGGAAATCAACCCATTGTTCGTGGGGATCGTGACGGGGATGTCGGGACTCGGCCGACATTGAGTTTTCTTTTCCTTAGTCTTCCTTTAGTTAGATTTATGGCTTTCACATGTTTAGTTGAGCTTGTATTTACATTCATGAGTAGCTAAACTTGTAGCTTAGGGATTGATGTAGTTGATTAAGTTTATGGATTGATTTATGGTTTAAGTTGTGCAATGTTATTGTGTTTGTAATCTTGATTTAATGCTTTCAATTAATTGGCCATTAGTTGGATGATTTAAGTTTCGAATCTAGCTCGGGAGAGGGGATTTGATTTAGACTTACTCAAGATTGCATGAATAAAGTTTACTTTCTAATTCTTGACGGTTTTAGATTAACTTTAGAATTGGTTAAAAGATCTCATTGCCTTGCATATTAATAAACTTAGATAGGGATATCAAGTTGGTTAATTTGCATGAGAATCAATTATACTCGGGAGAGGTAGTTGTGATTAAAGGGTCTTTGGCTCATAATTTCATTGTGCATAATAACTTATTCTTTAAAATCAATCCTAAGCGAAATCGGCGAAATCAATTCCCTAAGTAGTTTTCCTAATTGAAATTCCATACTTTTTACTTGCTTTGAGTTAGTTTTCATATCACCTATTCATCACTTTTTGATCCCTAAATAAAATTGGGCAAGATAATTCACAATACTTGATTTGCTTAAAAATCCAATCCAGAGGACGACACTCGTATTTACGAACACTTTATTATTACTTGACCCGTGCGCTTGAGGTTAGGAAAAGTCCACATCAGTTCTTCAGGTCTGTTTCATCCTTCTCAAACGTTGAGAGTGCCTCGACGTAGTGAGAGGATTGTATCACAACCTGAACGCTACTTGGGTTTAACTGAAACTCAAGTTGTCATCCCTGATGATGGCATTGAGGATCCATTGTCTTATCGACAGACAATGAATGATGTAGATAAGGACAAATGGGTCAAAACCATGGACCTTGAAATGGAGTCTATGTGCCCTAATTTATTTTGGGAACTCATAGATCTACCTGAAGGAGTAAAATTCATAGGGTGTAAATGGGTCTATAAGAGAAAGAGAGATGTAGCTGGAAAGGTACAGGCCTTCAAAGCTAGACTCGTAGCAAAGGGGTATACCCAGAGGGAAGGGGTTGACTATGAGGAAACCTTTTCTCCAGTTGCTATGTTAAAGTCTATTAGAATTCTCTTGTCCATAGCCATTCATTATGATTATGAGATATAGCAAATGGACGTCAAGTCTGCCTTCTTGAATGGTAATCTTGAAGAGAATATCTTCATGTCTCAACTCGAAGGGTTCATAGCACAAGGTCAGGAGCAAAAGGTTTGCAAGCTCAATCGATCCATTTATGGATTGAAACAAACATCTAGATCTTGGAATATTAGGTTTGATACTGCAATCAAATCTTTTGGTTTTGACCAAAATGTTGATGAACCTTGTATGTACAAGAAAATCAACAAAAAGTAACTTTTCTAATATTATTGTGAACGTCATCCTACTCATAGGGAATGAAGTAGGATACTTTACTGACATTAAAAGCTGGCTGGCGGCCCAATTCCAAATGAAGGATTTGGGAGAGACGCAATATGTTCTTGGATTCCAAATCAATAGGGATTGTAAGAACAAAACGCTAGCGTTGTCTCAAGCAACGTATACCGACAAGATGTTGTCTCGATATTCGTTGCAGAACTCGAAGAAAGGGTTGTTACATTTCAGGCATGAGGTTCACTTTTTTAAGGAACAGTTTCCTAAGACACCTCAAGAAATTGAGGATATGAGATGCATTCCCTACGCCTTAGTTGTGGGTAGCTTAATGTATGTTATGCTCTACACTAGGCCAGACATATGTTATGCAGTGGGAATAGTCAGTACGTACCAATCCAATCAAGGGTTAGACCATTGGGTAAGGATTAAGAATATCCTCAAGTCTCTTCGAAGAACGAGGAACTACATGCTGGTGTATGTGGCTAAGGATTTGATCCTTACGGGATACACCACTCTGACTTTCAATCTGACAAGGATTCTAGAAAATCCACGTTAGGGTCAGTATTCACCCTTAACGGAGGAGTTGTAGTTTGGGGAAGCATCAAACAAGGATGCATAACAGATTCAACCATGGAGGTTGAGTATGTTGCTGCTTGTGAAGCAGCAAAGGAAGAGATTTGGCTCAAGAAGTTCCTGATAGATTTGGAAGTCGTCCCAAATGTGAACTTTCCCATAACATTATATTGTGACAACAGTGGGGCTGTAGCCAATTCTAGAGAACCTCGCAGCCACAAACGAGGAAAACACATAGAGAGGAAGTATCACCTGATAAGGGAGATTGTGCAACGAAGAGATGTGATTGTCACCAAGATCGCTTCGGAGCACAATATAGCTGATCCTTTTACGAAGGTTCTCTTGGCTAAAGTGTTTGAGGGTCATCTAGAAGGTCTAGGTCTACAAGATATGTATATAGTATAATCTAGGGCAAGTGGGAGATGTGTAACGGGTATAAGGATGCCCTAGTTTGTTGTATTACTTGTATATTTACTTTTCATGTAATATACAATGTGCATTACATTCCCAACTTTAGATTATTACATTTACTTCCCATTGACTAGAGTTTTAGTTCAAATGGGAGTTTGTTGGGGTTTATGCCCTAAAACTTTTAGATAGTAATTGTAACAATTGATCGAACATAAATAAAGTATTGTTTGATGTTTTTTTCAATAAAGAGTTATTGTCTATGTTATGTACATCTTGCCTAAATAACCCTAATCCAATAAACTAAACATCCTAGACTGTGGGTTGAGTCTTGAACAGTATGTGGAGACATATGGGGATCACTTTTCAAGAGATAGCCTGAAGGGTCTATAGTATAGGGATAAGACTGGGTACCTTATCCTGGTGACACTATGGATAGGACCCACTTTGTATTTGATACACACGCAATGATCCAACGAATTCGTGTAGGGGACATGCGAGTAGGGGTATCCTATGCAATGAGTTTGCATAAGACCAGATCGCGAAATAGTAACCGCTATCTATAACACCCTTAACTAGTTAGGTTTCTATTTCACTAGAATGCCCTAGGCAACTTAGTCTGAATCCTGAGTGGATTATGGACTCCTGTTCACGAGGGATTGTCCTTTAATTTCTATGGATGAGAGTGGCCAAAACGCCGACTCAATAAGCCTATCATTTTGGGGACAAGATCGAGTGAGGAGCTAGGAACATAATCACACAAGATGGAATTCACTCCTTCCCGAGATGAGTGTTCTCTTAAGTGGTGTCTCCGGGTCCTTAACAAAGGGTCCTACCCTCTCATTAGCCCGAGAGAGGTTTTTGTTTGGTGGTTGGACCACAAACAAGTTGTTCATTAGAGAAGCACTGGTACTTAAGGCGGTAGAGGTAACTTAGGGGTAAAACGATAATTTGACCCAACTGGAGTTACGAACACTCGTGAAAGACTAACTTGTTGTTATTGGTCTATATCCGTGGACACATAATTATGTCTGCCGTGAGAAGAATGCAACTGTGGGTCTTTAGTAGAGTGAACCCACAGTTAACGAAAATTGATTATTTGGTTAATGAGTTTAGCCAATTAATCTCATATCGTTGAAGCTTTTGATCTACAAGTCCATTAGGCAATTAAGTATTAATTGTAAATCGAAAGTGTTCAATTTAATTAGGGAAATCATGTAATGTATATTGATACATTATAATATAAAGTTTATGAAACTTTATAATATAAAATTTCAAAATCAATTTTTTTAGAGAAAATATTTGAATGAATTCAAATAATTAATATGAAAATTCTTGTATTGGGCATTTTTTGGAGTGCTCGGGAGCTTGTAACGAGGAGGATCCAAGGCGCAAGCAAGGGGTTCCTCTACAGTTAATCTCCTAAACTCCTTTATTTGTTCATTTATGCTTTCTATTATGTATAAACGGGAAATTTTGGTATACATGTATAGCTAAATCCCGGTTTGCGGGTCTTGAATGAAAGAATATAGTTAATTGTTATTTTCATTACTTGTCTTTGTGTCCATTATACTGATTATTTGTGTGGGTGTTCGTAATGCTCTATTGAATCTGGTCGATTTTATAGTGATTAGATACTTAGTGTAAACTCGATGGAGAGAAGCTAAGTTAGGTCTTAACCCAATCAACTAGGTTTAACTGCTCTCAGTGACAGCGAGAGTAGGTGGTTAGGCTTAGAGATCAAAAATGAATCAGGGCTCATTAATTAACCCGTTTAATAGTGCTATGGACACTTAGGTTATTAAAATGAGTTAGTTATAATTAGGGGAAACCAACAGGAGAACCTATATAATTAATGGAGATTCTAGGTCTATAATTAGTCGGACACTGATAAGGGTAAAAAATATACCTATTTTACCCTTATATTTAGCTCATTTCTTTGTCAAATATTGCATGTTTAGATCAATTATAAAGCATTTCTTTAAAAATCCGCTTGCTGTTTTGAGCTTTACCTATGAATTTTTTAAAGAAAAAATCAACTTTAAGAAAAATTGCTTGATAAAATGTTTTGGAAGAAAAGCATGTTTTCAAAGGAGTTTTCTTTTAAGCCATTGATGATGAAAACTAGAGCTTTGTTCTATCTCAAAAGTGGCACCGTTTCAACTGAATTGTTTTCTAGTCATAGGCTTTCCATTAGTCTTTTTCTTTATAAAATTTTGTTAAGTCTAAACTTCCTCGTGTTAACCTTTCTAACACTCTAGGAGAGTTTAGCCTTGGAGTTTTGAAAAATATAAAGCCTCATGTTAAGCCCATGCCTAAAAAACAAAGCCAATGAGGACATTGTCTAACTTTAAGTTTGGGGGGGGGGTGCTTTATGCTTTACTTTGTAAATATTTATGTTTTTTGTAAATTTGTATTGCTGGAAAAAGAATATGTGCTCAGCATTTGAAAAAAAATGAAAAAGGAAAAATCGAGAGTTACTCCTCCTTCCTAGGGTTTATTGAGTAACCAGGGGCATTCATGACACTCATGGTTTGCCACTACATGAAAGGTTAACCTAGGGAAGTGAGTATCATTCCAAGTTTGTGAACTTTGCTCGTAGCTAGATATCTTCACCACAAAGTGTCGATAAGCTAGAACGAAGGTAAAGATGACGGCAAGGATACTCTTGGGAGAAAAGAAAGTTGAATAAAAAGAGCACTAGCAGTCAAATAAGTTTGGGGGAGATAGAAAAGGTCTAGTAATTCATGTATGCTCATTTTTTTCCTTAAGATTGTTTTTCTTAACTAAAAGGACCACACTAGGCTCTATGAGTAGAAGTTAGGTAGTTTAAGCACATTGGTTAGGATGGATTAGGGAGAGTTTTGCTTTGAAAAAGAACAATAGAAATCTTCATGCCTAGGAAAATCAGACGTTGTGACTGGCACTAGAGTAGAACCCTCTCCTGAAAGGCAAACATTTTAGAAAACGATCTTGAAAAACATGTTTACTTGATTCCATATCACTTGATTTGAAATGTAATGTTGATGCTAGTACCATGATTGATTACTACATCAACCTTAACGTTTCGGTTTGCAATTTAATATTGAGCTCTTACATTCAGATTTGAAAGTAAAAAGTTGATCTCTAACATTTTGATTGGCTATTGCTTGAGGACAACAAATGAGTTAAGTTTGGGGGTGTGATAATGGTAAAAACTATACCTATTTTACCCTTATATATAGCTCATTTCTTTGTCAAATATTGCATGTTTAGATCAATTTTACTATTCTCGAGCTCAAAATATGTTAAAGTTGATAAGTTAGGGTGTTGAGATTCACTTTTGTCAAAATATGCTCATTTATGCTTAAAAAGACTTAATTTTAAGAGAATTTGACTAAGTTTGTTGTTGTGCAGAAAAATAGAGAGGTTGGAATCTACCCGCCCGCAATTCTGGAAAAGCAGAAGCAGATTCGAGTCGTCCGCGGGTCGTTTTGAACGAGACTTCTTCACACCTAAACATCTGTTTTGATCGCGAAATCGACTGGGCTACCTACCAACACCTATTTCGCAGCTCCTCAACCACTTCCAACACTATATAAGCTCGAGATTCGAAGTCAAATTCAAGTAGAACTCATTTGGAAGAAGAGGGTGGTGACAGAACCCTAGTTGACGCCTATGAGTAGGGATGCTCGAGGTCCTTCTTAGATGACTAAATTCTAAAGTTAGTTAGACATCAAACCTTAGGGTTTGTAGGAATTTTCACCCATTCCCACTTGTAAAAGTGATAACTGCCCAAAAGGTAGTTATTTAGGCCTCAATTATATAGGGAATTGTGTGTCCTTTATGCTTATTAGGGTTGGTTTTGGATAGATATTACATGTTTTAACCCATTTGGAAGAATGAAAGCATTGGAAATTATTTTGTGCAAATTATGCTGTTGAGCGACTGGAGGGAGCAAATTCTATGCTACAGCAAAACTGGGAACAGAACTGCCACATCACAGCTCGTTAGCCAACTTCATGAACCGACTTCTGTTGAGTTATTTTCGGGATAAAAGAGCAAGGAGAGCCTTACACGTGTCCTAGTTGACCTAATTCAAGTCTCCCATCCTTCTATAAAAGGAAGTAGCCGTCAAAGTAAAAAATATTCCATGTTTCCCCTTGGAATCCGAATAGTATAGAGAGATTGAAGATCATCAAGAACACCATCATCCGCAAGCTGATTAAGGAGTTTATTTTCTTTATTAACTTGTGATTATGGACATGCCTACTCAGATTGTGATTTGTATTTCCATGCCTATTATGAACTAAGTAGCTTAGGTGTTGGTTAGGAATAATGTGATTGTCGTGCTTCATCTTTAGTAATATATTGACTATCGCATTTTGGTTAATTGTTGTGCTTATTTCCATTTTATGCCCGTCTGGCCAGCCGGTGTGAATAACTCTCTCTAGTTTCAGGGATGATTTAGAGAGTGTGTGGCAATTATCCACACTACGATCATTGTGTATTGGTGAACACTAGTGACTGAGCTAGGGATGATTTAGATGAGCTAGTGACTGAGTTCCGGGAGGAATCCGCTAATAATACTGCGAGAAATGCATGATCAATAATATTGCTAGAGCATCTTTTAGAACAATCACTAAATCCTAACCAACGCCTCTTTAATCTGTCTATCTATTTGTTTACTTGCTATTCTGTCATTTATTTTGCTTCAGCATAATTCTTATAAAACCAAATCATTTTACCATCTTTGAAACCATTAGAAAGTTACACAAAATAGGTAGAGTGGAAACTAATTCAGGACTCGGATTGATAATATTACTTGCTGCAGACTGTGTATACTTGCACAGGAATTCTAGAGTCTTTTATACCGTATTTTTACTCACTCTAGGAACCCAACAAAAAGCGAGAGAGTGGAGTGTCTAAGCGAACTCTAGAAGGATTGGATAAATACAAAACCCATAATATTTGGCAACTTCCATTATTTCCAGCTTTTGATACTTTTCATTTATATGTATTCTTTACTTTTTATTTTCAATGAAAATGTATTTATTTGCACTTTATCTCACCATGAGTAGCTAAATTTCGTTGAGGGGTTCCATATGGTGAATTCCCTTGCTGTTCAGTAGCTTGAAAGTATTTTATTTGCTTAAGTTTTGTTCAATGCATGTCATTCTTTATTGATTATCACTCTGATCTTGTTGAGTTTAACTTGATCACCTAGACTTTGCATGCTATGTGATAACTCACCAAAAGGGAGTTATTTAGACCTTATTTCTATATTGATTTGTGTGTCTTTTGTGCTAAATATGGTTGCTTTTAGATATATATTACATGTTTTAACCCATTTGGAAGAATGAATGCTTTGAAAGTTATTTTATGCAGAAAATACTGCTGACCGGCTTGAGGGAGCAAATTTTGTGCTGCAGCAAAGCTGGGAGCAAAACTGCCACATCACAGCTCGTTAGCCAATTTAATGAACTGAATTCTGTTAAGCTATTCTCAGGATAAAAGAGCAACGAGAGCCATCCACGTGTCTAGATTAACCTAATTAGGTTAAATCTCATCTTATAAAAGGAGGGAGCCGTCAAAGATGAATTCATTCACGATTGGGAGACCGAATCAATCGGCTGTAGGCCGAATTGATGGCATAATGGAGATCTAAGAAGACCGGGTGCAATTCCTCTCAAGAAGACGAAGTTCTTTCATGTTCTTGGTGGTTTGGAGCAGTCGTTTCATCTCCCCAATTATTAAAATGATTAGTATTTCTTGTGTATTTTGCGTTATGGATGTGCTTATCGAGATTGTAACGTATTTTATGTTTTCAATCATGAACTAATTGCTTTGTAAGCATGGGTTAAGAATTATGTGATTGTTATATTTATAAAATCTAGAAATTCTATTTGATCATGATCATCTTGAATTATTTTTTATCTTTAATTTCATTATGTGCCCGCCTAGCTAGCTGGTATGTATAGCTTCTCCTAGTTTCAGGGATGATTTAGGAGTTGTGTGGCGATAATTCACGCTAGATCATTGTGTATTGGTGAACGCCAGTGACTGAGTTAGGGATCGCCAGTTGCCTAGTGCTTGATCGGTAGAGCTTCATTGGAGTTGAAACATATTCCAAAAAATCTGGAGTTCCGGGAGGATCCCGCTGATAATACTGCATGAGATTGACAGATCAAAAGAATTGCTGGAGCATCTTTTTAAACAATTACAGAAGTCTTAACCTGTGTTTGTTTCCATTTTGCTTTCTCTGTCGTAATCATTTACTGCTTTCGTATATCTTTTGTTTCAACATTTTAAAAACCCAATCAATTTAACAAAACTTTTGAAATCACTAAAAAGACAAATTAAATCAATAGAGGTAGGCAATTTCAAGACCCTGTGGATACGATAAATACTTATCACTTGCTGCTAGATTGTGTATACTTGCACAGTATTTTGGAGTCAATTTATCTCATATTTTTAACCACTCCAGAATTGCAACACTATGTGAGTTTGATCTCGAAAGGGACAGACGATATCGGTTCTCATAAAGGTTATATAGGAGAAAAAGCTCGAAAGAGATTGTACGATGGTATAGGGCAAGCTGCCTAAGGCACCCTATATCGACTATAGGGCTATAGGTTGCATTCGTGAATTATCAATGTCGGAGTCGAGTCACAGAAATGTGCATAACAGTACTCGCTTAGCCTTCTAACGATCTTGGTAGCAAGGCCAAATAGAAGTTAAATCTGACCCAATGCATTGAATAGGCTTAAGTTGGATAATCCATGATTACAGTTATTGCCTTTGGGATGAATCCATGTTGAATACCTCGTTTTATTTTATTGTTATTCTTTTATTCATTTGCTTGTTTTATTTATTTTTCTAAAATAAATCATCAATCATATTTCTTTGGTTACTGATAGCGGGCAGAAATGTCGCTATTTTAGTCTCAATTTATTAAGCTTTTTGGTGCTTTAATCGTATTTTTAATGAATATATTTAATGAATTTTGTTATTTGGTCCTTAGGAGCTAAGTTGGTGATTTTGGGAGAAAAAGAGCCAAAATTGAAGTAATTAGAGCCCAAATCCTAGCTTGATGCAATTGGAGGCCCAAAGAAGTCAACTATAAAGAAAAGACCAAGAGAAATGAAGAAGAAGGCCCAAAAAGGAAGCTGAAAAATCTGGAAATCTGGACAGCGTCGAGACGCTAAGTAAGGCAGCGTCGCGACGCTGCCCTTTCTTGTTGCCCAAGCCGCGTGCGCAGCAGCGTCGCGACGCTGAGCAAGGTAGCGTCGCGACACTACCCCTATTCCAGGCCTATAAAAAGGCACCCTTGGGTGCCTCATTCCTCATCAATCAAATCATTCTTCAATCCTTTCTTTCCTTCCTTTGGCTTCTTGGGAGCCTCTCTCAAGGCTTTCTAGCCTTTTTGAGAGAATTCTTCTAGTGGGAAAATTTTGGGAATTTTTGGGGAGCATCTAAAAGGCTCAAGGAGTAGTCAACGGGGCTCCAAGCGTCAGCGAGGGGTTTTTCGACGGTCAATTCCTTTCCTTTTATGCTCTTCAATATGCTTTCCTTTGTAATTATTGTGGATATTATGTGTAGCTAAAACCCCAATTTGGGGTCTTGAAATGAAATGATAGTCCAAATATTGTTATAATCCCTTGTCTCTTGCCCATGACCTAATTATTTGTATGGATGTGCTTAATGCTTTACTCAATCTGGCCAATTGTGTAATGATTCGATTCTTAATGGAAACTCGACGGAGAGAAATTAGGATAAATCATAATCCATGCAACTAGTTTAATTGCCCGTAGTGACACCGGGATTAGTTGATTAAACTTAGATTCCTAAAATGAATCAGAGCGTAATAATTAATGATTTTTAATAGCGTTAAGGACACTTAGGTTGTTAAAATGAATTAATTACAATTAGGGGAAACCGACAGGAGAACCTATGTGATTAACGGAGATTCTAGGATTATAATTAGTTGGGCAATGAGATAGGATAATTATAGCAACTATTTAGCTAATCATTGATTTTTAAGACCCCTCTTCCCATTTTAAGAAAACTCTTTCTCCACATTTTATTTTCGATTGATCAATTTATTTTTGTTGATTGTCTTGAATTTAAATCCTTTTTATTGCATGAAGTGGTCCCTAAATATTATTTCGCCTAAGTATTTTCAGTGTTCACGAAAATTTTAATTATTTGCTTAAGTTTCGTTTCGCCTCCCTGAGGATTCGATACTCGGTATTACTACCGTTTTATATTACTTGCGGCCCGTGCGCTTTGCGGTCCATCAAGTTTTTGGCGCCGTTGCAGGGGAGGCTTGATTTTTAAGCAAAAATTAATTTTTCTTGACATCGAAGAGAAAGGGATAAATGGTAATTTAGGTGTAAATATTTTTTTTCTTTCGTCATTTTGTGAATATTATTTTATTTTCATTTTTGTTTGGTTTTTTTTTTGTTGTCTGGGAGCATTGTATGCGAAGAAACAAGGTGGTTGATTTGTTTTCGCTAGATCTTGAGATTAACAGGACTCTTAGATTCATTAGAAGAAAAAAAAGATTAGCAGAAGCGATGGCCCACCAAGAAGAAGCTCCCAAGGCAATTAGAGATTTTCTGCAGCCAGTTCTTCCTACCGAGAATTCTGGAATTGTCTACGCCCCTATCCAAGCTACAAATTTTGAGCTAAAAACAGGGTTGATTCAGATGGCGCGCGATAATTCGTTCAAGGGACATCCTTCCGAGGACCCCCACTCTCATCTGCGATCATTCATAGAAATATGTGGGACGGTAAAGATGAACGGAGTTCCGGCCGACGCGATCAGATTGAGGCTGTTTCCATTTTCTCTACAGGATAAAGCAAAAGATTGGCTCGAATCAGTCGAGACGGGCAGCATCAGTACTTGGGACGAGCTCGCCCAGGCCTTTCTGACAAAATTTTTTCCACCAGCTAAGACTACCAAGCTCCGGACTGAAATTGGAACATTCAGGCAGCTTGACGAGGAGCAGTTGTACGAAGCGTGGGAAAGATATAAGGAAATGCTTAGGCGATGCCCCCAACACGGATATCCTGATTGGCTTCAGGTACAGTTATTTTATAATGGATTAAACCCCTCCACAAAGACAGTCCTAGACACATCAGCAGGAGGGAGTTTTCTTTCAAAAACAGTGACAGAAGCCAAAGACCTGCTTGAGGAAATGGCGGCAACAAGTTATCAATGGCCGACTGAGAGAGGAACAATTACAAAGAAGGCTGGATTATATGAATTAGATGAGTCAAGTTCATTGAAAGCGCAACTGGCATCTCTGACCAATGCACTAAACAAATTGACGTCATTTGAGGTGGTTAAGTCCATTTCCACCTTAGCTGAAGGTCATTCAAAGAAGGAAGGTCAAGATGTGGAAGAAGTTCAATACATAGGAAATAGATCATATACTCAAGGAGTACAAAACTTCTACCACCCCAGTCTGCGCAATCACGAGAACTTCTCATATGCGAATACGAAGAATGTTTTGCAGCCACCCCCAGGTTTTGCATCATCGAGTACTCCTGAAAAGAAAAATAATCTGGAGGAGATGGTGGCTTTATTCATCAAAGAACAAAGAATATTGAATGTAAGTCTCCAGACATCAGTAAACAACCACGACACAGCTCTAAAGAACATGGAAGTGTAGATAGGACAGATCGCTTCAGCGGTAAATGCCCTTCAAAAGGGAAAATTTCCAAGTGATACTGAGCCTAACCCGAAAGAGCAGTGTAAGATGGTGACTCTGAGAAGTGGCAGAAGACTGGAGAACAGTTCAGAGAAGAAAAAGGAAGAAGAAAAGAGAAGGGATGAAGATGAAGGGACTGAGGCACAAAAAGCCTCCTCTAAAAGGTTCCAACATTCTCCCAACTCTATTGAATTAAAATGTGAACTTTCTAACAACTTTGCAGGTAGAAAAGAAGATGAGAGGCAGAATGACAATAAGAAGCTGACTGAGGAAGAAGTGGTTCCATGCAACCACCATGACAAAGGTTCGCATATTAGCCCGCCCAAGCGGAGGGGCGAATGTCCAACCCTTGATTTCAGGGAGTTACCTTTTCCTCAAAGATTTAAAAATGTCAAATTAGATGAACAGTTTCAAAAATTCTTAGAAATGTTTAAAAATTTGTCTGTGAATATTCCATTGGTAGAAGCTTTGTATAATATGCCAAATTATGGAAAATTCATGAAGGAAAGGCTTTCTAAAAAGAAAAGTCTGAAAAAAGAAGTTTTTAATTTATCTGAGAGTAGTAGTACCATTATTTCTGGTAGGATACCCTCTAAGCAGAAAGATCCAGGGAGTTTTACTGTTCCCTGTACCATAGGAGAAGTATCCTTCGATAGGGCTTTATGTGATTTAGGAGCAAGTATAAATTTGATGCCCTACTCTGTGTATAGGAAGATTGGTTTATCAGGTATGACAGACACCGACGTCACTCTCCAGCTTGCTGACAGATCGATTACCCACCCGATGGGTGATGTGGAGGACGTGTTGGTGAAAGTCAACAAATTCATCTTCCCTGTAGATTTCGTGGTACTGGACATGAAGAAGGACAAAGAAGTGCCAATTATCTTAGGCAGACCTTTCCTAGCCACTGGTAAGGCTGAGATTAGCGTGCATACAGGTAAACTTACCTTGAACATTGATGATGAAAAAGTTGTGTTTAGTATTTTTGGCCAAGATGAATCTGTTTGTAGTTTGCATACATGTTTTTCTGTTGGGCCTGAATACTTGACTGATGACGATGAAGAGGTAGACTATAATCTTGGCCTAGGCTTAGGAGAAATGCTTATGGATAATGTGAATTTTGATCATGATGCATATATGGATAACCCTATGTTTGAAAATGATTTGGATCTGCCTGACTTTGAAAATGAATTAGACTTGCCTGCTTGTGAAAATGAAAGATCTGCAGTTGATGATTTACCTTCCTTTGAAAATGAATTAAATTTGCCTGAAATGGATAATTTTAATGATGATATTGAATTGCCTGACATTGAGCATGAACATAAAAGGCATAAAAAAGATTGCTCGATAGATAATTTTGAGTCTGACCATGATTACAGTGAATCTATTGAGTCTGATCTTGACATTCCTGAATGCATGAATCCTGACAATGTGAATACTTTTTTTTCATGTCCTGATGATGTGTATAGCATAGAATCTGACCCAGAAGAACTCGAATCTGTGCATAGTATAGAATCTGATCCTGAAATTCTTGAATTCTTTAAGTCTTCTGATGATGAGTCATGTGACAGCTTAGTTGAATCATTTTTTAATTCTGAGCCTGAAGGATCTGCTGAACATGTAGATATTTTTTCTGATGAATGGACTGGCATGATTGATAGGTCATCTCTAGATCCTAGACCAGTAGATATTATAATGCTTGATGACTCTGTTAACAATTGTTTTGAGAATAGAGATTTAGAAAAGAGATTTGATGCAGCTGATTATTTTCTGAATTGTTATTATGAGAATCTCTTTAGTGAAGATGGGCGAGGGGAAAGTTTTTTTTCTCCCCTGTTTGTAGTATGCAATTCGGTGCGTGATTTCTTGCAGGGCCCGGAGGATGATGAAAATTTTTATTTTGACCCTCCGTAAGCGTGCCGAGCCTAGTCTAGCTAAAGACGTTAAAGAAAGCGTTGCTTGGGAGGCAACCCAAGGATTAAAGTTTAGTTAGTTTTTTTTGCGGTAAATAATTTTCTTTGCTCCGTGATCCAATTTTGTTTTGCAGGATCACCTTAGCAAATCCCAAAATTCCACATTTCCCATTTTTCATGGATCCAAAGGAAGAGGATGAAGCGCTCCTAGCTCAGGGAAGTCTCAGTATCTCTCTTTATGCTTTTCTGTTTTAAAACATTGGGGACAATGTTTAGTTTAAGTTTGGGGGGGAGCTTCCGCTGTGTTGAGCATATTTAAATTCTGTTGGATGCATGAATAGATAGCCATGATAGCCAAGGATGTGATTTTTGAAATTTTGGGATAAAATGGTTTATATGTTGTGGAATCTGGGAGCACGACAGAAATTGTGAAATTTTAAAATTTTTTGATACTTAGTTTTGATGTTTAAAGCATGCAATAGTCTTATCTAATGACGTCTTTGAAAATCTAGATTCTTATTATGGTTTTCAAAGTTGTTGTCACCCCGATAGGCTTAGTTTCTAATATTAGGAAGTTCATGCTTGATTGCTCTAAAGAACTAGGTAGGAAAAAAATGCTATGCCTGCTGAGAGAAAAGCAAAAGCAACAAAAGAAAATGTGAGAAAAAGAAAATCTGTTGAAAAAGAATTTTTGCTTGCTCAAAAGAAAAAAGCCTAGGGGTAAAAAGAGCTACTTGCGGTGTGATCAATTAGGCCAACCAGAGAATAAAATTCGAGTTAAGGGTCCCTGCACCGTAGTGTGAAAGCTAGTACCATTAGATATCAAAATGCAAGTTTGGGGGAGGAGCAAAAGAAAAAGAAAAGAAAAAGAAGAGAAAAAGAAAAATCATGTGAGAATTCTGCTCCCCCATGAAAAAGAAAAAAAAAAGATGACAAGCACCCTAGTTTCTTTTTTTTGCATGATAGAAGGACTCCGAAGTATTAGGGGCTCTTAGCCAGTGTAGGGGGAAAACAAATGGAGAAAGCCATAAGACTAATCTAGGTTAGTAAAAGAATCAATAGATAAGTCTTGAGCATGCTATTCATTAATCTTAAGTTCAAACTAGTTTAAGATTTCTTCAAGAGTATGCGGTGCTTCCTTATTCCACTTGCATGTTTTCCATTCGATCCTAAGAATTCCAAAATCATTGAGGGTTGAGCGATTCTATTTCATGCATCTTTAGAATTTATTTTGCTCGGGACTAGCAAAAGCTTAAGTTTGGGGGTGTGATAGCGGGCAGAAATGTCGCTATTTTAGTCTCAATTTATTAAGCTTTTTGGTGCTTTAATCGTATTTTTAATGAATATATTTAATGAATTTTGTTATTTGGTCCTTAGGAGCTAAGTTGGTGATTTTGGGAGAAAAAGAGCCAAAATTGAAGTAATTAGAGCCCAAATCCTAGCTTGATGCAATTGGAGGCCCAAAGAACTCAACTATAAAGAAAAGACCAAGAGAAATGAAGAAGAAGGCCCAAAAATCAGCCCAAAAAGGAAGCTGAAAAATCTGGAAATCTGGACAGCGTCGAGACGCTAAGTAAGGCAGCGTCGCGACGCTGCCCTTTCTTGTTGCCCAAGCCGCGTGCGCAGCAGCGTCGCGACACTGAGCAAGGTAGCGTCGCGACGCTACCCCTATTCCAGGCCTATAAAAAGGCACCCTTGGGTGCCTCATTCCTCATCAATCAAATCATTCTTCAATCCTTTTTTTCCTTCCTTTGGCTCCTTAGGAGCCTCTCTCAAGGCTTTCTAGCCTTTTTGAGAGAATTCTTCTAGTGGGAAAATTTTGGGAATTTTTGGGGAGCATCTAAAAGGCTCAAGGAGTAGTCAGCGGGGCTCCAAGCGTCAGCGAGGGGTTTTTCGACGGTCAATTCCTTTCCTTTTATGCTCTTTAATATGCTTTCCCTTGTAATTATTGTGGATATTATGTGTAGCTAAAACCCCAATTTGGGGTCTTGAAATGAAATGATAGTCCAAATGTTGTTATAATCTCTTGTCTCTTGCCCATGTCCTAATTATTTGTATGGATGTGCTTAATGCTTTACTCAATCTGGCCAATTGTGTAATGATTCGATTCTTAATGGAAACTCGACGGAGAGAAATTAGGATAAATCATAATCCATGCAACTAGTTTAATTGCCCGTAGTGACACCGGGATTAGTTGATTAAACTTAGATTCCTAAAATGAATAAGAGCGTAATAATTAATGATTTTTAATAGCGCTAAGGACACTTAGGTTGTTAAAATGAATTAATTACAATTAGGGGAAACCGACAGGAGAACCTATGTGATTAACGGAGATTCTAGGATTATAATTAGTTGGGCAATGAGATAGGATAATTATAGCAACTATTTAGCTAATCATTGATTTTCAAGACCCCTCTTCCCATTTTAAGAAAACTCTTTCTCCACATTTTATTTGCGATTGATCAATTTATTTTTGTTGATTGTCTTGAATTTAAATCCTTTTTATTGCATGAAGTGGTCCCTAAATATTATTTCGCCTAAGTATTTTCAGTGCTCAAGAAAATTTTAATTATTTGCTTAAGTTTCGCTTCGCCTCCCTGAGGATTCGATACTCGGTATTACTACCGTTTTATATTACTTGCGGCCCGTGCGCTTTGCGGTCCATCAGTTACCTATTTTTAAGCAATCAAGTTGAGCAGTTTCTTCTTCAAATTTGAATTTCCAGTTAGTCCTCGTGGGATCGATACCCTTGGAATACTTCTAAGGATTTTTATTACTACGTGCGATAGTTTATACTTGTACTAAGGTTGGCTGAATTTATCTTTATTCTCATTTATCATCTTATCTCACATCCATCCATTCAACTGACGACGCACCAAGTTTTTGGAGTCGTTGTCGGGGACTAAAAGTGAAACCAGTTTTGTTTTTGAAATTTTGATCAGATTGCGACCACATTTCTATCTCAAAGGGAAATTGACTTTTGTTTGCAATTGTTTTTCTTTTGCAGGTTGAAGTTAGTGCATGAACAAGGGGTGTCCACTCCTTGACATTGATCCTGAGATAGAAAGAACCTTTCGTCGTCAAAGGAAGGAACAAAGACGAAAGAAAAGGGAACAACAAGAGTTGAGCGCATAGGAACTTTTAGAAAAAGCTTCTTACATACAAGAGTTCCCAATGGAACCTCCTAGAGTCGATCCTCAAGCTGATCCACATAATCGTGGAAGGGAGCAAAAGGGTGGGAGAATCCTTTTTGTTCCTCCAGTTCCACCGGTGCCACAACAAGAAAATCCAATTTATATTGCTGAAGACCGCAATAGAGCAATAAGGGACTACACTTTACCAGTTTTCCAGACTTTAAATCCAGGAATTTTGGAGCCACCGATAGATGCTCCATAGTTTGAACTTAAACCAGTGATGTTCCAAATGTTGAATACCATGGGCCAATTCTCTGGACTTCCAAATGAAGATCCACACAAACACATTAAGCTATTTTTGAGAGTTTGCAATTCTTTTAAAGTTACAGGAGTGCCTGAAGATACTTTGAAGCTAAAGCTTTTTCCATTTTCTTTGCATGGAGATGCTGAAGCTTGGTTGGATTCATTCCCTCCAAACTTCATCACTTCTTGGAATGATTTGGTTGAGAAATTTCTAGAGAAGTTTTTTCCTTCTAATAAAAATACCAAATATAGAGCTGAAATTATTGCTTTCAGAAAATCTTACAATGAACCTCTGGATGCAGCTTGAAAAAGATTTCAAAGGCTGGTTCGGAAGTGTCCACACCACGGATTGCCTGCTTGCATTATCTTGGAGCATTTTTATAGCGGATTAGATCAAGTTTCGAAGGCACTAGTCAATGCGTAAGCAAACAGATCTTTCTTGAAGAAGTCTGCAAATGAGGCACATACTATCTTGGGCACCATAACCACAAACAATCGACATTGGGGAGAGACTGAGCCGACAACAATCTTGAAGAATCTAGCTAAAGCAGTGGAGACAGAGGCTAATTTTACTATGTAAGCCCATATCAAGGCTATCCACAACATGATGGTGGGCATGACTATGAACAATCAAGCGACCATAGCCCCTGCCAATTCTATTTCTTCTCCTTGTTGTGAAATTTGTGGTGAGGAACACATTGCTGATAACTATCCATTAAATTATGCGTCTGTATTTTATGTAGGTCAATAAGGAACCAGAACCAGAATAGATGGAATCCATATTCGACCACGTACAACCCAGGATGGAGACAACATCCAAACTTCTCTTGGGGAGGACAAGTCGGGTCAAGTAATTCCAACACAAATCAATTTGGGAAACCTCCTACACAACAACAGCCGCAGAAGAACTTCCAACAAGTCCAAGTGCAGAGTCAAGAGTCAAATCTAGAGACACTTATGAAGGAATACATGGCAAGAAACGATGTTGCAGTAAGGAATTTGGAAGTACAGCTTGGATAAATTGCTCAGGAGATTAAGAATAGACCACAAGGGACGTTGCCTAGCAAGACTGAGATCCCTCACAGAGAAGGCAAAGAACAATGCAAGGTAGTGACCTTAAGAAGTGGATTAGAATACGATGGCCCAAAGTTCCCAGTAAATCAAGAAGCAGAGAACCCAGAAGAAGCTCGAGAAAAGATCTTAGAAAAGAAGTCAGACATTACCTCAGATACTATACAGAATAAAAGCAATGAAGAAAAGACCAAAGAGCATGAAGCCTTGTTAGAAAAAGAAGAAAAATCAAATTTAGAGAAAAAACAGGGGAATGCGACCGCAAAACGTATAAACTTTGGTATAGATCCAGAATACAGACCACCTCCTCCATACCCTCAAAGATTTAAACATGACTCGCAAGATGCACAGTTCAAAAAATTCTTAGATGTATTAAAGCAGCTACACATCAATATCCCATTGGTGGAAGCGCTCGAACAAATTCCGACCTATGTGAAGTTCCTGAAGGATATCCTATCAAAGAAGAGAAGGTTGGGAGAATACAAAACTGTTGCACTCACTGAATGTTCCAGTGCACTGGTCAAGAATGAAATCCCTCCAAAGCTCAAAGACCCAGGAAGTTTCACAATTCCATGCTCCATGGGAGGAAGGGATGTAGGCAGAGCTCTATGCGACTTAGGAGCAAGTATCAACTTAATGTCATACTCAGTTTTTAAACAATTGGGGATAGGTGAAGCACGACCACCAACTGTAACCTTACAGTTAGCGGACATATCACTTACACATCCTATTGGGAAGATTGAAGACGTGTTGGTCCAGGTTGACAAATTTGTACTCCCAGCAGATTTCATCATTTTAGATTGTGAAGCTGACAAGGACGTGCCAATCATCTTAGGACTACCGTTCCTAGCCACTGGCAGAACCTTAATAGATGTGCAGAAAGGAGAATTGACTATGAGGGTCAATGATCAACAAGTCACGTTCAATGTGATGAATGCAATGAAGTATCCTAGAGATTTCGAGGAATGCTCTATGATTGATGAAATTGATGAACTCTCCCGGTCTACTTTTCAGGAAATGATGAAAGGAGAAACATTGGAGGATATACTTGGATATGAAGAACAAGAAAAAGGTGGGAAAAAGATTGAAGTTGAAGAAATCAATCAACCCATAAAGAGACAAAGAATCAAACCATATTGGGGGCAGGGCTTTGAGGATGAAGAAGCCCATGTCTCCGTGATTGACCTGGTATGACTTCTATACTTTGAAAAATTATTTTTTGTATATTATGGATCTATCATACAAATAAAATAATAATACAGACAGGGACTCCAAAATATCTGGACAAGAGTAAAAACTCTGTCTAGGAAAAGGTATTTAAGTTGACTGTAGGGAACACCTTTTCCTGGGGATTTGCCTGGGAGTTTGAAATGTCCATATTATTTTGTACCCTATCTATTTTTAAAAGAAAAAAAAAAGGAGAAAAATGTGAATTTGTAAGTTTAGAATAAAGGATTTTTTATCAAGAGGGAACTTTGTCTAAGGAAAGTCCTGCCTAGGCTGAGGTATTTAAGTTGGCCATTGGAAACACCTCTATCGGGGGACTTACCTGGAAGTCAAATTGATCAAAACTTTTGAATTAATTTCTCTTAAAAGAAAAAATAAAAATAATAAATCATGATTAAGCATGTGAACTTTCTAACATGTAAGTGTTTCAGAAAGGAAGAAAAAGCAAAGGAAAGTGAAAAGACAAGAAAAAAGAAAAGGCAGAAAAAATGGGTGAAATACGATTGCATTTCACCCCAGTGTATTTGGAAATGCGACCACATTTCCAGAAATTAGAGGGAAGTCACGAAAAATTTTGATCAGCACGTGACCTAATTAGAAAACTATAAATAGCTGACTTATAGTCTTTCCCTCTTCACCAACCACTCAAACCTTTTGCATTCAAGTCAAAACTCCAACTCTCCATATTCTCTCATCTTGAAACTGAAACCCAGACCAAGAAACCATGAAGAACACACAAAAGCCCTCATCATCCTGCAAGATTACTCGATCCCAGAGTAATCCAACCGCCCACGAAGCTGAAGCAAGTTTCGACGGCAAGAGGAGAACCCCAAAACACCCATGCACGACACGAGAAGGACGAGACCCATGGGTTTCTCACCGACAATCGTGAACCAAGAGCCCAACGCTCAAACTCCTTCTTCTTCGACAATGTCGGCCACGTCGAGGGAGAATCCGAGTTTTTCTTCGCCCAGAAGGTTCACGCGCGCCAATGTCGTATGCCAACCCCAAAAACCCGCCACTCAACAGTTTAGAAAATGCTCGCGGGAGTGGTTTTCAATGATCTGGGCAATGGGAGCTCAGAGACGTGTTGCTCTTGAAGAGGAAGCAAACAGGTGAGATGAAGAAGAAGTCACCAAGGTAGTAGGAAGCTCTCGGCAAGAGGGAACTTCAACGGGTAAAAGTCATGAACCTTTAACTAACCCCTCTTCGTCTTGTAGGGCCAAACCATTTGTTACCTATAGTGCAAGGAAGATGTGTCCCAAGAAAGTGGTGCCCAAAAAGTCGCTTGTAATCAAGCCTCTCAAAGTAGCAAGAATGCCACTGGACGTGTTCGAAGACATAATCCGCCAAGCTGTGGCAAAGGCTCTAATTATTGTTGAAGGATACAGGGCTGAACAAGAAGCTTTGATGGAAATTGAAGCTGAGAGAGAGATGGAAAATCAACAGATGATGGAAGAGGATGACTTTGTGAGAGAAAAAGACCTTGGAGAGGAAAAGAAAAGACAAGAAGAAAGACAGGAGGCCGAGAGGGCCAAGTTAGCTGAGGAAGAAGAGAGAAAACTACGTTAAAACCTCAGGAGGGCAGCCATTGACTTGCAACTCCTCGAGGAAGAAAAAAAAGAGGAGAAGAATTGAAAGAAGATGAAAAAAGAAGAAAGGAAGCGGAAGACTTCCTTGCAGCTTTTGAGCCACTCGACAAGGCTCAAAGTGAAACTGAATTGTTGCAAGGAAGAGAAGAATAGGCCCAACAGAGGCCAAGTGAAGAAAGTGTTGGGTTTTATGCCCTAAAACTCGTAGATAGTGAATGTAACCGTTGACCGGATATTAATGAAATAATATTGATATATTTTTCCATTAATTGTTATTAGTTATTTTATATTTGTCTTTGCCTAATAATAACCCTAATCCAATAAACTAGACATCCAAGGTTGTAATATGAGTCTTGAACAATATGTAGCGACATATGGGATCATTGTTCAAGAAACAGCCTAAAGGGTCTATAGTATAGGGATAAGACTGGGTGCCTTATCCTGGTGACACTATGGATACGACCCACTTTGTATTTGATACAAACGCTGCGATCCAACGCCTTCGTGTAGGAGACATGCGAGTGGGGGTATCCTATGCAATGAGTTTGCATAAGACCGAACCGCGAAATAGTAACCACTGGTTATAACACCGTTAACTAGTTGGTTTTCTATTTCACTAGGACGACCTAGACAACTTAGTCTTAATCCTGAGTTGATTATGGACTCTTGCTCATGAGAGATTGTCCTTTGATTTGTATGGGTGAGAGTGGCCAATACTGAAGGTGTACATATTACACATGCGGAAGCAATTGAAAATCGAAAGCACTTAAGACATTCAATTTTACTCCTAAAGCATGCATGTTCTAGAAAAGACAGAATAGAGAGTTTAGAAAACACCAACCTTTGTAGCTCACTTATGTTGAACTCCTTGTGGTGTTTGCCTCTCCTATGCTCCTTGGACAACCTCTAGAGTCTTCCCTACTATACTCCGGGCCAAGAACGACTTGTGGGAGTCTATATAAGATAGGGAATGGGAAGGGAATGCTTGAAGCATCAAACAATGGAGAAGAATGAGAGATGAGAGAACTTTGAGTCCAAATTCCAGCAGCATAACATTAAGGAAATGGCTCTCTTATGTTTGAATATGATTCAAACTCCTTTTAAAGACATTCTCCATGCAAAGCCAAGCCTCAAGACACAAGACACATGGTGTATTTGCAAGCTCCAGTGGATTCTAGGTGTACATTACACAAGACATGCAACAATGCATGAGTGAGTTGTCTTTCCACTTTGAATGATCATGCATTAAGTGGATTTCCAACTAAATCCACTAAATTCAAATTGAAATCAAATTTCAAGCTTGAAAATTACCCCCAATTTCAATTCTAAATTGAAATTGATTGCTTGGTAATTAATTTGAAAATTTTCAAATTAATTTTGATATGATTAATCTAATTAATCTTTGTTATCTTGTGCAATTCCATATATATGATTCCTAATACATATATATAGTATCCAAAACACCTTTAAATACTTCATCTCTCATTTTCTAATTTAATTCATAATTAAATTATTGTGTCAAACACAATTTACGATAATACCATTTTTCCCGATTTTGAACGATTCAAAGCTTCCTATCTTTTGTTCTAGGCTTAATTCCGATATGAGCTAGTAGGGGGACCTAATGGAGCTATAGATCATGGGCTCCAACGATTCGAGGCTAACCGACTAATTTCATTGTCCAAGCTAGCCAACATTCGTTAACTATCTGGACACTCCACTATAGCTCGATAGTTGCACTCCCCTCACTATAGATATATTTCCGTCCACTTGATTTAACCATGATTAGTAAGTCGATCCTTCACAGGTTGTTCGTAGCTATAGCTAGGTCAATAAGCCGTTTTACCCCTATAGTACTTCTAGTTCCTTAAGTCCCACTGATCCTCTAATGAACAATTGGTTTATGGTCCAACCAATAAACCGAGTCCCTCTCAGGCCAATGAGAGGGCGGGATCCCTTTGTTCAAGCCCCGGAGTCAGCACTTAAGGGAACAACCTCTCTACTATCCCTTATTCGGGTAGAAGTGAATTCCTTCTTGCACGACTATGTCCCCAGCTATCTACCCGTTCCTATCCCTGAAATGGGAGGCTTATTGAGTCGGCGATATTGAGCCACTCTCACCTATGCAGATCTAAGGATAAGCCCGAATAAACAGGAGTTCATAGTTAGCTCAGGATTAAGATCGAGTTACCTAGGTCATCACATGAAATAGTCAGTCTCGTCAATAAACGGTGTTATAAAGCGAGAGTGACTTATTTCTCGGTCCTGGTCTTATGCAAACTCTTTGCATAGGACGCCCCCACTCGCATGTCTCTACATGGACGATTTAGGATCACATCATCTATACCATCTATAAAGTGGGTCGCGTCTCATAGTGTCTCCAGAATAAGGTACCCAACCCTATTCCTATACTATAGACCGTTTTGGCTATTTTTCAAGCTTGATCCACTTTTATGTCTCTACATAAAGCTCAAGTGTTCATCCTATAGCCATGGATCTTAGTTTATTGGATTTGGGTTATTATATGTGCAATTTAATTTATTCAGTAATGACTTTTACTGAATCAATCTCGATAACACCTTTATCGAATAAGTATATAATTCGTTTAACATTCACTATCTACGAGTTTTAGGGCACCAATCCCAACAAATACGCCGACTCAATAAGCCTACCATTTTGGGGACAAGACCGAATGAGGAGCTGGGAACATAATCGTACAAGATGGAATTCACTCATTCCCGACTTTAGGGAAGCAGATGAGTGTTCCCTTAAGTGGTTACTCCGAGTCTTGAACAAAGGGCCCTACCCTCTCAATGGCACGAGAGGGTTTTCTGTTTGATGGTTGGACCACAAACAGGTTGTTCATTAGAGGAGAATTGGTACTTAAGGAAATAGAGGTAACCTAGGGGTAAAACGGTAATTTGACCCAGCTAGTGTTACGGACACTCGTGAAGGACTAACTAGTCGATATTAGTCTAGATCCGTGGACACAGAAAATATGTCTGCAGTGAGAAGAGTGCAACTGTGAGTCTATAGTGGAATGTACACACAGTTAACGAATATAGATTAATGTGGTTAATGAGTTTGACCAATTAATCTCACATCGTTGGAGCTTCTGATCTGCAGGTCCATTAGGTCCCACTGGTAGCTCGTAAAGTAATTTGAGGCAACTAAGTAATAAAAGTAAATTGAAAATGTTCAATTTATTAAGGGAAACAAATATAATATATATTGATATATTATTATGAGAGAAATTAATATTTGAAAAGTTCAAATATAAATTTATGGAAGTTTGAAAGAGTTCAAAATAATGAATTAATTAATTTAAGGCCTAAAATGTGTTTGGGAAAATTAATTAATTCGGCCGGGAATTAAATATGTGATATTTAATTGGTGGTTAATTAATTAAAGAATTCATTAACCGGGAATTAATCAATTATGGAAATAATTAATCACTTAAGGAAGTGATTAATCATTTATGGAAATGATCTAATCACTTATGGAAGTAATTAGTCATTTGTGGAAAAGATTAATCAATTATGGAATTGATTGATCATGATTAATTAATTAAGGAATAAGATTGAATCAATTATGGAAAAGATTGATTTAATTGAATATTTTATTCATGGCCTCTCTTCTATAAATAGAACACTAGACCTAATTGGTTAGGACACTTGACACTCTTGAAAGATAAGACCTAGAATTCTCTCTAGTCTCCCTCTTAGAGAAAGACTCCCACAAGTCTTTTGTCTCCTAGACTCAGAGACATACCGGTGTAACCTCTGTGGTGATTGTGTCAATCAAAGAAGAAATTTCCAGCGAAGAAAAACCAAAGACGGCTGCTGCGTTTTGATCGTTGGAGCATCGTTGGCGAAGAACGGTCAAGTCTACAACGGAGGTTTGTAATGGTTCTTCCTCTTTTCTTTAGAAAAGCATGAAAATAAACTTAGATTTATTTTTAAGCATGTTTAAACCAATTTTACAGCAGCTTTAAAGTTTTTTTAAAGTTTGTTTGAGTTTTCGTAACGGTATTTTAATGTTAATTAATATACGGCGAAAGGTCCAATCGATGCGCTTCCGCTGCGTGGGGACTTTTATTCCCTTCAATCGGCATCAGAGCCACCGCTGTCCCTATTAATTAATTTTAAAAAGTTGCGATAGGCTCTAATAGGTGAGATTTATGCGTAATGTATGTTCGGTTTGCTTTGAACTGTTTTGGTTAATTTTATGGCCATAGATTTTAATTTTATGTGATTTTGATCATGTAAGGCCCGGTGTTTCGGGTATATTATGTAAAATCGAGTCCTATGTAAGTCCGAGTCTAGAATAGTTTTTGATGAGATGAAAAATGAAGCAATCGCCGCTGAAATCGGGACCAAAATCAGAGAATCGACGCTGAAATCGCCCAGATTCTGCCTCCAGACGCAACAGCGTCGAGACGCTGTCTCAATATCGAAGGCGCTCGGTAAGGAAAGCGCACAGCGTCGGGACGCTACCTCAACAGCGTCTCGACGTTGTCTCGATACGCAGGCGCCAGATAATGAAAGCGCACAGCGTCGATACGCTTTCACGATGGAGGCGCGCATTAGGGTTTCAAAAGGCGCGGTTCAAGGGAAGGCCGGTCCGGTTCGGATCGGTTCGGCTGGGCTGGGACCTATTTGGTCCGGTTCAACCAATTTTTGGCATGGTTCGTGATTTTCGAAGCCGGTTCGAGGTGGTTCGGGGCGGTTCGTGCTGTCTAGACCAATTCCGGAGCTGTACAAGGATTTTTTAGGATATAATTTAGCTAAATTAATGTAATTTAATGCTTTATTTTATCCTAGGGGCCAAAATTAACCGGTTCAATTGCTATTTATATGCTTTATGGATGTCATATAGAATATTTAATCCCACCTTAGGTTATAAACATGCTCATGCATTTTTATATATTATAAAATGTTATAATGTATGTTTAAATGCATGGATTTGTTTTCATATTTTTTAATATAAGTGTATATTAATTATATGAAAAATTGGAAAGCATGAAGCATGTCATTACTTAAATTAAATATAAATGGTTATGTTTAATGTAATGAATGAAGCATGCTTGATTTATTTTCTTGATTGGCTTATAATTGTTATAATAAAAGAAAATCAAAATTGCATGAAGCATGAAACATCCATAGTTAATAATATAATTGTTATATTATTCATGCAATTAATGTGGTTTAATTATTTAATTTGAATGAGATTGTTGAATGAATTAAACCCTAGATTCTTGATTATAGGATTAATCATTAAAATTTGAAATAGTTCTTTAATATTAATGATTAGAAACCGTCAATCTATAATCAAGATTTGCATGCAAACATAAGATCATAGGATAAATTGGATTAATTTTAAATTGTTTAAAAGTAATTAGACCTAGATCGATTTCTAATAGGATTAGAATCTTTTCTTACTTAGAATTAAAAATAGTTTTAATTGACTAAGTAGGAAAAACATTGCTATGATTATAAGGGAACTCCACCGGTAATGATTATTAAAAGTGTTTAATGCACCTAGATCTTTAGAGTAAAGACCTTACATTACTGAGGTTATAAGGGAACTCTCTCGGTAAAGTTTTGTCTAAGGTTGGGGGTATTTAAGTTGACGGTTTACGGAACACCTCCTTCCTGGGAACTGACCCGAACATTGAGTTGAATTAACCATAGTAATGTTGACTTGCAATGTTGGGTTTATTAAAAGAAGTTTAATTCATCCAAAAGATTGTAGTTGAATCCTTTTCATAATTGTTATAATAGGATCAGACTTAGATAGATTGACTTAGCCGAATACTATCTAAGTTTAACAACCCTAAATTAACCGTATGACATTTTCAGTGGGAGGAAAGTTACAAAATGAGATTTAAATCAAGTTTTGCTCATATGTCCCTATATTCACAACGTGAGATTCCTGCTCGGCTTCGAGTCGCCTTAGGAGCGGCCTCCCTTCGGAAAGTGTTTGCATGAATCAATATCAAGGTGAATCGGAAAAATGTCTAGAGTAAGTGGGAGCGGGACACGTGTCAATGTATCCCTCGGTCTCCGCCCATAGTTCACACCGTGAGAGTCCTATGATCCGCCTGCAGGTTGTCCTGGCGCAACCATCCCTTCGGAGGGCCTGATCATAGGATTCGGAACATCGTGAACTCTTGAAAAGGATAGGAGCTCTTAGGCTAATCACCAACAGTTGTCTTTCCCTTCGGTAGCCTGTTGGTGCGTGCCTCTGAGATCTGAAAGTGGGAGGGTTACACTTACGAGGATGAGTTAAAAGTGTTAACAAATCCTTGACCGAACAACGGTGGCTAATGTCTATAGGAATATGAGTTATTCTGGAATTAGAATTAGCTGAGAGGTGTCTCATTTCAAAGGAGGAGTGTCTGATCACCCTTCGGTGGCTGACATTCTAAACCTCTGAAACATCGTTGCAAAACTAAATCGATAGTTTTAGGGTTCTGTGATTGTCTGTTTTGCTAAATTGATTGGATTGTGTGCAATTGCTTGCTTGTATGATGGGTTAAGGCAAAGATAACTAATACGGTCATTGTTTGTTTAAATTTAAGCAATGTCTTCCTCAATTGTCTCTCTGCTTAAAAATGAGAAATTAACCGGCGAAAACTATGCTACGTGGAAGTCGAACCTGAATACGATTCTTGTTGTCGATGATCTGCGGTTTGTCTTAACGGAGGATTGTCCTCCAGCCCCTGCTCGTAATTCATCCCAAGCAGTTAAGGATGCTTATGACCGCTGGACAAAGGCCAATAATAAGACCCGCGTCTATATCTTAGCCAGCTTATCTGAAGTTTTAGCTAAAAGGCATGAGGGCATGGTAACAGCGAGGGAGATTATGAACACTCTCCAGGAGATGTTTGGACAACCGTCCTACCAACTTTAAAACCCTTACGTCCGACCTTACGTCGTATATTAATTAACATTAAAATACCGTTACGAAAACTCAATTAAACTTTAAAACCCTTTTAAAGCTGCTGGAAAATTGGTTTAAACATGCTTAAAAATAAATCTAAATTTATTTTCATGTTTTTCTAAAGAAAAGGGAAAGAACCGTCACATACCTTCGTTGAAGACTTGACCGTTCTTCGCCAACGACGCTCCACGAACGAAAACGCAGCAGCCGCCTTTGCTTTTCGTCGCTGGAAATTCCTTCTTTGAATGACACAATAACCACAGAGGTTACACCGGTATGTCTCTAAGTCTAGGAAGCAAAAGACTTGTGGGAGTCTTTCTCTAAGAGGGAGGCTAGAGAGAATTCTAGGTCTTGTCTTTGAGAGTCTAAGAGCAAGAGCAAGAATGTCAAGTGTCATGACCAATTAGGTCTAGTGTTCTATTTATAGAAGAGAGGCCATGAATAAAATATTCAATTAAATCAATCTTTTCCAAAATTGATTCAATCTTATTCCTTAATTAATCAATCATGATCAATCAATTCCATAATTGATTAATCTTTTCCACAAATGACTAATTACTTCCATAAGTGATTAGATCATTTCCATAAATGATTAATCACTTCCTTAAGTGATTAATTATTTCCATAATTGATTAATTCCCGGTTAATGAATTCTTTAATTAATTAACCACCAATTAAATATCACATATTTAATTCCCGGCCTTCAATTAATTAATTTGCCCAAACACATTTTAGGCCTTAAATTAATTAATTCATTATTTGAACTCTTTCAAACTTCCATAAATTTATATTTGAACTTTTCAAATATTAATTTCTCTCATATTAATATATCAATATATATTATATTTGTTTCCCTTAATAAATTGAACATTTTCAATTTACTTTTATTACTTAGTTGCCTCAAATTACTTTACGAGCTACCAGTGGGACCTAATGGACCTGCAGATCAGAAGCTCCAACGATGTGAGATTAATTGGTCAAACTCATTAACCACATTAATCAATATTCGTTAACTGTGTGTACATTCCACTATAGACTCACAGTTGCACTCTTCTCACTGCAGACATATTTTCTGTGTCCACGGATCTAGACCAATATCGACTAGTTAGTCATTCACGAGTGTCCGTAACACCAGTTGGGTCAAATTACCGTTTTACCCCTGGGTTACCTCTATTTCCTTAAGTACCAGTTCTCCTCTAATGAACAACCTGTTTGTGGTCCAACCATCAAACAGAAAAACCTTTCGTGCCATTGAGAGGGTAGGGCCCTTTGTTCAAGACTCGAAGTAACCACTTAATTGAACACTCATCTGCTTCCCTAAAGTCGGGAAGGAGTGAATTCCATCTTATACGATTATGTTCCCAGCTCCCCATTCGGTCTTGTCCCCAAAGTGGTAGGCTTATTGAGTCGGCGTATTGGCCACTCTCACCCATACAAATCAAAGGACAGTCTCTCATGAGCAGGAGTCCATAATCAACTCAGGATTAAGACTAAGTTGTCTAGGTCGTCCTAGTGAAATAGAAAACCAACTAGTTAACGGTGTTATAACCAGTGGTTACTATTTCGCAGTCCGGTCTTATGCAAACTCATTGCATAGGATACCCCCACTCGCATGACTCCTACACGAACGCGTTGGATCGCAGCGTTTGTATCAAATACAAAGTGGGTCGTATCCATAGTGTTACCAGGATAAGGCATCCAGTCTTATCCCTATACTATAGACCCTTTAGGCTGTTTCTTGAACAATGATCCCATATGTCGCTACATATAGTTCAAGACTCATATTACAGCCTTGGATGTCTAGCTTATTGGATTAGGGTTATTATTAGGCAAAGACAAATATAAAATAACTAATAACAATTAATGGAAAAATATATCAATATTATTTCATTAATATCCGGTCAACGGTTACATTCACTATCTACGAGTTTTAGGGCATAAAACCCAACAGTAAGACCATAGGGTCAACCTCGACCTCGACAAGATGGCTTTAGCTCGGATGAAATGCATGGACTCAAGTCAGATGAGGCGAGGTAGACTCGACAATTCAGGCTCGCATAATCTCAAATCTGGATGAGACGAGGTAGACTCGGTGGTCCAGGCTCGCATGACATGATAGACCCAACCCAGACAAGGCAAGGTAGACCCGACGGTCCAGACCTGCATATGCTCAAATCTAGATGAGGTGAGGTAGACCCGAGGGCCCAGACTTGCGAAAAGTGGTGGGCTCAAGCCAAGTAAGGTGAGGTAGACCCGACAATCTAGGCCCACATAATCTCCAATCCGGATGAGGCGAGGTAGACTCGGTGGTCCAGGCTCGCATGATGTGATGGGCTCAAGCTTAGATGAGGCGAGCTAGACTCGATGGCCCAGGCTCGCATGATCTCGAATCTAGATGAGGCGAGGTAGACCCAAGGGCTCATGCTCGCATATAGGCGTGGGCTCTAAGCTTAAGGGCTTAGGCTCGCATGAATTCAGGTCTAGATGAGACGAGGTAGACCTGGAGGCCTAAGCTCACCTAACTTCCACTGGTTCTAGCTTGAAGGTGATGCTTGGATCAATTGTCTTGTGCACACTTCTGAATACTAAACTTTAATGGTAAAACTGGAGCTTTGACATTAATTGAACTTTTACATTGGAATGGAAATAAATAAAAAATGTTTGACTCCTACGCACTGGAAGCAAAGACAAAACAACTTCATGTTTAATTATATGATAAAATGCAATAAATAAAAAGCTCCAAAACTCTATAAGTTCAGATTCAACATTGGTTGAAGTGTGCCCTGCTTAGCCTCGACCTCGGTCATAGGAGAATCTGTCCCGACCCTCAACGAATTTCCATAAAGGGTCCATCACCGTCTTTGCCTTAGTCATCTTTGGTTGGCCTCGACCATCTCTCGTCAGCCTCGGCCTTAATGGTGAACTCCTTCAGATACCCGTTCTGAATCAGTGTTTCAATCTCATCCTGTAGTTGAATACAATCTCTGGTTGAATGCCCATGATCTCGGTGGAGAAGGTAGTATTGGCTCTTGTCTCTTCTATCGGGATTCGACTTCATCCTCCTTGGGAATTTAAGGAGTCCCGTGTTTCGAATTTCCATCAGAACTCGCTCCTATGGAACAACAGTTGATGTATATTTCTCAAACTTATCAAAGGGATATGCTCGACCTCAGCCATGGTCATTGTCGGCTCGACCTCGGTCGCCATCATCT
This sequence comes from Luffa acutangula, assembly GCA_036850905.1. Taxonomy (NCBI): domain Eukaryota; kingdom Viridiplantae; phylum Streptophyta; class Magnoliopsida; order Cucurbitales; family Cucurbitaceae; genus Luffa; species Luffa acutangula. The sequence continues at coordinate 24,923,543 of CM072089.1, read as the reverse complement.
GTTCGCTGTCTTTTTTCCCTTTTCCTGTCCTGATCGAATGAAGAATGCCTCTTGTGCTCTTGTTCTGACTTCTTTGATCTCAACAACTCTTCTGCACTCATGTACTTCTGGGCCCTGGAAACAAACTCAGCCTAGGTTTGAGGTTGGCTCTTACCTATCGAATTTAGCAGTCTCTCATCTTCTAGTCCAACGGTTATGGCTACCAGGGTTGTTCCATCACTGTATCCTTCTACCTGAAGTGCTTCCTCATTAAAACGAGTTATATAGTCACGCAGACTCTCACCTGGCTGTTGCTTGACAGTTAGGAGGTTGATGTGAGGCTTGCGTTGTTCTCTAGCTCCCATGAATTGTGAGAGGAATGCTCGGGCAAATTCCTTGAAATAGCTGATGGATTTCATTTTCAACGTTTGAAACCATTGCTTGGTTGATCCTGTCAAAGTAAAAGAAAAGGTGTGTCACCTGATCGCATCTGAGACGTCGTGGAAGTCCATCGAGTTCTTGTAGGCGTCTATGTGTTGTATGGGGTCCTTCTTGCCATCATATGGGTTGAACGTGGGTATCTTGAACTTCTGGGACACTTCGGCTTTCATAACTTCATCAGTGAAGGGTGGGTCGATCTGGTCGATTAGTTCTTCCAAATCTTGTTCTCCAGAGTCCTTTGATTTCTACAGGTCTCCCTGTGAATCTCCAAGCTCCTTTAGTGTGTTTTGAAGCTCAGTCTTCTAAGGGAGATTGTCCTTCTTGGACTCGGCCTCAGCCACTCTAGCCTCGCCCTCGACTGTCCTAGCCTCGTTGGCCATTCTACGCTTTTCCTCAATCAGGTTCCTAAAATCTATTATGCGGCTGATACTTGGTTCTAGGCTCCTCAGAACCATGTGTTCTGCATGCTTCAGCCCCTCGACCTTGTTGGTCGCGCTGTTAGTCTTCTTTTCCTTTGATTCTATCTCTGACTCTTTAACGTATTCAATCGACTTCTTTCCCTTCCTCGGATCTCTAATTAAGCCCCCCTCATGAAGTTTGGTGCTAGGACCAGGTTTATCCAAGATTTGAAGTATCCTGGACAAACTTCGATCCATGCCCCTCACCTTATCCTCAAGGGCGACAATTTTGGTGTCAACTTCTTCTCCTCGGCCTCTTCTGCTCGGCCTCGGTTCCCTGGCTTGTACGTCTCTGTGACCTCTGCGGGTTATTATCTTGATGGAAGAGATTGTCGAGGTCTCTTATCAAATAAATTTATAATCCACAACCTCTAAAGCTTACTTGTAGCAGTAGTGGTCGGGGTCGAACACAGGGAGCACGATTATAACTTGTTTATCTTAGATTTATTGTGATGACCGGACTAATGGGGGGTTTTATATTTGGAAAAGAAAGTAAACAATGAAAGAAAACTAATTATGGAAAATGTTGTAAAAGGAAAGTAAGAGAATTAAAGAAAGAAGAAATAACAATACCTCAAAAGTCATGCAACCGGGATAGTCATGGTAAGTTCAATTCAATTAAATCATCAATTTCACTAATAAGTCAAAACAAGTTTAAGCCCGGGGTATTCCGGCAACAAACCAAGAATCATGATCCACTATCACAAACATGCAAACGCTAAGTTTGATTCTAATTTAAACTAATTAATTATCCAATTAACTAATCTAAACCGCATTGGGATCTAGCCGAATTAATTCACATGCAACGGGCAACAAACCACAATTACAATTCATTAAATCATTTAGTTCTAGGGACGCATGCGTATGGACATAACGTTAACCTATATGCTACTAAGAATTAGCAAGTAAATTTAGAGAGGGTGTGGTCAAGGTTGTCAATCTTTCCTACCACAAACTAAATTTATAGAAAAAGAACTAAAATCACATAAACATGCTTTGATAATTCAAACAGGAAATTTCATTAATAGAATATGAACTTACTCTTGACTTCCCGGTTACATGAATGAAGAATCTAGCCTCTTATGGAGCAAAAACAAGTTTGATACATAAAGGAAAGCAATAAAAACTAAGAAGAATGGTGGAAATGGGGAGAGAGATGGACTACAATGTCGTAGTGAATTGTGTATTGAGGGATGATTCTAAACCTACAACAAAGACCTCTATTTATAGGGATTATTGGCCTTCAATTCGAGGTAGAATGGTGCTGAATTGGGTCTTCAAACATGGAAAATTTCAATTCTGGAAAACTACCTTGCGTCTCGATGCTAGGACATAGCGTCTCGACGCTGTCCCTTCAATTTTGGAAAATATTTCTCGGATTGCCCTAGCGTCGCGACGCTGTTGAGCAAGCGTCTCAACTTTGTATGGCGAGAGTCTCGACGCTGATGAGGCTTCAGGAGCAGAATTGTCATTTTACGCTCCGGTTTCGCTCGTTTAAGCCCCGAATTGCTTCCAAAGCTCCGGTGAGGACCTATAGACATATTATACTCATTTTAAAGCATTTTTCGCAAGGAATTCAACTAAGATAAGCAAATTGGGGGATTCTAAGTGTATAATAAATTGGACTTATCACATATTCTCGCGATTTCTGCGGTTGACGGTTAGTTTCTGAAGTTTCTGTGTTTAGATTCCTTTTCCATCCTCTTACTCATTGAATGGCCGATGCGCAGATTTAGCAAGCTTTCTTCCCCACAAACTGTTGGAGATATGCTCAAATAAGAACTGAGTTACACTAGCAAACTGATTACACCTTAACTGGATACTAACAATTACAGTGGAAATAACAATACAAACACTGTATATATGACAAATGTTGCGAATATATGATGTGCAAATTGCTTACCGCAAGTGTACGGGTCAAGTAATAATATAGTGTTTTCGTGTAAAACGAGTGTCGTCCTCTGGATTGGTTTTCTAGCAAATTAAGTATCGTGAATACTTTTGTTCAATTTTATTTAGGGAGCAAAACTCAATGATAAAAGATAAATCTAAAGACAAAAAGCATAAAATAAAAGTGGAGACTCAAATGGAAAGATTCTTAGGAAATTGATTTCATTGATTAAGAATGAGGATTGATTAATAGGAATTAATTGACCGTGCAATTATTCTACAAGCCAAGGAAACTTTTATCACGATTACCTCTCCCGAGTATAATTGATTCTCATGCATATAAACCAACTTGATATCCCTATCTAAGTTCATTAACATGCAAGGCATTATTCAGTTCGGTCCTTGTTATGCTTCTAAAGATATTCCAAATCCCGTCACAAACTTAGAATTTCTACTCTAGTCATGCAATTAAACAAGGTAAGTCTTAGGCCAAATCCTCTCTCCCGAGTTAGATTCAACACTTAAATCATTCAATTAGTGATCAAGTAATTGAAAGCATTAAACACAAAATTGCATGCATAGAATAAAAGCACATTCATACCAAAAATTAATCCAACAAACTTAAACAATTACATCAATCCCTAAGACAAACAACTAGCAATTCATAGTCTCTAAACCATAAACACTAATTGAAAGAAAAGCCATAAAAAATACAAGAGTTAAGGGAAAGAAAAGGGAAAACTCAAATCCGTCGAAACCGGCACGTCCCCGTCACGATCTCCACGTCTTCTCACTTGATTCCCGCTCCTTGGCCTTGCCTTTAGCTCCCACAAAAGGTCTCTAGTCGAAATTAGGGCTAAAATCTAACCAATTGGCCTCCCCAAATCCGTAGCTGAAAAGAGAAATTTATAGAAAATCTGGGGGTAGCGTCGCGACGCTGTCACAGCGTCTCGACACTAAGGAGATAGCGTCTCGACGCTGTCTCTGTTGCCGCCCAATTCAGAAAAAGAAAGGCAGCGTCGAGACGCTCCAAGAGCAGCGTCCCGACGTTGGCCTACGGATGGCTCTCTTTTGACTTCTTCTTGGTTGAATTTTTTCCGTTCTTTAGCCAATTTTCATGTCCCGAACACGTATTTAGCTCCAATTTCTCGATTTAACTCTGAAACATGATTCCTACAAAAAGAACATAAAATGCATAATTTTGGCCAATTAAATATAAAAGACTAGCTTAATTAATTAGGGAAACATAGCTAGCTATGCTCGCTATCAAATACCCCCAAACTTAAGCTTTTGCTAGTCCTCTAGCAAACTAAAAATCAAGCATACAGTGGAAGAATGGATGCAATAATCATAACTCAATCCTCAAGGCTCAAAAGTCAATAGTCAAGCAAGCAAGAGACATGCACATAAGGACCAATGAGGGAGACAAATTAAAAATTTTCCAAAATTAACTTGCACAAGCGAGATCTAACTCAACAAGATCAGACTCTACTAGCTCGGGATTGGATTATTAAACCCTTAGCTCATCTTCCCTCTACACTGGCACTAAGACTTCACTAATGAGTTAATGGAACAAATTAGATTGTTTTCCTCCAAACTTAGGTGCTTATAATTAACAATTAAATTAAGCATGTATATGTGGCACTAGCTTTCACACACCCATTGCAGGGACCCTTAACCTGAGTTTTCTCTGGTTGGCCTAACTGATCACAACAGGGGTAGCTTTTTTTGCCTTAATCTTTATTAAACATTGCAAACTGTGCACAGGCCATGACATAATAATTTTTTCTAACAGTAACAACAAGAATGATTTTTTCTTTATGAGCATAAATAGCATATATTCTTTTCTTTCCTAAGCAAGATCAAACATGCTAATTTGCAAAACATTAACTTTTTAGCTCTTCCCTACACCTATCGAGGTGACAACAAGCATATGAACCTAATAATTCGCTCCTAAGCATTCAAATCCAAATCTAGCCAAGACAAATACTCTACTCATGCAAGCCATCTCCTAGAAAAATTTTAAAAAGTCTCCCTTTTTGGGCACTCATGCTTACAACTCATCGAAAGCTTGAAAATTGACAAGAAAGCTTATCCTAGGAAATCATAGTCATGCAAAAATAGCATCCAAAAAACAACCATATGCTCAAATCAAAGAAAGCTCAAAACTATAGCCCGAACTCAGATGCTCAAGGGCTCCACAAACATGATATTCCACCCCCAAACTTAAAACATGCATTGTCCTCAATGTATAAATCAATAAAGCATAATCAATCATGAGAACAATAAAAGAGTAGGAGGAGTGAACGATACTGCCCTGGAATGATGACCTTTTCATGAATGCTTGGCAAAGACAAGAGCACGGGAACTCCTACAAAACAAAAACATCAAAACATAAAAAACAATAACAAAGTAACTTGGGTTGCCTCCCATAAGCGCTTGTTTATCGTCTTTAGCTCGACGTGCTCGTGCAGTCTGTCAAGGCACATAAAAATTCTCATATTTCTTTGGGCCCTTCTTCCTTGAATCAATATAACCAACGATCGCTAGCAAACTTACTAGCTTCTCATGGGCCCCTGAAACAGAATTATTTTTGGTATTTTTGACTAAAATAAACATAAAAGGAGAAAGATCAAAATAAAGAGACTCTGACTCTAAAACTGCCTCGTGAGAATAGAAAAAGGAATAATCAAAATATACAAAGGATGGAGAAGATAAAACAGACGAAGGCTTTTCAACTTCAAACTCTACCTCCTGAACTTCCTCTGACACTACAAGCTCATTTTCTTTTTCTTCCTCACAAACATGTTCTTGATAGGTGCTCCAACTCTCCAATTCATCCCCACTATTCATGCAACTCACCCCTAACTGCTCATCCTCATCAAGATCGAAAGAACTACGCTCATGAATGGGTGTCAATGAATCATCGACCACATGACTCACTAGACAACTTATGGAAGTGGATCCCATCTCACTAACTTCCTGTGGAGCTTGAAGTCCTCTAATGATTTCATCAATTTTTTGACTCCTCGCTCTAGACTCCTCAATATAATTTTGAACTATGCTTTCCAAGGAAGAATTTTCATTTAAAGGGGTATAACTTGAAGATGAAAAATTGGAATATGGTGTTGAGTAAAAAACCATTCAATTAAAGCAACAATGATAATTAGGCTTCCAATCAAACAATAACCCAACAAGAACAAATGACAAAGACTCAAACAAAAAAGGAAAGAAAAAAAACAAAGAAAACTAAATAGAAAAGGAAAACAAAAACAAATAAGGAAATAAAACAAGTAAGGAAAAAAATCAAACAAATAAAGAAAACACTAAAATATGAATGCAACAAATAAGGAAAAAAATGCAATCTATCTACAAAGTAAAAATACACCCTAAATTAAGACCGAACAATTTTTCCACAATATTAATCTAACTAAATGTGCCAATCCCCGGCAACGGCGCCAAAAACTTGATGTGCAAATTGCTTACCGCAAGTGTACGGGTCAAGTAATAATATAGTGTTTTCGTGTAAAACGAGTGTCGTCCTCTGGATTGGTTTTCTAGCAAATTAAGTATCGTGAATACTTTTGTTCAATTTTATTTAGGGAGCAAAACTCAATGATAAAAGATAAATCTAAAGACAAAAAGCATAAAATAAAAGTGGAGACTCAAATGGAAAGATTCTTAGGGAATTGATTTCATTGATTAAGAATGAGGATTGATTAATAGGAATTAATTGACCGTGCAATTATTCTACAAGCCAAGGAAACTTTTATCACGATTACCTCTCCCGAGTATAATTGATTCTCATGCATATAAACCAACTTGATATCCCTATCTAAGTTCATTAACATGCAAGGCATTATTCAGTTCGGTCCTTGTTATGCTTCTAAAGATATTCCAAATCCCGTCACAAACTTAGAATTTCTACTCTAGTCATGCAATTAAACAAGGTAAGTCTTAGGCCAAATCCTCTCTCCCGAGTTAGATTCAACACTTAAATCATTCAATTAGTGATCAAGTAATTGAAAGCATTAAACACAAAATTGCATGCATAGAATAAAAGCACATTCATACCAAAAATTAATCCAACAAACTTAAACAATTACATCAATCCCTAAGACAAACAACTAGCAATTCATAGTCTCTAAACCATAAACACTAATTGAAAGAAAAGCCATGAAAACTACAAGAGTTAAGGGAAAGAAAAGGGAAAACTCAACTCCGTCGAAACCGGCACGTCCCCGTCACGATCTCCACGTCTTCTCGCTTGATTCCCGCTCCTTGGCCTTGCCTTTAGCTCCCACAAAAGGTTTCTAGTCGAAATTAGGGCTAAAATCTAACCAATTGGCCTCCCCAAATCCGTAGCTGAAAAGAGGAGTTTATAGAAAATCTGCGGGTAGCGTCGCGACGCTGTCACAGCGTCTCGACGCTAAGGAGATAGCGTCTCGACGCTGTCTCTGTTGCCGCCCAATTCAGAAAAAGAAAGGCAGCGTCGAGACGCTCCAAGAGCAGCGTCCCGACGCTGGCCTACGGATGGCTCTCTTTTGACTTCTTCTTGGTTGAATCTTTTCCGTTCTTTAGCCAATTTTCATGTCCCAAACACGTATTTAGCTCCAATTTCTCGATTTAACTCTGAAACATGATTCCTACAAAAAGAACATAAAATGCATAATTTTGGCCAATTAAATATAAAAGACTAGCTTAATTAATTAGGGAAACATAGCTAGCTATGCTCGCTATCAATATATTGACAATAAATAGTCGAGGCACGCTTACAAAGCGCTGTTCTGAAGACAATTATTCGCTCTGCACGGGTTGCTAGCAGGCTACAGCGATCGTCTCAGCAGGATACAACGACTAACTTCGGTAGAACAGCAACCTCGAACTACTCGGATCTGGCAGAACTCTTGGATACTTGCTCTCAACTCGACTCAAGATCAAAGGAAACAAAGAAAGAAGGAAGAATGCTCCAAATGGAATGGGATGATTCAAATGAAGAAACAAGTTGCTATTTATAGGCTAGCAACTTAGTAACTCCAAAGAACAAAAGTAAATGAAATTGAAACATATGAAAAATGTAACTCAATTGAGTTATAAAATCAAATTTAACTTCCATATGTTAAATTTGTAATTGAAACTTCAAATTGAATTTAAACACTTTCTTTCACATTTATTTGTATAAATTTACCAACATTATTTGTATAAATATCCAACAATCCCCCACATGAAAGAAATTGAGAAAATCAAAACAAAAATGTTGAGAGCAAATAGACAAGCTATGCATCAGGAGAGGTGTCTTCTGGACTTGAACCTTCCTTAGTGAATATCTATCGAATTTACCGAAGAAATAGTGAGACCAAGCTCTGGAACTATCCTTCTTGTTGGTGAATTAAGACAACAGACATCACACATAACTCATCTTGTATCTTTGAGTTCTATACGTTTGTGTCCGTTTTGGTCCTGAACAAGATCCCGATTTCATGAGAGTTTTAGAGAACGTAAGCCATTCGAAAAGTTCTCATAGAAGCGACCCACTTCTACTCTCACATAGGTGATATTGATTAAGAGTATTATGTCATTACTCCTCTTGTAAACAAGATATCAACATGACCTTAACATCAAGGGATTACACACTCTACAACATCATAGAAATGGGAAGAAACTATAAGTTTCTAGTGTGTCAATTATAAATTATCCAGCCAGTTTGCCTATTGAACCTAGATCTTGGGATCTCCAGTCAACTAGGTCAGGTTACCACCAAATAATTTATTTCATAGGCTTTAGCCCCATTTCCCTCGATGTATACATCACTTGCTCTCTTGACAATCCTTTCGTTAAAGGATCTGCTATATTCTCTTTGGATTTCACATAATCAATTGAAATTATTCCATTAGAGAGCAATTGTCTTATCGAATTATGTCTTCGTCTAATATGTCGCGACTTTCCATTATAGACATTATTCTTGGCTCTCATAGAGGCCGCTACATTGTCACAATAAATACATATTGTGTTTACAGGCTTCAACCATAATGGAATATCTTCAAGATAATTTCGAAGCCATTCAGCTTCTTCTCCAACTTTGTCAAGAGCTATAAACTCTGACTCCATAGTAGAACGCGCTATACACGTCTGTTTTGAAGATTTCCATGATACAGCTGCTCCACCTAAGGTAAAAATATACCCACTGGTAGACTTAGTCTCCATGCTATCAGAAATCCAATTAGCATCACTAAATCCTTCCAGTACATGTGGATCCCTCATATAATGCAATCCATGGTTCAGAGTGTACTTCAAGTACCTTAGAACTCTAACTAAAGCATTCCAATGATCATGCCCAGGATTGCTGGTGTATCTTGCTAACCTTCCTATAGAATAGGCTATATCAGGTCTTGTACAATTCATTATGTACATTAAACTACCAATAACTCTAGAGTATTCTAGAGGAGACACACCTTCACCACTATTCTTCTTTAACTTACAACTTGGATCAAATGGAGTAACTGCAGGTTTACTCTCAAATTGATCAAATTTTCTCAACACTTTCTCTATGTAGTGAGATTGAGAAAGTATGTACCCACTTGGATTTCTTGTTATACGAATTCCAAGTATAACATCAGCAAGACCAAGGTCTTTCATATCAAAGTTGGATTTCAACATCCTTTTAGTGGAATCAATGACACTTCTATTTGTGTCCATTATCAACATATCATCCACATACAAACAAATGATGACACAATCTTGATCTATGGTTTTAACATAGACACATTTATCACACTCATTTATCTTGAATCCATTAGATAACATAGTGTGATCAAACTTTTCATGCCATTGTTTGGGTGCTTGTTTCAACCCATAAAGAGACTTGACAAGTTTACAAACTTTATCTTCAAGTCCTTTTACAACAAACCCTTCAAGTTGTTCCATATAAATTTCTTCATCTAATTCTCCATTTAAAAATGCAGTTTTCACATCCATTTGGTGTATTTCCAAATTTTGTAAATCTGCTATTGCAATTAACATCCTTATAGATGTAATTCTCGTCACTGGAGAATAGGTATCAAAGAAATCTATCCCTTCTTTTTGACGAAAGCCTTTAGCAACAAGGCGGGCTTTGTACTTATCAATAGTGTCATCAACCTTTAGCTTTCTTCTAAAAATCCATTTACTACTAATTGGTTTACTACCAGGAGGTAGATCAACCAATACCTATGTTTTGTTCTACAAAATGGATTCTATCTCACTATTGATACCTTCCTTCCAATAAGGTGCATTCGGAGATGTCACAGCTTCTTGAAAAGTTTGAGGCTCACCATCTATCATATATGTTATGAAATCAGGTCCAAAGGAAGTAGCTTTCTTAGCTCTTTTGCTTCTCCTTGGTTCAAACTCAGTATTCTGATCGTCTTGACCTTTCGGAGAGCTAGCCTCATAATGCCTTTTGACACCACCACTCATGTGTCTTTCCTCTTTTAAAGGAAATACATCCTCGAAAAACTCAGCTTCAATAGATTCCATAATGGTATTATTATTAATATCAGATATTTCTGATTTAATCACCAAGAATCTATACGTAGCACTATGCAAAGCATAGCCTATAAAGACACAATCAATTGTCTTAGGTCCTAGTTTAGTCCTTTTTGGTAAAGGAACTTGTACCTTTGCCAAACACCCCCACACTTTCAACATTTTATATGAGGGTAACTTTCTATTCCACACTTCATAAGGCGACTTATCAATCTTCTTTTGTGGAATTCTGTTTAGTATAAAATTTGCTGTAAGCAAAGCCTCCCCCCACAAATTATGGTGTAAACCTGAACTATTTAACATGCAATTAACCATGTCTTTTAAAGTTCGGTTCTTTCTTTCAGCTACACCATTTTGTTGTGGTGTATAAGGTGCTGTAGTTTGATGGACTATACCATTAACTTCACAAAATTCATAAAATGATGATGATTCATATTCACCACCTCTATCTGATCTAAGCACCTTTACTTTCTTCTCAAGTTGATTTTCAACATCTGCCTTATATGCTTTAAAAACATTTAAGGTTTCATCCTTACTATGTCATAAATATACATAGCAATATTTACTGCAATCATCAATAAATGTGACAAAATACTTCTTACCGCCTCTTGTGGGGGTACTTTTCATGTCACATACATCACTGTGGATTAAATCAAGTACTTCATTACTTCTTTCCACGGATGAAAATGATTTTCTAGCAAACTTTGATTCAACACAAATCTCGCATTTGTGTCTATTATCAATGTTGAACTTAGGCAGAAGTCCTAAACTTACCATTCTTTGTAAAGAACGATAATTGACATGCCCCAACCTAGAATGCCATACATCACACAACTCAACAATATAAGCAGAAGAGTTGTTATTATTATTATTATTCTTGGGCATTTGTGCCAGTACATTCAGTTTGAACATGCCATCATTTAGATAGCCTTTTCCAACATACATACCCCTTTTTGTCAGAATAAATTTATCTAACTCAAACACAAGCTTGAACCCATTTTTATTAAGTAGGGTTCCTGACACTAGATTCTTTCGAATCTCTGGCACATGCCACACATCATTGAGTGTAAGTATCTTTCCAGAAGTCCATTTCAGCAGGACCTTCCCTTTACCTGCCTCAGAGGCAGTTGAAGCATTTCCCATGTACAGCTTCTCACCACCATCTAGCTTCTCATATGTGGTGAATAAGGACTTATCCTTACAAATGTGCCTAGTATCACCAGTATCAATCCACCAGCCTTTGGTGTCAGAGGCCATATTTACCTCAGAGATGACAACAACAAGATCATCACTCTCCACAATATTGGTCTGATTGTTGGAGTTTTGTCCCTTTTTATGTCTACAATCGGCAGCAACATGGCCACTTTTACCACAAACCCAGCAAACTCCACGAATGCGCTTGTTGACGTCATTCCTCGGTCGAGGATTCACATTCCTCTTCTTGAGTTGTTGCTTCTTGGGACCATGTTTTGAAGATTCATCAATATGCGCATTAGCTTCAACTCCCAACGAAACTTTCTCCTTTTCTATTATCCTCTTCAATGCGGAGTTTGACTGCAAGATTCTCCATGGAAAGCTCCTTTCGCTTGTGCTTAAGATAGCATTTGAAGTCCTTCCAAGAAAGAGGTAGCTTCTCAATCACAACAGCAACTTGGAATGGTTCACTGATGCCCAATCCTTCACTTTGCAAATCACTAATGATAATTTGCAATTCTTCCATCTGATTGACTACCAACTTGGTATCAATCATCTTATAATCTAAGAATTTTCCCACGAGAAACTTCTTAGTACCAGCATCTTCCAGCTTATACTTCTTGTCTAACGCCTCCCACAATAGCCTTGAAGTAGTATAAGCATTGCAGTAGACATTATACAAGGTGTCTTCAAGACCACTCAATATATAATTGTGGCATAAAAAATCTGAATGCATCCATGCCTGCTTGGCAGCTTCAGTTTCAGAAGTAACACCTTCTGGTGGGGTAACTGGGCAATCTTCCTTCAAGATGTGAGCAAGGTTCAGTGTGGTGAGGTAGAAGATCATCTTCTGTTGCCACCTCTTGAAATTTTCTCCCTTGAATTTCTCTGGTTTTTCAGCATGAGTTTTGAGGATGGTCGATCCCATCATGGTAGCACCAGCAACATTAGTGGAAGAGTTTGCAGCCATCAGTTCAAGATTAATTGTCTTCAGATTGTTGGAGATATGCTCAAATAAGAACTGAGTTACACTAGCAAACTGATTACACCTTAACTAGATACTACCAATTACAGTGGAAATAACAATACAAACATTGTATATATGACAAATGTTGCGAATATATTGACAATAAATAGTCGAGGCACGCTTACAAAGCGCTGTCCTGAAGACAATTATTCGCTCTGCACGGGTTGCTAGCAGACTACAGCGATCGTCTCAGCAGGATACAACGACTAACTCCGGTAGAACAGCAACCTCGAACTACTCGGATCTGGCAGAACTCTTGGATACTTGCTCTCAACTCGACTCAAGATCAAAGGAAACAAAGAAAGAAGGAAGAATGCTCCAAATGGAATGAGATGATTCAAATGAAGAAACAAGTTGCTATTTATAGGCTAGCAACTTAGTAACTCCAAAGAACAAAAGTAAATGAAATTGAAACATATGAAAAATGTAACTCAATTGAGTTATAAAATCAAATTTAACTTCCATATGTTAAATTTGTAATTGAAACTTCAAATTGAATTTGATGTTTCAATCCATCTTGAAACTCTTGAAAAGTTGAATTTAAACACTTTCTTTCACATTTATTTGTATAAATTTACCAACATTATTTGTATAAATATCCAACACAAACGACACCAACTGTTGATGGTCAAATTTGGACAGGAAGAACTCACCTGACCTTCACGTGCCACCAACAGTAAATTTGTTTGAGAGGGGGGAAAACGTGGCCTGCAAGATAGTAAAATCTGCACACCAGTGTGGTGCTTGCCACATCGCCTCTGATGCTTAAGTCAGCAAGTAGAATGATGGGAATCAAAAGAGCAAGAGCAAGAGGAGAATCGGAGAATAGAGTTTGGGATCCCTTCTTCAGTGACGAAGAAGGGTTTAAATATCTTTTCTTGTCTTAGGGTTTCTAGGCCTTCGGAGATTATTCGGGCTGAACCAGATGAACCGGGGCGTCTAGGGGCACTAGGGACCGAGCGGAGGGGAGGACACTCGACCCACACGAGTGGGTCGAATGGTCGGCCTCGACCCGAGGGCAAGGCCGAGCATGGGATTGGGTCGTCTCGGCTCAATCCCTTCGGTTGAGTCTCCTCCGGGGTCCGCTTTCTGGTCATGCTTCCGGGTTAGTGCTACGTTGTCTTGTTTAGTCCTCGAATTCCAGAGTGATCCAAAATCACTTACAACATCATATAAATAGAATAAAAAATATTATATAAGTGATATTTGGCTTTATTTTCTATCAATAATTTTTTGCTTGTTGGTTTTCTATTAGGTCTATCATTGGTATACTATATCATAGAATAAAAAAGATCATTAAATGATATTTGATTTTGATTTCTATCAATAATTGTTTAATTGCCATATAGACATTTTTATGTCTATTAGAGATAAACATCATGTAATAATAGTCCATAAGTAATAAACATCTATCAATGTTATCACTTATATGTCTATTATTTTTTTTTTAAGGAAAAATAAAGACTATGACTCATGCAGGTCTTGAACCTGCAACCTTAAAGTATAGACATTTTCACTCCTTATATGTCTATTACTTTTTTTTCTATATACTGTACAATGGTACATCAATAATATATAGAGGTAAAAAGGGAATTGTATGAAAATGTCTTAATAGACACTCAAATCCTTTTTAGGGGGAAAAATCAATTATATCCCTAAACTTTGGAGATTTTATCACTTAAAAGTCCAAACTAATAATTGTACCAATTTGTATCCTAAACTTTCATAAGTGAATCAATTTAGACCTTTCGTTAGAATTTTGTTTTAAAACCATCAATGCATAACTTTCACACGTGTATAAGATTTCTTTAAATGTAAGGATTGATGTAAATTAGAGGGAAATGTTGGAATCAAATAGATAATAACAAATTTTCATTAATATGTGTGGTTTTTCATCCTCTTGTCTTTCTCTACTTATTTTAAAAGAATTATATAATAATTTTTATTGCTACTTTGGTAGGTCTTTGGGAGAATAATAATTTTATTGAGGTGATTTTGAGTTCATTTTAAATGGAATAGAAATGGAATATGTAAACTGTTTAAGTTATAGAAGTTTTAGGTTTAAGTTGATACAATTTAGTTTGAGTTTTTAATTGATACAACCCCTAAAGTTTAGGCGTATAAATTGATTTTTTTGCCTGTCCTAAAATGTCACATTTGCAAAAATCATAACCATGTTGACATACTAGAAAATACGAAAATATAAATTTTCACTCAAAAAAATTTCAAATAAAAACACATTGACTAACATTATTAAGTTAATTTATAACTAATAAGTTTTTTTTTAAAAAAAAAATATTACATTTGTAATTGCTTATTACAAAAAATACTATAGTTGTAATTGATTGAATCAAAATATTTAAGTTCTAAAAATTTTAAAAAATTGATCCTAAATAAATATAGACTTTAACATATATTTTTCGAGTTGTTTCTTTATCAAATAATAGACTGAAAATAGAACCATATTCAAAAAGAAAATTTTGTCTCTATTTTTATTTTAGCTAGAAAGAATTTTAATTACATTCTTTTTGTTTCTCTGCCCAATAATGCATATGTACACATGAGATTATCGCTTATCATTAATTTATTATATAATGACTGGATAATAACAATAAACTAATAACCTTTTTTTCCCTTTTGAAGTTTAGTAATCAATAATATTTAATTTATGAGACAAAGTAAGCCTAACTAAGCGGTAATTGGTATATACACCCTCGACCACGAAGTCAAAGGTATGAGTTCCTCACCTCCAAATGTTGTTTAACTTAAAAAAATAAATAAATAAATTAAAAAAAAAAAAAAAACTTTATTTAAAAACTTTATTTTTCGTAATTGACTTAAAATTCGTTTGATAACCATTTGGTTTTTTATTTTGAAAAATTAAGCTTATAAATAATATTTCCACCTATAAATTTCTTTGTTTTGTTATCGACCATTTTTCTCATGTCTTTAAAAACTAAGTCAAATTTTGAATACTAAAAATAAAAATTACAAAACTTGTTTTATTTGTGAAATTTGGTTAAGAATTCAAATGTTTCTGTAAGGGACTACCAGACATGGCACAAATCTCCACAATAGTATGATATGAAGGGAATAAAAGTCCCCACGCAGCGGAAGCGCATCGATTGGACCTTACGCCGTATATTAATTAACATTAAAATACCGTTACGATAACTCAAACAAAACTTTAAACAACCTTTAGAGCCGCTGTAAATTGGTTTAAACATGCTAAAATAAATCTAAATTTATTTTTAAAACTTTTCTAAAGAAAAGAGGAACAACCGTTACAAACCTCCGTTGTAGACTTGACCGTTCTTCGCCAACGACGCTCCACGAACGAAAACGCAGCAACTGCTTTAAGGTTTTCTTCGCTGGAAATTCTTCTTTGATTGACACAATCACCACAGAGGTTACACCGGTATGTCTCTAAGTCTAGGAGGCAAAAGACTTGTGGGAGTCTTTCTCTAAGAGGGAGGCTAGAGAGAATTCTAGGTCTTGTCTTTCAAGAGTGTCAAGTGTCTCAAGTGTCGTGACCAAATAGGTCTAGTGTTCTATTTATAGAAGAGAGGCCATGAATAAAATATTCAATTAAATCAATCTTTTCCATAATTGATTCAATCTTTATTCCTTAATTAATCAATCATGATTAATCAATTCCATAATTGATTAATCTTTTCCACAAATGACTAATTACTTCCATAAGTGATTAGATCATTTCCTTAAATGATTAATCACTTCCTTAAGTGATTAATTATTTCCATAATTGATTAATTCTCGGTTAATGAATTCTTTAATTAATTAACCACCAATTAAATATCACATATTTAATTCCCGACCTAGAATTAATTAATTTTGCCCAAACACATTTTAGGCCTTAAATTAATTAATTCATTATTTTGAACTCTTTCAAACTTCCATAAATTTATATTTGAACTTTTCAAATATTAATTTCTCTCATAATAATATATCAATATATATTATATTTGTTTCCCTTAATAAATTGAACATTTTCAATTTACTTTTATTACTTAGTTGCCTCAAATTACTTTACGAGCTATCAGTGGGACCTAATGGACCTGCAGATCAGAAGCTCCAACGATGTGAGATTAATTGGTCAAACTCATTAACCACATTAATCAATATTCGTTAACTGTGTGTACATTCCAGTATAGACTCACAGTTGCACTCTTCTCACTGCAGACATATTTTCTGTGTCCACGGATCTAAGACCAATATCGACTAGTTAGTCCTTCACGAGTGTCCGTAACACCAGCTGGGTCAAATTACTGTTTTACCCCTAGGTTACCTCTATTTCCTTAAGTACCAATTCTCCTCTAATGAACAACCTGTTTGTGGTCCAACCATCAAACAGAAAACCCTCTCGTGCCATTGAGAGGGTAGGGCCCTTTGTTCAAGACTCGGAGTAACCACTTAAGGGAACACTCATCTGCTTCCCTAAAGTCGGGAAGGAGTGAATTCCATCTTGTACGATTATGTTCCCAGCTCCCCATTCAGTCTTGTCCCCAAAGTGGTAGGCTTATTGAGTCGGCGTATTGGCCACTCTCACCCATACAAATCAAAGGACAATCTCTCATGAGCAGGAGTCCATAATCAACTCAGGATTAAGACTAAGTTGTCTAGGTCGTCCTAGTGAAATAGAAAACCAACTAGTTAACGGTGTTATAACCAGTGGTTACTATTTCGCGGTCCGATCTTATGCAAACTCATTGCACAGGATACCCCCACTCGCATGTCTCCTACACGAACGCGTTGGATCGCAACGTTTGTATCAAATACAAAGTGGGTCGTATCCATAGTGTCACCAGGATAAGGCACCCAGTCTTATCCCTATACTATAGACCCTTTAGGCTGTTTCTTGAACAATGATCCATATGTCACTACATATAGTTCAAGACTCATATTACAGCCTTGGATGTCTAGTTTATTGGATTAGGGTTATTATTAGGCAAAGACATATATAAAATAACTAATAACAATTAATGGAAAAATATATCAATATTATTTCATTAATATCCGGTCAACGGTTACATTCACTATCTACGTGTTTTAGGGCATAAATCCCAACAAACTCCCACTTGAACTAAAACACTAGTTAGTGGGATATAAATGCAATAATCTAAAGCTGGAAATACAATGAACTAGGTCATCCTTATACCCATTATACATTTCTCCCACTTGCCCTAGATTAGATGGCATACATATCTCGTAGACCTAGACCTTCTAGATGACCCTCAAACACTTAAGCCGTGAGAGCCTTCGTAAATGGATCAGCGATGTTGTGCTCCGAGGCGATCTTAGTGATGATCACATCTCCTCGTTGCACAATCTCCCGTATCAGGTGATACTTCCTCTCGATGTGTTTACCTCGTTTGTGGCTTCGAGGTTCTTTTGAGTTGGCTACAGCCCCACTATTGTCACAATATAGTGTTATGGGCACGTCCATATTCGGAACCACTTCCAAATCAGTCAAGAACTTTCTGAGCCATACTGCCTCCTTAGCTGCTTCGCAAGCTGCTACATACTCAGCCTCCATGGTTGAGTCTGCTATGCATCCTTGTTTGATGCTTCTCCATACTACTGCTCCTCCATTAAGGGTGAATACTTACCCTGATGTGGATTTCCTTGAATCCTTATCAGCTTGAAAGTCAGAGTCAGTGTATCCAGTAAGAATCAAATCCTTAGCTCCATACACAAGCATGTAGTCCCTCGTTATCCGAAGATACTTGAGGATATTCTTAACCGCTCCCCAGTGGTCCAACCCTGGATTAGACTGATACCTATTGACTACTCCCACTGCATAACATATGTCAGGCCTAGTGCAGAGCATAGCATACATTAAGCTGCCCACAGCTGAGGCGTAGGGAATGTGTCTCATGTTCTCAATTTCTTGAGGTGTCTTAGGAGACTGTTCCTTAGACAGGTGTACCCCATGTCTGAAGGGTAGTAGTCCCTTCTTGGAGTTTTGCATCGAATATCGAGACAACATCTTGTCAATATACGTTGCTTGAGACAGAGCTAGCGTTTTGTTCTTACGATCCCTAATGATTTGGATTCCCATAACATATTGAGCCTCTCCCAGATCTTTCATTTGGAATTGGGCTGCTAGCCATTTCTTAATGTCAGTGAGGTATCCTACATCATTCCCAATGAGTAGGATATCGTCTACATAAAGTATTAGAAAAGCTACTTTCCTTTTGTTGATTTTCTTGTACACACAAGGCTCATCAACGTTTTGGTCAAAGCCAAAAGATTTGATTGCAGTATCAAATCTAATGTTCCATGATCTGGATGCTTGTTTCAATCCATAAATGGATCGATTGAGCTTACAAACCTTTTGTTCCTGACCTTGGCCTATGAACCCTTCGGGTTGAGACATGAAGATATTCTCTTCAAGATTACCATTCAGAAAGGCACTCTTGACGTCCATTTGCCATATTTCATAGTCATAATATGTGGATATGGATAAGAGAATTCTTATGGACTTTAACATGGCTACAGGAGAAAAGGTTTCTTCATAGTCAACCCCTTCCTTTTGGGTATAACCATTTGCCACTAGTCTAGCTTTGAAGGTCTGTACCTTTCCAGCTGCATCTCTTTTTCTCTTATAGATCCATTTGCATCCTATGGGTTTTACCCCATTTGGTAGATCTGTAAGTTCCCATACAGAATTGGAGTACATTGACTCCATTTCCAGGTTCATGGCTTTGACCCATTCATCCTTATCTTCGTCATTCATTGCCTGTCGATAGGACAATGGATCCTCAATGCCATCATTAGGTATGACAACCTGAGTTTTAGTTAAACCCAAGTAGCGGTCAGGTTGTAATACAACCTTCCCACTGCGTCGAGGCATTCCCAACATTTGAGATGGACGGGATGGATCTGAAGAACTAGTTCCTTCATCAACCCTTGTTGAAGGTCCAACTTCATCAACAACTCTTGATGATTCTTCAGTAGCTTCTCTAATATTATTTTGTTGTGTGGTTTATGATCTCTCATGTGGTCTTCCTCTAAGAAAGTGGCGTTTGTCGATACAATCACCTTATTTTCTTGTGGGTCGTAGAAATAACCACCTCTCGTTTCTTTAGGGTAACCAACAAATTGGCACAGTTTTGAACGAGGTTCCAGTTTCTTAGGATTTGTCACAAGCACGTGTGCTGGACAACCCCAGATGCGAAAGTGATGCAAACTAGGTTTACGCCCCTTCCATAATTCGAAAGGTGTTTCAGAAACACTTTTCGAGGGAACATTGTTCAAGACGTATACTGTAGTCTCTACTGCATACCCCCAAAACGAGCTAGGCAATTGAGCATAGCTCATCATTGATCGAACCATGTCTAACAAGGTTCTATTTCTCCTTTCTGACACACCATTCTGCTGAGGTGTACCAGGGGCTGAGAGTTGAGATTGGATTCCATGTTCTATCATATAATCCTGGAATCTTTGATCCATATACTCCCCTCATCGATCAGATCGAAGTACTTTAATAGATTTACCTAATAGGTTTTCAACTTCAGCCTTAAACTCCTTAAACTTTTCAAGGGCTTCAGACTTATGTCCCATTAGGTACAAGTAACCATATCTTGAATAATCATCTATAAAAGAGATGAAATATTCGTGCCCTCCTCGAGCTTTTACATTCATTGGACCACACAGATCCGAATGTATTAACTCTAAGGGTTCTTTGGCTCTGTAACCTTTTCCAGTAAAGGGTCTCTTGGTCATTTTTCCCTCGAGACAAGATTCAGAAGGTGGTAGTGAATCATCTTCTAACTTGCTTAGAAGTCCATTCTTTACCAAACGACCGATCCTATCGATGTTTATATGACCAAGTCTAAGATGCCAAAGATGAGTATTGTTACTTGATGGAGAAATCTTTTGCCTTTTTCTTTGAGTTTCAGCAGTTTTAAATAATTCGTGATTTAAAAGTGCTTTATTTTCGGTTGGTCTTAAAACGTATAAGTTATTTTCCAATTTGGCTGAACAAATAAGTACACCATTTTTATAAATGAACGCTTCATTCATATCAAAAGTAACTGTATAAGATTGTTCAATCAAACATGAAATAGAAATTAAGTTCCTCTTAATCTTGGGAACGATTAACAAACTTTCTAAAAGTAAGAATCTATTTCTAAAAAATAACTTCGCAGCTCCCACTACTTTAGCTGAAATGACTTCTCCAGTTCCGACCCTGAGTGTCATTTCCCCATCATTCAACTGCCGAAAGGAACTATTTTCCTGAAAAGAAGAGCAAACATGATTAGTTGCTCCTGAATCAAGTATCCAGGTAAACTCATCATGTTCTACCAGGCATGTTTCTAAAACAAGTAAATCAAATTTACCTTCCTTTTCCTTCTTTTTCTCAGCAAGGTACTTTGGGCAGTTTCTCTTCCAATGTCCATCTACATTGCAGTGGAAACACTTGCCCTTGTCTGCCATATCTTTGGCTTTTCCCTTGCTTTTAGCAGCAGTGCTGGGAGCTTTCCCCTTGTTTCCTTTCTTCTTCTGAGTTTTCTTTGAAGAAGTGGCTACAAATTTAGTTCCAGAGGATGAACCCTTCTCGAACTTTCTTTTAGAGTGGACAACGTTTGCCTCTCCTTCTATCTGTCCCTTATTCTTAAGAAGAGACTGATAGAGTTGTAGCTCATTCAGGAGGCTAGTCAGGTTGAATGTTATTTTATTCATCGTTGCATTGCTTCTAAACTGTAGAAAACTCTTCGGAAGAGATTCTAAGATGAATGCAACCTGACTACGCTCATCTATGACCGCCCCGTTTGCCTCTGCCACGTTGAATTGGACCATCATATCCAGGACATGCTCCCGAACAGACGTGCCCTCTTTCATGCGACAGCTATAAACGTATTTGAGAGCGTCATGGTGGAGTTGGTAGGACGGTTGTCCAAACATCTCCCGGAGAGAGTTCATAATCTCCCTCGTTGTTACCATGCTCTCATGCCTTTTAGCCAAAACTTCAGATAAGCTGGCTAGGATATAGACGCGAGTCTTATCATTGGCCTTTGTCCAGCGGTCATAAGCATCCTTAACTACTTGGGATGCATTACGAGCAGGGGCTGGAGGACAATCCTCCGTTAAGACGAACCGCAGATCATCGACAACAAGAATCGTATTCAGGTTCGACTTCCACGTAGCATAATTTTCACCGGTTAATTTCTCATTTTTAAGCAGAGAGACAATTGAGGAAGACATTGCTGAAATTTAAACAAACAATGACCGTATTAGTTATCTTTGCCTTAACCCATCATACAAGCAAACAATTGCACACAATCCAATCAATTTAGCAAAACAGACAATCACAGAACCCTAAAACTATCGATTTAGTTTTGCAACGACGTTTCAGAGGTTTAGAATGTTAGCCACCGAAGGGTGATCAGGCACTCCTCCTTTGAAATGAGACACCTCTCAGCTAATTCTAATTCCAGAATAACTCATATTCCTATAGACATTAGCCACCGTTGTTCGGTCAAGGATTTGTTAACACTTTTAACTCATCCTCGTAAGTGTAACCCTCCCACTTTCAGATCTCAGAGGCACGCACCAACAGGCTACCGAAAGGAAAGACAACTGTTGGTGATTAGCCTAAGAGCTCCTATCCTTTTCAGGAGTTCACGATGTTCTGAATCCTATGACCAGGCCCTCCGAAGGGATGGTTGCGCCAGGACAACCTGCAGGCGGATCACAGGACTCTCACGGTGTGAACTATGGGCGGAGACCGAGGGATACGTTGACACGTGTCCCGCTCCCACTTACTCTAGACATTTTTCCCATTCACCTTGATATTGATCCATGCAAACACTTTCCGAAGGGAGGCCGCTCCTAAGGCGACTCGAAGCCGAGCATGAATCTCACGTTGTGAATATAGGGACGTAGGAGCAAAACTTGATTTAAATCTCGTTTTGTAATTTTCCTCCTATTGAAAATGTCCTAAGGTTAATATAGGGTTGTTTAACTTAGATAGTATTCGGCTAAGTCAATCTATCTAAGTCTGATCCTATTATAACAATTATGGAAAGGATTCAACTGCAATCTTTTGGGTGAATTAAACTTCCTTTAATAAACCCAACATTGCAAGTCAACATTACTATGGTTAATTCAACTCAATGTTCGGGTCAGTTCCCAGGTAGGAGGTGTTCCGTAAACCGTCAACTTAAATACCCCCAGCCTTAGACAGAACTTTACCGAGAGAGTTCCCTTATAACCTCAGTAATGTAAGGTCTTTACTCTAAAGATCTAGGTGCATTAAACACTTTTAATAAACCTAGTGACATTGCATGCTAACATTTAACTATGATTAATTCAACTCCGGTATTCCAGGTCAGTTCCCAGGTAGGAGGTGTTCCGTAAACCGTCAACTTAAATACCCCCAGCCTTAGACAGAACATTACTGGTAGAGTTCCCTTATAATCATAGCAATGTTTTTCCTACTTAGTCAATTAAAACTATTTTTAAATACTAAGTAAGAAAAGATTCTAATCTTATTAGAAAACGATCTAGGTCTAATTAATTTTAAACAATTTAAAATTAATCCAATTTATCCTATGATCTTATGTTTGCATACAAATCTTGATTATAGATTGACGGTTTCTAATCATTAATATTAAAGAACTATTTCAAATTTTAATGATTAATCCTATAATCAAGAATCTAGGGTTTAATTCATTCAACAATCTCATTCAAATTAAATAATTAAACCACACTAATTGCATGAATAATATAACAATTATATTATTAACTATGGATGTTTCATGCTTCATGTAATTTTTTATTTTCTTTTATTATAACAATTATAAGCCAATCAAGAAAATCAATCAAGCATGCTTCATTCATCACATTAAACATAACTATTTATATTTAATGACATGCTTCATGCTTTCCAATTTTTCATATAATTAATATAAACTTATATTAAAAAATATGAAAACAAATCCATGCATTTAAACATACATTATAACAATTTATAATATATAAAAAATGCATGAGCATGTTTATAACCTAAGGTGGGATTAAATATTCTATATGACATCCATAAAGCATATAAATAGCAATTGAACCGGTTAATTTTGGCCCATAGGATAAAATAAAGCATTAAATTACATTAATTTAGCTAAATTCTATCCTAAAAATCCTTGTACAGCTCCGGAATTGGTCTAGACAGCACGAACCGCCCCGAACCACCTCGAACCAGCCTCCAAAATCACGAACCATGCCAAAAATTGGCTGAACCGGACCAAATAGGTCCCAGCCCAACCGAACCGGTTCGAACCGGACCAGTCATGCCTCGAACCGCGCCTTTTGAAACCCTAGGTCGCGCCTCCATCGTGACAACTTCGAGACGCTGTGTAGATAGCGTCCCGACGCTGTGCGTTTTCCTTATCTGGCACGTGCGTAATCGAGACAGCGCCGAGACGCTGTTGAGGTAGCGTCCCGACGCTGTGTGCTTTCCTTACCGAGCGCCTTCGGTATCGAGACAGCGTCGAGACGCTGTTGAAGGAGCGTCCCGACGGTGTTGCGTCTGGAGGCAGAATCTGGGCGGCAACAGCATCGATTCTCCGATTTCGGCCCCGATTTCAGCGGCGATTGCTCCGTTTTTCATCTCATAAAAACCTATTCTAGACCCGGACTTACATAGGACTCGATTTTACATAAAATACCCGAAACACCGGGCCTTACATGATCAAAATCACATAAAAATAAAATCTATGGCCATAAAATTAACCCAAACAGTTCAATGCAAACCGAACATACATTATGCATAAATCCCACCTATTAGAGCCTATCGCAACTTTTAAAATTAATTAATAGGGACAGCGATGGCTCTGATGCCGATTGAAGGTAATAAAAGTCCCCACGCAGCGGAAGCGCATCGATTGGACCTTACGCCGTATATTAATTAACATTAAAATACCGTTACGATAACTCAAACAAAACTTTAAACAACCTTTAACGCCGCTGTAAATTGGTTTAAACATGCTAAAATAAATCTAAATTTATTTTTAAAACTTTTCTAAAGAAAAGAGGAACAACCGTTACAAACCTCCGTTGTAGACTTGACCGTTCTTCGCCAACGACGCTCCACGAACGAAAACGCAGCAGCCGCTTTAAGGTTTTCTTCGCTGGAAATTCTTCTTTGATTGACACAATCACCACAGAGGTTACACCGGTATGTCTCTAAGTCTAGGAGGCAAAAGACTTGTGGGAGTCTTTCACTAAGAGGGAGGCTAGAGAGAATTCTAGGTCTTGTCTTTCAAGAGTGTCAAGTGTCTCAAGTGTCGTGACCAATTAGGTCTAGTGTTCTATTTATAGAAGAGAGGCCATGAATAAAATATTCAATTAAATCAATCTTTTCCATAATTGATTCAATCTTTATTCCTTAATTAATCAATCATGATTAATCAATTCCATAATTGATTAATCTTTTCCACAAATGACTAATTACTTCCATAAGTGATTAGATCATTTCCTTAAATGATTAATCACTTCCTTAAGTGATTAATTATTTCCATAATTGATTAATTTTCGGTTAATGAATTCTTTAATTAATTAACCACCAATTAAATATCACATATTTAATTCCCGGCCTAGAATTAATTAATTTTGCCCAAACACATTTTAGGCCTTAAATTAATTAATTCATTATTTTGAACTCTTTCAAACTTCCATAAATTTATATTTGAACTTTTCAAATATTAATTTCTCTCATAATAATATATCAATATATATTATATTTGTTTCCCTTAATAAATTGAACATTTTCAATTTACTTTTATTACTTAGTTGCCTCAAATTACTTTACGAGCTACCAGTGGGACCTAATGGACCTGCAGATCAGAAGCTCCAACGATGTGAGATTAATTGGTCAAACTCATTAACCACATTAATCAATATTCGTTAACTGTGTGTACATTCCACTATAGACTCACAGTTGCACTCTTCTCACTGCAGACATATTTTCTGTGCACGGATCTAAGACCAATATCGACTAGTTAGTCCTTCACGAGTGTCCGTAACACCAGCTGGGTCAAATTACCGTTTTACCCCTAGGTTACCTCTATTTCCTTAAGTATCAATTCTCCTCTAATGAACAACCTGTTTGTGGTCCAACCATCAAACAGAAAACCCTCTCGTGCCATTGAGAGGGTAGGGCCCTTTGTTCAAGACTCGGAGTAACCACTTAAGGGAACACTCATCTGCTTCCCTAAAGTCGGGAAGGAGTGAATTCCATCTTGTACGATTATGTTCCCAGCTCCCCATTCGGTCTTGTCCCCAAAGTGGTAGGCTTATTGAGTCGGCGTATTGGCCACTCTCACCCATACAAATCAAAGGACAATATCTCATGAGCAGGAGTCCATAATCAACTCAGGATTAAGACTAAGGTGTCTAGGTCGTCCTAGTGAAATAGAAAACCAACTAGTTAACGGTGTTATAACCAGTGGTTACTATTTCGCGGTCCGGTCTTATGCAAACTCATTGCACAAGATACCCCCACTCGCATGTCTCCTACACGAACGCGTTGGATCGCAACGTTTGTATCAAATACAAAGTGGGTCGTATCCATAGTGTCACCAGGATAAGGCACCCAGTCTTATCCCTATACTATAGACCCTTTAGGCTGTTTCTTGAACAATGATCCATATGTCACTACATATAGTTCAAGACTCATATTACAGCCTTGGATGTCTAGTTTATTGGATTAGGGTTATTATTAGGCAAAGACATATATAAAATAACTAATAAAAATTAATGAAAAAATATATCAATATTATTTCATTAATATCCGGTCAACGGTTACATTCACTATCTACGAGTTTTAGGGCATAAATCCCAACAATTGTCGACTTTGGGCATAAGCCCTCATGGCTTTGCTTTTGGTTCACCCTAAAAGGTTTCATACCAATGGAGATACTAGTCCTCCCTTATATACCCATGATCATTCCCTTATCTAGCCGATGTGGGACTTTAGACGCACTCCCAACAATCCTCCCCTCGAACAAAGTACCACCGAGCCTCCCCTCAACTAGTCATCTATCCGTCCAACTCTCTAGGCTCCACCGCTTTACAGAGAGTTATTCTTGCTCTTATCTAGGACGACTCCTCTTCTTCGGAGTATACCCCCCCACCCAGAGCTCAACCACGGACCTCCACCATGACTATTAAGGCTCACAACTTATTTTTTCGACACCCGAGGATTCCACCCAACACGGCTACTCCCGGGACATGGCTCTGATACCACTTGTAAGGGACTACCAGACACCCACATATCTCCACAATGGTATGATATTGTCCACTCTGGGCATAAGCCCTCATGGCTTTGCTTTTGGTTCACCCCAAAAGGTCTCATACCAATGGAGATACTTGTCCTCCCTTATATACCCATGATCTCCCCCTTTTCTAGCCAATGTGGGACTTTGGTCGCACTCCCAACAATCCTCCCCTCGAACAAAGTACCACCGAGCCTCGCCTCAAATAGTCATCTATCCGTCCAACTCTCTAGGCTTCACCGCTTTACCGAGAGTTCTTGCTCTTATCCAGGACGACTCCTCTTCTCCAGAGTATACCCGCCTACCCAGAGCTCAACCACGAATCTCCCCATGACTACTTCAAGGCTCACAACTTCTTTGTTTGGCACCCAAGGATTCCACCCGACACGGCTACGCCTAGGGCATGGCTCTGATACCACTTGATAAGGGACTACCGGACACGACACAAATCTCCACAATGGTATGATATTGTCCACTTTGGACATAAGCCCTCATGGCTTTGCTTTTGGTTCACCCAAAAGGCCTCATACCAATGGAGATACTAGTCCTCCCTTATATACTCATGTTTGGACGCACTCCCATTAATATGATGCATGCGTTTATTGGAAACTATCTCTGAAAGGTACATATATTTATCTACTGCTTTATGTAGATGATATGATACTTGTGTGTAAGGATTATGCTGAAATCTGTGAACTCAAGAAACAGTTGAGTAGTGAGTTTGAAATGAAAGATTTAGGTGCATTGAAAAGAATCTTAGGCATGGATGTTAAGAGAGATAGGGAGAAAGGTTTGTTAACCATTTTACAGGAGAGCTATGTGCATAACCTGCTTGAGAAGTATAACATGTTTGATTGTAAGTCAGTTTCGACACCCTTAGCATCTCATTTTAGGCTTTCTTCGTCTCTAAAACTGATCAGGAAATGTTAGAGATGTCTAAAATTCCATATTGTAATGCCATAGGGAGCATTATGTATCTCATGATTTGTACTAGGCCTGACTTGGGTTACTCAATGAGCATAATAAGTAGGTTTATGTCAAATCCTGGAAAGGAGCATTGGAATGCAGTTAAATGGGTGCTTCGATATTTGAAAGGTACGTCAGGTGTTTCACTGTGTTTTGGGAATGGTTGTGATCAATCAACATTGCTGGAAGGCTTCACAGATGCAGATTATGCTGCAGACCTTGACAAAAGAAGGTCTTTATCAGGTCACATTTTTCGTTTGTATGGTAATGTGGTCAGTTGGAAGGTTGCTCTACAGCCAGTAGTTGCTTTGTCAACCATTGAATCAGAGTATATTTCAGTTGGTGAAGCAGTTAAGGAAGCAAAGCAGTTAAGGAAGCAATGTGGTTAAAGAGAATTGTTGGTGAGTTGTTGTCTCAAGAGTTTATTCCTGTCATCCGTTGTGATAGCTAGAGTGCTATTCATCTTGCGAAGAATCCATCTCACCATGAACGGTCTAAGCATATTGATGTTAAGTTTCACTTTATAAGGGATATGGTTTCTCAAAATGAAGTTAAACTGGTGAAAGTTCATACAGATCAGAATTTGTCGGATATGCTTACGAAGGTTCTCACAGCTCATAGGTTTAAATACCTGTTAAATGAGCTGAATGAAAGCCAGGGTGATAGGGAAATTAGAGAACCAGCTTATAGCTTAAGATATTCTTGTCATGAGGGAGATTTGTGAAATAAAAGTGACAAGTTATCTTAAGGGCTTTTTTTGTAAATGTTTGAATACGGAGGGGTAAGACAGTAATTGAGCCATCATCTTTCTTTTAGGGCTGGCTTCACGATTACAATAGAAACAGAGAAAGAAGGACATACACGCAGAATAGAGAGAGGAAGAAAAACGTCGCCGCTGGTCACGAAATCGTGTGGGTCTCGGTGTTTAGAGACAATTAGCTGTCGGGGTGTGTTTCTTCCGATTAGGGACTGTCGTGGGTTTCGTTTTGATGCGTTGAAACGGTGTTGGTCTCGGGTTGATAGCGTGGGTCTCGGGTATCTTTGATTCTCGGTTCAGATCGGTTTCTCGCCGGAGTTAACAGTGTGGTTGTTGGTTCTTCTTGCTGGCGTGGTGTTCATAATCGCCAGAGCTGTGGGTATTGGTTCAGCATTGTTGAGACATAGTTTCGGCACTGTTTTGGGTCTCGATTTCAGGGGCGGTTTTGTTCGTTGGAGTGAGCCTCAACGTTGCAGCAGTGAGTCTCGGTTTTGGAAGGCTGACACGAAGTCGTGGGTATTTCGCCGAAAGCTCAAATTGATTAAGGTTTGAGGTATCACCATTGTGTGATTCGTGCGATTATTGTACTCTGTATTGTTGACTATCGCTCTTAATAAAACTCTCATAAGCTGGTTCTCAAAGTGGATATAGACCGAAAGGTTGAACCACTATATTTGTGTTCATTTTTATTCTCTTGCTTGCTTGATTTATTTCGCTGCTGCTAAATTTTTGTTCCGTGTGGCATTATAAGTTCGCTTAAAATTCTACAGTTTCCTTAACAAATAAGATGAAAACTATTGAAAGGAAATTGAAAAAAAAAACAAGCACAATTTTCAAAAACTAAAAACTAAAAACCAAATTAAATGGCTATTAGACGAGGCTTATAATAATCACATTTAAAACTATAATAATCACTACGTTCAAATCGTACTAATCATAGATATAAGTACATTTTTTAGCTCCTTTGTTTATAATAATGTACTACAATTTTATTATAGGTTAGATTACAAATTTGGTCTCATTGATTTGGAAAAATTTGAGTCTATAATTTTTAAACGTTAATTAGAATTTTATCCATATGGTTTTTAAAGTTAGAATGTCATCCTTATCGATAAAACTTCATAAATAGTTTCGAACATTAGAAGCCACCAATGGAGTGAATACGCGACAGGATGGCTAGTTGTCACCTATTAGTAGGTTCTAGTGATAGGGACCATTTATGAGGTTTTATCAAACCAAACACCATTCTAACTTTTAAAACTATAGGGACTAAAATCTAACTTTGTCCTAATCATAAGAAAAAAATTGGTTATTTTAACTTTTATTATATATACAAAAGCATGGAATGCCACCAATGGTTCATGCATCATGTCACTGTCTCATTGAGCTAGGTGTCAGCCTTTGGCATGGTTCATCCATTACATTTTTATAAGAGCATATATTTATAAAAGTTGAAGATAATTTTGAGGTCTTTTCAAAGTTTTTTTTTTTTTTTTAGCCAAAACACATGGAATGCCAGAAAAAACTTTGCTTCAATTATTGAATGAATAAAAAATGACCCTTTTCTTGACTAATGATAATAGAGAAATAAAGTGTGACAAAGCACAGCCACATCTAATTATTCCTAGTTTTAGTGTGCACTATAATAATTGAACATTTTACTGTGTTTCATATCATTGAGTGGTTTGGGTTTTTAGAAATTTATATTATATTTTTTTAATAAATAGAGTTTAGCATCATTTGATATTGTGTGAAATTTTATTAATATTATTTTTAATGATTCAATTTGTCTTATTAATGTTAAAAAGAAATATACTTTGGTCCTTAGATTCACTTTTTTTCTTTAAGTTTAGAAATCAATATTTTCTTAGAAAACATTTTTTTTTTAGCTAAAAGGAAACTTGTTCATTAGATTTTTGTATTATTCTTTTTAAGCTAACATAGAATTAAATGGTTGAATAACCAATTTAGTCTTTAATTTTCAAAGTTGTGTCAAGTTTCAATATTATTGTGTTTAATATAATAGATCCTTTAAGTTGTAATTTGTGTCTAGTAAGTCTTAAATCTTAAAAAATTCCTCATAAATTAGAGATTTATTAAACAATTTTTTTTTATCAATTACCTATTACACATAAAATTAAAGGTTTAGAGATCTATTGGATACCATAAAAAGTTTAGACACTTATTAGACACAATTTTGAAAGTTTGAAAACTAAAGTGATCATAAATTTTTACCTATGTAAATTCATTTTGCTAATATTGTGCCAATTATATATTGAGCAAAATAATTAAACAAATAAACTAAAAATCACCCTTCCTCTTCTTCACATAGGAAAAAAAATGCTAGAAAGATCTTCTAACCTTTTTCTTTCATACAAGACATACAAATTAGGAATTCCAAAGAAAAAAAAAACTCGAAACCAAAAGAAGATAGGTACTTTTATTCGACATGCTGCAAAGGTTAGTATCTTAGGTTTCTTATCTTCAGAAGTTATAATAAGTCAATTTATAACTTTTAACACCAATTTTGAATCCAATTCTTGTTTTAGTCTCTGCATCAATCCTCATCCACCACTTATTTGACTTTTTTTTGGGTGTATAGCTTAGTTGGGTAGAACATTGAACTTTGAACCTAATGGCTATAGGCTCAGGTCCTTCTATACCCAAACCTACCTTGCACACGAGACTCTTTTTCAGGATGTGTAGTAGCGTTAAAAGATCACTCATTGGTCTTTAGATTCACTGCTATACTCAATCCTTTTGGATAGATAGAAACAAGAAAATGTTCATTCAATCTCTTTTCATTGTGCTCAAGCTCGAACTCATAATAGTTTATGGGATAATCTTCAAACATGATTCTAAGCAATAGTTTGCAAATTTCAGCCGAAAGTATTCATGAGGGAAGGTCTTTGTGAGCTATGGATTTGCCCTAATTTGAATAGTGTTGATGCAATGCTTTTTGTCAATCTATGGGAGGATGTGCTGAACTTTTTGAGTAACAAACTAAAAAACAATTACCTCATTGGATTTCATTGTGGATCAATTAGTACACTTCAAGAAACGTTCTCTAGTTGTTATGATTGGTGTAAAGGTTCAAGTAGTAGAACTTCTAGTATCACACCTTTTCATAACCTTTTGAATCCACAATTGAGTAGAACAAATGGACACATAACAAAAGTGTGCAAGGGAGCTCCATAAATCGTTAAACATATCATAAGATGCATCGTCGTAAATGGTAAAGATACATTTGCTTAGAGGTTATTTCAAAAGATTGTTTTAGTGGCATCAATCATTAGAGTTGAAATTACATCGAGCGCCTATTGCCACTATTTATGGACATGGAATAAGGTATAGGAGAGGCCACCTTATTTGTTAGTCTAACTTTGTATTATAGGGAAAATAGTTGTCAACACACTTACATAATTTATCATATCTGTTAATATATATATGTATATTTGCACATGTTCATGGTCCCAATCATAAAAATCAATATTCAACATGTGTCATGTGTCATGTCATGAAGCATTATATATATAGAATTATATCTAGCAACTAATA
The DNA here is from genome assembly GCA_036850905.1 of Luffa acutangula. Lineage (NCBI taxonomy): Eukaryota > Viridiplantae > Streptophyta > Magnoliopsida > Cucurbitales > Cucurbitaceae > Luffa > Luffa acutangula. Next base: position 24,891,452 of record CM072089.1, on the reverse strand, counting down.
ATAATTATCACATATTTGTAGCATATATAAAAACTGATGTTAGGGTTTCAATGTTAACCATTTGAATAAAGACTTATTTTCTTCACCGTTTTAGCCTAATTATGAGTAAAAATCTTGTTTTCATACTTATTTAATGCATATAGATATAATGTCTAACTTTTTTTTTATTATTTTAGGATTAAAAAGAGCAATATATACGAAGAATTATTGCTTATGAAAATAAGAATACAAATTTGTGAAGAAAAAGAGCATGCAGTTGATGTACAATTATTTTGTTATAGGAACAGTACAATTTGTGCATCTGATGGATCAATCGAAGCAGAAAATACATCACCCAGTGGCTATCAGATCATTAATTTACATGATTTTTTTTATTAAGATGTATGTCCTAAAGTCTTTGTAATAATTTATGTGTTATTATTTTATTTCTTTTTGCAACTTATGATATCAATTATTTGAAAATGGTTGGTTATTTTGTATAATCTTGAACAACATGTAGTTGACGTAATCCAAAAAAAAAAAAAAAAAAACAACAACAACAACATCATGTAGTTGACATGATGGTTATGTTCAAGAAATAATCTAAAGATCAGTCTATAGTATATGAATAAGAACGGTGTCTTATCTTAGTTCACTATTGATATGACCCACTTTGTATTAATTACAAATGATTTGATCAAAATCGTTTATGTAGAGACAGATGAGTGGTAGTATCATATACAATGAGTTTGTATATGTTAAGTTTTATGAGTTTTTTCTTTTTACATTTAATTTTCAGTTTAATGTTTTAAATTTATTTTGTTGAAGTTAGATTTACATTTCAGTTTTTTGTCTTTTAAGTTAACTTTTGAAGTTTTTTGAGTTACTAATTTTAATGTTGTTTTAAAGATTGTAAGTTAGGTTCATTCTTGTACCTATAAAAGGATGAACTTCCATGTAAAGTATGCATCACCAAGTTTTCTACTTCCATGTAAAGGGTTGTGATTTTGTTTGAGAGTGAGAAATTCCATTTTTTAGCTGAAGAAACTTTCTTCTAATTTTGGTGTCACCTCTCCTCCACATTTTAGTGGTGAAAACTACCAATTTTGGGTTGTTAAAATGCAATCTTATCTCAAGGCACTTGGCCTTTGGGAATTTGTTTCAACTAATGTTGATCCTCAACCATTAGGAGAAAATCCAACGTTGAATCAGATTAGACTACATGAAGAGGAGAAATTAAAGAAGCCAAAGGCTTTATAGGTGATTCATGCCGCTTTATCAGATCCTATATTTGCTAGGATTATTGATTGTAAAACGGAAAAAGAAGCTTGAGATATATTGCAAGAAGAATTTGAAGGAAGTGCTCGGGTGAAAGCCGTCAAATTATTGACTCTCAAGAGAGAGCTTGAGATGTTGAAAATGAAGGACTCAGATTCTGTGAGGGACTACACAACAAAAGTGATGACCATTGTAAACCAACTGGTGAAGCTTTTCCAGATCAAAGAGTTGTGGAAAAAATAATGGTTAGTGTTCCTAGCAAATTTGAGTCAAAAATCTCAATCATAGAAGAGTCATCTAATTTGACTACTCTCTCTATAGCTGAGTTAATTAGCAAATTACAAGCTCAAGAACAAAGGGATACAATGCGTAATGAGGAGAATGTTGAGGGTGCCTTTCATGCCAAGTCTAAAGGCAAGAAACCTATTGCCGAAGATGATAGACAAGCGACCAAAGATCAAGGGAGCAAGGGAAAAGGAGGAACATCGAAGAAAGGTAAATTTCCTCCTTGTTGTTATTGTAAAAGGACCAACCATGCTGAGAAAAATTGTTGGTCAAAAAACAAGAAAGCCTATCATTGTGATTACTGCAACAAAGATGGTCATACAGAGAAATTTTGTTATGCCAAAAAAGACCAAACCCAACATCCTCCAGAACTAGCAAATTGTGCCAACGATAGTCAAGAAACAATTTTTTTGTTTATGGCTTCTCATGTTGATGACAAAGAGTCAACTTCCTGGCTTATTGACAGTGGATGTACTACTGATATGGCTAAAGATATAAATCTTTTTAGCCAAATGGATAGATCTATAAAGTCTAAGGTTGTTCTTGGACATGGCGAGACAGTGCTAGCTGAAGGTAAAGGTACTGTCACTATGCATACTAAGCAAGGTGAAAAGAAAATATCCAACGTCTTATTTGTTCCGAGGTTATCTCAAAACTTGCTTAGTATTGCTCAATTGTTGCATAACAAATTTTCTGTGGTTTTCAAGGACCAAGTTTGTGTTATATATGATCCACAAGGAGCAGAGATTGCAAGAGTCAACATGGTTGCCAATGCTTTCTTTTTGAATGGTGACTCTCTATGTCATCATGCACTAAATGCCAAAGTAGAAGAAAGCAAAAAGTGGCATCATCGCTTTGGTCACTACAACAACAAAACTTTGAAGATTTTGCATTCTTCTAATATGGTTGATGGTTTTTTTTCAATTTTACCTCCTTTGATCAGATTTGTGAAAGTTGCCAAGAAGGAAAGATGCACAGATTGCCTTTTTCAAAAGGTGGCAATTATAGAGCCAAAGAAAGGCTTCAATTGGTGCATAGTGATGTTTGCGGTCCCATGCGCAACATATCTATTGACAATAATAAATATTTCATTCTATTTATTGATGATTTTACCAGGATGACGTGGGTATATTTTTTGGTTGAGAGAACTCAAGTTTTTGAAGTTTTTAAGAAGTTCGTACATTTGGTTGAAACTCAAAGTGGTTGTAAGCTCAAAACTTTGAGAACGGATAACGGGAAGGAATATACCTCCAAGCAATTTAACAAGTTTTGTGAAGACTTGGGAATCCAACACCAGTTGTCCATTGCCTATACACCACAACATAATGGTGTATCGGAAAGGAAAAACAGAACCGTGATGGAGATGGCAAGATGTCTACTCTTTGGGAAAAAATTACCAAAGAAATTTTGGGCAGACGCTGTATGTACTTCTGTTTACTTGCTCAATAGACTACCTACAAGGGCAGTTGTGGGCAAGACTCCTTATGAAGCTTGGTCATGTAGAAAACCTTCTATTAAGAACTTGAAGATTTTTGGATCTTTATGTTACTCTTTTGTTCCTTCTATTAAGAGATCCAAACTTGAAGATAAGGCAATTAAGGGAGTATTTATTGGCTATGCTGCTGATTCAAAAGGGTATAGAATTTTTGTCTTCAACACTGAAAAGGTTATCTTGAGTCGTGATGTCATCATTGATGAAGATGTTTATTGGGATTTTGAGGAGCAAGCGCAATTGTGAGAGACTCATCCATCAATCTTGAAAATTTAGAACAAAATGAATCTTCTTTTGATTCAACTTATTCTAATGATCAAGATAACCAAAATTCTCCATCAAATGACGACGACCTTATTGATGCAACTGGTGATGATCCAAATTACAAGGTAAGATCACTTGCTAATGTATATGAAAGTTGTAATCTTGTTATTGTTGAACCAAATAACTATTATGAGGCTTCACAATCTGCTGAATGGATTGCCGCAATGAAAGAAGAATTGGAGATGATCAATAAAAATAATACATGGGAGCTTGTGGAGCAACCACGAGGAAAGAACGCCTTAGGTGTGAAATGGGTGTTCAGAGTGAAGTATAATTCTGACGGTTCAATCAACAAATATAAAGCAATGTTAGTGGTAAAGGGTTATGCACAACAACCCCGGATTGATTATGAAGATACATTTGCTCCAGTTGCACGACACAACACAATACGCTTGATTATTGCTTTAGCTGCACACTTGGGGTGGAGAATATTCCATCTGGATGTCAAATCAGCTTTTTTGAATGGTGATCTTGAGGAGGAGATTTATGTGAACCAACCTGAAGGGTTTGTGGACAAAGGCAAAGAAGACAAAGTATATCGTCTGAACAAAGCCCTTTATGGATTGAAGCAGGCACCTCGTGCTTGGTATAGTAAGATTAATTCTTACTTGCTTCTTCAAGGTTTCAGGAGGAGTATGAGCGAAACTACTCTCTATGTTAAAGTTGGTGACAACTCTAAGCAACTCATTATTTCTCTTTATGTTGATTATATGCTTGTAACTGGAAATGATTATCAAATGCTACAAGATTTTAAACTTCAGATGGAAAAGATGTTTGAGATGTCAGATCTTAGTAACATGCATTATTTTCTTGGTATGGAAATTCATCAAGAAGATAAGGGTATTTTTATTACCCAAAGAAAGTATGCTCAAGAAATTTTGAAGAAATTCAAGATGGAGACATGTAAAGTTGTTTCTACTCCTTTAGCGATAAATTTAAAAGTCTCAAAGAATGACGGTGAGAAGCTTTCAAATCCTACAAACTACCGAAGTTTAGTAGGAAGTCTCCTGTATTTGACAACATCTAGACCGGACTTGACGTTTGCCACAAGTTTTCTCTCGAGATATATGAATTCACCTAGTGAAGTTCATTTTGGTATTGCTAAAAGAGTGCTTAGATACTTAAAAGGTACTCTTGATTTTGGAATTTGGTTCGATTTTACATGTGATTTGGAATTGACTGGATATTCTGACAGTGATTGGACTGGTTGTGTTGATGATTCTAAGAGTACTTCCAGTTATGTTTTTTCTCTTGGCACTGGGATTTTCTCTTGGAATTCAAGAAAGCAAGAAGTTGTGGCTCAATCAAATGCCGAAGCTGCATCAGCTGCAAATCAAGCAATATGGCTTCGCAAATTGCTTAGTGATTTGGGATTTGAACCTCAAGAACCTACAAAATTTTTTTGTGATAACAAGTTGATAGCGAGCATAGCTAGCTATGTTTCCCTAATTAATTAAGCTAGTCTTTTTATATTTAATTGGCAAAAATTATGCATTTTATGTTCTTTTTGTAGGAATCATGTTTCGGAGTTAAATCGAGAAATTGGAGCTAAAATACGTGTTCGGGACATGAAAATTGGCTAAAGAACGGAAAAGATTCAACCAAGAAGAAGTCAAAAGAGAGCCATCCGTAGGCCAGCGTCGGGACGCTGCTCTTGGAGCGTCTCGACGCTGCCTTTCCTTTTCTGAATTGGGCGGCAACAGAGACAGCGTCGAGACGCTATCTCCTTAGCGTCGAGACGCTGTGACAGCGTCGCGACGCTATGTACACAGTGTTGCGACGCTACCCGCAGATTTTCTATAAATTCCTCTTTTCAGCTACGGATTTGGGGAGTCCAATTGGTTAGATTTTAGCCCTAATTTCGACTAGAGATCTTTTGTGGGAGCTAAAGGCAAGGCTAAGGAGCGGGAATCAAGTGAGAAGACGTGGAGATCGTGACGGGGACGTGCCGGTTTCGACGGATTCGAGTGTTTCCTTTTCTTTCCCTTAACTCTTGTAGTTTTTATGGCTTTTCTTTCAATTAGTGTTTATGGTTTAAAGACTATGAACTGCTAGTTGTTTGTCTTAGGGATTGATGTAATTGTTTAAGTTTGTTGGATTAATTTTTGGTATGAATGTGCTATTATTCTATGCATGCAATTTTGTGTTTAATGCTTTCAATTACTTGATCACTAATTGAATGATTTAAGTGTTGAATCTAACTCGGGAGAGAGGATTTGGCCTAAGACTTACCTTGTTTAATTGCATGACTAGAGTAGAAATTCTAAGTTTGTGACGGGATTTGGAATATCTTTAGAAGCATAACAAGGACCGAACCGAATAATGCCTTGCATGTTAATGAACTTAGATAGGGATATCAAGTTAGTTTATATGCATGAGAATCAATTATACTCGGGAGAGGTAATCGTGATAAAAGTTTCCTTGGCTTGTAGAATAATTGCTTGGTCAATTCATTCCTATTAATCAATCCTCATTCTTAATCAATGAAATCAATTCCCTAAGAATCTTTCCAATTGAGTCTCCACTTTTATTTTATGCTTTTTGTCTTTAGATTTATCTTTTATCATTGAGTTTTGCTCCCTAAATAAAATTGAACAAAAGTATTTACGATACTTAATTTGCTAGAAAACCAATCCAGAGGACGACACTCGTTTTACACGAAAACACTATATTATTACTTTACCCGTACACTTGCGGTAAGCAATTTGCACACCACAAGTCTGCTATTGCTATTGCCTCCAATCCTGTACAGCATGGTAGAACGAAACACATCAAAGTTAAACTTCATTTGTTGAGGGAAGTAGAGAAAGAAGGCGAAATCAAGCTCAAGTTTTCCACTTCTGAGCAACAACTTGCCGATATTCTCACAAAAGCTCTACCACATAGGCAATTTCTATTTCTACGCCAGAAGCTGGGTGTCACAAAGAAAAACCTCAGGGAGGAGTGTTAAGTTTTATGAGTTTTTTCTTTTTACATTTAATTTTCAGTTTAATGTTTTAAATTTATTTTGTTGAAGTTAGATTTACATTTCATTTTTTTGTCTTTTAAGTTACCTTTTGAAGTTTTTTGAGTTACTAATTTTAATGTTGTTTTAAAGATTGTAAGTTAGGTTCATTCTTGTACCTATAAAAGGATGAACTTCCATGTAAAGTATGCATCACCAAGTTTTCTACTTCAATTAGAAGTTTATTCATCTTTGGGATTCCACTCTCTCATTTTTCATTTTCTCTCTTTGTTCAACAAACATTGAGAGTTTGATTATTGCTTCCGCAATATTTTTTCAAACCTTTCAATTTTCAATTTTCTCAACAGTATAAGACCAAACCACATAAAATATTTAGGCTCCGTTTGATTCGTGATCCATTTTTGTTTTTATGTTTTTTTAAAATAAAAGATGGAAGGAAAACAATGAATACATGTTTGGTATACCGATTTTCGAAAACAATTTTTGAAAACGGCTCAAAAAATGGTTTGTTTTCAAAAACGATAAAATGTTGTTTTTATTGTTTTTTTATTTTGGTTTTAAAATAATGGAAACATATGATACAACTTTAAAAACACGGGATACATTTTTTTCCTCTAAACATTGTTGCATTATCCACAAACAATAACATTTTCTATTTTTTATATCCAAATTTTATCCAACTTGATCTAAACAAAAAAAATTATATATTGATAGCGAGCATAGCTAGCTATTTTTCTCTGATTAATTAAGCTAGTCTTTTATAATTATTTGCCCAAATTTATGCATTTTATGTTTTATTTGTAGGAAGTACGTGTTTGAAGCTTAATTCAGCAATTGGAGTCAAATGGAGTTTTCTACCTAAAAAAAAATAAAAAAAATAATAAAAAAATTCATAGCGTCGCGACGCTATAGACAAATTTTCCAAAATTGCGGATCCCGACAGCGTCGCAACGCTGTCTGTAGCGTCTCGACGCTATGACGAAAAAACAGAATAAAAGCTTATTTGGGCTAGGTTTTGGTGGATTCAGTTTTGGGACTTTTTGGAGCCGTAAAAGATGACAGAATTAAGACTTTGAAGGCTGAAACAAAGGGAGAAAAGTGGAAATCAACCCATTGTTCGTGGGGATCGTGATGGGGACGTTCGGTCTCGACCTACATTGAGTTTTCTTTTCCCTTTCCTTTTCTTTAGTTAGATTTTATGGCTTTATTATGTTTAGTCGAGCTTGTAATTCCATTCATGAGTAGCTAAACTCATAGCTTAGGGATTGATGTAGTTGATTTTGTTCATGGATTGATTTATGGTTTAAGTTGTGCAATATCTATTATGTTTGTAATCTTGATTTAATGCTTTTAATTAATTGGCCATTAGTTGAATGATTTAAGTTTTAAATCTAGCTCGGGAGAGGGGATTTAATATAGACTTACTCAAGATTGCATGACTAGAGTTTATTTTCTAATTCGTGACGGTTTTAGTTTAGCTTTGGAATTAGTCAAACGATCTCATTGCCTTGCATATTAATAAACTTAGATAGGGATATGAAGTTAGTTAATTTGCATGAGAATCAATTATACTCGGGAGAGGTAGTTGTGATTAAAGGGTCTTTGGCTCATAATTTCATTGTGCATAATAACTTACTCCTTAAAATCAATCCTAGACTAAATCGGCGAAATCAATTCCCTAAGTATTTTTCCCAATTGAATTTCCATTCTTTTACTTGCTTTGATTTAGTTTTCATACCATTCATTCATCACTTTTTGATCCCTAAATAAAATTGAGTGAGATAATTCACAATACTTGATTTGCTTAAAAATCCAATCCAGAGGACGACATTCGAATTTACTTTCATTATATTATTACTTGACTCGTGCGCTTGCGGTAGGAAAAGTCCACATCAAGTTTTTGGCGCCGTTGCCGGGGATTGGCATATTTAGCTAGATTGATATTGTGAAAAAATTGTTTGATCTTAATTTAGGGTGTATTTTTACTTTTTTAGGTTGATTGCATTTTTTTCCTTATTTGTTTTTCTTTCCATATTTGTTTTTCTAGCTTAGTTTTTCTTTTAATTGTGTAATTTTTTCCTTATTTGTTTCTTGTTATTCCTTTTTAGATTAGTTTTTCCTTATTTGTTAGTTTCCTTATTTGTGTTTTGCCATATTTATTTTTGCATTCCATATTAGGTTATTTTCTTTCCTTTTTCTAGATTATATTTTCATATTTAGATTAGTTGTTTTCTTTTCTTTGTTTCTTTCCATATTTGTTTTCTTTCCTTTTTAGGGTAGATTTGTTTTTGTATGCGTAGTAGTAGAGAAGTGATACCGTTGGATCCCGAGATTGAAAGAACAATTCATAGGCTTCGAAGGGAAAATAGAGAAATTATTCAAATGGCTGACCAAAATCCACCTGAGGAGCCTAGCCCTATAAGAGTGTACTTTCAGCCCGTGTTTCAGGGGCAACAATCGGGGATTGTCTATGCCCCGATTAATGCCAACAACTTTGAGCTGAAGACCGGTCTCATTCAGATGGCTCGAGACTGTGCATATAGAGGATCGCCCACTGAGGATCCAAATTCTCATCTTAAATCATTTTTGGACATTTGTGGGACGGTAAAAATAAATGGAGTTTCTAAGGATGCTATTCACTTACGCTTATTTCCTTTTTCTTTGCAGGATAAAGCACGAGATTGGTTGCAATCTATTACCCCTGGGAGCATCACCACCTGGGATGCTTTGGTCTAAGTCTTTTTAAAGAAATTTTCCCTCCTGCAAAGACGGTCAAGCTGAGGACCGAGATTGGGAACTTCCAACAACAATATGATGAGCAGCTGTTCGAGGCCTAAGAGCGATTTAAAATGCTAAGGAAGTGCCCTCAGCATGGATATCCCGACTGGCTTCAGGTTCAATTGTTTTTTAATGGTTTAACTCCTAGTACAAAAACGATTGTTGATGCAGCTGCAGGTGGGACTCTGTTGTCCAAGACCGTAGAAAATGCTCGCATATTCTAGAGGATATGGCCACCAACAGCTATCAGTGGCCATCTGAGCTGTCTGCACCTAAAAAGATTGCTGCTGGAGTGTTTGAGGTTGACAAGGTAAGTGCACTCCAAGCCCAGATGACCTCCCTTGCTAATGCTTTTATGAAATTTTTCAGGTACAGGGAGTGCTCAATCAATTGAATCAGCTGCTGCTTTAGCATCTAGACCTCAGGAGGAGACCATCGAGCAGGTTCAGTATGTATCAAATTTTAATTCTAGGAGATATAATAATAATTCTACACCTACACATTATCACCCTAACAATAGGAACCATGAAAATTTCTCTTATGCAAATACTAAGAATGTTCTTAACCCCCCTGGTTTTGCCCCTCAAACTCAAGAAAATAAAAAGTTAGAAGATCTTGTTGTAGCTTTCATTGCAGAGTCTAGTAACAGGACAACTAAATTGGAGGAGGCAGTCATTGCCATCAACTCAACAGTGAATGGCCACAGTGCTGCCATCAAGAATATTGAGACTCAGCTGGGACAGTTGGTAAATGTTGTAAGCACCATGAATAAAGGTAAGGCCCCAGCTGAGCAAGAGAAAACCCAAATGGAGTATTGTAAGGCAATCACCACCAGGAGGAAGCTGAAGAGGAACCTGAGTCTGAGGATTATGACACGCCTATAGGGGAAGCTGAGGAGGACACATCATCAGATGAGGCTGAAAAGCCTGAACCTAAGCCTCCTATTCCTTCTTCCACACTGATGGTTCCCAAAGAAAAGAAAAAGAAAAAGAAGAAAAAGAATAATCAGGTTCAGTTTGATAAGTTTATGAATGCTTTTATGAATCTGAACATTAATATTCCTTTTGCAGAGGCATTAAAGATGCCACAATATAACAGGTTCATGAAAGAGTGGTTAGCAAAGAAGCGAAAGGAAAAGAAGTTTGACACCGTATATCTCGCTTCCACATGCAGCACCAGAGTACAACAGAAGGTACCTGAAAAAATAGCAGATCCAGGGAGTTTTTCTGTTCCTTGTAGTTTTGGTACTTATTCTTTCAGAGCATTATGTGATTTAGGTGCTAGCATTAATATTATTCCTTTGTCTCTGTGTAAAAAGTTAGACATAGGTGAGATTAAATCTACGCCTGTAAAGCTCCAATTGGCTGCTCAGTCAGTGGTTAGGCCAATTGGCATCGTAGAAAATGTTCTAATCAGAGTAGGTAGATTAATTTTTTCTTCCTATTGACTTATATGTTATGGACATGATAGAAAATCCTTCGATGCCTGTCATATTAGGAAGACCATTCCTCGCTACTGGGCGAGTGATTATTGATATTGAGCGCAGGGAGCTCACTATTAGAGTCAAGAACGAAAAAGAAATTTTTAAAGCAGTTGAAGACTCTAAAGACCAATATGAAGTGCTTTTCATGGGCTACAAGAAAGGTGCAAGAAAGAGTACCTCTGTTGGATTCACAGAAAAGAAGCCTCCTTGAAGCACGGTCAACAAGTCGAGCTAATGACGTTAAACAAGCACTTATGGGAGGCAACCCAAGTAAGTTTAGTTGTGTTTTTCTGTTTGCTTTTGATTTATTGTGTGTTTTTGTGTTGTAGGTCTTGGTTCCAGTTTCTCTTTTACTTTCAGGCTTCCATGAGAAATGTCATCATCATTCCAGGGCAGTATTATTCACTCCTTCTATTCTTTCATTGTTCTCATGCTTGATTATGCCTGATTTGCTTTATACATTGAGGACAATGCATGTTTTAAGTTTAGGGGTGGGATAGCATGTTTGTGGAGCCCTTGAGCATCTGAGTTCGGGCTATAGTTTTGAGTTTTCTTTGAATTGAGCATATGGTTGTTTTCTAGATGTTATTTTTGCATGACTATGATTTCCTAGGATAGACTTTCTTGTCAATTTTCAAGCTTGCGATGAGTTGTAAGCATGAGTGCCTAAAAAGGGAGACTTTTTAAACTTTTTCTAGGAGATGGCTTGCATGAGTAGAGTATTTGTCTTGGCTAGATTTGGATTTGAATGCTTAGGAGCGAATTATTAGGTTCATATGCTTGTTGTCACCTCGATAGGTGTAGGGAAGAGCTAAAGAGTTACTTTTTTTGCAAATTAGCATGTTTAATCTTGCTTAGGAGGAAAGAAAAGAATATATGCTTATCATGATCATGAAAGAAAAAATCATTCTTGTTGTTACTTTTGAAAGAAAAAAATTATTATGTCATGGCCTGTGCACAGTATGCAATGAATAATAAAGATTTAGGCAAAAAGAGCTACCCCTGTTGTGATCAGTTAGGCCAACCAGAGAAAACTCAGGTTAAGGGTCCCTGCAATAGGTGTGTGAAAGCTAGTGCCACATATAAATGCTTGATTAAATTTTCAATTACAAGCACCTAAGTATGGAGGAAGACAAACTAATTTGTTCCATTAACTCGTTAGTGAAACCTTAGTGCCAGTGTAGAGGGAAGATGAGCTGAGAGTTTAATAATCCAATCCCGGGCTAGTAGAGTCTGATCTTGTTGAGTTAGATCTCGCTTGTGCAAGTTAATTTTGGAAAAATTTTAATTTGTCTCCCTCATTGGTCCTTGTGTGCATGTCTCTTGCTTGCTTCACTATTGACTTTTGAGCCTTGAGGATTGAGTTATGATTATTGCATCCATTCTTCTACTGTATGTTTGATTTGTAGTTTGCTCGAGGACTAGCAAAAGCTTAAGTTTGGGGGTATTTGATAGCGAGCATAGCTAGCTATTTTTCTCTGATTAATTAAGCTAGTCTTTTATAATTATTTGCCCAAATTTATGCATTTTATGTTTTATTTGTAGGAAGTACGTGTTTGAAGCTTAATTCAGCAATTGGAGTCAAATGGAGTTTTCTACCTAAAAAAATAAAAATTAAAAAAAATTAAAAAAATAGCGTCGCGACGCTATAGACAAATTTTCCAAAATTGCGGATCGCGACAGCGTCGCGACGCTGTCTGTAGTGTCTCGACGCTATGTCGAAAAAACAGAATAAAAGCTTATTTGCGGCTAGGTTTTGGTGGATTCAGTTTTGGGACTTTTTGGAGCCGTAAAAGAGGACAGAATTAAGACTTTGGAGGCTGAAACAAAGGGAGAAAAGTGGAAATCAACCCATTGTTCGTGGGGATCGTGACGGGGACGTTCGGTCTCGGCCTACATTGAGTTTTCTTTTCCCTTTCCTTTTCTTTAGTTAGATTTTAGGGCTTTATTATGTTTAGTCGAGCTTGTAATTCCATTCATGAGTAGCTAAACTCATAGCTTAGAGATTGATGTAGTTGATTTTGTTCATGGATTGATTTATGGTTTAAGTTGTGCAATGTCTATTATGTTTGTAATCTTGATTTAATGCTTTCAATTAATTGACCATTAGTTGAATGATTTAAGTTTTGAATCTAGCTTGGGAGAGGGGATTTAATATAGACTTACTCAAGATTGCATGACTAGAGTTTATTTTCTAATTCATGACGGTTTTAGATTAGTTTTGGAATTAGTCAAACGATCTCATTGCCTTGCATATTAATAAACTTAGATAGGGATATCAAGTTAGTTAATTTGCATGAGAATCAATTATACTCGGGAGAGGTAGTTGTGATTAAAGGGTCTTTGGCTCATAATTTCATTGTGCATAATAACTTACTCCTTAAAATCAATCCTAGACTAAATCGGTGAAATCAATTCCCTAAGTATTTTTCCTAATTGAATTTCCATTCTTTTACTTGCTTTGATTTAGTTTTCATACCATTCATTCATCACTTTTTGATCCCTAAATAAAATTGAGCGAGATAATTCACAATACTTGATTTGCTTAAATATCCAATCCAGAAGACGACATTCGAATTTACTTTCATTATATTATTACTTGACCCGTGCGCTTGCGGTAGGAAAAGTCCACATCATATATATATATATATAACTACCGTTGTGTAAATAATGTGTATGGTTGATAGTAATGCTTTAGTTGATATTTTTATATATTCCTGTCAATTTTAATGTACTCCTTAACCTCAAAACTACTTAACCTCAAAACCCTTTACAAGCTAGCAAAGGAACCTAATGGACCTACAGATCAGAAGTTCCAACGATACGAGATCAATTGGCTAAACTCATTAACCAAGTTAATCAACATTCGTTAACTGTGGGTCACTCCACTAAAGACCCACAACTGTAGTCTTCTCACGGTAGAATATTTTTGTGTCCACGAATATCAACCTATAGTGGTAAGTCAATCCTTCACGAGTGTTTGTAACGCCATCTGGGTCAAATTAATGTTTTACAGCTAGGTTATTTCTAGATCCTTAAGAACCACTTATTCCTCTAATGAACAAATGTTTATGGTCCAACCAATAAACAAAAGTTCTTCTTTGGCCAAGAAAGGACCGCGAGCCTTTGTTCAAGACTCGGAATCAACCCTTAAGGGAACACTCATCTTACTTGCCCTAAAAATGGGAAGGAGTGAATTCCATCGATTGTTGTTATGTTTCCAGTCCCCACTCGGTCTTTCCCCTGAAATGGTAGGCTTATTGAGTCGGTGTAACTAGCCACTCTCACCCATAAAAATCTATAGACAATCTCTCATGAAAAGGAGTTCATAACACACTCATGATTAAGATTTTTTTAGTTACCAAGGTCATCCTATTGAAATAGAAACCTAACTAGTTAATGGTGTTAAAACTAGTAGTTACTATTTTGTGGTCCGGTCTTATGCAAACTCATCCTATTGAAATAGAAACCCTAAACTCATTGCATAGGATACCCTCACTCGCATGTCCACTTCATGAACGCGTTGGATCAATGCATTTGTATCGAATACTTTGGACTTTGGAGCTGGAATTTGATCATGGGAATGTGGCAGCCGTTTTTAGACATTTTTTTATGTAATCATATGTAATTTGCATTTTATATAATTAAATTAATATAAATTTGATTATATTACTAATATTTTATATTAGGAGGACACCACTAAAAGAGAGGAAATCTTTAAACTAAAACCAACCATGAAGGTGGGAGAAAATGTTTATTGTGTCCATATCCTCATCCTATTAGTTTTAATACTTTTCTTGGGTTTGCTTTTGTTGATCGTAAGATTATTCTATCATTATGTCTGTTTCTAAATCATGTGCATAGTGGTTTTATGAAAAATGGTTGGGCTGAAATGATTCCGGTTGATATCAAGTATGTCAAGAAGCGTAGGTTTGTGGTTGCCTCAGAAATTTTTTATGGGTATGATGTTCCTCGACAACCGTCAAATATAAGTGTTCGCTCTAAGGATCTATTTTGTTTTCTTGTGGTGGAGGATGAGATTTCTATGCAATTTATAAGAGAAAGCGTTGCCATTAGGAGGGTATTGACGGAGGAAAATGGGTTGGTATCTGGCGTCTTGTTCTACTAAAGTATCCACCTTATGATGATCCAAGAAGAAATGGAAAGGTTTCAAAGATATTAACTCATTGGTTGTTCCTTGAAGCACAGTGTAGTATCTAGATTGATGGTAAAATGGAGTTGATAGTTGACCATTTGCTCATTCTAGAAAGGTATTAACTTTTATGAACTTCTGGCCTAATGGTTCCACATTTTCTTATACTTTAATTAAAAATATATTTCCATCTTCTTTCAAAATACACCTACAAGATATCATTTGACATGATTATAGAATAACAAAACTGTTAAATTATCCCAACTGGATAAATCCAATTTCTTTCTAGTTAGTGTCTGTAAGGGGAGTCTTTATTACTAACAGGAGTGAGACATGTTAACTCTAACTCATTCGAGAGATCTTTTTAAGCTTAGAGTGATTGAACTTCTAGAAATACTTCCTCTAATCTTGTGAGTGTTCTTCTTAATTACTTGTAGTGGTGAGCAAGAAAAGTCGAAAAATTGAGTCAGTTAGGTCAGTCAGTTTTTTTATAATCATGGTCGGAGTTGGTTTAACAAAATGTAAAACTGACCTATCGGTCGGTCGGCTCACCCAAAAGGGACAAGAACCAACTGAAAAAAAAAAGTAATTTTGGTATAGCAGTCTTGGGAAGACCATCACTGATGGTCTTTCCAAGGAATGTTAAATTATATATATATATATATATATATATATATATATATATATATATATATATATTTCAATTTCTTTCTCGTTCTCTTCTTTCCTTTTTTTTTTCTTGAAATCCTCTCAAAAGACTTCTTCTTTCATCTTTATTTTCTTGTCTCCATCTTCTTCTTTTCTTTTTTATACATCTTCTTTCTTTTTCTTTCATTCTTCTTCTTTCTCTTTTCTTTTATGTAATTTCCCTTTCTAATTCTTTCTTTTTTTTCCTTCTTCTTCTTCTTTCCTTCTATTTTCCTTCTATTACTTTTGTTGATGGCAAAATCCGACCAAGCGCTCACCTGACCTTCACGTGATACCAACAGTGAATTTATTTGAATCCAGGGAAGACGTGACCTGCAAAAAAGAGGAAGTAAGCACTGCACACTGGTATGGTGCTTGCCACACATGCTCTGATGCCTAAGTCAGTGATCAGAGAGAATCCAACAAAACAATGGTAATTCTGTAAAAGTCTGAAGTTGGGAAATAAGGTTTCAATCCCCTTACCTGGGTCCCAAAAGGACCTTTTATATCTCCTCTCAAATTAGGGTTTTCCCCTCTCCTCGTCGCTGGTTGCCTCTTGCTTCACGAACCCTGCCTCCACTGGGCCCACGAAGGCTTCCCCAAACGACCCAGGTGGCCATTGGGCCCAACTGCCTGGTCGGCCTCGGCCCAATGTCGAGGCCGAGGAGATGGCTTTACCTTCCTGGGTGGGTTTCTTCTCGTGGACCGGTTTAGATTGGGCCCAATGTCTCTTTCTTCCAGAATTTCCGTTATACCAAAATTACTCATAACATTAAGCCCCCACTCTCTTGTTAGGGTTGTGAGTGGCATGCCACTTGGTTCAATTAAAGCAATTTGCAAACCCAATTAGAGAGTATAATGCTCAATTTCGACAATTTGCAATCCCAATTAGAGAATATAATGCAAGCTTTAGCTTACCCTTTGTCAAAACTAATTTTTTTATAAGGTTTGCTCTCAAAATTTATGCACATGTGGGTTTTTTGAGTAACACTTCTATTGGATTTGAACCAGATAAGTTGATTCGTTGCTAGAGAAAATGGTTAGAGAGAAAAAGACAAAAGAAGGAAAATGGTCAAAAGCAGGGGTATGGGACCAAGGCATGCTTGCCTCGGTCTGGCGTGTCAGGCGACGCGCCTGCTGAACTGCAGGCGCACCTCTGCCTCGGCTAAAAAGTCGAGGCCGACGGGACAATTCAGTCCTGTCATGGCGGCTGACACACCTAGCACACCTGGCGCGCCTCGGCCTCGACAAAAAGCCGAGACTGACGGGACTATTCAGTCCCATCAAAGCCTTTCGTCCTTTTCTTTTTGAATTTTAATTTTGAATTCAAATTTACCCCGCCAATTTCCCAAGCCTTGCCTATAAATACCACCTTTTCACTTCCATTTCTCTTCCCAAAATCTCTTACTCCGCTTTCTTTCTGATTTTGGCTTGAAAAAGGTTGGTTCCAGCAAAAGTTTTTCTTCTACTCTCCTTTTATTAACCATATGGCTAGTGAAGGTTCGGTCACTTCTCCGAATGTGGGGTAATCTTATTCCGACGATGGTCCTTCTAGTTCCAGCTGCTTTCTAGACCCAAAACTTTCTGATAGCAGTGATAGGGAGCCTCCTGCACACTCCTCAGATTTATCATCCTTGTTGACCTCATCTCACTTAGATTTTTTGCGGCGCAAGTATGATATTCCCGACGATGTGCATCTTCGGCTTCCTAATGCTGACGAAAGTCTTGAGAATCCTCCTGATGGGGAAGTTGGATTTTATCAAGCTATGTTTAGATTTGGTGTTCGTTTACCTCTTCCATTATTTTTGCAAGATTTTTTAGTTTGCACAGGTTTAGCCCCCGCTCAAATTGTCCCAAATGGGTGGTGCCACCTTATTGGTTGCTTCACTCTTTGGGCAATGCACAGTGGGGGGTCCTTGATGCCGGTTGAAGATTTCTTGTCTTTACACCTTATCAGCCATAATCCTACTTTTGGTCATCTTTTTTACTACATAAGTGCTAGAAAAGGCACTTTAATTAGCGGACCCACCTTCGTGAAAAAGTGGAAAAACGGTTGGTTTTTTGTGAGTGGCAATTGGTTGGAAAAAAACCAAGAAGATTGTTTTTTTGGGGTTCCAATGAGGTTCGGAGAATACGGTAAGCTTTTTTATTCTCCTTCCCATTGGAATCCGTTTCTTATTATTGCAACTCTTTTTTTCTAACTTCTCTCCTTGCTTTTCAGTACCTCATAACATCCGACGCTCCCCCACTGCTAAGAAGTTTGCCAAGGACGTTTTGACCCTTGAAAAGATCGGTCGTCACGACCCTTTATTGGTCGATCAGAGTGTCCTTGAATCACTCGGGTTAGCAAGACAACGCACTATCAGTTCAAAAGGTAGAACACCTAGTAGACCTTGGCCTGGCCGGCCTCAGCTTGGTCGGCCCTAGCGTGGTCGGCCTCGACCTGCTTCTTCTTTTCTTCTTCTTTTTTTAACCTTGCTTCCTGCCTTCTTTACAGAAATGGCTTTCCGAGGGATGTACGATTCTCAGAGGAAAATGAGTGAATCCCGCAAAAGAGCTGGAACTTCTCGAGCGGCTTCTGTGGATCTTACCAAGGATGAGGTCCCTCGGGTTTCTGCTGAGACCTCTCGTCATCCAACCCCCTCTACTCATAGGACTCGCTACCAAACGCGTTCTACAGTCCCTGACACAGACCTTCAGACGAGCATCCCAGTTTTTGCTCCGCCCGAGGACGACGGGAGTGGGGGTAGCGAGATGGAGATCATGACCCAGAACTTCATGTGTTGGCAGGGGCTGCAAACTCGCAGGCCCGAAGGTGAGTTAGGGATCGAGGATCCTGCCCAAGGCATGCGGGAATTTCAGAGACATCTTTGAGATGTAAGCTCCTTTGACTCCTTCCTCTTCCTGCTTTTATTATTCTCCTTGCTTACTCAGCTTCCTTCCTTTGGTGTAGGCTTTCACAAAGGCCACTACTTCTTCGATCAGCCTGGCGAACAAAATTAACGAGCTCCAATTGAATAGCGTCCCACGGAGCGAGCTCATTCAGGCCACTCAACTCTAGGGAAACTGAGTTGGAGTCCACCAAAGCCCAACTCATGGAAGCCAAGGCACACTTGGCTAGTGCCGACTACCTAGCTATTGAGTTCAAGAAAACTAACGAGTTCTACGCCATGCAGGACGAGATATGGAATGACGGCATCAAATGGGCGTAGAAGAGATATAGCAAACGCCATCCAACTGTGGATGTCTCATTCATACAAGAAGATCTCGCTACTCTCACCACCAACCCCGATGCCTTCGCTTCATCCGATGAGTCTTCTGGTAGAAGAGATCACATGGATCTCTGAAGATCTCGGATTTCGGCCTCCCATGTTATCTCTGTTATGATTAATCTTCATTTCTTTCCACTGTCACTCTATGTAACTTCATTTTTCAATTTAATGGAAATGCTCTGACATCTTTCTTCCATTACTCCTCTTTGACTCTCACTACTCACATTTAACTTAAATAAGATTAAACTAAAACAAATGAGCATGGTCGCCCCTAGTCACATGCTGGGGCCGATCACAATCCTAGCCAATTAAAGCAGAGCAAAGAACTTTACTCCAATACCCAGGACAATATAGTGATAATGACAAACTCAAGTTTTGAGATCTATGTAATTCAAAATTGTCTTTTAAAAAAGAAAAACCATTCCATACTCCGTAATATCATTGTTGAAAATGGCTTATAATAACACGATCAAAGCAAATTAGAACACAACAAACAGTGGTATTCATAATAACATCAAACTGAATTCCTCATAAATTCTCAAATTTGTTCAGTATACAAGATATAATACCAACTTATATAATAAATAGACAAGAACGGAATTGAATTAGGGCCTTTCTAGAACATAGATACCCTAATAGTTGTTGAGCATGCCCAAAGCAAAACTGATGCCGCAATCCAACAAAAACAATTAAACATAATACAGACATTGGAAGAGCTCGATGTCCTTGCTAAAAGAATGGTTGTAAAGAGGTTGAACTGTGAGAATGAGATGTCACACAACCTTTTATTTTTCACTCTGAATTATGCAATATGGAGAGATAAGGAAACGGAAGGGGAGAGACTGGAAATAACATTTCTCAAAGCTCATTATGATCTATCTACGTGGCCTCTTACGGTATATAAGAGCTTCAGTTCAATTTGCAGATTCTCGGCTGTAAAACTGATCAAGAGTCTTTGCAGGTATACGATGGAGAAGTTCGCGAGGGAAAATACGAAGCAGTGTCCATGCCAGATCGAGCGATTGGAAAATGTTTCGAGTATCGTACGCTCCTTGAGTGACAAACTTCCTCTCAAATTTGTCCAAGAACTCTAAATAGAGCTGTTTTCAAAATGTGGTGTTAGTTCGTTGTGAGAATGGAATTTTACATTGTATTACAATTATCATCGGAACATGGAAGATGAAATACCAGATCCTCGGAAGAGAGTGCTTCTTCTCCGACCACGGCTTTCATTGCCTGAACATCCTTCCCAATTGCATAATTTGCATAGAGCTGCGAGTTCACCGTGCATGGATATTTAAATCTGGCTCAAAGATGGATATGTAAAACTATAAGAAAGAAAGCTAACCTGGTTGGATACATCAGCATGATCCCTACGGGTCATTCCCTCACCAATGGCACTCTGCAGTAACAGAAGACAGTTTTAGATTATATCATATGAATTTGTTTATGTTTCTAACTACACTATCATCAAACATTGTGGAAGAAAAATTACCTTCATAAGACGAGACAGTGAAGGAAGGACATTAATTGGTGGGTATATCTGGCAAAGCCAAGAATATAATCATCAGTTTCAGAGTCAAATGGAAGAATACTCATGAGTAACAATTATCATTCATAGACTATGATTATAAATTGGTAGTTCATGAAAAAGAAACTTCATATTTCTGGCAACCTGCAATCAAGGAGCATATTTTTCCATTTGGGTATACCAATTCATGGATTGACGACTTATCAAAATTGAGGCAGTATATTACTGTTAATTTCTTAAAAAGTCATCGCCGAGCCAAATATAACTTATGTCTGAAGAAAAATAGAACAAAATTACTCTCAAGGTATGGCTTACATCAATATCCTTTCCATTAAAATTTATTACTTTGAATATAGTAAGCCACAAATGGGGCGTTCCACATTCCCATTTCAACTTCTCTCCATTAAAATCGCTCAGTTTCTTGGAAGAATCTAACAGTGAATTCACTTCCAGATTGTAATAATCTAAGAAGCACAGACACTGACACACGACACGGACACGGCGACACGTCAATTTCCAAAAAAGTAGGACACGACACGTTAATTTTTTTAAAAAAAAAAACATATATATGTGTGCATATTTTGACATATTATGAATATTTAATACTTTTATGTAAAATTCCTCTATATTTAAACATTAAAACAAGTAAAAAACAGAACTATGGATAAAAACAGAAAAAAAAGAAAAAAAAAACAGAACTATGGATAAAAACAGAAAAAAAGAAAAAAAAACAGAACTATGGATAAAAACAGAAAAAAAGAAAAAAAAAAACAGAACTATGGATAAAAACAGAAAAAAAAAAAAAAAAAAAAAACAGAACTATGGATAAAAACAGAAAAAAAAAAAAAACACAAAGGCTACAGAGAAGGATAAAAACAGAAAAAAACTACAAGGATAAAAACCTAACTATGGATAAAAATAGAAAAAAAAAAAACACAAAGGCCGTAGAGAAGGATAAAAACAGAAAAAAAAAACAACAAGGATAAAAACATAACTATGGATAAAAATAGGAAAAAAAAAAACAAAAAAAAAATCTTGTTGGAGCCATGTCCAGCCGTGTCCAAAGATGAAAAAATTTAAAAAAAATCAGACACGTGTCGGAGGCGTGTCGGGGCATGTCGGTGTCGGACACGTGTCCGACACTGACACTTCGTCATTTTAGAAGTGTCCGTGCTTCTTAGATAATAATGTATAATGCTCGCTATACACCTACACATAAACATAATACCTTTTTAAATGAATATAAACACGATACTTTTTAGCTAGCAAATATCAGTAAGTTGACTACATGGTTGATTTTTTGTTCTGCAATTAGTTGAACACGTTATATATTATACATCCTAAGGTCCATAAACTCACCTGTCTGTTGTAGAGCTGCCTATCGATGTAGATCTGTCCCTCAGTAATATAGCCAGTAAGATCGGGAGTAGGATGTGTAATATCTGATCAACGCCAAAACCAGAAAAGAATCAATTAAAATGCTAAGAAACAAAAACATTTACTTTACATGACAATAAACATAGCTTGAGAAGACATTACCATCGTTTGGCATAGTGAGGATTGGGATTTGTGTGATGGATCCTTTGCGTCCTTCAATACGTCCAGCTCTTTCATAGATTGTAGCAAGATCCGTATACATATAACCAGGGTACCCACGCCTTCCAGGTACTTCCTCTCGTGCAGCAGACACCTGCAAAAGAAGTTGGTTGTTTTATTTGTTCTTTAAATTCTTTTCTTCTCTTTTCTTCTTCTTGGCAGGGAACATCTTACGAACTTAATGTTTCCCTTCAAAATTTTTAGGATTCTCTATGAATTTTGAAATTATTTTGAAACTCTTAAAAGTGATCTTTTAATCATTTTAACAGATTTGAATGCTTCGTAAATTAATTTGAGAAGCAAAAAGGTATTCAGTTTCTTCACTAAAAAAAAACTTCTTGAATATATATCAGTTAATTTAACAGGGTTGTCATCAACTAAAAGCAATTTTTTAAAGGGTAAAAGAAACTATAGTACTACAAGATTGGTCATAGGTCAGCTGAATTCCAATTAAAATAAAAGCCAAAAAGATTTGCAATAATGTAGGACATCCCGCATCTACTATTGCATTTGATTACAATCAAGTAACATTTTTAGAAACTGCAAACTATAAAGTAAATACATCATTGCATTACCTCTCGTAGCGCATCGGCATAAGAACTCATATCTGTCAGTATGACGAGAACATGCTTCCCACATTCATAAGCCAAATATTCAGCAGTGGTAAGAGCAATACGAGGAGTGATAATACGCTCAATTGTAGGATCATTAGCCTGTAAAACACCACAGCCTCCATATTTAAGAACAAATAACTACAACAAAGATTCATCAGTTGATGTAGAAAAAGAAAATACCAGGTTCAAAAATAGGGTCACTCTCTCCATTGAACCATTTTCCTCAAAATCACGTTTAAAAAATTGAGCAGTCTCCATGTTAACACCCATAGCGGCAAAAACAATGGCAAAGTTGTCCTCTTCACCACCCTGTAAATAAAATCTATGTCAATAAAAAAAAATTTAATTAATAAAAAAAAAATAAAACTATAAAAATAAAAAAACTATCCTCTACAACAAGCATCAAGATTATCAAATTAATACACCAAGGAACTGTCTTGAAAACCAATAACCAATTACCCAGTTCGCATATATTTCAGCACTGTAGTAACTTGCATGTAATTGCAAATTTGACTAGAAAAGCTTAAAGATTATATCCATTTTTAATTCAATGGGAAACTTCTTCAAACTTGGAGATCAAATTCATTATATTTTTTAATTATATTATAAAATTATTGCACACATTTGTTAAAGGAAGTACAACCTCTATATATTGTAAATAACACAAATTTCAAAGTGGATATCTACCATTTGATCCATTTTCCAAACTAACTCGTTGAGGAAGCAAAACATAAAACAAACACATGCCTGAAAAATTATACAGCAATATTTTATACCTCAAGAAGATCGTTAGATTTCTCCAACCGCTTTACCAAGCCAGCTTGACGACATATCTGAGCAGCAATTTCATTGTGAGGAAGACCTGCAGCTGAGAAAAGTGGGATCTTTTGTCCTCTAGCAATGGAATTCATGACATCGATTGTAGAAATCCCAGTCTGTATCATCTCCTCGGGATAAGTTCTCTCACTAGGGTTTATAGAACTCCCTAAGGAAGAAGAATAGCAAATGAGGAAAATAAAATATAGAACTGTGGATTTATCAAAATGGAGAAAGAAGGAAAATGATTTCTCTAGATTTCCATCAACACACCTGAAATATCCAAGTAAGCCTCAGGCAAGATAGGAGGACCATTATCAATGGGTTTTCCAGAACCATTAAAAATTCGCCCAAGCATGTCCAAGGAGACTGGAGTCTTCAAAACCTGCAAATGTGATATAGAACAGAAGTAATGAGCAATAGAATTAGGTATAGAACAAGGTTAAATTATTAAGGATCACAATGAATGAAAAAAAGATTCACCCTAGAATCTATTCTATAACATAATCAATTTCAATTTTCCATGACCTGGTGGCTGGCAGCAAAATTTCCAAAAATTTCGGTACCCAAGCAAACACATACAGGTAATGATAGTGCCATTACAATATATAGAATTTCTAGACACCAGTTGAAGTACCCCTTGGAACATTTGGTTAAAAAGGAAATGACACATCTTTTAAGATAAACTCTTGAACATTGAAAAGCTATGCAGTTGAACCGATCTATAGTCTCTTTATGGCATCACTGATTAACCAAGTATGGTTTTTCCTTTATTATACAAGTTTCTTGGCAATATTTTTCCCCTTTATCTGAGACTGATAGTTTACGACAAAAACAGAGAGATTTGAATAAATTCATTTGACAAGAGACATTCAGTCATTTATTCTAAATTGGAATTGTACCTCTCCAGTAAATTGCACAGTTGTATATTTGTTATCAATTCCAGATGTCCCCTCAAATACCTGGCAATTGAAAATAACAAAAGCCAAATGAAAATATTATAAGTAGATGAACTGCTTTCCATGAATAAACATCATAAAAGAAAGTGAGCCAGTATAATCTCAGTAGACAAATAGCAAGAACTGATAGTGTCAACTTGATCAAAACCAGTGTATCACCTGGAGACAAGCACCCACTCAAAGGGGACACATTATTCCCTGAACCTCAATCTTAGATAGGAAACCGGTCTCATAGTGAAACTAAAAATAAGACAGAACAGAAAAGCGCTAAAGAAAATAACCTGGACAACAGCTTTCTCCCCATCAACTTCCAGGACTTGACCACGTCTGGTTGTTCCATCACCTAGACGAATATTAACAATTTCCTGGAATTTAGGTCCCTGGAAATTTGAGAGGAAGAGTTAGTAACTAGATCCTCTATAAAACATACTTAAAGAATTAGAGAGAAAGGATCCAAACCTTGACTTTGTCCAGAATAACCAAGGGACCAGCAACACCAGAGACTGTTCTATATTCTGCAGCATGAAAACCAATCGAAAATCATTTACACAGCACAAAAGCTCCAAGGTTTTTGAAACTCAAGCTTACATCCATTTGATCACAATAAAGCTTCCAAAATTGACAAATGAAAGCAAAGATAAGCCATTGAAAAACCTACCCATGCCAATCTCCAGCGTCCCCTCCTCTGCATCGTGATTCTTTTGTTCCACACACATACTTCAAACTCTACCACACCAAGAACAAGAAAGACCAAAATAATTCAATTGAATGTAGCACTACACAATTACTCAAACCACCTTCAACTTCCTTAACACAGACCAATCACAACAAAACAACAAAAACACATAAAAATCCTCGAAATCAAATGGCTGCAATTTGCGTCCACATAAAAAACCAAGTTCGGATCAAACAAGCGTAATCAACAACTACAGTCAGAGGCAAATAAATACATATTCCCAAAGATAACGAGAATGCGAAGCAATCAAAATAACGATTCAGAAACTTTCCGAATTCATCACGAATCTGGAAGAGAACATGAAGATTCAAACCTTTTGTTTTTGCTTCTTCTGATCTGATAGAGGAACCGAGGGGGAGGAGAGATGTGGACAGCAGTGAGAAGATGTAAATTGGGATCTGACGGACTGGAAATATTATTATTAATTATTAATAATAGAAAAGGCTTCGGAAATCCATTTTCATTTTTTTTTTAATTTCGTCATTGAGATATTAAATTAAGAATTAAGGTTAAAATATCACTTTGGTTTATGTATTTTAAAATTAATTCTATTTTAGTCTTTATTTTTTTAAAGTTCATTTAAAATTAATTCTTATCAAATTTGATAAAATAAAAATTAATGAAAAAACACAATGTAAATATATTTTTAAAATTTATAGAGATAGTTTTTTTTAAAAAAAAAAAGGTTAACTATAAATTAATGGGGATAAATTTTAAATTTTGTTAAAAATATGAAAATTAAGCTTAGACTTTTAAAAGTGAATAGATTAAAATAAAAGGTTAAGAAATACGGATATTAAAATAGTATTTTAACTTAAAATTAGTAATTTGGCAAGTTAATTATGGTATGATGAAAAATAAATGAGTGGTAATGGTAATATTAAAAAAAAAAACAGATTCTTGCGTAGTGTTTTTTTGGGGTAAATTTTGTCCTTGATACGTGGCGAGAAACTACTCATCCACGATTTTCAGATGATGGGAAATTCTTTTTATATACTTTTGGAGAGGTGAATTGACAAAAATACCCTATAAGCGGGACTCGATTCATTATCTATATTGAAGATATATTTTTTGTCGGTACCTGTGGGTTACATATGTAATAATTTGAGTAAAATATTATCAACTAAAATGAATTTAAAACAATGGCAACGGCCCGTTCTCTCCTCCTCTTCCCCATCTTCCTCCTTCTTCTCTCCTCCTCCGCCGGCGACACCCCTTCCCTCGCCCCCAACCTCCGCTCCAAGTCTCTCATCCTCGTCAAGATTGCCTGCCTCATTCTCATCTTCTTCGGCACCTTCATCCCGGGCGTTTCCCCCTGCTTCTTCAAATGGAACGACGGACTCCTCGTTCTCGGCACCGCCATGATGCATTTCCTCGCCGATGCCAACGAGACCTTCGGCGATTTGACTGAGAAGACCTATCCGTTCGCCTTCATGCTCGCTTGCGCAGGGTTTCTGATGACCATGGCGGCTGATTGTGTGATTTCGCATCTCTATCGCAAGCAGAACGCTTATTCTTCTTCGATCAATGTTGAGCTTCGAGGAGCTGCAACTTCACCCTCAAAGTTTCAGGTCCAAAATGGCAGCAATGGCCATCATCCACACGCAGCTCTCACAACAATGGGTTCATTTATGGGGACAACATCTTACTGATCGTTGCATTATGTGCTTTCACTCCGTCCTCGAAGGCATTGCCATCGACGTTGCAGAGACCGAAGCCGACGCCTGGAAAGCCCTGTGGACGATCTCCCTCCACAAGGTTTTTGTAGCCATTGCCATGGGCATTGCTCTCCTCCGAATGATCCCAAACCGCCCCTTGTTGTCAAGCGCTGCCTACTCCTTTACTTTCTCAATCTCGAGCCCCATCGACAACGCGATCGGAATCGTAATCGACGCCACGACACAAGGTGCGGTTGCAGATTGGATCTTTGCCATCTCCATGGGGCTGGCTTGTGGAGTGTTTGTTATGACAACACGTGTTTCTTTACAGGTGTTGCACGTGGATCACTACCCACTTTAGCATGCAAATCACACTCCTCTCAGATCAATTCAAAGAACAAATCTGGTAAGAACTCTCAAGCTCTCTCTCCACACTCTCGGAAAGAAAGGAAAGACAAGTTCACATGCTCTATGATTTAGCAGATGAATACCCACACAGGAAGAAGAAGAAGAAGGATTTACGTGGTTCGGCAACAAGGCCTACGTCCACGGCAGGAAGGGAAGTCAATTTATTCTCAAGATCAGAATTACAGAGGCAAAAGGTACAAGCTCTCACTGATTTCTAACTTCACTCTGTCTTTTTCCTCACCTCAATTCATCTATTTATAATCTGAGGTTGGTTAATCTGTTATGACAGATATTAGAGAGAAGTTGATTGCAACTATTAAAACAGGTAATGACTGTTTCAATCTCCACCTTTGCAATTAACAATCGATCATGAAGCTTCCCTCCTTGTTATGACTTTTGTTCATCCTTTTTCTGGTAGGAAAAACCCTACCATTTTGAGGCAGTAGCTGAACTTTGCTTGAGGTAGCGGCTTCGTCAAGGCATCTGCCGCATTTTCTGAGGTATGTATTTTTAATACCTCTATGTTCCCTTTCTCAATCTCTTCTCGGATAAAGTGATACTTTACATCTATATGCTTGGTCCTGTTGTTGAATTGTGGATTTCTTGTTAGAAATATGGCACTCTGATTATCGCAAAAGATTTTAACGTTTTTTTTATGTAGCCCCGAAGTCTTGCAATAATCCTTTTAACCACATTCCTTCTTTAATAACTTCTGATAAGGCTATAAACTCTGCTTCAGTTGTTGAAAGAGCTACTACAGATTGTAGAGAAGCTTTCCAACTAAGTAGGTTTTGGCCAAGCAAAAAGAAATAACCTGTCAAGGACCTCCTTTTGTCGAGGTCACCAGCAAAGTCTGAATCGACAAACCCATACACTTCATTTGCGGCTAGGTCATTTCTTTTATATTGTAGTGTAGCTTCCTTAGTACCTTTGAGATACCTTAGTATCCATTTAACTGCTTCCCAGTGTCTTTTGCCCGGTTTGGCCATATATCTGCTAACAAGACTTGTAGAGTAGGATAGATCAGGTCTTGTTGATATCATAAGGTACATTAGACTTCCTACTGATTGAGAGTAGGGAACTTTACTCATGTATGCCAGATGTTCTGTTTCATCTTCTTTAGGAGAGTTCTGTGCTAACAATTTAAAATGATGAGCTAAGGGAGTTGTAATTGGTTTTACCTCATCACTTTTAAACTTCTTAAGCACCTTTTTGCAGTAGCTTGTCTGGCTTATAAGAAGTGTAGAGTCCTCTCTTCTGCGATTGATTTCAACACCTAGAATTCTTTTAGATTGTCCCAAGTCCTTCATCTCAAACTCCCTTTTCAGTAGTGCCTTTACTCTATTTAGATCTTCTTGAGTCTTACCTGCTAATGGCATATCATCAACGTATAACAATAAGTACACGCTGTGTTTGAAGGACTTAGAATTGGTGTACATGCAGCTGTCAAATGAGCTTTTCTTGAAGCCAATTTTTGATATATACTCATCAAACCTCTGATACCAGCACCTGGGAGACTGTTTTAAGCCGTAAATGGATCTGTTTAAATGGCAATAGAGGTCTTCACCTTTCTCATATCCTCTAGGTTGTCTCATATAGATCGTTTCTGTCAAGAAACCATGGAGGAAGGCAGTTTTCACGTCTAATTGATCTAACTCCAAGTCATTTTGCACCACAAATGACAATAACATTCTAATAGAAGTTAGTTTAACGACTGGGGAAAAGATATCAGTGTAATCGATACCTTCTTTTTTAGTAAACCCCTTTGCTACTAGACGTGCCTTGAATCTGGGTTGGAGAACTCCTTGAATGCCTTCCTTGAGTTTGTATATCCATTTGGATGCTATTGGTTTATACCCTTTTGGCAGGGGCTTTAAGGTCCAAGTTTCATTCTCCTCTAGGGACCTTATTTCTTCATTCATGGCTTGTATCCACTCCATTGCATTAGGATTGTTAACAGCTTCTTCAAAGCTGCTTGGTTCTTCAAGGTTTGGAGAATCAGCCACATTCAGGGCCAATGAGATGCAATCAGCCTCATTAAACCTTGCAGGGGGCACAATCGTTCTTCTTTGTCTGTCTCTAGCCAAAGAATAATTCTGTAAGTCTTGTGTTTGTTGTGAGGTTTCTGTGGCTTCTTCCTCATCATGAGAATCGTCTTCTTCTTGTGTTTCTTCAACTTCTTCTCTAGAGGTTGAAGGTAAAGTAGTATGCTCCACCTCAATTTCTATGTCTACTGTCTTGTTTTTCTCTTCCACTTGGCTATCTTTGAGCATGAACATCTCTTGTTCTCCGAAGATCACATCTCTGCTATTTATACATTTTCTTTCAATGGGATGCCACAATCTGAACCCTTTGACTCCTTCAGTGAACCCAAGGAACATACATTTTACTGCTCTAGGCTTCAATTTACCGAGGCTTTGATGAACATACCCCACACACCCAAATACCTTGAGATGCTCTAGCTTAGGTGGCTTGTTGGTCCATTTTTCTTCTGGAGTTGTGAGGTTTATTGATGTATGTGGGCATCTGTTCAAGGTATACACGGTGTAAGAGGCTTCCTCGGCCCAATATTTCTCATGGAGCATTGCATCGGCAAGCTGACACCTCACTCTTTCCATGATAGTCCGGTTAAGTCTCTCTGCAACTCCATTCTGCTGTGGAATATATCTTACTGTTTTGTGCCTCATAATGCCATTAGATTTACAAAACACATCAAAGGATTCATTACAAAATTCCAATCAATTATCGGTTCTAAGGCATTTAAGAGACTTACCCGTTTGCTTTTCTACCATGGCCTTCCATTCCTTAAACTTTTCAAATGTTTGATCTTTAGATTTAAGGAAAAATATCCAGCTTTTCCTAGAGTGATCATCAATGAAGGTTAGAAAATACCTTGAGTTGCTTAGCGAATTTGTGGAGGCCGGTCCCCATAGGTCCGAGTGCACATAATCTAGGATTCCCTTAGTTGTGTGTTGGGACTTGATGAAACTTTGTCTTTGAGACTTCCCAACAATGCAGTGCTCACAGAAATTAAGATTATTTCCTGTGCCTTGGGGTAAAATTCCCTGTTTTGATAGGACTTGGAGTCCCTTAGCACTAATATGTGACAATCTTTTGTGCCACATGTCACATTCAGTGAGGTTGCGTTCAGTAATTAACAGGGCTGACTGTATCATTTGTACATCTCTCACCACATACAGTCCATTAATTTTTTCCCCAATAAGCACTGTCTTGGAATCCTTTTTTATTTCTATTGTGCCACCACTTCCTCCGTAAGTGCAGCCTATGGAATCAAGCATGCCCAGCGATATCAGGTTCCTCTTCAAATTAGGAACATGCCTCACATTCCTAAGCAACTTGACAGATCCGTCATTTAACTTCAATGAGACTGAGCCAATCCCGATTACTCTACAAGTATGATTGTTGCCCATGTATACAATGCCCCCATCCCACTCTCTGTAGGTAGAAAACTAGCCTTTTGTGGGTGTCATGTGGAATGAGCAACCAGAGTCAATAACCCAGTCATGTTTCTCAAAGGTTTCTATTTGAACACCTTTTTGATCTGTCGTGGCCAGAGCATCTGAGTAAGTTACTGAATTTTCTCCAACAGCTGCTTCAGGTTGTTTATTCTTCTTAAACCGCTGGTTTTGATTTCTTCTTTTTAAAGAATAGCAATCCTTCTTTATGTGACCTTCTTTATGGCAATAGTTGCATTTCACCTTAGTTTTCCCTTTGTCTTCAGCCTGAGTCTTTGAATCTTTGTTTCTGTTTTTCCCTTTCACAAACAATCCTTCATTGGTTTCTTTTTTCACTGATAGGAGTTCAAGTTCCTTGGTTTTTATGGCTGAGATAATGGCATCCATAGTAATAGTATCTCTTCCATATTTAAGAGCTATCTTCACATCTTTATATGCTTCTGGCAGCGAGTTCAAGAGGACAAATGCCTCATTTTCTTCACCAATCTTCTCATTCTGATTCTTGAACTCGGATGTCATCTTTTTAAACTCATCTAAGTTCTCTGATAGAGTCTTTGCAGCGTCCATCTTAAAGGTGAAGAACCTTTCCCTCAAATACATCTTATTGTGAACGCTTTTTGTTTCATAAAGGCTGTTTAATTTGGTCCAGATTTTGAAGGGTGTGTCTTCATCGATTACTTGTCTCAACACATTGTTGCTAAGGTTTAATATGATGGTTCCATAAGCGACTGTGTTGAAACTTTCTTTATCTTCTTCTGTGACTGAATCTGGCAGCTTTGATGGATCTTCTAAGGCTTTCAAAGCCTTCTGTTGGCCTAAAATAGCTCTGATTTTAGCTTTCCATAGATCAAAATCTACCTTCCCATCGAATTTCTCTATGTCAAACCTTGCTAGCGCCATTCTTGACTGCAAGAATCTGGTTCTTGATTGGTCTGATAAGGCTCTGATACCACTGTTATGACAACACGTGTTTCTTTACAGGTGTTGCGCGTGGATCACTACCCACTTCAGCATGCAAATCACACTCCTCTAAGATCAATTCAAAGAACAAATCTGGTAAGAACTCTCAAGCTCTCTCTCCACACTCTCGGAAAGAAAGGAAAGACAAATTCACAGGCTCTATGATTTAGCAAATGAATACCCACACAGGAAGAAGAAGAAGAAGGATTTACGTGGTTCGGCAACAAGGCCTACGTCCACGACAGGAAGGGAAGTCAATTTATTCTCAAGATTAGAATTACAGAGGCAAAAGGTACAATCTCTCACTGATTTCTAACTTCACTCTGTCTTTTTTCTCACCTCAATTCATCTATTTATAATCTGAGGTTGGTTAATCTGTTATGACAGATATTAGAGAGAAGTTGATTGCAACTATTAAAACAGGTAATGATTGTTTCAGTGTTCATTTTTGTGTCAATAAACCACCTGCTTTCAAAGGGATACTCACCAAAGGATGCAGTTGTGGTTGACAATCCCAATTACAAGTTTGTTGCAGTGCTTTTAGGTATTGGGGTTATAGCTGTTGTGATGATTTGGGACACTTGATTCACAAATATAAATGGAGAATGCATTAATATAACTTTGTAGATCAAAGCTTAGTTGCTATGTAAAGTTAAAGAGATTTTTGCAGCCAAGTTTTGCTTAATTTTATGTGTTCTTGTGGTAGCTAGCTAATGTGATGATTGCTAGCAATAAATGAAACATTTATCAAAGACTGATATATGAAAAACAGATAGGTAGATCGTTATATGGTAAAAAAAAAAAAAAGAATTTAAAACTAATTAAGATTAGTTTTAAAAGTTTAAATAATTGCTGACCGTTTACATTTTGATACGCACTTATTGTCCATCAATATAATTTCCCTCTTTTTTAAATGATTGACATTAATTCTTCCTACTGATATCGGTTTAACTTGGGATTACATCACCCACCAAATCTGTAAAGCAAAATCAATATTAGTAAATAGTAGGATAATGTTAACATAAATAGTAAGATCTACTTAAGTAATGAAATCAACATAAGTAATGATAAACAATTGTCTCTAAACTTTCATGTTTATTCCATTTGTATGTTTAAGCGTTCAAATTATCTAGGGAAAAATACACTTTTAGTCCCTGAGGTTTGGGTTAAGTTACTTTCATCCCTGAGTTTTAAAACTCAACAAAAATACGTCTGAGGTTTGAAATAAGCAGCATTTTGGTCCCTGTCATCCAGTTTGCCGTTAAATGCTAATAGATTGCTGACGTGGTCACATTTTTTTAATTAAAAAAATTATTTTTTTATTTTTAAAATAAAAACAATAAAATATTATTATCTTAATTATTTTTTAATCTCTTTCTTCTTCCCCTCTTCTTCATCCTCTTCTCTCAACCCTTTCTTCAACTTCTTCAAATATCCGATTGCCGGCAACCGGAGGCCGACTGCCGGCGACTATAATTTTTTTTTTCCTCTTTTTTCTCCTTTTTTCTTCTCTCTTACCCCATTTTTCTTCTTTTTTTTAAAAAAAAAATATAGAATAGGGCCCTCCCTGTTTAGATCTGTATGCAACTGCCAATTCCCTCTCTTGCGTTTTCTTTTCTTTTTCTTCTCCTTGCAAGCCGTGAACGCTGCACCAGCCACCCCCTCTCTGTGTTGTTCAGTTCGAGCCGACAGTAGCATCTCCTCATCTCCGGCGCCGTCAGCGACTTGCTCCGGTGACATTCGTGATCGGCGACGGGTGATAAGGCTTAAATAGGAATTGAGAAATTTGAGAAATTCAATCTCACACACTGTATATTTTTTCCACTGGATTTTATACACCTCTGAAGCTTTGAGAAATGCAGAATTGTAGGGAGATAATAACAACCTTACAACAACTTATACAGATGGCTTATTTTGTTAGAGAACAAATCAAATATATCAAGGCAAAATCAGTTAAATGGAAAAGTCTAGAAGCGGGCTGACATGCACTTATATTTTTCTTCAATAATTCTTCTCACGATATTTGCATCATCTCCAAAGTGTTGTGTTTCATCAACTCTCCTTACATCCCCCCTCAAACGAGAGGGAAGTTCTGCTACCCCGAGTTTGGACCGTAGATAAAAATATTGAGAATGATTAAGAGACTTCGTTAAGCAATCTGCCAGCTGATCGGAGGATGGAACATACCGAATGTCTAGTGATGTGCAATTTGCTACCGCAAGTGTTCGGGTAAAGTTATAATATAGTGAATGTAAATTCGAATGTCGTCCTCTGGATTGGTGTCTAGCCAATTTTAATTACCGAAAATACTCTTGGCCGATTTTATTTAGGGAATCAAATTGAATGAGAATATAATTGAATCAAACACAAAACTAAAGCAAAAAGTGACAATCTAATGGGAAAAGTGGTCTTAGGGAATTGACTTCACCAATTGGGATTATGGAATAATTAATGGATTATTAACATGCAATGATTCATAAATCTTGGAAACCTAATATCACACATACCTCTCTCGAGAACACATGATTCTCCCACATGCAATTGAACCTGATATCCCTATCTAAATTCAATAAACATGCAAGGCATTAAGGATACCCTTTTTAACGATTTCTAGAATTAACTATTATCTCCCGATTTCTAGCTAAATCCTAGTTATGCACAACGATTTCTAAGCTAAATCCTCTCTCCCGAGTTAGATTTAAGCAAACACAACATTCAATTCATGGCCGGTAAATTGAAAGCACTAAGGATACAATTATGCATAAAAGAATCATTAACAATAAATCATCAAATTAATCCATAACTTGCCCAACGGCTACATCAATCCCTAAGACTCAAAATCTAGCCAATCATACACTGCGTTACAATATGACTATGATCTAAAACCGCCATAAAAACTAACTAAAGAAAGGGAAAATAGAAATAAACTCGTTGTAGGCCGAGACCGAACGTCCCCGTCACGATCCCCACGAACAATGGGTTGATTTCCACCTCGCTCCCTTTGTTTCAACCTCAATAGCCTCTGTTCTGTCCTGTTTTTCGGCTCCAAGAAGTCCCAAATCGAAGTCCCCAAAAACCTAGCCGAAAATAAACTTATATAGCAGATTTTCGTCGTAGCGTCTCGACGCTGCCTCTTATACGCGCGTGTCTGGAAAGGAAATGCAGTAGCGTCGAGACGCTATTGTCACAGCGTCTCGACGCTGTGACCTTATTGCGCCTGATTCGATATGGAATGCCAGCGTCGAGACGCTAAAGGAACAGCGTCGAGACGCTGGTCAGCCTTTGACCCTAAATTGACTTTTTTCCTTGTTGATTCTCTTCGATTCTTTTGTGTCTTTTCACGTCTCGAACACCCGATTGACTCCAAATTTACGTTTTAGCTCCAGTCCACAATTTCCTACAAAATAAACATTAAGTGCAATAAAATGGCCAATAATCATCAAAGACTAGCTAAATTTAATAAGTAAAGATAGCTATGCTCGCTATCAAATACCCCCAAACTTAAGCTTTTGCTAGTCCTCGAGCAAACTACAAATCAAACATACAATGGAAGAATGGATGTAACAATCATAAGTCAATCCTCAAGGCTCAAAAGTCAATAACCAAGCAAGCAAGAGACATGCACACAAGGACCAATGAGGGAGACAAATTAAAATTTTTCGAAAATTAACTTGCACAAGCGAGATCTAACTCAACAAGATCAAACTCTACTCGCCCGGGATTGGATTATTAAACTCTCAGCTCATCTTCCCTCTACACTGGCACTAAGGTTTCACTAATGAGTTAATGGAACAAATTAGTTTGTTTTCCTCCATACTTAGGTGCTTATAAAATACAATTAACTTTAGCATTTATATGTGGCACTAGCTTTCACACACCTATTGCAGGGACCCTTAACCTGAGTTTTCTCTGGTTGGCCTAACTGATCACAACAGGGGTAGCTCTTTTTGCCTAAATCTTTATTAACCATTGCATATTGTGCACAAGCCATGACATTATTATTTTTTTTTCTCAACAGTAACAACAAGAATGATTTTTCGTTATGAACATGATAAGCAAATATTCTTTTCTTTTCTCCTAAGCAAGATCAAACATGCTAATTTGCAAAAAATTAACTCTTTAGCTCTACCCTACACCTATCGAGGTGACAACAAGCATATGAACCCAATAATTCGCTCCTAAGCATTCAAATCCAAATCTAGCCAAGATAAATACTCTACTCATGCAAGCCATCTCCTAGAAAAAGTTTAAAAAGTCTCCCTTTTTGGGCACTCATGCTTACAACTCATCACAAGCTTGAAAATTGACAAGAAAGCTTATCCTAGGGCATCATAATCATGCAAAAGTAGCATCCAGAAAACAACCATATGCTTAATTCAAAGAAAGCTCAAAACTATAGCCCGAACTCAGATGCTCAAGGGCTCCACAAACATGCTAATCCACCCCCAAACTTAAAATATCCATTGTCCTCAATGTATAACGAAAATAAAGCATAAACAAGCATGAGAACAATAAACGAATGAAAGGAGTGAACAATACTGGCATGGAATGATGATGACTTCTTGACTGAATGCTTGGAATCTTGACAGCTTGAAAGCAAAGGAGAGAAAGAAAACAAGACCTACAAAACAGACACAAACAATAAATAAAACTCAAAAGAAAGAAATAACTAACTTACTTGGGTTGCCTCCCATAAGCGCGTGTTTAACGTCATTAGCTTGACGTGTTGACCAAATATGCATCAGGGTGGTCTCCTGTCAGATTTTCCATCACTGGTGCTCTTCCTAGCACCTCTCCTGTA
Organism: Luffa acutangula; assembly: GCA_036850905.1. Lineage (NCBI taxonomy): Eukaryota > Viridiplantae > Streptophyta > Magnoliopsida > Cucurbitales > Cucurbitaceae > Luffa > Luffa acutangula. The sequence continues at coordinate 24,855,201 of CM072089.1, read as the reverse complement.
GCCCACCATCATTGTATCTGATGTGTTCTTGGGGTCCTCAACAGCTTTTAAAACTTCCTTCTCCTGTTGGACTCTTATGATTAGCTCCCTGCGTTCAATATCAATTACAACCCTCCCTGTAGCAAGGAATGGTCTCCCTAATATGATAGGCATAGTAGGATTCTCTTTAATATCTAGCACAAAGAAATCAACAGGAAGGAAAAATCTACCTACTTTAATCAGAATATTCTCGACAATTCCATATGGACTAACCACAGACTGGTCAGCCAACTGAAGTCTAACAGAAGTAGATTTTATTTCTCCTATGTTAAGCTTTTTACATAATGATAGAGGAATTATATTTATGCTAGCCCCCAGATCACATTGTGCTCTACATGAAAAAGTACCAAAATTACAAGGAATGGTAAAACTCCCTGGGTCAGAAAATTTCTCTGGTACTCCCTATTGGACACGAGCACTGCACGTCGATGCAAGATATACAGTCTCCAACTGCTTTTCCTTTTTCTTCTTGTTGAGCCATTCCTTCATGAATTTTCTGTAGTGAGGCATCTGCTCCAATGCACCTAAAAAAGGAATATTAACATGTAAACCCATAAAAGCATCTAAGAACTTGTCAAACTTAACCTTAGAATTTTTCTTTTTCTTTGATTTATGGACTAAAACAGTAGGAGAATGGATAGAAGGCTCAGGATTAAGCTTTTCAGCTTCGTTTGAGGTGGTGCCTTCTTCAGCTTCTCCAGTGAGTTCTTCTGGTTCAGTGGTCTCATCCTCCTCAGCTAATTGAATCTCCTCCTCGTGATGCACAAACATGGCCTTGCAGAATTCCAATGAAGATTTCTCCTGTTCAACTGGGGCTTTACCTTTATTCATAGAGTTGACAACACTTACCAGTTGTCCCAACTGAGTCTCTATATTCTTGATTGCTGCAGAATGACCATTGACAGTAGTGTTTATTGCAATCACGGCCTCCTCAAGCTTATTTGACCTGTTACTTGATTCTGCAATAAAAGCTCCAACAAGGTCTTCTAAAGATTTCTTATTTTCTTGACTTTGAGGGGTGAAGCCAGAAGGATTCAAAACATTCTTATTATTAGCATAGGAGAAATTCTCATGATTTCTATTGCTAGGGTGATAATGTGTAGGTGTGGAATTATTATTATACCCCCTAGAATTATAATTCGAAACATACTGAACCTGCTCGAGATTTTCCTCCTGAGTCTGGGATGCAAGGGCAGCTGCAGACTCAATTGATTGAGCATTCCCTGAACTTGAGAATTTCAAAAATGCATTAGCCAAAGAAGGCATCTGGGCCTGAAGTGCACTTACGTTGTCAACATCAAACACTCCAGCAGCTATCTTTTTGGGTCCCGACCGTTCAGATGGCCACTGATAGCTATTGGTGGCCATATCCTCTAACAAAGTCCTAGCACTCTCAACAGTCTTGGACAACAAAGTCCCACTTGCAGCTGCATCAACGATAGTTTTTGTGCTAGGAGTTAAACCATTATAAAATAACTGAACCTGGAGCCAGTCGGGGTAGCCATGCTGAGGGCACTTCCTTAGCAGCTCTTTAAATCTTTCCTAAGCCTCAAACAGCTACTCATCGAATTATTGCTGGAATGTCCCAATCTCGGTCCTCAGCTTGACCGTCTTGGCAGGAGGAAAGAACTTCTTTAAGAATGCCTGGACCAAAGCATCCCAAGTGGTAATGCTCCTAGGTGGAATAGATTGTAACCAGTCCCTCGCTTTGTCCTGCAACGAAAAAGGAAATAAACGTAAGCGAATGGCATCTTCAGAAACACCATTTAACTTTACCGTCCCACAGATGTGTAGGAAGGATTTCAGATGAGAATTTGGATCCTCCATGGGTGATCCCCTGTAGGCACAGTCTCGAGCCATCTGAATGAGACCTGTTTTCAACTCAAAATTATTAGCATTAATTGGGGCATAGACAATCCCCGACTGTTGCTCTTGAAAGATCGGCTGAAAATAGTCCCTGATGGGCTTAGGTTCCTCAGGATTAGGATTGGCCATTTGGATGTTTTCTTGATTTTCCTTTCGAAGTCTATTGAAAGTTCTTTCGATCTCTGGATCTAAGGGAACTAAGGTCACTTCCCTAACCTTTCGCATGCACAATCTAACCTAATCAAAAAAGAAAATAAAAGAAAAAGGAACGAAAATAAATTAGGAAAGAAACAAGAACAGGAAAGTAATGAATCTAAATAAGGAAAATATAATCTATAAAAGGAAGAAAAATAACAAAAAAAGGAATGCAAAAACAAATATGGCAAAAATCAAATAAGAATACTAACAATTAAGGAAAAACTACTCTAAAAAGGGAAAAACTAAAGAAAATCTAACAATGGAAAAATCAAACAAATATGGAAAAGAAAATCTAAATATGGAAATCAATCAACAAAAGAAAAAAAAATGCAAACTACCTAAAAACAAAAATAACAAACAAATAACAAAAAAAATAAAATACACCCTAAACTAAGACCGGACAATTTTTTTCTACGATATTAAAATTGACTAAATATGCCAATCCCCCGGCAACGGCGCCAAAAACTTGATGTGCAATTTGCTACCACAAGTGTACGGGTCAAGTTATAATATAGTGAATGTAAATTTGAATGTCGTCCTTTGGATTGGTGTCTAGCCAATTTTAATTACCGAAAATACTCTTGGCCGATTTTATTTAGGGAATCAAATTGAATGAGAATATAATTGAATCAAACAAAAAACTAAAGCAAAAAGTGACAATCTAATGGGAAAAGTGGTCTTAGGGAATTGACTTCACCAATTGGGATTATGGAATAATTAATGGATTATTAACATGCAATGATTCATAAATCTTGGAAACCTAATATCACACATACCTCTCCCGAGAACACATGATTCTCCCACATGCAATTGACCCTGATATCCCTATCTAAATTCAATAAACATGCAAGGCATTAAGGATACCCTTTTTAACGATTTCTAGAATTAACTATTATCTCCCGATTTCTAGCTAAATCCTAGTTATGCACAACGATTTCTAAGCTAAATCCTCTCTCCCGAGTTAGATTTAAGCAAACACAACATTCAATTCATGGCCGGTAAATTGAAAGCACTAAGGATACAATTATGCATAAAAGAATCATTAACAATAAATCATCAAATTAATCCATAACTTGCCCAACGGCTACATCAATCCCTAAGACTCAAAATCTAGCCAATCATACACTGCGTTACAATATGACTATGATCTAAAACCGCCATAAAAACTAACTAAAGAAAGGGAAAATAGAAATAAACTCGTTGTAGGCCGAGACCGAACGTCCCCGTCACAATCCCCACGAACAATGGGTTGATTTCCACCTCGCTCCCTTTGTTTCAGCCTCAATAGCCTCTGTTCTGTCCTGTTTTTCGGCTCCAAGAAGTCCCAAATCGAAGTCCCCAAAAACCTAGCCGAAAATAAACTTACATAGCAGATTTTCGTCGTAGTGTCGAGACGCTGCCTCTTTTACGCGCGTGTCTGGAAAGGAAATGCAGTAGCGTCGAGACGCTATTGTCACAGCGTCTCGACGCTGTGACCTTATTGCGCTTGATTCGATATGGAATGCCAGCGTCAAGACGCTAAAGGAACAGCGTCTCGACGCTGGTCAGCCTTTGACCCTAAATTGACTTTTTTCCTTGTTGATTCTCTTCGATTCTTTTGTGTCTTTTCACGTCCCGAACACCCGATTGACTCCAAATTTACGTTTTAGCTCCAGTCCACAATTTCCTACAAAATAAACATTAAGTGCAATAAAATGGCCAATAATCATCAAAGACTAGCTAAATTTAATAAGTAAAGATTGCTAGCTATGCTCGCTATCATTTAGACATCCACGAAGAACAAAATCTCGTACAAAATGAACATCGATCTCGGTGTGTTTAGTTCGAGCGTGAAACACCGGGTTAGTGGCTAATGCTCGAGCACTAACATTGTCACACCACAGAACTGGTGTTAACTTAGACCATTCTCTAATTTCTCGAAGTAACTGTCGTAACCAAACAATCTCAGCTATGGTCTAAGCAAGAGCTCTGTAGTCTGATTCGGTGCTTGATCTAGCAACGACCGTTTGCTTCTTAGATGACCAAGACACAAGCGAATTTCCAAGAAAAACACAATACGCTCCAACTGAACGTCGATCATCAACACTAGATGCCCAATCAGCATCAGAGAACGTAGTAAGAGTAAGTTGTTCATTTGGTTGTATGTGTACACCCATGAACTTTGTTCCACTTAGATAACGCAACACCCTTTTTACGGCTTGCCAATGAACATCAGACGGCTGCTTATTAAACTGACTTAGATGGTTGACGACATAGGCAATGTCTAGTCGTGTGTGAGTCAAATATTGTAAGGCCCCGAGAGTATTGCGATAGAGAGACGAATCTTTCATAGGGGCACCATCTGAACTGGACAATTGTCGGCCAACTACCGAGGGTGTGGGAGCTGACTTCAGATGATTCATCCCAAGCTTACCAAGTAGATCATTAATATATTTTGTTTGAGTAAGCAAAATTCCAGTTGGTAGATAATGAACTTGAATCCCCAAAAAATAACTCAGCTGGCCTAAGTCCTTAAGAGCAAACTTAGTATCTAAAGCATGAATTAGATTATTAACCAACAAGGGGTTATTTCCAGTGATTATCACATCATCCACATACACAAGCAACAAAATAATATCAGAATTTTTTCGATAGATGAATAAGGATGTATCAGACTTACTATTCTGAAATCCCCAATTATGTAGAGTAGCTTTCAGTGTGTTATTTCAGGCCCTTGGTGCTTGCTTTAGACCATAAATCGCTCGATTCAGCTTGCACACATAGTGGGGAGTGGATTGATCTTCATATCCTGGTGGTTGCTGCATATACACGTCTTCTTCAAGAGAGCCATTTAAAAATGCATTGTTGAAGTCTAATTGTCGAAGAGACCAACCTTTCGAAACTGCAATCGAAAGGATAACTCGAATTGTTGATGCCTTCACCACGGGAGAAAAAGTTTCGAAAAAATCGACACCAGGGTGTTGATGAAACCCTTTGGCAACCAATCTGGCCTTATATCTCTGAATGGACCCGTTAGGATTCCTTTTGATTCGAAAAATCCACTTACATCCAATGATATTAAGCTGAGGAGATGGGGGAACCAAACACCATGTTTGGTTTTTCACAAGTGCTTCATACTCAACATCCATGGCTTCTTTCCACTGTGGTGTAAGTAGTGCATCTCAAACTCTTGTAGGTTCTGTGAGACTCCAATCATAGGTTGACTAAACTGTCCAGATCTTGGGTTTGAAGATTCCTGCCTTGCTGCGAGTAATCATCGAATGAATTGGTGGTGGGACTGTTGCTGGTAGGGATGATAACGGTGGGGAAGGAGAATACGGCGTAGCAGATGATGATGTTTGTTGGGAATTAGATGTAGACACAGGTGAGTCTCCTTGGTGTGAGGTCGAGGGACTCGGTGACATCTGTGGAGACGAAGGAAAGTGGGTTGAGGGATATGATGGCAAGTGTGTTGAGGGAGACAAATTTAAGGCATCTGGTAAGGTGGATATTGGGTCAGAGGTTTGTGGAATTGGGTTTTGTGATTGTGGTACAGTGGATGCTGGGCTAGATGTTGGTGAACTCGGACTTTGTGATGGGGCCACATTTGGTTGGGTAGGTGATGAATATGGGTTAAAGGTCCAGCTTTGAAGTAATGAGTTAAGTTGAGATGATGGACTAGACAATGGGCTTGATACAGTGGGTTGTTGTGCATCTTTAGTTCCAAATCCTGATGCAAATGGAAATTCCATTTCATTGAAGACCACGTGACGTGAAATATACACTCGTCCAGAAGAATCCTTACACTTGTGACCTTTATGTTTGGGACTTGGACCAAGATACACACACTTGTTGGTTCTAAATTGAAATTTTCAGGCATTATAGGGCCTTAAATAAGGAAAACACGCACTGCCAAACACTTTAAGTTCTGAAAAATTCAATGGTTTATGGAACAATACCTCCATAGGAGACTTGCCTTTGAGTATTGGAGTGAGCATTCCATTGATTAAAATAGTGGACGTAAGAAAAGCATCCCACCAAAACATAAGTGGCATAGACGCCTGAGCCAACAACGTTAAACCAGTTTCCACGATGTGGCGATGCTTGCGCTCACCTCGACCATTTTGTGCTGATGTATATGGGCACGAGAATTGGGAGATAATACCCATTTCAGAACATAGTTGATGAATTTTGCTGTATTCCTTGCCATTATCAGATCGTAGAACCTTGACTGGCTTATCAAACTGTGTTTTTGTAAGAGTCAAAAAATGTCGAAACGCATCTATTGCCTGATTCTTCTGTTTCAAAGGGTAGACCCATACAAACCTGCTAAAATCATCAAGAAAGTGAATATAATATTGAAAACCTTCAACCGATACAACTGGAGAAGGGCCCCACAGGTCGGTATGGACTAATTCACACGGAGCAGAAGAATCTAGACTGAGGAAAAAGAAGAGCATGTATTTTCCCATATTTGCACACATCACAGAAATAAACCTTGTCATTATTGCTTACTGGTAGACTACAATATTTAAGAATGTTATCTTCTATTTTTGTAGATGGGTGTCCAAGTCGACGGTGCCAAACTTCCTTGGATGCAGCCATCTTTACACTCATATTAAAACTACGTCTAGTGAAACCAGGACAAACAACAAATCCAGAATCTGATTCCAAGTTTTGTTCACTGCATCTCGAAGCACTACCAACAATTGTCCCTTCATTTTCAAGTTGATAGAGTCCATCTTTAAGAATTCCTTTCAGCACCACCTTGCCAGTATGGATATCCTTTACAAGGCAAAAATTAGAATGGAACTCAAGGAAAACATTATTATCTTTGGCTAACTTTGATACACTAATCAAGTTTTTTGCAATATCAGGCACACATAGCACAGTTTCAAGGTTAAGTAACCCATTTTTAGAAGCCAAAGACGATTTACCAACATGAGAAATCACAAGTTTATTACCATCCCCTATTGTAACTTTCTCCTCACCTTCATACTCAGATGGTTGGTTAATGTTGTTATAATCAGCTGTTACGTGATTAGTTGTTCCACTATCCACGTACCAATTCGGATCCACCACAGTTTCAGAACTTGCCAAGAATGGATTGGTATTGTTTTGAGAAGAAAGAAAAGCAGTAGGCGCAGAGGAATTAGGAGAATTGTTGTTACCTCTGTTCTGTGTATTTTGTGTATTTTGCCCAGAAGATTGCCTATTAAACTGATTATTTCCAGCATACACTTTGTCAAACCTATGAAAACAGACGAGAGCTGGGTGTCCAGCTTTACCACAGACTTGACATATTTGTCGATTTCCTCCATTGTTGTTATTCCACCGCCCTCTGCCGCGACTCCGATTTCCTCCACGTTGATTATTGTAGTGTCCGCCACGTTGAAAATTCGAAGAGTTATTTTGACGTTGCCCATTTGAAGGACTTCCTCTGCCGCTTACAAAGTTTACTGACGTACTTTGGTTAAAGGAGGTAGTTTTGTGAGCGTTTTGTAGTTCCAAACGCTTCTCGAATGCAAGAAGTTCTCCTTGCATTTCAGCCCACGAAATCTCAGTCTTACCTTGAATCATAGCCATAACAGGATTGTACTCCTCATCTAATCCCAACAAGACTTGGGAAATAAGAGAACGAGTCAAAACAGGACTTCCAGCTTGTCCAAGATTGTCAGCGTGGGTCTTCATTGTGCGCAAGTACTCTGCCATCTTAAGTGACCCTTTACGGGTTTGTTGAAACACTTGTCAAAGAAAATCCTCTTCTGCCCGTGACTGAACTCCAAAAATTTCTTGAATGGCTTTCCAAAGATCCTTCGCATTTTCGTGTCCCATTACCTGTGTAGCTACTTCTGCCGTCATTGAATTATATAACCAACCAAGGAGAAGTTGGTCAGTTACAACCCACAATTCATATTGAGGATTGCTTGTTTTAATTGTGGTTGTTGTTGAGCTTGAAGCTTCTGAGGTAGCACCCACTGTAGTTTCTAAACTTGTAACTCCAGTAGATTCTTCAACAGCATCTTGGGTGAATTTAGGTGGACAAGGCGTTTTTCCGGTCAAATGACCTTCTAGTTTGTAGCTTCTCAAAATGGGAAGTGCCATATTCTTCCACAATAGGTAATTACTCCTATCTAGCTTGATGGAGGTAATTTGATTCAACAGTTGATTAAGAGGAGGACTGCTGAATGTAGGATTTGCAAAGGAACTGATGGAGGTGTTTTGAGCGGCGTTGGCCATAGTGCTCTGATACCAAAATAGGAATTGAGAAATTTGAGAAATTCAATCTCACACACTGTATATTTTTTCCACTGGATTTTATACACCTCTGAAGCTTTGAGAAATGCAAAATTGTAGGGAGATAATAACAACCTTACAACAACTTATACATATTGCTTATTTTGTTAGAGAACAAATCAAATATATCAAGGCAAAATCAGTTAAATGGAAAAGTCTAGAAGCGGGCTGACGTGCACTTCTATTTTTCTTCAATAATTCTTCTCACGATATTTGTATCATCTCCAAAGCGCTGTGTTTCATCAACTCTCCTTACAGGCTTCTCCAGTGCGCGGGAAAGGCGTGTTTTTTCGAACACACCCACTCTGCTACAACATGAAAAACAGAGAAGGGAGAGACTGGGAGTGAGAGATCGGCGAGAGGCATAAAAATCCCAAGGAACCAAAGCGGAAAATCTCAGAGCTTACGAAAAAAAACTAAGTTTTTTCGTAAAAACTAAGATTTTATGAAAAACTAAGATTTATCCCAAAGATTTTCCAAGATTATGCTGGTTAATAGTTTGTTTTGTTTTACACGATTTTGTTCCTAGAGCCATTTGATGAGCAAGTGGGATGTTTGACTCGGATTCCACTATGCTGTTATTTATTGCTTCTACTTGTCGGCAAGTTTTCGTGTTCAGGGACTTGAGTGAGAGATCGGCGAGAGGCATAATCTGGAACTGAACAACACATAGAAGGGGCAGCTGGTGCAGCATTCACGGCTTGCAAGGAGAAGAAAAAAAAGAAAACGCAAGAGAGGGAATCGACTGCTGCATATACAAATCTGAATGGGGAGGGCCCTCTTCTATATTATTTAAAAAAAAAAAAAAAGAAAAGAAGAAAAATGGGGTAAGAGAGAAGAAGAAAGGAGAAGAAAAGAAAAAAAAAAAATTACAGTCGGTGGCGGCGAGCGGTAGCCGGCCTCCGGTCGCCGGCAACCGGATATTTGAAGAAGATGAAGAAAGGGTTGAGAGAAGAGGATGAAGAAGAGGGGAAGAAGAAAGAGATTAAAAAATAATTAAAATAATAATATTTTATTCTTTTTATTTATTTTTATTTTAAAAATAAAAAAAATAATTTTGTAAATAAAAAAATGTGCCCACGTTAGAATCTGTGAGCATTTAACGGCAAACTAGACGACAGAGACCAAAATGGTGCTTATCTCAAACCTCAGGGTATTTTTGTTGAGTTTTAAAACTCAGGGACCAAAGTGTAACTTAACCAAAACTTCAGAGATCAAAAATGTATTTTTTCCAAATATCTATTAAATCCTTAAACTGGTAAAACAATTGTGTCTCTAAACTTTCAAGTCTATTCCATTAGTATGTCTAAGCGTTCGAAATACTATTAAATTCTTAAATTGGTAAATCAATTATCTCTAAACTTTCAAAGTCTATTCCATTTGCATGTCTCACCTTTCGAAATATCCATTAAATCCTTAAACTGGTAAAATAATTGTTTCTAAACTTTCAAGTTTATTCCATTTGTATGTCTAAGCTTTCGATAAAAAGTAATGTATCCAGTATCTCTAGTCTCTACTAACCTATCTGAGTTTTTGCTTCACAAAATCGAAAAATTTTCCAATAGACACAAAATGTGAAAAAAAAAATTAAATTGACAAAATCAAAATTTAATGAAACGTGCTTTCTTAAAAAAAGAAAGTTGACAAAATTGAAATTCCTCCTCGTAGACACAAAACGTGAAAAAGCAATTTAATTGAAAAACTCAAATTTAATGAAACTTGATTTTATAAAAAACAATTGTCAAATTCGAAATACTTCGTAGTAGACACAAAATGTGAAACAAAGAAATGAAAAAAAATCAAAACTTAATGAAACTTGACTTTTTTTTTATAAAAAAAAATGACAAAATCGAAATCTTTGTAGTAGACACAAAACATGATTAAATTGAGTTTGAAATTTTGGAACAATGTTACCCACTGGAATTCACTCAAAAAGTCCAAAACTTTGCTAGACAGTCCACCAAATCGACCTAAACCAGCAGGTCTAACATAAAAACAGAGTGGATATTTGAAACGGAGCCAAAATTCGAGGGTTAGACTTAACCACAACAAAAAAAAAATATCATTATAAAACATGTAAAACCAAACCAAAACGCACGATTCGACTCGATGACGACTCACAAAGGTTGGATTCACAGCGTGGTCGGCAGCAGCGACCGTTGGTTCAAAGCAGCGGTGGCGGTGCGACGAGGCTGAGAAGGGAGAGGTTAGAGTGAAGGAGAGAGAGCGACAGAGGAAGAGAGAGAGAAAGAAGACTGACTGGCGACTCGGGGTGATCGACAATGAGAGTTGCGGCGAGGTGGATTTGAGCGGTGGTGGTCGTACAGAGAAACGAGAGGGAGCAAGTGAGAGAGAAAGCACGATGGATGAGAGAGAGAGATATCGGGGAGAGAGAGATGGGTCTTCATTTTTATTTTTATTTTTTTTAGGAAAAAACTTCCCTACATACCGGTATGTAGGGATCTCCCTGCATACCACCATTAAAATGTTTACAACTAGGAGAGATTAAAAAAAATTCTTAGATTTTCTCATTTTCTCCCTTCCTCTTTCTTAGTTGTCAAGATTTTAATGGGGTATGTAGGGAGATCCCTACATACCGGTATGCAGGGAAGTTTTGTTCTTTTAGGAAAAAACTTCCCTACATACCGGTATGTAGGGATCTCCCTGCATACCACCATTAAAATGTTGACAACTAGGAGAGATTAAAAAAAATTCTTAGATTTTCTCATTTTCTCCCTTCCTCTTTCTTAGTTGTCAAGATTTTAATGGGGTATGTAGGGAGATCCCTACATACCGGTATGCAGGGAAGTTTTGTTCTTTGAGGAAAAAACTTCCCTACATACCGGTATGTAGGGATCTCCCTGCATACCACCATTAAAATCTTGACAACTAGGAGAGATTAAAAAAAATTCTTAGATTTTCGCATTTTCTCCCTTCCTCTTTCTTAGTTGTCAAGATTTTAATGGGGTATGTAGGGAGATCCCTACATACCGGTATGCAGGGAAGTTTTGTTCTTTTAGGAAAAAACTTCCCTACATACCGGTATGTAGGGATCTCCCTGCATACCACCATTAAAATGTTGACAACTAGAAGAGATTAAAAAAAATTCTTAGATTTTCTCATTTTCTCCCTTCCTCTTTCTTAGTTGTCAAGATTTTAATGGGGTATGTAGGGAGATCCCTACATACCGGTATGCAGGGAAGTTTTGTTCTTTTAGGAAAAAACTTCCCTACATACCGGTATGTAGGGATCTCCCTGCATACCACCATTAAAATGTTGACAACTAGGAGAGATTAAAAAAAATTCTTAGATTTTCTCATTTTCTCCCTTCCTCTTTCTTAGTTGTCAAGATTTTAATGGGGTATGTAGGGAGATCCCTACATACCGGTATGCAGGGAAGTTTTGTTCTTTTAGGAAAAAACTTCCCTACATACCGGTATGTAGGGATCTCCCTGCATACCACCATTAAAATGTTGACAACTAGGAGAGATTAAAAAAAATTCTTAGATTTTCTCATTTTCTCCCTTCCTCTTTCTTAGTTGTCAAGATTTTAATGGGGTATGTAGGGAGATCCCTACATACCGGTATGCAGGGAAGTTTTGTTCTTTTTTTTATTATTAAACCCATTAATTGAATTTGGGGCGTTGGCGTGAAATTAACCCCCTCGTTGACCAATTTTTTTTTCCTAAAAAAATACTTTTTTTTTTTTGTTAAAATACATATATGATCTTTCAACTTTTATATTGGTGTTAAATAAGTCCTCAACTTTCAGTTTTGTATCAAATTGGTCCCTACGGTTAATTTTGTCACACTGTTAGTTAAATGCTTATGTGACATTGCTAACACTCCAAAATGTATGGCAAATAAAAATTGCCACATTGTTCGGAACGGGTCTAAATTGGAGCGAGTTTTTAGGGTTTCAGATTTTTTTTTCCATTGATTGTGGGAGTGTATCACGACATAATCTCAGACCGAAGAACCAACCGTTGAAATAAAGACCGGAAGAAGGCGAACCGATCCGATTACGACATAATCTCACATACGATTTTGTTGAAGAAGGGATCCAGAGAAGTTATTGCAGCGGTACCAATTTCACTTTGTTTTCATTGAACTGGTACCAATTTCAGAACAAAAGGCTCACAACTTTTTCGATCAAATACTCTTTTGTTAACAGAGTGAGTGGTGTCACTGTGTTAAAGGAAAGAAAAAAGAGGTACTGGGGAGGAGGAAGATAAAGATAAAAGTTCAGTCTTTTATCCTTGGTTAGTCCTTTTTTTTTTTTTTTTTTTTTTTTTTTTTTTTTTTTTAGTGTGTGTGTATATATATATTTTGCAAGGGATTTCTGGAATTGCTATACAAAATTCAATTTATTCTTTTAGTGAATATACATGAGATATATATACTTTTTACTACTTGTGGACAAATGTGCAAAGTGTGAGAACATGTTCTTTTGTTCTTTTGTTGCCTTATGGCTTGTGATCCCCATAGTTTATTCATGCCACTATGGTCCAAAAGTCTCCCATGAGAAAGTTCAAAAGAATATTGCTCACAGATAAATGCTTAGTTTGGGGTTGCTGTAGCTTCTAAAATAATTGCTGTTAACTGTGCTTTTAAGAAAATTAGCTGTATTACAAAGTAAATTAGTGTTTGGTAAATTTTAGCTTTATAGACGAAAAAACAAGTTGAGGTGTTTGGTAAATTAATATTCTAAATTATTGCAGCTTTAACTATATTTTTTCAATAAATAAATTTAATGTTGATATTTAATTTCAAAATTTTAAAAGATAATTTCAAAATTATTTTAAGATAATTATTTTTTTGAAACATATAAGATAATTGTTTTAAATTTCATATGATTAAAAATATAATCTTATGTTTAATCTGTGATGTTTTTTATATTTTGCTAAGAAATATAATTTGCTATTTGTATTGAGAAAATGTTATTTCAATTTAAATAAAAATAAAAACAAATAATTTCAAATGAGTATAAAATAATAAAACATAAATATGTTAAATTAAAAAAAATATTCACATGAATCAAGTCTAAAACACGTAGAGAAAAATAAATAGTTATTTACATATTAGATTTGTAGGGAAGCTAAATGGAAAAACTACAATTATTAGATTTTGCAAATGAACGTGGTTGAAAAAGTACTTTTATAAAAATTAAATTATAATCTGTTTTAGCAAACGCTAAAAACGGTTAAGATTCTTTTTTAATCACTTCAACCGCCTCCAAAATCAACGCCAAACGGACCCTATACTCCTAGTTGTAGCATCTAAACTTATGGTAATATTTTTGTGTGCCTACACATATATATTATCATTTCATTGATAATTCACTTTGAATTAAATTAAGGGGGTTTTGCACAGATAGCAAAAACCGGCAAACATATTGCAAAATTAGCAAAAAAATAAAATTATTTGCGGAAATAGCAAAAAATACGTTAAATTACGAAAATACCCTTAGTATCTCCAATAGTCTATCAGTCCCTATTATTGATAGTCACTGATAGACTTCGAGTAATCGGAGTCTATCAGTGATAAATACTGATAGACTTTGATGATAAGGTTCAATTAATCCGAGTCTATTAGTGATAGACATTGATAGACTTTGATTAATCGAAGTCTATCAGTGTGTATCACCGATAGACTCTGATAATTATAATCTATAAGTTTTAATCGTGTTTAATTCAAGCCTATTAGTGATAGCCACTTATAGAAAACAATTTAATTCAAGGCTATTAGTTCAGTTTAATTCAAGCCTATCAATTTCTATCCATCAGTTTAATTTAAGTCTATTAGTGATAATCACTAATAGAAAACCGTTAAATTTGAGGTTATCAATTTCTATCACTGATAGAAATCAATTCAATTCAAGACTATTAGTTTCTATCATCGATAGAAACCAATTTAATTGAACTTTATCAGTTTCTATCAGAAATCAATTTAATTGCAGTTTATTGACTTGTATCACTGATAGAAATTAGTTTAATTCAAATCTATCATTTTCTATCGAGGATAGAAATCAGTTAATTGAAGTCTATCAGTTTCTATCCCTGATAGAAATCAGTTAATTATCAATTAATTGAAGTCTACCAATTATTGTTACTGATAGAAATCAATTTAATTGAAATCTATCAGTAAATTACTTTCCATTGCAATTCATCTCGGTAATTAGAAACTCATCCAAAATTATTATACTACAATCATAAATTGAACAAAAATTTTAGGTCTCTTGTGGTAATTAGAACATAAAATCCAAAAATAACCATTACGAACAAGCGACTCTTAATCAGCAATATAATTTTTAAAGCCTAGCACACAAGCTCCGTGACCACCACCATAAAATTGCTATTCTTGTATTCTTTGTATTTCATTATCTATCAATTATAGCCCTGATAGACTTCGACCAGTGATAGTCAGTGATAGACTACGATTAACCGGAGTATATCAGTGATATACTTTGATATACCTATACAAACACTCACCAAAATTGCTATTTTTGTATTATTGGCATTCTTGAATTAAAAAGAAGGTCAACAAGAGCTTAACTCAATTGACATAAAGTTGTACTGATAACCACAAGGTCCGTGGTTTGAAATAAAAAGAAGAATAAAAAGAAGAAGAAAAACAATCATAACAATACCTTGTGGGAAGAAGAATAAAAAGCAAACCAAAT
Organism: Luffa acutangula; assembly: GCA_036850905.1. Lineage (NCBI taxonomy): Eukaryota > Viridiplantae > Streptophyta > Magnoliopsida > Cucurbitales > Cucurbitaceae > Luffa > Luffa acutangula. Next base: position 24,840,140 of record CM072089.1, on the reverse strand, counting down.
CAAAAAAGAAAAAGAAAATGCACAACTTAATAAACTGCATAGAAGATGGAAAAAAAACATATTAATCACACAAGAACTCCACCCTCATAAATGCACAAAAAAAATAAAAAGAAGAACTTGTAATAGCTCATTATAAAAAAAAAAAAAAAAAAAAAGAAAAACAAATCATAACAGCTCATAAATGAAAAAAAAAAAGAAGAAGAAGAAGAAGAAAGCAAAAAAAAAAAAAAAAAAAAGAATAAGAAGAAGAAATGGTATACACAAGAAAGGGTAAATGGGAAGGGACAGGAAGAGAAGAGTAAAATGGGAATATTCTAATTTTTTTGTCATATTTGCAATTTTTTTTACTTGGTGCTAAATTTGCTATTATAGATAATTAATTTGTCACCCACTACAATTACTCTTAAATTAATTTGTCCAAAGTAAACTTTTGGTACTTTTTACAGTTTAGACCTCAACTGCATGGTTATTAGGACAAAAGTACTTTTCATGATAAATTAACCATCGATTTCCTTTGTTCTAGTGTATGGTTATTAGGATAAAAGTACTTGAAATATTAATACATTTAGTTCGTATTAAAGTTCTACCATAAGATTCTAACTTCAAATTGCCAGTTGAAGTCCTTGATGATAAATCATTAGATTTTCAACTTTTATCTTTAAGGTTTAATTACTCATATTTTCTTTACTTTCACTTTTTTTTTTTTTTTTTTTTGAACTTTAGGACTTTGAACATTATGTTTTCATGAAAATTAACTCCTTAATTATTTATTTTGTCCTTTGTAGATCTCTACTCTTTTTTTTTTTTTTTTTTTTGAGGTTCATCATGGTGGTCACTTTGTCTATCAGCCTAACATGGGATGCATAGAAGAAAATATTGATAGCTTTTTTTACTACGATCAAGATTTGTGGTCTTTGATAGAAGTACAAGATACCATTCAAAAGTTGGGTTATGGGAAGTAGGGCTGTACACGGGTCGGTTTGGTTCGGGTTAGGGGTAAAATTTGGACCAATCCGAAAATTCGGGTTGGTCAAATTCCTAACCCGACCAACCCTATTTATCAAGGTAACCCAACCCAACCCGGGTTGGGTTGGGTTGGGTCACCGAGTTACTTCTTTTTTTTTTCTTTCGTTTTCTTTTGCGAGGCTGTGAGCGCAGCGGCGGTAGACTGATGGTTGAACAGCGTAGGCCGTAGGGAGCTGAATCTGAAAGTAAAAATCGCCAAATCGGTGATTGAACAATGAACAACAATGGACGAAAATCGCCAAATAGATGCTTGAACAATGAACAACGACGTGGGGAGTTGAAACCGAAGTGAGGTGAGGCGTGAAAGTTGAAAGGGAAAGACGGAAAGTTGCGAGGCATGAAAGTTGTAAGGTACAGACTTACAAGCTTTGCTCCCTATGAGAAATGCAAGTCTTTTTGCTAATGATTTTATGCATGAAGGGTTGAAAGGAAATTGAAGCTGAAGGCGTGAAAGGCATGAGCTATGAAGGAGATTAGAGAAGACGCACACACAGTGAAGAAAGGTTGAAGGAGGCGGCGATGATTGGTGACTGAAGTGTAACCCTATATATATTTTAGCGGGTCGGTTCGGGTTGAACCGGAAAAAAACCTTTGAACCCGATACCCGAACCGAACCGATCGGTTCTCTTAAATTAAAACCCAACCCAACCCAAACTTATTTCTAACCCAACCCAACCCTTATAATTTGGGTTGGGTTGGTCGGGTTTTTCGGGTTACCGGGTTTGTTGAACACCCCTAATGGGAAGGAAGTGAGATTGTGGGGAAGGGATTGTAGAGAAAGTGTGGGTGGTTATAGACTTTTAGAAAATGATGGAGATGTTGAATTGTGATAGCACCTAATTTGTGCTACTTAGTTACCTTTAATTTAATCTTGTTAGTTTGCATTTTATGGTTTAATTGTTTGTTTTACAGGAATTCATGCACAAGAGGTTTATTAGGCCAATTTACCAATTTGATGCTAATTCGGGAAATTAAAGATGTTTTTGAGCTATCTTGGAGTCCACGAGATGAAGAGAAAGAAAAAGGGATAGAGCAGAGCGTTCGAGCCTCGAAATTGGAGTCAAATTACACAAGGCACTACTGCACAAGCTAGACTACCCGAGAGGGTAGCATCGAGACGCTATCTTGCAAGCCTCTTGACGTTGCCCCAATACCAGTCATGCAAATAGAAGACCCAGTGTCTCGACGCTCTTTTGGCAGTGTCTCGACGTTACGACTAATTTATAAATATGCCCTTTCATTTCTTTTGCCACTAGGTCAGATTTTAGCTGCTTTTGTCATTTCTTTTATGTATTCTTTCGACTTTTTTGTTATTCTCTGATATTTTAGGTTTGTTTGGTTGTATTTTTGTTATGGATTTCAGTTCAATTGTTGTTTTTACCGTTAGTATGTTAGGCTAGAACCTTCGATTGTTGGATTGTTTCAAATTTCTTGAATAATTTATATGTTATGTTGAGTTTCTAGATTTCACATCAGTTTTATGAATGAAATTTTGTTACATCCTATGGTTCTCATTTAAACAATTGTGTTTGCATGTTTTATTTAAAAATTGATGTCTCTTAGATTGGTTGCAAGTGTTATGTGTGAATTTGGACCTATTTCTAAGAAAGTCAAAATGATAAGAGCCCAAAGTAGAAACAAGCCCAAGGAGACCCATTGGACCCGAATCAATCTCTAGGGCTATTCACTCTCCTAAAAGGAAGGGGAAACCCCTAATTCAACTATAAATAAAAGAGGTTAACCCCAAGGTAGGGGGACTCAACTAGGTATTGATTCTTTCTCTTAATCTTCTCCCTAATTCTTAATTTACTTGTCTCACTTATGATCTCCCAACTGCATCGGAGTCGGTGTGGCAAACATCACACTGGTGCACAGTTTTCTCTTGTTTTGCAGGCCACGTCTTTCCCCTTCAAATAAATTCACCATTGTTGTCATGTGAAGGTAATGTGAGTTTCTCCTGTCCGGATTTTGGCATCAACAATTGACGCCGTCTGTGGGGAAGATAGAAAGCCTCTAATTATTGATCAATCGCCAATGATTATCAGTTTTTGGACAATTGACAGGTGATTTTATACTTCGGGTTTCATCCAAAATTTTTGCACACTGGGGATTGGCACCATGGTCAGTCGTTGAATCGCAAGGAGGTAATTCTTTGTCCAGTGCATGCGATTTCACTTATTTTTTGTTTTCTCTGTTTTGCGAAAAAAATGGTGGAAGCTCACGACAATGATTTTGATCTCTTGTCCTTGTTGCCTTCGGAAGATTAAGGAAAGCTTAGAGGATTTGCAAAATTGAGTTTATGAGTGGATGGATTTTTTTTGACTTAGGTTGCACAATTCACTCCACTCTTGTTTATTCAAAACACATTGAAGATTCTTTGCATACAATGATTGAACTCTTGGGGATGTTAATTATGTTCTTTGTTTTAGTTTCAAATTCTAAATTTCGACCTTGAGTATTTTCTTTTCCCAAATTCTTTATTTAAGTTCTATAATTTCTGGCTACTTTCAAGTTTCAGTTAGATTCTTCCTATGCGAAATTTTAGTGCATTTCATGTTTAGAATCTTTTCTCTATAAATTTCTCCCTTCCGCTTCTCTTCTATCTATTTATTCATTTTTTATGTTACTCCACTCTCTTACATCGAAATTGACAATTTCTGGAGTCCAACCTTAGAGTTGAATGATTAGTTGTTGGATGAATTTTTTTTTATGTTTAATAGATGTGAATCAATTTTGCAATACCAAAATGAAATAAAAACTTGCTTAGTGAGCTTTTGAGCCTAAGAACTGTTCAGTCTCTGCAACATAGAAGATGGAAAGTTGGGACAATTTTTTAAGCAATGTTTCAAATAATTAGACTTCACATGTTTTGGTTTTCTTTTTCCATTGTCGTTGAATTGAGTTGTTGATTTCATTCTAGTTTTAAAATTTGGGCCGTCAAATTGAATTGGTACTAGGCAACATTTAAGGGCTCAAGTGATGTTCACTTTTGCTAAATTTTCTCCTTGAAATATGCTCTTTCCCTACGGGATGGATGAGCTTTTGGCAAAATCAAAAGGGAACAAATTGAAAATTATAAAATTACCTGGACCGAATTAAAAGTCGAAATTAAGTCGACTATATAACACAAATTAGTGATTTACTCATATACAATTGTTCTATAGGTCTTTCAAGCACCATCATCTTCATAAAATGTCTGACTATAAGTATTAGAAAGTTTTCATTTTTAATTTTGAGTTCAACAATATAGAGTGAGAAATTCAAGTGGGTTGAAGATAACTCATATTAGCTAAATGAAAGTCTTTACCGTTTCATAGGCTTAACATTTGATAGCGAGCAGAGCTAGCTAGTTTTCCCTAATCTATTTAGCTAGTCTTTGATGATTTTTGGGCCACTTTATTGTGCTTTAATGTTTATTTTGTAGGAAATTGTTAATTGGAGCTAAAGCGCAATATTGGAGTTAATCGAGTGCTCGGGACGCGAAAAGATGCAAAGGAATGAAAAAGAGTCAAAGAGGAAAAAAGTCAAAATTCGGTCAAATGCAGACTAGCGTCGAGATGCTAGCCCTTGAGCGTCTCGACGCTAGCATTCCTTATCTGAATAGGCGCGAAACGGTCACAGTGTCTCGACGCTGCGACCTTAGCGTCTCGACGCTGTGTAATTTCCTTTCCAGAACACGTGTGTTTAGAGGCAGCTTGACAGCGTCTCGACGCTATGGCGAAAAATCAGAATAAAAGCTTATTTTCGGCTAGGTTTTTGGGGGACTCTTTTGGACACTTTTGGGAGCCGTAAACAGAGCAGAAACAGAGGATCTTTGGAGCCAAAGCAAGGGAGCAAGTTGGAAATCAACCCATCGTTCGTGAGGATCGTGACGAGGACGTTCGATCTCGGCCTACATTGAGTTTTCTTTTCCCTTTTCCTTTCTTTAGCTAGATTTATGGCTTTTACATATTTAGTTGAGCTTGTAATTTTATTCATGAGCAGCTAAACTTGTAGCTTAGGGATTGATGTAGTTGATTAAGTGTATGGATTGAATTTATGGTTTAAGTTGTGCAATGGTTATTATGTTTATAATCTTGATTTAATGCTTCCAATTAATTGGCCATTAGTTGGATGATTTAAGTGTTGATTCTTGCTCGGGAGAGGGGATTTAGCATAGACTTACTCAAAATTGCATGACTAAGGTTTATTTTCTAATTCGTGACGATTTTAGATTAACTTTAGAATTAGTCAAAAGATCTCATTGCCTTGCATGTTAATAAACTTAGATAGGGATATCAAGTAAATTAATTTGCATGAGAATCAATTATACTCGGGAGAGGTAGTTGTGATTAAAGGGTCTTAGGCTCATAATTCCATTGTGCATAATAACTTACTCCTTGAAATCAATCCTAGACTAAATTGGCGAAATCAATTCCCTAAGTGTTTTTCCAATTGAATTTCCACTTTTTACTAGCTTTGATTTAGTTTTCATATCATTCATTCACGACTTTTTGATCTCTAAATAAAATTGAGCAAGATAATTCACAATACTTGATTTGCTTAAAAATCCAATCCAGAGGATGACACTCGTATTTACGAACACTTTATTATTACTTGACCCGTGCGCTTGCGGTAAGGAAAATTCCACATCAAGTTTTTGGCGCCGTTGCCGGGGATTGGCACATTTAGCTAGATTGATATTGTGAAAAAATTGTTCGGTCTTAATTTAGGGTGTATTTTTATTTTTCTAGGTAGTTTGCATTTTTTCCTTATTTGTTTTTCTTTCCATATTTGTTTGTTTTTCTAGTTTAGTTTTTCTTTTAGTGGTGTAATCTTTTCCTTATTTGTTTCTTGTTTTTCCTTTTTAGATTAGTTTTTCCTTATTTTTTAGTTTCCTTATTTGTGCTTGCCATATTTGTTTTTGCATTCCATATTAGGTTATTTTGTTTCCTTTTCTAGATTATATTTTTCCATATTTAGATTAGTTGTTTTCTTTTCTTTGTTGCTTTCCATAATTGTTTTCTTTCCTTTTTAGGGTAGTTTAGTTTTGTATGCGTAGTAGTAAAGATTTAATTTTAGCACCATTTGATCCCGAGATAGAAAGAACAATTCATAGGCTTCGAAGGGAAAATAGAGAAATTATTCAAATGGCTGACCAAAATCCACTTGAGGAGCCTAGGCCTATTAGAGATTATTTTCAGCCCATGTTTCAGGGGCAACAATCGGGGATTGTCTATGCCCCGATCAATGCCAACAACTTTGAGCTGAAGACCGGTCTCATTCAGATGGCTCGAGATTGTGCATACAGAGGATCGCCCACCGAAGATCCAAATTCTCATCTAAAATCATTTTTGGACATTTGTGGGACAGTTAAGATTAATGGAGTCTCTGAGGATGCTATTCGCTTACGCTTATTTCCTTTTTCTTTGCAGGATAAAGCTCGAGATTGGCTGCAGTCTATTACCCCTGGGAGCATCACCACCTGGGATGCTTTAGTCCAGGCCTTTTTGAAGAAATTTTTCCCTCCTGCAAAGACGGTCAAGCTGAGGACCGAGATTGGGACATTCCAACAACAATATGATGAGCAGTTGTTCGAAGCTTGGGAGCGATTTAAAGAGTTACTGAGGAAGTGCCCTCAGCATGGATATCCCGACTGGCTTCAGGTTCAATTGTTTTATAATGGTTTAACTCCTAGCACAAAAACGATTGTTGATGCAACTGCAGGTGGGACTCTGTTGTCCAAGACTGTGGAAAATGCTCGTACATTTCTAGAGGATATGGCCACCAACAACTATCAGTGGTCATCTGAGCGGTCTACACCCAAAAAGATTGTTGCTGGAGTGTTTGAGGTTGATAAGGTAAGTGCGCTCCAGGCCCAGATGACTTTCCTTGCTAATGCTTTTATGAAATTTTCAAGTACAGAGAGTGCTCAATCAATTGAATCAGCTGCTGCTTTGGCATCTAGACCTCAGGAGGAGACCATTGAACATGTTTAGTATGTATCAAATTCTAATTTTAGGGGATATAATAATAATGCCACACCTACACATTATCACCTTAACAATAGGAACCACAAAAATTTTTCTTATGCAAATACTAAGAATGTTCTTAACCCCCCTGGTTTTGCCCCTCAAACTCAAGATAATAAAAAGTTAGAAGATCTTGTTGGAGCTTTCATTGCAGAGTCTTGTAACAGGACAACCAAATTGGAGGAAGCAGTCATTGCCATCAACTCAATAGTGTATGGCCACAGTGCTGCCATTAAGAACATTGAGACTCAGCTGGGACAGTTGGTGAGTGTTGTAAGCACCATGAATAAAGGTAAGGCCCCAGCTGAGCAGGAGACAACCCAGATGGAGTACTGTAAGGCAATCACTGTGCACCAGGAGGAAGCTGAAGAGGAACCTGAGTCTGAGGATTATGACACGCCTACAGGGGAAGCTGAGGAGGACACATCATCATATGAAGCTGAAAAGCCTGAACCTAAGCCTCCTATTCCTTCTCCCACACTGATGGTTCCCAAGGAAAAGAAGAAGAAAAAGAAGAAAAATAATAATCAGGTTCAATTTGACAAGTTTATGAATGCATTTATGAATTTGAACATTAATATTCCTTTTTCAGAGGCACTAGAGATGCCCCAGTACAACAGGTTCATGAAGGAATGGTTAGCAAAGAAGCGAAAGGAAAAGAAGGTTGACACCGTATATCTCGCTTCCACATGCAGCACTAGAGTACAACAGAAGGTACCTGAAAAAGTAGCAGATCCGGGGAGTTTTTTTGTTCCTTGTAGTTTTGGTACTTATTCTTTTAGAGCGTTATGTGATTTAGGTGCTAGCATTAATATTATTCCTCTATCTCTGTGCAAAAAGTTAGATATAGGTGAGATTAAATCTACTCCTGTTAAGCTCCAATTGGCTGATCAGTCTGTGGTTAGACCAGTTGGCATTGTAGAAAATGTTTTAATCAGAGTAGGTAGATGTTTCCTCCCTATTGATTTGTATGTTATGGATATGGTGGAAAACCCTTCAATGCCTGTTATATTAGGAAGACCATTCCTCGCTACTGGGCGAGTGATTATTGATATTGAGCGTAGGGAGCTCACTGTGAGAGTCAGGAATGACAAAGAAATATTTAAAGCAGTTGAAGACTCTCAGGGACACTCTGAAGTGCTTTTCATGGGCTACAAGAAAGGTGCAAGAAAGAGCACCCCTATTAAATTCACAGATCAGAAGCCTCCTTGAAGCACGGTCAACACATCGAGCTAATGACGTTAAACAAGCGCTTATGGGAGGCAACCCAAGTAAGTTTAGTTGTTTCTTTCTTTTGAGTTTTATTTATTGTTTGTGTCTGTTTTGTAGGTCTTGTTTTCTGTCTCTCCTTTGCTTTCAAGCTTTCAAGCTTCCATGAGAAGTCATCATCATTCCAGGCCAGTATTGTTCACTCCTTTCATTCTTTTATTGTTCTCATGCTTGTTTATGCCTTATTTTCTTTATACATTGAGAACAATGCATGTTTTAAGTTTGGGGGTGGAATAACATGTTTGTGGAGCCCTTGAGCATCTGAGTTCGGGCTATAGTTTTGAGCTTTCTTTGAATTGAGCATATGGTTGTTTTCTGGATGCTATTTTTGCATGACTATGATGTCCTAGGATAGGCTTTCTTGTCAATTTTCAAGCTTGTGATGAGTTGTAAGCATGAGTGCCCAAAAAGGGAGACTTTTTAAACTTTTTCTAGGAGATGGCTTGCATGAGTAAAGTATTTACCTTGGCTAGATTTGGATTTGAATGCTTAGGAGCGAATTATTGGATTCATATGCTTGTTGTCACCTCGATAGGTGTAGGGAAGAGCTAAAGAGTTAATTGTCTGCAAATTAGCATGTTTGATCTTGCTTAGGAGGAATGAAAAGAATATATGCTATGTATGCTCATAAAGAAAAATCATTCTTGTTGTTACTACTGAGAAAAAAATTATTATGCCATGGCCTGTGAACAGTTTGCAATGTTTAATAAAGATTTAGGAAAAACGAGCTACCCCTGTTGTGATCAGTTAGGCCAACCAGAGAAATCTCAGGTTAAGGGTCCCTGCAATGGGTGTGTGAAAGCTAGTGCCACATATACATGCTTAATTTAATTGTTAATTATAAGCACCTAAGTTTGGAGGAAAACAAACTAATTTGTTCCATTAACTCATTAGTGAAACCTTAGTGCCAGTGTAGAGGGAAGATGAGCTGAGAGTTTAATAATCCAATCCTGGGCTAGTAGAGTCTGATCTTGTTGAGTTAGATCTCGCTTGTGCAAGTTAATTTTGGAAAAAAATTAATTTGTCTCCCTCATTGGTCCTTATTTGCATGTCTCTTGCTTGCTTGTTTATTGACTTTTGAGCCTTGAGGATTGAGTCATGTTTGTTGCATCCATTCTTCCATTGTATGCTTGATTTTTAGTTTGCTCGAGGACTAGCAAAAGCTTAAGTTTGGGGGTGTTTGATAGCGAGCAGAGCTAGCTAGTTTTCCTTAATCTATTTAGCTAGTCTTTGATGATTTTGGGGCCACTTTATTGTGCTTTATTGTTTATTTTGTAGGAAATTGTTAATTGGAGCTAAAGCGCAATATTGGAGTTAATCGGGTGCTCGGGACGCGAAAAGATGCAGAGGAATGAAAAAGAGTCAAAGAGGAAAAAAGTCAAAATTCGGTCAAATGCAGACTAGCGTCGAGATGCTAGCCCTTGAGCGTCTCGACGCTAGCATTCCTTATCTGAATAGGCGCGAAACGGTCACAACGTCTCGACGCTGCGACCTTAGCGTCTCGACGCTGTGTAATTTCCTTTTCAGAACACGCGTGTTTAGAGGCAGCGTCTCGACGCTATGGCGAAAAATCAGAATAAAAGCTTATTTTCGGCTAGGTTTTTGGGGTACTCTTTTGGACACTTTTGGGAGCCGTAAACAGAGCAGAAACAGAGGATCTTTGGAGCCAAAGCAAGGGAGCAAGTTGGAAATCAACCCATCTGTCGTGAGGATCGTGACGGGGACGTTTGATCTCGGCCTACATTGAGTTTTCTTTTCCCTTTTCCTTTCTTTAGCTAGATTTATGGCTTTTACATATTTAGTTGAGCTTGTAATTTTATTCATGAGTAGCTAAACTTGTAGCTTAGGGATTGATGTAGTTGATTAAGTGTATGGATTGAATTTATGGTTTAAGTTCTGCAATGGTTATTATGTTTGTAATCTTGATTTAATGCTTCCAATTAATTGGCCATTAGTTGGATGATTTAAGTGTTGATTCTTGCTCGGGAGAGGGGATTTAGCATAGACTTACTCAAAATTGCATGACTAAGGTTTATTTTCTAATTCGTGACGGTTTTAGATTAACTTTAGAATTAGTCAAAAGATCTCATTGCCTTGCATGTTAATAAACTTAGATAGGGATATCAAGTAGATTAATTTGCATGAGAATCAATTATACTCGGGAGAGGTAGTTGTGATTAAAGGGTCTTAGGCTCATAATTCCATTGTGCATAATAACTTACTCCTTGAAATCAATCCTAGACTAAATCGGCGAAATCAATTCCCTAAGTGTTTTTCCAATTGAATTTCCACTTTTTACTAGCTTTGATTTAGTTTTCATATCATTCATTCACGACTTTTTGATCCCTAAATAAAATTGAGCAATATAATTCACAATACTTGATTTGCTTAAAAATCCAATCCAGAGGACGACACTCGTATTTACGAACACTTTATTATTACTTGACCCGTGAGCTTGCGGTAAGGAAAATTCCACATCAACATTCTGGGTATGTTCTCTACCTACTCCTATTTATTAAATGTCTATCTGTTATTACGAATTCTAATACATTTTTTACCTTACGTGTTTCTATTGATTTATTAAATACAAACTATTCATAATTTGCAAGCTACTCATAACATACTTATATTTTCAATCAATGGTTAGTCTTTTTCCCATATCTACATAATGTTATCTACTAATGTTATTACATAAGTGGACATGACATGCAAAAAGCCCAAGTAGCTGAGCCAACAAAATGTCCTTCGTAGAGTGGAAAAACCTATACTCTCCAAGGCACTTTACTTGTGAAATGTCCTTGGAGGAGTTGAGTCACGCCCACACTCTCAACTACCCCAAGGCACTCGACTGGCAAAATGTTCTTGGTAGAGTGGAAAAGCCTATATTCTCCAAGGAAATCGACATGCAAAATGTTCTTGGTGGAGTTGAGCTACCTACACCCTCAACTACCCCCAAGGCAATCGACACGCAAATTGTCTTTGGTAGAGTGGAAAAACCTATACACTTGATAGCGGGCATAAATGTCATTATTTTGGTCCTAAAATATTAAGCTTTTTAGTGCTTTAATTGTGTTTTTATTGAGAAATTCTAATTTAATTTATTATTTTGTCCTAAGGAGTACTTTATGGATTTTTGGTGGAAAATGCCCTAAAATGAGCCATTCAAAGCCAAAATTTCCATACATGGGTCAAGGGGAAGCGCAAGAAGTCAACCATATAAAGAAGATCCAAAAAGAAATGAAGAAATGCCCAATTTCAAGCCCAATCCGCGCTTGCTCAGTTTGGGAATCTGCACAGCGTCGCGACATTGCCCCATTTCTTGGCGAACAAGTTGGCTGACGTCACAGCGTCGCGACGCTGTCCTATTTTCGGGCCTATAAATAGTGCCCCTTGGTGCCATTTTTTACCATCAATCATCATTCAATCCTTCCATTCTTTCCTTTCCTTGGCTCCTTTGGAACCTTCTCTCAAGGCTTTTTAGCCCTTTTTAGAGTTCTTTAGTGGGAAAATTTTGGGGAGTTTTTGGGAGCACTCTAGGAGGATCAAGGTGTGCTCGGAGGGACTCCAAGCGCCAGCGACGGGGTCTTCGACGATCATTTCCTTTCCTTTTATTTTGCTCATATTTATGCTTTCCATTGTATATGTTGTGAATATTTTAGCTATGTATAGCTAAACCCCAATTTGGGGTCTTGAAATGAAATTATAGTTAAATGTTGTTATAATTGCCTATCTCCTTCCCTGTTTACTAATTATTTGTATGGATGCTCGTAATGCTGTATGCAATCTGGCCAGTTGTATATTGGTCTACTTCTTAATGGAGACTCAACGGAGAGAAATTAGGATAGATCATAATCCATGCAACTAGTTTAATTTCCCATCGCGACAACGAGATTAGTTGATGATTCCTAAAATGAATCAGCGCGTAATAATTAACGAATTTTAATGGCGCTAAGGAGACTTAGGTTGTTAAAATGAATTAATTAGAATTAGGGGAAACAGACAGGAGAACCTATGTGATTAACGAAGATTCTAGGATTATAATTAGTTGGGCAATGAGATAGGATGATTGTAATAATTATTTAGCTATTAAATGATTTTCAACACCCCATTTCCCATTTAAAAACTCTTTCTCCATATTTTTTTTTCTTGATTGATCAATTTGACTTCCTTAATCACTTTTATTTTTAAATTCATTTAATTTCATGTTTTGGTCTCTAAATATTATTTTTCCCAAGTATCTTTAGTGTTCAAGGAATTTATTGCTTTGCTTAATTTTCGCTTCACCTCCTTGTGGATTCGATACTCAGAATATTTCCGTTTTATATTACTTGCGGCCCGTGCACTTGCGGTATTAGTAGCGGTGTAGCCGCGCAGAAAAATAAGTTTTTGGCGCCGTTGCCGGGGAGGTTTGATTTTTAAGCAAATTAATTTTTTTCTTGACATTAAAAAGAACGGGATAAATAGTAACTTAGGTTGTAAATATTTTTTCTCTTGTGAATATTATTTTATTTTTATTTTTGTTTGGTTCTTTTGATTGTCTGGGAGTATTGTATGTGAAGACATAAGGTGGTTGAATTGTTTTCTTTAGATCTTGAAATTACCAAGACACTCAGATCTATTCGTAGAGAGAAAAGACTAACGTAAGCAATGACTCATCAAGATGAAGCTCCCAAGGCAATCAGAGGCTTTTTACAGCCAGTTCTCCCAACCGAAAATTCAGGCATCGTTTACGCCCCGATCCAAGCTAACAATTTCGAGTTAAAGACAGGACTGATTCAGATGGCGCGAGACAATTCGTTTAAGGGACACCCTTCGGAGGAACCACATTCGCATCTGCGATCATTCTTGGAGATATGCGGGACGGTAAAGATGAATGGAGTTCTGGCCGACGCGATAAGATTGAGGTTATTCCCATTTTATCTACAAGATAAGACAAAATATTGACTCGAATCAGTCGAGACGGGCAGTATCAGCACATGGGACGAGCTTGCCCAGGCATTCCTGACAAAATTTTTCCCGACTGCCAAGACTACGAAGCTTTGGACTGAAATCGGAACATTCAAGCAGTTGGACTAGGAGCAACTGTACAAGGCATGGGAGAGATATAAGGAAATGCTTAGGCGATGCCCGCAGCATGGCTATCCAGATTGGCTTCAAGTGCAATTATTTTACAATGGACTGAATCCCTCCACCAAGACAGTTTTAGACACATCAGTGGGTGAAAGTTTTCTTTCCAAGACAGTGACGGAAGCCAAGGATCTTCTAGAGGAAATGACAGCGACTAGGTACCAGTGGCCGACTGAGAGGGGGACAATTTCTAAGAAGGCTGGCATGTATGAATTAGATGAGTAAAGTTCGTTGAAGGCACAAATGACATCTTTGACAAACGCCCTGAACAAGTTGACTTCATTTGAGGTGGTCAAGTCTGTTTCCACCTTAGCTGAAGGATATTCAAAGAAAGAGAATCAAGATGTGGAAGAAGTTCAGTATGTGGGAAATAAAGCATTCACTCAAGGAGTACCGAACTTCTACCATCCCAATCTGCGCAATCATGAGAACTTTTCGAATTCCAACACCAAGAACGTATTACAGCCACCGCTAGGATTTGCTTCAACCAGTTCTCCAGAAAAGAAGAGCAACCTGGAGGAGATGGTGGCCATGTTTATCAAGGAGCAGAAGGTGTTAAATGTGAATCTCCAGACAACAGTTAATAACAACGACACAACTCTAAAGAATATGGAAGTTCAGATAGGTCATATTGCTTCAGCGGTGAATGCCCTTCAGAAAGGGAAGTTTCTAAGCGACACTGAACCCAATCCTAGAGAACAGTGCAAGATGGTGACACTGAGAAATGGTAGACAGCTGGAGATCAGTTCAGAGAAGAAGATGAAGAAAGAAGTGAAGAGCATGGATGAAGATGGAAGGGTTGAGGCACAAAAAGCCTCATCGTAAAGGTCCCAACATCCTCCTAACTCTATTGAATTGAATTATGATGTTTCTAACTCTTTTGCAAGAAAGAAAAAAAAAGAAGAAAAGCAGAATGAAAGGCATGAAGAGAAGCTGAACGAGGAAGAAGTGGTCCCATGCAACCATCATGATAAAGGCTCGCACATTAGCCCGCCCAAGCGGAGGGGCGAATGTCCTACCTTTGACTACAGGGAGTTACCTTTTCCTCAGCGCTTTAAAAACTTTAAATTAGATGAACAGTTTCAGAAATTCCTAGAAATGTTTAGAAAATTATCTATGAACATTCCGTTGGTAGATGCTTTGTATAATATGCCTAATTACGGGAAGTTCATGAAAGAAATGTTATCTAGGAAGAAAAATTTGAAAAAAAAGGTTTTTAAATTATCTGAGAGTAGTAGTACCATAGTTTTTGGAAAGATGGCTTCTAAACAAAAAGACCCAGGGAGTTTTATTGTTCCCTGCATTATAGGAGAAATATCTTTCGATAGGGCCTTGTGTGATCTAGGTGCTAGTATAAATTTGATGCCCTATTCATTATACAGGAAGATTGGTTTGACAGGTCTGAAGGACACCGACATCACCCTCCAGCTTGCTGATAGATCGATTACCCAACCAATGGGTATTGTGGAGGACGTGCTGGTGAAGGTCAACAAATTCATCTTCCCTGTAGATTTTGTGGTGCTTGACATGCAGGAAGACAAAAAGGTACCCATCATTTTAGGCAGACTTTTCTTAGCCACAGGTAAGGCTGAAATTAGTGTGCATACTGGTAAGCTTACCTTGAATGTGGATGATGAAAAAGTCATTTTTAATATTTTTGGACAGGATGAATCTGTATGTAGTTTGCATACTTGTTTTTCTATAGGTCCAGAATATTTGACTGACGATGATGAAGAGGTAGAGTATAATCTTCGCCTAGGATTAGGAGACGTGCCTGTGGATGATGAGAATTTTAATCCTAATGTTTTTTTATGACCCTCTATTTGAAAATGAGCTGATTGGTATAAATTTGCCTGATTTCGAAAATGAATTAGAATTGTTTGCTTTTGAGAATGAAATGTTTGCAATTGATGATTTGCCTAATTTTGAGAATGAGATAGAAATGCCTGAAATAGATGATTTGTCTGACTTTGAGAATGAGCTTGATTTGCCTGTTAATGTGCATGATTTGCATGGAGATGATTACTTGATAGATGATAATTTTGAGTCTGATCATGATAATGTTGAATCTATCGAGTCTGATCCAGACATTGGTGAGTATATAGAGTCAAACCCTGAAAGTGTGAATAATTTTGATTAGGGTCCTGATGATGTAGATAGTATAGAATCTGACCCAGAGGAGCTTGAATTCTTTAATTCTTCTGATGATGAGTCATATGACAGCCTGGTTGAATAATTTTTTAATACTGAGTCTGAGGAATCTTTTGAGCATGTAGATATTGAATCTGATGAATGGATAGACATAGTTGATAGGCCATCCTTAGATCCTAGACCTGTAGACATCATAACGCTGGATGACTCTGTGAATAACTATTTTGAGAATAGAGACTTAAAAAAGAGATTTGATGCTACTACATATTTTCTGAAATGTTATTATAACAATTTCTTTAGTGATGATGGGCCAGGGGAAAGTTTTTTTTCTCCCCTGTTTGCAGTGTGCAATTCGGTGCGAGATTTTCTGCAAGGCCCGGAGGACTATGAAAACTTTTATTTCGAGCCTCCGTGATCGTGTCGAGCCTCGTCTAGCTAGAGGCGTTAAAGAAAGCGCTGCTTGGGAGGCAACCCAAGGATTAAAGTTTAGGTAGTTGTTTTTGCGGTAAATAATTTTCCTTACTTCGTGATCCAATTTTGTTTTGCAGGATCACCTTAGCAAATCCCAAAGCTCCAAGAATCCTATTTTCCTGGATTCAAAGGAAGAGGATGAATTGCTCCCAACTCAGGGAAGTCTCAGTATCCCTCTTTATGCTTTATTGTTTTTAAACATTAGGGACAATGTTTAGTTTAAGTTTGGGGGGAGGCTTTTGCTGTGTTGAGCATATTTAAATTCCGTTAGATGCATGAATAGATAGCTATGATAGCCGAGGATGTGATTTTAGAAGTTTTGGTAGAAAATGGTTTATATGTTGTGGAATCTGGGAGCATAGCAGAAATTGTGAGATTTTAAAATCTTTTTATACCTAGTTTTGATGTCTAAAGCATGCGATAGACTTATCTAATGACATTGTTCACACGAGATTTCGACAAAGGAAATTTAATTCGTGGAAATGAACTTGATTTTATTGATTTTGTATGTAGAAGTGTTACAATCTCTAATATTTATCCTTTGATGCTTTCTCTCAAAATATGGAGTTTGATCTGAGGGCTGACAAGCTTGATCTCAGACGGAGGAAGGTTGAATCTTCAACTTGTATCTTGATGAAGAAACGGTTGATTCTTTGGAGTCTTTCAGTCGTTGGATCTTCTGAGTCTGGAGATGGCCGAATTCTGAATCTTGGATCTTCTGAATTCTTTGGACTCTCTGACTTCTGAAGACTCTGGACCTTGGGAGAATGCTTTGGGCTATGGCTTCTCTGACTCTGTCTGAATGCCCCAAATGAATGGTGGCCTCCTCTATTTATAGAGTTTGGTGGACCTCATATGGGCTTGGGTCTGGGCCCAATCTTTGGGCTTAGACTATATTTGGGCCTTAATCCAACTTTTTTTTTAATAAAATTGGATTATTTTAATTTAGCCCAATTTCTTCAATGATCTCGGGTCACATTAGTCTCAGGTCCAATTGCCACATGACATAATTTGATTGGACTCGGCTTATGTATCAATAATAGACAAGTGGCAGTGTTTGATTTGCCGAATTTTAATGTCTATTAATTTAATTTAGGGACACATGTAAATTTGTAATTGGTCCCAAATTTATTTTATCATTAATTCAAATTAATGACGTGGCAATTCGTGATTGACCGAAATTTCTCACTCAACAAATGCCCCCTTTTCGAAATTTATGCACCTATATGTGTGCATGGATTTTGAAAAGCACGTTTTGTGAGGAAAAATATAGGGTAAAATACCTTTTTGGTCCCTCATGTTTCGGGTTCGTTTCCAATAGGTCCCTAGGTTTCAAAATCGAACAATCAAGTCCCCACTGTTTCGGAAATAGTTCAATTTAGTCCTTGTACCGTTAATTTTTTTAACGGTGCTGACGTGGCAAACGTTTAATAACAAAATAATACTATTTAAAATTAAAATAATAATATATTATATTAATATAATAAAATAATAAAAATAATAATATTAAAGAAAAAAAAAAGGAAAAAATCTCTTTCTCCTCCATTCCCCACCCAGGCCCGAAGCCTCCCTTCCTTCCCTTTCCTTTCTCCCCTTCTTTCCCCCTCTCCCTTGCCAGCGATGATGGTGGCGGCGGCGTCTACATCTTCTTCTTCCACCGACTTCTTCTCCTTCTTTTGAATTTTTATTGTTTTCGGATTTTCAAGTGGGGTAGGTTATGAAATTTTGTTTTTTGGGTTTAGATTTGAAGAAGAAAAATGGCATGGGGGTTGGGATTTTGAAGAAAAAGGGGGTGGGTGGTTGGATTCTGTTTTCTGGGGGTTTAGATTTGAAGAAGAAGGGGGTGGGGTGGGTTTCCGTTTTGAAGAAGAAGAAAAATATAAGGGTGTGTAGTGTTTTGGAGAGAAAGAAGGAGAAGATGGGATGGGTTCGGACCGTTCGGTTTTGAAGAAGAAAATAAAGGAGGTGGTTATGATTTGGAAAAAGATGAAGAAGAAAAAAAAGGGTGGTGGGGTGAGTTTGGTTTTGAAGAAGAAGAAGAAAAGGAAGGGGGTAGGTGGGGGTGGGTATAGTTTTGAAGAAGAAGAAAAAGAAAGGTGGCGGCTACGGGTCATCGGCAGCGGCAGTGGTGAGCTATCGCCGGTGAAAAGGGGAAGGGTTTTCGTGTAAGGATGCGGCGGTGGGTTTGGGACCTTTGGGGTTTGTTTGGGTGAAGAAGTGGGTTTGTTTGAGTGAAGAAGAAGAAGGGTGGCGGCGGGGGGTCATCGACAGCGGCAGCGGTAGGCTATCTCCGGCGAGAAGAGGAAGAGAGGGAGAAGGTTTTCGTGTAAAGCCGGCGAGAAGAGGGAGAGAGGGAGAAGGTTTTCGTGTGAGGGAGAGAGAGAGGGGAGAGAGAGAAAATTTATTATTATTATTATTATTTTAATATAATATATTATTATTATAATTTTAAAAATTATTATTTTATTATTAAACGTTTGCCACGTCAGCACCGTTAAAAAAATTAACGGTACAGGGACTAAATTGAACTATTTTTGAAACAGTGGGGACTAGATTGTTCGATTTTGAAACCTAGGGACCTATTGGAAACGAACCCAAAACATGAGGGACCAAAAAGGTATTTTACCCAAAAATATATGACGTTTAGTCGTAACTTTAATTTGTGTCGATAGGCAAAATTAATCAGAATATTAACTTATAATTCCAAATAATTTCGTTTTTGCTACCAACATTGATTTTGGCCAAATTTTGAATTTTGATTTCCATTTTTTTTTTTTTTTTTGAAATTGGAAAATTAATTTTAGCCAAAATTGCGACAATTTTTTTTTCTCTACCTTGGACATGAATTTGGAGGTAGATAGGTACTTTGAACAAGAATTGGAGGTCTCTTGGCTTATCAATTTTATTAGGCCAAAAATTCTCTCTTGTAATTTGGAGGCAATTTTTTTTTTTAAAATAGCAATTGTAGGAAATTCATTGCCATATTTGATTAGACCAAAAATTCTCTCTTGATTCATGTAATTTGGAGGCAAATTTTTTTTTCCTAAATAGCAATTGTAGGAAATTCATTGCCATATTTGATTAGGCAAAATTTTCCTTAGCCAAAAATCAACTTTTCCTTATGTGTTTGACCTAATTTCTCCCTTATAAATTGAACAAGTTGCATAGGTCAAGACACAAAGCCATTCAAGCAAGAAGCCTAGGTAAAAAAAATTCTCTCTTCTTTAACTTCTCTTTTCTTTCTTTCTTTTGACTTCAAATGCTCATGTATTTTCTTCTTTGTGTAGGCCTTGAATTCGAACAACAATCTTCTTTTGTACTTCTTTCGCATTGCCGGTAAGTCAAGATCAATATTGAATTTTTTTACAAGTTATTGCCATAAATTTCACATTTTTTTATATGTATATCTTGAGTGTTGTAAATTTTTGTTTGCTGTACTGTGTTGTACGTCTAAAGGGAAAAAAAAAATTTGCAAGTTTCCTTTGTTTAGGTTGAGTGTTGCCGGAAAGATAAAAAAAAAAAAAAAAAAAAAAAAAAAAAAAAAAAAAAAAAAAAAAAAAAAAAAAAAATCTCTACATAGCTATACCACTGCACAGCCGCAAACAGATATATAGTTACCGACCAATGATTATTCTTCCTAAACAAATCATGTATAAGACTTAAACAACTCACAAATTGGAGCAACTGAGATCAACATTTAAGTATTTTAACTCTTGATATGCAACTACATGAGTTTTTTTTTATTTAGGTTAACCATACACACAGCCGCAAACATTGACCTTTTTTTTTTTTTTTTTTTTTTTTTTTTTTTTTTTTTTTTTTTTTTTTTTTTAATCAATCTCAGATGGTGTACCGCAAACACAATACATAGTTTTCTTTCTTTTTTTTTTATTTTTTTTTTATTTTGTGTTTATATTTAACCTCCTAGTCGCAACTTTTTTTTTTTAATTCTTTCCTTTTTTTTTTTTCATTTAGTATTTTTTTTTTACTTTTCTTTTTGTCACATGCCCCATTTTTCTTTTTAAATTTTTTAGCCTACAAGAGATTTATTTTCTTTTTTTTTCTCTCTTTTTTTTTTTTAAAAAAAAACTTGGTTTAACACTACATCTTTTTTTTTTTGGTTTTTTTTTTGCTAATTATCGGTCATTTTTTTGTAGGATTTGAAAGGACACAACATCAACCTTTGCCCATCATTTGGAAGGTATATACATATTCAAACTTTTCTTTTTTCTTTTTTTTTTTGCTTGCCATTTTTTTTTGAATATGCATATATATTCCATCGGTGTTCTTATTGGATATGTACATATGAACTGCTTGGGTTGCGTCATAGCTTCTCTTTTCTCCTACATTTTTTTTTCACATATATTATTGCAATTTGTTTCTTTTCTTACTTGAATGTGTAAGCATCGTGCAACAATCGTCACCAAATTCACTTGCAGTGATTTCACTCCTGCTAGACCAGTCCCCTATTTCATTGGGTGATCTGAGTAACCTGCAGGGGTAGTCACCGAATTTGCCTTCAGTGATTCACTCCTGCTAGACCCGTCCCTATTTTATTAGGTGATCTGAGTAGCCTGCAGGGGTAGTCACCAGATTCGCCTTCAGCGATGCACTCCTGCTAGACCAGTCCCCATTTTATTGGGTGATCTAAGTAACCTGCAGGGGTAGGCATCAGATTTGCCTACAGTGATGCACTCCTACTAGACCAGTCCCCATTTTATTGGGTGATCTGAGTAACCTGCAGGGGTAGTCACCAGATTTGCCTATAGTGATGCACTCCTGCTAGACCAGTCCCCATTTTATTGGGTGATCTGAGTAACCTGCAGGGGTAGGCATCAGATTTGCCTACAGTGATGCACTCCTGCTAGACCAGTCCCCATTTTATTGGGTGATCTGAGTAACCTGCAGGGGTAGTCACCAGATTTGCCTATAGTGATGCACTCCTGCTAGACCAGTCCCCATTTTATTGGGTGATCTGAGTAACCTGCAGGGGCGACCACCAGATTCGCCTACAGTGATGTACTCCTGCTAGACCAGTCTCCATTTTATTGGATGATCTGAGTAACCTGCAGGGGTCGTCACCAGATTTGCCTACAGTGATGCACTCCTGCTAGACCAGTCCCCATTTTATTGGGTGATCTAAGTAACCTGCAGGGGGTAGTCACCAGATTTGCCTACAGTGATGTACTCCTGCTAGACCAGTTCCCATTTTATTGGGTGATCTGAGTAACCTGCAGGGGGTAGTCACCAGATTTGCCTACAGTGATGTACTCCTGCTAGTACAGTCCCCATTTTATTGGGTGATCTGAGTAACCTGTAGGGGTAGTCACCAGATTCGCCTACAGTGATGCACTCCTGCTAGACCAGTCCCCATTTTATTGGGTGATCTAAGTAACCTGTAGGAGTAGTCACCAGACTCACTTAAAGTGATTCCACTCTGTCTAGACCAGTTGTTTTGATGACTATAGTGTCTTATAGAGTTGATTATATATATTTTTTTGTATGATTGATTATTCATGCACCACTTTCTTGCCTTCATAACTTCTTGGATAAAACTGATATTTTTTTTTTTTTGTGTAGAGAAACTTATCTCCATCATGGTGTATTTCACTGAGCACCCTGATCCTGAGAAAAACTGCTTAGTCATCTTGAAGGTAGAGATCAGCCTGTTGAAAATGGCGTTATTCTTCCTGTAGGAGAGACAATATGCGGTAATTTTAGGGGATCACAACATTTCCTGGATAATTCAACCTCCTTGTCTAGATGGTCAGAAGAAAGACTTTTGAGTCACGACTCTTCATTGAAGGCGTGGTTTTTAGAGTCTCCAATACATAGCAAGGTGCCGGGTGAAAATCCAAAATCAACTTTAGGTCGTCGAATTATTGGGGACGAACAAGTTCGTTTGGGTAATTCAATAAGAATTCATGGAGAATTCTTTTATATTCCTGATTATTGGGAATGGTTAGAGGTCGTAATTTCTTTAAATACGCCGATACTAAAGAAGGCTCGTTTGTTTGATGCTGTAATGGCTTCCCTATACACTTATGATCGCAATAATGATATAGTTCGAGCTTTTTGTGAAGCATGGTGTCCATCCACAAATACACTTCACACATCATCAGGAGAGTTGTCTATCTCTCTATGGGACATGTGGAGATTAGGGGGTCTTTCCATCAAGGGTAGGTTTTATGATGAATTTGTCCCTTGCTGTAAGGAATTATTAGGCTCGCCTGATCGAGAGGATGAAGATTGCCCGAAAAGTTGTGAGTACCTTTTTGCTGCGTACTATCACATTGCATCTCAACAACGCGATTGCCTTCAAATTCCTATCAAATCGTGGATTTCTTTCTGGTTCAAAGGAGATTCGAAATATGAAAAACCTCCTTCCCGAAAGTCGAAGAAGACTTCTCGTCCACGTTAGACCCATAATCCGAATGGGGCTCCTATCAAGCGTCACAGTTGGTCCGAAAAAGAAATGGATCTATTTTGCATGTTGGGCGTAGAAGATGAATTGAAAGATAAGACATACTTGGCTGCCTTTCTTTCTTGTTGGTTGTGCGCATTTGTATTTCCCGACCAACGTGCTTCTCTTCGTCCAGGAGTTTTTAAAGTCGCCAGTCTTATGGCTGAAGGTTACGTTTTCAGTCTTGCTGTTCCTGTTTTGGCCAATATTTATCATGGACTTGGCCAGATTCACAGTGCATCTCCTTCTGCTGGATTTTCAAAGGCTTGTTTCCCTTTGCACTATGTCCATGCTTGGCTGGCTTATTATTTTAACACGCATTACAAAGTCCCAACACTTGTCATTGGCCCAATGATGGTTGAGTTTTCTAACGAGGGTGGGGCTAAGTACTTTAACGATTTTGAAGCCCGTGTACATATTCACAATGGTAAATATGTGTCATGGTATGCGAGTCTTCAAGCCAGAAATACAGGCGAGCTTTTGAAAGATGACGAGAAATTATCGTTTTGGCTTTCTTCATTCTTCATAAGCATTTGGTCGTGTTTCTTGTCTTCACGCTGTGGATCATTGATGGTTATTGAAGCTTATAGTCCTTGTCGATTTAGTCGACAATTTGGATTCTATCAAGACATACCGAATGACTTGGGTAAAGAAATTCCTGAGGTAAATTTAGCGAATGTGTTACGTCTTTGGAGGATATGCACTCAAAGAGAAACATTATCCCAAGTATACCTTCCTGCTCGTGCAACGAAACCACACACTCAAGTTACTCAACGCTATAGAAGTTGGTGGTTAGCCAAGCATGGGAATTATCTTGAAGAAGGCATACAAAAGTTGGTGGACAGCGCTTCTCCTTTTCCCTCTAAGCCCAAGTTTCCTAAAAAGGTTGGTAATGACAACGGAGGCAAAAGGATTCGCATGTTTGAACCTGGTGAATTTTGCTCTAAGGATAATGATGGTAGTCAGAGCAGAAGCAGCGATCATCATTGGAAAAGGCCTAAAAAGTCCAATCAACCCTCAGTATGTGAAGATGAACTTTTTGATAGAGTTCTCAGCGCCTCACAATTTCTTGCACTCCCTACACTCTTGGTAAATGTTTTCATTCCTTCTTCGTTATAATATTTTACTACTATTATTATCATTATTACTTACTATTTTTTTTGCAGTCACCTTTAAATGATCCCTTTATAGAAGCTGAGGGGCATCACAGTCCTCCTTCTTTTGTGAGTCCAGACGTTTTTAATTCTGTCGCTGCGCATGTGAGCAATTTCAGAGCGCCAATGGATAGAGTTGTGACTCAATCTTGTCCTCTTGTAACTGATGAAATTTCTGGACAAATGAAGACAACAAACCATGTAGCTGCGTCTGAGATCTCTGATTATTGTGCTGACGATGTTATTTCCAACTATAGGAAACAGTCTGCCCTTGCCCTGTGGGAGAGCATACACCCGAAGATCATACGCGCTCCGTTCGACAAAATACCTCGCCTTAAACAAGAGGCAGTCAAAATATTTCATACAATTTCTGAGATTCGTGTACCCGGCTTGGATTCTCTTAAAGAAATTGTAAGTGCGTATTTCAAGAAGGTAGAGAAGTATAACCAGTTGCAGTCGTCATTTTCTTCTCAATTAACTTTGGAGAGTAAGAATCACCAACTGGAAGAGACTAGGTTTAGCTTGGAGAAGATACTATACAGTGAAAGTGAACTACTCACCGCGAAAGGTTCACTTCAGCAACAACATCTGCAAGCATTGCGAGAAGAAGAAGAATTGGAAGCTAGGCTTGAAACTGTGAAAGCTAAGTGAGTTGAGATTTCTAAGTCAATGATCGAGAATGAGGATCTTTTACAACAAAATCAACTCGAGGCTTCCAAACTGCGAGGAACTATAAGTAGTATTGAAGATGCCCCTGTTCTTACTGATGCTGATGCTAAAACTCTGACTATACTTCGTGGAATGTTGGAAGATGCACAAGAAGAGTTGAAGGACTACAAGTGGATGTCGTGATCAGACTTCAATTTCTTTTTGTAGCAATTTTTTTATTTATTATTATTATTATTATTTTTTTTTTGATATCGAAGATGTATCCTTTTTTTTTTTTAATAGGAAAACTTTGTCATTCAATATCAGACTTGTTTCTCATCATAATTCACTTACCATTTTGTTGTATTATTCAAGAATGAATTTTCTTTTTTTACCAACATGGGATAATGATTTTTTTTTTTATTTTATGGACTGAGCTTAAAGTTTCCTTTAAGTTGCGTACGTACCCATTAATAAACGGGATCAAGTCATAACGTAGTTCAGAGTACAAATTTGATTTTTTTTTGGGTCGTTCACCTTTTTAACTTATGCGGGCCAGGAGTATCATGTAGTTTATACTCTTACGATAAGGAGTATTACATTTTAAGCATAATATTTCTTGAGAAACTTGTCGTTGATTGGGCCAATTTTGAGTCCGTCTTTGTCAACTATCTTGTATGCTCCATTCGTGTAGACTTTTTTCACAACGTAGGGTCCGTCCCATTTAGGTGTAAACTTGTGTCCTGTATGCCGAGTTGTGATGATAGGTCTTCGAACTGCGAGTACGAGCTCACCAACTTGAAATGAACGAGGTTGTACCTTTTTGTTGAAAGCTTTAGACATGCGCGCTTGATAGCATTCCAAAGCTTGTTGAGCATCCAGTCTTTTCTCATCTAATGCTTCTAACTCTTGAAGACGTAACTTAGCATTGTCTTCTACAGTCAAACCTTCTTGCACCGCCATTCGCAACGATGGGATCTCTCATTCCAGAGGGAGGACAACTTCTACTCCGTAAACAAGAGAGTAGGGTGTGGCTCCTGTTGGAGTACGATAAGTGGTCCGGTACGCCCATAACGCTTCACCGATTCTTTCTTGCCAGCCTCTCTTTGTCTTGGAGACTACTTTCTTCAACAAGTTGCATAATATCTTGTTGAATGCTTCAGCCAACCCATTCGCAGCAACATTGTACATAGACGAATTATATTGTTTGAAGCCAAACTTTTCACATAACCTGTCCATCAAACTGTTAGAGAACTGTCTTCCATTATCTGTCACGATGCGATGAGGA
This sequence comes from Luffa acutangula, assembly GCA_036850905.1. NCBI lineage: Eukaryota > Viridiplantae > Streptophyta > Magnoliopsida > Cucurbitales > Cucurbitaceae > Luffa > Luffa acutangula. The sequence goes on along the minus strand of CM072089.1, from coordinate 24,814,532 downwards.
ATGCCATATCGATAAATGAGATGATTATGCACAAAATCTGCTACATTTTCTTTCTTTGCTTCTTTTAATGCAAAAACTTCAGCCCATCTTGAGAAATAATCAGTTCCTGCAAGGATATAAGAGTGTCCTGCCGATGATTTGGGTGTTATAGGACCAACAAGGTCAAGTCCCCAAGCTTCAAATGGCCATGAAGCTACAGTTGGGTGGAGCGACTCTGGTGACTGATGTATGAAGTTGGCATGAAATTGACAAGCTTCACACCTCTTTGCATGTTGCATCGAATCCTGAACCATCGTAGGCCAATAGTAGCCCATTCTCTTTAGTTGAAAATGAAGCTTTGGCCCAGATTGATGAGCTCCACAAACACCTGAATGTGCTTCCGCCAATGCCTGCGCTGATTCATCTTTTCCCAACACATCGAAGATAAAGGCCTTCATATGAGCGACGATATAGGGTATCTTTGTAGTAGATAAATCGAGATGCTCTTCTTCGTATCTCAGTCTTATGACACGTCTCGACAGGAAGCTTTCCATGCTGTAGGTAATCTATAATTGGCTGTCGCCAATCTTCTTCTTCAATCACATAGACAGATATTGCATTCGTTTCTTGACTTTCCTTTTCAGTTGGAGGCACGACCCATCTTTGGCAGAGTGGAATGTTTAGAACTTCACCTTCTGAAATCGTCAGAGCAGTGGCTAGATTTGCCAATGCATCAGCCTTTGTATTTTCAGATCTTGGAACATGTTCTATCGTCACACTCTCGAAGTTTTCCAATAATTGTCTGGCGTAGTTGAAGTAAGGTATCAAATCTTCATGTTTTGCCTCATATTGGAGCAACAATTGATTGACTATCAATTTTGAATCTCCAAAAATTTCAATGTACGTCACCCCGATCTCTTTGGCTATTTGAAGACCAATGATGAGCGCTTGATATTCAGCGACATTGTTCGAGCACACTTCTCCAAATGTGAAGCTATATGGCAACATATGTTTTTCAGGCGAAATGAATATTACTCCTGCCCCTGCGCCATTCCTTCGAGCTGCTCCGTCAAAATATATAGTCCAAGGCTCGGCCAATTCAATGTAGAATATCTCCTCGTCAGGCAAAGCTACAGATAATTTCCAGTCTGACGGTACCGGGTGGTCGGCTAAGAAGTCTGCCAAGGCTTGCCCCTTCACCGCCTTTTGCGAAACATAGACAATGTCGTATTGCTGAAGTAAGATCGCCCACTTAGCCAACCTCCCTGAGATAATTGGCCTAGACAAGACATACTTGATCAGATCAGCCCTTGCCACCAAGTGCACCGTGAAGGCTTGCATGTAATGTCTCAGTTTGTCAATGACAAAGAAAAGTGAAAGGCACATCTTTTCGATGGGTGAATAATTTAGCTCTGCCCCATTCAAAGTTCTACTTAAATAATACAAAGCACATTCTTTTCCTTTCTCTCCCTCTTGAGCGAGCAATGACCCAAGTGATCTTTCTTGTGCAGCAATGTACAATATCAACGGTATTCCTGCAATTGGAGCGCTTAAAACGGGAGGATTAAGCAAATACTTTTTAATGCTATCAAAAGCATTTTGACAAGCTTTATCTCATTCAAAGGTTGTGTCTTTTCTCATCAGTCTTTGAAATGGCTGACATCGACCTGCTAGATTGGAGATGAACCTTCTGATATAGGCCAGGCGTCCTTGGAGACTTCTTAATTCTCGCAAGTTTCGTGGTTCTGGCATTTTCTGAATGGCGTCAATCTTTGATTGGTCGATTTCAATTCCTCGATGCCTTACTACGAAACCAAGAAACTTTCCAGATGTCACACCAAAGGCGCATTTAAGAGGATTCATTTTCAACTGGTACTTTCTCAAACGGTCGAAAACTATCTTCAAATCTTGCAAGTGGTCCTCTCGTTTCTTGGATTTGACCACTAGATCATCAACATAGCACTCAACAAGTTTGTGGAGCATATCATCAAAGATCTTCTGCATGGCTCGTTGGTAAGTTGCCCCGGTGTTCTTTAATCCAAAAGGCATCATCTTGTAACAGTATATTCCTTTTGGAGTTCGAAATGCTGTCATCTCTTCATCTTTCAGGGCCATTCGAATTTGATTATACCCTGATGATCCATCCATGAAAGATAAGGCTTCATGTCCTGTAGTGGCGTCGACCATAAGTTCAGTGATGGGCAATGGAAAATCATCTTTGGGACATGCATTATTCAAGTCACGGAAATCCACACATACGCGCAGTTGTCCGTTCTTCTTTTTGACTGGCACAATGTTTGCGATCCATGTTGGATATTTCACCTCTCGAATGAACCCTGCCTCTATCAACTTGTTAACTTCAATTTCAATTTGAGGAACGAGCTCTGGTCGAAAACGCCTTTGGGCCTGCTTAATAGGTCGATATCCTCGTTTAATCACAAGATGGTGGACTGCTATTTTTGGATCGAGTCCTGGCATCTCTTTGTACGACCAAGCGAAGACATCTTTATATGTAACGAGCAAATTCAAGTATTCACGTTCCTCTTCAGCACTAAGTGACGCACTGATGAATGTCGGGCGCAGTTCTTCTGTCGTACCCAAGTTTACCTCTTTGAGTTCATCAATCGTTGATTGACTGCCATCTTCTAACGATGCGGGTGCTTCTTCAGCATCATCTTCAGAAATTTCAGTATCTGGCATTTCTTCGAAAGAAATATGACAACAATTGACATGTTCTTCTTCAAGCTCTTGGTTCACCTTCGAAGGGTTAGTTAGAATGACTAACTGTCGCTTTACTTTTAAAGAACCTTCTGTATTTATGAGAACAAAAGGTTTTCTCTTCATCCGTGAAGGAACAGTACTGGAAAATCCGTTGTTGTCATTCATCTCGTCGGATTCATCTGTTTCAAGACTTTTCAACTTTCCCCTGCATTGGCCATAGGTTGCTTGAAGGCGATCGAACACGGATCTCGGCGGTTCGTCTACTTTCTTCGATGTAGACACACTCAAACGCTGAAACACTGAACGTCGGGTAGGAGTAGAAGTTTTGCTCTGACCTTCCTTTTCCGAAGATGAATATTTCAGCCGCTGATGAACTGAAAGACGAGTAGTCGGCGCTTTAACGCGATCGAAGACAGAGATTTTCTGGCTATCATCATTCTTTTTATCTTCTGGATCGCACATCTCTTCTATCGTTATGTGATGTGCATCTACAACTTTCCATTTTCTGGTTATAAGAACTGGCTCTGGGGGATTGTACCCTAGTCCGGCTCTCGAGGATGATATGGCATAACCTTATTTTTGGAGCTTCTTCTGTGTCAGAGAAGGCTCAGATCTCCCATCGAAGATTTTTGGACTTTTAAACTCAGTATGAGTTGAAAAGTCGTATCCTGCCTTTTCTAGGAGTTTGTATGCATTTGGATCAAATCCAGCCTTCGTTCGTCTTTCCGGCAAAGTCACTTTGGTACGATTCGTCTTTGATTCCTGAATCTCTTGCTTAGTAATTGCTGTCAGGGGCGTGGTGAAATTTTCTTTTAGAATCTCCACATCACCAATCTTCAAAATTTCTGAACATTCTGTGAATGGTGATTCCCCTTTCTTGCGTCGAGATAAAGGAACGTAGCGCAATATAGGGACATTTGACGATGCCTCTTTCTTTGGAGCTTTCGATTTTGTAGGGTGAGTGGATGTTTCCTTTGATTGAACTTCACAAGCATCTACTTCTTCGATCAACTCCTTCCTCGCATTCTTTGGATGCTCTATTTTCTGACTTTTAATCAGAGGAATCTCACCTAGGATGATCTCTCCTGCTTTATCATTCTGCCTATAAAACTTTGCATCTGCAAAGTGGGATTCTGCCTCTGAGAATGGATTAGTATCGGCTTCAACTTTCTTGACGCCGTCTTGATAGAACTTGAAACACTGATGAAGTGTAGAAGATATTACTCCATTTTCATGAATCCAAGGACGACCTAACAATAATTTGTAGGTGGTCTTGGAATCTATGATATGGAATAAAGTGTTGGCTTTCAAATCTCCAATAACAAGCTCCAAACGGATCATACCGATAGCTCGTTGACTGCCTTGGTTGAAACCTTGAATAACCAACCTACTATTTGATAGTTCATCCATTGAAATTCTTATTTGTGTCATGGTTGACTTAGGCATTATATTCACCGCAGATCCGTCGTCGATAAGAATTCGGCCAACTTTTTGCTCTCGAATATATCCTGAGACGAATAAGGGCCTATTATGAGGCTTCGATCCCAACATCAAGTCTTCATCTGTGAAGCTAATGGACATATAACATGAGGCACATCTATGTCCTTGCAAGTCTGGAACGTCTGCAACGTTAGAATTTTTCAATGTTTCAACAATAGCATCTTTGGTTGCTTGAGGGAGTGCACCAAATCATCTATTGTGAATGAAAGTGAATCTTCTGGCCTCGTCATCACCTGAGATGGACTTGAGGAAGAATCGCCTTCTTCGCACGTATTGACAACATGACATGCGACTATCTCAGGGATGTCCTCATGATCGTCATTAAGAAAGTTCTTCGGGAAGAAATCTTTAAGGGTCACTGGTTGTCGAGACATAACAAAATCTTGATTCTCTTCGACAACTAGTTTAGGCTTTCTCAAACCTTTTATCTTTCTTTTCTGTTTTTGTGACATGTTCTTTCTCCTGTAGTTTTGGAACATGTGAGGCTCTCTTTGAATGTAATGTTTCTTTTGCTTCTTTCGACGAGTTACCAAAGTCCATCCTTCGTCTTCATTTTCAACAGACTCAAGTTGGTATTGGCAGATGCCTCTTGCAGATTTTTGCTGAAGCCAAATAACAATCGGTTCTAATGTCCCGAACTGGATCAAACTTGCTACTGAATCATGAACCGGGGTTGGAGCTACTCGGTTGTTCAAATTCGTTGCTATCGTTGCATGATTTGATTGAGCTACCTCATCAAGATCTAACTCAATCTTCTTTTCTTTAGCTAATTTCAAGATTAGCTCCTTCAGAACGAAGCATTTTTCCACCGGGTGGCTGATGACTCGGTGATATTTGCAGTAGTTGGGATCATTAACTCTCCCCATCTCTTCTGGTCGCTTGCATTCTGGTAGCTCAATAAGTTGTTTTTCCAGGAGCTGTTCTAACATATCTGAAATGTCAGAATCTGGAAAAGGGTAAACTTTCTCTTGCCTTTCTTTCAAGGTCAGACGACGTCTCTCGCCTCCCTCTTGTTGTTTCTCTATCTTCTTTTCTTTTCCTTTCGACGAAAACTTGAAAGGAGTTGCATTGACTACCATTGACTCTTTCGTAGTGCTTTTGGTAGCTTTCTCAGTATTTTTAACTTCTTTCTTTTCTTTCCTGCCATCGGGGACAATAAAATCTTTGTTCCCTCTAGTAGCAATGCTCAATTCCATGTCATGAGCACGAGTTGCCAACTCCTCGAAAGTGCGGGGTTTTATTCCTTGCAGGATATAGAGGAGTCCCCAATGCATGCCTTGGGTGCACATTTCAATAGCAGACAATTCGGTAAGTTTGTCCTTGCAATCTAAGCTCAAAGCTCTCCAACGGTTGATGTAGTCAAGAACCGGTTCACCTTTCCATTGTTTAGTGCTAGTGAGCTCCGTCATACTAACGGTTCGTCTTGTGCTGTAAAAGCGGTTGAGGAACTCCTTCTCAAGTTGTTCCCAACTATCAATAGTCTCAGGCTCAAGATCGGTATACCAGTCGAAAGCATTCCCCTTCAGTGTTCGTACAAACTGCCTGACTAGTTGGTCTCCTCTAGTACCAGCGTTTTCACATGTCTCGACGAAATGAGCAACGTGTTGCTTGGGATTGCCCTTCCCGTCGAATTGTTGAAACTTTGGTGGCTGGTATCCATGAGGCATTCTCAGATTGTCGATTCTCTTGGTATACGGCTTGGAATACAAGAGAGAGTTCTGAGTCGGTCCACCATATTGAGCTCTGATGGAATTCATGATCATATCCTGGAGCTGCTGAACAGACAATGAAGCAATCGAAGCGGAATGTTGTGACTGATCTTGTGCAATGATCTTTCCCTTATCTTTGATGGCAGGGGTCTGACTCGATTCAGCAACATCTCGACTTTCCATCTGGTTCTTGAGAGAGGCGATTTCTTGGTCTTTCTCTTCGACCATCTTCAGTAGCATGCTGATTTTCTTCTCGACTTCAGCCATTCGTTCTTCACTAGTTCCAGCATCAGTCATCATAACAGACATCACATCAGGACTAGATGTTTCGTTTGGTTGATGAGAATAAGAGATGAATTTGCCAAGCATCAGATTTTTTGCAGCGGCGATTTCAAGTTGAGCAGATTCTGTCATGCGTCTCAGCATCTTGTTTGCAATGACAGGAGTTTGGCTGTCTTCGTGTTGGTTTTCCTTGGAGCGACTGCGAGTAATTGGCCCCACATAGGAGTTGCTTGAAGCAGCGATCTTTGAAGAAGCTTCTTTGGAAGTCATGATTTCTTTGCGAGAAAAAGAGATGAGAGGTAGAGACTGTCCCACTGGGCGTGCCAATTTGTTCACACGAGATTTCGACAAAGGAAATTTAATTCGTGGAAATGAACTTGATTTTATTGATTTTGTATGTAGAAGTGTTACAATCTCTAATATTTATCCTCTGATGCTTTCTCTCAAAATATGGAGTTTGATCTGAGGGCTGACAAGCTTGATCTCAAACGGAGGAAGGTTGAATCTTCAACTTGTATCTTGATGAAGAAACGGTTGATTCTTTGGAGTCTTTCAGTCGTTGGATCTTCTGAGTCTGGAGATGGTCGAATTCTGAATCTTGGATCTTCTGAATTCTTTGGACTCTCTGACTTCTGAAGACTCTGGACCTTGGGAGAATGCTTTGGGCTATGGCTTCTCTGACTCTGTCTGAATGCCCCAAATGAATGGTGGCCTCCTCTATTTATAGAGTTTGGTGGACCTCATATGGGCTTGGGCCTGGGCCCAATCTTTGGGCTTAGACTATATTTGGGCCTTAATCCAACTTTTTTTTTAATAAAATTGGATTATTTTAATTTAGCCAAATTTCTTCAATGATCTCGGGTCACATTAGTCTCAGGTCCAATTGCCACATGGCATAATTTGATTGGACTCGGCTTATGTATCAATAATAGACAAGTGGCATTGTTTGATTTGCCGAATTTTAATGTCTATTAATTTAATTTAGGGACACATGTAAATTTGTAATTGGTCCCAAATTTATTTTATCATTAATTCAAATTAATGACGTGGCAATTCGTGATTGGCCGAAATTTCTCACTCAACAGACATATTTGAAAATCTAGATTCTTATTATGATTTTTAAAGTTTGTTGTCACCCCGATAGGCTTAGTTTCTAATACTAGGAGTTCATGCTTGATTGTTTTAAAGAACTAGGTAGAAAAAAAATGTTAAGCCTGCTGAGAGAAAAGCAATAAAGCAACAAAAGAAAAGAGAGAAAAAAGAAAAATCTGTTGAAAAAGAAATTTTTTGCTTGCACAAAAGAAAAAGCCTAGGGGTAAAAAGAGCTACCTGCGGTGTGATCAGTTGGGCCAACCAAGAATAAAATTCGGGTTAAGGGTTCCTGCACCGTAGTGTGAAAGCTAGTACCATAAGATATCAAAATTCAAGTTTGGGGGAGTAGCAAAAGAAAAAGAAAGTGAAAAATATTTGTGAGTTTAGCTCCCCATGAAAAAAAAAATGTCAGGCACCCTAGTTTCTTTTTTTTTTTTTTTTTTTTTTTGCATGATAGAAGAACTCCGACATATTAGGGACTCTTAGCCAGTGTAGGGGGAAAAACAAATGGAGAAAGCCATAAGACTAATATAGGTTAGTAAAAGAATCATTAGAAAAGTCTTGAGCATGCTATTCTTTAATCTTAAGTTCAAACTATTTTAAGATTTCTTCATGAGTATGCGGTGCTTGCTTATTCCACTTGCATGTTTCCACTCTATCTTAAAACTTCCAAAATCATTGAGGCTTGAGTGATTCTATTTCATGCATCTTTCAAATTTATTTTGCTCGGGACTAGCAAAAGCTTAAGTTTGGGGGCGTGATAGCGGGCAGAAATGTGGCTATTTCGGTCCTAAAATATTAAGCTTTTTAGTGCTTTAATTGTGTTTTTATTGAGAAATTCTAATTTAATTTATTATTTTGTCCTAAGGAGCACTTTATGGATTTTTGGTGGAAAAAGGCCCTAAAATGAGCCATTCAAAGCCCAAATTTCCATGCATGGGTCAAGGGGAAGCCCAAGAAGTCAACCATATAAAGAAGATCCAAAAAGAAATAAAGAAAGGCCCAATTTCAAGCCCAATCCGCGCCTGCCCAGTTTTGGAATCTGCATAGCATCGAGACGCTGTCCCATTTCTTGGCAAACAAGTTGGCTGACGTCACAGCGTCTATAGCGTCACGACGTTGTCCTATTTTCGGGCCTATAAATAGCGCCCCTTGGTGCCATCTTTTACCATCAATCATCATTCAATCCTTCCATTCTTTCCTTTCTTTGGCTCCTTTGGAGCCTTCTCTCAAGGCTTTTTAGCCTTTTTGAGAGTTCTTTAGTGGGAAACTTTTGGGGAGTTTTTGGAAGCACTCTAGGAGGCTCAAGGTATGCTCGAAGGGACTCTAAGCGCCAGCGACGGGTCTTCGACGATCATTTCCTTTCCTTTTATTTTGCTCACATTTATGCTTTCCATTGTATATGTTGTGAATATTTTAGCTATGTATAGCTAAACCCCAATTTGGGGTCTGGAAATGAAATATATAGTTAAATGTTGTTATAATTGCCTATCTCTTGCCCTGTTTACTAATTATTTGTATGGATGCTCGTAATGCTGTCTGTAATCTGGCCAGTTGTATATTGATCTGATTCTTAATGGAGACTCGACGGAGAGAAATTAGGATAGATCATAATCCATGCAACTAGTTTTATTGTCCGTCGTGACAATGGGATTAGTTGATTAAACTTAGATTCCTAAAATGAATCAATGCGTAATAATTAACGAAGTTTAATGGCGCTAAGGACACTTAGGTTGTTAAAATGGATTAATTATAATTAGAAGAGACCGAAAGGAGAACCTATGTGATTAACGGAGATTCTAGGATTATAATTAGTTGGGCAACGAGATAGGATAATTGTAATAATTATTTAGCTATTAATTGATTTTCAAGACCCCACTTCCCATTTAAAAAAATTTTCTCCATATTTTTATTTCTTGATTGATCAATTTGATTTCTTTAATCGCTTTTATTTTTAAATTCATTTTAATTTCATGTTTTGGTCCCTAAATATTATTTTTCCCAAGTATTTTTAGTGTTCAAGGAATTTATTGCTTTGCTTAATTTTTGCTTCACCTCCCTATGGATTCGATACTCAGAATATTTCCATTTTATATTACTTGCGACCCGTGCACTTGCGGTATTAGTAGCGGTGTAGTCGCGTCGAACAACAACTCTCTAAGGCAATCAACAGGCAAAATGTCCTTGGTGGAGTTGAGCTACCTACACCCTCAACTATCCCAAGGCAATCGACAAGCAAAATGTCCTTGGTAGAGTGGAAAAACCTATACTTTCCAAGACAATCAACATGCAAAATGTCCTTGGTAGAGTGGAAAAACTTATACTCTCCAAGGCAATCGACAGGCAAAATGTCCTTGGTGGAGTTGACTACCTACACCCTCAACTACCCCAAGGCAATCGACTAATGAAATGTCCTTGGAAGAGTGGAAAACCTATACTCTCCAAGGCACTCGATAAGCAAAAAGGTCTTTGAATGAGTGGAGTCACCAATATTCTCCACTACCTTAAGGCACTCGACTTATGGAAGGCCCAAAGATCATGATGGTAAGGGTCCTAGAGGCAGGAACAGAAAAAGAGATCAAACGGGCTTCCTTTGGGCAGCAGGGGACTGAGGCTAATCATTAAAGAGGCGAGACCGAGGCCAACCAATACCAATGGAGAAGATACCTGTGCAATGAAAACTTTGAGGTGTGATAAGGATATTATGCAATCCTCGATTACTCAAGTATAACTTTTACTTGAGGAAAAATTTTACTTGAGTAGGGGGCTACATAGGGGATATGCTTCCTTAATTAAATAAAAAGCAAACTAGCTCAACATGCTATGGTTAAAAGATTACATGTTTTAGCCTATGCTCTTATTTCTTCATCTGCAAAAATTGATATATGAATGCAGAAATTTGAATTTTGAGCTCATAGGAGCTTGAGGCTGAGACCAACCCTAGCCTCTTCCTTCATTTTTTTTCTTTTGCAGAAACTGATATTTTGGTGCAGGAACTCAAAATTTGCAATAGCATGAAAGGTGCCCGAGGGTGACCCTATGGTCTTACTATGTTAATCACATAAATGACTAATGGAAAAAAAGCACCTACACAAGGGGTTTCAAAACAGTAAACTACACTTGTAGTTCAGGCTAAGACCTAAGACATTTCATACAAGCAAAGCGAATGGCAAAAAACCAGAACAATCTCTTTTGTAGGATAATAAATTAGTTACAAGAGAAAATTCAAATGTCGTCAAGTGATTAAAAGAGACTCATTTGGAAATCGATCTAGAAGAGATCCTCACGATAAAGCATCCAGGGCTAGCATTGGAATATTTGAACTCATAAGGGCTTATGTAACTGCCCAAGCAGAGTGAAGAGGAAATCAACACACAAATCGACACAAATGAGAATTATACTCTTAAATTGGGCTTAAGGTGTTTGACTCATAGCAACATGCCACCCCTGAATCCCAATTCAAGAGTGGGGGCTTAATGTTATGGGTGAATTTGGACCTAATTTTAAGAAAGTCAAAATGATAAAAGCCCAGAGTAGAAAAAAGCCCAAGGAGACCCATTGGACCTAAATCAATCTCTAGGGCTATTCCCTCTCCTAATAGGAAGGGGAAAACCCTAATTCAACTATAAATAGAAGAGGTTAACCCCAAGGTAGGGGGGACTCAACTAGGTATTGATTCTTTCTCTTAATCTTCTCCCCAATTCTTAATTTACTTGTCTCACTTATGATCTTCCAACTGACTTAAGCATTGGAGTCAGTGTGGCAAGCACCACACTGGTGCACAGTTTTCTCTTGTTTTGCAGGCCACTTCTTTCCCCTTCAAATAAATTCATCATTATTGTCACGTGAAGGTAAGGTGAGTTTCTCCTATTTGGATTTTGGCATCAACAGCAAGCATGATTTATTTTTTATATTTAGATAGCCACTAGGTTGAGGCGAATCCATCGTTAGTTCAATTGTAGGCTAGCGTAGACTTTCGATAGACCTAAGAACATAGGAGAAATTGGTCTAATTTAATTAGAGAATTTTAGTTCCTAATTTAATTAGATGATTCCGGGCCTTGCATGGTAATGTGATTAACTAATTAATATTTTTGAGGAGTCATCGTCTGAATATTAATTTAGTTAGTTACATTTAGATTGATGAGTCATCAGTCTAAGCATGAGGTGCAACAGGCACCATTAAAATAACTAACCAATTAAAGAATTCGTGGAGTATCGTGTAATTTAATTGGTTAGAGACAGGTTAAGTAGGTGGACTATCTGAACAACCCAGAAGCACTCTAGGGAATAAAATTATTCTTAAATTCTATCCTTAGAGTAAACAATGATACATAGTAAATAAATTAATTCAAGAAATACTAATACGACAATCCCGTTTTTTGATTGATTTTTCGATTTGTTTTTCTTTGCTTGATTTCGTTGCATGTTATTTACTCTTTCCGACATTTTATTTATTTTATCTTGCATTTTTAAATTCATTTGGTTAGTGACAAACCACCCCCCCCCCCTCCAATTTTTCTCCCCTCTTTATTCGTTAACAAGAATTTGGAAATTAATTAGAAACACCACTTCCCTGTGGACGACTGATAGGACCTAAATAGTCCTATTTTATCACTTCTAATCTAAGTTTGTTAGAGTTATTTTATGTTTTACTTGTCTTATTTGCAAGATAATTGAGCTTAGACTATGTCGGTGTCTTGGACGGCGAGGAGGTGAAAAGACCCAATTATGTTGAAGCGGGCCTAAAGAATGACACGAAAAGCTGAAGATTGAAGCCCCGTACCGAGAAGAAGCGGTACAAGACCGAGAATTTGTTGGGTTTTATGTCCTAAAACTCGTAGATAGTAAATGAAACAAATTAATCGATCTCAATAAGTCTTCGTTATTTTAGTGATTCAGTAATTTGGTTATTGAATAAATCGAGTTTGCATTAATAAACCCTAAATCCAATAAACTAAGATCCAAGGTTGTTTAAATGAAACTTGAACTAGTATGTAGGGACATACGGGGATCGGTGTTCAAGTAACAACCTAAATGGTCTATAGTATAGGGATAAGGATGGGTACCTTATCCTTGTGACACTATGTGATACGGTCCATGATAGCGAGCAGAAATGTCGCTATTTTAGTCTCAATTTATTAAGCTTTTCGGTACTTTAATCGTGTTTTTAATGAATATATTTAATGAATTTTGTTATTTGGTCCTTAGGAGCTAAGTTGGTGATTTTGGGAGAAAAAGAGCCAAAATTGAAGTGATTTTAGCCCAAATCCTAACTTGATGCTATTGGAGGCCCAAGGAAGACATCTATAAAGAAAAGACCAAGAGGAATGAAGAAGAAGGCCCAAAAATCAGCCCAAAAAGGAAGCTGAAAATTCTGGAAATCTGGACAGCGTCGAGACGCTTAGCAAGGCAGCGTCGTGACGCTGCCCTTTCTTGTTGCCCAAGCCGCGTGCGCAGCAGCGTCGCGACGCTTAGCAAGGCAGCGTCGCGACGCTACCCCTATTCCAGGCCTATAAAAGGCACCCCTTGGGTGCCTCATTCCTCACTCATTCCTCATTCATTCATTCATTCATTGATCAATCAATCAATTATCCTTCCAATTCCTTCATTTCTCTCTTCCTTAAGGCTCCCTTTGGAGCCCCTCTCAAGGCTTTTGAGCCGTTTGAGAAGATTCTTCTAGTGGGAAAATTTTGGGGAATTTTGGGGAGCAATCTTAGAGGCTCAAGGAGTAGTCAGTGGGGCTCCAAGCGTCAGCGAGGGGTTTTTCGACGGTCAATTCCTTTCCTTTTATGCTCTTTAATATGCTTTCCCTTGTAATTATTGTGGATATTATGTGTAGCTAAACCCCAATTTGGGGTCTTGAAATGAAATGATAGTTCAAATATTGTTATAATTTCTTGTCTCTTGCCCATGTCCTAATTATTTGTATGGATGTGCTTAATGCTTTACTCAATCTGGCCAATTGTGTAATGATTCGATTCTTAATGGAAACTCGACGGAGAGAAATTAGGATAGATCATAATCCATGCAACTAGTTTAATTGCCCGTTGTGACACCGGGATTAGTTGATTAAACTTAGATTCCTAAAATGAATCAGAGCGTAATAATTAATGATTTTTAATAGCGCTAAGGACACTTAGGTTGTTAAAATGAATTAATTACAATTAGGGGAAACCGACAGGAGAACCTATGTGATTAACGGAGATTCTAGGATTATAATTAGTTGGGCAATGAGATAGGATAATTATAGCAACTATTTAGCTAATCATTGATTTTCAAGACCCCTCTTCCCATTTAAAGAAAACTCTTTCTCCATATTTTATTTTTTTGATTGATCAAATTGTTTTTGTCTTGAATTTAAATCCTTTTATTGCATGAAGCGGTCCCTAAATATTATTTCGCCTAAGTATTTTTAGTGCTCAAGAAAATTTTAATTATTTGCTTAAGTTTCGCTTCGCCTCCCTGAGGATTCGATACTCGGAATACTTTCCGTTTTATATTACTTGTGGCCCGTGCACTTGCGGATACCAACAAGTTTTTGGCACCGTTGCCGGGGAGGCTTGATTTTTAAGCAAAACAAAAAATTAATTTTTCTTGACATCGAAAAGAAAAGGATAAATAGTAATTTAGGTGTAAATATTTTTCTTTTTGTGAATATTATTTTATTTTCATTTTTGTTTGGTTCTTTTTGTTGTCTGGGAGCATTATATGCGAAGAAACAAGGTGGTTGATTTGTTTCTGCTAGATCTTGAGATTAACAGGACTCTTAAATCCATTAAAAGAGAAAAAAGATTAGCAGAAGCGATGGCCCACCAAGAAGAAGCTCCCAAGGCAATTAGAGATTTTCTGCAGCCAGTTCTTCCTACCGAGAATTCTGGAATTGTCTACGCCCCCATCCAAGCTACAAATTTTGAGCTAAAAACAGGGTTGATTCAGATGGCGCGCGATAACTCGTTCAAGGGACATCCTTCCAAGGACCCCCACTCTCATCTGCGATCATTCCTAGAAATATGCGGGACGGTAAAGATGAACGGAGTTCCGACCGACGCGATCAGATTGAGGCTGTTTCCATTTTCTCTTCAAGATAAAGCGAAAGATTGGCTCGAATCAGTCGAGACGGGCAGCATCAGTACTTGGGACGAGCTTGCCCAGGCTTTTCTGACAAAATTCTTTCCACCGGCTAAGACTACCAAGCTCCGGACTGAAATTGGAACATTCAGACAGCTTGACGAAGAGCAGTTGTACGAAGCGTGGGAAAGATATAAGGAAATGCTTAGGCGATGCCCCCAACACGGATATCTTGATTGGCTTCAGGTACAGTTATTTTATAATGGATTAAACCCCTCCACAAAGACAGTCTTAGACACATCAGCAGGGGGGAGTTTTCTTTCAAAAACAGTGACAGAAGCCAAAGACCTGCTTGAGGAAATGGCGGCAACAAGTTATCAATGGCCGACGGAGAGAGGAGCAGTTACAAAAAAGGCTGGATTATATGAATTGGATGAGTCAAGTTCACTGAAAGCACAACTGGCATCTCTGACCAATGCACTAAACAAATTAACGTCATCTGAGGTGGTTAAGTCCATTTCCACTTTAGCTGAAGGTCATTCAAAGAAAGAAGGTCAAGATGTGGAAGAAGTTCAATACATAGGAAATAGACCATATGCTCAAGGAGTACCAAACTTCTACCATCCCAGTCTGCGCAATCACGAGAACTTCTCATATGCGAATACGAAGAATGTTTTGCAGCCACCCCCAGGTTTTGCATCATCAAGTACTCCTGAAAAGAAAAATAATCTGGAGGAGATGGTGGCTTTATTCATCAAGGAACAGAGAATATTGAATGTGAGTCTCCAGACATCAGTAAACAACCACGACGCAGCTCTAAAGAATATGGAAGTGCAGATAGGTCAGATTGCTTCAGCAGTAAATGCCCTTCAAAAGGGAAAATTTCCAAGTGATACTGAGCCTAACCCGAAAGAGCAGTGTAAGATGGTGGTTCTGAGAAGTGGCAGAAGACTGGAGGACAGTTCAGAGAAGAAAAAGGAAGAAGAAAAGAGAAGGGATGAAGATGAAGGGGCTGAGGCACAAAAAACCTCCTCTGAAAGGTTCCAACATCCTCCCAACTCTATTGAATTAAAATGTGATTTTTCTAACAAACTTGCAGGTAGAAAAGAAGATGAGAGGCAGGATGACAAAAAGAAGCTGACTGAGGAAGAAGTGGCTCCATGCAACCACCATGACAGAGGTTCGCATATTAGCCCGCCCAAGCGGAGGGGCGAATGTCCAACCTTTGATTACAGGGATACCTTTTCCTCAAAGATTTAAAAATGTCAAATTAGATGAACAGTTTCAAAAATTCTTAGAAATGTTTAAAAAGTTGTCTGTGAATATTCCATTGGTAGAAGCCTTGTATAATATGCCAAATTATGGGAAATTCATGAAGGAAATGCTTTCTAGAAAGAAAAGTCTGAAAAAAGAAGTTTTTAATTTATCTGAGAGTAGCAGTACCATTATTTCTGGTAGGATACCCTCTAAGCAGAAAGATCCAGGGAGTTTTATTGTTCCCTGCACCATAGGAGAAGTATCCTTTGATAGGGCTCTATGTGATTTGGGAGCAAGTATAAATTTGATGCCCTACTCTGTATACAGGAAGATTGGTTTATCAGGTATGACAGATACCGACGTCACTCTCCAGCTTGCTGACAGATCGATTACCCACCCGATGGGTGTTGTGGAGGACGTATTGGTGAAAGTCAACAAA
Source organism: Luffa acutangula (assembly GCA_036850905.1). Classification (NCBI taxonomy): domain Eukaryota; kingdom Viridiplantae; phylum Streptophyta; class Magnoliopsida; order Cucurbitales; family Cucurbitaceae; genus Luffa; species Luffa acutangula. Next base: position 24,798,483 of record CM072089.1, on the reverse strand, counting down.
TTCATCTTCCCTGTAGATTTCGTGGCACTGGACATGAAGGAGGACAAAGAGGTGCCAATTATCTTAGGCAGACCTTTCCTAGCCACTGGTAAGGCTGAGATTAGCGTGCATACAGGTAAACTTACCTCGAACATTGATGATGAAAAAGTCGTGTTTAGTATTTTTGGCCAAGATGAATCTGTTTGTAGTTTGCATACATGTTCTTCTGTTGGGCCTGAATACTTGACTGATGACGATGAAGAGGTAGACTATAATCTTGGCCTAGGCTTAGGAGAAATGCTTATTGATAATGTGAATTTTGATCATGATGCATATATGGATAACCCTATGTTTGAAAATGATTTGGATCTGCCTGACTTTGAAAATGAATTAGACTTGCCTGCTTGTGAAAATGAAAGATATGCAGTTGATGATTTACCTTCCTTTGAGAATGAATTAGATTTGCCTGAAATGGATAATTTTGATGATGATATTGAATTGCCTGACATTGAGCATGAACATAAAAGGCATAAAAAAGATTGCTCGATAGATAATTTTGAGTCTGACCATGATTACAGTGAATCTATTGAGTCTGATCTTGACATTCCTAAATGCATGAATCCTGACAATGTGAATACTTTCTTTTCATGTCTGATGATGTGTATAGCATAGAATCTGACCCAGAAGGACTTGAATCTGTGCATAGTATAGAATCTGATCCTGAAATTCTTGAATTCTTTAATTCTTCTGATGATGAGTCATGTGATAGCTTAGTTGAATCATTTTTTAATTCTGAGTCTGAAGGATCTACTGAGCTTGTAGATATTTTTTCTGATGAATGGACTGGCATGATTGATAGGCCATCTCTAGATCCTAGACCAGTAGATATTATAACGCTTGATGACTCTGTTAACAACTGTTTTGAGAATAGAGATTTAGAAAAGAGATTTGATGCAGCTGATTATTTTCTGAAATGTTATTATGAAAATCTCTTTAGTGAAGATGGGCCAGGGGAAAGTTTTTTTTCTCCCCTGTTTGTAGTTTGCAATTCGGTGCGTGATTTCTTGCAGGGCCCGGAGGATGATGAAAATTTTTATTTTGAGCCTCCGTAAGCGTGCCGAGCCTAGTCTAGCTAAAGACGTTAAAGAAAGCGCTGCTTGGGAGGCAACCCAAGGATTAAAGTAGTTAGTTGTTTTTGCGGTAAATAATTTTCTTTGCTCCGTGATCCAATTTTGTTTTGCAGGATCACATTAGCAAATCCCGAAATTCCAAATTTCCCATTTTTTGGATCCAAAGGAAGAAGATGAAGCGCTCCTAGCTCAGGGAAGTCTCAGTATCTCTCTTTATGCTTTTTTGTTTTAAAACATTGGGGACAATGTTTAGTTTAAGTTTGGGGGGGAGGCTTCCGCTGTGTTGAGCATATTTAAATTCTGTTGGATGCATGAATAGATAGCCATGATAGCCAAGGATGTGATTTTTGAAATTTTGGGAGAAAATGGTTTATATGTTGTGGAATCTGGGAGCACGGCAGAAATTGTGAAATTTTAAAATTTTTTTGATACTTAGTTTTGATGTCTAAAGCATGCAATAGTCTTATCTAATGACGTCTTTGAAAATCTAGATTCTTATTATGGTTTTCAAAGTTGTTGTCACCCCGATAGGCTTAGTTTCTAATATCAGGAAGTTCATGCTAGATTGCTCTAAAGAACTAGGTAGGAAAAAATTGCTATGCCTGCTGAGAGAAAAGCAAAAGCAACAAAAGAAAATGTGAGAAAAAGAAAATTTGTTGAAAAAGAATTTTTGCTTGCTCAAAAGAAAACGCCTAGGGGTAAAAAGAGCTACCTGCGGTGTGATCAGTTAGGCCAACCAGAGAATAAAATTCGGGTTAAGGGTCCCTGCACCGTAGTGTGAAAGCTAGTACCATTAGATATCAAAATGCAAGTTTGGGGGAGGAGCAAATGAAAAAGAAAAGAAAAAGAAGAGAAAAAGAAAAGAAAAAAATCATGTGAGAAGTCTGCTCCCCCATGAAAAAAGAAAAGGATGACAGGCACCCTAGTTACTTTTTTTTGCATGATAGAAGGACTCCGAAGTATTAGGGGCTCTTAGCCAGTGTAGGGGGAAAACAAATGGAGACAGCCATAAGACTAATCTAGGTTAGTAAAAGAATCAATAGATAAGTCTTGAGCATGCTATTCATTAATCTTAAGTTCAAACTAGTTTAAGATTTCTTCAAGAGTATGCGGTGCTTGCTTATTCCACTTGCATGTTTTCCATTCAATCCTAAGAATTCAAAAATCATTGAGGGTTGAGCGATTCTATTTCATGCATCTTTAGAATTTATTTTGCTCGGGACTAGCAAAAGCTTAAGTTTGGGGGTGTGATAGCGAGCAGAAATGTCGCTATTTTAGTCTCAATTTATTAAGCTTTTCGGTACTTTAATCGTGTTTTTAATGAATATATTTAATGAATTTTGTTATTTGGTCCTTAGGAGCTAAGTTGGTGATTTTGGGAGAAAAAGAGCCAAAATTGAAGTGATTTTAGCCCAAATCCTAGCTTGATGCTATTGGAGGCCCAAGGAAGACATCTATAAAGAAAAGACAAAGAGGAATGAAGAAGAAGGCCCAAAAAATCAGCCCAAAAAGGAAGCTGAAAATTCTGGAAATCTGGACAGCGTTGAGACGCTTAGCAAGGCAGCGTCGCGACGCTGCCCTTTCTTGTTGCCCAAGCCGCGTGCACAGCAGCGTCGCGACGCTTAGCAAGGCAGCGTCGCGACGCTACCCCTATTCCAGGCCTATAAAAGGCACCCCTTGGGTGCCTCATTCCTCATTCATTCATTCATTCATTGATCAATCAATCAATCATCCTTCCAATTCCTTCCTTTCTCTCTTCCTTAAGGCTCCCTTTGGAGCCCCTCTCAAGGCTTTTGAGCCTTTTGAGAGGATTCTTCTAGTGGGAAAATTTTGGGGAATTTTGGGGAGCAATCTTAGAGGCTCAAGGAGTAGTCAGCGGGGCTCCAAGCGTCAGCGAGGGGTTTTTCGACGGTCAATTCCTTTCCTTTTATGCTCTTTAATATGCTTTCCCTTGTAATTATTGTGGATATTATGTGTAGCTAAACCCCAATTTGGGGTCTTGAAATGAAATGATAGTTCAAATATTGTTATAATTTCTTGTCTCTTGCCCATGTCCTAATTATTTGTATGGATGTGCTTAATGCTTTACTCAATCTGGCCAATTGTGTAATGATTCGATTCTTAATGGAAACTCGACGAAGAGAAATTAGGATAGATCATAATCCATGCAACTAGTTTAATTGCCCGTTGTGACACCGGGATTAGTTGATTAAACTTAGATTCCTAAAATGAATCAGAGCGTAATAATTAATGATTTTTAATAGCGCTAAGGACACTTAGGTTGTTAAAATGAATTAATTACAATTAGGGGAAACCGACAGGAGAACCTATGTGATTAACGGAGATTCTAGGATTATAATTAGTTGGGCAATGAGATAGGATAATTATAGCAACTATTTAGCTAATCATTGATTTTCAAGACCCCTCTTCCCATTTAAAGAAAACTCTTTCTCCATATTTTATTTTTTTTGATTGATCAAATTGTTTTTGTCTTGAATTTAAATCCTTTTATTGCATGAAGCGGTCCCTAAATATTATTTCGCCTAAGTATTTTTAGTGCTCAAGAAAATTTTAATTATTTGCTTAAGTTTCGCTTCGCCTCCCTGAGGATTCGATACTCGGAATACTTTCCGTTTTATATTACTTGTGGCCCGTGCACTTGCGGATACCAACAAGTTTTTGGCACCGTTGCCGGGGAGGCTTGATTTTTAAGAAAAAAAAAAAAATTAATTTTTCTTGACATCGAAAAGAAAAGGATAAATAGTAATTTAGGTGTAAATATTTTTCTTTTTGTGAATATTATTTTATTTTCATTTTTGTTTGGTTCTTTTTGTTGTCTGGGAGCATTATATGCGAAGAAACAAGGTGGTTGATTTGTTTCCGCTAGATCTTGAGATTAACAGGACTCTTAAATCCATTAAAAGAGAAAAAAGATTAGCAGAAGCGATGGCCCACCAAGAAGAAGCTCCCAAGGCAATTAGAGATTTTCTGCAGCCAGTTCTTCCTACCGAGAATTCTGGAATTGTCTACGCCCCCATCCAAGCTACAAATTTTGAGCTAAAAACAGGGTTGATTCAGATGGCGCGCGATAACTCGTTCAAGGGACATCCTTCCGAGGACCCCCACTCTCATCTGCGATCATTCCTAGAAATATGCGGGACGGTAAAGATGAACGGAGTTCCGGCCGACGCGATCAGATTGAGGCTGTTTCCATTTTCTCTTCAAGATAAAGCGAAAGATTGGCTCGAATCAGTCGAGACGGGCAGCATCAGTACTTGGGACGAGCTTGCCCAGGCTTTTCTGACAAAATTCTTTCCACCGGATAAGACTACCAAGCTCCGGACTGAAATTGGAACATTCAGACAGCTTGACGAAGAGCAGTTGTACGAAGCGTGGGAAAGATATAAGGAAATGCTTAGGCGATGCCCCCAACACGGATATCTTGATTGACTTCAGGTACAGTTATTTTATAATGGATTAAACCCCTCCACAAAGACAGTCTTAGACACATCAGCAGGGGGGAGTTTTCTTTCAAAAACAGTGACAGAAGCCAAAGACCTGCTTGAGGAAATGGCGGCAACAAGTTATCAATGGCCGACGGAGAGAGGAGCAGTTACAAAAAAGGCTGGATTATATGAATTGGATGAGTCAAGTTCACTGAAAGCACAACTGGCATCTCTGACCAATGCACTAAACAAATTAACGTCATCTGAGGTGGTTAAGTCCATTTCCACCTTAGCTGAAGGTCATTCAAAGAAAGAAGGTCAAGATGTGGAAGAAGTTCAATACATAGGAAATAGACCATATGCTCAAGGAGTACCAAACTTCTACCACCCCAGTCTGCGCAATCACGAGAACTTCTCATATGCGAATACGAAGAATGTTTTGCAGCCACCCCCAGGTTTTGCATCATCAAGTACTCCTGAAAAGAAAAATAATCTGGAGGAGATGGTGGCTTTATTCATCAAGGAACAGAGAATATTGAATGTGAGTCTCCAGACATCAGTAAACAACCACGACGCAGCTCTAAAGAATATGGAAGTGCAGATAGGTCAGATTGCTTCAGCAGTAAATGCCCTTCAAAAGGGAAAATTTCCAAGTGATACTGAGCCTAACCCGAAAGAGCAGTGTAAGATGGTGGTTCTGAGAAGTGGCAGAAGACTGGAGGACAGTTCAGAGAAGAAAAAGGAAGAAGAAAAGAGAAGGGATGAAGATGAAGGGGCTGAAAAAACTTGATGTGCAATTTGCTAACCGCAAGTGTACGGGTCAAGTAATAATATAGTGTTTTCGTGTAAAACGAGTGTCGTCCTCTGGATTGGTTTTCTAGCAAATTAAATATCACGAATACTTTTGTTCAATTTTATTTAGGGAGCAAAACTCAATGATAAAGATAAATCTAAAGACAAAAAGCATTAAATAAAAGTGGAGACTCAAATGGAAAGATTCTTAGGGAATTGATTTCATTGATTAAGAATGAGGATTAATTAATAGGAATGAATTGACCGTGCAATTATTCTACAAGCCAAGGAAGCTTTTATCACGATTACCTCTCCCGAGTATAATTGATTCTCATGCATATAAACTAACTTGATATCCCTATCTAAGTTCATTAACATGCAAGGCATTATTCGGTTCGGTCCTTGTTATGCTTCTAAAGATATTCCAAATCCCGTCACAAACTTAGAATTTCTACTCTAGTCATGCAATTAAAAAAGGTAGGTCTTAGGCCAAATCCTCTCTCCCGAGTTAGATTCAACACTTAAATCATTCAATTAGTGATCAAGTAATTGAAAGCATTAAACACAAAATTGCATGCATAGAATAAAAGCACATTCATACCAAAAATTAATCCAACAAACTTAAACAACTACATCAATCCCTAAGACAAACAACTAGCAATTCATAGTCTTTAAACCATAAACACTAATTGAAAGAAAAGCCATAAAAACTACAAGAGTTAAGGGAAAGAAAAGGGAAAACTCGAATCCGTCGAAACCGGCACGTCCCCGTCACGATCTCTCCGTCTTCTCGCTCGATTCCCGCTCCTTGGCCTTGCTTTAGCTCCCACCAAAGATCTCTAGTCGAAATTAGGGCTAAAATCTAACCAATTGGCCTCCTCAAATCCGTAGCTGAAAAGAGGAATTTATAGAAAATCTGCGGGTAGCGTCGCGACGCTGTGTACATAGCGTCGCGACGCTGTCACAGCGTCTCGACGCTAAGGAGATAGCGTCTCGACGCTGTCTCTGTTGCCGCCCAATTCAGAAAAGGAAAGGATGCGTCGAGACGCTCCAAGAGCAGCGTCCCGACGCTGGCCTACGGATGACTCTCTTTTGACTTCTTCTTGGTTGAATCTTTTCCGTTCTTTAGCCAATTTTCATGTCTCGAACACGTATTTAGCTCTGATTTCTCGATTTAACTCCGAAACATGATTCCTACAAAAAGAACATAAAAATGCATAATTTTGGCCAATTAAATATAAAAGACTAGCTTAATTAATTAGGGAAACATAGCTAGCTATGCTCGCTATCAGGCACAAAAAGCCTCCTCTGAAAGGTTCCAACATCCTCCCAACTCTATTGAATTAAAATGTGATTTTTCTAACAAACTTGCAGGTAGAAAAGAAGATGAGAGGCAGGATGACAAAAAGAAGCTGACTGAGGAAGAAGTGGTTTCATGCAACCACCATGACAGAGGTTCGCATATTAGCCCGCCCAAGCGGAGGGGCAAATGTCCAACCTTTGATTACAGGGAGTTACCTTTTCCTCAAAGATTTAAAAATGTCAAATTAGATGAACAGTTTCAAAAATTCTTAGAAATGTTTAAAAAGTTGTCTGTGAATATTCCATTGGTAGAAGCCTTGTATAATATGCCAAATTATGGGAAATTCATGAAGGAAATGCTTTCTAGAAAGAAAAGTCTGAAAAAAGAAGTTTTTAATTTATCTGAGAGTAGCAGTACCATTATTTCTGGTAGGATACCCTCTAAGCAGAAAGATCCAGGGAGTTTTACTGTTCCCTGCACCATAGGAGAAGTATCCTTTGATAGGGCTCTATGTGATTTGGGAGCAAGTATAAATTTGATGCCCTACTCTGTATACAGGAAGATTGGTTTATCAGGTATGACAGATACCGACGTCACTCTCCAGCTTGCTGACAGATCGATTACCCACCCGATGGGTGTTGTGGAGGACGTATTGGTGAAAGTCAACAAATTCATCTTCCCTGTAGATTTCGTGGTACTGGACATGAAGGAGGACAAAGAGGTGCCAATTATCTTAGGCAGACATTTCCTAGCCACTGGTAAGGCTGAGATTAGCGTGCATACAGGTAAACTTACCTTGAACATTGATGATGAAAAAGTCGTGTTTAGTATTTTTGGCCAAGATGAATCTGTTTGTAGTTTGCATACATGTTCTTCTATTGGGCCTGAATACTTGACTAATGACGATGAAGAGGTAGACTATAATCTTGGCCTAGGCTTAGGAGAAATGCTTATTGATAATGTGAATTTTGATCATGATGCATATATGGATAACCCTATGTTTGAAAATGATTTGGATCTGCCTGACTTTGAAAATGAATTAGACTTGCCTGCTTGTGAAAATGAAAGATATGCAGTTGATGATTTACCTTCCTTTGAGAATGAATTAGATTTGCCTGAAATGGATAATTTTGATGATGATATTGAATTGCCTGACATTGAGCATGAACATAAAAGGCATAAAAAAGATTGCTCGATAGATAATTTTGAGTCTGACCATGATTACAGTGAATCTATTGAGTCTGATCTTGACATTCCTAAATGCATGAATCCTGACAATGTGAATACTTTCTTTTCATGTCCTGATGATGTGTATAGCATAGAATCTGACCCAGAAGGACTTGAATCTGTGCATAGTATAGAATCTGATCCTGAAATTCTTGAATTCTTTAATTCTTCTGATGATGAGTCATGTGATAGCTTAGTTGAATCATTTTTTAATTCTGAGTCTGAAGGATCTACTGAGCTTGTAGATATTTTTTCTGATGAATGGACTGGCATGATTGATAGGCCATCTCTAGATCCTAGACCAGTAGATATTATAACGCTTGATGACTCTGTTAACAACTGTTTTGAGAATAGAGATTTAGAAAAGAGATTTGATGCAGCTGATTATTTTCTGAAATGTTATTATGAAAATCTCTTTAGTGAAGATGGGCCAGGGGAAAGTTTTTTTTCTCCCCTGTTTGTAGTTTGCAATTCGGTGCGTGATTTCTTGCAGGGCCCGGAGGATGATGAAAATTTTTATTTTGAGCCTCCGTAAGCGTGCCGAGCCTAGTCTAGCTAAAGACGTTAAAGAAAGCGCTGCTTGGGAGGCAACCCAAGGATTAAAGTAGTTAGTTGTTTTTGCGGTAAATAATTTTCTTTGCTCCGTGATCCAATTTTGTTTTGCAGGATCACATTAGCAAATCCCGAAATTCCAAATTTCCCATTTTTTGGATCCAAAGGAAGAAGATGAAGCGCTCCTAGCTCAGGGAAGTCTCAGTATCTCTCTTTATGCTTTTTTGTTTTAAAACATTGGGGACAATGTTTAGTTTAAGTTTGGGGGGGAGGCTTCCGCTGTGTTGAGCATATTTAAATTCTGTTGGATGCATGAATAGATAGCCATGATAGCCAAGGATGTGATTTTTGAAATTTTGGGAGAAAATGGTTTATATGTTGTGGAATCTGGGAGCACGACAGAAATTGTGAAATTTTAAAATTTTTTTGATACTTAGTTTTGATGTCTAAAGCATGCAATAGTCTTATCTAATGACGTCTTTGAAAATCTAGATTCTTATTATGGTTTTCAAAGTTGTTGTCACCCCGATAGGCTTAGTTTCTAATATCAGGAAGTTCATGCTAGATTGCTCTAAAGAACTAGGTAGGAAAAAATTGCTATGCCTGCTGAGAGAAAAGCAAAAGCAACAAAAGAAAATGTGAGAAAAAGAAAATCTGTTGAAAAAGAATTTTTGCTTGCTCAAAAGAAAAAGCCTAGGGGTAAAAAGAGCTACCTGCGGTGTCATCAGTTAGGCCAACCAGAGAATAAAATTCGGGTTAAGGGTCCCTGCACCGTAGTGTGAAAGCTAGTACCATTAGATATCAAAATGCAAGTTTGGGGGAGGAGCAAAAGAAAAAGAAAAGAAAAGGAAGAGAAAAAGAAAAGAAAAAAATCATGTGAGAAGTCTGCTCCCCCATGAAAAAAGAAAAGGATGACAGGCACCCTAGTTACTTTTTTTTGCATGATAGAAGGACTCCGAAGTATTAGGGGCTCTTAGCCAGTGTAGGGGGAAAACAAATGGAGAAAGCCATAAGACTAATCTAGGTTAGTAAAAGAATCAATAGATAAGTCTTGAGCATGCTATTCATTAATCTTAAGTTCAAACTAGTTTAAGATTTCTTCAAGAGTATGCGGTGCTTGCTTATTCCACTTGCATGTTTTCCATTCAATCCTAAGAATTCCAAAATCATTGAGGGTTGAGCGATTCTATTTCATGCATCTTTAGAATTTATTTTGCTCGGGACTAGCAAAAGCTTAAGTTTGGGGGTGTGATAGCGAGCAGAAATGTCGCTATTTTAGTCTCAATTTATTAAGCTTTTCGGTACTTTAATCGTGTTTTTAATGAATATATTTAATGAATTTTGTTATTTGGTCCTTAGGAGCTAAGTTGGTGATTTTGGGAGAAAAAGAGCCAAAATTGAAGTGATTTTAGCCCAAATCCTAGCTTGATGCTATTGGAGGCCCAAGGAAGACATCTATAAAGAAAAGACCAAGAGGAATGAAGAAGAAGGCCCAAAAAATCAGCCCAAAAAGGAAGCTGAAAATTCTGGAAATCTGGACAGCGTTGAGACGCTTAGCAAGGCAGCGTCGCGACGCTGCCCTTTCTTGTTGCCCAAGCCGCGTGCGCAGCAGCGTCGCGACGCTTAGCAAGGCAGCGTCGCGACGCTACCCCTATTCCAGGCCTATAAAAGGCACCCCTTGGGTGCCTCATTCCTCACTCATTCCTCATTCATTCATTCATTCATTGATCAATCAATCAATCATCCTTCCAATTCCTTCCTTTCTCTCTTCCTTAAGGCTCCCTTTGGAGCCCCTCTCAAGGCTTTTGAGCCTTTTGAGAGGATTCTTCTAGTGGGAAAATTTTGGGGAATTTTGGGGAGCAATCTTAGAGGCTCAAGGAGTAGTCAGCGGGGCTCCAAGCGTCAGCGAGGGGTTTTTCGACGGTCAATTCCTTTCCTTTTATGCTCTTTAATATGCTTTCCCTTGTAATTATTGTGGATATTATGTGTAGCTAAACCCCAATTTGGGGTCTTGAAATGAAATGATAGTTCAAATATTGTTATAATTTCTTGTCTCTTGCCCATGTCCTAATTATTTGTATGGATGTGCTTAATGCTTTACTCAATCTGGCCAATTGTGTAATGATTCGATTCTTAATGGAAACTCGACGGAGAGAAATTAGGATAGATCATAATCCATGCAACTAGTTTAATTGCCCGTTGTGACACCGGGATTAGTTGATTAAACTTAGATTCCTAAAATGAATCAGAGCGTAATAATTAATGATTTTTAATAGCGCTAAGGACACTTAGGTTGTTAAAATGAATTAATTACAATTAGGGGAAACCGACAGGAGAACCTATGTGATTAACGGAGATTCTAGGATTATAATTAGTTGGGCAATGAGATAGGATAATTATAGCAACTATTTAGCTAATCATTGATTTTCAAGACCCCTCTTCCCATTTAAAGAAAACTCTTTCTCCATATTTTATTTTTTTGGGAAAAATACACTTTTGGTCCCTGAGGTTTGGGTTAAGTTACACTTTGGTCCCTCAGTTTTCAAACTCGACAATTTAGTCCCTGAGGTTTGTATTTTGTTTCATTTTGGTCCCTCCATCCATTTTTCCGTTAAATCCTAACGGTTTGCTGACGTGGCAATATTTTTTTTAATTAAAAAATTCTTTTTTAATTTTTTGAAATAAAATAATAATAAATTAATTAAAAACATATATTTTTTTAATTTCATTTTTTAAAAATTTCATCTTCTTCTTCATCTTCTTCTTCTTCCACTTCAAGTCCAACCACCGTGTGTCAGTCACCGCCGTCCGTCACTGCCGGCGACCGGCCGTCGTTGCCGCCGGCAATTTTTTTTTTTTTTTGGTTCTTCTTCCTTTCTTTTCTTCTCTTCCCTTTATTTACTTATCTATCCTTCCTTTCTTCTTTTCATTTTCTTTTTTTCTTTAAATCTAAAAACCCGTTTTGGAGCACCAGTCGCTGGCGTCCCCCTCCCTTCATTTTCTTCTCGTCGGCGACGCATTCTGCCAACAGTAGCTCCCCTTCGTACCACTACTCCTCTGCAGATCTGAAGTCTTCAAGAAAGGTCGTGGGTATCGCAGATCTGAAAGGTTCAAGAAACGTCATGGTAGGTCGGCGACGCCTTCTCCCTGCAGCAACTCCCCCTCCGACCACTCCTTCTCTGTCGATCTGAAGTCGTCTGGTCGTGGGTATTGCAGATCTGAAGTTCAAAATGCAGTCGCCTAGTCGTGGGTATCCGGGTCTTGTCGTGGGTATCGCGGATCTGAAGTCGTCGTCGCCGTCGTTCCATTCGCTGCCGTTCAAACCTTCACCGAGCAATTCAAAAAGTGCAGTCACCGTCGTTCAAACCTTCACCTCGCGTTCAAATCTTCGCCGCTATTCGGATCTCAAATTTTCAAACTGTTTCGTGTTAAAAAAAAAAGAAGAAGAAAATTTGGAGAAGGAAGTTTCCAACTCCATTCCGGCGAGTTCCCCTTTTTAAAAAAGAAAAGTTGGAGAAGAGAAGAGGAAAGAAGAGTAAAGAAAAAAAATAAAAAAATACAGTCGCCGATGGCCGCCGGCCGCCGGCAAGAGGTTGTCGTCGCCCGCCAACTGCCAGCAGTGTGAAAAAGAAGAAGACGGGTGGTGAGGTGGTGAAGGGGAAGAAGAGAGGGAGAAAGAATTTAAAAAAACCCAATTCCTGTTTGCTGAATTCCTGTTGTTTGTTTTTTAAAACCCAATTCTAGTGCATTCAGTCCTTTGGGGTTCTGTATTTTGCATTTGGGTCTTCTTTTTTCCCCTTTCCCTCTTCGTCTTAATCCCCAAATCGACCTGCAAGAACATAAATGGCGTTTTCGAAATTAATTGTAAGAACGATTCACCCAAAATTAATTGTAAGAACGTTTTCGAAATTAATCGACCTGTAAGGTTATTTTCTTTTTTTTTTTTTAATTTGTGAAGAAAATGTAGAGAAGAAGAAATAAGAGAAAAAGAAGAAAGAAAAAAAAAAAAATCGCCGCCGGCGAGCGGCAGCCGGCGGCTGCCGGCGACGGCATGTGGGCGGCGCAGCTGCTGGAGGAAGAAGATGGAGGGGTGAGGGAAGAGGAAGAAGAAAGGGTTAGGGTTTAGTTTTTAAAATAATTAAAATAATAATATTTTTTATTATTTTTATTTATTTTTATTTTAAAATAAAAAAATAATTTTTTATATTAAAATAATAGTGCCACGTCAGCAACCGTTAGAAATTAACAGAAAAATTAACGGCAGGGACCAAAATGCTCCTTATCTCAAACCTCAAGGGTATTTTTGTTGAGTTTGAAAACTCAGGGACTAAAGTGTCACTTAACTCAAACCTCAGGGACCAAAAGTGTATTTTTCCCTATTTTTTTTGATTGATCAAATTGTTTTTGTCTTGAATTTAAATCCTTTTATTGCATGAAGCGGTCCCTAAATATTATTTCGCCTAAGTATTTTTAGTGCTCAAGAAAATTTTAATTATTTGCTTAAGTTTCGCTTCGCCTCCCTGAGGATTCGATACTCGGAATACTTTCCGTTTTATATTACTTGTGGCCCGTGCACTTGCGGATACCAACAGTCCACCTTGTATCCGATACAGATGCAATGATCCAAAGCATCCATGTAGGAGACATGCGAGTGAGGGTATCCTATATAATGAGTTTGCATAAGACTGAACTGCGAAATAGTAACCACTAGATGTAACGTCGTTGACTAGTTTAGGTTTCTATTTCAATAGGATGACCTAGGTAACTCAATCTCAATCCTGAGTCTGTTATGAACTGCTTTTCAGGAGGGATTGTCCTTAGATTTGTATGGGTGAGAGTGGCCTGTTCGTCGACTCAATAATCCTACCATTTCAGGGGCAAGACCGAATGGGGGCTAGGAACATAACAGTACAAGATGGAATTCACTCCTTCCCCTATTGGGGCAAGTAGATGTGTGTTCCCTTAAGGGCTGATTCCGGGGCTTGAACAAAAGTGTGTTGTCCTCTCTTGGCCCGAGAGGAATTTCTGTTTAGTGGTTGGACCCTAAACAGGTTGTTCATTAGAGGGATCAGTGATACTTAAGGATCCAGAGGTAACTTAGGGGTAAAACGGTAATTTGACCTAGCTGGTGTTACGAACAAACGTGAATGATTGACTTACTTCATTGGTCGATTTCCATGGACACAAAAATATTCTACAGTGAGAAGAGTGCAGTTGTGGGTCTTTAGTGGAGTGACCCACAATTAACGAATGTTGATTGACTCGGTTAATGAGTTTAGCTGATCAATCTCGTATCGTTGGAGCTTCTGATTTGTAGGTCCATTAGGTCCACCTGCTATCTCATAACGGGTTCTGAGATAATTTAGTCTTGATATTAAAGGGAATTAATATAATGTATGGAGATACATTATATTATAAAGTTTAATTAAAGAATTAAACTTTATAATTAATTTTGGATATAATTCAAAATTAATTAAAGAGAGAATTATGAATTTAATTAAATATGTGATATTTGATTAATTCATGAGTAATTAATTGGGAATTAATTAATTTAATTTGGTTTGGTTAAATGTGATTTAATCAAATTAATACTATAGTTTATATTAATGTACATTATGATGCACATTAAAACTATAGGTTAAATGAGAGAGATAAAACTGAATATGATTCAATTATAAAATTAATTAAATATTTCATATTTAATTAATGTGGATTCAATTAATGAGATTAATTGAACGACCAATTTAATTCAATTGAATATGATTCAAATTGAATTAAATACCTTATGTTATAATTGGTTTAATTAATATTCATTTAATTAAATTAATTATAATTATTTAATTAATTAAATGATAAATGATAATTATTATTTAATTAACAGACTGCCTGGATCGCGTTAATTATGATCAACGGTAGAGATTAAGAAGGGAATAACTCCTTCTCCACTTATCGTAAAGTTAGGAGGGAGTTTCCCCAACTGTCGATCATTCCTCTCATTCACGCAAAAGTTATAGAGAAATAAAGTTTCTTTTTTCTCTCTTCCTCTTTCAAATTCCAGCAATTCACCTTGCTGTAAAATCCCTTCCAAGGCATCTAGATTGGTTCCTACAAGCCGATCTCAAGTCCCAAGAGTCATAGTGGGTGATCCAATGTGGTGGTGTTCATTGGGAGGAAGAAGAACGTAAATTGGAGCATTGTGCTGATCGTTCTTCAAATCCATGTAAGTTTTCTAGATCTAAATAGGTTTTAGATAAAAAATTCTAGCATGCTTAATCTTAGTAATTATAGAAAATTAGTTTCTGTATTTTTATTTGCCAACGTACAACTTTTTCCTAAAATTGAAATTAAAAACGAGATCGTTCTTGATTGCTTCCGCTGCCAAAAGGAATTTTAATCCTTCAGAATTAAGGCAGCAAATCGAGAATCAAGGCTGGCGTCGAGACGCAGACGCGAAATTTGGTCGGTGGCTTTTTTTCAATTTCTCTTAAATCCCACAGGTTTCTTCTTTCTTGCTGCTTCTGTTTTAAATTTTAAAAAAAAAAACCTTTCACCTCCTTTCTTCTTCTTCACGTCTGCTCTTTTTTTTTCAATAATCTTTGACGCACACAACCATATCCACCGGTGAGCTCCAGTCCATTTGGCCTTGAGTTTCGCGAACATTGCCGGCGTGCACGCGGTCGGGTTGTGGGTTGCTTGTTGTTGTCATTGCTTGCAGAACTCATCGTGTTGAGACCAACACACTCGCCGTTGCGGGTCGGAAAATGCCACCATTGAATAACCGTGTCATGGGTCTTAAAACGACGCTGACGGTGAGTTCGATTGTAGGAAGAGTTCTTCAAACAAAGCGGAGAAGATGGTGTTGCGTGGGGAAAGAAAGAGAGAGAAAATTTGGTCTCGACACCCCCGAGTTTTCTATAAATATGTAGCCTCGATTTCCTTTGTTCCTTTTACTTTTCAGCACTGTTGTAGACCTTTTTAGGTCATATTTTATGGATTCTTTCATGTCTGTTGTTGTTTTTACTTCATCTATGCATAGCTAATTGTATTTAGATCGTTGGATTGAATTTATGCTTTGATCTCTAATAAGATTGGATGAGTTTTCTGGTTTATCTTGCTGTTTTTTCATTCAGTTTTGCATGTTATCCCGTTTAAACCAATACATGAGGCTAGTCTATTAGGATTGACGCCCTATGTGATTATCGCTTGTGTATTCTATAAGTTATTTTTAGATAGCCACTAGGTTGAGGCAAGCCACTATCTACGCGATACGACCCTTGATAGGCCTAGGATGCATGTTAAAGGTTGTAGGAATTAGATTTGAATTGCATTTCAATTTAGTTCATTCAATTCTGGACCCACAATCCCAAAGCGGCTAGGTTAAATAGGTGATTGTGAAATTTCTTAATCTAAAACTAGTTAGATATAATTAGTAACCGTTGCAGAGGTCTCGGATGGTTGCTATTTTATGAATAAGGGGTGATGAGCGATAAAGTTAATATTAATCAATCTTGTTAATTGCAGAATTCACGGTTAGCAAGTTAATTAGCACAGGTTAGTGTAGGGGGTCCTCCGAGTAACCCAGAAGCCGACCGGACTAATGAAATCAGCTTAGAACAATTATTAGAGAAAAGTAGGAAGCCAACGAATTAGAATCAAGCATAAGAAATCTCAATCCAACGATCTCTTTCATGTTATTGATTCCCGTCTAATTTCTCTTCTACATGCTTATTTTGTGCCATTTAAATTCAGCATTTAATTATTTTTGCTTGTAATTCATTCCAAAAATCCCCCGTGTTTTTATAAGCATGAAATTCTACAACTGCTAGGTCCCCTTCCCTATGTTCAACCTCGACCACTATTTCTACAAAATAGTTGTAGTGCCGTGGATTATAAATTTATTTGGCACGAGCCCCACGACAGGCTTCGTCAACGACCCGACCACTACTTATTGCAAAGTAAAATAGAGCTGGAGTTTATAAATTTATTTGGTCACGAGGAATCGATAAACTCGTTCAATCAAATTGGCTAGTTTCTTGTGTGATGGAATGGATTGTGAAGTATACATGGAGCTCATTGATGGAAACTATGATGATGATCATGAGGAAGTTGATTGGAAATATGGAGAAGACAAGTACTTTTCCAACATTGATAGTGATTGTGAGGAAGAAGAATGGAAAGATGAAGGAATTGAGGAGGGAGGTGAGGCTAGAGATGAAAAAGGGAGTGGGAGACCGATAGAGATGAGGGGGACTAAGAAAAAAGTGATAATGATAATGATCGAAATTCGAATGAACTAAATTCTAAGGACCATCTAAATCGAATAATGAAGGTGTTAATATAACACATGCAGAAACATTTTAGGATCAAAGACACATAACTACATTAATTTTAGAGATTAAGCATGCATGTCTAGAAAAACATGAAACAGAGAGCAGATAGCACCAACCTTTTTGTAGCTCAATTGAAATAACTTCGTGGGATCTTTTTCTTTTCCAATCAATCAAGGACAACTGCTAGTGTCTTCCCCGCTATTCTCTGAGCCAAGAACGGATTGTGGGATCCTTTAGTGATAGGGATTGGAAGGGATATGCTTGAAGGTTCAAGCTCAAGAGAGGTTTTGACAGAGTGAGATTGAGAGGAAAATTCAACAGCATAACACTAACTAAATTCCCAGGTCTTCTCCATCTACTAATCCCTTATTTATAGAGGATTTACATGCATCATAGGTTCACCAAAGGATGACACATGTTATGGAGAATTTCATTAGTGGATTTTAGGTGTCTAATGGAGATTACATGCACGTTTGCATGTTTGAGGTGTAATTCCACAATCTCCTTCCATGCAAGAATGAAAATCCACTCTTTCAATTGATTTAAAAAGCAAATTCATAATTTATTTTTAAATAAATAATTAATTAAACAATTTAATCAAATATATATAATACTAATTTAATATCTATATTAAATTAATATTTTGCACCGAACAGGAATCCTTATTCACGTGAATCATATTTAAATACTTTACTCTCTCAAATAATAGTTTAATTTGTAATTAAACTATTTTGTCAATAATATCGTATACAGTCGACACTAATTCCCTAAACTAAATTTGAACGATTCAAACTCTCCTATCACATTGCTCTAAGCTTTATTCCGATATAAGCTAGCAGGGGACCTAATGGACCTACAGATCATGGGCTCCAACGATTCGAGTTTAACCGACTAATCTCATTAACCAAGTTAATCCAACATTCGTTAACTACCTCGACACTCCACTATAGCCAAGTAGTTGCACTCCCCTTCACCGTAGATATGTTTCTGTCCACTTGATATAACCATGATTAGTAAGTCGATCTTTCACAGGTTGTTCGTAACTATAGCCGGGTCAAATGTCTGTTTTACTCTATAGTCCATCTTGTTCCTTAAGTTCCACTAAACCTCTAATGAACAAATAGTTTGTGGTCCAACCATCAAACTGAGTCCCTCTTGGACCAATGAGTGGGTGGGGCCCCTTGTTCAAGTCCCGGAGTTAGTACTTAAGGGAACAACCTTTCTACTATCCCTGAAACGGGTAGGAGTGAATTCCGTATTGCAAGACTATGTCTCCAGATATCTACCCGGTCTTATCCCCAAAATGGTAGGCTTATTGAGTCGACGAAGTCTGGCCACTCTCACCCATGCAGATCAAAGGATAATCCTGAATAAACAGGAGTTCATAGTTAGCTCAGGATTAAGATCGAGTTACTTAGGTCATCCTATGAAATAGTCAGTTTCAACAGTAAACGATGTTTAAAGTGAAAATGACTTATTTCGCGATCCGGTCTTATGCAAACTCATTGCATAGGACGCCCCACTCACATGTCTCCACATGAATGATTCAGGATCACATCGTTTGTACTCCATACAAAGTGGGTTGTGTCCATAGTGTCCCTAGGATAAGGTACCCAACCCTATCCGTATACTATAGACCGTTTTGGCTATATAGCTGAACTTGATCCAATCTTATGTCTCTACATATAGTTCTATTCATACTATTGCCAGAGATCTTAGTTTATTGGATTTAGGTTAAATATTATGCAACTCACTTATTCAATAACATCTTTACTAAATAACCTCAATAACATCTTTATTGTAAAATAGAATATGTTTAATGTTTTACAAACTACGAGTTTTAGGACATTAAAACCCAACAAATAACTAATTATGTCGTAAAAGGAGGTTGGGTCATTCGATTTGTGAAGAATGACAAACAACGTATGAGGGCAAAATGCATTGATGGTTGTCCTTGGTTGGCATTTGCTTCAAGAATGCAAGGTGAAGCAACTTATCAATTGAAGACACTAGTGGATGAGCATACATGTGCTAGAACATTCAAGAATCCTAGACTATCATCACAATGGTTGAGCAAACAAATTATTGAGGACGTAAGGGATCACCCATCTTTGAAGTTGAGTTTTATTCAGCAAAGAGTGCAGCGTAATTACGTGTCTCAAATATCAAGAGCCAAAGCATATAGGGCAAGGTGATATGCCTTAGATGTGTTGTTCAAGATAACATTATTGATTAAAAGGGCTTTGTATGGAAGGTTCACAAATATGTCTTTGAGAAGACTTCATATATAATTTGTTGTCCTTAAACTTTTACTTTTGTATCCAATAGGTCTACCAACTTTAAATTTTGTGTCTATGACAGGTGGCGATTGATAAGTCCAATTTGTTATACACTTAGAATCTCCCAATTTTCTTATCTTAGTTGAATTCCTTGCGAAAAATGCTTTAAAATGAGTATAATATGTCTATAGGTCCTCACCGGAGCTTTGGAAGCAATTCGGGGCTTAAACGAGCGAAACCGGAGCGTAAAATTACAATTCTGTCCCTGGAGCCTCATCAGAGTCGAGACGCTACAGCGTCGAGACGCTTGCTCAACATTTTCCAAAATTGAAGGGACAGCGTCGAGACGCTTGCTGCACAGCGTCGCGACGCTAGGCAGTTTTCCAGAATTAATTTTTTCCTATTTTGGTTGGAAACTTTCTTTAATTCTCTTACTTTCCTTTTACAACATTTTCCATAATTAGTTTTATTTCCTTGTTTACTTTCTTTTCCAAATATAAAAACCCCACATTAGTCCGGTCATCACAATAAATCTAAGATAATCAAGTTATAATCGTGCTCCCTGTGTTCGACCCCAGCCACCACTGCTACAAGTTAGCTTTAGAGGTTGTGGATTATAAATGCAAAAAGTAATTTGTTCTATTTTCAGGCGCCTAGTAATGTATTACTCGTTTGACTATTTGGATTACTTAATGGTTAGGTCCTTGGCCAGTGTAGGGGGAAGATGAGTTGAGGTTCTCATATGGTTATCCCGGGTTAGTAAAAGCACCTTAGGAAAGCTCCCCACACACACACGCAAGAGAAATTCATGAAAATTTTGAATTGTGTAATTATTGCTTAAATGTGTTAGCATGCTTCGAATAAATTGAATGATTCTTTTGAATGTTAAGGTTGGAGCTATATGAATTGCAACTAAATAAATCTAAATTATTCTTGATCTTATTCTATGCTTGCTCGAGGACTAGCAAGGTTTAGGTTGGGGGTGTTTGATAAGTCCAATTTATTATACACTTAGAATCTCCCATTTTTTTTTTTATCTTAGTTGAATTCCTTGCGAAAAATGCTTTAAAATGAGTATAATATGTCTATAGGTCCTCACCGGAGCTTTGGAAGCAATTCGGGGCTTAAACGAGCAAAACCGGAGCGTAAAATGACCATTCTTCCCCAGGAGCTTCAACAGCGTCGCGACGCTGTGAGGCAAGCGTCTCGACGCTAGGGCAATCCGAGAAATATTTTCCAAAATTGAAGGGACAGTGTCGAGATGCTTGTCGCACAGCGTCGCGACGCTAGGCAATTTCCAGAATTGAAATTTTCCAAATTTGGCTGGGATTTTTTCCATGTTTGAAGATCCAATTCAGCACCATTCTACCACGAATTGAAGGCCAAGAATCCCTATAAATAGAGGCCTTTGGTGTAGGTTTAGAATCATCCCTCAATACACAATTCACTACAACATTGTAGACCATCTCTCTCCCCCTTTTCACCATTCTTCTTAGTTTTTCTTGCTTTCTTTTATGTATCAAGCTTGTTCTTGCTCCATAAGAGGCTAGATTCTTCATTCATGTAACCGGGTATCAAGAGTAAGTTCAAGTTCTTTTAATGAAATTTCTTGTTTGAATTCTCAAGGCATGTTTATGTGATTTTAGTTATTTTTCTATAAATTTAGTTTGTGGTAGGAAAGATTGACAACCTTGACCGCGTCCTCTCTAAATTTACTTGCTAATTCTTAGTAGCATATAGGTTAACGTTATATCCATACGCATGCGTCCCTAGAACTAAATGATTTAATCAATTGTAATTGTGGTTTGTTGCCCGTTGCATGTGAATTAATTCGGCTAGATCCCAATGCGGTTTATATTAGTTAATTGGATAATTAATTAGTTTAAATTAGAATCAAACTTAGCGTTTGCATGTTTGTGATAGTGGATCATGATTCTCGGTTTGTTGTCGGAATACGTCGGGCTTAAACTTGTTTTGACTTATTAGTGAAATTGATGATTTAGGCTGTGTTTGGCGTTGATTTTGGAGGCCATCAAAGGGATTATCAAATAATTTTAACCGTTTTTAGTGTTTGGTAAATCTAATTATAAATTAATTTATATAATAGTACTTTTTGAATTACGTTAATTTGCAAAAGCCATTAATAGTAGCTTATGGATTTAGCCTTCCTAAAAATCTGGTAGATTCTCTAACTAACCATTTATCTCTCCCATACTCCACATTCTTGAGACATAATTCACCCTTCAATTATCTTATTTCAATACATTTGAATTTGATTTTTTCTAACTTTTTTAAAGATTGAAATAACATTTTTTTTTTCTTTTTAATCAAAATATAGAAATACCTAACATAATGTTATAATTTAAATCATATGAAATTTAAATTAGTTGTCTTATTATAAAAATTTTGAAATCATATAACAACCTAACATTATGCAATTATTCAAATATTATTAATATTTGGATTATTATTATAGGTAAGTTGCAATAATCTAGTATTAATTTACCAAACACCTGAACTTGTTTTTTCCTCTTTAAAGCTAAAACTTACCAAACACTAATTTACTTCGTACTACAGCTGATTTTCTTTAAAGCACAGCTGACAGCAATTATTTTAAAAGCTACCGCAACCCCAAACTAAGCCTTAATTGAATTGAACTTACCATGACTATCCCGGTTGCATGACTTTTGAGGTATTGTTATTTCTTCTTTCTTTAATTTTCTTACTTTCATTTTACAACATTTTCCATAATTAGTTTTCTTTCCTTGTTTACTTTCTTTTCCAAATATAAAAACCCCCCATTAGTCCGGTCATCACAATAAATCTAAGATAAACAAGTTATAATCGTGCTCCCTGTGTTCGACCCCGACCACTACTGCTACAAGTTAGTTTTAGAGGTTGTGGATTATAAATTTATTTGATAAGAGACGTCGACAATCTCTTCCGTCAGCGATACGATCACAATAGAATTTTCATGGCGATAAGGTCACACTACAGTTGATAGCTCATGGTATAAGCTATTTTTCCTAGTATTTGATTCTTAGTGTTAAAGATTATTTTGGACAATTTAATGCACAATTGTCTATATGTTGTAGAAATTGAGCTCTTGGAATGAAATGGAGTTATTAGAAGTTGATTTGATACTTTGGGATTTGAAGGAGCAAATGAATTGAAGAAATGAAGAAAAGTGACTCATTGCAGCCAATTTTCCCAAGTGGATAGTGTCACGACGCTGCCCATAGCATCTCGGCACTGCTGTAGTCCCAGCTTTACACCCAAAGGCAGAGCGTCTTGATGCTTTAATTGTAGTGTCTAGACGCTATACAGATTTCCTTATTTGATTGAGGTGATTTAAGGGCAGCGTTGAGACACTATCCATAGTGTCTCAACGCTGCCATGATTACTATAAAAAGAATGAGATTTCAGCCGTTTAAGGGGAGTTCTTTTGGAGAGTTCTAGCCCTAATTCTGATTCAAGACTCATTGGGAGAGCTAAGGGAAGAGTCGGGAACGGGATTCCAATGGAGAGTTTGTGGAGATCGTGTCAGGACGTTCGATTGATGCGAGACTCGAGTTTTTATTCATCTTCTCTTTATTCTTGTATTGACTTTATGGGTTTTTATTCAAGCTTTATTTGTAATTGCAAGAACATGAGTATATAAGTTTGTTTCTCAGGGATTGATGTAGTCGTTAGTTTATAGATTGATTAATTGAATTTGTTATTGCTTGAATTCCATTTATGCATTTATACGTTTAATGCTTTTAATCTACGTACTAGCCATAGGTTAATGGTTTTTTTCTCTGAATCTATACTTGGGAGACAGGATTTAGATTAGCTCTTGAATGCATGACTAAAGTAGTTATGATTCTTGATTTGCATGAGAAGTAATTATGCTCAGGAGAGACGATAGTTATGATTTTAGTATCTTTAACTTATGGAATCTTGCATGGTATTAATTACATTCAATTGATTAATCTATAATCTCAATTGGTCAAATCAATTCTCTCAGAGTTTTCTCTATTGAATTTCACATCGTCGTTTTAGTATCGTTAGTTTAATTCATTCTCTCATCATGTATTGATCTCTAAATAAAATTGGACAATAGTATTCACAGTAGTTGAGTCCAGAAAAACCCAATCCAGAGGACGAAATATTTTTTTTTTATTAATTTAATACTATTTTTATTTTAAAAATAAAAAAAATATTTTTTTAAATAAAAAATATGTGCCACGTTAGCATTCCATGAGTTATTAACAGAAATATGGATGGAGGGACCAAAATGAAACAAAAACCAAACCTCTGAGGCTAAAATGTCAAGTTTGAAAACTTAGGAACCAAAATGAAAGCTAACCCAAACCTCAGGGACCGAAAGTGTATTTTTTCCTTAAATATTCATATAGTTTTTGAATAATATTGCAAAAAGTTTCAAGCATGCATGTAGTAACGTCGCTAACCATGTCAAGTATGGATTAGGTTTGTTGCATGAAGTTGCAGCCACATACTGGATTTGCCTTCCAGAAGTTACAGTTGCAACTAGACTTCCCAAAGTACTTTGCACAAAAACATTTAACTATTTTAATCTGTTAACAAAGGTATAACTTTGCAATCGGTTTTTATCTTCAAAAAAAATTGCAACCAGTTTTGAACTATGTTTAGATCGATAATTTTAGTAAATATTAAAAAATATTTGATTAAATATTATTGTCACATAATAACGTTTAAAAATTTTAGGGAAAAATACATTTTTAGTCCATGAGGTTTGGGTTAGGTTTCATTTTGGTCCCTAAGTTTTTCAAACTCGACAATTTAGCCCCTAAGGTTTGGATTTTGTTTCATTTTGGTCCCTCCATCCATTTTTCTATTAAATACTAACAGATTTCTAACGTGACAATATTTTTTAATTAAAAAATTATTTTTAAAATTTTTTAAAATAAAAGTAATAAAATATTATTATTATTATTATTTTTTTTTATTTCATTCATTCTTTCTTCTTCTTCCTCCTCCTCATTCTTCTTCTTCCTTTGCTGCAACCGTCGGTCGCCATCTCTAGCTGCTACCGTCGGTCGCCGTTGTCGGCCGGCGGCGGCATGCAAACTTTTTTCCCCTTTTTCTTCTTCTTTTCTTATTACTTTCCTTCTCCTTATTTTGTTTCTTTTTTCTCAAAAACCGAAAGCCCTTCGTGCTTTCTCTCTACTTGAAACGAAGGAAACTCACGCAGATGACGAAGTTGGAATCGAGTGGATGTCGAAGTTTCCAGACCTGACCTCGAACTACTCTCTCCCATGCTTTCCTCGGCTTGAAACGAACAAAACCTACACGGATGTCAAAGCTGGAATCACGTGGATGTTGAAGTTGGATCATTCCAGATATGACCTCGAACCACTCTCTCCTGCAACTTCTCTTGGCTTGAAACGAAACTCACGCCTCAGCTTTGAAATGAATGATTCCAGCTTGAAACAAAGGGGAAATCCCCTTCGTTTCAGGCATGGATTTTTGGCCACAGAAGAGAGAAAGATGGTGAGAGAGGAGAAGAAAAGGCGAAAGAAATTAAAACAAAAAAACGAAGCTCCCTCTTTCTATTTTATTTATACAAAAAAGGAAATTATGAGAGAGGAGAATTAAAGGAGAAAGAAATGAGAAGAAAAGAAAAAAAAAAATTGTCATCAACGATTGGCAGTTGGCGGCATTGGGTGGTGAGGGTGAGAAGGAGAAAAAAAGAAAGAAAGTAAAAAAAATAAAAAGAAATAATAATATTTTATTATTTTTATTTTAAAGTTAAAAAAAAAAGAATATTTTTAGTTAAAAAAATATTGTCACGTCAGCAATCCGTTACGGAAAAATAGATGGATGAATCAAAATGAATCAAAATCCAAATCTCAGACTTAAATTGTTGAGTTTGAAAATGAAACCTAATTCAAATCTCATGGACTAAAAATGTATTTTTCTCAAAATTTTAATCTATTAATATGCTCCGTTAGTCTAAAAATTAATAAGAAAAAATTGCTCAATCAACTTTTTTTAAATTTTTTTTTAGGGCCGGTTGCAAGGATAGCAATATGGGCCAAAATAATTGCAAATCTAGCAACCCACAAAAAAAAATTGCAAAAATGGCAAAAGCTAATAGTTTGTGTGTTGCATTTACTAAAATACCCCTCCAGATTTTCTTTCACTGATAGAAAGTTTTTCTATCACTGATAGATTCTATCAGTGATAGAAAGATTTTCTATCAGTGATAGAAATTTTCTATCAGTGATAGAAATTTTCTTTCACTGATAGATTCTATCATATGATAGAAAATTTTTCTACTACTACTGATAGATTCTATCGGCGATAGATATTTTTCTATCACTCGTTCGGTGTTCTATCACTGTTTGGTTGTTGTTATTTGGTTTTCTACTAGTGTTTGGTTTTTGTTTTTCAGTGTTTGATTTCTATAATCGTTCGTTTTTGCTTTATTTTTCAATGCTCGATTTCACCATGTATCACCATCGCTGATAGAAACAAAAGATCTTCTATCACTGGTAGAAAAGTATCAGTGATAGAAAGATTTTCTATAACTCACGAAAAGTTTTTCTATCAGTCTCAGTGATAGAGATAGAAAGTTTTTCTATCACTCATAGAAAGATTTTCTATGAATGACTCATAGAAAAAATTCATAGAAAAAATTTCTATCAGTGATAGAAGATTTCTATCAATGATACGTTCTATCAGGGATTGAAATATTTTCTATCAAGAGTTTTCTATCATTGATAGAATATCTTTCTATCACTGATAGAATAGTAAAAATTTCTATCAGTGATAGAAATCTTTTATCACTGATAGAAAGCTTTTCTATCAGTGATAGAAAGCTTTTATCACTGATAGAAAGCTTTTCTATCAGTGATAGAAAGTTTTTCTGTCACTTATAGATTATATCGGTGATAGAAAGATTTCTATCGGAGATAGAAAGTTTTTTATGGGTGATCAGGGATTGAAAGATTTTTTATCAAAAGTTTTTCTATGATTTTCTACAAAAAAATTTTTTATCACTGATAGAACCTATCAGTGATAGAAATCTTTATCACTGATAGAAAAAGTTTCTATTAGTGATAGAAATCTTCTATTCTATCAGTGATAGAAACTTTCTATCACTGATAGAAAATTTTTCTACCACTGATAGAATCTATCAGTCATAGAAATATTAGTGATAGAAACTTTCTATCGCCGATAGAAAATTTTACCACTGATAGAATCTTTCAGTGATAGAAATATCACTGATAGAAACTTTATTCTATCAGTGATAGAAACTTTCTATCACTGATAGAATCTATCAGTAATAAAAAGACTTTCTATCAGGAAAAAAAAAACCGACGAGAAAGGAGAAGATGGGCACACAGGGGCAATTTAGGAATATAAAAAATTAATTAAAAAATTTTGCCATATTTGCAAATATTTTTAAAAATTGCTATATTTGCAATTATTTACCTTCATGTTGCCACCCATTACAATTATCCTTTTTTTTATAGTCCAATCAACATTCTATGAGCTACCATACCAAAAAGTTGATGGGAATTGGGTACGACAAAAAACGTGAAGTCTCTTTTTTTTTACTACGAAATTTTATGCCGTTATTTAGTATTAAGTCTCTTTTGTTTAGTTCAATAGGTGAGAAATTCAAACCTTTCATCTTTAGGTACAAACCATAAATCATCTTAATCTGCTTGCATACTTTATATTTTCAAATAGGCTAAATATATATTTTCATTTATTTTAATACATATATGCCTTTTCTTCAGTTCCATATATATTTGATGTTATTTTAAAACTTTTAGTTGCCTTTAATATGAAAATATTTTAATTAGGAACAAAATTAAATATTCTAAAATCGAAGGTAGATTTCATTAAAAAAAATAATAATAAATATTTGAAAGTTTAAATTTTTTTAGCTATTTTCATCAATTTATCAAACATAACTTATATTCATTTAAAATTATTGTCTTTTTTTGACAACATGTAGGGGTGGGGGATTGAACCTCTGACCTCTTGGTCGTCTTTTTTTGACAACATGTAGGGGTGGGGGATTGAACCTCTGACCTCTTGGTCGGGATATAAGCCTTATGCCAATTGAGTCAAACTCTTGTTGACTATTGTCATCAGTTGTACCTTTCAAAATAATTGCATTTGAGAGGAAAAATTGATCAATTTTTGTTAGTTCGAAAAATTGATCAATTGCAACATGTTAACTTGATAAAGTTACTCTTAACTTTTCATTTCATTAAATTAAATTTTAGACTTATATAATTATTGCAGTTTTTTTTTACAACATGTAGGGGTGGGGGATTGAACCCCCGACCTCTTGGTCGGGATATAAGCTTTATGCCAATTGAGCCAAACTCTTGTTGGCTATTGTCATCAGTTGTACCTTTCAAAATAATTGCATTTGAGAGGAAAAATTGATCAAATTTTGTTAGTTCGAAAAATTGATCAATTGCAACATGTTAACTTGATAAATTTACTCTTAACTTTTCATTTCATTAAATTAAATTTTAGACTTATATAATTATTGCAGTTTTTATCTTCCATTCAACTTCTATTACATCCTTGATCCACCTTCTAATTTTAACTAAAAAAAAGGTAAAAAAAATTATTTAAACACATGGCTCAACCTTAAACCTAATCAAGCAATAAGAGCTTGGGTCAACTGAAATGAAGCGTGTAATCATAACCAAGAGGTTAGAGGTTCACTCCCCCACCCCTACATGTTGTCAAAAATAAAAAAGAAAAAAGAAAAAGAAAAAAATGAAACCTAATCAATGCACAAGATAAACTATTAATTAAATCTCTCAAAAACACTCAAATCTCAATTAAAGTTTAGCTCTATTATACATGGTCATCTTTCTCTAAAGTTCCATTAATATTGTACCACACATATATGTTGAAGGTTAAATCATACAAAGATACCCTTAAACTTTAGACTATGTTTTAATCATGTCCTTAGACTTTGAAAATTTTCATTTTTACCCTGAACTTTAAAATTTGTTAAAATAAGATGTACTATACAAATGATTTTAACGATATCTTTTAAGATGGAAACTGATGTGATAGCTAATGTGTAAAATTTGAAAGACATACGTGACATCATTTATGACACCATTCATGCAAATCGGCGTCAATTGATGTGTAAAAAATGATTATGTAAATGGTTTTAACCATTTATTATGAGATGAAATAAATGATAACAACAATCTTAATCTTCTATTCTATTTGTAAATAATATCATGTACACCTTCTAATTTTTAGATATTAGCTACCTCGTCAATTTTCAACATTTATTTTAAAGGAAAAGATATTTTTTTGGAATAAATTCAAAGTTCAAGGGTATTTTTTGGACAAATTTCAAAGTTCAACAATAAAAATGAAACTTTTCAAAGCCTATGGACATATAATTGAAACTTGCCCAAAAGTTTAGGGGTATTTTGTATAATTTAACTTATGTTTTATAATTTATAGAATGCACATGATGATATTTTAACGATTTTTCAAATATGAATCAATTAAAAGGTAAGAATTGCAACATTTATCCAAATTGAATGTTCGATTTGATAAATAAAAATCGATACACCTTTCCAAGTTTTGGGGGGAAAATGATTTTTTTAACAAAAACAATGCTTTACATATAGTATAATATCCTTTTTTTTTTCTTTTCTTAGTTCTAAAATTTTAGGAGTACGAATAATCATTTACCTTTGGAATGATAATTCATGTCTCGTCAATACGTAATGATTGGATTGACCTATAATATTCTATTTTGTTTTTGTAAGGGTAGCAAATTGAACCATCGACATTTGGGATGATAATTGGTGTCTTGTTAATGAGTCATGCTCGGATTGACTTATATGTAAACTTATGTTAATTGGCCCCTAGTCAATAAGTCATGCTCGAATTGACCTATAAATATCATAATGTGTGTTATAGGTAATTTTGGATCATTTAGGAATCTAAGGAGCAAAAGAGGACAACACGACACGAACCTAGGAAAATGACCAAGGAAAGACCCCGAAGGAGTCGAGGATGAAAGGGATTGGGTGCCCAATCCCCCGGCCCACTACGGTCGGCCAAGTCCCTTCTTCGGATTGGCTTCTGGTGTCCCTGGTGAGCCTGGTTCGACTTGATTAAGCCCTGAATCATCTCCAAACGCCTAGAAACCCTAAAACAGGAAAAAGGTATATAAAGCATTGAAGAAGGAGTCTCAAAACTCATATTCTGAACCATCTTCTCTTATTCTTGCTCTTACTTGCTTCCCATCTTTCACCTTGTTGACTTAAGCATCGGAGGCGGTGTGGCAAACACCACACCGATGTGCAGGTTTTCCTTGTTTTACAGGCCACGTCTTTCCTTATTCAAACAAATTTATTGTTGGTGTCACGTGAAGGTCAGGTGAGTTCTCCCTATCTGGATTTTGGCATTAACAGTTGGTGTCGTCTGTGGGGGAGAAAGCTTGCTAGTGAAATCTGTGCATCGGTCACTCAAATGAGCAAAAGGATGGAGAAGGGAAACCGAGGTCTAGACGCAGAACATTCAGAAAGTGACCACCACCCACGGAGGTAACGAGAAGAAAGCTGAGGTCGGCCTCAGACCCAATCTCCTAGGCCTCAGTCTCCTCGGTCTTCAGCCTTAGAGAGACAAACCAATGTCAAAATTGTCGCCCTTGAGGATAAGGTTAGTGGAATGGATCGAAGTTTGTTCAAGATACTTTGTATCTTGGATAAACCTGTTCCTAACTGTTGAGTTTTATGTCCTAAAACTCGTAGATAGTAAATGTAACAATCTACCAAAGATAAATAAAATATTGTTTGATGTTTTTTTTCAATAAAGAGTTATTCTCTATATTATGTATATGTTGCCTAAATAACCCTAATCCAATAAACTAAACATCTTAGGTTGTGAGATGAGTCTTGAATTGTATGTGGAGACTTACGGGGATCACTGTTCAAGAGACAACCTGAAGGGTCTATAGTATAGGGATAAGGTTGGATACCTTATCCTGGTGACACTATGGATACGATCCACTTTGTATTTGATACAAACGCAATGATCCAACGCGTTCGTGTAGGGTACATGTTGGTGCGTGTCTGGCTGAAATGTGGAGGTTAGAAAAGATGGTAAGTAATGATCAAGGTAAATTCAACCAACCTAGTGCAAGTATACACTATCGCACGTAATAATAAAAACCTTAGAAGTATTCCAAGGGTATCGATCCCACGAGGACTAAATTGGAAACGAAGATTTGAAGAAGAAACTGCTCAAAGATTTCTTCAATAAAGAGTGACATGCAATGAATAGAACTTAAGCAAATAAACACTTTCAAGCTAAGTTAACCATAAGGGAATTCACTATATTGAACCCCTCAATGGGATTTAGCTACACATGATGGGAAAAAGTGCAAATGAACAACTTTCCATTGAAATAAAGAAGAAAGAATACAAATAAATGAAAAGTAACAAGTGCTGGAAATAAGGTGCAGTAGCTAAAACTAGGGTTTTTTTTTCTTTTATCCAATCCTTCTAGAGTTCGTTCGACACTCTACTCTCCTTTACGAGTGGGAATAGGATGAACATCTCTACAAACACTAAGGTTTTATGTCAAACTAAAGGTTAGAATTCAGTCATCTAAGAAGGACCACAGACATTCCTACTCATGGGTGTCTACTAGGGTTCTATCACCACCCTCTTCTTCCCTGATGCACGAATTGCTAACCACAAGCGTACATGCCAAGTTATAATATAGTGAAATTTAATTCGAATGTTGTCCTCTGGATTGAGTTTTTAACCAATTTAATTATCAAAAATAATCTTGTCCAATTTTATTTAGGGAACCAAACTAAGTGACAAAGTAATGCAAAATTAACACAAAGGCTAACAAGGGTGACAATCAATTGATGGCAAAAGTCTTAGGGAGTTGATTTCACCAATTGGGATTATGGATTAATTCATGGACAATTAACATGCTATGATTCATAAATCTAGGAAACTATCATCATACATATCTCTCCCGAGCATACATAATCCTCTCACATGCAATGAACCCAATATCCCTATTTAAATTCATTAAACATGTAAGGCATTGAGGTTAGTCCTTTTTAACGATTTCTAGAATTATCTATTATCTTCCGATCTCAAGAATCATCCTAGTCATGCATAACGATTTCTAAGCTAAATCCCCTCTCCCGAGTAAGATTCAAACATAAACATCAATCAATTTATGGCCGGTAAATTAAAAGCATTAAGAACACATTATGCATAAATGAAATCAAAGCAATAATCCAGACATCAATCCAAAAATTGCCCAACGGCTACATCAATCCCTAAGATTAAAGACTTAGCTATTCATACAACACGTTACGATATAAATTAAGTCTAAAACAACAATAAAAACTACTAGAGTAAAGGGGAAAGATGATTAAACGCTAAGTAGTCGAGACCGCACGTCCCCGTCATGATCTCCACGAACAAAGTCTTGAATCCTGCTTCTCTCCACTTGGTTCAGCCTCCACAGCAGCTTTCTAGTCGAGTTTTAGGCCAAAATTTGATCAAAAGAATTTCCCTCTTTCAGCCCTAATCGCATTCTATTTATAGGGAAAAATCGACAGCGTCGCGACACCTATAGGGGCAGCGTCGCGACGTTGTCGCCTATCGCAGATTCTGTTTAAGAATTAACCGAGAGCGTCGAGACGCTGTGACCTTTTGCCGCCTGATCAAAGAAGGAAAATCTGAGCGTCGAGACGCTCTGAAGTGAGAGTCTCGACGTTGGTCCACTTTTTGCACTAATCAATCAGCTTCCAACTTCGATTCTCTTCGTTTCTTTGGTCTCTTTTCATGTCCCGAACACCCGATCATTTCTAATTTCTCAATTTAGCTCTAGTACACATTTCCTACAAATAAAACACAAAAATGCATAAATTTGGCCAATTAAATATAAAAGACTAACTAAAATAATTAGGGAAAAATAGCTAGCTATGCTCGTTATCATTCCTAGTGAGTTCTGCTTGGATTTCCCTTCAAATCAAGGCCTTATATAGTGTGGGGAGTAGTTGAGGAGCCACGAAAAAGGTGCTGGTAGGTAGCCCAGTCAGTTTCGAGGTCAAAACAACCGGTTAGGTGCGTAAAACTCTCGTTCAAAACGACCCGCGACAGACTCAGAACTGCCTTTGTCTACCCAGAAATGCGATCGCATTTGGATATATTTTTCCTTCCCAGAAATGCGGTCGCATTTCTAGGAAATTCCAACTTTCCTCTGTTTTTCTGCACAAGACTCAATTAATTCAAATTCATATCAAAATAGGTATTTTTAAGCACTTATAAGCATAATTTGACATATGTGACTCTTAACTCCATAATTCATCAACTTTAACACTTTTAGAGCTCAAGAATAGTAAAATTGATCTAAACATGCAACGTCTGACAATAAAATGAGCTAAATATAAGGGTAAAATAGGTATATTTTTTACCTTATCACATGCGAGTGGGGGTATCCTATGCAATGAGTTTGCATAAGACTAGACTACGAAATAGTAACCACTAGTTGTAGCACCGTTAACTAGTTAGGTTTCTATGTCACTAGGATGACCTAGGCAACTTAGTCTGAATCCTGAGTGGATTATGGACTCCTTTTCACGAGGGATTGTCCTTTGATTTGTATGGGTGAGAGTGACCAGTACACCGACTCAATAAGGCTATCATTTTGGGGACAAGACCGAGTGGGGAGCTGGAAACATAATCACACAAGATGAAATTCACTCCTTCCCGACTTTGAGGAAGTAGATGAGTGTTCCCTTAAGTGGTGTCTGCAAGTCTTGAACAAAGGGCCCAACCCTCTCACTGGCCCGAGAGGGGTTTGTGTTTGGTGGTTGGACCACAAACAGGTTGTTCATTAGATGAGCACTAGTACTTAAGGAGGTAGAGGTAACTCAGGGGTAAAACGGTAATTTGACCCAGCTGGAGTTACGAACACTCGTAAAGGACTAACTTGTTGTTACTGGTCTATATCCGTAGACACAAAATTATGTCTGTAGTGAGAAGAGTGCAATTGTGGGTCTTTAGTGGAGTGAACCCACAGTTAAAGAAAATTGATTGATGAGTTTAGTCAATTAATCTCATATCGTTGGAGCTTCTGATCTGCAGGTCCATTAGGTCTCACTGGTAGCTTGTAAAGAGACTTGAGACAATTAAGTATTAATTGAAAAGTGTTCAATTTAATTAGGAGAATCATATAATGTATGTTGATGCATTATAATATAAAGTTTATGAAACTTTTTATAATATAATTTTGAATTAATTTCAAAATTAATTTTTTGAGAGAAAATATTTGAAAATGTTAAAATAATTAATATGAATTGGATTCATATTAATAAAATTCCTAAAATTAAATATATGATATTTAATTGGGTAATTAATTAATTATGAAATCAATTCTTTATTTATTAAAATAAGATATGAATAAGATAATAGATTTGTTTAGATCTTATTCATGGCCTTTACCTATAAATAGGATTCCCGGGGTTGGGTGAAAGACATTGATGTGGATATTTCCTACCGCAAGCGCACGAATCAAGTTTTAATATAGTGTTTTCATGTTAACGAGTGTCGTCCTCTGGATTGGGTTTCTATTCAAATTAATTACCCTAGATACTTATGACCAATTTTATTAGGGAACACAACTTAGTGATGAAGAATTAAGTCAAAACACAAAGATAAAAAGTGTGGAATTCAAGTGATGAAAACTCTTAAGTAATTGATTTCACCTATTAGGGTTGTGAATTAATTAATGGATGTATGACATGCAATGACTCATAAATCTAGGATTTTCTATTCTCATATTTATCTCTCCCGAGCATAAATAATTCTCACACATATGACTAACTCGATATTCCTATATTCATTCACATGCATGGTTGTAATTAAATCCTATTAACAATTTCTACAACTATCCTAAATTTCTCGATTCTAGGATTATTATAGTTATGCAATTTATATATCTAAACTCAGTCCTCTCTCTCGAGTAAGAATTAGAGATAACATCAATTAACTCATGGCCAGTGAATTAAAAGCATTAAGGACATAAATTGCATAAATGAGTAAAAAACAATAAACATCCTTCAAAATAATTCAACAACACCCAAAGGGCTGTATCAATCCCTAAGATAATGAACTTAGCTATTCATACACGGCGTTACGATGTAAACTAAGTCTAAAACAACCATTAAAACAACTAAAGGAAGGAGAGA
The DNA here is from genome assembly GCA_036850905.1 of Luffa acutangula. NCBI lineage: Eukaryota > Viridiplantae > Streptophyta > Magnoliopsida > Cucurbitales > Cucurbitaceae > Luffa > Luffa acutangula. The sequence goes on along the minus strand of CM072089.1, from coordinate 24,764,183 downwards.
AAAGAGATAAAACACTATTGTCGCTGAAACCGCACGTCCCCGTCACGATCTCCACGATCCAAGCCTTGAATCCCGCTCCTCTACCTTGCTTCAACTCCCACAGAAGGTCTTTAGTCGAATTTAGGGCTAAAATTGCATCCAATTAAGCATAGGTTGAAGAATAGATGCAACAAACATGCCCCAATCCTCAAGGCTCACAAGTCAATAATCAAGCAATCAAGAGACATGCACATAAGACCCAATGAAGGAGACAAATCGGAATTTTTTCAAAATTAACTTGCATAAGTGAGATCTAACTTAATCAGATTAGACTCTAATAGCTCGAGATTGGATTATTAAACTCTCAACCCATCTTCCCCCTACACTGGCACTAAGGATTTACTAATGAGCCAATGAAACAAATTAGTTTGGTTTTATCCATACCTAAGTGCTTTTAAATTAAAAATTGAATTAAGCAATTAAAAGTATCACTAGCTTTCACACACCTATTGTAGGGACCCATAACTCGAGTTTAACCCTTGGTTGGCCTAACTGTTCACAACAGGGGTAACTCTTTTTGCCTAAAACATTATTATTCATTGCAAATTGTGCACAAGCCATGGCATAATTTTCTTTCATAAGTAAAGACAATAATGATTTTTTCTTTTATGATCATGATAAGCATATATTTCCTCCTAGGTAAGATTAAACATGCTAATTTGCAAAAAAAATTAACTCTTTAGCTCTTCCCTACACCTATCGAGGTGACAACAAGCATATGAATCTAATAATTCGCTCCTAAGTATTCAAGTCCAAATCTAAACCAAGGAAAATACTCTACTAATGCAAGACATCTCCTAGAAAAATTTTAAAAAGTCTCCTTTTTTGGGCACTCATGCTTGCAACTCATCAAAAGCTTAAAAATTGACAAGAAAGCATATCCTAGGAAATCATAATCATGCAAAATTAGCATAAAAAAACAATTGTATGCTAAATTCAACGATAAGATAAAAAACATAGCCCGAGCTCAGATGCTCAAGGGCTCAACAAGCAAAGCATTCCACCCCCAAACTTAAAACAATGATTGTCAATCTATATAAAAGTAAAGTCTAATCAAGCATGAGAACAAGAAAGGAATGGTAGGGGTGAACAATATTGCCCTGGAATGATGATGACCTTCTCGTTGATGCCAACAAAGATAAGAGCCACGAGATCAAGAGACCTACAAAACAAAAACAAAAAGCAAATCAAAAGGATAGACAAAAATAAACTTACTTGGGTTGCCTCCCATAAGCGCTTATTTAATGTCTTTAGCTCGACGTGTTAACCAAATAAGAATAAAGGAGGTCTGATGTCAGGAGATCCGTCAATTGTGCTCTTCCTTGTACCCATGCTACATAACTTTCCTTTCAGGTGGTACTTGATCACATCAGGCAAGTGGCGAGGGCAGTGACTTGGCTAGGCTATGGAATGCAGCTGCAAATCATGTTCCTAGAAGTCTAGGCTCGAGTTTCCTAGTTTCATGTTTCAAACATTTTAAATTTTATATTTTATGAAAATTGTCTATCATCGTTTTTTATTGTTCGTTTAATGTAAAATGATTATTGCTTTCAGGCCCATTTTATTAAATAAAAGATTTTTACTTATGGTCTCTTTCGCTTTAAGCTTTCAAAAGTTTTACATTTTCATGCATGTAGTAGCAATTCCCAGTATGTTTTTAGCTTCCTTTTAGTCGGGTCGTTACAAATAATCACTTATATAATTATATTTGTATTTGAAGGAGTGTACAACACTCTAGCGAAAACGATTTGGATCGAAAGCACATTAATTCCATTAATTTTGCAATCAAAAGAATGTTGAAAAACTAAACGAAAAACAAAGTATGTGAGATACCAACCTTTTGGTGTCGAATTGCGATGCTCTGTTGATTTTTTGGATCACGAACAGCTTATGGACAACCACACGAGTCTTCCCCGCTATCCTCCGACCTTAGAATGGCTTGTGGGAGCCAAAAACTGTGATGAATTTGTCAGGGAATAGTTGAAGAACTCAAGATGAAGAGTTGGCTTTCTTTGAGAGAAGTTTTCCCAGATTTCAAAACAAAATCAAATTGTTTTTTCCAATTTTCTAATTAATTTTAAAACTAAAAATAATTCAAAGAATTAATTTTAAATTAAAATAATTAATTAAACATTTTTAACTAATTATAATTATTTAATTTAATATAAAATATTAAATCAAATGATTCCATCAATCCCGATTTTCTGAATATGAATCCTTATTCATATATATAATATTTAAATCATATTTAAATATATCAAAATCTATCTAAATAGAGTTTATTTCATAATTAAACTATTATGTCGTATATATCGTATACAATTAACGTTAACTCCCTAAACCGAATTTGAACACTTCAAATTCTTTCATCACACTATTCTAAGGTTTAATCCGTATGAGCTAGTAGGGTGACCTAATGGACCTACAGATCATGGGCTCCAACGATCCGAGATTAACTAGCTAAACTCTTTAACCTAGTTAACCAACATTCGTTAACTACTGGGACACTCCACTATTGCCCAGTAGTTGTACTCCCCTCACTTTAGATATACTTCTGTCCACCCAATATAACCACGATTAGTAAGTCGATCCTTCACAGGTTGTTCATAACTGCAACTGGGTCAAATGTTTGTTTTACCCCTGAAGTTACCCCTTGTTCCTTAAGTCCCACGATTCCTCTAATGAACAATTGGTTTGTGGTCCAACCACCAAAACGAGTCCCTCTTGGGCCAATGAGAGGGTGGGACCCCTTGTTTAATATCTGGAGTCAGCACTTAAGGGAACAACCTCTCTACTATCCCTAAAGGCGGGTAGGAGTGAATTTCGTCTTGCAAGAACTATGTCCCCAAATATCTACCCGTTCTTATTCCTAAAACGAGAGGCTTATTGAGTCGGCGAACTCGGGCCACTCTCACCCATGCAGATCTAAGGATAAGCTTGAATAAACAGGAGTTCATAGTTAGCATAAGATTAAGATCAAGTTACCTATGTCATCGCATGAAATAGTCATTCTTATTAGTAAACGACATTATAAAGTGAAAGTGACTTATTTCGTGATCCTGGTCTTATGCAAACTCATTACATAGGATGCCCCCACTTGCATGTCTCCCTATCCGTATACTATAGACCGTTTTGGCTATTAACTCGAGCCTGATCCACTTTTATGTCTCCACATAAAGCTCTAGTATACATACAATAGCCAGGGATCTTAGTTTATTAGATTTTGGGTTATTTAACGTGCAATTCACTCACTTAACAACCTAAGTGAACAAACCTCAATAACGACTTTATTGAACAAGTATATATATATATATATATATATATATATATATATATATATATATATATATATATATAATTTGTTACATTCACTATCTACGAGTTTTAGGGCATCAAACCCAACAATATTGAAATCTTTTACAGACTATCGACGATAGACTCAATACAAGTAGAATTCTATTTGTGATAGTCATTGATAGACTTCAATAAATAAAATTTATTTCAATTTAAGCATTACTAATGTTTAGCTGATAGACTATCATTGTGAGTGAAATCTATTAGTGATAGAAGCCTATCGTTTATAGACTTTAATCACAATTGCAATTATCAGTGATTAAAGTTTCACTTATAAGTGATAACTCAACTGATAGACTTTCAATACTATCATTAATAGTCACCGATATACTTCAGTACAGATAGAATTCTATATGTGATAGTCATTGATAGATTTCAATACAGAAAATTTAGTTCAGCTTGAGCATTCAAATTTCTTTTCATTTGGATTCCTCTTGCATTTGCATTTTTCACCAGTAACCATGAAAAAGAATAAATAAAATTCTAATAAACGATATCATGGACAATCACAGATAGATCAATTCTTTCAATGATAGTCATTGATAGACTTCTATCAATGACTATCATTGATAGACTTTTGTCAATGACTATCACGAATAGAATAAACGGCAAAATGAGAATAATAAAAATTCATTAAGTAGATTTGCCATATTTGCAATTTTTTTTCTTTCAATTTTGCTATATTTACAAATAGGAAAACATAAATTGCTACCCATTACAATAATCCTAAAATCTATATAAACATTTTCTATTAGAAAAAGAAAAAAAGAAAAAAATAATAAATAAAATTATATGAGTATCTTCCAACCTTTAGATAAATGTTAAAGTAGGAAAATAAAATAAAATAAAAAGTTTGTCCTTTAATTAGCATCTTTGAATAAATTATAACTATAAGGGGGTGTTTGGGGGCACTGAATAGGTTATAATAACCCCCCTTATTATAACCTATTCAATGTTTGGGGCACGAACAAAAATAATTGGTGAGGTGGGTTATTTTAACTCCTGATTAATTTATCCATTTTCTACAGTAACTATTATTCAACCCACTACAGTAACTATCTCCTCACTTCTTCCATGCGACTCCTTGACTTTTCCGACGACCGCCTGCCGCCGTCAGCCGGCGAAGTTTCCGATGAATTTTCCGACGACCGCCGACGACTTTTCCGGCGGTCGCCGATGACTTTTCCGGCCACCAAATTTTTTTTTCCATATTTCTTCTCAATTTCATTTTGAAAAATATAAAAAATAAAAATAAAGAAAAAAAAACATCAAAGGTTGCCGGAAAATTCGTTGACAACATCGAAGGTTAATCAACTTTAAAAAAAACATTCAAACGAAATTATATTTACCACACTCAAGTTTATTTCAAATGATTTTATTGATAAAAAAAAAAAACTAATATGATTTTTGAACTAAACATTTACAATTTTTATTTTGGCAATACTAAAAGTTAACTAATATGATTTTTCTATACCAAAACCTAAACTTTTTTGCTTTGTAACAAAAAAAAAACATAACCCTAAATCAAATCAAAGTGTTGTATATCATAAAAAAAACTAGAAAAAGAAAACAGTCAGTTTGAACCTTTGATTCAGAACCTCATGTTAAAACAGATCAACACTCCAAACACAGATTATTTTACCCCAGATAAAAATAATTTGCACCCCAAACATAGATTATTTTATCCCAGACTATAATAATCTGCACCCCAAACACAGATTATTATAACCCCCCAGATTATTATAATTGCCAGATTATTATAACCACCAGATATTATAACGAATTCAGCGCCCCAAACAGCCCCTAAATTCTAACTTTAATCTGGAAAAATGAAAAAATAAAGATGGTAAGAAGATATATTGATTACATAAAAAAATATAGGCTAAATTATATAAAAAAAATCCCCTGAATTATGAGGTTGGTTTCAAAAGCACCCCTGAACCTTAGAAAGTTTCAAAAATACATAAAACAATGTTAAAAAAAAATACCCCTATCAAGTTTTGGATGGAAAACGTTAAAGTTTCAATTTCATTAATACCCTCGGCCTTTCAAAAAATTTCAAAAATACCCTTACCTGAAAACATTTATTCTTTTTTCTTCCTCCCTTTTTAGAATCTTCCTCCATGAAAATTAGTGAGAAACTTTACTTATATTTACCATGCATTCATTGAAAATACTCTCGTGTTGAAGCTTAAAGATGACTTTTTTTTTTCATTCTTGAATTTTTCGTGTCCTTGACTTGCTTTTGTTGATAGTCTTCTCACTGTTATTTTTTCACCTTTTCCCTCACCTCAATTCAAGAAAAATAAATGAAAATATTGTCATATAATGGTTCTAACTCTTTTTTAATCATTAACTAAAAAAAATCATGTCTAAAACTTTTGATTAATTAATCTTGTAACCTAGACCAAACATGCAGTCTTCAAAAGCTCTAAAAACTTAAAATCTGTAACAAAACATGAAGTATTTTTTAAACTTTTGAAGTTCACGGACAAACCCCATAGTTTAGGGGTATTTCTTATAATTTAGCGAAAATATATAATTAACTTTTTATTACTTTGTGATATCCTTATTTTTCTTTTATTTATTTCTATTTTGTTGTATTTTTTAATGCTGATTCCTTTTCTAAAGACATGAAATTATTATATTCTCCTCCCAAATATCATTTGTAATGTATATTAAAATTAAGAAACAATTTAAACATTTTATGCTTTAAAAAAGTTGTGATTGTGGTTGAGATGATTCTAAACAATTAAAAAAAATCTTAACAAAATAACACAAAATAGAATGGAAAGAAATATCAAACAGAAAACTTGGACGTTTGTTTACAATTTTTATCATATTTTTACTCTAAAGGTTGATAAATTATTGTTAAAATTTCTATTTAAATTTGTTTAGTCCATTTCAATTTAATTGAAAATATCTAGTATAAATTTTCATTTTATCTTTCATGTACTAAACCTTTTTAATGAGATGATTTAGAGGTAATTTTGTATTATCCCAATCATCAAGGAGAGACATGCATAGAGCCAACATGGGCCTAATTCAACAAAGCATTGGACGATCAGACCCACAAAGAAGGAAACACTAAGGAAATTGGGTTGAAGCCCAATTCCCAGTCTCGGTCTCGACAGAAAGCCTAGGCCAAACCAAGGGTCGGTCTCGACATCATGGCCCAGCTTGGTTGGCCACCTATATTGTGCACTCCTAGCCTGATAAGTCTTCTGCGATCTAGTTCGGTTCACTCCAACCCTAAATTGTCCATCCAAGTGGAAAAACACCTAAAGTGACAAGCTACTACAAATAGTCTTCTTCAACCTAGGAGCTTATTTCTCATTCTCAATTACTTGCTACACTCAAAATCTTTTAACTAAGCATCAAAGAAAATATACATGTGGCAAGCACCACACTGATGTGCAGTTTTCTTGTTTTGTAGGTCACGTCTTCTCCCCTCAAACAAATTATTTAACTGTTAAGACTTAAAACAATGGCTGCACAATGTTTGTACTTTCTCTGCATTTACTTGTATTTTACTTCTCATTTATCTTTAATTATATGTGATCTCACATTACCTAATCTCATCAAAACTTTCATTGTTAGGTAAGATATCTCTGATTGTAAATCTTTTAGTGTCTGCTGTCGTTGGCTGTTGATGCGATGTAAACTGAAGGTGGATGTTGGAAAATATGGAAAATAGAAATTAAAGATGAATTCAGCCAACCAAGTACAAGTATAAACTATCACATGTTGTAATAAAAACTCTGGAAATATTCCAAAGGTATTGATCCCACAGAAACTAATTTTCACAGATTTGAAGAAAAACAACTCTTAAATTGCTTTAAAAAGGTAACCAAGGAAAATAATTGATGTTGCTTTAAAAAGGTAACCAAGGAAAATAATTGATGTTGGGGTTTTTGGAAAGTAAAAAGCAAACAAGTAAAACGAAATAACAACAATAAAAAAAGCGAGGTGTTCAGTAAAGCTTGAACCCTAAGCCAAATAAATGTAGTTATAAAAATTCATTAAACAGATTTGCCATATTTGAATTTTTTTTTTCAATTTTACTATATTTACAAATAGAAAAACATAAATTGCTACACATTAAAATAATCTTAAAATCTATATAAACCCTTTCTATTAGAAATTAGAAAAAGAAAAAAAAGCAAAAAAATATAAAAAATTATATGAGTATCTTTCAACCTTTAGATAAATGTTAAAGAAGGAAAATAAAATAAAATAAAAAGTTTGTCCTTTAATTAGCATCTTTCAATAAATTCTAACTATAAATTCTAACTTTAATCTAGAAAAATGACAAAATAAAGATGGTAAGAAGATATATTGATTACATAAAAAAATATAGTCTAAATTGTAAAAACAAAAAAAAAACAAAAAAATCTCCCTCAGTTATGAGGTTCGGAACTTTAGAAAGGTTCAAAAATACATAAAATAATGTTTAAAAATAAGTACCCCGGTCAAGTTTTGGATAGAAAGCGTTAAAGTTTCAATTTCATTAATACCCTCGACCTTTCAAAAAATTTCAAAAATACCCTTACCTAAAAACATTTATTCTTTTTTCTTCCTCTCTTTTAGAACCTTCCTCCATGAAAATTAGTGAGAAACTTTACTTATTTACCATACATTCATTGAAAATACCCTCATGTTGAAGCTTAATGATGACTTTTTCTTTTTTTTCATTCTTGAATTTTTCGTGTCTTTGACTTGATTTTGTTGATAGCCTTCTCACCGATCACTACCCATTAACTTTCCCTCACCTCAATTAAAGAAAAATAAATGAAAATATTGTCATATAATGGTTCTAACTCTTTTTTAATCATTAATAAAAAAAGTCATGTCTAAAACTTTTGATTTATTAATCCGGTAACCTAGACCAAACATGTCGTCTTAAAAAGCTCTAAAAACTCAAAATCTGTAACGAAACATGCAGTATTTTTTAAACTTTTGAAGTTCAAGGGTATTTTTGAAACAAACTCCGTTGTTTAGCGGTATTTCTCATAATTTAGCGAAAATATATAATAAAATTTTTATTACTGAGTGATACCCTTATTTTTCTTTTATTTATTTCTATTTTGTTGCATTTTTTAATGCTGCAAAATATGATTCCGTTTTTTTACTTTTATAAAAAACATGAGATTATTAGATTCTTCTCCCAAATATCATTTGTGATATATATTTAAATTAAGAAACAATTTAAATATTTTATGCTTTAAAAAAGTTGTGATTGTGGTTGAGATGATTCTAAACAATTAAAAAAATCTTCAAAAAATAACACAAAATAGAATGGAAAGAAATATCAAAGAGAAAACTTGGACGTTTGTTCAAAATTTTTATCATATTTTTACTCTAAAGGTTGATAAATTATAGTTAAAATTTCTATTTAAATTTGTTTAGTCCATTTCAATTTAATCGAAAATATCTAAATTTCCATTTTATCTTTGATGTACTAAACCTTTTTAATGAGATGATTTAGAGGTAATTTTGTATTATCCCAATCATCAAGGAGAGACACAGAGCCAACATGGACCTAGTTCAACAAAGCATTGGACGATCGGACCCACAAAGAAGGAAAGACTAAGGAAATTTGGTTGAAGCCCAATTCCCAGTCTCGGTCTCAATAAGGAGCCTAGGCCAAAGCAAGGGTCGGTCTCGACATCATGACCCAACTTGGTTGGCCACCTATATACTGTGCACTCCTAGCCTGATGAGTCTTCTATGGTCTAGTTCGGTTCACTCCAACCCTAAAATTGTCTACCCAAGTGGAAAAACACTAAAAGTGACAAGGTACAAATATCATTCTTCAACTTAGGAGCTTATTTCTCATTCTCAATTACTTGCTACACTCAAAATCTTTTAACTAAGCATCAAAGGTAATATATGTGGCAAGCACCACACTGATGTGTAGTTTTCTTGTTTTGTAGGTCACGTCTTCTCACCTCAAACAAATTATTTAACTGTTAAGAGTTAAAAACAGTGGTTGCACAATGTCTGTACTTTCTCTGCATTTATGTGTATTTTACTTCTCATTTATCTTTAATTATATGCGATCTTACATTACCTAATCTCCTTAAAACTCTTATTGTTAGGTAAGATATTTCTGATTAAATCTTTTAGTCTCTGTTGTCGTTCGATGTTGGAAAATATGGAAAACATAAATTAAAGATGAATTCAACCAACCAAGTGCAAGTATACACTATCGCATGTAGTAATAAAAACTCTTGAAATATTCCAAAGGTATCGATCCCACAGAGACTAAGTTTGAACACAGAGTTGAAGAAGAAACTGCTCTTAAATAGCTTTAAAAAGGTAACCAAGGAAAATAATTGATGTTGGGGTTTTTGGAAAGGAAAAAGAAAACAAGTAAAAAGAAATAACAACAATAATAAAAGTAAGGTGTTCAGTAAAGCTTCAACCCTAAGTCAAATAAATCTAGTAATAAAAATTCATTAAATAGATTTGCCATATTTGATTTTTTTTTTCAATTTTGCTATATTTAGCAATAGAAAAACATAAATTGCTACCCATTAAAATAATCTAATTCATTAGGCTAATTTTGCAATGTGATCATTGATTTTAGCTAAACATCTATTTTAACTCTTTGAATTATCACTCGATTTACTAATCTGAATAGGCCGAAAAAGTAATTAAGTCAAAGTGAGGTCAATCAGATACAACATCGTACTCCATTCTAAAATTTTTAATTTAAACTAGGCATGATACCGTTCCATGCAAAAATTTAAACAATTACCTTAAGTTCTAGAGACAATTGACGCAATAAATTAAGGGGGCTTTGCACAGATAGCAAAAATCGGCAAAAGTATTGCAAAAATAGCAAAAAAAAAATAATAAAATTATTTGCGGAAATAGCAAAAAATATGTTAAATTACGAAAATACCCTTAGTATCTCCAATAGTCTATCAGTCCCTATTATTAATAGTCACTGATAGACTTCGATTAATCGGAGTCTATCAGTGATAAATACTGATAGACTTTGATGATAAGCTTCATTTAATCGGAGTCTATTAGTGATAGACACTGATAGACTTTGATTAATCGAATTCTATCAGTGTGTATCACTGATAGACTCTGTTAATCATAATCTATAAGTTTTTATCGTGTTTAATTCAAACCTATCAGTGATAGCCGCTAATAGAAAACAATTTAATCCAAAGCTATTAGTTCAGTTTAATTCAAGGCTATCAGTTTCTATCCATCAGTGTAATTTAAGTCTATCAGTGATAATCACTAATAGAAAACCGTTTAATTAAAGGTTATCAATTTCTATCACTGATAGAAATCAATTTAATTCAAGACTATTAGTTTCTATCACTAATAGAAACCAATTTAATTGAAGTTTATCAATTTCTATCATAAATCAATTTAATTGAAGTCTATTGACTTGTATCACTGATAGAAATTAGTTTAATTCAAATCTATCATTTTCTATCGAGGATAGAAATCAATTAATTGAAGTCTATCAGTTTCCTTCCCTGATAGAAATCAGTTAATTATCAATTAATTGAAGTCTACCAATGATTGTCACTGATAGAAATCAATTTAATTGAAATCTATCAGTAAAGTACTTTCTATTGCAATCATCTCGGTAATTAGAAACTCGTCCAAAATTATTATACTACAATCATAAATTGAACAAAAAATTTAAGTCTCTTATGGTAATTAGAACATAAAATCCAAAAATAACAATTACGAACAAACGACTCTCAATCAACAATATAATTTTTAAAGCTTAGCACACAAGCTCCGTGACCACCACCATAAAATTGCTATTCTTGTATTTTTTGTATTTCATTATCTATCAATTATAGCCCTGATAGACTTTGACCAATCATAGTCAATGATAGACTACGATTAACCGTAGTATATCAGTGATATACTTGTACAAACACTTACCAAAATTGCTATTTTTGTATTCTTGGCATTCTTGAATTAAAAAGAAGGCCAACAAGAGCTTAACTCAATTGGCATATAGAGGGGAAAAAACATATTAATCACACAAGAACTCCACCCTCATAAATGCACAAAAATGCACAAAAAAAAGAAGAAGAAATCGTAACAGCTCATTATAAAAAAAAAAAAAAAAAAAAAGAAATCGTAGCAGATTTCAAAATGCACCAGAAATGAGGGAAGAAAGGGTAAATGGAAAGGGAGAGAAAGAGAAGGGTAAAATGGGAATATTCTAATTTTTTTGCCATATTTGCAATTCTTTTTACCTTGTGCTAAAGTAAGCTTAATTAATCTAATCTAATCCTAAAACCAACTAAAACAATAAAATAAACCAGGAAAGGAAATACAAACCAAAAGTAAACGGTAAAAATTGAAAATTCTAACCAAATTCGGCTAACGAAAAGCTAAATATTTATAGGAACTCCAGGTAGCAATGAGACATTGTCCATAGCGTCAAGGCTATAGACGGAAGCTAATGGAAGAATGGTGTGCACGCTTAATTACAACGTCTCGATGTTGGCCATAGCGTCTCGATGCTATGGACGGAACTTCAAGGAACACACTTTTTTAGTGTCAAGACTCAAGTAATCAACGCTACAGATCGTTGTCCAACGTCTCGACGCCAAGCCTTGGGTTTGAAGGAAGAATGAGTCTTTTTGATGGCATTTTGACACTCAAGACACTCCCTTCTATGGATTTATAGGAAGATTTTGTGGATTTGGCGTCACCATCTCTTGGGTTTGTTCTTTGTTCTATCGTCTTGCATGTCGATTTTGTCTTCTTCTATGGTAGGTTCTATCCTATAAAGTCTTCTGCCACTCCAGAACCGGACCAAAACGATTCGAACCACCTTGAAAACCACGAACCAGGCTAACCCAACCCAAAACAAGACCAACCCGCGCGAACCGTGCCAGACCGCCCCAAAAACCAAACCGAACTGTGTTTGCCAGCACGCTCCTCATTCTCGCTAGAATTCGCGTCAGCGTCTAGACGTTACGCCTTCTAGAATCCACAGATCGTCACTTTCAGCACTGTTTTCCGTCGGATTTGGCCCAAATGGTCGCAATTTTAACTGTCATCAATCCTAATCTAGACATGGACTTACAAAGACTTAATTTACTGATAAATGTCCAAAACATAGGGACCCTTATACATTTGATAAAATAAAAATCAGTATATACTATGGCCAAAACACCTAAACAGTTCATTCGCAAACCACATCCACAATGCAATTAATCCCACCATGAACCAACACAAATTTCAAGATTAAAATGAAAGTAACGAAATGACTCTGATACAAATTGTAGGGTTGAAATCCCTCAGCGGAAGAAACCAAAGACCATACTCGAATTTTAACTTAATCATGAAATACCAGTACATTGGAAAAAAAAAGACATAATTTCTAAAACTAAGTCTAATGATTAAGCATGTTGTGTATTTGGTGAATTAATTTCTACAGAGAAGGGAAAAATGCAACTCCCTTACTCCTCGATGGAAGTTCACGAACTACTGCAACTTTTTGAACTGTGAAACACCACAAGCAAGTCTTCACTAGTATCCTCTGAGTAGTAAAGGTCTTGGTTGTGGGACGATCTTTCTTAGAATTGGGAAGAATAGAAAACACAAGAATGTTTGTGTTTATCCTTTTGACAGAACTTGTGCAAAGAGATCTTCTGTTCCAGGCATGAAAGACATCAGGTGAGAGAAGGAGGGCAGTTTTTAATCGTGGGATGAAGGCCACTATGCTTTTAACTCGCAATGGTTTCTGAATTTAATTTAAAATTAAATTCTAATTAATAGGTTAATTAAATCAAATTTAATTCATTCATTCATTTTATATTTAAATCAACATTTCTCACTTAATCTATGCATCTAATGCACATTAAGTTTAACCTATAGTTTTAATATGAAACTAATTCATATTAAGTTAATATTTGAACTCCTTCGAATATTCAATTCTCTCATAAATTAATTTTGAATCATATCCATAATTAAATTTATATTATAAAGTTTAATTAAAAAGGAAAATTGCAGTGGGTGGCAAATTGGACCAAATTAATAGCAAATATAGCACCATGTAAAAAAAATTGCAAATATAGCAAAATCTATCCGAGTCTATCTGATAGACTTCGATTATCAGGGTTTATCAGCGATAGACTTTGATTAATCAGATCTATCAATCTACTGATAGACTCCGATTATTCAGAGTCTATCAATGTCTATCGCTGATAAACTTTGGTTAATCAAAATCTATCCGTGACTATCACTGTTAGGCTCTAATTAATCAAAGTCTATCAGTGATAGTCACTGATAGATTTTGATTAATCGAAGTCTATCGGCGATATACACAGATATACTTTGAATAATCAGAGTCTATCAGTGATAGACACGGATAGAATCTGACAACAGTGTTTTGGTCTTGTACAATTAATTTTGCTATATTTGCAATTAGTTTGCAATGGTGCTATTTTTGCAATTAATTTGGTCCAATTTGCCATCTATGCAATTTCCCCTAATTAACTTTATATTATAATGTATCACCCTACATTATATTATTTCCCTTAGTGAATTTGAATATTTCAAATTCCATTCAAGACAAAATGACCTCAATAACCTTTACGAACTACCAGTGTGACCTAATGGTCCTACAGACCAGAAGTCGCGAATCCCCAACGATATGAGATTAATTAGCTAAACTCATTAACCATATTAATCAATGTTCATTAACTCTGGGTACACTCCACTAAAGACCCATAGTTGCACTCTTCTCACTACATATATATTTCTATGGCCACGAATATAGACCAATAACAACAAGTTAGTCATTCACGAGTGTTCGTAACACCAGCTAGGTCAAATTACCATTTTACTCCTGGGTTACCTCTACGTCCTTAACTATCACTGCTCCTCTAATGAACAACTTGTTTATGGTCCAACCATTAAACAGAAACCACTCTCGGGCCAGTGAGAGGGTAGGGTCTTTTGTTCAAGTCCCAGAGACACCACTTAAGGGAACACACATCTACTTACCCTAAAGTAAAAAATGAGTGAATTCCATCTTGTGTGAGTATGTTTCCAACTCTCCGCTAGGTCTTGTCCCCAAAATGGTAGGCTTATTGAATCGACGAACTAGCAACTCTCACCCATACAAATGAAAGGACAATCTCTTGTGAACAGAAGTCCATAATACACTTAGGATTAAGACTAAGTTGCCTAGGTCATCCTATTCAAATAGAAACCTAACTAGTCAACAGAGTTACTTACTATTTCACGGTCCAGTCTTATGCAAACTCATTGCATAAGATACCCCCACTCGCATGTCACCTACACTAATGCATTGGATCATTGCATTTGTATCAAATACAAAGTTGTTTGAATCCATAGTGTCACCAGGATAAGGTACCCAACCTTATCTCTATACTATAGACCCTTTAGGTTGTATCTTGAACATTGATCCTCGTATGTCTCCACATACTGTTCAAGACTCATAAGTTAGCCTAAGATGTTAGCTTATTGGATTTAGGGTTATTTAGACAAGACTAATATTACATAATTCGATAACTCTTATTGAATAACAATCAATGACACTTTATTGATGACAGTCAATAGTTTACATTTACTATCTACGAGTTTTAGGGCATAGAACCCAACAAAGCCTTGATAAATAGAAATTGGTTCATGCTACAAAATAAATACACAGTGCATAAAAATAAAAACATAAATGTAGTGCCTTGGTTCTTTCAATGTTCTTTGGACTTGTGTTCCTTCTCTCTGCGTCTCTCTTCTTGCACTTGGACTCCCAATTTATAGGCACGAGGAAGACTGACTTCTCCAAGAAATCGACTTGCATGTTCAACTTATCTTTACGCAAATCAAAATACTACCACTTGTCAGTGCCTGTTTGAGGAAGCTTGCATTTGTATATTCTTCACGTGATCGTTATGGCTCTTTGTCCTTAGATAACTTGGGCAAGTTTAAAACCTACAGAATATGCCTTAGGTAAAAATAAACCATGTGCTACCTTATCGCATCATAAAAATCACTTTAAATACGTCTCATACGTTTTCTTCCTCAAATGTGCTACAATGTAACACAACATAATATTTTCTAATTTCTTTTAATTTAAATTTTGAATGAATAGCACTCTTAAAGTGCTAATTATTCCTTGCTAATTATTGCTAGTTTGATGGAAATTGATGTTTAAATGTGTGTTTTGTAGATAATCAAGCAACTAGAGGCATTGGAAGAGCTTTGGTGTAAAAGGACTTAAAAAGGAGCAAAATGGACCATACTTAGCCATTTTGGAGTTTAAGAGAGGAGAAAAAGGTCATATACCCGAGGAGGCAGCGACCAAACACGACTAAGAGCATCTAAACACCATCTAAAAGCCTCATTCTACCTTCAAACTCGAGGCTAGGCATCAAGACGTTGGGCAGTGATCTGCAGCATAGAGCACTTATGTCTTGATTTTGAAAAGGCTCATTCCTTGAAGTTTCGTCATAGCGTCGAGACGATGTAAGGGCGCACACCTTTCTTTCGTTAGCTTCTGTCGTAATGTTGAAATGCTACGGACAACATCTCAACACTACCTACAGTTCCTTTAAATAGTTAGCTTTTCTTTAGCCGAGTTAGGTAAGAATTTTCTATTCTTGCACTTTACTTTCCATTTCTAATTCCTTTTCCAGCTTTATTTTATTGTTTTACTTAGTTTTAGAATTTTAGATTATATAAATTAAGTTTATTATGGAGTTTAGTTTAGCGCTTTTGATGTCCGGTTAAAGGTTTTATTGTTGTTCGGGTATTTTTTGTGTTTATGTAACACCCGAGTTAGGAGGGGTACATGAATGAACCGAGGCCACATCCGAATGAGAGGGATCTTGAAGACATGAAAGTATGTTCAAGATAAGCTTAAAAGAATTGATAGATACTACCTATACCAACAAGGTGAACCTTCCTTTTCGGTGGCTCAATCATAGGAACTTTGAAGTTAAGCGTGCTTGGCTTGGAGAAGTTCTTGAAGGGAATAAAAGTCCCCACGCAGCGGAAGCACATCGATTGGACCTTACGCCGTATATTAATTAACATTAAAAAAACCGTTACGATAACTCAAACAAAACTTTAAACTAACTTTAAAGTCGCTGTAAAAACGGTTTAAACATGCTAGAATAAATCTAAATTTATTTTAAAAAACTTTTCTAACGAAAAGAGGAAGAACCGTTACAAACCTCCGTTGTAGACTTGACCGTTCTTCGCCAACGACGCTCCAACGAACGAAAACGCAGCAGCCTTCTCGCCTCTTGATCGCTGGATTTTCTTCTTTGAATGACACAATAACCACTGAGGTTACACCGGTATGTCTCTAAGTCTAGGAGGCCAAAGACTTGTGGGAGTCTTTCTCTAAGAGGGAGGCTAGAGAGAATTCTAGGTCTTGTCTTTCAAGAGTGTCAAGTGTCATGACCAATTAGGTCTAGTGTTCTATTTATAGAAGAGAGGCCATGAATAAAATATTCAATTAAATCAATCTTTTCCAAAATTGATTCAATCTTATTCCTTAATTAATCAATCATGATCAATCAATTCCCCAATTGATTAATCTTTTCCATAAATGACTAATTTCTTCCATAAGTAATTAGATCATTCCCATAAATGATTAATCACTTCCTTAAGTGATTAATTATTTACATAATTGATTAATTCATGGTTAATGAATTATTTAATTAATTAACCACCAATTAAATATCACATATTTAATTTCCGGCCTTGAATTAATTAATTTTGCCCAAACACTTTTAGGACTTAAATTAATTAATTCTTTCAATCTTCCATAAATTTATATTTGAACTTCTTCAAATATTAATTTCTCTCATAATAATATATCAATATATATTATATTTATTTCCCTTAGTAAATTGAACATTTTCAATTTACATTTAATTACTTAGTTGCCTCAAATTACTTTACGAGCTACTAGTGGGACCTAATGGACCTGCAGATCAGAAGCTCCAACGATGTGAGATTAATTGGTTAAACTCATTAACCACAATAATCAATATTCGTTAACTGTGTGTACATTCCACTATAGACTCACAGTTGCACTCTTCTCACTGCATACATATTTTCTGTGTCCACGGAACTTAGACCAATATCGACTAGTTAGTCCTTCACGAGTGTCCGTAACACCAGCTGGGTCAAATTACCGTTTTACCCCTGGGTCACCTCTATTTCCTTAAGTACCAATTCTCCTCTAATGAACAATCTGTTTATGGTCCAACCATCAAACAGAAAACCCTCTCGTGCCATTGAGAGGGTAGAGCCCTTTGTTCAAGACTCGGAGTAACCACTTAAGGGAACACTCATCTGCTTCCCTAAAGTCGGGAAGGAGTGAATTCCATCTTGCACGATTATGTTCCCAGCTCCCCATTCGATCTTGTCCCCAAAGTGGTAGGCTTATTGAGTCGGCGTATTGGCCACTCTCACCCATACAAATCAAAGGACAATCTCTCATGAGTAGGAGTCCATAATCAACTCAGGATTAAGACTAAGTTGTCTAGGTCGTCCTAGTGAAAATAGAAAACCAACTAGTTAACGGTGTTATAACTAGTGGTTACTATTTCGCGGTCCGGTCTTATGCAAACTCATTGCATAGGATACCCCCACTCGCATGTCTCCTACACGAACGCGTTGGATCGCAGCGTTTGTATCAAATACAAAGTGGGCCGTATCCATAGTGTCACCAGGATAAAACACCCAGTCTTATCCCTATACTATAGACCCTTTAGGCTGTTTCTTGAACAATGATCCCATATGTCGCTACATATAGTTCAAGACTCATATTACAGCCTTGGATGTCTAGTTTATTGGATTAGGGTTATTATTAGGCAAAGACAAACATAAAATAACTAATAACAATTAATGGAAAAATATATCAATATTATTTCATTAATATCCGGTCAACGGTTACATTCACTATCTACGAGTTTTAGGGCATAAAATCCAACAGTTCTATGTTGGGTGACCTCCTGGGAATTTTCCTAGGAAGCATGTGAGTGAGGACAAAACATGCTAAAAGGACCCTGTGTTGGTTTGTGGGGATAGTCTTCAATCAATCTTAGAAGTAGTATAAGACGAGTATGGTGGCGTGGCCAGGTCGCAGGAGAATGCCGAGACTGTTAAGGGTCGAATCCGAATTCCAAATCCTGGGCCTGGGGCGTTACAGTTTAATTTTGTAAAGTGAGAGATTATGTACTCTTTATTGTATTATGTACTCTTTATTGTATTGAGACTGTTTGAATGTTAAATTGTAGTGCATTTTTTAGAGTGATTTTGAAATGGTTAAAATCACTTTTGTCCTATTCAAAATCACTCTGAAACATGTCTATGACAAATCAAAGGTTTGTTTTGGGATGATTTTGAACATTAAAAAGGGATTTTAGTCATTTTAAAATCACTCCCAAACTTGCACGTAGTCTTTAATTGAATTTCCAAGCATGTTTTTTACTTGAATTTGTAAGGGACAACAGACACGACACAGAGCCTTGCCCCAGACGTACCCGTGTCGGGTGGAATCCTCAGGTACCGAACAAAGAAGTTGCCTAAATAGTCATGGGGAAATCTGTTGTTGAACTCTACGCAGGCAGTAAACTCCAGAGAAAAGAAGTTGTCCTGGATAAGAGTAAACTCACGATAAAGCGGTGAAGCCTAGAGAGTTGGACGGACTCTTGGTAAAGGAGAGTTCGACGGATAGATGACTATATGAGGGGAGGCTCGGTGGTACTTTGTTCGAGGGAAGGATTGTTGGGAGTGCGACCAAAGTCCCACATTGGCTAAATAATGGGAGGATCATGGACTTATAAGGGAGGACAAGTATCTCCATTGGTATGAGGCCTTTTGGGGTGAACCAGAAGCAAAGCCATGAGGGCTTATGCCCAAAGTGGACAATATCATACCATTGTGGAGATCCGTGTCGTGTCTGTTGTCCCTTACAAGTGGTATCAGAGCTTTTGGTTCAGGAGTCATGGATTTTGTAGAGCCAAAAATTTTCGACGGACTCATGAAGTTCGATGAGAAAAAATTTGGATATTGGAAGATGCAAGTCAAGGATTATTGGAAGATGCAAGTCAAAGATTATTTAACTTGCAAGAAAGTGCATAAGGCATTGAAGGAGAAACCAAAAAGGATGACATACGAAGATTGGGTAGCCGTAAGGAAAAATTGAGAGATTTGCTTATATGCGTCAGTGTTTTTCTTGAAGAGACCGTGAGTAAAAACTTGAGAGAATAAGATTGATTCTCTTGTGCTGAGAGTTTTGTTTGTTGCCTTATTGAAGGCTTCCTGTAATCTCCCAAAATTCTAGTAGAACTTGCAGTTGCAAAAGACTGGATGTAGTCCCGAGCTTGGGCAAACCAATGTAATTTTTCGATGACGTTTTCTTTTCCCTATCTCTTTTATTATTTTCGTGACTATTATTTTTGGCTTAACATGTGGAATGAGACATAATTATAATATTATTGATTGTCGTCATAATATTATTATTATTTGTATTCCGCATTTTTCTCCCAACACGTGGTATCAGAGCTCCAAATTGATACCTCAATTAATTTGCATGTTTTGTTTGTTAAGCGTGAATGCATAATTCGTAATTGTTGTGTCGAAGCATGGTTTGGTAGCAAATAATCTGGCTCGTGTGTGTGATTTTAATTTAATATTCTCGATCGTCTCTAGAACTTATTGCAATTGTTTTAATTTTTGCATGGAATGCTATCCTGCCCCGTTTAAATTAAAAAATTTAGGAATTGAGTACGATGCTGTATTTGATCAACCTCACTTAGACTTAATTACCTTTTCGGCCTATTCGGATTAGTAAATCGAGTACGATGGCAAACTTACATGTATAAAATTAATCAATTGCTTCCTATGTTCGACCCGAACCGTTACTACTGCAAGTAGCTTGGAAACAATTTATAAATTTAATTTGGCGAGCCTTCAACAAGCTCTTTGTCAATAATACTTAGTGATTTGGAAAATATTTTAGAGAGGAGGAAATTAGGCTACGTAATACATGAAATTTTTTAATTTCTTCAATTTTTTAAGATGTTGGCAGAAATTTTACAATTCTTCCCTTATGTGTGGTTTAATTCTTCCTCCTCCAAATATTTGTGAAACTCACGGCATATTATACATAGGTTTGCCATCAACCACATTTAACACTTACTAATTGAAAGGATATAATTAAAAAAAAAAAAGACAAAACTGTGAATGACTAAATTGAAACTTTTTACACCATAGATACTAAATTGGAAAAAAAAAAACAAACGATCAACCAGAAATAGAACATTAAATTAGTTTGCTAATTATAAAAGATATAAACTCCCCTAAAGTATTAATGGCTCCACTTCACCATTTCAATTACATTGTTCAGAAATTTGAAGTATGCATGCCTCCATCTCTTATGGAGTATTAGACTACTGAATATTCCCCTGAAACCGTTAATAAA
Organism: Luffa acutangula; assembly: GCA_036850905.1. Classification (NCBI taxonomy): domain Eukaryota; kingdom Viridiplantae; phylum Streptophyta; class Magnoliopsida; order Cucurbitales; family Cucurbitaceae; genus Luffa; species Luffa acutangula. The sequence goes on along the minus strand of CM072089.1, from coordinate 24,743,317 downwards.
TCCAAAAGATATGCTGATAAACAATTCCTTTTTTATAAGTTTGTTTTCATTTTCATCTTCAACACAAATCTTTTGAATCACTTCTTCATAACACTTCTCAAGTGGAGCTCCACAAAGATGGAAGTTTCCTTCATAAGAAGAAGTTGGAAAGCTTTGAAGTTGAGTTCCCGTGGGAATGTTACCTGAAAGGTTATTGTGTGACAAGTCCAATACACCCAAACTTGATATTTGAGACAAGCTAGATGGAATTGGACCAAACAGATGATTTCTTGATAGATCCAAAGACTCCAATGAATGAAGTTCGCCAATCTTATTTGGAATTCGCCCTGTTAGTTCATTCCTCGATAGATTCAAAGTAATCAAACCAACAAGTTTCGTGATTTCATCCGGAATTTCCCCAGTTAAATGATTGTGAGACAAGTCAATACCCTCTCCAAGTGCTAATACTTTCCCTAAAATGAATGTCTCTTTCCCTTTCCACACGATGAGCATATCTTCGTCTGATATAACCATGTAACTAAAATAGAATAGATCCCAATATCCATGACCAGCCTCATAGTTCCAATTGTAATTACTTTCAGATGAATTTGATCTTTGTGTGAAGACATTGAAATTTTGAATGCAAGTTGGTATGCTTCCATTAATATTGTTGGATGAAATGTCCAATAGTTGAATACTTTGAAGGTTGCAAAGACTCAAAGGTAAGTTTCCATGGAAGCGATTTTCCTTCAAAGTGAGACGAATCAAGTTTGGTAAGTTCGAACCAATCCAAGATGGTATTGTTCCAGACAACTTATTGTTCATCACATCCAACACTTTCAAATTTGTGAAGTTGGACCACAAAGGAAGTTCTCCATCGAAGTGATTGTTGCGCAAATAGAAATTGTTTAGTTGATGGAGACTACCTATAGAGCGTGGAATGGCTCCAGAAAAGGCATTATTGCTCAAATAGAGAAAACGTAAATTGGAGAAGGAATCCCAACAATCAGGAAGATTTCCAAAAAAGTTGTTGTTAGAGAGATCCAATACCAACAAATGGGAGTTTGTGATATTACACAGACAACTAAGGTCGGAAAATTTATTATCTGCTACACTGAGAAATTCTACTGCTTGTAAGAGAAACTGTGGAATTTGACCCTCAAATTCATTCGACTCCAGAAAGATCAAGGGCATATTTTTTATCTCTATTGAATGATTTGGGATTTCTCCCTTGATTTTATTATGAGAAAGATTCAACACCATCAAGTTTGAATAAGATAGCTTGTTCCAAAACAAGTGGGGGATGGTGTCTGAAATTTCATTATTTGAAATATCAAGAAAGGAGAAATTTATATTTTGAAGCCACTGGGGAAAAAGTGGACCTATATGGCAAGAACTTAGAAATATAGAATCCATTTTAAGAGGAGGAATCCAATTAGACTTGAGATTAAAAGTCAAAGAATTATTAGATAGAAACAATACACGTAAATTTGTAAGGTTTGAGAAGAAAGCTTCAGAAATTTCACCTTCTAACAAATTATTATCAAGATATAAGTACTCCAAATCAAATAACTATCTGAAGGCTTGGGAAATAGTTCCATTCAACATATTGTGTGGCAAACTTAATCCTCTTAAAGATTGAAACATTGTGAAGTTTGGTATGGATCCAAGGAATTTGTTTGATCCAAGGTCCAAATATTGCAAGGAATTTGATAAACATTGTGGAAAGATTTTGAAAAAATCAGATAGCAACCCCCCCAAACCATTATAACTCAAAGATAACGTTTTTAAATTGCAAAGATTTTTAAAAGAATTGAGAGAACCAAAATTAACTTTAGTGGAACCGAGATTAAGAAACTGAAGAGAACTCATATTTTCAAAATGATCAAGGGTGAGATCTTGTAAATTGCTGTTTGCGAGATCAAGGTAGGTAAGATGGTTACCCAAGTTAAGTAACCATGGAAAGGATGAAGAATGAAGACTATTGTTGTTTAGATCCAACTCAGAGAGATATCTAGAAAAATTTGTGAATGAATGAGAAGGTAAGATGGATGGTTGAAGATTGCAACTTTGTAAATACAAACTTTCTGGAAGGGTAAGTTTGCTAATGGCAATTGACCAATCATTAGCACTACTAAAGTCTCCTCCATTCAAACATAAATGTTTTAGAGAAGGAAGATTGGAGATCCACCCAAAATTGCCATAAAAGTGGTTATATTGAAGATCAAGAGTCAGACAATTTTGAAAGATTTCCAAGCTGAGGAGAAATGGGACTCTTCAATTGGTTATAAGATAGATTGAGATATTTTAAGTTGATAAGAGAACCAATGTTTTCAAGGATTGAGCTTTGATAAAAGAAATTATTACTCAGATCTAGGTAAATGAGGTATGACAAATTAGCCAATGAAGAACCAATCTTACCCTCCAACCTATAGTTGTGTTTATGTGGTCCATGGAGATCGAGACTAATGATATGTCCCTTGTAACTATTGCATCGAACACCTATCCAGTTGCAACAGTTGCTATCACCTTCACTTCTCCATGACAATAGTATATCATTTGGATCTGCAAGGTCATGTTTGAAAGATAAGAGTGCTTGTCTCTCAATCTCTATACATTCACTCTCGTTCTTCCTTGCAAGGTTGAGATCCCATGCAAAGCATTTGCATAGAGAAAGAAACATGAAGGCATGGATGAAAATAAAATGCTTGATGGCCATATCTATGGTTGATGAATTATTGAACAAAGCCAATAACACTTGGACTATATAATGTTGTTTCCAAACCAATAAATTTATATTCAAGCTCCAAAACTTAAGATCTTAAAGTTGCTCAATAAAGTGAGAAAGAAGAATTATAAAAGCCAATTATAAAGCATGGGACACATTATTTAATATACTTTATTTATTTGGAACTTTGAAAAAAGATGTAGCTTTTTCTTTGTTTTAGAAAGATAAAAAGAATTTGTAAGTGCTTTTTCCTTTTGTACAATTGCCTAATGAACGTCCAATTTGATTTTAAATGTATCTCTGATATTGTCGGCATGAACAAAAATTTATTAAATCCATCAATGATCATGAAAATTCTTCAAGGATTTAAGGATATGGTTTTAAAATAGCATTATTTATATGAATAGAAGGAATGTTGTCGCCAAAATCCAAACCGAAGAAAATGCACATGTCCTTCACGTGACAATAACGATAAATTGTTTGAGGGGAGAAGACGTGACCAACAAGACAAGAAACCTGCACATTGATGTGGTGCTTGCCACATCATCTCTGATGCTTAATTGGAAGATTTTGAGTGTAGCAAGTAATTGAGAAAGAGAAAGAAGCTCCTAGGTTGAAGAAGGGTATTTGTACCTTGTCCCTTTTAATATTTTTCCGTTTTGATGGACAATTTAGGGTTGGAGTGAACCAAACCGGACAATAGAAAGCTGATTGACTAGGAGTGCACAGAATAGGTGGCTAACCAAGTTGGGCCATGGTTGGCCTCGACATTGGTGGAGGCCAACCCTAGCTTTCACCTAGGCTCTTTGTCGAGGATGAGGCTAGGAATTGAGCTCGACCCAATTTCCTTAGTCTTTCCTTCCTTGTGGGTTCGATCATCTACTGCTTTGTTGAATTAGGTCCATGATGGCTTTATTCTCTCCTTCATGATTAGGATAGTGTAAAATTACCTATAACTGTGGATGAAAATATCACCAAAAATCGCTAATTTATAAAAAATCTCGAGGGTCGAACAGAGATTTGAGGATAAACATCTTTTTTACCAATTTATTGCAAAAAAAACAAAATATCGCCAAAATATCATTTTTACGATATATCAAAGGCCCGACGTAAATTCAAAAAGGAGAAACGAAAAGGCATGAAAAAATCACAGAAAAAACGACAAAAATTCGATAGAAAGTCAGAGAAAAATCAGACAAAAAATCGTTGAGATATATGACTTATTATTTATTATTATGAATAATAACATATTCTTAGATGCCCATAACCCCCAAAGGTTACATATCCCAATATTAATTCATTTCTTTAATCCCTTCAAGAGTTACAAATTCCTTTATGTTAGATCTTGTAACTACTACCTTCACAACCCTATAAATAGAGGTTGTAGAGAACATTTGTAAACACACCTCAATTGAGAAGTACTTTTCTCTCTACTTTCTTCTTCTCTCTTATTTGCTCTCTAATTGTTCTTATTGTTGTTGCTCTTGTGTTCTTCTTGTTCTTCTTTTGAGCTAGTTTTATAACACGTCTTTTCTTTGCTAAAGGTAGGCTTTATTTTTATTTTTGTTGTTTGTATTATGTACGTTCCATATAAACAGTGTATATGTATTGAATACCTCATATATACACTGTGTATTCTTTGAACGATGGCAATCTATTATTTTATACACATTGACATGTTATTTTTATAATATTCATGTTATGTTTAAAAGTAATTTTCTGTTTATCATAATTCCATGATTGAATTCATATTATTGTTTACAAGTCAAGATTTAAATTCATTTTATTGTTTACAAGTCAAGATTTGAATTCATTTTGTTGTTTATGATTTAACATTCGAATTCATCACTTTCGTTCACAATTCTCCTTAATTGTTCATGATTCATTTTATTTTACATATTAAGTTTGAGATTTGTGGCAATTAATAATACAAATGCTTTTGTTATTATTTATTTCACATCAATCTTTTTATGAACATATTGGATTTAAATTGTTTACTTGTTTAAATATGAAGTGTTTATATTGTTAAATTACAATATTGCAATCAATATTTTATAACATGTATTTGATATTGCAATTTATTTATCTCTTTCTTTAAATAATCAATATATATGTTGAGAGATATTATGTATGTTTAAATTCTTATTGGTTGATAATCTAAAATTTGGTATATATTTGTTATGCATGATGTATAAAAATGTTATGTACATAACCTAATTTCCCATATTGCTATTATTTATTGATTTTTGTGTTATATATATACATTATTGTTCAAATTTTCCTTGAATACCATATGAACAATACATATTTCTCATGTATATAAAGCATGTTATATATTGATCAATATATGTCTTATAGACACAACACAACATGTTTAATTACCTACAATTTTTAGAATTCATGTTTGATATATCAAATTTATAAATATTTCTTATGATAGTTTTATCCATATAAAAATAATTATTTTCAATGAATACTTAAGTATTTTCATATGGAAATATTTTGTATACTCATATAATCATCATTAGTGTGAAATATCTTATGACAAAGTTTGAAAGATATATATGCATATCAGTTAATTATTCTTCCTAAAGCTCATTTTGATAAGATGCACTTGAAGTTGCATAAATCAATAAGTGCTCATTTTGATTATAAGCACTCAAAGTTGAATGATTATAAATCAATAAGTGCTAAATTCGATAAAATGCACCTGTAGTTGCATGATGTCAAATCAATAAGTGATTTTAAAGTATATATTAGAGAAGACATGATATTCTTTTCTATATAAAATATGCTCCTGGAGTAGCAATATCGAGAAATGAATTTTAAATATATTGTGATAAGTAAAATATCTTGTCTTTGAGATTAAATATAATAAAACAATGAACACTTGATAGAAGAAAATGAGTCTCAAGACCATATAGTACAATAACATTCCCTGAGGTGAATGTTGTAATATTTAATAATTATGGTCAAGATTAAGGTCATGATCATAATAGAGGAAGGAATAGTTACTCATTTTGTGGTGGTTGTAGATCGTTCAAATTTCAAGAAAACCACACATATATAGTTGGTCTTTTGATCCCCTAAATATGACATATTTGGATGTTACAAATATCTTTTAATCTCTTGAAGAGAAACGTTTTGACCCATTTAAATATGAAATCTTCTGATGTTGCAAATTTTTTTTGAATCTCCTGAAGAGAAGATTGAAAGCACTAAAGGAGTAGCAAATACTTCTTTTAACTATGAGAATGTCCAAAATTAGTTTTGATTTATGTTTTAGTTGTTTTATTTTTATGTTTACTAGTTGGGTTTTGAAGTTTTAAATTTCAAGTTTTGTTTTAAATTTCCATTCGTGAGACTTATTGTAATCTTTCATTTTTAATGAAGAATCATGGACATTTCCCATATTTTGGCTGATTCAAAGATGAACAATGGAGATTTATGCTTGGCAGATAGTGCAACTACGCATACAATACTTACAGATAGAAAATACTTTTATAAATTGACAATGCTTGAAGCAAATGTCAATACAATATCAGGTTCTGCAAACCTGATTGAAGGCTTTGAAAAAGCAAATTTGATTTTGCCTAGAGGAACAAAATTCACAATTAATAATGCTTTGTTCTCTAGCAAATCAAAAAAAAAAAAAAAATTTGTTAAGTTTCAAAGATATACGTTATAATGGTTATCATGTTGAGACTAGTAGTAAAAATAATATAGAATATCTATATATTACATCTACTACTTTACATGAAAAACTTATATTAGAAACACTGCCTGCTTTTTCATCTGGATTATATTATACTCATATACGAGTAATTGAAACATATGCAACAATGAACCCGAAGTTCATGAATCTAGATATATTCACTGTTTGGCATGATCGATTGGGTCATCCTGGGTCAATAATGATGAGAAGAATTATTGAGAATTCACATGGACATCCATTGAAGAACCAGAAGATTCTTCAATCTAATGAATTATCATGTGTTGCTTGCTCTCAAGGTAAATTAATAATTAGACCATCACCAGCAAAAGTGGGTGTTGAGCTACCTACATTCCTAGAACGAATTCATGGTGATATATGTGGACCTATTAATCCACCAAGTGGACCATTTAGATATTTTATGGTTTTAATTGACGCATCTAGTAGATGGTCACATGTATGTTTATTATCAAGTCGAAACCTTGCATTTGCAAGATTACTTGCTCAAATAATCAAATTACGAGCACAGTTTCTTGATTATACAATTAAAAGCATTCGTCTTGATAATGCTGGTGAATTTACATCCCAAGCGTTTAATAATTATTGCATGTCAATTGAGATAAATATTGAACATTCTGTAGCTCATGTTCATACACAAAATGGTTTAGCAGAATCATTTATAAAACGTTTACAGTTAATTGCTAGACCATTACTTATGAGAGCAAAGCTTCCAATATCTGTATGGGGTCATGCTATTTTGCATGCAGCGTCACTTATACGCATTAGACCAACATCTTATCATAAGTACTCCCCATTACAATTAGCTTATGGCCAGGAGCCAAATATATCTCATCTACGAATTTTTGGATATGAGGTATATGTTCAAATTGCTCCACCACAACGTACTAAGATGAGACCTCAAAGGAGGTTGGAAATATATGTTGGATTGATTCCCCATCAATTATTAGATATCTTGAACCCCTGATGGGTGATGTTTTTACAGCAAGATTCGCTGATTGTCATTTTAATGAGAAAATTTTTCCAACATTAGGGGGAGGAATTAAGAAGTTGGAAAAAGAAATTACATGGAGTGCATCATTGTCTCATTTGGATCCTCGTACAAATCAATGTGAACTAGAAGTTCAAAAGATAATTCATTTACAAAGTATAGCAAACCAAATGCCAGATGCATTTACGGATGCTAAGAAAGTGACCAAGTCATATATACCAGCTGCAAATACTCCATCTAGAATTGAAATCCCAACACAACAAGTTGTCACAATTAATGAGTCTACAGTATGCCAGAAGCGTGGTAGACCAATGGGTTCCAAAGATAAAAATCCTCGAAAAAGGAAAGTAGTAAATAGTCGAAATGACTTAATTGAAAATGTGGATATTCCAGAGGAAACCCTAGACATGACTAACCATAGGAATATCGAAGAGGCTCAAATAAATGAGGATAATAATGAGATTTCGATAAACTACGTCATGACAGGAAAAAGATGGAACCGAACTGATACAATTATTGTGGAGGTTACCTGTTTACATGTGGAGGAACTGCTATATCATGGTGGTCCGTAAAACAAACCATTACGGCCACATCCTCAAATCATGCAGAAATCCTCACAATTCATGAGGCTAGTCGAGAATGTGTATGGTTGAGATCAATGACTCAACACATTCAGGAAACATGTGGCTTGTCTTCTGACAAAAATCTTCCGACAATATTATATGAAGACAATACAACATGTATAGCCCAAATAAAAGGAGGATACATTAATGGAGATAGAACAAAGCACATCTCGCCAAAACTCTTCTACACTCATGACCTTGAAGAAAATGGTGACATCACTGTTCGACAAATTTCTTCAAAGGACAACTTGGCGGACTTATTTACAAAAGCATTGCCAACCACAACATTTGAGAAGTTGGTGCATGACATTGGGATGCGACGACTTAAAGATCTCATGTGATATTTCCATTAGGGGGAGTTTTACTGCACTCTTTTTCCCTTGACTATGGTTTTTCCCATTGGGTTTTCCTAGCAAGGTTTTTAACGAGGCAAAAATGTTAAAGTATATGAATAATGTACTCTTTTTCCTTCATTAGGATTTTTTTCCCATTGGGTTTTTTCCTAATAAGGTTTTAACGAGGCATATATTCTATATACAATGGGCATCTAAAGGGGGAGTATTATGAATAATAACATATTCTTAGATGCCCATAACCCCCAAAGGTTACATATCTCAATGTTAATCCATTTCTTTAACCCCTTCAAGAGTTACAAATTCCTTTATGTTAGATCTTGTAACCACTACCTTCACAACCCTATAAATAGAGGTTGTAGAGAACATTTGTAAACGCACCTCAATTGAGAAGTACTTTTCTCTTTACTTTCTTCTTCTCTCTTATTTGCTCTCTAATTGTTCTTATTGTTGTTGCTCTTGTGTTCTTCTTGTTCTTCTTTTGAGCTAGTTTTATAACATTAATTACATTTTTTGATATATTATTCGTAACTCTCCTCCATTTGTTGAGTACACGTTTAATTTGTGCTTTCTTCCCTCATGGCATGGTTCAAATCCCATAGTGTTCATTTATATTTGAGCTTTTTTTTTCTTTCCCTCCTCTCTCTTTCTTCATTCCGCAGCCCTATTGTTCTCTTTCTTCCTTTCTTTTTATAATTTCACTCTTTTTTTTCTTCTGAAAATTAATACTTCATTACCTTGGGCTTCAGAAAAACGATCCATCATGACCAGATTACAAATCTACTCTGGGAATTGATTGACCCAAATCTCACCACCTTGGGCCATCTTAGCTTTTTTAGCTTGAGCATCAGCCACAAAATTCATCCTTCTTGGAAGAAAAAACTAAACAAAATTTCAGCAAACGGGGACATTCTTTGCCAAATTAAATCCACCAAAATGCCCTATTCATACCAAGACTCTGATTTGCTCTGAATTAAGTTCACCGCACGAACACATTCCAATTCCACCATGACCTTCCTACATCCCAAAGAGAGGACCAAGTCCATACCCTTAATCACCGCCCGAAGCTCATCCATTTTTGACGAATAATCGACATCCACCCTGATAGCAACAACACCCATAATTCTTCCATCAGAATCTCTACAGACAACCCCCCATCCAATCGCAGGCGGGTCAGAATTACACGAAGTATCGATGATGCGCAAAATGCTAACCGCAAGTGTACGGGTCATGTAATAATTTAGTGATTGTTTAAATCAAATGTCGTCCTCTAGATTGGTTTTTTAGCAAATTAATTACCATGAATAATCTTGTCCAATTTTATGTAGAGAACAAAGCTTAAATCACAACTATCTTTCCCGAGCATAATTGATTCTCATGCATATAACAAACTTGATATCTCTATCTAAGTTTATTAACATGCAAGGCTTTGAGTTTAGTTCTTTTAACAATTTCTAAAGTTATTCTAAATCTCCCAATCTTAGAATTCTACCTTAGTTATGCAATTAGGGTCTAAGCTAAATCCTCTCTCCTGAGCAAGATTCAACACTAAATCACATTCAATCAATGACCAATTAATTAAATGTATTCTAACATAATTGCATGAATAAAACAAAAGCCCATTCATACCATAAATAAATCCAATAATCCAAACAACTACATCAAGCCCTAAGACAAACAATTAGCAACTCATAGTTTGGAGACTACAGACACTAATTGAGAACAAAGCCATAAACACAACTAGATAAAAGGGAAAGAAATGGATAAAACTCGAATCCGTTGAAACTGCACGTCCCTATCACGATCTTTACGCCTTCTCGCTTGATTCCCACTCCTTGTCCTTGCTTCAACTCCCACCAAAGGTCTCTAGTTGGAATTAGGGCTAAAATCTTACGAAATGGACTTTCCTTGGCTGTAGAACAAAGTGTAGTATTTATAGGAATCTGTCGACAGCGTCTTGACACTGTCCTCTTTACTGCCTATTTTGTTTTAGGAAATTTTTGCAGCATCGAGACGCTAGCTCTCGGGTTTGCCTCATTTGTAATCCTCCAACTTTTATCCTTTTCTTTTCCTTTGTTCTTCTTTAGGTCCCGAGCACCCGATCAACACCAATTTCTCTAATTTAACTCAAAAACTCAATTTCCTACAAAATAAACATTAAAATGCATAACTCGCCAAATAATACTCAAAGAATAACTAAAATGAACTGGGAAAAATAGCTCGCTATACACGCTATCAATCAACATTCACCTTAAAAAAAATCCACGGGAGGAGGAGACTAGCTAGCTCGTAATTTTCGAACCAGGGCTCAAATCCAAACCAGTTCTATCTACTATGTTCGCCCTTGAGAACTCCATCAGGTATTTCCTAATCTAATTACATCGCACGTTTGAAGGAGGAATTTCCCCTCCATGGACTAATCTGTTCCTATCATTCCAAATTGACCAGCATGTAATTGCTATAAGCTCAAGGTTTTCTTTGAAGACTATAGAATTGATCCTGAGACATCTATCTATCATACTATGGTTTAAAGGTTTCATCTGAACAAACCCGATGGCAGATTCAATAACCTTCTCACACATAGGACACAATAGGCCAATCTCAATTCCCCTTCTTTGCATATTAAGATTCGTGGGAAGAAATTCCTTGATTGTTTTCCAACATAAATGTTTTACCTTTGGAGGAACTCTAAGTTTCCATAGAATTGTCCACACACTACCCATAATATCCACACTAAGATGATGCCTCTTGTATTATAGAGCTCAAAAATAGCTTATACCCCCTCTTCACTGAATATTTACCAGCTTTATCGTAGTGCCAAACATATCTATCGCACAAACGACCATTGATAGGGATCCTTCTTATTATATTAATATCTTCGTTTGAGACAGCCTCCTTTAATCTCTCAATGTTCCACTCCTCCTCAAAAATAAAATAGGAGACTCTCAACATGTTATTTACACATAAGGGCTTGAACGTAGACTCCTTTGGGATCCAGGGGTCACTGAACATATTAATAGCTTCTTCACTGCTCACTCTGAACTTGATTCCTTTTACAAGAAATTCTTGTCCCCAAATTAAGCTCCTCCACATATATGACGGTTTGTTTCCAAATTAAGTAGTAAGAATATCCTTAGTTCCATAGTAGATACTCTTAAAAAATCGAGACACTAGGGAGTAAAGGTTTATCAGAATCCTCCCAACATGCTTAGCGATAAGAGCTTGGTTAAATCTACCAACATCCCTAAAATTTAGGCCACCAAGACTTTTAGGAAAACATAAACTCTCTCATTTACACCAGTAAAATTTGTTCTTTTCCTCACTTGACCCCCACCAAATCTTGGCAAAGCTTCTCGAAATTTCATCACACAATCTCTTGGGGGACTTGAAAATACTCATCACGTATGAGGGAATGGCCTACCCAACACTTTTCATAAGGGTCTTCTTCCCTGCAATAGAGAAGAACGAACTTTTCCAACCTTGAACGGACTTCCAGACCCTATCCATAATGTACCTAAAGTCCTTTGCTTTTTTTTTTTTTGGTCAAAAACCGATGGCACTCTTAGGTATTTTACAAAATCCTCTACGTTATTTACCCCCAGTATGTGACGAGTGTTGTGACACAAGACACTATTGAGTGCAAGTAAACACTATCAAGTAATAAAGTGGAGAGTACTCCGGATATCGTACCCAAGGGATGTTGGGTTTTATGTCCTAAAACTCGTAGATAGTGAATGTAAACAAATTTTATACTTGTATTTAATAAAGTGTTGTTTAGTTTTTGCAATAAAATGTTATTGTTAAATATTGCACTATTTGACCCAAATCCAATAAACTAAGATCCAAGGTTGTTTGTATGTAACTTGAACTAGTATGTGGGGACATACGGGGATCGATGTTCAAGTAACAACCTAAAAGGTCTATAGTACAAGGATAAGGCTGGGTACCTTATCCTGGTGACAATATGGATACGACCCGCTTTGTATTATGATACAAACGCAATGATCCAATGCGTTCATGTAGTTGACATGCGAGTGGGGGTATCCTATGCAATGAGTTTGCATAAGACCGGACCTCGAAATAGTTAACCACTAACTATAACACCGTTATTTGGCTTGGTTTCTATTTCATTAGGATGACCTAGACAACTCAGTCTCAATCCTGAGTGGATTATGGACTCCTGTTCACGAGGGGTTGTCCTTTGATTTGTATGGGTGAGAGTGGCCAGCACGCCGACTCAATAAGCCTACCATTTTGGGGACAATACCGAGTGGGGAGCTGGGAACATAATCACACAAAATGGAATTCACTCCTTCCCGACTCTAGGGTAAGTAGAGGTGTGTTCCCTTAAGTGGTGTCTCCGGGACTTGAATAGTGGACCCAACCCTCTCTATGGCAAGAGAGGGACTTCTGTTTGTTGGTTGGACCTCAAACAGGTTGTTCATTAGAGGAGCACTGGGAACTTAAGGATAAAGATGTAAACCAGGGGTAAAACGGTAATTTGACCCAGCTGGAATACAAACACACGTGAAGGACTGACTTGTAGTATTGGTCGATATTCGTGGACACAGAAATATTCTGTAGTGAGAAGAGTGCAGTTGAGGGTCTTTAGTGGAATGACCCACAGTTAACGAATGGAGACTAACTTGGTTAATGAGTTTAAGCCGATTAGTCTCGTATCGTTGGAGCTTCTGATCTGTAGGTCCATTAGGTCCCACTGGTAGCTCATAAAAAGACTTGAAGCAAACAAATATAAATTGTAAATTGAAAGTGTTCAATTTATTTGGGGAATCGTATAATGTATATTGATGTATTATAATATAAAGTTTATGAAACTTTATAATATAATTTTTGAATTAATTTAAAAAATTAATTCATGAGAGAAAATTTGAAAAGTTCAAAAAATTTAATATGAATTGCATTCATATTAATTTTAATTTTAATAAAATCCCTAAAGATTAAATATGTGATATTTAATTGGGTAATTAATTAATTATGAAATTAATTAATTATTTATTAAAATTAGATATTATTCAGATAATAGAGTTGATCTTATTCCTAGACCTTTTCCTATTAGGAAAAGGTCTTGGCCTTTACCTATATATAGGACCCTTGGGGTGGGATGAAAGACATCCCATTGTCTCTCATTCTCTCAGAGATTTCTCCCAAAAGACTCCCACAAGTCTCCTGCTTCAAGAAGTCTTAGAGATATACCAGTGTAGCCGATTGGTGGTGTTCACACAAGAGGGTTGCTGCGTTTTCAATCTTATTGGCAAGAAAAGGCGAATTGATCAAGGTTTTCTACAAAAGTAAGTTTTCTATGAAATCCTTGATCACTAGGATCAATCTAGTTGATCTTTTAGCCTGTTTATAGCCTATGTACAACCCATTAAATATAGATTTATTGTTGTAATATTTTACAAATTGTATTGGTATTTCAATTAGAATCTAAGACTCTGAGTATGTTCAGTAATACTTTTCGTTGTGTGGGGCTTTTATCCCTTCAAGTGAGATGGTGACTAGTTGAAAAACACTTAATTTTGTAAAACAAGAACCTCCAATAAATTTGCAACTGAGAATGGTAACCGAAGAAATAATTTGATGGATTTTTTTTGTGATTGAAGACAAAAAGATAAAATAAAACAAGTAAATGAAATCGGTTAAAGATATATGAGATAAGTGGGGAATTCAAATAGCATCAACCAAAAGCAATAAATTGTGTCCACCTTTGCGCTAGCAACTCACTCAGGCACTACACACGGCTAGAGAATGCTATCTATAGTGCCCACATAGATATGGTGCAGACAAATTACTCCAGTTTGCACTCGCAAATACCCTAACAATTAGATTGTGAATTAAGTCCTACTCATATTCAGCTCCACTGTAGGTGCCTTTAGAAGGCTAAGCCAACTAGACATCTATTTCTAAGGCTAGCTGAAACTTTGATAATTATTACACACGACTCCTAAAACTCTAGCGGTTTCAGTCCTATTTCTAGGATGCAAGAAAAGAAAGTTATATTTCTAGGAGCTTTTCCACTATTGTTTTTACGAACCCACGCATTCAACTCCAACCTTTCAGCCACCAGCTAAACACAAACTATGCTAACTTAAGTGATCAGTTTAAGCTTACAATGAAACTTAAACTTTCAGCAAAAACAAATAATGCTAAGAGGAAGCAAGGTTACCTTTGCATTGGTGGGGCTTTCTTCTACTCAAGGTATCCACATATTTAAACCTCCGAGAAGAAGCTTAGCTCATTGAAAAAACAAAAATGCAAGACATAAAATAAATAGTGCACAAGGTAGAAGAATAACTTGAATTCATATTAAATAATCAAGAAGAGTACAAATAATAAGAACTTACAATTGAAAAGTGACCATAAACAAAAAGATACAACAACTAACAATGTAAACTAAACAGAAAGTAAAACACAAGACTCAACTAAAGGATCATTCCCCTCTTTATCTAGCTTGCTCTTAAGCTTTTTCAAGGGAAGACAAGTCTTTCTCTTTTTTTTTTTTCTTGCGAATGGAAGAGCCGACAGAGGCTGGAAGATTCGGAACTCGAAGTGGTTACAAGATGAGAAGAAAGAAAAATTGAAAAACTATCCTAAGGACGAAATTTCGAGCTCTTTTTGCGTCTTGCACCTTGGTCGCCTTTTATATACCTTGGAAGTGGCTGTCGAGATTGGTGTGAGAGGATCCCTGAAGGCAAAAATCCACGATCCTCGGAGATTTGTATGAGTTTTGGGAGTTTCAGAAGATTTTGTGAAGATACCTCGAATCTAGATATTCTGTCGAAAAGCCCAGTTGCGGCCCAAAGTCGAGCGCAAATTTTCTGTGCACTGCCTTGATACTTCTGTCTTCAGCTGGGGCTACTTTCCTTATAAGTTTGCGGGCGCATATCAAACGCAAATTCCACATCTTCAAATGATAATGCAACCCTATTTCTCGTCCCAAAGATCCAAGCTTTTGTGGAGCAAGAATCCTTGAATCAAAGATATTAACACCTCCTTACAAATATTAGAATCAACTAGGAGAAAAGGCTAGAAATCGATTACCTCTTATGATCAAAGATCTAGAAGCAAGATTGGAAATATTGTTCTAGATTGAGTCATTCCACAATCAAACGTGATCAAGGCTAAATTGAATGGCTCAACATGCAATCTATCACAAGAATTTCAAGAAACTTAGAATAGGGATTTCTAAGAAAAGTCTCAAACATGAGAGATCAAATTTCATTCATCTTAATCTATCTTTTACATGGCTTGGATGTGGATTTTTATAGCCTTTTGCATGAATGAAACCCCCAACATTTCAATTACCCAAAATAAAACCTACAAAGTATTCATGACCATAATTGGCCTACAAAGTAACTCCTCACAATTGAATGCTAACTTTGAAACCATGTTTTGGAAGCCCAAAAGTTAAAAAATTACAAACAAAAGTTGATAACTTAAAATAACAAACGTCTTCAAAATGCGGGCGTTTGGAACACCATGATTCTTATCACTTCAGGACCAAATGTGGGCGCAAATCTCCAACTTCAACTCTTTCTCTCCAATTTCGGGCACATTTCCACTTCAAAACCCTATGCACAAAAACATTTAACTTGAATAAATTCTTGCAAAAGTTATCTCTTTTTGGACATTTTAAACATAAATTCTATATTTCTAAGATTTTCAACATGATTCTAAAACTTTTGCTAATTTAACTCAAAATGATATGATTTTAAACACAAAGTCCTTGCTTTCCTAGCAATAACCTAAGTTTTAAGGCTACATAACACACATAAATGAGCATTATCACACCCCCAAACTTAATCCATTGCTTGTTGTCGGTTTCCTAGAGTGAGTAAAAATATAGTGTAAAATACTCTAGAATTCCTGTGCAAGTGTACACAGTTTGCAGCAAGTAATATTATCAATCCAAGGTCTGAATGAACTTCCACTTTATCTATTTTTGTGTAACTTTTTAATGGTTTCAAGAATAATAAAATGATTTGGGTTTTATCGGAATTATGCTGAAGCAAAATAAATGACAGAACAACAAGTAAACAAATAGATAGACAGATTAAAGGCAGGCGCTGGTTAGGCTTTAGTGATTGTTACAAAATATGCTCTAGCAATATTATTGATCATGCATTCCTCGCAATATTATTAGCGGATTCCTCCCGGAACTCCGGATCTTTTGGGATGTGTTTCAACCCCAATGAAGAGCGACCGATCAAGCACTAGGCAACTGGCTATCCCTAGCTCAGTCACTGGCGTTCACCAATACACAATGATCGTAGTGTGGATAATTGCCACACACTCTCTAAATCATCCCTGAAACTAGAGAGAGCTATCCATACCGGCTGGCCAGGCGGGCATGCAATGACATTAAGCACAACAATTAACCAAAATGCGATAGTCAATATATTACTAGAGATGAAGCATAGTAATCACATTATTCCTAACCAACACCTTAAGCTACTTAGTTCATAATAGGCATAAGAATACAAATTACAACCTGAGTATGCATGTCCATAACCACAAGTTAATAAAGAAAGTAAACTCCCTAATCAGCTTGCGGAAGATGGTGTTCTTGACAATCTTCAATCTCCCTAATCAGCTTGCGGAAGATGGTGTTCTTGACAATCTTCAATCTCCCTATACTATTCGGCTTCCAAGGGAAAACATGGAATGCCTTTGACTTGGACGGCTTCTTCCTTTTATAGAAGGAGAGGAGACTTGAATTAGGTCAACTTGGACACGTGTAGGGCTCTCCTTACTCCTTTATCACGAAAATCACTCAACAGAAGTCGGTTCATGAAGTTGGCTAACGAGCTGTGATGTGGCAGTTTCTGCTCCCAGTTTCGCTGCAGCACATAATTTGCTCCCTCCAGTTGCTCAGCAGCATAATCTACACAAAATAATTTCCAATGCTTCCATTCTTCCAAATGGGTTAAAGCATGTAATATCTCTCTAAAACCAACCCTATTAAGCATTAAAGACACACAAATCCTTATATAAATGAGGCCTAAATAACTACCTTTTGGGCAGTTATCACTTGTCCTCAAACAATTTTCTCAAAAACAATAGAATAAAGAAAGAAAAGATGTGCATTTCATAGGTAGGTTTTGTTCGTGAGGGCGCCTTTCGGGAAAGATCTCAGCTCCTAACACTTTGAGTTAACAACAAGACTTTTCTAACACTAGACTTTCACTCACTTCTCTCAAGATAAAACATTCTCATGCATTCCCACCTTTACTACCTTTTATTCCACCTAGCCTTTATTCAGAGTAGCCCATCTCTTTCACAAGTTATCCTAACTCTCACGATGGAAAAGAAAATTTAACTTCCCTCCCCCAAACTTATTATAACGCGCTGCTAGGTTTTATTCTCTTTTTTCCCTTTTTTTCCTTCTTTTTTTTATAGGAGAGCCTCATAGTCATCTACACATTTGTTCCAACATACTCACACTTTGTGGTAAAAGTAGCTGACTACGAGCATAACTCACTATTGAGATTGTAGCGCATACTAACTTCTCAAACTAACCTTTCATGTAGTGGAAATCATGGGTGTCATGACCGCCCCTGGTTACTTGGTTTATTTGAGAAGGAGGAACATCTCCTTGCTTTTTCTACCTTTTTTTAGCACTAGCAAAAGGCAACATGATAGATAGAGAGTACAAAAGGCAAAACTTGTTGGGTTTTATGCCTTCAAACTCGTAGATAGTAAATGAAACAAATTAATTAAACTCAATAAAATGTTGTTTGAGTGATTCAGTAATTTGTTATTGGATAATCAAGTTTTGCATTAATTAACCCTAAATCCAATAAACTAAGATCCAAGGTTGTTTAAATGAAGCTTGGACTAGTATGTGGGGACATACGGGGATCAGTGTTCAAGTAACAACCTAAAATGTCTATAGTATAGGGATAAGGCTGGGTACTTTATCCTGGTGACACTATGTGATACGACCCGCTTTATATTCGATACATATGCATTGATCCAAAGCATCCATGTAGGATAAATGCGAGTGGGGGTATCCTATGCAATGAGTTTGCATAAGACCAAACCGCGTAATAGTAACCACTAAATGTAACATCGTTAACTAGATAGGCTCCTATTTCAATAGGATGACCTAGGTAACTCAATCTGAATCCTGAGTATGTTATGAGCCTCTTTTCATAAGGGATTGTCCTTAGATTTGTATGGGTGAGAGTGGTCAATTTGCCGACTTAATAAGCCTACCATTCCAGGGGCAAGATCGAGTGAGGGCTGAGAACATAACATTACAAGACGAAATTCACTCCTTCTACTATTGGGGTAAGTAGACGTTTGTTCCCTTAAGGGCTGATTCTGGGTCTTGAACAAAGGTGCATCGTTCTCTCCTGACCCGAGAGGAACTTCTGTTTAGTGCTTGGACCCTAAATAACTTGTTCATTAGAGGGATCAGTGATAGCGCGCATAGCGAACTATTTTTCCCGGTTAATTTTATTTAGTCATTGAGTAATATTTGGCCATTTTAATGCACTTTAATGTTCTTTTTATATGAATTGAATTATTGGAGCTAAAATCGATAATTTGGAGTTGATCGGGTGTTCGGTGAAGGATTGGAATTCTGTAATTCCGTAAAGCGGAAGCGTGATTGGGACCGATTCATAATTAACTTTTGTTTAATCTAAAATACCAATACATTGGAAATAAACTTAGAACTATTCTAGATTTATATTAAGGCTAAGCATACAAAAATATTAGATCTAAATCTAATTTATATAGTAAAAAATTACATACTCTCGTTGACGACTCATATTAAATTCACCAATTGCTTATGAAATAATCAAGAACTAGTGCGAACACCACCACTATGGCTACACTGGTATGACTTTGAGACTTCTAGAGGCAGGAGACTTGTGGGAGTCTAGAGGGAGCCTTGAGGGGAATTCTCTGAGAGTAGGAGAATGAATGTGATGCCTTTCACCCCACCCCAGGGGTCCTATTTATAGGTACAGGCCAAGACTTTTTCCTAATAGGAAAATGAAGGTCTTTTCCTACTATGAACAGATCTCTAATTTCAATAAATAAATAATTAATTCCATAGTTAATTAATTACCCAATTAAATATCATATATTTAATCTTAGCGATTTTATTAAAATTAAAATTAATATGAATCCAATTCATATTATATTTATTTGAACTCTTTCAAATATTTTCTATCAAGAATTATTTTTTTAAATTAATTAAAAAATTATATTATAAAGTTTCATAAACTTTATATTATAATGCATCAATATACATTATACGATTCCCCAAATAAATTGAACACTTTCAATTTTACAATTTATTCTTAATTGCCTCAAGTCTCTTTACGAGCTACCAGTGGGACCTAATGGACCTACAGATCAGAAACTCCAACGATATGAGACTAATTGGCCAAACTCATTAACCAAGTTAGTCAACATTTGTTAACTGTGGGTCACTCCACTAAAGACCCACATCTGCACTCTTCTCACTGTAGAATATTTCTGTGTCCACGGATATCGACCAATGCAGAAAGTCAATCCTTCACGTGTGTTTGTAACTCCAGCTGGGTCAAATTACCGTTTTACCCCTGGGTTACCTCTGGTTCCTTAAGTACCACTGATCCCTCTAATGAACAAGTTGTTTAGAATCCAACCACTAAACAGGAATTCCTCTTGGGCCAGGAGAGGACGACGCACCTTTGTTCAAGCCCCGAAATCAGGCATTAAGGGAACACACATCTACTTTCCTCAATAGGGGAAAGAGTGAATTCCATATTGTAATGTTATGTTCCCAGCCCCCATTCGGTCTTGCCCCTGGAATGGTAGGATTATTGAGTCGACGAACTAGCCACTCTCACCCATACAAATCTAAGGACAATCCCTTCTGAAAGGGGTTCATAACAGACTCAAGATTGAGATTGAGTTACCTAGGTCATCCTATTGAAATAGAAACCTAAACTAGTTAACGACGTTATATCTAGTGGTTACTATTTCGTGGTCCGGTCTTATGCAAACTCATTGCATAGAATACCCCCACCCGCATGTCTCCTACATGGATGCTTTGGATCATTGCATCTGTATCGAATACAAGGTGGGTCGTATCACATAGTGTCACCAGGATAAGGTACCCAGCCTTATCCCTATACTATAGACCTTTTAGGTTGTTACTTGAACACCGATCCCCGTATGTCCCCACATACTAGTTCAAGTTTTGTTTAAACAACCTTCGATCTTAGTTTATTGGATTTAGGGTTTATTAATGCAAACTCGATTATTCAATAACTAAATTACTGAATTACTCAAATAACACTTTATTGAGATCGATTAATTTGTTTCATTTACTATCTACGAGTTTTAAGGCATAAAACCCAACATTCGGGACATTAAAAGAGGTGAAGGAAACAAAACGGAATCAAAGTGGGCAAACCTAAGAGCTAGCGTCGAGACGTTGCTCTTGTGGCGTCTCGACACTAGGAAATTTCCTAAACTGATTAGGGCGGCAAAAGAGGCAGTGTCCTAGAGCGTCTCGACGCTGCCATGATTTCCTTATACAGAATGGCGGTTTAAAGGACAAAGTTGAGACGCTGTCGACAAATTTCCTATAAATACTATGCGATTGTGTGGCCAAGGGGGATTCCATTTGGTAAAATTTTAGCCCTAATTTCGACTAGAAACCTTTGGTTGGAGTTGAAGTAAGGCCAAGGAGTGGGAACCAAGCTTGAAGACGTGGAGATCGTGACGAGGACGTGTCAGTTTCAACGAATTCAAGAGTTTTCCTTTTCTTTCCCTTACCTCTTGTTTTTTTTATGGTTTTTCTTTCAATTAGTGTTTGTAGTTTCAAGACTATGAATTGCTAGTTGTTTGTCTGAGGGAATTATGTAGTAGTTGTTTTAGTTTGTTGAATTGATTTTTGTATGAATGTGCTTTTGTTTTATCTATGCAATTATGATTAAATGCTTTCAATTACTTGATCACTAGTTGAATGATTTAAGTGTTGAATCTAACTCGGGAGAGAGGATTTATCATAAGAATTAATTTACTAATTGCATGACTAAAGTAAACATTCTAAGATCATGACGGAATTTAGAATTACTTTAGATGTTGTTAGAAGAACAAAGCCCAAAGCCTTGCATGTTAATAAACTTAGATAGGGATATCAAGTTGGTTGAATGTATGAGAATCAATTATGCTCAGGAGAGATAGTTATGATAAAAGGTTTCTAGACTTGGTAGAATAATTGCACACTAAATTCCTCCCACTAATTAATCCTCAATCTTAAACAATTAAATCAATTCCCTAAGAGCCTTTCCATTTGAGTCTCCACCTTTTATTTTATGCTTTTTTGTCTTTAGATTTATCTTTTGCATTAAGTTTTGTTCCCTAAATAAAATTGAACAAGATTATTCATGGTACTTAGTTCAGCTTAAAAACTAATCTAGAGGACGACACTCGTTTAATCACGAAAACACTATATTATTATTTGACTCATACACTTGTGGTAAGCAAATTGTGCATCAATCAGTGGTACTTAAGGATCCAGAGGTAACCCAGGGGTGAAACGGTAATTTGACCTAGTTGGCGTTACGAACACTCGTGAAGGATTGACTTATCGGTATGGTCGATATCCGTGGACACAAAAATATTCTACAGTGAGAAGAGTGTAGCTGTGGGTCTTTAGTGGAGTGACCCAGAGTTAAGGAATGTTGATTAACTTGGTTAATGAGTTTAGCCAATTAATCTCGTATTGTTGGAGCTTCTGATCTGTAGGTCTATTAGATTCACTTGCTAGCTGGTAAAGGGTTCTGAAGTTAAATAGTCTTGAATATAATTTGAAGTGTTTAAATTCATTAAGGGAAATTTAGTTAATTGTATGTGATGCAATTAATATAATGTATGGGTATACATTATAATATAAGTTTAATTAGTGAATTAAACTTTATAATAAAATTAATATTGGATGTTCTTCAAAATTAATTAATGAGAGAAAAAGCATTTGAATATGATTCAAATTTAAGATTAATTAAATATGTGGTATTTAACTAATTCATGAATTACTTAATTGGAGAATTAATTAATTAATTTAATTTGATTTGATTAAATATGATTTAATTAAATTAATACAATAATTTATAATTAATGTACATTTGATGCACATTAAAACTATAGCTTAAAAGAGAGAGAAATACATTTGAATATGATTCAAATGTGAACCTAATTAAATATCTGTAACAATTAATTAATTATGAATTAATTAATTGGTTAATGTAATTTAATTAAATTTGATTTAATTAAGTTGAATTAATACTATATGTTATGTGGGAGAAATTCATTTAAATATGATTTAAATGATATTAATACTTAGATGTGATTTAATTATTGATTTAATTAATTTTATTAATTAATGAAATTAGAATTTAATTTAATATTGGTTAAATTTAGTTAAATGCCAAGTGGTGGGAGTTAATTCGGTTAACTCCTCCCCACTATTATCTCCTACGATAACCACCATCGGGAGTGGGATACAGAACAGTTTCGGGTTCTCAGGAGGAAATTCTCTCTTGCTCATTCTCTGTCAAGCAATCAAAGAATTCTCTCGATCCTTTTCATCTTACAGCACCATTCTTGTTGTAGATTATTCCCTCTAAGACTAATATTGATCCCACCATCACGACCTCTAGGATTCGGAGAATAGCGAGTGTTTGCTTTTGGTGGTGTCTTGGATACGGTGCGTGATTTTCAAGAAATGAACATTATGCTGAAAACTGGTCTTCAACATGTAAGTTCCTAAATCTCTAAATAAGTTAGAGTAGAATTGCATGCTTAATCTAGGTTCTAATCTATAAAAATCGTTATGTAGTTTTTTTCCAAATGTATTGGTATTCTAAGTAATTAGAATTGAATTTACGCACGATTTAATTCGCTTCGATTCAATACCTCCAAAACTTTTCCCCACAAACTTAAATGAGTAAATGTTTCCATTGAATAAACATGAAGAACATAAAAGGAGAGACTAATGAGGATTGACAAGTTAAGATTAAATCTAAGCTTCCTAAAGGTTTTGGCAGTCAGAGCTTAAGGTGAGTTTGGACTTGAATGCGTTATGGAGAGAAAAGTTTATTCAGGCTTCATGCTTTGAAAAACTCGAGGTTACTAAAGTATTTAAGGAACCGAGAGAGCTTTAGGTATCATGATTAAGGGCGCTCAAAAACAAACAAACCACTAAAGCACACTCAACTTTCAAAAATCTTTCAAAATACTTTTTCAAAGAGATATACTTTTCTCAGAATTTTTCACATAAACCAAAACAACAAACAAACAAAGACAAACAAAACAACTGATAACTGTCCAAAAGGTAGTTATTTAGGCCTCATTTCTATAGGGATTTGTGTGTCTTTTGTGCTTAATAGGGTTGGTTCTAGATATATATTATATGTTTTAACCCATTTGTAAGAATGGAAGCTTTGGAAGTTATTTTATGCAGAATGCATTGCTGAGCGACGGGAGGGAGCAAATTCTGTGCTGCAGCAAAGTTGGGAGCAAAACTGCCACGTCACAGCTCGTTAGCCAAGTTGACAAACCGAATTCTGTTGAGTTATTCTCGTGATAGAGGAGCAAGGAGAGCCATCCACGTGTCTAGGTTGACCTAAGTCAAGCCTCCTATCCTTCTATAAAAGGAAGTAGCCGCCCAAGTCAAATTCATTCCACTTTTAGGAGAAAAGCATTCCATTCTGGGAAAGTTACTTCCATCTTTGGGAGCCGAGTAGAGGAGAGATTGGAGACCACCTAGAAGACCATCATTGCAAGCTGATTTAGGAGATTAATATTTCCTTTCATTATCTTGTAGTTATGGACATGCTTACTCAGATTGTAACTTGTGTTTCCATGCATCTTATGAACTAAGTAGCTTTAGGCGTTGGTTAGGATCAATGTGATTGTCGTGCTTATTTCTAGTAATAAATATTGATTAATGCATCTTGATTAATTGTTGTGTTCATTTCTATTTTATGCCCGCCTGGCCAGTCGGTATGAATACCTCTCTCTAGTTTCAGGGATGATTTAGGGAGTGTGTGGCGATTAATCACACTAGATCATTGTGTATTGGTGAACGCCAGTGACTGAGCTAGGGATAGCCAGTTGCCTAGTGCTCGATCGGTAGTACTTCATTGGGGTTGAAACACATTCCAAAAGATCCGGAGTTTCGGGAGGAATCTGCTAATAAGACTGCGAGAGTTTTGCATGATCAATAACATTGCTAGAGCATCTTTTAAAACAATTACTAAATCCTGACCAGCGTCTGTCTCTAATCTGTCTGCCTATTTGATTATTTTTTGTTCTATCATTTATTTTGCTTCAGCATTATTCTTATAAAAACCAATCATTTTTACCATCTTGAAACCATTGAAGAGTTATATAAAATAGATAAAGTGGAAACTAGTTCAGGCCTTGGATTGATAATACTTATTACTTGTTGCGGACTGTGTATACATTGCACAGAGTTCTAGAGTCTTTTATACCATATTTTTACTCACTCTAGGAACCCAACAAGTTTTTGGCGTCATTGTCGGGGACTTGAATAAGTTTTCATCTGATCTGTTTTGTGTATGTGTTTTAGTGGTTTGGTGCTAGAACTTTTTGATTGTCTCTTTTGTTTTTGCAGGTGTGAGTTTGGTGCATGAGCGATCCGCCTGGGGTACGGTTCGAGCTTGATCCAAAAATTCAAAGGACATTCAGGAGAAGAAGGAGAGAGCAGCGCAGAAACCCAAACCAAATGGATAACGTGTCGCGTCTTCCGCAGGGTCCTGAAGATCCAGCGAACCCCCAGAATCGCTTGCTGCAGCAAAATCCGCCGCTGGACCAAAATGAGCAGCAGAATAGTCAGGCTGAGAATCCTATCTTGGTAGCGAACGATAGGACCAGAGCCATTCGAGCATATGCTTTTCCAATGTTTGATGAGTTAAATCCAGGGATTGCACGCCCTCAAATTCAAGCGACAAATTTTGAAATGAAACCTGTAATGTTTTAGATGTTGCAAACCGTGGGTCAATTCCATGGTTTGTCATCTGAAGACCCTCATTTACATCTTAAGTCTTTTCTAGGAGTTAGTGATTCTTTTGTAATTCAAGGAGTGCCTAGAGATGTTCTTAGATTAACTTTGTTCCCATATTCTCTTAGAGATGGAGCAAAGGCATGATTAAATTCTTTTGCTCCAGGATCAATTACGACATGGGATGAGTTAGCTGAAAAATTTTTGAGTAAATATTTTCCACCTAATAGGAATGCTAAATTAAGGAGAGAAATAGTAGGGTTTAGGCAACTTGAAGATGAGACTTTTAGTGAGGCTTGGGAGAGGTTTAAGGAGCTTTTACGAAAGTGCCCCCACCATGGTTTACATCATTGTATCCAAATGGAAACATTTTACAATGGGTTAAATGGAGCAACCCAGGGTATGGTTGATGCTTCGGTTGGAGGGGCCCTTTTGGCAAAAAACTTCCAATGAAGCCCATGAAATCTACTAATAGTTGTCAGTGGTCAGATGTTAGAGGCACAAATAAAAAGGTTAAGAGTGTATTAGAGGTTGATGGTGTGTCCACCATTAGGGCTGATCTTGCAATGATTGCTAACGCTCTTAAGAATGTGACAGTGATTAGTCATCAGCAGCCACCAGCTGTGGAGCCTGCTATAGTGGTGAACCAAGTCATAGAGGAAGCATGTGTCTATTGTGGTGAAGATCACAACTACGAGTTTTGCCCCAGCAATCCAGCTTCTATGTTTTTTGTAGGTAATAAGAGGAATGACCCTTATTCTAACTTTTATAATCCAGGTTGGCGCAACCACCCCAACTTCTCATGGGGAGGACAAGGAAGTAATATGCAAGCACAGCAAAAGATGAATCAGCCGGGATTTGCTAAAGCACAGGTATTGCCCCAGCAAAATAAGCAGGCTTTTTACCCCAGCAAAATTCGGGGAGTTCTCTTGAGACAATGATGAAAGAATTTATGGCTCGTATAGATGCTCAATTCAAAGTAATCAGGCTTCAATGAGAGCCCTGAAATTACAAGTGGGTCAGCTAGCTAATGAGTTAAAGGAAAGGCCTCAGGGGAAACTTCCCTCAGATACTGAACATCCTCGAAGGGAAGGTAAGGAGCAGGTAAAGGCAGTGACTCTTAGAAGTGGTAAGCCATTAGAGGAAAGAAAGGAGCCTAGAAAGACCCAGGATATAGATAATAATTGTAATAAAAATGTTGTAGCTGAGAAAGAGTTGGAGTCTGGTCAGGGTGCTGGAGGCAGAAATAAAGATGCTTGTTGGGTTTTATGCCCTAAAACTCGTAGGTAGTGAATGGTGACAAATTGTTCACTTGTATCAATACGTCGTTATTGAGGTTTGTACAATAAAGAGTTATTGTTACTAAAACCCAACAATTTGACCCAAATCCAATAAACTAAGATCCTAGGTTGTTTAGATGAAACTTGAACTAGTATGTGGGGACATACGGGGATCAGTGTTCAAGTAACAACCTAAATGGTCTATAGTATAGGGATAAGGCTGGGTACCTTATCCTGGTAACACTATGTGATACGGCCCATTTTGTATTCGATACAGATGCAATGATCCAAAGCATCCATGTAGGAGACATGCGAGTGGGGGTATCCTGTGCAATGAGTTTGCATAAGACCGGACCGCGAAATAGTAACCACTAGATGTAACACCGTTAACTAGTTTAGGTTTCTATTTCAATAGGATGACCTAGGTAACTCAATCTCAATCCTGAGTCTGTTATGAACTCCTTTTCAGGAGGGATTGTCCTTAGATCTGTATGGGTGAGAGTGGCCAGTTCGCCGACTCAATAATCCTACCATTTCAGGGGCAAGACCGAATGGGGGCTGGGAACATAACAGTACAAGATGGAATTCACTCCTTCTCCTATTGGGGTAAGCAGATGTGTGTTCCCTTAAGGGCTGATTCCGGGTCTTGAACAAGGGCGCCCATCCTCTCCTGGCCCGAGAGGAACTGCTGTTTATTGATTGGATCATAAACAGATTGTTCATTAGAGGAATCAGTGGTACTTAAGGATCCAGAGGTAACCCAGGGGTAAAACGGTAATTTGACCCAGCTGGCGTTACGAACACTCGTGAAGGATTGACTTACTGTTATTGGTCGATATCCGTGGACACAGAAATATTCTACAGTGAGAAGAGTGCAGCTGTGGGTCTTTAGTGGAGTGACTCACAGTTAACGAATGTTGACTAACTTGGTTAATGAGTTTAGCCAATTAGTCTCGTATCGTTGGAGCTTCTGATCTGTAGGTCCATTAGGTCCACCTGCTAGCTCGTAAAGGGTTCTGAGGTTAAATAGTCTTGAATAGAATTTGAAGTGTGTTCAAATTCATTAAGGGAATTTTATTGTATTTGATACAATTAAAATAATGTATAAAGATACATTATAATATAAGTTTAATTGGTGAATTAAACTTTATATTATAAATTAATTTTGGATATGATTCAAAATTAATTAACGAGAGAATTAAATATTTGAAGGAGTTCAAATATTAAATATGAATTAGATTCATATTGAAACTATAGGTTAAATTTAATGTGAATGAGATTCATATTAAAACTATAGTATATGAGAGAATTATTTGAATAATGATTCAAATAGTAAATTAATTAAATATATGATATTTAATTAATGAATTAATTAATTGGAGAATTAATTAATTTAATTTAATTAAGTATGATTTGATTAAATTAATTCTATAGTTAATATTAATGTACATTTGATGCACATTAAAACTATAGGTTAAATGAGAGAGATATAATTGAATATGATTCAATTTCAAAATTAATTAAATATTGGATATTTAATTAATGTGGATTCAATTAATGAGATTAATTGAATGGCCAATTTAATTCAATTTAATATGATTCAAATTGAATTAAATACCTTATGTTATAATTGATTTAATTAATATTGTTTTAATTAAATTAATTATAATTAATTAATTAATTAAATGATTATTATTATTTAATTAATAGACGGCCAAGATCGTTTGGATTAGATCCAACGATCTAGATCTAGTAGGGTAATAACTCCCTCCCCACTTATCGTACAGTTTAGAGGGAGTTGCCCACATCATCGATCATTTTCTCTCATTTCTCACACAGAAAAGATCTCTCTCTCAGAAATTCTCTCATCCCAAAAGAAAAACACAGCAACTTGTTTGCTGCAATTTTTTCCCTTCCAAGACTAGTTTTGGGTTCCCACAAGCCGGATCTCGATTCCCAAGAGTCATAGTAGGTGATCCGACATGGTGGTGTTCTTGGAGCATTGTGCAGTATTCTTCAAGTTCATGTAAGTACTTAGTTCTAAAATTGTTTTAGATCTAAAAATGCATGCTTAATCTAGTTTAGAAAATAAGTTTCTAATTTTGCCCAACGTACCGGTTTTCTCTAATTGAAATTAAATCACGATCGGTGAAAACCGCTTCCGCTAGAGGATTCAATTCCTTCAAATGGTATCAGAGCCAAGTTGTGATTTTAATTTCGATTTTAGAATTTGCGTTGTGGTTTTTTGGTGGGATCGATTTGCATTTTGAATGTGGTTTGCTTAAAGACTGTTTAGGTGTTTTGGCATTAGATTTACAAAATTCTTTATGATTTGATCATGTAAGGGCCCATGTTTTTGGGGCAAAATTGTTGTAAATCGAGTCTTGTAAGTCCGTGTCTAGAAATTTATGATCAATTTGATGATCGATGCTCGAATCGGGGTTGAAATCGGAATAAAAATGCTGCTGGAAACGAAGAACAGAGGCTATCTAGAGGCGTAGCGTCGCGACCCTGCTCAACGGCGTCGCGACGCTGAAGAACAAGGTGCTGGAAAAATCGGGACAGCGTCGAGACGCTGTGCCTTCAGCGTCTCGACGCTCTTGGTAGTTTCCGAATCCACGGGACGTTGAACGCATCGTGCGGAGTGGAGCAGTTGTTCGAGCGGTTACAAAATAAGTATATTTTTTGCGTGGATTTTGTTCGAACCCAGCATGTGGTTGAGTTGGCGTGCGCGTGTGTTTGGCATCCTCAAGGTCGTGAGTTCGAGTTGGACTTGCGGCTGTTAATTTTTTTTAATTTGTGTTCGCGTGCAGCTGCTGGTTTGATCCGGTTCAGATGGTTTGCGGTCCGGTTCATGCTTGTCTGGTCCGGTTCAAGGTTATATTGGGCCGGTTTGAGCAATTTGGGTCCGGTTTGGGCCATTCTGACACGGTTTGGGCTGGTTCTGAGCGGTTCGATGCGGTTCAGACCAATTACAAGGCGGTTTAGGGCTAGATTTTGAATTATTAATGTAATTTTTCATTATTTTTGCCCTAGGATGCCAAAATACCGGTCTTTATAGCTATTTAATTGCTTTATGAATGTCATTTAGCTAGATCCCACCATAGGTTAAGCATGTTTCATGCATATTTATGTTATAAATGTTATAATATATGATAATTATGCATGAATTTAAATTTCATGAGTTATTTAGTATAATTGTTATATTAAATATATGAAATTTGAGAAGCATGATGCATGACATTAATTAGATAAATATAAATTGTTATATTTTATTAATGTAGCATGCATGCTTAGATTTATTTTCATGAGTATTAATATAATAGTTATATTATTAATGGAAATAAATTTCAATGCTTGATTTTCATGTATAATTTTAATATAAATTGTTATATTAATTTAATGAAAATGGAATAGCATTGAGCATGACATTAATTAGATTAATATAAATGTTATATTATATTAATGTCAATAATCATGTAATTTTAATTTCGTGGATGATTAATTAATATAATTGATATTAATTAAATGAAATTGAAATTGCATGAAGCATGACACCACTTTAGATTAATATAATCGTTATATTATCGGCATCATGAGCGTTATGGTGTGTAATAATTTGAATTTGATTGTTATTATGAAACACCATAGAAGCATGTTATAGGGCTAATTATTAAAATTTTATAATAGTTATAAAATTGATTAGAAACCGTCAACCTATAACAAAGAGTTGCATGCAAACATAGGACCTTAGGTTAAAATGAATTAATTTTAAATTGTTTAAAATTAATTAGACCTAAGCTCTTTTTAATTCTAATAGGATTAGAATTATATTCTTACTTAGGATTAAAATAGTTTTAATGTACTAAGTAGGAAGAACATTACTATGGTTATAAGGGAACTCTCCCGGTGAAGTTCTGTCTAGGCTGGGGGTATTTAAGTTGACGGTTACGGAACACCTCCTACCTGGGAACAGATCCGGAACCTGAGTTGAATTAATCATAGTCTAATGTTAGCATGCAATGTCATTAGGTAATTAAAAGAGTTTAATTCACCTAGACATTAGAGTAAAGACCTCTATATAAGAGTTATATTCAGGCATAGACTTAGATAGATTCATTTAGCCGGAATTTACCTAAGTAATAGACCCTTAAATTATAAAAATACTTAGTGGGAGAAAATATGACAAAACAAGATTTTCATAAATCAAGTTTTGCTCTCACGTCCTCAAGAGTTCACATCGTGAGGTCCATGCTTGGCCTCGAGTCACCCTGGGAGTGACCCCCTACGGATGGTGTTTGCATGGATCAATATCAAGGTGAATGAGGGAGTATTTTATAGTAAGTGGGAGCAGGACACGTGTCAACGTATCCTACGGTCTCCTCCATTAGGTTGCACCGTGAGATTCCTATGATCTGCCTGCGAGTCGCCCTGGGAGCGATCACCCTACGGAGGGTTTGATCATGGGATTCGGAACAACGCAAACTCCAGAAATGGATAGGGTTTCTTAGGTCCATTCCCAACTTTGACTTTCCCTACGGTAGCATTGTTGGGGCCGACCTCTGGAATCTGAAAATGGAGGGTCACACTTACAGGAAATCGTTAAGGTGTTAATGGTTTCCTGACCGAAGAAACGGTAGCTAAAAACTATTGGAATATGAGTTATTCTGGTAATAGGGATTGGCTGAGATTGTCTCAATTCAGGGGAGGAGTAGCTGACTGCCCTACGGTAGCTGTTGCTCTAAACCTCTGAAGTATCGTTGCAAATATGTATCATATATTTGGGTCGATGATTACTTTTGCTAAATTGATTGGATTAAAACAATATTATTTTGTGTAATGGGTTTAGTGCAAAACAAGTAATTTGTTGTTTCAGTGATAATTCCTATGTGCATTGTCTTACGCCAATTGATAACGGTTTTAGATACAACTAGCTTAAACAACAAACTTGTGGTAAATGATTTTAGATTAGTTTTGAGTGAGGAATGTCCTCAGGCCCAAATGTCTAGTTCATCTTGAATCGTTTATGATGATTATGACATTAACTGCCTAGCCAATGTCGATGACAATGAATGTGATTTATTGGTCATTGAAACGTGCATAATGGAAAATGAGGATACAGCCTGAATTTTTAATTTAGGTGCCACTTATCACGTTTGTTTTTTCCTTTCAAGGAATAAGCTCATGGCAATTGTTGCAAACAGGTGACTCTCAGATTTTGATCTGGAGAGTATATCTCGGCTTTGGCAGAGGGAACATTAAGTTATTTTATCTAGTGGGAGAAAATACACATTATTAGATAATGTGTATGTATTTCCTAAAGATTAATAGAAATTTGATTTCTATAACGTATATGCTGGGACAATGCTACTCTATACCTTTCTCTGCTAACGCAGTTTTATTTTAAGAAAGGGAGTTGACATTTGTTCAGCTTTACTGGAAAATAACTTATGTGTTTTAAGACTAATCGAGAGTAAAGCAAGTCATGAGCACTAAGTTGTTTAAGATTGCTTATACTCAAAGAAATAAAGGCAAAGGATATCTCCTAAAGGAAATACCTTTCTTTGGTTCTGAAGGTTAGGCTATTTTGATCTCAATATGATTGGGAGCTTAGTCTAGAGTATACTTCTAAGTTAGTTAGAAGAAGACTCTCTAATACCAATTAAGTCATGCCTTATGGGCAATATGACTAATAGATCTTTTACTGGAAAAGAACTAAAGAGCCAAAGAACCCTTGAAGTTTATACATTTGGATCCTTGTGGTCCAGTATGTTAAAGCAGTGGGAGGGTATGAATAATTAATCTCGTTTATAGATGATTATTCAAAGGTATGAATATCTCTACCTAATGCAATTTAAGTCTAAAGCTCTTGAGATATTCGAAGGGGTTTAAGACTGAAGTTGGAAACTTGTTAGGTGAGATAATAAAAAACACTTTGATCTGATCAATGTGTTGAGTATAGGGACTTGAGATTCTAAGACTATTTGATAGTTCATGGAATCACATCCTAAATCTCAGTTAGGAGTATTAGAACCCTATTGGATATGGTTCAATTCATATTGAGCTATGCTCAATTGCCTGGCTCGTTTTGGGGTCATGAAGTGTTGACTTCATTACATATTTTGTAGGTTACCTCAAAGGAAACGAGGAGTGGATATTTCTTCAATCCACAAGAGAATTACGAATTTGTATTTGACAATTGCTACATTCTCGAAAGAAGACCAAATGAGCAATCATAAGCCACAAAGTAAAGTCAGTTTGAGTGTATTAACTAATGAAGCTACAGAAAAATCAACAAGAGTTGTTGATAAAACTGGTTATTCAATAAGAGTTGTTGATAAGGCCAATGTTTTTTGTCAAGTCACATCCATCTCAAGAGTTGAGAATGCCTTGATGTAGTGGGAGGGTTGTTTTATAACCTGACCTTTACATGGGCTTATTTGAAGCTCAAGTCGTCATTCTTGATGATGACATAGAGGATTCATTATCTTTTAGAAAGAAAATGAATGATGTTGACAAGGACCAATGGTTTAAAGCCATGGACCTGGAAATGAAGTCTTTGCATTTCAATTCCATCTGAGATCTTGTAAATTTGCTTGATGGGGTAACACCTATAGGTTACAAGTGGATTTACAAGAGGAAACGGGACATTTAAGGTCTCAACCAGAAGGGTCCATTGAGCAAGATTAATAGCAAAAGAGTTTGCAAGCTTAAGTGATCCATTAATGGATTGACCTAAGCATTTCGATCTTGGAATATAAGATTTGATATGGTGATCAAATATTTTGGCTTTAATCAGGACATTGATGGGTCTTGTATCTACAAGAAGATCGTCAGTAGTACAGTAGCTTTCTTCATGTTGTATGTGATTGATATCCTACTCATTTGGAATAAGTAGGTTAACTTATTGACATAAAATGTGACTAGCAGCTCATTTCCAAATAAAAGTTGGGAGAAACTTAGTTTGTTCTTATGTTCTAAATTGTTTAAAACAGTAAGAACACAATGCTAGCCATGGTTCAAGCGTTTTATATCTATAAATGTTGATTAGATATGAGATGTAGAATTCTATGAAGGGTTCACGACCTTTCAGGGTAGAATTCTTTTGTCTAAGGAACTGTGTTCTTAGACACCTCAAGGAGTTGAGGAATGCCCTATGCAATAGGCAATGTCAGTGAGTATCAATCTAATCCAGGATATGATCACTGGAGAACCGATTATATTCTCAAGTATCTTTGGAGAATGAGGAACTATATGCTCGTGTATGGCGCTAAGGATTTGATCCTTACAGGATACACTGACACAGATGTTTTAACTGGTAAGGATTTGATGAAATCTAAATCAGTGTCTGTCTTCACTCTTAAATAGAGGAGATATAGTATGGCATCGCATCAAGCTAGGATGCAATGCAGCCTCGACCTATAGGCCGAAAACTACGCTGCTTGTGAAGCAGCGATCGAGGCTGTAAGACTTGGAAAGTTCATGGTTGATTTGGAAACTGTTCCAAATATGAACTTATCTAAGACAAGACAAGCATGCACATTGAATTGAATGAAAGAATTGCTGATAATTCACGAAAGCTCTCTCGGCTAAGGTGTATGAGGGTCATCTAGATGGTCTAGATCTACGAGATAAGTACAAAGATGTAATCTAGGGCAAGTGGGAGAAATGTAATGGGTATAGTGGATGCCCTAGTTTATTGTATTTGTACATAATATATATACGTTTTATGTATTATACATGTATCTATACACCCATTGCCATGATAGATTATTGTACATCCCACTAAGCTAGAGTTTTAGTTCAAGTGGGAGTTGTTGGGTTTTATGCCCTAAAACTCGTAGGTAGTGAATGGTGACAAATTGTTCACTTGTATCAATACGTCGTTATTGAGGTTTGTACAATAAAGAGTTATTGTTACTAAAACCCAACAATTTGACCCAAATCCAATAAACTAAGATCCTAGGTTGTTTAGATGAAACTTGAACTAGTATGTGGGGACATACGGGGATCAGTGTTCAAGTAACAACCTAAATGGTCTATAGTATAGGGATAAGGCTGGGTACCTTATCCTGGTAACACTATGTGATACGGCCCATTTTGTATTCGATACAGATGCAATGATCCAAAGCATCCATGTAGGAGACATGCGAGTGGGGGTATCCTGTGCAATGAGTTTGCATAAGACCGGACCGCGAAATAGTAACCACTAGATGTAACACCGTTAACTAGTTTAGGTTTCTATTTCAATAGGATGACCTAGGTAACTCAATCTCAATCCTGAGTCTGTTATGAACTCCTTTTCAGGAGGGATTGTCCTTAGATCTGTATGGGTGAGAGTGGCCAGTTCGCCGACTCAATAATCCTACCATTTCAGGGGCAAGACCGAATGGGGGCTGGGAACATAACAGTACAAGATGGAATTCACTCCTTCTCCTATTGGGGTAAGCAGATGTGTGTTCCCTTAAGGGCTGATTCCGGGTCTTGAACAAGGGCGCCCATCCTCTCCTGGCCCGAGAGGAACTGCTGTTTATTGATTGGATCATAAACAGATTGTTCATTAGAGGAATCAGTGGTACTTAAGGATCCAGAGGTAACCCAGGGGTAAAACGGTAATTTGACCCAGCTGGCGTTACGAACACTCGTGAAGGATTGACTTACTGTTATTGGTCGATATCCGTGGACACAGAAATATTCTACAGTGAGAAGAGTGCAGCTGTGGGTCTTTAGTGGAGTGACTCACAGTTAACGAATGTTGACTAACTTGGTTAATGAGTTTAGCCAATTAGTCTCGTATCGTTGGAGCTTCTGATCTGTAGGTCCATTAGGTCCACCTGCTAGCTCGTAAAGGGTTCTGAGGTTAAATAGTCTTGAATAGAATTTGAAGTGTGTTCAAATTCATTAAGGGAATTTTATTGTATTTGATACAATTAAAATAATGTATAAAGATACATTATAATATAAGTTTAATTGGTGAATTAAACTTTATATTATAAATTAATTTTGGATATGATTCAAAATTAATTAACGAGAGAATTAAATATTTGAAGGAGTTCAAATATTAAATATGAATTAGATTCATATTGAAACTATAGGTTAAATTTAATGTGAATGAGATTCATATTAAAACTATAGTATATGAGAGAATTATTTGAATAATGATTCAAATAGTAAATTAATTAAATATATGATATTTAATTAATGAATTAATTAATTGGAGAATTAATTAATTTAATTTAATTAAGTATGATTTGATTAAATTAATTCTATAGTTAATATTAATGTACATTTGATGCACATTAAAACTATAGGTTAAATGAGAGAGATATAATTGAATATGATTCAATTTCAAAATTAATTAAATATTGGATATTTAATTAATGTGGATTCAATTAATGAGATTAATTGAATGGCCAATTTAATTCAATTTAA
The DNA here is from genome assembly GCA_036850905.1 of Luffa acutangula. Taxonomy (NCBI): domain Eukaryota; kingdom Viridiplantae; phylum Streptophyta; class Magnoliopsida; order Cucurbitales; family Cucurbitaceae; genus Luffa; species Luffa acutangula. The sequence continues at coordinate 24,707,145 of CM072089.1, read as the reverse complement.
TATGATTCAAATTGAATTAAATACCTTATGTTATAATTGATTTAATTAATATTGTTTTAATTAAATTAATTATAATTAATTAATTAATTAAATGATTATTATTATTTAATTAATAGACGGCCAAGATCGTTTGGATTAGATCCAACGATCTAGATCTAGTAGGGTAATAACTCCCTCCCCACTTATCGTACAGTTTAGAGGGAGTTGCCCACATCATCGATCATTTTCTCTCATTTCTCACACAGAAAAGATCTCTCTCTCAGAAATTCTCTCATCCCAAAAGAAAAACACAGCAACTTGTTTGCTGCAATTTTTTTCCCTTCCAAGACTAGTTTTGGGTTCCCACAAGCCGGATCTCGATTCCCAAGAGTCATAGTAGGTGATCCGACATGGTGGTGTTCTTGGAGCATTGTGCAGTATTCTTCAAGTTCATGTAAGTACTTAGTTCTAAAATTGTTTTAGATCTAAAAATGCATGCTTAATCTAGTTTAGAAAATAAGTTTCTAATTTTGCCCAACGTACCGGTTTTCTCTAATTGAAATTAAATCACGATCGGTGAAAACCGCTTCCGCTAGAGGATTCAATTCCTTCAGCTGGAGCATCTGGTTCTATTCTAGATGTGGAACCACCTTATGTGCCGCCCCCACCTTATGTACCACCTCTACCTTTTCCACAAAGGCAAAGGCCTAAGAATCAGGATGGTCAATTTAAAAAGTTTTTAGAGATTCTTAAGCAATTGCATATAAATATCCCTTTAGTAGAAGCTATTGAGCAAATGCCTAATTATGCTAAATTTCTTAAGGATATTTTAACTAAAAAGAAGAGGTTAGGTGAGTTTGAAACTGTATCTCTTACTGAGGAATGCAGTGCTATTCTTAAGAATGGGCTACCACCCAAGGCTAAGGATCCAGGATCATTTACTATACCTGTGTCTATAGGTGGAAAAGAATTAGGTAGAGCACTATGTGATTTAGGTGCAAGCATGAACCTTATGCCTCTTTCGGTCTATCGGAAGCTAGGTATTGGTGAAGTTAGACCTACCATAGTCACACTCCAACTAGCTGATAGGTCTATCACATATCCAGAAGGTAAAATTGAGGATGTCTTAGTGAAAGTGGATAAATTCATCTTTCCTGTTGATTTTATTATTTTAGACTATGAGGCTGATAAAGATGTCCAAATTATTCTAGGTCGTCCATTTTTGGCTACTGGTAGGGCGTTAATAGATGTTCAGAAAGGGGAATTAACAATGAGAGTTTGTAATGAGGAAGTGAAATTTAATGTGTTTAAAGCCATGAAGTATCCAGATGAAATGGAAGATTGCTCTTTCATTAGGATTCTGGAGAGCACAATTGTTGAGACAGCAATACAGGATTCGGCTGACAAGCATTTGGAAGATCATGGAGAGGTTATTGTAGAGGATTTAGAAGTTTGTTTGTTAGAAAGAAAAAATGAAAAAGAATTGGTTAGGTGTGAGGATGTTTTTGAGTCTTTAGATTTAGATCAAAGGAAGACCCCTCCTATTAAGCCATCCCTGATTGAGCACCTACTTTAGATTTGAAGCCCTTGCCGGATCATCTAAAGTATGTGTATCTTTGGGAAGGTGAGACGTTGCCCATTATTGTTGCATCAGATTTAATGCCGGAGCATGAAGAGGCCTTAATAAAGTTGCTGCAGCAATACCGCAAGGCTATCAGTTGGACATTGGCTGACATTCAGGGAATTAGCCCATCTTTTTGTATGCAAAAAATCACTCTAGAGGAGGGATCATTTAGGAGTATTGAGCAACAAAGAAGGCTTAACCCTGCAATGAAAGAGGTTGTTAAAAAGGAGGTGATTAAATGGTTGGATGTTGGGATCATTTATCCAATTGCCGATAGCAATTGGGTAAGCCCTGTCCAATGTGTTCCTAAGAAAGGAGGTGTCACTGTGGCGAGCAATAAAGACAATGAGTTGATCCCAACTAGGAATTACTGGCTGGAGGGTTTGCATGGACTACATGAGGCTTAATAAAGCTACCCGTAAGGACCATTTCCCTCTACCATTTATTGACCAGATGTTGGATAGATTGGCTGGTCAGGCCTACTACTGTTTCTTAGATGGTTATTCTGGGTATAACAAGATTACTATTGTCCCTGAGGATGAGGAAAAAACCACTTTCACCTGCCCTTATGGGACGTTTGCTTTCAGGCGAATGCCTTTTTGCCTTTGCAATGCTCCAGCAACATTTCAGCAGTGTATGTTAGCAATTTTTTTCTGATATGATTGAGTCCACTGTTGAGGTATTTATGGACGATTTTTTAGTTTTTGGAGGGTCTTTTCAGAGTTGTTTAGATAATTTAGGTAAGGTATTAAAAAGATGTGAGGATACCCATCTAGTTCTCAATTGGGAGAAATACCACTTCATGGTGAAGGAGAGCATAGTGTTAGGTCATAGGATTTCTAAGAATGGTTTAGAAGTTGATAGAGCTAAAATTGAGGTTATTGAGAGACTAGAACCACCAAATTCAGTGAAAGGAATTCAGAGTTTTTTAGGTCATGCTGGATTTTATAGGAGGTTCATAAAAGATTTTTCCAAAATCAGTAAACCTCTTTGTAACTTATTGTGTACTGATCCTGTTTTTGACTTTAATGCAGATTGTACGGAGGCTTTTGAGACTTTAAAGGCTACTTTAATCTCAGCACCCATTCTTTGTGCACCTAATTGGAATTTACCATTTCAGGTAATGTGTGATGCGTGTGATGCTGCGGTAGGTGCTATGATGGGGCAAAAGTAGGGCAAATTTATCCATCCTATATATTATGCAAGCAATGTTTTAAATGAGGCACAAATCAACTATGCAACTACTGAAAATGAGTTGTTAGCTGTTGTGTTTGCTTTTGAGAAATTCCAGCCATATTTGGTTGGATCCAAAGTCACAGTGTTCACGGATCATGCAGCAATAAGGTATTTAATGTCTAAAAAAGATGCAAAGCCTAGACAAATTCGTTGGGTTTTATTATTGTAGGAGTTCGACTTAGAGATAAAGGATAAGAAGCGATCATAGAATGTCATTGTAGATCATTTGTCTTGTCTTGATCCATCATCATCTTTGCTGAAGCAATCTGCCATTTCTGATTCTTTTCCAGATGAACAGCTCTTTGCTGTTGAGATAAAAGTAGTCAGGGATGTCCCTTGGTATGCTGATATTGCCAACTTTTTGGTAAAAGGGGTCACTCCTATTGATATGCGTTGGAGGCAGAAGAAAAAGTTTAAGCATGATGCAAAATTTTTCTATTGGGATGAGCCATTTATGTATAAGCAATGCTCTGACGGTATTATTCGTAGGTGTGTTTCAGGTGATGAAGCAAAGGAAATCCTGGAGCAATGTCACTCTTCACCGTATGGAGGTCATTTCAGCGGTCAGAGGACAGCTATGCGGATTTTGCACTGTGGATTCTTCTGGCCTACCTTATTTAAGGATGCCCATTGGTTTTACAAGCAATGTGATGCTTGCCAAAGGAGAGGAAACTTGGGGCCTAGAGATGAAATGCCTCTCACATACATTTTGGAAGTTGAATTATTCGATGTATGGGGTATTGACTTTATGGGGCCATTTCCCCCTTCTAATGGTAATGTTTTTATCTTATTGGCAGTTGATTACGTGTCGAAGTGGGTAGAGGCCATCGCATGCCATCAGAGTGATTCTAAGACAGTAGCAAGGTTTCTTCAATCGCACATTGATAACTGCCCAAAAGGTAGTTATTTAGGCCTCAATTATATAGGGATTTGTGTGTCCTTTATGTTTATTAGGGTTGGTTTTGGATAGATATTACATGTTTTAACCCATTTGGAAGAATGGAAGCTTTGGAAATTATTTTGTGCAGATTATGCTGCTAAGCGACTGGAGGGAGAAAATTCTATGCTGCAGCAAAACTGGGAACAGAAACTGCCACATCACAGCTCGTTAGCTAACTTCATGAACCGACTTCTGTTGAGTTATTTTCGTGATAAAGGATCAAGGAGAGCCTTACACGTGTCTTAGTTGACCTAATTCAAGCCTCCCATCCTTCTATAAAAGGAAGTAGCCATCAAAGTCAAATTCATTCCATGTTTTCCCTTGGAAGCCGAATAGTATAGGGAGATTGAAGATCATCAAGAACACCATCATCCGCAAGCTGATTAGGGAGTTTATTTTCTTTATTAACTTGTGGTTATGGACATGCATACTCAGATTGTAATTCGTATTCCTATGCCTGTTATGAACTAAGTAGCTTAAGGCGTTGGTTAGGAATAATGTGATTACTGTGCTTCATCTCTAGTAATATATTGACTATCGCATTTTGGTTAATTGTTGTGCTTAATCTCATTGTATGCCCGCCTGGCCAGCCGGTGGATAGCTCTCTCTAGTTTCAGGGATGATTTAGAGAGTGTGTGGCAATTATCCACACTACGATCATTGTGTATTGGTGAACGCCAGTGACTGAGCTAGGGATAGCCAGTTGCCTAGTGCTTGATCGGTCGCTCTTCATTGGGTTTGAAACATATCCCAAAAGATCCGGAGTTCCGAGAGGAATACGCTAATAATACTGCGAGAAATGCATGATCAATAATATTGCTAGAGCATATCTTAGAACAATCACTAAAGCCTAACCAGCGCCTGTCTTTAATCTGTCTGTTTATTTGTTTACTCGTTGTTCTGTCATTTATTTTGCTTCAGCATAATTCTGATAAAACCCAAATCATTTTATTATTCTTGAAACCATTAAAAAGTTACGCAAAATAGATAAAGTGGAAGCTCATTCAGACCTTGGATTGATAAATATTACTTGCTACAGACTGTGTATACTTGCACAGGAATTCTAGAGTATTTTATACTATATCTTTACTCACTCTAGGAACCCAACAAGTTTTTGGCGCCGTTGTCGGGGACTTGAATAAGTTTTTATCTGTTCTGTTTTGTGTACGTGTTTTGGTGGTTTGGTGCTAGAACTTTTTGATTGTTTCTTTTGTTTTTGCAGGTGTGATTTTGGTGCATGAGCGATCCGCCTGGGGTACTGTTTGAGCTTGATCCAGAAATTGAGAGAACATTTAGGAACAGAAGGAGGGAGCAGCGCAGAAACCAGATGGAGAACGCCCCGCAACTTCCGCAGGTTCCTGAAGGTCCAGCAGCAGCAAACCCCCAGCAGAATCCGTTGCTGCAGCAAAACCCACTGTTTGAGCAAAATGAGCAACGAAATAATCAGGCTGAGAATCCTATCTTGATAGCGAACGATAGGACCAGAGCCATTCGAGCGTATGCTGTCCCGATGTTTAATGAGTTGAATCCAGGGATTGCACGTCCCCAAATCCAAGCGGCGAATTTTGAAATGAAATCGGTAATGTTTCAGATGTTGCAAACCGTGGGGCAATTCCATGGTTTGACATCTGAAGACCCTCATTTACATCTTAAGTCTTTTCTAGGAGTTAGTGATTCTTTTTTGATTCAAGGAGTGCCTAGAGATGCTCTTAGATTAACTTTGTTCCCGTATTCTCTTAGAGATGGAGCAAAATCATGGTTAAGCTCTTTTGCTCCAGGATCAATTAGGACGTGGGATGAGTTAGCTGAAAATTTTTTGAGTAAATATTTCCCACCTAATAGAAATGCTAAATTAAGGAGTGAAATAGTAGGGTTTAGGCAACTTGAGGATGAGACTTTTAGTGAGGCTTGGGAAAGGTTTAAGGAGCTTTTGCGAAAGTGTCCCCACCATGGTTTACCTCATTGTATTCAAACGGAAACATTTTACAATGGTTTAAATGGAGTAACTCAAGGTATGGTCGATGCTTCGGCTGGAGGGGCCCTTTTGGCAAAAACTTTTGATGAAGCCTATGAAATTTTAGAAAGAATATCTATTAATAGTTGTCAGTGGTCGGATGTTAGAGGCACAAATAAAAAGGTTAAGAGTGTGTTAGAGGTTGATGGTGTGTCCACCATTAGGGCTGATCTTGCAATGATTGCTAACGCTCTTAAGAATGTGACAATGATTAGTCATCAGCAGCCACCAGCTATGGAGCCTGCAGCAGTGGTGAACCAAGTCACGGACGAAGCATGTGTCTATTGCGGTGAAGACCACAACTACGAGTTTTGCCCTAGCAATCCAGCTTCTGTGTTTTTTGTAGGTAATCAGAGGAACAACCCTTATTCTAACTTCTATAATCCAGGTTGGTGCAACCACCCCAACTTCTCATGGGGAGGTCAAGGAAATAACGTACAAGCGCAACAGAAGATGAACCAGCCGGGATTTGCTAAAGCGCAGGTAATGCCCCAGCAAAGTAAGCAGGCTTTGCCCTAGCAAAATTCGGGAAATTCTCTCGAGGCGATGATGAAAGAATTTATGGCTCGCACAGATGCCGCAATTCAAAGTAATCAAGCTTCGATGAGGGCCCTGGAATTGCAAGTGGGTCAGCTAGCTAATGAGCTGAAGGCAAGGCCTCAAGAGAAACTTCCATTAGATACTGAACACCCTCGAAGGGAAGGTAAGGAGCAGGTAAAGGCAGTAACTCTTAGGAGTGGTAAGCCACTAGAAGAGTCTAGAAAGACCCAGGATTTAAATAGTAATAGTGATAATAATGTTGTTGTCGAGAAAGAGTTGGAGTCTGGTCAGGGTGCTGGAGGTAGCAAAGAGAATGCTAGAGCATCTGGTTCTGTGCCAGATGTAGAACCACCATATATACCGCCCCCACCGTATGTACCACCTCTACCTTTTCCACAAAGGCAAAAGCCTAAGAATCAGGATGGTCAATTTAGAAAGTTTTTAGAGATTCTTAAGCAGTTGCATATAAATATCCCTTTAGTAGAAGCTATTGAGCAAATGCCTAATTATGCTAAATTTCTTAAGGATATTTTGACTAAAAAGAAGAGGTTAGGTGAGTTTGAAACTGTATCTCTTACTGAGGAGTGTAGTGCTATTCTTAAGAATGGGCTACCAACCAAGGCTAAGGATCCAGGATCATTTACCATACCTGTGTCTATAGGTGGAAAAGAGTTAGGTAGAGCACTCTGTGATTTAGGTGCAAGCATTAACCTTATGCCTCTTTCGGTCTATCGAAAGTTAGGTATTGGTGAAGCTAGACCTACCACAGTTACACTCCAACTAGCTGATAGGTCTATCACATATCCAGAGGGTAAAATTGAGGATGTCTTAGTGAAAGTTGATAAGTTCATATTTCCTGTTGATTTTATTATTTTAGACAATGAGGCTGATAAAAATGTCCCAATTATTCTAGGTCTTCCATTTTTGGCTACTGGTAGGGCATTAATAGATGTTCAAAAAGGAGAATTAACAATGAGAGTCTGTAATGAGGAAGTAAAATTTAATGTCTTTAAAGCCATGAAATATCCAGACGAAATGGAGGATTGCTCCTTCATCAGGATTCTGGAGAGTACAGTTATTGAGACAGCAATAAAGGATTCGGCTGATAAGCATTCGGAAAAGCATGGAGAGGTTAGTATAGAAGATTTTAAATTTTGTTCTTTAGATAGAAAAAATGAAAAAGAATTGTTTAGGTGTGAGGATGTTTTTGAGTCTTTAGATTTAGATCAAAGAAAGGCTCCCCCAATTAAGCCATCCCTGATTGAGGCACCCACTTTAGATTTGAAACCTTTATCGGATCATCTAAAGTATGTGTATCTTGGGGAAAGTGAGACGTTGCCCATTATTGTTGCATCAGATTTAATGCCGGAGCATGAAGAGGCCTTAATAAAATTGCTGCAGCAATACCGCAAAGCTATAGGTTGGACATTGGCTGATATTCAGGGAATTAGCCCATCTTTTTGTATGCATAAAATCACTCTAGAGGAGGGATCCTTTAGGAGTATTGAGCAACAAAGAAGGCTTAATCCTGCAATGAAAGAAGTGGTTAAAAAGGAGGTGATTAAATGGTTGGATGCTGGCATCATTTATCCGATTGCAGACAGCAATTGGGTGAGCCCTTTCCAATGTGTTCCTAAGAAAGGAGGTGTTACGGTGGTAAGCAATAAAAATAATGAGTTGATCCCCACAAGGACAGTAACTGGCTGGAGGGTTTGTATGGATTACAGAAGGCTTAATAAAGCCACCCGAAAGGATCATTTCCCTCTACCATTTATCGACCAGATGTTGGATCGATTGGCTGGTCAGGCCTACTACTGTTTCTTGGATGGTTATTCTGGGTATAACCAGATTACTATTGCTCCTGAGGATCAGGAGAAAACCACTTTCACCTGTCCTTACGGGACATTCGCTTTTAGGAGAATGCCTTTTGGCCTTTGCAATGCTCCAGCAACATTTCAGCGGTGTATGTTAGCAATTTTTTCTGATATGATTGAATCCACTGTTGAAGTATTTATGGACGATTTTTCAGTTTTTGGAGGGTCTTTTCAGAGTTGTTTAGATAATTTAGGTAATGTGTTAAAAAGATGTGAGGATACCCATCTAGTTCTTAATTGGGAGAAGTGCCACTTCATGGTGAAGGAGGGCATAGTGTTAGGTCATAGGATTTCTAAGAATGGTCTAGAAGTTGATAGAGCTAAAGTTGAGGTTATTGAAAGACTAGAGCCACCGAATTCAGTGAAGGGAATTCGGAGTTTTTTAGGACATGCTGGTTTTTATAGGAGGTTCATAAAGGATTTTTCCAAAATCAGTAAACCTCTTTGTAACTTATTGTGCACTGATCATGTTTTTGACTTTAATGCAGATTGTAGGAAGGCATTTGAAACATTGAAGGCTGCTTTAATCTCAGCACCCATTCTCTGCGCACCTAATTGGAATTTGCCATTCGAGGTAATGTGTGATGCGAGTGATGCTGCAGTAGGTGCAATGCTGGGGCAGAAGCAGGGAAAATTTATTCATCCTATATATTATGCAAGCAAGGTTTTAAATGAGGCACAGGTCAACTACACAACTACTGAAAAGGAGTTGTTAGCTGTTGTGTTCGCTTTTGAGAAGTTTCGGCCATATTTGGTTGGATCCAAAGTCACGATGTTCACGGATCATGCAGCAATAAGGTATTTAATGTCAAAGAAAGATGCAAAGCCTAGACTAATTCGTTGGGTTTTATTACTGCAGGAATTCGACTTGGAGATAAAGGACAAGAAGGGATCAGAGAATGTCATTGCAGATCATTTATCTCGTCTTGATCCATCATCATCTTTGCTGGAGCAATCTGCCATTTCCGATTCTTTTCCAGATGAGCAGCTTTTTGCTGTTGAAGTAAAGGTAGTTAGGGATGTCCCTTGGTATGCTGATATTGCAAACTTTTTGGTAAAGGGAGTCACTCCTATTGACATGGATTGGAGGCAGAAGAAAAAGTTTAAGCATGATGCAAAATTTTTCTTTTGGGATGAGCCATTTATGTATAAGCAATGCTCTGACGGTATTATTCGTAGGTGTGTTTCAGGTGCTGAAGCAAAGGAAATCCTGGAGCAATGTCACTCTTCGCCGTATGGAGGCCATTTAAGCGGTCAAAGGACAGCTATGAGGATTTTGCATTGCGGATTTTTCTGGCCTACGTTATTCAAGGATGCCCATTGGTTCTACAAGCAATGTGATGCTTGCCAAAGGAGGGGAAATTTGGGGCCAAGAGATGAAATGCCTCTTACTTACATTTTAGAAGTTGAATCATTCGATGTATGGGGTATTGACTTTATGGGGCCATTTCCCCCTTCTAATGGCAATGTTTTTATCTTATTGGCAGTTGATTACGTGTCCAAGTGGGTGGAGGCCATTGCATGCCATCAGAGTGATGCCAAGACAGTAGCAAGGTTTCTTCAATCGCACATCTTTGCGCGGTTCGGGACACCTAGAGCTCTAATAAGTGATGAGGGTACACATTTTGTTAATAATATCTTAACTAAGCTTTTAGCTAAGTATGGAATCAAGCACAGGATAGCTACCCCTTATCACCCATAAGCAAATGGTCAAGCTGAAATTAGTAATAGAGAAATTAAATCAATTCTAGAGAAAGTAGTCCATCCATCTAGAAAGGATTGGTCCTTTAGGTTGGATGAGGCTCTTTGGGCTTACAGGACAACTTATAAGACTCCTCTAGGTATGTCTCCCTATAGGTTAGTATATGGGAAAGCTTGCCATTTACCATTAGAGCTTGAGCATAAAACATTTTGGGCTTTGAAAAAGTTAAATTTTGATTTGAGTCGTGCAGGAGCAATAAGAATGTTGCAGCTTAATGAGTTAGAAGAATTTCGTCAATTTTCTTACGAGAATGCAAAAATGTATAAAGAAAAGACTAAGCTATGGCATGACAAGAAAATAAAATCTAAAGAATTTGTCAAGGGTCAGAAAGTTTTGCTTTATAATTCTAGATTAAAACTATTTCCTGGAAAATTGAAATCTAAATGGTCAGGACCATTTATTGTGGTTGAAGTTTTTCCCAATGGAGCAATTACTTTGCAGGATGAAAAAGATGGGAGAGTATTCAAGGTGAATGGACAGCGTGTGAAAAATTATTGGGGTGAGGAATTTCAGGCGAAGTATCCTTCCCTAAGGTTGGTTGATGATTGAGAGAGCATGATTTTTGCGGGAGCATTTCATAGAGCAAAATTTTGAGCTCCCAGGATTTGTATTGATTTTATTTTTTCACTAGTTTGATTTTAATTTCGGTTATGTTAGATTTGATTTTGCATGGTTTATTAGATTTTATCTTTAGGGTATTCTTTTATTATTGGTAGTTTAGGTTTTATCTATTCTTTTTTTTTTTTAAAATTTGATTTGATTTGATTTTCTTAGATTATCTTTGTATTATCTTTTAATTGGTTTGATTTTTATTAGATTTGATCTAGTTTTTATTTTTTTCAGTTATTTGAATTATGTTTTGTTTATTCGGCTTCTTTTGAGAATAAACGATTAAGTTTGATTTGATCGGTTCAAGTTTAATTTGAAAGATTTGATTTTTCTATTTTGAAATTTAAATTCCGTATCTAAGATTTGGCAGGTTCAGAAGATTGTTGCAGCAAAGATAATGCTGGAGCAAATTTTCCGCACGAATAGGAACGATTTTAATGTGAGTAATTATTTTTACCGTTGGGATTTTTGAATTTCTATGGCAGGTGAATTGCAGGGATGCTGCCACATGTCGTGTAGGGACAATCCAACGGTTTAGCCGTTGACAGCATGCCATTATTTCCCATAGATGATTGGAGTTCCACAATTTTACCGTTAGGGATTTGAATTGCAACTTAATTGTGAACGGTAAAACCATTTATTACGGAGAAAATTCTTTTGGTTAGGATTTCAAATTGCTGGAGCCTTATTTATTTGCAGACATTGGTAAGTCTTCTTTTTACTTCGCCTTCTTGTTTCAATCTTGCCATCTATGTTCTTTCTTTCTACTTTACATTCTCTGCAAAATCTTTTGAGTTATCTATGGCCAAAACAAGAGCTAGGAAAGAGAGGGAGAGTGAAGAAGAGGAGGTGCCGGTCACGCCGGAAGTGCAAAAAGGGAAAACCAAAAAGAAAAGAACGCCAGAGGAAATGGAAGCAAAGAAAAGGAGAAGGCAGCAAAGGGCTGCAGAACAGGAGGAAGTTCAGGAGGTGGCAGACGTTGTTGCCACTACTGCGGAGGAAGGAAGTACTCAAGAACCTGAAGTACAAAACCCAGATACGGTTCAAGAAAAGATTGCTGAGAAAAATCAAGAAACAGAGGTTGTAGAGCAGGCAGAAGGTGAGCCTAACAAGGAAAAAACACCGGAGCTGGCACAGGAGGCTCATGTTGAAGTCATTCTACCTGAACCGCCCAGACGCCGCCGCATCAAGAGGAAGGCGGGTCGCGTGAGGGTGCTTCGGAACACTCCATCACCTCCGACGTCGGACTCTGAGGAAGAAAGAAGGGAAGCTGAGAATAAGGAAAAAGAAGAAGAGGCAAGAAAGGCAGAAGAAGAGTGTTTGCGTGAACAGAGAGAAAGCAAGGGCAAAGGAATTGTCGAAGCATCGGGAGAAATTGAGGAGCCGAGGGCACCATTCATTCGCTTCGTCAACGATCTTGCTCGAGCAAAATACCAGGAGGTACTAAAGCGGGACTTCTTGTTCGAACGAGGATTTGGCAGTAATTTGCCCAGGTTCTTGGAGTCTGGAATAGTGAATCTCGGGTGGAGGAAATTTTGTGCGAAACCAGAACCTGTCAATTCCAACATTGTTCGGGAATTTTACGCCAATCTTGATGTTAAGAATGATTTTGAGGTTATCGTTCGAGGAGTGCCTGTGCAGTGGAGTCCTGAGGCTATTAATGAATTGTTCGATCTTTAGGATTTTCCGCATGTCGTTTTTAATGAGATGGTGGTTGCACCATCTAGTGATCAACTGAGTGCGGCTGTCCGGGAGGTAGGCATTGAGGGGGCTCAATGGCGGGTGTCGCAGACGCGGAAGCATACGTTTCAAGCTGCTTATTTGAAGAGTGAAGCCAACACTTGGATGGGTTTCATCAGGCTACGCTTGCTGCCGACAACACACGACTCCACAGTATCTCGGGACAGGGTATTGCTTGCCTTTGCCATTCTTCATTCGATGAGTATTGATGTAGGCAAAATTATTTCTTCTGAGATTGTTGATTGCTGGAAAAAGAAGGTGGGGAAGCTGTTCTTTCCAAACACGATTACAATGTTATGCAGCAGGGCAGGAGTGCCCACGGTTCCAGAAGATATGATCATGTCTGATAAGGAATCATTGACACACCTAATCTGGCGTGGCTTCAGCGTACGCAAGAGGCTCGCCAGGGAGGGTTGGTGTATGGCGTTAATCAGATCCTAGAGCATCTGACAGTGTTGACCAGTAGGTTAGAATTTGCTGAAAGGCAAGCTCAGACATATTGGACTTATGCTAAAAGGAGAGATGATGCGCTCAGGGGGGCCTTGCAAACTAATTTCTCAAGACCATATCAGGCCTTTCCAGTGTTTCCCGATGATTTGTTTAATCTTTGGATACCACCCCCGCCTGTTGAACGAGAAGAGGATGTGGATGAAGAGCAGGGTCAGGAAGATTGATGGATGGAATGATCTTCAGCGAGCATTATTTTTGTTCTTATCATTTTGTTTGCTCGCGCATATCTGACCCCGTTTGCTTAATATGTTTGCTTGTTCCTTTTTAATTTTTCTGCTTTAAAAATATATATCTGCTATGTAATTTCTTTTCTTATGTTTTTAAATGAAATTTCTAGATGTTTCTATTCCATGAGCACTGAGTAACTCTAACTTAACTAATTTTCTTCTGAATTTTTGAAGCTTGGACTGATTACGCTTAATTAGATTAAGGTATTCTGATCTCCAGAAACCTTTTGCTTGAGCATTTCTTCTAGCCTGGACTTTTGCTGCGGCAAAGAAGATTTTGACGGTAGTATTGACTTATATGATCCACTTTAAGCTTAATCCTAGTCCCATGTTTAGTTTAAAAATTCAGATAGAAAAATTTAAGTTTGGGGGTATAATTTGCAAAATTAATGATTCATTGGGGACAACGAATAATTCAAGTTTGGGAGACTTTTTGCTACTCCAATTATTTTGCTCGAGCATTCCTCTCCTTCAAATTAAAATTTGCTAGGTTATTGAGTAACCGGGGACATTTGTGATACCCACAGTTTGTCTTCGCGTTAAAAGATGACCTAGGAAATGTGAAAAAAAAATGAGAAATATGAGAAAAAAAATTTATTATTTGCTGAAAAAAATATTTGTTGAAGATTTTGCTGAAAAAAATTGACGGAGCAAAAGTTTTGAAGGATGAATGATGATCCAGCAGTTTTTCTGTCTCCCAGAACTTAGGTGAGCTTCATAATAAAATGTCGCCATTCTGAGGGGCAAGAGATGGAATAACTAAGGATTTTTGAGCTTTATAATGAGTATTGAGCCTAGTTGGTGATGAGCTTGAGGCAAGGGTATACTGCACCATAAAGTGGGTCATCCCGTGCTTAAGAGCTTATGACTGTAAGGCTGCTTTAAGTCTGGTAAATAATGATATAAACCCCTTTAAAAATATGTTTTGAAATGTCTGATAATAGAGCTAGGCTGTGGTGAGTTCTTAGAATTAAGTTGAACAGTGGTGATTATTTGTCCGTGCCGGAGGAATCATTTTGCTGCAGCAGAGCTTGGTTTTGCAGAGTGCTGAGGTAAAGGTTAAAGGTAGTATTGGATTGTCTGGTTTGATTAAGCTAATCTTTGTCTAAAGTTTTGAATTCTTGAAGGAAGGTGAGTTAGTATTGCTCGGGACGCGCAATAGTTCAAGTTTGGGGGTATGATAACTGCCCAAAAGGTAGTTATTTAGGCCTCAATTATATAGGGATTTGTGTGTCCTTTATGTTTATTAGGGTTGGTTTTGGATAGATATTACATGTTTTAACCCATTTGGAAGAATGGAAGCTTTGGAAATTATTTTGTGCAGATTATGCTCCTGAGCGACTGGAGGGAGCAAATTCTATGCTGCAGCAAAACTGGGAACAGAAACTGCCACATCACAGCTCGTTAGCTAACTTCATGAACCGACTTCTGTTGAGTTATTTTCGTGATAAAGGATCAAGGAGAGCCTTACACGTGTCCTAGTTGACCTAATTCAAGCCTCCCATCCTTCTATAAAAGGAAGTAGCCGTCAAAGTCAAATTCATTCCATGTTTTCCCTTGGAAGCCGAATAGTATAGGGAGATTGAAGATCATCAAGAACACCATCATCCGCAAGCTGATTAGGGAGTTTATTTTCTTTATTAACTTGTGGTTATGGACATGCATACTCAGATTGTAATTCGTATTCCTATGCCTGTTATGAACTAAGTAGCTTAAGGTGTTGGTTAGGAATAATGTGATTACTATGCTTCATCTCTAGTAATATATTGACTATCGCATTTTGGTTAATTGTTGTGCTTAATCTCATTGTATGCCCACCTGGCCAGCCGGTATGGATAGCTCTCTCTAGTTTCAGGGATGATTTAGAGAGTGTGTGGCAATTATCCACACTACGATCATTGTGTATTGGTGAACGCCAGTGACTGAGCTAGGGATAGCCAGTTGCCTAGTGCTTGATCGGTCGCTCTTCATTGGGTTTGAAACATATCCCAAAAGGTCCGGAGTTTCGGGAGGAATCCGCTAATAATACTGCGAGAAATGCATGATCAATAATATTGCTAGAGCATATCTTAGAACAATCACTAAAGCCTAACCAGCGCCTGTCTTTAATCTGTCTGTTTATTTGTTTACTCGTTGTTCTGTCATTTATTTTGCTTCAGCATAATTCCGATAAAACCCAAATCATTTTATTATTCTTGAAACCATTAAAAAGTTACGCAAAATAGATAAAGTGGAAGCTCATTCAGACCTTGGATTGATAAATATTACTTGCTGCAGACTGTGTATACTTGCACAAGAGTTCTAGAGTATTTTATACTATATCTTTACTCACTCTAGGAACCCAACACACATCTTTGCACGGTTTGGGACACCTAGGGCTCTAGTGAGTGATGAGGGTACACACTTTGTTAATAATATCTTAACTAAGCTTTTAGCTAAGTATGGGATTAAACATTGGATAGCTACCCCTTATCACCCACAAGCAAATGGTCAAGCTGAAATTAGTAATAGGGAAATTAAATCTATTTTAGAAAAAGTAGTCCATCCATCTAGGAAGGATTGGTCTTTTAGGTTGGATGAGGCTCTTTGGGCTTATAGGACATCCTATAAAACTTCTCTAGGTATGTTTGCCTATAGGTTAGTATATGGGAAAGCTTCTCATTTACCATTAGAGTTAGAACACAAAACGTTTTGGGCTTTGAAAAAATTAAATTTTGATCTGAGTCGTGCAGGAGCAATAAGAATGCTGCAGCTTAATGAATTAGAGGAATTTCGCCAATTTTCTTATGAAAATTCGAGAATGTATAAAGAAAAGACTAAGTTGTGGCATGACAAGAAAATTAAATCTAAAGAGTTTGTCAAAGGTCAGAAGGTTTTGCTTTATAATTCTAGATTAAAATTATTTCCTGGGAAGCTAAAATCTAAATGGTCAGGGCCATTTATTGTGATTGAGGTTTTCCCCCATGGAGCAATTACTTTGCATGATGAAAAAGATGGGAGAGTGTTCAAAGTGAATGGACAGCGTGTGAAGCATTATTGGGGAGAGGAGTTTCAGACGACATATCCTTCCCTGAAGCTGGTTGATGATTGAGAGAGCAAGATGTTTGCGGGAGCATGTTACAGAGCAAAATTTTGAGTTCCCAGTGTTTGTTTTGATTTTATTTCTCGCTGATTTATTTTTAATTTCGGTTAGGTTAGATTTGGTTTGTTTAAATTTTGCATGATTTATTTTGAGTCCGTTGTTATTTCCGTAGAATTTATTTTAGATTTTATCTATGATTTGAATTTTATTAGATTTTGTTGGATTTTATTTTTGGTTTATTTATTTATCTCATTTAATTATCTTTTAATTAGTTTAAATTAGATTTTATTAGATTAGATTAGTTTCGGTTATTTAAATTCTGTTTAGAGTCGGTTTAATAAAGATTTTCCTAATTAATTCGGTTTCAAAAATAAAAATAAAGATTTGATTTGAGTGGTTAGTATTTAAATTTCCTGATTTGATTTGTTTTGAATTTGAATTTTCTGTATCCAAGATTCTTCAGGTTGTTGCGGCAAAGTTAAGGCTGAAGCAATTCTTCCGTCCGAATAGGAAGGGATTTTTGTGAATTAATTTTTACCATTTGGATTTTGAATTTTCTGTGGGCAGGTAAATTGCATGGAGTCATCTGATGGAGCCACGTGTCACACAGGGAAGATCCAAGGGTTTAGTCGTTGGACAGCGCATCACTAATTACCATGGGCGAAGGGAATCAACAATTTTACCGTTGATGGTTTTAATTTTTCAAATTGCATGCAGAAAAATCATTTAATGAGGGCAAAATCTTTCGGTTATGATTTGATTTGCTGCAGCTCTATTTATTCTAAACCCTTCGGTAGGTACTTCTCACTCCATTTTCTTGTTACGAATCTTTGCTGGTTGAATTCTTCTTTCTTTATTGCTATTTTCTGTAAGTCCTTTGAGTCTTCAATGGCTAAAACGAGAGCGAGAAAAGAGAGAGATAATGAGGAAGAAGAGGTACCCGTTACCCCCAAGGTATAGAAAGTGAAAACAAAGAAGAAGAAGACGCCGGAGGAAAAAGAAGCGAAAAGAAGGAAAAAGCAACAAAGGGCTGCGGAACAAGAAGAGGTCCAGGAGGCAACAGAGGCTGGTGCTACCACAGTAGAAGAAGGAGACCCGCAAGAATCTGATGTACAGAACCCAGAGGAGGTTGAGCCGAGAATGGCGGATACAGAGGAAGTTCAAGAAGAGGGACATACCGAGGAAATTGAAGAGAAACAGAATGAGGATGTGCAGGCAGAGGTTGCGACTGAAAAAGAGCCAGTTCTGGAGGCTCGTGTTGAGGTCATCATGCCAGAAGCTCCGAAACGTCGCCGCATTAAGCGAAAGGCTGGGCGCGTTCAGGTGATTCAGACTGATACCCCATCACCACCGTCGTCGGATTTTGAGAAAGAGAAGGCAGAGCGAGAGGAACGAGAGAAAAAAGAAGCTGAGGACAAAATAAGAGAAGAAGCAGATAAAAAGGCTGAGGAAGAGCGGCTGCTCAAGTGAAGGGTGGAAAAGGGCAAAAGTGTTGCTGAAGCATCGGAAGAACACGATGAAATAGAAGAACCACAGTTACCATATGATCGCTTCGTCAACAATTCTGCTAGAGCAAAATACGCTGAGCTGCTGAAAAGAGACTTCCTGTTTGAAAGGATCTTCCGCATTTTCTAAGGACCGGTATTGCAGACCACGGCTGGGAGTTGTTTTGTGGGAAGCTTGAGTCTGTAAACGCACAGGTGCTGTGTGAATTTTATGCTAATATTGACAAAGAAGATGGTTTCCAGGTGATTGTTCGAGGAGTCGAGGTAGACTGGAGTCCTAGTGCTATTAACGCACTGTATAACCTTCAGAATTTCCCCCACGCAGCATATAATGAGATGGCTATAGCGCCATCTAATGAGCAACTGAGTGATGCTGTGCAGGAGGTGGGAATTGAAGGGGCACGGTGGCAGCTGTCAAAAACAGAAAAGAGGACGTTCTAGTCAGCCTATCTGAAAAGGGAAACAAATACATGGATGGGGTTTATAAGACAAAGGTTTCTTCCAACAACTCATGACTCGACGGTCTCTAGGGAACGAGTTCTGCTGGCTTTCGCGATTTTGCGCTCTCAGCATCGATGTGGGAAAAATTATTGTTAATGAAATATCTGGTTGTTGGAAAAAGAAGGTGGGGAAGTTGTTTTTCCCGAATACTATTACCATGCTTTGCAAGAGAGCAGGGGTTCCAGGAAATGAGGGAGATGTGATTCTGTTTGACAAGGGAATCATTGACACGCCTAACTTGGCGCGACTTCAGCGTATGCAGGAAGTACGTCAAGGTGGGCTTGTCTACGACATCAATACGATTTTAGAAAAACTGGTACTTTCGGCCAGTAGGCAAGAGTTTGCCGAGAGGCAAGCTTTGACCTTCTGGAACTATGTTAAAAGTCGTGATGCCAATCTGAAGAAGGCGCTACAAGAGAATTTTTCCAAGTCGTATCCAGCCCTTCCAGCATTCCCTGAAGATTTATTGAACCCCTGGATTCCACCCCCACCGATTGAAAGAGAAGAAGAGGATGATGAAAATGAGTCGGGCCAAGAGGACTGACGGATGAAGTGGCCCTGAGCGAGCATAATTTTTTATCTTAAATTTTTGTTTGTTCGCGCATTTTCTACCTTCCTTTTGTGTTGATATTTTGTTTGCTTCTTTTTAATTTTTCTGCTTCTAAAAAATATATATGCTTTTGTAATTGTTTTTTCTATCCTAGATGTTTCTGTTCTCTAAGCACTGAGTAACTCTAACTTAACTAATTTTCTTCTGAATTTTGAATCTTGGACTGGTTAAGCTTAATTAGATCAAGGTATTCTGATCTCCAGAAACCTTTTGCTTGAGCATTTCTTCTAGCCTGGTCTGTTGCTGCGGCAAAGAAGATTTTGGAGGTAGTGTCGACTTTTATGATCCACTTTAAGCTTATTTCTAGTCCCACACTTAGATTAAAAATTCAGATAGAAAAATTTAAGTTTGGGGGTATAATTTGCAAAATTAATGATTCATTGGGGACAATGAATAATTCAAGTTTGGGGGACTTTTTGCTACTCCAATTGTTTTGCTCAAGCATTCCTCTCCTTCATTTAAAAATTTGTTAGGTTGTTGAGTAACCGGGGACATTTGTGATACCCACAGTTTGTCTTCGCGTCAAAAGATGACCTAGGAAATGTGGAAAAAATGAGAAAACTTATTTGCTTAAAAAATTGTTTGTTGAAAATTTTGCTGAGAAAATTCATGGAGCAAAGGTTTTGAAGGATGAATGTTAATCCAGCAGTTTTTCTGTCTCCCAGAAGTTAGGTGAGCTTCATCATAAAATGTTGCCATTCTGAGGGGCAAGAGATAGAATAACTAAGAATTTTTTAGCTTTATAAAGAGTATTGAGCACTAGTTGGTGATGAGTTTGAGGCAAGGGTATACTGCATCATAAAGTGGGTCATCCCATGCTTAAGAGCTTATGACTGTAGGGCTGCTTTAAGTCTGAAAAACAAAAATATAAACCCCTTGAAAATGCATTTTGAATGTCTGATAATAGAGCTAGGTTGTGGCGAGTTCTTAGAATTGAGTTAAAAGTGGTGATTATTTGTCCATGCCGGAGGAATTATTTTGCTGCAGCAGAGCTTGGTTTTGCAGAGTGCTCAGGTAAAGGTTGAAGGTAGTGTTGGATTGTCTGATTTGATTAAGCTACTTCTTTGTCTAATGCTTTGAATTCTTAAGGAAAGTACAGTTAGTATTGCTCGTGACGCGCAATAGTTCAAGTTTGGGGGTGTGATAACTGTCCAAAAGGTAGTTATTTAGGCCTCATTTCTATAGGGATTTGTGTGTCTTTTGTGCTTAATAGAGTTGGTTCTAGATATATATTATATGTTTTAACCCATTTGTAAGAATGGAAGCTTTGGAAGTTATTTTATGCAGAATGCATTGCTGAGCGGCGGGAGGGAGCAAATTCTGTGTTGCAGCAAAGCTAGGAGCAAAACTGCCACGTCACAGCTCGTTAGCCATGTTGATAAACCGAATTATGTTGAGTTATTCTCGTGATAGAAGAGCAAGGAGAGCCATCCACGTGTCTAGGTTGACCTAAGTCAAGCCTCCTATCCTTCTATAAAAGGAAGTAGCCGCCCAAGTCAAATTCATTCCACTTTTGGGAGAAAAACATTCCATTCTGGGAAAGTTACTTCCATCTTTGGGAGCCGAATAGAGGAGAGATTGGAGACCACCTAGAAGACCATCATTGCAAGCTGATTTAGGAGATTAATATTTCCTTTCATTATCTTGTAGTTATGGACATGCTTACTCAGATTGTAACTTGTGTTTCCATGGATCTTATGAAAACTAAGTAGCTTTAGGCGTTGGTTAGGATCAATGTGATTACCGTGCTTATTTCTAGTAATAAATATTGATTAATGCATCTTGATTAATTGTTGTGTTCATTTCTATTTTATGCCCGCATGGCCAGCCGGTATGAGTACCTCTCTCTAGTTTCAGGGATGATTTAGGGAGTGTGTGGCGATTAATCACACTAGATCATTGTGTATTGGTGAACGCCTGTGACTGAGCTAGGGATAGCCAGTTGCCTAGTGCTCGATCGGTAGTACTTCATTGGGGTTGAAACACATTCCAAAAGATCCGGAGTTCCGAGAGGAATCTGCTAATAAGACTGCGAGAGTTTTGCATGATCAATAACATTGCTAGAGCATCTTTTAAAACAATTACTAAATCTTGACCAACGCCTGTCTCTAATCTGTCTGCCTATTTGATTATTTTTGTTATGTCATTTATTTTGCTTCAACATTATTCTTATAAAAACCAATCATTTTTACCATCTTTGAAACCATTAAAGAGTTATATAAAATAGATAAAGTGGAAACTAGTTCAGGCCTTGGATTGATAATACTTATTACTTGTTGTGGACTGTGTATACTTTCACAGAGTTCTAGAGTTATTTATACCATATTTTTACTCACTCTAGGAACCCAACAACAACCTATCTACAAATAAGAAATGCAAGAAAGCAGATAAGAGACTCACTAACCTATCAATGCAAAACAAACAAAAACAAGACAAACAAAAACAAGTAAAGATAACTAGACCCTAATTCTTATCACCTATCAAAGAATAAATCAATAAAAGAATAGAAAAGGTGAAAGGAAAACTCTTATAGGCGTTTGAAGAATGATGGAAGATAATCATCAATATCTTCCACCAATCTGCTGAAGACACTCCTGATAATTTTCTCTCGAATTTCAGCGTATATCAGGTAGTTTCTACATTGCAGCCTCATATGTTCCAAGTCTCACCTCCGCGCCACCAGATCATCTTCAGGCTCGAGTTGCGGTGCTTGTTGCAGAGGATTTTCTGTTGGAGTTTGCGATTAATTTGCGGCCGCATCTGCCACTTCTACTGTAGTGGAGGCTTCTAGAAGTGGCTTCGAGGCTTAAGTTGCAAGAGGTGTAGATTGAGCCTTCTTTTCAGGGGAAGTCACCTGCAGTCGGGAATTAGCAATGAGCTTCATTATCAAGCTCAAATCGATGGAAGTCTAGGCAGTCTCCCTTTCCTCTTGAGCCTCGGGCTCAACTCTTGCTAGCCTACATAACTTGGTGATCGAGGTTGGGAAGAAGAGCCTCCCTACATTCTTGTGGCCGCAAGCCAGGATCTCATTCCAGATGATTCAGCCTAAGTTGAGATCCAGGCCCTTATTCATGCTGTACAACAGCATGACACGTTCTTAGGAGATGATTCACCCTAAGTTGAAAGTTTCGAAGTTGTTTCAGTTCTAAGCACTGAGCATTCCTAACGTAACTAATTTTCTTTTGAATTTTTGAAGCTTGGACTAGTTAGCTTAATTAGATTAAGGTGTTCTGATCTCCAGAAAGCTTTAGCTCGAGCATTTCTTCTAGCCTTGTCATCGCTGCGGCAAGAAGATTATGAGGTAGTGTTGAATTATTTGATCCACCTTAAGCTTAATTCTAGTCCCACGCTTAGTTTAAAAATCAAATAGAAAAAGTATGTTTGGGGGACTTTTTGCTACTCCACTTGTTTTGCTCGAGCATTCCTCTCCTTCATAATTATTTTTCTAGGTTGTTGAGTAACCAACGACAATTGTGATACCCACAGTTTGTCTTTGCGTCAAAAGATGACCTAGGAAATATTGAAAAAAATGATGATTATTATTAGCTGTAAAAAAAAATTCTTGTCAATTTTGCTGAGAAAATTCATGGATCAAAAGTTTTGAAGGATGAATGACAATTTAGCAGTTTTCTGTCTCGTAGGGCTTAGGTGAGCTTCATCATAAAATGTCGCCATTCTGAGAAGCAAGGGATAAAATAGCTAAGAATTTTTCAGCTTAGCAATGAGTATTTAGCCTAGTTGGTGATAAGTTTGAGGCAAGGGTATACTGCAGCATAAAGTGGGTCATCCCATGCTTAAAAGCTTATGGTTGTAGGGCTGCTTTAAGTCTGAAATACAAAAGTATAAACCCATTAAAAATGTGTTTTAATATGTCTGATAATAGAGATAGGTTGTGGCAAGTTCTTAGGATTGGGATAAAGGTGGTGATTATTTGTCCATGCTGGAAGAATTATTTAGTTGCAGCAGTGCTTGGTTTATAACTTGCAAAAAGCAAGTTATTTCTTCTTTAAACATAGGCTAAAATGAGGCTAAAAGATATATTGATGCGTTGTTGCGACGTAGTAAGTAAGGAAAATGCGATTGTTTCCTTTGGGAGGCTATATTAATTATAGATGCGATACCAAATTATAGAAATGTAAGGCGCTAACGCATTAAAAATGCAATTGTTTATTGCCCAAGTTTTCTTCAGCGCAGGTGCAAATCCCAAAACGCTTGTGAAAGGAAAGATGGATGAAAAGACCGTGCTGACACATAGCTGATGTACAAGCTGGTAGAAGATAACTAGGGCACGTTTGCGAATTCCTTGGAGAAGTCAGCTTCCTCTGCCTATAAGAAGCATCCACAAGCCAAAGAAAAAGAGGGCGGAATGGAGGAGAGAGAAAGCACGAGAAAGCAAAGAGAAAGAGAAATCACAGAAGGTCACTGTTGGGTTCTTAGAGTGAGTAAAGATATAGTATAAAATACTCTAGAATTCCTGTGCAAGTATACACAGTCTGCAGCAAGTAATATTTATCAATCCAAGGTCTGAATGAGCTTCCACTTTATCTATTTTGCGTAACTTTTTAATGGTTTCAAGAATAATAAAATGATTTGGGTTTTATCGGAATTATGCTGAAGCAAAATAAATGACAGAACAACGAGTAAACAAATAAATAGACAGATTAAAGACAGGCGCTGGTTAGGCTTAAGTGATTGTTATAAAATATGCTCTAGCAATATTATTGATCATGCATTTCTCGCAGTATTATTAGCGGATTCCTCCCGGAACTCCGGATCTTTTGGGATGTGTTTCAACCCCAATGAAGAGCGACCGATCAAGCACTAGGCAACTGGCTATCCCTAGCTCAGTCACTGGCGTTCACCAATACACAATGATCGTAGTGTGGATAACTGCCACACGCTCTCTAAATCATCCCTGAAACTAGAGAGAGCTATCCATACCGGCTGGCCAGGCGGGCATACAATGAGATTAAGCACAACAATTAACCAAAATGCGATAGTCAATATATTATTAGAGATGAAGCACAGTAATCACATTATTCCTAACCAACACCTTAAGCTACTTAGTTCATAACAGGCATAGGAATACGAATTACAATCTGAGTATGCATGTCCATAACCACAAGTTAATAAAGAAAATAAACTCCCTAATCAGCTTGCGGATGATGGTGTTCTTGATGATCTTCAATCTCCCTATACTATTCGGCTTCCAAGGGAAAACATGGAATGAATTTGACTTTGACGGCTACTTCCTTTTATAGAAGGATGGGAGGCTTGAATTAGGTCAACTAGGACACGTGTAAGGTTCTCCTTGATCCTTTATCACGAAAATAACTCAACAGAAGTCGATTCATGAAGTTAGCTAACGAGCTGTGATGTGGCAGTTTCTATTCCCAGTTTTGCTGCAGCATAGAATTTGCTCCCTCCAGTCGCTCAGCAGCATAATCTGCACAAAATAATTTCCAAAGCTTCCATTCTTCCAAATGGGTTAAAACATGTAATATCTATCCAAAACCAACCCTAATAAACATAAAGGACACACAAATCCCTATATAATTGAGGCCTAAATAACTACCTTTTGGGCAGTTATCAGTCACTGTGGAGGGTAGACTTTTATTGCATAACAAGATGTATTACGTAGTGTATTCCTTTGCCCACATGAGTTAATTTTCTTTTTCAAGGCTTAGCGCAGACACCCATGTGGTGATAAGTTTACTTTGTATGCGCATACTTTGATTCAATGATAAGTTAATGCCTTCTACTTAGATGCGATACTATTTTCATTATAACTCCCGCCTTGCCAGGCGAATGCTGTAGCAGCATGATAAATCCTTGACAGGTAATGCATGTGGAAATATCTAAGTAGAGAAAGCTAGTGCATTGCAAGTAGTCTTGGTAAAAATACTACTGCTATAAGATAGTGCATGAATGAGCTTTGACTATGTTAGGACTAACGCAGTCTCTTGTAAGTTGTTGGAGAACTAAGCCTACGCATGAACTAAGTAAACAAAACAGTTGTTAGTTCTACGCCAAACGCATAAGTAGTACCGGAAGGGAATCTTATGATTTTTTCTCACTTAGGCATTAATGGATCAATTAGTCACGGTATGCGCTACAAGGTTACTTATAAACGCATGAGGTTGCTACCACAACAGCCTTGATAGCATTATCATTGATTACTCTTCTTAACTCTCATTGCATGTTTTATTTTTCAGAATTTTATTAACATTCATCTTAATCAAATCTTTTCTTTAAATTTTCACAATACCACACGTCCTAGAGTTTAAATCAGTAAGTTATTACGGACTTTGAACTACCTTTCCCTGTGGATTCGACCCTAGAACTCACTAGGTACTACTTGATTGTGTTAATTTATACTTGGGTTAATACATATCTGTGATAAATTTTGTATTAATTAATTGGCATACTGAAAACCGATCAAGTTTTTGGCGGCGTTGTTGGGGAAAGTGTAATCAAGTTTTTAATAATCTTTTTGATCTGACAATTCGTTTGGTATTATTCACCGTGTCTCCTATTAAGTAATTTTTCTCCAGGCAACCGTAGATTGTATGCGTGCTGTTCGCCAGATCGATATTGAAATTGATCCCGAAATTGACCGAACTTATCATAGAAGGATAAGAAATCGGCGTGCTCGAAGACAACCAATTGAACAACCAAGAGAGATGGCAGCACTCAACCAACCAAATCTACCGGTAAATCCTATCCAAATGGCTGATGATAGAGCCAGAGAAATCAGAGATTATGCAGCCCCTGCGAACTGCAATTTAAACCCAGGGATAGTACAACCAACCCTGGAAACCGAAAGGTTTAAGCTAAAACCTGTTATGTTCAAATGCTGACTACTGCAGGACAATTCGTTGGAAGTCCAGCTGAAGATCCACACTCCCATTTAAAATCATTCCTGGACATCTGCAATAAATTCATCATTCCAGAAGTAACACAAGAACAGCTGCAGGTCATCATTTTTCCTTATTCATTAAGAGACGCTGCAAAAGTCTGGTTAAACCAATAACCAGCAAATTCCATTGCTGCATGGAATGATCTAGCCGAAAAGTTTCTAGAGAAATACTTCCCACCAACAACAAATTCAAGACTCGGGAAAGAAATCATGACTTTTGCTCACATGGAAGACGAAACACTTAGTGAGGCATGGGAACATTTTAAAAGTCTGTTGCAAAGATGTCCACATCACGAACTGCCACACTGCATCCAGTTAGAGACCTTCTATGTAGGACTCAACAAAAATTCGCAGGTATTAGTAGATTCATCTGCTAATGGTGCGCTCCTTAGAAAAATTACGATGAAGCACACACAATCCTTGATCGCATTGCACGCAACAACTATGAGTGGGGCACTGCGGAAGACAAAAGAAAAAGACCTATAAAAACCAGTTCTTGAAGTTTTGAAGTTGACCCCTTGACTTCACTAAACGCAAAACATGATGCATTGACTACCAGATGGATGCGCTGACAGCAAACACAACACCTTTGATCGCGCAACTCAACACAGTTGGATGCAGAATCTGCGGAGAGGGACACACGCATGATCAGTGTCCTTTGAATCCAGAATCTATATTCTATGTGGGACCACAAGGAGCTGTGCGCAACAATCCGTTCTCAAATACATACAACCCTGGATGGAGGAATTGCCCAAATTTCTCATGGAACGGTGGCGCAAACAAACAACCGCAGCAAGGTAATGCAAACTCTGCGCTAAGACTGTTTAACTCTAACCGTGAGCAACCATCGCAGGGTTAGTTTCAGCGCAATTCCAACGCAGAAGGCGGAAACCAAGGAGCATCATCTTCAAACACACTGGAAACAATGATGAAAGAGTTCATGGCAAGCTAGAAGGAATATATGGCCAAGAACGAGGGGTGGTTCAAAGCCAAGCCGCATCCTTACGAAATTTGGAAATTCAGGTACGACAGCTTGTGTCTGAATTTAAAAATAGACCTGCGGGAGCGATACCAAGCAACACAGAAGCCCCTAAAGGAAAGGAGCACTGCAACCCACTCAGTCTCCGCAGTGGAAAACAACAGCAGTCAAATGATCCTGCAACAGCGCAGGAAAATTTAACTAAAACTGCGACCACAACAAGCGGCATTCAAGAACAGGAAGAGAACGCAGTTGAAGAAGAACCTAAGAAGGAAGAGAGACAATCAGAGAAAGAACCTGATACATACAAGCCCGCAATCCCTTTTCCTCAGAGACTAAGAATGAAAAATTATGAGGCCAAGTTCAAGAAATTCTTAAACGTCCTGCGGGGACTCCACATTAACATCCCACTCGTGGAAGCATTGGAAAAAGCCCAGCTATGCAAAATTTTTGAAGGACATCTAGAAAAACAAGAGACCATGGAAGGAATTCGAGACAGTTGTGTTGACTAGCGAATGCAGCGCAATACTAGCTAACAAGTTCCCACCCAAACTAAAGGATCCTGGAAGCTTAACCATCCCTATTCAATAGGAGGAATTGATGTTGGAAGAGCTCTATGCGACCTCGGTGCAAGCATCAATTTGATGCCCTTGTCAGTATACAAGCGCCTAGGGATTGGAAAAGCACGTCCGACTACTGTCACACTTCAACTTGCAGGTAGATCAGTGGTACATCCTGAAGAAAAAATCGAAGATGTTCTGGTAAAAGTCAATAAATTTATCTTTCCAGCAAATTTCATTATTCTTGACTATGAAACATATAGGGAAGTTCCTATTATTTTGGGAAGACCATTCTTAGCAACAGGCCAGACACTGATTGATGTTCAAAAAGGAGAACTCACCATGCGCATGAACTATGAAAAGGTTGTTTTTAATGTATTCACCGCATTAAAATACCCAAACGACACTAAGGAATGCGATACGGTGGCACGCATAGATGTGTGTTCTCCAATGGAGATTCTGCAACTAAATGCGCTCAGAACTGTGCGAGAGAAGGAGAAGGAAAATCAAACTGCAGGTGAGACAGATAAAGGTTGCATCATGGCACAACCCAAAGAGGTAATTCATACACTAGATCTCAAGGAAAGAACTCTCACCTTACCATCCATTATACAGCCACCTGCGTAGAACTCAAACCACTCCCAGCGAATCTGAAATACAATTTTTTGGATGAAGAAGGATCTCTACCTATGATCATTTCGGCAAGGATCTGCCATAAGAAAGCCTTTTAATGCAGCTGTTAGCTAGGCACAAGAATGTTATTGGATGGAGTCTTGCAGACACCAAAGGAATCACCCCTTCATATTGCATGCACAAAATCTGTTTGCAAGACGAATCTGATGAGTTTGTTGAACGTCAGAGAAGATTGAACCCTGCAATGATGGAGGTGGTACGTAAGGAAGTCATCAAATGGCTCGACTCAGGAGTCATTTACCCTATCGCAGACAGTAGATGGGTAAGTCCTGTGCAATGCGTACCAAAGAAGGGTGGAATGACGGTAGTCACCAACGCAAAGAATGAGTTAATCCCATCACGTACCATTAGTGGGTGGCGCGTATGTATGGACTACCGCAAGCTCAACGCAATCACCAAGAAGGATCACTTCCCTCTTCCCTTCATTGATCAAATGTTAGATAGACTTGCAGGACAAGCGTATTACTGTTTTCTTAATGGATATTCAGGATATAATCAAATATCCATTGCGCCAGAAGATCAGGAGAAGACAACTTTTACTTGCCCCTATGGAACCTTTGCGTTTAGAAGAATGTCCTTTGGATTATGCAATGCGCCATGGAAATTTCAAAGATGCATGATGGCCATTTTCTCAGATTTGCTGGAAAAATCAGTAGAGGTCTTCATGGATGACTTCTCCGTTCATGGAAAGTCTTACGAAGATTGTCTAAAACAATCGAAGCGTGTTTTGGAGCGATGCGAGGAAACAAACTTAGTGCTAAATTGGGGAAAATGTCATTTGATGGTAGAGGAAGGAATAATCCTGGGCCACCACATATCAAAAGCAGGTATTAAGGTAGACAAGGCAAAGATCGATGTGATAGAAAAACTTCCACCACCCACTTCTGTGAAAGGAATTCGTAGTTTCCTAGGACACGCAGGTTCCTACCGCCGGTTCATAAAAAACTTCTCGCATATCACCAAGCCATTGTGTGCATTATTGGAGGCAAACAGAAGATTTGAATTTTCAGAAGAATGCATTAAGGCGTTTGATGATCTAAAGCAAGCATTAGTCACTGCGCCCATTCTCACAACCCCTGACTGGACATAATCATTTGTCCTGATGTGTGACGCAAGCGACATGGCAGTAGGTGCAGTTCTAGCACAGAAAAAGGAGAAGTCACTTCAACCCCATTTATTACGCCAGCAAAACATTAAATGAGGCATAGAGTAATTACACAACAACCAAGAAGGAATTATTGGCGGTTGTTTATGCGTTCGATAAATTTCGTGCTTATTTGATTGGCTCCAAAGTTACTATTTACACTCATCATGCAGCAATCAAATACCTAATCACAAAAAAAGGACTCAAAACCAAGATTGATTAGATGGATTCTCTTGCTGCAAGAATTTGATTTGGAAATCAAGGATAAAAAGGGAAGTGAAAACCAAGTGGAAAATCATCTATTGCAGCTTGACAACCCTGAAAAGGTGGATGCGCCTGACATTCCCATCGCAGAAGAATTCCCAGATGAAAAGCTGCTGAAGATTGAGGAAGAAGAGTCGTGGTTTGCTGACGTAGCGAACTATCTCGCCGTAGGAGTCGTGCCTGAAGAATACTCTGGCAGTAGCGTAAGAAATTCTTCCATGAAGTAAAGTTTTATTTATGTGATGATCCTTACCTTTATTGTAGAAGACCAGATCAAATCATTTGAAGATGCGTTGGACGTCAAGATGCGTCGAAGATTTTAGAAGCGTGTCACGAATCTCCATATGGAGGTCATTTTGGAGGACAACACACTATGGCGAAGGTGCTACAAAGTGGCTATTGGTGGCCAACGCTGTTTTAAGACGCAAAGAAGCACGCAGATAAATGCGACAAATGCCAGCTGATAACTGCCCAAAAGGTAGTTATTTAGGCCTCATTTCTATATTGATTTGTGTGACCTTTGTGCTTATTAGGGTTGGTTTTGGATAGATATTACATGTTTTAACCCATTTGGAAGAATGGAAGCTTTGGAAATCATTTTGTGCAGAATCTGTTGTTGGGTGACTTGAGGGAGCAAACTTTGTGTTGCAGCAAAGCTGGGAGCAAAACTGCCACGTCACAGTTCGTTAGCCAACTTCATGAACCGACTTCTATTGAGTTATTTTCGTGATAAAGGAGCAAGGAGAGCCTTACACATGTCTAGGTTAACCTAATTCAAGCCTTCCTCAACTCTATAAAAGGAAGTAGCCGCCTAAGTCAATTCCATTCCACTTTTGGGAGAAAACATTCCATTCTTGGAAAGTTCCTTCCAACTTTGGGAGCCGAATAGAAGAGAGAGATTGGAGACCACCAAGAACACCATCATCCGCAAGCTGATTGAGGAGATTACTATTTTCTTTATTATCTTGTGATTATGGACATGCCTACTCAGATTGTAGCGTGCGTTTCCATGCATATTATGAACTAAGTAGGTTTAGGCGTTGGTTAGGGAATATGTAGTTGTTGTGCTTCATCTCTAGTAATAATATTGATTCTTTGCATCTTGATTAATTGTTGTGCTCATTTACATTTTGTGCCCGCCTGGCCAACCGGTATGAATACCTCTCTCTAGTTTTAGGGATGATTTAGAGAGTGTGTGGCGATTATTCACACTACGATCATTGTGTATTGGTGAACGCCAGTGACTGAGCTAGGGATAGCCAATTGCCTAGTGCTTGATCGGTCGTACTTCATTGGGGTTGAAACACATTCCAAAAGATCTGGAGTTTCGGGAGGAATCCGCTAATAATACTGCGAGAGTTTGCATGATCAATAATATTGCTAGAGCATCTTTTAAAACAATTATTAAAACCTAACCAGTGCCTGTTTCTAATCTGTCTGCTTATTTGTTTATTCTTTGTTCTGTCATTTATTTTGCTTCAGCATTATTCTTATAAAAACCAATCATTTTTATTACCTTGAAACCATTAAAAGATTTATACAAAATAGATAGAGTGGAAGCTAGTTCAGGCCTTGGATTGACAAATACTTATTACTTGCTGCGGACTGTGTATACTTGCACAGGAATTCTAGAGTCTTTTCAGATCATAATTTTACTCACTCTAGTAACCCAACACCAGCGCACAAGCAACATTAGCACAAGAAACGAGATGCCTCATAATTATATAGTGGAAATAGAACCATTTGATGTTTGGGGAATAGATTTCATGGGGCCATTTCCTTTGTTGCAAGGGTAACAGTACATCCTCTTCGCAGTCGACTATGTCACTAAGTGGGTGGAAGCAATTGCCTGCATAAAAAATGATGTGGCAATCGTGGCCAAATTCCTTAAGAAAAACATGTTCACAAGATTTGAAGTGCCACGTAAACTCATTAGCGATGAAGGAACACATTTTGTAAAGAAAATCATGACCAAGCTCTTGCAAAAGTACAATGTCAAGCACCATATCGCAACAGCTTATCACCCCCAGAGCAATGGTCAAGCAGAGGTGTCAAGCAGAGAATTCTTGAAAAAGTAGTCAGTGTGAGTAGGAAGGATTGGGCGCAACATTTGGACGATGCGCTATGGGCTTATCGCACAACTTTCAAAACACCCATAGGGATGTCTCCTTATGCGTTGGTGTTTGGGAAAGCCTACCACTTGCCATTGGAGTTAGAATACAAAGTGCATTGGGCATTGAAACGCCTAAACCTTAATCCAGATGCGGCAGGTCAGGCAAGATTGCCCCAGCTTTAAGAGTTAGAAGAATTTAGAAGAAATGCCTATGAAAATAATGCCAAAATCAACAAAGAAAAACAAAAACAGTGGCATGACAGGAGAATCTGCAAAAAGGAACTGAAGGAAGGAATGACGGTACTATTATTCAACTCTCGTTTACGTCTTTTTCCAGGAAAACTGAAATCAAGATGGTCGGGCTCATACGTTATCCACAAGATATATCCATATGGGGTCGTGGACTTATATTCTGCTGACGGAAAAAGAATTTTCAAAGTCAATGGACAACGAATAAAACCATACATTGATGGGACCTATGACGAGGTTGTTGAGATAGTCCTTCTAGAGGACCCACCATGAAACAACAAAGAGAAGATAGGTCCAGAAAAAGAGTGCTCTCAATTGCGGAAAAACCTAATGCAAAGCAAAGACCACCGCAGGTCAAAATTTATTATTATTATTTTTCTTTCCGCATGTTTTTCCTTTTATGGCATTAGTAATTTTGATAGGATAGAGCCTTAGGAAGAAAAACCCTAGCTCATGTCTCCCTTCGTCAGCAAGTTACCCGCGACGGAGGCGGAACCACGTCACTTCACATTTAATGAGCCGCACTATCTCTGCTGCTACACTGTACCCAAAGCAACACCCACATATCTAATCACAAAAAAATATGCGAAACCTAGATTGATTAGGTGGATCTTATTGTTGCAGGAATTTGATCTAGAGATCAAGGACAAAAAAAGGAGTGAGAATTTGGTCGCAGATCATTTATCACGATTGGAGAATCCTGAAAGGGCAGATGCGTCAAAAATTCTTATCGCAGAAGAATTTCCTAACGAGAAGCTTTTGATGATTGAAGATGACGAGCCTTGGTTTGCAGACATTGCAAACTACCTTGCCATAGGGGTCTTACTAGAGAAATATTCAGCGCAACACCGTAAGAAATTTTGTCATGAATTAAAATTTTATTTATCGGATGACCCCTATGTCTATCGCAGAGGACCTGACCAGATCATCAGAAGATGCGTTAGCCATAAAGATGTGTTGAAGATATTGGGCGCATGAAGTCCCATATGGAGGACACTTTGGAGGCCAACGCACCTCTGCTAAAGTATTACAGAGTGGTTATTGGTGGCCCACCTTGTTCCAAGACGCAAAGAAATATGCCGATAGTTGCGACAAGTGCCAACACACTGGCAATATCAGCGCAAGGAACGAAATGCCACAAAACTACATAATAGAAATTGAGTCGTTTGATGTATGGGGCATTGATTTCATGGGACCTTTCCCATCGTCGCAAGGATACCAGTATATCCTCCTCGTAGTTGACTACGTCACAAAGTGGCTTGAGGCAATCGCTTGCGTTAAGAACGATGCGACGACCGTGGCAAAATTTCTTAATAAGAATATTTTTACAAGATTTGGTGTGCCACGCAAACTGATTAGTGATGAAGGGACCCATTTCATAAATAAGGTCATGAATAAGTTGTTGCATAAGTACAATGTTAAACATCATATCGCAACAGCTTATCACCCGCAAAGCAATGGACAGACCGAAGTGTCGAACAGGGAGATTAAGAAAATTCTCGAGAAAGTTGTCAGCACAAGCAAAAAAGACTGGGCGCAACACCTAGATGATGCGTTATGGGCATACTGCATAGCCTTCAAAACACCCATAGGAGCATCTCCATATGCGTTGGTGTTTGGCAAGGTCTGTCATTTGCCCTTGGAATTAGAGCACAGGGTGCATTGGGCAATGAAACGTCTAAATTTTGACCTAGATGTGGCAGAACAAGAACGATTGCGTCAGCTGTCTGAATTAGAAGAATTCAGAAGATGTGCAAATGAGAATGCCAAGATCAGTAAAGAAAAACAGAAACAGTGGCATGACCAAAGAATATGCAAGAAGGATCTTCGGGAAGGTATGAAAGTATTATTATTCAATTCTCGCTTACGTCTCTTTCCAGGTAAGCTAAAATCTACATGGTCGAGCCCATATACTATCCATAAAGTATACCCACATGGGGTAGTGGACCTGCATTCTACTGACGGAAAGAGAATTTTCAAAGTCAATGGGCAAAGAGTAAACCCATACATCGAAGGGACTTTGGACGAGGTAGTTGAAATTATTCTTTTGATAGATCCGCCTTATAGGAGCAAGATAAAATAGGTCAAGGACAAAAAGTGTTCTCAGATGCGTCAGGACCTAGCGCAAGGGAGGAACACACCAGGTTAGAAGTTGTAATTATCTATTTCTTTCTGCATGTTTATTTTATTGCGTTAGTATTTTAGTAATCTAGATCACATCGCATGATTGACTCGCATTAGTTGCGCTAGCATTTTGTTAGAATCATTGCGTTAGTAGTTTTTGTGGCGACAAAGCCTTAGAAGGAAATCCCATCGCATGTCCAAATCCATTTGCACGAAATCCGCATTGGAGACGCAACCATGATCATTTTATTTTTTTGCATTTAATGAACCACACTAATCCCTGTGGTAATCATAATCACCTACCTTGCATAGAAAACTTACTTTTGTAGAAAGCCTTGATCAATTCGCCTTTTCTTGCCAATAAGATTGAAAACGCAGCAACCCTCTTGTGCGAACACCACCAATCGGCTACATCGGTATATCTCTAAGACTTCTTGAAGCAGGAGACTTGTGGGAGTCTTTTGGGAGAAATCTCTGAGAGAAGGAGAGACAATGGGATGCCTTTCACCCCACCCCAAGGGTCCTATATATAGGTAACGACCAAGACCTTTTCCTAGGAAAAGGTCTTAGGAATAAGATCAAATATATTATCTGAACAATATCTAATTTTAATAAATAATTAATTAATTTCATAATTAATTAATTACCCAATTAAATATCACATATTTAATCTTTAGGGATTTTATTAAAATTAAAATTAATATGAATCCAGTTCATATTAAATTTATTTGAACTTTTCAATTTTTCTCTCATGAATTAATTTTTGAAATTAATTCAAAAATTATATTATAAAGTTTCATAAACTTTATATTATAATGCATCAATATACATTATACGATTCCCCAAATAAATTGAACACTTTCAATTTACAATTTATATTTCTTTGCTTCAAGTCTTTTTACGAGCTACCAGTGGGACCTAATGGACCTACATATAAGAAGCTCCAATGATACGAGACTAATCGGCTTAAACTCATTAACCAAGTTAGTCTCCATTCGTTAACTGTGGGTCATTCCACTAAAGACCCTCAGCTGCACTCTTCTCACTGCAGAATATTTCTATGTCCACGGATATCAACCAATACTACAAGTCAGTCCTTCACGTGTGTTCGTATCCCAGCTGGGTCAAATCACCGTTTTACCCCTGGTTTACATCTTTGTCCTTAAGTTCCCAGTGCTCCTCTAATGAACAACCTGTTTGAGGTCCAACCAACAAACAGAAGTCCCTCTCGTGCCATAGAGAGGGTTGAGCCCATTGTTCAAGTCCCGGAGACACCACTTAAGGGAACACACCTCTACTTTCCCAAGAGTCGGGAATGAGTGAATTCCATCTTGTGTGATCATTTTCCCAGCTCCCCACTCAGTATTGTCCCCAAAATGGTAGGCTTATTGAGCCAGCGTGCTGGCCACTCTCACCTATACAAATCAAAGGACAACCTCTCGTGCACAGGAGTCCATAATCCACTCAGGATTGAGACCGAGTTGTCTAGGTCATCCTAGTGAAATAGAAACCAAACTAACTAATGGTGTAATAGTTAGTGGTTAACTATGTCGAGGTCCGGTCTTATGCAAACTCATTGCATAGGTGTTGGGCTCCTAGAGTGAGTAAAAATATGGTATAAAAGACTCTAGAATTCCTGTGCAAGTATACACAGTCTGCAGCAAGTAATATTATCAATCCGAGTCCTGAATTAGCTTCCACTTTATATATTTTGTGTAACTTTCTAGTGGTTTCAAAGATGGTAAAAATGATTTGGTTTTATAAGAATTATGCTGAAGCAAAATAAATGACAGAACAAAGAAATAAACGAATAGGCAGGCAGATTAAAGACAGGCGCTAGTCAAGTTTAGTAATTGTTTTAAAAGATGCTCTAGCAATATTATTGATCATGCAAACTCTCGTAGTATTATTAGCGAATTCCTCCCGGAACTCTGGATCTTTTTGGAATGTGTTTCAACCCCAATGAAGTACGACCGATCAAGCACTAGGCAACTGGCTATCCCTAGCTCAGTCACTGGCGTTCACCAATACACAATGATCATAGTGTGATTAATTGCCACACACTCTCTAAATAATCCCTGAAACTAGAGAGAGGTATTCACACCGGCTGGCCAAACGGGCATAAAATAAGAATAAGCACAACAATTAAGCAAGTTGCAATAATCAATATATTATTAGAGATGAAGCACGACAACTACATATTACTTAACCAACGCCTAAAGCTACTTAGTTCATAATAAGCATGGAAACATGAATTACAATCTGAGTAGGCATGTCCATAATCACAAGATAATAAAGAAAATAATTATCTCCTTAATCAGCTTGCAGATGATGGTGTTCTTGGTAATCTCCAATCTCTCTATACTACTCGGCTTCCAAGGAAAATTGGAATGACTTTGGCTTAGGCGGCTACTCCCTTTTATAGAGTTGAGGAAAGCTTGAATTAGGTCAACCTGGACACGTGTAGGGCTCTCCTTGCTCCTTTATCACGAAAATAACTCAATAGAAGTCGGTTCATGAAGTTGGCTAACGTGCTGTGATGTGGCAGTTCTGCTCCCAGTTTTTGCTGCAGCACATAATTTGCTTCCTTAAGTCGCCCAACAGCATAATCTGCACAAAGTAATTTCCAAGGCTTCCATTCTTCCAAATGGGTTAAAACATATAATATATATCTAAAACCAACCCTATTAAGCACAAAAGACACACAAATCCCTATATAAATGAGGCCTAAATAACTACCTTTTGGGCAGTTATCACACCCCCAAACTTAAACTATTGCGCGTCCCGAGCAATACTAACTCACCTTCCCTTAAGAATTTAAAAACATTAGACAAAGAATTAGCTTAACCAAATCAAACAATCCAACACTGCCTTTAACCTTTACCTGAGCACTCTGCAAAACCGAGCTCTGCTGCAGCAAAATGATTCCTCCGGCATGGACAAATAATCACCACTTTCAACTATATTCTAAGAACTCACCACAACTTAGCTCTATTATCAGAGATTCAAAACATATTTTCAAGGGGTTTATATTTTCATTTTTAGACTTAAAGCAGCCCTACAGTCATAAGTTCTTAAGCATGGGATGACCCACTTTATGGTGCAGTATACCCTTGCCTCAAACTCATCACCAACTAGGCTCAATACTCTTTATAAAGCTAAAAAATCCTTAGTTATTCTATCTCTTGCCCCTCAGAATGGCGACATTTTATGATGAAGCTCACCTAAGTTCTGGGAGACAAAAAAAAACTGTTGGATCATCATTCATCCCTCAAAACTTTTGCTCCATGAATTTTCTCAGCAAAATTTTCAACAATCATCCTTTTTCAGCAAATAATTTTTTCATTTTTTTTCACATTTCCTAGGTTATCTTTTGACGCGAAGACAAACTATGGGTATCACAAATGTCCCCTGTTACTCAACAACCTAGCAAATTTTAAATGAAGGAGAGGAATGCTCGAGCAAAATAATTGGAGTAGCAAAAAGTCCCCCAAACTTGATTTATTCATTGTCCCCAATGAATCATTAAATTTTTGCAATTATACCCCCAAACTTAAATTTTTCTATCTGAATTTTTAAACTAAACGTGGGACTAGAACTAAGCTTAAAGTGGATCATATAAGTCAACACTACCTCCAAAATCTTTTTTGTCGCAGCAACAGTCCAGGCTAGAAGAAATGCTCAAGCAAAAGGTTTCTGAAGATCAGAATACCTTGATCTAATTAAGTGTAATCAATCCAAGCTTTCAAAAATTCAGAAGAAAATTAGTTTAGAGTTACTCAGTGCTCATAGAATGGAAACATCAAGAAGTTTCATTAAAAATAAGAAAAGAAATTACATAGCAGATATATTTTTTTTCAAGAAGCAGAAAAAAAAAACAAACAAGACAAACAAAAATAGAAGAAGATGCGGTCAGGAATGCGCGAGCAAACAAAATATTTCAACAAAACAATTGCGTGCTCAAATTCTCCTCCTTCAGTCTTCCCGACCAGGCTCTTCTTCTTCATCACCTTCTCTTTCCACAGGTGGTGGCGGGATCCAGGGGTTCAGTAGGTCCTCGGGGAATATGGGTAAGGCTGGAAAAGGTTTGGAAAAATTCGATTGCAAGGCTACCCTTAATGCGGCATCCCTCCTCTTTACATAATCCCAGAAAGTCTGAAATTGCCTTTCAGCGAATTC
Organism: Luffa acutangula; assembly: GCA_036850905.1. Classification (NCBI taxonomy): domain Eukaryota; kingdom Viridiplantae; phylum Streptophyta; class Magnoliopsida; order Cucurbitales; family Cucurbitaceae; genus Luffa; species Luffa acutangula. Next base: position 24,669,168 of record CM072089.1, on the reverse strand, counting down.
CATTCTGCTGGAATGCAGTTGCAACAGCTTCTGAATTTTTTGGATGCCGCACACCAAACCTCCTTGGCGTGCTTCCTGCGTCCTCTGAAGCCTAGCCAAATTTGGCGTGTCTGTTATTCCCTTATTTGGTAAAATCATATCATCCTCACTCTCTAGCACCCCTGCCCTTCGGCACAGCATCGTGATAGTGTTGGGGAAGAACAACTTCCCCACCTTTTTCCGCCAACAGTCAAGAATCTCAGAAGAAATTATTTTACCTAAGTCAATACTCATCGAGCGAAAAATAGCAAAGGCAAGCAATACCCGGTCCCGAGACACTTTTGAGTCGTAAGTTGTCGACAGTAAGCGTAGCCTAATGAAACCCATCCAAGTGTTGGCCTCACTCTTCAAATAAGCAGCCTGAAACGTGTGCTTTCGCGTCTGCGACAACCTCCATCGGACAGCCGCACTCAGTTGGTCACTAGATGGTGCAACCACCATCTCATTAAACGCTGCATGCGGAAAATCTTGGAGATCGAACAATTTATTAACAACTTCTGGGCTCCAGTCCACGGGCATTTCTCGAACTATTACCTGAAATTCCTCCTTATCGTCAAGATTTGCATAAAACTCCCGAACAAGGTTGGAATTAACAGACGCTGGTTTCACACAAAATTGGCTCCAGCCAAGGTTCTCTATTCCAGTCCTCAAGAACCGTGGCAAATCATCGCCAAATCCTCGTTCAAACAGGAAGTCCCGTTTCAGCATCTCCTGGTATTTTGCTCGAGCAACATTGTTGACGAAGCGAATAAAAGGTAACCTTTGCGCCTCAACCTCGTCAGCCTCAGCAATACCTTTGCCCTTGTCCTCTCTTCGCTTGGGCAAAATCTCTTCCTCAGCCTTTTTTGCTTCTTCTTCTCTTGCCTTGTCTTCAACCTCCTTCTTTTCTCGTTCCCTTCTTTCTTCCTCAGAGATTGATGATGGAGGCGATGGGGTATTCCGAATCACCCTGATGCGGCCTGCCGTCCGCTTAATGCGGCGCCTCTTTGGCGGTTTAGGCATGATTACTTCAACCCGAGCCTCCTGCACCGATCCCTGTTCATTCCCTTCTTCAGGCACCTCTGCGGTCTGTTCGCCTCGAACTTCGTCAGTCTCTGTTTCTTGATTTTCCTTAACATTCTCTTCTTGAACTGTATCCGGGTTTTGCACTTCAGGTTCTTGAGTATTTCCTTCCTCTGCTGCATTGGTAACAACCTTTGCCACCTCCTGACCTTCTTCCTGTTCTGCAGCCCTTTGCTGCCTTCTCCTTTTCTTGGCTTCTTTTTCCTCTGGCGTTCTTTTCTTCTTGGTTTTCCCTTTTTGCACTTCCGGAATAACCGGTACCTCCTCCTCCTCACTCTCTCTTTCTTTCCTCGCTCTTGTTTTTGCCATTAAGAATTCAAGGGGGTGGTTGCAAGGAGAAAGGATAATAGCAACGAAAACAGAGGAATGCAAACAAGAAGTCGAAGTGAAAAAAAAACTTACCAGGGTCTGCAAATAAATACAGCTCCAGCAAAATGAAATCTCAACCGAAAGGATTTGCTCTTCTTAAATTATCTTACCGTTTAATTTTAATTGCATGCCAATTCGGAATTTCAAACCATCAACGGTAATTTATGAATCTCAATCGCCCATGGTAATTCACGATGCACTGTCCACCATTAAAGCCCTTGGATGATTGATGTTTGACACGTGGTCTCATCAGATGACTCATGCAAATTTTACCTGCAAAAATTCAAAGAAAAATCCCAACAGAAAAAATAATAATTACTCCAACAAACCCTTCCTATTCGGACGATTTGCTCCAGCCATAACTTTTGCTGCAACAACCTGCTGAGTCCTGAAGAATCTCTGATACGGAATTCAAATTTCGAAGTGGGAAAATCATATCTTTTAAATTTAATATTTACAGACCAAATCAAATTTAATCTTTTTCAAGAGAAGCCAAATAAATTAGAGAGAATCTTTATTAATTTAAACAGAATTCAAATAGCTGAAAATAAGATCTAGATAAGATAAAATCTAACAACTTAAAAGATAATTTAAAGATAATTTAAATAAATTACCCGAAAATAAAATAAAATCAAATTCAAAACGAAATAGATAAAATCTGAACTACGAAATAGATAAAATACGTAAAGATAAAATCTAATAAACCATGCAAAATCAAATCGAACCTAATCTAAATTAAAAACAAATCGGCGAAACATAAAATTAATACAAACACTGGGAGCTAAAATTTTGCGCTGTAAAATGCTCCCGCAAACCTACTGCTCTCTCAATCATCAACCAACTTTAGGGAAGGATATGTCGCCTGAAACTCCTCTCCCCAATAATTTTTCACACGTTGTCCATTCACTTTGAACACTCTCCCATCTTTTTCATCCTGCAAAGTAATTGCTCCATGGGGGAAAACCTCAACCACAATAAATGGTCCTGACCATTTAGATTTTAGTTTCCCAGGAAATAATTTCAATCTAGAATTATAAAGCAAAACTTTTTGACCCTTGAAAAACTCTTTAGATTTTATTTTCTTCTCATGCCACAGCTTAGTCTTTTCCTTATACATTTTTGCATTCTCATAAGAGAATTGGCGAAATTCCTCTAATTCATTAAGCTGCAGCATTCTTATTGCTCTTGCACGACGACTTATATCAAAATTTAACTTTTTCAAAGCCCAAAACGTTTTATGCTCTAACTCCAATGGTAAATGACAAGCTTTCCCATATACTAACCTATAGGGAGACATTCCTAGAGGAATCTTATAGGCTGTCCTATAAGCCCAAAGAGCCTCATCCAACCTAAAAGACCAATCCTTCCTAGATGGATGAACTACTTTCTCTAGAATCGATTTTATTTCCCTATTACTAATTTCAGCTTGACCATTTGCTTGTGGGTGATAAGGAGTAGCTATCCTATGCTTAATCCCATACTTAGCTAAAAGCTTAGTTAAGATATTATTAACAAAATGTGTACCCTCATCACTCACTAGAGCCCTAGGTGTCCCAAACCGCGCAAAGATGTGCGATTGAAGAAACCTTGCAACTGTCTTGGCATCACTCTGATGGCATGCGATGGCCTCCACCCACTTGGATACATAATCAACTGCCAATAAGATAAAAACATTGCCATTAGAAGGGGGAAATGGACCCATAAAATCAATACCCCAAACTTCGAATAATTCGACTTCTAAAATGTAAGTAAGAGGCATTTCATCTCTAGGCCCTAAGTTTCCTCTCCTTTGGCAAGCATCACATTGCTGGTAGAACCAATGGGCATCCTTAAATAAGGTAAGCCAGAAGAATCCACAGTGCAAAATCCTCATAGCTCTCCTCTGACCGCTGAAATGACCTCCATACGGCGAAGAATGACATTGCTCCAGGATTTCCTTTGCTTCATCACTTGAAACACACCTACGAATAATACCGTCAGAGCATTGCTTATACATAAATGACTCATCCCAATAGAAAAATTTTGCATCATGCTTAAACTTCTTCTGCCTCCAATCCATGTCGATAGGAGTGACTCCCTTTACCAAAAAGTTGGCAATATCAGCATACCAAGGGACATCCCTGACTACTTTTACCTCAACAGCAAAAAGCTGTTCATCTGGAAAAGCATCTGAAATGGCAGATTGTCCAGCAAAGATGATGATGGATCAAGACGAGATAAATGATCTGCAATGACATTTTCTGATCCCTTCTTATCCTTTATCTCCAAGTCGAACTCCTGCAATAATAAAACCCAACGAATTAGTCTAGGCTTTGCATCCTTCTTAGTCATTAAATACCTTATTGCTGCATGATCCGTGAACACTGTGACTTTGGATCCAACCAAATATGGCCGGAATTTCTCAAAAGCAAACACCACAGCTAACAACTCTTTTTCAGTAGTTGTATAGTTGACATGTGCCTCATTTAAAACCCTGCTTGCATAATATATAGGATGGATAAATTTTCCCTGCTTTTGCCCCAGCATTGCACCTACCGCAGCATCGCTTGCATCACACATTACCTCAAATGGTAAATTCCAATTAGGTGCACAAAGAATGGGTGCTGAGACTACAACAGCTTTTAAAGTCTCAAAAGCCTTCCTACAATCTGCATTAAAGTCAAGAACATGATCAGTACACAATAAGTTACAAAGAGGTTTACTGATTTTGGAAAAATCCTTTATGAACCTCCTATAGAATCCAGCATGTCCTAAAAAACTCTGAATTCCCTTCACTGAATTCGGTGGTTCTAGTCTCTCAATAACCTCTATTTTTGCTCTATCAACTTCTAGACCATTCTTAGAAATCCTATGACCTAACACTATGCCCTTCTTCACCATGAAGTGACATTTCTCCCAATTAAGGACTAGATGGGTATCCTCACATCTCTTTAATACCTTACCCAAATTATCTAAACAACTCTGAAAAGACCTTCCAAATACTGAAAAATCGTCCATAAATACCTCAACAGTGGACTCAATCATATCAGAAAAAATTGCTAACATACACCGCTGAAATGTTACTGGAGCATTGCAAAGGCCAAAAGGCATTCGTCTAAAAGCAAACGTCCCATAAGGGCAGGTAAAAGTGGGTTTTTCCTGATCCTCAGGAGCAATAGTAATCTGGTTGTACCCAGAATAACCATCTAAGAAACAGTAGTAGGCCTGACCAGCCAATCTATCCAACATTTGGTCAATAAATGGTAGAGGGAAATGGTCCTTACGGGTGGCTCTATTAAGCCTCCTATAGTCCATGCAAACCCTCCAGCCAATTACTGTCCTGGTTGGGATCAACTCATTGTCTTTATTGCTTACCACAGTGACACCTCCTTTCTTAGGAACACATTGGACATGGCTTACCCAATTGCTATCGACAATTGGATAAATGATCCCAACATCCAACCATTTAATCACCTCGTTTTTAACAACCTCTTTCATTACAGGGTTAAGCCTTCTTTATTGCTCAATACTCCTAAAGGATCCCTCCTCTAGAGTGATTTTGTGCATACAAAAAGATGGGCTAATTCCCTGAATGTCGGCCAACGTCCAACCTATAGCCTTGCGGTATTGTTGCAGCAATTTTATTAAGGCCTCTTCATTCTCCGGCATTAAATCTGATGCAACAATAATGGGCAACGTCTCTCCTTCCCCAAGATACACATACTTTAGATGATCCGACAAGGGCTTCAAATCTAAAGTAGGTGCCTCAATCAGGGATGACTTAATAGGAGGAGCCTTCCTTTGATCTAAATCTAAAGACTCAAAAACATCCTCACACCTAAACAATTCTTTTTCATTTTTTTCTTTCTAACGAACAAACTTCTAAATCCTCTACACTAACCTCTCCATGCTCTTCCGAATGCTTACTAGCTGAATCCTGTATTGTTGTCTCAATAATTGTGCTCTCCAAAATCCTAACGAAGGAACAATCCTCCATTTCGTCTGGATACTTCATGGCTTTAAACACATTAAATTTCACTTCCTCATTACAGACTCTCATTGTTAATTCCCCTTTTTGAACATCTATTAACGCCCTACCAGTAGCCAAAAATGGACGACTTAGAATAATTGGGACATCTTTATCAACCTCATAGTCTAAAATAATAAAATCAACTAGAAATATGAATTTATCTACCTTTACTAAGACATCCTCAATTTTACCCTCTGGATATGTGATAGACCTATCAGCTAGTTGGAGTGTGACTGTGGTAGGCCTAGCTTCACCAATACCTAACTTTTGATAGACCGAAAGAGGCATAAGGTTAATGCTCGCACCTAAATCACAAAGTGCTCTACCTAATTCATTTCCACCTATAGACACTGGTATAGTAAATGACCCTGGATCCTTAGCCTTGGGTGGTAGCCCGTTCTTAAGAATAGCACTACATTCCTTAGTAAGAGATACAGTTTCAAACTCACCTAGCCTCTTCTTTTTAGTTAAAATATCCTTAAGAAATTTAGCATAATTAGGCATTTGCTCTATAGCTTTTACTAAAGGGATATTTATATGCAATTGCTTAAGAATCTCTAAAACCTTTTTAAATTGACCATCTTGATTCTTAGGCTTTTGCCTTTGTGGAAAAGGTAGAGGTGGCACATAAGGTGGGGGCGGCACATAAGGTGGTTCCACATCTGGAACAAAACCAGATGCTCCAACATCTTTATTGCTGCCTCCAACGCCCTGACCAATCTCTGACTCTTTCTCAACAATAATATTTTTATCACCATTTTTATTTATATCTTGGGTCTTACTAGGCTCTTCTAGTGGCTTACCACTCCTAAGAGTTACTGCCTTTACCTGCTCCTTACCTTCCCTTCTGGGTGTTCAGTATCCGATGGAAGTTTCCCTTAAGGCCGTGCCTTCCGCTCACTAGCTAGCTGACCCACTTGCAATTCCAGGGCTCTCATCGAAGCTTGATTACTTTGAATTGCGGCATCTATACGAGCCATAAACTCTTTCATCATCGCCTCGAGAGAACTTCCCGAGTTTTACTGGGGCAAAACCTGCTTATTTTGCTGGGGCATTACCTGCGCTTTAGCAAATCTCGGCTGGTTCACCTTTTGCTGTGCTTGCACATTACTTCCTTGTCCTCCCCATGTGAAGTTGGGGTGGTTGCGCCAACCTGGAATATAAAAGTTAGAGTAAGGGTTATTCCTCTGATTACCTACAAAAAACACAGAAGCTGGATTGCTGGGTCAAAACTCGTAGTTGTGATTTTCACCACAATAGACACATGCTTCTTCTGCCACTTGGTTCACCACTGCAGTAGGCTCCATAGCTGGTGGCTGCTGATGACTAATCACTGTTACATTCTTAAGAGCGTTAGCAATCATAGCAAGATCAGCCCTAATGGTGGACACACCATCAACCTCTAACACACTCTTAACCTTTTTACTTGTGCCTCTAACATCTGACCACTGAACACTATTAGTAGATATTCTTTCTAAAATTTCATAGGCTTCATCAAAAGTTTTTGCCAAAAGGACCCCTCCAGCCGAAGCATCAACCATACCTTGGGTTACTCCGTTTAAACCATTGGAAAATGTTTCCATTTGAATACAATGAGGTAAACCATGGTGGGGACACTTTCGCAAAAGCTCCTTAAACCTTTCCCAAGCCTCACTAGAAGTCTCATCTTCAAGTTGCCTAAACCCTACTATTTCACTCCTTAATTTAGCATTTCTATTAGGTGGGAAATATTTACTCAAAAATTTTTCAGCTAACTCATCCCATGTCCTAATTGATCCTAGAGCAAAAGAGTTCAACCATGCCTTTGCTCCATCTCTAAGAGAATATGGGAACAAAGTTAATCTAAGAGCATCTCTAGGCACTCCTTGAATTACAAAAGAATCGCTAACTCCTAGAAAAGACTTAAGATGTAAATCAGGGTCTTCAGATGACAAACCGTGGAATTGCCCCACGGTTTGCAACATCTGAAACATTACCGGTTTCATTTCAAAATTTGCCGCTTGAATTTGGGGACGTGCAATCCCTGGATTCAACTCATTAAACATTGGGACAGCATACGCTCGAATGGCTCTGGTCCTATCGTTCGCTATGAAGATACGATTTTCAGCCTGATTATTTTTGCTGCTCATTTTGTTCAAACAGTGGGTTTTGTTGCAGCAAACGATTCTGAGGGTCTCCTGGACCTTCAGGACCCTCCGGAAGACGCGACACGTTTTCCATCTGGCTTCGGCGCTGCTTTCTCCTTCTTATCCTAAATTTCGTTTCGATTTCTAGATCAAGCTCGAACCTTACCCCAGACGGATCGCACATGCACCAAACTTACACATGCAAAAACAAAAGAAACAATCAAAAAGTTCTAACACCAAACCACTAAAACACATACACAAAAAAATCAGATAAAAACTTATTCAAGTCCCCAGCAACAGCGCCAAAAACTTGTTGGGCTCCTAGAGTGAGTAAAAATATGGTATAAAAGACTCTAGAATTCCCGTGCAAGTATACACAGTCTGCAGCAAGTAATATTATCAATCCGAGTCCTGAATTAGCTTCCACTATATCTATTTTGTGTAACTTTCTAGTGGTTTCAAAGATGGTAAAAATGATTTGGTTTTATAAGAATTATGCTGAAGCAAAATAAATGACAGAACAAAGAAATAAACGAATAGGCAGGCAGATTAAAGACAGGCGTTGGTCAAGTTTAGTAATTGTTTTAAAAGATGCTCTAGCAATATTATTGATCATGCAAACTCTCGCAGTATTATTAGCGGATTCCTCCCGGAACTCTGAATCTTTTTGGAATGTGTTTCAACCCCAATGAAGTACGACCGATCAAGCACTAGGCAACTGGCTATCCCTAGCTCAGCCACTGGTGTTCACCAATACACAATGATCATAGTGTGATTAATTGCCACACACTCTCTAAATCATCCCTGAAACTAGAGAGAGGTATTCACACCGGTTGGCCAGGCGGGCATAAAATAAGAATAAGCACAACAATTAAGCAAGTTGCAATAATCAATATATTATTAGAGATGAAGCACGACAACTACATATTACTTAACCAACGCCTAAAGCTACTTAGTTCATAATAAGCATGGAAACATGAATTACAATCTGAGTAGGCATGTCCATAATCACAAGATAATAAAGAAAATAATTATCTCCTTAATCAGCTTGCAGATGATGGTGTTCTTGGTAATCTCCAATCTCTCTATACTACTCGGCTTCCAAGGAAAATTGGAATGACTTTGGCTTAGGCGGCTACTCCCTTTTATAGAGTTGAGGAAAGCTTGAATTAGGTCAACCTGGACACGTGTAGGGCTCTCCTTGCTCCTTTATCACGAAAATAACTCAACAGAAGTCGGTTCATGAAGTTGGCTAACGAGCTATGATGTGGCAGTTCTGCTCCCAGTTTTTGCTGCAGCACAGAATTTGCTTCCTTAAGTCGCCTAGCAACATAATCTGCAGAAAGTAATTTCCAAGGCTTCCATTCTTCCAAATGGGTTAAAACATATAATATATATCTAAAACCAACCCTAATAAGCACAAAAGACACACAAATCCCTATATAAATGAGGCCTAATTAACTACCTTTTGGGCAGTTATCAATAGGATACCCCCACTCGCATGTCAACTACATGAACGCATTGGATCATTGCGTTTGTATCATAATACAAAGCGGGTCGTATCCATAGTGTCACCAGGATAAGGTACCCAGCCTTATCCTTGTACTATAGACCTTTTAGGTTGTTACTTGAACATCGATCCCCGTATGTCCTCACATACTAGTTCAAGTTACATACAAACAACCTTGGATCTTAGTTTATTGGATTTGGGTAAAATAGTGCAATATTTAACAATAACATTTTATTGCAAAAAGTAAATAACACTTTATTAAATACAATTATGAAATCTGTTTACATTCACTATCTACGAGTTTTAGGGCATAAAACCCAACAAACTCCCACTTGAACTAAAACTCTAGTTTAGTGGGATGTACAACAATCTATGCAGTAGTGGGTGTATAAATACATGTATAAAACATATACAATGTACAAATACAATAAACTAGTGAATCACTATTCCCATTACATAATGGTATCACTATACCCATTACATTTCTCCCACTTGCCCTAGATTTCACCTTTACACATAACTCATAGACCTGGACCTTCTAGATGACCCTCATACCCTTTAGACGAGAGAGCCTTCGTGAATATTTCAATTTAATTCAATGTGCTTGCTTGTCTTGGGCTGCAAAGTTCTTATGAATTTGCTACAGCACCACTGTATCACTATAAAGTCTGATGGGCAAGTTCACATTTGGAACACATTCCAAATCAGTCAAGAACTTTCTAAGCCTTACAGTCTTTATCACTGCTTCACAAGTAGCTATATTTTTGGCCTATATGGTCAAGACTGTAATTATGCCACACTATAGCTCCTTTGTAAAGTTTGACCATGGATACTGATCGATATCTGCTGACTATCCCTACAGCATAACAGATGTCAGGCCTCGTGGAGAGCATTGCAGACATTAAGTTGCCCTCAGCGGAGGCGTAGGGAATCTATCTCATATCCTCAATCTCTTGAGGTGTCTTAGGACACTATTCCTTAGACAAGTGAACCCCATGCTTGAAAGACATTAAGCCCTTCTTGGAGTTCTGCATCGAATATCGGGACAACATTTTGTCAATATACGTTGCTTGAGACAGGGCTAGCGTTTTGTTCTTCCGATCTTGAATTATTTGGATTCCAAGAACATATTTGGCCTCTCCTAAATCTTTCATTTGGAATTGGGCCGCTAGCCATTCTTTTACGTCAGACAGATATCCTTATAAGTCTTAAAATCCATGTCAGTGTATCCTGTACGGATCAAATCCTTAGTCCCATACATGAGCATATAGTTCCTCTTTCTCCTCAGATACTTGAGGATATTCTTAACAGTTTTCCAGTGATCAAATCTTGGATTATATTGATACTTACTGACAATCCCTATTGCATAGGGCATTCGTCTCATGTCCTCAACTTCTTGAGGTGTCTCAGGAAATAGTTTCTTAGACAAAATGAATTTCACGCCTGAAAGGTAGTGAACCCTTCTTGGATTTCTGCATCTTATATCTAACTAACATCTCGTAGATATTAGACACTTGAGACAAGGCTAGCTTTTTGTTCTTACGGTTCCTAACGATTTGGATCTGAAGAACAAACTTTAGCTTCTCCCAAATTTTTATTTGGAAATGAGCTGCTAACTTATTTTACTAGTCAGTAAGATAACCTACATCATTCCCAATGATTAGGATATCAATCACATACAACAGTAATAAAGCTACTGAACTATTGACAATCTTCTTGTAAAGAGAAGATTCATCAATGTTCCTTATCAAAGCCAAAAGATTTGATCACAGTATCAAATCTTATATTCCAAGATCGAATTGCTTAGGTCAATCCATGAATGGATCACTTAAGCTTGCAAACCCCTTTTGCTTCTGATCTTGCTTAATGAACCATTCTGCTGGAGACATGTAGACACTCTTCTCAAGATTACAATTCAAAAGGGTAGTCTTGACATCCATTCTAAATGGACAAGAGTTCTAACAGACTTCAACATGACGACAGGAGATAAGAATTTCTTACAGTCCCCTGTCTCTGGGTATAACCCTTTTTCCATAAGTCTAACCATAATATTATGTCTCACTTCTTGTAGAATCATTTGTAATCCATAGGTGTTACCCCATTAGATAGATCTACAAGATTCTAGATGGAATTGAAATCACATATTTCAATTCCGGGTCCATCACTTTAATCCAATTGGTTCTTATAACATCATTCATCGCTTTGCTCTAAGACAATGAATCCTCTAAATCATCATCAGGTATGACGATCTGGGCTTCTATTAAGCCCATGTAACGGTCAGATTGTAGAACAATCCTCCTACTATATTGAGGCACTCTCAACTTTTGAGATAGATGTAACTAACCAGTTGTGTTGACCCTATCAACAACTCTTGTTAATGGTCCATTGCTTTAATCCAATTGGTTCTTGTTAACATCAAACATTGCCCTGCTCTAAGACAATGAATCCTTAAAGCCATCATCAAGTATGATGATCTGGGCTTCAATTAAGCCCATGGAACGGTTTGATTGTAGAACAACCTTCCCACTTCATTGAGGCACTCTCAACTCTTGAGATAGATATAACTAACCAGTTGTATTGGCCTTATCAACAACTCTTGTTAAAGGTCCAACATAATCAACAACCCTTGTTGATTGATCAACAACTCTTGTTGATATTTTTGTAGCTTCATCAGTTAATTTACATAAAACGACCTTACTTTGTTGCTTATTATTTCTTATGCGTTATTCTTATGAGAATGTGGCATTTGTCGGTACAAATTCTTTATTCTCTTGCGGATTGAAGAAGTATCCACATCTTTCGTTTTCATGGGGTAGCCTACGAATAGGTATACTGTTGAACAGTGTTCCAATTTCTTTTTGGGTTAGTCACAAGCACGTGTGTTGAACTCCCCAAAAATAACATAAACTACTTTTTCGTCTTATCCACAATCCAAAAGATGTTTCATAAACACTTTTGATGGAACGTTGTTAGAAATATGTGTTGCAGTCAACACTGCATGACCCCAAAATGAGTCAGGCAAATGAGCATAGCTCATAATGAATCGAACCGTATGCAATAGGCTTCTATTTCTCCTATCTGATACATCGTTTCCTTAAGGTGCTTCAGGGGTAGTTGAGACGTAATTCCATGTTCTATCAAATAGTCTTGGAATCTCAAGTCTCATCTACTCTACACCTCGATCAGATCGAAGTGTTTTTATCATCTCACCTAACAAGTTTCCAACTTCAGTCTCAAACCACTTTGAATTTCTCAAGAGCTTTAGACTTAAGTTGCATTAGGTTGAGATACACATACCTTGAATAATTATCTATAATATAGATGAATTATTCATGCCCTCCCACTACTTTAACATATTAGACCACAAGGATCCAAATGTACAAGCTCTAAGGGCTCTTTGGCTCTTTTAGCTCTTTTCCAGTAAAAGATCTATCAGTCATATTGCCCATAAGACATGACTTAATTGGTATTAGAGAGTGTTCTTCTAACTAACTTAGAAGTATACTCTAGACTAAGCTCCTAATCATATTGAGATCAAAACTAGCCTAACACATTAAGAACCAAAGGAAGGTATTTCCTTTAGGAGAAATCTTTTGTCGTTCATTTCTTTGAGTAGTAGCAGCCTCAGGCAACGTAGTGTTTATGACTGCCTTACTCTTGATTAGTCTTAAAAACATTTATGTTATTTTTCAATTCAGCTGAACAAAAGTTAACTCCCTTTCTTGAAATGAACTGCATTAGTAGGGAAAGGTAAAGAGTAACATTGTTCCAGCCAATAAGATACAAAAACCAAATTTCTTTTCATCTTAGGAATTATATACACATTATCTAACAATATGTATTTGCTCCCACTGGAAAAAATAACTTAACGTTCCCCATTGCTACAGCCAAGACAACCTCTCTAGTTCAAAACTTTGAGAGTTATCTCAATAGCATCAAGCTGTTGCCAGGAATTCATTCCTTTCAATAAAAAGACTAGCAAACATGATTTGTGACTATGAATCAAGTATTCGGGTAGAATTACCATTCTTCACAAATTACGCTTCCAAGACTAGTAAATCGAATTTACTGTCTTTGGACAAGTCTTCTTTGTCTGAGCAAGGCTCAATGTCGCATTCATTAATAACACTTCTTAATGAATTAAACATTTGGGGCATGAGAACATTTCTCTGTTAAGACTAATCTTAAAATATTCGCCACAAATTAATCGTTTAAGTTTATTGTATAATCACCGTTATAGGCGTAAGACTATGCACATATTTAATCATTGAATTGTTGAAATAACAAATTACTTGATTGTTTATCGCACTAACCCATTACAAGAGCAATACAAACAATTGCATACAATCCAATCAGTTTAGCAAAAACAAGCAATCATAGAACCCTAAGACTATTGATTTAGTTTTACAACGATGTTTCAGAGGTTTAGAGCAACAGCCACCGAAGGGTGATCAACTACTCCTCCTTTGAAATGAGACACTTCTCAGCAAATTCTAATTCTAGAATAACTCATATTCCTATAGGCATTAGCCACCGTTATTTGGTCAAGGATTTGTTAACACACTTAACTCATCCTCGTAAGTGTAACCTCCCACTTTCAGATCCCAGAGGCACGCACCAACAGGCTACCGAAGGGAAAGACAACTGTTGGTAATTAGGTTAAGTGACCCTATCCTTTCCAGGAGTTCACGGTGTTACGAATCTTATGATCAGACCCTCCGAAGGGATGGTTGCTCTAGGACAAAACGCAGGCGGATCATCAGACTCTCACAGTGTGACCTATGGGTGGAGACCGAGGGATACGTTGACACGTGTCCCGTTCCCACTTATTATGGGCACTTTCCCCATTCACCTTGTTTTTGACTCATGCAAACACTTTCCGAAGGGAGGTCACGCTAAAACGACACGAAGCCGAGCATGGATCTTACGTTGCAAATATAGGGACGTAGGAGTATAAACTCGATTTAAATCAAGTTTTGGGGTTTATTAACCTAGATAAATCCGGCTAATTCAATTTACCTAAGTCTAATCGTATTATAACTATTATAATGAGAATTGTAATGTTCTAGGTGAATTAAACACTTTTAACAAACCTAGCAACACCGTATGCTTACATGACTATGGTTTCGGGTTTGTTCCCAGGTAGCAGGTGTTCCGTAAATCGTCAGCTTAAATACCTTCAGCCTTAGACAGAACGTAACCGAGAGAGTTCCCTTTTAACCATAGTAATGTAAAGTCTTTACTCTAAAGATCTAGGTGTATTAAACTCTTTTAATAAACCTAGTGACATTTCATGCTAACATTTAACCATGATTAATTCAACTCTGGTATTCCGGGTCAGTTCCCAGGTAGGAGGTGTTCCGTAAACCGTCAACTTAAGTACCCCCAACCTTAGACAGAACTTTACCGGTAGAGTTCCCTTATAATCATAGTAATGTTTGTCCTACTTAGTAGGTTAAAACTATTTTTTAAAAAACTAAGCAAGACTTCATTCTAATCCTATTAGAATTAACGAGATCTTAGGTCTAATTAATTTTAAACATTTAAAAATTAATTCATTTACCTATGATCCTATGTTTGCATGCAATCTTTATTATAGGTTGACGGTTTCTAATCATCAATTTTAAACTATTAAAAATTTTAACGATTATCCCTATAATCATGCATACTATAGTTTTAAAATAATTAACAATCATATTCAAGTTAATATAATAAAACTATATATATTGCCTTGCATTGAATGAAATTAATATAACAATTATATTAAACTATGGATGTTTCATGCCCAATGCAACTTTGATTTCCATTATTAATAAATTAACAATTAAATTATTGTAAAAAATGGTAAATCAAAGTAGCATGCTGCAAACAATTTTATTAAATATAACTATTTATATTTAACTAGGTAATTGTATGCATCATGCTTATCCTTTTTCATGATATTAATATAACTCAACTATATATTAAAACCTCATGAAAATAAACCATGCATTTCAATCCATACATTATAACTAATTATAATATATATAAAATGCATGAGCATGCTTTATAATCTAAGATGGGATTTTAAATCTAAATGACATCCATAAACCATTTAAATAGCGTATAAATCGATTAATTGGCCCCTAGGATAAAATAAAGCACATAAATTACAATAATTTAAGCTATTTTATCCTAAAAACATCCTTCTCCAGCTTCAGAATCGGACTAGACCGCACGAACCGACCCGAACTGCTTCGAACAAGACCCCAAAATGCCAAAACATGCTTGAATCGTGCAAATAATGCATGAACCGGGTCAAATCTCCTTGAACCAGTCAAGAATCGGTCAAACATATCACGAACCGGTCAAAAACTAAAGAATCGTGGGAAAATAAAAATAATTCACGAAAATTGCACCAAACTCGGCTTTCGAACCCCTGACCTCTGGTTACTTAGAAGGTTGTTCAAACCATTTTTGTTATATATATATATTCCGAAAATTCCAGCAACTGTTCTTCGTGTTTGACTTTGATTTTGGATGTGATTTTCAATGATCTTCATCTTGAAACACCCTAGTCTAGACCCGGACTTACAGAGGATAATAGATTTACAAAATATGCCCAAAAACGCAGGGGCCTTTACATTGAACCATTCAAGAAAGCGTAAATCTATGGCCAAATTAATCGAAACCATTTATACGCAAACCATAACATTCATAATGCATAAATCCCACCAAGAACAAATTGCAAATTTCAATCTAAAATCAAGAACAACTGAGTTGGCTCTGATACCAATTGAAGGGATAAAAGCCCCACGCAGCGAAAAGTATTACCGAACCTACTTAGAGTCTCAGATTCTAATTGAAATACCAATACAATTTGCAAAATATTACAACAATAAGTCTATATTTAATAGGTTGTACATAGGCTATAAACATGCTAAAAGATCAACTAGATTGATCCTAGTGATCAAGGATTTCATAGAAAACTTACTTTTGTAGAAAGCCTTGATCAATTCGCATTTTCTTGCCAATAAGATTGAAAACGCAGCAACCCTCTTGTGCGAACACCACCAATCGGCTACATCGGTATATCTCTAAGACTTCTTGAAGCAGGAGACTTGTGGGAGTCTTTTGGGAGAAATCTCTGAGAGAAGGAGAGACAATGGGATTCCTTTCACCAAACCCCAAGGGTCCTATATATAGGTAAAGGCCAAGACCTTTTCCTAATAGGTCTCCCTAGTTCCTTGCGCTCCAGTGTAACCTTGACCTAAGTTTAGCCTTGGGTCATTAAATTAAATTTCTAAAATTAAAAGAGATTTTTAAATTAAATCTTTAATTTTCTAAAGTTTGGAGGTTTAATATTTTAAATCTCAAAAGACCCAAATCCCAAATCAATTGGGTTATTTTCTTTCCCTAAACTTTTAGGAGTTAAGTTCGGGATGTTAGGATAAAGTCCTAGATAAGACATAAATCCTAATTAGAATGAGTTTTTCATTCTTAGGTTCTATTTAAAAGAAAAGGAAAGGAATTAAGCTTGCTATAATAAAACAAAAAGATAAAAGAAAGAGAAAAGCCCTAATCCCCTTCTCCCACTCTTCTCCTTGTCATGAGTAGTCCCCCTATTGACTTCTTCTTTGTCGAAAAACCCACCAGCCCCACCACCTCGTTGCAGCGCCTTCGCCGTCGCAGGAGAAGCCACCGCCCAGCCCCGCCACCTCGTCGTCGTGCTGCCCTCCTGATAACTGCCCAAAAGGTAGTTATTTAGGCTTCATTTATATAAGGATTTGTGTGTCTTTAATGCTTAATAGGGTTGGTTTTAGAGAGATATTACATGATTTAACCCATTTGGAAGAATGGAAGCTTCAGAAATCACTTTGTGTAGATTATGCTGCTGAGCGACTGGAAGGAGCAAATTCTATGCTGCAGCAAAACTGGGAGCAGAAACTGCCACATCACAGCTCGTTAGCCAACTTCATGAACCGAATTCTATTGAGATATTTTCGGGATAAAGGATCAAGGAGAGCCTTACACGTGTCCTAGTTGACCTAATTCAAGCCTCCCATCCTTCTATAAAAGGAAGTAGCCGTCAAAGTCAAATTCATTCCATGTTTTCCCTTGGAAGTCGAATAGTATAGGGAGATTGAAGATTATCAGGAACACCATCATCCGCAAGCTGATTAGGGAGTTTACTTTCCTTCTTAACTTGTAGTGATGGACATGCATATTGAGATTGTAATTCGTATTCCTATGCTTATTATGAACTAAGTAGCTTAAGGTGTTGGTTAGGAATAATGTGATTACTGTGCTTCATCTCTAGTAATAAATTGACTATTGCATTTTGGTTAATTGTTGTGCTTATTCTTATTTTATGCCCGCCTGGCCAGCCGGTATGGATAGCTCTCTCTAGTTTCAGGGATGATTTAGAGAGTGTGTGGCAATTCTCCACATTACGATCATTGTGTATTGGTGAACGCCAGTGACTGAGCTAGGGATAGCCAGTTGCCTAGTGCCTGATCGGTCGCACTTCATTGGGGTTGAAACACATCCCAAAAGATTCGGAGTTCCGGGAGGAATCCGCTAATAATACTGCGGGAAATGCATGATCAATAATATTGCTAGAGCATATTTTATAACAATCACTAAAACCTAACCAGCGCCTGTCTTTAATATGTCTATCTATTTGTTTATTCGTTGTTCTGTCATTTATTTTGCTTCAGCATAATTCCGATAAAACCAAATCATTTTTATTATCTTCGAAACCATTAGAAAGTTATACAAAATAGATAAAGTGGAAACTCATTCAGACCTTGGATTGATAATATTACTTGCTGCAGACTGTGTATGCTTGCACAGGAATTCTAGAGTATTTTATACTATATTTTTACTCACTCTAGGAACCCAACACCTCCCCGTGCTTCCTCTCTCTCTTCGCGCAATCTCTCTCTCTCCGTCCAGCCCGAGTGCATGTCGCCGCCACCGTTCGTGAACAGCGTCGCGCCGTCATCGTCTTTCTCTCCTTCCTTCTCTCGTGTTTTCGTCAGCCTTAGCAGGTGAATCTCGGAGTCCCCTCTGTTTCTCACATAAGACTTCCTTCATCTCTCTATTTCATTCAAGTTCAGCGAGCAACGAGTTTAATCATTTTCTTCCTCTCGTTTTCGATTAGATCCATGAGGTAGAAGTCTGAATCTCCTCTCTCCCTGCATTTTGGGCGCGTTCAGGCTGATTTAAGGTTTATTTCAGCTTGTTCGGGCTCTCTTGGTGAGTTTTTTTCATTGCCCATGCTTTGTGTAATCCAAATTCAGCTTACCCATTCTTGGTTAGTGTTAGAATTGGAATACCCATGTTGTTTATGTGTTGGAAATTTAGTTTAGTAATGACTTTCTAATCTGCAGCGTCGGCTTTGCTCCAATCTTCGGTGTTTCAACATTGTTTAAGCGATATCGGTAAGTCTAGGCCCTTACCCATACTCATTTAAAACTCTAATCAAGTTTTAAGCAAATACCCTTTTCGTTAGGTGCTGGAAATTTAAGTTAATATTGAAATTTCTATTCTGCAACGTCGTCTAAGCGATTGATTTGGTTCGAATCACTGTAAGCTCGAATACCCACTGCCCAAGGATCGTTCTAGCACACTGTTCGAAGTTAAAATAACCCGTCTAGCGTGGAATCGGGTACGTTTGGGTAAGAGTCGTTGTTGTTTTCAGTTTAATAGCATAAAGAATTGTTGTCTATTAGATGTTAAGCTTTAAAAGCATGTTTAAATCAATGCCCATTAATTGTTTAGGCCTTGTTAGCATTGCCCAACCTCTTTGGAGTCCTTAGAATGAAAATAAAGGGGTTTTGCTTGCTGGTCATGGTTTAAAAAGCATGCTAAATTATCATCTATCAATTTTCTAGACTCTAGTAGCGTTGCCCAATCTTTAGGAGCCCTTAGAATCCTAAAATGTGTCTTTTTACTTGCTGTCCAGTGGTTGAAAAGCCTTAAATATGGCCATTCAATGAATACCCATTGCCCGTTCTGCCTTAGACGTGGTTGCCCATGGTCTAAAGGTTTTGGGTTGTTGATTTGGGGAATTTTGAGTGGTTGTCCAGAAAGGAAATAGATCTTTCTTGGTTGATTTAGGCCTTTCTAGCATGTTTAAAGTATTCAGTAGGTTGGTTCTAATTTTTAGAAGTTATCCTTATTTTTTAGGAGTTTATCTGGATCTTTTAAGCTATTTAAGGAGTTCTTTAGGAGCACTCGTAAGCTTTTGGTAAGTAGTTCTTACTCGATTCAGTCTGTTTGATTGCATGAGCATGTTGGTTTTTACTCGCTTTTCTAGTATGTGTTGTTGGTTGTTATATAACTCGCGTTATGTGTTAGAAGTGTTGTTCGATCGATTTTAAAGCATGATGAACTATTGGTTATCTTGAGCATGTTGTATATCGTTTTGACTATGATGCATGAGAGTCAAGTTGCATGGTCTTGTGTGCTCATTGAGAGGTGAGCTGGGTCGTGTGAGTGGAGCGTGACACGGAAATCACGTGCTAAGATTGCGCTACATGACGCGGAAATCATGTTATTGGTGCGGAGTGTGACACGTAAATCACGTGTGAGTGTGCGCTGCGCATGACGCGTAATTCATGTGTTGGGTGTGAGTGCGTTACATGACGCGAAAATCATGTTTTGGTGCAGAGCATGACGCGTAAATCATGTGCTAAGAGAACGAGCATGGCGCAGATTCCATGTGGGGTTGCATAGCATGTTGTGTGTATGCACGAGTCATCCTGTTGGGTTAGCATGAGTCTCGATGTTTAGATCTTGCTTTAAGAAGCATGAATAGTTGTTTATTCCTTAAAAGTATGTTGGATGCGTGTGTCGAGCATGATTGATGTGTTGTTTGCTGTTTGATGGCTCACTGGGTGTGAGCTGCTTACAATTGTCGTGGTTGTACTGACCCCCTCCCCTTTCTCCCCCCAACATTTTTAGATTATGTAGGTGTTGATGGGTGTTATGAGCCTGGTGATCCAGACGAGGAGGCACACGAGGAGTGACTCCACTGGCCAAGGCGTTTCTGTTATCTAGTTATTGGTTCCTAGTTTTGTTATAGTATTTATCTTACTCTTCTGGTTTTATAGGATAGTGTTATGTTTCTTTCATTCAAGGGCTCGTTTAGTTGTTTATTTCGAGAAGTTAGCCCTAGCTATGGTTATCTTCATTAAGTTTTGTTTCCTTCCAATTAATAACATTAAGTTGTTCCTAGCAAATGCATTGTATGCTTCTTTATCTAGTAGTTGTGAATCTCATGTTGGTTGTGAATGCGAGATCTGACTCGCTAGATTGTGGAAGGAGTTCTAGTGTGTATCTGTGGTGTTGTGGAGTGTAGTCGTGGGTTGTTTGACTTAATGAAGTGTGTTTTTATGCTAAAACAGGTTTTATAAAATTTTGATTTAGTTCTATGTATGTCGTTATGCTGCCGAAATTTTCGGTGCATTCGGTTAGTTTGGTTTTAGAGTTAGTAATGTTGCTAAGATTAGTTTTAAAATCCTAGAGCGTTATAGTTACGATATAAACTAAGCATCATAAAGCCATTAAATCTAACTAAAGATAAGGAAAAGGAAGGAAAACACTCGAAGTCGTTGAAACCGGCACGTCCCTGTCACGATCTCCACGCCCTCAAGCTTGGTTCCTACTCCTTGGCCATGCTTCAGCTCCCACAGAAAGTCTCTAGTCGAAATTAGGGCTAAATTCTCTCAAATTGGACTCCTCTTGGTCGTAGCAATTAAGGATGAATATATAGGAAATCTGTCGACAACATCGAGACGCTATGGACAGTGTCGCGACGTTGTCTTTTGCACCGCAAAAATAGAATAGGAAAATGCCATAGCGTCAAGACGCTAAGGGACAGTGTCTTTGTGCACCGCCATCGTTTCTCTTCAGTGTCGGCATCCTCTTCAGTGTCTTCTCCGACGAGCAGATCGGTCCACGGTGGTGCAGGGACGTGCAGATGGTGTGGTACATAGGAATGGGTTGGGTGAGTTTTCTCGCATTTTTCTTGAACCTCAAGGCCGATCTCTCTCCCTATGCATTCTTTCCCTCACTCTCGACATTTCTCGTGTTGTTTCCAGCGAGCATTTTGTTAGGCATGGTTAGCATCTTTTTCGGGTGGTTTGCAGCATTTTTCGACATTTGTAGTGAGCTTTCAGCATGGGTAAGTTGGATTCAAGGTTGTATTAGTTGGTTATTATGTTTAATCGAATACCCACTCATTTTTATTTCTGTTCCGCAAGCTTTTCTCTTCAATTCCGGAGATTCAAGCAGTAGATCTTCAAGTTTCAACCTCTTTGAGCAATTTCGTCATTGGGTAAGTGAATTAAGTCGAGTTTTAGATGATTTATTTCTGCTAGAGGAATACCCATTGGTATTGGCTATTGAGTTCAAGGTGCCCATAACGTTTGGTGATTAAATTTTCGAATTTAGGTGGGTTTGGGAGCCCAGACAGCCAGCTGTGTTTCTGTATTTAGGTGAGTTTTTGGTGTTAAAACATCCACAAATTTAATTTGGCTCCTAGGTGTATGTTTGGAATAAATCTCCTATTGATTTGAGAATGTTTTCCTTTTTGTGTAGTTGATTAATGGCCTTGAAGCTAAGAAGTTATATAGTTTTATCGAGCAAATTATTTAGCTACGATAAGTAGCTATTTGGATGCAATTCATATGCTTTAGACCCGTTGCATGACTGATGGAATTGATATGTAGTCATTGGATTGAGTTCTATGCTTTAGATTAGTTTTCTTTGAAAATTAAATATGCTAGCATGGATAAGATTTAAGCCTTGAGTTTTGTCTGTGGATTTATATGAGCATGATGAGTTTCATTATAAGGCATGATGACAATATGAGGATCTTAAAGTTAACTGTAGCATCTTTTGGTTCATTTGGAAGCATGTTTTATTTGAATAAATTATGGTTGGCTATGAATGTCTATTTAAGTTATGCTTGAGTTGTGGATGAGATCTGACTCGCTTTGGTTGTAAAGGTTTGGTGTACCGAAAGTGTGTGGATGTTTGTAGTTGGCCAATTTTGAGTATAGAAGTGTTTTGTCTTGTTTCCAGGTGACAAGAAAAATTTGGGGTTAACTATATGTATGTCATTATGCTGTCGAATTTTTAGTAGCATTATAGTGGACAATGGAACTAAGTTTAGAAATATCCCTTAGAATACGATGTGCTTAATTAGCTGGCTGACTAGTATAAACCACAGGTTCTCCAAGCACGTTTTATTATGACTTTGAGAGAACAATACGTATGATTGAGAATAGACTTGGATCAGGGACCTTAACCATGTTTTAGGGCCTCAGGTAGACTTAAAAGATCCTGAAGTCTTACGTTAGCTAGAGTGTTTTCCTTCCCCATCTCAAGGCTGATAAAACTTAGTTAGTCAGGCACGTTATCGTGCGTTCTATCAGTTGACTATTAGAGCCTAGTTTCAGGCACGTTATCGTGCACTCTCAATTTAGGATGGTGTTGAGCTTTGTTGTACAATTTTCCGCAAGCGTACGGTTGCCCATGTAATATTAAACGGAAAGTATTCCGAGTATCGAATCCTCAAGGAAATTGAATTAATTCCATTAATTACCAAGAACCATCATGTTTTAATTTTATTTAGAAGATCAACTCTCAAGAACTAAGAATTAACAAGAAACTAAAGAAATCATGCAATGAAAGAAAATTTCCTATTAAGGGAACTTGACCTAGGGTGTTATCTAGCGTTTTGGATATGTAGCTTAATTAATTAGATGAATGTACTTACTAATCTTCAATTCCATAAATCTAGAAGTAATTTTAAGCGGATTTCTCTTTCAAGTTCCTCCACATCTCATACTAACATAACTAATTCATGTGTCCATCTCCTTAGTTAATCATAGTATGGCATTATGCAACTTCATAATCAATTTCTAACAATTCTCTTTCACTCTCGTGCTCCAAGCAATCGTTAGCCATGCAATTTGGATCTAATCTAATTTCTCTTTGTCAAGTATCAATTTAGACCAACACATCAATTAATCTGTGATCAAGAGATTAAAAGCATTAAGAATGAATTGCATAGATGAAATATGAAGAATTTCGTTACAATTTCTAATGAATTAAGCTACAATATCCAATTAGCTAGAATAACGACCCTAGGTCTCAAGATCTACTCACAAATGGAAATAATTTTGCCCAAGTGATCTTGATCCATAGACCTAACTCAAATTACAATAAGGAATTATAAAGAAGTAAGGAAGAAATAACTGATAAGTTGATCCCGAGCTCCCGCTACGATCATCTCGAATCTTAAGCCTTGGAATCTCGCTCAATTCCAACCTTTTTCTCCACAATTCTCACTTTTTTCTCTCTATTGAGCTAGGGGAAAACTCCCCAAAAACGGGATGATTTGAACCAAAGGAAGGGGGCCTATTTATAGGAGCAAGGGCTGGGCATTTCTTGCTGAACAAGCCAACAGCGTCGCGACGCTATGACGTCACAGGTTTCTTGGCGCAGAAGTTGACGCAGCGTTGCGACGCTGTCCTGATTCCAGAAATATCTTCTCTGCTGCCAAGCGTCGAGACGCTCTAGCCTTAGCGTCGCGACGCTGGGCCTTCTAGAAGCCCCATATGCAGATTTTGGCCTCATTTCTTCTTCCTTTTGGGCTTTTTGGACCTCCACTTCAAATGTATTCTTTTCTTTTCTCCATTTATGGCCCAAAGTCTTCATTTTGGTCTTGAAATTAATAAAATTCATGGTTTTGCCTCACGAACTCGGTTTTCTACAAAATCGACATAAAAAGACATTAAAGCTCACAATTTAAGCACAAAACTAGCTAAAAATAATAAGAAAATGATAACATTTTTGCATGTTATCAAGCTTATGATTAGGCACGTTGTTCGTGCGCCGGATGGCACCTAAGCATGTTTTCATGTGTCAGTTGCTCCATCGTAATTCATGTGTTATGTTTTAGGGGTGTTGTGTTGCAATAGGTGTAGTTCTGTTAGAGGTTACCAGCTAGTCTCTAGTTTACTTGCCTTACCCAAATTACCCACATAACACTCTAGTTGGCACAGGTTGGGGATAGATAATTGTTGGGTTTCCAGAGTGAGTAAAAATGTAATACGAAATAAAATATAAATGGACTCTAGAACTCTGTGCAAGTATACACAGTCCGCAGCAAGTAATAAGTATTTATCGAATCCAAGGTCTGAATTAGCTTTCACTTTATCTATTTTGTATAACTTTTCAATGGTTTCGAAGTTGGTAAAAATGATTGGTTTTTATAGGAATAATGCTGAAGCAAAAGAAATGACAGAACAAAAAGTAAACAAATAGGCAGACAGATTAGAAACAGGCGCTGGTCAGGATTTAGTAATTGTGTTTAAAATATGCTCTAGCAATATTATTGATTATGCAAAACTCTCGCAGTCTTATTAACAGATTCCTCCCGGAACTCTGGATCTTTTGGAATGTGTTTCAACCCCAATGAAGTACTACCGATCAAGCACTAGGCAACTGGCTATCCCTAGCTCAATCACTGGCGTTCACCAATACACAATGATCTACTGTGATTAATCGCCACACACTCCCAAAATCATCCCTGAAACTAGAGAGAGGTATTCATACCGGTTGGTCAGGCGGGCACAAAATAGAAATGAACACAACAATTAATCAAGATGCAATAATCAATATTTATTACTAGAAATTAAGCACGACAATCACATTGTTTCCTAACCAACGCCTAAAGCTACTTAGTTCATAAAATGCATGGAAACACACGTTACAATCTGAGTAAGCATGTCCATAATCACAAGATAATATAAGGAATTATTAATCTCCTCGATCAGCTTGCAAATGATGGTCTTCTTGATGGTCTCCAAACTCTCTCCTCTATTCGGCTCCCAAAGGTGGAAGTAACCTTTCCAAGAATGGAATGATTTTGACTTGGGCGGCTATCTCCTTTTATAGAGTGGTAGGAGGCTTGAATTAGGTTGACCTAGACACGTGGATGGCTCTCCTTGCTCCTTTATCCCGAGAATAACTTAACAGAATTTGGTTTGTTAAATTGGCTAACGAGCTGTGAATGGCAGTTTTTCTCCCAGCTTTGCTGCAGCACAGAATTTGCTCCCTCCAGTCGCTCAGCAATGCATTCTGCACAAAATAACTTCCAAAGCTTCCATTCTTCCAAATGGGTTAAAACATGTAATATATATCTAAAAGCAACCCTATTAGGCACAAAAGACACACAAATCCCTCTAGAAACAAGGCCTAAATAACTATCTTTTGGAGAGTCATCAATAATCACCCTAGACAAAATATTTCATGTACCCGATTGTGGCCCTAGGGTTAGAAACCCAAATGTATGTTTCCAATTAGGTCCCTATGATGTTAAGACTCCTTCTTTTAAAAGACAACATGCAGCCCTAGGGGATAGATATTCTTCTTCTGCTTATTGTTTTTTTTTTTTTAAATATCCTATGTTCTTTGCATGTAGTAGCGCCCTTCAGTATGTTTTTCGTTTCTTTAAATCGAGTCGTTACTATTACTCCTTCAGTTTGGTCTACAAGATCCCATATAGAATTGAAGTACTATTGTAACGTCTGTAAATTAAGTTAAATCTCAAAGCTCATTAGTTTTGTAGTTAATTTGGGTTAATTTGGAATTGGAGGGAAATTAAAAGAATTGAAAATTTTTGAAAATTTAAAATTAGAGCTAGGATGGCAATTTCGTGAATAGATAGATCTTTTAGCCAAGCCCAAGCCCAAGCCCAAGACTCCTTCTTTTAAAAGACAACATGCGACCCTAGGAGAAATATCAGCCAAGCCATCAAACCTTTCTCCATCTTCTTTCCTTCTCTTCTCCATTAAATCAGCCGCACAACAGCCATAAGAAGAGCCCCTAATAAGTTTTTTTTCCTCTCCTCCGTGCGTGCAGCTCGTCGTCAGCCAGTGGGTTGTTCGTCCGATCGGCGTCTCCGGCAAGCAGACCCAGTCACGATATGCGGCAGCGCGTGCGATTTCAGAGTGCTTGACGTGTTTGGGGAGGCGGGGTCCGCGATTTTCGACGATTCTTTCTTCTCGGTTCGGCAGCACGTGACGGCGGTGCAGCGATGGCGTTCCTCAGATCCAAGTGACGCGTCAGGGAAGTTGCAGCAGTTGTCGGCGTGTTTCAGGTGGAATCTCGTTGCGTTTTCGATCAAGCAATGGCTGTCTTCGCGAGTTTTGGGTGTGGCGTCGTCATTGTCGTTGGTGAGTTGCAGCAGCTCGTGGTCGCGGGTTTGCCAAGGATTGGGTGTGTTTTTGTAAGCTTCTATATGTTCGATTTGGAGTTATACGCATATTTTTGGAGATTTAATTCTACCCTCAATGTTTTCAATTTAGTTCCATCCACGCCCACTCCTTGCCGCCGTTAGATTCGTGAAACTCACCACTTAAAGGTGTTGTCCAGCAGAAAAGTTTATTGAGTTTTGATTGGACGATTTAAAGGCAAATTAGATCATAGGCTGACAATGTCTCTATACCTTTAGCTGTGCAAGACTCGTAGCTCTTCGAATTGCTTTGGGCTTATAAAGCTAAGGTAAGTGAACTTACTGTTGAACTTTTTAATTGGGTGCTCGTGTTTGATTTTTTAAAATTCTCGTGCTTATGAGTTGTTCTTGAAATTTATTATTATCGTGAAAAGCATGAAAATTGTGCATGAAAAAATTATTATTTTAATTACGTATGCATTTATAAAAATTGTTGAAAGCATGCAATTTATTATTATTGCTTGCATTTGTTAATATTTGAAATAATTGAGTTGGTGGTCTCTCAAAATTCCATTAAAGGAATGAGTTTAAATGATTTATGAGTTCTCTTAAATTTTTATAAGAGTACATGAAATTGATGTACATTCAGAGATGCCTACACAGGACTTAGGGACATGAAACTGATGTACCTAAGTCGAGGTTTGTGAAATTGACGACCTCGAGGTTTCGTGAAATTGACGACCTCCGTAGGAGACACATGAAATTTCTATTACAATTTCATTGTATGTATGAATTTTAAATATTTATGAGTTTTATAAGAGTACATGAAATTGATGTACATTCAGAGATGCCTACATAGAACTTAGAGACATGAAATTGATGTACCTAAGTCGAGGTCCGTGAAATTGACGACCTCGAGGTTTCGTGAAATTGACAGTGTCCGTAGGAGACACATGAAATTGATGTGTATAGGATATGCTTGAAATTGATGTATATCCTCTCTCATTGGCTCATTGGTAAGTTAAAATAATGTTTAGAGCCACCAAAAAGATATTTGTTGTTGATTTTTAAAATGTTTTTAAAGGGTTCCCCAACCTCAATAGTAGGGTCACTTACTGAATATTTAAAATACTCATTCTTTTTAAAAATATTTTTTTTTCAGGTAAAGACTGGGGCAGATGAAAGACGATCGATGAGAATCCGACAGACAGCCATGAGAGGACATGAATTTCATATTTTTCTTCCGCTTTAAGAACTCTGTTTTACTTTATTGATTTATAAATTTGTTTGAGAAATTTTCTAGAGGCCACGTACATTTGTATTTTAGAAATTATTTAAGACTTTTAAAATTTAGGGATCCCGAATAAAAGTTTTGTTTTAAAGTTTTTGTTTAAATTAGTGTTTATGTTTCAAAATATTTTTATTTAAAAAGGCCTCCAAAGCATGTATTGTCGTAATGATCCCGAAAAGATTATTTAAGAAGTCGGGTCGTTACAACTATACTCCATTTCAAGGTCCATGGCTTTGACCCATTGGTCCTTGTCTACATCATTGATTGTCTGTTTATAAGACAATGAATCATCTACACCATCATCAGGTATTACGACCTGAGTTTCAGTTGAACCTAAGTAACGGTCAGGTTGTGATACAATCCTCTCACTACGTCAAGGCACTCTCGATGATTGAGAATGACGAGACTGACCTGAAGTGCTAGCTCCTTCATTAACTCTTGATGAAGCTTCATCAACAACCCTTGCTGACTCTTCAGTAGCCTCATTTAATACTAACATACTACGTGGTTCATGATCTCCCATCTTGTCTTCCTCCAAAAAAGTAACGTTTTTCGATAAAAACACTTTGATTTTTTGTGGGTTGTAGAAAATACCACCTCTCGTAGCCAACAAATAGGCACAACCTTGACCGAAGTTCCAATTTCTTAGGATTTTTCACTACCACACGTGCAGGACAACCCCATATCGTGAAGTAACGTAAACTAGGTTTACACCTTCTCCATAACTCGAAAGGTGTTTCAGAAATACTCTTCGAGGGAACAGTTTATTGGCTTTAAATCTATGATATTTCGTATTTAAAATATGACTTGATGTATATTTTGATAAGCACGTTGAACTCTGGTTTTTTCTCATGTATTATTCGTTATGGGTGCATGTGAGTCATGATATGCATAGGTGTGCTTATTAGGGAGAGGCAGAACATGACGTGTAAATCATGTGTTGGTTGTGTGTGCAGAGCGTGACGTGGAGATCACGTGTGGGTTGTAACAGCGGAGCGCGACGCGAAAATCACGTGTGAGTGTGCGCTGCACATGATGTGTAATTCATGTGTTGGGGGTTTGTAGAGTGTGACGTAGAAATCATGTGTTGGGATGTGAGTGCAAAGCGTGACGTCAAAATCATGTTCAAGGGACATGATAGAAACTTACTCTAAAGTTTAATCTATCTTAAAAGATATCGTTAAAATCATTTATATAATACATCTTATTTTAAAAAATTTCAATATTCATGGGTAAAACTGAAAATTTTCATAATCCAAAGACATGATTGAAACTTACTCTAAAGTTTAAGGGTATTTTGTATAATTTAACTTTTAACATATATGTGGTACAATATTAATAGGAATTTAGAGAAAGATGATAATATATAATAGAGTTAAACTTTAATTGAAATTTGAGAGTTTTCAAGATTTAATTAATAGTTTATCTTGTTCATTGAGTAGTTTAATGCCAGGTCTTATTTTTATTGACTTGAGTGAGTTTAAATAATGATTTTACCTATTTTTTTTTGGATAAATTAGAAGGTGGTGGTGGGATGTAATGGATGTTGAATTGAAGATTAAAAAAAAATTGCAAGAATTATGTAAGTCTAAAATTTAATTTAATCAAATTAAAAGTTAAGAGTGGAAATTGATGGACTTTATCAACATGTTAAAATACATCGGTGTAATTATTTTGAACGGTATAACTAATGATAATAGTTTTAAATATAGATATATTTTCAATAGGCACTTTGGTTGAAAAAAAGTCATGTTTGATAAATTAATCAAAATAATTAATTTTTTTAAAATACTTTCAAATATTTGTTAGAATATTTAATTTTCTTTCTAATTAAAACATTTTCATATTAAAGGGGAGTAAAATTTTTAAAATATCAAATATGGAATTGAAGAGAAGGTATATATGTATTAAAAAAAAGGAAAATATACTTCTCAAAAAAAAAAAAAGGAAAATATATATTTAGCCGGTTTGAAAATATAAAGTAGGAAAGCACATTAAGATGATTTATGGTTTGTATCTAAAAAAATGCTTTATGATTTGGAACTTTAAAAAAGATACAACTTTTTTTTTTCTCATATAGTTTTTTTTTCCTCTTTTACTAAAAAAAGATATAGCTTTGTTTTTCTCTTTTACCAAAAAAAAAAAAAAAAAAGATAAAGAGGATGTAAAAGTGATGTTTTCTTTGAATTGATTTTTGAAGATAACCACATCCCATCATTTTAATATTCATTATGTTAAAATGTTAAATGAGACGGACATAAATATAGCTTTAAGTAATGTTTACTATTTACTTTCTCATAGATGGAAGATTTGAATTTCCCACCCACTGAACTCAAAAAAAGAGAGTTAATACTAAATAAGGTCATAAAACTTCATAGTTAAATTTATGGGTGAAAAAATTACAACAATGGTACTTGAAGTTTACTTAGGTTATGATTTATTCATGAATTTTCAATCTTGGTTGTTTTGTCACTTATATTTGAAATATTCACGTTTTTAGTCCTTTCCAATCCCATCAACCTTTTGGTATTGTAGCTTATAGAAAGTTGATCGGACTATTATAAAAAAAAAAAAAAGTTGATTGAACAATTTTGTCTTATTAATTTTAAGACTGACAAAGCATATTAATATATTAAGTTTTTTTAAATGTTATTATGTGACAATAATATTTAATTAAATATTTTTTAATACCTACTAAAATTATCAATCTAAGCATAGTTCAAAACTGGTTACAACATTATATATTTGTCAATGAGTTAAATGGTTAAATGTTTTTGTGTAGAGTACTATGGGAAGTCCAGTTGTGACTGTAACTTCTACAAGGCAAATCTAGTATGTGGCTACAGCTTCATGCAACAAACATGACCCAAACATGACATGGGTTGGGACGTTACTACATGCATGCTTGAAACTTTTTGCAATATTATTCCAAAACTATAAGAATATTTAAAATATAACATCATGGGGATCCCTTTAAATTGACAAAATAACATATACTTATAATATGGTTTAACAAAGCTATTACATGATGTTGCCAATGAAAGCACAATAACAATGGTGATAAACATGATTGGACCAAAATACAGACTCAATACTATCCAAAATGTGAGACGACACATGGCCTACCAAGCAATCTTCTGTCAAAGCCACTTATGTTGTTTCCTCACCTGTAAATGTTGAACTTCCTTTAGTTTCTTTCCTTTAGTTTCTTTAACTTCCTTCTTTGCTCCTTACGACCCTCTCGGAAAGTCGTCTCTATCCCTGAATCAAAATTGAATTTAGGTCTTTTGAGCATACACCAATCCAATCCGCAAAGAAATCTGATGGAAGAGATTGTCGAGGTCTCTAATCAAATAAATTTATAATCCTCAACCTCTAAGCTAACTTGTAGCAGTAGTGGCTGGGGTCGATCACAGGGAGCAACGTAATTAATTAATTTAATTAGATTTCTCTATTAGTAACAAAAAAGGGGGGTTTGAAAGATGAATTGATTAGGAACGTAAAGTTGCAACAAAGTAAAATAGCAGAAAAGTAAAAATAAGCTAGTTAATCTCACCTCGGTATCGCGCAATTGGTTAATCTAACTTGGGTTTGGCAACTCAATCATTGACACTCGAATTTAAAGAATTATTATTGATTACTCAACATTCATTGGAACCAATGATTATGATCTATATTTTGTTTCAACTTGACAAATGCAACAAGGTTAGAATCTAATTAGTGTTCATAAACATGAACTTAACCGCATTAAGAGAATAGGATCATTGAGTAAATTTGCATGAACTAGGAACAACCTAAATTCATACAATTCTAAGCTCAAATTCCTAAATCTATCATGCAATTATATTAATCGAGATAACACTCTTTTCAATACAATCACACAATACATCCATCACTAACCAATTTAGTAAAGCAATAACTTTAAATCAAGCAAATAGTTTGTCAAACTATTCTATCAAAGCAATTGTAATTTAAGTATGGGAATTCAAGAAATAACCAACAATAATTCATCTAAGAATCATAAGCAAGATCTCAAGAATATGCCAAACTTACATTAGAAGTCCCCAATTCCAACAGCGTAAACTTAGCTGATCATCGAAACACTCCAACTAAGCTCCTCGGCTCGACTAACCATCCCAAAATATAATAAAACTCACTAAAATTACAAGGGAATTCAAAATAGTACAGGGAAGAAGAGGGAGAAATCGGGTCTAGGGGGAAAAAGCCAAGAAGAATCACAAAAATCTGCAAAATATGCTTTATACCCAGTCGCAGCGTCGCGACGCTAGGCCAACAGCGCCGCGACGCTACCCCTTGCAAAATAGGAAAAAAGTCTCGGGTTGCCCTAGCTTCGTGACGCTAGGGCAACAGCGTCTCGACGCTCTCGCTTCGACGTTGTGACAACTCCAGGGGTAGAATCGTCATTGTACTCTTTGAACGTTTCAAGGGCTTCAGACTTGTGATGCATTAGGTAAAGGTAGTCATACCTTGAATAATCATCAATGAAACTGATGAAATATTCATACCCTCCTCGTGCTTTGACATTCATAGGACCACAGAGATCCGAATGCACGAGTTCTAAGGGTTCTTTGGCCCTATAACCTTTTTTTGAAAAAGATCGTTTGGTCATTTTTCCCTCGAGGCAGGACTCACATGGTGACAACGAGTCATCTTCTAACTGATTTAGTAGTCCACTCTTTACCAATCTTTCAATCTTATTGCGATTTATGTGGCCTAATCTCAAGTGCCAAAGATAGGTATTAGGAGAAACTTTTCGCCTTTTTTTTTAGTTTCCGCTACTTTAAACATTTCTGTATTAAAAATAGCTTTAACTTGAATTGGCCTTAACACGTATAAGTTGCTTTGAAGTTTTTCAGAACATATATGCATACCTCTATTGTTAACAAACACTTCATTAAATTCAAAAGATACTTGGTATTCATGTTCAATCAAACAAGAGATAGAAATTAAGTTCCTTTTTATATCGGGAACGTACAAGACATTTTCAAGTAATAAAAATCTATCTCCAAAAGACAACTTCAAAGTTCCTGAAGCTTTGGCTGAGACGACCTCTCCAGTTCCGACTCTGAGAGTTACCTCGTCATCTGCCAGTATGTGCCAAGAACTAATTTCCTGTAAAGAAGAGCATACATGATTAGTTGTTCCCGAATCTAATATCCAGGCAGAGCTATCTTGCTCAACTAAACATGTTTCGATAACAAGCAAATCAAATTTACCTTGTTTTTTCCTTTTCAGCCTTCTTTTCCACAAGGTACTTAGGACAATTGTGTTTCCAATGTCCATCTACATTACAATGGAAACATTTTCCTTTATCTGCCGCTTTAGTTTTTGCCTTGCTTCCCATTGGAGCTTTTCTTTTCCCTTTATCCTTCTTTTTCTTCATCTGAATACTCTTATTCTTAGAAGTGGAAGGTCTAGACTTGGTTCCTGAAGATGATCCTTTTTGGAACCTCTTGGTGGAGGCAACGTTTGCTTCCCCTTCTTGTCCCTTCTTGGTGAGACTTTGGTAGGTCTGGAGCTCGTTTAGCAAAGTAGTCAGGTTAAAGTCTATTTTTTTCATGACAGCGTTTGTCCTGAACTGAATGAACCTCTTCGGAAGAGACTCCATTATGAAGCTAACTTGACTACCCTCGTCAATGGTAGCACCGTTTACTTCAGCGATATTGAACTGAACCATCATGTTCAAAACATGTTCCCAAACAGAAGCACCTTCTTTCATTCGGGAATTGTAAACATTCTTGAGAGCTTCGTGTCTAGTTTGTGAGGACAGTTGTCCAAACATACCTTGCAACGAAGTCATGATCACCCTTGCGGTGACCATCCTCTCGTGTTTTTTAGACAAGACATCTGAAATGCTTGCTAAGATATAGACTCTTGCTTTTTTCATTTGCTCGAGTCCATTTCTCATATGTTTCCCGAAAAATTCGGTTTGTTGACGAGCCAGGGGTTAGGTGGGCACTCTTCGGTTAGGACAAATCTAAGATCCTCAATTACTAGTATGGTATTCAGATTAGTGATGACATGCAAAAATGTCATCATTTTCCTATTCGTTTTAGCTAGTTTTATGCATAAATTGTGAGCTTTAATGTATTTTTATGTTGATTTTTCAGAAAATCGAATTCGAGCAGCAAAACTGAGATTTTAAGAGAATTTGGGTAAATTTGGAGACTTTTTGGGCAATTTGAAGAATAACATTTGAAGATCCAAGCCCCAAGGTCCAAGAAAAGTAGACAAGAGAAGTGGGAGGCCCAAAAAGCCCAAAAGTTTGAAGAAAGGAGGCAAAAGTCTGTAAATCAGGCTTCTAGAAGGCCTAGCGTCTCGACGCTAAGACTGTAGCGTCTCGACGCTAGGTAATCAGAAAAGTGCGTGCCAAAATCGCGACAGCGTCGCGACGCTGTCTGCGTAGCGTCGCGACGCTGCGACAACTTCTGCCCCAAGGCAACATGACGTCACAGCGTCGAGACGCTGTGACGTAGCGTCTCGACGCTGTCGACTTGCTCAGCAAGAAATGTCCAGCCCCTTATGCTATAAAAAGGCCCCTTCCCTTTGGTTCAAATCATCCAAATTTGGGGGAGCTCTCCCCTAGCTCAAATAGAGAGAAAAAGTGAGAAGAATTGTGGAGAAAAAGTGGGAATTGAGCGAGATTCTAAGGCTCAAGATTCGAGATGATCGTAGCGGGAGCTTGGGATTGACTTATCGGTTATTTCTTCCCTACTTCTTTATAATTCCTTGTTGTAATTTGAGTTAGGCCTATGGATCAAGATCATTTTGGCAAAATTATTTCCATTTGTGAGTAGATCTTGAGACCTAGGGCCGTTATTCTAGTTAATTGGATATTATAGCGCAATTACTTGGATTATGTAATGAATGTCTTCAAATTTCATCTATGGAATTTTTGCTTAATGCTTTTAATCTCTTGATCACGGATTAATTGTTATGATGGTCTAAATTGATACTCGATAGAGAGAAATTAGATTAGATCCAAATTGCATGGCTAACGATTGCTTGGAACACGAGAGTGAAAGAGAATTGTTAGAAATTGATTATGAAGTTGCTTAATGCCATACTATGATTAACTAAGGAGATGGACACATAAATTAGTTATGTTAGTATGAGATGTGGAGGAGCTTGAAAAAGAAATCCGCTTAAAATTACTTCTAGATTTATGGAATTGAAGATTATTAGTTACATACATCTATGTAATTGAGCTACAAATCCAAGAAAGCTAGATAACGCCCTAGGTCAAGTTCCCTTGATTGGATACTTACATTTTGTTTTTGCATGTTTATTTTTATCTATTTCTTTAAATTTTTGCTCTATCATTCGAGTTGATCTTCTAAATAAAATTAAAACATGATGATTCTTGGTACTTAGTGGAATTAATTCAATTTCCCTGAGGATTCGATACTCGGTATTACTACCGTTTTATATTACTTGTGACGACCCGTGCGCTTGCGGAAAATCGCCCAACAATTAGACTTCCATGTTCCATAATCATCCCCGTTAAGCTTATCCGAAGCGAGTAATTGTACTAGTGAGCTAGGCATGCTGAAAAAATTAAACAAAACTATTAGTAATTTTCTTATTAACCATTTTTGGCAAAAATCCAATCAGGTTTTAGCAAAAGTAATAATGTACCCAGGATTATTATTTTGCAACGACACTTTAGTGAGTTAGAGCAACTGCTACCGAGGGGCAGTCAATTACTCCTTCACTAAACCAAGACGTTCTTGACTAAATACTAATTCCAGAATAACTCCTATTCCTATAGTGGTTTAGTTATCGTTACATTTGGTCAGGAATATACTAACACTTAGTAACCCTTGTAAGTGTGACCCGTCGTTTTAAGATTACAGAGAACGGCCCAAACAATGCTACCAAATGGAAAAGCTAATGTTGGAAATGGTCCTAAGTAATCCTATCCATTTCTGGAGTTTGCGTTGTTCCGATCTCCATGTTTCAACCCTTCGAATGGTTAGTAGCTCCAGGGCATACAAGCAGGCGGAACATGGAAATCTCACGGTGCCACCTAACGGAGGAGACTGCAGGATGTGTTGACACTCTTCCTTGACTCACATACTATAAATATTTTCTCCATTCACCTTGTTATTGATGTATGCAAACACCTTCCGAATGGAGCAGTTGAGGTATAATCAACACGAGGCCAAGCATAAATCTCACGTTGTGAACAAAAGGGAGAACGTGAAAGGGAAATGGATTTGATATATCTCTCCCCTCCCACTAAGTATTTTAAACGGTTTTGGGTATACTTATACTTAGGCGAATTCTGGCTAATTGAATAACCCTAAGTCTAAGTTCATTTAATCTTACGATGTCTAGGTGATAACGATTAAAACCTCACATCATACACGTGCATGCTCATAAAATTAGGTTAACTTTAACTCAAGAAC
The DNA here is from genome assembly GCA_036850905.1 of Luffa acutangula. Classification (NCBI taxonomy): domain Eukaryota; kingdom Viridiplantae; phylum Streptophyta; class Magnoliopsida; order Cucurbitales; family Cucurbitaceae; genus Luffa; species Luffa acutangula. Next base: position 24,633,094 of record CM072089.1, on the reverse strand, counting down.
CGACTCGATGCCCAGGTTGGAGGTGTTCCGTAAACCATCAACTTAAATACCTCCACCTTAGACAACATCTTATCGGGTGAGTTCTCTTGTAACCTATGTTTTACAAACTTATCGACCTATTTGAATCTAATTGAAATTGATCGAGAATTTGGATTCAATTTAACCCTAAGTGAGCATGCACCTTTTCTTTGATCTAGATTTTAAATTTCTAAGTGATTTATAACAATTATAAATCTAATCTATAACATGCTTTCCAATTTGATTATAACACTAATAAACAAAACTAAGGAAATTTCATGCTTCATGCTAGGTTAATTTTATCTTTTCATATATAACTTTTATATAAAATTAATCAAATTAAAATTAACCATTTAAGCATGAATCTCCCTAAATTAATACGACACTTATATTAATAAATCATGAAATTTCCATCATGCATTTGGAAAAATTAATAACACTTATTAAAATTAAATAAATGCATGATCTAGCTTTCCTATGGTGGGATTTTAACACTATATGGCATGCTTATAATGCACATACAATCATTCAATTAAATCATACATTCACAATGCATAAAGAAATTAAATTCAAGCTAAAATGGATTGGTTTGGCAATTTAAAAAAAGCAATTTAACTAATTATTACAATAATAATTATTAAAATAAGCTTGAAATGATCCCGAGCATCAAGAACCGACCCGAACCGACCCTCCATGGAGTGAACTGGCCATCAAAAGTGAATGAAGGGACTGAACCGGCTGCAACAAACTGAACCGAACCCAAAGACAGCAGCTGGATCGAACCAAATTTTTGGAAATTTTGTAGGCTACTTGAAGAGCGTCCCGACGCTCTCGCGACCAACAGCCTCTGCTGCTGTTTTCTGCTTGCGTCTTCTCCAGTTTTCTTCGATTTTACAGCCTATATGGACTCTATTGACTCTATAAAAATTACAGACCCTTGTACACACATTAACGCTCTTACATTTCCGAGCAATTACATTTTCATGAAGAATTGAAAGCTTAAAAAATTGCCAAACCACAACACATCCATTTTAGCACATAGAAAATTCAATTTCATAATGGTACCCATCACAACATAATTAATGCAAGTTAAGTGCTCTAATCATGCTCTGATACCAATTGAAGGTGTTCATATAACACATGTGGAAGCAATTGAAGATCGAAATCACTTAACTCAATTAATTTTACTCCTAAAGCATGCAAGTTCTAGAAAAGACAGAACAGAAAGTTAGGAGTACCAACACTACTACAAATCGAGCTTATAATGACGGACATAAAAAAACGTGCATGGCCTTCAATGACGGACGTTTAAAAGAGGCGCGATTTTCTGGGCTAAAATTTTCAGGAAGCCTTTAACGTCGGGCATGTACCTTTAAATTAAACCTAACCAGTAGACCTATACCGAAAAAAACCCACTTTTCCCTTCTTTGGTCTCTCTCACCGACGGCATTTGGTTTCTTTCTTCCCCTCGTCATTTTGATTTTTCCCCTCACTGACGGCATTTGTCTTGCATATCAAAGCTTCTTGATCTGAGAGACACATCACAGAGAGATTGAGCCTCGTCTACTACTACATTTCTTGCGATTCTTCGCCTGAACAAAGGACTGGACAAATCGCACCACAATTTGGAGTCAAATGGCGGTTTCTAGGGTGTCTTTTGGATTCGTGGCTGCCACCGCGCTCGTCTTCACCATCTTCTTGTCGGTTGCTCGGCCTCATTCCTTGGCTCCGGCACCCGCTCCCACCCACGACGGTTGTGTAGGTGTTAATATCACACATGCGGAAACAATTTTGGATCTTAGGCACACAATTTGATCAATTTAATCCTTGAAGTCATGTTCATAAGAACATAAAACAAAGTAGTAAGGTACCTACCTCTTGAAGCTCCCAATTCGTGTAACCCTATGTTTTATAATTCACACCAAAGACTTTTGGACAACCACTTGGATCTTCTCTACTATCCTCAGGCCTTGGGACAGATTGTGAGATCCTCAATTAATAGGAATTGGAAAGGAAAGCTTATGGGTATAAGCAAACTTGAGAGTATGAACATGGAAGTTCTTGGGAGAATTTTGAGAGTATGAATTCTAGTGGTTGGAGCTGCACTAGAGTTTGATGGGTATTTTGGTCGAGAAAGAGACGTTGAAGCCTTTTGAAAAGATTTGACCTAAGTCAGATTTTCGTTGCTTTACATAGGTTTCAAATTTTTCTTAAATGAAAATTGATGGCGTCACCCTAAGGCCCCTGATTTTCCTAGATTTGCGCCCACAAGTGCGGTGCGAATTGCTCCATGAAAAAATAAATTTCTCCTTTAAACACGAGGTAGTTTTGTGGCCGCATTTGCGTCGCAAATCTTGCCCTTCTCCAGATGCTTTCTCCTTTTCCTTGAACCTTTCTACTGCACACTTAACCAAAATATTTAGAAAGTTCACAAAAGTTAAGCATTTAATAACAAAGAAGAATTAATAAACTTGAAGAAGAAATAAGATAAAACATTGTTGAACTAGGAAAATGCAAGTCTTAATTAATTCAACCTCCAAGTAAGGCTTTGCAGCCAACTTAAGTATCTCTTTCCTTTGACAAACTTTTCCTTAGACAAGGTTCCCTCTTAACCAAGACTTGATTTTCTTGGTTTTCCACCACACTATACATTATGCACATCATTTTTATTATTTTTTTACTTTTTTTTTTTGGATTTATCAAAAGAAAAATAAAAAAAAAATGAATGAAATAAAGAAAAAAAATAAAAAAAAAGTAAAACCAAAACAAAAGAAAATAATATACATATTTACACAATCTCATACTTGAATTATTTTGGATCAATCAAGGTAATGGAGGCCTTATCCTTGCTCATTTCTTTTCTTTTTCGGTTTTCTGTATTGCTTGGCAGGGTCCCTATTGGTCTGTTCCTCATCTCCTTAGCTAACTACCCAATTTGAGATTCAAGATTCTGCAAGGAAGCAGTTTGACTTTGAATCACAGAGTCATTCTTGGTCATGAACTCCCTCATAAGATTCTCCAAGTTTGATGTTGATTGGGATTGCACTTACATCGGTTGCTGCTACATTTGCGACTGCAAAGGTTGTGTAATCTTTAGTTGAACTTGTCCATTGAATCCTGGTGGTCCTCTCTACTTAACAAAAGGGCTTGAATTGGAAGTACCAACATTTTGTCCTCCCCATAAAAAGTTAGGGTGTTGTCTCCATTCAGGATTAAATGTGTTGAAGTAAGGATTTATTTTGTTCTGTGCACCTACAAGATATACTGAAGCTGGATTTCGAGGTCAATCTTCAAATGAATGCTCTTCATTGCAAGTAGTGCAGATGGGGGTTGAAGCTTGGCTCACGGATGCAACTTGAACTTGATTCCCTAAAGTAAAATTCATAAGCATATCATTCATAGTTAACATCTGCTTCGATAGTGTCTCTAGATGATTGATTTCTTGGACCTTGACACTGCTTCTAGATGGTGTTTCCTCTTCTCCCCATTGACTATTGTTTGCAACAATTGCATCAAGAATCTCGTTCGCCTCATTGAAAGTCTTTTTAAACAATGAACCATTAGTTGATGCATTGGCCACTGCTTTCGAAGCTTGAGTCAGTCCGTTGTAAAAATTCAATACAAGAAGACAAGCAGGCAAGTCATGGTGTGGACATTTCCTTACCAATTTTTTAAAGCGTTCCCATGCCGTGTCCACTCCTTCTTGATGTCCCTATTTAAAAGTGATAGTTTCCCCTCGGATTTGTGCATTCTTTGTAGGCAGAAAATACTTCGAAAGAAATTTTTCAGCAAGCTCATCCCATGTGTTGTGATGTTATCCGGTGGAAAAGAATCCAACCATGTTTCTGTATTGCCCTACAAAAAGAATGGAAAAAGTTTCAAACGCAAAGTTTCATTGGATACTCCATTAAGCTTGAACGAGTTGCATATTCTCAAGAATTGTTTCATGTGCTTGTGACGATCTTCACTAGGAAGCCCTAAAAACTGGTTTATGGTCTAAAGCATTTGGAACATGATTGGCTTGATCTTGAAATGATTTGCATCAATGACTGGCTAAAAAATTTCGGTATTGAGATTGTAGAAAGTTGTGGCCGCATAATCCCTAATGGCTCTATCCCTTTCATCTGCAGTAATTATAGGATTATGTGCTGCCGCAGCTTGTAGGTTGTGCTCCTTTTTTCTGCACACCGAGAGTGTCTCCAACAGGTGGCTGATAGCACCAAATTGGTGCTAATTATTTCTGTAAATTTTGCTAATCCTAAAGCTATTATTTGTGATTATTGGCTAATTTCGAGTCTTATTGATGCATAGGTCATTTTGGTGTTCTCGGGATCAAGAAGGGCATTTTGGTAATTAAAAGTAGCGAAAGTCAACCAAAAGTCAACAAGGAGCAGAAATTCACCCATTTTCCCGAGTGCTGGCGTCAAGACGCTACCTCACGGCGTCTTGATGCCATGGATGCGATGCGTGGGCCAACTTAGCGTCAGCGTCGAGACGACGGCCACGACGTCTCGACACTGCCGCGATTTATAAATATCACTTTTTTGATTTTAAGTTTATGACATCTCCGATTCTAGCTGTTTTCCCTTCTTTCTCTCCGATTCCCTTTGTATTTTTCATATTTCTTAGGGTCATAGGGTAGATTTCTTAGTTTTCATGGTGGATCGAGCTCGGGAGCGAGGTTCGGCATTCCAAATGACGGGCTAAGCTCATTATTCATGTAATTGGGAACTCGGTTGTAAGTTTGGTTTGGATTTTATGAGATTTTGAGCTTTCTATTATGAATTTATTATTTATGTATGTTTCAATTATATTTTTATTCATGATTAGAATGATAGTTGGGATTGACAACCTCGTTTTCTGTCGTTTTAATCATGCTTGCTATTGATAGTAAATAGGTGAAGCATGTGGCTCTATTTTAGGCGTTTTATCCCTAATCTTGTAGCACATTGCATGTTAGCCTAGAATTGAACACATGGTTAATCTCATAATTTAGGCTTTTCCTAGTTATAAAATTGGCCACCTAACTATCCTAATCGTAATGCAATTGTAGCTAGTTAATTCGGCCGGGTTAATTAGTAAACAATTAGATTAGCTTCGATGCATTGGTCGGGTTAATAAAATAGGGATATTATTGCTCTCTTGCTTTTCCAGGAGCACGTTAGGCTTAAAACATAAATTTTATCATTGGACAATCTATGATTAAGATCCATCCAAACGAACACCGAATGTACCGATTACATGAATCCGAGGTTCGATCAACCACTCCCTTTAATTTTCTGCCCTTTAACTTATGCACTTTATTTTCTGTCATGTAAATTCTCGCTATTTAATTTCCTTCGCTTTTACCCTTCGCATCTAAAATCCCCCCTTCAGTTCGGTCACCACAATAAAGCTAAGTTAAACAAATTATAAATGCGCTCGCTGTGTTCGACCCCAACCACTACTGCTGCAAAGTAGTTTAGTGTTCCGTGATTATAAATTTATTTGACACGGACGTTGGAGAATTCGACACCCTCTGAAATCGTCCCGTTAGTGGCTCCATAGCAATTTCCTGCAGAAAAATTTCTTTTAAGGTTTTCTATTGTTGAACTTCTCGTAGTTCCTTTAACTTCCTTCTTTCCTCCTTACAGCACTGTTGGAAAGTCTTCTACATCTTAGGATCAAAATTGAATTCAGGTCTTTTGAGCATACACCAATCCAATCCGCAAAGAAATCCCTACAAAAAGAATTGATACCCTGTGACTAAGGAATTTGTGGTCGCAAACCGATCGCAATTCCTGCTTTACAGAAACTAAAAATGTCTAATTCAACCATTTTTCCAAAAATCTCCCTGGCAACGACACCAAAAACTTGACGAGTGCTGTGACACAAGACACTACTGATTGCTCCAAATCTCGTACCCAAGGGAGATGGTGACTAGTTGAAAAACACCCAATTTTGTAAAACAATAACCTCCTCAAATTTGAAACCGAGGATAATAGCTGAATAAAAAATTTGGACTTTTTGTGGTTGAAGATGATGGAAGAGATTGTCGAGGTCTCTTATCAAATAAATTTATAATCCACAACCTCTAAAGCTAACTTGTAGCAGTAGTGGTCGGGGTCGAACACAGGGAGCACGATTATAACTTGTTTATCTTAGATTTATTGTGATGACCGGACAAAAGGGGGGTTTTATATTTGGAAAAGAAAGTACACAAGGAAAGAAAACTAATTATGGAAAATATTGCAAAAGGAAAGTAAGAAAATCAAATTAAGGAAAGAAATCAATACCTCAAAGATCATGTAACCGGGTTAGTCATGGCAAGTTCAATTCAATTAAATTATTAATTTCACTAATAAGTCAAAACAAATTTAAGTCCAGCGTATTCCAGCAACAAACCGAGAATCATGATCCAACTATCACAAACATGCAAACGCTAAGTTTGATTCTAGTTTAAACCAATTAATATGCCTATTAACTAATCTAAACTGCATTGGGATCTAGCCGAATTAATTCACATGCAACGGGCAACAAACCACAATTACAATCGATTAAATGATTTAGTTCAAGGGACGCATGCGTATATACATAACGTTAACCTATATGCTACTAAGATTTAGCAAGTAAATTTAGAGAGGGCGCGGTCAAGGTTGTCAATCTTTCCTACCACAATCTAAACTTACAGAAAAAAAACTAAAATCACATAAACATGCTTTGATAATTCAAACAAGAAATTTCATTAATAGAATATGAACTTACTCTTGACACCCCGGTTACATGAATGAAGAATCTAGCCTCTTATGGAGCAAGAACAAGCATGATACATAAAGGAAAGCAAGAAAAAACTAAGAAGAATGGTGGAAAGGGGGAGAGAGATGGACTACAATATTGTAGTGAATTGTGTATTGAGGGATGATTCTAAACCTACACCAAAGGCCTCTATTTATAGAGATTCTTGGCCTTCAATTCGTGGTACAATGGTGCTGAATTGGGTCTTCAAACATGGAAAATTTCAATTCTGGAAAATTTCCTTGCGTCGAGACGCTAGGACACAGCGTTGCGATGCTAGGCCTTCAACTATGGAAAAAATCTACAGATTGATATAGCGTCACGACGCTACGGTGAGAGCGTCGCGACGCTACTGCTTTAACTGTGGGTCAATGCTTTTTTTTCCTTATTTGAGCAGCGTCTCGACGCCTGGGTTGAAGGGTCTCGACGCTGAGACACCTTCAAGGGCAGAATGGTCATTTTACGCTCCGATTTTGCTCGTTTAAGCCCCGAATTGCTTCCAAAGCTCCGGTGAAGACCTATAGATATATTATACTCATTTTAAAGCATTTGCCGCAAGGAATTCAACTAAGATAAGAAAATTGAGAGATTCTAAGTGTATAATAAATTCGACTTATCAGAAGACAAAAATATAAAATATAGCAAGTAAATGAAAGCGGTTAAAGATATATGAAAAGCGGGGAATTCAAATAGAATCAACCAAAAGCATTGAATTGTGCTCACCTTTGCACTAGAAACTCACTTAGGCACTACACATGGATGGAGAATGCTATCTATAGTGCCCACATAGACATGGTACAGACAGATTACTCCAGTTTGCGCTCGCAATTACCATGACAACTAGATAATAAGTTAAGTCCTACTATTATTCAGATTCGTTGTAGGTGCCTTTAAAAGACTAAGCCAACTAGACATCTATTTCTAGGGCAGTTGAAATTTAGATAATTATTTAACACGACTCCCAAAAGTCTAAGTTCTAGTCCTATTTCTAGGATGCAATAAAACACTATCCTATTTCTAAAAGCTTTTCCACTATTGTTTTTGCGAACCTGCGCATTTAACTCCAACCTTTCGGCCACCAGCTGAACAAAAACTATGCTAACTTAAGTGACTATTTTAACCTAACAATGAAACTTAAACTTTCAGTAAAAACAAACAATGCTAAGAGGAAGAAAGGTTGTCTTTGCATCGGTGGGGCTTTCTTCTACTTAAGGTATCCACATATTTCAACCCCCAAGAAGAAGCTTAGCTAATTTAAGAAACAAAATGTAAGACATAAAGTAAAGAGTGCACAAGGTAGAAGAATAACTTGAATTCATATTAAATAATAAAAAAGAGTACAAAGAATAAGAACTTACAACTGAAAAGTAAATAGAAACAAAAAGATGTTGCAACTAACAAAGTAAACCAAATAGAAAGTAAAACACTAGACTCAACTAAAGGATCTTTCCCCTCTCTATCTAACTTGTTCTTAACCTTTTTCAAGGGGAGAGAAGCCATTTTCTTCTTCTTCTTTCAAATAGAAGATTCGGCTAAGGCTGGATGATCCAAAACTCGGACTGGTTACGAGATGAAAAGAAAGAAAAATAGAAAAACTATCCTAAGGACGAAATTTCGAGCTCTCTTTGCTTCTTGCACCTTGGTCGCCTATTATAGACCTTGGAAGGTAGGGTTAGCTGCCAAGATCAGCGTGAGAGGACCCTTGAAGGCAAAAATTCACGATCCTTGGAGATTTGATATGAGATTTGGGATTTTCGGAAGATTTTGTGACGATCTTGCGAATCTATAAATTCTGTCGGAAAGCCCAGTTGCTGCCGTAAAGTCGCACACAAATCTTCTGTGCACTGCCTTGACACTTTTGTCTTCAATTGGGGCTACTTTCCTTATAAGTTTGTGGGCGCATATGATAGTGGGCAGAAATGTCGCTATTTTAGTCCTAAAATATTAAGCTTTTTAGTGTTTTAATTGTGTTTCTATTGAAGAAATTTAATATATCTTGTTATTTGGTCTTTAGGAGCAAATTATGGATTTTGATGAAAAAAATGTCCAAAAGGAGTCATTCAAGTCCAAATTCCATACATGGGTCAATGGGGGTCCAAAGAAGTCAACCATGAGAAAGAGGTCCAAAAAGAATTAAAGTTGGCCCAAGAATTGAAGCCCAATCCGCGCCTGAAAGTTCTGGAATTCGCCTAGCGTCGAGAAGCTGTAGGGACTACCCAATCCTAATTTCACTTCGTCGCCACGTTGTGCCGATTTTTACCATCAATCATCATTTCTTTCATTTATTCCTTTCTTTCCTTGGCTCCTTTGGAGTCTCTCTCAAGGCTTTCTAGCCTTTTTGAGAGTTCTTTAGTGGGAAAATTTTGGGGAGTTTTGGGAAGCACTATAGGAGGCTCAAGGTGTGCTCGGAGGGACTCCAAGCGCCAGCGACGGGGTCTTCAACGGTCAATTCCTTCCCTCTTATTTTTCTCATATTTATGCTTTCCATTGTAAATTTTGTGAATATTTTAGCTATGTATAGCTAAACCCCAATTTGGGGTTTTGAAATAAAATTATAGTTAAATATTGTTATAATTGTCTATCTCTTACCCTATTTACTAATTATTTGCATGGATGCTCATAATGTTGTATGCAATCTGGCCAGTTGTATATTGATCTGATTCTTAATGGAGACTCGACGGAGAGAAATTAGGATAGATCATAATACATGCAACTAGTTTAATTGCCTATAGTGACAACGGGATTAGTTGATTAAACTCAGATTCCTAAAATGAATCAGAGCGTAATAATTAACGAATTTTAATGGCGCTAAGGACACTTAGGTTGTTAAAATGGGTTAATTACAATTAGGGGAGACCGATAGAACCTATGTGATTAACGGACATTCTAGGTTTATAATTAGTTGGGCACGAGATAGGATAATTGTAACAATTGTTTAGCTATTAATTGATTTTCAATGCCACACTTCCCATTAAAAACTTTTTCTCCACATTTCATTTTTCTTTGATTGATCAAATTTTCTCTTTAATTGCTTTAATTTTAAATTCGCTTTAATTGCATGTTTTGGTCCCTAAATATTATTTTGCCTAAGTATTTTTAGTGATCAAGAATCTATCGCTTTGCTTAAATTTCGCTTCACCTCCCTGTGGATTCGATACTCAGAATATTTCCGTTTTACTATTACTTGTGACAACCCGTGCACTTGCGGATAATCGGTAATCGCCCCACGAACAAGTTTTTGGCACCATTGCCTGGGAGGCTTGATTTTTAAACAAAACGGTTTTTTCTTGACATTAAAAAGAAAGGGATAAATAGTAATTTAGATTGTAAATATTTTTGTTTTGTGAAAATTATTGTATTTTTTGTTTTTTTTTCTTTTTGATTGTTTGGGAGTATTGCATGCGAAGACATAAGGTGGTTGAATTGTTTCCTTTAGATCTTGAAATTACCAGGACACTCAGATCTATTCGTAAAGAGAAAAGACTAGCGGAAGCAATGGCCCATCAAGATGAAGCTCCCAAGGCAATCAGAGACTTTTTACAGCCAGTTCTCCCAACCGAGAATTCTGGAATCGTTTACGCCCCGATCCAAGCTAACAATTTCGAGTTAAAGACAGGATTGATCCAGATGGCGCATGATAATTCTTTTAAGGGACACCCTTCGGAGGATCCACACTCATATTTGCGATCATTCTTGAAGATATGTGGGACGGTAAAGATGAATGGAGTTCCGGTCGACACTATTAAATTGAGGTTATTCCCATTTTCTCTGCAAGACAAGGCTAAAGATTGGCTCGAATCAGTTGAGACGGGCAGTATCAACACATGGGACGAGCTTGCTCAGGCATTCCTAACAAAATTTTTCCCGCCTGCCAAGACTACGAAGCTCCGGACTGAGATCGGAACATTCAGGCAGTTGGACGAGGAGCAACTGTACGAGGCATGGGAGAGGTATAAGGAAATGCTTAGGCGATGCCCGCAGCATGGCTACCCATATTGCTCCAAGTGCAGTTATTTTACAATGGACTGAATCCCTCCACCAAGACAGTTTTAGACACATCAGCGGGTGGGAGTTTTCTTTCCAAGACGGTGACGAAAGCCAAGGATCTTCTAGAGGAAATGGCAGCGACCAGTTACCAATGGCCGACTGAAAGGGGGACAATTTCCAAGAAGGCTGGAATTTATGAATTAGATGAGTCAAGCTCTCTGAAGGCACAGATGACATCTTTGACAAACGCCCTGAACAAGCTGACTTCATCTGAGGTGGTCAAATCCATTTCCACCTTAGCTGAAGGATATTCAAAGAGGGAGAATCAAGATGTAGAAGAAGTTCAGTACGTGGGAAACAGAGCATTCAATCAAGGAATACCGAACTTCTACCATCCCAGTCTGCGCAATTATGAGAACTTTTCGTACTCCAACACCAAGAACGTATTGCAACCACCTAGGATTTGCTTCAACCAGTTCGCCAGAAAAGAAGAGCAACCTAGAGGAGATGGTCGCCATGTTTATCAAGGAACAGAAGGTGTTAAATGTGAATCTCCAGACAGCGGTTAATAACCACGACACAACTCTTAAGAATATGGAAGTTCAGATAGGTCAGATAGTTTCAGCGGTGAATGCCCTTCAGAAAGGGAAGTTTCCGTGCGACACTAAACCCAATCCTCGAGAGCAGTGCTAGATGGTGACACTGAGAAGTGGTAGACAGCTGGAGGTCAGTTCAGAGAAAAAGAAAGAAGAAAAGAGCATGGATGAAGCTAGAAGGGCTGAGGCACAAAAAGTCTCCTCTGAAAGGTCCCAACATCCTCCTAACTCTGTTGATTTTAATTGTGATGTTTCTAACTCTTTTGCAAGAAAGAAAAAAGATGAAAAGCAAAATGAAAGGCATAAAGAGAAACTGAACAAGGAAGAAGTGGTTCCATGCAACCATCATGACAAAGGCTCACACATTACCCCGCCTAAGCAGAGGGGCGAATGTCCTACCTTTGACAACAGGGAGTTACCTTTTCCTCAGCGCTTTAAAAATGTTAAATTAGACGAGTAGTTTCAGAAATTCCTAGAGATGTTTAGAAAATTGTCTGTGAACATTCCTTTCGTAGATGCTTTGTATAATATGCCTAATTATGGGAAGTTCATGAAAGAAATGTTATCTAGGAAGAAAAGCTTGAAAAACGAGGTTTTTAAATTATCTGAGAGTAGTAGTACCATAGTTTCTTGAAAGATGCCTTCTAAACAAAAAGACCTAAGGAGTTTTATTGTTCCCTGCATTATAGGAGAAGTATCTTTCAATAGGGCCTTGTGTGATCTAGGTGCTAGTATAAATCTAATGCCCTATTCTGTGTACAGGAAGATTGGTTTGACAGGAATGAAGGACACCGACATCACCCTCCAGCTTGCTGATAGATCGATTACCCACCCGATGGGTGTTGTGGAGGACGTGTTGGTGAAGGTCAATAAATTTATCTTCCTTGAAGATTTTGTGGTGCTCGACATGCAGGAAGACAAAGAGGTACCCATTATTCTAGGAAGACCTTTCTTAGCCACAGGTAAGGTTGAAATTAGTGTGCATACTGGTAAGCTTACCTTGAACGTTGATGATGAAAAAGTCGTTTTTAATATTTTTGGCCAAGAAGAGTCTGTATGTAGTTTGCATACTTGTTTTTCTATAGGTCCAGAATATTTGACTGACGATGACGAAGAGGTAGAGTATAATCTTGGCCTAGGATTAGGTGAGACGCCTATGGATGATGAGAATTTTAATCATAATGCATTTTTCGATGACCCTCTGTTTGAGAATGGGCTAATTTATGTAGATCTGCCTGATTTTGAAAATGAATTAGACCTACCTGCTTTTGAGAATGAAATGTCTGCAATTGATGACTTACCTTCTTTTGAGAATGAATTGGAATTGCCTGCAATTGATGATTTTGATAATGAGATTGAATTGCTTGAGAATGAGCTTGATATAGATAATGTGCATGAATTGCATGGAGATAATTACTTGGTAGATGATAATTCTGAGTCCGATCATGATAATGCGGAATCTATCGAGTCTGATCCCGACATTGTTGAGTACATAGAGTCATATCCTGAAAGTGTGAATAGTGTTGAGTTGGGTCCTAATGATTTAGATAGTATAAAATCTGACCCAGATGAGCTTGAATTCTTTAATTCTTCTGATAGTGAGTTATATGACAGCTTGGTTGAATCATTTTTAATTCTGAGTCTGAGGAATCTTCTGGGCATGTAGATATTGAATCTGATGAGTGGATTGGCATGGTTGATAGGCCACCTTTAGATCCTAGACTGGTAGATATCAACGCTGGATGACGCTGTGAACAATTTTTTTGTGAATAGAGACTTAGAAAATAGATTTGATGTTGCTACATATTTTTTTGAAATGTTATTATAACAATCTCTTTAGTGATGATGGGCCAAAGGAAAGTTTTTTTCTCCCTTGTTTGCAGTGTGCAATTCGGTGCGAGATTTTCTGCAAGGCCCGGAGGATGATGAAAACTTTTATTTCGAGCCTCCGTGATCGTGCCGAGCCTCGTCTAGCTAAAGACGTTAAAGAAAGCGTTGCTTGGGAGGCAACCCAAGGATTAAAGTAGTTGTTTTTGCGGTAAATAATTTTCTTTGCTCCGTGATCCAATTTTGTTTTGCAGGATCACCTTAGCAAGTCCCAAAGCTCCAAGAATCCCATTTTCTGGATCCAAATGAAGATGATGAATCGCTCCTAGCTCAGGGAAGTCTTAGTATCCCTCATTTTTCTTTATTGTTTTTAAACATTAGGGACAATGTTTAGTTTAAGTTTGGGGGGGAGGCTTTTGCTGTGTTGAACATATTTAAATTCCGTTGGATGCATGAATAGATAGCTAGGATGGCCAAATTTTAGAATTTTTGGGAGAAAATGGTTTATATGTTGTGGAATTTGGGAGCATAGCAAAAATTGTGAAATTTTAAAATTTTTTGATACTTAGTTTTGATGTCTAAAGCATGCGATAGACTTATCTAATGACATCTTTGAAAATCTAGATTCTTATTATGATTTTTAAAGTTTGTTGTCACCCTGATAGGCTTAGTTTCTAACACTAGGAGTTCATGCTTGATTGTTCTAAAGAACTAGGTAGAAAAAAATGTTATGCCTGTGATAGCGAGCATAGCTAGCTATTTTTCTATAATTAATTAAGCTAGTCTTTTACAATTATTTGCCCATATTTATGCATTTTCATGTTGTATTTGTAGGAAATTAATATTGGAGCCAATTGGATGTTCGGAGGGCGAAAAGAGGTTAAAGAATGAAAAAGAATCAAACTTCGAAGATTGAAGATAGGCTCATCCGCTGACATTCTATATTTGGAGTTTTCAATCTAAAAAAAAAAATCATAGCGTCGAGACGCTATGTGACAAGTGTCGCGACGCTAGGCAAACTTCCAGAATCCGTAATGTCGCGGTAGCGTCGCGACGCTACGACCAATTTTTTGCCTTATTTAAAGATTGCGATTAGGGATTTTTGGGGGACTTCTTTTGGGAGATTTTTAGCCGTAAAACAGAGAGAAAAATCATATTTTGAAGCTGAAGCAAGCGGGGGAGCGTGGAATTCAAGACTTTGTTCGTGGAGATCGTAACGATGACGTGCAGTCTCGGCCTCCATAGTGTTTAATCTTCTTTTCCCCTTACTTTAGTTAGTTTTTAATGGCTTTTTCCTACTTAGTTTATCTTGTAACGCCATGTATGAGTAACTAAGTTTGTTACTTAGGGATTGATGTAGTCTTTTTAGTTTATGGATTGATTTATGGGTTGAATTGTGCAATTGTTTTATGTTTGCATTCTTAATTTAATGCTTTCAATTAATTGGCCACTAGTTGAATGATCTAAGTGTTGAGTCTTGCTCGAGAGAGGGGATTTAGCGTAGACTTTATTAAGATTGCATGACTAAAGTAGAATCTCTAAAATCATGACGGAATTTAGAGTAACTTTATAGTCGGTTAAAAAGAACTAATTACCTTGCGTATTAAAGAACTTAGATAGGGATATCAAGTTAGTTAATTTGCATGAGAATCAATTATACTCGGGAGAGGTAGTTGTGATTAAAGGTTCTTAGACTCATAAAACCATTGTGCGTTATAATTCATTCCCTAAAATCAATCCTAGATTAAATTGACGAAATCAATTCCGTAAGTATTATTTCAATTGAATTTCACATCCTTGATTTGCATTACCTTGGTTTCTAAATTTCACTACTTTTTGGTCCTTAAATAAAATTGAACAAGATTATTCATGGTAATTGATTTAACTTAAAAATCCAATCCAGAGGACGACACTCGATTTTACGATCACTTTATTACTTTACCCGTGCGCTTGCCGTAGGAAAATTTCACATCAAGTTTTTGGCGCCGTTGTCGGGGATTGGCACATTTAGTTAGATTGATATTGTGAAAAAATTGTTCGGTCTTAATTTAGGGTGTATTTTTACTTTTCTAGGTTGATTGCATTTTTCCTTATTTGTTTTTCTTTCCATATTTGTTTTTTCTAGTTTAGTGTTTTTTTTTGTTTTTGTTTTGTAGTTGTGTAATCTTTTCCTTTTTTGTTTTTTTTTTCCTTAATTAGATAGTATTTTCCTTTTCTAGATTATATTTTCCATATTTAGATTAGTTGTTTCTTTTCTTTGTTGTTTTCCTTAATTGTTTTCTTTCCTTTTTAGGGTAGTTTAGGTGGTATATGCAAAGGAATAGAGAGTTGATTTTACTACCTTTGGATCCCGAGTTCGAGAGAACAATTTATAGGCTTCGAAGGGAGAATAGAGAAAATATTCAAATGGCTGACCCAAATCCACCTGAGGAGCCTAGGCCTATTAGAGACTACTTTCAGCCCGTGTTTCAGGGGCAACAATCGGGGATTGTCTATGCCCCGATCAATGCCAACAACTTTGAGCTAAAGACCAGTCTCATTCAGATGGCTCGAGATTGTGCTTATAGAGGATCGCCCACCGAGGACCCAAATTCTCATCTAAAATCATTTTTAGACATTTGTGGGACAGTAAAAATAAATGGAGTTTCCGAGGATGCCATTCGCTTACGCTTGTTTCCTTTTTCTTTGGAGGATAAAGCACGAGATTGGTTGCAGTCTATTCCTCGTGGGAGCATCACCACCTGGGATGCTTTGGTCCAGGCCTTTTTGAAGAATTTTTCCCTCCTGCAAAGACGGTCAAGCTGAGGACCGAGATTGGGACGTTCCAACAACAATATCATGAGCAACTGTTCGAGGCTTGGGAGCGATTTAAAGAGTTACTGAGGAAGTGCCCTCAGCACGGCTACCCCGACTGACTTCAGGTTCAACTATTTTATAATGGTTTAACTCCTAGTACAAAAACTATCGTTGATGCGGCTGCAGGTGGGACTTTGTTGTCCAAGACCGTGGAAAATGCTCGCACACTTCTAGAGGATATGGCCACCAACAGCTATCAGTGGCCATCTGAGCGGTCTGCACCTAAAAAGATTGCTGCTGGAGTGTTTGAGGTTGACAAGGTAAGTGCACTCCAGGCCCAGATGACCTCCCTTGCTAATGGTTTTCTAAAATTTTCAGGTACAGGGAGTGCACAGTCAATTGAATTAGCTGCTGGTTTAGCATCTAAATCTCAGGAGGAGGCCATAGAACAGGTTCATTATGTGTCTAATTCTAATTTTAGGGGATATAATAATAATTCTACACCTACACATTATCACCCTAACAATAGGAACCATGAAAATTTCTCTTATGCTAATAATAAGAATGTTCTTAATCCTCCTGGTTTTGCGCCTCAAACTTAGGAAAATAAAAAATCTTTAGAGGATCTTGTTGGAGCTTTCATTGCAGAGTCTAGTAACAGGACAAACAAATTGGAGGAGGCAGTCATTGCCATCAACACCATAGTGTACGGCCACAGTACATCCATTAAGAACATTGAGACTCAGCTGGGACAGTTAGTAAGTGTTGTAAACACCATGAGCAAAGGTAAGGCCCCAGCTGAGTAGGAGAAAACCCAGATGGAGTACTGTAAGGCCATTAATGTGCACCATGAGGAAGTTGAAGAGGAGCCTGAGTCTGAGGAGTATGACACGCCTACTGGAGAAGCTGAGGAGGACACATCATCAGAGGAAGCTGAAAAGCCTGAACCTGAGCCTCCTATTCCTTCTCCCACATTTATGGTCCTCAAAGACAAGAAAAAGAAAAGGAAAAAAAAGAACAATCAGGTTCAGTTTGATAAATTTATGAATGCATTTATGAGTCTGAACATTAACATTCCTTTTGCAGAAGCATTAGAGATGCCTCAATACAACAGGTTCATGAAGGAATGGTTAGCAAAGAAAAAGAAAGAGAAGAAGGTTGACACCGTATACCTTGCTTCCACGTGTAGCACCAGAGTTCAACAGAAGGTACCTGAAAAAGTAGCAGATCCAGGGAGTTTTTCTGTTCCTTGTAGCTTTGGTACTTATTCTTTTAGAGCATTATGTGATTTAGGTGCTAGCATTAATATTATTCCTTTATCCTTGTGCAAAAAGTTAGATAAAGGTGAGATTAAATCTACTCCTGTTAGGCTCCAATTGGCTGATCAGTCTGTGGTTAGACCAGTTGGCATTATCGAAAATGTTTTAATCAGAGTAGGTAGATTTTTCCTCCCTATTGATTTATATGTTATGGATATGATGGAAAATTCTTCAATGCCTGTCATACTAGGAAGACCATTCCTCGCTACTGGGCGAGTGATTATTGATATTGAGCGCAGGGAGCTCACTATTAGAGTCCAGAATGAAAAAGAGATATTCAAAGCAGTTGAGGACTCTAAGGATCGATCTGAAGTGCTCGTGATGGGCTACAAGAAAGGTGCAAGCAAGAGCACCTCTGTTAGATTCACAGAAAAGAAGCCTCCTTGATGCACGATCAACACGTCGAGCTAATGATGTTAAACAAGCGCTTATGGGAGGCAACCCAAGTAAGTTTAGTTGTGCTTTTCTTTTTGCTCTTGATTTATTGTTTGTTTTTGTTTTGTAGGTCTTGGTTCCAGTTTCTCCTTTACTTGCAAGCTTCCATGAGAAGGTCATCATCATTCCAGGGCAGTATTGTTCACTTCTTCCATTCTTTTATTGTTCTCATGCTTGATTATACCTTATTTCTTTAGACATTGAAGACAATGCATGTTTTAAGTTTGGGGGTGGAATAGCATGTTTGTGGAGCCCTTGAGCATCTGAGTTCGAGCTATAGTTTTGAGCTTTCTTTGAATTGAGCATATGGTTGTTTTCTGGATGCTATTTTTGCATGACTATGATGTCCTAGGATAGGCTTTCTTGTCAATTTTCAAGCTTTCGATGAGTTGTAAGCATGAGTGCCCAAAAAGGGAGTCTTTTTAAACTTTTTCTAGGAGATGTCTTGCATGAGTAGAGTATTTGTCTTGGCTAGATTTGGATTTGGATACTTAGGAGTGAATTATTAGGTTCATATGCTTGTTGTCATCTCGATAGTTGTAGGGAAGAGCTAAAGAGAATTTTTTTTTTGCAAATTAGCATGTTTGATCTTGCTTAGGAGGAAAGAAAAGAATATATGCTTATCATGCTCATAAAGAAAAATCATTTTTGTTGTTACAATTTGAAAAAAAAAAAAAAAAAAAAAAAGAGAAAGTCATGACTTATGCGCGCAATGCAATGGTTAATAAAGTTTAGGCAAAGAGAGCTACCCCTGTTGTAATCAGTTAGGCCAACCAGAGAAAACTCAAGTTAAGGGTCCCTGCAATAGGGTGTGTGAAATCTAGTGCCACATAAAAAATGTTTGATTTAATTTTCACTTATAAGCACCTAAGTATGGAGGAAAACAAACTAATTTTTTCCATTGACTCGTTAGTGAATCCTTAGTGCCAGTGTAGAGGGAAGATGAGTTGAGAGTTTAATAATCCAATCCCGGGCTAGTAGAGTCTGATCTAGTTGAGTTAGATCTCGCTTGTGCAAGTTAATTTTGGAAAACTTTTGATTTGTCTCCCTCATTGGTCCTTATGTGCATGTCTCTTGATTGCTTGAGTATTGACTTTTGAGCCTTGAGGATTGAGTCATGTTTGTTGCATCCATTCTTCCATGGTATGCTTGATTTTTAGTTTGCTCGAGGACTAGCAAAAGCTTAAGTTTGGGGGTGTTTGATAGCGAGCATAGCTAGCTATTTTTCTACAATTAATTAAGCTAGTCTTTTACAATTATTTGCCCAAATTTATGCATTTTCATGTTGTATTTGTAGGAAATTAATATTGGAGCCAATTGGATGTTCGGAGGGCGAAAAGAGGTTAAAGAATGAAAAAGAATCAAAGTTGGAAGATTGAAGATAGGCTCATCCGCTGACATTCTATATTTGGAGTTTTCAATCTAAAAAAAAAAAAAAAAAAAAAATCATAGCGTCGCAACGCCAGGCGAACTTCCAGAATCCGTAATTTCGCGGTAGCGTCGTGACGCTACCTCGACAGCGTCGCGACGCTACGACCAATTTTTGCGTTATTTAAAGATTGCGATTAGAGCTTTTTGGGGGACTTCTTTTGGGAGATTTTTAGCCGTAAAACAGAGAGAAAAATCATATTTTGAAGCTGAAGCAAGCGGGGGAGCGTGGAATTCAAGACTTTGTTCGTGGAGATCGTAACGGGGACGTGCGGGCTCGGCCTCCATAGTGTTTAATCTTCTTTCCCCCTTACTTTAGTTAGTTTTTAATGGCTTTTTCCTACTTAGTTTATCTTGTAACACCATGTATGAGTAACTAAGTTTGTTACTTGGGGATTGATGTAGTCTTTTTAGTTTATGGATTGATTTATGGGTTGAATTGTGCAATTGTTTTATGTTTGCATTCTTAATTTAATGCTTTCAATTAATTGGTCACTAGTTGAATGATCTAAGTGTTGAGTCTTGCTCGGGAGAGGGGATTTAGCGTAGACTTTATTAAGATTGCATGACTAAAGTAGAATCTCTAAAATCATGACGAAATTTAGAGTAACTTTAGAGTCGGTTAAAAAGAACTAATTGCCTTGCTTATTAAAGAACTTAGATAGGGATATCAAGTTAGTTAATTTGCATGAGAATCAATTATACTTGGGAGAGGTAGTTGTGATTAAAGGTTCTTAGACTCATAAAACCATTGTGCGTTATAATTCATTCCCTAAAATCAATCCTAGATTAAATTGACGAAATCAATTCCCTATGTATTATTTCAATTGAATTTCACATCCTTGATTTGCATTACCTTGGTTTCTAAATTTCACTACTTTTTGGTCCTTAAATAAAATTGAACAAGATTATTCATGGTAATTGATTTAACTTAAAAATCCAATCCAGAGGACGACACTCGATTTTACGATCACTTTATTACTTGACCCGTGTGCTTGCGGTAGGAAAATTTCACATCAGCCTGCTGAGAGAAAAGCAAAAGCAACAAAAGAAAATGAGAGAAAAGAAAAATCTGTTGAAAAAGAAAAATTTTTGCTTGCACAAAAGAAAAGCCTAGGGGTAAAAAGAGCTACCTGCGGTGTGATCAGTTAGGCCAACCAAGAATAAAATTCGGGTTAAGGGTCCCTGCACCGTAGTGTGAAAGCTAGTACCATTAGACATCAAAATGCAAGTTTGGGGGCGTAGCAAAAGATAAAGAAAAGTGAAAAATCAATTGTGAGTTTTGCTTCCCCATGAAAAAAGAAAAATGTCAGGCGTCCTAGTTTCTTTCTTTTTTTTTTTTTTTTTTTGCATGATAGAAGACATCCGACCTATTAGGGGCTCTTAGCCAGTGTAGGGGAAAAACAAATGGAGAAAGCCATAAGACTAATCTTGGTTAGTAAAAGAATCAGTAGATAAGTCTTGAGGATGTCATTCATTAATCTTAAGTAATTAAAACTTTTTTATGATTTCTTCATGAGTATGCAGTGCTTGCTTATTCCACTTGCATGTTTTCCATTCTATCTTAAAAGTTCCAAAATCATTGAGGCTTGAGTGATTCTATTTCTTGCATCTTTCGAATTTATTTTGCTCGGGACTAGCAAAAGCTTAAGTTTGGGGGTGTGATAGCGGGCAGAAATGTCGCCATGTTAGTCCTAAAATATTAAGCTTTTTAGTGCTTTAATTGTTTTTTATTGAAGAAATTTAATATATCTTGTTATTTGGTCTTTACGAGCAAATTATGGATTTTGGTGAAAAAAAATGCCCAAAAGGAGCCATTCAAGCCCAAATTCCATACATGGGTCAAGGGGGAGTCCAAAGAAGTCAACCATGAGAAAGAGGTCCAAAAAAGAATTAAAGTTGGCCCAAGAATTGAAGCCCAATCCGCGCCCTGAAAGTTCTGGAATTCGCCTAGCGTCGAGACGCTGTAGGGACAGCCCAATCCTAATTTCTCTCTGTCGCGACACTGTCCTATTTCCGGGCCTATAAATAGCGCCCCTTGGTGCCCATTTTTACCATCAAAATCATCATTTCTTTCATTCATTCCTTTCTTTCCTTGGCTCCTTTGGAGCCTCTCTCAAGGCTTTCTAGCCTTTTTTAGAGTTCTTTAGTGGAAAATTTTGGGGAGTTTTGGGGAGCACTCTAGGAGGCTCAAGGTGTGCTTGGAGGGACTCCAAGCGCCAGCGACGGGGTCTTCGACAGTCAATTCCTTCCCTCTTATTTTGCTCATATTTATGCTTTCCATTGTAAATTTTGTGAATATTTTAGCTATGTAAAGCTAAACCCCAATTTAGGGTCTTGAAATGAAATTATAGTTAAATATTGTTATAATTGCCTATCTCTCACCCTATTTACTAATTATTTGTATGGATGCTTGTAATGCTGTTTGCAACCTGGCCAGTTGTATATTGATCTGATTCTTAATGGAGACTCGACGGAGAGAAATTAGGATAGATCATAATCCATGCAACTAGTTTAATTGCCCATAGTGACAACGAGATTAGTTGATTAAACTCAAATTCCTAAAATGAATCAGAGCGTAATAATTAATGAATTTTAATGGCACTAAGGACACTTAGGTTTTTAAAATGGGTTAATTACAATTAGGGGAGACCGACAGGAGAACCTATGTGATTAACAGAGATTCTAGGTTTATAATTAGTTGGGCAACGAGATAGGATAATTGTAACAATTGTTTAGCTATTAATTGATTTTCAAGGCCCCACTTCCCATTAAAAACTTTTTCTCCACATTTCATTTTCCCTTGATTGATCAAATTTGCTCTTTAATTGCTTTAATTTTAAATTCGCTTTAATTGCATGTTTTGGTCTCTAAATATTATTTCGCCTAAGTATTTTTAGTGATCAAGAATCTATCGCTTTGCTTAAATTTCGCTTCACCTCCCTGTGGATTCGATACTCGGAATATTTTCGTTTTACTATTACTTGTGACGACCCGTGCGCTTGCGGATAATCGGTAATCGCCCCACGAACAACATATCAAACACAAATTCCACATCTTCAGGACCAAATGTGGGTGCAAATCTGCAACGTCAACTCTTTTGCTCTGTTAACTCTTTCTCTCCAATTGCGGATGCATTTCCACTGTAAAGCCTTTTGCACAAAAACATTTAACTTGCATAAATTCTTGCAAAAGTTATTTCTTTTTGGACATTTTAAGCATAAAATCTATATTTCTAAGATTTTCAACATGATTCTAAGACTTTTGCTATTTTGCCTAAAAAATATATGATTTTAAGCACAAAGTCCTTACTTTCCTAACAATTACCTAAGTTTTTAAGGCTAAATAACGCACATAAATGAGTGTTATCAGTATGCTATTGAGAAACATTCTCCTTTCACCACCCACTTTGTTAGAAATGAATATCGCAGACTTTGAATAATTAATACAATCCCCAGTGGCTTCTTCATAGACTTTTAATAACTCCCTCAAGAAAACTAGCCCCTACTCTACCGCTTTACAAAAAATCAAGCTGTCATTCACGAATAGTAAATGAGATATAGTGGGACCTGGTTCCGAGCAAGTCACTTCAGTTAACCTCCCCACCCAAATTGGCTTTTGAAATCAGAAATGACAAACCTTCAGCGACCAACAGAAATAGACAAGGTGACAACGAGTCTCCTTGTCGAAGACCTCTGCTAGACACCACCAACCTCTTCGGATCCCTGTTAATTAATACCGAAAACTTAGCCGTCGAGATGCAGTTCATAATAAGGGAAATCCATCTAGAATCAAACCCTAACCTCTCTATAATTTTCTTAAGATAAGGCCACTTCACTCTAGCGTAAGCCTTACTTAAGTCAATCTTTAGAGCAACCAAATTCCTCTTCGGTGTTCTGTTATTCTTGATGGGATGGAGACACTCATGGCCTAGGATTATATTATCTGTGATTAAACTCCTCTGAATAAAGGCAGATTGATATGGAGAAATAATTTCCTTCAGAACTCCCTTCACTCGGTTAGCTATAGTTTTTGTTACAATCTTGTAATTTACATTATAAAGACTGACTGGCCTGGAATCTCCCCTCTCCCTAGGGTTATTTATCTTAGGTATCAGTACTATGTTTGTTTCATTCCACTCCTCAATGCTTCTCCCATTATTTAACACCTCCAGGCACTCTTTAATAATAATCTTTGAGCCCACCACCTTCCAATACCTTTGATAGAACAGAGCTAGATATTCATTCGACCCATGAGACTTTGTTGGAAACATCTTCCTAACCGCCATTTCAATCTCATCTTTTACAAAAGGAGCTAACAATCATTTATTCATCCTTTGGGTGACTCTTGGCTGTAAATTTCTCAATGCCTCGTTAATTTGTGGACTTCCAAGGTTTGTAGATGTAAACATGTTTTGGAAATAGGATACAAACCTCTCCTCAATTTCCAAAGGATCCTTTGTCCAGATGCCATTTCTATCCACAATACCAAAGATTTATTAATCTTTTTCCTAATGGAGGCCTTCTTATGGAACCACCTAGAGTTCTTATTACCCCATTTCAGCCACTCTTCCCTTGATCTCTGCTTCCAAAAAATTTCTTCTTCTTCCATTATACTATCCAATTCAAATATATTCTATCCCATGGATGACCTCAAAATCGACACAAGGAATTTTATCATAAGCCTCCTTTAGAGTTTTCTTACACTCCAAAGTTCTATTTTTTCTTCTTGCATCCACCTTCTTACCCCATTTGGACAGAGCTATAGAACAAGAATTCAAACTAATATTCAAAGATGTTGGTTTTTCTCCAGACCAATCACCATTTCCTGTAATCAATTCCTTACATGTTTCATATCTAGTCTATGTCTCTTCAAACTTGAAAAGCTTCTTTGGTCTCCCTAATGTCCTTCTACGGCTGGAATCAAGCCTCAATTCGATTGGTCTATGATCCAAATACATCCAGTCCAAGAGATAGCTACCTGAAACATTAAACAAACAATAAAAAAAAAAAAAGAGTGACACAAAAATCTACCTAACCTTTCCCATGTTTGAACTCGTTGTGCCACGTGAAAACATCTCCAATAGGATCAATATCTCTCTTAGATGCCAATCATCCAACACCTTCCTGAAATCTTACACCAGTTTCCTTCTCCTCCGGGATCCTCCTAGCTTTTCACCGTCATTAAGGATCTCATTAAAGTCTCCTCCCAACAAGGATATCACTAAGAAATAAAAAATTAAGTATATATTATTGGCTAAATTATAAAAAATACTCCTGAACTATGGGATTCGTTTCAAAAATACCCCAAAACTTCAAAAAGTTTAAAAAATACCCGGAACTTGAAAAAGTGTTAAAAATATCCTTACCTTTAAGTTTTGGATAGAAAACGTTAAAGTTTCTCAGTTTCATTAATACCCTTGATCTTTCAAAAAATTTCAAAAATAACCTTATTGGAGAATGCTTCTTCTTTTTTCTTCTTCTCTCTGCAGATTCTTCCTCCATGAAAATTAATCCAAAATTTTGCTTATAAACGTTATGCGCAACACAACACCGGATGGAAAACAGAGTTTTAAATCAAGTTTTCTCTTTTTAAAAGTGTAAAGAAGATAAGTGAGAAAAAAAAACATATTTTTTTTTTCTTTTTTGCTCTCTCTATTTGTGTATGTTACTGATAAGCAGGATATTAATGTGGTTTACGATTATGTTAAATGGGTGGTGAAGGACGAGAGGAGAAAAAATATAATTTTTTAAGAGTTACTAAGGAGTGTTATGTTTATGGAATTTGTGTTTTTAGAGCTTTTGAAGACTGCAAGCCTTGTCAATAAATCTTAATTTCTAATGTTCTAAAACAAAAAATAAATAATTTATATTTACGAATATGTATACCAACCTAACTTGGTTTATATATATATATATGTGAGCAATTACTTATTAACAAGGAACATTATGATATTTATAGGTTAATCCGAGCATGACTTATTGACAAGGGACCAATTAACATAGGTTTATATATATTTTATATCTTACAAAATAGAATATTATAGGTCTGTCCAATCATGACTCATTGACATGGCACCCATTATCGTTCCAAAGTTCGATGGTTCAATCCGCTACCCCTAAAAAACAAAATAGAATATTATAGGTCAATCCAAGCATTACACATTGACAAGGCATCAATTATCATTTCAAAGTTAAGATGATTCTTCGTACTCCTACATTTGTAGAACTAAAAATATTAAAATGAAAAAAAAAAAGAATTGTTGATAGCAAATTCTAGGCAAGAAACTCACCTAGCCTTCACGTGACAACAACAGTGAATTTATTTGAAGGGGGAAGATGTGACCTGCAAAACAAGCAAACATTGCACACTGTGTGGTGGCCACATTGACTTGAGAAGAAAAAAGAGTGTATAAGGTTAAGGTTCCCAATTTCCTTTTAGGAGGGAGAATAAAAAGAAAGTTTCCTTTTCTCCCTACGAATTGGACATAAAAGAGATTGATCTAGACTCAAGGGGTCTCCTTGGGTCTGTTTCTATTTTGGACTCTTATCATATTCTCAATTTCTTAAAATTAAGTCCAAATTTACCCATAACATTAAACCCCTCACTCAAATAAAATTTTATTGAAGTAAAAAATATTATTGAGTAAAGAAGAATGTAAAGCATAATCTCGTACCTTAGCAATTCGTAATCTCGTACCTTAGGAGTCCCTATATACAGGCTCACTTTCATTAAGTTGAGGTCAACCTCGAGCCTTGGAAGGTTGATTTTGA
This sequence comes from Luffa acutangula, assembly GCA_036850905.1. NCBI lineage: Eukaryota > Viridiplantae > Streptophyta > Magnoliopsida > Cucurbitales > Cucurbitaceae > Luffa > Luffa acutangula. The sequence goes on along the minus strand of CM072089.1, from coordinate 24,607,141 downwards.
TCTTTAATAGCACCTATTTCATGCTATTTTATTAACATTAGTCTAAGCTTCTTAGGACCTTTTTGGTGTTTTAATTGTTTGTTTTGTAGATATTTGAGCAATAGAGGTCTCGGGAGCAAATTATACGAATTGGCACTAACTCGAGGAAATTAAGGTGTTTTTTAGCTACTTGGTGTTGGGATTTATTCCCTAAAACTCGTGCATAGTAAATGTAACATTTGACCGAACATTAATAAAATGATATTTGATGTATTGTTCATTAATTTTGTTAGTATTGTGTATATCTTGCCTAAATAACCCTAATATAATAAACTAAACATCCTAGGCTGTTAGTATGAGACTTGAACTAGTATGTGAGAACATACGGGGACCGTTGTTCAAGTTACAACCTAAAGGGTCTATAGTATAGGGATAAGGCTGGGTACCTTATCCTGGTGACACTATGGATAGGCTCGCTTTGTATTTTGATACAGACGCAATGATCCAACGTGTTCGTGTAGGGGACATGCGAGTGGGGGTATCCTTGTTGGGTTTTATGTCCTAAAACTCATAGATAGTAAATGTAATAAAGTTAATCAATAAAGCGTTATTGAGGTTATTTTATAGGTAGTTATAGAATGGTTGTTTAATTGTGCATTAATTAACCCAAATCCAATAAACTAGAACTCATGGCTATATAATGAACACTTGAACTTTATGTGTAGACATAAAAGCAGATCAAGTTCAAGTGATAGCCAAAACGGTCTATAGTATAGGGATAGAGGTTGGGTGCCTTATCCTGGGGACACTATGTGATGCGGCCCACTTAGTATTTAATACAAACGATGTGATCCTGAATCGTTCATGTAAAGACATGTGAGTGGGGACGTCCTATGCAAAGAGTTTGCATAAGACCAGGAGCGAGAAATAAGTTACTTCCATTTTATAACATCGTTTACTGTGAAACTGACTATTTCATGTGATGACCTAGGTAACTCGATCTTAATCTGAGCTAACTATGAACTCCTGTTTATTCGGGATTATCCTTTGATTTGCATGGGTCAGAGTGACCCAATATCGCCGACTCAATAAGCCTACCATTTTGGAGATAAGACTGGGTAGATAGCAAGGGACATAGTCATGCAAGATGAAATTCACTCCTACCCGCCTGTAGGGATAGTAGAGGTTGTTCCCTTAAGTGCTAACTCCGGGTCTTGAACAAAGGTGCGCTGATTCTCTCCTTGCTTGGGAGGATTTTATGTTTAATGGTTGGACCATAAACAAATTATTCATTATAGGATCAGTGGTACTTAAGGAACAAGATGTTGAAGGGAATAAAAGTCCCCACGCAGCGGAAGCGCATCGATTGGACCTTACGCCGTATATTAATTAACATTAAAATACCGTTACGATAACTCAAACAAAACTTTAAACAACCTTTAAAGCCGCTGTAAAATCGGTTTAAACATGCTAAAATAAATCTAAATTTATTTTTAATACTTTTCTAAAGAAAAGAGGAAGAACCGTTACAAACCTCCGTTGAAGACTTGACCGTTCTTCGCCAACGACGCTCCACGAACGAAAACGCAGCAGCCGTCTTTGTTTTTCTTCGCTGGAAATTTCTTCTTTGATTAACACAATCACCACAGAGGTTACACCGGTATGTCTCTAAGTCTTGGAGGTAAAAGACTTGTGGGAGTCTTTCTCTAAGAGGGAGGCTAGAGAGAATTCTAGGTCTTGTCTTTCAAGAGTGTCAAGTGTCATGACCAATTAGGTCTAGTGTTCTATTTATAGAAGAGAGGCCATGAATAAAATATTCAATTAAATCAATCTTTTCCATAATTGATTCAATCTTATTCCTTAATTAATCAATCATGATCAATCAATTCCATAATTGATTAATCTTTTCCACAAATGATTAATTACTTCCATAAGTGGTTAGATCATTTCCATAAATGATTAATCACTTCCTTAAGTGATTAATTATTTCCATAATCGATTAATTCCCGGTTAATGAATTCTTTAATTAATTAACCACCAATTAAATATCACATATTTAATTCCTGGCCTAGAATTAATTAATTTGTCCAAACACATTTTAGGCCTTAAATTAATTAATTCATTATTTTGAACTCTTTCAAACTTCCATAAATTTATATTTGAACTTTTCAAATATTAATTTCTCTCATAATAATATATCAATATATATTATATTTGTTTCCCTTAATAAATTGAACATTTTCAATTTACTTTTATTACTTAGTTGCCTCAAATTACTTTACGAGCTACCAGTGGGACCTAATGGACCTGCAGATCAGAAGCTCCAACGATGTGAGATTAATTGGTCAAACTCATTAACCACATTAATCAATATTCGTTAACTGTGTGTACATTCCACTATAGACTCACAGTTGCACTCTTCTCACTGCAGACATATTTTCTGTGTCCACGGATCTAGACCAATATCGACTAGTTAGTCCTTCACGAGTGTCCGTAACACCAGTTGGGTCAAATTACCGTTTTACCCCTAGGTTACCTCTATTTCCTTAAGTACCAATTCTCCTCTAATGAACAACCTGTTTGTGGTCCAACCATCAAACAGAAAACCCTTTCGTGCCATTGAGAGGGTAGGGCCCTTTGTTCAAGACTCGGAGTAACCACTTAAGGGAACACTCATCTGCTTCCCTAAAGTCGGGAAGGAGTGAATTCCATCTTGTATGATTATGTTCCCAGCTCCCCATTCGGTCTTGTCCCCAAAGTGGTAGGCTTATTGAGTCGGCGTATTGGCCACTCTCACCCATACAAATCAAAGGACAATCTCTCATGAGTAGGAGTCCATAATCAACTCAGGATTAAGACTAAGTTGTCTAGGTCGTCCTAGTGAAATAGAAAACCAACTAGTTAACGGTGTTATAACCAGTGATTACTATTTCGCGGTCCGGTCTTATGCAAACTCATTGCATAGGATACCCCCACTCGCATGTCTCCTACACGAATGCGTTGGATCGCAGCGTTTGTATCAAATACAAAGTGGGTCGTATCCATAGTGTCACCAGGATAAGGCACCCAGTCTTATCCCTATACTATAGACCCTTTAGGCTGTTTCTTGAACAATGATCCCATATGTCACTACATATAGTTCAAGACTCATATTACAACCTTGGATGTCTAGTTTATTGGATTAGGGTTATTATTAGGCAAAGACAAATATAAAATAACTAATAACAATTAATGGAAAAATATATCAATATTATTTCATTAATATCCGGTCAACGGTTACATTCACTATCTACGAGTTTTAGGGCATAAAACCCAACAAACTCCCACTTGAACTAAAACACTCGTTAGTGGGATGTAAATGCAAAATCTAAAGCTGGAAATGTCATGTATATTAATACAATGAACTAGGGCATCCTTATACCCATTATACATTTCTCCCACTTGCCCTAGATTAAATGGCATACATATCTCGTAGACCTAGACCCTCTAGATGACCCTCAAACACTTTAGCCGTGAGAGGCTTCGTAAATGGATCAGCGATGTTGTGTTCTGAGGCGATCTTAGTGACGATCACATCTCCTCTTTGCACAATCTCCCGTATCAGGTGATACTTCCTCTCGATGTGTTTACCCCATTTGTGGCTTCGAGGTTCTTTTGAGTTGGCTACAGCCCCACTGTTGTCACAGTATAGTGTTATGGGCACGTTCATATTCGGAACCACTTCCAAATCAGTCAAGAACTTTCTGAGCCATACTGCCTCCTTAGCTGCTTCGCAAGCTGCTACATACTCAGCCTCCATGGTTGAGTCTGCTATGCATCCTTGTTTGATGCTTCTCCACACTACTGCTCCTCCATTGAGGGTGAATACTGACCCTGATGTGGATTTCCTTGAATCCTTATCAGCTTGAAAGTCAGAGTCAGTGCATCCAGTAAGAATCAAATTCTTAGCTCCATACACAAGCATGTAGTCCCTCGTTCTCCGAAGATACTTGAGGATATTCTTAACCGCTCCCCAGTGGTCCAACCCTGGATTAGACTGATACCTACTGACTACTCCCACTGCATAACATATGTCAGGCCTAGTGCAGAGCATAGCATACATTAAGTTGCCCACAGCTGAGGCGTAAGGAATGTGTCTCATGTTCTCAATTTCTTGAGGTGTCTTAGGAGACTGTTCCTTAGACAGGTGTACCCCATGTCTGAAGGGTAGTAGTCCCTTCTTGGAGTTTTGCATCGAATATCGAGACAACATCTTGTCAATATACGTTGCTTGAGACAGAGCTAGCGTTTTGTTCTTACGATCCCTAATGATTTGGATTCCCATAACATATTGAGCCTCTCCCAGATCTTTCATTTGGAATTGGGCTGCTAGCCATTTCTTAATGTCAGTGAGGTATCCTACATCATTCTCAATGAGTAGGATATCGTCTACATAAAGTATTAGAAAAGCTACTTTCCTTTTGTTGACTTTCTTGTATACACAAGGCTCATCAACGTTTTGGTCAAAGCCAAAAGATTTGATTGCAGTATCAAATCTAATGTTCCATGATCTGGATGCTTGCTTCAATCCATAAATGGATCGATTGAGCTTACAAACCTTTTGTTCCTGACCTTGGGCTATGAACCCTTCGGGTTGAGACATGAAGATATTCTCTTCAAGATTACCATTCAGAAAGGCAGTCTTGACGTCCATTTGCCATATTTGATAGTCATAATATGTGGCTATGGATAAGAGAATTCTTATGGACTTTAACATGGCTACAGGAGAAAAGGTTTCCTCATAGTCAACCCCTTCCTTTTGGGTATAACCCTTTGCCACTAGTCTAGCTTTGAAGGTCTGTACCTTTCCAGCTGCATCTCTTTTTCTCTTATAGATCCATTTGCACCCTATGGGTTTTTACCCCATTTGGTAGATCTGTAAGTTCCCATACAGAATTGGAGTACATAGACTCCATTTCCAGGTTCATGGCTTTGACCCATTCATCCTTATCTTCGTCATTCATTGTCTGTCGATAGGACAATGGATCCTCAATGCCATCATTATGTATGACAAACCTGAGTTTCAGTTAAACCCAAGTAGCGGTCAGGTTGTAATACAACCCTCCCACTACGTCGAGGCATTCCCAACGTTTGAGATGGACGGGATGGATCTGAAGAACTAGTTCCTTCATCAACCCTTGTTGAAGGTCCAACTTCATCAACAACTCTTGATGATTCTTCAGTAGCTTCTCCTAATATTATTTTGCTTCGTGGTTTATGATCTCTCATGTGGAAATGTATTTCTTTAAATCCTATCGTAATGCGGTGGTGCTGAGAGTTTTTAAAGAAGTTGAGATGCAGTATGAACATGCGATGATATAAAAACATAAACTAATGCGTTATAGGAAAAGCAATGGGCGATGAGCTACCAAGACTTTCACCACAGCAACCACATGCGGCAGATAAGACATTAATGTAGCACATAACAATGAATTGACAGAATAAGGATGCCTATGCGAGAAATAAACATGTGATTCCCTCCCGGTATTACACATGCGTTTGGCGTAGAATTAAGAACGTTTTTGTTCACTTAATTCATGTGTTAGCGTAGTTCTCTATTTACTTCCAATTGACTGAATTATCCCTAAGACAACCTAAACACATCCATGTACTATCCTAAGCGGCTGAACTATTACTAGTGCAACCACACTACATGTAATGCATTATCTTGCTCTACTTAGATATTTCCACATGCATTACCCTCCCGGGATTTATCATGTTGCTACCTCTATCGATTGATCAGACGGATATTACTAATGAAAGAATTATCGCATCTAAGTAGAAAGCATCGATATCATTGATTCAATGCATTGCATACAAAAATAATCTTAATGCCTCATGGGCGCCTGGGCTAAGCCTTGATAAAAAGAAATTAGTTCATGCTACAAAATAAAGCATACAATAAAATAGAAAAATGTAAGAATGTCAGGATCCTTGGATCATTTTTCTCCTTTCATCTCTCCTCTATTTATAATTTCCTCTTACTTGGAGCCAAAGGGGAATACTTGGAGCCAAAGGATCATACTTGGATCCAAAGGATCATACTTAGAGCCAAAGGATCGCTGTATGGATGAAAACTTGTTCCCTATTCAACACAAACTTGCTCCCTACTCAACACTATTCACCAATGCATTATGCCTCTAAAGCATCAAACTTCTCATGGGCCAAGCTCTAGCTTATCATGCTTCTAGCTCGTCATGCTCCAAGCTTCTAGCTCATCATGCTTCTAGCTTGTCTTAATGCAACAATAGATTAGAATTAGTGCAGTTTTGTATGAATTACAAAGATAATAATCAATCAGAGCACACCAATACAATAAATCAATATTACTGCATCTAGCATCTAAATCAGTTAAAACTTGGGGTTTTTCACTCTCTTGAGGCTCACAATAAGCTTAAATTAGGCACCTAATAACTTGATATTTTCAAGTTATCAATTTCAGAAACACTCTTCGAGGGTACAACTTATTGGCTTTAAATCCTATGATATGTCGTATTTGAAATATGACGATGTATTTTGATAAGCATGTTAAATTCTGGTTTGTTCTCATGCATGCTATGTTGTATTATTCGCTATGTGTGCATGTGAGTCATGATATGCATAGTGTGTGCTCATTAGGGAGAGGCAGAGTATGACGTGTAAATGACGTGCTGGGTGTGTGTGCAGAGCGTGACGTGGAAATCACGTGTGGGTTGTAAGTGCGAAGCGTGAAGCAAAAATCACGTATGAGTGTGCGCTGCACATGATGCGTAATTCATGTGTTGGGGGTTTCTAGAGCGTGACGTAGAAATCACAAGTTGGGATGTGAGTGCAAAGCGTGACGCGGAAATCATGTTTAATGGACATGATTGAAACTTACTCTAAAGTTTAATCCATCTTAAAAGATATCATTAAAATTATTTGTATAATACATCTTAGTTTAACAAATTTCAATGTTCATGGGTAAAATTGAAAATTTTCAAAGTCCAAGGACATGATGGAAACTTACTCTAAAGTTTAAAGGTATTTTGTATAATTTAACCTTTAACATGTATGTGGTACAATATTAATGGGACTTTAGAGATAGATGACAATATATAATAGAGTTAAACTTTAATTGAGATTTGAGAGTTTTTGAGATTTAATTAATAGTTTATCTTGTGCATTGATTGGGTTTGATGTCAGGTCTTATTTTTATTAACACGAGTGAGTTTAAATGATTTTTTTACCTTTTTTTTTTGGTTAAAGTTAGAAGGTGGATGTGGGATGTAATGGATGTTGAATTCAAGATAAAAATTGCAACAATTATGTAAGTCTAAAATTTAATTTAATGAAATTAAAAGTTAAGAGTGGAAATTGATTGACTTTATCAACATGTTATAATTCATCGTTTTTTCCTCTCAATGTAATTATTTTTGAACCGTATACCTATTGATAATAGTTTTAGATATATATTCTTTTCAATAGCCACTTTGGTTGAAAGAAAGTCATGTTTGATAAATTGATCAAAATAATTAATTTTTTTAAATACTTTCAAATATTTATTATTATTTTTTTTAAATGAAAAATCTACCTTTTATTTTAGAATATTTAATTTTCTTGCTAATTAAAATATTTTCATATTAAAGACGACTAAAAGTTTTAAAACATAAAATATGGAACTGAAGAGAAGGTATATATGTATTAAAAAAAAGGAAAATATATATTTAGCCTCTTTGAAAATATAAAGTATGAAAGCAGATTAAGATGATTTATGGTTTTTGTATCTAAAAAAAATGCATTATGACTTGGAACTTTAAAAAAATATGTAGCTTTTTTTTCTCTCTTTTACTAAAAAAAGATATAGCTTTTTTTTTTTTTTTCTCATATAGCTTTTTTTCCTCTTTAACTAAAAAAAATATAGCTTTTTTTTTTCTCTTTTACTAAAAAAAACAAGATATAGCTTTGTTTTTTCTCTTTTACTAAAAAAAGATAAAAAGGATGTAAAAGTGATGTTTTCTTTGAACTGATCTTTGAAGATAAACACATCCCAGTCTTTTAATTTTCATTATGTTAAAATGTTAAATGAGACGGATATAAATATAGCTTAACTAATGTTCATTATTTACTTTATTATAGATGGAAGATTTGAATTTCCCAACCATTGAACTCAAAAAAAGAGAACAAATACTAAATAAGATATTAAATAAGGTCATAAAATTTCATAGTTAAATTTATGGGAAAAAGTTAAAACTTTGATTCTTGAAGTTTTACTTAAGTTATGATTTATTCATGAATTTTCAATCTGGGCTCTTTTGTCACTTATATTTGAAATATTCACGTTTTTAGTCCTTTCCAATCCCCATCAACTTTTTGGTATTTTAGAAAGTTGATTGGACTATTATTAAAAAAAGGTTGATTGAACAATTTTTTCTTATTAATTTTTAGACTAACATAGCATATTAATATATTAAGTTTTTAAAACGTTATTACGTGACAATAATATTTAATTAAATACTTTTGAATATTTACCAAAATTATCAATCTAAGCATAGTTCAAAACAGATTACAAAATTATATATTTGTCACTAAGTTAAATGGTTAAATGTCACTATGGGAAGTCCAGTTGCGACCATAACTTCTACAAGGCAAATCTAGTATGTGGCTACAACTTCATGCCACAAACATGAACCAAACTTGACATGGGCAGGATTTTACTACATGCATTCTTGAAACTTTTTGCAATATTATTCCAAAACTATAAGAATCTTTAAAATATAACATCATGGGATCCCTTTAAATTGACAAAATAACATATAGTTATTATATGGTTTTACAAAGCTAACATGATGTTGCCAATGAAAGCAGAATATCAATGGTGATCAATATGATTGGACCAAAATACAGACTTGATACTATCCAAAATGTGAGACGACACATGGCCTATCGAGCAATCTTTTGTCAATGCCACTTATGTTGTTCCTCACCTGTAAAATTTGTGAGGGGTGAGTTGGAAATACTTAGTACGTAGCACTCTTAACGAGATAATTTAGAGTGCACAAACACATACATACGTGAGGTGCAATACAATCGTGAAAGGGAACCCAAGTGTAACGTCGATAATTTAAGGTAAATTTCAAATTTCCTTAGTTGGGTAACGTCGGTAAAAGCTGTTATCAGATTCTATTCGTGTCTATCACTGATAGACTAGTGTCTATCACTGATAAACTCTGGTTAATCAAAATCTATCAGTGACTATTAATCAAAGTCTATCAGTGATAGTCACGGATAGATTTTGATTAACCGAAATCTATCAGCGATAGACACTGATATACTTTGAATAATCAGAGTCTATCAGTGATAGACACGGATAGAATCTGACAACAGCTTTTTGGTCTTGTACAATTAATTTTTCTATCCTTGCAATTAGTTTGCAACTGTGCTATATTTGCTATTAATTTTGTCCAATTTGCCATCTATGCAATTGCCCCTATTATATATTCTTTACATAATATTTGTGTTATCATTTTTTGGGTATGCATTTAACACATTTGATTGTGTGCATGTTGTGCACTTTTGATGCTCACTGGTGGAAGGAGTTATCGAGGTCCCTTATCAAATAAATTTATAAGCTACGACACGAAAACTAACTTGTAAATCTAGTGGTCAGAGTCGATCAGATGGAGTCTTTACATGCAAATCTTAATTCTCTTTTCCATTAACCAAAAGGGGAGTTTAGAGGAAAATTAAGAAAATAAAAGGGGTGCAAAAGTAAATAGCAAGAAAATAACAAAAAAGATGAATCAAAACCTGAAAATCATGCAATCAGGGTTGTCGGGACTTAGTTCAATTTCATTAAATCATAAATTTCACTAAACATCATAATTGGAAACTTAAGTCTAGCATACTCTACAGTTACCAAGAGTAGTGTTCTACTATCACAAACAAGCCAACACACTAACAGGTCGTTGGTACGTCAAATAAAATTTATATCCACGACACTAAACTACTTTAGTAGTAATAGCGATCAGGGTCAAACACAGGGAAGGAAGTCCTAATGAGATCTATGCTTTTGCACAACAAACAAACGGAGGGGGGGGGGGCGTTTGGAGAAGAAAATTGGTAAATAAAAGGTGGGAATGATAAAGATGCAAGAATAATTAAACAAGCAAAAATAGGGAAATCAATATGAAAATTAATGAGAAAAAAATGATCGCTAGATCTGGTATTTTCTACAGAACAGTTATTCGTGGTTTGGCTTCCTAGTTTGATCTAAAGATAGTTCTATGAATTTAAAGTCAAGTTTGATAGTGCTTCTTGGCTAATTGGATAACCCTCCTAATTAACCTTCTTTTCTTTACTTTGTTTCGGTTTTCTTCGCTTGAGGCTCAATCCTTTGACTTCTTGGCATACTTTTTCAGGCCTCCTTCATTCAGCTCAGGTCTTCTCACCTCCTCGTCATCTATGAACATCGAGATGGCTTGAAAACGCTCGAATTAGTCTGAATGAGCACCAAATCGTGTGGTTCATTCCCAATGTCACCAATGCTCGAATTACTTGAAAATAAGACAGTTAAACCATAAAATGATTCTAATAAGATTAGATTAGTGGTAATAAGATAGCACGAATTAGGTGGTATCACACACTTAGCCTAATTCTATCCTAAACTAATTAATTGGTCGCTTAATTAATTTAGCCCGCATTGAAAACTAGCTAGATTAGCCATGCATGCATTAAGAATTAACGTCTTTATCACAATAACTAAATCATGTATCCCTATTACTACTTTCAATTAGCAAATAAGTTCAAGCAAACTGCAGTCACAGGTTGCCAATCTCTTTCTAACATTACTTAAACTTATATGAATCTAATCGACGTAGCGTCGAGACGCTCGAATGCAGCGTCTCGATAATCTAACGTATTGACGCTATTGGTGCATCGTCAGCTGAATGGATGGAAGTGAGATAAGATGGAATAATAATAATAGAGAAATATTCAGCCAACACTTAAGTGCAAGTATACACTGTCACACGTAGTAATAAAAAACCTTAGAAGTACTCCAAGGGTATCAATCCCACTAGGGCTAAATTGGAAATTCAGATTTGATGAAGAAACTGCTCAAATGATTGCTTTTGAAAAAGGTAACCAAAGAAAATAAGTTGATTGATTGGATTTTTGAAAAGATAAATAAAGCAAGTAAGTAGATAATAAAGAATAACAATAATAAACAACGAGGTATTCAACATGAATTCATCCCTAAGGTAACAACCATACTTATGCAATATTCAACTTAAGCGTATTTAATGCATTGGGTCAGATTTAACTTCTATTTGGCCCTTGTTTCCAAAAACCGTTAGAAGGCTAAGCGAATACCGTTATGCACATTTTTGTGACTCGACTCTGACATAGATAATTCACGAATGCAACCTATAACCCTATAGTCGATATAGGGTGCCTTAGGCAGCTTGCCCTATACCGCCAAACAATCTCTTTCGAGCTTTTTCTACTATATCACCTTTATGAGAACCGATATCGTTTGTCCCTTTCGAGATCAAACTCACATAGCATGCAAAGTCTAAGTGATCAAATTAAACTCAACAAGATTAGAGTGATAATCAATAAAGAATGACATGCATTGAACATAACTTAAGCAAATAAGACACCTTCAAGCCATTAAACCATAAGGGAATTCACCACATTGAACCCCTCAATGGGATTTAGCTACTCATGATGGGATAATAAGCAATTGAACACATTTTCATTGAAATAATGATGTAAAGAATACAAAGTAATGAAAAGATTCAAGAGTTGGAAATAAAGCAAATAGCTAAATATTATGGGTTTTTTCTATTTACTCAATCCTTCTAGAGTTCGCTAAGACACTCCACTCTCTCACTTTTACAATATGGGAATGGGTGAAACTCTCTAAAAACCACAAGGTTTGATGTCTAACTCTCTCTCGGGTTAGAATTTGGTCATCTAAGAAGGACCTCGGCATCCCTACTCATTGGCGTCGAGCCATGGTTCTGTCACCACCCTTTTCTTCGAAGTTAGTTCTACTTGAATTTGACTTTGAATCCCGAGCTTATATAGTGTAGAAATTGGTTGAGGAGCTGTGAAATAGGTGTTACAAGGTTGCCCAGTCAGTTTTGGGGTCAAAACAACCGGTTAGGTACGAAGAAGACTCGTCAACAACGACTCGCGGACGACTCGGAACGACCTCTGTTTTTCAAGAAATGCGGTCGCTTTTCAATTTTGCCTTCCCAGAAACGTAGTCGCATTTCTGGGGAATTCCAGCTTCTCCTCTGTTTTTCTGTACAACAGTAAACTAAGTCAAATTTGCTTCAAATCAAGTCTTTTTAGGCACAAATAAACATAATTCAACAAAGTGACTCTCAACACCCTAACTTATCAAATTAACATATTTTGAGCTCGGAAAGAGTAAAATTGACCTAAACACTCAATATTTGACCAAGAAATGAGCTAAATATAAGGGTAAAATAGGTATATTTTTTACCCTTATCAGCTATACGTTCCGTTCATGGTAGCGTTGATAAGGGTAAAAAATATACATTTTTACCCTTATATTTAGCTTATTTTCTTGTCAAAAGTTGCATGTTTAGACCAATTTTACTATTCCCAAGCTCAAATTATGTTAAAGTTGATGAATTAGGGAGTTGAGAGTCACATTTGTCAAAATATGCTTATTTGTGCTTAAAAAGACAATTTGATATGAATTTGACTCAATTTGGTGTTGTGCAAGAAAACAGAAGAAAGGTGGAAATTACCGAGAAATGCGACTGCAGTTCTGCGAAGGCAAAAATGAAATGCGACCGCATTTCTGGAAAAACAAAGGTCATTCCGAGTCTGTCGCGGGTCGTTTTAAACAGGACTATTGTGCACCTAACCGGCAGTTTTGACCCCGAAAATGGCTGGGCTACCTACCAGCACCTATTTCGTGGCTCCTCAACCACACCCCACACTATATAAGACATTGATTTGAAGTCAAATCCATGCAGAACTCACTGGGAAGAAGAGGGTGGTGACATAACCCTAGTTGATGCCCATGAGTAGAGATGCCCGAGGTCCTTCTTAGATGACTAAATTCTAACCTTAGTTAGACACCAAACCTGAGTGTTTGTAGGGATTTTCACCCTATTCCCATTGGATAAAAGAAAACACCCTAGTATTTAGCTACTGCTCATTATTTCCAGCACTTGTCACTTTTCATTCATTTGTATTCTATATATTTTATTTCAATGGAAAGTTCTTCATTTGCACTTTATCCCACCATGCATAGCTAAATCCCGTTGAGGGGTTCAATATAGTAAATTATCTTATGGTTCAATAGCTTAAAAGTGTTTATTTGCTTATGTTTTATTCAATGCATGTCATTCTTTATTGATTATCATTCTGATCTTGTTGAGTTTAAATTGATCACTTAGGCTCGAAAGAGTGTATTCGGTGTTATAAGGCGAGGCTGCCTGTTGGGCTCCTAGAGTGAGTAAAATTATGATCTAAAAGTACTCTAGAACTCTGTGCAAGTATACACAGTCCACAGCAAGTAATAAGTATTATCAATCCAAGGCCTGAACTAGCTTCCACTTTATCTATTTTGTATAATTCTTTAATGGTTTCAAAGAAGGTAAAAATGATTGGTTTTTGTAGGAATAATGCTAAAGCAAATGAAATGACATAACAACAAGTAAACAAATAGGCAGACAGATTAGAGACAGACGCTGGTTTGGTTTTAGTAATTGTTTTAAAAGATGCTCTAGCAATATTATTGATCATGCAAACTCTCGCAGTATTATTAGCGGATTCCTCCCGGAACTCTGGATTTTTTGGAATGTGTTTCAACCCCAATGAAGAACGACCGATCAAGCACTAGGCAACTGGCTATCCCTAACTCAGTCACTGGCGTTCACCAATACACAATGATCGTAGTGTGATTAATCGCCACACACTCTCTAAATCATCCCTGAAACTAGAGAGAGGTATTCATATCGGCTGGCCAGGCGGGCATAAAATAGAAACAAGCACAACAATTAACCAAGATGCAATAATCAATATATATTACCAAAGTTAAGTACGGCAATCACATTGTTCCTAACCAACGCCTAAGCTACTTAGTTCATAGTAAGCATGGAGATGCACGCTACAATCTGAGTAGGCATGCCCATAATTACAAGATAAATAAAAGGAAATGTTAATCTCCTCCTTCAGCTTGCAATGATGGTCTTCTAGGTGATCTCCAATCTCTCTTCACTATTCGACTCCCAAAGATGGAAGGAACTTTCCAAGAATGGAATGTTTTCTCCCCAAAAATGGAATGAATTTGACTTGGGCGGCTACTCCCTTTTATAGAAGGATAGGAGACTTGACTTAGGTCAACCTGGACACATGTAGGGCTCTCCTTGCTCCTTTATCACGAGAATAACTCAACAGAATTCGGTTTGTCAACTTGGCTAACGAGCTGTGACGTGGCAGTTTTTGCTCCCAGTTTTGCTGCAGCACAGAATTTGCTCCCTCCAGTCGCCCAGCAACATATTCTGCATAAAATAACTTCTAAAGCTTCCATTCTTCCAAATGGGTTAAAACATATAATTTACATCTAAAACCAACCCTATTAAGCACAAAAGACACACAAATCCCTATAGAAATGAGGCCTAAATAACTACCTTTTGGGCAGTTATCACACCCCCAAACTTGAACTATTGCGCGTCCCGAGCAATACTAACCAACCAACCTTCCCTTAAGAATTCAAAACGTTAGACAAATAATAGCTTAATCAAACCAGACAATCCAACATTACCTTCAACCTTTACCTGAGCACTCTGCAAAACCAAGCTCTGCTGCAACAAAATGATTCTTCCGGCATGGACAAATAATCACCACTTTTTAACTCAATTCTAAGAACTTGCCACAGCCTAGCTCTATATTCAAAACACATTTTCAAGGGGTTTATATTCTTGGTTTTCAAACTTTAAGCAGCCCTACAGTCATAAGCTCTTAAGCATTGGATGGCCCACTTTATGGTGCAGTATACCCCTGCCTCAAACTCATCACCAACTAGGCTCAATACTCATTATAAAACTCAAATATCCTTAGTTATTCTATCTCTTGCCCCTCAGAATGGCAACATTTTATGATGAAGCTCACCTAAGTTCTGGGAGACCGAAAACTGTTGGATCATCATTCCTCCTTCAAAACTTTTGCTCTATGAATTTTCTCAGTAAAATTTTCAACAATCAATTTTTTCAGCAAATAATTTTTCTCATTTTTCACATTTCCTAGGTCATCTTTTGACGCGAAGACAAACTGTGGGTATCACAAATGTCCCCGATTACTCAATAACCTAACAAAATTTTAAATGAAGGAGAGGAATGCTCGAGCAAAACAATTGGAGTAGCGAAAAGTCCCCCAAACATGAATTATTCATTGTCCCCAATGAATCATTAAATTTTCAATTATACCCCCAAACTTAAATTTTTCTATTTTAATTTTAAACTAAGTGTGGGACTAGAACTAAGCTTAAAGTGGATCATAAAAGTTGACACTATCTCCAAAATCTTCTTTGCCGCAGCAACAGACCAGGCGAGAAGAAATGCTCAAGCAAAAGGTTTCTGGAGATCAGAATACCCTGATCTAATTAAGCGTAACCAGTCCAAGCTTCAAAAATTCAGAAGAAAATAGTTAAGTTAGAGTTACTCAGTGCTTATAGAACAGAAACATCTGGAAATTTCATTAAAAACATGAAAAAGATATTACAAAGCAGATATATTTTTTTCCAAGAAGCAGAAAAATTAAAAGAAGCAAACATAACATCAACAGAAGAGGTCAGAAAATGCTCGAGCAAACAAAAAGTCAGAATAAAAATTATGCTCGTGCAGGGCCACTTCATCCATCAGTCCTCTTGGCCCTATTCATTTTCATTTTCCTCCTCTCCTCTTTCAATCGGTGGGGGCGGAATCCAGGGGTTCAACAGATCCTCAGGGAATACAAGAAGGGCTGGATATGGTTTTGAAAAATTCTCTTGTAGCGCCTTCTTTAAATTGGCATCACGATTCTTAACATAGTTCCAGAAGGTTAAAGCTTGTCTTTCAGCAAACTCCTGCCTGCTGGCCGAAAGTGCCAGTTGTTCTAGAATCGTGTTGATGCCATAAACAAGCCCACCTTGACGTACCTCCTGCATACGCTGGAGCCGTGCCAAATTAGGCTTGTCGATAATTCCCTTGTCAAGCAAAATTATATCCTCTGGAACCGATGACACTCTTGCCCTGCTGCATAGCATGTGATTGTGTTCGGAAAAAACAGTTTCCCCACTTTCTTTTTCCAACATCCAGAAATTTCACTAGCAATGATCTTCCCTACGTCAAGACTGAGAGACCGCAAAATTGCAAAAGCTAGAAGAACCCGTTCCCTGGAGATTGTCGAGTCATGTGTTGTTGGAAGCATCCTTTGTCTGATAAATCTCATCCGCGTGTTTGCTTCCCTTTTCAAAAAAGCCGACTGGAACATCCTCTTCTCAGTCTTGGACAGCTGCCACTGTGCCCCTTCAATAACTACCTCCCACACAGCCTCACTCAACTGCTCATTAGATGGCGCTACAGCCATCTCATTATATGCCGCATGGGGGAAATTCTAAAGGTTATACAGTGCGTTGATAGCACGAGGACTCCAGTCTACCTCGACTCCTCGAACAATCACCTGGAAACCATCCTCTTTGTCAATGTTAGCATAAAATTTGCACCACCTGCGCGTTTACAGACTCAGGCTTCGAACAAAACTACTCCCAGACGTGGTCTGCAATACCGGTCCTCAGAAAATGTGGAAGATCACCGTTGAATCCTCTCTCAAATAAAAAATTCCTTTTCAGAAGCTCAGCATATTTTGCTCTGGCAAAATTGTTGACGAAACGATCATACGACAATTATGGCTCTTCTACTTCATCGTGTTCCTCCGATGCTTCAGCAACATTTTTGCCCTTTTCCGCCCTTCGCTTGAGCAACCGCTCTTCCTCAGCTTTCTTCTCTGCGTCTTCTCTCACTTTTTCCTCAGATTATTTTTTCTCTCGTTCCTCTCGCTCTGCCTTCTCTTTCTCAGAATCTGACGATGGTGGTGATGGGGTATCAGTCTGAATCACCTAAACGCGCCCAGCCTTCCGCTTAATGCGGCGACGTCTCTGAGGTTCGGGCATGACGACCTCAACACGAGCCTCCTGAACTGGCTCTCTTTCAGTCTCTTTTTCAGGCACAACCGCTTCCTCTTCCTCTTGAACCTCGTCAGCCTGTGTTTCTTGATTTTCTTCAGGGTTTTCTTCCTGCATTCTTTCGGTATCAGCTTCTATTGGTTCGACCGCCACTGGGTGTTGCACTTCAGGTTCTTGTGTATCTCCTTCCGCTACTGTAGTGGCAACATCCTCTGCCACCTCCTGAACCTCTTCTTGTTCTGCAACCCTCTGTTGCCTCCTTCTTCTCTTGGCTTCTTTCTCCTCCGGGGTCTTTTTCTTCTTCGCCTTTACTTTCTGTACCTCAGGGGTAATCGCAACCTCTTCCTCCTCATTCTCTCTTTCTTTTCTTGCTCGTGTTTTCGCCATGGAAACTCACATATTTTACAGAGAGGAGCAACGAAAGAAGAAGAAGAAGAAACACAAACAGTAAAGGAATCAAGTGAAAAGAACTTACCACTGTCTTCAAATAAATAAGCCGTAGCAAAATCAAATCCCAACTGAAAAGATTTGCGCCACATTAAATTATATTACCGCTTAATCGCATGCATCTGAAAAATTCGAAACCAGCAACGGTAAAATCATGGATTCCAATCGCCCCTAGTAAATGTTTATGCGCTGTCCAACCTCAAAGCCCTTGGATCATCTCCATGTGACACGTGGCTTCATCAGATAACACATGCAAATTTACCTTGCAATAGAAAATTTAAAATCCAAACGGTAAAAGATAATTACTCCAACAAATCCCTTCTAATTCGGATGATTTGCTTCAGCCATAACTTTGTCGCAACAACCTTCTGAACCTGAAAAATCTTGGATATGGTATTCGAATTTCAAAGCAGGAAAATCAAATCTTTTAAATTCAAATTTAAATTTAACCGATCAAACCAAATCTAATCCTTTTTATTCTTTAGGTCGAATTAATTAGAGAAAATCTTTATTAAACCTAAACTAAACATAATTAAAAATAATTGAAAATAAAATCTAAACTAAAATCTAATAGAATCTAATCTAAACTAAATAAAAGATAATTCAATAAATAAACAGAAAATAAAATCCAACAAAATCAAATAAAATTCAAATAAACATAAAATCTAAAATAAATTCTACGGAATTAAAAATACCAACAGACTGACAATTAATGCAAAATTTAAACGAACTAAATCTAAAATACTCAAAATTAAAAATAAATCGAATCAGCAAGAAAATAAAAACAAACACTGGGAGCTTAAAATATTGCTCTGTAAAATGCTCCCGCAAACATCTTGTTCTCTCAATCATCAATCAACCTTAGGGAAGGATATTTCGACTAAAACTCCTCACCCGAATAGTGTTTCATACGCTGCCCATTCACCTTGAACACTCTCCCATCTTTTTCATCCTGCAAAGTAATTGCTCCATGGGGGAAAACATCAATCACAACAAACGGTCCTGACCATTTAGATTTTAGTTTCCTGGGAAATAATTTCAATCTAGAATTATAAATCAAGACTTTCTGACCCTTGACAAACTGTTTAGATTTAATTTTCTTGTCATGCCATAGCTTAGTCTTTTCCTTATACATTTTTGCATTCTCATAAGAAAATTGGCGAAATTCCTCTAATTCATTAAGTTGCAGCATTCTTATTGCTCCTGCACGACTCAGATCAAAATTTAACTTTTTCAAAGTCCAAAATGTTTTATGCTCTAACTCTAATGGTAAATGGCAAGCTTTCCCATATACTAACCTATAGGGAGACATACCTAGAGGAGTCTTATAGGCTGTCCTATAAGCCTAAAAAGCCTCATCCAACCTAAAAGACCAATTCTTTCTAGATGGATGGACTACTTTCTCTAGAATAGATTTAATTTCCCTATTACTAATTTCAGCTTGACCATTTGCTTGTGAGTGATAAGGGGTAGCTATCCTATGCTTAATCTCATACTTAGCTAACAACTTAGTTAAGATATTATTAACAAAATGTGTACCCTCATCACTCACTAGAGCTCTAGGTGTCCCAAACCGCGCAAAGATGTGCGATTGAAGAAACCTTGCTACTGTCTTGGCATCACTCTGATGGCATGCGATGGCCTCCACCCACTTGGACACATAATCAACTGCCAATAAGATAAAAACATTGCCATTAGAAGGGGGAAATGGCCCCATAAAATCAACAACATTCTTATTACAATTATTAACTATATCCTGAGTCTTTCTAGGCTCCTTTCTTTCCTGTAATGGCTTACCACTCATAAGAGTTACTGCTTTTACCTGCTTCTTACCTTCCCTTCGAGGGTGCTCAGTATCTGAGGGAAGTTTCCCTTGAGGTCTTGCCTTCAGCTCATTAGCTAAGTGACCCACTTGCAATTCCAAGGCTCTCATTGAAGCTTGATTACTCTGAATTGTGGCATCTGTACGAGCCATAATTCCTTCATCATTGCCTCAAGAGAACTCCCCGAGTTTTGTTGGGGCAAAGCCTGCTTATTTTGTTGGGGCAATAGCTGCGCTTTAGCAAATCCCAGTTGGTTCACCTTTTGTTTGTGTTTGCATACTGCTTCCTTGTCTTCCCCATGAGAAGTTGGGGTGGTTACACCAACCTGAATTATAAAAGTTAGAATAAGGGTTATTCCTTTGATTACCTACAAAAAGCACAGAAGCTGGATTGTTGGGGCAAAACTTGTAGTTGTGGTCTTCACCACAATAGACACATGCTTGAATTATAAAAGTTAGAATAACTCATCCCATGTCCTAATTGATCCTGGAGCAAAAGAATTTAACCATGCCTTTGCCCCATCTCTAAGAGAATACAGGAACAAAGTTAATCTAAGGACATCCCTAGGCACTTCTTGAATTACAAAAGAATCACTAACTCCTAGAAAAGACTTAAGATGCAAATGAGGATCTTCATATGACAAACCATGGAATTGACCCACGGTTTGCAACATTGGAAACATTACCGGTTTCATTTCAAAATTTGTCGCTTGAATTTGAGGACGTGCAATCCCTGGATTTAGCTCATCAAACATTGGAAAAGCATATGCTCGAATGGCTCTGGTCCTATCGTTCGCTACTAAGATAGGATTTTCAGCCTGATTATTTTGCTGCTCATTTTGCTCCAGCAGCTGATTTTGCTGCAGCAAGCGATTCTGGGGGTTCACTAGATCTTCAGGACCCTGCGGGAGACGCGGTACGTTATCCATTTGGTTCTGGTTTCTGCGCTGCTCTTTCCTTCTTCTCCTGAATGTCCTCTCAATTTCTGGATCAAGCTTAAACCTTACCACAGGCGGATCGCTCATGCACCAAACTCACGCCTGTAAAAATGATAAGAATCATGGTGTTCCAATTGCCCGTATTTTGAAGATACATTTAATATCTAAGTAATCAAATTTTATTTGTAATTTTGTAACTTTTGGGCTTCCAAAACGTGGTCTCAAAGTTAGATTCATTAATGGGGAGTTACTTTGTAGGCCAATAATGGTCATGTATGCTTTGTGGTTTTATTTTGGGGATTTGAAAGGTTGGAGGTTTCATTCACACAAAGGCTATAAAAAAGCCTCAATCTAGCATGTAAAAATCAGATTTGAGATGAATGAAATATGAACTCTCATATTTGAGACTTTTTCTAGAAATCCCTTTTCTAGGATTCTTGCAATTCTTGTGATAGATTGCATGTTGAGCCATTCAATCCGGCCTTGATCAAGTTTGATTGTGGAATGACTCAATCTAGAACAAGATTTCCAATCTTGCTTCTAGATCATTGATCATAAGAGGTAATCAATTTCTAGCCTTTTCTCTTGGTTGGTCCTAATTTGTGTAAGGAGGTGTTAATCTCTTTGTTTCAAAGGTTCTTGTTCCATAAAAAGCTTGGATCTTTGAGCTGAGAATTAGGGTTGCCTTATCATTTTGGTATCAGAGCCGTTTTGTCCATATCATTTTGGTATCAGAGCTTAGGTTGCATCTTTGTGGCCTACTCTAGAATTGATTCTATCTTCCATTTCAATTGTTCATTGTTTTGTTTCTTTTCATGTTCTATCCATTCTGCTCGTTTCTTTCATTGCATCCATTATTCAATCTTTTGATTCTAAACTCATTTCCATCTTAAAGATTACGTTGAGATCTTGAAAAGCAAAAAAAAAAAAAAAAAAAAAAAAAAAAAAAGAGAAAAACAAAAAAAGAAAAACAAAAAAGAAAATGAAAAAAAAAATCCAGAAGTTGTTCATGTTGAGTTCTTGTTCATGCCCATTTATATTCAATCAGCATCAATTTTCACGAATTTGTTGAGCTTCCATTTAGTTTGCAATTAATTTGTTTTGTGGCTGTCCAAATTCCTAACTCCATAATTTAATGCATCTAATGTCTATTCAAAGTCCTTCATAAAGTCCGCATTTGAACGTTTGGCCTTCAGTGAAAATTTAGATCTGCATGTTATCTTTCAAAGTGAAGAAAGGCATTTACTCCAAATCCTAACGTAAAACATTCGTTTTTGAAATTTCATCTCAGTGTGCAGTTTTGGCCGAAAATTCCAGATTTGCTTCCATACTTTGTTCTTTTTAGATTTGAAGGAATTTATCCATAAACTTTGTTCCCTTTGCTTCATAAAGACTAATACCATCATACTTAAGGCTTTCTCTTTAGTTTTGTGTCATTTATCTCTGAATTCTTTAGAAAGCATATTGTCTTTGTGTCATTCCTTGTTTGGTGATTTCTTAGTTTGTTGTTCTAGTTTGTTGTTGTTTCATAATTTATCTTGTCTTGGCTGTGTTGTAAAGCTCACTATTACAAGAATCGCTTGAACCTATTAGCCTACCCAATATCATCATTTAGTCACTTTTCCGAATAGCCTACCTTTGTGTGATAAACACAAGTGTTCCGAGTGAAAATCAGTGAGTTGAGTGTGTGAGGTTCATTTCCTCTTGTCAGCCATGTTTTGCCAAAGACAAAGTCGTCGTGAAACCTACAAACTTGATGCTCAATTTTGGAAAGGTTTTCGAGATAATTTGGTCGAGTTACGTGAAGCCATGAATGATTATGTTGAAATATGCAAAGAGATGCATTTAAGATACCAAGCCAAGAAGACTCAAGCTGCACAATCCAATCAAATTGTTAGAGATTGTTTAGCACCTCAAGATGATGATGACCAACAAATGCAAAATGAAGGTGATTGTCAAAAGCTAGAAGAGAAAGAGACGAATGTTGAGGTTGTGGAAAACAACGACATATGTGAAGTATGTGTTCAGAATGAGGTGGAGACCAAATCTCTAGACGATAGTGAGGAGAAGAGTGAGGGGAAGACAAAAGAACAATAGGAAAATTTGAAAATTAAGAAAAGAGAGAAAAGAGAGGAAAATGTGGCAAGTACAAAAAGAGAGGAGAGTGTGAAAAGTGAAACAATGAAGAAAAAGGAGGAAACTAAAAAAGACATGAGTGACAGTAAAAAAAAAGTGTTTAAGTGAAAAGAAACATGAGAGTGAGAATTATTTTCCAAGTGTTTTTGATGGTTCAATACATACACGTTGGATTATCAAGTTTGAGATTTCTTATCAACAACAATGGGAGAGGAACGTTCTATGCAAAATGTTCACATTTGATCCAAGAGAAGACATTCCAATCCAAGTGTTTGCACAAGAGCGAGACGATAATTACAAAGCTGCTTTGCAAGGAGAGCTTTCAGATTCGAGGACGAATCCTTTCGAAGAGGGGGAAGATGATAAGAATCATGGTGTTCCAATTGCCCGTATTTTGAAGATACATTTAATATCTAAGTAATCAAATTTTATTTGTAATTTTGTAACTTTTGGGCTTCCAAAACGTGGTCTCAAAGTTAGATTCATTAGTGGGGAGTTACTTTGTAGGCCAATAATGGTCATGAATGCTTTGTGGTTTTATTTTGGGGATTTGAAAGGTTGGAGGTTTCATTCACACAAAGGCTATAAAAAAGCCTCAATCTAGCATGTAAAAATCAGATTTGAGATGAATGAAATATGAACTCTCATATTTGAGACATTTTCTAGAAATCCCTTTTCTAGGATTCTTGCAATTCTTGTGATAGATTGCATGTTGAGCCATTCAATCCGGCCTTGATCAAGTTTGATTGTGGAATGACTCAATCTAGAACAAGATTTCCAATCTTGCTTCTAGATCATTGATCATAAGAGGTAATCAATTTCTAGCCTTTTCTCTTGGTTGGTCCTAATTTGTGTAAGGAGGTGTTAATCTCTTTGTTTCAAAGGTTCTTGCTCCATAAAAAGCTTGGATCTTTGAGCTGAGAATTAGGGTTGCCTTATCAAAAAACAAAAGAAACAATCAAAAAGTTCTAGCACCAAACCACTAAAACATATACACAAAACAGATCAGATAAAAACTTATTCAAGTCCCCGACAACGGCGCCAAAAACTTGTTGGGCTCCTAGAGTGAGTAAAATTATGATCTAAAAGTACTCTAGAACTCTGTGCAAGTATACACAGTCCGCAACAAGTAATAAGTATTATCAATCCAAGGCCTGAACTAGCTTCCACTTTATCTATTTTGTATAATTCTTTAATGGTTTCAAATAAGGTAAAAATGATTGGTTTTTGTAGGAATAATGCTGAAGCAAATGAAATGACAGAACAACAAGTAAACAAATAGGCAGACAGATTAGAGACAGGCGCTGGTTAGGTTTTAGTAATTGTTTTAAAAGATGCTCTAGCAATATTATTGATCATGCAAACTCTCGCAGTATTATTAGCGGATTCCTCCCGGAACTCCGGATTTTTTGGAATGTGTTTCAACCCCAATGAAGCACGACCGATCAAGCACTAGGCAACTGGCTATCCCTAACTCAGTCACTGGCGTTCACAAATACATAATGATCGTAGTGTGATTAATCGCCACACACTCTCTAAATCATCCCTGAAACTAGAGAGAGGTATTCATACCGGCTGGCCAGGCTGGCATAAAATAGAAACAAGCACAACAATTAACCAAGATGCAATAATCAATATATATTACCAAAGTTAAGTACGACAATCACATTGTTTCTAACCAACGCCTAAGCTACTTAGTTCATAGTAAGCATGGAGATGCACGCTACAATCTGAGTAGGCATGCCCATAATTATAAGATAATAAAAGGAAATGTTAATCTCCTCGTTCAGCTTGCAATGATGGTCTTCTAGGTGATCTCCAATCTCTCTTCACTATTCGGCTTCGAAAGATGGAAGGAACTTTCCAAGAATGGAATGTTTTCTCCCCAAAAGTGGAATGAATTTGACTTGGGCGACTACTCCCTTTTATAGAAGGATAGGAGACTTGACTTAGGTCAACCTGGACATGTGTAGGGCTCTCCTTGCTTCTTTATCACGAGAATAACTCAATAGAATTTAGTTTGTCAACTTGGCTAACGAGCTGTGACGTGGCAGTTTTTGCTCCCAGTTTTGTTGTAGCACAGAATTTGCTCCCTCCAGTCGCCCAGCAACATATTCTGCATAAAATAACTTCCAAAGCTTCCATTCTTCCAAATGGGTTAAAACATATAATTTACATCTAAAACCAACCGTATTAAGCACAAAAGACACACAAATCCCTATAGAAATGAGGCCTAAATAACTACCTTTTGGGCAGTTATCACTGAAGGGAATAAAAGTCCCCACGCAGCGGAAGCGCATCGATTGGACCTTACGCCGTATATTAATTAACATTAAAATACAGTTACAAAAACTCAAACAAACTTTAAACTCTCTTTAAAGTTGCTAAAAATTCAGTTTAAACATGCTTAAAAATAAATCTAAATTTATTTTCATGCTTTTTTAAAGAAAAGGGGAAGAACCGTCACATACCTTCGTTGTAGACTTGACCGTTCTTCGCCAATGACACTCCAACGAACAATAACGCAGCAGCCTCCTCGCCTCTTAATCGCCGGAATTTTCTTCTTGATTGACACAATAACCATAGAGGTTACATCGGTATGTTTCTAAGTCTAGGAGGCAAAAGACTTGTGGGAGTCTTTCTCTAAGAGGGAGGCAAGAGAGAATTCTAGGTCTTGTCTTGAGAGTCTAAGAGCAAGAACAAAGTGTCAAGTCTCTTGGACCAATTAGGTCTAGTGTTCTATTTATAGAAGAGAGGCCATGAATAAAATATTCAATTAAATCAATCTTTTCCAAAATTGATTCAATCTTATTCCTTAATTAATCAATCATGATCAATCAATTCCATAATTGATTAATCTTTTCCACAAATGACTAATTACTTCCATAAGTGATTAGATCATTTCCATAAATGATTAATCACTTTCTTAAGTGATTAATTATTTCCATAATTGATTAATTCCAGGTTAATGAATTCTTTAATTAATTAACCACCAATTAAATATCTCCGGCCTAGAATTAATTAATTTTCCCAAACACATTTTAGGCCTTAAATTAATTAATTCATTATTTGAACTCTTTCAAACTTCCATAAATTTATATTTGAATTTCTTCAAATATTAATTTCTCTCATAATAATATGTCAATATATATTATATTTGTTTCCCTTAGTAAATTGAACATTTTCAATTTACTTTTATTACTTAGTTGCCTCAAATTACTTTATGAGCTACTAGTGGGACCTAATGGACCTGCAGATCAGAAGCTCCAACGATGTGAGATTAATTGGTCAAACTCATTAACCACATTAATCAATATTCGTTAACTGTGTGTACATTCCACTATAGACTCACAGTTGCACTCTTCTCACTGCAGACATATTTTCTGTGTCCACGGATCTAGACCAATATAGACTAGTTAGTCCTTCACGAGTGTCCGTAACACCAGCTGGGTCAAATTACCGTTTTACCCCTGGGTTACCTCTATTTCCTTAAGTACCAGTTCTCCTCTAATGAACAACCTGTTTGTGGTCCAACCATCCAACAGAAAATCCTCTCGTGCCATTGAGAGGGTAGGGCCCTTTGTTCAAGACTCGGAGTAACCACTTAAGGGAACACTCATCTGCTTCCCTAAAGTCGGGAAGGAGTGAATTCCATCTTGTACGATTATGTTCCCAGCTCCCCATTCGGTCTTGTCCCCAAAGTGGTAGGCTTATTGAGTCGGCGTATTGGCCACTCTCACCCATACAAATCAAAGGACAGTCTCTCATGAGCAAGAGTCCATAATCAACTCAGGATTAAGACTAAGTTGTCTAGGTCGTCCTAGTGAAATAGAAAACCAACTAGTTAACGGTGTTATAACCAGTGGTTACTATTTCGCGGTCCGGTCTTATGCAAACTCATTGCATAGGATACCCCCACTCGCATGTCTCCTACACGAACGCATTGGATCGCAGCGTTTGTATCAAATACAAAGTGGGCCGTATCCATAGTGTCACCAGGATAAGACACCCAATCTTATCCCTATACTATAGACCCTTTAGGCTGTTTCTTGAACAAGGATCCCATATGTCGCTACATATAGTTCAAGACTCATATTACAGCCTTGGATGTCTTGTTTATTGGATTAGAGTTATTATTAGGCAAAGACATATATAAAATAACTAATAACAATTAATGGAAAAATATATCAATATTATTTCATTAATATCCGGTCAACGGTTACATTCACTATCTACGAGTTTTAGGGCATAAAACCCAACAATCACTGCCTAAGGCACCCTATAACAACTACAGGGTTATAGATTGCATGCTTGCTTTATCTATGTCGAAGTCGAGTCAAAGAAATGTGCATAACGGTAATTTCTTAGTCTTCTAACGGTTCTTGGGAGCAAGGCCAAATAGAAGTCAAATCTGAACCAATGCATTGAATAGGCTTAAGTTGAATAAGCTATGATTAGAGTTATTGGCCTTTGGGATGAATCTATATTGAACACCTCGTTTTATTTATCATTGTTATTTCTTTACTTATTTGTTTTGTTTATTTTTCCAAAAATCAATCATCAAATTATTTCTTTGGCTACCTATCCTAAGCAATCTTTGAACAGTTTCTTCCCCAAATCTGAGTTTCCAATTTAGTCCTCGTGGGATCGATACCCTTGGAATACTTCTAAGGTTTTTATTACTACGTGTGATAGTGTAATACTAGCACTAGGTAGGCTGAATCATTCTTAATCATTATCTACCATCCTTTTATAGCATATCCATCATTCGTTTCTACCGACAACGCACCAAGTTTTTGGCGTCTTTGCTAGGGACCAAAAGTGACCAGTTTTGTTATTTGAGATTGCGATTCGATTGCGACCGAATTTCTGTCTCAAGGAGAATTTGACTTTGACTTGCAATTTTTCTTTTTGCAGGTTAGAGTTGGTGCATGAACAAGGGGTGTCCACTCATTGACATTGATCCTGAGATAGAAAGAACCTTTCATCGTCGTAGGAAAGAGCGAAGACGAAAGAGAAGGGAACAACAAGAGTTGAGCGCAAAGGAACATCTAGAAGAAGCTTCTTACATACAAGAGTTTCCGATGAAACAACCTGGAGTCGATCCTCAAATTGACTCGCAAAATCGTGGAAGGGAGCAAAATGGTGGGATAATCCCTCCAGCACCTCTAGTTCCATTGGTGCCACCACAAGAAAATCCAATTTATATTGTTGAAGATCGCAATAGAGCAATAAGGGATTATGCTTTACTTGTTTTTCAGACTTTAAATCCAAGAATTTTGGAGCCACCGATAGACGCTCCACAATTTGAACTGAAACCAGTGATGTTCCAAATGTTAAATACCATGGGCCAATTCTCTGGACTTCCAAATGAAGATCCACATAAACACATTAAGCTATTTTTTAGAGTTTGCAATTCTTTTAAAGTTACAAGAGTGCCTGAAGATACTTTGAAGCTAAAGCTTTCACCATTTTCTTTGCAGTGAGATGCTGAAGCTTGGTTGGACTCATTCCCTCCAAACTCCATCACTTCTTGGAATGACTTGGCTGAGAAATTTTTAGAAAAGCTTTTTCCTTCTAATAAAAATGTCAAATATAGAGCTGAAATTATTGCATTTAGACAATCTTACAAAGGCTAGATTAGTGGTTGTGGGCTATTCGCAAAAACAAGGTATTGATTACTTTGATACTTATTCTCCTGTAACTAAAATAGCTACCATTAGATGTTTGGTCGCCCTTTCAGCTATTCGTGGGCTGTTAATACATCAGATGGATGTGAAAACAACATTTCTCAATGGAGATTTAGAAGAGGAGATATATATGACACAACCTGAAGGCTTTGTAATTTCTGGTCAAGAAGACAAGGTATGTCAGCTTAAAAAATCTCTTTATGGTCTCAAACAAGCTCCCAAACAATGGTATGAGAAATTTAATGACACCTTAGTAAACAATGAGTTTAGGGTAAATTCTTCTGACACATGTGTTTACTCGAAATTGTTTGGTGTTGATTATGTGATTATCTGCTTGTATGTTGATGATATGCTTATTTTCGGTACGAATTTCGAAGTAATAAATGATACCAAGTTGTTTTTATCCTCACACTTTGAGATGAAAGATTTAGGTGAGGCTGATGTGATACTTGGTGTTAAATTGAGGAAAACCGAAAATGGGTATTCTTTGAGTCAATCACACTATGTTGAAAAAATTCTAAAGAGATTTGATTGTTTTGATGGTATGCCTGTTAGAACACCTTATGTTGTTAGTATGAAACTTAAGAAAAATAAAGGGGATAGTGTCTCTCAATCTGAATATGCAAAAATTATAGGTAGCGTAATGTACCTGATGAATTATACTAGACCTGACATTGCATATGCTGTGAGTAGATTGAGTAGGTATACACATAATCCTAATAAAGATCATTGGGTGGCACTTCGTCGATTGTTGAGGTACCTTAAAGGTACAATAGATTACTGTTTGCAATTTAATAATTTTCCTGCAGTATTAGAAGGTTATTGTGATACAAACTGGGTAACTGATAACGACGAAGTAAGCTCAACTAGCGGGTATGTGTTCGTTTTTGGAGGAGGAGCTATATCATGGAAATCTGCAAAGCAGACGTGCATTGCACGATCCACCATGGAGTCAGAGTTTATAGCTCTCGAGCTTGCAGGGCAAGAGGCAGAATGGTTAAGAAGTTTACTTCAAGACGTACCACTGTGGGGGGCGTCAGTGCCAGTCTCTTTACACTATGATTCACAAGCTGCCATAGGAATTGCCAAGAGCAGTGTATACAATGGCAAGAGAAGGCATATACGCCTGAGACATGGAGTTGTGAAGCAGTTGTTGAAAAGTGGAGTTATCTCCTTTGAGTATGTGAGGTCTAAGAGGAATTTGGTAGATCCTCTCACCAAAGGCCTAACAAGGAGAGTAATTCTAGAGTCCTCAGCATATATGAGACTCAAACTGTTGAAATGAGTCCATAGCCCTTTATTTGGGTGGTCCAAGTACGGACTTGATGGACACACTTTTAAAAGTCTTCATAGCTCGAGATTTTGAGTGGTTTATTGCGGTAGACTTGATGAAGCATGACGTGACTGTGAATGTGTGGCCGCCTTCTATGAAAGAGTGTAATGAATCTCTTTCTAGAGCTTTCACGATGACCCAAGGTATTTGTGTGCATGGCCTTAAACTGCACTTGTTCTACTATTGTATCGCAGAATCAAGGAAAACACGAGGATACAAAACGTGTTGTGGGGGTCTAAACCATGACTATTGAAAGTTCAAAAGGTAACTTACTTTCTCTATGCTGGTTATTGCCTTACTTCACTATGCGTTAATTCAAATCGAAAGATATTAATGCTTAAGTTTAATTTCCTCATTTACTCAGAAAATATTGTTTACAGTCATTCGTGGGGGATTGTTAGGAATGACTTAATCTTGGCCTAGTGTAGTGATGTGTGAAGACATTTGTCCCACATGGATAAGTTTAGAATAGGGAAGAGTGTTTTTATACAAACACTCTCCCTATCTCTTGTAAAAATGGTTAAGAGTGGAACCAAGTCTTCACCCCACTCGCGCGCCGCCGCTGCCGCCGCCGATCGGTCGGACAGACGGGTTCGGGTAACCACGCGTAATAAATAAAGCGGGTTTTATTTTTTGGGCAAGATAATTTCTTTTTCCTTTCCATCCTCACGTGCCTTTGATGTTCGTCGCCACGTGTCACCCATCCGTATGTGTGGACCGTCGCCACGTGTCGCCCATCCGTTCGTTCCGCGCGTAGAGCGTCCACAAGCTGACCGCGCCTTTTCGTTCAGAGCTGACCGCGTCGTTCGCGCTGACCGAGCTGACCGCGCCTAGCTGACCGAATTTTTTGTCTTCATGCCTAACTGGTTGACACGTGGCGCTACGTGGGAAGGTGACCGTTGGCTGCCTCCTCCCTATAAAAACCTACAGCTTTGAGCAAAGAGAGACATCAGTTTTCCATCCACTTTCATCTTCTCTCCATTCACTCTGAGCAAAGTGATTTCTTGATTCTAATCCTTCTCTCTCGAGTGCACGAACGAGGAGGGGTTGTGTTAACCTTGGGGAGCAACCGGTGTAGACGATTTAGCACCGTGGTCGTGCCGAAATTGCTTTCAAGGCAGTGGTTATCTCCACGACACAACAACTGTTGTCTTCATTTTCCTCTTACAACATGTACAGGAATGGATATAGAGAAAAAAAGAGATAATACACTCCAAAACCCTAAACCTAGATACAAGAAGGATCCTGTTCCATTTAAACTCACAAAAAAAAATTAAAATGTTCTTGTTTAGGGAGGAGGGAAGAGGAAGACGTGGGGGAGAAGGGGAGAGGAAGAGGAAGAGCGAAGGTGGAGGGAGGAGAGAGAATGGGGGTAAAGAGGGGAGAGAGATTTTTTTTTATTTTAAAAAATCAATCAATATTAAAAAGTAATTAAAAAATATTTATTTTATATAAAAATTTTGAAAAACTAATGTAAGGGACCTTTCAAACCTATTTATCAAAACTGAGGGACTAAAAACGTCTATTTTAAAAACTCAGGGACCAAACGCACCTATTCCTAAAAATCCAGGGACCAAAAAGGTTATTTTTCCAAAAAAAAAAAGTTGATCGAACAATTTTGTCTTATTAATTTTTAGAGTGACAGAGCATATTAATATATTAATTTTTTTAAACGTTATTATTGTTGGGTTTTATGCCCTAAAACTCGTAGATAGTGAATGTAACCGTTGACCGGATATTAATGAAATAATATTGATATATTTTTCCATTAATTGCTATTAGTTATTTTATATTTATCTTTGCAAAATAATAACCCTAATCCAATAAACTAGACATACAAGGTTGTAATATGAGTCTTGAACTATATGTAGCGACATATGGGATCATTGTTCAAGAAACAACCTAAAGGGTCTATAGTATAGGGATAAGACTGGGTGCCTTATCCTGGTGACACTATGGATACGACCCACTTTGTATTTGATACAAACGCTGCTATCCAACGCGTTCGTGTAGGAGACATGCGAGTGGGGGTATCCTATGCAATGAGTTTGCATAAGACCGGACCGCGAAATAGTGACCACTGGTTATAACGCCGTTAACTAGTTGGTTTTCTATTTCACTAGGACGAC
This sequence comes from Luffa acutangula, assembly GCA_036850905.1. NCBI lineage: Eukaryota > Viridiplantae > Streptophyta > Magnoliopsida > Cucurbitales > Cucurbitaceae > Luffa > Luffa acutangula. Next base: position 24,575,458 of record CM072089.1, on the reverse strand, counting down.
CTAGACAACTTAGTCTTAATCCTTAGTTGATTATGGACTCCTGCTCATGAGAGATTGTCCTTTGATTTGTATGGGTGAGAGTGACCAATACGCCGACTCAATAAGCCTACCACTTTGGGGACAAGACCGAATGGGGAGCTGGGAACATAATTGTACAAGATGGAATTCACTCCTTCCCGACTTTAGGGAAGCAGATGAGTGTTCCCTTAAGTGGTTACTCCGAGTCTTGAACAAAGGGCCCTACCCTCTCAATGGCACGAGAGGGTTTTCTGTTTGATGGTTGGACCACAAACAGGTTGTTCATTAGAGGAGAATTGGTACTTAAGGAAATAGAGGTAACCCAGGGGTAAAACAGTAATTTGACCCAGCTGGTGTTACAGACACTCGTGAAGGACTAACTAGTCGATATTGGTCTAGATCCGTGGACACAGAAAATATGTCTGCAGTGAGAAGAGTGCAACTGTGAGTCTATAGTGGAATGTACACACAGTTAACGAATATTGATTAATGTGGTTAATGAGTTTGACCAATTAATCTCACATCGTTGGAGCTTCTGATCTGCAGGTCCATTAGGTCCCACTGGTAGAATTTGAGGCAACTAAGTAATAAAAGTAAATTGAAAATGTTCAATTTATTAAGGGAAACAAATATAATATATATTGATATATTATTATGAGAGAAATTAATATTTGAAAAGTTCAAATATAAATTTATGGAAGTTTGAAAAAGTTCAAAATAATGAATTAATTAATTTAAGGCCTAAAATGTGTTTGGGCAAATTAATTAATTCTAGGCCGGGAATTAAATATGTGATATTTAATTGGTGGATAATTAATTAAAGAATTCATTAACCGGGAATTAATCAATTATGGAAATAATTAATCACTTAAGGAAGTGATTAATTATTTATGGAAATGATCTAATCACTTATGGAAGTAATTAGTCATTTGTGGAAAAGATTAATCAATTATGGAATTGATTGATCATGATTGATTAATTAAGGAATAAGATTGAATCAATTATGGAAAAGATTGATTTAATTGAATATTTTATTCATGGCCTCTCTTCTATAAATAGAACACTAGACCTAATTGGTCATGATACTTGACACTCTTGAAAGACAAGACCTAGAATTCTCTCTAGCCTCCCTCTTAGAGAAAGACTACCACAAGTCTTTTGCTTCCTAGACTTAGAGACATACCGGTGTAACCTCTGTGGTGATTGTGTCAATCAAAGAAGAAATTCCAGCGAAGAAAAACAAAGGCGGCTGCTGCGTTTTCGTTCGTGGAGCGTCGTTGGCGAAGAACGGTCAAGTCTTCAACGAAGGTTTGTAACGGTTCTTCCTCTTTTCTTTAGAAAAGTTTTAAAAATAAATTTAGATTTATTTTAGCATGTTTAAACCAATTTTACAGCGGCTTTAAAGGTTGTTTAAAGTTTTGTTTGAGTTATCGTAACGGTATTTTAATGTTAATTAATATACGGCGTAAGGTCCAATCGATGCGCTTCCGCTGCGTGGGGACTTTTATTCCCTTCAATTATGTGACAATAATATTTTCTAAAATTATCAATCTAAGCATAGTTCAAAATTGGTTACAAAATTATACATTTGTCACTGAGTTAAATGGTTAAATGTTTTTGTGTAGGGTATTATGGGAAGTCCAGTTGCGACCGCAATTTTTACAAGGCAAATCCAGTATGTGACTACAACTTCATGCAACGAATCTAACCCAAACATGACATGGCTAGGGACGTTACTACATGCATGCTTGAAACTTTTTGCAAATTTATTTCAAAACTATAAGAATATTTAAAATATAACATAATCAGGATCTCTATAAATCGACAAAATAACATATAGTTATAATATGTTTTACATGATGGTGCCAATCAAGGCACAACAACAATGGTGATCGACATGATTGGACCAAAATACAGACTCAATACTATCCAAAATGTGAGACAACACATGGCCTACCAAGCAATTTTTTTTTTCAATACCACTTATGTTGTTTCCTCACCTGCAAAGTTTGTGAAGGGTGAGTGTTAGGAAATACTTAGTTCGTAGCACTCTTAACGAGATAATTTAGAGTGCACAAACACATACATACGTGAAGTGCAATACATCGTGAAGGGAACCCAAGTCATAATGCTTGTCTTATATTATATATTATTTACATAATATTTGTGTTATCTTTTTTCGGGTATGCATTTTACACATTTGATTGTGTGCATGTTGTATACTTTTGATACTCATGTTTGAAGGTAGAATGAGCCTTTTTTATGGTGTTTTGACACTCAAGACACTGCCTTCTGTGGATTTATAAGAGGATTCTGTGGATTTGGCGTCGCCATCTCTTTGGTTTGTTCTTCGTTCTGTCTTCTTGCATGTCGATTTCGTCTTCTTCTATGGTAGTTTCTATCCTATAAAGTCTTCTGTCACTCCAGAACCAGACCAAAACGATCAGAATCGCCTTGAAAACCACAAACCAAGCCAACCCAACCCAAAACTAGACCAACCCGTGCGAATCGTGCCAGACTGCCCCAAAAACCAAACCGAACTGTGTTTGCCAATGCGCTCCTAGTTCTCATTGGCATTCACATCAGCGTCTCAACTATACGCCTTCTGGAATCCACAGATCGTCACTTTCAGTACTGTTTTCCCTCGGATTTGGTCCAAATTGGTCGTGATTTTAACCGTAATCAATCCTAATCTAGACACGGACTTACAAAGACTTAATTTATTGATAAATTCCCAAAACATAGGGGCCATATACATTTGATCGAATCAAAATCAGTAAATACTATGGCCAAAAAACCTAAATAGTTCATTCGCAAACCACATCCACAATGCAATTAATCCCACCATGAACTAGCACAAATTTCAAGATTAAAATTAAAGTAACGAGATGACTATAATACCAATTGTGGGGTTGAAATCCCTCAGCAGAAGAAACCAAAGACCATACTCGAATTTTAACTTAATCGTGAAATACTAGTACATTGGAAAAAAAAAGACATCATTTCTAAAACTAAGTCTAATGATTAAGCATGTTGTGTATTTGGTGAATTAAATTCTACATAGAAGGGAAAAATGTAACTCACTTGCATTGACGACTCTGGGAATTATCTTCATTTCACCCTTCAAACATGTAATTCATTGTAACGCATACAAAAACAGTCTTAATGCCAGATGGGTGGCTAGGCTAAGCCTTGATAAAGAGAAATTAGTTCATGCTACAAAATAAATACATAGTGCATAAAAATAAAAATATAAATGTAGCGCCTTGGTTCTTTCAATGCTCTTTGGACTTGTGTTCCTTCTGTCCCTGTCTCTCTTCTTGCACTTGGACTCCCAATTTATAGACACAAAGGAGACTAACTTCTCCAAGAAATTGACTTGCATGTTCAACTTATCTTCACGCCAAGTCAGAATACTACCACTTGTTAGCGCCTGCTTGAGACAGCTTGCATTTCTACATTCTTCATGCGATCGCAATGGCTCTATTTCCTTAGATAACTTAGGCAAGCTTAAAACCTACAGAAGATGTGTTAGGCAAAATAAACGATGTGCTACCTCATCGCATCATAAAATTCACTTTAAATATTTCTCGGACGTCTTTTCCTCAAATGCGCTACAATGTAATACAACACAATCTTTTCTAACTTCTTTTAATTTTAATTTTGGATAAATAATGACTTGCTTTTGCAAGTTAATAACACTCTTAAATCGCTAATTATTCTTTGCTAATTATTGCTAGTTTAATGGAAATTAATGTTTAAACGTGTGTTTTGTAGATAATCAAGCAACTAGAGGCATTGGAAGAGTTTTGGTGTAAAAGGACTTAAAAAGGAGCAAAATGGACCATACTTGGCCATTTTGGAGTTTAAGAGAGGGGAAGAAGGTCATATACCCAAGGAGGCAGCGTCCAAACACAGCTAAGAGCATCAAAACACCATCTAAAAGCCCCATTCTGGCTTCAAACCCGAGACTAGGCATTGAGATGTTGGGCAGTGATCTGCAGCGTTGGGCATTTATGTCTGGACACTGAAAAGGGTCGTTCCTTGAAGTTTCGTCTATAGCGTTGAGACGCTATGGCTAGCATCATGACGTTGTAAGGGCACACGCCTTTCTTTCGTTAGCTTGCGTCGTAATGTTGAGACGCTACGGACAACGTCTCAACAGTACCTACCGCTCCTATAAATAGTTAGCTTTTCTTGGCTATTTGTTCAGAGCCTTACTAATAAGATCAAGAAATGTTTTATTTACCTTTTGTGTTAATAAGTACATCAACATTTGGGGGTGGGGGTTTCGAACCTCTGACCTCACGGTCGAGAGTACATGCCAATTACTGCTGAGTTAAGCTCGCTTTGACAGACTTAATTACTTTTTCGACCTATTTGAAATAGTAAATCGAGTGATAAGTTATGAATTAAAATAGATGTTTTGCTAAAATCAATGATCACATTTCAAAATTAGCATAATGAATCTAGAGCAATGATTGATAAGCTTGATTGTTTTATTTGCCTTCTTTTAAATTCGTGCATTTAAAATTCTTGTCATTTCATTTTTTTCTAACACCCCGCCCCGCCCAAAGTTATTACTTAGTAGCTCAAACTAATAGGATAAAATTAACTAATTGCGTCCTAAATTCGACCCGAACAGTTACTGCAAGTAGCTTTGGAACAGTTTATAAATTAAATTTGGCAGAGCCTTGAACAAGCTATTTGTCAATAATACTTAGTGATTTGGAAAAATATTTATTGAGGAGGAAATTAGGCTACGTAATACATGAAAAATTTTAATTTCGTCAAAATTTTAAGATGTTGGCCGAAATTTTACAATTCTTCCTTTATGTGTGGTTTAATTATTCCTCCTTCAATTTTTTGTGAAACTCACAGCATATTATGTATGTAAGTTTGCCATATCAACCACATTTAACACTTACTAACTGAAAGGATATATTTAAAAAAAAAAACACCAACAACTAAATTGAAACTTTTTACACAATAGATACTAAATTGGAAAAAAAAAAACACAAACAATCAACGGGAAATAGAACATAAATTTAGTTTGCTAATTATAAAAGATATAAACTCCCCTAAAGTATTAATGGCTCCGCTTCACCATACCAATTACATTGCTCAGAAATTTGAAGTATGCATGCCTCCATCTCTTATGAAGTATTAGACTACAGAATATTCCCCAGAAACCAGTAATAAATCCAAAAGATATGCTGATAAACAATTTCTTTTTTATAAGTCTGTGTTCATTTTCATCCTCAACACGAACCTTTTGGATCACTTCTTTATAACACTTCTCAAGTGGAGCTCCACAAAGATGGAAGTTTCCTTCATAAGAAGAAGTTGAAAAGCTTTGAAGTTGAGTTCCCGTGGGAATGTTACCTGAAAGGTTATTGTGTGACAAGTCCAATACACCCAAACTTGATATTTGAGACAAGCTAGATGGAATTGGACCAAAGAGATGATTTCTTGATAGATCCAAAGACTCCAATGAATGAAGTTTGCCAATCTTATTTGGAATTCGCCCTGTTAGTTCATTCCTCGATAGATTCAAAGTAATCAAACCAACAAGCTTCGTGATTTCATCAGGAATTTCCCCAGTTAAATGATTGTGAGACAAGTCAATACCCTCTCCAAGTGCTAATACTTTCCCTAAAATGAATGTCTCTTTCCCTTTCCACACTATGAACATATCTTCGATTGATACAATGGTGTAACCAATATAGAATAGATCCCAATATACATGACCAGTTTCATAGTACCAATTGTAATGACTTTCAGATGACTTTAATCTCTGTGTGAAGACGTTGAAATTTTGAATGCAAGTTGGTATGCTCCCTGTAATGTTGTTGGATGAAATGTCCAATAGTTGAATACTTTGAAGGTTGCAAAGACTCAAAGGTAATCTTCCATGGAAGCGATTTGCCTTCAAAGTGAGACGAATCAAGTTTGGCAACTTTGATCCAATCCAAGATGGTATTGTTCCAGACAACTTATTGTTCATCGCATCCAATACTTTCAAACTTGTGAAGTTTGACCACAAAGGAAGCTCTCCATCGAATTGATTGTTGCGCAAATAGAAATTGTTTAGTTGATGGAGACTACCTATAGAGCGTGGAATGGCTCCAGAAAAGGCATTGTTGCTCAAATAGAGAAAACGTAAATTGGAGAAGGAATCCCAACAATCCGGGAGTTTTCCAGAAAAGTTGTTGTTAGAGAGATCTAATACCGACAAAGGGGAGTTTGTGATATTACACAGACAACTTAGGTCGGAAAATTTATTATGTGCTAGACTAAGATATTCTGCTGCTTGTAAGAGAAATTGTGGAATTTTACCCTTAAATTCATTCAGCTCTAGGAAGATCAAGGGCGTATTTTTTAACTCTATTGAATGATTTGGGATTTCTCCCTTGATTTTATTTAGAGAAAGATGCAACACCTTGAAGTTTGAATAAGATAGCTTGTTCCAAAACCAGTGGGGAATGGTGCCTGAAATTTCATTCTTTGAAATATCAAGAAAGGAGAAATTTAGATTTTGAAGCCATTGGGGAAAAAGTGGACCCAGATGACAAGAACTTACAAATATAGAATCCATTTGAAGAGGAGGAATCCAATTAGACTTGAGATTAAAAGTCAAAGAGTTTCCAGATAGAAACAAGACTCGTAAATTTGTAAGGTTTGAGAAAAAAGCTTCAGAAACTTCACCTTCTAACAAATTATTATCAAGATATAAGTGCTCCAAATCAAATAACTGTCCAAAGGTTTGGGAAATAGTTCCATTCAACATATTGTCGTACAAACTTAATCCTCTTAACGATGGAAACATTGTAAAGTTTGGTAGGGATCCAATGAATTTGTTTGATGCAAGGTCCAAATATTGTAATGAGTTCAATAAACATTGTGGAAAGATTTTGAAAAAATCAGATAGCAACCTTCCAAAATTATTATAACTCAAATATAACGTTTTTAAATTGCAAAGATTTTTAAAGGAATTGAGAGAACCAAAATTAACTTTAGTGGAACAAAGATTAAGAAACCAAAGTGAACTCATGTTTTCAAAATGATCAAGGGTAAGATCTTGTAAATCGTTGTATCCAAGATCAAGGTAGGTAAGATGGTTATTGAAGTTAAGGAACCATAGAAAAAATGAAGAATGAAGATTATTGTTGTTTAGATCCAACTCAGAGAGAAATCTAGAGAAATTTGTGAATGAATGAGATGATAAGATGGGTTGTGGAAGATTGCAATTTTTTAAATACAAACTTTCCAGGAGGGTAAGTTTGCTGATGGCACTTGTCCAATCATTGGCACTACTAAAGTCTCCTCCACTCAAATATAAATGTTTTAGAGAAGGAAGATTGGTGATCCATCCAAAGTTGCCATGAAAGTGGTTATATTGAAGATCAAGAGTCAACAATTTTGAAAGATTTCCAAGTTGAGGAGAAATGGGACTCTTCAACTGGTTATAAGATAAGTTGAGGTATTGTAAGTTGACAAGAGAACCAATGTTTTCAAGGATTGAACTTTTATAAAAGAAATTGTTGCTCAAATCAAGGTAAATGAGGTATGATAAATTAGCCAATGAAGAACCAATCTTACCCTCCAGCTTATGGTTGTGTTTATGTGGTCCATGGAGATCGAGACTAATGATATGTCCCTTATTGTTATCGCATCGAATACCTATCCAGTTGCAACAATTGCTATCACCTTCACTTGTCCATGACAGGAGTATATCATTTGGATCTGCAAGATCATGTTTGAAAGATAAGAGTGCTTGTCTCTCAATTTCCATACATTCACTCTCTTTGTTCCTTGCAAGGTTGAGATCCAATGCAAAACATGTGCATAGAGAAAGAAAAGCGAAGGCATGGTTGAAAATAAAATGCTTGATGGCCATTTTTATGGATGATGAATTATTAGACAAGGCCAATAAACACTTGGATTATATAATGTTGTTTCCAAACCTATACATTTATATTCAAACTCCAAAACTTAAGATGTTAAAAGTTGCTCAGGAAAGGGAGAAAGAAGAATTATAAAAGATAATTATAAAGCATGAGACACATTCTTTTATATACTTTATTTATTTGGAACTTTGAAAAAAGATGTAGCTTTTTCTTTGTTTTAGAAAAGATAAAAAGCATTTGTAAGTGCTTCTTACTTTTGTACGATTGTCTAATGAACGTCCAATTTGATTTTTAATTTATCTCTGATATTGTAAAATTTTCAATTTTATCCGTAGGGGTGAGCAAGAAAAGCCAAAAAGTTGAGTCGACCGAACCGACGTCGGTATTATATTATATGGGCTTCCATCTCAAAACCAATTGGCAATGAGTGAGGTGACCCTTGTAGCCTCAACATGGTGCCTCTTTGGGTTCACCAATCTTGGATCGGATCCCAATTTCTTTTTATTGGACCGAATACCCGTTTGGGTTTAATGGGCTCTGATACCATATTATATTATATGGGCTTCCATCTCAAAACCAATTGGCAATGAGTGGGTGACCCTTGTAACTTATATATTGTTGGGTCTCCACCAATCTTTCCGATGTGGGATCCTCAACAGTCGGTCAGTCAGTTTTTTAATAATCTTGGTCGGGTAAGTTTTACAAGATGTAAAACCAACCTTTCGGTCGGCTCGCTCAAAAGAGGACAAAACCGACACCACCGGCCGGAAAAAAAATAGTTAAAATGCGCGTCTGATGACTGCTTGCATGCTGATGCAACACTTTTAATGCGCCTGCAGCAGCCGCCCTAAAATTCAAATTATATATTTTTGGGAAAAATACACTTTTGGTCCCTGAGGTTTGGATAAGTTACACTTTGGTCCCCGAGTTTTCAAACTCAACAAAGATACCCCTGAGGTTTGAGATAAGGAGCAATTTGGTCCCTGCCGTCTATTTTTCTGTTAAACCCTAACGGTAAGCTGATGTGGCACTATTATTTTAATTAAAAAAAATGAATTTTCAATTTTTTTAAATAAAAATATATAAAAATATTAAAAATAATATTATTTTATTATTATTTTTTTAATTCTCTCTTTTTCTTCTCCATCTTCTTTCTTCTCATCTTCTTTACACACTTTGTTTCTTTTTCTTTTATCCTTCTTCCTCTTTTCTTTTTTGTAATTTCTTTTTCATTTTCTTTCATTTTCTTCTTATTTTTTCTTTATGTTTTCATCTTATACTTTCTTCTCCATTTATTTTTCTTTTTTTTATATCCTTTTTCTTTCAGAATGTTCATATTCACCATTTTTTTTTATGCTTTTTCCAATTTTTTTTATTTCTTCTTCAAAATGTTCATCTTCGCCGGTGTTATCGGTCGGTCGGTGTAAACAATCCCTCCCAAACCAACAAAAACCGACTGCCAGAAACTGACACATCGGTGATCGGCGTCGGTTTGAGCTTAAAACCGATGCCGACCGACCGATGCTCACCCTTATTTATCAGTACGAACAAAAATTTATTAAATCCATCGATAATCATGAAAATTCTTCAACGCTTTAAGGATATGGTATTAAAATAACATTATTTATATAAATAGAAGGAATGTTGTAGCCAAAATACATACCGAAGAACACGCACATGTAACGTCCGTAATTTAAGGTAAATTTTCAAATTTCCTTAGTTGGAGGTAATTTGGAGTTAAGAGGGAAATTTTCAAAAATTAAAAGGAGGGAAATTGGTGGAATTTTAATAATTCAAAGCCGAAATGACGTTTTTGTAATTATAGTGAGTTTGGAGTTAAGTCAAGCCCTCTAAGCCCTAGCCTTTTTTTGAAAAGACTGCACGCAGCCCTAGGATGTTTCCCATCTTCTTTTTCCTTTTTCTCCTTCACGAACGGTTGGGAGATTGGGCTTCTCCGGTGACAGCAAGCAGCGACGGAGGCAAACACGACCCACGGCGGCCGGGCAGCTTCACGTCGGGTTTCAGGGAGGCTATAGCATTTTCGGCACGATTTTGGAGTTGCAGCGGCAGCGTTCCTCAGATTCGGGCAGTGGGGTGTGGCGGTGCAACGTTTTCCCGATGAGTCTCTTGGTTGTGGGCGTTTTTCCGGCGAAGTTTGAATGTGGCAGCGGCATGTGGGCTGTGACGGCGATGTAGGCATGAATAGTAGTGATTTTTGGCCGTCTGGAGCGTTTTTCCAGCTTGTTCAACCTTGGGTAAGTTGGTTTGAGTGTTTAATTGGCTGGTTTTAGCATTTAATTAATTACCCATTGAAGTTTAGCCTTTGAATCAAGGTTTTCCAAGTTGTTGGAGTCGAACTAACGGAATTGGACTAACTTTGTTACCCGTCCAGCAGCTGGAAGTGACGTTTTAAGCGGGATTTTGAGTGATTCCGGCATTGGGTAAGTTTGATTGAAGGTTGTTTTGCTGGATTTTAGTTTTTAGTTTAATACCTATCCATTGTTTAGTTTGTTCGTCAAGTTCTCCACTTAAATATCGGCAAAATCTTGAGTGGGTAATTGAGATTCAAGTTTATTAGGATGGATTTTAAGGTTTAATTAAATACCCATTGTTTTTGCTTCATGGTTTCAAGGCCGATAGCATGTTGGTGATTCAATTGGTGGATTTGAGACCCCGACCAGCAAGCATCTTTTTGTTCTATGTGGTTAAAAGCCTTGGAGCTAAAGAATTAATTTAGTTCTGTTTAGAATATTTAAGCCGAGGTAAGTGGCTTTACTGTTGAACTTTTTAGTTGGAAGCGCGTATTTGATTTTCCGAAATTACTGTGCTTTATGAGTTGTTTGAATATGTTTCCATTTATGAAAATTGTTGAAAGCATGAAACTTATTATTATTGCTTGCAAATGTGCATGTTTGAAATATTTGAGTTGGTGGTCTCTCAAAATTCCATTATATGTATGAGTTTAAATGATTTATGAGTTTTCTTCGATATTCGAAAGTGTACATGAAATTGATGTACATAAAGAGATGCCTACACAGGACTTAGAGACATGAAATCGATGTACCTAAGTCGAGGTTCGTGAAATTGATGACCTCCGTAGGAGACACATGAAATTGATGTGTCTATGATATGCATGAAATTGATGTATATCCTCTAATTAATAAGTTCAAAATAAAGTTTAGAGCCACCCAAAATATATGTGTTGTTGATTTTTAAAACGTGTTTAAGCGTGACCCAACCTAAAATGTAGGGTCAAATACTTATTATTTTCAAAAATGTTTTCTTTCAGGTAAAGGCAATGGCAGGTGCAAGGCGATTGATGAGAATCCGTTAGGCAGCCATGAGAGGACTAGGAATTTCATATTTTATTTTCTTCCGCTTTAAGAAAACTCTGTTTTATTTTCTTTGATTAGGGATCCCAAATAAAATTTTTATTTTGAGGTTTTTACTTAAATTAGTGTTTATGTTTTAAAATGTTTTTATTTAAAAAGGTCTTCAAAGCATGCATTGTCGTAACGGTCCCAAAAAGACTCTTGTAAGAGGTTGGGTCCTTACCGTTCGTATCAGAGCCCAGTTAAGGGTTCTGTAGACTGCTTACATCGTAAGCTTATGAGTCCCCATGGCTAAATAACGAGGTTCTCATCATCGCCAGGTATGCCCTTGTAAGTGCTTTTTCCTTTGTACAATTGCCTAATGAACGTCCAATTTGATTTTTAATTTATCTATGATATTGTAAAATTTTCAATTTTATCAATACGAACAAAAATTTATTAAGTCCATCGATAATCATGAAAATTCTTCAACGATTTAAGTATATGGTATTACAATAGCATTATTTATATAAATAGAAGGAATGTTGTAGCCAAAATCCATACCGAAGAATACGTACATGTCCTTCACGTGATAGTAACGTTAAATTTGTTTGATGAGAGAAGACGTGACCTGCAAGACAAAATAGTTGCACATCGATGTGGTTCTTTCCACATTGTCTCTGATACTTAATTAGAAGATTTTGAGTGTAGCAAGTAATAGAGAATGAGAAAGAAGCTCCTAGCTTGAAGAAGGTTATTTGTACCTTGTCCCTTTTAGTGTTTTTCTGTTTTGATGGACAATTTAGGGTTGGAGTGAACCGAACTGGAACACAAAAGACTCATTAGACTAGGAGTGCACAGGATAGGTGCCCAATCGAGTTGGGCCATGATGTTAAGACCAACCCTAACTTTGGTCTAGGCTTGTTGTTGAAACCGAGGCTACGAACTGCGCTTTGATCCAATTTCCTTAGTCTTTCCTTCCTTGTGGGTCCAATCGTCCAGTCCTTTGCTGAATTAGGTCCATGTTGGTTCTGTTCTTTCCTTGATGCTCGAGATAGTACAAAATTACCGCTAACAAATCTGATTTAAAAGGTTTAATACATCAAAGATAAAATGGAAATTTATACTACTAAAAATTTGACTTTTCATGACATTGAAAAAATGTCAAAAATGTATAATTATACTATATATTTTCAATTAAATTGAAAATGGACTAAACAAATTTAAATAGAAACTTTAACACTAATTTATGAACCTTTAGAGTAAAAATATGATAAAAATTCCAAACAAACATCAAGTTGTGTGCTCGATAATTCTTTCCATTTTATTTTGTTTTATTTTTTTGAAGATTTTTTTAACTGCTTAAAACCATCTCAACTACAATCACAAATTTTTTAAAGCAAAAAATATTAATGTTGATGGCAAAATCCGGCCAAGCGCTCACCTGACCTTCACGAGTCACCAACAGTGAATTTGTTTGAATACGGGGAATACGTGACCTGCAAAAAAGGGAAGTGAGCACTGCACACCGACATGGTGCTTGCCACACACGCTCCGATGCCTAAGTCAGTGATTGGAGAGCCTCTAGCAAGAATAGTAGTTGAACTGTAAAAGAATAGGATTGTGAGTCCAGATTTCGATCCCCTTACCTGGGTCCTCCTAGAGCCTTTTGTATCTCTTCTTCCACTAGGGTTTTCCTCTTCCCCCTCGCCGCTCGTCACACGAACCCTGCCTTCACTGGGCCCAAGTGGGCTGCTCTGAACGACCCAAGTGGCCAGCGGGACCAGCCGGCCCAACCCTCGGCTTAAGCTGAGGCCGAGGAGGAGGTTCCTCTTCTATGGGTGGATCCTTTCTTCGTGGAACGATCTGGATTGGGCCCGAAGTCTTTATCCTCCGGAATACCTGCTAAGCCAAAATTACCCAACAATTAAAATTATTTTTTATTTTAAATATATATTACAAATGATATTTGGGAGGTGAATATAATAATGTCATGTCTTTTATAAAAGGAAACAAAAAGGAATCATATTTTGCAGCATCAAAAAATACAACAAAATAGAAATAAATAAAAGAAAAATAAGGATTGTTGATGGATAAATTTTGGTCAATCACAAATTGCCACGTCATTATTTAAGATTAGTTAAGAAATTAAAAATAATTAAATATGGGACCAATTATAAATTGACATATGTCCCAAATTTAATTTGAAGACAAACTTGGTCAATTATAAAATTTTAAGGTCAAATGTTCATTTGATTAATTAATTAAAAAAATGAATTTGATCAAATTTGGGTCTTTTAATATTTGGGTCAGATGGTTTTTAGGTAAAAGATAAACCAAACCCAAGACCAAATAGTTGGACTCAAGACCAATAAAACCTTAGTCCAAATTTTTAGGCTCAAAAGTCACCAAAGTCCATCCATCAAGAGCTCTATAAATAGAGAGGTTTTCCTTCATTTGAAGGGTTCATAAATTTGAAGTTCTCAACCGAGACCAGAGAATTCAGAGAGACTCTACCAAGACTAAAGGCTCCTTGAAATCCATAAGTTCTTAAGTGTCCTAAACCACGTGTCCATTTTCATGTTGCCCATGTGTCCATTTTCAAATTGTCCATGTGTCTAGTAACCATAGTCAAGGAGTGTACAAGAGACTAGCGGAAGCAATTTGGATCTAGAACCTCTCAATTTCATTAATTTTGCTTTAGAAAACATGCTGAAAATTAAACCGAAAAACAGAGTTTCGTGAAACCAACCTTTGGATGAGAAATTCGAGAGCTCCAAGGATGAATTGAGATCACAAACACTTCTAGGACAACCATGAGAGTTTTCCCTCTTATTCTCCAGCCTTAGTTGTGGGACTCCTATGGTGATGAGTTTTAGAGCATCTAGAGGTATGAGAGAGTTTTGGAGCTTTGAGTGTTTGGAACCAAAATTCCAGCAAATTACCAACGGATCAACCCTTGATCTTGTGTTTTCTTCTTCTTAAATAGAAGAGGAAAAAATGCACCTCTTCATCTTGTGAAGACGACACACATTTGAGAGGATTAGGCGTGCAAAAAGAGTGGGTTTGTGCTTTGAGTCATAAGAAACCACCACCTCCTAAAAATGAAATTAATTTTCATTTTATTAATGGATCAAAATTGAATCTTAATTCAATTTTTAAGATTAGAATTTAATTTCAAATTAATTTTGTATAAAACTATTTTTATATAAAATTTAAATTAACTAAACTATTTATTTATTAATTCAATATCTAATGTTGAATTATTCACCAATCCCATTATCTTAAGAGCTCGGTGATCGGTGGACAGAAGGTCTGTAAATTTCTATGGAATTTGTCGCAGATATGCATGAACCCAAGTATAAATTAATACAATCATGTAGTACCTAGAGAGCTCTAGGGTCGAATCCACAAGGAAGGACGATTAACAAGCTTTAATATCTTGCAGACTAAACTCTTGTACGCATGGTTTCATAGTAATTGTAAAAGATGTTGTTTGGGGTTGGTTGGTAAAACAGTACAACAAACATAGAATATGCGATAAGAGTTAAGGAAAATATCAGATAACAAGGCTATCAAGGCTTTTGCTACGACGACCGCATGCGTTTGCAAGTAATCTTGTTGCGCATACTTTGACTAATTGATCCATTAATGCCTAAGTGAGAAATAATCATAAGATTCCCTTCTGGTACTACCTATGCGTTTGGTGTAGAACTAACAACTGTTTTTTTTTTATTAGTTCATACGTTAGTCCAGTTCTCTAATAACTTGCAAGTGACTGTGTTAGTCTTAAAACAATCTAAGTTCATTCATGCATTATCTTATTGTGGTGGTATTATCTTTAAAACTACCAAGACTACATGTAATGTGCTAGCTTGCTCTACTTAGATATTTACACACGCGTTACCTGTCAGGGATTTATCATGCTACTACCGCTTCCGGCTGGCCAGACAGGAGTTAGTAATGAAAGCATTATCGCATCTAAGTAGAAGGCATTTATTTCTCATTCAATCAAAGTGTACGCATACAACATAAACTTGTCACCGCATGGGTGCCTATGCTAAGCCTTGATAAGAGAAAATTAGCTAATGCTAGAATAAGAATACATCAAGCAATACATTCTAACACAATACAAGTCTACCCTGCGGCGATATCATTTCTTCTAATTTTTGGCCTCTTGCTTTCTGATATTCTCTCCCCTTGTCTCCGTCCCTCTAGGACAGATGGATACTTCTTATAGGCTGAGGAGGTTGACTTCTCCAAGAAATTGACATGCGTGCCCAAGTTATCTTTCGCCACCCTTGCACATTTGGTACACGTCAGCACGATCCTTTCATCCAGCTTTCATTGTACGAACGCTCTGGGATCTGTGTCTGCGCTGAAGAAATCTTGGGCAACAAAACAACTAAACTTTTTTATGCGTTAGCGCCTTAAAACAATTAATTTCTTACCGCATTAGTAAATATTGCCTTTCGCCGAAAACTATCGCAATTCCCTTATCTTTATGCGCTGGTTTGGCGCATCGATGTTCTTTTCTACCTTTTTTAGCTTAAATTTAAAGGAGAACTAACTTTTTTTATTGCAAGTTATCACCTGGTAAATACGAATCTCAATTCATATGATAAATATTTGAATTGTATATAAATATTTCCAATCTCTCTAAATATTTTATAGTTTAATTCGTAATTAAACTTTAACGTTAAATTTATCAAACATAATTTAATGATAACTCCCTATAATGAATTTGAACTTTTCAAATTCTTCATCACATTTATTCTAAGGATTATTCTGTATGAGCTAGTAGGGGACCTAATGGACCTACAGATCATGGACTCCAACGATCTGAGATTAACTGCTTAAACCCTTTTAATCTCAATTAACCAACATTCGTTAACTATCGGGACACTCAACTATAGTCCGATAGTTGAACTCCCCTCGCTGTAGATATATTTTTGTCCATCCGATATAACCATGATTAGTAAGTCAACCCTTCACAGGTTGTTCGTAACTAGAGCTGGGTCAAATGTTCGTTTTACCCATGAAGTTACATCTTGTTCCTTAAGTCTCTAGCTAAGTCCCTAAGAACAATCAGTTTGTGGTCCCACCACTAAACCTAAAACCTTTCGGGCCAATGAGAGGGTGGGATCCCTTTGTTCATGTTCCAGAGTCAGTACTTAAGGGAACAACCTCTCTACTATCCCTAAATTGGGTAGGAGTGAATTCCATTTTGCAAGACTATGTCCCCAGCTATCTATCCATTCCTATACTTGAAATGGGAGATTTATTGAGTCAGCGATGTTGAGCCATTCTCACCCATGCAGATCTAAGGACAAGCCCGAATAAACATGAGTTCGTAGTTAGCTCAGAATTAAGATCGAGTTACCTAGGTCATCGCATTTAAAATAGTTAGTCTTGTTAGTAAACGACGTTATAAAGCAAGAGTGACTTATTTCTTGGTCCTAGTCTTGTGTAAACTCATTTGCATAGGACGCCCCCACTCGCATGTCTTTACATGAACAATTCAGGATCACATCGTTTGTACCATTTGTACAAAGTGGGCCGCGTCTCATAGTGTTTCCTAGGATTAAGGTACCAAACCTTATCCCTATACTATAGACCGTTTAGGCTATTACTTGAACTTGATCCATGATTATGTCCCTACATATAGTTCAAGCATTCATATCATAGCCAAGTATTCTAGTTTATTGGATTAAGGTTATTTAACGTGTAATTCACTCATTTAATAACTTGAGTGAACAAAAACTCTATAACGACTTTATCGAACAAGTATATAACTATTTGTTTCATTCACTATCTACGAGTTTTAGGGAACCAACCCCAACACATAGATGTTTGGTGTCCATTTCAGGACACATCCTACTTGCCAAATTGTCTATAAATAGTGGCTTTTTGTGGTATAAAAAAAAACAAGCCAATAGGTGAAATTCCACTCCCATAATTCTCCACTTCCATATATGTTCTAATTTCTTGCTTTTATTTATTTTAGAGAAAAATACACTTTTGGTTCCTGAGGTTTGGGTTAAGTTACACTTTTGGTCCATGAGGTTTGGGTTAAGTTACACTTTGGTCCCTGAGTTTTAAAACCCAACAAAATTACCCCTAAGGTTTGAGATAAGGAGTAATTTGGTCCCTGCCATCCATTTTGTCGTTAAATACTAACGGGCTACTGATGTGGCCATATTTTTTTAATTAACTTTTTTTAAACTTTAAAATAAAAATAAATAAAAACAATAAAATATTATTATTTTTTTTAAGGGAAAAATACACTTTTAGTCCTTGAGGTTTGGGTTAAGTGACAGTTTGGTCCCTGAGTTTTCAAACTCAACAAAAATACCCCTGAGGTTTGAGATAAGGAGCATTTTAGTCCTTGCCGTCAATTTTTCTGTTAAATCATAACAGTTGCTGACATGACACTATTATTTTAATAAAAAAAAATTATTATTTTTATTTTTTTAAAATAAAAATAGTAAAATAATAAAATATTAATATTTTTTTATTTTTTATTCTTTTTTCTCCCTTTCTCTTTCTTCTTCTTCTTTTTCTCCATCTTCTCCATCTCCTTCATCTTCCTTTTTCTTCTTCCTAACTCCGGAGACCGGCGGCCACCGCCCGCCGCTGCCGCCGCTCGCCAGCGACTGATTTTTTTTTCTTTTATTCTCTCTTCTTCTTTTTTCTTCTTCTCTCTTACCCCATTTTTCTTCTCTCCATTTATTTTTTTAAAAATAAAATAGAGAAGAAAAATGAGGTAAGAGAGAAGAAAAGAAAAGAAGAAAAGAAAAAAGATAAAAAAAAAGTCGCCGGCGACCGGCGGTGGCGGCAGCCGGTCGCCGGAGTTAGGAAGAAGAAGAAGGAAGATGAAGGAGATGGAGAAGATGGAGAAAAAGAAGAAGAAGAAAGACAAAGGGAGAAACAAAATTAAAAAAAATATATTAATATTTTATTATTTTACTATTTTTATTTAAAAAAATTTTTTAAAAAATATTTTTTTTATTAAAATAATAGTGTCACGTCAGCAACTGTTAAGATTTAACAGAAAAATTGACGGCAGGGACTAAAATGCTCCTTATCTCAAACCTCAGGTGTATTTTTGTTGAGTTTGAAAACTCAGGGACCAAACTGTCACTTAACCAAAACCTTAGGGACCAAAAGTGTATTTTTTCCTTTTTTTAATTATTTTTCAATCTTTCTCTTCTTCCTCTCTTCTTCATCCTCTTCCCTCAACCTCTTCCTTCTTCTTCTTCTTCTTCAAATCTTTGGTGGCTGGCGGTCGGCCCACCAGTGAGTTTTTTTTTCCTCCTTTCTTCTTCTCTCTTACACCATTTTTCTTCTTTTCATTTTTTTTTAAAATATAGAAGAGGGAGGAGAGACCTCCTCCTCTGTTTCTGAAAAAATGGGGTAAGAGAGAAAAAGAAAGGAGAAAAAAAAAACTCGTCGGTGGCCGGCTGCCAGAGATTTGAAGAAGAAGAAGGAAGAGGTTGAGGGAAGAGGATGAAGAAGAGAGGAAGAAGAGAGAGAGTGAAAAATAGTTAAAAAAAAATAAAATAATAATATTTTATTGTTTTTATTTATTTTTATTTTAAAATTTTAAAAAAGGAATTTTTTTAATTAAAAAAATATGGTCACATCAGCAGCCCGTTAGTATTTAATGGCAAAATGAATGGCGGGGACCAAATTGCTATTTATCTCAAACCTCAGGGATAATTTTGTTGAGTTTTAAAACTCAGGAACCAAAGTGTAACTTAACCCAAACCTCAGTGACCAAAAGTGTATTTTTTTCCTTTATTTTATTATAATTATATTTTAATTATTATTGTTATATTATATTTTATCCATTTTCATGTTCCCGTTGTGCTGCTCAATTACACAACAATAGTATATTTATAATAATTTTGGATATCTTTGATAATTTTAATTTTTGTGTCTAGATAAATTTTTAATTCTCCTTTCCTTTTAAAGTTTGGTTTAATTTCTCTTTAATTTCTTTTTGTTACATATGATTGTTCACACGAGATTTCGAAAGACAAAATTGATTCGTGAAACAACTTCTTGTATGTATTAATTTCTGTATAAGTGTAGTGGATTACAATCTCTAGTTACAATCCTTTGATGCTTTCTCTCACAAATTCAAGTTAGTTTCATCTACAGAGTCTTCAAGAAGCTTTGGTCTTGAAGGTTTGTTCTTCAGAAGGGTTTGGATTCTTCAGGATGGATCGAGGTAGACTTCAGTCTTCAGGTTTGCAGGAGGTTCTGAGCTTCAGTCTTCGATTTGGTAGGAGGACTTGAAGAGGATCTGAACTTTGATCTTCAGTTGTGTAGTGAGATTGGAAGATGATCGGAGCCTTGTTCCTCAATTCTGCGACAGGATTTGGAGAGGATCTGAGCTTTGATCTTCAATTATGCGGCAGGATTTGAAGAGGATCTTAGCTTCGTTTTTCAGTTTTGCGGCAGGATTTGAGGATGATCGAAACCTTGTTCTTCAGTTCTGTAGTTGAATCTGACGATGATCTAATCTTCGATCTTCGATTCTACAGTGGGTTTTGAAGAGGATCTGAACTTCGTTCTTCAGTTCTGTGTCAGGATTTGAAGATGATCAGAGCCTTGTTCTTCAGTTCTGCAGCTGGATTTGATGAAGATCTGAGCTTTGATCTTTGGTTTTGCAGAAGGAGCTTCAATCTTCGGTTTCTTCTGAGAGCTTTCTCTTCTTCCTTTCTTTCTGACGTCGCCCAAATGAGAAGTCATGCCTTCTATTTATAGAGTTTCCCAAAGGCCTTCGTGGGTTTGGGCTTGGGCTTGGTTGCATTTGGGCTCATCCATGAGCTTGGGCTTGAAATGCATTTGGGCCCATTCATGGGCTTGGGCTTGAAACTTTGAGCTTCTGACCCAATTACCTTAATGAATTTGGGTTTAAATTGAATCCAACTCAATCTAGTTTCATGAAATTAGCATATTTTAATTTCACAAACTTAGATAATTACTTGAAGAAATTTTTCTATGCCAACAAATGCCCCTTTTTCGAGATTTATGCACAAATATGTGTGGGTGAATCTCGAAAAAGATGACTTGGGAATAAAATTTTTTCTTCATAACCTTGGCTACCCCAAATTTTATTTGAACTGGGAGTAGGATTTGAGGTTATTTTCAGACTTAGATTGAACTTGGAATTAAATTTGAATTCTAGTTCAATCTTGCATTTGGTAAGATTTGGAGCATGAAGAAATTTAATCTTGAGGCAAATATTTAGAATTTACCACAAATTAGGTTTCGAAAGAAACTTTGAATTCTACCATTTCCCTTGAATTTGGAGGATAATTTGAGCTTATGCCAACTTAGCTTAAACTTGGGATTGAATTCTAATTTAATCATGCTTTGAGTAAAATTTGAGCATGAGTAAATTTGGAGTTGAGGCAAAATCCTACCAAATTTTGGTTTGGTAGAATTTGAATTTGATAAAATCTCAATTTGAGCTAAAATTTTTTTATTATCCCCAAATTTTAATTTGAGATAAAATTTCAAGTCACGTGGCTTGAATTGTGAATAGAATTTGTCCCAATTCTGATTCGAGATAGAAACGAATTTAAATTCTTCCAAGATTTTGACCCCAAATTTGTTGTATTTGGTCTGATTTTGGTTATGGTTGGCTGTTGTTCGGGCGTTTTAATCGATAGAGAAAAGATGAGAGAGGGAGAGCTGTGGCGGTGATTTCCAGCGGGTGAGGAGGATCGTCGCAGAGGTTGGACACGACGGAGGCGACAACGTTGCTGCTGCTGGTGTTTAAATCTGGCTTGATGAAGGAGGCGATGTTGCTGGTGTTTATCCGAGGAGGAGAGAGCGAATGAGAGAGAAGAGAAAATGGGGGAGAATAAGAAAAGGGGCACACGGTTTTTTTTTTTTAAAAAAATTCCCTTTTTTTATTTACTTTTTTTTTTCTTTTGGTGGACAAAACCATATACCATTTTTTTTCACTTCTTGCTTTCTTTCAACTTTCATCTCAGCAATCTTTTCTTTTCTTTTGATTTTTCTTTTCTTTTGTTTTTTCCTTTTAATTACTTTTCAACTTTTTTGCCATATATTTTTTTTTCTTTTGATTCTTTCTCTCTCTCTTTTTTTTTTATTTTCAACTTTTTCTTTCCTAATTTATTTTTCTTTTATTTTTCTTTTGATTTTTTTTAAACTTTTTTCTTTCCTAATTTCTTTTTCTTTTTTTTTCTTTACTTTTTTTTAAAACTAAGATATTTCTTTCAACCGCCAGATTTTGAAGGTGCAGCGGAACAAGATCGTCAACCGCCGATTTTGAAGGTGGAGCGGAACGAGGTCATCAACCATTGACTTTTTGAAGATGGAGCGGAACAAGGCTGCCAACTTTGGATATGAAGCGAAACAAGGTCGTCAACCACTGAATTTGGAGATGAAGCGGAACGAGGTCATCAACCGTCAACTTTGAAGATGGAGCGGAACAAGGCCGCCAGCCGCCGCCGACTTTGAGGATGGAGCGAAACGAGACCACCAACTTTGGAGATGAAGCGGAACGAGGTCGTCAATCGCCGACTTTGGAGATGAAGTTGTCGTCAACCGCATCTTACCTTAGGAAGTGATCAACCCCTGATTCAGGCGGAATTCAGGATGATCACTTGTCCTTCACATCTTGCCTCAGGCAGTGATAACCCCTGATTCAGGCGGAACTCAGGCTGATTACTCGCCCACTTTCATCGCCAACCTTTGAAGATGAAGCAAAGCAGATGCTTTCAACCACCAACCTTTAAAGGTGAAGCGAGGTCGTCAACTGCCGCAATGAAGATGAAGCGAGGTCGTCAACTACCGCAATGAAGATGAAGCGATGTCGTCAACTGCAGCCAACTTGAAGATGAAGGGACGTCGTCAGTTGACGTCAACTTGAAGATGAAGCGACGTTGTCAATTGCCGTCAACTTGAAGATGAAGTGACGCCGTCAATTGCAGCCAACTTGAAGATGAAGGGACGTCGTTAGTTGCCGTCAACTTGAAGATGAAGCAACGCCGTCAATTGTCGTCAACTATGAAGATGAAGTGACGCCGTCAATTGCCGTCAACTATGAAGATGAAACGACGCCGTCAATCGCCACCAACTTTGAAGATGAAGCAAAGTCAGAGTAACAACTCTTAGAGACAGAATAATGGCGAGGCCTCCCAACTTTTAAATGGATCTATAGAACCTTCGAGCTTGATGAAAGAACAATAGAAACTCTCAACTTTAAGAAGGAACGACGACGATGAGGGACCTTCAAACTTGAAGAAGAAACGACGACAATGAGGGACCTTCAAACTTGAAGAAGAAACGATGACAATGAGGGACCTTCAAACTTGAAGAAATGACAGTGGTGAAGAACCTTTGACTTTGAGAGAAGGAGCGTTCTTCAAACTTTGAGAAAAGGAACTGCGTTCTTTAAATTTGGAGAGAAGGAACATCGAAGCGCGAGAAAACCTTCAAACTTGGAGAGAAGAAGCGTTCTTCAAACTTGGAGAGAAGGAACAACGAAAAGCGAGAGAACCTTCAAACTTAGAGAGAGGGAACAACGAACTTAGGGTGAGTGAAACACCGAACTTGAGGCTAGGGAGACATTGAATTTGGAGGAATGAAGTCTTATTTTATCCATCCAACTCATAGCTTCACATTTATAACGATGAACAACTTCAATTTGTTGTGTTGCCCCCAGTAGTGATGAATTTCTTCAGTTTTCATTGTCGTGCTTCGATATTTGTTGCACTTTTTTTTTTTGTAGAGACTGAACTTAATGTTTTCTTTAAGCTGCCTACGTGCCCTTGCAGAATAGGGATCAAGTCATAACGTAGTTCAGGATTTTTTTTTTTTTTTGCACTCACCATTTAAGCTCGTGTGGGCAAGGAGCATTATGTAGTTTAGACTCTTACGATAAGGAGTATTACATTTCAAGCATAATTTTTTTTAAGAAACTTGCCATTTATCGGGCCTATTCTTAATTCGTCGTTATCCACGATCTTGTATGCTCTGTTTGTGTAGACTTCTTTGACGACGTAGGGTCCATCTCATTTAGGTGTGAATTTGTTCACTGTGTGTCGTGTCGTGATGATGGGTCTTCGAACAACGAGTACCAGATCACCAACTTGAAATGATTGAAGCTTCACATGTTTATCAAAAGCTTTAGACATCCGTGCTTGGCAACATTCTAGTGCTTGTTGAGCCTCTAATCTTCTTTCGTCAAGTGCTTCCAATTCTCGAAGGCGCAACATTGCATTATCTTCAGTTGTCAATCCTTCTTGTACGGCCATCCTTAGTGATGAGATCTCTCGTTCTAATGGGAGTACAACTTATACTCCATAAACAAGGGAATAAGTTGTGACCCCTGTAGGAGTTCGATGAGTAGTTCGGTAAGCCCACAACACCTCACCAATCTTTTCCTGTCAGTCTCTCTTTGTCTTGGAGACCACTTTCTTCAATAAGTTGCAGAGTGTCTTATTGAATGCTTCCGCCAATCCATTCGCTACGGCGTTATACATGGAGGACTTGCATTGCTTAAAGTTAAACTTCTCACACAACTTGTCCATCAGACCATTGGAGAATTGTCTTCCATTGTCTGTCACGATACGAGGAGGGATGCCATACCGATAGATGATATGAGTTCGGATGAAATCCACAACGTTTTCTTTCTTGGCATCTATTAACGCGACAACTTCAACCCATCTTGAGAAGTAATCTGTCCCTGCAAGGATGTAAGAATGTTCTGCTGAGGACTTAGGTGTTATAGGGCCAACGAGGTCAAGTCCCCAAGCTCAAAAGGCCACGAAGCTATAGTCGGGTGAAGAGGCTCTGGTGGCTGATGTATGAAATTGGCATGAAACTGGCAAGCTTCTCACTTTTTGGCGTACTGCATTGAATCTTGAATCATTGTAGGCCAATAATATCCCATTCTTTGTAACTGGAACTGGAACTTAGGTCCGGATTGATGAACACCACAAATACCCGAATGTGCCTCTTCCAATGCTTTTTGAGATTCTTCCTTTCCCAAGCATCGAAGAAAAAGGCCTTCATACGAGCGACGATAAAGAGTATTCTTATAGTAGACAAATTGGGCAGCCCTTCTTCGTATCTCAACTTTATGTCGAAGGTCAGTGGGAAGCTTTCCATGTTGCAAGTAGTCTATGATAGGTTGCCGCCAATCTTCTTCTTCGATTTCATAAGCCGACGTCACATTGACTTCTTGACACTAATGTGCATCTGATGGAACGATCCATTTCTGACAGAGAGAGATGTTTATAGCTACATCATCTGAAATTGTTAAAGCAGTAGCTAAGTTCGCTAACGCAACTGCTTTCTTGTTTTCTGATCTTGGGACGTGCTCTAGTATTATGCTATCAAACTTCTCCAGTAAGTGTCTTGCATACTCGAAGTAAGGTTTTAAATCCTCATGCTTTACATCATATTGGAGTAATATTTGACTTATTATCAACTTTGAATCGCCATAGAATTCGATGTACTTTATCCCGAATTCTAAAGCCCTTTGAAGGCCAATGATGAGTGTCTGATACTCGACAACGTTATTTGAGCATAATTTATTAAGTGTGAAGCTATAGGGCAACATGTGTTTCTCAGGTGAAATGAAAACAATGCCAACTCCTGCCTCGCTCTTCCGTGTTGCACCATCGAAGTACATGGTCCAGGGTTCTACAATTTCAACATATAACACCTCTTCATCAGGCAAATCTTCACATAATTTCCAGTCTGATGGGATTGGATGATTGACTAAGAAGTCTGTCAGTGTCTGTCCTTTACTGCTTTTTGGGGCACGTACACAATGTCATATTGTTTAAGTATGATTGCCCATTTAGCTAGGCGTCTCGAAATGATAGGCCTAGATAGAATATATTTAATAGGATCGACTTTCGCCACTAGATGTACAGTGAAGGCTTGCATATAATGCCTCAGTTTATCAATAGCAAAGAATAGAGCGAGACACATCTTCCCAATTGGAGAGTATTTTAGCTCAGCTCATGTTAAGGTTCTGCTTAAGTAATAAAGGGCCCGTTCTTGGTGGTTTTCTCTTTCTTGTGCCAATAGTGCTCCAACAGATCTATCTTGTGCAGTGTTGACCGCAAAGTGCACGTGCCGCAAGTAATATAAAACGGAAAGTATTCCGAGTATCGAATCCTCAAGGATTGGATTTATTCAATTAATTACCGCGAATAATCTTCCTTAACTTTATTTAGAGAACAATATCTAATGCCAAAAAGAATAATAAAAAGCTAACCTAGAAAGCAAAAGATAAATGACGACACAATTTGGGGGGATAATTCTAGAGTTGTTGATTTCATCAATTGGACCTTTAATGCTTAATCAATTAACTAATATGGATTAACAAATCATTTGACTCATAAGTCTAGAAGCCTAATGACAAGGACTCTCCTGTCGGTCTCCTCCTATCTCATACCTTTCAATAAAGAATCTCCTTTCAGTCTCATCTTTATTTACTTAGCATGGCATTACGACCCTTCAGTACAACCTCTAACGTTATTTATTTTATCTCGGGTCACCCGGGTAAATAACCGTTAGTCATGCATTCAGTTCTAGTCTAAGCTTCTCTCCGTCGAGTTTCCACTTAGTAACGATTCATTTAATCAGTGATTAGTTGATTAAAAGCATTACGGACAAAATACACAAATGAACAATAATGACAATTAAACCACATCAATTCATTAATTCAGCAGAGGTTCAACATCTAAATCAATCTCATAGAATTTAGAAATTTACTAATCATAATCACTAAAATTCAATAATTCCTAATCACAACAATTATAGAAACTAAAACATAAACGAAAAGGGAAGAGAAATGCTCATAAAAGTGTCGATCTCCTCAATCCCGCGCCGACCTCCTTCGATCTCGAGCTCCAAAGATCTTCAACAAAGCTCCAAAACTCTCCCAAAAATCCCCAACTTTAGTGTGGATTCTAGAATGGGGTGTGTAGACACCGTATTTGGTCCGACTTGATTTTCAGTAATAATGTTTGAAGGTTTCCAATATTTGGTGGTCAATTTGTTTTTTCTTGTATGTCAACAAGAGCATAGCTCAATCGGCATAAGGTTGTACTGATAATCTCAAGGTTTATGGTTCAAACCCCCATTCTCACATATTTTTATAAAAAATTCGTTTTTTTTTTAATTTATTTTTTATTTTTTATTATTTTTTTTTGTCTTCCCCATTCCTATTCAAGGGGAAGCTTACCTATTCAAAAGCTTTTCCATGGCTCTCATTTTATTTATTTTTTTATTTTTATTTTTTTTTCTTTTTTTCCACCATTTGCTCATCCATCCTCCCCCTAATTTAGTAACCCTTCAAGTATAAAAAGGGGGGAGATGGAGGATGAAAGGGACACGAAAAAAAAAGAGAGGAAGTTTAGAAAAAAGTGAGCTTGAGAGAGTTTAGGCATTGGAGCAAGAGTTTAGTTTAGAGAAAGTTTAGAAGAATTTCTTTTGAGGGAGAAAGGAGAAGAAGAAGATTTGAGCATAAGCATAGTTGAGAGAGTTGTTTAGGAAGTGAGCTTAGCTTAGAGAGTGATAGAAGAAGAGAAAATAAAGTGGAAGAGGAAAAAAAGAAAAGAGAGGGGGAGGAAGGAGTATACGGGGAGAGAAAACATTGGGTAAGAAAGAAGGAAAAAAGAAGGAAGAGAGAAGTAAAAAAGGTGGGGTTTTGTTTTTCTATTTCCTTTGTTTTTTTTTTTTTTGTTTTTTTTTGGTTTTTTTATTATTGTTATTATTATTATTATTATTATTATTATTATCATCATTATCATTATCATTTTTAATTTCTCTCTCATTTTAGTTCACTTTTGCACTTTGCCAACTTCATTTTTTTAAAACTTTCTAATTTATTTGTTTTTTTCCTTTCATTCTCCAAATTGCTTTAATCTAATCTTTAATTCTGCTTGGTCAATTTCAATTATTGTTATTGTTTTGATTTTCTTTTGAAAGGGATTATGGGAACTGAGTAATGTGTCTTCGTGGAGTTCAACTCCCGTGTAGGCGTATGAAAATTCTCATTTTCCCTAAAAAGAATTTACTCTTTGAATGATTTTCTTCTTTTACATCTATTTGTTTTTTTTTTAAAAAAACACAATCATGTATCGCCCATATTTCCTTTAATTAAAAGAGAAATTATGCATGATTTATATTAAATTGGATATCCAACTCATAATGTTTAATCCTTACTTTATTTCTAAAGTTAAGGTAAAAACAAATGAGACATCTTGTGTTTATTATTGCATTTTGGGTTTATATTTTCATATTTATCATTCTTTTTAAGAAAAATAAAAATAAAGGACTGTTTTTATTCATTTAATTGGACAATTTAAGATACTGTGGTAATCGTTTTCTTAAACGGGTGTTGTAGGGTGCTAATACCTTCCCTACACTCAAACGACTCCCGAACCTAATTTCTGGTTTTCTAAGACTGGTTTTTTTTTTTTTTAAAGGTGACCAATCACACCTTCAATGATTGGTGGCGACTCCAACTTTCTTCTTAAAAACCCAAGAAAGGATGTCGGCCGCTCCGCGTCGCGATGACGTTGCGACAGCTTGGCGACTCCACTGGGGACTTTTGAGGGTCAAGCCATGAATATCTTTATTGTCCTTTGAATTGAATTTTTCTTTAGGTCCTTTTGTTATTATTTTGTTATTTATTTATTTTGTTTTCGTTACTTTATAATATGATTTGTTTGGCATATTGTTATTCACTTGTCTATTACCATTTTTTTTTGTAATTACTTTATCTTAGTTATGTCATTCATTTGCATGTCATCGTATTGTTACCATTTCTTTATGTTGTAATTGTTATATCATTCATTTGTATGTCATCTTATTAATCATGCATTTCACACACTTTCACTAGCCTTCTACCCGGGCTCTACCTTAGGACTAGACTCGAAGACTGAGTAGTGTGACCTTTGTGGAATTTCGATTCCCGTGCAGGCGCATGAAATTCTCCACTCAAGCCTACTCAATCGTTAAATCGGTGGGTAAGCTTGGGGACCTTTTCTAGGATGCCTTAGAGTTAAACTCCACTCATATAGTTCTAGGATTTGACTTATTACATGCATTAGTGTCAAATTTTATTTATTTATTTATTTTTCCTCTTTCCCTTATATCTTATGTCAATTTTGAATTTTCACTTATTGAAAATATCCTTTGAAATCTCTTTTAATGTAGTTAAGAAAATTGTGCAAATTAAATTAACAAGATTTTTCGATTATTTACATTGGCAGAAACTAAAGTATGAGTAAAATAAAATCACCCCCTCCAATACAAGAAATGAGTATAGAAGATCAAGCAACAGTACGTCAATGGTCAGAAAATGTACAACAAATCCACGGAGATTCTTTAGTAGAAGATGCTATGTCTCAATTTAAGGATGTCAGTTTTCCAGAAAGTCAATTAGAAACAGTGAAACAGGCTTGGGAAAAATTAACTGTAGATAGAAAGGCTAAATTTACAAGCAAATATGGCCATCTAGCTCAGCTCATGTATGTACAAGTTAATTATTCTGTATTAAAATCTTTGGTTCGACATTGGGATCCGGCCTATAGATGTTTCACATTTGGCTCAATTGACACATGACTCCTACAATAGAGGAATATCAATCCCTTCTGCATATGCCAACACGAACAGAGGTTGAAGCTTATTCTTACGATCAAGAGCTTACAATGAAAAGAGCATTATCTACTCTTTTGGGCAAGATTCGTACAAGCGACATTGAGAAACAAGTAAAGATAAAAGGATAGAACACATGCCTACCCCTGGACTACATCTTTACTCTTCAGCAAAAATTTGCAAATGAAGACAAGGAATTAACTTTACTGGCATTGTGTATCTTTAATGTTGTTTTATTTCCTAAAGTATGTGGATATGTTGAGGAACGCGTGGTCAAGTTGTTTGCTAAGATAGAAATAGGAGTTGATCCCATTATTCCTGTATTGGCAGAAACTTTTCGTTCATTGAATTATTGCAGAACAAAAGGAACAGGAAGATTTATAGGGTGTCCACCATTATTGTACATTTGGGTCCTTAGTCATGTGAAGTGTCCACCCAAATTCAAATGTCCAGAGATCAAATTTTCAAGTTCCTGGAATAAGCTGCAAAATCCCATTTCAGAGTTCGTGCAATCAGGTTGGAGTTCATCCTCCCCTGAAAGGAGCGCTTGGGAAGCCTTTTTCTCCGAACTAAAGATAGAAGATGTAATATGGAGAGCCCCTTAGATGTCAACTAGGCCAATGATCTATAAATGTGGTAAATTTCAAAGTTTACCTCTTTTGGGTCCTTGGGGATGTATAGCCTATGCTCCTTTATTGGTAGTACGCCAAATTTGGGTCCGACAATTCATCCCTGTTACGCATGAGTTGAAGGATTTCGAATTTGCTTATGATAAAAGCTTCTGTAAAGATAGAATTCAGAAAATTGTGAAAGCATGAAAAATGATCACTAAAATCCAGAGTGGTCAGTTTCATGATGATACCACAGAGGCGTACAAAACATGGCATGCGAACAGAGCTAAAACCGTGCTGGTGTCACAAAAAATGAAAACCAAGATAAAACTTAATGCAAAGGTGATACTAGATCAACAGACAGAACAAGCAACATGCGAAAAGGAATGTGATGAATTGAGAAAAGCGAATTCATCATTGGTTCAAGAAAATGAAAGGCTGCAATTGGAGGTAAAGCAAGGTTTGTTGCGCAATGTTGAACTAGAAAAAGAGTTAAACCGATTAAAGGGCAGTGTCAACAAACAAGGACAGTTAGAAAAGGAAATTTCATCATTAGACACAGTGGCCCGCGACCTGAACAGAAGAATGCATCGATTAAGAAGGGATAATGAAGTCTCCCAAGCAACTCTCAAGTCAAGGAATGACCAAGTTTTGAAGCAACAATCTGAGATTGCCTCACTCCATGAGTTGATGAAAGAGCTCAAAGATTGCATTAGTTTGAGGAACCAAACGTTTACTGAGGTAGAAGAAAAGAATGGAACGCTATGTCGAACAATTGACGACCTACAATTAACGCTCAATATTAGAGAAGATCAACTAGGGGAGCTCATCAACGACAACAAGGGTCTAAGAGAGTCCGTTCAGTCACTTAATGTTCGCCTCAGTAAGTATCAGGATGCCACTGATAGATTAATGAAAGACTATACCTATTTAAAGGAGAAGTACGACAGATTAAGCGATGATTTTGGGTTTGCGAGACAGAACCACGCGACACTACGAAGTAAAGCGGAACAGATGCTCACTCAGATTAGGAGAGTCACTCGAAGGGCAGATGAACTAGCAGAAGATGCACGTACTCTCTCTAAAGTCATAGCACCTACACAGCCGAATAGCAAGAATGTGCTCAAGTTTATGGGAAAACTTCGTATAAGTTTAGAGTATTGGGGGAAATTTTATTAACTCTTTACTTTAGTTTATGTTTTATTTAGATAGTTGAAATGTCTTGTAATTCAATTTTGCACAAATTTTGCTGCTACATTGTTTTATCATTTTCCAATTTAATATCAAAGCCATTTTTTTTCTTCTCTTCTATCACTTTTTTTTTGTTGTTGTTTCGTTTTGTCTTTCTCTTTTCTTACACTAAAATCTCTTTTCATTAAAAATATAAACAGAATCGTAAGATAGCTCGGTCACCTCGAATCCACCGCACCTACGTCACAAGATACAGGAAAAGGATCATGGAAGAGCAAAGTACAGAGATGGAGAAAACAAGGAAAGATATTGAGGAGTTACGAGAAAAAATGGATGCCATTCTTGTCGCCCTAGAAAGAGGCAAAATAATACCTGATATTGCTCAGTCCAGCCATACAATGAACGACCCTCCAATCCGACAATCAACAGAGGGTACTACTCCAAAATATCATCCATTGTACAATATTCCAGTAGAGCAACACCCATTTCCATTTTTCAAGAATGAGCAAGTGCCTGTACACAATCAATCTGGATTTTCACTACCCACAGAAGTACCTCCCAAGGTGACCATTACAGTTCCCAATTTAGATGATCTTGAAATCAGAAAAGAGTTAACAGGAGGTGAGAAAGTCTCTTCTAGTGAAAAGCTTGAAGTCCTGGAGGAAAGATTAAGGGCAGTAGAAGGAACAGACGTCTTCGGAAATATAGATGCGACCAAGCTATGCTTGGTACCAGATGTAATCCTCCCTCCAAAATTCAAGGTGCCCGAGTTTGAGAAGTATGATGGAGCATCCTGCCCTAAAAACCATCTCATCATGTATTGCAGGAAGATGGCAGCATACGTCCAAAATGACAAACTGTTAATTCACTACTTCCAGGACAGTCTTATTGGTCCAGCATCTCGATGGTATATGCAGTTAGACAGCACTCATATATGTTCATGGAAGAATCTAGCCGATTCATTTTTAAAGCAATATAAGCACAACATAGATATGGCTCTTGACCGCCTAGACCTCCAGAGGATGGAAAAGAAGAGCACAGAAAGCTTTAAAGAGTATGCCCAAAGGTGGAGGGATACTGCTGCTCAGGTGCAACCACCTTTAGCAGATAAGGAGCTGTCAACCATGTTTATTAATACTCTCAAATCTCCTTTCTATGATAAGATGATTGGGAGTGCCTCTACCAATTTCTTTGACATAATGACAATTGGAGAGAGAATCGAGTACGGAATTAAGCATGGAAAGATAACTGATACGGCTGGATCATCAACAACGAAAAAGGGGGTTCCATCGAAGAAAAAAGAGGGAGAAGTTCAGATGATTGGTTTCAATTCAAGACAACCATACCCTAATGCCGGAGTGCCACAATATCACTATCCACCTCCATATGTTTACCCTCAACCCTATATCAATAATAAGTCAGCCCAATACTCATCCCCTTACGTCCAAAATCCTCGTCCTACTCAAGGCTACCAGCCTCGGAATCAACAGAACACTCCTTATGTCCAAGGACACCAAAACAATAAAGGCGTCCGTAGACAGACTCATTTTGATCCGATTCCGATGACATATACCGAACTTCTACCCCAACTCTTCCAGAATAATCAGCTGGCACCCGTGCCAATAGACCCAGTAAAACCACCTTACCCAAAGTGGTATGACCCAAATGCCCGTTGCGACTACCATGCAGGAGCAATTGGACATTCAACTGAAAACTGTACTGCACTCAAGCATAGGGTGCAAGCATTGATCAAGGCAGGATGGTTGAACTTTAAGAAAGAAAATGGTCCAGATGTCAACAACAATCCTCTGCCAAACCATCAGAATGCACAAGTAAATGCGATAGATCAGGTTCATGGAGCTGATTTGAAAAACAATGTTGAGAGCAAAGTTACTCCCATGGGAGAACTATTCGAAATATTATTCAGTAATGGATACATTGGAGTAGAACGTCTCCAATCGGATCTGGGTGTCAGAGCATACGATGACAGTTTGATGTGTTCTTATCACACTGGGGCAAAAGGGCATTCTATCGACCAATGTCCTCATTTTCGTTTGAAGGTCCAGGAGTTGTTAGATTCACATTTTTTAACAGTTTCTCAAAAGATGACTCAGCTCCCTCAGTATGGGGAAGTTGATATTATAGAAGAATGCTCAAGGTTGTCTCTCAAGCCAAAACCGTTAACAATTTCTTATCGCGACAAGCCCAGTACCCCAAATTCCAAGCCAAGACCGATTACCATCCAGATTCCGACTCCCTTTGAATATAAAAGTTCAAAAGCAGTACCTTGGAACTATGAATATAAGGTAACTGTTGATTCTGAACCCCTTCCAATCCATAATATTAGTGGGATAGGAGGTCTAACACGAAGCGGGAAGTGCTATACACCAGAAGACCTATTGAAACCCAAGGGTAAAGAAAAAGGAAAAGCCAAGATCACTGAAGATATCAAGGAAAAAACAGAAGAGCCCATTGCAGTGAAAAACCTGGATGTTAAACAGCCAGCATCTGAAGAGGACATCCAAGAATTTTTGAAGTTGGTTAAACAAAGTGATTATAAAGTGGTTGAACAGTTAGGTCGAATCCCTGCAAAGATTTCCATACTGGCTTTGTTATTGGCTTCAGATACGCATCGTAAGACTTTGTTGGACATATTGAATCAAACTTATGTTCCGCAGGATATTACGGTGGACAACTTGGATAACATCGTTGGAAACATAACTGCATCCAGTTCAGTAACTTTCACAGATGATGAGTTACCACCAGAAGGCACCAGACACACTAAAGCCTTGCACATTACAGTTAAGTGCAAAAACTTTGCTGTGGCAAAAGTTCTAGTTGATAATGGTTCCTCCTTGAACATAATGCCTAAATCCACGTTGGAGAAATTGCCTGTTGATATGTCTCATGTAAGGCCCAGCACTATGATCGTACGAGCTTTTGATGGGGCACGTAGTGAAGTTGTTGGAGACATAGAAGTGCCCATCCAGATAGGTCCATGCACCTTCGATATAACCTTTCAGGTTATGAACATTAATTCGGCCTACAGCTTTTTGTTAGGGCGTCCCTGGATTCACTCAGCTGGAGTGGTCCCATCATCATTACACCAAAAACTTAAATTTGTGGTCGACCGCAAACTAGTAATCATATCTGGGCAAGAGGATATCTTAGTGTCAAGACCCTCTTCAATGCCCTACATAGAAGCAGCAGAAGAGGTTTTTGAGTCATCATTTCAAGCTTTTGAGATTGCAAATGCCACAACTTTATACGGAGAGATAGGGAAAATGGAGCTGCAACTTTCAAAACTCTCCTTAACAGAAAGCAACCAAAGCCTCGAAAATTTGTTGAATATGTCGAAAAATATGAAGAGGTTTGGTTTGGGATATAAACCAAGCAAAAAAGATATGATTAAAGCACACAGGCAGGAGAAAGAAAAACGATTGGCTAGATTGGAGAACCTGAGCCGAAGTATCAAATGAATATCATTCCTCATCTTCATGATACCTTCATCTTTGCTGGAATAATTCATCCAGAATCTCAAGACCCTGCAGTCATGGCTATAATCGAACAGAAGAAAGAAGTTGGTCCCTTGGTTTATCTGTGCCTAGAAGACTTTGAACTCAATAATTGGACTGTAATGGAGCTACCATCATTTGTTAATGAGATATCAAAGTAATTTTTAAACTTTTTGTTTGTTTTTTGTTTTGATGATTTATGTGTTCTATGTCAATATTTCATTTGTTAATGAAGAAACATTTTTTTTTCTCTTTTTTCTTTCTATCCTATCATCCAATGAATCTCTCTTGTGTCTACTTCTTTTAGCATTGATTTCATTTATTCCATTCCTTCATTTATCTTCTTTCATCACACTGAATAATCCCTCTCTTAAACAACGAAATTGGGATTGAAAGCGTTAATGATCTTAAATACGAACTTGATTCTCCTACGTACGATGTTGAGTCCGATGAGAGAACAAGTGGTAATGAGGAAGATCTAGAACTTACTCCTGAATTGCTGAGAATGATTGAAGAAGAAGAGAGGATATTGGGACTGATGACATGCAAAAATGTCATCATTTTCCTATTAATTTTAGCTAGTTTTGTGCATAAATTATGAGCTTTAATGTATTTTTATGTTGATTTTACAGAAAACCGAGTTCGGGCAGCAAAACTGAGATTTTAAGAGAATTTGGGTAAATTTGGAGACTTTTTGGGCAATTTAAAGAATAATCATTGAAGATCAAAGCCCTAAGGTCCAAGAAAAGAAGACAATTGAAGAGGGAGGCCCAAAAAGCCCAAAAGTTTGAAGAAAAAAGGCAAAAATCCGCAATTAGGGCTTCTAGAAGGCCTAGCGTCGAGACGCTAGGACCATAGCGTCTCAACGCTAGGTGGTCAGCATAGCGCGTGCCAAAATCGCGACAGCGTCGCGACGCTGCGACGACTTCTGCCCCAAGACAACATGACGTCACAGCGTCTCGACGCTGTGACGTAGCGTCTCGACGCTGTCGACTTGTTCAGCAAGAAAATTCCAGCCCCTTGCACTATAAAAAGGCCCATTCCCTTTGGTTCAAAGCATCCCAAATTTGGGGGAGCTCTCCCCTAGCTCAATAGAGAGAAAAAGTGAGAAGAATTGTGGAGAAAAAGTGGGAATTGAGCGAGATTCTAAGGCTCAAGATTCGAGACGATCGTAGCGGGAGCTTGGGATCGAATTATCGGTTATTTCTTCCTTACTTCTTTATAATTCCTTGTTGTAATTTGAGTTAGGCCTATGGATCAAGATCATTTTGGCAAAATTATTTCCATTTGTGAGTAGATCTTGAGACCTAGGGCCGTTATTCTAGTCAATTGGATATTGTAGCGCAATTACTTGGATTATGTAATGAAATTCTTCATATTTCATCTATGCAATTCTTGCTTAATGCTTTTAATCTCTTGATCACGGATTAATTGATTTGTTGGTCTAAATTGATACTCGACAGAGAGAAATTAGATTAGATCCTAATTGCATGGCTAACGATTGCTTGGAACACGAGAGTGAAAGAGAATTGTTAGAAATTGATTATGAAGTTGCTTAATGCCATACTATGATTAACTAAGGAGATGGACACATAAATTAGTTATGTTAGTATGAGATGTGGAGGAGCTTGAAAGAGAAATCCGCTTAAAATTACTTCTAGATTTATGGAATTGAAGATTATTAGTTACATACATCCATGTAATTGAGCTACAAATCCAAGAAAGCTAGATAACACCCTAGGTCAAGTTCCCTTATTTGGTTATTTTCATTTCATTATTGCATGTTTATTTTTATTAATTCCTTTAATTTTCGCACTATCATTCGAGTTGATCTTCTAAATAAAATTAAAACATGATGATTCTTGGTACTTAATGGAATTAATTCAATTTCCCTGAGGATTCGATACTCGGTATTACTACCGTTTTATATTACTTGTGACGACCCGTGCGCTTGCGGTAAATCGCCCAACAAGTTTTTGGCGCCGTTGCCGGGGAAATTGTAATTTTTTTTGCATTAATATTGAGAATTAAGTGTTTGATTTTAATTTAGAAATTTATTTTTCTGCATTTTATTTTTTTAGTTTTGTGGAGCTATAAGGTGGATAATCTGTTCTTTTGAGATTTAATCATGGCAGAAGACAAAGCAATCCGAGATTATTTCTTGCCTGAATTTCCATTAAACTATTCTGGAATAGCTTATGAGCCAGTCACTGTCGATAATTTTGAGCTCAAAGCTAGTCTCATTCAAATGGTAAGAGAGAATGCTTTCAAAGGCCATCCATCAGAAGATCCACACCATCACCTAAGAACATTTCTGAATATCTGTGGAACGGTAAAAATGGGAGGAGTTAGCCCTGACTCAATTCGGTTGCAGTTATTCCCATTCTCTTTACAAGACAAGGCTAGAGATTGGTTAGACTCGTTAACCTCAAATAGCATCCTTGGTTGGAATGATTTAGTCAAAGCTTTCCTTGCAAAATTTTTCCCATTAGAAAAGATCACCAAGCTTAGAGCTGAAATTGGAAAGTTTCAACAATTAGAGGAAGAGCAATTATATGAAGCTTGGGAGAGATATAAGGATTTGTTAAGGAAATGCCCACAACATGGATATCCTTATTGGCTTCAAATTCAACTTTTCTACAGTGGGTTAAATAGGAATTTAAAGACAATTCTTGACACTACGGCTGGAGGAAACTTTTTAGCAAAAACTGTCAAGGAGGCACGAACCATAATAGAAGAGTTGGCTTTGACAAGTTACCAATGGCAACCAAAGTCCAAAATTAAGGAGAAACCATGTGAGAATAATGAGGTAAGTGCTTTAAGGTTGCAAGTCGAAGCTCTAACCAAGGTTCTAACCAAACTCACGGGATCAGAAATTCCAAATGCACCGAAAGCCAAGGTAAAAGAAGAACCTAAACCTGAAGAAAAGAAAAGCCCTTTGGAAGAAATGCTAAGAAACTTCATGAATGAGACTAAAAATTTGAATGAAATGGTTCAAGCCAAAGTAGATATTGTCATTAATAAGATGGAAGCAAAAATAGATCAAATGACAATATTCATGAAGGAAATCCAGCAAGGAAATTTATCTAATGTCATCGCCATGGACACACAAGAACAATGCCTGGCCATAACTCGGAGAAGTGGAAAGCAGGTAGTAGAGAGAAAAGAAGTCAAACAGACCAACACTAGGAGGATTCTGGATGAAGATGATGATCAAAACACAGAAGAGGAGGAGAAAGCGCCGCTAGCTCCACCTGAAAAGACGTCCCATGAGTTCGTGGACTGCTCCAGTGGATATTGCATGGTACCTTATACCTCACTACCCGAGGAGACTTTGATTGAAAGCTTCTATGAAAGGTTAAAGATGCTAGATTCAGTTATTGATGGTGATGTGCTTGTTACGACACCCAATGAGGCATGGGAGATCAATGAAAATCTGACAGAAACTACTCAATTCCATGCCACTCCTCATGATGAGCCAGAATGCCAAGTTTCAGAGCAGCAGCAGGAAGGTAAATTAAAAGAAAATCCCATCAAGGTCAGTGAGCTTGAACTTAATTTTCCCTATGAGCCTTGTTCATATAGTAATCCATGCAAGTTAGGAGAATGAGATATTGAGAAAAATTCACATCATTCCATGCTTATTTCTTTGTCTCCTAAGAATCATAACTCTGTAATGCATGATTTAGGCTTAGTGATTGCAGTACCTGATCCCCTTGCTGTTAGGCTTAGATGGTATCTAAATATTATGTTCGAGAAAGCGGAGGATTACTTGATTATAATTTCTTATGATGTGCGCCCAATGTGCAAGTTGAAATTTTTTATGCAGGATCTGAGAAAGAAAAAGAAGAAAGATCCTCTGAGGATCAAGGAAGTGGACTTCGGTTGAAAACACCGAATCCCGTCTAGCTCAGGACGTAAAACAAGCGCTTCTTGGGAGGCAACCCAAGCTTTTAAAGTTTTTTTGAAAATTTCATATTAGTTTTTGTGTTGATCCTAAGGCTCCCATAAGATCGATCCTTGAGCAGGGAACTCGTGAAATGACACCTATCCGCTCATTCTCTCTTCAGACGAAAATTCAAGACGTTTCAGATTCTCTCGCTTTTTCAGGGCAGTATCGATCTCTCTTTATCTGATTAAATGATCATACATTGGGGACAATGTATATTTTAAGTTTGGGGGGGAGATTCGCTCTGCTTAGGTTTTGCTTAAGCAAAGTAATGCTTATGATGAATTAAATGCATGTTGATGATAATGACGTCTGATGATTTGCTTTTATCCATGATTCTCTCTTATTGTTGCAAATTTGGAAGCAT
The DNA here is from genome assembly GCA_036850905.1 of Luffa acutangula. NCBI lineage: Eukaryota > Viridiplantae > Streptophyta > Magnoliopsida > Cucurbitales > Cucurbitaceae > Luffa > Luffa acutangula. The sequence goes on along the minus strand of CM072089.1, from coordinate 24,536,916 downwards.
GTCTAAATTCAAGAAAATTTAAAATTTTTCTTTGATCCCCTTGCAAAGTATGATGATTCACTTGTTTTATTATGATTTTGAAAGCCTAGATGAAAGTTATATGCTTTGGAAGTTTGTTGTCACTCCGAAAGGTGTAAAGTTTGTCTAGATAGCTTTCTTGCGTAATAGTTAGTAATACTGAGCTTTGGGAAAAAGAAATGATTTGCTCAAGAATAATAATAATAATAATAATAATTGCTCCACTTTCTTGAAAGCGTTAGTAACCAGGGGCATTCATGACACCCATCGTTTGCCTTTGCATGAAAGCGCTGGAAAGAAATGAGCATGCCTCGGCAACCTGAAAGATGAGGCGCTCGTAGTTGGATGCTTTCATCACAATTGTTGGCAAGCCAGAACGAAGGCGCTACATCTAAAAGGATCCTCTAAAAAAATTAAAAAAAAAAAAAAAAAAAAGAGAAAAGTTTGGGGGACGCCTCAAGAATTATGGGCACTTTAGTAAGGTAGTACTTGCTAGATAAGTATGATGGCTAAAAGGGCGATCTTTAGTGCCAGTGTAGGGGGAAGATGAATGGAGGAGTATATAAATGATTCCGGGCTAGTAAAGATTATGATAAAACAAATGATGATTCGTTTTTGCAAAGGAGGATAGGATTAAATTTTAAACTTCTTGATGTTTGTTCATGCTTACTTATTTGTTTCAATAGTTTGCATTCATGGCTAGAAGCATTGAGGATAGAGTTGTTAGCATGCAAGTTATGATTCATATGTATCACTTTATTTTGCTCGGGACTAGCAAAACTTTAAGTTTGGGGGTGTGATGACATGCAAAAATGTCATCATTTTCCTATTAATTTTAGCTAGTTTTGTGCATAAATTATGAGCTTTAATGTATTTTTATGTTGATTTTACAGAAAACCGAGTTCGGGCAGCAAAACTGAGATTTTAAGAGAATTTGGGTAAATTTGGAGACTTTTTGGGCAATTTAAAGAATAATCATTGAAGATCAAAGTCCTAAGGTCCAAGAAAAGAAGACAATTGAAGAGGGAGGCCCAAAAAGCCCAAAAGTTTGAAGAAAAGAGGCAAAAATCCGCAATTAGGGCTTCTAGAAGGCCTAGCGTCGAGATGCTAGGACCATAGCGTCTCAACGCTAGGTGGTCAGCATAGCGCGTGCCAAAATCGCGACAGCGTCGCGACGCTGCGACGACTTCTGCCCCAAGACAACATGACGTCACAGCGTCTCGACGTTGTGACGTAGCGTCTCGACGCTGTCGACTTGTTCAGCAAGAAAATTCCAGCCCCTTGCACTATAAAAAGGCCCATTCCCTTTGGTTCAAAGCATCCCAAATTTGGGGGAGCTCTCCCCTAGCTCAATAGAGAGAAAAAGTGAGAAGAATTGTGGAGAAAAAGTGGGAATTGAGCGAGATTCTAAGGCTCAAGATTCGATACGATCGTAGCGGGAGCTTGGGATCGAATTATCGGTTATTTCTTCCTTACTTCTTTATAATTCCTTGTTGTAATTTGAGTTAGGCCTATGGATCAAGATCATTTTGGCAAAATTATTTCCATTTGTGAGTAGATCTTGAGACCTAGGGCCGTTATTCTAGTCAATTGGATATTGTAGCGCAATTACTTGGATTATGTAATGAAATTCTTCATATTTCATCTATGCAATTCTTGCTTAATGCTTTTAATCTCTTGATCACGGATTAATTGATTTGTTGGTCTAAATTGATACTCGACAGAGAGAAATTAGATTAGATCCTAATTGCATGGCTAACGATTGCTTGGAACACGAGAGTGAAAGAGAATTGTTAGAAATTGATTATGAAGTTGCTTAATGCCATACTATGATTAACTAAGGAGATGGACACATAAATTAGTTATGTTAGTATGAGATGTGGAGGAGCTTGAAAGAGAAATCCGCTTAAAATTACTTCTAGATTTATGGAATTGAAGATTATTAGTTACATACATCCATGTAATTGAGCTACAAATCCAAGAAAGCTAGATAACACCCTAGGTCAAGTTCCCTTATTTGGTTATTTTCATTTCATTATTGCATGTTTATTTTTATTAATTCCTTTAATTTTCGCACTATCATTCGAGTTGATCTTCTAAATAAAATTAAAACATGATGATTCTTGGTACTTAATGGAATTAATTCAATTTCCCTGAGGATTCGATACTCGGTATTACTACCGTTTTATATTACTTGTGACGACCCGTGCGCTTGCGGTAAATCGCCCAACAGGGACCACATGAAGAGTTGATAGAGACGATTAACTTGGGATCTCAAGTAGAGATTAAAGAAGTTAAAATCGGGACCAACATGTCTGCTGAAAGCCGTCAAGGGTTAATAACATTGCTTCATGAATACATTGATGTTTTTGCCTGGTCTTATCAAGATATGCCTGGTATAGACACAAGTATTGTGGTGCATCATTTGCCACTTAAGCCTGAATGCAGACCAGTGAGACAGAAGTTACGCAAGATGAAGCCGGACATGTTAATCAAAATAAAAGAAGAAGTCATGAAACAGATTGATGCAGGATTCTTAACAGTTGCTAATTATCCAGAATGGGTAGCTAACATTGTGCCAGTACCTAAAAAAAATGGACAGGTCCGAATGTGTGTTGATTATAGAGATTTGAATCGAGCAAGCCCAAAGGATAACTTCCCACTTCCTCATATTGATGTACTGGTAGATAACACAGCTGGATTCTCAACTTTTTCCTTTATGGATGGATTTTCAGGTTACAATCAAATCAAAATGCCACCTGAAGATCAAGAGAAAACTACATTCATCACATTATGGGGAACCTTTTGTTATAAGGTCATGCCGTTCGGATTGAAAAATGCTGGGGCAACCTACCAACGGGCCATGGTTACTCTCTTCCATGACCTAATGCATAAGGAGATCGAAGTGTATGTTGATGACATGATTGCTAAGTCAAAACCAGGGGAAGAGCATGCAACCATTCTCCGAAAGTTATTCGAGCGATTGAGAAAATTCAAGTTGAAACTGAATCCGAGTAAATGCACATTTGGGGTCACTTTTGGCAAGTTGTTGGGTTTCGTCGGAAGCCATGAGGGAATTAGAGTTGACCCAGACAAAGTCAAAGCCATTCTAGAAATGCCACCACCACGTACTCAAAAAGAAGTCAGAGGTTTCTTGGGAAGATTGAATTATATTGCAAGATTCATATCACATCTTACAGCAACATGTGAACCAATCTTCAAGCTACTTCGTAAGAACAATACATGCATATGGAATGACGATTGTCAAAAAGCATTTGAAAAGATCAAGCAATACCTACAAAACCCTCCTGTTCTTGTACCTCAAACTCCAAATCGTCCACTTATCTTATATCTTACAGTGACGGAAAATTCAATGGGGTGTGTACTGGGACAGCATGACAGTTCAGGCAGAAAAGAGCAAGCCATATATTATTTAAGCAAAAAGTTCACTGATTGCGAAACCAGATATTCTCTTTTAGAAAGAACTTGTTGTGCTCTAGCTTGGGCCGCTCGTCGTTTGAGACCATATATGTTGTACTACACAACATGGCTTATCACAAAGATGGATCCTATCAAATACATCTTTGAAAAGCCGTCTTTGTCTGGTAGAATTGCTAGATGGCAGGTTCTTTTATCCGAGTATGATATTGTCTATGTTACTCGAAAGTCAATAAAAGGAAGTACACTAGCCGATCATTTGGCCGAGCAACCTATAGACGATTATGAACCAATGAAATTTTATTTCCTTGATGAATTTGTCTCCACTATAATGGTGGAAAAAGAAATATCAGACTTGGAAACATGGACCATGTTGTTTGATGGGGCCTCCAATGAGTTAGGTCATGGGATAGGTGTTGTATTAATATCGCCTGAAGGAAAGTTGTTCCCTCTCACCGCCAAACTAAGTTTTGATTGTACTCTATTATGGCGGAATATGAAGCTTGTTCTATGGGTATCCAAACTGCATTGGATATGAAGATAAAGAAACTTCGAGTCTCGGGAGATTCTATGTTGGTGATTCACCAATTGAGAGGAGAATGGAAACAAGAGACACTAAGCTACTGCCTTATAAAAAGCTTATATTAGATTTGTCTCATAAATTTGAAGAAATCACTTTTGACTATTTACTAAGGGAGAGTAATCAGATAGCAGACGCCTTGGCTACGCTTGCAGTCATGTTCAACATAGACCCCAATCATGAGGTACAACCTATTAAGATGGGAAGGGTAGATATTTCAGCCTCCTGCATGAATATAGAAGAAGAGTTTGATGACAAGCCGTGGTTTCAAGACATCAAACATTATTTGAAATGTGGAACCTATCCTCTGAATGCCTCAGAAAATGACAAACTCACACTTAGAAAGTTAGCAATGAAGTTCTTCCTAAATGGAGAAATACTTTACAAAAGAAATCATGATATGGTACTTCTAAGGTGTGTAGATACAAATGAAGCCAACACGATTATGAAAGAAATTCATGAGGGAATTTGCGGCACCCATGCAAATGGACACATGATGGCCAGACAGGCATTAAGGGCTGGCTATTACTGGTTAACCATGGAAGCTGACTGTATCAAATATGCCCGAAAATGCCACAAATGTCAGATTTACGCAGATAAAGCTCATGCTCCAGCATCTCAGTTGCACGTTATGACGACACCATGGTCATTTTCCATGTGGGGAATGGACGTTATAGGCCCTATTGACCCAAAAGCCTCAAACGGACATCGATTCATCTTGGTGGCAATAGATTATTTTACCAAATGGGTAGAAACAATGTCCTATCGAGAGATGACGAAAGGAGTTGTGATCAAATTCATCAAGAATGAGATTATATGTCATTATGGTCTTCCTGAGACCATAGTGTCTGATAATGCACGAAATCTGAACAATAAATTGATGACTGAGTTATGTGAGCAATTCAAGATCAAGCATGTCAACTCAACTCCGTATAGACCAAAGATGAATGGAGCAGTGGAAGCTGCCAATAAAAACATAAAAAGGATTGTGCAAAAAATGACGGTGACGTATAAAGATTGGCATGAAATGCTTCCTTTTGCATTACATGGATATCGCACATCGGTTCGCACTTCAACTGGGGCAACACCATTTTCATTAGTTTATGGTATGGAAGTTGTTCTTCCCATTGAAGTGGAAATTCCATCATTAAGGGTCCTCATGGAGACTAATTTAGAAGAGGCTGAATGGATCCAAAACTGCTATGAGCAGCTCAACTTTGTTGAAGAAAAGAGATTGACAGCATTGTGCAGAGGTCAACTTTACCAAAGACGAATGATGAAAGCCTATGATAAGAAAGTGCGTCCTAGAGTATTCAGAGAAGGGGATTTAGTCTTAAAACGAATTCTTCCTTTTCTAAAAGATCACCGAGGCAAGTGGACCCCGAACTATGAAGGACCATTCGTGGTGAAGAAAGCTTTCTCTGGAGGAGCTTTAGTCTTGACTAACATGGATGGTAATGAGCTGCCAAGTCCAGTTAATTCAGATCAGGTTCGAAGATATTACGCATAGGCTACTTGTGTATCAAAGGATTCGGCAAAGTTGCGGGAATTCAACAAGTGTATAGGAGAATTTCGCTTCAATTTCTATATCATGTTTAAGAGGTTACTTTTGTCTCAAGTTCTAGAACCTTAACATTGACACATATGTCTATTGAATTTTAGTCATAAATCGAAGCTCCTTTCTCGAAACATGGCATATCTTGTCTATTTTTCTCCCTCACTCTCCATAATATTTCCTCAACTATGAATGTTTGACATGTTTACCTTTATTATCATTACAATTGAATAAACAAAAAATTACATAAACGCGATATTTCAAATCAATGGTGGCAACTTAAACGATTCGATGTGAAATACATATGTCCAAAGAAAGAATCCAAAGGAAATATTTTTCCAAGAGTGTCGTGATCATGAAGGTTGATGGAATGTCATCATGGAGGACAAAACCATCATTTCAACATGACAAAGTCTTAAACTGGGGCAAAACCATTATTTTCGTAAGCTCAAACTGGGGCAAAACCATTATTATCACAGGAGCAAAGTCGTTCTGGATACATTTTTGGTCATCAAACAAAGAGCAAGTTGTTTAGTGAGTTCATGATCCAATTAAGGTCTATTACCAAGGGTGATGTGAATGGGGTGCCTGAGCTATCAAATATCTTTTAAAAGAAATTTGTATCATAGTTTTTGAATAGTGCTAAATCTGCATCCCATGCATTCAAGCATTCAAGTTTAGCGTGCATCGCAAAGAAAATTTATTTTCGGTTAAATCGAACCTGACTATTCAGTCGAGGTCGAAGCCTGTGTCAATCCAGGTCCATTTCCAGTTTTTTTTTCTTTCGATTAAATCAAACCCGACTATTCAGTCGAGGTCGAAGCCTGTGTCAATCCAGACCCATTTTCAGTTTTTCTCTCTGTTAAATCGAACCCGACTATTCAGTCGAGGTCGAAGCATGTGTCAATCCAGGTCCATTTTCATTTTTTCTTTCGGTTAAATCAAACCCGACTATTCAGTCGAGATCGAAGCCTGTGTCAATCCAGGTCCGTTTTCAATTTTTATCTCGGTTAAATCGAACCCGACTTTTCAGTCGAGGTCGAAGCCTGTGTCAATCCAGGTCTGTTTTAAGTTTTTCTCTCTGTTAAATCGAACCCGACTATTCAGTCGAGGTCGAAGCCTGTGTCAATCCAGGTCCATTTTCATTTTTTCTTTCGGTTAAATCAAACCCGACTATTCAGTCGAGGTCGAAGCCTGTGTCAATCCAGGTCCGTTTTCAATTTTTATCTCGGTTAAATAGAACCCGACTATTCAGTCGAGGTCGAAGCCTGTGTCAATCCAAGTCTGTTTTAAGTTTTTCTCTCTGTTAAATCGAACCCGACTATTCAGTTGAGGTCGAAGCCCGTGTCAATCCAGGTCCATTTTCATTTTTTCTTTTGGTTAAATCGAACCCGACTATTCAGTGAGGTCGAAGCCTATGTCAATCCAGGTCCGTTTTCAATTTTTATCTCGGTTAAATCGAACTCGACTATTCAATCGTGGTCGAAGCCTGTGTCAATCCAGGTCTCTTTTAAGTTTTTCTCTCGGTTGAACCAAACCTGACTATTGAATTGTGGTCGATACCTGAGTCAAATTCTTACCAAACAAATCTTTGCCTCCCCAGTACTTAGTCTCTTTCCTTTGTCTACCCTTTCAATCCTTCAAGGATACACAAAGGGGGGAAAACTGTAGACACCGTATTTGGTCCGGCTTGATTTTCAGTAATAATGTTTGAAGGTTTCCAATATTTGGTGGTCAATTTGTTTTTTCTTGTATGTCAACAAGAGCATAGCTCAATTGGCATAAGGTTGTACTGATAATCTCAAGGTCTATGGTTCAAACCCCCCTTCTCACATATTTTTATCAAAAATTCGTTTTTTATTTATTTTTATTTATTTATTTATTTATTTTTATTTATTTTTATTTTTATTTTTTTTTTGTCTTCCCCATTCCTATTCAAGGGGAAGCTTACCTATTCAAAAGCTTTTCTATGGCTCTCATTTTATTTTATTTTTTATTTTTTATTTTTTTTCTTTTTTTCCACCATTTTCTCATCCATCCTCCCCCTAATTTAGTAACCCTTCAAGTATAAAAAGGGGGGAGATGGAGGATGAAAGGGACACGAAAAAAGAGAGAGAGGAAGTTTAGAAAAAAGTGAGCTTGAGAGAGTTTAGGCATTGGAGCAAGAGTTTAGTTTAGAGAAAGTTTAGAAGAATTTCTTTTGAGGGAGAAAGGAGAAGAAGAAGATTTGAGCATAAGCCTAGTTGAGAGAGTTGTTTAGGAAGTGAGCTTAGCTTAGAGAGTGATAGAAGAAGAGAAAATAAAGTGGAAGAGGAAAAAAAGAAAAGAGGGGGAGGAAGGAGTATACGGGGAGAGAAAACATTGGGTAAGAAAGAAGGAAAAAAGAAGAAAGAGAGAAGTAAAAAAGGTGGGGTTTTGTTTTTCTATTTCCTTTGTTTTTTTTTTTTTTTGTTTTTTTTTTGGTTTTGTTACTATTGTTATTATTATTATTGTTGTTGTTATTATTATCATCATTATCATTATCATTTTTAATTTCTCTCTCATTTTAGTTCACTTTTGCACTTTGCCAACTTCATTTTTTAAAAACTTTCTAATTTATTTGTTTTTTTCCTTTCATTCTCCAAATTGCTTTAATCTAATCTTTAATTCTGCTTGGTCAATTTCAATTATTGTTATTGTTTTGATTTTCTTTTGAAAGGGATTATGGGAACTGAGTAATGTGTCTTCGTGGAGTTCAACTCCCCTGTAGGCGTATGAAAATTCTCATTTTCCCTAAAAAGAATTTACTCTTTGAATGATTTTCTTCTTTTACACCTATTTGTTTTTTTTTTTTTAAAAAAAAACACAATCATGTATCGCCCATATTTCCTTTAATTAAAAGAGAAATTAGGCATGATTTATATTAAATTGGATATCCAACTCATAATGTTTAATCCTTACTTTATTTCTAAAGTTAAGGTAAAAACAAATGAGACATCTTGTGTTTATTATTGCATTTTCGGTTTATATTTTCATATTTATCATTCTTTTTAAGAAAAATAAAAATAAAGGACTGTTTTTATTCATTTAATTGGACAATTTAAGATACTGTGGTAATCGTTTTCTTAAACGGGTGTTGTAGGGTGCTAATACCTTCCCTACACTCAAACGACTCCCAAACCTAATTTCTGGTTTTCTAAGACTGTTTTTTTTTTTTTTTGTTTTAAAGGTGACCAATCACACCTTCAATGATTGGTGGCGACTCCAACTTTCTTCTTAAAAACCCAAGAAAGGATGTCGGCCGCTCTGCGTCGCGATGACGTTGCGACAGGGTGAAAACCCACAAATTGGCACACAAAATATAGATGCAAAAGGCTCCTTTTATAGGCTCCCAGCAGGCGTAGCGTCGCAACGCTCTGACGTCATCTTTTCTTGGGCTCCAAGACGTCGCAGCGTCGTGACGCTACCACGATTCCAGATTTTTCCGCATAGCTGCCTAGCGTCGGGACGCTCCAAGCTTAGCGTTTCGACGCTAGGCCTTGAATCTTCAATAATGGCCCGATTTTGACTCAATTTTTGGGCCTCCAACTTTCTTTTGGCCCAAATATTTCATGCAATGGATTTTGGACACTTTTCTTGACCCAACTTGATAATTTAAGACTTGAAATTCATGAATTTGAGCTTCAAACTCATTCTTCTTGTGCTTTTGGTCTTGGATCTTTTATGTAATTCTCCAAATTGCTCAAGAAGTCTCCAAAATCATCCAAAATCTCTCAAAATTCCAGTTTTGCTTTCTTGGCTCGGTTTTCTGAAATTTAAACAGAAAATAACATTAAAGAACACAATTCAAGCATAAAACTAGCTAAAATTAATAGGAAAATGATGACATTTTTGCATGTCATCACACCCCCAAACTTAAATCTTTGCTAGTCCCGAGCAAAGCTAAAACCATATGTGCATGACTCTAAGCTCAATGATCAATATAATGAACTATAACAATTAAAGGAAATATTAAAACATATTCTTTCATCACGAAATTTAAATTTAAACTCATCATCCCTTGCGTGTATGTGTGCGAGCTTCCTTATTAGGTCTTTACTAGCCTAGAAAAGGTTTATAGAATCCTCAGTTCATCTTCCCCCTACACTGGCCCTAAGCTCTAATTATCCAGCTTCCCAACAATCAAGAAAGCAATATCCCACTAAGGTGCCTGAAACAACGGGGTATGCCTCCCCCAAACTTGCGCTTTTTTTCTTTTTCTTTTTTTTTTATGACAATTCTTTTAGATGTAGCGCCTTCTTTCTGGCTTGCCAACATTGGTGATGAAAGCATCCAACTACGAGCACCTCATCTTTCAGGTTGCCGAGACATGCTCATTTCTTTCCAGCGCTTTCATGCAAAGGCAAACGATGGGTGTCATGAATGCCCCTGGTTACTAACGCTGTCAAGAAGGTGGAGCATTCTTATATATATATATATATATATATATATATATATATATATATATATATATATATATTTGTTTTTTTTTTACACTTTTCTTTTCTTTGCAGGCTAATAAACATGATTTTTCTCCCAAGTAAAACATTACAAACTCTCATGCAGTTCAACTTTAAAATCAGATCTTAAGCCTATCGGAGTGACAACAAACATCTAGATAATATAATCCAATTCTAAGCATTCAAAACCATATAAGTAGGCTGAGTGCTCAACATGTGCAAGGAAATCAAAGCAAAAATTTAAATTTACATGAATCTTGAACATGCTTTCATATTTCACAAAAATTGAACAAAATTCATTATCTAGATCATATCATAGACCGTCCTCATCAAAGCAAATGCAATAGAATCATCATGAAAAAATTTCGCTCAGATCAGAACAGCAAAGCCTCCCCCCCCCCAAACTTAAATCATACATTGTCCTCAATGTATCAATTATTTAGACTAATTAAGCATGCATAAGGACAATTAAAAAGATAAAGGAAGAACGATACTGCCCTGAAGTGTGAGAGAAACCATGGATGTCAGCCTTCAATATTCATTGGGTGATTTGGAAGAAATCGTGGTCTCGAGCTCCTTCAAAAATTGATCAACGGGAACGAAAGATCAACATGCTCTAACTACAAAAAATGGAAAAACAAAGAAAAGAAAATTAACGGAAAAATAAACTTGGGTTGCCTCCCAAGAAGCGCTTGTTTAATGTCTCTTAGCTAGACGAGTTTGTGCGGTTTTTCAAGGCACGTAAAAGTTCTCATATTTCTTCGGGCCCTTCTTCCTTGAATCAATGAAGCAGACTATTGCTAGCAGACTTACTAGCTTTTCATGGGACCCTGAAGCAGAAATATTTTTGGCATTTTCTTTTAATAAAAGCATAATAGGAGAAAGATCAAAATAAATGGACTCAGACTCAGACTCCGACTCGTGAGAACAAGAAAAAGAACACTCATTATCAATAGAGGATGGAGAGGATATAACAGACAAAGGCCTTTCAACCTTAAACTCTATCTCTTGAAACTCCTCAAAAACTATAGGCTCATTTTCTTTTTCTTCCTCACAAACTTGTTCTTGATGGGTGCTAGAACTATCCAATTCTTCCTCACTATCAATACAACTCACCCCTATCTGCTCATCTTTAGCAAAATCGAAAAAATTAGGCTCCTGACTGGGTGCTAATGAATCAGTGGCCACATGACTCACTAGACACTCTACGGAAGTGGATACTACTTCCCTATCATCCTTTTGGGTCTGGAGTCTCTCCATAGATTTTCCTAATTCTAAATTCATGGCTCTCGACTCTTGGATAAAATTTTCAAGCAAGCTCTCTAAGGAAGGTTTTTCTTCTATGGAAGTGGATTGCACTTCACTCTCATCCTCTTGGGGATGCAATCTCCCTAGGGATTTTTCTAGAGCTAATTGAGTGGCTCTAGTATCCTCAATATAATCTTCAAGCAAGAGCTCTAAGGGAGATTTTTCTTCTAAAGGGGAATAATTTGAAAAGGAAAAATTGAAAGATGGTGTTGGTTCTTCGGGCTCAGATTCCCTAAAGGGCCACCCAAAATTATTAAAAGTCATTTAAAACAATTAAATCAACAACAATCAGGCTTTCAATCAAATGCAAACACCAATTAAATGCACAACAAGAACAATGGACCAGGATAAAAATAAAACAAAGAAAGCAAAATAAAACCTCTAATCTAAAGCAAGCAATTTCTTCACAATGTTAATTGAATGAAATTAGCCAATCCCCGGCAACGGCGCCAAAAACTTGTTGACCGCAAAGTGCACGGGCCGCAAGTAATATAAAACGGAAAGTATTCCGAGTATCGAATCCTCAGGGATTGGATTTATTCAATTAATTACCGCGAATAATCTTGCTTAACTTTATTTAGAGAACAATATCTAATGCCAAAAAGAATAATAAAAAGCTAACCTAGAAAGCAAAAGATAAATGACGACACAATTTGGGGGGATAATTCTAGAGTTGTTGATTTCATCAATTGGACCTTTAATGCTTAATCAATTAACTAATATGGATTAACAAATCATTTGACTCATAAGTCTAGAAGCCTAATGACAAGGACTCTCCTGTGGGTCTCCTCCTATCTCATACCTTTCAATAAAGAATCTCCTTTCAGTCTCATCTTTATTTACTTAGCATGGCATTACGACCCTTCAGTACAACCTCTAATGTTATTTATTTTATCCCGTGTCACCCGGGTAAATAATCGTTAGTCATGCATTCAGTTCTAGTCTAAGCTTCTCTCCGTCGAGTTTCCACTTAGTAACGATTCATTTAATCAGTGATCAGTTGATTAAAAGCATTACGGACAAAATACACAAATGAACAATAATGACAATTAAACCACATCAATTCATTAATTCAACAGAGGTTCAAAATCTAAATCAATCTCATAGAATTTAGGAATTTACTACTCATAATCACTAAAATTCAATAATTCCTAATCACAACAATTCTAGAAACTAAAACATAAAGGAAAAGGGAAGAGAAATGCTCATACAAGAGTCGATCTCCTCGATCCCGCGCCGACCTCCTTCGATCTCGAGCTCCAAAGATCTTCAACAAATCTCCAAAACTCTCCAAAAAATCCCCAACTTTAGTGTGGATTCTAGAATGGGGTGAAAACCCACACATTGGCACACAAAATATGGATGCAAAAGGCTCCTTTTATAGGCTCCCAGCAGGCATAGCGTCGCGACGCTACCTAGACAGCGTCACGACGCTCTGACGTCATCTTTTCTTGGGCTCCAAGACGTCACAGCGTCGCGACGCTACCTAGACAACGTCGCGACGCTACTGCGATTCCAGATTTTTTCGCATATCTGCCTAGCGTCGGGATGCTCCAGGCTTAACGTCTCGACGCTAGGCCCTGAATCTTCAATAATGGCCCGATTTTGACTCAATTTTTGGGCCTCCAACTTTCTTTTGGCCCAAATACTTAATGCAATGGATTTTGGACACTTTTCTTGACCCAACTTGATAATTTAAGACTTGAAATTCATGAATTTGGGCTTCAAACTCATTCTTCTTGTGCTTTTGGTCTTGGATCTTTTATGTAATTCTCCAAATTGCTCAAAAAGTCTCCAAAATCATCCAAAATCTCTCAAAATTCCAGTTTTGCTTCCTTGGCTCGGTTTTCTGAAATTTAAATAGAAAATAGCATTAAAGAACACAATTCAAGCATAAAACTAGCTAAAATTAATAGGAAAATGATGACATTTTTGCATGTCATCATGCAGCAATATATAAGATCACCGACTTTCCTGCCTTAGGGGCACCTAAGATAGGGGGATTGAGTAAGTACTTTTTTATACTGTCCAAAGCATTCTGACATGTATCATCCCATGCAAAACATGCATTCTTTCTCATCAATCTTTGAAAGGGTTGACATCGACCGACGAGGTTAGATATGAATCCTCTAATGTAAGCCAAACGACCCTGGAGACTTCTCAACTCATATAGATTTTTTGGGCTTGGCATTTTCTGAATAACATCAATTTTGGATCGATCAATTTCAATTCCTCGATGCCTTACAATGTACCCAAGGAATTTTCCTGATGTCACACCAAATGCACACTTGAAAGGGTTCATTCTCAACTGATATTTTCTCAATCGATCGAAGACTACCATCAGATCCCTTAGATGATCTTGTCGTTGTTTGGACTTGACCACAAGGTCGTCAACGTAACATTCCACATGTTTGTGCAACATATCATCAAATATTTTCTGCATGGCACGCCGATAGGTAGCACCGACGTTTTTAAATCCGAAGGGCATTACTTTGTAACAATATATTCCTTTTGGAGTTCGAAACACTGTTTTCTCCTCATCCTCAAGAGCCATCCGAATTTGGTTGTATTTTGACGATCCATCCATGAAAGACAAAGCTTCATGTCCCATGGTTGCATCGACCATGATCTCGGTAATGGGTAGTGGAAAGTCATCCTTCGGGCATGCATTATTTAAATCACCAAAATCGACACATATACGAAGTTGCCCATTCTTTTTCCTAACGGGAACCATATTTTTTATCCACGTTCCTATCCCTGAAATGGGAGGCTTATTGAGTCGGCGATATTAAGTCACTCTCACCTATGCAGATCTAAGGATAAGCCCGAATAAACAGGAGTTCATAGTTAGCTCAGGATTAAGATCGAGTTACCTAGGTCATCACATGAAATAGTCAGTCTCGATCCTGGTCTTATGCAAACTCATTGCATAGGACGCCCCCACTCGCATGTCTCTACATGGACGATTTAGGATCACATCGTCTATACTATCTATAAAGTGGGTCGCGTCTCATAGTGTCCCTAGAATACGGTACCATGCCCTATCCGTATACTATATATCGTTTTGGCTATTACTCGAGCTTGATCCACTTTTATATCTCTACATAAAGCTCAAGTGTTCGTCCTATACGGTACCACTTGCAATTTACTTATTCAGTAACGACTTTACTGAATGATTCTCAACAACGACTTTATCGATCAAGTATATAATTCGTTTAACGTTCACTATCTATGAGTTTTAGGGCACCAATCCCAACAGCAACACGAAACAATAGTAGATGCTTTACAATCCTTTAACACTTCGATAAGAGTATTCTTCCTCTCTTGAGGGAGTGATAGTAAATCATCTATACTAAAAGAAGGTAGGTCTTCCAGCTTCGTGATGGCTGAGATGGAAGTTTGATCGTCGAGGTGGCATTATCATCTTCTGTCACATTGACAACGTGGCATGTAACAGTTTGATCGCTTCTTGCTAGGAAAGTTCTCGGGAAGAATTCTTTTAGAGTTATTGGTTGTGGGGGTTGGATACGCTCTAAACTTTCCTCTAAGATAGGTTTGAGCCTTCTCATATACTTCTTCCCATTTTTCCTTCGAGGCATGTTTTTTCTCTTGTGTTCTTGAATCAAGCGAGATTCGTTCTGAACCCAATTTTGCTTTCGGTTCTTTCGTCAAGTTACGAGTGTCCAACCTCCATCGTCGTCTTCAACTTACCTAATCTTTTCTTGAAGAACTTCTTCGTAGAGGGCCCTTCCTGGGAAGTCATTTCCAATATAAATTTGAACTATTCAAATTCTCTCAAGATATAATTGTTTCTAATTACTCTTTACGAGCTAGCAGGGGGACCTAATGGACCTACATATCAGAACCTCCAATGATATGAAGTTAACTAATTAAACTCATTAATCAGGTTAACCAATATTCATTAACTGTGGGTCATTCCACAAAAGACCAACAACTTCTCACTGTAGAACATTTTTGTATCCATGGATATAAACCTATCCCAGTAAGTCAATCATTCGGGAGTATCCATAATCACAACTGGGTCAAATTACCGTTTTACCCATGTGTTACATCTATGTCCTTAAGTACTAGTGTTCCTCTAATGAACAACCTGTTTACGGTCCAACCAATAAACATAAAGTCCCTCTCGAGCCAGTGAGAGGGTGGGATCCCTTTGTTCAAGTCCTGGAGTCACCACTTAAGGGAACACTCATCTACTTCTCCTAGAAGTGGGAAGAAGTGAATTCCTTCTTGTGTTGTCATGTCCCCAGCCTCCCACTCGGTCTTGTCCCAAAAAAGGAAGGCATATTGAGTCGGCATATTGGCCACTCTCACCCATGCTAATCAAAGGACAATCCCTCATGAGAAGGATTTCATGACACACTCAGGATCAAGACTGAGTTACCTAGGCCATTCTATTGAAACAGTAACCTAACTAGTTAACGGTGTTATATCTAGTGGTTTACTATTGCCAAAACTTTATTAAACATTGCATTGAGCGCATCAGTCATGACTTTCTCTTTTTTTTTTTCTTTCAAATTGTAACAACACAAATGATTTTTCTTTATGAGCATAATAAGCATGTATTCTTTTCTTTCCTCCTAAGAAAGATCAAACATGCTAATTTGCAAAAAAAAAAATAACTCTTTATGTCTTCCCTACACCTATCGAGGTGACAACAAGCATATGAACCTAATAATTCGCTCCTAAGCATTCGAATCCAAATCTAGACAAGACAAATACTCTACTCATGCAACACATCTCCTAGAAAATCTTTAAAAAGTCTCCATTTTTGGGCACTCATGCTTACAACTCATCAAAAGCTTGAAGATTGACAAGAAAACCTATCCTAGGAAATCATAGTCATGCAAAAATAGCATCCAGAAACAACCATATGCTCAATTCAAAGAAAGCTCAAAACTATAGCCCGAACTCAGATGCTCAAGGGCTCCACAAACATGTTATTTCACCCCCAAACTTAAAGCATGCATTGTCCTCAATGTATAAAGAAAATAAGGCATAATCAAGCATGAGAACAATAAAAGAATAGGAGGAGTGAACAATACTGGCCTGGAAGGATGATGACTTCTTTTATGGAGGCTTGCAAGCAAAGGAGAAACTGGAACCACGACCTACAAAACAAAAACAACAAATCAAACTCAAAAAGAAAAACACAACTGAACTTACTTGGGTTGCCTCCCATAAGCGCTTGTTTAACGTCATTAGCTCGACGTGTTGACCGAATATGCATCAAGATGGTCTAATGTCAGGTGTTCCATCAACAGTGTTCTTCCTAGCACCTTTCCTGTATCCCACCAACATGGTTTCTGATGTGTTCTTAGGTTCCTTAAAAGCTTTTAGGATCTCTTTCTCCTGTTGGACTCTAATGATTAGCTCCCTGCGCACAATATCAATTATAACCCTCCCTGTAGCAAGGAATGGTCTCCCTAATATAATAGGCATGATAGGATTCTCTTTAATATCCAAAACAAAGAAGTCAATAGGAAGGAAAAATCTACCTACTTTGATCAGAACATTCTCCACAATTCCATAAGGACTAACCACAGATTGGTCAGCCAACTGGAGCCTAACAGTAGTAGATTTTATCTCTCCTATATTTAGCTTTTTGCACAATGATAATGGAATGACATTTATGCTAGCCCCTAGATCACATTATGCTCTACATGAATAAGTACCAAAACTACAAGGAATAGTAAAACTCCCTGGATCAGACAATTTCTCTGGTACTTTTTGTTGGACACGAGCACTGCATGTCGATGCAAGGTATACAGTCTCCATCTGCTTTTCCTTTTTCTTCTTGATGAGTCATTCCTTCATGAACTTCCTGTAGTGAGGCCTTTGTTCCAGTGCATCTGCAAAAGGAATATTAACAGTCAACCCCTGTAAAAGCATCAAGAAACTTATTAAACTGAGCCTTAGAATTTTTCTTTTTCCCATTCTTTGACTTAGGAACTAAAACAGTAGGAGAAAGGATAGAGGGCTTAGGTATAAGCTTTTCAGCTTCGTTTGAGGTGGTGCCCTCCTCAACTTCTTTAGTGAGTTCCTCAGTTTCAGTAGTCTCCTCCTCCTCAACTACTTGAGTCTCCTCCTCGTGATGCACGGAGACGGCCTTGCAGTACTCCAATGGAGATTTCTTCTTGTTCTTACCTTTATTCATGGTGTTAACAACATTTACCAATTGTCCTAGCCGAGTCTCGATGTTCTTGATGGCTGCAGAATGACCATTGACAGTGGTATTTATGGCAATCACGACGTGCTCGAGCTTATTTGACCTGTTACTTGATTCTGCAATAAAAGCTCCAACGAGATCCTCTAAATATTTTTTACTTTCTTGACTTTGAGGAGTAAAGCCAGGAGGATTCAGAACATTCTTATTATTTGCATACGAAAAATTCTCATGATTTATGTTATTAGGGTGATAATGTGTAGGTGTAGAATTATTATTGTACCCCCTAGAATTAAAATTAGAGACATACTGAACCTGCTCGAGATTTTCCTCCTAAGTCTAGGATGCAAGGGAAGTTGCAGACTTGATCGATTGAGCACTCCCTGTACCTGAAAACTTTAAAAATGCATTAGCAAGGGAATACATCTGGGCCTGAAGTGCACTTACGTTGTCAATCTCGAACACTCCAGCAGCAATCTTTTTCGGTCCCGACCACTCAGATGGTCACTGATAGCTATTGGTGGCCATTTCCTCTAGCAAAGTCTTAGCATTCTGAACAGTTTTGGACAATAGAGTCCCACCTGCAACTGCATCAACGATCGTTTTTATACTGGGAGTTAAGCCATTATAAAATAATTGAACCTGAAGCCAGTCGGGATAGCCATGCTGAGGGCACTTCCTTAGCAACTCTTTAAATCGCTCCCAAGCCTCGAACAACTGCTTATCAAACTGCTGCTGGAACGTCCCAATCTCAGTCCTCAACTTGACCGTCTTAGCAGGAGGGAAGAATTTCTTTAAAAACGCCTGGACCAAAGCATCCCAAGTAGTAATGCTCCTAGGTGGAATCAATTGCAACCAATCACGAGCTTTATCCTACAAAGAAAAAGGAAATAAACGTAAGCGAATGACATCTTCAAAAACACCATTTAATTTTACCGTCCCACAAATGTCCAAGAAAGATTTCAGGTGAGAATTAGGATCCTCTATAGGCGATCCTCTGTAAGCGCAGCCTCGAGCCATCTGAATGAGACCCGTTTTAAGCTCAAAATTATTTACATTGATCGGGGCATAAACAATCCTCGACTGTCGCTCCTGAAAGACCGGCTGAAAGTAGTCTCTAATAGGCTTAGGCTCCTCGGGGTTAGGATTGGCCATTTGGATATGATTCACTTTACTTTCCCTTCGAAGTTTATTAAAAGTTCTCTCAATCCCCGGGTCAAAGGGAACTAAGGCCAACTCCCTAACCTTTCGCATACACCAACAAAACTAACCTAAAAAAGGAAAATAAAAGAAAATGAAAGAAAATAAATTAGGAAAGAAACTAGAAAAGGAAATGACAAATCTAAATAAGGAAAATATAATCTAAAAAAAAAAAAGATTAACAAATAAGGAATGCAAAAACAAATATGGCAAAAACAAATATGACGAAAACAAATAAGGAAACTAGCAAATAAGGAAAAACTAATCTAAAAAGGAAAAAAAAAACTAAAAAGAAAAAATCTATCTATGGAAAATTCAAACAAATATGGAAAAATCTAAATATGGAAAAGAAAAACAATAAAGGGAAAAAAATGCAATCTATCAAAAAATAAAAACAACAAAAATAAAAAAATAAAATACACCCTAAACTAAGACCGGACAATTTTTGTACGATATTAAAATTGACTAAATATGCCAATCCCCGACAAGGACGCCAAAAATATGTGTGGAATTTTCCTACCGCAAGCGCACGGGTCAAGTAATAATATAGTGAATGTGATATTCGAATGTCATCCTCTGGATTGGATTTCTAACCAATTTTAATTACCGGAAATACTCTTGCCCAATTTTATTTAGGAAACCAATCGAAGTGAGAATGAATGTAAATCAAACACAAAACAATGAAAAAAAGTGTGACAAGCAATTGATGACAACGGTCTTAGGGAATTGATTTCACCAATTGGGATTATGGATTAATTCATGGATTAATGACATGTTATGATTCATAAATCTTGGAATACTAAAATCACACATATCTCTCCCGAGCATACATGATTCTCCCACATGCAATGAACCCGATATCCCTATCTAAATCCATTAAACATGCAAGACATTAAGGTTATCCTTTTTAACGATTTCTAGAATTAACTATTATCTCCCGATTTCTAGCTAAATCCTAGTTATACACAATGAGTTCTAAGTTAAATCCTCTCTCTCGAGTTAGATTTAATCACAATCAACATTCAATTCATGGTCGGTAAATTGAAAACATTAAACATACAATATGCATAAATGAATCAATAACAACAATTCATAAATTCAATCCATAAAGTGCCCAACGGCTACATTATCAATCCCTAAGAATTAAACTTAGCTACACATAAACCGCGTTACGATATAAACTAAGTCTAAATAAGCCATAAAAACTAATAAAGAAAAGGGAAAAGAGAAGTAAACACTAGGAAGGCCGAGACCGAACGTCCCCGTCACGATCTCCACGAACAAAGCCTTGAAATCCACTTTTCTCCCCCTGATTCAACCTTCACAACAACCTTTTCTCTTTGTTTTACGGCTCCAAAGTCACCAAAAAAGTCCCCCCAATCAGCCCTAATCGCAATCTTTAAATAAGACAAAAATTGGTCGTAGCGTCGCGACGCTACCGCAATTTTTCGGATTCTGGGATTTTCGACCGAGAGCGTCGCAATGCTGGTTCTAGCGTCGCGACGCTATGATTTTTTTATTTTTTTATTTTTTTTTTGAAGAATGAAAACTCCTTTTGACTCCAATTGCTCAATTAAGCTTCAAACACATACTTCCTACAAATAAAACATATAAATGCATAAATTTGACCAAATAATTGTAAAAGACTAGCTTAATTAATTACAGAAAAATAGCTAGTTATGCTCGCTATCATGTGTGCTCATTGGGGAGAGGCAGAGCATCATGTGTAAATCATGTGTTGGGTGTGTGTGCAAAGCATGACGTGGAAATCACGTGTGGGTTGTAAGTGCAGAGTGTAACGCAGAAATCACGTGTGAGTATGCATTGTGCATGGCGCTAATTCATGTGTTGGGAGGTTTCCAGAGCATGACGTAGAAATCATGTGTTGGGATGTGAGTGCAGAGCATGACGCGGAAATCATGTTCAAGGGAAATGATTGAAACTTACTCTAAAGTTCGATGCATCTTATCTTTCAAAAAAAAAAGTTTCCATCTTAAAAGATATCGTTAAAATCATTTATATGATTGAAACTTACTCTAAAGTTTAAGGGTATTTTGTATAATTTAACCTTTAACATATATGTGGTAGAATATTAATGGGACTTTAGAGAAAGATGGCAATATATAACAGAGTTAAACTTAAATTGAGATTTGAGAGTTTTTAAGACTTAATTAATAGTATATCTTGTACATAGATTAGGTTTAATGTCAGGTCTTATTTTTATTAATATTAGTGAGTTTAAATAATTTTTTTACTTTTTTTTTTTGTTAAAATTAGAAAGTGGATAATGGACGTTGAATTGAAGATAAAAAAATTGCAACAATTATGTAAGTCTAAAATTTAATTTAATTAAATTAAAAGTTAATAGTGGAAATTGATTGACTTTATCATTTTAACATGTTAAAATTGATCGTTTTTTCCTCTCAGTGTAATTATTTTGAAAGGTATACCTAATGACAATAGTTTTAAATATATACTTTTTTCCAATAGGCACTTTGGTTGAAAGAAAGTAATGTTTGATAAATTGATCAAAATAATTAATTTCTTTTAAATACTTTCAAATATTTATTATTATTTTTTTAAAATGAAAAATCTACCTTTTATTTTAGAATATTTAATTTTGTTCCTAATTAAAATATTTTTATATTAAAGACAACTAGAAGTTTTAAAAAAACCAATATGGAACTGAGGAGAAGGTTTATATGTATTACAAAAAGGAAAATATATATTTAGCCTCTTTGAAAACATAAAGTATGAAAGCACATTAAGATGATTATTGGTTTGTGTATCTAAAAAAGTTGCTTTTATGATTTGGAATTTTAAACAAGATATAGCTTTTTTTTTTTTTTCTCTCTTTTACTAAAAGAAGATATGGTTTTTTTTTTCTCATATAGCTTTTTTTTCTCTCTTTTACTTAAAAAAAAGATATAGTTTTGTTTTTCTCTTTTATTAAAAAAAAGATATAGCTTTGTTTTTCTCTTTTACTAAAACAAAGATAAAGAGGATGTAAAAGTGATGTTTTCCTTGAATTGATTTTTGATGATAACCACGTCCCTTCATTTTAATATTCAGTATGTTAATGTTAAATGAGACGAACATAAATATAGTTTAACTAATATTCATTATTTACTCTTTTATAGATGGAAGATTTGAATTTTCCACCCATTGAACTCAAAATAAAAAAGTGTTAATACTAAATAAGTTATTAAATAAGGTCATATAACTTCATAGTTAAATTTATGGGAAAAAAAATACAACTTTGATCCTTGAAGTTTTACTTAGGTTATGATTTATTCATGAATTTTCAATTTGGACTCTTTTTTCTCTCTTTTACTTAAAAAAAAGATATAGTTTTGTTTTTCTCTTTTATTAAAAAAAAGATATAGCTTTGTTTTTCTCTTTTACTAAAACAAAGATAAATAGGATGTAAAAGTGATGTTTTCCTTGAATTGATTTTTGATGATAACCACGTCCCTTCATTTTAATATTCAGTATGTTAATGTTAAATGAGACGAACATAAATATAGTTTAACTAATATTCATTATTTACTCTTTTATAGATGGAAGATTTGAATTTTCCACCCATTGAACTCAAAATAAAAAAGTGTTAATACTAAATAAGTTATTAAATAAGGTCATATAACTTCATAGTTAAATTTATGGGAAAAAAAATACAACTTTGATCCTTGAAGTTTTACTTAGGTTATGATTTATTCATGAATTTTCAATTTGGACTCTTTTGTCACTTATATCTGAAATTTTCACGTTTTTAGTCCTTTCCAATCCCATCAACTTTTTGGTATTGTAGCATATAGAAAGTTGATTGGACTATTATAAGAAAAAAAAAAGTTGATTGAACAATTTTGTCTTATTAATTTTTAGACTGACAAAGCATATTAATATATTAAGTTTTTTTTTTTTTTGAAATGATCAATATATTAAGTTTTTTAAACGTTATTATATGACAATAATATTTAATTAAATAATTTTTAATATCTACTAAAATTATCAATCTAAGCATAGTTCAAAACTGGTTACAAAATTATATATGTGTAAATGAGTTAAATGGTTAAATGTTTTTGTGTAGAGTACTATGGGAAGTCCAGTTGCGACCATAACTTCTACAAGGCAGATCCAATATGTGGCTACAGCTTCATGCAACAAACATGACCCAAAGTTGACATGGGTAGGGACGTTACTACATGCAAGCTTGAAACTTTTTGCAATATTATTCCAAAATTATAAGAATATTTTAAATATAACATCATGGGAATCCCTTTAAATTGACAAAATAACATATAGTTATAATATGGTTTTACATAGCTATTACATGATGTTGCCAATGAAAGCACAATAACAATGGCGATAAACATGATTGGACCAAAATATAGACTCAATACTATCCAAAATGTGATACGACACATGGCCTACCAAGCGATCATCTGTCAATGCCACTTATGTTGTTTCCTCACCTGCAAATGTTGAACTTCTCTTAGTTTCTTTAACTTCATTCTTTTCTCCTTACGGCGATGTCGAAAAGTCTTCTCTATCTCATAATCAAAATTGAATTTAGGTCTTTTGAGCATACACCAATCCAATCTGCAAAGAAATCCCTGCAAATAGAATTGATACCCTACGACAGAGAGATTTATGGTCGCAAACCGATCGCAATTCCTACTTTACAGAAACTGAAAATGTGTAATTCAACCGTTTTTCCAAAAATCTCCCCGGCAACGACGCCAAAAACTTGAAGAGTGTTGTGACACAAGAGACTACTAAGTGCAAGTATACACTATCAAGTAATAAAGTGGAGAGTACTTCGGATATCGTACCCAAGAGAAATGGTGACTAGTTGAAAAACACTCAATTTTGTAAAACAATAACCTCCTCTAAATTTGCAACCGAGGATGGTAACTGACGAAATAATTTGATGGATTTTTTTGGATTGAAGACAAGAAGATAAAATAAAGCAAGTAAATGAAAGTGGTTAAAGATATATGAGATAAGCAGGGAATTCAAATAGCATCAACCAAAGCATTAAATTACGCCCACCTTTGTGCTAGCAACTCACTCAGGCACGGCACATGGTTGGAGAATGCTATCTATAGTACCCACATAGACGTGGTGCAGACAGATTATTCCAGTTTGCGCCTGCAAATACCCTGACAACTAAATTGTGAGTTAAGTCCTATTCCTATTCAACTCCTTTGTAGGTGCCTATAGACGACTAAGTTAAATGTGTGTTTTGTAGATAATCAGGAAACCAAAGGCATTGGAAGAGCTTTGGTGTAAAAGGACTTAAAAAGGAGCACAATAGACCATACTTAGCCAGTTTGGAGTTTAAGAGAGGAGAAGAAGGTCATATGCCCAAGGAGGCAGCAGCCAAACACGACTAAGAGCATCTAAACACCATCTAAAACCCCCATTCTACCTTTAAATCCAAGGCTAGGCATCGAGATGTTGGGCAGTGATGTGCAGCAATGAGCACTTATGTCTTGATTCTAAAAAGGCTCGTTCCTTGAAGTTTCATCCATAACGTCGAGACGTTGTAAGGGCGCACGCCTTTCTTTCATTAGCTTCCGTCGTAATGTTGAGACGGTACGGACAACATCTCAACACTACCTACAGTTCCTTTAAATAGTTAACTTTTCTTTAGCTGAGTTAGGTTAGAATTTTCTATTCTTGCACTTTACTTTCCATTTGTTTTAGTTAGGATTTTAGATTATATAAAATTAAGTTTATTATGGAGTTTAGTTTAGCGCTTTTGATGTCCGGTTAGGGGTTTTATTGTTGTTCGAGCATTTTTTTGCATTTAATTTTTTAAAGTGAGAGATTATATACTCTTAATTGTATTGAGACTCTTTCAATGTTATATTGTAGTCTTTAATGCCAACCAGAGCATAACTCAACTGACATACAATTGTACTAATAACCACGAGGTTTGTAATTCAAATCCCCCCACCCCCATATTTGGATCTTAGGCACATAACTAGTTTAATTTGATCAAACATTGCATGTTGTCCATTTAAAGAAAACCAGAGTATGTTTACCAACCTTGAATCAATGGAGAAATTGGTTGGATTGTTTTGTTGTTTTTTTCACCAACGAGACACGAACCACCAAAGGATCTTCCTTGCTATCCTCAAGTCTTTAGAACGGATTGTGATATCCTCAAGTGATGGAATTTGAGAGAGAAACTTGAAGAACAAGCTTGCAAGGTGGGTTTTGGTGAGTTTTCAATTTGGCAGCATTTTCATATGTTTCAAGCTCAATTTCTTCAGTCATCTTCTTCCCTTTTATAGAGGGATTAGAGATGAAGGAAAGTTTCAGCAATTGACACTCAATCAACCAAAGATTAGTAGGAATTTTTGTGTCCAACATGAGGTGAGTGCATGGGTTTAGTCACCATGCACTCCACCTCCAAAAATTCAATCATTTTTTAATTTAATTAAATCCATAATTATCCTTAATTAGTTAGATAATTATTTGAATTTTAATAATCTGAAAAATTAAAAATTCAATTTTAAATTTTAAATTTTAAATTAATTCAAAATTAATTTAAAATTATTATTAAATAATTAATTAATTATTAATTTAATATTAAATATTAAATTAATATTTTTTTCACCAATCCCGAACATTTCCTAAATGTTACTTTCAATCCTGAATCTCTATTCATGTTATCGGTATTTAAATCATATTTAAATATTAAATACTCACCTAACGGTTTTCACAAAAACCCGACGTATCGACAACGCTTATCACCTCTATTCATATTTCTCAACATGAACTTAAAGTAATTCATATTTTATCCATCATATTGTTCTAAAGGTTAGTCTCGAGCTAGCAAGGGGACCTAATGGACCTACAGATCATGGGCTCCAACGGTACAAGGTTAAACTACCCAAACTCTTTTAACCCAGTTAACCAATATCCGTTAACTACCGGGGCACTCCACTATAGCCTAGTAGTTGAACTCCCCTCACTGTAGATATATTTGTGTCCACTCAATGTAACCATGATTAGTAAGTCAATCCTTCACAGGTCATTTGTTATTATAGATAGGTCAAAAGTATGTTTTACCCCTATAGCACATCTTAGTTCCTTAAGTCCATTGGTCCTCTAATGAAAAGTTTTGCTCATGGTCCAACCATTAAATAAGATCCCTCTCGGGCCAATGAGAGGGTGGGGCTCCTTGTGTCATGCCTTGGATTCATCACTTAAGGGAACAACCTCTCTACTATCCATGAATAGGGTAGGAGTGATGATAGCGGACAGAAATGTCGCTATTTTAGTCCCAATTTATTAAGCTTTTTAGTGTTTTAATAGTGTTTTTATTGAAGATATTTAATATATTTTGTTATTTGGTCTTTAGGAGCAAATTATGGATTTTGGTGAAAAAATTGCCCAAAAGGAGTCATTCAAGCCCAAATTCCATACATGGGTCAAGGGGAAGTCCAAAGAAGTCAAACATGAGGAAAAGGTCCAAAAAGAGTTGAAGTTAGCCCAAGAATTGAAGCCCAAACCGCACCTGAAAGTTCTAGAATTCGCCTAGCGTCGAGACGCTGTAGGGACAGTGTCGCGACGCTGTCCCATTTCTTGGCCGACAAGTCTATGACGTCACAGCGTCACGACGCTGTCCAATTTCTGGGCCTATAAATAGCACCCCTTGGTGCCCATTTTTACCATCAGTCATCATTTCCCTCATTCATTCATTTCTTTCCTTGGCTCCTTTGGAGCCTCTCTCAAGGCTTTCTAGCCTTTTTGAGAGTTCGTTTAGTGGGAAAATTTTAGGAGTTTTAGGGAGCACTCTAGGAAGCTCAAGGTGTGCTCGGAGGGACTCCAAGCGCCAGCGACGGGGTCTTCGACGGTCAATTCCTTCCCTTTTATTGTGCTTATATTTATGCTTTCCATTGTAACTTTTGTGAATATTTTAGCTATATATAGCTAAACCCCAATTTGGGGTCATGAAATGAAATTATAGTTAAATGTTGTTATAATTGCCTATCTCTTGCCCTTTTTACTAATTATTTGTATGGATGCTCGTAATGCTTTATGCGATCTGGCCAGTTGTGTATTGATCCGATTCTTAATGGAAACTCGACGAAGAGAAGTTAGGATAGATCATAACCCATGCAACTAGTTTAATTGCCCGTAGTGACAACCGGATTAGTTGATTAAACTTAGATTCCTAAAATGAATCAGAGCGTAATAATTAACGAATTTTAATGGCGCTAAGGACACTTAGGTTGTTAAAATGGATTAATTACAATTAGGGGAGACCGACAGAAGAACCTATGTGACTAACGGAGATTCTAGGATTAGAATTAGTTAGGCAATGGGATAGAATAATTATAACAATTATTTAGCTATTAATTGATTTTCAAGGCCCCACTTCCCATTAAAAACTCTTTCTCCACATTTTATTTTATTGATTGATCAATTTCACTCTTTAATTGCTTTAATTTGAAATTCATTTTAATTGCATGTTTTGGTCCCTAAATATTATTTCTCCTAAATATTTTTAGTGTTCAAGGAATTTTTGCTTTGCTTAATTTTCGCTTCGCCTCCTTTTGGATTCGATACTCGGAATATTTTCGTTTCACTATTACTTGTGACGACTCATGTTCTTGCGAATGATCGTTAATACACCAACAAGTGAATTCCATATTGCATTACTATGTTCCCAGCCATCCATCTAGTGTATCCCCAAAATGGGAGGATTATTGAACGGAATTTTATGACCACTCTCACCTATGCAGATCAAAGGATAACCCTAAACAAATAGGAGTTCATAGTAAGCTCAAGATTAAGATCGAGTTACCTAAGTTATCGCATAAAATAATCAGCCTTAACAGTAAACGACGTTATAAAATAAGAGTGACTTATTTCTCAATCCAGTCTTGTGTAAACTGATTGCGAGCATAGCTAGCTATTTTTCCCTAATTAATTTAGCTAGTCTTTTATATTTAAATGACCAAAATTATGCATTTTTATGTTTTATTTGTAGAAAATAAATATCGGAGCTAATTGAATGTTCCGGATGCGAAAAGTGGCCAAAGAAACGAAAAGAGTTGAAGTTTGAAGTGGTTTGACTAGAGCAAACATTGGCCCAACATCGAGACCCTATCTTCAAGGCGTCTCGACGCTTCTGCATTCCATCTTTGATCAGGCGCGAAAAGGTCACAGCATCGCGACACTCTCGACTTCCCCTCCCAGAATCCGCGGTATCGCGACAACGTCGCGACGCTGCCCCTATAGCGTTGCGACGCTGTGACGGAAATTTTCCCTATTTATATTTTGCGATTAGGTCTGATTTGGGGACTTCTTTTGGGAGATTTGGAGCTGAAAACTCAGAGAAAAACCCTCTTTGTAAGCTGAAGCAAGCGGTGGAGAGCGGGATTGTAGACTTTGTTCGTGGAGATCGTGACGGGGATGTGCGGTCTCGACCACCTAGTGTTTAATCTTCTTTCCCTCTTACTTTAGTTAGTTTTAATGGCTTTTTCATGCTTAGTTTATCTTGTAACGCCATGTATGAGTAGCTAAGCTTGTTACTTAGGGATTGATGTAGTCTTTTTAGTTTATGGATTGATTTATGGGTTGAATTGTGCAATTGTTTTATGTGTGCATTCTTAATTTTGTGTTTTCAATTAATTGGCCATTAGTTGAATGATCTAAGTGTTGAGTCTTGCTCGGGAGAGGGGATTTAGCGTAGACTTAATTAGAAAAGACGTAAATCAGAAAAGACTATTTGTCTTCCCAACACTCCTCTAACTTGAAATACACGAAAATTAAACAACCCCCCGCATACCTACCTCTTCAACCGACATAACAGGAAAACAGTATTTCCATGCATGTATGGACGCAAAGAGACACATGAAAAAGTACCTGAACTTGCCCTCATCATCAACATCAAAAGCAGTGTATGCACCTGCAAAAAAAAATGCTATGATGTTACACGATCGTACGAAATACTGTAAACACACTGTATGCATGTCCCCCCCCCTCCCGCATTGATGTATGTGCCCCCCGAAGTATATATATCAAAAAATACTTTGTACGCGTGTTTCTTAAACTTAACTTTGAACGTTATCTAAAACCCCAAACCTGGGTTTTTCTCGATAAGGGCAACAGAGAAAACAAGGATTAGTGCATATGACGCTTCGGGTGACCCTCTGATGGCAGTAAGTGCAAGTTCCCGCCCCGTCCATACCTTTTCATAATTGATGTTAACGTTGTGTTTCCTCCTCATATAGTTAATAACATCATGGGGTGACACTGATCCTTCAACATCGACTTAATCAATAATTGCGTGATTTTTTTTGGTGATGTTCTGCTGCAAAGTTAATCCGTGATTTCCATCTTGTAAATGCGCTGCATTCCCAGAGTGTGAATCTACCTCACAGTGGTCAGCCACAACGCATATGTCACTAGCCATCCCATCGCCAATGTTGGACATGACCCAAGTAACACCCCTGTCATTAGTGATCCGGATTATATTAGCCTTGTTGATACCATTCCTCTACATGGTTAACCGAGTGATCATGTGCTCGTCCGATGGAAATACCTTGCTTCGGATACATTCATTGAACTCTTGTATTGTGCATCCCTCCGGTACTGGCACACTGTCGGACTTAAACCCATTGTACCGATTGTTTTCATCTCACCTCCCACTGAATAGAACCACCACATTCAGCAAACCAACTGGCGGCATGGAGTGCATCTGCATCTGAAACCCCGAAAATACCTGTTGTATATTGAGCATACAGTGTGCAGCCTCTGTAAACCGAAGATGCAACACCTGGAAATTGAAAATACTTTGGTGTCAAATGAACGATGAACTCATCGATGGAAGAAAAAATCCAGATTTTTGATATCTCCCCAGATTAATTATGAAAAAAAATGGTCTTTAGTTATCTTAATATTAATGTAATATATGAAAGTTTTTTAAACTAAATTTGAAAACGATTTGAAAAATCTAATTAAATAATTTGAACCGGGATGAATGGAAAATCTGTTAGGAGGAAGTTTGGATACACCGTAGGCATGTAGGCCCCCCCCTCTGGTGTTTGAAAACGCAATAAGGGTAAATGTGGAAAATAAATATTGACAGTGGTCACGCCTTCCTCACGTGTGGCCATATTTTGTTTGTTTGTTTTTTTTGGCTATATTTCAGTTCCGCCCCCCACCAACCTGCCATATCCCCAAATTTCTCTTATTTCTTTAAGCTTTGAAGTTTCTTTTTTGGGCTTTTATAATTAAGCCCATTAGTCACGCAGGATTTAAATTCCGCCCCCCACCAACCTGCCATATCCCCAAATTTCTCTTATTTCTTTAAGCTTTGAAGTTTCTTTTTTGGGCTTTTATAATTAAGCCCATTAGTCACGCAGGATTTAAATTCTAAAAAATTAATGCCAAATGACATCCTGCATGAATTGAACCCACGACCTAACGCCCACCCAATGCCCCCTTACCAACATTCCAAGGATAAGTTTTATTATAAAAAACGATTATTGTATATTAATATTATAAACAGTCCCTTATATTATATTAAAAACATAAAGACGGGATAATTTGAGGGGGGCACTGGAGGGATAATAGCCCTTTTCGCAGCGGAAGACAACAAAGACCTTTTCGAATAAAACGCCGATTGGGATACCAATACGACGGCAAAGGAAAATAAATTTTACAGCGAACATTATAGAAAAATTAAGTGCTATAAAATAGATATAAGCATGCTAATTTACAAGGGAAAAATTCTAGATCCTAATCTAGAATTGGATCCTAATGATCCTAGAATTCAAGAACAACTTACCCTTGAAGATTTCTTGAATTGCTTCGCCAAAAACCCTTTGATGTAGTTGAAAAAACAGCAGCAAAATCACCTTGTCTTTGCTGGAAATTGAGACTCGAACACCACCAAAAGAATTTCACCGGTATTCTCAAAGCGAGTATTCGTTGGGAGCTTGTGGGAGCCCAAAAAATTCTAAGGCTCGGGAGAGGAAAAGACAGAGATTACTGGAGAGTAGTATTTTTGAGAGAGCAAGCGTGATAATTCTTTTTCTGCAGAGAACAACCAATTGACCATCGAATGAACGGTGAGGGAGAGCACTAATTTAATGGAGAAACTCCCTCCTAAAAAGCCTCATTATCACGCAAAACCCTAGGTTAGTGGGCTGACCATCTCTTACCAGTTATACTGATAAGTTAATAAAATTATCAATTAATTTAATCAATATTCATATAAATCAAAATTTATACAAATATTACCACTTAACCCATAGTTTTAATAAAATTCAATTAAATCAAATTTAATTAAAGTTATTAAAACTAATTATCAATTAATATAATAACAAATTAATATATTAATTAATATTATAATTAAATATCTCATATTTAATTATAACTCTCTCCAAATAAACTATAGTATTAATGTACATCTAATGTGCATTAATTATAACCTATAGTTTTAAAATGAATCATATTCATATTTAAGTTTAATATTCGAACACCTTCGAATATTCAATTCTCCCTTAGAATTTTACCTCAACGCTCCTAGTGAGCTACCGGTGGGACCTAATGGACCTACAGATCAGAAGCTCCAACGATATGAGATTAGTTGGCTAAACTCATTAACCAAGTTAATCAATATTCGTTAACTGTGGTTCACTCCACTAAAGAACCACAGCTGCACTCTTCTCACTGCAGATATATTTCTGTGTCCACGGATATCGACCGTCAACAGCGAGTTAGCCCTTCACGTGTGTTCGTACCCCAGCTAGGTCAAATTACCGTTTTACCCCTGGGCTGCCTCTTGATCCTTAAGTACCAGTGCTCCTCTAATGAACAACCTGTTTGTGGTCCAACCAACAAACAGAAATCCCTCTCGTGCCATAAAGAGGGTAGGGCCCATTGTTCAAGACCCGAAGACACCACTTAAGGGAACACACCTCTACTTACCCTCATATCAGGAAGGAGTGAATTCCATCTTGTAAGACTACGTTCCCAGCTCCCCACTCGGTCTTGTCCCCAAAATGGTAGGCTTATTGAGTCGGCGAACAGGCCACTCTCACCCGTACAAATCAAAGGACAATCCCTCATGGACAGGAGTCCATAATCCACTCAGGATTAAGGCCAAGTTGCCTAGGTCATCCTAGTGAAATAGAAACCAAACTAACTAACGGTGTTACAGTTAGTGGTTAACTATTTCGCGGTCCCATCTTCGTGCAAACTCATTGCACAGGATACCCCCACTCGCATGTCAACAACATGAACGCGTTGGATCACTACGTTTGTATCAATATACAAAGCGGGCCGTATCCATAGTGTCACCAGGATAAGGTACCCAGCCTTATCCCTATACTACAGACCCTTTAGGCTAAAACTTGAACATTGATCCCCGTATGTCCCTACATACTAGTTCAAGCCTCATTCTATTAGCCATGGATGTTTAGTTTATTGGATTAGGGTTAACAAGACAAGATATAATACAAACATTGAATAATACATCACTTTATTTATGTTCGGTCAAATGTACATTTACTATCTACGAGTTTTAGGGCATAAAACCCAACAAACTCCCACTTGAACTAAAACTCAAGTTACAGGGAAAGTATATACAATATAATCCAAAGCTGGAAACGGTACATGTATGTTGTACATTACATAAAAGGTAAATATACAAAATACATTAAACTAGGGCATTCTTACACCCATTACACATCTCCCACTTGCCCTAGATTACGCTATATACATATCTCGCAGACCTAGACTTTCTAGATGACCCTCGAACACTTTAGCCGAGAGGGCATTCGTAAACGGATCAACAATGTTGTGCTCGGAAGCGATCTTGGTCACGACCACATCTCCTCTTTGCACAATCTCACGAATCAGATGATACTTCCTCTCTATGTGTTTACCTCTTTTGTGGCTGCGAGGTTCCTTTGAATTGGCTACAGCTCCACTGTTGTCACAGTATAACGTAATGGGCAAGTTCATATTTGGAACAACTTCCAAATCTGTCAAGAACTTCCTTAGCCAAACAGCTTCCTTAGCGGCTTCACAAGCAGCTACATACTCAGCCTCCATCGTGGAGTCTGCTATGCACCCTTGCTTTATACTCCTCCAAACTACAGCTCCACCATTAAGGGTGAAAACTGACCCTGACGTAGATTTCCTAGAATCCTTGTCAGTTTGGAAGTCAGAGTCGGTGTAACCCGTGAGAACTAACTCCTTAGCCCCAAACACCAATATGTAATCTCTCGTTCTCCTAAGATACTTGAGGATTCCTTTAACGGCGGTCCAGTGGTCCAACCCTGGATTCGACTGATATCTGCTGACAATCCCTACAGCATAACAAATGTCAGGCCTCGTGCATAGCATGGCATACATTAAGCTACCCACGGCAGAGGCGTAGGGAATCCGTCTCATATCCTCAACCTCTTGAGGTGTCTTAGGAGACTGTTCCTTAGACAAGTGAACCCCATGCCTGAAAGGCAACAAGCCCTTCTTGGAGTTCTGCATCGAATATCGAGCCAACATCTTGTCGATATACGTCGCTTGAGACAGAGCTAGCGATTTGTTCTTTCTATCCCGAATAATCTGGATGCCAAGAACATACTGGGCCTCACCCAAATCTTTCATTTGGAATTGAGCTGCTAGCCATTCTTTTACGTCAGACAGATACCCTACATCATTCCCAATGAGTAGGATGTCGTATACATAGAGTACGAGGAAAGCTACTTTATTCTTGTTGATCTTCTTGTATACACAAGGTTCATCAACATTCTGGTCAAAACCAAAAGATTTGATCGCAGTATCAAATCTAATATTCCAAGATCG
This sequence comes from Luffa acutangula, assembly GCA_036850905.1. Taxonomy (NCBI): domain Eukaryota; kingdom Viridiplantae; phylum Streptophyta; class Magnoliopsida; order Cucurbitales; family Cucurbitaceae; genus Luffa; species Luffa acutangula. The sequence continues at coordinate 24,503,311 of CM072089.1, read as the reverse complement.
AGAAGCCTGTTTCAACCCATAAATGGATCGATTCAGTTTGCAAACCTTTTGCTCATGACCTTGGGATATGAACCCTTCGGGCTGAGACATAAAAATACTCTCGTCAAGATTGCCATTCAGAAAAGCTGTCTTGACATCCATTTGCCAAATTTCATAATCATAAAACGTGGCAATGGATAAGAGGATTCTTATGGACTTTAGCATAGCAACTGGAGAAAAAGTTTCTTCATAGTCCACTTCTTCTCGTTGGGTATAACCATTTGCTACAAGTCTTGCTTTGAAAGTCTGTACTTTCCCAGCAGCATCTCTTTTCCTCTTATACATCCATTTACACCCAATGGGTTTGACCCCTTCAGGTAGATCTACAAGTTCCCAAACTTGATTGAAGTACATTGACTCCATCTCAAGGTCCATGGCTTTGGCCCACTCGTCCTTATCTACATCATTCATTGCCTGACGATAAGACAATGGATCTTCTACGCCGTCATCAGGTATGACTACTTGTGTTTCTGTTAAACCCAAGTAACGGTTAGGTTGTATCACAACCCTCCCATTGCGTCGAAGCTCTCCCACTACGTGAGGAGGACTAGATTGACGAGAAGAACTGCATTCTCCAACAACTCTTGTTGAAGGACCAGGCTCATCAACAACTCTTGTTGATCCTTCTGTAGCTTCTCCTAATACTAACTTACTTCGTGGTCGATGATCTCGTATGTGGTCTTCCTCCAAGAAAGTTGCATTTGTCGATACAAATACTTTATTATCTTGAGGGTCATAGAAAAGACCACCTCTCGTTTCTTTCGGGTACCCAACAAATTGGCATATTCTCGTACGTGGTTCCAATTTCTTAGGATTTGTCACTAACACATGTGCAGGACAACCCCAGATTCGAAAGTAACGCAAACTAGGTTTACGCCCCCTCCATAACTCAAAAGGAGTTTCAGAAACACTTTTTGAGGGAACACTGTTAAGAATATGTACTGCAGTCTCTACTGCATACCCCCAAAACGAGCTAGGCAACTGAGCATAGCTCATCATAGATCGAACCATGTCTAACAAGGTTCTGTTTCTCCTTTCTGATACACCATTTTGCTGAGGTGTACCAGGTGCTGAGAGTTGTGATTGGATTCCATGTTCTATCATATAATCTTGGAATCTTTGATCCAAATACTCTCCACCTCGATCTGATCGAAGCATCTTAATTGTTTTACCTAATAGGTTTTCTACCTCAGCCTTAAACTCCTCGAACTTTTCAAGAGCTTCAAACTTATGGCTCATTAGGTACAAGTAACCGTATCGTGAATAATCATCTATGAAAGAGATGAAGTATTCAAAACCACCTCGAGCCTTTACATTCATAGGACCACAAAGATCTGAATGTATTAGTTCAAGTGGTTCTTTGGCCCTGTAACCTTTTCCAGTAAAAGGCCTCTTGGTCATTTTACCCTCGAGACACGATTCACAGGGTGGTAAAGATGTATCTTCTATGTCACTTAGAAGCCCATTTTTAACCAAACGATCGATCCGATCGATGTTAATATGACCAAGACGAAGATGCCAAAGATACGTGTTGTTACATAAAGGAGAAACTTTTTGCCTTTTGTTTTGCGTTTCGGCCGTTTTAAACATTTCATGACTTAAAATAGCCTTAGCATCATTTGGTCTTAACACAAATAAATTATTCTCACGCTTAGCAGAACAAATGAAAATTCCATTCTTTGAAATTAAAGCTTCATTAAGCAAGAAGGAAACTGAATAAAATTGTTCTAATAAAGCTGAAACAGAAATAAGGTTCCTTTTAATTCTAGGAACCAAGTACAAGTTCTCTAAAATTAAAAACCTATTTCTAAAGAATAATTTTGCAGCTCCCACTGCACGAGCTGAAACGACGTCTCCCGTTCCGACCTTGAGCGTCATTTCACCCTCTGCCAGCTGCTGGAAATTATTTCCCTGAAAAGAAGAACAAACATGATTAGTGGCTCCCGAATCCAGTATCCAGGTAAACTCATCATGTTCAACGAGACAAGTCTCTAACACAAGTAAATCGAATTTACCTTCTTTTTTTCTTCTCTTCTCAGCAAGGTAGCGGGGACAGTTGCGCTTCCAGTGACCATCTGCATTACAGTGGAAGCATCTGCCTTTGTCGGCCACGACTTTGGCCTTCCCCTTTCCTTGCACAGCCTGTGCAGGAGCCTTCCCCTTGTCTCCCTTCCTCTTTTGGATCTACTTCGATGAAGAAGCCTGGGGTACAGATTTAGTCCCTGAGGATGAACCCTTCAGGAACTTCTTCTTGGAATGGGCCACGTTGGCCTCTCCTTTAACCACACTCTTTCCCTTGCTCTTTTGTAGGGACTCATAAATCTGTAACTCCGAGAGGAGGGTAGTCAGGTTGAACTGAATCTTATTCATGCTCGCGTTCGTCCTGAAAGACAGATAGCTCGCCGGGAGCGAGTGAAGGATGAACGCAACCTGACTGCGCTCGCAGACAACCCCGCCATTTGCCTCAGCTATGTTGAATTGGTTAATCATGTCCAGGACATGTTCCCGAACAGATTGACCTTCCAGCATCTTGGCATTGAAGACGTTCTTCAAAGCGTCGTGGTGGAGCTGGTAGGACGGAAGTCCAAACATCTCCTGCAGGGAATTCATAATCTCCCTGGCAGTTGCCACGTTCTCGTAACGCTTGGCCAACACTTCAGACAAGCTGACCAAAATATAGACTTTGACCTTTTCATTGGCCTTGGTCCAGCGTTCGTAGGCGTCCTTAACTGCCTGAGCGGCAGTGCGAGGGGGAACGGGAGGACATTCCTCCGTTAAGACGAACCTTAAGTCCTCAACCACGAGTATTGTATTGAGGTTAGATTTCCATTGAGGAAAATTCTCGCCGGTAAGTTGTTCATTTTTAAGCAGGGAAATTATAGAAGAAGACATTGCTGAAAAACAAACAAGTGATCGTATTAGTTATCTTTGCCTTAACCCATCACACAAGCAATACAAACAATTGCATACATCCAATCAATTTTGCAAACAAACAATCAAAGAACCCTAATAAAACTATGATTGTGTTTCGCAACGATGCTTTAGAGGTTTAGAAGAACAGCCACCGAAGGGTGATCAGTTGTTCCTCCTCTAAAATGAGACTCTTCTCAGTCAATTTCTAATACCAGAATAACTCATATTCCATTAGATATTAACCACCGTTGTTCGGTCAAGGATTTGTTAACAAATTAACTCCTCCCCGTAAGTGTAACCCTCCCACTTTCAAATCCCAGAGGCACGGACCAACAGGCTACCGTTAGGAAAGACAACTGTTGGTAATTAGCCTAAGCGACCCTATCCTTTTCAGGAGTTCACGGTGTTCCGAATCCTATGATCAGGCCCTCCGAAGGGGTGGTTGCGCCGAGACAACACGCAGGCGAATCATAGGAATCTCACGTTGTAACCTAGGGGCGGAGACCGAAGGATACGTTGACACGTGTCCCGCGCTCCCACTTACTATAGTCATTTTCCCCATTCACCTTGGTATTGACCCATCCAAACACTCTCCGAAGGGAGGCCGCGCTAAAACGACACAAAGCCGAGCATGGATCTCACGGTGTGAACATCACAGGGACGCAGAAGCAAAACTCGATTTAAATCAAGTTTTGTAATTTTCCTCCCACTAAAGTAACCTATTATTAATTTTAGGGTTTGAATAAACCTAGATAAATCCGGCTAAGTCATTTATCTAAGTCTAGTCCTATTATAACTATTATAACAAGACCTAATGTCTAGGTGTATTAAACCAATTTAATTAACCTAGCGACATTATTCTAACATTAACCTGTGATTAATTCAACTCCGGTGTTCCAGATCAGTTCCCAGGTAGGAGGTGTTCCGTATACCGTCAACTTAAATACCTTCAATCCTTAGACAGAACTTCACCGGTAGAGTTCCCTTATAATCTCAGGAATGTTCGTCCTACTTAGTTCATTAAAACTATTTTAAAACTAAGTAAGATATTCTAATCCTATTAGAAAGTGATCTTAGGTCTAATTAATTTTAACCCATTAAAATTAATTCAATTTGACCTAAGATCCTATGCGAACATGCATATCTTGATTATAGATTGACGGTTTCTAATCATGAAATTTTAAACTATTTCAAAATTTTAATGATTAGCCCTATAATCATGCATACTATAGTTTTAAAACAATTAACAATCATATTCAAGTTAATGAAATTTAAACTATAGTACTTTGCATTGCATGATAATTAATATAACCCTTATATTAACCTATGGATGTATCATGCTCAATGCAATTTGATTTCCATTTAAATAATAAACAATTTTATTATAGCCAAAAAATGGAAAATCAACTTAGCATGCTGCAAACAAATAATTTTTTTTTTAATATAACTCTTATATTAAAACTATGTAATTGCATGCATCATACTCTTCCATGTTCATGAATTTAATATAACTCAACTATATATTAAATATCTCATGAAAAAACCATGCATTATCATCCAAAATTATAATCATATTATAACATCCATAATGCATGAGCATGCTTTATATCCTAAGGTGGGATTAAATTTAAATGACATCCACAAAGCATTTAAATAGCAAATAAATCGGTTTAATTGGCCCCTAGGATAATTAAAGCAAAAAATACACTAATTAAAGCTTTAAAACTATCCTATTACATAAAGTACAACTCCACAAATGGTCTAGGATCCACGAACCGACCCGAACCGCTTCGAACCGGGCTTGAAAATGCCGAACCGCCCATGAACCGAGTTGAACCGGACCAAACCGGTCCATAACCAACCCTAACCGCACGAACCAAACCACCCTTTAGGGTTTCAGCACACGTTTTCACGTAAAACAACCGCCGCACGAAATCGTGACAACGTCGAGACGTTGTGAAGATAGCGTCCCGACGCTGGCGCGATTTCAACCGTCTGGAGCGTGGAATCGCGACAATGTCGAGACGCACAAGGCTAAGCGTCCCGACGCTGTTGCGTCTGGAGCTGTTTCCTGGGCAGAACTGCGGCTATTCTTCACCAAAATTGCCGATTTTTGCACGTTCTTCACTGATTTTCAAGCACAAAACTAGACCCGGACTTTACAGACTCGATTTACAGAATATTTGCCCAAAACGCAGGGGCCTTTACATGATCAAATCATAAATAAAGCTGTAAATCTAAGGCCAATTGAAACCAAAACAGTTTATCGCAAACCATACATTCACAATGCAATTAATCCCACCAATCAAAACCAATCGTAAATCTCAAAACAACGTTTTAAATTCGAAATGGCTCTGATACCAATTGAAGGGATAATAGCCCTTTCCGCAGCGGAAGACAACAAAGACCTTTTCGAATAAAAGCCGATTGGGATACCAATACGACGGCAAAGGAAAATAAATTTTACAGCGAACATTATAGACAAATTAAGTGCTATAAAATAGATATAAGCATGCTAATTTACAAGGGAAAAATTCTAGATCCTAATCTAGAATTGGATCCTAATGATCCTAGAATTCAAGAACAACTTACCCTTGAAGATTTCTTGAATTGCTTCGCCAAAAACCCTTTGATGTAGTTGAAAAAACAGCAGCAAAATCACCTTGTCTTTGCTGGAAATTGAGACTCGAACACCACCAAAAGAATTTCACCGGTATTCTCAAAGCGGGTATTCGTTGGGAGCTTGTGGGAGCCCAAAAAATTCTAAGGCTTGGGAGAGGAAAAGACAGAGATTACTGGAGAGTAGTATTTTTGAGAGAGCAAGCGTGATAATTCTTTTTCTGCACAGAACAACCAATTGACCATCGAATGAACGGTGAGGGAGAGCACTAACTTAATGGAGAAACTCCCTCCTAAAAAGCCTCATTATCACGCAAAACCCTAGGTTAGTGGGCTGACCATCTCGTATCAGTTATACTGATAAGTTAATAAAATTATCAATTAATTAAATTAACAATTAATTTAATCAATATTCATATAAATCAAAATTTATACAAATATTACCACTTAACCCATAGTTTTAATAAAATTCAATTAAATCAAATTTAATTAAAGTTATTAAAACTAATTATCAATTAATATAATAACAAATTAATATATTAATTAATATTATAATTAAATATCTCATATTTAATTATAACTCTCTCCAAATAAACTATAGTATTAATGTACATCTAATGTGCATTAATTATAACCTATAGTTTTAAAATGAATCATATTCATATTTAAGTTTAATATTCGAACACCTTCGAATATTCAATTCTCCCTTAGAATTTTACCTCAACGCTCCTAGTGAGCTACCGGTGGGACCTAATGGACCTACAGATCAGAAGCTCCAACGATATGAGATTAGTTGGCTAAACTCATTAACCAAGTTAATCAATATTCGTTAACTGTGGTTCACTCCACTAAAGAACCACAGCTGCACTCTTCTCACTGCAGATATATTTCTGTGTCCACGGATATCGACCGTCAACAGCGAGTTAGCCCTTCACGTGTGTTCGTACCCCAGCTAGGTCAAATTACCGTTTTACCCCTGGGCTACCTCTTGATCCTTAAGTACCAGTGCTCCTCTAATGAACAACCTGTTTGTGGTCCAACCAACAAACAGAAATCCCTCTCGTGCCATAAAGAGGGTAGGGCCCATTGTTCAAGACCCGGAGACACCACTTAAGGGAACACACCTCTACTTACCCTCATATCAGGAAGGAGTGAATTCCATCTTGTAAGACTACGTTCCCAGCTCCCCACTCGGTCTTGTCCCTAAAATGGTAGGCTTATTGAGTCGGAGAACATGCCACTCTCACCCGTACAAATCAAAGGACAATCCCTCATGGACAGGAGTCCATAATCCACTCAGGATTAAGGCCAAGTTGCCTAGGTCATCCTAGTGAAATAGAAACCAAACTAACTAACGGTGTTACAGTTAGTGGTTAACTATTTCGCGGTCCGGTCTTTGTGCAAACTCATTGCACAGGATACCCCCACTCGCATGTCAACCACATGAACGCGTTGGATCACTACGTTTGTATCAATATACAAAGCGGGTCGTATCCATAGTGTCACCAAGATAAGGTACCCAGCCTTATCCCTATACTACAGACCCTTTAGGCTAAAACTTGAACATTGATCCCCGTATGTCCCTACATACTAGTTCAAGCCTCATTCTATTAGCCATGGATGTTTAGTTTATTGGATTAGGGTTAACAAGACAAGATATAATACAAACATTGAATAATACATCACTTTATTAATGTTCGGTCAAATGTACATTTACTATCTACGAGTTTTAGGGCATAAAACCCAACAGACACATCATGGATCCGCCCCTGGACCCGTGCGCTTGCGGTAGGAAAATTCCACATCATAAACATCTTTTACACAAGATGTCCCTACTCGCATGTCTTTACATGAACGATCCAGGATCACGTCGTTTCCCTTATTCCCAAAGTAGGCCGCATCCATAGTGTTACCAGAACAAGGTACCCAACCTTATTCATTTACTATAGACCATTTAGGTTATATACTCGAACTTGATCCCTGTCCATATTCACTATATAGTTCGAGTATCTCATGTTATAACCATGGATGTTTCTATTGGATTATAAGTTATAAATAAACAATTTCACTGAATGACATCTTTATTTATATAAAGGATAACAAAACTTGAGTTATAGGACATAAACCCCAACAATATTGTCAAAAAAAAATTGTAGTCTTTAATTGAATTTCCAAGCATATTTACTACTTGAATTGACATCTCAGTTAATTTGCATGTTTTGTTTGTTAAGCGTGAATGCATAATTCGTAATTATTGTGTCGAAACGTGGTTTTGTAGCAAATAATCTGGCTCGTGTGTGTGATTTTAATTTAATTATCTCGATTGTCTCTAGAACTTAATGCAATTGCTCTAATTTTTGCATCGAATGCTATCATGCCCCGTTTAAATTGAGAAATTTAGGATTGAGTATGATGTTGTTTTGATCAACATCACTTAGACTTAATTACATTTTCGACCTATTCGGATTAGTAAAGTGATAAGTCATGAGTTAAAATATATGTTTTTGCTAAAATCGATGATCACATTGTAAAATTAGCCTAATGAATCTAGAGCAACAATTGATAAAGCTTGATTGTTTTATGAGAAATTGTGCTGAATGACTACAAAAAAAAAAAGGCATCCTTGATTTTTTGCTACGGAAGTTCGAATTTTGTAGGTGTGGCTACCGGAATTTTAGAAACCGTTTTTCGTACTTTTTTGGACGTTTTTACCCCTGGTATTTACGGCTATATACAGACAGCGTTAACGTTTGTTTTTTTTCCACGCGGTTCGCGTGGCCCCTTTTTGCACGTTGGAAGAATCCCGATTTATAGGGAGTTCAGTTGGCTGTCTGTGTTCAACTATATAAAAAGATTTACCTATTTTTTAGGTTTAGGTTTCAGCGTTTCCAACGGTAAAAAAAGATTTTATCCCTCACATTTTGCCCTTCATTATCCATGTTACAAAAGGACAACAATAAGAGTTGTAAGTAGCAGTACACACAGACAGATGACAGTGCATATAAACTGCAACGTATATATAACTCATATGGGGGGTGAGACTGGGGTAAGTATGCATACACACAGAATTCATGCGGAACACGTATGTATGTAATACTATTGACAGATATCAGTTATGGCATTCATCAGGTATTTGCATCCAGGTGAACATTGTACAGGGGGTTATTATGGTTGCATATAGCAACACAGACAAAGACATAATGTATTTTTATTAGGCATTGCAGACATACATGATACAGGGGTGGTTAACTCAAATACAAATGGGGATTAAGTGTACACACACACAAGTAGACACATCAAACCATTCCATTGATGTATATAATAGTACAGACAAATCAAAGCATTTTTTTATTAGACATGTCAATGTGTATAATGTAGGGGGGACGCACACATACATATGAGTATACCACAAGCACACTTTTTCCAGAGAAGTTGGAATAACCATGAAATGGTATTTATCAGTACATACCGCTCTGGCAGGTTCAACAGTCAAATCAACACAAATCCCCCTCCACCAAAACCGCCTCCATGCATTTCCTCCCCACGTCCGTGCTTTTCGTCTTACAATAGAGCGGTATAATCGCGGATTGGAAGGAAAAAATGAATCCCTAAAATCGTGGGATTATGTATACGGTTGTTGCAAATATAAGGGAAATGAAGCCGTTATCTACATATCTTATTTTAAATTTTTTGGTGACAGTCGCTGTGGAGAAGAAGACTCAATGGAGCTTGCAGGTTGCGTAGAAGGCTCGTCGGAGCGGCGGGAGAAGCTCGTCGGCACGGCGGAAGTGGTTCGACGTCGGCGTGGTGTAGGAGGTAGGAAGCGTGATACACTGATTTTTCATAATTGCAACATTTAAGTTCATTTTTGTTAGTTGTTTCCAATTTGAGACATTTTTAACGCATTTTGCATGGGGTATATCTTTTGATTGAGAGGGCTGATTTTTCAATCGACGCATTTGAAAGGTGTTTCTCCTGTTGGTGGGGGTTAAATTTTACATGTTTCCCCCTAATACAGGTATCGATTATTGAGTTCGTCCCGTGTGTTTTTTCCAGAAAACAATTCTTAAGTACTAAGAATATGTCACAACTAGATTTTCAAATTAGGTTGGTTCCTTGGATTTTTTGAATCTCTAGCTTCCTAGAAATTCTCTAACTTTTTTAGGTAGGTTGGTTACTTGGATTTTTTTTAATTTCAAGCTTCCTAGAATTTCTCTAACTTTTTTAGATAGGTTGGTTCCACTTTTTTAGGTAGGTTCGTTCGTTGCATTTTTTGAATTTCAAACTTCCTAGAATTTCTCTAACTTTTTTAGGGGAATTTTCTCCCTCATAAACTCTGGTTTTAATTTTAAACGTTAGGAACACCTTAGACAGTTTGTTGGGGGCATTTTTGTCTTCTACAAATAGGAATTTATTAATCATAAAATCAATTAGCCATCTATTTAATTTATAAACTAGCCATTTTTCAAGCCATCTATTTATTTTTAGCCACTTTTCTTGTTGCCCCTTGTTTTATTTGCTTTCTTTTAAATTCGCGCATGCTACCCCCGCCCCCATTACTAAATAGCTCAAACTAAAAAGATAAAATTAACCAATTGCTTCCTATGTTCGACCCAAACCGTTACTACTGCAAGTAGCTTGGAAACAATTTAAAGATTTAATTTGGCAAGCCTTCAACAAGCACTTTGTCAATATTACTTAGTGATTTGTAAAAATATTTATTGAGGAGGAAATTAGGCTACGTAATACATGAAAATTTTGAATTTCTTCAAAATTTTAAGATGTCGGCCGAAATTTTACCATTCTTCCTTTATGTGTGGTTTAATTGTTCCTCCTCCATATTTTTGTGAAACTCACGGCATACACATTTAACACTGTGAATGACTAAATTGAAACTTTTTATACAATAGAAACAAATTTGGAAAAAAAAAAACAAACAATCAACAGGAAATAGAACATAAAATTAGTCTGCTAATTTTAAAAGATATAAACTCCCCTAAAGTATTAATGGCTCCGCTTCACCCTTTCAATTACATTGCTTAGAAATTTGAAGTATGCATGCCTCCATCTCTTATAGAGTATTAGACTATTGAATATTCCCCCGAAACTGATAATAAATTCAAAAGATATGCTGATAAACAATTCTTTTTTTATAAGGTTGTCTTCATTTTCATCTTCAACACGAATCTTTTGAATCACTTCTTCATAACACTTCTCAAGTGGAGCTCTGGTTAAAATTGAAATCAAATATTCTACAGCAAAAATCAGTTCAGTTGTAACTCTCAAGGAACAGAATCCCAACAAACTCCCTAACAAACTCTGTTTTATAAAGCAAGAGAGATGAGAAATCGTTTATCTGAATTTCCATGAGAGTACAAAGGAGAGTGTGTACCTTTTCAATATTCTGCTGATGAATAAAATTTACTTGTTGTCTTCAAAAGTGGATGTAGGCGCTCGACGCTGAACCACTATAAACTCACATGTTCATCTTCTTCTTTCTCTACCCATTTTATTTCTTGATTTTGATATCTGATAGCAAAGTAACTTGTTGCATTTCTTCTCAAGAACTTCTTCTGCCTTTTCGTTTTGCATGGAGGAAATGAAGTCTGAAAGGTAAAGTGAATTTTTCATTTTACACTCGTGTGAAGTGCTGCCAAAACGTGTAACAAAAACAACCTGAGTGGGATTTGACACCACGCATTACCCACTCACAACTGGTATCAGAGCCTTCAAGATTCAAGAACGGATCAAGAAAGACAGAGGAGCTGATTGAGAGAATGACTACTACAAAGTATGAGATCGAGAAATTCAATGGAAATAATGATTTTAGCCTATGGAGTAAAAGGATTCAGGTAATTCTTTTACAACAATCTGCACTTAAAGCCTTGGAAGATCCAAAGACTTTGCCAAATACGGTTACAAAAGTGGAGAAATAGAAGATGGAAGAAATAGCCTATGCTACCCTTATTTTGAATGTTACTGATAATGTTCTTAGACAAATCAATGATGAAACCACAACATTTGGTATTTGGAGAAAACTACAGACACTTTATGTTAAGAAAGACGTATCAAGCAAGATTTATCTTAGAGAGAGGTTGTTCACTTTCAAGATGAATGGTTCTAAAACGCTTGATGAGAATCTTGATGAATTCAAGAAACTCACCACTGAATTTGCAGTTGCTGGAGAAAGATGGGGAAGTGAGAGTGAAGCCACAATCATAATAAACTTTCTACCCGAGACTTATAAAGATGTAAAGAATGTACTGAAATATGGAAGAGATTCTATTTCTCTAGATTCAGTTATCTCATAAATTAAATGTAAAGAACTTGAGTTGAAATCAGAAAACAAAGGAAATGGAGGAGTCGAGTCTCTCTTTACAAAAGGTAAGAATCCTTCCAAGAAAAGCAGATTCTCAAAGGGTCACAAGAATTTTAAACGCAAGACTGTTTTGAAATGTTTCATTTGTCACAAAGAATGACATTTCAAAAGCAATTGTCCTCAAAGAAGGAAGGGAGACAATAGAAGAGGCAGGGAACATGGAAAAGGAGATGTCTCTATTGGGGAAAACACATTTGAATATTCAGAAGTGCTTGCAACCACTGAGGGGAAGGCCATAAAATAGGGAGTGGGAAAATTGAAGGAAGACTGGGTCCTTGACGCAGGTTGTACCTACCACATGACCTACTCAAAAGAGTGGTTTGTGACTTACAAACCATGTAAGGGAGGTGCTGTTTTTATGGGACATAACCATGGCTGTAAAGTTGTGGGAATTGGCTCAGTGGGATTGAAACTCAATGAGAATAGAGATATTCTATTGAGGAATGTGAGGCATGTCCCTGACCTGAGGAGGAATTTAATATCCATTGGAATGTGCTTGATGATCATGGGTGTTCCTTTAATGGAAAGAATGGAGTTTTTCAAATTTTAAAGGATTCCGACGTAGTTCTGACAGGAGAAAAGTCAAATGGGCTTTACATCTTGAAGGATGTTTCTCCACCAAACTTCGCCCTTGTTTCAGAATGTGATAAAACAGTAGAAAAGATTGAATTATTGCACAGAAGGCTATCTCACATAAGTGAAAATGGGCTGCAAGAACTTCTAAAACAAGGTTTGATTCAAACCAAAGGCATCAAGCGACTAAGATTTTGTGAACATTGTGTTTTTGGGAAATCCAAGAGTCCAAGAGGCTGAAATTCACTAAAGGAGAGCATACAACCAAGTCTATTTTGGGTTATGTTCATGCAGATCTATGGGGGCCAGCAAGGACTCCTTCATGGAGTGGTTCCAGGTATTTCTTGTCTATTATTGATGACTATTCTAGGAAGACATGGACTTTTATCTTAAAGACTAAAGATCAAACACTAGAGAAATTCAAAGAATGGAAGACTAGAGTTGAAAATCAAACTGATTGCAAAGTAAAATACTTGTGAACTGATAATGGAATGGAGTTCCTAGGGAGTTTGTTTACTGATTATTGTATTAAAAATGGCATTACACGACATAAAACAGTTAGCTATACACCACAACAGAATGGTGTTGCTGAAAGTATTAATTGAACAATTATGGAGAGGGTTAGATGTATGTTATCCGAGGCTAATCTTCCTAGTAATTTTTGGGTTGAGGTTGTTGCAACTGCAACTTATACCATTAATAGAAGTCCTTGTGCTTCAATTGATTTTAAAACCCCAGAAGAATTGTGGTCTGGTACTCCACCAGATTTATCAAATCTTAAAACATTTGGCTGCATTGGTTATGTTCACTTGAAGCAAGGAAAATTGGAACCTAGGGCAATTAAATGCATGTTCCTAGGTTATCCTGAAGGTATTAAAGGTTATAAGTTGTGGAATTTTGAATCAAAGAAGAGTATTATCAGCAGAGATGTAACTTTCAGGGAAACGGAATTTTATATTAATTCAGATAAAGAAAAACAACCAAGAGAGGAGCTTGAGACTACTAGAAATATAACCTTTGAGGTAGAATTTTTAAACAAGCCAAATTATATCGTTGAACAACAAGTAGCTACAGATGCTTCTCATGAAGTGACTAACGAAGCTTTGGAAGAAGCTAATGATCAGTTTCTTGATCATGAACAACAACCAGAAGAAATTCAAGAAGATCTAACAAATTACACTCTTTCTAGAGATAGACAGAGAACAACTGTGAGACCTCCAGCTAGATTTACACAAGCTGGTTGTGTAGCCTATGTCTCAAGTACAACAGATGTTTTGAATGAGGAAGAACCAAAGAGCTTTGAAGATGCTATTAGAGGGACATAAAGTTTGTAGTGGAAAAGGGCAATGGAAGATGAAATTGAATCCTTGTATAAAAATGAAACATGGGAATTAGTCTCTCCTCCTCCCAAACAGAAAATTATACCTTGCAAATGGGTATATAAAAGAAAGCCAGGAAAATTTGAAGAAGAAGGTATTAAATATAAAGCTAGACTTGTAGCGAAGGGCTTTATACAAAAGGAGGGAGTTGACTACAATGAAATTTTTTCACCTGTAGTCAAACACACATCCATTCGAATATTATTGGCGATTGTAGCTTGTTTTGATATGGAATTGGAACAGATGGATGTGAAAACTACTTTCCTACATGGAAAGCTAGAAGAAGGAACTTATATGGAGCAACCAAAGGGATATGAAGTAAACAGAGAGATGAAGTTAGTTTGCAAACTAAATAAGTCATTATATGGCTTGAAAGAGTCACCAAGGTGCTGGTACAAGAGGTTCGATGACTACATGACTAGTATTCAGTTCAAACGAAGCAAATATGATCCTTGTGTATACTACAAAAAGGAAGAACATGGTGGAAATATATATCTTCTACTCTATGTGGATGATATGTTACTGGCAGGAAAGTCTATCTCATAACTTTTAAAAATTAAGAAACTCCTCAATCAAGAATTCGATATGAAAGACCTGGGGCCAGCTAAAAGAATCCTTGGGATGGAGATTTCTAGAAATCCCTCAAATTTTGAGCTTTATATCTGCCAAAGTGACTACACAAAGAAAGTTTTAAAGATGTTCAATATGGCCTCTGCAAAATCAGTTTCTATACCCCTAGCTCAACATTTCAAGTTGTCCAAGGAGGATTCTCCTAAAGATGAAGAAGAAAGAAATCAGATGGAAAGAATTCCATATTCTAATGCTACGGGCAGTTTGATGTACTTGATGATCTGTACCAGACCTGATTTGGCTTTTTCATCTAGCCTAATCAGCAGATATATGGGAGAACCAGGGAGGAAACATTGGGAAGCAATTAAATGGGTGATGAGATAATTAGTTGGATCAACTAATCGTGGCCTCTCTATAAAAAGCCAGAAAATCAGAATCTTAAACTTTATGGCTACGTAGATTCAGATTTTGCAGGTGATCTAGATAGAAGGAGGTCACTTAACGGATACACCTTTTTACTTGGAAACAATGTAATTAGTTGGAAATCAAATTTACAGTCAGTAGTTGCCCTATCTACGACAGAGGCTGAGTTCATTGCAGCCACAGAAGCAGTAAAGGAGGCTACATGGTTACAAGGCTTAATTTCTGAAGTAGGCTTTAAACAAAGTACAGTAGACATATATTGCGATAATCAAAGTGCAATATGCCTCACAAAAAACCAATTGTTTCATGGTAGAACCAAACATCTTGATATCAGGTTTCATTTTATTAGAGAGGCAATTGAGAAATGAGTGGTGAATCTACAAAAAAAAAAAGACAGATGATAATGCAGCAGACATGATAACTAAGATTGTTAATCGTACCAAGTTTGAGCATTGTTTGAAGTTGCTCAACTTGGCAAACGCTCTAGATGAGTAAAATGTTGGGTTCTATGCCCTAAAACTCGTAGATAGTGAATGTAACCAATAACCCTAATCCAATAAACTAGACATCCAAGGTTGTAATATGAGTCTTGAACTATATGTAGCGACATATGGGATCATTGTTCAAGAGACAGCCTAAAAGGTCTATAGTATAGGGATAAGACTGGATGCCTTATCCTGGTGACACTATGGATACGGCCCACTTTGTATTTGATACAAACGCTGCGATCCAACGCATTCGTGTAGGAGACATGCGAGTGGGGGTATCCTATGCAATGAGTTTGCATAAGACCGGACCGCGAAATAGTAACCATTTGTTATAACACCGTTAACTAGTTGGTTTTCTATTTCACTAGGACGACCTAGACAACTTAGTCTTAATCCTGAGTTGATTATGGACTCTTGCTCATGAGAGACTGTCCTTTGACTTGTATGGGTGAGAGTGGCCAATACGCCGACTCAATAAGCCTACCACTTTGGGGACAAGACCGAATGGGGAGCTGGGAACATAATCGTACAAGATGGAATTCACTCCTTCCCGACTTTAGGGAAGCAGATGAGTGTTCCCTTAAGTGGTTACTCCGAGTCTTGAACAAAGGGCCCTACCCTCTCAATGGCACGAGAGGGTTTTCTGTTTGATGGTTGGACCACAAACAGGTTGTTCATTAGAGGAGAATTTGTACTTAAGGAAATAGAGGTAACCCAGGGGTAAAACGGTAATTTGACCCAGCTGGTGTTACGGACACTCGTGAAGGACTAACTAGTCGATATTGGTCTAGACCCGTGGACACAGAAAATATGTCTGCAGTGAGAAGAGTGCAACTGTGAGTCTATAGTGGAATGTACACAGTTAACGAATATTGATTAATGTGGTTAATGAGTTTAACCAATTAATCTCACATCGTTGGAGCTTCTGATCTGCAGGTCCATTAGGTCTCACTGGTAGCTCGTAAAGTAATTTGAGGCAACTAAGTAATAAATGTAAATTGAAAATGTTCAATTTACTAAGGGAAACAAATATAATATATATTGATATATTATTATGAGAGAAATTAATATTTGAAGAAGTTCAAATATAAATTTATGGAAGATTGAAAGAGTTCAAATAATGAATTAATTAATTTAAGTCCTAAAATGTGTTTGGGCAAAACTAATTAATTCAAGGCCGGAAATTAAATATGTGATATTTAATTGGTGGTTAATTAATTAAAGAATTCATTAACCATGAATTAATCAATTATGTAAATAATTAATCACTTAAGGAAGTGATTAATCATTTATGGGAATGATCTAATCACTTATGGAAGTAATTAGTCATTTGTGGAAAAGATTAATCAATTAGGGAATTGATTGATCATGATTGATTAATTAAGGAATAAGATTGAATCAATTTTGGAAAAGATTGATTTAATTGAATATTTTATTCATGGCCTCTCTTCTATAAATAGAACACTAGACCTAATTGGTCATGACACTTGACACTCTTGAAAGACAAGACCTAGAATTCTCTCTAGCCTCCCTCTTAGAGAAAGACTCCCACAAGTCTTTTGCCTCCTCGACTTAGAGACATACCGGTGTAACCTCTGTGGTGATTGTGTCAATCAAAGAAGAAATTTCCAGCAAAGAAAAACAAAGGCGGCTGCTGCGTTTTCGTTCGTGGAGCGTCGTTGGCGAAGAACGGTCAAGTCTTCAACGAAGGTTTGTAACGGTTCTTCCTCTTTTCTTTAGAAAAGTATTAAAAATAAATTTAGATTTATTTTAGCATGTTTAAACCAATTTTACAGCGACTTTAAAGGTTGTTTAAAGTTTTGTTTGAGTTATCGTAACGGTATTTTAATGTTAATTAATATACGGCGTAAGGTCCAATCGATGTGCTTCCACTGCGTGGGGACTTTTATTCCCTTCAATCGGCATCAGAGTCATCGCTGTCCCTATTAATTAATTTTGAAAGTTTCGATAGGCTCTAATAGGTGGGATTTATGCATAATGTATGTTCGGTTTGCATTGAACTGTTTGGGTTAATTTTATGGCCATAGATTTTATTTTTATGTGATTTTGATCATGTAAGGCCCGGTGTTTCGGGTATTTTTTGTAAAATCGAGTCCTATGTAAGTCCGGGTCTAGAATAGGTTTTTATGAGATGAAAATCGGAGCAATCGCCGCTGAAATCAGGGCCAAAATCGGAGAATCGATGCTGCTGCCGCCCAGATTCTGCCTTCAGACGCAACAGCGTCGGGACGCTACTTCAACAGCGTCTCGACGCTGTCTCGATACCGAAGGTGCTCGGTAAGGAAAGCACACAGCGTCGGGACGCTACCTCAACAGCGTCTCGATGCTGTCTTGATACCGCAGGCGCCAGATATGGAAAACGCACAGCGTCGGGACGCTATCAACATAGCATCTCGACGCTGTCACGATGGAGGCGCGCATTAGGGTTTCAAAAGGCGCGGTTCAAGGCGTGGCCGGTCCGGTTCGGACCGGTTCGGCTGGGCTGGGACCTATTTGGTCCGGTTCAGCCAATTTTTGGCATGGTTCGTGATTTTGGAGGCCGGTTCGAGGTGGTTCGGGGCGGTTCGTGATGTCTAGACCAATTCCGGAGCTGTACATGGATTTTTTAGGATAGAATTTAGCTAAATTAATGTAATTTAATGCTTTATTTTATCCTAGGGGCCAAAATTAACCGGTTCAATTGTTATTTACATGCTTTATGGATGTCATATAGAATATTTAATCCCACCTTTGGTTATAAACATGCTCATGCATTTTTATATATTATAAATTGTTATAATGTATGTTTAAATGCATGGATTTGTTTTCATATTTTTTAATATAAGTGTATATTAATTATAGGAAAAATTGGAAAGCATGAAGCATGTCATTACTTAAATTAAATATAAATAGTTATGTTTAATGTAATGAATGAAGCATGCTTGATTGATTTTCTTGATTGGCTTATAATTGTTATAATAAAAGAAAATCAAAATTGCATGAAGCATGAAACATCCATAGTTAATAATATAATTGTTATATTATTCATGCAATTGGTGTGGTTTAATTATTTAATTTGAATGAGATGGTTGAATGAATTAAACCCTAGATTCTTGATTATAGGATTAATCATTAAAATTTGAAATAGTTCTTTAATATTAATGATTATAAACCGTCAATCTATAATCAAGATTTGCATGCAAACATAAGATCATAGGATAAATTGGATTAATTTTAAATTGTTTAAAATTAATTAGACCTAGATCGATTTCTAATAGGATTAGAATCTTTTCTTACTTAGAATTAAAAATAGTTTTAATTTACTAAGTAGGAAAAACATTGCTATGATTATAAGGGAACTCCATCGGTAATGTTCTGTCTAAGGCTGGGGGTATTTAAGTTGACGGTTTACGGAACACCTCCTACCTGGGAACTGACCTGGAATACCGGAGTTGAATTAATCATAGTTAAATGTTAGCATGCAATGTCACTAGGTTTATTAAAAGTGTTTAATGCACCTAGATCTTTAGAGTAAAGACCTTACATTACTGAGGTTATAAGGGAACTCTCTCGGTAAAGTTCTGTCTAAGGTTGGGGGTATTTAAGTTGACGGTTTACGGAACACCTCCTACCTGGGAACTGACCCGAACATTGAGTTGAATTAACCATAGTAATGTTGACTTGCAATGTTGGGTTTATTAAAAGAAGTTTAATTCACCCAAAAGATTGCATCCTTTCCATAATTGTTATAATAGGATCAGACTTAGATAGATTGACTTAGCCGAATACTATCTAAGTTAAACAACCCTATATTAACCTTAGGACAATTTCAGTGGGAGGAAAATTACAAAACGAGATTTAAATCAAGTTTTGCTCCTAAGTCCCTATATTCACAACGTGAGATTCATGCTCGGCTTCGAGTCGCCTTAGGAGCGGCCTCCCTTCGGAAAGTGTTTGCATGAATCAATATCAAGGTGAATGGGAAAAATGTCTAGAGTAAGTGGGAGCGGGACACGTGTCAACGTATCCCTCGGTCTCCGCCCATAGTTCACACCGTGAGAGTCCTATGATCCGCCTGCAGGTTGTCCTGGCGCAACCATCCCTTCGGAGGGCCTGGTCATAGGATTCAGAACATCGTGAACTCCTGAAAAGGATAGGAGCTCTTAGGCAAATCACCAACAGTTGTCTTTCCCTTCGGTAGCCTGTTGGTGCGTGCCTCTGAGATTTGAAAGTGGGAGGGTTACACTTACGAGGATGAGTTAAAAGTGTTAACAAATCCTTGACCAAACAACGGTGGCTAATGTCTATAGGAATATGAGTTATTCTGGAATTAGAATTAGTTGAGAGGTGTCTCATTTCAAAGGAGGAGTGTCTGATCACCCTTCGGTGGCTGATATTCTAAACCTCTGAAACATCGTTGCAAAACTAAATCGATAGTTTTAGGGTTCTGTGATTGTTTGTTTTGCTAAATTGATTGGATTGTGTGCAATTGTTTGCTTGTAAGATGGGTTAAGGCAAAAATAACTAATACGGTCATTGTTTGTTTAAATTTCAGCAATGTCTTCCTCAATTGTCTCTCTGCTTAAAAATGAGAAATTAACCGGCGAAAATTATGCTACGTGGAAGTCGAACCTGAATACGATTCTTGTTGTCGTTGATCTGCGGTTCGTCTTAATGGAGGATTGTCCTCCAGCCCCTGCTCGTAATGCATCCCAGGCAGTTAAGGATGCTTATGACCGCTGGACAAAGGCCAATGATAAGACTCGAGTCTATATCTTAGCAAGCTTATCTGAAGTTTTGGCTAAAAGGCATGAGGGCACGGTAACAGCGAGGGAGATTATGAACTCTCTCCAAGAGATGTTTGGACAACCGTCCTACCAACTCCACCATGACGCTCTCAAATACGTTTATAGCTGTCGCATGAAAGAGGGCACGTCTGTTCGGGAGCATGTCCTGGATATGATGGTCCAATTCAACGTGGCAGAGGCAAACGGGGCGGTCATAGATGAACGTAGTCAGGTTGCATTCATCTTAGAATCTCTTCCGAAGAGTTTTCTACAGTTTCGAAGCAATGCAATGATGAATAAAATAACATTCAACCTGGCTAGCCTCCTAAATGAGCTACAGCTCTATCAGTCTCTTCTTAAGAACAAGGGACAGATAGAAAGAGAGGCAAACGTTGTTCACTCTAAAAGAAAGTTCGAGAAGGGTTCATCCTCTGGAACTAAATTTGTAGCCACTTCTTCAAAGAAAACTCAGAAGAAGAAAGGAAACAAGGGGAAAGCTCCCAGTACTGCTGCTAAAAGCAAGGGAAAAGCCAGAGCTATGGCAGACAAGGGCAAGTGTTTCCACTGCAATGTAGATGGACATTGGAAGAGAAACTGCCCAAAGTACCTTGCTGAGAAAAAGAAGGAAAAAGAAGGTAAATTTGATTTACTGGTTTTAGAAACATGTCTGGTAGAACATGATGAGTTTACCTGGATACTTGATTCAAGAGCAACTAATCATGTTTGCTCTTCTTTTCAGGAAAATAGTGAAAGGAATAAAAGTCCCCACGCAGCGGAAGCGCATCGATTGGACCTTACGCCGTATATTAATTAACATTAAAATACCGTTACGATAACTCAAACAAAACTTTAAACAAACTTTAAAGTCGCTGTAAAATCGGTTTAAACATGCTAAAAATAAATCTAAATTTATTTTAAAACTTTTCTAAAGAAAAGAGGAAGAACCGTTACAAACCTCCGTTGTAGACTTGACCGTTCTTCGCCAACGACGCCCCACGAACGAAAACGCAGCAGCCGCTTTAGATTTTCTTCGCTGGAAATTCTTCTTTGATTGACACAATAACCACAGAGGTTACACCGGTATGTCTTCTAAGTCTAGGAGGCAAAAGACTTGTGGGAGTCTTTCTCTAAGAGGGAGGCTAGAGAGAATTCTAGGTCTTGTCTTTCAAGAGTGTTAAGTGTCATGACCAATTAGGTCTAGTGTTCTATTTATAGAAGAGAGGCCATGAATAAAATATTCAATTAAATCAATCTTTTCCAAAATTGATTCAATCTTATTCCTTAATTAATCAATCATGATCAATCAATTCCCCAATTGATTAATCTTTTCCACAAATGACTAATTACTTCCAAAAGTGATTAGATCATTCCCATAAATGATTAATCACTTCCTTA
This sequence comes from Luffa acutangula, assembly GCA_036850905.1. Taxonomy (NCBI): domain Eukaryota; kingdom Viridiplantae; phylum Streptophyta; class Magnoliopsida; order Cucurbitales; family Cucurbitaceae; genus Luffa; species Luffa acutangula. The sequence goes on along the minus strand of CM072089.1, from coordinate 24,481,746 downwards.
AGTGATTAATTATTTACATAATTGATTAATTCATGGTTAATGAATTCTTTAATTAATTAACCACCAATTAAATATCACATATTTAATTTCCGGCCTTGAATTAATTAATTTTGCCCAAACACATTTTAGGACTTAAATTAATTAATTCATTATTTGAACTCTTTCAATCTTCCATAAATTTATATTTGAACTTCTTCAAATATTAATTTCTCTCATAATAATATATCAATATATATTATATTTGTTTCCCTTAGTAAATTGAACATTTTCAATTTACATTTATTACTTAGTTGCCTCAAATTACTTTACGAGCTACCAGTGGGACCTAATGGACCTGCAGATCAGAAGCTCCAACGATGTGAGATTAATTGGTTAAACTCATTAACCACATTAATCAATATTCGTTAACTGTGCGTACATTCCACTATAGACTCACAGTTGCACTCTTCTCACTGCAGACATATTTTCTGTGTCCACGGAACTTAGACCAATATCGACTAGTTAGTCCTTCACGAGTGTCCATAACACCAGCTGGGTCAAATTACCGTTTTACCCCTGGGTTATCTCTATTTCCTTAAGTACCAATTCTCCTCTAATGAACAACCTGCTTGTGGTCCAACCATCAAACAGAAAACCCTCTCGTGCCATTGAGAGGGTAGGGCCCTTTGTTCAAGACTCGGAGTAACCACTTAAGGGAACACTCATCTACTTCCCTAAAGTCGGGAAGGAGTGAATTCCATCTTGTACGATTATGTTCCCAGCTCCCCATTCGGTCTTGTCCCCAAAGTGGTAGGCTTATTGAGTCGGCGTATTGGCCACTCTCACCCATACAAATCAAAGGACAATCTCTCATGAGCAGGAGTCCATAATCAACTCAGGATTAAGACTAAGTTGTCTAGGTCGTCCTAGTGAAATAGAAAACCAACTAGTTAACGGTGTTATAACCAATGGTTACTATTTCGCGGTCCGGTCTTATGCAAACTCATTGCATAGGATACCCCCACTCGCATGTCTCCTACACGAACGCGTTGGATCGCAGCATTTGTATCAAATACAAAGTGGGTCGTATCCATAGTGTCACCAGGATAAGGCATCCAGTCTTATCCCTATACTATATACCTTTTAGGCTGTCTCTTGAACAATGATCCCATATGTCGCCACATATAGTTCAAGACTCATATTACAGCCTTGGATGTCTAGTTTATTGGATTAGGGTTATTATTAGGCAAAGACATATATAAAATATAAAATAACTAATAACAATTAATGGAAAAAATATATCAATATTATTTCATTAATATCCGGTCAACGGTTACATTCACTATCTACGAGTTTTAGGGCATAAAACCCAACAAATAGTTCCTTTCGGCAGCTGAACGATGGGGAAATGACACTCAGGGTCGGAACTGGAGAAGTCATTTTAGCTAAAGCAGTGGGAGCTGCGAAGTTATTTTTTAGAAATAGATTCTTACTTTTAGAAACTTTGTTAATCGTTCCCAAGATTAAGAGGAACTTAATTTCTATTTCATGTTTGATTGAACAATCGTATACAGTTACTTTTGATATGAATGAAGCGTTCATTTATAAAAATGGTGTACTTATTTGTTCAGCCATATTGGAAAATAACTTGTATGTTTTAAGACCAACCGAAAACAAAGCACTTTTAAATCACGAATTATTTAAAACTGCTGAAACTCAAAGTAAAAGGCAAAAGATTTCTCCATCAAGTAACAATACTCATCTTTGGCATCTTAGACTTGGTCATATAAACATCGATAGGATCGGTCGTTTGGTAAAGCAAGTTAGAAGATGATTCACTGCCACCTTGTGAATCTTGTCTCGAGGGAAAAATGACCAAGAGACCCTTTACTGGAAAAGGTTACAGAGCCAAAGAACCCTTAGAGTTAATACATTCGGATCTATGTGGTCCAATGAATGTAAAAACTCGATGAGGGTACGAATATTCCATCTCATTTATAGATGATTATTCAAGATATGGTTACTTATACCTAATGGGACATAAGTCTGAAGCCCTTGAAAAGCTTAAGGAGTTTAAGGCTGAAGTTGAAAACCTATTAGGTAAATCTATTAAAGTACTTCGATCTGATCGAGGAGGGGAGTATATGGATCAAAGATTCCAGGATTATATGATAGAACATGGAATCCAATCTCAACTCTCAGCCCCTGGTACACCTCAGCAGAATGGTGTGTCAGAAAAGAGAAATAGAACCTTGTTAGACATGGTTCGATCAATGATGAGCTATGCTCCATTGCCTAGCTCGTTTTGGGGGTATGCAGTAGAGACTGCAGTATACATCTTGAATAATGTTCCCTCGAAAAGTGTTTCTGAAACACCTTTCGAATTATGGAAGGGACGTAAACCTAGTTTGCATCACTTTCGCATCTGGGGTTGTCCAGCACACGTGCTTGTGACAAATCCTAAGAAACTGGAACCTCGTTCAAAACTGTGTCAATTTGTTGGTTACCCTAAAGAAACGAGAGGTGGTTATTTCTACGACCCACAAGAAAATAAGGTGATTGTATCGACAAACGCCACTTTCTTAGAGGAAGACCACATGAGAGATCATAAACCACAAAGCAAAATAATATTAGGAGAAGCTACTGAAGAATCATCAAGAGTTGTTGATGAAGTTGGACCTTCAACAAAGGTTGATGAAGGAACTAGTTCTTCAGATCCATCCCGTCCATCTCAAACGTTGGGAATGCCTTAATGCAGTGGGAGGGTTGTATTACAACCTGACCGCTACTTGGGTTTAACTGAAACTCAGGTTGTCATACCTAATGATGGCATTGAGGATCCATTGTCCTATCAACAGGCAATGAATGACGAAGATAAAGATGAATGGGTCAAAGCCATGAACCTGGAAATGGAGTCAATGTACTCCAATTATGTATGGGAACTTGCAGATCTACCAAATGGGGTAAAACCCATAGGGTGCAAATGGATCTATAAGAGAAAAAGAGATGCAACTGGAAAGGTACATACCTTCAAAGCTAGACTAGTGGCAAAGGGTTATACCCAAAAGGAAGGGGTTGACTATGAGGAAACCTTTTCTCCTGTAGCCATGTTAAAGTCCATAAGAATTCTTTTATCCATAGCCACATATTATGACTATGAAATATGGCAAATGGACGTCAAGACTGCCTTTCTGAATGGTAATCTTGAAGAGAATATCTTCATGTCTCAACCCGAAGGGTTCATAGCCCAAGGTCAGGAACAAAAGGTTTGTAAGCTCAATCGATCCATTTATGGATTGAAACAAGCGTCCAGATCATGGAACATTAGATTTGATACTGCAATCAAATCTTTTGGCTTTGACCAAAACGTTGATGAGCCTTGTGTATACAAGAAAGTCAATAAAAGGAAAGTAGCTTTTCTAATACTTTATGTAGACGATATCCTACTCATTGGAAATGATGTAGGATACCTCACTGACATTAAGAAATGGCTAGCAGCCCAATTCCAAATGAAAGATCTGGGAGAGGCTCAATATGTTCTGGGAATCCAAATCATTAGGGATCGTAAGAACAAAATGCTAGCTCTGTCTCAAGCAACGTATATTGACAAGATGTTGTCTCGATATTCGATGCAAAACTCCAAGAAGGGACTACTACCCTTCAGAGATGGGGTACACCTGTCTAAGGAACAATCTCCTAAGACACCTCAAGAAGTTGAGAACATGAGACACATTCCCTACGCCTCAGCTGTGGGCAGCTTAATGTATGTCATGCTCTGCACTAGGCCTGACATATGCTATGCAGTGGGAGTAGTCAGTAGGTATCAGTCTAATCCAGGGTTGGACCACTGGGGAGCGGTTAAGAATATCCTCAAGTATCTTCGAAGAACGAGGGACTACATGCTTGTGTATGGAGCTATGGATTTGATTCTTACTGGATACACTAACTCTGACTTTCAAGCTGATAAGGATTCAAGGAAATCCACATCAGGGTCAGTATTCACCCTCAATGGAGGAGCAGTAGTGTGGAGAAACATCAAACAAGGATGCATAGCAGACTCAACCATGAAGGCTGAGTATGTAGCAGCTTGCGAAGCAGCTAAGGAGGCAGTATGGCTCAGAAAGTTCTTGACTGATTTGGAAGTGGTTCCGAATATGAACGTGCCCATAACACTATACTGTGACAACAGTGGGGCTGTAGCCAACTCAAAAGAACCTCGAAGCCACAAACGTGGTAAACACATCGAGAGGAAGTATCACCTGATACGGGAGATTGTGCAAAGAGGAGGTGTGATCGTCACTAAGATCGCCTCAGAGCACAACATCGCTGATCCATTTACGAAGGCTCTCACGGCTAAAGTGTTTGAGGGTCATCTAGAAGGTCTAGGTCTACGAGATATGTATGCCATCTAATCTAGGGCAAGTGGGAGAAATGTATAATGGGTATAAGGATGCCCTAGTTCATTGTATTATTTTAATATACATGACATTTCCAGCTTTAGATTATTGCATTTACATCCCACTAACTAGTGTTTTAGTTCAAGTGGGAGTTTGTTGGGTTTTATGCCCTTAAACTCGTAGATAGTGAATGTAACCGTTGACCGGATATTAATGAAATAATATTGATATATTTTTCCATTAATTTTTATCAGTTATTTTATATATGTCTTTGTCTAATAATAACCCTAATCCTGGTGACACTATGGATACGGCCCACTTTGTATTTGATACAAACGCTGCGATCCAACGCGTTCGTGTAGGAGACATGCGAGTGGGGGTATCCTATGCAATGAGTTTGCATAAGACCGGACCGCGAAATAGTAACCATTGGTTATAACACCGTTAACTAGTTGGTTTTCTATTTCACTAGGACGACCTAGACAACTTAGTCTTAATCCTGAGTTGATTATGGACTCCTGCTCATGAGAGACTGTCCTTTGATTTGTATGGGTGAGAGTGGCCAATACGCCGACTCAATAAGCCTACCACTTTGGGGACAAGACCGAATGGGGAGCTGGGAACATAATCGTACAAGATGGAATTCACTCCTTCCCGACTTTAGGGAAGCAGATGAGTGTTCCCTTAAGTGGTTACTCCGAGTCTTGAACAAAGGGCCCTACCCTCTCAATGGCACGAGAGGGTTTTCTGTTTGATGGTTGGACCACAAACAGGTTGTTCATTAGAGGAGAATTGGTACTTAAGGAAATAGAGATAACCCAGGGGTAAAACAGTAATTTGACCCAGCTGGTGTTACGGACACTCGTGAAGGACTAACTAGTCGATATTGGTCTAGATCCGTGGACACAGAAAATATGTCTGCAGTGAGAAGAGTGCAACTGTGAGTCTATAGTGGAATGTACACACAGTTAACGAATATTGATTAATGTGGTTAATGAGTTTAACCAATTAATCTCACATCGTTGGAGCTTCTGATCTGCAGGTCCATTAGGTCCCACTGGTAGCTCGTAAAGTAATTTGAGGCAACTAAGTAATAAATGTAAATTGAAAATGTTCAATTTACTAAGGGAAACAAATATAATATATATTGATATATTATTATGAGAGAAATTAATATTTGAAGAAGTTCAAATATAAATTTATGGAAGATTGAAAGAGTTCAAATAATGAATTAATTAATTTAAGTCCTAAAATGTGTTTGGGCAAAACTAATTAATTCAAGGCCGGAAATTAAATATGTGATATTTAATTGGTGGTTAATTAATTAAAGAATTCATTAACCATGAATTAATCAATTATGTAAATAATTAATCACTTAAGGAAGTGATTAATCATTTATGGGAATGATCTAATCACTTATGGAAGTAATTAGTCATTTTTGGAAAAGATTAATCAATTAGGGAATTGATTGATCATGATTGATTAATTAACGAATAAGATTGAATCAATTTTGGAAAAGATTGATTTAATTGAATATTTTATTCATGGCCTCTCTTCTATAAATAGAACACTAGACCTAATTGGTCATGACACTTGACACTCTTGAAAGACAAGACCTAGAATTCTCTCTAGCCTCCCTCTTAAAGAAAGACTCCCACAAGTCTTTTGCCTCCTAGACTTAGAGACATACCGGTGTAACCTCTGTGGTGATTGTGTCAATCAAAGAAGAAATTTCCAGCGAAGAAAAACAAAGGCGGCTGCTGGGTTTTCGTTCGTGGAGCGTCGTTGGCGAAGAACGGTCAAGTCTTCAACGAAGGTTTGTAACGGTTCTTCCTCTTTTCTTTAGAAAAGTATTAAAAATAAATTTAGATTTATTTTAGCATGTTTAAACCAATTTTACAGCGGCTTTAAAGGTTGTTTAAAGTTTTGTTTGAGTTATCGTAACGGTATTTTAATGTTAATTAATATACGGCGTAAGGTCCAATCGATGCGCTTCCGCTGCGTGGGGACTTTTATTCCCTTCATAAAATACTAAGAAAAAGACAGCAGCTAGTAGAGTATTTGGTTCAAGGGGAAGATTTGTTAAAATTGAAATCAAATATTCTACCGCAAAAATCAGTTCAGTTGTAACTCTCAAGGAACAGAATCCCAACAAACTCCCTAACAAACGTTGTTTTATAAAGCAAGAGAGATGTGAAATCGTTTATGTGAATTTCCATGAGAGAGTACAGAGGAGAGTGTGTACCTTTTCAATATTCTGCTGATGAATAAAATTCACCTGTTGTCTTCAAAAGTGGATGTAGGCACTCAACGCTGAACCACTATAAACTCTCCTGTTCATCATCTTCTTTCTCTATCCATTTTATTTCTTGATTTTGATCTCTTATAGCAAAGTAACTTGTTGCATTTCTTCTCAATAACTTCTTCTGCCTTTTCGTTTTGCATGGAAGAAATGAAGTCTGAAAGGTAAAGTGAATTTTTCATTTTACACTTGTGTGAAGTGCTGCCAAAACGTGTAACAAAAGCAACCTGAGTGGGATTTGACACCACGCATTACCCACTCACAAGCTCCACAAAGATGGAAGTTTCCTTCCTAAGAAGAAGTTAGAAAGCTTTGAAGTTGAGTTCCCGTGGATATGTTACCTGAAAGGTTATTGTGTGACAAGTCCAATACACTCAAACTTGATATTTGAGACAAGCTAGATGGAATTGGACCAAAGAGATGATTTCTTGATAGATCCAAAGACTCCAATGAATGAATTTCGCCAATCTTATTTGGAATTCGCCCTGTTAGTTCATTCCTCGATAGATTCAAAGTAATCAAACCAACAAGCTTCGTGATTTCATCAGGAATTTCCCCAGTTAAATGATTGTGAGACAAGTCAATACCCTCTCCAAGTGCTAATACTTTCCCTAAAATGAATGTCTCTTTCCCTTTCCACACTATGAGCATATCTTCAGCTAATACAACGGTGTAACCAATATAGAATAGATCCTAATATTTATGACCACTTTCATAGTACCAATTGTAATAACTTTCAGATGAGTTTGATCTTTGTGTGAAGACATTCAAATTCTGAATGCAAGTTGGTATGCTCCATGTAATATTGTTGGATGAAATGTCCAATAGTTGAATACTTTGAAGGTTGCAAAGACTCGAAGGTAATCTTCCATGGAAGCGATTTTCCTTCAAAGTGAGACGAATCAGTTTGGTAACTTTGATCCAATCCAAGATGGTATTGTTCCAGAAAACCTATTGTTCATCGCATCCTACACTTTCAAATTTGTGAAGTTGGACCACAAAGGAAGTTCTCCATCGAATTGATTGTTGCACAAATAAAAATTGTTTAGTTGATGGAGACTACCTATAGAGCGTGGAATGGCTCTAGAAAAGGTATTATTGCTCAAATAGAGAAAACGTAAATTGGAGGACTCTCAACAATCAGGAAGATTTCCAGAAAAGTTGTTGTTAGAGAGATCCAATACCGACCGAGGGGACTTTGTGACATTACACAGACAACTAAGGTCGAAAAATTTATTATGTGCTAGACTAAGATATTCTACTGCTTGTAAGAGAAATTGTGAAATTTTACCCTCAAATTCATTCAACTCCAGAAAGATTAAAGGCGTATTTTTTAACTCTACTGATTGATTTGGGATTTCTCCCTTGATTTTATTATGAGAATGATTCTAAAGCTTTAAGTTTGAATTCGATAGGTTGTTCAGAAACCAATGGGGAATGATGTCTGAAATTTTATTATTTGAAATATCAAGAATTGAAATTTTGATTGCTAGAACTTAGAAAGATAAAATCCATTTGAAGAGGAGGAATTCAATTTGACTTGAGATTGAAAGTCAAAGAGTTTCCCGTTAGAAACAATACTCGTAAATTTGTAAGGTTTGAGAAGAAAGCTTCACAAACTTCACCTTCTAACAAATTATTATCAAGATAAAAGTTAGGGGTGTAAAATTCCCGGGTCGGGTCGGTTGTACGGACAAACCGACCCGACCCGACCCAGGGTCGGGTTGTACGGACCCTAAACCCGACCCGAACCGACCCGGTTCAGATTGACCCGAATCGGGGTCGGGTCGGGTCGGGTCGGCTGCGGGTTTTTTTTTTTTTTTTTTAGATAGTTCCTTAGTATTTCTCTCTTGTGTCATTACTCTAAGTATCATTCATAATATAACTTGAACTTCACTTTTCTTGTGTCCTTACTTTAAGTATCATTCATAATTATTTTGATTTTCAATTTCTCATTTACAAAACACATTCATTCTAGTTTGAAATAAAACACATTCCAACAACAATGGAAATTAAAACAGATCTATAAAACTAACTCATGAAATCTAGCATAATTACAAAAAATAAAAAAATCTTCAAAGTGATTTTGGCTCGACATCCTTTAGTCATTTTGCCCTGAAGAACCCTTGGCAGTCATATTCACTGCACCTCGCTTTTGCCACCATATGGAAACTCTAATCCACCAACTTTCAATTCAGGTGGCTCGAAGACAACTTGAATCCATTTATCATCCAGTACCTTCAATATACCTATAAATTCATATATCAAAATGCATAAAACAAAAACAAAAGATTACCCCAGAAAGGAAGGGATGAACAAGTTTACCCCAAAAAGTCATTCTCGATACAACTCCAGCTCCATTGTTAGACTTCAAGAGGCTAAAACAAAAACAAGAATTGTTACTTGAAGTTCAACATAAAATTAAATTCATATAAATAAACTAGATAAATGAAATTTGAGAGTAGAAATTTAGAACCGCTCAAGTTTTCAAAGGCAACTTCCATCTCATTGCGTATGTTTGTGAGTTCTAGACACAAGAAAAAGAAAAACAATTAACTTGATAAAATGCAAACAATGTGATAAACAATTTTTGAAGACAAGACATGTCATTCATTAATCTTACCTTCATCAATTTCTTCAGCTCCATCAATTTCTTCACTCATGTCATCAAGAGGTTTAGATTAAATCCAATTTTGAGCACAAATGAGGGCCTCTGCAGTTTGAGGAGTTAGTGAACTTCGAAATGGATCTAATACCCGTCCTCCAGTGCTAAAAGCTGATTCAGATGGCACAGTAGATATAGGAATGCTATAGATGTCCCTAGCTACTTGGCTGATAATCTTGAATCGAGCAGAATTTACCTTCCACCAATTTAATATATCAAAATTTTCATCCTCTACACAAGCTTCATCTAAATAACGAGCCACCTCTGCTTTACCATCATCTGGATCTTTTTTCTTACTTAAAAACATTTATTATCCACCAATAATAATAAGAGAAAAAGATGGGTGATTTGGAAACATGTTCACTGATTGGAGTTCTTAGCTTGGCAAATTTCATATTATTTCTGAAGTTTCAAAATATGTCGTGCCTAAAAAATTTTCATATCTCTTCATCATTGATCTCACGGATGTCTTTTTCATAAGATCCATGACATGACTCAAAACAGTCGTGGCATTCGGGTGGAGAAGCCATCAAAATCAATCGATATTAATTCTTAAAAAATGCAAAAATATGAAGCAAACAGAGCAACATAACATCACAGAGACCAGGACACAAGGCCAAGGCCAAGACCAGCAAGCTAAGCTAATGGTAAAATAATAAAAAACTCATCGTCGAGTTTTCTTTCCAAAGATCAAGAAACCTCGACAATCACAAACGATCTCAGCCACTTCCTTCAGTGATGGTCATAGGCATAAATAGAATAGAATAGAATAGTATACGAACATTACCTGCCAATCAAGTTCCGATCGCCGGCCCGCAGAGTGGATCCTTATCGCCGTGAATCCTTAGGTTTTCCAATCGACAATGCCAATTAGATGGCCAAGAAACAGAAGTTAAAGAATACGAAAGAACCCACACCCCACATTCCGAAACACAAAACAAATGCGACAAAGAGGCAAATCCAGAGCCACAATCAGCAAAATCAAAGCCAGAAAACAAAAGGGGATCAAAAAACGGGTGAAATTAACAAACACTCACTGTGTACGACGAAGCCAAACCGCCTGACTGCTGCGCACGCAAAGGAAGAAGAAGACGATGCTGCCCGAGAGAACGAAAAGGTCGAACCGCCTGACTGCTGCGCACGCAAAGGAAGAAGAAGACGATGCTGCCCGAGAGAACGAAAAGGTCGAACCGTCTGACTGCTGCACACGCGAAGGAAGAAGAAGACGACGCTGCCGGAGAGAACGAGAATATGGCGCCGCAGAGAGGAGAAAAGACCGAGAGAGAGATAGAACGAGAAAATCAGAATTCTAAACCCTAAATCTGCGTCTGCGTCTGCGTACTGCTTTATACTATGTTCGATCCAAAAAAATGCAAGGACCGAACCGAACCTTTCGGTTCGGTTCGGTTCAGTCACAAATAAACTTGAAAACCTAACCGAACCGAACCGGTTCGGTTCGGTTCGGCGGTTCGGTTTGGTTTTTTTCACCCCTAATATAAGTGTTCTAAATCAAATAATTGTCCGAAGGCTGGGGAAATAGTTCCATTCAACATATTGTCTTACAAACTTAATCCTCAGCTTAAAGATGGAAACATTGTAAAGTTTGGTAGGGATCCTATGAGTTTGTTTGATGCAAGGTCCAAATATTGTAATGAGTTCAATAATCATCGTGGAAAGATTTTGAGAAAATCAGATAGCAACCTTCCCAAATTATTATAACTCAAAGATAACTATAGACAAGATAGAGAGATTGATGGAGGAAATTGCTCAATACTGTTGAGCATAATGATTCTCATATAAATAATCAAGAAAGGCAACACGTGTAGCATAGCCATAGGCTGAATACTAACAGAAAATACAGAAGAAACAGAATGGAAATAAACTGAAAAATAACCACGATTACAAATTAACCAAGAGTATTAACATCCCCCCGCAAGTGAACAGAGGTTGGAGACCATTGTGAGCTTGGTTCTTAACCCAATGAAGCCTGGAGAATGAAGGCTCTTTGTAAAGATGTCTGCAATCTGATCTTCCGAAGGGACAAAACGAACAAGGAGTTGCTTGCGAACCACTCTTTCTCTGATGAAGTGATGATCAACCTCGATATGCTTCGTTCTATTATGCATAACGGGGTTGGCGGCAATATATGTTGCAGAAATGTTATCACAGAGTAAGAGAGGTGGAGCAAAGCAAGAAATACCAAGTTCGCCGAGGACAGACTGATTCCAAGCTAATTCTGCAGCAGCATTGGATAATCCTCTGTATTCGGACTCGGCACTTGACCTTGACACAACTTTCTGCTTGGAAGAGTTCCATGAAACCAAGTTTGGCCCCAGAAATGTGCAATACCCGCTAGTGCTTCTTCTATCATCGGGGCAACTAGCCCAGTCCGCATCTGTGTAGCATGATAAGGAGAAGGAAGATGACGGTGTAATAATTAAGCCCAAGGAAGAACTACCTTTGATGTACCGCAAGAGACGTTTGACCGCTTGCAAGTGAGAAGTGGTTGGAGCGTGTAGAAACTGGCATAACTTGTTTACAGCAAAGCTGATATCAGGACGGGTTAGAGTGCAGTACTGTAATGCCCCTACCAAGCTTCGATATTCCGTTGCCGAATCTAATGGTTCACCATCTGATAAAGATAGGGGAGGACCAGCAGACATGGGGGTCGAAGTTGGTTTGGAAGAATCCAAACGAGCTCGAGAAACAAGGTCCAAAATGTACTTTTGTTGTGAAAGGTGTAATGACTTACCTTGTCGAGCCACTTGAATTCCAAGGAAAAAAGATAGCTCACCCATGTCTTTAAGTGAGAACCGAAAGTGCAAAGCAGATATAAAATGCTGAACAAGACTATTACATGAGCCCGTAACTAAAATGTCATCTACATATATAAGGAAAATAACCATCTTAGAACTAGATCTGAAGATAAACATGGATGCATCAGCCTTTGAAGCAATAAACCCCCAATCCAAAAGACACGAGCTCAACTTGGAGAACCAAGCACGAGGACTCTGTTTAAGGCCATATAGTGCTTTGTGCAATTTTAAGACATGAGAGAGATTAGAGGTGTTCACAAAACCAGCTGGCTGCTTCATGTAAACTTCCTCCAAGAGGTCACCATGGAGAAATGCATTATGTACATCAAGTTGTCGAACCTGCCATCCACAAGAAATAGCCAAAGATAAAACAATGCGTATAGTGGTTGGCTTAACAAACGGGCTGAAAGTTTCGAAGTAATCTATGCCAAAAGCCTGGGTGTATCCTTGAGCAACCAAACGGGCCTTATACCTATCAATAGATCCATCGGGCTTAAGTTTAACACGAAAAACCCATTTACATCCCACTACTTTGCAATCATTAGGTAAAGGAACCAGGGACCATGTCTTATTACGAATCAGGGCCTCATATTCAAAGTTCATTGCAGCTTTCCAATTTGAGTCTTGTAAAGCATCTTTATAGTTCGTTGGTTCCCGAGGTATGCTAGCAACAGAAACATCCTTTGTCACTAGCCATGCTTTTGGTTTAAAAATACCAGCTTTAGACCTTGTGATCATTGGATGAGCATTGACCGGAGGGGAATGGTTAGGGACGTGAGGCTGATGAGAACAAGGTTCTGAGACTACAGGAGCAGGGGAGGTAGAATTATTGGAAACCGAAGGAGGAATGGAGCAAGGTTTCGAAGGTGGGGATTGATTAGACGGAGAGGAAGAGGAGAGGAATAAAGATGAGGAAGTAGATGGAAGGGAAGACCTTGGAGAATTAATGGAAACCGAGGGAATATGGACAGGAGCAGTTGTATTCTGTAAAGAGGGAGCAGTCGTGGGAGGCAATGTAATAGTAGAAACGGGAACAGATAGATTAGGGGGTGAAAATTCATTTACACAATGAAGGAGAGAACCAAGAGGGTAAGAAGGATCAGTAAACGAAGATTTAATGGAGGATATACCAGAGACGGACGAATTTTGAAAGGGAAAGCACAACTCATTGAAAATTACATGTCTTGATACATACAAACGGCCAGAATCAGTATCAAGGCAAAGATAGCCTCTGTGAGATGAACTATAACCAATAAAAACACATTCCTTGGACCTAAATTGTAGTTTGTTATCATTGTAAGGTCTTAGGAATGGAAAACAAGAACAGCCGAACGTTTTTAAGAGAGTATAATCAGGTGCACGACCGTATAAAGTGTAATAAGGAGAATTGAAATGCAAAACAGAAGATGGAAGTCGGTTGATCAGAAACACAGCGGTTTGAAAAGCATAAGGCCAAAAATGATGGGGAACAGAGGAATGAGCTAAAAGAGATAAACCGACCTCGACTACATGCCTGTTTTTCCTTTCAACGCTTCCATTCTGCTGTGGCGTGTATGGACATGAGATTCTATGTAAAATACCATGAGAGGCTAGAATAGGTGATGTGCAATTTGCTTACCGCAAGTGTACGGGTCAAGTAATAATATAGTGTTTTCGTGTAAAACGAGTGTCGTCCTCTGGATTGGTTTTCTAGCAAATTAAGTATCGTGAATACTTTTGTTCAATTTTATTTAGGGAGCAAAACTCAATGATAAAAGATAAATCTAATGAAAAAAAGTATAAAATAAAAGTGGAGACTCAAATGGAAAGATTCTTAGGGAATTGATTTCATTGATTAAGAATGAGGATTGATTAATAGGAATGAATTGACCGTGCAATTATTCTACAAGTCAAGGAAGCTTTTATCACGATTACCTCTCCCGAGTATAATTGATTCTCTTGCATATAAACTAACTTGATATCCCTATCTAAGTTCATTAACATGCAAGGCATTATTCAGTTCGGTCCTTGTTATGCTTCTAAAGATATTCCAAATCCCGTCACAAATTTAGAATTTCTACTCTAGTCATGCAATTAAACAAGGTAAGTCTTAGGCCAAATCCTCTCTCTCGAGTTAGATTCAACACTTAAATCATTCAATTAGTGATCAAGTAATTGAAAGCATTAAACACAAAATTGCATGCATAGAATAAAAGCACATTCATACCAAAAATTAATCCAACAAACTTAAACAATTACATCAATCCCTAAGACAAACAACTAGCAATTCATAGTCTTTAAACTATAAACACTAATTGAAAGAAAAGCCATAAAAACTACAAGAGTTAAGTGAAAGAAAAGGGAAAAACTCAAATCCGTCAAAACCGGCACGTCCCCGTCACGATCTCCACGTCTTCTCGCTTGATTCCCGCTCCTTGGCCTTGCCTTTAGCTCCCACAAAAGGTCTCTAGTCGAAATTAGGGCTAAAATCTAACCAATTGGCCTCCCCCAATCCGTAGCTGAAAAGAGGAATTTATAGAAAATCTCTCGGTAGCGTCGCGACGCTGTGTATATAGCGTCGCGACGCTGTCACAGCGTCTCGACTCTAAGGAGATAGCGTCTCGACGCTGTCTCTGTTGCCGCCCAATTCAGAAAAGGAAAGGCAGCGTCGAGACGCTCCAAGAGCAGCGTCCCGACGCTGGCCTACGGATGGATCTCTTTTGACTTCTTCTTGGTTGAATCTTTTCCGTTCTTTAGCCAATTTTCATGTCCCGAACACGTATTTAACTCTAATATGGCATTATAGCTCCAATCAACCATTTCCTACAAAATAAACAATAAAGCACAATAAAATGGCCCAAACATCATAAAAGACTAGCTAAATTAAATAAGTAAAAGTAGCTAGCTATGCTCGCTATCAATAGGGGACAAAGGTTTGAATTCAGTGCCCCCGTCAGTCTGAAGGGCTCTAATTTTGGAGTTAAACTGTGTTTCAATCATTATTTTGAAACGAAGAAAAATAGACACAACATCTTGTTTTGATTGTAATAAGTATAACCATGTAAACTTAGTGCAGTCGTCAACAAACAGCAAAAAATAACGAGCACCGTTGATGGACTTTAAGGGAGAGGGACCCCAAACATCAGAGTATACTAAACCAAAAGGAACGGGACAAGTATAAGGGGAGGGGAGAAAGGGAAGACGGTGACTTTTAGCTAATTGAGCGTGTGAGCAAAATTGTTTAGTAGATTCACTAAACTTAAGATTACAATTGCTAAGGACTTTCTTGACAATAGGAGACGACGGGTGACCGAGATGACGATGCCACAGCGAGAAATCTTGAAAAGTTGAAAGAAAAACAGCAGGCGTGGTCGAGGAACGAGAATGGATTATGGAAGGATGAGCGAAAACCTTGTACAGCCCTCCCTCAAGACGACCCTGAAGAATTATGTTCTTGGATTGGCAATCCTTCACAAAGAAATGATTCGAATGAAACTCAACAAAAGCACGGTTATCATTACACAACTTGGCAATGCTAATTAAATTATGAGACAGATGTGGAGTGTGAAGAATAGAATTTAAACGGATTGGAAAATTATGAGGCAGAGAATGAATAACAGATAAACCAGTATGAAGGACAGGGATTGTCTTACCATTGCCTACCACGACTTGCTCACCTCCAAAATACGGATTAGGCTGCTGAATGTTTGATAATTCCGGCGTCATATGATGTGTAGCACCGGAGTCCATATACCAGGCCTCATCAGGGTGAGTTGCGGACTGAATAGGCTGAACAGAGGAGGGATCGTGGGAGGTAGCGGGAGACACCGATTGCTGAACCGAAGACTGAGGAAATTGATGAAAGAAGGCCTGAGGTTGAGGGGTTTTGGGGGGAGCCTGATACAACGGATTATGACGGTTGTAGCAGACGAGGGCAGTGTGTCCGAGCTTACCACAAATTTGACATTGTGGGCGATTAGAGTTGGACGAAGGCCATTTGGGAGGTCTAGGGGAGGATTGTGGGCGGTCAAGGACGCCAGGACCAGGGAATGGAGAAGAGAAAGATTGAGGGAAGGGAAACGAAGAATTAGGCTTCGAAGAATTTTGAGAGGTGGGCGAAGGTTTCTGAAAACGCTTAGAAGAAGGAGACATTGAAAAATTTGCCAGGTTTGCTTGGACAAGGTTTAAAGTATCGACTGAGGACTGCTTTTCGAGGCGCGCTTCATAGGCTAGAAGAAGAATTCTAACATCTGCAAGAGAAACCAAAATCAAAATGAATTGAGAGAACCAAAATTAACTTCAGTGGAACAAAGATTAAGAAACCAAAGAGAACTCATGTTTTCAAAATGATCAAGAGTGAGATCTTGTAAATCGTTGTATCCAAGATCAAGGTAGGTAAGATGGTTATTGAAGTTAAGTAACCATAGAAAAAATGAAGAATGAAGATTATTGTTGTTTAGATCCAACTCGAGAGAAATCTAGAGAAATTTGTGAATGAATGAGATGGTAAGATGGGTTGTGGAAGATTGCAATTTTTTTAAATACAAACTTTCTAGAAGGGTAAGTTTGGTGATGGCACTTGTCCAATCATTAGCACTACTAAAATCTCCTCCACTCAAATATAAATGTTTTAGAGAAGGAAGATTGGAGATCCATTCAAAATTGCCATGAAAGTGGTTATATCGAAGATCCAGAGTCAACAATTTTGAAAGATTTCCAAGTTGAGGAGAAATGGGACTCTTCAACTGGTTATAAGATAGGTTGAGGTATTGTAAGTTGACAAGAGAACCAATGTTTTCAAGGATTGAACTTTGATAAAATAAATTGTGGCTCAGATCAAGATAAATGAGGTATGATAAATTAGCCAATGAAGAACCAATTTTACCCTCCAGCTTATGGTTGTGTTTATGTGGTCCATGGAGATCGAGACTAATGATATGTCCCTTATTGTTATTGCATCGAACACCTATCCAGTTGCAACAATTGCTATCACCTTTACTTCTCCATGATAGCAGTATATCATTTGGATCTGCAAGGTCATGTTTGAAAGATAAGAATGCTTGTCTCTCAATCTCTATACATTTACTCTCGTTCTTCTTTGCAAAGTTGAGATCCAATGCAAAGCATATGCATAGAGAAAGAAAAATGAATACATGGATGAAAATAAAATGCTTGATGGCCATTTCTTTGGTTGATGAATTATATTGAACAAAGCCAATAACACTTGGATTATATAATGTTGTTTCCAAACCTATACATTTATATTCAAGCTCCAAAACTTAAGATCTTAAAGTTGCACAATAAAGGGAGAAAGAAGAATTATAAAAGATAATTATTAAGCATGGAACACATTATTTAATATACTTTAATTATTTGGAACTTTGAAAAAAGATGTAGCTTTTTCTTTGTTTTAGAAAAGATAAACAGCATTTGTAAGTGCTTTCTCCTTTTGTACAATTGCCTAATTAACGCCCAATTTGATTTTTAATTTATCTCTGATATTGTAAAATTTTCAATTTTATGGGTATGAACAAAAATGTATTAAATCCATCAATAATCATGAAAATTCTTCAAGGATTTAAGAATATGGTACTAAAATAGCATTATTTATATGAATGGAAGGAATGTTGTCGCCAAAATCCATACCCAAGAAAATGCACATGTCCTTCACGTGACAGTAACGATAAATTTGTTTGAGGGGAGAAGACGTGACCAACAAGACAAGAAAACTCACATCGAGGCAAACCCTAGCTTTCACCTAGGCTCCTTCTCGAGGCTGAGGCTAGGAATTGGGCTCAACCCATATTTCCTTAGTCTTTCCTTCCTTGTGGGTTCAATGGTCTAGTGCTTTGCTGAATTAGGTCCATGTTGGATTTGTTCTCTCCTTGATGATTAGGATAGTGCAAAATTACCTATAATCGAGGATGAAAATATCACCGAAAATCACCAATTTATAAAAAAAAAAAAAAATCTCAAGGATCTGATAGAGATACGAGGATAAACATCTTTTTTACCAATTTATCGCAAAAAATAAAAAATATCACCAAAATATCGGTAAAATATCATTTTTACGGTATATCAAAGGCCCGATGTAGATTAACAGAGAAGAAACGAAATAGCAAGAAAAATATAACAGAAAAAGCGACAAAAAATTGACAGAAATTCGGAGAAAAATCAAACAAAAAATCGTGGAGAAATATGAATTCTTATTTGTTGCGTGTTTTGATATATTATTCGTAACTCTCCTCCATTTGTTGAGTACACATTTAATTTGTGCTTTCTTCCCTCATGGCATGGGTTCAAATCCTAGAGTGTTTAATTATATTTGTGTTTTTTTTTCTTTCCCTCCTCTCTCTTTCTTCATTCCACAACCCTAGTGTTCTCCTTCTTCTTTTTTTTTAATTTCACTTTTTTAAAAAAAAAAAAAATAGTACTTCATTACGCTACTTGGGCTTCAGAAAAAACGGTCCATCATGACCAGATTACAAATCCACTCTGGGAATTGATTGACCCAAATCTCACTACCTTGGGCCATCTTAGCTTTTTTTGCCAGAGCATCAGCCATAGAATTCATCCTTCTTGGAATAAAAAACTAAACGAAATTTCAATAAACCAGGACATTCTTTGCCAAATTAAATCCACCAAAATGGCCTCTTCATTCCAAGACTCTGATTTCCTCTGAATTAAGTTCACCGCACGAAAACAGTTTGATTCCACCATTACCTTCCAACATCCCAAAGAGAGGACCAAGTCCATACCCTCAATCAACGCCCAAAGCTCAACCATTTCTGGCGAATAATCCACATCCACCCCGATAGCAGTGTTGCCTTCTAGAGTGGGGTAAAAGTATGGCAAAAATAAACTCTAGAATACTGTGCAAGCATACACAATCCACAGCAAGTGAGATAAGTAATTTATCGTATCCACGAGGTTTTGAATAGATCCCACTTCACCTATCTTGTGTAACTTTTTAATGGTTTCAAGGTTGTTAAATTGATGGATTTTGATAAAATGTTGAAGCAAAAGAAATGACAGAACAGAAAATAAACGGATAAAGCAGACAGATTGGAAACGGGTGTTGGACAAGATTTTAGTAATTGTTTTAATAGATGCTCTAACAATATTATTGATTAGGCAATTCTCTTGCAGTCTTATCAGCAGGATCCTCCAGGAACTCTGGATTTTTTGGAATGTGTTTCAACTCCAATGACGTGTTACCGATCAAGCACTAGGCAACTGGTTATCCCTAACTCAGTCACTGGCGTCCACCAACACATAATGGTCTAGTGTGATTAAATGTCAAATACTTCTCAAATCATCCCTGAAACTAAGAAGTGATATTCATACCGGCTGGCCAGGCGGGCACAAAATAGAAATAGACACAACAAATAAACAAGATGCTCAAATCAACATATATTGCATAGAGAATGAAGCACGACAATTACATAATTCCTAACCAACACCTAAGTAAATTTGGTTCATAAGGTTCATCACAACACACGCTACAATCTGAGCATGTGCATCCATAACTACAAGAAATTACAAGAAAAGATTAATTCCCTTGATTAGATCCGTAGTTGATGGTCTTCTTGAAGTCTCCAATCTTTCCTCCTCTATTCGGCTCCCAAAGATGGAAAGTAAGCCTCCACGAATGGAATAGGACTTTCCTTTCTTCAAATTGGAATATTTTTTACTTGAGACGACTCTTTCCTTTTATAGAGTGGAGTCAAACCCTAATTAGGTCAAACTTTACACGTGGAGGGTTCTCCAAGCTTCCTATATTAGAAATTAATTCAGCTAACGCCACCTCATAAAATGGATTACGTGCGGCTTACATGGCTATTTTTCCCCCTGCTTTGCTGGATCACAGATTTTGCTCCCTCAAGTAGCTCAACATTATTTTCTGCATAAAATAACTTCCAAAGCATCCATTCATCCAAATGGGTTAAAACATATAATATTCATCTAAAAGCAACCCTATTTAACACAAATGACATACAAATCACTATAGAACTAAGGCCTAAATAACTCCCTTTTTGGAGAGTTATCATACCCCCAAACTTGAACTATTGTGCATCCTGAGCAATACTTACTAACCTTCCTCTTAAGAATTCAAAACATTAGTCATAGCATAACTTTATCAAAACAGATAATTCAACACTACCTTCAACCTTTACATGAGCATTCTGCAAAACCAAGCACTATTGGAGCAAAATAATTCTTTCAGCATTGAACAGATAATCACCACCTTAACTCAATCCTAAGAACTTGCCACAGTCTAGCTCTATTATCAGACATATTTAAGCACCTTTTTAAGGGGTTTATGTTTTTGTTCTTCAGACTTAAAGCAGCCCTACAGTCATAAGCTCTTAAGCATGGGATGACCCACTTTATGGTGCAGTATACCCTTGCCTCAAACTCTTCACCAACTAGGCTAAATACTCATTGCTAGCTCAAAAATCTTTAGTCATTCTATCCCTTGCTTCTCAGAATGGCGACATTTTATGATGAAGCTCACCTAAGCCCTGGGAGACAGAAAACTACTAGATTATCATTCATCCTTCAAAACTTTTGCTCCATGAATTTTCTCAGCAAAATTTTCACAAAAAAAAAATAGCAATCATTTTTTTCTTATTTTTCAATATTTCCTAGGTCATCTTTTGATGCAAAGACAAATTGTGGGTATCACAAATGTCCCTGGTTACTCAACAATCTAGAAAAATAATTATGAAGGAGAGGAATGCTCGAGCAAAACAAGCGGAGTAGCAAAAAGTCCCCCAAACTTAAATTATTCATTGTCCCCAATGAATAAATTATACCCCTAAACTTGAATTTTTCCTATCTGAATTTTAAACTAAGTGTGGGACTAGAATTATGCTTAAGGTGGATCAAATAAGTCAACACTACCTCAGAATCTTCTTGCCGCAGAGATGACCAGGCTAAAAGAAATGCTCAAGCAAAAGGTTTCTGGAGATCAGAACACCTTGATCTAATTAAGCTAACTAGTCCAAGCTACAAAAATTCAGAAGAAAAAATGGTTAAGTTAGGAATGCTCAGTGCCATAGAACATAAGCAACTTTGGAATTTTCATTAAAAACAAAGAAAAAGATTTTCATCAGCAGATATTTTTGTGGCCTAAAAAAACCAGAAAATTCAAAAGAACAGTAAAAACATAAAAGCAAAAATATCAAAATAAACAGGGGTCAGCAATGCTCGAGCAATCAAAAATATAAGAACAAAAATAATGCTCGTCCAACTGCTCTTCCTTCATCAATCCTCTTGACCCTGCTCATCTTCCTCCTCTTCTTCTCTTTCTACTGGTGGCGGTGGAATCCAAGGACTAAACAGATCATCGGGGAAAGCACGGAAGGCCTGATATGGCTTAGAGAAATTTGATTGCAATGCCCTCCTAAGTGTGGCATCCCTCCTCTTAGCATAAGTCCAGTAGGTTGAGCCTGCCTCTCGGCATACTCTTGCCTACTAGCTGAAAGTGTCAGTTGCTCTAAAATCTAGTGGATGTCGCACACTAGCCCACCTTGGCGTGCCTCCTGCGTGCGCTGAAGCCAAGCCAAATTGGGTGTGTCTATAATCCCCTTGTCAAGTAGAATAACATCATCTGGACTCTTGGGCACTCCTGTCCTGCTGCACAACATTGTAATCGTGTTTGGGAAGAACAACTTTCCCACATTCTTACGCCAGCAATTGTAGATTTCATTCGAAATTATTTTAACAACATCTATACTCAAGGATCAAAGAATAGCAAATACCAACAACACTCTATCCCGGGATACTGTTGAGTCATGGGTTGTCGGAAGCAATCACAATTTGATGAAGCCCAACCATGTGTTAGCCTCACTCTTCAAGTAAGCCGCTTGAAATGTGCGCTTCTCCGTCTTCGACAACCTCCATTGGGCCCCTTCAATACCAACCTCCCTGACAGCCGCATTCAATTGATCGTTAGATGGTGCTACCACTATCTCATTAAATCCGACATGTGGAAAATCTTGGAGGTTGAAGAGAGAATTTATAGCTCATGGGCTTCAATCAACAGTAACCCCACGGACCATGGCTTGGAATCCCTCTTGATCATCAATGTTCGCGTAGAACTCTCGAACAATGTTCGAATTCAATGGCTCTAGTTTTGCACAGAATTGACTCCATCCATGATTTACTATTCCAGCCCTTAAGAATTGCGGTAAATCTTCATCGAAGCCTCTTTCAAATAAGAAATCCCTTTTTCAGCATCTCCCCGTATTTTGCTCTGTTGCAAGTTCATCTGTTGCTTCATCAAGGCTTCCTCTTCTGCTTTCTTTTCTGTTTCTTCTTTTTCCTTGTCCTCTGCCCCTTCTTTCTCTTGCTCTTCTTTCTCAGAATTTTCTTTCTCAGATTTTGTCGTCGACGGAGATGGAGTGTCTGTCCTGATCACCTTAATTCGCCCCGCCTTTTACTTCCTCAGCCTGAACCTGCTGCTCTTGGGTTCCCTGACCGTTTCCTTGCTCTTGCACATCTTCCGCTTGCTTCTCTTGTACCTCTTGTGGATTTTCAACTGTCGGTTCACTCTATTCAGCATCTTTCTTTTTCTCAGGTTCTTTTGGTTGCTCTTCCTCAACCACTTCTTCAGCAATGTCTTTAATCACTTTCCTTACAACCTCTACAACCTCAGCTCGCTGTTGTCTTCTTCGTCTCTTAGCCTCTCTCTCTTACGGTGTCTTCTTTTTCTTCATTTTTGTCTTCGGTGCCTTAAGCGTAATGGGCACTTCTTCTTCCTCAGCATCTCTCTCTTTCCTCCCTCTCGTTTTAGCCATTTCAGACTTGGAGAATTTCACAGTAAACGGAAGAAAGACAGAGAGAAAATAAAAAATAGCAAAGAATGAAGGCAAGAAGATGAAGTGAAACGAAACGTACCAAGGGTTTTGAATAAATAGGGCTCTAGCACTTTAAATCCTAACCGAAAGATTCTGCCCCAGTTAAATAAAAATTATCGTTTTAATTTGCATGTAATCATGAAAATTAAATTTCAAAACGGTAAAATTGTCCCCCGTGGTAAATCTTCCTTGCGCTGGCTAACGAATAGATCATTGGATCAACACTGCGTGACACGTGGAAGCGCCAGATGCTCCACACGGTTTACCTGTCCACGAAAAAATTAAATTCCAAACGGTAAAATTATTTAATTCACAATCAATTCCCTTAGAATCCGACGAAATATTTGATCCTTCCAACAGATTGCAAAAACAAACTGATCCGCAAAAGATTTTCTTCTAGAAGAATCTTGATACGGAAAACTCCAATTTAAATTCAAACCGCCAAAATCAAATCTCTCCTTTTTATCTTTAGCCGAATAAATTTGGAGATATATTATTAAAAGCCTAATTTAAATCAGAAATTTAAATAATGAAAATACAAACTGAGGTTAAATCTAAACTAAATTAATCTGATTATTAAAAATTAAATCAACCAAATCAAAAATAAAGAAACCGAAAATAAAATCTATAGAAATTAAAAATACCAACGAATTAGAATAAATCAGATAAGATTCAAATAAACCGAATCTAATTCAAAATAATTCGAATTAAAATCAAATCAAATCAGCGAAAAATAAAATCGCAACAAACCCTGGGAGCCAAAAATATTGCTATATGAAATGCTCCCGCAAGACTCTCGCTCGCTTATTCATCAACCAATTTTAGAGAAGGATATTTCGAACAAAATTCGTCTCCCCAGTAATGTTTCACTCGCTGTCCATTAACCTTGAACACTCGCCCATCTTTTTCATCTCTCAAAGTAATTGCTCCATGAGGAAAAACTTCAATAACAACAAATGGTCGAGACCATTTAGATTTTAATTTCCCAGGAAACAATTTAAACCTAGAATTATATAACAAAACTCTCTGACCCTTAACAAATTCTTTAGGTTTTATCTTCTTATCATGCCACCGCTTAGTCTTTTCTTTATATATTTTTGCATTTTCATAAGAAAACTGATGAAATTCCTCTAATTCATTAAGTTGCAGCATTCTTATTGCCCCTGCACGACTTAGATCAAAATTCAATTTCTTTAAAGCCCAAAACGTTTTATGCTCAAGCTCTAGCGGTAAATGGCAAGTTTTTCCATACACTAACCTATAGAGAGGCATACCTAAAGAAGTCTTATAGGTTGTCCTATAAGCCCAAAGAGCCTCATCTAACCGAAAAGACCAATCTTTCCTAGATGGATGGACTACTTTCTCTAAAATAGATTTGATTTCCCTATTACTAACTTCAGCTTGACCATTTGCTTATGGGTGATAAGGGGTAGCTATCCTATGCTTAATTTCATACTTAGCTAAAAGCTTAGTTAGAACATTATTCACAAAGTGGGTACTCTCATTGCTCACTAAAGCTCTAGGTGTCCCAACCTGCGAAAAAATGTGCGATTGGAGAAACCTTGATACCGTCTTAGCATCATTCTGATGAAATGCAATGGCCTCCACCCACTTGGACACGTAATCAACTGTCAATAAGATAAAAACATTACCATTAGAAGGGGAAATGGCCCCATAAAATCAATACCCCAAACATCGAATAATTCTAATTCTAAAATATAAGTAAGAGGCATTTCATCTCTAGGTCCTAAATTTCCTCTCTTTTGGCAAGCATCACATTGCTTGTAAAACCAATGGGCATCCTTAAATAAGGAAGGCCAGAAGAATCCATATTGCAAAATTCTCAAAGTTGTCCTCTGACTACTGAAATGACCTCCATACGACGAAGAGTGACATTGCTCCAGGATTTCCTTTGCTTCATCACCTGAAACACATCTTCGAATAATTCCATCAGAACACTGCTTATACATAAATGGCTCATCCCAATAAAAGAATTTTGCATCATGCTTAAACCTTTGCACATGTCTCCAATCCATATCAATAGGAGTGACTCATTTTACCAAAAAGTTGGCTAGATCAGCATACCAAGGAGTATTATTCACTACCTTTACCTCAACAACAAAAAGTTGTTCATCTAGAAATGAATCTGAAATGACAGATTGCTCTAGCAAAGATGATGTTGGATCAAGACGAGACAAATGATCTGCAATAACATTTTCCGATCCCTTCTTGTCTTTTATCTCTGAGTCGAACTCCTTCAACAACAAAACCCAACAAATCAATCTAGGCTTTGCATCTTTTTTAGACATCAAGTACCTTATCGCTGCATGATCTGTGAAAACAGTGACTTTGGTTCCAACCAAATACGGACAGAATTTCGCAAAGGCAAACACAATTGCTAACAACTCCTTTTCAGTAGTTGTATAGTTGATTTCTGCCTCATTCAAGGGACATGATTGAAACTTACTCTAAAGTTTAATTCATCTTAAAAGATATCATTAAAATCATTTATATAATACATCTTATTTTAAAAAATTTCAATGTTCATGGGTAAAACTGAAAATTTTCAAAGTCCAAGGACATGATTGAAACTTACTCTAAAGTTTAAGGATATTTTGTATAATTTAACCTTTAACATATATGTGGTACAATATTCATGGGACTGTAGAGAAAGATGACAATATATAATAGAGTTAAACTTTAATTGAGATTTGAGAGTTTTTTAGATTTAATTAATAGTTTATCTTGTTTATTGAGTAGGTTTAATGCCAGGTTTTATTTTTATTAACATGAGTTTGTTTAAATATTTTTTTTACCTTTTTTTTGGTTAAAATTAGAAGGTGGATGTGGGATGTGATTGATGTTGAATTGAAGATAAAAATTGCAACAATTATGTAAGTCTAAAATTTAATTTAATGAAATTAAAAGTTAAGAGTGGAAATTGATTGACTTTATCAACATGTTAAAATTCATCGGTGTAATTATTTTGAACGGTATTGTTGGCATAGAAATTTTCCAACCAATTAGAAATTACCACGTCATTATTTAATTTTGGGGTGTCACAAATTAATACATATCTCAAAATTAATTTTGACAAAATAAGAAAGGCCACGAGTCCTTTTTGTGGTCGTCTAATTGCGTTAATGGTCTTGATCAAATCCAACGATGATTTAACTCAAGATCGAATTATCATTTAGCCTAAAAATTCAATTTAGCCTAAAGTTCATGAAATTAAATTAAAGTATGATTAATTTAGGTTAAATTGGGTTCAATTTAAACCCAAGGTCATTAAGATAATTTGGCCTGAAGCCCAAAAATTCATCCAAGCCCATGGATGGGCCCAAGCCCAATTTAAGCCCAAGCCCATTAAAGCCGTTGGGAAACTCTATAAATAGGAGGCTATTGGGGTTTATGTCCTAAAACTCATGGATAGTAAATGTAACAAATTTATAATATAAAACTTATTAGAATAGTTTTTATTATGGTTGTCGAAAGATTTGTTTAACTATGTTTTTATTAACCCAAATCCAATAAAACTAGAATCCTTGGCTATGAGATGAATGCTTGAACTTTATGTAGTGACATATAAGTGGATCAGGTTCAAGTCCATAGCCTAAAATGGTCTATAGTATAAGGATAAGACTGGGTATCTTATCCTAGGAAAAACTATATGACAAGGCCCACTTTGTTTTAATACAAATGATGTGATCCTAAATCGTTCATGTAGAGACATGTGAGTGGGGGCGTCCTATGCAAAACAAGTTTGTATAAGACTGGACCTCGAAATAAGTCACTCTCACTTTATAACGCCGTTTACTGTGAAACTGACTATTTCAAAGTGATGACATAGGTAACTCGATCTTAATCTTGAGCTAACTATGAACTCCTGTTTATTCGGGATTATCCTTTGATTTGCATAGGTGAGAGTGGCCCATAAGCGCCGCTCAATAAACCTGCCACTTTGGGGATAAGACTGGATAGATAGCTGGGGACATAGTCCTGCAAGATGGAATTCACTCCTACCCGTCTTTAGGGATAGTAGAAAGGTTGTTTCCTTAAGTGCTAACTTCGAGACATGAACAAAGGTGCGTCGCCCTCTCATTGGCCCGAGAGGTTTTAGGTTTAGTGGTGGGACCACAAACTAATTGTTCATTAGGGACTCACTGGAGACTTAAGGAACAAGAAGTGCTATAGGGGTAAAACGGACTTTTGACCTTACTATAGTTACGAACAACCTGTAAAGGATTGACTTACTGATCACGGTTATATCGGGTGGACAGAAATATATCTACAGTGTGGGGAGTTCAGCTACGGGCTATAGTGGAGTGTCCCGTTAGTTAACGAATAATGTTGATTAACTAGGATTGAAATGAGTTCAACCAGTTAATCTCGTATCGTTGGAGCCCATGATCTGTAGGTCCATTAGGTCCCCCTGCTAACTCAAACGGATTAACCTTAGAACAGAGTGATGGAAGAATTTGAAAAACGTTCAAATTCATATTAGGGAGATATTGTTAATTATATTGGATATCATTTAACATAACGGTTTAATTGTTAATTAAACCATAATTTGAGAGAGTTAGTAATATTTAACTCCAACTTAAATATTACGAGTATGTATGTGATACATGTTTCAGATTGAACTCTACATATGGATTCATATTTGGTCAATCGGTTTTTGGGAAAAGTTGAAATTGGTGTATTGATTTAATTTAAACATTTGATGTTAAATTAAAACAATTATTATTAATTAAATTTTGTTTAATTAATTAGTTAAATTGATTTTAATTAAAGTTAATTATATGAATTAATTTTATTTAAAATTGATTTCTTGAAATTGGAATGAAAATTCAATTTTAGATTAAAATCAATTTTGAATGTCTTCATGGATTGACACCTTATACATACACCTACACATAATTTGGATTGTGTGTCTTCTCAAGCTTCAATTACATTGCATGCTTAGTCCAATATATACATGCTGAGAAGAGAATGCTTGGGGTAAAAGTTCATTTTGCTGAGAATGTATTGAAAAAGCAAATTTTTCTCTCAAAGAACCGTGGGTATACTTTTCTTGAAAACCCATTTCTCTCTCATTTTTCCTCTTTCAAATTCATCATGCTCGGGTTCCCACAAGCCCGTTCTAAGGCTGGAGAATAGCGGGGAAGATCTCGGTGGTTGTCTACGTTAAGATCGTGAAGAGAAATTTTCAAAGAGATCCACGGATTAAGCTCCATAAGGTTGGTTTTCAATTCCCATGTTTTTGTTCTTGTTTTTAGCATGCTTTAATCCACGAAATTAATGAAAATCGGTGCCTAAGATCCACTAACGCTTCCGCTCGAGTGTTCTTCACTCCATCAATTGGTACCAGAGCGTGGTTTGGGCACTTTATTTCCATTAATTCGAGTTTGGTGGGTGATTTTCGATTATTGAATCTGTTTTGGTTGCTAAAGTAGATGTTTCGGTTTTGGCATCAAATTAAGCTTTTAATCCTTGATTAAAATTGTAATTGCCTACATGTTTATGGGCATTAATGTCTTGGCAAGAGTTTGTATCAATTTGGGAGTCTTTAGAGTCGTTTTTAAGCTGTAATCGATCGAGGAAGACGAAGTGCTCGCTGGTCGAAAAAACAGAGCACGCTGTTTTCTGGGCTGTTGTATGAACAACGTCGGGACGCTGTTTATACAACGTCTCGACGCTGTTGCGTTTTCAAGCAAAATTCCAGCGCGCGTTTTTTATTTTGGCGGTGATTTAAATTAGTCGGTCCGGTTCATCGCTCCTTGGTCCGGTTCGGTTGGTTCAAGCCGGTTAAGCCAAATTTCAAGCCCCTTGGTTTGGTTCAAGCTCATTCTAGATGGTTCAAGTTGGTTCAAGCGATACGGGGCCGTTTCGGGAGCTGTCCAAGGCAATTTACTTATTTATTTAATTGTTATTGTAATAATTTAGCTTAATTAGTTTGTTTGGATGCCAAAACCGGTCCGCTTTAGTGTGTTTAATTATTTATGCATTAGGAATGTATGTTATAATTAAATTAGAATTGATTATACATAAAGTATGCCATATAGATTTAAAATCCCACCATAGGAAAGCATGTTCATGCATTAGTAATTAATTATAAGGGTTATAATAAAAGGAATGCATGTTAGGTTTCGTGTTAGATGCAGGTTGGTTGTTTTAATTTTTTCGTTTATGGATGTTTTATATAAGTGTTATATTAATAAACGAAAACGAACGAGCATGCAGCATGAAACCACCTTAGCATAGATGAATGTTATAGGTTGTCTATATTATAAATTGTTATAAAATCGAGATAGACGTTAAAACCTATAACAAAGATAAATGCATGCTCACTTAGGGTTAATGAAATCCAATTTCGAATGATTCGCATAGAATAGGTCGATATCTTGTAAAGCTAAGATTACAAGTGAACTCACCCGGCGAGATGTTGTCTAAGGCTGGAGGTATTTAAGTTGACGGTTTACGGAACACCTACTACCTGGGCATCGAGTCGATACTTGAGTTAGGTTAACCCGATTTTATGAGCATGCGTGAGAGATGTGAGGTTTTATCACCTAGACATCATAGCGTAATAGTTATGCCGTTGGAAATCACCTAGACTTAGGTTATTTCAAAACGTTTAAGCTTTTTGAATGGTGATTTATTTATATAACTTGAATTATGATTGTTATATGCTTTCATCACCATTAGAAGCATGTTATAGGATTAATTCATTAAAAGTCATAAATAGTTATAAGGTTAATGAATAGAAACCGTTAAACCTATAACAAAGAGTTGCATGTTAACATAGGATCTTAGGTAACACGAGTTAATTTTAAAACGTTTAAAATTGATTAGACTAAGATCACTGGTTTCTAATAGGATTAGAAGAGATTCCTACTTAGTGTTTTAATAGAATTAAAATTCGATAAGTAGGATATAAAGCCTTGGTTATAAGGGAACTCTCCCGGTAATCCGGTACCTGAGTTGAACTAACCATGGTCTTATTAGCATGCAATGTCACTAGGAAATTAAAAGGGTTTAATTCGCCTAGACATTAGAATAAAGACCTTATTTAAAATTGTTATATATAAGGCACTAACTTAGATAAATTCGTTTAGCCGGGATTTACCTAAGTAAAAGACCCTAAATTTTAAAATACTTAGTGGGAGGAAAAAGGTCTATGAAAAATCGTTTTCTTCTCAAGTTCTCCATAGAGTTCATACCGTGAGATTTATGCATAGCCTCTTGTTACTTTCTAACGTAACCATTCCATTCGGAAGGTGATTGCATAAATCAATATCAAGGTGAACGGAGAAAGTATCTATGTAAAACTTTTCTTCTCACGCTCTCCCTAAAATTCACACCGTGAGATCTATGCATAGCCTCTTGTTACTTACTAACGTAACCATTCCATTCGGAAGGTGATTGCATAAATCAATATCAAGGTGAATGGAGAAAGTATTTATAGTAAGTGGGAGAAGGAAGCGTGTCAACGCATCCTACGGTCTCTTCCATTTGTTTACATCGCGAGGTCTCTATGTTCGCCTGCTAAGCACACCCTGGAGCTGCTACACCATTCGGAGGGTTGTAACATAGGGATTATAGCACAGTGAACACCCCATAAGGATAAAGGATTTCTTAGGTTCGTTCCCAGCATTAGCTTTTCCATTCGGTAGCATTGTTGGGACTGTTCTCTGAGATCTAAAAAATGGAGGGTCACACTTACAAGACAAAACTAATGGTTAGCTTATTCTTGACCAAACAACGGTAACTAAACGAAATAACAAGATATGAGCGATTATGGTGTTAACTTTAGTTGAGAATGTCTCAGTTCAGAGGAGGACTAGTTGACCACCCCTCGGTGGCAGTTACTCTGAACCTTTGAAGTATCGTTGCAGAAGAATTATGATTAATAGGGCGCATAATTGCTTTTGCTAAATTGATTGGATTAGTAAAAGGGTTAATACATTAGACAACCCATTCAAAGTTTATTTGTTTATTTTTAGCAATTAGTAAAGGTTCTACAAAATGCCTCTTCATACGCAAAAATTTGTTATTGGTATAAAACATACTACTATACAAACCTTAAACACTATATCGTGGTAAGTGATATGGAAACGGTCTTAAAATGTAATATGTCCTCAAGATATTATATCTATTTCATTCTCGCAATGATCATGATAAATATAACGTAGATAATTGCCTAGCCAAAAGAACATGATTCAAGACTAGAAATATGATTTATTCGTCTTGAAAACGTTCATAGTAGGAATAGTGATTCAACCTGGATATTCGGTTCAGGACCCACTAAATCACGTATGTTCTTTTCAAGAAATAATTTACTAGCACTAGTTGTGAACTAGTTAAGATAACTCTTAGACTTTAAATAGAAGAGTTCATCTCGACTAAGGCAGTGGGAGACATAAAGTTATTCTTTCAATGAACGACTGTTATGGGCGATTATCCGCAAGCGCACGGGCCACAAGTAATATAAAACGGAAAGTATTCCGAGTATCGAATCCACAGGGAGGCGAAGCGAAACTTAAGCAATTAATTAAAATTCTCTTGAGCACTGAAAATACTTAGGTGAAATAATATTTAGGAACTACGCTCATGAAAAAGAATTTGAATTAAAATGACTTAATGAAAACAAATTTGATCAATCAGAAATAAAATGTGGAGAAAGAGTTTTTCTTGAAATGGGAAGAGGGGTCTTGAAAATCAATGATTAGCTAAATAATTGCTATAATTATCCTATCTCATTGCCCAACTAATTATAAACCTAGAATCTCCGTTAATCACATAGGTTCTCCTGTCGGTTTCCCCTAATTGTAATTAATTCATTTTAACAACCTAAGTGTCCTTAGCGCTATTAAAAATCATTAATTATTACGCTCTGATTCATTTTAGGAATCTAAGTTTAATCAACTAATCCCGGTGTCACAACGGGCAATTAAACTAGTTGCATGGATTATGATCTATCCTAATTTCTCTCCGTCGAGTTTCCATTAAGAATCGAATCATTACACAATTGGCCAGATTGAGTAAAGCATTAAGCACATCCATACAAATAATTAGGACATGGGCAAGAGACAAGAAATTATAACAATATTTCCACTAACATTTCATTTCAAGACCCCAAATTGGGGTTTAGCTACTCATAATATTCACAATAATTACAAGGGAAAGCATAATAAAAGGCATAAAGGAAAAGGAATTGACCGTCGAAAAACCCCTTGCAGACGCTTGGAGCCCCCGCTGACTACTCCTCGAGCCTCTAGAATTGCTCCCCAAAATTCCCCAAAAATTCCCACTAGAAGAACCCTCTCAAAAAGGCTCAAAAGCCTTGAGAGGGGCTCCAAAAAAGGAGTCTTAAGAAAGGAAAGAAAGGAATGAGTGAGTAATGATTTGATTGATGATTGAAATGAGGCACCAAAGGCTCCTATTTATAGGCCTGGAAAAGGGGTAGCGTCGCGACGCTGCCTTGCCAAGCGTCGCGACGCTACTGCGCACGCGGCTTGGGCAACAAGAAAGGGCAGCGTCGCGACGCTGCCTTGCTAAGCGTTGAGACGCTGTCCAGATTTTCCAGAAAAATCAGCTTCTTTTTGGGCTGATTTTTGGGCCTTCTTCATTTCTCTTGGACTTTTCCTCATGGATGTCTTCTTTGGGCCTTCATATGCTTCATACTTTGATTTGGGCTATAATTCCATCAATTTTGGCTCTTTTTCTCCCAAAATCATCATTTATGCTCCTAAAGACAAAATAACAAAATTCATTAAATATATTCATTAAAATCACGATTAAAGCACCAAAAAGCTTAATAATTTGAGACTAAAATAGCGACATTTCTGCTCGCTATCAACGACACATATGACTTAATGTATATGGTTCCTAAGATTACATGAAAATTTGATTTCAATATCTTGTTTTCTAGAACAAGACTATTATATTACCTTTTATGTATGAACCGTTCATATCGAAAAAAAGGATGCCAATATTTGTTCTGCAAACATAAAGAATAACATATACGTTTTAAGACTGATAGAGTCTATAGCGTTTTTAAATTATGAGGTATTTAAACTGTTGTGACTCAAAAGAAAAGGCGACGTGTTTCTCAAGGCACCTATCTTTTGCACTTGAAGTTAGGCCGAACTAAATTTCAATAGGATTGAAGGCTGACCTAAAATGAACTTCTAAACAGGTTAGAAGACGATTCATTACCTCCCTATAAGTCATGCCTTAAAATTTACTTAATATCCTTTTTGAAGAAAAAGATTATCGTGCAAAAGAAACCTTAGAGCTAATACATTCTGAATGTTAATACTCGAACAAGAATGAATAATTCATTTGTTTCATTAATGATTATTCAAGGTGCTCTATGTTTACCTAGTGCGTCATCCGAACTCTTGAAGTTTAGATAGTATAACACTGAGGATAAGATCCAAATTAGGTAAAAATAAAAACGACACTTCGATGCGATCAAAGTAGAGAGTAAATGGACTTGAAATTCCAGGTCTATTTGATAGAACATGGAATTATGTCCTAAATACCTAGTACATCATAGAAGAGTGATGTATCGGGAAGGAGAAACAGAGCCTTGTTAGACATGGTTCATTTAATAATGAGTTACCTAAACTCGTTTTGGGATATGTAGTATTGACTGCAAGTTAAAATACTAATATGGTTCTTTCAAAAGAATGTTTCTGAAACATTATTTGAACTCTGAAAAAGCATAAAGTGTGTTTATGTTGTTTCAGAACTTAAGGATGTCCTGCATATAAGACAAACCCGAATGAACTGGAAACCTTATTCGAAAGTATGCCTATTTATAGGTTATTCCAAAGAAACGAGTTATAGATACTTTATTAAGAAAGTATTTGTATTGACAGATGCATCTTTCTTAAAAGAAATCACGTTAGAAATTACATCCACACAGTTAGAGAGTGTTAAGTAAGTTGTATAGAAAAGCTATAAATATATCAACAAAGAGATGTTAATAAGATTTGTTCTTCAACAAAGGGTTGTCAATCGAGCTGACACATTAAGTGAGTCCAGTCCTTCTCAATTGTTGAGAGAGCCTCAATGCAGTGGGAGGGTTGTTAAACAACCTAATGAAAAACTGTGTGAGTTTAACTGAAACTCCAATTGCCATGTCTGATGACAATATCGAGGATTAATTGACCTTTAACGAGGTAATGAATGACATGGATAAGGACAATTAAGTCAAAACTATGAACCTGGAAATGGAATACGTATATTTCAATTCATTTTTGTATAGACCAAAAGAATTTCATAGTCCAAGATCTAGAACAAAAGGTTTGCAACTTTAACCAATCGATTTATGGTTTGAATTGAAGGTTTCGATCTTGGAACATAAAATTTAATGCATGATTAAACTTATGGTTTTAGACCAGGATATTGATAAATCATGTGTCAGTAGTAGAATTATAAATAGTGTAGTAGCTTTCTTAGTTTAGTATTGATTGATATCCTATTCATTAGGAATGATTTAGGTTATCAATACTGACATTTAAAAGTGAGCTAGCAGCCTAGTTCCAAATAATGTATTTGGAGAGGCTTAGTATGTTCTTAGAATCCAACCTAATTGGAATCACAAGAACAAATATCGCTAGCTCTATCTCAAGTATCTTATATGGGCAAAAGTGTTGGCTAGATATAAGATTAGAATTCCGAGAAAGGTTATTTACCTTTCAAATATGGAATTCATTTGTCACAGGAGTAGTGTCCTGAGACGCCTCAAGAAGTTGAAAACTTGAGACGAAATTCCCGAGCCTAGACAATCAGTTGTCAGGCTTAAGCATAAGGTATGCAATAAAGGATTGTCAGTAGATACCAATTTAGTCTAGAGTAAGACCATTGGACTACAATTCAGATATCCTCAAGTATCTTAGGAGAACGAGGGCTTATAGGCTCGTGTATGGTATTGAGGATTTGATCCTTACAGGATACACTAATTCTGATTAGCACACTGATTAGGATTCATGGAAATCCACATCGGCATCAGAATTCACCCTTAACAGGGGGCTATATGTTGGCGTAGCATCGAGTAAGGATGTATCACAGACTTCATCTTGAAGGCCAAGAATGTTGCTACTTGTGAAAAGCAAGTTCAGGAGTCTGTAGGACTTAGGAAGTTCATTTGGAAATTTGTTCCAAATATAAGACGAGTGTATAGAACAGAAACGTACATCTCATCTAAGAGATTATGAGTTGAGGGGATGTGATTGTCACGAGGAAATCCTCAAGAATAAAACATTGCTAAATCATTTACGAAGGCCCTCACGGCTAAAAGTGTTCGAGGAAAATCTTGATGGTCTAGGTCTACGAGTTGAACAGCCCACTAGAGTTTTAGTCCAAGTGGGAGTTTGTTGGGGTTTATGTCCTAAAACTCGTGGATAGTAAATGTAACAAATTTATAATATAAAACTTATTAGAATAGTTTTTATTATGGTTGTCGAAAGATTTGTTTAACTATGTTTTTATTAACCCAAATCCAATAAAACTAGAATCTTTGGCTATGAGATGAATGCTTGAACTTTATGTAGTGACATATAAGTGGATCAGGTTCAAGTACATAGCCTAAAATGGTCTATAGTATAGGGATAAGACTGTGTATCTTATCCTAGGAAAAACTATGTGACAAGGCCCACTTTGTTTTAATACAAACGATGTGATCCTAAATCGTTCATGTAGAGACATGTGAGTGGGGGCGTCCTATGCAAAAGAAGTTTGTATAAGATCGGACCTCGAAATAAGTCACTCTCACTTTATAACGCCGTTTACTGTGAAACTGACTATTTCAAAGTGATGACCTAGGTAACTCGATCTTAATCCTGAGCTAACTATGAACTTCTGTTTATTCGGGATTATCCTTTGATTTGCATAGGTGAGAGTGGCCCATAAGCGCCGCTCAATAAACCTGCCACTTTGGGGATAAGACTGGATAGATAGCTGGGGACATAGTCCTGCAAGATGGAATTCACTCCTACCCGTCTTTAGGGATATAAGTAGAAAAGTTGTTCCCTTAAGTGCTGACTCCGAGACATGAACAAAGGCGCGTCGCCCTCTCATTGGCCAGAGAGGTTTTAGGTTTAGTGGTGGGACCACAAACTAATTGTTCATTAGGGACTCACTGGAGACTTAAGGAACAAGAAGTGCTATAGGGGTAAAACGGACTTTTGACCTTACTATAGTTACGAACAACCTGTAAAGGATTGACTTACTGATCACGGTTATATCGGGTGGACAGAAATATATCTACAGTGAGGGGAGTTCAGCTACGGGCTATAGTGGAGTGTCCCGTTAGTTAACGAATAATGTTGATTAACTAGGATTGAAACGAGTTCAACCAGTTAATCTCGTATCGTTGGAGCCCATGATCTGTAGGTCCATTAGGTTCCCCTGCTAGCTCAAACGGATTAACCTTAGAACAGAGTGATGGAAGAATTTGAAAAACGTTCAAATTCATATTAGGGAGATATTGTTAATTATATTGGATATCATTTAACATAACGGTTTAATTGTTAATTAAACCATAATTTGAGAGAGTTAGTA
Organism: Luffa acutangula; assembly: GCA_036850905.1. Lineage (NCBI taxonomy): Eukaryota > Viridiplantae > Streptophyta > Magnoliopsida > Cucurbitales > Cucurbitaceae > Luffa > Luffa acutangula. The sequence continues at coordinate 24,445,168 of CM072089.1, read as the reverse complement.
ATATTTAACTCCAACTTAAATATTACGAGTATGTATGTGATACATGTTTCAGATTGAACTCTACATATGGATTCATATTTGGTCAATCGGTTTTTGGGAAAAGTTGAAATTGGTGTATTGATTTAATTTAAACATTTGATGTTAAATTAAAACAATTATTATTAATTAAATTTTGTTTAATTAATTAGTTAAATTGATTTTAATTAAAGTTAATTATATGAATTAATTTTATTTAAAATTGATTTCTTGAAATTGGAATTAAACTTCAATTTTAGATTAAAATCAATTTTGAATGTCTTCATGGATTGACACCTTATACATACACCTACACATAATTTGGATTGTGTGTCTTCTCAAGCTTCAATTACATTGCATGCTTAGTCCAATATATACATGCTGAGAAGAGAATGCTTGGGGGTAAAAGTTCATTTTGCTGAGAATGTATTGAAAAAGCAAATTTTTCTCTCAAAGAACCGTGGGTATACTTTTCTTGAAAACCCATTTCTCTCTCATTTTTCCTCTTTCAAATTCATCATGCTCGAGTTCCCACAAGCCCGTTCTAAGGCCGGAGAATAGCGGGGAAGATCTCGGTGGTTGTCTACGTTAAGATCGTGAAGAGAAATTTCCAAAGAGATCCACGGATTAAGCTCCAAAAGGTTGGTTTTCAATTCCCCTGTTTTTGTTCTTGTTTTTAGCATGCTTTAATCCACAAAATTAATGAAAATCGGTGCCTAAGATCCGCTAACGCTTCCGCTCGAGTGTTCTTCACTCCATCAGAGGCCTTGGCTCATTTGAAAGAAGCGGCAGAAAAATTGAAGCTCTCTGCAAGATCCTGAAGATTGAAGCTTCAATCCTCCCACAAGACTTTGAAGACCAAAATCTAGATTTTCCTGCAAGCTTGAAGATTGAAGTGAAGTCACCTAAAGACTGAAGACTTGAAGCCTGAAGTCTACTTCAATCATCCAGGAGAATCCTTCAAAGGTGAACAAACCTTCAAGACTCCGAAGATCAAAGTTTCTTGAAGACTTTATAGATCAAAGCTAGCTTGAGAGAAAGCATCAAAGGATTGTAACTAGATATTGTATTCCATAATTACTTACATAGAAATCAATACATACAAGAAATCGTTTTCCACGAATTAAATTTTCTCTTTGAAAATCTCGTGTGAACAGGTACACCTAATGATAATAGCTTTAAATATATTTTTTTTCAATAGGCAAAGAAAGTCATGTTTGATAAATTAATCAAAATAATTATTTTTTTTAAAATACTTTCAAATATTTATTATTATTTTTTAAAATGAAAAATCTACCTTTTATTTTAGAATATTTAATTTTCTTCCTAATTAAAATATTTTCATATGGAAGACGACTAAAAGTTTTAAAACATCAAATATGGAATTGAAGAGAAGGTATATATGTATTAAAAAAAAGGAAAATATATATTTAGCCTCTTTGAAAATTAAGATGATTTATGGTTTGTGTCTAAAAAAAATGCTTTATGATTTGGAACTTTAAAAATGATATAGCCAAGCTCGCTTTGAAGAGAGAAAAAAAAAAAAATCTTTTTTCTCTTTTTCTAAAAAAAAAAAAGATATAGCTTTTTTTTCCCATATAGTTTTTTTACCTCTTTTACTAGAAAAAGATACAGCTTTGTTTTTCTCTTTTACTAAAAAAAAGTTAAGAGGATGTAAAAGTGATGTTTTCTATGAATTGATTTTTGAAGATAACCACATCCCATCATTTTAATATTCATTATGTTAAAATGTTAAATGAGATATAATATTCATTATGTTAAAATGTTAAATGAGATGGACATAAATATAGCTTAACTAATGTTCACTATTTACTAAAAAAAAAAAAAGTTAATATTAAATAAGGTCATAAAACTTCATAGTTAAATTTATGGGTGAAAAAATTACAACATTGATACTTGAAGTTTACTTAGGTTATGATTTATTCATGAATTTTTCAATCTAGACTCTTTTGTCACATATATTTGAAATATTCACGTTTATAGTCCTTTCCAATCTCCATCAACTTTTTGGTATTGCAGCTTATAGAAAGTTGATTGGACTATTAAAAAAAAAAGTTGATTGAACAGTTTTGTCTTATTAATTTTAGACTGACAAAGCGTACTAATATATTAAGTTTTTTAAACGTTATTATGTGGGAATTTTTTTATTAATATTATAATTTTTTAAACTTATTAGAGTAATAAGTTTACCTATAAACTTATTGGAGTAATAAGTTTACCTATAAACTTATTGGAGTAATAAGTTTACCTATAAACTTATTATTTCAATATTGTTGTTTTTTTTCCAGCTCAAGAGACGAACTATCCGCGTGTCAGCTTTTGGGTCATTTTAAAAAAAAAAAAAAACAAAATTTGGTAGGTCGTCTCTTCTACAAATGGAATTTAAAAAACAAAAAACGGCAGTAAAGTAAGTCCCTGCACACTAGTTTTTTATATTTATGAATTTGGCACAATGGTAAAGTGATGTTGCTAGTATACTTGAGTGCGAGTGGGTTCAATTCTTGTCCAGTGTGAAATTTATTTTTTCTCCTTTTTTTCCCTTGCCTCTCTCTTTTTTATTTCCTTTTTAATTTTCTTTTTTTTTTTTACAATCATTTTTAATTTTCTTTTCCTTTCATTTTATTTTCAAAAATTGAAATAAACTACTTTGCTTTCCTCATGTTTTTTTTAAACAAATAGAGTAATTCTCCTCTCTTTTTTCTTTTATTTTTTTTTTAATAAATTAGTTACATTTTTTTTGTTTAATGTTTTAAACACATTAAATATTATATTGCAATTTATTTTTATTTTTTTAAGAAATTAAATTTTAATTAAGTGTATAACAAGGAAAAACGCTCTCTAGGAGCGGCGATTTCCGATGAGGAAAGGAGGCGTTTTCCGGCGCGATTTTAGGAGCCTTGGTCGGAATGGTCAATCTTCGGCGAAATCTTTGTAATTCTATTTGGGTGGAGTTCTAGCTATCAGTAGATATGTGGTGGCGGTTTTTATTTTTTCCTCAAGACGTTTTCGAATCTGGAGGATTCCTTCAGCGTAATTTCAGTCGTAGTACTGGTATACCAGGGGGTTCGTCGGAGCATTGGAATCTCATCGTCTACGGTGGTATCTCGTTTCTTCTTACCCTACTGCTATTTCTCCCTTTTTTATTTTGCATTCGATTCTATGAATCCTTCTGATTTGGTTGATGAATGGGTTCGCTTGAGCTTAACGGAGGAGGAAGAAATTACTTCGGTGACTGCGGATAGAGATGCGGTTGATAGAACTGGACAGCTGTTGGGATTTTGTCTTTTGGGCAAGCTGCTGTGTCATCGATCGTTGGGAGCTGAGGTTATGCGAAGGAATTTTAGGGTTGCATGGAAGGTTGATCAAGGGTTGTAGGTGGACAGGTTAGGCAAGAATCTGTTTATCTTCCATTTTGTGCTCGAGGCGGAACGAATTCGAGTTCTACGACAGGGGCCTTGGATTTTTGAAAATTTCCTTCTGGTCTTGGAGCTTCCAATTCGTGGTCTTAAGCCATCTGATTACCAATTTTCTTCTTCGGCTTTTTGGATCCATGTGTTTGATTAGCCTCTGGACTGGTTCAATCAGAGTATGGCAGAGCAAATTGGCAATGTCATGGTGTGTTTGAAGATGTGGACAATCGGAACGGATTCCTCTTCTAGGGAGCTAGTCTGAGAATAAGAGTTAGAATGGACTTGTCTCGACCTCTTCGGCGTAGGATTCGTATTTATCCGGATGGTCCCCTTATTGGGTTGTGGGTTCCCTTCAGGTATGAACGTCTTCCTGAGCTATGTTCGTTCTATGGTATTATTGGTCATGTATCGCGTGATTGTGCCCTGTCTCTTCGATCGGAATGGGGTTCTGGTTCAATCCCACAATATGGGGATTGGTTGCGTTTTTCAGGGAAGGGCATGATTCTGAATCACTTCACGGCAAGAGATGTTGGTCGTGCCTCTGTTCGAGAGCCGCCTCAAGGTCATCGCTTAACGATTGAGGTAGCTTTGATGTCGAATACCGTTGTTCCGGTAGATGAATTGCCAAGGCAGCCCCAATGTGGAATTCGAATTACGGAGCCGACTGAAGAGCAGTATCGGGGAGGATCAGCTAAGGGGTCACCGACATTGTATTCCTTGTCCGGAGGGTCGAACGTGTCCATCAAAGGCAAAGAAAAAGTTGTTGAGGTGGCGAGCAAGTACAGGGCAGGTCTCCCTCGATGGTTGCCAAAAAATTCTAATCGGAACAGTCTTCCAACTCCAGAAGTGACGGTGCAACGGGATCCTGTGCCAGTGACTGTTACAACAAAGGAGACAGAGAAATTAAAGCAAACGTTTAATGAAGGACCAAGTGATTTGCAAGGGCATTTAAGGCTCGTAACCTGCGTTTATCAGAAAATTTAACGACTTTATTCAATTCGTCTTCTTCAATGCTGGGGGATTTTGAATCGGGCCTTGAAAGTCAAGACGATGTGAATGGGCTGGTGGAGAGCGATCCTGAGATGACTGAGGAATTTGGGCGTATGGGCTTAAATGGGAAGGAGTGGGCTGACAACAACCAGGAGACCACGCTAAAGAACTGTAATTGTGAACCTATTCAGCCCATTTCTAACAGGGTTGTGACTGAAGGAGGCGATTTTGGGTCGTTGGGCTTGGATGGCAAGACTTGGGTTGATCAAGCGATCGAGAAGAACACAAGGGCTTCCATGCATGTACTTATCCAACCCGATTCTGGAGGGGTCGTGGCCGAAGACAATGAGGTGGAGGGGGGTGATGCGAATGGCCTTCTTATTTTCAATTCTGCTCCAAAAAACGTGAGTCATGGGCCTTCTTGGAAAAATAGGGCGCGTGCTGGATTGGTGCCTAAGGGCATGAATGTGGAAGCTCTGGAGGAAGTCCAGAAGAGGAAAGATTGACCTTTTTTGTTGTCTCCCGGGAACATTAAACGTCCAAGAATTATTGATGTTGATAGTGAAGAGGCGGGGACTGCTGAGCAGCCCTGCCTAGAGCCATGAAAATTATCTGTTGGAATGTTCGTGGGTTTGGGAGTCCATGGGCATTCCGTAACGTAAGCAATGAATTATCTATCTTGAATCCCCATTTATGTTTCCTGTCTGAGACGAAATGTTCATCTTTTGTTCTGAATAAATTGAAATCACGTTTGAATGTTTCTGGGTGTTTTGTGGTTAATCAGGTTGGTCTTAGTGGTGGTTTGTGTTTGTTATGGAAGGATGATATTAATGTTAGCATTCGTAATTATTCCATTCATCACATAGATGTGGATATTGGGTGGAACAATAAACACTGGCGATTACAGGGCTATATGGTCATCTTGATCCTAATTTAAGGAATCAATCTTGGAATCTTATGCGACGATTGTATGACTATAACGATACTAATTTGGTTATAAGGGGTGATTTGAATGAAATTTTGTGGCAAGATGAAAAGGTAGGGGGTCCGCCTAGAGAGATGAATCAAATATTGGCTTTTTGAGAGGCGTTGGATGATTGTCATCTTCGGGACCTTGGATTTTCTGGGGGAAAGTTCACTTGGTGTAACAGAAGGGACATGGGAGCTCAGGTGACTTTGTGATTGGATCGTTTCGTTGCAAATTCCAATTTCTGTAATCTGTTTGAGAATATCCAAGTGCGTAATCTGGATTGGGCAAAGTCAGATCATCATCCAATTGAACTAAACTTGGAGGGTAGAGGTATTAGCAATCAAAGGGATACAAGGCGGCGTACTTTTAAATTTGAGGAATGGTGGACGCTTCATGAGGAATGTGGTAACATAATTCGCAGTGCAGGGAGTTGGGTTTGTAATTTTGATATTCCCTCCTTACCCGTTGTTTTGAGGAACTGTGCGTCTGCATTGGGTGGTTGGGGCACTTGTCAGAACAAGAGACTAAAGGCTAATATCAGAGAGGTGAGAGATAAAATCAAGATGTCGTATGTGCGTGATCCTCCTGTTGACTTTGATGTTATTCATCGCTTGGAGCGCAAACTAGATTCGCTTCTCCTTAAAGAAGAGATTTATTGGAAACAACGGTCGAGGTAAAATTGGCTCAAGTGGGGTGATCGTAACACAAAGTGGTTCCACCAAAAAGCAACTTTAAGACGGCAAAGGAATTGGATCCTTGGAGTTGAAGATGGCCAAGGAACTTGGCATTCGGAGAAAGCGACTGTTCAAGATACTTTCGTAAACTACTTTACAAATATATTTTCCTCATGTAACCTTGTGCAGAGGGACTTGGATGAGGTTATTCATTTTGTTCTGCGGAAAGTTACGGAGGCGATGAATCAGATGCTCATGGCTCCCTATTCTAAGGAGGAGGTGTATGAAGCAATCAGAAGTTTTCATTCGACGAAGGCTCCGGGGCCAAGTTGTTTTCCTACCCTATTTTATCAAAAATATTGGGAGATAGTGGGGAATACGACGGTGGCAAATTGTTTGGCCATTCTGAATTCGGAAGCATCAGTGCAGGAATGGAATCACACAAATATTGTGCTCATCCCAAAGATTCTCAATGCAAGGTTAGTACCTGACTATCGTCCTATTAGCTTGTGTAATGTATCCTACAAAATTGTTACTAAAGTCATAGCTAATAGGCTGAAACGTGTTTTGGATGAAATCATAGATGAGTGCCAGTCAGCTTTTATCCTTGGTAGATCTATTTCGGATAATATGATTTTAGCACATGAAACTCTACATTATCTCCAAAATAGGCGTAAAGGAAAAATCGGCTATGCTGATTTAAAGCTTGATATGAGCAAAGCTTTTGATAGGGTGGAGTGGTTTTACCTGAGCCAAATTATGGCTAAGTTGGGTTTTCATGATGATTGGATCAAACTGGTTATGAAATGTATATCGACGACTACATTCTCCATTCTTATGAATGGGGAATCTTTTGGGTTCATTCAACCATCCAGGGGTATAAGACAGGGGGATCCTCTATCTCCTTATCTGTTCTTAATTTGTTCGGAAGGACTCTTTGCATTATTGGTTTCAGCAAGGACAAGACTTTTGGTGGGGATATCGATTGTGCAAGTTTGTCCCAAAATATCTCATCTCTTCTTTGCCGATGATAGCTTAGTCTTTCTTAAAGCAGCCACTGCAGATTTTGGGTATTTTAAGGCTATTTTAAAAAGTTATGAGAAGGCGTCCGGTCAATGTGTTAATGTTCAAAAATCAACGGTATTTTTCTCGAAAAATGTTCCTGTTGATTCTAGGCAGTATCTGTGCAATGTAGTATCTATTAATGAATCTGAATCTGTGGGGGTGTATTTAGGACTTCCTTCAACCTTTCACCGAGGGAAAACACGTGATTTTCAATTTTTACTTGATAAGGTGTGGTCTCTACTACAAGGGTGGAAGAGTCATCTTTTTTTCAAAAGGTGGTAAGGAAGTGTAGATAAAAAGTATCATTCAAGCCATTCCAACCTATGCAATGGGTTGTTTTAGGATTCCCAAAGGGATTTTATACAAAATTTCGATCCTTTGTGCCAGATTCTGGTGGGGCTCCCAAGGGGACAAGCGTAAGATGCATTGGAGACGCTGGGAGGAACTCTGCAAACCAGAGTTTGGTGGTTTGAATCTTCGTGATCTTGTTAATTTTAACCAGGCTATGCTTGCAAAACAGGCATGGAGGGTTCTGACTAATCCGCATCTCATAATTTCCAGAGTTTTGCTGGGGAGATATTTCTCGAACTCGTCTGTATTAGAAGCGTCCAATCACTCTTCTTCCTCTCACTTTTGGAAGGGTTTTGTGTGGGGGAGGGATTTGATGAAGGCAGGAATAAGGAAAATTTTAGGGAATGGACAATCGATTAAGTTGTTTAGCCACCCATGGATTCCTAGGCCTACAACTTTCCGAGTAGTTTCACCTCCGCATGTTGCTATGGAGGATTCTGTTGTGGTGGATTTCTTCACTCCATCACATCAATGGGATATTGTGAAATTAAATCAGTTCCTAGTTAGGGAGGATGTAGAAGTGATCCAGAGTCTTCCGATTAGTAGCTTAGCCCCGGATAAATGGATATGGCACTATGATAGCAGATGAGAGTATTCGGTTAAGAGTGGGTATAAACTTAGCATGATGATGGATTGTCAGGCTTCCTTGTCGGAAATAGGAAGAGAGACGACTTGGTGGAAGAAAGTTTGAAAGATGAGGGTGCCTAGTAAGGTGAAGATTTTTGTTTGGCGATCTTATCACAACTCAATTCCAACTATGGACAATCTTCGAAAGCATCATGTTACAGTTGGGGGACTCTGTCCAGTCTGTAAAGAAGAGACGGAGACCTCAGATCATGCGTTGTTTCAATGCCACAGAGCTCAGGAGATATGGGAACTTATTTCACCGACTATGATAGAGGGTCTGGTTGATCATTTTGATATCAAGGATCGTTGATTACGTATAACTGACGATTCGTGGTTGTGTCTAGAACGTATTTGTGTGGGGGCTTGGGCAATTTGGAATGATAGAAATAGTTGGGTACACAATCGTCCAATCCCAAATATGGAGTCGATAAGTGAATGGATTAATGCTTATTTACTAGACTATTGGAAGGCTAATCTGAAAGGTGGTGTGAATCCCCAGACTGAGCAAGATGTACACCATATTATTTCAAAGGGAGAAGATTATATTTTGCATACTGATGCCGCGTTTTTGGATTCTAGGCGAGCAAGTGGAATTGGGTGAGTACTGCGAGATAAACTTAGGCATCTTCAGGTCGTACAATCGTTACAATCTTCGGTCTACACATCTCTCTTAGGGGCGGAGGCTAAAGCGGTGTTCCAAGGTCTTTGCATGGCTAGAACTTTGGGGGTGGATCGTATAACGGTCTTGTCTGATTCTCTCTCTTTGATCAAGTGCATTAATGCGGAGTCGCGATGTGAGTCTTGCATAGCGACGACAATTTGGGACATCAAGCATGTTCAAAACTCTTTCGAAAATGTGAGCTACAAGTTTGTTGGTCGTAACTTTAATGGTTTCGCTCATAGATTGCCCCGGGATGGGCTTTTTTCTTTGCCTTCTTTATGGCTAGAAAACTATCCTGAATGGATGGTCAGATTATCGTCTGAAGAACGATATATGTTTGTATCCCCTCGGGGCTTTTCTGTTTCTTAATGCAGTATGTTTCTCCTAAAAAAAAATTAATTAAGTGTTAATTATTATATTTTTCAGAATTTGATGTTACTTGCAGTTTAGTTATTTGATTTGTTTTTTTTTTCATTTTCTTCTTTAAGCATTTTAATTTCATTACCGTTACTCATACATTTATTTCTTGATTTCATTTTACTTTTTAATATGACTTCAATTAAAGAAATTAGAAAAGAAAAATCAATCGAAGAAATTAAGGAAATTAGGAAAAAAGAATTAAATTTTTGTTCACACGTAACTTCATAGATGGAGACACGTGGAATAAACGATATATTTGTATTGAAGTTGTATGTGTGTGGGTGTACAATCTCTAATGTTAATCCTCTGATTCTCTCTCTTGTGTGTGAATGTGTTTCACTCGAGGGTTGGAACGCTTGATCTCGAGTCTGAAGCTTCAATGGATTCTTGTAGTTGAAGTCTTCTAACCTTGAAAGAGTCTTCGGTCTTCAAGAAGTTTTCAACACTTGGAAACTTATGGATTTCAGAGAGTCTTTAGTCTTCCGTTTTGGAGGAATTTCTCTGAATTCTCTAAGTTTGGTTGAGAGCTCCAAAATTATGAACCCTTGAAATGGAGGAGAACCCCTCTATTTATAGAGTTCTCGCCCTGGTGACTTTTGAGTCTAACAACTTGGGTTTGGGCTTTATTGGTCTTGGGCTCAACTATTTAGTCTTGGATTTGGTTTATATTTGACCCAAAACCATATGACCCAAATATTTAAAAGACCCAAATTAGATCCAATTAATTATTTTTAATTAATTGGTCAAATTAATTAATTTGATCAAAATAATTTATTTTTTTAATTAAATGATCAAATAAAAATTTGGCTCTATAAATTTATAATTGGCCAACTTTGTCTTTAGATTAAATTTGGGACACATGTCAATTTATAATTGGTCCCAAATTTAATTATTTATAATTTCGTCATTAATTTCATGTAATGACGTGGCAATTTGTGATTGGTCAAAATTTCTCCTTCGACAATTTCAATTGAAGAAATTTAAAGAAATTAAAAAAATTAAATTGAAGAAATTAAAGAAACTATAATAAAAGAGAGGAAAAAAAATGAATTTCAATGGAAGAAATTGAAAAAATTAGAAAATAGGAACATATGAGTGGACTTACTTACGACATTAAGTGATTAACTCCACTCATATGCTTTCATTTTCTATTCTTTTTTTTTTCAATTTCTTCAATTGAAATTCAAACAAATAAACTGCAATTAACATTAAATTGTGAAAAAAAGAAAAAAATTATAATAATTAACACTTAATTAAATTTTAATTTCTTTAACAAAATATAATAAATTGCAATATAATATTTAATATGTGTTTAAAGCATTAAAAAAAATGTAACTAATTTATTTGATTTAAAAAACAAATAAAAGAAGGGGGAATTATTTTATTTGATTTTAAAAAAAATAAAAGAGTAAAAAAAAAGTAGGTTATTTCATTTTTTGAAAAGAGAATGAAAGGAAAAGAAAATTAAAAATGAAATAAAAAAGAGAGAGGCAAAGGGAAAGAAAAAGGAGAAAAAACAAGTTTCACGCCGAACAAGAATGCTAAAAGCACCTAGGGGTGTTCAAAGTAACCCCGAAAACCGACCCGACCGCTCAAAAACCGACCGAACCGACGTCGGTCGGTCGGTTTAGAGGGTGAGTCGGTCGGGGTCGGTTTTGCAATGCAAAACCGACTAGTCGGTCGGTCGGAGTAAAAACTAATTGAAAACCGACCGACCGACCAACCGACCGAAATTCTAAGACTCAAACCGTGTGAACATTGATTTTGAAAAAGTACTTGTGAGAAAACCAAGGTAGTAGTACATGGTTTTTTCAAAACCATGGATGGTTTCTAAAAATAATTTATTTTATCATTTTTCTTTTCTCTCTCTTTTCCCTTGTCACGTCTGTCAGTGTCTTTTCGTTTTCACTTTTTCCATAATTCCTTCCATCTTTTCCCTCTCTCATCTCTTCTCTCTCTACTCATCTTTCCTCCTTTCTCTTCTCTCCCATCCGATCACCACCATGGCCACCATCATTTTCTTCTTTTCCTTCTCTCCTCTCCTTTCCCCACTCCTTCTCCCCCTACTTTCTCTCTTCTCCCCTTCAGCCACCGTCACCGTCACCGGCCACTGTCACCGCCACATCATCACCATGTCTTCTCCTTTTCCGGTTTTTCATTTAGTTTTTCTTCTCAATCTTTCTTTTCTTCTCCATTTCTTTTTCCTTTTTTCTCCTTTCCTTCCTTTAGTTCGCCAGAGTTCACAAAACCGACCGACCGACCGTGTGATTGGTCGGTCGGCGTCACCAACCTATCTAAAACCGATGAGAACCGACCGACAAAAACCGATATGTCGGTGGTCGGCGTCGGTTTCCGTCCAAAACCGACACTGACCAACCGATGAACACCCCTAAAAGCACCACCTTACCATTGTGCCAAATCCATAATTGTGTAATATTTGTGTGCAGGTCGAAGAGACAACCTGCTTTGCTGCCGTTTTTTTTTTTAATTTCGTTTGTAGCCTACCAAAAAAAAATTTAAGAAATGAACCGAAAGCTGACACGTGGATAGGTCGTCTCTCCAGCTGGAAAAAAAAAACAACAATATTGAAATAATAAGTTTCTAAGTAGACTTATTACTCTAATAAGTTTAAAAAATTATAATATTAATAAAAAAAAAGTCCTTATTATGTGCCAATAATATTTTATTAAATATTTTTTAATATTTACTAAAATTATCAATCTAAGCATAGTTCAAAACTGGTGACAAAATTATATATTTGTCAATGAGTTAAATGGTTAAATGTTTTTGTCTAGAGTATTATGGGAAGTCCAGTTGCGACCGTAACTTCTACAAGGCAAATCCACTATATGGCTACAACTTCATGCAACAAACATGACCCAAACTTGACATGGGTAGGGACATTACTACATGCATGCTTGAAACTTTTTGCAATATTATTCCAAAACTATAAGAATATTTAAAATATAACATAATCAGAATCCCTTTAAATCGACAAAATAACATATGGTTATAATAAGGTTTTACAAAGCTATTACATGATGGTGTCAATCAAGGCACAATAACAATAGTGATCAACATGATTGGACCAAAATACAGACTCGATACTATCCAAATTGTGAGACGACATATGACCTACCAGGCAGTCTTTTGTCAATGCCACTTATGTTGTTTTCCTCATCAACAAAGTTTGTGAGGGGTGAGCGTTGGAAATACTTAGTACGTAGCACTCTTAACAAGATAATTTAGAGTGCACAAACACAAAAATACGTGAAGTGCAATACAATCGTGAAAGAGAACCTAAATCATAAAATATGTCTTATATTATATATTCTTTACGTAATTTTTGTGGTCTTTTTCGGGTATATACATTTAACACATTTGATTGTGTGCATGATGTAAACTTTTGTTGCTCACAAACTAGTAAAATTTTCAAACCCATAGATCCAAAATTAAAAATATATATGTTATTTTGGTTTCCCTACTTGAATTTTATTCTAACTAGTTTTTATCCCATGCATTGCACGCAGTTTTTCCTTTTAAAAGTTTAATTTAATAATATAAATTTATAATTATGTAATTCTCCGTCTTTTTTCAAGTAGGTGTATGAGTATAGTAACACTAATCTCTTTTATATATATATATATATGAAGAAAATAGTAACACTAATCTTTTCTTATAAACAAAATGGACATTTGATTCAACAAAACATCATTAAAATCACAATTTGTTCATAGGGAATCATACTAAATAACAAAATACTCGAAGCAAAAGAAAAAGAATTATAAAAGAAAATGTCGTAGGTCGTAGGATGAATGGATAATAACTATTTGGAAAATTGCATTGGGTGGCAAATTGGACCAAATTAATAACAAATATAGCACCATGTAAAAAAATTGTAAATATAGAAAAATCTATCAGAGTCTATCTGATAGACTTCGATTATCAGAGTTTATCAGCGATAGACTCTGATTAATCAGAATCTATCAGTCTACTGATAGACTTCGATTATTCAGAATCTATTAGTGTCTATCGCTGATAAACTTTGGTTAGTCAAAATCTATCAGTGTCTATCAGTATCTATCAGTGACTATCACTGATAGACTTCGATTCAGCGATAGACACTGATATACTTTGAATAATCAGAGTCTATCAGTGATAGACACGGATAGAATCTGACAACAACTTTTTAGTCTTGTACAATTAATTTTGCTATATTTGCAATTAGTTTGCAACAGTGCTATATTTACTATTAATTTGATCCAATTTGCCATCTATGCAACTGCCCCTAACTATTTCCATGAACCTATCGCCAAAACAAAGAACCACCTTGTTTTTAAGAATTAGCTAAAGAAAACCCCATTAATAACCAAATGGAGCAATAGTTTCAATACTCACCTCTAATTAGAGCTTGTAATTTAGTCAATTCCGTTCAAGCTCGAAAAGTGTTCCTTGCCTCTTTTCAAAAAAAAAATGTTCCTTGCCTGCAATTCAAAAATCAACATTTACATATACAAACATGAGAGAAATTTGAAAAAAAAAAAGAGAAAAAAAGAAAAAAGATAGATTTATTTACCAAATAGCCTAAAAAGACGTTTTGAATATTAAGAGTAGGAGTGCAAGCGAAAACCGAAAAACCGACGGACCGAACCGAACCAAACCGATCCAGTAGTTTGGTTCGGTTATTTTGAAAAAAAACTGGACACCTCGATTTTGTTTCTGAGAAAACCGAAAATTTTCGGTTCGATTCGGTTCGTAATGGAAAAATCCAATAAAAAACCGAACCAAACCGTGTATATATATATACCCCTTAAGTTAAAAACCCTAACATATCTTTTATTAGTTTCTTTTCCAACCGCACGCGCACGCCTCTCCTTCTCCCTTCATTCCAGCCGCACGCCTCTCCTTCTTCCTTCGTTCCAGCCGCACTTCTCCGTTCTCCCTTCGTTCCAGCCTGTAGCCGCACGCCTATCACCTTCTCCCTTCGTTCCAGTCGGTAGTCGCGCCTCTTCTCCCTTCGTTCCAGCCGGCAGTCGTGCCTCTTCTCCCTTCGTTCCAGCCGACAGTCGTGCCTCTTCTTCCTTCGTTTTCCAACCGTGCAGCAGTCGAACAGAACAAAGAACACAGTCATTCCATGCGTGCAGCAGTCGCATGCCTATCATCCTTCACCTCACCGTCGGGCGTTCAAGAGTGGGTTTAAGGTCGTTCAAGAGTGGGTTTTGTGTCTATCTTATAGGTGCAAAACTTGGGGAAAAAATGGAGGTTTTTAGGGATGCATGCCTGACATTTGGTTGAAGATTGATCCATTAAAAGGTAGTGTGTTGTGTTACATGTTGATTTTTTAGAATTAAAAGGCTGAGTTGGTTTTGTCCTTTTCTTTTGTTTTTATTTTGTTTTTATTTTTTATTTTCCCTCTCCAACTCTCTGTTCTCTTTCCTTTTCTCTGTTCCCTCTCCAACTCTCCCCCAATTAGCTTAATGGTCGGCCAGATCTTGCCGCCGTCGAACTCCCATAGCTTTAGGGTTTTTAGATTAGTGGGCTAGGCTGAGAAGAAAAGATGAATATTTTTTTTTAAGGCAAACTGTTTTCTGGGCCCAAAACCGAGATCCAAACCGATCCAAAACCGAACCGATCTAAAACCGAACCGACGGTTTTGCCCCTTATTTGACATTGGTTCGGTTCACTATTTCATGAAACCGAGAATGTTGGTTCGGTTCTCGGTTGAGCCCAAAACCGAGAAAATCGAACCGACTATCACCCCTAATTAAGAGCAATTAAAATCTCTTTTCCTCCATTTGATTAAACCACCTCTTGCCTGTGTACCTTAACAATGACGTTTGCTGGCTAAGGGTGTGTTTGGTTTAACTTTTCAAGTGTTTAATTTTGGAAAAAAAAAATCATTTTGAAAAAAATTCTAGTGTTTGACAACTACTAAAAATGACTTATTAGAAAATGATAAATAAACCATTTTGAGAGAAACACTTGAAACCAACTTTTTTGAAAAGAGTCTTTAATATACAATAACTTGTGTATAGAAACACAAGGAAATGCAACCAAACATATGAGTGTTTAAATTCTAAAAAGTTTTTGTACAAAATGTTTTTTACAAAATGCATTCTTGAAAAACATTTAGGGCCCGTTTGGAATACATTTCAATTTAAATGTTTTTCAAGAATGCATTTTTTTAAAAACATTTTGTATAAAAATTGTTTAGAATTTAAACACCCATATGTTTGGTTGCATTTTCTCATATGTGTTTTTATACACAAATAATTGTATACTAAAGACTCTTTTCTAAAAAGTTGGTTTCAAATGTTTCTCTCAAAATGGTTTATTTATCAATCTCATTTTCTAATAAGTCATTTTTAGTGGTTGCCAAACACACTTAAAATTTTTTCAAAATGAGTTTTTTTTTTTCATAATTAAACACTTGAAAAGTTAAATCAAACACACCCTTAAATTAAAATGTATGGTTTGCATAATTTTTCCTAATATTTAATAATAATGAATTATATTTAAATAATTTATTTATAAATAATAACTAACTATAATAAAACTACAGGTCCGTTTGGAATACGTTTTGGTTTAAGTGTTTTTCAAGAATATGTTGTTTTATAAACATTTTGTATAAAAAATGTTTAAAATTTAAACACTCATATATGTTTGGTTACATTTTCGATAAGTGTTTTTACACACAAATTATTATATACTTAAAAACTTTTTTTAAAAAAATTGCTTTGAAGTGTTTCTCTCAAAATGGTTTATCTATCAATCTCATTATTTAATAAGTCATTTTTAGTGATTGTCAAACGCTATAATTTTTTTCAAAATTAAACACTTCGAAAAGTTAAATTAAACACACCCTATATCAACCAAGGTTTAAAATGTCGATGTCGATGGAAATGTCGAGATCCAGATTTTATGGAAATATCGATGTCGATGGAAATGTCGGGAGACATTCCGGGAAAATTTATGGAAATCGTGGAAATTGATGAAAATTGTTTGAATTAGTCATTGAAACTTTAATTGTGGCTTAATTAGACTATAATGGACCCTCTTTTATAATCATATCTAAAAAGTAAGATAATATTTAGATGGAATTGTCGATTCAAATGTCAATATGTGCAGGAATTTTGAAGGAAAAAAAAAAAAGAAAATTGATGAAAATTGTTTGAATTATTAAATGCAAATTTAATTAGAGTTTAATTATATTACAAATAATCATTTTTAACCATGTATTCAAATTACATATAATAGATATATTGAAATTTCGATAGAAATGTTGATACCAACAAAGATTTTGAAAAAATTATGATTATCGATAGAAATTTTTTGAATTATTAAATGAATGAAATTTTAATTATAATAACTTAATTAAACTATAATTAATTGATATTTAACATCTATAACTATATTTGAATCGACGACTAAACATTATTTAGATCGATTGGATAATTTTAAACAAATATTATAAAGTATAAACACACCAATAAAATAAAAATGTAAAATATTATATTACTAATATATATCATTTTATGTATTAAAATAAAATAATTAAAGTAGGTGAATTGTAAAGAATTTATATATAAAAAAGTAAATAAAAAATAAAAAGAAAAAAAGAGAAAACAAAAGAGAAAAAGTAAAAATAAAAATAAAAAAATAATAATAATAAAAAAAAAAATTGGAAAAAACTTTCCCGCATACCGGTACCATTAAAATCTTGACAACTAGAAGAGATAAAAAAAATCACATTTTCTCCCTTCCTCTTTCTTAGTCGTCAAGATTTTAATGGGGTATGTAGGGACATACCGATATGCTGGGAAGTTTTGTTAAAAAAACTTATAAGTTATAACAACTCACGATGTTCTATCCTAGAGCCAAGATCACCAGTCAACAACATTCTTCCTACAAATCATAACATCTTTAAAAAAGGGATAGATATTAATTTGAAGTGTTTTCTGTGCAGGGGCAAGGTGGAGTCTACCGAGCACGTTTTCTGGGGATGCAAAGTTGCCAAGAAGCTTTGGAATGTTTTTCTCCCTAACTTATGGAGTCTTTTCCCGTGTAACAGGTATGGCTGGAGCGCAATGGATTTTTGGGGATTTATGTGCAATCAGATGAGTAAAGGAGATCTTAGCAAGGAACAAATGTAAAAGCAGCAACAAAGTCCCAGATCTCAATCAGATTTCAAGGTCAATTGCTATCATTTTCGAAGAGTTCGACGATAGAAACAGAGTGAACCTGAAGGCAGCAGATTCGAAGAGCTTGTTGAGTCTCCCTTCGTGGAAGCCGTCGGAGACGGGTTGGTGGAAAATCAATTCTGACACCTCATGGATCAATGCGACTTCCAGAGGTGGCTTGGGTTGGGTGATTCGAGACTCGGCCGGGTCTTTAATTGGAGCTGGCTGTAAACAAGTTTCCTGCCTTTGGTCAATCGAAGCCCTTAAAGGCGAAGCTATTCGGGAAGGTCTAGAAGCGTACCTAAGATGGACTATCAATGCTGATAGCAGGCCGCCGCTGTTGATCAAATCGGATGCCCTCAATGTCGTCAAGAGTGTCAACTAAAAGAACATTAAAGTAAATTTGTAATAGAAAAATATAAATGAATTTTATTATATATGTTATGTAATAAAAATATTTTATATCATGTAAAAATAAAAGTACTAATATTTTATTTTAACAAATTAAAAAATAAATAATTACTAAAAAAAAAAAATTATTGAAATGAAATAAATTATTAAATGAATTAAATCAAAATTTACATGTAATAAAAGATTAAATTAATATAATTTTTTATTAGAAGAAAATAATAAGTAATGTAAATTATGGAGATGACAAAAGTGGTAAAATAATGGGCCGGTTGCAAATATAGCAAACCGACCCAAAATATATACAGATTTAGCAGCCGGTAGAAAAATTTGCAAAAATGGCAAAATTTTAAGTTCTGGAATGTGTATTTACTAAAATGTCATTTTTATCTGATAGAAAGTTTTTCTATCACTGATAGAATCTATCAATGATAGAAAGTCTTCCTATCTGATAGAATCTATCTCTATTAGTGATAGAAAAACTTTCTATCAGATAGAAAGTCTTTTTATCAATGTGTTCTTTTTTATAAGGTGTTTGGTAGGTGTTGTTTCGTTTCTCATATTTTCTATCATTGATAGAATCTATCAGTGACAGAATTCTATTTGATAGAATTTTATCCCTTATAGAACTCTTTTCACTAATAGATAGATTTTATCACTAGAGTAACATAACTCTATTAGATAGAATTCTATCAGTTTTTCTATCTTGTGATAGAAAGCATCTATCAATGATAGAAAGACTTTCTGTCACTGATAGAATCTATCACTGATAGAAAAACTTTCTATCACTGATAGAAAACTTCTATCAGTGATAGAAAAAACTTTCTATCACTTTCTTTCAGTGATAGAAAGACTCACTAAAAGTTTTCTATCATAGAAAAATTTCTAGTTTTTCTATCAGTGATAGAATCTATAAGAATTGAATTCTAGACCTCCAACTTTGAATAACATGATAAATGGTGAAAAGGACCATCGTCGCCGATTCGATGGCGGCGCTGCAACGAATGGGGACTCTCTGCATGCGAGTACTCGGGCCATGGCAGACCTCGCGGTCGTCCACGTACCGGAAAGACGTCAGAGGAGACGACTTCTGCCTCTTTCTCCGACTGTTCCATCGGTCCTTGCATCTTCACATCAAGAGTCGAAAAGTCTCGGTCGAAACAAAAGAAAAATGATTTGTCTCATGTGTATTTTAAAAAAGCATTTATGGTCTATATTATTTGGTTAAAATTTACTGTTCCGTCACTGCGAAATCTTCCCCTCACCGGCTTTCTCGAAGACTGATAAAAAATTTTCTATCAGTGATAGAAAATTTTCTATCACTGATAGAATTAACTTTCTATCAGCGATAGAAAGTTTTTCTATCACTGATAGATTCTATCAGTGATAGAAAAACGTTCTATCAGTGATAGAAATCTTCTATCAGTGATAACTGATAGAAAGTTTTCCTATCACTGATAGATTAGTGACAGAAAAATTTTCTATCAGATAGAAACCTACCAAAACAAAAAGAGAGGAGAGAAATCCACCAGATGTGCGCGCGCAATTAAGGGCAAAATAGGGATATAAAAAATCAATTAAAAAATTTTGCCATATTTGCAAATATTTTTAAAAATTGCTAAATTTGCAATTATTTACCCTAATTTTGCCACCCATTACAATTATCCTAAAATAATTAACAAAAAAAAAAAATAAGGGTCTGTTTGGTTGGTGATCTGAAAACAGAAATTTGAAAACAAGAGATTTAATAAAAACAAAGTTGTATTTCATGTTTTCATATATGTGTTTGGTAGCAGATTCAGAAATTGTATCCCAATTTAAACAATTGTTCAAAATGTATTTGATAATATATTTATAAACCATAAACTATTTGTAGTTATCAACTAAATACTAAGTTGAATATATAAACTATTATTAATTAATTTTTAAATATATTATGTGTTATAAATTTTTTATAATTATTATTTTACAATATCATATAATTTATAATACATTATATTATACAAATTTTAATTCTACAAAATTAAATTGAGTTTATAACATGAAATACTATATTTATTAAAGGTTTTATATTTTTTAATTTAATTTTGCATTTAAAAACCTCAAATTCAAAATTTGGAAATATTGAAAACATAAAAAAAAAAAAAAAAGTTGTTTTTAGAATTTCCACTATTTGGATCACAAAATCCGAAAACACAGTTTTCAAAAATACGTCTACCAAACACATATTCACTGAATTCAATGAATCTGAAAATAATAAAAATTGTATGGAAATTTATTTATTTATTATTTTTTTTATTAGTTCAATGCAAATTTAAAACTGTGAGAATGTGGAAATGCGAAGATATCTAATTGGATGAATTTTGGTATTTATTTTGAAATGAAATAATTTTTTTAATATTATGGATGAGAAATAAAACGTGAATCGCCAAAAAGGACGTTCGCGATGGGACTCGAACCCACAATCTCCCGCTCCGGAGGCGAGCGCCTTATCCATTAGGCCACGCGAACTATTTGAAAGGAGGAGCCAACTTTATTTACAAAACAATAAACACCTATACAATTTTAAGAAATTACAAATTAGTTATTGGTTTTTTTATTGATTAAAAATTTGTTTTATTACAAGTTTGGTCCCAGAACTTTTAGAACTTTTAAGGTTGTACCAATTAGGTCATTGAATTTTAAAAAAATGTCTAATAGGTTCATAATTTTCAATTTTATATATAATAATTACCTGGACTTTAAAAATGTTTAATAAGTCCTTGAATTTTCAATTTTGTGTCTAATAGATATCTGTCACATTCAAGAGTTTTACAAATCAACCAATCTATCAGACATAGACATAAAATTGGAACCCTAAACTTCCAATTTTGTATCTAGTAGGTTTGTCGGTCTTAAAACATGTCGAATAGGGAAAAGACTTATTAAACACAATATTGAAAGTTGAAGGACCTATTGGAAACAAAACGAAAAGTTTAAGGACCTATCAAATACTTTTTAAAGTTCAAAGATATATTTGATACAAAATTGAATGCTCAATGACGATACTTTTTAAAGTTTAGAGACCAAATTGACACAACCCTGGAAGTTTAGGGACTAAACTTGTAATTTAACCTTAAAAATTATTGATAATCAATTTTTTAGAATGACTATAATATGAATATTTTAAAAATGAAAAAAAATACTAAGCATGTAAAATAAAGATAGATAATTGAGGACCAATATATTAAATTATAGAAGTTGTTATGGGACAAGGGAGTCTGGATAAGACCATAGGAAAAATGAAATTTATAGGAATTGACCCCTTCGAATAGTTAAAGCTCCGTTTGATAACCATTTGGTTTTTGGTTTTTGGTTTTTTAAAATTATGCTTGTTTTCTCCTAGATTTCCTACCATGGCTTTCATGCTAGTTAAAGTTGCATTTGAATTCCTAATCAAATTTTAAAAACAAAAACAAGTTTTTGAAAACTATTTTTTTTTTGTTTCTAAAATTGGGCTTGGTTTTTGAAAACAAGGTATAAGATTGATACTAAAACCAAGAAACTTATAGGTGGAAGTATGTGTGTATAAGCTTAATTTTCAAAAACCAAATGGTTATCAAACGAGGCCTAAACCGTTTGCCGACTACACTTATATAGGGAAGAGTCAAACTAGCTTGGTCGAAGGAGGTAACCTTGGCCCAATCGAGTTGACCTTACTAGGAGAGCCTTCTTCGCATGGTGAGCTATGGTAGGCACTCCACTCCTAGCACAAGCAAACATTAGAGATTGCAGCACCACCCCGAAGTTACAAAAAGTATATCGTTTAAAAGTCATAGGTCATTAAGTCATTGATGACTCCATTAACCAACCAGATCGACCACATATGTGGAGGAATAGACATGTTGAGTGCCCAAAAGTAGCATTGAAATGTGGTCGACGTGCATAACTAGAGCATAATCAAAGATCTTTGACAGGACGAGTTGTCGGGACTCGTGTCAAATAAATTTATACTCTATGGCACTACAACTATTTTGTAGAAATATCGATCGGGATCGAATACAGGAATGGAGAATCTAATGAATGCAGTCTTTTGTGTTCACACAACAAGGGTTTTGAAAAGGATTGATGAAAGCAGTAAAATAAAATGTTGAAATGTAAATAAAACTGAATAGGACAAACATACAACCAAGAGAAACTTACTTGAAATTACACAACTCGCCAAGTTCGAGATAAAATGAGATTGCACAAAGAAACCAAAAAAAAAAAAAAAAAAAGGTAAGATTAGCTTTTTTCCCCTCAAAGTTTTTTAAATAATTTTCCCTTCTGCAAACTTGCGATCGTGAGCGTTGATCGAAACGCTTATCAGCCGTCAGATCTAGGTCATCGAATACTGAAAAACCCTAATATACCGATGTTCTTCTACCCCTCGTCGGTTCTTTTGTTCCACTCTTTCCATTCTTGAGCAACAGCTTCAGAGGGTTCCGACGAGCGCAGAAAATGGTGCAGCGGCTCACTTACCGTAAGCGGCACAGCTATGCCACCAAGTCCAACCAGCACCGCGTCGTCAAAACCCCCGGTAAACAGACATTGTTCTTCTTCCCTGTCTTCAATCCTTCTCTGAATCAAATCTCTCTTCTTTCGTTGTTTTGATGAATTTATCCCACGCATCTGCGTTCATTTGAAAGATCTGCTCTCAGTTGCTTAATCGGTGATGTATTCTTCGATTCTTAGGTGGAAAGCTTGTGTACCAGACTTCGAAGAAGAGGGCCAGTGGTCCTAAATGCCCTGTCACTGGAAAGAGGATTCAAGGGGTGCGTATATGTATATATTTTTTGTTTTCATTAAACAAGTTCGCTTCAGAGCTCTAGATTTAGATTTTGACATCTTTTTTGGTTTCGTTTTCGAGTATTGGGTATTTTGTGGAGTAACTTTTGTAAGTTTTGGCCGGTCTGCTTGGGAGGTCTTCGTATTTTTATGCTCTTTTGGATGTGGAATTTTCTATATATTGTACTTTAACTAGATTTTGCGGATGTTCTGTATGATTTCTGCATATGTAACTAGTCGATAACTTGTTGGCTTACGGGCAGCCATTGTTGTTGTTTTTTGATTTCCTTTATTTTTTCACGATCACGGTGTTTATTTTGATCAAATTGTGTTGAATTTTAGAACTGGTTCTCACAATATTTCAATTTGATTGGTTGTTGATATCTGGTGTAATATTGGTTTCTTTTAACAGATTCCTCACTTGAGGCCCGCTGAATACAAGAGGTCTAGGCTGGCTAGGAACCGTAGGACTGTAAACCGCGCCTATGGTGGTGTACTGTCTGGAGGTGCTGTTAGAGAGAGGTATGTTTCTTTGATGTTCATTGCTTCATTGCCATCTCAGTATAGAAGGTTGTGTGGACATTTGTAAAGAACTCGTCTTGATGTTGTAGGATTATAAGAGCTTTTTTGGTTGAAGAGCAAAAGATTGTGAAAAAGGTTTTGAAGATCCAGAAGGCCAAAGAAAAACTAGCCGCCAAGAGCTAGAATGACCGGTTCAAAAGCACAAACTCTTTTCCATTTTATATATGCTGAGTGAAAATTTTGTCTTGGATCAATGACTTGTTAATTTAAATGATTTTGGAATTAACTTTGTTTTTCTTTCAGTTGCATTAGTTGTTTTAAGTTTCTTCTACTAGAATATTCAGTTTATCATTCTTGTTTATGCTGATTTTGCTTCATTTGCATGCACACATCAAGAATATGGTCTTGAGGTAGTTTGCTTTGTTCTTCCCCATCCTTTAGCATGTCTTCTCCAGTAGACAATCCAGAAAAAAGAGATTTTCTCAAGCCTTAGCTCCCAAACTAAGCCTAACACACCGACAGACAATTTCAACTTCACCCTGCAGAGCATCTCGCCAATTTAACCAAGACGCCAATCCTTACTTTATGATCCTAAAGATGCTGGTACTGCCTTCCACTGTGAGCCTAGATTGAAGATTCTAATTAGAAGTGAAAAATGTAGGTTGTTTATAGATGAAATCTCTCATCGTGCACCTTAAAGAAAGTTTGTGTTTTTTTTTTTCTCATCTAAGTTTGGGTCTCTTTGCATTAAACTTTGGTGTGTTTGTGTATTTTTGGGACGCACATAGTTTCATCTATATGGAAAATATAGCACAAGTTAATATGATATTTCACCATTTAGAAAGCCGTCGTGCTTAGAATAGGAATACTAGCTAAGACCATGAAGCTAAAGTCGTCATTATCGCAGACAAATTTTGCTGCATCCCCTCACCAAGTCTAAAATTCTGGGTAGTTCCTTGTTCATAGTTCTATGCTTGTCTGTAAATTTTGCTGCATCCCCTCCCAACCAGTGTATTAAATTTCGTTTCACATACAGATATATCTGGACATGGGTTCAACGTCGACATAAAAAGTTGATAAAATATAAACAAAAATAATAACAGCAAAATAACAACAAAATGTAATTGATGTTAAGATGGTGTTTATAACAAACATTTCAACTAATTAATTGTTTTGAATTTTTTTTGTTATAAATATTTTTCTATAAATATCTATTGGCAATTGGCATAAACTTTTTGTCGGTATTTTTCATAAAATTGAGATAAAAGTTGATATTTTCATAAAATTGAGATTTTGAGATTTGCATTGACATCATAATCCTTTCTCACAATTCTGTAGAAAAATTTCTGAAAATTGTCTCAAGTTAAGCTTGTGTGCAAGGATGAAAAAATCGGGATATTTTGGCGATATATTGCCGATATATCCAAAATCTCGTGGGTGCGATATGGATATGGGGGTAAGATCGTTTTTACCAAAATATCGTGGATATATCGCAAATATATCGGATATTGGAAGATATATCGCGGATATATCGGTACAAAATCGGGGAAATTTCTGCGAAAAATCGAAGATAGATATTTAATAAGACCTTTTAAAAACATCTGAAAGTCTGGTCCATTGGCTGTCTTGCACATCTGTTATCTTTCAATGCATGAGTTTGATTTTGACATTGTACAAATTTTTTTGTTTTTTTTTTCTTTCCCTCTTCTCTCTTTCATTCCACTACAAGCACATTGTATTTTATATTATACCTTTTTAATAAATAAATAGCATATTTGTAATAATTTTGTAGATAAATTTTTTATCCTCCTTTCCCTTAAACTTTGATTTAATTTCTCTTCAATTCCTTTTTGTTACATGTAACCTTCTACAATTTCCTATATTTTTTTTTGGTATTTTTCACATTTGATTTCAATTTTCAACATTGTCATTGTTTTTTCACTTCAAACATGACATTTGAAATGATATTTACTTGTTTGTCATTATTTTGTTTTTCTTTCCTTCTCTCTTTCATCATTCCACTACAATCACATTGTACTTTATATTATACCTTTTTAATACTATAATATAATTTTAAATTTAGTTTATATAGAATACTTATTATTTTTATTTTTTAATAAATAAATAGTATATTTGTAATAATTTTTGTATATATTTGGTAATTTTAAATCTTGTTTGTAGATAAATTTTTTATTCTCCTTTCCCTTAAACTTTGATTTAATTCCTCTACAATTTCCTTTTGTTACATGTGACCTTCTACAATTTCCTATATATTTTTTGGTATTTCCCACACTTGATTTCAATTTTCAACATTGTCATTGGTGCAGGTGTTGATACTCATGCTTGACATACTTCAAATTATGTCAAGAATTTTGAGCATACCATGACTTGGGAACAATATTGTCATTATCAAATCAATTATATCAATGTCGGTCTAGTGCCTCCAAGATCGTCATGTTATTATTAAAACATGTACTTGTATGACTACAAATTTTTATCAATGAAATATTCAAGTTCATGTTCATTTTTCATCTTCAATGTTATCTATTATTGTATTACTATTCATATTTAGCTTATAATTATTGATATATATGCTTAAACTAATAGTTTATTGCTTAAATAAGCTTAGTTCAAAGTTTCATAAAAAAATTCAGAATATTTTTATGAGTTTCCGTGATATTCGTCATTTTTACCGGAATATCCGTCGATATATCCGTAAATCTGAGTTACCGATATTAGTACCGATATCGATATTTTCATCCTTGCTTGTGTGTGCATTGGTCTTATGTTTTGTAACTCATGAAGGAACTAGCTTGGTATTGGATTGGGAATTTTAGGACCCGTTAAATAACATTTTTGACCCTGTTTCTCATCTTTTTGTTTTTCTTTTCCAGTTTTCTGGTTTTTGTTTTTTAAGAACTAAAAATAGAAATAGAAACCTACTTATAACTATGTCTTTTTTTTTTGTTTCCCCAAAAAAAAAATTAGAATTAGAAATGTATTTGATAATTGTTTCTGTTTTTTGTTTTTAAGTTGAAACAAAATTTAGTAAAATAATATAATACAATATTGGGAAAAATACACTTTTGGTCCCTGAGTTTTCAAACTCAACAAAATTACCTGACTTGACACTATTATTTTAATTAAAAAATTAATTTTTAATTTTTTAAATAAAAATATATTAAAACAATAAAAACATTAGGGAAAATACACTTTTGGTCCCTGAGGTTTGGGTTAAGTTTCATTTTGGTTCCTAAGTTTTCAAACTCAACAATTTAGTCCCTGAGGTTTGGTTTTAGTTTCATTTGGCAAAAAAAATTTATTAAAAAAATTATTTTTTAAGTATTTTAAAATATAAATATATTAAAATAATATAAAAATATTATTATTATTTTTTATTTCTTCCCCTTCTTCTTCCTCCTCTTTCTTCTGTTGGATCGGTATGGCAACCCTAGAGGGGGTGAATAGGGTTTCTTTGAATTTAATAAAACTTTTCGCTAAAGTGGGCCCAATTAAACAAATTTACAAACTTTTTCA
The DNA here is from genome assembly GCA_036850905.1 of Luffa acutangula. Taxonomy (NCBI): domain Eukaryota; kingdom Viridiplantae; phylum Streptophyta; class Magnoliopsida; order Cucurbitales; family Cucurbitaceae; genus Luffa; species Luffa acutangula. Next base: position 24,418,511 of record CM072089.1, on the reverse strand, counting down.
TGCAAGAGATTTAAACAAGAAATTCAGACAATTTTCATGCAAATAATTTCAACTCAACTTAAGGAAGAAAATTAAAATTAACAAATTCAAGTATCCTATTTAATTTAAATATGAAACTTGATAAGAAATATGAAAAATAGAATTTTATCAACCTAATTTATCAAATAGGCACAATTAACAACATGGATAAATTATTGCAATTAATTTTAGAAAATAAAATATAATAACAAATTAATTGCAAAAATTAAAATAAGATAGGGATAGAGAAATAGACACCAAGAAATTTATAGTGGTTCGGCACAACCCGGCCTACTCCACTCCCCAAGCTCCTCTTGGGTATTCCACTAGAAAAACTGACTCTTTTCACGGTTAGAGTCCAACCGCTACAACGTTCCTTTTGCGGGAGCAAGAACAAACCCGATCCTTTCCACGGTTCAGGATCAAACCGTTACAACCTCTCTTTTTCGAGATCAAGAGAAACTCTTACAATGGATTTAGAAGATGAAGAACAAGAGGAATAAACTCTCTCAAAGAGTGGATACAAAAATCAAAGCTCACAATCTTGTAAGAAAGGATTTCTCACAACTAAAACCCTCAAATGACAATGAAAAAATGAAAAGTTGAAGCTCAAAAATTTCAAAAAAATAGTAATAATGCTCTCCAAGATGAGTAGTATTTTTCAGAATTTTTCCCATTTTTTTTGAATTTTTTTCGGGCCTTAAATAGACCAAAAAGTGCCAAACTAGCCGTTGGCTGCCACGTGTCAGTCTCTGATTGGCGTTTGATGTGCCACATCATCTGCTACGTCATCCGCCATGTCAGCAAATTTGACCGTCCATGTCAGCACCACGTCGGATGCCACGTCAGCACAGTGCCATGTGTCACTGCCACATAGGATTTTCTCCATCAATTTTGTTTTGGCCATAACTTCTTCGTTTGAGCTCCGATTTGAGTGATTCAAAAGGCGTTAGAATCGTTGTTTCGAGCTCTACGCTATGAATACTTTAAAACACTAAAATTGTTAATAAATAAAATCAAGTTTGTTATCATCAAAACATTGATTAATTAATTAATTAAAATTAATTAAATTGAGATTAAGGGCCAAAAAGCCAACATCTTCTTCTTCACCTTCTTCTTCATCTTCACTCTTCATCACCACCTGATACTACTGCTGCAACTCCGACCTCCGACAGTTGGCCGTCGTTGACTTTTTTTTCCCTTCTTTCTCCTTCTTTTCTTCTTCTTCTTCTTTTCTCTCTTCGTTTTCTCTCTTCCGTTGGATTTATTCGTGTGAAGTTTAGAGCGATTTTTTCGCGCTGATCTAGACGCACGGATCTGGACGCTTGCACAGATGAGAAAAACACCGGCGTGGCTGATTTTTTCTCTCTTCGGCGCGCACGGATCTCCTGTGCGGATGAGAAGAACACTGGTGTGACTGATTTTTTTCGCATCGATCTGGGCATCGTTTGTTCGAAAATTGTGCGTGTAGACGATTGACGACAGAAATCGTACCGTCCGTTCAGAAAATCATATCGTCCGTTCGAGAAATTGCACGAATCTGTAGGCGCGAAACAGGAAAAGGATGGGGAAATCGCAGATCTGGGTCTGGGTGAAGAAGAAGAAGAGCACGGATCTGGGTTGTAGCTCGAAAGTGAAGAACATACTCGCTGGAGATCTCGTGTCGGTTGGCTACTCACGAAAGAGGGGAAAAGGAATGAGTTGGAAGCTTGGTAAAAACAGTAAAAGAAGGGAAGAGAGGAAGAGGGAAGAAGAAGAAAAGGGGGAGGAGAGGGAAGAAGAAGAAAAAGGAGAAAAAAGAAAAAATATAGAAGAGGGATGAGGGACCTCCCTCCTCCTCCTCCTCTTCCATTTCTGACGAGGCTCAATTCACGACCCTCCTCATCATGGGTCGCGACCCCTCTCAGATTGTCAAACCCCCCCTCGACTGTCTTGTCCCCGAGTTTCTCGAGCGCGTAGTAAAGGCTTTGGATATATGTAATGTCGTTCTCCATGGGATTGAATTCATTCGCCAGTTTCAGAAACTCGCCGAAATCGCGATTTCCGCTCTCGAGCAGCGTCTGATTGGAGACGGAAGGGTGAAACAGGCGCGTAGGGCTTTGAATTACTTGATTACGTCCATGGTCGTCGAGGACAAGGATTTCACCAGTAAATCCACTGAGAGAGCTTGGTCTTTCGCCCGTCGCGGTGGTGGCGCTGCCGCTCCCGACACGCATCGCACAAGGACCAAATTGCAGGGCAGTTTCGGTTGTTGTCTTGAAGTATGGCGAAAGGCTGGTTCGCGGCGAAGCAGATTCAGGCGATGTCGTCGAATCTCGCCGTGCTGCGCGGCGACGAGTCGTACGTCCAGTTTGCCGCAGGCGGTTTATTTGATGAGTACGGTTGTGGTGTTCGTAATGTGGACTCTGGTTGCGGCACTGCCTTGCCAGGAGAGAGGCGACCTTTCGACGAACTTTTCGGTGCTGAAGCAGCTGAGTTGGGCGCAATCGATGATTGGACTGGAGGAGAAAATCGGCGACGAGTGGAAGAAGAAAGAGAAGAAAGGATCCACTGGATTATTAGAAGAGATGCAGAGGATGGAGAAACTGAGTCGAAAAGAAAAAAAAATTACTGTCGCAGGCGGCCGGTGGTCGGCCAACGGCGGCGAGCGGTGGCCGGCCGCCGGTTTCCGACAAGGAGATTTGAAGAAGATGAAGAATGGGTGGAGGGAAGATGATGTAGAAGAGGGGAAGAAGAAACAGATTAAAAAATAATTAAAATAATACTTTTTTATTGTTTTTATTTATTTTTAGGATTTAGGGTTTAGGGTCGGTCGACGGTCGCCGGCAAGGAGATTTGAAGAAGATGAAGAATGGGTGGAGGGAAGAGGATGTAGAAGAGGGGAAGAAGAAAGAGATTAAAAAATAATTAAAATAATAATTTTTTTTATTGTTTTTATTTAAAAAATATAAAAAAAAAATTTTAATTAAAAAAATGTGGCCACGTCAGCAATCTGTTAGCATTTAACGGAAAATTGAACGACAGGGACCAAAATGCTGCTTATCTCAAACCTCAGGGGTATTTTTGTTGATTTTTAAAACTCAGGGACCAAAATGTAACTTAACACAAACTTTAGGGTCCAAAAGTGTATTTTTCCCTTTTTTTTTTTAACTGGGTTGTCCGAAATGGGGAGGGAGGGAGGGACCTTCCTCCTTCGATTTTCGGCAGTCCAGTTAAAAAAAATTACATAAAATGAGAAGAAGAAGAAAAGATGAGGGAAGAAAAAAAAAGTCGTCGACGGCTGCTGGCCACCAGCGAGCGGTGGTCGTCGGTCGCCGATGATATTCTGAAGAAGAAGGGAAGAAGAAATGGTTGAAGAGGAGAAGAAGGTTGAAGAAGAATAATAAGAGAGAGAGGGAGAAAAAATAAAAAATAAAAATTAAATAATAATAATTTTTTATTTATATATTTTTTATTTAAAAATTTTAAAAATATAATTTTTTTATTAAAATAATAGATCCACGTTAGCAGTTCGTTAGGAATTAACGGTAAAATGGATGGTAGGGACCAAATTGCTCCTTATCTCAAACCTCAGTAACTTAACTCAAACTTCAGGGACCAAAAGTGTATTTTTCCCTAAATATTTAACATGCATGTATATTTATAAAAAAGTTATTTAATATAATTTCAACTCAAAAGCAAAAATTTTAAAAATAATAATAAAATTATCTTTCAAATGTTTTCAAATTCCATCTAATCATAGCCAATCCACGCAAAATAATGTCAGCATATACACAAGTTAGTATAATTAGACTAATTTGTAAGTTGGTAAGTTTTCAACCATATTAATTCATTGTATAACATGCTATTGGTATTTCGTTGGTAATAAGGTATTTATTTAAGGTTCGATAATTAATCTTAATCGTAAACATAAAATATTTATTAATTTATATATTTAGCAAAAAGAAATTAAAATGTACCAAAATTGAGGTACAATAATAGATATTTAAAAAGAAAATTTGTATCTATTTGTATCCGTATCTATATCTATACTTCTATATTTCTGAAAAACATTTTTAAACTATAATACTCTTTTAATTTTTAGTTTTAGGGTTTGCTAAATTAATACTAAATTGTTGGGATTTAATTATAAAGATCATAGTAGGCCTATTATTTCAAATATTTTTTTTTATTAATACTTAATTTATAATTTATTATAAGATAATTATTTAAAAATTTGTATGATTTGTTTAATTAATCTAAAATATTTTATAAAAATGTAAGAAAAAAATTATTATAAAAATTTAATTAATCAAATTTTTATTCATATAAAAGAGAGCATATGTAAAAATATATATAAGAAGGATAAATTTGAAATTTAAAAACAGTTACAAAATGTGAGATTTTTAGAAAAGCTAAATCTAAAAGCTCGTATCTAAGAGCTTTTGCACGATAGAGTAAACTGAATAGTGATTCTTGATAGATTAATTAATAATCTATTTTACCAAACAGTCTAGGCGGTTAAGATTCTCCCATAATTGTTTTTTTACGCTGGCAAACTCAACCCAAACGGGGCCTAAATCCCCTCTCAAATTACAAGGCACCCCTCTTGAAATTATCCCTATGTGATTCTCAAATGTTGTTTAAGAAAATATTCACATATATTTATTGTTTTTTTTTTTCAATTTTGCCTCAATTTAATCCGAATGTCATTCTTAAATATTGTATTATATGTTATAATTAACATTGTTCCGATTCTTTTGGGATTTTTTATACGCTTACTTTAATTTCTTTTTTTTTTTAGTTTTCATGTCTAAAATTAGTTATCTACTTCAATTATTGTTTCAGATATCTCTTTCTTTTCCTTTCTTTTTTTAAATTGATTTCGTTGTCTCTAGAATTATAAGTTGGGAGATTCACATTAAGGGTCTAAATTAATTCACTTACCACTAATTTAGTTTGATTATAGGGGGCATACTTTGAATTTGAATTTTTTAAATTTAATTAGATGGTGGTTCTTCACCGTTATTTTTAAATTAATTTTTTTAAAAAAATAATTTGGTAACTAGAAAATCGATTTTTTATAAGTTTCAATTAAAATTTTATTGAAATTATCACAGCACCACGACTTTCAAATAACTTTATAGGGTTGTTTTTCGATTACATTAAAACAATATTTTTGTAAATTTAAAATCGTTTTTTTTTTAATATCAACTTTCATTAAAACTCTAATTAACCCTACGTGATTTTCAATTTTTTTTAACAAAATATTTATAATTTGGGTTATGATTTTATTGGAATTTCGAACTGACATGGCTTCTTGTGAGCCTTGTTTGCTTAGTGAGCATGTGTTTTTCTGAAATTTGCGGCCATAGCCATTACCAAAGTTTTTTTTTTTTTTTTTTTTTTTCCTAAGCCAATGAAAGAAAGGGAAGGGAGGACGAGGGAAAAAGAAGAAGAAAAAAAGGAGAGAGGAGAGGGAGAGGGAAGAAGACGACGACGACGGCGGCGACCGGTGGCTGGAGGCAGTGGTGGTTGTCGGAGGCGAGTTGAGATTAGGGTTTGAGAGTGGTGGGGAAGAAGATGGAAGAACAAAAAAAAGGGAAAAATAATATAACAGTATTTAATATATTATTTTATTTTAAAAATAAAAAATATATTTAAAAAAAAAAAACTAATGCCATGTCAGCAATCTGTTACCCTTTGTTTGGAAGCAGGAAAGTTTAAGAAATGATTTTAAATCTTGTGATTTGAAATTCGAGAAATGATTTAAAATTCTCTGTCTTGTTTGGAACTAGGGGTGAGCAAAAAATACCGAAAAACCGACCCGACCGACCGAAACCGACCGAACCGACGTCGGTCGGTCGGTTTCAAGCAAGGGTCGGTCGGTGTCGGTTCGGCATAAAGCTAAACCGACATGTCGGTCGATCGGTTCTCGGGGAAGGTCGAGAACCGACCAAACCGATCGAACATATTTTAAAAAAAAATAACTTATATGCCCCAGCCCAGCCGGCCAGCCCCACGGCCCACTCCCAACTCCCAAGCCCAACGCCCCAGCCCCAGCCCCAAAGCCAAACCCCATCAGCATCAACCCTTCTCTTCTCCATTCCTTTTATTTATTTTTTTTTTAAAAGTTATCTTCTTCTTCGACAGAAAAAGAAAAACGAAAACCCTCGCAAGTCGCACTCCACAGTCCACTCGCAGCAGCCACACACCACACCACCACCGCAGACCCCAGTCGCCGTCGCTTGCGTCGCCTCGGTCCGCCGCCCCTCCTCACTGCAGTCGCCTTCTTCGTCTTCTTCTTCGTTCCCGCCGGCCGTCCGTCCATCCGTTTTTCTTCTGCTTGTTCTAAATCTCGTCGTCCGCCGCCGAGTCGCCATCAGCCGCCAAGTCGCCATCAGCCGCCAAGTCGCCGTCGTGCTTCTTCTGCAACAAAGATATAACAAAGATTTAGTTGTAACAAAGATTCGGTTCTTCTTCGTCGCCATTTTTCACTTTTGGTCCAAGATTCGGTTGATATTTTGGGTATTCATTCAAATTCATCATTCTCAAACTGTTTTTGTTTTAATTAGTTTAATTCGTTCCATTCAATTTTGCTTTGATGGCTGCCGTTAATAAGTTGAGTTTCTTTCTCTTGTTTCCTTTGAAGTTTGTTTTCATGGAAGTTGTCTAAAAGTTGTTTCTGAAAGGAGTTTCAAAGACAGATGCAAAAAAATCTTCTTATCAAAACAATTTACAAACAGCCTCAAGGATTTCATATCAAGTTTGGGAGTGTGTGACCGAATATGAACTGTATCTAAGTACACAGTGCATTTTGTTGGACCCATGATTTATGTATCAAAAGTCATAATGTACTAAAAAAAAACCTCATAAAAGCATCCGATTATTGTTCAATCTCTCACAATTTAATGGCTAATTAATTTCTTACCCGAAAGAAAGAAAGAAATAAGATTTATTAATGCGAATGTGAGAAACAATAAACATACCAAAGGAATTACAAGAACTTTTAATGTGTTGTTTTGTTTTTTTTAATGTTTTGTTTTGGTTTAATTTAATGTGTTGTTTTGGTTTATTTGAATCCACTACCATTTGGATTTTCTTTGATTAGGTATTGTACTAAAATACCGAATATGTCCCCCCTCGCATTAGTTTTTTGAATTTTTTGGGATTGAAATACTAAATAGAAATTAGAAATTAGAAAGGAGATTGTTGGATTGATTCATTGATTTTTATTCTTTGTTTCTTCAGATTAAGATCACCATTTGACATTCGTCACTTGGGATTATTGTCCATTTCTCTCATCAGATCGTCGATTCGTCACGCTGGAAAATTCTTACGAGTGAGTATATACGGTGGATACATATTTGTTTGTACAATGTATTTAAATTTGAATAATGTAATCACTACTTTCGCATTTTTTACTTTTTATCTTGTAGGGTAAACATGGATACGGTGGGAACAAACAATTCAAAGAATGAAAATGCTACAGAAACGGATACGACTACGAAGAGCAAAACTAGCAATACCATTGATCTTGATCCAGATCCACATCCAGAAGCAGAACTTGAAGGAGAGAATTCTACCATTCCAAAAAAAAAAAGGCGCGTACGAAACAATCTATGGTTTGGGATCATTTTGAGAGGTTGAAAGGTGATCCTAATGACCCTTATGCTAAGTGTAAATATTGTGGAGTTGTTTATGCATGTCACTCTAAGCGTAATGGTACTGGAACAATGAAAAATCATCTAGAAAATTGTAAAAAGTATCCATACCAAAGGAAGAGAGATGCATCCCAAACAACATTAGCTTTCAAACCTAAAGAAGATAATGGTGGGGAATGTAGTCTTGTATGTGAGTCATTTAGTGTGGAGAGATGTCGAACGGCTTTGGCTGAAATGATAATTAGAGATGAATTGCCTTTTAAGTTTGTGGAGAATGAAGGTTTTCTGAAATTTGTTGATACATTGACATGTGGGCAAGAACCTAAGTTTGTTGTTCCATCTCGATTTACTGTAGCTAGAGATGTTCTTGAGGTCTATGCTAGGTTGAGAGATCATTTGAAAGAAATGTTTGCAAGTTTGAAATGTAAAGTTTCTCTCACTACTGATTGTTGGACGTCGGGAGCAAACATGAGTTATATGGTATTGACTGCTCATTTCATTGATTCTGAATGGAGATTACATAAACGAATTCTTAGCTTTTGTCAAATTGAGAATCATAGAGGGGATACCATTGGTAAGACTATTGAGAGTAATTTAAAGAAATGGGGCATTGAAAATGTTATGACCTTAACTGTTGATAATGCCAGTTCCAATGATACTGCTGTTGCTTTTCTTCTTAAAAGATTTAGTAAGGGGTTGTTGTTTAAGGGTGAATTTTTGCATGTTCGATGTTGTGCACATATACTAAATCTTATTGTATGTGATGCTTTGAAAGAACATCATGATTGCATTGAAAGGATTCGCAATGCTGTAAGATTTGTAAGGTCTTCTCCTGCACGTCTCTTGAAATTTAAGAAGTGTGCTGAAATTGAAAAAATTTCTTGCAAGAGTTCTGTATGTCTTGATGTTACTACTAGATGGAACTCAACTTATATGATGCTTGAGGCAGCTAGTAAGTTTGAAAAAGCTTTTGACAGGTTAGAGGATGAAGATCTTATTTATAAGAATGATTCACCACCTACCAAGGATGATTGGGCAAATGCTAAGATGTTGGTTAGGTTTTTGAAAGTTTTTTATAATGTCACGTTAAAACTTTCAGGGTCTTTGTACACTACTTCTAACTTGATGTTTCATCAGATTACTACCATTCAGAATTGTATACTCTTGAATTCGAGGGGTTCAAATAGAATGCTTTCTAGTATGGCTAATGCGATGAAGGCCAAGTTTGAAAAGTATTGGGGGTTTGATGAGATGAAGAACAATATTTTGTTGTATGTTGCTGTTGTTTTGGATCCTCGATTTAAGTTGAAGTTATTATCATATTGTTTTGACAACTTCTTTGGTCCAGAAATTTCTAAAAGAATGACATCTTCAGTAGAGAATGTTTTGAGACGTCTTTTTCATGAATATAGTACTGGAGCTGCATCTGTTTGTTTTAGTAGTGGGAGTGGTGGTGGTAGTAGTAGTGCTAGTGCTAGTGCTAGTGCTAATGTTGATTTGAGATTTGATGATGAAACAATGGACATAGATGAGGATGAAAACTACAACTATGATATAATGCCTCAGTTTAAAAGTGTTGAGACCACAAGTTTTGATAAGGAGTCAGAGATTGATGTATATTTGTTGGAAACTCTTGCTAAAGATAGTAGTTCTTTTGACATACTTTATTGGTGGAAGCAGAATGGTCATCGGTTTGAGGTTCTCAGTCGTATGAATAGAGATATATTGGCAATTCCAGTATCTACAGTAGCATCTGAGTCAGCTTTCAGTACTGGAGGACGTGTAGTCAACACATCTCGTTGTTCTTTGACTCCAAAGACGGTGGAGGCTCTTATATGCGCTAAAAATTGGCTAGACTCTAAACCGATATCATTAGATCTTGATGATTTGCTAGCCATCGCAGAAGCTTCAATGTTTGAAGATGGTATTGTATTTAATCTGTTGATTTTACTTTTTGTTTTTTTTTAATTTATTTATACTTTTAAATTTTAATAATGTTGTATTTCATTTTTCTCTCTCTTTCAAATTTTGTAGGATTCCAACCAATTGTGGATGAAGAAAAGAAAACGGATCAAGTCGAGAAGTTTGCACAGTTGCATATTTGAATTTTAGCATTTGCTCTTGTATCAAGATTCAAAATATTAAGACTACTTTGATTAATATGTATTTGAATCTGATGTTTACACTTTTAATTTAGAGACTTTTATCTTTCATATGATAATCAGATAATGTTCTTTTTTTTTTTCATTTTCAATCAAACTATTATTGTTATTTTGTTGTTTGGTAATTATTGTATGTTTGGTGTTTACATTAATTTAAGGATAATTGTAATGGGTGGCAACATGAAGGTAAATAATTGCAAATATAGCAAATTTTAAAAATATTTGCAAATATGGCAAAATTTTTGAATTAATTTTTTATATTCCTAAATTGCCCCTGTGTGCCCATCTTCTTCTTTCTCGTCAGTTTTTTTTTTTTTTTTTTTTTTTTTTTTTTTTTTTTTTTTTATACTGATAGAAAGTCTTTTTATTACTGATAGATTCTATCAGTGGTAGAAAAATTTTCTATCAGTGATAGAAAGTTTCTATCACTGATAGAATAAAGTTTCTATAAGTGATATTTCTATCACTGATAGATTCTATCAGTGGTAGAAAAATTTTCTATCGGTGATAGAAAGTTTCTATCACTAATATTTCTATGTCTGATAGATTCTATCAGTGGTAGAAAAATTTTCTATCAGTGATAGAAAGTTTCTATCACTGATAGAATAGAAGATTTCTATCACTAATAGAAATTTTTTCTATCAGTGATAAAAGATTTCTATCACTGATAGGTTCTATCAGTGATAAAAAAAACTTTTTATAGAAAATCATAGAAAAACTTTTGATAAAAAATCTTTCAATCCCTGATCACCCATAAAAATCTTTCTATCTCCGATAGAAATCTTTCTATCACCGATATAATCTATAAGGGATAGAAAAACTTTCTATCACCGATAGAAAATCTTTCTATTAGTGATAAAAGATTTCTATCACTGATAGAATTTTTTACTATTCTATCAGTGATAGAAAGATATTCTATCAATGATAGAAAACTCTTGATAGAAAATATTTCAATCTCTGATAGAACCTATCAGTGATAGAAATCTTCTATCACTTATAGAAATTTTTTCTATGAGTGATAGAAAAAAATTCTATCATTCATAGAAAATCTTTCTATGAGTGATAGAAAAACTTTCTATCTCTATCACTGAGACTGATAGAAAAACTTTTCGTGAGCTATAGAAAATCTTTCTATCACTGATACTTTTCTACCAGTGATAGAAGATCTTTTGTTTCTATCAGTGATGGTGATACATGGTGAAATCGAGCATTGAAAAATAAAGCAAAAACGAACGATTATAGAAATCAAACACTGAAAAACAAAAACCAAACACTGATAGAAAATCAAATAACAACAACCAAACACTGATAGAACACCGAACAAGTGATAGAAAAATATCTATCGCTGATAGAATCTATCGGTAATAGAAAAATTTTCTATCATATGATAGAATCTATCAGTGAAAGAAAATTTCTATCACTGATAGAAAATTTCTATCACTGATAGAATCTATCAGTCATATAAAAACTTTCTATCAGTGAAAGAAAATCTGGAGGGGTATTTTAGTAAATGCAACACACAAACTATTAGATTTTGCCATTTTTGCAATTTTTTTTGTGGGTTGCTAGATTTGCAATTATTTTGACCCATATTGCTATCCTTGCAACCGGCCCTTAATTTAATATGTTCAATAGTAAATTATTTGAAATTGTCAAATTAAAAAATGTCTATTAAGAACATACCATGATTTACTTATTTCTTAAAAAAATCGTTCAAACTTAATCGACACATTGAAATTAAAATTACAATTTAAATAAAATTGAAAAAGTAAAAAAAATCATTAAAAAACAAAACAAAATTAAAAAGAAATATATTCGATCCTGAATTTAATCACACATTGAATTGAAATTAAAATTACAATTTTAAAAAGAATTGGAGATCATTTCAGTAAAAGACAAAATTAAATAAAATTGAAAAAGAAAATACGAAATTAAAAAAAAAAAACAAAACCGACCAAACCGACCAAACCGACCGACCGACCGGTCGGTCGATGAAATTAACAAGAAAAAAAATCGGTTTCCAAAAATTGGAAACCGATTACGGTCGGTTCGGCGTCGGTTTGGGGCCAAAACCGACCCCGACCGACCGATGCTCACCCCTATTTGGAACAATAAAGATTTAGAATGAATGTATTTAAAATTTTGTGTTTGGATTGTAATTGGAAAAGAAAAAAAAAGTAAAAGAATTTACTGATATAGGCTTTTAATTTAAGTTATTGATAGAAAATTAAAATATGATAAGGATAAATAAGTAATTTAACTCTCATCTCCCTGAAATCCTGCAAAATCCGATAGTTTTAGTTGGGTAAATTTTTAACGTAAAAACACGATTTGAAATCAATTCTCTTTCATGAGATACCAAACACCAGAATTCATTTCAAATCTATCCTGATTTGAAATCCTTTAAAATAGGAGGTTGTTTAACGGAAAATTGACAAATGGACCAAAAGTGTAACAAAATCCAAATCTCAGGGACTAAAATGTCGAGTTTGAAAACTCAGGGACCAAAATGAAACGTAACCCAAACCTCAGGGATCAAAAGTGTATTTTTTTCCTATTTTTTTTCTTGATTACCACACTATTTTAGTTTGAATATACTAGGCACAATTTGAATTTGAATTTTTTTAATTTAATTAGACAGTGATTCTCGAATATCATATTATAATTAATTAATTAAAAAGCTACCAATTTTTAGATATAATATTTTTAAATAGTAGTTGATTTAAATTTATTAATATAAAACCAAAACTTCATGTGTTGTGAATTAATCAAGATTTTGTTGTGTATTGGAAAAATTCTTTTAGTTTTGATTCTTCATTGTTTTTTCTAAATTACATTTTTTAAAAATAATTTAGTAATTAGAAAATAATTTTTTTTTAAAGATCAATTTCAATTAAAATTTCAGTGAAATTATCATTACACCATGATTCTCATATATTTGCAAATATTGCTATTCTATTGTTGTTATTTTTAATTTTATTTTTTCCGAATATTATATTATGATTAAAAAGCTGTCAGTTTTCAAATATAATATTTTTAATTAGTTGTTTATTTAATTTTATTAATATAGAAACAAAACTTCATGTGTTGGGAATCTTTTTTTTTTTTTGGTATGGGAAACATTCTTTTAATTTTGGATTCTTCACGATTATTTTTAAATTAAAAATTTTAAAAATAATTTAGAAATTAGAAAATTATTTTTTTTTAATTTGAAATTATCACTACACCATAATATCAAGCTTTTTTTTTTTTTTTTTTTTTTTTTTTTTTTTTTTGTGTATTAGGAAGAATCCTTTTGATTTTGGATTCTACATGGTTGTTTAGGGTTTATGGTTTATCTTCTTCAACTTGCAAACAAGTTTATCTTTCCCCTTTTCTTTAAATCCTTCAGGTTGCTCCATGTAGATCTCTTCATGCAAGTCACCATGGAAAAATGCAGTTTTTACATCAAGTTGCTCCAACTCAAGATCAAGACTTATTGCTAAACCCAACACTGTTCTGATAAGTGTCATTTTGACCACCAGAGAGAAGATCTCATCAAAGTCGACCCTTTTTTCTGGTTGCATCCCTTTACCACTAATCTCGTTTTAAGCTTCACTATTTTCTCACCATCCTTCATGTACTTGAAAATCGATCTGTTTCTCAAGACTTTCTTGCCCTTTGGAGGTTTCACTAGCTCATAGGTTTCATTCTTTTTCAGGGAGTTCATCTCCTCCTTCATTGCATCTAGCCACTGGTATTTTTCATTATGAGATAAGACCTCTTGATAGTTCTATAGATCTCCATCTTCACTAACTAGAATGAACTCTGAGCTTAGATACCTTGTTGAAGGTTTATGCTCTCTAGTGGACGTTCAAACTTGTGTATCCTCCACTTGAGGGGTACGTTGCCCCCCCTACTCATGAACTTCTTCATGAATCACTTCCTCATGGATTTCTTTATCAGATGAAGACTCATTAAGATCATCATCATCAACATGATCTAGTACGCATTACCATCAGGTTGTATCTCACCAACATCATCGTGTACATCCTCAACATTCTCATTTGCTGGCTAAATAACAAAGGGAGGAGAAGTAGAACCATAAGTAATATCAAAAGACAACTCTGAAATAGAAGTGTACCTTGTACCCAGAAGATCTGCACCCTTCTTGTGCTCAAAGAATACTACATCTCTACTTCTCACTACCTTCTTCTTTTTTGGATCGTAGAGCCTATAACCATATTCTTCATCCTCATACCCAACAAATACACATGGATTGGTCTTCGAATCAAGCTTTGACCTCTGTTCTTTAGACACATGCATGTATGCCTTGCTGCCAAAGACTCTCATATGTGAATAAGTGGGATCACGTCCCTTCCATGCTCTCTCAGGAATGTCTAGACCAAAAGGAATCAATGGAGATTGATTAATCAAATACATGTCACGTTGCACTGCTTCAACCCAAAATGTCTTAGGAAGATTAGACATTCTAAGCATGCACCTCACCTTCTCTACAATAGTTCCATTCATCCTCTCAGCAACTCCATTGTGTTGTGATGTGTCGGGCTCTGTCTTCTCTAATGCCATGTTATGAACAATAATACTTGAACTCATTCGAAGTATACTCACCACCATTGTCAGATCAAAGACACTTCAACTTTCTTTCGGTCTCCCTTTCTACCATGACATAAAACTTTTTGAAAATCTCGAACACTTGGCTTTTTTTCTTCAACATATACACCCAAGTTCTTCGAGTAACATCATCAATGAAAGTGACAAAATATCTATTGCCACCAAGAGAATCCATCTCAATAAGACCACAAATATTAGAGTGAACTAACTCCAACTTTTCTTGCCTTTTGATGGACTTCCCAAAAAAGGAAACTCTACGTTACTTGCCTGCCAAATAATGATCACAAGGGTCAAGAGAAACTGTTTTATCAATAGAGATAAGAGATCTATCTGCCAACAGTTTAATCCCCTTGTCACTCATATGCCCTAGCCTTTGATGCCACAAATTAGGAGAATTATTTTCTTCAACGACATTCAGCTCAGAAGAACATACACTCCAGTATATTTTATACAAAGATCAACACAACTCACCACGAGCTACTGTTATTGAACCCTTAGATAATTTCCACTTACCATCAACAAAGGTATGTCGAAATCCTTCTTAATCAAGGACATTTGCAAACAAGTTAAGATGTAAATCAGGAATATGATGCACATTCATTAATGTAAGCGTGCACCCAACACTTGTCTTCACACGAATATCACCTAACCCAACAATGCTAGCTGAGCTATGGTTTCCCATCTTCACACTACCAAAATCACCAGATTGATAATTCATGAAATAATCCCTTTTGCGAACACAATGGTATGAAGCACCCGAATCTACCAGCTACTCTGTATTTGAACTCTCTACATGATGACACTATCCTTCTTGTGGCTTGATAAAACCAGCAACAAAGATAGCTGATCTTCATCAGTAAGATGGGCTGAAATAATAATTGGTAAACTTTTATTTTCTCCAAGGTAAATATATTTTAAATGTGAGGGTAACGGTTTCAATTTCAAATCTGGAGGTTCAATCACAGAGGGCTACAGTGGCTTGAATTCTTCTTGATACAATTCCAAAGGATTTGTCAGTGCTTCTACTCGTGCAACTACAAGGTCAATCTAGATTGGTTCCTACTTAATCTTCTCTAACTCTTCAATCTTTTGTTCACACACCTCTTCCAGATCCTCGTTTCCTAGAAAATCTTCCAAAGTTTCACCTTTCAATAGTTCCTGCAAAGTAGACAAAGAGAGTTCATCAATCTCATCAACTGTGGAACACTCCTCAAAATCACCCGGATATTTGAGTGCATTCATAACATTGAATGTGATTTGTTGATCATTGACCCTCATGGTCAATTCTCCTTTCTGAACATCAATCAAGGTTTTACCCGTCGCTAGGACAGACCGACCTAAGATGATCGGTACTTCCTTGTCCGCTTCACAATCTAGTATAACGAAATCTGCTGGAAAGACAAATTTGTCTACTTTGACTAGCACGTCCTCTATCTATCCGATAGGATGTATCAATGAACAGTTTGCTAATTGAAAAGTAACTGTTGTTGGTCTTGCTTCACCAATTCCTAACTGCTGAAAAACAGAGTATGACATCAAGTTGATACTTATTTCAAGATCACACAATGGCCCTTCCTACATTCCTTCCTCCTATGGAATAGGGAATGATGAAACTTCCTGGATCTTTTAATTTTGGGGGAATCTTGCTCTTAACCAATGCTCTTGAGCATTTGACCAATGCAACTGTTTCGTATTCTCCCAAACGTCTCTTTTTGGATAAGATGTTTTTTAGGAACTTCACGTAATTCGACATCTGTTCAAGCGCCTCCACCAACGAAATTTTGGTGTGTATCTGCTTTAAAATATCTAAAAATTTCTTAAACTGTGTATCCTGTGATGCATACTTAAATCTTGGGGGGGGGGTGTACGGTGGTGGTGGTCTATAATCTGGATCAATAATAAACTTTTTTGGTTTTGCGGTTGCATCTTTATTCTCTTTCTCTTTATTCGAACTTTCAACTTTTTCTTCCAAGGCTTCTAGTCCTTGGGCTTTCTGCAACAACTTCATTTCTAACAGCTTCTTTATTAACTTCTGGCTCCTTTTCTTTAGGGTTTTTTACAACTTCTTCTGGGATTTTCTTAGTCTCTTGATCAATTGGGTATATTGGTCCATCATACTCTAATCCACTTCTCAAGGTCACTGCTTTACATTGCTCCTTCCCTTCATGGTGAGGATTCTCTATCTTGCTTGGCAATGCTCTTTGTGGTCTATTCCTGAATTCTTGAGCTAATTGTCCTATATGGATCTCAAAGTTCCTTAGCGTGGCTCCTTGACTTTGAATAATGGCATCGTTCCTTGCCATGTACTCTTTCAATAGATTTGACTCTTGATCAGTATTTTGAATTTGTGCTGGCTGAAAATTCTTCTATTGTTGCTACTGTGTAGGCTGAGAATTGAATCCCGTTGACACTTTTCCAAACTGGTTTACATTGGCATTACTGGAACTTGCTTGACCTGCCTAGGAAAAATTTGGATGTTGTCTCCAACCTAGGATGTAGGTAGCTGAATATGGATTCCAGCAGTTCTGGTTTCCTTGTTGTTGAAGGAGTGTATATCACTCTAGCGGAAGAAATTGAAGATCTTGGGCATTTAATTTCTTTAATTTCTCAAGAAAAACATGCTGAAAAAAAACGAAAAACAGAGCACGCAAAGAATTATCTTTGGAGCTCGAATTGAAGTAGATTTTTAGTTGTTTCTCCACACGAATATGTCATGGACGACCACTGAGATCTTCCCCGCTATTCTTTGGTCTTAGAACAAGCTTGTGGGAGTTCTATAGTGATGAGTTTGAAGAAAAAGAAACTTCAAGAAGAAGAGAAAGTTAGCCACGGTTTTGAGAGCTTCTTCACAGCATTTGAGAGATCCAACTTTTTGCATGTGATATTTCGTTCAGCTCACTTTTTTGATGACTCAAAACTAAAGCTTATATACAAACCAATATAAGGTAGTGGGATTGGAAATCAAATTGGGTCATGTGGCTTTTCAAGAGCATTTGCATGAAATGATATATTGAAATTCAGCCAACACACAAAATTCAATCAAATTGAATTTCTCCAATAGATTTCAATATCTCTTTTAACTAAAATTAATTCACATAATTAGTTTTAATTAAAATTTTAAATGTTTAATTAAACATTTTCTTTAAACTTAATTATTTAATTTAATATCATGTATTAAACTAAACAATTGTTCTAATCCCAATCACTCTCAAACTTGGTTTTGAATAAAAATCTCTATTCATATCCAAAACAATATCAATATTTAAATTATATTTAAATATTTCTAACTTTCTCATATTATCTTTTAATTCGTAATTAAACCGATGTGCTAAATTATATTGAATATAAATAACGACATCTTCCTAAATTGAATTTGAACGTTTTCAAATTCGTTCAACACTTTGTTCTAAGGTTAATCCGTTATGAGCTAGCAGAGGGACCTAATAGACCTACAGATCATGGGCTCCAACGATCCGAGATTAACCGGTTGAACTCTTTCAATCCTAGTTAACCAACATTTGTTAACTAACGGGACACTCCAACTATAGCCCGTTGTTGCACTCCCCTCACTGTAGATATATTTCTGTCCACCCGATATAACCGTGATCAGTAAGTCAATCCTTCACAGGTTGTTCGTAACTATAGCTGGGTCAAAAGTCCGTTTTACCCCTATAACACTTCTTGTTCCTTAAGCCTCCACCGAGTCCCTAATGAACAATTGGTTTGTGGTCCGACCACTAAACCTAAAACCTCTCGGGCCAATGAGAGGGCGGCACACATTTGTTCAAATCTCGGAGTTAGCACTTAGGGGAACAACCTCTCTACTATCCCTAAATTCGGGTAGGAGTGAATTCCATCTTGCATGAGTATGTCCCCAGCTATCTATCCGGTCTTATCCCAAAATGGTAGGAACTTATTGAGTCGGCAATGTTGAGCCACTCTCCCCCATGCAAATCAAAGGATAATCCCGAATAAACAGGAGTTCATAGTTAGCTTAGGATTAAGATCGAGTTACCTAGGTCATCGCTTTGAAATGGTCAGTTTCACAGTAAACGACGTTATAAAGTGAAAGTGACTTATTGAAGGGAATAAAAGTCCCCACGCAGCGGAAGCGCATCATTTGGACCTTACGCCGTATATTAATTAAAATTAAAATACCGTTACGATAACTCAAACAAAACTTTAAACAACCTTTAAAGCCGCTGTAAAATTGGTTTAAACATGCTAAAATAAATCTAAATTTATTTTTAAAACTTTTCTAAAGAAAAGAGGAAGAACCGTTACAAACCTTCGTTGTAGACTTGACCGTTCTTCGCCAACGACGCTCCACGAACGAAAACGCAGCAGCCGCCTTTACTTTTCTTCGCTGGAAATTTCTTCTTTGATCGACACAATCACCACAGAGGTTACACCGGTATGTCTCTAAGTTTAGGAGGCAAAAGACTTGTGGGAGTCTTTCTCTAAGAGGGAGACTAGAGAGAATTCTAGGTCTTGTCTTTCAAAAGTGTCAAGTCTCATGACCAATTAGGTCTAGTGTTTTATTTATAGAAGAGAGGCCATGAATAAAATATTCAATTAAATCAATCTTTTCCATAATTGATTCAATCTTATTCCTTAATTAATCAATCATGATCAATCAATTCCATAATTGATTAATCTTTTCCACAAATGACTAATTACTTCCATAAGTGATTAGATAATTTCCATAAATGATTAATCACTTCCTTAAGTGATTAATTATTTCCATAATTGATTAATTCCCGGTTAATGAATTCTTTAATTAATTAACCACCAATTAAATATCACATATTTAATTCCCGGCCTAGAATTAATTAATTTGCCCAAACACATTTTAGGCCTTAAATTAATTAATTCATTATTTTGAACTCTTTCAAACTTCCATAAATATATATTTGAACTTTTCAAATATTAATTTCTCTCATAATAATATATCAATATATATTATATTTGTTTCCCTTAATAAATTGAACATTTTCAATTTACTTTTATTACTTAGTTGCCTCAAATTACTTTACGAGCTACCAGTGGGACCTAATGGACCTGCAGATCAGAAGCTCCAACGATGTGAGATTAATTGGTCAAACTCATTAACCACATTAATCAATATTCGTTAACTGTGTGTACATTCCACTATAGACTCACAGTTGCACTCTTCTCACTGCAGACATATTTTCTATGTCCACGGATCTAGACCAATATCGACTAGTTAGTCCTTCACGAGTGTCCGTAACACCAGCTGGGTCAAATTACCGTTTTACCCCCGGGTTACCTCTATTTCCTTAAGTACCAATTCTCCTCTAATGAACAACCTGTTTGTGGTCCAACCATCAAACAGAAAACCCTCTCGTGCCATTGAGAGGGTAGGGCCCTTTGTTCAAGACTCAGAGTAACCACTTAAGGGAACACTCATCTGCTTCCCTAAAGTCGGGAATGAGTGAATTCCATCTTGTACGATTATGTTCCCAGCTCCCCATTCGGTCTTGTCCCCAAAGTGGTAGGCTTATTGAGTCGGGTATTGGCCACTCTCACCCATACAAATCAAAGGACAATCTCTCATGAGCAGAAGTCCATAATCAACTCACGATTAAGACTAAGTTGTCTAGGTCGTCCTAGTGAAATAGAAAACCAACTAGTTAACGGTGTAATAACCAGTGGTTACTATTTCGCGTTCCGATCTTATGCAAACTCATTGCACAGGATACCCATGATGACATGCAAAAATGTCATCATTTTCCTATTAATTTTAGCTAGTTTTATGCTTGAATTGTGTGCTTTAATGCTATTTTTTGTTTAAATTTCAGAAAACCGAGTCAAAGAAGAAAAACCGGAATTTTGAGAGATTTTGGATGATTTTGGAGGCTTTTTGAGCAATTTGGAGAAATTACATTGAAGATCCGAGTCCAAAAGCCAAGAAGAATGAGTTAGAAGCCCAAATTCATGAAGTCCAAGCCTTAAAATTATCAATTTGGGTCAAGAAAAGTGCCCAAAATCCATTACAAGAAGTATTTGGGCCAAAAGAAAGTTGGAGGCCCAAAAATGGAGTCAAAATTGGGCCAATATTGGAAATTCGGGGCCTAGCGTCTCGACGCTAAGCCTGGAGCGTCCCGACGCTAGGCAGCCGTGTGGAAAAATCTGGAATCGCGGTAGCGTCGCGACGCTCTCCAAGTAGCGTCTCGACGCTGCGACGTCTTGGAGCCCAAGAAAAGATGACGTCAGAGCGTCTCGACGCTGTCCTTGTAGTGTCTCGACGCTGTGCCTGCTGGGAGCCTATAAAAGGAGCCTTTTGCAATGAAGATGGTGTGCCAATTTGTGGGTTTTCATCCCATTCTAGAATCCACACTAAAATTTGGGATTTTTGGGAGAGTTTTGGAGCTTTGTTGAAGATCTTTGGAGCTCGGGATCGAAGGAGGTCGGCGCAGGATCGAGGAGATCGACACTTTTATGAGCATTTCTCTTCCCTTTTCCTTTATGTTTTAGTTTCTAGAATTGTTGTGATTAGGAATTATTGAATTTTAGTGATTATGAGTAGCAAATTCCTAAATTCTATGAGATTGATTTAGATGTTGAACCTCTGCTGAATTAATGAATTGATGTGGTTTAATTGTCATTATTGTTCATTTGTGCATTTTGTCCGTAATGCTTTTAATCAACTGATCACTGATTAAATGAATTGTTACTATGTGGAAACTCGACGGAGAGAAGCTTAGACTAGAACTGAATGCATGACTAACGGTTATTTACCCGGGTGACACGGGACAAAATAAATAACGTTAGAGGTTGTACTGAAGGGTCGTAATGCCATACTAAGTAAATAAAGATGAGACTGAAAGGAGATTCTTTATTGAACGGTATGAGATAGGAGGAGACCGACAGGAGAATCCTTGTCATTAGGCTTCTAGACTTATGAATCAAATGATTAGTTAATCCATATTAGTTAATTGATTAAGCATTAAAGGTCCATTTGATAAAATCAACAACTCTAGAATTATCCCATCAAGTTGCGTCACCATTCATCTTTTGCTTTCTAGATTAGCTTTTTATTATTCTTTTCGGCATTAGATTTTGTTCTCTAAATAAAGCTAAGCAAGATTATTTGCGGTACTTAATTGAATAAATCCAATCCCTGTGGAGACGATACTCTATACTCAAAATCACTATATTACTTGTGACGACCCGTGCGCTTGCAGATTAAAATCACCCAACAAGTTTTTGGCGCCACTCGCATGTCTCCTACACGAACGCGTTGGATCGCAGCGTTTGTATCAAGTACAAAGTGGGCCGTATCCATAGTGTCACCAGGATAAGACACCCAGTCTTATCCCTATACTATAGACCCTTTAGGCTGTTTCTTGAACAATGATCCCATATGTCACTACATATAGTTCAAGACTCATATTACAGCCTTGGATGTCTAGTTTATTGGATCAGGGTTATTATAAGGCAAAGACAAATATAAAATAACTAATAACAATTAATGGAAAAATATATCAATATTATTTCATTAATATCCGGTCAACGGTTACATTCACTATCTACGAGTTTTAGGGCATAAAACCCAACAAAATCTCACTTGAACTAAAACACTAGTTAGTGGGTTGTAAATGCAATAATCTAAAGCTGGAAATGTCATGTATATTAATACAATGAACTAGGGCATCCTTATACCCATTATACATTTCTCCCACTTGCCTTAGATTAGATGGCATACATATCTCGTAGACCTAGACCCTCTAGATGACCCTCAAACACTTTAGCCATGAGAGCCTTCGTAAATGGATCAGCGATGTTGTGCTCCGAGGCGATCTTAGTGACGATCACATCTCCTCGTTGCACAATCTCCCGTATCAGGTGATACTTCCTCTCGATGTGTTTACCTCGTTTGTGGCTTCGAGGTTCTTTTGAGTTGGCTACAGCCCCACTGTTGTCACAGTATAGTGTTATGGGCACGTTCATATTCGAAACCACTTCCAAATCAGTCAAGAACTTTCTGAGCCATACTGCCTCCTTAGCTGCTACATACTCAGCCTCCATGGTTGAGTCTGCTATGCATCCTTGTTTGATGCTTCTCCACACTATTGCTCCTCCATTGAGGGTGCATACTGACCCTGATGTGGATTTCCTTGAATCCTTATCAGCTTGAAAGTCAGAGTCAGTGTATCCAGAAAGAATCAAATCCTTAGCTCCATACACAAGCATGTAGTCCCTCGTTCTCCGAAGATACTTGAGGATATTCTTAACCGCTCCCCAGTGGTCCAACCCTGGATTAGACTGATACCTACTGACTACTCCCACTGCATAACATATGTCAGGCCTAGTGCAGAGCATAGCATACATTAAGCTGCCCACAACTGAGGCGTAGGGAATGTGTCTCATGTTCTCAATTTCTTGAGGTGTCTTAGGAGACTGTTCCTTAGACAGGTGTACCCCATGTCTGAAGGGTAGTAGTCCCTTCTTGGAGTTTTTCATCGAATATCGAGACAACATCTTGTCAATATACGTTGCTTGAGACAGAGCTAGCGTTTTGTTCTTACGATCCCTAATGATTTGGGTTCCCAGAACATATTGAGCCTCTTCCAGATCTTTCATTTGGAATTGGGCTGCTAGCCATTTCTTAATGTTAGTGAGGTATCCTACGTCATTCCCAATGAGTAGGATATCGTCTACATAAAGTATTAGAAAAGCTACTTTC
Source organism: Luffa acutangula (assembly GCA_036850905.1). Classification (NCBI taxonomy): domain Eukaryota; kingdom Viridiplantae; phylum Streptophyta; class Magnoliopsida; order Cucurbitales; family Cucurbitaceae; genus Luffa; species Luffa acutangula. The sequence continues at coordinate 24,395,364 of CM072089.1, read as the reverse complement.
CTTTTGTTGATTTTCTTGTACACACAAGGCTCATCAACGTTTTGGTCAAAGCCAAAAGATTTGATTGCAGTATCAAATCTAATGTTCCATGATATGGATGCTTGTTTCAATCCATAAATGGATCGATTGAGCTTACAAACCTTTTGTTCCTGACCTTGGCCTATGAACCCTTCGGGTTGAGATATGAAGATATTCTCTTCAAGATTACCATTTAGAAAGGCAGTCTTGACGTCCATTTGCCATATTTCATAGTCATAATATGTGGCTATGGATAAGAGAATTCTTATGGACTTTAACATGGCTACAGGAGAAAAGGTTTCCTCATAGTCAACCCCTTCCTTTTGGGTATAACCCTTTGCCACTAGTCTAGCTTTGAAGGTCTGTACCTTTCCAGCTGCATCTCTTTTTCTCTTGTAGATCCATTTGCACCCTATGGGTTTTACCCCATTTGGTAGATCTGTAAGTTCCCATACAGAATTGGAGTACATTGACTCCATTTCCAGGTTCATGGCTTTGACCCATTCATCCTTATCTTCGTCATTCATTGCCTGTCGATAGGACAATGGATCCTCAATGCCATCATTAGGTATGACAACCTGAGTTTCAGTTAAACCCAAGTAGCGGTCAGGTTGTAATACAACCCTCCCACTGCGTCGAGGCATTCCCAACGTTTGAGATAGATGTGATGGATCTGAAGAACTAGTTCCTTCATCAACCCCTGTTGAAGGTCCAATTTCATCAACAACTCTTGATGATTCTTCAGTAGCTTCTCCTAATATTATTTTGCTGCATGGTTTATGATCTCTCATGTGGTCTTTTTCTAAGAAAGTGGCGTTTGTCGATACAATCACCTTATTTTCTTGTGGGTCGTAGAAATAACCACCTCTCGTTTCTTTAGGGTAACCAACAAATTGGCACAGTTTTGAACAAGGTTCCAGTTTCTTAGGATTTGTCACAAGCACGTGTGCTGGACAATCCCATATGCGAAAGTGATGCAAACTAGGTTTACGCCCCTTCCACAATTCGAAAGGTGTTTCAGAAACACTTTTCGAGGGAACATTGTTCAAGATGTATACTGCAATCTCTACTGCATACCCCCAAAACGAGCTAGGAAATTGAGCATAGCTCATCATTGATCGAACCATGTCTAACAAGGTTCTATTTCTCCTTTCTGACACACCATTCTGCTGAGGTGTACCAGGGGCTGAGAGTTGAGATTGGATTCCATGTTCTATCATATAATCCTGGAATCTTTGATCCATATACTCCCCTCCTCGATCAGATCGAAGTACTTTAATAGATTTACCTAATAGGTTTTCAACTTCAGCCTTAAACTCCTTAAACTTTTCAAGGGCTTCGGACTTATGTCCCATTAGGTACAAGTAACCATATCTTGAATAATAATCTATAAATGAGATGAAATATTCGTACCCTCCTCGAGCTTTTACATTCATTGGACCACATAGATCCGAATGTATTAACTCTAAGGGTTCTTTGGCTCTGTAACCTTTTCCAGTAAAGGGTCTCTTGGTCATTTTTCCCTCGAGACAAGATTCACAAGGTGGTAGTGAATCATCTTCTAACTTGCTTAGAAGTCCATTCTTTACCAAACGACTGATCCTATCGATGTTTATATGACCAAGTCTAAGATGCCAAAGATGAGTATTGTTACTTGATGGAGAAATCTTTTGCTTTTTTCTTTGAGTTTCAGCAGTTTTAAATAATTCGTGATTTAAAAGTGCTTTGTTTTCGGTTGGTCTTAAAACATACAAGTTATTTTCCAATTTGGCTGAACAAATAAGTACACCATTTTTATAAATGAACGCTTCATTCATATCACAAGTAACTGTATACGTTGTTCAATCAAACATGAAATAGAAATTAAGTTCTTCTTAATCTTGGAAACGATTAACAAACTTTCTAAAAGTAAGAATCTATTTCTAAAAAATAACTTCGCAGCTCCCACTGCTTTAGCTGAAATGACTTCTCCAGTTCCGACCCTGAGTGTCATTTCCCCATCGTTCAACTGCCGAAAGGAACTATTTTCCTGAAAAGAAGAGCAAGCATGATTAGTTGCTCCTGAATCAAGTATCCAGGTAAACTCCTCATGTTCTACCAGGCATGTTTCTAAAACAAGTAAATCAAATTTACCTTCCTTTTCCTTCTTTTTCTCAGCAAGGTACTTTGGGCAGTTTCTCTTCCAATGTCCATCTACATTGCAGTGGAAACACTTGCCCTTGTCTGCCATAGCTTTGGCTTTTCCCTTGCTTTTAGCAGCAGTGCTGGGAGCTTTCCCCTTGTTTCCTTTCTTCTTCTGAGTTTTCTTTGAAGAAGTGGCTACAGATTTAGTTCCAGAGGATGAACCCTTCTCGAACTTTCTTTTAGAGTGGACAATGTTTGCCTCTCCTTCTATCTGTCCCTTGTTCTTAAGAAGAGACTGATAGAGTTGTAGCTCATTTAGGAGGCTAGTCAGGTTGAATGTTATTTTATTCATCATTGCATTGCTTCGAAACTGTAGAAAACTCTTCGTAAGATATTCTAAGATGAATGCAACCTGACTACGCTCATCTATGACCGCCCCGTTTGCCTCTGCCACGTTGAATTGGACCATCATATCCAGGACATGCTCCCGAAAAGACGCGCCCTCTTTCATGCGACAACTATAAACGTATTTGAGAGCGTCATGGTGGAGTTGGTAGGACGGTTGTCCAAACATCTCCTGGAGAGAGTTCATAATCTCCCTCGCTGTTACCATTCTCATGCCTTTTAGCCAAAACTTCAGATAAGCTGGCTAAGATATAGACGCGAGTCTTATCATTGGCCTTTGTCCAGCGGTCATAAGCATCCTTAACTGCCTGGGATGCATTACGAGCAGGGGCTGGAGGACAATCCTCCGTTAAGACGAACCGCAGATCATCGACAACAAGAATCGTATTCAGGTTCGACTTCCACGTAGCATAATTTTCGCCGGTTAATTTCTCATTTTTAAGCAGAGAGACAATTGAGGAAGACATTGCTGAAATTTAAACAAACAATGACCGTATTAGTTATCTTTGCCTTAACCCATCATACAAGCAAACAATTGCACACAATCCAATCAATTTAGCAAAACAGACAATCACAGAACCCTAAAACTATCGATTTAGTTTTGCAATGACGTTTCAGAGGTTTAGAATGTCAGCCACCGAAGGGTGATCAGGCACTTCTCCTTTGAAATGAGACACCTCTCAGCTAATTCTAATTCCAGAATAACTCATATTCCTATAGACATTAGCCACCGTTGTTCGGTCAAGGATTTGTTAACACTTTTAACTCATCCTCGTAAGTGTAACCCTCCCACTTTCAGATCTCAGAGGCACGCACCAACAGGCTACCGAAGGGAAAGACAACTGTTGGTGATTAGCCTAAGAGCTCCTATCCTTTTCAGGAGTTCACGATGTTCCAAATCCTATGACCAGGCCCTCCGAAGGGATGGTTGCGCCAGGACAACCTGCAGGCGGATCATAGGACTCTCACGGTGTGAACTATGGGCGGAGACCGAGGGATACTTAGTAAATTAAAACTATTTTTAATACTAAGTAAACCGTCAACTTAAATACCCACAGCCTTAGACAGAACATTACCGATGGAGTTCCCTTATAATCATAGCAATGTTTTTCCTACTTAGTAAATTAAAACTATTTTTAATACTAAGTAAGAAAAGATTCTAATCCTATTAGAAATTGATCTAGGTCTAATTAATTTTAAAAAATTTAAAATTAATCCAGTTCATCCTATGATCTTATGTTTGCATGCAAATCTTGATTATAGATTGACGGTTTCTAATCATTAATAATAAAGAACTATTTCAAATTTTTAATGATCAATCCTATAATCAAGAATCTAGGGTTTAATTCATTCAACAATCTCATTCAAATTAAATAATTAAACCACACTAATTGCATGAATAATATAACAATTATATTATTAACTATGGATGTTTCATGCTTCATGCAATTTTTTATTTTCTTTTATTATAACAATTATAAGCCAATCAAGAAAATCAGTCAAGCATGCTTCATTCATCACATTAAACATAACTATTTATATTTAATTTAAGTAATGACATGCTTCATGCTTTCCAATTTTTCATATAATTAATATACACTTATATTAAAAAATATGAAAACAAATCCATGCATTTAAACATACATTATAACAATTTATAATATATAAAAAATGCATGAGCATGTTTATAACCTAAGGTGGGATTAAAAATTCTATATGACATCCATAAAGCATATAAATAGCAATTGAACCGGTTAATTTTGGCCCCTAGGATAAAATAAAGCATTAAATTACATTAATTTAGCTAAATTCTATCCTAAAAAATCCATGTACAGCTCCGGAATTGGTCTAGACAACAAGAACCGGCCCGAACCACCTCGAACCGGCCTCCAAAATCACGAACCATGCCAAAAATTGGCTGAACCGGACCAAATAGGTCCCAGCCCAACCGAACCGGCCCGAACCGGACCGGCCACGCCTTGAACCGCGCCTGTTGAAACCCTAGGTCGCGCCTCCATCGTGACAGCGTCGAGACGTTGTGTTGATAGCGTCCCGACGCTGTGCGTTTTCCTTATCTGGCGCCTGCGTAATCGAGACAGCGTCGAGACGCTGTTGAGGTAGCGTCCCGACGCTGTGTGCTTTCCTTACCGAGCGCCTTAGGTATCGAGACAGCGTCGAGACGCTGTTGAAGTAGCGTCCCGACGCTGTTGCGTCTGGAGGCAGAATCTGCGCAGCAACAGCATCGATTCTCCGATTTTGGCCCCGATTTCAGCAGCGATTGCTTCGATTTTTATCTCATAAAAACCTATTCTAGACCCGGACTTACATAGGACTCGATTTTACATAAAATACCCGAAACACCGGGCCTTACATGATCAAAATCACATAAAAATAAAATCTATGGCCATAAAATTAACCCAAACAGTTCAACGCAAACCAAACATACATTATGCATAAATCCCACCTATTAGAGCCTATCGCAACTTTTTAAAATTAATTAATAGGGACACCGATGACTCTGATGCCGATTGAAGGAAATAAAAGTCCCCACGCAGCGGAAGCACATCGTTTGGACCTTACGTCGTATATTAATTAACATTAAAATACCGTTACGATAACTCAAACAAAACTTTAAACAACCTTTAAAGTCGCTGTAAAATTGGTTTAAACATGCTAAAATAAATCTAAATTTATTTTTAAAAATTTTCTAAAGAAAAGAGGAAGAACCGTTACAAACCTTCGTTGTAAACTTGACCGTTCTTCGCCAACGACGCTCCACGAACGAAAACGCAGCAGCCGCCTTTGCTTTTCTTCGCTGGAAATTTCTTCTTTGATCGACACAATCACCACAGAGGTTACACCGGTATGTCTCTAAGTTTAGGAGGCAAAAGACTTGTGGGAGTCTTTCTCTAAGAGGGAGGCTAGTGAGAATTCTAGGTCTTGTCTTTCAAGAGTGTCAAGTCTCATGACCAATTAGGTCTAGTGTTCTATTTATAGAAGAGAGGCCATGAATAAAATATTCAATTAAATCAATCTTTTCCATAATTGATTCAATCTTATTCCTTAATTAATCAATCATGATCAATCAATTCCATAATTGATTAATCTTTTCCACAAATGACTAATTACTTCCATAAGTGATTATATCATTTCCATAAATGATTAGTCACTTCCTTAAGTGATTAATTATTTCCATAATTGATTAATTCCCGGTTAATGAATTCTTTAATTAATTAACCACCAATTAAATATCACATATTTAATTCTCGGCCTAGAATTAATTAATTTGCCCAAACACATTTTAGGCCTTAAATTAATTAATTCATTATTTTGAACTCTTTCAAACTTCCATAAATTTATATTTGAACTTTTCAAATCTTAATTTCTCTCATAATAATATATCAATATATATTATATTTGTTTCCCTTAATAAATTGAACATTTTCAATTTACTTTTATTACTTAGTTGCCTCAAATTACTTTACGAGCTACCAGTGGGACCTAATGGACCTGCAGATCAGAAGCTCCAACGATGTGAGATTAATTGGTCAAACTCATTAACCACATTAATCAATATTCGTTAACTGTGTGTACATTCCACTATAGACTCACAGTTGCACTCTTCTCACTGCAGACATATTTTCTGTGTCCACGGATCTAGACCAATATCGACTAGTTAGTCCTTCACGAGTGTCCGTAACACCAGCTGGGTCAAATTACCGTTTTACCCCCGGGTTACCTCTATTTCCTTAAGTACCAATTCTCCTCTAATGAACAACCTGTTTGTGGTCCAACCATCAAACAGAAAACCCTCTCGTGCCATTGAGAGGGTAGGGCCCTTTGTTCAAGACTCAGAGTAACCACTTAAGGGAACACTCATCTGCTTCCCTAAAGTCGGGAAGGAGTGAATTCCATCTTGTACGATTATGTTCCCAGCTCCCCATTCTTGTCCCCAAAGTGGTAGGCTTATTGAGTCGGCGTATTGGCCACTCTCACCCATACAAATCAAAGGACAATCTCTCATGAGCAGAAGTCCATAATCAACTCAGGATTAAGACTAAGTTGTCTAGGTCGTCCTAGTGAAATAGAAAACCAACTAGTTAACGGTGTTATAACTAATGGTTACTATTTCGCGGTCCGATCTTATGCAAACTCATTGCACAGGATACCCACACTCGCATGTCTCCTACACGAACGCGTTGGATCGCAGCGTTTGTATCAAATACAAAGTGGGCCGTATCCATAGTGTCACCAGGATAAGGCACCCAGTCTTATCCCTATACTATAGACCCTTTAGGTTGTTTCTTGAACAATGATCCCATATGTCACTACATATAGTTCAAGACTCATATTACAGCCTTGGATGTCTAGTTTATTGGATCAGGGTTATTATTAGGCAAAGACAAATATAAAATAACTAATAACAATTAATGGAAAAATATATCAATATTATTTCATTAATATCCGGTCAACGGTTACATTCACTATCTACGAGTTTTAGGGCATAAAACCCAACACTTATTTCGCGATCTGGTCTTATACAAACTCTTTTGCATAGGACACCCCCACTCACATGTCTCTACATGAACGATTTAGGATCACATCGTTTGTCCTAAAACAAAGTGGGCCGCGTCACATAGTTTTGCTTAGGATAAGGTACCCAGTCTTATCCTTATACTATAGACCGTTTAGGCTATTACTTGAACTTGATCCACTTTTATGCCTCTACATAAAGTTCAAGTGTTCATATCATAGCCAAGGATTCTAGTTTATTGGATTTTTGGTTAATTAATACATAATTAAAACAATTATTTGACAACAAGAAATTGAATAACCTCGATAACATTTTATCGATTATAATTGACTTTGTTTACATTTACTATCCACGAGTTTTAGGACATAAAACCCAACAGCTGTCCTACATAGAAAACAGAAGTGGGATTTAATGGACAATTATCTGTAATATGTTCCTCATTACAATATCACAACACGGAGTAGAGATAGCAATCGCGGGAGCAATATTCGCTTGATTTCCCATGGTCAAGTTCTTCACCATGTTGTGAATAGCATTGATTTGAGTTTGCATGGTAGAATTTTCTTTCGTGTCCACAACTTTCACTTGATTCTTTGCCATGGTGATTTCATTCTCTCCCCAATGTCAGTTATTTGTTGCAATTGTATCTAAAATAGTGTGTGCTTCATTTGTTGACTTCTTCAGTTAGGATCCATTTGCAGAGGCGTTGACTAAAACTTTTGAAGTTTGATCAAGTCCACTGTAAAAATGCTCGATGATTATGCAAGCAGGCAAACCATGTTGAGGACACTTCCGGAATAACTTCTGGAATCTTGATGGACGACTTGTCGAAGGTCGTATCAAATAAATTTATAATCCTTAACCTCTAAAACTAACTTGTAGATCTAATGACCGGGGTCGAACACAGAGAGAACGATTATAATTTATCTATCTTAGATTTATTGTGATAACCAGACTAATGGGGGGATTGAGATACAAGGAGAATAAGTTAGGGAAAATAAATTGCAAGAAATAAAAGGCAGAAAAATAAAGAGGGCGGTAGATCTCACCTCGGGATTATGCAATCGGTCTTGGGATGTAAGTTTAGTAATTTCATTCATCAACTCTCTTAATTAATTGAATTATTACCTAATTGTCTAACTGTCACTGGAACCATTGATTTAAGACCCCTTATATTTCCAACCCAACCAACGCATCGAAGCCGGAGCCTAATTAGATTTCTAGTTAAAGATCAATCTAACCGCATTAAGTAAAAGTGGATCGTTAGATAGACTCATATAAACTAGGAATAACCTAGGTTTATACAATTCTAAGTCTAAATTCCTAAATCTATCATGCAATTGAATTAATTGGGATAACATGTGTTTTAACACAGTTACACAACAAACCTATTACTAACCAATTTAGCATAACAATTAAACCTGGTCAAGCAAATAGGTTATCAATCTATTCTATCGATCTAATTGTAATTAAAACATAAATTTAGAACACAATCAACAATAATTCATAAAACATGAAATATAAGGTCTCAAGAAATCAGAAACTTACATTTACCGAGTCCCGATTACATAAACTTGGCCTAGCTCGTCATTGAACACGACCTCTGGGCTTGACCCACCATGAAAGCAAGCTAAAACTACTCTAAAGATGAAAGAATGGTGGAGAAAGTGAGGAAAAAGGGCTACAAGATTGTAGAATGAGTTGATGCCTAAACCTAAACCAAAGCTCCCTATTTATAGAACGTCTTGGCCTTCAATTCATGGTGTTTTAGCGCTGAAATTGATCCTCCAAATATGAGAAAAATTCGTGCAAGAAAAGGAAGGTTTCATATATGGAAAGTGAGCATCGTCGAGACGTCAGTCCATAGTGTCTTGACGTTGTGCTTCTATCTTGTGGCGTCGAGTGCAGCGTCGAGCGACGTCTTGACGTTGTGGCTTCAACTTTTTGGCACTGATTTTTCATCTGCAGAGCGTTTCAACGCTATTTTGAAGGGTCTTGATGCTAGTCAATGGCTCCATGGGCAATTTGGTCATTTATGCTTCAGTTTTGCTCGTTTTAGCCCCGAATTGCCTCCAAAGCTCCATCAAGGACCTATACACATATTATACTCGTTTCAAAGCATTTTTTCGCAAGGAATTCGATAAACATATGCAAATTGGGAGATTATAAGTGTGTAACAATTTAGACCTATCAAATCTCTCTCATGCTGCATCCAGAGGTTCATTATACGATTGTCTAAAAGCAATGATCTCCACTCTATATTTAGCATTCTTGTTGGATGGAAATAATTTCTCCAAGAACTTTTATGCTAAATCATTCCAGGATGTGATGGAGTTTGGTGGAAATGAATCTAACCACGCCTCTACATCTTCCTTTAACAAAAAAGGAAAAAGTTTAAGTTTCAACGTATCTTCTAGAACTCCTGTAACTTTGAATGAACTAGAAATTCTTAAAACTATTTAATATGCTTATGAGGATCTTCGCTTGGAAGTCTTGAAAACTAGCCCATTGTATTGAGCATCTGAAACATCATTAGCTTCAACTCAAATTGTGGTGCTTCAATTGGTGGCTCAAGTATTCCTGGATTTAAAGTTTGAAAAACAGATAAGGTATAATCCTTTATTACTCTATTTCGATCTTCTGCAATGTAGATCCGATTTTTCATTTATGGCAACGGTGGAACTGGTGGTTTTGGTCAATTCCACGATTTTGTTGGTCAACAGAAGGATCGACTCCGGGCAGATCCATTGGAAGTTCTTGAATATAAACAACTTCTTCAAGAAATTCCCGTGCGCTCAACTTTCGTTGTTCCTTCTTCTTTCACCTTTGCTCTCTATAACGACGACAAAATGTTCTTTCTATCTCAGGATCTAGCTCGAAGAGATGATACTCTTTGCTCATGCACCAACTTCAACCTGCAAAAGAAACTACAAACTGAAGTTAAATTATTTTAAGATAGAAATGCGATCGCAACTCAATCGTAATTTCAAACAAACAAAAGCTGGTTTCACTTTTAGTCCCCGACAACGGCGCCAAAAACTTGATGCGATGTCAGACTGAAGATGGTATTAGAAATAAGATGGGAAATAAGGATTAAAATGAATTCAGTCTAGCTAAGTGCACATATACAATCGCATGTAGTAATAAAACACTGGAATATTCAAAAGTATCGATCCCACAGGGACTAATTAAACTCAAATTTGAAGATGAAACTGTTGGGTTTTATGCCCTAAAACTCGTGGATAGTAAATGTAACATTTGACCGAGTGCTGAAACGATCTTACTTACCTCGATTCTTCCTCGCTCCTTCGTCTCCCGTTTGGTATTACACAACTCTTTCATAAATCGTGCGTACCTAGGAATACGTTCCACGTCCTTTAGCAGGGGTATGTTAATCTTGAAGCCTCTGAAGAATTTTCTCACCTCTTTCTCAAAGTCCCTTTCTTTTTTGCTTTTCAACCTGCTAGAAATTTCATCTCTAGGAACAAAATGAGGATATCTATGAGGAGCAACACATACCTGTGGTACTGAGGTAGAACATTCCTCAGCAACTGCCCTTGATTGAAGCTCCACCTCTAACTGGACTAGACGATTACTCAACAGGGTAACTTGGTGTTCCTGATTTTTCATACTATTTTGCACATCCTGCTGAATAGATGGAGTGGTATCAACTATAGTTTTAATGAGATTTTCTAAGGAATTATCTGACTGCTGATCCTCGGGGTGGTAGTTTGATGAATCACTGATGGTTGTACAACTGCTACAATCTTCCTTCACCTTAAGCCTATATGCAATAGAATGAACCAGTTCAATTAGCTTGTCTAACTTGACCTCGAAATTCTTTACCTCTTTAGCTAAGGGCGCTATAGGGCCATCTTGTTTAATGCTACTCTGGCATTCACTCTCTGCAAGGTTGACTATGATATCTCTCACTTCCTTTGGTGACTTGTTCATCATAGAGCCTCCACTAGCTGCGTCGATCCACATCCTACTATTTGGGAGCATACCATCATAGAATCCTTGGAACAATAGGTGATCTGGAATCTGATAATCAGGGAAGCTTGAGCATAAACGATCGAATCGCTCCCAATACTCGTACAATGCCTCTCCTGATGCCTGGGTGATGTTGTAGATCTTTTTCCTGATCTCTGAAGTTCGTGAAGGTGGAAAATATTTTTCAAGGAAATGTCTCTTCATCTCTGCCCACCTTGTTATAGAACCATGAGGGAGGAGGAAAAGCCACTCTCTTGCCTTACCCTTGAGGGTCAGAGGAAATGCCCTTAAACTAATGAGATCTTCAGCTATTCCTTGAGTGGAACAAGCTAGGTAGAACTCTTTTAAGTGCAAATAAGTTTCAGCACCTGCATTACCATAAAAAGTAGGAAGTAAGTTTATTAAACTAGCCCGAATGTGAAAATTACCTTCAATTTCTGGATAAACAATACACAAGGGTTGCGAACTGAAGTCAGGGGCCAACAACTCTTTCATTGTACACTCGACCATCATGGTAGAAAATAATTATCGACCGAGGATATGCTAGATATGACTATGTAGTTCTCTTTCCTTTCCTCGCCTTTCTCTTTAGATTCGGTTTGCACTTGGAAATACAAGGATCAACTAAAAATCCTACAAGACACAAACTAAAACAAAGAGACAAAACGGAGGCGAAAAATCTAAATTAAAGAAATTAATTGACCGTGCTCCCCGGCAACGGTCAATTAATTAATTTATAATCCTCAACCTCTAAAGCTAACTTGTAGCAGTAGTGGCCGGGGTCGATCACAGGGAGCATCGTAATTAATTAATTTAATTAGATTTTTCAATTAGTAACTAAAAAGGGGGTTTTGAAAGATGGATTGATTGGAAACAAATAAATCTGCAATAAAGTAGAATAACAAGAAAGTAAAAGTTGTTTAGTTAATCTCACCTCGGTATCGCGCAATTGGTTATTCTAACTTGGGTTTGGCTACTCAATCATTGACACTCAAATCTAAGGAATTATTATTGATTACTCAACATTCATTGGAACCAATGATTAAGATCTATAACTTTCCAACTCGACAAAAACATCAAAGTTAGAATCTAATTAGAATTCATAAACATGAACCTAACCGCATTAAGCGAATTGGATCGTTGAGTAAATTCACATAAATTAGGAACAACCTAAATTTATACAATTCTAAGCTTAAATTCCTAAATCTATCATGCAATTATATCAAATGAGATAACACTTCATTCAACACAATCACACAATAAATCTATCACTAACCAATTAGTAAGCAATTACTTTAAATCAAGCAAATAGTTTGTCAAACTATTCTATCAAAGCAATTGCAATTTGAGAATGGGAATTCCAGACATAACCAACAATAATTCAACTAAAACCATAAACAAGGTCTCAAGAGTACGCCTAACTTACATTAGAAGTCCCCAATTGCAACAACGTGAACTTAGCCGGTCATCGAAACGCTCCAACTAAGCTCCTCGGCTCGATTAACCATCCCAAAATATATTCAAACTCACTAAAATTACAAGGGAATTCAGAATAGTACAAGGAAGAAGAGGGAGAAATCGAGTCTAGGGGAAAAAAGCCAAGAGAGGCGCAAAATTCTGCATAATACATTTTATACCCAGTCGTAGCGTCGCGACACTGCCACCCTACAGAATAGGAAAAAGTCTCGGATTTGCCCTAGCGTCGCGACGCTGTGCGGCAAGCGTCTCGACGCTGTAGCGTCTCGACTCTATTGACGAGCGTCTCGACGCTGATGAAGCTCTAGGGGCAAAATTGTCATTTTAAGCTCCGGTTTCGCTCGTTTAAGCCCCAAATTGCTTCCAAAGCTCCGATGAGGACCTATAGACATATTATACTCATTTTAAAGCATTTTTCGCAAGGAATTCAACTAAGATAAGCAAATTGGGAGATTCTAAGTGTATAAAAAATTGGACTTATCACCTAAATAACCGTAATCCAAGAAACTAAACATCCTAGGTTGTTAGCATGAGACTTGAACTGTATGTGGGGACATACGGGGATCACTGTTCAAGTTACAACCTAAAGGGTCTATAGTATAGGGATAATGTTGGGTACCTTATTCTGGTGACACTATGGATACAACCCGCTTTGTATTTTCATACAAACGTAATGATCCAACGTGTTTGTGTAGGGGACATTCGAGTTGGGGTATCCTATGCAATGAGTTTGCATTAGATCGGACCGCAAAATAGTAACCACTAGCTGTAACACCGTTGACTAATTAGGTTTCTATTTCACTAGGATGACCTAGGGCAACTTAGTCTAAATCTTGAGTGGCTTATGGACTCCTATTCACGAGGGATTGTCCTTTGATTTGTATGGGTGAGAGTGACCTGCACGCCAACTTAATAAGCCTACCATTTTGGGGACAAGACCGAGTGGGGAGCTGGGAACATAATCACACAAGAAGAAATTCATTCATTCCCGACTTTAGGGTAAGTAGATGAGTGTTCTCTTAAGTGGTGTCTCCGGGTCTTTAACAAAGGGTCATGCCCTCTCTATGGCACGAGAGAGATTTATGTTTGTTGGTTGGACCTCAAACAGGTTGTTCATTAGAGGAGCATTGAGACTTAAGGATGTAGAGGTAACTTAGGGGTAAAACGGTAATTTGACCCAATTGGTGTTACGAACACTCGTGAAGGGCTGACTTGCTGTTATTGGTCAATATCCATGGACAATAAAATACATCGGCAGTAAGAAGAGTGCAACTGAGGTTCTATAGTGGAGTGAACCATAGTTAACGAATATTGATTAACTTGGTTAATGAGTTTAGCCAATTAATCTCATATCGTTGGAGCTTCTGATCTGTAGGTCCATTAAGTCCCATCGATAGCTCATTTAGGGCGTTGAGGTAAATTTACTAAGGAAATAATATAATGTATAGAGATACATTATATTATAAAGTTTATATTTATATTAAATTTATTTTGAATATTGATTCAAAATTAATTTAAGGGAGAATTGAATATTCGCAGGGGTTCGAATATTAGATTTAAAATATGAATTGGATTCATATTTAAACTATATGTTAAAATTAATGTGCATTAGATGCACGTTAAAACTATAGTTTATACGAGAGAAATATAATTGAATATGTGATAATAAATTTAATAATTAATTAGTTTGAATATTAATTAATTATTTTTTTAATTTACTTCAATTAAATTGGATTTAATTAAATTATATTAAAACTATAGGTTATGTGGGGAATAGTTATATAAATGTGTTTTATAAAAATTAAATGATTAAATCAATTGTTGATTTAATTATTTATTATAATTATTAATAAATGTTTTTTTATTATTAATTTTTATTTATTAAATTGATTATTTGAATGATCAGTTAAATTAATCAAATGATACGTGGTGTAACCACGTTTTGGTCTTCCCCTCAGTAATTGACTATTGCACGTTTAAGGGAGTTTTGCTAGGCTGATAATTAAGCTCTCTCTCTCAGAATTGGACTCCCTTAATCGATCACTCTCTCGTTCTCTGCAAAAATTGCAGTAGCAATTCTCCATTCTTTTCCCTTTGAGAAAATTCGCTCCCACAAGCATCCCAACCAAAACCCTAAGACGCTATACCGGTGTTACACTTGTGGTGGTGTTCATTTGAAGGATTTCAGCAACTTTTCGTGGTCAAGAGGTTGCTGCATTTTCAGAGCAAAAGCAAAGAATAGGCGAAATCGGTCGAGAACGACAACGAGAGTAAGTTCCCTCACATCCCATTGAATTCCTTGAATAAAATATGATTAGATCTAGGTTTTATTCAAGGTTAAAGCATGTTTTATAATTTGTTTTACATCTTTTATAAATTAGATTTTTGATGTTGTAAAGTTTGTCGTCGTATCGGTATTCTAAACAAAATTGAATTGGGTTTGGATCTCTGACTGTCTACCGTTGCGTGGGGCTTTCATCCCTACAAAAACTGCTTTCAACTTGCAAGGTAGGTCACCAAAATAAAATTGATTGATGCTGGAAATTACGGAAGATGACGAAACAAAAAGGGAAAATGCACTTTTGGTCCCTGAGGTTTGGGTTAAGTTACACTTTGGTCCCTGAGTTTTCAAACTCAACAAAAATACCCCTGAGGTTTGAGATAAGGAGCACTTTGGTCCCTGCCGTCTATTTTTCTGTGAAATCCTAACGGTTGGTGACGTGGCACTATTATTTTAATAAAAAAAATATTTTTTAATTTTTTTAATACAAAATATTAAAATAATAAAATATTATTGTTTCATTTTTTGTAATAATGTATCCCACTCTCTCTTTCTTTCTCTTTCCCACTTCCTTCTCCAACTTCTTCTTCCCAACTTCTTCTTCTTCAACTTCAGCAGCCAACGATCGCCGTTGGTCGCAGGCGAGTTTTTTTTTTGGAAAAACTACACTTTTGGTCCCTGAGGTTTGGGTTAGGTTTCATTTTGGTCCCTGAGTTTTCAAACTTGACAATTTAGTCCCTGAGGTTTGGATTTAGTTTCATTTTGGTCCCTCCATCCATTTTTCCGTTAAAAACTAACGGACTGTTGACGTGGCACCTATTTTTTTATTTAAAAAATATATTTTTTTAAATTTTAAAAATAAAAATAATATTAAATTAATAAAAATATATTATTTTTAATATCTAATTTTTTTCCTCTCTCCCTCCTTCTTATTCTTCTTCTTCACCACCCACCATCTCTGCAACTTCCGACGGCAGCACCGGCCACCGAAGCTTGCCGGCGGCTATCGGTCGCCGCCATTTTTTTTTTCCTATTATTCTCCTTCTTTTCTTTTATTCTTCTCCTTATTTTATTTTCCTTCCTTTTTTCTTTTCTTTTTGTTTTTTACTTAAAAAAAAGAATCAAGGTGCCCAGATCTGAAATCTTCTCCGGTGAGCAGTCCGTCGACAGCGAGGAGAAAACGTCGACGAGAGAGAAGAAAGCGCCCATATCTGAATCAACTGGTCATTACTACTAGAGGTCCTTTTCGGTGATGGAGAGAGAGAGACGACAAAGAGAGAGAAAAAATTAGATCGGGGTGTTTTCTCATTTTCGACTGCTACGAGATCTGAATAACCCGATCACTGCTACTAGAGATTCTTCTCTCTTTCGACTGAAAAATCATGTTTTCTTCAGATCTGGGCGTTTTCTTCTCTCTCGCCAGCGTCGAAACTCGAACTCTGGTCTGCACCCCAAAGGGAAACGGAGTCTTTGACTTACATCTGAATGACGGAGGAAGAAAGTCGTCGAACCATGTGGAGGCGGAGAGGCAGCGTCGGGAGAAGCTCAACCACCGATTTAGCTTCATCTGCTCAATGGTTCCAAACGTTTCAAGGATGAACAAAGCGTCTCTTCTATCGGATGCGATTCCATACATTAATGAATGCAGATGAAGATCGAGGAGTTGGAAGCTCGGATTCAAGGGAGTCGGAAAAGGGGAAGAGTTTGGTGGAAATGGAAGCGACTTCGAGAGACCGAGCGAGGGTAGATGGGTTTGATGTGAAGGATAATGCGAAGAAAAAAAACGTCGGCTGCCAGCAACCACCTCGCCGGCCGGTGTTGAAGAAGAAGCAACCGTTGGGTGTTGGGTGGAGAAGAGGAAGAAGATGGAGGGAAAGAAATAAAAATATTATAAAGTAATTATATTTTTTTTATTTTAATATATTTATATTTTAAAAATTTTAAAAATAATTCTTTTAATAAAAATTTAGTGCCACGTCAGTCATCTGTTAATTATTAACGGAAAATTGGATGGAGGGACTGATAACTGCCTAAAAGGTAGTTATTTAGACCTCATTTATATAGGGATTTGTGTGTCTTTTGTGCTTAATAGGGTTGGTTTTAGGTAGATATTATATGTTTTAACCCATTTGGAATAATGGAAGCCTTGGAAATTATTTTGTGCAGATTATGCTGCTGGGCGACTGGATGGAGCAAATTCTGTGCTGCAGCAAAATTGGGAGCAAAATTGCCACGTCATAGCTCGTTAGCCAAGTTGAACAACCGAATTCTGTTGAGTTATTCTCGTGATAAAGGAGCAAGGAGAGCCCTACACGTGTCCAGGTTGACCTACGTCAAGCCTCCTATCCTTCTATAAAAGGGAGTAGCCGCCTAAGCCAAATTCATTCCACTTTTGGGGAGAAAACATTCCATTCTTGGAAAGTTCCTTCCATCTTTGGGAGTCGAATAGTGAAGAGAGATTGGAGATCACCTAGAAGACCATCATTGCAAGCTGAACGAGGAGATTAACATTTCCTTTTATTATCTTGTAATTATGGGCATGCCTACTCAGATTGTAGCGTGCATCTCCATGCATATTATGAACTAAGTAGCTTAGGCGTTGGTTAGGAACAATTTTATTGACGTGCTTAACTTTAGTAATATATATTGATTATTGCATCTTGGTTAATTGTTGTGCTTGTTTCCATTTTATGCCCGCCTGGCTAGCCGGTATGAATACCTCTCTCTAGTTTCAGGGATGATTTAGAGAGTGTGTGGCGATTAATCACACTACGATCATTGTGTATTGGTGAATGCCAGTGACTAAGCTAGGGATAGCCAGTTGCCTAGTGCTTGATCGATCGTACTTCATTGGGGTTGAAACACATTCCAAAAAATCCAGAGTTCCGGGAGGAATCCGCTAGTAATACTGCGAGAGTTTGCATGATCAATAATATTGCTAGAGCATCTTTTAAAACAATTACTAAAACCTAACCAGCGCCGGTCTCTAATTTGTCTGCCTATTTGTTTACTTGTTGTTCTGTCATTTCTTTTGCTGCAGCATTATTCCTATAAAAACCAATCATTTTTACCTTCTTTGAAACCATTAAAAGATTTATACAAAATAGATAGAGTGGAAGCTAGTTCAGGCCTTAGATTGATAATACTTATTACTTGTTGCGGACTGTGTATACTTGCACAGAGTTCTAGAGTCTTTTATACCATATTTTTACTCACTCTAGGAACCCAACAGGGACCAAAATGAAATTAAAACCAAACCTCAGGGACTAAATTGTTAAGTTTGAAAACTCAGGGACCAAAATGAAACCTAACTCAAACCTCAGGGACTAAAAGTGTATTTTCCCTTTTTTTTTCTTTCCCTCTCTTTTCTTCTCTCTTCTCTTCCCTTTCTTCACCTTTTCTTTTTTTTTTTAAAATAAAGAAAAGGAGGAGGGAGGGCCCTCTTGTCGCCTCCTCTAACTCCGTCGTCTCCCACGAAGCCCTCTCCACTCTCCACAACCTTCGCCTCTCCGACTCCAAGCTCAAGAGCCTCACCTCCAATGGGGACTTTTTCGATTCCTTGACCAGAGTCATGCAGCAGGGGACCTACGAGTTGAGGGCCTACGCGGTGTTGGTTCTGAAGTCCATGGTTGAAGTCGTCGATTCGGTCTAGCTGACGTTCTTACAATTCGAGTTGTTCGTAGAGATCGTCGAGGTTTTGAAGGACCAGACGACGTCCGTGGGGGAGGAACAGAGTGAAGACGGTTGAGGCCGGTGGGGTTGGTGTTGGGTTTTATGCCCTAAAACTCGTAGATAGTGAATGTACACAAATTGTATACTTGTTTCAATAAAGTGTAATTGAGTTTCTACAATAAAGTTTTATTGTTAAATATTGCACAATTTGACCCAAATCCAATAAACTAATATCCAAGGTTGTTTACATGTGACTTGAACTAGTATGTGGGGATATACGGGGATTGGTGTTCAAGTAACAACCTAAAAGGTCTATAGTACAAGGATAATGTTGGGTACCTTATCCTGGTAACACTATGTGATACGGTCCGTTTTGTATTCGATACAGACGCATTAATCCAAGGTGTCCATGTAGGAGACATGCGAGCGGGGGTATCCTATGCAATGAGTTTGCATAAGACCAGACCACGAAATAGTAAACAACTAGATGTAACACCGTTAACTAGTTAGGTTACTGTTTCAATACGATGACCTAGGTAACTCAATCTTAATCCTGAGTGTGTCATGAACTCCTTCTCATGAGGGATTGTCCTTTGATTAGCATGGGTGAGAGTGGCCAATACGCCGACTCAATATACCTTCCTGTTTGGGGACAAGACCGAGTGGGAGGCTAGGGACATGACAACACAAGAAGGAATTCACTCCTTCCCACTTCTAGGAGAAGTAGATGAGTGTTCCCTTAAGTGGTGACTCCGGGACTTCAACAAAGGGATCTCGTCCTCTCACTGGCCCGAGAGGAACTTTCTGTTTAATGGTTGGACCATAAACAGGTTGTTCATTAGAGGAGCGCTGGTACTTAAGGAGACAGATGTAACACATGGGTAAAACGGTAATTTGACCCAGCCGTGATTACGAACACTCGTGAAGGATTGACTTACCGGTATAGGTCTATATCCATGGACACATAAATGTTCTACAGTGAGAAGAGTTCAACTGTGGGTCTTTAGTGGAATGACCCACAGTTAATGAATATTGGTTAACCTGATTAATGAGTTTAATCTATTAACCTCATATCATTGGAGCTTCTGATCTGTATGTCCAGTAGGTCCCCCTGCTAGCTCGTAAAGAGTAATTGATAGCGAGCATAGCTAGCTACTTTTACTGATTTAATTTAGCTAGTCTTTTATGATGTTTGGGCCATTTTATTGTGCTTTATTGTTTATTTTGTAGGAAATGGTTGATTGGAGCTATAATGTCATATTAGAGTTAATCGGGTGCTCGGGGCGTGAAAAGATGCAAATGAATGAAAATAGTAAAAGTGGAAAAAAGTCAAATCTCGGTCAACAGCAGGCTAGCGTCGAGACGCTAGCTCTTGAGCGTCTCGACGCTCACATTCCATATCAGATTAGGCGCGTAAAGCTCACAGCGTCGAGACGCTACGATAGGAAGCGTTCCGACGCTACCGTTTTTCCTTATTCAGAACGCGCGTATAAGAGGCAGCGTCTCGACGCTAAGACGAAAAATCAGAATAAAAGCTTCACTTCGGCTAGGTTTTTAGGGGAGATCGATTTGGGACCTTTTGGAGCCGTAAAGAGGACAGAATAGAGGCTTTTGGAGCTGAAAACAAAGGAGGAACTTGGAAATCAACCCATTGTTCGTGGGGATCGTGACGGGGACGTCGGGACTCGGCCTACATTGAGTTTTCTTTTCCCTTTTCTTTCTTTAGTTAGATTTATGGCTTTCACTTGTTTAGTTGAGCTTGTATTTGCATTCATGAGTAGCTAAACTTGTAGCTTAGGGATTGATGTAGTTGATTAAGTTTATGGATTGATTTATGGTTTAAGTTGTGCAATGTTGTTGTGTTTGTAATCTTGATTTAATGTTTTCAATTAATTGGCCATTAGTTGGATGATTTAAGTTTCGAATCTAGCTCGGGAGAGGGGATTTGATATAGACTTGCTCAAGATTGCATGAATAAAGTTTACTTTCTAATTCTTGACGGTTTTAGATTATCTTTAGAATTGGTTAAAAGATCTCATTGCCTTGCATGTAAATAAACTTAGATAGGGATATCAAGTTGGTTAATTTGCTTGAGAATCAATTATACTCGGGAGAGGTAGTTGTGATTAAAGGGTCTTTGGCTCATAATTTCATTGTGCATAATAACTTATTCTTTAAAATCAATCCTAAACGAAATCGGCGAAATCAATTCCCTAAGTAGTTTTCCCAATTGAATTTCCATACTTTTTACTTGCTTTGAGTTAGTTTTTGTTATCACCTATTCATCACTTTTTGATCCCTAAATAAAATTGGGCAAGATTATTCGCAATACTCGATTTGCTTAAAAATCCAATCCAGAGGACGACATTCGAATTTACTATTCACTATATTATTACTTGACCCGTGCGCTTGCGGTAGGAAAAGTCCACATCAAGTTTTTGGCGCCGTTGCCGGGGATTGGCACATTTAGTTAAATTGATATTGTGAAAAAATTGTTTGATCTTAATTTAGGGTGTATTGTTACTTTTTTAGGTTTGTTGCATTTTTCTCCTTATTTGTTTTTCTTTCCATATTTGATTTTCTAGGTTAGTTTTCTTATTTGCATTTTGTCATATTTATTTTTGCATTCCATATTAGGTTAGTTTGTTTCCTTTTTCTTGATTATATTTTCCATAGTTAGATTAGTTGTTTCCTTTTCTTTATTTATTTCCATATTTGTTTTTCTTTTCTTTTTAAGGTATTTTTAATTTTGCATGCGTAGGGATAAAGATTTAATTTTAGCACCTTTGGATCCCGAGATAGAAAGAACAATTCATAGGCTTCGAAGGGAAAATAGAGAAAATTTTCAAATGGCTGACCAAAATCCACCTGAGGAGCCTAGGCCTATTAGAGATTATTTTCAGCCTGTGTTTCAGGGGCAACAGTCGGGGATTGTCTATGCACCGATTAATGCCAACAACTTTGAGCTGAAAACCGGTCTCATTCAGATGGCTCGAGACTGTGCATATAGAGGATCACCCACTGAGGATCCAAATTCTCATCTTAAATCATTCTTGGATATTTGTGGGACGGTAAAGATTAATGGTGTCTCTGAGGATGCTATTCGCTTACGTTTATTTCCCTTTTCTTTGCAGGATAAAGCACGAGATTGGTTGCAGTCCATCACCCCTGGGAGCATCACTACCTGGGATGCTTTGGTCCAGGCCTTTTTAAAGAAATTCTTTCCTCCTGCAAAGACGGTCAAGCTGAGGACCGAGATTGGGACATTCCAACAACAGTATGATGAGCAGCTGTTCGAAGCTTGGGAGCGATTCAAAGAGCTACTGAGGAAGTGTCCTCAGCATGGTTACACCGATTGGCTTCAGGTACAGTTGTTTTATAATGGTTTAACTCCTAGTACAAAAACGATTGTTGATGCAGCTGCAGGTGGGACTCTGTTGTCCAAGACCGTGGAAAACGCTCGCACACTTTTAGAGGATATGGCCACCAACAGTTATCAGTGGCCATCTGAGCGATCTACACCTAAAAAGATTGCTGCTGGAGTGTTTGAGGTTGAAAAAGTAAGTGCACTCCAGGCCCAGATGACTTCCCTTGCCAATGCTTTTATGAAATTTTCAGGTACAGGGAGTGCTCAATCAATTGAATCAGCTGCTGCTTTAGCATCTAGACCTCAGGAGGAGACCATCGAGCAGGTTCAGTATGTATCAAATTTTAATTCTAGGGGATATAATAATAGTTCTACACCTACACATTATCACCCTAACAATAGGAACCATGAAAATTTCTCTTATGCTAATACTAAGAATGTTCTTAATCCTCCTGGTTTTGCCCCTCAAACTCAAGATAATAAAAAGTTAGAAGATCTTGTTGGAGCTTTCATTGCAGAGTCTAGTAACAGGACAACCAAGTTAGAGGAGGCAGTCATTGCGATCAACACCACGGTGAATGGCCACAGTGCTGCCATCAAGAACATTGAAACTCAGCTGGGACAGTTGGTGAATGTTGTAAGCACCATGAATAAAGGTAAGGCCCCAGCTGAACAAGAGAAACCCCAGATGGAGTACTGTAAGGCAATCACTGTACACCAGGAGGAATCTGAAGAGGAACCTGAATCTGAGGACTATGAAACGCCTACAGGGGAAGCTGAGGAGGACACATCAGCAGATGAGGCTGAACAGCCTAACCTTGAGCCTCCTATTCCTTCTCCCACACTGATGGTTCCCAAGGAAAAGAAAAAGAAAAAGAAGAAAAAGAACAATCAGGTTCAGTTTGATAAATTTATGAATGCTTTTATGAATCTGAATATTAATATTCCTTTTGCAGAGGCATTAGAGATGCCCCAATACAACAGGTTCATGAAGGAGTGGTTAGCAAAGAAGCGAAAAGAAAATAAGGTTGACACTGTTTATCTTGCTTCCACATGCAGCACCAGAGTACAACATAAAGTACCTGAAAAAGTAGCAGATCCAGGGAGTTTTTCTGTTCCCTGTAGTTTTGGTACTTATTCTTTCAGAGCATTATGTGATTTAGGCGCTAGCATTAATATTATCCCATTGTCCTTGTGTAAGAAGTTAGACATAGGTGAGATTAAATCTACTCCTGTAAAGCTCCAATTGGCTGATCAATCTGTGGTGAGACCAGTTGGTATTGTCAAAAATGTGTTAATCAGAGTAGGTAGATTTTTCCTCCCTATTGACTTGTATGTTATGGACATGATAGAAAATCTTTCAATGCCTGTCATATTAGGACGACCATTTCTCGCTACTGGGCGAGCGATTATAGATATTGAGCGCAGGGAGCTCACTATTAGAGTCAAGAACGAAAAAGAAATCTTTAAAGCAGTTGAAGACTCCAAAGAGGAAGTGCTTTTCATGGGCTACAGGAAAGGTGCAAGAAAGAGCACCTCTGTTGGATTCACAGAACAAAAGCCTCCTTGAAGCACGTGCAACACGTCGAGCTAATGACGTTAAACAAACGCTTATGGGAGGCAACCCAAGTAAGTTAGTGTGTTTTCTTTTTGCTTTTGATTTATTGTTTGTTTTTGTTTTGTAGGTCTTGTTTTCTTCCTCTCCTTTGCTTTCAAGCTTTCAAGATTCCAAGCTTTCAGTCCAGAAGTCATCATCATTCCAGGCCAGTATTATTCACTCCTGTCATTCTTTTATTGTTCTCATGCTTGTTTATGCTTTATTTTCTTTATACATTGAGGACAATGCATATTTTAAGTTTGGGGGTGGATTAGCATGTTTGTGGAGCCCTTGAGCATCTGAGTTCGGGCTATAGTTTTGAGCTTTCTTTGAATGATGCATATGGTTGTTTTCTGGATGCTACTTTTGCATGATTATGATGTCCTAGGATAGGCTTTCTTGTCAATTTTCAAGCTTGTGATGAGATGTAAGCATAAGTGCCCAAAAAGGGAGACTTTTTAAAACTTTTCTAGGAGATGGCTTGTATGAGTAGAGTATCTGTCTTGGCTAGATTTGGATTTGAATGCTTAGGAGCGAATTATTGGGTTCATATGCTTGTTGTCACCTCGATAGGTGTAGGGCAGAGTTAAAGAGTTAATTTTTTGCAAATTAGCATGTTTGATCTTGCTTAGGAGAAAGGAAAAGAATATCTGCTATTTATGCTCATAAAGAAAAATCATTCTTGTTGTTACTATTAAAATAAGATAATAATGCCATGGCTTGTGCACAATATGCAATGATTAATAAAGATTAAGGCAAAAAGAGCTACCCCTGTTGTGATCAGTTAGGCCAACCAGAGAAAACTCAGGTTAAGGGTCCCTGCAATGGGTGTGTGAAAGCTAGTGCCACATTTACATGCTTAATTCATTTGTTAATTAAAAACACCTAAGTATGGAGATAAACAAACTAATTTGTTGCATTAACTCATTAGTGAAGCCTTAGTGCCAGTGTAGAGGGAAGATGAGCTGAGAGTTTAATAATCCAATCCCGGGTTAGTAGAGTCTGATCTTGTTGAGTAGATCTCGCTTGTGCAAGTTAATTTTGGAAAAATTTTAATTTGTCTCCCTCATTGGTCTTTGTGTGCATATCTCTTGCTTGCTTGGTTATTGACTTTTGAGCCTTGAGGATTGAGTTATGATTGTTGCATCCATTCTTCCATTGTATGTCTGATTTAGAGTTTGCTCGAGGACTAGCAAAAGCTTAAGTTTGGGGGTATTTGATAGCGAGCATAGCTAGCTACTTTTACTGATTTAATTTAGCTAGTCTTTTATGATGTTTGGGCCATTTTATTGTGCTTTATTGTTTATTTTGTAGGAAATGGTTGATTGGAGCTATAATGTCATATTAGAGTTAATCGGGTGCTCGGGGCGTGAAAAGATGCAAAGGAATGAAAAGAGTAAAAGTGGAAAAAAGTCAAATCTCGGTCAACAGCAGGCTAGCGTCTCGACGCTCACATTCCATATCAGATTAGGCGCGTAAAGCTCACAGCGTCGAGACGCTACGATAGGAAGCGTCCCGACGCTACCGTTTTTCCTTATTCAGAACGCGCGTATAAGAGGCAGCGTCGCGACGCTGTCTTGACAGCGTCTCAACGCTAAGACGAAAAATCAGAATAAAAGCTTCACTTCGGCTAGGTTTTTAGGGGAGATCGATTTGGGACCTTTTGGAGCCGTAAAGAGGACAGAATAGAGGCTTTTGGAGCTGAAAACAAAGGAGGAACTTGGAAATCAACCCATTGTTCGTGGGGATCGTGACGGGGACGTCGGGACTCGGCCTACATTGAGTTTTCTTTTCCCTTTTCTTTCTTTAGTTAGATTTATGGCTTTCACTTGTTTAGTTGAGCTTGTATTTGCATTCATGAGTAGCTAAACTTGTAGCTTAGGGATTGATGTAGTTGATTAAGTTTATGGATTGATTTATGGTTTAAGTTGTGCAATGTTGTTGTGTTTGTAATCTTGATTTAATGTTTTCAATTAATTGGCCATTAGTTGGATGATTTAAGTTTCGAATCTAGCTCGGGAGAGGGGATTTGATATAGACTTGCTCAAGATTGCATGAATAAAGTTTACTTTCTAATTCTTGACGGTTTTAGATTATCTTTAGAATTGGTTAAAAGATCTCATTGCCTTGCATGTTAATAAACTTAGATAGGGATATCAAGTTGGTTAATTTGCTTGAGAATCAATTATACTCGGGAGAGGTAGTTGTGATTAAAGGGTCTTTGGCTCATAATTTCATTGTGCATAATAACTTATTCTTTAAAATCAATCCTAAACGAAATCGGCGAAATCAATTCCCTAAGTAGTTTTCCCAATTGAATTTCCATACTTTTTACTTGCTTTGAGTTAGTTTTTGTTATCACCTATTCATCACTTTTTGATCCCTAAATAAAATTGGGCAAGATTATTCGCAATACTCGATTTGCTTAAAAATCCAATCCAGAGGACGACATTCGAATTTACTATTCACTATATTATTACTTGACCCGTGCGCTTGCGGTAGGAAAAGTCCACATCAGTAATTAGGAACAAATATATCTTGAGAGAATTTGAATAGTTCAAATTCATATTGGGAATTAAGTTAATTGTAAGAGATACAAATTAATATAATGTATAGTGATGCATTAAAATATAAAGTCTAATTTGAGATTAAACTTTATTATATTGAGATATTGATATATCTGAAAGAGTTCAAATATATGTCTAATTAAATATAGGGTATTTAATTAGAAGATGAATTAATTAATTATAAATTAATTAATTATTCAATTTAATTTAAATGAGATTTAATTAAACTATAATCTATGAGAGAAATAAATAATTGAAGAAGTTCAAATATTAATATGAATTTGATTCATATTAAATTTATAGGATATAAGAGAATTTGAAGGAGTTCAAATTTTAATATGAATTTGATTCATATTATAGAATTAATTAATTGAAGGTCTCAAATTAAATATATGATATTTAATTGGATAATTAATTAATTAACTAATAGAAGGTTTGGAATTAAATATATGATATTTAATTGGTGATTAATTAATTAATTGGAAATTAATCAATTATGAAAATGATTAATCACTTATGGAAGTAATTAATCATTTATGGAAATGATTTAATCACTTTTGGAAGTGATCAATCATTTATGGAAAAGATTAATCAACTGTGGAATTGATTAATTATGGAAAAGATTAAATCAGTTATGGAAATAATTGATTTTAAATGAATATTTTATTCATGGCATTTCTCCTATAAATAGAAAACTAAACCTAGGGTTTAGGTACTACAACTTATGACCACCATAAGGCCTTCTCATATTCTCTCAACTCAAGAACTCTAGGGAGAATTTTCTCTATGGAGTTTTTCCCATTCAAGATTAGGTAGTCCCACAACTACGTTCCTATTCTCAGAGTTATAGCAGGGAAGATCGAATGGTGGTGTTCTTCGTTGTTGCAGAGCAATTAGAAAATCATCCGTTGAAGTATTCAGAGTCGTCAACGGAGGTATGTTTCTCATCGCTTAACCTTTTGCCAATGTATTGGTATTTTGCAAAACAAAATTAATTTACGAACAGTCCAATTGCTTCCGCTGTAACAGAATTGGGAATTCCAATCCTTTCAGTTGGAGCTTTGGTTGAGATCCTACTGGCGGCCGCAGCGGAGAGGAGGGTGTGCGAGATGACGTTGACGGTTGTGGATTTGCAGTGTGGGTGTGCGGATGGGCAGGCGACGCTGCTGGGTCACGGCGGAGGGATGGCGGTGGTTTCGAAGAAGACTCTGATAGTGTCGCAAGTGGGGAGTGAGTAGGCGGTTAAGATTTTGTTTTCGATTGCGAAGTATTCAGGGAGTCCGGCGGTTTTGGCGGAAATGGCGCAGTTGGGGATTGTGGCGAAGCTTTGCTTGGTTCTGCAAGTTGAGAGTGGGTGCAAGACAAAGGAGAAGGCTAAAGAGATTTTGAAGATGCACGCTCATGTTTGGAGGAATTTGCCTTGCATTCCTTCCAAATAGGTTTCTTCTTGTCCCGCAAATTAGAAGGGATTATTTCAATTGAATTGAAAGCCATTTTTTCACTTTTCTTTTTCTGTTTCAAGCCATTTCTTTGTATATAATTTTGACACCAATTGTAAATTAGGGATTTAGAACAAAAAAATTGAAGCAAAATTAAAAAAAAAAAAAAAAAAAAAAAAAAAAAAAAAAAAAAAAAAAAAACACCTCGCTGGCCGCCGGAGTTGAAGAAGAAGTTAGAGAAGGAAGTGAGAAAGAGGAAGAAGGAGAGAGAGGGATAAAGTATTAAAAAAGAGATAAAATAATAATATTTTATTATTTTAATATTTTTGTATTTAACAAATTAAAAAATAATTTTTTATTAAAATAATAGTGCCACGTCAGCAGTCGTTAGGATTTAACAGAAAAATAGACGGCAGGGACCAAAGTGCTCCTTATCTCAAACCTTAGGGGTATTTTTGTTAAGTTTGAAAACTCAGGGACCAAAAGTGTATTTTTCCCAAACAAATAATAAAGAATAAGTAAGCAATAATTAAAATAAGGAATTTAGTAAAACTTCAACGCAAGTGTGAATAACTATATTAATAGCTTGTTTAACCTAAGTCTATTTATGCATTGAGTCAGGTTTAACTCCTATTTGGCCTTGCTCCCAAGAACCGTTAGAAGACTAAGTGAGTACTGTTATGCACATTTCTGTGACTCGACTCCGAACATAATTCACGCATGCAACCTATAACCCTATAGTTGTTATTAGCGATCAACCCCTATAACAACAAATACACTCTTTCAAGCCTTTTCTCCTATATCACCTTTATGAAAACCGATGGAACTCACATTGCATGCTAAGTGTAAATGATCAAGTTAAACTTAACAAGATAGAGTGACAATCAATAAATGATATGACATGCACAAATAAAGAATAAGGAAACAAGCATATTTTCAAGCTACTTCATTCACAAGGAAATTCACTAAACCAAACCCCTCAATAGAATTTAGCTACGCATGATGGATAAAAAAGTGTAAACAAATGACTTTTCATTGAATAATAAGTGATAGAAACAAGAAATAATGAAAAGAAATGAATGCTGGAAAATAATGTGCAGTAGCTAAAATTAGGGTTTTTTTTTTCTCTTTATCCTATCCCTCTAAAGTTCTCACAACACTCTACTCTTCTTATACAAGATGGAAATATGATGAAATCTCAACAAACACAAAGGTTTGATGTCTAACTAAGGTTAGAATTTGGTCTTCTAGCAAGGACTGTAGGCATCATAACTCATGGGCGTGAACTAGGGTTCTGTCACCACCATCTTCTCCCAGTGAGTTCTGCTTGTGTTTCCCTTCTATTTTTGGTCTTTTATAGAGGAGTCGTTGAGGAGTCACGAAAATGGTGTTTGTAGGTAACCCAGTCAATTTCGGAGTCAAAACAGCTGGTTAGGTGCGTGAAAAGCTCGTTCAAAATGACCAGCGACGAACTCGGACTTTTCTGTTTCTGTCCAGAAATGTGGTCGCATTTCATTTAGCCTTGGTAGAAATGCGGTTGCATTTCTGCTGTTGTCCTGTTTTCCTCTGTTTTTCCTATAGCATGCAAAAATGGGCTAAATTCATACCAAATCAGTTCATTTAAGCACAAATAAGCATAATTTAACAAACATGACTCTCTAAGACTTAACTTACCAACTTTGACACTTTTTTGGCTCGAGAATAGGTAATTTGACCAAAAAACATACAAGTTTCACAAGGAATAAGCTAAGAATAAATTGCAAAATAGATATATTTTTGACACTTATCACCATCTAATCATCCATTATAAATATTCATGATGTATGTGAGAAGTGAGTGACATACCATACATTAAAAAGAGAGATTAGGGTTTCATTTTTGTTATTAAAAAAAAAGAGAGAGAGAGAAGGGAAAAATGTGCATTTTAGTCATGTAAAACAAAGAGAGATTTTTGGGTTTTTTGAGAGAGGAAACTGAAAGCCTCCTTGCTTGGGTGATCTATTGATCAAACCACTATAAAATCATGTGTTCAATCTCTCTAAACTCACCTTTGATGCATACTTTAATTTTCACCATCAACTTTATTCACTCAAAATTACTCCAAAACGCCTCTATTTTTTGCTAATAAAGTGTAAATAAACCTAAGGTTAAGTCTTGGGCATAATAACCTTTCTCTATAGAATTTTATTTATTATATTTAAAGTATTCTCTTCTTTCAAATATGTCAACTAATCTTTTAAATGCGAGTGAGTCCATTTGTAAGATATCACTATTTCATTCTTTATTAGAAATGAATCCCATCAATAAATATCTTATCTATTATCTTTCGAATACAGACTCAGATGGAAATCTTCTAATGTATACATTTTGATAAATTTCTAATAATGCAACTACATAGTCAGTATAAATTGTCATAGCACCAATTGCAATCACTTATTGATGTTCACTTAGTAACTTACCTCTAAAGGATTTGGAATTCCCTAATTCCCATAAAGCGGAAGCGTAATTGGAACCGGTTCGTAGTTAATTTTGTTTATCCAAAAATATCATTACATTGGCAAAAATCATAGAACAAATTCTATAGAAACTTAAGGCTAAGCATACAAAATTTAGATCTAAATCTATAATAAAGAAAAGAGAAGCAAACCTCGGTTGACGTCTCTGAAAATCAAGAATGACTTTTGATTGCTCTGCAACAACGAAGAACACCACCAATTGGTAACACCGGTATATCTTTGAGACTACTGGAGGCATGAGACTGGTGAGAGTCTTTTAGGAGAGATCTCTGAGAAGTAGAATGAATGGGATACCTTTCACCCCACCCTAGGGGTCCTGTTTATAATGGGAAAAGGTCATGAATAAGATCAAATCTATTGTCTTATTCATATTTAATTTAATAAATAATTAATTAATTTACCCAATTAAATATCATATATTTAATCTTAGGGATTTTATTAAATTATTTATATTAATATGAATCCAATTCATATTAATTATTTGAACCCTTTCAAATATTTTCTCTCAAGAAATAATTTTGAAATTAATTCAAAAATTATATTATAAAGTTTCATAAACTTTATATTATAATCTATCAATATACATTATATGATTCCCCTAAATAAATTGAACACTTTCAATTTACAATTTATACTTAATTGCCTCGAGTCTCTTTACGAGCTACCAGTGAGACCTAATGGACCTACAGATCAGAAGCTCCAACAATATGAAACTAATTGGCTAAATGATAGAACGATTTATTGTGCTATATTTTATATGATTTTATTGTTAGTCCTGGGCACTTTTTGGCCAATTTTATGTCTACTTGGTTTTATTTTGTAGGAATCAAACATTTCAATGGAAATCGACGTTTTTGAAGATTACCGGTGAGTTAAGAGCTGAAGAATGAGTTCGGGCCAAGAAAAGAAGCGAAGGAAACAAAATTTTAGGCGAACGTCTCAACGCTAGGTATATGGCTGGAGGCGCACGAATTCGAGGCAGCGTCGAGACGCTACCTCCATAGCGTCTCGACGCTGCGAACTTTCCAAATTTAATTAGGGCACGCGCGCGACAGCGTCGTGATGCTGTGTCCTCAGCGTCTCGACGCTGCGCAGAATGTGCAGTATATATATTTTGCGATGCCATCTGATTGAGGGAGCTGTTTTTGAGAGAGAAACACGACTTTTAGAGAGAGAAAATGGACAGAACAGGGAGAAAATAGTGGGAGCTTGATTTTGGGAGCTTGGGTCGGGAGGATCGTGACGGGAACGCACGGGAATCACGGCTAGCGAGTTTAATCTTTCTCCCTATTTCTCGTACTGATTTTTAGCATGTATTGGACTGATTTTGCTTGTATTTTAGAGATCATGTGTAGCTAAATTTCGTTTCTTAGGGGCTTGATGTAGCCATTAGCTTGTATGGATTAATTTACGGATTTTTTAGGACGTTTCGTAACGTGGTTTATTTATGCAATTGTATGCTTATTGCTTATAATCTCTTGATCACGGATTGTATGATTTTCGTTTCTGAACTAATTGCTCGGGAGAGGGTAGTTTAGATTAGACCATCAATTGAATAACTTAGGTAATTCTTTAATCGGGAGATTTGGGATTGTTTGAGAATCCATTAATAGGATTGATCTTATTGCTCATGATTGTTGTTGAAATTAGACAGGGATATCAATTTCTTAATTTGCATAAAGAATTAATTGTACTCGGGAGAGGCTTTTAACTATCGATAATCCTTGGTTTATGAACTTGTTACGAAATTGTTCCTACTTATTGTTTAAATTAATTCATGCATCTAATAGGTGAAATCAATTCCCTAAGGCCTTTCTCCATTAAGTTTCCATATTTTATTTCTTTGATTAGTTTTTCATTGATTTGCATATATCTCGTTTATTTTCTCTAAATAAAATTGGTCGAATATACCTTTAATAATTAGGGGAACTAGAAAACCAATCCAGATGACGACATTCGATTTTAAATCACTATATTATAACTTGGGCCCGTACACTTGCGGTTAGCAATTTGCGCATCACTAAACTCATTAACCAAGTTAGTTAACTTTCGTTAATTATGGGTCACTCCACTAAAGACCCACAGCTGCACTCTTCTCACTGTAGAATATTTATGTGTCCATGGATATCAACAATAACAGAAAGTTAGTCCTTCACGAGTGTTCGTAACTCCAATTGGGTCAAATTACCATTTTACCCCTAAGTTACCTCTACCTCCTTAAGTACCAGTGCTCCTATAATGAACAACCTGTTTGTTGTCCAACCATCAAACAAAAACCCCTCTCAGGCCAGTGAGAGGGTAGGGCCCTTTGTTCAAGACCCAGAGACACCACTTAAGGGACCACTCATCTACTTCCTCAAAAGTCAGGAAGGAGTGAATTCCATCTTGTGTGATTATGTTC
The DNA here is from genome assembly GCA_036850905.1 of Luffa acutangula. NCBI lineage: Eukaryota > Viridiplantae > Streptophyta > Magnoliopsida > Cucurbitales > Cucurbitaceae > Luffa > Luffa acutangula. The sequence continues at coordinate 24,362,974 of CM072089.1, read as the reverse complement.
CCAGCTCCCCACTCGATCTTGTCCCCAAAATGGTAGGCTTATTGAGTCGGCGTACTGGCCACTCTCACCCATACAAATCAAAGGAAAATCCCTCGTGAACAAGAGTCCATAATCCACTCAAGATTCAGACTAAGTTGCCTAAGTCATCCTAGTGAAATAGAAACCTAACTAGTTAACGGCGTTACATCTAGCGGTTACTATTTCGCGGTCCGATCTTATGTAAACTCATTGCATAGGATACCCTCACTCGCATGTCTACTACATGTCTATATCAAATACAAAACGGGTCGTATCACATAGTGTTACCAGGATAAGGTACCCAGTCTTATCCTTGTATAATAGACTTTTTAGGTTGTTACTTGAACATCGATCCCCGTATGTCCCCACATACTAGTTCAAGTTACATACAAACAACCTTGGATCTTAGTTTATTGGATTTAGGTCAAATTGTGCAATATCTAACAATAACATTTTATTACAGAAACTCAATAACACTTTATTAAAACAAGTATACAATTTGTTTACATTCACTATCTACGAGTTTTAGGGCATAAAACCCAACAACCTCTTCCACCTGCTTATAGCGCAATCATTTATTGATGTTCTACCTTAAACATGAACTCAACCATTTGAAAAGTAGGAGTAGCCTCACATCAAATTCACACCAAATTTCACAGTTTTCCAAATATTTTCTATTTCACAAAAAAAAATAAAATTTTAATTAATTTTTACATATTTTACATATTAATTCTTTCTATATTTTACCACCTATAAATACCATTTAATTTCCATTTTCACTTTACACACACCTCAATCTCAAATTTTCAATTCCCTTTATTACTTTCAAAATCTCTCAAATTCTCTTAAAAAAAATATTTCAATCAACATTGACATTTTCATGTACATAATATTATATATATAATTTTAATATAATGATTAAAAATGATTAATTATAGTTTAATTAACTCATCATAATTAAAGTTTATTTTAATAATTTAAACAATTTCTATCCATTGCTATAATTTTGCCAAAATTTGCGTTGACATCAACATTTTAGTATAAATATTATATGTATTTTAGATAGGTTAAATTATGAGTTTAATTCCTGAACTTTCAATTTTATATTTAATAGGTCATTGACATATTCAAGATTTTTACAAATTGACCAATCTATTGTATATAAATTTGAATTTTATGCTTAATAGGACCTTAAACTTTTAATTTTGTGTCTAATAGGCTTATGAATTTTTTAAAATATTGAATAGGTCAAGGTCCTATTAGACAAATAATTGAAAGTTGAGGGACCTATAAAGTGAAAATTTAAGGACCTATGAGATACTTCTTCCGAATGACCTATTTGACATAATTAAAAGTTCAAGGACCTATTTGACACTTTTTAAAGTTTAAAGACCAAATAGACACAACCAAAGTTTAGAAAATAAACTTGTAATTTAACCTTTTAGATATGATGGTTAAAAAAGATCAATTATAGTATAATTAAATCACAATTAAAAGTTCCATTTAATAATTTCAAACAATTTTTTTCAATTCACACAAATTTTCCAAAATTCATGCTTCCATGCATTTATATCTAAATACTATCTTAGTTTTTAGCTATGATAATTAAAAATGTTCAACTATAGTCTAAGTTAAAAACAAAGTTTGATTAACTAATTCAAATAATTTTCATTAATTTTCACGGTTTTCATAAATCTTTTTGAAATTTTTATCAACATTTCTATTTGGTTAAAAACCACTTTTGGTCCCTAAACCTTCATGAAAGTAGCAATTTGGTCTCCTGAATTTTGATTTGTAACGATTTAGTCCCTGTACTTTCAATTTTATAACAATTTAGTTCCTAAACTTTAATAAGTAATAATTTAGTTCCTGCACTTTCAAATTTAAAACAATTTAGTCCCTATACTTTTAAATTTGTAGTAATTTAATCCTTGTTGCAAGAAAAAAAATCATCAAAACTAAATGTCGGTTTTTATTATTTAATAATTGAACTCTGTAGCTTATAAACATATTGCGTCCCAAATTAGTTGATTAATCTATCTAGGTAAGAAATTTCATTACATCTTTACATTAATTTTTGATATTGCCCTATGCAAGGCACAAATATCAAATAACTATACAGATTTTTACACGTGTCAACAACAATAATTGAGTACATGAAGAAATAATTCCAAGAGTGGTCGTCAGGACAGGACCCCTGACTGACATCTTATCTCTTTGGAATCTTTCTTTTTGAAAAGAAAAGATTACGATAAGATTTTTAGGTTGGTGGTACAGGACCCCCACTTAACCTTATCTCATTGTAATCGAATAAAGTAAAGGTACAATACATTATGATACAAAGCTGGAAAGGTAAAGAAAAACTATAAAGATTGATAGATGGGATATGTCTGCACTATATTCGAATCTTTCATCCTTATCTTGATGTGATGAGGTGATGATGTCACCCAACTTCTCCTGAATGGCCTAGATTGAACTACCTTACATCAACAATATTGATCTTATTAATTTCTTAGGAATCTGGTGCAACCCAGGTCTTACTCGGCTTCCCCGCCATTTTCGCCCTAAGCATCTTTTTCCTTTGAAATTATTCGATCAATTGGGTGTGGTAGTGATGTGAACCAAGCTACATCTATTGTCATGCCTCAAGGTCCAATTACAAGGTCAAGAGCCAAGAAGCTACAACAAGAATTAATCACCTATATTCAAGCTACAGTGAGCTCGACAAAGGACGTTCAAGGAGATGTTGGACTATTTCCCTACACTATTTCGAAAGTTGAGATTCAAGATGGAGACACGTTGAATGCATTTTGACTTGCATTTAATGAACTATAGTTGGCTACTCCAAGTGAAGCTTCAATTAACATGGGAGGTTACAAAGAACTCAAAGCTGATCAAAGGAGCTCAATTCTCGGATTTATGGTCCTTCATTATGTAATTTTCAGTTTTTAAGTCTTTTTCATAACTTATAGGTTACATTTGAGTAGTGGCTGATTATGGGCTTTAATATTGTGGAGGTTACACTCTTAAATATGCCATTTAAGCTGAATTTAGGTTATATTTTGAAGGCTATAAAAAGCTATCTTGGATGTAACACAAACCAGAATATTTTGAGTGAAATATATTGAGTTTTCTCTTAGCTTTGTGTTGAGCTGAGTTTTTTTCAAATTGTGCAATTTCTTGTGTTTAGATCTTGCATGCTAGAGTCATTCAAGTGGTGTTGATCAAACCTCTTGTGGAGTGATTCGAATCACGAGTTTAGAAACAAGTTTTCTTTACTCTTGATCTTGATCATCAAGGTAATCCGTCTCAAAACTTTTCCTTGGGTTGGTTGCATATTGTTCTTTGGGGTTTTTAGATTTGAGATCAGCAAGGTTCTTAGATACATTTCCTGGGAGTTAAATGTTTAACTCCCAGGAAATGTATCTAACAACCTTGCTGAAGAACAAGACCTTTAGATCTCAAATCTAAAAACCCCAAAGAACAATATGGAACCAACCTAAGGAAAAGTTTTGAGACGGATTACCTTGATGATCAAGATCAAGAGTAAAGAAAACTTGTTTCTAAACTCGTGATTCGAATCACTCCACAAGAGGTTTGATCAACACCACTTGAATGACTCTAGCATGCAAGATCTAAGCACAAGAAATTGCACAATTTGAAAAAAACTCAGCTCAACACAAAGCTAAGAGAAAACTCAATATATTTCAAAAATAAAATATTATGGTTTGTGTTACATCCAAGATAGCTTTTTATAGCCTTCAAAATATAACCTAAATTCAGCTTAAATGGCATATTTAAGAGTGTAACCTCCACAATATTAAAGCCCATAATCAGCCACTACTCAAATATAACCTATAAGTTGTGAAAAAGACTTAAAAACTGAAAATTACATAATGGAGGGTCATAAATCCGAGAATTGAGCTCCTTTGATCAGCTTTGAGTTCTTTGTAACCTCCCATGTTAATTGAAGCTTCACTTGGATTAGTTTAAACTTAAGTTCCATAAAGCCAACTATAGTTCATTAAATGCAAGTCAAAATGCATTTAGTGTGTCTCCTTCTTGAATCTCAACTTTGGAAATAGTGTAGGGAAATAGTCCAACATCTCCTTGAACGTCCTTTGTCGAGCTCACCGTAGCTTGAATATAGGTGATTAATGCTTTTTGTATATAGCTTCTTGGCTCTCGACCTTGTAATTGGACCTTGAGGCATGACAATAGATGTAGCTTGGTTCGGCACCCGAGGATTCCACCCGACACGGCTACGCCCGGGGCATGGCTCTGATAAACCCTAAACCCTAAACCCTAAACCCTAAATCCTAAACCCTAAACCAAAATGATATAAAAATCAAAGTGGTTCTGATACCAAATGATATGTCAGCCCGAGCTAATTGGATCTAAGAACCCTTATGGTTATGCAAACCCCTAGATCTCAACTGCTAAAACTCCCAAATCAAGATGATTTCATCCCAAGGAAGAAGATAGAACGGATTACCTTGACGATCAAGATCAAGAGTAGAGAAAACTAATTTCTAAACTCGAGATTCGAATCACTCCACAAGTAGTTTGATCGACGCTACTTGAATGATTCTAGCATGCAAATCTAAACACAAGATATGCAAAGGTGCTCATGGCCTTTAGGCTCAAAAGACTTCATTTTCATTGAAATTCCATCAAAACCAATCTTTTTTTTTTTTTTTTTGCTTTTCAAGATCTCAACGTGATCTTTAAGATGGGAATAAGATTAGAATCAAAAGATGAAGAACAATGGATGAAATGAAAGAAACAAACAGAATGGACAGAACATGAAAAGAAACAAAACAATGAAAAATTGAAATGGAAGATAGAATCAATTCTAGAGTAGGCCACAAAGATGCAACCTATGCTCTGATACCAAAATGATATAACCTTCTTTTGTCTTTTGATCAGCTTTGACAATGATAAAAGGAATCAAAGATGCTCTGATACCATGATAAAAGGAACTACCTCAATTACGTTTGAGAACTCCCCTTCTTTCAGGTGAACCCCCACAACAATAATAAGAATAACCCCATTTAACAAAAACGATAGACAACCCCAAGATAGCTAAACAGATTTGGCTTGGAAGGATGATCAAAGATCAAGAAGAAAGGAGAACTCGTTCCTAACTTCAAGATTTCGAACTCTTCACAATCTAATTGATCAAACTAGATTGAAAGTCCTAGGCATGCATTCTAAACACAAGAACACAAAGAAAGCTTAAAAGCTTGAGAGAGACTAAACTCAATATGAAATTTCATTCAAATTCAACTTCAACTTCTCAAATCCATACATGAACCATCATAAATACAAATACATGAATTAAATAGGTACATAATGCATTAAATATGATGGATGAATCTAGATTTTTAGATTCATTGTGCCTCTTCGTCGAAAGGATGTCTTTGTTATGCTTCAAAGGATGCAACTTTTCACCATAGTAATTGATTGACCTGGTTGGTCACTTATTTCCTTATCATTCTCCCCTTCTTCGAGAAGATTCATCCTCGAATCTAAATGCCCTCCTTGGCTTGGTCTCGTAAATCCATCTCTTTGCATATTTGAATATAATCATTCAAAGCTCGATGTATCTCGGCCAAATTATGTCGAGATACATAATTTGAAAGAAAAATTGAGTTCTGCTCCATTACTTGCATTACTTGCTAGTGGTGTTGGAATAGGGGTTGTTTTAATGCAAAATCAAATACCTTTAATGTTCTTTAGTGAAAAATTGAATGGTGCTTCTTTGAAGTATCCGACTTATGACAAAGAACTTTATGCTTTGGTTCGTGCATTACAAACTTGGCAACATTATCTTTGGTCTAAAGAGTTTGTTATTCATACTGATCATGAGAGTTTAAAACACTTGAGAGGTCAAGATAAGCTCAATCGTCGCCATGCTAAATGGGTGGAGTTCATCGAGTCATTTCCTTATGTCATTAAGTATAAACAAGGTAAAGAGAATGTTGTTGTTGATGCTTTGTCTCGAAGGTATGCTCTTTTTAACCGATTGGATGCTAAGTTTTTGGGTTTTGAGCATATAAAGTCTTTATATCATCATGATGTGTTCTTTGCTCCTTTTGTTGAATCTTGTGAAAAAGGACTTGTGGATGATTACATGTTGTTTGATGGATTTTTCTTTAGAAAAGGGAAACTTTGCATACCATCTTGTTCCATTTGTGAGTTACTTGTAAGGGAAGCTCATGGAGGTGGCTTAATGGCTCATTTTGGAGTTTCTAAAACTTATGATATGCCTGCTGAACACTTTTACTAGCCTAAAATGAGACATGATGTTAATAAAGTGTGTGCATGATGCATAGCATGTAAACAAGCTAAGTCTCGGCTTCAACCACATGGTTTGTATTCACCTTTGCCCATTCCTAATGGTCCTTGGATTGATATATCAATGGATTTTGTTTTAGGCTTACCTAGAACTAGGAAAGGTAGGGATAGCATCTTTGTTGTGGTTGATAGATTTAGTAAAATGGCTCATTTTATTCCTTGTCACAAAACTGATGATGCAAAGCATATTGCTGACTAATTTTTTAGGGAGGTTGTGAGATTGCATGGTATTCCTAAAAGCATAGTAAGTGATCGTGATGTTAAATTTTTAAGTCACTTTTCGCGTGTTTTGTGGGGTAAATTGGGAACTAAGCTAGTGTATTCAACTACTTGTCATCCACAAACGGATGGACAAACTGAGGTTGTTAATCGAACCATGACTACTATGCTTAGAGCTATTATAGACAAGAATCTTAAGACGTGGGAGGATTGTTTGCCATTCATAGAATTTGCATATAATAGGGTTGTACATAGCACTACTAAATGCACTCCTTTTGAAATTGTTTATGGCTTTAATCCTCTAACTCCCATTGATTTATTACCTATGCCCCCTAATGAATTTGTGAGTTTTGATGCCAATGCAAAGGTTGACTTTGTTCATAAGCTGCACAAAAAAAGTGAAAGAGAACATTGAGAAGCATAATTCCAAGGTTGCTTCAAGAATTAATAAGGGACGCAAGCTTTTAGTCTTCAAACCTAGAGATTGGGTTTGGGTGCATTTTCCAAAAGAAAGGTTTCCTACACAAAGAAGATCGAAACTTTTTCCCCGAGGAGATGGTCCTTTCCAAGTTCTTGAGCGCATCAATGACAATGCTTATAAAATTGATTTACCAGGTGAGTGTGGTGTTAGTGCAACCTTTAATGTTGCTGACTTGAGTCCTTTTGATGTAGGTGATGGCTATGATTCGAGGACGAATCCTTCTGAAGAGGGAGAAGATGATGTGAACCAAGCTACATCTATTGTCATGCCTCAAGGTCCAATTACAAGGTCGAGAGCCAAGAAGCTACAACAAGCATTAATCACCTATATTCAAGCTACAGTGAGCTCGACAAAGGACGTTCAAGGAGATGTTGGACTATTTCCCTACACTATTTCCAAAGTTGAGATTCAAGATGGAGACACGTTAAATGCATTTTGACTTGCATTTAATGAACTATAGTTGGCTTTATGGAACTTAAGTTTAAACTACTCCAAGTGAAGCTTCAATTAACATGGGAGGTTACAAAGAACTCAAAGCTGATCAAAGGAGCTCAATTCGCGGATTTATGGCCCTCCATTATGTAATTTTCAGTTTTTAAGTCTTTTTCATAACTTATAGGTTACATTTGAGTAGTGGCTGATTATGGGCTTTAATATTGTGGAGGTTACACTCTTAAATATGCCATTTAAGCTGAATTTAGGTTATATTTTGAAGGCTATAAAAAGCTATCTTGGATGTAACACAAACCAGAATATTTTGAGTGAAATATATTGAGTTTTCTCTTAGCTTTGTGTTGAGCTGAGTTTTTTTCAAATTGTGCAATTTCTTGTGTTTAGATCTTGCATGCTAGAGTCATTCAAGTGGTGTTGATCAAACCTCTAGTGGAGTGATTCGAATCACGAGTTTAGAAACAAGTTTTCTTTACTCTTGATCTTGATCATCAAGGTAATCCGTCTCAAAACTTTTCCTTGGGTTGGTTCCATATTGTTCTTTGGGGTTTTCAGATTTGAGATCTAAAGGTCTTGTTCTTCAGTAAGGTTGTTAGATACATTTCCTGGGAGTTTCATAACAGGTGGTCTTCTCCTATCTGTATTAAATCTTCGATATCTGCACTGGTCTGTGGTTGGTTAGTCCACATCAAAAGCTTGCTATCTCCAACATCCCCCCTTTAATCGGAGATCAGAATGATTGACGATGATATTGTACAGACAAGACAAAACTATACAAAATAATACAAAATGTACAAAAGACTTTTTTTTTGTTACAATTTACTTACTAATCATCCTGGGTGGGAGTCATAGTAAGGGTCTAAAATGTTGAAATTTGCATACGGGTCGTATTCTTTGTCATCTTCGACATCATTGACTGAAGTTTCTGAAGCTACTTCAGTGGCTTCAGCATTATCTTCGTTCTGAACGTCGTCGTTATCTGATAGCGTCTGGACAACCTTTTGGATGACAGCTTGGAAGTCTAATTCAGACATTGCTCCTGCTAAAAACGTCATGGTTGAGTTTTTGGCGAGAAGAAATTGATCTTCTTCTTCGTGAGAGAGATGCACATTGGCCTTAAACCACTGCGTTATTTTTTCTTCATTGAGATGGGAACAGTCATATTTTTCCCACCACTTGACTCTCAATATTTTACTGAGTATTTTGAATTTCACTCTGGAAGTTAGCTGGTGACTCCTGCAGAAAATCTAGGGAACTTGGAAGTAAAGAGAGAATCTAAACGTAGGCGATAACGCCGACGAATAGATACTATTTGAGAATTGGTGATAGGCCTTTTGGACTTCAACCGGGAAAATCTCCGGAGTGAGGCCAAAATAACTCCATTTTTTAAACCAATTTGGAAAGTTACTCTTGTATGATTTTTTATAAAAGGTAACAAACCAAGAGTGGTAATATGCCTGAAACTAGAAAACATTATACCATGCTTGGATGTAATCACGGTAATTCAATGTTTGTGGGTTAAATGGCTTTGAGAATTTTCTGGGAACGAAAATCCCTTGTGGCCAATAGGATGGCATCAGAACCGTGAAAATTTTTAATTTTGAATAGACAACTTTGAACGCATCATTTTGGTATGGAACATGAGTTATCTCGACTAATACAGTGTCAACCAGGATGAACTCATAGAACTGTCTCGTCTTTTTTATATCCTCGGGAGTAAAATCAAATCCGTGAGGATACACTTGAGAGCAAACTTCTTTTACAGAAGGGCCATTGAACTCTGGTTCGATAATGACGTCTTCCAGATTTGTTTTAGTTTGATACCCCGTAACTGGTGGTCGTGGTGTGAACACGGTAGGTTTAACGGTTCAGGCGTATGATTGAGTGTTCCGACGAGGAACCAACAATAAAGGCGTAGTGGGATGCTTGTTTGGATTTGAAACGCCAGAAGGGCATAACAAGGCTGTAGACGGGTGCGGAGGAAGACTTGCATCTAGTCTGATTGATATGCTCCTTGAAGAGGAACTTGGGCGCCGTCTGGATACAATCTCAAAATCGAGATCCATGGCGTAATTATCTGCACACATTGGAGATGGAGCAGATGCTGGAGAGATTGAGTGTTTGCCCTTTCAGGAACTAGCCCTTGAGGAGCTAGCTGGTTGAAGATTGGTTTGTGGAGGAGGCGGAGGCCTCCTTGGTGGTCGTTGCCAGCCGGAGTTTAGAAGCATTTTTCTCAAAAAAAGAGCTTTTGCTGATCTATAAGGTTTTTAGGATAAGAGAGATTTTCTCTTGAAAGATGTTCCCTTGAGAGATAATCAGCTAGGCTATTCTCGGTGCCTTTTATAGGCTCGATTTTGAAATCAAAGCAAGATAAGATTGTCTGCCATCTTGCAAAGATTTGCTTTGAAACAAGATTCTTTACATCTTTTTCAAAGATGTATTTGCTTGCCTTTGAATCTGTCTTGACCAGAAAATCCTTGTTGATGAGATCTCCCTAAAATTTTTGAACGAAAAGTATTATTGCTAATACTTCCTTTGTGACTGTGGAATAGTTCTTTTGTGCCTTATTCCACACCCCGGAGTGGTAACGGACAATTTTTTCTTTTCCGTTAATCTCCTATTTGAGTACACCACTGTAACCTATGTCAGATGCATCGGTTTTGACGATTAGTTTGGCATTATCGTCCACTAGCGATAAGCATGGAATGCCCTTGGCTCGAGCTTTGATTGTTTGGACTGCCCGTGTGTGCTCGTTCGTCCATGGCTTTGCATTTTTCTTTAATTTGTCATATAGTGGCAGACAGATTGTACAGAGGTCTTTAATAAAGTCTCCAATATAATTTACACAACCAAGAAATCTCTGTAGTTGGTTCTTGTCTTGAATGACATCTGGAAACTTATCCACAAAGTCTACCGTTGGATAGGTTTAATAATTCCTTGATCAATATCATATCCGAGAAATCGGATTTTTGTTTGAAACAATTTAATCTTTGGCAAAAATACCACAAGACCATTCGTTTTAATAATGTCGATGAACGCATTAATATGATTAAAGTGTTGATCAATTGTCTGGGAGAATACCAAAACATCATCGATATATACTATCGTGAAGTCTTGATATTTATTGAATATGTCATTCATGATCTTCTGAAACTCCGAAGGAGCATTCTTAAGACCAAATGGCATGACGTTCCATTGATATTGTCCGAATGGAACATTGAAAGCAGTTTTATACCTGTCTTTTGGATTAATCTGAATTTGCCAAAATCTAGATTTCATATCGAACTTTGAGAAGATTTTTGTTGTTGCAATGCGCTTTAGCAAGTCCTGACGATTGGGAATTGGATACCTAATCCACTTGAGAACCTTGTTCATGTTGGGTTTTATGCCCTAAAACTCGTAGATAGTAAATGAAACAAATTAATCGATCTCAATAAAGCGTTATTTGAGTAATTCAGTAATTTGGTTATTGAATAATCGAGTTTGCATTAATAAACCCTAAATCCAATAAACTAACATCCAAGGTTGTTTAAATGAAACTTGGACTAGTATGTGGGGACATACGGGGATCGGTGTCCAAGTAACAACCTAAAAGGTCTATAGTATAGGGATAAAGTTGGGTACCTTATCCTTGTGACACTATGTGATACGACCCACCATGTATTCGATACAGATGCAATGATCTAAAGCATCCATGTAGGAGACATGCGGGTGGGGGTATCTTATGCAATGAGTTTGTATAAGACCGGACCGCGAAATAGTAACCACTAGATGTAACGCCATTAGCTAGTCTAGGTTTCTATTTCAATAGGATGACCTAGGTAACTCAATTTCAATCCTGAGTCTGTTATGAACCCTTTTCAGGAGGGATTGTCCTTAGATTTGTATGGGTGAGAGTGGCCAATTCGCCGACTCAATAAGCCTACCATTTCAGGGGTAAGACCGGGGGCTGGGAACATAACAGTACAAAATGGAATTCACTCCTTCCCCTATTGGGGTAAGTAGATGTGTGTTCCCTTAAGGGTTGATTCTGGGGCTTGAACAAAGGCGCGCCGTCCTCTCCTAGCCCAAGAGGAACTCTTGTTTAGTAGTTGGACCCTAAACAACTTGTTCATTAGAGGAATCAGTGGTACTTAAGGAACCAGAGGTAACCCAGGGGTAAAACGGTAATTTGACACAGCTGGTGTTACGAACACACGTGAAGGATTGACTTACTGCTTGGTCGATATCCGTGGACACAAAAATATTCTACAGTGAGAAGAGTGCAGATGTGGGTCTTTAGTGGAGTGACCCACAGTTAACAAAGGTTGACTAAACTTGGTCAATGAGTTTGGCCAATTAGTCTCGTATCGTTGGAGCTTCTGATCTGTAGGTCCATTAGGTCCCACTGGTAGCTCGTAAAGAGACTTGAGACAATTAAGTATAAATTGTAAATTGAAAGTGTTCAATTTATTTGGGGAATCGTATAATGTATATTGATGCATTATAATATAAAGTTTATGAAACTTTATGATATAATTTTTTAATTAATTTCAAAAATTAATTCTTGAGAGAAAATATTTGAAAGGGTTCAAATAAATTTAATATGAATTGGATTCATATTAATTTTAATTTTAATAAAATCCCTAATATTAAATATATGATATTTAATTGGGTAAATTAATTAATTATTTATTAAAATTGGAGACTTTTTCCTATTAGGAGAGAAAATATTTGAAAGAGTTCAAATAAATTTAATATGAATTGGATTCATATTAATTTTAATTTTAATAAAATCCCTAAGATTAAATATATGATATTTAATTGGGTAAATTAATTAATTATTTATTAAAATTAGAGACTTTTTCCTATTATGAGAGAAAATATTTGAAAGAGTTCAAATAAATTTAATATGAATTGGATTCATATTAATTTTAATTTTAATAAAATCCCTAAGATTAAATATATGATATTTAATTAGGGAAATTAATTAATTATGGAATTATTTATTTATTTATTTATTAAAATTAGAGATTTTTTCCTATTAGGAAAAAAGTATTGGCCTTTACCTATAACTAGAACCCCTGGGTGGGGTGAAAGGCATCTCATTCATTCTCCTACTCTCAGAGAATTCCCCTCAAGGCTTCCTCTAGACTCTCACCAGTCTCCTGCCTCTAGACTCTCACCAGTCTCCTGCCTCTAGAAGTCTCAGAGTGGTGGTGGTGTTCGCACTAGTTCGTGATTAATTCACAATCAGTTGGTGAATTTAATCTGAGTCGTCAACAAGAGTAAGTAATTTGTTACTTTATAAATTAGATTTAGATCTAATATTTTTGTATGTTTAGTCTTAATATATATTTAGAATAGTTCTAATATTATTGTCAATGTATTGGTATTTTAGATTAAACAAAATTAATTACGAATCGATCCCAATCACGCTTTCACTTTACGGAATTATGGAATTCCAATCCTACAGTTCAGAGGCTTATAGTTGATAACTAAGCGAGGAACTCCTCTTTCTTTCTCCGCTTTGTTATTGATGTAAAAAGCCGCACAGGACCAAGGGCTTTTTGATGGGTTTATTAGGCCTTTGTTTAGGAGGTCATTTATCTCTTTTGAACAGGTTTCGACCAAATCCTTACTCATTTGAATGGGCCTTGCTCTTGTTGGAATTTAGGCCTCATCAAAGTCTTTCACATAGGGTAAATCCACTATGTGTTTTTTTCTTGTCCAAAAAGCATTGGGAAGATCAGAGCATATCTCAACTTCTATTTTCTTCAGAATTTGCTGGATACGAACTTGAACTGAGTTTTTAGAAATTTGTTCTGCAACTCTTCGACCTTTAATGTGGTCTTGGAGAAATTCAATTTGTTTCTCCTTCTTTGATATACGATTGAGATATTGAAGGATTTCATCTCAATCGTAGATAAATATCTTGGAGTGACTGGCTTGCAGAACTCAAAGATAATTTCTTTGCCGAATTTCTGAGATATTAATCCTACCTCGGAAACTGTAAAAGGATATAACTGGGTCAAGAATGGGGTACCCAAAATGATTTCTTCATTCAAGTCTTTTACTAGAAGAAACGTGTTAACGAAACACACATCCTTGTTACAGACGTGAACTTTTGATAACTTGTATTTGATCGATAGAGAAACGTTGTTGGCTCCTCTGAGATCTTCTTTTGTAACTTCAAAATACCTGGATTGTTGGCTCCTCTGAGATCTTCTTTTGTAACTTCAAAATACCTGGATTGTTGGCTCCTCTGAGATCTTCTTTTGTAACTTCAAAATACCTGGATGGTATAATTCCTTCTTGAATAACATTTTGACCAGCTCCAGAGTCTATAAGAGCTATAGCTTCGAGCTTATAATCTTGAATCTTTAAAGTGATCTTGGATAACCACTTTTGATTAAAGGCTTTGTTAATGATGTTGATACCATCATTCCTTTCAGAAGTGGAACCTGGTTCTTCTACGCATATGGAACCTGGTTCTTCCGTGGTAACTGTTGAAGCTGCATTTTCTTGAATTGCTATGTATGCAAATTCAAGATTAGTAATTCGTTGCCTATTCTCGGCAACTTCCCCTTTTAAGGTCTTGACTTCATGCTGAAGGTCTGCTACTTTGATCGGAGCAACATGTTCTTCTTTTAACTGATTCATTACGCTTTGGAAGTTGAAATTCATCGGATCCTTTTGTCATTCTTCTGAAGCTTCCAATTCTTCTCGAAGCTTTAGAAGCATTTTCTTCCGAGTTTTCTTGATCATGAATTTCATCGATCAAGTCCAGAAGATTTTTTTTATACTTCGTCAGGACATTGATGCATCCACTGCATGGGATAACTTCATCATTGTCTGATTCATTGTTGGATAATGAAGATTCGTCGAAGGATTCTTCTATTATTTCATTGATCAAATCATCTCTATCAGAGGAGGATTCTCCTTCAGAAGATGTATCATATGTATTTAGAATTTGAAGAAGAGACTGCTTGGTTTCTTCATCAATCTCCATCTTGTTTATTTTCTTAACCAGTGGGCACCGGTTAGAATAATGTCCCTTCTTTTTGCATTTGAAGCAGGCAACATCTTTCTTAGAAGAATTTCTCTTCTTTTTGTTGTAGTACCTTCTTTTTCGAGGGTAATCTTGATTAGCTTCCTTTCGTCTACTCTTGCTGTAAAGCTTCTTAGATGAACAATTTTTCTTTCTTGATGGAGGAACCTCATCAATTTCGTATTGCTTGCAGAAGGATCCTAACTCTTTTCAGTAATCAGAATCTCTAGCAATTTTTTAAGCATGTTTTTTATTTTGACAAATCTCCAGGCAATCTGCTTGAATTGTGGTATTAATATCTCTATAGGAGATACTTTCCCAATTAATTTCTGCACCACCATTGTTGGCTACCATGGAAACGCAGAATTCCTGTTTGACGTATTTGGGAAGTCCTTCAACATATTTATATTTCCATAATATGTCTTTGCATGTTGTGAGGTTATAAAGACGTGCCATAAATGTGTCTTTATACCATTTGAAATCACTCATTTTTGGACATTCCAATCCTAAAAGAGCTTCAGTGGATTGATCATAGTATAGGGTTGTTCTCCCTACAAAGTGCTTAATTGCCCCATAAACTAGAGAATTCACCTGATTGGGTTGCATGGTTACAACCTTTTCTCTGTTGGTGCCTTTCTCTGTCTTTTCTATAACGGCGCTTTTTATGGCTTCTCTATTAGCCTCGGTGAGATGGTTATGACACCAACTTCTCAAATTTCTTGTAAATCCTGAAGTTAGGGCTGTTGGGTTTAATGTCCTATAAACTCGTAGTTTGTAAATCATTAAACATATTCTATTTTCAATAAAGACGTTATTGATATTATTCAGTAAAAGATGTTATTGAATATATACATTGCGAATGATTAACCTAAATCCAATAAACTAAGATCCTTGACTATAAAATGAATACTCGAACTATATGTAGGGACATATCGTAGGATCAAGTTCAAGTTTATAGTCAAAATAGTCTATAGTATAAGGATACGGTTGGGTGCCTTATCCTGGTGACACTATGGACGCGGCCCACTTTGTATTAAGTACAAACGATGAGATCCTAAGTCGTTCATGTGGAGACATGCGAGTGGGGGCGTCCTATGCAATGAGTTTGCATAAGACAGGACCACGAAATAAGTCACTTTCTCTTTATAACGCCGTTTACCGAAGAAACTGACTATTTCTCATAGATGACCTAGGTAACTCGTTCTTAATCCTGAGCGAGCTATGAACTCCTGTTTATACGAGATTATCCTTTGATCTGCATGGGTGAGAGTGGCCAGCATCGCCGACTCAACAAGCCTACCATTTTGGGGATAAGATCGAATAGATAGCTGGGGACATAGTTTCGCAAGACGGAATTCACTCCTACCCTTTTCAGGGATAGCAGAGAGGTTGTTCTCTTAAGTACTAACTCCAGGACTTGAACAAAGGGCCCCACCCTCTCGTTGGATCGAGAGGGACTTAGGTTTGATGGTTGGACCACAAACCGATTGTTCATTAGAGGATTAGTGGAACTTAAGGAACAAGAAGTACTATAGGGGTAAAACGGTTATTTGACCTAGCTATAGCTACGAACAACCTGTGAAGGAACGACTTACTGAACATGGTTAAATCAAGTGGACGGAAATATATCTATAGTGAGGGGAGTGCAACTATCGGGCTATAGTGGAGTGTCCCGATAGTTAACGAATGTTGGCTAGCTTGAATAATGAGATTATTCGGTTAGTCTCGAATCGTTGGAGCCCATGATCTATAGGTCCATTAGGTCCCCCTACTAGCTCATATCGGAATATAGCCTAGAACAAATTGATAGGATTCTTTGAATTGTTCAAAGTCGGGAAAAAGGGTATTATCGTAAAATTGTGTTTGACACAATAATTTAATTATGAATTAAATTAGAAAATGAGAGATAAAGTATTTAAAAGGGTTTTAAATACTATATACATGAATTAAGATTCATATATATAAGATGCACAATATTAAGGTGATTAACTTGCTTAATCATTTATAATCAATTGGGCAAGGTTCAAATATGATCTTATATATTAATGTCACATTTAGAATTGATATTAATATCATAAATGAACATTTGAAATCTGATTTTGAATCAAAGTAAGTGGAAAATGATGTAATTCCACTCTTGCATGAAGATTCAAAGTGGAATTACACCACAAACATGCATACTTGCATGTAATGTTGTTTGAACACCTAGCTTCCACTTTCACCCTTAAGACCACCATGTGTCTTGCATCTTGAGGGTTCTTCTTGCATGGATTCTCTCTATAAGTAGAAGAAGAATCAGATTGGAGGAAGTGAGAGCATTTACCTTAATGTTATGCTGCTGAATTTCTTCCTCAATCACTCTCTCATCTCATATCTCCATAGAGCTTGAACCTTCAAGCATTCCCTTCCCTTTCCCTATCACTATAGACTCCCACAAGTCGTTCTCGGCCCGGAGAATAGTAGGGAAGACTCTAAAGGTTGTCCAAGAGAAGTTGGAGAAGGAAAACACCACAAGGGGTACCTCATTTGTGAGCTACAAAGGTTGGTTTTCTCTAAACTCTCTTTTCTGTCTTTTATAGAACATGCATGCTTTAGTAGCAAAATTAAATGTCTTAAGTGCTTTCGATCTTCAATTGCTTCCGCATGTGTAATATGTACACCTTCAAGGGCATGAACTTTTTCTACTTGGCTCAACCGATTGAGATAGGTTGTTGCAGCTACAAACATTTCTTAGAATACTAGCATCATTTGTCCTTCTGAGCAAGCATCTATATTACAAGTTATCAACGATCTTCCATCAAAGACTCTTGATTCTGGGCCTAGATCATCCCATCCAAGATCAGGAGGGGAAGGTATTCTATAGTGATTCTTCATATCAGTATTATACGTCCTGATAGGAAGACCTTTAGAATTGGATAATCCTTCTTGGATCATATTGAGATTGCCTATATTTGCCTTTGAAAAACCAAAATTAGCAATTTCTTTTTTGGTCGACGTTTCTGCTTCTTCAGCTTTTCCCGTTGGCAAGGTTAAGTTTGAGATCTTCTTGTTTATTTCTTCAAGGAGATCTTCAGTACCCATTCCTATTCCCTTTAGCTTAATACCAAGGGCATTAGGTTGTACTACTGGGTGATTTGGGTCTATTTTAGGAAGTCTCTGTCGCTCCGGAGGTGTGATAGTTCTGGCTTTCCTGTCAGGTTTTAACTCCTTAATTGACTTTGACACAGTGGTAAGAACCTTGTTGGAGCAATTGAGTTGCTGCTGAATATTTTTTATTTCTCGAACTCCAACAACTTTTGTCTTCTCCTTGTCGATAGTTTTGTATGGTGAGGAGATGATAGATGCACTCGGCATTTGTGGATGAGGAAATGATGCTTCTTCTTCTGGAGGGTAGTTAGAATGAACCTCCTTTCCCGTAGTAGTTGCCCATTTACAGGGTTTTTTTTAGAACGCTAACTCTTTGTTGCGTTGTCTTTTGATTCACGAGGGCGAGATATTCTGCTTTAGTGAGTAATTTGGGTCTGTTGTCCCAATTTTCTTGCCTGAGATATCGATTGAGGTACTTATCGTACATCTGATCATACCTTTGTTCATCATATTGATCATTCCTTTTATCTGATATGACATTTATCTAATTGTAGATATTTGCAGGTTTTCGTTCCATATCAGTCTGGGTTGGTGAAGTGGAACCTTCAGACTTTTCATATTGAATATCGGGGACTGGTTGGTCAAAGTCTACCAACATTTGCATTGATCTTGACTTGGTGATAGGTTTTTCTCTAATAGTAGGACGAATCTCTGATACACTAGCTCGTCCACTCATGCATTCTTGGATTCGAAGATGCCTTGGTTCTTCTTGGAATTGGACTTCTACATGGTCGTCGTCGAATTCAGTGATGTGAGTAGTATTGCTCTGCCTGTTTCTCAGAGCGGTAGCTTGCTCAATTGTCCAAACAGAATTTGAGGCGAGTTCACACTAGTTTAGCTTCCTTGGAACGGTCATCGAGGATTTCTCAAGATTGACCTCCATGAGCATGGTGTAATTCCTGGGTGATACACCTAAAGCCTTTGGGGAAAAATTGGTGTGCATCATCTTGTAGTACATTCTGAATAGAATGGTGAAGGGATACGATCCGTCTTTGAGTCGTAGCCCTTTTCTACGAATACCCAGACTGAGGACATCAAATATATTCTTGTCTTGAAGAGCAACGGTGAAACCAGGTTTGCATGAGAAAAATATCGGTCCGTTCTCGAGGTTTGACCGAACTATTCCTAGTAAAGAGTCAGAAAAGTTCAGATGTCGTTTGTCTTTTAGGGCAATATAGACTGGAACATTTAGTCCTGTCCTGAAGAGAGGTTTAATTGCTACTTGAATACACCCGATATGTAAATACTTGAAGTATCTACGATACATATCGATGTCTTTGTTGATAAGGAGTTGATACTTTGTGTAGTCATCCTCCATTGGAATATTATCTTCAGAAACTTTGATAACATCAGTTTTTGAGAAATTAAATGGACTCACCTTATAGATGGTGTTGATTTCTAGCTTGGGAATAAACCAATTTTGGAGTCTATCCTCAACTTGAGATATTTGAGATTCTACCCTTTTTGTGTTTGGATAGAGTCTTTTCAAAATCCTTAGCATTGAGCTTCGGATCTTTTGAAGAAGAAGAGGTAGAAGAGGAAAAAGCAGTGGAGTCAATGATTGTAGGACCAAAAGAGAATTTTTTTTTTTTTCTTTAGCTTAGATAGCATCAAGAAAGAAGTGGGAGAAACGAATCTAGGAATTCAGATAACTGTAGACTAATGATATCCTAAAAAATTTCAAATCTATGCTAATCATTTCTTCTTCTTGATTCCGTTAACTGTTTATATCAATCGATCTAAGACTAGAAATCTTTTCAAGAAAATTAATATTTTTATGATTACTTCTTATTCTTGCATGAAGGTTAACCACACCTTTCTCATGCTTCTTGAATAAGAATTATCATAAATTTATTTCTTTTCTTGGAAGACTAGAATTTTCATACGTGCGTTGCACGTGGTTTTTTCATGTTTATCATTATAATTCAAATATGTCATTTGAATAGAGAAGGGAGAAGAAATGATGAACATAATTTGGTTCCTATCTAGAACTATCTATATATATAATAATAAAGTAAGCAAATAAAAAATATTCGTAATTAAAAGTTTGATCGAGAAAATCAAATGTTTGAGGAATATTATAATGAGACTATTTATGTGAATGTGTAGGTTTTAATGTATTTTAATTAGTGGTGTGAGTTTTTTTTTTTAAAAAAGATTAAAATTAAAAAAGAAATCATTCTCTCTCAAAATTCTCTTTTTTCTTGTGTTGAGCTAGAGAGAAGGGAGAGATATTGAAGTTAGTTAGGTGAGTGTGTGAGTTAATATATCTTTTAGGTTGATTTTAATTGGTGGGTGTATAGATTTTAAAATGTTAAAAAAATAAAACAGTTTCTTTTTTTTTCTTTTTTTAAATGTGGGTGCAGTTAATTAGCAGTGAAGACGACCAACATGAACATAGTTCAACTGACATAAGATTTATACTAATTACCACGTGGTCTGTGGTTCGAATCATCCATCCTCACATGTTGTAAAAATAAAAATAGCAAGGGAGATATTTATGTTTGTTATTAAAAGGCGAGGAGAAAAAAAAATTCCATTATATTTTTGTGTTTAATGCTTACCATAACATATGTTTTTTTTTTTTTTTTTTTTTTAGAAGAATCATAATATATGTTTTACTTTTAAAAATCTTCAAAAATAAATAAGGTAGTACCCCATTTCAAAAAAAAAAAAAAGGGTACTCTTCCTTATTATTATGGTTAGAATTGAAGGAGAGAAAACAATCCATAATCATGTTGATGGACAAAAATTAGAAGTTTGTAAGAATAAAATTTAACAATTATGAAAATGCTTACGCTTTTAGAAAACATTAAAATAAAATTTAAAAAAATTAACAATATGTGAGGTGGGGAATTCAAACCTCTTGATCATTATTAGTACAAGTTTTATGTTAGTTGATGAGCTATGCTCTTATTACAAATTTAAAAAAAAAAAAACACTTTTAATACAAAAGCAATAATAGTATTGATTATATAATATAATTTTCAATTATAAATAAATTGAAAAATATCCGTAAGAGATATTGTAAACAAAAAAAATCCATAAGAGATGAGTACATATGTCTCAGATTATTTTCTTTAAAAAAAAAATCTAATCTAAATAGGAATCGAGACAATGATAATAGTATGATTTTTTATTATTGTGGTTTCAAGGAAAAAATCAATTAATATAATCATGTACTACAAATTAAATTAAAAAATCCATAATATATATAGAAATTTTCATAATAATAATATTTTTTTTTGAGTTCACACATAATAATAATAATGAATTTAGTTGCATCACTTCCTCCTTGTTCGTAGACAAAGCTAGTTTGAATTGTCTTTCATTCCAAGACATAACTTGTATTCATGCGCTTTATATTCGTCTCGCGTTCGTTCCTAAAATTATAGTCATCTCCCCTTCCCCCACTCACATCTCTATCTCACAAGCCTCTTACCTATGTACTCAATTCAATTAACCTATAAGCTCTCTTATTCTCTTATTTGCATTGTATTGAAAGAAAACTAATTATTGATTAATGTTAGTTTAAACAATCCAACAAAAAATTATAAGATAAATTAAGACAATGAACAAGAAAAAGAAAACCAAACCTAATAAGAAGAGAGAAGATCAAATATGTTTCTTTAAAAATAAAAATAAAAAATTGAACATAGCTTTTTATATAGTTGCAGGAGTGTTGATGGAGAAATTTTGACTAATCACAAATCGCCACGTCGTTACATAAAATTAATGACAAAATTAAAATTAATTAAATTTGGGACCAATTATAAATTGACATGTGTCTCATATTTAATTTGAAGACAAAGTTGGCCAATTAATTATTTATAGAGCCAAATTTATATTTGATCAATTAATTAAAATTAAATTATTTTGATCAAATTAATTAATTTGACCAATTAATTAAAAATAATAATTATTTGGATCAAATTTGGGTCTTTCAAATGTCTGGGTCATATGGTTTTGGGTCAAATATAAACCAAACCCAAGACCAATAAAACCCAAGTCCAAGTTGTTAGGCCCAAAAGCTACCAGGGCCCATCCTGCGAGAACTCTATAAATAGAGGGGTTCACCACCATTTCAAGGGTTCAGAATTTTGGAGCTCTCAACCAGACTTAGAGAATTCAGAGAAATTTCCCCCAAAACGGAAGACTGAAGACTCTTTGAATCTACAAGTTTCCAAGTACTGAACACTTCTTGAAGACTGAAGACTCTTTCAAACTCAAGGGACTTCAAGCTCCAAGAATCCATCGAAGTTGCAAACTCGAGATCAAGCATCACAACCCTCAAGTGAAACACATCCACACACAAGAGAGAGAATCAGAGGATTAAGTACTAGAGATTGTATACTCACGCGCATACAACATTAATACAAATCAAAGTTTATTCCACGTGTCTCCATCTCCGAAGTCTCGTGTGAACAAATTGGCACGCCCAGTGGGACATCTCTACCTCTCATCTCTTTCTCTTGTTTAAAGATCCAACCAACGTGATGGCACCAAAGAAAGCTCTCGCAAAGGTTACCACATCAAGCGACTCTTACACCGGTCCTGTCACTCGTAGTCGCTCCCAAGGAATTGAGATCAAGGAGGATCATACTCCTCTTGCGGTTGCAAGCAGGATCTCAAAGTTGATTGAAGAATCCTCTAAGGATAGGGTTGCAGTCAAAGACAACCCACTGTTCGAATCTGTCGTTCCAACATCTAAGCAGCCAAAGGATACACTAAATCCTGATGTGATGTCCGTCATGATGGCTGATGTAGACCAGGATGAAAGAATGGCAGAGATGGAAAGGAAACTCAATCTCTTAATGAAGGCAGTTGATGAGAGAGATCTTGAGATTGCCTATTTGAAGAACCAACTGCAGAACCGAGAAGTGGCTGAGTCTAGCAAGACCCCTGCTGCAGGAAAGAATGATAAAGGGAAGGTTGTCGTGCAGGAGGACCAACCGCAACACTCCGCGTCAGTTGCCTCTTTGTCTGTCCAACAACTTCAAGACATGATCATGAATTCCATCAGGGCTCAGTATGGTGGACCCACTCAAAGTTCCCTCTTGTATTCTAAACCTTATACAAAGAGGATTGACAATCTCAGACTGCCCACTGGGTATCAGCCTCCCAAGTTCCAACAGTTTGATGGAAAAGGCAACCCAAAGCAGCACATCGCTCACTTTGTTGAAACCTGTGAGAACGCTGGTACTCGGGGAGATTTGTTGGTTAAGCAATTTGTCCGAACACTGAAAGGAAACGCGTTCGATTGGTACACTGACCTGGAGCCTGATACAATGGACAGTTGGGAACAGATGGAGAGAGAGTTCCTAAATCGCTTCTACAGTACGAGGCGAACAGTTAGTATGACAGAACTCACGAGCACAAAGCAGCGAAAGGGTGAGCCAGTCATCGACTACATAAATCGTTGGAGAGCCTTAAGTCTCGACTGCAAAGATAGACTCTCCGAGGTGTCCTCTGTTGAGATGTGCACTCAA
The DNA here is from genome assembly GCA_036850905.1 of Luffa acutangula. Classification (NCBI taxonomy): domain Eukaryota; kingdom Viridiplantae; phylum Streptophyta; class Magnoliopsida; order Cucurbitales; family Cucurbitaceae; genus Luffa; species Luffa acutangula. Next base: position 24,339,780 of record CM072089.1, on the reverse strand, counting down.
GGCATGCATTGGGGACTTCTTTACATCCTGCAGGGGATAAAACCCCGAACCTTTGAAGAATTAGCGACTCGCGCTCATGATATGGAGTTGAGCATCGCTAGTAGAGGGAATAAAGATCCCGTAGTCCCAGACATGAGGAGAGAAAAGAAGGAAGTCAAAGGCACCGAGAAAGTTACGAAGAGTGCCACGAAAGAATCCATGGTTGTCAACACGACCCCTGTGAAGCTTTCCACCAAAGGAAAGGAAAACAAAGCAAATAAGCGAGTGGAGACAGGCGAGAGACGTCGCCTAACTTTAAAAGAAAGACAGGAAAAGGTATATCCATTTCCAGACTCCGACGTTCCAGACATGTTGGAACAACTGTTGGAGAAGCAGCTAATTGAGCTCCCAGAGTGCAAACGACCAGAAGAGTTAGGGAAAGTCAATGATCCTAACTATTGCAAGTATCACAGAGTCGTTAGTCACCCGGTAGAGAAGTGTTTTGTATTAAAGGAGTTAATCCTTAAGCTTGCTCGCGAAAAGAGAATTGAGTTGGACCTTGATGAGGTGGCTCAAGCAAATCATGCGACAATAATGGCGAATGTAGGGGATCAAGTTCCCCCAATCTCTTCATGTGATTATGAAGAGAGGCTGATTCAATTCGGGACCCTTGATCCCGTAGTGGTTCGATGCCAAAGAGAAGCCACAATGAAGGGATCCCAAGGAAAATGTGATTCCATTGAAGATGAAAATGAAGGTTGGACCCTTGTCGTGCGCCACAAAAAGCAAAAACAAAGTTACGCACGGAAAAAGTCCCGCCTATATCAAGACAATAAAAGAAAGGCCAAGTCTCAAAAGAAGAAAGGAAAAAGGAAGTCAAAGAGGTCAAAGCCTACTGTGGAGGAAAGTGAAGATTTCTTTTGCCCTCCACAACCCATAACTTTGGCAGAATACTTCCCAAGGCGCTTTCTCGATGATAGTGAAGGGGAGACACTTGAAACTATCACGTGTCACATTGTGGACGTGGTGGAAGATGATAACGTCCTCGCTAGCTCCTCGGGAGTGGTGGCAGATTCAGGAGACTTATCCTCCTTCAGCATAAAGGACTTATTGTCACTTCCTCAGGAAGCTAAAAACGTCCTTATTAACGCATTGGTAGAGTCTGATGGTACAAACATCCCAACCTCCGAGGCACGTACATGTGCTTCGTGTTGCTTGTCTATCGGATTTTCTGATGAAGATTTGTTGCTAGGGTCAAAGCCTCACAATAGACCTTTATTCGTCTCAGGATATATTCGAGAACAGAGGGTTAGTCGGATCCTCATCGATGATGGATCAGCTGTCAATATAATGCCTAAGTCAACCATGAAGCAGTTAGGCATCTTGATGGAGGAACTATCAAACAGTAAATTGGTGATCCAAGGTTTCAATCAGGGTGGACAACGGGCAATTGGCATGATACGCCTTGAACTCATCATTGGAGACTTAAAAGCTGATACTTTGTTCCATGTAATAGATTCTAAGACCACCTATAAGCTGTTGCTAGGTCGTCCTTGGATCCATGGTAATGGGGTCATAACCTCTACCTTGCACCAATGCTTTAAATTCTATCAAGATGGTATCAAGAAAGTTGAGGCTGACACTAACCCATTTTCAGAAGCTGAGTCTCATTTCGCTGATGCAAAGTTTTATCTGAAGAATGAAAACATAGGGGAAACCATACCTGCAGAAATCCCCTTGATAAAAAAGAATGATAAACTCGATTTAAAGCCACAAGCAGATGCAAGAAAGGAAGTTGTTGAGGATGTCAGTACTTTCGACCTAAAAAAGGGTGAAGTGTCCACGAGCCTTGTGAACCCTAAGGTTGTAAAGGATGAGAAATGTTCAAATTCACCTGTCCTACGATACGTCCCCTTGTCTCGGCGTAAAAAGGGTGAATCACCTTTCACTAAATGTTCAGAAAGCATAAAGGTCGGTGACGTTGGAATTTTGAAGGAAAATTTCACTACGCCTCTTACGAATATCACAAGACAAGAGGTTAAGAAACCCGAGGATGATCAGATAAAAGCAATCTTGCCTGATAAACGAACTAAAGACGGGTTTGACCCCAAGGCATACAAACTTCTAGCTAAAGCAGGTTATGACTTCACAACTCACACTGAGTTTAAAAGTCTAAGAGTTTTTTATGACAGATCTGAGCTCTCTGCAACACAGAAGAAGCTTCTAAAGGAAGGTTATAGTCTGCCAACAACAAGAAAAGGGCTTGGGTATAAGTCACCAGAGCCGGTTAGCATAACAAGAAGAGGGAAGGCGAAAGTGGCAGACACAAATCATATAACAGTAGAGGAGGTTGATGACTCAAAAGAAAAAGAGAGTGTCGACCAACAAACTTCTGTTTTTAGGCGCATCAGGCCGCCAGTTGCTCGTGCTTTAGTCTTTCAGAGATTAAGTGTCAATGAAACGGAAAAAGAAAGCACACAACCTACCGATAGCTCCACTCGACCTTCAATTTTTCGAAGGTTAAGTATGCCCATTGGGGAAGAGGATAGTACATTTTCAACTCCGAATGTCACTCGACCTTCAGCTTTTCAAAGGTTAAATGTGCCCGTTGGGAAAGAAGAGAGTACATTTTTAACTCCGGATGTGACTCGACTATCAGTTTTTCAGAGGTTGAGTGTTACCACGAGAAGAGGCAAAAAAGAACAGTCTGCTTCATCAATATCTCATCGACTTCAATATGAAGATGTGATGAAAAGTGAAAAGATCGTGAAGGCCGATGGAGAAATTCGTAGTGCAGTTCCTTCACGAATGAAAAGAAAAACCTTTGTTACGGTCGACACGGATGGTTCCTTGAAGGTAAAGCGACGTGATGTTGTCATCACCAATCCTTCGGAAGGAGATAGTGACCAGGAAGAAGAACAAACCTCTTGTCTTCATATCATCGTTGAAGAGGAAACGAAGGTCGAAGTGTCTGAGGTAGATGAGGACGAAGCACCTTTATCACTTGAAGACGGCAGCGAATCCACAGTGGATGAGCTTAAAGAGGTAAACCTGGGTACACCAGAAGAGCCACGCCCAACTTTTGTAAGCATGTCACTTACTCCTGAAGAGGAGGGTGAATACATGAGTTTACTCGCTTCGTATAGAGACATCTTCGCCTGGTCATATAAAGAGATGCCTGGACTTGATCCAAAAGTAGCGGTCCATCATCTCGCCATTAAAGAGGGGTATCGACCAGTCAAGCAAGCTCAACGACGCTTTCGCCCAGAACTTATCCCTCAAATTGAAATAGAGGTCAATAAGTTGATAGAAGCAGGATTCATCCGTGAGGTAAAATACCCTACATGGATAGCCAACATCGTTCCTGTTAGAAAGAAGAATGGACAACTTCGAGTTTGCGTCGACTTTCGCGATTTAAATAACGCTTGTCCCAAAGACGATTTTCCATTGCCAATCACAGAAATCATGGTGGATGCCACCACAGGGCATGAAACTTTGTCTTTTATGGATGGGTCATCGGGTTATAACCAGATCCGAATGGCCCTTGCAGATGAGGAAATGACAGCCTTTCGAACTCCAAAGGGAATATACTGTTACAAAGTGATGCCCTTCGAATTAAAGAATGTTGGAGCTACTTATCAACGTGCGATGCAGAAGGTTTTCGACGATATGTTGCATAAACATGTTGAGTGCTATGTCGATGATCTTGTCGTTAAGTCAAAGAGACGACAAGATCACTTGAAGGATCTAAAAGTGGTCTTTGATCGTCTGAGAAAGTACCAATTGAGAATGAACCCTCTCAAATGTGCATTCGGTGTTACTTCTGGGAAGTTCCTGGGGTTCGTTGTTAGACATCGAGGAATCGAGATAGATCAGTCAAAGATTGACGCCATTCAAAAGATGCCAAGGCCTAAAAACTTACATGAGTTGAGAAGCCTGCAAGGTCGACTGGCCTACATTCGAAGATTCATCTCTAACTTAGCCGGTCGATGCCAACCTTTTCAGAGGCTAATGAGGAAAGGAGAAAGATTCGAGTGGGATGAAGCATGTCAAAACGCTTTCGAAAGTATTAAGAAATATTTGCTTAATCCTCCTGTCTTAGGAGCTCCCAAAGCTGGAAAGCCATTGATTCTATACATCGCTGCTCAAGAAAGATCACTAGGAGCATTATTGGCACAAGAAGGCGAGAAGGGAAAGGAACGAGCTCTTTATTACTTAAGCAGGACTCTGAATGGAGCTGAGATAAATTACTCACCCATTGAAAAAATGTGTCTTGCTCTTTTCTTCGCTATCGACAAGTTAAGGCATTACATGCAAGCTTTCACAGTGCACTTGGTCGCGAAAGCTGATCCTATCAAGTACGTTCTATCGAGGCCGGTTATTTCTGGACGCCTAGCTAAGTGGGCCATCTTACTCCAGCAATATGACATCGTTTATGAAGGGATAAAAGCCCTATTGCGCAGCGGAAAAACACAGAGACCTTTTGAATAATAAAACGCCGATTGGGATACCAATACGACGGCAAAAATCATGAATTTACAGCGACTATAATGGATTTAAAACTTGCTGTAAATTAGATATAAGCATGCAAAAAAAATAGGATTAATCCTAGATCTAATCTAGAATTGGGTCCTATTGACCCTAGTTCAAGAAAACTTTACCCTTGAAGAAATCCTTGTAGTTTTTCGCCAAATTCTCTGTTTTTCTCCCAAAATTACAGCAGCAATCTCTCTTGGTCTTGCTGGAAAATCACCACGAACACCACCACGAGGGTACACCGGTATTCTCTGATAGGATTTTTGCTTTGGGTGCTGGTGGGAGCAAGAATTCTAAGGAAATTTCTCTGGATGCTTTCTCTGGATTCTCTTTCTCTCAACCTTCTGCCACAGAATCGATTCACAGAGAAAAGGGAGAGAGCGATAGATTGGGGATGGTTAGGCGTGAGACTAGGGAGTTAAGTTAGCAACTCCCCTGACCACGTCTGATCATTTAAAATATCAGATAACTGATATTTCAGTTATCTGATATTTTAAATAATTATAATTTGAAAAAACATAAATTCAAATTACAATTAATTATCTTTTAATTAATCAAAATTAATTAAAATAACTTTAATTTAAATCCTATTTAAATTAACATCCCTCGTATCTTATAGTTTAATTAAATCAAATTTAATTAAACTAAATCAATTAATTAATAAGAAATTAATTAATTAATAAAATAAAATTGAACATCACATATTCAATTATTATTTTCTCTCTCAAAACTATAGTATTAATATACATCCAATGCATATTAATTATAACCTATAGTTTTAATATGAACCACTTCATATTTTAGTATAATATTCAAACACCTTTGAATATTCAATCCATCCTTAGAATTTTACCTCAACGCCCTAAATGAGCTACCGGTGGGACCTAATGGACCTACAGATCAGAAGCTCCAACGATATGAGATTAGTTGGTTAAACTCATTAACCAAGTTAATCAATATTCGTTAACTGTGGTTCACTCCACTAAAGAACCACAGCTGCACTCTTCTCACTGCAGATATATTTCTGTGTCCACGGATATTGACCGTCAGCAGCAAGTTAGCCCTTCACGTGTGTTCGTACCCCAGCTAAGTCAAATTACCGTTTTACCCCTGGGCTACCTCTTGCTCCTTAAGTACCAGTGCTCCTCTAATGAACAACCTGTTTGTGGTCCAACCATCAAACAGAAAACCCTCTCGTGCCATAAAGAGGGTAGGGCCCTTTGTTCAAGACCCGGAGACACCACTTAAGGGAACACACCTCTACTTACCCTCATATCAGGAAGGAGTGAATTCCATCTTGTAAGACTACGTTCCCAGCTCCCCATTCGGTCTTGTCCCCAAAATGGTAGGCTTATTGAGTCGGCGAACTGGCCACTCTCACCCGTACAAATCAAAGGACAATCCCTCATGGACAGGAGTCCATAATCTACTCAGGATTAAGGCCAAGTTGCCTAGGTCATCCTAGTGAAATAGAAATCGAGCTAACTAACGGTGTTATAGTTAGTGGTTAACTATTTCGCGGTCCGGTCTTTGTGCAAACTCATTGCACAGGATACCCCCACTCGCATGTCAACCACATGAACGTGTTGGATCACTACGTTTGTATCAATATACAAAGCGGGCCGTATCCATAGTGTCACCAGGATAAGGTACCCAACCTTATCCCTATACTACAGACCCTTTAGGCTAAAACTTGAACATTGATCCCCGCATGTCCCTACATACTAGTTCAAGTCTCATTCTATTAGCCATGGATGTTTAGTTTATTGGATTAGGGTTAACAAGACAAGATATAATACAAACATTGAATAATACATCACTTTATTAATGTTCGGTCAAATGTACATTTACTATCTACGAGTTTTAGGGCATAAAACCCAACAGTTTATGTACCTCAAAAGGCAGTTAAGGGACAGGCATTAGCCGACTTCTTGGCGGATCATCCAATCCCATCGGATTGGAAGTTATGTGAAGACTTACCTGATGAAGAAGTCTTCTATGTTGAAATCATCGAACCTTGGACCATGTACTTTGATGGTGCAGCACGAAAAAGTGGGGCAGGGGCAGGAATCGTCTTTATTTCGCCTGAGAAACACATGCTCCCTTACAGCTTCATGCTTGGTGAATTATGCTCAAACAATATGGCTGAGTATCAAGCGTTGATAATTGGCCTCCAAATGGCCTTGGAAATTGGCATAACATATATAGAGGTCTATGGCGATTCAAAGTTGGTCGTTAGTCAACTCTTACTCCAGTATGAAGTGAAGCATAAAGACTTGAAGCCTTATTTCATCTATGCAAGGCAATTGCTAGAAAGATTTGAAAGTATAGTACTGGAGCATGTTCCGAGATCAGAAAATAAAAAGGCAGATGCCCTAGCAAATTTAGCGACTGCCCTAACAATCCCAGAGGATATGTCAATGAACATCTCACTTTGCCAGAAGTGGATTGTACCGCCAATAGAAGATGAAGGCCAGGAGGCAAATATGATCTCTGTTTATGCAGTTGAGGAAGAGGATTGGCGACAACCCATTATAGATTATCTTCAACATGGAAGACTTCCCACAGATCCCAAGCGTAGGGCCGATATACGAAGAAGAGGCGCCCGATTTATCTATTATAAGGAGACCCTTTATCGTCGTTCTTATGAGGGACTCTTCCTTCGATGCCTTGGAAAGGAAGAAGCAGTGAAGGCATTAGAAGAGGCACATTCAGGTGTTTGTGGCGCCCACCAATCGGGTCCAAAACTTCAGTTTCAATTAAAAAGGATGGGTTATTATTGGCCTACAATGATTCGAGACTCAATGGAATATGCAAAGAAGTGCGAAGCCTGTCAATTCCATGCAAACTTCATACATCAGCCACCAGAGCCTCTTCATCCAACGATAACTTCTTGGCCTTTCGAAGCTTGGGGACTTGACCTTGTTGGCCCTATAACACCTAAGTCTTCAGCAGGACATTCTTATATCCTCGCAGGGACGGATTACTTTTCAAGATGGGCCGAAGTTGTCGCATTGAAAGAAGCCAAGAAAGAGAATGTTGTGAATTTCGTCCGAACTCATATAATCTATCGATACGGTATCCCTCATCGTATCGTAACAGATAATGGACGACAATTCTCCAACAGCCTAATGGACAAGTTGTGTGAGAAGTTTAATTTCAAACAATACAAGTCCTCTATGTACAATGCCGCAGCAAATGGGTTGGCAGAAGCATTCAATAAGACGTTGTGTAACTTATTGAAGAAAGTAGTCTCCAAGACGAAGAGGGATTGGCAAGAAAGGATTGGTGAAGTGTTGTGGGCTTACCGAACTACTCACCGCACTCCTACAGGGGTCACACCTTATTCTCTTGTCTATGGGGTAGAAGCTGTGCTCCCGTTAGAAAGAGAGATTCCCTCATTAAGGATGGCCATCCAAGAAGGGTTGACAACAGAAGATAACGCTAGGTTGCGCCTTCAAGAGTTAGAAGCACTTGATGAAGGGAGGTTAGAGGCTCAACAGGCGTTGGAATGCTACCAAGCACGGATGTCTAAAGCCTTTGATAAGAATGTGAAGCTTCGATCATTTCAAGTTGGTGATCTTGTTCTCGCTGTTCGAAGACCCATCATCACGACATGACACACAGGGAACAAATTCACACCTAAATGGGATGGACCCTACGTTGTCAAAGAAGTCTACACAAACGGAGCATACAAGGTTGTAGATAAAGACGGTTTAAGAATAGGCCCAATAAATGGCAAGTTTCTTAAAACGTTTTATGCATGAAATGTAATACTCCTTATCGTAAGAGTATAAACTACATGATACTCCTGGCCCGCATGAGTTAAAAAGGTGAACGACCCAAAACAAATTTTTTTATTGAACTACGTTATGACTTGATCCCTTCCCACTTGAGGGGTACGTAGGCAGCTTAAGAAGAAAAACTTAAGTTCAGTCAAAGCAAAAAAAAAAAAATCCATGTTGTAGATAAATTCTAAATTTTTATTAAGGCATAAATAAAGTAAGAGTGTCTAATACAATGAATTAAAAAATGTCTAATACAATGAACTAAAACAATATCTAAAAAAAATTCTGGTGCGGTAAAAAAAGCTTAGGGTGAAGTAAAGAGATCATAAATTAAGGATTCCATTGAAGTGCTTTAAGCTCGTCACGGGTACTCTCCAAAAGCTCACGAATCATCGCTAGAGTGCGAACTTCGGAAGCACTAATGGTGGGGGCACACTCGATGTCACTAATCTCCTCACGTATTCTCGAAACGACAAGTTTTTCATGAGCTAAGTCCTTTTCCTTTTCAGAAACCGAATTGGACATGTTTTCTACCTTGGCCTCTGCAGCTGTTAACTTGGCCTCTAGTTCTGCAATCTTGGACTTTAGATCTGCAACCTCTGCGACAGAGCAGGCAAGTTGTTTCTGAAGTGTATCTTTCTCCTCAACTACACGATTTTCGGTAGACAAAGCCTTCTCTAAATGGAGCTTCTTTTTCTCCAACTGGTTATCCCTACTCGAGGGGGTCAGATGAGTAGAGAGCGAAGATTGTAATCCATTGAATTCTCGCGCTTTCTTGAAGTAATTGCCTACAAATTCTTGCAGAGGTTTCAAGTTGTTCGTAGTGACCTCTGCCATTACATCAAAGACCTTGTGAGATTCTTGCTCAAGGTGCTCAAGGCTAGCAACATCTTCAAGAGAGGTGCGTACGATCTTCTGTTGTATGCTTGTCCATAGGGATAAAGCAGCTTGTCGTCGAAAGGTGGAAATTAAATCATCAGCATCGAACTGAGAAACTTCAAAGACTGGGGCAACCACTTTCTCATGAGTATGTTGAGGGGTTTTCTCGATAGAACGAGAAGACAAATTCATGACTTGTTTGCTCGAGGATGCATGGGAGCTTCCGAAGTTCTTCACAGAAGAAACAAAAGCATCAAGACTTGTCAAAGACTGATCGCTCGAACATTCTTCCTCTTCTTGAGCACGGTCATTTGAAGGAAGCTGCAAAAGAGAAATAAAATGGGATTTAAGTAAAAAAAAAAAAGAAAAGAAAAAGAAAAGAAAAAGAAAAAAAAAATTCAACCAAAGTCTCGATGTCGTCAGGAGTCTGTGAAGCAATAGAGACACTCTTAATGGACTTGTCTGCGAGATCAGAATGTTTCCTGGGTCTTTTGGCTCTTTTCCAGTGTCGATCTCCGATGCTGTTTTGACTCTCTTCTTCGGTCGAATCATCTAGAGGCCTGGCAACCTTGAGCAGACGGAGTTCTTTGCCCCCAAATTTAGAATCATTTTTTGTAGGTGGCTTAGGCTGGGTTCGAGAAGGAGTAGTACTGTCAACCAACTTACTTACGCCGTCCCCTAGGTAATTATCATACTTTTCAGACCACCAACTTCGGTAACGTGAGGTGACATGGTCTTGAGGGTTCAATGTACGAGCTGGAAGAAATATTTGAAACTCCACGCTAGTTCGCAGGCAAACCCGCCAGTGGTGTAAAATGTTTTTCAAGGTGACTAGGGGCAAAGTTCCTCCTAAGTCATTAGGTATGTCTTGATAGAAGCCAAATTGGCGGCCGAATCTGTGGGGGTTGTAGGGTTCGATAATTAAGGAATCTTTACATCGCGCTGACAGATAGCATGAGCGAAGGCTCGGAAAATAGGAAAGAGGTATGAAATTTGAAGTCTTTTCATACTTCATGGTCTCGTTTTTGTTCCTACTGAGGTTCGTGTGCCATAGTATGGATGCGCCCCCATGGATCAGTTCGCGAGCCTCGAGCTCATCAAAATATTTAGCTCCGCCTTCGCCGGAAAAGTCAACCATGCTAGGACCTCGAACTTTTGCTGGAATCTTATAATTGGTGCTAAAATAATGGGCGAGCCAACCAAAAATGTAATGCACGGGAGAGAAGCATCTATGCGTCCAACTGAAGCAGGGGTATTGGAAACTTTGCCTAACCCGTGGTAGATGTTAGCGAGGACAGGGACTGCAAGACTGAAAGTTTCCCCCTCAACCATTAAGCTGGCAGCCTTGAAAACACTAGGACGAATGTGGTTAGCATTCCCTTGGGGAAACACAAAGACGCAAAGCCAACAAGATAAAAAAGCCGCCAAGTATGTCTGGTCTCTGTGTTTCATGTCAATCTTTAGCCCACGAAACAAGTTATTCTCCTCATCTGACCACTCGCCACGCTTGATATTTGTGCCGTCTGGGTTATGAGTCGTGCTGGGGCGAGAGTGCTTCCTGGGTCTCCGTTGAGGAGGCTTTGCGTACCTCTGTTCACCCTTGAACCAAAAAGAAATCCAGGAGCTAATTGGAACATGGGAATGGTCAGCTCTTGAAGCGCTAAGCAGGTAGAATGCATGAAATAGATGCTCGCAACTTTTTGGAAGATGTCTTGCCTGGTTCTTGGAACCAGTTAACTCTTTAAAGCTAGGGATAACTTCCTCATAAAATCTACCTCTAATGGGCAAACCCCCAATGGTCCAAAGGTCCCATAAGGAAATAGAAAGTTCTCCCGCATGAGTGTGAAGCGTATTGGTTGCAGGACACCAGGCTTCACAAAAAGCCCGAACTATGTCATTGTTTCGATCGTAAGTGTAAAGGGAAGCCATTACTGCATCCAATAGATAAGCATTATGAAGCACCGCTTCACTCCGACCAATGACAGATTCTAACCACTCCCAATAGCGAGGAATGAAAAGAAATTCACTTGAAATTTTCAAGGCGGATTCCCAACGAACTGATCCATCAATTATTCGGCGCCCTAACGTCACCTCTGGATGTCGGTTAGGATTTCGTGTATGGATTGAAGATTCTAGAAACCAAGCCTTAGAATCTTGGTCTAGAGGCCTTTCTACGGACCAATTAGAAATGGTATGCAAATTTAGTGGTGGGGGCCATGGGGCTGCAAGACGTCCAGTCATAGGTTTTTCTACTAAGAAGCTGAGTCCGCTTCTTGTGGGTTGATTGTTGTCTTTCAGAAGAACAAGGTACGTTTTTTCAGAGACAATATGTTCTGCAAAACACACCATGATTCTGCAAAATTTAAAGAAATGAAAGTTAACACAAGAAAAAGAATAACATATTTACGAAGATAAGTTAAAATAATAATAAATGCATCAAGGAAAATTTCCTATGACTAATGTTGCGCAACGTCATAACAAAAAGAGTACAAGGAACATGTCCCAACTCAAGGAACACGTCCTTGCACTCGTGCTGAACGGCGTGGCGGCGACACAAGTCCAAGGAACATGTCCCAACTCAAGGAACATGTCCTTGCACTCGTGCTGAAAGGCGCAAGGCGACACAAGTCCAAGGAACATGTCCCAACTCAAGGAACATGTCCTTGCACTCGTGCTGAAAGGCGCAAGGCGACACAAGTCCAAGGAACATGTCCCAACTCAAGGAACACGTCCTTGCACTCGTGCTGAAAGGCGTGGCGGCGACACAAGTCCAAGAAACATGTCCCAACTCAAGGAACACGTCCTTGCACTCGTGCTGAACGGCGTGGCGGCGACACAAGTCCAAGGAACATGTCCCAACTCAAGGAACATGTCCTTGCACTCGTGCTGAAAGGCGTGGCGGCGACACAAGTCTAAGGAACATGTCCCAACTCAAGGAACACATCCTTGCACTCGTGCTGAACGGCGTGGCGGCGACACAAGTCCAAGGAACATGTCCCAACTCAAGGAACACGTCCTTGCACTCGTGCTGAACGGCGTGGCGGCGACACAAGTCCAAGGAACATGTCCCAACTCAAGGAACATGTCCTTGCACTCGTGCTGAAAGGCGTGGCGGCGACACAAGTCCAAGGAACATGTCCCAACTCAAGGAACATGTCCTTGCACTCGTGCTGAAAGGCGTGGCGGCGACACAAGTCCAAGGAACATGTCCCAACTCAAGGAACACGTCCTTGCACTCGTGCTGAAAGGCGCAAGGCGACACAAGTCCAAGGAACATGTCCCAACTCAAGGAACACGTCCTTGCACTCGTGCTGAAAGGGCGCAAGGCGACACAAGTCCAAGGAACATGTCCCAACTCAAGGAACATGTCCTTGCACTCGTGCTGAAAGGCGTGGCGGCGACACAAGTCCAAGGAACATGTCCCAACTCAATGAACATGTCCTTGCACTCGTGCTGAAAGGCGTGGCGGCGACACAAGTCCAAGAAACATGTCCCAACTCAAGGAACATGTTCGTGCACTCGTGCTGAAAGGCGTGGTGGCGACACAAGTCCAAGGAACATGTCCCAACTCAAGGAACACGTCCTTGCACTCGTGCTGAAAGACACAAGGCGACACAAGTCCAAGGAACATGTCCCAACTCAAGGAATACGTCCTTGCACTCGTGCTGAAAGGCGTGGCGGCGACACAAGTCCAAGGAACATGTCCCAACCCAAGGAACACGTCCTTGTACTCGTGTTGAAAGACGTTGTACCTACAGGTAAAAAAAAAACAACACTACAAAAAAAATCACCTAATTTACCTTTTGACGAATGAAAATTGTGTTCCGAAGAGAATATCGGCAATGAGGTGTTAGTTCAGAAAAGTAATCGTTAAAGAAAAAAAAAAGGAAAAAGAAGAAAAATTACTTAGAGTTTGTCTCTCGAATTGGGGCAAAAGGCGGTCAAAGTATATATATATTCTCCAAGTCTCCAAGTCAAGCTTCTTTCCTTTAAAAAAAAAGAAGGCAGAAGAAAAAAAAAAGACATTAAATCAAATTATATAATTGATGTTGGAAGCCTATGGAAAATTGAAAATAGCCAATATCGGGTTACTTTGAAAATTTACCTTTGTGGACTATAAGAAAGGATTATGAAAATCGTTCCTACAAAAAAGAGGGAGAAATATTGAGATTATATACATATGTGCAAAGCATAAGTTAAGTCTGTATATGTACATATATAAAAAGCACCAATTTGCAGAAAAGTAAAAAAATATATATATATATAAAATAATAAAAAAAAGTATGGAGTAATGTGGAAATAAAAAAAAAAAGAGAGAGTTTTTTTTTTAAAAAAAAAGAGGGAAAGATGAAAATTGCAAAAAAAAAAGAAAAAAAAAAGAAAAAAAAAGAGAGAAAACAAAAGAAAAAAAAATGGAAAAGAGTCTGGAAAGTTAAAGCAAAAAAAAAAAAAAAAAGAAGTGGAAAAAAAGGGGGTCACGAGCTCCCTCCTTTCTCCCATTCTCTCTCTCTCCTTCTCGTTTTGCAGCGCCACACAAAGACCCGCCACAGCGCCGTTACTCACACGGCAATAACGTCGGTGTCCCTCTCGTCGTTGCCGCCACCGTATCTCTGCAAGTAGCGGCCCGACTAAAAGAAAAAAAGAGAGAAGAAGACGACCCGTTTCTTTTTAACTTTCTCTCTCTTTCCTCTCGCCGTTGCCGCCACAGAAGGACCAATCGTCGCCGCTGTGATTCTGCAAGCAGCGGCCTGATGCACCCAAAAAAAAAAGGAAGAAGAAATACGCAAGAAGAGAAAGATTTCATGCTATGATTTTTTTTAAAAAAAAAAAAAAGAGAAGGGATGTACCTACTGTGAGTGTTAAAAAAGGGGAAAGATTTGCTTACTGTGATGTGAAGCAAGGAAATAAAAAAAAGAGAAAACCAAAAGAGGAAAAAAAAGGGGAAGGGAAGTCTGCTGTATGAGTGCCAAAAAGAAAAGAAATAAGTTAATAAAAAATGGTTTATTGGATGAATCGAAAAGAAGGAAAAAAAATAAACCAAAAAAAAAAAAAAAGGAAAAGGAACGTACCTACTGCGAGTTGAAGAAAAAGAAGAGGGATACTCTATGATGATTTATAAAGGAGCATCTGGATTCAAATATTGAAGACAAATATCCTAATTTGATTTGAATTAGGACATTTAGTTTTGCTAAAAAAAAAAAAAAAATTGATTTGAATTTAAATCAAATTCAAATTAAAATCTATACTCCAAGATCCGTATCAAGCAAGATGTTTTGAGTTAAGATTAATTTAATTGAGAGTTAAAATTTCATCTACTTCAAACTATTAAGAATTCAATTTTCAACTAAATCAAAATTGGATGAAATTCAGATTTCATGTGAATCAAATGTTGAGAACTTTTTGGCCTAATTAAAATTTGGGCACAATCCATATATATATATATATTTCCCAAATTAAAGTTTTGAATGAATTCCAAGCCAAATCCTAATCCAAGTGTGAAATTGGATTTAAATCAATTTGAAAGATAAATTTAAATTAAGTCCAATCTTAAATCAAAAGATAATTTGGATAGGTTTCAAATTTGGTTCAATTTGAATCAAATTGAATTTGGATGTAACTAAATCCTTATCCTAAATCAAATTGAAAGGGGTATATTAAAGCTCCATTCCTCTGATCAAATTTTGGGATAGAGCTTAGTATTTATCTCAATCAAACCTTATGCCAAATTCTCTCTTTGAATTTGAGTTTATCTTGAGGTAATTTGGGTGTAATCATGACTCTCTCCCAAATTAAACTTGAGTGAAATTCAAAATTAAAAAAAAAAATAAAAAAAATGTTATGCTTCAAATTCATATCATAATTGAATAGAATTTGAACATTACTCAAATTCAAAATTCCATTGAGATTCAAGTTACAACTCGTCGCCAAACAAGATCAAAATTTCGTGTAAAAAAAAATGTGTCGAATTTTGATTAAATTGGCATAAAAGACGTGTGAAAAAAAACCAATCAAAATTTTGACCCTATTTCATATTTTAATTGATACATCAAGGGGAGTCAAAATTTGAAAAAAATATATAAGTTTTGATTCCAGATAATTTCTTTTCGAGATTCATCCACACATCTGTGCCTAAATCTCGCAAAGGGGGCATTTGTTGATGGAGAAATTTTGACTAATCACAAATCGCCACGTCGTTACATAAAATTAATGACAAAATTAAAATTAATTAAATTTGGGACCAATTATAAATTGACATGTGTCTCATATTTAATTTGAAGACAAAGTTGGCCAATTAATTATTTATAGAGCCAAATTTATATTTGATCAATTAATTAAAATTAAATTATTTTGATCAAATTAATTAATTTGACCAATTAATTAAAAATAATAATTATTTGGATCAAATTTGGGTCTTTCAAATGTCTGAGTCATATGGTTTTGGGTCAAATATAAACCAAACCCAAGACCAATAAAACCCAAGTCCAAGTTGTTACGCCCAAAAGCTACCAGGGCCCATCCTGCGAGAACTCTATAAATAGAGGGGTTCACCACCATTTCAAGGGTTCAGAATTTTGGAGCTCTCAACCAGACTTAGAGAATTCAGAGAAATTTCCCCCAAAACGGAAGACTGAAGACTCTTTGAATCTACAAGTTTCCAAGTACTGAACACTTCTTGAAGACTGAAGACTCTTTCAAACTCAAGGGACTTTAAGCTCCAAGAATCCATCGAAGTTGCAAACTCGAGATCAAGCATCACAACCCTCAAGTGAAACACATCCACACACAAGAGAGAGAATCAGAGGATTAAGTACTAGAGATTGTATACTCACGCGCATACAACATTAATACAAATCAAAGTTTATTCCACGTGTCTCCATCTCCGAAGTCTCGTGTGAATAAGTAGATAAAAGAGTTACAAACTTTAGCTAAGCTCGCTTTGACATTATTAACTGTAACTAAAGACAAAATAAAACTCATAAATTTCTAGAAATAAAAATGATTTTTTTTTCATAATCTAACTCTTAATAAAATCAAACAATGTGACTGAGGTTAAACAATCTTATTTTGTTTATTTTATAGTTTAATTAAATGGCGCAATAAACAAATAAACCGTTTATAAAATAAATAAATCGAAGGTGGTAGGTAGAAAATAAATAAATCGGAGGTGGTATGTAGAAGTGGTTTTTTTCTTAAAATAATCCATTTTTTTTAAATTAAGTGTTTAGAACCTCTTGAAATTCTATAATTAATTATAATTAAAAGCAATGTCACAAGTTTTAGAATTAAATTTTAGGAACTAAAAAAAATCAAAATTTAGAGAAAAAAAATGGAATCATTAATTTAATGATGTTACTAACTTTAGAGGTTAAACTAATTTTACCTAGAAAAAACTATTACATTTAAAGTTATTAGTTATCTTAAAAAAATAAAAAATAAAAAAAATTGTTATGTGTTTAACGTGAAGAGTGGGTGGGAGAGTGTTCATGCAAGATATTAATGTATTTAAAAGATTCATAAGGGTTAGTTTAGGTATTAATTTAAAAGACAAGGTTAAAATTGTCCAAAAAAAAGTTTCTTCCACATTCGTAATTTTTATATATTACTGATATTTCATAGTTTTATTTTTAAAGTATTAAAGATATAAAAATAAATTCAAATTTTCTAATCACTAATTTATACCATGGAATACATTTTCTTATTGTTAAACTCACATGATGAAATATTCAATGGTTTTGCCCCATCTATTAGCGCTTGTGCTTTTGTCCATTCCACCGGGCATCACGTTCTCTTGAACATTTTAGCAACCACCATCGTCTCTCCTTATGAAATTTCGAATTATAGTGGTCTTGGTTAGCTATTAATCTAGTATATATATAATGAATGAATGAAGACATAAAAATAACCCAATAATCCTGGCCATTTATTAAAAAATAAAACCCTAGTTGTGACCCTCTTCATCTTCCTCTCAATCACACATTGTTGACTTCATGTAGCCTCCTCACCTTCATCTTAGAAGCTTCCACCTTCCTCGCTCAGTGATGTTGTCGCCCACTCCGTTTTAGACGTTTGTGTTGCCTCTTTAGCCGCTCTTCCCACCTCGTCGTCTCTCTATTGCTCGTGTTGCCACCTACATCTTTCTCCCACTCATGTCGTTGTTGTAAGCTTTCCCATATTTCAACAATCCCTTCTCGACTCAATGCTCAATGAATTAGTTTCCACGTGACTCGAATGTTGAGTTATATATAGAAGATAATTGTGGGAATGGAAAGAGTCTAACCTCATTGAATTCCAATTAAGAGCCCTTGGTGAAATTAAGAAAAATGGTTCATTTTCTTTTGCAAATTTTATGGCTTCCCTAATTAATGTGATTTCCGTTTTCATGGATTGAATTAAGGAAATGATGAATGCTATGAAAGTTGAAGAGATTGTCTTTTATATATACAAGTGAAATAGACCGGTTTCCATTTTTTTGCAATAATTAAATTAATAAATTGTATAATTAATGAGATATATTTATTGACGGAGAAGAGGTTACATGGAAATGAAAATGATATCAACCCTCCAGTTAAAGAAAGGTCTTGCACACGATGAACCCACATTCATGGCCATCCCAATGACAGAAGACGAAAATTTGGAAGCACCAGTCCCCAGTGAGATCCAACGTGTGTTGGACAAGTATCGCGATGTAATGCCAGAAAGTTTGCCCAGGAACCTACCTCCACGACGGGGGATAAATCACGAAATCGAACTGTTACCAGGGGCGAGACCGCCCGTTAAAAATGCCTATCGCATGGCACCGCCTGAATTAGCAGAGTTGTGAAAACAACTAGATGAGTTACTGAATGCTGGGTTCATTAGGCCCGCGAAGGCTCCATATGGGGCCCCAGTGTTGTTCCAGAAAAAGAAAGACGGAAGCCTGCGGTTATGCATTGACTATCGAGCCCCTCAACAAGCTCACGGTGCGTAATAAGTATCCACTTCCCATCATCACCAACTTGTTTGACCGGCTCCACGGGGCAAAGTATTTCTCGAAATTAGATCTCAGATCGGGATACTACTAAGTACGCATCGTCGAAGGAGATGAACCCAAGACAACGTGTGTCACAAGGTACGGGGCCTTCGAGTTCTTGGTCATGTCATTCGGCCTGACGAATGCTCCGGCTACCTTTTGCACACTAATGAACCAAGTGTTCCATGAGTATCTCGACAAATTTGTGGTGGTTTACCTCGACGACATAGTACTCTACAGCCCGACCATGGAAGAACATGAACTTCACTTGCAGTTGGTTTTTGAGAAATTGAAGAAAAATCAATTGTATGTGAAAAGAGAGAAATGCTCCTTCGCGCAACAGCGCATTAATTTCCTCGGACACGTGATCGAAGCCGGCCGTATCGGTATGGAAGAAGGAAAGGTGGCAGCCATCAGGGATTGGGAAGTTCCGACGACAGTAACAAAGCTACGTTTCTTCTTGGGACTGGCCAATTACTATCGACGATTCGTAAAGGGATTCTCGAATTGTGTCAGTCCCTTAACCGAGTTGTTGAAGAAAGACAAGACGTGGAGTTGGACTCCAGACTGCCAAACGACGTTCGATGAGTTGAAACGAGCAATGATGGAAGGCCCGGTACTCGAAATTGCCGATGTTACCAAACCTTTCGTAGTAGAGACCGATGCGTCAGACTACGCGTTGGGTGGTGTTCTAACCCAGGATGGACACCCCATCGCATATGAAAGTCGGAAGCTGAATGACGCAGAGAAGAGATACGTCGCCTCAGAGAAGGAGATGTTAGCAGTAGTTCACTGCTTGAGAGCTTGGAGACAGTACCTCCTCGGAGCCAAATTCGTCGTCAAGACCGATAACAGCTCTATCTGTCACTTCTTCAGTCAGCCGAAACTGTCCTCCAAGCAAGCGAGATGGCAAGAATGTCTCGCAGAGTATGATTTTCAGTTCGAACATAAGGCGGGTAAGGCCAACCAAGCGGCAGACGCGCTAAGTCGGAAGAGCAAGCATGCGACCCTGTGCATGCTAGCTCATTTGAAAGCAAGCAGGTTGAACGGAACCATCCGCGAGACCATCAAGGAACATTTGTCGAACGATACGGCCGCGCAGGCCATTATTCAACTGGCGAAAAAAGGGAAGACACGCCAGTATTGGGTAGAGGATGACCTACTCTTCACTAGAGGCAACCGCCTATACGTTCCTCGTTTAGGGAACTTACGAAGACTCCTGCTAGAAGAATGTCACGACACTCTGTGGGCAGGTCACACAGGGTGGCATAGAACTTATGCCCTTCTGAAACAGGGTTATTACTGGTCAAACCTCCGCGACGACGTCATGCAATTTACAAAGACTTGTCTTATCTGCCAACAAGACAAGGTCAAAAGGGCCAAGATAGCAGGATTGCTGGAACCCTTGCCTGTTCCCGCAAGGCCGTGGGAAAGCGTCTCCCTCAACTTCATCACCCACCTACCGAAGGTTGGGGAATTTGAGGCCATATTGGTGGTCATCGACAGGTTCTCAAAATATGCGACGTTCATTCTGGTCAAGAAGTTGTGTTCAGCTGAGATGACGACACAGTTATTCTATAAACATGTAGTCAAACTATGGGGTGTCCCTGCCAGCATCGTCATTAGCGATAGAGATGCGCGATTCACCGGTACTTTCTAGACGGAATTATTTAGGCTATTAGGCTCTAACCTGAATATTTCTTCCAGCTATCACCCCCAGACAGATGGCCAAACAGAGAGATTCAATAGCATGCTTGAAGAATATCTGCGCCACTTCATCGATGCAAGACAGAAAAATTGGGTCGAGATGCTCGATGTAGCACAATTTAGTTTTCAATTGCCAAAAGAGCACCTCGACAGGCAAGACTCCGTTCGAAGTTGTTTGCGGGCGGCAACCCATGATGCCCCATGTCATCGATCACCCGTACGCAGGCAAAGGCCCCCAAGCGTATAACTTCACCAAAGAGTGGAGACAAACCTCTGAGGTCGCTCGGGCTTACCTAGAAAAGGCGTCAAAACGCATGAAGAAATGGGCAGATCAGAAGCGGCGTCCTCTAGAGTTCCAGGAAGGGGACAAAGTGCTGATCAAGCTGAAACCTGAACAACTCCGTTTCCGGGGAAGTCGAGACCAGCGCCTCATCCGAAAATATGAAGGTCCAGTTGATGTTATCCAAAAGGTCGGGAAAGCCTCATATAGGGTTCAACTTCCTACATGGATGAAAATCCATCCTGTCATTCATGTCAGTAATTTGAAACCCTACCACCCCGACCTCGAGGATACCTCCCGCAATGAAGTCACTCGACCACCCGTCACCATGAAGAACGTCGTCGATAAAGAAGTCGAGGAAGTGTTAGCAGAAAAGACCCGTCGCGTCGGCAACCCACGACGGGATCTACAAGAGTTCTTAGTGAAGTGGAAAGGGCTCCCAGAGGCCGAAATCAGTTGGGAGCGCGCCGAAGACCTGAAGACTGCTGCCCTCCAGATCGCAGAATTCGAGCAGCGTCGGTTGACAGAGACGTCAACCATTTAAGTGGGGGAGGATGTCACGGTCATGCTCGTCCAAGGCGTGTTGCCTATGGTCGCATGCCCATGTCAACCCTTTCCCCTCATGCTTTCATTATATGTATTTCCTTTGTATCGCTTGTTTACTTTCCTTTGCATTTCTCAAGTGTATGACTCCTCGTGATTTTCATGTTTAAGCCTGCCAAGGCTAAAATGCTTAATAATATACTATAGGGGGTATGACTAGTTGTCAAACCTTCCTACCCGAGAGTTGTATGCTATCAAGCTGTTGTTGTGCCTTTGCTTACTTGATAGTCTGTGCAACAAATATTCTTTCAAAATGTCTTCAAACGTTTTCTAAAACCTTTTTCTCTAACCCCGTTTTCTAAAACCGTTTTCCAAGAACGGGGTAGAGGTTGCGATATTCGCCCGTTGTGCCACCGGCGATCCGTTTTCAAGTTGGCTGACTTACTTGTGAGTGAAAGCAAGTGCCGTACAGTCGCTTTACGAGACCCTAAAGACCGCGATTGTGACAATTGGTAAATTTGGTATGTAATTTTAAATGAAAGGGCAAAAGTGGAACACAAAGTTTCTCCTCATCGTGGCTTTTATATATATATATATATATATATATATATATATATATAGATTATATTATATTATATTATAGATAGATTATAGATATAGATTACTATCAAAGAGAGACAACCACCATTAAGAAAGATTGAGGAAGAAAAAATTAGAGATAAATATAAAATTTAATAAGAGATCAATAGACATTAGCTATCATCCCTCCCGTATTCTAAAGATTCTAAAGAGAGCTTTACTCCATAGAAGAGAAGAAAGAAGTAAATCGTTACAAAATTGAAAGTACAACGACCATATTATTACAAATCAAAATTCATGGACTAAATTGTTACTTTCATGAAAATTCAGGGACCAAAAGTGATTTTAAATCGATTTCATTAACATTTTCTTAAAAGTTAAAATTTATATCTCTGTATTTCGAAGATGGTCTACAGTACAAGTTACAAACTTACAACAAATATATTCTTCAAAAAAAAAAAAAAAAAACTTACAACAAATTTAAATTATCTTATTAAAAAAAACACATATATTATATTTTTTCTAAAGAGAAAAAAGGCCTTGTTTAAAAAAAAAAAAAGAAAGAGAAAAAAGGCCTACATTCCATTTTCTATAATTCTATTTCCTTCCCTATCTTCTCTCTCCAACGTACGCAGGCACTTATCAGACTTTTTTTTTTTTGAAACAAGCACTCATCAGACTTTTATGTTTTAATAATTAAAATTAATTATAATAATATATTTAACCATCCAAGTTTTTTTTTTTTTTTTTTTTTTTTTCCTTTTCTTTTTCCATTTTTTCCCCAAACCGTATTTCACCTTGCCACTCCCTCCCTCCCATTACCAGCCACTGCACCCCTCCCCGCCGAACGCCGATCGTCGCACGCCGTTCCTTCCCGACGCCGTATCAGTGTGGCTGCCGCCGCACGCTGCATTCTCAGCTGCCGCAGTCCGAGCTGCCGCAGTCTCAGCCTTCCGAGGTAATCGCCGCCGCTTCCTCCCTCTCTCACTCTCTCGCCTCTCCGAGCAATCAGAGTTACTTATCTCTGTTTATTTTCTTCTCAGAAACACAGTGGTTCAGTCCCTAACCCGCGCGTTGTTGAGATCGCGCTGCCGTCGCTCAATTTTCAGATCCCAGGTTTTGATTTTTTTTTTTTAATTCTTTATTTTGTTTCGTTGGTTTATGTTGGTTTATTCTGTTCACCCATGGAGAAGAAAATCAAGAAGAAATTTTATTTTATTTTGTTGATTTCTTCTTCAACCAATTTCAACCAGACTAAATGAAAACATAAAACTAAGAAAAAAAACCAGATTGAATCATTGAATAGAAAGAAACAAAAAAACATATCATTATTATCCGAATCAACAAATTAAGAGAAAAAAGTTTAAGAAGATGAACAAAGCAAAAAGAAAACTCACCTTTAGTTGGATTGGCTATAAAAAACTTGTTGAATCGAAAAGATGTATTTGAAAAGATTGAAATTACTCGTTGAGTTTACTTGAATATAGAAGAACTATCAATGCAGGTGTAAGGAGGCGTTTGCATATGAATTGCGTAAATTTAAAATAAAATAAATCTCTTATGAGGTAAAATTGGAAACATATTTTTGTAAGTTTAGAATCCTGCCAAATTCACCTATTTGCAACAGTTTCTTTTTTTTCTTTTTTTTTTAAATTTTAAACAAGACTTTAAATTCCTTGATTTCTCTCTCTCTCTCTCTTTTTTACCATTCAATACGTGAAATAATTTCAAATTAGTTCTAATTTGAGATCCTTCCAAATTCAGGGTTTCAACACAGGGGTTAATCATTAACCGCGAGAATCTTAATCGGACGTACATAACAATGGCTCCGATTCAGTCAGAAAACGGGGTCGAAGGAGATGATGAGAGGGAGGAGGAGGAAGAAGACGAGGAAGAAGAAGAAGAAGAAATAGCTGACGATGAGGAGGAGCCAAGGCTCAAGTATCAGAGAATGGGAGGAAGCGTACCATCTTTGCTGGCTAGTGATGCTGCCTCATGCCTTGCTGTTGCTGAGCGAATGATCGCGCTTGGAACTCATGCTGGCACCGTTCATATTCTCGACTTTCTCGGGAATCAGGTTGGCTTCTTTTGTTCAAATTGGTGCTGAATTTTGATTCTTATTGTTTTTTCATTTGTGGGAATTGGGTGTGCAATTGGCTCCAGTTATGAGTTGTGCAAATTTTGAGATTGATAGTTCATTCGAAGTATTTGAATACGATCCGATTTTGCTCTATCAGTTTAGTTGTCCTACAAACCTGAGCAACGATTTTGCCACATGTATCTTCTCCTCCCAGTGCCCTAGCTCTCTCAGTTCTGTTTCTTCCTCTCCCGCCCATCCCATCTCTTCTCCGATTCCTTCATTTCCTGTTCGTTTTAGCCCTAGCTGTTGCTGCACTGCTCTTCGTGTTCAATTTCGATGGGAATTGTTGATATCCAATGAAGAAAGCTTCATGTGGGTCGTTAGTCAAGTTAATCTTGCAGAAGATAGTTACCGAGGAATATGGAGGACCTCAGCAAATAGAGGACACATTGTCTGAAACTGTCCCAGATAAAGAATCTCAAGAGAATCATGAAACTCGTGATGAATTGCTTTCTAGGCATAGGAAAGAGATATCAGAGTTTTTTTGAAAGAGAGATATCAGAGTTGCAGAACAAATAAATTGAACTTAAAAAGGCAGCGGCTAGATGTAGCAAAGCTGAACAAAAAGATGAAGAAAAAACAGGTGGAGGAAGATATATCTCAACTTTCTGCGAAGCTAAAAAAGTAACATAACGAAGAACTTGCGTCCTTAGGCTATAGTAACAGTAATGGTAATGATAAAAACAATCTCGACAATCTAGTGAAGGTCATAGCTGGGGTCTCTATGACAGCTCAATCTGACCATTCAAAGCCCAGCAAAAGCACAAAATGAAGGGAGAAGAGGGCTCAACAAGAAGCAGAAAGAGACAGAAGAACCAAAGAGGAGCAGTGCAACATTGTGAGTGATAGAATGATTGAGAATGTGCAATTGGAAAAGAAGCTTGGACCTCTTGGTTTGACTGTTAATGAAATCAAACCAGATGGGCATTGCCTCTACAAAGCAGTTGGAAACCAGCTGGCCTTCATTTCGAGAGGTTCATCTCCATACAATTACTAAGAACTTCACGAAATGGTAGCATCTTACATGAGAAACCATTCAGCTGATTACATGCCATTTTTCCTCTCCGACAATCCCGTAGAAGGTAATTCTGATGTTTCGCTGGCTGAAAGGTTTGAAAATTACGGCAAGGAAGTTGAGTCAACAGTGGCATGGGGAGGGCAACTGGAGCTCGGTGCTTTAACTCATTGCCTTAAAAAACATATCATGATATTTTTAGGATCCTCCCCTGATGTGGAAATGGGGAAGTATTAGGCTGTCTTACCATAAGCATGCCTTTGGGCTTGGGGAGCACTACAGTTCTGTGGTTCATGTATAACCCAGTTGGGTATATCATGTCGCACATGAAGGGCCACTTTACTTTGGCATTTATTCTACAATATCTTTTGAGCCTTGAGTTTGTACCTAAAGGACAAGAGGTCTGCTAAAATATATAATGTTCTTTCTTTTTGTTTCCTTCCAACAAAAAAAAAAAGATTTTGCCATGTATCCTATTCCTATCTATACTTGCTGCTTTCTAATTACCGTTAAACAGATTACACTTTGCGGTAGTGAAAAAACATATTAATGGACAAAACTATGACATTTTGTGGTTTACTAATACCCATGATTGTACTTTTGATTAGGCATTAAAACGGAAAGTATTCATTTGTTGCCATTGGATTTATTGCTACACATGCTCTAATCTTTTGAAGTGTATGCTCGATTTTATTTTTCTTAGGTCAAGGAATTCCCTGCTCATACTGCTGTAGTCAATGATCTCAGCTTTGATACAGAAGGTGAATATGTAGGAAGCTGTTCGGATGATGGTTCTGTTGTAATAAATAGTTTGTTCACGGATGAGAAAATGAGGTTTGAGTATCATCGTCCAATGAAGGCAATTGCATTGGATCCAGACTATGCAAAGAAAACTTCTAGAAGATTTGCAGCAGGTGGTCTAGCGGGCCATTTATATTTTAATTCAAAGAAATGGCTAGGATATAAAGATCAGGTTCTTAACATTTTATTTGCCACCCAGTTGAGAAAATATTTGTACCAGACGACTAGTTTTTCATTGCTAAGTTTGCTTGTATTTTTAGGTCTTGCATTCTGGTGAAGGTCCAATACATGCAGTGAAATGGAGAACAAGCCTTATTGCTTGGGCAAATGATTCTGGCGTTAAGGTTTATGATACTGCGAATGATCAGCGAATTACATTTATTGAAAGACCAAGAGGAAGCCCGCGTCCCGAACTTTTGCTCCCTCAGTTAGTTTGGCAGGTTTGTCAAAATTTCATGATGTTGTTGAGATACTGTATGTGTTTTTCTAATAAATACTTGGATAATCATTTCTTGTATTTTAATTGTGAAGTAACCTAGGTATTTAATAAACAGGCCATTAAACCTTTTTCTATACAATACAAATTATTAATATTTTCAATGACTGTTTTTCCTCCGTTTTAGTTTTGATTAGGCGCGTAAGTAGTATCGTTTCTTGGTGTTTTCCTCTTGTCCTGGGATTAGCATTACTATTTTCTATTGAGTATCATTTCTTACTGTATTTTCTCTATGTTCATCCAGGATGATACTCTGTTGGTTATTGGCTGGGGAACATCTGTGAAGATTGCATCAATTAGAACAAACCAGAATAGAGCAGCCAATGAGACACATAATAGTAGGCATGTTCCAATGTCTAGCATGAATCGGGTTGATATAGTGGCATCTTTTCAAACCAGCTACTTAATCACAGGAATGGCTCCATTTGGGGATTTCCTGGTTGTTCTGGCTTATATTCCCGGGGAAGAAGGTGAAAAAGATTTTAGTAGAACTGCTCCATCCCGGCAGGTATGTTCACAGCAAGCTGAATGTGCATCTATCCTGTGATTCCTGTCTTACTAGCACAAGATTTTTTTTTTTTTTTTTTTTTTTTTTTGAAAGAGAAACTGATATGTCATTGATAAATGAAATGACACTCAAGGTGGATTACAAAGAGGATATTAAGCATTAAAAATAACCAAATCCTTGAAGCTTTCAAAGGTCGAGGTCTTATTGTTGAAAATCCTCCCTTTCCTTTCACACCCAAGGGACCATAAAAAGGAGCGATTAAATGCAAGCATAGAGTCTCCTTGTCATTCTTGAAAGGATGTCCCACAAAAATCAGCGATAGAAAGTCAAAAACATTCCTAGGCATAGGCATACACCAAGCAAAAACATCCAAAATGAAGTTCCAATAAAGCTGAGCAAAGGAGTCAAAAACATTCCTAGGCATAGGCATACACCAGCCAAAAAAGCATCCAAAACGAAGTTCCAACAAAGCTGAGTAGAGGAACAAGAGCCGAACAAATGACAATGTGATTCTGAGTTCATTTGGCACATCACACACCAAGATGAAGATAAATGAAAATAAGGCAATCTCCTTTGAAGACGGTCTGCGGTATTAATACCCCTATGAATAAGCTCCCACAAGAAAGCCTTAATTTTTTTGGGATAGAAACCTTTTCAAATCACCTTAAATAAAGGTTGTTCTACATGTCCATTATATTGTAATAAAAGCTCCATCATTGATCTAACAGAGAACTTGTTGGACGGATCGATTGGCCATTTCCAAGAAACAGCAGCAGATAAAGAGATTGAGGATAAAAGATGGGTTAGTGATGCCCATTCCACAATTTCATTATCTTTAAGATGTCTATGCAAAGCTAGATCCCAAATATTAGTTTTTGAATTCCATATATCTGCTACAGTTGCTTGTGAACGATCAGATATTCTATATAGCTTTGAATAAGCAAACTTAACAGCAGTGTCAGAAGCCTATATATCATGCGAAAAGGATGTAAGATTACCATTACCAAGAGATCTTGCTATGATGGTTAGAACCTCAATATTAAGGTCTGAGATTGAAATCCATGGTGCCTTCAAGGACTTTAAATAAGCAGAGGTTTGCCAATTACGGTTCAAAGCCAGTATTTAGCTTTGATGACATGCCACTAAAGAGCATTTTCTTAAGAAAGAAAATGCCAAATCCACTTAGATAAAATAGCATCATTCCTCTGTTTAAGATTGCCGATTCCTAATCCCCCATTGGTAAAGGAAGTTGAGTTTTCACCCATTCATTATGCATTCCAACATCACCACGAGGACCTTCGATAATTTTGGCAATCTTAACAAGGACAAATAATAGATGGGCATGTTAGAAAGAGTAGATTGGATAAGTGTATGTCTACCTCGTTTTGAATAAAGTAATACTTCCAATGATGCAACTTATGATGAAGTTACAATTGATGGCCAAAATATTGCTATTTTTGGATTGCAAGTCCTAGATAAGAAGATGGCCAGGAATCAATTTTGCAGCGAAAGCTTATAGCCAAGCTTTCTATGTCTGGTTGTGGAACATCAACACCAAGGAACTCACTCTTAGCATAGTTTACGTTGAGACTCGAAGCTCGCTCCAAAATTTGGATATTGCAAAAAAGGTTTACCAATGCCGTAGGATAAGTGTATGCCTACCTCGTTTTAAATAAAGTAATACTTCCAATGATGCAACTTATGATGAAGTTACAATTGGTTGCCAAAATATTGCTATTTTTGGATTGCAAGTCCTAGATAAGAAGATGGCCAGGAATCAATTTTGCAGCGAAAGCTTATAGCCAAGCTTTCTATGTCTGGTTGTGGAACATCAACACCAAGGAACTCGCTCTTAGCATAGTTTACGT
This sequence comes from Luffa acutangula, assembly GCA_036850905.1. Lineage (NCBI taxonomy): Eukaryota > Viridiplantae > Streptophyta > Magnoliopsida > Cucurbitales > Cucurbitaceae > Luffa > Luffa acutangula. The sequence continues at coordinate 24,311,651 of CM072089.1, read as the reverse complement.
TGAGACTCGAAGCTCGCTCCAAAATTTGGATAATACAAAAAAGGTTTACCAATGCCGTAGGATCCATTGTCGATAGTAATAAGTACCATCCGCAAATTGTAAATGATTGGTCAATTGAAAATATTTGTTCATAGATGAAAATCGAGAGCAAAACAAAGCAATGTGAATAAAAAGAGAAAATGCTCTCCCTTCTCTCCTCCCTTCCCTCAACCAAACCTTCATCTTTTAGCCTTCAGCCACCTTCTTTTGCTCACATTCCCACCTTCAAGGTTCATTCGAAAAGTGGCAGGGAGGTGTCGATCTTATGCAAAAGTACGGCTAGAGACCCGAAAGGAAACTGCTCGAGAAATTCCACAAGTGTTTTCGGGCCGATCATTGAAAGAGCATGAGAAGATCGATCCTCAACTAGGGGATGGGTGTCTAAAGGGAAGAAAGAGGGCGAGGTCAGCACGATCAACGTCAACGATGGAAGTTACACAGGAAAAATGGAAAAATCGAGGAGTGAAAATGGGAGGACAAGATTTCGATGAGTATATTAGATGAGCAAGATTGTCGGCAAGCGAAGTGGCAAAATGGACAGACTCCGACGATGGAAATTTCACAAGAGGAAGAAAAGGCTGAGAGGGAAGGGAGGAAAAAATACGTGTTGTCGGTCACATGGTCCAAAAAGCGGGAAGGCGGGGGGGATGAAGAAGCGACAGAGGAAGAACTTGCCGGCGGTCACATGTCTGGAAAGGCAAGGTGGCTGGTGGAGGAAGAACTTACAACAAATGGGTTGGCTTGGCACCAACAACAGGGCTGGCGGCGGTGGAAGGCTAAGCGATAGAGGAAAAGCATTCCGTGGATATGGCTAGGGTTACATCGTAGAAAAAATCCATTATTTGGGTGTGGGTTAAAGAGGCCAAAACAGGCCCAATTTAATACAATGGGAAAGCATATATTTCGATCCATAATGGAGGGAAGGAGAAAGTCCAGGTTTAGTGGTGGGCTAGTTTTGGGTTTAGGGCAACAAGTAAACTATGGGCTTAGCCCATTAGAGAAGAACCAAATTTATGTTAAAGAATTTTCCTGGGCTGGACACCTCCACTTTTGGAAAAATCGCCACTTCCTCCCTCTTCCAATTAAATCTCCTAAAACAAAGATATTGAGGGGTTCTGTTTTGATAAACCTATTCAAAAACTCACATATTGGAGAACAAGATCAAATAGCTGATGGACGTGGACCGTTACGACAAATTTTGGGCCAGCAATCAAGAAAATTTATGAAAGCTAGTAGGGGTGATCATCGGTCGGTCGGCGTCGGTTTTGGGCTCAAACCGACGCCGACCACCGACATGTCGGTTTCCGGCGGTCGGTGTTTGTCGGTTTGGAGAACATTTGGTACGCCGACCGACCAACTACGTCGACGATCGGTCGGTATGGTCGGTTTCAAGAGAATCCGGCGACGTGGATGAAAAAGTTAAAAAAAAAAGTTTCACAAATCTGGAAAAGTGAATGAAGAAGAAGATAAAAAAATGCAAAGTAAAAAGAAAGAAGGAGAAGAAGATCGATCAAGAAAAAGAAAGAAAAAAAGAAACGAGAAAGAAAAAAAGAAACGAGAAGAAGATTAAAAAAAAAAAAGAAACAAGAAGAAGAAAGAAAAAATGGAAAAGAAATGAAGAAAATAAAAAGGAAGAAGAGAAGATGAAGAAGAAACGAAAAGAGTGGGAGAAAAGAAAATAACAGAGAGAAAGTGAGGAAGAAATGGAGGGTTTTGTTTTTTGAGAGAGAAGAAGTGAGTCTGAGACTTAGGAAATAGAAAAAAAAAGTAAAAGTTATTATTTTTTTTAAAATTCCTTGGGAAGACCATCAGGCTGATGGTCTTCCCAAGACTGCAGGCAGCGCATTTAATGCTGCATGCAGTCTCACCTCACACGCAATAGCAACTTTTTTTTTTTTAATTTTTTTTAATTTTTTTTAATGTCGGTCGGTTTAAACAGTTCTCGCCGTTTTTGGCGAACCGACCGACTGACAGGTGGATTTTACTCAGTAAAACCGACCCCGTCCGAAAATATGAAAAAACCGACCGACCGACGTCGGTTTGGTCGGTTTCGGTCGGTCGGCTCGGTTTTTCGGTTTCTTTTGCTCACCCCTAGAAGCTAGGGAACAATATGCTCATTTGGACTTCAAGATCGGGGAAGAGGGAGTCTCTCTCATCTTCAGTTTGCTGATGATACTATTTTTTTCTGCTCTGCCAAGGAGGAATCCTTTCTCATTTTGAACCACATGTTGGGGTTTTTTGAGTTGATGTCGGGGCTCAAGATCAATAGAGGTAAGTGTCAAGTGCTCAGGTTGAATTGTGTTCGATCTAAGGTGGACAAATGGGCAGCTTTGGTTGGTTGTGCGGTTGGAGATTTTCCGGTGTCCTACTTAGGCCTTCCCCTAGGTCACAACCCTAGGAGTCTCTCCTTTTGGAATCCTGTGGAGGATAAGGTTAGAAGAAGATTAGCCTTCTGGAAGAGAAGCTTATTCTCTAAAGGGAGTAGATTAACCTTTATTCATTCGGTGCTTAGTGGGATCCTGACGTACTTTTTATCCTTATTTAGGGCCCCTTCAGTAGTGTGTAAGAATATTGAGAAGCTTATGAGGGACTTCCTGTGAGAAGAAAGTGGGGAGGGAAAAGGTGCTCATCTGGTGAGTTGGGATATTATGGGTAAAGCGGTTTCTCAGGGAGGTTTGGAATTAGGGAATCTCAAGGTTCGCAACAAAGCCGTGTTAGCTAAATGGCTGTGGCGCTTACCCCTTGAAGCCTCATCTTTATGGCACAAGATGATTACAAGCAAATACGATCCTTACCCAATGGAGTGGTTATCGGGTGGGGTTAGAGGCACTTTCAAAAACCCTTGGAAAGACATTATTCTAGAGCTCCCCTCTTTCTCGAGTCTCGTTCATTGTGAGGTGGGGGATGGGAGGAACACGTTCTTTTGGGAGGATGAGTGGGTGGGGGATAGACCCCTTTGCTTTTGGTATCCTCGGCTGTATCATTTGTCTTACATGAGAAATCGTTTGGTGGTTGATGTATTATCTCATTTGGGGAGCTCTCCTTCAATCTTGTTTGGGTTCCATCGTGCTTTGTCCGATAGGGAAACGACAGATGTCATGACCCTCCTTTCGTTGATCGAGGGGTTTCAATTTAGGGAGGGAGGATAGATAGTAGATGTTGGAGCCCCAGTCCTTCGGAGGGTTATTCTTGTAGCTCTTTCTTTCGTTGGTTGATGAACTCTTCTAATCATGGTGAGTTGATTTTTTCTCGTGTGTGGAAGGTGAAAGTGCCGAGTAAGATTAGGTTCTTTATTTGGCAAGTTATCCATGGTAGAGTTAATACCTTCAATAGGCTCTCGAGAAGTATGCCCTCGTTGGTGGGCCTGTTTTGTTTCATTCTTTGTAGGAAGGCGGAGGAAGACCTAGATCACATTCTTCGGACGTGTGACTATACGCGCGTGGTGTGGGAGTTGTTCTTTGATGCTTATGAGGTGCAACCACGAAGTTACATGGATGTTAGGGAGATGATCGAGGAGTTCCTTCTCCATCCGCCTTTTCGTGAGAAGGGGAGATTCTTGTGGCAAGCTGGGGTAGTGCTGTGTTATGGGCTCTGTGGGGGGAAAGAAACAACAAGTGTTTAGGGGGTTGGAGATGGATCCAAGGGATATTTGGTCTCTCGCTAGATTCCATGTATCTCTTTGGGCCTCAGTGTTGATATTTTTTTGTAATTATTCGTTAGACATTATTTTACTTGATTGGGGTCCCTTCCTCTAATTGGATCCCCTTTTCTATGGCTCCTTTTTTGTATGCCCTTGTATTCTTTCATTCATTATCAATGAAAGTTGGTTATTCATAAAAAAAAAAAAAAAAAAAAAATACATATATATATGCTCATTTGGAGCTCTACACCTTATGTCCATCTTGGTGCGAATTAGCAGAAAAGGATTATCGAGAAGGGACTTTTCTGTTTAAGAAGTTTGACAACACATTAGTATATAGGGAAGGGAGGTTAGTTGAAGTTCGACATGGGTCAGAATGCAAATTTGAAGACCTTGGAGTTCCTAATATAAAGGTTAGGCTTTCAGATGAAATACGTGAAACAATGGATAGCCCAAGAATGACCATAGAACTCAAGGATGTCACTTTTGTTATTGAGGGTTGGGTTCCTGAAATTGCTCTCAAACACTATCTTAGGACTTTATCTTTATTTGGGTATACTGTTGTTGTTTGGGTATTTTGTTGTAATGTCTGCTATACTACCTCCACCTTGAGGACAAGGTGTGTTTGAAGGGCAGGGTAATGTGAGGATACTAGTAGGGATGTATTGGTGATGTATTGGAAATAGTGGTAGAATATTAGTAAGGACATAATAGTAACTAGTGGTGGTGTCTTGTTTATAAATAGGGGAGTTCAGGTTCTTAGAGAGGGGATTTTTGGTTTTGTGGTATTGTCCATTGTGGGACTTTAGGAGAGACATAGCCCTCTCAAAAGGTTATTGATATTGTATGTTCCCTTTGATATTGCAATATATTAGTATTTCGTGTTCTCTGTGTTCGGGTACCTAACACATTACCCTCCAATCCTCACCAGACAGTGCCTTTTGAGTTCACAGAGACGACTTTTGAAGCTTCCATTAAGCATTAGAGCTTTCAAAACCCTTGAGTTTTAAAGAGGTTAAAAATAGTTTTATTGCAGCGTATCCTTTGTCTTATACTCGAAGAAAAGTGCCTCTCTCTCTTCATCTTCTCCACCCAATGAGATTGTTACTTTGGAGCCTGATTTAATTGAAGAAAATTGTTCTCGACTCTTGGTTTCCTCTGCTAAGCATGTGTGCATTCAGAACTCATCATCAATAGCTTCTTCACGATCTTTAACTCCTAGCCTTTGCGGCCAAATTATATCCTCTCCAGATGGTTCTATTTTGTTAAAAGAAGTCATCCACTCAACAAAAGTTCCTCCAATTTCTTTTTCTCATTTTCGATGTGAAGACTCTGATGCCGAATCTGAAGTGAGTTTAAGTAGGGTGGATTCTTTAATGCAACCTATGGAAAAATCACTTTGATGATGCAACCTAGGGAAGTTAAGACGGAGAAATAGAGCCTTGCTAGCTAAATGGTTGTGGCAGTTCCCACTTGAACCAACCTCTTTATGGCACCAGATTATCGTTAGCAAGTATGGATATCATCCTTATGAGTGGCTTGGGGGGGTGTTATAAAGGCATGTCCGGAAACCTGTGGAAAGAAGTCATCTACGAGCTCTCGGTTTTTTCTAGTCTGGTTAGATGGGAGGTGGGAAATGGGAGGGCGTCTTATTTTTGGAAGGACAATTGGGTGGGGGATAGTCTCCTCTGCTCTAGATTTCCAACTCTCTATCGGTTGTCCTCCATGAAACACTGTATGATTTTTGAGGTTATTTGTGTATTTGGGGGCCCTCCTTCTTATTCTTTGGATTTCCTTCGTTCTTTGACCGATCGGGAAGCAAGGGAGGTAGTAACCCTCCTGTCTTTGATAGGGGAGTTCTAGTTTAGGGAGGGGAGAAGGGATATTCGTACCTGGAGTTTCAGCCCTTCCAAGGGTTTCTCGTGTAAATCTTTTTTTCAGTGGTTGCTCAACCTTTCCCCTTTTAGTGAGTCAATCTTCTCTACTCTCTGACTGGTGAAAATTTCTAAGAAGATTAGATTCTTTATCTGGCAAGTTATCCTTGGAAGAGTTAATACGATCAACAAGCTAACGAGAAAAATGCCTTCGTTGGTTGGGCCTTTTTGTTGTATCCTTTGTTGGAGGGCAGAGGAAGATTTGGACCACATCCTGTGGAGTTGTGCCTTTGCGCGTTTAGTCTGGAGTTTGTTTTTTTGAGGCCTTCGTATAGCAGGTCAGATGCTTTAGAGACCATAGGGAGATGATCGAGGAGTTCCTCCTCCATCCACCATTCAGAGATAAGGGGGGAGTGTTGTGGCTTGCAAGGGTGTGTGCTGTTCTATGGGGCTTGTGGGGAGAGAGGAACAATAGGGTTTTTAGAGGGTTGGAGAGGTCTCCGTCTGATGTGTGGGCCCTCACTAGATTCCATGTTTCTCTTTGGGCTTCGGTTTCGAAGGTCTTTTGTAATTATTCGTTAGGACTTATTAATCTTGACTGGAGCGTCTTTCTTTAGTGGGGTTTCCTTTTGTGGGCTTGTTTTTTTTGGACGCCCTTGTATCCTTTCCTTCTTTCTCAATGAAAGTTGGCTTTTATCTCAAAAAAAAAAAAAAAAAAACATGTTCGGGCATCCATCTTCCTAGGAATAACTTAAGAAGCATGGAAACTTGAGTTTGACTAGCGTGTCCGTGGACACTTGGACACTCCGACACTTGGTGGACTTGTATCGGACACTTGTTAGCACAATTGATATGTGACAAACACTAGTTGTAGGTTCATTTTGAACCCTTGTTAAGTATACTAAATAGACGCAATGCTTAAATAACAAAAATAGTAAATTTGAAGAGTAAAATACATTAAATTCATTTTTTCAAGCATACAAATGCATGAACTTATTGATTTTGAATTTCCTTCTAGTATAAAAACGATATATATTTTAAAAAATGTATATTTTTCTAAACGTGTCCCTGTCGTGTGTGTGTCCGTGTCCTAGATTTTTAAAAAATGACGTGTCACCGTGTCCGTGTTGTATCTGTGTCTCATGTCCGTATCCATACTTCTTAAATAAGCCAAATGTATACTAGCACAAGATTTTTAATGTGTTCTAATTTTATTTTTGTACAAGTTCTTAGTGACTTGTTCAAATTAGTTCAAATTGTACTCCTGTACTACGAACTTAGAGCTTTGGATTAGTTCATGAGAAATCATAGACCTTCTTTTTCACTTGAAATGAATGAGTATATTTTTTTGTTACAGTTCCTGATTTAATTATTTTAAAATCATGGATATGCTGTTTCTTCTGTCTAAGTGCGTATGCGAGTGAATGGTATGAGTCTTTTATTCTGTCTGTTATTTATAGTTTTTCTTCTATTTCCTTATTCCTCTTATGTGTTCCATATGTTAAAGCATGACCATCTGCTTCTGTATTTTATGATTGCGTTAGGCGCCTGCTCATTTTTCTTCATGAAGGTGCTGGTTACTTTGATGTGTTATTGTTATCTTACTTGTGTAAATCTCTTTCAAGTAGGGAAATGCCCAAAGACCAGAAGTTCGTATTGTAACATGGAACAATGATGAATTATCTACCGATGCCCTACCTGTACATGGTTTTGAGCATTACAAGGCAAAGGACTATTCCCTTGCACATGCTCCTTTTGCAGGTTAATTTATCTATGGATGAATATTATTTTTTTAATACAAGGTGAATTGCCTTAAATGTTCAAATAATTCTTTATGTCAGTGTAGGCAGCAGCTATGCTGGTGGTCAGTGGGCTGCTGGTGATGAACCTCAATACTATATTGTATCTCCAAAAGATGTAGTTATTGCGAAGCCTAGGTTAGTTTTTAATCAGTGTTGTTTTTTTTATAGTATATATGTGAATATGGGAACTTATTAGTCTTTTGTTCTTTATTGTAATTTTACTATTACTAGTTCATGTATGCCTATATAGTATGTGTATGATTCTCCTATATTTGGTCTCACATATCATGGTATCATCAATGTTTTTTGAAACAAGAAACGAATTTTTTTTTATTCCTATAAAAAAAAAGAAACGGAATTTTTCATTGAAAAAATGAAAAAAGACGAATTCTCAAAGAATGCAACTTCCACAATGGAGGGAAGAAGAATACAACAGTAAAAACAAGACCAAGCTAGACCAAACTGAGAGAACAAAGTACAAGAAAAAGAAAAACTTGAAGGGAAAACCAGTCGAAAAGGAGATCTAAGAAAAGGACTTGAGACGGGCAACTACAGAACTAAAAAACCAATAAACAAACAACAAATTGATCAAACTCAGAAGTGAGACTGGATCAACTTGAAACCTCCTTGCTACAAAAGCAGAAAATCTAATCTTGAAGACTTCCAACAAAATCAGAGATTAAAACCAAAACAAACTCTGCCCAACGAAGAAAACAAACTTGAAGAAATGCCGGTCTGAGTCAAAGCGGGTTGGAGGTGCTTCAAGGCTTACGCCTATGCCACATAAAAGGAGGCTTGAAAGGTGTAAGCCTCAAGCTTCAATTCTGCAGCAAATTCTTACAGATGGCCTTTGGTGGTGGGAGTGGGTTATTTAACGAGTTCAACATTTTTTCCTGTTTATTATTTACTTCTGTATCTGGATAGGAATTAACGGTTTTCATTTTTGTTTTTTCTTTCTATTTTTGTCTTTGCTGTGATGCCATACCAATTCCACTACCATTGCCACCTCAACCTACCCTTTTACTACTGTTTTATGGTTTACAAATTTACCATAAATATTGTATTTTATAAGTTTCTTAATTTTTTTTTTAGTTCTAACTTCTGATTAAAAGAATTGATGTGTTTTTTCCAGTATTTTTTCTAACTTCCTTTTTAAGTTCTCTCCTCGATTTTTCTGTATTCTTTTTCATTTATCTGGTTCTTTAGATATCATGTTTAGTTCCAATTAAAAAAATTATGTCTTTCAAACTTTTTTATGAATACTACAATAGTATCGTTGGTTTATATTAGCTGTAAATATATTAATTAGGTGTATTTATTAATGATTTTATTCTTATTCTTTCCTTTCTTGTATTGAGCCTTTCTCCTATATAAGAGGGCTATGTATCTTACATTTTAATATACAATTTATGCCATCCAAATTAGCAAATATAATATTTTACATTTTTATGATTTTTACTTTTTTCCTATTTAAAATGAGGCTTACACCTCATAGGGGTGATCATTGGTCTGTTGGCGTCGGTTTTAGGCTCAAATCGACGCCGACCACTGACATGTCGGTTTCCGGGGGTCGGTTTTCATTGGTTTGGGAGTGTGGTTGGTTACGCCGACTGACCGACCACACCGGCGGTTAGTCGGTTATGGTCGGTTTCAAGATTCTGACAAAGTGAAGAAGAAGATAAAAAAAGGAAGGAAAAAAGAAAGTCAAAGAAAGGAAAAAATGGAGAAGAAAGCTTGGTTTCAAGAATCCAACTAAGTAAAGGAAGAAGAAGATAAAAGAAAAGGAAAAAAGAAGAAAGAAAAAACACGAGAAGAAAGGAAGAAGATGAAAGAAAAAATGAAGAAGTGACAACGAAAAGAAGAAAAAAGGAGAAAGAAAGAAGAAAAAAGGAGAAAGAAAGAAGAAAAGAGGTGGAAGAGAAGGAATGAAAAAAGTGAGGGAAAAAGGAAAAAGATGAGAAGAGAGAGAGGAGAAATGAGAGAAGGAGACGTGAGAGATTAAAAAAAAGAAAATAAATTAATTTTTTTAATGATATCCTTGGGAACTTCCCAAGGCTCATGATGAATGCTGTAGCAGTGCAGTAGAGACATTTACTTTTTTTTTTTTTTTTTTTAATAAATTTGGTCAGTTTAGTCGGTTCTCGCCATTTTGGGCCAGTCGACCGACTGGGTAGGTTGGTTTTACAGCTTTTACTCTACGTAAAACAGACCTCGACCGAGTTATAAGAAAATCGACTGATTGACGTCGGTTTCGGTTGGTCGGCTTGGTTTTTTGGCTTTGCTTGCTCACCCCTAGTGCCTCATATCGTCTCGACGTGAGAAAAAGTCTTGAGGTCGCCTAAGCCTTTTAAAACATTGTATATCTTTTTTGTTTTTGTTTGGATAAGAAACCATGCTTTCATTGAGAAAAAAAATGAAAGAATACAAGAAGACATGCAAAAAACAAGCCCGCCAAAAACACCCGTCTAGACTACAGGAATGGGTCTCATATCCAATGGTTTCGGTCTTATCAGCTTTTTTTAATTGATTGGGGAGTTCCAGTTGCTTCTAGATTGATTCGTCCTGCTTTTTGATATGAGATCGATTAAGGTTATCCTTCTAATTTATCTTTTCTATGAAGTTTGTGGATGCTTCTTATCAGATTGGAATAGCAGTGTAGTTGGTTGGGTTGTAGTTCCTGCAAAATTTTGAATCTCCCTTGGTTTAAGTTTCCAAGCAATGTAGTTGGTTGGGTTGTAGTTAGTGCAAAATTTTGAATCTCCCTTGGTTTAAGTTTCCAAGTTTTATCATGGTGTTCTCTCACAAGGCTATTGGTGTTTTTCCAAGTTTTTGGGATGCTTCCATATTTCCTTTGTGTTCTTTTATTTCTCTTTTCACTCCCTTGTTGGATTTGTATCGTTTGAGTATTAGTCTCTTTTCTTTTTTCTAACGAAAAATTTTGTTTCTGGTTTAAAAAAAAGAGAGTTCATTTTAGTCCTGTTGTTAATCAGCCGTTAATAAACTAACAGATGATTGATTGTGTGGCATTTTTTATTAGATGAGTAAGCGTTTACGTTTTCATTTTAGCTGTCAAATAAGTTCGGTCAGGCCGGATTAAATCCCTATATCTATTGGTTTCTATGAGGGTTTCTTCTTTGTGTCTTCTTTGTGGTTTTCCATGGCGTCAAAGAAGAGGAGTTTGTAAGGGTACTAGTATGGTATATATGGAGATTAGTATTAGAAGGGTATAATAGTAAATGGCCAGGGAGCCTTTCGAGAGGGCTAACACTCTCCCAAGAGTCTCACAATGGACACTACTACTAAAATTCTTCACACCCTAAAGACTCCATAAGCTACCCTATTTATAACCAAGGCACACCCAAGGCTCCCTGGCTATTTACTATTATACCCTTCTAATACTAATCTCCATATATACCATACTAGTACCCTTACAAAGTTTTCTAGTGCTTTTGAGCCTTAGGAAATCTTGTGAGGTGAGGGTTCAGAACACTCGGTGTACTCTTTTTACTCACGATGATGAACAAAATCCGTTGAAGAATGAAGCTCTTCGAGTTAGCAATGGTAGTGTTCACATTGAGAACGGACCTAGAAACTTGGCTCCTTCTTTTGGTTGAGGTCCGATTTTGGAATCCAAGGAAAAAGAAGAGGATGAAATTGAACCTAAAATAGAGATTTCAAGAGCATTTTTGAGAAAAATGCTCTTGGTGCAAAGAGTGCATGTATCTACATTTCTATTAACCTTTTGGGGAGGGAAAAATTTACATCCCCTTCGTAAAAAATGAAAAATAATTTTTTTTTGATGTTTTATTATATCTACTAATTCACCAAACAAAAATGTTACCAATTATTCGTAATGTAATAAATCTCACACATATTTCCAATTGTGATCACCTCTTTTTCTATGTGCATGAAGCTTTAGCAATGGTTTCAAGCACAAACTTCCAGAATCTCTACTTCGACATCAATCTCTGCACTGGCTTCGAACTTTGATTCTCTCGATTGCTATCTGTCAATTTCAATCAATTCACATTCGAAGGAAAATTACAAAGCCCACTAATCAAAACAGGGATGATTATTCCGAATCTGTTCGAATTTTCGTGTTTCAGAGCCTTTGTAGCAATGTAACTGAGAGAACTCATTTCTTCGATCCTCAACATATAGTAGAGGAGATCCATTAGATAGAAAGTACAATCAGCGGCAACACATTTTTTTTTTTTTTAACAGGAAACAAAGATTTTCATTCATTGATATAATGAAAGAGACTAATGCTAAAAAATACCATCACCACCAAAGAAAGAAGAAGATACAACTCAAAGAGAAAGAAGAACTAGAAAAAAAGACCATCAGAGAACTAAGAGAATAACAAAAAAGACTCCAGAAGAAAAGCTACAACTAAAAGACCAACAAAAAAACAACCAGCAAATCGATAAAAAACAGAGAAAATATCAAAGCCACCAAACGATTGAAGAGATCAACTGAAAATGAATATTCGAAAAAACTCCACCACCAAAGGAAACTGCATCAAAGGAATCTGACGAAAGCCCAACTTGAAAAGACTAAACCCTGAGAGAAGAATAAAACTGAGCTAACGAGAAAGCCATTAACGAGCTTCAACTGCTGGAGACAAAATAGGAATTCTTGCATCTTTAACCCACCAAGCTCAATCAGAGAAAAAAATTTGGTTGGGATTTGAGGAGAAACCACCGAAGATACAACTCCCTCTAAATTATCAACACCTTGAACATTAACTTCAAAAAGATTTTCAAAAGCTTCAGCCAATGAATCATCTTCAACTTGATCTACCAACTCAAATTCTGGAACATGAAAAATTGACTCCTCACTACTCATACTAACATCCGATTCTCCATCAAAATCAAAACAGGGAGCAATCTTTTTAGGAGAAGAAAGACTTGCTACCCCTTTGGTAAATAGTGCGTCTGAACCGGGAAGAGAAACTTGTGATTGACAAAAAATCTTAACAGGGTATAAAGTCTCTTGCATAACCTTTCGTGGGAGACTCCAAATGATTCGTGGATAGAGTCAAAAGACGAACACAAGATTCCTCAACATAATCTGAATAAGACTCTGAATGATCCATGATGGAGGAAAACCCCTTTCTTCTAGAATAATGAAGAGGAAAGAGTTTAATTAAACTTTGCTTCGACTGCAAAGGAGACACCAGCTCAAGGGAATTAACATTTGCATGCCCATCCAAAGAAATACCTTTTAACAAATCAGGACCATTTGAATTAAGATTCTTATCATACAACGAAGGGACCTTTGAACCCTCGATAGCCATCACCAAATCATCTTCGTTTGGTAAAAAGAGACTTTCATCTTCCATAATCTGATTAACCCTCCTTAAATCCATTGAATTAGTAAAATCTTGTGAGAATAAAATTCCAGAATTCAAACGACACTCACCTGAAAGGTCAAGAGGAACTATGTCACCAAAACGGAGAGAGAAATTTATGATATTCCCACCTTTAACATCAATCTCAGCTGGAATGAAGCCACAAATGTTTTCCTCCACTTCAATTACTGCTGTTGAACAATTAATTAAGTGTTTGAGAGGAAATACTAATCAATCCACAAAAATGTTGCCCAATAGCTTCAAAACATGGTCGCTTCCAATAAATCAACGGAAAATCCTTCAAAACATGGTCGATTCCGGGTGAGAATGCTTTTCATCGGACCAACGCTCAATTTTCAGATGAAGGTCACCAATGAGACCCCACTTTCCATCAAAATTCAAATCAGAAAGACCCACAACTTGATCAATGCTTTATCATCCATAAAAGGATTAATTGAAATTCTAGTCCGAAAATGATTTTCTAAAGCGATTTGAACATCTTTCCTGGAGTAATGAGCAAACAACCTAGAAACATCCAAAATGGAATTGAAATTCAAATCCATAACTTCTCTCTCTTTCCTTACCCAAAAGGAAGAAATCTCAGAGGATTTCACCACAACTTCCTGAGTCGTATCAACTTTCTCAATTCGAGCGGATAAATCCAACTCAGAATACTCTGGTTTTCCATATTTAAGGAAAAAATTCTTTACCATTTCCCAAAAAACAATCCAACCTTTCTTATCAAAACTCGTAGGAACATGAACATTCTTCCTTCCTCCATAAAAAGGCCATACTGCGCATTCCAAATACCAACCCTCGACAGATCTAAATATAGACAAACGAATGGTCCCAAAATCATCCTTAAATTTCTTGTTAAAAATGAGTGAACTGGAAATTGCAAAAGTTCAACCACTGAGTTTTCAAGCCAACCTAAGAGGGATAAAGAAAGGTGAATTTTCTGATCCTTATCCATACCTTACAATCAGCGGCACTTGAGAACTTCATTTGACAAAAGGCCTTGAATCTAGTGGCCGACCTTGAGATTGCCGGAATCGCAGAGTGATTTGCCGTAATGCTCGATTATTAATTCGGCGGCCTTCATTGACTTATGTAGCTCTGCAAATTATCGTCCAAGGTTAAGACGTGAGTGGCGCTATTGGAGACCATTTTGGTGGATATGAACTAAATTATTTACATACTAAAGTTCATGGGTTAAAATTTTACAAATTTGAAAGTAAAGACTAAATTGTTACATACTAAAGTTCAAATAAATTATTACAAATTTTAAAATAGAAGAATTCAAAATAAAGTTAAGTGACTAAATTGTTACGTTCATGAATGTTTAGGGACCAAAAGTGTTTTTCAACAATAGTTCAGTCAAAATTTATGCTTTACTTACAGGTTTGGTAGATGAAATTGAAATTATGATACTACACTACTCTTTCTGAAATGTTGGTAATTTGGTCTTCCCAATTGCAATATTTCTATAGATTCACCATGACATTTTAAATAGTGGAAAAAAGACCTACGCCATGTATCTTTTGCACTGCATCCGTTTGGTTTAATTTCATGATTGGATGTTTTAATCATTCTTAGGGATGCTGAAGATCATATTGCTTGGCTTCTTGAACACGGTTGCCATGAAAAAGCTTTGGAAGCAGTTGAAGCAGGACAAGGAAGAAGTGAACTCCTTGATGAGGTACCTTCCTTTAGTCCATTCATTTCTCCTTCTCCCCGCATAACCCTTCCTTCGATTTTAATTGACACTTAATATTGCATGAATACATATCATTAATTCGTTTTATTAAGGAACTTTTGAGCTCTCCCTATCATATAAAGACTGCATGTTAGGTACCTGAACACAGAGAACACGAAATACTAATATATTGCAATATTGAATCGAAACTACAATATAACTATAGCCTTTCGAGAGGGCTATGTCTCTCCCTAAAGTCCCACAATGGACAATACCACAAAATCTCTCCCCTCTCTAAGATCCTAACTCCCCTATTTATATACAAAACACCACCATTAATTACTATTATGCCCTTACTAATATTCTACCACTATTTCAGTTCAGTTGGATGCATCCAGTCTTGGTAACATATGGGTTAGGCCCCATTATTCCCTCTATCCCATATCTTTGAATTGGAGGCCATTTGTATGACTCCCCTTGTTAGTCTTAGGGGTTCCCCCCCATCCCCAAGGCCCTTAGGTTGTCTATTTTCTTTGGCGACTTTTATATATATCCGTTTCTCATTTAAAAATATTGCTCACCCTATGTAATTTCCCTGATGTTTCAATCTTTCTCGAAGTCTTCAACATCCAACCGTATAATATATATATATTTGATAAGAAACAAGAAACTTTCATTGAAAGAGGCAACATGCCAAAAGAAAGCAACCTAAGGAATAAGAGGCATCCCCTCTCCCGAAGGAAGGGGGATATCTTGGAAGTCTCATCCAACAGTATAAAATTTATTCTATTTATGCTAATATTTGGGAAGTCTTATCCAACTGTATAATATTTTTTGCAATTCTTTGTAATCTTTATTCGTAATTTTTATCTCATCAATGACATTTCTTTCAATCACAAAAAATAAATCATAGATAATTCAGGTTGAATTGCTTGATTGCTCTGGGGATTCATAATCCCTTCAGTTTTCTTGAAGGTATGGAGCTTAATGTAAAGTCACCGACTCACTTCTGTATGAAGTTAATTGAGTATTATACTACTTTTTCAACTAAAAATTTCTGCTTCCTTAAAAAAAAAAGAGTATAATACTTTTTTGTTCATTTTGTGTTTAGGTGGGATCTAGATATCTTGATCACTTGATTGTGGAGAGAAAATATGCTGAAGCTGCCTCTTTGTGTCCTAAGTTGTTGCGAGGCTCTGCTTCTGCTTGGGAAAGGTAATTAGTTGATTGCCTTGTATACCATTCTTTATGCGCTAGCATAACTACGAACCGGTTTTTTACAGATGGGTTTTTCACTTCGCTCACTTGCGTCAACTTCCTGTATTGGTTCCATATATACCAACAGAAAACCCTAGATTGCGTGATACTGCTTATGAGGTTAGTCTGGAAGAAAATTTTCTCTAATATATTTTTATTCTCTTTGAAGAGATTTATTTATTACCAACATGAAAACTTGACATTTTTTTTCATGTTTATTGCAGGTGGCTCTCGTTGCTCTTGCTTCAAATCCATTGTTTCATAAGGATCTACTAATGACTGTTAAGTCTTGGCCACCAGTGATTTATTCTGCCTTGCCTGTTATCTCAGCCATAGAACCTCAGTTCAATACTTCTTCAATGACTGATGCTCTTAAAGAAGTAAATATTTATTTTTCTGTTATTTTGTATTCACTTAAAGTATGTTTTGCAGTGAGCTCATTCTTTCCTGCATCAGGCATTAGCTGAGCTGTACGTGATAGATGGGCAGTATGAGAAAGCTTTTTTGCTTTATGCTGATGTAAGTGTATAGATTTGTGCTCTCTCCCTACCAGTAATTAACTGGATCTAAATCTACTACTGTTTCCCTTTTCAACATATATTTAATTATTTTGCCATTATTTTCAGCTTCTGAAGCCAGATATATTTGACTTTATTGAGAAATACAATCTGCATGAGGCCATTCGTGAGAAGGTATGAGAATTCAAGAATAGGTGACCGTATAGTTCTCTTGTTTCTTTCTTCAACTAGTAAAATTAAGTTTGTGTTAATTATGTTATAAAATGCCATTTTGTCATCTTGGAAGGTAGGATCTTCTAATCATGAGTGGCCTAGTGGTTATTGTCGCCCATGAAAAAAGTAAAGGACTTGGAGGCAATAGGTTTGCCACCTGCCTAGTTCTATGAGTTTTCTTGAAAATTATAGAAACTGCAATCTTTCAAGACAAGGAGAGGATATATGCATCTGTCTTTTTTGTTTACAACTTTGTTTACATATGCCTCATCTTTCAACCGTTATAGCACAAGTTCTCTTTTATCCAATTGGAGGGATTTTTTGTAACTTCCTTTGGATGTGTTTTTCATATCCTTTTTTGTAACTTCATACTATCAATCACTTCCCATTCTATCCATTGGAGCCCCATTTCTGTCTAACAGAGTGTGATGCTTGAAGCTTCTGTTCGACCTGAGTTATGTGATAAGAACCGAAATAGAACTACTATGTATTATTACTATAAACCCACGTGTTCGAGGTACTTGGACCCTCCCTCTCTTGAAAACACCCAAGAGTAACCACTCACTACTTAATTCCCTGTCTTCCCCTTCCCCACTCTCTCTATTTATAACTCCATACTCTAACAACTCCCTAACTAACTGCTAATATACCCTTATGAATATTCCTAATTACACCTTACTTACATTCCTATCATTATGAAAGTATACTTGAGAAAGGGCAAGAAGGGAAATATGGCTTTAGATAACATCTAAGCGGTAGGCGGTAGCAGTTTTTATGTATTCGATATTTTTAAATGCTTTTGGATAGGGAGTTATAACTTCCAGGTTGGTTGTGTTTTATCTTTTATGTATGTCAGTTCTTTTGGAGTCAGTTAGAAAGAGAAGTCTTAGCAGCAGTTGTCTGTATGTGGAGAGAACAGTGGCCCTCTCGAATTGGTCATTAATGGATAGGTTGTAATTCTCGTTAGAGAAAGTTAGTAAATAAAGGATACTATCAGCTTCCTTCAATGAAGAAGAAATCCATAGACCTGTCTCCAATTTAGGCTCAAATAAGTCTCCCTTGCTCAATGGTTTCACCGCTGAGTTCTTCGAAAAAAAAAAAATCATGGAACTTCTGAAGGAAAACATCAAAGGGGTGTTTTATTTTTTTCTTTTTTGAAAAGGCAACCATCTTTTCATTGAAGAAATGAAAAGAGACTAATGCTCAAAATACAATGATACAAAATACAATCAAAGGGGTGTTTTATGAAATTTTTAAAGAACGGTATCATTGATGCCAATGTTAACAAGACTTATTTGGGCCTCATACCTAAGAAACTGGCTGCAAAAGTGGTTGGTAATTGTATAGGCCCATTAGTCTCACCTCTTGTCTTTATTTGATAATTATTAGAGTTCTTTCGAACAGATTGAAGAAAGTTCTATGACCTTACTTGAACTGGATCTGTTCTATAGGTTGTACAACTGTGTCCTTGAGTTCTAATTTCTAAAGATTGAAGAAAGTTCTCCCCTCCACTATCTCAGTCTTAATCAGCCTTTGTGGCTTGTTGGAAAATTATTGATGTGTCTCTCATTGCCAATGAACTAATTGATGAATGAAAGAGAAGGAAGCCCGGGTGGTCAATAAATGGGATATTGAAAAGATCTTTGACAAAGTTGATTGAGATGTCATTGATCTCATTCTTAAAAACAAGGGTTGTGGCACCAAATGGAGAAATTGGATTCATGACTGCATTTCTTCATCAAACTTCTCCATTATTATTGATGGCAAGCCTTGAAAGAAGTTTTTTGCCATAAGGCAGGTGATCCTCAATCACCCTTCCTCTTTATTCTTATCATGGATTGTCTTAGTAGGATGTTATTTAAAGCGGAAAGTGATAGTTTGATTAAATGCTTTTATGTGGGTAAAGATCATCACTCCTTATCCACTACACATCTCCAATTTGCGGATAATACCATTTTGTTTTCGTTATTTGCTACCATTAAACACTTGAAGAAGCTCTGGGTCTCAATGTAAATTGTCTTAAATTGGAATTTTTGGGAATCAACATGGATCCTGAATTGGTCTCCTCATTAGCTAATAAGTGTGGGTGCAAAGAGGGATTATGGTCTGCTACTTGGGTTTGCTTCTCAATGGTAAGCCTAAATGTCTCTCTTTTTGGGCCCCCATTGTTAAAAAGGTGGAAAAAAGGCTCACTTAAAAGACTCAAGATTTTGGTCAATATCAGAGAATGTACGAGAATTCCTTTCCTAGCCATAAAGACCACATGAACGGCTGAATAAAGTTAAGCCAAAGCATCTCCTCATTCTTAAAAGGATGCCCGATGAGAGTAATATTGAGAAGAGATGAAATATCATTCGGGAAGGCCAATGACCAACCAAAAACCTGAGAGATGTATTCCAAAAGGTTCTGGCAAAGGCACAAGAGATGAAAAGATAGCTACGAGATTCTGGGCCCTTTTTGCACATAACACAGCAGCTTGGAGATAAATAATTCCCTAGGGACCTTCGCTGAAGCTTGTCTTTGGGTGTTTAAGCATGAATGACTTAACTTCCAAATAAAAAAAAAAAATTGACTTTTTTAGGATATCTCCCAACCTAAATGACTCAGAGGTCTTCTCTCCCTTAATATACCCCATAGATGCTAGGGATCTAAACAAGGATTTGGAGGAAAACCCATCCTTGTCCAGGGTCCAAACTCATATATCTTCACAGTCAAAGTGTGAAAGAACACTGGAGAGTCTAGCCCTTTCTCCAATTTCAACTTCAGTAAGATTTCTTCTTGGCCAAAAATTCCATGTAGCTGATTCACTGATCCACAAATCAGAGATGGGTGCTTCCTTTTTAAGAGTGAGGGCAAATAAGGAGGGAAATCATCTCTCAGCATCCCCAACCAAACTTCAGACCAAAACTGGGTATTATCACCCCTGCCCACTTTACAAATGATATGTTTGTAGACTGTATCTCTTAATTTGTCAATGTACTTCTTCCAAGGACCCTTTGTCGTAGAAAGGGAAATGTGACCCTGTTAGAGATCAAAGTGCTAGAGCCATATTTCAAAGCAATCACCTTCCTTCACAAAGCTGTTTTTTCATCATGAAATGTCCATGTGGACTTGAACTTTCTCAATAAGATTCTAGCCAAGCAAGGCTTTGGGTATTGATGGAGATTGTGGATTTGAGGTTGTATCAGATCAGTGAGGTATTCCATCTTTGTTAATGGTTGTCCTTGAGTTGTATTCTCACATCTAGAGGCCTTAGACAGGGTGATCCTCTATCGCCTTTTCTCTTCTTACTAGTGGTGGACCCACTTAGTAGGTTGGTGTCAAGAGGTGTGGAGGGGGTTATTTGGAGGGCTTTGAGGTGGGTGGGAATTGAGTGTCCTTAACCCATCTCCAATTTGCATGACACCATTTTCTTTTGTTCGGGGAAGGAGGACTCTTTTCGTATCTTGAACCATATCTTAGCTTTCTTTGATGAGATGTCGGGGTCAAGATCAACCGAGCAAAATGCCAAATTCTAGGCTTAAATTGTGACCCCAATAATGTTAGAAGATGAGCAGCTTTAGTGGGATGTGACGTGGGTTCCTTCCCCTCTTCTTATCTGGGTTTTCCTCTAGGTCATAATCCTAAAACCTTTTGTCTTGGACCCTTGTGATAGAGAAGGTTAGGAAAAGATTAGCCTCATGTAAGATGAGTTTTTTTCTCTAAAGGTGGTAGCTTTCTGTCTTAAGTGGGATTTAGATTTACTTTTTTTTTTTTTTGTTGTTTAAGGCTCAGTGCAGGGTGTGTGGGGCTCTTGAGAGAGTCATGAGAAACTTTTTATGGGAGGGAGTCGATGAGGGGTCAGGGGAGAGGGGTGCATCTTGTTAGTTGGGAGGTGGTGGGGAGACCTATGGGTCTTAGTGGGCTTGAACTAGGTAACTTAAAAGGTTCACAACAAAGCCTGTGGTTGTCGGGTGGGGTCAAGGGTATGTCCACGAATCCGTGGATAGAAATTGTTTGTAAGCTCCCTTATTTTTTTGGTTTGGTTTATTTTCAAGTGGGACATGGTAAAGGTACTTATTTTTGGGAGGACAAGTGGGTGGGGATAGTCCCCTTTGCTCCAAGTTTCCTAATCTTTATCGCTTGTCCTCGATGAAAAACCGCTTGATTATCAATGTCCTTAATCCTATTGGGAGCTCTATGTCGTATTTGTTGGGTTTCCATCGTTCTTTGGCCAATAGGGAAATGATGGAGGTCACTAATCTCTTGTCTTTGATAGGGAATGCCAGTTTAGGGCGGGAAGAAGGGATGTTTGTTGTTGGAGTCTTCGCTCCTCAAAGGGCTTTTCTTGGATCCCTTTTTCGTTGGTTGCTCAACCTTTCTCCCCCTAGTGAGTCAGTTTTTTCTATTATGTGGAGGGTGAAAATTTCGAAGAAGATTAGGTTCTTCATCTGGCAGGTTATCCATGGAAGAGTTAATATGATTGACAAACCTTCGAGGAAGATGCCTTCATTGGTAGGGTCGTTTTGTTGCATTTTATGTCAGAGGGCGGAGGAAGATCTGGTCCATATTTTGTGGACTTGTGATTTTGTCCAATTGGTGTGGGGTTCATTCTACAAAGCGTTCAAGATTCAGGCTAGGAGTTTTATAGACTACAGGGAGATGATCTAGGGGTTCTTCCTCTATCTGTCGTTTCATGAGAAGAGGTTTTTATGGTTAGCTGGGGTGTGTTCATTACTATGGGGCCTATGGGGAGAGAAATAATAGTGTTTCGTAGCCTTGGAAGGCGCACGTTTGACATATGGGCCCTTACTAGGTTCTATGTTTCTCTCTGGGATTCAATATCCAAGTCTTTTTGTAATTATTCTCTAGGTACTATTATTCTTGATTGTCAGCCCTTCCTTAAAAGGGGGTCTCTTTTGTGGGCTTCTTTTTTTGGATGCCTTTGTATTCTTTCATTTTTTCTCAATGAAAGTTGATTTTATTGTTAAAAAATAATTTGCTTCAGAGTATTGTAATTCAGTTTGTGCTTTAGTTTTTTGTGTCCTTTGTATTTTTTTGGTGCTCTTACGTAAAATGAAAATTTATGTTTTTAGAGAGCAATTTTACAGTTCCTGTCGCATGGGAAAGCTATTCTGTTTATTTTCATGTTTAAATGTATGACGGCCTTTCTTCTTTAATCCATCTGTTTGTAGGTTGTTCAACTCATGATGCTAGATTGCAAGCGTGCAGTTCCATTGTTTATTCAAAACAAGGAATTAATTCCTCCAAATGAAGTTGTTTCACAGCTTTTCAAAGCCGGTGATAAGTGTGACTTCAGATATTTCATGCACCTATATCTGCACTCCTTATTTGAAGTAAATCCACATGCTGGAAAGGATTTCCATGATATTCAGGTACAAACTACTGAAACTAAGCTATTCTTCTGTGACTAGGTTCTTAAGTTTTCACGCATACAGATGATAAATCTCTTCACCTTAATGTGAGATGTGACAAAGATTTCAGCGTTTGAGTAAAGCAAGATATCTAAATAAAATTACATCTAGCAATAATTTGGAAAAGAAAACAGACAATATAATGCCAGACATTAAGCTTGTATTAAGTAGTAAAAGTTCACCATATCGATAGCTCCATAGTCCTCAATCGCCGTTAAGACATTAATAAAAAGAGAAATGAAAATCCACAATCAGTTTCAGAAAAAGAGAAAATATATAAACCAGTCAATATAGAAACTAAGCATTTAATTTTTTTTTTTTTTTTTTTTTTTTTTGGGTAAAATACCTTTTTGGTCCCTCATGTTTCTGGTTCGTTTCCAATAGGTCCCTAGGTTTCAAAATCGAACAATCAAGTCCTTACTATTTAAGAAATGCTTCTATTAAGTCCCTCCACCGTTAATTTTTTTAACGGTGCTGACATGGCAGTTAAAAATAATAAAATAAATAAATTTTAAATTAAAATAATAATAAATTTAAATTAAATAATAAATAATTAAAAAAGTAATAAAAAAAAAGAAATTTATACTCTCTCTCTCTTTCTCCCCCACCCCGTGACCTTCCTCTCTCCCTCTCACCTTCTCTCTTCTTCTTCCC
This sequence comes from Luffa acutangula, assembly GCA_036850905.1. Taxonomy (NCBI): domain Eukaryota; kingdom Viridiplantae; phylum Streptophyta; class Magnoliopsida; order Cucurbitales; family Cucurbitaceae; genus Luffa; species Luffa acutangula. The sequence continues at coordinate 24,289,191 of CM072089.1, read as the reverse complement.
ACCCTTCGCCGGAGCCTCCTCCCCGTTGCCGTCGGAGTTTCCCCCCGCCGCCGGAGCCTCTTCCCGAATACCCCTCTCTCTCTCCTCCTTTGAAACCCCACCACCCCCCTCTCTCTCTTCTTCTTCCAAACTCAACACCCACCCCACTTTTCCTTCTTCTTCTACTTTAAAATCCACCCCACCTCAAAAAGATTGAAGTCTAAAGAGGAAAAATGGAGACAGTGGAATCAAGAATACTTGTCTGGCAACTCAACTCCTACGAATACTTGTCTGGATTTTGAAGTTTGGAAGAAGAAGAGAGAGAGGGGTGTTGGGGTTTTGAAGGAGGAGAGAGAGAGGAGTATTCGGGAAGAGGCTCCGGCTGCGGGGGAAACTCCGACGGCAGCGGGGAGGAGGCTCCGACGAAGGATGGGAAGAAGAAGAGAGAAGGTGAGAGGGAGAGAGGAAGGTCACAGGGTGGGGGAGAAAGAGAGAGAGAGTATAAATTTCTTTTTTTTTTTTAAATTACTTTTTTAATTATTTATTATTTAATTTAAATTTATTATTATTTTAATTTAAAATTTATTTATTTTATTATTTTTAACTGCCACGTCAGCATCGTTAAAAAAATTAACGGTGGAGGGACTTAATAGAAGCATTTCTTAAATAGTATGGACTTGATTGTTCGATTTTGAAACCTAGGGACCTATTGGAAACGAACCTGAAACATGAGGGACCAAAAAGGTATTTTACCCTTTTTTTTTTAATGAAAGAACCAGCTTTCATTGAGGAAAAATGAAAGAATACACGGGCATACAAAAAAACCAGCCCGCAAAAGAGATCCCCAGGACGCCAATTAGGAATAATAGTACCTAGAGAATAATTACAAAAATATTTAGACACCGAGGCCCAGAGAAAAACATGGAGAACCTGGAGAGGGCTCACACATCAGACGGGTCCCTCCCAAGATCCCGAAACACTCTATCATCATCATCATTATTATTCTTTTGACAAAGAATACTTTTCGTTGATTGAAGAACAACAGATTACACTGCTGACTAAGGGAGACATACAAAGAAAACATCCCCACCATTCTTAACAACCACCAACCCAATCTCAACAAAAAAAAAAAAAAAAAAAAAAAGAAGCCCCCAATTAGTATTGATTATAGTAATAAATTAACAAAAATTGATTTTTCAAAGTACCCGGTAAAGAAGCATAACTTCAAAATCCATCGATTGGCCTAATCAAAGATTCTTTGGTTTCTTTCCAACCATATTCTTTGAAGAACAGCTTTGACTGTGTTTCTTCAACTTCACTCCACAAGTTGAACTACATTCTCCTATGTACAATCAAACACCCAAATCTAATTAAAAGTCTAGAAAAGTTGTTCCCAAATCTTACCAGTTACCACTATATGCATAATGGAAGAATAAATGAGAATTTTTAATTTATTGATTTTTGCTCTATGTTTGAAGAAGTTCTTTTGCATCCCCTCCTCGTGAAAAAGGAAGAGTCCTGTGGCAGGCGTGTTTTTTTTCTATCTTGTGGGGTATTGGGCCTAAGAGAAATAGTAGAATATTTAGAGGGGTGGAAAAATTCGTGAGGAAGCTTTGGGAGACGATTAGGTTTAACTTGTCTTTGTCGATGTCTGTGACTAGACCCTTTTGTAATTATCAGCTTGGTCTTATTCTTTTGGGATGAGACTCGTTTCTGTAGTTTTTTGCAGGTGTTTTGCAAGCTTGTTTTTTGTATGTCCTTTTGTATTCTTTCATTTTTCTCAATGAGAGCGTGGTTTCTTATTAAAAAAAATTATTATTATTCTTATTATTATTATTTTTTTAAAAAGAAACTGAGACGTATTAATCACAAAAGAGGGCCACATCATAAGGGCAAAGGGGTGAGGAACAACCTCAGAAAACAGCCACACAAGCCCAACCTCCTCCAGGAGGATTTGAGTAAGGCTATATTACAAAAAAAAAAAAAAAACGTGTCTAAAACTCCATAGAGAAGTAATTTGTACATTGCCACAAAAAGACTTGAAAGAAGAGGACTTATCTTCGAAGATTCTCCTATTCCTTTCTTTCTAAAACTTCCAAAAAGCGCCCTAGCAGCACACATCCACAAGATTCTCGTTTTTACTCTAAAACTCCACCCATTCAGCGATTCCATCAGCCAATCTGACACAGTATTAGATAAGCAAAATCAAAAACCGAAGCCCTTCACAATCTGCTCCCTGCTCACAACCAGCAAACGAACATTTCAGAAAGAGATGCTCCAGGGTTTCCTCATCTCTTAAGCACAAAAGACTCGACTGAGGGGGAAAGTGGTGTAGCCTAAGAGGATAAAAGGAAAATTCTCTCAAAAAATCAATCAGATGATTATTATGAATCAAAAGTTATGAATACAATAGGGAAATTCTCTACATATATAGAGAATTAGAAAAAAAAAACAAATCCTAATCCTAATTAGACAAGGAAACTAATCCTAATCCTAATTAACCAAGAAAACTAATCTCAATCCTAATTAATCAAGAAAACTAATTCTAATTCTAATTAATCAAGGATTTAACCAAGATCCCTAATTTACCCTAATCCTACTACATCATTCTATCCCTCTCAAAAAAAACTCGTCCTCGAGTTTTAAAAAGAAAATAGAGTAGTCGAGACGTTTCTTTCAATGGTTGGAAAAAATTCCTACTAAGAATGTTTTCTTTTTCACCATTTTTGGAGCATGGCCATGGACAAAATAGTCAACAGTCCCATGAAAAATTCTTTCTTTATGTGCTGGATTAAAGAACCCTCCTTGCAAATCTTGAACATATTGAAATTAGGTTGGATCAAGGGTATGTTCAATCCTTCAGATATGGGTGGGTTGAATTTTGTAACAAAAACGATTGTGTTTTGAGCTAAACCGGGTTGTACAAATTATGGAGCAGAAGACACAACTCGCGGGTTGAACTCCTTAAAGAAGGGTGAGTATCGTCTCGGGTCAAGATTCACGGGTCTTGGGGCACAATGGACAAAACTCAATTGACAGGTACTCGGTCGAGTCATCCAAGCGTCGAATCGAATACATCTTCTTTCAATTCACACACGACATTTCAGAGCACTTGGTTGTAGCTTCCACCTTGTTTGCTCACACCATCTTCTTCATTCATATCACTTATGCCTTCTTCCCCTGCATCATGTATGGCTTTGCTAGGGGTTTTGAAAATACTCAGTTGTTGGGGTTGTACCTGTAACGGGTCGAAAAGAATCACACAACTTTTCTCTTTCAATGCGTCTTCTTTCCTGAATGACTTGCCTTCACCTTCGCTCAACTAGTTTTCATCTTTGTGTGGGTCCCATGATTTTCATCGTTTCCTTTGCTCGACTTGACTTTATCTTCACTTGTTTTTTCTTTGCATGTCTGCATTTTTTTGCCTTCCTTTGTTACACTTGGAGTTATGAAATAATTACACGTTGACTTTGCTCGTACAAGTTCTCTCTCGTATTGAACTTTTTGACTAAACCGATCCAAATTATTAAACATTTTATCCAAAAATCGTTGGACTTTGACCACTCCTTTCTTGATAATTGGTGCAAGGATTTTTAGGTGTGTTCTTGAATAATTTTCAGTCTTCATTGCTTGTGATCTAAATTCAAAAGTGGATTTTCTGGCTTTGAACTCCCTTATGCTGTAAAATTTCATTCTTGAAGTTTCTTTCGTGTTTCTTGAAAAGAGAAATACTTGGAAAGGTACTTCCTTGTAAATAAATGTGGATTGTTGAACAATGAGCACAACTCACAAAGTTCCCTCTTGCATCTGCGTCAACAAAAGTTTTTCGGTCTTCCGTCGGCGGCAGCCAATGTTGGCCCAGACAATTGCTCTGATACCAATTTGGTGTAGCCTAAGAGGATAAAAGGAGAATTCTCCCCAAAAATCAATCAAAAGTTTATTATGAATAAAAAATTAAGAATACAATAGGGCAATTCTCTATTTGTATAGACAATTAGAAAACAAACTAATCCTAATCCTAATTAGACAAGGAAACTAATCCTAATTCTAATTAATCAAGGAAACTAATTCTAATCCTAATTAATCAAGGATTTAACCAAGATACCCTAATTTGCCCTAATTCTACTCCATCATAAAGACTACTATGTCAAAGCTTTCTTTGTAATTTGTCTTAGGTATTTAAGCTATTTTGGGCTAGACTCCAAAGGAAGACTTGATTTTCTTTGGGTTGTTAAAGTTCCAAATTAACCTGATCAAGGGGTTTTCAAGTTTGGGGGAGTTTCAATTAATTTAAATAAAGCTGATTGAGTAGAAAACTCCCCATGATTTTTGAGAGCCCACAAAGCTCTATCAACACTGTCCCCCAGCCTAATAGGTTCAATCATCGAGACAAACCCAAGGAAACTTTCAAACTCTTCGCCGAGAATACCCCTTCTAAAGCCCAAATCCCAATCATTATGCTCCCTATTCAAGCAATCAGCCATAGTAACCTCCTTCTGGGAAATAAGAAATAAATCTGGAAAGACATCCTTCAAAAGGAGCCCCACCCATTTATCATGACAGAAATAAGTTCTCCCTCCACTACTCACCCTTTTGGAGGAAGAGACATGCAGTCAAGGGGCTCACAACCATAAATACTTTCGACAACCTTTCTCCATAAGGCTTGTTCTTCTTGACAAATCTCCACAGCCATTAATGAGAATAGCGATGTTCCTTTGTCTTAGCGAGCCAATGCCAAGGCCCCCATACTGAAGGGGAAGAGAAGTTCAGCTCCATTTAACAAGGTGGTTACCCGAATTAAAAGCACCCCCTTCCAAAGCGCGCACACACACATCCTAGCAGCACACTTTGGAAGAATAAATGACATTGATCTTCATCTGCCAACAAAACAAGTCTATGGAAGTTTTCAACACCATTGTAGGGTATTTTAATGAAATTCTGGTCAAGGTGTGTGTGTGTGTTTTGGATAAGAAACATAGGTTAAATTAACAAAAGCCAAGCTATATAAAACTTTTTTTTTAATATTCGTGGGTGTCCGGGCCAGCTTACGTGCACCTCGACTAATCTCACGGGACAACCGTCTGACCCTACAACATTTGGTTGCCAAGGAAACTCGTAGGAAATTAAATCCTAGGTAGGTGGCCATCATGGATTGAACCCATTTCTTCTAAGCCCTTTATTTTTTCTATGACCCTTATTGACCACTAGGGCCAACCCATGATGGTTGGCAAGCTATATAAAACTGAAGATGAGATATCCCCACATGATTTACATAGCAATTATGGCCACTGCATTAAGTTTATCTAAATGAGCCAACCAAATGAAACTTTTATGGTCTTCCAAATAGCCTTTAACCAAGAATGGTTGATTCTAATATGATGGAAGTTTTCTCTCACCATGAATTTGACTGAAAACTTGCCTGAAGAACTCAATTAGATTCTTCTACCGTTTAGGCCTCATTTCTTAATTACCCTTTTGATCTCATTTGGCTTGATTGGAGTCCCTTTTTGTTTTAGTTTGGCTCCTTTTATGGGGTGGTTTTGTATCACCTTTGTATTCCATTTTGTTTGGTACATTATCTAATTAAAAAAAAAAAGATTCTTTTATCGTCCAGTCCCAACTTCTGTGGTATCTCCATTCATTGATGTTGTAATGTAATGGTGGAAAGCTTTATGTGGTGTCGTTGCAATGGCACTCTCTTCACCATTGTTTCACAATGTTGAGAAGCAAAAGAAAAAATGTGCAATGGCAAGCATCATATTGAAGGCAATTGACACATCATTGCACAAGGCAAGAAGATAGGTGCGTGCCTCACCCTGCCTTGCGCCATAGGCTTGCATCAAGATGCACCTCAATAACATTGCTAGGTTCCTTTTCAATTTATACTTCATCTGCATAAATACCAGACCCAGTTGCCAAATGAAATTCATTGGTGGTCTTAATTTTAGGAGAATAATAGTCTCTTATTCAAATATTAACAACCTAGGTCTTCTTATATAGGAGAAAGACCTATTACAATAAAGGAAAGAATAAAGGCAATAATGACTAAATATTAACAAATAATATTTACACAATTATAGAAACTAGAAATTCCAACACTCCCCCTCAAGCTGGTTTAAAGATGTCTTCCATAGCCAGCTTGTCAATTAGTTTATCGAATTGCTTCTTTGGAAGTCCCTTAGTTAGAACATCAGTTATTTGCTCTGTCGTCGGAAGATAAGGGATACATATTACACCAGTATCAATCTTTTCTTTAATAAAGTGTTTGTCAACCTCAATATGTTTTGTTCTATGTTTTGTTCTATCATGTAGAACTGGATTGTGAGCTATAGATATGGCAGCCTTATTGTCACAATAAATTCGAATAGGCTTAGTCTGAGGGAACTTGAATTCTTCAAGTATTCTTTTGATCCATATGCCTTCACAAATTCCATGGGCTAAGGCTCTAAACTCTGCTTCAGCGCTACTCCTGGCCACTACATTTTGCTTTTTGCTTCGCCATGTGACTAGATTTCCTCCAACAAAGGAACAATAACCTGAGGTAGATCTTCTATCAGTAGTACTTCCACTTCCAGCCCAGTCTGCATCTGTATAGACCTCTACTTGGAAGTGATTATTCTTTTTGAATAAAATACCTTTTCCAGGAGCTCCTTTTAAATACCGTAAAATCCTATAGGCAGCTTCGAAATGAGTTGATCCGGGTGCATGCATAAACTGACTTACCATGCTTACAGCAAAAGCAATATCTGGACGAGTATGAGACAAATAAATTAGTCTCCCCACAAGTCTTTGGTATCTCTCCTTATCCTTTATTTCCTCTTCTTTTGCTGCTTCCAATTTCAAATTAGGCTCAATAGGAGTTTCAGCAACTCTGCATCCAAGTAATCCTGTTTCTTCAAGTAAGTCAAGGACATATTTTCTTTGATTTACAAAGATGCCTTTCCTTGATCTTGCAAATTCCATCCCAAGGAAATACTTTAACGTTCCCAAGTCCTTGATTTGAAACTCGGTTGCAAGGCTTTTCTTGAGATCAGTTAGACCTACCTCATCATCACCTGTGAGAATAATATCATCAACATAGACAATCAAGATAGAGATTTTATTATTCTCAGAGTGTTTATAAAATATAGTATGGTCAGCTTGACTTTGAAGAAACCCATAACCAGACACAACTTTTCCAAACCGTTCGAACCAAGCTCTTGGAGACTGTTTAAGGCCATATAGAGATTTCTTTAACCTGCAAATTCTATTACTTCCAAGTTCCTTTTCAAAACCTGGTGGTAAATGCATAAACACTTCTTCCTCAAGGTCGCCATTGAGAAAAACATTTTTCACATCAAGTTGGTAGAGAGGCCACTCTGAATTAGCTGCAAGAGACAACAGTACTCGAATAGAGTTAATTTTAGCAACTGGGGCAAACGTTTCCTGATAATCAATCCCATATGTTTGGGTGAAGCCTTTAGCTACTAATCGGGCTTTATATCTCTCAATACTACCATCTGCATTGCATTTTATGGTAAACACCCATTTACAACCCACTGGTTTCTTGTCCTTTGGCAACTCTACTATTTCCCAAGTCCCATTTTGTTTTAGAGCATTCATCTCCTCCATAACTGCTACTTTCCAATTTGGATCTTCTAAAGCCTCATGTATATTCTTTGGAACAAACAAATTATTTATCCTAGAGGTGAAGGCTTTATGACTATTTGACAAATTTGGATATGACATGTAGTTTGCAATAGGATATTTGGTACAACTTCGAGTACCTTTTCTAATAGCTATGGGCATATCAAGATCAGACACAACTGGTAAAGTATTTTGAATATTTGAAGTAGGAATGGAAGAAGAATTTCCAGATTTTCCAGTTTCAATCGTCGAAGTCTCAGATTGGTTCTGTGAAGGATCAACTATTTGGTCTTGCTTTCTCTGATTGAATTTTCTTCTAGTATAAAACTTAAACTCAGGAACTTGATCAGTAGGATCATTATGTAGTATTTCTCCCCCTGATTGAGAAGATTCTATACTTGGCACCAAAGGACTAATATCATCAGGACAAATAAGGTTAGGAAGAGGAGTAGAAACATCCCAAAAGTTATCTTCCAAATTTGGTTTCTCCCCCTGAAGAGAACTTTGGGTAAAATATGGTTGATTTTCTAAAAAAGATACATCCATGCTCACAAAACATTTTTTTGTCTGAGGATCAAAACATTTATAGCCTTTTTGATTTGAAGAATAACCCAAAAAAATGCATTTAACTGCTCTATGATCAAGTTTTGACCGAAAGTGACTAGGGATGTGAACATAAGTAGTACACCCAAAAACTTTGAGAGGTAAATCAGAATATAAACGAGATTGTGGAAAAATATTTTTAAAGCAATCAATGGGAGTTTTAAAATTCAAGATCTTACTAGGCATTCTATTTATTAGATAGGTAGCTGTGAGAATTGCTTCGCCCCATAAATATTTTGGAACATGCATGGAAAACATGATAGCACGAGCTACTTCAAGTAAATGTCTATTTTTTTCTTTCAGCAACACCATTTTGTTGAGGAGTATCTCGACAAGTAGATTGGTGAACTATACCTTTATCTTTTAAAAACTCACCAAAAGATTCATTAAAATATTCAGTTCCATTGTCAGAGTGTAAAATGCAAATTCTGGTTTGAAATTGAGTTTCGATCATATTGTAAAAATTTCTAAAGATGTCTTTCACCTCAGATTTCTTTTCCATTAAATACACCCAAGATAGACGAGTATGATCGTCAATAAAAGTAACAAACCATTTTTTCCCACTATGAGTCCTAATTTTAGAGGCACCCCAAACATCACTATGAATTAAATAAAACGGTTTGGAAGCTTTGTAAGGTTTAGGTAAATAAGTGGAACGATGATTTTTTTGCTAAAATGCAACTTTCACAAGAAAAAAAGGAGCAATCAAATCCTTTAAATAAATTTGGAAATAAATGCTTGAGATAAGGAAAGCTAGGATGTCCTAACCTAAGATGCCAAAGCATAATTTGTTCTTTACCAGAAAGAGAACTAATACTACTGAAACCCTGAGTTATTTTATTACTAAAAGAACGTTCATCAAAGTAGTAAAGGCCATCAAGCATCCTAGCACTCCCAATCATCTTCTCCGATTTTTGATCCTGAAGAATACAATGAGATTCAAAGAATATAACACGACAATTAGAATCTCTTGAAAGTTTGCTGACAGATAAGAGATTACAGGCTAATTTTGGAACATGTAAGACATACTGTAAAGAAATATGTTCAGTCAATTTAATAGTTCCTTTTCCTGCAACGGAAGAAAAACTGCCATCTACGATTCGAATTTTTTCATTAGAATGAGAAGGAGAATATGAGGTAAAAAAGTGAGAGGTACTAGTCATATGGTCAGAAGCTCCGGAATCGATAATCCACGGAGAAGAAGTGCCACAAGAAAAAGTTTGAGGATAATTACCTGTTTGTGCCAATGAAACACAAGAATTATTAGATGATAAATTAGTTGGTAGCAATTTTAGGGTTTGATGAGCTTGCTCCTTAGACATGACAAGTAAATGGGAAATAATAAAGTATAAACCAGACCAAATAAACCAAAAACTGAACCAAATAACCACTGCACCAGACCAATGAACCAGATTGTGAAACAGACCGGTGAACCAATGAACCAAACTATTGAACCAACCCAAAAATAGATTTGGTACCAAGATAGTCGTGCGATGTCACAAAGAAATAACACGAGTGTACGACTTGCAGACGCGAAGAAACTCCCTGAGCAAACGGCGGCAAACTGACGGACTAGTAAGCAGGGAGCCAATCCGATGAGGTGAGCGGCAGGAGTCGTGAGTGTTCGGGTCACAGGTGCGGTTGACGGCGACGAGTTGCAGATGCGAGTGTGCAGGTCGCAGATTCGGTGAACGACGGCGTTGTGTTGCGTGGGTCTCTAAGTCGTGAATGAGGCAGCGGGTCGTGATATGCTTCGTTGCACGCCTGAGTCTGAGGTAATCGTCGGCACCGTTGGATGGGCGGTGGCGACTTGGCGGCGTAGGAGGCGAAAGTGGCGACAGAAAGACCACGAACGGCGGAAGTAAGATGCACCGATTAAGAACGGTGGCTAGGGTTCCGGCGTTGGTGGCTAGGGTTTCTAAGGTAGAGTTTTTAGGATGGCTAGGGTTTAAACCTGCTCTGATACCATCTTAATTTTAGGAGAATAATAGTCTCTTATTCAAATATTAACAACCTAGGTCTTCTTATATAGGAGAAAGACCTATTACAATAAAGGAAAGAATAAAGGCAATAATGACTGAATATTAACAAATAATATTTACACAATTATAGAAACTAGAAATTCCAATAGGTGGTTTTATCATGAATGACAAAGCTTAGTCTGGAGTAAGATAGTGAAGAGAGTACGACTTCAGAACCAAAATAAGTGGTTTCATTTTAGTTAGAGTTTTCTTGTTCCTATTTAATAATTTGCTTCCCCTTTACCCTCCAAAACTTTTGTAGGTGGAGCTTTATGCTGACTATGATATAAAGATGCTGCTTCCTTTTCTTCGTAGTAGTCAACATTATACACTTGAAAAGGTTAGATCTGTTGCTGTTTTTTTTTTTTTTGAGACAAGATCTGTTGCTGTCTATAGTGGTTATTCTTTGTTTGTTTATGACTTTGTGAGCATAATCTCAGGCATATGAGATTTGCATTAAAAAAAATCTTTTGAGGGAGCAAGTCTTTATTCTTGGAAGAATGGGGAACGCAAAACAAGCCCTTGCTGTCATCATTGATAAATTAGGAGATATCGAAGAGGTACTTGCACTATTTTCAGACGGAAGGCAGTCCCAGCTTTGAGCTTTCAAATAGAAACTTCACACTTCCATTTGAGATCTCTTTTCACTTTTGGAATCTGGTAAGGAACTGGTCATAAAACCTTGTTTTTATCATGGACAGGCAGTGGAGTTTGTTAGCATGCAGCATGATGATGAACTTTGGGAAGAATTAATAAAGCTATGTCTTCACAAGGCTGAAATGGTATCAATCAATCCTCTTCGCTTGCAGACTAACTTGCTACCTACCAATTTATTTTAAATGGGTTTGTCCTCCATAATTGACAGGTTGGCATGTTGTTGGAACACACAGTCGGCAATCTAGACCCTCTTTATATTGTCAACGTGGTTCCCAATGGTTTAGAGATACCTCGGTTTGTGTCAATTTCTGCTTTCATTAGTTTTCAACTGTTTTGTTTTATATCTGTTGTCTTTCTATTGCAAGTGGCATATTTCCCTCTAAAATGTTCTGTGCTTCCTTTCATTTGGATAATTTTTATTTATTCATTTTTAATGCTGTCCATCCTAGAATTACATTAGTGGTCCCTTAGAACTAGTCAAGGTACTTCTCGAAATTAGGAGTTTTTATTTATTTATAGAATTAAATTAGTAGTGCCTTTGATAGGATTCTGTAGTTGCTCCACCTTTCTTATATTCTATCTTAGTGCTTCTTCTTAGACCTCTTTGATAGGATTATGTAGTTGCTTCACCTTTCTTATAATCTTTTTTTTTTTTTTGAACGACCTTTCTTATATTCTTAATTTTGGTAGCTCTTGTATTTTAATAGCTGCTGTTACTTGCAAAAAGTAATAAAGAAAACCACTTGGGATCAGGTCTCAACATTTTTATTGAATCAGCTAGAAATTTCATCAGTCTGTCGATAATGTCTATATGTTTATTGATAATGTCCATTATATTTATTCTTCTGTGATTGCTTTCTGCACAATTCAAAGTTTACTATTTATCCAGTTAATATTGTGTAATGTGCTCATGCTCTCATTCTATATGATCACCGTTTTAAGTTGGTCCAAGCCGTTTATTAGTTGATTGTTGAGGCATTAAAACTGGGTTATTATCTATCTTGGGCTATATACTTCCAGATAATTTTCTCAAAATTTTCAATTGTTTGACATGTTTAGCAACGAGTAATGGAAAATAAGCATACCAACTATCAATTATGTTACCAGATTATAGGTCGTGCCCGAATTAAACAAATTAAACACATAGGATTAGATATATCTTTACATTTGGATGTACATGTGGTCTAAAATCTCTCTTATTTCTATTTCAGCCTTAGGGATCGGCTAGTTAAAATCATTACTGATTACAGGACGGAAACCAGTCTTAGACATGGATGCAATGATATTTTGAAGGTATTTTCATGCTAGACAAGTTTTGTTGCTTTACTAGAACCGAACCTTGTGCTGGCCGATAGTAATGTGTGATTTTCAACAGGCTGACACTGTGAATCTATTGGTTAAGTACTACAATGAGGCCAGACATGGAATTTACTTGAGCAATGAAGAAGATGAATTACGTGGGAAACGGAATGGAAATAAGGTTTCTCAGCCAATTCAGAAATCTTTGAGTGTTAGAGTGATGGAGGTTAAGTCGAAAACTCGTGGAGGTGCTCGATGCTGCATATGTTTTAATCCCTTTTCTATACAAAACATGTCAGTCATTGTGTTCTTTTGCTGTCATGCGTACCATGAGACTTGTCTCATAGAATCTATCTCCAATCTTGATGCTAAGAAAGGGACTGGAGAGACCCGGCATGACTCGGCATCTGACTACGATTACAATAATGGAGAAATAGAGGACGACGATGAGGATGATACAGATGTGGACGGTCCTAGAATGCGTTGTATCTTATGTACTACTGCTGCTTCCAAGAGTTGAAAGCACTTCGTTTGCATATTTGCGGTCATGGTTTTCATTATTTTTCTTCCTCTTTGGGCTTCTTCTAATGCGTTTATTCGCATGCAGGTATGTACAGGGCTATCATCTCTTGCTTGCATTGTCATTTATATTTTTCTTTATCAAAGTTTGTATAATTAAGGTTGGGAGATTTTGTTTTGATTGTCAGAGCGATTTTTATTTAATATAAAGCTTTAAGTTTATTCTGGGGTTTGGAATTGAGATGTACGAGTATACTTGGTCGAGTTGGGTTAAGTGATTTATGGGTTGAGGGTGATTGGCAGTTGTATTTTTTGTTTCAACTCCAATTCTTATGAGAACTGTATCTTTTTATGATGTCAATAATACAAGAATCATATTTGTGACAAATATGACATCAAAGGTTTTCTTTTGTGTTTTTTTTAGTTCAAAAACATTTTGATGTGGGGATTCAAATCTCTAACCTCTTAGTTAAGAGTATATGCCAATTACCATTGAGTTATGTTGGCTTTAACAATATGACATCAAAGATTGTTTTGTTAATAAATGAGTTAGGTTAGAATTGACATATATAATCGGTGATTTTATAGGTTTTTTTTTTTTTTTTTTTTTTTTTTTTTTTTTTTTTTTTTTTTTGAGTTCAACAATATTTGGAGTGGAGTATTTGAATCTCTAACCTCTCAAGAGTATACACTAATTACCTCGATATAAGCTCACTTTGGCATAGGTTTAGTAATTTGATTACATGTTATTTCTTTGACAAGTATTATCAATTAGCCTATATTTTAGTAATCCTTAAATCTTGGTATTGTTTGAAATTGTGTTCTTTAACAAAGTTCAATATTTAATAAAAATTCTCAATTTTTATATGCTATAAAAATATTTATGGGGGATAACCCAGAGCAAATTAAAACAAGTGAATTAGACACCATTTGATAACCATTTGTTTTTTGGTTTTTGAAAATTATGCTTGTTTTCTCCCAATTTCCTTACAACGGTTTTTATCTTTGTTAAGGACAAATTTGAATTCCTAGTCAAATTTTAAAAACAAAAACAAGTTTTTGAAAATTACTTTTTTTAGTTTTCAAAATCTGATACGGTTTTTGAAAACAATGGAAGGATATTTATAGAAAAACAAGGAAACTTGTGGGTAAAAGTAGTGTTCATAGACTTAATTTTCAAAAACCAAAAACAAAATGGTTATCAAACGAGAGCTTAATCAATAGGAAGATTAATTAATAATTGTTATAAATATTTTTGCCTATCTAAGTATAGATGAAGGCATGTATCTTCAACAAAATGGTCACTTCCACATGTTGAAAAAAAAGAAAAAAATGATATAAATATTTTTTAAAGTACTATGGAAGTTGGTCATCCATTTAGGTAAACTAATAAAGAACCTATGCAATGCATGTAAAAAAATTATAGTTCTAATTTAAAGTACAAAAGTGAAAATAAAAACAAATTAAATAGTTATCTCTTGACACTGTCATCAATAGTACTTGGAAGGAGAAAAGTCCATATATTTGTTTTATAAAAATAGAGAGGTACATTCATTAATAGTATAGAGTAAATTGAAAATTGAAAAGCAATTTAGTGGTTCACTATCTTGAACCAACTCGCTTCATTTTTTTTTTTTTTCAATTCTAATACATACTTAAAAGAATGAGATAAAATAGACATATATTTAAAATTTGGAGAGCAAAATGAGGAGATAAAACGTCTCCATATATCCACTTTTATGATCTAGTTTTTTAGCACGTGCGATGCACGTTTGTTTATCAAATTATTCTTATTTTTTCTTATAATAACCAAATAATTCCATGGAAAATAGGAATGAGAGATTAATTATTAATATAATATGATATAGGGTAAAATACCTTTTTGGTCCCTCATGTTTGGGGTTAATGTCTAATAGGTCCCTAGGTTTTAAAATCGAACAATTAAGTCCTTACTGTTTCGGAAATGGTTCTATTGGGTCCCTCCATCGTTAATTTTTTTAACGGTGCTGACGTGGCACGTTAAATTAATAAAATATTGATTTTCAATTAAAATAATAAATAATTAAAAAAATCTCTCTTTCTCTCTCCTCTCTCCCACCACAAAAACCCACCCTTCCTTTCCCTTGCTGCTGTCGCCGCCCTTGCCATCACCCTCGTCGCCGCCGCCCTATTGTTATCGTCGTCGCCGTCGAAGAGGACGGATGGTGAATCTCGATGGAAGGAAGCTGGGGGTCGAGGTATAAGGCAGGATTCCGAAGCTGCTGCTGAGGATCCATGGAGAAATCTCGAAGTGGGATAGAGAAATTTTGGGAAATGGAAGCTCGGAGGTTGGGTAGAAGATTCTCAACCTGAAATCGATCCATTTCGTTTCAATTCGAAGGTCAAATATCGAGATGATGAGTTCACCCGTGAGCCAAATTGTCGAAGCATCGGCTCTCCGCCATCGCCTCTGTAAGGTTCATGCAACCAAAAATTCCAGATAAATCCGGATCAATCCATTTTACTTTCCAGCTTTAATCGTCAATTGGAAATTGAAGGTCACTGTTTACTATGGTTCAACCCCTCTTTTCATATTTCTTCTTCCACTTATTCAATTAGCTTTTGATCCTACTTTCCCCTAGTTGATAATTTTTCCATGGAGTGACAGATGATCACAGATACTCATTCACGAGAGACTTATTTTCTGATTGAATCTGATCTATTGGGTTTCGCATGTGTTTTGTTTTAATCTAGAGATATGAGTTGTTATAGAAAATCGAAGTTTGCATTTGATGCATTTCGAAACTTGTCATCGAAGATTTTCCCCAAAGATGTAACTCAAGATGCTAGATCAAGGATTTCAACAGTGGGTATTCGTTTACGGCTGGAAAAATGCTTAATTTATATGGGTTTCAATCGGCTTCTCCAATTGTACAAAGATTTGGAAGACAAGTTAGAGAGAATAGGAGGCTATACAATCCCTTCTTCGATGATTCCAAGAGATTTTACTATGTCGATCGCAACCGCATCCAGCATTTTAAGCCCAGACGACCTCACCGATGGTTTCAAGATCCGAGAAAGGGAAGGAATTGAAAGGACGAAGGAAGGAGAAACAAAGAAGAAAGAAGGGAAAGAAGAGGAGGCGGTGGTGGGAAAGAGAGAGAAAGAATGGGAGGCGACGGGAAGGAAGGGAAAGAAAAAAGAAGGCGGCGGGCGGAGGGGAGGTGGCGGCAGCGGCGACAGAAACTGGCGAAAAGAGGAGAGAGAGAGGGAATAAAACCAAAGGATAGAGAGAGGAAATAAAACACTGAGGAGAGATAGGCAAGGATGTTTTCGTGGGAAGAGAGAGAGGAAAGAGAGTGAGAGATTTTTATTTTATTTTTTTAATTTTATTTTATTATTATTTTAATTTAAAAATATTATTTTATTTTTTTATCGTGCCACGTCAGCATCTATTAACTGCCACGTCAGCACCGTTAAAAAAATTAACGTTGGAGGGGCTCAATAGAACTATTTCTGAAACAGTAGAGACTTGATTGTTTGATTTTGAAACTTAAGGACCTATTAGACACTAACTCTAAACATGAGGGACCAAAAAGGTATTTTACCCTATGATATAATTTAAAATTTTATAATATGTAATTTTGATTGCTTGCGAAATGCAAGTTATTTACCCTCTAAATTTAGGCTAAAAGAAGGCGAAAAGAACCTCCAATGGGTTATCTTAGCGCATAAAGAAATGAAAAGTGCTTTGATATAAGCGGCAGGCTATATTTGTGTATGCGATAAGAAATTATAAATACAAAGCGCTAACGCAACTAATCTGGTCGTTTTAAGTATCTTTTTCAGCGCAGACACACTTTCCAAGATGATCAAGAGACAGAAAAAGATGGATGAAAAGACAGCGCCGGCGCAGCCAGAGCAAGTAGGCGAAAAAGGAGATTAGAAAGGTGCAAGTGGCCTAATGATGATTAAACGCTGACACAACTAACGCAAGTGGACTTGCAAGTTGGTCGTTGGTGACTTAAGCAGATTACTTGGAGAAGTTAGCTTCCCTTGCCTATAAATAGAAGCCACCTGCTCAAAGGAAATCATCATTATCATACCATTCGACCAAGAGAGAAATGAGGAGAATAGAGGAGAAGAAACTCACGAAGGAACTGTAGAAATTTGTGAATGGGAGCATACTTGTGTGTACATGTATTTCTGTTTTGCTCACATGAGCTAAATCTTCTCTTCAAGGCTTAGCGCAAGCGCCTCATGCGGTGATAAGTACAACCTGTAAGCGCACATTTTGGTTTAATTGAAACATTGATTGATTTCTACTTAGTTGTATTAATCTTTTCATTGCTAATTCCCGCTTGGCCAGCCAGATGCGATATCAATATGATAAATCCTTGACAGGTAATGCATATGGATCTCTAAGTAGAACAAGTTAGCGCATGCCATGTAGTTTTGGTAGCATTTAATCATTACCACTAAAAGATATTGCATGCTTGAGCTTCGATTGCGTTGTGACTAACGCAACCCCTTGTAAGTATTAAGAGAACTAAACTTCACGCATGAACTAGTCAAAGAAGCATTTGTTAGTTTATTGTCAAAACGCATAAGGAGTACCGAAGGGAAACTTAATGATTTTTTCTCGCTTAGGCATTAATGGATCAATTAATCAAA
Organism: Luffa acutangula; assembly: GCA_036850905.1. Classification (NCBI taxonomy): domain Eukaryota; kingdom Viridiplantae; phylum Streptophyta; class Magnoliopsida; order Cucurbitales; family Cucurbitaceae; genus Luffa; species Luffa acutangula. The sequence goes on along the minus strand of CM072089.1, from coordinate 24,271,834 downwards.
ATTAGCGCTACAAGTCTCTTATAAACGCATGAGGTTGCTACCGCAACAGCCTTGATACTTTTCGCATTAAACTCCTTTCCTCAATTTATATTATTCATTTTCTTCCTACAAAAACATTTATTGTTCAAACTATATCAAGCATTTTTTTTTCTTACGTCGCACTTTGAGAGATTAAATCAGTGAATATATATACTTTTGTTCCATTTCCCTATGGATTCGACCCTGAACTCATCAGGTACTACTTGATTTAGTCAGTTTATTACTTGGATTGATTTAAATCTACGACTACTATACCAATTACACTGACAACCAATCAAATTTTCGTTTCATAAACTTGTTAATACCTATCACATTTTTATTTAACAATAACATGTATATTACATATATATATATATATTTGTATAATAAGTTTTATTTAGAATTAGAAATAATTTTTTAAAAAAAATCATTAAAACCAAAGGTGTTAAGGCATTTTGTAAGATATATATTGTTGAATTAAAGGTTAGAAGTTTGAACTTCCACCTTGACATTAAAGAAAAAATATAAAAAAATAATTAAAAAAAACTGTAGTAGGTTTAAAATAACATTAAAAAACAATAGTTAAGAAAAATCAAAGCTCTCTATATGTATCCTTAAAATTGCAGGTTAGTTTCTACTAAAAAAATCGATTATTCAACTTCATCAAATTAAAATTATAAACTTCCAAACTTACAAATTGCGATGTAGATTTGATCTATGCAACTCTTTATAAACTTGAATGTATAAGGTATGTCATCCTAAAAAAAATGTATAAGGTAGTCTAGAATTTTTTTCAATATTAGAGAGGCTTCGTAAAGAAATTAAAAATAACTAAAACAAAAAACAAAATTTATGGGTTTTTTTTTTAAAAAAAATATTACAATTTTTTTTTGGAATTTCAAATTTAATTCGATTATTTATTATTTATAGTGAAAATCCTTTAATTTTTTAGAAACAAAAAATACCACCTTTTTATTTATTATTTGAGAAATAAATAATACCAATTTTTTCATATTCTAACTTTTTAAATTCCTCTATTTATTATGGGTTTTTTTAGCCATTATTTATTTATTATGGTTGATAATGATTTACTTATTATTATTTAAATAATTAAAAATTTATATTTAATGGAGGGGGAGAGATTTTAGGGGAAGGTGGTGAGGATGAGAGTGGAAATTTTATTAGAATGAACTTTAATGTTTTTGTGGTTACCGTTCTTTCTTTTCTTTATTATTTTATTTTTTTTCCATGAAAAAACAATTTATGGGAACCATTTTTTAGTGAAGATAGTGAAAGAAAATTAAAGTTAAATAATAGTATTTCAATCTACAAATTTATAGACTCTTGTACTCCTCCAACTTAAGGGAGTCAGTTTTTCTTTTTAATTTTGAAATTTTACTTTAAGGATAGTTTACCGTTTAAGTATTGCACTAAAAAAGAAAAGTTAACATTGTAAAAAAAAAAAAATTGTACTAAATTCAATTGTTAAAGAAAAATTGCAATAATAAAAATTCACATATTTTCATTAATTAATGTGTAAGGTTTAGGGTTTATGTTGATGCAATGGTTGTAAAGTTAGAAATAAGGGTATGAACAAATTAATCCACTTCATTTTATATTAAAAAAAAATAATTATATGGAGTAAAAAAAAATCTAACAAAATTAGCATGTGTTTTAATTTTAAATTCTTAAAAAGTTGTCATAAGTTCCTTCCGTTTTACAAATAGATAAATTTATTTCATTATTAAATGTTAGTATAATTTTAAAAATGGTAAATATTAAAATAAATTACTATTAACAATAAAATCAAGTTAATGGACGTTTTTATACAAATAGGTATGATTTTTCTTTTGGGAAAAATACACTTTTGGTCCCTGAAGTTTGGGTTAAGTTACACTTTAGTCCTCGAATTTTCAAACTCAACAAAAATACCCCTGAGGTTTGAGATAAGGAGCAATTTAGTCTCTGCCATCCATTTTTCCGTTAAATCCTAACGGGAGGTGACGTGACACGATTATTTTAATTAAAAAAAAATTAATTTTTAAAATAAAAATAATAAAAATATTATTATTTTATTATTTTTAAATTTTTTCTCCTCTCTCGTATTCTCCTTCTTCATCTTCTTTCTTTTCCTTCTTCCTCCCATTTTTCACTGTTAAAAAAAAAAAAACGAAGGGGGTTTTCCCATTCGATTCCGGCGCCAGAGAGGGAGGAGGGAGGCCCTTATCCTGGTGACACTATGGACAGTGGCGGAGCTACAGTAGGCCGAGCCCCCCTGAAGTTTAAAAATAATGTATATTTGTATATATTTGTTGGCTTTTTTGTGCAATTGTTGGCTTTTGGCTTGGTGGTAGGACCTTACAGTCCCTCTGAACGTCCCCAAGAGCGTGTGTGAGTTCGATTCCAGCTTCATGCGTGTTTTCCAAGCTTTTTTTTCCTTTTAAACCAGCCTGCATGAGTTCGATTCCTGCTCCACGCCTGTTTTCTAAGCCCTTTTTTCCCTTTTCAACCATTTTTTTTTTAATTTTTTATATGCATATTAACGTTTCTTAATGCTTTTTTTTTAAAAAAAAATTATACCAATTTCGTGTGTTTTCTAAGCCTTTTTTTTCCCTTTTCAACCATTTTTTTAATTTCTTATATGCATATTAACGTCTTTTTTTAAAACAAAAAATTATACCAATTTGTGTTTCTTTTTACGATTTTTCTTTGGAGATTGATGTTTTTTTAGTCAACTTTTTTTCTTTAAAGATGGATTTTTTTTCTTTTAAATAAAAATGTGCTTTTATTTTCATAACAATTTAGTCTACATTGTGAAAATTATTACTAAGAATTAACGAGATTTCTTACATATACCTAGATTAATAAACTAATTAGGGACAAAAGTATTTATCAATAAGAAGGACTAAGTAGCTAAATAATAAGAATTGTTACTTAATTTTGAAGGAGGTTTTCATAGTATGTTTACATTGTTATAAATGTTTTTTTAAAAAGACATTGTTATAAATGTTAAAGTTTAAGGTCTAAATTGTTACATATACTAAGTAATAACGACTAAATTGTTATAAATTTGAAATGTACCCTTGGCCAACTTAGCGGTAGTTGGCATGTACCCTTGACCGATAGGTTAAAGGTTTGAATCCCTCCACCGTCAAGTATTGTTGAACTCAATATATATATATCAAGCCCCCCTCCCTAACATAAAGTTATGGATCCGCCACTGACTATGGATACAACCCGCTTTGTATTTTGATACAAACGCAATGATCCAACGCGTTCGTGTAGTTGACATGCGAGTGGGGGTATCCTGTGCAATGAGTTTGCACAAAGATCGAACCTCGAAATAGTGAGCCACTAACTGTAACACCATTAGTTAGATCGATTTTTATTTCACTAGGATGAACTAGGCAACTTGGCCTTAATCCTGAGTGGATTATGGACTCTTGTCCATGAGGCATTATCCTTTGATTTGTACGAGTGAGAGTGGCCTGCACGCCGACTCAATAAGCCTACCATTTTGGGGACAAGATCGAGTGGGGGAGCTGGGAACATAGTCACACAAGATGGAATTCACTCATTCTCAACTTTAGGGTAAGTAGAGGTGTGTTCCCTTAAGTGGTGTCTTCGGGTCTTGAACAATGGGCCCTACCCTCTTTATGGCACGAGAGGGACTTATGTTTGTTGGTTGGACCTCAAACAAGTTGTTCATTAGAGAAGCACTGGTACTTAAGGATGAAGAGGTAGCCCAGGGGTAAAACGGTAATTTGACCTAGCTGGGGTACGAACACACGTGAAGGGCTAACTTGCTGTTGACGGCCGATATTCGTGGACACAGAAATATATCTGCAGTGAGAAGAGTGCAGTTGTGGTTCTTTAGTGGAGTGAACCACAGTTAATGAATATTGATTAAATTGGTTAATGAGTTTAGCCAATTAATTTCATATCGTTGGAGCTTCTGATCTGTAGGTCCATTAGGTGTCGGGGTTTATGTCCTAAAACTCGTGGATAGTAAATGTAACATATTTATATATAAAACTTATTAGAATAATTTTTATTATGGTTGTCGAAAGATTTGTTTAACTATGTTTTTATTTAACCCAAATCCAATAAACTAGAATCCATGGCTATGATATGAATACTTGAACTTTATGTAGTGACATAAAAGTGGATCAGGTTCAAGTACATAGCCTAAACGGTCTATAGTATAGAGATAAGACTGGGTACCTTATCCTAAGAAAAAACTATGTGACGAGGCCCACTTTGTTTTAATACAAACGATGTGATCCTAAATCGTTCATGTAGAGACATCTGAGTGGGGGCGTCCTATGCAAAAGAAGTTTGTATAAGACTGGACCGTGAAATAAGTCACTTTCACTTTATAACACCGTTTACTGTGAAACTGACTATTTCAAAGTGATGACCTAGGTAACTCGATCTTAATCCTGAGCTAACTATGAACTCTTGTTTATTCGGGATTATCCTTTGATTTGCATAGGTGAGAGTGGCCCATAAGCGCCGCTCAATAAACCTGCCACTTTGGGGATAAAACCGGATAGATAAAAAACTTGATGTGGACTTTTCCTAACCGCAAGCGCACGGGTCAAGTAATAATAAAGAGTTCGTAAATACGAGTGTCGTCCTCTGGATTGGATTTTTAAGCAAATCAAGTATTGTGAATAATCTCGCTCAATTTTATTTAGGGATTCAAATAGAATGAGAATATGAATTAATCAACACAAAACTAAAGTAAAAAAGTATGGAAATTCAATTGGGAAAACTACTTAGGGAATTGATTTCGCCGATTTAGTTTAGGATTGATTTTAAGGAATAAGTTATTATGCACAATGAAATTATGAGCCAAAGACCCTTTAATCACAACTACCTCTCCCGAGTATAATTGATTCTCATGCAAATTAACCAACTTGATATCCCTATCTAAGTCTATTAACATGCAAGGCAATGAGATCTTTTAACCAATTCTAAAGTTAATCTAAAACCGTCACGAATTAGAAAATAAACTTTAGTCATGCAATCTTGAGTAAGTCTAAATCAAATCCCCTCTCCCGAGCTAGATTCGAAACTTAAATCATTCAACTAATGGCCAATTAATCGAAAGCATTAAATCAAGATTACAAACATAATAAACATTGCATAACTTAAACCATAAATCAATCCATAAACTTAATCAACTACATCAATCCCTAAGCTACAAGTTTAGCTACTCATGAAAAGAATTACAAGCTTGACTAAACATGTAAAAGCCATAAAATCTAGCTAGAGAGAAGTAAAAGGAAAGGAAACACTTAATGTCGTCGATCCCGGCACGTCCCCGTCTCGATATCCACGCCACCAAGTGAAATTCTCGGTCCTCGTCCTTGCTTCAGCTCCCACAGTAGGTCTCTAGTCGAAATTAGGGTTCAATTCCCTCAATTTGGCCTCCCCCAATCCGTAGCAAGTAAGAAAGATTAAATAGGGAAATTCTGCCGATAGCGTCGAGACGCTGCCTTTTATACGCGCGTTCTGAATAAGGGAAAAAACGGTAGCGTCGGGACGCTTCTTATCACAGTGTCTCGACGCTGTGAGCTTTACGCGCCTAATCTGATATGGAATGTGAGCGTCGAGACGCTCAAGAGCTAGCGTTTCGACGCTAGCCTGCTGTTGATCGAAATTTGACTTTTTTTCTCTTTTACTCTTTTCATTCCTTTGCATCTTTTCACGCCCCGAGCACCCGATTAACTCTAATATGGCATTATAGCTCCAATCAACCATTTCCTACAAAATAAACAATAAAGCACAATAAAATGGCCCAAACATCATAAAAGACTAGCTAAATTAAATAAGTAAAAGTAGCTAGCAATGCTCGCTATCAAATACCCCCAACTTAAGCTTTTGCTAGTCCTCGAGCAAACTACAAATCAAACATACAATGGAAGAATGGATGCAACAATCATAACTCAATCCTCAAGGCTCAAAAGTCAATAACCAAGCAAGCAAGAGACATGCACACAAGGACCAATGAGGGAGACAAATTAAAATTTTTCCAAAATTAACTTGCACAAGCGAGATCTAACTCAACAAGATCAGACTCTACTAGCCCGGGATTGGATTATTAAACTCTCAGCTCATCTTCCTTCTACACTGGCACTAAGGTTTCACTGATGAGTTAATGGAACAAATTAGTTTGTTTTCCTCCAAACTTAGGTGCTTATAATTAACAATTAAATTAAGCGTGTATATGTGGCACTAGCTTTCACACACCCATTGCAGGGACCCTTAACCTGAGATTTCTCTGGTTGGCCTAACTGATCACAACAGGGGTAGCTCTTTTTGCCTAAACTTTGTTAAACATTGCAAACTGTGCACATGCCATGGCATAATAATTTTTCTCTTCAACAGTAACAACAAGAATGATTTTTCTTTATGAGCATAAATAGCATATATTCTTTTCTTTCCTCCTAAGCAAGATCAAACATGCTAATTTGCAAAACATTAACTTTTTAGCTCTTCCCTACACCTATCGAGGTGACAACAAGCATATGAACCCAATAATTCGCTCCTAAGCATTCAAATCCAAATCTAGCCAAGACAAATACTCTACTTATGCAAGCCATCTCCTAGAAAAATTTTAAAAAGTCTCCCTTTTTGGGCACTTATGCTTACAACTCATCACAAGCTTGAAAATTGACAAGAAAGCCTATCCTAGGACATCATAATCATGCAAAAGTAGCATCCAGAAAACAACCATATGCATAATTCAAAGAAAGCTCAAAACTATAGCCCGAACTCAGATGCTCAAGGGCTCCAGAAACATGCTAATCCACCCCCAAACTTAAAATATGCATTGTCCTCAATGTATAAAGAAAATAAGGCATAAACAAGCATGAGAACAATAAAAGAATGACAGGAGTGAACAATACTGGCCTGGAATGATGATGACTTCTTGCTTGAGATCTTGGAATCTTGAAAGCTTGAAAGCAAAGGAGAGAAAGAAAACAAGACCTACAAAACAAAAACAAACAATAAATCAAAAACAAAAGGAAAACACACTAAACGTACTTGGATTGCCTCCCATAAGCGCTTGTTTAACGTCATTAGCTCGACGTGTTGATCGTGCTTCAAGGAGGCTTTTGTTCTGTGAATCCAACAGAGGTGCTCTTTCTTGCACCTTTCCTGTAGCCCATGAAAAGCACTTCATCTTTAGAGTCTTCAACTGCTTTAAAGATTTCTTTTTTCATTCTTGACTCTAATAGTGAGCTCCCTGCGCTCAATATCTATAATCACTCGCCCAGTAGCGAGGAATGGTCGTCCTAATATGACAGGCATCGAAGGATTTTCTATCATGTCCATAACATACAAGTCAATAGGGAGGAAAAATCTACCTACTCTGATTAACACATTTTCTACAATACCAACTGGTCTCACCACAGATTGATCAGCCAATTGGAGCTTTACAGGAGTAGACTTAATCTCACCTATATCTAACTTTTTACACAACGATAGAGGAATGATATTAATGCTAGCACCTAAGTCACATAATGCTCTAAAAGAGTAAGTACCAAAACTACAAGGAACAGAAAAACTCCCTGGATCTACTACTTTTTCAGGTACCTCCTGTTGGACTCGAGTGCTGCATGTGGAAGCAAGATATACAGTGTCAACCTTCTTTTCTTTTCGCTTCTTTGCTAACCACTCCTTCATGAACCTGTTGTACTGGGGCATCTCTAATGCCTCTGCAAAAGGAATATTAATATTCAGATTCATAAAAGCATTCATAAATTTATCAAACTGAACCTGATTGTTCTTTTTCTTCTTTTTCTTTTTCTTTTCCTTGGGAACCAACAGTGTGGGAGAAGGAATAGGAGACTCAAGGTTAGGCTTTTCAGCCTCATCAGATGATGTGTCCTCCTCAGCTTCCCCTGTAGGCGTTTCATAGTCCTCAGATTCAGGTTCCTCTTCAGATTCCTCCTGGTGCACAGTGATTGCCTTACAGTACTCCATCTGAGGTTTCTCTTGTTCAGCTGGGACCTTACCTTTATTCATGGTACTTACAACATTTACCAACTGTCCCAGCTGAGTCTCAATGTTCTTTATGGCTGCACTGTGGCCATTCACTGTGGTGTTGATAGCAATGACTGCCTCCTCTAATTTGGTTGTCCTGTTACTAGACTCTGCAATGAAAGCTCCAACAAGATCTTCTAACTTTTTATTATCATGAGTTTGAGGGGCAAAACCAGGAGGATTAAGAACATTCTTAGTATTAGCATAAGAGAAATTTTCATGGTTCCTATTGTTAGGGTGATAATGTGTAGGTGTAGAACTATTATTATATCCCCTAGAATTGAAATTTGATACATACTGAACCTGCTCGATGGTCTCTTCCTGAGGTCTAGATGCTAAAGCAGCAGCTGATTCAATTGACTGTGCACTCCCTGTACCTGAAAATTTCATAAAGGCATTAGCAAGGGAGGTCATTTGGGCTTGGAGTGCACTTACTTTATCAACCTCAAACACTCCAGCAGAAATCTTTTTAGGTGTAGACCGCTCAGATGGCCACTAATAGCTGTTGGTGGCCATATCCTCTAAAAGTGTGCGAGCGTTTTCCACGGTCTTGGACAACAGAGTCCCACCTGCAGCTGCATCAACAATCGTTTTTGTACTAGGAGTTAAACCATTATAAAACAACTGTACCTGAAGCCAATCGGGGTAACCATGCTGAGGACACTTCCTCAGTAGCTCTTTGAATCGCTCCCAAGGTTCGAACAGCTGCTCATCATATTGTTGTTGGAATGTCCCAATCTCGGTCCTCAGCTTGACCGTCTTTGCAGGAGGGAAAATTTTCTTTAAAAAGGCCTGGACCAGAGCATCCCAGGTGGTGATGCTCCCAGGGGTAATAGACTGCAACCAATCTCGTGCTTTATCCTGCAAAGAAAATGGAAATAAACGTAAACGAATAGCATCCTCAGACACTCCATTAATCTTTACCGTCCCACAAATATCTAAAAATGATTTAAGATGAGAATTTGGATCCTCGGTGGGCGATCCTCTATAAGCACAATCTCGAGCCATCTGAATGAGACCGGTCTTCAGCTCAAAGTTGTTGGCATTAATCGGGGCATAGACAATCCCCGACTGTTGCCCCTGAAACACAGGCTGAAAATAATCTCTAATAGGCCTAGGTTCCTCAAGTGGATTTTGGTCTGCCATTTGAATAATTTCTCTATTTTCCCTTCGAAGCCTATGAATTGTTCTTTCTATCTCGGGATCAAATGGTATCACTTCTCTACTACTACGCATGCAAAATTAAAACTACCCTAAAAAGAAAAGAGAAACAATTATGGAAATAAATAAAGAAAAGAAAACAACTAATTTAAGTATGGAAAATATAATCTAGAAAAGGAAACAAAGTAACCTAATATGGAATGCAAAAATAAATATGGCAAAATGCAAATAAGGAAACTAACCAACAAGGAAAACTAAACTAAAAAAGAATAACAAGAAACAAATATGGAAAAGATTATACAACTTAAAAGAAAAACTAAACTAGAAAAACAAATATGGAAAGAAAAACAAATAAGGAAAAAAAATGCAATCAACCTAAAAAATAACAATACACCCTAAATTAAGATCAAACAATTTTTCCACAATATAAATCTAGCTAAATGTGCCAATCTCCGGCAACGGCGCCAAAAACTTGATGTGGACTTTTCCTAACCGCAAGCGCACGGGTCAAGTAATAATAAAGAGTTCGTAAATACGAGTGTCGTCCTCTGGATTGGATTTTTAAGCAAATCAAGTATTGTGAATAATCTCGCTCAATTTTATTTAGAGATTCAAATAGAATGAGAATATGAATTAATCAACACAAAACTAAAGTAAAAAGTATGGAAATTCAATTGGGAAAACTACTTAGGGAATTGATTTCGCCGATTTAGTTTAGGATTGATTTTAAGGAATAAGTTATTATGCACAATGAAATTATGAGCCAAAGACCCTTTAATCACAACTACCTCTCCCGAGTATAGTTGATTCTCATGCAAATTAACCAACTTGATATCCCTATCTAAGTCTATTAACATGCAAGGCAATGAGATCTTTTAACCAATTCTAAAGTTAATCTAAAACCGTCACGAATTAGAAAATAAACTTTAGTCATGCAATCTTGAGTAAGTCTAAATCAAATCCCCTCTCCCGAGCTAGATTCGAAACTTAAATCATTCAACTAATGGCCAATTAATCGAAAGCATTAAATCAAGATTACAAACATAATAAACATTGCATAACTTAAACCATAAATCAATCCATAAACTTAATCAACTACATCAATCCCTAAGCTACAAGTTTAGCTACTCATGAAAAGAATTACAAGCTTGACTAAACATGTAAAAACCATAAAATCTAGCTAGAGAGAAGTAAAAGGAAAGGAAACACTTAATGTCGTCGATCCCGGCACGTCCCCGTCTCGATATCCACGCCACCAAGTGAAATTCTCGGTCCTCGTCCTTGCTTCAGCTCCCACAGTAGGTCTCTAGTCGAAATTAGGGTTCAATTCCCTCAATTTGGCCTCCCCCAATCCGTAGCAAGTAAGAAAGATTAAATAGGGAAATTCTGCCGATAGCGTCGAGACGCTGCCTTTTATACGCGCGTTCTGAATAAGGGAAAAAACGGTAGCGTCGGGACGCTTCTTATCACAGTGTCTCGACGCTGTGAGCTTTACGCGCCTAATCTGATATGGAATGTGAGCGTCGAGACGCTCAAGAGCTAGCGTTTCGACGCTAGCCTGCTGTTGATCGAAATTTGACTTTTTTTCTCTTTTACTCTTTTCATTCCTTTGCATCTTTTCACGCCCCGAGCACCCGATTAACTCTAATATGGCATTATAGCTCCAATCAACCATTTCCTACAAAATAAACAATAAAGCACAATAAAATGGCCCAAACATCATAAAAGACTAGCTAAATTAAATAAGTAAAAGTAGCTAGCAATGCTCGCTATCAATAGCTGGGGACATAGTCCTGCAAGATGGAATTCACTTCTACCCGTCTTTAGGGATAGTAGAAAGGTTGTTCTCTTAAGTGCTGACTCCAGAATGTGAACAAAGGCACGCCACCCTCTCATTGGCTTGAGAGGTTTTAGGTTTCGTGGTCGGACCACAAACCAATTGTTCATTAGGGACTCACTGGAGACTTAAGGAACAAGAAGTGCTATAGGGGTAAAACTGACTTTTTGACCTAACTATAGTAACGAACAACCTGTGAAGGATTGACTTACTGATCACGGTTATATCGAGTGGACAGAAATATATCTACAGTGAGGGGAGTTCAGCTACGGGCTATAGTGGAGTGTCTCGTTAGTTAAACGAATGTTGGTTAACAAGGATTGAAAGAGTTCAACCGGTTAATCTCGGATCGTTGGAGCCTATGATCTGTAGGTCCATTAGGTCCCCCTGCTAGCTCAAACGGATTAAACCTTAGAACAGAGTGATGAAAAAGTTTGAAAACGTTCAAATTTGTTTTTTGGGAGATATCGCTAATTATATTCGATATAATTTAGCATAATAGTCTAATGGTTGTATTAAACTATATATTGAGAGAGACGAAAATATTTAAATATGATTTAAATATTATAAATATGTATTCGATACGTATTCAGTTTAAAATTGAATAATGATTCAATTTTGTCGTAATTTAAGAGATATCGGGTTTTGTGGAATCATTTGATGGTTGATATTAAATAATTAAAATGTTTAAAGTTAGTTTAATTTTATTCAAAATGAATTGAATGAATTAATTTGTTTTAAAATTAAATAAGTGGATTTAATCAGAATGATTTATGAAATTCATTTTATTTCAATTTAAATCCAAGAGGTGATTAACAACCATTTGCCACCAAACCCATGATATCAACACCTTCATTATGTGTTGTCTTCCTTTTAAGAATTCAAGTGCCATGAATCCTCTTTATATATATGACCAAGAGGTGGAATGAAGAGTATGGCTTGCTGAAGAAAAGAAAGTGGAAAAAGACACAAAATGTTCTCCATAGCCGTGAGTTCCAAGCTCTCAAATACCCATAACTTTCTCTCTCAAATTCATCATGCTCGGGTTCCCACAAGCCCGTTCTAAGGCCGGAGAATAGCGGGGAAGATCTCGGTGGTCGTCCATGTCAAGTTCGTGAAGAGAAACATCCAACGAAACGGTTGAATTCGGAGCTCCAAGAGGTTTGTTGTTCTTGCTCTGTTTTTGTTCTTATTCAAGCATGTTTTTAATCCTCAAAATTAATGAAAATCGGTGCCTAAGATCTGCTAACGCTTCCACTCGAGTGTTCTTCACTCCATCATTAGGTCCCACCGGTAGCTCTACAAGGACGTTTAGGTAAATTTCTAAGAGTGAATTGAATATTCGAAGAGGTTCGAATATTAAGTTAAAATATGAATTTGTTTCATATTTAAAACTATAGGTTATAATAAATGCACATATGATGTATATTAATTCTATAGTTCATATGAGAGAAATATAATTGAATATATGATATTTAATTATAATATTAATTAATTGGTGAATTAATTAATATTTTTTGTTTAATTTAATTTAATTAAATTTTGGTTTAATTAAATTTTATTAAAACTATAGGATAAATGGAAGTGTTGCATAAATATGTTTATACAAATTACATTAAATTGAATTAAGGGTTAATTTAATTTAAAAGGTTAATTAATATTATTTAATTTTTTCCCATCAGTTAGGTTAACTGATGGAAACGTGTCTTCCATCTTATGTGTGGGTTGAGAGGCTTTTTAGGAGCAGTTTTGGCTTCTTTACAGGGAATCCATTCATTCAGTTAAAAGACTCTCTCTCTGAAACCCACAAAAAAAAGCTCTCTCTCATCCCAAGAATTCTCTGCAACTTTTTCCTAAGAGTACAGAGACCAAAAACTCACCAATTCCCTTAGAGATATTGCTCCCACAAGCTCCCAACGTGCAATCCTTTACGAGGATATCGATGTGAACAAGTGGTGGTGTTCGTGATGAATTTCCAGCGAGATCAAGGACCTCTTGCTGCTGTTTTTTAGAGCAATTTGAAGGAAAATTGGCAAATCGATCAAGAATTTTCACTTACGGTAGGTATTTCTTGATCTAGGATCATTAGGATCCAATTTATATTAGATCTAGATTCTTCCTAATGTTTTTAAAGCATGTTTTATATAGTTTTACAGCATGATTGGTTTATATTATTCTGCTGTAAAAGTACTTTGCGAATTGTATCGGTATTTTAATCTAGAGAAAAACACACTATGGTTTTAGGATTTTTCCGCTGCATTGGGGTTTTATCCCTACAAGCTCAACCTAAGGCAAAAGAGATGGTTGGAGTTGGTGAAGGATTGTGACTATGAAATCAATTATCACCCCAATAAAGCTAATGTTGTAGCAGATGCTCTTAGTAGGAGAGCATCAAGCGTGGCGTCGTTGGTTTCGACTCAGAGCCCCTTGCTAGTAGAGTTGGATCGGGTAGAGATCAAGCTAGTAGTGGCGGATGTTTCAGCCTTGTTGGCTCAGCTATCTGTGGTTCCTAATTTAAGGCAGCAAATCGCTGAAGCATAGAGGAAAGATCATGAGATTGTCAAGTTGTTGGAGAAGGTACGTCAAGGAGATTTTACCCTCTCCAGTGACTCAGCCTTATTGTATCAAGGAAGATTGTGTGTGCTCGAGGATTTCCCATTGAAGAAGTTGTTGTTGGAAGAGGCGCATAATACTCATTTCTCAGTACATCCTAACAGTACCAAGATGTACAAGGACCTCAAGGAGCATTATTAGTGCCATGACATGAAGAAGGAGATTGCCCAGTTTGTCAGTAAGTGCCTGACTTGCCAGCAAGTGAAAGCGTTGCGGTAAAGACCTGCTGGGTTGTTGCAACCGTTGGAAATCTCAGTCTGGAAGTGGGAAAAGATGTCCATGGACTTCATTGTTGGTCTGCCGAGGACATTGAAGGGCAACACAATGATTTGGGTTGTAGTTGACCGATTAACCAAGTCAGCTCATTTCATCCCTGGTAAGGCAACTTATTCAGTGGAAAAGTGGGCAGAGCTATACTTGAAGGAGATTGTGAGACTGCATGGTGTGCCGGTATCTATTGTATCTGACTGAGACCCTCGCTTCACATCCACCTTTTGGCAAAGTTTGCAGAAGGCTCTCAATACTCAGTTAGACTTCAGTACCACATTTCATCCGCAAGCCGACGACCAGACTGAGCGATTGAACCAAATTCTGGAGGATATGCTCAGGGCTTGTGTCATGGACTTCGGAGGTAGTTGGGAGAATCATTTGTACCTGATCGAGTTTGCCTACAATAACAGTTATCAGGCTATGATTGGCAGGCTCCCTACGAAGCCTTGTATGGAAAGAAGTGCATGTCCCTAGTCTAATGAAGCAGTTCAGCAGATAAGAGCAAGAATGCAAGCTGTCTAGAGTAGAGAGAAGAGTTAGGGTTGATGAAAGGCCTAAAGACTTGGAGTTCAGTGTGGGCGATCATGTGTTCTTGCGTGTGGTGCCAATGAAAGGGGTTCTTCGCTTTGGCAAAAAGGGGAAGCTCAACCCTAGATTCATTGGACCCTACGAGATCTTGGAGCGCATCGGGCCTGTTGATTACAGGTTGGCGTTGCCCCCACCATGTTGATTGTGCATGATGTGTTTCATGTATCCATGTTGAGAAAGTACGTGCATGATCATTCGCATGTGTTGAATCTTGAACCCCTGTCGTTGAACGAGGACTTAACGTATGTGGAGAAGCCTATCAAGATCCTAGCCAAGGAAGCAAATTTTTTGAGAAGCAAGACCATCGATTTGGTGAAGGTGCTTTGGAAGAACCATAAAGCAGAAGAAGCTAACTGGGAAAGAGAAGTCAAAATTCGAGCCAAGTACCCGGAGCTGTTTGAGCAGTAGGCTTTTTAAGGTGAGGAGAATGTGACGCCCCATGCATTTCAATGTAATTAATTTCATGAATATAGTCGAATTAAGTGTAATTTTGTTTGGCTTGACTTATGGAGTTATTAAATTTGCACCTAGGCACTTGGGAAATTGTTCTTGAAGTTTAAGAATGGTGTTAAATCGATTCATCCCTAAAAGCTTGTTAAAAAAGAAATTTATCAGTTGGCATTTTTTTAAGGTCAGTCAAGGTGCTAAATTTCCACGTTAATGAGTAAATTTAGCTAATGGTTGGCTAAATTTGGGAATCCAATTTTGGGTGTTGGTTTTATGAGTTTAAGAAAAGAAATTCAAAGGGAAAGAATAAACCAAGCCCTGTAAAAACAGCTCATTAAATCAGTAAGCTGCAGCTGCTACAGTCTGAAGAAGAAGACCAAAAGGTGCTGGTTATTAGAAGAAGAAGATGGAAGGATGCAGGCTGAACGACAACATTTTATTTATTTAGTTTAGTTGTCTGTGGGTTATTTTTTATTTGTTTTATTTAATGTAGTTACAACAGAAGTGGGTGGTTATTAGGTTTTTGTAAATCCACGTTCTGCACCCACAATCTTTGTGGTTAAACTGATCAATACTGTAACTGTTTAGGGGTATTTAAATCCCCAACATCATCAATAAAATAACACAACATTTTGGCCTTACTTTTCTTCTTAGAAATCTAGAAATCGTTGTTGGTATCAGAGCAGTGAAGGTTCAAGATGGCTACTGATGATAATGAAGATCAGTCTTCTCAATCTCAAACTCAAGCTTCCCTTTCTGCCATAACAATTCCCACTACAAATCCACCAACTAATCCTTCTTTTGGCCATCCATTAAGTACTGTCCTTACTGTCAAACTTGATGACAGTAATTATTCATTATGGCGGAGCATGGTTCTAGCGTTACTTAGAGGTCAGAAAGTTGATGGTTTTGTTCTTGGCACAAAATCCAAACCTGCAGAATTTCTTGTCACTGCTGATTAAGGAAATTCATCAAACCCCACTATCAGTCCTGCATTTGAGGAATGGAATTCGGTTGATCAAGCTTTGTTGGGTTGGTTATTAGGATCAATGACACCATCCATTGCCTGCGATGTCATTGAATTCAAAACTTCCAGGGAGGTTTGGAGTGCTTTAGAAGATCTATATGGTGCTTCTAGCAAGGCTAGGATTAATCAACTAAGGAACACCTATCATGCAAAACACCAAGAAGGGAGCAATCAAGATGTCTGAATATCTAGGAATCATGAAACAAACCTCCGAAAGTCTAAAACTTGCTGGTGAACCAGTTACTTTCAGTTATCTAATGTCTTGTGTGCTTTCAGGATTGGAAGCAGAGTATTTACCAATTGTCAGCATTATTGAAGGCAAGGATGGCGTCACTTGGCATGATCTTTATTCTACACTTCTTACTTTTGAGAATAACTTGGTGCGGTTGAATGTTGTTAATCCTCCAAGTGGAAGTGTTGGAGAAGCCACAACCAATTATGCCTACAACAACAAAATGCAACCTGCTGGTGGTAACCAAAGCAATACTGGACAGAACAAAAATTATGGGAAAACTAATCGCAATGAGAGAGGAAGAGACCGTGGAAGATTCTCTCCATATCGAGGTAATGTGTCCAAACCAACATGTCAAGTTTGTGGAAAGTTTGGACACTCTGCTGCTATTTGTTACCATAGGTTTGACAAAGAATATACCAATGTGCAAACTAATTCTGGTAACCAAGGAGGAAGCAACAGAAATTCAGCCTATGTAGCAACTCCTGAGGTGGTTACAGACCCTAGTTGGTTGGTTGACAGTGGGGCTACCAGTCACATCACTTCTGATCTTCAGAATCTGAATATGAAAACTGAATATCGTGGTAAGGATTCTCTAACTGTAGGTAATGGAGATAGACTTAAAGTTTCTCATATAGGCTCTAGTTTGATCAATTGTCCTACCCAAAAACCTATGTCTTTAAATCACATACTTCTTGTCCCTCAAATTACTCAAAACCTTCTTAGTGTTGCTCGTTTAACTCAAGATAATAATTGTTATATTGAATTTCATTCATCTCATTGTTTTGTCAAGGACAAGGCAACAAGGAAAGTAATATTACAGGGGATACTTAAGGATGGACTCTACCAGTTGAAGCTTCCTCTCCTAGGGCCTCAACTCATTCACAGAAGCAATGTTTCTTTGCCCAGCACAAGATGTTTGAAGTCTACTAGTTGTCTATCTTCCTATGTTAGTAGTTTCAAGTCAAATGTTGTTTTTCCTTTCAAGTCCTTTGTTTCTTCTACATATGTAAGTCATAGACAAGTCTCAAAAGATGTGTGGCACCAAAGATTAGGTCATCCATCTGAGAGAGTTATGTCTTTAGTTTCAAAAAACAGCAATGTATCTTTTCCTTCTAGTACTAATGAAAAAATAAGCTTCTGTGACTCATGTCAATTTGGGAAATCTCATCTCCTGCCCTTTCGAAAGTCTAGTTCAACAACAAGTCAAATTCTCGAAATTGTTTATTGTGACTTATGGGGTCCTTCACCAGTCTTGTCAACTGCTGGATATAAATTCTATATAAGTTTTGTTGATGTTTATACTCGATTAACCCACATTTTTCCTCTCAAAAGCAAAGCAGAAGCCTTATCCAAATTTGTTGAGTATAAGAAATTAGTAGAAAACAAGTTTGAGAAGAAGATTAAAGTATTTCAAAGTGATTGGGGAGGATAGTTTAGACCTTTTGCCAATTTTCTAAGAGAGTGTGGGATTGAGTTTAGACATCCTTGTCCTCATACAAGTGATCAAAACGGAATTGTTGAAAAGAAGCATAGACACATTGTTGAAATGGGTCTAACTTTATTAGCTCAAGCTTCTATGCCCTTGAGATATTGGTGGGATACTTTTAGTTCAGCAGTTTATCTTATAAATTGTTTACCAACACCTATTCTTAACAATATTTCTCCTCTAGAAAAGGCATATAAGAAGACACCAGATTACTCTCTACTTAAAGTCTTTGGAAGTGCATGTTTTCCTTGTCTAAGGCCATATCAATCTCACAAATTCCAGTTTCATAGCACTAAATGTGTATTCTTAGGCTACAGTGGTTCACACAAAGGCTATAAATGTCTTAGCTCAAGTGGTAGGCTTTATATATCGAGACATGTGATCTTTAACGAGCTTGAGTTTCCATTTAGAGATGGTTTTCTCACTACTTCTATTCAAAAACAGCAGTCCTATGAAACTATTATTTCCTGTGTGAATTTTCCTTCCTACAATTGATAGCGAGCATAGCTAGCTATTTTTCTCTGATGAATTAAGTTAGTCCTTTACAATTATTTGCCCAAATTTATGCATTTTTATGTTTTATTTGTAGGAAGTATGTGTTTGAAGCTTAATTCAGCAATTGAAGTCAAATGGAGTTCAATCCTTAAAAAAAAAAAAATCATAGCGTCGCAACGCTATAGGCAAATTTTCCAAAAACGCGGTATCACGACAGCGTTGCGACGCTGTTCACAGCGTCTCGACGCTACGACGAAAATTTGCTATATATATTTCTTTTCGGCTAGGTTTTTTGGGGGAATCAATTTTGGGACTTCTTGGAGCCGTAAAGAGGGCAGAAACAGAGCAAATGAAGGCTGAAGCAAAGGGAGAAAATCGGAAATCAACCCATTGTTCGGGGGGATCGTGACGGGGACGTCGGTCTCGGCCTACATTGAGTTTTCTTTTCCCTTTCCTTTTCTTTAGCTAGAGTTTATGGCTTTATTATGTTTAGTTGAGCTTGTAATTACATTCATGAGTAGCTAAATTCATAGCTTAGGGATTGATGTAGTTGATTTTGTGTATGGATTGATTTATGGTTTAAGTTGTGCAATGTTTATTATGTTTGTAATCTTGATTTAATGCTTTCAATTAATTGGCCATTAGTTGAATGATTTAAGTTTTGAATCTAGCTCGGGAGAGGAGATTTAATATAGACTTACTCAAGATTGCATGACTAAAGTTTATTTTCTAATTCGTGACGGTTTTAGATTAACTTTAGAATTGGTTAAAAGATCTCATTGCCTTGCATGTTAATAAACTTAGATAGGGATATCAAGTTGGTTAATTTGCATGAGAATCAATTATACTCGGGAGAGGTAGTTGTGATAATAGGGTCTTTGGCTCATAATTTCATTGTGCATAATAACTTACTCCTTAAAATCAATCCTAAACTAAATCGGCGAAATCAATTCCCTAAGTGTTTGTGAGGAAGAAAAAAAAAATGAGCTTGCAGTGACGGTTCAGGAGGTAGAGTTTGAGGTTGAAAAGCTTTCGCCTGTTTTATCTTCTCCATCCTTTATAGATGTTGATTGTTCTTTTTTCTATTCTCACGAGTCAGTTTTAGAGTCAGAGTCTCTTTATTTTGATATTTCTCCTTTTATGCTTCTTTTATTCAAAAATACCAAAAATAATTCTGTTTCAGGGGCCCATGAGAAACTAGTAAGCTTACTAGCGATCGTTGGTTATATTGATTCAAGAAAGAAGGGTCCAAAGAAATACGAGAATTTTTATGTGCCTTGACAGACTACACGAGCACGTCGAGCTAAAGACATTAAACAAGTGCTTATGGGAGGCAACCCAAGTTAGTCTGTTTTTTTCTCTTTTATGTGTTTGATCTTTTTGTTGTTTTTGTTTTGTAGGAGTTCATGTGTTCTTGCCTTTGCCAAGCATTCATGAAAAGGTCATCATTCCAGGGCAGTATTGTTCACCCCTTCCATTTTTTTTTCATGTTCTCGACGCTACGACGAAAATTTGCTATATATATTTCTTTTCGGCTAGGTTTTTTGGGGGAATCAATTTTGGGACTTCTTGGAGCCGTAAAGAGGGCAGAAACAGAGCAAATGAAGGCTGAAGCAAAGGGAGAAAATCGGAAATCAACCCATTGTTCGGGGGGATCGTGACGGGGACGTCGGTCTCGGCCTACATTGAGTTTTCTTTTCCCTTTCCTTTTCTTTAGCTAGAGTTTATGGCTTTATTATGTTTAGTTGAGCTTGTAATTACATTCATGAGTAGCTAAATTCATAGCTTAGGGATTGATGTAGTTGATTTTGTGTATGGATTGATTTATGGTTTAAGTTGTGCAATGTTTATTATGTTTGTAATCTTGATTTAATGCTTTCAATTAATTGGCCATTAGTTGAATGATTTAAGTTTTGAATCTAGCTCGGGAGAGGAGATTTAATATAGACTTACTCAAGATTGCATGACTAAAGTTTATTTTCTAATTCGTGACGGTTTTAGATTAACTTTAGAATTGGTTAAAAGATCTCATTGCCTTGCATGTTAATAAACTTAGATAGGGATATCAAGTTGGTTAATTTGCATGAGAATCAATTATACTCGGGAGAGGTAGTTGTGATAATAGGGTCTTTGGCTCATAATTTCATTGTGCATAATAACTTACTCCTTAAAATCAATCCTAAACTAAATCGGCGAAATCAATTCCCTAAGTGTTTTTTCCAATTGAAATTCCACACTTTTTACTTGCTTTGATTTAGTTTTCCATTCATTCATCACTTTGTGTTCCCTAAATAAAATTGAGCAAGATAATTCACAATACTTGATTTGCTTAAAAATCCAATCCAGAGGACGACATTCGAATTACATTCACTATATTATTACTTGACCCATGCGCTTGAGGTAGGAAAAGTCCACATCAAGTTTTTGGCGTCGTTGCCGGGGATTGGCACATTTAGTTAAATTGATATTGTGAAAAAAATTGTCTAGTCTTAGTTTAGGGTGTATTTTATTTTTTTTGTTATTTTTTGTTATTTTTGTGTTTTTAGGTTGATTGCATTTTTCCTTTATTGTTTTTTCTTTTCCATTTATAGATTTTTCCATATTTAGATTTTTCCATATTTGTTTGAATTTTCCATAGATAAAATATTTCTTTTTAGTAGTTTTTTTTAGTATAATTTTTTCCTTATTTGCTAGTTTCCTTTTTGTTCTATTCCATATTTGTCTTTGCATTCCTTTTTTTGTTTATCTTTTTCCTTTTGTAGATTATAGTTTCCTATTGTAGATTCATTTATTTTCTATTCTAGTTTCTTCCCTAATTTGTCTTATTTCTTTTTTCGTTTTTGTTTTCCTTTTCTATTTAGTTTTATTTGTTATTCTTCTTTCCTTTTTTGTTTGAGTCTTTGTCATGTGTTCTTGATTGGGTTATTATTTGATTAAAAGCCTAATTATCATAGTTGCTTTAATTGAATTGATTGGCTTTTTATTCAACACCATATTCCAATTTTTCATCTTCAAGTTATACCCCTTTAAAAGAAAATTCTTCCTTGGAAAGCATAATTCAAAATTATATGGAGGAGTCTAGAGCGAGGAGTCTAAAAATTGATGAAATCATAAGAGGACTTCAAACTCCACAGGAAGTTAGTGAGGTGGGATCCACTTCCATAGGTTGTCTAGTGAGTCATGTGGCCGATGATTCTTTGGCACCCATTCATGAGCTTAGTTCTTTCAATCTTGATGAGGATGAGCAGTTAGGGGTGAGTTGTATAGATAGTAGAGAAGAATTGGAGAGTTGTAGCACCTTTCAAGAACATGTTTGTGAGGAAGAAAAAAAAAATGAGCTTGCAGTGACGGTTCAGGAGGTAGAGTTTGAGGTTGAAAAGCTTTCGTCTGTTTTATCTTCTCCATCCTTTATAGATGTTGATTGTTCTTTTTTCTATTCTCACGAGTCAGTTTTAGAGTCAGAGTCTCTTTATTTTGATATTTCTCCTTTTATGCTTCTTTTATTCAAAAATACCAAAAATAATTCTGTTTCAGGGGCCCATGAGAAACTAGTAAGCTTACTAGCGATCGTTGGTTATATTGATTCAAGAAAGAAGGGTCCAAAGAAATACGAGAATTTTTATGTGCCTTGACAGACTACACGAGCACGTCGAGCTAAAGACATTAAACAAGTGCTTATGGGAGGCAACCCAAGTTAGTCTGTTTTTTTCTCTTTTATGTGTTTGATCTTTTTGTTGTTTTTGTTTTGTAGGAGTTCATGTGTTCTTGCCTTTGCCAAGCATTCATGAAAAGGTCATCATTCCAGGGCAGTATTGTTCACCCCTTCCATTTTTTTTTCATGTTCTCATGCTTATGTATGCTTTATTGACTTATACATTGAGGACAATGCATGTTTTAAGTTTGGGGGTGGATTATCATGTTTGTGGAGCCCTTGAGCATATGAGTTCGGGCTATAGTTTTGAGCTTTCTTTGAACTGAGCATATGGTTGTTTTCTGGATGATATTTTTGCATGACTATGATGTCCTAGGATAGGCTTTCTTATCAATTTTCAAGCTTTCGATGAGTTGTAAGCATGAGTGCCCAAAAAGGGAGACTTTTTAAACTTTTTCTAGGAGATGTCTTACATGAGTAGAGTATTTGTCTTGGCTAGATTTGGATTTGAATACTCAGGAGCGAATTATTAGGTTCATATGCTTGTTGTCACCTCGATAGGTGTAGGAAAGAGCTAAAGAGTTAATTTTTTGCAAATTAGCATGTTTATTCTTGCTTAGGAGGAAAGAAAAGAATATATGTTTATCATGCTCATAAAGAAAAATTATTCTTGTTGTTACAATTTGAAAGAAAAAAAAAAGTCATGACTTATGCACGCAATGCAATGGTTAATAAAGTTTAGGCAAAAAGAGCTACCCCTGTTGTGATCAGTTAGGCCAACCAGAGAAAACTTAGGTTAAGGGTCCCTGCAATAGGTGTGTGAAAGCTAGTGCCACATATAAATGCTTGATTAAATTTTCAATTATAAGCACCTAAGTATGGAGGAAAACAAACTAATTTGTTCCATTAACTCATTAGTGAAACCTTAGTGCCAGTGTAGAGGGAAGATGAGCTGAGAGTTTAATAAATCAATCCCGGGCTAGTAGAGTCTGATCTTGTTGAGTTAGATCTCGCTTGTGCAAGTTAATTTTGGAAAAAATTTAATTTGTCTCCCTCATTGGTCCTTGTGTGCATGTCTCTTGCTTGCTTGACTATTGACTTTTGAGCACTGAGGATTGAGTCATGTTTGTTGCATCCATTCTTCCACTGTATGTTTGATTTTTAGTTTGCTCGAGGACTAGCAAAAGCTTAAGTTTGGGGGTATTTGATAGCGAGCATAGCTAGCTATTTTTCTCTGATTAATTAAGTTAGTCTTTTACAATTATTTGCCCAAATTTATGCATTTTTATGTTTTATTTGTAGGAAGTATGTGTTTGAAGCTTAATTCAGCAATTGGAGTCAAATGGAGTTCAATCCTCCTAAAAAAAAAAAAAAATCATAGCATCGCGACGCTATAGGCAAATTTTCCAAAAACGCAGTATCGCGACAGCGTCGCGACGCTGTTCACAGCGTCTCGACGCTACGACAAAAATTTGCTATATATATTTCTTTTCGGCTAGGTTTTTTGGGGGAATCAATAGGAGACGTAAAGAGGGCAGAAACAGAGCAAATGAAGGCTGAAGCAAAGGGAGAAAATCGGAAATCAACCCATTGTTCGGGGGGATCGTGACGGGGACGTCGGTCTCGGCCTACATTGAGTTTTCTTTTCCCTTTCCTTTTCTTTAGCTAGAGTTTATGGCTTTATTATGTTTAGTTGAGCTTGTAATTACATTCATGAGTAGCTAAATTGATAGCTTAGGGATTGATGCAGTTGATTTTGTGTATGGATTGATTTATGGTTTAAGTTGTGCAATGTTTATTATGTTTGTAATCTTGATTTAATGCTTTCAAGATTGATTTATGGTTTAAGTTGTGCAATGTTTATTATGTTTTGAATCTAGCTCGGGAGAGGGGATTTAATATAGACTTACTCAAGATTGCATGACTAAAGTTTATTTTCTAATTCGTGACGGTTTTAGATTAACTTTAGAATTGGTTAAAAGATCTCATTGCCTTGCATGTTAATAAACTTAGATAGGGATATCAAGTTGGTTAATTTGCATGAGAATCAATCATACTCGGGAGAGGTAGTTGTGATAATAGGGTATTTGGCTCATAATTTCATTGTGCATAATAACTTACTCCTTAAAATCAATCCTAAACTAAATCGGCGAAATCAATTCCCTAAGTGTTTTTCCCAATTGAAATTCCACACTTTTTACTTGCTTTGCTTTAGTTTTCCATTCATTCATCACTTTGTGTTCCCTAAATAAAATTGAGCAAGATAATTCACAATACTTGATTTGCTTAAAAATCCAATCCAGAGGACGACATTCGAACTACATTCACTATATTATTACTTGACCCGTGCGCTTGCGGTAGGAGAAGTCCACATCAACAATCCCATCACTCCATCATCTCAAGAAGCTAATGATCAAGCTATCCCAAAACCTACAGTAACTAGAGAGAATCCTGTACTTGAAATTGAAACTCATAATGTTGTTCATGATGATTCTAATGAACCTATTTCAGCACCCATCCCCAACAATCACTTGAATGTTGATGAAGACAAAAAGTGTACAGAGAACTTAGACCAACCTCATCATTCTATGCAAACAAGGTCTAAAAGTGGAATTTTTAAACCCAAACATTGGAATTTTTTAGCGTCTCAGCTTTGTGGTGATGATCAAGAGCCCAAAACAGTATGTGAAGCATTAAGGTCAGAAAAATGGGCACAAGCAATGAAAGTAGAAATGGAAGCTCTGCAAAGAAATAAGACATGGACCTTGGTTCCTTATTCTGAAAACTACAACCTAGTGGGCTGCAAATGGGTTTTTAAGGTGAAGAGAAATTCATATGGAAGTATACAAAAACATAAAGCTCGTCTAGTTGCTAAAGGATTTCATCAAAATCTAGGGATTGATTTTAAAGAAACCTTTAGCCCAGTTGTGAAATCTTCAACTATTAGAGTTTTGCTGCATTTGGCAGTTGCTAATGATTGGAGAATAAGACAGCTTGATGTAAATAATGTTTTTCTAAATGGAAAGCTAGAAGAGGCAGTCTACATGATACAACCCGAGGGTTTTGTTGACAAAGAAAGATCAAGACATGTTTGTAAACTTCACAAAGCGTTGTATGGTTTAAAACAAGCACCTAGAGCATGGTATGACAAACTAAAAAGTGTTCTACTCAAATGGGGATTCAACAACTCACGTGCAGATAACTCTCTGTTTTATCTTCTTGATAAAAAGGTAAAAATTTACATTTTAGTTTATGTTGATGATATTCTTGTGACAGGAAACAACATCGATGTTATAAACCAATTTGTGAAGGAGCTAAATAAAGAGTTTGCTTTGAAAGACTTAGGAGATCTTGCTTATTTTCTAGGAATTGAAGTCAACAGAGATGAGAAGGGCATATATTTGAATCAAGCAAAATATATTGCTGATCTACTTGAACGACTAAGTATGACACATTTGAAGGCTTGTCTGTTGGGTTTTATGCCCTAAAACTCGTAGATAGTAAATGTACATTTGACTGAACATTAATAAAGTGATGAATTATTCAATGTTTGTATTATATCTTGTCTTGCTAACCCTAATCCAATAAACTAAACATCCATGGCTAATAGAATGAGACTTGAACTAGTATGTAGGGACATGCGGGGATCAATGTTCAAATTTTAGCCTAAAGGGTCTGTAGTATAGGGATAAGGCTGGGTACCTTATCCTGGTGACACTATGGATACGGCCCGCTTTGTATATTGATACAAACGTAATGATCCAACACGTTCATGTGGTTGACATGCGAGTGGGGGTATCCTGTGCAATGAGTTTGCACAAAGACCGGACCGCGAAATAGTTAACCACTAACTATAACACCGTTGGTTAGCTCGGTTTCTATTTCACTAGGATGACCTAGGCAACTTGGCCTTAATCCTGAGTGGATTATGGACTCCTGTCCATGAGGGATTGTCCTTTGATTTGTACGGGTGAGAGTGGCCAGTTCGCCGACTCAATAAGCCTACCATTTTGGGGACAAGACCGAATGGGGAGCTGGGAACGTAGTCTTACAAGATGGAATTCACTCCTTCCTGATATGAGGGTAAGTAGAGGTGTGTTCCCTTAAGTGGTGTCTCCGGGTCTTGAACAAAGGGCCCTACCCTCTTTATGGCACGAGAGGGTTTTCTGTTTGATGGTTGGACCACAAACAGGTTGTTCATTAGAGGAGCACTGGTACTTAAGGACCAAGAGGTAGCCCAGGGGTAAAACGGTAATTTGACCTAGCTGGGGTACGAACACACGTGAAGGGCTAACTTGCTGCTGACGGTCAATATCCGTGGACACAGAAATATATCTGCAGTGAGAAGAGTGCAGCTGTGGTTCTTTAGTGGAGTGAACCACAGTTAACGAATATTGATTAACTTGGTTAATGAGTTTAACCAACTAATCTCATATCGTTGGAGCTTCTGATCTGTAGGTCCATTAGGTCCCACCGGTAGCTCATTTAGGGCGTTGAGGTAAAATTCTAAGGATGGATTGAATATTCAAAGGTGTTTGAATATTATACTAAAATATGAAGTGGTTCATATTAAAACTATAGGTTATAATTAATATGCATTTGATGTGTATTAATACTATAGTTTTGAGAGAGAAAATAGTAATTGAATATTTGATGTTCAATTTTATTTTATTTTATTAATTACTTTCGAATTAATTAATTAATTTAGTTTAATTAAATTTGATTTAATTAAACTATAATATAAGAGGGATATTAATTTAAATTGGATTTAAATTAATGTTATTTTAATTAATTTAGATTAATTAAAATATAATTAATTATAATTTAAAATTATGTTTTAAAATTATAATTAATTAAAATATCAGATAACTGATTTATCAGTTATCTGATATTATAATTTTAAATAGACGTGGTCAGTGCAGTTGCTGAGATCTCTCTCACACTCACGCTTCTCACGCCCATCCCTCCCTCTCGATTACTCTCTCTCGATCTGCATTCTCTCTCAGAGAATTGAAACGAAGAATCCAGAGAAATTTCCTTAGAATTTTTTCGCTCCCACCAGCACCCAAAGCAAAATCCTATCAGAGAATACCGATGTACCCTCGTGGTGGTGTTCGTGGTGATTTTCCAGCAAGACCAAGAGTGATTGCTGCTGTATTTTTGGGAGAAAAACAGAGAATTTGGCGAAAAACTTCAAGGATTTCTTCAAGGGTAAGGTTTTCTTGAACTAGGGTCAATAGGACCCAATTCTAGATTAGATCTAGAATTTTTCCTATTATTTTATGCATGCTTGTATCCGTTTTACAGCAGTTTTTTAATCTATTATTGTCGCTGTAAATTTCATGTATTTTTGCCCAACGTATTGGTATTTTTGTTCTTAAATTAATCCGGGTTTTAAAGGTTCTGTATGATTTTCCGCTGCGCAAGGGCTTTCATCCCTTCATTGTCCTACTCCAGCAGTAACAGGTAAACATATTACAGCCAATGATGGACAGGTAATGAATGATCCTACCTTGTATAGAAGTGCTATTGGAGCTCTACAATATGTAACACACACTCGGCCAGAAATCTCATATATTATCAACAAGTTAAGTCAATATTTGCAAAATCCCACTACATTACATTGGCAAGCTGTGAAAAGAGTATTGAGATATTTAAAGGGAACATTAAATCATGGTTTGTACATACCCAAATCAGATGACTCTCAAATTGTTGCCTATTCTTATGCAGATTGGGGTTGTAGCCTTGATGACAGAAAATCTATTGTTGGTCACTGTGTATTCATTGGAGCATCACTAATTTCATGGTCCTCGAAGAAGCAACGTGTAGTAGCGAGATCGAGTACAGAATCTGAATATCGTTCCTTAGCACATACAACAGCTGAAATTACTTGGATTCAAGCCCTTCTAAATGAAATTGATTGCAAAGATATTCAAACACCAATAATTTGGTGTGATAATGTAAGTGCTTTATCACTAGCAGCAAATCCAGTTTTTCATTCCAAAAGCAAGCATGTTGAAATTGATATACACTTTGTTAGAGACAAAGTGATTGCTAAAGAAATAGAAGTGAGATATGTACCTTCAGAGAAACAAATTGCAGATGGGTTGACAAAACCCTTGTCAGAATTCAAGTTTACTAAGCTGAAGAACAAACTCAACGTTGTTGCACCCCCGTTGAGTTTGAGTGGGGCTGTAAAAACAGCTCATTAAATCAGTAAGCTGCAGCTGCTACAGTCTGAAGAAGAAGACCAAAAGGTGCTGGTTATTAGAAGAAGAAGATGGAAGGATGCAGGCTGAACGACAACGTTTTATTTATTTAGTTTAGTTGTCTGTGGGTTATTTTTTATTTGTTTTATTTACTGTAGTTACAACAGAAGTGGGTGGTTATTAGGTTTTTGTAAATCCACGTTCTGCACCCACAATCTTTGTGGTTAAACTGATCAATACTGTGACTGTTTAAGGGGTATTTAAATCCCCAACATCATCAATAAAATAACACAACATTTTGGCCTTACTTTTCTTCTTAGAAATCTAGAAATCGTTGTAGCCCTAATACTCTCTTTCTCTCTCTTTCCCCATCTTTTTCGTGAATCAGCCCAGCCGCCCCCTTCCCTTCGCGTGTGTTTAACCGCTGCACGACCCAGCCGTCGTCGTCGCTTCAGTCGCTGTCGCCACGCCCTGCTGTTTCACCGCCCCATTGCCCTTTCGCCCGAATCCCCCTCTCTCTCGCTGCGCTCTCCCTCTCTCCCGGGTCTTCGTGTGAAGATCGCGAAGCCAGCCAGTCGCCGCCGTGTAGCCGCTCCCGTTTCGTTGTCGCTTTCCATCGCGCAGCCTAAGCCCCGTCGCCCTCTCTCTCCCCCGTCCCCCTCTCGATTCAGGTGGGTGTCAAGGTTCAGATCTCTCTCTGTCTCTGTTTTTTTCAGCCGTAGTCCCGTGGGTAAGTCGATTTCTTCCTCATTATAGCTTGATTAAGACCCGATCTAAGAGTCCTTTGTGCTGTTTGGTTAGTTCTTGTGCAGACAGCAACTTGGAGCCTCATTTCCTCGGGTTTTCGCCTCTGTCCAGAAGCGTCATTGGGCATTTTCAGCGTCATTTAGCGATTCTGGTGAGTTTAAGCGACTTTCTAAGATGGTAAAAGTAAAAAAGAGAATAAAAGTTAGAGAGAAGTTTTGGGTTGAGCTTAGAAGTTTTATACGATGGGCATTAAGATTATAGGCTTGCTGATCAAGCTTAAGGATTAGATTTTTTAGCTAAGAAAGAAAGAAAGTTAGTGGCTTGTTTGATGCCTATAGGTTGGCACAATTAGATATGATAGCTAGTCAAGGTGGGCTAAGAGCGTGGATCAAAAGCATAGTGTTGATTTGGAGAAATGCAAAGTTTTGTAGCCTAATTGTTTTTAGGCATTGCTTTCTTTTTAGAGCTGTGAGCAGTTGTTAAGGGAAGTTTTGAGCAAGAAGTGGTTGTGTGGCATCTGGAGGGCTCTAGTGGAGTTGCTAGCTGTTCTTTTTCTGTTTAGTTGAGCTTCTGACCTAGCATTGCTCGGGGACGAGCAATGAGCTAAGTTTGGGGGTGTGACGATAACTCTTAGAAATAAGAGTTATTAACCATGATTTTGGGGCTGGAGGGCTTAATTTTGCCTTGAGAAATTGCTATTTAAGTTGAATTTTGCTGAATTTAATGGTGTTTAATGAGAATGTTAATTGAGGGCTTTGGGTGTTAATTTTCACGTTAATTGTATATTTGAGCTGACCTGGAGCTTCAATTTGCACAGATAATGCTACAGCGTGAGCTGGCAGAGGCAGAGTGGAAGCTGGAATTTGTTGATTGTTGGAGCTGTTTTCCACGTGGAGGGCTTCATTAAATGATGTGTCATTCCCAGCTGAAGTCTGAAGCTATTTTCATCCATTAGAAGAAATTTCCATGAGGGCAAGGCTTGTCTAATCAACCCTGAAACCCACGTTGATGGCTGGGTATTTATAAGAAAGTAGCCCAAATTTGGAAAGGAGGTTGGAGAAGGAAGAGAGCTACGATTGGGAGCTAATTTTCAGAGCAAAACAAAGGATAAAGAAGAGGAGAGCTGCTGTGGAGTCATCATTCAGCTTGGAAAAGTTGGATTTGATCTTTAGGAGCTTCTTCTTTAGTCTTTTCTTCTCATCTTTTATCTTCATATTGGCACTAGTTGTGGTAAAAGCTGAAATCATGTTGTGTATGAGCATTTTCTACTGTACTGAATTTGTTTCACCTTTGAACATGAGTTAATCCTCTTTAGGTGAGGATTAGGGATTTTATATTGTAACGAGGGGTTGTTTGTGCTATTTTCATCTTAAAGTAAAGTGTTCCTTATTTCTTAAGCTGGAATTTCGTCTGGCCAACCATTTTCTAGCATTGTTATTGAATGTTTGGGAAAACATATAGTAGCCGATTACTTTGTTTTACCTTAGTCATTAAGATCATGAAAATGAGTGGGTATTTAGGGATAAATAACCACCTTAGACACTAATTAGATTGAGCTAAAAATAAGGGGTTAAATGGGAGTTTAATCACCTTAATCTTTGGAGAATTGGAAAATTCCCGTGTTAAAATCTGGGTGAGATGAATTAGCATAGTTTTCGCTATAGAAATCTCTGGAAGCAATACAGAACATCCCTAATTCGAGCCTTACTTCTCCTCTGCATTCAACCGTTTTTCTTGCTTTATTTACTTCAAGTTCTCTTTAATTTCACTCAAGTTTGTTTACAATTGTGCATCTTAGTTATTAAATGATATTTTGTCCTTGGTTACTTGAATTTCATCGAAAAATCACGCTTAGAAGTAGTAAATTTCCTTTATTCAATCCTTGTGGAGGCGATCTTAAATTACTTATCTCTTGCTGTCATGATGTGTATACTTGCACGTTTTTGAGCTATTTGTGAGCATTTCTTGCTTATTTAGAATCACATTGCACAAGGCAACATAACTTAATCTTAATCTTGAGTGTGTCATGAACTCCTTCTCACAAGGGATTGTCTTTTGATTATCATGGGTGAGGGTGGCCTGCACGCCGACTCAACAAGTCTACCTTCTTGGGGACAAGATCGAGTGGGAGGCTGGGGACATGACAACACAACATGGAATTCACTCATTCCCGCTTCTAAGAGAAGTAAATGAGTGTTCCCTTAAGTGATGACTCCGGTCTTGAACAAAGGGATCCCGCCCTCTCACTGGCCCAAAAGGAACTTTCTGTTTACTGGTTAGACCATAAACAGGATGTTCATTAGAGGAGCATTGGTACTTAAGGAGACAGATGTAACACAGGGGTAAAACGGTAATTTGACCTAGTTGTAGTTACGAACACTCGTGAAGGATTGACTTACCGTTATTGGTCAATATCCCTAGACACAAAAATATTCTACAGTAAGAATAGTGCAGTTGTGGGTCTTTAGTGGAGTGACCCACAGTTAATGAATACTGGTTAACTCGATTAATGAGTTTAGTCAATTAACCTCATATCATTGGAGCTTCTGATCAGTAGGTTCATTAGGTCCCCATGTTAGCTCGTAAAGAGTAATTGGAAATAATTTGTCTTGAAAGAATTTGAATAGTTCAAATTCAATATGGGAATCAAGTTAATTGTATGAGATACAATTAATATAATGTATGATAATACATTATAATATAAAGTTTAATATATGTGATTAAACTTTATTAAATTGAGAGAATAATATATATTTGAAAGAGTTCAAATATATAACTAATTAAATATGTGATATTTAATTGATGAATAAATTAATTAATTATTCAATTGAGTAATTAAATGTGATTTAATTAAACTATAATTTATGAGAGATATATTAGAATATGATTCTAATATGCAATTGATTAAATATGGTTGATATTTAATTAATTTTATAATTATAAAATTAATTAATGTTTAATTAATTAATTGTTTCAATTTAATTTAGTTAAATGTGATTTAATTAAATTAATAACTATAGATTTTTTTTGACAATATGTGGGGTGAGGGATTCGGACCACATACCTCGTGGTTATCAGTACAACTTTATGTCAGTTGAACTATGCTCTTGTTGACAATTAATAACTATAGATTAATTTTAATGTGAATTGGATTTATATTAAAACTATAGGTTATATGAGAGACACACATTTGAATATGATTCAAATATTTTATTAATTAAATATGTGATATCTAATTGGTCAAAGAATTAATTAATTATGAATTAATTAATCGTGTTGTTTAATTAATTTAAGGGAAAAATACACTTTTAGTCCCTGAGGTTTGGGTTAGGTTTCATTTTGGTCCCTGAGTTTTCAAACTCAACAATTTAGTCTCTGAGGTTTGGTTTTAGTTTCATTTTAGTCCCTCCATCCATTTTTCCGTTAAAAATTAACGGTTTGCTAACGTGACACTATTTTTTTTATTAAAAAAAATAGTTTTGAATTTTTTAAAATAAAAATAAATAATAAATAATAAAAATATTATTAGTTTTAATAAATTTATTTCTTTTCTCTCTCCCCATCATCATCTTCTTCTTCCTCACTTCAACACCACCCACAACCGATGGGCAGCCGCCGCCGGCAACCTTTTTTTCCTTTTTTTTCTCTTATTTTCCTTTTTTTCTTCTCTCCCTTGTCTCTCTTTACGCCGGCCACAAAACCCATGCCCAACACCCTTTTTTGTTCTCCTTTATGTCGACCACAAACCCACGCCCAGCCCCCCTTTTTTTCTTCCCTCCTCGTCTCTCTTTACGAAGACCCACGACAAGTGACCTCTCTCTCCCTCGAAGACCCATAGCCTCTCTCTCCCTCGTCCCTCCTTGCACGCGAAGACCCACGACGAGCAACAACCCCGATTCTCTCCCTCCTCGCGTGCAAGAAAACGTTCTAAAACGAAGGGGAAATCCCCTTCGTTTCAGAGCGATTCCAAGAAAGAGACAAAGATGGGGCAAGGGCGGCGACGCGAGGACAGAGCGACGGCGTCTGGTAGAACAGCGGCGGTATCTGGCACGCGGGCTCGAGAAATCTAAAATGGGGAAAGATTAAAAAAAAAACCTACGAGGTCAAAGAGGGAAGAAGGAAGAAAAAAAAATTAATAAGGTGGAAGGAGAGGGGAAAATATAAAAATAAAAATTAATAATAATTTATTATTTATATTTATTTTTAATTTAAAAATTAAAAATATAATTTTTTAATAAAAAAATAGTGTCATGTCATCAAAACGTTAGTTTTTAACGGAAAAATGGATGGAGGGACCAAAATGAAACGAAAACCAAACCTCAAGGACTAAAATGTCGAGTTTGAAAACTCAGGGACCAAAATGAAACCTAACCCAAACCTCAGGGACCAAAAGTGTATGTTTCCCTTAATTTAATTAAATGTGATTTAATTATTTTTAATTGAAACTATTTATTTTGTGAGGGTTGTGCATTTAATATGATTTAATGCACATATATAATTAAATATGAGATGTTTAATTATTTATAGTTAATTAAATGGTTTAATTAATTAATGTTCAATTAATTAATTTATATTATAATTAATTAATTAAATAATCAACTCCCCTATTAGGGGAGTGGTTATCAGCCTCACATGAATTACACGTTGGAGGGGTCTGTAGTTTTTACTCTCATTCTGCAGAATCAAGATCTCTCTTTTATCTCTTACAATCTCTCGTTCTCCCTCACGCTTATACTCTCTCAACACAGTAAACGAAGAGAGTTCTTCCCTTTTTTTTTTGTTTTTTCTCTCCCAAATTCAAGTAAGGCGGAGTCCCACCACTTTGTTCCCAATCTCAAAGATATAGTGGGGAAACAAAATGGTGGTGTCCATTGAAGAATTCAAAGTCGTCAATGAAAGTATGCTTCTCATTCCCTTAAGATTATATCTAAATTAATTGCTTAGCCTAGGAATTTCTGTTTATGAAATTATTTGCCAATGTATGAGTATTTTATGATAATGAAATTAAACTACGAATGGTCCAATTGCGCTTCCGCTTTAACGGTATTGGGAATTCCAATCAACTTTGAAAAAAAAAATAATGGAACATTGCTTACGCCTTGTTTGTTGGATGAGAGAACTCACAAAACTATCCTTTGGCTTTTTGCATGGTTGACTCAAAGAATGACACTTCATAGGAGTGGTTTTTTCAGGACCTTAAAAGTTATATTTGGCGAACATAAGGATTTAGTTATTGTCTCTGATTGACACCATGACATACCCAAAGAAGTGCACAGAGTATAGGAGTCTGCATGTTGATGCACAATTTGCTACCGCAAGTGTACAGGTCAAGTAATAATATAATGATTGTTAAATCGAATGTCGTCCTCTAAATTGGTTTTTCTAGTTAAACTAAGTACCGTGAATACTTTTGCTCAATTTTATTTAAGGATAAAAAAGGAATGAGATATTGAAAACAAAGGTGATGTAATGTAAAGGTTTGAAATTCAATTGAAAGAATTCTTAGGGAATTGATTTCGTCAATTTAGTTTAGGATTAATTAAAGGGAATGAACTGTAACGTGTAGTTATTATATAAGTCTAAGAACTGTAAATCACAACTATCTCTCCCGAGCATAATTAATTCTCATGCATATAATTAACTTGATATCCCTATCTAAGTTTATTAACATGCAAAACTTTTAGTTCTTTTGACAAACTCTAAAGCTATTCTAAATCTCCCGATCTCATAATTCTACTTTAGTCATGCAATTTTAATAAATTCTACGCTAAATCCCCTCTCTCAAGCAAGATTCAACACTTAGATCATTCAACTAGTGACCAATTAATTGAAAGCATTTAAACATAATTGCATACATAAAATAAGTGCACAAAACATCCCAATAATCAATCCATAAACATAAATGACTACATCAATCCCTAAGAAACACGTCTAGTTACTCATACAGGTGTTACGGTATAAGCTAGATATGAAAAGGCCATAATAGCTAACTAGAAGGTAAGGAAAAGAAAGGAAAAATCTTGAATCTGTTGAAACCGACACGTCCTCGTCACGATCTCCACGTCTTCAAGCTTGGTTCCCACTCCTAGGCCTTGCTTCAGTTCCCACAGAAGGTCTCTAGTCGAAATTAGGGCTAAAATCTCTCCAATTGAACTCCACCAATCTGTAGAACATAAGATTGTATTTATAGGAATCTGTCGACAGCGTCGAGATGCTAGGGACAGCATCAAGACGTTGTCCTTTGTCACCAGATTAAAAAAGGAAAATTCCTAGCAGCGTCGAGACGCTCTAAGACGCTGCCTCATAAACTGCCAAAGTCAATTATGAAATTTTAAAGCGTCGAGACGACAAAGAGGCAGCGCCTCAACGCTACCTCTTGGCTTTGCACATTTTTGTCAAGCTCCAACTTTGGTTATTTTTGCTTCTTTGGCCTTTTTTAGTGTTTCGAGCACCCGATTAACTCCAATTTCTCCAATTTAGTTTCATTAGTCAATTTCCTACAAAATAAACATTGAAGTGCATAATTCGGCCAAAAATGTTCAAAGACTAACTAAAATGAACAGGAAAAATTAGATCGTTATGCGTGCTATCACATATCACGGTATTTGTATTTATCACTTATTAAAGAATCTTAAAACTAGTCATAAGTCTAAGCTTATTGATGAATTGTTTTACAAGTGTGCAAATTCCTATACTATGGATGACTTTGAATATTACATGAGACAACTAGAACATTTAGTGGCATCCATTAGAAGTGAACTGGAAGAAATAGGATACTCTAGATGGGCTCGTGCATATTTTGTTAGGAAATGATATTCATTAATGACAACTAACATTTGTGAAAGCCTTAATGGCAATCTGAAAGCGTGAGTTACCTATTATTGCCTTCTTGAGTCCATAAGAGACTTGATACAAGACTGGTTTTATAAGCGTAGAAGCTCTTCAAGCTTTCAAAGAATGAGTTTGACACGTTGGGCTTGTTGGGTGTTATGTCCTAAAACTCGTAGATAGTAAATGTAACATTTGGCCAAACACTAATACAATGATATTGATGTATTATTCAATAAATTATTATTGTTAGTTTTGTGTTTGTCATGCCTAAATAACCATAATCCAATAAACTAAACATCCTATGTTGTTTGTATGAGACTTGAACCGTATGTGGAGACATACGGGGATCACTATTCAAGTTACAGCCTAAAGGATTTATAGTATAGGGATAAGGTTGGGTACCTTATCCTGGTGAAACTATGGATACGACCCATTTTATATTTGATACAAACTCAATGATCCAACGCGTTCGTGTAGAGGACATGGAAGTGGAGGTATCCTATGCAATGAGTTTGCATAAGATCGTTTCACGAAATTGTAATCAATAGTCGTTACACCGTTAACTAGTTAGGTTTCTATTTCACTAAGATGACCTAGGCAACTTAGTCTCAATCGTGAATGGGTTATGGACTCCTGTTCACAAGGGATTGCCCTTTGATTAATATGGGTGAGAGTGGCATGTACGTTGACTCAGTAAACCTACAATTTTTTAGACAAGATCGAGTGAGAAGCTGGGAACATGATCTCACAAGATGAAATTCACTCCTTCCCGACTCTAGGGTAAGTAGATGAGTGTTCCCTTAAGTGGTGTCTCCGGGTCTTGAACAAAGAGCTCTGCCCTCTCAATGGCACGAGAGAGATTTTTGTTTGTTGGTTGGACCTCAAACAAATTGTTCATTAGAGGAGCACTGGTACTTAAGGATGTAGATATAACCTAGGGGTAAAACCGTAATTTGACCCAGCTGGAGTTACGAACACTCGTGAAGAACTAACTTGTTGTTATTGGTCAATATCCGTGGACCCAGAAATATATATGCAGTGAAAAGAGTGCAGTTTGTGGTTCTATAGTGGAGTGAACCACAGTTAACGAATATTGATTTACTTGGTTAATGAGTTTAGTCGGTTAATCTCATATCGTTGGAGCTCCTGATTTGTAGGTCCATTAGGTCCCATCGGTAACTCATAAAGGGTATTGAGGCAAATTTACTTAGGGAAATAATATAATGTATGGAGATGCATTATAATATAAAGTTTTTATTTTCATTAAACTTTATAATATAAATTTATTTTGAATATAGATTCAAAATTAGTTTATGGGAGAATTAAATATTTGGAGGAGTTCAAATATTAAATTTAATATGAATTTGGTTCATATTAAAACTATAGGTTAAAATTAATGCGCATTAGATGCATATTAATACTATAGCTTATAAGAGAGAAATATAATTAAATATGTGATATTCAATTTAATAGTTAATTAATTAAAGACTTAATTAATTATTTGTTTTAATTTAATTTAATTAAATTACATTAAAACTATAGGTTATGTGAGGGATATTCATTTAAATATGATTTAAATGAATTGGTTAATTAAATATGATTTACTTATCATTAATCTTGACTATTTAAAAAAAAATTATCATTAATCTTGACTCTTAAAACCCTAGTGGTTCCAATCATCTTTTTAGGATGCAAGAAGACAAAGTCCTATTTCTATGATCTTTTCCACTATTGTTTTGCGAACCTGCACCTTTAACTCCAACCTTTCGGCCATCAGCTGAATGCAAACTATGTTAACCTAAGTGATCAGTTTAAGCTAACAATGAGACTTTAAATTCCAACAAAAACAAACAATGCTAAGAGGAAGAAAGGTTGCTTTTGCATAGGTGGGAATTTCTTCTACTCAAGGTATCCACATATTTGAATCCCCGAGTAGAAGCTTAGCTCATAGATGCATGCAAAGTGCAAGATGAAAAGTAAAGAAAACACAAAATAGAAAAACAACTTGAACTCATGTTAATTGAAAGAATGGAGGACAAAACTTATAACTGCTATAAAAGAAAAACAGAAACTTAAGAATGCTGGAAATAATATTTGAAATAGAAAATAAAAGACAAGACTCTATTAAGGATCGATCCCTCTCTATCTAACTTGCTCGTGCCCCTTTTCAAGGAGAGACAAACCTTTCTCTTCTTCTTCTTTCGAATGGAAGAGTCGACAGAGGCTGAAAGATCCGAAACTCGGAGTGGTTACAAGGTGAGAAGAGAGAAAAACATAAAATCTATCCTAAGGACGAAATTCCGAGTTCTCTTTGCTGCTTGCATCTTAGTCCCCTTTTATAAAACTTGGAAGGTGAGGTTGGTTGCCGAGATTAGTGTGAGAAGGCCTTGGAAGGTAAGAATCCATGATCCTCAGAGATTTGGTACGAGATTTAGAATTTTCGGACGATTCTGTGAAGATCCAGTGAATCTCGGTATTCTACCGGAAAGCCCAGTTGCGGCCACATATCGGGCGCATTTTCTTCTTTGTGTTGCCTTGACAATTTTGTCTTTAGTTGGTGCTACTTTTCTTATAAGAATTGCGGGCACATATTGGTTGCATATTCTACATCCTCGGGTCCAGATGCAGGCGCAAATCTTCATTTCAACTCTTTTACTATGCTGACCTCTAACCTCCTCTTGCAAGCGCATCTCTGTCGCAAAGTCTTCTACACAAAAACAATAACTTGGATAAATTCTTACAAAAATAATCTCTTTTTGTACACTTTAAGCCTAAATTCTATATTTCTAGGATTTTTCTCATGATTCTACAACTTTTGCTAATAAGACTCGAAATGATAAGATTTTAAGCACAAATACTTTATTTTCCAAACAATAACCTAAGTTTTTAAGGCTAAATAACGCACATAAATGAGCGTTATGAGTTGCATGAATGAATTATCTATGTCGAAGTCAAGTCACAAAAATGTGCATAACGGTACTCGCTTAGCCTTCTAACGGTACTTGGGAGTAAGGCCAAATAGAAGTTAAACTTGACCCAATGCATAAATAAACTTAGGTTTTAAGCAAGCTAGTAATAGAGTTAATCCTACTTGGGTTGAAGCTAACTGAATTCCTTGCCTTTTATTATTTTTTATCCTTTTTATTATTTGCTTTGTTATTTAAAATTATTTCCAAAACTCAATCAAATAATTTTGTTACCTACCTTCGTGCGTAAGAGTAGTTTCTTCTTCAAATCAGAGTTTAATTAGTCCCTGTGGGATCGATACTTTGGAATACTCCATTGTTTTTATTACTACATGAGATAGTGTATACTTGCACTTAGTTGACTGAAAGTATCTTTAAATCTTATTTTTCATCACATTTCTACAATTCTGCCCACATCACTAGCTCTCCTCTTTAAAGTATCTTTAGTTTTTGCCATATTTGAAACTATATGTATAAATATAACAAACAATTACATCACAATTACTTCATTCGATATAAATATAACAAACAATTACACCACAATTACAAGAATGTTTGAGGACAATTTTTAAAAATCTTTTTACCTTTTTAGCCGTTTCAAAATAATAACATATACAAATAACATAAAGCTAATAAACAGATTTCTTAACAAATAAAGTATATAAATAGGAGATTATTTGTTATCATTAAACTGAAAGGAAAAACTATAAAACCTTTTATTTTTGAGTTTCCACCTACAAAACCCAGTCATGAAACTAGTGACAATGATAAATCACGCTCGTCGCGAAAACCCACCGTGAAACACAGCAACTGTCCTCGTCGATTCAAAGAAACCCACTGATTGGAAATTTGGAACCCCGAGCTGCCAACGCAAACCAATCCCAGCAACCCAAACAACACAAACATATTGATACGACCACGCTAGCAACCCAAGAATTTCAAACCCAGACTCCAATGGAGGTTTTAAAGATCCGTAGCTAGCAACCCAAACAACACGATCATCTAGAATTTTACATCCAAGTTTTGTTTCCAAAATTTACTCCCAAGAATTTTGTTAGTGATATATTAATGTTTACCAATTTTTAATTTTACCTACAATTAATCTTAAAAGATAACATCTTTAAATTTTGAATTTTATATATATATATTTTTTTACAACATATGGGGTGAGGGGATTTGAACCATAGACTTTTCGGTCATTAGACAAGCATTATGCCAGTTGAGCTATGCTCATGTTGGCAATTTTGAATTTTAAATTTTATATTTAATTATAAAAAAAATGTTCTTTTAGATTTTGTTGTATGATATTTTCTAGTAATAAGTTTCTGAAGCTTCCAAAATTTACTCCTAGGAGATAGAAGATTGTTTCAAGGGTATATTTGAAATATTTAAGTAGTTTAGCTATTTAATAAAACAATTATTTTAATTTAGCCATTTGTGTAGTTAACCAAAAAAACAAAAGGGGCAACCAGATAAATGGCCAAATAAAAATAGCGGTTTTGAAAAAGGGTAATTCGAATTTCCAATTTGATAAATGACCAAAAACTATTTTTAGTAAACTCTTCTGGCAACAAAGTGGACAAAAATACTCCCTATCCAAATCTTAATTCAGAAAATAAAATAAACCAAATACACTATAAACAAGGGAGAGAATCTAGCTTCCTTACCGATTAATTCATCTAGCAAATCAATAATAGAAATTCAAACTAAATGGAATATAAATCTGGCAACCTAAATTTAAAACAAGAGATTTGAATTCAAAACCAGAGAGAAAAAATAGGAGGACTTAAATTTAAACACTGTATATCCGAAAAAAGTAAAAAGCTTACCAGTTGCAACTAAGATTCAATAACAATGAAGAACAACTTCAACTAAAAAATATTACAGACACCAAATCAAAGAAGAAAAAATGAAATCACGCATTCTGCTTGCATAAATAGATATTCACCTAAAATATGGGATGAACACCTAAAACATCAAACCATAATTAAAGTATAATTAGAAAAAAAAATGAAAAAATTGATACCCAATTTCAAAGAAAACAGTTGACGCGTGGATTGATAGCCTATTGGAAAACCCCAAGGCATCATTCCTCTCTTGGGAACACACTCACGATTAAAAAAAAAAAAAAAAAAAAAAAAAAAAAAAAAAAAAAAAAAAAAAAAAACCTTTTCCCCTTCCTCATTTCAAACCTTTCAACTTACCGTTCAACGAGAAAACCCCTTCCCCTTTCTCCATCATTTGATCCTTCGAGAGAAACCTTTCCGCTTCTTCCATCATTCTTCATCTACATTCATCGATTCTTCCATACTTCTTCACAGATAAACTAAATCCCCTTCAAGCTTCATCTCATAACCAAGATCCTCGACAAACTTACACTGTATCTACACGGACAATCGAAAAACATTCATAAGCTCGAGTGAGTTTTGTCGACATCCAGGGTATGCATGCTTCAATCTCTACTAATTTTTTCTGTTTATATAGATATGGAACATTTTTTACTTACAAATAGGACCCACCGTTTAATAAGAAAATGAAAAACGATAAAGTAGGGATGTCGACAAAACGATAAATGGAAGAGAGAGAGAGTTGATCCTGTAACTAAAAATCCCTTGATTTATGGAATGAGATGTTATAGAATTATTTTTTTAAAAAAATAAACAGATACGACTGCATAGGATAGACGTGGGGGATGGCTGAAGGGTAAAAATGTAAGTTTGTATCGCACGAAAATAGGCTGGAAAAACTGGTGTGGCCATTTTTCATTAAAAAATACGGTTTGGCCATT
Organism: Luffa acutangula; assembly: GCA_036850905.1. Classification (NCBI taxonomy): domain Eukaryota; kingdom Viridiplantae; phylum Streptophyta; class Magnoliopsida; order Cucurbitales; family Cucurbitaceae; genus Luffa; species Luffa acutangula. The sequence continues at coordinate 24,230,406 of CM072089.1, read as the reverse complement.
TTTCGAAACTACCCTGTAATTTCTGGTCATATCTGAGGATTTCCCAAAAAAAGGTAAACAACACCCAAACGGATTAGTCCTAATCCATAAAATTCCAAACCTAGATGATTGGGCCCATAAGTTATTGAAGCCCAAGCCCACATCAATAAAAAGCTCTATAAATAGGAGAGATCTCCTCCATTTTTAGGGTTTAGAAACTCGAAATCTCAAAACATAACTTAGAGAGAATTTAGAAATTTTAGAACCTAAAGCACTCGTAGACTTCCTAAATATCAAAAGACTCCTTGAAGTTCTTAAAGTCGTGAGACTTGAACATCAGAAGACTTCGTAGTTCAATAAATTTCTTTAAAGGATTGCTTTGAAGAACTAAAGATTTCAAGACATCAATCAATCCCCCAAGAATTTGAAGGTTCAATCTCAAGAACAAGTTGCAAAGCCCTTGAAACAAATTCAAAATCGACAACTGATGCGCAAATTGTTAACCGCAAGTGTACGGGTAAAGTAATAATATAGTGAATGTGAAATTCGAATGTCGTCCTCTGGATTGGTTTCTAATCAATTTTAATTACCGGAAATACTCTTGACCAATTTTATTTAGGGATCCGAATTAAGTGAGAATGAGATTAAATCAAACACAAAACTATGCAAAAATTGACAATCCAATGGAAACAATGGTCTTAGGGATGTGATTTCACCAATTGGGATTATGGATTAATTAATGGATTAACAACATGCTATGATTCATAAATCTTGGTAAACTAAAATCACACATATCTCTCCCGAGCATACATGATTCTCCCACATGTAATTGAACCCGATATCCCTATCTAAATTCAATAAACATACAAGGCAATAAGGATAACTTTTTTAACGATTTCTAGAATTAACTATAATCTCCCGATTTCTAGCTAAATCATAGTTATGCATAATGATTTCTAAGTTAAATCCTCTCTCTCGAGTTAGATTCAAACATCAACATCAATCAATTTATGGCCGGTAAATTGAAAGCATTAAGGACACAAATATGCATAAATGAAATCAATAACATAAATCCATAACATCAATCCATAATTGCCCCAACGACTACATCAATCCCTAAGAGTAAAGACCTAGCTAATCATACAACGCATTACAATATAGCTACGATCTAAAACAGCCATAAACGCTAATTAAAGTAAGGGAAAGAAGAATTAAACTCTATGTAGGCCGAGACCGAACGTCCCCGTCACGATCCCCACGAACAATGGGTCGATTTCCACTCTGCTCCCCTTTATTCAGCTCCAAATACTCTGTTTTTCCTCTGTTTTACGGCCCCAAGATGTCCAAAAGAAGTCCCTCATCAACCCTAATTGAAAATTATAAATAGGATGAAATTTTATCGTAGCGTCGAGACGCTATAGGGATAGCGTCGCGAGGCTATCGCCTGCCGCACATTCTGTTTAAGGGAATTTCGAGAGCGTCGAGATGCTAAGGTCGCAGCGTCTCGACGCTGTGCGCTGTTGCCGCCTAATTCAGATAAGGAAAGGCAGCGTCGAGACGCTCAAGGAGTAGCGTCGAGACGCTAGTCTGCGGCTGACCCTATTTTGACTTTTTCTTCTTTGATTCTTTTTCATTCTTTGACCTATTTTTGCCCCCGAACATCCAATTGGCTCCAATATTAATTTCCTACAAATACAACATGAAAATGCATAAAATTTGTCCAATAAATCATAAAAGACTAGCTAAGTTAATTAGGGGAAACTAGCTAGCTATGCTCGCGATCAAACACCCCCAAACTTAAGCTTTTGCTAGTCCTCGAGCAAACTAAAAATCAAGCATACAATGGAAGAATAGATGCAATAAACATAACTCAATCCTCAAGGCTCAAAAGTCAATAGTTAAGCAAGCAAGAGACATGCACATAAGGACCAATGAGGGAGACCAAGAAGTCCCAAAATTGATTCTCCCAAAAACCTAGCCGAAAGGAAGTATATATAGCAATTTTTCGTTCTAGCTTCAAGACGCTGTCAAGACAGTGTCTCGACGCTGCCTCAAAACACGCGTATTCTGAAAAGGGAATTATGCAGCGTCGAGACGCTAAGGTCGCAGCATCTCGACACTACGACGATTTCGCGCCTATTCTTATATGGAATGCCAGCGTCGAGACGCTCAAGGGCTGGCGTCTCGGCGCTAGCCTGCATTTGACCAAATTTTGATTTTTTTCTCTTTGAAGCTTTTTCATTCCTTTGCATCTTTTCGCGTCCCGAGCACCCGATTAACTCCATTATTGCGCTATAGCTCCAATCAACCATTTTCTACAAAATAAACAATTAAGTGCAATAAAATGGCCAATAATCATCAAAGACTAGCTAAATTAAATAAGTAAAGATAGCTAGCTATGCTTGCTATCACAAATTAAAAGTTTTCCAAAATTAACTTGCACAAGCGAGATCTAACTCAACGAGATAAGACTCTACTAGCCTGGGATTGGATTATTAAACTCTCAACTCATCTTCCCTCTACACTGGCACTAAGGATTCACTAACGAGTCAATGGAACAAATTAGTTTGTTTTCCTCCATACTTAGGTGCTTATAAATGAGAATTAGATCAAGCATTTATATGTGGCACTAGCTTTCACACACCTATTGTAGGGACCCTTAACCTGAGTTTTCTCTGGTTGGCCTAACAGATCACAACAGGGGTAGCTCTTTTTGCCTAAAACTTTATTACTCATTGCATAATGTGCACAGGCCATGACATAATAATTTATTTTCTTTCAAAAGTAACGTCATTAGCTCGACGTGTTGACCGAATAGGCATCAAGGTGGTCTAATGTCAGGTGTTCCATCAACAGTGCTCTTCCTAGCACCTTTCATATACCCCACCAACATGGCCTCTGATGTGTTCTTAGGATCCTCAAAAGCTTTTAGGATTTCCTTTTCTTGTTGGACTCTGATGATTAGCTCCCTACGCTCAATATCAATTATAACTCTCCCTATAGCAAGGAATGGTCTCCCTAATATAATAGGCATGGCAGGATTCTACTTAATGTCCAAAACATAGAAATCAACATGAAGGAAAAATCTACCTACTTTAATCAGAACATTCTCCACAATTCCATAAGGACTAACCACAGACTGGTCAGCCAACTGGAGCCTAACAGTAGTAGATTTTATCTCTCCTATATTTAGCTTTTTGCACAGTGATAATGGAATGATATTTATGCTAGCCCCTAGATCACATAGTGCTCTACAAGAATAAGTACTAAAATTACAAGGAATAGTAAAACTCCCTGGAACAGACGATTTCTCTGGTACTTTCTGTTGGACACGAGCACTGCATGTCGATGCAAGGTATACAGTCTCCATCTACTTTTCCTTCTTCTTTTTGTTGAGTCATTTCTTCATGAACTTCTTATAATGAGGCATTTGCTCCAGTGCATCTGCAAAAGGAATATTAACAGTCAAACCTGTAAAAGCATCAAGAAACTTATTAAACTGAGCCTTAGAATTTTTCTTTTTTCTATTCTTTGACTTAGGAACTAAAGCAGTAGGAGAAGGGATAGAGGTCTCAGGTATAAGCTTTTCAGGTTCGTTTGAGGTGGTGTCCTCCTCAACTTCTCTAGTGAGTTCCTCAGTTTCAGTAGTCTCATCCTCCTCAGCTACTTGAGTATCCTCCTCGTGATGCACAGCGACGGTCTTGCAGTACTCCAATGAAGATTTCTCCTGTTCAACTGGGGCTTTACCTTTATTCATGGTGTTGACAACACTTACCAGTTGTCCCAACTGAGTCTCTATGTTCTTGATGGCTGTAGAGTGACCATTGACAGTGGTGTTTATGGCAATCACGACCTCCTCGAGCTTATTTGATCTGTTACTTGATTCTGCAATAAAAGCTCCAACGAGATGCTCTAGAGATTTTTTACTTTCTTGACTTTGAGGGGTAAAGCCAGGAGGATTCAAAACATTCTTATCATTTGCATACGAAAAATTCTCGTGATTTCTATTACTAGGGTGATAATGTGTAAGTGCATAATTATTATTGTACCCCCTAGAATTAAAATAAGAGACATACTGAACCTGCTCGAGATTTTCCTCCTGAGTCTGGGATGCAAAGGCAGTTGCAGACTCAATCGATTGAGCACTCCCTGTACCTGAAAAACTTTAAAAATGCATTAGCAAGGGAAGACATCTGGGTCTGATGTGCACTTACGTTGTCAATCTCGAACACTCCAGCAGCAATCTTTTTCGGTCCTGACCGCTCAGATGACCACTGATAGCTATTGGTGGCCATTTCCTCTAGCAAAGTCCTAGCATTCTCAACAGTTTTGGACAACAGAGTCCCACCTGCAGCTGCATCAACGATAGTTTTTGTACTAGGAGTTAAGCCATTATAAAATAATTGAACCTGAAGCTAGTCGGGATAGCCATGCTGAAGGCACTTCCTCAACACCTCTTTAAATCGCTCCCAAGTTTCGAACAGCTGCTCATCAAACTGCTGCTGGAACGTCCCAATCTCGGTCCTCAGCTTGACTGTCTTGGCAGGAGGGAAGAATTTCTTTAAGAATGCATGGACTAAAGCATCCCAGGTGGTAATGCTCCCAGGTGGAATTAATTGCAACCAGTCACGAGCTTTATCCTGCAAGGAAAAAGGGAACAAACGTAAGCGAATGGCATCTTCAGAAACACCATTTAATTTTACCGTCTCACAAATGTCTAGGAAGGATTTCATGTGAGAATTTGGATCCTCCATGGGTGATCCTCTGTAAGCACAATCTCGAGCCATCTGAATGAGACCTGTTTTCAGCTCAAAATTATTAGCAATGATCGGGGCATAGACAATCCCCGACTGTTGCTCCTGAAAGACCGGGTGAAAGTAGTCCCTAATAGGCTTAGGCTCCTCAGGGTTAGGATTGGCCATTTGGATATGATTTTCTTTACTTTCCCTTCGAAGTCTACTTAAAGTTCTCTCGATCTACGGGTCAAAGGGAACTAAGGCCAACTCCCTAACCTTTCGCATACACCAACAAAACTAACCTAAAAAGGAAAATAAAACAAATTATGAAAGAAACTAGAAAATGAAATAAATGAATCTAAAATAGGAAACTATAATCTATAAAAGGAAAAGATAAACAAATAAGGAATGCAAAAACAAATATGACAAAAACAAATAAGGAAACTAGCAAATAAGAAAAAACTAATCTAAAAAGGAAAAAACTAAAAAGAAAAAATCTATCTATGGAAAATTCAAACAAATATGGAAAAAAAAATCTAAATATGGAAAATACAAGCAATAAAGGAAAAAAAAATGCAATCTACCTAAAAAAAATATTAAAAAAATAACAAAAACAAAATAAAATACACCCTAAACTAAGACCGGACAATTTTTCTACGATATCAAAATTGACTAAATATGCCAATTCCCGGCAACGGTGCCAAAAACTTGATGCGCAAATTGCTAACCGCAAGTGTACGGGTCAAGTAATAATATAGTGAATGTGAAATTCGAATGTCGTCCTCTGGATTGGTTTCTAATCAATTTTAATTACCGGAAATACTCTTGACCAATTTTATTTAGGGATCTGAATTAAGTGAGAATGAGATTAAATCAAACACAAAAAAATGCAAAAATTGACAATCCAATGGAAACAATGGTCTTAGGGATGTGATTTCACCAATTGGGATTATGGATTAATTAATGGATTAACAACATGCTATGATTCATAAATCTTGGTAAACTAAAATCACACATATCTCTCCCGAGCATACATGATTCTCCCACATGCAATTAAACTCGATATCCCTATCTAAATTCAATAAACATACAAGGCAATAAGGATAACTTTTTTAACAATTTCTAGAATTAACTATAATCTCCCGATTTCTAGCTAAATCCTAGTTATGCATAATGATTTCTAAGTTAAATCCTCTCTCTCGAGTTAGATTCAAACATCAACATCAATCAATTTATGGCCGGTAAATTGAAAGCATTAAGGACACAAATATGCATAAATGAAATCAATAACATAAATCCATAACATCAATCCATAATTGCCCCAACGACTACATCAATCCCTAAGAGTAAAGACCTAGCTAATCATACAACGCGTTACAATATAGCTACGATCTAAAACAACCATAAACACTAATTAAAGTAAGGGAAAGAAGAATTAAACTCTATGTAGGCCGAGACCGAACGTCCCCGTCACGATCCCCACGAACAATGGGTTGATTTCCACTCTGCTCCCCTTAATTCAGCTCCAAATACTCTGTTTTTCCTCTGTTTTACGGCCCCAAGATGTCCAAAATAAGTCTCTCATCAACCCTAATCGAAAATTATAAATAGGATGAAATTTTGTTGCAGCGTCGAGATGCTATAGGGATAGCGTCGTGACGCTATCGCCTGCCGCACATTCTGTTTAAGGGAATTTCGAGAGCGTCGAGACGCTAAGGTCGCAGCGTCTCAACGCTGTGCGCTGTTGCCGCCTAATTCAGATAAGGAAAGGCGGCGACGAGACGCTAGTCTGCGGCTGACCCTATTTTGACCTTTTCTTCTTTGATTCTTTTTCATTCTTTGACCTCTTTTCACCCCCGAACATCCAATTGGCTCCAATATTAATTTCCTACAAATACAACATGAAAATGTATTAAATTTGGCCAATAAATCATAAAAGACTAGCTAAATTAATTAGGGAAAACTAGCTAGCTATGCTCGCTATCAACAACAAGCTATAAAGCCCTTAAGAAGATTTTACATTTGAGAGAGAAAAGAATCAGATGATCAAAATTAGAGATTGTAGACTCAACCTCATACAAAATCAAAACAAATCAATGTTTATTCCCCCATTTCTTTCAAAGTTACGTATGAACTACACTACTTAGTACTATTTATTTTGTAGTAAGAATGTTTTGTCATAAAAATGAAATAAACTGAAATTAATTAACAATTATAACTTTATAATTATATTGGTGATGTTTATTACTCTATTTGATGACAATAACCCAAATTCAAATTAGATGGTTCAACTGAAGACAAGTTTTTGGAGTTAGCTCACCTTTGCAAGAACACAATCCTTTGTCCGGGTCATTATAGCACATGTGTTGCTCAGAGTATAATAGATACATATGATGAATTGACGTCATCGTCACCTTCCTCCAGCTTATCACTAGCAATTTGCTTAGGGTTCCAATCTCAACGGTGGCAACTAAACACGAGAGTTGCACTCGCTGCGGGACTTAGCCCAACACTAGGTCCTGTTTTTTTTTTTTCAATAATTTCCAAAATTGGAGGATAGAACTAAAATTTTGTTTTTAATGTGACTTTTCCTATATTGTTTTTTTTTTTTTTTTTTTAATGTGGATCTTGTTATATTAAGACACACTTTTAAATTACTTAAAAGAAAGATACACTTTAAAATATAAAGTATTGGATAATATCAAAGATATATCTTAATAATTAAATTTAGAGTTAGAGAAAAAAAGAATACCCAAGGTCAATTTGGAAGAAAAAAAATATTCATCCTATACCTAAACAACATTTAAAATAGGAATATTGTGAGGAGGGGTATTAGTCTACTTTTTTTTTTTTTTTTTTTTTTTTTTTTTTTTTTTCACCTTGACTAGTTAAAGCTGGTGAGCTATGCTCAAATTGATAAATAAAACTTTGCCTCTTAAAAAACAAAAACGGTAACTAGAACCATATTAAATATGTGAAATTATAAGTTTTCTTAAATGCTCCTTAATTAATCTAGTTGTTTGCTTCATCACACCAATTCAATCAAAATTAATTTATTAAACATGTAACACCAACATTCATTCAATTGGGACTAGACAAATAGCTAAAATGAGCATAATAGCTTAGTGGTAATTAGTATGTATCATCAACTATAAAGTTGGATGTTCGAATCTCTCTATTTCCATATGTCATTGAACTCAAAAATTAAAAAAAAAAAACTATATAAATTAAAAAAAAAATTAAAATCCTAAGGGCGTCGTGGGAAAATATTAAAATTTAGCACCAATGAGATTTGAGAGTAGATTTAGGTCCCGTTTGGGGTTGCGTTTCTTAGCGTAAAAAGCGATTGTATTTGTAGGAGAATTAATCCAAAATCACTTTTCAATTCATCCTACCGTGCAAAAACTCATAGATACCAGTTTTTCTATAAATCTGCCACATTTTCTAAACTGTCTTCAAATTTCAAATTTATCCATCTTATATATTTTTTTCATATATGCTATTTCATATGGATAAAAATTTGATTGATTCAATTTTATAATAATCATTTTTTAAAATTTTTATCAAATATTTTAATTAATTAAACATAATTAGATGTAATTTAAATCATATAAACTTTTAAATAATTATCTTATAATAAATTATACACTAAGGGGCTGTTTGGGGCACTGAATGTTATTATAACCTATTCAGTGTTTGGGGCATCAACAAAAATAAATGGTGAGGTGGGTTATTTTTATCCCCGATTATTTTATCCATTCTCTACAGTAACCATCATTCAACCCACCCAATTATTTTATTCATTTTCTACAGTAACTCTCTCATCTCTTCTTCCATGCGACTCATTGACTCTTCCGACGACCGTCGGTCGCCGTCGGCCGGTGAAGTTTCCGGCGACTTTTTCGACGGCCGCCGACCACTTTTCGGACGAATTTTCCGGCAACCACTTTTTTTCCCTTTTTTTTCATATTTCTTCTCGTTTTCATTTTGAAAAATATAAAAAATGAAAATAAAGAAGAAAAGAAAGAAAGAAAACAAGGAAAAAAAAATTGGTCGTCGAAAAATTTGTCGGCAACCGCCAGAAAATTTGTTGAAAACGTTGCCGGCATTAGGGTTAGAGGAAGAAGAAAATGATGAAGATGGAGTTTGAGGTTGAGGAAGAAGATGGAGATGATGATGGAAATGGAGGAAGAAGATGATGAAGATGAAGATGGAAATGGAGGAATAAGATGAAGATGATAGAGATGGAGGAAGAAGATAAAGATGGAGGAAGAAAATGAAAATGAAGGAAAAAAGAAAAAGAAAAAACGATTTTTGGTCATTCCATGTTAGAAACACTTACCAGTTTCTCAGTTGTCTTTCTACATATATAAATATGGAGTTTTATTATATAATTTCTTTGAATATGAGCATTTACCATTTTTACGTTGAAAATACAGAAATGAAACAAATATGGTTTTCCAATATGAAATCATAAAATGACTTCTTTTGTGAAAAAATCATGACCCTAAACACAAAGAAAATCAACTCTTACCTTAGGTTATTTTTGTTTCCTTTTAAGTTAAACACATCATTTAACCAGTATACCCAATACTTTATTTTTTTTTTTTACAACTGAATCCAAACAATTTTTTATTGATATTTGCAAAATATAATATTTGACATACAAAGTTTGTATGAGGAAAATAAACAAAAAAAAAAGTCAGGAAAAAACAGTCAACTTCAACATTTGATTCAGAATCTCATGTTAAACATATCAGCAATCCAAACACAAACTATTTTAACCCAGACTAAAATCATCAGCATCCCAAACACAGATTATTTTATCCTAGACTAAAATAATCTGTACCCAAACACATATTATTTTATCTCAGATTATAATAATCTGCACTAATAATCTGCACCCCAAACACAGATTATTATAACCCTCAGACTATTATAATCCTCAGATTATTATAACCACAAGATATTATAACCAATTCAGTGCCCCAAACAGCCCCTAAGTATTAATATGAAAATAATTGAAATAATAAGCCTACTATGGCCATTATAATTAAATCCCTACAATTTAGTATTAATTTACCAAATATTAGAACTAGCTTTTTCTAATATTAAATTAAAATTTACCAAACACTATTTTACTTTGATTTTTTAAAAAGCAAAATTACCGACAATTATTTTAAAAGGGGTTAAGTGTAATAATAGACAAAAGCAAAAGTCCGTTTTGAAAAATAGCAGCTGACCCTATTATTTAGAAAAATGACCAAATCAATTTTATGAATTAATAAATATGAAATATTAAGTTACGAAAATACCCTCAACTAGAAATATAACCAAAAATCTTGAATTAGTTAAATTAAAACAAAAATTCAAATTAAATCAAATCAATTCACCTACAAATCCCTTAAATAAGCAATAACTAAAAAATTGAAAATAAAAAAATAATTAAAAAAAAACATATGATTTTAATGACCGCAAATTTATGCATTTGCAATAAATAGTGTTATGCTCGATTCCTACTAAATATGACAATGTCTTAAATAAAAAATTTAACATCGATTCAAACAAATACCTTGTAACTCCATTGATAAAGAGTATGCAATGGCAACGTCTTGGGGTGTTCAATGAACCCGATAACTCGAAAAACCCGGCCAACCCAACCCAAATTATAAGGGTTGGGTTGGGTTAGAATTAATTTTGGGTTGGGTTGGGTTGAAATTTAAGTGAACCGACCGATTCGATTCGGGTATCGGGTTCCAGGAATTTTTGTTCGGTTCAACCCAAACCAAACCGACTATAATTAATATATATATATATATATATATATATATATATATATATATATATATATATATATATATATATATAAATTTTTAGGGTTAGCTTAGTTTCACGTCAGACGTCGAGGTTTTTACTATATATATATATATATAAATTTTTAGGGTTAGCTTAGTTTCACGTCAGACGTCGAGGTTTTTAGAAAAGTAAAAAAGAAATTAAAAAATATTAGAAAAAACTGGCTGATGTGAAAATATTTAGACAATTAGGGTGTCGAGTCTCTTTTAGAGCCGCGACCAGCCACCTGTCAGCTTTTTCTATATTTTTTTTTAAATTTCTTTTCTTTCTTTCGATTTTTTACAATTTCATAATTTTCTTATTCAAACTTTTTTTTTCTTAACCAACATTAATTACAATTTTCAAAGTTCAAATTTAAAAAATTATCTAAATTCAAAATTCAATAATAATTTTCAAAATTGTTTCAATATTTTCTAGTAAGTTTTTGGATTTATCTTACATATTTCTATGGTAGATAGAAGAAATTACCTAAAAAAAGTTGATTTCATTATTTTATAAATAATAAATATTGTATCAAAATGTCGTAGTAAATATACCATATTGATGTCAATAAAATGAAATACAAATGAACGTGTCATATTGATGTAAACAAAGAAATTACTACTACTAAGAAAAACAAGGGAGATAAGTGTTTTTTTCTTGAAATATTGTGATAAAATAAAGATCAAAACTCATTAATCTATATCTATATCTATACTATATATAAATCTATACTATATATAAAAGGGGCTAAGAGGGAGAATCTTTTCCTTCCTTTTTTTTTTTTTTGAGAAGAAAAGTACTATATTAAGAATGAGCAATTGCTCCCAAAAGGAAATCACCGATGGGCCAGGTTCCCCCACTATCATGATCCCCAATACATGTATCACACTCATTAAAAGCAACTAACCACTCAGGAAAATCAATAGTCCAAATTTCAGAAGTTTGAAGGTCACAAGCTTTAGAAGCCAACAGATGTGCCATCCTATTGTGTGCTCTAGGGACATATCTCACTGCTTCAATATTATGTACCTTTATCAGGGCTTGGGCATCGGCAATAAAGTTTGAAATCTCAGTCAGATCTTGGCCCTCATCTAATAGAAGACGAACGACATTTGCTGCATCAATCTCCACTTGTATTTTTGGAGTTTCATTCGGAATGGATCGAAGACCTTCACAAACCACTTGAGTTTCAAGCCACGCAATCTTCCATTCCCACCGAATACACCGGATACCAGCAATTAGAGGCTTCCCGGACCAATCCCGAAGAATCCATCCGATTCCTCCCCTCTTTCGAGTTTCAGACCACAACTCAATTTCCAAATGCCTTCAGGCGGCGGGATCCAAGTCGAGTTCATCGTCGGAGCTGGAAACGATGTTGCTATCTCTTGAGCCAGGTTCGTTTCTTCCTCTTGAATGTTGAACTTTGCCAAGTATTTCTGAATTGTAGTCTTCATCTTCATTGGGTCTGGTGTGATTTGGTGATGAAAAACGTCATTCCTATGCTTCCATATCTGCCAGCACATAACCATACTAGCGCATATTCTTCTCTTCTCGAACTGGTTTGTCTTGCTATCCTTCCAAATGCTTTCTAAATAATTCGAAGGGCTCCAATTTTTCCTGCCATTAAAACACATTCCATTAGGAAGAAGACCAAAATATGACCATAAGCCCTTGGTCAATTTGCATTCCCAGAACAAGTGAGTTGTTGTCTCATATTTGTTCCTGCAAAAATAACACATGGGGTTAGTGTCTAGCCCTCATTTGTTTAGATTAGAAAGAGTTGGGAGGATATTATTGGGGATTCGCCATCCACAAATTTTTAGTTTGGAAGGGATTGATGCTTTCCAAAAGCTCTTCCATAAGGATATGACATGACTTCCTATTTTGTTCTTACATTTTTAATAAATTCTCATTTTGTCCTTCAATGATAGGACATGACTTTTTGAGTTGAGGTGTCCGTTGAGACACGACTATTCATTCAAATGTGTGCAATTAATATCAACAAGACACGACTATTGGGTGCTAGTGGTTATACACCAATAGATGCATTTATTCGTGTATGAATATAATTCATGTATAAAAGCATTGAACTATGTTATATAATTATTTTATTCGAGTTAGTTCTTCATTTATTGTTTTCCATGTGTTATTCATAAATAAGTGATTTTTTGCAAAGCATGTTGTTGTTGAGATTCATGAATTTCGTAATTATATTATTTGTATCTTTAGATTTAAGAGTTGTTATTTCTTGAATTGCACCAAGGTTCTTGGAGAGATTTTGATCCAGTGGAAGTGGTTACACAATACGGCACGATATTTTCTTGTATGGTTGTGATTTAGACGGTACATGTGAAACATCATTAAAAATATGAAATCATTAAAATGAAAGTTTCTTGCCATATATGTTTTACAATATCAAAATATTAACATATCATTTAATAAATTAATTATTTGCATAAAATTTCACTTCCTACTATATATATATATAGGAATTTTCATGCAAAAGTGATAATAAGAAAACATTAAAATAATTCTTGCAATTAGTAACTTTTAAAAATTTATTAAAACAAAATTATATAATATTTACTTATTAAGTACTATTTTCTCTTATTTTAATTTAAAACTACAATATTTCACTTGTAATGCACGCGTTTCTAGATCAAGGTTTAAAATATCGATGTCGATGGAAATGTCGAGGTCCAGATTTTATGGAAATATCAATGTTGATGGAAATGTCGAGAGACATTTCGGGAAAATTTACGGAAATCGTGGAAATTGATGGAAATTGTTTGAATTAGTCAATGAACTTTAATTGTGGCTTAATTAGACTATAATGGACCATTTTTTATAATCATATTTAAAAAGTAAGATAATATTTAGATGAAATTGTCTATTCAAATGTCAATATATGCAGAAATTTAATTTTGAAAAAAAAAAGAAAATTGATTAAAATTGTTTGAATTATTAAATGCAAATTTAATTGTAGTTTAATTATATTACAATTAATCATTTTTAACCATCTATTCAAGTTACATATGATAGGCATATTGGAATTTCGATAGAAATGTTGATACCAACAAAGATTTCGAAAAAATTATGACAATCGATAGAAATTGTTTGAATTATTAAATAAATGAAATTTTAATTATAATGACTTAATTAAACTATGATGAATTGATATTTAACATCTATAACTATATTTGAATGGACGACTAAACATTACTTAGACCAATTGGATAATTTTAAACAAATATTATAAAGTATAAACACATCAATAAAATAAAAATGTATAAACACATTATATTATTAATATATATCATTTTATGTATTAAAAAGTGAAAATAATTAAAGTAGGTGAAATGGTAAACAATTTATATAAAAAAAAAGTAAATAAAAAATAAAAAGAAAAACAGAAAAAACAAAATAGAAAAAGTATACTAAAATACAAACTTGAAAAAACTACATATAAGTTATCAGGATTATTTCAAAAAAAAATATATAACTCATGATGAAATGATAAAATTGAAAAAAAAAAAAAAAAAAGTAGTGGTGAAAGGACCTGCTAGGCGGCCTGCACGAAAGTAAACAAAATGATGAAACTACATTTAATAGGCGTCGTCAAATGATGAAATTAGGTGCGTCAGATGATGAAACTACATTTAATAAAAAAAAAAAAAAAAGAAGTAAACGCAAATTTCGTGGAAATCTCGAAATTTTGAGATTTTCACGAGTCGAAAATGGGGGAAAAACGAAATTCTCCCCCTCGATATATTGATACGGTCGACATACCGAAATTTCGACCAAAATTTAATACACTGGTTATTTTTCAAGATCATTATTTAAATAAGGATATATAGTGATTTTTTTTAATAAATTATAGATATTATCACGGGTAGATCATTCCCACATTTAATTTATATCTATATCTATATATCTATACATCTATACACTATATTAAAAGACGCTTAAGGGGAGAAACTTTTGATTTCCTTTTAAGCCTCTTTTTAATCTTCAAATTACTTATTTGTCCTTCCTATTTAATTATTCAATATTTTATTATTCAAATTCTATCCTTTCCACATTTAAGATTAAAAAATGGTTTAAAAAATAATCTTCATTCTCACGTTTGTGTTGTTTTTTTTTAAACATCTTGATTCCAGCCACCTTTACGTTGTTGTTTTTTTTTAAAAAAAAAAATTCTCATATTTGATAATTTGATAAAATTAAGAATTGATTTTACAAAAATCTCTATTCCCACGTTTTTTTTTAAATCTCAATCTTGATTATAACCTTTAGGGTGTTGTTTTTTAAAAAATCTCATATTTGATAAAATTAAGAATTGGTTTAAAAAACAATTTTCATTCCCACGTTTATGTTGTTTAAAAAAAAAAAAAAAAATCTCATCTTCGATAAGATTAATAATTGGTTAAAAAGAAATCTTCATTCCCACGTTGTTTTTATATTTTTTTTTTAAAAAAAAATCATTTTTAATAAGATTAAGAATTTGTTTGAAAAAAAATTTTGATTCCCACTGGTTTTTTTTTTTTTTAATATAATCTCACGTTTAGGTTTTTTTTTTTTTTTTTTTTTTTTTTAACTCATCTTTAATAAGATTAAGAATTGGTTTGAAAAAAAAAATCTTGATTCTCACTTTAGGTGGTTGTTTTTTTAAAAAAAAATCTCATATTTGAAAAAATTAAGAATTGGTTTTAAAAAAAAATCTTCATTCCTACCTTAGGTTGTTGTTTTTTAAAAAAATCTCATATTTGATAAAATTAAGAATATGTTTTAAAAAAATCTCATCTTCATTCCAAATTCTAATTAATTTTCGGCGGTAAAAATTAGAAGATCTTTTGAATTGGTTTAAAAAAAAAATTGGTCACATACATCTAAATATAATCAATTTTTGCAATAATTATAAATCCATGTGTGTATTTATTCATTTTTATATTTTTTTGGTACATTATTAAGTCATATTTCAAAATTTCTAATTAACTATTTATACTTTAAAAAAATATTATAACACGTGCAACGTAGTTTCAAACTAGTCTATATCTAAAAGGCGCTTAAGGGGAGAAACTTTTGATTTCCTTTTTTGCCCCTTTTTAATATTCAAATTCCTCATTTGTTCTTCCTATTTAATTATCTATCTATACTATATTAAAAGGCGCTTAGGGATAAACTTTTGATTTCCTTTTTTGCCCATTTTTAATATTCAAATTCCTCATTTGTCCTTCCTATTTAATTATTTAATATTTAATTACTCAAATTCTCACGACTAGATCATTCTCACGTTTAAGAATTGGTTAAAAAAAATATCATCCTTGATAAGATTACGAATTAGTTAAAAAAAAAAAAAAAATTCCCACGAAAAAAAAATCTCAAATTTCTTTTTTGTTTAGGTTTTTTTTTTTTTTTTTTTTTTAAAAAAAAATCATCTTCATTCCCACTTTTAAGTTTTTTTTTTAAAAAATTAATAATTGGTTAAAAAAACATTCCCACGTTTAGAAAAAATCTATCTATATCTATACTTCTATACTATATTATATATATATCTATACTATATTAAAAGGCGCTTAGGAGGGAGACTTTTGATTTTCTTTTAAGCCCTTTTTTTAATCTTCAAATTTATTATTTGTTCTTCCTATTTAATTATTCAATATTTTATTATTCAAATTCCCACGGGTAGATCATTCTCACGTTTAAGATTAAGAATTGGTTTAAAAAAAATGTTCATTCTCACGTTTAGATTGTTTTTTTTTAAAAAACAAAAAATTTCATCTTCATCCTCACGTTTAATTATTAATTCTATATGGTTTTCGGTGGTTATAATAAATAAAATTTTTTAAATTAAATTTTGTGAAATCTAAATTTAGATCAATTTTTTTGAATTGTTTTGATTTTTTAAAAATCAAAAGATAATTGAGTTTAATTTTCGATTAAATCAAATCATGTTTTAAAATTAAATTTAAAAAACTAAAATTCAAATTAATTGTTTTTAATTTTCAAAATTAATTTAAAAAGATTTATCATAACAACCTCATTCACTTGAACCCTATATATAGTGGTCTAAACCACTACGCGAAGAGATGAGATGAAGTTTTTGTAAATTATGTGAAGGGTAAATTTAGATAAATTAGTTTTAATTATTAATATATATATATATATATATTGTATGATATTATATTAATATTTAATATATATTTTATTTTTATTTTATAAATTGTTTTATTAATCATAAGAAAAATACACAATTAAATATATAAATGTGCAACGCACGTAGTTAAAAACTAGTATATATAAAAATGGGAAAAAAAAAGGAAAAGGAAAAGGACCGTCTGGCAGTTGCCAGACAACGAATGCAGAGCCTCTGACGCCCCTCCTAACTTTCTGAAAGCTTGAAACTGCCATTAATACATTAAAATAATAATAATAATAATAAACGAAATTTCAAGATTTCCACGAAATTTCGTCGAAAAGGGGGAAAATCGAAATTCTCCCCCCTCGATATGTCGATACGGTCGACATACCAAAATTTCGGTATGTCAACTGAAATTTAACACACTGATTATAAGTTAGTTTTTAAAAAAAATCATTTGGTTCAAAATCTTAAAAAAAGAGTTTGTAAAAGAAAATTTTGAAATTATTACCAAATTGAAAAAAAAAAAAAAAGAAAAAGCTGACGCGTGGCTGGTAAGAGACGCGACACCCTAATCATATAAATATTTTCACATATGTCGGTTTTCTCTAAATATTTTTTAGGGAAAAAATCATTTTTAACCCTAAACTTTGGGGGTTGTATCAATTTTAACTCTGAACTTTCAATTTCATCAAATTGAACCCTAAACTTAACAAGTTGTATAAAATTTAACCTTGAACTTTTAATTTCATCAAATTGAACCTCAAACTTATCAGATTGTATTGATTTTAACCTTAAACTTGCCTAAGTGTTACAATTTACACCTTTGGTTAACTCTTCGTTTGAACCACCATACGTAATTGATTATTTCTTTATTTTTTTTTCTTAATTCACATTACACCTAGATCGGTTTCTTATAAATAAAATATAGGAGAAACTTAATTTTAGATGACTTTTCTTGTTGTTGAAAACTTTGTGAGTTTTTTTTTTTTTTTTTTTTTTTTTTTTTTTTTTTTTTGCTATTTAAGACTACGAAAGCAAAGAAACTTTGAAGGTTTTTTATCTTCAAATATTTGCTGTTTTTTTTCTTGTTGGTAAGAACTTTGTGGGATTTTTTTTCTTCTTTTACTGTTTTTTTTTCTTGCTAATCAAAAGAATGTACAAATGTAGGAAACAAAAATAAAGAAATTTCGAGTTTTTATTTCTCATATTTGTTGGATTTTTTTTTGTTGTCAATAACTTTATTTTTTTTTTTATTTTTGGATAATAATGAGAAGAATAATATAGAATATTTGATTTCTTCTGATAAAAAGTTTTTCCAACAAATTTCTTACAAAACACTAACTCAGGTGCAATGTGAATTGAAAAAAAAAAGAAATTGTCCATTACATGTTTTAATGCCAATTCACATTGCTACATTTATGCAAGTTTGAGGTTGAAATTGATACAATTTGTTAAGTTTGGGGTTCATTTGGATGAAATTGAAAGTTTAGGGTTAAAATTGATACCCTAAGTTTAGGGGTCAAAATTGATTTTTTCCCTACTTTTTAATTTCTTTTTTACTTTTCTAAACCCCCCCCAGACGCCCCGTGTCACAATCGCGGTCTTTAGGGTCTCGTAACGCGACTGTGCGGCACTTACTTTCGCTCACAAGTAAGTCAGCCAACTCAAAAACGGATCGCCGGTGGCACAACGGGCGAATATCGCAACCTCTACCCCCGTTCTTGGAAAACGGTTTTAGAAAACGGGGTTAGAGAAAAGGTTTTGGAAAACGTTTGAAAGCATTTTGGAAAGCATGTATATGTGTTGCAGACTATCAAGTAAACAAAGGGACAACAACAGCTTGATAGCAAACAACTCCGGGTAGGAAGGATTGACGACTAGTCTTACCCCCCTATAGTATATTATTGAGATTTTTAGCCTTGGCAGGCTTGAACATGAAAATCACGAGGAGTCATACACTAGAGAAACGCAAGGAAAAATAAACAAGCGATACAAAGGGAATGCATATAATGAAAGCATGAGGGGAAAGGGTTGTCATGGGCATGCGGCCATGGGCAACACGCCTTGGACGAGCATGACCGTGACATCCTCCCCCACTTAAATGGTTGACGTCCCTGTCAACCGACGCTGCTCGAACTCTGCGATCTTGATAGCAGCCGACTTCAGATCTTCAACTCGCTCCCAACTAATCTCAGCATCCGGGAGCCCTTTCCACTTCACCAGGAACTCTTGAACGTCTCGACGAGGTTTACCTGTGCGACGAACCCTGTCTGCCAAAATTTCTTCTACTTCCTTGTCATTCAAATTCTGCATTGTGACTGGGGGCCGTGTCACTTCGTTGCGCTCGGAATCTTCTAGGTCCGGATGATAGGTCTTCAAGTTACTAACGTGGATAACAGGATGAATCTTCATCCACGAGGGTAACTGAACCCTATAAGATGTCTTACCGACCTTCTGGATCACTTCGACGGGGCCTTCGTACTTTCGGACAAGGCGCTGGTCTCTCTTCCCTCGGAACCGGATCTGTTCTGGTCTCAGCTTGATCAGAACTCTGTCTCCCGCTTGGAATTCCATTGGCCGACGCTTCTGATCGGCCCATTTCTTCATGCGTTTTGATGCCTTCTCTAAGTACGCCCGGGCTATCTCTGATGTCTGCCTCCACTCTTTAGTGAAGTTGTAAGCTTGGGGACTCTTCCCCGCATAAGGATGGTCAATTACATGTGGCATCAGCGGCTGTCTTCCACATACTAGCTCGAAGGGAGTCTTTCCTGTCGCAGAACTCTTTTGACAGTTGAAACTGAACTGAGCAACATCAAGCATCTCGGCCCAATTTTTCTGTCGGGCGTCAATAAAATGACGCAAGTACTCCTCAAGCATACTATTGAACCGCTCCGTCTGGCCATCTGTCTGCGGGTGGTAGCTGGAGGAAATATTTAGATGAGAACCCAGTAATCTAAATAATTCCGTCCAGAATGTGCCAGTGAAGCGAGCATCTCGATCACTGATTATACTCTCGGGTACACCCCATAACTTGACTACAAACTTGGCTCCCAAAAGGTACTGTCTCCAGGCCCTTAGGCAATGCACAACAGCTAGCATTTCTTTCTCGGAGGCGACATACCTCCGTTCAGCATCATTCAACTTTCGGCTTTCGTAAGCAATGGGGTGGCCGTCTTGGAGGAGGACGCCACCCAGAGCAAAATCGGACGCGTCCGTTTCGACTTCAAATGGCTTGCTTACGTCTGCAATCCCGAGCACGGGTCCTTCCATCATCGCCTTCTTCAAGTCTTCAAAGGCGTTTTGACACGCTGAAGTCCAACTCCAGCCATTACTCTTTTTCAACAGGTCTGTCAGAGGTCCTGTTCGTTTTGAGAATCCTTCCACGAATCGCCTGTAGTAATTGGCTAATCCGAGAAAGGAACGCAACTCGGTCACTGATGATGGCACTTTCCAGTCTCGTATGGCTTCGACTTTCCCATCCTCCATACCGATTTTACCGCACTCGATCACATGTCCCAGAAAACTGATGCGTTTCTGCGCGAAGGAGCACTTCTCTCTCTTTACATATAACTGGTTCCGCTTCAACTTTTCAAAGACAAGTCGCAGGTGAACCTGATGCTCTTCCAAGGTCGGGCTATACACAACGATGTCATCTAGATAGACAACTACGAATTTGTCGAGGTATTCGTGGAAAACTTGATTCATCAGGGTGCAGAAGGTGGCCGGCGCGTTAGTAAGGCCAAAGGGCATAACGAGGAACTCGAAAGCCCCATAGCGGGTGACACATGTTGTTTTCGGCTCGTCCCCTTCTGCAATGCGAACTTGATAGTATCCTGATCTCAGGTCTAGCTTCGAGAAGTACTTCGCCCCATGGAGGCGGTCGAACAAATCTGTGATGATTGGGAGAGGGTACTTGTTTCGGACAGTCAGTTTGTTCAACGCTCGATAATCAATGCACAAACGTAGACTTCCGTCTTTCTTCTTTTGGAACAAGACTGGGGCCCCATAAGGAGCCTTTGCTGGGCGGATAAATCCCGCATTCAGTAACTCGTCGAGTTGTTTCCTAAGTTCTGCTAACTCGGGAGGTGCCATACGGTAGGCATTCTTGGCGGGCGGCTTTGCCCCAGGCAACAACTCAATCTCGTGGTCAATTCCTCTCCTCGGAGGTAGGTTCTTTGGCAAGCTGTCAGGCATGACACCGCGAAACTCTTCTAAGACTCGTTGGATCCCCTCGGGGACCGTTTCTTTCTCACTTTCATCAGGCATTATGGGGATGGCCATAAAGGTGGGCTCATCGTGAGCAAGGCCCTTCTTCAGCTGAAGGGCTGAGATCATCCTTATCCCTCCTGGTTGCTTGATATTGGCCTGGACGACGGTGGGGTTGGATCCCGTGATCACCACGCATTTCGCTAGGGGCATCGGTATCACCTTGTGTTCGAGGAGGAACTCCATCCCCAACACAATGTCGAAGTCGTCCATCTTGACAATCACGAAATCCGCCTGGCCACTCCAATCTCCCAGCTTTACTGTGGCCCTCTTAGCTATCCCCATAATGGGTAAGGCTGCCGAATTGACAGCTTTCATTTTGCCCGTGTCTCTGTCCCATTGCAAGTTAAGTCGACGTGCTTCTGTCTCAGTCATAAAGTTATGGGTGGCTCCCGAGTCGACCATCGTGCTCTTGGCCGACTTGTGATTCACCCATGCATCAACGTACATGAGTCCTCTTTCTAATGGTTCTTTGGTCTCCCCCACTTTCTTCTGGAGGGCGGAGAGGAATTTCAGTGCCCCCATCCGGGGGTTGTTCTCAACTTCAGCTTGTGGTCCCTCAGTCTCTACGGCTGCCGCTTCGACTTCGGGATCGGTGTCAAACGTGGCTTGAAAAGCTTGGAGGGCTGCTCGCTTCGGGCAATCAGACACCCGATGGGCCCCCTTGCATATGAAACAGAAAGGGGGCCTCTGCTGGTAGTTGTTCTGTTGGTGTGGCCCTCGCCACGAATTTCCGCCTCTCTGCTGGAAGGGTCTTCGATCTCCCCCTCCTTGTCTGTCTCCTCCCCCACTTTTGGGGGAGCCCGATCGATTATTTCTGTTTCCTCCATTAGAAGGGCCCGGATTCCGTCTCACGTCTTGGGACTGGTCATTACTGAGGTCGAACAGCCGCTCTGCCGCTGCATAGGCCGTAGAAAGGTCTTGCACCCGCTGTTCATAAAGTTTGGATTTCGCCCACGGCTTCAACCCCTCGACAAAACAGAAAACTTTGTCTTTCTCTGACATATCGCGAATGTCCAACATCAATCCGGAGAACTGTTTCACGTAGTCTCGGATGTTGCCTGTGTGCTTGAGCTCTCTCAACTTTCGCCTCGCCAAAATTTCCACATTTTCGGGGAAAAACTGAGAACGAAGTTCCTGTTTCAGTCTCTCCCAACTATCGATGGTGCAACGGCCCTCTTGGATGTCCATGAATCGGGACCTCCACCACAACTTTGCATCATCAGCAAGATGCATCGTAGCCAATGTTATCTTGGACTCTTCGGTCACAGTATTCGTCGCTCGAAAATATTGTTCGAGATCAAAAATGAAGTTCTCAAGAGCCTTTGCATCACGAACCCCACAGAAGGGTTTTGGCTCGGGAACTTTGACTTTGTTGAATTGGACCGCACCCCCTGCTGGGGCTTGGTTCCCCACTGCTCTCATCGTGAGGTTCAATCTGGCGCTCAGATCCGCCACTTCGGCCCTGACCACGTCAAGGGCAGCTTTCACATCTTCTGACAAGTCCGTGACCATCTGGACTATAACTTTCTGGGAGCTGTCTAAGCTATCGACGCGCTCCTCCATCAGGGCAGCAGAGCCCGACGAGCTGTCACCACGCTCGTAGCTACTAGGTCGAGTAGCTTTACTTTCAAGGTTCTCAACCCTCATCATCAGTTCTTGGATGGGCATTCCATCCATGCGGCCAGCTACCGCATCAACTTTGTCGGCCTTGATCGAAATCTCCTCCAGTCGAGATTCCACAAACCGAATAGCATCGGGGACTTCCCTCAAGTAGAGCAACTGCTCTTCAATCTCAACTAAACGTTCCACATGGGTCTTCGTCAACTGCTTGTTTGACGACATGATTTCGCTTTCTGATTCAGGAGCCAACCTGGCTCTGATACCAACTGTCACAATCGCGGTCTTTAGGGTCTCGTAACGCGACTGTGCGGCACTTACTTTCGCTCACAAGTAAGTCAGCCAACTCAAAAACGGATCGCCGGTGGCACAACGGGCGAATATCGCAACCTCTACCCCCATTCTTGGAAAACGGTTTTAGAAAACGGGGTTAGAGAAAAGGTTTTGGAAAACGTTTGAAAGCATTTTGGAAAGCATGTATATGTGTTGCAGACTATCAAGTAAACAAAGGGACAACAACAGCTTGATAGCAAACAACTCCGGGTAGGAAGGATTGACGACTAGTCTTACCCCCCTATAGTATATTATTGAGATTTTTAGCCTTGGCAGGCTTGAACATGAAAATCACGAGGAGTCATACACTAGAGAAACGCAAGGAAAAATAAACAAGCGATACAAAGGGAATGCATATAATGAAAGCATGAGGGGAAAGGGTTGTCATGGGCATGCGGCCATGGGCAACACGCCTTGGACGAGCATGACCGTGACACCCCGCCCCTTTCTTCTTCCCTCCCAGTCGCAAACGGCAAAACGCAGCGCCTCTTTTGTTCGAGTTCCATCGTCGCAACACCGCCGTTAGTCTTAGCCCATCGCCGCCGATCAAAACGCAGCTCCCAGTCTCCACGTTGCCCCCTCCTCTCACTTCGATTCGAGTTCCATCGCTGACGTTAGTCGTAGTCCATCGCCGCCGTTCAAAACAGAGCTCCCAGGTCCGTTCTACTCTCTCTTCTTTGCAATGTCAGAGAAATGAAGTTTATGAAGGGAGGAATTCCATTTCCGCTAAATGTTCTTCTTGAGGTAACATGTGCATGCTTGTTCTTGGAGAAAATTTTTCTTTGGGCTATGTGGTATGCTTGTTTATAAATGTTTGTATATAGAAATTATGGCCATAAAGAGAATTTAGTACAATTTTTTCTTTTGTTTTTGTTTGAAGAGGTGAAGCTGTTGTCAAACTTCTATATGCTTCTCTGTTTTATCTAAAATATTTTCAGAAAATATGAAGAACTTTTAAACCACATCTGTGCTTCTGTATCTACTCCGATGCAATAGTTGGATGGATGTTTGTAACATCTAAACCAACCAACACATAAATTCTTGGCCAAATTCTATTCTGAATCTCTAGATCAGGCAATAGTTGGATGGATGTTTGTGGCATCCATTCCTATGTTATCTACATCATTCTTGTGTACTTCCTAACTGAACTCCCCCTCACTTAACATCACACTCCCATTCCCAACCGTTACAAGGGATCCACAGAGTCACCAAATACCTGAAATCCCCTACCCACGACTTTTCCCCTTCTTCCTTTGGGTCTATGAAAACCACAAAGCAACTTAGTAAGAGTTAGTTTTTTGCTGTCTTAGTTCTTGTGTACAGAAATTGTTGGGAAGTCATAAGGATGGCAGGAACAAGAACCTCTCATTTTAATTTTAGTAGGAAACTTTGAATTTTTCAGGAGATCATATGTTGTGTTGAGTAGGGGTAATCATTGGGAGAAATTAAAATCCTAACACACTACCATCACTTCTAGTCATCAAGAGATGAAAACATCAATTTTCCTTATCCCAAAAGATTAGATTTAGTAATAAAAATGGCAAGTAAAGTCAAATGGTTCACAATCAAGTCCACCAAAAACGTTCATGACAGGTCGTTACCACGAAGTTATATTACAGGTGATAATGGAAACAAGCCACAAGAATCCTTAGTTGAAGCACAGTTGAAAAACAAAATTAAGTGACCATTAGACACCATAGATGTGGAAATTAGGGGTGTCAAAATGAACCGGTTCAGATTTGACCCGATCAGGTTCTATTCAGGTCACTCACGATTTTTTTTAACCCTTCTCTAAGAACATCTTGTCTCTCTTTCAATCCTCACCATAAACCCCAAATTGCAGCAAGCAGAAGCCATTCCAATCAACAAACACCCATAAACAAAATCAACAAAATCCAATCCCTCTCCCATAAAATTAAACTATAACTAATAAATCATAAAATTAAACTATAATAACTAATTTTAAGATTCATTGGGAGTGAACCTTTGAAATTAAAGTGATTAAAATATAATGAAATTCAAAATTTCAACTTTAAAGTTTAAAAATAACAAATTTTAAAGATCATTTGATGATATCTTCCTTCCATCAAGCTTCTTTATACCATAACCCAGTATCTTAAAAAACACTTTCCAACTGTTCCAAATTATTGGGCTGGGCCATTTTTATGGCCTTTAGGGCTCATTGTTGGGTTCTTAGAGCTCAATCTTCTGTTCTTCTTCTTTGATTTCTCCCTCTCCCATCTCAGCTGCACCCACATACCCCCACCGGCATCTCTGATTTCCGTCGCCGGTCGCTGGTCGCCGCCTCGCCGGTTTCCGGACGCCCCCACCACTGTTTGATGGAATTAAAACCCACATCTTCGGCTATTGCTTCCATTTCATTACCACCATTTTGTGAGATAAGGACTTTGTTGAGGTAGCCTTTGCATCTCCTTCGCCATTTTTTCAATATGGCTCCAATCCCACTTTTTCTTTGCGGTAATCTAATAGATGCATCGGTAGATTCTGATTTTCGATTGCTATGACGAAAGGATTATAGTTTTCAATCTTGATTTGTATTTTTGGGTGTTTGATTTTCCATTTGATGCTGGAAAAGGCTGATCGTTTTACTGGACTGTTTGATTTATGGCAATGCTATTGATTTCTTGTGTATGCGATGCTTTTCTGTCCCTTTTTTCTCGTTTTCTTAACCCTTCAAGGCTCTTAGCTTCAACTATTTTCTTGTTGATTGTATTCAAGTCTGTGACTCTGTTTGATGCACCAACCCAAGCAAAACGCAGCATTAATGCTGAGGATTTATTTTTACCTTCATCCAATTTTATTTCTGGTGGATTGTTGGCTGAGGTTATGAGTATTATGAAATCTTTTGCTGACACTTCGTTAAAAAAATTCTTTAGCAGCAAAGCTACTTTTTTTGTTGGATTGTTTTTCACTGAAACTTAAGAATCTTAGACATATACAATAAACGACATTGATGAAAGAAAGGGCCTTCTCTATTCAGGTACATGGCATTGATGAACAGTCCTCTGGAATTATGTCTTAGTTTCTTAGCTCTAGTACTGGAGAACTTGCTATGACTATGAAATGTCTAGTTAATCTGAGGGCACACAGCTGAACAGCGACATCGGACAAGATTGAGGAAACAATCATCAATTGGTAAATTTCCCTTTTTCTTCTTGTGGATTTTACCATTCAGGCCTGTTTGGATTGGATTTTGTTGATTTTGTTTATGGGTGTTTGTTGATTGGAATGGCTTGCTGCAATTTGGGGTTTATGGTGAGGATTGAAAGAGAGACAAAATGTTCTTAGAGAAGGGTTAAAAAAAATCGTGAGTGACCTGAACAGAACTTGATCGGGTCAAATCTGAACCAGTTCATTTTTACACCCCTAATTTCCACATCTATGGTGTCTAATGGTCACTTAATTTTGTTTTTCAACTGTGCATCAACTAAGAATTCTTCTGGCTTGCTTCCATTATCCCCTGTAATATAACTTTGTGGTAACGACCTGTCATTGAACTTTTTTGGTGGACTTGATTGTGAACCATTTGACTTTACTTGCCATTTTTATTACTAAATTTAATCTTTTGGTATAAGGAATATTGATGTTTTCATCTCTTGATGACTAGAAGTGATGGTAGTGTGTTAGGATTTTAATTTCTCCCAATGATTACCCCTACTCAACACAACATATGATCTTTTGGTTAATTTTTGAGTTCAACGATATGTGGGAATGGAGATTTGAACCTCTACCCTTTTGATAGAAAATATAGTGCCTTATCTAGTTGAGTTATACTAAAGTTATGATCTTTTGGTCAATTGCTTTCCTTTTTTTTTTTTTTTTTTTTTTTTTTTTATATATATATTTAGAAGTGATTCTTTTTTCTTCTTTACTTGTTTCATTTAGGTTCTTTTTTTTACGCCGGATTTTCTCTACTACGAGAATTACACATATGATGGTATGAGAACCATAGAAAAAGGATGTTGTTTGAAATGCTGAAGAAGCTTAGGTATTGGAATCCTAGGCTCTCATCTCCTTATGCCTTCAAATACTTCCTTAGGAATTTTTCTCTATGGTCAATGAAGAAAGACCCCGACCTTGAATCAGCTCTATCTCGTAACCGTCGATGGATTGTCAATAACCAAATAAAAAATATCATCCTTCCTTGTCCTAATCAGACAGCACCAGTAAAGTTTCTCCAGAAGAAGTTTAAAACCCTTGACCTTCAAGGCAAAGCCCTTAATTGGCTGAAAAAGTATCCTTGCTGCTTTGAAGTTTATCTCCACAATGATGAGTACTACTTTCGGCTGACAAAGAGGATGCTGGCTTTGGTTGAGGAGGAAGAAACTGTCAAAGATGTGCAGGAGCCCATTTTTGTTGAGCGATTGGCTAAGTTGCTGATGATGGCTTCAAATCAGAGACTAAATGTTGTAAAGCTTGGTGATTTGAGGCGGAATTTTGGGCTTCCAGATGACTACTTGATAAGAATCGTTCCTAAATATTCTGATATGTTTCGAATTGTTAACTATAGCGGAAAAAGGAACTCAATGGAAATAGAGCTGGTCTCTTGGAAACCAGAACTAGCAATTTCCAGAATAGAATCTTCAGCTTGCAAACATGGGGTTGAGCCAGCTTTCTCCTGCTCACTGCCAACAACTTGGGTAAATTCATGGGAAAGGTTTCATGAATTTAATGCCTCTCCATATATTTCTCCGTATGTAAACCCCGGAGGCTTGGTGCAAGGTACAAAGGAGAGGGAAAAGAGGACAGTGGGGTTGATTCATGAGATATTGTCGTTGACTTTATGGAAAAAAGCATCAATTATGAAACTTGGCCATTTCAGCAGGGAATTCGGTCTGCCAGCGAAATTGAACACATTGCTGCTTAAGCACCCTGGCATATTCTATGTCTCAAACAAGTATCAGATTTACACGGTTCTTCTTAGAGAAGGATATAATGGATCAGTACTAATTGACAAAGATCCACTAGTGGTTGTAAAAGACAAGTTCGGAGAATTGATGCAGGAGGGACTTCATGAGTATAACAAGCGACATCATTTAATGAATCTAGAAAAGAAGAGAATGAAGGGCATGCTTTTGGGTAGAACAGAAAAGAACAAAAGGAAAGACTTTGAACCAGATGATCCTGATGATCAAGGAAACAATCTAGGAGGTTTACTTGAGCCAGAGGAAAGGAAGAGATTCTATCAATCTCTCTTTGACGATGGTGCTGCATAACCTGTAGGTGGGTATATGCTAGAACTTCATATCATTGTAAATTTCAATGGTCATTTGTTATAGGCTCACAGTGCCCTGTTTCACTGCTTCTTAAGTTTCTCATGACTTAAAAACTTTAATCAAAATTTCAGGGAGGGATTCTTAAAAACAAAGGTAAATATAGTATTGACTGCAGAACAGGTGCTGCTTATCTGAACATTGTATCGCCAGCCTCATTGGCTAAAGTGAAGGAGTTGGTATAATAGATTGCTGTTTAACATCGAGTGTTGATCGAAACGACTACAAGAGAGCCTGTCTGCACATATGTGCATGTCAAACCCGAATCGTCAATCCAAGCAACAAAATGTATCAACTGATTATTCGCTTAAAGCTCGACGTTGGGAAGTTTTGAGTTTAAGCTGTTCAAAGCAACGAGTTGAAGTGGCAACTAATTGAGTTGTTGTATTACTTATGAATAATATTCTCACAAGAGCAAATTAAAGCTGCTATAAAGTAAGGTGGAGAAATCTCTGATTTAATGGAGAGAATTTTGCAGTGAGATTATGGAGCTTGAATGTTAATGAAGGGAGACAGAACCTAAGCTAATTGGGGTGATTGAGAGTACAGCTTTTCAGGTGACCTTTTTACTTGGCTTCATCAACCTGTGTAGTAGAGATGAAGGAATCCTTTTTCTGTGAGGTTGAATACCATTGCCCTCAACATTGTCTTCAACTCTTTAATCTGATCTCAGCATCATCCCCAAATAGGTATCCAATTTCTCTCTTGTTTTATTTCTTTTAGTTTTTTTTTTTTATGGTTTGTTTTTCTCCCTTCCCGTTTGATTTCCTTTCTCTTTTCTTCTCTTTTCCTTTCTCTCTTCCCTTCGATTTTCCCATCATCTCGTTTCCTTTCTCTTCTCTAGTTTTTGCGGCTTGGCTTCAGAGATTCATGACCATATACGAGACTTCGGGATACCGGATAGAATTTGCAATAGAAAATTTGAAGCCCTAAATCTTTTGGGTTGAAGGTAATGACCCATTAAACTCTTTGTTTCTTGTTCACAACAACTCTCTTTGTTGCTTGCTATTTTCTAATCTTGAATCTTTTTTACTAGGTGTTTTCCGCCATTCGACTGGAGTCTGTGTATGCTGCAACTAGTCATTTCTTTTTTGTTCTGTTTTAGTTCAGTTTAGTGATCTTTTTGCTAGGGTTTGAAATTTTTGGGGAAAGAATAGAGTGGTTTTTGCTACCCTTTATTTCCTGTCTTTCACAAGCCTTATGGTTCTAAAGCATATAAAAAAGTTCTTGCCTTCAATTTTGCCCATAATGTCTGAGCTAACACTGTTGTTGTGAGAAAGTTCCTTTGAATTTCTAATGCTTCGATTAAAGGGTAGCCAAATTAGAATTATTCTTCCTACTCTGTTCTCATAATGTTGAAGTTGTATTTGATGTTTTTCTCTATTTCCCAGTTATGCTTGGAGGGTACAAGGAGTTTGACATCTCTGTTTTCCTATTGAAAAAAGTTTGAAGCTACTGTGGGTATATAACTTGGAATTTGGTTTTGAAGCTATTGTGGGTATATAACTTGGAATTTGGTAGAGAACAACACTTAATGATTTTTCAACCCTTTGTTAGAACCTCAACCCCCCATGTTAATGAAAGCTAGCCTTTTCTCATATAAAAAAAAATTTTGGGCAATCCACAGACCACACAGCAGCTAGAAGAGCTTAGATATAATGACCAAACCAAAAATTGTATTTTGTATTTCGTAATTTTCAGAAACTTGAATATTTATTCAATTAGCTAAAGATTGCACTAGCAAGAGGCTATTGAAAGAGTTGTCCCAATAAAATTTTACCTAGTGTGGTAATATGTTGTCCTCCATGTCAATAAACTAAATGTACTCCAATTGCTAAGGGGCCGTTTGACCCACTGTGTTGGTTATAATAGTGGGGGCTATTATAACCAACCCAATGTTTGAGGTACCAACAAAAATAAGGGGTGGAGTTGGTTATTTTTTTCCCTTCGTGTTGCTACAGTAACATTATTCAACCCACCACAATTATTTTATCCATTCTCCACAGTAACTCTTTTCTCTCTTCTTCCATGTGACTCATTGACTTTCCTATCGACAATCGGCCGACGACTTTTTCGGCGACCACCGACAACTTTTTCGGTGACCGACGTTGACTTTTCGATCACTTTTTCGGCGATCATCTATGACATTTTTTTTTTTTTTTTAATATTCTCTTCTCGTTATCATTTCGAAAAATAAAGAAAATAAAAAAAAATAATAAAAAAAAAGTAGAATAAATGAAAGGAAAAAAGAGGGAAAAAAATTTCAATCGTCGAAAAATTTGTTGGTGGTCGTCGGAAAAATCGAAAAAATTATAGAGAGTTAGATACTACGTTGTCTTTGTATAAATATGGAGTTTTATTACATAATTACTTTTGATAATGAAGTATATGAATGTTTACCTTCATCGTACCATATTTTTCATTTCAAATTATACTTATTGTATTTAAGTTTACCGTGATAATAATAATTTTTTGGGAAAAATACACTTTTAGTCCCTGAGGTTTGGATTAAGTTACACTTTGGTCCCTGAGTTTTCAAACTCGACAATTTAGTCCCTGAGGTTTGCATTTCGTTTCATTTTAGTCCCTCCATCCAATTTTTCGTTAGATTTTAACAGATTGCTGACGTGTCACCTATTTTTTTTTATTAAAAAATTATTTTTTCATTTGTTAAAATAAAAAATAATAAAAATAATAAAAAATTTTAATTTTAAATATATTTTTAATTTTTTTTATTTTTTTTCTTTGTTCTTCTTCCATCACTTCACCACCCACCCACCTTATTCTTCTTCAACCTTCCTCACACCACCAACAGCCGCCGGCGACCGACCGCCAGCAACCGCCGCTCGTCGGCCGTCGGCGACAATTTGTTTTTTCTCCCTCCTCTTTTTTTTTTCTTCTTCTCTCCCCTTTCTTCACTGTTTTTTTAAAAGGACGCCGTCGTTCACCCACCGTCGATCGCCCAGATCTGCGAAAGTCCAGCTCGTACAGATCGTCGCTCGCCCAACTCTTTCAGATCTCGTGAAGATCCATCTCGCTCGTCGCCCACCCACCTCTTTCAGATCTCGCGAAGATCCACTCGCCCCCGCTCACGAAGATCCAGCTCGCTCGTCGCAACTTGTCACCGCTCGTCGTCGCACGCGAAGATCTGTCAGATCTCGCAAAGTTCCGCTCGTCGTCGCTCAGATCTGCTCGCCGTCGCTCCTCGCTCAGATCTGAGCGATCTGCTCGTCGTCGCTCCTCGCTCAGATCTGCTCGCCTCTTCATTCTAGCCGCCGCGGTTCTAGCCACTCGGAAGATCCGCCGTCGTTCTAGCCTTCTTCGTTCCAGCTGCCTTCATTTTTTTTATACAAGGAAAGAATAGGAAATAAGAGAAGGGGGAAGAAGACAAGAAGAAAAATAACAAAAAAAAAAAAAATCGGCGAGGGCGGCCGGTCGCCGGTAGCTGACGGCGACCGACCATGGAGTTGAAGAAGAAGAAGAGGGGAAGAAGGAAGAAGGTGATGGAGAAGATAAGAAGGAGAAGAGAGGGGAGAGGGAGAGAAAGAATTAAAATAATAATAAAAATATAATATTTTATCATTTTCATATATTTTTATTTAAAAAAATAAAAAATTAATTTTTTAATGAAAATAATTGTGCCACGTCAGCAACCCGTTAGATTTAACGGCAAAATGGATGGCAGAGACCAAATTGCTCCTTATCTCAAACCTTAGGGACTAAATTGTCGAGTTTGAAAACTCAGGGACCAAAGTGTAACTTAGTCCAAACCCCAGGGACTAAAAGTGTATTTTTCCCTAATTTTTTTTAAAAATACTGTTCAAGTTTTTATTTCACGTGATTTCTATTTTATTTGATTCTTTTGATAATGAAGGTAAAATGAGTTTTGAATAAGTCTTTACCATTTTTATGTTGGAAATGCAGAAATGAAACAAATATGGTTTTTCTATATAAAATCATAAAATTACTTATTTTGTGAAAAAAACCATGACTCTGAAACAAAGAAAATCAACCTTTATCTTAAGTTATTCTTGTTTCCTTTTAAGTTAAGGACATAATTTAACCCTATACCTATAACTTTATTATTATTATTTTTTTTTACCACTAAACTCAAACATTTTTCTTATTAATATTTGCAAAATATAGTATTTGACGTACAAAGTTGCATAAGGAAAATAAACAAAAAATTCTAATTAGCTTGAACCTTTGATTCAGAACCTAATGTTAAACATATCAACATTGCAAACACAGACTATTTTAACCCATACTAAAATAATCTGCATCCCAAACACATACTATTTTACCACAGACTATAATAATCTGCACCCCAAACACAGACTATTATAATCCCCCAACTATACACAGACTATTATAATCCTCCAGCTATTATAACCAATCCAGCTCCCCAAACATCCCTTAAGGTATACTTTTAATAGGCTCCTTGGTAACATTATTTGTAAAAAAATAGCTTCTTTTCTTGTGGTCTTAGTTGAGGATAATCGATTGTCGATTGGTGAACTGTGTATGGCTATAGCTATGAATCAAAATCAATCATGTGTTTCACTCTCTGATTACTCAAGAAATCATGGGGTGATGTTTTTTGTCCACACTTAATAATTCAATCATCATTTTCTATCTTGTGATGTTGGGAGTGGAAAAGTTGAGATTGTTCATAGGTTAGATGGACGTTTGGGATGTACATATGTTTATTAAATTCATTCGTGTTATTTTCTTAATTTTTTTAAAAAGATTATTTTAGTTTTAGTATTATTTTTATTCAAAACATAAGCATATTATTCCACATTTGAAAACAATATATATTTTTTATTTTATTTTTAATTCTCTGAATTATGGGAGTTCAATGTGCTTGAAGCTTCAAGGCTCTTTGGTTTGGATTTTCAATTTATTTACACATTTCTCTTCCAACACCAGCCATGACACTCTCAACTACGACCTTCAACAAACCTCAGGAAAATTTGGATAAACCCCAGAAACAACCACCACAATCTCTGATCTTGGAAATTGTTGTTTATGGTTTGATGCTTTACTTTACTATTACTCGCTTTATGATCAAAAAACCGAAATGTCGGTTTGATATGTAAGCAACCAAAACTAGTGTACACCCTTGTTCATAACTTCCTGATTTAAGTTTCATGAGCAGTTTTTTTTGTTGGCGAATATTTTTTAAGAATCAAGTTCTTGGAATCAAGTCCAATGTAATGGCAAGCTTGTGACTGAATATTTTGCAAGCACCCTTAAGTTTTTTCAAAGTTTTATTTGCTTATGGTTGTTCTCTAATTGAAGCTGTTTATTGAACTTTAGAAAATCGATATTAATTTGCAAAATGATTTGGAGTTAGGTAGAATTTGTATTTTCCATCAACAATTTTAGCATAAACTCACCCTTGTGAAGTCATAGTTTGTTGTTATGGTTATTTTGTTTAACTTACAGACTACTCTGTCCATAGTTTGCATGGAAGACAATCCTATTTCCTCTCTTGTGTGGATGCTTGCTCATATTGCAATTCATTTCTAATTGGAATTGTTAAAAGTTTATGTAAACTACAATCTTCCTGGTTTTACATATTTTCCACATTACAGTTTTAAAGGTGAACCTCACCAATTCATATGTTGCATCAAACTTATTTTATCAAGTACAAACATAGTTATGCCCAATTATTTGTTTATTTTATATGGTATTGTGTTATTTATATTAGTTACAATATGCTATTGGTGGCAACCTCAACTATGCATTAATATTTGTTTGAGTGTGATCTTTTTCTTATAGAATATGTGAAATTTGGTTGAAAATGACTTCATTGATTTTGTTTTGCTCGTAGGAGGGACAGGTGGAAAAAGCTTAGGAGAGTTATCCTTTTGACTTTCTTGTGATATTTTCCTTATGGAATAGATGAAAATATTTTGGAAAGTTACATTCTATGTATGATCTGCATTATGTATTTTGCATACTTGTTGCTAGGAGCGCAATGAAAATTTGAGGTTGAGACAATAACTTCTCTAAATAACATGGTTGATTTACATTTAACTATTGTTATTCTACAAATCATACATTTATATTTATTTATATAGGTGAATGAAATGATACCTGACACATGCAAAGAGATCAAAGATGACAACTCAACTATATAGTATTATAATCTCGAACAATGGGTGAAATTTGTATTTTGTGAACTAACTTATCTTATATTTTTCCAAAAAAAAAAAAAAAAAAAACAAACTTATCTTATTGGAAGTTACATTAAGGGGCTGTTTGGGGCGCTGAATTGGTTATAATATCTGGTGGTTATAATAATCTGGTAATTATAATAATCTGGGGGTTATAATAATCTGTGTTTGGGGTGCAGATTATTATAGTCTGGGATAAAATAATCTGTGTTTGGGGTGCAGATTATTTTAATCTGGGATAAAATAATCTGTGTTTGGAGTGTTGATCTGTTTTAACATGAGGTTCTGAATCAAATGTTCAAACTGACTGTTTTCTTTTTCTAGTTTTTTTTTTATGATATACAACACTTTGATTTGATTTAGGGTTATGCTTTTTTTTTTTTTTGTTACAAAGCAAAAAAGTTTAGGTTTTGGTATAGAAAAATCATATTAGTTAACTTTTAGTATTGCCAAAATAAAAATTGTAAATGTTTAGTTCAAAAATCATATTAGTTTTTTTTTTATCAATAAAATCATTTGAAATAAACTTGAGTGTGGTAAATATAATTTCGTTTGAATGTTTTTTTTTTAAGTTGATTAACCTTCGATGTTGTCAACGACTTTTCCGACAACCTTTGATGTTTTTTTCTTTATTTTTATTTTTTATATTTTTCAAAATGAAATTGAGAAGAAATATGGAAAAAAAATTGGTGGCCGGAAAAGTCATCGGCGATCACCGGAAAAGTCGTCGGCGGTCGTCGGAAAATTCGTCGGAAACTTCGCCGGCTGACGGCGGCCGACGGTCGTCGGAAAAGTCAAGGAGTCGCATGGAAGAAGTGAGGAGATAGTTACTGTAGTGGGTTGAATAATGGTTACTGTAGAAAATGGATAAAATAATCGGGGGTTAAAATAACCCACCTCACCAATTATTTTTGTTGGTGCCCCAAACATTGAATATGTTATAATAAGGGGGGTTATTATAACCTATTCAGTGCCCCAAACACCCCTTAAGTGAATACTTTATCTTGTATCGTTGGATAATTTCTTTATTCTAGTAAAGTATTGAATACTGTATTTTGTAATGTAAATGTGTTGTGAAATTTCAATTATATGAATGGAAAGTTATGACATTTAATGTGTTATGAAGTATTTCTTGTGTGTGAGTTTAACTAAAAATGAGCACTTTAAGTAAATTTTATAAAAAATTTAGTTAATTTAAATGACATTTAAATTATAAAATGAATTGATTTCGAGTACTAAAAAATGATTGTTGAAAAAAAAAAAGTTATAGTTTTTATAGCAATGATTATAGGCTATAACAAAATGTACATAGCAAAAAGGAAATGCTATCAAAAGGTTAATACAATAATTATAATGATTAGAAAATACCAAATAACTTTGTTATAGCATAATATTAAAACTATAAATATTATATTATAGCGTTAAAAAAATGTTATTATATGTTAAAGATAGCACAATGTTGTAGCTATGTAAACATATTATAGCTTTAATAAAAACCGCTATAAAAAGTATCCATAGCATTGCACATAAGCTACATCTTCCTACTCTATTATAGAAATACAAAAACGGTATAAAAAGTCCCAGACTTTTAATAACATGGGTTGCCAGGACCTTAAAAAAAAAGCTATAATAGGTCTTTTTAAGCTTTTCTTGTTAGCTATTGTATCTATTATTTCTTGTTGTGCTCAGCAAACTAAAACTATAACATTTCTTGAAATTGATCGAGCAAAGTAAGGAGCGAACAGGCACATTGTTGGGGTTTATGTCCTAAAACTCGTGGATAGTAAATGTGACAAAGTTAAATATAAAACGTTGTTGAAATAGTTCAATTTTCGGTTGTCGAAAGGTTTGTTTAACTATGTATTTATTAACCCAAATCCAATAAACTAGAATCCACGGCTATGATATGCTTGAACTTTATGTAGTGACATAAAAGTGGATCAGGTTCAAGTACATAGCCTAAACGGTCTATAGTATAGGGATAAGACTAGGTACCTTATCCTAGGAAAAAAAACTATGTGACGCGGCCAACTTTGTTTAGTACAAACGTTGTGATTCTTAAATCGTTCATGTAGAGACATGCGAGTGGGGGCGTCCTATGCAAAAGAGTTTGTATAAGACCAGATCGCGAAATAAGTCACTTTCACTTTATAACGTCGTTTACTGTGAAACTGACTATTTCAAGCGATGACCTAGGTAACTCGATCTTAATCCTGAGCTAACTATGAAATCCTGTTTATTCGGGATTATCCTTTGATTTGCATGGGTGAGAGTGGCCAAAAAGTGTTGCTCAACAACCTACCACTTTGGGGATAAGACCGGGTAGGTAGCTGAGTACATAGTCCTGCAATATGGAATTCGCTCCTACCCGACTTTAGGGATATATAGTAGAGAGGTTGTTCCTTTAAGTGCTGACTCTGGGACATGAACAAAGGCACGCCGCCCTCTCATTAGCCCGAAAGGTTTTTAGGTTTAGTGGTGGGACCACAAACCAATTGTTCATTAGGGACTCAGTGGAGGCTTAAGGAACAAGAAATGTTATAGGGGTAAAACAGACTTTTGACCTGACTATAGTAACGAACAACCTATGAAGGATTGACTTACTAATCACGGTTATATCGGATGGACATAAATATATCTACAGTGAAAGGAGTTCAGCTACGAGCTATAGTGGAGCCCATGATCTGTTAGTTAATGAATGTTGATTAACTAGGATTGAAAGAGTTTAGCCGGTTAATCTCAGATCGTTGGAGCCCATGATTTGTAGGTCCATTAGGTCCCCCTGCTAGCTCATACGGATTAACCTTAGAACAAAGTGACGAAAGAGTTTGAAAACGTTCAAAGTCGATTTTGGAGATATCGTTAAATATATTTCATATAATTTAACGTATCGGTTTAATTGTTAATTAAACCATATTTTAAAAGAGTTATAGTTATTTAAATATGATTTAAATATTGGAGAATGTATTCGATACATACTCGGTTTTGAATTTGAATATCGATTCATATTCATCGAGTTTTTTAGAGAAGTCGAGAATGTAGTTAATTCAATATTTAATATTGAATTAAAGAATGATAATTAATTAAAAAAGTTTAATTAAGATTAATTTTATTTAAATTAAATTCTTTTGAATTAATTTATTTACAATTAATCAAAATTTTATTATGAAAAATTGTTTTAAATTGAAAACATTTTTCATGTTGTTCACACGTAACTTCGAAGATGGAGACACGTGGAATAAATAATATATTTTATTGATGTAATATGTGAAGGATTTGGAATTCCCTAATTCCGATAAAGCGGAAGCGAATTGGGACCGATTCGTAGTTAATTTTGTTTATCCAAAAATACCATTACATTGGCAAAAAACATAGAACAAATTCTATACAAACTTAAGCCTAAGCATACAAAAATTATTAGATCTAAATCTAAAGGGGAGAATCGAACATACCGTTGTTGTCGTCTCTGAAATATCAAGAACGCTTTTCTTGATTTTGGACCAAGCGTCAACAATTGGGACACCACCCTTTGATCTTCCCCGCTATAACTCTGAGATTAGGAACGTAGTTGTGGGATTACCTAATCTTGAATGAGAAAAACTCTAGAGAGAAAATTCTCCCTAAAGTTCTTGAGTCGAGAGAATATGAGAGGGAAGCTAGAGAGAATGCAAAAGTGCATTCTTGTGGCCTTATGTTGTGGTACCTAAACCCTAGGGTTAGTGTTCTATTTATAGGAGAAAAGCCATGAATAAAATATTCATTTAAAATCAATTATTTCCATAACTGATTTAATCTTTTCCATAACCAATCAATTCCATAATTGATTAATTTTTTCCATACATGATTGATCACTTCCATAAGTGATTAAATCATTTTCATAAATGATTAATTACTTCCATAAGAGATTAATCATTTTCATAATTGATTAATTTCCAATTAATTAATTCTTTAAATTAATTAATCACCAATTAAATATCATATATTAAATTTCAGACCTTCTATTAGTTAATTAATTAATTACTCAATTAAATATCATATATTTAATTTCAGGTGTTCAATTAATTAATTCTATAATATGAATCAAATTCATATTAAAATTGGAACTCCTTCCAATTCTCTTATATCCTATAAATTTAATATGAATCAAATTCATATTAATATTTGAACTTCTTCAAATATTTATTTCTCTCATAATAATAAAGTTTAATTTCAAATTAGACTTTACGTTTTAATGTATAATTATACATTATATTAATTTGTATCTCATACAATTTAACTTAATTCCCAATATGAATTTGAATTATTCAAATTCTCTCAAGATATAATTGTTTCTAATTACTCTTTACGAGCCAGCATGGGGATGATACGCAAATTGCTAACCGCAAGTGTACAGGCCCAAGTTATAATATAGTGATTAAAAATTGAATGTCGTCCTCTGGATTGGTTTTCTAGTTCCCCTAATTATTAAAGGTATAATCGCCCAATTTTATTTAGAGTAA
This sequence comes from Luffa acutangula, assembly GCA_036850905.1. Classification (NCBI taxonomy): domain Eukaryota; kingdom Viridiplantae; phylum Streptophyta; class Magnoliopsida; order Cucurbitales; family Cucurbitaceae; genus Luffa; species Luffa acutangula. The sequence continues at coordinate 24,191,514 of CM072089.1, read as the reverse complement.
ATAAACGAGAAATATGCAAATCAATGAAAAACTAATCAAAGCAATAAAATATGGAAACTCAATGGAGAAAGGCCTTAGGGAATTGATTTCACCTATTAGATGCATGAATTAATTCAAAGAATAATTAGGAACAAACTCGTAACAAGTTCATAAACCAAGGATTATCGATAATTAAAAGCCTCTCCCGAGTACAATTAATTCTTTATGCAAATTAAGAAATTGACATCCCTATCTAATTTCAACAACAAGCATAAGCAATAAGAACAATCCTTATAACGGTTTCTCAAGCAATCCCAAATCTCCCGATTAAAGAATCACCTAAGTCATGCAATTGATAATCTAATCTAAACTACCCTCTCCCGAGCGATTAGTTCAGAAACAACAACATACAATTCGTGTTCAAGAGATTATAAGCATTAAGCATACAAATTGCATAAATGAACCGCATTACGAAAGGTCCTAAAATATCCGTAAATTAATCCATACAAACTAATGGCTACATCAAGCCCATAAGAAACGAAATTTAGCTACTCCTGTCTCTAGACATACAATCCAAATCAGTCCAATACATGCTAAAAATCAGTATGAGAAATAAGGGGAAAAGATTAAACTCGCTAGCCGTGATTCCCGTGCGTTTCCCGTCACGAGCCTCCCGATCCAAGCTCCCAAAATTTTGCTTCCTTTGCTGCTTTTCTTGGCTCGAACTTATTCTTTAGCTCCTAAATCACCGGTAATATTCAAAAACGTCGATTTCCATTAAAATGCTTGATTCCTACAAAACAAAACCAAATAGACATAAAATTGGCCAAAAAGTACCCAAGACTAACACTAAAATAGTATAAAACATAGCTCAATAAATTGCGCTATCAGGGGACCTAATGGACCTACAAATCAGAAGCTCCAATGATATGCGGTTAACCGATTAAACTCATTAATCAGGTTAACCAATATTCATTAACTGTGGGTCATTCCACTAAAGACCCACAACTGAACTCTTCTCACTGTAGAACATTTCTGTGTCCACAGATATAGACCTATACCGGTAAGTCAATCCTTCACAAGTGTTCGTAATCACGGCTGGGTCAAATTACCGTTTTACCCGTGTGTTACATCTGTCTCCTTAAGTACCAGCGCTCCTATAATGAACAACATGTTTATGGTCCAACCATTAAACAGAAAGTCCCTCTCGGGCCAGTGAGAGGGTGGGATCCCTTTGTTCAAGTCCCGGAGTCACCACTTAAGGGAACACTCATCTACTTCTCCTAGAAGTGGGAATGAGTGAATTTCATCTTGTGTTGTCATGTCCCCAGCCCCCCACTCGGTCTCGTCCCCAAGAAGGTAGGCTTATTGAGTCGGCATGCAGGCCACTCTCGCCCATACTAATCAAATGACAATCCCTCGTGAGAAGGAGTTCATGACACACTTAGGATTAAGACTAAGTTACCTAGGTCATCTTATTGAAACAGTAACCTAACTAGTTAACGGTGTTACATCTAGTGGTTTACTATTTCGTGGTTCGGTCTTATGCAAACTCATTGCATAGGATACTCCCGCTCGCATGTCTCCTACATGGACGCCTTGGATCAATATGTCTGTATCGAATACAAAGCAGGTCGTATCACATAGTGTTACCAGGATAAGGTACCCAGCCTTATCCCTGTACTATAGACCTTTTAGGTTGTTACTTGAACACTGATCCTCGTATGTCCCCACATACTAGTTCAAGTCACATGTAAACAACCTTGGATCTTAGTTTATTGGATTTGGGTCAAATTGTGCAATATTTAACAATAACACTTTATTGTAGGAACTCAATAACACTTTATTGAAACAAGTATACAATTTGTTTACATTCACTATCTACGAGTTTTAGGGCATAAAACCCAACAATATGCGTGTGGGTGTACAAACTCTAACTTTAATCCTCTGACTGGAACGCTTGATCTCGAGTCTAAAGCTTCAATGGATTCTTGGAGCTTGAAGTCTTTCAGTCTTGAAGAAGTCTTTAGTCTTCAAAAAGTGTTGATGTTCTGAAGAGTATTTGATCTTCAGGGAGTGTTGAAATGTTGAAGAGTGTTTGGTCTTCAAGAAGTATTGATGTCCTGAAGAGTCTTTGATCTTCAAGGAGTGTTGAAATCTTGAAGAGTGTTTGGTCTTTAAGAAGTGTTGAACACTTGAACTTATGAATTGCAGAGAGTCTTCGGTCTTCAGACTTGGTGGAGTCTCTCTGAATTCTCTAGTTCTGTTGGAGAGCTTTGAAACTCTGAACTCTTGTCTTTGTGAGAGTGTAGAATTTCTGAACCCTTGTCTTGGAGGAGAGCACCTCTATTTATAGAGTTCTCCATGGATGGACCCTGGTGACTTTTGGGCCTAACAACTTGGACTTGGGTCTTTTTAGTCCTGGGTTCAACTATTTAGTCTTGGGTTTGGTTTATATTTGACCCAAAAACCATATGATCCAAATGTTAAAAGATCAAATTTGATCCAATTAATTATATTTTTTTAATTAATTGGCCAAATTAATTAATTTAATCAAAAAAATTTATTTTTTTAATTAATTGATCAAATGGACATTTGACCTTAAAATTTTATAATTGGTCAATTTTGTCTTCAAATTAAATTTGGAACACATGTCAATTTATAATTGGTCCCAAATTTAATTACTTGTAATTTCGTCATTAATTTTAAATAATGACATGTCAATTTGTGATTGGACAAAATTTCTCCTTCAGCACATGCATTTTTCATGTAAAGACACCTAATATGGTGACTTTACAATCCAAATGCTTGCTATCTTCAATATTATAAATATGTTGTCTTCATCTTGGTTGAAAGACACATGAGTTTGAATCATCATACATGCAAAATTCATGAAAAACTTTTTGAAGGACAACAAGCTTTTTCTCTCAAAACCGTAAGCTTCAAACTCTCTTAAACCCACTTCTTTCTCCATCTAATTCATCATGTTCAGGTTCTCACAAGTCCGTTCTAAGGCCAGAGGATAGTGGGGAAGACTTTAGCGATCGTTGTTGGGTTCCTAGAGTGAGTAAAAATATGGTATAAAAAGACTCTAGAACTCTGTGCAAGTATACACAGTCCGCAACAAGTAATAAGTATTATCAATCCAAGGCCTAACTAGCTTCCACTTTATCTATTTTGTATAACTCTTTAATGGTTTCAAAGATAGTAAAAATGATTGGTTTTTATAAGAATAATGCTAAAGCAAAAGAAATGACAAAACAGAAAATAATCAAATAGGCAGAAAGATTAGAAACATGCGCTGGTCAGGATTTAGTAATTGTTTTTAAAAGATGCTCTAGCAATATTATTGATCATGCAAAACTCTCGCAGTCTTATTAGCAGATTCCTCCCGGAACTCCGGATCTTTTGGAATGTGTTTCAACCCCAATGAAGTACTACCGATCAAGCACTAGGCAACTGACTATCCCTAGCTCAGTCATGGCGTTCACCAATACACAATGATCTAGTGTGATCAATCGCCACACACTTCCTAAATCATCTTTGAAACTAGAGAGGGTTATTCATACCAGCTGGCCAGGCGGGCACAAAATATAAATGAACACAACAATTAATCAAGATGCATTAATCAATATTTATTACTAGAAATTAAGCACGACAATCACATTGTTTCCTAACCAACCCCTAAGCTACTTAGTTCATAAGATGCATGGAAACACACATTACAATCTGAGTACGCATATCCATAATCACAAGATAATGATAGGAAATATTAATCTCCTCGATCAGCTTGCAATGATGGTCTTCTAGATGGTCTCCAATCTCTCCCCTCTATTCGGCTCCCAAAGGTGGAAGTAACCTTTCCAAGAATGGAATGTTTTCTCCCAAAAGTGGAATGATTATGACTTGGGCGGCTACCTCCTTTTATAGAGTTGAGGAAAGCTTGAATTAGGTTGACCTAGACACGTGGATGGCTCTCCTTGCTCCTTTATCCCGAGAATAACTCAACAGAATTCGGTTTGTCAACTTGGCTAACGAGCTGTGACGTGACAGTTTTGCTCCCAGTTTTGTTACAACACAGAATTTGCTCCCTCCAGTCGCCCAGCAATACATTCTGCGTAAAATAACTTCCAAAGCTTCCATTCTTCCAAATGGGTTAAAACATATAATATATAACTAAAACCAACCCTATTAAGCACAAAAGACACACAAATCCCTATAGAAATGAGGCCTAAATAACTACCTTTTGGAGAGTTATCAGTCATCCATGTCGAGTTCGTGTGAAGAAACAATCGAAGAAATCAACGAATTTGAAGCTTAAAAGATAAGTCTCGGTTTCCTCTGTTTTTCGTTGTTATAGAGCATGCTTTTAATCCATGAAATTAATGAAAATCGGTGCCTAAGACCCGCAAACGCTCCCGCTCGAGTGTTCCTCACTCCATCACACATGGCTGGACATGTGAATCATTAATGAGGTGACACAATTATAGTACATTGACACTAATCACTAAATGAAGAGTTGCCACATATTTAGTTTAACCTAATTACTTCTTAAGCTATGTGATGAGAGTATTATATAAGTCAAAGCCGTCAAATATAGGAGGAGGAGAGCTTGGAAGAGGAGAAAAACCATATATAGAAGACCAATCGAGGAAATGAACAAGAAAAGGAAGCTGATTGGACTTGATGGTTCTAAATCTAACAAAATTTTCCTTGACCGCTAGATTCTTGTTGCACCCATTCTCAGATTGTTTAATTCAACAATTCTTCTCGTTTATGTTTTAATTTTCCTTGTGATTGTAATGGTTGTGATTGACTTTAAGTTATCTTATTATTTTCTATATCGCAACATGAACTAAGTCTTTTGTATGTGAAGATTAGGGGTATCTTTAATGATCTGATTATGGTTAATGAAGTGCATTAGTTTATCAATCTGAATTGATTTTTTTTTCATTTTATGTTTATGTTTGTCTAGCCAACACACATAAGTATCTTCTCTTAATTTCAAGAATGATTTAAAGGGAGTAGTAGATTGCTTCAATTCACATTAGCCTTGACAATTAGGTTAGTGGTATGCTAAGCAAATAGGTTAAGTGATGTGCTAACAAGCGCAAGTGCAAGTATACTGATGTGACTGAAACGTACAGTGTTGCAATGACTTAGAAAAATATGTTAAAAAAATTATTGATATGAACCAAGATGTCTTGTGTTATGCCAAAAACGAATTAAAAATTAAGTTGGATTAAATGAAGTCAAATGTCAATAAAGTTGAAGTCAACTAGCATGGAAGGAACTCAAGTTGTATTGAATGAACTCAACTACATGTCAAGTTCATTTAGTGCAAGTCAAGCATCAATGATGGAACCACACTTCAAGCTACTTCAAACTACATCAAGTAGAGCTTCATTTAAACTTTGGGAGGTTACAAGACTTAGTTGGTTGATGGGGTTTTTAATTCTCGGATTTAAGGGAGTTTCCATGTAATTTTCAGTTTTTATGTTTTGTTATCAATGTTTTAGGTTACAATTTAGCTAGTGGTCATTATGGTATTGATGAGGATGAGAGTTACAACTCTTCAAATGACCATAGGTTACTCTAGAGTGTAATTTTGAGGCTATAAAAAGCCATGTATGTTGTATTTCAAAAATCAGACTTGGAAATGTAGTAAAAAGAGCCTTTGAGCTTTTCCATTAGCCTAGTGCTAAGTTTCTTTGCAATTCTATATAGTTTAGATTGCATGTTGAGAATCATTCAAGCTTGGCTTGATCAATCATGCTTGTGGAGTGATTCGAATCTCAAGCAAGCTTCTTGCCTTGAGATATTTGATCGACAAGGTAATCCGGTTTTTACTTTCCTTGGGTTGATTTTCAAATCGGTTTTGGGGTTTTCAGTTATGTGATCTAAAGGTCTTGTTTTTCAGCAAGGTTGTTAGATCCATTTCTCAAGGGTTTCTCAACATTTGGTATCAGAGCTGCTTTGATTTCATAACAATTATGATCAAGTGCAAGTGCACACTGTCACATCTAGTAATAAAAACTTGGAGGTATTCCAAGTATCTATTCCACAGGGACTATGGTAAAATTCAGATTTGAAGATGATGTGGATTCAATCAATAATCCATTGCATGTACCTGAAGTACCAATCACAAGGAGCAAGGCAAAGAAGTTACAAGAGGCTTTCACATTGCATGTTCAAAAGCTAGCAAATGCACAACAAGAGGCAAAGAATTTTGAACCCAAATTTTTGTATAATGTTAGTTCAGCAAGTCAAGAAGAGAATGTAGCCAAGATGGCACGGGAAAAGTTGTGTAATTTGGAAGATGGCACGGGAGACGAAAAAAGTGTGCAGAATTTGTGAAGAGGTGGCTGTCCAGCATTCATCTCTTGGAATTTCGTGATGTCAAAGCTTGTCAAACATTGTCATTATGAGGAGCGCCTCCCATAGTACATATTTAAGACAATTTAAAGCAATTCTATCTTTTTAGTTTTGAGATATGGTTGCTCGTTTGTCGTGCAATCAAGTTTTAAGTTCCTAGGTCTTATTTTCTACAATTTTCAATTAAGTGTATTTGAATGACTTTTGAGTTTCTTGGTCTATCCACGACCATTTGGCCTTTAAAATGGCTTGTAATGCTCATGAAATGACATATTATGAATATTAAAAAGCTTTTGCTTATTCAACTCTTTGGTGTTGTCTTTTCTTTCAAATATTGTTTTAGGTTTGATGTTCAATCGATTCATTGGATTAGTTTTGATCAATCTAATTCTGGAGTGGGTCGTCTTAGGATCTAAGAGTGGCCATCATAGATTCTAAGTTTGATCTAAGAGTGATTCATCTTCTAACTAAACTCTTGGTTGGAATCATTCGGTAAGTTAGTCTTATTTGTGTCCGTTTACAAGGATCCTAGAAGGACCTCTAGCTTTGTAAACTTAAGCATATTGGGTGCTTATTAGAAGAAGAAACCACTCAAAATCAAGACAAAGTAACCAAGTACAATGATAATGGTTTGATTGATTAATTGATTTTAAGGAAAATAACAAATGATAAAAACCAGGATCAAATTTAGTTTAAGCTCTAAGTTACACTGACTAGTAAACTATCCCACTTGATAACTTTATTCTACTTTATGTGTTGAATCAGGTTTAACTCTCATTTGGTCTTGCCTCAAGTACCATTAGAAGGCTAAGCAAGTTAGACTCATATTTCTATAGCTAACTTGTTCTTAGATAAATATGCATGCAACCCTTAGATCCTATAGTGGTTAATTTAGTAACACCAAAGTCCTATTTCTAGGCTCTTCTATATCCCCTTTACGAACATTGATATTGCCCAACCTTTTCAGTATTAGACTCACATTACATGTTAATTTGAATTTCCAGTTTAAACCAACAAGATAGCATTGAAATCAATATAGGAAGAAACACATAAAGAAAATTTGGTACAAGTGAGTTAACTTATCAAACTAGTTCATCCTTAAAGGCATTCACCAAATTGAATCACTCGAAGAAATTTAGCTATACATTTGATAAGGAAAATGACAAAAGAATATTGCAATGAAGATAAAGCCATAATTACAAAATAATAAAAGAATTACAAAGCTAGAAATTAAAACAATGCAAAAATTAGAACATAAACAAGGGTTCTTTCTCTCTCAAGGCTCCCTCCACAGTTAATTCCTCATTTCTCAAGGGAAATTAAGTGTTTATAGGCTAAACTCACGGGTTTAGGTCTAATCTCAGTGAGGGACTGGAGTTCTTTAGAGAAATGGTGTTTCATGACACCAAGGGTTGAATTAGGGTTTGTCACATATCCAAACTATTCCCATGGGTTCTACTGCTTCCACTAACCCTTAAAGGTTCTTTTATAGCTTGAATATGGTTGGGTTGTTGTCGAAATTGATGCTCTCAGGTGGACTAGTGATAACTTGAAAATATCAAGTTATTTGGTGTCTAATTTAAGCTTATTGTGACCCTTAAGAGAGTGAAAACCCCAAGTTTTAACTAATTTATATGCCAGACGCAGTAATATTGATTTATTGTATTACTGTACTCATATTGATTATTATCTTTGAAATTTATACAAAATTGCACTACTTTTAATCTATTGATGCATTAAGAAAAGCTTGAAGCATGATGAGCTAGAAGCCACAAAAATTGGTAACCAAAGAAAATAGTTTGAAGATGGTTTTGATTGAAGACAAAAGTAAAGATAAACAAGCAAATGAAAATAGATAAACTTTATGAGATAAATGGGGGAATTCGAATAGCATCAACTTTAAACATCAAATTACGTCCACCTATGCCTGCAACTTACTCAGGCATTGTAGTTGGCTGAAAGACACTATCTATGTTGCCCACATAGACATGGTGCAGATAACAGTTCTCAGTTGCGCCCGCAATTACCCTGACAACTAGATTGTCTCACTTCTATTCGACTCCATTGTAGGTGCCTTTAGAAGACTAAGCCAACTAGACATCTATTTCTAGGTCTAGTTGAAACTTAAATAAACAATGCTCATGACTCTTAAAACCCTAGTGGTTCCAGTCCTATTTCTAGGATGCAAGAAAACAAAGTCCTATTTCTAGGAACTTTTCCATTATTGTTTTGCGAACCCGTGCATTTAACTCCAACCTTTCGATCATCAGCTAAATACAAACTATGTTAACCTAAGTGATCAGTTTAAGCTAACAATAAAATTTAATTTCAACAAAAACAAACAATGCTAAGAAGGAACAAGGTTGCTTTTGCATAGGCAGGGCTTTCGTTTACTCAAGGAATCCACATATTTGAACCTCCGAGAAGAAGCTTAGCTCATAATTGAAGGTAATGTGCAAGACAATAAATAAAAAGAACAACAAATGGAAAAAAAAATGGAATTCATATTAATTGAATGAATGGAGTACAAAACTTATAACTTACAAATGAAATAAAGGAAAAACAAAAACTTAAGAGTGCTGAAAATAATAAACGAAAATAAAAGACAAGACTCTATTAAGGATCTCTCTCTATCTAGCTTGCTCGAGACCTTTTCCAAGGAGAGACATGCATTTCTCTTCTTCTTCTTTCAACGACAGAGGATGAAAGAATCGGAACTCGGAGTGGTTACAAGATTAGAAGAGAGAAAAATACAAAAATCTATCATAAGGATGAAATTCTGAGCTCTTTTTGCTTCTTGCATCTTAGTCCCCTTTTATAGACCTTGGAAGGTGAGGTTGGCTGTCGAGATCAGTGTGAGAAGGTCTTGAAAGGTAAGAATCCATGATCCTTGGAGATCTGATACCAGATTGAAGATTTTCGAACGATTCTGTGAAGGTCCCACGAATTTCAGTATTCTGTCAGAAAGCCCAGTTGCGGGGGCATATCGGGTGCATTTTCTTCAGTGTTCTACTTTGACAGTTCTGTCTTCAACTGTGGCTACTTTCCTTATATGGTTTGCAGACGCTTTTTGATCGCATATCCTACATCCTTAGGACCAGATGCAGACACAAATCTTCAACTTCACCTCTTTTACTCCGCTAACCATTAATCTCCTCTTGCAGTCGCATCTTCTTTGTAAACTCCTCTACACAAAAACAATAACTTGGATAAATTCTTACAAAAAACAATCTCGTTTTGTACACTTTAAGCTTAAATTCTATATTTCTAAGATTTTCCTCATGATTTTACAACTTTTGCTAAATTAACTTGAAATAATAAGATTTTAAACACAAAGTTCTTGCTTTCTAAACAATAACCTAGGTTTTTAAGGCTAAATAACGCACATAAATGAATGTTATCACTTGGCTCATTAGAAGCTTGATGTTGTAGAAGCTTGATGAGTTGGTGAATAGTATTGAGTAGGGAGCAAGTTTGTATTGAGTAAGGAGCAAGTTTGAGTAGGGAGCAAGTATCTATCCAATGATCCTTTGGCTCCAAGTATTATCCTTTAGCTTCAAGTATTTCCCTTTGAATCCAAGTAAGATGAGATTATAAATAGAGGGGAGATGAAAGGAGAAAAAACATCCAAGGATCCAAGGCTTTCTTACATTTTTATGTTTTATTGTATGCTTTATTTTGTAGCATGAACTAATTGAAGGATTGGAATTCCGAATTCCATTAGCGGAAGCGCAATTGGACCGATTCGCAATTTAACTTCGTTCTACAAAAGTACATTGGCAAAAAATTACAAAATTCTAAATTCCTAAAGGCTAAGCATTTAATTCAGATCTAAATCTAAAAAAAATGAGAAGCACATATCCGTTGACGACTCTGAATTCTTCAACGGACACCACCATTTGATCTTCCCTGCTATTCTCTGAGGTTGGGAACGAAATGGTGGGACTCCGATCTTGAATCTTTGGGAAAAACAAAGAAGAGAATTTCCATTCTTTGTTCTCTGTATTGAGAAAGAATGAGAATGTGTATTATGAGAGAAAAACCTGTTCTGTAGGAAATGAGAGTTGTGAAGTGATCCCTCCAATGTGAGTTTTACTAGATGTGAGGGAGGACATATCACAACCATCCGATGGTCCTGATTATCATATAACCATCTGATTTAAGAATTAATTAATTAAATGATATACAATTAATTTAATTAATCAATTAAATGTTAATTAATTAATTAACCTTATATACATTTAAATGCATTGCCGTCACATAATATATAGTTTTAATTAAATTTAATTAAACCGCATTTAATTAAATTAATTAAACTAAACAATTAATTAATTCTTTGATCAATTAAATATCACATATTTAATTAATCAAATATTTGAATCGCATTCAAATGTGCATCTCTCACATAACCTATAGTTTTAATATGAATCATATTCATATTAAAATAAATCTATAGATTTAATTTAATTAAATCACATTTAACTAAATTAAATTTAGAAATTAATTAATTTTATAATTAATTAAATATCACTCATATTTAATTCATTACATATTAGAATCATACTCCAATATTTCTCTCCTATAATATAGTTTAATTAAATCACATTTAATTTAAACTAAATTGAATAATTAATTGATTCACAATTAATTAATTTATTCACTAATTAAATATCACATATTTAATTAGTTATATATTTGAACTTTTTCAAATATATAATTCTCTCAATTTAATAAAGTTTAATCACAAATTAAACTTTATATTATAATGTATCAGCCTACATTATATTAATTGTACTTCATACAATTAACTTGATTCCCAAATTGAATGTGAACCATTCAAATTCTATTCAAGATAATTTGTTCTCAATTACTCTTTACGAGCTAGCAAGGGGACCTAATAGACTTACAGATCAAAAGCTCCAATGATATGAGGTTAACTGACTAAACTCATTAATCGAGTTAACCAATATTCATTAACTGTGGGTCACTCCACTAAAGACCCACAATTGCACTCTTCTCACTGTATAATATTTCTGTGTACACGGATATCAACCAATATCGGTAAGTCAATTCTTCACGAGTGTTCGTAACAACAGTTGGGTCAAATTACCGTTTTACCCCTGTGTTACATCTGGCTCCTTAAGTACCAGTGCTCCTCTAATGAACAGTCTGTTTATGGTCCAACCACTAAACAGAAAGGCCCTCTCGGGCCAGTGAGAGGGTGGGATCCCTTTATTTAAGATCCAAAGTCACCACTTAAGGGAACACTCATCTACTTCTCCTAGAAGCGGGAAAGAGTGAATTCCATCTTGAGTTATCATGTCCCCAGCCCCACTCGGTCTCGTGCCCAAGAAGGTAGGCTTATTGAGTCGGCGTGCAGGCCACTCTCACCCGTACTAATCAAAGGACAATCTCTCATGAGAAGGAGTTCATGACACACTCAGGACTAAGACTGAATTACTTGGGGTCATCTTACTGAAACAGTAACCTAACTAGTTAACGGTGTTACATCTAGTGGTTTACTCTTTCATGGTCCGGTCTTATGCAAACTCATTGCATATGATACCCCCACTCGCATGTCTTCTACATGGATGCCTTGGATCAATACGTCTATATCAAATACAAAGCAGGGCATATCTCATAGTGTTACCAGGATACGTCTATATCAAATACAAAGCAGGACATTTTAGGTTGTTACTTGAACACTGATCCTCGTATGTCCCCACATACTAGTTCAAGTTACATGTAATCAACCTTTGATCTTAGTATATTGGATTTGGGTCATATTGTGCAATTTTAGACTTAATGTGACAATAACACTTTATTGATACAAGTGTATAATTTGTTAACATTCACTATCTACGAGTTTTAGGACATAAAACCCAACACTAATTTCTTTTTATCAAGGCTTAGCCTAGGTGCCCATGAGCCGTTAAGATTATTTTTGTATGTGATGCAATAAATCAAAGATATTGATGTTTTCTACTTAGATGCGATAATTTTTTAATTACTAATTTCTGTCTGATCAACTAATAGAGGTAGCAACATGATAAATTACCAAGAGGGTAACACATATGGAAATATTTAAGTAGAGCAAGATAACACATTACATGTAGTCTAGTTGTTTTAGGAGTAACTCAACCGCTTAGGATATTTCATGGATGTGTTTGGGTTTCTTTCGAGATAATTCAAACCGCTTGCAAACATAAAGAGAACTGAGTAAACACATGAATTAAGCAATATGTATATTCTTATTTCATCGCATGTGTAATACCAGGAGAGAAACCATGATTATTTCTCGCTTAGGCATCAGTAGTCTGTCGATTCATTGTTTTACACTATATTAATATTTTATCAGTTGCATGTGATTGTTGTGGTGAAAGTCTTGATAACTCATCGCTCATTGCTTTTCTTCTAACGCATTAGTTTTTGTTTTTATATCATCGCATGTTCATACCGCATCTCAACTTCTTTAAAAACTCTCAGCACCACCGCATTAGGATAGGATTTAAAGAAAGACATTTTCATTACTCGCTCATTCCCTGTGTGTTCTGACCCTGGAATACTCCAAGTATTACTTGGTAGTGCATAGTTTATACTTGGATTGTAACGCCCCGCGTTTCAAAATCGTGTCGTTTTGGAATCTATTGGGCGTTCTTATTCTAATTTGGGAAAATTAGAATTTAACTTTGGCCTTGGGTCGTTAAACTAAATTTCTAAAATTTAGGGGAATGATATTTTTAATTAAATCTTTAAATTTCATAAAGTTAGAGGTTTAATATTTGATATTTATTTTAAATATCAAAAGACCCAAACCCTTTATCATTTGGGTTAATTTCTTTCCCAAATCTTTTAGGGGTTAGTATTCTAATTAGAATTCTAAATCCTAAATAGAATGGGTTTTCATTCTTAGTTTCTTTTAAAAGAAAAGGAATTGGGTTAAGTTTGATTTAATTAAGCTTAAGAAAGAAAAGTCCTAATTTCCCTAACCCTTTTCTCTTCATCTCTTTTTCATGAAAGCCGCCAGACCCCCCCATTTTCTTCTTCGTGCGTTTCGTCCAGCCGCATCTCCCTCCCTCTGTGTGTCTCTTCGCGCCGCCCAGCCCTTGTCGTCATGCTCGTCGCGTCGCCTGACCTCGCCTCGCCGATTCGTGCAGCGTCGCTGTCGTCGTGCTCGTCGCGCCGTCCTGTTCGTGGTGTCGCGCCGCCGCCGTCTGAGTCGCGCAGCAGCCCGTCGCGTGGTTCTTCTTCGCAGAGCTCTCTCTCCCCCTCGTGTAGGATCGTCCCCGTGAGGTAGTTGCCGTCGTTGCTGCTGTGTGTTTGTCACCGCCAGTCTCCCTCGCGTGAGTCCTCATTCTCGTGCCGTTTTTCAGCAAGAAACCTCGTGGGTAAGTCTCAAACTCACTCATTTGTATTCATTTAGGCCCGATCTAACTCCTTCTTGTCCGTATTCGTTAGATCTCACATGCCTTGCAATTCAGAGTCCCGCCGACCTCGTTTCAGCCGATTCCGCCTCTGTCAAGCAGCGTTCTTGGCTGTTGTTGGCGTCAATTAGCGTGTCTGGTGAGTTTTGGCCCTTACCCATTCTTGTTTGGAGCCTTTGGTAGAATGCCCATTCGTTTTAGGTGCTGAAGAGCTAAATTGTGTTCAATGTTCTGATCTGCAGCGCCGTCTAGGTGTTCGATTAAGTTCGAGACACTTCAACTTGGGTACCCACTGCTCAAAGAGCATTCTAGCTCGTTAGTTGTGGTTGGTGTAACCCGTCTAGCGCAGAAGTGGGTCCGTTTGGGTAAGTTTCCTTGTTGTCCCTTTGCTTTTAGCGTTAAAAGTTGCTGCCCAATAGTTACCCTAGCCTCAAAACTATGTTTTAATCGATACCCATTCGTTATCGTCTTCGGAATTGCAGAATTGGGTGTATTCTATCGCTGTCCAGCAACGTCTTGGGGCTTAAATCTAGTGTTCGGTAAATCCCTTTACTTTCTATTCCCTTATTTAATTCTCTTACGTGCTCTAAGTCAATTCCTAACCTTTTGAGAGCCATTGATTGTAATTCAGGCTCATTCGAACACTTTCGATCAAGACCCAATTCCGTAAGGGTTGAGTTGGTATTAGAGCATTCGAGTTGGGCCTTAAGAGTTGGTTTCAGGAAGCTTTAGTGTGGTTTAGGAGGGCTTTAGGAAGTTCAGTAAGTAGTTCTTACTTGATGTTGTCTGTTTGATTGTGTGATGCATGCTGAGTGTTACTCGCTTTATAATTACCCTCATGTTTCTTGTTTCTCTGAATATATGCAAATATATATGTTATCGTTGAAAAACATGACTTTTGTTGCTTAATGACTGGGTGTAAAGCATGAATTGTTGTTGCATGTTGGCTTGATGTAAAGCGTGTTGGTTCGGTTTTGCATTCAAGAGTAGAGCATGAGTTGAGAGATGTGGTCATGTGAATGCTTAGTGGGCATGATTCATGAGTCTAGAAGCATGTTGCAGGACATATGCATTCTAGTAGATGTGAGATATAGGTCAGGGACCTAAAATGTGAAAAAGGGCAAGATAGGTGAATGTCAGTGCACCTCGGGTACAAATGGTCGAGGGGTGACATGTCACCATGGGTTTAAAGAGGACTAGCATTGTGTTTGAGATATCGGGGCCTCGGGTATAAATGGTCGAGGACTGATATTGTATAAATGGTCGGGGACTGATATATCACTGTTGGATATCGATGCCTCGTGTATAAATGGTCGAGGGTCGATATGCCAATGTTAGATAAAGAGGAGCATCGAGGCCTTGGGTATAAATGGTCAAGGGTCGTTGTGATGAGTCTTGAGACAAGTATTGAGGCCTTGGGTATAAATGGTCAAGGGTCAATACGTTGCTTAGTCATCGAGGCCTTGGGTATAAATGGTCAAGGGTCGGTGTGATGAGTCTTGAGGCAAGTATTGAGGCCTTGGGTATAAATGGTCAAGGGTCGGTGTTATGAGTCTTGAGGCAAGTATTGAGGCCTTGGGTATAAATGGTCAAGGGTCAATACGTTGCTTAGTCATTGAGGCCTTGGGTGTAAATGGTCAAGGGTCGATGCACAGTTCGAGGCCTTGGGTATAAATGGTCAAGGGTCGAATGTCGAGCTTTGTAGAAAAGTGTTGAGGCCCTGGGTATAAATGGTCAGGGGTCGGTACAACTCGAAGGGTCAGTCTTGGAGAGTTTTGCGGAGCGTGACGCGGAAATCACGTGTGAAGAGCCATGTGAGGGCTAAATGTGAGCGTTGAGTGAGCTCGTGGAGCTTATGTGGTTAGCGAGTTGCATAGAGAGATGCATGAGTTATGGCTTAGAAGAGTCATTTGTTTACTAGCTTTTGAGCATGATATTATGTTTACTGCTTTTAAAAGCATGTTGCTTGCGCATGAAAAGCACGTTGTTTGTTGTTTGTTGTTTGATGACTTCTCAGGTAGGGGCTGCTTACCAGTACCTTAGTGTATTGACCCCCTCCCCTCTCTCTCCCCCCAACTACCAGATTTTGCAGGTTATGAGGACTGCGTGGACCATGGTGATGCGGAGGAGGCTTATGAGGAGGAACCATAATTAGCGGCAATGTTCTTGCTTTTACTTTCTTAGGTTTTAGTTAGGGCAATTGTGTTTGCTACTTTTGAAAGTTGTTAAGTTTGGTTAGTCCTAGTTCATTCTTGTTAATCCTTGGAATTAGTTGTTTTTGTTTTAAAGAACCCCATTGATTCATTCAGTTAGTGGTTAAATAAGTTTGTTTCGTATGAGATGTCGTTTCAAGATTTTGTTTAAAGATGTGATTGGTTTTAGCTAATAGTTGATTATGCGAGACCTGTCTGTCTGTTGGTCTGTTTATGTTCTGCTGAGCTGTGGAGTGGGGAGTAGTTTAGTATTGCTTTATAGAAGTGTTTTTCTTGTTCAGCAGGTGTAGGAAAAATTTTGGGATAACCCTATGTTTGCCGTTATGCTGCCAAAATTTTCGGTGCACACGGTTAGTTCTGGTTAGGAGTTGGTAATGTCGCTAGGATAGTTATTGGAAATCCTGGGGCATTACAGTTGGTATCAGAGCAGAACCTCTCCCAGTAGGATGTGGTTCGGGGACGAACCAAGGCGGAAGCTGGTGGGCATGTGACGCCCGAGGTTAGGAGGGGTACATGAATGAACCGAGATCACATTCGAATGAGAGGGATCCTAAGGACATGGAAACGGTCAAGATACAGCTTAAAACAGTTGATAGGTACTACCTATACCAACAAGGTGCACCTTCCTTTTCGGTGGCTCAATCATAGGAACTTTGAAGTTAAGCGTGCTTGGCTTGGAGAAGTTCTATGTTGGGTGACCTCCTGGGAATTTTCCTAGGAAGCATGTGAGTGAGGACAAAGCATGCTAGAAGGACCCCGTGTTGGTTTGTGGGGACAGTCTTCACTCTTAGAAGCGGTTTAAGACGAGTATGGTAGCGTCGCCAGACCGCAGAGGATGTAGGGGAATGCTGGGGTCGTGAGGTGCCGAATCTGGATTTTGAATCCTGGGCCTGGGGCGTTACATGGATTAATGCACAACAACAACATATTCTTTAGTTAATTCAATATAATTAGAAGTGAATCCCAGTCCACACCAACTAGGAAGAATTGGAGTCAAAACAGACGGTTAGGTGCAAAAATAACTCGGTGATTGCTAACTCATGAAAATCTGGTAGAATCAGTTTTTCCAGAAATTGCAATTGCATTTCATTTTTGCCCCGGATAGATTGCAGGCGTAATTTGTGTGTTCTTCTTGGATTTTTGCACAACACCAAAACTCAATTAATTTTTAACAAAAATGACTCTTTTTTACTTCAATTACACTCAATTTACATACTTTGACTCTTTAACACACTTGAATTTCATACTTTTGCACATTTAGGCTCGGGAAATCACAAATATGATCAAAATGTGCTTAAGTTAACAAGAAATAAGCTACTTTTATGGGAAAAATATATGAAATATTTTACACTACTTATCAAATACATTGTCTCAAGTAATATAAAATGGAAGAAATCCAAGTTTCGAAACCAAGCGAGCTGTTGTAACAAATTTCAATGATTAAAGAATGAAAATAAAATTTAGGACAAAGGAAACCAGTTTAAAATAGATTGAATGGTGTGATATTGAAATAAAAAGGAAACCAACAATTAAAGATGAGATTCAAATACGTTTTTGAAAGGATTAAATTCCCCAGCGAAAGCGTTAGAAT
Organism: Luffa acutangula; assembly: GCA_036850905.1. NCBI lineage: Eukaryota > Viridiplantae > Streptophyta > Magnoliopsida > Cucurbitales > Cucurbitaceae > Luffa > Luffa acutangula. The sequence goes on along the minus strand of CM072089.1, from coordinate 24,173,932 downwards.
GCTTTTAATTTGTGTTTCAATTTAATTTAGAAAAGCACAAACAATATAGGAAAAAGTAAAAGATACAAAATCATTCATTATGTTTTCTATAGGTTAAGCCACCTAAATCTAAGGGAAGAAACGTTATACTTACTTTTGAAGACTTTCTCCAATGAACAACAAACATGAACTCTTCCTTCAATCGGTGGTCACGAACAAAAAACAGGAACAACAACAAGACACCACCAAAAAAATCTTCCACTAGTATCCTTTGGGTTCTAGAACAAGGATTGTGGGATCCTTCTTGAATGTATAGGGAATTCTATACAGAAAACTGGGAGCTCTGTATGGTTTTTGATAGAGAGATTTCTTGAGAGAGATTTTTTTCTTGGCAGTTATCACATATGAAGCTCTCATCAATTGACAAACCCTCTGCCAATTCTCATCTAGGTGAGTGAGGGAAGTTATGATAACTTCCTACCCATATTACTTCTCACTCCCAACACATCTAGGAGTTATTTAATTTAATTAAATTAAAAAATATTAATTAATTAACTAACTTAGTTAATTAATTAATACATATGGATATTAATCAAACTAAAGTATTAATTTAATTAAATTACATTTAACTAAATTTAATTAATTAATTAATTCTATAATTAATTCAATATTATATATTTAATCAACCATATATTTGAATCATGTGTGTAGACCTCTAAATTTATCTTATATTTTATTCTCTTAGTTAATTTTGCCATTTTTTAAAAAATAAGGAAAAATGAAAAAAAAAAGAGTGTTCTAGAACATTTAATTAGCTAATTCAAATATTATTAAATTTGGTAGAAATAATTAGGACAAATATTTTATTTTAATTAATTGATTTGACAAATCAAATATCAGGTTTATTTTATTTTATTTTATTTTTTTGAAAAATTATATCAGGTTTATTTAACAAGGTTAATTAATCAAATATTTTGTTTCCTTGAAGGATTGATTGACAATTAAAATTTTGTAAATATGAGAAGTGAAATTTGAGTATTTATTTGTTTCATATTTTATTTTATTAGATTTTATTTTTTTTAATTTTATTTGATCACCTTTTGATGGTTGGAATTGGCGGCTCCCTTCATTACACGATTTTTAGCCTGGGAAGAAACCTTCGACATGTTTTTCTTAGGTCTAAAAATAGGCTCCTCAAATCTCTCTCTCTCTTACAACCCTATATACATTTTTCTCCCTTTCCCACCTAACTTCCTTCTCCCACATAGATTTTATTTGGTTTCTTGTATTTCCCCTAGCCTCACGTTTTTTCTCCCTTTGACCACCACTCTCTCTCAACCTCACATTGTCACATCGTCAACAATCCCTCTACACAAAGTGTTGCATTCCCAATCCAATTGTCATAAACTTTCAAGCCTTTATTCCTTTTTTTTTTTTCTAATATGTATATATATATATTTGCTTCTATAAAATTAATCTTTCCATGTCTTTTTCTTTTTATAAAGATTGTTTATTTATCGTTTCATTTGCTTTATTTTAGTTTATTTTAGTACATTCTTAGAGAGCATTTAACAATTGCATGCATATTCTTCAATTTTATTATTATTATTATTATTTTGATGTAGTTAAACCTTTAGATTTGATTATTATATGTTGTTTATGTTAAATTTATTAATTTTATTTTACAATTGAATCTTGTATCATCTAATCATGTGATGTCATTGGATTATTGGATTATTGGATTAATATGTAATTTTTTTTTGTTTTGCCTAAACCAATATTTCCTTTGTTATTTGTGTTCGAAATATAAAAAAAGAGCTCCAATGACGGAATCTCAAATTTTTGGGATGCCAATGTTTGAGTTTTCTTGAGGTACATGTCTTGGAATGCCGAGATTCAATTTGATTCAATTTTAATAGTTTTTCTTTAAATTGTATCTTTATGATTATAGAAAATAAACTAAAAAAAGGTAAACTAGTTAGATCCTTCCCTTTTCATTTTCTTTTAGGGAGTTAGGATGTTCTTAATTTAAATCTTGTCAAATCTTACTTATTTGGATAGAAACAATTTGGAGCCAAATCAAGATTTCCAATTACTTTAGATTTTAAATTCTATTTTTTTTATCTATTCCAAATAAAGAGGTTCTTGAATATTGTTTTTTTTTTCCTCTTTAATTTTCTCCTCCAATAATAATCCATAATTTCCTTATGAATTTCTTTCCCTTAATTAGTAGTTTCAAAATAAAATTTATTAAAAGCTTTTGTTAAAATTGTTTCATTGACTTTATTTCCAAAATAATAAATCCATTCAAATTATTTTCCATAAAAACTTCACTTCTTTAAAAATAAAAATTAATTAAGAGTTTTCCTTTAAAAAAAATTTCTTTACTCACCCAATTCTCAAAATTAATAAACCAAATGTTTTTTCAAAAATAAACTTTCCTATGATGGAAATTAGGAAATCAAGATATTGACTTTCCTAATATTCTCGAGGTATAATGAATTTAAATTTGGGATGCCAAATTAAATTCATACAAAATTTTGAATGGATTTATGCCACCCATAATTATTCCTCATTATTTATTTAAGGAATAATGAGAAGTAAAATAAAATAAAAAAATCTTCTTTAGTATTTACAATTGCCAATTTTTTTAAATAACACAAGAAAATAAAATTTCGTTCTTTGAACGAGTGTTGTGAGGTGCTAATACCTTCCTCATATACAAAAGACCCTCGAACCCTAAATCTTTTATTTGCAGACCAAGTCACACCCTCTAAATCAAGACTGGTGGCAACTCCATTTTTCTCCTTTTGGGAGCAAAGTCGGTCGCTAGTGGATATGAAATTGAATATCGCTACAAGAAATAATAGATACAATAGTTAACAAAAAAAAGTTATAAAAGACCTATTATATAGTCTTTTTCGAAGGTCACGACAACTCATGTTATTAAAAGTCTGGGACTTTTTATAGCGTTTTTGTAGAGTTATAATGGATGCTATAATAGAGTATGGAGGTATAGCTTATATACATTGCTATGAAAACTTTTTTATAGCGTTTTGTATTACAACTATAATTTGATTACATAGCTAAAATATTGTGCTATCTTTAACATATAATAGTATTTTTTTAATGCTATAATATAATCTTTATAGCTTTAATATTATGTTATTATAACAAAGTTTTTAATGTTTTCTAATTGCTTATAATTATTGTAATAACCATTTGGTAGCATTCATTGTAAAATATTAATTTCATTTAAATTAATTAAATTTTGATAAAATTTACTTCAAGTGCTCATTTTTAGCTAAATCCACACACAAGAAATAATTCATAACACATTCAATACCATGATTTCCATTCATAATTGAAATTTCATAATCTATTTACATTACAAAATAAGGGATTCAATAGTTTCCTAGAATAAAGAAGTTATCCAAAGGATACAAGGTGAAGTATTCATTGGATATAATTTCCAACAACATATACTAGTTCATAAAATACAAAAAGATTGCCAATGAGTCCATAAGCCAGTGAAGACCTCAAAAAGATCGCTAACGAGTCCATAGTTAACAACCTACATATTAGAGTTCACCTTACTCTCTTTGAATTCTTGATGGACGGGGATTCTAAAAGTTCACCTTCCCTACATCCTTTGAGCAACTTCCTTGGCAAGGAGAGCTTCTCCTTTGCTTTGGTTTTGGCATATGACTTAGAACCCATGATTCCACCACCCCACAACTTTCTATACTTGTCATTGAAGTTTGCCTTAAAAAATAGAAAACAAGAGCAAATGTATTAAAATTAAGCTATAAACGCAACTTAACGGAAAACAAATGAGACTAAACATATCTCAAATCATCAAAACATTTTCAATGAAACAACTAAACTTATCAACCAAAACTGCTAAACTTGTTCAAACAACTACGTGCATCAATATAGCGATCCTCATGAACATGAGAATGTGGAGTGCAAGTTTACACATGACTCAATAAGCAGGAACTAAGCCCTTGGTTCTACAAGATATAAGAAAAAAAAAACTCATACTATTTGATCCAACGCAATGCTTAAAAGATACAAGAAAAAAGATTTCAGACAATGACTTTACTTTCTAGTATCTTCCTTTTTCAACTCATTAGGAATTTTTCATCTTTCTCATACTTCCCATTCCACCTGAGACAAAAACTCAATTAACTTGAGAATATATAACAACTTCTAAATATTGTAACAAAGACCTGTTTCCTTAACAAATTTGGTGATTAGATAATTCACCACTGAACCTAGAAGTCTTTAGACCATAAGTTAGTGCATAATCTTAACAATATATTCTCTAACCAAATATGCCAAAAGTAAGGCTCTAGTCGCATAATTCCATGCTACTTTAGCCTTGTCTTTGAATCACCAACACTACAAGAAATAAGGGATTTAGGGACGAAAACATAAAAGTCGCAAGTCAGCGACAAAAATAAATAGGAGTCGCAACATTGCGATGAAAAATGAAGTCCGCGTCGCAAAGCATGCGACGAATGTGGTGTTTAGTCGCAAACCAGGGATGAAATCGGAGTTTCGATGCACACGTTGCGTCGAAGACGTCAAACATCGCACGATTATGGCGCCAAAAGAATTTGATGATCGCGCCATGGTTTTGGACTTTGCGACGAAACTCGTTATAGTGTTGCACAGTTGCGACGAAAATGGTTGTTGCGTCGCTTTCGACATGCGACGAAATATGTCGTTTCGTCGCCCGCCTCGTTTAGAGTGTTGAAATTGAATTGATGGGGACTTGTGTCAGAAGACGATGCGACGAAATACTCATTTTCGTCGCAACCCAGCGACGAAATATGCAGTGTAACGCACCATACACTTCTGGTGTTAATTAAATTCCATAGATATAGTCGAATTTTATAAAATTATTATTTGACTTGTATTGTGGGAATTTTAATTATAAACTAAGGTGTTTAGGGGGAATTATCGTATTTTAAATCTCCCTCTAAGTCTCGTTGGTTTGGTCAGTATTGGTTGAGGAAATTCAGCATTTTAATTCGAAGTTCACGCTGAATAACGGGTGTTGGTCGTGTGGGTTCCTATTTTTGGACTTTTGGTTAATTGGTAAAAGAAAAAGAAAAAGAAAGGAAATTCAAGAGAATAAAAAAAAAAGAGAAGCCCTAAAGCTCCCTTTCCCCTTCTCATTTCTTTCTCTTCTTGAGTGAAATCCCTTCCAGCCGTGGGTGGGCCGCCGTCGCCTTCCTCTTTCAACTGCGTCGCCGCCTCCCCCTGCCGAAGCTTCAGCTGCTGTCGCGCCTGAACTGTGGAAATCGCCTCTCTCTCTTCGCTTCATCGCTCTCTGCTGATCTCTCTCCCTCTCGTGCTGCCGTGGAACCCGACCCCCGTGAGAGTAGCGCCTGTCCAAATTGCGTCGCCGCTGCCACCCAATCGAGTGTGAAGGATTTTGCGCGACTTAATCTCCTTCGTTTCGCCATTTTCGTGTCGTCTCCCTCTCTGTCCGTGCGTTTTTGGCCAAGAAAGATCGTGGGCAAGTCTCTTCTCTCTCGATCTAGTTGATTTGAGGCACGATCTAACTCCCTCATGTCTGTATGGTTAGATCTTGCACGGACAGCAGCTCGAAGCACCGTCTCCTCCGCGTTTCAGCCTTAAAATTGTGGGTAAGCTCTTGTTCCTCTCATTCTTAGATGAGATAAGGTCGAATTCGTGCGCGTCCAGCAACTCAAGCTTCATTTTCGAGCATCCTCGCCTCTGTCCAGCGGTGTTTTGACTTCGTTCGGGATCGTAGCAGCGTTGCTAACCTTGTCAATAAGCTTAAGTGTTGACCCTCGTGCTGTGGTTCAAAAATCAGATTACCCATTAGCTTTAGGTGCTAGAAAAGTTAATTGTGTTCGATATTCTGATCTGCAGCGCCGTCTAGGTGATCGTTGGGGTTCGAATCACTTCAATTTGAACACCCACTGCCCAAGGAGCGTTTTGAATTGCTGGTTGTGGTTTGTATAACTCGTCTAGCATTGAAACGGGACCGTTTGGGTAAGATTTGCTGTTGTCCTTAGTTTATTAGTATTGAGGTTTTTGGGTCGCTAAGTGTTTTAGCGTTAGAAGCATGAAATTATCTTTTCCCATTAGTTGTTTAGGTCTTACAAGGTTCCTAACCTCTTAAAGGTCCTTAGAATGCGATAAAAAAGGGTCGAATGCTTGCTGTCCCTTCGTTTTTAACGTTAAAGTTTGTTGCTCATTAGTTATTCTAGCCTTAGAAACATGTGTTAGTTGATACCCATTGCATATCTAGGCTCGTAGGAGTTGTCCAATCTTTATAGGTCCTAGTTTATGTTTTTAAATGGTTCATCGTGGCTATTTTGGTTAAAATCAAGTAGTTCTTCAATGCTCATTAAGCCTCGTTGCCTTAGAATGTTTCCCGACCTTTGTAGGTTCTTAAAGCATGAATTTATGAGCTTTTGGTTGCTGTCCATAGTTTAAAAAGCTTGCTAAATAGGTTTCCAATGATTACCTAGGCCTTAGTTGCATTGCCTAAGCTTTAGGAGCTCTTAGAATGTCGTTCATGCGTTTTAGGTGGTTGTTGCTTGTTGTCCAGTGGCTGTATAGCCTTAATATCGACATCCAACAAATACCCATCGCCTGTAACACCTTAGACATGGTTGTCCATGGTTTAACATTAATGGCATAGAGTTTTCAATTTGGGTTATGTTTAGATGTTGTCCAGCAAGGAAATAAACAGTTATTGGTTCAGTTTCGCCCTTAGCATCTTGTTTCTGGGTGCTTTCATTTAGTTTAGATTTCCCTTAATGGTTGGTAGTTTATTTGTTGCTGGAAGCTTGTTTTGGAGCGTGTTTGTGCAGTTCCAGCCAGCGTTGGTATTTAGAAGCGTGATTTGTAAGTAGTTTCTACTTGCTCAATTTTGGTTGATTGTGTGAAGCATGATGTTTGCTTTATGTTTTATTCATGTACTTGTGAAAAACATGTTCTGTTGAATATGAATGTACTGAAATGCTTGAGGTGAGCATGTATCGAGTATTGTTTGTGATAAATATGAAATAGGACTGTGAGTTGTGGTTGTTGTTTAAGCATGTTGTGATTGGGTTCAAGCATGTTTGGTTAGGCTAGCATGTGTCACGGGAAGTGTAGCATGAGTCTAGCGGTAGCGTTGCATGACGCGTAATTCACGTGTAGGTGCCCAGCGTGGCGCGAAATTCACATGTTTGGTTTGCGTAGCATGACGCGTAATGCATGCGAATGGTTTTACGTAGCGTGGCGCGTAATGCACGTGTATGGTTTTGCATAGCGTGGCACGTAATGCATGCGATTAGTTGTGCGTAGCATGACGCGTAATGCATGTGGTCGTTAGGTGTGGAGCATGACGCGTAAATCATGTGTGGTCTAGTAGAGTGTGGGTGCATAGTGTGGGATGCATATGCATAGAGTGGCTTTCTTGCTTTGTGAGCATGTTGGTTTTTACTGCTTTTGGAAGCATGTTGTATGCGTGTGAGAAGCATGTTGTTTGTCATTGTTTGATGTTTGTGGTCTGGCTCGTGTGAGCTACTTACCAGTACCGCTGTTGTACTAATACCCCCTTCCCCACCTTCCCCCCAACATTTTAGATGTTGCAGGTATCGAGGATGATCCGGACCTTGGTGGCGAGGAGGAGAACTACAAGGATTCCTAGAGTGTTGGGTCTCCTCTCGTTGTTATGTTTTTCTTAGTTGCTTTAGTAGATAGTTTGAGTTGTTTTAATTTGTAGTTCTGTGATGGTGAGAGATTCACCTGAGAATGGTTGAATTTATGAACTAGACTTGTTGGTTTTGATTAAGTTTACTAATATGTTTTAGCTAGTGGATTAGCTATTCCTGTTAATAAGTTGTCTTTATGTTCCGCTGCATGGTTTTAGTTTATTGTGTGTTGAAATAAGGTTTGTCTCATCTAGAGGAGATGGGGTTGTGAAATCTGGCTGAAATTTGGTGGAGTTTGGTTTTTTTGCATATTTAGAAGTGTTAAAAATCTTGAGCAGGTGTTGTAAAATTTTGGGATAACCAGTTTTACGCCGTTATGCTGTTGAAATTTTCGGTACATTCGGTCTAAAGTGAGTTTTCGTAGTTGCTTAAGAGTCTAGAGTAAGTAGTGACTTCGCTAGGCTAGAGGTTGGAGAATCTGGGGCGTTACTTGCAGTTTTGTCGTAGCCCAGCAACGAAATATGTTGTTTCGTCGCACGACCTCGTTTAGAGTGTCTAATTTGAATTGATGGTGTCAGAAGACTATGTGACGCATTGCATAGAGCTTATTTGTTATGGTGAATTTAGGAGTTGAAAACTTAAGAACTTAAAACTATTGTTTCTTTTGGTGTTGGTTTGGGTAGGTGAAACTTCTCAAGATTATGAGTATAACATAATGCTAAATGGAATGAGTGAGACAATTGATAATATGGTTATTGGAAAAAAAAAAGTTTTGTTTGTGGTGCTTGGTATTGGTTTAAAATTGTTCTTTTTGGTTGTGAAAGCAATATGTGCATTTTTGTTGGTAGATTGATTTTTTTGTTGGTGAAAGATTTGAACATAATTAAAATAGGTGCATTTTTGTTGCAAAGTTTGAGTTTTTTTTAGTGAATGTGGATTTAAAATTAGGGGAAAGTTGTTTTCTTTGTTGAAGCTTGATCTATTTTTTGTGAATGTGAATGTGGATGTGTGTGTGTGGGGGGGGGGGGGGGGGTCTTGTGTCCATTGTTGACTTAAAGTTTGAGATTTTATTTGTAATTTCATTGTGGTTTGGTGATTGTTTTTTGAACTATGACTTTTTAGCTTAGGTTGTACATGTGGTTTGAGGTTCTATTTGAAGTTTAAGTTGTTCATGTGGTTGTGATTGAGAAATTTTATTTGTTCTTGTCATTGGAAATGTGACTTTATATGCCATCATTATGATGCTCTTTGTGATTAGGGTTGAGGATGGTTTGTTATACATGTGTACTTCTTTGTTATTCTTTGTTTAGATGTAAATTATGATTTGAAAGGTAAATATTGTGTCTATGGAACATATTCTAATGTGGCTATAATGTTTATTTCTTATACTTTGAGATTATTGAACGTTGTTTAAGTTTTATTTTAAGGTTATTGTGTAATGTAAGCAAAGTATGTGAAACCATAAGTCTTTATCAAACCCATTGAATTAAGTTAATGATAGTTATTGTGTTTTGTTATTCTTCATTGTTAGTTTTATTAGACTCATTGAATTAAGTTAATGATAAGTCGTTCTTTATGTTTCTAGGGATAAGTTATGGATAGAAGTTAGATAAAACTTCGAAATAGATTATGCAAAGAGTATACTGATGGAATAAAATCATCTATTAGTGTGGCAAAGAATCGTGTCGATAAGAGAGGGTTTACTCGTTGTCCATGCAAAAATTGTCCAAATATCATAATGAAACGACCTTATGACATCGAAGGTGATTTGTATAAGTATGGAATGTCTTTCACTTATGATATGTGGGTATATCATGGAGAAACTCCAAACTTACCTGCGTATTTGAAACCTAAACCTTAGGAACCTGAGACTTCCCAAAATATAGATAAGGAAAATGAAATGGTTGAATTATTGAATGATGTAGCAGGAGTGAATGAATATTTGGATGAAGAGAACACAATTAGGGTTGAAACAAATGATGGTGTGGGAGGTAGGAATAATAAGTTTCAATCATTGTTTGATGAAGTTAATGCAGAATTATAGATTGTCAAATATATCTTTTTCAAATGTTTTTATTGTGTTTTGACGAGGGGTGTAATATTGGTGATTAGAACTTGGAATTTAAGTTCATTTTTTAGGTTGGAACTCTGATTACACTGTTTGAGGTTCTATTTAAGTTGTCCACGTGGTTGTTCTTGAGAAATAACTTTTTAACTTAAGTTGGGTGAAAAGTTTTCAACGAAAACCTTATATTGCAATTGTGACTTAATATGTCATTATTATATTGTGATGCTCTTTGTGAATAAGGTTAATGATGATTGTTTGTCCATGTGTACTTATGTATATATAATATGTTATTTATTAGGGATTGAAGTAAACTTGCTGACAACAACAATGACCAAACGAACATTACTTTTTTGGAGCTAACATAGACTTAGTACATGTCTGTATTTGTATTTGGATACTGGTTTGGTCTTTATTTTTTGGAACTCTTAAACTTAGCAAGACTTTGGGTAAAATGTTCATAGGTGTGAAACATACTTTTGTTGAATGCTTAATTATTTGTATAAAGTGGATGAATGCTTTGGTAAAATATCTATTTTTTATATGTTCAATACTTATTTGTATAAAATGTAAATCGGGACAATTTAAATGAAATCGAGCCATTAGATGACACAACTCAACGTATATATTTTTTTTATTGCATATCATTTGTGCGACGAATTTAGGGTTTTCATGGCAAATGAATTAAAATCTGCTACGAAATAAACACTTTCGACGCAATGCTTGCGACGAAAATTGTGTTTTTTGTAAGATCGACATGTGCGACAAAAAATTGATATCCGTCGTAAGGTTTGCGACGAAAATCTGTTTTTCGTCGCATGGTCTTTGCGACAAATGCTTCCTTTAGTCGCAAATATTTTGAAAAGGAAACTTGCGACTTTTTTGGTTGTTTCATCGCATTTTGCGACGCATTGTAATGTTTCATCGCAATGTGCAACGAATTTGAAAATTCGACGCAAAATCCTGCTTGTGACACTGCTTTAGCGACGCTTTTTGCGACCAATTTTTTTCGACACTGATGACTCTTTGTGTCGAATTTGTACTTTTAGCGACGAAAATATTTCGACGCTAAAGGTATGATTTCTTGGAGTGCAATCTTTGAGGGCTTCAGGCAGTCAAACTCATCCAACAAGGGGACTATTATTACAAACCAAGAGAAAATAATAATATAATAATTGGAACTCAGATCTCTTACTCTAATACCAGACCCTATAATGTTATTACTACACCTAGAAACTTCAAATTATTGCTGATAAGATAGTTTTTTCACTACCAAGAAATGTAAACGCTGCCAAAACTAAGAGGAAGCAATCTTACTTGCGCTGTAAATCATCTGAGTAGGAGTTATTATCCGTGGATGAGGCTCCAAATCAGCCTTCACACCCTTTGACAAAGAAATGATAACAGGCATTGTTAATCTCTCTTTCCAATACCTCCCAATTTCTTCGAACACTTGGCGGGTATCGGTTGAAGGCAAGCCATTCACCACAATGTCAGCATCCCACACAGCCTCCTGCAAATTTTTTACTCTTAAACCATCCATAAGACTCTTAAACCACCAATTTCTCTCCATCAACACAATCTCAAAGAATCTATAGAATCGTTTGATCCTGGTAGGTCATAAAAGAAAATGTGAAGTGACCTACACTTTCAAAGCTTAAAAAACAAATAAGCCCCATGATGAATAAAAAAACAAATAAGCCCTGTAATGAATAGGAAATTTATACTCCCTTGACAGTAATATAACATGACAGCCACCAAGCAAAAAATATATATCTATAGCTTCTGACAAAGGATTCTTGTAGAATTTAAGAACACAACTTATGGGGAAATACTATATGTTCTCACTTGTCCACAAATGTAAAGAAAAAAAAAAAAAAGATATGATCCTGTTTGGGTTCCCCCCTCATGGCATGTTTTAGTTACAAAGCCTCAAAATGTTTTGACAATCCAAGATCATACTTAGGGAGTGCAAGTTTACACATGACTCAATAAACAGGAACTAAGCCCTTGGAACTACAAGATATTAGGAAAAAAACTCATACTAGTTGATCCAACGCAATGGTTAAAAGATACAGGAAAAAAGATTTCAGACAATGGTTTTACTTTCTAGTATCTTCCTGTTTCAGCTCACATAGAATTTTTCATCTTTCTCATACTTCCCATTCCACCTGAGCCAAAAACTCAATTAACTTGAGAATATATAACAACTTCTAAATATTGTACCGTTTCCTTAACAAATTTGGTGATTAGATAATTCACCACTGAACCTAGAAGCCTTTAGACCATAAGTTAATGCATAATCTTAACAATATATTATCTAAGCAAATATGCCAAAGTAAGGCTCTAGTAGCACAATTCCATGTTACTTTAGCCTTGTCTTTGAATCACCAATTTGTGAGGGCTTCAGGCAGCCACACTCATCCAACAAGGGGACTATTATTAACAAACCAAGAGAAAATAATAATATAACAATTGGAACTCAGATCTCTTACTCTAATACCAGACCCTGTAAAGTTATTACTACACCTAGAAACTTCAAACTATTGTTGATAAGATAGTTTTTTCACTACCAAGAAATGTAAACGCTGCCAAAACTAAGAGGAAGCAATCTTACTTGCACTGTTAATCATCTGAGTAGGAGTTATTATCCATGGATGAGGCTCCAAATCAGCCTCCACACCCTTTGACAAAGAAATGATAACAGACATTGTTAATCTCTCTTTCCAATACCTCCCCATTTCTTCGAACACTTGGTGGGTATCGGTCGAAGGCAAGTCATTCACCAAAAACTGAAAAACAAATAAACGGAAGTAAAAGCTAAATAGATTGAACATCTAAAGCTGAGAAATCGAACCTGAAAGCTTCAAAGGAGAAATCGTAGACAAAAATCGAAGTGCATACCTTAAATGTAAAGCAAGACAAACAAGAGAAGAAATGGAAGCACGCGAACCATAAGGTTTCTCAGGGAGGCGAACTTCCACGATACGACCTGCTTGCTGCTATGATGGAGGATTCGTCGACGGTGAGAGAGAAAACAAAGGAGGGGCAATGTTGGAGGGGTGTCCTTACGCATACTACTCACCGTGCTGCTGGAGGTATGCTCGTCGAGAATGAGACAGTGCGAAAAATGGTGGAGACGACAAGGGTTTGTGAGAGAGAGGGAGACAACAAGGGTTTGAGACTGTGAGATTTGTTTTGGTGTAGTGTGAGACTGAAAAGAAAGGGAGGAGAAAGGGGGGAAATGAAAAGAGAGAGAGGGGGAAAATGACAGCGTCCCGAATTTGTTACTTTTAAGTAGTCTCAATTTTCTTTTCTTTTTTATTTCATAGCTTATTCTATAAAATGCTATGGGCAAGTGCTATAAAAAGTGATATTTCTTGTAGTATATGTATATTCAAATACATCTCTCTCATAACCTATAGTTTTAATATGAATCCAATTCACATTAATTTTTACCCTATAGTTCAAATATGAATTCAGTTCATATTAATTTATATTTGAACTCATTCAAATATTATTATCTCATATTATAAAGTTTTAATTTTTAATCTAATTCAAAATAAACTTTATATTATAATGTAGAGAAAAATACACTTTTGGTCCCTGAGGTTTGGGTTAAGTGACAGTTTGGTCCCTGAGTTTTCAAACTCAACAAAAATACCCTTGAGGTTTGAGATAAGTAGCACTTTGGTCCCTGCCGTCTATTTTTCTGTTAAATACTAACGGTTGTTGACGTGGAACTATTATTTTAATTAAAAAATTATTTTTTAATTTTTTTTAAATAAAAACATATAAAAATATAAAAATATTATTATTTTATTATTTTATTTAAATTCTTTTTCTCTCTCTTCCTTTCTTTTACTCCCATTTCTCCCCAACTTCTTTCTCCCTCCTTATCTCCTTCTTCTTCAGCTCCGGTGGCCGGCCGCCGCCGGCTGCCGGCGGCAGCGGCCAACCAGAATTTTTTTCTTTCTTTCTTTCTTTCTCCCCTTTTCTTCTCTCTTTCCGTTAACTTTTTTTTTTAATAAAAAGAAGGGAGAGGGAGGAGCTCCCTCTCCGACGCCGGCGACGGGAAGAGGGAGGACGTCGCCGGCGCGAAATGACAAGTGATGTACTGTTCACTGTGAAACTGAAGCCATTATTTACGTAAAAATTAATAAAAGGAAGCCACAACAAGCGAAGCAAGGGAGCCAGAAATTGCCGGCTTCCAAGAAGGAAAGAAACAGGGGAAATACAGATGCAGTAAATGTAAAACTATGAAGTTACTCTTTTGTTTACCACTGCTCAAGAGCCTCAGCCAAACTACTTTTATTAACCATGTTGTAGGTAACTCTACCTTTCTAGTTGAGGAATAATTATAAACAAATTATACTTCTGTTTACAAATACTGTTGAATTTATTGCCAGCATGTATCAAGTATGATTACTTGTAGCTTTATGATTGGCTGTACAAAATCCATCTGGTTATTCTTTTAGTTGAGCTGGAAATTCAAATGGTAAGTCTTCGGTCAGCACAGTGTGAAATACACTTGGTTTTTTAGAGTGTATTTGGGCTGCCACTTCATCACAAAGTTATTTGGGCCTTTTATTCATTTAAAGGACAATACAGAGGAAGATTCTTTCTGTTATTTGTAATGACGTGAGCATTGCTTTCCATGTGCAAGACCCGTGCAATTCGTTTGTGAGTCTCAGAGTCTGTTATATCAGAAAAAGGGTGCTGCCCATTTTTTGTGTGTGAATTCCATCTTCCGAAAAAGAGAGAGCTGCTGAGAGCCGAGAGATAGTCTTCCTGGGAGTGAAGCTTGAAGGTGCTCTATCTTGTAATTGCAGCCTGGTGGAGAGGAATTGTAAGAATTGAGTTAATTCTTGTAAAGAGGTCTTATCCTCTGTATGAACATTGTTGTTGCTCAGTTGATTTAAAGTATAGTGCCTAAAGTGGATGTAGATCCGATTTTGGATCGAACCACTATAAATCTCTGCTGTCATCCTTCTATTTCTCTCTGTTTTAGGTTTGTTCATCTGTTATCATTGGTTGCTTAGTATAATCTGCTGTGTTTGGAATAATTCTTTGGAAAATCTGCTGCGATAGCTTGTTTGTTGTGGGTATTGAATTTACAGTTTGGTATCAGAGCTTGAAACTGCAATTTCTTCTTGTTTGTCTGGGTTGCGATTGCTGATTGCTTATATATATATTTCTATGGCTGCTAAATTCGAAGTTGAACGTTTTGATGGAAAGGGAGATTTCTCTCTTTGGAAAAAGAAAATGAGGGCACTATTAGTTCAACAAAAGGTGTCAAAAGCCCTAGATGTAAAGCCTGAATTCCCAGAAACCATGAAAAAGGAGGAAATTGCTGAAATGAAGGAAATAGCCTTCAGCACCATCATATTGTACCTTGCTGATAATGTGCTGAGACAGGTACATGATGCAAAAACAGCCCTGGAATTGTGGACAAAATTAGATACAATTTATCTCACCAAATCTTTAACAAACAAGCTGTATATAAAAGAAAAATTCTTTGGGTTTAAAATGGATTCAACCAAAGATTTGGAGCAGAACCTTGATGAATTTAATAAAGCAGTGCTTGATCTAAGTAACATTGGGGAAGAAATGAGCGATGAAAACAAAGCCATTATTCTTCTAAATTCCCTCCCTGAATCCTATAATGAAATTAGGAATGCCATCAAATATGGTAGGGATAGTTTGACCCTTGATGTAGTTCTTAGTGCCTTAAGGTCTAGGGATCTTGAAATGAGGAAATATAAAGGGAAAGACCATGAAGCCCTTGTAGCACGTGGAAGAACTGAAAAGAAAACTCAGAGAAGCAATAGTAGAGGAAGATCTAAATCTCAAGGTAAAACCAAGAGATGTTACTATTGTCATAAAGAGGGTCACTTAAGAAGAAACTGCTATGAATTAAAAAACAAGAGAAAGAATGGAAATAAGAAGGAAGAGGATGACCATGCAGCAAATGTAACTGAAAACTTTGAATCAGCTGAGGTTCTTACTGTCTCAGAAGGAGATTTTAAAACTGAATGGATCCTAGACTCGGGTTGTTCATTTCATATGACACCCAATAAACACTGGTTGCAAAAATTTGAAGAAATAGAAGGTGGAAAAGTGCTTTTGGGAAACCACCAGGAGTGTGGTGTAAAAGGCATTGGGTCAGTCCAAATAAAAATGTTTGATGGCCAGATTCGTGAACTTACAGCAGTTAGGTATGTTCCAGATTTAAAAAGAAATCTTCTATCTCTTGGAGTGTTTGATAAAGCAGGGTATATGTGTAAGCTTGAAAATGGAACAATGAAAATTGTAAAAGGATCCATTGTGAAAGCTAAAGGCAAACTTGAAAACAGCCTTTATGTCTTGGAAGGCAGTACCGTAGTAGGCACAACTGCAATAAGCTCTTTGAAGGACCAACAAGCTGCCAAGCTTTGGCATCACAGGTTGGGTCATGTGAGTGAAGCTGGACTAAAAGAGCTTAGTAAACAAGGCCTACTTGGTAAGACTCACATAGGAACTTTGGATATATGTGAGCATTGCATTTATGGCAAAACTACTAGAGTTAGTTTTGGAAAAGGAAAGCATTATTCTAAGAGAATATTAGAATATGTACATGCTGATTTATGGGGTCCGGAACAACAACCAACCATGGGCGGGGCAAGATACTTTCTGTCATTAGTAGATGATTATAGCAGAATGGTTTGGACATTCCTCCTTAAATCTAAAGATGAAACTTTTCAAAAGTTTGTGCAATGGAAGACATTTGTTGAGAAGCAAACTGAGAAGAAGTTGAAAACACTGAGGACAGACAATGGTCTTGAGTTCTTGAGCAATGAATTCAAGGAGTACTGTCTAAAGGAAGGAATTCAGAGGCATCTAACGGTTAAAGGAACTCCACAGCAGAATGGTTTGGCCGAGAGAATGAATAGAACCTTGCTTGAAAGGATTAGATGTTTATTGTCTAATTCATATTTGCCAAAGAAATTCTGGGGAGAAGCCTTAATGACAGCTACTTACCTGATAAACAGAAGCCCATCTTCAGCAATTGAGTTTAAAACTCCAATTGAGAAATGGACCGGACATGTTCCTGATTTAAGTCACCTAAAAGTTTTTGGGTGTGTGGCCTATGCACACTGTAAAGAAGGGAAGCTAGATCATCGAGCAAAGAAATGTCTTTTCCTTGGATATCCTAATGGTACTAAAGGGTATCGGTTATGGTGTTTAGAAAAAGGAGAAGAAAAGTGCATTATTAGTAGGGATGTAGTCTTTGATGAGACAAAATTTCATCTTCAAAGTACTCCTACTAATGAAACTGAAAATGCTCAAAGTAAGTCAGGTGTTGAATTTGATCTTGACCAACTTGACAAAACAAAAGCTACTGGTAAGTTTGAAGAAACAGAACAGCAGCTTGAACAAGGGCATACAGAGAGTACAGGCAGTGTTGAATCAGCTGAAAACCTTCAGGATTACAGGTTAGCTCGTGATAGGCCAAGAAGAGAGATTAAACCACCAGCCCGTTATGCTACTGCTGATTTGGTTCATTATGCACTTCAAGCTGAATTTCTAAGTGCTGAAATAGAACCAATGACTTATACAGAAGCAGTGAAATCTCCAGAGAGTGAGAAATGGCTTGATGCAATGGAGGAAGAAATGGACTCTTTAGTGAAGAATGAAACATGGGAGCTGGTGGAGAGACCATTAAACCAAAAATTGATAGGCTGCAAGTGGATATATAAGATCAAACATAGTTCTAATACATCTTTGCAAAAACGGTTCAAAGCAAGGCTAGTGGCAAAGGGATTTACTCAAAAACAAGGTATAGACTATGATGAGATCTTTTCCCCAGTGGTGAGACACTCCTCCATCAGAATTCTACTCTCATTAGTTGCAGCCTATGACATGGAATTACAGCAGCTTGATGTAAAGACTGCTTTTCTCCATGGTGAAATTTCAGAAACCTTATATATGCATCAACCTACAGGGTTCGTGGCAAAAGGTATGGAAAACAAGGTTTGTTTACTCAAAAAGTCTTTGTATGGGCTAAAGCAAGCCCCTAGGCAATGGTATTTAAAATTTGACTCTTTTATGATGTCATGTGGCTTTTCAAAAAGCAAGCTTGACCATTGCGTTTACTATAAGCATTTTGAACATAAACCTTCTATATACCTGTTATTATATGTCGATGACATGCTTTTAGCCTCTAAAGATGTTGCTGCTATTGATGACATTAAGCACAGGCTTAAGGGACAGTTTGAGATGAAGGATCTTGGAGATGCTCGACGAATTCTGGGAATAGACATCATCCGAGACCGCAAGAATGGGACATTGAAACTTTCTCAGCAAGATTATGTCTTGAAAATGCTTAAGAGGTTTGGTATGTCTTCATGTAAACCAGTAAATGTTCCCATGGCTAATCATTTCAAACTTTCAGGTTTACAATCTCCAAAATCTGTAGAGGAGAAGCAGCAAATGGAATCAGTTCCATATGCCAATGCAGTGGGGAGTCTTATGTACCTCATGGTGTGCACTCGTCCAGACTTGGCTCATGGATTAAGTGTAGTAAGTAGGTATATGTCCAATCCTGGAAAAGAGCATTGGATGGCTGTCAAGTGGCTGATGAGATATGTGAAAGGAACAGCAGCATATGGCCTTCGGTACAACTCAGTTTCAACAAAGAAATCAAAAGTGGTTGGGTATGTTGATGCAGACTATGCCACTGATCGAGATAGAAGAAGATCTCTCACAGGTTTGTCCTTCACTCTGTATGATAACATAATTAGTTGGAAGTCATCTCTTCAGTCTGTTGTTGCTTTGTCAACTACCGAGTCTGAGTATATGGCTGTAACTGAGGCTTTTAAGGAAGCATTGTGGTTATATGAATTGTGTGAAGAACTAGGTGAAGATCTAGAGGATCAAGTGGTTATCTTTTGTGATAGTCAGTCTGCTGTCTTTTTATCTAAGAACCAAACATATCATGAACGAACTAAGCACATAGATGTGCGTTACCACTTTATAAGAGATATTATAGCTGAAGGAAAAATTAAACTGGAGAAGATTGCATCATGTGATAATGCTGCTGATGCACTGACCAAGTCATTACCTTTGGGGAAATTTGAGAGTTGTCTTAAAACTCTCAAAATAGGTCCTATGTAGTTGGAGAGACCTATAAGGCACTTTACTTGTAGTATATTGAGCTAAACAATGTGTTTATGGTATGCTGTCAAGGTGGAGAATTGTTGAATTTATTGCCAGCATGTATCAAGTATGATTACTTGTAGCTTTATGATTGGCTGTACAAAATCCATCTGGTTATTCTTTTAGTTGAGCTGGAAATTCAAATGGTAAGTCTTCGGTCAGCACAGTGTGAAATACACTTGGTTTTTTAGAGTGTATTTGGGCTGCCACTTCATCACAAAGTTATTTGGGCCTTTTATTCATTTAAAGGACAATACAGAGGAAGATTCTTTCTGTTATTTGTAATGACGTGAGCATTGCTTTCCATGTGCAAGACCCGTGCAATTCGTTTGTGAGTCTCAGAGTCTGTTATATCAGAAAAAGGGTGCTGCCCATTTTTTGTGTGTGAATTCCATCTTCCGAAAAAGAGAGAGCTGCTGAGAGCCGAGAGATAGTCTTCCTGGGAGTGAAGCTTGAAGGTGCTCTATCTTGTAATTGCAGCCTGGTGGAGAGGAATTGTAAGAATTGAGTTAATTCTTGTAAAGAGGTCTTATCCTCTGTATGAACATTGTTGTTGCTCAGTTGATTTAAAGTATAGTGCCTAAAGTGGATGTAGATCCGATTTTGGATCGAACCACTATAAATCTCTGCTGTCATCCTTCTATTTCTCTCTGTTTTAGGTTTGTTCATCTGTTATCATTGGTTGCTTAGTATAATCTGCTGTGTTTGGAATAATTCTTTGGAAAATCTGCTGCGATAGCTTGTTTGTTGTGGGTATTGAATTTACAAATACTACCAAAGATCTCTTTATATATATATATATGTTAGAAATATTTTTAAACACCAAATTTTCAAATAACCATGTTTATGGAAGTTCACACCATAATTTTATTTTTAAAAAATTACAAATTTCGAAAAGGACCCATTATTTTAAAGTGTTTTCTTGAAATTTTAAAATACAAATTAAAAGAAGAAAAAAAGCTGCAGCAAAGCATGGATGCAGACAACTTGCCTTAGAACACACTGCAGAGCAGAGTGTGAAACAGAAGGCTGCTAGAAACAGAGGGAGACAGAGAAAACAGAGTAATTGTCTCCTAAATTCGAAATTCAAGAGAGATTTGTTTGGTACCTTAACGAGGTCGTCGAATTCTTCAGACGGCGACACCGGCGGGCTGTCTGTTTCCGTCAAAGACCCACCGTTCAACGGCCCACTGCTGTGTGAAAGCCTCCCGCACGTCAACGGCGACACTTCGTGTCAAAACAGAACAAACCCGAAACGGGAGGAGGGGCCCTCCCTCCTCTCGTCGCCGACGCTTCTTTTTATTAAAAAAAAGTTGAGGGAAAGTGAAGAAATGAGAGAAGAAAAGGGGAGAAAGAAAGAAAAAAAAGAAATTTCCGGCCGGCTGCCGCAGCTCGCCGGCAGCCGACAGCGGTCGGTGGCGGCCGGCCACCGGAGCTGAAGAAGAAATAGATAAGGAGGGAGAAAGAAGAAGAAGTAAAAGAAAGGAAGAGAGAGGGAAATAATTTAAATAAAATAATAATATTTTATTATTTTTATATGTTTTTATTTTAAAAAATTTAAAATATAATTTTTTTAATTAAAATAATAGAGTCACATCAGCAACCGTTAGTATTTAACAGAAAAATAGACGGCAGGGACCAAAGTGCTACTTATCTCAAACCTCAGGGGTATTTTTGTTGAGTTTGAAAACTCAGGGACCAAACTGTCACTTAACCCAAACCTCAGGGACCAAAAGTGTATTTTTCCCTATAATGTATTATAATATATTATATTAATTGTATCTTATACAATTAATATAAATTTCCTTAACTAATTTGAACAATTCAAATTCCTTTCAAGACTTAATGTTCTTAATTACCCTTTACGAGCTAGCAGAGGGACCTAATGAACCTACAAATAAGAAGCTCCAATGATACAAAATTAATTGATTAAACTCACTAACCAAATTAATCAACATTCACTAACTGTGGGTCACTCCACCAAAGACCCACAATTGCACTCTTCTCACTGTAGAATATTTTGTGTCCAAAGATATTGACCATCAACAGTAACTCAATCATTCACAAGTGCTCGTAAGTGCAGTTAGGTCAAATTACCGTTTGTACCCCCGAGTTACCTCTATCTCCTTAAGTACCACTGATACTCTAATGAACAACTTATTTATGGTCCAACCAGTAAACAAAAGTCCCTATTGGGCCAGTGAGAGAGTGTGATCCTTTGTTTAAGCCCCGAAGTCAACACTTAAGGGAACACTCATTTATTTACTCTAAAGTCGGGAATGAGTGAAATTTATCTTGTGTTGTTATGCTCTCAGCTCCCCACACAGTCTTATCCCCAAAATAGTAGGCTTATTGAGTAGGCGTCTTGGACCACTCTCACCCATACAAATCCAAGGACAATCCCTTACAGGCAGGAGTTCATAACACACTCAAGATTAAGATCGAGTTACATGGTCATCCTATGAAATAATAATCTAATTAGTTAATGATGTTACATCTAATGATTATTATTTCGCAGTCTGATCTTATGCAAACTCATTGCATAAGATACCTCTACTCGCATGTCTCCACATGAAAGACTTGGATCAATTTGTTTGTATCAAATACAAAGTGGCTCGTATCCATAGTGTCACCAAGACAAGGTACCCAACCTTTCCCTATATTATAGACTTTTTAGGTTATTACTTGATCATGATCCCCTAACAGATAACTGCCCAAAAGGTAGTTATTTAGGCCTCAATTATATAGGGATTTGTGTGTCCTTTATGCTTATTAGGGTTGGTTTTGGATAGATATTACATGATTTAACCAATTTGGAAGAATGGAAGCATTGGAAATTATTTTGTGCAGATTATGCTGCTGAGCGACTGGAGGGAGCAAATTCTGTGCTGCAGCAAAACTGGGAACAAAACTGCCACATCACAACTCGTTAGCCAACTTCATGAATCGACTTCTGTTGAGTTATTTTCGGGATAAAGGAGCAAGGAGAGCCCTACACGTGTCCAAGTTGACCTAATTCAAGTCCCCTCTCCTTCTATAAAAGGAAGTAGCCGTCCAAGTCAAATTCATTCCATGTTTTCCCTTGGAAGCCGAATAGTATAGGGAGATTGAAGATCATCAAGAACACCATCTTCCGCAAGCTGATTAGGGAGTTTACTTTCTTTATTAACTTGTGGTTATGGACATGCATACTCAGATTGTAATTCGTATCCCTATGCCTATTATGAACTAAGTAGCTTGAGGTGTTGGTTAGGAATAATGTGATTACTGTGCTTCATCTCTAGTAATAAATTGACTATCGCAATTTGGTTAATTATTGTGCTTAATCTCATTTTATGCCCGCCTGGCCAGCCGGTATGGATAGCTCTCTCTAGTTTCAGGGATGATTTAGAGAGTGTGTGGCAATTATCCACACTATGATCATTGTGTATTGGTGAACGCCAGTGACTGAGCTAGGGATAGCCAGTTGCCTAGTGCTTAATCGGTCGCTCTTCATTGGGTTTGAAACATATCCCAAAAGATCCGGAGTTCCGGGAGGAATCCGCTAATAATACTGCGAGAAATGCATGATCAATAATATTGCTAGAGCATATCTTAGAACAATCACTAAAACCTAACCAACGCCTGTCTTTAATCTGTCTATCTATTTGTTTACTCGTTGTTCTGTCATATATTTTGCTTCAGCATAATTCCGATAAAACCCAATCATTTTATTATTCTTGAAACCATTAGAAAGTTACACAAAAATAGGTAGAGTGGAAACTCATTCAGGGCTCGGATTGATAATATTACTTGCTGCAGACTGTGTATACTTGCACAGGAATTCTAGAGTATTTTATATCATATTTTTACTCACTCTGGGAACCCAACACCTGTTTATCAACCACATACTGTTCAAGCTTCATTAAATAACTTTAGGTGTTTGTTTATTGAATTTGAGTTAATGCAATTCTAAAATCAAACTCAATAACATCTTTATTGAATAAACCTCAATAACCACTTTATTGAATAAATAATATTTGTTTACATTTACCATCCATGAGTTTTAGGGCATAAAATCGGACAGTTTTTGTCCTAAAGTCTATTATGTTACTCGATTATGTGCCCACAAGGTTGCTTTCATAGCATCTTGCAATTTTTTTTAATTGAATTTACCTCTTATGTAGCCTTCTATGAAGTATCTTTAAAAGTCTAAGTGATTAAATCTATATTTTGATGGCTAATGCATACTTAGGAGATTAAGCATGAACTTAATGGTCCTATAGGTGTCGCTCTATGTCTAGGGTTGAGTAATGAATACCTATTTCTAGTTTCTTCTCCTATATTTCTTTTATGAAAAACATCTATTGTCCAATTCTTTCGATATTGAACTCAAAATTTTATGCCAACTTAGGTTATCAACCTAAGTTAACAATGAACACTAAAATCAATAAAAGCAAACAATGCTAGAGATGAGTAAGGTTGTGATTACATAGATGACTTCATATTATCCTTTAGGACATCCACAACTTTAAATCCCAAAAGAAAAATTAACTCATAATGACATAAGTTGAGGCCAACGTCTCAACGTGCCATAGAAGACTCTCTGAAGTTCCATTCGAAGCGTCAAGACACTGAGAGCAGCGTCTCAACACCATGTGCGCACATCACTTCTCCATCAGTTTTTGTTTGTAGCGTTGAGATGCTATGGAAAACGTTTCAACGCTACCTTTAGATACTATATTTAGATCATTTTCTCTTAGTTGAATTAGGTTAGATTTTACTGTTTATGCACTTTACTTTTCTGTTGTTTTCCTTTTTCATGATTTAGTTTATTTTTTGTATTAGTTTAGGCTTCGTTTTAGTTTAATTAAGTTTATTTGGAGATTAGTTTAGTATTTTCCATGTTCGACTAAACTCTTTTTCGTTGTTCGGGTGTTAATTAGTGTTAATTTTGTCACTTGGGAGACTCCTATCCAAATTCTTTGGATGATTATTGAATTTTGTAATTGTTGGGGTTTATGTCCTAAAACTCAAGTTTTGTTATCCTTTATATAAATAAAGATGTTATTCAGTGAAATTGTTTATTTATAACTTATAATCCAATTGAAACATCCATGGTTATGACATGAGATACTCGAACTATATCGTAAATATGGACAGGGATCAAGTTCGAGTATATAACCTAAATGGGCTAAAGTAAATGAATAAGGTTGGGTACCTTATTCTGGTAACACTATGGATACAGCCTACTTTGCGAATAACGCAAACGACGTGATCCTGAATCGTTCATGTAAAGACATGCGAGTAGGGTCATCCCGTGTAAAAGATGTTTACACAAGACTGGACCGAGAAATAAGTCACTCTTACTTTATAACGCCGTTTACTGTTAAGACTGATTATTTCATGCGATGACTTAGGTAACTCGATCTTAATCCTGAGCTTACTATGAACTCCTGTTTGTTTAGGGTTATCCTTTGATCTGCATAGGTGAGAGTGGTCATAAAAGTTCGTTCAATAAACCTCCCATTTTGGGGATAACACTAGATGGATGGCTGGGGACATAGTAATGCAATATGGAATTCACTCTTACCCTATTTAGGGATAGTAGAGAGGTCACCCTTAAGTGTTGAATCCAAGACTTGAACAAGGGATCCCACCCTCTCATTGACCCGTGAGGGATCGTGTTTTATGGTTGGACCATGAAGAAAATTGTTCATTAGAGAACCAGTAGACTTAAGGAACTAAGATGTGCTATAGGGGTTGTTGGGTTCCTAGAGTGAGTAAAAATATAGTGTAAAATACTCTAGAATTCCTGTGCAAGTAAACACAGTCTGCAGCAAGTAATATTATCAATCCAAGGTCTGAATGAGTTTCCAGTCTACCTAGTTTTGTGCAACTTTTTAATGGTTTCAAGAATAATAAAATGATTGGGTTTTATCGGAATTATGCTGAAGCAAAATAAATGACAGAACAACGAGTAAACAAATAGATAGACAGATTAAAGACAGGCGCTGGTTAGGCTTTAGTGATTGTTCTAAGATATGCTCTAGCAATATTATTGATCATGCATTTCTCGCAGTATTATTAGCGGATTCCTGCCGGAACTCCGAATCTTTTGGGATATGTTTCAAACCCAATGAAGAGCGACCGATCAAGCACTAGACAACTGGCTATCCCTAGCTCAGTCACTGGCGTTCACCAATACACAATGATCGTAGTGTGGATAATTGCCACACACTCTCTAAATCATCCCTGAAACTAGAGAGAGCTATCCATACCGGCTGGCCAGGCGGGCATAAAATAAGAATAAGCACAACAACTAACCAAAATGCGATAGTCAATTCATTACTAGAGATGAAGCACAGTAATCACATTATTCCTAACCAACACCCTAAGCTACTTAGTTCATAATAAACATAGGAATACGAATTACAATCTGAGTATGCATGTCCATAACTACAAGTTAATAAAGAAGGTGAACTCCCTAATCAGCTTGCGGTTGATGGTGTTCTTGATGATCTTCAATCTCCCTATCCTATTCGGCTTCCAAGGGAAAACATGGAATGACTTTGACTTTGACGGCTACTTCCTTTTATAGAAGGATGGGAGGCTTGAATTAGGTCAACTAGGACACGTGTAAGGCTCTCCTTGATCCTTTATCACGAAAATAACTCAACAGAAGTCGGTTCATGAAGTTGGCTAACGAGCTATGATGTGGCAGTTTCTGCTCCCAGTTTTGCTACAGCATAGAATCTGCTCCCTCCAGTCGCTCAGCAGCATAATCTGCACAAAATAATTTCCAATGCTTCCATTCTTCCAAATGGGTTAAAACATGTAATATCTATCCAAAACCAACCCTAATAAGCATAAAGGACACACAAATCCCTATATAATTGAGGCCTAAATAACTACCTTTTGGGCAGTTATCATACCCCCAAACTTGAACTATTGCGCGTCCCGAGCAATACTAACCAACCTTCTTTCAAGAATTTAAAAACATTAGACAAAGAATTAGCTTAATCAAACCAGACAGTCCAACACTACCTTTAACCTTTACCTGAGCACTCTGCAAAACCAAGCTCTGCTGCAGCAAAATGATTCCTTCAACAGGGACAAATAATCACCACTTTTCAACTTAATTCTAAGAACTCACCACAGCTTAGCTCTATTACCAGACATTTCAAAACATATTCTAAAAGGGGTTTATATCATTGTTTATTAGACTTAACGCAGCCTTACAGTCATAAGCTCTTAAGCATGGGATGACCCACTTTATGGTGCAGTATACCCTTGCCTCAAGCTCATCACCAACTAGGCTCAATACTCATTATAAAGCTAAAAAATCCTTAGTTATTCTATCTCTTGCCCCTCAGAATGGCGACATTTTATGATGAAGCTCACCTAAGTTCTGGGAGACAGAAAAACTGCTGGATCATCATTCATCCCTCAAAACAATTGCTCCGTCAATTTTTTTCATCAAAATCTTCAACAAATAATTTTTCAGCAAATAATTTTTTCTCATTTTTTCACATTTCCTAGGTCATCTTTTGACGCGAAGGCAAACTGTGGGTATCACAAATGTCCCCGGTTACTCAATAACCTAGCAAATTTTAATTTTGAAGGAGAGGAATGCTCGAGCAAAATAATTGGAGTAGCAAAAAGTCCCCCAAACTTGAATTATTCATTGTCCCCAATGAATCATTAATTAAACAATTATACCCCCAAACTTAAATTTTTCTGTCTCAATTTTTAAACTAAACATGGGACTAGGATTAAGCTTAAAGTGGATCATATAAGTCAATACTACCGTCAAAATCTTCTTGCCGCAGCAACAGTCCAGGCTAGAAGAAATGCTCAAGCAAAAGGTTTCTGGAGATCAGAATACCTTGATCTAATTAAGCGTAATCAGTCCAAGGTTCAAAAATTCAGAAGAGAATAGTTAAGTTAGAGTTACTCAGTGCTCATGGAATAGAAACATTCAGAAATTTCATTAAAATCATAGAAAAAACATTACAAAGTAGATATATTTTTTTTTCACAGTAAAAAAATTAAAAAGAAACATGACAAGCAGTTATAACAGTGAGTAGGGTCAATATGCGCGAGCAAACAAAAATGGAAAAACAAAAGTAATGCTCGCTCCAGGTCATCCCATCAGTCAGTCTTCCTGACTCTGCTCCTCATCAACATCCCCTTCTCGTTCAACAGGCGGGGGTGGTATCCAAAGATTAAATCATCGGGAAACACTGGAAAGGCCGGATACGGTGTTGAGAAATTGGTTTGCAAGGCCCCCTGAGCGCATCATCTCTCCTTTTAGCATAAGTCCAGTAGGTCTGAGCTTGCCTTTCAGCAAATTCTAACCTACTGGCCAACACTGACAGTTGCTCTAGGATCTGATTAACGCCATACACAAGCCCACCCTGGCGAACCTCTTGCATACGCTGAAGCCGCGCCAGATTAGGTGTGTCAATGATTCCCTTATCAGTCATGATCATATCTTCTGGAACCGTGGGCACTCATGCCCTGCTGCATAACATTGTGATAGTGTTTGGAAAGAACAGCTTCCCCACCTTCTTTTTCCAGCAATCAACAATCTCAGAAGAAATAATTTTTCCTACATCAATACTCATCGAGCGAAGAATGGCAAAAGCAAGTAATACCCTGTCCCGAGATACTGTGGAGTCATGTGTTGTCGGCAACAAGCGTAGCCTGATGAAACCCATCCAAGTGTTGGCTTCACTCTTCAAATAAGCAGCTTGAAACGTATGCTTCCGTGCTACGACACCCTCCATTGAGCCCCCTCAATGCCTACCTCCCGGACAGCCGCACTCAGTTGATCACTAGATGGTGCAACCACCATCTCATTAAAAACGGCATGCGGAAAATCCTGGAGATCGAACAATTCATTAATGGCCTCAGGACTCCACTGCACATGCACTCCTCGAACGATAACCTCAAAATCATTCTTAACGTCAAGATTGGCATAAAATTCTCGAACAATGTTGGAATTAGGGTTTAGGGTTTAGGGTTTATGGTTTAGGGTTTAGGGTTTAGGGTTTAGGGTTTAGGGTTTAAAATTCTCGAACAGGTTCTGGTTTCGCACAAAATTGCCTCCATCCGAGGTTCGCTATTCCAGACTCCAAGAACCTGGGCAAATCACTGCCAAATCCTCGTTTGAACAAGAAGTCCCGTTTCAGCACCTCCTGGTATTTTGCTCGAGCAAGATTGTTGACGAAGCGAATGAATGGTGCCCTCGGCTCCTCAATTTCTCCCGATGCTTCGACAATTCCTTTGCCCTTACTTTCTCTCTGTTTGTGCAAACGCTCTTCTTCTGCCTTTCGTGCCTCTTCTTCTTTTTCCTTATTCTCAACTTCCCTTTTTTCTTCCTCAGAGTCCGACGTCGGAGGTGATGGAGTGCTCCGAATCACCCTCATGCGACCCGCCTTCCTCTTGATGCGGCGGCGCTTGGGCGGTTCAGGCATAATGATTTCAACATGAGCCTCCTGCACCGGTTCTGGTGTTTTCTCTTTTTCAGGCATACCTGCGACTTGTCTTTCAACCTCTGTCTCATGTTCCTTCTCAGTATTTCCTTCCTGAACCGTAGCAGAAACTATCGGTCCTGTCTCAAGATTCTGAACAACCTCTGTTTCTTGGATGACTTCTTGTTCCGCAACCCTCTGCTGCCTCCGTCTTCGCTTCGCCTCCTTCTCTTCTAGCGTTCTTTTCTTCTTAGTTTTCCCTTTTTGCACTTCCGGTGTGACCGGTATCTCCTCCTCTTCACTCTCCCTCTCTTTCCTAGCTCTAGTCTTAGCCATGGAGGACTCAACAATTTTTCAGAGAATTGAAGGGAAAAAGAAAGAATGTAGACGACAAAAATGGGATCAAGAAGACGAAGTGGAAAGAAACTTACCAGCGGTAGTGACTAAATAAGGCTCCAGCAAAATTCAATCTTAACCGAAAAGATTTGCTCTGCAATAACTAATGTTACCGTTGTAATTAAAAAAAATGCAAACCTGAAATTCAAAGATTATCAACGGTAAATTCGTGGATTCCAAACGCCCATAGTAAAAATCAATGTGCTGTCATCATTGAAGCCTTCGGATAATTGCTCTGCGACACGTGGCCTCATCAGATGATGCACGCACATTTACCTGCGAGAATTCAAAACCAAATCCAACGGTAAAAATAATAAATTCCAACGGAAACTCTTTTAATTCGGAATATTTTGCTCCAGCCATATCTTTGCCGCAACAACCTGAAGAATCTTGGATATGCTATTTGAATTTCAAAATTAAAATTTTCAAATTTATCCGATCAAATCAAATTTAATTTTTTATTCTCAAAAGAAGCCGAATAAATTAGAGAAAATCTCTATTAATTAGAATTCAAATAACTGAAAATAAAATCTAATAAAATCTAACTAATTAAAAGATAATTGAAAGATAATTTAAACAAATAACCCGAAAATAAAATAAAATCAAATAAAAAATAGATCAAATCTATCATACCAAAAATAATAAAAATACTTAAAAGATAAAATCTAATAAATCATGCAAAATTAAATCTAACCTAACCGAAATAAAAAAAACAAATCAGTGAAACATAAAATCAATACAAATCCTGGGAGCTCAAAATTTTGCTCTGTGAAATGCTCCCGCAAAAGTCCTGCTCTCTCAAACATCGACCAACCTTACGGAAGGATATTTCGACTGAAACTCCTCACCCCAATAATGCTTCACACGCTGTCCATTCACCTTGAACACTCTCCCATCTTTTTCATCCTGCAAAGTAATTGCTCCATTGGGGAAAACCTCAATCACAATAAACGGTCCTGACCATTTAGATTTTAATTTTCCAGGAAATAATTTTAATCTAGAATTATAAAGCAAAACTTTTTGACCCTTGACAAATTCTTTGGACTTTATTTTCTTGTCATGCCACAGCTTAGTCTTTTCTTTATATATCTTCGCATTTTCATAAGAAAATTGACGAAATTCTTCTAACTCATTAAGCTGCAGCATTCTTATTGCTCCTGCACGACTTAGATCAAAATTTAACTTTTTCAAAGCCCAAAACGTCTTATGCTCTAGCTCCAATGGTAAATGGCAAGCTTTCCCATATACTAACCTATAGGGAGACATACCTAGACGAGTCTTATAAGCTGTCCTATAAGCCCAAAGAGCCTCATCCAACCTAAAGGACCAATCCTTTCTAGATGGATGGACTACTTTCTCTAAAATAGCTTTAAATTTCCCTATTACTAATTTCAGCTTGACCATTTGCTTGTGGGTGATAAGGGGTAGCTATCCTATGCTTAATCTCATACTTAGCTAAAAGCTTAGTTAAGATATTATTAACAAAATGTGTACCCTCATCACTCACTAGAGCCATAGGTGTCCCAAACCGCGCAAATATGTGCGATTGAAGAAACCTTGCAACTGTCTTGGCATCACTCTGATGGCATGCAATGGCCTCCACCCACTTGGACACATAATCAACTGCCAATAAGATAAAAAACATTGCCATTAGAAGGGAGAAATGGCCCCATAAAGTCAATACCCCATACATCAAATAATTCAACTTCTAAAATGTAAGTAAGAGGCATTTCATCTCTAGGCCCCAAATTTCCTCTCCTTTGACAAGCGTCACATTGCTTGTAGAACCAGTGGGCATCCTTGAATAACGTAGGCCAGAAAAATCCGCAATGCAAAATCCGCATAGCTGTCCTCTGACCGCTGAAATGACCTCCATACGGCGAAGAGTGACATTGCTCCAGGATTTCCTTTACTTCAGCACCTGAAACACACCTACGAATAATACCGTCAGAGCATTGCTTATACATAAATGGCTCATCCCAAAAGAAAAATTTTGCATCATGCTTAAACTTTTTCTTCTGCCTCCAATCCATGTCAATAGGAGTGACTCCCTTTACCAAAAAGTTGGCAATATCAGCATACCAAGGGACATCCCTGACTACCTTTACCTGAACAACAAAAAGCTGTTCATCTGGAAAAGAATCGAAAATGGCAGATTGCTCCAGCAAAGATGATGATGGATCAAGACGAGACAAGTGATCTGCAATGACATTCTCTGATCCCTTCTTGTCTTTTATCTCCAAGTCAAATTCCTGCAATAGTAAAATCCAACGAATTAATCTAGGCTTTGCATCCTTCTTAGTCATTAAATACCTTATTGCTGCATGATCCGTGAACACCGTGACTTTGGATCCAACCAAATATGGCCGGAATTTTTCAAAAGCAAACACAACAGCTAACAACTCCTTTTCAGTAGTTGTGTAGTTGACCTGTGCTTCATTTAAAACCTTGCTTGCATAATATATAGAATGAATAAATTTGCCCTGCTTTTGCCCCAACATCGCACCTACTGCAGCATCACTCGCATCACACATTATCTCGAATGGCAAATTCCAATTAGGCGCGCAGAGAATGGGTGCTGAGATTAAAGCAGCCTTCAATGTTTCAAAAGCCTTCCTACAATCTGCATTAAAGTCAAAAACATGATCAGTGCACAATAAGTTACAAAGAGGTTTACTGATTTTGGAAAAATCCTTTATGAACCTCCTATAAAATCCAGCATGTCCTAAAAAACTCCGAATTCCCTTCACTGAACTCGGTGGCTCTAGTCTTTCAATAACCTCAACTTTTGCTCTATCAACTTCTAGACCATTCTTAGAAATCCTATGACCTAACACTATGCCCTCCTTCACCATGAAGTGGCACTTCTCCCAATTAAGAACTAGATGGGTATCCTCACATCTTTTTAACACCTTTCCTAAATTATCTAAACAACTCTGAAAAGACCCTCCAAAAACTGAAAAATCGTCCATAAAGACTTCAACAGTGGACTCAATCATATCAGAAAAAATTGCTAGCATACACCGCTGAAATGTTGCGGCCAAAAGGCATTCTCCTAAAAGCGAATGTCCCATAAGGGCAGGTGAAAGTGGTTTTTTCCTGATCTTCAGGAGCAATAGTAATCTGGTTATACCCAGAATAACCATCCAAGAAGCAATAATAGGCCTGACCAGCCAATCGATCCAACATCTGGTCGATAAATGGTAGAGGGAAATGATCCTTTCGGGTGGCTTTATTAAGCCTTCTGTAATCCATACAAACCCTCTAGCCAGTTACTGTCCTTGTGGGGATCAACTCATTATCTTTATTGCACACCACAGTGACACCTCCTTTCTTAGGAACACATTGGACAGGGCTTACCCAATTGCTATCGGCAATTGGATAGATGATCCCAGCATCCAACCATTTAATTACCTCCTTTTTAACAACCTCTTTCATTGCAGGGTTAAGCCTTCTTTGTTGCTCAATACTCCTAAAGGATCCCTCCTCTAGAGTGGTTTTGTGCATACAAAAAGATGGGCTAATTCCCTGAATATCAGCCAATGTCCAACCTATAGCTTTGCGGTATTGCTGCAGCAATTTTATTAAGGCCTCCTCATGCTCCGGCATTAAATCTGATGCAACAATAATGGGCAACGTCTCACTTTCCCCGAGATACATATACTTTAGATGATCCGGTAACGGTTTCAAGTCTAAAGTGGGTGCCTCAATCAGGGATGGCTTAATTGGGGGAGCCTTTCTTTGATCTAAATCTATAGACTCAAAAACATCCTCACACCTAAACAATTCTTTTTCATTTTTTCTATCTAAAGAACAAAATTCAAAATCTTCTACACTAACCTCTCCATGCTTTTCTGAATGCTTATCAGCCGAATCCTGTATTGCTGTCTCAATAACTGTGCTCTCCAGAATCCTGATGAAGGAGCAATCCTCCATTTCGTCTGGATATTTCATGGCTTTAAAGACATTAAATTTCACTTTCTCATTACAGACTCTCATTGTTAATTCTCCTTTTTGAACATCTATTAATGCCCTACCAGTAGCCAAAAATGGACGACCTAGAATAATTGGGACATCTTTATCAACCTCATAATCTAAAATAATGAAATCAACAGGAAATATGAATTTATCAACTTTTACTAAGACGTCCTCAATTTTACCTTCTGGATATGTGATAGACCTATTAGCTAATTGGAGTGTGACTGTGGTAGGCCTAGCTTCACCAATACCCAACTTCCGATAGACCGAAAGAGGCATAAGGTTAATGCTTGCACCTATAGACACAAGTATAGTAAATGACCCTGGATCCTTAGCCTTGGGGGGTAGCCCATTCTTAAGAATAGCACTACACTCCTCAGTAAGAGATACTGTTTCAAACTCCCCTAACCTTTTCTTTTTAGTCAAAATATCCTTAAGAAATTTAGCATAATTAGGCATTTGTTCAATAGCTTCTACTAAAGGGATATTTATATGCAACTGCTTAAGAATCTCTAAAAACTTTTTAAATTGACCATCCTGATTCTTAGGCTTTTGCCTTTGTGGAAAAGGTAGAGGTGGCACATAAGGTGGGGGCGGCACATAAGGTGGTTCTACATCTGGCAGAGAACCAGATGCTCCAGCATTTTCCTTGCTGCCTCCAGCACCCTGACCAGACTCCAACTCTTCCTCGACAACAACATTATTATTTCTATCACCATTTTTATCTATAACCTGGGTTTTACTAGGCTCAATTCTTTCTTCTAATGGCTTACCACTCCTAAGAGTAACTGCCTTTACCTGCTCCTTACCTTCCCTTCTAGGGTGTTCAGTATCTGATGGAAGTTTCCCTTGAGGCCTTGCCTTGAGCTCATTAGCTAGTTGACCCACTTGCAATTCCAGGGCTCTCATCGAAGCTTGATTACTTTGAATTGCAGCGTCTGTGCGAGCCATAAATTCTTTCATCATCGCCTCGAGAGAATTTCCCGAATTTTGCTGGGGCAAAGCCGGCTTATTTTGCTGGGGCATTCCCTGCACTTTAGCAAATCCCGGCTGGTTCATCTTTTGTTGCGCTTGTACGTTATTTCCTTGACCTCCCCATGAGCAGTTGGGGTGGTTGCGCCAACCTGGATTATAAAAGTTAGATAAGGGTTGTTCCTCTGATTACCTACAAAAAAACACAGAAGCTGGATTGCTGGGGCAAAACTCGTAGTTGTGGTCTTCACCGCAATAGACACATGCTTCGTCCGTGACTTGGTTCACCACTGCTGCAGGCTCCATAGCTGGTGGCTGCTGATGACTAATCACTGTCATATTCTTAAGAGCGTTAGCAATCATAGCAAGATCAGCCCTAATGGTGGACACACCATCAACCTCTAATACACTTTTAACCTTTTTATTTGTGCCTCTAACATCCGACCACTGACAACTATTAATAGATATTCTTTCTAAAATTTCATAGGCTTCATCAAAAGTTTTTGCCAAAAGGGCCCCTCCAGCCGAAGCATCGACCATACCTTGGGTTACTCCATTTAAACCATTGTAAAATGTTTCCATTTGAATACAATGAGGTAACCCATGGTGGGGACACTTTCGTAAAAGCTCCTTAAACCTTTCCCAAGCTTCACTAAAAGTTCCATCCTCAAGTTGCCTAAACCCTACTATTTCACTCCTTAATTTAGCATTTCTATTAGGTGGGAAATATTTACTCAAAAATTTTTCAGCTAACTCATCCCACGTCCTAATTGATCCTGGAGCAAAAGAGTTTAACCATGACTTTGCTCCATCTCTAAGAGAATACGGGAACAAAGTTAATCTAAGAGCATCTCTAGGCACTCCTTGAATTACAAAAGAATCACTAACTCCTAGAAAAGACTTAAGATGTAAATGAGGGTCTTCAGATGACAAACCATGGAATTGCCCCACGGTTTGCAACATCTGAAACATTACCGGTTTCATTTCAAAATTCGCCGCTTGGATTTGGGGACGTGCAATCCCTGGATTCAACTCATTAAACATCGGGACAGCATACGCTCGAATGGCTCTGGTCCTATCGTTCGCTATCAAGATAGGATTCTCAGCCTGATTATTTCGCTGCTCATTTTGCTCAAACAGTGGGTTTTGCTGCAGCAACGGATTCTGCTGGGGGTTTACTACTACTGGACCTTCAGGAACCTGCGGAAGTTGCGGGGCGTTCTCCATCTGGTTTCTGCGCTGCTCCCTCCTTCTGCTCCTAAATGTCCTTTCAATTTCTGGATCAAGCTCAAACCGTACCCCAGGCGGATCGCTCATGCACCAAAATCACACCTGCAAAAACAAAAGAAACAATCAAAAAGTTCTAGCACCAAACCACTAAACACATACACAAAACATATCAGATAAAAACTTATCCAATTTCCCCGGCAACGGCGCCAAAAACTTGTTGGGTTGCTAGAGTGAGTAAAAATATAGTGTAAAATACTCTAGAATTCCTGTGCAAGTATACACAGTCTGCAGCAAGTAATATTATCAATCCAAGGTCTGAATGAGTTTCCACTCTACCTAGTTTTGTGCAACTTTTTAATGGTTTCAAGAATAATAAAATGATTGGGTTTTATCGGAATTATGCTGAAGCAAAATAAATGACAGAACAACGAGTAAACAAATAGATAGACATATTAAAGACAGGCGCTGGTTAGGCTTTAGTGATTGTTCTAAGATATGCTCTAACAATATTATTGATCATGCATTTCTCGCAGTATTATTAGCGGATTCCTCCCGAAACTCCGGATCTTTTGGGATATGTTTCAAACCCAATGAAGAGCGACCGATCAAGCACTAGGCAACTGGCTATCCCTAGCTCAGTCACTGGCGTTCACCAATACACAATGATCGTAGTGTGGATAATTGTCACACACTCTCTAAATCATCCTTGAAACTAGAGAGAGCTATCCATACCGGCTGGCCAGGCGGGCATAAAATAAGAATAAGCACAACAACTAACCAAAATGCGATAGTCAATTCATTACTAGAGATGAAGCACAGTAATCACATTATTCCTAACCAACACCCTAAGCTACTTAGTTCATAATAAACATAGGAATACGAATTACAATCTGAGTATGCATGTCCATAACTACAAGTTAATAAAGAAGGTGAACTCCCTAATCAGCTTGCGGTTGATGGTGTTCTTGATGATCTTCAATCTCCCTATCCTATTCGGCTTCCAAGGGAAAACATGGAATGACTTTGACTTTGACGGCTACTTCCTTTTATAGAAGGATGGGAGGCTTGAATTAGGTCAACTAGGACACGTGTAAGGCTCTCCTTGATCCTTTATCACGAAAATAACTCAACAGAAGTCGGTTCATGAAGTTGGCTAACGAGCTGTGATGTGGCAGTTTCTGCTCCCAGTTTTGCTGCAGCATAGAATCTGCTCCCTCCAGTCGCTCAGCAGCATAATCTGCACAAAATAACTTCCAATGCTTCCATTCTTCCAAATGGGTTAAAACATGTAATATCTATCCAAAACCAACCCTAATAAGCATAAAGGACACACAAATCCCTATATAATTGAGGCCTAAATAACTACCTTTTGGGCAGTTATCAGGGGTCAAACGGACTATTGACCTATCTATAGTAACGAACAACCTGTGAAGGATTGACTTACTAATCATGGTTACATCAAATTGACACAAATATATCTACAGTGAGAGGAGTTCAACTACTAGGCTATAGTGGAATGTCTCGGTAGTTAACGGATGTTGGTTGACTAGGTTAAAAGAGTTTGGCTAGTTTAACCTCGTACCGTTGGGGCCCATGATATGTAGGTCCATTAGGTCCCCTTGCTAGCTCAAGACTAACCTTTAGAACAATATGATGTATAAAATATGAATTCTTATAGTTCATGTTGAGAAATATGAGTAGAGGTGATAGGCGTTGTCAATACGTCGGGTTTTTGTGAAAACCGTTATGGTGAGTATTTAATATTTAAATATGATTTAAATACCGATAACATGAATAGGGATTCATGATTGAAAATAACATTTAGGAAATGTTAGGTATTGGTGGAAAAATATTAATTTAATATTTGATATTAAATTAATAATTATTTAATTATTTAATAATTATTTTAAATTAATGTTGAATTAATTTAAAATTGAAAATTTGAAATTTAATTTTAAATTTTCAGATTATTAAAGTTCAAATAATTATCCAACTTATTATGGATAATTATGGATAATTATGGATTTAATTAAATTAAAAAATGATTGAATTTTTGGAGGTGGAGTGCATGGTGACTAAACCCATGCACTCACCCCATATTGGACACCAAAATTCCCATTAATCTTTGGTTAATTGATTGTCAATTACTGGAGCATTCTTGCATCTCTAATCCCTCTATAAAAGACAAGGAGATGACTGAAGAAATGATGCTTGAAACATAGAGAAATGTTGTCAAATTGAAAACTCACCAAAACTCACCTTGGAAGCTTGTTCCTCATACTATCTCTCTCAAATTCCATCACTTGAGGATCCTGTTGGGTTTTATGCCCTAAAACTCGTAGATAGTGAATGTAACCGTTGACCGGATATTAATGAAATAATATTGATATATTTTCCCATTAATTGTTATTAGTTATTTTATATTTGTCTTTGCCTAATAATAACCCTAATCCAATAAACTAGACATCCAAGGCTGTAATATGAGTCTTGAACTATATGTAGCGACATATGGGATCATTGTTCAAGAAACAGCCTAAAGGGTCTATAGTATAGGGATAAGACTGGGTGCCTTATACTGGTGACACTATGGATACGACCCACTTTGTATTTGATACAAACGCTGCGATCCAACGCGTTCGTGTAGGAGACATGCGAGTGGGGGTATCCTATGCAATGAGTTTGCATAAGACCGGACCGCGAAATAGTAACCACTAGTTATAACACCGTTAACTAGTTGGTTTTCTATTTCACTAGGACGACCTAGACAACTTAGTCTTAATTTTGAGTTGATTATGGACTCCTGCTCATGAGAGATTGTCCTTTGATTTGTATGGGTGAGAATGGCCAATACGCCGACTCAATAAGCCTACCACTTTGGGGACAAGACCGAATGGGGAGCTAGGAACATAATCGTACAAGATGGAATTCACTCCTTCCTGACTTTAGGGAAGCAGATGAGTGTTCCCTTAAGTGGTTACTCCGAGTCTTGAACAAAGGGCCCTACCCTCTCAATGGCCCGAGAGGGTTTTCTGTTTGATGGTTGGACCACAAACAGGTTGTTCATTAGAGGAGAATTGGTACTTAAGGAAATAGAGGTAACCCAGGGGTAAAATGGTAATTTGACCCAACTGGTGTTACGGACACTCGTGAAGGACTAACTAGTCGATATTGGTCTATATCCGTGGACACAGAAAATATGTCTGCAGTGAGAAGAGTGCAACTGTGAGTCTATAGGGGAATGAACACACAGTTAACGAATATTGATTAATGTGGTTAATGAGTTTGACTAGTTAATCTCACATCGTTGGAGCTTCTGATCTGCAGGTCCATTAGGTCCCACTGGTAGCTCATAAAGTAATTTGAGGCAACTAAGTAATAAATGTAAATTGAAAATGTTCAATTTACTAAGGGAAACAAATATAATATATATTGATATATTATTATGAGAGAAATTAAAATTTGAAGAAGTTTAAATATAAATTTTATGGAAGTTTGAAAGAGTTCAAATAATGAATTAATTTAAGGCCTAAAATGTGTTTGGGCAAATTAATTAATTCTAGGCCGGAAATTAAATATGTGATATTTAATTGGTGGTTAATTAATTAAAGAATTCATTAACCGAGAATTAATCAATTATGGAAATAATTAATCACTTAAGGAAGTGATTAATCATTTATGGAAATGATCTAATCACTTATGGAAGTAATTAGTCATTTGTGGAAAAGATTAATCAATTATGGAATTGATTGATCATGATTGATTAATTAAGGAATAAGATTGAATCAATTTTGGAAAAGATTGATTTAATTGAATATTTTATTCATGGCCTCTCTTCTATAAATAGAACACTAGACCTAATTGGTCATGACACTTGAAATTCTTGCTCTTGCTCTTAGACTCTCAAGACAAGACCTAGAATTCTCTCTAGTCTCCCTCTTAGAGAAAGACTCCCACAAGTCTTTTGCCTCCTAGACTTAGAGACATACCGATGTAACCTTTGTGGTTATTGTGTCAATTAAGAAGAATTTCCAGCGAAGAAAATCTAAGGCGGCTGCTGCGTTTTCGTTCGTGGAGCGTCGTTGGCGAAGAACGGTCAAGTCTACAACGAAGGTTTGTAACGGTTCTTCCTCTTTTCTTTAGAAAAACATGAAAATAAATTTAGATTTATTTTTAAGCATGTTTAAACCAATTTTACAGCAGCTTTAAAGTTTGTTTAAGGTTTGTTTGAGTTTTCGTAACGGTTTTTTAATGTTAATTAATATACGGCGTAAGGTCCAATTGATGCGCTTTCGCTGCGTGGGGACTTTTATTCCCTTCAGATCCCACAATCCGTTCTAAAGGCTTGATGATAGCGAGGAAGATCCTTTGGTGGTTCGTGACTCGTTGGTGAAGAAAAGTAACAAAGAAATCCAACCAATTCTCCATCGATTCAAGGTTGGTAAAACATACTCTGTTTTTCTTCT
The DNA here is from genome assembly GCA_036850905.1 of Luffa acutangula. Classification (NCBI taxonomy): domain Eukaryota; kingdom Viridiplantae; phylum Streptophyta; class Magnoliopsida; order Cucurbitales; family Cucurbitaceae; genus Luffa; species Luffa acutangula. The sequence goes on along the minus strand of CM072089.1, from coordinate 24,134,505 downwards.
TCTTGGACAACATGCAAAGTATGATCAAATTGAACAAATTATGTGCCTAAGATCCAAAATTGCTTCCGCTTTTTAGATATTAACACCTTCAATTGGTATCATAGCATAGTTTGGGCACCTAATTTGCTTTAATTTGATCATAGTGGGTAGCATTTTGAAATTCAATTTGCATGGGTGTTGAAATGTAGATATTACGGTTTGGAAATTTTTTACTCTTCAATTTGTTGATGAAAATGTAATTGCTCACATGTATATGAGCATTAATGTGTTGAGAAGAGTCTGTAATTTTTTGGGAGTCATTAGAGTCCATTTAGTGCTGTAATTGATCAAAAGAATGAGAAGAACACATGCTAACCGAAGAATAGAGGCTTCCAGTCGCAAGAGCGTTGCGACGCTGATGCATTTTTGAAGAACAGACGCACATATTTTCCAGATCTCGGCGGTTCAAGCATTTCACGGTCTGGTTCACTAATTCACGCCCGGTTCAGCCCCTCTTGGTCCAGTTTAGTGATGTTCAACACTTGGGAGGTCTGGTTCGGGTCCAATCAAGTCGGTTCGTGATGGTTAGAGATTCCCAAGAGCTTCACAACTCAATTTTAAATTATTATTTGTAATAATTTAATTAATTGATTGCTTAGATTGCCAAAACCGGTCCATTTTAGTGTGTTTAATTATTTATGCTTTATGAATGCGTGATAACTGCCCAAAAGGTAGTTATTTAGACCTCAATTACATAGGGATTTGTGTGTCCTTTATGCTTATTAGGGTTGGTTTTGGATAGATATTACATGTTTTAACCCATTTGGAAGAATGGAAGCTTTGGAAATCACTTTGTGCAGATTATGCTGCTGGGCGACTGGAGGGAGCAAATTCTGTGCTGCAGCAAAACTGGGAGCAGAAACTGCCACATCACAGCTCGTTAGCCAACTTCATGAACCGACTTCTGTTGAGTTATTTTCGGGATAAAGGAGCAAGGAAAGCCCTACACGTGTCCAAGTTGACCTAATTCAAGCCTCCCATCCTTCTATAAAAGGAAGTAGCCGTCAAAGTCAAAGTCATTCCATGTTTTCCCTTGGAAGCCGAATAGGATAGGGAGATTGAAGATCATCAAGAACACCATCAACCGCAAGCTGATTAGGGAGTTCACCTTCTTTATTAACTTGTAGTTATGGACATGCATACTCAGATTGTAATTTGTATTCCTATGTTTATTATGAACTAAGTAGCTTAGGGTGTTGGTTAGGAATAATGTGATTATTGTGCTTCATCTCTAGTAATGAATTGACTATCGCATTTTGGTTAGTTGTTGTGCTTATTCTTATTTTATGCCCGCCTGGCCAGCCGGTATGGATAGCTCTCTCTAGTTTCAGGGATGATTTAGAGAGTGTGTGGCAATTATCCACACTACGATCATTGTGTATTGGTGAACGCCAGTGACTGAGCTAGGGATAGCCAGTTGCCTAGTGCTTGATCGGTCGCTCTTCATTGGGTTTGAAACATATCCCAAAAGATCCGGAGTTTCGGGAGGAATCCGCTAATAATACTGCGAGAAATGCATGATCAATAATATTGCTAGAGCATATCTTAGAACAATCACTAAAGCCTAACCAGCGTCTGTCTTTAATCTGTCTATCTATTTGTTTACTCGTTGTTCTGTCATTTATTTTGCTTCAGCATAATTCCGATAAAACCCAGTCATTTTATTATTCTTGAAACCATTAAAAAGTTGCACAAAACTAGGTAGAGTGGAAACTCATTCAGACCTTGGATTGATAATATTACTTGCTGCAGACTGTGTATACTTGCACAGGAATTCTAGAGTATTTTACACTATATTTTTACTCACTCTAGGAGCCCAACAAGTTTTTGGCGCCGTTGCCGGGGAAATTGGATAAGTTTTTATCTGATCTGTTTTGTGAATGTGTTTAGTGGTTTGGTGCTAGAACTTTTTGATTGTTTCTTTTGTTTTTGCAGGTGTGATTTTGGTGCATGAGCGATCCGCCTGGGGTACGGTTTGAGCTTGATCCTGAAATTGAAAGGACATTTAGGAGCAGAAGGAGGGAGCAGCGCAGAAACCAGATGGAGAACGCCCCGCAACTTCCGCAGGTTCCTGAAGGTCCAGTAGCAGTAAACCCCCAGCAGAATCCGTTGCTGCAGCAAAACCCACTGTTTGAGCAAAATGAGCAGCGAAATAATCAGGCTGAGAATCCTATCTTGATAGCGAACGATAGGACCAGAGCCATTCGAGCGTATGTTGTCCCGATGTTTAATGAGTTGAATCCAGGGATTGCACGTCCCCAAATCCAAGCGGCGAATTTTGAAATGAAACCGGTAATGTTTCAAATGTTGCAAACCGTGGGGCAATTCCATGGTTTGTCATCTGAAGACCCTCATTTACATCTTAAGTCTTTTCTAGGAGTTAGTGATTCTTTTGTAATTCAAGGAGTGCCTAGAGATGCTCTTAGATTAACTTTGTTCCCGTATTCTCTTAGAGATGGAGCAAAGTCATGGTTAAACTCTTTTGCTCCAGGATCAATTAGGACGTGGGATGAGTTAGCTGAAAATTTTTTGAGTAAATATTTCCCACCTAATAGAAATGCTAAATTAAGGAGTGAAATAGTAGGGTTTAGGCAACTTGAGGATGAAACTTTTAGTGAAGCTTGGGAAAGGTTTAAGGAGCATTTACGAAAGTGTCCCCACCATGGGTTACCTCATTGTATTCAAATGGAAACATTTTACAATGGTTTAAATGGAGTAACCCAGGGTATGGTCGATGCTTCGGCTGGAGGGGCCCTTTTGGCAAAAACTTTTGATGAAGCCTATGAAATTTTAGAAATAATATCTATTAATAGTTGTCAGTGGTCGGATGTTAGAGGCACAAATAAAAAGGTTAAAAGTGTATTAGAGGTTGATGGTGTGTCCATCATTAGGGCTAATCTTGCTATGATTGCTAATGCTCTTAAGAATGTGACAGTGATTAGTCATCAGCAGCCACCAGCTATGGAGCCTGCAACAGTGGTGAACCAAGTCACGGACGAAGCATGTGTCTATTGCGGTGAAGACCACAACTACGAGTTTTGCCCCAGCAATCCAGCTTCTGTGTTTTTTGTAGGTAATCAGAGGAACAACCCTTATTCTAACTTCTATAATCCAGGTTGGCGCAACCACCCCAACTTCTCATGGGGAGGTCAAGGAAATAACGTACAAGCGCAACAAAAGATGAACCGGCCGGGATTTGCTAAAGCGCAGGGAATGCCCCAGCAAAATAAGCCGGCTTTGCCCCAGCAAAATTCGGGAAATTCTCTCGAGGCGATGATGAAAGAATTTATGGCTCGCACAGACGCTGCAATTCATAGTAATCAAGCTTCGATGAGAGCCCTGGAATTGCAAGTGGGTCAGCTAGCTAATGAGCTCAAGGCAAGGCCTTAAGGGAAACTTCCATCAGATACTGAACACCCTAGAAGAGAAGGTAAGGAGCAGGTAAAGGCAGTTACTCATAGGAGTGGTAAGCCATTAGAAGAAAGAATTGAGCCTAGTAAAACCCAGGTTATAGATAAAAATGGTGATAGAAATAATAATGTTGTTGTCGAGGAAGAGTTGGAGTCTGGTCAGGGTGCTGGAGGCAGCAAGGAAAATGCTGGAGCATCTGGTTCTGTGCCAGATGTAGAACCACCTTATGTGCCGCCCCCACCTTATGTGCCACCTCTACCTTTTCCACAAAGGCAAAAGCCTAAGAATCAGGATGGTCAATTTAAAAAGTTTTTAGAGATTCTTAAGCAGTTGCATATAAATATCCCTTTAGTAGAAGCTATTGAGCAAATGCCTAATTATGCTAAATTTCTTAAGGATATTTTGACTAAAAAGAAAAGGTTAGGGGAGTTTGAAACTGTATCTCTTACTGAGGAGTGTAGTGCTATTCTTAAGAATGGGCTACCCCCCAAGGCTAAGGATCCAGGGTCATTTACTATACTTGTGTCTATAGGTGCAAGCATTAACCTTATGCCTCTTTCGGTCTATCGGAAGTTGGGTATTGGTGAAGCTAGGCCTACCACAGTCACACTCCAATTAGCTAATAGGTCTATCACATATCCAGAAGGTAAAGTTGAGGACGTCTTAGTAAAAGTTGATAAATTCATATTTCCTGTTGATTTCATTATTTTAGATTATGAGGCTGATAAAGATGTCCCAATTATTCTAGGTCGTCCATTTTTGGCTACTGGTAGGGCATTAATAGATGTTCAAAAAGGAGAATTAACAATGAGAGTCTGTAATGAGGAAGTGAAATTTAATGTCTTTAAAGCCATGAAATATCCAGACGAAATGGAGGATTGCTCCTTCATCAGGATTCTGGAGAGCACAGTTATTGAGACAGCAATACAGGATTCGGCTGATAAGCATTCAGAAAAGCATGGAGAGGTTAGTGTAGAAGATTTTGAATTTTGTTCTTTAGATAGAAAAAATGAAAAAGAATTGTTTAGGTGTGAGGATGTTTTTGAGTCTTTAGATTTAGATCAAAGAAAGGCTCCCCCAATTAAGCCATCCCTGATTGAGGCACCCACTTTAGACTTGAAACCGTTACCGGATCATCTAAAGTATGTGTATCTTGGGGAGAGTGAGACGTTGCCCATTATTGTTGCATCAGATTTAATGCCGGAGCATGAGGAGGCCTTAATAAAATTGCTGCAGCAATACCGCAAAGCTATAGGTTGGACATTGGCTGATATTCAGGGAATTAGCCCATCTTTTTGTATGCACAAAATCACTCTAGAGAAGGGATCCTTTAGGAGTATTGAGCAACAAAGAAGGCTTAACCCTGCAATGAAAGAGGTTGTTAAGAAGGAGGTAATTAAATGGTTGGATGCTGGGATCATCTATCCAATTGCCGATAGCAATTGGGTAATCCCTGTCCAATGTGTTCCTAAGAAAGGAGGTGTCACTGTGGTGAGCAATAAAGATAATGAGTTGATCCCCACAAGGACAGTAACTGGCTGGAGGGTTTGTATGGATTACAGAAGGCTTAATAAAGCCACCCGAAAGGATCATTTCCCTCTACCATTTATCGACCAGATGTTGGATCGATTGGCTGGTCAGGCCTATTACTGCTTCTTGGATGGTTATTCTGGGTATAACCAGATTACTATTGCTCCTGAAGATCAGGAAAAAAACCACTTTCACCTGCCCTTATGGGACATTCGCTTTTAGGAGAATGCCTTTTGGTAGCAACATTTCAGCGGTGTATGCTAGCAATTTTTTCTGATATGATTGAGTCCACTGTTGAAGTCTTTATGAACGATTTTTAAGTTTTTGGAGGGTCTTTTCAGAGTTGTTTAGATAATTTAGGAAATGTGTTAAAAAGATGTGAGGATACCCATCTAGTTCTTAATTGGGAGAAGTGCCACTTCATGGTGAAGGAGGGCATAGTGTTAGGTCATAGGATTTCTAAGAATGGTCTAGAAGTAGATAGAGCAAAAGTTGAGGTTATTGAAAGACTAGAGCCACCGAGTTCAGTGAAGGGAATTTGGAGTTTTTTAAGACATGCTGGATTTTATAGGAGGTTCATAAAGGATTTTTTCAAAATCAGTAAACCTCTTTGTAACTTATTGTGCACTGATCATGTTTTTGACTTTAATGCAGATTGTAGGAAGGCTTTTGAAACATTGAAGGCTGCTTTAATCTCAGCACTCATTCTCTGCGCACCTAATTGGAATTTGCCATTCGAGGTAATGTGTGATGTGAGTGATGCTGCAGTAGGTGCGATGCTGGGGCAAAAGCAAGGCAAATTTATTCATCCTATATATTATGCAAGCAAGGTTTTAAATGAGGCACAGGTCAACTACACAACAACTGTTAACTGTTGTGTTTGCTTTTGAAAAATTCCGGCCATATTTGGTTGGATCCAAAGTCACGGTGTTCACGGATCATGCAACAATAAGGTATTTAATGTCAAAGAAAGATGCAAAGCCTAGATTAATTCGTTGGATTTTACTATTGCAGGAATTTGACTTGGAGATAAAAGACAAGAAGGGATCAGAGAATGTCATTGCAGATCACTTTTCTCGTCTTGATCCATCATCATCTTTGCTGGAGCAATCTGCCATTTCCGATTCTTTTCCAAATGAACAGCTTTTTGCTGTTCAGGTAAAGGTAGTCAGGGATGTCCCTTGGTATGCTGATATTGCCAACTTTTTGGTAAAGGGAGTCACTCTTATTGACATGGATTAGAGGCAGAAGAAAAAGTTTAAGCATGATGCAAAATTTTTCTTTTGGGATGAGCCATTTATGTATAAGCAATGCTCTGACGGTATTATTCGTAGGTGTGTTTCAGGTGCTGAAGCAAAGGAAATCCTGGAGCAATGTCACTCTTCGCCGTATGGAGGTCATTTCAGCGGGCAGAGGACAGCTATGCGGATTTTGCATTGCGGATTTTTCTGGCATACGTTATTCAAGGATGCCCACTGGTTCTACAACCAATGTGACGCTTGTCAAAGGAGAGGAAATTTGGGCCTAGAGATGAAATGCCTCTTACTTACATTTTAGAAGTTGAATTATTTGATGTATGGGGTATTGACTTTATGGGGCCATTTCCCCCTTCTAATGGCAATGTTTTTATCTTATTGGCAGTTGATTATGTGTCCAAGTGAGTGGAGGCCATTGCATGCCATAAGAGTGATGCCAAGACAGTTGCAAGGTTTCTTCAATCGCACATATTTGCGCGGTTTGGGACACCTAGGGCTCTAGTGAGTGATGAAGGTACACATTTTGTTAATAATATCTTAACTAAGCTTTTAGCTAAGTATGGGATTAAGCATAGGATAGCTACCCCTTATCACCCACAAGCAAATGGTCAAGCTGAAATTAGTAATAGGGAAATTAAAGCTATTTTAGAGAAAGTAGTCCATCTATCTAGAAAGGATTGGTCCTTTAGGTTGGATGGGGCTCTTTGGGCTTATAGGACAGCTTATAAGACTCCTCTAGGTATGTCTCCCTATAGGTTAGTATATGGGAAAGCTTGCCATTTACCATTGGAGCTAGAGCATAAGACGTTTTGGGCTTTGAAAAAGTTAAATTTTGATCTAAGTCGTGCAGGAGCAATAAGAATGCTTCAGATTAATGAGTTAGAAGAATTTCGTCAATTTTCTTATGAAAATGTGAAGATTTATAAAGAAAAGACTAAGCTGTGGCATGACAAGAAAATAAAGTCCAAAGAATTTGTCAAGGGTCAAAAAGTTTTGCTTTATAATTCTAGATTAAAATTATTTCCTGGAAAATTAAAATCTAAATGGTCAGGACCGTTTATTGTGATTGAGGTTTTCCCCAATGGAGCAATTACTTTGCAGGATGAAAAAGATGGGAGAGTGTTCAAGGTGAATGGACAGCGTGTGAAGCATTATTTGGGTGAGGAGTTTCAGTCGAAATATCCTTCCCTAAGGTTGGTCGATGTTTGAGAGAGCAGGACTTTTGCGGGAGCATTTCACAGAGCAAAATTTTGAGCTCCCAGGATTTGTATTGATTTTATGTTTCACTGATTTGTTTTTTTTATTTCGGTTAGGTTAGATTTAATTTTGCATGATTTATTAGATTTTATCTTTTAAGTATTTTTATTATTTTTGGTAGGATAGATTTGATCTATTTTTTATTTGATTTTATTTTATTTTCGGGTTATTTGTTTAAATTATCTTTCAATTATCTTTTAATTAGTTAGATTTTATTAGATTTTATTTTCAGTTATTTGAATTCTAATTAATAGAGATTTTCTCTAATTTATTCGGCTTCTTTTGAGAATAAAAAATTAAATTTGATTTGATCGGATAAATTTGAAAAATTTAATTTTTAAATTCAAATAACATATCCAAGATTCTTCAGGTTGTTGCGGCAAAGATATGGCGGGAGCAAAATATTCCGAATTAAAAGAGTTTCCGTTGGAATTTATTATTTTTACCGTTGGATTTGGTTTTGAATTCTCGCAGGTAAATGTGCGTGCATCATCTGATGAGGCCACGTGTCGCAGAGCAATTATCCGAAGGCTTCAATGATGACAGCACATTGATTTTTACCATGGGCGTTTGGAATCCACGAATTTACCATTGATAATCTTTGAATTTCAGGTTTGCATTTTTTTTAATTACAACGGTAATATTAGTTATTGTAGAGCAAATCTTTTCGGTTAAGATTGAATTTTGCTGGAGCCTTATTTATTCACTACCGCTGGTAAGTTTCTTTCCACTTCGTCTTCTTGATCCCATTTTTGTCGTCTGCATTCTTTCTTTTTCCCTTCAATTCTCTGAAAAATTGTTGAGTCCTCCATGGCTAAGACTAGAGCTAGGAAAGAGAGGGAGAGTGAAGAGGAGGAGATACCGATCACACCGAAAGTGCAAAAAGGGAAAACTAAGAAGAAAAGAACGCCAGAAGAGAAGGAGGCGAAGCGAAGACGGAGGCAGCAGAGGGCTGCGGAACAAGAAGTCATCCAAGAAACAGAGGCTGTTCAGAATCTTGAGACAGGACCGATAGTTTCTGCTACGGTTCAGGAAGGAAATACTGAGAAGGAACATGAGACAAAGGTCGAAAGACAAGTCGCAGGTATGCCTGAAAAAGAGAAAACACCAGAACCGGTGTATGAGGCTCATGTTGAAATCATTATGCCTGAACCGCCCAAGCGCCGCCGCATCAAGAGGAAGGCGGGTCGCGTGAGGGTGATTCGGAACACTCCATCACCTCCGACGTCGGACTCTGAGGAAGAAAAAAGGGAAGCTGAGAATAAGGAAAAAGAAGAAGAGGCAAGAAAGGCAGAAGAAGAGCGTTTGAGTGTACAGAGAGAAAGCAAGGGCAAAGGAATTGCCAAAGCATCGGGAGAAATTGAGGAGCCGAGGGCACCATTCATTCCCTTCGTCAACGATCTTGCCCGAGCAAAATACCAGGAGGTGCTGAAACGGGACTTCTTGTTCGAACGAGGATTTGGCAGTGATTTGCCCAGGTTCTTGGAGTCTGGAATAGCGAACCTCGGATGGAGGAAATTTTGTGCGAAACCAGAACCTGTCAATTCCAACATTGTTCGAGAATTTTATGCCAATCTTGACGTTAAGAATGATTTTGAGGTTATCGTTCGAGGAGTGCATGTGCAGTGGAGTCCTGAGGCCATTAATGAATTGTTCGATCTCCAGGATTTTCCGCATGCCGTTTTTAATGAGATGGTGGTTGCACCATCTAGTGATCAACTGAGTGCGGCTGTCCGGGAGGTAGGCATTGAGGGGGCTCAATGGAGGGTGTTGCAGACGCGGAAGCATACATTTCAAGCTGCTTATTTGAAGAGTGAAGCCAACACTTGGATGGGTTTCATCAGGCTACGCTTGTTGCCGACAACACATGACTCCACAGTATCTCGGGACAGGGTATTACTTGCTTTTGCCATTCTTCGCTCGATGAGTATTGATGTAGGAAAAATTATTTCTTCTGAGATTGTTGATTGCTGGAAAAAGAAGGTGGGGAAGCTGTTCTTTCCAAACACTATCACAATGTTATGCAGCAGGGCAGGAGTGCCCACAGTTCCAGAAGATATGATCATGACTGATAAGGGAATCATTGACACACCTAATCTGGCGCGGCTTCAGCGTATGCAAGAGGTTCGCCAGGGTGGGCTTGTGTATGGCGTTAATCAGATCCTAGAGCAACTGTCAGTGTTGGCCAGTAGGTTAGAATTTGCTGAAAGGCAAGCTCAGACCTACTAGACTTATGCTAAAAGGAGAGATGATGCGCTCAAGGGGGCCCTGCAAACCAATTTCTCAACACCGTATCCGGCCTTTCCAGTGTTTCCCGATGATTTTTTTAATCTTTGGATGCCACCCCCGCCTGTTGAACGAGAAGAGGATGTTGATGAGGAGCAGGGTCAGGAAGACTGACTGATGGGATGACCTGGAGCGAGCATTACTTTTGTTTTTCCATTTTTGTTTGCTCGTGCATATTGACCCTGCTCACTGTTATAACTGCTTGTCTTGTTTCTTTTTAATTTTTTTACTGCGAAAAAAAATATATCTACTTTGTAATGTTTTTTCTATGATTTTAATGAAATTTCTGAATGTTTCTATTCCATGAGCACTGAGTAACTCTAACTTAACTATTCTCTTCTGAATTTTTTAAGCTTGGACTGATTACGCTTAATTAGATCAAGGTATTCTGATCTCCAGAAACCTTTTGCTTGAGCATTTCTTCTAGCCTGGACTCTTGCTGCGGCAAGAAGATTTTGACGGTAGTATTGACTTATATGATCCACTTTAAGCTTAATCCTAGTCCCATGTTTAGTTTAAAAATTCAGACAGAAAAATTTAAGTTTGGGGGTATAATTGCTTAATTAATGATTCATTGGGGACAATGAATGATTCAAGTTTGGGGGACTTTTTGCTACTCCAATTGTTTTGCTCGAGCATTCCTCTCCTTCAAAATTAAAATTTGCTAGGTTATTGAGTAACCGGGGACATTTGTGATACCCACAGTTTGTCTTCGCGTCAAAAGATGACCTAGGAAATATGGAAAAATGAGAAATATGAGAAAAATTATTATTTGTGGAAAAAAGATTATTTGTTGAAGATTTTGCTGAAAAAATTGACGGAGCAAAAGTTTTGAAGGATGAATGATGATCCAGCAGTTTTTCTGTCTCCCAGAACTAAGGTGAGCTTCATCACAAAATGTCGCCATTCTGAGGGGCAAGAGATGGAATAACTAAGGATTTTTTAGCTTTATAATGAGTATTGAGCCTAGTTGGTGATGAGCTTGAGGCAAGGGTATACTGCACCATAAAGTGGGTCATCCCATGTTTAAGAGCTTATGACTGTAAGGCTGCGTTAAGTCTAATAAACAATGATATAAACCCCTTTTAAAATATGTTTTGAAATCTCTGGTAATAGAGCTAAGCTGTGGTGAGTTCTTAGAATTAAGTTGAAAAGTGGTGATTATTTGTCCCTGCTGAAGGAATCATTTTGCTGCAACAGAGCTTGGTTTTGCAGAGTGCTGAGGTAAAGGTTAAAGGTAGTGTTGGACTGTCTGGTTTGATTAAGCTAATTCTTTGTGTAATGTTTTTAAATTCTTGAAAGAAGGTTGGTTAGTATTTCTCGGGACGCGCAATAGTTCAAGTTTGGGGGTATGATAACTGCCCAAAAGGTAGTTATTTAGGCCTCAATTATATAGGGATTTGTGTGTCCTTTATGCTTATTAGGGTTGGTTTTGGATAGATATTACATGTTTTAACCCATTTGGAAGAATGGAAGCATTGGAAATTATTTTGTGCAGATTATGCTGCTGAGCGACTGGAGGGAGCATATTCTATGCTGCTGCAAAACTGGGAGCAGAAACTGCCACATCACAGCTCGTTAGCCAACTTCATGAACCGACTTCTGTTGAGTTATTTTCGTGATAAAGGATCAAGGAGAGCCTTACACGTGTCCTAGTTGACCTAATTCAAGCCTCCCATCCTTCTATAAAAGTAAGTAGCCGTCAAAGTCAAAGTCATTCCATGTTTTCCCTTGGAAGCCGAATAGGATAGGGAGATTGAAGATCATCAAGAACACCATCAACCGCAAGCTGATTAGGGAGTTCACCTTCTTTATTAACTTGTAGTTATGGACATGCATACTCAGATTGTAATTCGTATTCCTATGTTTATTATGAACTAAGTAGCTTAGGGTGTTGGTTAGGAATAATGTGATTATTGTGCTTAATCTCTAGTAATGAATTGACTATCGCATTTTGGTTAGTTGTTGTGCTTATTCTCATTTTATGCCCGTCTGGCCAGCCGGTATGGATAGCTCTCTCTAGTTTCAGGGATGATTTAGAGAGTGTGTGGCAATTATCCACACTACGATCATTGTGTATTGGTGAACGCCAGTGACTGAGCTAGGGATAGCCAGTTGCCTAGTGCTTGATCGGTCGCTCTTCATTGGGTTTGAAACATATCCAAAAAGATTCGGAGTTCCGGGAGGAATCCACTAATAATACTGCGAGAAATGCATGATCAATAATATTGCTAGAGCATATCTTAGAACAATCACTAAAGCCTAACCAGCGCTTGTCTTTAATCTGTCTATCTATTTGTTTACTCGTTGTTCTGTCATTTATTTTGCTTCAGCATAATTCCGATAAAACTCAATCATTTTATTATTCTTGAAACCATTAAAAAGTTGCACAAAAATAGGTAGAGTGGAAACTCATTCAGACCTTGGATTGATAATATTACTTGCTGCAGACTGTGTATACTTGCATAGGAATTCTAGAGTATTATACACTATATTTTTACTCACTCTAGGAACCCAACACATGCTCACCTAGGTTTAAAATGAACCAAATCGATCAATCTTTTAGAATAGGTCGATAGCTTGTAAAGGTAAGGTTACAAGAGAACTCACCCGGTTCGATGCTGTATAAGGCTGGAGGTATTTAAGTTGACGGTTTACGGAGCACCTCTTACTTGGGTATCGGGTCGGTACTCGAGTTAGGTTAACCTAGGATTTACGAGCATGCATGTGAGAGATGTGAGGTTATAAAACACCTAGACATTGTAGGTTAATTATAACCTAGACTTAGGATTACATTCAATTATCCGGAATATGCCTAAGTAACAAATTACCCAACACCGTTAAAATACTTAGTGGGAGAAATGAAATTTTTTCCCACATTCTCCTTAAAATTCACACGGTGAGATCTATGCATAGCCTCTTGTTACTTACTAACATAAACATTCCATTCGGAAGGTGATGGCATAAATCAATATCAAGGTGAATGGACAAAGTATTTATAGTAAGTGGGTGAAGGAAGCGTGTCAACGCATCGCCTACAGTCTCTTCCATTGATTCGTAAAGGCAAGGTCTCTATGTTCGCCTGCTAAGCATGCCTTGGAGCTGCGACACCATTCGTAGGGTTGTAACATAGAGACTGTAGCGTCGTGGATTCACATAATGATAACTGAATTCTTAGGGCCATTCCCAGCATTGATTTTTCCATTCGGTAGTGATAACTGCCCAAAAGGTAGTTATTTAGGTCTCATTTATATAAGGATTTGTGTGTCTTTAATGCTTAATAGGGTTGGTTTTAGAGAGATATTACATGATTTAACCCATTTGGAAGAATGGAAGCTTTGGAAATCACTTTGTGCAGATTATGCTGCTGGGCGACTGGAGGGAGCAAATTCTGTGCTGCAGCAAAACTGGGAGCAGAAACTGCCACATCACAGCTCGTTAGCCAACTTCATGAACCGACTTCTGTTGAGTTATTTTCGGGATAAAGGAGCAAGGAGAGCCCTACACGTGTCCAAGTTGACCTAATTCAAGCCTCCCATCCTTCTATAAAAGGAAGTAGCCGTCAAAGTAAAAGTCATTCCATGTTTTCCCTTGGAAGCCGAATAGTATAGGGAGATTGAAGATCATCAAGAACACCATCAACCGCAAGCTGATTAGGGAGTTTACCTTCTTTATTAACTTGTAGTTATGGACATGCATACTCAGATTGTAATTCATATTCCTATGCCTATTATGAACTAAGTAGCTTAGGGTGTTGGTTAGGAATAATGTGATTACTGTGCTTCATCTCTAGTAATAAATTGACTATCGCATTTTGGTTAATTATTGTGCTTATTCTCATTTTATGCCCGCCTGGCCAGCCGGTATGGATAGCTCTCTCTAGTTTCAGGGATGATTTAGAGAGTGTGTGGCAATTATCCACACTACGATAATTGTGTATTGGTGAACGCCAGTGACTGAGCTAGGGATAGCCAGTTGCCTAGTGCTTGATCGGTTGCACTTCATTGGGGTTGAAACATATCCCAAAAGATCCGGAGTTCCGGGAGGAATCCGCTAATAATACTGCGAGAAATGCATGATCAATAATATTGCTAGAGCATATCTTAGAAAAAATCACTGAAGCCCAACCAGCGCCTGTCTTTAATCTGTCCATCTATTTGTTTATTCGTTGTTCTGTCATTTATTTTGCTTCAGCATAATTCCGATAAAACCCAATCATTTTATTATTCTTGAAACCATTAAAAAGTTACACAAAAATAGGTAGAGTGGAAACTCATTCAGACCTTGGATTGATAATATTACTTGCTGCAGACTGTGTATACTTGCACAGGAATTCTAGAGTATTTTACACTATATTTTTACTCACTCTAGGAACCCAACAAGTTTTTGGCGCCGTTGTCGGGGACTTGAATAAGTTTTTATCTGATCTGATTTGTGTATGTGTTTTAGTGGTTTGGTGCTAGAACTTTTTGATTGTTTCTTTTGTTTTTGCAGGTGTGATTTTGGTGCATGAGCGATCCGCCTGGGGTACGGTTTGAGCTTGATCCAGAAATTGAAAGGACATTTAGGAACAGAAGGAGGGAGCAGCGCAAGAACCAGATCGAGAACGCCCCGCAACTTCCGCAGGTTCCTGAAGGTCCAGCAGCAGCAAACCCCCAGCAGAATCCGTTGCTGCAGCAAAACCCACTGTTTGAGCAAAATGAGCAGCGAAATAATCAGGCTGAGAATCCTATCTTGATAGCGAATGATAAGACCAGAGCCATTCGAGCATATGCTGTCCCGATGTTTAATGAGTTGAATCCAGGGATTGCACGTCCCCAAATCCAAGCGGCAAATTTTGAAATGAAATCGGTAATGTTTCAGATGTTGCAAACCGTGGGGCAATTCCATGGTTTGTCATCTGAAGACCCTCATTTACATCTTAAGTCTTTTCTAGGAGTTAGTGATTCTTTTGTAATTCAAGGAGTGCCTAGAGATGCTCTTAGATTAACTTTGTTCCCGTATTCTCTTAGAGATGGAGCAAAGTCATGGTTAAACTCTTTTGCTCCAGGATCAATTAGGATGTGGGATGAGTTAGCTGAAAAATTTTTGAGTAAATATTTCCCACCTAATAGAAATGCTAAATTAAGGAGTGAAATAGTAGGGTTTAGGCAACTTGAGGATAAGACTTTTAGTGAAGCTTGGGAAAGGTTTAAGGAGCTTTTACGAAAGTGTCCCCACCATGGGTTACCTCATTGTATTCAAATGGAAACATTTTACAATGGTTTAAATGGAGTAACCCAAGGTATGGTCGATGCTTCGGCTGGAGGGGCCCTTTTGGCAAAAACTTTTGATGAAGCCTATGAAATTTTAGAAAGAATATCTATTAATAGTTGTCAGTGGTCGGATGTTAGAGGCACAATTAAAAAGGTTAAGAGTGTATTAGAGGTTGATGGTGTGTCCACCATTAGGGCCGATCTTGCTATGATTGCTAACGCTCTTAAGAATGTGACAGTGATTAGTCATCAGCAGCCACCGGCTATGGAGCCTGCAGCAGTGGTGAATCAAGTCACGGACGAAGCATGTGTCTATTGCGGTGAAGACCACAACTACGAGTTTTGCCCCAGCAATCCAGCTTCTGTGTTTTTTGTAGGTAATCAGAGGAACAACCCTTATTCTAACTTCTATAATCCAGGTTGGCGCAACCACCCCAACTTCTCATGGGGAGGTCAAGGAAATAATGTACAAGCCCCACAAAAGGTAAACCAGCCGGGATTTGCTAAAGCGCAGGTAATGCCCCAGCAAAGTAAGCAGGCTTTGCCCCAGCAAAATTCGGGAAATTCTCTCGAGGCGATGATGAAAGAATTTATGGCTCGCACAGACGCTGCAATTCAAAGTAATCAAGCTTCGATGAGGGCCCTGGAATTGCAAGTGGGTCAGCTAGCTAATGAGCTCAAGGCAAGGCCTCAAGGGAAACTTCCATCAGATACTGAACACCCTAGAAGGGAAGGTAAGGAGCAGGTAAAGGCAGTTACTCTTAGGAGTGGTAAGCCATTAGAAGAAAGAATTGAGCCTAGTAAAACCCAGGTTATAAATAATAATGGTGATAGAAATAATAATGTTGTTGTTGAGAAAGAATTGGAGTCTGGCCAGGGTGTTGGAGGCAGCAAAGAAATTGCTGGAGCATCTTGTTCTGTGCCAGATGTAGAACCACCATATGTGCCGCCCCCACCTTATGTACCACCTCTACCTTTTCCACAAAGACAAAAGCCTAAGAATCGGGATGGTCAATTTAAAAAGTTTTTAGAGATTCTTAAGCAGTTGCATATAAATATCCCTTTAGTAGAAGCTATTGAGCAAATGCCTAATTATGCTAAATTTCTTAAGGATATTTTGACTAAAAAGAAAAGATTAGGTGAGTTTGAAACTGTATCTCTTACTGAGGAGTGTAGTGCTATTCTCAAGAATGGGCTACCCCCCAAGGCTAAGGATCCAGGGTCATTTACCATACATGTGTCTATAGGTGGAAAGGAATTAGGTAGAGCACTCTGTGATTTAGGTGCAAGCATTAACCTTATGCCTCTTTCGGTCTATCGGAAGTTAGGTATTGGTGAAGCTAGACCTACCACAGTTACACTCCAACTAGCTGATAGGTCTATCACATATCCAGAGGGTAAAATTGAGGATGTCTTAGTAAAAGTGGATAAATTCATATTTCCTGTTTATTTTATTATTTTAGACTATGAGGCTGATAAAGATGTCCCAATTATTCTAGGTCGTCCATTTTTGGCTACTGGTAGGGCATTAATAGATGTTCAAAAAGGAGAATTAACAATGAGAGTCTGTAATGAGGAAGTGAAATTTAATGTGTTTAAAGCCATGAAATATCCAGACGAGATGGAGGATTGCTCCTTCATCAGGATTCTGGAAAGCACAGTTATTGAGACAGCAATACAGGATTCGGCTGATAAGCATTCGGAAAAGCATGGAGAGGTTAGTGTAGAAGATTTTGAATTTTGTTCTTTAGATAAAAAAAAAAATGAAAAAGAATTGTTCAGGTGTGAGGATGTTTTTGAGTCTTTAGATTTAGATCAAAGAAAGGCTCCCCCAATCAAGCCATCCCTAATTGAGGCACCCACTTTAGATTTGAAGCCTTTACCGGATCATCTAAAGTATGTGTATCTTGGGGAAAGTTAGACGTTGCCCATTATTGTTGCATCAGATTTAATGTCGGAGCATGAGGAGGCCTTTATAAAATTTCTGCAGCAATACCGCAAAGCTATAGGTTGGACATTGGCTGATATTCAGGGGATTAGCCCATCTTTTTGTATGCATAAAATCACTCTAGAGGAGGGATCCTTTAGGAGTATTGAGCAACAAAGAAGGCTTAACCCTGCAATGAAAGAGGTTGTTAAAAAGGAGGTGATTAAATGGTTGGATGCTGGGATCATCTATCCAATTATCGATAGCAATTGGGTAAGCCCTGTCCAATGTGTTCCTAAGAAAGGAGGTGTCACTGTGGTGTGCAATAAAGATAATGAGTTGATCCCCCCAAGGACAGTAACTGGCTGGAGGGTTTGTATGGATTACAGAAGGCTTAATAAAGCCACCCGAAAGGATCATTTCCCTCTACCATTTATCGACCAGATGTTGGATCGATTGGCTGGTCAGGCCTATTACTGTTTCTTGGATGGTTATTCTGGGTATAACCAGATTACTATTACTCTTGAGGATCAGGAGAAAACCACTTTCACCTGTCCTTATGGGACATTCGCTTTTAGGAGAATGCCTTTTGGCCTTTGCAATGCTCCAGCAACATTTCAGCGGTGTATGTTAGCAATTTTTTCTGATATGATTGAGTCCACTGTTGAAGTCTTTATGGACAATTTTTCAGTTTTTGGAGGGTCTTTTCAGAGTTGTTTAGATAATTTAGGTAAGGTGTTAAAAAGATGTGAGGATACCCATCTAGTTCTTAATTGGGAGAAGTGCCACTTCATGGTGAAGGAGGGCATAGTGTTAGGTCATAGGATTTCTAAGAATGGTCTAGAAGTTGATAGAGCAAAAGTTGAGGTTATCGAAAGGCTAGAGCCACCGAATTCAGTGAAGGGAATTCAGAGTTTTTTAGGGCATGCTGGATTTTATAGGAGGTTCATAAAGGATTTTTCCAAAATCAGTAAACCTCTTTGTAACTTATTGTGCACTGATCATGTTTTTGACTTTAATGCAGATTGTAGGAAGGCTTTTGAAACATTGAAGGCTGCTTTAATCTCAGCACCCATTCTCTGCGCGCCTAATTGGAATTTTCCATTCGAGGTAATGTGTGATGCGAGTGATGCTGCAGTAGGTGCGATGTTGAGGCAAAAGCAGGGCAAATTTATTCATTCTATATATTATGCAAGCAAGGTTTTAAATGAAGCACAGGTCAACTACACAACTACTGAAAAGGAGTTGTTAGCTGTTGTGTTTGCTTTTGAAAAATTCCGGCCATATTTGGTTGGATCCAAAGTCACGGTGTTCACGGATCATGCAGCAATAAGGTATTTAATGACTAAGAAGGATGCAAAGCCTAGATTAATTCGTTGGATTTTACTATTGCAGGAATTTGACTTGGAGATAAAGGACAAGAAGGGATCAGAGAATGTCATTGCAGATCATTTGTCTCGTCTTGATCCATCATCATCTTTGCTGGAGCAATCTGCCATTTCCGATTCTTTTCCAGATGAACAGCTTTTTGTTGTTCAGGTAAAGGTAGTCAGGGATGTCCCTTGGTATGCTGATATTGCCAACTTTTTAGTGAAGGGAGTCACCCCTATTGATATGGATTGGAGGCAGAAGAAAAAGTTTAAGCATGATGCGAAATTTTTCTATTGGGATGAGCCATTTATGTATAAGCAATGCTCTGACGGTATTATTCGTAGGTGCGTTTCAGGTGCTGAAGTAAAGGAAATCCTGGAGCAATGTCACTCTTCGCCGTATGGAGGCCATTTCTGTGGTTAGAGGACTGCTATGAGGATTTTGCATTGCGGATTTTTCTGGCCTACGTTATTTAAGGATGCCCATTGGTTTTACAAGCAATGTGATGCTTGCCAAAGGAGAGGAAACTTGGGGCCTAGAGATGAAATGCCTCTTACTTACATTTTAGAAGTTGAATTATTTGATGTATGGGGTATTGACTTTATGGGGCCATTTCCCCCTTCTAATGGCAATGTTTTTATCTTATTGGCAGCTAATTATGTGTCCAAGTGGGTGGAGGCCATTGCATGCCATCAGAGTGATGACAAGACAGTTGCAAGGTTTCTTCAATCGCACATTTTTGCGCGGTTTGGGACACCTAAGGCTCTAGTGAGTGATGAGGGTACACATTTTGTTAATAATATCTTAACTAAGCTTTTAGCTAAGTATGGGATTAAGCATAGGATAGCTACCCCTTATCACCCACAAGCAAATGGTCAAGCTGAAATTAGTAATAGGGAAATTAAATCAATTCTAGAAAAAGTAGTCCATCCATCTAGAAAGGATTGGTCTTTTAGGTTGGATGAGGCTCTTTGGGCTTATAGGACAGCCTATAAGACTCCTCTAGGTATGTCTCCCTATCGGTTGGTATACGAGAAAGCTTGTCATTTACCATTAGAGCTGGAACATAAGACGTTTTGGGCTTTGAAAAAGTTAAATTTTGATCTGAGTCGTGCAGGAGCAATAAGAATGCTGCAGCTAAATGAGTTAGACGAATTTTGTCAATTTTCTTACAAAAATGCGAAAATGTATAAGGAAAAGACTAAGTTATGGCATGACAAAAAAATTAAATCTAAGGAGTTTGTCAAGGGTCAAAAAGTTTTGCTTTATAATTCTAGATTAAAATTATTTCCTGGAAAATTAAAATCTAAATGGTCAGGACCGTTTATTGTGATTGAGGTTTTTTCCAATGGAGCAATTACTTTGCAGGATGAAAAAGATGGGAGAGTGTTCAAGGTGAATGGACAGCGTGTGAAGCATTATTGGGGTGAGGAGTTTCGGTCGAAATATCCTTCCCTAAGGTTGGCCGATGTTTGAGAGAGCAGGATTTTTGCGGGAGCATTTCACAGAGCAAGACTTTGAGCTCCCAGAGTTTGTATTGATTTTATTTTTCGTTGATTTAATTTTGCGGTTAGGATAGATTTTATTTTGCGTGATTTATTCAATTTTGTTTTTGAATATTTGATTAGATCTTATCTATTTTGTTTTGAATTTGATTTGATTTTATTTTCTTAGATTATCTTTGTATTATCTTTTAAATTGGTTTTTATTAAGATTTTATTTTTAGTTATTTGAATTTTAGTTTTAATTCATAGAGATTTTCTCTAATTTATTCGGCTTCTTTTGAAAATAAGAGATTGGGACGATTGGTTAAATTTTAATTTAAAGAAAAAATCTTTGATTTTTCTGTTTTTTTTTTAAATTCGCCTTACGTATCTAAGATTCTTCAGGACCAGCAGATTGTTGCGGCAAAGATATTGCTGGAACAAAGTATTCTGAGTTAGAAGGGTTTCCGCTGGAATTTATTATTGTTACCGTTAGATTTAGCTTTGAATTCTCGCAGGTAAATGTGCGTGCATCATCTAATGAGGCCACGTGTTGCAGAGCAATTATCCGAAGGCTGCAATGATGACAGCACATTAATTTTTACCATGGGCGTTTGGAGTCCGCAATTTTACCGTTGGTAATTTTTGAATTTAAGATTTGCATTTTTAATTTACAACGGTAATATTAGTTATGGCAAGGCAAATCTTTTCGGTTAGGATTCTTGTTTGCTGCAGCCCTATTTATTCGCAATCTCTGGTAAGCACGTTTCACTTCGTCTTCTTGATCAAATCTTTGTGCGTGTATTATTCTTTCTTTCTTTACATTCTCTGTCAAAACCCTAGTACACCTTAAATGGCTAAAACAAGAGCTCGAAAAGAGAGGGAGAGTGAGGAAGAAGAGATACCCGTAACCCCCGAAGTTCAGAAAGGGAAAACTAAGAAAAAAAGAACGCCAAAAGAGAAGGAGGTGAAGCGAAGACGGAGGCAGCAGAGGGCTGCGGAACAAGAAGCCATCCAAGAAACAGAGGTTGTTCAGAATCTTGAGACAGAATCGGTAGTTTCTGCTACGGTTCAGGAAGGGAATACTGAGAAAGAACATGAGACAGAGGTCGAAAGACAAGTCGCAGGTATGCCTGAAAAAGAGAAAACACCAGAGCCGGTGCAGGAGGCTCATGTTGAAATCATTATGCCTGAACCGCCCAAGCGCCGCCGCATCAAGAGGAAGGCGGGTCACGTGAGGGTGGTTTGGAACACTCCATCACCTCCGACGTCGGACTCTGAGGAAGAAAGAAGGGAAGTTGAGAATAAGGAAAAAGAAGAAGAGGCAAGAAAGGCAGAAGAAGAGCGTTTGCGTGAACAGAGAGAAAGCAAGGGCAAAGGAATTGTCGAAGCATCGGGAGAAATTGAGGAGCCGAGGGCACCATTCATTCGCTTCGTCAACGATCTTGCTCGAGCAAAATACCAGGAGGTGCTGAAACGGGACTTCTTGTTCGAACGAGGATTTGGCAGTGATTTGCCCAGGTTCTTGGAGTCTGGAATAGTGAACCTCGGATGGAGGAAATTTTGTGCGAAACCAGAACCTGTCAATGCCAACATTGTTCGAGAATTTTATGCCAATCTTGACGTTAAGAATGATTTTGAGGTTATCGTTCGAGGAGTGCCTGTACAGTGGAGTCCTGAGGCCATTAATGAATTGTTCGATCTCCAGGATTTTCTGCATGCCGTTTTTAATGAGATGGTGGCTGCACCATCTAGTGATCAACTGAGTGCGGCTGTCCGGGAGGTAGGCATTGAGGGGGCTAAATGGAGGGTGTCGCAGACGCGGAAGCATACGTTTCAAGCTGCTTATTTGAAGAGTGAAGCCAACACTTGGATGGGTTTCATCAGGCTACGCTTGTTGCCGACAACACACGACTCCACAGTATCTCGGGACATTGTATTACTTGCTTTTGCCATTCTTCGCTCGATGAGTATTGATGTAGGAAAAATTATTTCTTCTGAGATTGTTGATTGCTGGAAAAAGAAGGTGGGGAAGCTGTTCTTTCCAAACACGATTACGATGTTATGCAGCAGGGCAGGAGTGCCCACGGTTCCAGAAGATATGATCATGACTGATAAGGGAATCATTGACACACCTAATCTGGCCCGGCTTCAGCGTATGCAAGAGGTTCGCCAGGGTGGGCTTGTGTATGGCGTCAATCAGATCCTAGAGCAACTGTCAGTGTTGGCCAGTAGGTTAGAATTTGCTGAAAGGCAAGCTCAGACCTACTGGACTTATGCTAAAAGGAGAGATGATGCGCTCAGGGGGGCCTTGCAAACCAATTTCTCAACGCCGTATCCGGCCTTTCCAGTGTTTCCCGATGATTTGTTTAATCTTTGGATACCACCCCCGCCTGTTGAACGAGAAGAGGATGTTGATGAGGAGCAGGGTCAGGAAGACTGACTGATGGGATGACCTGGAGCGAGCATTACTTTTGTTTCTCCATTTTTGTTTGCTCGCGCATATTGACCTTGCTCACTGTTATAACTGCTTGTCTTGTTTCTTTTTAATTTTTTATTGCGAAAAAAATATATCTACTTTGTACTGTTTTTTCTATGATTTTAATGAAATTTCTGAATGTTTCTATTCCATGAGCACTAACTAACTCTAACTTAACTAATTTTCTTCTAAATTTTTGAAGCTTGGACTGATTACGCTTAATTAGATCAAGGTATTCTGATCTCCAGAAACCTTTTGCTTGAGCATTTCTTCTAGCCTGGACTGTTGCTGCGGCAAGAAGATTTTGACGGTAGTATTGACTTATATGATCCACTTTAAGCTTAATCTGAGTCCCATGTTTAGTTTAAAAATTCAGAAAGAAAGATTTAAGTTTGGGGGTATAATTGCTTAATTAATGATTCATTGGGGACAATGAATAATTCAAGTTTGGGGGACTTTTTGCTACTCCAATTATTTTGCTCGAGCATTCCTCTCCTTCAAAATTAAAATTTGCTAGGTTATTGAGTAGCCAGGGATATTTGTGATATCCACAGTTTGTCTTCGCGTCAAAAGATGACCTAGGAAATGTGAAAAAATGATGAGAAAAATTATTTGTTGAAAAATTATTTGTTGAAGATTTTGCTGAAAAAAATTGACAGAGCAAAAGTTTTGAGGGATGAATGATGATCCAGCAGTTTTTCTGTCTCCCAGAACTTAGGTGAGCTTCATCATAAAATGTCGCCATTCTGAGGGGCAAGAGATAGAATAACTAAGGATTTTTTAGCTTTATAACGAGTATTGAGTCTAGTTGGTGATGAGCTTGAGGCAAGGGTATACTGCACCATAAAGTGGGTCATCCCATGCTTAAGAGCTTATGACTGTAAGGTTGCTTCAAGTCTGATAAATAATGATATAAACCCCTTTAAAAATATGTTTTGAAATGTCTGATAATAGAGCTAAGCTGTGGAGAGTTCTTAGAATTGAGTTGAAAGTGGTGATTATTTGTCTGTGCCGGAGGAATCATTTTGCTGCAGCAGAGCTTGGTTTTGCAGAGTGCTCAGGTAAAGGTTAAAGGAAGTGTTGGACTGTCTGGTTTGATTAAGCTAATTCTTTGTCTATTGTTTTGAAATTCTTGAAGGAAGGATGGTTAGTATTGCTCGGGACGCGCAATAGTTTAAGTTTGGGGGTATGATAACTACCCAAAAGGTAGTTATTTAGGTCTCATTTATATAAGGATTTGTGTGTCTTTAATGCTTAATAGGGTTGGTTTTAGAGAGATATTACATGATTTAACCCATTTGGAAGAATAATGGAAGCTTTGGAAATCACTTTGTGCAGATTATGTTGTTGGGCGAATGGAGGGAGCAAATTCTGTGCTGCAGCAAAACTGGGAGCAGAAACTGCCACATCACAGCTCGTTAGCCAACTTCATGAACCGACTTCTGTTGAGTTATTTTCGGGATAAAGGAGCAAGGAGAGCCCTACACGTGTCCAAGTTGACCTAATTCAAGCCTCTCATCCTTCTATAAAAGGAAGTAGCCGTCAAAGTAAAAGTCATTCCATGTTTTCCCTTGGAAGCCGAATAGTATAGGGAGATTGAAGATCATCAAGAACACCATCAACCGCAAGCTGATTAGGGAGTTTACCTTCTTTATTAACTTGTAGTTATGGACATGCATACTCAGATTGTAATTCGTATTCCTATGCCTATTATGAACTAAGTAGCTTAGGGTGTTGGTTAGGAATAATGTGATTATTGTGCTTCATCTCTAGTAATAAATTGACTATCGCATTTTGGTTAATTGTTGTGCTTATTCTCATTTTATGCCCGCCTGGCCAGCCGGTATGGATAGCTCTCTCTAGTTTCAGGGATGATTTAGAGAGTGTGTGGCAATTATCCACACTACGATCATTGTGTATTGGTGAACGCCAGTGATTGAGCTAGGGATAGCCAGTTGCCTAGTGCTTGATCGGTCGCTCTTCATTGGGGTTGAAACATATCCCAAAAGATCCGGAGTTCCGGGAGGAATCCGTTAATAATACTGCGAGAAATGCATGATCAATAATATTGCTAGAGCATATCTTAGAAAAAATCACTGAAGCCTAACCAGCGCCTGTCTTTAATTTGTCCATCTATTTGTTTATTATCTTATCTAATCTTTGAGCACCTATTGTCAATTTTTTTAATAGATTCTTTAGGCTTATCAAGATCTTGCAAAGCACTCAATTCCTTTTCTTTGAGTAATTTAATCAAATTATCTTTTTCACAACTATCATGCTCAAGAAATTTAACTTTGCCAATAAAGGAAATTTTCTCTTTTTCTAAAGATGTATTGCTAGTTTCCAAAATAGCAATTTCATTTTTCAAACTAGCAATTTTATCTTTTAATTCCAAAGAAAAAGATTCAATTTTCTCATTCTTGTTTCTCAAATCATTCAATTCATTTTTTAATTCACAAGATAAAGATTTGAGATCCTCATTTTCTTTTTCAAGAAATTTATTTCTATTAGTCAAAGTATTCTTTTCATCACAACAATCATCAACTTTCTCATGCAACAATATATTATTAGCTCTATTTTTCAAACAATCATTTTCATCTATCAAAGATTTATTTTCAATGGACAATGCATTATACATCTTTGATAGCCTAACATATTTAGAGCTAACCTTTTCTAAATCATGTTGCATACTTTCAAAAACATCATATAATTCATCATATGAAGGGGATTTTCGATTTACCTCATCTTCATCGGTTTCGACATCGCTCCCATCATTCAAATGAACCATCAAGCAAAAGGAGGATCCACCACATTTTAGTTTTTCTACTTGATAGCGAGCATAGCTAGCTACTTTTACTTATTTAATTTAGCTAGTTTTTTATGATGTTTGGGCCATTTTATTGTGCTTTATTGTTTATTTTGTAGGAAATGGTTGATTGGAGCTATAATGCAATATCAGAGTTAATCGGGTGCTCGGGGCGTGAAAAGATGCATCGGAAGAAAAGAATAAAAGTGGAAAAAAGTCAAATCGCGGTCAACAGCAGGCTAGCGTCGAGACGCTAGCTCTTGAGCGTCTCGACGCTCACATTCCATAATCAGATTAGGCGCGTAAAGCTTACAGCGTCGAGACGCTACGATAGGAAGCGTCCCGACGCTACCGTTTTTCCTTATTCAGAACGCGCGTTTAAGAGGCAGCGTCGCGACGCTGTCTTGACAGCGTCTCGACGCTAAGACGAAAAATCAGAATAAAAGCTTCACTGCAGCTAGGTTTTTGGGGAGATGAATTTGGGACCTTTTGGAGCCGTAAAGAGGACAGAATAGAGGGCTTTTGGAGCTGGAAACAAAGGAGGAACTTGGAAATCAACCCATTGTTTGTGGGGATCGTGACGGGGACGTCGGGATTCGGCCTACATTGAGTTTTCTTTTCCCTTTTTCTTCCTTTAGTTAGATTTATGGCTTTCACTTGTTTAGTTGAGATTGTATTTTCATTCATGAGTAGCTAAACTTGTAGCTTAGGGATTGATGTAGTTGATTAAGTTTATGGATTGATTTATGGTTTAAGTTGTGCAATGTTATTGTGTTTGTAATCTTGATTTAATGCTTTCAATTAATTGGCCATTAGTTGGATGATTTAAGTTTCGAATTTAGCTCGGGAGAGGGGATTTGATATAGACTTGCTCAAGATTGCATGAATAAAGTTTACTTTCTAATTCTTGACGGTTTTAGATTATCTTTAAAATTGGTTAAAAGATCTCATTGCCTTGCATATTAATAAACTTAGATAGGGATATCAAGTTGGTTAATTTGCATGAGAATCAATTATACTCGGGAGAGGTAGTTGTGATTAAAGGGTCTTTGGCTCATAATTCCATTGTGCATAATAACTTATTCTTTAAAATCAATCCTAAACGAAATCGGCGAAATCAATTCCCTAAGTAGTTTTCCCAATTGAAATTCCATACTTTTTATTTGCTTTGATTTGTTTTTATCATCACCTATTCATCACTTTTTGATCCCTAAATAAAATTGAGCAAGATAATTCACAATACTTGATTTGCTTAAAAATCCAATCCAGAGGACGACATTCGAATTTACTATTCACTATATTATTACTTGACCCGTGCGCTTGCGGTTAGGAAAAGTCCACATCACTACTCCATGAACCTTTTCTTGATTTTGAGAATTGTAATTCTCCTTCACATCAAATAAATCATTAGAAGTACAAGGAGAATTTTTAATACTATAAACATCATCAAGAAATTTCCAAATATCATATGCATATGTAAAATGTGAAATTTTATCACATAAATTTTTATCTAAAGCACAACATATGATATTTATAGCTTGAGCATTTAAAGAAAGCATTTCATCATTTAATTTTGATTTTGATAAATCATTTTCACAAACATACAAAATATCAAAATCAATAGCAAGCAAAAACGTTTTCATTCTATGGCTCCAAACATCATACTTTTTACCATCAAACAATGCAGGTTTATCAATACAATAACTTTCCATAAAATCTAAAGTTGTCATAGCTCTAGCAATTAAGCTTAGCAAGAAAAAAAATATTTCAAGAAGAGCAACCCGCTCTGATACCAATTGATGGATCAGTATGACAACCCTAGAGGGGGTGAATAGGGTTTAATTAAATTTTATAAATTTTTTTACTACGGTGGGCCCAATTTAAACAAATAAGTGAACTTTTTACAAATAATTAATTTTAACACAAATTGATCAACAAATTAGAAATATGTTTCAAGTACAACGAATAATTCCAAATGTAAATATTGTTCATAAACATTAACAATAAATTATAGGAATTAATTTCATGCAAATAACGATAAAGAAAATTAATTGCAAAAATTAAATAGTGGAGGGTTAGAGAAAATAACACCGGAAATTTATAGTGGTTCGGCAAACGGCCTACTCCACTCCCCAAGCTCCTCTTGGGTATTCGATTCAAGAACACGACTCTTTCCACGGCTTAGAGTCCAACCGGTACAATGTTCTTTTTGCGGGAGCAAGAACAAACCCGATCCTTTCCACGGTTTAGGATCAAACCGTTACAACCGCTCTTTTTCGGGCTCAAGAGCAACCCTTACAAGATTTGGAAATTTGAATACAATCTTACAAACTCTTTCAAAAGAGTAGATATACAAATTTTTGCTCACAAATTTGTAAAAAAAATTCTTACAAATTAATGCCCTCAAATGGCTAAGAAAAATAAAATTGAATAGCTCAAGAATCTCTCGAAATAAAATCTCACAATAAATTTAAATCAACATTGAAGGATTGGAGAGGAGAAACATGTAGAAAGTTGGAGAGAATTTAGAGAGAATAATTGTTGTTGTTTTTGTGAGAGAATGAGGGTATAAATAGGAAGGAGATGAAGTTGAAAGATTTTTGAAATTGAGCTTAATTTGAACCATTGGATTTGAAGTTAAAGAAAATAAAGGGTGGATATTAAAAGTAATTAAAAGTAAAAATAAATATAAAATATAAAATAATTTTAAGAATCAAAACTTCTTCCAACGGTAAAAAAAAAGTTTGAAACATATATAATAATAATAATAATAATAATAATAATAATAAAATTATATATATATATATATATATATATATACATGTTTCCAACGGCAACATATAAAAGTTGTCAGATTTTTCTTTTTAAATTTAAAATCGTTTGACACACATATATTTTTAATAATATACTTATATAATTAAATAACCAGCCCATGTGTCACTCTTCCCTTGCTCCACGTGTCAGCGTCGGATTGGTCCATTGTTGCTGACTTGGCCGCCACGTCATCGCCACCGGTATTTTTCCTTAAAGCTTGTTTCGGCTATAACTTCTTCGCTTTAGCTTCGATTTGAATGATTCAAGAGGCGTTGGAATCGTTGTTTCGAGCTCTATGCTATGGGCACATTAAAACACTAAAATTTTCAGTAATTAAAAATTGGGTTTGTTATCATCAAAACATTGATTAATTAATTAATTTGAGATTAAGGGCCAAAAAGCCAACAGTTCAAGTCTTGGATTCAGCACTTAAGGGAACAACCTCTCTACTATCCCTAAATAGGGTAGAAGTGAATTCCATATTGCATTACTATGTCCCCAGCCATCCATCTAGTGTTATCCCCAAAATTGGAGGTTTATTGAACAGAATTTTATGACCACTCTCATCTATGCAGATCAAAGGATAACCCTAAACAAACAGGAGTTCATAGTAAGCTCAGGATTAAGATCAAGTTACTTAAGTGATGAAAAAATCAGTCTTAACAGTAAACGGCGTTATAAAGTAAGAGTGACTTATTTCTCGGTCTAGTATTGTGTAAACATCTTTTACACAGGATGCCCCTACTCGCATGTCTTTACATGAACGATCCAGGATCACGTCGTTTGCGGTATTCGCAAAGTAGGCCGCATCCATAGTGTTACCAGAACAAGGTACCCAACCTTATTCATTTACTATAGCCCATTTAGGTTATATACTCAAACTTGATCCTTGTCCATATTTACGATATAGTTTGAGTATCTCATGTCATAACCATGGATGTTTCAATTGGATTCTAAGTTATAAATAAACAATTTCACTAAATAACATCTTTATTTATATAAAGGATAACAAAACTTGAGTTATAGGACATAAACCCCAACAAACTCCCACTTGGACTATAACTCAAGTGAGATTACAATATTTTGTGAGGTAACTTAGCATTATATATCATATGCTAAAAGCTCGTAGTCCTAAATTTTGGAGATGTCCCTCAAACACTTTAGCCGTGAGGGGTTTTGTAAATGGATCAGCCATGTTCTGTTCTGAAGCTATTTGGGTGACGATCACGTCTCTTCTTTGTACTATCTCCCGTATGAGATGGTATTTGCGTTCAATGTGCTTTCCTCGTTTATGGCTTCGAGGTTCCTTTGAATTTGCAACTGCTCCACTGTTGTCACAATAAAGAGTGACAGGCAAGTGCATGTTTGGAACAACTTTTAACTCACTTAGAAATTTTCTAAGCCACACAGCTTCCTTTGATGTTTCACAGGCAGCAACGTATTCAGCTTCCATTATGGAGTCGGCAATACATGTTTGTTTAATGCTTCTCCACACTATTTCTCCTCCATTTAGAATGAACACAGATCTCGATGTAGATCTCCTTGAGTCTATGTCGGTTTGAAAATCTGAGTCAGTGTATCCAGTAAGGATCAAATCCTTAGATCCATACACTAGCGAATAGTCTATTGTTCTCCTCAAGTATTTTAGGATATTCTTAACAGCAGTTGTTGGGTTCCTAGAGTGAGTAAAATATGATATAAAATACTCTAGAATTCCTGTGCAAGTATACACAGTCTGCAACAAGTAATATTATCAATCCGAGCCCTGAATTAGTTTCCACTCTACCTATTTTTGTGTAACTTTCCAATGGTTTCAAGAATAGTAAAATGATTTGGTTTTATCGGAATTATGCTGAAGCAAAATAAATGACAGAACAATAAGTAAACAAATAGATAGACAGATTAAAGACAGGCGCTGGTTAGGTTTTAGTGATTGTTCTAAGATATGCTCTAGCAATATTATTGATCATGCATTTCTCGCAATATTATTAGCGGATTCCTCCCGGAACTCCGGATCTTTTGGGATATTTTTCAAACCCAATGAAGAGCGACCGATCAAGCACTAGGCAACTGGCTATCCCTAGCTCAGTCACTGGCGTTCACCAATACACAATGATCGTAGTGTGGATAATTGTCACACACTCTCTAAATCATCCCTGAAACTAGAGAGAGCTATTCACACCGGCTGGCCAGGCGGGCATAAAATGGAAATAAGCACAACAATTAACCAAAATGCGATAGTCAATTTATTACTAGAGATGAAGCACAGTAATCACATTATTCCTAACCAACACCTTAAGCTACTTAGTTCATAATAGGCATAGGAATACGAATTACAATCTGAGTATGCATGTCCATAACCACAAGTTAATAAAGAAAATAAACTCCCTAATCAGCTTGCGGAAGATGGTGTTCTTGATGATCTTCAATCTCTCTAAAATATTCGGCTTCCAAGGGAAAACATGGAATACTTTTGACTTGGACGGCTACTTCCTTTTATAGAAGGATAGGAGACTTGAATTAGGTCAACTTGGACACGTGTAGGGCTCTCCTTGCTCCTTTATCCCGAAAATAACTCAACAGAAGTCGGTTCATGAAGTTGGCTAACGACCTGTGATGTGGCAGTTCTGTTCCCAGTTTTGCTGCAGCACAAAATTTGCTCCCTCCAGTCGCTAAGCAGCATAATCTGCACAAAATAATTTCCAATGCTTTCATTCTTCCAAATGGGTTAAAACATGTAATATCTATCCAAAACCAACCCTAATAAGCATAAAGGACACACAAATCCCTATATAATTGAGGCCTAAATAACTACCTTTTGGGCAGTTATCATACCCCCAAACTTGAACTATTGCGCGTCCCGAGCAATACTAACCAACCTTCCTTCAAGAATTCAAAACATTAGACAAAGAATAGCTTAATCAAACTAGACAGTCCAACACTACCTTTAACCTTTACCTGAGCACTCTGCAAAACTAAGCTCTGCTGCAGCAAAATGATTCCTCCGGCATGGACAAATAATCACCACTTTTCAACTTAATTCTAAGAACTCACCATAGCCTAGCTCTATTATCAGACATTTCAAAACATATTTTTAAAGGGGTTTATATCATTATTTATCAGACTTGAAGCAGCCTTACAGTCATAAGCTCTTAAGCATGGGATGACCCACTTTATGGTGCAGTATACCCTTGCCTCAAGCTCATCACCAACTAGGCTCAATACTCATTATAAAGCTAAAAAATCCTTAGTTATTCTATCTCTTGCTCCTCAGAATGGCGACATTTTGTGATGAAGCTCACCTAAGTTATGGGAGACAGAAAAACTGCTGGATCATCATTCATCTTTCAAAACTTTTGCTCCATCAATTTTTTCAGCAAAATTTTCAACAAATAATTTTTCAGCAAATAATTTATCTCATTTTTTCACATTTCCCAGGTCATCTTTTGACGCGAAGACAAACTGTGGGTATCACAAATGTCCCCGGTTACTCAATAACCTAACAAAATTTTACTTGAAGGAGAGGAATGCTCGAGGAAAACAATTGGAGTAGCAAAAGTCCCCCAAACTTGAATTATTCATTGTCCCCAATGAATCATTAATTAAGCAATTATACCCCCAAACTTAAATTTTTCTATCTGAATTTTTAAACTAAATATGGGACGCAGATTAAGCTTAAAGTGGATCATATAAGTCAATACTACCTTCAAAATCTTCTTTGCCGCAGCAATAGTCCAGGCTAGAAGAAATGCTCAAGCAAAAGGTTTCTGGAGATCAGAATACCTTGATCTAATTAAGTGTAATCAGTCCAAGCTTCAAAAATTCAGAAGAAAATTAGTTAAATTAGGCATTACTCAGTGCTCATGGAACGAAAATATTCAGAAATTCATTAAAAACATTCAGAAATATTACATAGTAGAGATATTTTTGTCAAGCATAAAAATTAAAAAGAAAGACAAGCAGTTATAACAGCGAGCAGGGTCACTATGCGCGAGCAAACAAAAATGGAGAAACAAAAGTAATCTCCAGGTCATCCCATCAGTCAGTCTTCCTGACCCTGCTCCTCATCAACATCCTCTTCTCGTTCAACAGGTGGGGGTGGTATCCAAAGATTAAACAAATCATCGGGAAACACTAGAAAGGCCTGATATGGTGTTGAGAAATTGGTTTGCAAGGCCCCCCTGAGCGCATCATCTCTCCTTTTAGCATAAGTCCAGTAGGTCTGAGCTTGCCTTTCAGCAAATTCTAACCTACTGACCAACACTGTCAGTTGCTCTAGGATCTGATTAACGCCATACACAAGCCCACCCTGGCGAGCCTCTTGCGTACGCTGAAGCCGCGCCAGATTAGGTGTGTCAATGATTCCCTTATCAAGCATGATCATATCTTCTGGAACCGTGGGCACTCCTGCCCTACTGCATAACATTGTAATCGTGTTTGGAAAGAACAGCTTCCCCACCTTCTTGCGCCAACAGTCCGCAATCTCAGTAGCGATTATTTTTCCAACATCTATGCTCATTGATCGAAGGATGGCAAAAGCAAGCAACACTCTGTCCCGAGATATAGTGGAGTCGTGCGTTGTCGGCAGTAAGCGGAGTCTAATGAAGCCCATCCAAGCGTTGGCTTCACTTTTTAAATAGGCAGCTTGAAATGTGTGCTTCCGCGTCTGCGACACCCTCCATTGAGCCCCCTCAACACCTACCTCTCGGACCGCCGCACTTAATTGGTCACTCGATGGAGCAACCATCATCTCATTAAAAACTGCATGTGGAAAGTCCTGGAGATCAAACAAATTATTAATGGCCTCTGGGCTCCATTGTACAGGCACTCCTCGCACTATGACTTCGAAATCATCCTTCACGTCGAGATTGGCGTAGAACTCCCGAACGATGTTGGCATTGACAGGATCAGGCTTCGCACAAAACTGCCTCCACCCCAGGCTCGCAATTCCAGACTCCATAAACCTGGGCAAATCACTGCCAAATCCCCGCTCGAACAAGAAATCACGCCTCAGTACTTCCTGATATTTTGCTCTGGCAAGTTCGCTGACGAAGCGAATGAACGGTACCCTCGGCTCCTCAATCTCACCCGATGCTTCGGCAATTCCTTTGCTCTTGTTTTCTCTTTGTTCACGCAAAAGCTCTTCCTCTGCCTTCCTTGCCTCCTCTTCTTTTGCCTTATTTTCAGCTTCCCTCTTTTCTTCCTCAGAGTCCGACGTCGGAGGCGATGGAGTGTTCCGAATCACCCTCACGCGACCCGCCTTCCTTTTGATGCGGCGGTGCTTTGGTGGTTCAGGCATTACGACTTCAACATGAGCCTCCGGCTCCGGTGTTTTCTCCTCGCCAGGTTCACCTGCGACTTGCTCTTCAGCCTCCGTTTCCTGATTTTTCACAGCATCCCCTTCTTGAACCGTAGCAGAAATTATCGGTTCTGTCTCAAGATTCTGAACATTCCCCGTTTCTTGAACAACTTCTTGCTCCGCAGCCTTCTGCTGCCTCCTTCTTCGCTTAGCCTCCTTCTCTTCTGGCGTCCTTTTTTTCTTAGTTTTTCCTTTCTGCACTTCCGGCGTAACCAGCACCTCCTCCTCTTCACTCTCTCTTTCTTTCCTAGCTCTAGTCTTAGCCATAGAGGATTCAACGGTTTGACAGAGAATGGAAGAGAAAAAAAGAAAGAATGCAGACGGCAAAAATGAGATCAAGAAGACGAAGTGGAAAGAAACTTACCAGGGGTTGTAAATAAATAAGGCTCCAGCAAAATGCAACCCTAACCGAAAATATTCGCCCAACAATAACTAATATTACCGTTAAAATTTAAAAATGCAAACCTGAAATTCAAAGGTCATCAACGGTAAAATCGTGGATTCCAAACACCCATGGTAAAAATCGATGTGCTGTCATCATTGAAGCCTTCGGATAATTGCTCTGCGACACGTGGCCCCATCAGATGATGTACGCAAATTTACCTGCGAAAATTCAAAGCCAAATCCCAACGGTAAAAATAATAAATTCCAATGGAAACCCTTTTAATTCAGATTATTTTGCTCCAGCCATAATCGTGCTGCCACAACCTTCTGATCCTGCAGAATCTTTGATACAAAATTCAAATTTCAAAATAGAAAACCAAATAACCAATCAAATCAATTTTTAATCTTTCTTGAAGCTGAATAAATTAGAGAAAATCTTTAGTAATTTGAACTAAACAAAATTCAAATAACTGAAAATAAAATCCAAATAAAACAAAATCTAACTAATGATAAGATAATCCAAAGATAATTTAAATAAATAACCCGAAAATCAAATCAAATTCAAAAATGAAATAGATAAAATCTAAACTAATAAAAATACTCAAAGATAAAATCTAATAAATCATGCAAAATCAAATCTAACCTAACCGCAATTAAAATTAAATCAGCGAAAAATAAAATTAATACAAACTCTGGGAGCTCAAAATTTTGCTCTGTGAAATGCTCCCGCAAAAGTCCTGCTCTCTCAATCATCAACCAACCTTAGGGAAGGATATTTCGACTGAAACTCCTCACCCTAATAATGTTTCACACGCTGTCCATTCACCTTGAACACTCTCCCATCTTTTTCATCCTACAAAGTAATTGCTCCATTGGGGAAAACCTCAACCACAATAAATGGTCCTGACCATTTAGATTTTAATTTTCCAGGAAATAATTTTAATCTAGAATTATAAAGCAAAACTTTTTGACCCTTGACAAACTCCTTAGATTTAATTTTCTTGTCATGCCACAGCTTAGTCTTTTCCTTATACATTTTCGCATTTTCATAAGAAAACTGACGAAATTCTTCTAACTCATTAAGCTGCAGCATTCTTATTGCTCCTGCACGACTCATATCAAAATTTAACTTTTTCAAAGCCCAAAATGTTTTATGCTCAAGCTCTAATGGTAAATGGCAAGCTTTCCCATATACTAACCTATAGGGAGACATACCTAGAGGAGTCTTATAAGCTAAAGAGCCTCATCCAACCTAAAGGATCAATCCTTTCTAGATGGATGGACTACTTTCTCTAAAATAGCTTTAATTTTTCTATTACTAATTTCAGCTTGACCATTTGCTTGTGGGTGATAAGGGGTAGCTATCCTATGCTTAATCCCATACTTAGCTAAAAGCTTAGTTAAGATATTATTAACAAAATGTGTACCCTCATCACTCACTAAAGCCCTAGGTGTCCCAAACCGCGCAAAGATATGCGATTGAAGAAACCTTGCAATTGTCTTGGCATCACTCTGATGGCATGCAATGGCCTCCACCCACTTGGACACATAATCAACTACCAATAAGATAAAAACATTACCATTAGAAGGAGGAAATGGCCCCATAAAGTCAATACCCCATACATCGAATAATTCAACTTCTAAAATGTAAGTAAGAGGCATTTCATCTCTAGGCCCCAAATTTCCTCTCCTTTGACAAGCATCACATTGCTTGTAGAACCAATGGGCATCATTGAATAATGTAGGCCAGAAAAATCCACAATGCAAAATCCTCATAGCTGTCCTCTGACCGCTGAAATGACCTCCATACGGCGAAGAGTGACATTGCTCCAGGATTTCATTTGCTTCAGCACCTGAAACACACCTACGAATAATACCGTCAGAGCATTGCTTATACATAAATGGCTCATCCCAATAGAAAAACTTCGCATCATGCTTAAACTTCTTCTTCTGCCTCCAATCCATGTCAATAGGGGTGACTCCCTTTACCAAAAAGTTTGCAATATCAGCATACCAAGGGACATCCCTAACTACCTTTACTTCAACAGCAAAGAGCTGTTCATCTGGAAAAGAATCGGAAATGGCAGATTGCTCCAGCAAAGATGATGATGGATCAAGACGAGATAAATGATCTGCAATGACATTTTCTGATCCTTTCTCGTCCTTTATCTCCAAGTCAAACTCCTGCAATAATAAAATCCAACGAATTAGTCTAGGCTTTGCATCTTTCTTTGACATTAAATACCTTATTGCTGCATGATCCGTGAAAATCGTGACTTTGGATCCAACCAAATATGGCCGGAACTTCTCAAAAGCGAACACCACAGCTAACAACTCCTTTTCAGTAGTTGTATAGTTGACTTGTGCTTCATTTAAAACCTTGCTCGCATAATATATAGGATGAATAAATTTGCCCTGCTTTTGCCCCAACATCGCACCTACTGCAGCATCACTCGCATCACACATTACCTCGAATGGCAAATTCCAATTAGGTGCGCAAAGAATGGGTGCTGAGATTAAAGCAGCCTTTAAAGTCTCAAAAGCCTTCCTACAATCTGCATTAAAGTAAAAAACATGATCAGTACACAATAAGTTACAAAGAGGTTTACTGATTTTGGAAAAATCTTTTATGAACCTCCTATAAAATCCAGCATGTCGTAAAAAACTCTGAATTCTCTTCACTGAATTCGGTGGCTCTAGCCTTTCAATAACCTCAACTTTTGCTCTATCAACTTGTAGACCATTTTTAGAAATTTTATATCCTAACACTATGCCCCCCTTCACCATGAAGTGGCATTTCTCCCAATTAAGAACTAGATGGGTATCCTCACATCTTTTTAACACCTTTCCTAAATTATCTAAACAATTCTGAAAAGACCCTCCAAACACTGAAAAATCATCCATAAATACCTCAACAGTGGACTCAATCATATCAGAAAAAATTGCTAACATATACCGCTGAAATGTTGCTGGAGCATTGCAGAGGCCGAAAGGCATTCTCCTAAAAGAAAATGTCCCATAAGGACAGGTGAAAGTGGTTTTCTCCTGATCCTCAGGAGCAATAGTAATATGGTATATGATGTGGACTTTTCCTAACCGCAAGCGCACGGGTCAAGTAATAATAAAGAATTCGTATAAACGAGTGTCGTCCTCTGGTAGCTGTGACCTTTACGCGCCTAATCAGATATGGAATGTGAGCGTCGAGACGCTCAAGAGCTAGCGTCTCGACGCTAGCCTGCTGTTGACCGAAATTTCACTTTTTTCCTCTTTAACTCTTTTCATTCCTTTGCATCTTTTCACGTCCCGAGCACCCGATTAACTCTAATATTGCGCTATAGCTCCAATCAACCATTTCCTACAAAATAAACAATAAAGCCCAATAAAATGGCCCAAAAACATAAAAGACTAGCTAAATTAAATAAGTAAAGATAGCTAGCTATGCTCGCTATCAGTATACCCAGAATAACCATCCAAGAAACAGTAATAGGCATGACCAGCCAATCGATCCAACATCTGGTCGATAAATGGTAGAGGGAAATGATCCTTTCGGGTAGCTTTATTAAGCCTTCTGTAATCCATGCAAACCCTCCAGCCAGTTACTGTCCTTGTGGGGATCAACTCATTATCTTTATTGCTCACCACAGTGACACCTCCTTTCTTAGGAACACATTGGACAGGGCTTACCCAATTGCTATCGGCAATTGGATAAATGATCTCAGCATCCAACCATTTAATTACTTAACAACCTCTTTCATTGCAGGGTTAAGCCTTCTTTGTGAAGGTAATAAAAGTCCCCACGCAGCGGAAGCGCATCGATTGGACCTTACGCCGTATATTAATTAACATTAAAATACCGTTACGATAACTCAAACAAAACTTTAAACAACCTTTAAAGCCGCTGTAAATTGGTTTAAACATGCTAAAATAAATCTAAATTTATTTTTAAAACTTTTCTAAAGAAAAGAGGAAGAACCGTTACAAACCTTCGTTGAAGACTTGACCGTTCTTCGCCAACGATGCTCCAACAAACAAAACGCAGCAGCCGCCTTTGGTTTTCTTCGCTGGAAATTTCTTCTTTGATTGACACAATCACCACAGAGGTTACACCGGTATGTCTCTAAGTCTAGGAGGCAAAAGACTTGTGGGAGTCTTTCTCTAAGAGGGAGGCTAGAGAGAATTCTAGGTCTTGTCTTTCAAGAGTGTCAAGTCTCATGACCAATTAGGTCTAGTGTTCTATTTATAGAAGAGAGGCCATGAATAAAATATTCAATTAAATCAATCTTTTCCATAATTGATTCAATCTTTATTCCTTAATTAATCAATCATGATTAATCAATTCCATAATTGATTAATCTTTTCCACAAATGACTAATTACTTCCATAAGTGATTAGATCATTTCCTTAAATGATTAATCACTTCCTTAAGTGATTAATTATTTCCATAATTGATTAATTCCCGGTTAATGAATTCTTTAATTAATTAACCACCAATTAAATATAACATATTTAATTCCCGGCCTAGAATTAATTAATTTGCCCAAACACATTTTAGGCCTTAAATTAATTAATTCATTTTTTTGAACTCTTTCAAACTTCCATAAATTTATATTTGAACTTTTTAAATATTAATTTCTCTCATAATAATATATCAATATATATTATATTTGTTTCCCTTAATAAATTGAACATTTTCAATTTACTTTTATTACTTAGTTGCCTCAAATTACTTTACGAGCTACCAGTGGGACCTAATGGACCTGCAGATCAGAAGCTCCAACGATGTGAGATTAATTGGTCAAACTCATTAACCACATTAATCAATATTCGTTAACTGTGTGTACATTCCACTATAGACTCACAGTTGCACTCTTCTCACTGCAGACATATTTTCTGTGTCCACGGATCTAGACCAATATCGACTAGTTAGTCCTTCACGAGTGTCCGTAACACCAGCTGGGTCAAATTACCGTTTTACCCCTGGGTTACCTCTATTTCCTTAAGTACCAATTCTCCTCTAATGAACAACCTGTTTGTGGTCCAACCATCAAACAGAAAACCCTCTCGTGCCATTGAGAGGGTAGGGCCCTGTGTTCAAGACTCGAAGTAACCACTTAAGGGAACACTCATCTGCTTCCCTGAAGTCGGGAAGGAGTGAATTCCATCTTGTACGATTATGTTCCTAGCTCCCCATTCGGTCTTGTCCCCAAAGTGGTAGGCTTATTGAGTCGGCGTATTGGCCACTCTCACCCATACAAATCAAAGGACAATCTCTC
Source organism: Luffa acutangula (assembly GCA_036850905.1). Taxonomy (NCBI): domain Eukaryota; kingdom Viridiplantae; phylum Streptophyta; class Magnoliopsida; order Cucurbitales; family Cucurbitaceae; genus Luffa; species Luffa acutangula. Next base: position 24,095,574 of record CM072089.1, on the reverse strand, counting down.
ATGAGCAGGAGTCCATAATCAACTCAGGATTAAGACTAAGTTGTCTAGGTCGTCCTAGTGAAATAGAAAACCAACTAGTTAACGGTGTTATAACTAGTGGTTACTATTTCGCGGTCCGGTCTTATGCAAACTCATTGCATAGGATACCCCCACTCGCATGTCTCCTACACGAACGCGTTGGATCGCAGCGTTTGTGTCAAATACAAAGTGGGCCGTATCCATAGTGTCACATGGATAAGGCACCCAGTCTTATCCCTATACTATGACCCTTTAAGCTGTTTCTTGAACAATGATCCCATATGTCACTACATATAGTTCAAGACTCATATTACAACCTCGGATGTCTAGTTTATTGGATTAGGGTTATTATTAGGCAAAGACAAATATAAAATAACTAATAACAATTAATGAAAAAATATATTAATATTTTTTCATTAATATCCGGTCAACGGTTACATTCACTATCTACGAGTTTTAGGGCATAAAACCCAACACTTTGTTGCTCAATACTCCTAAAGGATCCCTCCTCAAGAGTGATTTTATGCATACAAAAAGATGGGCTAATTTCCTGAATATCAGCCAATGTCCAACCTATAGCCTTGCGGTATTGCTGCAGCAATTTTATTAAGGCCTCTTCATGCTCTGGCATTAAATCTGATGCAAGAATAATGGGCAACATCTTACTTTCCCCAAGATACACATACTTTAGATGCTCCGGCAGAGGCTTCAGATCTAAAGTAGGTGCCTCAATCAGGGATGGCTTAATGGGAGGAGCTTTCCTCTGATTTAAATCTAAAGACTAAAAAACATCCTCACACCTAAACAATTCTTTTTCATTTTTTCTATCTAAAGAACAAATTTCAAAATCCTCTACACTAACCTCTCCATGCTTTTCCGAATGCTTATCAGCCGAATCCTGTATTGCTGTCTCAATAACTGTGCTCTCCAGAATCCTGATGAAGGAGCAATCCTCCATTTCGTCTGGATATTTCATGGCTTTAAAGACATTAAATTTTACTTCCTCATTACAGACTCTCATTGTTAATTCCCCTTTTTGAACATCTATTAACGCCCTACCAGTAGTAAAAAATGGACGACCTAGAATAATTAGGACATCTTTATCAGCCTCATAGTCTAAAATAATAAAATCAACTGGAAATATGAACTTATCTACTTTCACTAAGACATCCTCAATTTTACCCTCTGGATATGTGATAGACCTATCAGCTAGTTGGAGTGTAACTGTGGTAGGTCTAGCTTCACCAATACCTAACTTCCAATAGACCGAAAGAGGCATAAGGTTAATGCTTGCGCCTAAATCACAGAGTGCTCTACCTAATTCTTTTCCACCTATAGACACCGGTATGGTAAATGATCCTGGATCCTTAGCCTTGGGGGGTAGCCCGTTGTTAAGAATAGCACTACACTCCTCAGTAAGAGATACAGTTTCAAACTCACATAATCTTTTCTTTTTAGTCAAAATATCCTTAAGAAATTTAGCATAATTAGGCATTTGCTCAATAGCTTCTACTAAAGGGATATTTATATGCAATTGCTTAAGAATCTCTAAAAACTTCTTAAATTGACCATCCTGATTCTTAGGCTTCTGCCTCTGTGGAAAAGGTAGAGGTGGTACATAAGGTGGGGGCGGCACATAAGGTGGTTCCACATCTGGAACAGAACCAGATGCTCCAGCATCGTTATTGCTGCCTCCAGCACCCTGACCAGACTCCAACTCTTTCTCGACAACAACATTATTATTGCTATCACCATCTATAACCTGGGTTTTACTAGGCTCAATTCTTTCTTCTAATGGCTTACCACTCCTAAGAGTTACTGCCTTTACCTGCTCCTTACCTTCCATTCTAGGGTGTTCAGTATCTGATGGAAGTTTCCCTTGAGGCCTTGCCTTCAGCTCATTAGCCAGCTGACCCACTTGCAATTCCAGGGCCCTCATCGAAGCTTGATTACTTTGAATTGCGGCATCTGTGCGAGCCATAAATTCTTTCATCATCGCCTCGAGAGAATTTCCTGAATTCTGCTGAGGCAAAGCCTGCTTATTTTGCCAGGGCATTACCTGCGCTTTAGCAAATCCCGGCTGGTTCATCTTCTGTTGCGCTTGTACGTTATTTCCTTGACCTCCCCATGAGAAGTTGGGGTGGTTGCGCCAACCTGGATTATAGAAGTTAGAATAAGGGTTGTTCCTCTGATTACCTACAAAAAACACAGAAGCTGGATTGCTGGGGCAAAACTCGTAGTTGTGGTCTTCACCACAATAGACACATGCTTCGTCCGTGACTTGGTTCACCACTGCCGCAGCAGGCTCCATAGCTGGTGGCTGCTGATGACTAATCACTGTCACATTCTTAAGAGCGTTAGCAATCATAGCAAGATCAGCCCTAATGGTGGACACACCATCAACTTCTAATACACTCCTAACTTTCTTGAAAAAGAATACTTTGACTAATAGAAATAAATTTCTTGAAAAAGAAAATGAGGATCTCAAATCTTTATCTTGTGAATTAAAAAATGAATTGAATGATTTGAGAAACAAGAATGAGAAAATTGAATCTTTTTCTTTGGAATTAAAAGATAAAATTGCTAGTTTGAAAAATGAAATTGCTATTTTGGAAACTAGCAATACATCTTTAGAAAAAGAGAAAATTTCCTTTATTGGCAAAGTTAAATTTCTTGAGCATGATAGTTGTGAAAAAGATAATTTGATTAAATTACTCAAAGAAAAGGAATTGAGTGCTTTGCAAGATCTTGATAAGGCTAAAGAATCTATTAAAAAAATTGACAATAGGTGCTCAAAGATTAGATAAGATAATTGAAGTAGGCAAGCCCTTTGATGATAAAAGAGGTTTAGGCTATATTGATGAATGTTCTATTCCTTCAAGTTCTAAAACTATCTTTGTTAAAGCATCTTCTAATATGCCTAAGCTTAACATGCCAAAGGTTGTGCCTAAGAATGCTAAAGCTAGTTTTATACCTATTTGTCATCATTGTGGTGTTGAAGGTCACATTAGACCTAAATGCTTTAAATTGAAATATGCTCAAACTATTCATTGTGCATCTAATCTTGTTGAATCCAAATTTGTGCCAAAGCATGAAAATGGTAGAAATATACATGGAAATTCAAAATTTGTACCTAGACAATTTCATGCTAGCTCAAAATTGACTCATAATGAGAAATTTGTGAATAAGCATGGAAATGATAGAAATATGCATGTAAAATTCAATATTGTGCCTAAACATGCTTATGCTAGAACTAATTTTTTGCATAATGCTAAATTATTGCCTAAGCACGTTCATGCAAAATCTAAATGTGTGCATAGTACTAAGTTTGTACATAGGCATGGAAATGTTAGAGATATGAATGTAAAGTCTACATTTATACCTACATGTCATTATTGTGGAGTTAAAGGTCATATTAGACCAAATTGTTTTAAATTGAAAAATGCTCCAAGGAAGAATTTCTTAAACAATAATATTGTGCAAAATCAAATTATTAAGAAAAAATTCTTGTCTAAAAATTGTGGCAAAATTGATAATAAATTTGATATTTGTTGTTTGCCAAAAATGAATGCTAAAAGTGTTGGAACAAATTTGAAATGGGTTCCAAAATCAATGCTCACTAACAATGAAGGACCCAAGAAATGGGTACCAAGATCTTTTGGTTGAGCCTTGTCTTTGTAGGTGTGATTTCAATAAGCAAGTGGTTGCTTTGGTCTTATAATTTGGAAATAAGCCTCATTGGAGCAACTTAGTGGCTTTGCTCGAGCACATCAAGGAAAATGACTTTTTCGGTAATTTTGTATTTTATTGATAGTTTATTATTTTATTGATATGGAAATTGTATCTTCTTGATGGGTTAGAGAGTGAAATATCGGTTTCTTGAATTGTGTTGATTAGATTAAATGTCCATGAGATACTTGAGAATATTATTGGCATTTATGTGTATTGTTTGAATATTTATGGATTAGTGGATTAATGCTCTTGAAAATTTTTTGTAGAATGTTCTTGAGATTTATCCATAATCTTTATTGCTTTTTATTTAAATTTGGATTATATGCCATGAGAAATTATTGAATATATATTTTGACATATTTTGCATGATATTAGATTATTGGTTTTTAATGTTGATATTTATCAAATTTATTGGTCAATGATTTGTCAAAATATTGAAAATATGAATTATTGTTATTGATGGATGTATGTTGTTTTTGAATAGTTTGATTAAATGCTTTTTTGCCGTGAACTATTTGTTTTCTATAAAAATCAATTTCAAAATTGTGTTTTTTTTAAAAGTTGATTGTTTTTAAATTTTGTTTGAAAATAGTTGTTGAATTCTTTTTCATAGGGAGAGTATATATGAAATTAATTTATACTCTAAAATTTTGTTAGCATGTTGCTTTAAAGTGCTAACTTAATTTTTGTGATTTTCTTTGTTCATATTTGATCGATATATTTTTTTCATAGATCGTGGTTAACCTATGATCAACCACAATTGGTATCAATTTGTTTCTATTATGATGTTTCTTGCCTATACTTGATTGATTTTTTTTTTTACATGAGTTGGGGTGGACCTATGCACAAAAACAATTGGTATTAGTGTTTATTTAGTTAATCTTTTTATGGTATTATTTGCATATGTTTATTTGATAAATTCTTATTAAGTGGCCTATGTGATGATATGCTTGTTTTATAACATTTCATATTTTGGTATCATGATGATGCTTTTAAATGTTGCTTGGATTTGATAAGTTGACAAGTTGATTCTTTTAAGATTAATTTGTCTATGTATCCTTTGTGTATGAAAATTTTGTTTATGTGCATAACCACGAGTATTAAATTTCTATTTGGAATTTTACTTCACTTATGCCATATTTTCTCGAATGAAAATTTTGTTAAATTGATCGATGACGTGCATGAAATAGATTGATCAAACATGATATTGTATCTTGTGCAAAATTGTTTGAATATCTTTGTTTGTGTTCATCTCTTTGATATTTATTAATTCTTTTTAAATAAGAGAATGCATGTTTTTAGGGGGAGTTGTTCTATTTATATGATTTTCATGATATTGCTTTTTATTCTTCCTTATGTGAAAATTATAACTAAAATATTTTCTAAGTATATGTTTAGTAAGTTTGAAGTGAATATGTTGAGAGAAGTTACTAAAAGACAAGTTCATTGAAGGTAATTTTGCAAAAACTTCTATGAGTACATCCACCAAACTTGACAAGAAGATGAAAAGGTAAAACTTATTGTTGTTAAAACTTATCAAGGTATGTTCAGAACTTTACTCCTCTTATGCATATTGTTTATCTACATAGGGGGAGTAAGTAATCTTTGAAGTAAAATTTTATTTCAGAATTTCTTATAATTAATGCTTCTTGATTTTCTTGATAAATCTTTTAGAAGGCATTTTGATAGGGGGAGATATGGAAAACATGTGTTAATATTCTTAGGGGGAGTTGTGCTAAAGTTCTATGTTCATGTTTTTTAAGGGAATCATTTATGTGGTTCTAAATTTTTCTTAATTATGCTTTTTGATGATTCCAAAGGGGGAGAAGTTTAAGAAAAATATGCTACAAATTTGCTATAAAATTTTCATGATTGTATTAATTAGGGGGAGAATTAATTTTTGAGTGAATTTCAAGAATGATCATTATGGCGATATGTTGGACTTCATATTGAAATTATCCCTTGATATATGTGCTACCTATGGTTTATATGAATTTCAAGTTATTTTTCTTGTATGGTTTGTCATCATCAAAAAGGGGGAGATTGTTGGCTTTTTGGCCCTTAATCTCAAATTAATTAATTAATCAATGTTTTGATGATAACAAACCCAATTTTTAATTACTGAAAATTTTAGTGTTTTAATGTGCCCATAGCATAGAGCTCGGAACAACGATTCCAACGCCTCTTGAATCATTCAAATCGGAGCTAAAACGAAGAAGTTATAGCCGAAACAAGCTTTAACGAAAAATACTGGTGGCGATGACATGGCGGCCAAGTCAGCAACAATGGACCAATCCGGCGCTGACACGTGGAGCAAGGGAAGAGTGACACATGAGCTGGTTATTTAATTATATAAGTATATTATTAAAAATATATGTGTGTCAAACGGTTTTAAATTTAAAAAAAAAAAAATCTGACAACTTTTATATGTTGCCGTTGGAAACATATATATATATATATATATATATATATATATATATATATAATTTTATTATTATTATTATTATTATTATTATTATTATTATATATGTTTCAAACCCTTTTTTCGTTGGAAGAAGTTTTGATTCTTAAAATTATTTTATATTTTATATTTATTTTTACTTTTAATTACTTTTAATCTCCACCCTTTATTTTCTTTAACTTCAAATCCAATGGTTCAAATTAAGCTCAATTTCAAAAATCTTTCAACTTCATCTCCTCCCTATTTATACCCTCATTCTCTCACAAAAACAACAACAATTATTCTCTCTAAATTCTCTCCAACTTTCTACATGTTTCTCCTCTCCAATCCTTCAATGTTGATTTAAATTTATTGTGAGATTTTATTTCGAGAGATTCTTGAGCTATTCAATTTTATTTTTCTTAGCCATTTGAGGACATTAATTTGTAAGAATTTTTTTTACAAATTTGTGAGCAAAAATTTGTATATCTACTCTTTTGAGAGAGTTTGTAAGATTGTATTCAAATTTCCAAATCTTGTAAGGGTTGCTCTTGAGCCCGAAAAAGAGCGGTTGTAACGGTTTGATCCTAAACCGTGGAAATGATCGGGTTTGTTCTTGCTCCTGCAAAAAGAACATTGTACCGGTTGGACTCTAAGTCGTGGAAAGAGTCGTGTTCTTGAATCGAATACTCAAGAGGAGCTTGGGGAGTGGAGTAGGCCGTTTGCCGAACCACTATAAATTTCCGGTGTTATTTTCTCTAACCCTCCACTATTTAATTTTTGCAATTAATTTTCTTTATCGTTATTTGCATGAAATTAATTCCTATAATTTATTGTTAATGTTTATGAACAATATTTACATTTGGAATTATTCGTTGTACTTGAAACATATTTCTAATTTGTTGATCAATTTGTGTTAAAATTAATTATTTGTAAAAAGTTCACTTATTTGTTTAAATTGGGCCCACCGTAGTAAAAAAATTTATAAAATTTAATTAAACCCTATTCACCCCCCTCTAGGGTTGTCATACCGATCCAACATGAACAAGGGGCCCCACCCTCTCATTGGCCCGAGAGGGATCTTGTTTAATGGTTGGACCATGAACAAAATTGTTCATTAGAGGACCAATGGACTTAAGGAACTAAGATGTGCTATAGGGGTAAAACGAACTATTGACCTATCTATAGTAACGAACAACCTGTAAAGGATTGACTTACTAATCATGGTTACATCGAGTGGACACAAATATATCTACTGTGAGGGGAGTTCAACTATTAGGCTATAATGGAGTGTCCCGGTAGTTAACGGATGTTGGTTGACTAGGTTAAAAGAGTTTGGCTAGTTTAACCTCGTACCATTGGAGCCCATGATTTGTAGGTCCATTAGGTCCCCTTGCTAGCTCGAGACAAACCTTTAGAACAATATGATGGATAAAATATGAATTGCTATAGTTCATGTTGAGAAATATGAGTAGAGGTGATATGTGTTGTTGATACGTCGGGTTTTTGTGAAAACCGTTATGGTGAGTATTTAATATTTAAATATGATTTAAATACCGATAACATGAATAGGGATTCATGATTGAAAATAACATTTAGGAAATGTTAGGGATTGGTGGAAAAATATTAATTTAATATTTGATATAAAATTAATAATTAATTAATTATTTAATAATTATTTTAAATTACTTTTGAATTAATTTAAAATTGAAAAATTGAAATTTAATTTTAATTTTTCAGATTATTAAAGTTCAAATAATTATCCAACTTATTATGGATAATTATGGATTTAATTAAATTAAAAAAGGATTGAATTTTTGGGGGTGGGAGTGTGGTGACTAACCATGTGCTCACCCCAAATTGGACTCCAAAATTCCCACTAATCTTTGGTTAATTGAGTGTCAATTGCTGGAGCATTCTTGCATCTCTAATCCCTCTATAAAAGACAAGGAGATGGTTGAAGAAATGATGCTTGAAACATAGAGAAATGCTGCCAAATTGAAAACTCACCAAAACACACCTTGGAAGCTTGTTCTTCATACTTTCTCTCTCAAATTCCATCACTTGAGGATCCCACAATCCGTTCTAAAGGCTTGAGGGTAGCGAGGAAGATCCTTTGGCGGTTCGTGATTCGTTGGTGAAGAAAAACAACAAAGAAATCCAACCAATTCTCCATTGATTCAAGGTTGGTAAAATATACTCTGTTTTTCTTCTTCTTGGACAACATGCAAAGTATGATCAAATTGAACACATTATGTGTCTAAGATCCAAAATTGCTACCGCTTTTTAGATATTAACACCTTCAGTAATGACATTTCTATCGACATTGACAACTCCCTCGATATCGACATTTGGAACCCGAATTGAGTTTTTTTCCCCTTAAAATTTAAGGATTAAATAAATAAAGTTTCTTTAAAAAAAAATATTAAATAAATAAAGGGATAATTGTAATGGGTGGCAACATGAAGGTAAATAATAGCAAATATAGCAATTTTTAAAAATATTTGCAAATATGGCAAAATTTTTGAATTAATTTTTTATATTCCCGAATTGCCCTTGGCGCACATCTTCTTCCTCCTCATCAGTTTTTTTTTTTTTTTTTTTTTTTTTTTTTGATAGAAAGTTTTTCTACTACTGATAGATTCTATCAGTGGTAGAAAAATTTTCTATCACTGATAGAATAAAGTTTCTATCACTGATAGATTCTATCAGTGGTAGAAACATTTTCTATCAGTGATAGAAGATTTCTATCACTAATAGAATAAAGTTTCTATAACTACTTTCTATCAGTGATAGAAAAACTGATTGGCGCGTGCATCTTATTCTTCCTCGTCAATTATATATATATATATTGATAGAAATCTTCTATGATAGAAAGTCTTTCTGTCACTGATAGATTCTATCAGTGGCAGAAAAAATTTCTATCAGTGATAGAAAATTTCTATCACCAATAGAATAAAGTTTCTATCACTGGTATTTCTATCACTGATAGATTATATCAGTGGTAGAAACATTTTCTATCAGTGATAGAAAGTTTCTATCAAGAATAAAGTTTCTATCAGTGATAGAAGATTTATATCACTGATAGAAACTTTTTCTATCACTGATAGAATCTGATTGAAAAACTGATTGGCGCGTGCATCTTCTTCTTCCTCATCATTTTTTTTATATATATTGACAGAAATCTTCTATGATAGAAAGTCTTTCTATTACTAATAGATTCTATCAGTGATAGAACATTCTATTAGTGATAGAAGATTTCTATCACTGATAGAAGTGATAGAAAATCTTTATATCATTGATAGAAATCTTCTATCAGTGTAGAAAATTTTTCTATAGAAAAATACATATCATTGATAGAAATCTTTGATAGAAAATTTGTATTACTGATAGAATCTATCAGTGATAGAAAAACTTTCTATCAGATAGAAAATCTGGAGGGGTATTTTAGTAAATGCAACATGCAGAACATCAGATTTTGCCATTTTTGCAATTTTTTTTATGGATTGCTAGATTTGCAATTATTTTGGTCCATATTGCTATCCTTGCAACTGACCCTAAATAAAGTCTTTTAGCCCGCCGAATGGCATTTTTGAAAATAAATTTACAACTCTCTCCTTCCATTTTCTTCTCAAATCCTACTCGCCTTTTTCTTTTCATCTCACTCTCTCTGCGCCATTTTCAGACCCTCTCCACCGTTCCCCCTCTCTCTTTCTCGCCGCCTCTCCCCCCTTCTTCTTTACCTCTCTCTCTCCGCCGATCTCCCGTCCGCCGTTCGTCTATCGCCGCCGTTCATCCTTGCCGCTGCAGCTTCTTCTTCGTCTGCCCTTCTCCGGCAAAACCCTAGTATCCCCAGACCCTAGGCTGAAGAGGGTAAATCTTAAGACGACAAAATGAGGATTATGATAAAAGGTGGTGTGTGGAAGAACACGGAAGATGAGATCCTTAAAGCTGCGGTTATGAAATATGGGAAAAACCAGTGGGCTCGAATCTCGTCGCTTCTTGTTCGGAAATCTGCTAAGCAGTGTAAGGCTCGCTGGTATGAGTGGCTTGACCCCTCCATTAAAAAGGTACTTTTCTTTCTCTCTTTTCACTTGTTTTTAATTTTTCCTTTTTCTTTTGCTGTTTTTGTACCTGGGTACTGGAAAGTGGAGTGGAGCTGTGGGTGGAACGAGTTTTAGTCTCAGTTTGGTTTAGAATAAATGGTTTAGATATGGGAAATCTATGTTGGCTGTATTTTTTTTTTTTTTTTGAAATAATGTTGCCTGTAATTTAATTTACGATTGAAAATAAAGGAGACAGATGGAATGAGAATTGAGAGGAAATAGAGGACTTAGGCCTTTCCGATATTCTTTCAGTAAGTAGGGTGGTAATTGGATACCATCTAGTGCTATGCAGTTAGGATGTTTGAGAATGAAACTGTCATGCTTCAGAGCAAAATTGATTTCCTTATTTCCCTTCGGTTTTTTGTTGATATGGTGAAAGAGGCTAAGAAAAGTTAATGTGGGAGAAAAGCCCAAGGAAAGTCAGTGTCTTGGCGTGGATTGTGCTTAATTTCTTCGGAAAAATTAATTTGGGAGAAAGAATTTTGAAAGAAGAGACGAATGTACTGGTGGGGGGGGGGGGGGGGGGGGGGGAGTGCGTTTTCATCATGGAATGATAATGACAATTAAATTTAATACTTGATAATCAGAGATTTTTTTTAGATTAGTTGGATTTTGTCACTACTCCTTTGAAGCTTGGTATGGTTTGATTGTCAAATTGTCCAGGTCTCCTGTTTTTTGTGCTTTCATTTCCCTCGTGTTGCAATCTGGAAAGTCACCTCAATTTCTTTGTTGTGGTAGGTTCTTTGGACTGACCATTTGATTTCCATGATTACTTTAGACTGAGTGGACAAGAGAGGAGGATGAGAAACTACTCCATCTTGCTAAGCTCATGCCAACCCAGTGGAGAACTATTGCACCAATTGTTGGGCGTACTCCATCCCAGTGCCTCGAGCGGTATGAGAAGCTTCTTGATGCTGCTTGTGTTAAGGATGAGAATTACGAACCAGGAGATGACCCAAGAAAATTGCGTCCTGGAGAAATTGACCCAAACCCAGAATCAAAGCCTGCACGTCCGGATCCAGTTGACATGGACGAAGATGAAAAGGAAATGCTTTCTGAAGCACGAGCAAGGTTAGCAAATACCAGGGGAAAGAAGGCAAAAAGGAAAGCCAGGGAGAAACAACTTGAAGAGGCCAGGAGGCTTGCTTCCCTACAAAAAAGAAGAGAGCTTAAAGCTGCAGGGATTGATACTCGACAACGAAAGAGAAAGAGGAAAGGAATAGATTACAATGCTGAAATTCCTTTTGAGAAAAGGCCTCCTCCAGGATTTTTTGATGTTGGTGAAGAAGATAGACCAGTGGAACAGCCGAAATTTCCAACAACAATTGAAGAACTTGAAGGAAAAAGAAGGATTGACGTAGAAGCTCAATTAAGAAAGCAAGATATTGCAAAGAATAAAATTGCTCAGAGGCAAGATGCTCCATCTGCTGTACTGCAAGCAAATAAGCTGAATGACCCAGAAATGGTGAGGAAAAGATCTAAACTTATGCTTCCTGCTCCTCAAATTTCAGACCATGAATTGGAGGAAATTGCAAAGATGGGATATGCCAGTGATCTTCTTGCTGGTAACGAAGAACTTGCAGAAGGAAGTGGTGCTACACGAGCTCTGCTTGCAAATTATGCACAGACACCACGACAAGGAATGACACCTTTTCGAACTCCCCAAAGGACGCCGGCTGGGAAGGGTGATGCTATAATGATGGAGGCAGAAAACCTTGCTAGGCTGAGAGAATCTCAGACCCCATTATTGGGAGGAGAGAATCCAGAGCTGCATCCTTCAGATTTTTCAGGGGTCACCCCAAGGAAAAAGGAGATTCAAACACCAAATCCTATGCTAACACCTTCAGCAACTCCTGGTGGCGTCGGTCTCACTCCTCGTAGTGGCATGACACCAGCTAGGGATGCTTACTCGTTTGGCATGACTCCAAAAGGAACACCTATTAGAGATGAGTTACATATCAATGAAGATATGGACACACATGATAGTGCAAAACTTGAGTCTCAAAGACAAGCTGATTTGAGGAGAAATCTTAGCCTAGGGTTGGGCAATCTTCCACAGCCTAAGAATGAGTACCAGGTAGTTATGCAACCAATTCCAGAAGACAAAGAAGAACCAGAGGAGATGATTGAAGAGGACATGTCTGACAGGATTGCTAGAGAACGAGCTGAGGAAGAAGCAAGGCAGCAGGCTTTGCTTAGGAAAAGATCAAAAGTGCTACAGAGGGAGCTTCCACGGCCTCCTACTGCTTCTTTGGAGCTTATTAGAAATTCTTTGATGAGAGCTGATGGAGACAAGAGTTCATTCGTTCCACCTACCCCTATTGAGCAGGCTGATGAATTGATAAGAAAGGAACTTCTTGCTTTATTAGAGCATGATAATGCGAAGTACCCAATTGACGAAAAGGTCAACAAGGAGAAAAAGAAAGGTTCCAAGCGCACTGGAAATGGACCTACTGCAGCCATCCCCTCAATAGATGATTTTGAAGAAACTGAGATGGAAGAGGTAAACTTCTCCCAACCATTGTTTAATGTTCAATTTGTAATTTTCTTACCATTATATCTTGTTTAGGGCAGCCAATTTTGTGTTATTTTTTTTTTAAGGAGCTTGCTTGATTGGAGGTATTTTCTTTTAGATTGTAAAATTTAATCTGTTATACATACATAAAATTGAATTTATGTTTTTATTTTCTTTGTAAAAATTCTGTGGAAGGCCAAATAAAATATATTTACCTTTGAACATAGTTTCCATGAGGATGATGTTTTATCAATCCCTATTATTTAGCTCATGCCATTAGATTAGCTACTTTACATGTACTATTGGATTCTGTTTATTGGGCGTAGCCACTAGTGGTAGCCGAGGGTTTTAGCTCTTCTTTTAGTATATTTTCCCCAGTATATCCAAGCTGTATGAAGATTAGTAATTTCTATTAGAACCAATGTTTTAAAAGGCTATTGAGGCTTACGCCTTGAGGCTTGCCTCGAGGCAAATTTCTAACTTTTAGCCTCGAGACTTACGCCTTCTTTGGACCATAAGAGGCTTACGCCTTTATAAAAACACATTGAGGCTTAAAGTCTCTACGCCTCATATAATGGTTAGAAGAATAGTATTAATTTTCCCATTCTTTAAAAATATAAAGGTTTGAGTTACAATTTAAAATATTACTACTTTTACCACTTAGGCTCTAAAAACGTTGAAAATAAAAATTTATAGAATAAATCAATCGTATAAGTGATAATAGTAATGATGTTAAAGATATATTTGTAGAGTTCAAGGGGTGACTTTTTCATTCTAAAAAAAAGGGGGTGACTTTTTCTATACTTTTATATAAGTATTATGTTTAGCATTACTTGTTCACACAAATTTAGGATTTATGTAATGTTTTTAATTAAAGTTGAGGCTTACGCCTCACACTGCCTCGAGGCTTGCGCCTCGCCTCTTCAAGAGGAAAAGCCTCGAGGCCGCCTTTAGCCTTTTAAAACATTGATTAGAACTATTGAGGCGGGTTTCGATGGTAGGGTGTCACTGATATCATGGAGGAAGCTGAGGAATGTGAGTACACATTTGTTGTGCCAGTGTAGATTTTAGTGATGGTGGTACTGTGGTAGTTAAGTTGCCAGTTGCAGCTTTTGGGTGTTTAAACTGCCGGCCTTGTATTAAAAAGAATGAAGATGGACAAAATAATCCAGTTCATAGCCCGTTTGTATCTTGCACTCTATTTTATAGATTTTAAATATTTATATTCGGATATGTAGGAGAATTTCTATTTCGGAGTTAAAATGTTTTTTATTTTGCTATATTGTTCATGGATGAAAAGTTTATATACTTGAAAGAAAGCTATCAAACAGTTAGTGTTAATTAATTGTTTAATAATAATAATAATAATTAATCCAAATTGATTTGATTAATATCATAATATGCTTTTTATTTGATCAATCTATTTATTTATTTTTGAGTTCAACCATACATGGGGTTGGAGGATTGAAACTTTTAATATCTTGGTCGAGGGCCTATGCTATGTCTTTAACCAGTTGAACATAGTTCAACTTGGTTTATATAATCAATTTATTAAAGTTACTAAAAACTTAAAATTGACACTCAAATTATATACTGAAGTCTAATTAAATTTAACTAGCATGATTTTTTTTAATTAATTAAAAACATAAATGCTAACTAATTAATTACTAGTAAAATTTAGTATGGAATAATGAATATTAATATGAACTATTAATTAATTCAGAGGTAGTCATAAAAATTAGTTAGTATTGAACAATATATTAGCTTGATTAATTTATAGTTAAGTAAAACTAATTACTAAGTATTAGATTTTCTCATTGTCTATTATTCATTCTCTAGGAGCAAAAATCCTATCTATTGGTCCGTTTCTAGATTCTACGCTTCTCTTTGAGATTTGATTACGAAGTTATTTTGGTTTTTTGTTATTTTGGTCTCTTGTTAACTTTTGATCCTTTGGTCTCTGTGGATGGGTTTTGAAACAGGCTGATTATTTGATAAAGGAAGAGGCTCGGTATCTGTGTGTTGCAATGGGGCATGAAAATGAATCCTTAGATGAATTTGTGGAAGCTCACAAAACCTGCTTGAGTGATCTTATGTACTTCCCCACTAGAAATGCTTATGGACTTTCCAGCGTTGCTGGAAACCATGAGAAACTAGCTGCCCTGCAGGATGAATTTGAGTATGTTAAAAAGAAAATGGACGATGATACTGAGAAGGCTGTCCGGCTGGAGAAGAAGGTTAAAGTTCTCACACATGGCTATGAGGTATATATTATTATTGGAGTTATCACGTTTATGGCATCAAACTTCTTTTTTTTTTTTTGTTTTCTTTGGTTTATTTTAATTCTTTATCTTGTTCTTTATTTATTTTTAATTTTTTGTCCTTGCTGGAAAATATTTTCCTTTTGACAATTGGCAGATATGCTTGGCTAATATTTCTTGGCCATTTGTTTCATTTTCATAACCGGAAGATTCTGAACCTTGTAGCTGGAGACTTTGCACTGAAATATGCATTCCTCTTAAGAGAACGTCAATGTTTTGCATATTTTTGGAATTCCTCTTCCTTTTGTAAATGTTTCAGTGTCATGCTTTAGTAGATTCTAAATCCCATGTTATTTTTAATAAGAAATGAAACTTTTATCAGTCTCTTTCCATTTCACCAATCTTTTATTTCTATCAAATGTTTTGGGATATGGCAATGATCTATAAATAGCCAAAAAAGGGACTAGGTTTTGAATACTTGATATAGAAACCATTGGGGATTAGAGAAAAACTCTATTTTGTGAAATAGAAATGGCTAGACAGTATGAAGTCCGTTTTGATTGAGGACTAAATGGAGGCAAAAGAATGAATTTAATTCCAAATGTGTTGATATTTGATATTTCTATTTTTTCCTTAATACTTCTGTTTTTGGGCCTCCAATTCTCCCATAAGTTGGCCAAAAATATGTACAACCCAAAGTGATCATGTTTAGAAGTTGTGAAATATGAGAAGCCTTCTCAATGGAGAGTCAATACTATATAGACTTTGAATTTTTGTGCTCCTTTACAGCTTCTGAATCATTAATGAAAAGTTCTATTTCTTGTTTTAAAACAAATGGGTTTGGAGTGAGACATGTAGTTTGGGGTTGGAAAGGTTTAAGTGGAAACAAGTGAGATCTTAGGAGGAGGTGTAGTCTCTTGTTAGGCTTAATGCCTCTAACTCGGGCCTCAGTTTCCAAGGACTTTTGTAATTATGCGTTAGGTCTTTTGGTTTGAACTGGAAGCCTTTTTCGTATAGTTAGTGTGGCTTTGCTTGGTGGGCTTTTTTTTAAAATGTCTTTCTTGTTTTCTTTAATTTTTTTTCTCAATGAAAGTAGGTTTCTCATTAAAAAAATCTCTTTAGGTTTTTGTTGCTCACTTACAAATCAAGAAGTGGTGGAGTTAGCTTCTCTGCTCTCCATTATTCTTCATCTTCTGTGCTATGGGAGGAGTGACTATTTGGGTTTGGATCCTTGATCCTTGACTGGGTTTCTCTTGCAGAACTTTTTTCTCTACATCTTGTGTTCCACTTCTTCCTAGATTGCCTCAGCATTTTCCTCTCGTTAGAAAGGTTAGGATCCCCGGAAAAGTGAAGTTATTCACCTGGCAGGTGTTGCACGGGAGAGTGAACACCTTGGCTCGTATCTAGAGACATTCGTCCTTGGTGCTGCGTTCTCAATGGTGCCTTTTTTTATAGGAGGCAAGAGGAGGACATTGATTATTGGTTGTTGGATTGCAGTTACTTATTCCCTCTGGAGTCCGTGCTTAAGTACTTTTGGTCTCTGCTTAGCTTGGAGTAGAGGCTATGGATCTATGATTGATGAGGATTGAGGAGGTGCTCCTGAATTCTCTCTCCTCCACAATAAAGGCAAAATTTTTTGGGAAACTTTTTGTTTTGCAGCTTTGTGGGGGATTTGGTTGGAGTCGAGGAACAACGTGATCTTAAGAGGGGTGGAGAGATCTTGGGAGGAAGTTTGGGAGGTTGTTAGGTTTAATGCTTCCTTGGGGAGTCCATCCATCAGACTTTTTGTAATTAATTTATCAACTTGGTTTCGTTCTTTTAGATTGGAATCTATTATTGTAGTTAGTTGTGGGATTCCTTCTGTGGGTTTGTTTTTTGTATGCACTTGTACAATTCTTACTTAATGAAAAATTGGTTTCTTACCAAAAGAGAAATATATGTGTTAAATATGAACTGGGGGGGGGGGGCTGTATGGAAAGAACGAAATGGAAGAGTCTTTAATAATAAAGGTATTGGGAGGAAACAATAGAAACGGCTGAAATTCAACTGTGCACTTTTTCCTTGTCTCATTGGAATTATTCAACATGTGTGTTAAATATGAACTGGGGGGCGTTTTTTGCAGAGCATAGTGGGTATCCTCGTTATATTCTAGTTGGCCTTTCATTTGCATCATGCTAACTACTCTTGTTTGGGTCCTTTTTGTAGAACCTTCCATCAAACCAATGAAAAAAAATTCGTGTTTCTCATACAGCTTATGATCTATACTCAAGTTTTTTTGAAAGATATGGAAACACAATTAATCTTTAAAAAGTGGCATATTTCCTTTTCTCACGAGTTCATTTCCAATTCACCCATTTCTTGCTAAAGCCTCCTCATTTCATAAGCTCTCCATTTTTCTCATTGTCCCCTTTTCTTGTGTTGGTGCATGACGTGGTCGAGAATGTGTGTTGGAAGGGTTTAGATTGGTTAAGGAGAGATAGAGGTTATGGAGAGGGGGGAACTCTCTAATTTTCCCCATGGTATGTACCCACTGCTTGGATAAACAAAAAGTGATTTTTTCATCCAGTTATGCGTTATGTATGGATATAATAATCTATTCCTAGGAGAATGAATTTCTGTAGAAATGTTGAGGAAGTATGGTTAGTCCCAAAATGGGCAGTGGGTGAATTTGAGAAGAATTTGTGATCTTTTTATGTGAGGGGAAGGCGGCTAAGTGAATTTGGAGTCATGGAATCATGTTACTCAGAGGTATTTGCGGACAAGAAGAGCGTAGTTGGTTCACAATATTGTCAAAGTATGGAAAATGTTCCAGTCTGTCGAGTTATATGTTAAATCTATGACAGTTATTCAAAGAAAATATTGGATCATGTGACTGAGCTTGATCAATTCTAGAACATTACTTGAGACAGATTTGATTTAGTAGATCTTGGATTCTTGATTCTAAGACTAGTTTCTTCCGAGTTTTCTTTTTTATAATTTGTTTAATAGTTCTTCCTAGCTTCTTGCTGTTTCCCATAGAATTTAATGCTGATAGTCCTTAAGAGTGGGCAATATACTTCCAAGACACTTTTGCAAGGAAGAAAAAGAATTGATATGTTTTATTTATCTGACGTGTATTATGTTGATGTGAAATGAATCTATTAATCCCTGTTCTATGTTGTAAATTTTCTCTGTTGCGTGTTGCCTGAATATGTATTGCTGTTATTTCATTGGACTTTGTTTGGTGGACAATGGACATTGTGAAAAGAAAAAGAAACCCCTGTGACTGTTTTACTTTGTTGATATGGTTAAGAATGGAATCTACAACATTTTCTACCATGAGTTTGAAGAACCTCAGTGTTTACTTGGAACAAGGAAAAAATAAGTAATGGCTACTTCTAGGGTGCTTAAGTTAGAATGACGTACCAACGATTTTTTTCTTTTTAGGGTATAGTTGATTTGTGTTTTTATAATTCAGTGATCTGAGGATTTTTCAAGACAAAATTTTAGCTTGAAGGGAGTGGTTTGATTTAGCTAAGTTCAAGTCTTCCCGTTGGAGTCCGTTGTCACATTTGTTTGATCATTACTATTTCAACCAAATTTGTCTTAATCCTGATGTGTGTTTATATTCCCTTGTTAGGTGCTGCTTTTTAATTTTTGTTATTCTTTTCTCTTCCCTAGAGAGATTATATCATTGAACATTTTCAGTTTCTTTTCATTAACATCACTGAAAGGTTTCATATCTTGTTTTTTTTAAAAAATAATTTCATTAATGCCGGACATGTTCATAAGTCTGCAGCGACACCAAGAAACAATGTTGGGATGTGTTATAAGAGTTCAGATATTTGATTTATAGTGTTTGTTTCCTGTAATGTTCCTGAAGAACTACAGAGTAGATTAGAAAACCTTGTGAAATTCGGAAATCTAATTTGTTTTTTTGTTAACATTTCAGACACGGTCAAAACAAAGCCTTTGGCCACAAATTGAGGCGACTTTCAAGCAGATGGACACTGCAGCAACGGAGCTTGAGTGCTTCGAAGCTCTTCAAAAACAAGAGCTGTCAGCTGCTTCGCACAGGATTAGTGGTATCTGGGAGGAGGTTCAGAAACAAAAAGAGCTGGAGAGAACTCTGCAGCTACGTTATGGTAACCTGTTGGCGGACTTGGAAAAGATGCAGAAAGTCATGGATGAGCGCAAGGCACAAGCACAAAAGGAAGAAAAAATCGCAGCAGAGAATCGTGCTCTTCAGTTGGCTGAGGCTGAGGCTAATCAAACTGTTGGAGAAAATGCTGATAGTTCTGAACCTATGCCCGCATTAGCAGTTGATCAGGAAAACTCTGCCTCATCTCCCAATGAATTAACAGGTGAACAAGCGAACTCATCCATGGGACATAAACATGAAACTTCTAATGCCATGGATATTGACGCAGAAGCAGAAAATGCAGCGACGAGCTCGGATGTTGGCTTATCTGATAACAAACTACCTTCTGCAGCAGAAGAGAATGCATCATTGCATGACAATGGTTTAGAAGATTCTGATAAAAGTCAAACCATTGATGTTCCTACTCCAGAACTCTCAGGCCCTTCTGCAAATGGCAACCCAGAAGTGACCGTTGCAGTGGAAAATAAAAGCAACGATTCGGTTGATGAAGCAGCTACAGAAAATGCCGAATTTAGTACCGATATTGTTGAGGAAGTCAAAGATGTTGAAACTCAGCAGCCTGTGATTGAAGCTGGAAACTCAGATATGAATTCAACTAATCTGGATTCGGGTGCACCTGTATCTTCTAATGAGGATGGTCCTGCCAATAATGATAACATGGAAGTCCCTCGTGGCGAAGGGGAAGCAACGGAATCGAATGCCTAGATGATGTAGATGATTCAGATTGTTTTGCGGCTTGTTTGGTGGGAAAAGAGAGAGAGAAAGAAAGAGTTGTTGATTCCATGAAATAGTGTTATATTAACGAACGGATTCAATGTAAGAAGAGAGCTGGGTTAGACCTCCAGAGGGGTTGAGATCTGAATTCCCATTGGAAGGCTACTTCTTGCAAGTGTATCTCTCAAGGCAAGAGATGATGTGCTGAAACAACCCCCTTATGATGATGCACAAGATTTGTATTGCTTCTTTTTGTAGGATTTTCTTTTAAGAAATATTTTATTAAAGCTTTATATGCAAGAGTATTGATGACATTTCACTGGTTTAATTCTATCATACTGTCCCCTGTCCCAAGTCCCTCATTTTATTAGGTCAAAACACACATGTGAAGGGTGTTGGGAATGAGTCTCTTCTCAATTAAATCCTTTTAAGGGAGGGGGTGTTTGGTTCAATGTTTTGAGTACGGGTTAGCTCAATCAAATTCATTTTTGGTTGATTTGCTAGGACATTATATTCTACCTTCTATTCCCTAGGTTGTAGTATTCTATTCTTGTACTCTATTTTTATTCTCTAGGTTTACTAGTGTTCTATATTCTAGATTTGCTATGGTCACTTCTCTTTCCAAATGCTTTACTTTTTAATGCTTTACTTTTTAATGAAACATGTAAATTAAATAAAAATAATAACGACAATTGGAATAATAAATAAATATATGAATTCAGTTGAAATGGCAAAAGAAAAATAATTAATTCGTATGTTGATAACTTTTCTTGGGTTATTGTAATGGATAGCAATTTAGGGGTCGTTGGCCCCTGTGTTGGTTATGATAGAGGTGTTGTGTTGGTTATGATAGAGGTGTTATTATAGTCCACTCAGTTTGGGGCATCAACAAAAATAAGTTGTGAAATGGGTTATTTTTATTCTCGTGTTGCTACTGTAATCACTATTCAACCCACCTGATTATTCTATCAATTCTCTATAGTAACTCTCTCTACTCTTCTTCCATGCAACTCCTTGAATTTTTCGGTGACTTTTTCGGCGACCACTGACGACTTTTTCGACGTTTTTTTTCTTTTTCGACGACCATCGACGACTTTTTCGACGTTTTTTTTTTTGACAATCTGGTCTTGTTTGACTGTAAGAATATCGTCGAATTTGCACAAAATATGGTTAGGAATATATTTTGTTTAAGTTGTTAACCTTCAATATTGTCAAAAGTAGGGAAGAAATTTGACTTAAAAAACTTGTAAGTGCTTAGTTCAAAAACCAAAATATACTTTTGGTCCCTAAATGTTTGGGTTAGGTTTCATTTTGGTCCCTAAGTTTTCAAACTTGACAATTTAGCCCTTGAGGTTTGGATTTCGTCGTTTCATTTTGGTCCATCCGTCCAATTTTTTTTTCTTCTCTTTCATCCATCTTCATCATCTTCATCATCTTCCTCCATTTCCATCTTCATCTTCATCATCTTCTTCCTTCATTTCCATTAAATCTTCTTCATCTTCATCTTCTTCCTCAACCTTAACCTCCACCTTCATCATCTTCTTCTTCCTCTAACCCTAACATCGGCGACATCTGCCGTTCGACGACTTTTCCGGCGACCACCAACAAATTTTCTGGCGAACAAAACCTTTTTTTCCTCTTTTTCCTTTCTTTTCTTCTACCTCTTTTTTTTTTCTTTATTTTTGTTTTTTATATTTTTCGAAATGAAAATGAGAAGAAAGATAAAAAAAAGTCACTGAAAAAAGTCGTCGTCGATTTTTTTTTTTATTTATTTTTTATATAATAATCCTTATTCTCATTTTCATTTCGAAAAAAATAAAAACGAAAATAAAGAATAAAAAAGAGATAGAAGAAAAGAAAGGAAAAACGAGGGAAAAAAATTTCGGTCGCTAGAAAATTTGTTGGTGGTCGATGGAAAAGTCGTCGGGCGGTGGATGTCGCCGACGTTAGGGTTAGAGGAAGAAGAAGATGATGAAGATGGAGGTTGAGGTTGAGGAAGAAGATGAAGATGATGGGGATTTAATGGAAATGGAGGAAGAAGATGATGAAGATGAAGATGAAGATGATGGAGATTTAATGGAAATGGAGGAAGAAGATGATGAAAATGAAGATGAAGATGGAAATGGAGGAAGAAGATGAAAATGATGAAGATGGAGGAAGAAGATGAATGAGAATAAAAAAGAAATAATAATAAAATAATAAAATATTTTTTATTTAAAAAAATTAAAATATTTTTTTAATAAAAAAATGTATGTCACGTCAGTAATCCGTTAGGGTTTAACGGAAAATTGGACGGAGGGACCAAAATGAAACGAAATCCAAACCTCAGGAGCTAAATTGTCGAGTTTGAAAACTTAGGGACCAAAATGAAACCTAATCAAAACCTTAGGGACCAAAAGTATATTTTGGTTTTTGAACTAATCACTTACAAGTTTTTTAGGTCAAATTTCTTTCCTACTTTTGGCAACATCGAAGGTCAAACTTAAAAAAAAAAACATTCCTAACCATATTTTGTGCAAATTCAACGATATTCATACAACCAAACAAGACTAGATTGTCAAAGAATAACATAACTTAAAAAATTTCTTATTGATATTTGCAAAATATGATATTTGACGTACAAAGTTGTATGAGGAAGATTTAAAAAAAAAACTAGAAAAGAAAAACAGTCAGCTTAGACCTTTGATTCAGAACCCTATGTTAAACAGATCAACGCCCAAAACACATACTATTTTAACCCATACTAAAATAATCTACACCCCAATCACAAACTATTTTATCCTAGACTAAAATAATTTACACCCTAAACACAAACTATTTAACTCCACAGATTATTATAACTCCCAGACTATAATAACTACTTACTATTATAACCAATTCAACACCCCAAATAACCCCTTACGGTTTGTTGTTTACAAATATAACAAATTTTTTTTTTTAAAAAAATCTACAAATATGACAAATATATCAATAATTGACATCTTTCACTGATAGACATCAATTACAATGCATATAGTCTATCGGTAATAATTGCAATTGTGATTAA
This sequence comes from Luffa acutangula, assembly GCA_036850905.1. Taxonomy (NCBI): domain Eukaryota; kingdom Viridiplantae; phylum Streptophyta; class Magnoliopsida; order Cucurbitales; family Cucurbitaceae; genus Luffa; species Luffa acutangula. The sequence continues at coordinate 24,072,601 of CM072089.1, read as the reverse complement.
TGTCTGTTTTAGTTTCTATTACTAATAGACTTTAATTTTGTTAATTTACAAATTGTTTTGGTAAATCTGATAAACTCCAATTACAATGCATGTAGTTGATTAATGATAAACTACTATCACTGATAGAATAGTCTATCAGCAATAATTACACTTGTGATTGAAGTCTATTGTGTTGGGTTTTATGCCCTAAAACTCGTGGATAGTAAATGTAAACGTTTGACCGAACATTAATAAAATGATAATTCATGTATTATTCATTTATTATTGTTCTTATTGCGTATATCTTGCCTAAATAACTCTAATACAATAAACTAAACATCCTAGGCTGTTAGTATGAGACTTGAACTAGTATGTGGTGACATATGGGGATCGTTGTTCAAGTTACAACCTAAAGGGTCTGTAGTATAGGGATAAAGATGGGTACCTTATCCTGGTGACACTATGGATACGACCCACTTTGTATTTTGATACAAATGCAATGATCCAACATGTTCATGTAGGGGACATGCGAGTAGGGGTATCCTATGCAACGAGTTTGCATAAGACCGGACCGAAAAATAGTAAACCACTAGCTGTAACACCGTTGACTAGATAAGTTTCTATTTCACTAGGATGACCTAGGCAACTTAGTCTCAATCCTGAGTGGGTTATGGATTCCTGTTCACGAAGAATTGTCCTTTAATTTGTATGGGTGAGAGTGGCTTGCACGCCGACTCAATAAGCCTACCATTTTGGGGACAAGACCGAATGAGGAGTTGAGAACATAATCACACAAGAAGGAATTCACTCCTTCCCGACATTAGGGTAAGTAGAGGTGTGTTCCCTTAAGTGGTGTCTCCGGTTCTTGAACAAAGGGCCCTGCCCTCTCTATGGCACGAGAGATTTCTGTTTGTAGGTTGGACCTCAAACAAATTGTTCATTAGAGTAGCATTGGGGACTTAGGGACATAAATGTAACCCAGGGGTAAAATGGTAATCTAACCTAACTGGGGTTACAAACACACGTGAAGGATTGACTTGCTGTTATTTGTCAATATCTGTGGCCACAAAAATATATCTGCAGTGAGAAGGTGCAGCTTGGTTCTATAGTGGAGTGAACCACAGTTAACGAATATTGATTAACTTGGTTAATGAGTTTAGCCAATTAATCTCATATCGTTGGAGCTTTTGATATGTAGGTCCATTAGGTCCCTCCGGTAGCTCGTATAAGGTGTTGAGGTAAATTTTCTAAGGGAGAATTGAATATTCGAAGGGGTTCAAATATTAAGTTTAAAATATGAATTGGATTCATCTTAAAACTATAGGTTAAAATTAATGTGCATTGGATGTACATTTTTTTTTTTTTTTTTTTTGAGAAGGTGCATTGGATGTACATTAATACTATAGTTTATATGAGATAAAAATAATTGAATATGTGATATTCAATTTTATGATTAATTAATTTTAGAATTAATTAATTGAAGGGTTTAATTTAGATTAATTTAATTTGATTTAATTAATTAACATTAAAACTATAGGGTAAAAAGAGGGAAGTTCATTTAATAATCATTAAATGAATAATCTAATTAAATATGATTTAAATTAGATTATATTAATTAATTAAATTTAAATTTATTTTAATTTTAATTATATTTAAAATTAAAATATCAGGTAATTGATTAGATTAGTTACCTGATCGTGCGTGTAGTTCCTAGAAACGCTCCCTCTCCCTATCGATAAGCAAAAAGACCGTTTTGCTCTCTTGTTCTCTCACTCTCTCGATTTTGGGCATCACAGAAAAGCTCCAGAGATTTTTCTTCCTTCCCAAAACCCTAAGTACGTTTTGGTTTCCACAAACCTCTCAACATAAGGCCTTAGAAGAATACCGGTGTAACTTGGTGGTGTTCGTGGATTGATTTCCAGCAAGGAAAAGATCTTTTTGGCTGCTGCAATTTTCTGCAAAACCCCAGAGAATTGGTGTTTTTCGGTCAAGACTTCCAACGGTAGCAAGTACACTTGTTCCTATGATCTCTAAGATCAGTCTCTAGATTAGATCTAGGTTTTTTATTAAAAAAACAACATGTTTAATAACCTTTTTACAACATTTAATGTGATTGTTGTTGCTGTATTTTTATTGCCATCGTATTGATATTCCATTCGATGTTTAATTTGAGTTAGGTCTCTGATATGTTTCCGCTGCGTAAGGGTTTTAATCCCTACATATTGCTAGCAGACTTCTATCACTGGTAGACTTCAATTTTTCTATATTTTTAAATAACTTTAGATTTTTTTTATATTTGTAATTATTTTAGTCTATTTTTCTATTTGTATAAACAACCATTCAAAAAAATAGGTTGGGACCATGAGACTTTCATCTCAAGAGCTTGTGATCACTTTACAATAAGAAGATAAAAGTAACCTGTAGAGTTATAATGAAGTGCCCTAGAGTCGTTTAGTTACATTGATTATAACTCACAATTTCTTTTGAAATATTACATCTGTTTGTTTATGTAATCTCAATCATATTACAAAAATATAATTAGTCGACTAGTGAATACACTATAATGTCACTTGAAATGATTTTCTCTTTTCTAAAACATTTCCATTCCAAACAACTCCTCTCTGGGTAGGTTTGATAACTCTTAAAATAAGAGTTATTTTATCATATCTTTTAGCTTGAATTCTGTAAATGGGAGTATATTGCTAGCACACCTGAGTGTTTTTCCTCTAAAAATCTCATAGTTTGCTTTAATATATATTTGAGAGAGTATTTAGTAGTTTAAGGCTATTTTGAAGTTAAAAGCATTAAATTAGTTATGTTTGTGATGTAGAGCTAGGGGCATTTTTGTTGTAGCGGAGTTAAGATAGTGAATAAGCATTTGAAGTTTGCATTAAGGAGTTGGGAGTTGAAATTGTTGGAACAAATATGGAGCGAAGTTCATTTAGTTTAGCATGCGAGAAAAAACCCAGCTCATGAAATGAGCTGACACCTTTTTATCACACTCAACAATTTTTCATCTAATGACAACCAATATATTGAAGAGAAGTTGATTCAACCCTAAAATAAAAGAGAAAGGAAGTATATTTAGGGCAGTCGTATGAAATTATGGGACATAACATAGTAGAGGAAAAAATCGAGAGAAGAAGGAAATCCTATAGGAGGAGAGGAAGCTGACAAAGGGAGGGAGAGTCTTTGCAACCATTCCATTTCCGACGATTGCTTTCTTTATTTTCTTTTCTTCTTTTCTTGAACTTTGAGTAGTTGTGTTTATAGTTTCTTTATGACATGTTGTTAAGAAGTAATTCTCATATTCTGTTAGTGGAACTCATGGAAGGACACGTGCCAGTTCTAACAACCTGTTTAGGTTTCATTTTACCGTTATCTTGCTGGCACCTTACTTTACTCTTCTCACCACAGAGTATGTATCTCTGTTTTGTATCGAGCTGTTGTGTATGAAAATTAGCTCTTGTATTCCCTTCTTACACTTCTTGAATAAAACTTCATCTGATGCTTAAGAGTGGACGTACACCTTAATTGGGTGGAACCACTATAACTTCATGTGTCTCTCTTTTCCTTTGCCCTCTCTATTCTTTTAAGTTCTTGTCAAATTGAGGAAGATATGATCGTTTCTTGCTGATTCCTTGACTTTGAAATAATTCAACAATTGGTATCAGAGCCTTGGAGCATGGATTCCAGATAAGTGACTATTTCTTTTTCCCGTTTTATAAGATTTTAACCTGCTAATTGTGTTAGATCATAGCGCAAAAATCTTGATTTGAGAACTTTTCAGTTTCTTTAAAGTAGTTCTCGACAGTTATTAAGTAGATCTTTCTACGTCAAGAAAATTTCGTCTGTCACAAAGTCTGCGAAATATGAATTAGAAAGATTTGATGGTAAAACTGATTTTGGTTTGTGGAAAAAGAAGATGACTGCCTTTTTAGTTCAACAGAAGGTAGCTAAAGCCCTTTTTGATCCGTCTAAATTGCCTGCGTCTATGTCTGATAGTGAGAAAGAAGAAATGCGTGATTTGGCATATAGTTCAATAATTCTCCATTTAGCTGATAATGTCCTTAGAAGAGTCAGTAAAATTGATAAAGTCAAGGATTTGTGGGCAAAGTTAGAAGAACTGTATATGCCTAAGACTCTTACAAATATTATTTTTCTGAAGGAAAGGTTTTTCTGCTATAAAATGGACTCAACAAAGACATTGGAGGAGAATCTGGATGATTTTTCAGTCATCTGTACTGAACTACAGAACACAGGTGACGACATTAAGGATCAAGATCAGGCCGTGATCCTATTGAACTCCTTGCCCGAAGCCTACAAGGAAGTTAAAGCAGCAATAAAGTATTGCAGAGATGCAATGACAGTGGACAAGATCCTTGATGCCTTGAGAATGAGGGATCTTGAATTGAAGCTAGAGAAGAAAGAGCCTGAAGCATTCTTTGCTAAAGACAACCAAAAACAACATCAGAAGGGAAGATATCCTAAAAAAAATAACAACTCTCAATCGAAAGGGCAAGGAAACCAAAGAGAAAATAGAAGCAATGGTAAACCTCAAAGTCAATCAAGACAGCAAGATAAATCCAACCTGAAGTGCAACTACTGCCATAAGACCGGACATAAAAAATGGGACTGTTATCATTTGAAGAAAAAGGCAAATAACAAGCTTGTAAAGAGAGTAAAAACTCAACAAATTATCATGAAGGGTATGAGTCTGCAGAAGTTTTGATGATCACTGAGACAAGTTGCACTGAAGAATGGATTCTCGATTCCGGCTGTACGTTCCATATGACCCCATGCAGGAGTTATTTTACTGATATCAGTGAGTTTGAAGGTGGTAAGGTCATAATGGGGAACAACTAGAAATGTACAGTTAAGGGGATTGGGACTGTGACTCTTAAACTAGCTGATGGATCCTGTAAAGTCCTTAATTCAGTTAGATATGTGCCCGACCTAAAGAGAAACTTGATTTCTTTAGGGACCTTGGATATGGCTGGCTATAACTATACCTCTAAAAATGGCACCTTAAAGGTGATGAAAGACAATGTACTGAAGCTCTCTGGTAAGTTACAAAATGGACTATATGTTTTACAAGGTAGAACAGTAGCTAGTGAGTCACATGTTGTCAGTGATCTAGCATCTAAAGAAACTGCTCTTTGGCATAAGAGATTGGCACACATAGGTGGTAAAGGACTTGAATACCTCTATAAGCATGGATTGATTGGAAATAAAAGACCAGTGGATTTGGTTTTTTGTGAACATTGCGTCCTTGGTTAGTACACCAGAGCTAGTTTCAAGCAAGCATCCCACACTACCAGAGATATACTCCAGTACATTCATTCGGATTTATGGGGCCCTGCGAGAGTCATGACACATGGAGGGGATAAATACTTATCATGAGCATAATTGATGATCACTCGAGGAAGCTTTGAGTGTTTATGCTCAAATCAAAGGATGAAGCTTATGAAAAATTCCTTGAGTGGAAGGTTCTTGTTGAGAATCAAACAGGCAAGGAAGTGAGAATTCTTAGAACCGATAATGGACTTGAATATCTCAGTGAGAAGTTCAAAAGTCTTTGCAGAACCTCAGGAATAGATAAACACTTGACAACTGCCAGGACTCCTCAGCAAAATGGGCTTGCAGAAAGATTTAATAGAAAAATTTTAGAAAGAGTTCGGTGCAAGTTGGCAAGTGCAAATCTTCCAAAAACTTTCTGGGGAGAGTGATAAGTCCAATTTATTATACACTTAGAATCTCCAAATTTTCTTATCTTAGTTGAATTCCTTGCGAAAAATGCTTTAAAATGAGTATAATATGTCTATAGGTCCTCACCGGAGCTTTGGAAGCAATTCGGGGCTTAAACGAGCGAAACTGGAGCGTAAAATGACAATTCTGCCCTTGGAGCCTCATCAGCGTTGAGACGCTCGTCATACAGAGTTGAGACGCTACAACGTTGAGACGCTTTCTCAACAGCGTCGCGACGCTAGGGCAATCCGAGAAATATTTTGCAAAATTGAAGGGATAGTGTCGCGACGCTAGCCAGTTTTCCAGAATTGAAATTTTCCAAATTTGGCTGAAATTTTCCATGTTTGAAGGTCCAATTCAGGACCATTCTACCACGAATTGAAGGCCAAGAATCCCTATAAATAGAGGCCTTTGGTGTAGGTTTATAATCATCCCTCAATACACAATTCACTACAACTTTGTAATCTATCTCTTTCCCCCTTTCCACCATTCTTCTTAGTTTTTCTTGTTTTTCTTTATGTATCAAGCTTGTTCTTGCTCCATAAGAGGGTAAAGTCTTCATTCATGTAACTGGGAAGTCAAGAGTAAGTTCATATTCTATTAATGAAATTTCTTGTTTGAATTATCAAAGCATGCTTATGTGATTTTAGTTCATTTTCTATAAATTTAGTTTGTGGTAGGAAAGATTGACAACCTTGACCGCGCCCTCTATAAATTTACTTGCTAATTTTTAGTAGCATATAGGTTAACGTTATGTCCATACGCATGCGTCCCTAGAACTAAATGATTTAATCAATTGTAATTGTGGTTTATTGCCCGTTGCATGTGAATTAATTCGGCTAGATCCCAATGCGGTTTAGATTAGTTAATTGGATAATTAATTAGTTTAAATTAGAATCAAACTTAGCGTTTGCAAGTTTGTGATAGTGGATCATGATTCTCGGTTTGTTGCCAGAATACGCCGAGCTTAAACTTGTTTTGACTTATTAGTGAAATTGATGATTTAATTGAATTGAACTTACCATGACTATCCCGGTTGCATGATCTTTGAGGTATTGATTTCTTTCTTTAATTCTCTTACTTTCCTTTTACAACATTTTCCATAATTAGTTTTCTTTCCTTGTTTGCTTTCTTTTCCAAATATAAAAACCCCCCATTAGTCCGGTCATCACAATAAATCTAAGATAAACAAGTTATAATCGTGCTCCCAGTGTTCGATCCCGCCACTACTGCTACAAGTTAGCTTTAGAGGTTGTGGATTATAAATTTATTTGATAAGAGACCTCGACAATCTCTTCCATCAGAGAGGCTGTAAACACGGCTGCTTATTTGATTAACAGAAGCCCCTCGTCTGCTTTAGATTTTAAAACGCCACAAGAGGTTTGGGCTGGTAAGCCTCCAAGCCTGAAGCACCTCAAGGTGTTTGGCTGTGCAGCTTATGCTCAGATCAAGCGAGAAAAGCTTGAACCGAGATCCAAGAGATGTTTGTTTTTGGTTATCCAAAAGGGATAAAAGCCTTCAAGTTATGGTCCTTAGAGCCCGGTGATCAGAGGTGTTTTGTCAGCAGGGATGTGACTTTTAATGAAGAAGTCATGCCATGGAAAAACACTCAGACAACAAATAAATAGAAAGAGACTGAGAGCTTCGAAATTGAATTACAATCCTCCAGCAGTACCCATACTTCTTCACACTCTATCATTGAATCTCCTGAAAATCAAGGGGAAAGGAGTGATCATGAAGATGAAGGGACAGAGACTGCTGAAACCTCTCAGTCCCAACAAGAAAATGAGGCAGATCTCTCCTCATATCAGTTAACCCGTGACAGACAAAGGAGAGTGATCAGACCTTCTTCTAAATATGCAGACAATGACTTTGTGGGATATGCTTTCAATTGTTTCACTGAGAATTTTGGTGAAGAACCAAACACTTTTAATCAGGCCATTAAGTCAGAAAATGCAAAACAGTGGATGAATGCTATGCGAGAAGAGATTGAATCCTTAAAGTTGAACAACACATGGAGATTGGTTGAAAGGTCAGCTGGAACTAAGATTGTAGACTGTAAATGAGTCTACAAACTAAAACCAAGTGTGAATTCCCTAGACCAACCAAGGTTTAAAGCCCCCCTAGTTGCCAAGGGGTTAACTCAAGTAGAGGGGATCGATTATACGGAGGTTTTTTCCCCAGTTGTCAAACATACCTCCATACATCCTCCTATCAATTGTTGTTCAATTCAAATTGGAACTCTAACAGATGGATGTTACAACAACCTTTCTCTATGGAAGCTTGGAAGAGGACATATACATGCGACAACCTCCTGGTTTTGTTGAAGATGGAGTGGAAAATAAGGTATGCCATCTTCACAAATCCATATATGGATTGAAGCAGTCACCGAGGCAATGGAACAAAAGTTTTGACTCATTTATTCTGAATGAATGTTTTGCCAAAAGTACCTATGATAGTTGTGTGTACAGGAAGATTGTTTCTGCTAGTGTATTTGTCCTAGTATTGTTGTATGTCGATGATATACTCATAGCTTCCTCTAATATGCTGGAGATAAGAAAGTTAAAGATAGCTCTATGTGGGGAATTTCGAATGAAAGATCTTGGTGATGCCAAAAAGATGTTAGGAATGGAACTGACAAGGGATAAACTGAGGAATACCCTCTTGATTACTCAATCTGACTACTTTAAGAAGGTGCTGAAGAAGTTCCATATGGAGTCTGCAAAGGCCGTGAAGACTCTTATAGCTCAACACTTCAGACTTTCATCCTCGCAGTCACCGAATAATCAAGGTGAGATTGAAGAGATGAAAACAGTGTCGTATGCTAACCTTGTGGGAAGTCTCATGTATGGTATGGTTTGCAGCCGACCAAACTTAGCTTATGCTATGAGCCTTGTTACTAGATTCATGAGCAACCCTGGCCATGCCCATTGGGAAGCATCCAAGTGGATTTTAAGGTTTATCAAAGGCACGATTGATAAAGGTCTAGTATTCACAAAAACTGATGAAAAATCAGAGACCATTATTGGGTTTGTAGATTCTGACTATGCAGCCAATCCAGATAAAAGGAGGTCATTAACTGGTTACGTATTTTCAGTTTTTTGAAATACTGTTAGTTGGAGAGCTACCCTTCAAATTGTTGTAGCTTTATCATCTACAAAGGCCGAGTACATTGCTCTAGCTGAAGCTGTCGAGGAGGCAATCTGGCTCAAAGGTAGTGTTTCTACTATGCTAAATGGTGAATGTAAAGCTAAGATCCTTTGTGATAATCACAGTGCACTGTCTTTGTCCAAAAACCACATTTTCCATGATAGAACCAAACACATTGATGTGAGGTTCCATTTTGTGAGGGAAGTAGTTCAAGAGGGTGGAGCTTGTTTGTAAAAAATACATACTACTCACAACCCAGCTGACATGATGACAAAGGCCCTTCCAACACAACGCCTGGAATATCTTTCAGAGTTGATAAAGTTGGATTTCGACTGATTTAAGTTCCAGAAGTGCCTCTATCGAGCATCAGAAAAGAAGTTTTTGTTGGGTTTTATGCCCTAAAACTCGTAGATAGTGAATGTAACCGTTGATCGAATATTAATGAAATAATATTGATATATCTTTCCATTAAATGTTATTAGTTATTTTATATTTGTCTTTGCCTAAAATAACCCTAATCCAATAAACTAGACATCCTAGGCTGTAATATGAGTCTTGAACTATATGTAGCGACATATGGGGATCACTGTTCAAGAAACAACCTAAAGGGTCTATAGTATAGGGATAAGACTGGGTGCCTTATCCTGGTGACACTATGGATACGACCCACTTTGTATTTGATACAAACAAAATGATCCAACACGTTTGTGTAGGAGACATGCGAGTGAGGGTATCCTATGTAATGAATTTGCATAAGACCGGACCGTGAAATAGTAACCACTGGTTATAACACCGTTAACTAGTTGGTTTTCTATTTCACTAGGACGACCTAGACAACTTGGTCTTAATCCTGAGTTGATTATGGGCTCCTACTCATGAGGGATTGTCCTTTGATTTGTATGGGTATCGACTCAATAAGCCTACCATTTTGGGGACAAGACCGAGTGGGGAGCTGGGAACATAATCATACAAGAAGGAATTCACTCCTTCCCGACTTTAGGGAAGTAGATGAGTGTTCCCTTAAGTGGTGACTCCGAGTCTTGAACAAAGGGTCCTACCCTCTCAATGGCACGAGATGGTTTTCTGTTTGATGGTTGGACCACAAACAGGTTGTTCATTAGAGGAGAATTGGTACTTAAGGAAATAGAAGTAACCTAGGGGTAAAATGGTAATTTTCCCTGCTAGTGTTACGGACACTCGTGAAGGACTAAATAGTCGTTATTGGCCTATATCCGTGGACACAGAAAATATGTTTGCAGTGAGAAGAGTGCAATTGTGAGTCTATAGTGGAATGTACACACAGTTAATGAATATTAATTAATTTGGTTAATGAGTTTGACCAATTAATCTCACATCATTGGAGCTTCTGATCTGCAGGTCCATTAGGTCCCACTGGTAGCTCATAAAGTAATTTGAGGCAACTAAGTAATAGATGTAAATTGAAAGTGTTCAATTTTCTAAAAAAAACAATATAATATATATTGATATATTATTATGAGAGAAATTAATATTTGAAGAAATTAAAATATTAATATAAATTTGAGTCACATTAAATTTATGGAAGTTTGAAAGAGTTCAAATATGAATTAATTAATTTTAAGGCCTAAGATCTATTTGGGCAATTAATTAATTCAAGGCTGTAAATTAAATATGTGATATTTAATTGGTGGTTAATTAATTAAAGAACTAATTAGTTGGGAAATAATTAATAACTTAAGGAAGTGATTAATCATTTATGAAAATGATCTAATCACTTATGGAAGTATTTAGTTACTTGTGGAAAAGATTAATCAATTATGGAATTGATTGATCTTGGATTGATTAAATAAGGAATAAGATTGAATCAATTTTGGAAAAGATTGATTTAATTGAATATTTTATTCATGGCCACTCTTCTATAAATAGAACACTTATGGAAGTAATTTGTAGCAGTCAGTTTTTTATTAAAAGAAAAACAAAAGGGGAAGGGAGTTGGCTTTTTAGCCGGTCAAAGGGGGAGTGGGGGGAAATTTTTCCCCCACATTTTCGGTCAAAGGGGTTTTTTTTTTTTTTTTTTTAAAAAAAGAAGATCCCATCTCTCTCTCTCACCCGATACTCTCTCTCCCTCCCTCGGCAATCTCTCTCTCCCTCACGCTTCTCTCTCCCTCTCTCGGCAATCTCTCTCTCCCTCACGCTCTTCCTCTCTCCAACGATCACCGCCGTCGTCCTTGCCCCCGTCGTCGTCCTCGCCGTGCTGCCACCGTCGTCAGCTTCGCCATCGTCGCCGCGCACGAGCCGCCGTTGGTAAGCAATCTCTCTCTCTCTCTCTCTCCTTGTCGCCCACAGCCCGCCGTCAAGTGCCACCTGCCGCCACCGTCGCTCGTCGAAGCCGTCGGTGCTGCCGTTGCCGCCTCCTCTCAGATCTTTCTCTCTCTCTCAGATTTCTCTCTCTACTGTGTTAATAATGGCCGCACTTTTCCGTTCAAATTCGAGCAGCCACTGCCGCCCTCGGGCATGTTCGTCTTTTTCAGATCTGCTCGTTCGCTCTTTTCAGATCTGTTCGTCGCCGCCACTTGAAGCTTCAGCTTTGCTTTTAAAGAATTATTTGGGGTAAGGGAGTTTTAAGTCAAAGTTTATTGGTCTTTTATGCCTTAATGAAATACCCATTAACGTTGGATCTTAATCTAAGGTGTCCGTAGTAGGTGGTGGTCGAATTGTCAAAGGTGGTCGAATTGTCAAAGGCGGAGCGAAACTTGGAAGCTGGACAGCAAGCGTTAGGTTCGTTTGGGTGAGTTGTCGACCTCCTTAAGTCTTGTGTTCTTAAGAAAACATTATTGGATCTGGAATGCATTTGATGTGAGACCCTTTTTACACGTGTTAATAGATTACATTTTCGCATAACGTTGTTGGTTTTATATCGAGTGGTTTGGGCGATTTTCAATCAAGCGTGGTATTCAAGGTAAGTAGCTTGCTGCTTTGGAATGAAATGTGTATGTTTGAAATGATTGTTTACTCCTGGCATGAGAATGTGTATAAGTTGTTCGGATTGAGGCTGAGGTGATATGTTGCGTTAATTTCAAGATCATGGCTACTGCATGTATATATCTGAGTTGTGTGATATAAGCGAGTGTATGACTATTGTATATTTTTAAAGCTGACTGACATTGTTTGTGAGCAACGAGAAGTTGTGGTTTTTCTCTGTTTAGGAGTGTCGCTTGTCGCCTCCATTACTTATTCTTGTGATAAGACTGAGTTGGGATGGTACATATCAGTTAGCCTGTCAGTAATCTAGGAAAAGAAATCGATTGTATTAAATAGGTTGTGGTTAAAAATTAGTAAGTGTTAAGGGGTCCTAAAGGGAAAAGGATTAAGAAAGGGAAAGGAATAGACTAGTGCCTTAGAAGAGGGCCGTGTCAATTAAACACTTTGGACTGAGATGTATTAGACTGAAATGAGGGGCTTAATGGGCGGGACTTGGCTTTGCAAACTAGGTGCCATTTACTAACTGTGGAAGTTAATTTCTGACTTAAACCCATGACCGCCCCACCAGTGAAATGGTAGTTTAGAGCGCTACGCGCCCAGTAGTGCCTTGAGGGATGAGACTTTGCTCCACTGACTGGGTGCCATCTACCATCAGTAGGAGTAGAGACCTCCTAAAACTCCCACTTGTGCACTATCAGTGAGTTGGCAAACTTATATATATAGGTGAACTAATTGAACACGAGACCCGAACTGCAGATAAATGAATGAGAATGAGATGACCTAACCCTTAGGCCCTTAACTCGAATAAAATGTTAAAACCTTGATTGCTACTTACTGAGTATTTTCTTAAATACTCATTCTTTTCCCTTACATACAACTGCAGGTAGAGGTAAAGGTGTACAGAACGCGTGACGGAGAGCTGCTGAGCCATGGATCTCCTTTAGGATAGTCTTCCGCATTTTGTGTTTTGGAAATTCTTCTTTCGAGCTTGTATTGCGAATGATTTGAGGTTTATTCTGCTTTAAGTTTTGTGTGAATGGCTAAAGTGTTCTTTTGTTCTGTTTTAACTGGGATCCCAAGCTGAAAAGTTTCGCAAAATTTCTAAGTATGTTTTCTTTAAATGACATTTCCTCGATGTTCTTAGAAGCAGAATGAAATGTATGTAGTAACGGCCCTAGGATCTAGGCATGAAAAGTAGGGTCGTTACAATTTGTATTAGAGCTCTAGGTTATAGGTTCTGTAGACTGGTTTACATCGTAAACCTTAGGTATATCCATGGCTTGTCAGTAAGCATCCGGTCACGCCAGGTACACGTTGTTTATTTTTTTAGCCTGCAAATGTTATATGTATTCGAAAAGTCTCATGTTGTGGAAAAGTATGAATGATGTTGATATCGATGAATAGTTTAAAGTAATCAAGCCTGTTTAGTAAGATGATAAAAGATTTTTGTGTAATAGATCATGCCTCCCCGAGCACAAGGACGTGGAAGAGGTTGAGGAAGAGGTCGTGGTAGGGGTCGTACAGCCCCTGAACAAGTTGTGTCGCCTGTGGGGCAAGGGGAAAATCTACCAGAAAACCCGCAAGTGGAACAGCCGGGGCCTGCGGTAGGACCTGTCACGGTGGATATTCAGGCAATAGTTCAGACCGCAGTTGCGGACGTGCTTGCGGGACAGCAGGCCCAACGCCTCAGAACAACGAAGCCGCCCTATCACGGGAGGCTAGGTGCTTAAGAGATTTTAGGAAGTGAGATCCCTGTCCGTTCGATGGAGCCTCAAGGGACCCCACGGTGGCTGATGTGGAATTTTTCCTACCGCAAGCGCACTAGTCAAGTAATAATAAAGTGTTCGTATAAACGAGTGTCGTCCTATGGATTGGATTTTTAAGCTAAATCAAGTATTATGAATTATCTTGCTCAATTTTATTTAGGGAACACAATGTAGTGAGTGAATGATATGAAAACTAAATCAAAACAAACGAATAACAAACAGTGGAGATGCAATTGAAAGAACACTTAGGGAATTGATTTCGCCAATTTTAGTCTAGGATTGATTTTAGGAATAAGTTATCATGCACAATGGAATTATGAGCCTAAGACCCTTTAATCACAACTACCTCTCCCGAGTATAATTGATTCTCATGCAAATTAATCAACTTGATATCCCTATCTAAGTTTATTAACATGCAAGGCAATGAGATCTTTTGACCAATTCTAAAGTTAATCTAAAAACCGTCACGAAATTAGAAAATAAACTTTAGTCATGCAATCTTGAATAAGTCTATGCTAAATCCCCCCTCCTGAGCAAGAATTAACACTTAGATCATCCAATTAATGGCCAATTAATTGAAAGCATTAAATCAAGATTACAAACATAATAACCATTGCACAACTTAAACCATAAGTCAATCCATAAACTAAATCAACTACATCAATCCCTAAGCTACAAGTTTAGCTACTCATACATGTCATTACAAGCTCAACTAAACATGAAAAAGCCATAAAATCTAGCTAGAGAGAAGTAAAAGGAAAGGAAACACTTAATGTCGTCGATCCCGGCACGTCCCCGTCTCGATATCCACGCCACCAAGTGAGATTCCCGGTCCTCGTCCTTGCTTCAGCTCCCACAGTAGGTCTCTAGTCGAAATTAGGGTTCAATTCTCTCAATTTGGCCTCCTCCAATCCATAGCAAGAAAAGAAAGTTAAATAGGAAAATCTGCGACAGCATCGAGACGCTATCAAGACAGCGTCGGACGCTGCCTCTAAAACGCGCGTTCTGAATAAGGGAAAAATGGTAGCATCGAGACGCTAGACGCTGTGACGCTGCCGCCTCTTGTAATTAAGGAAAACAAGCGACGAGACCCTCCAAGAGTGGCGTCTCGACGCTGATGGGCATAATGCCCTCTCTTGGCTCCTTGTTGCTTGAACTTTCCGGTTCTTTGGCATATTTTCGCGTCCCGACCACCCGATTAACTCTAATTCCACGTTTTAGCTCTAATCAACGCTTTCCTACAAAATAAACAATTAAGTGCAATAAAATGGCCAATAAATCATAAAAGACTAGCTAAATTAAATAAGTAAAAATAGCTAGCTATGCCCGCTATCAAATACCCCCAAACTTAAGCTTTTGCTAGTCCTCGAGCAAACTAAAAATCAAGCATACAAAAGAATAATGGATGCAACAATCATAACTCAATCCTCAAGGCTCAAAAGTCAATAGACAAGCAAGCAAGAGGCATGCACACAAGGACCAATGAGGGAGACAGATTAAAATTTTTCCAAAATTAACTTGCACAAGCGAGATCTAACTCAACAAGATCAGACTCTACTAGCCCGGGATTGGATTATTAAACCCTCAGCTCATCTTCCCTCTACACTGGCACTAAGGTTTCCCTAATGAGTTAATGGAACAAATTAATTTCTTTTCCTCCATACTTAGGTGCTTACAAATTACAATTAAATTTAGCATTTATATGTGGCACTAGCTTTCACACACCTATTGCAGGGACCCTTATCCCGAGATTTCTCTGGTTAGCCTAACTGATCACAACAGGGGTAGCTCTTTTTGCCTAAACTTTATTAAACATTGCAAACTGTGCACAGGCCATGGCATAATAATTTTTTTCTCAACAGTAACAACAAGAATGATTTTTCTTTCATGATCATGATAAGCATATATTCTTTTCTTTCCTCCTAAGCAGATCAAACATGCTAATTTGCAAAAAATTAATTCTTTAGCTCTTCCCTACACCTATCGAGGTGACAACAAGCATATGAACCTAATAATTCGCTCCTAAGCATTCAAATCCAAATCTAGCCAAGGCAAATACTCTACTCATGCAAGCCATCTCCTAGAAAAAATTTAAAAAGTCTCCCTTTTTGGGCATTCATGCTTACAACTCATCGCAAGTTTGAAAATTGACAAGAAAGCCTATTCTAGGACATCATAATCATGCAAATATAGCATCCAGAAAACAACCATATGCTCAATTCAAAGAAAGCTCAAACTATAGCCCGAACTCAGATGCTCAAGGGCTCCACAAACATGCTAATCCACCCCCAAACTTAAAACATGTGTTGTCCTCAATGTATAAAGAAAATAAGACATAATCAAGCATGAGAACAATAGAAGAATGAAAAGAGTGAACAATACTGCCTTGGAATGATGATAACCTTCTCATGGAAGCTTGAAAGCAAAGGAGAAACTGGAACCAAGACCTAAAACACAAAAACAAACAATAAATCAAAAGCAAACGAAAAAGCACAACTACACTTACTTGGGTTGCCTCCCATAAGCGCTTGTTTAACGTCATTAGCTCGACGTGTTGACCGTGCTTCAAGGAGGCTTCTTTTCTGTGAATCCAACAGAGGTGCTCTTTCTTGCAACTTTCTTGTAGCCCATGAAAAGCACTTCAGAATGTCCATTAGAGTCTTCAACTACTTTAAATATTTCTTTGTCATTCCTGACTCTTACAGTGAGCTCCCTGCGCTCAATATCAATAACCACTCGCCCAGTAGCGAGGAATGGTCTTCCTAGTATGAAAGGCATTGAAGGATTTTCTATCATATCCATAACATATAAATCAATAGGGAGGAAAAATCTACCTCCTCTGATTAAAACATTTTCTACAATGCCAACTGGTCTAACCACAGACTGATCAACCAATTGGAGCCTAACATGAGTAGATTTAATCTCACCTATATCTAACTTTTTGCACAGACATAGAGGAATAATATTAATGCTAGCACCTAAATCACATAATGCTCTAAATGAATAAGTACCAAAACTGCAAGGAACAGAAAAACTCCCTGGATCTGCTACTTTTTCAGGTACCTTCTGTTGTACTCTGGTGCTGCATGTGGAAGCAAGATATACGGTGTCAACCTTCTTTTCCTTTCGCTTCTTTGCTAACCATTCCTTCATGAACCTGTTGTACTGGGGCATCTCTAATGCCTCTGCAAAAGGAATATTAATGTTCAGATTCATAAAAGCATTCATAAACTTGTCAAACTGAACCTGATTATTCTTCTTTTTCTTTTTCCTCTTCTTTTCTTTGAGGACCATCAATGGGGGAGAAGGAATAGGAGGCTCTGGTTCAGGCTTCTCAGCCTCATCTGATGATGTGTCCTCATCAGCTTCCCTAGTAGGAGTGTCATAATCCTCAGACTCATGCTCCTCTTCTACTTTCTCCTGGTGCACCGTGATTGCCTTACAGTACTCCATCTGGGTTTTCTCTTGCTCAGCTGGGACCTTACCTTTATTCATGGTGCTTACAACACTTACCAACTGTCCCAGCTGAGTCTCAATATTCTTGATGGCAGCACTGTGTCCATTCACCGTGGTGTTGATGGCAATGACTGCCTCCTCCAATTTGGTTGTCCTGTTACTAGACTCTGCAATGAAAGCTCCAACAAGATCTTCTAACTTTTTATTTTCTTGAGTTTGAGGGACAAAACCAGGGGGGTTAAGAACATTCGTAGTATTGGGATAAGAGAAATTTTCATGGTTCCTATTGTTAGGGTTATAATGTGTAGGTGTAGAATTATTATTATATCCCCTAAAATTAGAATTTGATACATACTGAACCTGTTCAATGGTCTCCTCCTGAGGTCTAGATGCCAAAGCAGCAGCTGATTCAATTGACTGTGCACTCCCTGTACCTGAAAATTTCATAAAAGCATTAGCAAGGAAGGTCATTTGGGCCTGGAGTGCACTTACCTTGTCAACCTCAAACACTCCAGCAACAATCTTTTTAGGTGCAGACCGCTTAGATGGCCACTGATAGCTGTTGGTGGCCATATCCTCTAGAAGTATGCGAGCATTTTCCACGGTCTTGGACAACAGAGTCCCACCTGCAGCTGCATCAACAATCGTTTTTGTACTAGGAGTTAAACCATTATAAAACAATTGTACCTGAAGCCAGTCGGGGTATCCATGCTGAGGGCACTTCCTCAGTAACTCTTTAAATCGCTCCCAGGGCTCGAACAGCTGCTCATCATATTGTTGTTGGAATGTCCCAATCTCAGTCCTCAGCTTTACCGTCTTTGCAGGAGGGAAAAATTTCTTTAAAAAGGCCTGGACCAAAGCATCCCAGGTGGTGATGCTCCCAGGGGGAATAGACTACAACCAATCTCGTGCTTTATCCTGCAAAGAAAAAGGAAACAAGCGTAAACGAATGGCATCCTCAGAAACTCCATTAATTTTTACTGTCCCACAAATGTCTAAAAATGATTTTAGGTGAGAATTTGGGTCTTCTGTGGGCGATCCTCTATAAGCACAATCTTGGGCCATCTGAATGAGACCGATCTTCAGCTCAAAGTTGTTGGCATTGATCGGAGCATAGACAATCCCCGATTGTTGCCCCTGAAACACGGGCTGAAAGTAGTCTCGAATAGGCCTAGGCTCTCAGGTGGATTTTGGTCAGCCATTTGAATAATTTCTCTATTTTCTCTTCGAATCCTATGAATTGTTCTTTCGATCTCGGGATCCAATGGTATCAATTCTCTACTACTACGCATACAAAAACAAAACTACCCTAAAAAGGAAAGGAAACAATTATGGAAAGAAACAAAGAAAAAAAAACTAATCTAAATATGGAAAATATAATCTAGAAAAGGAAAGTACAATCTAATATGGGATGCAAAAATAAATATGGCAAACACAAATAAGGAAACTAACAAAAAAAAGGAAACAACTAATCTAAAAAGGAAAACACAAGAAACAAATAAGGAAAAGATTACACAACTAAAAGAAAAACTAAACTAGAAAAAGAAATATGGAAAGAAACACAAATAAGGGAAAAAAAATGCAAACGACCAAGAAAAATAAAAATACACCCTAAATTAAGACCGAACAATTTTTCACAATATCAATCTAACTAAATGTGCCAATCCCCGGCAACGGTGCCAACAACTTGATGTGCAATATCAATCCAAAAACTAAAACAATTACATCAATCCCTAAGACAAACAACTAGCAATTCATAGTCTTTAAACCATAAACACTAATTGAAAGAAAAACCATAAAAACTACAAGAGGTAAGGGAAAGAGAAAGGAAAACTCGAATCCGTCGAAACCAACACGTCCCCGTCACGATCTCCACGTCTTCTCGCTTGATTCCCGCTCCTTGGCCTTGCTTTAGCTCCCACCAAACGTCTCTAGTCGAAATTAGGGCTAAAATCTAACCAATTGGCCTCCTCCAATCCGTAGCAAGAAAAGAAAGTTAAATAGGAAAATCTGCGACAGCGTCGAGACGCTGCCTCTAAAACGCGCGTTCTGAATAAGGGAAAAACGGTAGCGTCGAGACGCTATTGTCACAGCGTCTCGACGTTGTGACGCTGCCGCCTCTTGTAATTAAGGAAAACCAGCGTCGAGACCCTCCAAGAGTGGCGTCTCGACGCTGATGGGCATAATGCCCTCTCTTGGCTCCTCGTTGCTTGAACTTTTTGGTTCTTTGGCATATTTTCGCGTCCCGACCACCCGGTTAACTCTAATTCCACGTTTTAGCTCTAATCAACGCTTTCCTACAAAATAAACAATTAAGTGCAATAAAATGGCCAATAAATCATAAAAGACTAGCTAAATTAAATAAGTAAAAATAGCTAGCTATGCTCGCTATCAGTGGCAGAGTTGTGGCTGTCCTCCATCGAGACTGTCTTTCGCCACATGAACTGCCTGGAGGACCAGAAAGTTTACTGCGCCGTGTTCCTGTTACGAGATAACGCCTTGATTTGGTGGCAGTTGATCGAGAGGACTATAGACGTCAGCAACAGGCCTGTCACATGGACTCAGTTCAGGGGGGAGTTCTTTAGGAAATATTACCCTCCAGCCTCCCGATTCAAGAAGCAAGCAGAGTTCGTGGCTCTTACGCAGGGAAACTGAACCGTAGAGGAGTACGAGACAAAGTTTGCCAGACTGTCTCGGTTTGCCCCTGCCCTGGTAGCTGTAGAGGCTGATAAGGTAGAACGTTTCATCACCGGCTTAAAGGAAGAGATTCAGGGCAGTGTGGCAGCCCATGAACCCAAGACTATGCCACGACAGTCAGGGTGGCAGAGCTGATTGATCGACGACCGTCAACTGTCTCTTCAGAACCTTCCTCAGGTCATTGCGAAGGTACGATCAGATGAGCTCGAACACACAGAGGGGTCACCGTACCCTAGACGAGGTCCGCCCTAGGACCGTCGACAGAGAGCACAGAATCAGCCAGGGCCTAATCAGGATAGGCCATTATGTTAGACCTGTAGGAAGTACCACTGAGGTCGTTGCTTGGCAGGGACCCGTGGTTGTTTCAAGTGTGGTCGAGAAGGGCATATTGCTCCGAATTGTAATCAGAAGAAAGCTAATTATGCCGACCAGCCGTCCAGTTCAAATCAGGCATCCGGGGTGAGACCAACACAACATCAGGGCAAGATATTTGCCACCACCCGACAAGAGGCCGAGGACCTTAATTCAGTAGTGACAGGTACCATCCCTATCCTCGGCCATTACGCTTTTGTGTTGTTTGATTCGGGTTCAAAGCATTCTTATATGTCTGCATCGTTTGTAAGTCAAACCAACCTAGAACTAGAGCCGCTGGGCTATGTTTTGTCAGTCTCAACCCTTGCGGGGGTAACGTTACTAGCTAGTGAAGCAGTGAAAGCCTGCCAAATGTTAGTGTCTGATCGATCAATGGATGTGACATTGATCGCCCTTGATATGAGTGATTTTGAAGTTATTTTGGGAATGGAATGGTTGGATTCTAATTATGCCAACATAGACTGTTATCGTAAGGAGGTGATCTTCAACCCTCCGTCAGAGGCAAGCTTCAAGTTTAAAGGATCGATGATCAAAGGTGCTCCTAAAGTGGTCTCTGCAATGAAGACGAGAAAATTGATTAGCCAAGGAGCCTGGGGCTTGTTGGCTAGCGTGGTTGACACAAGGAAAACCGAGACATCAATGACCTCGATATCGGTAGTGAGGCAATTCACAGATGTATTTCCCTAGGATCTGATAGGACTTCTGCCAGCACGAGAGGTTGACTTCTACATTGAGCTTGAGTTAGGGACTAACCCGATTTCTAAAGCTCCATATAGAATGGCTCCAGCGGAATTGAAAGAGCTTAAGGTGCAGATTCAGGAGCTGTTGGACAAAGGTTATATACGCCCTAGCGTCTCGCCGTGGGGTGCTCCAGTTTTATTTGTGAAAAAGAAGGATGGGACAATGCGTTTGTGCATCGACTACCGGGAGCTGAACAAAGTGACAATAAAGAACAGATACCCTCTGCCCAAGATTGATGACCTCTTTGATCAGCTTCAAGGTGCAGCAGTGTTTTCTAAAATAGATCTACGATCAGGTTATCATCAGCTGAGGATTAGAGAGGACGATATACCTAAGACAGCTTTCCGAACCAGGTATGGGCATTACGAATTTACTGTGATGTCCTTTGGGCTTACTAATGCTCCTGCAGTTTTCATGGACTTGATGAACAGGGTATTTAAGGAATTCCTGGATTCATTCGTGATTGTTTTTATCGACGACATTCTTATCTACTCCAAGACAGAAGAGGAACATGAGGATCACCCCAGGAGAGTTCTAATCACCTTAACAACGAACAAGTTGTATGCCAAATTCTCTAAATGTGAGTTTTGGCTACAACGAGTTTCCTTCTTAGGACACGTGGTGTCGAAGGAAGGTGTCACAGTAGATCCAGCCAAAATAGAGGCTGTGACCAACTGGTCTCGACCCACTTCAATCAGCGAGATTCGGAGTTTCTTGGGGTTAGCAGGCTATTATCGTCGTTTTGTGCAGGGTTTTTCCAGTATAGCCGCACCTCTAACTCAGTTGACCCAAAAGGGTACTCCATTCGTTGGAATGAAGCTTGTGAGGCAAGCTTCCAAGAGCTTAAGCAAAGACTAGTTTCAGCACCAGTACTTACAGTACCTGATGACTAAGGAGAATTTGTTATTTACAGTGATGCTTCAAAGAAGGGACTGGGTTGTGTGTTAATGCAGCATGGTAAGGTCATTGCTTATGCGTCTCGTCAGCTGAAAGATTATGAGAAGAACTACCCGATCCATGACTTGGAGTTAGCAGCAGTGGTCTTTGCCTTGAAGATTTGGAGACATTATTTATACGGAGAGAAAATCCAAATCTTCACGGACCACAAAAGTTTGAAATACCTTTTCACCCAAAAAGAGTTGAATATGAGGCAGCGAAGATGGTTAGAGTTAGTGAAAGATTATGATTGTGACATCCAATACCACCCGGGCAAGGCAAATGTGGTTGCAGATGCCCTCAGTAGGAAGATTGCTCATGCGTCTGCTTTGATTACTACTCAGGCTCGTATATTGGATGACTTGGAACGTGCAAAGATTATGGTTGCAGTGGGCGAAGTTACGGCACGCCTAGCTCAGTTGACAGTTAAGTTGGGCTTGAGACAGAGGATCATAGATGAGCAACCAAGTGACCCTGACCTTGTTGTTAAGCGCAGTCAAGTAGAGGCGGGGCAGGTGAACGAGTTCTCCCTATCATCGGACCTCGACTTGTGTTACCAGGGTCGCCTATGCGTACTTGGGAATGTCGAGCTCAAATAGGAGTTATTAGCGGAGGCACATAGTTCACCTTTTTCAATCCATCTAGGAAGTACGAAGATGTACCATGATTTAAAACAGTATTATTGGTAGCAGGGCATGAAAAGAGAGATAACGGATTTTGTCAGTAAATGCCTTGTTTGCCAACAAGTGAAAGCCCCGAGACAAAAACCAGCGGGATTGTTACAGCCGTTGAGTGTCCCAGAGTGGAAGTGGGAGCATATATCTATGGACTTCATTATAGGATTGCCTAGAACGGCCAAGGGTTACACCGTAATTTGGGTCATTATCGACAGACTCACCAAGTCAGCGCATTTTCTTCCTGGGAAGCCTACTATATGGCGGAGATAGTCAAGCTTCATGGGGTGCCAGTACCAATCGTGTCAGATAGAGATCCTCGGTTCACATCTAATTTCTGGAGGAGTTTGCAAAGGGCCTTAGGTACTCGGTTGCATCTCAGTACTGCATTTCACCCTCCGACAGATGGTCAAATTGAGCGATTGAACCAAACTTTAGAGGATATGTTGCGAGCATGTGTTTTGGATTTCTCAGGTAGTTGGGATGTCCACCTGCACTTAATGGAATTTGCTTATAATAATAGTTATTAGGCCCTCTATGGGAAAAGATGTAGATCCCCTGTTTATTGGGACGTGGTCGGAGAACGTCAGTTGTTGGGACCTGAATTGATTCAAGCCTCTAGTGAGGCTATTCGCACAATCAGATCAAGGATGTTAACGGCTCAAAGCCGACAAAAGAGCTATGCTGATACAAGGAGAAGGGATCTAGAGTTTGACGTGGGTGATCATGTCTTTTTGAAGGTAGCTCCAATGAAAGGAGTATTGAGGTTTGGAAGGAAAGGCAAGCTCAGTCCACGTTTCATTGGTCCGTTTGAGATTCTAGAACGAATTGGTCTGGTGGCTTATCGTCTAGCGTTGTCGCCTTCTCTTTCGACGGTACACAACGTTTTCCATGTCTCCATGCTGCGAAAGTATTTGACAAATCCAACGAACAGGGTGGACTTCGAACCTTTACATCTGAGCGAGAACTTGACTTATGAGGAGAGACCTATGCTAATTCTTGATAGAGAGGTGAAGGTCCTACGTAATCGCGAGATAGCACTCGTAAAGGTCCTTTGGCGAAACCATCTGTCTGAAGAGGCAACGTGGGAGAGAGAAGACGAAATGATGACCAAGTATCTAGAGCTGTTCCAGTACTAGCAACTTTCGAGGACGAAAGTTCTTTTAAGGTTAGTATGATGTAGCAGTCAGTTTTTTATTAAAAGAAAAAAAGGGGAGGGGAGTTGGCTTTTCAGCCGGTCAAAGGGGGAGTGGGGGGAAATTTTCCCCCACATTTTCGGTCAAAGGGGGGTTTAAAAAAAAAAGAAGATCCCATCTCTCTCTCTCACCTGATACTCTCTCTCTCTCTCTCGGCAATCTCTCTCTCCCTCACGCTCTTCCTCTCTCCAACGATCACCGCCGTCGTCCTTGCCCCCGTCGTCGTCCTCACCGTGCCACCGTCGTCGTCACCTTCGCCATCGCCGCCGCGAACGAGCCGCCGTTGGTAAGCAGTCTCTCTCTTTCCCTCCTTGCTGCCCACAACCCGTCGTCAAACGCCACCTGCTGCCACCGTCGCTTGTCGACGCCGCCGCTGCTGCCGCCGCCGCCTCCTCCGTAGCAGACTGCCGCAAGCCGCCGCCGGTAACGCCTCCCCTCAGATCTTTCTCTCTCTCTCAGATTTCTCTCTCTACTGTGTTAATAATGGCTGCACTTTTCTGTTCAGATTCGAGCAGCCACTGCCGCCCTCGGGCTTGCTCGTCTTGTTCAGATCTGCTCGTTCGCTCTTTTCAGATCTGTTCGTCGTCGCCACTTGAAGCTTCAGCTTTTCTTTTAAAGAATTATTTGGGGTAAGGGAGTTGTAAGTCAAAGTTTATTGGTCTTTTATGCCTTAATGAAATACCCATTAACGTTGGATCTTAATCTAAGGTGTCCGTAGTAGGTGGTGGTCGAATCGTCAAAGGCGAAGCGAAACTTGGAAGCTGGACAGCAAGCGTTAGGTTCGTTTGGGTGAGTTGTCGACCTCCTTAAGTCTTGTGTTCTTAAGAAAACATTATTGGATCTGGAATGCATCTGATGTGAGACCCTTTTTACACGTGTTAATAGATTTCGTTTTCGCATAACGTGGTTGGTTTTATATCGAGTGGTTTGGGCGATTTTCAATCAAGCGTGGTATCTCAAGGTAAGTAGCTTGCTGCTTTGGAATGAAATGTGTATGTTTGAAATGATTGTTTACTCCTGGCATGAGAATGTGTATAAGTTGTTCGGATTGAGACTGAGGTGATATGTTGCGTTAATTTCAAGATCATGGCTACTGCATGTATATATCAGAGTTGTGTGATAGAAGCGAGTGTATGACTATTGTATATTTTTAAAGCTGACTGACATTGTTTGTGGGCAACGAGAAGTTGTGGTTTTTCTCTGTTTACGAGTGTCGGTTGTCGCCTCCATTTCTTATTCTTGTGATAAGACTGAGTTGGGATGGTACATATCAGTAAGCCTGTCAGTAATCTAGAAAAAGAAATCAATTGTATTAAATAGGTTGCGGTTAAAAATTAGTAAGTGTTAAGGGGTCCTAAAGGGAAAAGGATTAAGAAAGGGAAAGGAATAGGCTAGTGCCTTAGAAGAGGGCCGTGTCAATTAAACACCTAGGACTGAGATGTATTAGACTGAAATGAGGGGCTTCATGGGCGGGACTTGGCTTCATAGACTAAGTGCCATTTACTAACTGTGGAAGTTAATTTCTGACTTAAACCCATGAACACCCCACCAGTGAAATGGAAGTTTAGAGCGCTACGCGCCTAGTAGTGCCTTAAGGGATGAGACTTAGCTCCACTGACTGGGTGCCATCTACCATCATTAGGAGTAGAGACCTCGCAAAACTCCCACTTGTGCACTATCAGTGAGTTGGCAAACTTATATATATAGGTGAACTAATTGAACACGAGACCCGAACTGCAGATAAATGAAATGAAATGAAATGAATGAGAATGAGATGACCTAACCCTTAGGCCCTTAACTCGAATAAAATGTTAAAACCTTAATTGCTACTTACTGAGTATTTTCTTAAATACTCATTCTTTTCCCTTACATACAACTGCAGGCAGAGGTAAAGGTGTACAGAACGCGTGACGGAGAGCTGCTGAGCCATGGATCTCCTTTAGGATAGTCTTCCGCATTTTGTGTTTTGAAATTCTTCTTTCGAACTTGTATTGCGAATGATTTGAGGTTTATTCTGCTTTAAGTTTTGTGTGAATGGCTAAAGTGTTCTTTTGTTCTGTTTTAACTGGGATCCCAAGCTGAAAAGTTTCGCAAAATTTATAAGTATGTTTTCTTTAAATGACATTTCCTCGTTGTTCTTAGAAGTAGAATGAAATGTATGTAGTAACGGCCCTAGAATCTAGGCATGAACAGTTGGGTCGTTACATAATTAGTCACTTGTGGAAAAGATTAATCAATTATGGAATTGATTGATCTTGGATTGATTCAAGGAATAAGATTGAATCAATTTTGGAAAAGATTGATTTAATTGAATATTTTATTCATGGCCACTTCTCTATAAATAGAACACTAGACCTAATTGGTTTAGTAGCCCTCTTGCTCTTAGACTCTCAAGACAAGACCCTAGAATTCTCTCTAGCCTCCCTCTTAGAGAAAGACTCCCACAAGTCTTTTGCCTCCTAGACTTAGAGACATACTGGTGTAACCTCGGTGGTTATTGTGTCTTTGAAGAAGAAATTTCCAGCAAAGAAACTACAAGAAGGCTGCTGCGTTTTTATTCGTTGAAGCGTCGTTGGCGAAGAACGGTCAAGTCTACAACGAAGGTTTGTAAAAGTTCTTTCCCGTTTCTTTAGAAAAGTATGAAAATAAATTTAGATTTATTTTTTTAGCATGTTTATATCAATTTCCAGCAACTTTAAAGCATGTTTAAAGTTTTATTTTGCCTTTTCGTAATAGTATTTTAATATTAATTAATATACGGCGTAATGTCCTTTCAATGCGCTTCCGCTGCGTCGGGGCTTTCATCTCCTTCAATTGGTATCAGAGCCATACCCCAGACATAGCTATGTCAGGTGGAATCCTCAGGTACCGAACAAAGAAGTTGTGAGCCTAAGTAGTCATGGGGAAATTTGTTGTTGCGCTCTAGGCAGGCAGTATACTCCAGAGAAAAGGAGTTGTCCTGGGTAAGAGTAAACTCTCGGTAAAGCGATGGAGGCTAGAGAGTTGGAACCCATAGAGTTTGACGGACTCTTGGTAAAAGAAGAGTTCAACGGATAGATGACTAGTTGAGGGGAGGCTCAGTGGTACTTTGTTCGAGGGGAGGATTGTTGGGAGTGCGACCAAAGTCCCACATTGGCTAGATAAGGGGATGACCATGGCTTAATAAGGGAGGACAACTCTCCACTGGTATGAGGCCTTTTGGGGTGAACCAAAAGCAAAGCCATGAGGGCTTATGCCCAAAGTGGACAATATCATACCATTGTGGAGATATGTGTTGTGTCTTATAATCCCTTACAGTTTTTCCCCTTGACAGAATATTTAAATTAAGAAGGTGATTGTTAAGAAGTAATTCTCATATTGTGTTAGTGGAACTCATGGAAGGACACGTGCCAGTTCTAACAACCTGTTTAGGTTTCATTTTACTGTTATCTAGCTGGCACCTTACTTTACTCTTCTCACCACAGAGTATATATCTCTGTTTTGTATCGAGCTGTTGATGTATGAAAATTAGCTCTTGTATTCCCTTCTTACACTTCTTGAATAAAACTTCATCTGGTGCTTAAGAGTGGACGTACACCTTAATTGGGTGGAACCACTATAACTTCCTGTGTCTCTCTTTTCCTCTACCCTCTATGTTCTTTTAAGTTCTTGTCAAATTGAGGAAGATATGATCGTTTCTTGTTGATTCCTTGCAGTTTACTCTGAAACAATTCAACAGATGTCTATGTTGTTTTCTTCTGCTTTCATCTTGTAACATGAACTAATCACCTTAAGGTGAGAATTAAGATGCTTTTGTTTTAATCTAAACATTGGAGCTGAGCTTCTTAGCTTTCTTAATCTGGTTTTGAGTGTGATTAATGTTGAAGCCAAGATTTCATTTGGCAACCATTTCTTTGTTATGTATTCTTTTGTTTTGGGAAAAACAGGGATGGCTAATTACTCAAAATCACTTTAGCTTCTTGTTAGATGATAACTCTCCAAAAGGGAGTTATTTAGGCCTTAATTCTATAGGGATTTGTGTGTCTTTTGTGCTTAATAGGGTTGCTTTTAGATATATATTATATGTTTTAACCCATTTGGAAGAATGGAAGTTTTAGAAATTATTTTGTGCAGAATATGTTGCTGGGCGACTTTAGAGAGCAAATTCTGTGCTGCAGCAAAGCTGGGAGCAAAACTGCCACGTCACAGCTCGTTAGCCAATTTAACAAACTGAATTCTGTTGAGTTATTCTCGGGATAAAGGAGCAAGGAGAGCCATCCACGTGTCTAGGTCAACCTAATTCAAGCCTTCCTCAACTCTATAAAAGGAGATAGCCGCCCGAGTCAAATACATTCCATCCTTGGGAGAAAACATTCCATTCTTGGAAAGTTACTTCCACCTTTGGGAGCCGAATAGAGGAAGATTGGAGACCACCAAGAAGACCATCAATTACAAGCTGTTCAAGGGAATTAATCTTTTCTTGTATTACCTTGTAGTTATGGACATGCTTACTCATATTGTTACGTGTGTTTCCATGCATTTTATGAACTAAGTAGCTTAGGCGTTGGTTAGGGAACATGTGATTGCCGTGCTTAATTTCTAGTAATAAATATTGATTCTATGCATCTTGATTAATTGTTGTGCTCATTTATATTTGGTGGCCGCCTGGCCAGCCGGTATGAATACCTCTCTTTAGTTTCAGGGATGATTTAGGGAGTGTGTGGCATTTAATCACACTAGATCATTGTGTATTGGTGAACGCCAGTGACTGAGCTAGGGATAACCAGTTGCCTAGTGCTTGATCGGTAGTACTTCATTGGGGTTGAAACACATTCCAAAAGATCCGGAGTTCCGGGAGGAATCTGCTAATAAGACTGCGAGAGTTTTGCATGATCAATAATATTGCTAGAGCATCTTTTAAAACAATTACTAAATCCTGACCAGCGCCTGTTTCTAATATGTCTGCCTATTTGTTTACTTTTTGTTCTGTCATTTCTTTTGCTTCAACATTCTATCAAAAACCAATCATTTTTACCACTTTTGAAACCATTGAAAAACTAAGCAAAATAGATAAAGTGAAAGCTAATTCAGACCTTGGATTCGATAAATACTTATTACTTGCTGCGGACTGTGTATACTTGCACAGAGTTCTAGAGTCCATTTATATCTTATTTCTTGTTACATTTTTACTCACTCTAGGAACCCAATAAGTTTTTGGCGCCATTGTCGGGGACTTGAATAAGTTTTCATCTGATCTGTTTTGTGTATGTGTTTTAGTGGTTTGGTGCTAGAACTTTTTGATTGTTTCTTTTGTTTTTGTAGGTGTGAGTTTGGTGCATGAGCGATCCGTCTGGGGTAAGGTTCGAGCTTGATCCAAAAATCGAGAGGACATTCAGGAGAAGAAGGAGAGAGCAGCGCAGAAACCAGAATCAAATGGATAACGTGTCGAGTCTCCCGCAAGGTCCTGAAGATCTAGCGAACCCCAGCAGAATTGTTTGCTGCAGCAAAACCAGCCGCTGGAGCAAAATGAGCAGCAAAATAATCAGGCTGAGAATCCTATCTTGGTAGCAAATGATAGGGCCAGAGCCATTCGAGCGTATACTTTTCCAATGTTTGATGAGTTAAATCCAGGGATTGCACGTCCTCAAATTCAAGCAGCAAATTTTGAAATGAAACTGGTAATGTTTCAGATGTTGCAAACCGTGGGTCAATTCCATGGTTTGTCATCTGAAGATCCTCATTTGCATCTTAAGTCTTTTCTAGGAGTTAGTGATTCTTTTGTAATTCAGGAGTGCCTAGGGATGCTCTTAGATTAACTTTGTTCCCGTATTCTCTTAGAGATGGAGCAAAGACATGGTTAAATTCTTTTGCTCCAGGATCGATTAGAACATGGAATGAATTAGCAGAAAAATTTCTTAGTAAATATTCCCCACCAAATAGAAATGCTAAATTGAGGAGTGAAATAATAGGGTTTAGGCAACTTGAAGATGAGACTTTTGGTGAGGCTTGGGAGAGGTTTAAGGAGCTTTTGCGAAAGTGTCCCCACCACGGTATACCACATTGTATCCAAATGGAAACATTTTACAATGGGTTAAACGGAGCAACCCAGGGTGATAAGTGCCTAAATATGCTTAAGTTTACAAAGCTAGAGGTCCTTCTAGGATCCTTGTAAACGGACACAAATAAGACAAACTTACCGAATGATTCCAACCAAGAGTTTAGTTAGAAGATGAATCACTCTTAGATCAAACTTAGAATCTATCATGGTCACTCATAGATCCTAAGACAACTCACTCCAGAATTAGCTTGATCAAGACTAATCCAATGAATCGATTTTAACATCAAATCTAAAACAAGATTTGAAAGAAAAGACAACACCAAAAGGTGTAATAAGCAAAAGCTTAATAATTCATAATCTTCAACTTCTTTCAAATGAAAAATTACATTCCTATTTATACTAAATGAAAAGACACCATGAAAGGACACAACCCTTCATCTATGTGGTTTAAATTCAACCCCTAACTTTTTAAATCCATGCATGAACCTTCATAAATACAAGTTCATGAATTCATAAGATACATAATACATTAAATATGTGAATGAATATTTTTTTGGTTGAATAGGTGCCTTTGTGAATCTTGAAAGGATGCAACTTTTCACCATAATAATTCCTTAAATCCGAGATTCATCTTCCAATCAGCAACCTTTAAAGTTTGTAATCATTTTGGGTTCTTGTAGCTTGATTAAAACACCTCAGTTCGTATCACAGGGTATGGTTGATGCTTCGGCTGGAGGGGCCCTTTTGGCAAAAACTTTCAATGAAGCCCATGAAATTTTAGAAAGAATATCTACTAATAGTTGTTAGTGGTCGGATGTTAGAGACACAAATAAAAAGGTTAAGAGTGTATTAGAGGTTGATGGTGTGTCCACCATTAGGGCTGATCTTGCAATGATTGCTAACGCTCTTAAGAATGTGACAGTGATTAGTCATCAACAGCCACCAGTTGTGGAACCTGAGTGGTGAACCAAGTTGCAGAGGAAGCATGTGTCTACTGTGGTGAAGATCACAACTACGAGTTTTGCTCCAGCAACCCAGCTTCTGTGTTTTTTGTAGGTAATAAGAGGAATAACCCTTATTCTTACTTTTATAATCCAGGTTCGGGCAACCACCCCAACTTCGCATGGGGAGAGAGCAAGGAAGTAATGTGCAAGCGCAACAGAAGGTGAACCAATCGGGATTTGCTAAAGCGCAGGTATTGCCCCAGCAAAATAATCAGACTTTGCCCCAGCAAAGGTCAGAGAGTTCTCTTGAGGCGATGATGAAAGAATATATGACTCGTATAGATGCCGCAATTCAAAGTAATCAAACTTCAATGAGAGCCCTGGAATTGCAAGTGGGCCACCTGGCTAATGAGCTGAAGGCAAGGCCTCAAGGGAAACTCCCTTTAGATACTGAACACCCTAGAAGGGAAGGTAAGGAGCAGGTAAAGGCGGTGACTCTTAGAAGTGGTAAGCCATTAGAAGAAAGAAAAGAGCCTAGTAAACCCCACAATGTAGAAAATAATTGTGATAAAAATATTGTTGTTGAGAAAGAGTTGGAGTCTGGTCAGGGTGCTGGAGGTAGCAATAATGATGCTGGAGCATCTGGTTCTGTTCCAGATGTGGAACCAACTTATGTGCTGCCCCCAGCTCTATCTTTTCCACAAAGGCAAAGGCCTAAGAATCAGGATGGTCAATTTAAAATTTTTTTAGAGATTCTTAAGCAGTTGCACATAAATATCCCTTTAGTAGAAGCTATTGAGCAAATGCCTAATTATGCTAAATTTCTTAAGGATATTTTAACTAAAAAGAAGAGGTTAGGTGAGTTTGAAACTGTATCTCTTACTGAGAAATGTAGTGCTATTCTCAAGAATGGGCTACCAACCAAAGCTAAGGATCTAGGATCATTTACTATACCTGTGTCAATAGGTGGAAAAGAGTTAGGTAGAGCACTCTGTGATTTAGGTGCAAGCATTAACCTTATGCCTCTTTCGGTCTATCGAAAGCTTGGTACTGGTGAAGCTAGGCCTACCACAGTCACACTCCAATTAGCTGATAGGTCTATCACATATCCTGAGGGTAAAATTGAGGATGTCTTAGTGAAAGTAGATAAGTGATGCGCAATTTGCTTACCGCAAGTGTAAGGGTCAAGTAATAATATAGTGTTTTCGTGTAAAACGAGTGTTGTCCTCTGGATTGGTTTTCTAGCAAATTAAGCACCGCGAATACTTTTGTTCAATTTTATTTAGGGAGAAAAACTCAATGATAAAGATAAAAATAAAGACTAAAAGCATAAAAATAAAAGTGGAGACTCAAATGGAAAGACTCTTAGGGAATTGATTTCATTGATTAAGATTGAGGATAAATTCATGGGATGAATTTAACATGCAATTATTCTACCAAGTCTAGGAACCTTTTATCACAACTATCTCTCTCGAGCATAATTGATTCTCATGCATGCAACCAACTTGATATCCCTATCTAAGTTCATTAACATGCAAGGCTTTGAGTTTAGTTCTTCAAGCAACTTCTAAAGTTATTCCAAATCCCGTCACAAACTTAGAATTTCTACTTTAGTCATGCAATTAAATAAAGTACGTCTTAGGCCAAATCCCCTCTCCCGAGCAAGATTCAACACTCAAATCATTCAACTAGTGATCAAGTAATTGAAAGCATTTAACCATAATTGCATAGGTAAAATAAATGCATATTCATACCACAAATCAATCCAACAACCTAAAACAACTACATCAATCCCTAAGACAAACAATTAGCAATGCATAATCCTTAAACCACAAACACTAATTGCAAGAAAAGCCATAAAAACTACAAGAGTTAAGGGAAAGAGAAAGGAAAACTCAAATCCGCCGACACTGCACGTCCCCGTCACGATCTCGCTTGATTCCCGCTCCTTGGCCTTGCCTTTAGCTCCCACAAAAGGTCTTTGGTCGAAATTAGGGCTAAAATCTCACCAATTGGACTCCCTCAATCCGTAGCACAAAAGGATGAATTTATAGAAAATCTGGCGACAGCGTCGAGACGTTGTCGCGAAACCCGCGATTCTGGAAAATTTTCCGAGAGCGTCGCGATGCTATGATTTTTTTTTTTTTAATTTCATTTTAGGATTGAACTCCATTTGACTCCAATTGCTGAATTAAGCTTCAAACACATACTTCATACCAATAAAACATAAAAATGCATAAATTTGGGCAAATAATTGTAAAAGACTAGCTTAATTAATCAGAGAAAAATAGCTAGCTATGCTCGCTATCAAATACCCCCAAACTTAAGCTTTTGCTAGTCCTCGAGCAAACTAAAAATCAAGCATACAGTGGAAGAATGGATGCAACAAACATGACTCAATCTTCAAGGCTCAAAAGTCAATAGTCAAGCAATCAAGAGACATGCACATAAGGACCAATGAGGGAGAAAAATCAAAAGTTTTCCAAAATTAACTTGCACAAGCGAGATCTAACTCATTGAGATTAGACTCTACTAGCCCGGGATTGGATTATTAAACTCTCAACTCATCTTCCCTCTACACTGGCACTAAGGATTCACTAACGAGTCAATGAAATAAATTAGTTTGTTTTCATCCATACTTAGGTGCTTAATATTGAAAATTAAGTCAAGCATTTATATGTGGCACTAGCTTTCACACACCTATTGCAGGGACCCTTAACCTGAGTTTTCTCGGGTTGGCCTAACTGATCACAACAGGGGTAGCTCTTTTTGCCTAAATCTTTATTACTCATTGCAAACTGTGCACATGCCATGGCATAATAATTTTTTTCTTTCAAAAGTAACAACAAGAATGATTTTTTCTTTCATGATCATGATAAACATATATTCTTTTCTTTCCTCCTAAGCAAGATTAAACATGCTAATTTGCAAAAAATTAACTCTTTAGCTCTTCCCTACACCTATCGAGGTGACAACAAGCATATGAACCTAATAATTCGCTCCTAAGCATTCAAATCCAAATCTAGCCAAGAAAAATACTCTACTCATGCAAGACATCTCCTAGAAAAATTTTAAAAAGTCTCCCTTTTTGGGCACTCATGCTTACAACTCATCGAAAGCTTGAAAATTGACAAGAAAGCCTATCCTAGGAAATCATAGTCATGCAAAAATAGCATCCAGAAAACAACCATATGCTCAATTCAAAGAAAGCTCAAAACTATAGCCCAAACTCAGATGCTCAAGGGCTCCACAAACATGATATTACACCCCCAAACTTAAAGCATGCATTGTCCTCAATGTATGAAGAAAATAAAGCATACTCAAGCATGAGAACAAATAAAGAATGGAAGGGGTGAACAATACTGTCCTGGAATGATGACCTTTTCATGAATGCTTGGCACAGACAAGAGCACGGGAACTCCTACAAAACAAAAACAACAAGACATAAAAAACAATAACGAAGTAACTTGGGTTGCCTCCCATAAGCTCTTGTTTATCGTATTTAGCTCGACGTGCTCGTGCAGTCTGTCAAGGCACATAAAAATTCTCGTATTTCATTGGGCCCTTCTTCCTTGAATCAATATAACCAACGATTGCTAGCAAAGTGACTAGCTACTCATGGGCCCCTGAAACAGAATTATTTTTTGTATTTTTGAATAAAAGAAGCATAAAAGGAGAAATATCAAAATAAAGAGACTCTGACTCTAAAATTGACTCATGAGAATAGAAAAAAGAACAATAAAAATCTACAAAGGATGGAGAAGATAAATCAGACGAAGGCTTTTCAACCTCAAACTCTACCTCCTGAACTTCCTCTGATACTTCAAGCTCATTTTCTTTTTCTTCCTCACAAACATGTTCTTGAAAGGTGCTACAACTCTCCAATTCTTCTCCACTGTCTATGCAACTCACCCCTAAATGCTCGTCCTTAGCAAAATCGAAAGAATTAAGCTCTTGAATGGGTGCCAACGAATCATCGGCCACATGACTCACTAGACATCCTATGGAAGTGGATCCCACCTCACTAACTTCCTTTGGGATTTGAAGTCCTTTTATAATTTCATCAAATTTTAAACTCCTCGCTCTAGACTCCTCAATATAATTTTGAACTATGCTTTCCAAGGAAGAATTTTCTTTTAAGGGGGTACAACTTCAAGATGAAAAATTGGAGTATGATGTTGAATAAAAAGTCATTCAAATCAATTAAAGCAACAATGATAATTAGGCTTCCAATCAAATAATAACCCAACAAGAACAAATGACAAAGACTCAGACAAAAAAGGAAAGAAAAATAACAAAGAAAACTAAATAGAAAAGGAAAAAAAAAACAAAAAAGGAAATAAAACAAACTAAAAAGGAAAGAACTGAAAAGGAAAATTACAACTATGGAAACAAAAACAAAAAAAAAAAGAAATAAAACAAATAAGGAAAAAATGCAATCTACCTAAAAAATAAAAATACACCCTAAATTAAGACCGAACAATTTTTTCACAATATTAATTTAACTAAATATGCCAATCCCCGGCAACGGCGCCAAAAACTTGATGCGCAATTTGCTTACCTCAAGTGTACGGGTCAAGTAATAATATAGTGTTTTCGTGTAAAACGAGTGTCGTCCTCTGATTGGTTTTCTAGCAAATTAAGCACCGCGAATACTTTTGTTCAATTTTATTTAGGGAGCAAAACTCAATGATAAAGATAAAAATAAAGACTAAAAGCATAAAAATAAAAGTGGAGACTCAAATGGAAAGACTCTTAGGGAATTGATTTCATTGATTAAGATTGAGGATAAATTCATGGGATGAATTTAGCATGCAATTATTCTACCAAGTCTAGGAACCTTTTATCACAACTATCTCTCCCGCGCATAATTGATTCTCATGCATGCAACCAACTTGATATCCCTATCTATGTTCATTAACATGCAAGGCTTTGAGTTTAGTTCTTCAAGCAACTTCTAAAGTTATTCCAAATCTCGTCACAAACTTAGAATTTCTACTTTAGTCATGCAATTAAATAAAGTAAGTCTTAGCCAAATCCCCTCTCCCGAGCAAGATTCAACACTCAAATCATTCAACTAGTGATCAAGTAATTGAAAGCATTTAACCATAATTGCATAGGTAAAATAAATGCATATTCATACCACAAATCAATCAAACAACCTAAAACAACTACATCAATCCCTAAGACAAACAATTAGCAATGCATAGTCTTTAAATCACAAACACTAACTGCAAGAAAAGGCATAAAAAATACAAGAGTTAAGGGAAAGAGAAAGGAAAACTCAAATCTGCCGACACCGCACGTCCCCGTCACGATCTCGCTTGATTCCCGCTCCTTGGCCTCGCCTTTCGCTCCCACAAAAGGTCTCTGGTCGAAATTAGGGCTGAAATCTCACCAATTGGACTCCCCCAATCCGTAGCACAAAAGGATGAATTTATAGAAAATCTGGCGACAGCGTCGAGACACTATGGACAGCGTCGCGACGCTGTCACAAAACCCGCGATTCTGGAAAATTTGCCGAAAGCGTCGCAACGCTGGTCCATTTGACTCCATTTTTTTTAAAATTTTATTTTAGGATTGAACTCCATTTGACTCCAATTGCTGAATTAAGCTTCAAACACATACTTCCTACCAATAAAACATAAAAATGCATAAATTTGGGCAAATAATTGTAGAAGACTAGTTTAATTAATCAGAGAAAAATAGCTAGCTATGCTCGCTATCAATAAGTTCATATTTCCTATTGATTTTATTATTTTAGATTATGAGGCTGATAAAAATGTCCCAATTATTTTAGGTCGTCCATTTTTGGCTACTGGTAGAGCATTGATAGATGTTCAGAAAGGGGAATTAACAATGAGAGTCTGTAATGAGGAAGTAAAATTTAATGTGTTTAAGGCCATGAAGTATCCAGACGAAATGGAAGATTGCTCTTTCATTAGGATTCTGGAGAACACAATTGTTGAGACAGCAATTCAGGATTCACCTAACAAGCATTTGAAAGATCATGGAGAGGTTAGTGTAGAGGATTTAGAAGTTTGTTCTTTAGAAAGAAAAAATGAAAAAGAGGTGTTTAGGTGTGAGGATGTTTTTGAGTCTTTAGATTTAGATCAGAGGAAAACTCCTCCTATTAAGCCATCCCTGATTGAGGCACCCACTTTAGATTTGAAGCCCTTTCCGGATCATCTAAAATATGTGTATCTTGGGGAAGGCGAGACGTTGCCCATTATTGTTGCATCAGATTTAATGTCGGAGCATGAAGAGACCCTAAATAAGTTGCTGCAGCAATACCGCAAAGCTATCGGTTGGGCATTGGCTGACATTCAGGGGATAAGCCCACCTTTCTATTTGCACAAGATTACTCTAGAGGAAGGATCCTTTAGGAGTATTGAGCAACAGAGAAGGCTTAACCTTGCAATGAAAGAGGTTGTTAAAAAAGAGGTGATAATATGGTTGGATGCTGACATTATTTATCCAATTGCAGACAGCAATTGGGTGAGCCCTGTCCAATGTGTTCCTAAGAAAAGAGGTGTCACTGTGGTAAGCAATAAAGACAATGAGTTGATCCCAACCAGGACAGTAACTGTGATAAAGGAACTACCTCAATTATGTTTGAGAACTCCCTTTTTTTCAATTGAACCCCCACAACAATAATAAGAATAACCCCATTAACGAAAGGATAAGACAACCCCAAGAAAGTTAAACAGATTTGACTTGGAAGGATGATCAAAGATTAAGTAGAAAGGAGAACTCGTTCCTAACTTCAAGATTTCAAACTCTTCACAATCCAATTGATCAGACTAGATTGAAAGTCCTAGGCATGCACTCTAAACACAAGAACACAAAGAAAACATGAAAGCTGGAGAGAGACTAAACTCAATCTGAAATTT
Source organism: Luffa acutangula (assembly GCA_036850905.1). NCBI lineage: Eukaryota > Viridiplantae > Streptophyta > Magnoliopsida > Cucurbitales > Cucurbitaceae > Luffa > Luffa acutangula. The sequence goes on along the minus strand of CM072089.1, from coordinate 24,035,051 downwards.
CATTTAAATTCAACTTGTTTTCAAATGAAAAATTACATCCCTATTTATACTAATTGAAAAGACACCATGAAAGGACACAACCCTTCATTTATATGGTCTAAATTCAGTCCCTAACCTTTCAAGTCCATTAATGAACCATCATAAATACAAATATATGAATTAAATAGGTACATAGTGCATTAAATATGATGGATGAATCTGGATTTTTAGATTCATTATGCCTCTTGGTTGAAATGATGTCTTTGTTAAGCTCGAAAGGATGCAACTTATTTCCTTATCAAACTGGCTGGAGGGTTTTCATGGATTACATGAGGCTCAATAAAGCTACCCGTGAGGACCATTTCCCTCTACCATTTATTGACCAGATGTTGGACAGATTGGCTGGTCAGGCCTACTACTGTTTCTTGGATGGTTATTCTGGATATAACCACATTACCATTGCTCCTGAGGATCAGGAGAAGACCACTTTCACCTGTCCTTATGGGATGTTTGCTTTCAGGCGAATGCCTTTTGGCCTTTGCAATGCTCCAACAATATTTCAACGGTGTATGTTAGCAATTTTTTCAGATATGATTGAGTCCACTGTTGAGGTATTTATGGACGATTTTTCAGTTTTTGGAGGGTCTTTTCAGAATTGTTTGGATAATTTAGGTAAGGTGTTAAAGAGATGTGAGGATACCCATCTAGTTCTTAATTGGGAGAAATGCCACTTCATGGTGAAGGAGCGCATAATGCTAGGTCATAGGATTTCTAAGAATGGTCTAGAAGTTGATAGAGCAAAAATTGAGGTTATTGAGAGATTAGAACCACCGAGTTCAGTGAAAGGGATTCGGAGTTTTCTAGGTCATGTAGAGTTCTACAGGAGGTTCATAAAGGATTTTTCAAAAATTAGTAAACCTCTTTGTAACTTATTTTGTACTGATCATGTTTTTTACTTTAATGCAGATTGTAGGAAGGCTTTTGAAATTTTAAAAGCTGCTTTAATCTCAACACCCATTCTTAGTGCACTTAATTGGAATTTAGCATTTGAGGTAATGTGCGATGCAAGTGATGTTGTAGTAGGTGCTATGTTGGGGGAAAAAACAGGGCAAATTTATCCATCCTATATATTATGCAAGCAGGGTTTTAAATGAGGCACAAGTCAACTTTACAACTACTGAAAAGGAGTTGTTAGCTGTTGTGTTTGCTGTTGAGAAATTCCGGCCATATTTGGTTGGATCCAAAGTCACAGTGTTCACGGATCATGCAACAATAAGGTACTTAATGTCTAAAAAAGATGCAAAGCCTAGACTAATTCGTTGAGTTTTATTATTGCAGGAATTCAACTTGGAGATAAAGGATAAGAAGGGATCAGAGAATGTCATTGCAGATCATTTGTCTCGTCTTGATCCACCATCATCTTTGCTGAAGCAATCTGCCATCTTAGATTCTTTTCCAGATGAACAGCTTTTTGCTGTTGAGGTAAAGGTAGTCAGGGATGTCCCTTGGTATGTTGATATTGCCAACTTTTTGGTCAAGGGAGTCACTCCTATTGACATGGATTGGAGGCAGAAGAAAAAGTTTAAGCATGATGCAATTTTTTTCTATTTGGATGAGCCATTTATGTATAAGCAATGCTCTGATGGTATTATTTGTAGGTGTGTTTCAGGTGATGAAGCAAAGGAAATCCTGGAGCAATGTCACTCTTCGTCGTATGGAGGCCATTTCAGCGGTCAGAGGACAGCTATGAGGATTTTGCATTGTGGATTCTTCTGGCCTACCTTATTTAAGGATGACCATTGGTTCTACAAGCAATGTGATGCTTGCCAAAGGAGATGAAACTTAGGGCCTAGAGATGAAATGCCTCTTACTTACATTTTAGAAGTTGAATTATTCGAAGTATGGGGTATTGGCTTCATGGGGTCATTTCCCCCTTCTAATGGCAATATTTTTTATCTTATTGGCAGTTGATTATGTTTCCAAGTGGGTGGAGGCCATCGCATGCCATCCGAATGATGCCAAGACAGTAGCAAGGTTTCTTCAATCGCACATCTTTGTGCGGTTTGGGACACCTAGGGCTTTAGTAAGTGATGAGGGTACACATTTTGTTAATAATATCTTAACTAAGTTGTTAGCTAAGTATGGAATTAAGCATAGGATAGCTACCCCTTATCACCCACAAACAAATGGTCAAGCTAAAATTAGCAATAGGGAAATTAAGTTTATTCTAGGGAAAGTAGTCCATCTATCTAGAAAGGATTGATCTTTTAGGTTGGATGAGGCTCTTTGGGCTTATAGGACAGCTTATAAGACTCCTCTAGGTATGTCTCCCTATAGGTTAGTATATGAGAAAGCTTTCCATTTACCATTAGAGTTTGAGCATAAAACGTTTTGGGCCTTGAAAAAATTAAATTTTGATCTGAGTCGTGCAGGAACAATAAGAATGCTGCAGCTTAATGAATTAGAGGCATTTCGCTATTTTCTTATGAAAATTCGAAAATGTATAAAGAAAAGACTAAGTTGTGGCATGACAAGAGAATTAAGCCTTAAGAGTTTGTCAAAGGTCAGAGAGTTTTGCTTCATAATTCTAGATTGAAATTATTTCCTGGGAAGTTAAAATCTAAATGGTCAGGACCATTTATTGTGATTGAGGTTTTCTCCCATGGAGCAATTACTTTGCAGGGTGAAAAAGATGGGAGAGTGTTCAAAGTGAATGGACAACGTGTGAAGCATTATTGGGGCGAGGAGTTTCAGTCGAAATATCCTTCCCTAAAGTTGGTTGATGATTGAGAGAGCAAGATTTTTGCGGGAGCATTTCACAGAGCAAAATTTTGAGCTCCCAGAATTTGTTGTGATTTTATTTTTGCTGTTATGATTTGGTTTGATTTTAATTTGAATTATATTAGTTTTGATTTATTTAAATTTTGCATGATTTAGTAACTTCGTTGTTGATTTTAAATTCTATAGATTTTATTTTTGAGTAATTTTATTATGCTTGCCAGTTTAGTTTTATTTTATGATTAGATTTAATTAGATTTTTATTCAAGTCTTTATTTTCAGTTATTTTATATTCTGTTTAGATTAGATTTAATTAAAATTTTTTCTAATTTTTTCGGCTTCGAATAGAAAAATAAAAGATAAAGATTTGATTTGAGAGGTTAATATTTGAATTTCTGGATTTGATTTTTCTATTTTGGATTTAAATTTAAATTCAATTTGAATTCCGTATCCAAGATTCGATTTGCTTAGAGGGTTGTTACGACAACTTTATGGCCGAAGCAAATCTCTTGTCCGAATAGGAAGGGTTTTGTTGTGAATTAATTACTTTTACCGTTTGGATTTTGAATTTTCTGTGGGCAGGTTAATTGCATGAGCCATCTGATGAAGCCACGTGTCACGTAGGGAAGATCAAAGGGTTTAGCCGTTGACAACGCATATTTATTTACCATGGGCGATTGAAATTTATGATTTTACTGTCGCAACGTCATCGCGACGCGGAGCGGCCGACATCCTTTATTGGGTTTTAAGAAGAAAATTGGAGTCGCCACCAATCATCGAGGGTGTGATTGGTCACCTTTAAAATAAAAAAAAAACCAGTCTTAGAAAACAAGAAATTAGGTTCGGGAGTCGTTTGAGTGTAGGGAAGGTATTAGCACCCTACAACACCCGTTTTTTTTTTAAAAAAAAAACGATTACCACAGTATCTTAAATTGTCCAATTAAGTGAATAAAAACAGTCCTTCATTTTTATTTTTCTTTACAAAATGATAAATATGAAAATAAAAACCCAAAATCCAATAATGAACACAAGATGTCTCATTCGTTTTTACCTTAACTTTAAAAATAAAGTAAGGATTAAACATTATGAGTTGGATATCCAATTTAATATAAATCATGCATAATTTCCCTTTTAATTAAAGGAAACATGGGTGTACATGATTATGTTTATTAAAAATATTTTTTTTATAAAAAGAAATTGATGTAAAAGAAGAAAATTATTCAAAGAGTAAATTCTTTTAAAAGGGAAAATGAGAATTTTCATACGCCTACACGGGAGTTGAACTCCACGAAGACACATTACTCAGTTCCTATAATCCCTTTCAAAAGAAAATCAAAACAATAACAATAATTGAAATTGACCAAGCAGAATTAAAGATTAGATTAAAGCAATTTGGAGAATGAAAGAAAAAAAAAAAAACAAATAAATTAGAAAGTCTTAAAAAAAATGAAGTTGGCAAAGTGCAAAAGTGAACTAAAATGAGAGAAAAATTAAAAATGATAATGATAATGATGATGATGATAATAATAATAATAATAATAATAATAATAATAATAATAATAATAATAATAATAATAACAACAACAACAACAACAACAACAACAACAAAAATAACAAAACAAAAAAAAAAAAAAAACAAAGGAAATAGAAAAACAAAACCCATCTTTTTTACTTCTCTCTTTCTTCTTTTTTCCTTCTTTCTTACCCAATGTTTTCTCTCCCCGTATACTCCTTCCTCCCCCTCTCTTTTCCTCTTTTCCTCTTCCACCTTCTTTTCTCTCTTTTTCTATCACTCTCTAATCTAAGCTCACTTCCTAAAAAACTCTCTCAACAAGGCTTATGCTCAAATCTTCTTCTTCTCATTTCTCCCTCAAAAGAAATTCTTCTAAAAACTCTCTAAACTAAACTCTTGCTCAAATGCCTAAACTCTCTGAAGCTCACTTTTACTCTAAACTTCTTCTCTTTTTTCTCTCCCCTTTCATCCTCCATCTCCCCCTTTTTATACTTGAAGGGTTACTAATTTGGGGGGGAGATGGATGAGAAAATGGTGGGAAAAAGAAAAATAAAAAATAAAAAATAAAAATAATAGCCATGACAAAGCTTTAGAATAGGGAAATGGTGGTAATGGGGGAGTTTTTTTCATGAAAACTTCCCCATGAATAGGAATGGGGAAGACCACAAAAAAAAAGTTTATGATAATATGTGGGGAGGGGGATTTGAACCACAGACCTCATGGTTATCAATACAACATTATACCAATTGAGCTATGCTCTTGTTGGCATACCATAAAAATAAATTGACCACCAAATATTGGAAAACTTCAAACATTATTACTGAAAATCAAGCCAAACCAAATACGGTGTCTATAGTTTGCCCCCCTTTGTGTATCCTTGAAAGATTGAAAGGGTAGACAAAGGAAAGAGACTTAGTATTGGGAAGGCGCAGATTTGTTCGGTAAAAATTTGAATTTAGAAAGGAAAATGAGCTTGACTTAATCAGGTCTCAACCACAATTCAATAGTCAGGTTTGGTTTAACCGAGAGAAAAACTGAAAACGGACATGGATTGACACAGGCTTCGACCTCGACTGAATAGTCGAGTTCGATTTAACCGAGAGAAAAACTTAAAACGAACCTGGATTGATATAGGCTTCGACCTCGACTGAATAGTTGGGTTCGATTTAACCGAGATAAAAAACTTAAAACGGACCTGGATTGACACAGGCTTCGACCTCGACTAAACAGTCGGGTTCGATTTAACCGAGAGAAAAACTTAAAACAGACCTGGATTGATATATGCTTCGACCTCGACTGAATAGTTGGGTTCGATTTAACCGAGATAAAAAACTTAAAATGGACCTGGATTGACACAGGCTTCGACCTCGACTGAATAGTCGGGTTCGATTTAACCGAGATAAAAATTTAAAAAGGACCTGGATTGACACAGGCTTCGACCTCGACTGAATAGTCAGGTTCGATTTAACCGAGAGAAAAACTTAAAACGGAACTGGATTGATACAGGCTTCGACCTCGACTGAATAGTCGGATTCGATTTCACCGAGAGAAAAACTGAAAATAGACCTGGATTGACACAGGCTTCGACCTCGACTAAATAGTCGAGTTTGATTTAACCGAGAGAAAAACTTAAAACGGACCTGGATTGACACAGGCTTCGACCTCGACTGAATAGTCGGGTTCGATTTCATCGGGAGAAAAACTAAAAATGGACCTGGATTGACACAGGCTTCGACCTCGACTGAATAGTCGAGTTCGATTTAACCGAGAGAAAAACTTAAAACGGACCTGGATAGACACAGGCTTCGACCTCGACTGAATAGTCGGGTTCGATTTAACCGAGATAAAAAACTTAAAACGGACCTGGATTGACACAGACTTCGACCTCGACTTAATAATCAGGTTTGATTTAACCGAAAGAAAAAACTGGAAATGGACCTGGATTGACACAGGCTTCGACCTCGGCTGAATAGTCGGGTTTGATTTAACCGAAAAATAAAAACTGGAAATGGACCTGGATTGACCCAGGCTTCGACCTTGACTGAATAGTTGGGTTCGATTTAACCGAAAATAAATTTTCTTTGCAATGCACCCTAAACTTGAATGCTTGAATGGATGGGATGCAGATTTAGCACTATTCGAAAACTATGATACAAATTTCTTTTAAAAGATATTTGATAGCTCGGGCACCCCATTCACATCACCCTTGGTAATAAACCTTAATTGGATCATGAACTCACTAAACAACTTGCTCTTTGTTTGATGACAAAAAATATATCCAGAACGACTTTGCTCCTGTGATAATAATGGTTTTGCCCCAGTTTGAGAAGACGAAAATAATGGTTTTTCCCCAGTTTAAGACTTTGTCATGTTGAAATGACGGTTTTGTCCTCCATGATGACATTCCATCAACCTTCATGATCACGGTGCTCTTGGAAAAATATTGCCTTTGGATTCTTTCTTTGGACATATGTATTTCACATTGAATCGTTTAAGTTACCACCATTGATTTGAAATATCACGTTTATGTAACTTTTTGTTTATTCAATTGTAATGATAATAAAGGTAAACATCTCAAACATTCATAGTTGAGGAAATATTATGGAGAGTGAGGGAGAAAAATGGACAAGATATGCCATGCTTCGAGAAAGGAGCTTCGATTTATGACTAAAATTCAATAGACATATGTGTCAATGTTAAGGTTCTAGAACTTGAGACAAAAGTAACCTCTTAAACATGATATAGAAATTGAAGCATAATTCTCCTATACACTTGTTGAATTCCCGCAACTTTGCGGAATCCTTTGATACACAAGTAGCCTATGCGTAATATCTTCGAACCTGATTTAAATTAACTGGACTTGGCAGCTCATTACCATCCATGCTAGTCAAGACTAAAGCTCCTCCAGAGAAAGCTTTCTTCACCACGAATGGTCCTTCATAGTTTGGGGTCCACTTGCCTCGTTGATCTTTTAGAAAAGGAAGAATTCATTTTAAGACTAAATCCCCTTCTCTGAATACTCTAGGACACACTTTCTTATCATAGGCTTTCATCATTCGTCTTTGGTAAAGTTGACCTCTGCACAAAGCTGTCAATCTCTTTTCTTCAACAAAGTTGAGCTGCTCATAGCGGTTTTGGACCCATTCGGCCTTTTCTAAATTAGTCTCTATGAGGACTCTTAATGATGGAATTTCCACTTCAATAGGAAGAACAGCTTCCATACCATAAACTAATGAAAATGGTGTTGTCCCAGTTGAAGTGTGAACCGATGTGCGATAGCCATGTAATGCAAAAGGAAGCATTTCATGCCAATCTTTATACGTTACCGTCATTTTTTGCACAATCCTTTTTATGTTTTTTTTTTGGCAGCTTCCACTGCTCCATTCATCTTTGGTCTATACGGAGTTGAGTTGACATGCTTGATCTTGAATTGCTCACATAACTCAGTCATCAATTTATTGTTCAGATTTCGTGCATTATCAGATACTATGGTCTCAAGAAGACCATAACGACATATAATCTCCTTCTTGATGAATTTGATCACAACTCCTTTCGTCACCTCTCGGTAGGACATTGCTTCTACCCATTTGGTAAAATAATCTCTCGCCACCAAGATGAATCGATGTCCGTTTGAGGATTTTTGGTCAATAGGGCCTATAACGTCCATTCCCCACATGGAAAACGGCCATGGTGTTGTCATAACATGCAAGTGAGATGCTGGAGCATGAGCTTTATCTGCATAGATTTGACATTTGTGGCATTTTCACGCATATTTGATACAGTCGGCTTCCATGGTTAACCAGTAGTAGCCAGCCCTTAATGCCTGTCTAGCCATCATGTGTCCATTTGCGTGGGTGCCGCAAATTCCCTCGTGAATTTCTTTCATAATCGTGTTGGCTTCTTTTGTATCTACACATCTCAAAAGCACCATGTCATAATTTATTTTGTAAAGTATCTCCCCATATAGGAAAAATTTCAGCTCCTTAGCGTTTGTTTGTCATTTTTTGATACATTATGAGGTAGGTTCCACATGTCAAATAATGTTTGATGTCTTGAAACCACGACTTGTCATCAAACTCTTCTTCTATATTTATGCAGGAGGCTGGAACATCTACCCTTCTCATCTTAATAGGTTGTACCTCATGATTGAGGTCTATGTTGAACATGACTGCAAGCGTAGCCAAGGCGTCTGCTATCTGATTACTCTCCCTTGGTAAATAGTCAAAAGTGCTTTCTCCAAATTTATGAGACAAATCTAATATAAGCTTTTTATAAGGCAGTAGCTTAGTGTCTCTTGTTTCCCATTCTCCTCTCAATTGGTGAATCACTAGCATAGAATCTCCCAGGACTCGAAGTTTCTTTATCTTCATATCCAATGCAGTTTGGATACCCATAGAACAAGCTTCATATTCAACCATATTATGAGTACAATCAAAACTTAGTTTGGCGGTGAGAGGGAACAACTTTCCTTCAGGCGATATTAATACAACACCTATCCCATGACCTAACTCATTGGAGGCCCCATCAAACAACATAGTCCATGTTTCCAAGTCTGATATTTCTTTTTCCACCATTATAGTGGAGACAAATTCATCAGGGAAATCAAATTTCATTGGTTCATAATCGTCTATAGGTTGCTCGGCCAAATGATCGGCCAGTGCACTTCCTTTTATTGACTTTCGAGTAACATAGACAATATCATACTCGGATAAAAGAACCTGCCATCTAGCAATTCTACCAGACAAAGATGGCTTTTCAAAGATGTATTTGATAGGATCCATCTTTGAGATAAGCCATGTTGTGTAGTACAACATATATGGTCTCAAACGGCGAGCGGCCCAAGCTAGAGCAGAACAAGTTTTTTCTAAAAGAGAATATCTGGTTTCACAATCAGTGAACTTTTTGCTTAAATAATATATGGCTTGCTCTTTTCTGCCTGAACTATCATGCTGTCCCAGTACACACCCCATTGAATTTTCCGTCACTGTAAGATATAGGATAAGTGGACGATTTGGAGTTGGAGGTACAAGAACAAGAGGGTTTTGTAGGTATTGCTTGATCTTTTCAAATGCTTTTCGACAGTCGTCATTCCATATGTCTGTATTGTTCTTACGAAGTAGCTAGAAGAATTGTTCACATGTTGCTGTAAGATGTGATATGAATCATGAAATATAATTCAATCTTCCCAAGAAACCTCTGACTTCTTTTTGAGTACGTGGTGGTGGCATTTCTAGAATGGCTTTGACTTTGTCTGGGTCAACTCTAATTCCCTCTTGGCTTACGACGAAACCCAACAACTTGCCAGAAGTGACCCCAAATGTGCATTTACTCGGATTCAGTTTCAACTTGAATTTTCTCAATCGCTCGAATAACTTTCGGAGAATGGTTGCATGCTCTTCCCCTGACTTAGCAATCATGCCATCAACATACACTTCGATCTCCTTATGCATTAGGTCATGGAAGAGAGTAACCATGACCCGTTGGTAGGTTGCCCCAGCATTTTTCAATCCGAACGACATGACCTTATAATAAAAGGTTCCCCATAATGTGATGAATGTAGTTTTCTCTTGATCTTCAGGTGCCATTTTGATTTGATTGTAACCTGAGGATCCATCCATAAAGGAAAAAGTTGAGAATCCAGCTGTGTTATCTACCAGTACATCAATATGAGGAAGTGGGAAGTTATCCTTTGGGCTTGCTCGATTCAAATCTTTATAATCAACACACATTCAGACCTGTCCATTCTTTTTAGGTACTGGCACAATGTTAGCTACCCATTCTGGATAATTAGTAACTGTTAAGAATCCTGCATCAATCTGTTTCATGACTTCCTCTTTTATTTTGATTAACATGTCCGACTTCATCTTGCGTAACTTCTGTCTCACTGGCCTTCATTCAGGCTTAAGTGGCAGATGATGCACCACAATACTTGTGTCTAAACCAGGCATATCTTGATAAGACGAGACAAAAACATCAATGTATTCATGAAAGCAATGTTATTAACCCTTGACGGCTTTCAGCAGACATGTTGGTCCCGATTTTAACTTCTTTAATCTCTACTTGAGATCCCAAGTTCATCGTCTCTATCAACTCTTCATGTGGTCCCAATATCCTCTCTTCTTCTTCAATCATTCTCAACAATTCAGGAGTAAGTTCTAGATCTTCCTCATTACCACTTGTTCTCTCATCGGACTCAACATCATATGTAGAAGAATCAAGTTCGTATTTAAGATCATTATCGCTTTCAATCCCAATACCGCTGTTTAAGAGAGCGATTATTCAGTGTGATGAAAGAAGACAAAAAGAAGGAATGGAATAAATGAAATCAATGCTAAAAGAAGTAGAGACAAGAGAGATTCATTGAATGATAGGAAATAAAGAAAAAAATGCTTCTTCATTAACAAATGAAATATTGACATAGAACACATAAATCATCAAAACCAAAAACAAACAAAAAGTTTAACAATTACTTTGATATCTCATTAACAAATGATGGTAGCTCCATTACAGTCCAATTATTGAGTTCAAAGTCTTCTGGGCACAGATAAGCCAAGGGACCAGCTTCTTTCTTCTGTTCGATTATAGCCATGACTGCAGGGTCTTGAGATTCCGGATGAATTATTCCAGCAAAGATGAAGGTATCATGAAGATGAGGAATGATATTCATTTGATACTTCGGCTCACGGCTCTCCAATCTAGCCAGTCGTTTTTCTCTCTCCTGCCTGTGTGCTTTAATCATATCTTTTTTGCTTTGTTTATATCCCAAACTAAACCTCTTCATATTTTTCGACATATTCAACAAATTTTCGAGGCTTTGGTTGCTACCTGTTCAGGAGAGAATTTCCCTATCTCTCCGTATAAAGTTGTGGCATTTGCAATCTCAAAAGCTTGAAATGATGACTCAAAAACCTCTTCTGCTGCTTCTATGTAGGGCATTGAGGAGGGTCTTGACACTAAGATATCCTCTTGTCCAGATATGATCACTAGTTTGCGGTCGACCACAAATTTAAGTTTTTGGTGTAATGATGATGGGACCACTCCAGCTGAGTGAATCTAGGGACGCCCTAACAAGAAACTGTAGGCCGAATTAATGTTCATAACCTGAAAGGTTATATCGAAGGTGCATGGACCTATCTGGATGGGCACTTCTATGTCTCCAACAACTTCACTACGTGCCCCATCAAAAGCTCGTACGATCATAGTGCTGGGCCTTTATATGAGACATATCAACAGACAATTTCTCCACCGTGGATTTAGGCATTATCTTCAAGGAGGAACCATTATCAACTAGAACTTTTGCCACAACAAAATTTTTGCACTTAACTGTAATGTGCAAGGCTTTAGTGTGTCCGGTGCCTTCTGGTGGTAACTCATCATCTGTGAAGGTTACTGAACTGGATGCAGTTATGTTTCCAACGATGTTATCCAAGTTGTCCACCGTAATATCCTACTTAACATAAGTTTGATTCAATATGTCCAACAAAGTCTTACGATGCGTATCTGAAGCCAATAACAAAGCTAGTATGGAAATCTTTGCAGGGGTTCGACCTAACTGTTCAACCACTTAATAATCACTTTCCTTAACCAACTTAAAATATTCTTGGATGTCTTCTTCAGATGTTGGCCGTTTAGCATCTAGGTTCTTCACTACAATGGGCTCTTCTGTTTTTTCTTTGATATCTTCAGTGATCTTGGCTTTTCCTTTTTCTTTACCCTTGGGTTTCAATAGGTCTTCTGGTGTATAACACTTCCCGCTTCGTGTTAGACCTCCTATCCCACTGATATTATGGATTGGGAGGGGTTCAGAACCAACAGTTACCTTATATTCATAGTTCCAAGGTACTGCTTTTGAACTTTTATATTCAAAGGGAGTCGGAATCTGGATGGTAATCGGTCTTGGCTTGGAATTTGGGGTACTGAGCTTCTCCCGATAAGAAATTGTTAACGGTTTTGGCTTGAGAGAAAACCTTGAACATTGTTCTATAATATCAACTTCCGCATACTGAGGGAGCTGAGTCATCTTTTGAGAAACTGTTAAAAAATGTGAATCTAACAACTCCTGGACCATCAGACGAAAATGAGGACATTGGTCGATAGAATGCCCTTTTGCCCCAGTGTGATAAGAACACATCAAACTGTCATCGTATGCTCTGACACCCAAATCCGATTGGAGGCGTTCTACTCCAATGTATCCATTACTGAATAATATTTCGAATAGTTCTCCCATGGAAGTAACTACGCTCTCAGAATTCTTTTTCAAATCAGCTCCATGAACCTGATCTATCGCATTTACTTGTGCATTCTGATGGTTTGGCAGAGGATTGTTGTTGACATCTGGACCATTTTCTTTCTTAAAGTTCAACCATCCTACCTTGATCAATGCTTGCACCCTATGTTTGAGTGCAGTACAGTTTTCAGTGGAATGTCCAATTGCTCCTGCATGGTAATCACAATGGGCATTTGGGTCATACCACTTTGGGTAAGGTGGCTTTACTGGGTCTATTGGCACGGGTGCCAGCTGATTATTTTGGAAGAGTTGGGGTAGAAGTTCGGTATATGTCATCAGAATCGGATCAAAATGAGTCTGTCTACGGACGCCTTTATTGTTTTGGTGCCCTTGGACATAAGGAGTGTTCTGTTAATTTTGAGGTTGGTAGCCTTGAGTAGGACGAGGATTTTGGACGTAAGGGGATGAGTATTGGGCTGATGTATTATTGATATAGGGTTGAGGGTAAACATATGTAGGTGGATAGTGATATTGTGGCACTCTGGCATTAGGGTATGGTTTTCTTGAATTGAAACCAATCATCTGAACTTCTCCCTCTTTTTTCTTCGATGGAACCCCCTTTTTCACTATTGATGATCCAGCCGTATCAGTTATCTTTCCATGCTCAATTCCATACTCGATTCTCTCTCCAATTGTCATTATGTCAGAGAAATTGGTAGAGGCACTCCCAATCATCTTATCATAGAAAGGAGATTTGAGAGTATTAATAAACATGCTTGACAGCTCCTTATCAGCTAAAGGTGGTTGCACCTGAGCAGCAGTATCCCTCCACCTTTGGGCATACTCTTTAAAGCTTTCTGTGCTCTTCTTTTCCATCCTCTGGAGGTCTAGGCAGTCAGGAGCCATATCTATGTTGTGCTTATATTGCTTTAAAAATGAATCGGCTAGATTCTTCCATGAACATATATAAGTGCTGTGTAACTGCATATACCATCAAGATGCTGGACAAGTAAGACTGTCCTGGAAGCAGTGAATTAACAGCTTGTCATTTTGAACGTATGCTACCATCTTCCTGCAATACATGATGAGATGGTTTTTAGGACATGATGCTCCATCATACTTTTCAAACTCAGGCACCTTGAATTTTGGAGGGAGGATTACATCTGGTACCAAGCATAGCTTGGTCGCATCTATATTTCCGAAGACATCTATTCCTTCTACTGGCCTTAATCTTTCCTCCAGGACTTCAAGCTTTTCACTAGAAGAGACTTTCTCACCTCCCGTTAGCTCTTTTCTGATTTCAGGATCATCTAAATTGGGAAATGTAATGGTCACCTTGGGAGGTACCTCTGTGGGTAGTGAAAATCCAGGTTGATTGTGTACAGGCACTTGCTCATTCTTGAAGAATGGAAATGGGTGCTGCTCTACTGGAATATTGTACAATGGATGATATTTTGGAGTAGTACCCTCTGTTGATTGCCGGATTGGAGGGTCATTCATTGTATTGCTGGACTGAGCAATATCAGGTATTATTTTGCCTCTTTCCAGGGCGACTAGAATGGCATCCATTTTTTCTCGTAACTCCTCAATATCTTTCCTTGTCTTCTCCATCTCAGTACTTTGCTCTTCCATGATCCTTGTCCTGTATCTTGTGACGTAGGTGCAGTGGATTTGAGGCAACTGAGCTATCTTATGATTCTATTTATATTTTTAATGAAAAGAGATTTTAGTGTAAGAACAAAAAGAAAGACAAAACGAAACATTTAAAAAAATGAAAAAAAAATGGCCTTGATATTAAATTGGAAAATGATAAAACAATGTAGCAGCAAAATTTGTGCGAAATTGAATTACAAGATATTTCAACTATCTAAATAAAACATAAACTAAAGTAAAAATTTAATAAAATTGCCCCTAATACTCTAAACTTATACGAAGCTTTCCCAGAAACTTGAGCACATTCTTGCTATTCGGATGTGTAGGTGCTATGACTTTAGAGAGAGTACGTGCATCTTCTGCTAGTTCATCTGCCCCTCGAGTGACTCTCCTAATCTGATTGAGCATATGTTCCGCTTTACTTCGTAGTGTAGCGTGGTTCTTTCTCACAAACCCAAAATCATCGCTCAATCTGTCGTACTGCTCCTTTAGATAGGTATAGTCTTTCATTAATCTGTTAGTGGCATCCTGATACTTACTGAGGCGAACATTGAGTGACTGAACGAACTCTCTTAGACCCTTGTTTTCGTTGATGAGCTCTCCTAGTTGATCATCTCTAATCTTGAGCGTTAATTGCAGGTCGCCAATTGTTCGACATAGCATTCCATTTTTTTCTTCTACCTCAGTAATCGTTTGGTTCCTCAAACTAATGCAATCTTCGAGCTCTTTTATCAACTCATGGAGTGAGGCAATCTCAGATTGTTTCTTCAAAACTTGGTCATTCCTTGACTTGAGAGTTGTTTGGGAGACTTCATTATCCCTTCTTAATCGATGTATTCTTCTGTTCAGGTCGCGGGCCTCTTTGTCTAATGCTGAAATTTCCTTTTCTAACTGTTCTTGTTTGCTGACACTTTCCTTTAATCGGTTCAACTCTTTTTCTAGTTCAACATTGCACAACAAACATTGCTTTACCTCCAATTGCAGCCTTTCATTTTCTTGAACCAATGATGAATTCACTTTTCTCAATTCATCACATTCCTTTTCGCGTGCTGCTTGTTCTGTCTGTTGATCTGGTATCACCTTTGCATTAAGTTTTATCTTGGTTTTCATTTTTGGTGACACAAGCACGATTTTAGCTCTGTTCGCATGCCATGTTTTGTACGCCTCTGTGGTATCATCATGAAACTGACCACTCTGGATTTTAGTGATCACTTTTCATGCTTTTACAATTTTCTGAATTCTATCTTTACAGAAGCTTTTATCATAAGCAAATTCGAAATCCTTCAACTCATGCGTAGCAGGATGAATTGTCGGACCCAAATTTGGCGTACTACCAATAAAGGAGCATAGGTTATACATCCCCAAGGACCCAAAAGAGGTAAACTTTGAAATTTACCACATTTATAGATCATTGGCCTAGTTGACATCCAAGGGGCTCTCCATATTACATCTTCTACCTTTAGTTCGAAGAAAAAGGCTTCCCAAGCACTCCTTTCAGGGGAGGATGAACTCTAACTTGATTGCACGAACTCTGAAATGGGATTTTGCAGCTTATTCCAGGAACTTGAAAATTTGATATCTGGACATTTGAATTCGGGTGGACACTTCACATGACTAAGGACCCAAATGTACAATAATGGTGCACACCCCATAAATCTTCCTGTTCCTTTTGGTCTGCAATAATTTAATGAACGAAAAGTTTCTGCCAATACAGGAATAATGGATCAACTCCTATTTCTATCTTAGCAAACAACTTGACCACGCGTTCCTCAACATATCCACATACTTTAGGAAACAAAACAACATTAAAGATACACAATGCCAGTAAAGTTAATTCCTTGTCTTCATTTGCAAATTTTTGTTGAAGAGTAAGGATGTAGTCCAGGGGTAGGCATGTGTTCTCTCCTTTTATCTCTACTTGTTTCTCAATGTCGCTTGTACGAATCTTGCCCAAAAGAGTAGACAATGCTCTTTTCATTGTAAGCTCTTGATCGTAAGAATAAGGTTCAACCTTTGTTCGTGCTGGCATATGCAGAAGGGATTGATATTCCTCTATTATAGGAGTCATGTCGATTGAGCCAAATGTGAAACATCTGTAGGCTGGATCCCAATGTCGAACCAAAGCTTTTAATACAGAATAATTGACTTGTACATACATGAGCTGAGCTAGATGACCATATTTGCTTGTAAAGTTAACCTTTCTATCTATAGTTAAACTTTCCCAAGCCCGTTTTACTGTTTCTAATTGACTTTCTGGAAAACTGACATCCTTAAATTGAGAAACAACATTTTCTACTAAAGAATCTCCGTGGATTTGTTGTACATTTTCTGACCATTGACGTACTGTTGCTTGATCTTCTATACCCATTTCTTGTATTGGAGGGGGTGATTTTATTTTACTCATACTTTAGTTTCTGCCAATGTAAATAATCGAAAATTCTGTTAATTTAATTTGCACAATTTTCTTAACTACATTAAAAGAGATTTTAAAGGATATTTTCAATGAGTGAAAATTGAAAATTGATATAAGATACAGGGGAAAGAAGAAAAATAAATAAATAAATAAATAAACTTTGACAATAATGCATGTAATAAGTCAAATCCTAGAACTATATGAGTGGAGTTTAACTCTAAGGCATCCTAGAAAAGGTCCCCAAACTTACCTACCGATTTAACGATGTAGTAGGCTTGAGTGGAGAATTACATGCGCCTGCACGGGAATCGAAATTCCACGAAGGTCACATTACTCAGTCTCCGAGTCTAGTCCTAAGGTAGAGCCCGGGTAGTAGGCTAGTGAAAGTGTGTGAAATGCATGACTAATAGGATGACATGCAAATGAGTGACATAACTAACATAAAGAATAATTACAACATAACAAGATGGTAATAGACAAGTGAATAACAATATGCCAAACAAATCATATTATAAAGTAAGGAAAACAAAATAAATAAATAACAAAAAAAAAAAACAAAATAATAACTAAGGGACCTAAAGAAACATTCAATTTAAAGGACAATAAACATATTCATGGCTTAACCCTCAAAAGTCCCTAGTGGAGTCGCCAAGCTGTCGCAACGTCATCGCGACGCGGAGCGGCCGACATCCTTTCTTGGGTTTTTAAGAAGAAAATTGGAGTCGCCACATATCATCGAGGGTGTGATTGGTCACCCTTAAAATAAAAAAAAAAACCAGTCTTAGAAAACCATAAATTAGGTTCGGGAGTCGTTTGAGTGTAGCGAAGGTATTAGGACCCTACAACACCCGTTTTTTTTTAAAAAAAACGATTACCACAGTATCTTAAATTGTCCAATTAAGTGAATAAAAACAGTCCTTCATTTTTATTTTTCTTTAAAAAATGATAAATATGAAAATAAAAACCCAAAATGCAATAATGAACACAAGATGTCTCATTCGTTTTAACCTTAACTTTAGAAATAAAGTAAGGATTCAACATTATGAGTTGGATATCCAATTTAATATAAATCATGCCTAATTGCCCTTTTAATTAAAGGAAACATGAGTGTACATGATTATGTTTATTAAAAATAATTTTTTTTTTTAAAAAATAGATGTAAAAGAAGAAAATTACTCAAAGAGTAAATTCTTTTAAAAGGGAAAATGAGAATTTTCATACGCCTACACGAGAGTTGAACTCCACGAAGACACATTACTCAGTTCCCATAATCCCTTTCAAAAGAAAATCAAAACAATAACAATAATTTAAATTGACCAAGCAGAATTAAAGATTAGATTAAAGCAATTTGGAGAATGAAAGAAAAAAAAACAAATAAATTAGAAAGTTAAAAAAAAAATGAAGTTGGCAAAATGCAAAAGTGAACTAAAATGAGAGAGAAATTAAAAATGATAATGATAATGATGATAATAATGATAATAATAATAATAATAATAATAATAATAATAATAATAACAAAACAAAAAAAAAACAAAGGAAATAGAAAAACAAAACCCCACCTTTTTTACTTCTCTCTTTCTTCTTTTTTCCTTCTTTCTTACCCAATGTTTTCTCTCCCCGTATACTCCTTCCTCCCCCTCTCTTTTCCTCATTTCCTCTTCCACATTCTTTTCTCTCTTTTTCTGTCACTCTCTAAGCTAAGCTCACTTCCTAAAAAACTCTCTCAACTAGGCTTATGCTCAAATCTTCTTCTTCTCCTTTCTTCCTCAAAAGAAATTCTTCTAAGAACTCTCTAAACTAAACTCTTGCTCAAATGCCTTAACTCTCTCAAGCTTACTTTTACTCTAAACTTCTTCTCTTTTTTCTCTCCCCTTTCATCCTCCATCTCCCCCCTTTTTTCTAATTTGGGGGGGGGGGGGATGGATGAGAAAATGGTGGGAAAAAGAAAAAAAATTAAAAAAAAAAATAATAGCCATGAAAAAAGCTTTAGAATAGGGAAATGGTGGTAATGGGGGAGTTTTTTCATGAAAACTTCCCCTTGAATAGGAATTGGGAAGACCACAAAAAAAAAAAAGAATTTTATTTTTTGATAATATGTAAGGAGGGGGATTTGAACCACAGACCTCGTGGTTATCAATACAACATTATGCCAGTTGAGCTATCCTCTTGTTGGCATACCATAAAAACAAATTGACCACCAAATATTGGAAAACTTCAAACATTATTACTGAAAATCAAGCCGGACCAAATACGGTGTCTACACTTACCGTTGATGGTTTTGATTTTCCAGATTGCATGCGATTAAAATAAAACGGTAATATTCTTTAATGCAGAGAAAATCCTTTCGGTTAAGATTTTATCTTGTTGAAGCCTTATTTATTCACAGACGTCAGTAAGTTTCTTTTCACTTCACCTTCACGTTTCATTCCTTTGCTATTCGTATTTCTCCTTTCTTTTGTTGTTCGCTGTAAAAGAAAGAAAAAAAACTCTTAGGTCTCTAATGGCGAAAACGAGAGCGAGAAAAGAAAGAAACAGCGAGGAAGAAGAGGTGTTTGTCACCCCTGAGGCACAGAAAGTGAAAACGAAGAAGAAGAAGACGCCGGAGGAAAAAGAAGTCAAAAGAAGAAGAAGGCAACAATGGGCTGAAGATGAAGAAGCTGTGTAGAAGGTTGTGGAAGGTGTTGCTACCACAGTGGTTGAAGAAGATCCGAAGGAACCAAATGAACAAAATCCAGAGCAGACTGAGCCGAGGGTTGCAGATACAGAGGAAATTCAAGAAGGAAATATCGAGGAGATTCAAGAAAAACGAAATGAGGATGTGCGAGAAGAACAGGTAGAGGTTGCGCCTGAAAGAGTTAATGAGCCAGTGCAGGAGGCTCGAGTGGAGGTGATCATGCCGGAAGTTCCCAAACGTCGCCGCATTAAGCGAAAAGCGGGCCGCGTCAGGGTAGTCCGAACTGATACCCCCTCACCTCCAACTACTGATTCTGAAAGAGAGAATGCAGAGAAGGAAGAGCGAGAGAAAAAGGAGGCCGAGGAAAAATTAAGAGAAGAAGTAGAGAAAAAGGCTGAGGAAGAGCGGTTGCTCAAGCGAAGGGAAGATAAGGGCAAGGGTATTGCTGAAGCATCGGTCGAAGCTGACTGAGGAGCCAAGATTGCTGTACAACCGCTTCATCAATAATCTTTCTCGGGAAAAATACATAGAAATTCTCAAACGAGACTTTCTGTTCGAACGAGGTTTTGGAGATGATCTGCCACGATTCTTAAGGATGGGAATAGCGAACCATGGCTGGAGTCAGTTCTGTTCGAGGCCGGAGCCGATCAATTCCAACATTGTTCGAGAATTTTATGCGAATATTGATATTGCAGAGGAATTTCAGGCTATAGTTCGAGGAGTACTCGTTGATTGGAGCCCAGGAGCTGTTAATTCTTTATTCAACCTCCACGACTTTCCGCACGCAGGATTTAATGAGATGGTGGTGGCACCATCGAGCGATCAATTGAATGCGGCTGTCCAAGAGGTTGGCATCGAGGGGGTTCAATGGAGATTGTCGAAGACAGAAAAGCGTACATTTCAAGCTGCTTATCTGAAGAGTGAGGCCAATACATGGATGAGCTTCATCGAGCTACGCTTACTGCCGACAACTCACGATTCAACGGTGTCTCGAGATCGGGTACTGCTTGTGTTTGCCATTCTTCGTTCGATGAGTATTGATGTGGGTAAAATAATTTCTTCTGAGATTTATGATTGCTGGCGGAAAAAGGTTGGGAAGTTGTTTTTCCCCAACACTATCACGATGCTATGCCGAAGGGCAGGGGTTCCAGAGAATGAGGATGATGTGACTCTGATAGACAAGGGAATAATCGACACATCAAATTTGGCCAGGCTTCAAAGGACACAAGAAGCACGCCAAGGAGAATTGGTGTGCGACATCCATCAAATACAAGAGCAATTACATATGCATTCAAGTAGAATGGAGTTTGCCGAAAGGCAATTCCAGACCTTCTGGAATTATGTGAAAAGAAGGGATGCTGCGTTGAGGGTAGCCTTGCAATCGAATTTTTCCAAACCATATCCGGCTTTACCCATATTCCCTGATGACCTACTGAACCCCTGGATTCCGCCGCCGCCTGTTGAACGAGAAGGAGATGATGAAGAAGATCCTGGCCAGGAGGATTGAAGGAGGAAAATTTGGGCGCGCAAACTTTTTTATGAATTAATTTTGTTGCTCGCGCATTTCTAACCGCATCTTCTTCTATCTTTGCTTGTTGTTTGCTTTTTTTTTCATTTTTCTTCTTTTGAAAAATAAAATATATCTACTTATGTAGTTTATTTTTCTTTGTTTTTAATGAAATTTCCAAAGTTGTTGCTGTTCTATGGCATTGTGCATTCTTGACTTAACTAATTTTCTTCTAAATTTTTGAAGGTTGGACTGGTTAAGCTTAATTAGATCAAGGTATTCTGATCTCCAGAAACCTTTTGCTTGAGCATTTCTTTTAGTCTGGTCGTTGCTGCGGCAAAGAAGATTTTGGAGGTAGTGTTGACTTATTTGATCCACTTTAAGCTTAGTTTTAGTCCCGCGCTCAGTTTAAAATTCAGCTAGAAAAGTTTATATTTGGGGGTACATTTCTCAAAATTAATGATTCATTGGGGACAATGAATAATTCAAGTTTGGAGGACTTTTTGCCACTCCAATTGTTTTGCTCGAGCATTCCTCTCCTTCATTAAATGATTTACTAGGTTATTGAGTAATCGGGGACATTTGTGATACCCACAGTTTGTCTTCGCGTCAAAAGATGACCTAGAAAATAGGAAAATGAGAAAAAAATTAGTATTTGCTGAAAAAAAATGATTGTTGAGAATTTTTGCTAAGAAAATTCATGGAGCAAAAGTTTTGAAGGATGAATGATAATCCAGCAGTTTTTCTATCTCCCAGAACTTAGGTGAGCTTCATCATAAAATGTCACCATTCTGAGGGATAAGAGATGGAATAACTAAGGATTTTTGAGTTTTTCAAAGAGTATTTAGCCTAGTTGGTGATGAGCTTGAGGCAAGGGTATACTGCACCATAAAGTAGGTCATCCCATGCTTAAGAGCTTATGACTGTAGGGCTGCTTAAAGTCTAAAAAACAAAAATATAAACCCCTTAAAAATGTGTTTTCAAATGTCTGATAATAGAGCTAGGTTGTGGTAAGTTCTTAGAATTGAGTTAAAAGTGGTGATTATTTGACCATGCCGGAAGAATTATTTTGCTGCAGTAGAGCTTGGTTCTGCAGAGTGCTCAGGTAAAGGTTGAAAGGTAGTGTTGGACTGTCTGGTTTGATTAAGCTATTCTTTGTCTAACGTTTTGAATGCTTAAGGGAAGGTTGGTCAGTATTGCTCGGGACGCGCAATAGTTCAAGTTTGGGGGTGCGATAACTCTCCAAAAGGGAGTTATTTAGACCTTAATTCTATAGGGATTTGTGTGTCTTTTGTGCTTAATAGGGTTGCTTTTAGATATATATTATATGTTTTAACCCATTTGGAAGATTGGAAGCTTTGGAAATTATTTTGTGCAGAATATGTTGCTGGGCGACTTCAGAGAGCAAATTCTGTGCTGCAGCAAAGCTGGGAGCAAAACTGTCACGACACAGCTCGTTAGCCAATTTAACGAACCAAATTCTATTGAGTTATTCTCGGGATAAAGGAGCAAGGAGAGCCATCCATGTGTGTAGGTCAACCTAATTCAAGCCTTCCTCAACTCTATAAAAGGAGATAGCCGCCCAAGTCAAATACATTCCATCCTTGGGAGAAAACATTTCATTATTGGAAAGTTACTTCCACCTTTAGGAGCCGAATAGAGGAAGATTGGAGACCACCAAGAAGACCATCAATTACAAGATGTTCACGGGAATTAATCTTTTCTTGTATTACCTTGTAGTTATGGACATGCTTACTCAGATTGTAACGTGTGTTTCCATGCATTTTATGAACTAAGTAGCTTAGGCGTTGGTTAGGGAACATGTGATTGTTGTGCTTAATTTCTAGTAATAAATATTGATTCTATGCATCTTGATTAATTGTTGTGCTCATTTATATTTTGTGCCCGCCTGGCCAGCCGGTATGAATACCTCTCTCTAGTTTCACGGATGATATAGGGAGTGTGTGGCATTTAATCACACTAGATCATTGTGTATTGGTGAACGCCAGTGACTGAGCTAGGGATAGCTAGTTGCCTAGTGCTTGATCGGTAGTACTTCATTGGGGTTGAAACACATTCCAAAAGTTCCGGAGTTCCGGGAGGAATCTGCTAATAAGACTGCGAGAGTTTTGCATGATCAATAATATTGCTAGAGCATCTT
Organism: Luffa acutangula; assembly: GCA_036850905.1. NCBI lineage: Eukaryota > Viridiplantae > Streptophyta > Magnoliopsida > Cucurbitales > Cucurbitaceae > Luffa > Luffa acutangula. The sequence continues at coordinate 24,012,146 of CM072089.1, read as the reverse complement.
TTAGAACAATTACTAAATCCTGACCAGCGCCTGTTTCTAATCTGTCTGCCTATTTGTTTACTTTCTATTCTGTCATTTCTTTTGCGTCAACATTCTATAAAAAACCAATCATTCTTACCACTTTTGAAACCATTGAAAAACTAAGCAAAATAGATAAATTGAAAGCTAATTCAGACCTTGGATTCGATAAATACTTATTACTTGCTGCAGACTGTGTATACTTGCACAAAGTTCTAGAGTCCATTTATATCTTATTTCTTGTTACATTTTTACTCACTCTAGGAACCCAACATTAGAGTTAGTAACCAACTAAGTGAGGGAGTTAGGGATAACACTTCACCTAATGTACATAATACAACATGTTAAAATGAAGTGGGTTAATTGGAGTTAATATGCTTATTTAGGAGATCTGGAAAGATTCCCAGTAAAATGCTCTGTAGATTAATAGAACAAAGTTCTTGTCCAGTAATCAATATTTAGAGAGATACAATTAGTTCCTATCTCGACACTAAATTCTCAACCTTGTTACCAGTTTAATTTCTTAATCATTCAATGTTGATCTATGACAAATAGAGTTTCTGTTATGAATGCTCTTTCAAGTACCCACATGCATCTCACATGACTAACTGCTTCAGCTGATTAGTCTTAAAACCGTGGGTATGAGCTTTAGTTAGTGTGTGAGTAATAACAGAGTCAGGAGTGAAGTTCTTGGAGTTTTGTGAGTGAACTTCTTGTATACCTCCTTTGTATTGATTCAATAATAATAACTTCCTGGTGCCTTTGAAAGTGGATGTACACCATATGGTGGAGCCACTATAAGCCTATTGTCTTGCTTCTCTCTTTCTCTCTTCCCTTGTATATGCTCTGTTATGTATTGGCTTAGTACTTGTTGTTGTTGGTTCTTGCTGTCGCTGGAAATTGGTTCAACAATTTGGTATCAGAGCCGTTGGAAGAAGAATTCTAGATAAGTGATTCTTGCTCTTTCTTGTCTCCTTTGTATCGAGGTTTATCGTTCTCATTCCGATTCTGTGTGATTCTTGATTCGGTTTGGGATCGGTTTCTTGGTTACTCGATAAATATTACCGTCAGTTCTGAGTCTTTTTCTAGGTCAAATTTTTGGTTAAAATGTCAACTCGATTTGATCTTGAAAAATATGACGGTAAAGGGGATTTTGGTTTATGGAAGACTAAGATGTCAGCTTTTCTGGTGCAACAAAAGGTTGCTAAGGCTTTGCTTGACCTCACCAAATTGCCTGAAACATTGTCTGCAACTGAAAGAAAAGAAATGAATGAATCTGCGCTTAGTTCTATCATTCTTCACCTAGGTGATAGTGTTCTGAGAAAAGTCAGTAATATTCTCTATCTGAAGGAACGATTTTTTGGATTCAAAATGGATCCATAAAAAAACCTTGAAGCGAACATTGAGGATTTCAATGTTATTTGTACCGACTTACAGAATTCCGGTGAAGAAGTTAAAGATAAAGACCAAGCAGTGATTCTTCTGAACTCCTTACCAGAAAACTTCAAAGAAGTGAGGGTAGCTATGAAGTATGGAAGAGATGATATCACACTTGACAAAGTCCTTAATTCTGTAAGACTGGGGGACTTGGAATTAAAGCAGGAAAAGAAGGAATCAGAATCTTTGTTTGTTAAAGGAAATCAAAAGCAGCAACAGAGGGGTAAGAATCATCAGTTTAGAGGGCAGTCTTCCCAGTCCAAAGGCCATGGTAACTCACAGAGTACTAATAGACAAAATTCCAGACCTCAAAACAATGGAAGGCAAGCTAATAAAGGAGATGTGAAGTGCAATTACTGTCATAAATTTGGGCATATTAAATGGAATTGCCCGCAACTGAAAAGAAAAGCTAGTAAACATGCTTTCAAGGAGACTAATAATTCAGCCAACATCCATGAAGGGTACGAGTCAGCTGAGGTTTTGATTGTCACTGACAAGGATTATTCGGGGTGTACATTTCACATGACACCTTGCCGTCATTTCTTTTCAGACTTATACCTTTTTTAAGGTGGCAAGGTGATCATGGGAAATAATCCTATTGTCAAGGGCGTTGGTTCGGTGACATTAAGGATGTTTGATGGCTCCTTGAAGATTCTTAAAGAGGTTAGATTTGTACCTGAATTAAAGCGGAATCTAATCTCTTTTGGAACACACGATAAAGCCGATTTTTCCTACAAGTCTAAGAATGGGATTCTGACTGTTTCAAAGGACAGTGTTGTGAAACTTTTTGGTCAGCTTTGTGGTGGTCTTTATATTCTCAGCAGTAGGACTGTGATGGGTGAAACCAATGTGGTGAATGAAAAGGCAAGTAAGGAAACTCTTTTGTGGCATAAGCGGCTTGCTCATATTGGTGATAAAGGACTGGACTGCCTCTTTAAACAGGGACTAATAGGAAAGGTGAAGCCAGTGAATTCCTTTTGTGAACATTGTGTCCTTGGTAAATCTGTGAGAGCAAGCTTCATACCAACAACTTATACTACAAAAGAGAGGTTGGATTATGTACATTCCGACCTTTGGGGCCCAGCTCGAGTTACAACCCATGGAGGATCCAGGTATTTCTTGACTTTGATAGATGATTTCTCAAAAAAGCTATGGGTCTATATGTTAAAAACTAAGGATGAGGTTTTTGAGAAGTTTTTTGAATGGAAAACTCTTGTAGAGAATTTAATTGGCAGAAAAATTAAGATTCTAAGGACAGACAATGGGCTGGAATACTTGAGTGACAAGTTTATTCGATTGTGTAAGACTCATGGCATAGAAAGACATTTAACAGCCGCTGGAACACCTCAGCAAAACGGCCTCGTTGAGAGATTTAATAGAACTATTTTAGAAAGAGTGAGGTGCATGCTGTCAAATGCGCAAATGCCTAGAATCTTTTGGGGGGAAGCAGTGAGTACAACTGTTTATGTGATCAACCGAAGCCCATCTTCTGCACTTAACTTCAAAACCCCTCAAGAAAAATGGACTGGGTGTCCTCTAAATTTGAAACACCTAAGGGTGTTTGGATGTGCATCTTTTGTACATTTAAGGCAAGACAAACTTCAACCGAGAGCCAAAAGATGTCTTTTCTTAGGCTATAGAGATGGTGTGAAGGCCTACAAGCTATGGTCATTGGAACCAGGTGAAGGGAAATGCGTCATAAGTCGTGATGTGTCCTTTAATGAGGACATTATGCCTTGGAAGGATAGTAAGCAAATGACTGACCATAGTGCTACCACTGAAAGTTATGAGATTGATTTGGCCCTTCCTAGTAGCAGTACACAAGCTACTGTGTCAAATAGCCCATCTACATAAGCTCAAGAACCTATTATAACCCCTGAAACTACTGATGCTAGTGAAACATCTCATTCAGCTTAAGAAGAAAATGATGATCTAGCAGATTACCAACTTGCCCGTGACAGACAGAGAAGGCAAAAGAATGCAACATTCTATTGACTTGATATAATATATTTCCAGATTATTAATACATCCTCAAAAGAGGAAAAGCTCCCTAACCTTAATAATCAAAGAAGGGCTAAAGTCAGACCCTTAAGAGAAATTCGATTTCTCTTGTTATTTTTTAGAAAATTTGACAGTAAGACCATCCCCTAGATACAACAGTTCTGATTTCGTGGGATATGCGTTCAATTGTTATACTGAGAATTTTCGCTTTCAACCTAGTACCTTTAACCAAGCTATTAAATCTCCAGAATCAAAGTTGTGGGTGGTTGCTATGCTTTAGGAAATTGAGTCACTTAAGGACAATAAGACTTGGATCTTGGTAAAAAGGCCTGCTGGACATAAGACAGTTGACTGTAAATGGGTGTACAAATTAAAACCAAGCATCAATCCTTGTGATAAGCCACGGTACAAGGCAAGGCTAGTGGCTAAGAGGTTTACTCAAGAAGAAGGGATCGATTATACTGAAGTTTTTTCCCCTGTAGTAAGGCATACGTCCATCAGAATTTTGTTGTCCTTGGTTGTTCATTTCAACCTTGAGCTTGAGCAAATGGACGTTACTACAACATTTCTCTATGGCAGCTTGGATGAGGAGATCTACATGAACCAAGCACCTGGATTTATTGAAGTTGGAGGGGAAGACATGGTGTGCCATCTTCAAAAGTCCATTTATGGCTTGAAGCAATCCCCTCGACAGTGGAATAAAATGTTCGACTTCTTCATCTCCTCAAAAGGTTTTGTTATAAGCCTTTTTGACAATTGTGAGTATAGAAAGGAGGTTTCAGCCACTACTTATGTTTTGGTCCTCTTATACGTTGATGATATCTTAATTGCTTCAACTCATATGTCTGAAATTCAGAAACTTAAGGCAACCTTGAGTAAAAAGTTTCGTATGAAGGATTTAGGGGAAGCACAAAAGATCCTTGGAATGGAAATTCTGAGGGATAGACCGACAGGGCAAATTTTGATAAACCAAGCTGCATATTTTAGTAAAGTTGTGAATAAGTTTCACATGGAATCCGCAAAGGTAGTCAAAACACCTTTTGCTTCTCATTTCAAGTTATCACCATCTCAATCACCATCTGATCAGCTTGAAATATCAGAAATGAGGACTGTTCCCTATGCTAATCTTGTTGGAAGTCTCATGTACGGTATGGTGTGCAGCCGGCCAGACTTAGCTTATCCTATGAGTGTGGTTAGTAGGTGCATGAGCAACCCGAGACGACCTCATTGGGAAGCTTGTAAATGGATTGTTAGGTATGTGAAAGGAACATTCAGCAAAGGTCTTGTTTATACTAAAACAGATGAAGAGGGTGAAATTCTAAGCGGTTTTGTTGATTCTGACTATGTCACTAACCTTGATAAAAGAAGGTCTCTGTCCGATTATATTTTCACTCTTTTTGGTAATGTCATCAGCTGGAGGTCCAATCTACAATCTGTTGTGGCTTTGTCTTCGACCGAGGTTAAATATATAGCCCTTGCAGAATCGGTAAAAGAGGCTATATGGTTGAAGGGTAGTATTTCAGTTATGATAAAAAAGAAGTGTGAAGCTAAGATATTTTGTAACAACCAAAGTGCTTTGGCTTTATCAAAAAATCCCACCTTCCATGATAGGACAAAGCATATCGATGTCAGATTTCACTACGTAAGGGAGATGGTTCAAGAGGGTGAAGTAAAACTATGTAAAATTCACACCTCAAATAATCTGGTGGATATGATGACTAAAGCCCTTCCAGCAAACAAGCTTGAATACTTGTGCGAAATACTCAAGCTTGATTTCGGCTAATCTGTGAAGAAGATCTAAAGGTCTCAAAGCACCAGTGGAAGAAATTTTTTGACTCTGGCTCTCTAATAAACTCTAATTGTCAAGAGGGTGATTTGTTGATCTATGACAAATAGAGTTTCTATTATGAATGCTCTTTCAAGTACCCACGTGCATCTCACATGACTAACTGCTTCAGCTGAATAGTCTTAAAACCGTGGGTATGAGCTTTAGTTCGTGTGTGAGTAATAACAGTGTTAAGAGTGAAGTTCTTGGAGTTTTGTGAGTGAAGTTCTTATACCTCCTTTGTATTGATTCAATAATAATAACTTCCTGGTGCCTTTGAAAGTGGATGTACACCATGGTGGAACCACTATAAGCCTATTGTCTTGCTTCTCTTTTTCTCTCTTCCCTTGTATATGCTCTGTTCTGTATTGGCTTAGTACTTGTTGCTGTTGGTTCTTGCTGTCGCTGGAAATTGGTTCAACATTCAACATTTACTTTGTTTCAATGTTTGATTAAGCATTTACTTTATTGAAGCATCTTGTATCTTAGTTTAGTTATCATTAAAAATTTTATTGGTTACCAAGTTGGATTTGCTAAAATTAAGCTTAAGTATAAGAAATCTTCTTGTTCTAATCCCTATGGAGATGATATAAAAATACTTATCACTTGTTGTTGGTTGTGTATACTTGCACGTGCATTGTGTAGGTTTTTGTTTTTTTTTTTTTTTGAAAAAAAAATAAGCCAAAAGGTCCTAAAGGTACTTATAGAAAATTTTTAATCTCCAAGGGGCTCACACAAAAAGATATCAATTAACTTTTGTTTCCCTATATGGTTATATTATCCACATGTGGCATGAAACACATGTTATATTATTATTATTATTATTATTATTATTATTTTGAGTACATCAACATTCGGAGGTGGGGGGATTCAAATCTCTGATCTCTTGGTCGAGGGTACATGTCAATTACTGCTGAGTTATGCTCGCTTTGACACATGTTACATTATTTTACTCTTTAGCATTAGAGTGTATGTCTCAATTAATACTCTACAGATGGTTGTTTAGATATACTCAGTATCCAACTTGAGTCCACTATACTCTACCTTAATATTCTGTTAACCAATGGTAAATAATGCGATTTTGTCGCATTTGATCATAATATGATCTTTTTTTACCACTTATTAAGGAAATATCTTCTTTTAAGCACATGTTCTCATTTTTATTGTACTAACACAACAATAAAATAACTTTAAAATATGTCATTTCCAACCGAGACAAAAGTCATAGAAGCAATTGCTTGTGTGAGAAAGTCATTCTACTAACATGCTTTTCATATATGTACTAAGCACTAACATGTTTTTCATATATGTACTAAGCATTTGTGTGTACGCATAATAAAGTACAGCACCTTATTCCATAAATGAACAAGTTATATAATTTATATATAAAGTCAAAGCCTATGCAATCATGAAGATTTAATATAACTATTGAAACCATCTCTAGGCAGAGGTTTAGTGAAGAGGTATGCAACCATGTTGCTTGTTAATTTATAATGGATGTTTACTTCATTTTGGACTATCATATCTCCAATAAAATTGTATTTAATGTCTATGCGTTTTGTCTTAGAGTGAGATTTGGATTCTTCTTGAATGCTATAACAACTTGACTATCACAGTTTACTAATACTGGGATAGGCTTGTGATGATGAATAACAAAATCACGAGAATTTCGAGCCCAAGTGTAAGTGCACACTAGTACCAAGTAGTATAAATTGGAGAGTTCTCCAAGTATCAAATTCCAAGGGAACGATGTAAACAAATATTCCATCTTAAAAATAAAGAACTCATCAAGTTTGAAACTAAGGTAACCAAATAATCAATTGGGTGAAGATTGTTGGTTGTAAAAATAGAAAGTATATAAAAACAATGAAGATGATTATTGAAAGTATTAATAAAAAAGAGGATTCAAAACTGTTTCAACATTTAGTGAAATGCGTCCATCTTGTGCCCACAACTTGTCTCAACTAAGTGAGGTTGGTCAAAGATTGCAGTAAATATGCACCCATATCTCACTCTTTTGAGTTCTGTAAGGTTTGAGTAGAATGCAATTTGATTACATTTGCAACTTATCCATTTCAATACTTAACATCATGAATCAAATTGCACACTGTTGCACGAATTGCTTACAGCAAGTGTACGATTCAAGTTTCAATATAGTGATTTCGTAAAGTACGAGTGTCGTCTTCTGGATTGGGTTTCTAGCCAATCAATTATCGTGATTACTATTGTTCAATTTTATCTAGAGCTCAAAGCGTGACGAGAATGATGAATTAAAACTAACAAAAGCTAAAAGTGGAAATTCAAATGGAGAAAACTCTTAGAGAATTGATTTCACCTATTGGGATTGTGAATTAATTACTTGGATGTGATAACATGCAATGATTCATAAATCAAGGATAAACTAATATCATAATTATCTCTCCCAAGCATAACTAATCCTCATGCATACAATGAACCCAATATTCCTATCTAAATTCATTAACATTCAGGACCTCAAGTCTAATCATTTTTACGATTTCTAAAGTTATCCTAAATCTCCCGATCTAAGGACTACTATAGTTATGCAAATTAAGATCTAAACTAATTCCCCTCTCCTGAGCAAGATTCAGAGAAAGCATCAATTAATCTATGACCAGTAAATTAAAGGCATTAAGAATATAATTTGCATAAATGAAATCACAACAATATAACATTCAATCATTAATCTAACAAAACCTAGAGGGCTACATCAATCCCTAAGATACAAGCCTAGCTATGTAGAGGTGAGATCCCTAGCGCAATGGAAGAATTTTAGAGGACCTTACACTGTATTTAACAACGATTCAAATATCGGTACGTTGGCAATAATATTTACAACATTCATCAAACATAAACTACTGTAAACAAGTTATACAACATGCTATAAACTGAATTAAAACTCTATTTTAATTCATGCAATCTAATAGAAAAGAGAAGTTGTGTACAAACCTACGTTGTGACTCAGATATATCTTCATCAACACCTTGGATCACGATGTTTCTCCTATGTATTATCCACGAAAAGACAACAGCAATAGACACCACCACAAAGGTTGCAATGGTATGACTCTTAGATTTTTAGGAGGCAAAAGACCGGTGGGAGTCTCTAGATAATGGGAAGCCTTCAGGAGAATTCTGAGAGTGCAGAAGAATTAGTGTCTTCAACCTTAGGCTTAGAGGCCTATTTATAGGAGAGAGACATGAATAAAATATAATTTAAAAATTAAATTTAATTCATATTTGATTTAATATATAATTAATCAATTCTATAATTAATTAATTACCCAATTAAATATCATATATTTAATTTTAGGTCTTCAATTAAATCATATTATTAATATGAATCTAATCCATATTAATATTTGAACTCTTCCAAATATTCTCTCATGACCTATAAATTTAATATGAATCAAATTCATATTATTATTTGAATCCCTTCAAATACTTATTTCTCTCCTAAAATAATTTTGAATCTAATTCTAAATTATATTATAAAGTTTAGCATAAATTTTATAGGGTAAAATACCTTTTTTTGGTCCCTCATGTTTCGGGTCAGTGTCTAATAGGTCCCTAGGTTTCAAAATTGAACAATCAAGTCCTCACTATTTTGAAAATGCTTCAACTGAGTCACTGGACCGTTAATTATTTTAACGGTGTTGATGTGGCACGTTAAAATAATACAATATTGATTTTTTAAATTTAAAATAATAAATAATAATAATAATATAATTATTTTTTAAAAAAATCTTTCTATCTCCTCTCCCCTCACCTCGAAACCCTCCCCCTTTCATTCCTCTCTCCCTCCTTTCTCTTGTCGTCAACTCTGCCGCCGTTACCCTCTTCATCTACAAACAAAAACCCACCCACCCCTCTCACCTCTCATCTTCTTCTTCCTCAACACCTCCTCCCCTCATCTTCTTCTCTTCTTCAAACAAAAACTCTTCTCCTTTTTCGGCGCCATTTGAGTTTGCTGTTTTTTTTTTGCGTAGATCTGGAAGATGAAAGGGTTTGGGGAAGAAATGGGTTTTAGGTTGAAGAATATGAAAGGGTGGGTGAAGGCCGAGGCACTGTCGAGGTCGGAGGTGGGTTCGTCGAGGAGCAGAACGACGGGGCCGTGGAGGAGGTTGAGGCCGATGGAGACGCACCGTCGTTCATCGCCGGAGAGGCCAGAGATGAGACGGGTGTTGACGACGTGGGAAAGGCAGAGGTCGGCGAGCAGGGAGTCGACGATGGTTGGGATTTGGGATTTTTTGGGGAGGAGGAGGTAGGCGACGAAGGCAAAGGTAAATTTAAAACAAACAAAAAGAAAAAATTCTCTTCCATCGTCGATGTCGGAGTTGAAACGCCAACGATGGAAGTTTGTTCGCCAGCAACGAAAGTTTGAAACATAGGAGATAAGAAGTGTTTGTCGGCGATGGAAAGAAAAAAGAAGAAAAATGAAGAAGTAAGAAGGGAAAGAGAAAAGGGGCATGAGTGAAGGGAGAGGGAGAGAGAGAAATGGTTTTTTATTTTTTATTTTTTATTTTTTATTTTTTATTCTTTTTTTTTAAAAAAAAGAAATATTATTATTTATTATTATTATTATTATATTATTTTAAAATTTAAAAATTAATATTTTATTATTTTAACGTGCCACGTCAGCACCTTTAAAAAAATTAACGGTCCAGGGACTCAATAGAAGAATTTTCAAAACAGTAGGGACTTGATTGTTCAATTTTGAAACTTAGGGACCTATTAGAAACTGACCCAAAACATGACGGACCAAAAAGGTATTTTACACAATTTTATATATACTGTATCGCCATGCATTAGTAAATTTAAATATTTTCAATTTACAATCAAGACATAATTCCCTCAAATCACTTTTCAAGCTAACAGTAGGACCTAATGGACCTATAAATCAGAAGCTCCAACAACATGAGATTAATTGGCTAAACTCATTAAACAAATTAATCAATATACGTTAACTGTGGGTACACTCCACTATAGACCTGTTGGGTTTTATGCCCTAAAACTCGTAGATAGTGAATATAAACAAATTGTATACTTGTTTCAATAAAGTGTTATTGAGTTTCTACAAGAAAGTGTTATTGTTAAAGTAATTTGAGGCAACTAAGTAATAAAAGTAAATTGAAAATGTTCAATTTACTAAGGGAAACAAATATAATATATATTGATATATTATTATGAGAGAAATTAATATTTGAAGAAATTCAAATATAAATTTATGGAAGTTTGAAAGAGTTCAAATAATGAATTAATTAATTTAAGGCCTAAAATCTATTTGGGCGAATTAATTAATTCAAGGCCGGAAATTAAATATGTGATATTTAATTGGTGGTTAATTAATTAAAGAATTCCTAAACCAGGAATTAATCAATTATGGAAATAATTAATCACTTAAGGAAGTGATTAATCATTTATGGAAATTATCTAATCACTTACCCTCTGTTTGGAACCAAGAAAGTTCAAGAAATGATTTTAAATCTTGTGATTTGAAATTCAAGAAATGATTTTAAATTCTTTGTCTTGTTTGGTACGAGAAAGATTTAAAATGAATGTATTTAAATTTTTGTGTTTGGATGGTAGTTGGAAAAGGAAAGAAAGTAAAAGAATTTACTAATATAGGCTTTTAATTTGAGTTATTAATAGAAAATTTAAATATGACGAGGACAAATAAGTAATTTAACTCTCACTTCCTAGAAATCCTACAAAATCCTATGGTTTTAGTTGGGAAAATTTTTTACGTCAAAACATGATTTGAAATCATTTTGGATTTGAAATCATTATCTTTCTTGAGGTACCAAACAACAAAATTCATTTCAAATCCATTATGATTTGAAATCTCCCAAAATCAGGAGGTTCCAAACAGAGCATTATGGAAGTAATTAGTCATTTGTGGAAAAGATTAATCAATTATGAAATTGATTGATCATGATTGATTAAATAAGTAATAAGATTGAATCAATTTTGGAAAAGATTGATTTAATTGAATATTTTATTCATGACCTCTCTTCTATAAATAGAACACTAGACCTAATTGGTCCAGGACACTCTACTCTTGCTCTTAGACTCTCAAGACAAGACCTAGAATTCTCTCTAGCCTCCCTCTTAGAGAAAGACTCCCACAAGTCTTTTGCCTCCTAGACTTAGAGACATACCGGTGTAACCTCTGTGGTTATTGTGTCTTTAAAGAAGAATTTTCCAGCGAAGAAACTTTAAGGAGGCTGCTGCGTTTTCGTTCGTAGGAGCGTCGTTGGCGAAGAACGGTCAAGTCTACAACCAAGGTTTATAACGGTTCTTCCCCTTTTCTTTAGAAAAGCAAGAAAATAAATTTAGATTTATTTTTCAGCATGTTTAAACAAATTTTCCAGCAACTTTAAAGTGTGTTTAAAGTTTGTTTGAGTTTTTCGTAACGGTATTTTAATGTTAATTAATATACGGCGTAAGGTCCAATCGATGCGCTTCTGCTACGTGGGGACTTTTATTCCCTTCAATCAGTATCAGAGTCATCGCTGTCCCTATTAATTAATATTAAAAGTTGCGATAGGCTCTAATAGGTGGGATTTATGCATAATGTATGTTTGGTTTGCGTTGAACTGTTTAGGTTAATTTTATGGCCATAGATTTTATTTTTATGTGATTTTGATCGTGTAAGGCTCGGTGTTTCGGGTATTTTATGTAAAATCGAGTCCTATGTAAGTCTGGGTCTAGAATAAGTTTTTATGAGATGAAAATCGGAGAAATTGCCGCTGAAATCGAGGCCAAAACCGAAGAAATCGTGTTGTTTCTGCCTAGAAATTGTTTCCAGACGCAACAGCGTCGGGACGCTACTCCAACAGAGTCTCGACGCTGTCTCAATTCCTCAGGCGCTCAGGTAAGGAAAGTGCACAGCGTCGGGACGCTGTCACGATGGCGGCGCGCGTTAGGGCTTCAACAGGCGCGGTTCAAGCTGGTGGGCGGTTCGGTTCGGACCGGTTCGGTTGGGCTGGGACCTTTTGGTCCGGTTCAGCCAATTTTTTGCATGGTTCGTGATTTTTTAGGCCGGTTCGAGGTGGTTCGGGGCGGTTCATGCTGTGTAGACCAACTTTTGGAGCTGCTCAAGGATTTTTAGGATAGAATTTAGCTAAAATTATTGTAATTTAATGCTTTATTTTATCCTAGGGGCCAAAATTAACCGGTTCAATTGCTATTTATATGTTTTATGGATGTCATATAGAATTTTAATCCCACCTTAGGTTATAAACATGCTCATGCATTTTTTTATATATTATAAATTGTTATAATGTATGTTTAAATGCATGGAATTGTTTTCATATTTTTAATATAAGTGTATATTAATTATATGAAAAATTGGAAAGCATGTCATTACTTAAATTAAATATAAATAGTTATGTTTAATGTGATGAATGAAGCATGCTTGATTGATTTTCTTGATTCGCTTATAATTGTTATATTAAAAGAAAATCAATATTGCATGAAGCATGAAACATCCATAGTTAATAATATAATTGTTATATTATTCATGCAATTAGTGTGGTTTAATTATTTAATTAGAATGAGATTGTTGAATGAATTAAACCCTAGATTCTTGATTATAGGATTAATCATTAAAATTTGAAATAGTTCTTTAATATTAATGATTAGAAACCGTCAATCTATAATCAAGATTTGCATGCAAACATAAGATCATAGGATAAATTAGATTAATTTAAAATTGTTTAAAATTAATTAGACCTAGATCAATTTCTAATAGGATTAGAATCTTTTCTTACTTAGAATTAAAAATAGTTTTAATTGACTAAGTAGGAAAAACTCTACCACCTTGTGAATCTTGTCTCGAGGGAAAAATGACCAAGAGACCCTTTACTGGAAAAGGTTACAGAGCCAAAGAACCCTTAGAGTTAATACACTCGGATCTATGTGGTCCAATGAATGTAAAAGCTCGAGGAGTGTACGAATATTTCATCTCATTTATAGATGATTATTCAGGATATGGTTACTTGTACCTAATGGGACATAAGTCTGAAGCCCTTGAAAAGTGTAAGGAGTTTAAGGCTGAAGTTGAAAACCTATTAGGTAAATCTATTAAAGTACTTCGATCTGATCGAGGAGGGGAGTATATGGATCAAAGATTCCAGGATTATATGATAGAACATGGAATCCAATCTCAACTCTCAGCCCCTGGTACACCTCAGCAGAATGGTGTGTCAGAAAGGAGAAATAGAACCTTGTTGGACATGGTTCGATCAATGATGAGCTATGCTCAATTGCCTAGCTCATTTTGGGGGTATGCAATAGAGACTGCATTATACATCTTGAACAATATTCCCTCGAAAAGTGTTTCTGAAACACCTTTCGAATTATGGAAGGGGCGTAAACCTAGTTTGCATCACTTTCGCATCTGGGGTTGTCCAGCACACGTGCTTGTGACAAATTCTAAGAAACTGGAACCTCGTTCAAAACTGTGCCAATTTGTTGGTTACCCTAAAGAAACGAGAGGTGGTTATTTCTACGACCCACAAGAAAATAAGGCGATTGTATCGACAAACGCCACTTTCTTAGAGGAAGACCACATGAGAGATCATATTAGGAGAAGCTATAGAAGAATCACCAAGAGGTTGATGAAGCTGGACCTTCAACAAGTGTTGAGGAAGGAACTAATTCTTCAAATCCATCCCATCCATCTCAAACGTTGAGAGTGCCTCGACGCAGTGGGAGGATTGTATCACAACCTGATCGCTACTTGGATTTAACTGAAACTCAGGTTGTCATACCTAATGATGGCATTGAGGATCCATTGTCTTATCGACAGGCAATGAATGACGAAGATAAGGATGAATGGATCAAAGCCATGAACCTGGAAATGGAGTCAATGCACTACAATTCTGTATTGGAACTCGCAGATCTACCAAATGGGGTAAAACCCATAGGGTGCAAATGGATCTATAAGAGAAAATGAGATGCATCTGGAAAGGTACAGACCTTCAAAGCTAGACTAGTGGTAAATGGTTATACCCAAAAGGAAGGGGTTGACTATGAGAAAACCTTTACTCCGGTAGCCATGTTAAAGTCCATAAGAATTCTCTTATCCATAGCCACATATTATGACTATGAAATATGGCAAATGAACGTCAAGACTGCCTTTCTGAATGGTAATCTTGAAGAGAATATCTTCATGTCTCAACCCGAAGGGTTCATAGCCAAAGGTCAGGAACAAAAGGTTTGTAAGCTCAATCGATCCATTTATGGATTGAAACAAGCGTCCAGATCTTGGAACATTAGATTTGATACCGCAATCAAATCTTTTGGTTTTGACCAAAACGTTGATGAGCCTTGTGTGTACAAGAAAGTCAACAAAAGGAAAGTAGCTTTTCTAATACTTTATGTAGACGATATCCTACTCATTGGGAATGATGTAGAATACCTCACTTACATTAAGAAATGGCTAGCAGCCCAATTCCAAATGAAAGATCTGGGAGAGGCTCAATATGTTCTGGGAATCCAAATCATTAGGGATCGTAAGAACAAAACGCTAGCACTGTCTCAAGCAACATATATTAACAAAATGTTGTCTCGATATTCGCTGCAAAACTCCAAGAAGGGACTACTACCCTTCAGACATGGGGTACACCTGTCTAAGGAACAGTCTTACTCTGCACTAGGCCTGACATATGTTATGTAGTGGGAGTAGTCAGTAGGTATCAGTCTAATCAAGGGTTGGACCACTAGGGAGCGGTTAAGAATATCCTCAAGTATCTTCGGAGAACGAGGGACTACATGCTTGTGTATGGAGCTAAGGATTTGATTCTTACTGGATACACTGACTCTGACTTTCACGCTGATAAGGATTCAAGGAAATCCACATCAGGGTCAATATTCACCCTTAATGGAGGAGCAGTAGTGTGGAGAAGCATCAAACAAGGATGCATAGTAGACTCAACCATGGAGGCTGAGTATGTAGCAGCTTGCAAAGCAGCTAAGGAGGCAATATGGCTTAGAAAGTTCTTGATTGATTTGGAAGTGGTTCCGAATATGAACGTGCCCATAACACTGTACTGTGACAACAGTGGGGCTGTAGCCAACTCAAAAGAACCTCGAAGCCACAAACGGGGTAAACACATCGAGAGGAAGTATCACCTGATACGGGAGATTGTGCAACGAGGAGATGTGATCGTCACTAAGATCGCTTCGGAGCACAACATCGCTGATCCATTTGCGAAGGCTCTCACGGCTAAAGTGTTTGAGGGTCATCTAGAAGGTCTAGGTCTACGAGATATGTATGCCATCTAATCTAGGGCAAGTGGGAGAAATGTATAATGGGTATAAGGATGCCCTAGTTCATTGTATTATTTTAATGTACATGACATTTCCCACTTTAGATTATTGCATTTACATCCCACTAACTAGTGTTTTAGTTCAAGTGGGAGTTTGTTGGGTTTTATGCCCTAAAACTCGTAGATAGTGAATGTAACTGTTGACCGGATATTAATGAAATAACATTGGTATATTTTTCCATTAATTGTTATTAGTTATTTTATATTTGTCTTTGCCTAAAGATAACTCTAATCCAATAAACTAGACATCCAAGGCTGTAATATGAGTCTTGAACTATATGTAGCGACATATGGGATCATTGTTCAAGAAATAACCTAAAGGGTCTATAGTATAGGGATAAGACTGGGTGCTTTATCCTGGTGACACTATGGATACGGCCCACTTTGTATTTGATACAAACGTCGCGATCCAACGCGTTCGTGTAGGAGACATGTGAGCGGGGGTATCCTATACAATGAGTTTGCATAAGACCGGACCGCAAAATAGTAACCACTGGTTATAACACCGTTAACTAGTTGGTTTTCTATTTCACTAGGACGACCTAGACAACTTAGTCTTAATCCTGAGTTGATTATGGACTCCTGCTCATGAGAGATTGTCCTTTGATTTGTATAGGTGAGAGTGGCCAATACGCCGACTCAATAAGCCTACCATTTTGGGGACAAGACCGAATGGGGAGTTGGAAACATAATCGTACAAGATGGAATTCACTCCTTCCCGACTTTAGGGAAGCAGATGAGTGTTCCCTTAAGTGGTTACTCCAAGTCTTGAACAAAGGGCCCTACCCTCTCAATGGCACGAGAGGGTTTTCTGTTTGATGGTTGGACCACAAACAAGTTGTTCATTAGATGAGAAATGGTACTTAAGGAAATAGAAGTAACCCAGAGGTAAATCGATATTTTGACCCAGGTGGTGTTACGGACACTCGTGAAGGACTAACTAGTCGATATTGGTCTAGATCCGTGGACACAGAAAATATGTCTGCAATGAGAAGAGTGCAACTGTGAGTCTATAGTGGAATGTACACACAGTTAACGAATATTGATTAATGTGGTTAATGAGTTTGACCAATTAATCTCACATCGTTGGAGCTTCTGATCTACAGGTCCATTAGGTCCCACTGGTATCTCATAAAGTAATTTGAGGCAACTAAGTAATAAAAGTAAATTAAAAATGTTCAATTTACTAAGGGAAACAAATATAATATATATTGATATATTATTATGAGAGAAATTAATATTTGAAGAAATTCAAATATAAATTTATGGAAGTTTGAAAGAGTTCAAATAATGAATTAATTAATTTAAGGCCTAAAATCTATTTGGGCGAATTAATTAATTCAAGGACGGAAATTAAATATGTGATATTTAATTGGTGGTTAATTAATTAAAGAATTCATTAACCGGGAATTAATCAATCATGGAAATAATTAATCACTTAAGGAAGTGATTAATCATTTATGGAAATGATCTAATCACTTATGGAAGTAATTAGTCATTTGTGGAAAAGATTAATCAATTATGGAATTGATTGATCATGATTGATTAAATAAGGAATAAGATTGAATCAATTTTGGAAAAGAGTGATTTAATTGAATATTTTATTCATGGCCTCTCTTCTATAAATAGAACACTAGACCTAATTGGTCCAGGACACTCTACTCTTGCTCTTAGACTCTCAAGACAAGACCTAGAATTCTCTCTAGCCTCCCTCTTAGAGAAAGACTCCCACAAGTCTTTTGCCTCCTAGACTTAGAGACATACCGGTGTAACCTATGTGGTTATTGTGTCTTTAAAGAAGAATTTTCCAGCGAAGAAACTTTAAGGAGGTTGATGCGTTTTCGTTCGTAGGAGCGTCGTTGGTGAAGAATGGTCAAGTCTACAACGAAGGTTTGTAACGGTTCTTCCCCTTTTCTTTAGAAAAACATGAAAATAAATTTAGATTTATTTTTCAGCACGTTTAAACAAATTTTCCAGCAACTTTAAAGTATGTTTAAAGTTTGTTTGAGTTTTTCGTAACAGTATTTTAATGTTAATTAATATACGGCGTAAGGTCCAATCGATGCGCTTCTGCTGCGTGAGGACTTTTATTCCCTTCAGTCATAGGATTAATTCATTAAAATTTATAATAGTTATAAAATTAATGATTAGAAACCGTTAACCGATAACAAAAGAATTGCATGCAAACATAGGATCTTAGGATAAATGAATTAATTTTAAAATGTTTAAAATTAATTAGATCTAAGATCACATTTCTAATAGGATTAGAATTATTCTTACTTAGAATTAAAATTAGTTTTAATTGACTAAGTAGGAAAAATATTACTATGATTATAAAGGAACTCCACAGGTTAAGTTCTGTCTAAGGCTGTGGGTATTTAAGCTGACGGTTTACGGAACACCTTCTACCTGGGAACTGACCTGGAATACCGGAGTTGAATTAATCATAGTTAAACGTTAGCATGCAATGTCACTAGGTTTGTTAAAAGTGTTTAATGCACCTAGACCTTTAGAGTAAAGCCCTTGCATTACTGTGGTTATAAGGGAACTCTCTGGGTAAAGTTCTGTCTAAGGTTGGGGGTATTTAAGTTGACGGTTTACGAAACACCTCCTACCTGTGAACTGACCCGAACCTTGAGTTTAATTAACCATAGTGATGTTGACTTGCAATGTTGGGTTTATTAAAAGAAGTTTAATTCACCTAAAACATTGTGGTTGAATCATTTCCATAATTGTTATAATAGGATCAGACTTAGATAGATTGATTTAGCCGAATTTTATCTAAGTTAAACAACCCTAAAATAACCTTAGGACATTTTTAGTGGGAGGAAAATTAGAAAACGAGATTTAAATCAAGTTTTGCTCCTACGTCCCTATATTCACAACGTGAGGTTCATGCTCGGCTTCGAGTGGCCCTAGGAGCGGCTTCCCTTCATAAAGTGTTTGCATGAATCAATAACAAGGTGAATGGGAAAAATGTCTAGAGTAAGTGGGAGCGGGACACGTGTCAACGTATCCCTCGGTCTTCGCCCTTAGTTCACACCATGAGAGTCCTATGATCCGCCTGCAGGTTGTCCTGGTGCAACCATCCCTTCGGAGGGCCTGATCATAGGATTTAGAACATCGTGAACTCCTGAATAGGATAAGAACTCTTAGGCTAATTACTAACAATTGTCTTTCCCTTCGGTAGCCTGTTGGTGCGTGCCTCTGAGATCTGAAAGTGGGAGGGTTACACTTACGGGAATGAGTTAAATGTGTTAACTAATCCTTGACCGAACAACGATAACTAAACGCTAATGGAATATGAGTTATTCTGGTGTTATAGTTTGGTTGAGATTGTCTCAATTCAGAGGAGTAGCTGACCACCCTTCGGTGGCTGTTGTTCTAAACCTTTGAAGTGTCGTTGCAAAAACTAAATCAATAGTTTTATAGGGTTTCTTTGATTGCTTATTTGTTTTCGCAGAATTTGATTGGATTATTTGTAATGGGTTAGTGCGATAAATAGTCAAGTAATTTGTTTTTCCAGCAATTCAATAATGAAAAATGTGCATTGTCTTACGCCTATTTGATAAATAACGGTGATTATACAACAAACTTAAACGATTAATTTGTGGCGAATGATTGGAAGATTAGTCTTAACAGAGGAATGTCCTCATGCCTCGAATGTCTAATTCATTGAGATGTGTTATTAATGAATATGACACTGAGACACTTACTAAGCCAAAGGAGACTTGTGCAAAGACAGTAAATTCGATTTACTAGTCTTGGAAGCGTAATTTGTGAAGAATGGTAATTCTACTTGAATACTTGATTCATGATCACAAATCATGTTTTTTCTTCTTATCAAAATGAATGAATTCCTGACAACAACTTGATGCTATTGAGATAACTCTCAAAGTTTTGAACTAGAGAGGTTGTCTTGGCTGAAGCACTGGGGAACGTTAAGTTATTTTTCCCAGTGGGAGCAAATACATATTATTAGAAAATGTGTATGTAATTTCTAAGATCAAAAGAAATTTGATTTCTATATCTTATTGGCTGGAACAATGTTACTCTTTACCTTTCCCTACTAACGCAATTCATTTCAAGAAAGGGAGTTAACTTTTGTTCAGCTGAACTGAAAAAAAATAACATAAAAGTTTTTAAGACCAATCAAGAGTAAAGCAGTCATGAACACTGAGTTGTTTGAGACTGCTACTACTCAAAGAAATAAGAGGCAAAGTTTTTCTCCTAAAGGAAAATACCTGTCTTTGGCACTTAAGGTTATACCATATTAATCTCAATTTTATTGGGAGATTGGTCAAGAGTATACTTCTAAGCGAGTTAGAAGATGACTTTCTAATACCTTGTAAGTCATGCCTTGTGGGCAATATGACTGATAGATCTTTTACTGGAAAAGATCTTAAGAGCCAAAGAGCCCTTGGAGCTTGTACATTTGGATCCTTGTGGTTCAATATGTTAAAGCAGTGGGAGGACATGAATAATTCATCTCTTTTGGATGATTATTCAAAGGTATGAGTATCTTTACCTAATGCAACTTAAGTCTGAAGCTCTTGAGATATTCGAAGGGGCTTAGGACTGAAGTTGAAAACTTGTTAGGTGAGATGATAAAAACACTTCGATATGATCAAAGTGTTGAGTAGGGATTTGAGATTCCAGGACTATTTGATAGTACATGAGATCACACCCTAAATCTCATTTAGGAGAAATAGAACCCTATTGGATATGGTTCATTCCATGTTGAGCTATGCTCAATTGTCTGGCTCGTTTTGGGGTCATGTAGTGTTGGCTGCATTGCATACTGCAGTAGGCAACCCCAAAGAAAACGAGAAGGGGATACTTCTTCAATTAACAAGAGAATAAAGAATTTGTATCTACAAATGCTAAATTCTAAGAAGAAGTCCACATCAAAAATCATAAACCACAAGAGTAAAGTCAGTTTAAATAAGTTAACTAATGAAGCTACAGTAACATCCACAAGAGTTGTTGATGAGGCTGACTGTTCAACAAGAGTTGTTGATGGATTAGTGCATCTAGTCACTCACATCCATCTCAATAGTTGAGATTGCCTCAATGTAGTGGGACGGTTATTTGATAACCTCAACGTTACATGGGCTTGTTTGAAGCCTAGGTCATCATACCTGATGATGGCATAGTGGGTTCATTATCTTTTAGAAAGAAAATGAATGATGTTGACAAGGACCAATGGATTAAATGTTAGCTTTACGAGCTTCAATCATACTATAGTTTTTTATGATAAAAAACTTTAATTTACTAATGATTTTAGTGTTTTAAAGTGTTCATAATGTAGAGCTTGGAAAGACGATTCCAACGCATCTTGAATCGCTGAAATCGGAGTTCAAACGAGAAAGTTACAAGCAAAAGAAGATTGGAAGAAAAAAGCCTACGTGGCAGTGACGTGGCGCTTACGTGGTATCCAACGTGGCAGCTGATGTGAATGATCAATTTCCTCTATTTTTCTCCTACTTTTAATCCTCTTTGATTTCCATTATCTCTTAAACTTAATCCTTTTCAAATCTCAGTTTTAATTTTTCAATTACTCCAAAATTCCATTAACTACACCTCATTCAAATTTGAATTCTTTAAAAATCTCATTTCCTTCAAATCCTCATTCTAATTTGAAGTTATCCTAATTTCAATATATTCTCAATCTCATTTTTAAATTCAAATTCTTTCCTAAATTTTCATCATTCAAATCCTTGATTTATTCTCATATCTTAAAAATTCCAATCCTTGAAAATTCTCTCTTAATTTTGAAATCCTTTCCTTTTCTATTTTAAATTCAATCTCCACCCTCCATCTTTAGTTTGATCTAACAGCCAATGTTTATCTTCCTCGCCTATAAATTCGACTTGATTTTCACTCTCCAATACACACCAAAAAGGATATCAAAGTCTTATTCTCTCAAGTCTCCCTACTCTAAAATTATTGTCCTCCATTGCTCCTAAATTGGCCTAGTCATTATTTTTTAGAGGTTTTTATTAGAGTGCTCTTATTTGTGTAATTTTGCCGTTGAGAGGTACATCTTGTCGTGAGATTTTTGTATTCTTTATTGGGAATTGTAATAAGGTGTGGGTGCACCTTGGGAATTGAGTGAGTGGTTTAATCCTAAACCCGAAAAAGGATTTGTAGTGGTTTGATCCTGAACCCGGTTAAAAGAATCGTAGTGGTTTTGATCTTGAACCCGTTTAAAAAGATCGGTATAGGTTGGGTCCTGAACCTATAAAAGGATCAGTAAAGGTTTACTCTTGAACCTGGAAAAAGAGTCGGTTTGGTTCTCACCCGTAAGAGAGCTGTTGCAGTAAAATACCCAAGAAGGAGTCTTGGGGAGTGGAGTAGGAATTTCCAAACCACTATAAAATTTTCTGGTGTTATCTCTCTCTCTACTCTTTTAATTTCCGCTATTTCATTTTTATGAGTAGATTGCATGCCTAGGAAAATTGTCAAATATTTCTAACATAGTTTATGTTGTATATTGCTTATTAAATTTATTTAGTTTAAATAAATTCTTTTTAATTTAGCAAAAAGGTTTAAATTTTATTAAGCAACTCTATTCACCCCCCCTCTAGTGTTGCCATACGATCCTACATTAAAGTCATGGACCTGGAAATGAAGTCTTTTGTATTTCACTTCCATATGAGATCTTGTAGATTTGCTTGATGGGTAACACATATTAGTTACAAGTGGATTTACAAGAGAAAACGAGACATTAAAGGTCTTAACCAGAAGGGTTCATACAGCAGCAAAAGGGTTTGCAAGCTTAAGTGATCCATTCATGGATTGACCTAAGCATTTCGATCTTGAAATATAATATTTGATATAGTGACCAAATCTTTTAGCTTTAATCAGAACATTAATGAGCCTTGTGTTTACAAGTAATCATCAATAGTTCAGTAGCTTACTTAGTGTTGTATATGATTGATATCCTAATCATTGGGAATGATGTAGGTTATCTTACTGACATTAAAGGAGCTAGCAGCTCATTTCCAAATGAAAATTTGGGAGAAGCCGAGTTTGTTCTTGGGATCCAAATCGTTAGGAATCGTTAGAACAAAAGGCTAGCCTTGTCTCAAGTGACTTATATCTACCTTTCAGGCGTGTAATTCTTTTTTTCTAAGAAACCGTTTCCTAAGACACCTCAAGAAGTTGAGGAGATGAGACGAATGCCCTATGCAATAGGGATTGTCTGTAAGTATCAATCTAATCCAAGATTTAATCATTGGAAAATCGTTAAGAATATCCTCAAGTATTTGAGGAGAACGAGGAACTATATGCTCGTGTATGGGACTAAGGATTTGATCCTTACAGGATACACTGACACAGATTTTAAGACTGATAAGGATTTGAGGAAATCTACATCAGTATCTGTGGTCACTCTTTACGATGGAGCTATAGTATGGCATAGTTACAGTCTTGACCGTATAGGCCGAAAAAATAGCTACTTGTGTAGCAGCGATAGAGACTGTATGACTTAGAAAGTTCTTGATTGATTTGGAATGTGTTCCAAATGTGAACTTGCCCATCACACTTTATAGTGATATAGTGGTGTTGTGGCAAATTCAAAAGAACATCGCAGCCTAAGACAAGCAGAGACATTAAATTGAATGAAATATTGCTGATTCATTTACAAAGACTCTCTCGGCTAAAGTGTTTGAGGGTCATCTAGAAGGTCTAGATTTACGAGATATGTACAAAGGTGTAATCTAGGGCAAGTGGGAGAAATATAATGGGTATAGTGATACCATTATGTAATGGGTATAGTGATGCCCTAGTTTATTGTATTTGTACAATGTATATGTTTTATACATGTATTTATACACCTGCTGCTGTATAGATTATTGTACATCCCACTAAACTAGAGTTTCAGTTCAAGTGGGAGTTTGTTGGGTTTTATGCCCTAAAACTCGTAGATAGTGAATGTAAACAAATTGTATACTTGTTTCAATAAAGTATTATTAAGTTTCTACAATAAAGTGTCATTGTTAAATATTGCACAATTTGACCCAAATCCAATAAACTAAGATCCAAGGTTGTTTACATGTGACTTGAACTAGTATGTGGGGACATACGGGGATCGGTGTTCAAGTAACAACCTAAAAGGTCTATAGTACAAGGATAAGGTTGGGTACCTTATCCTGGTAACACTATGTGATACGACCCGCTTTGT
The DNA here is from genome assembly GCA_036850905.1 of Luffa acutangula. Lineage (NCBI taxonomy): Eukaryota > Viridiplantae > Streptophyta > Magnoliopsida > Cucurbitales > Cucurbitaceae > Luffa > Luffa acutangula. Next base: position 23,988,323 of record CM072089.1, on the reverse strand, counting down.
ATTTGATACAGACGTATTGATCCAAAGCATCCATGTAGTAGACATGCGAGCGGGGGTATACTATGCAATGAGTTTGCATAAGACCGGACCATGAAATGGTAAACCACTAGATATAACACTGTTAACTAGTTAGGTTACTCTTTCAATAGGATGACGTAGGTAACTCAATCTTAATCCTGAGTGTGTCATGAACTCCTTCTCATGAGGGATTGTCCTTTGATTAGCATGGGTGAGAGTGGCCAATACGCCGACTCAATATGCCTTTCTTTTTTAGGGACAAGACCGAGTGGGAGGCTGGGGACATGACAACACAAGAAGGAATTCACTCCTTCCCACTTCTAGGAGAAGTAGATGAGTGTTCCCTTAAGTGGTGACTCCGGGACTTGAACAAAGGGATCCTGCCCTCTCACTGGCCCGAGAGGGACTTTCTGTTTATTGGTTGGACCATAAACAGGTTGTTCATTAGAGGAGCACTGGTACTTAAGGAGACAGATGTAACACAGGGGTAAAACGGTAATTTGACCCAACTGTAGTTACCGACACTCGTGAAGGATTGACTTACCGGTATAGGTCTATATCCGTGGACACAGAAATGTTCTACAGTGAGAATAGGTCAGCTGTGGGTCTTTAGTGGAATGACCCACAGTTAATGAATATTGGTTAACCTGGTTAATGAGTTTAATCTATTAACCTCATATCATTGGAGCTTCTGATCTGTAGGTCCATTAGGTCCCCTGCTAGCTCGTAAAGAGTAATTAGGAACAAATATATCTTGACAGAATTTGAATAGTTCAAATTCATATTGAGAATTAAGTTAATTGTATAAGATACAAATTAATATAATGTATAGTGATGCATTAAAATATAAAGTCTAATTTGAGATTAAACTTTATTATATTGAGAGATTGATATATTTGAAAGAGTTCAAATATATGTCTAATTAAATATATGGTATTTAATTAGAAGATGAATTAATTAATTATTCAATTTAGTTTAAATTAAATGAGATTTAATTAAACTATAGTCTATGAGAGAAATAAATATGTGAAGAAGTTCAAATATTTATATGAATTTGATTCATATTAAATTTATAGGATATAAGAGAATTTGAAGAAGTTCAAATTTTAATATGAATTTGATTCATATTATAGAATTAATTAATTGAAGGCCTGTAATTAAATATATGATATTTAATTGGGTAATTAATTAATTAACTAATAGAGTGTCTGAAATTAAATATATGATATTTAATTGGTGATTAATTAATTAAAGAATTAATTAATTGGAAATTAATCAATTATGGAAATGATTAATCACTTATGGAAGTAATTAATCATTTATGGAAATGATTTAATCACCTATGGAAGTGATCAATCATTTATGGAAAAGATTAATCAATTATGGAATTGATTGGTCATGGAATTGATTAATTATGGAAAAGATTAAATTAGTTATGGAAATAATTGATTTTAAATGAATATTTTATTCATGACCTTTCTCCTATAAATAGAACACTAAACCTGGGGTTTAGAGAGGACAACATATGGCCACCATAAGACCTTCTCATATTCTCTCAACTCAAGAACTCTAGGGAGAATTTTCTCTCTAGAGTTTTTCCCATTCAAGATTAGGTAGTCTCACAACTACGTTCCTAATATCAGAGTTATAGTGGGGAAGATGAAATGGTGGTGTTCTTCGTTGTTGCAGAGCAATCAAGAATCATCCGTTGAAGTATTCAGAGTCGTAAACGGAGGTATGTTTCTCACTGCTTAACCTTTTGCCAATGTATTGGTATTTTGTAGAACAAAATTAATTTACGAACAGTCCAATTGCTTCCGCTGTAACGGAATTGGGAATTCCAATCATTCAAGACCCACAACTGCACTCTTCTCTCTGCAAACATACTTCTGTGTCCACGGATATAGACCAATAACAACAAGTTAGTCCTTCACGAGTGTTCGTACACCAGCTGGGTCAAATTACCGTTTTATTCCTGGGTTACCTCTATATCCTTAAGTACCAGTGCTCATCTAATGAACAACATGTTTGTGGTCCAACCACTAAACAGAAACCCCTCTCAGGCTAGTGAGAAGGTAAGGCCCTTTGGTCAAGACCTGGAGGCACCACTTAAGGGAACACCCATCTACTTCTCTAAAGTCAGGAATGAGCGAATGTCATCTTGTGTGATTATGTTCTCAGTTCCCCACTCGGTCTTGTCCCCAAAATGATAGGCTTATTGAGTCAGCATACTGGCCACTCTCACCCATACAAGTCAAAAGACAATCCTTCGTGAACAGGAGTCCATAACCCACTCAGGATTGAGACTAAATTTCCTAGGTCATCATAGTGAAATAGAAATCTAACTAGTCAACGGTGTTACAATTAGCAGTTATTATTTTGTAGTTCGGTCTTATGCAAACTCATTGCATAGGATACCCCCACTCGCATGTCTCCTACACGAACACATTAGATTATTGCATTTGTATCAAAATACAAAGCATGTCGTATTAATAGTGTCACCAGGATAAGGTACCCAACCTTATCCCTACACTATAGACCCTTCAGGCTGTATCTTGAGCAGTGATCCCCATATGTCTCCACATACAGTTCAAGACTCATACCACAACTTTTTTTTTTTTTTTGACAATACTCATACCACAACCTAGGATGTTAGTTTATTGGATTATGATTATTTAGCCAAGATAAAATTAATATAGACAACAACTCTTTATTGAAAATACATCAATAATATTTTATTAATGTTCAGTCAATTGTTACATTTACTATCTACGAGTTGTAGACCCCTAAATTTGTCCGATATTTTATTCTCTTATTTAATTTTGTCATTTTTAAAAAAAAAAAAGAATATTATGGAACATTTAAATAGCCAAATCAAATATTGTTAATTTCGATAAAGATAATTGAGAAAAATATATTATTTTGATTAATTGATTTGCCAAATAAAATATTGAGTTTATTTGGCAAGGTCAATTAAATAAAATATTTTGTTTCCTTGGAGGATTGATTGACAAATAAAATTTTGTAAGTTTGGATGGTAGAATTAGAATATTTATTTGTTTCCTTTTTCATTTTTTTTTATTTTATTAGATTTTTTTTAAAAAAAATTAATTTTATTTGACCACCTCCTTAATATGTGATGGTTGAAATTGGCTATGAAATGGGAGCCCTCCTAACCCTTGCATTTCACGATTTTCTTGAGCCAAGTAAGACATCCTACACGTTTTTTTGTGGCTAAAAATAGACTCCCCAAATCTCCCTATTTTAAAAAACCTTATATACATTTTTCTCCCTTTCCCACCTAACTTCCTTATCCCACATGAATTTTTTTTTTCTACTTTCCCTTGCCTCACGTTTTCTTCCTCTCACCATCACACTCTCTCTCGATCCCACATTGCCATCAACAATCCCTACACACAAAGGTGTTGTATTTGATAACTTGGTTTAATAATGCACGCAAGAAAAAGAGGAAAAAAGATGCTAAGATCGCAAGCAATGAAGAGCTGAATAACCATCGCAGAGTGGATAATAGGCATTGCTTGAGGACAAGCAATAGTTTAAGTTTGGGGGTTTGATAACTTGCAAAAAGCAAGTCATTAATCATTTGAACTTAGGCTAAAACAAGACCAAAAGAAACAAAGATGCGTTACTTCAGCACATAAAGAAAGGAAAATGTGATAAGTTTATGCGGCGAGCTATATTCATGTATGGGGTGAGAAATTATAAAATGTAGGGCACTAACGCAAACTAATTCAGTTGTTTTTCAAGTTTCTTCTCAGCGCAGGCACACATCCCAAGATGATCAAGATACATATAAGATGATGAAAAGACAAGTGCTGACACAACTGATACAGCTAACGCAAGTGGGCGGAAAAAGGGCTGAAAAGTTGAGCAAGTTGCCTGATGATGATTAACACAAGTTGCTAATTACTTGGAGAAGTCATCTTCCTTCACCTATAAATAGAAGCCACATACTCGGATGGAGGCATTCATTTTTGGATCGAGAGAGAAGAAGGAAGATCAACAGAGAAATCACAGAAAGAGTTGTGATTAGGAGCAAACTTGTGCTTGTAATGTTTTATTTTATAATGTCTTGTTTTGCTCGCATGAGCTAAATTCTTCTTCAAGGCCTAGCGCAAGCACCTCATGCGGTGATAAGTATATCTTATAAGCGCATATATTTGAGTTAAATGAAACATTAATTGCTTTCTACTTAGTTGCGATACTATTTTCATTACTAACTCCCGCTTGGCCAGCCGGATGCGATAGCAACATGCTAAATCCCTGACAGGTAATGCATGCCGACCTCTAAGTAGAGCAAGTTAGCGCATGTCATGTAGTCTTGGTAGCATCCAAACACAACCGCTAAAAGATATTGCATGTATGAGCTTAGATTGTGTTGTGACTGACACAGTCCCTTGTAAGTTTTAGGGAACTACACCTAAAGCATGAACTACCCAAATAATCAATTGATAGTTTGTGTCAAACGCATAAGGAGTACTGGAAGGGAAACTTATGAATTTTTCTCACTTAGGCATTAATGGATCAATTACTCAAAGTATGTGCTACAAGGTTCTTGTAGACGCATGAGGCTGCGACCGCAACAGCCTTTATCGTATTTTCCTTACAAATTTTCATTTTACTCTCATCGCATGTTTTTGTTTGATGCAAATATTTACTTTTCAAATATACCAAATCCCTTGTTTACTCTTTTAAAATAGTATCATACGTTTTTGAGTTTAGATCAGTAAATATTGTTGAAAACTTTGTGAATATCCCTTCCCTGTGGACTCGACCCTGAACTTACCAGGTACTACTTGATTTTGTCAATTTATACTTGGAGTGACTATTATCTACGACTATATTTCTGAACATACTGATACCAATCAGTATTCCCAACCCAATTGTCACAAACTTTCTTAGTGAGTATTTTAAGCCTTTTTTCTTAATTCTTTCTCTAATAGTTTTTTGAAAAAAAATATATTTTTAGTCCCTGAGCTTTGGGTTAGGTTTCATTTTGGTCCCTGAGTTTTCAAACTCAACAATTTAGCCCCTGAGGTTTGGTTTTAGTTTAATTTTGGTCCCTCCATCCAATTTTTCGTTAAATGTTAAAAGATCACTGACGTGACACTTTTTTTATTAAAAAAGTTAGTTTTAATTTTTTAAAATAATATATATATGTATTTTTAAAATTTTACTTCTTCTCTCTCCCCTTTCTTCTTCTTCTCCCCTCCATCTTCCGCTTCTTCTTCACACTGACCAGTAGTGGCCGATGGCCGGCGACCGCCACCAATGACTTTTTTTCCTCTTCTTTTCTTCTTCTCCAACTTTTTTTTTCAGATCTGGAAATGGACCTCTTCGTTTCAGATCTAGACCGAAAACAAACCCACCGTTCTTTCTGCCCACAGTCCAGTACACATGAAAACCGTAGTGAAATGAAACCCACCGTTGACGAACGAACCTGCGAACCCTCGAATGCCGACTGCCGACGAACGAACCCGCGAATCACGCCATCGAAGAGTTTGTGAGCTTCAGATCTGGAACTGCGCATCAGATCTGTTGAGTTTGTGGCCACTATCAAAGTGTTCGTGAGCCTACGAGCTTCAGAATGAGAAAAAAATCGCGAGCGCGAGAGAGAGATCTGTTGAGTTCGTGGCCGTCGAAAAACCCGCCATTCACGGGAGTGTTGTCGAAAGAGAGATCGATTTCCCTTGTTGTCGAAAAGGCCGACAATTTGCGAGCGCGAGAGATTTGAGACGATAGATCTGTGGCTTCCGGCAAGTCTGTGGTCCACGGCGGTCCTCCAACTCTGACGCTGCCTCCTCAGTTTCGTTAAAAAAAAAAAAAGTCGCCGGCAAACGGTGGTCGTCGGTAGCTATCGGTCGACGACCTTTGTTGTTGAAGAAGAAGAATGAAGATGAAGAAGATGAGGAGGAGAGAGAGGGGGAAAGAAATAATCAAAATAATATAAAATAATTTTATTTTTATAAATTTAATATATTTTTATTTTAAAAAATTAAAAAAAAAAACAAATTTTTTTAATAAAAAAAGTGTCACGTTAGCGATCTGTTAACTTTTAACAGAAAATTAGATGGAGGGATCAAAATGAAACTAAAACCAAACCTCAGGGGCTAAATTGTTGAGTTTGAAAACTTAGGGACCAAAATGATACCTAACCCAAACCTTAGTGACTAAAAGTGTATTTTTCCCTAGTTTTTTTTTCCTAACCCAAACGTTAGCGTTTGTCCTTTTTTTTTATATATAAAATTTAGCTTATTTGTTTATCGTTTCATTTGCTTTATTTTAATGTGTTTTTTGCATTTAGGAAGTTATGTGAACAATACTTTAAAATATTTTTTAGGAAACAATTGACAATTGCATGTGTGTATTATATTGAATTTTATCATTTATATTTTAGTTTAGTTAAACTTTTAGAGTTGATTGTTATATGTCATTATGTTTAATTTGTTAATTTAAATTATTTACAATTGAATCTTGTATTATTTATAATTTAGTCATGTGATTTCATTGAATTAATATGTAGACATTTTTGCTTAAACTAGTGATTATTTTCTTATTTGTGTTAAAAAAAAACTCTCCAATGACGGAATCTCAAATTTTTGGGATGTCAATGTTTGAGTTTCTTGAGGTAAGAAATAAATGTCTTGGAATGTCAAGATTTAATTTTAATGTCTCCTTTAAATCAATTGAATTTTTTTTTTTTTTTTGTATATCATAGTTTTTATCCCCTTTTAGATATTTTCTCTCAATTATATGTTTTTTTTTCTCTAAGTTATGATATTATATTTAATCCATAATTCTCTTATAAATTTATTTCCCTTAATTAAATAATTTCAAAGCAAAAATCATTAAACGATGGAATCTTCAATTTTTGGGATGCCGATATTTAAGTTTCTTGGGGTGAAAAATCAAAATTTTGGGATGCTAGGATTTGATTTTGATATTTCTTTCCTTGAAAACACATAAATTAAAGTTGTTTATATTTTAAAACTTATCTATAATATATTAAAAAGCAAGGATCCGTGAAAAACATTTTTAGACCAAAATACCCCTGTAAATTTAAGATAATTACATAATTAGTATTCAAATTCCAGAATCAAATTTCGTAATTTAATAAAAATCAAAATATAATATATTAAACTGTAAATTCAAGATAATTACATAATTAGTTTTCAAATTCCAAAATCAAATTTCGTAAGTTAATAAAAGTCAAAATATAATATATTAAAATTCAAAATATAATATATTAAACTGTAAATTCAAGATAATTACATAATTAGTTTTCAAATTCCAAAATCAAAAATATTTTAATTAAAAAGTTAAAAAAAAAAAAAAGCTTAAGATAATTATTTTAATTAAATATAATTATTTTAATTAAAAAGTAAAAAAAAAAAAATTTAAAAAAAACCATTACATGAGAATATTAATATGAAAATTTGAAAAAAAAAACAAATCTTAAGATAATTATTTTAATTAAAAAGTAAAAAGAAAAACAAAAAAAAAGAAAAGAAAAACCATTACGTAAGAATATTAATATGAAAATTTGAAAAAAAAAATCTTAAGATAATTATTTTAATTAAATATAATTATTTTAATTAAGAAGTAAAAAAAAAAAAGAAAAAAGAAAAAACCATTACGTGAGAACATTAATATGAAAATTTGAAAAAAAAAATTATTTTAATTAAATATAGACTCTATCCAAAATCTAATCAAATTATCATATGATCTATATACACTTTATCCAAAATCTAATCAAATTAAAATTTGAATCTAAATTCCCTCTATAAATTGTTCATCTTCTCCCATTAGTTTTCACATCAAAACTATTCATCCCCTCCATTGTTGGTTTCAGTACATCTCTTGAATTATAATTATAATATTTTTGTTTAATTTTATCAATTTAATGAGAAGAAAGTCATTCTCAAATATTTTATGTTATAGAGTAAGAGTGAGCGATTGAAAAGATGGAAATGGCCAGGGAGAGATGTCAGAAGTAGTCGGATTGGACAAAGGATAGAGAGAGAAAGAGAAATTGACTAAAATAGATCAAATTTTTATATTTTGATAGTTTCAGTGTTTAATTTAAAATTTATCCTATAATTTATGAGAGTTTAATTTTTATAAAGAAGTTTTGACTTTATAAACCAATTTATTTAACATGTATTTTTTTATTATTATTTAGCATAATTATTGTTACTCCATTTGCTATGATAAGTTACATATATATTATATTATATTAAAATTAGTTATATTAAAAAACAAAAAAAATCATCATAGAAGTAGAAAAAACAAAACTAATATAAGAATGTATATACAATCTTAATTAATTTTAAATTAATTTTACTTCATAATAACTTAGTCAAATTATTACACGTGCATCGCACGTGGTAAAAATCTAGTTTGTCAAAAGAAGCATATTTTTATAAAAGGCATTAAAAAAAAATGTTTTAAGAGATTTTGCTAAAATTGATTCTCTTGGTTATTTTTCAATGGTTGCATTACAATGAATCCTCAATGATTCAGCTAATGCATTTAGGGAACATGGATATGAAAGGAGTAATTTAAACTAAACTTTGAAACCCTTGTGTGTGTGCACATAGGCTTCTTTTATGGATGTTTTTACTAACCTGGAATGAGTTTCCTATATTGGCTCTAAGATCTAATTATTTAGATCTCTCACAATCGAACAATTAATATCTCACTAAGGCTCCTGAATCACGGGGTGGATCCTCCCCCAAACTTGTATTTTACTTGGGCACTAACTTTCACACAATGTTGCTGGAACCCTTACCTAAAGCACTCGCTCAATGAGTGGCCTAACCGATCACATTTGATCTTTTAAAACCATTACAAGCTAAACATTTTCAATTCATTCTTTTCTTCCATCGTTTTTCTTTTGCAATCGAAATAATCATACTTTTTCTTTCGACCTAAGCTCAACATTAAAAACAATCCTGCAAGGTTGCATTCCAACTAAATCTTAAACATATCAGAGTGACAATAAACCTATACAAGACATAAAACTGTCTAATCATTCAAAACAACAAGATCTGGCTAAGTGCTCAACGTGAATAAGAAATTCAAGAAATTCAAAGCAAAAATTTTAAAATTAAACTCAAATTCAGACATGCTTTTCAATTTCAGCCACAACAATATTTTCAGACAAATCATCCCTACGAAACACTCTCTCTGACATACAACTCAAAACACAACAATCTAACAACATAACATCAGAAGAGTGCTCGTCAACATGCAAAGGCGTATTTAAGAAACCAACTAAAACATCAAGCTCAACAGGTTGCATAAACTCATCTACACCAGGACCTTCATCATGCATATTGTTGATGATCAAATTTCGCTAGGTAAATTATCTTCGCTCTACGTGATAATCGACAGTGAATTTGTTTGAGAGCGAGAGAAGATGGGGCCTGCAAAACGAAAAACCTGCACACCGGTGTGGTGCTAGCCACACCGACTCCGATGCTTAAGTTAGAAAACGAAGATAGGAGGGGTAGAGAGTAAGAGAAGAGAGTAGAGGGTTCGGGTCCCCGGTCCCGTTCTTCAGTAGCGAAGAGGGGTATAAATACCTGCTTATGCTCCTAGGGTTTTAAGGAATTCGGAGGCGTTTCGGGACAAACCAGGCGGAACCGGGGCGGCCAGAGGCGGTAGGGACCAAACGGAGTCGGACGGGCTCGGCCCGCGCGAGCAGGCCGAGGGTCGGCCTCGGCCATGGGCCGAGGTCGAGCAGGGGTCGGGCCAAAAGACCGACCCCTTCGGTCTTGGCCCATCCCACTTGCCAATTTTGCCTCTTGGGTCCATCTCCTAGCCCAATTTCTCCCTGGTTGTCCTCGTCAGCTCCTTGTTCATCGAGGTGGTCCAAAATTGCCTATAACACATATCATAAAAAACAATATTCTCAAACAAACACACAACAGAGTAATTGTCATCAGATAAAGCAACAACAGAGTCAACAACCAACATAGAGTCAAACGATCTATCATAATCACTCAAGTAAACAGAAAGATCAAGTGGAGAATCAGGAGACTCAGGGTGTGTTTGGTTTAATTTTTCAAGTTTTTAATTTTAAAAATAAATCATTTTGAAAAAAAAAAATCTAGTGTTTGACAACTACTAAAAATGACTTATTACAAAATGAGATTGATAAATAAACCATTTTGAGAGAAACATTTGAAACCAACTTTTTAAAAAAAAACTTTTTAAGTACACAATAACTTGTGTATAAAAACACTTACGAGGAAATGCAACCAAACATATAAGTGTTTAAATTCTAAACAATTTTTATACAAAATGTTTTTTAAAAAATGCATTCTTGAAAAACATTTAAATTAAGAGATATTCCAAACGGACCCTCAGGCATCTCAATATCAAGAGGCTCAATAATGACTGGCTCACTACTACTGGTGGCAAGGTTCACATCCTTTATCCTAAAGCATGAATCCATAGTACACACTGAATCATTCTGACTAAAGATGTTAAACACTACATTCCCATCAATCATCATTTAGAGTGAGCTTATTCATGTCAAAACTGATCTCAACCTCACCTGTTACTAAGAACGACTTCCATAAGATTAAGGACACCTCAACAACTTCCTCCATATCAGGCACAATAAAATCTATAAGAAAAATAAACTTTTAACCTTTACACGGATGTCCTCCACTATACCTTTCAAATGAGTCGGTGATCAATCTGCAAATTGTAGAGTGATCCCGATAAGTATAGGATCTCACATAATCCAAGTTTCATGTAAATAGGATAAGGTTTAAGATTAATGCTAGAACCTAAATCCCATAAACTCTATTAAGTTGACAACCATGTTAAAAATAATATTTTGAACATGTTTTTATATAAAATGCACTGTCAATTACCTCGCCTTAATCAAGTTGATTTACTTAAAATCATGACAATGCTTGTCAATGACATCTTTCATCGCTGATTGAGTACCAACTATCACCGGTTAAGATTTGGGCTAGTAAAAAACTCACAACCATGTTCCTAAACATCTTATTAAAACAAAGAGCCTTGATGGGTGGATTCCAACTCCACTCATTAGGTACTATTCTTGATTAGTTGGTTTTGAGTGCCACACAAGCCTTGCATATAACACCCCAATATAGAGGCTAATCGAGTGTCAATATGACGTTCATGCATAGGAGGGATACATGAATGAATCAAGACCACATCTTAATGAGAGGGATGTTGGAATTAATTTTAATAATTAATTTATATGTGGGTAACAAATTAAATAACAATTATATTTGGGCTATTTAATGGGCATATTATGTGGTCTTGATTATGGGCCCATGACTTCCCATGAAGAGGTGTGGCCTACTGAGTAGAAACCAGCCCGTTGATCCTAGGGGATTATGGGAAACCCTAGAATCAACCTATAAATACAAGGTTATGGTCCCCAATACACTATGCATCTTTAGTCTCCTATTCCCCATCTGATAGAGAGAACTACCCATTCAAGATCTAAGTTGCATAGTTGAGGATGAGCTAAACCACGCACGTTCTACAATAGAGTGTTTCATGAATCCAAGTATTTATACATCTCTAATTAGTTTTATTTTGGCTTGCTTCTCATGCTTAGATCCTATTATAACTCTTTTCATGGTTGTTCTTGTTGAATTGTTGTTCTTGTCGAATGATATTTATTTATTCTTGAATAATCATGAATTGAAATTTAATGAATAAATTCCAACAAGGGATCCTGAGGATATGAAAGTATGGTCAAGATAAGCTTAAAAGAATTGATAGTAGCTACCTATACCAACAAGGTGTACCTTCTTTTTCAAAAACTCAATCATAGGAACTTCGAAATTAAGTATGCTTGGCTTGAAGAAGTTCTATGTTAGGTGACTGGAAATTTTCACAGCTAGAAAGCATGTGAGTGAGAATAAAAGCATGCTAAAAAGACCCTTTGTTGGTTTGTGGGACAGTCTTCACTTTTAAAAGCAATTTAAGACAAATATGACAACGTTGCCAAGTCACAGGGGATGTATGTGTTGGGATAAACACTATATTTTAATAATCAATTATCCCCTCTTGTGTGAACCTAATAGGAAATTAGTAAAGTAGAAGCGGAAAAATTAAACATGCACAATCACAAGACACCAACGATTTTTAACGTGGAAAAACCTCCCCAAGGCGAGGAGTAAAAAACCACGGACCGAAGTCAAAATCTCCACTATAATCAATAATGGGTTACAACGAGTTCTCTCTAGATACAACTAGAGGCATACAATCAAATATATCTCAAGATAATAATCTCGGCAACAAACGACAAGAGAACAAATAAGAAAGATCTCACCGAAGTGGAAACCAACTATCCACTGCAATCTGACTGTAGGCAGCACCAAAAGAAATCTCCACCGTTCAGATTGAAGACCCTCGTGTCAGGAACACGCTGTCAAAATTTCAGCTCGATCGGACCACAGATCGACCTCCAAAAGGCTGAAAGACGGCACTGTACGGATGTTATTTCTTTTCTCCTTTTCTTTCTTTTCTCTCACTGTCAATTCTCTCTCTCTGTCCAAATTGACCGGCGGCTGCAAAAAAACATTATAAAATAAAGTGTGTTGGCCCTAATGGGCCTTGGGCCTTTCTCCACTAAAGTGGAAAATTACCCAACAAATCTCCCCCTTTTCACTGTGTGGAGGAACTTGCCATTCCAGCAGCGGAACGACAAAATTCAAGCTTTTCTCTTGGTAGATTCTTGGTCAACATATCAGATCCATTATAATCAGTATGTATCTTCTCAAGCTCAAACAAACCATCATTCAATGCATCTCTCATCCAATGATACCTCACATCTATATGTTTAGTTCTTGAATGAAATGTAGAGTTCTTACCAAGATGAATAGCACTCTGGTTATTGCAGAATATCACATATCGTTGTTGCTTGAAGCCAAGCTCCTGTATAAACCGCTTCATCCACAACATCTCTTTGCAAGCTTCTGCTGCTGCAATATATTCTGCTTCAGTTGTAGACAGTGCAACACACTTCTGTAGTCTTGACTGCCAAGACACTGCACCACCTGCAAACGTCATCAAATAGCCAGAAGTGGACTTTCGGTTGTCTAGATCACCTGCCATATCTGAATCAGTGTAACCGACAAGCACCGGCTTTCCACTTCCAAAAGTGAGCTTCAAACTGGAGGTGCCTCGCAAATATCTCATGATGCACTTGACCGCCTCCCAATGCTGTTTTCCTGGATTAGACATAAAACGACTGACAACACCAACAGCATGAGCAATATCTGGTCTAGTACATACCATGGCATACATCAAGCTCCCAACTGCTGAAACATATGGGACCTTTCTCATCTCTTCCTTCTCTTCATCTGTAGACGGACTTTGTTTGCTACTCAGTTTAAAATGACTGGATAAAGGAGAACTTACTGCTTTAGCTTTACTCATGTTGAATCTTTCAAGCACCTTCTCCAAGTATTGCTCTTGTGACATATACAGCTTCTTGGATGTTCTGTCTCGAACAATTCGAATTCCAAGAATTTTCTTTGCTGGCCCCAAATCCTTCATTGCAAAGGATTTGCTCAACTGTTTCTTCAACATGTCAATTCTCGAAACATTCCTGCCAACAATCAAAATGTCATCAACATAGAGCAATAATATAATAAAATCATTGTTAGAAAATTTTTGCACAAAAACGCAGTGATCAGAAGTAGTCTTCTTGTAGCCTTGCTCCCCCATAACTGACTCAAACTTCTTGTACCACTGTCTTGGTGCCTGTTTCAACCCGTAAAGACTTTTCTTCAGCTTGCATACAAGATCTTCCTTGTCTTTCTCCTCAAAACCCTCTGGTTGTTCCATATAAATTTCTTTGTCTAAGTCTCCATGAAGGAATGCAGTCTTAACATCCATCTGCTCAACCTCTAAGTCAAGGCTAGCTGCTAAACCCATAACTACACGTATAGAAGACATCTTAACAACAGGAGCAAAAATTTCATCAAAGTCAACACCTTTCTTCTGACTGAACCCTTTGACAACTAGTCTCGCTTTGAAGCGCGGTCTTGAGGTATGTTCTTCCTGTTTCACTCGATAAACCCACTTATTTTTCAGTGCAGTTTTTCCTTTAGGCAACTTAACAAGCTCAAAAGTATGGTTTTCATGTAAAGACTTCATCTCATCTTTCATTGCATCAATCCACTCTCTTTTGTGCTCATCTTCTATGGCCTCTTCATAACTCTCAGGTTCTCCCCCATCAGTCAATAACACAAATTCATTAGTTGAATATCTTGTTGACGGACGTCGATCTCTGACAGATCTCCTGAGTGAAACATCTGTGGGAACCTCTGTCTCTGACAACTGTTCATAAACATCGTCATTTTCCTCAACCTGTTCAGAACCCTCTACCTCAACTGTATCATCAAGCTGATCACTTTGGACCTCATTTTCAATCTGTGTAGAAAGTTGTGTCAAAGGAACTGAGTCTAAATCAATCAGATCATCATTGTGTTCATATTCTGTTTTATCTGTCTTCTCGATATCTTGTATGGTTTGGCCTTCTATAAACACAACATCTCGACTCCTAATGAGCTTCCTCTGCACTGGATCATACAGTCTGTAACCAAACTCATCTTGACCATAGCCAAGGAACACACATGGTCTTGTCTTTGCATCAAGCTTCGATCTCTCATCTTTAGGAACATGGACGAAAGCTTTACAACCAAAGACACGCAGGTGATTATAAGATATATCTTTCTTTGACCAGATTCTATTTGGAACTTCAAATGCCAATGGAACACATGGTGTGAGATTCAAAACATGTACAACTGTACTCAATGCTTCACCCCAAAATGATCTCGGTAATTGTGACTGTGAAAGCAAACATCTCACCCTTTCAACTAGTGTTCTGTTCATTCTCTCAGCCAACCCATTTAACTGAGGAGTCTTAGGAGGTGTCTTTTGATGCCTAATACCATGATCTCTGCAATACTCATCAAAAGGTCCACAATATTCGCCCCCATTATCAGTCCTAATACACTTCAACTTTTCACCAGTTTCTCTTTCAACAAGAGCATGAAACTGTTTAAACACTTGCAACACTTGATCTTTGGTCTTCAAGGTATAAACCCATGTCTTCCTCGAATGATCATCTATAAACGTCACAAAATATGACGCACCTCCAAGTGTTTTAGTTTTCATAGGACCACATACATCAGAATATACTAAGTCGAGTATATTTGGCTTCCTTGAATGCTGAGATGCCTTAAAAGAAACTTTGGTTTGCTTTCCTGCCAAACAATGGGCACATCTTTTCAGAGGTGCATTCTTCATACCAGGCAACTGGTTTTTCTTGGCCAAAATCATCAAACCCTTCTCACTGATGTGACTAAGTCTCTTATGCCAAAGCTCAACACTCTCATCATTATCCACTGTATTTATATCGCAATCAGTAATCTTTGCCTGCATCAAATACAGTGATGAACACTTTTCACCCTTAGCTACCACCATAGAGCCTTTAGTAAGCTTCCATTTACCATCATAGAAGGTATTGCAGAAACCTTCATCATCAAGCTTACCTGTGGATATTAAATTCATACGGATATCAGGGATATGTTTCACATTCTTCAAAATCAGCATAGAACCATTCTTGGTCTCCAGGTGCACATCTCCCATGCCAACTGCTTTTGCCGATCCATCATTACCCATCCTAACACTCCCAAAATCACCAGATGTGTAGGATACAAAGAAATCCCTTCTAGATGTAGCATGAATTGAGGCGCCACTATCAATCACCCAACTGCTCTGTTGTGTAGTAAGATTAATCACATCATCGTCAAATAAAATAAGGAACTCTTCGGTGGCTGCAGCAACTCTATCTGCATCATTACCATCGTCATTCTTCTTTTCCTTACCTTTGTCATTTTTATTTTCCCTTTTGAATTTTCGACAATGTTTCTTTATATGCCCTTTCACACCACAGTAAAAACACTCAACATTTGCAAACCGGCCACTCTTGCTTTTGCTTCTATCTCTATCCTTCGGACCTTTGCTCTTACTCCTCCCCCTTCTTTCAGTAACAAGGACATCTGACTGTGAAGACGAGCCCTGCGACTTTCTTCTCATCTCTTCGTTCAAGACACTACTTTTTACTAAGTCCATACTTAGTACTCCATTTGGGGCTGAGTTAGATAAGGAAGTTCTAAATGTCTCCCATGAGTCCGGCAACGAACCAAGAAGCCATAATCCATGTATCTCTTCATCAAACTTGATATTCATTCTAGCTAACTGATTAATAATACCTTGAAATGTATTCAAGTGATCTAACATAGATGTTCCGTCTTGGTACTTCAAAGCCATCATTTGCTTAATCAAAAACAATTTATTATTACCAGTTTTCGGGGCATATAAGGACTCAAGTTTATTCCAAAGTGTCCGTGCATGATTTTCTTCATCAATAAGACTTAGAATATTTTCTTCTACCCAAAGTCTAATAATACCACACACTTTCTTATGACATATTTCCCATTCTATATCAGTTAAATCTTCAGGCTTTTCAAGTGAAAAAACAGGAAGATATAAATCCTTCACATATAAAATATCTTCCATCTTCCTTTTCCAAACTTGATAATTTGAGCCATTCAAAGTAACCATCTTACCTGTACTATTTTCCATGTTCAACACAAGGCACTTAAATAAACACAACCTCGCTCTGATACCACTTTGTTGGGATAAACACTATATTTTAATAATCAATTATCCCCTCTTGTGTGAACCTAATAGGAAATTAGTAAAGTAGAAGCGGAAAAATTAAACATGCACAATCACAAGACACCAACGATTTTTAACGTGGAAAAACCTCCCCAAGGCGAGGAGTAAAAAACCACGGACCGAAGTCAAAATCTCCACTATAATCAATAATGGGTTACAACGAGTTCTCTCTAGATACAACTAGAGGCATACAATCAAATATATCTCAAGATAATAATCTCGGCAACAAACGACAAGAGAACAAATAAGAAAGATCTCACCGAAGTGGAAACCAACTACCCACTGCAATCTGACTGTAGGCAGCACCAAAAGAAATCTCCACCGTTCAGATTGAAGACCCTCGTGTCAGGAACACGCTGTCAAAATTTCAGCTCGATCGGACCACAGATCGACCTCCAAAAGGCTGAAAGACGGCACTGTACGGATGCTATTTCTTTTCTCCTTTTCTTTCTTTTCTCTCACTGTCAATTCTCTCTCTCTGTCCAAATTGACCGGCGGCTGCAAAAAAACATTATAAAATAAAGTGTGTTGGCCCTAATGGGCCTTGGGCCTTTCTCCACTAAAGTGGAAAATTACCCAACAGTATGGGAATACTGAAACCGTACGTGAGGTATAGAATCTGAATTCCAAATCCTTGTTCAAATCCTGGACCAGTTTGATTAATTGTTTCACTTGAGCCAAACTATACCTTTTTTTTTTTTTTTTTGAAAAGCCAAACTATACTTATATTAATAAGTTTTGAGATTGCACATATTTTATGATATTATGATCATATATCTATGCATCTCTGACTTTGTTAGTGGGATACTTACTAAGTATGTTTAACGTTCACTCCTTCCAATATTTCTCTTAGGTAAGAACAATGCATGACTTACCAAGCAAGTGATGAGGATATTTATCGATTGTGTCATGACTTACCACACACAATGTGACTAACTTGACCTAAAAATCATTTACGTTCTCCTCAATGATTTTAAATCTCAAAGTTTTTTTTTTCTCATTCCCGAATCCATTAAAAGAGAATCATATCCCATCTTGTTTTTGTCTTTCTCTAATAATATTTGAGCATTTCGAAGAGAAATTTCACTGAATTTTCTAGGAGAACGAATCCCTTTTATTTCTTTTCCATTTCCTCAGGGAATTTTCTACAATATTCTCTTTTATTATGTTTGTTCTTTTTCCCAAACGAGATTGTTTCCCATGGACCACATTGTTCAATATACTTATCTCTTTTCCCTACCATAAGAATTTGTCTTTTAACTTGGTCTTTCAAACTATATGAAGATCAATACAACCACAAACAAATTCCACAACTTTTCATATTTTGATTTGGATTCGAATCAAATTCCTAAGTTCTAGATTAAATTTGATTCCTCCTCATCAAGTCTTAGTCATATGTCTCGAATTAATCAACTTTTAAATTGACTCTTACGATTTCTTCCCACCATTTCCTACTCATAAAATCGTTTTCCAAGCCATAAGAAGAACTAAGAAATTGGTCCCAAATGAAACTGTTGATGGTCGATTTTGGTCCGAGGGAACTCACCTGACCTTCACGTGCCACCAACGGTAAATTTGTAGATGAGGGGGGAAGACGTGGCCTGCAAGACGGAAAACCTGCACACTGGTGTGGTGCTAGCCACACCGACTCCGACGCTTAAGTCAGAAAACGAAAGTACGAGGGCTAGTGAGTAAGAGAAGAGAGTAGAGAGTTCGGGTCCCCTTCTTCAATGGCGAAGAAGGGTATAAATATCTGCTCGTGCTCCTAGGGTTTTTAGGGATTCGGAGGCGCTTCGGGACAAATCAGGCTGAACCGGGACGACCTGAGGCGGTGGAGACCAAGCGGAGCTGGACAAGCTCGGCCTCGGCCCTTGGCCGAGGCCGAGTAGGGGGTCGGGCCAAAAGCCCGACCCCTTTGGTCTTGGCTCGTCCCACTTGCCGGTTTCGCCTCTTGGGTCCATCTTCCGATCTGATTTCTGTCCGGTTGTCCTCGTCAACTCCTTGTGCATCGGGGTGGTCCAAAATCACCTATAACAGAAACAATAAATTATTTGGAGTAGCTGATAATACTATATATATATGGATGGCTAAGCTATTTTGTTGGATATATAAGAGAAACTAAAAAAAAATAAAGTGATAATATGACTATGCTATGTTGTCAAGAGTTTAGATAGACGTAGACACACGATATGAGACGACCAGACATCGAATAATTTTCTCAAATAAAACCTACTTAAATCGTAGATTTGAAGGTTTAACCAAAAACTCGTAGTTGTTCGCAATCTAACTAGATATTTGTTAAAGCACCAAGTCTCTTTACTTAGATTTGAATTGAATTTCCAAAAAATTGAAAAGTCTTCGTCATATAGGAGAACTTGGCGAGGAAAAATATCGACAACAAAACAAATTTCAAGGTTATCTATTTCATTCCTTTTAGACTCACCATTCACATATATTGACACTTTGATTGAGTTTGGGATGACATTTTTAAAAGAAAAAAAAAAAAAAGAAAATGCATTCTCTCAAAATCAGTTTTAAGTATTCTCAAGAGTTTAGTTTTAGTTTTTTTATTTTTTATTTTTTACTTTTTTTTATTTCTCAATCTCAAAACGTGATCACATTGCTTTTTCAAAAAATAAAAATAAAATAAAATAAAAATAAAATCACATTGAAAAGCTAGTTTCACAACTAGTTGGAGTGTGGTTTCGAATACATTTTAATTTAAATGTTTTTCAAGAATGCATTTAAAAAAAACATTTTGTATAAAAATTGTTTCGAATTTAAACACTCATATGTTTGGTTGCATTTCCTCACAAATGTTTTATACACAAGTTATTGTTTACCTAAGGAGTCTTTTTTTAAAAGTTGGTTTCAAGTGTTTCTCTCAAAATGATTTATTTATCAATCTCATTTTCTAATAAGTCATTTTTAATGGTTGTCAAACACTATAACTTTTTTCAAAATAATTTATTTTTAAATTTAAACACTTGAAAAGTTAAGCCAAACACACCTGAAGTTTGAACTCTTAACAAGTTTTTTTTTTCTTTTTTTTTTTTTTTTTTTAGAGTTCTGAACTCTTACCAAATTATACTCTTGAAGGAATTATACTTTATAATATTTTACTAAAACTTAATTAGTTTCAAATTAATTTTACTTTATAATATTTTACTAAAACTATTACACGTGGAATGCAACCTAGTACTTTTAAAAGTGGAATTGAAGCAAAAGGAAAAAGTTTTTAAACTTGCATAGTGTTTTAAAATAGAAAATTAGAATAAAATTTCTATGGAAGGAATTATATATATATATATATATATATATATGTTATAGGCAATTTTGGACCACCCCGATATACAAGGAGCTGACGAGGACAACCGGAGAGAAATCGGGCTGAAAGATGGACCAAGGAGGCGAAACCGGCAAGTGGGACGGGCCAAGACCGAAGGGGTCGGGTTTTTGGCCCGACCCCCTGCTCGGCCTCGGCCATGGGCCGAGGCCAACCCTCGACCCGCTCGCGCGGGCCGAGCCCGTTCGGTCTCGTCTGGTCCCCACCGCCTCTGGTTGCCCCGGTTTCGCCTGGTTTGACCTAAAACGCCTCCGAATCCCTAAAAACCCTAGGAGGATGAGCAGGTATTTATATCCATCTTCGCCACTGAAGAAGGGACTCCGAATTCTATCCCTAAACACTATTCTATATTTTCTACTCTCTCCTCTTGCTCTTACTTTTCCACTCCCTACCGTTCTGTTTGCTGACTTAAGCATCGGAGCCGGTGTGGCGAGCACCACACCGGTGTGTAGGTTTACTGTCTTGCAGGCCACGTCTTCCACCCTTATCTACAAATTTACCGTTGGTGACACGTGAAGGTCGGGTGAGTTCCTCTGGCCAAAATCGACCATCAACAGTTGGCGCCGTCTGTGGAGAAGAATGCTTGCCAGTTCGGATCGCACATCGGTGGAGGTCTGCAGGATGGATCGGGTTCAGAAACCAGAGGGAAGCCTCGGGTATGAGCAGAAAGCGCCGAGCCAGACTGGG
Organism: Luffa acutangula; assembly: GCA_036850905.1. Taxonomy (NCBI): domain Eukaryota; kingdom Viridiplantae; phylum Streptophyta; class Magnoliopsida; order Cucurbitales; family Cucurbitaceae; genus Luffa; species Luffa acutangula. The sequence continues at coordinate 23,967,493 of CM072089.1, read as the reverse complement.
GTCGACCTCGGTATGGAAAAGGCCGACCCTAACTTCGGAGACTGTTGTAAGGATCCGTGTGTCTACGATGCTATGGACCTAACACAACCAGCAGAAGGAGAGAGAGAGTCGGGAAGCTTCTATATCCGACCAGCATCAAGAAGACAAAGGAAAAGGACGTCGGGTAGAAGATGTAGGCCAGATCCGACATGAGCACTCCTCGGCCAATGGCCGAGGCCGAGCAGAAGCCCAATCGCAAAAAGGCCAGCAGAAGTTCGCCGCTACAGACAGCGTCGAGTACGTACACAGGGAATAATGCCAGGAAAAAGTCGGAGGCTCGGGCGAAGTCCGAGGCCGACCAGAGGCCAAGGAGCCACAGGGCTGTGCAGAACCAAAAGGCCAGATTCGACAGGTATACACCACTAACAGCTTCGTTTGAACAGGTCTTGGCCGCAATACAGGACACAAATCTGTTGAAACGCCCAGAAAAGTTGAGATCAGACCCCGATAAGAGGAACAGAAACAAATACTGCATGTTCCATAGAGACCACGGTCATGCAACCCGGGAATGCATACAATTGAGGGACGAGATAGAAGCCCTAATCCGAGAAGGTTACCCCAAGGGGTTCGTGGGGAACGACAGAAGCAAGAGGCCACTGCCGGCAGATCAAGGTAAGGGCGGTGCCAACCCACTATTCGAGATACAAACAATTTTAGGAGGACCATCCGAAGAAGGTGTAGGAGCAGCGCATGGCGAGCAAAAAATGTCGAGGGAATGTTACTTTATGGTGCTCGGGAACATCGACAAGAAGGCTCAAGCAACGTCGGCCTCGGGAGAAGGCCGAGGCCGAGCCTTTGAGGGGTCAAGCTATCCCCTTCCAATGGAACATTGATTTCCTTTTCTTATGTCCTTTAGTTTCCAGTTTCTTGAAACCTTGATCGACTTTCTTTCATTTCAATAGCATATTACTCAGGAATGTGATTGATTCATTTGAAATAAATTACTCTGAATTTCGTTTCAACAGTTTTGACAGCGCTTGCAGAGAGACTCGGGAAATTCCCAGGCCTCCCCAAGCTTTTCCCCAGAAGAGTGTACGCACCCCTGGGAAGACCACAACACTTGACCTGTTATCGTAGCTGAAGTGGTTCGAGCCGAAAGGGAGACGCTCTGCACATAAGTCGAGTCACGGACTGAGTACGCAGATGACACAGAGGAGTTGGTCGGCCTCATGCCAAGGTCGAGGCCGACCACCTAGAGGCTAAGGCCGAAAACCACCTTCAATAGCTCGGTCACGAATATGATAGAAGGCAGTTTGAGCGTACTTTGTTCCCCGACTGAGTGTATGCACCCTCGGGAATAACACAACACTTGAAGAGAGGCTCGGGAAATTCCCAGGCCTCCCCAATCTTTTTCCCCAGAAGAGTGTACGCACCCCTGGGATGACCATGCACCTTGAAGAGAGGCTCGGGAAATTCCCAAGCCTCCCCAAGCTTTTTCCCCAGAAGAGTGTACGCACCCCTGGGATGACGACGATGCTTGAAGAGAGGCTCGGGAACTTCCCAGGCCTCCCCAAGCTTTTTCCCCAGAAGAGTGTACGCACCCCTGGGATGACCACGACGCTTGAAGAGATGCCCTGGGAAATTCCTAGGCCTCCCCAAGCTTTTTCCCCAGAAGAGTGTACGCACCCCTGGGATGACCACGACGCTTGAAGAGAGGCCCTAGAAATTCCTAGGCCTCCCCAAGCTTTTTCCCCAGAAGAGTGTACGCACCCCAGGGATGACGACAATGCTTGAAGAGAGGCTCGGGAACTTTCCAGGCCTCCTCAAGCTTTTTCCCCAGAAGAGTGTACGCACCCCTGGGATGACCATGACGCTTGAAGAGGGGCCCTGGGAAATTCCTTGGCCTCCCCAAGCTTTTTCCCCAGAAGAGTGTACGCACCCCTAGGATGACCATGACGCTTGAAGAGAGGCCCAGGGAAATTCCTCGGCCTCCCCAAGCTTTTTCCCCAGAAGAGTGTACGCACCCCTGGGATGACCATGACGCTTGAAGAGAGGCCCTGGGAAATTCCTTGGCCTCCCCAAGTTTTTTCTCCAGAAGAGTGTACGCACCCCTGGGATGACCGTGATGCTTGAAGAGAGGCCCGGGGAAATCCCAAAGCCTCCCCAAGCTTCCGTCAAACTTCTCAAGCCATGCAGGGAAAATGCTCGTCCTCATGCCAAGGCTAAGGCCGACCATTAGACAAGGAATGGGGCTCGACTGAGTCCGGTAGTCACTTCGCAGACAAAGTATCCGCACATGAGTCCGACTATGAGGTAAACAAACAAGTGATGGAGAAGCGAGGCTCGACCTCATGCCAAGATCGGGGCCGGCTGCCTCAGCTTCAAGAATGAACTTTGTCTTCAAAAGACCAGGTATGACATTATATTTTCTTACTAAAAAAAATGCAACTCTTTAAATCTGGAATGCGTATTTTGAGTGGGGGCTCGGAAAATTCCTCGACCTTCCCAAGTTTTCCCTAACTGGGTGCACGCACCCTTGGAATGGAAAACAAGCAAGCGAACAACACAGAGGAGCTGGTCGTCCTCGTGCCAAGGCCGAGGCCGACCATCCATAGGCCAAGGCCGAGCTCCGCCCCTAGAGGCCCAGGTACGAAGTTAGTTTCTCCTTACTAAAAAAATGCATGTCCAAGGTATTAAACGAATATTTTGAGTGGGGGTTGGGAGTAAGGACAAACCGAGTCCATCATAATCATGGTCATGTTGCGATAATTATGATTTTCCTTTCTTACTTATTTAAGTTAGGATAACGTTATGAATATCAGTGGAGCTATTGGGGCAATTACTTATTTTCATTTTGTATAACACATGTCCACAACTTTTCTCCATGGTACAATGTTGACACTTGCAAATTTAATGAAGTTCTTTATACCGTGTTTGTGCAAAGCATTTTTCCATAGGATGTGGTGACTCTTGCAGAGGCCAAACTTCCGTACTTTCCCTTGGAAAGAGACTAAATTCTTGCAGAGAGGTTGACACATGCCCTCAACCTCTCCAAGCTTTTTCCCCAAAAGAGTGTACGCACCCCTAGGATGAATCCAATACATAAGAAATGCTCAGCCTCATGCCAAGGCCGAGGCCGAGCATCCCAGTTCCGAAGCCAACCCTCAGGCGCACATTCAAAGCAGCATGATTGGTTCGAGTTCTCAATAACTTTACTTTTTTAGCACAGCCGAAGCGCTCAAAGCTGCAAGGAGATGCTTAAGGTAGGGTCAGGCAAGTCTACACATAAGCCTAGCTGTCGAGCAAACAAACAGTACAGAGAAGCTGGTCAACCTCATGCCAAGGCCGAGGCCGACCATCCACCTTCAAAAGGCCAGTAAGGACTGATATATGAATGCAGGGGACTAAGTGTTGAGCTGACAGAGGCCAGAGGCCAAGGCCGACCCTAGCCTCTTCCCTCATTCTTCTTTTGCAGAGATTAACTTTTCAATGCAGGATTGTGAAATCTTTTGCTTATCCTATTTTTTACTTGTGGATAAGCCCCGGATCTGGAATGAAGCGTTCCGAATGACCAAGTACAGGGGTCTAGCTGTTGTGCTCGGCCTTTTCCCAAGGTCGACCAGATAAACCAAAATGGGAAGCTGCTGTGCTCGGCCTCTTTTCGAGGCCGAGGCCGACCAGATAAGCTAAAGGGGGAGATTGCTATGCTCGGCCTCTTCCCGAGGCCGACCAGAGCCATTGTTGTAATCTCTCAACTTTTCTCATTTACATTTCACCTAACCCCTTTTCACGGAGTGTCTACTTTGTCCAGTTTGTCCTATCTTGCAGGGTAACAAGGAATCATACATAAATCGGCATGGAACGAGAGTTATACTCTTAAATCAGGCCGACCCTAGCCTTTTCCCTAACTTTTCTCTTGCAGACATGAACCTGAAATGAAGCACTCCGAATGACCTAGTACGGGGGTCTCGCTGACCGGGAAAAATTAGAAAACTGCTCGGCCTCTTCCCGAGGCCGAGGCCGACCAGGCAAAAGGGAGGTAGTTGTGCTCGACCTCCTCCCGAGGCCGAGGCCGACCAGCACCACTTTTGTAATCTCTCACCCTTTTTCATTTCCATTTCATCTAACCCCTATTCAGGGAGTGTCTACTTCTATCATACTTTGCAGGATGACGACAAAGCTACACTAAGCCAGCCTAGGGCAAGGGTCATTACTCTTAAATCGGGCTTAAGGAGCTCAACTTATAGCAATAAGTCACCCCGAATCCCAATTCAAGAGTGGGGGCTTAATGTTATAGGCAATTTTGGACCACCCCGATATACAAGGAGTTGACGAGGACAACCGGGGAGAAATCGAGCTGAAAGATGGACCAAGGAGGCGAAACCGGCAAGTGGGACGGGCCAAGACCGAAGGGGTCGGGTTTTTGGCCCGACCCCCTGCTCGGCCTCGGCCATGGGCCGAGGCCGAGCCCGTTCGGTCTCGTCTGGTCTCCACCGCCTCTGGTTTCCCCGGTTTCGCCTGGTTTGACCTAAAACGCCTCTGAATCCCTAAAAACCCTAGGAGGATGAGCAGGTATTTATATCCCTCTTCGCCACTGAAGAAGGGACTCTAAATTCTATCCCTAAACACTATTCTATATTTTCTACTCTCTCCTCTTGCTCTCCTACCGTTCTGTTTGCTGACTTAAGCATCGGAGCCGGTCTATCCCTAAACACTATTCTATATTTTCTACTCTCTCCTCTTGCTCTTACTTTTCCACTCCCTACCGTTCTGTTTGCTGACTTAAGCATCGGAGCCGGTGTGGCGAGCACCACAGGCCAAAATCGACCATCAACAAAATATATATATATATATATATATATATGTTAATGATATTGGTTCTATTTTTTTTACTTTTGGGAAACAGTCTTTTTCGAAAAATACCATCTTTGATAGATTGAATTTTTTTTTAAAAAAAGATCTTTGATAGATTGAATATATGAGCATTTAATGCTTTTGTTTTTGTCATGTTCTTTAAGTATATATATATATATAGGAAAAAAACTTTCCTGCATACGGTATGGCCTATGGGAAAGTTTTGTTCATATATATATATTAGAGAAATGTTCTTTAAGGATATATACTTTTCCTCTGTAATTATTTTTCTAATAAACGTTATATGCTTTGTTATTGGTTCATAATCACTACCCTTAAACTATTGTTTGAGAATTTTTTTTACTCAAAAAAATTATATTGTTTAGGGGTACCTTTTTTTAAAAAAAAAAAAAGTATTTTTATGGGTATTTAATTTCAGAACAACTTTACTAAAAAAAGCTTGATGTGAAACATTTATTTTTTTTTTTTTTTGGTTAAAAGGTTATTTTATTTGGTAGAGGTATCTTGACTTGACTCAAATAATATTAAATCTTCCCCACAAATCAACTTTATAATAATAATAATAATAATAATAATAATAATAATAATAATAAGAGGTAGTGAGAGTCTAAAGTGATTAATGGAACATAATTGTAAAGTGATTAGTGGGAAATCCTCCAAATATGTAATAAAAATAAAATAAAAATTATAATTAATAAAAGGTTAAAATATGGTCTCTATACTTTAGGTTTTGTTGTATTTTAGTCCATGTAGTTTCAAATGTTCCGTTCTAATCTCTATACTTTTAATAAAGTTTAAAATTGGTCACTAAAATAAATTTATTGTTAATTTTTGTTTAAAAAAAATAGTCCCATTAGTCTTCCTTCTCTAAATTTTAGAAATATGTTTTTTTAGTATAAATTTTAGAAATATGTTTATTGAAAATTATTATTATTTAACAAATTTTGATAGAAATTAACTTCAAACTTATGGTAGGGGACTAATTTTAAGCTTAATTTATTGAAAATATAAAGACTAAAATTTGACATTTGAAAGAGTACAAATACTAAAATGAAACAAAACCTAGAGCGGAGACAAAAAGATAATTTTAAGTCACTTCTATCTCTACTTAGTTTCATCATGTTTATGATAAAAATATTCTTTTTTTCTTTTTTTTCTTTTTTGAGGCACACGTAGTTATATGTTAAATGTGTTTTTTTTAAAGAAAAACCCAACACCTTTGTTAAAAATAAATAATAATAATTATAAAAAAAAAAAAAAACCATTTTCAGGCCTATCATTTTCGGACACCTTTCACAAACTTACTCCTAATTATTAAACTGTCGGTGTCGCTGTCACATCACATGAATGGGAGATCAACAAATTTAAGAATTGAATCAATTCAATATGATTTATTCCCAGACATTATGTTTTGAAAACCTTTTAAAAAAATTATTGCATATAATATAAGTTATTCCCAAACATGTTAGAAATAGGATACATTTGGCTTAAAATATGAAGTCTTTGTAGTGCTAATATATATATATATATATATATATATTTTGCCAAAAAGCTAAAACGAATTTTCCAATGAAAGAATCACATAGTAGAGTTTTTGTTTTTTTTTTTTAAACAAGATAGTAAACTTTTTGTTATTATATATATACAGCTAATAGAAAATCAAATAGAACTATATTTGTGAGTTAATTCATAATTTTTGAAAGGTAGAGGTCAATAAACACAAAGGGGAAAACTTAGTTCCGTTTGCTATGGTTTTTGTTTTTCCGTTTTTTGTTTTCTGTTTTTGTTTTATTTTTCGTATTTTTTTCTTTTAAGAACGAAAAAGAAAAACATGTTTGATAAATTTTTTATGTTTTTAATAAGGAATTAAAAATATGCTTATTGGTTATTAAGGGCCCGTTTGGTAACGTTCTCGTTTCTTGTTTCTGTTTCTTCATTTTTAATAAAGAAAAATGGAATTTCATGACCCTAACCACCTATACATTCAATAATAATAAACCTATATTCTTATTTATGTTTGGAAAAAGTTGGAAACTAGAACAAAAAAGGAGAAACTAGTTTTAGTTGTTCTCAAAAGTTCTATACAAATTTTGGGAGTGTTTCTAAAAAATGAGAAACAAGAAACATAGGGCTCGTTTGATAACGTTCCTGTTTCCTGTTTCTTGTTCCCGTTTCTCATTTTTTAAGAAACAGACTTGTTTGATAACTCATCCTTGTTTCTTGTTTCTAAATTTCTAGAAACGTTTCTAAAAAAGAGGCCAAATTTGAGAAACTACAAAATGTTGTTTCTCAAATTCTGTTTCTGTTTTTTTTTTTTTTGCTCTATCTTTCATGCATGTATCTATCTCTCCCTCCCACTCCTACACCAATCTCTTCTCTTCCTCTATTTTTTTAACCACTTCCTCGTCTTTTTTTTTATATATATATCTTTTTTCGTTATTTCGTTCTCTTTCCTTTTTTTATTTTATTTTCTTTTTTCGTTATTTCTTTCTCTTTCATTTTTTTTATTATTTGTGTTATTTCTTTCCTTTTTTCCTTTTATTATCACCTCCACGATCTCAGACTACCGCCCACCATCGTTGACATCTGACCATCGATCGTCACCGACCAGCCGTCACTGTCAACCTCCGACTATCAGCAATCGCCGACAGACTGCCTCCGTCGAACTTTGACTATCGGCCGCCGCCGACCTCCACCGACCGACCGCCACAGACCACCTTCTACTACTGGTCGTCGCCGACCTCCGTCGACCGACCACCATTGTCGACCTCCGACTACTGGTTGCGGTCGTCCGCTACCGTCAACCTTCGACTATCGGCCTTCGCCGACAGACCGTCATCGTCGACCTCTGAATACCGCCCTCGACCGAACGCTACCGTTGACCTCCGACAACCAACCGCCGTCGACCTCTACCGACCAACCGCTACTGTCCACCTCCGACTACCTGTTGCGGCCAACCGCAACCGTCAACCTCTGACGACCGACCGCCATCGACCTCCGCTGACCGAGCGCCACCATCCACCTCTGACTACTGATCGTCGTCGACCGACCACCATTGTCGACCTCTGACTACCGGCCACTGTCGACCTCCGCTGACCGACCATCATTGTCGACCTTCGACTACTGGTTGTTGTCGACCTCCACCAACTGACCGCCACCGTCCACCTCCAACTACCGATCATCACCGGCCTCTGTCGACCGACCGTCGTCGTCAACCTCCCACTACCGACCGCAACCGTCGACAGGTCGTTGTCGACTTCTGCCGACCGACTTCCACCGTGCACCTCCGACTACCGGTTGTCGCTAACCTCCAACTACCGGTTGAGGTCGACCGCTACTGTCGACCTACGATAACCGGCCGCTATCAACCTCCACTGATCGGCCTCCACCGACTGACCACTACCGTCGACCTCAAACTACTAGACGCCGCCAACCTGCCACTACCGTCGACCTCTGACTACCGGTAGCTGCCAACCTCCATCGAACGACCGCCACCGTCGACCCCGCTGACCAGCCTCCTCCGACTGACAGCTATCGTCGACTTCAGACTACCGGGCGTCACCTACCTACCACTACCGTCGACCTCTAACTATCGGCAACCGCCGACCTCCGTCGAACGACTGCCACCGTCGACCTTTGACTACCGGGCATTGTCGACCTTTACTGACCGACATATGTCGATCGATCGCCATCGTCGACCTTCAACTACCAGCCACCACCGACCAACCGCCATCGTCGACCTCTGACTATCGACCTTCGTCGACCGACTGCCACCGTTGATCTCGGACTACTGTCAACCTCCGACTACCGGGCTCCGTCGACCAGCCGCTACCGTCGACCTCTGACTATCAAGCTCTACCGACCTCTACTGAACGACAACTATCGTCGACCTCTGACTACTGGACACCGCCGATCTCCGTCGACCTCCGATTATCGATCGTGGTCGACCTCCGCTGATCGACCTTCGCTGACTGACCCCCACCGACCTCCGTCGACCAGTTGCTACAGTCGACCTCTAACTACCAGATGCCACCGTCGACCTCCGACTACCGACTGCCACTATCGTCGTCGACCGAAACTTGTTCCTTTTTTTCTTATTTTCGACAACCGCCACCACGCGCTGACGACTTTTCCAGCATTCGTCGCTGACTGTCTGCATTCGCTCAATGGTCGAAGGTCAGTAGTGATGGCCGATGATCAACGATGGCGGGTGATCGGTAACAATGGTAGTAGTGATGAGGAAGAAGAATGAGAAATAAAAAAATAATCGTTGACAATTAATATATTTTTTATATTATATGTACTAAATTTTATTTTAACTAAAAAAACAAGAAACAAGAATCAGTTATCAAACACATTTTGTGTTTCTGTTTCTTTTTTCAGAGAAACAAGGAACAGAAATAGTTATCAAACATGTTTCTGTTTCTACTTCTTAAAAAATAAGAAACAGGAAACAGGAAACAAGAAACGAGAAACGAGAAACAGGAAACGAGAACGTTATCAAACGGGGCCATACATAATTATTAAATACTTAGATTTCTTAATAAAATTAGAAACAAGAAACGAGAAACGAGAACGTTACCAAACGGGCCCTAATTGTTTTTTATTTTTTTTTAGTTGAAATAAAATTTACTACATATAATATAATAAAATATGTTTTTTTTTTTTTTGAAAGGATAATATAATAAAATATGTTATATATAGGACATGCATAATAATAAATATGAAACTATTATAAACTCTTTATAGTATTTATTATTATTTTAGCCCTAAAGAAAATTAAAATTAACAATAATAAAGGTTATCCTTCCAATGTTATTCATGATAGACTACATTATTGATAACTAATTACAATTAGTTTAAGCCTTGTTATTATCAGTTAAATGACGGTTAAATTGTTTCAGCTCAAGCTTGTATATATACCTCTATCATTTATCAATAAAGTGGCTGAATATCAAGAGAGTTTTATCTCTCATTTCTCTGGTAATCTTGAAACTGTTTATGGTATCAGAGCTTCTGACCAACGTAGTATGTCTTCTTCAATGGCCTCTTCATCCTCAAATTCGTCTGAAGCAATCTCTGGTGGTTCTCTTCAGTTCAACACCTCAATTTTTCTTCTATCAAATATATGTAATCTTGTTCCTGTAAGATTGGATGCGACAAATTATCTTTTCTGGAGGTTTCAAGTGGAATCCATGCTCTGAGCCCACTCTCTTTTTGATACTGTTGATGGTACGAATTCATGCCCTTCCCAATTTCTGAAGGATGCTGAAGGAAATCTTCTCACCACAGTCAATCCGACTTATTCTCAGTGGATTGCTCAAGATCGAGCTCTTATCACCTTAATCAACACTACTCTTTCAAAGGTAGCCTTCTCTTATGTTATTAGCTGTAAATTGTCTCAAGAGGTATGGATAGCTCTTGAAAAACGTTTTTCCTCGCTCACTCGATCTCACATCCATGAACTCAAATTTGCCTTGCACACTATTTCAAAAGGTTCTAATGTGTCTGTTGATGATTACCTCATTAGAATTAAAGATTTAGTTGATAAATTAGCCACGGTTTCGGTTAAAATTGATGATGAGGATGTATTACTCTATATGCTTAACGGACTGCCAGTCGAATGCATTTCTTTTTGAACTTCAATTCGAACTCGTAAAGAATCTGTATCTCTCGAAGAACTTCATGCCTTATTGAAATCGGAAGCAAAGTTTATTGAACAACAGAGCAAATCTGCTGCTACTTCAAGTTTTAATCCCACTGTGATGTTTGCACGGGGAATGAATCAATCCAATTTTTGTGGACGCGGTCGATCGAATCAAGGTGGCCAGGGTCGTGGTTTCTATAATCAAGGTAAAGGTAATTAAAAATTTGGGCAGTTTCAAAGTCAAGGAGGTTGAGGAAATCAAAATCAGGGACAATTTCCTCAGACTAATCAAAGCCACGACAATTTTAGTGGTGGCTCATGAGTGATTAATGGAAAACTAAATTAGAGCAAGTAAAAAGTGTGGAAATTCAATTGGGAAAAATACTTAGGGAATTGATTTCGCCGATTTAGTCTAGGATTGATTTTAAGGAGTAAGTTATTATGCATAATGAAATCATGAGCCAAAGACTCTTTAATCACAACTACCTCTCCCGAGTATAATTGATTATCATGCAAATTAACTAACTTGATATCCCTATCTAAGTTTATTAATATGCAAGGCAATGAGATCTTTTGACTAATTCCAAAGTTAATCTAAAACCGTCACGAATTAGAAAATAAACTCTAGTCATGCAATCTTGAGTAAGTCTATATTAAATCCCCTCTCCCGAGCTAGATTCAAAACTTAAATCATCCAACTAATGGCCAATTAATTGAAAGCATTAAATCAAGATTACAAACATAATAATCATTGCACAACTTAAACCATAAATTCAATCCATAAACTTAATCAACTACATCAATCCCTAAGCTATGAGTTTAGCTACTCATGAATGTAAATACAAGCTCAACTAAACATATAAAAGCCATAAATCTAGCTAAAGAAAGGAAAGGGAAAAGAAAACTCAATGTAGGCCGAGTCCGACGTCCCCGTCACGATCCCCACGAACAATGGGTTGATTTCTGATTTTCTCCCTTAGCTTCAGCCTTCAAATCCTCTATTTTAGCTCTGTTTACGGCCACAAGAAGTCCCAAAATTCATTCCCCCAAAAACCTAGCCGAAAGGATGCTTATATAGCAAAATTTCGTCGTAGCGTCGAGAAGCTGTCAAGACAGCGTCTCGACGCTGCCTCTTATACGCGCGTGTCTGGAAAGGAAATGCGGTAGCGTCGAGACGCTATTGTCACAGCGTCGAGACGCTGTGATTCGATATGGAATGCCAGCGTTGAGACGCTAAAGAAGCAGCGTCTCGACACTGGTCTATTTCTTACCTGAAATTGATTTTTTTCTCTTTGAAGCTTTTCCATTCCTTTGCATCTTTTCGCGTTCCGAACACCCGATTGACTCTAATATTACATTTTAGCTCCAATCAACAATTTTCTACAAAATAAACAATTAAGTGCAATAAAATAGCCAATAATCATCAAAGACTAGCTAAATTAGATAAGTAAAGATAACTAGCTATGCCCGCTATCAAATACCCCCAAACTTAAGCTTTTTCTAGTCCTCGAGCAAACTACAAATCAAACATACAGTAGAAGTATGGATGCACAATTATAACTCAATCCTCAAGGCTCAAAAGTCAATAACCAAGCAAGCAAGAGATATGCACACAAGGACCAATGAGGGAGACATATTAAAATTTTTCCAAAATTAACTTGCACAAGCGAGATCTAACTCAACAAGATCAGACTCTACTAGCCCGGAATTGATTTATTAAACTCTCAGCTCATCTTCCCTCTACACTGGCACTAAGGTTTCACTATTGAGTTAATGGAACAAATTAGTTTGTTTATCTCTATACTTAGGTGCTTTTAATTAACAATTAAATTAAGCATGTATATGTGGCACTAGCTTTCACACACCCATTGCAGGGACCCTTAACCTGAGTTTTCTCTGGTTGGCCTAACTGATCACAACAGGGGTAGCTCTTTTTGCCTTAATCTTTATTAACCATTGCATATTGCGCGCATAAGTCATGACTTTTTTCTTTTTTCTTTTTCAATAGTAACAACAAGAATGATTTTTCATTATGAACATGATAAGCAGATATTCTTTTCTTTTCTCCTAAGCAAGATCAAACATGCTAATTTGCAAAAAATTAACTCTTTAGCTCTACCCTACACTTATCGAGGTGACAACAAGCATAAGAACCCAATAATTCGCTCCTAAGCATTCAAATCCAAATCTAGCCAAGACAAATACTCTACTCATGCAAGCCATCTCCTAGAAAAATTTTAAAAAGTCTCACTTTTTGGGCACTCATGCTTACAACTCATCACAAGCTTGAAAATTGACAAGAAAGCCTATCCTAGGACATCTTAATCATGCAAATATACATCCAGACAACAACCATATGCATAATTCAAAGAAAGCTCAAAACTATAGCTCGAACTCATATGCTCAAGGGCTCCACATGTCGGGTTTTATGCCCTAAAACTCGTAGATAGTGAATGTAATCTTTGACCGGATATTAATGAAATAATATTGATATATTTTTCCATTAATTGTTATTAGTTATTTTATATTTGTCTTTGCCTAATAATAACCCTAATCTAATAAACTAGACATCCAAGGCTGTAATATGAGTCTTGAACTATATGTAGTGACATATGGGATCATTGTTCAAGAAACAGCCTAAAGGGTCTATAGTATAGGGATAAGACTGGGTGCCTTATCCTGGTGACACTATGGATACGACCCACTTTGTATTTGATACAAACGTTGCGATCCAACGCGTTCGTGTAGGAGACATGCGAGTGGGGGTATCCTATGCAATGAGTTTGCATAAGACCGGACTGCGAAATAGTAACCACTGGTTATAACACCGTTAACTAGTTGGTTTTCTATTTCACTAGGACGACCTAGACAACTTAGTCTTAATCCTGAGTTGATTATGGACTACTGCTCATGAGAGATTGTCCTTTGATTTGTATGGGTGAGAGTAGCCAATACGCCGACTCAATAAGCCTACCACTTTGGGGACAAGACCGAATGGGGAGCTGGGAACGTAATCGTACAAGATGGAATTCACTCCTTCCCGATTTTAGGGAAGTAGATGAGTGTTCCCTTAAGTGGTTACTCCGAGTCTTGAACAAAGGGCCCTACCCTCTCAATGGCACGAGAGGGTTTTCTGTTTGATGGTTGGACCACAAACAGGTTGTTCATTAGAGGAGAATTGGTACTTAAGGAAATAGAGGTAACCCGGGGGTAAAACGGTAATTTGACCCAGCTGGTGTTACGGACACTCGTGAAGGACTAACTAGTCGATATTGGTCTAGATCCGTGGACACAGAAAATATGTCTGCAGTGAGAAGAGTTCAACTGTGAGTCTATAGTGGAATGTACACACAGTTAACGAATATTGATTAATGTGGTTAATGAGTTTGACCAATTAATCTCACATCGTTGGAGCTTCTGATCTGCAGGTCCATTAGGTCCCACTGGTAGCTCGTAAAGTAATTTAAGGCAACTGAGTAATAAAAGTAAATTGAAAATATTCAATTTATTAAGGGAAACAAATATAATATATATTGATATATTATTATGAGAGAAATTAATATTTGAAAAGTTCAAATATAAATTTATGGAAGTTTGAAAGAGTTCAAAATAATGAATTAATTAATTTAAGGCCTAAAATGTGTTTGGGCAAAATTAATTAATTCTAGGCCGGGTGGTGGTTAATTAATTAAAGAATTCATTAACCGGGAATTAATCAATTATGGAAATAATTAATCACTTAAGGAAGTTATTAATCATTTATGGAAATGATCTAATCACTTATGGAAGTGATTAGTCATTTGTGGAAAAGATTAATCAATTATGGAATTGATTGATCATGATTGATTAATTAAGGAATAAGATTGAATCAATTATGGAAAAGATTGATTTAATTGAATATTTTATTCATGGCCTCTCTTCTATAAATAGAACACTAGACCTAATTGGTCATGACACTTGACACTCTTGAAAGACAAGTCCTAGAATTCTCTCTAGCCTCCCTCTTAGAGAAAGACTCCCACAAGTCTTTTGCCTCCTAGACTTAGAGACATACCGGTGTAACCCCTGTGGTGATTGTGTCAATCAAAGAAGAAATTTCCAGCGAAGAAAAGCAAAGGCGGCTGCTGCGTTTTCGTTCGTGGAGCGTCGTTGGCGAAGAACGGTCAAGTCTTCAACAAAGGTTTGTAACGGTTCTTCCTCTTTTCTTTAGAAAAGTTTTAAAAATAAATTTAGATTTATTTTAGCATGTTTAAACCGATTTTACAGTGGCTTTAAAGGTTGTTTAAAGTTTTGTTTGAGTTATCGTAACGGTATTTTAATGTTAATTAATATACGGCGTAAGGTCCAATCGATGCGCTTCCGCTGCGTGGGGACTTTTATTCCCTTCAATCGGCATCAGAGTCATCGCTGTCCCTATTAATTAATTTTAAAAGTTGCGATAGGCTCTAATAGGTGGGATTTATGCATAATGTATGTTCGGTTTGCATTGAACTGTTTGGGTTAATTTTATGGCCATAGATTTTATTTTTATGTGATTTTGATCATGAAAGGCCCGATGTTTTGGGTATTTTACGTAAATCGAGTCCTTGTAAGTCCGTGTCTAGATTTAGGGCTGTTATCGATGGAGATCGACATGATTTTGGGCGAAAATCATGAAGAACGGCGCTGGAAATCGGAAAAACAGAGTGCAGAACAGAGGAATCGACGTTTTTAGGGTTGCTGGAAAATTTCCCGATCGGGATCTCGGCCGAGATCATGACCGAGATTGTGACCGAGATTCCGACCGAGATCGTGAGCGAAAACCAAACCAGGGATCGTGACCGAGATCCAGACCGGGATCATGACCGAGATCGTGACCGAGATTGTGACCGAGATTCCGACCGGCATCGAGACCGGGATCCCGACCGGGATCGAGACCGGGATCCCAACCGGGATCCTGACCGGGAAATCGGTCTGGTTCAGTTAATTTTGCTGGATCAGCCCGATTTTTTGTGTTATTGGTCCGGTTCAGCCAATTTTTGGCATGGTTCGTGATTTTGGAGGCCGGTTCGAGCTGGTTCGGGGCGGTTCGTGTTGTCTAGACCAATTCCGGAGCTGTACATGGATGTTTTAGGATAGAATTTAGCTAAATTAATGTAATTTAATGCTTTATTTTATCCTAGGGGCCAAAATTAACCGGTTCAATTGCTATTTATATGCTTTATGGATGTCATATAGAATATTTAATCCCACCTTAGGTTATAAACATGCTCATGCATTTTTTATATATTATAAATTGTTATAAAGTATGTTTAAATGCATGGTTTTGTTTTCATATTTTTAATATAAGTGTATATTAATTATATGAAAAATTGGAAAGCATGAAGCATGTCATTACTTAAATTAAATATAAATAGTTATGTTTAATGTGATGAATGAAGCATGCTTGATTGATTTTCTTGATTGGCTTATAATTGTTATAATAAAAGAAAATTGCATGAAGCATGAAACATCCATAGTTAATAATATAATTGTTATATTATTCATGCAATTAGTGTGGTTTAATTATTTAATTTGAATGAGATTGTTGAATGAATTAAACCCTAGATTCTTGATTATAGGATTAATCATTAAAATTTGAAATAATTCTTTAATATTAATGATTAGAAACCGTCAATCTATAATCAAGATTTGCATGCAAACATAAGATCATAGGATGAATTGGATTAATTTTAAATTGTTTAAAATTAATTAGACCTAGATCAGTTTCTAATACGATTAGAATCTTTTCTTACTTAGTATTTAAAATAGTTTTAATTGACTAAGTAGGAAAAACATTGCTATGATTATAAGGGAACTCCACCGGTAATGTTCTGTCTAAGGCTGGGGGTATTTAAGTTGACGGTTTACGGAACACCTCCTACCTGGGAACTGACCTGGAATACCGGAGTTGAATTAATCATAGTTAAATGTTAGCATGCAATGTCACTAGGTTTATTAAAAGTGTTTAATGCACCTAGATCTTTAGAGTAAAGACCTTACATTACTGAGGTTATAAGGGAACTCTCTCGGTAAAGTTCTGTCTAAGGCTGGGGGTATTTAAGTTAACGGTTTACGGAACACCTCCTACCTGGGAACTAACCCGAACATTGAGTTGAATTAACCATAGTAATGTTGACTTGCAATGTTGGGTTTATTAAAAGAAGTTTAATTCACCCAAAAGATTGCAGTTGAATCCTTTCCATAATTGTTATAATAGGATCAGACTTAGATAGATTGTCTTAGCCGAATACTATCTAAGTTAAATAACCCTAAATTAACCTTAGGACATTTTCAGTGGGAGGAAAGTTACAAAACGAGATTTAAATCAAGTTTTGCTCCTACGTCCCTATATTCACAACGTGAGATTCATGCTCGGCTTCGAGTCGCCTTAGGAGCGACCTCCCTTCGGAAAGTGTTTGCATGGATCAATATCAAGGTGAATGGGAAAAATGTCTAAAGTAAGTGGGAGCGGGACACGTGTCAACGTATCCCTCGGTCTCCGCCCATAGTTCACACAGTGAGAGTCCTATGATCCGCCTGCAGGTTGTCCTGGCGCAACCATCCCTTCGGAGGGCCTGGTCATAGGATTCGGAACATCGTGAACTCCTGAAAAGGATAGGAGCTCTTAGGCTAATCACCAACAGTTGTCTTTCCCTTCGGTAGCCTGTTGGTGTGTGCCTCTGAGATCTGAAAGTGGGAGGATTACACTTACGAGGATGAGTTAAAAGTGTTAACAAATCCTTGACCGAACAACGGTGGCTAATGTCTATAGGAATATGAGTTATTCTGGAATTAGAATTAGCTGAGAGGTGTCTCATTTCAAAGGAGGAGTGCCTGATCACCCTTCGGTGGCTGACATTCTAAACCTCTGAAACGTCGTTGCAAAACTAAATCGATAGTTTTAGGGTTCTGTGATTGTCTGTTTTGCTAAATTGATTGGATTGTGTGCAATTGTTTGCTTGTAAGATGGGTTAAGGCAAAGATAACTAATACGGTCATTGTTTGTTTAAATTTCAGCAATGTCTTCCTCGATTGTCTCTCTGCTTAAAAATGAGAAATTAACCGGCGAAAATTATGCTACGTGGAAGTCGAACCTGAATACGATACTTGTTGTCGATGATCTGCGGTTCGTCTTAACGGAGGATTGTCCTCCAGTCCCTGCTCGTAATGCATCCCAAGCAGTTAAGGATGCTTATGAACGCTGGACAAAGGCCAATGATAAGACTCGCGTCTATATCCTAGCAAGCTTATCTGAAGTTTTGGCTAAAAGGCATGAGAGCATGGTAACAGTGAGGGAGATTATGAACTCTCTCCAGGAGATGTTTGGACAACCGTCCTATCAACTCCACCATGACGCTCTCAAATACGTTTATAGCTGTCGCATGAAAGAGGGAACGTCTGTTCGGGAGCATGTCCTGGATATGATGGTCCAATTCAACGTGGCAGAGGCAAACGGGGCGGTCATAGATGAGCGTAGTCAGGTTGCATTTATCTTAGAATCTCTTCCGAAGAGTTTTCTACAGTTTAGAAGCAATGCAATGATGAATAAAATAACATTCAACCTGACTAGCCTCCTGAATGAGCTACAACTCTATCAGTCTCTTCTTAAGAACAAGGGACAGATAGAAGGAGAAGCAAACGTTGTCCACTCTAAAAGAAAGTTCGAGAAGGGTTCATCCTCTGGAACTAAATCTGTAGCCACTCTTTCAAAGAAAACTCAAAAGAAGAAAGGAAACAAGGGGAAAGCTCCCAGCACTGCTGCTAAAAGCAAGGGAAAAGCCAAAGCTATGGCATACAAGGGCAAGTGTTTCCACTGCAATGTAGATGGACATTGGAAGAGAAACTGCCCAAAGTACCTTGCTGAGAAAAAGAAGGAAAAGGAAGGTAAATTTGATTTACTTGTTTTAGAAACATGCCTTGTAGAACATGATGAGTTTACCTGGATACTTGATTCAGGAGCAACTAATCATGTTTCCTCTTCTTTTCAGGAAAATAGTTCCTTTCGGCAGTTGAACAATGGGGAATGACACTCAGGGTCGGAACTGGAGAAGTCATTTCAGCTAAAGCAGTGGGAGCTGCGAAGTTATTTTTTAGAAATAGATTCTTACTTTTAGAAAGTTTGTTAATCGTTCCCAAGATTAAGAGGAACTTAATTTCTATTTCATGTTTGATTGAACAATCGTATACAGTTACTTTTGATATGAATGAAGCGTTCATTTATAAAAATGGTGTACTTATTTGTTCAGCCAAATTGGAAAATAACTTGTATGTTTTAAGACCAACCGAAAACAAAGCACTTTTAAATCACGAATTATTTAAAACTGCTGAAACTCAAAGAAAAAGGCAAAAGATTTCTCCATCAAGTAACAATACTCATCTTTGGCATCTTAGACTTGGTCATATAAACATCGATAGAATCGGTCGTTTGGTAAAGAATGGACTTCTAAGCAAGTTAGAAGATGATTCACTACCACCTTGTGAATCTTGTCTCGAGGGAAAAATGACCAAGAGACCCTTTACTGGAAAAGGTTACAGAGCCAAAGAACCCTTAGAGTTAATACATTCGGATCTATGTGGTCCAATGAATGTAAAAGCTCGAGAAGGGTACGAATATTTCATCTCATTTATAGATGATTATTCAAGATATGGTTACTTGTACCTAATGGGATATAAGTCTGAAGCCCTTGAAAAGTTTAAGGAGTTTAAGGCTGAAGTTGAAAACCTATTAGGTAAATCTATAAAAGTACTTCGATCTGATCGAGGAGGGGAGTATATGGATCAAAGATTCCAGGATTATATGATAGAACATGGAATCCAATCTCAACTCTCAGCCCCTGGTACACCTCAGCAGAATGGTGTGTCAGAAAGGAGAAATAGAACCTTGTTAGACATGGTTCGATCAATGATGAGCTATGCTCAATTGCCTAGCTCGTTTTGGGGGTATGCAGTAGAGACTGCAGTATACATCTTGAACAATGTTCCCTCGAAAAGTGTTTCTGAAACACCTTTCGAATTGTGGAAGGGGCGTAAACCTAGTTTGCATCACTTTCGCATCTGGGGTTGTCCAGCACACGTGCTTGTGACAAATCCTAAGAAACTGGAACCTCGTTCAAAACTGTGTCAATTTGTTGGTTACCCTAAAGAAACGAGAGGTGGTTATTTCTACGACCCACAAGAAAATAAGGTGATTGTATCGACAAACGCCACTTTCTTAGAAGAAGACCACATGAAAGATCATAAACCACGCAGCAAAATAATATTAGGAGAAGCTACTGAAGAATCATCAAGAGTTGTTGATGAAATTGGACCTTCAACAAGGGTTGATGAAGGAACTAGTTCTTCAGATCCATCCCGTCCATCTCAAACGTTGGGAATGCCTCGACGCAGTGGGAGGGTTGTATTACAACCTGACCGCTACTTGGGTTTAACTGAAACTCAGGTTGTCATACCTAATGATGACATTGAGGATCCATTGTCCTATCGACAGGCAATGAATGACGAAGATAAGGATGAATGGGTCAAAGCCATGAACCTGGAAATGGAGTCAATGTACTCCAATTCTGTATGGGAACTTACAGATCTACCAAATGGGGTAAAACCCATAGGGTGCAAATGGATCTATAAGAGAAAAAGAGATGCAGCTGGAAAGGTACAGACCTTCAAAGCTAGACTAGTGGCAAAAGGTTATACCCAAAAGGAAGGGGTTGACTATGAGGAAACTTTTTCTCATGTAGCCATGTTAAAGTCCATAAGAATTCTCTTATCCATAGCCACATATTATGACTATGAAATATGGCAAATGGACGTCAAGACTGCCTTTCTAAATGGTAATCTTGAAGAGAATATCTTCATGTCTCAACCCGAATGGTTCATAGGCCAAGGTCAGGAACAAAAGGTTTGTAAGCTCAATCGATCCATTTATGGATTGAAACAAGCATCCAGATCATGGAACATTAGATTTGATACTGCAATCAAATCTTTTGGCTTTGACCAAAACGTTGATGAGCCTTGTGTGTACAAGAAAATCAACAAAAGGAAAGTAGCTTTTCTAATATTTTATGTAGACGATATCCTACTCATTGGGAATGATGTAGGATACCTCACTGACATTAAGAAATGGCTAGCAGCCCAATTCCAAATGAAAGATCTGGGAGAGGCTCAATATGTTCTGGGAATCCAAATCATTAGGGATCGTAAGAACAAAACGCTAGCTCTGTCTCAAGCAACGTATATTGACAAGATGTTGTCTCGATATTCGATGCAAAACTCCAAGAAGGGACTACTACCCTTCAGACATGGGGTACACCTGTCTAAGGAACAGTCTCCTACGACACCTCAAGAAATTGAGAACATGAGACACATTCCCTACGCCTCAGCTGTGGGCAGCTTAATGTATGCTATGCTCTGCACTAGGCCTGACATATGTTATGCAGTGGGAGTAGTCAGTAGGTATCAGTCTAATCCAGGGTTGGACCACTGGGGAGCGGTTAAGAATATCCTCAAGTATCTTCGGAGAACGAGGGACTACATGCTTGTGTATGGAGCTAAGGATTTGATTCTTACTGGATACACTGACTCTAACTTTCAAGCTGATAAGGATTCAAGGAAATCCACATCAGGGTCAGTATTCACCCTCAATGGAGGAGCAGTAGTGTGGAGAAGCATCAAAAAAGGATGCATAGCAGACTCAACCATGGAGGCTGAGTATGTAGCAGCTTGCAAAGCAGCTAAGGAGGCAGTATGGCTCAGAAAGTTCTTGACTGATTTGGAAGTGGTTCCGAATATGAACGTGCCCATAACACTGTACTGTGACAACAGTGGGGCTGTAGCCAACTCAAAAGAACCTCGAAGCCACAAACGAGGTAAACACATCGAGAGGAAGTATCACCTGATACGGGAGATTGTGCAACGAGGAGATGTGATCGTCACTAAGATCACCTCGGAGCACAACATCGCTGATCCACTTACAAAGGCTCTCACGGCTAAAGTGTTTGAGGGTCATCTAGAAGGTCTAGGTCTACGAGATATGTATGCCATCTAATCTAGGGCAAGTGGGAGAAATGTATAATGGGTATAAGGATGCCCTATTTCATTGTATTATATACATGACATTTCCAGCTTTAGATTATTGCATTTACATCCCACTAACTAGTGCTTTAGTTAAAGTGGGAGTTTATCGGGTTTTATGCCCTAAAACTCATAGATAGTGAATGTAACCGTTGACCGGATATTAATGAAATAATATTGATATATTTTTCCATTAATTGTTATTAGTTATTTTATATTTGTCTTTGCCTAATAATAACCCTAATCCAATAAACTAGACATCCAAGGCTGTAATATGAGTCTTGAACTATATGTAGTGACATATGGGATCATTGTTCAAGAAACAGCCTAAAGGGTCTATAGTATAGGGATAAGACTGGGTGCCTTATCCTGGTGACACTATGGATACGACCCACTTTGTATTTGATACAAACGTTGCGATCCAACGCGTTCGCGTAGGAGACATGCGAGTGGGGGTATCCTATGCAATGAGTTTGCATAAGACCGGACCGCGAAATAGTAACCACTGGTTATAACACCATTAACTAGTTGGTTTTCTATTTCACTAGGACGACCTAGACAACTTAGTCTTAATCCTGAGTTGATTATGGACTCCTGCTCATGAGAGATTGTCCTTTGATTTGTATGGGTGAGAGTGGCCAATACGCCGACTTAATAAGCCTACCACTTTGGGGACAAGACCGAATGGGGAGCTGGGAACGTAATCGTACAAGATGGAATTCACTCCTTCCCGACTTTAGGGAAGCAGATGAGTGTTCCCTTAAGTGGTTACTCCGAGTCTTGAACAAAGGGCCCTACCCTCTCAATGGCACGAGAGGGTTTTCTGTTTGATGGTTGGACCAAAAACAGGTTGTTCATTAGAGGAGAATTGGTACTTAAGGAAATAGAGGTAACCCGGGGGTAAAACGGTAATTTGACCCAGCTGGTGTTACGGACACTCGTGAAGGACTAACTAGTCGATATTGGTCTAGATTGGGACAAAGAAAATATGTCTGCAGTGAGAAGAGTTCAACTGTGAGTCTATAGTGGAATGTACACACAGTTAACGAATATTGATTAATGTGGTTAATGAGTTTGACCAATTAATCTCACATCGTTGGAGCTTCTGATCTGCAGGTCCATTAGGTCCCACTGGTAGCTCGTAAAGTAATTTGAGGCAACTGAGTAATAAAAGTAAATTGAAAATGTTCAATTTATTAAGGGAAACAAATATAATATATATTGATATATTATTATGAGAGAAATTAATATTTGAAAAGTTCAAATATAAATTTATGGAAGTTTGAAAGAGTTCAAGATAATGAATTAATTAATTTAAGGCCTAAAATGTGTTTGGGCAAAATTAATTAATTCTAGTCCGGGAGTGGTTAATTAATTAAAGAATTCATTAACCGGGAATTAATCAATTATGGAAATAATTATCACTTAAGGAAGTGATTAATCATTTATGGAAATGATCTAATCACTTATGGAAGTAATTAGTCATTTGTGGAAAAGATTAATCAATTATGGAATTGATTGATCATGATTGATTAATTAAGGAATAAGATTGAATCAATTATGGAAAAGATTGATTTAATTGAATATTTTATTCATGGCCTCTCTTCTATAAATAGAACACTAGACCTAATTGGTCATGACACTTGGCACTCTTGAAAGACAAGACCTAGAATTCTCTCTAGCCTCCCTCTTAGAGAAAGACTCCCACAAGTCTTTTGCCTCCTAGACTTAGAGACATACTAGTGTAACCTCTGTGGTGATTGTGTCAATCAAAGAAGAAATTTCCAGCGAAGAAAAGCAAAGGCGGCTGCTGCGTTTTCGTTCGTGGAGCGTCGTTGGCGAAGAACGGTCAAGTCTTCAACGAAGGTTTGTAACGGTTCTTCCTCTTTTCTTTAGAAAAGTTTTAAAAATAAATTTAGATTTATTTTAGCATGTTTAAACCGATTTTACAGCGACTTTAAAGGTTGTTTAAAGTTTTGTTTGAGTTATCGTAACGGTATTTTAATGTTAATTAATATACGGCGTAAGGTCCAATCGATGCGCTTCCGCTGCGTGGGGACTTTTATTCCCTTCACCACAAACATGCTAATCCACCCCCAAACTTAAAACATGCATTGTCCTCAATGTATACAGAAAATAAGGCATAAACAAGTATGAGAACAATAAAAGAATGAAATGAGTGAACAATACTGGCCTGGAATAATGATGACTTCTTGACTGAAAGCTTGGAATCTTGAAAGCTTGAAAGCAAAGGGGAGAAAGAAAACAAGACCTACAAAACAAAAACAAACAATAAATTAAAAAAAAAAAAAAAAAAGAAAACACACTACTTACTTGGGTTGCGTCCCAACAGCGCTTGTTTAACGTCATTAGCTTGACGTGTTGACCGTACTTCAAGGAAGCTTCTTTTCTGTGAATCCAACTGAGGTGCTCTTTCTTGCACCTTTCTTGTAGCCCATGAAAAGCACTTCATCTTTAGAGTCTTCAACTGCTTTAAAAAATTCTTTTTCGTTCTTGACTCTAATAGTGAGCTCCCTGCGCTCAATATCAATAATCACTCGCCCAGTAGCGAGGAATGGTCTTCCTAATATGACAGGCATTGAAGGATTTTCTATCATGTCCATAACATATAAGTCAATAGAGAGGAAAAATCTACCTACTCTGATTAAAACATTTTCTACAATGCCAACTGGTCTAACCATAGACTGATCAGCCAATTGGAGCTTTACAGGAGTAGATTTAATCTCACCTATGTCTAACTTTTTACACAAGGACAATGGAATAATATTAATGCTAGCACCTAAATCACATAATGCTCTGAAAGAATAAGTACCAAAACTACAAGGAACAGAAAAACTCCCTGGATCTGCTATTTTTTCAGGTACCTTCTGTTGCACTCTGGTGCTGCATGTGGAAGCGAGATATACGGTGTCAAACTTCTTTTCCTTTTGCTTCTTTGCTAACCACTCCTTCATAAACATGTTGTATTGGGGCATCTCTAACGCCTCTGCAAAATGAATATTAATGTTCAGATTCATAAAAGCATTCATAAATTTATCAAACTGAACCTGATTGTTCTTTTTCGTCTTTTTCTTTTTCTTTTCATTGGGAACCATCAATGTGGGAGCAGGAATAGGAGGCTCAGGTTTAGGCTTTTCAGCCTCATCTGATGATGTGTCCTCCTCAGCTTTCCCTGTAGGCGTGTCATAATCCCCAGACTCAGGTTCCTCTTCAGCTTCCTCCTGGTGCACAGTGATTGCCTTACAATACTCCATCTGGGTTTTCTCTTGCTCAGCTGGGGCCTTACCTTTATTCATGGTGCTTACAACATTTACCAACTATCCCAGCTGAGTCTCAATATTCTTGATGGCAGCACTGTGGCCATTCACTGTTGAGTTGATGGCAATGACTGCCTCCTCCAATTTAGTTGTCCTGTTACTAGACTCTGCAATGAAAGCTTCAACAAGATCTTCTAACTTTTTATTTTCTTGAGTTTGAGGGGCAAAACCAGGGGGGTTAAGAACATTCTTAGTATTTGCATAAGAGAAATTTTCATGGTTCCTATTGTTAGGGTGATAATGTGTAGGTGTAACATTATTATTATATCCCCTAAAATTAGAATTTGATACATACTAAACCTGTTCAATGGTCTCCTCCTGAGCTCTGGATGCTAAAGCAGCAGCTGATTCAATTGACGGTGCACTCTCTGTACCTGAAAAATTTCATAAAAGCATTAGCAAGGGAGGTCATCTGGGCCTGGAGTGCACTTACTTTATCGACCTCAAACACTCCAGCAGCAATCTTTTTGGGTGTAGACCGCTCAGATGGCCACTGATAGCTGTTGGTCGCCATATCCTCTAGAAGTGTGAGAGCATTTTCCACGGTTTTGGACAACAGAGTCCCACCTGCAGCTGCATCAACAATAGTTTTTGTACTAGGAGTTAAACCATTATAAAACAATTGAACCTGAAGTCAGTCGGGGTATCCATGCTGAGGGCACTTCCTCAGTAACTCTTTAAATCGCTCCCAAGCTTCGAACAGCTGTTCATCAAATTGTTGTTGGAATGTCCCAATCTCGGTCCTCAGCTTGACCGTCTTTGCAGGAGGGAAAAATTTCTTCAGAAAGGCCTGGACTAAAGCATCCCAAGTGGTGATGCTCCCAAGGGTAATAGACTGCAGCCAATCTCGAGCTTTATCCTGCAAAGAAAAAGGAAATAAGCGTAAGCGAATAGCATCCTCAGAGACTCCATTAATCTTAATTGTCCCACAAATATCCAAAAATGATTTTAGATGAGAATTTGGGTCGTCGGTGGGCGATCCTCTATATGCACAATCTCGAGCCATCTGAATGAGACCGGTTTTCAGCTCAAAGTTGTTGGCATTGATCGGGGCATAGACAATCCCCGATTGCTGTCCCTGAAACACAGGCTGAAAATAATCTCTAATAGGCCTAGGCTCATCAGGTGGATTTTGGTCTGCCATTTGAATAATTTCTCTATTTTCCCTTCGAAGCCTATGAATTGTTCTTTCTATCTCGAGATCAAATGGTGCTAAAATTAAATCGTTACTACTACGCATACAAAACTAAACTACCCTAAAAAGGAAAGAAAACAATTATGGAAAGAAATAAAGAAAAGAAAACAACTAATCTAAATATGGAAATTATAATCTAGAAAAGGAAACAAAATAACCTAATATGGAATGCAAAAATAAATATGGAAAAACACAAATAAGGAAACTAACAAATAAGGAAAAACTAATCTAAAAAGGACTAACAAGAAACAAATAAGGAAAAGATTACACAACTAAAAGAAAAACTAAGCTAGAAAAACAAATATGGAAAGAAAAAAAAAATAAAATAAGGAAAAAAATGCAATCAACCTAAAAAAAATAAAAATACACCCTAAATTAAGATCAAACAATTTTTTCACAATATCAATCTGGCTAAATGTGTCAATCCCCGGCAACGGCGCCAAAAACTTGATGTGGACTTTTCCTACCGCAAACGCACAGGTCAAGTAATAATATACTGAATGTAATTCGAATGTCGTCCTCTGGATTGGATTTTTAAGCAAATCAAGTATTGTGAATTATCTTGCTCAATTTTATTTAGGGATCAAAAAGTGATGAGTGATTAATGGAAAACTAAATTAAAGCAAGTAAAAAGTGTGGAAATTCAATTGGGAAAAATACTTAGGGAATTGATTTCGCCGATTTAGTCTAGGATTGATTTTAAGGAGTAAGTTATTATGCACAATGAAATCATGAGCCAAAGACCCTTTAATCACAACTACCTCTCCCGAGTATAATTGATTCTCATGCAAATTAACTAACTTGATATCCCTATCTAAGTTTATTAATATGCAAGGCAATGAGATCTTTTGACTAATTCCAAAGTTAATCTAAAACCGTCACGAATTAGAAAATAAACTCTAGTCATGCAATCTTGAGTAAGTCTATATTAAATCCCCTCTCCCGAGCTAGATTCAAAACTTAAATCATCCAACTAATGACCAATTAATTGAAAGCATTAAATCAAGATTACAAACATAATAATAATTGCACAACTTAAACCATAAATTCAATCCATAAACTTAATCAACTACATCAATCCCTAAGCTATGAGTTTAGCTACTCATGAATGTAAATACAAGCTCAACTAAACATATAAAAGCCATAAATCTAGCTAAAGAAAGGAAAGGGAAAAGAAAACTCAATGTAGGCCGAGTCCGACGTCCCCGTCACGATCCCCACAAACAATGGGTTGATTTCCGATTTTCTCCCTTAGCTCCAGCCTTCAAATCCTCTGTTTTACCTCTGTTTACGGCCCCAAGAAGTCCCAAAATTCATTCCCCCAAAAACCTAGCCGAAATGATGCTTATATAGCAAAATTTCATCGTAGCGTCGAGAAGCTGTCAAGACAGCGTCTCGACGCTGCCTCTTATACGCCCGTGTCTGGAAAGGAAATGCGGTAGCGTCGAGACACTATTGTCACAGCGTCTCGACGCTGTGACCTTATTACGCCTGATTCGATATGGAATGCCAGCGTCGAGACGCTAAAGAAGCAGCGTCTCGACGCTGGTCTATTTTTTAACCGAAATTGATTTTTTTCTCTTTGAAGCTTTTTCATTCCTTTGCATCTTTTCGCGTTCCGAACACCCGATTGACTCCAATATTACATTTTAGCTCCAATCAACAATTTCCTACAAAATAAACAATTAAGTGCAATAAAATAGCCAATAATCATCAAAGACTAGCTAAATTAGATAAGTAAAGATAGCTAGC
Organism: Luffa acutangula; assembly: GCA_036850905.1. Lineage (NCBI taxonomy): Eukaryota > Viridiplantae > Streptophyta > Magnoliopsida > Cucurbitales > Cucurbitaceae > Luffa > Luffa acutangula. Next base: position 23,939,619 of record CM072089.1, on the reverse strand, counting down.
TATGCTCGCTATCACTCCCCTGCAATCTTGTCTTCCAGCATGAATCAGTCAGGATAAGGTCGGGTTGTTTGTCAAATCTGTACAAAACCTGGACATGCTACTTTAGATTGTTTCAATCGGTTGAACTTATTCTTCCAAGGCAGACATCCTGCCTCGAAATTAGCTGCTATTGCATTAGCTTATGATACAACCAATGCTACTGCATCGTGGCTTGCTGATAGCAACTACAATACTCATGTTACCCCTGATGCCGCTAATCTGAATCAGAATTTTGTGTTTAATGGAGAGGATGCAATTACTGTGGCAAATGGCCAAGGTCTCCCTGTCACACAAGCCAGTTTTGGTACTATTTCCACCTCTCAGGGTTCATTACAGCTATCAAATCTCCTTTGTGTCCCTGACTTGTCTACCAATCTTTTATATGTTTCTCCGTGTTGTGCTGATAACAATTGTGTGTTCATATTTGACGCTGATTAGTTCTCTATTCAGGATAAGGGCACGAGACAAACAATCTACAAGGGCAAGAGTAAGGATGACCTCTATCCAATTGCTGCTGATTTTTCAAAGTCGAGTTCATCATCTGGTTTGTTCGCAATTTCAAAACATACTTGTGCATCTGTTTGCGTTTCTAAAGTGTCTAATACTGCTTTGTGGCACTCTCGATTGGGACATCCCTCTACTGTTATTCTAAATAAACTCTTGACTGTTTACTCAATACCATGTGATAGTAAATTTCTTGTTCGTGATTGTACTAGTTGTTTGCAAGGAAAAATGGCAAAATTACCATTTGCTTTGTCTACATTTGTTTCAAATACTGCTCTTGAACTAGTGCATAGCGATGTTTGGGGACCATCTCCTATAGTGTCTGTATCTGCCTTTCGTTATTATGTGAGTTTTGTGGATGAGTTTAGCAAATATACATGGATCTTTCCTCTCATTTCAAAATTAGATGTATCTGCTGTTGTTCAAACCTTTGTACCTTTTGTTGAAAATATGTTGTCCCTATCTCTGAAAGTTTTTCGCTCGGATGGTGGTGGTGAGTTTGTTAATAGAACCCTTCATGAATACTTCTCTAGAAAAGGTGTAATTCATCAAGAGTCCTGTCCTTACACGCCTGAACAAAATGGGCTGAGCGTAAGCATCGCTCTATTGTTGATACAACATTGTCTATGTTATTTCATGCCTTCATATTACCTCTAGAGTTTTGGTATCATGTGTTTGCCACAACTATCTTTTTAATCAACAGACTATCATCTAGTTCCATTGACTTTATGACTCCCTTTCAAAAACTATTTGACTATGCTCCTGATTTATCTCATCTTTGGGTGCGAGTGTTATCCCTCCTTGAAACCACACAACTCTCATAAACTTCAACCTAAAACCCTCCAACGTGTTTTCATGGGCTATACCTTAGAGTATAAAGGTTATCTTTGCTATAATATGCAAACTAAAAAGATGATTGTATCCAGACACGTTATCTTTCATGAAAACATTTTCCCATTTGCTTCTAAAACATACCAGACTCCCCATCTCACTCCCACTGTCCTAACCTTCCATTACTAGCATCTCTATTTAACATACCTATTCAACATTCTATCCCTCCAAAAATTGTTCAACCTTCTTCCAGTCTACCTGTTCATACCAACTCTACTGTCCAGCCCAATCCGATCACTATTCAATCATGTTCATCATTAGACACTTATGTTCAACCAATCTCACTCCCTGTCCCTGCTAACCAATCAACCTTATCTACCATACCAGCTGGCCAGACCATTATCCAACCAAACCTACCTGATATATCCATTGTGCTTGTATCATCCAGTATGCCTCTTCCTAATCCTCCCTCCAAAACAAACAACCATTCCATGGTCACTAGATCAAAGTCTGGAATTGTAAAGAAGAAAGCTTTCCAAGCCTCCCTTCCCAAAGATATCCCTGTCCCAACCTCCTTCACTACTGCATCCAAAGTTCCTAAATGGAGACAAGCTATGTTATATGAGTTTTTTTATCTTCAAAGCCAAAATACATGGAGTCTAGTTCCACCAACTAGTGATATGAACATTGTTGGTTGCAAATGGGTCTTCCGAACCAAGTATAATCCGGATGGCTCTGTGGCAAGATATAAAGCACGGTTGGTTGCTAAGGGCTATAATCAAGTAGAGGGTGTTGATTTTGACGAGATATTCAGCCCTGTGATTAAAAAGACAACCGTACACATCATTCTTACTCTAGCAGCACACTTTGGTTGGTCCTACAGCAGTTGGATGTCAAGAATGTCTTTCTCCATGGGTATCTTAAAGAGGATGTGTTTATGGTACAACCTCCTGGTTTCAAAGACTCCTCTCATCCATCTCATGTCTGTAAACTTCATAAATCCCTCTACGGATTGAAGCAAGTCCCTCGTGCTTGGTTTGAACGTTTCACCACTCATCTTTTAACACTTGGTTTTGTTGTCTCCCTTCTTGATTCCTCTCTTTTTGTTAGAGTTGAGGGTACCTCTTGCACCTACTTACTATTGTACGTTGATGATATTATCATCACAGGATCAGACATTGTTTATATTTCTCATTTAAAGTCGTGTCTTGCTGCTGAGTTTCAAATAACTGACCTTGGTGCTCTCAAGTATTTCCTTGGCCTTGAGGTAAAGAGTTGTGCTTCTGGTCTTCATGTAAGTCAGGTGAAGTATCTTAAAGATTTACTTAAGAAGACAGGATTGTTGAATGCAAAGTCCTGCAACACTCCCATTTCAACAACTCATGACTTTTATAGTCCATCACCTCTCTTTGCTGATCCACTTTTGTACAGACAAGTGGTGGGATCTCTCCAATATCTTACATTCACCAGGCCGGACATCACCTTTGTTGTTAGAAAAGTTAGTCAGTTCATGCAAAAGCCCACTGATTCTCATTTTATGGCAGTAAAGAGAATATTGCGGTATCTTAATGGAACTTGTGCCAATGGTATCCTATTCTCTCAGGGTCAGCTTGATTTAAACGCTTATTGTGATGTTGATTGGGCTGGGGATTCTTTGGATCGTCGTTCAACAACCGACTTTGTTATTTTCCTTGGAAATTCTCCCATCTCTTGGTCAACCAAGAAACAAACTACGGTGTCGAGATCCTCCACTGAAGCAAAGTACAGGTCCTTGGCACAAACTGCTTCTGAGTTATACTGGATTAGACAACTCCTCTGTAAACTACACATTTTTCTCCTCAAACCACCAATATTATAGTGTGACAATGCTTCTGCACTTGCACTTGCTAAAAATCCTATGTTTCATGCAAGAAGTAAACACATTGAGATTGATTACCATTTTGTTCGAGAGAAGGTGATTCGTGGTAATTTACAAGTTCAATATATTCCCTCTTCGTCACAGCCTGCTGATCTGCTTATCGAGCCCTTGTCCACAACTATTTTTCATCAACTTTCAACTAAACTTCTGAAGTTACCTTCTTCAGTTTGAGGGGGCATGATAGACTGCATTACTAATAACTAATTACAATTAGTTTAAGCCTTGTTATTATCAGTTAAATGACGGTTAAATTGTTTCCGCTCTAGCTTGTATATATACCTCTATCATTTCTCAATAAAGTGGTTGAATATCAAGAGAGTTTTATCTCTCATTTCTCTGGTAATCTTGAACTGTTTAATTCACATTTGATATTCAATATCATCTCTACTGGAGATGATTCACCTTCAAAGATGTCAAGTTACATGAGTTAGTTCAATTAAATTCATTTGTAAATTATGTTTTCAAAAGAAAAAAAAATCATTTGTAAATTATGATTATTAATTTTTTGCACAACATAATATTGATATATATTTTTGTGTGTCAACATGTTAATGAGACATTTATTTAAGAAAGAAGCGTGCAGATGACCCATTTTAAAGGGAGCAAATGAAAAATACCATACATTTCAATTTAAGGTTATATGCTCTTTTGCTTACGTCATCATCATAGCAAAATTACCATTGTACTCTCTATATGAAAACACGTGTTTTTTCTCTCATCTCGTTTCTTGCAATCGCTAATGTCTTCTCGCTCAATTATTTTCTTTCCTCTTTTCTCTCTTTGAAGAGCACGCAACGAGAGCGAGAGCGAGAGGCTGGAGCGAGATTAGAGATTGGAGAAAGTAATGGGAGAGAGAACAAGATTGGAGAGAGAAATGAGAGCGAGATTGAAGAGAGATTAAGAGATTGAAGAGAGAAATTAGAAAGAGAACGAGAGATTGGAGGGAGAGTGAGATTGATGAGAGAAAGTGAGATTGAAAGAGAGTGAAAGATTAGAGAGAGAAATTAGAAAGAGAGCGAGAGATTGGAGAGAGAGCAAGATTGAAGAGTGAGAAATCAGAGAGAGCGAGAGATTGGAGAGAGAAATTGGAGAGAGAGGAGCGAGAGCAAGAGTAACGAGAGAGAAAAGAGATTGAAATGATAATTTCATGATGTTGATGCAAGTAGAAGGGCATATTATAACCTTAAATTGAGAAGGTAGAACATTTTTATCATTTTCGCCCTTTAAAATGGGGTCATCTGTATGGAAAAAAAACCTTTTATTTAAACGATAGACACAATCATGCAAATCCACATTTTTTTTATTTCAATTATAAACTTTATTTTTTGGGAAAAATACCTTTTTGGTCCCTAAGTTTTAAGAAATAGATGCGTTTGGTTCTTGAGTTTTCAAAATGGTAGTCCCTGAATTTTGAGAAATTGGTTTAAAAGGTCTTTAAGTTTTCAAAATGAATCTTTTTAGTCATTTAGTTTTGAGAAATTGGTTTAAAATGTTCCTTGTATTATTTTTTTAATGGTTTAAATTAATAATTTTTAATTTTTTAAATTAAAAAATATTCAATAATTAAAAAATATATATTAATTTTTAAAAGTTGAAAAAATAAAATGAGGGGACTTTTTAAACCTATTTCTCAAAACTCAATGACTAAAAAGGTCAGTTTTGAAAACTTAGAGACCTTTTAAACCTATTTTTCAAAACTTAGTGACTAAAAAAGTCTATTTTGAAAACTCAAGGACCAAACACACCTATCCCTCAAAACTCGGAGACCAAAAAAGTATTTTTCTCTTATTTTTTTTCTTTAAAAAAATGTATCTCATTAGCCAATCTACACAATGGTAAACATGAAATATCTTATTGATTAATTTATTTAATAAAAAGAAATTAAAACTCTCTAAAAATGAGGGAAATGATAGAGATTTAAAATAAATTTTTTAAAAAAAACAACTAAAAGCTCGTTAATGAAATTGAGGGAAAAAAAAAAGAACAAATAAGAAAAATGGAAAACAGGGACAGAGAAAAAAAATGAAAATTGAAGAATAAACAAAAGCATAATTTTGAGAAATGACTGTTTGTAGATTTCTCAAACTTTATCCATTTTCATAAAAGTTTCTTAAAATTTAGAAACAAAAAACATGATGATTTATCAAACGTGTTTGTTTTCTTAAAAAATGGAAAACAAAAATCAAAAGCAAAAAACAAGAACATTTTCTAACAAGCCTCACACTAAAAGTTGAACTTATCCTTTATGTTCTTTTTTTCTTCTTCTTTTTTAAATATTAGTGAAATCTTATAATAATTTTAAATATATAGTTTTTAAAACACTGTTTTTTCAAACGTTTTAGAATTCATAAAAAGAAAAAAAAAGTATAAAAGGCTATTTTGCTAAAGATACGTATGTTTATATGAACGAGCTTCGAGTTTGAATTTCTATCATTAGACTATGTGTCCATTTAGAATATCTTTTAATTTAAGTATTTTTCAAGAATGATTTTTTAAAAATATTTGATATAAAAGTTGTTTCTATATACAAGTTATTATATATACTTAAAACTTTTTTTAAAAAAAATTTACTTTCAAGTATTTTTCTCAAAATAATTTATTATTTCTCAATCTCATATTTTAATAAGTCAGTTTTAGTGGTTGTCAAACATTAACTTTTTTTTCAAAATTAAACACTTTGAAAAGTTAAACCAAACACCAAACCCATTAACTTAAATTTTTGGGGTTCATTGATGATTTTACAAATATCGTATAAGAGGTTAAAAATTAATAACACAATAGTAAAAGGACCAAAATGAAAACTTAAACTTTAAAAACAAAATTAGTTGACTAACTTAATGCAATAAACATGGAAGCTGGTTCTTCTTATCTCTAATTAATTAAGATGATTCGAGAGAATGAAAGAAAAGTTAAAAAGGTTGATACTACACTACCAACGGATGTGAATTGAGCTCCAGATTCCTTATTTTATTTAGTTTTTTTTTTCCTTATTTTATTTAGGTTAAATTCTCAAAAATACCCTTGAACTATAAAAATACCCCTAAACTTTGAGATTGGTTTCAATTATACCCTTGAACTTTTAAAAGTTTCATTTTAGTGCCCGAAGCTCAAAGTAACGACCATTGGAGACACATTTTCCGTTAAATTTATAGATGAAAAATGATATGTTTGCATGTGTGTTTTTATTGTTTTTTCCACGTATATGTTCAAATATGCTCACATAATTAGCAACAGTGTCTATGCAAACACGTCATTTTCCGTCCATAAATTTAACGAAAAAATGTCTTCAAAGATTGTTTTGAAACAAAATTCAAACTTCGGAGGTTAAGACCCTGTTTGATAACGATTTTGTTTTTTGTTTTTGGTTCTTGAAAATTAAGCCTATAAACTCTATATTTACCTACAAGGTTCTTTTTTTTTTCTTATGTACATCATTTCACATGTTTTAAAAAACCAAACCAAATTTTGAAAAAAAAAAAAAAAAAAGGTAATTTTCAAAAACTTGTTTTTGGAATTTGGCTAGGAACTCAGATGTATCCTTAACAAAAATGAAAACCATTGTAAGAAAGTTTAAGAGAAAACAAGCACAATTTTCAAAAACCAAAATCCAAAAACGAAATGGTTATCAAACGGGGTCTAAAATGTAACTTTCGAATGTTCAAAAATATAATTGAAACCAACCTTATAGTTGAAGGGCATTTTTGATAAGTTAGCCTTTTATTTATTTATTTATTGAGTCACTTGAGATTCCTTATTCTTTATATAGCCAAACACACTTTATATAAAGAAGGCAATATCCAAAATTGTTGTGGAAAATTCGAGGCCTTGGATTTTGGTACCTTCTCACCAAAAGAAATTCATTTCGATCTTCGTTTTAAATGTTTATCTTTTTTTTTTTTTTTTCTTAGCCAAAAAAGCAAATGATAATGACTCTTCTTCTGTCTTATTTTGATGTTTTTCCTTTATTTTTATGCAGCTCAATCCAATCGTCGGTTCATTCATATCTAAGGTGAGTGAAATTTTATGTTTTTTTTTTTTTTGGAATGTTTTTTGTTTGTGTATTGAAAAAATAAAGCTTCAAATATTTGGGTTCATGATCATGTTTGTTATATTTTTGTAGTGTTTAAAGCTGTTGAAATTTGCAGCTGATCTTTGAGGGTTATTCTTGCATTTTTCAAGAGTAAGGAATTGTCAATTTTCTTCTAATATTCAGTTTGGAAGTTGATGAATTCCTATTTTCTTTTCTAGTTTTTTAGGATTTTTTTTTTTTTTTTTTTTTTTGTTCATTCTTGAATTCAATATGGTTAGGAGATTTCAACATTAGATTAATCTTGATTTTTTGAGAGGTAAGATTTTGATTGATTGAACTATGCTCATGTGGATGATCTATTTAAATTAGTGGGGTTGTCGCTTTCTTTCCTCATTTATAGATAAACATGATAAACTAATGTTTTAGTTTTGTTTTTTAAAACTATATATAAACAAGAATTTAAGGTAGATTTTTAACTTAATTTATTATTTCTTATTTATTATTTTGATTTGTTTTTTTTTTTTAAGAAAGGAGAAATAACACGTTTGATAATGGTTCTTAAAGTAAATTTTATTATTTATTAATTAAATATATTTTATTTAATTTTTATATAAAGAAGTTGTTTTAGTAATTGCTTTGAGAGTTGAAATCAAAAAAGAAAGGAAAAAAAAAGCTTTGAGGGTAACTCTTGAAGTTTTAAGTAGGACTGTTCATCTGAACGGTCGGTGTCAGTTTTGGACGAAAACAGACCCATTGGTTTTGATAGGTCAGTGATGGGTAGTTTTTGGTTGCTTTCTAAAAATCGACTGACCAAATAGACGATTAGTTGGTCGATTATGTCGGTTTTTCAATTTTGATGGAAGAGATGCGATTTTGTTGTTAGAAGATCAATGTCGAGTGTTTTGAAGCACGGTTAGGAGAAGAAAATAGGGGAAGAAGAAGAGGGAAAGAGATGAGAAAGAAGAGAGATAGATGGGAAGAGAGAAAGAGAAAAGAGTAAAGGAGAAGAGAAAAAAAAGAGATTAGTGAGGAAGAAAGAGAAGAGAGGAAGAGGAGAGAGAAAAAGAGAGATTGATGATGACGACGACACCGGACGGTGAGGAAAAAAGAAAGAAGGTGATGAAGTCGATGTCGTCGGACGGTGAGGAAGAGAGAAAGAAGAGAAGAGAAGAGGAGAGGAGAAGAGAAAAGAAAGAGAGATAGGAATATGGAAAATGAAAAAGAAAAAAAGAAAAAAGGCTTGGAAAAAAGACAAAAAAAAAAAAAGGAAGAGAGAAAATAATAAAAAACTAATAAAATTTAAATGAAGTAATGTTTAGTTTTTTGAAAATGACAATAGAAATGAAAAGGCACATTACTTATCTACCAAGCTTTTTTAGGTACTATGGTTGCATGTACTATGCGTGGTTGTTTGTCTACCACGTTTAATTTTTTATTAATAAATTAAAATCAGTTTGTCGGTCGATTTTTTTTTTCTACTTTTGGGTGAACCAACTAACCGACAATCAGTTTTGCCAATTGAAAAAACCAACCTGATGGAATGTGATAGAAAACCAACCGACTGACGTCTGTTCGATTGGTTTTGGGTCTAGTTTTGATTATACCTAATTTTAAGAACAAGTTTTTTTCTTCTTTCTCCTTTTTTATTATTATTTTTGTTTTGAAGATAATAAAATGGTTGAGACAGTATATTCTTTTTTCTTTTGACAAATGATCTCTAGGTTGGTTGTAGTTGGTGAAGATGGTGAATAGAAAGGTAGATTTGCGATCTGACACCGTGACAAAACCGACCGATTCAATGCGTGCTGCAATGGCGATAGCTGAGGTTGACGATGATGTGTTGGGCTATGACCCCATAGCCTTCGAGTTGGAAGAAGAGATGGCAAAGATGACGGGAAAAGAAGCCGCTCTATTCGTCCCATCGGGCACAATGGGAAATCTCATAAGTGTACTTGTACATTGTGACATTAGAGGAAGTGAAGTGATTCTTGGAGACAATTCCCACATCCACATATTGGAAAATGGAGGCATTGCAACCATTGGAGGAGTGCATCCAAGGACAGTGAAGAACAAAGCTGATGGGACAATGGACATTGATTTGATTGAAGCTGCCATTAGAAATCCAAAGGGCGAGCTCTTCTTCCCGACGACAAGGCTTATCTGTTTAGAAAATTCACATGCAAAGTAAGGATACCAAACTTGATTTTGAAACGGTTAAAATCGCTTTTGTCACGTTCAAAATCACTCTCAAACATGTCAGTCGGAGAAAAGGTGGTTTGTTCTTGACTATTGTGATGAAATGCAGCTCTGGTGGCAAATGTCTTTCAGCAGAATATACTGACGAGGTGGGAGAGTTGGCTAAGAAGCATGGCTTGAAACTTCACATTGATGGAGCCCGTATTTTTAATGCTTCAATTGTGAGTATTTGTATATTAATTACCTTAATCAAAAAAAGAAAATTAACACAATCTTTAGATTTTTATTTTGATATAAATTTTATTGTTAATACATTGTACTTCCAAATTTATAACAATTTGGTCATCCTTCACCTTTAAATTTAACTTATATGGTGAAAATTTTTATAAGTGTAGGTGGTTTATAAATACATTTGGTCTCTCAACCAATTTATCAATCTAAACAAGTTAGAGATCTCAATCTTAAAAATATTTTTCAGGATAGGAACTAAACGGTAAGATAATACATTTTAATTTTTTAAGGTTACATTTACAAATATAATTAAAAATAAAACTTTTAAACCACGTTTCATCATCATTTTCTTTTTTGTTTTTGGTTTTTGAAAATTAATAAACTTATGAACACTTTTTTTCATCCACGAGTTTCTTTGTTTTGTAATGTATTTCCTTCCCATGTTTTCAAAAACCAAGTCAAAATTTGAAAAAAAAAAAAAAAAAAAAAAGTAGCTTTCAAAATTATTATTTTTTTTTTTTTGGAGTTTGACTAATAACTCAAGTGTCTCATTAATAAAGATGAAACTCGTTGTAAGGAAATTGAGAGAAAACAAGTCTGATTTTCAAAAACCAAATAGTTATCAAACGGGCTTAAAATTATCATGTCCTATTTTTTTTCTTACATATAAAGTAATATCTTACCATAGAGATTTTCATGCGTTAAAAAATTATTTTCAGGCACTTGGTGTTCCAGTTGATCGATTGGTACAAGCGGCTGATTCAGTATCAGTATGTTTTTATGTGCTCTTTATTAGTTTCAACTAATTGTTGTTATTAATTAATTAAAACTTTAATGTATGGAGGAAATTGAGCCTTAATAATACATATCATTATATCTAGATTTTATGTTTGACTCATTAGGTATGCCTATCAAAAGGTTTGGGTGCACCTGTTGGATCAGTTATTGTTGGTTCCAAAAGCTTTATTGCCAAGGTAAGTGTTTTGCATTTTAGTCATATAGTCAAGGGAGTGATTTTGAAATGGTTAAAATCACTTCTGTAATATTTAAAATTATTCGAAAACATGTTTTAATTTTGATATTTCAAAATCAATTTTGATGATATGAAAATCACCTTCAAAGGGGTAAAAAATGAAACATGAAATTTATTTTGAATGATTAAAGTTATGTTTTAGAGTGATTTTAAATATGACAAAAGTGATTTTAGAATACTTTTCCATCAAAGGCTTGGAAAAAAAAAAGGTTGAATTATATAAATGTCCTTAATGTAGGGTATGTTTAGTTTAACTTTTCAAGTATTTAATTTTGAAAAAAAATTCCAAATGGCTAAAAATGACTTATTAAAAAAAACCACTAAAAATGACTTATTAAAAAAAATGAGATTTTGAGAAATAAATTATTTTGAGAGAAATTTTTTAAAAAGAGTTTTTAAGTATATAATAAATTATTTTGAGGAAATGTAACTAAACACATGAGTGTTTAAATTATAAGCAATTTTTTTTTTTTTTTGGAAAACATTTAAAACTAAAAGGCATTCCAAATGGGCATCCTTAAAATGCTTTTTTTTTTTTTTTTTTTTTTTAGTGTTCTAAGAATTTTCTAAAAGTAATGCAAAACTTAACAAAGTGATTTATCTAGTTAAAATTAGAAACACTTTTCACTATTTAAAAGGTGATGTGGATTAAACTATGACAAGAAATTATCATAAGATAGCTTTTGCATTACCTTTCTATATTCCAATACAAAAGTTTGATTGATTATTGAGATGCTTGTGTTTAATATTAGGCTAAAAGGGTTAGAAAAACATTGGGTGGTGGAATGAGGCAGATTGGAATCCTTTGTGCAGCTGCACTTGTTGCTATAAAGGAGAATGTTCAAAAACTTGCATCTGATCATGACAATGCCAAGCTACTAGCTAGTAATATAATCACTCTTTACTTATTCTCAAAAAAAAGAAAAAAAAAATCACTCTTTACTATTTCTTATGTACATTTTCAATTTTTTTTTTCTTATTTCTTATGGGATTGATTGATTAGATGGATTATATCAAATCAAAGGACTAAAGGTGGATCCAAAATCAGTTGAGACAAACATGGTGAGTATCTTTAACTAAATTAGAATTTTTAGTTGATTTATTATAATAATTGTCTGTGTTTTTTCCTCTTTTTTTTAGCTATGCCAAAAGTGTTTAAAAATATTTTTAGTGTTTATCTTTAGCATAAATGTTTGTGTTTCGCTATAGTTAAAAGTGCTTTGTAAAAAAGTTTAGAACACTTGGTAACATTTTTTTCTTTTAACTTCTTAATTTTTAATATCTCATTCCAAAAACATTAAAAAAAACAAAAACAAAAACCATATATGTTTAATAAACTGTTTAGTTTTCTATTTTTTTAGATGACTATTTTTAGTTTTCCATTTTTAACAAGTTAGAGAGATGAAAAGATGTTTTAGGTAGAGAAAAATGTATAGAGATATTGAAACAAAAATTTAGGGATATGAATATAAATATTTTCGAGAGAAAAGTTAAATAGAGTAAATTTAGAGACATGAAAAAAAAATATTTAGAGAGAATATTAGTTAGAAAAAAAAAGAAAAAAATTTAGAGAGGAAGATATATATATATATATATATATATATATATATATATATATATGAGAAAAATCAAATTAAAAAAAAAAAAAAGAAAATTTATAGAGATGGTAAGGTTAAGAGTAAAATATATGTTAGAGAAGTACAGATAAATTAGAAAAATAAAGAAAAGTTGTAGCGAGTGAAAATTTAGGGATATATTTTTTTTTTCAAAAGAAAAGTTAGGATATGTTTTCTAGGAAGAGAAAAGTTATGGAGAATTTTTTAGAAATAGATAAGTTATAGAGAAAAAAAAATATTCGAAGTTTAGAGAGAGAAATTGGAGAGATATGTTTGAAGAGAAATAGAAATAAAATTAGTTAAATAAAGAACATTTTAGAGAGAAAAAGAATATATGTAGAGATGATTTTTTTAGAAAGAGAAAGATAAATAAATATTAATATTGAGATCAAAATTTTAGAGAGAGAGAAATAGAAATTTTGTAGAGAGAAATTTAGATAGAAGAAAGTTTTAGAAATAAAAAAATAAGAAAAGGAATTTGTTGAAGAGAGATACGTAAAAGAAGGAAAAAAAGACATCTACAGACAAATGAGTTTTTGAAAAAAAAAATCTTATAATTAAAAAAAATATATATTTTTTTAAAAAATAGTTATCAAATAACTTTGTTTCTTACAAATGAAAAAAAAAAAAAACAAAAACAAAAACAAAAACAAAAAACGACATTGTTGTCAAAGGCCCCTAAATTACAAATTTTTCTATCTATCGTAACTTCTCTAACTAACTTCTCTCAAATGAGCCAAAGTGAGAATATAGTTGATACCTTTGACTAAAAAGTCAGAGGTTCCTGCAACCCGAAATATTTTTTAACTAAAAAAATCTCCCAATGCAAGTTCTCTCATTTAGAAGTTACTTTTTCTTCCTAATTTATCCCTTCACACTTTTTTTTTTTTTTTTTTGAGTACCTTCACACACTCTCTTATTTCTCTCTATACTTATAATTCTTCTCATCAATCTTTATTTACACATTTTTTCCTTAAAAATTTGGAGAAAAAAAAATTAGAAACTTCCTTCTTTTAGATGTTTTTTCTCCACTAAATATAGTCAATTTACTAAGTATTATGTCAGGTAACTTAATCATCATTCAATATAAACATTATTCACCAATGACGAGAGAGATTAAATTGGAAAATGTTAAAAATAGAGGACTAATTCGAAGCTTTTTAAATAGTAGAAATTAAATTGAAAAAAACCATAAACATTATTGAATAAATATATTTTTTGCCTATTTTTTTTTTTCAAGAAGCACTTGGCAATCATTTTTTTTAGTAGTGATGGAAATTATATTGTGTCTCAAACTCTAAAGACATCTGTGTTTTCATCCTTAATGATTAAAAAAGAACATATTAATTCCCTATTTGCCTTGAGATAACATTTTTCTTCCTGTCCTTGAAGATTAAAATGTCGATGTCAAATGTTGAGGACTCAATTTTATAGAAATGTCAATAGAAATATCAATAAAATGATGACGTTGACAGATATTTCTTAAAAAAAAAAATTAAATACATATTTTACATTTTAAAAATAAATTAAAATACTTATTATTAATATGATGATCCCATTTGAGTTACATTTCATTACTATTTTCTTTAATTTTTTTTAAACCGATTTGTTTATAGTATAATGGAAATGTCGATTCATCCCTCTGCTCGATGTTGAACTCATGGTCATGTGAAAATATCGGCATGTTGACGAAAATTTAATACATTACTTACCAGATCTAAAACTCTTTTTTTTTTTTTTAGTACAACAACATTTGGGGGTGGAAGATTCGAATCTCTGACCTTTTGGTCGAAGATATATATGTGTCAATTACTGTTAAGCTATGCTCGCTTTGACATTTAAAACTCATCTTTTGTTTTGTTTGTTATATGATATCAGATATTCTTTGAGATGGAGGAAGATTATGAAATGTCAGTGGAAACATTATGTCAAAGCTTGGAAGAACGTGGCATTTTTATGATGAGAGAAGGCAAAAAAAGGTTTATCCTAATATCCTAAAATTTTATATTTTCTGTTTATGCTTGCATTCAGTTATTTAAGATAAGTTTTGGGATCAGTAGAATTGCTTTTTGATAAAATACCTTTGACTATGTTACGATTTTCGATCAAATAATTCTTTTGGACTAGCACAAAAAGTGATTTTACAAAAACGAAAAAAGCAATTTAAAATGTTTTGCAAAAGGAATACCTGTATTCAAGTGTTTGATTCTGTAGTTTTTTTTTAAAAGCATAGAATATTTTTCGAAGTTATTTGTTACTAAGCACTTTTTACAAAAGCGTGTGTGTGTCCAATCAAAAAAATATATTTGTGCTAAAATGATTTATTTATTTATTTTTAAATATATACCCAAACACACCTCCCTTTTACGAGAATAACTTTTGACGAAAAAAATAAAGAGAAGGATTTCTCCATTTAAAATAATAATTTTAAAATGTATTAATTAAAAATACTTTTCAATGTTCCATCTGATTTTTTTTTAATTAAAAATGTCAACTTTTTTCATGTCGTAACAATGAAAAAAAAAAAAATACGTGCTATTTTGATAATGTGTCAGTTTCTTAGGTCTAGTTTCCTGTTTCATGTTTTCTTCCAAAGAAAATAAAATTATGTTCGACAATTTTGGTAAAAATATTAAAGAACTACATATATATATATATATATATATATATATATATATATATATATATATTATGAATTTTATAAATGGTAAATGGTTAAATAAAATTTTTATATTTTTTTTTAAAATTGGAAATAGGAAACAAGAAAAAAAAAAACCTATTCTCATTTTACAGTTTGTAAAAAATTTTAAGAATATGTTTCTTGAAAGTGAGCGATAATAAACAATGAAAGATTATAAAAAAAAATCATAAAGAAATAAAAAAACTGAAGAAAAAACAAGAAAAAAAGAAAGGAACCTACTTTTTTTTTTTCTTTTCTTTTCTTTTTTTTTTTTTATTTTTTGAGAGAAAGAAAGGAACCTATGAGTACTTTTATTCATGAATATCTTCATTCATATTCATATTTTTCTCTTTTTATATTCAACAAGGCTGATAGAGAAAAATTTATTCATATTTTTCTCTTTCTAATTTAATTTCAAGAATGTATTAAATTATATGCCTTATTCGAGTTTAGAGTCACATTGGCGGATCCAAAATTTGATGCTGAGGGGAAACAAGTTCATATTAAATGAAATTACAAGTTTAATTCATGAAATTTTAAATTTAAGTCGATATAGTCCCTAAATTTTAAAAAATGTCTAATAGGTCTTTGAATATTCATTTTTTGTCTTATATTGGTTTCTAAAGTTTTAATGACCTATCCAGTTAAGCTAGTCTTTGACATATTCAAGATATTTTTATATATTAAATATTCTATTAGACATGAAATAAATTTATTTGTGTCTAATAAGTTTTCAATTTATTCAATAATTTTTAAAATTAATGTATTTATTAGTTAAAAAATTGAAAGTTTCTATTAAACTTTATGTTTAATAGAGCAATTGATTTAAGGATTAAATGTGTAGATGACCCATTTGAAGGTGTCAAAATGAAAAATGCTCTACTTTTTAAATTTAAGGTTATATGCCATTTTGCTTACTTCATCATCTTAACAAAATTACCATTTTACTCTCTATATGAAAACACACATTTTTCTCTCTTTATTTTCTCTCTATAGAGAAGACACGAGAGCAAGAGACTAAAGCAAGAGGTGAAGTAGGGAGAGAGATTGGAGCGAGATTGGAGAGAGAAATAAGAGAGAGAGCGAGATTTGAGAGCGAGAGATTGGAGAGAGAAAATAGTGAGAGAGTGAGAAATTGGAGATAGTAGAGAGTAAAATGGTAATTTTACTAGGATGACTGATGCAAACAAAAAGACATATATCCTTAAATTGAAAAAGTAGAATATTCATCATTTACGCCTATTTTAAATGGTCATCTGTACAAAAAAAACCCTTAATTTAATTTTTAAAAATTTGTTTTAGGCCTATTAGATACAAAATTGAAAGTTTTGTATCTATTAGACATTTTTAAAGTTCAAGACCTTATTAAACACAAAATTGAAAGTTTAAGCAAAATTAACCAGTAGAATTATCCCTTGTAATTTAATTTTTATATAAATATAATTTTAAATGTGTTATTAAATATATTTAGATAATAAAGTAATATTCATTACAAAATTAACCAAAGTAGAATTATCCCTACCTCATTATATAAGCAAAACTTTAAATACTTAACATTTTTTAAAATAGTATTAAGTTTTTTTTTTATGCAAATAGTTTTCATAAAATAATTTGCTAAAGATTTATATATCTGTATGTGTGTGTGAAATTAAAAAATAAAATAATTCTAACCAATCCAACCTATAAAAAGTTAAAATAATATATGTTGTCAAAGAAAAAAAAAGTTAGAATAATATATAAATATATATTATATATTAAAAAATTTAAAATTGAAAATTAAAATAGTATATATAAAAATAAATTAATTAAATTAAATATCAGCATGATTTTCTAAATCAACTAATTGTTGAATCTCTAAACCAAAAACACGTTTTTTATGCCCGTGGACAACCAAACCATGGTATAACTCTAATACCTTTATATGAAAAATATTTTACATATATATTCAAGAGAATTTGCGGTGAATGGCAAATTGGACCAAATTAAAAATATGCAAATATAGCAAAATCTATAAGAGAATAGACACTGGTTTAATTAGAATCTATTTAATAAATTTCGATTATCAGAGTTTATTAGTGATAGACTCTGATTAATCAGAATCTATTAGTCTACCGATAGACTCCGATTATTCAGAGTTTATCATTGTTTATCGTTTATAAATTCTGGTTAATCAAAATTTATAAGTGACTATCATTGATAGTCAGCGATAGACACTGATATACTTTGAATAATCAGAGTCTATGGGTAATAGACACTGATAGAATCTGACAACAACTTTTTGGTCTTGTACAATTAATTTTGCTATATGTAAGGGCACAGACACAGAGAATTTGGAATGAAAATCAGCCTACAGAGAGCTGAGCAAAGGCATGGCATTAATAGAGAGGTAGAGGCCACGTGGCCATATACAATAGGCAGAGCAAATAACAGAAAATATACAAAAAGGACAGCAGCAGAGAACAATAGAACAATACATAATTAATATAACTAACATCCCCCCTCAAGCTAACAGGGTTTTGAACCCAATGTGAGCTTGGTCCTCAAATTGATAAACCGTGGAGAAGGCAGTCCTTTGGTCATCACATCAGCCAGCTGATCTTCGGAAGGGACATACTTAACAATGAGTTGCTTTCTAGCCACCTTCTCGCGAATGAAGTGATGATCAACCTCGATGTGCTTCGTACGACTATGCATAACAGGGTTAGCAGCAAGGTACGTAGCACTGATGTTGTCACACAACAATAAAGGAGGAGAAATGGTCACCCCGAGCTCATGAAGAATGGATTGAATCCAGACGATATCAGCTGCAGCATTGGACATGCCTCGATATTCAGATTCGGCGCTTGATCTAGATACCACACGTTGCTTAGACGAATGCCACGAAATGAGATTATTTCCAAGGAAGGTACAAAAACCACTAGTGCTCCTACGGTCATCCGGACAGCTTGCCCAATCGGCATCAGTATAACAGGTGATAGAGGATGATGATGAAGAGGAGAAAAACAAACCAAGATGAGCCGAGCCTTTCAGATATCTCAATAGACGCTTGACCGCCTGCATATGTACTGACGTGGGAGCTTGAAGGAATTGGCATAACTTGTTCACTGTGTAGCTTATATCAGGGCGGGTCAAGGTGCAATATTGCAAAGCACCCACCAAGCTTCTATATTCAGCAGGAGACTCCAAAAGATGGCCATCAGAGATAGAGGGAGGAGAACCAGAAGCTATAGGAGAATTAACAGCCTTGCTCGAATCCAACTGTGCACGAGAAAGAATGTCAGCAATATACTTCTGTTGGGATAAATGCATACCAGAGCTAGTTCGAGCCACTTGGATCCCGAGGAAATAAGATAGGTCTCCCATATCTTTAAGAGAGAAACGAAGATGTAAAGCAGAAACATATCGCTGAATAGCAGAAGAATCATTACCAGTCACTAATATATCATCAACATAAACCAAAAAAATAACGATGTGCAAGCTAGAGCGATAAACAAACATGGATGTATCCGCTTTTGAAGCAACAAACCCCCAATCGGTAAGACACGAGCTGAGTTTTGAAAACCATGCACGAGGACTTTGTTTGAGTCCATACAAAGCCTTGTGCAATCGAAGGACATGATTTGGGTACAAGGAACTTTCAAAACCAGCAGGTTGTCTCATATATACTTCCTCTTTGAGCTCACCATGGAGAAACGCATTGTGTACATCTAGTTGCCGAATGGACCATCCTGAAGACACAGCCAAGGATAAAACAATTCTTATAGTAGTAGGCTTTACCACCGGGCTAAAAGTCTCAAAATAGTCAATGCCATAGGCTTGAGTGTAGCCTTGAGCAACGAGACAAGCCTTGTACCGATCTATGTCCCCATTTGGTTTGAGCTTTAAACGAAATACCCATTTGCAACCCACCAATTTTCTCTCAGAAGGCATGGGAACAAGAGACCAAGTACTATTTCGGATGAGAGCGTCGTATTCAGCTTGCATAGCAGCCTTCCACTTAGGATCTGCCAGAGCTAATTTATATGTCTTGGGTTCCATAGCCGCAGCTTGAGTTGAAGCCAACCATGCCTTTGGTTTGAAGATCCCATCCTTCGATCGGGTTATCATATGGTGAGTATTATTGGAGGGCTGAGGTGGAACAGGGGGATCAGGAGAAGAAGGAGAGGATGGGTTAGAGGGATGAGAAGGAGATGATGAAGGAGATGAAAGGGAAGGGGAAGATGCAGGAGATGATGTACTTGGTGAAACCGAAGAAGGAGAATGCTGTAAGGAAGGGGAGAGATTAGGACTAGAGATAGGAAAAAAGGGTGAAGATGTAGAAGGTAACATGGTGGGAGCAGATGAGATTGGTAACGGATAAGACCCAGAGGGAAGAGAGAAAGGATAAGGAGAGATGGAGGAAAGAAGAGAGCCAAGAGGATATGAGGGATCAACATGAAACTGCTTAACAGATTTACTTACATCAGACTTTAAATCCTGGAACGGAAAGGAGGATTCATTAAAAATAACGTGTCGCGAAACAAACAAACGGCCAGATAAGTGATCTAAGCAAAGATAGCCTTTATGAGATGTGCTATATCCCAGGAATACACACTCTCGGGAACGATACTGAATTTTATTTTCATTATATGGCCGTAAGAAGGGAAAACAAGAGCAACCAAAGGATTTAAACAATTTATAATCTGGTTGATGTTGATAAAGAGCAGAGTACGGAGAATTGTAATTTAGGACGGGAGTTGGTAGACGGTTAATTAAGAAGGTAGCTGTTTGGAAAGCATAGGACCAGTAGCGTTGAGGAACAAAAGAGTGTGCAAGAATGGATAAACCAACTTCAACAACATGCCGATTTTTTTTTTCAGCACTCCCATTTTGCTGTGGGGTATATGGACAAGAAAGTCTATGAGTAATACCCTTGGAACGAAGAAGAGGAAGGAGAGGTTTATACTCCGAACCACCGTCAGTTTGAAGAGACTTGATGGAGGTTTTGAATTGATTTTCGATCATAGCAAGAAAGGTTTTAAAGATAGAAGGGATATCATTTTTTGATTGTAAGAGATACAGCCATGTAAACTTGGTACAATCATCAATGAATAAAACAAAGTATCGGGCACCGTTTATTGATTGAACTGGGGAAGGACCCTAAACATCAGAATACACCAAATCAAAAGGTTCAAACGATTGCGAAGAAGACATAGAAAATGGGAGACGATGGCTCTTGGCCAACTGACAATGATTACAAAATTGTTCAGAAGAAGGACTAAAAGAGAAATTACAATCCTTAAGAACTCTTCGAACTATAGCAGAGGACGGGTGGCCAAGTCTACGGTGCCATAGGGAGACATCCTGAAGCTTTGAGAGAAAAGTAGAAGGTAAACCAGTAGTCGATGGAACAAAATTGTGGGATGAAGGAGGCACAGATAATTTGTAGAGACCATCCTCAAGATGTCCCCGAAGGAGAATGCTCTTGGACTGAAGATCCTTCACAAAAAATTCATGTGGATGAAATTCAACAAAGGCATAATTATCATAACAAAGTTTTGCAATACTAATAAGATTATGTGACAAATGTGGAGCATGTAAGACAGATCTTAGCTGAATAGGAGAAGAAGAGTATTTAGAAACGAAAGCAGTAGAACCAATATTGAGAACAGGAAGGGTCTTACCGTTACCAATAACAACTTGCTCACCACCAAGATATGGAGACGAATGTTGAAGATTGTTTAGGTCCGGGGTCATATGATGCGTAGCCCCGGAGTCCATGAACCAGGCTTCATCGGGGTGGGAAGTTGATTGAGACAGAATAGAGGAATCGGAAGTCATAGATGAAGATGAGGAAAAATGGTTAGGCTGGGATAGGTGATTGAAATGAGCTTGGGGAGAACTATGAGAAGGTGCTGAGTACATGGGATTGTGTCTATTATAACAAACTAACGCTATGTGGCCTAACTTGCCACAAATTTGACATTGAGGACGAGGCTGATTGTTTTGAGGCCAGCGAGGTGGTCGAGGTGAGGATTGAGGCTTACCAAGAACACTCGGTCCGGAAGAGGGAGATGGAAAATTAGAGGGAAAGGGGAAGGAGGAAGGCCCATTGGTAAAAGGACGAGGGAATGAATTGTTCCTTGCATTTTGTGAGGGAGCCGGAGGCCGCTGGGACCGTCTTTGACCTGAAGGGAGAGATAGATTGGCAAGATTGGCTTGAACTAAGTTGAGGCTATCAACCGAAGACTGTTTCTCAAGGCGAGCATCATAAGCGACAAGAAGACTTCGGACGTCAGCCAGAGATGGGCGGTCTGTACGATTTTGAATAGAGGTTACAAATGGATTGTACTCTGTACCGAGACCTTCCAATATATACGCCAAGTTATCCCTGTAGGACAGCGGTTCCCCAATAGCAGCAAACTTGTCTGTAATATCCTTGATTTGAGCAAGGTATTGAGCAACCGATAATCCATCTTTTCTTATTTTCTGCAACTGGGAACGGAGGCCCATTATTCTCGCTGTTGAAGAAGACTCATACACTGTCCGGAGATGCTCCCAGATCTCAAAAGCAGTAGAGCAACCGATAATTTCGCCGAGCTTGTCCTCAGTTAAAGAAGAATAGATCCAGCTCATTAGGATGCGGTTAAACTTTTGCCAAACAACAAATTGGGGATTTACCTGAGTTTGAGCACCATCAAGAAATTTAGGAGGGGCGGGTGTACCGTTGATAAAATTCTCCATGTCAAATGCAATAATGTGGTTGAGAAGTTGATTTTTCCACAGCAAATAATTGGAGTCTGAGAGTTTAACATTTAAGGGAGGGGTTAGAGAGGGATAGGGAGATGGCTGAGCAGGGGAGAAAACAGGGGTAGCTGGGTTATAAGTGGGATAGAAAGGAACAGTAGAAGGTTGCGTAGGAGGATAAACAAAACCGGCCGGAGGAAATTGAGTTTGAGGCGCAGTGGTGAGGCTGGGATGAGGGAGAAAACCAGAGTTTATTCCTGTCGAGAACGAAGGAACATTAGGGTTTAAGGACCGTGTTTGAGTAGAGGAAAATGGTGAAGAAGCATTGATTTGAGCTCGGTGGGGGTTGACAGGAGTGGCAACGGGAGTGGTCGAAAAGGAGGTGGATGACAAAGCTGGAATTTGAGCACTGCTGGTGGACGAAGTACTCGAGGTAGACGCCATGGATTGTAGTGCAAAAAAAAAATATATATATTAGAAGAGAATAAGCCAAAGCTCTGATACCATGTAAGGGCACAGACACAGAGAATTTGGAATGAAAATCAGCCTACAGAGAGCTGAGCAAAGGCATGGCATTAATAGAGAGGTAGAGGCCACGTGGCCATATACAATAGGCAGAGCAAATAACAGAAAATATACAAAAAGGACAGCAGCAGAGAACAATAGAACAATACATAATTAATATAACTAACACTATATTTGCAATTAGTTTGCAACTGTGCTATATTTGCTATTAATTTGGTCAAATTTGCCATCTATGCAACTGCTTCTATATACAATCTATAATTTTAGGGACACGTGTTCCTCCTGGCTCCACGTAGATTCGTCCCTATTTCGAATCTAATTTTATCAAACTAAAATTTTAGGATTGTAATAATTACTTGAAAAAAATAATTTTTAAAGATAAGTCTTTTTTTTTTTTTTTTTTAATGCTTGATCTAATTTTACATTTTTAAAGCAAGATATCTTATAAAATGTTACAATTGGCCAAATAGGGACTAAAAATGTGTCTAATGCATGAAATTTGTCGTCGAACTCACATAAATTAATAGTTATGGTACCTCTACTTTCTTTAAACATCATAGATTTGAATTCATACTTACAAATATTATAAATTAATATCATTTGTTGTTGTATTTATTGATTTATTTATTAAAATTAAACTTTAACTGCAGAGCTAGAATTGTTCTTCATCATCAGATATCAACAAGTGATGTGCAGTACACTTTATCTTGTTTTCAGGTAAGCGTTACTATAAACCCATTCTTTGGATTTCTTTAATAAAGATATCACACATTTTAAAGTAAAAAATATATTTTTTAATATTTCAACAAATAATATTCGAATTTCTAATTTCTTAGTCATATTTCAATTGAAATAATATGTCTTCTCTCGATGATGTTACTAAAATAGATAGAGATCCAAATTATATATCTATGTTCTAGAGTCTAAAAAAGAGTTAAAACTAAATTGGTTTAATGAACCATTACCATGTGATAATTACGTCTTCTTTAATAATTACTAAAGAGATCATTTGTTCGAGAAACAATAATCTACCATATACTTATAATTTATGCCCGTTAGATAACCATTTGGTTTTTGGGTTTTTGAAAATTATGTTCGTTTTCTTCCAATTTTCCTACCACGGTTTTCATCTTTGTCAAGGACACATTTGAATTCCTAACCTAATTCAAAAAACCAAAACAAGTTCTTGAAAACACAATTTTTTTAGTTTTAAAAAATTGCCTTGGTTTGTAAAAACATGGAAAGAAGGTTATTATAAAAACAAAAAAACTTGTAGGTGGGACTAGTGTTTATAAACTTAATTTTCAAAAACAAAAAACTAAGGCCCCGTTTGATAACCATTTTGTTTTCGGTTTTTGGTTTTTGAAAATTAAGCCTATAGACACTATTTTTATCCATTGAAAAAAAGAAATTCAAAAACTTGTTTTTGTTTTTGGAATTTGGCTCGGAACTCAAATACTTCCCAAACAAAAATGAAAATTATTGTAAAAAGATTGAGAGAAAACAAGTACAATTTTCAAAGACCAAAAAAAAAAAAACTAAATGGTTATCAAACTGAGTTTTAGTTTTTGTAAAGAAAACCAACAATAAGTTTTCACAACCTTCCCCTAATTTTTATTTTACCTCATCACTGATAAACCTTTTTCACTTTGGCTTTTGCAGCAAATTTTGAATGGAACAACAGCGGTAAATGTAAATGGCAACTAATCATAACTCTCTCTCTCTCAAATAAATACAAATGCAATTTACCCTCTCTCTTTCTCTCTCTCAAATAAAGAGAGTGGAATTTACCCTCACTTATGCAGCAGTGTTGCTTCTTAATCAATCTTCATATGCTCATATATATTATGCATTTGCTAAAATGTGCCTTTTCTTGTTATAATATAAAGACACATTTCTAGTCCCTATATATATATATATATGTATGTATTTGACTTTAATAATATTTTGTCTCTCTTTTGAAAATGAATTGGGGTCAATCACTTAACAAAAAAAAAAATAAAATAAATGGATTTGTCTTCAAATATTGTTTAATGAAATAAGTTGAGAAGTGATTGATGCTAAGTTCAAACATTGTTATCCAACTACGAGATTGGGACATTCTGTTTGAAATTATGTGAGATGCAAGCTATAGTTCAGTAGGAGAATTGTGGCTCGTGTGTCATATATTATGCTTCTAGAACACTTTGATAGTGCACACAAAACAACTATTCAACAATGAAAAAAAAAACTTTTAGCCAATGTTTTGGTTAAAAGAAAAAATCTTCCATGTATTTTACTTTACATTGAAGAAATTGTTTAGCCTAAGCATGCATCACTAAAATCTTGTTTTCAATGGAGGCAAAATCAAGACTCATTGCATGGATGCTTTTGCTACAATAATTCAACATATAGAGATAAAAGGATAAAGAAACGCAAAATGCTGATCATCTTAGTGAACATCAAATGAAAAAAACATTATCACCCCTAAAAGATGATTTTATCCCTAATAATGGTTGTATCTTTTCTATTGAAAGGGCACACAATCAATGGGAATCCAAAATGGTGGGGACCACTCCCAAAAAGAGTGCTCAATCCCATTCCCATTGATTATTACGTGAGACTCACACATACCCTTTTTCTCTCCTTTAACCTCTCTCACGATTACTTTTTCTTTCTTCCTCCTCCTCGTTTCTTCTCCATCCTTCTTCCTTATGTAGCTTCCTACTTATTGATTGTCTTGCTGAGGTGAGTTTTGAACTTTGGTGTGGTGGAAACATCTTTGAATACATCCTGAATTTTAAATGCAACTGATAGGAATCCTTTTATCTAAAAGGAACCTTTTGAAGGTGTTAATATAACACATGCGGAAGCAATTTAGGATCTACAGATTCCAGAGCAACAGATACACTCGAGGAAAGAGCACTAGCTTGAAAATAGGAGGTGAAACCGACTCTCCACCTTTAGGGACTTTCCTCTTCTTTAGATTCCCCATCGTAGAGCTCTGGATACTCAGCTTTGAGTTCTTCATTCGAAATCCAAGGCATCAGCTCTGAGATATTGGAACAGGGCTTCTAACTCTGAAGTCCATTCTTCAACAACTCTCGAATTATCGAGCTGACCATAGAATGAAAGGGGCCTTGCTTTCTTGAAGCTTAGGAAGAACTGAGCTTCTCGTCTATGAGCAGGGACTTGATTCACACCAAGGTGCTCCAAGTTGCTTTGAATTGCATTGTCAATCATGCCTTGCAATGCATCCAATGTCAACATCACTTGAGGCATCGAAAGATGAATAGGGGAATTCACCTTGGGGTGCGAATTTAACTTTAGGAACGATAGGAGAGCCAAAATGACCACTTTATCGACTTCCACTAAAACTCATCGCTAAGGGAGGGAACAATGAACTCACTAAAAGAACCCTCCTAAGAAACAAGGATAGGAGGGACTAACCTCAAACTAAAGCAACAACCTAGATCTGAAGGCAAACAACATGCATGAAGAAAACGCGCAAGCTATCTAGGAACTATGGCAACATCCTAATCCTACTACCAAACAACAGGCACACAACAAAACAAGCTATCTAGCCACCTAAAGGGAACATCCTAGGCCTAGCTTCTAAGAACAAGCAACCAAGGAATCAAACATGTTTGAACAAGATTCATAGAACAAGTAACAAGCAACAAAACAATGTAAGGCAAGCAGATAACTCATACTAGCACAATATATTATAAGCAAATAAATATCGATGCTTCCATACCTGGTGATGGAGAGGAGAACGAGGAACGACCTCTAACTAACACACAACTAAACAACCTAGGCTATCTAGGTCAGTCTACAGGAACGACATCGCTCTGATACCAACTGTAACGCCCCAGGTTTTCCAACCCTTAGCCTAGGGACGCTACTACAACCCTTAACCCTTTACTCTGGAACCGAACCACTTAAATTACCGAAAATTTCGGCAGCATAACGACGTAAAATGACCTAAACCAAAATTTTACTTCACCTGATATAAATATAAACACTCCTAAACAAGCAACAAGCCAAACTCCACCAAAGTACAACCAGATTTCACAACCTATCTCCTCTAGACAAATCATACTTTATCAATAAGTGCAATAAATTGAAACCACGCAGCAGAACTTAAAGACAACTTATTAACGAAAGAGCAAGCTAATCCACTAGTTAAACATCTTAGTAAACTTAATCAAGTAAACAAGTATAGTTCATAACTCGAAACAAAACCTCGCTTAGGTGAATCACTCACCGTCACAGAACCACTAATTACAAAACAACTCATACTATCCAACTAAAGCCATTATTTAAAAACATAGCAACAGGAAAAACAAGACTCTAGGAACTTTTCCTCGCAGTTCTCCTCCTCGCCACCAAGGTCCGGATCATCCTCGATACCTGCAACATCTAAAATGTTGGGGGGAAGATGGGGAAGGGGGTATCAGTACAACCGTGGTATTGGTAAGCAGCTCACACTTACCAAGCCACAAACAACAAACAACGCAATCAACATGTTTTACACGCGTATCCAACATGCTTTCACAACCACGAACAAGCATCATGCTTATGCAACCACAAATATCCAACATGCTTTTAAGTCATACACTAACAATATGCCTAAAAACCACAAACTCGTGCAAATGCAACACACGCTATGCAACACACGCACTAGACTCCACATGATTTCCGCGTCATGCTCGCAACTACATGATTTCCGCGTCATGCTCCGTTAATACATGATTTCCGTGTCATGCTCCATAACACATGAATTCCGCGCCAAGTGTTGCGCTACTTACATGATTTTCACGTTATGCTCCGCTACACATGAATTCCGAGCCATGTGCTGCGCTACATACATGATTTCCGCAACATGCTCCGCACCTACCCCACATGAATTTCGCGCCATGTGTTGCGCCACTCTTACGTGATTTCCACGTCACGCTCCGCACTCACACCCACGTGATTTCCGCGTCACGCTCCGCTACACATGAATTATGCACCATGTGATGTGCCTCACACCCGACTCATGCTACACGTCCCCCATGCAACATGCAAGCCAGACTCAAAAGTTAAACTCAACATTCGCCATACTCAGGGCAAACATTCATGCTTAAACACCTTAAGAAAATAAAACTCAAGCAACACAGAAGATACAGTTCATACTTCATACAAAGCACTTTAAGGATCACAACACAACAGATCATATATATAACATTTCATACAAATATAAGAAAAGCAGATAAACAAGTGAGCATGCTTCATGCAGTCAAACAAGCTCAGTAAGTAGAAACTACTTACAAAAATCACTCTTAAATACCAACGCTAGCTGGAACTGCACAATCACGCTCCAAAACGAGCTTCTAGCTACAAATAAACTACCAACCATTAAGGGAAGTCTAAACTAAATGAAAGCACCCTAAAACAAGATGCTAAAGGCGAGACCAAACCAATAACGGTTCATTTCCTTGTTGGACAGCATCTAAACATAACCCAAATTGAAAACCCAATGTCATTAAACCATGGGCAACCACGTCTAAGGCGTTACGGGCGGTGGGTATTTGTTAGTTGACAATTTTAAGGCTGTACAGCCATTGGACAGCAAGCAACAACCACCTAAAATGCATGAACGACAATCTAAGAGCTTCGAGCTCCTAAAGCTTAGACAATGCAAATAAGGCCTAGGTAATTATTGGAAACCTATTTAGCAAGCTTTTAAAATACGAACAGCAACCAAAAGCTCATAAATCATGCTTTAAGAACCTACAAAGGTCAGGAAACATTCTAAGGCAACGAGGCTTAATGGACATAGAAGAACTACTTGATTTTTACCCAAAACGGCCACCCAAAACGGTCACGATAACCCATTTTAAAACATGAACTAGGATCTATAAAGATTGGGTAACTCCTACGAGCCTAGATATGCAATGGGTAACGACAACACATGCTTTGAAAGCTAAGACAACTAATGGGCAACCCAACTTCAATGCTATTAAACTAGGGAAAACGAAGAAACTTACCAAACAGACCCGCTTTCACGCTAGACGGGTTATTCTAACCTCGAACAGCATGTTAGAACGCTCCTTGGGCAGTGGGTAACCAAGCCGAAGTGTTTCGAACTTAATCGATCACTTTTACGACATTGCAGATCAGAAAAATCCATCTCCAACCTAAATTCCAGCACTTAAAACAAATGGGTAAATAATTCTAAGCACCAACCGAACATGAGTAAGCGTTTAAACTTAATGGGATTGTTAGGTGATGCTAAAATTACCAAGAATAGAGAAAAAACACAGCTGGACAGCATACCCACTACGAGATTAAGGTTGAAATGCGAAGGAAATGAGGCTCTGAGCTACTGTTCGCGCATGATCTAACCAACACACACATAGGGACTTAGATCGGGCCTTAACGACTACAAACGAGAGAGAATAAAACTCACCCACGACTTTTTCTTGGTCGAAAACGCAAAAGAGAGGGAGAGATCTTAACCACAACACCCACCGAACAGAGAGAGAGGTGCGCGAAGGGAGGCGACACAAGCACACTCTGCAGACGGCGGCGACGGCTGGATGAGTCACGACTACATACGAGAGGGAGAGAAACCGAGGAGAGGGAGGGAGAGACCGCACGGAAAAGACTGCAGCGGTTGCTCAGACTGCACGCCGAACGACGGTAGCAACCGGGCGAAACGGTGGCATCGACAAGAAGGAGGCGACGACGCGAGGGCTCGTGGCGACGGGAAGGGCTGGCGGCGTTGAAGCTCACGGTTGGGGGGGGGTCAGCTTCCACGAAAAAGAGAGAAAGAAAGAGAGGGTTTGTGATATTTTCCCCTTTTCCTTGAAATTTTATTTCTTATTAACAAATAACAAAAACCCAAGAATAGAGTTCCAAGAATAGGTAATTCCAACCAATCTCGTTCATGTTAAGCGTAAAAATTCAATGCTTAACCACTCTTAACCCATGCTGACTAAAACTAATGACTTTAAGGGGAGGAAATTTAAATTGATTTAACTCCCACAATACAAGTCAAATAATAATTTTCATTTAATTCGACTAGATGTACAGAATATAAATATACCAAAATGTACGGGGCGTCACAAGCATAACCCTATGTTTTTGCTTGAGTTTCTCCACCTTCTAATCCTCTACTTATAGAGGAAATCATGCATCAGCTTGGATGCCAAAATTGACACCAATCTTAGCTTGAATTAGTGGGCTTAATTGGTGGCTTTAGGAGGTTAAGTGCATGGGTTTAGTCACCATGCACTCCACCTCCTAAAATTAATTTCATTTTTCAAGTTCCCAAATCAAAAATGAAATTCTAATTTTCATCTTAAATAAATTAATTAAAATAATTATTTTTAAATAAAAATAATTTAATTAATTAAATTAAATAATTTAAATAATTATATTAATTTAATATCAAATATTAAATTAATAATTTTCCATCAATTTCTCGAACGTGAATCCCTATTCATGTGTATAGTATTAAATCATATTTAAATACTTCAACTCTCTCAAATTATGGTTTAATTCGTAATTAAACTAATATGTCAATAATATCGTATATGGTCGACGTTAACTCCCTAAACCGAATTTGAACGATTCAAACTCTCCCATCACACTGTTCTAAGGTTTATTTCGATATGAGCTAGCAAGGGGACCTAATGGAGACCTACAGATCATGGACTCCAATGATCTGAGGTTAACCAGCTAAACTCATTAACCTAGTTAACCAACATTCGTTAGCTACCTAGACACTCCACTATAGCCTAGTAGCTGCACTCCCCTCACTGTAGATATATTTTTGTCCACTTGATATAACTATGATTAGCAAGTCGATCCATCACAGGTTGTTCGTAACTATAGCTGGGTCAAATGTTCGTTTTACCCCTATAGTACCTCGTACTCCTTAAGTCCTACTGATCCTCTAATGAACAATTGGTTTGTGATCCAACCAACAAACCGAGTCCCTCTCGAGCCAATGAGAGGGTGGGGCCCCTTGTTCAAGACCCGGAGTTAGCACTTAAGGGAACAACCTCTCTACTATCCCTAAAACGGGTTGGAGTGAATTCCATCTTGTAGGACTATGTCCCCAGCTATCTACCTGGTCTTATCTCCAAAATGGTAGGCTTATTGAGCCGGCGAACTTGGACCACTCTCACCCATGCAGATCAAAGGATAATCCCGAATAAACAGGAGTTCATAGTTAGCTTAGGATTAAGATCGAGTTACCAAGGTCATCACATGAAATAGTTATTCTCAATAGTAAATGACGTTATAAAGTGAAAGTGACTTATTTTGTGGTCCGGTCTTATGCAAACTCATTGCATAGGACGCCCCCACTCGCATATCTCCACATGAACGATTCAGGATCACATCGTTTGTACTAAATACAACGTGGGTCGTGTCCATAGTGTCCCCAAGATAAGGTACCCAACTATATCCGTATACTATAGACCATTTTGGCTATATACTTGAACTTGATCCACTCTTATGTCTCTACATATAGTTCAAGCATTCATACTATTGCCAGAGTTCTTAGTTTATTGGATTTAGGTCAAATAACATGTAATTCAATAATATCTTAACTGAATAAACTCAATAACATCTTTATTGCAAATAGAATATGTTCAAATGTTTACAAACTACGAGTTTTAGAACATAAAACCCAACACCTTTACATTTAATTTTAAATTAAAACAACAATTAACCCCTTCTATTCTAGCCTAAATACAATGGTTAACTAAAGCAACAAAATAATAATTAGATGCATTCTCTCACAGATTTAGGCTCGACTCGACCTCAGCCTCGACCTAGGGTAGGGTCGGCTCGACCTCAGATTAGGTCGGCCTTTGTCTTCGATTGCTTCACTTTCTTCAGTGTTGCACAATAACACTCTCATGAATCAAGTTGAATATATACTTTGCAGAAAAAATATAAACAGAAAAGGGATGTTATTCTTGTTGGGTTTTATGCCATAAAACTTGTAGATAGTAAATCTAAACATTTTGATATTATCAATAATATGTTATTGAGGTTATTCAATAAAGTTGTTGATTTTATTTGTATTAAATTTGCATTAAATAACCGTAAATCCAATAAACTAACATCCTAGGTTGTAATATGTTGCTTGAACTATATGTGGGGACATATGGAGATCGATGTTCAAGAAACAACCTAAAGAGTCTATAGTATAGGGATAAGGTTGGGTACCTTATCCTAGTGACACTATGGATACAACCCACTTTTTATTTGATACAAATGGAGTGATCCAACACATTTGTGTAGATGACATGCAAGTGGGGGTATCCTATGCAATGAGTTTGCATAAGACTGAACCACGAAATAGTAACCATTAGATGTAACTTTGTTGACTAATTAGGTTTCTATATCAATAGGATGACCTAGACAACTTAGTCTTAATCCTGAGTGTGTTATGGACTCATGTCCATGAGGGATTGTCCTTTGATTTGTATGGATAAGAGTGGCTAGATCACTGACTCAATATTCCTACCATTTTGAGGACAAGACCGAGTGGGTAAAACGATAATTTGACCTAGCTGGGGTACGAACACACGTGAAGGGCTAACTTGCTGTTGACGGTCGAGATCCGTGGACACAGAAATATATCTGTAGTGAGAAGAGTGGTTCTATAGTGGAGTAAATCATAGTTAACAAATATTGATTAACTTGGTTAATGAGTTTAGCCAATTCATCTCATATCGTTGGAGCTTATGATCTGTAGGTCCATTAGGTCCCACCGATAGCTCACTAGGGGCGTTGAGGTAAAATTCTAAGGGAGAATTGAATATTCGAAGGTGTTCGAATGTTAAAATTAAACATGAATTTGATTCATATTTAAAACTATAGGCTATAATTAATGCACATATGATGTATATTAATTCTATAGTTTATAAGAGAGAAGTATAATTGAATATATGATATTTAATTATGATATTAGTTAATCGGTGAATTAATTAATATTTATGTTTTAATTTAATTTAATTTTTGTTTAATTAAACTTAATTAAAACCATAGGATAAAAGGGAGTTTTGTATAAATATGTTTATACAAAAACACACTTATATTAAATTAAGGGTTAATTTAATTAAAAAGATTAATTAATATTTATTAAATATTAGTTAATTTTTCCCATCAGTTATTCTAACTAATGGGAACGTGGCTTCCTCCTTTTATGCGTGGTTGAGAGAAGATTAAGGAAGAGGTTGGCTTCTTTACGCTTGGAGTGTGGTCATTCAGTTTTCTCTCTCAGTGAAATCCACAGAAG
Source organism: Luffa acutangula (assembly GCA_036850905.1). Taxonomy (NCBI): domain Eukaryota; kingdom Viridiplantae; phylum Streptophyta; class Magnoliopsida; order Cucurbitales; family Cucurbitaceae; genus Luffa; species Luffa acutangula. The sequence goes on along the minus strand of CM072089.1, from coordinate 23,907,005 downwards.
AATTACTCTCTCATCCCAAGAGTTCTCTGTTTTTTTTTTTCGAAGAACACAGAGACCCAAATATCTCCAATTATCCCTTAGAGGTTTTGCTCCCACAAGCTCCCAACGCGTGATCCCTTTCGAGGATACCGGTGTAATCAAGTGGTGGTGTTTGTGGTGTTTTTTCCAGCGAGATTGAGGATCTCTTGTTGCTGTTTTTTTTTGCGAATTCGCGAGGGAAAAAGACGGTTTTTGTCAAGAATTCATCAAGGGTAAGGATTCTTGGTCTAGGATCAATAGGATCCAATTCTAGATTAGATCTAGTGGTTTTTAGTTTCCTTTTCAACATGTTTTATAATTTTTTACAACATGTATATTTCTCTATCTTGCTGTAAATAATTTGTTTTTTTTGCCATCGTATGGGTTTCCCAATCGGCATTTAAACCGATAAAGATCTCTGATCGTTTCCGCTGCGCTAGGGCTTTAATCCCTGCAACATTTACTATCCACGAGTTTTAGGGCATAAAACCCAACACACAGCCCACGGTCCCCTTCTCCGGCGACGCCTCCCTCCAGTCATCTTCTCCAGCGAGTGTGGCAATTCCGAGCAAGGGGTTTTGACGGTGGCTTCGACGAGGCTGAAACCTAACACAAATCTTTGAGTTCGACGACACGAGTTCTAGATCTGAAAACACTGTGGGTATGGGGCTGAAATGAAAGGGTTTCGACGGAGGCTTCAACGAGGCTAAAACTTAACCCAAATATTCGAGTTCGACGACACGAGTTCCAGATCTGAAAACGATGTGGGTATGAGGCTGAAACGAAAGGGGTTTCGACGACGGGGGTGAAAACAATATGAGCTGCTCGTTTGCGTCTCAGATCAGTCGATCTACACTGTCGATGGATCCGACGTGGTTGGAACGATCGACGCGAGGCTATTCAAGCGTAGATCTGATCGTGAACGACTGGTCCGAACGTAGATTTGATTGTTTCTGGTGCTGAACAAATGGTATGTGTTGGCTTTTTGGCCCTTAATCTCAAATTAATTAATTAATTAATCAATGTTTTGATGATAACCAACCCAATTTATAATTACTGAAAATTTTAGTCTTTTAATGTGCCCATAGTGTAGAGCTCGGAACAATGATTCCAACGCCTCTTGAATCACTCAATTCGGAGCTAAAACGAAGAAGTTATAGCAAAAATAAAGTTTTAACGAAAATACCCGTGCTGATGATGTGGCGACTGAGTCAGCTTCGTGGACCAATCTGACGGCGACACATGGAAGGCTTGAGAGAGTGACACATGGGCTGGTTATTTAAATATATATATTATATATATAATTTTGTGTGTCAAACGGTTCATTTACATTTTATTAAAAAAAAATCAAAATGCATTTAATGCTCTAAGTCAGTTACCGTTGGGATTTTCAATTTTTTTTTAAAAAAAAATCTTTTATTATTATTATTATAATGATTTGAAATTTTTTTACCGCTAGTTTGTTTTTTCAAAATTAAAATGTTGTATTTTAATTTTATTTTTATTAATATTATTTATTTATATTATTACTTTTAATTTCTTTTAATCTCCACCCTTGAACTTGAATCCAATGGTCCAAATTAAACTCAATTTCAAATTTCTTTCAATCTCATCATCTTCCTATTTATACCCCCATTCACTCACAAAATAACCACAACAATTTCTCTCTAAGTTCTCTCCAATTTCTACATGTTTCTTCTCTCCAATTCTTCAATGTTATTTTAGATTTATTGTGAGAGTTTTATTTTGAGAGATTCTTGAGCTATTCAATTTTATTTTTTTTAGCCATTTGAGGGCATTAATTTGTAAGATTTTTTTCTTACAAATCTGTGAGCGTAAATTTGTATATCTACTTTTTAGAGAGAGTTTGTGAGATTGTATTCAAATTCCAAATTCTTTGTAAGGGTTTCTCTTGAGCCCGAAAAAGAGCGGTTGTAACGGTTTGATCCTAAACCGAGGAAAGGATCGAGTTTGTTCTTGCTCCCAAAAAAACAACATTGTACCGGTTGGACTCTAAGCCGTGGAAAGAGTCGTGTTCTTTAATCGAATACCCAAGAGGAGCTTGGGGAGTGGAGTAGGCCGTTTGCTGAACCACTATAAACTTCCGGTGTTATTTTCTCTAACCCTCTACTATTTAATTTTTGCAATTAATTTTCTTTATTGTTATTTGCATGAACTTAATTCCTATAATTTATTTGTTAATGTGTATGGAAAACATTTACATTGGAATTAATTTGGGTGTTTAAAATTTATTTCTAATTTGTTGACCAATTTGTGTTAAAATTAATTATTTGTAAAAAGTTTGTTGATTTGTTTAAATTGGGCCCACTGGTAACTCTCCAAAATGTAGTTATTTAGGCCTCATTTCTATAGGGATTTGTGTGTCTTTTGTGCTTAATAGGGTTGGTTTTAGATGAATATTATATGTTTTAACCCATTTGGAAGAATTGAGGCTTTGAAAGTTATTTTGTGCAGAAAATATTGTTGAGCGACTGGAGGGAGCAAATTCTGTGCTGCAGCAAAACTGGGAGCAAAACTGCCACGTCACAGCTCGTTAGCCAAGTTGACAAACCGACTTCTGTTGAGTTATTTTTGGGATAAAGGAGCGAGGAGAGCCTGCCATGTGTCCAATTTAACCTAATTCTCATCTTATAAAAGGAGGAGTCGTCAAAGATAAATTCATTCACGATTTGGAGACCAAATCAATCGGTCAGAGGTCGAATTGACGACGGAATGGAGATCTAAGAAGACCATTTGCGATTCCACTCAAGGAGACGAAGTCCTTTTATGTTCTTGGTGGTTTGGAGTAGCCGTTTCATCTCCCCAATTGCTAAGAGGATTAGTATTTCTTGTGTATTTTGCATTATGGATATGCTTATCGAGATTGTAACGTATTTTATGTTTTCAATCATGAACTAATTGCTTTGTAGGCATAGGTTAAAAATTATGTGATTGTTATATTTATAAATCTGGAAATTCTATTTGATCATGATCTTCTTGAATTATTGTTGATCTTTAATTTCATTATGTGCCCGCCTAGCTAGCCGGTATGTATAGCTTCTCCTAGTTTTAGGGATGATTTAGGAGTTGTGTGGCGATAATTCACGCTAGATCATTGTGTATTGGTGAACACCAGTGACTGAGTTAGGGATAGCCAGTTGCCTAGTGCTTGATCGGTAGAGCTTCATTGGTTTTGAAACATATTCCAAAAAATTCGGAGTTCCGGGAGGATCCCGTTGATAATATTGCATGAGATTGACGGATCAAAAGAATTGTTGGAGCATCTTTATAAACAATTACAGAAGTCTTAACCTGTGTTTGTTTCCATTATGTTTTCTCTATCGTAATCATTTACTGCTTTCGCATATCTTTTGTTTCGGCATTTTAAAAACCCAATCAATTTAACCAAACTTTTGAAATCACTAAAAAGGAAAATTAAATCAATAGAGGTAGGCATTTCAAGACTCTATGGATACGATAAATACTCATCACTTGCTGCTAGATTGTGTATACTTGCACAGTATTCTAGAGTTAATTTATCTCATATTTTTAACCACTTCAGAATTGCAACACCCACCTTACTAAAAAGTTTATAAAATTTCATTAACCCCTATTCACCCCCCCTTTAGGGTTGTCATATCGATCCAACAATTGGTATCAGAGCGGGTTGCTCTTCTTTAAATATTTCTTTCTTGTTAAGCTTAATTGCTAGAACTATGACAACTTTAGATTTTATGGAAAGTTATTGTATTGATAAACCTCCCTTCTTTGATGGTAAAAAGTATGATGTTTGGAGCCATAGAATGAAAACGTTTTTGCTTGCTATTGATTTTGATATTTTGTTGTGAAAATGATTTATCAAAATCAAAATTGAATCATGAAATGCTTTTTTTCAATGCTCAAGCTATAAATACCATATGTTGTGCTTTAGATAAAAATATATGTGATAAAATTTCACATTTTACATATGCATATGATATTTGGAAATTTCTTGATGATGTTTATAGTGTAAAAAATTCTCCTTGTACTTCTAATGATTTATTTGATGTGAAGGAGAATTACAATTCTCAAAGTCAAGAAAAATTTCATGGAGTAGAAAAAGAAAAATGTGATGGATTCTCATTATGCTTGATGGCTCATTCAAATGATGGGAGCGATGTTGAAACCGATGAGGATGAGGTAAATCGAAAATCCCCTTCATATGATGAACTATATGATGCTTTTGAAAGTATGCAACATGATTTGGAAAAGGTTAGCTCTAAATATGTTAGGCTATCAAAGAAGTATAATGCATTGTCCATTGAAAATAAATCTTTGATAGATGATGTTAGAATATGCCAGCTAGGTTTTTTGTCAAAGTCATAAAGAAGAAGCATTATCTAGTCAGCTCCAGCTTGGAAGCTCCTTTATTCCGGCTCACCCATCTAGCATGGCTCCTATTTTCAGCTCAATAGAACCTTCTAATCACGATGTTGTGGGTCCTGAAGGTTGTTCATTTTTCAGATTTAGTTAGAGGAGTGAGAAAGAGAGGAGGATCTTGTATAAAACTCTATGTACTACTTCATTGGGGATGAGTGAGAGCAAAAATTATAATCGGGAATTTGAGAGGCATCCTTGTGAGAGAGAGGTATTGTATCGAGGGTATACATTCCATCTGGGAGCGTTGCCTTGCGATTACTGAAGCTTGGAGTCGTTTCTTTGTCTGATGATCAGTGATTGATCTGTGGGTGTACAAGCGACGCTGGGAGCTGGATTTCTTCTTTGTTGTATCCATTCACTCAGTATAGTAGATGGCCTAAAGTGGATGTATATCGAATTGATCGAACCACTATAATTCTGGTGTTCTTCTTCCATTTCTTCTCTTATTACTGATTCATTAGTTGGTTGTGATAACTGTTGTGGATTGATTATGTTTGTTGCTTAAGTAATTTGCTGAGTTATGCGATTGGTTTATATTTTGTTGAAGTCTTGGATGTGCTGATTTTGTTGGTTTTTTCTGAGCTGAGATTTACAATTTGGTATCAGAGCTTGATTGAATCTTTTTGTTGATTATCTATGGGTAAAGTAGTGTATTATGGCTGCTAAGTTTGAAATAGAGCGTTTTGATGGTAAGGGTGATTTCTCCTTGTGGTAACAGAAAATGAGGGCTTTGTTTGTTCAACAAAAAGTGTCTAAAGCCCTAGATGATCAAAAGGCTCTTAGCTAAAACGAAAACTGAAGATGAAGTAGCTGAAATACAAGAAATAGCTTATAGTACCATAATACTTTACCTTGCTGATAATGTTTTAAGACAAGTACATGGTGCAAAAACTGCTATACAAGTCTAGGCAAAACTAGATTCAATATATATGACAAAGTATTTAACAAATAAATTGTACATCAAGGAAAAATTCTTTGGGTTTAATATGGATTCAACAAAATACTTAGAACAGAATCTTGATGAATTTAATAAAGTTGTTCTAGATTTAAGCAACATTGGAGAAGAAATTTCGGATGAAAACAAGGCCATCATACTTTTGAATTCCGTACCTGAGTCTTACCATGAAATTAAGACTGCTATAAGATATGGTAGGGATAGTCTCACACTTGATATTGTGCTAAGTGCTCTAAGATCTAGAGAACTTGAAATGAAGAAATCAAAGGGAAAAGAAGCCGAAGCCTTAACAGTTAGGGGCAAACAAGAAAAAAGATCACCTAGAAGTCATAGTAGGAGCAAGTCTAAAACTAATTCTAAGGGTAAGAGATGCTACTATTGTCATAAGGAAGGTCACATTAGGAGGAATTGTTATGAATTGAAAAATAAGAGGAAGAATGAACCTAAAAAGGATGATGAACATCATAATGCCAATGTGACAGAAAATTATGAAACTGCCGAAGTACTCACTGTGTCTGATGGTAACTTTGATAATGAATGGATCCTTGATTCCGGATGTTCGTTTCACATGACTCCTAATAAACACTGGTTTCAAAACCTTGAGGAAATTGAGGGTGGTAAAGTGTTGTTAGGGAATCACCATGAATGTTGTGTTAAAGGGGAAGGACAATCCAAGTTAAGATGTTTGATAATCAGGTAATAATTTTAACATCTGTGAGGTATGTCCCCGATCTTAAAAGGAATCTTTTGTCCTTAGGAGAATTTGATAAAACAAGCTACACTTGTAAAATGGAAGGTGGAGTGTTAAAAATAATCAAAGGTGCTAGTGTAAAGGTAAAAGGCAAACTTACTAATGGGTTATATATTCTTGATGGTAATACAGTAGTTGGCTCAACTGCTGTTGCATTCTTAAAAGACCAGCAATTAGCAAGTCTATGGCACAAAATACTTGCTCATATAAGTGAGAGGGGTTTAAAAGAATTAAATAAACAGGGTCTTTTGGGAAAGTCTATCATAGGTTCACTGGATTTTTGTGAACACTGTGTGTATGGCAAATCCACTAGAGTGTCTTTTCCTAGTGGCAACCATCACTCTAAAGAAATTCTCCAGTACATTCATGCTGATTTGTGGGGTCTTGAAAAAGTTGAGACAATGGGTGGTTCTAAATATTTCCTTTCTATTATGGATGACTTCTCTAGAAGAGTATGGACTTATCTCTTGAAAAGTAAGGATGAAACCTTTATAAAATTCAAGGAATGGAAGACATTGGTAGAAAAGAAAATTGGAAAGAAAATCAAATGTCTTAGAACCGATAATGGCCTTGAATTTTTGAGTGGGCAATTTAAAGATCTATGTCATAAGGAAGGGATTGAGCATCACTTAACTGTAAAAGAAACCCCTCAACAGAATGGTATAGCAGAAAGAATGAATAGAACATTGCTTGAACGAGTTAGGTGTATGATGTCAAACTCAAACCTTCCTAAACAGTATTGGGGAGAGGCTCTTATGACTACAACATATTTAGTTAATAGGTGTCCCTCCACAACGATAGATCTTTTAACTCCAATTGAAAAGTGGTCTGGTCATCCCCCTGATATCTCTAATTTGAGAGTATTCGGCTGCTTAGCTTATGCACATTCTCGAGAAGGAAAGTTAGATACTCGTGCTAAGAAGTGTATTTTCTTAGGGTATCCCCAAGGAATAAAGGGATACAGACTTTGGTGTATAAAAAAGGAAATGAAAAATGTATAATCAACCGAGATGTTACATTTGATGAAAATTCCATGGGATTTCTGTCAACACCAAAAGATCTAACTGAAAATTCCTTAACTCAGACTACAGATCTCGAGGTGGAGCTTTTAAACCAATCTCCAGATTCTTTTACTGATCAAATTAGCTCACAACAACCTCAAGATCAATCTGCTGCTGGAAGTACAAATCTAGAAAATTACCAACTGGCCCGAGATAGAGAAAGAAGGTAGATTAAGCCGCCTTCTAGGTATGCTAGTGCTGATGTTGTGCACTATGCTCTGAATGTAGAAACTGAATTAGCTGACCAAGAGCCTTTGTCTTATTCATCTGCTATGAATTCTAAAGAGAAAGAAAAATGGCAAGCTGCAATGCAAGAGGAAATGCAGTCATTGTATAAAAACAATACCTGGGAGCTTGTAGATAAACCTCCTAATCAAAAACTAGTTGGGTGTAAATGGATATACAAGCTTAAGGAATTAAATGACTCATCAAATTCAGTAAAGTATAAGGCCCTGTTGGTAGCAAAGGGTTTCACATAGAAAGAAGGAGTGGATTATAATGAAATTTTTTCACCTGTGGTAAGGCATTCATCAATAAGATTACTCCTCTGTTTTGTTACAGCTTATAACCTTGAACTTGATCAAATGGATGTCAAAACCGCTTTCTTACATGGAGACTTAGATGAGGTAATTTTCATGCAACAACCTACTGGCTTTGTAGAAAAGGGAAATGAACAGAAGGTATGTCGTTTAAATAAGTCTCTGTATGGTTTAAAGCAAGCACCTAGACAATGGTATTTAAAATTTGATTCATTCATTTTCTCATGTGGCTTTAAAAGAAGTAATTTAGATCATTGTGTCTACAACAAGCATGTGAATGATTACTCTTCTATTTATCTCTTGTTGTATGTTGATGATATGTTGTTAGCAAGTGATGATAGATCTCAGATTAATTTACTTAAAGAACAACTAAAAGGTATGTTTGAAATGAAAGACCTAGGTAGAGCTAAGAAAATTCTTGGAATTGATATTCAGAGGAATAGAAGTTTAGGAACTCTAAACTTGTCTCAAAAATCCTATTCACTCAGAATGCTTAAAAGGTTTGGCATGATTGATTGTAAACCTGTTAATACTCCTCTAGCATGTCATTTCAAACTGCCTTTGAGTCAATTACCACAAAATGAGTCTGAAAAGAAAGAAATGGAGCTTATTCTGTATGCTAATGTTGTTGGGAGCCTGATGTATTTAATGGTATGTACAAGACCAGATTTAGCTCATAGTTTAAGTGTAGTCAGTAGATATATGAGCAACCCTGGTAAATATCATTGGTCGGCTGCTAAATGGCTTCTCAGGTATGTAAAAGAAACTGTTTCAGTTGGTTTAAATTACTCTGCTAATGCTGGAACTGATAAAATGTTAGTTGGTTTTGTTGATGCTGACTATGCAGCAGACCATGATCGAAGAAGATCTCTTTCAGGGTTGGTTTTCACCTTTTTAGGGAATACAATCAGCTAGCGTTCAACACTGCAATCTGTTGTAGCACTTTCTAACACAGAGTCAGAATATATGGCTTTGACAGAAGCATTTAAAGAAGCTATGTGGTTGATGGAATTGGTAGGTGAACTACTTATGTCTTTTACTGACAATGTTGTAGTGTTTTGTGACAGCCAAAACGCTGTGTACTTATCAGAAAACCAGACCTACCATGAGCGGACAAAGCACATAGACGTGCGATACCATTTTATCAGAGATATCATAGCTGAAGGAAAAGTGAAACTCGAGAAGATTTCAAGCATAGAAAATGCAGCGGATGCTTTTACCAAGAGTCTACTTGTGCATAAGTTGGAGAGCTGTCTCAAAGCTCTCTGAATTGGTACCTATTGAATGAAGAGTACCTATGGCCTTTGCTATACTGAGGTGATCAAGACTTTGAAGAGTGAAGTTGTCAAGGTGGAGATTGTTAGAATATGCCAGCTGGGTTTTTTGTCAAAGTCATAAGAAGAAGCATTATCTAGTCAGCTCCAACTTTGAAGCTCCTTTATTCCAGCTCACCCATCTAGCGTGGCTCCTCTTTTCAGCTCAATAGAACCTTCTAATCACGATGTTGTGGGTCCTGAAGGTTGTTCATTTTTCAGAGTTAGTTAGAGGAGTGAGAAAGAGAGGAGGATCTTGTATAAAACTCTATGTACTGCTTCATTGGGGATGAGTGAGAGCAAAAATTGTAATCGGGAATTTGAGAGGCATCCTTGTGAGAGAGAGGTATTGTATCGAGGGTATACATTCCATCTGAGAGCTTTGCCTTGCGATTACTGAAGCTTGGAGTCGTTTCTTTGTCTGATGATCAGTGGTTGATCTGTGGGTGTACAAGGGACACTGGGAGCTGGATTTCTTCTTTGCTGTATCAATTCACTCAGTATAGTAGATGGCCTAAAGTGGATGTAGATCGAATTGATCGAACCACTATAATTCTGGTGTTCTTCTTCCCTTTCTTCTCTTATTACTGATTCATTAGTTGGTTGTGATAACTGTTGTGGATTGATTATGTTTGCTGCTTAAGTAATCTGCTGAGTTATGCGATTGGTTTATATTTTGTTGAAGTCTTGGATGTGTTGATTTTGTTGGTTTTTCTGAGCTAAGATTTACAGATGAAAATGATTGTTTGAAAAATAGAGTTAATGATATATTGTTGCATGAGAAAGTTGATGATTGTTGTGATGAAAAGAATACTTTGACTAATATAAATAAATTTCTTGAAAAAGAAAATGGGGATCTCAAATCTTTATCATGTGAATTAAAAATTGAATTGAATGATTTGAGAAAAGAGAATGAGAAAATTGAATCTTTTTCTTTGGAATTAAAAGATAAAATTGCTAGTTTAAAAAATGAAATTGCTATTTTGGAAACTAGCAATACATCTTTAGAAAAAGAGAAAATTTCCTTTATTGACAAAATTAAATTTCTTGAATTTGCTAATTGTGGCTGGGGTAAAAATATACCGATTTTTCAGCTATTTATTGTTTTATGAATGTCATTTAGCTAGATCCCACCATAGGTTAAACATGTTTTCATGCATATTTATGTTATAATTGTTATAATGTATGGTGATTATGCATGATTTTTAATTTCATGAGTTATTTAGTATAATTTTTATATTAAATATATGAAATTGGTGAAGCATGATGCATGACATTAATTTGATAAATATAATTGTTATATTTGATTAATGTAGCATGCATGCTCAAGAATATTTTCATGGGTATTAATATAATTTGTTATATTATGAATGAAAATAATGAATATCAATGCTTGATTTTCATGTATATTTTTAATATAAAGTGTTATATTAATTTAATGAAAATGGAGTAGCATTGAGCATGACATTAATTAGATTAATATAAATGTTATATTATATTAATGTCAAATTTCATGTAATTTAATTTTGTCGATGATTAATTAATATAATCGATATTAATTAAATGAAAATGAAATTGCAAGAAGGATGACACCACCTTAGATTAATATAATCGTTATATTGATTTTATCGGCGTCATGAGCAAAATGGTGTTTAATAACTGGAATTTGATTTTTATTTTTTCCAACACCATAGAAGCATGTTATAAGGCTAATTATTAAAATTTTATAATAGTTATAAAATTGATTAGAAACTGTCAATCTATAACAAAGAGTTGCATGCAAACATAGGACCTTAGTTTAAATTGAATTAATTTTAAAATGTTTAAAATTAATTAGACCTAAGCTCATTTTAATTCTAATAGGATTAGAATTATATTCTTACTTAGGATTAAAATAGTTTTAATTTACTAAGTAGGAAAAACATTACTATGGTTATAAGGGAACTCTCTCGGTGAAGTTCTGTCTAGGCTGGGGGGTACTTAAGTTGACGGTTACGGAACACCTCCTACCTGGGAACTGACCCGGAACCTGAGTTGAATTAATCATAGTCTAATGTTACCATGCAATGTCACTAGGTAATTAAAGGGGTTTAATTCACCTAGACATTAGAGTATCCTATATATAAGAGTTATAATAGGCATAGACTTAGATAGATTGACTTAGCCGGGTTTATCTAAGTTTAATAACCCTAAAATATAGTAGGACATTTCAGTGGGAGGAAAAATATAAAAACAAGATTTTCATATCGAGTTTTTACTCTCACGTCCCCCTGTGTTCACACCGTGAGATCCATGCTCGGCTTCGTGTCGCCCTGGGCGCGGCCTCCCTTCGGAAAGTGTTTGCATGGGTCAATACCAAGGTGAATGGGGAGAATGTCTATAGTAAGTGGGAGCAGGACACGTGTCAACGTATCCTACGGTCTCCACCCCTAGGTCACACCGTGAGATTCTTATGATCCGCCTGCGTGTCGTCCTGGAGCGACCATCCCTTCGGAGGGCCTGATCATAGGTTTCGAAACACTGCGAACTCCAGAAATGGATAGGGTCACTTAGGTTAATTACCAACAGTTATCTTTCCTTTTGGTAGCTTGTTGGTTCGTACCTCTGGGATCTGAAAGTGGGAGGGTTACACTTACGGGGATGAGTTAAATGTGTTAACTAATCCTTGACCGAACAACGGTAACTAAATCCTAACGGAATATGAGTTATTCTGGTGTTAGAATTTGGTTGAGATTGTCTCAATTCAGAGGAGTAGCTGACCACCCTTCGATGGCTGTTGTTCTAAACCTCTGAAGTATCGTTGCAAAAACTAAATCAATAGTTTTATAGGGTTTCTTTGATTGCTTGTTTGTTTTTGCAGAATTTGATTAGATTATTTGTAATGGGTTAGTGCGATTAATAATACAAGTAATTTGTTGTTTCAGTGATAATTTATATGTGCATTGTCTTACGTCATTTTATTAATAACGGTTTAGATACAACTAGCTTAAATGACAAACTTGTGGTAAATGATTTTAGATTAGTCTTGAGTGAGGAATGTCCTCAGGCCCAAATGTCTAGTTCATCTTGAATCGTTCATGATGATTATGACATTAACTGCCTAGCCGAAACCAATGACAATAAATGTGATTTATTAGTCATTAAAACGTGCATAGTGAAAAATGAGGATAGGTTCCACTTGTCACGTTTGCTTTTCCTTTCAAGGAATAAGCTCATGGCAATAGTTGCAATTAGGTGAGATGACTCTCAGATTTTGATCTGGAGAGTATGTCTCGACTATGGCAGAAGGGAACATTAAGTTATTTTATCTAGTGGGAGAAAATACACATTATTAGATAATGTGTATGAATTTCCTAAAGATTAACAGAAATTTGATTTCTATAACGTATATGTTGGAACAATGTTACTCTATACCTTTCTCTGCTAACGCAGTTTTATTTTAAGAAAGGGAGTTGACATTTGTTCAGCATTACTGAAAATAACTTATGTGTTTTAAGACTAATCGAGAGTAAAGCAAGTCATGAGCACTGAGTTGTTTAAGATTGCTTATACTCAGAGAAATAAAGGCAAAGGATATCTCCTAAAGGAAATACCTTTCTTTGGTTCTTAAGGTTATGCTATTTTTATTCTCAATATAATTGGGAGCTTAGTCTATGAGTATACTTCTAAGTTAGTTAAAAGAAAATTGTTTAATACCAATTAAGTCATGCCTTATGGGCAATATGACTGATAGATCTTTTACTAGAAAAGAGCTAAAAGAGCCAAAGAGCCCTTGGAGCTTGTACATTTGGATCCTTGTGGTCTAGTATGTTAAAGTAGTGGGAGGGTATGAATGATTCATCTCATTTATGGATGATTATTCAAGGGTATGAGTATCGCTACCTAATGCAATTTTAGTCGGAAACTCTTGAGATATTCGAAGGGGATTAAGACTGAAGTTGAAAACTTGTTAGGTGAGATAATAAAAAAACACTTTGATTTGATCAATGTGTTGAGTATAGGGACTTGAGATTCTAGGACTATTTGATGGTTCACGGAATCGCATCCTAAATCTCAGTTAGGAGTAATAGAACCCTATTGGATATGGTTCAATCCAGGTTGAGCTTTGCTCAATTGCCTGACCCGTTTTGGGGTCATGCAGTGTGACTGCAGCGTGTATTTTGAACAACGTTCCATCAAAAGTGTTTCTGAAATGCCTCTTTTGTTGTGGATAGGTCGTAAAGATTGTTTATGTTCCTTTAAATTTTTGGGTGTCCAGCACTTGTGCTTGTGACTAATCCAAAACAAATTGGAATACCGTTCAAAATTATGCCTAATTGTAGGCAATCCCAAAGGAAACGAGGAGAAGATACTTCTTCAATTCATAAGAGAATAAAGAATTTGTATCGACAAATGCTTCATTCTTAGAAGAAGAACATATGAGAAATCATAAGCCATAAAATAAGGTCGGTTTAAGTGAATTAACTAATAAAGCTACAGAAACATTAACAAGAGTTGTTAATGAATCAACAAAAGTTGTTGATAAGTTTGGTTATTCAACAAGAGTTGTTGATAAGTCCAGTGTTTTTGGTCAACCACATCCATCTCAATAGTTAAGAATGCCTTTATGTAGTAGGAGAGTTGTTTTATAACCTGACCATTACATGGGCTTATTTGAAGCTCAAGTCGTCATTCTTGATGATGACATAGAGGATTCATTATCTTTTAGAAAGAAAATGAATGATGTTGACAAGGACCAATGGTTTAAAGCCATGGACCTGGAAATGAAGTCTTTGCATTTCAATTCCATCTGGGATCTTGTAAATTTGCTTGATGGGGTAACACCTATAGGTTACAAGTGGATTTACAAGAGGAAACGAGACATTTAAGGTCTCAACCAGAAGGGTCCATTAAGCAAGATCAAAAGCAAAAGGGTTTGCAAGCTTAAGTGATCCATTCATGGATTTACCTAAGCATTTTGATCTTGGAATGTAAGATTTGATACGGTGATCAGATCTTTTGGCTTTAATAAGGACATCGATGAGCCTTGTGTCTGCAAGAAAATCGTCAGTAGTTCAGTAGCTTTATTCATGTTGTATGTGATTGATATCCTAATCATTGGGAATGATGTAGGTTATCTTACTGACATTAAAAGAGGCTAGCAGCGCATTTCCAAATGAAAATCTGGGAGAAGCTAAGCTAGTCTTGTCTCAAGTGTCTTATGTCTACAAGATGTTAGTTAGATATAAGATGCAGAATTCCAATAAGGGTTTACTACCTTTTCAGGAATGGAATTATTTTGTCTAAGGAACTGTGTCCTCAGACACCTCAAGAAGTTGAGGACATGAGACATATGCCCTATGCAGTAGGGTTGTCAGTGAGTATCAATCAAATCCAGGATTTGATCTCTGGAGTGTCGTTACGTACATCCTCCAGTAACTTAGGAGAACGAGGTTCTATATGCTCGTGTATGGCGCTAAGGATTTGATCCTTACAGGATACACAGACACAGATGCTTTAACTGATAAGGATTTGATGAAATCTACATCAGTGTCTGTCTTCACTCTTAATGGAGGAGCTATAGTACGACTATCTGTAGTCTCGACCATATAGGCCAATAAGTAGTTGATTATGAAGCACCAATAGAGACTGTATGACTTAGGAAGTTCAAGCCTAATTTGGAAGGTGTTCCAAATATGAACTAGCCTATTGCAAGACAAGCAAGCACATTGAATCTAAAGGATATATTACTGATTCATTCACGAAGGCTCTCTCGACTAAAGTGTATGAGGGTCATCTAGATGGTCTAGGTCTACGAGTTATGTACAAAGATGTAATCTAGGGCAAGTGGGAGAAGTGTAATGGGTATAGTGATACCATTATGTAATGGGTATAGTGATGCCCTAGTTTATTTATTTGTACATTGTAAATACGTTTTATGTATTATACATGTATTTATACACCTACTGCTGGGATAGATTATTGTACATTCCCACTAAACTAGATTTTTAGTCCAAGTGGGAGTTTGTTGGGTTTTATGTTCTAAAACTCGTAGATAGTGAATGATTAACGAATTATACACACTTGTATCAATAAAGTGTTATTGAGGTTTATACAATAAAGTGTTATTGTCATATTAAGTCTAGAATTGCACAATATGACCCAAATCCAATAAACTAAGATCCAAGGTTGTTTACATGAGACTTGGACTAGTATGTGGGGACATACGGGGATCAGTGTTCAAGTAACAAACTAAAAGGTCTATAGTACAGGGATAAGGCTGGGTACCTTATCCTGGTAACACTATGTGAGACGGTCTGCTTGGTATTCGATACAGATGTATTGATCCAAGACGTCCATGTAGGAGACATTCGAGCAAGGGTATCCTATGCAATGAGTTTGCATAAGACCGGACCACGAAATAGTAAATCACTAGATGTAACACCATTAACTAGTTAGGTTACTGTTTCAATAGGATGACCTAGGTAACTCAATCTTAATCCTGAGTATGTCATGAACTCCTTCTCATGAGGGATTATCCTTTGATTAGTACGGGTGAGAGTGGCCAGCACGCCGACTCAATAAGCCTACCTTCTTGGGGACAAGACCGAGTTGGGGGTTGGGGACATGACAATACAAGATGGAATTCACTCTTTCCCCTCTTGGGGCAAGTAGATGTGTGTTCCCTTAAGGGCTGATTCCAGGGCTTGAACAAAGGCGCGACGTCCTCTCCTGGCCCATGAGGAACTCCTGATTAGTGGTTGGACCCTAAACAACTTGTTCATTAGAGGGATGAGTGGTACTTATGGATCCAGAGGTAACCCAGGGGTAAAACGGTAATTTGACCCAGTTGGTGTTACGAACACACGTGAATGATTGACTTACTACATTGGTCGATATCCGTGGACACAGAAATATTCTACAGTGAGAAGAGTGCACCTGTGGATCTTTAGTGGAGTGACCCACAGTTAACGAATGTTGATTGACTCAGTTAATGAGTTTAGTTGATCAATCTCATATCGTTGGAGCTTCTGATCTGTAGGTCCATTAGGTCCACCTGCTAGCTCATAACGGGTTCTGAGATAATGTAGTCTTGATATTAAAGGGAATTTAAGTTAATTGTATTTGATGCAATTAATATAATGTATGGAGATACATTATAGTACAAGTTTAATTAATGAATTAAACTTTATAATAAAATTAATTTTGGATATGATTCAAAATTAATTAATGAGAGAATTATGAATTTAATTAAATATGTGATATTTGATTAATTCATGGATTAATTAATTGGGGAATTAATTAATTTAATTTTAATTTGGTTAAATGTGATTTAATCAAATTAATACTATAGTTTATATTAATGTACATTTTGATGCACATTAAAACTATAGGTTAAATGAGAAAGATAAAATTGAATATGATTCAATTATAAAATCAATTAAATATTTGATATTTAATTAATGTGGATTCAATTAATAGAATTAATTGAATTGCCAATTTAATTCAATTGAATATGATTCAAATTGAATTAAATACTTTATATTATAAGTCATTTAGTTAATATTGATTTAATTAAATTAATTATAATTAATTAATTAATTAAATATTTATTATTTAATCAGTTAATGGTCGAGATCGTTTTGATTAAGATCTAACCGGCTAGATCTAGTAGGGCAATAACTCCCTCCCCACTTATCGTACAGGGGAGAGGGAGTTCCCTGACTAACCTCCCATTCTCTCATTCACGCAAGAAAACAGAGAAGAGTTTCTCTCTCTCTGAACTCTCAAATTCTCTCTACCAAAAAGAAAAACAGCAACCTCCTTGCTGAAAAAATTCCCATCCAAGGCGATTTTGGTTCCCACAAACCAATCTCAAGATATCCCAAGAGAATAGCGAGTGTTCTTGCATGGTGGTGTCCATTTGGAGATCAAGAACGAGATCCTTGGAGCATTGTGCAGTGTTCTTCAAGTCCATGTAAATTTCTTGATCTAAATAGGTTTTAGATCAAAATTATAAGCATGCTTAATCTAATCGTTTTATAGAAAATTAGTTTCTTTAATTTTATTTGCCAACGTATCGGTTTCTCCTAAAATTGAAATTAAAAATGAGATCGTTCTTGTTTGCTTCCGCTGCCAAAAGGAATTTTAATCCTTTCAAACATGTGATAAGTGCCAAAAATATACATATTTTGCCCCTTATTCTTAGCTTATTTCTTGTGAAACTTGTATGTTTTTTGTCAAAATTACTATTCCCGAGCCTAAAAAGTGTAAAAGTTAGTAAGTTAGGTCTTTGAGAGTCATGTGTGTCAAATTACACATATTTGTGCATAAAAGAACTCATTTTGGTGTGAATTTGACTTAGTTTTGGTGTTTTGCAGAAAACAGAGGAAAACAGAGAAATGCTACCGAAATGCGACCACATTGTTTCTAAGGCAAAATGAAATGCGACCGTATTTCTAGGCAGAAACAGAAAAGTCCGAGTCCGTCGCAGGTCGTTTTAAATGAGCTTTTCACGCAACTAACCGGCTGTTTTGACTCCAAAACTGACTGGGCTACCTACCAACACCATTTTTGTAACTCCTCAACCACTTCCCACACTATAAAAGGCCTCGATTTGAAGGGAAATTCAAGTAGAACTCACTTGGAAGAAAAGGGTGGTGACAGAACCTTGGCTCGACGCTAATGAGTAGGGATGCCCGAGGTCCTTCTTAGATGACCAAATTCTAACTTGAGAGAGAGTTAAACATCAAACCTTGTGGTTTGTAGAGAGTTTCACTCATTCCCACTTGTAAAAGCGAAAGAGTGGAGTGTCTTAGCGAACTCTAGAAGGATTGAGTAAATAGAAAAACTCATAATATTTAGCTATCTCCTTTATTTCCAGCTCTTGAATCTTTTCATTATTTTGTATTCTTTACATCATTATTGCAATGAAAATGTGTTCAATTGCTTTTTATTCCATCATGAGTAGCTAAATCCCGTTGAGGGGTTCAATGTGGTGAATTTTCTTATGGTTTAATGGCTTGAAAGTGTATTATTTGCTTAAGTTGTGTTTGATGCATGTATTCTTTATTGATTGTCACTCTAATCTTGTTGAGTTTAACTTGATCACTTAGACTTTGCATGCTATGTGAGTTTGATCTCGAAAGGGACAAACGATATCGGTTCTCATAAAGGTGATATAGGAGAAAAAGCTTGAAAGATATTGTTCGGCGGTATAGGGCAAGCTGTCTAAGGCACCCTATATCAACTATTGGGTTATAGGTTGCATTCATGAATTATTTATGTCAGAGTCGAATCACAGAAATGTGCATAACGGTACTCGCTTAGCCTTCTAACGGTTTTTGGGAACAAGGGACAAATAGGAGTTAAATCTGACCCAATGCATTGAATACACTTAAGTTAAATATTGCATGAGTATGATTTTTTACCTTAAGGATGAATCCATGTTGAACACCTCGTTTGTTTATTATTGTTATTCTTTGTTATTTGCTTGCTTGTTTTATTTATCTTTTCAAAAACCCAATCAATCAATCTTATTTTCTTTGGTTATCTTTTCAAAAGTGATCATTTGAGCAGTTTCTTCATCAAATCTGAATTTCTAATTTAGTCCTCGTGGGATCGATACCCTTGGAGTACTTCTAAGGTTTTTTATTACTACGTGCGACAGTGTATATTTGCACTTAAGTGTTAGCTGAATTATTCTTTATTATTTCATTTATCATCTTAACTCACATCCATCTATTCAGGTGACGACGCACCAGAATGCAATATCACTAGGTTAATAAAATGATTTTAATTCACCTAGAAGATAGAGAAAAGTTCTTATTATAAGAGTTATAATAGGATTAAACTTAGATAGATTGACTTAGCCGAATTTATCTAAGTTAAATAACCCTAAAACATTTAGTAGGACACTTTAGTGGGAGGAAAATTACAAAACGAGATTTAAATCAAGTTTTGCTCTGATGGAAGAGATTGTCGAGGTCTCTTATCAAATAAATTTATAATCCTTAACCTCTAAAGCTAACTTGTAGCAGTAGTGGCCAGGGTCGATCACAGGGAGTCTATGCAAACAAATCTTTAATTCCTTAATTGTTTTTTGTAACCAAAGGGAGGATTTTTATACATGGAAAGAAAATCAAGTATGGAAAATAACAAAAGAGGAAATTAAGAGAATCAAATTAAGGAAAGAAATAAATACCTCAAAGATCATGCAACCAGGTTAGTCATGGTAAGTTCAATTTAATTAAATCATCAATTTCACTAATAAGTCAAAACAAGTTTAAGTCTGGCGTATTCCGGCAACAAACCGAGAATCATGATCCACTATCACAAACATGCAAACGCTAAGTTTGATTCTAGTTTAAACTAATTAATTGGTCGATTAATTAACCTAAACTGCAATGGTATCTAGCCGAGTTAATTTACATGCAACGGGCAACAAACCACAATTACAATTAATTAAATCAGTTAGTTCAAGGGGCGCATGCGTAAGAACATAACGTTAGCCTATATGCTACTAAGATTTAGCAAGTAAATTTAGAAAGGGCGCGGTTGTTGCTCACTGGGGCGATTACCGCAAGAGCACGGGTCGTCACAAGTAATATAAAACGGTAGGTAATACCGAGTATCGAATCCACAGGAAGGCGAAGCGAAAATTTAAGCAAAGCAAAAATCTCTTGAGCACTAAAAATAATTGGAATAAATAATATTTAGGGAACAATTCATGCAATCAAAAAGGATTTAAAAAAAAAATCAAAGCAAATAAAGAAAATAATTTGATCAATCGAATAAAAATAAAATATGGAGAAAGAGTTTTCTTTAAATGGGAAGAGGGGTCTTGAAAATCAATTATTAGCTAAACATTTATTATAATTATCCTATCTCGTTGCCTAACTAATTATAATCCTAGAATCTCCGTTAATCACATAGGTTCTCCTGTCGGTTTCCTCTAATTGTAATTAATTCATTTTAACAACCTAAGTGTCCTTAGCACCATTAAAAATCATTAATTATTACGCTCTAATTCATTTTAGGAGTCTAAGTTTAATCAACTAATCCCGGTGTCACGACGGGCAATTAAACTAGTTGCATGGATTACGATCTATCCTAATTTCTCTCCGTCGAGTTTCCATTAAGAATCAGATCAATACACAATTGGCCAGATTGCATAAAGCATTAAGGACATCCATACAAATAATTAGGAAAAAGCGCACGAGATAGGAAATTATAACAACATTTTGACTATAATTTCATTTCAAGACCCCAAATTGGGGTTTAGCTACACATAGCTAAAATATCCACAAAATTTACAATGAAAAGCATAATTAAGGGCATAATAAAAGGAAAGGAATTGACCGTCGAAAATCCTCTTCGCTGACGCTCGGAGTCCCGCCGAACAATCCTTGAGCCTCCTAAGATGCTCCCCAAAATTCCCCAAAATTTTCCCACTAAAGAAGGCTCTCAAAAGGCTAGAAAGCCTTGAGAGAGGCTCCAAAGGAGCCAAAGAAAGGAGAGAATGGAAGAATTGGTGAGTGATTGATGGTGAAATGAGGCACCAAGGGGCGCCTTTTATAAGTCTGGAAAGGAGGTAGCGTCGCGACGCTAATTGGCACAGTGTCGCGACGCTGTGACGTCATCGGCTTGGCGCCCAAGAAATGGACAGCGTCGCGACACTATGCTATTTCCAGATTTTTCTGTTGCGTTTTGGGCTTCTTTTTGGGCTTCCTCTTCATTTCTTTTGGGCCTTTTTCTCATGATTGATCTCTTTGACTCCCCTTTTGATCCAAGCTTGGAATTTTGGCTTGATTGGCTTCATTTTGGGCATTTTTTCCCCAAAATCCACAATTTTGCTCCTAAGGACCAAATAACAAAATACATTAAATATTTTCAATAAAAACACAATTAAAGCACAAAAAAGCTTAATAAATTGGGACTAAAATAGCGACATTTCTGCTCGCTATCAGTGGTCAAGGTTGTCAATCTTTCCTACCACGATCTAAACTTATAGAAAAAGAACTAAAATCACATAAGCATGCTTTGATAATTCAAACAAGAAATTTCATTAAAAGAATATGAACTTACTCTTGACTTCCCGGTTACATGAATGAAGAGCTTAGCCTCTCATGGAATAAGAGCAAGCTTGCTTCTTCATGGAATACATCAAAGAAAGCAATAAAAACTAAGAAGAATAGTGGAAAAATGGGAGAGAGATGGACTACAAAGTTGTAGTGAATTGTGTGTTGCGGGATGATTCTAAACTTACACCAAAGGCCTCTATTTATAGAGTTTCTTGGCCTTCAATTCGTGGTAGAATGATGCTGAATTGGGTCTTCAAACATAGAAAAAATCCAACCAAGTTTGAAAATTTTCAATTCTGAAAAATTGTCTAGTGTCGAGATGCTAGGACACAGCGTAGCGACGCTAGGCCTTCAGATATGGAATGGATCTCTCGGATTAACCTAGCATCGAGACGCTATGGGTGCAGTGTCGAGACGTTGTAGCTTCAGCTTGGTGTCCACAAAATTTCCTTATTTGAGAAGCGTCCCGACCCTACAACGGCAGCGTCTCGATGCTACGACAACTCCAGGGGCAAAATGGTCTTTTTACTCTTCGGTTTTGCTCGTTTAAATCCCGAATCGCTTCCAAAGTTCCAGCGAGGACCTATAGACATATTATACTCATTTTAAAACATTTTTCGCAAGGAATTCAACTAAGATAAGAAAATTGGGAGATTCTAAGTGTATAATAAATTGGACTTATCATGCTCCTACGTCCCTATATTCACAATGTGAGATCCATGCTCGGCTTCGTGTCGCCTTGGGCGTGGCCTCCCTTCGAAAAGTGTTTGCATGGGTCAACAACAAGGTGAATGGGGAAAGTGTCTATAGTAAGTGGGAGTGAGACGTGTGTCAACATAACCTTCGGTCTCCACCCTTAGGTCACACCGTGAGAGTCTTATGATCTGCCTGCGTGTTGCCCTAGAACAACCACCCCTTCGGAGGGTCTGATCATAGGATTCAGAACATCATGAACTCCTAAAAAGGATATGGCCTTTTAGGTTAATTACCAACAGTTGTCTTTCCTAACGGTAGCATGTTGGTGCGTACCTTTGGGAGCTGAAAGTGGGAGGGTAACACTTACGGGGAGATGTGAGTTAAATGTGTTAACAAATCATTGACTGAACAGTGGTGGCTAACGTCTATAAGAATATGAGTTATTCTAGTATTAGAGTTAGCAGAGAACTATCTCATTTTAGAGGAGGAGTAGATGATCACCCTTCGATGGTTGTTTCTCTAAACCTCTAAAGCATCGTTGCAAAACTAAATCAATAGTTTATTAGGGTTCAATGATTGTTTCTTTTGATAAATTGATTGGATTGTTTGCAATTGTTTGTATTGCTTGTGTGATGGGTGATATGACCAATTTAGTAATATTTATTTGTCTTTAATCTATGCTTGTTAGAGTCGGTTTTACTGTTTATTTGTCTATTTTTTAGATAAATTGTGCATTGAAGGCATTGGAGACGAATCACACAAATTTGAGCTAAATCGGACGATTTAGAGTGTTTTCGAGCTAACTTGGAATCCGTGGATCTCGAGGAGGTGAAAAGACCCGAACGGATCGTGACGAGCCCTAGTACTACTGCTAAGGAGTCAAAGGTTCGAGTCCCAACCCTAGCAAGCAAAATAAGACCAAAAGAAAAGTTAAAGCACGTTGGGAAAGGCCATAGCGTCGAGACGTCGTGGCCTTGAGATGTTGGCCCGATTTTGAAACATCGACCTGAAGATGTATCGTCGAGAGGCTACACTCAGCATCGAGATGCTACGACTTAAATTTGTATAAAAACCCTCAATTTAATTTCCGTTGTAGGTTAGTTTTAGCTTAGTTTTCTGGTTTCTTTTCATTTTGCTTACTGTTATTTTAATTCCAGACCTCGTTTTGTATGTTCCTTAGTTAATTTTGATTGTTTTTTTTTTGTCATATTCCATTGTACTTTGTAGCAGAATTTAGTCAGTTTAACCGCCAGCTAAACTTGTTGATGCCGATTAGGTGATTTTTGGGTTATTGAATAGATTTAGTTTGTGAGATTCTGATCAAAATGTATTTCTATTTACTTTCAATTTTATTTTGGATTTGATTCGTATAATAAGCATGCACACAGTAGGTTAGATTGACGCCCTAACTCGCAGCTCTTATGTTTATAATTCGCTATGATTGTAGTGCATAGACTGATTCATGGGCACGGGTCCCAAAAGCAATTCTCTGACTTTTATTGCTTTGCATGATAGGTCTAGAATCCAAAATAATTTAGGCCTAATTATTTCTAGTGTCCTAATCAATCCACTAGACTTAGTGCAATTGGCTAGTTGATTAGTTTGATGGGTTAATCGAATTAATTAATTAATCAATTAGGTATTAATTTGATGGACGGTGTATGATCGGATTAGATAGCTTAGATGGGCTTAGGGTATTTACTGGATTCAGGTTAGATCGATTGGGTAATTAGCAAATATATTTAGCCATTAATTGGAAATCATTCGATGATCAAACAAACCATTCAACTCCAAGAATCTCCCAAATCGGTGTCACTTAGTTAGAATTAATTTTCTTGCAATTTTATGTTTTATACAATTTAAATTCTTATCTTTTAATTTTGTGCAGTTTAATTTCCTCGTATTTTCCCTTGCATGAAATCCCCCCTTTTATTGTTTTCTAGATCGAAATAAATATGAAATAATTACCAACCATCATTCCCTGTGGACGACATGACCACTACTACTGCAAGTAGTTTAGTAGTTGAAGTTTATAAATTTTATTTGAGTTCGACCCTCGACAAGTCGACCGTTCAATGGGTTAAGGCAAAGAGAACTAATACGGTCAATGTTTGTTTTCATTTCAGCGATGACTTCCTCAATCATAGCACTCTTAAAAAATGAAAAACTTACCGACAAAAACTATGCTACAATGAAGTTGAACTTGAATACGATTCTAGAAGTCAATGATCTGCGGTTCGTCTTAACAGAGGAACGTCCTCTAGCCCTTGCTCGAAACGCAACCCAAGTTACGAGGGATGCACACGACCGATGGACAAAGGCCAATGATAAGGCTCGCGTCTGTTGGGTTTTATGCCCTAAAACTCGTAGATAGTAAATAAAACAAATTAATCGATCTCAATAAAACATTATTTGAGTGATTCAGTAATTTATTATTGAATAATTGAGTTTGCATTAATAAACCCTAAAATCCAATAAACTAAGATCCAAGGTTGTTTAAATGAAACTTGGACTAGTATGTGGGGACATACGAGGATCAGTGCTCAAGTAACAACCTAAATGGTCTATAGTATAGGGATAAGGCTGGGTACCTTATCCTGGTGACACTATGTGATACGGGCCACTGTGTATTCAATACAGATGCATTGATCCAAAGCATCCATGTAGGAGACATGTAAGTGGGGGTATCCTATGCAATGAGTTTGCATAAGACCAAACCACGAAATAGTAACCACTAGATATAACACCGTTAACTAGTTTATGTTTCTATTTCAATAGAATGACCTAGGTAACTCAATCTCAATCTTGAGTCTGTTATGAACCCCTTTTTAGGAGGGTAGGGGTGAGCATGGTAGACTGAAAAACCGATCCGATCGACTGTAATCGACCGAACCGATGTCGGTCGGTCAGTTTTCTAGAAGTTTCGATCGGAGTCGACAAGTCGATCAGTCAGTGGGCCTAAAAAGGCCCAAACCGACCGAAATCCCTTAATTGTTAAAAAAATTTAAAAAAAAAAGAAAAAAGAAAAGGGGATGAAGTACTCTGCTGTGCCGCTGGCCCACTGACACACTCACACATCCTCAGTCATTTCGTAGGTAAGGTAATAATTACCTCTATAGCTTTAGGTAATTATGATTTATTTTTTTTAGAAAAACCTTTTTATCTTTTATTTCTCTCACATGTAGATTATTCATTAACTTTTCATTCTCCCTTCATCTTCATTCTCTTTCTCTCCTTCGTTCACCCTCTCATTTCATCTTTCTTGGCAAAACTAGTGTCTTCGCCGCCGGAATCGCGCTTCTTCGCCAGAGCTTAAGGCCGCACGAACTGTTATGTTTTTTTTCCTTCTTCGTTCCCTCTTTCTTCTTCCTCTCTTTCTCTCTATTATTTGATTTTATCTAACTCTTCTTCGATCAACACATCTCTTTTAGTCTTTTGTATTTGGCAACTCCGGCGAACTTTCAAAACCGACCAAAATCGACCGATTTTTGCTTGGGGTTGGTCGGCCGGTTTCACAGAACTCTTCAAACCGACATCCACCGACCAACTAAAATCGACGTGTTGGTGGTCGGCGTCAGTTTGAGCCCAAAACCGATGTCGACCGACCGATGATCACCCCTATAGGAGGGATTGTCCTTAGATTTGTATGGGTGAGAGTGGCCTGTTTGCCGACTCAACAATCTTACCATTTCAAGGGCAAAACCGAGTGGGGGCTGGGAACATAACAGTACTTGATGGAATTCACTCCTTCCCCTATTGGGATTAGTAGATGTGTTTTCTCTTAAGGGCTAAATTCGGGGCTTGAACAAAGGTGCACCGTCCTCTCCTGGCCCAAGAGGAACTCATGTTTAGTGGTTGGACCCTAAACAACTTGTTCATTAGAGGGATTAGTGGTACTTAAGGATCCAAAGGTAACTCAAGGGTAAAACGGTAATTTGACCCAAGTGGTGTTACGAACACACGTGAAGAATTGACTTAAAGCTAAGGTTGATATCCATGGACACAGAAATATTCTTCAGTGAGAAGAATGCAGTCGTGGGTCTTTAGTGGAGTGACCCACAGTTAACGAATGTTGGTTAACTTGGTTAATGAGCTTAGCCAGTTAATCTCGTATCGTTGGAGCTTCTGATCTGTAGGTCCATTAGGTCCACCTGTCTTGAATATTAAAGGAATTTTAATAATTATATTTGATATAATCAATATAATGTATGGAGATACATTATAGTATAAGTTTAATTAATAAATTAAACTTTATAATAAAATTAATTTTGGATGTGATTCAAAGTTAATTAATGAGAGAATTATATATTTGAAGGAGTTCAAATATTAAATATGAATTGGATTCATATTAAACTATAGGTTAAAATTAATATGAATAGGGATTCATATTAAAACTATAGTATATGAGAGAATGTGAATTTAATTAAATATATGATATTTGATTAATTCATGAATTAATTAATTTAATTTCATTTGGTTAAATGTGATTTAATCAAATTAATTCTATAGTGAATAATTAATGTACATTTGATGCACATTAAAACTATAGGTTATATGAGAGAGATACATTTGAATATGATTCAAATGTAAAATTAATTAAGTATGTGATATTTAGTTAATCTTGTGATTGAGAACAATTAATTAGTGAATTAATTAGTTGGCTTAAATTAATTCAATTAAATGTATTGAATTGGTTAGATTAAAACTATATAGTAAAATTAATTTAGTTAAATTTCGATTTAATTAAATTAATGTTACATAGTATATAGTTTTTATATTTTAATTTAGTTATTATTAAATTAAAAATAATAATAATAACTCCCCAACAATTGCTGGAGGGTGGGTGCCTAATATCCCAATCGTGAAGAGATTTCATTTACACTCTCTCTATCAGTTGTTCTGTATAGTTTTACAGAAAGTGCATTCTCCAAAAAATGCTCTCCCACGATCTCTCTTTTCTCTCATCTTTGAAGAAAAAAATACAGCAACTCCTTGCTGTAAAATAATTCCCTATCCAAGACATTTTCGGGGTTCACACAAGTTGTTGATCTCAAGAATCAGAGAAATAGCAGGTGTGCCGATTAGTGGTGTTCGTTGGAAGATCACAGTACATGATTTTGGTAAGTTGGGAGCATAGTGCAATAATTGGTCTCCTTACAAGTAAGTTCCTTGAATCTAAAAGAATTTAGATCACATGCTTATCTGGAAAAAAGAATGTAGAAATTAGTTTCTGTGTTTTTCTTTGCCCAACATACCGGTTTTCTTATGGTTGAAATTCAATCACGCACGATTAATTTCGCTTCCGCTAAGGATTCAATTCCTTCAGCGTCTACATCTTGGCTAGCTTATCTGAAGTCTTGGCCAAGAGGTTTGAGGCTGTGGAAACTGCGAGGGAGATTATGAACTCTCTCTAGGAGATGTTTGGATTACCATCCTATGAACTCCACCACGAAACCCTCAAATACGTCTACAACACCTGCATGAAAGAGGGCCAATCCATTCGAGAACATGTTCTTGATATGATGGTCCAATTTAATATTGTTGAGGCCAATGGCGGGGCCATTTGTGAGCGAAGTCAGGTGGCCTTCATAATGGAATCTCTTCCGAAGAGTTTCATGCAATTCCGAACGAACGCTGTTATGAATAAGATTCAATATAACCTGACCACCCTTTCTAATGAGCTACAGATTTATCAGTCTTTGCTTAAAGTCAAGAGACCAGCAGAAGAAGAGGTCAATGTGGCCCATTCCAAGAGAAAGTTCTAGAAGGGTTCATCCTCTGGAACTAAGTCTATACCTCAAGCTTCTTCTTCAAAGAAAATTCATAAGAAAAATGGTGATAAGAGGAAGGCTCCCACCGCTGCTTTACAAGGCAAGGGAAAGGCCAAGGTTGTGTCCGACAAGGACAAGTGCTTCCACTGTAATGTGGATGGGCACTGGAAGAGAAACTGCCCAAAGTACCTCGCTGAGAAGAATTCGATTTACTTGTTTTAGAAACATGCCTTGTTGAGCATGATGAGTTTGCCTGGATACTAGATTCGGGAGCAACTAATCATGTTTGCTCTTCTTTTTCAGGGAAATAATTCCTTTCCGTAGCTAGAGGATGATGAGATGACGCTCAGGGTCGGAACGGTAGATGTCATTTCAGCAAGTGCAGTGGGAGCTGCAAAGTTATTTTTCGGGAATAGATTTTTACTTTTAGAAAACTTGTACATTGTTCCTAAGATTAAAAAGAACTTGATATCTATTTCTTGTTTGCTAGAACAATTGTACACAGTTAATTTTCATTATAATGAAGCGTTTATTTACAAAAGCGGTGTACTTATATGTTCTGCAAATTTAGAAAATAACTTGTACATTTTAAGACCAACCGATATAAAAGCACTTTTAAATCACGAAATGTTTAAAACCTAAAAGTAACAATATCTATCTTTAATTACTCAAGAATATGAAGTCAAAGTCCATTATGGTAGCCAGCATGTTATCTTTGTTAAAGAATTGGACCTTTCATGATAGAACCAAACACATAGACTTTCAGTTTCACTTTGTCAAAGAAATAATACAAGGAGGTAGAGAAAAGCTTGAAAAAATTAAAACCGATCACAACCCTGCTAACCTGATGACCAAATCACTGCCTGGAAACCGACTGGAATATCTCCTTGAACTACTTAAACTTGATTCTGGTTGAATTTGGCTTTGGAAATTTTCGAGAAACCAGTGGAGAGGGTGTTATCTACTAATGTGTTACAAAATATTTCTATCAAAACGATGATTGTTGAAATTGATATTAAATATTTTGTTAAATACTTCTTCATACACCTGGTTATTTGACTGGGCGTTTACTTAAAAGCACGACACGTGCTTGAGTCATGGTGGTAGTTATTAAGGACCCATTTGGTAACGTTCTCGTTTCTTGTTTTTGTTTCTTCATTTTTAATAAAGAAAAATAGAATTTCATGACCCTAACACCTATACATTCAATAATAATAGACCTATATTCTTATTTATGTTTGGAAAAATTGGAAACAAGAACAAAAAAGGAGAAACTAGTTTTAGTTGTTCCCAAAAGTTCTACACAAATTTTGGGAGTGTTTCTAAAAAATGAGAAACAAGAAACATACATAGTTATTAAATGCTTAGATTTTTTAATAAAATTAGAAACAAGAAATAAAAAACGAGAATGTTACCAAACGGATCCTAAGCTATTGACTTATGTATAAAAAGGAGTTCTCTCTATCGTTGGTGAACAAAGTTGTATTATGAAAGCTCACTTGATATTGAATACTTCTCTCTCCCCTAATGTTCTAGAGTGGATGTAGACCATTGTTGTCGAACCACTATGAATCCGTGTCTTCTCTTCTCTTCCTTTACTTTTTCTTTCACTTCATCTTGTTATATAATAAATCAAAGTTCAGCAAATAAATTGTTACTTTCATAAAAGTTCAATGGACCAAAACTGATTTTTAACTTATTATTATATAAATATTAGTTTATTATATGAAATTAATTCATTTATATGGATTAAAATTACAAAGTCCAATTAAAATATCATAAACCTTTCTCATTCGTGGATAGTTGACATCCCACTCTCCTAATCTTAATGCTATATTAAAAAAAATAAAAATTCAAAAATATTATTAGGTTATTATATCAAAATTATACTCATTTTACTAACTAAACAACATTATATCATAAAAACATATAAAATTAATCTTAATTAATTTATTTTAATGTATATATTAAATAAAAATACATGTGCATCTCACTAGGTATAAAAATATATTTAAAATATAAGAAACCTTTCTTGTTGGTTGATAGTTGACATCTTAATGCTATATTAAAAAAAAAATCAAAGTTTCAAAAATATTATTACATTAGTTATATCAAAATTATATTCGTATTGCCAACTAAACAAGATTATATTATAAGAACATATAAAATTAGTCTTAATTAATTTTTTAATAAATATATTAAATAAAAAAAATACACGTGCATCTCACGTGGTATAATATATATATATATATATATATAAACTTTTCTCATTTGTTGATAGTTGACATCTCACTCTCCTAATTATAATGATATTTTAAAAAATTTAAAATTTCAAAATCACATTACTAACTAAATAAGATTATATTATACGAACATATAAAATTAATGTTAATTATTTTTTTTGGAAAAAATATGTTGAATAAAAAATACATGTGCAATGCACATGGTATATAAAAAAATATTTATATCTATATTTATACTTATATACAGAGACACTGAAAAATTTCTAGTACTATGGTAGTATGAAAAAAATTTCATACTACCTCCATTCATTGTTTGCCATGAAGGAAGTATTTAAGAATTGTGTGGGACCCATAAAATAAGATATTATATCATTAAATGTTTATTGAATGACGTGTCAAATATTGAATGGAGGGAGTATGTAATACGTAGTATTAGAAATTTTCTCATACAGACACATATATACCTATATATTTCATTATATATATATATATATATATATATATATATATTTATTTATTTATTTATTTATTTATTTATATTTATATATTGATATAAATTTATGTGACATAATAGTTAGTGAATTGGAAAAGAGAAAAGATCATCTAAGATAAGAAAATTTTGAAATTTCTTCAAATTTCTTAAAAATTTGGAGGAAGAATTTAAAAGTTTTCTTTATTAAGTGTTTTTTTTTTCAATACTAAATATTATGTCATATAAGTCTATCTTTACCAAATTTTAAGGATTAAATTACAAAATATTAAAATACAAGACTAAATTGAACCTCTACAATTATAAGAATGATTATATATATATATATATACCTTGAAATCCTCCACCTTTAAATCTTTTTTTTTAAAAAAAAAAAACTAAAAATTTTTGTTTTAAAAAAACCATTGACTAAGACATTTATTTAGTATTTAAAGATATTCCGTAAAGAATATAAAGTTCACTCATTAATGCATGCTAATCCAATAAATAAACAGAAATCTTTTTAAATTTAAAGTGCATGCTTATCTTTTATCTTTGTAAGAAAATTTAATAATAAAGATGTATATAATTTTCCTTCTTTCTTTTTTGTTTTTGAGAAGATAAAGATGTCATATTTAACTTAATAATAAATATGTTTATTTGATTAAAAGTTAGTATAAATTTAAAAACTTGATGCACTAAATAATGCCCTCAAAAGCCAAACTTTGTTGATCCTTATCTTTAGCAATTAGTACTAAAAAAAAAAATTATATCTTTAGCAATTATAGCCGGACAAATTATGATGTCATAGATAACTATTACGCCTTAATCGTTATATTATTATTATTATTTTGACAACATATAGGATGAAGAATTTTAACCTTAGACACCTTTTGATTGAAGGTTCAAATTTTATAGTAGTTGAACTACTGTCTTATTGACATCCATATAATTATTTAAGTTCAAGCTCAAATATATAAATATATATTAGATTTGTTTCAAAAAATAAATAAATATATATATATATTAGATCAATAATATCTCTATTATTAAGAACCATATATAACCTCCACTGTTCAAGAATAATTATGAATAAAAATCCAATGTCATCTTTCACTCGGTAATGAGATATTTATTTAAGCTTAGACAATCGAGTTTACACACAATTCTCATTAATTCAATGATAAAATTTATTATTTTTATTTGGCTAAATTATTAATAAATAAAAAAAAAACCATGAACTATGATGTTTGTTTAAAGAATATTCATGAATTTTAAAAAGTTTAAAGAATATCCTTAAACTTTTGAAAATGTTCAAAAATTCTCCTACCATTAAGTTTTAGATTAAAACGTTAAAGTTTCAGTTTTATTAAACTTCGAGATAATATGTTTATCTAATTCATAGGTAACATGTGGATTGAAGAGATATTGATGCATTAGAGACTTTGGGACTCATATTAGAGTTTCTCATAATTTTTTTTTTAGTACAGTTTCTCATAAGTTTTTTTTTAGTACAGTTTCTCATAATATCCTTTCATCAACATTTACTAAAAAATTGATAAACCATAGTGGGAATGTTATTCTTTTGATATTGCTTATTAAAAATGGTTTGAAATCAAAATGATAATTTTTTTCATGTTGCTTATTTGTGTTAAGAATTTTTGACCAATTAAAAATGCATTAGCTAAATAATATGTTAATATAACTTTTAATTAAAATAATAATGTTAAATAATATGTTAATATCATTTTTTATTAAAATAATAATGCGTGATAATAAATTCTAATGTATTGTATTACTATTTTATTTTATGTTATCTTAACGACTATTTAACATTACTAAATAATAAATAATTTACATAAACAAGAAGAAATATTAATAATATATATTTTTCTTCCTATTACCATTTATTGACATAAAATACTATTTAGTTTATTTTTATATTATTTAATAATAATTAATTCCATTTTAATAATTTTTTGACATTACAAATAATAATAATAATAATAATAATAATTGATATACAAGTTAGAAATATATGATAAAATTAATTCTGAAAGTTGAAGGATGGAAATAAGATTTAAATAAAAAATTAGCATGATTTTTTTTTATTAGAATAAAAATAATTGATGTTGCAGATGAAAAGTAAAATTTGTAATTTTAGTTAACAATTTGAAAAAAAAATTAAATTAATTAATAAAAAATCATGGGTCCCACATAATATATAGGATCCATGATGGATACAGAAAAATTTTTAGTACTACGGTACTACTTCCATTCAACATTTGACACGTCATTTAATGAGCATTTAATGATATAATATTTTATTCATCATTTTTAAATACTCTTTACCTGGCAAACAATAAATACTCTTAAATACTTCTTACATGACAAACAATAAATGAGAATTTTCCCTCATGGATACAGTGTAAAAGTTGTATTGGGATTAAAAACAGTTGTGGATTCCACGAAATTGGTGAAGAGAGGACAACATCAAGATTTCCATGTTTTTTGTTTTTGAAAATTAAGCTTATCAGCCCTATTTTTACTTTCTTTGTTTATTATTAACATCATTTCCTTGGTTTTCAAAAACCAAGTCAAATTTTGAAAAAAAAAAAAAAAAAACTCAAAATTTTGTTTGTTTTTTTTTTTTTTTGGAATTTGGTTACGAACATAAATGTCTTCTTCACAAAAAAATGAAAACTATGGTAAGAAGATTGAAAGAAAATAATCACAATTTTAAAAAACGAAATGATTATCATCGTTTTCATTTCTTTATATTATTATTATTTGTTTACTAAATTATATTAAAAAAAAAAAACCCCTAGACTATTGGGATTGTTTAAAAAATGTCCCTGAACTTTGAAAAATGTTTCAAAAATACCTTTGCCATTAATCTTGTATGAAAATAGTTAAAGTTTCGGTTTAAAAAATACTCTTAAACTTAAAAAAAAAAAATTTCAAAAATACCCCTATTGAAAAATGTTTTTTTCTTTTACATAGGTGGAAGTACGTGTGTATAAGCTTAATTTTCAAAAACCAAAAACCAAAAATCAAATGGTTATCAAACCGATCCACAATATAATTTTAGTAAAAAGAGTAATGGAAAGAAAACAGGTAAAAATGAAACTGAAACCGTCCAACGGAAAAATATTTTAGAAGGTTTTTGACTCAAAAAAGCATAAGAGATGATGTTGTTTTACAGACAAGCATAGTTATGTTATCTAAACCCGTCCGTCGAAGCCACGACGGCGCACGCAAGAAAGATATATTCTAAAACCACTGTAAACTAAACGTATAATTGGAATTAATTATCAACTTGAAAGAAGAGAAATTGAAATTGTATAATTGGAATATTAGTGGAGCAGCCAGCAAAGTTGGATCAGCTTTTTTCATCCACCCAGGTCCCATCTAATATATTATTACATATTATTATAATACACAAAATCCCACTCAAATTCTAAGCCCCCAAACACTCTATAAAAAGGGATACCAATTTCAAGCCTTTTGGATTATTATTCCAACAACCATTTAATTTCCTCCAGCTTTCTGAGTACTGTCCCATTGCCTAAACCAAAAGGTTAGAACAAAACTTTCATTTTTCTCTTTTCCTCTTTCTATTGAAATTATCTTCTATATATGTATGTTCTCTTTATCTTTTTATGCAACTCCATCGTACGTATAGGTTGACTCGTTGTTTTTCTAGCTTCTCTCGTGTTCAAATTTGAGAAAATTTTGTTTGTTTTTGGTTCATGAAATTTTGCTGACGTTTTGTGTATTGAGAAGTTACAACGTTGAAAGCTTGGTAGCGCTTATACTTTTATGTTAGTTTTATTTTTTATTTTATTTTTGTGCAGTGTTGAGATTACTTTCAATTATTGAAGGACCACTCCTATTAAAGTGTCAAAGTTTGGTGGGGTGGCTTTAATTTTGATTGAAGAAATATTGCAAATTACAACTTTGTCTTGGTTATCCATTTCTCAAGTAAGAAAATCTGCCACATCATTTTTTTTTAGTAATTTTTTTTGTTTGTTTGAGTTCAACAACATTTGAAGATGGTGGATTTGAACATCCGACCTTTTGATCGAAGTATATTGTCAATTAACCGTTGAGCTATGCTTACTTTGACACATACATTTAGTATATGGACTATTTCTTTTTTTAATTTCTATTTTTGAAAAACGTTCCTAAAATGATATATACATTTTGGGAAAAAAAAAATTGGTTTTTCAGGAAACATTTGGTACCAGTGATGTTTCTTATTTCTAATTTATTATTTTTTCAATTTTCTTTTTACAGGCAAAATATGATGTTTGGTTTGGTTCGCTATTCATTTTATTTGTCATGTTTTAAAAATAGTAAATGCAAAAGAGCAGCAAGAACTTATTTGGTGTTCTTGTTTTCAAAAATAATTTTTAAAAAGAACGCTCATATCTGAAAATAACAAAATAACGTTTTCTCTGTTTTAAATTATCATTTTCTTTGTTTTTCTTACACAATTCAAAAAATTTTGAAAACAAAATAATCTATATTTTTAAAATATTGAATAATGTTAATAGAAGTTTTCAGTAAAAAGATATAATTAAAATATATTTATTTAAATTTGATTATTTTTTAAAAAGAATAATTATAATTAAATTTTATAAAACAAATTCAAAATAATAATATTTGTTTGGTAAAGACATGCTTTGATCTAGTTTGTAAAATAGAACTTCATTGATTTTTTTTTTCAAATAAAGAAAAACTTACCTCTCATTGTTTTTAAATTCATTACATAACACAGTTTTCAAATTCCAAATTCAAATTTTTAATTTTTATTTTGTAAAAACAACATATATATTTTAAAATATAGCAACGATGAGAAATTCGTTTTTTTTTCCAGATGAATTATTCATTTTCAAAAACAAAATTTTCAGGTAAAACATCTAAATTGGTTAAGTCATTGTTTGGTTTTCTTGTTTCTCCTCTCTCTCTCTCTCTCAATAATATATCTCTCTCTTTTTCTTTTTTATAAGAAAAAGTCAAAATTATTTATCACTTTTGGAAATAAAAATATATTGTTTAAATATCATATTCATGTAAAACATAGATTTTTAATTTAAATTTTGAGAGTATTAACAAGGAAAGGTAACCAAAAATATTTGTTTTTTTTTTTAAAAAAGAAACAAAATCCAATAAGAAAACACAATTTTTTTTTCTTTCATCCCATTAGGAAAAAAAATAATAAAATAAGAAACGAGAAACGAGAACATGATGAATTCTTATCTTCAGTTATTAGTTTCCTAGTTTTTTTTTTATAAAAAAATTGGAAATATTATCTTATCTCTTTCTTACTCATAAAATGCATACCAAATATATATATAAAAAAAACAAATCATAGTTATCAAACAACTTTCGGTTCCTCTTTTGTTTCGAAACAATATCAAACAAGCATAAATGACCGAGTGCTTTTCTTTTCTAAAACGATCTTCATGATAATACAGTTGACAAAGATGGTGAATAGAAAAGTAGATCTACGATCCGACACCGTGACAAAACCGACCGAGGCAATGCGAGCGGCAATGACGATTGCCGAGGTAGACGACGATGTATTGGGCAATGACCCTATGGCCCTCAAGTTAGAAACAGAGATGGCAAAGATGATGGGAAAAGAAGCAGCCCTATTTGTTCCATCAGGCACAATGGGAAATCTCATAAGTGTTCTTGTACATTGTGAGATTAGAGGGAGTGAAGTGATTCTTGGAGACAATTCCCATATCCACATCTATGAAAATGGAGGCATTGCAACCATTGGAGGAGTCCATTCAAGAACACTCAAGAACAAAGCTGATGGGACAATGGACATTGATTTGATTGAAGCTGCCATAAGAGATCCAAAGGTGGAGCTTTTATTCCCAACAACAAGGCTCATTTGTCTTGAGAATACACATGCAAAGTAAGACTAATCGATTTAAATCTTATTTTAGTTCTTCAACTTTTAAATATTATATTTAAGACAGTCTTTAGAATACTGGTGAATTCTTGGTTTATTTTGTTTTGGTGTTTTCAAATGTTGTAATCCTGTTGAATTTTTATGTCCTGCTTTATTTATCTCTAATTTTTTTCATAAAAAATGTAAATAATTTGTCTTTGTCATAGTTGATATTATATATACTTTTTATTTGTGTGATGGTTATATGCATTAAATAAGTATTTGAAGCACTTATAATATTGTTGGAATAATGATTAAAGATTTTTAGTAAATTACTAATGAAAAATTAATGAAAAGTACTTTTCACACAAAATTTTGTGGAAGAGGAGATTAAAATAGAATATTTTTAAAGTTTAATTAAGAATCCAAACATAATAGAGTATAAAATTTTATAGAAAAAAAAAAGATGTGGCACATACAATAACGACCTAATTGGTCTTTTTTTTCTTTCAACAAGAGCATAACTCAATTGGCATAATGTTGTACTGATAACCACAAAGTTTGTGGTTCAAATCTCCCTACCTCATATTGTAAAAAATAATTGGTTTTTTTTTTTTTTTTTTTTTTTTTTTTTTTTTTTTTTTTTTTTTGAATTCAAGTTTCCATTTGATATCTGCATATATTAGACATTTATTTTCTTTTCTCCAAAAAAAAGAAAAAAAGAAAGAAGAATTTCTTGTGAAGTTCATGAGTATCTTTTAATTTGCTTGAAAGAAAAGTTGGTAAATATGCATCTAATAAGTGAAAACTTGTTGGAAATGTAGTTCTGGTGGCAAATGTCTTTCTGTAGAATATATTGACAAAGTTGGAGAGTTAGCCAAGAAGCATGGTCTCAAACTTCACATCGATGGTGCTCGTATTTTCAATGCCTCAGTGGTGCGTATATTCTTTAAGTATACGTACTCGTTTAAACTTTTGAATTGAATGGTCGTTTGATCATATAGAAGAGATTTTAAATTATCATGTAATTTGTTTCTAGGCAATTGGTGTTCCAGTGGATCGATTAGTACAAGCTGCTGATTCAGTATCGGTATGTTGCTCTCTAAATTTTATCTATCTAAAAATATGTTTCAATTAACTCTTCTTAATTGCAAATTAAAAAAAAAAATTATGCTTAATTATGCATGTGTCTTGATGTTTGATTCAGGTATGCCTATCAAAAGGCTTGGGTGCACCAGTTGGATCAGTTATTGTTGGTTCCAAAAACTTTATTTCCAAGGTAGGTATTTTGAATTTTTTAGTGATATTAGGGTCCGTTTAGAATACATTTTAATTTAAATGTTTTTCAAGAATGCATTTTTTAAAAAACATTTTGTACAAAAACTTTTTAGAATTTAAACACTCATACGTTTGGTTGCATTTTCCTTATAGGTGTTTTTATACACAAGTTATTGTATACTAATGACTATTTTCAAAAAAGTTGGTTTCAAGTGTTTCTCTCAAAATGATTTATTTATTAATCTCATTTTCTAATAAGTCCTTTTTAGTGATTGCCAAACACTATAAATTTTTTCAAAATGATTTATTTTCAAAATCAATCACTTAAAAAGTTAAATCAAACACACCCTTAGTGTGGGTGAAAGTGTTTAGGATCCCCATTGAAAAGATAAGTGGAAACCTCACAATTTATAAAATGTATGAGTTACACGTCTCATTCCTAATTGATTTTGAGATGGAACTCTGTGTTATCTAATAGAAAGGGTATAAAATGGATTTCAATTTTCTTGTTTGAATTCTACACGCGGAATGTTAACATTTATTGGACATTTTCATTGAAATTGTTAACTAATAATTTTTTTTTTTTTTTTTTCAAAAAAGTTTTCAATATTTGTGCAATTTTTACTCTAGGTTCAATTTCTCGCTAAGTCTAACAAATAATAATAAAAATTAAGTTCGGTTACAAAATCGACAACAAAATAAAATTTTAAAAACTCACAAATGCAATGCAACACTCATGAAAAAATCTTCATAAATTTTGTACTAGACATTAGAATATTTTCGTCAAATGATTTTTCAAATGAAAATCTATCAAAGAGTAAAAATTACAACACTTATCAAAGTTCAAATTGATTTGAATTTTGATATTTTATCCCATTTTAATTAGTAAAAAAAACAAAAACCACTTTTTACATAAGATTTCTTTATGTTATTCCTATGTATCAGGCTAGAAGGGTTAGAAAAACATTGGGTGGTGGAATGAGACAAGTGGGGATCCTTTGTGCAGCTGCACTTGTTGCAATTAAAGACAATGTTCAAAAACTTGCAGCTGATCATGACAAAGCCAAATTACTAGCTAGTAAAATAATCACTCTTTAGTCTTTACTATTTCTTATCTACATTTTCAATTATTTCTTTTTTTTTTTTTCCTTATTTCTTGTGGGATTGATTGATCAGATGGATTATATCAAATCAAAGGATTAAAGGTTGATCCAAAATCAGTTGAGACAAATATTGTGAGTATCTTTAATTATTAAAATTTTAGAATTTCTTAAAAGTGGATTTTTTTTCTATTTAAAAATAAATTTCTATTTTATTTTAATTATGTTATTGAACCCCATGTCAAAATATATTGAGAATTCACAAAATTATATCTTTAAAGTGTTTTGGCAGTCCTTCTAGAATTTTAGTATTATATAAAAGCAATTAAAAAGTGCCAATGAAAAATTATTTTGGTATGTTTCTTCATAATTTTGATGAACCCTAAACTTAAATAAATATTCTTTCTACTTCTGCTTGATAAAACCCTCTAACCAATTTTTACTTTTTTCTAAAAACACTTAATATTACTTGAAATGTAAATTTAGAGTCAATATTTTTTTGGTTATGTCAAAAAAAAAAAAAAAAAAACAAAAAATCCTCTCAAACTAAACCTTATAAAGAACCTTGGTTCTTAAACTTTTAAATCATACAACTTGGTCAATTATAAGTATTTTGAAGTCACAATAAATAAATTACATGTTTATTTACTTAAATCAATATAGTTGGATCCTATATTATGTTTTAGGTATTTATATGAATAGTATATAATATAGTTATATAAATATGTACTTAGATATATATGGCATGTGACAATTTTTAAATACTTATTAACTTTAGGTTAATTAGTGAATTATTTAGTAATTATTTTTTCTGCTATGACTAGATATTTTTTGAGATTGAAGAAGACTCAAAAATCTCAGCAGAATTACTATGTAAAAGCTTGGAGGAACGTGGCATTCTTTTGATGCAAGAAAGCTCATCAAGGTCTACTCTAAAATCCCAACAATATGTTTTATAATTTTTATGGAATAACGTTTGAAAAAGTATTTGTTGAACATAATTAATTTTTATATAAGCACCTTAAAAAAAATTAATAATTTAAAATGTGTTTAGCTTAATTTTTGGAATGATAAGTGTTTTTTTTTTTGAGGAATATTCATAAATAAAGGGAAGTTTAAAAGATTGGATTAATTTAAAATCTATTTTGAAAAAATATTTGAGACATAGATTATATCTAAATGTCTGTAGAGTGATTAACCAATGAAATATGTGGTAAGAAAAAAAAATATGTGTAATTAATAGAATAACCTTTGAATTTAGTGAAAAAAAAATGTTTTTAAAACAGTTTTTAACAGTGGTAAAATATATAAAAAAATGTATTGAAAATATATTTAAAAATAGTGATTAAACTATGAAAGAAAATTAGTAAATTTGAAAAATTTAGACCTCGTTTGATAATTCATTTGGTTTTTTATTTTTGGTTTTTGAAAATTTTGCTTGTTTTCTCTTAATTAAATTCCCTACCATGACTTTCATCCTTGTTAAGGATCCATTTGAATTCCTAGCCAAATTTTAAAAACAAAAACAAGTTTTTGAAAACTACTTTTTTTTTTTTCAAAATTGGACTTGGTTTTTGAAAACAAGGAAGAAGATTGATACTAAAACAAAGAAACTTATAGGTGGAAGTAGGTGTGTATAAGCTTAATTTTCAAAAACCAAAAACCAAAAACAAAAAACAAAAAACTAAATGGTTATCAAACCGGGCCTTAGTGTTTTTAAGTGGGGAAAAAAATCCTATAAGCATCTTGGAAAGAAGCACTACCTAAATTGTTCCACTTACTCTTTAACGGTAAAGATACTTTTGAACGTTTCAAAGGTATTTTTTAAACTTTTTTAAAGTTCATGGATATTATTAACAAAAAGAGGTATTTTCTATAATTTAGCCTTTAAAAAACAACGTGTCGTGACTGGATTAGAAAACGGAAAAAAAAATGCTAGTAAATAAACATGATTTTTAAAAATGGATAATCAAAACCAAATACAATCCTAAACAAACCCAGATCACTTTAACAAATTAAAAATTTAGAGACCTAAACAGATAAATTATCGGAGTCTAAAAATGTGTTAGTAACATATTCAATTCGTTCTCGTATTTATTTTTGTATAATTTTTAAAACGAACAAAACTTTTGCAGGATTAGAATTGTTCTTCATCATCAAATATCAACAAGTGATGTGCAATACACTTTAAATTGCATTGAGGTGATGATCAATATTAATCACTATTTGTTGCTTAAATTATCCTTATTTAAACTTAATTATGTATATCTTACAAACATCCTCTCCATTTTGGCCTTTTGCAGCAACTTCTATGTGGAACTCCACTTCAAAATGGCAACTAATCACAACTCTCTCTAAGATAGACTGAAACTTACTATCATTTGTGCAGCAAAATGTTGATTTTTAATCTTCATGCATGCCCATATCATTTGATCTTGTTATAAACTTATCACACATTTTAATCTCTGTATATGCTATAAAGCTAAATGTATACTTTTGTTCTACTCCGTCATTTTTCAATTTTGTTTCGAATCTATCAAAAGTTTCAAATTTTTCTATGACTTGATATTGTCGAAGATCTCACATTAAAAAGATAAGTGGAGACTTCACAATTTATAAGATAAATGGGTTACTTCACTCGTTGACAATTGGTTTTGAGGTGGAACCTTGATCCATGTAATCTAATATGATATCAAGCCCATGAAACACAAATGAGTGTTTGGTCCAATAAAAAAAAAGAATTGGGATCCGATCTAAGAATGGTGAACCCAAAGAGTTACCATATTTACTACATTCATTGTCCAATTGGTTTTGAGATGGAACCTCACCTAATCTAATAGGTATAATGGTAAAGATATTAATAACCACATTTAAAAATTATAAGTTCTATTATAACCCTTATGGTCAAATGGTGATACTTAAAAAAAGGGGAAAAAAGTAGTTTCAAATTTGTCGTGGGTTTCAATTATATCATCAAAAAGTTGTTACTATGCCATTGAATTATTGAATTCATTGATAAAGTAATTAAGTGATTTCAAGAAGTCATAATTATTTCATATTTTAATTTAATTGGTTGGATGGTTTTCTTTAATAAAATCGAAAATTTATCTACTTTGAGTTGTACTCAAAGAATGGATCACATTGGGTGGTTTTATATAGAAAATGGAATTATTAAATCGAAAATCCGTTTACACCAAAAACTCGAGAGCGCTAGGACTGGACTTCATGGGTCAACCCATCACAACAAAAGGAGGAAGGCATCCCATGACCTGCCAGCAAGCCACCTAGGCCTTGACCCATTGCCAAGGCCGAGGATATGGTCGATCTCGGCTCAATGAATACTCTTTTGTTATTAAATCGAAAAATTATAGGTACATAACGCTACCTATAATTTTTGCATATTCAGATTGAAAGACATTATCTCTTTTGTTTTTCCTAAGTTTCACACTAGCATCATAAGGTGTTCTTACAGGTATATCATCAAAACAATCAAATCTCTGTAGCATCTTTTCAACATAGTGTGATTGACTCAATGAATACTCATTTTTCGGTTTTTCTCAATTTAACACCAAGTATCACATCAACCTCGCCTAAATCTTTCATCTCAAAGTGTGAGGACAAGAATAACTTGGTATCATTAATTACGTCTAAGTTTGTATCGAAAATAAGTATATCATCAACATACAGGGAAATAATCACATAATGAACACCAAACAATTTCGAGTAAACACATGTGTCA
Source organism: Luffa acutangula (assembly GCA_036850905.1). Lineage (NCBI taxonomy): Eukaryota > Viridiplantae > Streptophyta > Magnoliopsida > Cucurbitales > Cucurbitaceae > Luffa > Luffa acutangula. Next base: position 23,864,680 of record CM072089.1, on the reverse strand, counting down.
GAAGAATTCACCCTAAACCCATTGTTTACTAAGGTATTATTAAATTTCTCATACCATTGTTTGGGGGTTTGTTTAAGACCATAAAAAGATTTTTTAAGCTGACATACCTTGTTTTCTTGACCAACAATTATAAAGCCTTCAGGTTGTGTCATATATGTCTCATCTTCTAAATCTCCATTGAGAAATGTTGTTTTCACATCCATCTGATGTATTAACAGCCCACGGATAGCTGAAAGAGCGATCAGACATCTAATTGTAGCTATTTTAGTTATAGGAGAAAAAGTGTCAAAGTAATCAATACCTTATTTTTGCGAATAGCCTACGACCACTAATCTAGCTTTGAATTTTTCAATTAAGCCATCTGGTCTAATTTTCTTTTTAAAAATCCATTTACACCTAATAGGTTTATTTCCCTTAGGTAAATCTACCAAGTTCCACGTTTGATTCATAATTAAAAAATCCAGTTCACTTTTAATTGCCTCCTTCTAGAAACTGGAATCTACTGATTTTAAAGTCTCTTGGTAGGTTTTAGGATCCTCATCTATTAGATACATGCATACAAATTGATCGTCTATTTTATCTGAGTTTTCAACAAGAAAAACAGTTAAAAAATCCGATCTAAAATCTTTCTCAGTTCTCTTCCTCTTACTTCTCATAGGTTCAAATTCATGCATAATATCAGAAGTAGATGGAGGACAAAAAAATACCTGACCAAATCGTGAGATATTATCTGACTCATTAACTGTCTTAATCATAGGCAAAATGTGTTAAAAAAAATTCAACATCTCTATATTCACAGATTAAATTATCGTCTAAATACATAAACTTATATGCAGCGCTATTATGAGCATACCCAATAAACACACAATCAAAGATTTTAGATCCTACCGTTGGTTTCTTGAATACCGGATATGCAACTTTAGCTAGGCACCCCCATACCTTCAATAGCTCAAGCTCGATGAATATTCTTTCTAGAGCTCTATGGTGTCTTATCCAATTTTTTTGTGAGGAACCCTGTTAAGAATGAAACAAGCAGAAAACACAGCTTCTCCCCACATCCTATTAGGCAATCCAGAACTTAGTAACATAGCATTCATCATTTCCTTTAATGATCTATTCTTACGTTCAGCTATGACATTTTGTTGAAAGAAATATGGTGCAGTACTTGTGACGGGCGGTGTGTTGTGACATTGCTCGAGTGCAAGTATACACTATCAAGTAATAAAGTGGAAAGTATTTTGGATATCGTACCCAAGGGAGATGGTGACTAGCTAAGTTAACACACGATTTTGTAAAATATGAACCTCCTCTAATTTTGAGGGCACGATTGGTAACCAAGAAAAATAGTTTGATTGGGGTTTGGTTTTAAGACAAAAACAAAGAAACAAATAAATAAAAACAGATAAAAACTTATGAGATAAAAAGGGAAATTAAAATAGTTTCAACCTTGAGCATTAGATTACCCATACTTATGCGCCAGCAATCCACTCAGGCATTGCAAACGACTGAGAAACACTATCAATGTTGTTGACATAGACATGGTGCAGATAGCATATCCCAGTTGCGCCCGCAATTACCCTGACAACCAGATTGTGAGTTAAGTTCAACTCCTGTTCAGCTCCGCTGTAGGTGCCTTTAGAAGACTAAGCCAACTAGACATCTATTTCTAGGGCTAGTTGAAACTTAGATAAATAATACTCACGACTCTTAAAACCCTAGTGGTTCTAGTTCTATTTCTAGGATGCAAGAAGTCAAAATCCTATTTCTAGGATCTTTTCCACTATTGTTTTGGAAACCCACGCCTTTAACTCCGACCTTTCGGCCATCAGTTAAATGCAAACTATGCTAACCTAAGTGATCAGTTTAAGATAACATTTAAACCATAATTTCAACAAAAACAAACAATATGCTAGAGGGAGCAAAGTTTCTTTTGCACAAGCGGAGCTTTCTTCTATTCAAGGAATCCACATATTTGAACCCCTAAATAGAAGCTTAGCTCATGATTGAAAGTAAATTTCAAAATATAAAGAAAAGCAAACTCGACATGGAGAAAAGATAAATGAAATTAATATTAAAGAATGGGTTGAGTACAGAAGATTAACTTACAATTGAAAGTAAATGATAAGCAAATACAAAAGGGAGTTATTTGTACCTTATTCTGTGATGATTTATATGTTTTTTGTGCCAAATGGGTGTGTTATTAGATGAATATAATACGTTTCAACCTAATTATAAGAATTGATGCTTTAGAAGTTCTTTTGCAAAGAAATTGATGCTGATCAGATTAAGGGAGCAAAATCCATGTGAAGGGATTAAAGCCCTAGCGCAGCGGAAACATACAGAACCATTAACTCCATTTTAATTTAAAATCAAAATACCAGTACGTTGGGAAAAGTTACATCAATTTAAACAGGTTTAAACATGCTGGAAAACACCCATAAAGCATGCTGAATAAGGACAAAATTAACTAGATCTCATCTATAATGGATCCTAATGATCCAAGAGTTCAAGAAACCTTACTGTAAAGATGTTCTTGACAAAAAATCGCCTTTTCCCTCGCGTATTAGCAGAAAAACAGCAACCTACGAACTTCGATCTCGCTGATTTTGGAAGGACACCACCACCAATCTTCACCAATATTCTCACAAGGAATTTTGCGTCGTTGCTTGTGGGAACAAGGAAACTTCAGTAGGGATTTCTTTTCTGTTCTCTAGAGAGAATTTGCACCAGAATGCTCTGATAGAGAGGAAGCCTTTTTGCGTGAATGAGAGTGAGAGTAAGTGAGATTCTGCAATCCCAGCCCTAGCAATATAACGCTCACGCAAAAGTCCCCTTAAAATTCTCTCAACCATGCAGCATTATAGGTTAGTGGGGAAGACTCCATCAGTTTTAATAACTGATTAACCAATTAAATTAAACTAATAATTGAATTATTAATTAATTTAATTGAAATCAAATTAACATTTAATTTGACCACTTTATATAAAACAATTTTACATAAAATGAACCACATAACCTATAGTTTTAATGCAGTTTAATTAAATCAAATTTAATTAGACTAAATTAAAACAATAATCAATTAATTCTACAATTAATTCTTTATAATTAAATATCACATATTTAATTATATTCCTCTCTCAAATAAACTATGGTATTAATATACATCTAATGCACATTAATTATAACCTATAGTTTTAATATGAATCAAAATCATATTATGTTGCAATATTCGAACTCATTCGAATATTTAATTATCCCATAGAAATTTACCTCAACGCCCTTAGTGAGCTACCGGTGGGACCTAATGGACCTACAGATCAGAAGCTCCAACGATATGAGACTAATTGGCTAAACTCATTAACCAAGTTAATCAATATTCGTTAACTGTGGTTCACTCCACTAAAGAACCACAGCTGCACTCTTCTCACTGTAGATATATTTCTGTGTCCACGGATATCGACCGTCAATAGCAAGTTAACCCTTCACGTGTGTTCGTACCCCAGCTAGGTCAAATTACCGTTTTACCCCTGGGCTACCTCTTGGTCCTTAAGTACCAGTGCTCCTCTAATGAACAACCTGTTTGTGGTCCAACCAACAAACAGAAATCCCTCTCGTGTCATAAAGAGGGCAGGGCCCTTTTTTCAAGACCTGGAGACACCACTTAAGGGAACACACCTCTACTTACCCTAATATCAGAAAGGAGTGAATTCCATCTTGTAAGACTACGTTCCCAGCTCCCCACTCAGTCTTGTCCCCAAAATGGTAGGCTTATTGAGTCGGCGAACAGGCCACTCTCACTCGTACAAATCAAAGGAAAATCCCTCATGGACAGGAGTCCATAATCCACTCAGGATTAAGGCCAAGTTGCCTAGGTCATCCTAGTGAAATAGAAACCGAGCTAACTAACGGTGTTACAGTTAGTGGTAAACTATTTTGCGGTCCGGTCTTTGTGCAAACTCATTGCACAGGATACCCCCACTCGCATGTCAACTACATGAACGCGTTGGATCACTATGTTTGTATCAATATACAAAGCGGGCTGTATCCATAGTGTCACCAAGACAAGGTACCCGACCTTATCCCTATACTACAGACCCTTTAGGCTAAAACTTGAACATTGATCCCCGTATGTCCCTACATACTAGTTAAGCCTCATTCTATTAGCCTTGGATGTTTAGTTTATTGGATTAGGGTTATTAAGACAAGATATAATACAAACATTGAATAATACATCACTTTATTAATGTTCGGTCAAATGTACATTTACTATCTACGAGTTTTAGGGCATAAAACCCAACACCATGATCCTGCAAAGCTGTGAGCAAAACTGGCCACGTGAGTTGCACGTGATTCATTAATGAGGTGGTGTTTCCAGCATTGATCTCGAATTTAGGAGGCTTGGAGAGAGTTCCATGTGTCATGCATATTTGACCTAATTAGGTTTGACTTCACTCTATAAAAGGGAGTAGTCGTCTCAAGTCAAAGGATTCCAAATTAATTCCATCTTTTGGAGGCCGAATAGAGTCAAGATCGATTGGAGACCTTAGAAGACCATTTTCTATGGGTTTCCTCAAGGAGGATTATTCTTTCTTGTAGAGTTTGTAGTTATGGATGTGCTTAATCAGATTGTAGCGTGTGTTCTTTCTATTTTCATGAACTAATTTATTTTAGGCATTGGTTGAGAATAATGTAATTGTGATTTCTTTATAATCTAGCAATTCTTATTGATCTTTGAGCATCTCGATTACTTGTTGTTCTTAATTCTATTTTGTGCCCGCCTAACCAGCTTGTATGGATATCTTATCTTAGTTTTAGGGATGATTTAAGAGTCGTGTGGCTCGTAATCAAATTAGACCTTTGTAGTTGGTGGACGCCAGCAATTGAGCTAGGGATAACCAATTGTCTAATGCTTGATCGGTAGTACTTCGTTGGAGTTGAAACCTAATCAATAGAATTGTTGGATCATCTTTTTAACAATTACAGAAGTCTTAACCAATGCCTATTTCCAATGTATTTTCTTTATTCGTTTACATTTATGCTATATCATTTCTTTTGTCCCAGCATTTTTAAAACTCAATCAATTTATCAACCTTGAAATCACTAAAGACTAAAACAAAATAGGTAAAGTGAGACTATTCAAGACCTCGTGGATACGATAAAATACTTATTACATGCTGTAGATTATGTGCACTTGCATAGTGTTTTGGAGTTAATTTATCTCATATTTTTAACCACTCCAAAAGGCAACAGAAGGCCTTGGAAGGTAAGAATCCGCCATCTTCAGAGATTTGATGCCAGATTGGGGATTTTCGAATGATTCTGTGAAGATCTCGCGAATCTTTGTATTATGTTGGAAAGCCCAGTTGCGGCCACATCTCAGGCGCATTTTCCACTGTGTTCTGCTACAACAATTTTGTCTTCAGCATGAGGCTTTTTTGCTTATATGGCTTTGTGGGCGCATCTTGATCGCATTCCTCACATCCTCAGGTTCAGATGCAGGGCAATATTTCAGCTTTTAACTACTTTTGCTCTACTACCTTTAATCTCTTCTTGCAGGCGCATCCTCCTCACAAAGACTTCCACACAAAAACATTTCTTGGATAAATTCTTTACAAAAATAATCTCTTTTTGTTCAATTTAAGCTTAAATTCTATAATTCTAAGATTTTCTTTATGGTTCTACAACTTTTGCAAAAATAACTTAAAACAATATGAATTTAAACCCAAAGTCTTCGCTTTCCAAACAATTACCAAAGCTTTTAAGACTAAATAACGCACATAAATGAGCGTTATCAGGTACTCTCATGGATAATACCATTTAGTTCACAAAACTTCTTGAGAGACTTATCACTGTATTCACCTCCCTTATTGGATCTTAACCTTTTAATCTTTTATCTAGTTGGTTTTCTACTTCTGCTTTGTATTTTCTAAACATGCTACTAGCTTCATCTTTTGATTTCAGAAGATATATTTTCGTGTATCTAGAGAAGTCATCGACAAAAGATAAATAATTGTTTTTGCTACCTTTGCTAGTAGTGTTTTTGAAATCAGCTAGATCAGAGTGAATTAATTCAAGCAGTTTATTCACATGACCTAGTCTACCATGCCACATATCAACAGATTCAACAATATAAGCAGAGCGAGACGTACTTGCATTCGTTTCAACATGAATAGAGACATTATTTGAAACAAAAAGGTCATCGGCTAAATACCCCTTACCAACAAAGTCACCATTTTTAGTGATGACAACCTTGTCAGCTTCAAACACAATTCTAAGTCCTGCCATGCTCAATAGACTTCCAGACACCAAATTACTACACAATGAAGGAACATACAACACATCATTCATAGATAAGGTTTTTCCAGAAGTAAGTTTCAAGAGAACCTTCCCTTTCCCAAGTACTTCAGTAGTGGCTGAACTCCCCATGTATACGCATTCGCCGTCAACAGTGTCCTGGAACTCGTGGACCAGGCTTTGGTTTGAGCAGAAGTGTCTTGAGGCACTAGTGTCAAGAATCAAGTCTCATTTATTTTCCAACAAGTTAGCCTCCACCACCACTGCAACAATGATGTCGTCTGCTTCAACAACGTTGGCTTGTGCACCAACAGGCTTCCGATCTGGTTTCCCTTTCCTCTGGTTGCACTGATAGGATTTGTGCCCTTGGTTTTCTGCAGACATAATAGATCAGCTTGGACTTCTCATTCTCTATTTTCCCGCTAGGAGACTTGAATTGATGGTTCTTCTTCTGCGAGGATTTGTCTTTATTTTTATTTTTAAACCTGTCTTTTGATGTAGGACATTGCGATAGTCACTCCATAAAGAAGGAAATTTCTCGAGTAGGACATTCGCCTGAAGAATCTCGCACATCTTCATACCCTCGGTCAAAATGTTTGCCACCAGATTCTCGTACTCATGGACCTGGTCCATCACTGGTTTGTTATTCACCATTTGGAACTACAACCACTTACCGACCACGCACTTGTTTTCTCTACGTCATCGCCACCATATCTGGACTCTAGAGTGTCCTAAATTACCTCAGATTACTTGTGAATAAAAAATAAGTTGAATAGCGAGTCATTCATGTGATTGAGGTGATGACCGCGAACCGTCTTATTGTCTTTTTCGAATTTTTCTAAATCAATGTCAACACTGCCCTTTGATTTTTGAGGAACTGTTTGAACCTCCTTAGAATTGTGTGGATCAGGCTAGACCTCCTTAGACTTTTCTAGACTAGTGGTAGGTGTTGCTCTTGATTTCTTCACATAATCGGTGGTGAGAATGTAGTCAACCTCTAGTTGTTCGAAGAAAATGAGCAGGTTTTTAGACCAACGACGGTAGTTAGAACCATCAAGTGGTTCTAGCTTGGACAGATATGGAAGAACCTTCATTGATTTAATTTACATCTTGAAAATTGCTTTCAACTTGTAGGAAGAAAATAAAAACAATTGTTGTGCCATGGATGAGACCACTGCCTTGAAAGAAATTTCGAACCGACCACAATGCTAAATCATCTACACCGGTTGCTCCCCAAGGTTAACACAGCACCCTTCTCGTTCGTTCACTTGAGAGAGAAATATTTGGAATCAAGAAGAAATGTAATCAGATTGAATTGAGTGATCTGAAACTCTGCTCAGGCAAGTATTTATAGGAAAGTGTCCATAACCGAAAGAAACCAATCAACAGGGGATGTGTGCCACGTGTCCTCACGGTAAGGATGGATCGAGTGCCACGTGTCCAACAATCAACAGTTGACTTGGTTGGCACGGAACAGACAGACGACTTGAGTGAAAGTATAAGAACTAAAATGGATAAAAAGAAAATGAACATACCAAAACCATCACTATTTAAGAGACCAAAACCATCACTATTTAAAATACAAAGACCAAAAGGAACATTTGAAAAGTTTAAAGACTAAAATGGACTAAAGTGAAAGTATAGGAACTAAAATGGACGTTTCAAAAGTAAAATGATCAAAGTGAACATAGACTAAAATATTTAAGTCTAGATGCATAATTCAACTATTGCATGAAAATTTTGCTAGGTAATTTATTGTGTAATAGTTTATTGGGAAAAATACACTTTTAGTCCCTAAGGTTTGGGTTAGATTTCATTTTGGTCCCTGAGTTTTCAAACTCAACAATTTAGTCCCTGAGGTTTGATTTTAGTGTCATTTTGATCCCTCCATCCAATTTTCAGTTAATAATTAATGGATTGCTGACGTGGCAAAAATTTTTTATTAAACAAATTGTTTTTTAAGTTTTTTTAAAATATAAATATAATAAAATAATAAAAATTTTATTATTTTTAAATTTTTATTATTTCTTTCTCCCTCCCCTTTTTTCATCTTCTTCTTCCTTCTTATTCTTCTTCATCATCAACAACTTCGCCCGCCGACCACCAGTACTGCCGGCGAACTAGTTTTCTTTTTTTTTTTTAATTTCTCTGTAGACTCACGCTCGTCGTTGTCGTCTTCTTCTCCACGACCTACGCTCGTCGTCTTCTTTTTCTCCACGACCCACACTCATCGTCTTCTTCTTCACGATCTCTATAGTACTGAAACAACAAGACCCCCGCCCTAGATCTGTTCGTGCAAACCCCCAGATCTGTTCGCAAGGCGACTCGATCTGAGAAGAAGACGACTCGAAAACCCCAGATCTATTTGCTGGTTTCTTTTTTTTTTCCTTCTCTCTTGTTTTCTTTTTTCTCTCTTTTCTTCTGTCTCCTTGTTTTCTTTTTCTTTTCAAAAAAGAAACGAAAACCCTCATCCCTTCAAGCTGTCGGCTACATCCCGTCTACGACGAGCACAAACCTTCGGCGAGTAGCAGCGAACGGACAAATCTTTCTTAGTTTTCTCTCTCTCTCTCGGATTCCCGCAGTGAACAGACAGATGTGGACTCAACCCTCGTTGACTACTCTCGAACTCGCCGGAGATTTGGGAACCCACTTCGAAAACCCACACGAACTCTTCAACCTCTTCAAACGAACCCACGCGAATAGATCTGTGTTTTCAGGTACGGGTTCAAGGCGCGTTTCAGTTGAGTTTTCAGGTGCAGATTTCAGGTTCCGACGAGTGGGTTTTCAGGTGCGGGTTTCAAGTTTCAACAAGTGTGGTTTTAGGCGTGGGTTTCAGTAGTTCCTCCGACGAGCCGGTTTTAGGTTCTCCGTTTCGTATTTTAAAAGAAAAAAAAACAGAAAATTCCAGGAAGAAAGAAAGGAAAAGAAGAAGGAGAGAAAAGGAATAGGAAAACACAGAGAAAAAAAAAGTGGTGGCGGACGGCCGGCAAGCGACGATCGACGGTGGCCGGCGACCGGCAGCTGGTTTATGGAAGAAGGAAGAGTTTCAAGAAGAAGAAGGGTTTGAATAAGTGTTTGAAGAAGATGAAGAAAAAGATGAAAGAGAAAATGAAAACAATAAATGTTAGCTTTACGAGCTTCAATCATACTATATGTTTTGATGATAACAAACTTTAATTTACTAATTATTTTAGTGTTTTAAAGTGTTCATAATGTAGAGCTCGGAAAGACGATTCCAATGCAACTTGAATCGCTCAAATCGGAGTTCAAACGAGAAAGTTATAAGCAAAAGAAGATTGGAGAGGAAAATCCAACGTGTCAGTGACATGTGGCACTATGCTGACGTGGCGGCTGACGAGGACGGTCAACGGTCAGCTTTGATGACGTGGTATCTCAAATGGCCAAATTTTGCTGACGTGGCAGTCGAATTTCTTTAATAATAAAGAAAGTCAAACGGTCAACTTTTGAATAAAATATTAATTTATTATTAATTTTGATTTTCTTTTATTGCAGTCAATCAAAGAGCGACACGTGGCAGGCAACGACTAGTTTAGCCATTTTTGGTCTTTTAAGGCTCGAAAAAATTCCGAAAAAATTGGAAAAAAATTCTGAAAAATTTTACTCATCTTGGAGAGCATTTCAACCATTTTTTTTTTAATTTTTTTAGCTTCATTTTTTCATTTTCCTTAGTCCAAATTTATCCAAAATTCATCAATTACACATCATTCAAATTTGAATTCTTTCCAAAATCCATATTCTTAAAATCCTTGATTTATTCTCAAATCTAAAAAATTCCAATCTTTCAAAATTCAACCTTAATGTTGAAATCCTTTCCTTTTCTATTTAAATTCAATTTCCACCCTTCATTTTCAATTTGATCTAACGGCCAATATTTATCCCCATCTCCTATAAATTCGACTTGATTTTACTCTTTATTCACACACCAAAAAGACATCAAAGTCTTAAGTTCTCAAATCTCCTTACTCTCCATTTTGTCAAAATTCCTCCCTTGCTCCTAAATTGGCCTATTGTTATTTTGTGAGGTTTTATTATTGTGAGTGCTCAACCTTGTGTAATTAGCCTTCAAGAGGTATTTTATTTTGTGAGCTTCTTTTCTTCTTTTATCATTGGGAACTTGTAATAAGGTGTGGGTGCACCTTGGGAATTGAGTAAGTGGTTTAATCCTGAATCCGAAAAAGGATTTGTAGCGGTTTGATCCTGAACCTGATTAAAAGGATCGTAGTGGCTTGATCTTGAACCCGTTTAAAAAGATCGTTATAGGTTGGGTCCTGAACTTGTAAAAGGATCGGTAGAGGTTTACTCTTGAACCTGGAAAAAGAGTTGGTTTGGTTCTCACTCGTAAGAGAGTCGTTGCAGTAAAATACCCAAGAAGGAGTCTTGGGGAGTGGAGTAGGAATTTCCAAACCACTATAAAATTTCCTTGTGTTATCTCTTTCTCTCTACTCTTTTAATTTCCGCTATTTCATTTTTATAAGTAGATTACATGCCTAGGAAAATTGTCAAATATTTCTAGCATACTTTATGCTTTATAGTACTGCTTATTAAATTTATTTAGTTTAAATCAATTCCTTTTAATTTAGCAAAAAGTTTTAAATTTTATTAAACAACTCTATTCACCCCCTCTAGTGTTGTCATACGATTGAAAGAGAAAATGAAAATAATAAAAATAATAATTTAATTAATTTATTATTATTTTTATGTTAAAAATTTTGAAAATAACTTTTTAATAAAAAAAATAATACCACGTCAGCAAGCCGTTAGTTTTTAACGAAAAATTGGATGGAGGGACTAAAATGAAATGAAATGCAAACCACAGGGACTAAATTGTCGAGTTTGAAAACTCAGGAACCAAAATGAAACCTAACTCAAACCTCAGGGACTAAAAGTGTATTTTTTCCAAAAAAAATATAATTAATTAAAAAAAAAATCATAAAAAAGCCTCAAATTTCATACTATCTATCTATTTATTCCCTAAAATTTCTCATAATTTGTTTGTAAAATTGCTTTGGATTTAGAAATGTTTTTTTTTTTTGTTTTTTTTGGAAGCTACATGAACATTAAGTGGCTGTAGTTTAGTGGTGAGAATTCCACGTTGTGGCCGTGGAGACCTGGGCTCGAATCCCAGCAGCCACACAATTTTTTTCGCCTTTTTCCCCTTCTACTTTATTAGTTTAGTTTTGTCAATTCGGTCTCTAAACTTTAAAAAGTGTTAAATAGGTTATCGAACTTTGAATTTTGTTTCTACTAAGTCTCTAAACCATAAAAAGTATCTAGTATATCTTTAAACATTCACTTTTGTGTCCAGTAGGTCCCCCAACTTTCAATTTTGTGTCTAATAAGCTCTCGACCTATTCAACATTCAACATTCTTTAAAATTAACAAGCTTACTAGTCAGAAAATTGTAAGTTTAGGGTCCCAATAAGCATTATTCAATTTTATATCTAATATAGATTGACTAATTTTTAAAAATCTTGAATATATGACGAGACCTATTAGACACAAAATTGAAAGTTTAGGGACCTATTAGACATTTTTAATGTTTAAGGACCTATCGGACACTAAATTGCAAATTCAATGACCTATTGACACTTTTTTAAATTTAGGGACCATATTAATACAACTCTAAAAGTTTAGGGGCTAAACTTGTAATTTAACCTAATCTATATTTAACATATTTGAATCTGATTCAAATTTCTTAAAATCTCCTCCAACACATTTACCTATTTGAATCTTATTCAAATTTCATATATATATATATTAGTTTTTTTTAGTTTAATGTATCTTTTTTTTAATAACACGTTTAATGTATCTAATACATTAATAAATTATTCTCGTTCATATTTCATGTATCAAATATATTAAATATATTTTCTCTCATTTAATATATCAAATATATTAAATGTTAATTTCAACATTGCAAATTTTCCTTTTAACAAAATTGATCTCTTAATGGACTTATGTGCTAGCAATGAGACCTAATGTGATACAAAATTAATTTATTAAACTTCTTAATAAATTAATTTTCATTCATTAACTCTAGTTCACTCCACTAATAGACGTAGAGTTCCACTCTTAAACACGGCAAGAAAAGTTATGTCCATGGAAACCATTACTTGCAAGTCAATCGTTCACGAATTCTTCACAGTTAAAGTTGAGTCAAAAGTTTGTTTTATCCATGTAATAACATTTTATATCTTAAATTCCAATGATTCTCTATTGAATCATCTATTTATGATCCAATCATAAATTAAGTCTCTCTTGAATCAGGAGAGAGTGAGACCTCATTAATTAAGTCTCAAAATATACATTCAAGGAAAATAATCATCTACTTTTCCTATATGGGAATGAGTAAATTTCATTTTGTGGAACATATGTTCCCACCTCCCTGTTTGGTCGAGTCCCTAAAATGATAGAGTTATTGAATTGACTACAAAAGCCTTACTCACATTGTATACGTGATGTACGTGCAAGTGCAAGTATACACTATCGACTCAGTAATAAATGGAGGGTACTCCAAGTATCAAATTTCTAGGGAACAGATTTGTAATGAAATTAAATTTTGAAGGGGAACCTCCTCAAACTTGCAACAAAAAAGGTAACAATAAATGAGGAGAGAAATTTGATTTTTGAAATGAAAATAAATGCAATAACAAACTGAAAATTCAAGGGAAGAAGACTGAATTCAAGTGTTGTTTCAACATTAGCAGAATTATGACGTCATGTCTTCTTCGTTCTTCCTTTGTCCTTCACCTTGTCGAAACAAACGTCACCTATTCGCCAAAACATCTAAAACCGACCAGAACCGACCAATTTTTGCTTGTGGTGGGTCGGTAGGTTCCATAAAACTCCAAAAACAAACATGCACCGACTGACTAAAACCAAAGTATCAGTAATCAGTGTCGATTTGAGCTCGAAACTGATGTCGACTGACCAATGATCTCCCCTACTTTTTAATATGGCTAACAAATAAAGTTTTCTTTGTTTATTTATGTTTAACATTGTGGATGAAGGAAGAAATATTATTTTTTTCATTAAGGAACATTTAGTATAAGAGAGTTATAACATAGAATGACCAAAATGAACGGGGACTAAAATAGTATTTAAATAGAGATGAATTATTCAAATATTGTATGAAAATTTTGCTAGGTCTAAATGTAATGGTTTATTAAATATAATTAATTAAAAAAATGTTCATAAAACAAGCCTCAAGTTTCATACTATCCATAGATCTTTATTTTCCCTAAAGTTTATCATAATTTGTTTATAAACATGATTTGTATTTAAAAAAAAATTGAAGTGTTTTAAACAACAAGTGGTTGTAGTTTCGTGGTGAGAATTCCACGTTGTGGCCGTGAAGACTTGGGCTTGAATCCCAGCAGCCACATGCTTCCTCTTTCTTTTTTCTCTCCTATTATTATTTAATAGGTTACTTAACTTTCAATTTTGTGTCACCTTAACATGTTTGTATCTTAAAGCTCTTTACTCCCCTTATTTTTGTCTCATATTTTGTAATTATCCAAGAAGATTTCTGACCAAGAGTAATCACTATTGTCGTTCATAGAGAAATTGCTCACAACAATTGGATAATGTGTTACACACAATAACCTTCATCTCCATCATTCTCATGAAACTGTTTAAGGTTACATAATAACCTTGGATTTTTACAACAATTGGATAATGTGTTACACACCATATAATAATAATAATAAATTATTTTATTCAGGAATGAGAAAACGTACAAGGCGTTATGGCACAATCTATTTCTTACATAATATATTTATACATATCTGAAATTTGTTTACTCCTTTATTTTTGGAGAAATTTGTACGGATGACTAATTTTTTAAGGTCGTAATGAAATTTAACCTACCTTTTCAGAATAATGGAGAATGTCTTTTTGTTGATGTCACTGTGCACATTTTATTACCATGTTGCCCCTCCATAGGCCAGCGGAATCGATTCCCACTCTCGATCCACGATCTCGCTCTCTCTCGATATTGTACTCTCGTTCGCGCTCTCGCTTTGCGGTCCAATGAAAAATCACGCTTCATATTTTAAAATTCTCGGTTACTTAAACAAAAAATTCTCGATAACTTAAACGGTGTTGTCACTTTTGTCTTTACATTTTAATTCCTCGGTTACTTGAACGACGATCTCATTGACCACATGTAGGTTTTTTGTGGATTGGTGATAATTCTCGCTTCTCAGTCTGTGTCAAGGTCTCGCTTCTCAACCTTTTTTTTTTTACTTCTGTTTCTTCTTTTTTTAGTGGCTTGCAATTTATTTCACGACTTTCGCGCTCGAGGTCGAACGACGCTCTAGCTCTTGCTTATCGAAAATCCTTGATTACTTAAACGACGCTCCCACTTGTCTCTTCACTTTAATTCCTCAGTAACTTAAACGACACTCTCACTTCTCTCTCTTCAATTTAAATCTACGGTCACTTAAACGACTCTCTCACATATCTCTCTTCACTGAAACTTCATTGTTGTGTCGTTCACTTCTTCCTCTTCACGTCGATTATCGTTCCTTTATTCGATGGTCGACGTTCCAGATGTCGGTTAGTGGCCTTTTCTTTTTTTATTGGCTTTGTGGATATGCAGTGTTTTGTTCTAATATTTTCCTTGACCATATGTATGTAATAATTACGACGATCGTTGCATATGTGCAAGATTAGAATGACACATGTTTTAAAGATCGTTGTGTCTGAGTGTTTTCCTCCTCACATCCCCATTTGTTGAGAACACGAGCAAGAACAACCTTGAAGAAATGTGGTATGGATGCTTTATAGAAGCCATCTACATCGTTTTGCTGGTGACTAGAGGAAGGGTTTAGGGGAAAATTTTTAAAAAAGACTTTTGTTCCTCGTGGTTCATAAGCAAGAACAACCTTAAAGCAATGGGGATTATCCCCATTTGTATAAAATGTGGTTCTTGCTCGTGACCCTCAAGGAACGAAAGTGATTTTTAAAATTTTCCACTAAACCCTTCCTCCAGTCACCAGCGAAACGACGTCGAAGGCTCCTGTAAAGCTGTGGTATGGACTACTACAATAAGGATTGTAGTAGTCCAATCGTAATGAAGCGGACTTGACAAAAAGTTCCAATGTTCTCTGATGAAACTGTCCAAAATCATCCAGAAGTAATCAGGGAAGTCGTCACTGAAACCGTTCCATTTGTAGCCATATTTCGAGTTTTAAATATGTATATGTATAGGTTGTGATTTGGGATGTCGTTTTGAGAACCAATAGTTAATATACGAATATGTTATTGTAATACAACTTTTTAGGGTTGTTGTTTTATTCCGAATTGAAGTAGGTGTTGACTTCTCCTTCCATTTCTATATTTTCCAATAAAACTCTTCGAAATATATATATATATATATATATATAGATCTCCAAGAAATTTATATTCATCTTTTTGGAGGGAGATTCTCAAATCTATGGAAGCCCAAAGTCATTCTTACGGAGTTTGATGGGGTGATCCTAAGGAAAATTTAAGCCCTACCTTGTAGCACTTAAACCTAAAAGTCCACAACACTTGTCAAGTGCAAGGCATGATGGGTTGATCTTGTTGGGTTTTATGTCCTAAAACTCGTAGATAGTGAATGATTAACGAATTATACACTTGTATCGATAAAGTGTTATTGAGGTTTATGCAATAAAGTGTTATTGTCATATTAAGTCTAGAATTGCACAATATGACCCAAATCCAATAAACTAAGATCCAAGGTTGTTTACATGAGACTTGGACTAGTATGTGGGGACATACGGGGATCAGTGTTCAAGTAACAACCTAAAAGGTCTATAGTACAGGGATAAGGCTGGGTACCTTATCCTGGTAACACTATATGATACGACCCGCTTTATATTCGATACAGACGTATTGATCCAAGGCGTCCATGTAGGAGACATGCGAGCGGGGGTATCCTATGCAATGAGTTTGCATAAGACCGGACCACGAAATAGTAAACCACTAGATGTAACACCGTTAACTAGTTAGGTTACTGTTTCAATAGGATGGCCTAGGTAACTCGATCTTAATCCTGAGTGTGTCATGAACTCCTTCTCACGAGGGATTTTCCTTTGATTAGTACGGGTGAGAGTGGCCAGTACGCCGACTCAATAAGCCTACCTTCTTGGGGACAAGACCGAGTGGGGGGTTGGGGACATGACAATACAAAATGGAATTCACTCCTTCCCCTATTGGGGCAAGTAGATGTGTGTTCCCTTAAGGGTCGATTTCGGGGCTTGAACAAAGGCGCGCCGTCCTCTCTTGGCCCGAGAGGAACTCTTGTTTAGAGGTTGGACCCTAAACAAATTGTTCATTAGAGGGATCAGTGGTACTTAAGGATCCAGAGGTAACCCAGGGGTAAAACGGTAATTTGACCCAGCTGGTGTTACGAACACACGTGAAGGATTGACTTACTGCATTGGTCGATATCCGTGGACACAGAAATATTCTACAGTGAGAAGAGTGCAGCTGTGAGTCTTTAGTGGAGTGACCCACAGTTAACGAATGTTGATTGACTCGGTTAATGAGTTTAGCTGATCAATCTCGTATCGTTGGAGCTTCTGATCTGTAGGTCCATTAGGTCCACCTGCTAGCTCATAACGGGTTCTGAGATAATATAGTCTTGATTATTAAAGGGAATATAAGTTAATTGTATTTTGATACAATTAATATAATGTATGGAGATACATTATAGTATAAGTTTAATTAATGAATTAAACTTTATAATAAAATTAATTTTGGATATTATTCAAAATTAATTAATGAGAGAATTATGAATTTAATTAAATATGTGATATTTAATTAATTCATGAATTAATTAATTGGGGAATTAATTAATTTAATTTTAATTTGGTTAAATGTGATTTAATCAAATTAAAACTATAGTTTATATTGATGTACATTTTGATGCACATTAAAACTATAGGTTAAATGAGAGAAATTAAATTGAATATGATTCAATTATAAAATTAATTA
Organism: Luffa acutangula; assembly: GCA_036850905.1. Taxonomy (NCBI): domain Eukaryota; kingdom Viridiplantae; phylum Streptophyta; class Magnoliopsida; order Cucurbitales; family Cucurbitaceae; genus Luffa; species Luffa acutangula. The sequence continues at coordinate 23,847,379 of CM072089.1, read as the reverse complement.
AATATTTGATATTTAATTAATGTGGGATCGATTAATTTAGAATTAATTGAATGGCCAATTTAATTTAATTGAATATGATTCAAATTGAATTAAAAACTATATATTATAATTCATTTAATTTGATTAAATTAATTATAATTAATTAATTAATTAAATATTTATTATTTAATTAGTTAATGGCCGAGATCGTTTTGATTAAGATCTAATGGTCTAGATCTAGTAGGGAGATAACTCCCTCCCCACTTATCGTACAGGGGAGAGGGAGTTCCCAATGGATCTCTCATTCCTCTCATTTTCACGTTTTTACACAGAGAAAGAAAGTTCTTTCTTTTCTCTCTTCTCTCTCTCAAAAAACAGCAAGGTTCCTTGCTGAAAATTCCCTTCCAAGATTGAATTTGGGTTCCCACAAGCCATATCTCAGCGACCCAAGAGAAAAGCAGGTGATTCGAGTGGTGGTGTGCGTTGGAAGTCCCAAGAACGAGATCCTTGGAGCATTGTGCAGTGTTCTTCGAACCAAGTAAGTTTTTTCTAGATCTAAATAGTTTTTAGATCTAAAATATCAGCATGCTTAATCTATTTGATTTAGAAATTAGTTTCTGAATTTTGTTGCCAACGTATTGGTTTTTCTAAAATTGAAATTTTAATTCGAGATTATTCTTGTTTGCTTCCGCTGCCAAAGGGATTTTAACCCTTCAGATCTAAGGTACGTTCTTGAAATCTTACAAAGCACTAAAAAATGAGGAGAAGCAGCCAATAGGACCAAAAGGAAAATTTTGAAAACTGTACTCCAAACTTGGGCTCATGCATTTAACCTATAATAATAAATCAAACCATGAATCCAAATTAGGAAGTGGGGGCTAATAGAAGACCAAGGGAGTTGAGCCTAGCGTAAACTCCTAGCCTTAGCCTTGACCAACCTTGTCCTAGCCAGTGGCCATCTATCGTTAACCCTCTCAGCTCGGTGAGCCCTTTGGTGGTCTATTTCAGTTCACTTGATTCCCAGATCGTTCAGGAAATAGGGTCAAACCCTAGGTAACTTCATACAAATACCCTTCTTCAACCTAAGAGATGGTGAATTTCTTTCTCATCCTTACTTTACCTACAACACTCAAAACCTCCTAGCTAAACTAAACATCGGAGTCGGTGTGGCAAACACCACAACATTGTGTAGTTTCCTTGTTTTGCAGGTCACGCCTTCCCGCTTAAACAAATTTACCTCTGCTGTCACATGAAGGTCGAATGTGTTTTTCCTTGCCCAGATGTTGACAACAACAGTAATTGTTCACCCTTTGTAGTTAAGTTAAATTGAGATTTTTATACTCTTGCAAGACCATTTTTGTTTTTGTTTATAACTTCTTACTATATCAATGAAAGTTTTTCATTCCTTCAGAAATGAAACTAGTTTCTAAATAACCTATGAGCTTCTAATCGGACTAGTTTTGATTGTGAACTACTCGAGCAAGAGTTGTTGAATGTTTTGGAAGTGTTTTATCGATGAAAATAATTTGCATTTGAAAAAATTAATTTAAAGTAGGTTTAGTGTAGTTTTTTTTTTTTTTTTTTTGATGAGTTTAGATGAGTAAAAGTGTTTTGTAAGAAATTCTTGATAAATTAAAAGCAACGCTGTTCGACTGCAGTTCGTTTATCTTGTTTGTGAGACTCATGGCGGACACAGTGACCTTGGTGAAAGCCTGTGGAGGAAGCGAGACTTCGTAAGAGATTGTCCCGAAAAGAAGAAAGTAACTGAATCGTAAGCTTGGGGAAGATCTTACCTCGCGGAGGTGGCGATTGACAGATTGAAGGCTCTCTGCGGGGTCGTCATAGCCTAATTCCCCCTCAGGTTTATGGGATTGCAAGCCCTGCCAGCAGCGGAAGTCGTGAGCAAGCATGTCCACTTGGTTTCCCGTCCCAGAATAATCCTCCGGAAGGACGCAAACGGGGAGGGAAGTGCCCTCCTCCCTGATCAGAGAAGGAACGACCGGAGGGCGACGACGCGATGACCTCCTTAAACCCGTAGTGGAGGAGCGGGTAGCAACCTGGGGTGCGTCAGAATCGTCTTCAGTTAGATCAGTGATGTTTGCTTGGGAGGTGCTTGCCACACCCTTGTTCTTCTTGGGCTTGCGGCTCCCATCATAAATTAGGCGGGGCGGCATCGCTGGATGAAAAAAAAAAGAGATGAAGTTAGTGATGTAGCAAAGTCAAGTAAAAGGAGAAGCCCTAGCAGGGAAGCAAGGGGAGAGGTCGAGCATGTGGTCGGCCTCGGCCCTTTCCAGAGGCCGACCAGGGCCAAAGGCTCGACACCATGTTAATTGGAGCTTACTGGACAAAGGGCGAGCGAGCCTGAGTAATACAAGGTTTTCTTGATTGACAAGGTCGGGACCAAAGCGATAGCAGAGCGGGATCCGTTGTACAACCTCAGCGAATAGGCGGGCTTCTGCAGTTCGGCGAGCCTTCCGAGGAACTGGACAAGTGAAAGAAATGAAAGGTGAGTTAGAAGAATTGATCAAGGCAATAAGTGTGCAAATACTCACCATATTTGCGAAAGCATGTAGAAACAGCATAATGGCTGCCGTCTGGATTTTTTTCTAACCAATTTCCCCTAACAAAAAACCACCCATTCCTCTAATTTTTCACAGATGAGGGAGTATTAACAATAGTTCCTTGTTTTGCACTAATATAGTAAAAAAAGTGCCCGAGGTTGGGACTGCGGCTGATAGAGTGAAGAGAAAAGAAGATATCCGGGTCCATAGTGGCATCCGGGTTGCCATATGCCCACAAAAGGATGCAACCGATGAGATGAGCCCACCCGTTAGGCACAATTTGTGCGGGGGCTAACCCGGTGATTGTCAGGAAGTGCTGGAGAAGCAGGGGAAGCGGTAGGCGAACTCCGAATTTGAACATAGCTCTGTAGAAAGCTACCTCACCTAAGGGGGGGTGGGAGAAGCTCTCATCCGGATCCGGGACCCTCATATGCACATCATCAGGAACGTCATACTCGTAACGAAGGCGCTCTAAGTGGGCCTCGGTCACCGAGGATGACGTAACTAAAGGAGGCGCCGAAGGCTCGGAATCCTCAGCTTCCTCAACATTTTCCTCCCCCTCCGAGCAAGGAGATTCGTCATAGAAGCTAGAACCGCTCCCGGAATGAAAATCAGTATGGACAGATTCCTCACTCGACATGGCAAGGAAAAACGTTTCAAAATGAATAGGGAAAAGAGGAAAAGCCGCTACCTTGGAGAGAGTTTGAGAAGGGAGTTTGGTGAGGAGGATGGAGAGCATGAAGAGACTATTTATAGAGCCAAAATGGAGGGAAGTTGAGGGGAATCTCGGATTTCAAATTTGAAATTAAAAAAAAAAAGGTGAAAAGGTTGAGAAGACAAGGCACACTAGGCCTGCCACGGCAGGCCTAGCCTGCTCGGCCTCGGCAAAATGCCGAGGCTGAGCACACCTGCTGCCGAAGGCAGCAGGTGCCTGTCGCGCCAAGCATGCGCCTGGCACGACAGCAGGGGGCTGACCCCCTCGGTTAGCCCCCCATTTCGTCTTTTACCGGTTGTTTTATTTATTTAACTAGATCCCAACGGGATTCTCATGTTCCAAGCTTCGAGGTTGGTTCCAAACCAACTAAAAAGATCAACTGCTTTGCCCTTTGCTTTGTTTGCTTTGTGTAAACATCAGTAGAATCTCAACCCCCCAGTTCAAAAGTTGGTTCACAACCAACCAGAGGAAATCTTTTGCCTCACAAAGAGACAATCTAATGGTTGCATGATTGAAGGCAAAATGTGAGGGGTTGTGCACGTGCAATATATTTTCTTCTGTAGGTGAAAGGATTGAATTCCGACTCTCCATTGGAGAGCGAGAAAGGCCCCAGAACTCCAATAGAGAGTGGGGGCTTAATGTTATGGGCAAAATCGTTCAATGATATTATATGCAGGATGGGACCCGGAGAGCCGGCCCAGAAGGTAGAGGAGGCCAAGATGAAGAAGAACGAAGGGCCGGAGCCCAACTCGGCCCTTCGGCTGTGATGCTCGGCCTCATCCTAAGGGAGAGGCCGAGCCTAGGGTCGGCCTCGGCCCAATGCCGAGGCCGACCAGGGCCAAAGACCCGACACCATTCCGATGGCGAGCTGCCGAAACCCTAAAGGGGGCTTATAAAAGGAGAGACTACCGGCGCACTCAGGTATGCAAAAATCTAACCCTAAATACACTCTCCTTGTTCTTCGGCCAAAGGCTAACTTAAGCATCGGAGTGCGTGTGGCCTACACCACGCCGGTGTGCAGCGTTTGTTCGTCTTACAGGTCACGCTCTTCCCGTTTCCCTACAAATTCACTGATTGGTCGTTGCGTTTAGTGAGGGGTAAGTCCCTAAGCAAAATTTGACCATCAACAAATATTATAGAGAAAAAAAAAACATATTTAGAAAGTTATCTTCTCACCATGGCCATGCTTGCATTGGTATTACAAGCCGATGATCACAAGAATTTATCCACCACATTTTTGTGTACAATAATAATAGATTCCTTATTGCTTCCTCATATATTATCTTGGGAAACAGATCTATGATCCTTTTTAATAGGGGTGAGCATCACAGACCGAAAAACAATCCGACCTACCGAAATCGACCGAACCGAGATCGATCGGTCGCAGTGGCAGATCCATAACTTCATGCCGGGGGGGCTATATAGAAGTAAAGAAAAATATCAATTTTAACCCTAAAATTGGTGAGGTGTTTCAATTTTTACCCTAAACTTTCAATATCATCCAATTACACATTGAGCTTGGATTAGTTTTGCAATTTCCTCCTTAACTTTAAAAAATAGTGTTGTAATTTTAGCTCATGGTAAATTCTCATTCAAAATTTTTTTTATGCAAATATAAAAGAAAAAAGGATGATATTCAATAACAAGTTAGATTTTTCTTATTTATGGTTTACAAAAATTATACCTTCATTTGATGCTATTCATTTTCTTAAAAATAATTTACTGAAATTTAAAAATAATTTTATTTATTTCCACATATATTTAATTCAAGAAAAGAAATTTAAATTTAAAATCGAAACCATAACAAAATTTAATTAGTGTTTGAAATTGCTACCAAAGTAACTAAAAATCAAAAAGAAAAAAAAAATAAAGAAAGATGGTCAAGATTGGATGTTAACGTACACTTTTTAAAAATAAATAATAAAAAAAACTGAAAATAAAAAGAAAAAATTAAAGAAAAAACTCGTGTAAAAAATGAAAAGAGGAAAAACAAAAACGCGGAAGAAAAATAAACTTGGGTTTGCAGCCGCCAAGTATCGAGTTTGGGTGGAGAGGATTTTCATGGGGGGCTAATACCATTGGACTAACCGATCAGATAAATACATAAGGGAGCTGTTTAATATAAGTAATAAAATATTTTAAGTTGAGGGGGGGCTCGAGCCCCCCGGGCCCTTCGTAGGTCCACCGCTGATCGGTCGGTTTTCTAGTAGTTTCAGTCAGAGAAGAAAAACTGACCAGTCGATCGGTCGGTGGGCCTAAAAAGGCCCACACCAACTGAACCGACCAATTTCATTAATATTAAAAAAAAGGAAATAGAAAAATCCAAACCTCATTTTCCAACTGATGTGACCATTCACAAGTACTAATTACCTATATATAGGTAATGATTACTTATTTTTAAAAAATGAATTTTTTTTTTCACGGGAACTCTTCTCCCTCTCTCTCCCATCTTCCTACTTTATCGCTTTCTCTCTTTTTCTTTTTAGGTCTTTCTCTCTTTTCACCCTCTCTCAGTCTTTCTTTTATCTTTGTTGGCCGAAATCAACATCTTCACCTCGCAGGAATAATGCCTTTCTTCATTGGAGCTTAGCGCCACCATGGACCGTAATGGTTTTATTCTTCTCAATTCTTTCTTTCTCCTTCATCTCTTTCTTCATTCTTTCTTTGTTTGTAAATAGCGTCATGTCTTCTTCGTTCTTCCTTTCTCTTTCACCTCGTCGGAACAAACACCATCTCTTCGCGAAAACTTCCAAACCGACCGAAACTAACTGATTTTTGCTTGTGGTTGGTCGGTTGGTTCCATAAAACTTCCAAAACCGACATGCACCGACTGACTAAAACCAAAGTATCAATGGTCGGTGTTGGTTTGAGCCCAAAATCGATGTCGACCGACCGATGATCACCCCTACTTTTTAATATGGCTGACAAATAAAGTTTTTTTTTTGTTTATTTATGTTTAACATTGTGTATAAAGGAAGAAATATTATTTCTTTCATTAAGGAACATTTAGTATAAGGGAGTTATAACGTAGAATGACCAAAATGAACAGGGACTAAAATAGTATTTAAATAGAGATGCATTATTTAAATATTGTATGATAACTTTGCTAGGTCATTTATAATTAATGTAATGGTTTATTAGATATAATTAATTTAAAAAATTAATTAATTATATTTTAATAAACGCCACCGACCGAAACCAAAAATTTTTGAGATGCCATTTGTTCCGACAATTTTGGAGCTTAGCGCCACCATGGGCCGTAATGGTTTTTTTCTTCCCATTTCTTTCTTTCTCCTTCATCTCTTTCTTCGTTCTTCCTTTGCTTGTAAATAGCTTCATGTCTTCTTCGTTCTTCCTTTCTCCTTCACCTCGTCGGAACAAACGTCATCTCTTCGCCAAAACTTCAAAAATCGACCAGAATCGATCGACTTTTGCTTGTGGTGGGTCGGTAGGTACCATAAAACTCCAAAAATAGACATGCATCAACTGACTAAAACCAAAGTATCGATGGTCGGTGTCAATTTCAGCCCAAAACTGATGCCGACCGACTGATGATCGCCCCTACTTTTTAATATGGCTGACAAATAAAATTTTCTTTGTTTATTTATGTTTAACATTGTGTATGAAGGGAAAATATTATTTTTTTCATTAAGGAGCATTTACTATAAGGGAGTTATAACGTAGAATGACCAAAATGAACATGGACTAAAATAGTATTTAAATAGAGATGCTTTATCCAAATATTGTATGAAAATTTTGCTAGGTCTAAATGTGATGGTTTATTAAATATAATTAATTAAAAAAATTGTTCATAAAACAAGCTTCAAGTTTCATACTATCCATGGATCTTTATATTCCCTAAAGTTTCTCATAATTTGTTTGTAAACATGATTTGCATTTAAAAGTTTTTTCGAAGTGTTGAAATCAACAAGTGGCTTGTAGTTTAGTGGTGAGAATTCCACGTTGTGGCCGTGGAGACCTGGGCTCGAATCCCAGCAGCCACATACTTCTTTTTTTTTTCCTCTCTCCTATTATTATTTAATAGGTTCCTTAACTTTCATTTTTGTGTCACCTTAACATATTCAAGTTTTTTAAAAATTTAACTAATATATTAGTTCAAGACTACCTTAAAGTCTTCCTCGATTTGTATGGCCTTGACATATTCAAGGTTTTTAAAAATTAACTAACCTCTTAGTTCAAGACTACCGCAAAGTCTTCCTCGATTTTCTTTGACCCTTGTATATGCAAATTTTATAAAAACGAACTAATCTATTAGTTCAAGATTACCACAAAATCCTTCTTTATTGTGACTTGAACATAGCACCAAGACTTATGAAACCTCTTGAAAGAAACATATAGGAAATTGTGAGGAAAGAATTCAAGAATTTTCTTTCATTGGAGAGATATATATTTTTAGTCCAACCTAGAGGTCCTATTTGTAAAGACTTAGGATACAACTTTGCCAAAATCAAACAATATATTATAATATCTAATTTGATATATATATATATATATATCACGAATATATTTGAATCTCATTCAAAGCTCTTAAAATCTCCTACAAAATATATTGAATCTCATTTAAATTTCATATATACTTCAAATAAACTTCAAATTTTAATGATTTTTCTAAAGCCAAATTCCCTCCGTCTGAGGGCTTTTCTCTCGTATGAGGGTTTCCCTTCTTTATGAAGGCTAGGGTTGGGGTTCCGGCGAGTGTGTGGCGGGGGCGGCGATCGGCGATTGACGAGCAAGGTTGAGTCGACGTGAGCACGGTGACGGTCGTTACAGTGGTAGGGCGGCGGTGGCGGTTTGAATCAGTGGGCTGGGGGTCAGTGTTGAGATCAGAGGGCTGTGGGAGGCGACGGCGGTTGGGGTCAGTGGACCGTGGGAGGCGGCTGTGGTTGAGAGCACGAGACTGTGTGAGGCGCGACGGCGAGGTGCTTGAGCGGCGGACAGTTCCTTCAGCAAGCGGCGATTGGCGAGCGTGAGGGGTGGGTGTCTTCGGCGGCAAGTTCGATTCGGGCGTGAGCGTGAGGGGTGGAGAGGTTTCAGTCGGCGACAGAGTCTGTTGGTAGTACCGTCGGTCTGTATAGTTGGGTTGTCTTCGGGGGGCGGCGCTCCTCACTCCTTCAGGGGCATCGACTGGCAAGAAGGTGTCGTTGGTTGGCTGAGGTGGTGTGGGCATGGTCCTTAGGTTGCATGTGGGGCTCTACCGTCGTTGTGTCGTGGTTTTTCTACAGGTTCCAGTGGGCTGTGTGATTTGTTGAGAGTGAGTGTTACGCTTTGTGGTGTGGCTTGAGAAGCAACGGTGGAGGCTTTCGGGTGTAGGGGTGACGGTATGTGTTGTTTCCTTTCTTTGTTGTGTGGGTGTGGTCTTTTACTACGTCTTCTGTTTTAAGAGTGTTTTGTTTGAGTGAGCATGGGTGAAGGGAGGTCACTTTGAGCATGGATGATTTGGTGAAGAAGTGAAAGTCATGGTCCCTTATCGGGGAGGAGGAGGAGGTGGTTCGTCCAGGTACAGTTCTGTTTTCTTTGTCGGTGACAGACTTGGAGCTATGGGTGGTGTGTAAGGTTCTGACGTCCAAGCGGGTCAACCCAGACGCTTTTCGCAATGTGATGCGGTCGGCGTGGAGAGTTCATAATGCGACACGTGTGGAGCCGGCGGGAGAGAATGTTTTTGTGGTTCAGTTTCGTACCAGGGGCGAAAAGTTGAGGGTTATGGGTACTGGTCCTTGGGCTTTTGATCGATCCCTGGTTGTTCTTAAGGAATCAAGAGATATTGCATCGGCGCTAGAAACAGATTTTATTGACTGCCTTTTTTGGGTACAGATTCATAATGTGCCAATGAAGTGGCAGACAATGGGCATGGCACAACATCTGGGAGGAAAGATTGGAGTGGTTGAGGAGGTGAGAGGTTCGAATGAGAATGATTGGATAGGCCCTATCCTGCGGATTAGGGTTCGTATCCGGTTGGATCGACCTCTTCGAAGAGGTTTCCACATGCAGGATGATGATGGGAAGGATTCTTTGTGCCCAGTGTTGTATGAACGACTCCCGGATTTCTGTTTTGGATGTGGGTGTTTAGGGCATTCGAGACGGGAATGTGCGGGGGTGGGGGCGAGTTCCTCGAGAGGGGGGAGGACCAATATGGTGAGTGGTTAAGAGCAGGTGCTTTCCTTGGTGAGGGTATCCGACGAGAATCAGACAAGGTAGGTGCAAATGACAATGGGAAGCAGGCTGTAGTGGCGGTAGTGGTGCCCCAAACTGGGTCAGGGGAGGCAGCAGGGCCTGTTTAGAGTGAGGTGCTTGGGAAGGAGACAGGTGCTTCTGAAAGTGCTGGTGGGGAGGGTTTGTTAGCTCCTGCCGTTGATACTCAGGTTGAGGTTGACACGGTGGGGGAGAAAAGGAAGTTCGGGGGAGGGCGGTGAGAAAGGTAAACAGAAGGTGGGGCATGGTGTTTCTGAAACATGGTCCACGTATGTGGAGGGGGAGGCTATGGCAATGGATAGTGTGGGAGTGGTGCAGGGTGGAGAGGCAGAGAAGGGTGGGAGGAGTGCTAGTAGCAAAGGGTGGAAGAGGCGAGCAAGAGAGATGTTAGCAGATGTTACGAATTCTGAGGCACCCTTGACTCTGGGCGGGAGTAAGCAGAAGGTTGATTCGGGACAGTTGGCCGGTCAGGGCGGAAAGAAGTCGAGAGTGGAGGAGGAAAGCAGGATCCGTCCAGATATGACTGGTTCGATTTCGGCGGTGGCTGACCTTCAGCCCCGCCGTCGCCATGAATATCCTATTTTGGAATGTTCAGGGTCTGGGGTAGCCTCGTGCATTCCGACGATTGTACAAGCTGGTACAACAACATAGACCTCACATGGTGTTCCTGTCAGAGACCAAGGTTCACTCGTCACGTTTTGATCTTCTCAAGGTGAGATTGGGGTTTGTTAACTGTTTTAGTGTGAGCAGGGTTGGGAGAAGTGGGGGTCTAGCGTTGCTGTGGAACCCTGAGGTTCGGTTCAGTCTTCTGTCATACTCTCCCAATCACATAGATGGGTGGGTGGACGGAGGGGTGAGCCCGTGGCAGTTTTCTGGGATTTATGGGTTTCCCCAAACAGAACTGAAAGGGAGGACTTGGTCGCTTTTGAAGCACTTGCGTGGGAATCCAGGGACACCGTGGTTAGTGGGTGGTGACTTCAATGCCATCTTGTCCCACCAGGAGAAGGAAGGTGGCAGGGCCAAGGCAGAGGGTGAATTGTCAGGTTTCCAGGGCGCCATGGATGATTGCGAGCTGTTTGATTTGGGTTTTAGGGGGTTGCGTTCACTTGGTGTAATGGGAGGCCGGGGGAGGAAGTAGTTTGGGAGAGGATTGACAGATGTCTGAGTAATGTTGCTTGGCAGGAGTTGTTCCCAGTGCATGAGTTGACACACCTGGACTTTAGTCGGTCGGACCACAGGCCTCTGTTGCTTTCGATGTCAGATAGTGCCTAGGTGGTTTGTAGCGCAGGACAAAGGATTCAGAGGTTTGAGGAAACTTGGCTCCAGTCCACTGGCTTTGGGGAGGCAGTGTCAGCAGGTTGGAGGTCCGAGGCTCCCGTTAGGTCGCCTGTGGAGTTGGCATCAGCAGCGTCCCGGTGTATGTCACATCTGAGAATATGGGGAAGGTCGAAGAATGGTAGTCTTGGTCAGCGTATTCAGGTGGCTACATCAAATGTCCAACAAGCGATGGGTAGGCTGGGTTCTTCTGAATCCCGAGCAGAATTACAGAGGGCAGAAGGGCAGCTAGAATTTCTTCTTGTCGAGGAAGAGGTGTATTGGAGGCAGAGGTCCCGAGATAACTAGCTAAAATGGGGAGATAGGAATACCCGGTGGTTTCATTCCCAGGCCTCGCATAGAAGACGAGTTAACACGATCTGGGGCTTGGAGGATAGTAACGGAGTGTGGCAGCAGGAGCCAGACAGGGTGTTGGGCCTGATAGAGGGGTATTTTTAGAACATCTTCTCGACATCTTCCCCTTCTGAGGGTGAGATTGACCAGGTGACATCCCGAGTTCACCCTTGAGTTTCGGATGAGATGAATAGTAGTTTTGTGCGGCCTTTCCAACGCGAGGAAGTCCTTCGAGCTTGGCATCAGATCCACCCGAATAAAGCCTCGGGGCCAGATGGGCTGTCTGGAGCCTTTTATCAGCATTCCTGGTCGATAGTTGGGGCTGATGTGGTTAACTGTTGTCTGAACATCCTGAATAACCAAGCCTTTCCAACACCTCTGAATGAAACGATGATTGTGTTGATCCCTAAGAAGAAGAGTCCCAAGTGTATAACGGAGTACAGGCCAATCTCTTTGTGCAATGTTTCATACAAAATCGTGTCAAAGGTTTTGGTGAACCGTATGAAGGGTATACTCAATGAGTTGATTTCCCATAACCAGAGCGTTTTCATTCCAGGGTGCTGCGTCGTTGACAATGCCATCCTAGGGTATGAATGCATTCACGCTCTGAAGGCAAGGAAGGTGGGGAAAATAGGGTGGGCCACGCTTAAGTTGGATATGAGCAAAGCCTACGACAGGGTAAAGTGAGTCTTCCTGGAGAGGATGATGTTGAGAATGGGGTTTGCAGTAGAGTGGGTGGAGTTAGTATTACGATGCATATCATCGGTCCGGTACTCTTTTACTGTGAACGGTGTGAGATGTGGGGATGTCGTCCCTAGCAGGGGCCTTCGCCAGGGAGATCCGCTCTCCCCGTATCTATTCTTATTGTGTGCTGAAGGGCTCTCCAGTATGTTGCATGAAGCAGAAGGGAGGAGGGCTATCACGGGGTTGAGGATAGCGCGTGGGTGCCCTCCTATCTCCCATTTGTTTTTTGTTGACGACAGTCTCCTCTTCTTTCGGGCTAAAGAGGGTGAAGCCCGAGAGGTGCATATTATCCTCCAGCGTCACGAGCGAGCATCCGGGCAAACTATTAATTTTGACAAGTCCATTATCTCATTTAGTCCGAGTACTGCAGTGGGGGTCCAATCTCAGGTGAGCCAGTTTTTTCACGTCCAAGTAACTGCCTGCCATCGGCAGTATTTAGGTTTTCCGTCTTTTATGTCTCGTAACAGAATGAGCACCCTAAATTTCATTAAGGAGTGGGTGTGGCGCCAGATTCAGGGTTGGAAGGGGAAACTTTTCTCTGTTGGGGGCAGGGAAGTGTTACTGAAATCTACCGTGCAGGCTATCCTGTGTTATACTATGAATTGTTTCCGGTTGCCAAAGAAATTGGTCCAGGACATTAGTAGGGCAATGGCGCGATTTTGGTGGAATGGGGATACGGAAGATAGGAGGATTCATTGGGTGAGTTGGAAGACACTGTGCAAGCCAAAATGCTTGGGCGGAATGGGATTCAGGGATTTGGAGACTTTCAACCAAGCTCTTCTGGCCAAACAGTGTTGGAGGATTGTTCAGCAGCCTACCTCTTTTCTCTCCCGTGTGTTGAAGGGGCGGTATTCTCCTAATGGAGACTTCCTGGATGCAGGGGTGGGGTCGCGACCCTCGTATATTTGGAGGAGTCTGGTTTGGGGAAGGGAACTTTTGGGGAAGGGTATTCTCTGGAGGATTGGGAATGGGGAGAGAGTAAGTGTTTATGGTTCTAACTGGATCCCTAATGATGCCTGCTTTAAGGTACGGTCCCCGGTCACTTTGGGTCTTGATTCTCGAGTGGCTGATCTCCTTAATGCCTCTGGTCAGTGGAATGAGGAGCTTCTTCGACACCACTTCAGCCCTGGCGAGGTATGATCTATCCTTACTATTCCATTACGACAGTTATCGTCTGAGGATAAAATTATATGGCATTTTGAGAAGTGCGGGATCTACACGGTTAAGAGTGGGTATCGGCTTGGTCAGGTGGCCTTGCTTGCCCAAATCCCATCGTCGTCCTCAAGTGAGTCGTTGTCCAGTTGGTGGAAGGGGTGTTGGAAAATGGGGATTCCGAGCAAAATTAAGGTTTTCCTTTGGAGGCTTTTCCTGGAGCGTCTTCCTACTGTTGACAATTTGAGTGTCGGGGGCATTGATGTTCTGAATGTATGTGTGCATTGTGGTTTCCATGGTGAGTCATGCATGCACGTGTTTTGGCAGTGCAAGTTTTTTCGTGATTCATTGATGGGATCTGAGTGGGAGGTTTTGCTACAGAGTGTCCAGGAGAATTCTATGCTTAATCTGCTAAGGGATGTGAAGGATAAGTTTGACTGGGCTAAGTTCGAGGAGTTTGTGGTAGTACTGTGGGTCGTGTGGTGTTGTCGAAACTATCAGAAGTTTAGGGGGCAGATCCCTTCAGCCGGGCTTGTGGATTGGGCAGTGAATTATCTTGTTGCTTTTCGAGGGGCCTCTCGGACCTATTGTGAGGGGATTAGGGGGGTGCCTCAGAGTGCCGTTAGATGGTTGCCGCCAAAGGAGGGATGGTATAAGGTGAATGTGGATGGTGCCTTTTGTAGGGACTTGTCTCGAGCGAGTGCTGAAGTTTTTGTTAGGGATGAGGTGGGGCGAGTCATGTTGTCAGCTGCTGTCAGTCATGATCATGTGGGGAATTCAGATTTGGCAGAGGGTCTGGCGGTGGGGTACGGATTGAGACTTGTGGTGGAAATGGGTTTAGCGCCGGTACTCTTAGAGACTGACTCTATGCGGGCTTTTTCGCTACTGCAAGATGCTGCGATGGTGGATCTATCTGAGTTCGGTGTACTGGTTTCTGAGGCTCGGAAGGGGGTGCCTGCGCATTTTCAGCTCAGATTCAGCTTTACAAGGAGGGAAGGAAACCGTGTCGCCCATGAGTTAGGTCGCCTTGCGTTGAGAGAGAGGGGTTGTGGGTACGGGATGGAGTCGGTACCTGCGTGTGCCTACCTTCTGGTTGAGGAAGATATTTTGTCCCTATAACTGTTTTCTATGTGTTAATGTTCTTGCAGGTGGCAGTCGAGGTTGGATAGTTCGAGAACGGAGGCGTTCCAAAGAACCAACTACACTGGAAAGGTGATCAGACGGAGCAGCGTCAGCCACTACCCAGTACCGGCGTGCAGATAGCAGGGGAGGTTTTATGTTCCCCTGGACTCTAGAATCTATGTTGTGCATGTTTAGAGTGTTTTGTGGGCGGGGTGTGTTTAAGTTGAAGGATGGACATTTTGTATGGTTGTGGATCCTAGGCTGAGGCTGGATGTTTTCGAGCATCAGGTTTCCTTTGGTTGCATGTGTAGGTTACTTGGTGATCTGTGTTTGGTTTGCATGTTTAGTGGATCCTAGGTCAAGGCTAGATGTACCTGAGCATCAGCCCTTTCTTATGTATGTTTTCGTTGTGTTGCCTGTTATGATTGGTTGGAGGGCCTTGCGTCTGTGCAGTGGGCCCATGTATTCTGGTGGGGTAATGCTCAAATCTATGTTTATTGGCTGTGATGATGTGTTGAGATGTTTAAGCATGACAGGGCCTTATGTGCTAGTATGTTCTGTGTAGCTGAACTTGAGATTTTAAAGCTTCCTTTAAGGTTTCTTGCATGTGTGAGCGTTGGGTTTCCCTTAGCTGTCTCGAAAGGCTAGGGCGGTTTTATGAGCCCATAAGTCTGTTGTCACCCCGATAGGATCAAGGTTTTGTGTGGAATATATTTCTTGCATTCTATTATGTGAGGCCTGCCTAGGGATGGTGGTAGAGGGGTCTTCAAAAGGGTTGGGTGTGGTGTTTACGTGAGTAGGGTTTTAGGGGTAAAAAGAGCTACCTGCAGTGTGTCCAGTTAGGTCATCCAAGGATTTTCTTGGGTATGGGTCCCTGCATTGTAGTGTGAAAGCTAGTACCCTGTAAATAAAACTTAGAAAAAAAGAATGATGGTTAAAAAAAAATGGTCCTCTTGCCTGGCCCTAAGTAAGGGAATAGCATCCTAGTTTGGCTGTTTTAGTTTCCTTGTGGGGCTTTGTTTCCAGTGTAGGGGGAAGATGGGTGGAGGGTCTTATAAATTAGTTCTGGGCTAGTAGGGGTTGCTTTAGGTGAGGCTTTACACTCCTGCGCGAGTTTCCTTGAGAATGCTTTGATATGTCTCTTATTTTGTTTGCTTGCAATAGCTTCTCATAGGTTAAGGGCTTAGCATGTGTACTTCTTGTCCTTGTGCATGATAAATGTCAACACGTGAAGCTGGGCCAATCATACTTTAGGGCGGTGAACTTGATCATGGTGCAAGGTAGTTTTGGGGGATTGGGTAGAGTCTTGTCATGCTAGCTCCTCCTTAGCTCTCTATGGTTTATGTGCAAAGATGCTTTTGATGTTAATTTTTTTTGGCAGGTCTAAATATTGATGTTCGGTCCCGTTCTGGAGGTGGTTAGTCTGAACTCCCTGTATGGCTGACTTGGGGTGGAAATACGTGAGGAGTTTGGAAGCTAGCTGGAGTGCAGAGAAAGTCAAATGGCTGTCTTCATGGATCGGGGCTTGCGCTTCGTGTGGGGAAGAGTGTTGCACAGTGGGTGGTGATTTTGGCTTATCTTTGAGTATGCCCTCCGTGTGTGGAGGGTGTGGCTCTTATCTGGTTTTTTTTCTTTGTAGTATTGCTTTTCTGAGCGGTTCTTTTGGCTTGATGAAAGGTTCTGATGATCAAAAAATAAATAAATAAATAAATAAATTAAATATATTTTTCTTTATTTAATATATTAATTTGAACATTTCAAATATTCCAACAAAATTGATCTCTTAATATTTTTATGAGCTAACAATAAGACCTTATAGACCTACTGATTACAAACTTCAACAATACAAAATTAATTTATTAAACTTTTTAATTAATTAATTTTCATTCGTTAACTCTAGAGCACTCCACTATGACATTGAATTACACTCTTATGCACTGCAAGGCAAGCTCTATTCATGCATATAATCATTACTTGCAAGTCGATCATTCACCAATTCTTTGTAGTTAAGGTTGGGTCAAAAGTCAGTTTTATTCCTGTAATTACATTTTATACCTTAAGTACAAGTGATACTCTATTGAGCCATATCTGTTTATGATTCAAGCATAAACTAAATCCCTCTCGAACCAGGACAGGGTGAGAAACTCATTGATTAAGTCTCGAAATCTCCACCATTCTAATGAAACTGTTTAAGATTGCATAATAACTTTGGATTTTCACAACAATTGGATAATGTGTTACACACCATATGATAATAATAAAGAATTATTTTATTCAAGAATGAGAAAACGTACAAGGCGTTATGGCACAATCTATATCTTACCTAATATATTTATAGATATCTAAAATTTGTTTACTCCTTTATTTTTAGAGAAATTTGTATGGATGATCCATTTTTTGAGACCGTAATGAAATTTAACCTACCTTTCCAGAATAATGGAGAATGCCCTTTTGCTTATGACACCGTGCACATTTTACTACCGTGTTGCCCCTCCACAGGCCAGCGGAATCGATTCCCGCTCTCGATCCACGATCTCGCTTCACACTCTCACTTCTTGGACAGTTTCCTAATTTTTTATTATCTTTTAATTGATTCACGATTCTCGCTCTCTCTCGATGTCGTACTCTCGTTCGTGCTCTCGCTTCGCGATTCGATGAAAAATGACACTTCATATTTTAAAATACTCGGTTACTTAAACGAAAATTCTCGGTAACTTAAACGGTGTTGTCACTTCTGTCTTTTCACTTTAATTCCTCGGTTACTTGAATGACGATCTCACCGACCACATGTAGGTTTTTTTGTGGATTGGTGATAATTCTCACTTATCGGTCTGTGTCAAGGTCTCGTTTCCCAACCTTTTTTTTTACTTCTATTCCTTCTTTTTTTAGTGGCTTGTAATTGATTTCATGAATTTTGCTCTCGAGGCCGAACGACGTTCTACCTCTTGCTTATCGGTAATCCTCTATTACTTAAACGACGCTCTCACTTGTCTCTTCACTTTAATTCCTTGGTAACTTAAACAACACTCCCACTTATCTCTCTTCAATTTAAATCTGCGGTCACTTAACGACCCTTTCACATATCTGTCTTTACCTAAACGTCATTGTTGTGTTGCTCACCTCTTCCTCTTCACCGGCGGTTATCATTCCCCTTATTCGACGGTCGACGTTTCAGACTCCGGTTAGTGCCCTTTTCTTATTTTATTGGCTTCATGGATATTCACTGTTTCGTTCTGGTATTTTCCTTGACCATATGCATGTAATACTTACAACGATCATTGCATACGTGCAAGATTAAAATGACACCCGTTTTAAAGATCGTTGTGTCTGAGTGCTTTTCTCCTCACATCCCTGTTTGTTGATAGCATGAGCAAAAACAACCTTGAAGAAATGTGGTACAGATGCTTTACACAAGCCATCTATGTCGTTTTGCTAGTGACTAGAGGAAGAGTTTAGGGAAAAATTTAAAAAAAAGACTTTTGTTCCTCGTGGTTCATGAGCAAGAACAACCTTAAAGAAATGGGGATTATCCTCATTTGTATTAAAGGTGGTTCTTGCTCGTGACCCTCAAGGAATGAAAGTGATTTTTAAAATTTTCCACTAAATTCTTCCTCTAGTCACCAACGAAACGACGTCGAAGGCTCCTGTAAAGCTGTGGTATGGACTACTATAATATGGACTGTAGTAGTCCAAACCTAAGGAAGCAGACTTGACAAAAAGTTCTCATATTCTCGAATGAAACTCTCTAGAATCATCCAGAAGCAATGAGGGAAGTCGTCACTGGATCCCTTCCATTTGCAACCATATTTCAAGTTTTAAATATGTATATGTATAGGTTGTGATTTGGGATGTCATTTTGAGAACCAATCGTTAATATACGAATATGTTATTGTAATCTAATTTTTTAGGGTTGCTGTTTTATTCCGAATTGAAGTAGGTGTTGACTTCTCCTTCCATTTCCATACTTTCCAATGAAACTCTTCGAACTACTGTTGTTCGTTATGTTATCATGTACATAATCAAATACGGAAGTATTTGAAGTAGGTGTTCACTACTTTAAATCGCATGCATTATGTAATCGAGAGCGAGACCGAGATCGTGAATTGAAAATCCAACATAATGCATGCGATGTTGATGAAAAAATGTTAGTGTGAGGTTCATCAAGAGTGATACCTAGATCATCGAGAGCTTGAATCGAGAAAAATGCATGCATTCTGGGGACGAATTAAAAAAGACAAGTGTGAGGTTAGGTACATGGTCTTGATGAGTCCTCATGGCCATCGTCCTCCACGTGGTCGGATCATTCATGGAACCCATGGTTGTTGTCATTAGGGTCACCTGTCCTAGTGCCATGCAATTCAATGGTCATGCCCTGTAATCCATCGAAAATGCATTAGACTAAACATCGGATGTTGTGTTGGGTTTTATGCCCTAAAACTCGTAGATAGTGAATGGTGACAAATTGTTCACTTGTCTCAATATTTTGTTATTGAGGTTTATACAATAAAGAGTTATTGTTACTGAAATTGCACAATTTGACCCAAATCCAATAAACTAAGATCCTAGGTTGTTTAGATGAAACTTGAACTAGTATGTGGGAACATACGGGGATTAGTGTTCAAGTAACAACCTAAATGGTCTATAGTATAGGAATAAGGTTGGGCACTTTATCCTGGTGACACTATGTGATACGACCCACTTTGTATTTGATACAGATTCAATGATCCAAAGCATCCATGTAGGAGACATGCGAGTGGGGGTATACTGTGCAATGAGTTTGCATAAGACCGGACCGCGAAATAGTAACCACTAGATGTAACACCGTTAACTAGTTTAGATTTCTATTTCAACAGGATGACCTAGGTAACTCAATCTAAATCTTGAGATGTTATGAACCCCTTTCAGGAGGGATTTTCCTTAGATTTGTATGGGTGAGAGAGGCCAGTTCGCTGACTCAACAAGCCTACCATTTCAGGGGCAAGACCGAATGGGGGTTGGGAACATAACATTACAAGATGGAATTCACTCCTTCCCTTATTGGGGTAAGCAGATGTGTATTCCCTTAAGGGCTGATTCCGGGTCTTGAACAAGGGCGCCCATCCTCTCCTGGCCCGAGAGGAACTGCTGTTTATTGATTGGATCATAAACAGATTGTTCATTAGAGGAATCAGTGGTACTTAAGGATCCAAAGGTAACCCTGGGGTAAAACGGTATTTTAACCTAGCTGGCGTTACGAACACTCGTGAAGGATTGACTTACCGTTATTCGTCAATATCCGTGGACACGAAATATTCTACAGTGAGAAGAGTGCAGCTGTGGGTCTTTAGTGGAGTGACCCACAGTTAACGAATGTTGACTAACTTGGTTAATGAGTTTAGTCAATTAGTCTCGTATCGTTGGAGCTTCTGATCTGTAGGTCCATTACGTCCATCTGCTAGCTCGTAAAGGGTTTTGAGGTTAAATAGTCTTGATAGAATTTGAAGTGTGTTCAAGTTTGTTAAGGGAATTTCATTTAATCGTATTTGATACAATTAATATAATGTATGAAGATACATTATAATATAAGTTTAATTGGTGAATTAAACTTTATAATATAAAATTAATTTTGGATGTGATTCAAAATTAATTTATGAGAGAATTGAATATTTGAAAGGGTTCAAATATTAAATATGAATTAGATTCATATTAATACTATAGGTTAAATTTTATGTGAATATGAGATTCATAATAAACTATAGTATATGAGAGAATTATTTGAATTTGATTCAAATGGAAAATTAATTAAATATTCGATATTTAATTAAAGAATTAATTAATTTTATTTAATTTAATATGATTTAATTAAATTAATACTATAGTTTAGAAATAATGTACATTTGATGCACATTGAAACTATAGGTTTAAAAGAGAGAGACACATTTGAATATGATTCAATTGTGAAATTAATTAAATATGTGATATTTAATTAATATTGGGATCAATTAATTATTGAATTAATTGATTAGCATAAATCAATTCAATTAGATATGATTTAATTGAATTGGTTAATAAAACTATATGATAAAGTTAATTTCATTAAGTATTGATTTGATTAGATTAATTTTGATTTACTATATGGTTTTTAAGAAATTATTAATTTAATTATTAGATTAGATTAATAATAAAATCTTCCCATCATATCTGATGGGAAGTTGCCACTTGGGGGTTACTGATTAGTAACTCCCCTTCCCATCGTGAAGTGGGTTACCCCAAGATTCAGTCAAACGATCTCTCTTTGATCTCCATTAATTTGAGAAAATGTTTTCTCTCAAACCATCTCTCTCAATCTCACCCAAGAGACATTACAACATCATCTTGATGTGATTCCACATTCCCTTTCAAGATAATTGGTGATCCCACGATCACAAGATCTCAAGATCTAACAGAAGAGATTGTCGCGGTCTCTTGGCAAATAAATTTATAATCCACGATTCCTAAAGCTAACTTGTAGCAGTAGTGGTCGGGGTCGATCACAGAGAACAATCAGTTTATTTCTAAATTATTTTGTGTTTTTGATGTAACCAAAAAGGGGGGGGGGGTTTATAGATAAAGATTAAGACATAAAGTAAAGGCTGGAAAATAAATAAGGAAAATTAAATGCAAGGAAAATAAATGTGGGGTTAGTTGATCTTACCACGAAGATCATTGTAATCGGGGTTGAACTCGGCGTTAATTTTGATTAATTTCATTCATCGATTAACAAATGATATTTAATTAACTATCTAAGTCCGACGTACTTCGGAAATAAACCGAGAGCCATGATCCAACTATCACAAACATGCAAACGCTAAGTTTGATTCTAATTTAAAGTAATTAATTATCCAATTAACTAATCTAAATCGCATTGGGATCTAGCCGAATTAATTCACATGCAACGGGCAACAAACCACAATTACAATTGATTAAATCATTTAGTTCTAGGGACGCATGCGTATAATCATAACGTTAGCCTATTTGTCACTTAGATTTAGCAAGTAAATTTAGAGAGGGTGCGGTCAAGGTTGTCAATCTTTCCTACCACAATCTAAACTTGTATGCAAAGAACTAAAATCACAAAGACAATTAACTAAGTAATTAAGAATAGAAATCTCATAGAATTGAATCAAACTTACAAACCGAGGTCCCGATTACAACGATCCAAGCTTAGTTGGCCATAGACAAGCACCTCCAAGCTCGAGGCTCGATCAACTGACCCATGGACTAAGAAAACTTAAAAGAACTTTTGAAACTAGAGAGAAAAGTGGCTACAAAATTGTAGTGAGGGGTGATTTTAAACCTACACCAAGGCCCTCTATTTATAGTGTTTCTTGGCCTTCAATTCGTGGTAGAATGGTGTTGAATTGGGTCTTCAAACAAGGAAAAATTCCAGCCAAAATTGGAAAAAATTAATTCTGGAAAACTGCCTAGCGTCGCGACGCTGTCCCTTCAATTTTGGAAAATATTTCTCAGACTGCCCTAGCGTCGCGACGCTGTGGGCATTCATCCCGACTCTGATGACTAGCGTCTCGACGCGGATGAAGCTCTAGGGGCAGAATGATCATTTTACGCTCCGGCTTCGCTCGTTTAAGCCCCGAATTGCTTCCAAAGCTCCGATGAGGACCTATAGACATATTATACTCATTTTAAAGCATTTTTCGCAAGGATTTCAACTAAGATAAGCAAATTGGGAGATTCAAAGTGTATAACAAATTGGTCTTATCAAATACCCCCAACCTAAACCTTACTAGTCCTCGAGCAAGCTAATTAATATTATAATGAGAGAGATTATCATGCAATGCAATATTCATGACTCAATTTCTCAAAGATAAGCATGATCAACATTTTACTTAAGAGAATTAAATGCGAGACTAGCATAGTTAGAGACAAATTAAAATTAACCAAATTCTTTCTTATGCAAAATGTCAGCTAAGTCTTCCCTTAGAGATGTTTTGAAAAGTTCGAGAAGGACTTAAAAGATTCCCTATTCCATCTTCCCTCTACACTGGACAGAGGCATAATGCATTAAAGGAAAGGAACAAACTAACTTGTTTAAGGATGCAAAGGGGTGCCTTCATTTTTTTTTTCTTTTCTTTTCAACTAAAGGGCCCTAAGCTTGCATATATATATGATTTTTAAGGGGTACTAGCTTTCACACAACTAATGCAGGACCACTTTTCCTGAGTTTTACTCTGGACGGCCTAACTGATCACACTAGAGGTAGCTCTTTTTACCCCGACAAGCTAAACAAAAATATTTTTCTTCTTTTTCTCGCATTCTTTTTCTTGATAAAATAAATGATTTTTTTTTCTTTTACAAGGCAAATATTCTTTTTCTCACTCTGCAAGCATTAATCAAGCTATTTTGCAAAAAAAATCTCTAAACATGCTACCTATCCTATCGAGGTGACAACGGAGGCATGAATCCTAAAAAGCCATCTAAAACCAACAAAACTACGCTAGGAAGGACTCATGCTCAATTCAGTTAAGGAAGATTTCGAAAATTTTTAATGA
This sequence comes from Luffa acutangula, assembly GCA_036850905.1. NCBI lineage: Eukaryota > Viridiplantae > Streptophyta > Magnoliopsida > Cucurbitales > Cucurbitaceae > Luffa > Luffa acutangula. Next base: position 23,824,700 of record CM072089.1, on the reverse strand, counting down.
AATCTCTAAATATGCTAGAATGCATGCAATTCAACTATAGGAAAAATATATACTCATGTTTTTCTTATCCTAGAAATCTCATAATCAATTTTAAAGCAAGGCATAAAATCTCAAATCTTTGAAGTTTGCTTAGTTTTAAAAATAAACTTGAACACCGATTCATATCAGTTCCCAGGTAGGAGGTGTTCCGTAAACCGTCAACTTAAAAACCTCCAACCTTAGACAGAACTTCACTGGTTCGGGTTAGTTCCCAGGTAGGAGGTGTTCCGTAAACCATCAACTTAAATACCTCCAGCCTTAGACAGAACTTCGCTGATTCGGGTTCTCATTTTTTTTTTTTTTTTAACAATTGCTTAAAACATCAATCCAATTAAACACAAAGCAATAAATCAAGCATGCATAAAAAATAAAGTCTGCGCGCAAAGACTCAATGAAAATCTAATCATGCAAGATATTTCTTCCACCCCCAACCTAAACGTTACATTGTCTCCAATGTAAATTAAATATGGAAAGTAAGGGACAAAAAGTAAAAAGGAACAGAAAACCTCCTATGTTTAAGCATTTGGTTGGCAAATATGGAAACTCCCACAATTGACAAAAATTGTAGAGATTTGGTGTAGGGATCCTACCAAAAATAAAAACAAAAACAAATTAGGAAAACAACTAAATAAGGAAAGAAAATAAAAAAAAGAAGGGATAGAATTTTGGTTTTGCTCTCAAAAGCTAGATCTCCATGAAGCTCAATTCTTTTTCCTTGCTTCTTGGTGTGCAAACAAGCTTGCTCTTGCAAAAGGATTGTCACGAAGGCCTACAAGAAACAAACTACAAAACAAAAAACAAGAAAAAGGTGAGAAACACAAAAGGAAATAGAAACAAGACACCATGTTCCCTGACAACGGCGCCAATTTGGCGGAAGAGATTGTCGCGGTCTCTTGTCAACTAAATTTATAATCCACGATTCCTAAAGCTAACTTGTAGCAATAGTGGTCGGGGTCGATCACAGGGAACAATCTGTTTATTTCTAAATTCCTTTGTGTTTTTTATGTAACCAAAAGGGGGTGGGGGTTTATAGATAAAGATTAAGACATAAAGTAAAGGCGGGAAAATAAATAAGGAAAATTAAATGCAAGGAAAGTAAATGTGTGGTTAGTTGATCTTACCACGAAGATCATTGTAATCGGGGTTGAAGTTGGCGTTAAGTTTGATTAATTTCATTCATCGATTAACAAATGATATTTAATTAACTAACGCATGCATATAATCATAACGTTAGCCTATTTGCTACTTAGATTTTGCAAGTAAATTTAGAGAGGGCGCGGTCAAGGTTGTCAATCTTTCCTACCACAATCTAAACTTGTATGCAAAGAACTAAAATCACAAAGACAATTAACTAAGTAATTAAGAATAGAAATCTCATATAATTGAATCAAACTTACAAACCGAGGTCCCGATTACAACGATCCGAGCTTAGTTGGCCATAGACAAGCACTTCCAAGCTCGAGGCTCGATCAATCGACCCATGGACTAAGAAAACTTAAAAGAACTTTTGAAACTAGAGAGAAAAGTGGCTACAAAATTGTAGTGAGGGATGATTCTAAACCTACACCAAGACCCTCTATTTATAGTGTTTCTTAGCCTTCAATTCGTGGTAGAATGGTGCTGAATTTGGTCTTCAAACAAGGAAAATTTTCAGCCAAAATTGGAAAAAATTGGAAAAAATCGATTTTGGAAAACTGCCTAGCATCGCGACGCTGTCCCTTCAATTTTGGAAAATATTTCTCGGACTGCCCTAGCGTCGCAACGCTGTGGGAAAGCGTCTCGATGCTGATGAAGCTCCAGGGGCAGAATGGTCATTTTTCGCTCCGACTTCGCTCGTTTAAGCCCCGAATTGCTTCCGAATCTCCGGTGAGGACCTATAGACATATTATACTCATTTTAAAGCATTTTCGCAAGGAACTCAACTAAGATAAGCAAATTGGGAGATTCAAAGTGTATAACAAATTGGTCTTATCAAGATCCCAAAGTCATAGTGGGTGTTCTGTGGTGGTCGTGTTCTTGGAAGAAAAGATCGTTGTACAATTTTTTGGGGCATCGTGCTGTGAAGAAAAGTCTTCAACATGTAGGTTCTCCATCTTTCTAAATAGTTTAGAAAAAGCATGCTTAATCTGTTTATGTTTTTAGAATCATTATGAAATTTTATTATTGGCCAATGTATCGGTGTTTTCCATGAAACCCAATTAACAACGAATTGATCTGATATACGCTTCCGTTGCATAGGATTTTCATTCCTTCCTGTTGCACATGAAAGAGGATAATAAATACATACCTACTGCAATGCACGCAACATCGCGTCCATAGAATCTAAGGACCTTGTCATACGAGCATCCAACTCAGAGACACGGGCATCCACCCCTCCCATTCTTACATCAAGGCTCCTCAAATACGTAAACACATCTCTCTTCCATCCTCTACCTGCCGACTATGCCTTTCGGGTATGAGGGAGATCTGACGATTGAACTCTCAACATCGATGGCACATCAAATGAATGTGCTGTGAGTGCGTCCGGATCTTCAGTGTCCTAATCCATGGTGAATAGATCGTCCATCACGGTGTCCAGGTCCTGGTCATCATCGACTGGGCCATTAGTATTGTCGGTCTGGGTGCCCTCTGCGAACCTGTCAACTCCCACTTCAACGCCCTTCTTCTAATGTACAAATATCAGTTGCTGATCAATTCGAGCATTCTGATATTGTTCTTCCTCGATCGACATCTCGAGGGACGTGGCGACAACCGTCTACATTGAACATGTGCCAAATGATTTACGCTGCCCTAGAGCGTCTCGACACTGTCAACTTTCCTAATCAGAATCTAGCAGTAAAAGGGACAGCGTCGAGACACTAGTCGAGACGCTACCTCTAGCGTCTCGACGCTGTCGATAATTTCCTTATAAATAGAACATGATCTTGGTCGAAAGAGGGGAGTCCATTTGGTTAGATTTTTAGCCCTAATTTTCACAAGAGACCTTTGGTGGGAGTTGAAGTAAGGACAAGGAGCGGGAATCAAGCAAGAAGGCATGGAGATCGTGCCAGGGACGTACGAGTTTGACGAATTTGAGTTTTATTCCTTTCTTTCCCTTTTAACTAGTTGTTTTTATGGTTTTTCTCTCAATTAGTGTTTGTAGTTCCAAGACTATGAGTTGCTAATTGTTTGTCTTAGGGATTGATGTAGTTGTTTAGATTGTTGGATTGATCTATGGTATGAATGTGCTTTTGTTTTATTCATGCAATTATGTTAGAATACATTTAATTAAATGACCATTAATTGAATGATTTAGTTTCGAATCTTGCACGGAAGAGAGGATTTAGCTTAGTCCCTAATTGCTTGACTTAAGTAAAATTCTAAGATCAGGAGATTTAGAATAACTTTAGAAGTTGTAAAAAATACTAAACTCAAGACCTTGCATGCTAATGAATAGGGATATTGGGTTTATTGTATGAATGAGAATCAATTATGCTCAGAAGAGATAATTGTGATAAAACTTTCATTAACTTATAAAATAATTGCACGCTAAATTCATTCCCATTAATTAATCCTCAATCTCAAATAATGAAATCAATTTCCTAAGAGTCTTTCCATTTGAATCTCCACTTTTATTTTATGTTTTTGTCTTTGATTTATCTTTCTCATTAAGTTTTGCTCTCTAAATAAAATTGGACAAAATTATTCACGGTAGTTAATTCGCTAAGAAACCAATCCAGAGGACGAAACTCGTTTAATCACAAAAACACTATATTAAAACTTGACCCGTACACTTGCGGTGGGAAAGTTCCACATCAGTCCTTACCCGTGTCGACTAAAAAATGTTAGTCTTAAGCACCGTGTACTGCGCTGAGCTACTGCAGGACCATCTGAGAAACTAGGACACTGCCACTTCCCTGTTGGGTTTTATGCCCTAAAACTCGTAGATAGTAAATGTAACATTTGACTTGCTTCAATGAAGTATTATTTCTATATATTTGTTTTGCCTAAATATAACCACAAATCCAATAAACTAAGAACCCATGACTATATTATGTATACTTGAAGTTTATGTGTGACATAAGTATGGATCAAGTTCAAGTAAATAGTCTAAACGATCTATAGTATATGGATAAGGTTGGGTACCTTAATCCTGGGGACACTATTGGCATGGCTCGCTTTGTTCTTTTAAAGACAGACGATGTGATCCTAATCGTTCATGTATAAAACATGTGAGTGAGGGCGTCATATGCAAAGAGTTTTCATAGAGATCGGACCAGGAGATAAGTCACTTTCACTTTACAACACCGTTTACTGTTGAAACTGAACATCTCATACATATAACCTGGGTAACTCATTCTTAATCCTGAGCTGACTATGGACTCCTGTTTATTTAGGATTATCCTTTGATTTGCATGGGTGAGAGTGGCCAAACATCGCCGACTCAATAAGCCTACCATTTTGGGATAAGACTAAATGGATAGCTGGGGACATAGCTTTGCAAGATGGAATTCACTACTACCCGTTTTAGGGTTAGTAAAGGTTGTTCTCTTAAGTGCTGACTCCGAGTCTTGAACAAAGGGGCCCTGCCCTCTCATAACCTTGAGAATGACTTGGTTCAATGATTGTATCGCGAACTAGTTGTTCATTAGAGGATCAGTGGAACTTAAGGAACAAGATGTAACTATAGGGGTAAAACGGACATTTGACCTAGCTCTAGTTACGAACAACCGGTGAAGGGTCGACTTACTAATCATGGTTATCTAAAGTGGACAAGAAATATGTCTACAGTGAGGGGAGTGCAGCTACGGGCTATAGTGGAGTGTCCCGGAAGCTAACGAACGATGAATGACTAGGTTAATGAGATTAATCGGTTATCATCATTTCGTTGGAGCCCATGATCTGTAGGTCCATTAGGTCCCTCTACTAGCTCAATAGGAATAAAACTTGGAACAATATGATAGGTTAATATTTGAAACGTTCAAAATTGGAAAAGGATACAAAAGTCGGTTATATGCGATATTTATCGACTTATTAGTTTAATTGTGAATTAAACTTAAAATGAGAGTTGAATATATTTAAATATGATTTAAATATTAAACATGTGAATAGGGATTCATGTTCGAGAAAATTCGTTGGGAGAAAATCGGGATTTGACAAGTAATGTTGATTTAATATATATGATATTAAATTAATCATTTTATTTTATTTTAATTAAATAAAAGTGTTATTTAAATTAAAATAAAAATAAAAGAAAGTGGGGTTATTCAGAATTTTATTTGCAAATTTTGAATTTAAAATAAATTAAAAAAATAGCAAATTTTGGAGGTGGTGCTTAGTGACTAATCATTTGTACGTAATTAGCCTTCTTGCACCACATAACCTTATGACTCAAAATGATCCCAAATTGCTGTCAATTTCTTGTGCAATTTTGTGCATGATTTCCCTCTATATATAGAGGATGAGCTGATGAGAATTAGTGGATTTTTTCAACCTAAAATCCCAGTGGATTTTTTCAACTCTCGAGGTGGAACCTCACGTCCCCAGTGGAGTCGCCAAGCTGTCGCCACGTGCCTGCGACGCGGAGCGGCCGACATCCTCGAAAAAGGATAAAAATAAAGGAGTCGCCACCAATCTTTTTTATGGTGTGATTGGACACCAAAATACGATAAAACTAGCATTTTAAGAAAAATAAAAAAAAAAAAAACAGTCTACGAAAACCAGATTTGGGTTCGGGAGTTGTTTGTGTATGGGGAAGGTGTTAGCACCCCACAACACCCGTTAAAAAAACGGTGGCCAAAATTTTATCTTGAATTGAAAATAATTTTAGAAAAATATATTGTTTGGAGAAAAGATATTTTTTAAAACAAATGTCTTATTTTACCCCTCATTACCCCAATATTTGAAGTAATGATCCCATAAAATAAGTGGAAAGGTTCCATTCATTTTGCTCTCTTAGAATTAAAATTCCTCACCTCAAGAATATTAGAGAATTTTACAATTCCCTAATTCCGTCATAGGATAGCATTTCTCAAGGGAAAGATTTTTTTTAAAACATTTTTTTAATTAAATTCATTTTTTTTCTTGGGATCAAAATCTCGGACTCCCAAAGATTAAGATCCCTCACCTTAGGAATTCTAGAAAATCGGACTCCCAAATATTCCTAGATTCCATCATAGGATTTTTTTAGTGAAAACGGTCTTAAAAATCAATTTTAAGAAAATATTATAAAAAACCTTTTAAAAATAACACTTTTTTAGTTAAAGTTTTATAAGCTCAAAAAGAGCAAAAACATTAGGAAATTAGAAAATAAGTTTGAAAATAAATTAAAAATAAATAAAAAGGAAAGCTTGAGAAAAGAGAATTTGAAAACATTTAACAAAAATATATATAATATGCAACATTTATATAAGCACAAAATTGCAATATTATGATACAAGTAAATTAACATAATAATTAAGGCCATAAATAAATATGCAAGTACAACATATTAAACATGTTGAATTTTAATAAAAATATATTGGAATCGATCTCGGACTCCCAAAGAATGGACTCCTCACCTCAGGAAAACTAGAAAATCGGACTCCCAAATATTTCTAGATTCCGTCGTCGGATATTTTTTTAAGGGAAAAATACACTTTTAGTCCCTGAGGTTTGGGTTAAGTTACACTTTGGTCCCTGAGTTTTAAAACTCAACAAAATTACCCCTGAGGTTTGAGATAAGGAGCAATTTGGTCCCTCCATCCATTTTTCTGTTAAATGTTAACGGAATTCTGATGTGGCATTATTTTCTTTTATTAAAAAAATTGTTTTTTAGTTTTTTAAAATAAAATAATATTAAAATAATAAAAAATATATTATTATATTTTTCTTTTTTCATTTCTATTTTTTTCTTTTTTTCTTTTACATCTCTCCCTCTTGTTCTTCTTTTCTCCAATTCGCACGACCACCACAGCTTCTTCTTCTTTAGACCACCGGCGACCACTACGCTGGAGTCGCCGTCGGAGCCGTCGTTCGTCGGAGCCGCCATTCGCCATCTTCGATCTTCTTCTCCGGCGGGTTCTCCATCTCCTATCGTCTTCTCCGATTCTCCATTTCGGCAGTTTCGAGACCCACAAAGACTTAAAAAAGAAAATCGTCTTCTCCGGTTCTCCGATCGTCTCTCTTTCCCACGATTTCGACACAGCCCACAAACACTCTCTTCCCTTCCCTCTCCGAACGCGAGACCCACAAATCCGTCAGCGCTATTTCGGATCTGAACGCGAGACCACGCGAATCTGCCAGTCGCTTGAGTTTTATCGAACAGATCTGAACGGCATGGGTCTTCTTCTTCCTCGAACAGCCGCGAGCCACCATCAAGCTTCCATCGAATAGATCTGAACAGCCGTGCAGCCGCCGCCTGGGTTTTCTTCTTCCTCGAACAGCCGCCTGAGTCTTTTTATTCCTCGAACAGCAAACCCCCTTGGTCGGTCGCGCGGAATCCAGATCTTTTTTCCTCTCTCTCGGTCGTCTCTCTCTCCCCGTCGCCGGCAAGAAGTTTCTGTTCGTTTGAGTTGTGGTTCCGTCGTTGTGATGATGGAGTTCAAACAAGGGAATGGAGAAAAAAAAGAAAATAAAACAAGAAAAGGAGAAGAAAGAAAGGAAGTGGAAGAAAAAAAATTAAAAAAAATCTCCGTCGGCGACCACCGTCACCGGCGGACGGCAGTGGTGGTCGGTGATGCCGCCGGTAGTTACAGATGGTGGCTGGGTGATGGCTGGATGGTAGGTGGATGGTGAAGAAGAAGATTAAGGTAGAAGAGAGAAAAAGTAATTAAAATAATAATAGAATAATAAAATAATAATAATATTTTATTGTTTTTATTTTAAAATAAAAACAAATAATTTTTTTTTAATTCAAAAAGTATTGCCACGTCAGCAATCCGTTAGTATTTAACGGTAAAATGGATGGCAGGGACCAAATTGCTCCTTATCTCAAACCTCAGGGGTAATTTTGTTGAGTTTTAAAACTCAGGGACCAAAGTGTAACTTAACCCAAACCTCAGGGACCAAAAGTGTATTTTTCCCTTTTTTTTAATAAAGAGAGATATGAATTAAGGATTTATGCATTTCACGACACCTAACATGAATATATATATTTAAGAGAATGGTAAAATCAAGAAAAGACACACTTAAACCATCTAATATAAAAAGATAATAACGAAGTATAACGCCCAAATAATATAGCTAAAACATACCCATACAGAAACTGAGTTCTGAAACGAAAAATAAAGTAATTTAAAAAACCAAAAGAATTAAACCAAAAGAAAGAAGCAAAAATTAAACAAAACTAAATAAATAAATAAAAGAGAAAATAGAAAAATAGAAAAAATAAATAAAAAAAAGGGAGATGGGCGGCAAAATTGCCCCCCGTTTGGTAGTTGACCTGACACCCAAAAAAAAAATAATAAATAAAAAGAAACAAGGAACGTACGGTTATATATACATAATAATAATAATAATAATAATAATAATAATTATTATAATAATAATAATAATAGAAACAAGCAGGATATATAATAATAACAAAATTCTTTTTTTTTTTCACATTCCCTTTTTCTAACTCTCTCTTTCTCTCATTTTATTTTTTCTCATTTCATTTTTGTTGTTTCAACTTCAACCAAAGCTCCATCATGAATCTAAGGTATGTTACACACAATCTTCTTTTTTTAGTCATTTTCTTCATTACACATTTTTTGTAAATAGAGCAATAAGAGCAAAAACTAGAAAAATAAAAATAAAGAAAGGGGAATGATATGAACAAAGGAGAAGAAAAACAAGGGAAAGATAAAAAAAACTTACATCATAACATAAAAAAGATATAATAACAATGGAAGTAAGAAACAATATTAACGAGCTTGCAATACCCTTACTCAACTATAGTTTTTCAAGGTGCTCGAGAAAGAAACAAAAAGGCGTAAGAGGCGAAATCAAGAACAACAAAGTACCCGCTTGTTGCTTGAGGTGCGGATCCTTGGGACAAAAGCCCTACCAAATGCAACCTCCAACTAAGATAGGTTTTCTTATATGTTCTAGATTTTGGGATTTTTTCTTGTCGAGGACTTTGTGTGGTGAGTGTGCTAATTTCTCTCTAGGATTTTTTTTGGTGGAATCACTCTCCTCTCTAGGGTTTTTTTGGCTCCATCCACCCCTCCTCAAGCTCAACAAGAAGGGTTTATAAAGGCTTAAGCCAATCCTCTTTTGTGCATGAAGTTTACTAGCTACTTTTCAAAATTTGAAATCCAATACCAAATATAAGCTTTGCTCAAAATGGAATGCAACTTTTTGTAAACCAATTCAAAATTCAAAAAAATTTGCTTCTTTGATCTCTTGGCAACTAAACCAACTAAATTGGTTACTCTAACCAAACTAGGAAGAAGAGACCAAATGACATTAACAAACATTTCTAATTAAATCAAATTTTAAACATAATTATGCATTTTAATGATTAAATAACAAATAATTTAATGAGCCGAGCAAAAATAGGTGGCTACAATAATATAGTGATTTTGCAATCGAATGTCGTCCTTTGGATTGGTGTCTAGCCAAATTTTAATTAACAAAGATACTTTTGACCAATTTTATTTAGGGAATCAAATAGAATGAGAATATGATTTAATCAAACACAAAACTAAAGCTAAAAGTGACAATCTAATGGGAAGAATTGGTCTTAGGGATTTGATTTCACCAATTGGAGTTATGGATTAATAAACCAATTTACAAATACTATGATTCATAAATCTTGGCAACAAAAATCACACATATCTCTCCCGAGCATACATGATTCTCCCATATGCAATTGAACCCGATATCCCAATCTAAATCCAATAAACATACAAGGCAATAAGGCTAACCTTTATAACAATTTCTAGAATTAATCTTAATCTCCCGATTTTTTAGCTAAATTCTAGTTATGCATACGGAATACTAATTTAAATCCTCTCTCCCGAGTTAGATTCAAATATAAACATCAATCAATTTATGGCCAGTAAATCGAAAGCATTAAGGATACAACATATGCATAAATGAAATCAATAGCATAAAAACAGTAAATCAATCCATAACGTGCCCAACGGCTACATAAATCCCTAAGAATTAAAGCCTAGCTACTCATACACAACGTTACAATATAGCAAGAGTCTAAAACAACCATCAAAACTAACTAAAGGAAGGGAAAAGAGAAATAGACTCGTTGTAGGCCAAGATCGAACGTCCCCGTCACAATCCCCACGAACAATGGGTTGATTTCCACCTCGCTCCCTTTGTTTCAGCCTCAATAGCCTCTATTCTGTCCTGTTTTTCGGCTCCAAGAAGTCCCAAATCTAAGTCCCCAAAAACCTAGCCGAAAATAAACTTATACAGCAGATTTTCGTCGTAGCGTCTCGACGCTGCCTTTTGTACGCGCGTGTCTGAAAAGGAAATGCGGTAGCGTCGGGACGCTTCCTATCACAGCGTCGAGACGCTGTGAGTCTGCCGCGTATTCTCATTAAGGAAACGTAGCGTCGAGACGCTCCAAGAGTGGCGTCTCGACGCTAATGGGCAGAATGCCCTCTCTTGGCTCCTTGTTACTTGAATCTTTTCGGTTCTTTGGCATCTTTTCACGTCCCGAACACCCGATTAATTCTTATTCCTCGTTTTAACTCTAATCAACGCTTTCCTACAAAATAAACAATTAAGTGCAATAAAATGACCAACAATCATCAAAGTCTAGCTAAATTTAATAAGTAAAGATAGCTAGCTATGCTTGCTATCAAATACCCCCAAACTTAAGCTTTTGCTAGTCCTCGAGCAAACTACAAATCAAACATACAATGGAAGAATGGATGCAACAATCATAACTCAATCCTCAAGGCTCAAAAGTCAATAACCAAGCAAGCAAGAGACATGCACACAAGGACCAATGAGGGAGACAAATTAAATTTTTTCCAAAATTAACTTGCACAAGCGAGATCTAACTCAACAAGATCAGACTCTACTAGCCCGGGATTGGATTATTAAACTCTCAGCTCATCTTCCCTCTACACTGGCACTAAGGTTTCACAAATGAGTTAATGGAAAAAATTAGCTTGTTTATCTCCATACTTAGGTGCTTATAATTAATAATTAAATTAAGCATGTAAATGTGGCACTAGCTTTCACACACCCATTGCAGGGACCCTTAACCTGAGTTTTCTCTGGTTGGCCTAACTGATCACAACAGGGGTAGCTCTTTTTGCCTTAATCTTTATTAACCATTGCATATTGTGCACAAGCCATGACATTATTATTATTTTTTTCAACAATAACAACAAGAATGATTTTTCGTTATGAACATGATAAACAGATATTCTTTTCTTTTCTCCTAAGCAAGATCAAACATGCTAATTTGCAAAAAATTAACTCTTTAGCTCTACCCTACACCTATCGAGGTGACAACAAGCATATGAACCCAATAATTCGCTCTTAAGCATTCAAATCCAAATCTAGCCAAGATAAATACTCTACTCATGCAAGCCATCTCCTAGAAAAAAATTAAAAAGTCTCCCTTTTTGGGCACTCATGCTTATAACTCATCGCAAGCTTGAAAATTGACAAGAAAGCCTATCCTAGGACATCATAATCATGCAAAAATAGCATCCAGAAAACAACCATATGCTTAATTCAAAGAAAGCTCAAAACTATAGCCCGAACTCAGATGCTCAAGGGCTCCACAAACATGCTAATCCACCCCCAAACTTAAAATATGCATTGTCCTCAATGTATAACGAAAATAAAGCATAAACAAGCATGAGAACAATAAACGAATGAAAGGAGTGAACAATACTGGCCTGGAATGATGATGACTTCTTGACTGAATGCTTGGAATCTTGACAGCTTGAAAGAAAAGGAGAGAAAGAAAACAAGACCTACAAAACAGACACAAACAATAAATAAAACTCAAAAGAAAGAAATAACTAACTCACTTGGGTTGCCTCCCATAAGCGCTTGTTTATCGTCATTAGCTCGACGTGTTGACCAACTATGCATCAGGGTGGTCTCCTGTCAGATTTTCCATCACTGGTGCTCTTCCTAGCACCTCTCCTGGAGCCCACCATCATTGTATCTGATGTGTTCTTGGGGTCCTCAAAAGCTTTTAAAACTTCCTTCTCTTGTTGGACTCTTATGATTAGCTCCCTGCGTTCAATATCAATTATAACTCTCCCTGTAGCAAGGAATGGTCTCCCTAATATGATAGGCATAGCAGGATTCTCTTTAATATCTAGCACAAAGAAATAAACAAGAAGGAAAAATCTACCTACTTTAATCAGAATATTCTCAACAATCTCATATGGACTAACCACAGACTGGACAGCCAACTGAAGTCTAACAGAGGTAGATTTTATTTCTCCTATATTAAGCTTTTTGCACATAGATAATGAAATAATGTTTATGCTAGCCCCTAGACCACATAGTGCTCTACAAGAATAAGTACCAAAATTACAAGGAATAGTAAAACTCCCTGGATCAGTCAATTTCTCTGGTATTGTCTGTTGAACATGAGCACTGCATGTTGATGCTAAATATACAGTCTCCAACTGCTTTTCCTTTTTCTTCTTGTTGAGCCATTCCTTCATGAATTTTTTGTAATGAGGCATCTGCTCCAGAGCATCTGAAAAAGGAATATTAACATGCAAACTCATAAAAGCATCTAAAAATTTGTCAAACTTAACCTTAGAATTTTTCTTTTTCTTTGATTTATGGGCTAAAACAGTAGGAGAAGGGATAGAAGGCTCAGAATTAAGCTTTTCAGCTTCGTTTGAGGTGGTGCCTTCTTCAACTCCTCTTGTGAGTTCCTCTGGTTCAGTAGTTTTCTCCTCTTCAGCTAATTTAGTCTCCTCCTCATAATGCACAGATACGGCCTTGCAGTATTCCAAAGAAGATTTCTCCTGTTCAGCTGGGCCTTTACCTTTATTCATGGTGTTGACAACACTTACCAGTTGTCCCAGCTAATTCTCTATGTTCTTAATGGCTGCAGAATGGCCATTGACAGTGTTGTTTATGGCAATCACGGCTTCCTTAAGCTTGGTTGACCTTTTACTTGATTCTGCAATAAAAGCTCCAACAAGATCTTCTAAAGATTGTTTACCTTCTTGTTTAGGAGTGAAGCCAAGAGGATTTAAAACATTCTTATTATTAGCATAGGAAAAATTCTCATGATTTCTATTGCTAGGGTGATAATGTGTAGGTGTGAAATTATTATTATACCCCCTAGAATTAAAATTCGAAACATACTGAACTTGCTCGAGATTTTCCTCCTGAGTCTGGGATGCGAGGGCAGCTGCAGACTCGATCGTTTGAGCGCTCCCTGTACCTGAAAATTTTAAGAATGCATTAGCTAGGGAAGACATCTGGGCCTGAAGTGCACTTACGTTATCGATCTCAAACACTCCAGCAGCAATCTTTTTGGGTCCCGACCGCTCAGATGGCCACTGATAGCTGTTGGTGGCCATATCCTCTAACAAAGTCCTAGCACTCTCAACAGTTTTGGACAACAGAGTCCCACCTGCAGCTGCATCAACAATAGTTTTCGTGCTACGAGTTAATCCATTGTAAAATAATTGCACCTGTAGCCAGTCAGGGTATCCGTGCTGAGGGCACTTCCTTAGCAGCTCTTTAAATCTCTCCCAAGCCTCGAACAACTGCTCATCGAATTGTTGCTGGAATGTCCCAATTTCGGTCCTCAGCTTGACCGTCTTGGCAGGAGGAAAAAACTTCTTTAAGAATGCCTGGACCAAAGCATCCCAATTGGTAATGCTCCCAGGTGGAATAGATTGTAACCAGTCCCTCGCTTTGTCCTGCAACGAAAAAGGAAATAAACGTAAGCGAATGACATCTTCAGAAACACCATTTAACTTTACCGTCCCACAGATGTCTAGGAAGGATTTCAGATGAGAATTTGGATCCTCCATGGGCGATCCCCTGTAGGCACAGTCTCGAGCCATCTGAATGAGACTTTTTTTCAACTCAAAATTATTAGCATTAATTGGGGCATAGACAATCCCCGACTGTTGCTCTTGAAAGATCGGCTGAAAATAGTCCCTGATGGGCTTAGGTTCTTCAGGATTAGGATTGGCCATTTGGATGTTTTCTTGATTTTCCCTTCGAAGTCTATTGAAAGTTCTTTCGATCTCTGGATCTAAGGGAACTAAGGCCAATTCCCTAACCTTTCGCATGCACAATCTAACCTAACCTAAAAAGGAAAATAAAAGAAAAAGGAACGAAAATAAATTAGGAAAGAAACAAGAACAGGAAAATAATGAATCTAAATAAGGAAAATATAATCTATAAAAGGAAGAAAAATAACAAATAAGGAGTGCAAAAACAAATATGGCAAAAATCAAATAAGGAAACAAACAATTAAGGAAAAACTACTCTACAAAGGAGAAAATTAAAAAAAATTCTAACAATGGAAAAATCAAACAAAAATGGAAAAAAAAAATCTAACAAAGGAGAAAATGCAACTACCTAAAAACAAAAATAAAAAAATCACAAAAAAAAAAAAAAATAAAATACACCCTAAACTAAGACCGGACAATTTTTCTACGATATTAAAATTGACTAAATATGCCAATCCCCGGCAACGGCGCCAAAAACTTGATGTGCAGATTGCTTACCGCAAGTGTACGGGTCAAGTAATAATATAGTGATTTTGCAATCGAATGTCGTCCTCTGGATTGGTGTCTAGCCAAATTTTAATTATCAAAGATACTTTTGACCAATTTTATTTAGGGAATCAAATAGAATGAGAATATGATTTAATCAAACACAAAACTAAAGCTAAAAGTGACAATCTAATGGGAAGAATTGGTCTTAGGGATTTGATTTCACCAATTGGAGTTATGGATTAATAAACGAATTTACAAATACTATGATTCATAAATCTTGGCAACAAAAATCACACATATCTCTCCTGAGCATACATGATTCTCCCATATGCAATTGAACCCGATATCCCTATCTAAATCCAACAAACATACAAGGAAATAAGGCTAACCTTTATAACAATTTCTAGAATTAACCTTAATCTCCAGATTTTTTAGCTAAATTCTAGTTATGCATACGGAATACTAATTTAAATCCTCTCTCCCGAGTTAGATTCAAATATAAACATCAATCAATTTATGGCCAGTAAATCGAAAGCATTAAGGATACAACATATGCATAAATGAAATCAATAGCATAAAAACAGTAAATCAATCCATAACGTGCCCAACGGCTACATCAATCCCTAAGAATTAAAGCCTAGCTACTCATACACAACGTTACAATATAGCGAGAGTCTCAAACAACCATCAAAACTAACTAAAGGAAGGGAAAAGAGAAATAGACTCGTTGTAGGCCAAGACCGAACGTCCCCGTCACGATCCCCACGAACAATGGGTTGATTTCCACCTCGCTCCCTTTGTTTCAGCCTTTTCTGTCCTGTTTTTTCGGCTCCAAGAAGTCCCAAATCGAAGTCCCCAAAAACCTAGCCGAAAATAAACTTATACAGCAGATTTTCGTCGTAGCGTCGAGACGCTGTTAAGATAGCGTCTCGACGCTGCCTCTTGTACGCACGTGTCTGAAAAGGAAATGTCGTAGCGTCGGGACGCTTCCTATCACAGCGTCGAGACGCTGTGAGTCTGCCGCGTATTCTCATTAAGGAAATGTAGCGTCTCGACGCTCCAAGAGTGGCGTCTCGACGCTAATGGGCAGAATGCCCTCTCTTGGCTCCTTGTTACTTCAATCATTTCGGTTCTTTGGCATCTTTTCACGTCCCAAACACCCGATTAATTCTTATTCCACGTTTTAACTCTAATCAACGCTTTCCTGCAAAATAAACAATTAAGTGCAATAAAATGGCCAATAATCATCAAAGACTAGCTAAATTTAATAAGTAAAGATAGCTAGCTATGCTTGCTATCAACTAGTGGCAAAGGGTTATACCCAAAAGGAAGGGGTTGACTATGAGGAAACCTTTTCTCCTGTAGCCATGTTAAAGTCCATAAGAATTCTCTTATCCATAGCCACATATTATGACTATGAAATATGGCAAATGGACGTCAAAACTGCCTTTCTGAATGGTAATCTTGAAGAGAATATCTTCATGTCTCAACCCGAAGGGTTCATAGCCGAAGGTCAAGAACAAAAGGTTTGTAAGCTCAATCGATCCATTTATGGATTGAAACAAGCATCCAGATCATGGAACATTAGATTTGATAATGCAATCAAATCTTTTGGCTTTGACCAAAACGTTGATGAGCCTTGTGTGTACAAGAAAGTCAACAAAAGGAAAGTAGCTTTTCTAATACTTTATGTAGACGATATCCTACTCATTGGGAATGATGTAGGATACCTCACTGACATTAAGAAATGGCTAGCAGCCCAATTCCAAATGAAAGATCTGGGAGAGGCTCAATATGTCATGGGAATCCAAATCATTAGGGATCGTAAGAACAAAACGCTAGCTCTGTCTCAAGCAACGTATATTGACAAGATGTTGTCTCGATATTCGATGCAAAACTCCAAGAAGGGACTACTACCCTTCGGACATGGGGTACACCTGTCTAAGGAACAGTCTCCTAAGACACGTCAAGAAATTGAGAACATGAGACACATTCCCTACGCCTCAGCTGTGGGCAGCTTAATGTATGTTATGCTCTGCACAAGGCCTGACATATGTTATGCAGTGGGAGTAGTCAGTAGGTATCAGTCTAATCCAGGGTTGGACCACTGGGGAGCGGTTAAAAACATCCTCAAGTATCTTTGGAGAACGAGGGACTACATGCTTGTGTATGGAGCTAAGGATTTGATTCTTACTAGATACACTGACTCTGACTTTCAAGCTGATAAGGATTCAAGGAAATCCACATCAGGGTCAGTATTCACCCTCAATGGAGGAGCAGTAGTGTGGAGAAACATCAAACAAGGATGCATAGCAGACTCAACCATGGAGGTTGAGTATGTAGCAGCTTGCAAAGCAGCTAAGGAGGCAGTATGGCTCAAAAAGTTCTTGACTGATTTGGAAGTGGTTCCGAATATGAACGTGCCCATAACACTATACTGTGACAACAGTGGGGCTGTAGCCAACTCAAAAGAACCTTGAAGCCACAAACGAGGTAAACACATCGAGAGGAAGTATCACCTGATATGGGAGATTGTGCAACGAGGAGATGTGATCGTCACTAAGATCGCCTCGGAGCACAACATCGCTGATCCATTTACGAAGGCTCTCACGGCTAAAGTGTTTGAGGGTCATCTAGAGGATCTAGGTCTACGAGATATGTATGCCATCTAATCTAGGGCAAGTGGGAGAAATGTATAATGGGTATAAGGATGCCCTAGTTCATTGTATTATATACATGACATTTCTAGCTTTAGATTATTGCATTTACATCCCACTAACTAGTGTTTTAGTTCAAGTGGGAGTTTGTTGGGTTTTATGCCCTAAAACTCGTAGATAGTGAATGTAACCGTTGAACGGATATTAATGAAATAATATTGATATATTTTTTCATTAATTGTTATTAGTTATTTTATATTTGTCTTTGCCTAATAATAACCCTAATCCAATAAACTAGACATCCAAGGTTGTAATATGAGTCTTGAACTATATGTAGCGACATATGGGATCATTGTTCAAGAAACAGCCTAAAGGGTCTATAGTATAGGGATAAGACTAGGTGCCTTATCCTGGTGACACTATGGATACGACCCACTTTGTATTTTATACAGACGCTGCGATCCAACGCGTTCGTGTAGGAGACATGCGAGTGGGGGTATCCTATGCAATGAGTTTGCATAAGACCGGACCGTGAAATAGTAACCATTGGTTATAACACCGCTAACTAGTTGGTTTTCTATTTCACTAGGACGACCTAAACAACTTAGTCTTAATCCTGAGTTGATTATGGACTCCTGCTCATGAGAGATTGTCCTTTGATTTGTATGGGTGAGAGTGGCCAATACGCCGACTCAATAAGCCTACCACTTTGGGGACAAGACCGAATGGGGAGCTGGGAACATAATCGTACAAGATGGAATTCACTCATTCCCGACCTTAGGGAAACAGATGAGTGATCCCTTAAGTGGTTACTCCGAGTCTTGAACAAAGGGCCCTACCCTCTCAATGGCACGAGAGGGTTTTCTGTTTGATGGTTGGACCACAAACAGGTTGTTCATTAGAGGAGAATTGGTACTTAAGGAAATAGAGGTAACCCAGGGGTAAAACGATAATTTGACCCAGCTGGTGTTACGGACACTCGTGAAGGACTAACTAGTCGATATTGGTCTAGATCCGTGGACACACAAAATATGTCTGCAGTGAGAAGAGTGCAACTGTGAGTCTATAGTGGAATGTACACACAGTTAACGAATATTGATTAATGTGGTTAATGAGTTTGACCAATTAATCTCACATCATTGGAGCTTCTGATCTGCAGGTCCATTAGGTCCCACTGGTAGCTCTTAAAGTAATTTGAGGCAACTAAGTAATAAAAGTAAATTGAAAAATGTTCAATTTATTAAGGGAAACAAATATAATATATATTGATATATTATTATGAGAGAAATTAATATTTGAAAAGTTCAATATAAATTTATGGAAGTTTGAAAGAGTTCAAATAATGAATTAATTAATTTAAGGCCTAAAATGTGTTTGGGCAAATTAATTAATTCTAGGCTGGGAATTAAATATGTGATATTTAATTGGTGGTTAATTAATTAAAGAATTCATTAACCGAGAATTAATCAATTATGGAAATAATTAATCACTTAAGGAAGTGATTGATAATTTATGGAAATGATCTAATCACTTATGGAAGTAATTAGTCATTTGTGGAAAAGATTGATCAATTATGGAATTGATTGATCATGATTGATTAATTAAGGAATAATATTGAATCAATTTTGGAAAAGATTGATTTAATTGAATATTTTATTCATGGACTCTCTTCTATAAATAGAACACTAGACCTAATTGGTCATGACACTTGACACTCTTGAAAGACAAGACCTAGAATTCTCTCTAGCCTCCCTCTTAGAGAAAGACTCCCACAAGTCTTTTGCCTCCTAGACTTAGAGACATACCGGTGTAACCTCTATGGTTATTGTGTCATTCAAAGAAGGAATTTCCAGCGAAGAAAATCAAAGGCGGCTGCTGCGTTTTTGTTCGTGGAGCGTCGTTGGCGAAGAACGGTCAAGTCTTCAACGGAGGTTTGTAACGGTTCTTCCCTTTTTCTTTAGAAAAGCATGAAAATAAATTTAGATTTATTTTTAAGCATGTTTAAAACCTATTTTCCAGCAACTTTAAAAGGGTTTTAAAGTTTAATTGAGTTTTCGTAACGGTATTTTAATGTTAATTAATATACGACATAAGGTCCAATCGATGCGCTTCCGCTGAAACTTATCGAACAACACCTAAACGGCCTTGAAGCTTGTTGCCCAGTGATTAAGAGACTCTAGAAACGAGAATCTAAGGCTGCCAGACCATGGGCACTTCAATTCAAGGTTGATCGGCTTGTGGGTAATTATCCAAAGCCCACTTTGAGTCTCATTTGCTGTTGGACAACAAATGAACAAGGTTGAACCTACAATTTGGAAGCCGAAAATGATTGGACAAATCAAACTTCAACTCGACTAAGCATGGGTAAACCGAATTCGAGTCCGAATAAACATGGGTACATGCTAAACCTTACTGGAAAATGCCAAATAATGTCGTTGGAAGGCTGGGAAAACTCATATCAAAGCTAACTGGAAGCAAAACACGATTGGTGGGGGTTTCTAGCGCCTGAACACTTGAGACTCGGCTTCTGCTATGCAAGAACCAACGTCACATGAACCTAAAGATGAACCCACCACACGAAAGAGAGAGATGAGAAACACGTTCTTGTTGTTGCTCGTGTGGCCGACGTCAGAGGAAGAGACTGAGAGCTGAAATGCGAGCTGAAAGGCATTTTTTCTCAGTTAATGTCTATTCTAATCTTTGTGGCAGGAATAACTGAGCACCTATTGACCACTTTGGGTGGTTTAGAGAACATGGAGGTGTCAGATTAGACTGGATTTCTCTTACTACTGTGGCGCTTGTGGGAATTGTAGGGAGAAAATAAGAAAAATTATTGTGTCGTGGATGAGACCACTGCCTTGAAAGCAATTTTGGCACGACCACGGTGCAAAATCGTCTACTCTGGTTGCTCCCCAAGGTTAACACAACACTATTCTCATACGTGCACTCGAGAGAGAAGGATTTGGAATCAAGAAGAAATGTAATCAGATTGAATTG
This sequence comes from Luffa acutangula, assembly GCA_036850905.1. Lineage (NCBI taxonomy): Eukaryota > Viridiplantae > Streptophyta > Magnoliopsida > Cucurbitales > Cucurbitaceae > Luffa > Luffa acutangula. The sequence goes on along the minus strand of CM072089.1, from coordinate 23,804,368 downwards.
AGTGATCTGAAACTCTGCTCAGGCAAGTATTTATAGGGACGTGTCCATAATCGAAGGAAACCAATATAAAGTAAAACTTCAAAAGGCCAAAATATCCAAGTCATTCCCAACAATCCCCCACGAATGAAGGTAAGCGATATTTTCTTGAGCAAAGGAGGAACTAAAACTTAAGCATTAATATCTTTCGATTTGAATTAATGCATAGTGAAGTAAGGTATTAACCAACATAGAGAAAGTAAGTTACCTTTTGAACTTTCAATAGTCATGGTTTAGACCCCCACAACACGTTTGAATCCTCACGTTTTCCTTGATTCCTCGATACTGTAGTAGAACAAGTGCTATTTAAGGTCATGCACATAAACCTTGGGTCATCGTGAAAGCTCTAGAAAGAGATCCTTTACACTTTTTCATAGAAGCTAGGTGGTCACACCTTCACAATCACGACATGCTTCATCAAGTCTATCAAAGATAAACCACTCAAAAATTTGAGCTATGAAGACTTTACAAACTGTGTCCATCAAGTCTGTGCTTGGACCACCCAAATAAAGGGCTATGGATTCATTTCAATGGTTTAGGGTACATAACGCTACCTATAATTTTTGCATATTCAGATTGAAAGACATTATCTCTTTTGTTTTTCCTAAGTTTCACACTAGCATCATAAGGTGTTCTTACAGGTATATCATCAAAACAATCAAATCTCTGTAGCATCTTTTCAACATAGTGTGATTGACTCAATGAATACTCATTTTTCGGTTTTTCTCAATTTAACACCAAGTATCACATCAACCTCGCCTAAATCTTTCATCTCAAAGTGTGAGGACAAGAATAACTTGGTATCATTAATTACGTCTAAGTTTGTATCGAAAATAAGTATATCATCAACATACAGGGAAATAATCACATAATGAACACCAAACAATTTCGAGTAAACACATGTGTCAGAAGAATTCACCCTAAACCCATTGTTTACTAAGGTATTATTAAATTTCTCATACCATTGTTTGGGGGTTTGTTTAAGACCATAAAAAGATTTTTTAAGCTGACATACCTTGTTTTCTTGACCAACAATTATAAAGCCTTCAGGTTGTGTCATATATGTCTCATCTTCTAAATCTCCATTGAGAAATGTTGTTTTCACATCCATCTGATGTATTAACAGCCCACGGATAGCTGAAAGAGCGATCAGACATCTAATTGTAGCTATTTTAGTTATAGGAGAAAAAGTGTCAAAGTAATCAATACCTTATTTTTGCGAATAGCCTACGACCACTAATCTAGCTTTGAATTTTTCAATTAAGCCATCTGGTCTAATTTTCTTTTTAAAAATCCATTTACACCTAATAGGTTTATTTCCCTTAGGTAAATCTACCAAGTTCCACGTTTGATTCATAATTAAAAAATCCAGTTCACTTTTAATTGCCTCCTTCTAGAAACTGGAATCTACTGATTTTAAAGTCTCTTGGTAGGTTTTAGGATCCTCATCTATTAGATACATGCATACAAATTGATCGTCTATTTTATCTGAGTTTTCAACAAGAAAAACAGTTAAAAAATCCGATCTAAAATCTTTCTCAGTTCTCTTCCTCTTACTTCTCATAGGTTCAAATTCATGCATAATATCAGAAGTAGATGGAGGACAAAAAAATACCTGACCAAATCGTGAGATATTATCTGACTCATTAACTGTCTTAATCATAGGCAAAATGTGTTAAAAAAAATTCAACATCTCTATATTCACAGATTAAATTATCGTCTAAATACATAAACTTATATGCAGCGCTATTATGAGCATACCCAATAAACACACAATCAAAGATTTTAGATCCTACCGTTGGTTTCTTGAATACCGGATATGCAACTTTAGCTAGGCACCCCCATACCTTCAATAGCTCAAGCTCGATGAATATTCTTTCTAGAGCTCTATGGTGTCTTATCCAATTTTTTTGTGAGGAACCCTGTTAAGAATGAAACAAGCAGAAAACACAGCTTCTCCCCACATCCTATTAGGCAATCCAGAACTTAGTAACATAGCATTCATCATTTCCTTTAATGATCTATTCTTACGTTCAGCTATGACATTTTGTTGAAAGAAATATGGTGCAGTACTTGTGACGGGCGGTGTGTTGTGACATTGCTCGAGTGCAAGTATACACTATCAAGTAATAAAGTGGAAAGTATTTTGGATATCGTACCCAAGGGAGATGGTGACTAGCTAAGTTAACACACGATTTTGTAAAATATGAACCTCCTCTAAATTTGAGGGCACGATTGGTAACCAAGAAAAATAGTTTGATTGGGGTTTGGTTTTAAGACAAAAACAAAGAAACAAATAAATAAAAACAGATAAAAACTTATGAGATAAAAAGGGAAATTAAAATAGTTTCAACCTTGAGCATTAGATTACCCATACTTATGCGCCAGCAATCCACTCAGGCATTGCAAACGACTGAGAAACACTATCAATGTTGTTGACATAGACATGGTGCAGATAGCATATCCCAGTTGCGCCCGCAATTACCCTGACAACCAGATTGTGAGTTAAGTTCAACTCCTGTTCAGCTCCGCTGTAGGTGCCTTTAGAAGACTAAGCCAACTAGACATCTATTTCTAGGGCTAGTTGAAACTTAGATAAATAATACTCACGACTCTTAAAACCCTAGTGGTTCTAGTTCTATTTCTAGGATGCAAGAAGTCAAAATCCTATTTCTAGGATCTTTTCCACTATTGTTTTGGAAACCCACGCCTTTAACTCCGACCTTTCGGCCATCAGTTAAATGCAAACTATGCTAACCTAAGTGATCAGTTTAAGATAACATTTAAACCATAATTTCAACAAAAACAAACAATATGCTAGAGGGAGCAAAGTTTCTTTTGCACAAGCGGAGCTTTCTTCTATTCAAGGAATCCACATATTTGAACCCCTAAATAGAAGCTTAGCTCATGATTGAAAGTAAATTTCAAAATATAAAGAAAAGCAAACTCGACATGGAGAAAAGATAAATGAAATTAATATTAAAGAATGGGTTGAGTACAGAAGATTAACTTACAATTGAAAGTAAATGATAAGCAAATACAAAAGGGAGTTATTTGTACCTTATTCTGTGATGATTTATATGTTTTTTGTGCCAAATGGGTGTGTTATTAGATGAATATAATACGTTTCAACCTAATTATAAGAATTGATGCTTTAGAAGTTCTTTTGCAAAGAAATTGATGCTGATCAGATTAAGGGAGCAAAATCCATGTGAAGGGATTAAAGCCCTAGCGCAGCGGAAACATACAGAACCATTAACTCCATTTTAATTTAAAATCAAAATACCAGTACGTTGGGAAAAGTTACATCAATTTAAACAGGTTTAAACATGCTGGAAAACACCCATAAAGCATGCTGAATAAGGACAAAATTAACTAGATCTCATCTATAATGGATCCTAATGATCCAAGAGTTCAAGAAACCTTACTGTAAAGATGTTCTTGACAAAAAATCGCCTTTTCCCTCGCGTATTAGCAGAAAAACAGCAACCTACGAACTTCGATCTCGCTGATTTTGGAAGGACACCACCACCAATCTTCACCAATATTCTCACAAGGAATTTTGCGTCGTTGCTTGTGGGAACAAGGAAACTTCAGTAGGGATTTCTTTTCTGTTCTCTAGAGAGAATTTGCACCAGAATGCTCTGATAGAGAGGAAGCCTTTTTGCGTGAATGAGAGTGAGAGTAAGTGAGATTCTGCAATCCCAGCCCTAGCAATATAACGACTCACGCAAAAGTCCCCTTAAAATTCTCTCAACCATGCAGCATTATAGGTTAGTGGGGAAGACTCCATCAGTTTTAATAACTGATTAACCAATTAAATTAAACTAATAATTGAATTATTAATTAATTTAATTGAAATCAAATTAACATTTAATTTGACCACTTTATATAAAACAATTTTACATAAAATGAACCACATAACCTATAGTTTTAATGCAGTTTAATTAAATCAAATTTAATTAGACTAAATTAAAACAATAATCAATTAATTCTACAATTAATTCTTTATAATTAAATATCACATATTTAATTATATTCCTCTCTCAAATAAACTATGGTATTAATATACATCTAATGCACATTAATTATAACCTATAGTTTTAATATGAATCAAAATCATATTATGTTGCAATATTCGAACTCATTCGAATATTTAATTATCCCATAGAAATTTACCTCAACGCCCTTAGTGAGCTACCGGTGGGACCTAATGGACCTACAGATCAGAAGCTCCAACGATATGAGACTAATTGGCTAAACTCATTAACCAAGTTAATCAATATTCGTTAACTGTGGTTCACTCCACTAAAGAACCACAACTGCACTCTTCTCACTGTAGATATATTTCTGTGTCCACGGATATCGACCGTCAATAGCAAGTTAGCCCTTCACGTGTGTTCGTACCCCAGCTAGGTCAAATTACCGTTTTACCCCTGGGCTACCTCTTGGTCCTTAAGTACCAGTGCTCCTCTAATGAACAACCTGTTTGTGGTCCAACCAACAAACAGAAATCCCTCTCGTGTCATAAAGAGGGCAGGGCCCTTTTTTCAAGACCTGGAGACACCACTTAAGGGAACACACCTCTACTTACCCTAATATCAGAAAGGAGTGAATTCCATCTTGTAAGACTACGTTCCCAGCTCCCCACTCAGTCTTGTCCCCAAAATGGTAGGCTTATTGAGTCGGCGAACAGGCCACTCTCACCCGTACAAATCAAAGGAAAATCCCTCATGGACAGGAGTCCATAATCCACTCAGGATTAAGGCCAAGTTGCCTAGGTCATCCTAGTGAAATAGAAACCGAGCTAACTAACGGTGTTACAGTTAGTGGTAAACTATTTTGCGGTCCGGTCTTTGTGCAAACTCATTGCACAGGATACCCCCACTCGCATGTCAACTACATGAACGCGTTGGATCACTATGTTTGTATCAATATACAAAGCGGGCTGTATCCATAGTGTCACCAAGACAAGGTACCCGACCTTATCCCTATACTACAGACCCTTTAGGCTAAAACTTGAACATTGATCCCCGTATGTCCCTACATACTAGTTAAGCCTCATTCTATTAGCCTTGGATGTTTAGTTTATTGGATTAGGGTTATTAAGACAAGATATAATACAAACATTGAATAATACATCACTTTATTAATGTTCGGTCAAATGTACATTTACTATCTACGAGTTTTAGGGCATAAAACCCAACACCATGATCCTGCAAAGCTGTGAGCAAAACTGGCCACGTGAGTTGCACGTGATTCATTAATGAGGTGGTGTTTCCAGCATTGATCTCGAATTTAGGAGGCTTGGAGAGAGTTCCATGTGTCATGCATATTTGACCTAATTAGGTTTGACTTCACTCTATAAAAGGGAGTAGTCGTCTCAAGTCAAAGGATTCCAAATTAATTCCATCTTTTGGAGGCCGAATAGAGTCAAGATCGATTGGAGACCTTAGAAGACCATTTTCTATGGGTTTCCTCAAGGAGGATTATTCTTTCTTGTAGAGTTTGTAGTTATGGATGTGCTTAATCAGATTGTAGCGTGTGTTCTTTCTATTTTCATGAACTAATTTATTTTAGGCATTGGTTGAGAATAATGTAATTGTGATTTCTTTATAATCTAGCAATTCTTATTGATCTTTGAGCATCTCGATTACTTGTTGTTCTTAATTCTATTTTGTGCCCGCCTAACCAGCTTGTATGGATATCTTATCTTAGTTTTAGGGATGATTTAAGAGTCGTGTGGCTCGTAATCAAATTAGACCTTTGTAGTTGGTGGACGCCAGCAATTGAGCTAGGGATAACCAATTGTCTAATGCTTGATCGGTAGTACTTCGTTGGAGTTGAAACCTAATCAATAGAATTGTTGGATCATCTTTTTAACAATTACAGAAGTCTTAACCAATGCCTATTTCCAATGTATTTTCTTTATTCGTTTACATTTATGCTATATCATTTCTTTTGTCCCAGCATTTTTAAAACTCAATCAATTTATCAACCTTGAAATCACTAAAGACTAAAACAAAATAGGTAAAGTGAGACTATTCAAGACCTCGTGGATACGATAAAATACTTATTACATGCTGTAGATTATGTGCACTTGCATAGTGTTTTGGAGTTAATTTATCTCATATTTTTAACCACTCCAAAAGGCAACAGAAGGCCTTGGAAGGTAAGAATCCGCCATCTTCAGAGATTTGATGCCAGATTGGGGATTTTCGAATGATTCTGTGAAGATCTCGCGAATCTTTGTATTCTGTTGGAAAGCCCAGTTGCGGCCACATCTCAGGCGCATTTTCCACTGTGTTCTGCTACAACAATTTTGTCTTCAGCATGAGGCTTTTTTGCTTATATGGCTTTGTGGGCGCATCTTGATCGCATTCCTCACATCCTCAGGTTCAGATGCAGGGCAATATTTCAGCTTTTAACTACTTTTGCTCTACTACCTTTAATCTCTTCTTGCAGGCGCATCCTCCTCACAAAGACTTCCACACAAAAACATTTCTTGGATAAATTCTTTACAAAAATAATCTCTTTTTGTTCAATTTAAGCTTAAATTCTATAATTCTAAGATTTTCTTTATGGTTCTACAACTTTTGCAAAAATAACTTAAAACAATATGAATTTAAACCCAAAGTCTTCGCTTTCCAAACAATTACCAAAGCTTTTAAGACTAAATAACGCACATAAATGAGCGTTATCAGGTACTCTCATGGATAATACCATTTAGTTCACAAAACTTCTTGAGAGACTTATCACTGTATTCACCTCCCTTATTGGATCTTAACCTTTTAATCTTTTATCTAGTTGGTTTTCTACTTCTGCTTTGTATTTTCTAAACATGCTACTAGCTTCATCTTTTGATTTCAGAAGATATATTTTCGTGTATCTAGAGAAGTCATCGACAAAAGATAAATAATTGTTTTTGCTACCTTTACTAGTAGTGTTTTTGAAATCAGCTAGATCAGAGTGAATTAATTCAAGCAGTTTATTCACATGACCTAGTCTACCATGCCACATATCAACAGATTCAACAATATAAGCAGAGCGAGACGTACTTGCATTCGTTTCAACATGAATAGAGACATTATTTGAAACAAAAAGGTCATCGGCTAAATACCCCTTACCAACAAAGTCACCATTTTTAGTGATGACAACCTTGTCAGCTTCAAACACAATTCTAAGTCCTGCCATGCTCAATAGACTTCCAGACACCAAATTACTACACAATGAAGGAACATACAACACATCATTCATAGATAAGGTTTTTCCAGAAGTAAGTTTCAAGAGAACCTTCCCTTTCCCAAGTACTTCAGTAGTGGCTGAACTCCCCATGTATACGCATTCGCCGTCAACAGTGTCCTGGAACTCGTGGACCAGGCTTTGGTTTGAGCAGAAGTGTCTTGAGGCACTAGTGTCAAGAATCAAGTCTCATTTATTTTCCAACAAGTTAGCCTCCACCACCACTGCAACAATGATGTCGTCTGCTTCAACAACGTTGGCTTGTGCACCAACAGGCTTCCGATCTGGTTTCCCTTTCCTCTGGTTGCACTGATAGGATTTGTGCCCTTGGTTTTCTGCAGACATAATAGATCAGCTTGGACTTCTCATTCTCTATTTTCCCGCTAGGAGACTTGAATTGATGGTTCTTCTTCTGCGAGGATTTGTCTTTATTTTTATTTTTAAACCTGTCTTTTGATGTAGGACATTGCGATAGTCACTCCATAAAGAAGGAAATTTCTCGAGTAGGACATTCGCCTGAAGAATCTCGCACATCTTCATACCCTCGGTCAAAATGTTTGCCACCAGATTCTCGTACTCATGGACCTGGTCCATCACTGGTTTGTTATTCACCATTTGGAACTACAACCACTTACCGACCACGCACTTGTTTTCTCTACGTCATCGCCACCATATCTGGACTCTAGAGTGTCCTAAATTACCTCAGATTACTTGTGAATAAAAAATAAGTTGAATAGCGAGTCATTCATGTGATTGAGGTGATGACCGCGAACCGTCTTATTGTCTTTTTCGAATTTTTCTAAATCAATGTCAACACTGCCCTTTGATTTTTGAGGAACTGTTTGAACCTCCTTAGAATTGTGTGGATCAGGCTAGACCTCCTTAGACTTTTCTAGACTAGTGGTAGGTGTTGCTCTTGATTTCTTCACATAATCGGTGGTGAGAATGTAGTCAACCTCTAGTTGTTCGAAGAAAATGAGCAGGTTTTTAGACCAACGACGGTAGTTAGAACCATCAAGTGGTTCTAGCTTGGACAGATATGGAAGAACCTTCATTGATTTAATTTACATCTTGAAAATTGCTTTCAACTTGTAGGAAGAAAATAAAAACAATTGTTGTGCCATGGATGAGACCACTGCCTTGAAAGCAATTTCGAACCGACCACAATGCTAAATCATCTACACCGGTTGCTCCCCAAGGTTAACACAGCACCCTTCTCGTTCGTTCACTTGAGAGAGAAATATTTGGAATCAAGAAGAAATGTAATCAGATTGAATTGAGTGATCTGAAACTCTGCTCAGGCAAGTATTTATAGGAAAGTGTCCATAACCGAAAGAAACCAATCAACAGGGGATGTGTGCCACGTGTCCTCACGGTAAGGATGGATCGAGTGCCACGTGTCCAACAATCAACGGTTGACTTGGTTGGCACGGAACAGACAGACGACTTGAGTGAAAGTATAAGAACTAAAATGGATAAAAAGAAAATGAACATACCAAAACCATCACTATTTAAGAGACCAAAACCATCACTATTTAAAATACAAAGACCAAAAGGAACATTTGAAAAGTTTAAAGACTAAAATGGACTAAAGTGAAAGTATAGGAACTAAAATGGACGTTTCAAAAGTAAAATGATCAAAGTGAACATAGACTAAAATATTTAAGTCTAGATGCATAATTCAACTATTGCATGAAAATTTTGCTAGGTAATTTATTGTGTAATAGTTTATTGGGAAAAATACACTTTTAGTCCCTAAGGTTTGGGTTAGATTTCATTTTGGTCCCTGAGTTTTCAAACTCAACAATTTAGTCCCTGAGGTTTGATTTTAGTGTCATTTTGATCCCTCCATCCAATTTTCAGTTAATAATTAATGGATTGCTGACGTGGCAAAAATTTTTTATTAAACAAATTGTTTTTTAAGTTTTTTTAAAATATAAATATAATAAAATAATAAAAATTTTATTATTTTTAAATTTTTATTATTTCTTTCTCCCTCCCCTTTTTTCATCTTCTTCTTCCTTCTTATTCTTCTTCATCATCAACAACTTCGCCCGCCGACCACCAGCACTGCCGGCGAACTAGTTTTCTTTTTTTTTTTAATTTCTCTGTAGACTCACGCTCGTCGTTGTCGTCTTCTTCTCCACGACCTACGCTCGTCGTCTTCTTTTTCTCCACGACCCACACTCATCGTCTTCTTCTTCACGGTCTCTATAGTACTGAAACAACAAGACCCCCGCCCTAGATCTGTTCGTGCAAACCCCCAGATCTGTTCGCAAGGCGACTCGATCTGAGAAGAAGACGACTCGAAAACCCCAGATCTATTTGCTGGTTTCTTTTTTTTTCCTTCTCTCTTGTTTTCTTTTTTCTCTCTTTTCTTCTGTCTCCTTGTTTTCTTTTTCTTTTCAAAAAAGAAACGAAAACCCTCATCCCTTCAAGCTGTCGGCTACATCCCGTCTCCGACGAGCACAAACCTTCGGCGAGTAGCAGCGAACGGACAAATCTTTCTTAGTTTTCTCTCTCTCTCTCGGATTCCCGCAGTGAACAGACAGATGTGGACTCAACCCTCGTTGACTACTCTCGAACTCGCTGGAGATTTGGGAACCCACTTCGAAAACCCACACGAACTCTTCAACCTCTTCAAACGAACCCACGCGAATAGATCTGTGTTTTCAGGTACGGGTTCAAGGCGCGTTTCAGTTGAGTTTTCAGGTGCAGATTTCAGGTTCCGACGAGTGGGTTTTCAGGTGCGGGTTTCAAGTTTCAACAAGTGTGGTTTTAGGCGTGGGTTTCAGTAGTTCCTCCGACGAGCCGGTTTTAGGTTCTCCGTTTCGTATTTTAAAAGAAAAAAAAACAGAAAATTCCAGGAAGAAAGAAAGGAAAAGAAGAAGGAGAGAAAAGGAATAGGAAAACACAGAGAAAAAAAAGTGGTGGCGGACGGCCGGCAAGCGACGATCGACGGTGGCCGGCGACCGGCAGCTGGTTTATGGAAGAAGGAAGAGTTTCAAGAAGAAGAAGGGTTTGAATAAGTGTTTGAAGAAGATGAAGAAAAAGATGAAAGAGAAAATGAAAACAATAAATGTTAGCTTTACGAGCTTCAATCATACTATATGTTTTGATGATAACAAACTTTAATTTACTAATTATTTTAGTGTTTTAAAGTGTTCATAATGTAGAGCTCGGAAAGACGATTCCAATGCAACTTGAATCGCTCAAATCGGAGTTCAAACGAGAAAGTTATAAGCAAAAGAAGATTGGAGAGGAAAATCCAACGTGGCAGTGACATGTGGCACTATGCTGACGTGGCGGCTGACGAGGACGGTCAACGGTCAGCTTTGATGACGTGGTATCTCAAATGGCCAAATTTTGCTGACGTGGCAGTCGAATTTCTTTAATAATAAAGAAAGTCAAACGGTCAACTTTTGAATAAAATATTAATTTATTATTAATTTTGATTTTCTTTTATTGCAGTCAATCAAAGAGCGACACGTGGCAAGCAACGACTAGTTTAGCCATTTTTGGTCTTTTAAGGCTCGAAAAAATTCCGAAAAAATTGGAAAAAAATTCTGAAAATTTTTACTCATCTTGGAGAGCATTTCAACCATTTTTTTTTTTAATTTTTTTAGCTTCATTTTTTCATTTTCCTTAGTCCAAATTTATCCAAAATTCATCAATTACACATCATTCAAATTTGAATTCTTTCCAAAATCCATATTCTTAAAATCCTTGATTTATTCTCAAATCTAAAAAATTCCAATCTTTCAAAATTCAACCTTAATGTTGAAATCCTTTCCTTTTCTATTTAAATTCAATTTCCACCCTTCATTTTCAATTTGATCTAACGGCCAATATTTATCCCCATCTCCTATAAATTCGACTTGATTTTACTCTTTATTCACACACCAAAAAGACATCAAAGTCTTAAGTTCTCAAATCTCCTTACTCTCCATTTTGTCAAAATTCCTCCCTTGCTCCTAAATTGGCCTATTGTTATTTTGTGAGGTTTTATTATTGTGAGTGCTCAACCTTGTGTAATTAGCCTTCAAGAGGTATTTTATTTTGTGAGCTTCTTTTCTTCTTTTATCATTGGGAACTTGTAATAAGGTGTGGGTGCACCTTGGGAATTGAGTAAGTGGTTTAATCCTGAATCCGAAAAAGGATTTGTAGCGGTTTGATCCTGAACCTGATTAAAAGGATCGTAGTGGCTTGATCTTGAACCCGTTTAAAAAGATCGTTATAGGTTGGGTCCTGAACTTGTAAAAGGATCGGTAGAGGTTTACTCTTGAACCTGGAAAAAGAGTTGGTTTGGTTCTCACTCGTAAGAGAGTCGTTGCAGTAAAATACCCAAGAAGGAGTCTTGGGGAGTGGAGTAGGAATTTCCAAACCACTATAAAATTTCCTTGTGTTATCTCTTTCTCTCTACTCTTTTAATTTCCGCTATTTCATTTTTATAAGTAGATTACATGCCTAGGAAAATTGTCAAATATTTCTAGCATACTTTATGCTTTATAGTACTGCTTATTAAATTTATTTAGTTTAAATCAATTCCTTTTAATTTAGCAAAAAGTTTTAAATTTTATTAAACAACTCTATTCACCCCCTCTAGTGTTGTCATACGATTGAAAGAGAAAATGAAAATAATAAAAATAATAATTTAATTAATTTATTATTATTTTTATGTTAAAAATTTTGAAAATAACTTTTTAATAAAAAAAATAATACCACGTCAGCAAGCCGTTAGTTTTTAACGAAAAATTGGATGGAGGGACTAAAATGAAATGAAATGCAAACCACAGGGACTAAATTGTCGAGTTTGAAAACTCAGGAACCAAAATGAAACCTAACTCAAACCTCAGGGACTAAAAGTGTATTTTTTCCAAAAAAAATATAATTAATTAAAAAAAAAATCATAAAAAAGCCTCAAATTTCATACTATCTATCTATTTATTCCCTAAAATTTCTCATAATTTGTTTGTAAAATTGCTTTGGATTTAGAAATGTTTTTTTTTTTTTTGTTTTTTTTGGAAGCTACATGAACATTAAGTGGCTGTAGTTTAGTGGTGAGAATTCCACGTTGTGGCCGTGGAGACCTGGGCTCGAATCCCAGCAGCCACACAATTTTTTTCGCCTTTTTCCCCTTCTACTTTATTAGTTTAGTTTTGTCAATTCGGTCTCTAAACTTTAAAAAGTGTTAAATAGGTTATCGAACTTTGAATTTTGTTTCTACTAAGTCTCTAAACCATAAAAAGTATCTAGTATATCTTTAAACATTCACTTTTGTGTCCAGTAGGTCCCTCAACTTTCAATTTTGTGTCTAATAAGCTCTCGACCTATTCAACATTCAACATTCTTTAAAATTAACAAGCTTACTAGTCAGAAAATTGTAAGTTTAGGGTCCCAATAAGCATTATTCAATTTTATATCTAATATAGATTGACTAATTTTTAAAAATCTTGAATATATGACGAGACCTATTAGACACAAAATTGAAAGTTTAGGGACCTATTAGACATTTTTAATGTTTAAGGACCTATCGGACACTAAATTGCAAATTCAATGACCTATTGACACTTTTTTAAATTTAGGGACCATATTAATACAACTCTAAAAGTTTAGGGGCTAAACTTGTAATTTAACCTAATCTATATTTAACATATTTGAATCTGATTCAAATTTCTTAAAATCTCCTCCAACACATTTACCTATTTGAATCTTATTCAAATTTCATATATATATATATTAGTTTTTTTTAGTTTAATGTATCTTTTTTTTAATAACACGTTTAATGTATCTAATACATTAATAAATTATTCTCGTTCATATTTCATGTATCAAATATATTAAATATATTTTCTCTCATTTAATATATCAAATATATTAAATGTTAATTTCAACATTGCAAATTTTCCTTTTAACAAAATTGATCTCTTAATGGACTTATGTGCTAGCAATGAGACCTAATGTGATACAAAATTAATTTATTAAACTTCTTAATAAATTAATTTTCATTCATTAACTCTAGTTCACTCCACTAATAGACGTAGAGTTCCACTCTTAAACACGGCAAGAAAAGTTATGTCCATGGAAACCATTACTTGCAAGTCAATCGTTCACGAATTCTTCACAGTTAAAGTTGAGTCAAAAGTTTGTTTTATCCATGTAATAACATTTTATATCTTAAATTCCAATGATTCTCTATTGAATCATCTATTTATGATCCAATCATAAATTAAGTCTCTCTTGACTCAGGAGAGAGTGAGACCTCATTAATTAAGTCTCAAAATATACATTCAAGGAAAATAATCATCTACTTTTCCTATATGGGAATGAGTAAATTTCATTTTGTGGAACATATGTTCCCACCTCCCTGTTTGGTCGAGTCCCTAAAATGATAGAGTTATTGAATTGACTACAAAAGCCTTACTCACATTGTATACGTGATGTACGTGCAAGTGCAAGTATACACTATCGACTCAGTAATAAATGGAGGGTACTCCAAGTATCAAATTTCTAGGGAACAGATTTGTAATGAAATTAAATTTTGAAGGGGAACCTCCTCAAACTTGCAACAAAAAAGGTAACAATAAATGAGGAGAGAAATTTGATTTTTGAAATGAAAATAAATGCAATAACAAACTGAAAATTCAAGGGAAGAAGACTGAATTCAAGTGTTGTTTCAACATTAGCAGAATTATGACGTCATGTCTTCTTCGTTCTTCCTTTGTCCTTCACCTTGTCGAAACAAACGTCACCTATTCGCCAAAACATCTAAAACCGACCAGAACCGACCAATTTTTGCTTGTGGTGGGTCGGTAGGTTCCATAAAACTCCAAAAACAAACATGCACCGACTGACTAAAACCAAAGTATCAGTAATCAGTGTCGATTTGAGCTCGAAACTGATGTCGACTGACCAATGATCTCCCCTACTTTTTAATATGGCTAACAAATAAAGTTTTCTTTGTTTATTTATGTTTAACATTGTGGATGAAGGAAGAAATATTATTTTTTTCATTAAGGAACATTTAGTATAAGAGAGTTATAACATAGAATGACCAAAATGAACGGGGACTAAAATAGTATTTAAATAGAGATGAATTATTCAAATATTGTATGAAAATTTTGCTAGGTCTAAATGTAATGGTTTATTAAATATAATTAATTAAAAAAATGTTCATAAAACAAGCCTCAAGTTTCATACTATCCATAGATCTTTATTTTCCCTAAAGTTTATCATAATTTGTTTATAAACATGATTTGTATTTAAAAAAAAATTGAAGTGTTTTAAACAACAAGTGGTTGTAGTTTCGTGGTGAGAATTCCACGTTGTGGCCGTGAAGACCTGGGCTTGAATCCCAGCAGCCACATGCTTCCTCTTTCTTTTTTCTCTCCTATTATTATTTAATAGGTTACTTAACTTTCAATTTTGTGTCACCTTAACATGTTTGTATCTTAAAGCTCTTTACTCCCCTTATTTTTGTCTCATATTTTGTAATTATCCAAGAAGATTTCTGACCAAGAGTAATCACTATTGTCGTTCATAGAGAAATTGCTCACAACAATTGGATAATGTGTTACACACAATAACCTTCATCTCCATCATTCTCATGAAACTGTTTAAGGTTACATAATAACCTTGGATTTTTACAACAATTGGATAATGTGTTACACACCATATAATAATAATAATAAATTATTTTATTCAGGAATGAGAAAACGTACAAGGCGTTATGGCACAATCTATTTCTTACATAATATATTTATACATATCTGAAATTTGTTTACTCCTTTATTTTTGGAGAAATTTGTACGGATGACTAATTTTTTAAGGTCGTAATGAAATTTAACCTACCTTTTCAGAATAATGGAGAATGTCTTTTTGTTGATGTCACTGTGCACATTTTATTACCATGTTGCCCCTCCATAGGCCAGCGGAATCGATTCCCACTCTCGATCCACGATCTCGCTCTCTCTCGATATTGTACTCTCGTTCGCGCTCTCGCTTTGCGGTCCAATGAAAAATCACGCTTCATATTTTAAAATTCTCGGTTACTTAAACAAAAAATTCTCGATAACTTAAACGGTGTTGTCACTTTTGTCTTTACATTTTAATTCCTCGGTTACTTGAACGACGATCTCATTGACCACATGTAGGTTTTTTGTGGATTGGTGATAATTCTCGCTTCTCAGTCTGTGTCAAGGTCTCGCTTCTCAACCTTTTTTTTTTTACTTCTGTTTCTTCTTTTTTTAGTGGCTTGCAATTTATTTCACGACTTTCGCGCTCGAGGTCGAACGACGCTCTAGCTCTTGCTTATCGAAAATCCTTGATTACTTAAACGACGCTCCCACTTGTCTCTTCACTTTAATTCCTCAGTAACTTAAACGACACTCTCACTTCTCTCTCTTCAATTTAAATCTACGGTCACTTAAACGACTCTCTCACATATCTCTCTTCACTGAAACTTCATTGTTGTGTCGTTCACTTCTTCCTCTTCACGTCGATTATCGTTCCTTTATTCGATGGTCGACGTTCCAGATGTCGGTTAGTGGCCTTTTCTTTTTTTATTGGCTTTGTGGATATGCAGTGTTTTGTTTTAATATTTTCCTTGACCATATGTATGTAATAATTACGACGATCGTTGCATATGTGCAAGATTAGAATGACACATGTTTTAAAGATCGTTGTGTCTGAGTGTTTTCCTCCTCACATCCCCATTTGTTGAGAACACGAGCAAGAACAACCTTGAAGAAATGTGGTATGGATGCTTTATAGAAGCCATCTACGTCGTTTTGCTGGTGACTAGAGGAAGGGTTTAGGGGAAAATTTTTAAAAAAGACTTTTGTTCCTCGTGGTTCATAAGCAAGAACAACCTTAAAGCAATGGGGATTATCCCCATTTGTATAAAAGGTGGTTCTTGCTCGTGACCCTCAAGGAACGAAAGTGATTTTTAAAATTTTCCACTAAACCCTTCCTCCAGTCACCAGCGAAACGACGTCGAAGGCTCCTGTAAAGCTGTGGTATGGACTACTACAATAAGGATTGTAGTAGTCCAATCGTAATGAAGCGGACTTGACAAAAAGTTCCAATGTTCTCTGATGAAACTGTCCAAAATCATCCAGAAGTAATCAGGGAAGTCGTCACTGAAACCGTTCCATTTGTAGCCATATTTCGAGTTTTAAATATGTATATGTATAGGTTGTGATTTGGGATGTCGTTTTGAGAACCAATAGTTAATATACGAATATGTTATTGTAATACAACTTTTTAGGGTTGTTGTTTTATTCCGAATTGAAGTAGGTGTTGACTTCTCCTTCCATTTCTATATTTTCCAATAAAACTCTTCGAAATATATATATATATATATATATATATATAGATCTCCAAGAAATTTATATTCATCTTTTTGGAGGGAGATTCTCAAATCTATGGAAGCCCAAAGTCATTCTTACGGAGTTTGATGGGGTGATCCTAAGGAAAATTTAAGCCCTACCTTGTAGCACTTAAACCTAAAAGTCCACAACACTTGTCAAGTGCAAGGCATGATGGGTTGATCTTGTTATGTCCTAAAACTCGTAGATAGTGAATGATTAACGAATTATACACTTGTATCGATAAAGTGTTATTGAGGTTTATGCAATAAAGTGTTATTGTCATATTAAGTCTAGAATTGCACAATATGACCCAAATCCAATAAACTAAGATCCAAGGTTGTTTACATGAGACTTGGACTAGTATGTGGGGACATACGGGGATCAGTGTTCAAGTAACAACCTAAAAGGTCTATAGTACAGGGATAAGGCTGGGTACCTTATCCTGGTAACACTATGTGATACGACCCGCTTTATATTCGATACAGACGTATTGATCCAAGGCGTCCATGTAGGAGACATGCGAGCGGGGGTATCCTATGCAATGAGTTTGCATAAGACCGGACCACGAAATAGTAAACCACTAGATGTAACACCGTTAACTAGTTAGGTTACTGTTTCAATAGGATGGCCTAGGTAACTCGATCTTAATCCTGAGTGTGTCATGAACTCCTTCTCACGAGGGATTTTCCTTTGATTAGTACGGGTGAGAGTGGCCAGTACGCCGACTCAATAAGCCTACCTTCTTGGGGACAAGACCGAGTGGGGGGTTGGGGACATGACAATACAAAATGGAATTCACTCCTTCCCCTATTGGGGCAAGTAGATGTGTGTTCCCTTAAGGGTCGATTTCGGGGCTTGAACAAAGGCGCGCCGTCCTCTCTTGGCCCGAGAGGAACTCTTGTTTAGAGGTTGGACCCTAAACAAATTGTTCATTAGAGGGATCAGTGGTACTTAAGGATCCAGAGGTAACCCAGGGGTAAAACGGTAATTTGACCCAGCTGGTGTTACGAACACACGTGAAGGATTGACTTACTGCATTGGTCGATATCCGTGGACACAGAAATATTCTACAGTGAGAAGAGTGCAGCTGTGAGTCTTTAGTGGAGTGACCCACAGTTAACGAATGTTGATTGACTCGGTTAATGAGTTTAGCTGATCAATCTCGTATCGTTGGAGCTTCTGATCTGTAGGTCTATTAGGTCCACCTGCTAGCTCATAACGGGTTCTGAGATAATATAGTCTTGATTATTAAAGGGAATATAAGTTAATTGTATTTTGATACAATTAATATAATGTATGGAGATACATTATAGTATAAGTTTAATTAATGAATTAAACTTTATAATAAAATTAATTTTGGATATTATTCAAAATTAATTAATGAGAGAATTATGAATTTAATTAAATATGTGATATTTAATTAATTCATGAATTAATTAATTGGGGAATTAATTAATTTAATTTTAATTTGGTTAAATGTGATTTAATCAAATTAAAACTATAGTTTATATTGATGTACATTTTGATGCACATTAAAACTATAGGTTAAATGAGAGAAATTAAATTGAATATGATTCAATTATAAAATTAATTAAATATTTGATATTTAATTAATGTGGGATCGATTAATTTAGAATTAATTGAATGGCCAATTTAATTTAATTGAATATGATTCAAATTGAATTAAAAACTATATATTATAATTCATTTAATTTGATTAAATTAATTATAATTAATTAATTAATTAAATATTTATTATTTAATTAGTTAATGGCCGAGATCGTTTTGATTAAGATCTAATGGTCTAGATCTAGTAGGGAGATAACTCCCTCCCCACTTATCGTACAGGGGAGAGGGAGTTCCCAATGGATCTCTCATTCCTCTCATTTTCACGTTTTTACACAGAGAAAGAAAGTTCTTTCTTTTCTCTCTTCTCACTCTCAAAAAACAGCAAGGTTCCTTGCTGAAAATTCCCTTCCAAGATTGAATTTGGGTTCCCACAAGCCATATCTCAGCGACCCAAGAGAAAAGCAGGTGATTCGAGTGGTGGTGTGCGTTGGAAGTCCCAAGAACGAGATCCTTGGAGCATTGTGCAGTGTTCTTCGAACCAAGTAAGTTTTTTCTAGATCTAAATAGTTTTTAGATCTAAAATATCAGCATGCTTAATCTATTTGATTTAGAAATTAGTTTCTGAATTTTGTTGCCAACGTATTGGTTTTTCTAAAATTGAAATTTTAATTCGAGATTATTCTTGTTTGCTTCCGCTGCCAAAGGGATTTTAACCCTTCAGATCTAAGGTACGTTCTTGAAATCTTACAAAGCACTAAAAAATGAGGAGAAGCAGCCAATAGGACCAAAAGGAAAATTTTGAAAACTGTACTCCAAACTTGGGCTCATGCATTTAACCTATAATAATAAATCAAACCATGAATCCAAATTAGGAAGTGGGGGCTAATAGAAGACCAAGGGAGTTGAGCCTAGCGTAAACTCCTAGCCTTAGCCTCGACCAACCTTGTCCTAGCCAGTGGCCATCTATCGTTAACCCTCTCAGCTCGGTGAGCCCTTTGGTGGTCTATTTCAGTTC
Organism: Luffa acutangula; assembly: GCA_036850905.1. NCBI lineage: Eukaryota > Viridiplantae > Streptophyta > Magnoliopsida > Cucurbitales > Cucurbitaceae > Luffa > Luffa acutangula. The sequence continues at coordinate 23,785,135 of CM072089.1, read as the reverse complement.
ACTTGATTCCCAGATCGTTCAGGAAATAGGGTCAAACCCTAGGTAACTTCATACAAATACCCTTCTTCAACCTAAGAGATGGTGAATTTCTTTCTCATCCTTACTTTACCTACAACACTCAAAACCTCCTAGCTAAACTAAACATCGGAGTCGGTGTGGCAAACACCACAACATTGTGTAGTTTCCTTGTTTTGCAGGTCACGCCTTCCTGCTTAAACAAATTTACCTCTGCTGTCACATGAAGGTCGAATGTGTTTTTCCTTGCCCAGATGTTGACAACAACAGTAATTGTTCACCCTTTGTAGTTAAGTTAAATTGAGATTTTTATACTCTTGCAAGACCATTTTTGTTTTTGTTTATAACTTCTTACTATATCAATGAAAGTTTTTCATTCCTTCAGAAATGAAACTAGTTTCTAAATAACCTATGAGCTTCTAATCGGACTAGTTTTGATTGTGAACTACTCGAGCAAGAGTTGTTGAATGTTTTGGAAGTGTTTTATCGATGAAAATAATTTGCATTTGAAAAAATTAATTTAAAGTAGGTTTAGTGTAGTTTTTTTTTTTTTTTGATGAGTTTAGATGAGTAAAAGTGTTTTGTAAGAAATTCTTGATAAATTAAAAGCAACGCTGTTCGACTGCAGTTCGTTTATCTTGTTTGTGAGACTCATGGCGGACACAGTGACCTTGGTGAAAGCCTGTGGAGGAAGCGAGACTTGGTAAGAGATTGTCCCGAAAAGAAGAAAGTAACTGAATCGTAAGCTTGGGGAAGATCTTACCTCACGGAGGTGGCGATTGACAGATTGAAGGCTCTCTGCGGGGTCGTCATAGCCTAATTCCCCCTCAGGTTTATGGGATTGCAAGCCCTGCCAGCAGCGGAAGTCGTGAGCAAGCATGTCCACTTGGTTTCCCGTCCCAGAATAATCCTCCGGAAGGACGCAAACGGGGAGGGAAGTGCCCTCCTCCCTGATCAGAGAAGGAACGACCGGAGGGCGACGGCGCGATGACCTCCTTAAACCCGTAGTGGAGGAGCGGGTAGCAACCTGGGGTGCGTCAGAATCGTCTTCAGTTAGATCAGTGATGTTTGCTTGGGAGGTGCTTGCCACACCCTTGTTCTTCTTGGGCTTGCGGCTCCCATCATAAATTAGGCGGGGCGGCATCGCTGGATGAAAAAAAAAAGAGATGAAGTTAGTGATGTAGCAAAGTCAAGTAAAAGGAGAAGCCCTAGCAGGGAAGCAAGGGGAGAGGCCGAGCATGTGGTCGGCCTCGGCCCTTTCCAGAGGCCGACCAGGGCCAAAGGCCCGACACCATGTTGATTGGAGCTTACTGGACAAAGGGCGAGCGAGCCTGAGTAATACAAGGTTTTCTTGATTGACAAGGTCGGGACCAAAGCGATGGCAGAGCGGGATCCGTTGTACAACCTCAGCGAATAGGCGGGCTTCTGCAGTTCGGCGAGCCTTCCGAGGAACTGGACAAGTGAAAGAAATGAAAGGTGAGTTAGAAGAATTGATCAAGGCAATAAGTGTGCAAATACTCACCATATTTGCGAAAGCATGTAGAAACAGCATAATGGCTGCCGTCTGGATTTCTTTCTAACCAATTTCCCCTAACAAAAAACCACCCATTCCTCCAATTTTTCACAGATGAGGGAGTATTAACAATAGTTCCTTGTTTTGCACTAATATAGTAAAAAAAGTGCCCGAGGTTGGGACTGCGGCTGATAGAGTGAAGAGAAAAGAAGATATCCGGGTCCATAGTGGCATCCGGGTTGCCATATGCCCACAAAAGGATGCAACCGATGAGATGAGCCCACCCGTTAGGCACAATTTGTGCGGGGGCTAACCCGGTGATTGTCAGGAAGTGCTGGAGAAGCAGGGGAAGCGGTAGGCGAACTCCGAATTTGAACATAGCTCTGTAGAAAGCTACCTCACCTAAGGGGGGGTGGGAGAAGCTCTCATCCGGATCCGGGACCCTCATATGCACATCATCAGGAACGTCATACTCGTAACGAAGGCGCTCTAAGTGGGCCTCGGTCACCGAGGATGACGTAACTAAAGGAGGTGCCGAAGGCTCGGAATCCTCAGCTTCCTCAACATTTTCCTCCCCCTCCGAGCAAGGAGATTCGTCATAGAAGCTAGAACCGCTCCCGGAATGAAAATCAGTATGGACAGATTCCTCACTCGACATGGCAAGGAAAAACGTTTCAAAATGAATAGGGAAAAGAGGAAAAGCCGCTACCTTGGAGAGAGTTTGAGAAGGGAGTTTGGTGAGGAGGATGGAGAGCATGAAGAGACTATTTATAGAGCCAAAATGGAGGGAAGTTGAGGGGAATCTCGGATTTCAAATTTGAAATTCAAAAAAAAAAAGGTGAAAAGGTTGAGAAGACAAGGCACACTAGGCCTGCCACGGCAGGCCTAGCCTGCTCGGCCTCGGCAAAATGCCGAGGCTGAGCACACCTGCTGCCGAAGGCAGCAGGTGCCTGTCGCGCCAAGCATGCGCCTGGCACGACAGCAGGGGGCTGACCCCCTCGGTTAGCCCCCCATTTCGTCTTTTACCGGTTGTTTTATTTATTTAACTAGATCCCAACGGGATTCTCATGTTCCAAGCTTCGAGGTTGGTTCCAAACCAACTAAAAAGATCAACTGCTTTGCCCTTTGTTTTGTTTGCTTTGTGTAAACACCAGTAGAATCTCAACCCCCCAGTTCAAAAGTTGGTTCACAACCAACCAGAGGAAATCTTTTGCCTCACAAAGAGACAATCTAATGGTTGCATGATTGAAGGCAAAATGTGAGGGGTTGTGCACGTGCAATATATTTTCTTCTGTAGGTGAAAGGATTGAATTCCGACTCTCCATTGGAGAGCGAGAAAGGCCCCAGAACTCCAATAGAGAGTGGGGGCTTAATGTTATGGGCAAAATCGTTCAATGATATTATATGCAGGATGGGCCCCGGAGAGCCGGCCCAGAAGGTAGAGGAAGCCAAGATGAAGAAGAACGAAGGGCCGGAGCCCAACTCGGCCCTTCGGCTGTGATGCTCGGCCTCATCCTAAGGGAGAGGCCGAGCCTAGGGTCGGTCTCGGCCCAATGCCGAGGCCGACCAGGGCCAAAGACCCGACACCATTCCGATGGCGAGCTGCCGAAACCCTAAAGGGGGCTTATAAAAGGAGAGACTACCGGCGCACTCAAGTATGCAAAAATCTAACCCTAAATACACTCTCCTTGTTCTTCGGCCAAAGGCTAACTTAAGCATCGGAGTGCGTGTGGCCTACACCACGCCGGTGTGCAGCGTTTGTTCGTCTTACAGGTCACGCTCTTCCCGTTTCCCTACAAATTCACTGATTGGTCGTTGCGTTTAGTGAGGGGTAAGTCCCTAAGCAAAATTTGACCATCAACAAATATTATAGAGAAAAAAAAAACATATTTAGAAAGTTATCTTCTCACCATGGCCATGCTTGCATTGGTATTACAAGCCGATGATCACAAGAATTTATCCACCACATTTTTGTGTACAATAATAATAGATTCCTTATTGCTTCCTCATATATTATCTTGGGAAACAGATCTATGATCCTTTTTAATAGGGGTGAGCATCACAGACCGAAAAACAATCCGACCTACCGAAATCGACCGAACCGAGATCGATCGGTCGCAGTGGCAGATCCAGAACTTCATGCCGGGGGGGCTATATAGAAGTAAAGAAAAATATCAATTTTAACCCTAAAATTGGTGAGGTGTTTCAATTTTTACCCTAAACTTTCAATATCATCCAATTACACATTGAGCTTGGATTAGTTTTGCAATTTCCTCCTTAACTTTAAAAAATAGTGTTGTAATTTTAGCTCATGGTAAATTCTCATTCAAAATTTTTTTTATGCAAATATAAAAGAAAAAAGGATGATATTCAATAACAAGTTAGATTTTTCTTATTTATGGTTTACAAAAATTATACCTTCATTTCATGCTATTCATTTTCTTAAAAATAATTTACTGAAATTTAAAAATAATTTTATTTATTTCCACATATATTTAATTCAAGAAAAGAAATTTAAATTTAAAATCGAAACCATAACAAAATTTAATTAGTGTTTGAAATTGCTACCAAAGTAACTAAAAATCAAAAAGAAAAAAAAAATAAAGAAAGATGGTCAAGATTGGATGTTAACGTACACTTTTTAAAAATAAATAATAAAAAAAACTGAAAATAAAAAGAAAAAATTAAAGAAAAAACTCGTGTAAAAAATGAAAAGAGGAAAAACAAAAACGCGGAAGAAAAATAAACTTGGGTTTGCAGCCGCCAAGTATCGAGTTTGGGTGGAGAGGATTTTCATGGGGGGCTAATACCATTGGACTAACCGATCAGATAAATACATAAGGGAGCTGTTTAATATAAGTAATAAAATATTTTAAGTTGAGGGGGGGCTCGAGCCCCCCGGGCCCTTCGTAGGTCCACCGCTGATCGGTCGGTTTTCTAGTAGTTTCAGTCAGAGAAGAAAAACTGACCAGTCGATCGGTCGGTGGGCCTAAAAAGGCCCACACCAACTGAACCGACCAATTTCATTAATATTAAAAAAAAGGAAATAGAAAAATCCAAACCTCATTTTCCAACTGATGTGACCATTCACAAGTACTAATTACCTATATATAGGTAATGATTACTTATTTTTAAAAAATGAATTTTTTTTTTTTCACGGGAACTCTTCTCCCTCTCTCTCCCATCTTCCTACTTTATCGCTTTCTCTCTTTTTCTTTTTAGGTCTTTCTCTCTTTTCACCTTCTCTCAGTCTTTCTTTTATCTTTGTTGGCCGAAATCAACATCTTCACCTCGCAGGAATAATGCCTTTCTTCATTGGAGCTTAGCGCCACCATGGACCGTAATGGTTTTATTCTTCTCAATTCTTTCTTTCTCCTTCATCTCTTTCTTCATTCTTTCTTTGTTTGTAAATAGCGTCATGTCTTCTTCGTTCTTCCTTTCTCTTTCACCTCGTCGGAACAAACACCATCTCTTCGCGAAAACTTCCAAACCGACCGAAACTAACTGATTTTTGCTTGTGGTTGGTCGGTCGGTTCCATAAAACTTCCAAAACCGACATGCACCGACTGACTAAAACCAAAGTATCAATGGTCGGTGTTGGTTTGAGCCCAAAATCGATGTCGACCGACCGATGATCACCCCTACTTTTTAATATGGCTGACAAATAAAGTTTTTTTTTTGTTTATTTATGTTTAACATTGTGTATAAAGGAAGAAATATTATTTCTTTCATTAAGGAACATTTAGTATAACGGAGTTATAACGTAGAATGACCAAAATGAACAGGGACTAAAATAGTATTTAAATAGAGATGCATTATTTAAATATTGTATGATAACTTTGCTAGGTCATTTATAATTAATGTAATGGTTTATTAGATATAATTAATTTAAAAAATTAATTAATTATATTTTAATAAACGCCACCGACCGAAACCAAAAATTTATGAGATGCCATTTGTTCCGACAATTTTGGAGCTTAGCGCCACCATGGGCCGTAATGGTTTTTTTCTTCCCATTTCTTTCTTTCTCCTTCATCTCTTTCTTCGTTCTTCCTTTGCTTGTAAATAGCTTCATGTCTTCTTCGTTCTTCCTTTCTCCTTCACCTCGTCGGAACAAACGTCATCTCTTCGCCAAAACTTCAAAAACCGACCAGAATCGATCGACTTTTGCTTGTGGTGGGTCGGTAGGTACCATAAAACTCCAAAAATAGACATGCATCAACTGACTAAAACCAAAGTATCGATGGTCGGTGTCAATTTCAGCCCAAAACTGATGCCGACCGACTGATGATCGCCCCTACTTTTTAATATGGCTGACAAATAAAATTTTCTTTGTTTATTTATGTTTAACATTGTGTATGAAGGGAAAATATTATTTTTTTCATTAAGGAGCATTTACTATAAGGGAGTTATAACGTAGAATGACCAAAATGAACATGGACTAAAATAGTATTTAAATAGAGATGCTTTATCCAAATATTGTATGAAAATTTTGCTAGGTCTAAATGTGATGGTTTATTAAATATAATTAATTAAAAAAATTGTTCATAAAACAAGCTTCAAGTTTCATACTATCCATGGATCTTTATATTCCCTAAAGTTTCTCATAATTTGTTTGTAAACATGATTTGCATTTAAAAGTTTTTTCGAAGTGTTGAAATCAACAAGTGGTTGTAGTTTAGTGGTGAGAATTCCACGTTGTGGCCGTGGAGACCTGGGCTCGAATCCCAGCAGCCACATACTTCTTTTTTTTTTCCTCTCTCCTATTATTATTTAATAGGTTCCTTAACTTTCATTTTTGTGTCACCTTAACATATTCAAGTTTTTTAAAAATTTAACTAATATATTAGTTCAAGACTACCTTAAAGTCTTCCTCGATTTGTATGGCCTTGACATATTCAAGGTTTTTAAAAATTAACTAACCTCTTAGTTCAAGACTACCGCAAAGTCTTCCTCGATTTTCTTTGACCCTTGTATATGCAAATTTTATAAAAACGAACTAATCTATTAGTTCAAGATTACCACAAAATCCTTCTTTATTGTGACTTGAACATAGCACCAAGACTTATGAAACCTCTTGAAAGAAACATATAGGAAATTGTGAGGAAAGAATTCAAGAATTTTCTTTCATTGGAGAGATATATATTTTTAGTCCAACCTAGAGGTCCTATTTGTAAAGACTTAGGATACAACTTTGCCAAAATCAAACAATATATTATAATATCTAATTTGATATATATATATATATATATCACGAATATATTTGAATCTCATTCAAAGCTCTTAAAATCTCCTACAAAATATATTGAATCTCATTTAAATTTCATATATACTTCAAATAAACTTCAAATTTTAATGATTTTTCTAAAGCCAAATTCCCTCCGTCTGAGGGCTTTTCTCTCGTATGAGGGTTTCCCTTCTTTATGAAGGCTAGGGTTGGGGTTCCGGCGAGTGTGTGGCGGGGGCGGCGATCGGCGATCGACGAGCAAGGTTGAGTCGACGTGAGCACGGTGACGGTCGTTACAGTGGTAGGGCGGCGGTGGCGGTTTGAATCAGTGGGCTGGGGGTCAGTGTTGAGATCAGAGGGCTGTGGGAGGCGACGGCGGTTGGGGTCAGTGGACCGTGGGAGGCGGCTGTGGTTGAGAGCACGAGACTGTGTGAGGCGCGACGGCGAGGTGCTTGAGCGGCAGACAGTTCCTTCAGCAAGCGGCGATTGGCGAGCGTGAGGGGTGGGTGTCTTCGGCGGCAAGTTCGATTCGGGCGTGAGCGTGAGGGGTGGAGAGGTTTCAGTCAGCGACAGAGTCTGTTGGTAGTACCGTCGGTCTGTATAGTTGGGTTGTCTTCGGGGGGCGGCGCTCCTCACTCCTTCAGGGGCATCGACTGGCAAGAAGGTGGCGTTGGTTGGCTGAGGTGGTGTGGGCATGGTCCTTAGGTTGCATGTGGGGCTCTACCGTCGTTGTGTTGTGGTTTTTCTACAGGTTCCAGTGGGCTGTGTGATTTGTTGAGAGTGAGTGTTACGCTTTGTGGTGTGGCTTGAGAAGCAACGGTGGAGGCTTTCGGGTGTAGGGGTGACAGTATGTGTTGTTTCCTTTCTTTGTTGTGTGGGTGTGGTCTTTTACTACGTCTTCTGTTTTAAGAGTGTTTTGTTTGAGTGAGCATGGGTGAAGGGAGGTCACTTTGAGCATGGATGATTTGGTGAAGAAGTGAAAGTCATGGTCCCTTATCGGGGAGGAGGAGGAGGTGGTTCGTCCAGGTACAGTTCTGTTTTCTTTGTCGGTGACAGACTTGGAGCTATGGGTGGTGTGTAAGGTTCTGACGTCCAAGCGGGTCAACCCAGACGCTTTTCGCAATGTGATGCGGTCGGCGTGGAGAGTTCATAATGCGACACGTGTGGAGCCGGCGGGAGAGAATGTTTTTGTGGTTCAGTTTCGTACCAGGGGCGAAAAGTTGAGGGTTATGGGTACTGGTCCTTGGGCTTTTGATCGATCCCTGGTTGTTCTTAAGGAATCAAGAGATATTGCATCGGCGCTAGAAACAGATTTTATTGACTGCCTTTTTTGGGTACAGATTCATAATGTGCCAATGAAGTGGCAGACAATGGGCATGGCACAACATCTGGGAGGAAAGATTGGAGTGGTTGAGGAGGTGAGAGGTTCGAATGAGAATGATTGGATAGGCCCTATCCTGCGGATTAGGGTTCGTATCTGGTTGGATCGACCTCTTCGAAGAGGTTTCCACATGCAGGATGATGATGGGAAGGATTCTTTGTGCCCAGTGTTGTATGAACGACTCCCGGATTTCTGTTTTGGATGTGGGTGTTTAGGGCATTCGAGACGGGAATGTGCGGGGGTGGGGGCGAGTTCCTCGAGAGGGGGGAGGACCAATATGGTGAGTGGTTAAGAGCAGGTGCTTTCCTTGGTGAGGGTATCCGACGAGAATCAGACAAGGTAGGTGCAAATGACAATGGGAAGCAGGCTGTAGTGGCGGTAGTGGTGCCCCAAACTGGGTCAGGGGAGGCAGCAGGGCCTGTTTAGAGTGAGGTGCTTGGGAAGGAGACAGGTGCTTCTGAAAGTGCTGGTGGGGAGGGTTTGTTAGCTCCTGCCGTTGATACTCAGGTTGAGGTTTACACGGTGGGGGAGAAAAGGAAGTTCGGGGGAGGGCGGCGAGAAAGGTAAACAGAAGGTGGGGCATGGTGTTTCTGAAACATGGTCCACGTATGTGGAGGGGGAGGCTATGGCAATGGATAGTGTGGGAGTGGTGCAGGGTGGAGAGGCAGAGAAGGGTGGGAGGAGTGCTAGTAGCAAAGGGTGGAAGAGGCGAGCAAGAGAGATGTTAGCAGATGTTACGAATTCTGAGGCACCCTTGACTCTGGGCGGGAGTAAGCAGAAGGTTGATTCGGGACAGTTGGCCGGTCAGGGCGGAAAGAAGTCGAGAGTGGAGGAGGAAAGCAGGATCCGTCCAGATATGACTGGTTCGATTTCGGCGGTGGCTGACCTTCAGCCCCGCCGTCGCCATGAATATCCTATTTTGGAATGTTCAGGGTCTGGGGTAGCCTCGTGCATTCCGACGATTGTACAAGCTGGTACAACAACATAGACCTCACATGGTGTTCCTGTCAGAGACCAAGGTTCACTCGTCACGTTTTGATCTTCTCAAGGTGAGATTGGGGTTTGTTAACTGTTTTAGTGTGAGCAGGGTTGGGAGAAGTGGGGGTCTAGCGTTGCTGTGGAACCCTGAGGTTCGGTTCAGTCTTCTGTCATACTCTCCCAATCACATAGATGGGTGGGTGGACGGAGGGGTGAGCCCGTGGCAGTTTTCTGGGATTTATGGGTTTCCCCAAACAGAACTGAAAGGGAGGACTTGGTCGCTTTTGAAGCACTTGCGTGGGAATCCAGGGACACCGTGGTTAGTGGGTGGTGACTTCAATGCCATCTTGTCCCACCAGGAGAAGGAAGGTGGCAGGGCCAAGGCAGAGGGTGAATTGTCAGGTTTCCAGGGCGCCATGGATGATTGCGAGCTGTTTGATTTGGGTTTTAGGGGGTTGCGTTCACTTGGTGTAATGGGAGGCCGGGGGAGGAAGTAGTTTGGGAGAGGATTGACAGATGTCTGAGTAATGTTGCTTGGCAGGAGTTGTTCCCAGTGCATGAGTTGACACACCTGGACTTTAGTCGGTCGGACCACAGGCCTCTGTTGCTTTCGATGTCAGATAGTGCCTAGGTGGTTTGTAGCGCAGGACAAAGGATTCAGAGGTTTGAGGAAACTTGGCTCCAGTCCACTGGCTTTGGGGAGGCAGTGTCAGCAGGTTGGAGGTCCGAGGCTCCCGTTAGGTCGCCTGTGGAGTTGGCATCAGCAGCGTCCCGGTGTATGTCACATCTGAGAATATGGGGAAGGTTGAAAAATGGTAGTCTTGGTCAGCGTATTCAGGTGGCTACATCAAATGTCCAACAAGCGATGGGTAGGCTGGGTTCTTCTGAATCCCGAGCAGAATCACAGAGGGCAGAAGGGCAGCTAGAATTTCTTCTTGTCGAGGAAGAGGTGTATTGGAGGCAGAGGTCCCGAGATAACTAGCTAAAATGGGGAGATAGGAATACCCGGTGGTTTCATTCCCAGGCCTCGCATAGAAGACGAGTTAACACGATCTGGGGCTTGGAGGATAGTAACGGAGTGTGGCAGCAGGAGCCAGACAGGGTGTTGGGCCTGATAGAGGGGTATTTTTAGAACATCTTCTCGACATCTTCCCCTTCTGAGGGTGAGATTGACCAGGTGACATCCCGAGTTCACCCTTGAGTTTCGGATGAGATGAATAGTAGTTTTGTGCGGCCTTTCCAACGCGAGGAAGTCCTTCGAGCTTGGCATCAGATCCACCCGAATAAAGCCTCGGGGCTAGATGGGCTGTCTGGAGCCTTTTATCAGCATTCCTGGTCGATAGTTGGGGCTGATGTGGTTAACTGTTGTCTGAACATCCTGAATAACCAAGCCTTTCCAACACCTCTGAATGAAACGATGATTGTGTTGATCCCTAAGAAGAAGAGTCCCAAGTGTATAACGGAGTACAGGCCAATCTCTTTGTGCAATGTTTCATACAAAATCGTGTCAAAGGTTTTGGTGAACCGTATGAAGGGTATACTCAATGAGTTGATTTCCCATAACCAGAGCGTTTTCATTCCAGGGCGCTGCGTCGTTGACAATGCCATCCTAGGGTATGAATGCATTCACGCTCTGAAGGCAAGGAAGGTGGGGAAAACAGGGTGGGCCACGCTTAAGTTGGATATGAGCAAAGCCTACGACAGGGTAAAGTGAGTCTTCCTGGAGAGGATGATGTTGAGAATGGGGTTTGCAGTAGAGTGGGTGGAGTTAGTATTACGGTGCATATCATCGGTCCGGTACTCTTTTACTGTGAACGGTGTGAGATGTGGGGATGTCGTCCCTAGCAGGGGCCTTCGCCAGGGAGATCCGCTCTCCCCGTATCTATTCTTATTGTGTGCTGAAGGGCTCTCCAGTATGTTGCATGAAGCAGAAGGGAGGAGGGCTATCACGGGGTTGAGGATAGCGCGTGGGTGCCCTCCTATCTCCCATTTGTTTTTTGTTGACGACAGTCTCCTCTTCTTTCGGGCTAAAGAGGGTGAAGCCCGAGAGGTGCATATTATCCTCCAGCGTCACGAGCGAGCATCCGGGCAAACTATTAATTTTGACAAGTCCATTATCTCATTTAGTCCGAGTACTGCAGTGGGGTCCAATCTCAGGTGAGCCAGTTTTTTCACGTCCAAGTAACTGCCTGCCATCGGCAGTATTTAGGTTTTCCGTCTTTTATGTCTCGTAACAGAATGAGCACCCTAAATTTCATTAAGGAGTGGGTGTGGCGCCAGATTCAGGGTTGGAAGGGGAAACTTTTCTCTGTTGGGGGCAGGGAAGTGTTACTGAAATCTACCGTGCAGGCTATCCTGTGTTATACTATGAATTGTTTCCGGTTGCCAAAGAAATTGGTCCAGGACATTAGTAGGGCAATGGCGCGATTTTGGTGGAATGGGGATACGGAAGATAGGAGGATTCATTGGGTGAGTTGGAAGACACTGTGCAAGCCAAAATGCTTGGGCGGAATGGGATTCAGGGATTTGGAGACTTTCAACCAAGCTCTTCTGGCCAAACAGTGTTGGAGGATTGTTCAGCAGCCTACCTCTTTTCTCTCCCGTGTGTTGAAGGGGCGGTATTTTCCTAATGGAGACTTCCTGGATGCAGGGGTGGGGTCGCGACCCTCGTATATTTGGAGGAGTCTGGTTTGGGGAAGGGAACTTTTGGGGAAGGGTATTCTCTGGAGGATTGGGAATGGGGAGAGAGTAAGTGTTTATGGTTCTAACTGGATCCCTAATGATGCCTGCTTTAAGGTACGGTCCCCGGTCACTTTGGGTCTTGATTCTCGAGTGGCTGATCTCCTTAATGCCTCTGGTCAGTGGAATGAGGAGCTTCTTCGACACCACTTCAGCCCTGGCGAGGTATGATCTATCCTTACTATTCCATTACGACAGTTATCGTCTGAGGATAAAATTATATGGCATTTTGAGAAGTGTGGGATCTACACGGTTAAGAGTGGGTATCGGCTTGGTCAGGTGGCCTTGCTTGCCCAAATCCCATCGTCGTCCTCAAGTGAGTCGTTGTCCAGTTGGTGGAAGGGGTGTTGGAAAATGGGGATTCCGAGCAAAATTAAGGTTTTCCTTTGGAGGCTTTTCCTGGAGCGTCTTCCTACTGTTGACAATTTGAGTGTCGGGGGCATTGATGTTCTGAATGTATGTGTGCATTGTGGTTTCCATGGTGAGTCATGCATGCACGTGTTTTGGCAGTGCAAGTTTTTTCGTGATTCATTGATGGGATCTGAGTGGGAGGTTTTGCTACAGAGTGTCCAGGCGAATTCTATGCTTAATCTGCTAAGGGATGTGAAGGATAAGTTTGACTGGGCTAAGTTCGAGGAGTTTGTGGTAGTACTGTGGGTCGTGTGGTGTTGTCGAAACTATCAGAAGTTTAGGGGGCAGATCCCTTCAGCCGGGCTTGTGGATTGGGCAGTGAATTATCTTGTTGTTTTTCGAGGGGCCTCTCGGACCTATTGTGAGGGGATTAGGGGGGTGCCTCAGAGTGCCGTTAGATGGTTGCCGCCAAAGGAGGGATGGTATAAGGTGAATGTGGATGGTGCCTTTTGTAGGGACTTGTCTCGAGCGAGTGCTGAAGTTTTTGTTAGGGATGAGGTGGGGCGAGTCATGTTGTCAGCTGCTGTCAGTCATGATCATGTGGGGAATTCAGATTTGGCAGAGGGTCTGGCGGTGGGGTACGGATTGAGACTTGTGGTGGAAATGGGTTTAGCGCCGGTACTCTTAGAGACTGACTCTATGCGGGCTTTTTCGCTACTGCAAGATGCTGCGATGGTGGATCTATCTGAGTTCGGTGTACTGGTTTCTGAGGCTCGGAAGGGGGTGCCTGCGCATTTTCAGCTCAGATTCAGCTTTACAAGGAGGGAAGGAAACCGTGTCGCCCATGAGTTAGGTCGCCTTGCGTTGAGAGAGAGGGGTTGTGGGTACGGGATGGAGTCGGTACCTGCGTGTGCCTACCTTCTGGTTGAGGAAGATATTTTGTCCCTATAACTGTTTTCTATGTGTTAATGTTCTTGCAGGTGGCAGTCGAGGTTGGATAGTTCGAGAACGGAGGCGTTCCAAAGAACCAACTACACTGGAAAGGTGATCAGACGGAGCAGCGTCAGCCACTACCCAGTACCGGCGTGCAGATAGCAGGGGAGGTTTTATGTTCCCCTGGACTCTAGAATCTATGTTGTGCATGTTTAGAGTGTTTTGTGGGCGGGGTGTGTTTAAGTTGAAGGATGGACATTTTGTATGGTTGTGGATCCTAGGCTGAGGCTGGATGTTTTCGAGCATCAGGTTTCCTTTGGTTGCATGTGTAGGTTACTTGGTGATCTGTGTTTGGTTTGCATGTTTAGTGGATCCTAGGTCAAGGCTAGATGTACCTGAGCATCAGCCCTTTCTTATGTATGTTTTCGTTGTGTTGCCTGTTATGATTGGTTGGAGGGCCTTGCGTCTGTGCAGTGGGCCCATGTATTCTGGTGGGGTAATGCTCAAATCTATGTTTATTGGCTGTGATGATGTGTTGAGATGTTTAAGCATGACAGGGCCTTATGTGCTAGTATGTTCTGTGTAGCTGAACTTGAGATTTTAAAGCTTCCTTTAAGGTTTCTTGCATGTGTGAGCGTTGGGTTTCCCTTAGTTGTCTCGAAAGGCTAGGGCGGTTTTATGAGCCCATAAGTCTGTTGTCACCCCGATAGGATCAAGGTTTTGTGTGGAATATATTTCTTGCATTCTATTATGTGAGGCCTGCCTAGGGATGGTGGTAGAGGGGTCTTCAAAAGGGTTGGGTGTGGTGTTTACGTGAGTAGGGTTTTAGGGGTAAAAAGAGCTACCTGCAGTGTGTCCAGTTAGGTCATCCAAGGATTTTCTTGGGTATGGGTCCCTGCATTGTAGTGTGAAAGCTAGTACCCTGTAAATAAAACTTAGAAAAAAAGAATGATGGTTAAAAAAAAAATGGTCCTCTTGCCTGGCCCTAAGTAAGGGAATAGCATCCTAGTTTGGCTGTTTTAGTTTCCTTGTGGGGCTTTGTTTCCAGTGTAGGGGGAAGATGGGTGGAGGGTCTTATAAATTAGTTCTAGGCTAGTAGGGGTTGCTTTAGGTGAGGCTTTACACTCCTGCGCGAGTTTCCTTGAGAATGCTTTGATATGTCTCTTATTTTGTTTGCTTGCAATAGCTTCTCATAGGTTAAGGGCTTAGCATGTGTACTTCTTGTCCTTGTGCATGATAAATGTCAACACGTGAAGCTGGGCCAATCATACTTTAGGGCGGTGAACTTGATCATGGTGCAAGGTAGTTTTGGGGGATTGGGTAGAGTCTTGTCATGCTAGCTCCTCCTTAGCTCTCTATGGTTTATGTGCAAAGATGCTTTTGATGTTAATTTTTTTTGGCAGGTCTAAATATTGATGTTCGGTCCCGTTCTGGAGGTGGTTAGTCTGAACTCCCTGTATGGCTGACTTGGGGTGGAAATACGTGAGGAGTTTGGAAGCTAGCTGGAGTGCAGAGAAAGTCAAATGGCTGTCTTCATGGATCGGGGCTTGCGCTTCGTGTGGGGAAGAGTGTTGCACAGTGGGTGGTGATTTTGGCTTATCTTTGAGTATGCCCTCCGTGTGTGGAGGGTGTGGCTCTTATCTGGTTTTTTTCTTTGTAGTATTGCTTTTCTGAGCGGTTCTTTTGGCTTGATGAAAGGTTCTGATGATCAAAAAAAAAAAAAATAAATAAATAAATTAAATATATTTTTCTTTATTTAATATATTAATTTGAACATTTCAAATATTCCAACAAAATTGATCTCTTAATATTTTTATGAGCTAACAATAAGACCTTATAGACCTACTGATTACAAACTTCAACAATACAAAATTAATTTATTAAACTTTTTAATTAATTAATTTTCATTCGTTAACTCTAGAGCACTCCACTATGACATTGAATTACACTCTTATGCACTGCAAGGCAAGCTCTATTCATGCATATAATCATTACTTGCAAGTCGATCATTCACCAATTCTTTGTAGTTAAGGTTGGGTCAAAAGTCAGTTTTATTCCTGTAATTACATTTTATACCTTAAGTACAAGTGATACTCTATTGAGCCATATCTGTTTATGATTCAAGCATAAACTAAATCCCTCTCGAACCAGGACAGGGTGAGAAACTCATTGATTAAGTCTCGAAATCTCCACCATTCTAATGAAACTGTTTAAGATTGCATAATAACTTTGGATTTTCACAACAATTGGATAATGTGTTACACACCATATGATAATAATAAAGAATTATTTTATTCAAGAATGAGAAAACGTACAAGGCGTTATGGCACAATCTATATCTTACCTAATATATTTATAGATATCTAAAATTTGTTTACTCCTTTATTTTTAGAGAAATTTGTATGGATGATCCATTTTTTGAGACCGTAATGAAATTTAACCTACCTTTCCAGAATAATGGAGAATGCCCTTTTGCTTATGACACCGTGCACATTTTACTACCGTGTTGCCCCTCCACAGGCCAGCGGAATCGATTCCCGCTCTCGATCCACGATCTCGCTTCACACTCTCACTTCTTGGACAGTTTCCTAATTTTTTATTATCTTTTAATTGATTCACGATTCTCGCTCTCTCTCGATGTCGTACTCTCGTTCGTGCTCTCGCTTCGCGATTCGATGAAAAATGACACTTCATATTTTAAAATACTCGGTTACTTAAACGAAAATTCTCGGTAACTTAAACGGTGTTGTCACTTCTGTCTTTTCACTTTAATTCCTCGGTTACTTGAATGACGATCTCACCGACCACATGTAGGTTTTTTTGTGGATTGGTGATAATTCTCACTTATCGGTCTGTGTCAAGGTCTCGTTTCCCAACCTTTTTTTTTACTTCTATTCCTTCTTTTTTTAGTGGCTTGTAATTGATTTCATGAATTTTGCTCTCGAGGCCGAACGACGTTCTACCTCTTGCTTATCGGTAATCCTCTATTACTTAAACGACGCTCTCACTTGTCTCTTCACTTTAATTCCTTGGTAACTTAAACAACACTCCCACTTATCTCTCTTCAATTTAAATCTGCGGTCACTTAACGACCCTTTCACATATCTGTCTTTACCTAAACGTCATTGTTGTGTTGCTCACCTCTTCCTCTTCACCGACGGTTATCATTCCCCTTATTCGACGGTCGACGTTTCAGACTCCGGTTAGTGCCCTTTTCTTATTTTATTGGCTTCATGGATATTCACTGTTTCGTTCTGGTATTTTCCTTGACCATATGCATGTAATACTTACAACGATCATTGCATACGTGCAAGATTAAAATGACACCCGTTTTAAAGATCGTTGTGTCTGAGTGCTTTTCTCCTCACATCCCTGTTTGTTGATAGCATGAGCAAAAACAACCTTGAAGAAATGTGGTACAGATGCTTTACACAAGCCATCTATGTCGTTTTGCTAGTGACTAGAGGAAGAGTTTAGGGAAAAATTTAAAAAAAAGACTTTTGTTCCTCGTGGTTCATGAGCAAGAACAACCTTAAAGAAATGGGGATTATCCTCATTTGTATTAAAGGTGGTTCTTGCTCGTGACCCTCAAGGAATGAAAGTGATTTTTAAAATTTTCCACTAAATTCTTCCTCTAGTCACCAACGAAACGACGTCGAAGGCTCCTGTAAAGCTGTGGTATGGACTACTATAATATGGACTGTAGTAGTCCAAACCTAAGGAAGCAGACTTGACAAAAAGTTCTCATATTCTCGAATGAAACTCTCTAGAATCATCCAGAAGCAATGAGGGAAGTCGTCACTGGATCCCTTCCATTTGCAACCATATTTCAAGTTTTAAATATGTATATGTATAGGTTGTGATTTGGGATGTCATTTTGAGAACCAATCGTTAATATACGAATATGTTATTGTAATCTAATTTTTTAGGGTTGCTGTTTTATTCCGAATTGAAGTAGGTGTTGACTTCTCCTTCCATTTCCATACTTTCCAATGAAACTCTTCGCACTACTGTTGTTCGTTATGTTATCATGTACATAATCAAATACGGAAGTATTTGAAGTAGGTGTTCACTACTTTAAATCGCATGCATTATGTAATCGAGAGCGAGACCGAGATCGTGAATTGAAAATCCAACATAATGCATGCGATGTTGATGAAAAAATGTTAGTGTGAGGTTCATCAAGAGTGATACCTAGATCATCGAGAGCTTGAATCGAGAAAAATGCATGCATTCTGGGGACGAATTAAAAAAGACAAGTGTGAGGTTAGGTACATGGTCTTGATGAGTCCTCATGGCCATCGTCCTCCACGTGGTCGGATCATTCATGGAACCCATGGTTGTTGTCATTAGGGTCACCCGTCCTAGTGCCATGCAATTCAATGGTCATGCCCTGTAATCCATCGAAAATGCATTAGACTAAACATCGGATGTTGTGTTGGGTTTTATGCCCTAAAACTCGTAGATAGTGAATGGTGACAAATTGTTCACTTGTCTCAATATTTTGTTATTGAGGTTTATACAATAAAGAGTTATTGTTACTGAAATTGCACAATTTGACCCAAATCCAATAAACTAAGATCCTAGGTTGTTTAGATGAAACTTGAACTAGTATGTGGGAACATACGGGGATCAGTGTTCAAGTAACAACCTAAATGGTCTATAGTATAGGAATAAGGTTGGGCACTTTATCCTGGTGACACTATGTGATACGACCCACTTTGTATTTGATACAGATTCAATGATCCAAAGCATCCATGTAGGAGACATGCGAGTGGGGGTATACTGTGCAATGAGTTTGCATAAGACCGGACCGCGAAATAGTAACCACTAGATGTAACACCGTTAACTAGTTTAGATTTCTATTTCAACAGGATGACCTAGGTAACTCAATCTAAATCTTGAGTATGTTATGAACCCCTTTCAGGAGGGATTTTCCTTAGATTTGTATGGGTGAGAGTGGCCAGTTCGCTGACTCAACAAGCCTACCATTTCAGGGGCAAGACCGAATGGGGGTTGGGAACATAACATTACAAGATGGAATTCACTCCTTCCCTTATTGGGGTAAGCAGATGTGTATTCCCTTAAGGGCTGATTCCGGGTCTTGAACAAGGGCGCCCATCCTCTCCTGGCCCGAGAGGAACTGCTGTTTATTGATTGGATCATAAACAGATTGTTCATTAGAGGAATCAATGGTACTTAAGGATCCAAAGGTAACCCTGGGGTAAAACGGTATTTTAACCTAGCTGGCGTTACGAACACTCGTGAAGGATTGACTTACCGTTATTCGTCAATATCCGTGGACACGAAATATTCTACAGTGAGAAGAGTGCAGCTGTGGGTCTTTAGTGGAGTGACCCACAGTTAACGAATGTTGACTAACTTGGTTAATGAGTTTAGTCAATTAGTCTCGTATCGTTGGAGCTTCTGATCTGTAGGTCCATTACGTCCATCTGCTAGCTCGTAAAGGGTTTTGAGGTTAAATAGTCTTGATAGAATTTGAAGTGTGTTCAAGTTTGTTAAGGGAATTTCATTTAATCGTATTTGATACAATTAATATAATGTATGAAGATACATTATAATATAAGTTTAATTGGTGAATTAAACTTTATAATATAAAATTAATTTTGGATGTGATTCAAAATTAATTTATGAGAGAATTGAATATTTGAAAGGGTTCAAATATTAAATATGAATTAGATTCATATTAATACTATAGGTTAAATTTTATGTGAATATGAGATTCATAATAAACTATAGTATATGAGAGAATTATTTGAATTTGATTCAAATGGAAATTAATTAAATATTCGATATTTAATTAAAGAATTAATTCATTTTATTTAATTTAATATGATTTAATTAAATTAATACTATAGTTTAGAAATAATGTACATTTGATGCACATTGAAACTATAGGTTTAAAAGAGAGAGACACATTTGAATATGATTCAATTGTGAAATTAATTAAATATGTGATATTTAATTAATATTGGGATCAATTAATTATTGAATTAATTGATTGGCATAAATCAATTCAATTAGATATGATTTAATTGAATTGGTTAATAAAACTATATGATAAAGTTAATTTCATTAAGTATTGATTTGATTAGATTAATTTTGATTTACTATATGGTTTTTAAGAAATTATTAATTTAATTATTAGATTAGATTAATAATAAAATCTTCCCATCATATCTGATGGGAAGTTGCCACTTGGGGGTTACTGATTAGTAACTCCCCTTCCCATCGTGAAGTGGGTTACCCCAAGATTCAGTCAAACGATCTCTCTCTGATCTCCATTAATTTGAGAAAATGTTTTCTCTCAAACCATCTCTCTCAATCTCACCCAAGAGACATTACAACATCATCTTGATGTGATTCCACATTCCCTTTCAAGATAATTGGTGATCCCACGATCACAAGATCTCAAGATCTAACAGAAGAGATTGTCGCGGTCTCTTGGCAAATAAATTTATAATCCACGATTCCTAAAGCTAACTTGTAGCAGTAGTGGTCGGGGTCGATCACAGAGAACAATCAGTTTATTTCTAAATTATTTTGTGTTTTTGATGTAACCAAAAAGGGGGGGGGGGTTTATAGATAAAGATTAAGACATAAAGTAAAGGCGGGAAAATAAATAAGGAAAATTAAATGCAAGGAAAATAAATGTGGGGTTAGTTGATCTTACCACGAAGATCATTGTAATCGGGGTTGAACTCGGCGTTAAGTTTGATTAATTTCATTCATCGATTAACAAATGATATTTAATTAACTATCTAAGTCCGACGTACTTCGGAAATAAACCGAGAGCCATGATCCAACTATCACAAACATGCAAACGCTAAGTTTGATTCTAATTTAAATTAATTAATTATCCAATTAACTAATCTAAATCGCATTGGGATCTAGCCGAATTAATTCACATGCAACGGGCAACAAACCACAATTACAATTGATTAAATCATTTAGTTCTAGGGACGCATGCGTATAATCATAACGTTAGCCTATTTGTCACTTAGATTTAGCAAGTAAATTTAGAGAGGGTGCGGTCAAGGTTGTCAATCTTTCCTACCACAATCTAAACTTGTATGCAAAGAACTAAAATCACAAAGACAATTAACTAAGTAATTAAGAATAGAAATCTCATAGAATTGAATCAAACTTACAAACCGAGGTCCCGATTACAACGATCCGAGCTTAGTTGGCCATAGACAAGCACCTCCAAGCTCGAGGCTCGATCAACTGACCCATGGACTAAGAAAACTTAAAAGAACTTTTGAAACTAGAGAGAAAAGTGGCTACAAAATTGTAGTGAGGGGTGATTTTAAACCTACACCAAGGCCCTCTATTTATAGTGTTTCTTGGCCTTCAATTCGTGGTAGAATGGTGTTGAATTGGGTCTTCAAACAAGGAAAAATTCCAGCCAAAATTGGAAAAAATTAATTCTGGAAAACTGCCTAGCGTCGCGACGCTGTCCCTTCAATTTTGGAAAATATTTCTCAGACTGCCCTAGCGTCGCGACGCTGTGGGCATTCATCCCGACTCTGATGACGAGCGTCTCGACGCGGATGAAGCTCTAGGGGCAGAATGATCATTTTACGCTCCGGCTTCGCTCGTTTAAGCCCCGAATTGCTTCCAAAGCTCCGATGAGGACCTATAGACATATTATACTCATTTTAAAGCATTTTTCGCAAGGATTTCAACTAAGATAAGCAAATTGGGAGATTCAAAGTGTATAACAAATTGGTCTTATCAAATACCCCCAACCTAAACCTTACTAGTCCTCGAGCAAGCTAATTAATATTATAATGAGAGAGATTATCATGCAATGCAATATTCATGACTCAATTTCTCAAAGATAAGCATGATCAACATTTTACTTAAGAGAATTAAATGCGAGACTAGCATAGTTAGAGACAAATTAAAATTAACCAAATTCTTTCTTATGCAAAATGTCAGCTAAGTCTTCCCTTAGAGATGTTTTGAAAAGTTCGAGAAGGACTTATAAGATTCCCTATTCCATCTTCCCTCTACACTGGACAGAGGCATAATGCATTAAAGGAAAGGAACAAACTAACTTGTTTAAGGATGCAAAGGGGTGCCTTCATTTTTTTTTTTCTTTTCTTTTCAACTAAAGGGCCCTAAGCTTGCATATATATATGATTTTTAAGGGGTACTAGCTTTCACACAACTAATGCAGGACCACTTTTCCTGAGTTTTACTCTGGACGGCCTAACTGATCACACTAGAGGTAGCTCTTTTTACCCCGACAAGCTAAACAAAAATATTTTTCTTCTTTTTCTCGCATTCTTTTTCTTGATAAAATAAATGATTTTTTTTTCTTTGACAAGGCAAATATTCTTTTTCTCACTCTGCAAGCATTAATCAAGCTATTTTGCAAAAAAAATCTCTAAACATGCTACCTATCCTATCGAGGTGACAACGGAGGCATGAATCCTAAAAAGCCATCTAAAACCAACAAAACTACGCTAGGAAGGACTCATGCTCAATTCAGTTAAGGAAGATTTCGAAAATTTTTAATGAAATCTCTAAATATGCTAGAATGCATGCAATTCAACTATAGGAAAAATATATACTCATGTTTTTCTTATCCTAGAAATCTCATAATCAATTTTAAAGCAAGGCATAAAATCTCAAATCTTTGAAGTTTGCTTAGTTTTAAAAATAAACTTGAACACCGATTCATATCAGTTCCCAGGTAGGAGGTGTTCCGTAAACCGTCAACTTAAAAACCTCCAACCTTAGACAGAACTTCACTGGTTCGGGTTAGTTCCCAGGTAGGAGGTGTTCCGTAAACCATCAACTTAAATACCTCCAGCCTTAGACAGAACTTCGCTGATTCGGGTTCTCATTTTTTTTTTTTAACAATTGCTTAAAACATCAATCCAATTAAACACAAAGCAATAAATCAAGCATGCATAAAAAATAAAGTCTGCGCGCAAAGACTCAATGAAAATCTAATCATGCAAGATATTTCTTCCACCCCCAACCTAAACGTTACATTGTCTCCAATGTAAATTAAATATGGAAAGTAAGGGACAAAAAGTAAAAAGGAACAGAAAACCTCCTCTGTTTAAGCATTTGGTTGGCAAATATGGAAACTCCCACAATTGACAAAAATTGTAGAGATTTGGTGTAGGGATCCTACCAAAAATAAAAACAAAAACAAATTAGGAAAACAACTAAATAAGGAAAGAAAATAAAAAAAAGAAGGGATAGAATTTTGGTTTTGCTCTCAAAAGCTAGATCTCCATGAAGCTCAATTCTTTTTCCTTGCTTCTTGGTGTGCAAACAAGCTTGCTCTTGCAAAAGGATTGTCACGAAGGCCTACAAGAAACAAACTACAAAACAAAAAACAAGAAAAAGGTGAGAAACACAAAAGGAAATAGAAACAAGACACCATGTTCCCTGACAACGGCGCCAATTTGGTGGAAGAGATTGTCGCGGTCTCTTGTCAACTAAATTTATAATCCACGATTCCTAAAGCTAACTTGTAGCAATAGTGGTCGGGGTCGATCACAGGGAACAATCTGTTTATTTCTAAATTCCTTTGTGTTTTTTATGTAACCAAAAGGGGGTGGGGGTTTATAGATAAAGATTAAGACATAAAGTAAAGGCGGGAAAATAAATAAGGAAAATTAAATGCAAGGAAAGTAAATGTGTGGTTAGTTGATCTTACCACGAAGATCATTGTAATCGGGGTTGAAGTTGGCGTTAAGTTTGATTAATTTCATTCATCGA
Source organism: Luffa acutangula (assembly GCA_036850905.1). Lineage (NCBI taxonomy): Eukaryota > Viridiplantae > Streptophyta > Magnoliopsida > Cucurbitales > Cucurbitaceae > Luffa > Luffa acutangula. Next base: position 23,762,230 of record CM072089.1, on the reverse strand, counting down.
TTAACAAATGATATTTAATTAACTATCTAAGTCCGACGTACTCCGGAAAGAAACCGAGAGCCATGATCCAACTATCACAAACATGCAAACGCTAAGTTTGATTCTAATTTAAATTAATTAATTATCCAATTAACTATTCTAAACCGCATTGGGAGCTAGCCGTAGGGGTGTTCAAAATTAGACCGAAAACCGACTCGACCGACCGAAACCGACCGAACCGACGTCGGTCGGTCGGTTTTTTGCTAGATTCGGTCGGAGTCGGTTTTGTCATTGACAAAACCGACCGTCGGTCAGTCGGTTCAACCAAAAATTAAAAAAACCAACCGACCGACCGATAATAATATATTTTAAATATATATATATATATTTGTTTTGCCTTGTACATCACGCAGATGTCCTTTCAACTTTATTTTCTCCTCTTTTCAAAGTTACTTTTCCAGAGAGTAATGATAACTTTTTGAATTTTTATTATTTTTATATTATTCTCTCTTCCATAGTTCCATATTGTCTTTTCACCTTTCCTTTTTCTTTCATTTATTCTGACTTCACGAAATCCCATTCTCTCTTTCATTCTTTTCTTTCTTTTTTTTTCTTTCATTTATTCTGATTTCACGAAATCTCATTCTCTCTCTCCTTCCTTACTTTCTTTCTCTTTCTTTCTTCACCTGAACTCTCTTTTCTTCATTTTTTTCCTCCAAGTCCTTTCGTTCTTCATCAATTCATCTCACTCTCAGATCTCTCTCCCACGCCTCACTGAGTCATGTTGTTGTCGTCGCCTCCAATCACTCGCCCTCAGTTTGATCAGTCCCTCGTCATCGCCTCCCTCAGTTTCTCCCTCATTTGACATCTCGACCTCTGTTCTCTCTCTCTCATAGCCGATTCGGTCCCTCGCCATCTTTCTCTTTCAATTTCTTCCTCAGTCCCTTGGCGGCTCGGCCTCTGTTCTCTCTCTCTCTTATTAGTTTGACGGCCTCTGTTCATTTTCTTCTGCATTTCCTCGGCGACATGATATTAACAAAAAAAAAAGAAAATGGCAAACCGACCGAACCGACTTGTCGGTCGGTCGGATATTAACACTCTTTAATAGGATGTCGGTTTCCAGTTTTTTGGAAAACCGACTGATCGGTCGGTGTCGTTTTTCCCCCAAAACCGACACCGACCGACCGATGAACACCCCTAGCTAGCCAAATTAATTCACATGCAACGGACAACAAACCACAATTACAATTGATTAAATCATTTAGTTCTAGGGACGCATGCATATAATCATAACGTTAGCCTATTTGCTACTTAGATTTTGCAAGTAAATTTAGAGAGGGCGCGGTCAAGGTTGTCAATCTTTCCTACCACAATCTAAACTTGTATGCAAAGAACTAAAATCACAAAGACAATTAACTAAGTAATTAAGAATAGAAATCTCATATAATTGAATCAAACTTACAAACCGAGGTCCCGATTACAACGATCCGAGCTTAGTTGGCCATAGACAAGCACTTCCAAGCTCGAGGCTCGATCAATCGACCCATGGACTAAGAAAACTTAAAAGAACTTTTGAAACTAGAGAGAAAAGTGGCTACAAAATTGTAGTGAGGGATGATTCTAAACCTACACCAAGACCCTCTATTTATAGTGTTTCTTAGCCTTCAATTCGTGGTAGAATGGTGCTGAATTGGGTCTTCAAACAAGGAAAATTTTCAGCCAAAATTGGAAAAAATTGGAAAAAATCGATTTTGGAAAACTGCCTAGCATCGCGACGCTGTCCCTTCAATTTTGGAAAATATTTCTCGGACTGCCCTAGCGTCGCAACGCTGTGGGAAAGCGTCTCGATGCTGATGAAGCTCCAGGGGCAGAATGGTCATTTTTCGCTCCGACTTCGCTCGTTTAAGCCCCGAATTGCTTCCGAATCTCCGGTGAGGACCTATAGACATATTATACTCATTTTAAAGCATTTTCGCAAGGAACTCAACTAAGATAAGCAAATTGGGAGATTCAAAGTGTATAACAAATTGGTCTTATCAAGATCCCAAAGTCATAGTGGGTGTTCTGTGGTGGTCGTGTTCTTGGAAGAAAAGATCGTTGTACAATTTTTTGGGGCATCGTGCTGTGAAGAAAAGTCTTCAACATGTAGGTTCTCCATCTTTCTAAATAGTTTAGAAAAAGCATGCTTAATCTGTTTATGTTTTTAGAATCATTATGAAATTTTATTATTGGCCAATGTATCGGTGTTTTCCATGAAACCCAATTAACAACGAATTGATCTGATATACGCTTCCGTTGCATAGGATTTTCATTCCTTCCTGTTGCACATGAAAGAGGATAATAAATACATACCTACTGCAATGCACGCAACATCGCGTCCATAGAATCTAAGGACCTTGTCATACGAGCATCCAACTCAGAGACACGGGCATCCACCCCTCCCATTCTTACATCAAGGCTCCTCAAATACGTAAACACATCTCTCTTCCATCCTCTACCTGCCGACTATGCCTTTCAGGTATGAGGGAGATCTGACGATTGAACTCTCAACATCGATGGCACATCAAATGAATGTGCTGTGAGTGCGTCCGGATCTTCAGTGTCCTAATCCATGGTGAATAGATCGTCCATCACGGTGTCCAGGTCCTGGTCATCATCGACTGGGCCATCAGTATTGTCGGTCTGGGTGCCCTCTGCGAACCTGTCAACTCCCACTTCAACGCCCTTCTTCTAATGTACAAATATCAGTTGCTGATCAATTCGAGCATTCTGATATTGTTCTTCCTCGATCGACATCTCGAGGGACGTGGCGACAACCGTCTACATTGAACATGTGCCAAATGATTTACGCTGCCCTAGAGCGTCTCGACACTGTCAACTTTCCTAATCAGAATCTAGCAGTAAAAGGGACAGCGTCGAGACACTAGTCGAGACGCTACCTCTAGCGTCTCGACGCTGTCGATAATTTCCTTATAAATAGAACATGATCTTGGTCGAAAGAGGGGAGTCCATTTGGTTAGATTTTTAGCCCTAATTTTCACAAGAGACCTTTGGTGGGAGTTGAAATAAGGACAAGGAGCGGGAATCAAGCAAGAAGGCATGGAGATCGTGCCAGGGACGTACGAGTTTGACGAATTTGAGTTTTATTCCTTTCTTTCCCTTTTAACTAGTTGTTTTTATGGTTTTTCTCTCAATTAGTGTTTGTAGTTCCAAGACTATGAGTTGCTAATTGTTTGTCTTAGGGATTGATGTAGTTGTTTAGATTGTTGGATTGATCTATGGTATGAATGTGCTTTTGTTTTATTCATGCAATTATGTTAGAATACATTTAATTAAATGACCATTAATTGAATGATTTAGTTTCGAATCTTGCACGGAAGAGAGGATTTAGCTTAGTCCCTAATTGCTTGACTTAAGTAAAATTCTAAGATCAGGAGATTTAGAATAACTTTAGAAGTTGTAAAAAATACTAAACTCAAGACCTTGCATGCTAATGAATAGGGATATTGGGTTTATTGTATGAATGAGAATCAATTATGCTCAGAAGAGATAATTGTGATAAAACTTTCATTAACTTATAAAATAATTGCACGCTAAATTCATTCCCATTAATTAATCCTCAATCTCAAATAATGAAATCAATTTCCTAAGAGTCTTTCCATTTGAATCTCCACTTTTATTTTATGTTTTTGTCTTAGATTTATCTTTCTCATTAAGTTTTGCTCTCTAAATAAAATTGGACAAAATTATTCACGGTAGTTAATTCGCTAAGAAACCAATCCAGAGGACGAAACTCGTTTAATCACAAAAACACTATATTAAAACTTGACCCGTACACTTGCGGTGGGAAAATTCCACATCAGTCCTTACCCGTGTCGACTAAAAAATGTCAGTCTTAAGCACCGTGTACTGCGCTGAGCTACTGCAGGACCATCTGAGAAACTAGGACACTGCCACTTCCCTGTTGGGTTTTATGCCCTAAAACTCGTAGATAGTAAATGTAACATTTGACTTGCTTCAATGAAGTATTATTTCTATATATTTGTTTTGCCTAAATATAACCACAAATCCAATAAACTAAGAACCCATGACTATATTATGTATACTTGAAGTTTATGTGTGACATAAGTATGGATCAAGTTCAAGTAAATAGTCTAAACGATCTATAGTATATGGATAAGGTTGGGTACCTTAATCCTGGGGACACTATTGGCATGGCTCGCTTTGTTCTTTTAAAGACAGACGATGTGATCCTAATCGTTCATGTATAAAACATGTGAGTGAGGGCGTCATATGCAAAGAGTTTTCATAGAGATCGGACCAGGAGATAAGTCACTTTCACTTTACAACACCGTTTACTGTTGAAACTGAACATCTCATACATATAACCTGGGTAACTCATTCTTAATCCTGAGCTGACTATGGACTCCTGTTTATTTAGGATTATCCTTTGATTTGCATGGGTGAGAGTGGCCAAACATCGCCGACTCAATAAGCCTACCATTTTGGGATAAGACTAAATGGATAGCTGGGGACATAGCTTTGCAAGATGGAATTCACTACTACCCGTTTTAGGGTTAGTAAAGGTTGTTCTCTTAAGTGCTGACTCCGAGTCTTGAACAAAGGGGCCCTGCCCTCTCATAACCTTGAGAATGACTTGGTTCAATGATTGTATCGCGAACTAGTTGTTCATTAGAGGATCAGTGGAACTTAAGGAACAAGATGTAACTATAGGGGTAAAACGGACATTTGACCTAGCTCTAGTTACGAACAACCGGTGAAGGGTCGACTTACTAATCATGGTTATCTAAAGTGGACAAGAAATATGTCTACAGTGAGGGGAGTGCAGCTACGGGCTATAGTGGAGTGTCCCGGAAGCTAACGAACGATGAATGACTAGGTTAATGAGATTAATCGGTTATCATCATTTCATTGGAGCCCATGATCTGTAGGTCCATTAGGTCCCTCTACTAGCTCAATAGGAATAAAACTTGGAACAATATGATAGGTTAATATTTGAAACGTTCAAAATTGGAAAAGGATACAAAAGTCGGTTATATGCGATATTTATCGACTTATTAGTTTAATTGTGAATTAAACTTAAAATGAGAGTTGAATATATTTAAATATGATTTAAATATTAAACATGTGAATAGGGATTCATGTTCGAGAAAATTCGTTGAGAGAAAATCGGGATTTGACAAGTAATGTTGATTTAATATATATGATATTAAATTAATCATTTTATTTTATTTTAATTAAATAAAAGTGTTATTTAAATTAAAATAAAAATAAAAGAAAGTGGGATTATTCAGAATTTTATTTGCAAATTTTGAATTTAAAATAAATTAAAAAAATAGCAAATTTTGGAGGTGGTGCTTAGTGACTAATCATTTGTACGTAATTAGCCTTCTTGCACCACATAACCTTATGACTCAAAATGATCCCAAATTGCTGTCAATTTCTTGTGCAATTTTGTGCATGATTTCCCTCTATATATAGAGGATGAGCTGATGAGAATTAGTGGATTTTTTCAACCTAAAATGCTGCCAAAATTCTCCCAAGAACTTCCATGTTCATACTCTTAAGCTTGCTTATACCCATAAGCTTTCCTTTCTAATTCCTATCAATTGAGGATCCCACAATCCGTTCCAAGGCCTGAGGATAGTAGAGAAGATCCAAGTGGTTGTCTAAAAGTCGTTCGTGTGAATTATAAAGCATCAGATTATACGAATTGGGAGCTTCAAGAGGTAGGTACCTTATTACTCTGTTTTTTGTTCTTATGAACAACAAGACTTCAAGGATTAAATTAATCAAATTGTGTGCCTAAGATCCAAAATTGCTTCCACATGTGTGATATTAACACCTACATTCCCTAACCCTCATGTCAACCCTCCCCGGAACAGACGACGGTATCTTATACGCCCAGACCTGAAAATAACATATCAGATTGGTTCTCGATTAATACTAAAAATTTTATATATGTATAGTTCCGAAACGTTACCTGAAAGGTGTGTGCAAATTCGAGTAGCGAATACTTGATCTTCCTGGCGTCTCCCGCACTGACTTCTTTTTGTAAGTTCTGGTCTTATCCTTCAAGCCAACCTGAAGGTCCTTCAGTGTTTGCTCCCATAAGATATTACCCCAGTCCTTATTGTTGTAATAATTCAGGTCTTCCATGTCCTCGAACAATGTTCTGTCGATGCAACTCTTGCTCTTGTTTTTTCCCAGCATTGCCACCTCCGTGTAATAAACCAAGGTGACCCTAACTGCATCCTCATCTTTCTCGAAGCGGAGGTTATTGTACTTCTCCTCCAGCTTGTCCAATTTGAGTGGGGCCAACAAGATGGTGTTTGCAAAGTACCTCTTCTCCAACTCCATTCTCGATACATCGCTCTGTTGAACTCGAGGAGTAGGGCTCCTCCATAGTCTCGTCATCAAGAGGAACTCCTCCTTCGAGAAGGTCACGACCATCCCCCTAATTTTGAAACTCATGGCATCCGCTCGGTCTGTTTGAACCTTCCTATGCAGCATGTTGAACACAATATCCATGTCCACGAACCGCCCAAATATGGTCCTCCTGAACATGTTCATCTATCTATCGTTGAGCGTGTCTTTGACGATCTTGTTGGCATTCTTAATGTGAGACAGGCAGGTCACTCAGGCGCGAAAGTGATCAGCCTCAGCAATCTTCAGAACATGTGTCATTTCAATCCTACATGCATGCAACATTCATTATAAATATCACACGTGCTTAGGAAAAAAAGGCAACATAGAAATGAATTTCAATTTCACTCTCTTAAATTCACGCTCACGTTCTCGTTTACGCTCTGCAATTACCTGACGAACCCACTCAGTGAATAGTGTTCATTCATGTCATTACAACCTAGAAGCACGAAGCAACTTCTATAAACTTCCTAGCCCTAAATCGTTAAACCGAAAATCCACCCGAAACAATCAAAGCAATATGACTAACTTCGACTAACTAAATCCAACTCCAACAACAGAAGCAACAACATGCAGTAAGAAAATTTTAAGAACCCAGAGCGGCGGACATTCCGAGCAACGAACAAAAAACATAAACCCACGAAACCCACAAATAAACGTTTAACATAAACCAAGACTAACCCACGAACACAAAGTAAAATGAAATGTCACTAACCGGCGTTTGGAGTCGTTGGCAGAGAAGAAGCACTCGAATCGTCGACGACTGAAGAGGGAGAATGAGAGTCACAGGTGGAAGTAGAGAGATGTAGCACAAAAAAGTTACGGTGAAGAGAGAGATGTGAGAGCGTACCGTTTAAGTAACCAAATATTTTAAAATATGAAACATCATTTTTTAGCGGGCCAAGAAGCGAGAGCGCAAACGAGAGTTTGAAATCAAGAGCGAGAGCGTATCGAGAGCGTTAATGTATTCGGCTGGCCTGGAGGGAAAATGCGGTAATAAAATGTGCACGGTGACATTAGCAAAAAGCTACTCTCCATTATTCTGAAAAAGGTAGGTCAAATTTCATTACGACCTCCATAAATGGGTCATCCATACAAATTTCCCTTATTTTTGTCTCATGTTTTGTAATTATCCTTCTTAAAAAAAATGTTTTGTAATTATCCAAGATTTCTCACTTAGGGTAGTCACATCATCGCCGTTCACAGAGAAATTGCTCACCAAACCTTCATCTTTGCCATTCTCATGAAACGATTTGTAGAGTAGACCCAAACCATATGCAACAAGCAATATTCTTCGTGAAGACTTTAGTCTCCTTTGCAGTCAAACTCCTCATTGTCGCCTTCAACTATTTTTGCCATCGCCATTGCCTTCAACTACCATTGTCAAACGGTCATAAATTTCAAAGCGTGGAAGGTTTTTGCACATGTGAGAAAAAGAAATGACTAGGAAGAATTGTTTAACAATTTCTCTTATGAAAAGTGAGGATTCCATCACATCTCCTAATGGTTGTGATTCATATGCAGGTAAGGTGTCTTATAGTACAAGTTACTATGAGGCTCTTGTTGGGAGTGCGACCAAAGTCCCACATTGGCTAGATAATGGGATGATCATGGGTATATAAGGGAGGACAAGTATCTCTATTGGTATGAGGCCTTTTGGGGTGAACCAAAAGCAAAGTCATGAGGGCTTATGCCCAAAGTGGACAATATCATACCATTGTGGAGATCGATGTTGTGTCCAGTAGTCCCTTACAGCTCCTTCATCTCTGAAAATAGTGTAGTGAACCCACTGCACGCTCCTTAGATTTATCAACGTCGGTGACTGCAACTTAGCTTGAGCAATTATAGTACGAATATGATATGCCTAACGACGTGCAGATGAGGGTTCTGAATCCCAATGATCGTTTTGATGATCCACCCTAGGAGAAATTTCTTTTTTACTTAACTATCTTTTGTTTTGGAGTTTGTCTCCCTCTTCCTTTATTTCTTCAAAAATTTCTAAATCGGTTGGTTTAGCCCCTACTCATGTTGTTCTCAATGGATGGAGCCATCGCATTAGTTGTTTTGTCCTTTGCCAATGTATTGTCCAGGGTCTTCTCTAACCACCGAAACTTTTTTATCTCTTCACACCCTTAGTCATATTCCGATCTTAAGCTTTTATACTACGTAAGTGCTAAAAAGGGGTCTTAGTAGGAGGGCCAACCTTATTGAAGAAATGGAAGAATCGTTGGTTTTTTGTTAGTCGAAATTGGTTAGAATGAAGTTACCAAGATTCCACATATGTGGTTTCAACGAGATTTGAGGAATATGGTAAGTGGCCTTTTCTATCCTCTCTTCTCATTGGAAGTTGTTTTTTTTGTATATTTTCCTAATTTTCTTTCTGTTGGCCAGCCGATATGTATAACTCTTTCTAGTTTCAATGATGATTTAGGGAGTGTCTGACATTAATTCACACTAGATTGCTGATAGTTGGTGAACAAGCCAGTAGTTTGGTTAGGAATAACCAATTATCTAGTGCATGAATCTATCGAGAAAACTTCATTGGAGTTGAAACATATTCCAAAAAATTTCAGAGTTCCAGGAGGATCTTGTTGATAAGACTGCATAAGATGATAAATCAACTTTAGGGACTTGTGTCTGTTTCCATTTTTATTTTCCAGTTGAAATCATATACTGCGTTCTTATTTCTTTTATTTCATCATTTTAAAATCAACCAATTGAAATCATTAAAAAAACAAATTAAATCAGTTGATTAGGCAAACCAAATCCTCGTGGATACAATAATTTACTTATCACTTGCTACGAGATTGTGTATACTTGCACAACATTTTGAGGTGAAATTTAACTACATTTTTAACCACTTCAAAAGGAAACATAGCACTTAAACCTAAAGAGGCCCACAACACTGCTCAAGTGCAAGGCATGATGGGTTGATCTAAGGTACGCTATGAAAATCTTACAAAGCACTAAAAAATGAGGAAAAGCAGCCAATAGGGGCAAAAGGAAAATTTCTCACAAGAGATAAACTCGATGAAAATTGTACTTCCAACTTGGGCTTATGCATTTAACCTATAACAATAAATTAAACCATGAATCCCAATTACGAAGTGGGGGCTAATGCTATAGGTAATTTTGCATAATCTTGATAATCGAGGAAAGGATAAAGCCAACACATAATCGATTAGGAAAAGGGAAAAAATGATCGAGAATCTGAGCAATAGAAGACCAAGGGAGTTGGGCCAAGCCTAAACTCAGCTGGTGGCCATCTATCTTTAACCCTTTCAACTCGGTGAGCCCTTTGGTGCTCCATTTCAGTTCACTTGATTCCGAGATTGTTCAGGAAACAGGGTCAAACCTTAGGTAACTTCATACAAATATCTTTCTTCAACCTAAGAGAATGACAACTTCTTTCTCATTCTTAATTTACCTACTACACTCAAAACCTCCTAGCTAAATTAAGCATCGGAGTCGGTGTGGCAAACACGACACCATTGTGTAGTTTTGTTGTTTTGCAGGTCACGTCTTCTCCCTTAAACAAATTTACCGTTACTGTCAGTTGAAGGTCAAGTGTGTTTTTCCTTGTCTAGATGCTGGCAATAACAGTAAGTATTCTTCCTTTGTAGTTAATGTGAATTGAGATTTTAATACTCTAGCAAGACCATTCTTGTTTTTGTTTATAACTTCTTACTATATCAATGAAAATTTGTTATTCCTTAAAAAATTAGACTGATTTCTAAAAAAGCTATGAGCTTCTAATTGGATTAGTTTTGATTGTGAACTACTCGAGCAAGAGTTGTTGACTGTTTTGGAAGTGTTTTATCGATGAAAATAATCTGCATTTGAAAAAAATAATTTATAGGTTTAGTGTAGTTTCTTGGATGAGATTAGATGTTTTGTAAGAAATTCTTGATAAATTAAAAGCACCTTAAAAAACTTGGATTAATTTGAAAGTCATTTTTGGATAATCTATCCCTCAATAGTTTCCTTAAAAATGAATTTTAGATTAACCCAAGTTCTCCTTAAAGTGTTTTTTAATCATTAAAAATTTCTAATAAAACATCTTTTATCATCTAAAATCGTTCAAGAAGCTATACTAAACTCACTTTAAATTATTAATTTTTTCAAATGTGTTTATAGAAAAATTGATTTTGTTTAAAAAAACATTTTTTGTAAAGATTTTTCAAACACACTATTGCATTAATGAATGGAAATTTTCTCAATGACTTATTTTGAAATATCAAAAGTTGATATTACTTGAAGCTATGTATAACATGTAGTACTTGAGCTCAAGTACAATCAACAATTTTCTCAATTTTCTAAAGGAAAATTGCATTGGATGGAAAATTGGATCAAATTAATAGCAAATATAGCACGATGTAAAAAAAAATTGCAAATATAGCAAAATCTATCCGAGTCTATCTAATAGACTTCGATTATCATAGTTTATCAGCGATAGACTCTGATTAATTAGAATCTATCAGTCTACTGATAGAATCCGATTATTCAGAGTCTATCAGTGTCTATAGTTGATAAACTTTGGTTAATCAAAACATATCAGTGACTATCACTGATAGGCTCTAATTAATCAAAGTCTATCAGTGATAGTCACTGATAGGTTTTGATTAATCCAAGTCTATCAGCGATAGACACTGATATACTTTGAATAATCAGAGTCTATCAGTGATAGACACGGATAGAATCGGACAACAGCTTTTTGGTCTTGTACAATTAATTTTGCTATATTTGCAATTAGTTTGCAACAGTGCTATATTTGCTATTAATTTGGTCCAATTTTCCATCTATGCAACTGTCCCTTTTCTAAATGTGCAATCAGATGAAATTCTGTCAATATATTGACATTGGCCAATCTTCACATTAGTAATTCGAGATTTCAATTTTCTAGAAATATATTTGTGCGACAAATCTTCTTCATGTTTTTGATAAGTTGTATCAGTTAGTGATTTACATCCTATATGATACTCTTGAAATTTTGAAATTTTTAATCTTCAACATATCCATTTGTATATAGTTATTGAATTATTTTCCATTTTGTAATGTTATTCTAGAAACATCATACTTTTGAAAATCTGTATTTGCTTGCATTGGCATTATAAGTAAAAATTTATCCACCACATTTTCATGTACAATAATAATAGATTCCTTACTACTTCCTCATATATTATCTTGGAAAATAGATCCATGATCCTTTTTTAATATGGCTGATAAATAGAGTTTTCTTTGTTTATTTATGTTTAATATTGTGTATGAAGGAAGAAATATTACTTTTTTCATTAAGGGACATTTAGTATAAGAGAGCTATAACGTACCATGGCCAAAATGAACAATGATTAAAATAGTATTTAAATGGAGATGCATTATTCAAATATTGTATGACAATTTTGCTCGATCATTTATATTGTAATGGTTTATTAAATATAAGGAAAAAATACACTTTTAGTCCCTGAGGTTTGGTTTAGGTTTCATTTTGGTCCCTAAGGTTTCAAACTCAACATTTTAGTCTATGAGGTTTGCATTTAGTAGCATTTCAGTCTCTCCATCCAATTTTTCATTAGATTTTAACCGATCGCTGACGTGGCATCTATTTTTTTATTAAAAAATTTTTTCATTTGTTAAAATAAAAATAATAAAATACTAATTTTAAATATATTTTTAATTCTTTTTAATTTTTTTCTTTCTTCTTCTTCAACCCCTCCACCACCCACCCTTCTTATTCTTCTTCAACCTTCCTCATAGCTCACACCACCAACAACCGCCGGTGACAACTTTTTTTTTCTTTTTTTTTCTGTTTTCTTCTTCTTCCCCCTCATCTCTTCTTCTTCCAACGAGCTACGGAGAAAGATAGATCTACCAGATCCGGTGACGATGGAGAGAGAGACGCTGGAGACGGAGAGAGATCGTAGACGACGCCAGATCTGGGCTCGTTCTAGTTCGTTCGTGCTCCTCTCGCCGCCATCGCTGCCGTAGTCGAAGCTTGTTCCTCCGGTGCGACGTGAGAGGGAGAGACAGTGAGATCTGGGTGGGTGTGCGTGAGAGTGACGGTGGGCCGTGAGAAAGAGGGACTGATGAAAAACCCAGATCTGAAAACGCATCAATCCATTTGTCTACTATGCACAGATTTGGAAAAACTCTCGAGAGGGGGAGAGAGACCGAGAGTTAGTGAGAGATCAGAGAAAGCAAAAAAAAAAAAAAAGAGTTCGATAGCGGTGGCCGACGGCGGCGGTCGACGACGGAGAGCTAAAAGAATAAGCGTCGGCGATGGAGAGCGGGAGGAAGAAGGAGAAGAAAGAGGAGAGAGAAATTGAGAGAAAAATGAAATAATAAAAACTAATAAAATAATAATTTTTAATTAATTTAATATTTCTTTTATTTTAAAAATTGAAAAATTATTTTAAAAGATGTGTCACGTCAGCAAACCGTTAGTTTTTAACGGAAAATTGGATGGAGAGACTAAAATGCTACTAAATGCAAACCTCAGGGACTAAAATGTTGAGTTTGAAACCTCAGGGACCAAAACGAAACCTAAACCAAACCTCAGGGACCAAAAGTGTATTTTTCCCTAAATATAATTAATTAAAAATTGTTCATAAAACAAGCCTCAAGTTTCATACTATCCATCAATCTTTTTGTTCCCTAAAGTTTCTCATAATTTTTTTTTGTAAACATAATTTGCATTTAATACTTTTTAGGGAATTATATATCATTCAAGTGGTTGTAGTTTAGTGGTGAGAATTCCACGTTGTGGCTGTGGAGACCTGGGCTCGAATCCCAGCAGCCACACATGCTTTTCTTTTTCTTTTTCTTTTTCTCTCCTATTATTATTTAATAGGTTTCTTGACTTTCAATTTCGTGTGACTTTAACATATTCAATTTTTTTTTAAAAAAAAAAAGAACTATTCTATTAGTTGAGTCTTCCTCAATTTGTATGGCTCTAACATATTCAATATCTTTTAGTTCAAGACTTCCACGAAGGTTTCCTCGATTATTTGTGGCCTTGATATATGTAATTTTTAAAAAAAAACAAACTAATCTATTAGTTCAAGATTACCCCAAAGTCTTCCTTGTTGTGACTTGAACATAGCACCGAGACTTGTGGAAACCTCTAGAAAGAAATATATAGAATTCAAGAATTTTCTTTCTTTGGAGAGGTGTATTTTTGGTCCAACCTAGAGGTCCTATATGTAATGACCTAGGACAGAATTTTGTAAAAATCAAACAATATATTATAATATCTAATATATATATATATATATATATATATATATATATATATATATATATATATATCATTCAAAGCTCTTAAAATCTCCTACAAAATATATTGAATCGATTGAGAGAGTAAAAATGAATCAAGGGTTTGAGAGGGAGAGAGAGAGGTTGAGAGACGAAGGGACACGGACTTAACTTGTGCATGTTTCCATTTTTGTTTTCCAATCGAAATCATATACTACTTTCTTATTTCTTATCTTTCATCATTTTAAAATCAACCAATTTAACCAATCAATTTAACCAACCAATTGAAATAATTAAAAAGAAAATTAAATCAGTTGAATTAGGCAAACCAAATCCTTGTGGATACAATAATTTACTTATCACTTACTGCGAGATTGTGTATACTTGCACAACATTTTGAGATGAAATTTAACTATATTTTTAACCACTTCAAAAGGCAACATAGCACTTAAGCCTAAAGAGGCCCACAACACTGCTCAACGCAAGGCATGATGGGTTCATCTAAGGTACACTCTGAAAATCTTACAAAGCACTAAAAAATGAGGACAAGTAGCCAATAGGGCCAAAAGAAAATTTTCTCACCAGAGATAAACTCGATGAAAATTGTACTTCCAATTTGGGCTCATGCATTTAACCTATAACAATAAATTAAACCATGAATCCCAATTACGAAGTGGGGGCTAATGCTATAGGTAATTTATTTGCATAATCTTGATAATCGAGGAAAGGATAAAGGCAACACATAATTGATTAGGAAAGGCAAAAAATGATTGAGCCTCTGAGCAATAGAAGACCAAGGGAGTTGGGCCAAGCCTAAACTCAGCTGGTGGCCATCTATCTTTAACTCTCTCAACTCGGTGAGTCCTTTGGTGCTCCATTTCAGTTCACTTGATTCCCAGATCGTTCAGGAAACAGGGTCAAACCTTAGGTAACTTCATACAAATACCCTTCTTCAACTTAAGAGAATGTCAGCTTCTTTCTCATTCTTAATTTACCTACTACACTCAAAACCTCCTAGCTAAATTAAGCATCGGAGGCAAGTGTGGCAAACACTACACCATTGTGTAGTTTTGTTGTCTTGCAGGTCATGTCTTCCCCCTTAAACAAATTTACCGTTGCTGTCAAATGAAGGTAAAGTGTTTTTTTCCTTGCCTGGATGTTGGCAATAACAGTAATTATTTTTCCTTTTGTATTTAATGTGAATTGAGATTTTTATACTCTAGCAAGACCATTCTTGTTTTTGTTTATAACTTCTTACTATATCAATGAAACTTTTTTATTCCTTCAAAAATTAGACTGATTTCTAAAAGAGCTATGAGCTTCTAATTGGACTAGTTTTGATTGTGAACTACTCAAGCAAGAGTTGTTCACTGTTTTGGAAGTGTTTTATCGATGAAAATAATCTGCATTTGAAAAAAATTATTTAAAGTAGGTTTAGTGTACTTTCTTCGATGAAATTAGATGTTTTGTAAGAAACTCTTGATAAATTAAAAGCACCTTAAAATACTTGGATTAATTTAAAAGTCATTTTTGGATAATCTATCCCTCAACAATTTCATTAAAAATGAATTTTAGATTAATCCAAGTTATTTTTAAAGTGCTTTTTAATTATTAAAAAACTCTTATAAAACATTTTTTATCGTCTAAAATCGTTCAAGAAGCTAGTCTAAACTCACTTTAAATTATTAATTTTTCCAAATGTGTTTATAGAAAAATTAATTTTGCTTAAAAAAAACATTTTTTTTTCAAAAGACTTTCCAAATACACTATTGGATTAATGAATGGAAATTTTCTCAATGACTTGTGGCAAGACAAACTATGTATAATGTTATAGGTGATTTTGGACCATACGAGGAGCTGACGAGGACAAACGGGCAGAGGTAGGACCAAAAGACCGACCCAGAGGAAGATCGGGCCAAAGGGTCGGGCCATGGTCGGCTTTTGCCCGAGGCCGACCATTCGGCCCGGTTGCGCCTTGTTTGTCCCAAAACGCCTCCGAATACCTAAAAACCCTAGGAGGATGAGCAGGTATTTATACCCCTCTTCGCCACTGAAGAAGGGGACTCGAATTCTATCCCAAAACACTATTCTATATTCTCTACTCTTTCCTCTTGCTCTTACTTTTCCACTCCCTACCGTTCTATTTGCTGACTTAAGCATCGGAGCCGGTGTGGCGAGCACCACACCGGTGTGCAGGTTTACTATCTTGCAGGCCACGTCTTCCCCCTCATCTACAAATTTACCGTTGGTGGCACGTGAAGGTCAAGTGAGTTTCCTCTAACCAAAATCGACCATCAACAGTTGGCGCCGTCTGTGGGGAAGAAAGCTTGAAAAATCTGCACATCGGTCACTCCATGAGTAAGAGAATGGAGAAGGGAAGCCGAAATCCAAACCCAAACCCTTCTGAAAATAACCATCAATCGCAGAAATCAAAAGAAGACTGACAGCATGAGCAGCAAGGTCAGGGGGCTCAGACCTACAGGTCGACCAATTCTGAGGAGCCCAGCACCAAGCTACGGTCATACCAAGATAGACCAGAGGAATCTGATCGAGGATAAGCGCAGAAGTGCCAAAACTGTCAAAGCGGAAGCCAGGGCTGCTAAGCCCGTGGCCAGCGCAGCCGAGGCCGAGGCTAAATTGGCCGAGGCCGAGGCCAGAAAAGATGATCTCCCTATGACGACCGAGCTTCTGGACACCCAAAAAGAACTCGGAAATCATGAAGGAGACCTGCAGAAGCTAAATGACTCCAAGCCAAACAGCGACTACCAGACGAACCATGTCGAGGCCGACCATGTCGAGGCCAACCGAAGGTGTTCATCCAAACCGATTAGGAGGAAACCCCACAAGAGATCAGAACCACCTTTGGAGGAAAAATCAACAACAAACAGAGACTTTGACGAGATTGAAGACACCAGGAAAAGAATGTCGTCATCCTGAACTACGGTCATCCTTTGGCCGAGGTCGAGGCCGACCCACAACTATGGTCATCCCGAGGCCGAGGCCGACCCTAGGCCAAAGCCAACTCTAAGCTACGGTCATCCTTCGACCGAGCCCGAGGCCGACCCACAGCTATGGTCATCCCAAGGCCAAGGCCGACCCTAGGCCAAAGCCGAAGCCGAATATCCAATACCTCAAAAGTGACCCGAAGATCACATAATCAAGACAAATCAGATTGCCAATGCAGTTGAACACAATGCAAGATCCAGATGGAAGCGAAGAACAGATTGTTTGAGGCCAAGGCCTAAGCCAGCCCAAGATATGGCTAAGGCCGAGGCCGACCCTAGATATGATCGAGACCAAGACCAAGGCCGAGGTCAACCTGAGCCATGCCCGAGGCTGAGGCCGACCATAACCATGGTTGTGACCAAGGCTAACCCTCTTATTTCAAGCGAGATCGAACACATGCGAGAGCCTATAGAGCCCACGCTTCATGCGAGCCTATAGTGCCCACGCTCCTACTTGCGAGCCTAGGCTTTTCAGCTTAGTGCCCACGCTCTTACATGCGAGCCTATAGAGCCCACGCTTCAACGAGCCTATAGTGCCCACGCCTACATGCGAGCCTATAGTGCCCACGCTTCAGCGAGCCTATAGTGCCCACGCTTCACATGCGAGCCTATAGTGCCCACGCTTCAGCGAGCCTATAGTGTCCACGCCTACATGCGAGCCTATAGAGCCCACGCTTCAGCGAGCCTATAGTGCCCACGCTTCAGCGAGCCTATAGTGCCCACGCTTCACATGCGAGCCTATAGTGCCCACGCTTCAGCGAGCCTATAGTGCCCACGCCTACATGCGAGCCTATAGAGCTCACGCCTACATGCGAGCCTATAGAGCCCACGCTTCAGCAAGCCTATAGTGCCCACGCCTACATGCGAGCCTATAGTGCCCATGCTTCAGGGAGCCTATAGTGCCCACGCCTACATGCGAGCCTATAGAGCACACGCTTCAGCGAGCCTATAGTGTCCACGCCTACCTTGCGAGCCTAAGCTCTTCAGCTTAAAGCCCACGCTTACTTGCGAGCCTAAGTCTTCAAGCTTAGTGCTCACGCCTATATGCGAGCCTGGGCCCCCGGGTCTACCTCGCCTAATCCAGACTTGAGACCATGTGAGCCTGGACCAACAAGTCTATCTCACCCCAGCCGGCTCAAGCCAATGCACTCCATCTGAGACAGGCTTACCTGGCCTAAGCCGAGGCCGACCACAAAATTTAAAGGTATTTTCCTATTTACTCAATTATACTTTACGTTTCAGTGAAGTTCTACTTGAGATTGGAGGCTACAAAGGGGATATGCACTCCCTATTAAACAAAAAGCAAATAACAGAGGATATGCACTCCCTATTAAACAAAAAGCACACTAGCTTGGCATGTCTAACCAATGATTACATGCTCTAGCCTATTCTTTCATTATTTTCCTACAAGGACTAACGTATGAATGCATGGAGCTAGATTTTGAGCTAACAGGGGTCCGAGGCCGACCCTAGCCTCTTCCCTCATTCTTCTTTTGCAGAGATTAACTTTTCAATGCAGGATTGTGAAATCTTTTGCTTCTCCTATTTTTTACTTGTGGATAAGCCCCGGATCTGGAATGAAGCGTTCCGAATGACCAAGTACAAGGGTCTAGCTGCTGTGCTCAGCCTTTTCCCAAGGCCGACCAGATAACCCAAAATGGGAAGCTGCTGTGCTCGGCCTCTTCCCGAGGCCGAGGCTGACCAAACAAGCTAAAACGGGAAACTGCTGTGCTCGGCCTCTTCCCGAGGCCGAGGCCGACCAGATAAGCTAAAGGGGGAGATTGCTGTGCTCGGCCTCTTCCCGAGGCCGACCAGAGCCATTGTTGTAATCTCTCAAGTTTTCTCATTTCCATTTCACCTAACCCCTTTTCAGGGAGTGTCTACTTTGTTCAGTTTGTCCTATCTTGTAGGATAACAAGGAATCATACATAAGTCGACATGGAACGAGAGTTATACTCTTAAATCAGGCTTAAGGAGCTCAACTGATAGCACTAAAGTCGCACCTGAATCCCAATTCAAGAGTGGGGGCTTAATGTTATAGGTGATTTTGGACCATACAAGGAGCTGACGAGGACAAACGGGCAGAGGTAGGACCAAAAGACCGACCCAGAGGAAGACCGGGCCAAAGGGTCGGGCCAACATGGGCCGACCATTCAGCCCGGTTGCGCGGGCCGAGTCCGGTGACTTCTTTTCGGTCCCTGATGCCCCAGATCGCCCCGGTTCTGCCTTGTTTGTCCCAAAACGCCTCCGAATACCTAAAAACCCTAGGAGGATGAGCAGGTATTTATACCCCTCTTCGCCACTGAAGAAGGGGACTCGAATTCTATCCCAAAACACTATTCTATATTCTCTACTCTTTCCTCTTGCTCTTACTTTTCCACTCCCTACCGTTCTATTTGCTGACTTAAGCATCGGAGCCGGTGTGGCGAGCACCACACCGGTGTGCAGGTTTACTGTCTTGCAGGCCACGTCTTCCCCCTCATCTACAAATTTACCGTTGGTGGCACGTGAAGGTCAGGTGAGTTCCCTCTGACCAAAATCGACCATCAACATATAACAGGTAGAAAACTTAGTACTTGTGATCGCTCAAGTACAATCAACAATTTTTTTTAAAAAAAAAAGAAAGTACAATCAACAATTTTCTAATTATGCAATAAGATGAAATTTTGTCAATATATTGACATTGGCCAATCTTCGCATTAGTAATTGGAGATTTCAATTTTCTAGAAACATCTTTGTGCGGCAAATCTTGTATCAGTTTGTGATTTACATCCTATATGATACTTTTGAAATTTTGAAATTTTTAATCTTCAATATATCCATTTGTATATAGTTATTGAATTATTTTCCTTTTTCTAATGTTATTCTAGAAACATCATACTTTTGAAAATTTGTATTTGTTTGCATTGGCATTACAAGTAAAAATTTATCCACCACATTTTCATGTACAATAATAATAGATTCCTTACTACTTCCTCGTATATTATCTTGGGAAATAGATCCATGATCCTTTTTTAATATGGCTGACAAATAGAGTTTTCCTTGTTTATTTATGTTTAATATTGTGTATGAAGGAAGAAATATTATTTTTTTTCATTAAGGAACATTTAGTATAAAGGAGTTATAATGTACAATGACCAAAATGAACCGGGATTAAAATAGTATTTAAATGGAGATGCATTATTCAAATATTGTATGACAATTTTGCTCGATCATTTATAATGTAATGGTTTATTAAATGTTATAGGTAATTTTGGTCCACTTCAATATGCAAGGAGCTGACGAGGACAGCGCGATACCAGCCCAAGGAGACAGCCAGGAAACGGAACCAAGAGGAAGAACAGGCCAAAGGGTTCGGGCCAAAGCCGAAGGGATCGGGCTTTTTGCCTGACCCCTTGCTCGGCCTCGGCCTTAGGCCAAGGCCGAGCTCTTCCGCCTCCGTTCGGTCTCTGGTGTCTCCGACAGCCTCAGTTCCACTCGGTTCAGCCCGAATCGTCTCCGAATTCCTAAAAACCCTAGGAGCATGAGCAGATATTTAAACCTCTCTTCGCCACTGAAGAATGATCTTGAACTCTACTTTCTCCTCTTACTCTCTTGCTCTCCTCTTCCCGCTTTCTGACTTAAGCATCGGAGGCGGTGTGGCTAGCACCACACCGGTGTGCAGGTTTAATGTCTTGCAGGCCATGTCTTCCCCCTCTCAAACAAATTTATCGTTGGTGGCACGTGAAGGTCAGGTGAGTTCCTCCCGACCAAATTTGACCATCAAAAGTTGGCGTCGTCTGTGAGGAAGAAAGCTTGCTAAATGTGCACATCGATTACCAAACAGATAGGAGGATGGAGAAGAAAAACTAGAATTCATATACAAAACCTTCTAAAAATAACCATCAACCGTAGAAATCGAAAGAAGAGTGATGCCAAAGGGCTCCAAGATAAACAACGACTACTAGACGAACAGGGCGAAGGTTGAGGCCGAGGCCGACCAGATATATTCATCCAAGCCGATTAGGAGGAAACCCCACAGGAGATCATAACCATCTTTAGAGGAAGAAGCCATTCCATTGACACCAAGACCGGGGTCGACCCTAGGCCGAAGCTATTGGGGGCTAAGAGGAAGAAACTATTGGGCTGAATCCAACCCTAAGCGGAGGTCATCATTGAAGGGAATAAAAGTCCCCACGCAGCGGAAGCGCATCGATTGGACCTTACGCCGTATATTAATTAACATTAAAATACCGTTACGATAACTCAAACAAAACTTTAAACTAACTTTAAAGTCGCTGTAAAAACGGTTTAAACATGCTAAAATAAATCTAAATTTATTTTTAAAACTTTTCTAACGAAAAGAGGAAGAACCGATACAAACCTCCGTTGTAGACTTGACCGTTCTTTGCCAACGACGCTCCAACGAACGAAAACACAGCAGCCTCCTCGCCTATTGATCGCTGGAATTTTCTTCTTTGAATGACACAATAACCACAGAGGTTACACCGGTATGTCTCTAAGTCTAGGAGGCCAAAGACTTGTGGGAGTCTTTCTCTAAGAGGGAGGCTAGAGAGAATTCTAGGTCTTGTCTTTCAAGAGTGTCAAGTGTCCTGACCAATTAGGTCTACTGTTCTATTTATAGAAGAGAGGCCATGAATAAAATATTCAATTAAATCAATCTTTTCCAAAATTGATTCAATCTTATTCCTTAATTAATCAATCATGATCAATCAATTCTCCAATTGATTAATCTTTTCCATAAATGACTAATTACTTCCATAAGTAATTAGATCATTCCCATAAATGATTAATCACTTCCTTAAGTGATTAATTATTTACATAATTGATTAATTCATGGTTAATAAATTCTTTAATTAATTAACCACCAATTAAATATCACATATTTAATTTCCGGCCTTGAATTAATTAATTTTGCCCAAACACTTTTAGGACTTAAATTAATTAATTCATTATTTGAACTCTTTCAATCTTCCATAAATTTATATTTGAACTTCTTCAAATATTAATTTCTCTCATAATAATATATCAATATATATATTTATTTCCCTTAGTAAATTGAACATTTTCAATTTACATTTAATTACTTAGTTGCCTCAAATTACTTTACGAGCTACCAGTGGGACCTTATGGACCTGCAGATCAGAAGCTCCAACGATGTGAGATTAATTGGTTAAACTCATTAACCACAATAATCAATATTCGTTAACTGTGTGTACATTCCACTATAGATTCACAGTTGCACTCTTCTCACTACAGACATATTTTCTGTGTCCATGGAACTTAGACCAATATCGACTAGTTAGTCCTCCACGAGTGTCCGTAACACCAGCTGGGTCAAATTACCGTTTTACCCCTGGGTTACCTCTATTTCCTTAAGTACCAATTCTCCTCTAATGAACAACCTGTTTGTGGTCCAACCATCAAACAGAAAACTCTCTCGTGCCATTGAGAGGGTAGGTCCCTTTGTTCAAGACTCGGAGTAACCACTTAAGGGAACACTCATCTGCTTCCCTAAAGTCGGGAAGGAGTGAATTCCATCTTGTACGATTATGTTCCCAGCTCCCCATTCGGTCTTGTCCCCAAAGTGGTAGGCTTATTGAGTCGGCGTATTGGCCACTCTCACCCATACAAATCAAAGGACAATCTCTCATGAGCAGGAGTCCATAATCAACTCAGGATTAAGACTAAGTTGTCTAGGTCTTCCTAGTGAAATAGAAAACCAACTAGTTAACGGTGTTATAACCAGTGGTTACTATTTCGCGGTCCGGTCTTATGCAAACTCATTGCATAGGATACCCCCACTCGCATGTCTCCTACACGAACGCGTTGGATCATAGCGTTTGTATCAAATACAAAGTGGGCCATATCCATAGTGTTGCCAGGATAAGGCACTCAGTCTTATCCCTATACTATAGACCTTTTAGGCTGTTTCTTGAACAATGATCCCATATGTCGCTACATATAGTTCAAGACTCATATTACAGCCTTGGATGTCTAGTTTATTGGATTAGGGTTATTATTAGGCAAAGACATATAAAATAACTAATAACAATTAATGGAAAAAATATATCAATATTATTTCATTAATATCCGGTTAACGGTTACATTCACTATCTACGAGTTTTAGGGCATAAAACCCAACAATCATTTGGTCATGGCCGGAGTCGACCCTGGGTCGAAGCCAAGGCCGACCTTCCAAGGCCTCAAAAGTTCCCCCAGGATCACATTATCAATTCCAATTTGATTGTGAATGTGTTGGGTTTTATATCCTAAAACTCGCAGATAGTGAATGATTAACGAATTAGATACTTGTATCAATGAAGTGTTATTGGAGTTTATGCAATAAAGTGTTATTGTCATTTGTAAGTCTAAAATTGCACAATATAACCCAAATCCAATAAACTAAGATCCAAGGTTGTTGATATGTAACTTGAACTAGTATGTGGGGACATACGGGGATTAGTGTTCAAGCAATAACCTAAAAGGTCTATAGTACAGGGATAAGGCTGGGTACCTTATCCTGGTAACACTATGTGATACGGTCTGCTTTGTATTCGATACAGACGTATTGATCCAAGGCGTCCATGTATGAGACATGCAAGCAGGGGGTATCCTATGCAATGAGTTTGGATAAGACCGGACCACGAAATAGTAAACCACTAGATGTAACACCGTTAACTAGTTAGGTTACTGTTTCAACAGGATGACCTAGGTAACTCAATCTTAATCCTGAGTGTGTCATGAACTCCTACTCACGAGGGATTGTCCTTTGATTAGTACGGGTGAAATTGGTCTGCATGCCGACTCAATAAGCCTACCTTCTTGGGGACAAGACCGAGTGGGGGGCTGGGGACATGACAACACAAGATGGAATTCACTCCTTCTCGCTTCGAGGAGAAGTAGATGAGTGTTCCCTTAAGTGGTGACTCCAGGTCTTTAACAAAGGGATCCCGCCCTCTCACTGGCCCGAGAGGGACTTTCTGTTTACTGGTTGGACTATAAACAGGTTGTTCATTAGAGGAACACTGATACTTAAGGAGCCAGAGGTAACTCAGGGGTAAAACGGTAATTTGACCCAACTGTAGTTACGAACACTCATGAAGGATTGACTTACCGTTATTGGTCAATATCCATGGACACAAAAATATTCTACAGTGAGACGAGTGCAACTGTGGGTCTTTAGTGGAGTGACCCATAGTTAATGAATATTGCTTAACTCGATTAATGAGTTTAGTCAGTTAACCTCATATCATTGGAGCTTCTGATCTGTAGGTCCATTAGGTCCCCCTACTAGCTCGTAAAGAGTAATTGGGAACAATTTATCTTGAAACAATTTGAATAGTTCAAATATGAGATAAAGTTAATATATAATGTATTGTGATACATTATAATATAAAGTTTAATTTGAGATTAAACTTTATTAATTAAGAGAATAATATATTTGAAAGAGTTCAAATATATAGCTAATTAAGTATATGATATTTAATTAGTAAATTAATTAATTAATTATGAATTAATTAATTAAATTTTAATTAAATGTGATTTAATTAAACTATATCATATGAGAGATATATATTAGAATATAATTATAATATGTAATTAATTAAATATGGTAGATGTTTAATTAATTATAGAATTAATTAATTGTTCAATTTAATTTAGTTAAATGTGATTTAATTAAATTAAAACTATAGATTAATTTTAATGTGAATATGATTCATATTAAAACTATAAGTTATAGGAGAGACTCGTATACGAAACCAGAATGGAGTGGAACACAAGACGAGATCAAGATTGAAGCAAAGGAGCCGAATACGAAAGACGACAGACTGTTCGAGGCCAAGGCCGAAGCCGACCCCAGATATGGCTGAGGTCGAGGCCAACCCCAGATATGATCGAGGCTGGGGTCGAAGCCGACCCGAGCCATGTCCGAGGCCGAGGCCGACCATAGCCATGGTTGTGACCAAGGCCAATCATGTTATTGCAAGCGAGATTGAACACCTGTGAGCCTAAAACTTCAAGCTTAGTGCCCACGCCTACCTGCGAGCCTATAGAGCCCACGCCTACATGCGAGCCTAAGTTTCTCAGTTTAGTGCCCACGCCTAATGCGAGCCTAAGCTTTTCAGTTTAGTGCCCACGCCTCCATGCGAGCCTAAGCTTCTCAGTTTAGTGCCCACACCTACGTGGGAACCTATAGAGTCCACGTTTACATGCGAGCCTATAGAGCTCACGCCTACATGCGAGCCTAAGCTTCTCAGTTTAGTGCCCACGCCTACATGCGAGCCTAAGCTTTTCAACTCAGTGCCCACGCCTATCATGCGAGTCTAAGTCTTCTAACTTAGTGCCCACGCCTACACGCGAGCCTGGACTACTGAGTCTACCTCGCCTCATCCAGACTTGAGACTATGTGAGCCTGGACCACGAGTCTACCTCACCTAATCTGGCTTGAGCTTATCACATTACGCGAGCGTGGACTACCGAGTCTACCTCGCCTCATCCAGATATGAGATTATGTGAGCCTGGACCACGGGTCTACCTCACCTCATCTGGCTTGAGCCCATCACCTTTGTGAGCTTGGACCTCCGAGTCTACCTCGCCTCATCTAGATTCAAGATCATGCGAGCCTAGACCACCAAGTCTACCTCGTCTTGCAGGCCACATCTTTCCCCTCTCAAACAAATTTACCGTTGGTGGCACGTGAAGGTCAGGTGAGTTCCTCCTGACCAAATTCAACCATCAACATCAAATATAATTAATTAAAAATTGTTCATAAAACAAGCCTCAAGTTTCATACTATCCATCAACCTTTTGGTTCCCTAAAGTTTCTCATAATTTTTTTTGTAAACATAATTTGCATTTAATACGTTTTAGGGAGTTTTTTAACAATCAAGTGATTGTAGTTTGGTGGTGAGAATTCCATGTTGTGGCCGTGGAGACCTGGACTCGAATCCCAGCAGCTACATGCTTTCTTTTTTTTTCTCTCCTATTATTATTTATGGAAAAATACATTTTTGGTCCCTGAGGTTTGGGTTAAGTGACACTTTGGTCCCTGAGTTTTCAAACTCAACAATTTAGTCCCTGAGATTTGAATTTTGCTTCATTTTAGTCCCTCCATCCATTTTTCTATTAAATGTTAACGAAATGCTGACGTGGCTAGTATTTTTTTATTAAAAAAATATTTTTTTCAATTTTTAAAAATAAAATAATATATTGATTATTATTTTTATTATTATTATCTTCTTTTTTCTTTTTCCTTCATCTTCTTCCTCTCCATCTTCTTCTTCTCCATCTTCCTTCAACCACCTCCATTACCAGCGGGGTTTCGCACCGTGAGTCGCCTGCTGTATTCAGGCTATGGAATCGTGGGTCTCGACGAGGGAGATGAGAGAGTCCAGATCTGTAGTTGTGGGTCTCGATGAGGGTGGCTGAAAGAGAAGAATAAGAGAAGGAGAGAATGAGAGGGAAAAAAAAGAGGCGCCGACAATGGTTGGTAGCCGGCGGTGACTGGTCGTTCGCCGTCCGTCGCCGGTGGTGCTATGGAAGAAGAAGAAGAATTAAAAGAAATAAAGAAGAAGAGAGAAATAATAAGAATCAATAAGAATTAAAAGAAATAATAATATTTTTTTATTATAAATATTTAAAAAAAATTAAAATAATTTTTTATTAAAATAATAGTGTCACGTCAGCAACTGTTAAAATCTAACAGAAAATTTGACGGCAGGGACCAAAGTGCTTCTTATCTCAAACCTCAGGGGTATTTTTGTTGAGTTTGAAAACTCAGGGACCAAAGTGTCACTTAACTCAAACCTCAGGGACCAAAAGGGTATTTTTCCCTATTATTTAATAGGTTCCTTAACTTTCAATTTTGTGTTACTTTAACATATTCAAATTTTAAAAAAAATTAATTGTTATAAGTAATTTTGGACCACCACAGCGTACGAGGAGCTGACGGGACAATCGGGAGGAGATAGGACCAGGAAAGGGACCCAGAGGGAGACCATACCGACGGGCCGGGCCAACGTGGCCCGACCCGTACGGTCGGCCTTGCTCGGCCTCGGCCCAAGGCCTCGGCCGACCACTCGGCCCGTTTGCGCGGGCCGAGTTTGTTTGCCTCCGCTCGGCCCCTACCGCTTCCAGCTGCCTCGGTCCAGCCTCCTTCGTCCCAGAACGCCTCCAAACCCTAGGAGTCCGAGCAGGTATTTATACCCCTCTTCGCCATCGAAGAAGGGGACCGAAAACTCTACTCTCAACTTCTTTCTCTACTCTCTAGCTGCTCAGTTTCCTGACTCAGGCATCGGAGGCGGTGTGGCCTACACCACACCGGTGTTTAGCGATTCTTGCTGGTCTTGCAGGTCACGTCTTCCCCAGCTTCTACAAATTCATTGTTGGTGTCACGTGAAGGGCAGGTGGGTTGCTTGGCCAAATTTTGGCATCAACAGTTGGCGCCGTCTGTGGGGACGAATGCTTGCCAGTTCGGATCGCACATCGGTGGTGGTCTGCACGATGGATCGGGTTCAGAAACCAGAGGGAAGCCTCGGGTATGAGCAGAAAGCGCCGAGCCAAACCAGAGGGATCCGTGTGCCCACGATGCTACGGACCTAACCTAAGAGGACAACCAGCAGAAGGAGAGAGAGAACCGGGAAGCTGCTATATCCGACCAGCATCAAGAAGACAAAGGAAAAGGATGTCGGGTAGAAGATGTAGGCCAGATCCGACATGAGCACTCCTCGGCCAATGGCCGAGGCCGAGCAGAAGTCCAATCGAAAAAAAGCCCGCAGAAGTTTGCCGCAAAAGACAGGGTCGGGTACATACACAGGAAATAATGCTAGGAAAAAGTCAGAGGCTCGGGCAAAGTCCGAGGCCGACCAGAGGCCAAGGAGCCACAGGGTTGTGCGGAACCAAAAAGCCAGATTCGACAGGTATACACCACTAACAGATTCGTTTGAACAGGTCTTGGCCGCAATACAGGACACAAATCTGTTGAAACGCCCAGAAAAGTCGAGAAAAGTCGAGATCAGACCCCAATAGGAGGAACAAAAACAAATGTTGCATGTTCCACGGAGACCACGGTCATGCAACCCGGGAATGCATACAGTTGAGGGACGAGATAGAAGCCTTAATCCGAGAAGGTTACCCCAAGGGGTTCGTGGGGAACAACATAAGCAAGAGGCCACTGCTAGCAGATCAAGGTAAGGGCGGTGCCAACCCGCTATTCGAGATGCAAACAATTTTAGGAGGATCATCCGAAGAAGGTGGAGCAGCGCATGGCGAGCAAAAAATGTCGAGGGAATGTTACTTTATGGCGCTCGGGAACATCGACAGGAAGGCTCAAGCAACGTCGACCTTGGGAGATGGCCGAGGCCGAGCCTTTGAGGGGTCAAGCTATCCCCTTCCAATGAAACGTTGATCGATTTTCTTTCATTTCAATAGCATATTACTCAGGAATGTAATTGATTCATTTGAAATAAATTACTCTGAATTTTGTTTCAAAAGTTTTGACAACGCTTGCAGAGAGACTCGGGAGATTCCCAGGCCTCCCAAAGCTTTTCCCTAGAGGAGTGTACGCACCCCTGAGAAGACCACAACACTTGACCTGTTATCGTAGCCGAAGCGGTTCAAGCCGAAAGGGAGATGCTCTGCACATAAGTCGAGTCACGGGCTGAGTGCGCAGATGACACAGAGGAGTTGGTCGGCCTCATGCCAAGGCCGAGGCCGACCACCTAGAGGCTAAGGCCAAACACCACCTTCAAGGGCTCGGTCACGAAGTAAGTCTTTCCTTACTCAAAAAATACATATTTTGCGTATTGAATGTTTTTGAGTGGGGGACTGGGAATAATCATGGTCGTTAGTTATATTGCAAGGATTTTTTCCTGGCTATATTTTCAAGCTTCAAGCTTTTGACAACAGTTTCTTCCCTTAAAATACTTTGTTGCTTGATATGCCATCAAAATTGTGTGGAAATATGATAGAAGGCAGTTTGAGCATACATTTTTCCCCAGAAGAGTGTACGCACCCCTGGGATGACTATGCAGCTTGAAGAGAGGCTTGGGAAATTCCCAGGCCTCCCCAAGCTTTTTCCCCAGAAGAGTGTACGCACCCCTGGGATGACCACGACGCTTGAAGAGAGGCCCTAGGAAATTCCTAGGCCTCCCCAAGCTTTTTCCCCAGAAGAGTGTACGCACCCCTGGGATGACGACGATGCTTGAAGAGAGGCTCGGGAAATTCCTAGGCCTCCCCAAGCTTTTTCCCCAGAAGAGTGTACGCACCCCTAGGATGACGACGATGCTTGAAGAGAGGCTCGGGAACTTCCTAGGCCTCCCCAAGCTTTTTCCCCAGAAGAGTGTACGCACCCCTGGGATGACGACGATGCTTGAAGAGAGGCTCGGGAACTTCCCAGGCCTCCCCAAGCTTTTTCCCCAGAAGAGTGTACGCACCCCTGGGATGACCACAACGCTTGAAGAGAGGCCCTGGGAAATTCCTAGGCCTCCCCAAGCTTTTCCCCAGAAGAGTGTACGCACCCCTGGGATGACCACGACGCTTGAAGAGAGGCCCTTGGAAATCCCAAAACCTCCCCAAGCTTCCCTCAAACTTCTCAAGCCATGCAGGGAAAGTGCTCGTCCTCATGCCAAGGCTAAGGCCAACCATTAGACAAGGAATGGGGCTCGACTGAGTCTGGTAGTCACTTCGCAGACCAAGTATCCGCACATGAGTCCAACTATGAGGCAAACAAACAAGTGATGGAGAAACGAGGCTCGACCTCATGCCAAGGTCAGGGTCGGCTGCCTCAGCTTCAAGAATGAACTTTCTCCTCAAAAGACTAGGTATGACATTATATTTTCTTACTAAAAAAAAATGCAACTCATTAAATCTGGAATGCGTATTTTGAGTGGGGGCTCGGGAAATTCCTCGACCTCCCCAAGTTTTTCCTAACTGGGTGCACGCACCCTTGGAATGGAAAACAAGCAAGCGAACAACACAGAGGAGCTGGTCGTCCTCATGCCAAGGCTGAGGCCGACCATCCAGAGGCCAAGGTCGAGTTCCGCCCCTAGAGGCCCAGGTACGAAGTTAGTTTCTCCTTACTCAAAAAATGCATGTCCGAGGTATTGAACGCATATTTTGAGTGGGGGGTTGGGAGTAAGGACAAACCGAGTCCATCATAATCATGGTCATGTTGCGATAATTCTGATATTCCTTTCTTACTTATTCAAGTTAGGATAACATTATGAATATCAGTGGAGCTATTGGGGCAATTACTTATTTTCATTTTGTATAACACATGACCACAACTTTTCTCCATGGTACAATGTTGACACATGCAAATTTAATAAAGTTCTCTATACCGTGTTTGTGCAAAGCATTTTTCCATAGGATGTGGTGACTCTTGCAGAGGCCAAACTTCCGTACTTTCCCTTGGAAAGAAACTAAATTCTTGCAGAGAGGTTGACGCATGCCCTCAACCTCCCCGAGCTTTTTCCCCAAAAGAGTGTACGTACCCCTGGGATGAATACGATACAGAAGAAATGCTCAGGTGCACATTCAAAGCAGCATGATTGGTTCGAGTTCTCGATCACTTTACTTTTTTAGCACAGCCGAAGCGCTCAAAGCTGCAAGGAGATGCTTAAGGTAGAGTCAGGCAAGTCTACACATAAGCCTAGCTGTCGAGCAAACAAACAGTACAGAGAAGCTGGTCAGCCTCATGCCAAGGCCGAGGCCGACCGTCCACCTTCAAAAGGCCAGGTATGAAATTAGTCCTTCTTGCTCGAAAAAATGCAACGCTTGAAGTAATAAATGCCCTTCCATTCCTTTGTTGTAATCATCGTGCAACTCTCTCATTACTTTCCAGTAAGGACTGATATATGAATGCAGGGGACTAAGTGTTGAGCTGACAAAGGCCAGAGGCCAAAGCCGATCCTAGCCTCCTCTCTCATTTTTTCTTTTGTAGAAATTAACTTTTCAATGCAGGATTGTGAAGGCTTCTGTGTTTTTCCTGTTACTATTTATGGATAAGCCCTGGATCTGGAATGAAGCACTCTGAATGACCAAGCACGGGGGTCTCGCTGACCGGGTCTAGGGGCGAAGCGCCCGGTGGGGGTTCGGGGGCAACGCTCCCTAAGCAAAATTAGAAAAATGCTCGGCCTCTTCCCGAGGCCGAGGCCGACCAGTACCATTTTTGCAATCCCTCACCTTTTTCATTTCCATTTCATCTAACCCCTGGTCAGGGAGCGTCTACTTCTATCCTATTTTGCAGGATGACAACAAAAGCTACACATAAGCCAATCCAAGGCAAGGGTCATTACTCTTAAATCGGGCTTAAGGAACTCACCCGATAACGCTAAGTCGCACCTAAATCCCAATTCAAGAGTGGGGGCTTAATGTTATAGGTAATTTTGGACCACCACAGCGTACGAGGAGCTGACGGGACAACCGGGAGGAGATAGGACCAGGAAAGGGACCCAGAGGGAGACCATACCGACGGGCCGGGCCAACGTGGCCCGACCCGTACGGTCGGCCTCGGCCTTGGGCCGAGGTCGAGCATTATGGTCGGCCTCGGCCCAAGTCCGAGGCCGACCACTCGGCCCGTTTGTGCGGGCCGAGTCCGTTTGCCTCCGCTCGGCCCCTACCGCTTCCAACTGCCTCGGTCCAGCCTGCTTCGTCCCAGAACGCCTCCAAACCCTAGGAGTCCGAGCAGGTATTTATACCCCTCTTCGCCATCGAAGAAGGGGACCGAAAACTCTACTCTCAACTTCTTTCTCTACTCTCTAGCTGCTCAGTTTCCTGACTCAGGCATCGGAGGCGGTGTGGCATACACCACCCCGGTGTCCAGCGATTCTTGCTGGTCTTGCAGGTCACGTCTTCCCCAGCTTCTACAAATTCATTGTTGGTGTCACGTGAAGGGGAGGTGGGTTGCTTGGCCAAATTTTGGCATCAACATTAACTATTCTATTAGTTCAAGACTACCGTAAAGGCTTCCCCGATTTTTTGTCGCCTTGACATATGAAAATTTTTTAAAAACAAACTAATCTATTAGTTCAAGATTACCACAAAGTCTTCCTTGTTGTGACTTGAACATAAGCACCCTGACTTGTGGAAACCTCTGGAAAGAAACATACAGGAATTTGGGAGGAAAGAATTCAAGAATTTTCTTTCTTTGGAGAGGTGTATTTTTGGTCCAACCTAGAGGTCCTTTATGTAACGACCTCGGACCGAACTTTGTCAAAATCAAACAATATATTATAATATCTAATATTATATATATATATATATATATATAGAATCTCATTCAAAGCTCTTAAATCAAGGGTTTGAGAGGGAGAGAGAGGTTGAAAGACGAAGGGATGCAGGTAAGTTTTTTTTCTCTCTTTTTCCTTTTTCTTTAAAATAAAACTTAATTAAAATAAATAAATAAATATATATATATATATATATATATATATATATATGGGAAAATACACTTTTAGTCCCTGAGGTTTGGGTTAGGTTTCATTTTGGTCCCTAAGTTTTCAAACTCAATAATTTAGTCCCTGAGGTTTGATTTTAGTTTCATTTTGGTCACTCCATCCATTTTTCCGTTAAAAACTAACGGGTGGATGACGTGACCTTATTTTTTTTATTAAAAAGTAATTTTTAAATTTTTAAAAATAAAAATATGGTTAAGAAATATTAAAAATATTATTTTTAATTTTGTTATTTCTTCATTATTTCTTCCCCTCTATTTCTTGTTCTTCTTCAACACCTTCAACACTTTTTCTTCTTCCCATGGTCGGCGGTCGGCCGTCGTCGGCGACCGACGACCACTGACGACGACTTCTTCTTTTATTTTTTTTATTTTCTTTCACGTTCTCCTTGTCTTATCTTGTTCTCCAACTTTTCTTTTCTTAAAAAAAAAGACATAACCGAGCAGTTCGCCTGAAGCTGACGATGAGACAGTCCGATGGCTACTTGAGCAGTTCGCCTGAAGCTCTGCCGGAGTCGAGTTCTGAAGTTGTCCGACAGCGAGTTCTGAAGTTGTGTCGAAGGCGCCTGTGCTGGCCCACAACGTCTGTGCTGGGCGCCGCGCATGTTGCAACTCGAAAATAAAACCCACAGATCTGGAACTTCTAGATCTGGCCGATGGAAGAAGACCCACGCTTTGGAACGAAAATAAAACCCACGAACTTCCAGATCTGGCCGATGGCAGAAGACCCACAACAAAAGAGGCCACTGTCCGCGCATTTGAAGAGATGAAGCCGTCGGATCTCGTTGCCGCTTGAGGTGCTACTCTCTGGAACCTTCTATGCTCGCGTAGAGAAGACAATCGGCGTCGGAAACCTCTTCCCTCCCTATTTTCTTGAAAAAAAAAGGACAAAAAAGAGGAAAATCTCTCTCCTTGTTTCTGTTTAAAAAAAATTGGAGAAGAAGAGAAAATAGAGGTAGAAAAAGGAAAGAGAATGAGGGAAAAAATAAATAAATAAAATAAAGTCAGCGACAGCCCGCCGCTGGCGAGTGGTGGTTGTTAGAGAATGACTTAGGATTTTGCCCTTGAGAGTATCACTTGGTGATTGTCCCACATAGAAAGTTTTGTAGTTGGGAAAAGTATTTTTATACAATCACTCTTCCCTAGGTTTATAAAACTAGTTAAGGTGGTACAAGGACTTCTCCCCACACGCGCGCCGCCGCCGCCGTCCGTTGGACGGGCGGGCGGGCTCGGGCAACCGCGCTCGCGCGTAATAGAGAAGGTGGTTTTATCTTTTTGGGCAAAAATCCTTCTTCTTATAGTTTCTTTTATAAACCGAACCGGGTCCAGGCGAACCGAACCGAACCCGAGGAGGGTGTTGTGTTAACCTTGGGGAGCAACCGGTATAAACGATTTAGCACCGTGGTCGTGCCGAAATTGCTTTCAAGGCAGTGGTTTACACCACGACACAACAACTGTGTTTGTCTTACAAGTTGAAAGCAATTTGAAAATGTCCATCAAAACCAAGAAGCATGTTCCGGATCTATCCAAACTAGAACCTCTGGATGGTTCTAACTATCGTCGCTGGTCTCAGAAGCTGCTCATCTTCTTCGAACAGCTAGAGGTCGACTACATCCTAACCACCAACTATGTGGAGAAATCAGAAGCACCGGTCGTAGACCTTGAAAAATCTAAAGAGGTTCAGCCTGATCCACACAGTTCGAAGGAAGTACAGACCGTCCCTCAAAAACTAAAGGCCAGTTATGATATTGATCCAGAAAAGTTCGAGAAAGACAACAAGGCAGTTCGGGGTTATCTTTTGAACCACATGAACGACTCACTGTTTGACCTGTTCGTTGTTCAGAAGTTAGCTAAAGTTATCTGGGACACTCTGGAATCCAGATATGGTGGCGATGATGCAGGAAGGAAAAAGTACGTGGTCGGAAAGTGGATGCGGTTCCAAATAACGGACGACAAACCAGTGATGGACCAGGTCCACGAGTACGAGAACCTAGTGGCAAACATTCTGACAGAAGGTATGAAGATGTGCGAGATTCTCCAGGCAAATGTCTTGCTCGAAAAATTCCCTTCTTCATGGAGCGACTACCGCAATCATCTAAAGCACAAGAAGAAGGACCTGACGTTACAAGAACTGATCAGCCACATGCGAACTGAAGAAGCCAACAGGCAAAAGGATAAGTTGGAATCTAAGTCTTTGAATTCAGTTAATGCTAACTTAGTTGAATCTTCTGCTGCATCTAAAGACAGGTTCAAAAATAAAAATAAAGACAAATCCTCGCAGAAGAAGAACCATCCATTCAAGTCTCCTAGCGGGAAAATAGAGAAAGAGAAGTCCAAGCTGATATGTTATGTCTGCGGCAAACCTGGGCACAAATCCTATCAGTGCAACCAGAGGAAAGGGAAACCAGACCGGAGGCCTGATGGTGCACAAGCCAACGTGGTTGAAGCAGACGATATCATTGCTGCGGTAGTGGTGGAGGCTAATCTGGTGGAGAATAAGTCAGACTGGATTCTTGAGACTGGTGCTTCGAGACACTTCTGCTCAAATCGAAGCTTGTTCCACGAGTTCCATGACGCTGTTGACGGCGAATGCGTATATATGGGGAACTCGACCACTGCTGGGGTACTTGGAAAAGGGAAGGTTCTCTTAAAACTTACTTCTGGGAAAACATTATCTTTGAATGATGTATTGTATGTTCCTTCATTGCGTAGGAATCTGGTATCTGGAAGTTTGTTGAACAGGGCAGGACTTAAGATTGTCTTTGAAGCTGACAAGGTTGTCATCACTAAAAATGGTAACTTTGTGGGTAAGGGGTACTTAGCCGATGGTCTGTTTGTGTTAAACACTGTCTCTATTCTTGCCAAAATGAATGAAAGTACATCTCGTTCTGCCTATATTGTTGAATCTATTGATGTATGGCATGGTAGACTAGGTCATGTGAACATTGCATCTATTAAAAGGCTTAAAAAACTGCATCTTCTTAATGTATTAGAATCACCCAATGATAGTAGATGCTTAGTATGTGTAGAGGCAAAATTTGCTAAAAAACCATTTAAGCCTGTTACAACTAGATGTACTGAATTACTTGAGTTAATTCACTCTGATCTAGCTGATTTCAAAAACACTACTAGCAAAGGTGGCAAAAACTATTATATATCTTTTGTTGATGATTTCTCTAGATACACGAAAATATATCTTCTGAAATCGAAAGATGAAGCTAGTAGCATGTTTAGGAAATACAAAGCAGAAGTAGAAAACCAACTAGACAAAAGGATCAAAAGGTTAAGATCCGATAAGGGAGGTGAATACAGTGACAAGTCTCTCAAGGAATTTTGTGAATTAAATGGTATTATCCATGAGAGTACTGCACCATATTCTCCTCAACAAAATGGCATAGCTGAACGTAAAAATAGATCATTAAAGGAAATGATGAATGCTATGTTAATAAGTTCTGGATTGCCTAACAACATGTGGGGGGAAGCTGTGCTTTCTGCCTGTTTTGTTCTTAACAGAGTTCCTCACAAAAGGCTGGACAAGACACCATACGAGCTTTGGAAAGGATATTCACCGAACCTGAGCTATCTAAAGGTATGGGGATGCTTAGCTAAAGTGGCATATCCGGTATTTAAGAAACCTACGGTAGGATCTAAAACCTTTGATTGTGTGTTTATTGGGTATGCTCATAATAGTGCTGCATATAGGTTCATGTGTTTAGATGATAATTCAATCTGTGAATATAGAGATGCTGAATTTTTCGAACACATATTTCCTATGATTAAAAATGAGCCAGTTAATATCTCACGATCTAGTCAGGTGTCTGTTTGTCCTTCATCTACTGCTGATATTATGCATGAAACTGAACCTAGGAGGAGTAAAAGAAAGAGAATTGAGAAAGATTTTGGATCGGATTTTTTAACTGTTTTTCTTGTTGAAAACTCAGATAAAATTGACGATCAATTTGCATGCATGTATCTAATAGATGAAGATCCGAAAACCTACCAAGATGCCTTAAAATCTGTAGATTCTAGTTTTTGGAAAGAGGCCATTAAAAGTGAACTGGATTCTTTAATTATGAATCAAACGTGGAACTTGGTAGATTTACCTAAGGGAAGTAAGCCTATTAGGTGTAAGTGGATCTTTAAAAGGAAAATTAGACCAGATGGGTCAATTGAAAAATTCAAAGCCAGATTAGTGGTTGTGGGTTATTCACAAAAACAAGGTATTGATTACTTTGATACTTATTCTCCTGTAACTAAAATAGCTACTATTAGATGTCTAGTTGCTCTTTCAGCTATTCGTGGGCTGTTAATACATCAGATGGATGTGAAAACAGCATTTCTCAATGGAGATTTAGAAGAGGAGATATATATGGCACAACCTGAGGGCTTTGTAGTTTCTGGTCAAGAAGACAAGGTATGTCAGCTTAAAAAATCTCTTTATGGTCTTAAACAAGCTCCCAAACAATGGTATGAGAAATTTAATAATACCTTAGTAAACAATGAGTTTAGGGTAAATTCTTCTAACACATGTGTTTACTCGAAATTGTTTGGTGTTGATTATGTGATTATCTGCTTGTATGTTGATGATATGCTTATTTTCGGCACGAATTTAGAAGTAATAAATAATACCAAGTTGTTTTTATCCTCACACTTTGAGATGAAAGATTTAGGTGAGGCTGATGTGATACTTGGTGTTAAATTGAAGAAAACCGAAAATGGGTATTCTCTGAATCAATCACACTATGTTGAAAAAATGCTAAAGAGATTTGATTGTTTTGATGATATGCCTGCAAGAACACCTTATGATGCTAGTATGAAACTTAAGAAGAATAAAGGGGATAGTGTCTCTCAATCTGAATATGCAAAAATTATAGGTAGTGTGATGTATTTGATGAATTATACTAGACCTGATATTGCATATGCTGTGAGTAGATTGAGTAGGTATACACATAATCCTAATAAAGAACATTGGGTTGCACTTCGTCGTTTGTTGAGATACCTTAAAGGTACTATAGATTACTGTTTGCAATTTAATAAATTTCCTGCAGTGTTAGAAGGTTATTGTGATGCAAACTGGGTAACTGATAACGACGAAGTAAGTTCAACTAGCGGATATGTGTTCGTTTTTGGTGGAGGAGCTATATCATGGAAATCTGCAAAGCAAACCTGCATTGCTCGATCCACCATGGAGTCTGAGTTTATAGCTCTTGAACTTGCAGGGCAAGAGGCGGAATGGTTAAGAAGTTTACTTCAAGACGTACCACTGTGGGGGGCGTCAGTGCCAGTCTCTTTGCACTGTGACTCACAAGCTGCCATAGGAATTGCCAAGAGTAGTGTATACAATGGCAAGAGAAGGCATATACGCCTGAGACATGGAGTTGTGAAACAATTATTGAAAGGGGGAGTTATCTCCTTGGAGTATGTGAGGTCTGAGAGGAATCTGGCAGATCCTCTCACCAAAGGCCTAACAAGGAGAGTAATCCTAGAGTCCTCAGGATGTATGGGACTTAAATTGTTGAAATAAATCCATAGCCCTTTATTTGGGTGGTCCAAATATGGACTTGATGGACAAAGTTTGGAAAGTCTTCATAGCTCAAGTTTTGAGTGGTTTACTGTGGTAGACTTGATGAAGCATGACGTTATAGTGAAGGTGTGGCCGCCTTCTATGAAAGAGTGTAAAGCATTCTCTTTCTAGAGCTCTCACGATGACCCAAGGTGTTAGTGCATGGCCCTAAATAGCACTTGTTCGACTGTTGTATCGCGGAATCAAAGAAAATATGAGGATACAAACGTGTTGTAGGGGTCTAAACCATGACTGCTGGAAGTTCAAAAGGTAACTTACTTTCACCACGTTGGTTATTGCCTTGCTTCACTATGCATTAATTCAAATCGAAAGATATTAATGTTTAAGTTTAATATCCTCCTTTGCTCAGGAAAATTAGTCGTTACAGTCATTCGTGGGGGATTGTTAGAGAATGACTTAGGATTTTGCCCTTGAGAGTATCACTTGGTGATTGTCCCACATAGAAAGTTTTGTAGTTGGGAAAAGTATTTTTATACAATCACTCTTCCCTAGGTTTATAAAACTAGTTAAGGTGGTACAAGGACTTCTCCCCACACGCGCGCCGCCGCCGCCGTCCGTCCGTCGGTCGGACGGGTGGGCGGGCGGGCGGGCTCGGGCAACCGCGCTCGCGCGTAATAGAGAAGGTGGTTTTATCTTTTTGGGCAAAAATCCTTCTTCTTATAGTTTCTTTTATAAACCGAACCGGGTCAGGCGAACCGAACCGAACCCGTGTGGTCAACAGTCAACAGTCAGCGTTCCGTTCGTTGAGGAGCGTTCAACGCTCGTTGAGGCTGAGGCGTGCGTGAGGCGAGGACACGTGGCGTCCGTTCGTTGAGGCGTGCAGACACGTGGCGCTCACAGCATGCTCCTTGGACCTGCAGTTATGCCAATATGGTTACAGCTTCAGCTATAAAAGAAGCCTTGAGGCAAGATCCATTCATCATCATTTTCCCATTCTTCCATTTTCTCTTCTCTTCCTCCAATCCTGAGCAAAGTCTATAGTTCTTGATTCCAATCCTTCTCTCTCGAGTGCACGAACGAGGAGGGTGTTGTGTTAACCTTGGGGAGCAACCGGTATAAACGATTTAGCACCGTGGTCGTGCCGAAATTGCTTTCAAGGCAGTGGTTTACACCACGACACAACAACTGTGTTTCTCAATTTCGTCTTACAGTGGTCACCGCTGCCAGCCACCAGCCATGAGAAGAGGAAGAAGGCCACCGGCCATGAGAAGGAGTAGATAAAGAAGAAGAAGATGAAAGTGAGAGAAGAAATTTAATAATATTTTTATTATTTTAATATATTTTTAATTAAAAAATTTAAAAATATTTTTTTTAAATAAAAAAATAGTGTCATGTCATCCATCCGTTAGTTTTTAACGGAAAAATGGATGGAGGGACTAAAATGAAACTAAAACCAAACCTTAGGGACTAAATTGTTGAGTTTGAAAACTGGTGGACCAAAATGAAACCTAACCCAAACCTCATGGACCAAAAGTGTATTTTTCCCTATATTTATATTAATGACAGTCAAACAAAGTCATAGATTTATAACATCGAAAAAATGTCATAAATTTTCGAAAATACGAAAATCTTCATTTTTTCCCGTAAAATACGTCCCTCTGTTGTTGCAATTTTCCGCAAGCGTACGATTGCCCAAGTAATATTAAAATGGAAAGTATTACGAGTATCGAATCCTCAGGGAATTTGAATTATATCTATTAAGTACCAAGAACCATCATGTTCGATTTTATTTAGAATTCCAAATCGAATGATGAAGCGAAATTTAAACAAGCTAATAAAAATAAACATGCGAGAACAAAATGAAAATATCCTATTAAGGGAACTTGACTT
This sequence comes from Luffa acutangula, assembly GCA_036850905.1. Taxonomy (NCBI): domain Eukaryota; kingdom Viridiplantae; phylum Streptophyta; class Magnoliopsida; order Cucurbitales; family Cucurbitaceae; genus Luffa; species Luffa acutangula. The sequence goes on along the minus strand of CM072089.1, from coordinate 23,722,677 downwards.
AGGGCGTTATCTAGCATTTTGGATATGTAGCTCAATTAACTAGAAGAATGTACTTACTAATCTTCAATTTCATAAATCTAGAAGTAATTTTAAGCAGATTTCTCTTTCAAGCTCCTCCACATCTCATACTAACATAACTAATTCATGTGTCCATCTCCTTAGTTAATCATAGTATGGCATTAAGCAACTTCATTATCAATTTCTAACAATTCTCTTTCACTCTCGTGCTCCAAGCAATCATTAGCCATGCAATTTAGATCTAATCTAATTTCTCTCTGTCGAGTATCAATTTAGACCAACTCATCAATTAATCTCTGATCAAGAGATTAAAAGCATTAAGAATGAATTGCATAGATGAAATATGAAGAAATTCATTACAATTTCTAATGAATTAAGCTACAATATCCAATTAGCTAGAATAACGGTCATAACTCTCAAGATCTACTCACAAATGGAAATAATTTTGCCCAAGTGATCTTGATCCATAGGCCTAACTCAAATTACAATAAGGAATTATAAAGAAGTAAGGAAGAAATAACCGATAAGTTGATCCCAAGCTCCCGCTACGATCATCTTGAATCTTGAGCCTTGGAATCTCACTCAATTCCAACCTTTTTTTCTACAATTCTTCTCACTTTTTCTCTCTTTTGAGCTAGGGGAGAGCTCCCCAAAATGGGATGATTTTTACCTTTGGGAAGGGGTCTTTTTATAGGAGCAAAAACGGAGGTGTCTTGCTGCCCAAGACACACAGCGTCGAGACGCTATGTTACAGTGTCGAGACGCTGTGACGTTAGGTTTTCTTGGAGAAAAAGTTGTCGCAGACAGCGTCGCGACGCTACCGCGATTTTGGACTTTTCTTCGTTGCTTGCGTAGCGTCGAGAAGCTAGGCCTTCTAAAAGCCTAAAACACGGATTTTTGCTAACTTTCTCCTTTCTTTTGGGCTTTTTGGGCCTCCACTTCAAATGTTCTCTTTTCTTTTCTTCTTTTATGGCCCAAAGTCTTCTTTTTATGTCTAATATTGGTAAAATTCTTGGTTTTGCTTCTCGAACTCATTTTTCTACAAAATCAACATAAAAACACATTAAAGCTCACAATTCATGCAAAAAAACTAGCTAAAATTAATAGGAAAATGATGACATTTTTGCATGTCATCACCCTCCAGCCATACATGACATTTTTTTCTCCATTTACTGTATTTGGTTTAGTTATGGCGTCATGGAATGTCATTTTTGTAGTAGTGATCTCATTTAAATTTCATATATATTTTTTTCTTTTAATGTATCTAATACATTAAAATATTATTTTCCTTAATATTTGTATCAAATACATTAAATATATGTTCCTTTATTTAATATATCAAATATATTAAATGTTAATTTGAACATTTCAAATATTCCAACAAAATTGATCTCTTAATATTTTTATGAGCTACCAATAGGATCTTATGAACCTATTACAGATTACAAACTCCAACAATACAAAATTAATTATTAAACATTTTAATTAATTAATTTCAATTCATTAACTTTAGATCACTCCACTATGACATAGAGTTGCATTCTTATGCACCGCAGGACAAGATCTGTTCATGGATATAATCATTACTTGCAAGTCGATCATTCACAAATTCTTTGTGGTTAAAGTTGGGTCAAAAGTCAATTTTATCCTTGTAATTACATTTTATACCTTAAGTACCAATGATACTCTATTGAACCATCTGTTTATGATTCAATCATAAACTAAATCCCTCTCGAACTAGGAGAGGGTGGGACCTCATTGATTAAGTCTCGAAATCAACACTTATGGAAACTATTGAATTCTATTTTGAAACATATGTTCCCAACACCCTATTTGGTCAAGCCCCTAAAATGGTAGACTTATTATATTGAATCAACTATAAAAGTCGCTCTCAGTTGTGCAAATCAAAAGACAATATCCCTCATATACAAGAGTTCATAACTCACTCAAGATTAAGATCAAACTACATAAGACCATCTTATGAAATATTAATTTTCTCAATTAACAGATTTATAAAGAGAGATAAAAAATTTTTTGTTAATCAGTCTTATTCAAACTCATTGTCTATGATATCCTTACTCGCATGTCCTCACATGAACGATTTGGATCAAATCATTTGTAATTGTGACAAAGTGAGTTGTATCAAGATAGTGTTACTAAGACAAGACACTCAACCTTATCCATATACAATAAACTTTTTACATTATTACTTGAACGAAATAATCTTGTATGTCAACTACATATTGTTCAAGATTACATCAATAACTTTGAATTTCTAGAACAATTGGATAATGTGTTACACACCCGATATAAAAATAATAATAAATTATTTTATTCATGAATGAGAAAATTTTAATGCAAAAGTACAAGGCTTTAAGGCACAATCTATATTTGTATCTTTTTGTCTCATATTTTGTAATTATCCAAGAAGATTTCTCACCAAGAGTAATCAGGAGAAATTGCTCACCAAACCCCCATCTCCACCATTCTCATGAAACTGTTTGCTGAGTAATCCTCAAACCATGTGCAACAACCGACATTATTCGTGAAAACTTTAGTTGTCTTTGCCTTCAAATATTGTTGCCATCGCCATCGATGGCCTTCAACTATGGTTTTTGTACCACCATAGATTTCAAAGCGTGGAGGGTTTCACACATGTGAGACAGAGAAAGGACTATGAAGGATTGTTTGGCAGTTTTGCCTTTGATTGTTGTTGTCGTCTCTTGGCACTCACCATTGCCATTGCATGGGTACTCAAAGTCATCACACCGTCAAAAGTTTTAATTCGTGGTTCTTGCATTGCTTGGATGCAAGAGAGGAAGGAATCTAAAAGATTAGGTTTTTCTTAAATGGCAAAAGAGTCCATTCACATCCTCAAAAGTCGATAATTCAATTAAAAAAAAACCTCGTCCTAAATCTCTTTACTCCCTTTATTTTTTTTCTTAAATATGACAATTACCCAAGAAGGTGTCTTGTCAAATCATTCATAGAGCGATCACTACTATCATTTGTAGAGAAATTGCTCCATTTGCAACTAGCAACATTCATCATGAAAACTTTAGATGTCTTCGCCTTCAAACTCACGTCGTCGTCGTCTTCAACTTCAATTGTCTATCATTTTTGTAGTTTTTCAGTGCATGGAGGGTTGCCATGAGTAGTGTGAGAGACGAAGGAAAGAACTGTAATGGTTTTGCTTGCTTTTGGTGAAGATCTTTGCTCTGGATAAACTAATTTAAGAAAGAATTCTAGAAAATGGAAGCTTTATGGTGTGTTGTCATGGAGTTTCCTTTACTTTAAAGAATTGGAAGTGTTGGGTGTAGTATATTCCATAATCTTCTATGAGTATGGTTGATTTGAGGTTAGGTTTAAATGTATAGAGATTACTCTATGCCAGTATGACTAGAGATTTGGGTACAAATTTGGTGATAATTTTTAGGTCAATTGGGACTTATGGGCCCATTTCATAGTTGTTTTGTAAAAATGGGCCCAATTTTGAATTCACTTATTTGGGGACCCCTGATTATGTGAAAAGACAAACCTATCCTTGCCCTTAAAACTTTCCCTTCCTCTCGACCGTTGGCTTGTTCGTCCTCACTCTCGTGCTCCCTTCTCCTCACGACTGCTCCCTTCTTCTTCCTCATGCTCGACTACTGTTTCCTTGCAAATCTTCCGCAGAAATCAAGCTTACAGCAACACGAGGTAAGTAACTACTACCATTTTCCATTTTATTAGGGTTTTAATCGCGCGATTTTGTGGTGTATAAGACTTCGGTTTGGGTTTTTTTAGAAATCTAGGATTTTGATCGATTCGTTGGTTTCTGATTAAGTTTTAGGGTTTATTTAAGTCCATCAGTGGTTTCTAAGGAGGGTAGAGGGAAGAAGAAGACGATTTTGTGGTGTATAATACTTTGGTTTCTGGAATCGAGATGCATCCCGGTCGATATTCGTCTTCTGTAATTTCTCGGTCAACTGGGAAATTTGACAGAACTTGAAGCCTTTTCTCGGTTGACCGAGAAATTATAGAGACGAATCCCCTCTCGATTTCGACCGGGAATTTGACCAGAAATTATGGCAGAGGTCTTGTTTTAAGTTCTTTTTTTTTTATTTTGTATATAAATTTTAAAATGTTGATTATGAATTGTTGTAATTTGCTAGGTCTAATATGGAAATCACCGAGAAAATCTCCCTCGTTGACCATTTTCTGGCTGCGTTGACATGTTGCTCACACCTAAATAAAACCATTAGCAATATTAAGTCAACCCTAAGTCCTACCCAATTAGACCTATTTAGGGAAACATGTTTCGGGCCTTTAATAGATGTGAATATTATTTTTAATGGTCAATTAGTACACTACTTCCTCCTTAGGGAAGTAGAGGACAGTAGGGCAGATGTGATGAGTTTTAAATTGTTGGGTCAGAAGGTCTCCTTTGGTAAGAGAGAATTTGACCTCGTAACCAGCCTTCGTCATTCGTTTAGACCAATGAGGAGAGATAGAGACAATCCTCCCAATAGACTCCTAAGATTATATTTTAGGGAGAATGTTAGTATGAAGGAGGAGGAGTTAGATAAGTCGTTTCCGATCCTTCAGTTTGAGAACGACGAAGATGCGGTTAAGATCGCAACTTTTTATTTTTTTGAGTTGGCTTTGATGGGGAGGAAACACAAACAATAAGTAGATGTCAGCACTCTAGACTTGACAGATGATTGGGTTGCATTCTGCAACAAGGACTGGAGTACCATCGTGTTTGACAAGACAATCAAAAGTCTAAAAAAGGCACTGAAGAGGAAGGCTGAGTCGTACAAGCGCAAGGGCGGTGGTCCAAAGAAGCAGGAGACATACAGCCTGTACGGTTTCCCCTTTGCTTTTCAGGTTAGTAGATAATTAAACTAATTTTGAAATGTAATCTTCATATAGTCTGTACGGTTTCCAATTTTTTTCTTTTATTGTTTCTTTACACAGATATGGGCATACGAGACTGTTTCATCTCTCACTAGACGTGTTGCCAATCGAATAAGTGAGACAGCCATCCCACGCATCCGTCGATGGTCTTGCTCCCACTCCCCATTATACACGATAATTGCTGATGAGGTTTTAGGATCCCGAGCGGTTAGTTATTATAATTTTTTAAATGATTTGTCTTCATTATTATTTGTAAACAACCAACCACTTGTTGGGTTTTATGTCCTAAAACTCATAGATAGTGAATGTAAAAAAATTGTATACTTGTTTCAATAAAGTGTTATTGAGTTTCTACAATAAAGTGTTATTGTTAAATATTGCACAATTTGACCCAAATCCAATAAACTAAGATCCAAGGTTGTTTACATGTGACTTGAACTAGTATGTGGGGACATACGGGGATCGGTGTTCAAGTAACAACCTAAAAGGTCTATAGTACAAGGATAAGGCTGGGTACCTTATCCTGGTAACACTATGAGATACGGCCCGCTTTGTATTTGATACAGACGTATTGATCCAAAACGTCCATGTAGCAGACATGCGAGCGGGGGTATCCTATGCAATGAGTTTGCATTAGACCAGACCATGAAATAGTAAACCACTAGATATAACACCGTTAACTAGTTAGGTTACTTTTTCAATAGGATGACCTAGGTAACTCAGTCTTAATCCTGAGTGTGTTATGAACTCCTTCTCATGGATTGTCCTTTGATTAGCATGGGTGAGAGTGGCCAATACGCCGACTCAGTATGCCTTCCTTTTTGGGGACAAGACCGAGTGGGAGGTTGGGGACATGACAACACAAGAAGGAATTCACTCCTTCCCACTTTTAGGAGAAGTAGATGAGTGTTCCCTTAAGTGGTGACTCCGGGACTTGAACAAAGGGATCCACCCCTCTCACTGGCCCGAGAGGGACTTTCTGTTTATTGGTTGGACCATAAACAGGTTGTTCATTAGAAGAGCACTAGAACTTAAGGAGACAGATGTAACACAGGGGTAAAACGGTAATATGACCCAGCAGTGATTACGAACACTCGTGAAGGATTGACTTACCGATATAGGTTTACATCCATGGACATAGAAATGTTCTACAGTGAGAAGAGTTCAGTTGTGGGTCTTTATTGGAATGACCCACAGTTAATGAATATTGGTTAACTGGATTAATGAGTTTAATCAGTTAACCTCATATCATTGGAGCTTCTGATCTGTAGGTCCATTAGGTCCCCCTGCTAGCTCGTAAAGAGTAATTAGGAACAAATATATCTTGAGAGAATTTGAATAGTTCAAATTCATATTTGGAATTAAGTTAATTGTATGAGATACAAATTAATATCATGTATAGTGATGCATTAAAATATAAAGTCTAATTTGAGATTAAACTTTATTATATTGAGAGATTGATATATTTGAAAGAGTTCAAATATAGGCTAAATTATAAATAATGCCCCTGAACTATGGGGTTTGTTTAAAAAATGCCCCTGAACTTTAAAAAGTCTCAAAAATACCCCTAAACTTTGAAGAATGTTTCAAAAATACCCTTGTTGTTAATTTTGGATGGAAACCGTTAAAGTTTGAGTTTCAAAAATACCCTTGAACTTTCAAAAAAATTTCAAAAATACCCTTATTGAAAATTGATTCTCTTTTTTCCTCCTCTCTCACGATAAATTCTTTCTCCATGAAAATTAATGCAAAGCTTTATTGCTTATAAAGGTTGTGTGCAACTCAATACCAGATAAAAAAGACTTTGAAATCGAGTTTTCTCTTTTAAAAAGCGTAAAGAAGATAGGGTGAGAAAACAACATATATATGTATGTGAATATATATATATATATATATATATATATATATTATTTCATTTTTTGCTCTCTCTGTTTGTGTATCTTGATGATAAGAAGAAGAAATGTTTATAAGACTGTGGGTTTGGTCCAATTTATAAGATTAATCAATCAAAAGTTTTATATATGATTTTGTTCTTATTGATATTTAAGAATTGTTAGAATCCGTATACAACAATAGTTTCATTTATTTTTCGTAAATGGAATATAGAGAAAGCTAATGGGGTAATAGTTGGTGAGGAAATAATATTGAAAGTCAAGCACATGTAGAATTTCAAGAACAAAACAAAAGTCACATTGAAGATTTGATACGAAAATCTAGCCAAGTGCTTCGGATGTGTTAAAAGAGAAAGAAAGCTCCTAGATTATGAATCCATGACAAATAAGTAAAGTTTCTCATTAATTTTTGGAAGAAGAGTTAATTTACGGTGGGAGAGAAAAAAAAAAGAAGCATTTTTCAATAAGGGTATTTTTGAAATTCTTTTGAAAGTTCAAGGGTATTTTTGAAACTCAAACTTTAACGGTTTCCCTCCAAAATTAACGGCAAGGGTATTTTTGAAACATTTTTCAAAGTTCAGGGGCATTTTTGAAATTTTTTAAAGTTTATGGGCATTTTTGAAACAAACCCCATAGTTCAGGGGTATTTTTTTATAATTAAGCTTTTGTGTCTAATTAAATATATGGTATTTAATTAGAAGATTAATTAATTAATTATTCAATTTTGTTTAAATTAAATGAGATTTAATTAAACTATAGCCTATGAGGGAATTATTAGAATATGATTCTAATATGTAATTAATTGAATATGGGAGATATTTAATTAATTGTAAAATTAATTAATTGATTAGTTTAATTGAATTAAATAAATGTGATTTAATTAAGTTTAATTAAAATATATTATGTGAGGAAATTACATTTAAATAAGATTTAAATGTGCATGAGATTAATTAATATGATTGATTAATTAACATTTAATTAATTAATATGATTAGTTAATTAACATTTAATTAATTGATTTAATCAATTAATTAATTGATCTTGATCTAACGGTCAAGATTGTTTCCTAACCTCACATTAGGGTTTCCTCTCTTTCAAAAGGAAAGGTTATGAGAACCCTAGCCCTAAGGTCTCATTCTAGTCTCCCTCACATATTCTCTCAATAACTCTAGAGAGAAATTTTCTCTCTAAGAGTTTTTCCCAATCAAGATTAGTAGTCCCACAACTACGTTCCTAATCTCAAAGAATAGTAGGGTAGCCTCATGGTGGTGTCCGTTGAAGTATTCAGAGTCGTCAACGGAGGTATGTTTCTCATCGCTTAACTTTTTTGCCAATGTATTTGTATTTTGCGAAATAAAATTAATTTACGAACGGTCCAATTGCTTCCGCTGTAACGGAATTGGGAATTCCAATCCTTCACCACTAGCTAAGTAATTTTTTTCAGGCTAGAGTTAGGTCGAGTCTTGTTTCTTCTATGGAGGAGAGTCAATTCATGAATCGAGTGATGCAGCCTCCACGTGCACCAAAGCCAGTGCCTGAGCCAGTACTAGAGTCAGGGCAAGAACCAGATGAAGAACGAGAGAGTCTACCTACTGTATCCGAGGCTAGACTCCCTATTGTAGAGGAGGCTACTATGGCCAATACTGAGATGTTGGATGCCCTTCAACTTAGGTAGAAACCATTGGGTTCTACTGTGCGCTAACTTTGAAACGGACGAATTTGTGTTGACAGACTCCCTAACGACACTGAATTCAGATGCAGACATAGCAAAGCAGATGAAAATGGTATGCACCATTTTTCCTAGGTTGCTATTGAGGTGCGACGTTATGAAAGAGAAGTCGTCTCTTCCAACACATCCATGGCGATTCAGAAGGAAGACCCAAGTGCCACAACAACAAGATAGTGGGGATTATGGGGTTTTCACTGTAAAGTTTTTGGAATATGATGTAACTAGATCAGATTTAGGTAGTCTTAGTCAGGAGAAAATGGAGTTTTGTAGGCGTCAATCTGTTGTACAACTTTGGGCCAATAGGCCGTTCTTTTAGTAAAACGTGATTTCGTTTATATTTCAATACCTTTGAAGTTAAAATATCACTTATATACTTATCTTACGTTTTCAATGCCATTCAATGTAAATTTCAAATCATGCAACGTAAATTTCATACCATGCAACGTAAATTTTGTGCCATGCAAGTAACTCTCTCACTGTCATTTCCCTCACTATCTCTCACTGCCAATTTTTCCGGTCTTCCCAGTCTCGATTTCGGTCGAGAAATTTGACAGAGATAGGCTCACGACATATATCAATTAAGAACCGTACTGTCATTTTTCTCGGTCTCGTTTGATCGGGAAAATTGGCAGTGAGAGTATTATGCCTCTTTTTTCCTTCTATTTTTTTCAGACCATGTATTCTATATAAAATAAATGATGAACAGATAAAATAGATACTTCAAAATAGAGAAATGTAATAAAATTCATGTCTAAAACTTCCAAGATACAAAAATTCATGTCAAAATAGAGAAATGTACTAAAAAAACATCAAGAATTGTTCAGTGGTTGTCTGCATGTTTTTCTGTTATGACCCTTATTCCCGCACCGACTGCATTTGCGGACATGCTGTACTTCTCCCGTAGACGGTATTCTCAATGTCTGACGACGTCCAACCCTAGGCACTCTTCGAGGAGGTAAGACTTCCACATCGACGAATTGAGGTGACCTCTTCCACTCCGACTCATGCCCAAGGGGTTGTATGGGTTGTGTATATGCATCTATCAAAGAGTCCACATGGTAGACTCTAGAACAAAGAGTATGATAGTCGATATGTCGATAACTGCATGCAACGATCGCATAGGAGCATGGAAGTTCGTAATACTCAAATTCACGACAGGTGCATGTTCTAACGTGAAAGTTGACACGTCCACCCAAATGTTCGTCCTTGACCTGGAACTCATATCGAGCAATAGGTTTGACCATGTGCCTTTTTGCCTTCTCCTCTGCTTTTTCCAATATTTCCGTTGCAAACTTCGACCACTGGCTCGGGTTACTGGAGTGCTTATTCTTGCGTTTGTAATATTTTGCTTGGAGCCACCCTCTGATACGATCCATGAATGCAGCGATTGAGAGCTCTCATGCATCTTTCAACACTGAGTTAGTGCACTCCGCAAGATTGGTGGTCATTTGGTTATACCGACGACCACACTAGTATGCTCGAGCCCACCTCTCAACTTCAACCCTTTGTAGGTATGTCCTAAACCCTAGCAGCTCCGTCAAATACTTTCATAAAGTTCCTGATCTTAAAATGCGTTTTCAGGTTCTCCCCTAAGTGTCGGATACACACGCAGTGAAATGCATTAGGGAATACAGTTTTCACCGCCTTACTGATGTTGGCATGTCTATCAAACACAATGACCAGACCAGGAACTTGTCCAACTGCACATTCCATCTGTCGAAAAAAGTACGTCCATGACTGATCAGTTTCTCCCCCGGCAAAGGCCCACCCTACAGGATATAACTGGTTGTTTCCATCTACACCGGTCGCAAGAAGGAGTTTCCCACAAAAATTTTCCCGTAAGTGTGTTCCATCAACCACTAACACTAGATGAATGGAGCTCTTGAACCCTCCAATATAAGCACCTAGTGCCATAAACACATGCTTAAAGTGTCCATCGTCTTCAAGTTCTAAGTCGAACACTGTACCGGGATTTTCGATTTTCAATGCTTCACAAAATCTCGGTAACAGTCTGTAAGATTCTTCTAGAGTTCCTCTAGCAAGAATAAAAGCTTCTTCTCTAGCCCGCCAAGCCTTGTCATAGCTTAAATTCACACCAAAATCTTGTTTAATATCGTTCACAATATCCTTCGGCCTATAAGTACGACCGACGTCTTGGAACCTCGACTTGATCAAATTTCCAATAACCCAACTTTTGGCCTACCTATGATCATCTGTCAACATTTCACGTACACAGATATGAATATTGCAGTACTTCGTGATCTTAAATATTTCACACCCCTTAGTAACAGTCATAGCTCGAACCCTCCATTTGCATCCTTCCATTACACAGTTAGCTATCCATATGTTCTTCTTTGACTTTTTAACCCTAAACTGGAAATTCATTCTCATTGCAATCACAGACATTCTCATGTACAAGTCTCTTTTACACATGAATACTTCTCCAACTTCTACATCTTCAGAAGAAGAAGACTGACATGTCATGATGATTGCCTTCGAAGAAGCATTTGGAACGGAAGAGCATGTCACCACCTGTTCAGGCGCAGAAGGAACCTCAGTGTACTGTAAGTGAATCTCTTCCTCATCATCTCCCACAGCTAAATCAACCTTTGTGTCTGTGTCCTCATCATCATCGTACTCCTCATCATGTCTGTAGTCCCCCAAATCTTGGCCACCATAAAGTTCACTACCATGGTCTTCATCGTCCCCCAAGTTATACACAGGAATATTTTTGGATTCATCGCATGGGAAAGATATAGATGTCGATGGTATATTGTTTGGGACAGATGTTGATGATAAATTATGCTCCACTTTATACGGATTATTTGGCATGGTACATGGGATGGGAAATGGTCACGAGGCTTGGTTACTAGGACACTTTGGGATTGTGGATATGTATATGGGTACATCAGAGACCCTCTTCCAGATCAAAAAGGTGTCAAGGTCTTCATCGTTCCAAATAACAAACGCGGGTGCCTTGATGATCAATTGGAGTACACATCTTATTGTAAGGTCAAATTCCTCTGAATTTATACTGGTCAATGCATATAATCGACTTAATGTTGGCTTTTTGGCCCTTAATCTCAATTTAATTAATTTTAATTAATTAATTAATCAATGTTTTGATGATAACAAACTTGATTTTATTTATTAACAATTTTAGTGTTTTAAAGTATCCATAGCGTAGAGCTCGAAACAACGATTCCAACGCCTTTCGAATCACTCAAATCGGAGCTCAAACGAAGAAGTTATGGCCAAAACAAAATTGATGGAGAAAATCCTATGTGGCAGTGACACGTGGCACTGTACTGACGTGGCATCCGACGTGGCGCTGACATGGACGGTCAACGGTCAAATTTGCTGACGTGGCGGACTACGTGGCAGATGATGTGGCACCTCAAATGGTCAAAAATGCTGACGTGGCAAATGACATGGATGATGTGTCGACGCGTGGTCCAATCATATTGCGACACGTGGTAGACGAATTTTTTTAATAATAAATATAGTCAAACGGTCAAAATTTCAATTATAATATTATTTTATTATTAATTTATATATTTTTTATTGCAGCCAATCAGAGACTGACACGTGGCAGCCAACGGCTAGTTTGGCACTTTTTGGTCTATTTAAGGCCCGAAAAAAATTCAAAAAAATGGGAAAAAATTCTGAAAAATACTACACATCTTGGAGAGCATTCCTACCATTTTTTTTGAAATTTTTGAGCTTCAACTTTTCATTTTTTCATAGTCATTTGAGGGTTTTAGTTGTAAGAAATCCTTTCTTACAAGATTGTGAGCTTTGATTTTTGTATCCACTCTTTGAGAGAGTTTATTCCTCTTGTTTTTCATCTTCTAAATCCATTGTAAGGGTTTCTCTTGATCCCGAAAAAGAGAGGTTGTAACGGTTTGATCCTGAACCGTGGAAAGGATCGGGTTTGTTCTTGCTCCCGGAAAAGGAACGTTGTAGCGGTTGGACTCTGACCGTGGAAAGAGTCAGTTTTTCTAGTGGAATACCCAAGAGGAGCTTGGGGAGTGGAGTAGGTCGGGTTGTGCCGAACCACTATAAATTTCTCGGTGTCTATTTCTCTATCCCTATCTTATTTTAATTTTTGCAATTAATTTGTTATTATATTTTATTTTCTAAAATTAATTGCAATAATTTATTCATGTTGTTAATTGTGCCTATTTGATAAATTAGGTTGATAAAATTCTATTTTTCATATTTCTTATCAAGTTTCATATTTAAATTAAATAGGATACTTGAATTTGTTAATTTTAATTTTCTTCCTTAAGTTGAGTTGAAATTATTTGCATGAAAATTGTCTGAATTTCTTGTTTAAATCTCTTGCATGAAAAAGTTTGTAAATTTGTTTAATTGGGCCCACTTTAACGAAAAGTTTTATTAAATTCAAAGAAACCCTATTCACCCCCTCTAGGGTTGCCATACCGATCCTACACTTAAGAAGTCACTATATGCACTACCAATGTCTATGTCGAAACCCCTCAACTCTCCACCCTCATATTCCTTGTCCCTCTCATTCCACAAACCACCATAACAAACCCACACACGAGGCATTATCTGTACGAATGGACGAACAAAAAAAAATAGCAACTGTACATTTTTCCAGTTCTCGGTCCTAATTCCCGGTCGGGATGCTAAAAGTATGCTTCCCGACCGGGAAATATACCTAGAAAAAGTGCAGCGACAGCGTAATCCTTTTTTGAAAACCACGAACGTACGTAAATAATGGTCAAAACTTGAATGTACATACCTCCTTCAGAAACTCGAATGTCGCAAGTGTTTTGAATGTGATTGAGCAATCCAACACGTGATGAACGTGACAAAATCGTTGTGTGGGGACCAAAAAATGTTGTGTGGGGACCAAAGGACAAGAAAGAAAAAGAATGAGAATGTTCTTTTCATTCCAAATTCCTTATTCATTAAGGGAGATCATTGATTGATGGAAAATATTGGTTGGGAATTAATGTGGTTGGTGGAGGAAATTAATTTTCCTATTTTGAATTGAAGAGGGGCTATAATAGTCTTTTTACACCTTTGCTGACATCATTAAAGTCAGCAAATGGTCCCCAATTAAGTGAATTTCAAAATGGAGCCCATTTTTACAAAACAACTATGAAATGGGCCCCTAAGTCCCAATTGCCCGGTTTTTTTTTTTTTCTTTTCTAGAGAAAAAAAAGTCATTTTTAATCCTAAATTTTGCGGGTTGTATCAATTTTAGTCATAACTTTCAATTTCATCAAATTGAACCTTAAACTTAATAAGTTGTATCAATTTTAATCATAAAATTTCAATTTCATCAAATTTAACCCAAACATAGTAGATTGTATTAATTTTATTCTCAACATCTAGTTGGCTTTTTTTTTTTTGGGGAAATTGTGATAAATGACTACAAAAAAAAAAGCATTCTTGATTTTTGGCTACGGAAGTTTGGATTTTGCAGGCATGGCTACCGACATTTTAGGGAACTGTTTACTGGATTATTTTGGACGTTTTTACCCCTTGTATTTATGGTTATTTACAGACGTCGTTTACGTCCGTTGTTTCCACGCAGGGTCAACGGGGCATTTTTTGCGCGCTGGATGTATCCCGATTTACACGGGATTTGGTGGGCGGTCTGTTTTGATTCTATTGTTTAGGCGTAGGTAGTTTCCAACGCTTTTTTTTCATTCCACCGCATTTTTGCCCCTCATATATATGTCATAGTTTATTATCTATTTGTTTCATATCACGACCACATTGCCATTGTAATTTCCTTCATAATCTAGCATGGCGACAGTTCAACAGGTCACGATATTGTTTGGTGGTGTCTGGAGTGCTGAGGGTATTTACAGTGAATTCAAGTCCGGAAGTGTGGATGTTAGAAGTGATTCGATTCTCGAAGAGTTTAAAGTATGTCTGGCGAAATACCTCCAACTCTACGACGATAATATGATTACTCAGCTAACACTCTTCAGGAGCTGGTCGAATAACCCAATTAATATAGTCATTTCCGAGGACAGAGATGTGTTTTGGATGGTCAACGGATTTCAAAACGGTACATACAGGGGGTGTTGTGTAGTCGTTGACATCCCGAGTGTCAATACCGGTATACACCCCGTGGGGACAGTTTCAAAGGGAGTAAACTAAATTCCTAAAATCTCGGGATTTTAGTATATGTTTGTTGCAAATATAAGGGGAGGGAAACGAAACCGTTACCTATAGAGGTAGGTAGTGATATTTCACTCTGTTTGGCGGTGGAAAATGGTGTGGAATGGAGGGTTCGGGGGTGTGGAATGCTCTCAAGGGTTTCTACTTTTGGAGGAAGAAGATGGACGGGTGGGCTGCTGCATGAAGGCTATTCTGGTGGTGAGGGTGGACGGTGACATGACGTTCCATAATTGCAGCATTTAATTGCAATTATTCATTCTGGTGGTGAGGGTGGGCGGTATCTTCTTTTTAGCTTATTCATTTTTAGGGGGAAATTAGTATGTCTTCGAATTGCTGGTGTTCTTATTTTTTTTGGGTTTTTAATTGCTGATGTTCTTGGGTGCAGGTAGTATGTCTTCGGATTGAGAGAACATTTTTTTTTTCCAATTAATGCATTCTGAAGGTATTTCCCTCTACTGAGGGAGGTTGAACTTTGTTATCCTTCCCAATAAAAGTATTGACTCCTTTTTTCCAGTAGCAACTTTTTCTGTGGTGCAAATTTTTTCAGTAGTAACACCTACTACTAGTTTTGTTTTTCAAACTAGTTTTGTTTCTTGGATTTTTTATTTTTCAAACTTCCTAAAATGTCTCCAACTTTTTTTAGGAGTATATTTTATCTCTCCTAAACTCTGATTTTGATTTTAAACGTTATACGTTAGGCAATTTGTTGGGGGCATATTTGTCTTTTACAAATATGGATTTATTAATCATTAAATCGTTTAGCCATCTATTTAATTTTTAAACGTTTGTAGCTATATTTCAAGCCACCTATTTATTTTTAGCCATATTTCTTGTTGCCCTTTTTTTTTTTTTTAATATTACATTACATCTGAATTGGTTTCTTATAGAAAAATGTTGGAGAAACTTTCTTAATTTAAGAAACTTTTGCCTTTTTACCTACTTAGAAGACAATGCAACTCTAAGACGATGGAAAAGCAATTTTGGGGGTGTTTTGCTTTCCATTTTAGATGGTTTTTTCTTGTTGAGAGTTTTTTTGTCCTGTTGCTTAGGATTATGAATGCAAAACAATTTTGGTTTTTTTTTTTCTATAAAATAGAAGAATGTGCAAATATAGGAATGAAAAACAAAGTAATTTCGAGTTTTTTTTATTCTCTCGTATTTGCTGGATTTTTCTATAACTTTGTGAGATTTTTTTTTTTTTTTTTTTTTTTTTTTTTTTTTTTTATTTGGGAGGTGGCTAATAACCTTGAGAAGAATCAGGTCGGAGTGTTTGATTTCAACTAAGAAGTTTCTCCTACAAAGTTTTTACCAGAAACAACTTAGGTGGGATTAAAAAGAAAAAATAACCAAAAAAAAAAAAAAAAAGAAGAAATTGTCAATCACAAGCTTTAATGACAATTCATATGAAAAGTTAAATGAAGGTCTACATAGCAACCCTCTGCAAATTTAAGGTTAAAATTGATACAATTTAGTAAGTTTGAAATTCAATTTGATGAAATTAAAAGTTGAAGGTTAAAATCAATACAACATGCTAAGTTTAGAGTTAAAATTTGTTCCACGTGTTCAAATTTGTTCACATAAGCAACACATAAATAGACATCTTTTTTCGTCCATAAATTCTATGACAAATGGTAATTTTGAAACAAACTTCAAACATAATGAAACTTTTCAAAGTTTAGGAGTATAATTAGAACCAATTCCATAATTTCGAGGTATTTTAAATAGCTTAACCAAATTTAAAAGTTCTTGAAGTTGCAAATCAACCGACGTCCAACCAATGTTTTTCACAACATGAAGTCTAGAAACATCAAAGTCCAAATCTTTGTTCTCAATTACACGATATGGAAACAAAACTAAGAGATCAAAACTTTACAAGCACCTTCAAACTGTGCATTTATCAAGAATAATGTTCTAAACTAATTGTGAACTAACTAAACGTACATCATACCCAGCCTACAACACCTATAGAACATAAAATGGGGATTGTCCAACACCAAACCAAAGCCAAATACCACACCTATTCAGACTATTGAAACAACTTGAAGCTTTTTCTGCAGCAATCCTTGAAAATTTGAAGTTGTTTTACCCGAAACAAGGGCAGCAGAAATGGTAGTGCTTCTCCTTGAAAGAGACCAGTTAGCTGAAGTCTTCGAATGCTCAATTTTCATTTCAGCACTGCCAGTCTCTGTTTTGGCACTTGGGTCTTTACTGACCAACTTACGCCTAGACAAAGGTAATATATATATCATGACATCAAACTGTCCGCAAAAAACCACGAACTTCAATTAGGAAGTTGTGTAAATTTTTCCTAAATCTCTGGGAATTTATACGATCAAGCACAGAAGAAAGCTGGTTTGCGCTGGTCAGAGTATGTAAAGCATTTGCAATCCTCGACTTGAATGTTGGATTATCCTGCCTCTCTATTAACTCTGTAGCTAATTTCTGACAAAAAAACATTACGACGAGGCTTCTCAGAAATTACTGAGTTAACAAAGAGCATGGCATGAAGAGATCATAAAATCAGAAACTAACAAATGCCTCTATTTTTGTATAACCTATCCAAATTCGATATTCACATAGTTCGGCCAAAAGGAGAAAGCAACTATATGTTAAATCACATTTCTTAGCTAAAATAAAAATTAAGACTGGTGAAAACTGAAAGTTGTCGTTATCATTACCAGATACTTCAAAGTTCATAAAAAGGCATGGGACAACTTTATTGATGCAGATACCTGGTATAGTCCTTGATCACAGAGAATTAGAGGAAAGAGAGCGTCAGCTGCATTTCCCACCAAGTCAGGGCTGGTACAACATAGAACAGAATAAACTGTCAGCCTGAGTTAATTAATCTAATGTCATTGTTTGGAGGTGTGGAGCAACATAAAAGCCTTCTTAGAAGAGCACCAATTTCATCTTTCCATATCCTACTCACTTTTAATGAGTGAAATGGAGCTTGGAGATGGAAAAAAAATGCAGACCAAAGAGGGTCATTCGCTTGGGTCAAGTTCGTAAATTGAGAAATTTTGTATTTCAACCAAGTTTTCTACAGATTATGGGTCGCCCTGCTAATTTCAATTCTGTTTTCAATAAACAATATCAGTAGTAATTATCCTAATGTTGATCAGATTTCAAAATACTGAAAATTCTAACTTCATTTCCAAAAATTTCATTATGATTCTTTTCCCCAGGCATTTGCATTTGGTATAAGAGGCCAAAAATTAGTGTATTTTGTGAAACCTCGGATGAAATTATTCACATATAGGTATCGTATTCCTTGCTTGAGGGGCCAATATGATCGGATAAATGTCTTCAAGATTACATTTAATTTAATCATTTGCGTAATCAGACATGTTGAGGTATCTATTTACCTGTAATCTTCAAAAAGAAGCAACTGCAGTAGGGACTTGAGGAATCCGCTCAGAACACCTTCCTGCACAGCTTCACCTACATCCTTTCTGGTAATTACTTGAGAGCCCAAGCCAAGATTACCTGCAGCAATTTCCTTCAAGTGGTATGTAGCAAGAGAATTTAGGGCCTTGAGACACATATCGACGACTTCTGTGTCCTGTAAAATCAGGGAAAGAGTGAGTGATGGACAAGCATTTGAAAATTTAGACTTTATGATGCTAGAATTTACAACAAAATCCAAACAATATGAAAATGAAACTGAAGTTATTATCTTATTTCCAACAATTGGTCACCCAGAATAAAAGAAACCCATTAGACTGGAAACGGTAAGAATTAAGACAAGTCATAATCCTTTTCCCTGCATTTGGTCACACAGACTCCAATCGAATAAAATTTTGGCTGGTACCATATAGAAGTCTCATTCAGATGAGTTTCATTAGTATGACTCTATCTGCTTGATTGATGTTGAAATCAAAGCTTCTCAAATAATCAAGGTTTCAATTTATGTTCAAGTCCAGCAACCGAACACCAATGATATAAGTTTGTCTTATTTGGAAGTCATACGCAACTACCTGATGGTGGAGACCAAAGTCAAGAGTCCTAAGCACTTGAGCAAAAGCTTCATGATTCAGTTTTGCAACTGTTTCAGGATAAACCTCCAGCAAATGCGACAACAAAGAGAAGTACTGCAGAGGAGCAGAGTATACATCATCCTTATGAAAAAATGATGCAGATTGTCGTTATTTCAACAGACTAAAAATAACTTACATCCCGGCAAAGCTTTGGGTATTTCAACAAATCCAAAGATATCAAAGGACTAATAATGTGAAGACCAAAGTACACGACCTGCAAGTAGAGTGTTGAAAACTCGGTATTAACTTATTATTAAATGCATTAACTTGACTCACAGGCATGAATCAACTTACCTGAGAAATATCTGTTGCGGGCACATCAGAATTATCAGATGAAAAATCAACCTAAAATAGCCAATTTCTGATTGTCAACAAAATCATAATAAATATTACAATCTGCCACAAAAACCTCTTACCAGATCTTTTGAACAAAGATTCGACAGAAGTTGAAGAAGTGCACGCAAATCCTTGTACTTCTCATTTTTTGCCTCATTAAGTAAGCTGCTTGAAAGGCTTAATGATACCTGTTAACATGTGGATGAAATATGTAGTTGAAGGATCAACCACTGCAATAATATAGTACTTGGAAGGATAATAAAGATCTAGAAGCAATGTGACCTTTCGATCATGGAAGGATTGTAAAGATCTAGAAGCTATTTGATTGTTATCTCCAAGATCAAAATGAGCCCTAATTGGTTGTCAATCCACAAGGATCTTCAACCTTGAAGAACAATTAAGTCTAATGACGATAGTTCTTTATTCATAATAATGAACATGATGACCATAACCTCCACTTATAATGTCACTACGATTAGACTACAAAGCAGAAAAGGAAATAGTTTTCCCTGGACCAAGCACCTAGGTGAATTTCATTGATATCGCAAGTATAGAAGAGGGGGTTGAGAGCCGAACAGTTACTATAAACTAGATTTACCTTAAATAATTTACTAGAAACTAATGTCTAAATAATAACACTATTTTTCTGGAATTCTGAACTTTAACCGAGAATGTCTACAAACTAATCAGATAAAGTAGCAACTTACCTTGCCAATGTTATGTGATGAATACAGCTGGAGCAAACGCATGCAAAAATCAACAACAGTAGCTGTTTCTTGAGCTTCTAAGTAATTAATTTGTCCATCCACCCAGTGAACCACAAATTTCAGTAGCATATAAACAACTGCAGACTAATAAAACATAATTCATCAGTATATATAAAATAAAATGTTTCAACACAAAAACCTTTTTAAGGCATCTAATAATTCTCTTGGTGTAGATCTTTCTATCTAATTGCAACATTACAAACTAAGAGAAGCACCCCCGAAAAGATTCTGATTGAACATCATTTATAAGGTGCCCCCTTCTAGCAATTTGACATAACTTCAAATTCAGGCTTAACACAGAACCCGAAAGCAATTATCTATTTTTTTTCTTTAATATTAAATGTAAATAATACAAGATAGCAACGGTCTTTAAGTACACTATTCTCTAACACTGGAAGAATTTAAAGGCATATTAGGTTACTCTAATTAAATTAAGTTTTTAAATTTGACCCTTTATAACACCTTTACTTCCCCTTCACGCTTGTTGAGTTATGAGTTTTTTTCTTTTTACATTTAATTTTCAGTTTAATGTTTAAAATTTCTTTTTTGAGGTTAGATCTAAAAATTTCAGTTTTTTGTCTTTTAAGTTTTCTTTTGAAGTTTTATGAGTTTCTAACTTGTTGTAATTTATGTTCATTCTTGTACCTATAAAAGGGTGAACTTCCATGTAAAGTTTGCATCACCAAGTTTTCTACTTCAATTAGAAGTTTATTCATTTTTGGATTCCACTCTCTCATTTTCCATTTTCTCTCTTTGTTCAACAAAGATTGAGAGTTTGATTATTGCTTCAGCAATATATTTTAAAATCTTTCATTTTCATTTTCTCAACTGTGGAATCAAAGCTTTAGATTTAAAGGGCTTTCATTTTATTTGAAAGTGAGAAATTCATTTTTGTGTTTGAAGAAAATATCTTCTAATTTTGGTGTCACCTCTCCCCTAGATTTTAGTGGTGAAAACTACCAATTTTGGGTTGTTAAAATGCAATCCTATCTAAAGGCACTTGGCCTTTGGGAATCTGTTTCAACTGATGTTGTTCCTCAACCATTAGGAGAAAATCCAACGTTGAATCAGATCAGACTACATGAAGAGGAGAAATTAAAGAAGTCCCAGGCTTTATATGTGATTCATGCCGCTTTTTCAAATCCTATATTTGCTTGGATTATTGATTGTAAAACGGCAAAAGAAGCTTGGGATAAATTGCAGGAGGAATTTGAAGGAAGTGCACAAGTGAAAGCCGTTAAATTATTGACTCTCAAGAGAGAGTTTGAGAGGTTGAAAATGGACTCAGATTCTGTGAGGGACTACACAACAAAAGTGATGATCATTATAAACCAGATAAAGTTGATGAAACTTTTCCAAATCAAAGAGTTGTGGAAAAAATAATGGTTAGTGTTCCCAATAAATTTGAGTCAAAGATCTCAACCATAGAGGAGTCTTCTGATTTGTCTACTCTCTCTATAGCTAAGTTAATTAGCAAGTTACAAGCCCAAAAACAAAGGGATACAAATGCGTAATAAGGAGCATGTTGAGGGTGTCTTTCATGCCAAGACTAAAGGCAAGAAACCTATTGCAGAAGATGATAGACAAGTGACCAAAGATCAAGGGAGCAAGGAAAAAGGAGTATCAAAAAAAGATAAATTTCCTCCCTCTGTTTTTGTTAAGAGACCAATCATGCTGAGAAGAATTGTTGGTTCAAGAACAAAAAAGCCTATCATTGTGATTATTGCAACAAGGATGGTCATACAGAGAAGTTTTGTAATGCCAAACAAAACCAAACCCAAAATCCTCGACAACAAGCAAATTGTTCAGAGGACAATGAAACAAACTTTTTGTTTATGGCTTCTCATACCAATGACAACGAGTCAACCTCATGGCTTATTGATAGTGGATAGCACTACTAACATGGCTAAAGATATCAATAACTTTAGCAAAACTGACAAATCTATACAGTCTAAAGTGGTTCTTGGACATGGCGAGACAATACTAGCTAAAGGTATAGGTACTATTGTCATGCATACTAAGCAAGGTGAACAAAAAATATCCAATGTTTTATGTGTTCCAAGGTTATCTCAAAACTTGTTTAGTATTGCTCAATTATTGCATAACAATTTTTCTGTGGTTTTCAAAGATTAAGTTTGTGTTATTTATGATCCTCAAGGAGCAGAGATTGCAAAGGTCAAAATGGTTGGCAATGTCTTCATATTAAATGGTGACTCGTTGTGCCATCATACTTTTAAGCCCAAATTAGAAGAAAGCAAAAGGTGGCTTCAATGCTTTAGACATTGCAACAACAAAGGTTTGAAAATTTTGCATTCTTTTAACATGGTTGAAGATTTTTCCAATTTTACCTCATTTAATTAGATTTATGAAAGTTTCCAAGAACGGAACATGCAGACTACCTTTGGCAAAAGGTGGCCGTTTTAGAGCCAAAGAGAGACTTGAATTGATGCACAGTAATATTTGTGATCCTATACGCAATATATCTATTGGGAATAATATATATTTTATTTCACTTATTGATTATTTTACCGGGATGACTTGGAAAATAAGAAATTGTGGCTCTACTTTGGAAGCTAAATATATTTCTACTAAGTCAGCTGAAAATCAAGCAATATGTCTTCAAAAATTGCTTGGCAGTTTTGGATTTAAACCAAAAGAACCTACAAAAAGGTTTTGTGACAACAAGTTTGCTAGTGTCTCTTCAATCCAGTACAACATGGTAAGACGAAACACATCAAAGTCAAAATTTTATTTATCGAAGGAAGCAGAGAAATAAGGTGAAAGAAGACGAAATCAAGCTTTTTTGTAGTTCTGACCAACAATTTGCCAATATTCTCACGAAATCTATATCACATAGGTCAATTGTGTTTCAACGTAAAAAATTGGGTGTCACAACGAAAAACCTCAAGGAGTGTTGAGTTATGAGTTTTTTCTTTTTACATTTAATTTTCAGTTTAATGTTTTAAATTTCGTTTTTGAAGTTAGATCAAAACATTTCAGTTTTTTGTCTTTTAAGTTTTCTTTTGAAGTTTTATGAGTTTCTAACTTTAATGTTGTTGTAAGTTATTCTCTTTCTTGTACCTATAAAAGGGTGAACTTCCATGTCTTTGCATCACCAAGTTTTCTACTTCAATCAGAAGAAGTGTATTCATTTTTGGATTCCACTCTCTCATTTTCCATTTTCTCTCTTTGTTCAACGAACATTGAGAGTTTGATTATTGCTTCCGCAATATTTTTTTAAACCTTTCATTTTCATTTTCTCAACAACAACAACGCTAATGAGGAGGATACTTGATATAGGAAATAAAAGAATGGATAACTAGAATAAATTATGAAATAAATTAAAATTTAGTATTATCGCAGAATTGTAAAACTTAATAAAATCTAAATGGTTTAACTTAAACCACTATTCAAACTTCCACCACTTATCTAAAATCATTTAACCGGCCACATATAAGTTTAAGAAAACATTTTGAGAACAGATTTAGGATGAATATGGAAACCTTTCTATATATGACATTCCTCAATTTAACTCACTAATTAAAAAAAAAAAAAAAAAAAAAAAAAAAGCTATTTTCAAACGGTAGCTCAATAAGCCCCTTAAGTTCCAAAGGTAGAGAAATCAGTAGTGTTCATGCATGAATGAAACAAATATGCATGCATAAATTTGTGTACCTCATCTTTGTAAACTGCAAGAAGAACCAGAACAGGGTTCATGACAGAAAATCCCAACTCATAAATTGCTCTCTGAGTCCGAGGTTCTGAAGCACAAGCAGCTCCACGAAGCCGCTCCAACAAACAACTTATCTGCAAATACAACATGTAATGTTAGTGGAGAACTGTTCTTCTCCATCTTAGACCCATCAAGACTTCAGGAAAAAACTTCCAAGTTCTTAGGCCAAAGATTTACCTGCAGTTTATTTTTTAGGGGGATAAGAAACTGGAAACTTCTCGTACAGAGAACGTTAATAGTTAGAAAAAGAACTTACCATCATCATAACATCAGGTTGTTGAGCAATACTTGTTAAATCCTTCCTGCTAGCCAGTTCTACCAGATGTGTTGCTGTATGACCCATAAGGTCCCTCACATACCTTATAAAATTTAAAGCGTGGTCATGTGAAGGATCTAAATGAAGAACAAACCAAATAAGAATGTAGTATATGATTATAGTGCTCACTGATTTGATGATTCTATATTTCTCACCCCAGAAGCCGAGCGCACTAATGTTTGAGCAAGTGAACGCTGAAGAAAAAAGTTAATGACTCTATTGAAGTGAGAAGGCACAGGTGCAGAGAGTCAAAGTATACAAAGCCGTATTACCTGGTGAGCAGAATCTAACAAGAACAACTTTTTTTCATTATCAAAAGCATTTGTTAAATTACGCCAGGAATCCTGAAGAATAAACAAAGATCTTTTAGAAATTAATTTGAAGTCACATACTCTATCAACAGCCTGAATGAAAAAATTTGAATGTTAACTTAAAAAATTTTATAATCAGACAAAATATTGCACTGATGCTGTCAATCAATAGAGAGTGAAATGCTCTTTTATCAAATCTGCTGTTCTGCGATTCACAAAAATTTACAGTGGCCACAATTCTGTTATTAAAACAAAGGGAAATCAACATTTACCCTCCGCAGGAACACCTAATCATTCAACCTTTAACTTAAAACTCTTTCTCCTTTAGATTTCCACCTTTAATGAATTAAACTTTTGAGTTAGTTCCAATGTTGTGGAGTCATCAAGAGGATAAAGAAGTGTCATTCACGAGACATCTCCAACCACAAAGCCTTGAATGAAACTTTTCTAGAAAATAGCTCAAATAATCAGCGGCAATAAAATTCGAGCTCGATATCTTAGTAAGTTTCATCACATATGTGGAGGCTGGATCAAGGCCACCACGTCATACCACAAATTCTTTTTCCTTCCAAAACTGAAAAAAAGGTTGTGAAATTATATTATCACAGGAACTTCTCAAATGAAGCACGTCCAATAGTGATCCTTGTCAAACTGACTTGTATCACTCAGAGAAACCAGCTGATAGAATACTTAACTCCCATGGAAGTATTGAACAACCTACCTTTAAGTGGTTTTCAAGCTATTGATTTGTATAGTTAGTAATGATGAAACCTAAAAATCAATCATTAATCAAACCATGTACCTCTCTGCAAAGGATAGGTCTTAATGAAAATGAAAAGCAACCAAGACAATCAAGTTTGATAATTTCTCATAAAGAGAATGACCCAGGAGGTGCAGTATAATTGTTTGACAGAGAACATAAAAGTCGGTATCATAAAATGTTTTATAATTATTTTTTTTAAACAATAAGCGAAACTTTTCATTGATATAATGAAAAGACACTACAGTTTTATTAAGACGATTTTTTAGTACAACAATGTGAGGATGGAGTTGTAAACCTCTGACATCCAACGAAGTAAATGTCTTAACTATTGAGTTATGCTCATGTCATCATGTTTAGCTAAGATTTTAAGCAATATACATCCTTTTAGAACAAGTAACTAATCTAGGATAATCGCTTAACTCAATTAGAAAGAAAAAAAATATGAAATATTGAAATATTAGAAGGTTGATTATTGTTCAATAATTGGGGTGCTTTTTTAGACCTCAAGTAGTTTTTTTTTAAATTTCATTTATCCTTCTTTTCTAGCTCCCTTTGAGAGTATCTTTGAACTTCTGTTTCTTTTCATCACCTCAATAAAAAGTTCCATTTCTTGTTCAAAGATCAAGAATAGATGAAAAAAAGTCAAATTATTTATTTAAACGTTAGAAACAATTATCCACTTTTAAAATTATTAAGACCATGATAGGAAGTTTCAAACTGGCCGAATGATGAATATCGTCACATCTATGGACAACCACAAGAAAATTAGAGGGATAGTTATTTGAATAGGCAGAATGATGAGCATGGCAAGGAAGAAAGAGCCGGCCGTATGACCATGGTCAGACACTAACCAGCGCAACAAGATGATTGCAGATATGTTTCTGACGAACAAGTGCACGAAGTAGTTGGTTACATGTGAGTGCCTGTAAAATTCCAAAGATTAATACACAACCAACATTTTAAACAATAAATGCTAAAACAATATTCGTATTTAATACCTGAATTTATGTATTATAGCCCCTCTGTCCTTTTACTTATTACAATCTTAACAAAATAAATGGATGAATGACCAACAGAAAGCAGCTTTATGCAACATGCTTAAGAAAAATTATTAGACTTGAGAATGGCATGCTAAGATGCCTTGCCTTCAATCTTTCATTCAAAATTATATGATCAATATTCAGTATGATTTCTTCATTTCTATAATCAAGTGATAACCATATTTGTCTAACAGCAAATAGCGTTTACTGTAGTCATGCCCTTTTTCCACCAAAGTTTATTTTTGGGATTTCGGTTCACTGTTGTTTAGAGGTTAAATATTTTCAAGTGTTGGAGTAGGTCATTTTGAGTCCACTTTTCAGGAGACAGCCCAGGTTCTTCGATAGTTTTCTGGTTAATTTTTCTGGAAAGAAATAGAAGATATTCCACGCACTTCAAAAGCTTCTTTACAGGCTCAGGACAGAAGAGCATTGCCTTCCATATATATTTTGGTGTACATGTCTTTGTATACATCTCTTAATGTCTGTTCACGACTGTGTAGTTGCTGATATAATTACTTGTCTTGTTATACATTTTGTAGTTAAATTGAACTGATCTTGGTATACATAGCCTTCCATATATGATCGCAAATTCAGAATTCAATGCTTGCCTAGTTTGCCTAGTCATGTTCGGGATAGGTTTGATGGCAATCAAGAATGTAACTAAAATGTACTTCCAAAATTTCCTCAAGAGGTGATATTTATAAATAATTGCACATAAAATTATCACTGATGACGAAATATTCAAGCAAACGGAAGCAGCATTGAAAATTGAAGAGGAAGCCCATACATGCAAGTCCTTCTCCCCAGGATATGACAAAAGAGTAGTTGCTGATATGCGAATAATAATGTCAAGTATAGGTATTCCTTGGCCATGTTCTCCAAAAAAGCTGTAAAAGACTTTCCTGGTATGCTGTGACTGGAACTCATGATCATGTTCTTTACCATAATTGCAGTTGCTAGTGATGATTTCTTCAGGGTGAAGTAAATATGTTGATGACCATCTTGATAGAAACCATACAACTGACTGCACCAAAACATTGACTCAAATAAACAAACTGATACAGCATTAAAACTATTTTTTTCTGTAAGAGACGACAAAAGGATTTCATCCCAAAACAGCATAAAAACTATTAGAAGTAGAAATAACAATTATTCTACTTAAAAACTATCTTGTGAGGGCTTCCTTTTGGTTTCTTAGGACGGAAAGAAATAACAGTAAACAAACTTTAAATAGTAAAGCTAGATCCATAAATATTCTTCTGGACCATATTTTTCTTTATTGGGTTTCGCATGGTGTAAATTTTGTGCTCCCTTGAAACCTCACAGCCTATCTTTTCTTCGTGACAATTGGGAAAGGTTTTTGTAACTTCCTTAGCTAGGGGTCGCTTTTCTCCCCTTCTTTTTGAAATTTCATATCATATATGAAATAAATTGTGTTTCTCGTCAAGTATATTTGGTTCAGAATCTTGCAATATAGTTTTTCTGTTCGTTGTGAATTGCTATTCTTATATAATTTTTTATTTCATTCATGAAGAACGATGTTTCTTTTTAAGTTTAATTGTGTTTCTCATTTAAAAAAATAATAATAATAAATCAATAAAAATTAAAGGAATATCTACCAACCTCATTAAGATAATAAATAAACCTACAAAAATTCTTCCCTAAAAATATTCAGCTAAAGCCAATATATTTTGTCCACCATGTCCCTTTGTTCTGTCTGACATCCCTTCATTACAGTGTCCCACAGGCGGTGTGTGCACATGTAGAAAGGTTAAAGAAGCAGCAATCATCTTTTACTCTGCTGTTCTTTTGTATCACCGCTTTAGCAAAAGACAGTAAAAAAATCAAGAGTTTGTTCGCAGGTCCCTGGAGAAGGGATTGATTTCTTTCATCAAGCTTTTTTCTGAACATCCTTTCGAGGGACAGGCTAAAACTAAAATGTTATGGCCAAAGGACTTCAGAGATTTTCTTTCAAGAAATCTACTAAAAAGGAATAGGAGCCTTCCAAGAGAAAAATAGAAATATTTAGGCCTCGTTTGATAACTATTCGAATTTTTGTTTTTGAAATTTGTGCATGTTTTATCACAATTTCTTTACAATGATTATCTTCTTTGTTACGAAAACTGATGTAGGATCATTAGGATCTTTTATTTGATTTTACTATGCACGGTTAAATCTTTTCTAATTGCATTTAGATGGCCTTTTACCGTGTGGTCCAGAAGACTGTAAAGTGGGATATCTTCAGCCTAAATAGAGTAGCTTATTAGTTTGTCCTTCTTTTCTTTCAGTTAGTTAGCTAGCTTGTAAAGTGGGATATCTTCAGCCTACATATACAGCTGAATTGATTAAAATTTGATGAATAATATCTTGAAGTATATTTTGAAAACTTGAGTGCATCAAGTTGGTATCAGAGCACCTGAATCCAAGGCCTTCAACAATTGGATTGTAACTCATGGAGGCGGAAGCTTTGACAAATTTTCAGCGAACCTATGACCGATGCTTGCAATCGATTGAGGCCTCAGTGGAAAAAATCAAGAAAAGTGTAATCGATGTTCAACAAGCTATTAGACAACTCACTCGAACTTGGGGGACAATAAAATGGAAATAAACCATAGAAATCCACGAGAAAATAAAGAAAGAATTGCAGCTGAAGCAAGAAACCTTCAAGAAACCAGAGAAAATGTCGCTGCCCCTCCAAAAAGATTAGCTAATGTCAACTTAGGAAGAGTGGAAGACTTCCTAAAGCTTTAATGCCCGACTTTATGATGCAAGATCCGGAATCATCTTGAGATGATGAAAATTATAATTTCATCCCTCACGAACAACAGATAGCTCCAAGAAGACAACCAGATGGCCCTCATGGTTATGAAAATTCTGAATTCCGAATTATAGTGGATCTTTCAAGTTTCAACAGGAGAATAGACGTCAAAAAAATTTTAGATTGGGTGAAAATGTGGAGAGTTTCTTTGAGTATGCCAACATACGCAAAGAAAAGAAGGTCAAACCGGTAGCCTTTAAACTCCAAAGCAGAGCTTCAGCTTGGTGGACCAATTACAAAACAATAAACGATATTACAGAAAGCAACCAATCAAGAAATGGCCTATGATGGGTGGGGGATAGACTCCTCTATCTAACCTTTCCTCGTCTCTTTTATTTGTCTTCCATGAAAAATCATACACTGGAAAAAGTTCAATTTCATTCGAGGAGCTCCTCGTTTTCGTTTGGGTTTTGTCGTGCTTTGTCCAATAGGGAATCAACGGAAGTCACAACTCTTCTTTCTTTGATTAAGGAGTTTGAGTTTAGGTTGGGGAGGAGAGAGAGTTGTTGTTGGAGTCCTAACCCTATCGAGTGATTCTCGTATAAATCCTACTTCTGCTCGCTGTTGAATCCTCCTCCCCATAGCGAATCTATTTTCTCTCTTTTGTGGAAGAGGCGAAAGTTCCGAGTAAGGTTAGGTTCTTTATCGGGTAAGTTCTCCATGGTACAGTTAACACATTCGATAGGCTCTTGAGAAGGAAATCTCCCTTGATTAGTCCTTTTGGTTGCATTCTTTGTAGGAGGTGGAGGAAGACTGGGATCATACTCTGTGGAGATGTGATTTTGACTCTTTTGATTAAGGAGTTTGAGTTTAGGTTGGGGAGGAGAGAGAGTCGTTGTTGGAGTCCTAACGAATAAATCCTACTTCTGCTCGCGGTTGAATCCTCCTCCCCATAGCGAATCTATTTTCTCTCTTTTGTGGAAGGCGAAAGTTCCGAGTAAGGTTAGGTTCTTTATCTGGTAAGTTCTCCATGGTACAGTTAACACATTCGATAGGCTCTTGAGAAGAAAATCTCCCTTGATTAGTCCTTTTGGTTGCATTCTTTGTAGGAGGTGGAGGAAGACTGGGATCATACTCTGTGGAGATGTGATTTTGACTCTTTTGTAAGGTAGATATAAACTACCCAAACATGAGGATGATGATCGAAGAGTTCTTTCTCCATCCGAGATACCGAGACAAAAGAAGATTTTTGTGGCAAGTTGACATGTGTGCGCTCTCGTGGAACTTGGGGAGGGAAAGAAATAATAGGATCTTTAAGGGGGTAGTCAAAAGCCCGGGGGATGTATGGTCTCTCACTAGATTCCATGTTTCCCTTTGGGCTTCAGTCATGAAATTATTTTGTAATTATCTGTTAGGCCTCATTTTCCTTGACTATAGTCCCTTCTTGTAATTGGACTCCCTTTTGTGGGCTTGTTTTTTGTATGCCCTTATATTCTTTCATTTTTTCTCGATGAAAGTTGTTCTTAAAAAAAAAGTTGCAGCTGATGAAAAAAGATTTATTCCCCTCAATTACCAACAGATTTTTATACAATCAATACCAATATTGCAGACAAGGTTCACAGTCAATTCTTGACTATACAAAGGAATTTCATTGATTGGGAGCTCGAAATAATTTACCTGAAACAGAGCAACAACAAATCTCACGATTTGCTAATGGTCTACGGGATGATATCGAAAAAATAGTAACTTGCACCCTTTGGCATACCTCACTGACGCCATTACATTAGCAACGAAAATTGAAGAGAATGATGAGGTGAAATCACTTAGAACTTGCCAAAGAAGAAATGCTTGGGAAAAGCAGCAACAAAATCAACGAAGACCTGTGGGACTGTGGGTGAAACTAATTTAAATTTCCTTCAAGGGAGTTATACTTCTGGTTCACAAGCAAAAATGACACTACAATTAAAAATTACTCCTCCAACAAAGGTTTGGACACGCGAATTGTAAAAGGAATTCTAACCCTTATAACCGGCCTACTCTCGGCAAATATTTTAGGGGTGTACAACAAGGACTTCTTCCCAAAAAAATGCACGCAACGTCGGACATTGGCAATTAAGGAATTAAATGTGGACCTAGAGGAACAACAATTTGAAGATGATACAACAATTTGAAGATGATACAGAGGAAGAATATGTTGAAACTGATGATGGTGACCAACTATGGTGTGTTCTTCAATGAGTACTTTTAACTCCAAACACTGATTCTTGTTATTGAGATATCAAAAATGAGAGAATCACATACTCTTCTCTACTTTAGAGCAAAATATATATAGGGATACATAGAAGCCCTAAACTAATAATAGTAAAATTACCATAAAGAACTCAAGACTAATAAGCTACTCTATTTACATATACACTATAACACTCCCCCTCAAGTTGGAGCATATATGTTAATCATGTACAACTTGTTACAAAGATAATCTAATCTCATGTACAACTTGTTACAAAGATAATCTAATCTAACTCCATTTATAGCTTTCGTGAAAATATCTCCTAATTGCTCTCCGGTCTTCACATATCCAGTAGATACCAAACCTTATTGTATTTTCTCTCGAACAAAATGACAATCAATTTCAATATGTTTAGTCCGCTCATGAAATACTGGGTTGGATGCAATATGATGGGGGGCTTGGTTGTCACACCATAGCTTGGTCGGAACGGTAACATTGAAGCCTAATTCAATCAAGAGTTGATGTACCCACATTATCTCACATACTGATTGTGCCATAGCTCTATATTCTGATTTAGCACTTGATCGTGAAACCACATTTTGTTTCTTACTTTTCCATGAAACCAAATTGCCTCCAACAAAAACACAAAAGCCAGAGTCGATCTTCTATCTTCTCTTGATCCTGCCCAATCGACATCTGAAAAACACTCGATCTTTATATGACCATGATCTTTATATAAGATCCCACGTCTAGGTGCAGCCTTCAAATAACATAGAATTTGTTGTATTGCAGCCCAATGATCCATTGTGGGTGAAGACATAAATTGACTCACAATGTTTACTGAATAAGCTACGTTTGGTCGTGTCACTGTAAGATAATTCAACTTTCCAACCAATCTTCTATATCTCTCATAATCATCAAATGGCTCTCCATCTTTTGTAAGTTGTAAATTAGGCATCATCGATGTACTACATGACTTGGCTCCCAATTTTCCTGTCTCAGATAGCAAATCAAGCACATATTTCCCTTGTGACATAAAGATACCCTTCTTGCTTCTCATTACTTCAATACCCAAGAAGTACTTCAATGTTCCCAAGTCTTTAGTATGAAACTAACTTTGGAGGAAAGTTTTGAGAGATAAAATGTCTGATATATCATCTCCGATAATAACAATATCATCAACATATAGGATAAGTAGAATAATACCACTCTTAGTTCATCGATAGAAGACAAAGTGATCCGACTTGCTTTTCTTCATTCCAAACTGCTCAAGTGTCTGACTAAACTTTCCAAACCATGCTCGTGGACTTTGCTTCAACCCATACAAAGATAAGTTAATTTAGCAAACGGAGAAAATGTATCAAAATAATCAATCCCATATGTCTGAGCATAGCCTTTGGCAACAAACGTGCTTTCAATCGAGAACTGAACCATTAGGATTGACCTTAATTGCAAACACCCATTTACAACTAATAGCTTTCTTTCTTGTAGGACGATATACTAAATCTCATGTACCATTATCATCTAAGGCATTCATCTCTTATATCATCGCATTGCTCCAACTAGGATGAGACAAGGCTTCATGAACCGTTTTAGGGATCGAGATAGAGTCAAGAGATGCAACGAAAGAACATGTAGAAGATGACAAGAGGTTATAAGAGACAAACGAAGAAATAGGAAAAGTAAAGAACGTTTACCTTTACAAAGAGCAATAGGAAGCTCATCACTCAGTCCAGGATCTGATGACGAAGAATCTTCTCGTACACGACATTCCCCTAAAGGTTGTTGTCTTCTAGAGTAGACTTGAGTAATAGGTATGAGTAGGTGTAGGTGTTGAAGGAGATGGATCAAGAGAGGGTGTAAGAGACACAAATGGAGATGGATCAGGGGAGGGTGTAGGCGACACAAGTGTAAAGATAAAAAAATCATCATCCTCTTCCTGACTCGTACTAGGCAAAGATGATTTAAAAGGCATGTCTTCAAAGAAAGTAACCTCACGAGATACAAGGTACCTATTCGAACTAGGGCAATAACATTTGTAACCTTTTTGAACACGAGAATAGCCTAAGAAAATGCACTTCAAAGATTTGGGATCTAATTTTGTCAAATTAGGAAGAATATCCATAACAAAACAAGTACAACCAAATATTTTCGGTGCAATATGAAACAACGGTTTTGTTGGGAATAGAACATCATAAAGAATCTGACCTTTAAGAACAAATGAAGGCATGTGATTAATCAAAAAGCGGGTCGTGGAGATTGCATCAACCCAAAATTGCTTTGGAACACTCATTTGAAAGAATAATGCTCTTGCAGTTTCAAGGAGATGCCTATTCTTTCGTTCAACAACTCCATTTTGGGAAGGAGTATTAGCACAAGATGATTGATGAATAATTCCATGCTTACATAGGTACGACCTAAGTGCTTCAAAAAAGTACTCACCAGCATTGTCGCTTCTCAAAATTTTAAGGGAAACATTAAACTGAATTCGAATATCAGCATGAAAATTACAAAAAAAAAGAGAGTAACTCAGAACGACTCTTCATAAAATATAACCAAGTCATACGAGAGTAATCATCAACAAAGGTAACAAAGTAGCGAAATCCAGTTTTGAAAACAACTAGACAAGGGACCCAAATATCGGAATGAACTAATTTGAAAGGCACACTTGCTCGATTATCGATTCTAGAGCTTGAACTAAGACGATGAAATTTGACAAACAGACATGAGTCACAATTTAATGAAGACAAGTTATGAAATTGAGGACAAAGCTTTCTAAGTACTAAAAGAGATGGATAGCCTAGACGACAATGGGCTTCAAAAGGAGAAACAACTCTAGAACAGGCAACTTTTGGCACTTGATGATCAAAATATAAAGTCCTCCATATTCAAGTCCTTTACCAATAATCTTCTTCGTCACAAGATCCTAAAATAAACAATAGCCAGGAAAGAATGAAACACAACAATTAAGGTCCCAGGTGATTTTACTAATCGAGATCAAATTAAAGGAAAGTTGAGGTAAATGAAGACTGATGACAAAGAAAGAGATGGGGTTAGATTTACCATGCCAGATCCAATAACAGATGATGTTGATCCATCTGCCAAAGTAACGTTAGCAAGGGATGCAGATGAAGAGTGGAAAACAAATTGGGATTACCTGTCATATGGTCGATAGCACCAGAGTCTATGACCCATTTGGTCGAGGAGGAAAGAAGACAATGATTCATGTTACTTGACCCAGCAATGGTTGTAATAGGGGTAAGCACAAATGATGAAGAAGATGTTTTCAATGATTTTTGGTACTGTTGAAATTTAGCAAACTCGGTTGTAAAATTAACAAATGGCTTCTTAGATGAACCATGGTTGTATTGATTCCACGGTTGAACCACATTAGACATCACTACGAGCTCTTGTTCAGGTCAATAACGAATGTAAAACCACAAAACCTAATTTAAAACCACAAAATCAGCACCAAAAGACCATACAACTTCCGAAAATATGAGCTGAATGGAGTTCCTAATAAAGAACCCTACCTCTTTTCCAAAACAACTTTAAACTCGAGCCAATTATGACCAAACTAACCACAAGAACAGGTTGGAAA
Organism: Luffa acutangula; assembly: GCA_036850905.1. Taxonomy (NCBI): domain Eukaryota; kingdom Viridiplantae; phylum Streptophyta; class Magnoliopsida; order Cucurbitales; family Cucurbitaceae; genus Luffa; species Luffa acutangula. The sequence goes on along the minus strand of CM072089.1, from coordinate 23,688,076 downwards.
TACTCTTGATACACAAGGAATGGCAAACCACAACAACTGGAGAAAAATTCCAACTACAAACACAGCCTCACGAGCTAAAAAAACATAACAGAACTTAACGATACTGAACCGAAACCCAAGGCAAAGCACACAACCCAAGGCAAACGCAATCTGTTTTGGCACAACCAAATAGACAGAAAGGTCGGAATCTCAATCCGAGACAAAACCCAATTGACGAAAGGCAAAATGGGCTTCCCACGAGCCCTCACGCACTGCCGCGTGGCGGCAGAGACAGATCCTTCCGGTGGCATGTGTGGCTCACGCGCGGCTACTTCCGACGGTCAGCGGCGGTGATTCAACTCCCCTGACGGCAGCACTTCTCTTTAGGTGGGTGGTGTCGACAAATGGCCCGTCTAATGTGGTGACCCAAACTTCAAACCCTAACTTGAAAGAGAAAAACCCTAACCGCCAAAAAAATTCTAAAACCCTAAAGGTTGCTTTGATACCATGTTATTGAGATATAAAAAATGAGAGAACCAATAAAAGACTCAAGACTAACCCCCACCTGAATCCTTATAAGGTTAGTTGGGGGGGGGGGGGCATTAATGGTTCCTTTATCCATTGGCAATTCTTACAAAGACCAAATTGTTTGTGATGTTGTGGAAATGGATGCTTGCCATGTTCTTTTAGAAAGACCTCGGCAGTATGATAATCAAACTATTCATAAAGGAAAAAATAATACCTATTAGTTCATGTGGATGGGTAAAAAGATCATACTCCTCCCCTTAGGAAAATCAGAAAACAAGAAGCATTCGAAAGAGTGCATCTACTTCTAAAAGTCAACTTTTTACTGTTCTAATAAACACTTTGCAGGACATTGAACATCCAATTTTAGCACCAATTATTAAAGGACAAACTGTTGTACATGTTGACTAAATTTCAGTTAAAAGAAGCTCCTACTTCCTTACCACCACCACTCAAGGACATTCAACACCAAATAGATCTTCTTCCTGGTAGCTGATTACCTCACCTACCCCACTGCCGCATGAGCCCAAAGGAGTACCGAATTTTGTATGAACAGATAGTAAAGCTATTAGACAAAGATCATATCCAACCGAGCCTTGGCCCTTGTGTAGTACCCACCCTCTTAGCGCCAAAAAAGGATGGTTCTTGGAGATTGTGTGTTGTTGGTAGATTGGTAGAACAATCAACAAAATTACGATTAAATACCGGTTTCCTATCCCTAGATTAACGGACCTTTTAGATCAATTGGGATGAGCTACTGTTTTTTCTAAAATTGACTTGAGAAGTGGAATCCGCATTAACCCAGGTTTTGCCTTAAAACTAACTAAGGTTTATTTGAATGGTTAGTGATACCTTTTGGCTTAAGCAATGCTCCAAGCACTTTTACGCGTCTCATGAATCAGGTTTTGCTTCCTTTCCTAAACAAATTTGTTGTTTTTACTTTGATGACATCTTAATCTATAGAAAAACCAATGATGATCATCTAAATCACTTTCACCAAGTTTTCAACATATTAAAACAGCAGCTTTGAACCATTTGAAGTCTCCATTGATGCCTCAATTATTGATAATGGTGTTGTTTTATCTAAGCTAATCATTCTATTGAGTTTTTTAATGAAGAGCTTAGTGAGGCTCAACGAAAATGGAGCACATACGAACAAGAATGGTATTCTTTAGTTCGTGCATTACGCCAATGGGGACACTGTCTTCTTGGGAGAGAGTTTGTTTTATTTTTTTTGAGAAGAGGGAGAGAGTTTGTTTTATTACCGGATCGTTTTTCTTTACCGTTTTTGCATTCTCAGAAGTCCATTAGCCAGATGCACGCTAGATGGCTTCAATTTCTGCAATGGTTTGATTTTGTTATTAAACATACAGTTGGTCATTTAAATAAAGTTGTGGATGCCCTAAGCCGTAAAGATACTCTTCTAACATTACTTCGTGGGGAGATCATTGATTTCGATCAATTACCCGAATCCTATGCATATGATACTGATTTTAAGGAAATTTGGCAGAATTGTTAAAATCATATTCCTTGTAAAGATTTCATTTACTTGATGGGTTTCGTTTTAAAGGAGATACCCTCTATATACCACACAAATCCCCCCCGTGAGTCTCTTATTAAAGAAATGCATGTCGGAGGTTTAGCAGGCCATTTTGATAGGGATAAGACTTGCACTTTATTATCAACTAAATTCTATTGGCCTCAACTAAAGAAAGATGCTGCTAACTTTGTTAAATGTTGCTATATTTGTCAAACCTCTAAAGGTTCAAAACAAAACAATGGTCTTTATCTAAGAAGCACGGATATGGACACGAGACGACACGGACACGGGGACACGTCATTTTTTAAAAATCTAGGACACGAACACGGCATGGACTCGTTTAGTAAAATTTACATTTTAAAAAATATATATCATTTTTATACAAGAAGGAAATTCAAAATCAATAAATTAATGCATTTGTATGCTTAAAAAAATGAGTTTAATGTATTTCACTCTTAATATTTATTATTTTTGTCATTTAGAATCATGTCTATTTAGTATACTTAACAAGTGTTCAATATGGACATATATTGACTTTGTACAACTAGTGTTTGTCATATATCAATTGTGCTAAGAAGTGTCGGATACGTGTCCAACAAGTGTCGAAGTCTCCAAGTGCCTGACACGTGTTGGACACGAACACGCTAGCCAAACTAAAATGTCTGTGCTTCTTAGATCTTTATTGTCCTTTACCTATTCCTACTTCTATTTGGGTATCCCTGGGTTTCATGTTAGGACTTCCACGCACTCAACGAGGATTTGATTTGGTTTTAGTTGTGGTAGATCGTTTCAGTAAAATGTCCCATTTTTTACCATGTAAAAAGACTTACGATACTCTAAATATTGCTAACCGTTACTTCTGTGAGATTGTTAGATTGCATGGAGTTTCCAAAACTATTGTCTCCGAACAGGATGTTAAATTTATGAGTTACTTTTGGAAATCTTTGTGGAAGCATTTTGGACTAGGTCTCCTCTTTTGTACAACTAGTCACCCCTAAACAAATGGACAAACTGAGGTGACCAATGGAACACTCAGTAACTTAATTTGTTGCCTCAGTAGGGATAAACCTTAACAATGGGATCTTTCCTTGGCTCAAGCAGAATTTGCCTTCAATCATATGTGCAATCACTCTACAAGTCACCCTTTGAAATTGTCTATACTCAACTCCCTTGTTTAACTATGAATTTATCTAACATTCCTTCTCCAATTTATGTTAATTCTGAAACAAACTTAATGGCTGACCGAATCCAGAAACTTCACATGGAGGTTAGAGATCATGAAGAAAAACCATGCAATGTAAAATTTAGCAATCTCTTTAGTAGGGATAGAATTGTTCAAACTCTTACTTTTTTATTTGTAAGTGGAAGTTTTGAGCAGTTTTATTGCTTGGTGTACGTACTACTAGACAACACCATATATATTGTGTTGGGAGTGTCACAAAAACAAAATAAAAAGTGAAGAGAAATATAGTGAAGGCCCATTATGGAAAAAGCAATAAACTCTACCTCCATAAGTCGAGGGCTGAAAACCGATGCCCTACTTTGTAGATCCAAACATCGTTCACAAAACCTAATAATTAAGCTGTATGAGAAGACAAAAGCATTAGCTTCATCTTATAAGAAACAATTTTGTTGCCAATCTAAGTGCATGGCTCAAATAGTTAATTTTTTTCTGAACAAGATACGAAACTTTTCATTGTTGAAATGAAAAGAAACTAATGCTCAAACGATACAAACTGCACAGGGGAGTGAAAATGAAAGAAAAACAACAAAATGCATAAGATCCAAGCACAACAAATTACAAAGGATAAATAAAAGCATTCCAAATCAGACAAAAGTCCTATGATGAGAAGACAACATAAATCTTTGAGAGAGAACATCAAAAAGAGACCTTTAGATGAGTTGATTTAAACCAAACGAGCCATGAAAGAGACCTGCTTTGGAAGATCCATTGATTATGATCCAACCAAAATTCTGATAATAGAACTAGAAGTTTCTGATATAAAGTATTGAAAGAGCCAAGAATTCCTATTTCAATTTCGCCACATGAAAGAAGAGAACCTCCATTTTTCTATATCATGTTTATCTCCTCAATCAAATATAACTCCAGTAATTCACCCTTGGCATAAGACCTTACTTGGAGTTCATTGGAGGAAAGGCCTCTTGGTTCTAATTTGGCAACAAGGTAAGCTATTTCCAAGATGAGGTTATTATCGTTTTTCTTCATTCTATTTTCACAATCCGCAGACCGTTCTTTGATGACTACTTCCAAATTTCTTAGGCCTTAGCTATGAAGATATTATATATCCAGCCCAACTATAGGAACCATCTTGTAGGAGAGAATTCTCGATAACTGATATGCATTCCGTTTGACACCCTTGAGTTTTCAAACATGACATCACATTCTTTGGAGATAAAAAAATCAGTCTAACAAAGATGGGAAAGAGAGAGCTTTATGATTCCCCCCAAAGGAAAACCCAAGTACATAAAAGGTAGAACATCCATTCTACACTCAATCTTAGAAGCGAAGTCCATCAGCCACCTATTTGGCACATTTAAGCCTATAATGGAAGTTTTTGAGATATTCAACGTTAGGCCCAAAATTGGAGAAAAAGAGAGATGATCGTCCACCAAGTCTTAAGTACTTTCCTTTCTGCTAGGCTAAAATAATTGTATTATTTTAGCATATTGAAGATGAGTAACCATAATCCTTGCCTTGCCAACTTGAATCCCCTCTATAATCCTCCCTTCACAACAAAAATACACCAATCTACTAAAAGAATCACCCATCAAAGTAAAAAGAAAACGAGATAGTCGATCTCCCTGTCTGAAGCCCTTCTTTGCCACAATCTTCCACCGAGGTCTTCCATTAAGGGAAATGGAAAAATTGGCTGGCAAGAGGCATCCTCTCATCCAATTCCTCCATCAGCTCCCAAACCCTTTCTTCTCCAAAATAAAATCCAAATAGTCCCAGTCGACTTTATCATATGCCTTTCCATAATCTAACTTTAACAAGATACCACTCTTCCCACTAGATGTGCAATCCCCCGCCATTTCAGAGGCTACTATAACTACATCCAATATCTGACACCCCTCCACAAAAGCCACTTGGGAATTATCAATGATCATAAGGAGGACTCTTTTCAATCCTTCAACCAAAACTTTGGAAATGATTTTATATAGAGACGAGACAAGGCTAATAGGTCTAAACTCTCCCACCCTGTTTGCTTTCAATTTCTTAGGAATCGAGCAAATGTATATCTCGTTTGTGCATTTGTTGATAATCCCCTTTACAAAAAAGTCTTGGAACACCTTTACTAAATTGGCCTTCAAGATGTTCCTGGACTTCTTAATAAAATTGTTAGTCATCCCATCTCCGAATCAATCCTCTTTTCAAAAGTGTCGAAACACCTTTACTAAATTAGCCTTCAAGATGTTCCAAGACTTTAAAAATATGATAGTCATCCCGTCCGAACCTAGAGATTTAAGAGTGCCCAAGTTAAGAATTGCCCTGTGAATTTCCTCTTCTGTAAATAAGGATTTAAGCCAAGTACTCCACTGCTTTTGTAAGGGGAACCCAATCCCTCCCTTTTTGTTTACAATTGTAGAAGATATTTTAAACCGGTTAATCCATTATGGGTGTGAAAAACGAGTTCTGCAAGGCATACAAGTGGGCAGCAAGCAACTTATGCTAAGCCACATGGACGACACCTTCATCTTTTTCCTTAATAGTGAGGGGTTCCTTAGGTGTGGTGGGACGGACTTTTTGAATATTTAATTGAAAGGCCACAGATCTCTTAACATTTCAAGATCTTCACTTGTTGACATCAATGTGGTCGAGGAAAAGGTGATTCAGCATGTTGTTCTTTTGGGTTGTAAGGCTTAAGAACTCCCAATTAACTATCTTGGCATTCCTTTAGGGGGAATTACCGATCAAGAGGCTTTTGGTATCTCGTTGTTGATAAATTTCGAGCTAAGTTGGAGAAATGGAAATACACACCTCTTTCTAGGGGGACTCACCCTTGCAAAGCCCACCCTACACGGTTTCCCTATCTATTGCTTCTCAGTGTTTAAGGCTCCCATGAACGTGGTTAAGGAGATAGAAAAAATTATTAGAAACTTCTTTTGGAAGACGGGTGCTTTTAACTCAGGCAGCCACCTCATTAAATGGAGTTAAACTTCTTTGCTCTTTCAATATGAAGGCCTTGGTATTGGGTCGCTAAGACAAAGGAACAATGCTCTCCCCTTGAAGTGTCTATGGAGATTTGCTGAGGAAGGTTGTTGAAAGTATTTATGGTTTGAGCCTCTTGGATGAATATCCCTTCCACCAAAAGGGGTTTCTAAATCAAGGCCATGGGTTGAGATTGCTAAAAACAGTGCCTTCTTCATGAAGTTCTTTAATTTTAGGGTTAGTGGGAGGAGAATTAATTTCTGGACTGATAAGTGGGGTGTCGTCTCTTTGAGGGAGGCTTTTCCATACCTCTTCCTTATTTCTCAAAAAAAAAGGAGGCCATAGTGGCCGAGTGTTGGAATAGGGAGAAAAAGGATGATCTCAACTTCAAAAGTGGTATTTTGGATAGGGAGTTCGAAAGTTGCCTTGGGCTTATTACTTTGATTGACCTCATAAGGTTGGGGGACGGTATTAACAAAGCATATTGGTCTCTCAAAAATTATGGGGATTTCTCTACTCGTTCAACTTTCTTTAAGTTAACAAGAACCAGTCCTAAGCATAAAATCCAAGTGAACCGAAACTAGTCCTAAGTTTGAAACCCCGTTGGTTAATCTAATCTGGAAATTTAATGTCCCAAAGAAGACCAAAGTCTCCCTCTAGCGTATGGCCCATAATGGTTTGAATACTCAAGATAGGCTGCAAAGAGAGCTTTGACATACGAGCATTTCTCCCTTGATTTGTTTGTTGCGCTTGAAAACTGATGAAAACCTAGAGCATCGTATTCTGAGATGCCCCTTCGCTGTGTGAGGTTGGGAGCAGATTTTGAAGGCTTTTGGGTTGTGTATTTGTTTACCAAATGAGGTGCTAGATTGGCTTTCTGAAGGCTAAACGGTTGGAGCCATAGAGGATAATCGAGAATTTTGTAGAAATGCTGCCAAAGAGCTTTTTTTTTTTGGGGACTTTGGGAAGAACGAAGTAGGAGACTCTCGAAGATAAGTCCTCTTCTTTCGGTTCTTTTGCAACAATGTACCAATTACTTCCTTGTAAATTAATTCTCATAAATAATAACAACGTTGGCTAACACCTCTTTACAAAAAAGTCATTCCACCCAAAAATAATTTTCTATTTTTTTCCTTGTAGAACTTTTGCTAAATAGCCGAGAAAACTTCAAAAAAAACCACAAATAATTATACTTGTTGTAAAAATAATAACAGCTTCTATCACAGGTTTAAAATAATGATAGCAATAGATCTTTTAACAGTAGAACAAATATTTACCTAGATAGTGCAACAACAGGATGCTTATCCGCTTCCATCACATCAGTAAACTGGGACTGTATAGCATTTGGAACCTGAGTTTAGCATAGCATAAACAAGTTAATCTTCAAGCCTGAACCAGTATTCATATCATACATAAAAACAAGCAAGACTTCTACCATTATAAAATCACAGAAAACGGAAGTATCAATTTAGCAATAAGGAAACAACTTTTTCTCTTACAAAAGTACCCTTCCAACAAATGAGCAAAACATAAGGAAATGATTTCACATATAATTCTCCAACCCTTCAATTTTTCAATTGATTAGTGATGGCATCATGAAATGAAAATGATGTATAAAAGTTAATAGAAACAGAAGTCCTATAGTTATTACAACCTACCCAAGAGAACCAATCCTATAAATTGAAAAGTGAATATTCCTTTCTTCAATACTTGAGCTGAACATATCAAAATAATAAAGATAGGGAACAACGGGACTGTATAAAAAATGGGGTTCTATTGTAAATATTACAAGGAGTACTAAGGAAACTTTCTATATAGATCGAAGCAAAAAGAGAAACCATAGAACAAATATAGTAATTAGCCCAAAAAGAGCTTACCAATGGTGTTTCCCCCTCCACTTCATCAGCTAGCACATGCCCAATTATTAACAGAAGTGAGTAAATTTCTTCCAGTGTTTCAGTTAAATCAATGATGCCCCTGCCCTACAAACACCATGGAAAAATATATAAATCTTCATACTATGCAACCCAACCAAATACTGAAAGTAAGGCTATAACCGCAAACCAGAAACAAAGCCAGAGAGCATTCAAGAAACCAAAGAAAATCAAATGAGAATCTTCAAAAGAAGAAATGCAGCAAGCTGACTAAAGCTAATGAAATCAAGCCACTTTCTTTTTTATAAGAAACCAAACTTTCATTAAGAATGATGAATGGGAGAAAACAAGGGTATACAAAAAAACAAGTCCCAAAAACAATAGATGCAAGCCTACAAACCAAGACCCCAGATCCTAATTACAAGAAAGAATCTCAATCCAAAAGAATGAGCCCCAAAGAGTAATTACAAAAGGTCGGACAAACGAACGTCCATCCAAAAGAGTTAAATCTCATCCACCCCCAAAGCTCCTCCCCTGATCTCACTATCCCTCTAAAGATATGATCATTTCTTTCAAGCCAAATACTCTCTATCCCTCTAAAGATATGACCATTTCTTTCAAGCCAAATACTACACAGAGTAGCAAAGAAACAAACTTGCCATAAAATCTTTCCTTCATCGCGAAAATGGAAGTTGCGAAGCACTTTCTCAATCACAGAACCACAATCTCTATTTCAACCGAGGCCCGCCCCAAAAGAACTAAAGAAGCGATTCCAAAGAGAAGACATGAACGAGCAATCACCCAGCAAATGGTTAAGAGTCTCCTCCTGATTCTTGCAAAAAACACACCTTCGAGGGCACAACACCAAAGAGATGTCTTTGGAGATGATCCTGCATGTTCACCCTGCCATGTAAGATTTACCCGACAAAAAATCTCACCTTCTTAGGAATTTATCCTTCTCTAGAAAGAAAATACACAATGGAAGGGAGGAGAAGCACAAAGACTTTAGAAAAAAGAGTTGCAAGAAAAATCTTCAGAAGGTCTCGGGATCCAGACACGCAAGTCTCTCCTCCCATAATGAATGGCCCAATGTAAACAAATGGAAAAGACTAACAAGTTTGGTCGCCACAATCGATAAGAGAATGACTAAAGCCCAAAGAAAAGGACGAGGAAGGGTCAGGGGAGGCCAAAGTAGAGGCTATCGAGTGCAAGTTCTTTCTCAGAGAAGTAGTTAAGGGGGGAAAAAGCAAACACAGAGGTCTTTTCCCCACCCGAAGTCCTCCCAAAAGTATGTTTACAAACCATTCCCGATAGCACACTGGATATGATGAGAAACCAAAGGAAAGCTCAAAGCAACTGGAGTCTAGAGGTTTTTGCTAGAACCCTTGTAAGCCTACTACCAGAGAACCATTCAACAAACTTACTCACGATAACCCTATACCACAGAGTGTCTTGCTCAAAGAATAAACACCACAACCACTTCACCAAAAGAGTCTCGTTATGCAGTCGAATGTTCCCAATACCTAAACCCCCAACATCAACAAGCTTAAAGACAACTTCCACGTGACAAGGTGGGCTCCACCTCCCTCCTCCACCCCTTCCCATAGAAAATTTATCTTTAATCTTTCAATATTCTTTATAATTGAGACTAAAAACCTAAAAAGGGAAAGTATGAGGGGATCCCACTCAAAACTAATTAAATCAAAGTAAGCTTCCCACCCGTAGAGAAGAAAGTGTTCTTCCAAGAAGAGAGTCTTTTCTAAATTTTCTCCACCACATGATTCCAAAAAGTCACTCCTTACCCCAAGGTGGAGGCCAAGGTAAGAACAAGGAAGCTTGCTCACTTCACATCCAACCAGCAAGGCCCAAGAAATTAGCTTAGAATGCTCGCAATTAAGAACCATTATGGAACTTTTCTGACAATTGATTTTAAGACTAAAGATAGCTTCAAAGAAAGATAACAAGCCATTTAGGTTCCTAAAAAAATTCAAAAGAAAAGGTTGTCATCGGCGAATTGGAGATGTGACAATTGCAACCCATCCAACTCAACCTTAAATCCTTCCACCACACCCTTATTCACAAGGGTCGACACTAACCTACTCAAGACATCTACCACGAGGATGAAGAGGAAAGAAGAGAGAGACTCTTCTTACCTAAGGCCTCTTGTAGCAAATATCTTCCCTCTAGGTCTACCATTAAAGTCAATCTTAAAAAAACGCCCTTCTTTTTTTCTCGTCTTATAATCTTCAATGGCTTCATTCGCAATCAACCCTTGATCTAGAATTTGTCTACCAACTATACAAAGGCTCCTTAGGAGTTAGAAATGGTACTGGGGAGAACTTTTCGAAGTCTATCAGCCAAGGCTTTAACAATAAATTTATATAGACTAATTACAAGACTAATAGGTCTAAAGTCTTTGACTTTGATGGCTCTCTTTTTGGGGATCAAACAACATAGGTTTCTTTCTAAGAACCTTATCAAGGAAATTTGAGTTCACATGATCAAAGACTTTCTTCAGATCAATCTTAAAAACCAGCCCTTCTTCCTTTCTCTCCCTATAATCCTCAATGGCTTTCTTTCGCAAACAACACTTGATCTAGAATTTGACTACTAGCTATACAAAGGCTCTTTGGGAGTCAGAAATGGTACTTGGAAGAACTTTTCGAAGTTTATCAACTAAGGCTTTAACAATAATTTTACATAGACTAATTACAAGACCGATAGGTCTAAAGTCTTTGACTTTGATGGCTCTCTTTTTTGGGGATCAAACAACATAGGTTTCATTCATGGCTCCATCAATAATACCCCACCCAAAGAACATACAGAAAACTTTCCAAAGATCATCCTTTATACCTTCCCTATTATCCTAATAAAAGGCCATGGTAAAACCGTCCTTGCACGGCGACTTAGACCTATCAAAGTCGAAAATAAACATAGGTTTCATTCATGGCTCCATCAATAATACCCCGAGGCAACGTTTAGAAGGTACATAGTATTAGCATCCCCATCTTTGGCCCATTTGACCTTAGCATTCATCTCTCATAGCAACCAACAACCCACCCACTATTGCCAAGTCATCCAAAATCTTAATTTTCTCCACCACCTCTCTTTTCTTTCTACTAGAGTCCCCAACCACCAAGATATTCCAACTTTTCAAAGTACTCTCAAGGGATTTAAGCTTCCTCAAGAAATGAAAACCCTCTCATTTTCCTTCCACCCTGACCTCCCACCACGAAACAAAAGAAGCTTTAAAAGAGGGGTGAGAAAGCCACATGTTCTCATATCTACACAAAATTTACCAAGATTAAGGAAAATTGGCCAATGGTCAGAAGTAGCACAACAATTACCTCCCATTAGGGAAATGATCACTCCAGCCTTTAGAGAAAAGAAATTTGTCCAATCTATAGCACGCCACTCCATGTGAAAGTGTCGTTGGGGTGGGGGGGGGGGGGGGGGGGGGGGGGGGGGGGGGGGTTCTAGAAGATCCACCCTCAATAAAACTATTGAAGCACTACATCGATCTAGTCGCACTAAAGTCACCCGCTATGCACCAAAAATCTCCACATTCCCCAAATATATTGCCTAAGTCTTCCCAAAAAGGACCATAAAGACCAGTAATCCACCCAATTCCTTGATTCCAAAACTCAAAAGCCACGGAAACTGAAAAAATGCCCTTCAACACATCCACCGAAGTGAACCGACCTCCCATCCCACATCATAAGAATACCCGAGGCACCAACCCATTCAACAAATTGATTCCTCCACAGGCTTCTAACAAAACGATTGTCGTACTTAGTATGCTCCGTTCCTAATTAATGACTAAATTTGGCTTATCCCATAACAACAACTCTTTCACCAATGTCCTTTTATCCCTACCCCCTAAACCCCTAACAAACCAAAATAAATCTTCATTGGGAAACAGAATTCGTCCCCTCTTACAACCTAACCCATTTTTGTCATAATTAACCAAACACTCAAGGTTTCTCAATTCTCTCGAGGGCTTTTCCCTAGATGCAACCCCTTCTTTTGTCCCTTCCTTTCAGAAATCTTGATTCAAATGTTCCTAATTTGTTAAAGGCATTTCTTTGGATGGGCATGCAGATGTTAATTCCCTCGGTTCTAATGGGGGTTCTATGATGTCTCCTCTGCAATCGGAGCAAAGTTTAATAAAAATCTTCCACTTCATTATTCTAAAAGAATAGGGTTTTCCTCCATCATTTTTTTTTTTTTTTTTGAGAAGATAAAAGAGAATATCATTCATGAACTTTCCCCAAAAGCAACAGCCAAAGGACCGAGGGATAAAACATCCCTCCTCCAAACAAAACTACACAAAAGCCTTCCATTGAAGGTTAATCAAAGCAGCAAAGGAATTATAAAAAATACTATCTTGGGCACTCCAATTTGAGGTCGTATGTTGTACAAGATCACAAAAAAAAGCAAAAGTCATAGCTTTATCAGAGAACACTCTTGCATTCCTTTCCTTCCAAAGGTGCCACATAATTGCTCTAAAGAAATTGCTCCATAGAACTCTTGCTTTTCCTTTAAGCCCTCCCCCTAATAATACTTCATTTAACCAACTCACCACACAGCTAGGCTTGCACCCCTGAATACCAAAGGGTTCCCCAAAATAATTCCACACATCCTTTGCAAAATCACAATGAAGCAATAAGTGGGATGTTGTCTCCTCACTTCTATGGCACAGCATAGATATATTTGGGGAGACAAAGAGACTAGGATATCTCTTTTGCACCTTGTCCATCGTGTTGATGCTTTTATGAGCCACCGTCCAAAAGAAAATTTTCACCCTATTTGGGACTTTTCCTTCCCAAATTTGGGGTGATAAGCTACCGTCCAACACTGCCCTCCTAGCTTGAAAGACCTGTAATGCAGATTTGACTGAGAACTTCCCCGACCCATCTAGCTTCCACCAACACACATCATCACTGTTGTTTAATCTGCAATTGTTTAGGACAGTAGCATCTTTTGCCAACGAGAGTCTGAACATTCCAGGAAATTGGATTTTGAGAGGGTTGTCAGTGAGCCAACAATCATCCCAAAACTGAGCCTTATTTCCCCTGCCAATTTTATACATTATGTTCACCTTAAAAACGCTGGCCAGCTTTGCAATATCCTTCCAAGGGCTGCTACAACACTTCCATTTCTTGAAAGCTAAGTGATTTCTAATGAATTACTCCCCAAACTTACTCTTTATCACCTGTCTCCACAAAGATTCAGGCTCATTTTCAAAACGCCAAAGCCATTTCAGCAAAAGGGCTGAGTTTTTTGATCGGATATTATCAATGCCAAGCCCCCCAAGGTCTCTCAGAGTGGTCACCTTATCCCATCTTACTAGGTGGGATCCCTTGTCACCGTCTCCACCCTTCCATAGGAATCTTCTAAAAGCCTTTTCAATCTCCTTACTCACCCCAATAGGGATTCTGAAGATAGCCATAAAGTATGCTGGAATGCTAGATAAAACCGCTTTGATAAGGGTTGTTCTACCACCCTTTGAGATAGGAAATCCATTCCAAGTGGCCAATTTATTTCTAATATTATCTACCACTGGATCCCAAAAGCCAATTGTCCTTGCCTTGCCCCCCACTGTAACTCCCAGATAGGAAAAAGGTAAATTTTCAGCAATGCCATCCACTTCCCCAGCGTCCACATTAATGCCAATTATAGCAAATTTGTGCATATTTATGGATAAACCAGAAGCTTGCTCAAAGAAATTCAGAAAAGTCTTCCAATTATGGATACACTGCATACTGCCTTCACTAAACAAAAGGGTATCATCTGCAAATTGGATGTGGGTAACCTCCACATCCTCCCTCCCAACCATAAAGCCCTGAATAAAGCCTTTCTTGCTACACAAATGGATGAAACGGCTCATAGAGTCAGCTACATTAGTAAAAAGAAAAGGAGATAACAGATCTCCTTGACGAATATCCCTCGACGCTAGGATTTTCCCTCTTGGCCTACCATTTATCAAAATGGAGAAATTAGAACTAGAACAGCAGCCTTTAATCCATTTTCTCCATCTATCCCCAAATCCCTTTGCTTTAAGGATGAAGTCTAAGTAATCCCAATCAACTTTGTCATAAGCCTTTTCAAAACAAAGCCCCTTTTTTTCCTTGACCGATAATCATCCACTGTCTCGGCTGCTATTCGGCTGCTATGAGAATAGCATCCATAATTTGCCTCCCCTCAACAAAAGCCATTTGAGCCTTGTCTATTGTGTCCGGAAGAACCTTTCTAAGCCTCTCAGCCAACACCTTAGAAAGAGATTTGTATAACATAGTCACTAAACTGATGGGGCGAAAGTCACTAACCTTGCTAGCCACCTTTTCTTTGGGATCAAACATATGTAGGTTTCATTCATCCTTCTACTGACGATATCATTGTCAAAAAAACTCCTGGAACACCTTAAACAAATCATTTTTAATAGTGTTCGAAGAATTTTTCAAGAATTCGCGTGTAAAGCAGTCCGGGCCCGGGGATTTCTGAGCTCCTAGTTGAGAAATAGCTTTAAAATTTTCCTCCATTTCAAAAGGTCGCTCCAGCCAATTAGCTTGTGTTGATCTTTCAGAGTCTAATTTTGATTCTGTAGAGGAATCTTGGGTTCGTCTTTTGGCTCAACCTACAAATCAATTGAAGTCTCCCACAAAAGGTTCTAAGATGCAAGAGTCTTTATTCTTTGCCATGAATTTTAGTCAATCGCAAGTTTCTCTTCCTGGTTCAAACATGCTATTCACCAAAGGTGTAAGTCTCTCTTCTCCTAAAAAGAATTCTTCTTGTTGTGATTCCGATGGAGAATCGGATGTTAGTTTGTTGAGCAGTGTGGAGTTAATTTTTCATATTCCGAAATTAGAGTTGGTTGATCAAGTTGAAGACGATTCATGAAGCTTTTGAAAATCTTTTTGAAGTTAACAAGTATCGATAATTTCAAGGGTGTAGTTTCTTCGGTGCCTTCTCCTCAAATTCCAGCCAAATTTTCTTCTCTAATTGAGTTATGTGGGTCACAGATGCGAAAAATTCCTAATTTGTCTCCAGCAATTAAAGCTCTTTAATGGTTTTCTCGTTGGCTCAGTTTTGAATTTCTCTCAAGGTTTAGTCTTTTCAAGTTGGACTCTCGTCAGATTTCATTGGTGCAGTCTCCATTGGTGGTAGAGTTTTCAATTGGTCTCTTCAGCCGTTTGGTGGTTTTGTTCTTTTCTCTGATTTTGATCGATTTGCTGTTGGTTTTTGTTGGTTTTTCAGTTGTAGCTATCCTTCTTTAGTCTTTTTTGTGGTTCTCTTAGTTCTCTGGTGGTCTTCTTTTCTAGTTTTTCCTTTTCTTTGGTCTGCATCTTTTTCTTTCTTTGGTGGTATTTGTATTTTTTAGCATTAGTCTCTTTTCATTCTATCAATGAAAATCTTTGTTTCTTGTTAAAAAAAAAATTGTCTCTAACAAGCTCCCTTGGAAATATATATCGACTAGCACTAATTTCACCCGTTTGAAATATTCTTCTCATGTGCAATATAAATGTCAGTTGGAAGAGCATTCTTGACTTCGTTATTTTAACGGAAGATACCAAACACATGCATCCAAAGGAAGAGTATACCAAAAGCAAGAGAGAGACCTAGACAAGTTTAATAAAAGGATAAATTACAAGTTTAGTCCCTAAACTATCAAGTTTTTGTCTATTTGGCCCCTGAACTCCAAAAAGTGTCTAACAAGTCTCTATACTTTCAATTTTGTGTCTAATAAGTCCCTGAACTTTTTTTTTAAAATAAATAAGTCCCTGAACTTTGTATAATAGATCCTTCAACTTTCAATTTTGTGTCCAAGAGGTCAATGACATTCAAAATTTTAAAAATAAACTAATCTATTAAAAATAAAATTGAATTTTATGTCTAATGGGACCCAAAACTTCCAATTTTATGTCTAGTATGTCTGTGAATTTTAAGAAATGTTGACTAGGTCGAGGACCTATTAGACACAAATGGAAACTTCAAGGATTTATTGGACACTAAATTGAAAGTTTAAGGATCTATTAGATACTTTTTAAAGTTTAAAGGCCAAATAAACACCAAGTTGTAAGTTCAAAGACTGGACTTATAATTTAACCTTGATAAAAGCATCATAGACTGGTTGATTTAAAATTGAAATCTTGAAAATAAGCACCTTCCAAATAGCCATTTCATTTCTTCTAATAGGCATCAAGAGTTTATGCTAAGCTTGATCAGTTTCTGACTCGCACTTGGGACACTTTCTATCACTGTGCTATGCTAGTTCCAATTTGGGGGTTGTCACCTTTACAACTCGAAGAGGTGTGGCTAATATAATTAAACATTTAAAAAACACACACACACACATCAGGTAGTTAGTTATAAATTGCAATTTCAAGGATAAGAAACTTTTGAATGGTCATTGTACTTCGTCTAATATATATCAAATAGTTTACTCTAGACTCCATCAGTTGCTGACTCTCATGCTTGGGATGAATGTTGTCCTTGAGATATATGGGTCAAATGATTGACGAACTCGAATTACTAATCAGGTTAAGTTTGAATCCAGCAAGGTCTAATCCTTTTTTACACCTTTAAAATGTTGCGATGAAATAACAAAAACCCATTATATCTAATAAGCAGCAGCTGACATCATACAAAGTTCCACAAAGATATCCTTAATGCTTGAAAAGGGGAACCTGATTAAGCTTAGAGAGACGCTCTGTAAACAGTCCTATGAGGAAGGGAACTGTGACATTTATTGCTGCCCTTGCAATAAGAGCATAAGCACTTAATCTTTCATCCATGGCTGTAGAGGCAAGAAAATGCAAATAATGACTAAAACAGTTACAGCTAGATGTTAACAATGACAATATTTGTTCTGAAAACTAGTTTCCTATAATTCTCTCTTACCAGAAACTGAAGCTTGAAAATATTCAGATTCAACATTGTCATCCGATGCTGAGGCAGATGCAGCTGCAACCATATCACCATTAGCTAATAATATAAATTATTTTAAAGAAGGGATTTCTCAAACATAGTAGGAAAACGTAACCACCTTTTAGCTCTGACTCCACAATCAGAGCAAACAGGTTAGCTGCAGCGCTGATTCCTTCGTGTGGAAGCAATGAACTCTGACCAGACCTCTCTAGTGGCTGAAGAGGACAAGGGGAAAAGAAATCTAAATTTTGGGCTACTAATGTAATCATTAGTTCCAAAATTATACAGTCTTAAAAATATTTAAAATATATAGATAAATATTCGTCCAATTAAAAACTGCAACTAATCTTCAACTAAGTGCAAGCAATAGTGTTTCTGGAATCCAATAGTCAACAAAACCTATTAGCACAAAAGCAACTACCTGAGAGGCATAAAGATAGACACGGCAGGACATAGACATCTAAAAACTAGGACATAACAATCTAAAGACACATTTAGAAAAAAATAATAATAATATATATGTATTACATAGACACATTTAATACATCATAACAACTGACAAATTAAACATGCAAATTTAAACATAAACATACCAAATATACTTCGGTACATTTAAAAACTTTTTATATAAATGGGATATTCTGATTGCAACCTACAAAGTCAAATCCCTCTCCTGTTCAAGTAGTGCCCACTCACATTCATGTGTGCTTAAATTCTCTTTTTATGACAAGAGACGACAAAAGGATTTCATACCACAGCCTAAGGGACGGGGTTGAGATCTCCTACTGACTCTCTTTTGTGTGATTGAATCTGAGTAAAAATGAATTTCTCACATGCAACGGGATGTGAAGAAGAATCAACCACTCAGTGATGCATGATTTCTTCTCTGCCCAAGGAATCTTCTCTTGTGAATTTTTTGTTATAAATCTTGTGAATTTTCCTCTAACAAACTATTCCTCCTTTTTTTTAATAAGAAACCTAGCTTCCATTAAGAAAAATTAAAGAATGCACAAGAACATGAAAAAAACAGCCCAACAAAAAGGAGTCCATTGAGCTACTGATCTAGGCTGCTTTTCAGCCGTTAGCTTTTCTTTTATTTGTTCAGTTTAGTTTAGATATTTCTTTTTATTAGGGCCTTTATGTGTTTTCTTTGTAATTTTGTAATTAGTTAGCCCTGCTGGTGAATAAATACCCAGACTTTGCCGACAGAAAGTTTTACTGAATTAATAAAATTCCTCTCATTTGGTTTACACCAGCTACCGGAATGGACTCCCATCCAAAAGAATGAAACCTAGCTGATAATTACAAAAAGTCTTAACTACTAAGACCTAAGAAGCACGGACACGGACACGGACACGACAGGACACGGCGATACGTCAAATTCTAAGAAACTAAGATACGGACACGTTGAAGATACGTTGTTTTTTTTTCTACATATATATATATATATATATATATATATATATATATATATATATATTAAAATTTTTAGTATATATATAGATTTTTTTAAAAAAAAATTAGTATATATATAAAAATTGAGAGTAGTTTAATAGTCATTTATTTTTTAAGAAAAAAAATTAAAAACAGTACTTTTATTGGGCGGGGCCTCAATTGTCTAGGTTAACTTAAAAAGGAGATATTAAAAGATTGAAAAGAAGAAAATCTTAAACTTACTACGATGAACCAGAAAAAAGGTGGGTGACTGGAGACCGCGGCAATTGCAACAAACGGCAAAAATTGCAACAAGCGACGGCAGTGGCAAAGACAGACGGCGTCGACCGTGACAAAGTGAGAAGAAAAGAAGCCAACGGAAATTTGAAGAAGAAGACCCAAAGGCTGCTGTTTTTCGAAACCGTGAACTCCCGAAGAAAACTGGTTCTCTTCTGTGTTTTCTATTTCTCTCCCTCTCTCTCTTTTTTTTTTAAAAAACAACAGCCTAGACTCAAAGAATTGGGCTTCAATTCGAACCCAATCTTTTAAATTTTGAAACGAGCGTGTCCGTGGGCTTGTCTGGGCGTGTCCGAAAATTTAAAAAAATAAATAAATAAATAAATAAAAATAAAAAGGACACACAAAATTGCGTGTCGGACACGTGTTCAGAGCATGTCCGAACGAATCCGTGTCCGACACAGATCCTTCCTCCATTTTAGCGTGTCTGTGCTTCATAGACTCAGACCCATAACAAAGCATTAAACCTAATAAGCTCCCACAACTCTCGCTCAGATATCTAATATCTCTAAGACCACTAAAAAGTCTACCATTCCCCTCTCAAGCCATATCCCAAAAGAATGGCGAAGAAACAATCCTGTTAAAGAATTTGTGTTCTTTAAAAGAGGGGAACAGCAAAATCTCCTCCATCATAGTCCAACAATTCGCCTCCAAGCCAAAGAGACTCCAATAGCGTCCAAGAATTGGGACCATTTTGACAAAAAAACATTGGGACCATTTTGACTGAGCATAACAGCAACTCCAAAGAACATGGTCAAGAGTCTTAAATGCACCTCTACGAAGAGAGCACCACTAAGGCCCCAAAAAGAAGGAAGTGTCTCTGCACACAATCTAAGGTATTAACTTTCCCATACCAAACCTACCGAGCAAAGAACTTTACCTTCCTAGGGACCTTAATCTTCCAGAGTGAAGAAAACAAAGGGGTGACCGAGAAGAGCGAACAGTCCTTAGAAGATAGAAGAGAGACAGAAAGAAATACCCTAAGAAGGAGGAGGGGATCAAAAATAAGAATCCCTCCTACCTTGAACAACAAAGGAGTCCCTCTAACGAACAATTCTTCCTTGTTGTTTAACTCCATCTAATCTAAGAAAGAGAAAAGGACCTTCACTTTGAAACATTCTTGATTGATACTACAGTTTGCTCTCTATGTCTCATACCACAAGCATACAAGGGTAGAACTTGTGAAAAAAAAAACCCAGAACTTCAACTCATGTCTCGGCATGTCCAAAAACTCATCAAAAAGGAACAGACACTTATTCAGTTATTCTTCAGTACATATCTGAGCATGTTTTGGGAAGACAGATATTTGGTTGAGAATGACGTGTACATGTTTTAGCCACTGCTGAAGTCCTAAAGCCCTTTACTCATAAATATCTTAAAAGGTGATAATCCATCTCAAAAAAGAAGAAAATAACTTTCCTAAAAAATAATTGAGGGAGCATAACTACATTGTTCTCCATAATGAAGATTGACTAGCTCAAATTTTGACAATTACAAGGTAATTTATTAAATATTGATTGCTACATACTATGAGAAGGGCAGTCCAGGAATCGAGTAATATATCACGGGCTTGCCAACTCCACGTCTCCTCATCACTGTTATGGGTCATAAGAACCTTTACAACTTCGCCCATCAAACTAGATAACAGTTGAAGCGTGCCAAATGGCCTGAATTTCAATGGAAAAGAATCCAATCAAATTGATAAACCATATAAATTAATATAATGATTATAAATGAATTACTTAATCACAATGAACGTTCTGTACTTCACCTGATTGATTTAAGTAGTTGGTCAAACACAAAGGGAGTTGTTACAGTCGCGATGGATAGCAATGCACGACAACCATCAAGCATCTCACTTAACCAAAGAAAAAGATAATGTACATAAGAAAACGAAAGTAAATATAAAACAGAAGGAACAGAAGGATAATCAAGAAACCAAGAGTGCAAGTTAACCTTTCACATTTTCCACTTTCGATAGCTCTCGAAACAGCATCAGGAGGATCAATCCACTGTATAATCCCCAAAAGAAGCTGTAATAGATGATTTTCATGCATCTGCCCATTATCTGATCATTAAACAATTTTCTTACTAAAACAGAAACTTTTTATCAACAAGAATATTTAGTAAATAAAAGATAAAAACAAAGTCACAACATAATTTTTTATTTTCATTACAAATAGAGGACATGCAAAATACAGGAGAGATGAGATATTCTCACCAAGGACACAGTGGTACAACCAATAGAATCTATTCAAGAAAGGTCATCATCAGATACAAAAAGAGTTATTGTACAGACAAAAATAATATGCAAAGAGTATCAAGGATAGAAAAACAAAACATGAGGCAACTTGAGATATAGATAGGCAAGGAGGCAGCTTTTACCAGAATGAAATATCGTCCCTGTCAAGGAGCAAAATTGTACAATTAGCTTTCGAGCAGATACAGCTATAGGGCAGTCAAGCCAAAAGGCTTGACATGAAAACTTCTGTCGAAGTGCCGCATACAAATTCAAAAGCCATGAAATATGGCCACTTGAAATCAAAACATCACGCCAAGCTGGACCAGGCTACAAGCACCAAAGAATAGAATGAAGACGCTGTGAAAGATGATACAGCACAAAACAATAGTTATGCAACTGACACCTCTATAAAAAGAACTGCATAGTAAAAAAACCTAACTAAAAGAAAAGCAAGAAAATAAATAAATAAAAGAACAATGACTAACTTCAATCCAACAAATTTTGTGTGATGTCAAACACAGTGGAGAGTGCAGAAAAAAAGACAATGTTTTGTAACACATTGTAGAAGATTGCTCAGAGTTTTAAACAAGAGAAATGTAGACAAAGAAAATTGAATTTCTAAAGAAGAAACTTATTGTGAATTGTGATTAAGGTCTTTTTTTTTTTTTTTTTTTTAGAAAAGACCAGCTTTCATTGTGAAAAAAAATGAAAGAATACAAGGGCATCCAAAACAAACCAGCCCCCCAAAAGGGAACCCCATTAAAGAAAGGGAATCCAATCAAGATTAATGATACCTATCGAATAGTTACAAAAGCCTTCGAAACCGAAGCCCAAAGAGAAACATTAAATCTAATGAGAGCCCACACCTTAGCCAGGGCCTCTCCACTCCTCTGAAAACCCTATTACTCTCTCCCCCACAAACCCCATAAAACAACACACACCCCGTAACACCCTCCCCTTGTCTCTAAATGGCAGATGGAGGAGGAACTCCTCAATCATATCCCTGAGGACTCTGAAACTCCTGCCCTGCAACTCGAAAGCCTAAAAAAAAAAAAAAACTCCAAACTGCTCAACACCTATTTCAACATGGCTGATTACTGGTATGACCTTCTCTGCAGAGACATCTTATGGATACTACCACTCCAAAGCCAAGCTACTTTCATTGATGGTAATCATTATACACTGCTCCTTGGTTACCAATAGAGCACTAGTGACCATAAAAGCAAAAAGAACAACGTTCTTGGGTTTCAAATTGACTGAAAACCCTTTGTTCTCATTAGTTGGGATTTTCTGGATTATGATCTGATGTCGCTTCGAGTCAAATAGAGGTGTTGGATTCATAAGAGCCCAAAAAGTTCAAAATTTCCTGCTTTTGTGACACTAACCTAAAAGCTCGATAAAGATGTCAAGAGGAATTAGAAAGGAGATAAACTTCCTCCTTCCATATATAAACTGAACAGTTAAGTTGAGAGAGCAGTTCAATATTATTACAATGGAAAGGACAAGAAAAAATTTTAAAAGTAGGGATAACAAAGATGTTTAGATAGAAAATTTTGTTCTTTTTTATTTTTAGATTAGATAATTTTATTCTTTATTCTTTTATATCCAAACATGCAAATGTTTAGATATGACTTTCTTTCTCTCTCTACATATTCTAGAGGGGTTTTCGTCATTTTTGTTCTTTTTCAATGGCTTGTATTTTGCTTTCCCGGGAGAATCAGTTCTTGTGTAAATACTTTGTTCACAGATGTCCCTTTGATCTCTTTTTTAAAACTTCCAGTTTCATCTCTTACTTACATTATTCTTACCTATCCATAAACATGACTGAAAGCAAACACGAAATTCCATTTGATTGTATGAAAATTCAAATTGCTTGAAAACTTAAAAAATTAATGATAACAACAACACAGCACCAGAAGCAGAAATTTGGTCACCTGCACCAAGTTATACTCGGATCTCTTGGTTGCATCACCATGATCCTTGGCTCCAGCAAAGTAAAAGCTTATACTGCCCTTAGCACCAGCAGTATTACGAAAATCCCAGTTCAAGATTTGAAACATCAAACGTAAAGCAGCCGTACAAACTTTGACTTCTGGAACCTCTGTCTGAGAATCAATTATTATGCTCGTGACACTTACGGCAGCATCTATTGCCCAACAGTAGAACGTCTATCATTCAAGTCATACAAAGAGATAACGATTGATAGAATGTCAAATTAAGAACAAAAGAACCAAACATTTAAGTAGTCATTAATTCTAACACGGCTTCCAGAAGAAAAGTAAAATAACTTCAAGAACCTTCAGGTAGTTCAACTCCAATGACCTCCTACACTGCTCATGAAACTCCCTTGGAAGACCCATTGCACTTGATGTAGAGGGTGAAAATTCCGATACCTGTTAAAGGGGAAAATAATTAACATTATAAGTCTAAATCTGGGCAAAAAATAATCCTTCCATCAATAAGGACCCATTTAATAATGATTTTCCTTTTTTTGGCTTTCCATTTCTAAAAATTAAGCTTTGTTAATAATAATTTCTTTGTTTAGTCTTCCACCTTCTTTAAGTACCTTGAAATCTAAGCCAAATTTCAAAACCGATTTCAAAACCAAAAATAGATTCTTGAAAACTTTTTTTCAGTTTAAGAATTTAGGCTAATATTCAAAGTAAATTAGGAAAAGGGAAAAACTGAACCAGCATAATTTTTAAAAAGAAAACATAGAAACCAAAACGAAAAAATCGTTGTCAAAAGGGCGTTAAATGATTTAAGAAAATATTTCTTACCAATGATTCCAGGAAGTTAACTCCACAAAATTGCACATCAATGCCATGAACACCATGAATAGACTGATTTATCTGTAAGTGCAAAACAATTCGTTATGCCATACAGAATAATGGTTTTCAAAATTCCAAACCAAGATAAAAACTTTGAGAGAACCTAGCTGGGAAAAAATATCTTTGGATCATCGTGAAAAGAAGATTTCACACAAAACCCTGAAACAGAATTTCAAATCAGCATGAAATAGAGGGGACCTTGCCAAACCAACTATCCTCCCAACAACGGCCATTACCTACCAAAAATTTAACAAATTAAGAAGAGGAATCAAAACAAGAGGAGATGGTGTTCCAAGGTGTCCTACAAGTGCCTTCAATCCTGCAAATCGAACCCCTCAAAGAAGAAAGGATGGGTATTTGCTCACAGCTATACTATGTAACAAAGTGATAGGCTCAACCACTAAGCCAAAGAGGTCTATACAAACTCTCAAATCTCCTATACCCAAACCATCCAACTCAGCCGATCTTGTAACAACCTCCCATCTAACCGAGTGAGAACCTTGCCCTCGACTCCTTTACAGGCAATAGAAGAAGGGATCCTTTCCAACCCACAGGCAATAGAAGAAGGGATCTTAAACAAAGATAGGAAAGAGATCCCACCTAACAAAAACTAAATGGGAGTCAACATACCACTCTTTAGAGAAAAATCTTTTCAACCACGGGTTCCAAAACAATAAGCATAGAGACCATTTTTGTTGTGTGTATTCTCTTCACATTCTTTGGAGTGGTATGGATATGTGTATTCCTCAACAATGATTTGTTCAAATAGGTTAGGTGATTTGGTTCTTGCTCTTTATCCTTGTGCCCCGGGGATTGATTGTAGTAGGAACTTGGAACGTTTTCTTGTTGTGGTTGGCTTCCATTGAACTCCAAGTTTTTCCCTTTTCTTTTAACAAGAAACAAATTTTCATTAATAGACGAAAAGATACATTTTTTTCAATGATGAAAAGATACAAGATGTTCAACTTTTCAGGCTCTGAAACTCCTGGCAAGGACAAGGAGAATGCCTAGAAGAGGACATGGTTTTTCTAGTAGAGGATCAAAGGAGTCGAGGAATCTTGAATGTTCCGTTAATTATGAAGATAAAGAAAGGGCTACTTAAGGAACCCAAGACCAGTCCATTTATTATGAGATGTTGGTTCATGGGCTAACCCGAAACCAAAACATATATAAAAAGAGTAAATATTCACCCGCAAACGTTTCCAATTTATTAGATTTCTAAATTTGGGTCGATCAAATTTAAAAATAGATAATAAAAAAAGTTAAAAAAAAATAAAAAAGAAAAAACTAAATAAAGATTTGTTATAACCTTATAAATAAAAGAAAAAATAACAGAACAAGATTATATTATCTATAATTTTTTAGAAAACTATAATAAAAAAAAATAATAATAGAAGGAAATTGGTTTCTCCCTTTGGTGATCCAAGGAAAATCATATCCTAGATAGGACCAAGAGGAAATTGGTCAAGAAGTTGCTCATGCAAGCGAGCTTTGATATCATGATCCTTATCAAGACGAACCAAGTTTGTGGGAGGAACACTTCATTAAGAAGTATGAGTTTGTGAGGTGACCATGGGGTCGAGCGAGCAGGTCTAGAGTCTACTGGCCCTTCTAGGCCTTTTGATCCTTTGGGTTGGAAAGGTTGTTAATTCATTATAGATAGTTTGAGATATCTTTTCTCTGTTCATTCTCTTTTTTTTTTTAGACAAGAGACAACAGAGGATATAATATTAATCACAAAAACGGAGAACAGCCTAAGGGCCATGGGTGGAGATGACCCATGCCCGAAAACTATTTTAACAAGGCTTTCCAATCGCTAATAATCATTAGCAGGCTGTAATTACAAAAAAAATTCTTGTATAAATATATCCACCAAGAGGCCGTTTTTTGTACAATATCACAAAACGAATCGAAGCTATTATTCTTGTCTTCAAAGGTTCTAGCATTTCTTTCTTTCCACGGGGTCCAAAGAGTAGTTCTAAAAGCACAACTAGCCAAAACCCTCGCCTTGCTCTTAAGGTTCCACGCATTCAGACCTTCCAAGAGCCAATCGTCAATTTTCCTAGGCAGACAAAAGGATATTCCCAGCAGCCTTCCAACAAAGCACCAGACTGACCTCGCAAAATCACATTGCAGGAAGAGGTGGTCTAGATTTTCTTCAGCTTTAAGGCACAATCTACAAGCAGAGGGGGAAAGCAACCACTTACTGAACTTCTTTTGCAATTTCTCGTCTGTGTTTAAGCTTCTATAGACTAGGGACCATAAGAAAACTTTAACTTTTTTAGGGCATTTATGGTTCCATATAAGAGTACTCACGGGCTGCTTCAATTTAGGGGAATCATTGACCAGCTTATAGAACATGGATTTGGTCGAGTACTTCCCAGAGGCTTCCAGCTTCCATCTAATCAAATCATGCTCATTCACCAAATTTACCTCTTTAATTTTGTCCACCAGCGCTATCCAGCTGCAAATTTCTCTATCAAAAAGGCCTCTTCTAAAGGCCAAATCCCACGTTTGAGAATCATAGCTCCAACAATCTGCTATAGACGCCTCCTTGTTTGAAATCAGGAATAAATCTGAGAAAAGGGATTTTAGGGGGAGCTCATCACACCAACAATCTTCCCAAAACTTGATACTTCTGCCACTTTTGACAATGAAGTCAGTAAACTGATCAAATTGGTGGTAATTCGCAGAAATAGTAGGCCATTTTCTATTCCCTTTTTTTCCATGCAGATTGTCGGACTTCCATCCCCAATGAGAGGATCCATATATGCTGACTATCACCTTTCTCCATAGAGAATTCTTCTCCTGGGAAAACCTCCAAAGCCACTTATACATAAAGGCCAAATTTCTTTGCCTTAGAGAGCCTACACCCAAGCCACCCTGTTGAATAGGCAAAGCAGTCCACTCCCATTTAACGAGATTAGCCCCCGGTTTATAAGCTCCCCCATTCCACACAAAGTTTCTGATAATCTTTTCCAAAGATCTAATAATGTCTTTGGGAGCTCTAAGAAGGGAGAAATTATAGATAGGAAGACTATTAAGCACCGATTGGGAAGAGTAACTCTCCCACCTTTGGATATTGGGAATCTCTTCCAATGGTCAATCTTCCTCTGAAGTCCCAAAAAGACGCCTCCAAGCTGAAAGCCTAGATAATTAAAAGGCAAAGTGTTAACTTGACAGCCAAAAATCTCAGCCCAGTGCCTTGCTGTCTCCCCATCAACATTAATGCCAATCAAAGAAGATTTCAACATGTTTATCCTCAAGCCCGATCCAGCCATAATCAACATAATTAAGTCCCTCCAATTGATCAACTGAAGCTCACTGTTCGGACAGAAAATAAGAGTATCATCTGCATATTGAAGCAAGGAAATCATTTCAAAGTTCTTCCCTATCTCCCATCCCTTGAGGATACTTTTCTCAAGACAAAATTGCACAGATCTACAAATAGCATCCCCAACTAACGTAAAGAGGAACGGAGATAACGGATCCCCTTGTCTAAGGCCTCTAGAAGCAAGGATCTTCCCTCTCGGTCGCCCATTAATCATAATCGAGAAGTTAGTATTTTTAAGACAGCCCCTAATCCATGTCCTCCATTTCATCCCAAAGCCCTTCAAGGCTAGAATCTCATCTAAAAAATCCCAATTAACCATATCATAAGCCTTTTCAAGGTCGAGCTTAAGCAAAGCACCTTGTCTTTTCCCGATTCTGTAGTCTTCCACCGCTTCAGTGGCCACTAAAATAGCATCAAGAATCTGCCTGCCTTGGACAAAAGCCGCTTGGCAATCACTTATGGTAAGGGGAAGAACTTTCTTCAATCTCTCGGCTAGCACTTTAGCAATCAGCTTGTATGGCGAAGTAATTAGGCTTATCGGTCTGTAATCACTCACCTTGGCAGCTTTCTTCTTTTTAGGAATTAAGCAAATATAGGTCTCATTAGTTCTCTTGTTGATAATACCCTTTTGAAAAAATTCTTGGAACACCTCTACTATATCGGGCTTCAAAATGTTCCAAAAATTTTTCCAAAATTCACCCGTCATCCCATCTGGACATGGAGACTTCAAATTACCCAAATCACTGATAGCTTTGCGGCTTTCCTCTTCACTGAAGCTATCTTCCAGTTTATTACTCCATGTACTGTCAATTGGAGACCAGTCCACCCCATCGATCACAAATCTCTGATTGTTATCGGACTCATATAATTTTCTGTACCATTCTAGAATTTCCTCTTCAATTTCCTTATCTTTTACCAGCACCCTCCCATCCTCAGTTTCTAAGATAGCAATAGACGTTTTATTTTTCATGGTCGAGGCCCATCTGTGAAAGAAGGTTGAGTTTTCATCCCCTCCTTCAACCATTTGATCTTACATTTTTGGTGTAAACTCCTCTGCTCATCCGTAATAAGATCCATGAGCTGGCCCTTGAGACTTTTCCTCTCCTCAATATGATTCTGCTGGATATTGTTACTATCTTCTAACCTGTCTATCTCCTCTATCTTACTCAAAAGGTCTCTCTTTTTACTGGTAGCCTTGGAATGATTTTCCTTGCTCCATTCCTCTATTTTATACTTCAAGGCTTTCAACTTTTCCACAAGTTTAAAACCGGCCCAGCCAATAGGATTCAGCTCTTTCCACCAAGAGTCTACTTTGCTTTTGAAATCTGGGTTATCCAGCCAAGTATTCTCGAATCTAAATGGGGTTGGTCCCCATTTCATCGTACCAATAGCCATCATAATAGGGAAGTGGTCCGAGGTTGGGCGAAGAAGCCTCTCCACTCTACCTTCCCCAAAGACATCCATCCATTGTCTCGAAACAAGAAACCTATCGTTTTGGGAAGCCGCCACTCTTTCACCCATTCTAGACCAAGTAAACTCACCATTGAACATTGGGGGATCAATGAGATCAGACAAATCAATGAATCTATTGAATTTAGCCATACTTCTAGAGGAATTGCTAGCGTTGAGTCTCTCCTTGGACCATCTTATCATATTAAAGTCACCTGTCAAACACCACATGCCCTAACAAAGTCCCGGGAGATCATATAGCTCTTGCAAAAACTGACCTCTTTCCGAGTAGGAACAAGGCCCATACAACCCCGTAATCCAGCCCTCGTTGTGACCTTGAAAATGGCAGTGAATCAAGATGGAGAAAGCTCCAATGACCGAGTCAAACACATCAATCCCATTTTCCTTCCACATCACGAGAATTCCCCCTGCCGAGTTAATGGCATCCAAAGCAAGCCAAGCTATGTGCTTAGAGCTCCAAATGGATTTCATGAGCCTTCTGTCTATTCAACCTAGACTCCTGCAAAATCACAATATCCGGACAATGACTACAAATGAGGTCTTTTATAAGGGCTCTTTTCGACCTCGCTCCCAGCCCTCGCACATTCCAAGAGATGATCTTCATTCAGAAACCATCACGGCCCTTTCTACCCTATTTTCAGACAAAATATCTTCCTCTACTTCCTCTATCAGGTCTATCGGCGGTTCTGGTTCCTTCTCCCACGTTCTTAAAAGGCTTGTCACCTCTCTGTTCCTTCTCTTCTGCGAAGTACTACCTTTTCTGTTGTTAGTTCCCATAATCGGTCTAATGCATAAGTTATTTTTCCTAAGGGGTGTAACACCATCTCTTTACTAATCGCAAACCCCTCAATGTGACAACTAACTTTACTTTTACCCTTCTCCTTCTCAGGCGGCATAACAGCAAGGGCCTCTAGAGTTTCCTCAATCGTCTCCTCATAGTCAAATTTTTCATGAGAGTTCTTGTTTGGGATTTCAATATTATTCATCACCAGTCCCTGTATTTTGCTATCTCTAATGTTCCCCTCTTGCGTGGGATTTCTGCTCTCATACACGTTATCAAGGGCAAAGCATTCATGGTATCCTTCAGGGAATTCTTCCTGATTTTTCTCGATGGAGTTTAAACGCTCTTCCTCCATATCTACGGTGGTTCTACTAGCTGGGCTTGACATGGATAAGTCCGATTCCAAACACGCGTCCCCATTCCAATCATCCATCGTGGATTTAGATGTCGAGGGATTGTTTGTCTTTTCCGTGCGATGAATAGTGACCCTTTTAAATTCGGTGACTTGTGTCTTTTTCACGAATGACACACCTTTCCTTTTCCTTTTCTTGATTCTGGTGATGGGCTTCTCTCATGGACTATTTCATCAATTTGGGCTTGCCTTGAACTCTCAGGTTGGGCTCTAAATTCATAAATGTAGGATGGCCCATCTCCCAAAGGCCCAACTTCCCCGTCGCTTCCTTCTTTATCTTTCTAGCGGGATAATTCAAAATGGTCTTTAATGCTGTCCAGCTGTCTTCCATTTAGGTTCATCAAATCTAATATCTCCCGTGTATTAACCACCGGGTATTCGAGGCCATCTTCTATCCTCCAGATATCAGCTGGACAAAAGCAAGGATCTTGTGGGCCTCGATGGAACGCATGGGCCGTCGCCGAAGAGAAACTTCCATGGATTCCGACGACCCTTTCTATCAACAGATTTTCTTCATGAAATGTAACAACCTGAATGTCAAAATGGTCTGCTCCGTCTATGACTTTTATCATAGCAGGGATAAATCCACAATAATTGTCTCTTATCTTCATCTTTATTTCCACACAATCAATGAGGAGGGAGTTGGTTTCTTCATATTCAATGAAGCCCCCAAGAGAATCTCCAATCGCCTTAAAGACACTAAGACGCCATAAATGCAATGGGAGGTTTCGGATCTTGACCCCGCCTCCATAACTCGGCACACATGCTGTTTTGGAGTGTTTTTTTTTTGTCCCATTTTTCTACCTTTAAAATCATCGGACCAAAGCTGACCCAACCTCTGTTCTTTGACAACAACTCTACCAAGTCTGTTGTAGGGCATTTGAGCAGGGCCTTGTCGGGAAGGAAAGGATTAATGACTAAGGGAACTTCCAATTGTTGTTGCATAGTGTCGAGAATACGTCCCCAGTCATCATGAAGATCTCTTTTCGTAATAACAAGGACTTCATTCCAGTTAATATTTTTGACTTCCTATTCGCAGCCTTTGAAACCTCTTATATTCCTTCGCTCAAAGCCAGAATCCTCATTTTGTCTGCTATGGTGTTCTTCTCTCTTTTGGGTTCTATTGCCAAGTATGGTTTTAACTACTTCTGCGAAGGATCTCCCTTTCTCGCTCCTTCTAGATTGATTATCTGCGACTTCCGGCTCGTTCTGTTCTTCTTTGCCATTGAGGAATTCTTTCAGAAGGTCTGAGAATTTCTTCCACCCCTGAAATTCGCCTCCTGCAGGAACAACCAAGTTATGCTTGCCCCCTGAGCTAATGACTTTCGTAATTTCATGGAAGTTTCCTCTTTTGTTCCGAATTTTTTGAATCCATTACAGCAGTTGGTCTTTCGAAAAAAAATTTGTGGCCGAAGTCCGCAAAAGGTCGTCTATCGAGTCGGAAATCCATACTATAACCACTTCTTCAACAGACAATGCAAACCTCTTACGCAGGTGTTCTTCTTGAATTCTAACCACTCTTCCTTTGAAATTTCTATCAAAGCTACAAGAGAACCTCTTGTTCTCTATTTTCACTTTGCAGACCCTAGCGATCGACATCGAGCTTATGGACTATTGATGAACCTCCACTTGAAGCAAACCCAACCCACCCCTCTGGAAAGATCTCCAGATCCCGATACACCCAACGCTCCCTCACCAGACACTCATACCCTGGTTGGAAAAGTCATCGGATGAAACCGGAGGTCATCCTCTGTTCATTCTCTTTAATTTCCTTAATGACATCTTGGGTTGGATCCTTGGGGGTGTAAAATCCTTCTAGCACTAGGCCAATGAAGGCTTTTTGGGAGAAGTTAGGCATGCTGGCATAACATTTGACGGGGCAATTGTTTTATGAGAAAGAAAAGGAATTCATTCAAAAGGCAAAAGCCAATGTTTTGGTGGCGAACATGTGGGACCCAATTACTTTATCATGGACTATTATTTTTAGAAGGCTTTTAAAGGGAGGGGAGATTGCTGCCTTCGCCATTTTTCGTTGCCATTTTTACAACTGGTAGTCTTAATACTTAGAAGTTTTACAACTGAAGTTGCCATTTTTCATCTTATACCTTCGGTTTGCTTGCTTTTCCATGGAGATGAGGATTATCTCAATCATCTATTTTTTGGATGCTCATATTCATTGAGTTGTTGTTTTTAGTTTCCAAAATGAATTGGGTGTTTTCCTCAAATTTGAAGGATAGTGTGCTTTAGCTTCTCCTAGGACGTTCTTTGCCTTTGAAGCCTTCTACAAATTAGTGAAAAACTCTATTAGGGTTGGCTTGGAATTGAATACTTTTGGAAGGATTTTTAGTCGGGTAATATTCCCCTCTGTTGTTTGTTCCCATGTCCTTCTCGTCTCTCTTCTTTTGAGGCTATTGTTTAACACCAAAAGAATTCATTATTCATGTATTTGAGAGATATTTCAAAAATGTTACAGACCTAGATTTAAAGGAGAACTTGTATAATTCATTACTCCCGTTTGTATATTTCATTTGTTTAGTGAAATTTTTGTTTCTTCAAAAAAAATAGCAAACAAAAATTTATCAATAATTGGTGCTTTCTGATCTCCAATAGGATAGTCAGTCTTCCTGATCCACAAATATTCATTCCAATACTTTGAAATCATGAACAATTGAACCATATCTGAAAAATAGCAGGAAGATGGGAAAATATTCAACAAGCAAATCTAGAGCATCAAGCATAGATCTGAGTCTCTGACGAACAAAGATATAACAAATCTAAGACGGCATGAGAATAAACAAGGTCAAGGTCGAACAAAGACGATGAACAAGGCCAGACAAAGATCTAGAACCAAAACAAAACATTTAGAAAGAAGACAAAGGCATGAACGACAAGCGTGATCGCAACAAATGCAGATGATCAAAAGAAAACACAGGCACCCAAAAAAACCAAACAGACACCCACAATACTTTTGGACAACAGGCACAAGTACAGATGTCTAAGAAACAAAATAACACAACCACAGCCTTACCAAAGAAGCAAACAATCGCAAATGTAGCATCTAAGGTCAAAAGTTTTATTTTATGCTCTAATAACAACTTCATTTATGAAGAAAAGTAGTATTCTATAATCGATATTATTTATTTATTAAGTAATAAAATGCCTTCTTCTTCTTCCTCCGTTGGAGAAAGACCAATTACATAACAAGGAAAGAAAATTAAAAAAAAAGAGTGGTTACTTAATTATTAAAACTAAAAAATGCCTCTAACTATCTCACGCTTGTCTTTTCAGTTAAAAAAATTAGGGAAAAATATCTTTTTGGTCCCTGAGTTTTGAGGAATAGGTGCATTTAGTCTTGAGTTTTCAAAATAGACCTTTTTAATCCCCGAATTTTGAGAAATAGGTTTAAAAGGTCCCTAAGTTTTCAAAATGGACCTTTTTAGTCCTTGAGTTTTGAGAAATAGGTTTAAAAGGTCCCTCATATTATTTTTTCAACTTTTAAATTAATATTTTTTATTATTTTTTTAATATTGAATGGTTTTTTAAATTAAACAAATTAAAAAGTATTAATTTTGAAAACTTAAAAAATCACATGACGGACCTTTTAAACCTTTTTCTCAAAACTCAAGGACTAAAAAGGTCAAAATTCAGAGACCAAATGCTCATATTCTTCAAAACTCGGGGACCAAAATGGTAATTTTCCCAAAAAAATATTGCAACTAATATGATAGTAAATATGGACAAATGATGAATACATAAAATATTACTAAAAAAGAAAATATCCAATACTAATCCTTAAAAAAGATAAAGAATAGAATATTGACAAGATTGACATGGGCATTGATACCTGACTAAAAAACAACTCCCTTTCAGAGGCTTCGAAATCAAGCCTGCACGTTAAATATCTCAATGTTAGTGACGATTTCAATCATTTCACTAGAAAACTTGAACTTCTCAGTGATCGTAAACCAAGTTGGCTGACATCTCCAAGCTTTTAGAATTATTATTTTAAAAAAATAAGATAAGCAACTTTTTATTGATAAATGAAAAGAAACAAAAAAGAAATTTTCGAGTCAGAAACTCCTATATGATATGAAAGGAGGACAAAAAAAACAAAAAAGAAGCATTCTAAGAATGGAATTTCAATTCAAAAAAGAGAATAACGAAGTTTCATATCAAGTCTTACAGTTAATAGGAAAAAAGTTGGCTATTTTTTTTTACAAAAATTTCATTGATGAATAAAAGGTACAAAAGGGGAAAATCCCAGCCACCATAGGTGGTTACAGAAAAGACCTCCAATTAGCGGCTAAGGGAAAACGTTGGCTAGTGGGTATCAATCATAACTCTGCTAAGTTCAAAAAGAATTCTTAAAAGGGGTAGATTGACTCTTTTTTCAACACGCATCAAAAAGGAAAGCTCACACAAAAAGGGGAAATGAGATATTGCCAGAAGGCACGAGTACAAAAAGAATTCCCACGAGGTCAAGGTAGATTAACTTTATTTTAGCCAATTTTGACTTCAATTCCATTATATTTTTGCTCTTTTTGAGATCTAGGCCTGTCTAGTTTTATATATATACATATATATATATGTATCCGTTAGTGTTCGGGCCAACTTACGTGCACCACGACTAATCTCATGGGACAACAGTCTGACCCTACTATATTTGGTGCCGGAAAGCACGTAGGATATTAAATCCTAGGTAGGGGTCATCATGGATTGATAGGTCTGTCTAGTTGCAGAGTGGAAGATTCTATTGCTTCTTCCAATCCAAAGAAACTAAAATGAGGCCCTCACTAGCTACAGCCACAAAATCTTCTTTTCCTTGATGAAAGAATATGTCAGTTGATACTTATGTTATGAGGGGTAGAAGTGGAAATTCACCATCCCCTTAGATTTTGTTTTCTTATGTACTCTATATATATATGTTGTTTTGGGCTAGATTATGGTATGCTTTTTGTAATTTGAACTTAAGCTATCAGCTAGAGATAGAGAGCGCCCACCCTCTCGAATGGTGGAAAGTGTACTACCCTTTTTGAGTATTAATCAAATTTACACCTTAGCAGTATCCTAACAGAATATCCCTCAAGCAAAACATAAAGTAAAATGGAAAGATCATAAGGGAAGGGCATCTGCCACCCGAAGAGAATAGA
This sequence comes from Luffa acutangula, assembly GCA_036850905.1. Classification (NCBI taxonomy): domain Eukaryota; kingdom Viridiplantae; phylum Streptophyta; class Magnoliopsida; order Cucurbitales; family Cucurbitaceae; genus Luffa; species Luffa acutangula. Next base: position 23,653,108 of record CM072089.1, on the reverse strand, counting down.
AGATGAGCAGCGAGGAAGCAAAGAAGCAAGAGCAGAAGAGATGACCTTGGATTCCATGTTGCTAGAGATGACCTTGGATTCCATGTTGCTACAATCCATGATGCACCACATTGGGATCAAGGAGATATAACGATTTTTTTTAATCAAAGAACCATCTTTCATTTGAAAGAATACAAGGGCATACAAAAAATCAAGCCCACAAAAGGAAGTCCATTACAAGAAAGGACTCCAATCAAGCATAATGAGGACTTAAGGGATAATTACAAAATACTCTCGAGATCGAAGCCCAAAGGGAAACATGGAATCTAGTGAGTGACCACACATCCCTTGGGCTTCTATCTATCCTCCTAAAGATTCTATTATTTCTCTCCCCCCACAAATTCCACAGGAGCACACACATGCCAACTTGGCACAAGTCGGATGGAGAAGGAACTCCTTGATCACCCCCTCACGTCTGGATAATCTACCATCTGCTTAGCAAAGGACTCAAAGAAAATGATCCAAGTCTTCCTCTGCCTTCCAATAAAGAATACGGCAAAAAGGGCTAACCAAGGGAGAATTCCTTCTCAAGAGCCCATCGAAGGTGTTAACTCTACCATGGAGAACTTGCCAGATAAAAAATCTAACCTTACTCGAGGCTTTCACCTTCCACAAAAGAGAGAAAATGGAATCACTAGGGAGGAGGATTCAAAAGCACACTGAAGAAAGATTTACAAGAAAACCCCTCGGAAGGGTTAGGACTCCAACAACGAATATCTCTCCTCTCCCACCTAAACTCAAACTCCTCAATCAAAGAAAGAAGAGTTGCGACATCTGTTGATTCCCTATCGGACAAAGCACGACGGAACCCAAAAGAAAACGAGGGGAGCTCCCTGAATGAGACAGGACATCCGCCACCTTACAATTTTTCATGGAAGACAAATGAAAAAGACAAGGGAAAGTTAAATAGAGGGGTCTATCCCCCACCCATCTATCCTCCTAGAAATACGTATCATTCTCATCCCCCACCACGTGATGCACAAAATCCGAGAAGGAAGGGAGCTCCATGTTGATGTCTTTTCAAGGGTTCCTGAAAGTGCCTATAACCCCACTCAACAACCACTCAAAGGGATGAGGCCCATACTTACTCACAATAATCTTGTACCACAAGGAAGAAGATTCAAGCGGAAAGTGCCATATCCATTTAGCTAAAAGGGCTTTGTTACGGATTCTAAGGTTCCCAATCTCCAATTTTCCACTGTTTTGGGGGACTAGGCAGCGTTATCCATGCAAATCAAGAGTTTTTTGGAAGATTTTGGTCTAGACTAGCATTATTCATGAATGACTAAGGACTGTTTGTTGCAAATATTAGTAAAAACACCTTTTAAAGTGAAGAGGTAAGATTTTGTGGGCCGCTGCTAGTATTGCTTGAGTTCTTTGGAAGGAATCATAGGATCTTATTTGTATTATGATACAATAGTGCAACTAATAAAACCGTAGTTGTGTTTAGGTTATGTCACATGGTTAATTGCATGCTATTACAAGTAGCCTAACCCTTTTCTGTCTAAGAAATGTGAATCCAGATTTTGTAGGAAACAAAAAGATAAGAAAGCTTACCATCCCCTTTTCATCAATTGAGCAGCCACAGCAGAAACCTTTGCTTGAACATAGCGCTCGGGTGAGCTTGCATGTTGCATAACATAGCACAGACAGAAACTGCATGGTGAATGCAACATATTTATCCCAAAAATGCTTGATTAAAAGTATATAAGTATTTCCATAAAAACAAGTTGAGAACTGCTCAACAACACAAAAAATAAGTTGAGAAATACTTAGAAAATGCACAAAAAGAAAAGAAATACTTGGATGGGTTTTTAGGAACAAAACGTAAACCCATTCTTGTAATGAAAAGTTACACAAGTTTCAAAGAAACTACGCACTTCATACGTCTCGACATAAAACAAAAAAAAAACACAAAAACTCCACCTCATACAGTTCACGCAACCCATACAAAGCAATTTAGAAAACTTCCCAATTATAATTCAAAATAGAAACAGAATGCCCCTCAAACTCCCTACCTTAAGATACCCAAAAAGAACAATTAGCTCAGCACAATCCAACACCTGCTCCCATTCTCTCACCACCCCGTCAATCACTTTCCTTTCCAACCATATATTCCACAAAAAAGAGTTCATAGTATTAATTCACAGCTTCCTTGCTTTCCTTTTGAGGGATACCCACATTTTATGATATCTATAAGTATCCAAACTAAGGTAATGGTCTTTCTACTTCTTTTTGGCATGATTCTTGGTTAAGTTGTGGAATTATTGCTACAGTCGATTGTTTGACTGATCGGCGAAGGAGTATGGTTGGTGAAAATTGGATTGCCACACAGCCAGCTTGGGATTTGAATCTTCGAAGAAATTTAAATGATTTGGAAGCAGCGGAGTGGACCAACCTCTCATATCTTCTTTCCTCAGTCAGATTTGGTCTTGACCCTTAGATCCATCCAATACTTTAACAGTTGCAAAAGTTCTAAGTTGCAAAAATTTTTATATCCTACCATGAGTTTTAGTCAATCTCAAGTTACTTTTCCTGGCGTCTTTTTTCACCTAAGAAGACTCCTTGTTTTAATTCAAATGGAGAATTAGATGTTAGTATGAGTAGTGCAGAATTAGTATCTCCCATACCGGAAACAGAGTTGGTTGATCAATTTGTAGAAAGATTCTTTTGCAAAAGCGTTTAAAAACCTATACGACGATAATGAACCAAGTGTCGATAAATTTGGGAGAGTTGTTCCATCAGTAATTTCGCCCCAAAATTCCTGATAAATTTTCTTCTCTTGTTGAGATTCGTGGTTTTCAAATGCGGGCAATTCCCAACTTGTCTCCAGTTAAGGTTCAATAGCGTTTGCTCAGTTCTACATTTTTTCTTAGGTTTAGTCTCTTTTAGGTGGGTAGTTGTCAGATTCCATTGGTGCTGCTTTTCATTTGCGGGTGGTTTTCTCTCTTCCTCTTCAATTGGTTGTTTCTGCCAGAGTGTTGTACAGTTCCTGATCTTCCACCTTTTCAAGATTGTTTTATTTGTTAGGTCGCTTTTATTTTGATGGTTGTTTTCTAGTTTCAGTTTTCTTCTTTTGTAGCGTGGAGGCTTCCTATTGTTTCGATCTTATCTCCGAGTTGGATCGTTTTTTTTTTGCTGCCAGGGTTTAGGCTTTTCTTGGAGCTCCTTCTTTGTCTTATGTTGGTTTTCTATCCTTTTGATTTGTATTCGTTCTCTTCATTTGTTCTAGTTTTTCCTTCCCTTGTGGAGGTTGTATTCCTTGAGCGATAGTCTCTTTTCATTTATTCAATGAAAAGTTTTGTTTCTTGTTAAAAAAAATGACATCTTACCTTTTTTGAGCAAGTTCCTTCCCAAATCTTTGAACACAAATTAAAATCCAAAAGTCTATCATCACCGTCCAATTCATCCAATTTATGAACTAGAGATCTAACTGAGAAATGACCATTTCAAAAAGTAGTCATTTTCGTTATCAAACTCGGCTCATTCTCCTCTTCCTTCAATATTCCAATATTTTGCTCCTAAATCCCCATCTCCTAACTGTTTTGCATTTATCTACCTCCAAGTGCCCCAAAGTATTGCCAAAATAGCACAAGTAAATCAATTCCCTGTACCGTTCCAGTGCGCCTAACAGTTTTACAAACATATTGCACTATGGAAACAAGCAAACAAAGAGTATATTATTTCATAAAAGTAAAAATGACCTAATTAAAGTTCTCTTGACATCAGCAGTGAGAAAACTCCACTCTCTAATAGCAGCATCTCGAATTGCAGCAGCAGCCTGAAATCGGGCATTAGCCACCTGAGAATTTTCTGGATAAAACATGAAAAGCCAAAATCAGCAACTGAGAGATCATCTTTCGCACCATAATAAGAAAGATTCATGAATCTATAATTTTTCATAGTGCTTTGAAGAACATGCACAGACTCAAAGAGAAATAAAATAGAGGGAAGCAGGGAGATGAGAAAAGGAGCTAACATACAAACATGGTCAAATCAAATATACTTTTTTATGCAAAACCATGAAGAATTGAAAAAACTATACTTTAAAAAAAGGATAATCTTCTTCTTGATTAAGAATAATAATCACCACTACAATTTACTTAGAAAATTGATTGCATCTCTAATATTCCAAATGTGCACTTGATAAACCAAGAAGAGTTCATATCTAATAGTTTCATATACCAATGAAATTGTTTCTTATAAAATAATAATACCTAATAGTTCATTAACTAATCCTTCCAACTCGAAGGGACCACCAGACATTACATAACATATTGACGGGAAGCTACCAGATTTTATACGTTAGACTCTAACTCCTTTTCCGACACAACCACTAAAGGAAAAGGTTTATAAACACCAAAATTCTAACGCCATGCTGATAGGAACTCGAAATTAATGGAAATATTATTAATATTAAGAAGGAAAATTACAAATTTTCCGAAGACTTTGAAAGACGTGGATTCATAAACTATTTCCAGAAAACTGCCTTCTTCACCCTTCTCGCTCACTCTATTTTTTGAAACAAGAAACGAAACTTTTCATTGATGAAATGAAAAGAGACTATTGCTCAAAAGATACAAACTCCACTAGGGAGTGAAACAAAACAAACAGAAATAAAAATTATTCATGAGAAATAAGAGCAAGCCAATTAAGATAAATATCCTGAATCGAGTAATTATCGAAATTCTTAGAGAGAGAACACCAAGACGACGCCTTTAAACGAGCTGAATCGAACCGATCGAACCAAAGCATATGCGAATTTTGAAAAATCCGTTGGTTTCTTTCCATCCACAATTCTAATAATAAAGCTTTGACAGCATTGCACCATAAAAGATTGGAAGTTGGAGCCAAGGAAGGCCCAATTAAGATAGAAGTGACGTTGTCCTTAAACATGTTGGAGAAGACCCAATGAAAATTGAAGAAGGAGAAAATTTAAAACCACTCTTCAATAACCACTCCTTAACTAATGGAAAATGTGGCTCTACGATCCTAAAATATTTTTAATATTTATCTGAAAAGTTTTCCCACAAATTCATGACAAACTCCAAATGTATTCAAATGTGCATATAATAGAAAAATTGCTCAACGGTCAAAACTGCAGCCTATCTTTTACCATGGTCACATGAAAGCATGTCTTTCATGTTATGGTTCACTTGCTAATTTGATCAATTCTCTCCTTTTCAAAATAGTACATAAGACACAAACTAGAATGAATTAGGAAAGTCCTTTTATAATAACACAAAATTCAGCAAAATCAAGTACATAGACCAAGCCAAACGTCATCTCAAACAATCCTATATGTAAAAAGGTCACCCATACGAATCAGCCTGTTCATTCTAATAATAATATAAAAAATAATATAAATAAATAAGCCTAGATTTGTATATCTTTGATTTGTAAAATTTGGATTAAAAGTTATGTAGTTCGTAGGATTGGAAAACCTTCAAATTTATAGTAATACAAATTTTCTTCAGCAAATCAACTTACCAAGAATGAATTGACATGTTTGATATGGATGAGGCGACTGGCGAAGTGATAGAATAGTTGCCTCAGCTGCAGATGGATTGATGTGCATCTAAGAGAGAATATGCATAAAAATTGTGTTCCCAAGATAATGGATTGTGCAAACATTATAACAAGAAAGGCTTAGAGAACGGCAATAGCTTGGCCATTGATGCACGTTCACAAAGAACATTAAAAGTAGCATTTTGGAATATATACAAAATCAAACAGGTTAAGTCAATTCAAAATGACAAAAAAAGGGCCGCAAAAGCTTTTCTGAAATGATAACAAGCTTTCACACACCAAGATTCAAATTATACGGAAATTTCTTTTTAACTATCAAAGGTATTAAAGACTCTATTTTGGCTAAAATTTGTTACAGAACTATGGTAGCCTGAAGCATATTCACAGATACAAAGTACCATTTTAGAAACCAGAAAATCACAAAAAGGTTAAAGCAATTGAAAAGGCTATAAAGGTGAACAAAAGCTTTTCTGAAACTATCACAAGTTTTCAAGACATTCATTTGAACAGTGTGAAAATTTCTATTTTACCACCAAAATAATTAAAGACTATTTTGGCTAAATAACTACAAATTCGGCAATGTTATCTATGGTAGCCAAAATTACTGAACATTTTGTATCAGAATCCCAGAGCGACTCACTTCTAAAGTATATAGCTTCTTTTAGCTTGCCCAGGAAAAGAAAGTAATCCTAGCTCCTTTCAACCAAATAGTTGACCAGCAAGTAATTCATTTCCACCCGATTGTCCATAATAGTAAAACATCAAACTAAAGCAAAAAGAATTGTTTCTTGAACCTTACAATTGTAGAAAGTCCACAAATTTTAAATCAAGAAATAAATCGAGTTCCCCCAAAAAGTTAACAGATTCTTCTTTAGTTCAAAACTTGTGATAATCACCCATATTTATCAGAAACAAAATTAGTGCGCAGTCTTTCCTCATTCACCCGGCTATAATTGAGCTTAGAATTCATATAAACCATACAATCAACGCAAGGGCAAATGGGTTTACTTCAAAGTGTTTTAACTTCCCTTTACAGTTACAAGAGATTTCATCCAATCAATCCTTCCGGAATAGTCATATGGTTATAGAATCCCTCTCTTTTTATTCATTTCCCACATCTGATCATTTTCCAAGCAACCAAGAACAGTAGTCAGAATGAGTAAAACCTGAATGGAACTGCACGCAAGCTCAATGGCTTGCATGGTCGCCTGAAGTTGAGCCAAGTTTAGAGGCCCACTGGCATCTGGAAAACCTTGCATCTTAGTGCAGTAGATTCAATACCGGAGGACCTCAGGTCAGAGGTCCGGATTAAATTCTTCTAGTAATGCTCAATGAATACGGAAAAATGATCGTTGAGAGACAAAAGAACGGATTAAGAAGACAAATGGCAGCAGAAAAAGGTTGAGATCGAAGTGAAATCTCTTTGAATTTGACTCCAAGATTGAAAGAGATTGGCAGTTGAAGAAGCGCCGTGTGGGGTTTTAGGAGAACACGGCGAATTATTGGGTTTTTGACAAGAATGAAGGGGATGGAGATAAATGCAATGTGATGAAGGAGGGATTTTTTTTTTTTTTTTTTTTTTTCTTTTTGGAGTTCAATCAATGAAGGATTTTTTTTTTTTTCTTTTTTTTGATAAAGAATCAAGGAAGGATTTATAAATCATTCCATGAATAATTTTAAATCCAAAAACAATAAATCATTTCATCTCTTAAAGAAAATTAATAATTTTAAATTTTTCATTTATTATTTATTTAGAACAAAGGGTGCTTGCAAAAATTTAAAAAAAAAAATTAATAGTTAATTGAAAATATAGTCCATAGTCATAAAGTTTCTATTTCTTGTTTCCTACTTGTTGATTCATGTTTCATGTTTCCTATTTTTTAGAAATTATAAACATAAACTCGGTTGATAATTATATTTGTTTCTTAAAAAAAAAAAAACATAAACATACACTTGTTTGATAGCTACTTTTTTCTCTTTTTTTTTTTTTGAAACAATTTTTTCTCCCTTTTTTATAGGTTTTTTTTTTTGAAAAGATCCCTTTTTTATAGGTTGAATTTAAATAGAATTTAGTAATATTATAAAAATAATATAACATGCATTAAAATATATAAATATAATTATCAAAATTTTACATTACCTAATACAAATAAGTCTTGATGCAAAATTAAAAATAATAATAAAAGTGTATATATCTTTCAAATATTGCCCAAAATTGAGTTACAATGTCATCTCTCACTCGAGTCATTTGCCTTAAATGATGTCGACTCACATCTAACTCAATTATTCGGGTTTGTAATTTATTTATTTTTTACAACATATGGAGGTGGGGGAATCCAAACCACAAACCTTTTAGTCATTAGTAAAAGGTTTATGTCAATTGAGTTATGCTCATACTAGCTACTACTATGTAAATTGTCTAACAAGTTTTGTATATCTTATTTTTTTTAACAAGAAACAAGCTTCTCATTGAAATAATGAAAAGATATAAAAAAAATTCAAAAGAAGTAAACCCCAAGGGGAATGAAAGTAAAAGGATAACATGAGTCGACTTGATTAAAACCTAGTGATGAAAAATGAACATGTCCCAATTCGAACAAATATAAGCATGGAATAATTATCACAACAAATCAGGAAGAGAACACAATGAGATGCTTTATCGAATTCTTCCATCCAAGCTTCAGACTTGACTTCAAAACTCCTTTGGATTCTTTCAAACCAAAGATCTGAAATTAAAGCTTTGACAACATGACCACGTGGAGATAACCAGCCCATATAATAATTGAAGGGAGATCCTACTTACAAAATATCAAAGACCCACTGAACCTTCAGGCTGCTTATTCTTACAATGGAGCTTCATAGACAAAATCCCTAAATTTGACTTCAAACTATATGGGCTTTGGTTCATATACTTCATTTACCTTTTAGCAGAATATTTGATGGGGCAACAAGAAATATGGCTAAAAATAAATAGGTGGCTTGAAATATAGCTACAAACGTTTAAAAATTAAATAGATGGCTAAACGATTTAATGATTAATAAATCCATATTTGTAAAAGACAAATATGCCCCCAACAAACTGCCTAACGTATTCTTAACGTTTAAAATCAAAATCAGAGTTTAGGAGAGATAAAATATACCCCTAAAAAAAGTTGGAGACATTTTATGAAGTTTGAAAAATAAAAAATCCAAGAAACAAAACTAGTTTGAAAAACAAAACTAGTAGTAGGTGTTACTACTGAAAAAATTTGCACCCCAGAAAAAGTTGCTACCTGGAAAAAAGGAGTCAATACCTTTATTGAGGAAGGATAACAAAGTTCAACCTCCCTCAGTAGAGAGAAATACCTTCAGAATGCATTAATTGGAAAAAATGTCCTCTCAATCCGAAGACATACTACCTGCACCCAAAAACATCAGCAATTAAAAACCCAAAAAAATAAGAACACCAGCAACCCGAAGACATACTAATTTTCCCCAAAAAATGAATAAGCTAAAAAGAAGATACCGCCCACCCTCACCACCAGAATGAATAATTGCAATTAAATACTGCAAAACACATCTCTGTCCTCGGAAATGACGTAAACGACGTCTGTAAATAACCGTAAATACAAGGGGTAAAAACGTCATGTCACCGCCCACCCTCACCACCAGAATAGCCTTCATGCAGCAGCCCACCCGTCCATCTTCTTCCTCCAAAAGTAGAAACCCTTGAGAGCATTCCACACCCATTGAGAGCATTCCACACCCCCGAACTCTCCATTCCACACCATTTTCCACCGCCAAACAGAGTGAATATCACTACCTACCTCTCACACCACGCCAACGAACCATCTCTGTCGTGCCAACGATCTTCATCCGCCGCGTCGACAACCATATCTTGCATGCTCGGTCGTTTCTCCCCCTACCCGACGACTGTACCAAAAAAATTGAAATAGGTAACGGTTTCGTTTCCGTCCCCTTATATTTGCAACAAACAGATACTAAAATCCCGAGTTTTTAGGGATTTAGTTTACTCCCTTTGAAACTGTCCCCACGGGGTGTATACCAGTATTGACACTCGGGATGTCAACGACTACACAACACCCCTTGTATGTACCGTTTTGAAATTCGTTCACCATCCAAAACACATCTCTGTCCTCGGAAATGACGTAAACGACGTCTGTAAATAACCGTAAATACAAGGGGTAAAAACGTCATGTCACCGCCCACCCTCACCACCAGAATAGCCTTCATGCAGCAGCTCACCCGTCTATCTTCTTCCTCCAAAAGTAGAAACCCTTGAGAGCATTCCACACCATTTGAGAGCATTCCACACCATTTGAGAGCATTCCACACCCCCGAACCCTCCATTCCACACCATTTCCCACCGCCAAACAGAGTGAATATCACTACCTACCTCTCACACCACGCCGACGAACCATCTCCGTCGTGCCAACGACCTTCATCCGCCGCGTCGACAACCATCTCTTGCATGCTCGGTCGTTTCTCCCCCTACGCGATGACTGTACCAAAAAAATTGAAATAGGTAATGGTTTCGTTTCCCTCCCCTTATATTTGCAACAAACAGATACTAAAATCCCGAAATTTTAGGGATTTAGTTTACTCCCTTTGAAACTGTCCCCACGGGGTGTATACCAGTATTGACACTCGGGATGTCAACGACTACACAACACCCCATGTATGTACCGTTTTGAAATTTGTTGACCATCCAAAACACATCTCTGTCCTCGGAAATGACGTAATCGACGTCTGTAAATAACCGTAAATACAAGGGGTAAAAACGTCCAAAATAATCCAGTAAACAGTTCCCTAAAATGTCGGTAGCCATGCCTGCAAAATCCAAACTTTCGTAGCCAAAAAATCAAGAATGCTTTTTTTTTTGTAGTCATTTATCACAATTTCCCATATTTGATTCTCCACTCAGCTTCTTACTTTGAATTAGGCTTGCAATTTGAAAATGCTCCAGGCCCACCTCTCCTTAAGGGCTATCATTGTCTTGCCTGCCAAAAATTAGAACATTATTAGCCTTCAAGCACTTGCCTCCTAAACCAGGCCTTAGACATCTGCCCATCCAAAGATTTTTCTTGCAACCCAGAAAGGTTAAACCCATGCCTTTTATCCACCGAGTACATGTAGTATCTAGAACCCATTGCCATTAGACAAGGACATTTTTCTTCATCATAGAGTCTGATGGCTTCCACAAAGAAGACACAACCACAAACGCCAACCACAAACAGCCATCAACAGAGCAAGGAATAGGACAACTAATTGCATTGGAAAAATTCACTCCCTATGACATTCTCTAATTCAATAACAACAGAGATAAAGTTGAAATAATTTCCACAAACGCCAACAACTAACAACCATCAACAGAGCAAGGAATGGGACAACTAATTGCATTGGAAAAATTCACTCCCTATGACATTCTCTAATTCAATAACAATAGAGATAAAGCTAAAATAATTTCCTGCAATACCAATGAAGCCCTCCAAATAAATTGTTTTCCTTGCATATATGATAAAACTACTAACCTTATCTTCGAATTCAACTTTTCACTGAGAAAGATTGAGGCATTTGATTGAAAGAGAATATCCACCCTTTACAAATTCCAACTCACATAATAAGAAGACCACCTGATTTTCCATAGGCTTCCACAAACGACCAGCCAATTTCGTTGGAACTCCATAAGGATTTAAAGAGTCTCAAATCAATTGCTGCTTGTTTAGTCTCAAGAATTAGAACTAAATCAAGGCAAATATTCTATGGGAATTTCTTTAAAGACACCCTTTTAGACTTATCACCGAGACCCCTAGTATTCCACGAAACAATCTTCATATTTGATTAAAAAAGGATCAAACAGTCACTTTAGAAAACCGGGGCGAAATTTTGCACAACTGAAATCCACAAATATCAACTAGCGAAGAGAATTGGTTTGGAATTTGAGAAGGTGATAATAAAGACTCATGAATAATTGAATCTTGAAAGCCTAAACCATCAACATTCTCAGAAAAAATAGATTTCAAAGACTCACCAATTTGATATTCTGAAAAGTGTTCCACGCTATCCTCTTTATCTAACTACTGATCAGAATCTTCACTTCCAACACTAACCATAGACTCATTGTCTGAATCCACCGGAGAATGAATACTATGATTGAAGGAACTACCAATACCTCTAACGAAAACATCACTCCCCCCTGGAATTTCAATAGAAGATTCCTTAAATTTCTTGGCCTGAAACAACCCATTTCCAGCATTGTCATTAAAAGATCCCGAAGCCTTTTTCACAACAATTAAATGAGTACATTCAGACTCCAAATGATCCGCATTAATGTTGGACTTAACAGCCAATGAAGGAGAAGATTTTTTCCGAGAATATGTATTTAATGCTACCTGCTGGACAACATTATTTAAATTACAATTAACGACATTAAAATCCTTAGAAGGAGGTTCAGAAACCTGAGACGACTGGACTTCTTCTTGTGGGCTAAGATCATTAAACACATTGACAACTTTAGATGGAGAGAGAGCAAAAACCGGCTCATTAATGCTGGCATTAAAACCTTTACATCCAACATAATTAATGTCCTTATCATGCTATGAAACACCTTTTGGAGAACCCAACTCCTCATTAAAATGGTCTTTCTCACTTGAAATTTGTTGTAAATCTTTATTCAACTTAAAACCACTGTCATTAATCATCTTGGGAGGAGGATCATTACAACCAGCACAATCAATTCGTTCATCATGCACCAAGCCAACCTTTGAGTGAACCAACTCCCTATTAAATTCCTCCTAATAACGATACAACTCACCAAGGCAATCAGTTCGTTCTCCTTCATTTATTGCTTCATAAATATCTGAAACAATGGCATTAATAACCCTACCGTTGGCATTAAACTCATTTTCTTGTATTGAAGCACTTTTCTTCTTTGAAAAATCAACCATCCCAATTAAATTGTTGTTAACGTCTTCATTTAACGCTTCCTTGGAACATGAAACCAAGTCATTAAAAGCATTATCTTGTAATAACTCAGCCTTTTCCCTAGATAACTGAACCAACATTTCTAAATTAGAAACTCCTTCATTTAATATTTCCATTGAATCAACCATAATGTCGTTGGGATCTTTAGAAGATGAAAAGTTTTCCTGATTTACTCGAGTTTGCAAGGCTGTAAGTTTTAATCCTTGATCATTGAAAGAATTAAAATCTTCTTGTAATGAGAAAAACCTTCATCCATCAACACCTAAGAAACCCTTTTTAAATCAATTTCATTATCAAAATCACTCAATGAAAAGTCCATAGGAATAAAACGTGAAGGATTCAAAGAAGATATATCACCAAAACGAAGAGCAAAGTTTCCGTGAATCTTGTCCGTAACCACAATTTCAGCTGGTATAAATCCACAAAAAATCATTTTCACCTCTATACGAGCTTCTGAACAATCCAAGAGATTCAATGTTTGAGAAAAAATCCAATCCCCCAAAGTCCGATGATTTAAAAAATGTGACGATTCCAAAATGGCAAAGGTAAGTTCTTCAAAGCTATCCAACCTCCATATCCTTCAATCACCTCAGGATGAAAATGCTTGTGGCACGACCAATTTTCAATTTTCAAATGAAAATCTCCAATAAGTTTCCACTTGCCATCAAACTTCTTCTCAGAAAATTTATCATTCAATTTAACCAAAGCTTTATCTGCCATAAAAGGGTTAAGTATAACTTCAGTATGAAAATACTCTTCCAAAACTTGCTTTACTTCCTTCCAAGCATTATGTGCAAACATTCTAGAAACCACACAAAATTCATCTAGGTTTAAGTCCACCACTTCTTTTTCTTTTCTAACCCAAAATGAAGACAATACTGACAACTTCTTAGAATGAGAACCAAGAAAAGATTCCCCATAATTAAACTTCACTACATCATCAAAACTTCTATCCAAATTCTCATTAGCATTAAAAACCAGCTTGGATGATTCTTCATAAATGGACTTCTTTGAAATATTCTCAACAAACTTTGTTTCCCCAAATTTCAAAAGAAAGTCTCTTATCATTTCCCAAAATGTTGACCAACCAATCTTTGCATAACCAACGGGAACTTGCACTTTTTTCTTTCCACCCGAGGGGGGGGCAAATAGAGCACTCAAGGAACCAACCTAGCTGGGAATTGAACTTTGATAACTAAATTGTTCCATTTGAATCTCTTAACTTCTTACGAAAGAATAAATGAACCGGGCATTGCAATAAATCGACTGAAGCTAACTCAAGCCAATTCAAGTGAGAACTAGAAAGATGAATCTTCTGCTTATACTTAATATCTACAATGAAAAATAAGTCATTCTCATGCCAAATACAAAAATATGAATTACGCATACAACAACTTTGGACTTCCATAATAAACCAATCCCAAAATCTGAAATCTTAATAAAAATGGAAGATAGAAGAAGGACCGAAACTAACCGGGCTTGAAGATATTAGGAGAAATGTTGGAGAATACTACCAAAGATTAGCTGGAAAATGAAGAACTTGATGGATGGTGGCTAGAAACATGATGGATGGGAGGAGAGAGGGGAGAGCATTTGGGAGGGGGGGGGGTGCTTGACTTTTCCAAGTTTTGTATATCTTCAATGATCATTTATTCATTACTAAAGTCATTGAAGAAATCATCTTGACGATCATTAAATCTAATGTAATCATGGACAGAACAACATGTTGTTGGTATATATTTTTTGTGTGTTGATTAGATATGAGACATTTGTTTAAAGAATAGGGAATGAAGCATTCAACATGTCAAAACAACGTTCAATAACATTTCACAATGAAGAATGTTGATGGTTAAACACTTCTTCCCTACATGAGGTTGATGTCTTCTTTCTCTAAAATCTTGTAAATTGTATATTTACCACGATATGATGTTAAAATTCCAAGCATATTTGCATATCCAGAATTGACTAGATAGTATTACTCTGTATAATATAACAGACATAAAAACTTATGATGAAGTCATGTTAAATTAAAATATAACAAACACATAATTATATACCTCCGTTAGGCATAAGAAATTTATTCTCAGGATGTTTGATGCATTCATCAAGTAGTATGCGATAATCGTTGGTCGATCATTTCCAATGAAACATGACATATGTGAATAATAACATATCAAATGAACAAACACAAATTATATTCCATGTCGTGTCAGTTTTTCTACCACGAAATGGTATTTATTCATTTTGGGGAATACATGTAGAAATATGCGTGTTGTCAATTACACCAATACGATCCTGAAAAATATGCATAAACAACATAAATATATTTTCAAAATTTTATGTTTGTGAAAAAAATATACAATAAAAATATTGCCTTCAAGAAAATGTAATTTTTAGGACTGGATATGATTTCTAGTGGTACAAAGTCTATGTTGAGTAGACAAAAAATTTATACTCCAATCTTACAAACCTTCTTCAAAACAAGGTTAAAAGCTCGAGAATTTTAGTTTGTCCTAAATGTTGAAACCTTTATGCCGCTATACGATTCATTTCATTATGTTATGTGATATGATCAACAAAAATAAAAAAAACAACAAATTTCCCTTGAACAGTAAGACACCTAAATGCTTTCAAATTCGTCTTGGTTTTTTGAAATCTTCACAAAATGCTATGAATGTAACTCTTTTCATCCTAAGTTAATCAAAACATCTTGTGTCATGATCATTTAATAATTCAGTCGCATAATCATTCTACATGGTTGTCAAGAAAATTGCATCTTCTGAAAGCGCAACATACAATAAATTGAAAAATATGTATACAACATCACCATCATCGTCATAATCATAATTCTCAAAGTCATTGTCTCAAATCAAATCCATCTCAATATGGCATTGAAATAATTCCATGAGGATATCCTTGGAATCAAACACGAGTAAAATATATATATATATATTAACATAAATAGATAAGAGAGAGATATAGATGGTTCACATCTAAAATATTCATTTTGTAAGCTACAAAAAACCACAAAATCAAATCACACGATTCAATGTTTAATTTTAATATATCAAAAAGTAAATGACATAAAACTATAAAAGATAATGTTATGGGCCGGAGCCGACATGAGCACTCCTCGACTAATGGCCGAGGCCGAGCAGAGGCCAAGGAGCCACGGGGTCGTGCAGAACCGAAAGCCAAGTTTGACAGGTATACACCGCAAACAACTCCACTTGAACAGGTTCTGGCTGCAATACAGGATACAAATATGTTGAAACGTCCAGAAAAATTAAGATCAGACCCAGACATAAGGAACAAGAACAAGTATTGCATGTTCCACGGAGACCACGACCATACGACCCGGGAGTGCATAAAGTTAAGGGACAAAATAGAAACCCTAATCCGAGAGGGCTACCTTAAGGAATTTGTGGGGCATGACAGGGGGAAGAGGCCAGCACAGACAGAACCAGGCAAAGGGGGCAACAACCCACCACTCGAGATACGAACCATCCTCGGAAGATTGTCAGAGAAGAGTCGAGTAGGAAGCGAAAAGCGGCGGTTCGAGAAGCACGGTTAGAGCCAGGAGAGCAAGGTATGTACTCGCTCTTACTCGATAAAAACTCGCTGAATTTAGAGTTTACAGAGAAAGAGGTCGCGAGGGTACACCATCTGCACAATGACGCGCTGGTGGTCACTCTAACGATTGCCAACGCAAAGGTTCACCGGATCCTCGTTGACGGAGGGAGTTCTAATGATGTTCTCTCAACCGTTGCGTTTGATGCAATGAAGCTAGGAAGGGATCACCTGAAGCCGAGCCTCACACCATTGGTAGGTTTCGGTGGAGAAAAGGTAAATCCACAGGGGTGCATCGAGCTACCGGTAACCTTTGGTGAAGGACAACAATCGACCACAAGGTTAGTCAATTTCTGGTGGTGGACTGCGTGCCGACGTACAATGCTATCTTGGGGCGACCAACCCTGCATGGGCTAAAAATAGTGGCTTCCACCAACCACCAAGTCCTGAAATTTTTGATTGAAGGTGTAGGGTCGGTGATGGTGAGCAGATGACATCAAGGGAATGCTACTTTATGGCGCTCAGAAACATCGACAGAAAGGTCTAAGCAAAATCAACCTCGGGAGATGGTCGAGACCGAGCATTTGAGGGATCAAGCCATTCTCTTCCAATGGAGTACTGATTTTCCTCTACTATATTTCCTGTCAGAAATTTGTTAAAACTTTAGATTTCTTTTATTTTCAGCAGCAAATTAGCAAGATGTAATCAAATCCATTTATTTGAAATAAAATGTCTTGGATTTCATTTGAAACAACTTGCACTTGAAGAGAGGCCCGAGAATTTTCTTGGCCTCCCCAAGTTTCCCCAGAAGAGTGTACGCACCCCTGGGATGAATACAACACTTGAAGTGAGGCCCGAGAATTTCCTCAGTCTCCCTAAGTTTCCCCCATAAGAGTGTACGCACCCTTGGGTGAATACAACACTTGAAGAGAGGCTCAGGAATTTCCTCGACCTCCCCAAGTTTCCTCCAGAAGAGTGTACGCACCCCTGGGATGAATACAACACTTGAAGAGAGGTTGATGCACGCCCTCAACCTCCCCAAGTCCCCAACTGAGTGCAGGTACCCTTGGGATGGAAAACAAGCAGACGGAAAATATAAAGGAGCCAGGAAAGTTTGCACATAAGCCCGACCATGGAGCATGTGAGCAGATAAATCAGGGGAGATGATCGGCCTCATGCCAAGGCCGAGGCTGACCACCTAGAGGCCAAGTCCGATAGCCAGCCACAAAAACCCAGGTACGAAGTTAATTTCTCCTTGCTAAAAAAATGCAGGTTCAAAATATTAAATACATGTTTTTGAGTTGGGGTCTGGGAATACCATGGTTATTGGTTAAAGGTCGGTAATTTTGCAAAGGGCGATAATTTTGACCTTCCTTTGTTGCTTGCTTAAGTTAGGAGGGCCCACTTTCAAGCTTTAAACTTTTTATTGTTCCTCTTAAACACTTTATAGCTTTATATACCATCGAAATTGCATGGAATGTAATAGAAAGATAGTTTAAGCATAAAATGCATGGCCTTTCATTCATGGAAGAAACATACAGGATACATAGTCAGAATAGTAGAAAGCAGGATTCATAAAAGCAGAACTAGAAAGCCATAAAATCAGTAAATCAGAAAAAACAGAGAAGCATTTAGGTCATCTAGTGGTTGTCATACCCAGAAAAGTCCATGTTCTCGCGCCCGCTCGGCGAGCCCTCCGAGGCCGGATAAGAGCCGAGATCGGCAATCATAGCCGAAATCTCGCCACGCATTATGGATTTGTCAAAGTTGGGAACGTGTTTTCACATGTGCCAAACAACCCACCTTGCACCATCTTCCCACATCTGGTTTTGGGAGAGAATGTACTCGTCCATCTTTTTGAACTCTTAGGCGAGGAACTTGGCGCCAGCTAGGTGGGCCTTAGCCTCAGCCAGCTGGACTTTGGTCTTATTCCACTCCGTCTTGTGATTTTCGAGACCAGCCTTCACCTCCTCAAGCAGACGGTTGGCTTGATTGAGACTTTCTTGGGCCTGGACCAATTCGCGGCTGGGAACGCTGTTAGCCTGAAGCTCATTTATCTTATTCGTCAGACTCATAGTCGAGATGGTGACCTTAGTGAAAACCTGCGGCAAGTAGAAGATTTACTCAGAAACATTCCCAGCCAAAGCATGATCATTAAAGCAAGAAGGGTAACCAAGTATGGCTTACCTCATGGAGCTGTCGATGGGCAGATTGGAAGCTCTCAACAGGGTTGTCATAGCCCAATTCTCATTCCGGTTTGTGGGACCGCAAACCCTCCCAACATTCGAAGTCGTGAGCAAAGCATATCTACCTGGCTATCGGAGCCAGAGTAACATTCAGAAAAAGTGCAGACAGGGAGAGAAGTCTCCCCCAGGCGGAGGAGTCGGGATAGCAGGAGGACGATTCTGGTTTGATCTCCTCAGACCAACAGTGGAAGAGTGGGTGACTGCGAACGGTGCATCAGAATCCTCCTCGGTGAGGTCAGTCACGTTTGCTCGGGAAGTCTCCGCTCCACTTTGGGTTTTCCTTGCTTTGCAGCATTCAGCATAAATCAAGCGTGGAGGCATATCTGAAATTAAAAGCAGCCATGCAAGATAAAGTTAGTATAACATCAACATGAAACCGAGTAAACCCAAATGATAGAAAGTAATGGAAACTTACTTGAAAGAGGACGAGCAAGTCTGAGGAACACGAGATTCTCTTGGTTAACCAGGTCAGGACCGAAGCGGTGACAAAGTGGAATCTGTTGTACAACGTCAGCAAACTCGCGAGCTTGAGCGGAACGACGAGCTCTCCGAGGAACTAAGCAAAAACAAATATAGAGGTGAGTTAGAGAAATCAACCAGAGCAATAAACATACAAACACTCACCATACTCTCGAAAAATTGTAGAAACAACATAATGGTTACCATTCGGGTTTTGCTCTTATCAATTCCCGCTAACAAAAAACCATCCATTCCTCCAGTTTTTCATAGATGTAGGAGTATTGACAATAACTCCATTTCTCGCGCTAATATAACAAAATAAATGTCCTAAGTTGGGACTCTGACTAATATAATGCAAAGAAAAGAAAATGTTCGGATCCATGGTCACATCAGCAGTACCGTATGTGATAAGACCAATTTATTATACACTTAGAATCTCCCCATTTGCTTATCTTTGTTGAATTCCTTGCGAAAAATGCTTTAAAATGAGTATAATATGTCTATAGGTCCTCTTTGGGGCTTTGGAAGCGATTCGAGGCTTGAACGAGCGAAACCGGAGCATAAAAAGACCATTTTGCCCCTAGAGCCATCACAACGTCGAGACGCTGTCGTATAAGGGTCGGGACGCTGCTCAAATAAGGAAAATTTTGTGGGTGCCAAGCTGAAGCTGCAGCGTCTCGACGCTGCACCCATAGCATCTCGACGCTTGGTTGATCTGAGAGATTCATTCCATATCTGAAGGCCTAGCGTCTCGACGCTAGGCAGTTTTCCAGAATTGAAATTTTCCAAATTTGGCTGAAATTTTCCATGTTTGAAGACCCAATTCAACACCATTCTACCACGAATTGGAGGCCAAGAATCCCTATAAATAGAGGCCTTTGGTGTAGGTTTAGAATCATCCCTCAACACACAATTCACTACAACATTGTAGTCCATCTCTCTCCCTTTTTTCCACCATTCTTCTTAGTTTTAGTTTTTATTGCTTTCTTTGATGTATTCCATGAAGAAGCAAGCTTGCTCTTATTCCATGAGAGGCTAAGCTCTTCACTCATGTAATCGAGTAGTCAAGAGTAAGTTCATATTCTATTAATGAAATTTCTTGTTTGAATTCTCAAAGCATGTTTATGTGATTTTAGTTCTTTTTCTATAAATTTAGTTTGTGGTAGGAAAGATCGACAACCTTGACCACACCCTCTCTAAATTTACTTGCTAAATCTTAGTAGCATATAGGTTAACGTTATGTTTATGCGCATGCGTCCCTTGAACTAAATGATTTAATTAATTGTGATTGTGGTCTGTTGCCCGTTGCATGTAAATTAACTCGGCTAGATCCCATTGCAGTTTAGGTTAATTAATCGGCCAATTAATTAGTTTAACTAGAATCAAACTTAGCGTTTGCATGTTTGTGATAGTGGATCATGATTCTCGGTTTGTTGCCGGAATACGCCGGGCTTAAATTTGTTTTGACTTATTAGTGAAATTAATGATTTAATTGAATTGAACTTACCATGACTAACCCGGTTGCATGATCTTTTTAAAGGTATTGATCTCTTTCCTAAACTCAATTCTCTTACTTTCCTCTTCCGTTATTTTCCATATTTGGTTTCTTTTCCTTGTTAACTTTCTTTCCATATATAAAACCCCAATTTTTGGTTACCTAAAACAATTAAGCAATTAAAGATTTATTTGCATAAACTCCCTGTGATCGACCCCGGCCGCTACTGCTACAAGTTAGCTTTAGAGGTTGAGGATTATAAATTTATTTGATAAGAGACCGCGACAATCTCTTCCACCAGTATGCCCACAATAAAATGCAACCAATAAGGTGACTCCACCCATTGGGTACAATCTGAGCAGGAGCTAGCTCAGTGAGCATCAGAAAGTGGTGAAGAAGTAAGGGAAGAGGGAGGCGAACCCCAAATTTGAACATGGCCCTATAAAAAGCGACTTCACCCACAGGAGGGTGGGAGAAACTTTCACTCGGATCTCGAACCCTCATATGCAAGTCGTCGGGAAAGCCATACTCGTACCGAAGGCGCTTAAGCTGAGCCTCGATCACTAAGCATGACGTAACCTTAGGATGTGCAGAAGGCTCGGTATCCTCAACTTCCTCAGCATCCTCCTCCTCCTCTGAGTAGGAAGACTCATCATAAAAACTCGAACCACTCTCAGAATAAAACTCGGTATGAACTGACTCCTCACTTGCCATGACGTGGTAAAACGATTTAAAATGGACAAAAAAAAAAAGAGGAGAAATTTGCCCAAAGTAGAGGCTACCTTAGATAGTATTTGGAGAAAAAGAGAGAAAGTTGGTGAGTGGAATGGAAAGGATGAGGGGGCTATTTATAGAACCGAAAATGGAGGGAAAACTGAATATGATTTCAAATTTTCGAATTCGAAATTCAAAAAAAAAAAAAGAACAAAAGGTGAGATGACAAGGCAAGCTAGGCCTGCCTTGGCAGGCCTAGCCTGCTCGGCCTCAGCCGCGCACCTGCTGTCCAACCGCGCCTGGCATGGCATGGTTAGTTCCCAATCGACTAGAAAGTTTCTTTTGTGAAACCTATGATTGGAACTAAGTTTCTTCTTCCCCACAAAATCACAACCACATGGTTGTGTCATTAGTTCCAAATCAAGTGGATAGTTGCTCGATGGGAAAAGACAACAAATATTTTTGCTTCTTATTCACTTTTATAGCCGGGGAAATTTTCTAATTCTAACTACTCTCCATTGGAAACCAAAAAAGGCTCATGAACTCCAATAGAGAGTGGGGGCTTAATGTTATGGGCAAAATTAGCCAATTATATTTTATGCAGGATGGCCCAAACCCATCGGGCCCGAAGACAAAAGAAGCCAAGTCAACGAGATAAAGGGCTGAAACTCCTTCCGGCCCAAAGTTACCACCCTCGGCCTCGGCCCAAGGGAGAGGCCAAGGATGAGGTCGGCCTCGGCCCATTTCCGAGGCCGACCAGGGCCAAAGGCCCGAGGATTATTTGAAGTCTGGCGGCGACGAAAACCCTAAGGGGAAATCTATAAAAAGGGAGACAGCACACGCACTCAGGTTTGCAAACATCAATCCTTTAATACATTCTACTTGTTTTCCGGCCAAGGCTAACTTAAGCATTGGAGTGTGTGTGGTCTACACCACACCGGTGTGCAGCGTTTGCTCGTCTTGCAGGTCACGTCTTTCCCGCTCTCTTACAAATTCACTGTTGATCATCACGTGGAGTGAAAGGCAAATTCCTAAGCGAAATTTGACCATCAACAGATAACAACATAATTGATTTTCAAGTTTGGATCAAAATAAAAGCACAAAGTGACATCTAAATATTACGAATGAAGTCTTTCTTCCTCGCATCAGGCACGAGATTCTCCAAGCAACATCTTCCATTGTTTTCAAAATTTTAAAACATTCCATCAACTCTTCATGAATAGCTTCTTTTGTCTTAGATGATTGACCCTCACCAACTTGACTAACAGTAGAATCAAGGGATCATTGCTTCTCTTTACATTGTCAACTTACACATCTATAAACGAAGAAATGAAACTATCAAATTTGTCTCTCTTCCTTCAAACTCATTTTCCACTTTTTTCATGGCTATTATCTTCACCAACAAAATCTGTATTGCTTCCAATATCATTTTCATCTAAAGAATCTGAATGAAGCTTTAATGATGGATAAGCATTTGCACCTATAGCAGTAGTATCTCAAAAAATTCTCATAAGCTTTGCATAATGTGGGCAACCATTTTTTTAAACTTCTTAGCTCTCTTATTCACCAATAAGAAATTATTGCACAACAATATATAAAATCAATCACAATTCAATTGATGATTAGAAATGGAAAAGAAAAGCACTTGTAGTATAATTATATCTTTAAAAGATCATTCCATTGCTCATCTTCTAGAGTGATAATGCCTAATATTGGATCCCAACTATTTCCTATCATATCATTTAATATCCTTTTTGAAGTCTTTGTAAAATTGTCTTAAGTTAAACTTATTTTTCAATTGATCATGAGTGTAAGCATATTCAATACCAGTATTTAGTTGGTTCCTCATATAATTCCAACTAATCATTTGTAAATGTTGTGGTTGGTCGAATGCCCTTTGCAACCTTTTCATTCAACAAATCAACAAATAAAGCCTCATTTTTTTCTGGCCATGGTCCCTCACTTTTCAATTCATCAATTTCAACAACAACCTCATCATCAAAGCTTTTCTGACGTTTTTTTGTGACATCTAGAATGTAAACAAAAATCTAAGTCTAATCACATACAAAAAATCCAAAGTTTAAGCTAGAAGCAACAACAACATTGAAAGAGAAATAAAATAATAAAATGTATCATTTTTTTTTTCAATTGAGTGAGTGAAGAGAATACATTTTAAAGTAATTTTTTTACTCATCCAAACATACTCTCCCATAGACCGATTACCAAATATGTTAGCTTTAGGACTTCAATTAAACCAAATATGATGATAAAAAAATCCAATTGTTGTACTAATATTTTCAGTGTTTCAAAGTATTTATCTTGTGGAGCTCAGAAAGACAATTCCAACGCAACTTGAATTGCTCGAATTGGAGTTCAAACGAGAAAGTTACAAGCAAAAGAAGATTGGAAGGAAAATCCTATGTGCTAGTGACACGTGGCATCCAACGTGAATTCCAACTGTCAAAATTTGATGACATGACAGCTGACGTAGTGGATGACATGGCCCCCAACAACTAACTTTTTGTTGATGTGGCGATGATGTGGCACGTGACATGACAGATGACGTGGTAATCGTGGACGAATATGAGTTCGACACATGGCAAGTTTATGAAACAAAAAAAGAAGGAAAAACGAACATTTGACATGCGACACTCTGTGATGGCGACATGTGGCAAATTGTGGAATTTTCTGAAATGTATTGTGTATTTATTTATGAAAGAAGGAAAATAAATCAAAATTTCAGCTACAGGTCTTCTTCACGCAGAATGTAGACATTGTATTTGGTCTAGCTTGATTTTGTTAATTTGTATTATGTTTTTTCTTTATTATTATTATTATTAAGTATTATGTAAAAAGGAAAAAAGAAAATGTAAAAAAAAATCATTTAAATAGGAAAAAGGAAAAACATAATATGTTTTAATATGTTTTTATTTAAAAAAATTAAAAAATATATTTTTTATATTAAAATAATAGTGTCGTCAGCAACCGTTAGTATTTAACAGAAAATAGACGGCAGGGACCAAAGTGCTACTTATCTCAAACCTCAGGGGTATTTTTGTTGAGTTTGAAAACTCAGGGACCAAAGTGTCACTTAACTCAAACCTCAGGGACCAAAAGTGTATTTTTTGCTAAAAAATATATCGGGTTGTTACATGGGAATATGTCTTGGCAGTGTAATTTTTGTCAAGAAAATACGAAAGGTTCTTATACAAGAGTTAGGACTCACTTATTGAAATTAGGTGGTTATGGACTTGGAGCATGTCGAAAGGTCACCCCCAAAGATGTTACTGAAATGCAAAAGTTGGAAGACGAGGCAAAAATTTGAATCCAAAAGAATGCTCCTAAACAAGTTCCTTTACCATTGATAACTCTCCAAAAGGGAGTTATTTGTGTCTTATTCTATGATGATTTATTTGTTATATGTGCCAAATGGGTGTGTTATTAGATGAATATAATATGTTTTATCCTAATTATAATAATTGATGCTTTGGAAGTTCTTTTGTAGAAAAATTAATGATTGAATTGAGGGAGCAAAATCCTGCAGGGATAAAAGCCATTGCGCAGCGGAAATGGTCAGAACCTTGACTCAGTTTTTAATTCGGATTAAAATATCGACACGTTGTAAAATAAATCACAGCAGAAAAACTAAATTTAATCTACTGAATTGGTTATAAATCACATGCTGATTATAAAACTAAGAACCTTAGATCTAATCTACAAGAAGATCCTAATTATCTAAGGATAAGAACAACTTACTACCGTGGATGATTTTGATTGAATTTTGCCAAATTCCCATGATTTTTCCACCAGAAACAACACCAAGAGCACTAATTTGCTTACTGGAAAAATCTTGCGAACACCAAAAAGTTGCACCGGTATCTTCTTGAAGGATTTTGCGTTGGGGCTAGTGGGAGCAAGATTTCTAAGGGTTGATCGGTGAGAATTTTAGTCTCTGTGTTCTTTTTGTCAAAGAAAATGCAGGAGCATCGAGAGAGAGAGAATGCACGTGACAGGTCAAGGATTGAGTGCAACCAAGTGAATGATCGTGATTAAACTGAGGAAGTGGTTATTCAACGGATGCAAACTTCCACTCCCTAAAAATGCTCCCTTTCACGCGTAAACCCTAGGTTAGTGGATGAATAATTCCATCAGTTATTTTAACTGATGGAAGAATTAAATTAAATTAATTTAATAATAATATTAAATTAATTAAATTAATTTAATTAACACTAGTCAACTAACACGTGCAATGCACGTGGAATTTTATAATCTTGAATTAAAATGAGAGGAAATAGTAGTTTGTTTAGCATATGTAATGCAATAAACAAATACCATATAATTTTTGTTTTAATTACCATAAACTTTTAAAAGTTAGTGAAAAAAATAAAGAATTTCTTATTATATAGCATGTAAATAGACATAATAGTAGCACACACGTGCATTGCATTTTTTTTTTAATTTAAACTTTGATGGTATGTTTAATAATTACCTTATAAAAAAAATAATAAAACAATACGAAATTATACTAACAATTAATTTTTAAAAGGTCAAGTAGTTTTTAAAATCAAGTAACTTATAAGCAAAAGAATAAGGATTACAGATCTACTTTAAAAAAACTTTCCACTAAAACCAATTACATAAATTTAAATATAAATATTAAAAGTTCTTGTATTTGTGATTAATGAACAAAAAAAATAATCTATTCAATTAGAAAATTGAGGGTGTGTTCGATTATTTTGGTGTTTGAAAATTTTAATTTCATTTATAATTATGCATGCATTTATTAATTAATAAGTTTTTTTTTAAGGAATAACTTAATAATTTTTAGGTTACTGGGTTTATTTTTATTTTATTATTATCATTTTTAGACTTCTAAGTTTCCCAACCTAAAATGTATTTATTAGTTTGTATATTAAATTAAATAGATTAAATTACAAATTTGGTCATACATTTAGACAATTTTATTTTGGTCATTGTGGTTTTAAAAGTTTCAATTTAGTCCCGATAGTTTGAGGATAGCTTCAATTTTCTTCCTATGGTTTGGATTTAGTTTCAATTTGTCCAAGTCATCCCTAACTTTTTTTTTTTTTAGTACATCAACATTTTGGGGTGGGGGGATTCGAACCTCTGACCTCATGGTCGAGGGTACATTTACCGTTGAGCTAAGCTCGCTTTGGCCAAGTCATCCCTAAATTGTATTTTACCAACTTGAAAGTCCACATTTTTTCTTTTTATTTTTACCTAGCCCTAAACTCCAAGTTAGTCAACTCAACACAATTACTTAGATAGAAACTTGATACATAAAAAAAAAAATGGCAATATATGATAACGACAAAGAAAACTACAATAATGTAATAATCAAAATAGAAATATGTTCATAAATAAAATAAGAGATTTTTGTACGGATGACCCTCTAAAATAGACGGAAATGATAAATGTCCTAGCTTTTCATTTCAAGGATATATGTCATTTTGCTTGGGTCAGCATCTTAGTAAAATTACCATTTTACTCTCTACTCTAACCCCGCTCACTTCCGTTTCTCTCGCTCTCTCTCCAACCCCTCGCTTCTCGCTCTCTCACCGATCTCTCACTCTCTCCCCAATTTCTCTCTTCAATCTCTTGTTTTCTCTAATCTCTCTCTCTCCCCAATTTCTCCTTCAAATCTCTTTCTCTCTCTAATTTCTCTCTCCAATATCTTGCTCTTTCTCCATTCTCGTTCTCGCTCTTAAATGCCTTAAATGCACGTTTTCATCTACAGTAAAATGGTAATTTTGCTAGGATGATGACGTAAGCAAAAGAGCATATATCTTTTAATTGAAAACGTATCACATTTTTTCATTTTGGCCTCTCCAAATGGGTCATCCACACAAAGGTTTCATAAAAAATAAACAACTCATGTTCTAGTACTAAAAAAACATAAACTCCACTGTTCAAAACTGTTAGAAAATCATTTATGTTATAAGCATTCTAAATTCAAAATGCAACAAACAAAAGTAATATCTGAAAGCATTGAAATTCGATACTATAATTTAAAACAACTAATTTTATTGGGAATATAACTAAATTCTATTAAATACAAAATTTAACAGGCTGAGATCCTGAAAACGTGTAATGAAATCTTTAAAAAAATTATATTTACTTAAAGGAATTTATGATTTATCCAAAATTGTATTTACTTGAAGGAATTGTCTCGGATGTAAATAACATTTGATGACGTTAGAAAAATAAAGAAGGATAGATAACAATACGACTTATTCATCAACCAAAAAAAAAAAATTATGAATTCTCAAGGTTTAACTGTGACATAGTCAATAGTGTTTCCCTCACGAATAACACAAACTTATAATTTTCCCTTTTCTTGAAAAGTCTTGATTTCTCGTATAAAAGTAGAAATTTTCCTATAGTTTGACATTTTGTTAATTATATATTTTCTTTTAATACGTAGATCACACCTATACATGAATGAATGCAACAATTCAATGTGTAACCATCTGATCCATATGAACAGTCGCATCTCGTCGACGTCAATCTTTACATGAATAGTTGCATCCCGTCGACATCAATTGCACCTATTGGACTCAACAGACACTTACACTCGAAGAGTCGTGTTCCATCAGCAAAGGGTAAAATAGGAATTTATTTAAAAAGTAAGGGCAAAAGAGGAAACAAAAGATTCTCCCCTCTTAGCCCCATTTATATATAGTATAGATTTAATTTAATATTTATATAAACCATTTTATAATAAATCCACATAACCTATTGTTTCAATAAAATAAAATAAAATAAAATAAAATTAAAATAAATTAAAATAATACAAATTAATTAATTCACTAATTAATTAATCTTATAATTAAACATCACATATTTAATTATATTTCTCTCAAATAAACTATAGTATTAATGTACATCTAATGTGCATTAATTATAACCTATAGTTTTTAATATGAATCAAATTCACATTTTAATTTAATATTCGAACCCCTTTGAATATTCAATTTTCCCTTAGAAATTTACCTCAACGTCTTAATTGAGCTATCAGTGGGACCTAATGGACCTACAAATCAGAAGCTCCAACGATATGAGATTAGTTGGCTAAACTCATTAACCAAGTTAATCAATATTCGTTAACTGTGATTCACTCCACTATAGAACCACAGTTGTACTCTTCTCACTGCAGATATATTTCTGTGTCCACGGATATCGACCATCAACAGCAAGTTAGCCCTTCACGTGTGTTCGAACCCCAGCTAGGTCAAATTACTGTTTTACCCCTGGCTACTTCTTTATCCTTAAGTACTTGTGCTCCTCTAATGAACAACTTGTTTGAGGTCCAACCATCAAACAGAAGTCCCTCTCGTGCCATAGAGAGGGTAGGGCCCATTGTTCAAGACCCGAAGACACCACTTAAGGGAACACACCTCTACTTACCCTAATGTCGGGAATGAGTGAATTCCATCTTGTGTGACTATGTTCCCAGCTCCCCACTCGGCCTTGTCCCCAAAATGGTAGGCTTATTGAGTCGACATGTCGACCACTCTCACCCGTACAAATCAAAGGACAATCCCTCATGGACAGGAGTCCATAATCCACTCAAGATTAAGGCCAAGTTGCTTAGGTCATCCTATTGAAATAGAAACCGAGCTAACTAACGGTGTTAGAGTTAGTGGTTAACTATTTAGCGGTTCGGTCTTTGTGCAAACTCATTGCACAGGATACCCGCACTCGCATGTCAACTACATGAACGCGTTGGATCATTGCGTTTGTATCAAAATACAAAGCGGGTCGTATCCATAGTGTCACCAAGATAAGGTACCCAGCCTTATCCCTATACTACAGACCCTTTAGGCTAAAACTTGAAGATCGATCCCTGTATTTCCCTACATACTAGTTCAAGCTTCATTCTACTAGCCTAGGATGTTTAGTTTATTGGATTAGGGTTAATAAGACAAGATATAATACAAATATGAATAATACATCACTTTTATAAAATGTTCGGTCAAAATTACATTTACTATCTACGAGTTTTAGGGCATAAAACCCAACAAATCCATGATCCAACTGTTGGGTTTTATGCCCTAAAACTCGTAGATAGTGAATGTAAACAAATTGTATACTTGTTTCAATAAAGTGTAATTGAGTTTCTACAATAAAGTGTTATTGTTAAATATTGCACAATTTGACCCAAATCCAATAAACTAAGATCCAAGGTTGTTTACATGTGACTTGAACCAGTATGTGGGGACATACGGGGATTGGTGTTCAAGTAACAACCTAAAAGGTCTATAGTACAAGGATAAAGCTGGGTACCTTATCCTGGTAACACTATGTGATACGGCCCGCTTTGTATTCGATACAGACGTATTAATCCAAGGCGTCCATGTAGGAGACATGCTAGCGGGGGTATCCCATGCAATGAGTTTGCATAAGACCGGACCACGAAATAGTAAACCACTAGATGTAACACCGTTAACTAGTTAGGTTACTGTTTCAATACGATGACCTAGGTAACTCAGTCTTAATCCTGAGTGTGTCATGAACTCCTTCTCATGAGGGATTGTCCTTTGATTAGCATGAGTGAGAGTGGTCAATACGTTGACTCAACATGCCTTCCTTTTTGGGGACAAGACCGAGTGGGAGGCTGGGGACATGACAACACAAGAAAGAATTCACTCCTTCCCACATCTAGGAGAAGTAGATGGGTATTCTCTTAAGTGGTGACTCCGAGACTTGAACAAAGGGATCCCGCCCTCTCACTGGTCCGAGAGGGACTTTCTGTTTAATGGTTGGACCATAAACAAGTTGTTCATTAGAGGAGCGCTGGTACTTAAGGAGACAGATGTAACACAAGGGTAAAACGGTAATTTGACCCAGCTGTGATTACGAACACTCGTGAAGGATTGACTTACCGGTATAGGTCTATATCCGTGGACACAGAAATGTTCTACAGTGAGAAGAGTTCAGTTGTGGGTCTTTAGTGGAATGACCCACAGTTAATGAATATTGGTTAACCTGATTAATGAGTTTAATCTATTAACCTCATATCATTGGAGCTTCTGATCTGTAGGTCCATTAGGTCACCCTACTAGCTCGAAAAGAGTAATTAGGAACAAATATATCTTGAGAGAATTTGAATAGTTCAAATTCATATTGGGAATTAAGTTTATTGTATGAGATACAAATTAATATAATGTATAGTGATGCATTAAAATATAAAGTCTAATTTGAGATTAAACTTTATTATATTGAGAGATTGATATATTTGAAAGAGTTCAAATATATGTCTAATTAAATATAGGGTATTTAATTAGAAGATGAATTAATTAATTATGAATTAATTAATTATTCAATTTAGTTTAAATTAAATGAGATTTAATTAAACTATAATCTATGAGAGAAATAAATATATTTGGCAAAATTTTGCCACTGCAAAAAAATTGCCACTGCAAAATAATATATTTGGCAAAATTTGTTGATCTGTCGAAGATGGAGACACTGGATCAATAATTTTATTTGTTGAAGGAGAAATTTCGGCCAATCACAAATTGGCACGCCCAGTGGGACCATCTCTACCTCTCATCTCTCTCTCTTATCTCAAAACATAAAAGTAAATATGTCATTCAAGAGTTCTTCGGTGGCCACTGTCGAGATCAAGTCTTACATGAGTTCAACTGCCCATTGTTGCTTCAATGAACTGAGGTTGCAAGAAGATAAAGCTTCTATCATTGCAAGCAAAGAAACAACCTTGCAGGGGGCATATACCAATGACAAGTTTCTTGTGAAGTATAACCCTCTGTTTGAACCTGATTCTGACGTAGTGACTGTCATGATGACTGAAACAAGAACTATGGAAGAAAGAATGACTGAGATGCAAGAACACATCAACAACTTGATGAAGGCGATTGAAGAAAAAGATTCTCAAATTGAGCAACTAAAGAGCCAAATTGAGAACCAACATATCGCCGAATCAAGTCAAACCCAAGTCGTAAAAAATCACGACAAAGGAAAGTCTATAGTGCAAGATGATCATCCACAATGTTCTATTTCGGTCGCTTCACTATCCATCCAACAACTCCAAGATATGATCACAAACTGTATCAGAGCTCAGTACGGTGGACCTACTCAAGATTCCCTCTTGTACTCCAAACCTTATACTAAGAGGATTGATAACTTGAGAACGCCAATCGGGTATCAGCCACCAAAATTTCAGCAGTTTGATGGAAAAGGCAATCCTAAACAACATATTATCCACTTCGTTGAGACATGCGAGAACGCTGGTACTCAAGGGGACCTACTAGTCAAGCAGTTCGTTCGAACACTTAAAGGAAATGCTTTTGACTGGTACACTGATCTAGAACCTGAGTCATTAGACAGTAGGGAGGAACTCGAAAGAGAGTTTTTGAATCGCTTCTACAGCACTAGAAGAACCGTTAGCATGTTCGAGCTCACCAACACTAAACAACGAAAAGGTGAACTCGTTGTTAACTATATAAACCGCTGGAGAGCCATGAGTCTAGATTGCAAAGATCGTCTCACTGAACTCTCTTCCGTCGAGATGTGCATTCAAGGCATGCACTGGGAACTCCTCTACATCCTTAAAGGTATAAAGCCTCGCACCTTTGAGGAACTAGCAACTCGCGCCCACGATATGGAGCTAAGTATTGCTAGTCGAAAAAACCAAGACCTTCTCCTCCCTAACATGAGAAAAGAAGGAAGGAATGACGAAGAGACTATAGAAGAATCTATGGTTGTCAACACAACCCTTCCCAAGTTGTCTTTGAAAGAAAAGCGACAAACGAATGGAACGCATCACTTATCTTTAAAGGAAAGACAGAAGAAAATCTATCCTTTCCCTGATGACGACATCCCTGATATTTTGGAACAACTACTGGAAGCGCAACTGATAGAGCTTCCTAAGTGTAAACGACCAGAAGAGATGGAGAAAGTCGATGATCCCAAGTATTGCAAGTATCATCGAGTTATTGGCCATCCAGTGGAAAGATGTTTCGTCCTAAAGGACTTAATTTTAAAGCTGGCTAAGGAAGGCAAAATTGAGCTCGACCTTGATGAAGTAGCCCAATCAAATCTTGCTACAATCAAAGGAAAGAGCAAACATCAAAGAAAGAAGGATCTTAAGAAACTTCAACCCAAGAGGAAGAGAAGTAAAAAGTTTTCTCAACCTCAACAACTGGTGATGTTGAATAAATCATTCTCCAAAAATTTCCACAAAAAGGAAAAAAAGAACTTTGCGACTTCCTACTGCATCAACGTAGAAGAAGTTGACAATTCTAAGAAGAGTGAACAAAGGACTTCCGTCTTTGATCGCATCAAGCCTCCAACTACTCGTCCTTCGGTATTCCATAGAATGAGTATGGCCGCGACAGAGGAAGAAAATCAATGTTCGATGTCCACCTCCACTCAACCTTCAGCTTTCCAAAGGCTAAGTGTCTCCACATCGAAGAAAAATCGATCTTCAACATCTGTCTTTGATCGCCTCAAAGTAACAAACGATCAACCTAAAAGAAAGATGAACAACTTGGAGTTGAAACTTTTTGATGAAGTAAACAGTGACGAGAAACTTCATAGTAGCATCCCGTCACGTATGAAGAGGAAGTTTTCTGTTCTCATAAATACGGAAGGTTCCTTGAAGGTGAAGCCAAATCTCATTATCTTGACCAATCCTGTAAATGAAGGATTTGATCAAGACCATGACAAAGATAAGAGCTTTTAAATGTAAAAGCTCCTTATCGCAAGAGCCTAAACTGCATGATGCTCCTAGCCCACACGAGCTTAAAAGGTGAGAGCAAAAAAAAAAAAAAAAAATTCTTGAACTACGTTATGACTTGATCCCTATTCCATAAGGGTACGTAGGCAGCTTAAAGAAAACTTTAAGTTCAGTCTTTATAAACAAAAAAAAAAAGGTTTTTCGCTGTAGTTCCTTCTCTCCAAGTTCGAGGGTCCTTACATTGTACGCTATTGCGTTGTTCCTTCTCCAAGTTCGAGGGTTCTCAGTTGTACGACTGCTACGTTGTTCCTCCTCCAAGTGTGAAGGATCTTATGTGGTGTGTTGTTGCATTGTTCCCTCTTCTCTCAAGTTCGATGGTTCTCACGCAGCTTTGCTGGAGTTTCTTCTCCCCAAGTTCGAACGTTCTCACGCGCTCCGTTGCAGTTCCTTCTTTTCAAGGTCGAATGTTCTCACTCGCTGCGTTGCAGTTCTTTCTCCCCAAGTTCGAAGGTTCACGCACTTCGCTGCAGTTCCTTCTCCCAAATTCGAAGGTTCTCACGCGCTTCGCTCTGCAATTCCTTCCCCCAAGTTCGAAGGTTCTCACGCGCTTCGCTGTAGTTCCTTCCCCCCAAGTTCGAAGGTTTTTACGCGCTTTGCTGCAGTTCCTTCCTCACAGTTCAAAGGTTCTCACGCACTTCGCTGCAGTTCCTTCCCCCCAAGTTCGAAGGTTCTCACGTCGCTTCGCTGCAGTTCCTTCCTCCAAGTTCGAAGGTTCTCACGTCGCTTCGTTGCAGTTCCTTCCTCACAGTTCAAAGGTTCTCATGCGCTTCGTTGCTACCTTCCTCCAAGTTCGAAGGTTCTCTCACGCGCTGCTGCAGCTCCTTCCTCCAAGTTCGAAGGTTCTCACGCGCTTCGCTGCAATTCCTTCCTCCAAGTTCGAAGGTTCTCACTCGCTTCGCTGCACTTCCTTCCTCCAAATTCGAAGGTTTCGAAGGTTCTCAAGCGCTGTGATTCGTTGCAGTTCCTTCCTCCAAGTTCGAAGGTTCTCATGCGCTTCGTTGCTCCTTCCTCCAAGTTCGAAGGTTCTCTCACGCGCTGCTGCAGCTCCTTCCTCCAAGTTCGAAGGTTCCCTCACGCGCTTCGCTCGCTCCTTCTCCAAGTTCGAAGGCGCCTCTCTCCACTGTTCCTTCCTCTAAGTTCGAAGGTTCTCATGCGCTTCGTTGCTACCTTCCTCCAAGTTCGAAGGTTCTCTCACGCGCTGCTGCAGCTCCTTCCTCCAAGTTCGAAGGTTCTCACGCGCTTCGCTGCAATTCCTTCCTCCAAGTTCGAAGGTTCTCACTCGCTTCGCTGCAGTTCCTTCCTCCAAATTCGAAGGTTTCGAAGGTTCTCAAGCGCTGTGATTCGTTGCAGTTCCTTCCTCCAAGTTCGAAGGTTCTCATGCGCTTCGTTGCTCCTTCCTCCAAGTTCGAAGGTTCTCTCACGCGCTGCTGCAGCTCCTTCCTTAAGTTCGAAGGTTCCCTCACGCGCTTCGCTCGCTCCTTCTCCAAGTTCGAAGGCGCCTCTCTCCATTGTTCCTTCCTCCAAGTTCGAAGGTTCTCATGCGCTTCGTTGCTACATTCCTCCAAGTTCGAAGGTTCTCTCACGCGCTGCTGCAGCTCCTTCCTCCAAGTTCGAAGGTTCTCACGCGCTTCGCTGCAATTCCTTCCTCCAAGTTCGAAAGTTCTCACTCGCTTCGCTGCAGTTCCTTCCTCCAAATTCGAAGGTTTCGAAGGTTCTCAAGCGCTGTGATTCGTTGCAGTTCCTTCCTCCAAGTTCGAAGGTTCTCATGCGCTTCGTTGCTCCTTCCTCCAAGTTCGAAGGTTCTCTCACGCGCTGCTGCAGCTCCTTCCTCCAAGTTCGAAGGTTCCCTCACGCGCTTCGCTCGCTCCTTCTCCAAGTTCGAAGGCGCCTCTCTCCACTGTTCCTTCCTCCAAGTTCGAAGGTTCTCATGCGCTTCGTTGCTACCTTCCTCCAAGTTCGAAGGTTCTCTCACGCGCTGCTGCAGCTCCTTCCTCCAAGTTCGAAGGTTCCCTCACGCGCTTCGCTCGCTCCTTCTCCAAGTTCGAAGGCGCCTCTCTCCACTGTTCCTTCCTCCAAGTTCGAAGGTTCTCATGCGCTTCGTTGCTACCTTCCTCCAAGTTTGAAGGTTCTCTCACGCACTGATGCAGCTCCTTCCTCCAAGTTCGAAGGTTCCCTCACGCGCTTCGCTCGCTCCTTCTCCAAGTTCGAAGGCGCCTCTCTCTACTGTTCCTTCCTCCAAGTTCGAAGGTCCTCATGCGCTTCGTTGCTACCTTCGTCCAAGTTCGAAGGTTCTCTCACGCGCTGCTGCAGCTCCTTCCTCCAAGTTCGAAGGTTCCCTCACGCGCTTCGCTCGCTCCTTCTCCAAGTTCGAAGGCGCTTCTCTCCACTACTCCTTCTCCAAGTTCGAAGGCGTTTCTCTCCGCTGCTCCTTCTCCAAGTTCGAAGGCGCTTCTCTCCACTGCTCCTTCTCCAAGTTCGAAGGCGCTTCTCTTTACTGCTCCTTCTCCAAGTTCGAAGGTGCTTCTCTCCACCCATCTTTTTGAAGGTTCGCCACTGAGGTTCTCCTTCTCCAAGTTCGAAGGTTCACCGTTGCTCCTTTTCAAATGTTTGGCGGCGGTTGACGTCCTCGTTCCGCTTCATCTTCAAATGTTGGCAGTTGACGGCGTTCGCTTCGCTTCATCTACAAAAATTGACTGTTGATAACTTCACTTCATATTCAAAAGTTGACGGTTGAAGTCTTCGTTACATCTGCAAAGATGAACAACTTTAGTGTTGCCTTTATCTTGAAAGTGTCCAGACTGGAAGATGCATCTTAGCTGCAAGTTAAAAAAATGCTTGATATCAAACCACAAAAAAAAAAAAAAGAAAGAAAGACAATAAAAGTGTTGTTAAAAAAACAGTGACCACCCGTGCAGGAAACTACAGTCATCAAAGTGACTGGTCTAGACAGGTGGTGAAATCACTGCAAGTGAAAAGCTGATGACGACCGTGGTAACCAACTCTATAAGACACTATAGTCATCAAAACGACTGGTCTAGCAGGAGTGCATGAAGGCGAATCTGGTGACTACCCCTGCAGGTTACTCAGATCACCCAATAAAATGGGGACTGGGTCTAGCAGGAGTGCATCGCTGTAGGCGAATCTGGTGACTACCCCTGCAGGTTACTCAGATCACCCAATAAAATGGGGACTGGGTCTAGCAGGAGCGCATGAAGGCGAATCTGGTGACTACCCCTGCAGGTTACTCAGATCACCCGATAAAATGGGGACTGGGTCTAGCAGGAGTGCATCGTTGTAGGCGAATCTGGTGACTACCCCTGCAGGTTACTCAGATCACCCAATAAAATGGGGATTGGGTCTTGCAGGAGCGCATGAAGGCGAATCTGGTGACTACCCCTGCAGGTTACTCAGATCACCCAATAAAATGGGGACTGGGTCTAGCAGGAGTGCATCGCTGTAGGCGAATCTGGTGACTACCCCTGCAGGTTACTCAGATCACCCAATAAAATGGGGATTGGGTCTAGCAGGAGCGCATGAAGGCGAATTTTGATTTTCCTTGTTTGGCAGCAAACTTTGATTTCAAGTTTGGGCAAATTTTGGTTTATACCCAAATTTTGATTTGAGGTAAAGTCCTACCCAATTTTAACTTGCATATGGAATATATCTTGAGGTTTGGACTCTGGTCCATTTGGGATAGAATTTGGATTATGGCCAAAATTTAATTTGAGGTAAAATTTTACCAAATTCAAATTTGCATTTGGAATAGAATTTGATGTTTGAATCTCAAATTTTGATTTGGAAGAAAAATTTGGAGTATGCCAAATAAAATTATTTAGATAAAATTTGAATTCCCAAATTGATTTGAATTGAAATAATCTTTTAGGAATTTTAATTTAATTAAGTTGGTTCAGATAAAGATAAATTTCTTCTCTTTTTTTTTTTTTTAAATTTTCGTTTTTTTTTTTTTTTTTTTTTTTTTTTTTTGATCTGCATATATATTCCATGTATGTCCTTATTGGATGTCGCTCATATGAATTGCTTTGATTGTACTATAGAGCTTTTGGCTTCCATTTTTTTCTTTGCAATTTGAAACCAGATTCGCCTTCATGCGCTCCTGCTAGACCCAATCCCCATTTTATTGGGTGATCTGAGTAACCTGCAGGGGTAGTCACCAGATTCGCCTACAACGATGCACTCCTGCTAGACCCAGTCCCCATTTTATCGGGTGATCTGAGTAACCTGCAGGGGTAGTCACCAGATTCGCCTTCATGCGCTCCTGCTAGACCCAGTCCCCATTTTATTGGGTGATCTGAGTAACCTGCAGGGGTAGTCACCAGATTCGCCTACAACGATGCACTCCTGCTAGACCCAGTCCCCATTTTATCGGGTGATCTGAGTAACCTGCAGGGGTAGTCACCAGATTCGCCTTCATGCACTCCTGCTAGACCCAGTCCCCATTTTATTGGGTGATCTGAGTAACCTGCAGGGGTAGTCACCAGATTCGCCTACAACGATGCACTCTTGCTAGACCCAGTCCCCATTTTATTGGGTGATCTGAGTAACCTGCAGGGGTAGTCACCAGATTCGCCTTCATGCACTCCTGCTAGACCAGTCGTTTTGATGACTATAGTGTCTTATAGAGTTGGTTACCACGGTCGTCATCAGCTTTTCACTTGCAGTGATTTCACCACCTGTCTAGACCAGTCACTTTGATGACTGTAGTTTCCTGCAGGGGTGGTCACCGTTTTTTTAACAACACTTTTATTGTCTTTCTTTCTTTTTTTTTTTGTGGTTTGATATCAAGCATTTTTTTAACTTGCAGCTAAGATGCATCTTCCAGTCTGGACACTTTCAAGATAAAGGCAACACTAAAGTTGTTCATCTTTGCAGATGTAACGAAGACTTCAACCGTCAACTTTTGAATATGAAGTGAAGTTATCAACAGTCAATTTTTGTAGATGAAGCGAAGCGAACGCCGTCAACTGCCAACATTTGAAGATGAAGTGGAACGAGGACGTCAACCGCCGCCAAACATTTGAAAAGGAGCAACGGTGAACCTTCGAACTTGGAGAAGGAGAACCTCAGTGGCGAACCTTCAAAAAGAGGGGTGGAGAGAAGCACCTTCGAACTTGGAGAAGGAGCAGTAGAGAGAAGCGCCTTCGAACTTGGAGAAGGAGCAGTGGAGAGAAGCGCCTTCGAACTTGGAGAAGGAGCGAGCGAAGGGCGTGAGGGAACCTTCGAACTTGGAGGAAGGAGCTGCAGCAGCGCGTGAGAGAACCTTCGAACTTGGAGGAAGGTAGCAACGAAGCGCATGAGGACCTTCGAACTTGGAGGAAGGTAGCAACGAAG
The DNA here is from genome assembly GCA_036850905.1 of Luffa acutangula. Lineage (NCBI taxonomy): Eukaryota > Viridiplantae > Streptophyta > Magnoliopsida > Cucurbitales > Cucurbitaceae > Luffa > Luffa acutangula. The sequence goes on along the minus strand of CM072089.1, from coordinate 23,614,941 downwards.
CGCATGAGAACCTTCGAACTTTGAGGAAGGAACAGTGGAGAGAGGCGCCTTCGAACTTGGAGAAGGAGCGAGCGAAGCGCGTGAGGGAACCTTCGAACTTGGAGGAAGGAGCTGCAGCAGCGCGTGAGAGAACCTTCGAACTTGGAGGAAGGAGCAACGAAGCGCATGAGAACCTTCGAACTTGGAGGAAGGAACTGCAACGAATCACAGCGCTTGAGAACCTTCGAAACCTTCGAATTTGGAGGAAGGAACTGCAGCGAAGCGAGTGAGAACCTTCGAACTTGGAGGAAGGAATTGCAGCGAAGCGCGTGAGAACCTTCGAACTTGGAGGAAGGAGCTGCAGCAGCGCGTGAGAGAACCTTCGAACTTGGAGGAAGGTAGCAACGAAGCGCATGAGAACCTTTGAACTGTGAGGAAGGAACTGCAGCGAAGCGACGTGAGAACCTTCGAACTTGGAGGAAGGAACTGCAGCGAAGCGACGTGAGAACCTTCGAACTTGGGGGGAAGGAACTGCAGCGAAGTGCGTGAGAACCTTTGAACTGTGAGGAAGGAACTGCAGCAAAGTGCGTAAGAACCTTCGAACTTGGGGGGAAGGAACTACAGCGAAGCGCGTGAGAACCTTCGAACTTGGGGGAAGGAATTGCAGAGCGAAGCGCGTGAGAACCTTCGAATTTGGGAGAAGGAACTGCAGCGAAGTGCGTGAACCTTCGAACTTGGGGAGAAAGAACTGCAACGCAGCGAGTGAGAACCTTCGACCTTGAAAAGAAGGAACTGCAACGGAGCGCGTGAGAACGTTCGAACTTGGGGAGAAGAAACTCCAGCAAAGCTGCGTGAGAACCATCGAACTTGAGAGAAGAGGGAACAATGCAACAACGCACCACATAAGATCCTTCACACTTGGAGGAGGAACAACGTAGCAGTCGTACAACTGAGAACCCTCGAACTTGGAGAAGGAACAACGCAATAGCGTACAATGTAAGGACCCTCGAACTTGGAGAGAAGGAACTGCAGCGAAGAACCTTTTTTTTTTTGTTTATAAAGACTGAACTTAAAGTTTTCTTTAAGCTGCCTACGTACCCTTATGGAATAGGGATCAAGTCATAACGTAGTTCAAGAATTTTTTTTTTTTTTTTGCTCTCACCTTTTAAGCTCGTGTGGGCTAGGAGCATCATGCAGTTTAGGCTCTTGCGATAAGGAGCTTTTACATTTAAAAGCTCTTATCTTTGTCATGGTCTTGATCAAATCCTTCATTTACAGGATTGGTCAAGATAATGAGATTTGGCTTCACCTTCAAGGAACCTTCCGTATTTATGAGAACAGAAAACTTCCTCTTCATACGTGACGGGATGCTACTATGAAGCTTCTCGTCACTATTTACTTCATCGAAAAGTTTCAACTCCAAGTTGTTCATCTTTCTTTTAGGTTGATCGTTTGTTACTTTGAGGCGATCAAAGACAGATGTTGAAGATCGATTTTTCTTCGATGTGGAGACACTTAGCCTTTGGAAAGCTGAAGGTTGAGTGGAGGTGGACATCGAACATTGATTTTCTTCCTCTGTCGCGGCCATACTCATTCTATGGAATACCGAAGGACGAGTAGTTGGAGGCTTGATGCGATCAAAGACGGAAGTCCTTTGTTCACTCTTCTTAGAATTGTCAACTTCTTCTACGTTGATGCAGTAGAAAGTCGCAAAGTTCTTTTTTTCCTTTTTGTGGAAATTTTTGGAGAAGGATTTATTCAACATCACCAGTTGTTGAGGTCGAGAAAACTTTTTACTTCTCTTCCTCTTGGGTTGAAGTTTCTTAAGATCCTTCTTTCTTTGATGTTTGCTCTTTCCTTTGATTGTAGCAAGATTTGATTGGGCTACTTCATCAAGGTCGAGCTCAATTTTGCCTTCCTTAGCCAGCTTTAAAATTAAGTCCTTTAGGACGAAACATCTTTCCACTGGATGGCCAATAACTCGATGATACTTGCAATACTTGGGATCATCGACTTTCTCCATCTCTTCTGGTCGTTTACACTTAGGAAGCTCTATCAGTTGCGCTTCCAGTAGTTGTTCCAAAATATCAGGGATGTCGTCATCAGGGAAAGGATAGATTTTCTTCTGTCTTTCCTTTAAAGATAAGTGATGCGTTCCATTCGTTTGTCGCTTTTCTTTCGAAGACAACTTGGGAAGGGTTGTGTTGACAACCATAGATTCTTCTATAGTCTCTTCGTCATTCCTTCCTTCTTTTCTCATGTTAGGGAGGAGAAGGTCTTGGTTTTTTCGACTAGCAATACTTAGCTCCATATCGTGGGCGCGAGTTGCTAGTTCCTCAAAGGTGCGAGGCTTTATACCTTTAAGGATGTAGAGGAGTTCCCAGTGCATGCCTTGAATGCACATCTCGACGGAAGAGAGTTCAGTGAGACGATCTTTGCAATCTAGACTCATGGCTCTCCAGCGGTTTATATAGTTAACAACGAGTTCACCTTTTCGTTGTTTAGTGTTGGTGAGCTCGAACATGCTAACGGTTCTTCTAGTGCTGTAGAAGCGATTCAAAAACTCTCTTTCGAGTTCCTCCCTACTGTCTAATGACTCAGGTTCTAGATCAGTGTACCAGTCAAAAGCATTTCCTTTAAGTGTTCGAACGAACTGCTTGACTAGTAGGTCCCCTTGAGTACCAGCGTTCTCGCATGTCTCAACGAAGTGGATAATATGTTGTTTAGGATTGCCTTTTCCATCAAACTGCTGAAATTTTGGTGGCTGATACCCGATTGGCGTTCTCAAGTTATCAATCCTCTTAGTATAAGGTTTGGAGTACAAGAGGGAATCTTGAGTAGGTCCACCGTACTGAGCTCTGATACAGTTTGTGATCATATCTTGGAGTTGTTGGATGGATAGTGAAGCGACCGAAATAGAACATTGTGGATGATCATCTTGCACTATAGACTTTCCTTTGTCGTGATTTTTTACGACTTGGGTTTGACTTGATTCGGCGATATGTTGGTTCTCAATTTGGCTCTTTAGTTGCTCAATTTGAGAATCTTTTTCTTCAATCGCCTTCATCAAGTTGTTGATGTGTTCTTGCATCTCAGTCATTCTTTCTTCCATAGTTCTTGTTTCAGTCATCATGACAGTCACTACGTCAGAATCAGGTTCAAACAGAGGGTTATACTTCACAAGAAACTTGTCATTGGTATATGCCCCCTGCAAGGTTGTTTCTTTGCTTGCAATGATAGAAGCTTTATCTTCTTGCAACCTCAGTTCATTGAAGCAACAATGGGCAGTTGAACTCATGTAAGACTTGATCTCGACAGCGGCCACCGAAGAAGTCTTGAATGACATATTTACTTTTATGTTTTGAGATAAGAGAGAGAGATGAGAGGTAGAGATGGTCCCACTGGGCGTGCCAATTTGTTCACACGTAACTTCGGAGATGGAGACACGTGGAATAAATAATATATTGTATTGATATTGTATGCGTGTGAGTGTACAATCTCTAACTTTAATCCTCTGATTCTCTCTCTTAAATATATAAACTTTGGCCTCTAGCTTGTTGCTCTTCTTGGGCCGGTTTGTTGGGCTTCTTAGATGATCAGCTTGCTAGGTTGATGATCTCTTGGATCGGCCTGTTAGCTTGATGATCTCTTAGATCGGCTTATTGGCTTGTTGATCTGTCGAATCGGCTTGTTATTGGCTTGTTGATCTTCTTGGATGATCGGCCTGCTGGCTTAATGATCTCTTGGATCGGCCTGTTGTGACTTGTTGATCTTTTTGGATGATCGGTCTACTGACTTGTTGATCTTCTTGGATGATCGGTCTGCTGACTTGTTGATCTTCTTGATCGGTCGATTGGCTTGATGATCTTTCGAATCGGCTTGTTAGCTTGTTGATCTTCTTGATCGGTCGATTGGCTTATTGATCTGTCGAATCGGCTTGTTAGCTTGTTGATCCTCTTGGATGATCGGTCTGCTGACTTGTTGATCTTCTTGATCGGTTGATTGGCTTATTGATCTCTTCTTAGAGTCTTCTAGTCTTCAAACCTTCTGAGTCTTGAGTTGGTTGAATTCTGAATCTTGGATCTTCTGAATTCTCTAGACTCTCTGACTTCTGATGACTCTGGACTCTGGCAGAATTCTCTGGACTCTGAGTTCTCTGACTCTGTCTCCAAATCTCAATCCCTCGAATGAATGGTGGCCTCCTCTATTTATAGAGTTTGATGGACCTCATATGGGCTTGGGCTTGGGTCCAATTGCCACGTGGCATAATCTGATTGAACTTGGCTGATGTTATCTGATGGATCACTAATAGACAAGTGGCATTCTTTGATTTGCCGAATTTTAATATCTATTAATTTAATTTAGGCACACGTGTAAATGTGTAACTGGTCCCAAATTTATTTTATCATTAATTTATATTAATGACGTGGCAATTTGTGATTGGCCGAAATTTCTCCTTCAACAATAAATATTTGAAGAAGTTCAAATATTAATATGAATTTGATTCATATTAAATTTAGAGGATATAAGAGAATTTGAAGGAGTTCAAATTTTAATATGAATTTGATTCATACTATAGAATTAATTAATTGAAGGCCTAAAATTAAATATATGATATTTAATTGGGTAATTAATTAATTAACTAATATAAGGTTTGAAATTAAATATATGATATTTAATTGGTGATTAATTAATTAAAGAATTAATTAATTGGAAATTAATTAATTATGAAAATGATTAATCACTTATGGAAGTAATTAATCATTTATGGAAATGATTTAATCACTTATGGAAGTCATCAATCATTTATGGAAAAAATTAATCAATTATAGAATTGATTGGTCATGGAATTGGTTGGTCATGGAATTGATTAATTATGGAAAAGTCAGTTATGGAAATAATTGATTTTAAATGAATATTTTATTCATGACATTTCTCCTATAAATAGAACACTAAACCTAGGGTTTAGGTACTACAGCATAAGGCCACAAGAATGCATTCTTGCATTCTCTCTAGCCTCCCTCTCATATTCTCCCAACCCAAGAACTTTAGGGAGAATTTTCTCTCTAGAGTTTTTCCCATTCAAACTTAGGTAGTCCCACAACTACGTTCCTAATCTTAGAGTCATAGCGGGGAAGATCAATTGGTGGTGTCCCAATTGTTGACGCTTGGTCCAAAATCAAGAAAGGTGTTCGTTGAAGTATTCAGAGTCGTCAACGACGATATGTTTGCTTCTCCCCTTTAGATTTAGATCTAATAAATTTTTTATGCTTAGCCTTAAGTTTGTATAGAATTTGTTCTATATTTTAACCAATGCAATAGTATTTTTGGATAAACAAAATTAACTACGAATCGGTCCCAATTACGCTTCCGCTTTAAAGGAATTGGGGAATTCCAATCCTTCACCAGCAAAGCTGTGAGCAAAACTGGCTACATGAGCTGCACGTGATTCATTATTGAGGTGACATTTTCAGCATTGATCTCAGATTTAGGAGACTTGGAGAGAGTTACACGTGTCATATTTGACCTAATTAGGGTTGAATTCACTCTATAAAAGGGAGTAGCCGTCTCAAGTCAAAATATTCCAAATTAATTCCATCTTTTGGAGGCCGAATAGAGAAGGATCGATTGGAGACCTTAGAAGACCATTTTCTACGAATTTCCTCAAGGAGGATTATTCTTTCTTGTAGAGTTTGTAGTTATGGATGTGCTTAATCAGATTGTAACGTGTGTTATTTCTATTTCCATGAACTAATTCGTTTTAGACATTGGTTGAGAATAATGTAATTGCCATTTCTTTATGAGCAATTGTTATTGATCTTTGAGCATCTTGATTACTTGTTGTTCTTAATTTCATTTTGTGCCCACCTAGCCAGTCGATATGGATATCTTCTCTTAGTTTCAGGGATGATTTAAGAGTTGTGTGGCTCGTAATCACATTAGACCTTTGTAGTTGGTGGACTCCAGCAATTGAGCTAGGGATAACCAATTGCCTAATGCTTGATCAGTAGTACTTCATTGGAGTGAAACCTATTCCAAAAAATCTAGAGTTCCGAGAGGATCCTGCTGATAAAGACTGTGAGAGATTGCTTGATCAACAGAATTGTTGGATCATCTTTTTAACAATTACAAAAGTCTTAACTTTCTTTATTCATTTACATTTATGCTTTATCATTTCTTTTGTTCCAACATTTTTCTAAAAACCCAATCAATTTATCAACTTTAAAATCACTAATAGACTAAACACAAAATTGGTAAAGTGAGACTATTCAAGACTTCGTGGATACGAAAAAATACTTGTTACTTGCTGCAGATTATGTGCACTTGCATAGTGTTTTGGAGTTAATTTCTCTTATATTTTTAACCACTCCAGAAGGCTACAAGTTTTTGGCGCCGTTACCAGGGACTTGAATTTGTTTTTATTTGATCTGTTTTGTGCGTGTGTTTTTAGTGATTTGGTGCGTGAACTTTTTTATTGTTTCTTTTTGGTTTGTAGGTGTGAGATTGGTGTATGAGCGATCCTCCTGGGGTAAGATTCGAGCTTGACCCAGAGATTGAGCGGACATTCAGAAGGAGAAGGAGAGAGCAGCAAAGGAATATCAATCAATTGGCTGACCTTTGATGTGGACTTTTCCTACCGCAAGCGCACGAGTCAAGTAATAATATAGTGAATGTAATTCGAATGTCGTCCTCTGGATTGGATGTTTAAGCAAATCAAGTATTGTGAATTATTTTGTTCAATTTTATTTAGGGATCAAAAAGTAGTGAGTGGATGATATGTAAACCAAATCAAAGCAAGTAAAAAGTGTGGAAATTCAATTGGGAAAAATACTTAGGGAATTGATTTTGCCGATTTAGTCTAGGATTGATTTTAAGGAGTAAGTTATTATGCACAATGAAATTATGAGCCTAAGACCCTTTAATCACAACTACCTCTCTCGAGTATAGTTGATTCTCATGCAAATTAATCAACTTGATATCCCTATCTAAGTTTGTTAACATGCAAGGCAATGAGATCTTTTGACCAATTCTAAGGTTAATCTAAAACCGTCACGAATTAGAAAATAAACCTTAGTCATGCAATCTTGAGTAAGTCTATATTAAATCCCCTCTCCCGAGCTAGATTCAAAACTTAAATCATTCAACTAATGGCTAATTAATTGAAAGTATTAAATCAAGATTACAAACATAATAAACATTGCACAACTTAAACCATAAATCAATCCATGAACAAAATCAACTACATCAATCCCTAAGCTATGAGTTTAGCTACTCATGAATGCAAATACAAGCTCAACTAAACTTAATAATGCCATAAACTCTAGCTAAAGAAAAGGAAAGGGAAAAGAAAACTCAATGTAGGTCGAGACTGACGTCCCCGTCACGATCCCCACGAACAATGGGTTGATTTCCGATTTTCTCCCTTTGCTTCAGCCTTCAAATCCTCTGTTTTAGCTCTGTTTACGGCTCCATGAGGTCCCAAAATTCCTTCTTCCAAAAACCTAGCCGAAAAGAACTATAAATATTGATTTTTCGTTGTAGCGTCGAGACGCTGTCTTCAAAACGCGCGTTTCTGGAAACGAATTAGCACAGCGTCGAGACGCTAAGGTCGCAGCGTTGAGACGCTGTGACCTTTTCGCGCCTATTCTGATATGGAATGTGAGCATCGAGACGCTCAAGAGCTAGCGTCTCGACGCTAGCCTGCTGTTGACCCAATTTTGACTTTTTTTCCTTTTTGACTCATTTTCATTCCTTTGAATCTTTTCACGTCCCGAGCACCCGATTGACTCAAATATCACGCTTTAGCTCCAATCAACCATTTCCTACAAAATAAACATTAAAGGGCAATAAAATGGCCATTAAATCATCAAAGACTAGCTAAATAGATTAGGGAAAACTAGCTAGCTCTGCTCGCTATCAACCTTCCGTGCCTTCCAAATATTCCAGAAGATCAAGCTGATCCCCAACAGAACCGTGAGGAGCAGAAAAATCCACCGAGGGAGTAAAATGGACAGCAAAATAACCAAGGTGAGAACCCTATTCTTGTGGCAAATGATAGGGCTAGAGCCATTCGAGAGTATGCTTTTCCGATGTTTGATGAGTTGAATCCAAGGACTGTGCGTCCTCCAATTGAGGCAACAAACTTTGAAATGAAATCGATCATGTTCCATATGTTGCAAACCGTGGGTCAATTCCATGGTTTACCATATGAAGACCCCCATTTACATCTTAAGTATTTTCTAGGAGTTAGTGATTCGTTTGTTATTCAAGGAGTGTCGAGAAATGGCCTCAGATTAACTGTAACGCCCCCAAAATTTTAACCTAAGGAAACGTTACTAAATATTTACTCCCATGAAAACTTGATGCTCAGAACATTTCGGTAGCATAACGATGTAACTATAAGTATTCCAAAATTTAGTTATTACCTGAAAACAAGATTTATACACTCCTATAGTTCTAATTAACCAACCGGCATCTCCATTTCACACCAGGCACCACATAACATCCACAAACTCCCAACTATACAAACTTTAACTACTACCGAGTAAAAGTAGAAATCCTAAAACGAACTCTCAACTTTCAAACAAAACTAACTTTAAATATCACCAACCTTTACTCAATTACATTTCGAAAGAGAACAACAACTACAACACAATTCAACTCAACTTTAAGCCTAAAGACATGTAACATAGAATGGAAGAAAACAAGACCATAAGAAGACAAAACCCAACTATAAAGTATTAAAATTGATCTAATGTCTCATTCTTTCTCAAGTCTTCTCCTCAACATCACTAGGCTTGTAGTATTCCTCATCACTTGCAAAATCTGGTGGTGGGTCAGTACAAACCCACATACTGAGTAAGTGGCTCACACCTGAAGAGCCATCAAACAACATACAACATACAAGACAAGCATCATGCTTTTCAATTACAATAACATGCCTTATATACGAGGTGAACAACATACATATAGTAACATACTCAACTAATGCAACCGTGCAACAACTATGCACCTAACACATGAATTCTCGCATTATGTCATGCACACTCTGTTTCACTCAAGCTCTACGAGCTCACTCAACACTCGTAGCCCTCACAAAGCTCTCTGAGACTGATTCCTTCGAGTCACGTCGACTCCTGACCATATTACCCAGGGCTTCGACATTTCTCTACGATGCTCAGCATTTAACCCTTAACCATATTACCCAAGGCCTCGAACTATGCATCGCCCATTGGTCATAATACCCAAGGCACCCGATGACTTCACGATCAAACTGTACATCACCCCTTGGCCATATTATCCAAGGCACCCGATGCTCCTCTTAATCCATTGGTGACATACCACCCTTCGACCATTTTTACCCGAGGCACTTGGTATTCACCTAACTTTCCTTTTAGACACACAAGGTTCTCTGACCTCACAAACTCACTAGAATGCATGAATCCTACTCATCTGTTGGGTTTTATGCCCTAAAACTCGTAGATAGTAAATGAAACAAATTAATCGATCTCAATAAAGTGTTATTTGAGTAATTCAGTAATTTGGTTATTGAATAATCGAGTTTGCATTAATAAACCCTAAATCCAATAAACTAAGATCCAAGGTTGTTTAAATGAAACTTGGACTAGTATGTGGGGACATACGGGGATCAGTGTCCAAGTAACAACCTAAAAGGTCTATAGTATAGGGATAAGGTTGGGTACCTTATCCTGGTGACAATATGTGATACGACCCACCTTGTATTCGATACAGATGCAATGATCCAAAGCATCCATGAAGGAGAAATGCGGGTGGGGGTATCCTATGCAATGAGTTTGCATAAGACCGGACCGCAAAATAGTAACCACTAGTTGTAACACCGTTAACTAGTTTAGGTTTCTATTTCAATAGGATGACCTAGGTAACTCAATCTCAATCCTGAGTCTGTTATGAACCCCTTTCAGGAGGGCAATTGTCCTTAGATTTGTATGGGTGAGAGTGGCCAGTTCGCCGACTCAATAATCCTACCATTTTAGGGGCAAGACCGAATGGGGGCTGGGAACATAACAGTACAAGATGGAATTCACTCCTTCCCCTATTGGGGTAAGTAGATGTGTGTTCCCTTAAGGGCTGATTTCAGGGCTTGAACAAAGGCGCGCCGTCTTCTCCTAGTCCGAGAGGAACTCCTGTTTAGTGGTTGGACCCTAAACAACTTGTTCATTAGAGGAATCAGTAGTACTTAAGGAACCAGAGGTAATCCAGGGGTAAAATGGTAATTTGACCCAGCTGGTGTTACAAACACACGTGAAGGACTGACTTACTGCTTGGTTGATATCCATGGACACAAAAATATTCTACAGTGAGAAGAGTGCAGCTGTGGGTCTTTAGTGGACTGACCCACAGTTAACGAATGTTGACTAAACTTGGTCAATGAGTTTGGCCAATTAGTCTCGTATCGTTGGAGCTTCTGATCTGTAGGTCCATTAGGTCCCACTAGTAGCTCATAAAGAGACTTGAGGCAATTAAGTATAAATTGTAAATTGAAAGTGTTCAATTTATTTGGGGAATTGTATAATGTATATTGATGCATTATAATATAAAGTTTATGAAACTTTATAATATAATTTTTGAATTAATTTCAAAAATTAATTCTTGAGAGAAAATATTTGAAAGAGTTCAAATAAATTTAATATGAATTGGATTCATATTAATTTTAATTTTAATAAAATCCCTAAGATTAAATATATGATATTTAATTGGGAAAATGAATTAATTATGGAATTAATTAATTATTTATTAAAATTAGAGATTTTTTCCTATTAGGAAAGAAAATATTTGTAAGAGTTCAAATAAATTTAATATGAATTGGATTCATACTAATTTTAATTTTAATAAAATCCCTAAGATTAAATATATGATATTTAATTAGGAAAATTAATTAATTATGAAATTAATTAATTATTTATTAAAATTAGAGACATTTTCGTATTAGGAGAAGGTCTTCCTTTTCCTATTAGGAAGAAGGTCTTGGCCTTTACCTGTAAATAGGACCCCTGGGGTGGGGTGAAAGGCATCCCATTCATTCTCCTTCTCTCAGAGAATTCCCCTCAAGGCTTCCTCTAGACTCCCACCAGTCTCTTGCCTCTAGAAGTCTCAGAGTCATACCGGTGTAGCCATAGTGGTGGTGTTCACACTAGTTCGTGATTAATTCACATGCAGTTGGTGAATTTAATCTGAGTCGTCAACGAGAGTAAGTAATTTGTTACTTTATAAATTAGATTTAGATCTAATATTTTTGTATGCTTAGCCTTAATATATATTTAGAATAGTTCTAATATTATTGTCAATGTATTGGTATTTTAGATTAAACAAAATTAATTACGAATCTGTCCCAATCACGCTTCCGCTTTACGAAATTACGGAATTTCAATCCTTCAATTGGTATCAGAGCCGATCGTAGATCTAATTTTGTTTCTCTAAAATTTGCATTGGCTATAATGACATTAATTTAGCTAAATATAATTGTTATATTTTATTAATGTAGCATGCATGCTTAGGATTATTTTCATGAGAATTTATATAATTAGTTATATTATGAATGAAAATAATCAATATATATCAATGCTTGTTTTCATGTATGATTTAATATAAAATGTTATATTAAATTAAATGAAAATGGAATAGCATTGAGCATGACATTAATTAGATTAATATAAGAGTTATATTATATTAATGTCAAATTTCATGTAATTTAATTTCATGGATGTTTAATTAATATAATCGATATTAATTAAATGAAATTAAAATTGCATAAAGCATGACACCACCTTAGATTAATATAATCGTTATATTATCATTATCGGCGTCATAATAATATGGTGTTTAATAATTAGAATATGATTGTTATTTTTCCAACACCATAGAAGCATGTTATAGGGCTAATCATTAAAATTTTATAATAAGTTATAAAATTGATTAGAAACCGTCAACCTATAACAAAGAGTTGCATGCAAACATAAGACCTTAGGTTAAAATGAATTAATTTTAAAATGTTTAAAATTAATTAGACCTAAGCTCAATATAATTCTAATATGATTAGAATTATTTTCTTACTTAGAATTAAAAATAGTTTTTATTGACTAAGTAGGAAAAACATTACTATGATTATAAGGAAACTCCACCGGTAAAGTTTTGTCTAAGGCTGGGGGTACTTAAGATGATGGTTTACGGAACACCTCCTACCTGGGAACTAACCCGGAATACCGGAGTTGAATTAATCATAGCTAAATGTTAGCATGCAATGTCAGTAGGTTTATTAAAAGTGTTTAATTCACCTAGATCTTTAGAGTAAAGAGTTTACATTACTATGGTTATAAGGGAACTCTACAGGTAAAGTTCTGTCTAAGGCTGGAAGTACTTAAGATGACGGTTTACGGAACACCTGCTACCTGGGAACTGAGCCGGAACTTGAGTTGAATTAACCATAGTTATATTAGCATGCAATGTCTCTAGGTAATTAAAAGTGTTTAATTCACCTAGACACATCAGAGAAAAGACCTATATATATAAAAGTTATATGCAGGCATAGACTTAGATAGATTCACTTAGCCGGAATTTACCTAAGTAATAGACCCTATAATTATAAAAATACTTAGTGGGAGGAAATATATCAAAACAAGATTTTCATAAATCAAGTTTTGCTCTCACGTCCTCAAAAGTTCACAACGTGAGGTTCATGCTTGGCCTCGAGTCATCCTGGGAGTGACCCCCTACGGATGGTGTTTGCATGGATTAATATCAAGGTGAATGAGGGAGTATTTTATAGTAAGTGGGAGCAGGACACGTGTCAACGTATCCTACGGTCTCCTCCATTAGGTTGCACCGTGAGATGCCCATGATCTGCCTGCGAGTCGCCCTAGGAGCGATCACCCTACGGAGGGTTTGATCATGGGAGTCAGAACAATGCAAACTCCAGAAATGGATAGGGTTTCTTATGTCCATTTCCAACTTTGACTTTCCCTACGGTAGCATTGTTGGGGCCGACCTCTGAAATCTGAAAAATGGAGGGTCACACTTACGGGAAATTGTTAAGGTGTTAATAATTTCCTAATCGAAAAAAGGTAGCTAAGAACTATTGGAATATGAGTTATTCCGCGAATAGAGATTGGCTGAGATCGTCTCAATTCAGAGGAGGAGTAACTGACTACCCTACAGTAGCTGTTGTTCTAAACCTCTGAAGTATCGTTGCAAAATGAATGTTTATTCTATGGGTTGATCATTACTTTTGCTAAATTGATTGGATTAAAATAATAATATTATTTTGTGTAATGGGTTAATGCAACAATACTTATTAAGTTAATTTGTTTGTTCTATCAGCAATGAAACGTTCTTTGTATGCCTCTAATAACGCCAATTACAAAACTGGTATTTCTAATACAACGAAGAAAATGAACTTAAACACTAAATGCGTGGAATTGGTCTTAACTAAGGACGGTCCTCAAGCCCATATGTCTAATTTATCCGAAATTGTTCATGATGAATATGACATAGACTGCTTAGCACATCTCAATGAAAATAAATTTGATTTATTGATCATTGAAACGTGTATAGTGGAAAATGATGATACAACCTGGATCCTTGATTTAGGTGCCACTCATCACGTATGCTCTTCCTTTGAGGGAATGAGCTCCTGGCAACAATTAGATGCTGGGGAAATGACTCTCAGAGTTGGGACTGGAGAGCTCATTTCAGCTAAAGCAGTGGGAGATATTAAAATGTTCTTCTCCAGGGAATGTTATATGTTATTAGATAATGTATATATAGTTCCCAGAATAAAAAGAAATTTGATTTCTATTTCTTGTTTGCTAGAACAAGGGTATTCAGTGTCCTTTTCTGTGAATGAAGCTTTCATTACTAAAAGGGGTGCTGATATATGTTCTGCAAAAATGGAGAACAATTTGTATGTCTTAAGACCAATAGAGTCTAGGGCTATTTTGAACAATGAAACGTTTAAAACAACTGAGACTCAACCAAAAAGGCAAAAAGTTTCTCAAAGTACCTATCTTTGGCACTTGAGACTTGGTCACATAAATCTCAATAGGATTGGGAGATTGGTTAAGAACGGACTTCTAAGCCAGTTAGAAGATGGTACTTTACCTCCATGTGAGTCATGTCTCGAAGGTAAGATGACCAAACGACCTTTTACTGGAAAAGGTTATCGTTCCAAGGAGCCCTTAGAACTCGTACATACGGATCTCTGTGGTCCAATGAATGTAAGAGCTCGAGGAGGGTATGAATATTTAATCTCTTTTATAGATGATCATTCAAGGTATGGTTATTTATACCTAATGAGTCATAAGTCTGAAGCCCTTGAAAAGTTCAAGGAGTACAAGACTGAAGTTGAGAACTTGTTAGGTAAGACCATTAAGGAAGCACGTTGCAGCCTTCAGGTTGAACACCTATGCTGAGGTGTTGCAGACTATGCAGATCTTATCACAGGATGCTGACCTGACCAAGACATCACACAGGGAGGGAAGTTCCAAGAGGAAGTTCCATGAAGGTCAGAGTTCAAGCCAACCACAAAAAAAGGTAGGCCCTAACACTAGTGGACAGTTTCCAGAGTGTAAGACATGTGGTAAGAATAATCAAGGAACGTGTTATAGAGTGTCAGGAGCTTGCTTCTGGTGTGGAAATGTAGGACACTAATTTAATAAATAATAATTGTCCTATGAGTCAGAAAACTGATGATTCAGGAGTTCAGGGGAAGAAGTAGAAAATGAAGGGAAAAGTTTTTGCCATCACAAAGTAGAAGGCTAATGATGAACTTAATAATGTGGTATCAGGTACCATTCTTATATATGGGATTACTGCTTTTATATTGATTGACTCTGGTTCAACACACTCTTTCATATCTACTGCTTTGTTGAAAAGTTTAAGTTAGTACATATTGAATTAAATTAGGGAAATCCTTGTAAATGACAAAAATAAAAAACCAGTTTAGAAAGATAGACAAAAAAAAAATCAGGGGAAAAATGGCTAAAACGTGGGATTCACGTGACTGTTTTTGTATCATGGTCTTCCTTTTTTACCCTTTCCATATTTGTCTTTCTCCAGCTCCCTAAAATTAAGGAACCAGTATTTGTAATCTTCTTCTCTCTTCCATTAACGACTTTCTCCCTATTCCTAAAATTAAGGATTTTGTGTATCTTAATAACTGATTATCTATCTTTTAATTATTTTACTTTTAAATGTATCAAATAGATTTTGTTTTCCTTAGGTTTCATTTTTAATAATAAGATTTTATTCCCCAATCTGTTTTACCGTTTGGTTTAAAGATATGATATTATATCTTCTATTTATTTGAATTTAATGGGTTTACTTGAAATTATTTCAGCAGACAACTAATATCAATGTTCACAAATCACGAGCGTGGCAGTGTGATGATACCGCAAGTTCGTTTGTTGTAGTTTGTGAAACGAATGACACCACAAGTACCTTGAAATCGAAGATGATGAATGATGATACCACAATCGAATGACCCTATGCGTTTTTGCAGTTCATGAAACGACAACCTAGTACTCGAATGGTATTGCGATTCACCTGAGGGTTGCAATTCAACTATGTGTTCATTGTGCGTTTTACACGTCCCATTCTGAGCGGTGAAATTGAAGATGGGTGAAATTGAAAAAGAAGATGGGTGAAATTGAAGGGTATTCGATTGCATTTCAGAGAAAAAGTTGCAAAATTGAAGGGTATTCGGTGAAATTGAAGGGTATTTTTAATTCTGTCGCAAATCAACCTTCTGTAAAAAAACCCTAGGTAAATGAAAAGATTTTCCTTGTTTATGTCTTCGAGAAAAGAAGGGTCTCTCCAAAGATAAAATTTCTCATCTTTTTTTATCTCTTGAACAGAGGACATGCAATGTTTTCAGGTACGTGTAAATATAATTGTAATTTCAATTAAATTGGATTTGACATTTCATTTATTGTCGACTTTTAAATTATAATTCTATATCAATTTGTAGCCAAATTTATTCCAGCATTGATCTTCTTACTCAGTATTTGTGTTTAGTTCACTTCCACTCCAGTATTATGAATATTTTCATGTAATTTGTTATTTTTTTAATTATTAGATTCAAGTTAAATATGAATTTCAAATCTCTTTTTTATCATTAAATTTGAATTCCTTAATTTTAGTGTACTGTATTTGAAATTGATTTTATTTATTTTAAATCATATAATCAGTTAGATGTACGGTGTATTTGTCACATATTAGTTATTTTAGTGTTTGAGATATGTGTAATTGTAATTGTAATTTCAATTAAATTGGATTTGACATTTCATTTATTGCAGACTTTAAAATAATGATTCCTTAATTTTATCATTAAATTTGAATTCCTTAATCTCTTTTTTATCATTAAATTTGAATTCCTTAAGTTTAGCTTACTGTATTTGAAATTGATTTTAGATCATGTAATCAGTTAAATGTACCATGTTATGTATGTATAATTATAATTTGTTATTAAAATTAAATTGGATTTGTTGTAGGCTTTAAAATAATGATTCAATATCAATTTGTAGCCAAATTTATTCCAGCATTGGTGTTCTGTTTAGTTCACTTCCTCTCCAGTATTCAAATCTGGAAATCTGGTAGGAATATTTTCATGTAATTTGTTATTTTTTAATCTTTAGATTCAAGTTAAATCCGAGTTTCAAATCTTTTTTTTATCATTAAATTTGAATTCCTTAATTTTAGCTTACTTATCTGAAATTGATTTTATTTATTTTAAATCATGTAATCAGTTAAATGTACCATGTATTTCTGACATATTAGTTATTTTAGTGTTTGGGGTATTTTGGTAAATTGATAATACAAATTTATTAATAGTTAAATTCGATTTGGCCATTTATCTAAATAATTAGCCGGGTTGCCATTTTTCAAAACGCACATTTAATTATGGTCATTCTTGCTTTTAACCCATTAAATTATGTGCTTAAGGTATCTACCTCTTCTGGAAATGTGTTGAGAACTGATAGAGGAGTTAAGTCTTGTCAGTTGAATATTGCCAATAGAAATTTATTTGCTGACTTTGACACTCCTTGAGATGACTGATTTTGATGCAATATAGGGAATGGATTGGCTGTCTCCAAATCATGCAAATATTCTTTGCCATGAGAAAGAGGTTTTGTAAACCCGAGAATTCCTTTGGATTATTTGCTCTTGTCCTATATTGGAAGAAGTTGGATTTAGGTTATTGATGTTGCATTATTGAAGGAAAGTGGCAAAGCTTTTGGTACAAGATTTCTTTGATAATCTTGGAGATTATTTAAAGAAAAAGGAAACAAAGGAAAAAAAAAAGAAAGAAGAAAAAGAAAAGGAAAGAAAAGAAAATGGGAAAAGTAAAAAAAAAAAAAAAAAGAAGATGAATGGAAAACAAAAGCACTTTCGGTGCTAGTGATTTAAAGGTAAATTCCACCACCGACAAGGAATCATTTCAGCCCATTTCCAGCCATTTTTCTCATCCTTTTCCCATCCAACTTACATTGCATTTTGAGAGAGAGAGTGAAGGAAGAAGAAGAAGAAGATTGCTAGAGTTTTGAGGTTGAAGAAGAGAGGAAATAGCTCAAGCAAAGGCAACCATGGCAGAATCTGGGTTCAACCTGCCTATCTCTGGTTTTTTTATTCGGTTTGAGCTACATAGAAAGAACTAAGAGGTAAGGCCTGACTTTCATGAAAGTTAATCCATTTTCTAATAAATTTCATGAAGGAAGCTTGAGCTAAATCTGATGATAAGTTAATGGTTTTTGAAATGGAAAACAGAGCACAAAATTTTCTTGCAAACCAAGAGGATCTCCAGTTTTCTCTGGTGTTTTGAGCATTCTAGGGTGTACAGGTTGAATTAGAAGCTCAATTTGGTATGGTTGGAAAGCTTATCCAGTTTCCTATAACTTTTATGAAGAATTCGTAAGCCAAAAGTGACTAGAAGTTGGTTTAATTTTAGGAGAAAGGTAGAAGGTAGTAGAGAAGCACATATCTATATGTGTTGAGTTTGAGGGATTTCTGGACAAATCTGTTGGGAATCTCGTTTTCATTACTTCAGGTAAGTTTTAGAGGGTTCCCAAATGAAGAGGTTGATATATAGTACATTAATCTTGGTTAAATATTGAGGAAGTTATGAGTGTTGGAAGTCAGGATATTGAATCTGGAAAATCTGGAAAACAATTTGAAGTGCAATGTTAATTCAAGTGTTTAGAATTCACGAGGAGTGAAAGACAAGACTACCTTTGGTTTTGATGCTCGGTTTTTATTTGTTTGACAGGCCAAGAGGAAATAGGCCTAGTCTACAGGCCAGGAAACTAGCCAAGACTGTGAGTGACAAAACAAATTTCGAAAATTATTTCTAAACGGTTGTTCATGAGTAGATGTTTTACATGCTTTTCTATGAATGATACATGATTTCTATGAATGGCTTCAAGCATAAGTTTTGAGCTTAGATTTTCTAATGAGGTTTATATATGAGCACGTGATTATTGACTTTATGAAAAGTAGTTGAAACGATATCATTTTAAGCAAAGTATGTATTAGCGAGTACTGGTTAAAGATTTTCAGTTTTCCACGAGCAAGCTGAGTAAACTTGAGTTTTACGAAAGATAAAGATAAGCAGGCATGCTTTATTGTTTTCATGTGATTTTCTAAGACTTTTATTGACTACATGACTGAGATATTGAGCTCGAGGCTATATGGTACCGTGTGCACACATGTTATATTCCGTTGTTGACGTTGAGTGTACTCCGTGACAACGATGCTGTCGTGAGTGCTGGGCGGGCCCCACTACGACAAAGACGATGAGAGTGTTGGGCGGGCCCCACTACATCGTAGAGCTAGTAAACGTTGGTTGTACTGGGCGTGCCCTGTATAGCGTAGATCAGTCATGTTAGTGAAAACGTTTGATATACTTGATATGCCTTGCTAGATTTTTAATGACGTACTTGTGGAGTATTTGAGAAAACTTTTATCACTACACGTTTATGTTTAACGCTTTGATTGAACATTATTATACGTTTATGGTTTATCACGTGTTCTGATTTGCTGATTTACAGTTTTAAATTTAGTCACTCACTAGGCTTTGTAGCTCACTCTTTCAAAATGTTTTCCCACTTTTCAGGTAGAGATCAAGTTTGCGGTGCTTGATACACTACCAATGTCTGCTGAAAGCTCTAAATCGACTTCCAGTACATGGGTGTAGTTGTACATTTAGTCTTTTTGTATTGTAAATGTTTTTGTAAGAAGTGGATATGTTTTTGGTTGTAATAGCTCTATCAGGTTTATTTTCCAAACTGAGATAAGTCAGGGCTGCACTTCATGTATGTTAAAAGGTTTTCAAGGATTCTGTCGTGTTGTGTTACATGTAAAATATTCCATATATAAGATTAACATGTTTATCAGGTTCAATGATTCAGCAGGGTCAACGGGTATCGTTAGAGGAGGACGATGTCTGTTGGCTTCACGCAATCTTCCGGACTAAGTTAGCAGGTAGTTCGAGAGGGGGTGTGACAGGTTTTGTTTGCCCCTCTAGATCAGCCAAAGTTTCATTTCAAGGGAATGAAGACACACCCTTTTCCAAAAATTATATCAACACTTAAAGCATCAAAACTGATTGAGAATGGATGTTGGGGGTACTTAGCTAGTGTGGTTAACACTAAGAAGACAGGTAAGTCGATTGGAGAAATACCAGTAGTGCGTGACTTTACAGATGTCTTTCTAGAGGACTTACCAGGTTTGCCTCTTGATAGAGAGATTGAATTCTCTATCGATTTAGTACTGGGAACTGCATCTTTATCCAAAGCTCCCAATAGAATGGCTCTTGCTGAACTTCAAGAACTCAAGGAGAAAATTCAGGAATTATTGGACAAAGGTTTTATCCGTCCAAGTGTTTCGTCTTGGGGTGCTCCAGTCCTTTTTGTTAAAAAGAAGGATGGATCTCTTTGGTTATGCAGCGATTATAGGGAGCTCAACCAAGTTACTATAAAGAACAAGTATCCTCTTCCTCATATTGAAGATTTATTTGATCAGCTTCAAGGTGCCAAGATTTTTTCAAAGATTGATTTGAGGTTAGGCTACCACTAGTTAAAGATTAAGGATTGTGACATCTAGAAGAGTGCATTTAGAACACACTATGGACACTATGAATTTTTGGTAATGCCTTTTGGACTAACTAATGCTCCAGCTGCTTTTATGGATTTGATGAACAAAGTGTTCAGTGAATTTCTGGATAAATTAATCATTGTCTTCGTTGATGACATCTTAATTTATTCCAAGTCGAAAATGGAGCATGAGGTTCACTTAAGAAGAACACTAGAAGTGTTGAGGGAGAAAAGATTATATGCAAAATTCAAGAAATGTGAGCTTTGGCTAAAGAGCATTGCCTTTTTGGGCCATGTGGTCTCTAAAAAGGGGATCTCTATAGACCCGAGCAAAGTTGAAGCACTTATGGGTTGGCCACAACCCACTAATGTTCGAGAAGTTCGAAGTTTCCATGGTTTAGCTGGTTATTACAGAAGATTTGTGGAAGGTTTTGCTGAGATTTCAGCTCCTTTGACTCAGCTAACTAGAAAGAATGCACGGTTCCAGTGGTCAGAAGAGTGTGAGCAAAGCTTTTAAGAGTTGAAAAAGAGACTTGTTACTGCTCCAGTGCTGACTGTTCCATGTGGAGACTCAGGATTCATAATTTATAGTGATGCTTCAAGAAATTGTCTAGGTTGTGTGCTTATGTAAAACGGGAAGGTTATCGCCTATGCTTCGCAACAACTTAAGAACCATGAGCAGAATTACCCCACTCATGATTTGGAGTTAGATGCAGTGGTGTTTGCACTAAAGATTTGGAGGCACTACTTATATGGTGCTCGATGCGAGATTTTTACTGACCATAAAAGTTTAAAGTACTTTTTCACGCAGGAGGAATTGAATATGTGTTAGCGACGTTGGTTGGAATTGGCGAAGGATTATGATTGCACTATTAGTTACCATCCAGGTAAAGCCAATGTGGTTGCTGATGCTCTTAGTACGAAGTCTTCATTTTCAGCAGCTTTAATCTCTACTCAAGAGCATTTGATCCACAATTTTGGAAAGCTAGACATCTATGTGACTTTAGAAGATGTATCATCATTGTTGGCTAATCTGTCGATTGAGCCATCATTGGTTAATAAGATCAAGCAGGCTTAAAGTTCAGACCTAACTTTGAGAAGAATTGTTGATGATGTTAGCATGGGTAAGCAATCTGAGTTTTCAGTATCACGTGATGGAGTTTTGTGGATGGGTGATCGTCTTTGTGTTCCTAATGACCCAGTTACTAAGAAGGAGGTTATGACAGAAGCACATAGTACTCCTTATTCAGTATCAAGATCTTCGAAGGACGTATTGGTGGTCACGAATGAAATGAGAGATTGCTAGCTTCGTTAATCATTGTTTAACGTGTCAGCAGGTGAAGATTGAACATCAAAGACTGTCAGGACCTCTCCAACTGTTGGATATCCCAGTGTGGAAATGGTAAAATATCTCAATGGATTTTGTGAATGGATTGCCTAAGACACAGTTAGAGCTTGAGACTGTGTGGGTTGTTGTTGATCGTTTAACAAAGTCAGCTCACTTTTTGCCGGGAAAGTCTTCTTATACAGCCAAGAGATGGGCTCAGATATATGTCAAGGAGATAGTTCGACTTCATGGTATACCCGTCTCTATAGTGTCAGATCGAGATCCAAAGTTTACATCCAAATTTTGGAAAAGTTTGCATAAGGCTTTAGGCACGAGGCTTGATTTCAGTACTGCTTTTCACCCTCAGTCAGACGGTCAAACAGAAAAGGACAATTCAGATAGTGGAAGACATGCTTCGGGCTTGTGCATTAGACTTCCAAGGTAGTTGGGAGAAGCACCTACATTTAGTTGAGTTTTCTTATAATAACAGCTATCAGGCCACTAATGCGATGACACCTTTCGAGGCTCTCTATGGGCGTAAATGTAGAACACTAATCAACTGGAGTGAGGTAGGAGAGAATTTGATTTTGGGACCAGAGTTAGTACAAAAGACTAATGAAGCCATTGATTTGATTAAGCAGAGAATGAAAACATCCCAAAGTCGACAGAAAAGTTACGCTGATGTCAGGAGAAAGGAATTAAATGTTTATGTTGGAGATATGGTGTTCTTGAAAGTGTCGCCATTGAAAGAAATTCTGAGATTTGGTAAGAGAGGGAAGCTTAGTCCAAGGTTTATTGGACCTTTTGAGATTCTGAAAAAGGTGGGTGTGGCGTATCGCTTGGCCTCACCACCTGTCTTGGATCGAATTCACAATACTTTCCATGTTTCCATGCTTCGAAAGTATATTGTAGATGCATCTCATGTTTTAAGTTATGAACCACTTCATGTGAAGGAAGATTTGAACTGGTTATGAGGAGGCTCCAGTTCAAATCCTGGACAAAAAAGATCGAGTTTTGCGCAACAAGTCTATCCCTCTTGTGAAGGTTTTATGGAGGAATCAATCCTTTCAAGAAGCTACTTGGGAGACTGAAAAGGACATGTGGGAAAGATATCCGGGTTTATTTTCTTAAACAAGGTATGCAAATTTTGAGGACGAAATTTTTATTAGGTGGGGTGTTTGTAACAGCCGAATTAAAAAAAAATATTAATTTATTTTAATAATTTCCAATAAAATCTTTGGTTTGAATTTATTTCTTTTTTTAATTAGGAGAAAAATTTGATTTACCCTTTTCCTTTTTAGAAAATGAAATATTCTTTTAAGGTTTTAATTAGGGTTCTATTTAAAATACTTTTTCTTTAGCCTTAATTATTTTGAGGCTCCGAATAAAAAAAAGAGAGAAGAAGAACGCATTCTGCACTTTCTTTCCTAGAGAAAAAGTAGTAAGTTTTTCTTCCCTTCTATGCTTTTCTTTTGTTTTATTTTCTTTTTGAAAAGTTTTAGTTTGAAGTTTTATTTGTCCTACTTTGAGTTGAAATTGGTTTTCAAACCTTTTGCCCTAAAAAGTTTTAGGTTTTTATTTTGGCCTAAATTTTTTGTCAAAGTTTTTCCTCTTAGGGCTTTTGGTTTAAATTCAAGATTTGAGGAAAAAAGAATTTTTCCAGAATTTTTCAGCCTTGAATTTCTTTGATTTTGGGGTTGTTTTTTTGTTTAAATTGGATTCTTTTTGTTAAAAAAGTTTGGCATATGATTGCTAAATTGAAGTATGATTTATGGTTTTGATTTCGTCATGAAAAAAGGATGTTTTTACTGTTTTTACAGCAGTCTTATTGGGTTTTTTCAGATCTGATTTTTGTGTTTAAAAGTATCCAATATTGATTTGTTTTAGTGGTAAAAGCTAGGAAAATCTTTGTTTTTGTTGCAGAAATTTTATGGGTTATTTATCCCAATTTTAAGTTAGTTTTGAAGGTTTTAAAGACTGGAGAATTGAAATCTTGTTTTGCATTTTAATGGGTTTTGAAAGGTATTTGTTTTACTGATTTTGGTATGAAAAAGTTGGATTTTAAAGGGAAATTTTCCAGAATTTCAATGCTGTTTTTGGCACCCAATAAGCCTGTTTTTTCCAACTTTTTATGAAAAGAATTTGTTTTAAGTGGGAAATTTTGGGGGTTAAGATTGATTGTCATTTGGATTGGTCGTTAGACCTTTAAGATGGATTCGTTGGTTTCTAATTAGAGAAGTATTGGTTATGTTTAGGAAATTGTTGGAGTCAAGGAATTGAAATTTGATTTGTTTTGGACTTAAGATTTGTAGGTTCTTATCGAGGTAAGTAATTTCCACATCCATTCCAAAATAGAAATTTTGGTAAAAAATCGTTTGTTTTAAATTGAAATTGATTTGATTAAATTGGTTTTGTTTCAATTGTTTTGTTAAATGAAAGCATGTTTACTGTTTTGTATGTTTTGGAAAGAATTTTGAATTGAATCGAATAGTGTTATCTGGATATGCCAAATTTTGTTTTAGGGATTGTATGCTTTGTAGTAACCATATTGGAATTGACGGTTATATGTTCTGAATGAAACTTATTATTGGGAAGGCACTATGTGGTTTGACGTTCCTCTGGAATGTAGATTCATGTGTGTGTTTCACTCACGTGGCCTCACTCTTAAGTATTTGTATGAAATGTTCTGAATGAAACTTATTTGTGAGAAGACACTTATGTGGTTTGACGTTCCTTTGGAATGTAGATTCACGTGTGTGTTTCACTCACGTGGCCTCACTCTTAAGTATTTGTATGAAATGTTTTGACTGTATCTATTTGTGAGAAGGCACTTATGTGGTTTGACGTTCCTTTGGGATGTAGATTCGTGTGTGTGTTTCACTCAGATGGCCTCACACTTAAGTATTTGATTTGAAATGTTCTGGTCGATTTTTATTGACAATTCTGTATGAATGTTTGATTGGTGTTACCGACGGGTAACCACTTCTGTTCTGGGCTACTCCATCGATGCATCTTCCCAATATGTTTTGAAAGTATTTTTTCACCGAAAGTATTGTTTGATTGAAAGAATGATTTTTTTTTTCGAATATTGATATGTTTTATTACCTGAAATCTTATGTTTTGTTATGAACGAAAATGAATTGTGAACTTGATGTTGAAGTTGCTTATTGAGTATTTTTGTACTCATTTTGTTTTTTTTAAAATGTTTTCAGATGATGGAGCAAGTGATAGTTCTGATAGCGATTAGGCTAGCGTTCTGGCATGACCGAAGAGGACTTATGATCTGTAGGATTTAGTAGGCTTCTGTAGGTTTTGTTGTTTTTGGTATTGGTTAGTTTTTCCCTATTTGTGTTTTTTTTATTATTATTTTTTTATTTTTATGTTAGACTTGGCTTTGGTTGTAAGCCTTGTTTTCTGATTAATAGGTTGTGTTTTCCGTTTTGTTAAATCGCTACCGCAATATTTGAAAGTTTGACCGTATTGAAAAATACGGGTCGTTACACCAAAAGAGCTCGAACACGCCGGAACGAACCTTAAATCAGCTTGAACGCACCCCAAAACCCCGAAACAGAGAGGATTCAGGCTTCTACTCATGGGTCTGGCCGAAAAACGAGAGGAGAAAAAGGAGATTAAGCCCGCCATAAACAAAATCAAACAAAACAAGGGGAGGGAGAGACTCACGCAGCAGCTTGCAGATATATGACGCGAGGAAGAGAAGGATTGAGAGGATCAGCGGCGCAAGGACAAGAACGCACAGGTCTGTTACTCGAGCCGCACGTCCAAGCAAGAGAGAGAGATTGAGAGCGTCGACTTCACAAGAGGATGGCGACGACACCTTGTTTGTGAGTCTCACTATCGGCGAACGCAAACGGAAAGAAAGGGACGTTGGCGTGGAGGAGACAACGAGGGAAGAGGTAAGTGGCGGCTGGTGGTCTGCTGCGTGCGTGGAAGAAGAAGACGGGGGGGGGGGGGTGGGGGGTTGAGCAGCGTGAAGAAGAGTGAGTGAAGGAAAGTCTAGGGTTGTTTTTTTGTTTTTTTATTTTTTTTTCTATTCTCTTCCCTCCAAATAATGGCCCAACAATTACAAGAGAGGGAGAATCTTAAAATCCTTAAATTCCAAAATTTCTCATCTTTTCCAAAATTAAAACTTCAATCAAAGACATTTAAATAATTGCACAATCCTAAATAAAAAGAATTTGAATTTCTTTGAAATTGGAGATGCTATCTGATAACTCTTCAAAAGGGAGTTATTTAGGCCTTAGTTTTATAGTGATTTGTGTGTCTTTTGTGCTAAATAGGGTTGCTTTTAGATGTATGTTATATGTTTTAACCCATTTGGAAGAATGGATGCCTTGGAAGTTAATTTGTGCACAATATATTTCTGAGCGACTTGAGGGAGCAAAATCTGTGATCCAGCAAAGTAAGGAACAAAACTGCCATGTCACAGCTCGTTAGCCATTTTAATGAGTCGAAGTTTGTTGAGCTTGTTGGCTTTTTGGCCCTTAATCTCAAATTAATTAATTTTAATTAATTAATTAATCAATGTTTTGATGATAACAAACTTGATTTTATTTATTAACAATTTTAGTGTTTTAAAGTATCCATGGCGTAGAGCTCGAAACAACGATTCCAACGCCTTTTGAATCACTCAAATCAAAGCTCAAACGAAGAAGTTATGGCCAAAACAAAATTGATGGAGAAAATCCTACGTGGCGCAAAATGATGATGTTGATGTGGAATTTTCCTTACCGCAAGCGCACGGGTCAAGTAATAATAAAGAGATCGTATAAACGAGTGTCGTCCTCTGGATTGGATTTGTAAGCAAATCAAGTATTGTGAATTATCTTGCCCAATTTTATTTAGGGATCAAAAAGTGATGAATTAATGATAATAAAACCAAATCAAAGCAAGTAAAAAGAATGGAAATTCAATTGGGAAAACTACTTAGGGAATTGACTTCGCCGATTTAGCTTAGGATTGATTTTAAGGAATAAGTTATTATGCACAATGAAATTATGAGCCAGAGACCCTTTAATCACAACTACCTCTCCCGAGTATAATTGATTCTCATGCAAATTAACCAACTTGATATCCCTATCTAAGTTTATTAATCATGCAAGACAATGAGATCTTTTAACCAATTCTAAAGTTAATCTAAAACCGTCATGAATTAGAAAGTAAACTTTAGTCATGCAATCTTGAGTAAGTCGATATTAAATCCCCTCTCCCGAGCTAGATTCAAAACTTAAATCATTCAACTAATGGCCAATTAATTGAAAGCATTAAATCAAGATTACAAACATAATAAACATTGCATAACTTAAACCATAAATCAATCCATAAACACAATCAACTACATCAATCCCTAAGCTTTGAATTTAGCTACTCATGAATGTAAATACAAGCTCAACTAAACATGTGAAAGCCATAAATCTAGCTAAACAAAGGAAAGGGAAAAGAAAACTCAATGTAGGCCGAGTCCGACGTCCCCGTCACGATCCCCACGAACGATGGGTTGATTTCCAACTTCCTCCCTTTGTTTTCAGCCTCCAAGTGCTCTGTTCTGCTCTGTTTACGGCTCCCAAAGGTCCCAAATCGAAGTCCCCCAAAACCTAGCCGAAAATAAGCCTTTATTCTGTTTTTTCGTCGTAGCGTCGAGACGCTGTCAAGACAGCGTCTCGACGATGCCTTCAAAACGCGCGTTTCAGTAAGCGAAATAACACAGCGTCGAGACGCTAAGGTCGCAGCGTCGAGACGCTGTGACCTTTACGCGCCAAATCAGATATGGAATGTGAGCGTCGAGACGCTCAAGAGCTAGCGTCTCGACGCTAGCCTGCTGTTGACCGAAATTTGACTTTTTTCCTCTTTAACTCTTTTCATTCCTTTGCATCTTTTCACGTCCCGAGCACCCGATTAACTCTAATATTGCGCTATAGCTCCAATCAACCATTTCCTACAAAATAAACAATTAAGTGCAATAAAATGGCCGATAATCATCAAAGACTAGCTAAATTAAATAAATAAAGATAGCTAGCTATGCTCGCTATCAGACGTGTCAGATGACGTGGCATATCCAACAGTCAAAATTGCTGACGTGGCAGATGACGTGGCACCTCAACGGTAAAAAATGCTGAATGGCAAATGACATGGCGAAACGTGGCCCAATTACATTGCGACACGTGGCAGTTGGATTTAAAAATAATATATTGGTCAAATAGTCAAAATTTTAAATTATAATATTATTTTATTAATAATTTTTATTTTTTATTGCAGCCAATCAGAGACTGACACGTGGCAGCCAACGGCTAGTTTAGCCCTTTTTTGTCTATTTAAGGCCCCAAACAAATTAAAAAAAATGGGGAAAAAATTCTGAAAAATACTACTCATCTTGGAGAGCATTCCTACCATTTTTGAGAAATTTTTGAGCTCCAAATTTTCATTTTTTCATAGCCATTTGAGGGTTTTAGTTGTAAGCTTACAAGATTGTGAGCTTTGATTTTTGTATCCACTCTTTGAGAGAGTTTCTTCCTCTTGTTCTTCATCTTCTAAATCCATTGTAAGGGTTTCTCTTGATCCTGAACCGTGGAAAGGATCGGGTTTGTTCTTGCTCCCGGAAAAGGAACGTTGTAGCGGTTGGACTCTGACCGTGGAAAGAGTCAGTTTTTCTAGTGGAATACCCAAGAGGAGCTTGGGGAGTGGAGTAGTCCGGGTTGTGCCGATCCATTATAAAATTTTTGCAATTAATTTGTTATTATATTTTATTTTCTAAAATTAATTGCAATAATTTATTCATGTTGTTAATTGTGCCTATTTGATAAATTAGGTCGATAAAATTCTATTTTTCATATTTCTTATCAAGTTTCATATTTAAATTAAATAGGATACTTGAATTTGTTAATTTTAATTTTCTTCCTTAAGTTGAGTTGAAATTATTTGCATGAAAATTGTATGAATTTCTTGTTTAAATCTCTTGCATGAAAAAGTTTGTAAATTTGTTTAATTGGACCCACCGTACTGAAAAGTTTTATTAAATTCAAAGAAACCCTATTCACCCCCCTCTAGGGTTGCCATACCGATCCAACAGAGCCATTATCGGATTTAAGAAGCTTGGAAAGCCTGCCACGTGTCCAAATTGACCTAATTAGGGTTTGCTATCACTCTATAAAAGGAAGAGCCATCTCAAGTTAAATTCATTCCATCCTTGGAGAAGGAAGTCCTATTCCATTCGTGGAGGCTTACTTCCCATTCTTGGGAGCGGAATAGAGGAGGAAAGATTGGAGACTTCAAGAAGACCATCAATTTACGGATTTGACCAAGGGAATTAGTATTTTCTTGTAATTTCTTGTAATTATGGATGCACATACTCAGATTGTAGTGTGTGTTATCATGAGCTTTATGAACTAAATGTGCTTAGGTGTTGGTTAGGAGTCATGTAATTGTCGTGCTTAATTCTCTATGTAATATATGTTGTTTCGAGCATCTTGATTAATTGTTGTGCATATCTTTATTTTGTGCCCGCCTGGCCAGCCGGTATATGATGACCGCAAAGTGCACGGGCCGCAAGTAATATAAAACGGAAAGTATTCCGAGTATCGAATCCTTAGGGAATTTGAATTATATCCATTAAGTACCAAAAACCATCATGTTCAATTTTATTTAGAATTCCAACTCAAATGATGAAGCGAAAATTAAAGAAACTAATAAAAATAAACATGCAATAACAAAATGGAAATATCCAATTAAGGGCGCTTGACCTAGGGTGTTATCTAGCTTTCTTGGATTTGTAGCTCAATTACATGGATGCATGTAACTAATGATCTTCAATTTCATAAATCTAGAAGTAATTATAAGCGGATTTCTCTTTCAAGTTTCTCCACATCTCATACTAACATAACTAATTTATGTGTCCATCTCCTTAGTTAATCATAGTATGGCATTAGACAACTTCATTATTAATTTCTAACAATTCTTTTTCACTCTCGTGCTCTAAGCAATCGTTAGCCATGCAATTAAGATCTAATCTAATTTCTCTCTGTCGAGTATCAATTTAGACCAACAAATCAATCAATCCGTGATCAAGGGATTAAAGGCATTAAACAAGAATTGCATAGATAAAATATGAAGAAATTCATTACATAATCCAAGTAATTGTGCTACAATGATATCCAATTAACTAGAATAACGACCCTACGTCTTAAGATCCACTCACAAATGGAAATAATTTTGCCAAAATGATCTTGATCCATAGGCCTAACTCAAATTAAAATAAGAAATTACAAAGAAGCAAGGAAGAAATAACCGATAAGTGGATCCCAAGCTTCCATCACGATCATCTCGAATCCCGAGCCTTGGAATCTCGATCAATTCTGCCTTTTTCTTCACAATTCTTCTCATTTTTTCTCTCTATTGAGCTAGGGGAGAGCTCTCCAAAATGGGATGATTTTCACCTTTGGGAAGGAGACTTTTTACAGAGAAAGGGGCTGGACATTTCTTGCTAAACAAGTCGGTAGCGTCAAGACACTACGTCACAGCGTCGAGACGCCGTGACGTCAGGTTTTCTTGGAGCAGAAATTGTCGCAGCGTCGCGATGCTACGCAGACAGTGTCGCGATGCTACCACGATTCTGGATTTTTCTCACTGATCACCTAGCGTCGAGACCCTATGGTCCTAGCGTCAAGACGCTATACCTTCTAGAAGCCTTAAACACAAATTTTTGCCTCCCTTCTTCTTTCTTTTGGGCTTTTTGGGCCTCCACTTCAAATGTTCTCTTTTCTTTTCTTCTTTTATGGCCCAAAGTCTTCTTTTTCTACCCAAAATTGGTAAAATTCTTGGGTTTGCATCTCGAACTCGGTTTTCTACAAAATCAACATAAAAATACATTAAAGTTCTCAATTCATGCATAAAACTAGCTAAAATTAATAGGAAAATGATGACATTTTTGCATGTCATAAGTATGAATACCACTTCTTAGTTTCAGGGATGATTTGAGAAGTGTGTGGCATTTAATTACACTAGATCATTGTGTATTGGTGAACGTCAGTGACTGAGTTAGGGATAGCCAGTTGCCTAGTGCTTGGAGTTGAAACACATTCCAAAAAATCCAGAGTTCCGGGAGGATCCTGCTGATAAGACTGCAAGAGTTTTGCCTAATCAATAATATTGCTAGAGCATCTTTTAAAACAGTTGCTAAATCCTGACTAGCGTCTGTTTCTAATCTGTCTACTTTATTTGTTTACTTTTTGTTCTGTCATTTCTTTTGCTTCAGCATTTTATCAAAATCAATCATTTTAACCACTTTTGAAACCATTAAGACGTTATACAAAATAGATAAAGTGAGAGCTATTTAGCCCCGTGGATTCGATAAATACTTATTACTTGCAGCGGATTGTGTTTGCTTGCACAGTGTTCTAGAGTCTATTTTTACCTTATTTTTATCCACTCTGGAAACCCAACACGATCCAAAGCTAAATTCCTAAATTATCGATATTTAACTTACTGATTTAGGAACTAAATTGAACTTTCTATTTTTTTTTTCAAATTAGAACTTGAGCGAACATGGTCGATTACTCCAAAAAGGTTGAATTCTAAAACGCAGGGCGTTACTTTGTTCCCGTATTTTCTTAGAGATGGATCAAAGGGGTGGTTAAATTCTTTTGCTCCAGGATCAATTAGTACTTAGAATGAGCTAGCGGAAAAATTTCTTAGTAAGTATTTTCTGTTGGGTTTTATGCCCTAAAACTCGTAGATAGTGAATGTAAACAAATTGTATACTTGTTTCAATAAAGTGTTATTGAGTTTCTACAATAAAGTGTTATTGTTCAATATTGCACAATTTGACCCAAATCCAATAAACTAAGATCCAAGGTTGTTTACATGTGACTTGAACTAGTATATGAGGACATACGGGGATCAGTGTTCAAGTAACAACCTAAAAGGTCTATAGTACAGGGATAAGGCTGGGTACCTTATCCTGGTAACACTATGTGATATGGCCTGCTTTGTATTCGATATAGACGTATTGATCCAAGGCGTCCATGTAGGAGACATGCGAGCAGGGGTATCCTATGCAATGAGTGTGCATAAGACCAGACCACGAAATAGTAAACCACTAGATGTAACACCGTTAACTAGTTAGGTTACTGTTTCAATAGGATTACCAAGGTAACTTAGTCTTAATCCTGAGTGTGTCATGAACTCCTTCTCACAAGGGATTGTCCTTTGATTAGTATGGGTGAGAGTGACCTGCACGTCGACTCAATAAGGCTACCTTCTTGAGGACGAGATCGAGTGGGGGGCTGGGGACATGACAACACAAGATGGAATTCACTCCTTCCCATTTCTAGGAGAAGTAGATGAGTGTTCCCTTAAGTGGTGACACCGGGTCTTGAACAAAGGGATCCCGCCCTCTCACTGGCCCGAGAGGGACTTTCTGTTTACTGGTTGGACCATAAACATGTTGTTCATTAGAGGAGCAATCGTACTTAAGAAGCCATAGGTAACTCAGGGGTAAAACGGTAATTTGACCCAGCTGAAGTTACGAACACTCGTGAAGGATTGACTTGCCGTTATTGGTCAATATTTATGGACACATAAACATTCAACAATGAGAAGAGTGCAACTGTGGGTCTTTAGTGGAGTGACTCACAGTTAATGAATATTGGTTAACCCGATTAATGAGTTTAGTCAGTTAACCTCATATCATTGGAGCTTTTGATCTTTAGGTCCATTAGGTCCCCCTACTAGCTCGTAAAGAGTAATTGGGAACAATTTATCTTGAAAAGAATTTGAACAGTTCAAATTCATCTTGGGAATCAAATTAATTATATGAGATACAATTAATATAATGTATAGTGATACATTATAATATAAAGTTTAATTTGTGATTAAACTTTAATGAGAGAATAATATATTTTAAAGAATTCAAATATATATTCAATTAAATATATGATATTTAATTATTAAGTTAATTAATTAATTATTCAATTTAGTTGTAAATTAAATGAGATTTAATTAAACTATAGTCTATGAGGGAATTATAAGAATATGATTCTAATGTGTAATTAATTAAATATGAGCAATATTTAATTATGAAATTAATTAATTATTGGAATTAATTAATTGATTAGTTTAATTAAATTAATTAAATGTGATTTAATTAAGTTTAATTAAACTATACATTATGGGAGGGAATTACATTTAAATAAGATTTAAATGTGCATGGGATTAATTAATTAATATGATTAATTAATTAACATTTAATTAATTGATTTAATCAATTAATTAATTGATCTTGATCTAACGATCAAGATTGTTTCCTAACCTCACATTAGGGTTTCCTCTCTTATAAAAGGAAAGGTTATGAGAACCCTAACCCTAAGGTCTCATTCTAGCCCCCCTCTCATATTCTCTCAACCCAAGAACTCTAGAGATAATTTTTCTCTCTAAGAGTTTTTCTCATTCAAGATTAGGTAGTCCCATAACTACGTTCCTAATCTCAGAGATATAGTGGGGAAGCCCTTGTGGTGGTGTCCATTGAAGAATTCAGAGTCGTCAGACGGAGGTATGTTTCTCATCGCTGAACTTTTTGCCAATGTTTTGGTATTTTGTAGAACAAAATTAATTTACGAACGGTCCAATTGCTTCCGCTGTAACGGAATTGGGAATTCCAATCCTTCATTTTCCACCAACTAGGAAAGCCAAGTTAAGGAGTGAGATAGTGTGATTTAGACAAATTGAAGATGAGACTTTTAGTGAGACTTGGGAGAGGTTTAAAGAGCTTTTATGAAAGTGTTCCCACCACGGTTTACCACATTGTATCCAAATGGTAACATTTTACAATGGACTAAACTTAGTGATTGGAATTTTGTCAGTATGTTCTGGAATATAGTCGTAGGTGATAGTCAATCCAAGTATAAATTGACGAAAATCAAGCAGTATCTGGTAAGTCCAGGGTCGAATCCACAGGGATGGGATATTCACAAAGTTTTTAACAACATTTACTGATTTAAACTAAAAAACGTATAATATTATTTAAAAAGAATAAACAACAGAGTTGGTATATTTGAAAAGTAAATATTTGCAACAAACAAAAACATGTGACGAGAGTAAAAGGAAAATCTGTAAGGAGAATAAAATCAAGGTTGTTGCGATCGCAACCTCATGCGTCTACAAGAACCTTGTATCGCATACTTTGTGTAATTGATCCATTAATGCCTAAGTGAGAAAAATTCATAAGTTTTTCTTCCGGTACTCCTTATGTTTTTGGCACAAACTATCAATTGGTTATTTGGTTAGTTCATGCTTTAGGTGTAGTTCTCTAAAACTTACAAGGGATTGCGTTAGTCACAACGTAATCTAAGCCCATGCATGGACTATCTTTTAGCGGTAGTATTTGAATGCTACCAAGACTACATGTCATGCGCTAACTTGCTCTACTTAGAGATGTCCGAATGTGTTACCTGTCAGGGATTTAGCATGCTATTACAGCATCCAACTGGCCAAGCGGGAGTTAGTAATGAAAACAGTATCGCAACTAAATAGAAAGCAATTAATTGTTCATTTAACTCAAAATATGCGCTTACAAAAGATACTTATCACTGCATGAGGCGCTTGCACTAAGACTTGAAGAGGAATTTAGCTCATGCGAGCAAAACAAGACATCCTAGAATAAAACATTACAAGCATAAGTTTGCTCCTCTTAATCACAGCTCTCTCTGTGATTCCTTTGCTGATCTTCCTTCTTCTCTCTCTCGAGCCAAAAATGAATGAATGACTGAATAATTCCTCTCTTTGAGTGTGTGGCCTCTATTTATAGGCGAGGGAAAATGACTTCTCCAAGTAATTAGCAACTTGTGTTTAATCATTATTAGTCAACTTGCTTAACTTTTCTCCCCTTTTTCCGCCCACTTGCGTTAGTTGTGTCAGCGCTGTCTTTTCATCATCTTATCTGTCTCTTGATCATCTTGAGATGTGTGCCTGCGCTGATAATGGGTTCCTAGAGTGAGTAAAAATATGGTATAAAAGACTCTAGAATTCCTGTGCAAGTATACACAGTCTGCAGCAAGTAATATTATCAATCCGAGTCCTGAATTAGTTTCCACTCTACCTATTTTGTATAACTTTCTAATGGTTTCAAAGATGGTAAAATGATTTGGTTTTATAAGAATTGTGCTGAAGCAAAATAAATGACAGAACAACGAGTAAACAAATAGATAGACAGATTAAAGACAGGCGCTGGTTAGGATTTAGTGATTTTTCTAAAAGATGCTCTAGCAATATTATTGATCATGCATTTCTCGTAGTATTATTAGCAGATTCCTCCCGGAACTCCAGATCTTTTGGGATGTGTTTCAACCCCAATGAAGTACGACCGATCAAGCACTAGGCAACTGGCTATCCCTAGCTCAGTCACTGGCGTTCACCAATACACAATGATCGTAGTGTGGATAATTGTCACACACTCTCTAAATCATCCCTGAAACTAGAGAGAGCTATTCACACCGGCTGGCCAGGCGGGCATAAAATGGAAATAAGCACAACAATTAACAAAAATGCGATACTCAATATATTACTAAAGATGAAGCACGACAATCACATTACTCCTAACCAACACCTAAGCTACTTAGTTCATAATAGGCATGGAAATACAAATCACAATCTGAGTAGGCATGTCCATAATCACAAGTTAATAAAGAAAATAAACTCCTTAATCAGCTTGCAAATGATGGTGTTTGATAGCGAGCATAGCGAGCTACTTTTACTTATTTAATTTAGCTAGTCTTTTATGATGTTTGGGCCATTTTATTGTGCTTAATTGTTTATTTTGTAGGAAAGCGTTGATTAGAGTTACAACGTGGAATAAGAATTAATCGGGTGTTCGGGACGTGAAAAGATGCCAAAGAACCAAAAAGACTCAAGTAACAAGGAGCCAAGAGAGGGCATTCTGCCCATTAGCGTCGAGACGCCACTCTTGGAGCGTCTCGACGCTACGTTTCCTTAATGAGAATACGCGGCAGACTTACAGCGTCTCGACGCTGTGATAGGTAGCGTCCCGACGCTACCGCATTTCCTTTTCTGAAACGCGCATTTTGAAGGCAGCGTCTCGACGCTGTCTTGACAACGTCTCGACGCTAAGACGAAAAATCTGCTATATAAGCTTCTTTTCGGCTAGGTTTGAAAGGACTTCGATTTGGGACCTTTGGGAGCCGTAAACAGAACAGAACAGAGCGTTTGGAAGGCTGAAATAGAGGGGACGAAGTGGAAATCAACCCATTGTTCGTGGGGATCGTGACGGGGACGTTCGGTCTCGGCCTACAACGAGTCTATTTCTCTTTTCCCTTACTTTAGATAGTTTTTATGGCTTACTTAGACTTAGTTTATATTGTAACGAGGATTATGTGTAGCTAAGTTTAATTCTTAGGGATTGATGTAGCCGTTGGGCACGTTTTGGATTGATTTACGGTATTTATGCTATTGATGTCATTTATGCATATGTTGTATCCTTAATGCTTTCGATTTACTGGCCATAAATTGATTGATGTTTATATTTGAATCTAACTCGGGAGAGGGGATTTAAATTGGTAATCAATATGCATAACTAGAATTTAGCTAAAAATCGGGAGATTAAGGTTAATTCTAGAAATTGTTAAAAAGGTTAGCCTTATTGCCTTGTATGTTTATTGGATTTAGATAGGGATATCGGGTTCAATTGCATATGGGAGAATCATGTATGCTCGGAAGAGATATGTGTGATTTTAGTTGTCAAGATTTATGAATCATAGCATGTGTTAATCCGTTTATTAATCCATAACTCCAATTGGTGAAATCAAATCCCTAAGACCAATTCTTCCCATTAGATTGTCACTTTTGCTTTAGTTTTGTATTTGATTAATTCATATTCTCATTCAATTTGATTCCTTAAATAAAATTGGTCAAAAGTATTTTCGATAATTAAAATTTTGCTAGACACCAATCCAGAGAACGACATTCGATTGCAAAATCACTATATTATTACTTGACCCGTACACTTGCTGTTAGCAAATTGCACATCAAGTTTTTGGCGCCGTTGCCGGGGATTGGCATATTTAGTCAATTTTAATATCGAAGAAAAATTGTCCGGTCTTAGTTTAGGGTGTATTCTATTTTGTTGCTATTTTTGTTATTTTTGTTTTTAGGTAGATTGCATTTTTCCTTTATTGTTTTTCTTTTCTATTCTTAAATTTTTCCATATTTTGATTTTTTATTTTCCTTTGATAGATTTTTAGTTTTTCTTTTTTTTTTAGTTTAGTTTTTCCTTATTTGTTAGTTTCCTTATTGTTTTTTTTTGTCTTATCTATTTTTGCATTCCATATTAGTTTATTTTCTTCCTTTTATAGATTATATTTTTCCTCATTTAGATTTAGTTATTTTCCTTTTTCTTGTTTCTTTCCTAATTTGTTTTATTTCCTTTTCTTTGCCTTTTTAGGTTAGTGTAGTCGGTGTATGCGAAAGGTTAGGGATTTGGCCTTAGTTCCCTTAGATCCAGAGATCGAAAGAACTTTCAATAGACTTCGAAGGGAAAATCAAGAAAACATCCAAATGGCCAATCCTAATCCTGAAGAACCTAAGCCCATCAGGGACTATTTTCAGCCGATCTTTCATGAGCAACAGTCGGGGATTGTCTATGCCCCAATTAATGCTAATAATTTTGAGTTGAAAACAGGTCTCATTCAGATGGCTCGAGACTGTGCTTACAGAGGATCACCTATGGAGGATCCAAATTTTCATCTGAAATCCTTCCTAGACATCTGTGGGACGGTAAAGTTAAATGGTGTTTCTGAAGATGCCATTCGCTTACGTTTATTTCCTTTTTCGTTGCAGGACAAAGCGAGGGACTGGTTACAATCTATTCCACCTGGGAGCATTACCACTTGGGATGCTTTGGTCCAAGCATTCTTAAAGAAGTTCTTTCCTCCTGCCAAGACGGTCAAGCTGAGGACCGAAATTGGGACATTCCAGCAACAATTCGATGAGCAGCTGTTCGAGGCTTGGGAGAGATTTAAAGAGCTGCTAAGGAAGTGCCCTCAGCACGGATACCCTGACTGGCTACAGGTTCAATTATTTTACAATGGTTTAACTCCTAGCACGAAAACTATTGTTGATGCAGTTGCAGGTGGGACTCTGTTGTCCAAGACTGTTGAGAGTGCTAGGACTTTGTTAGAGGATATGGCCACCAACAGCTATCAGTGGCCATCTGAGCGGTCGGGACCCAAAAAGATTGCTGCTGGAGTATTCGAGGTTGACAACGTAAGTGCACTTCAGGCTTAGATGTCTTCCTTGGCTAATGCATTTTTAAAGTTTTCAGGTTCAGGGAATGCTCAATCAATTGAGTCTGCAGCTGCCCTTGCATCCCAGACTCAGGGGGAAAATCTCGAGCAGGTTCAGTATGTTTCGAATTTTAATTCAAGGGGGTATAATAATAATTCCACACCTACACATTATCACCCTAGCAATAGAAATCATGAGAATTTTTCCTATGCTAATAATAAGAATGTTTTGAATCCTCCTGGCTTCACTCCTCAAAGTCAAGAAAATAAGAAATCTTTAGAAGACCTTGTTGGAGCTTTTATTGCAGAATCAAGTAACAGGTCAAATAAGCTTGAGGAGGCCGTGATTGCAATAAACACTACTGTCAATGGTCACTCTGCAGCAATCAATAATATAGAGACTCAGCTGGGACAACTGGTAAGTGTTGTCAATTCTATGAATAAAGGTAAAGCCCTAGTTGAACAGGAGAAATCTTCTTTGGAGTACTGCAAGGCCGTATCTGTGCATTATGAGGAGGAGACTAAATTAGCTGAAGAGGAGAAAACTACTGAACCAGAGGAACTCACAGGAGGAGTTGAAGAAGGCACCACCTCAAACGAAGCGAAAAAGCTTAATCCTGAGCCTTCTATTCCTTCTCCTACTGTTTTAGTTCCTAAATCAAAGAAAAAGAAAAATTCTAAAGTTAAGTTTGCCAAGTTTTTAGATGCTTTTATGGGTTTGCATGTTAATATTCCTTTTTCAGATGCCTTGGAGCAGATGCCTCACTACAGAAAATTCATGAAGGAATGGCTCAACAAGAAGAAAAAGGAAAAGCAGTTGGAGACTGTATATCTTGCATCGACGTGCAGTGCTCGTGTCCAACAGGGAGTACCAGAGAAATTGTCTAACCCAGGGAGTTTTACCATTCCTTGTAATTTTGGTACTTTTTCATGTAGAGCAAAATATAATTCATCTATCATTATGTAAAAAGCTTAACATAGGAGACACAAAATCTACTTCTGTTAGACTTCAGTTGGCTGACCAGTCTGTGGTTAGTCCATATGGGATTGTTGAGAATATTCTGATTAAAGTAGGTAGATTTTTCCTTCCTGTTGATTTATTTGTGCTAGATATTAAAGAGAATCCTGCTATGCCTATCATATTAGGGAGACCATTCCTTGCTACAGGGAGGGTTATAATTGATATTGAACGCAGGGAGCTAATCATAAGAGTCCAACAGGAGAAGGAAGTTTCAAAAGCTTTTGAGGACCCCAAGAACACATAAGATACAATGATGGTGGGCTACAGGAGAGGTGCTAGGAAGAGCACCAGTGATGGAAAATCTGACAGGAGACCACCCTGTTGCATAGTTGGTCAACACGTCGAGCTAATGACGTTAAACAAGCGCTTATGGGAGGCAACCCAAGTGAGTTAGTTATTTCTTTCTTTTGAGTTTTATGTATTGTTTGTGTCTGTTTTGTAGGTCTTGTTTTCTTTCTCTCCTTTGCTTTCATGCTGTCAAGATTCCAAGCATTCAGTCAAAAAGTCATCGTCATTCCAGGCCAGTATTGTTCACTCCTTTCATTCGTTTATTGTTCTCATGCTTTTTTATGCTTTATTTTCTTTATACATTGAGGACAATGCATACTTTAAGTTTGGGGGTGGATTAGCATGTTTGTGGAGCCCTTGAGCATATGAGTTCGGGCTATAGTTTTGAGTTTTCTGTGAATTATGCATATGGTTGTTTTCTGGATGCTACTTTTGCATGATTATGATGTCCGAGGATAGGCTCTCTTGTCAATTTTCAAGCTTGAGATGAGTTGTAAGCATGAGTGCCCAAAAAAGGGAGACTTTTT
Organism: Luffa acutangula; assembly: GCA_036850905.1. Taxonomy (NCBI): domain Eukaryota; kingdom Viridiplantae; phylum Streptophyta; class Magnoliopsida; order Cucurbitales; family Cucurbitaceae; genus Luffa; species Luffa acutangula. The sequence goes on along the minus strand of CM072089.1, from coordinate 23,575,372 downwards.
AAAATTTTTCTAGGAGATGGCTTGCATGAGTAGAGTATTTGTCTTGGCTAGATTTGGATTTGAATGCTTAGGAGCGAATTATTGGGTTCATATGCTTGTTGTCACCTCGATAGGTGTAGGGTAGAGCTAAAGAGTTAATTTTTTGCAAATTAGCATGTTTGATCTTGCTTAGGAGGAAAGAAAAGAATATATGCTATTTATGCTCATAAAGAAAAATTATTCTTGTTGTTACTGTTGAAATAAGATAATAATGCCATGGCTTGTGAACAATATGCAATGGTTAATAAAGATTAAGGCAAAAAGAGCTACCCCTATTGTGATCAGTTAGGCAAACCAGAGAAAACTCAGGTTAAGGGTCCCTGCAATAGGTGTGTGAAAGCTATTGCCACATATAAATGCTAAAGTTAATTGTATTTTATAAGCACCTAAGTATGGAGGAAAACAAACTAATTTGTTCCATTAACTCATTAGTGAAACCTTAGTGCCAGTGTAGAGGGAAGATGAGCTGAGAGTTTAATAATCCAATCCCGGGCTAGTAGAGTCTGATCTTGTTGAGTTAGATCTCGCTTGTGCAAGTTAATTTTGGAAAAATTTTAATTTGTCTCCCTCATTGGTCCTTGTGTGCATGACTCTTGCTTGCTTGACTATTGACTTTTGAGCCTTGAGGATTGAGTTATGATTGTTGCATCCATTCTTTAATTGTATGTTTGATTTGTAGTTTGCTCGAGGACTAGCAAAAGCTTAAGTTTGGGGGTATTTGATAGCGAGCATAGCGAGCTACTTTTACTTATTTAATTTAACTAGTCTTTTATGATGTTTGGGCCATTTTATTGTGCTTAATTGTTTATTTTGTAGGAAAGCGTTGATTAGAGTTAAAACGTGGAATAAGAATTAATCGGGTGTTCGGGACGTGAAAAGATGCCAAAGAACCAAAAAGACTCAAGTAACAAGGAGCCAAGAGAGGGCATTTCTGCCCATTAGCGTCGAGACGCCACTCTTGGAGCGTCTCGACGCTACGTTTCCTTAATGAGAATACGCGGCAGACTTACAGCGTCTCGACGCTGTGATAGGTAGCGTCCCCACGCTACCGCATTTCCTTTTCTGAAACGCGCGTTTTGAAGGCAGCGTCTCGACGCTGTCTTGACAACGTCTCGACGCTAAGACGAAAAATCTGCAATATAAGCTTCTTTTCGGCTAGGTTTGAAAGGACTTCGATTTGGGACCTTTGGGAGCCGTAAACAGAACAGAACAGAGCGTTTGGAAGGCTGAAATAGAGGGGACGAAGTGGAAATCAACCCATTGTTCGTGGGGATCGTGACGGGGACGTTCGGTCTCGGCCTACAACGAGTCTATTTCTCTTTTCCCTTACTTTAGATAGTTTTTATGGCTTACTTAGACTTAGTTTATATTGTAACGAGGATTATGTGTAGCTAAGTTTAATTCTTAGGGATTGATGTAGCCGTTGGGCACGTTTTGGATTGATTTACGGTATTTATGCTATTGATGTCATTTATGCATATGTTGTATCCTTAATGCTTTCGATTTACTGGCCATAAATTGATTGATGTTTATATTTGAATCTAACTCGGGAGAGGGGATTTAAATTGGTAATCAATATGCATAACTAGAATTTAGCTAAAAATCGGGAGATTAAGGTTAATTCTAGAAATTGTTAAAAAGGTTAGCCTTATTGCCTTGTATGTTTATTGGATTTAGATAGGGATATCGGGTTCAATTGCATATGGGAGAATCATGTATGCTCGGAAGAGATATGTGTGATTTTAGTTGTCAAGATTTATGAATCATAGCATGTGTTAATCCGTTTATTAATCCATAACTCCAATTGGTGAAATCAAATCCCTAAGACCAATTCTTCCCATTAGATTGTCACTTTTGCTTTAGTTTTGTATTTGATTAATTCATATTCTCATTCAATTTGATTCCTTAAATAAAATTGGTCAAAAGTATTTTCGATAATTAAAATTTTGCTAGACACCAATCCAGAGGACGACATTCGATTGCAAAATCACTATATTATTACTTGACCCGTACACTTGCTGTTAGCAAATTGCACATCAGTGTTCTTGATGATCTTCAATCTCTCTATACTATTCGGCTTCCAAAGGAAAACATGGAAGTATTTTGACTTTGACGGCTACTTCCTTTTATAGAAGGATGGGAGGCTTGAATTAGGTCAACTTGGACACGTGTAAGGCTCTCCTTGCTCCTTTATCCCGAAAATAACTCAACAGAAGTCGGTTCATGAAGTTGGCTAACGAGCTGTGATGTGGCAGTTCTGTTCCCAGTTTTGCTGCAGCACAGAATTTGCTCCCTCCAGTCGCTCAGCAGCATAATGTGCACAAAATAATTTCCAATGTTTCCATTCTTCCAAATGGGTTAAAACATGTAATATCTATCCAAAACCAACCCTAAAAAGCATAAAGGACACAAAATTCCCTATATAATTGAGGCCTAAATAACTACCTTTTGGGCAATTATCATACCCCCAAACTTGAACTATTGCGTGTCCCGAGCAATACTAACCAACCTTCCCTTAAGAATTTAAAAACATTAGACAAAGAATTAGCTTAATCAAATCAGACAATCCAATACTACCTTTGACCTTTACCTGAGCACTCTGCAACACCAAGCTCTGCTGCAGCAAAATGATTCATTCAGCAGGGACAAATAATCACCACTTTTAAACTTAATTCTAAGAACTCACCACAGCCTAGCTCTATTATCAGACATTTCAAAACATATTTTTAAAGAGGTTTATATCCTTGTTTATCATACTTAAAGCAGCCTTACAGTCATAAGCCCTTAACAGTGGGATGACCCACTTTATGGTGTAGTATACCCTTGCCTCAAGCTCGTCACCAACTAGGCTCAATACTCATTATAAAGCTAAAAAATCCTTAGTTATTCCATCTCTTGCCCCTCAGAATGGCGACATTTTATGATGAAGCTCACCTATGTTCTGGGAGACAGAAAAACTGCTGGATCATCATTCATCCTTCAAAACTTTTGCTCCATCATTTTTTTCAGCAAAATCTTCAACAAATAATTTTTTCAGCAAATAATTTTTCTCATTTTTTTTTCACATTTCCTAGGTCATCTTTTGACGCGAAGACAAACTGTGGGTATCACAAATGTCCCCGGTTACTCAATAACCTAGCAAAAATTTTTTTTCTTGAAGGAGAGGAATGCTTGAGCAAAACAATTGGAGTAGTAAAAAGTCCCCCAAACTTGAATTATTCATTGTCCCCAATGAATCATTAATTAAGCAATTATACCCCCAAACTTAAATTTTTCTATCTAAATTTTAAACTAAGCGTGAGACTAGAACTAAGCTTAAAGTGGATCATATAAGTCAATACTACCTCAAAAATATTCTTTGCCGCAACAACAGTCCAGGCTAGAAGAAATGCTCAAGCAAAAGGTTTCTGGAGATCAGAATACCTCAATCTAATAAAGCGTAATCAGTCCAAGCTTCAAAAATTCAGAAGAAAATAGTTAAGTTAGAGTTAGCCAGTGCTCGTAGAATGGAAACATTCAGAAATTTCATTAAAAATATTCAATGAAAAATTACATAGCAGAGATTTTTTTTTTCAAGAAGCAGAAAAATTAAAAGAAACAAGCAAACATATTTAGCAAGCGGGGTCAGATATGCGCGAGCAAACAAAATGATAAGAACAAAAATAATGCTCGCTGAAGATCATCTCATCCATCAATCTTCCCGACCCTGCTCTTCATCATCATTCTCTTCTTCTCTTTCAACAGATGGGGGTGGTATCCAAAGATTAAATAAGTCATCGGGAAACACTGGGAAGACCTGATATGGTTTTGAGAAATTGGTTTGCAAGGCCCTCCTGAGCGCATCATCTCTCCTTTTAGCATAAGTCCAATAGGTCTGAGCTTGCCTTTCAGCAAACTCTAACCTACTGGCCAACAGTGTCAGTTGCTCTAGGATATGATGAACTCCATTGTTGGTGGTACGATTTTCCGCAAGCGCACGGGTCGTCACAAGTAATATAAAACAGTAGTAATACTGAGTATCGAATCCTCAGGGAAATTGAACTAATTCCATTAAGTACCAAGAATCATCATGTTTTAATTTTATTTAGAAGATCAACTCGAATTATAGTGCAAAAATTAAAGGAATTAATAAAAATAAACATGTAATAATGAAATGAAAATATCCAATTAAGGGGGGGGGGGCTTGACCTAGGGTGTTATCTAGCTTTCTTGGATTTGTAGCTCAAATATATGGATGCATGTAACTAATAATCAACAATCCCATAAATCTAGAAGTAATTTTAAGCGGAATTCTCTTTCAAGTTCCTCCACATCTCATACTAACATAACTAATTCATGTGTCCATCTCCATAGTTAATCATAGAATGGCATTAAGCAACTTCATAATCAACTTCTAACAATTCTCTTTCACTCTCGTGTTCCAAGCAATCGTTAGCCATGCAATTAGGATCTAATCTAATTTCTCTCTGTCGAGTATCAATTTAGACCATCATAACAATTAATCCGTGATCAAGAGATTAAAAGCATTAAGCAAAAATTGCATAGATGAAATTTGAAGATATTCATTACATACTCCAAGTAATTGCGCTACTGATAACTGCCCAAAAGGTAGTTATTTAGGCCTCATTTATATAAGGATTTGTGTGTCCTTTATGCTTATTAGGGTTGGTTTTAGAGAGATATTACACGATTTAACCCATTTGGAAGAATGGAAGCTTTGGAAATCACTTTGTGCAGATTATGCTGCTGAGCGATTGGAAGGAGCAAATTCTATGCTGCAGCAAAACTGGGAACAGAAGCTGCCACATCACAGCTCGTTAGCCAACTTCATGAACCGACTTCTGTTGAGTTATTTTCGTGATAAAGGATCAAGGAGAGCCTTACACGTGTCCTAGTTGACCTAATTCAAGCCTCCCATCCTTCTATAAAAGGAAGTAGCCGTCCAAGTCAAATTCATTCCATATTTTCCCTTGGAAGCCGAATAGTATAGGGAGATTGAAGATCATCAAGAATACCATCAACCGCAAGTTGATTAGGGAGTTTACCTTCTTATTTAACTTGTAGTGATGGACATGCATACTCAGATTGTAATTCGTATTCCTATGCTTATTATGAACTAAGTAGCTTAGGGTGTTGGTTAGGAATAATGTGATTACTGTGCTTCATCTCTAGTAATAAATTGACTATTGCATTTTGGTTAATTGTTGTGTTTATTCTTATTTTATGCCCGCCTAGCCAGCCGGTATGGATAGCTCTCTCTAGTTTCAGGGATGATTTAGAGAGTGTGTGGCAATTCTCCACATTACGATCATTGTGTATTGGTGAACGCCAGTGACTGAGCTAGGGATAGCCAGTTGCCTAGTGCTCGATCGGTCGCTCTTCATTGGGTTTGAAACATATCCCAAAAGATCCGGAGTTTCGGGAGGAATCCGCTAATAATACTACGAGAAATGCATGATCAATAATATTGCTAGAGCATATCTTAGAACAATCACTAAAGCCTAACCAGCGCCTGTCTTTAATCTGTCTATCTATTTGTTTACTCGTTGTTCTGTCATTTATTTTGCTTCAGCAAAATTCTTATAAAACCCAACATTTTTATTATCTTCGAAACCATTAGAAAGTTATACAAAATAGATAAAGTGGAAACTCATTCAGACCTTGGATTGATAATATTACTTGCTGCAGACTGTGTATACTTGCACAGGAATTCTAGAGTATTTCATATCATATTTTTACTCACTCTAGGAGCCCAACAAGTTTTTGGCGCCGTTGCCGGGGAACTTGAATAAGTTTTTATCTGATCTGTTTTGTGGGTGCTAGAACTTTTTTATTGTTTCTTTTGTTTTTGCAGGTGTGATTTTGGTGCATGAGCGATCCGCCTGGGGTACGGTTTGAGCTTGATCCAGAAATTGAAAGGACATTTAGGAACAGAAGGAGGGAGCAGCGCATAAACCAAATGGAGAACGCCCCGCAACTTCCACAGGTTCATGAAGGTCCAGTAGCAGCAAACCCCCAGCAGAATCCGTTGTTGCAGCAAAACCCACTGTTTGAGCAAAATGAGCAGCGAAATAATCAGGCTGAGAATCCTATCTTGATAGCGAACGATAGGACCAGAGCCATTCGAGCATATGCTGTCCCAATGTTTAATGAGTTGAATCCAGGGATTGCACGTCCCCAAATCCAAGCGGCGAATTTTGAAATGAAACCGGTAATGTTTCAGATGTTGCAAACCGTGGGACAATTCCATGGTTTGTCATCTGAAGACCCTCATTTACATCTTAAGTCTTTTCTAGGAGTTAGTGATTCTTTTGTAATTCAAGGAGTGCCTAGAGATGCTCTTAGATTAACTTTGTTCCTCTATTCTCTTAGAGATGGAGCAAAGTCATTGTTAAACTCTTTTTCTCCAGGATCAATTAGGACGTGGGATGAGTTAGCTGAAATTTTTTTGAGTAAATATTTTCCACCTAATAGAAATGCTAAATTAAGGAGTGAAATAGTAGGGTTTAGGCAACTTGAGGATGAGACTTTTAGTGAGGCTTGAGAGAGGTCTAAGGAGCTTTTACGAAAGTGCCCCCACCATGGGTTACCTCATTGTATTCAAATGGAAACATTTTACAATGGTTTAAATGGAGTAACCCAAGGTATGGTCGATGCTTCGGCTGGACGGGCCCTTTTGGCAAAAACTTTTGATGAAGCCTATGAAATTTTAGAAAGAATATCTATTAATAGTTGTCAGTGGTCGGATGTTAGAGGCACAAATAAAAAGGTTAAGAGTGTGTTAGAGGTTGATGGTGTGTCCACCATTAGGGCTGATCTTACTATGATTGCTAACGCTCTTAAGAATGTGACAGTGATTAGTCATTAGCAGCCCCCAGCTATGGAGCCTGCAGCAGTGGTGAACCAAGTCACAGACGAAGCATGTGTCTATTGCGGTGAAGACCACAACTACGAGTTTTGCCCCAGCAATCCAGCTTCTGTGTTTTTTGTAGGTAATCAGAGGAATAACCCTTATTCTAACTTCTATAATCCAGGTTGGCGCAACCACCCCAACTTCTCATGGGGAGGTCAAGGAAATAACGTACAAGCGCAACAGAAGATGAACCAGCCGGGATTTGCTAAAACGCAGGTAATGCCCCAGCAAAATTCGGGAAATTCTCTCGAGGCAATGATGAAAGAATTTATGGCTCGCACAGACGCCGCAATTCAAAGTAATCAAGCTTCGATGAGGGCCCTGGAATTGCAAGTGGGTCAGCTAGCTAATGAGCTCAAGGCGAGGCCTCAAGGGAAACTTCCTTCAGATACTGAACACCCTCGAAGGGAAGGTAAGGAGCAGGTAAAGGCAGTAACTCTTAGGAGTGGTAAGCCATTAGAAGAGTCTAGAAAGACCCAGGATTTAAATAGTAATAGTGATAATATTATTGTTGTTGAAAAAGAGTTGGAGTCTGGTCAGGGTGCTGGAGGCAGCAAAGAGAATGCTGGAGCATCTGGTTCTGTGCCAGATGTAGAACCACCATATGTGCCGCCCCCACCTTATGTACCACCTCTACCTTTTCCACAAAGGCAAAAGCCTAAGAATCAGGACGATCAATTTAAAAAGTTTTTAGAGATTCTTAAGCAGTTGCATATAAATATCCCTTTAGTAGAAGCTATAAAGAAAATGCCTAATTATGCTAAATTTCTTAAGGATATTTTGACTAAAAAGAAAAGGTTAGGTGAGTTTGAAACTGTATCTCTTACTGAGGAGTGTAGTGCTATTCTTAAGAATGGTCTACCCCCCAAGGCTAAGGATCCAGGGTCATTTACCATACCTGTGTCTATAGGTGGAAAGGAATTAGGTAGAGCACTCTGTGATTTAGGTGCAAGCATTAACCTTATGCCTCTTTCGGTCTATCGGAAGTTAGGTATTGGTGAAGCTAGACCTACCACAGTTACACTCCAATTAGCTGATAGGTCTATCACATATCCAGAGGGTAAAATTGAGGATGTCTTAGTAAAAGTTGATAAATTCATATTTCCTGTTGATTTTATTATTTTAGACTATGAGGCTGATAAAGACGTCCCAATTATTCTAGGTCGTCCATTTTTGGCTACTGGTAGGGCATTAATAGATGTTCAAAAAGGAGAATTAACAATGAGAGTCTGTAATGAGGAAGTGAAATTTAATGTCTTTAAAGCCATGGAATATCCAGACGAGATGGAGGATTGCTCCTTCATCAGGATTCTGGAGAGCACAGTTATTGAGACAACAATACAGGATTCGGCTAGTAAGCATTCGGAAAAGCATGGAGAGGTTAGTGTAGAAGATTTTGAAATTTGTTCTTTAGATAAAAAAAATGAAAAAGAATTGTTTAGGTGTGAGGATGTTTTTGAGTCTTTAGATTTAGATCAAAGAAAGGCTCCCCCAATTAAACCATCCCTGATTGAGGCACCTACTTTAGATTTGAAACCTTTACCGGATCATCTAAAGTGTGTGTATCTTGGGGAAAGTGAGACGTTGCCCATTATTGTTGCATCAGATTTAATGTCGGAGCATGAGGAGGCCTTAATAAAATTGCTGCAGCAATACCGCAAAGCTATAGGTTGGACATTGGCTGATATTCAGGGGATTAGCCCATCTTTTTGTATGCATAAAATCACTCTAGAGGAGGGATCCTTTAGGAGTATTGAGCAACAAAGAAGGCTTAACCCTGCAATGAAAGATGTTGTTAAAAAGGAGGTAATTAAATGGTTGGATGTTGGGATCATTTATCCAATTGCCGATAGCAATTGGGTAAGCCCTGTCCAATGTGTTCCTAAGAAAGGATGTGTCACTGTGGTGAGCAATAAAGATAATGAGTTGATCCCCACAAGGACAGTAACTGGCTGGAGGGTTTGTATGGATTACAGAAGGCTTAATAAAGCCACCCGAAAGGATCATTTCCCTCTACCATTTATCGACCAGATGTTGGATCGATTGGCTGGTCAGGCCTATTACTGTTTCTTGGATGGTTATTCTGGGTATAACCAGATTACTATTGCTCTTGAAGATCAGGAAAAAACCACTTTCACCTGCCCTTATGGGACATTCGCTTTTAGGAGAATGCCTTTTGGCCTTTGCAATGCTCCAACAACATTTCAGCGGTGTATGTTAGCAATTTTTTCTGATATGATTGAGTCCACTGTTGAAGTCTTTATGGACGATTTTTCAGTTTTTGGAGGGTCTTTTCAAAGTTTTTTAGATAATTTAGGAAAGGTATTAAAAAGATGTGAGGATACCCATCTAGTTCTTAATTGGGAGAAGTGCCACTTCATGGTGAAGGAGGGCATAATGTTAGGTCATAGGATTTCTAAGGATGGTCTAGAAGTTGATAGAGCAAAAGTTGAGGTTATTGAAAGGCTAGAGCCACCGAATTCAGTGAAGGGAATTCGGAGTTTTTTAGGACATGCTGGATTTTATAGGAGGTTCATAAAGGATTTTTCCAAAATCAGTAAACCTCTTTGTAACTTATTGTGCACTGATCATGTTTTTTACTTTAATGCAGATTGTAGGAAGGCTTTTGAAACATTGAAGGCTGCTTTAATCTCAGCACCCATTCTCTGCGCGCCTAATTGGAATTTGCCATTCGAGGTAATGTGTGATGCGAGTGATGCTGCAGTAGGTGCGATGCTGGGGCAGAAGCAGGGCAAATTTATTCATCCTATATATTATGCAAGCAAGGTTTTAAATGAAGCACAGGTCAACTACACAACTACTGAAAAGGAGTTGTTAGCTGTTGTGTTTGCTTTTGAGAAATTCCAGCCATATTTGGTTGGATCCAAAGTCACGGTTTTCACGGATCATGCAGCAATAAGGTATTTAATGTCAAAGAAAGATGCAAAGCCTAGACTAATTCGTTGGATTTTATTACTGCAGGAATTTGACTTGGAGATAAAGGACAAGAAGGGATCGGAGAATGTTGTTGCAGATCATTTATCTCGTCTTGATCCATCATCATCTTTGCTGGAGCAATCTGCCATTTCCGATTCTTTTCCAGATGAGCAGCTTTTTGCTGTTCAGGTAAAGGTAGTCAGGGATGTCCCTTGGTATGCTGATATTGCCAACTTTTTAGTAAAGGGAGTCACCCCTATTGATATGGATTGGAGGCAGAAGAAAAAGTTTAAGCATGATGCGAAATTTTTCTATTGGGATGAGCCGTTTATGTATAAGCAATGCTCTGACGGTATTATTCGTAGGTGCATTTCAGGTGCTGAAGCAAAGGAAATCCTGGAGCAATGTCACTCTTCGCCGTATGGAGGTCATTTTAGCGGTCAGAGGACGGCTATGAGGATTTTGCATTGCAGATTTTTCTGGCCTACGTTATTCAAGGATGCCCATTGATTCTACAAGCAATGTGATGCTTGTCAAAGGAGAGGAAACTTGGGGCCTAGAGATGAAATGCCTCTTACTTGCATTTTAGAAGTTGAATTATTTGATGTATGGGGTATTGACTTTATGGGGCCATTTCCCCCTTCTAATGACAATGTTTTTATCTTATTGGCAGTTGATTATGTGTCCAAGTGGGTGGAGGCCATTGCATGCCATCAGAGTGATGCCAAGACAGTAGCAAGGTTTCTTCAATCGCACATCTTTGCGCGGTTTGGGACACCTAGGGCTCTAGTGAGTGATGAGGGTACACATTTTGTTAATAATATCTTAACTAAGCTTTTGGCTAAGTATGGGATTAAGCATAGGATAGCTACCCCTTATCACCCACAAGCGAATGGTCAAGCTGAAATTAGTAATAGGGAAATTAAAGCTATTTTAGAGAAAGTGGTCCATCCATCTAGAAAGGATTGGTCCTTTAGGTTGGATGAGGCTCTTTGGGCTTATAGGACAGCTTATAAGACTCCTCTAGGTATGTCTCCCTATAGGTTAGTATATGGGAAAGCTTGCCATTTACCATTAGAGCTTGAGCATAAAACATTTTGGGCTTTGAAAAAGTTAAATGTTGATTTGAGTCGTGCAGGAGCAATAAGAATGCTGCAGCTTAATGAGTTAGAAGAATTTCGTCAATTTTCTTATGAAAATGCGAAAATGTATAAAGAAAAGACTAAGTTGTGGCATGACAAGAAAATAAAATCTAAGGAGTTTATCAAGGGTCAGAAAGTTTTGCTTTATAATTCTAGATTAAAATTGTTTCCTGGAAAATTAAAATCCAAATGGTCAGGACCGTTTATTGTGATTGAGGTTTTCCCCAATGGAGCAATTACTTTGCAGAATGAAAAAGATGGGAGAGTGTTCAAGGTAAATGGACAGCGTGTGAAGCATTATTGGGGTGAGGAGTTTCGGATGAAGTATCATTCCCTAAGGTTGGTTGATGATTGAGAGAGCAGGATATTTGCGGGAGCATTTCACAGAGCAAAATTTTGAGCTCCCAGGATTTGTATTGATTTTATTTTTCGTTGATTTGATTTTAATTGTGGTTAGGTTAGATTTGATTTTGCGAGATTTATTAGATTTTGTCTTTAAATATTTGATTAGATTTGATCTATTTTTAATTTGATTTGATTTGATTTTCGGGTTATTTATTTAAATTATCCTGCAATTATCTTTTAGATAGTTGGATTTTTTATCTAGATTTTATTTTCAGTTTTAATTAATAGAGATTTTCTCTAATTCATTCGGCTTCTTCTGAGAATAACAGGTTAAGTTTGCTTTGATCGGTTTAATTTGAATTAAAAAGATTTGATTTGTCTATTTTGAAATTCGAATTCCATATTTGAGATTCTTCAGGTTCAGCAGATTGTTGCGGCAAAGATATTGCTGGAGCAAAATATTCCGAGATAGAAGGGTTTCCGTTGGAATTTATTATTATTACCGTTAGACTTAGCTTTAAATTCTCGCAGGTAAATGTGCGTGCATCATCTGATGAGGCCACGTGTCGCAGAGTAATTATCCAAAGGCTTCAATGATGACAGAGCATTAATTTTTACCATGGCCGTTTGGAATTCGCAATTTTACCGTTGGTAATTTTCGAATTTCAGGTTTGCATTTTTAATTGCAACGGTAATATTAGTTATGGCAGGGCAAATCCTTTCGGTTAGGATTCTTGTTTGCTGCAACCCTATTTATTCACAATCTCTGGTAAGTACATTTCACTTCGTTTTCTTGATCAAATCCTTGTGCGTGTGTTATTCTTTCTTTCTTTGCAAAACCCTATTATACCTTCCATGGCTAAAACAAGAGCGCGAAAAGAGAGGGAGAGTGAGGAGGAAGAGATACCCGTCACACCAGAAGTTCAAAAAGGGAAATCTAAGAAGAAAAGGACGCCTGAAGAGAAGGAGGCGAGAGGAAGACGGAGGCAACAGAGGGTTGCGGAACAAGAAGTCATCCAAGAGACAGCGGCTGTGCAGGATCTTGAGACAGAACCGATAGTTTCTGCTACGGTTCAGGAAGGGAATGCTGAGAAGGAACATGAGACAGAGGTCGGAGGACAAGTCGCAGGTGTGCCTGAAAAAGAGAAAACACCGGAGCTGGTGCAGGAGGCCCATGTTGAAATTATTATGCCTGAACCACCCAAGCGCCGCCGCATCAAGAGGAAGGCGGGTCGCGTGAGGGTGGTTCGGAACACTCCATCACCTCCGATGTCGGACTCTGAGGAAGAAAGAAGGGAAGCTGAGAATAAGGAAAAAGAAGAAGAGGCGAGAAAGGCAGAGGAAGAGCGTTTGCGTGTCCAGAGAGAAAGCAAGGGCAAAGGAATTGCCGAAGCATCGGGAGAAATTGAGGAGCCGAGGGCACCATTCATTCGCTTCGTCAATGATCTTGCTCGAGCAAAATACTAAGAGGTGCTGAAACGGGACTTCTTGTTCGAACGAGGATTTGGCAGTGATTTGCCCAGGTTCTTGGAGTCTGGAATAGTGAACCTCGGATGGAGGCAATTTTGTGCGAAACCAGAACCTGTCAATGCCAACATTGTTCGAGAATTTTATGCCAATCTTGACGTTAAGAATGATTTTGAGGTTATCGTTCGAGGAGTGCCTGTACAATGGAGTCCTTAGGCCATTAATGAACTGTTCGATCTCCAAGATTTTCCGCATGCCGTTTTTAATGAGATGGTGGCTGCACCATTTAGTGATCAACTGAGTGCGGCTGTCCGGGAGGTAGGCATTGAGGGGGCTCAATGGAGGGTGTCGCAGACGCGGAAGCATACGTTTCAAGCTGCTTATTTAAAGAGTGAAGCCAACACTTGGATGGGTTTCATCAGGCTATGCTTGCTGCCGACAACACACGACTCCACGGTATCTCGGGACAGGGTATTACTTGCCTTTGCAATTCTTTGCTCGATGAGTATTGATGTAGGAAAAATTATTTCTTCTGAGATTGTTGATTGCTGGAAAAAGAAGGTGGGGAAGCTGTTCTTTCCGAACACGATTACGATGTTATGCAGCAGGGCAGGAGTGCCCACGGTTCCAGAAGATATGATCATGACTGATAAGGGAATCATTGACACACCTAATCTGGCGCGACTTCAGCGTATGCAAGAGGTTCGCCAAGGTGGGCTTGTGTATGGCGTTAATCAGATCCTAGAGCAACTGGCTGTGTTGACCAGTAGGTTAGAGTTTGCTGAAAGGCAAGCTCAGACCTACTGGACTTATGCTAAAAGGAGAGATGATGCGCTCAGGGGGGCCTTGCAAAACAATTTCTCAACACCGTATCCGGCCTTTCCAGTGTTTCCCGATGATTTGTTTAATCTTTGGATACCACCCCCGCCTGTTGAACGAGAAGAGAATGACGATGAAGACCAGGGTCAGGAAGATTGATGGATGGAATGATCTTCAGCGAGCATTGTTTTTGTCTTATCATTTTGTTTGCTCGCGCATATCTGACCCCATTTTGCTAAAAATATTTGATTGTCTTTCTTTTTATTTTTTTTTTCTGCGTTAAAAATATATCTCTGCTTTGTAATGTTTTTTCTATGATTTTAATGAAATTTCTGAATGTTTCTATTCTTTGAGCATTGACTAACTCTAACTTAACTAATTTTCTTCTGAATTTTTGAAGCCTGGACTGATTACGCTTAATTAGATCAAGGTATTCTGATCTCCAGAAACCTTTTGCTTGAGCATTTCTTCTAGCCTGGACTGTTGCTGCGGCAAGAAGATTTTGACGGTAGTATTGACTTATATGATCCACTTTAAGCTTAATCCTAGTCCCATGTTTAGTTTAAAAATTCAGATAGAAAAATTTAAGTTTGGGGGTATAATTACTTAATTAATGATTCATTGGGGACAATGAATAATTCAAGTTTGGGGGACTTTTTGCTACTCCAATTATTTTGCTTGAGCATTCCTCTCCTTCAAAAAAATTTGCTAGGTTATTGAGTAGCCGGGGACATTTGTGATACCCACAGTTTGTCTTCGCGTCAAAAGATGACCTAGGAAATGTAAAAAAAATGAGAAAAAATAAGAAAAATTATTTGCTGAAAAAAAAATTATTTGTTGAAGATTTTGCTGAAAAAATTGACAGAGCAAAAGTTTTGAGGGATGAATGATGATCCAGCAGTTTTCTGTCTCCCAGAACTTAGGTGAGCTTCATCATAAAATGTCGCCATTCTGAGGGGCAAGAGATGGAATAACAAAGGATTTTTGAGCTTTATAATGAGTATTGAGCCTAGTTGGTGATGAGCTTGAGGCAGGGGTATACTGCACCATAAAGTGGGTCATCCCATGCTTAAGAGCTTATGACTGTAAGGCTGCTTTAAGTCTGATAAACAAGGATATAAACCCCTTTAAAAATATGTTTTGAAATGTATGATAATAGAGCTAGGTTGTGGTGAGTTCTTAGAATTAAGTTGAAAAGTGGTGATTATTTGTCCCTGCTGAAGGAATCATTTTGCTGCAGCAGAGCTTGGTTTTGCAGAGTGCTCAGGTAAAGGTTAAAGGTAGTGTTGGACTGTCTGGTTTGATTAAGATAATTCTTTGTCTAATGTTTTGAGATTCTTGAAGGAAGGTTGGTTAGTATTGCTCGGGACGCGCAATAGTTCAAGTTTGGGGGTATGATAACTGCCCAAAAGGTAGTTATTTAGGCCTCATTTATATAAGGATTTGTGTGTCCTTTATGCTTATTAGGGTTGGTTTTAGAGAGATATTACATGATTTAACCCATTTGGAAGAATGGAAGCTTTGGAAATCACTTTGTGCAGATTATGCTGCTGAGCGACTGGAAGGAGCAAATTCTATGCTGCAGCAAAACTGGGAACAGAAGCTGCCACATCACAGCTCGTTAGCCAACTTCATGAACCGACTTCTGTTGAGTTATTTTCGTGATAAAGGATCAAGGAGAGCCTTACACGTGTCCTAGTTGACCTAATTCAAGCCTCCCATCCTTCTATAAAAGGAAGTAGTCGTCCAAGTCAAATTCATTCCATACTTTCCCTTGGAAGCCGAATAGTATAGGGAGATTGAAGATCATCAAGAATACCATCAACCGAAAGCTGATTAGGGAGTTTACCTTCTTATTTAACTTGTAGTGATGGACATGCATACTCAGATTGTAATTCGTATTCCTATGCTTATTATGAACTAAGTAGCTTAGGGTGTTGGTTAGGAATAATGTGATTACTGTGCTTCATCTCTAGTAATAAATTGACTATTGGATTTTGGTTAATTGTTGTGTTTATTCTTATTTTATGCCCGCCTGGCCAGCCGGTATGGATAACTCTCTCTAGTTTCAGGGATGATTTAGAGAGTGTGTGGCAATTCTCCACATTACGATCATTGTGTATTGGTGAACGCCAGTGACTGAGCTAGGGATAGCCAGTTGCCTAGTGCTCGATCGGTCGCTCTTCATTGGGTTTGAAACATATCCCAAAAGATCCGGAGTTCCGGGAGGAATCCGCTAATAATACTGTGAGAAATGCATGATCAATAATATTGCTAA
The DNA here is from genome assembly GCA_036850905.1 of Luffa acutangula. Taxonomy (NCBI): domain Eukaryota; kingdom Viridiplantae; phylum Streptophyta; class Magnoliopsida; order Cucurbitales; family Cucurbitaceae; genus Luffa; species Luffa acutangula. The sequence continues at coordinate 23,559,432 of CM072089.1, read as the reverse complement.
AACATATCTTAGAACAATCACTAAAGCCTAACCAGCGCCTGTCTTTAATCTGTCTATCTATTTGTTTACTCGTTGTTCTGTCATTTATTTTGCTTCAGCATAATTCTTATAAAACCCAACATTTTTATTATCTTCGAAACCATTAGAAAGTTATACAAAATAGATAAAGTGGAAACTCATTCAGACCTTGGATTGATAATATTACTTGCTGCAGACTGTGTATACTTGCACAGGAATTCTAGAGTATTTCATATCATATTTTTACTCACTCTAGGAGCCCAACAGCTACAATATCCAATTAACTAGAATAACGACCCTAGGTCTCAAGATCTACTCACAAATGGAAATAATTGTGCCAAAATGATCTTGATCCATAGGCCTAACTCAAATTAAACTAAGAAATTACAAAGAAGTAAGGAAGAAATAACCGATAAGTTGATCCCAAGCTCCCGTTACGAACATCTCGAATCCTGAGCCTTGGAATCTCGCTCAATTCCTCCTTTTTCCTCACAATTCTTCTCACTTTTTCTTTCTATTGAGCTAGGGGAGAGCTCCCCAAAAATGGGATGATTTTCACCTTGGGAAAAAGGGCTTTTTATAGGGAAAGGGGCTGGACATTTCTTGTTGAACAAGCCGACAGCGTCGAGACGTTGTGATGTCATGTTGTCTTGGGGCAGAAGTCGTCGCAGCGTCGCGACGCTGTCACGATTTTGGCACGCGCTATGCTGACCACCTAGCGTTGAGACGCTACGGTCCTAGCGTTGAGACGCTAGGCCTTCTAGAAGCTTTATTTGCAGATTATTGCCTCCTTTCTTCAATCTTTTGGGCTTTTTTTGGGCCTCCCACTTCTCTTGTCTACTTTTCATAGACCTTGGGGCTTGGATCTCCAATGGTTATTCTTCAAATTGCCCATAAAGTCTCCAAATTCGCCCAAATTCTCTTAGAATTTCAGTTTTGCTTCTCCAACTCGGTTTTCTGTAAAATCATCATAAAAATACATTAAAGCTCACAATTTATGAACAAAACTAGCTAAAATTAATAGGAAAATGACGACATTTTTGCATGTCATCATCCATACACAAGCCCACCCTGGCGAGCCTCTTGCGTACGCTGAAGCCGCGCCACATTAGGTGTGTCAATGATTCCCTTATCAAGCATAATCATATCCTCTGGAACCGTGGGCACTCCTGCCCTACTGCATAACATTGTAATCGTGTTTGGAAAAAACAGCTTCCCCACCTTTTTGCGCCAACAGTCAACAATCTCAGTAGAAATTATTTTTCCAACACTATACTCATTGAGTGAAGGATGGCAAAGGCAAGCAATACTCTGTCCCGAGATACAGTGGAGTCGTGTGTTGTCGGCAGTGAGCGTAGCCTAATGAAACCCATCCAAGTGTTGGCTTCACTCTTCAAATAGGCAGCTTAAAATGTGTGCTTGCGCGTCTGCGACACCCTCCATTGAGCCCCCTCAACACCTACCTCTCGGACCGCCGCACTTAATTGGTCGCTCGATGGCGCAACCATCATCTCATTGAAAACTGCATGCGGAAAATCCTGGAGATCAAACAAATTATTAATGGCTTCTGGGCTCCACTGTACAGGCACTCCTCGAACTATAACTTCAAAGTCATCCTTAACGTCAAGATTAGCGTAGAATTCTCGAACAATGTTGGCATTTACAGGTTCAGGCTTCGCACAAAACTGCCTCCACCCAAGGTTCGCTATTCCATACTCTAAAAACCTTGGCAAATCACTGCCAAATCCCCGCTCGAACAAGAAATCACGCTTCAGCACCTCTTGGTATTTTGCTCACGCAAGCTCGTTGACAAAGCGAATGAACGGTACCGTTGGTTCCTCAATCTCACCCGATGCTTCGACAGTTCCTTCGCCCTTGGCTTCTCTTTGCACGTTCAAAATCTCTTCTTCTACCTTCCTTGCCTCTTCTTCCTTTGTCTTATCTTCAGCTTCTCTCTTTTCTTCCTCAGAGTCCGACGTCGAAGGCGATGGAGTGTTCCGAATCACCCTCACGCGACCCGCCTTCCGTTTGATGCGGCGGCGCTTTGGTGGTTCAGGAATTCATCTTCAACATGAGCCTCCTGCACCGGCTTCGATGTTTTCTTTTTTTCAAGCATACCTGCGGCCTGCTCCTCAACCTCTGTTTCTTGATTTTTCTCAGCAATCTTTTCTTGAACCGTATCATAAATTCTTGGTTCTTCCTCATGATTTTTAGCTCTCTCTGTATCCACGTCATCCACTGTTTCTTCTCGAATGGCTTCTTGCTCCTCAGCCCTCTGCTGCCTCCTTTTTCTTTTAGCCTATTTTTCCTCTAGCGTTCTTTTTTTCTTAGCTTTCCCTTTCTGCACTTCCGGAGTAACTGGTGTTTCCTCCTCTTCACTCTCTCTTTCTTTCCTAGCTCTAGTCTTTGCCATGGAGGACTCAACGGATTTACAGAGAATGGAAGGGAAAAAGAAAGAAAATTGCAGATGGCAAGATTGAAACAAAAAGACGAAGTAAGAAGAAACGTACCAAAGTCTGTGAATAAATAAGGCTCCAGCAAATTCAAATCCTAACTGAAAAGATTTGCCACATTAATTATATTACCGTTTAATCGCATGCAACCTAAAAACTTGAAACCAGCAACGGTAAAAATTGTGAAGTCCAATCGCCCACGGTAAATCCCTATGCGCTGTCTACCATCAAAGCCTTTGGATGATTGCTGTGGGACATGCAGCCTCATCAGATGATATATGCAAATTTACCTGCGAAAATTCAAAGAAAATCCCAACGGTAATAATAAATTTCTAACGAAATCCCTTTTAACTTGGACAATATTTGCTTCAGCCACAACTTTTGCTGCAACAACCTCCTGAAAAATCTTGGATACAAATTTAAATTTCAAATCAGGAAAATCAGATCTTTTAAATTCAAATTTTAAATTTTACCTAACAAATCAAATCTAATCCTTTATTTTTGAAGCCGAATTAATTTAGAGACAACCTTTATTAACTAAACAAAATTCAAATAACTGAAGATAAAATCCTAATAAAACAAAATCTAACTAATGAAAAGATAATCCAAAGATAATTTAAATAAATAACCTGAAAATAAAATAAAATCAAATTCAAATCGAAATAGATAAAATCTAAAATAAAAATACTGAAATCTAATAAACTATGCAAAAATCAAACTTAACCTAATCAGAATTAAAAACAAATCAGCGAAACATAAAATAAACACTGGGAGCTCAAAATTTTGCTCTGTGAGATGCTCCTGCAAAAATCCTGCTCTCTCAATCATCAACTAACCTTAGGGAAGGATATTTCGACTGAAACTCCTCACCCCAATAATGCTTCACACGTTGTCCATTCACCTTGAACACTCTCCCATCTTTTTCATCCTGCAAAGTAATTGCTCCATGGGGGAAAACTTCAATCACAATAAATGGTCCTGACCATCTAGATTTTAATTTTCCGGGAAATAATTTTAATCTAGAATTATAAAGCAAGACTTTTTGACCATTGACAAACTCTTTAGATTTTATTTTCTTGTCATGCCATAACTTAGTCTTTTCTTTATACATTTTCGCATTCTCATAAGAAAATTGGCGAAATTCCTCTAATTCATTAAGCTGCAGCATTCTGATTGCTCCTGCACGACTCAGATCAAAATTTAACTTTTTCAAAGCCCAAAACGTTTTATGCTCTAGCTCCAATGGTAAATGGCAAGCTTTCCCATATACTAACCTATAGGGAGACATACCTAGAGGAGTCTTATAGGCTGTCCTATAAGCCCAAAGAGCCTCATCCAACCTAAAAGACCAATCCTTTCTAGATGGATGGACTACTTTCTCTAAAATCGATTTTATTTCCCTATTACTAATTTCAGCTTGACCATTCGCTTGTGGGTGATAAGGGGTAGCTATCCTATGCTTAATCCCATACTTAGCTAACAGCTTAGTTAAGATATTATTAACAAAATGTGTACCCTCGTCACTCACTAGAGCCCTAGGTGTCCCAAACCGCGCAAAGATGTGCGATTGAAGAAACCTTGCAACTGTCATGGCATCACTCTGATGACATGCAATGGCCTTCATCCATTTGGACACGTAATCAACTGCCAATAAGATAAAAACATTGCCATTAGAAGGGGGAAATGGCCCCATAAAGTCAATACCCCATACATCGAATAATTCAACTTCCAAAATGTAAGTAAAAGGCATTTCATCTCTAGGCCCTAAATTTCCTCTCCTTTGGCAAGCAACACATTGCTTGTAGAACCAATGGGCATCCTTGAATAAGGTGGGCCAGAAGAATCCACAATGCAAAATCCTCATAGCTGTCCTCTGACCGTTTAAATGACCTCCATACGGCAAAGAGTGACATTGCTCCAGGATTTCCTTTGCTTCAGCACCTAAAACACACCTACGAATAATACCGCCAGAGCATTGCTTATACATAAATGGCTCATCCCAATAGAAAAATTTCGCATCGTGCTTAAACTTTTTCTTCTGCCTCCAATCCATGTCAATAGGAGTGACTCCCTTTACCAAAAAGTTGGCAATATCAGCATACCAACGGACATCCCTGACTACCTTTACCTCAACAGCAAAAAGCTGTTCATCTGGAAAAGCATCTGAAATGGCAGATTGCTCCAGCAAAGATGATGATGGATCAAGACGAGATAAATGATCTGCGATGACGTTTTCTGATCATTTCTTGTCCTTTATCTCCAAGTTGAATTCCTGCAACAGTAAAATCCAACGAATTAGTCTAGGCTTTGCATCCTTCTCTGTCATTAAATACCTTATTGCTGCATGATCCGTGAACACCGTGACTTTGGATCCAACCAAATATGTTCGGAACTTCTCAAAAGCAAACACTACAGCTAACAACTCTTTTTCAGTAGTTGTATAATTGACTTGTGCTTCATTTAAAACCTTGCTTGCATAATATATAGGATGGATAAATTTGCCCTGCTTTTGACCCAGCATCGCACCTACCGCAGCATCACTCGCATCACACATTACCTCGAATGGTAAATTCCAATTAGGTGCGCAAAGAATGGGTGCTGAGATTAAAGCAGCCTTTAAAGTCTCAAAAGCCTTCCTACAATCTGCATTAAAGTCAAAAACATGATCCGTACACAGTAAGTTACAAAGAGGTTTACTGATTTTGGAAAAATCTTTTATGAACCTCCTATTAAATCCAACATGTCCTAAAAAACTCCGAATTTCCTTCACTGAATTCGGTGGCTCTAGTCTTTCAATAACCTCTATTTTTTCTCTATCGACCTCCAGACCATTTTTAGAAATCCTATGACCTAGCACTATGCCCTCCTTCACCATGAAGTGTCATTTCTCCTAATTGGGAACTAGATGGGTATCCTCACATCTCTTTAATACCTTACCTAAATTTTCTAAACAATTCTGAAAAGACTCTCCAAACACTGAAAAATCGTCCATAAATACCTCAACAGTGGACTCAATCATATCAGAAAAAATTGCTAACATACACAGCTGAAATGTTGCTGGAGCATTGCAAAGGCTGAAAGGCATTCTTCTAAAAGCGAATGTCCCATAAGGGCAGGTGAAAGTGGTTTTCTCCTGATCCTCAGGAGCAATAGTAATCTGGTTATACCCAGAATAACCATCCAAGAAACAGTAATAGGCCTGACCAGCCAATCTATCCAACATTTGGTCAATAAATGGTAGAGGGAAATGGTCCTTACGGGTAGCTTTATTAAGCCTCCTGTAGTCCATGCAAACCCTCCAGCCAGTTACTATCCTGGTTGGAATCAACTCATTGTCTTTATTACTCACCACAGTAACACCTCCTTTCTTAGGAACACATTAGACAGGGCTCACCCAATTGCTATCGGCAATTGGATAAATTATCCCAGCATCCAACCATTTAATCACCTCCTTTTTAACAACCTCTTTCTTGCAGGGTTAAGCCTTCTCTGTTGCTCAATACTCCTAAAGGATCTCTCCTCTAGAGTGATTTTGTGCATACAAAAAGATGGGCTAATTCCCTGAATGTCAGGCAATGTCCAACCTATAGCCTTGCAGTATTGCTGCAGCAATTTTATTAAGGCCTCTTCATGCTCTGGCATTAAATCTGATGCAACAATAATGGGCAACGTCTCACCTTCCCCAAGATACACATACTTTAGATGATCCGGTAAGGGTTTCAAATCTAAAGTAGGTGCCTCAATCAGAGATGGCTTAATAGGAGAAGCCTTCCTTTGATCTAAATCTAAAGACTAAAAAACATCCTCACACCTAAACAACTCTTTTTTCATTTTTTCTATCTAAAGAACAAATTTCTAAATCTTCTACTCTAACCTCTCCATGCTTTTCCGAATGCTTACTAGCCGAATCCTGTATTGTTGTCTCAATAACTGTGCTCTCTAGAATCCTAATGAAGGAGCAATCCTCCATTTCGTCTGGATACTTCATGCCTTTAAACACATTAAATTTCACTTCCTCATTACAGACTCTCATTGTTAATTCCCCTTTTTGAACATCTATTAATGCCCTACCAGTAGCCAAAAATGGACGACCTAGAATAATTGGGACATCTTTATCAGCCTCATAGTCTAAAATAATAAAATCAACAGGAAATATGAATTTATCCACTTTTACTAAGACATCCTCAATTTTACCCTCTGGATATGTGATAGACCTATCAGCTAGTTGGAGTGTAATTGTGGTAGGCCTAGCTTCACCAATACCTAACTTCCGATAGACTGAAAGAGGCATAAGGTTAATGCTTGCGCCTAAATCATAGAGTGCTCTACCCAACTCTTTTCCACCGATAGACACAGGTATAGTAAATGATCCCAGATCCTTAGCCTTGGGTGGTAGCCCATTCTTAAGAATAGCACTACATTCCTCAGTAAGAGATACAGTTTCAAACTCACCTAACCTCTTCTTTTTAGTTAAAATATCCTTAAGAAATTTAGCATAATTAGGCATTTGCTCAATAGCTTCTACTAAAGGGATATTTATATGCAATTGCTTAAGAATCTCTAAAAACTTTTTAAATTGACCATCCTGATTCTTAGGCTTTTGTGTTTGTGGAAAAGGTAGAGGTGGTACATAAAGTGGGGGTGGCACATAAGGTGGTTTCACATCTGGAACAGAACCAGATGCTCCTGCATTTTTATTGCTACCTCCAGCACCCTGACCAGACTCCAACTCTTTCTCAACAACAACATTATTTTTATCACCATTTTTATCTATAACCTGGGTTTTACTAGGCTCTTCTAGTGGCTTACCACTCCTAAGAGTTACCGCTTTTACCTGCTCCTTACCTTCCCTTCGAGGGTGTTCAGTATCCGATGGAAGTTTCCCTTGAGGCCTTGCCTTCAGCTCATTAGCTAGTTGACCCACTTGCAATTCCAGGGCTCTCATCGAAGCTTGATTACTTTGAATTGCGGCATCTGTACGAGCCATAAATTCTTTCATCATCGCCTCAAGAGAATTCCCCGAATTTTGCTGGGGCAAAGCCTGCTTATTTTGCTGGGGCATTACCTGCGCTTTAGCAAATCCTAGCTGGTTCATATTTTGTTGTGTTTGCACATTACTTCCTTGTCCTCCCGATGCGAAGTTGGGGTGGTTGCGCCCACCTGGATTATTAAAATTAGAGTAAAGGTTATTCCTCTGATTACCTACAAAAAACACAGAAGCTGGGTTGCTGGGGCAAGACTCGTAGTTGTGATTTTCACCACAATAGACACATGCTTCCTCTGCCACTTGGTTCACCACTACAGTAGGCTCTATAACTGGTGGCTGCTGATGACTAATCACTGTCACATTCTTAAGAGCATTAGCAATCATAGCAAGATCAGCCCTAATGGTGGACACACCATCAACTTCTAATACACTCTTAACCTTTTTATTTGTGCCTCTAACATCCGACCACTGACAACTATTAATCGATATTCTTTCTAAAATTTCATAAGCTTCATCAAAAGTTTTTGCCAAAAGGGCCCCTCCAGCCGAAGCATCGACCATACCTTGGGTTACTCCATTTAAACCATTGTAAAATGTCTCCATTTGAATACAATGAGGTAAACCATGGTGGGGACACTTTCGCAAAAGCTCCTTAAATCTCTCCCAAGCCTCACTAAAAGTCTCATCTTCAAGTTGCCTAAACCCTACTATTTCACTCCTTAATTTAGCATTTCTATTAGGTGGGAAATATTTACTCAAAATTTTTTTCAGCTAACTCATCTCATGTCCTAATTGATCCTGGAGCAAAAGAGTTTAACCATGTCTTTGCTCCATCTCTAGGAGAATACGGAAACAAAGTTAATCTAAGGGCATCTCTAGGCACTCCTTGAATTACAAAAGAATCGCTAACTCCTAGAAAAGACCTAAGATGTAAATGAGGGTCTTCAGATGACAAACCATGGAATTGCCCCACGGTTTGCAACATCTGGAACATTACCGGTTTCATTTCAAAATTCGCCGCTTGGATTTGGGAACGTGCAATCCCTGGATTCAACTCATTAAACATCGGGATAGCATACGCTCGAATGGCTCTGGTCCTATCGTTCGCAATCAAGATAGGATTTTCAGCCTGATTATTTTGCTGCTCATTTTGTTCAAACAGCGGGTTTTGCTGCAGCAAACGATTCTGGGGGTCTGCTGACCTTCTGGAGCCTCCGGAAGACACGGCACGGTCTCCATCTGGTTTCTGCGCTGTTCTCTCCTTCTCAACCTGAATGTCCTTTCGATTTCTGGATCAAGCTCAAACCTTACCCTAGGTGGATCGCTTTGAGTGTGTGGCCTCTATTTTATAGAAGCTCAAATCTTGTTTCTGCGCTGCTCTCTCGAGCGAAAAATGAATGAATGACTAAATAATTCCTCTCTTTGAGTGTGTGGCCTCTATTTATAGGCGAGGGAAAATGACTTCTCCAAGTAATTAGCAACTTGTGTTTAATCATTATTAGTCAACTTGCTTAACTTTTCTCCCCTTTTTCCGCCCACTTGCGTTAGTTGTGTCAGCGCTGTCTTTTCATCATCTTATCTGTCTCTTGATCATCTTGAGATGTGTGCCTGCGCTGATATTGGGTTCCTAGAGTGAGTAAAAATATGGTATAAAAGACTCTAGAATTCATGTGCAAGTATACACAGTCTGCAGCAAGTAATATTATCAATCCGAGTCCTGAATTAGTTTCCACTCTACCTATTTTGTATAACTTTCTAATGGTTTCAAAGATGGTAAAATGATTTGGTTTTATAAGAATTGTGCTGAAGCAAAATAAATGACAGAACAACGAGTAAACAAATAGATAGACAGATTAAAGACAAACGCTGGTTAGGATTTAGTGATTGTTCTAAAAGATGCTCTAGCAATATTATTGGTCATGCATTTCTCGCAGTATTATTAGCGGATTCCTCCCGGAACTCCAGATCTTTTGGGATGTGTTTCAACCCCAATGAAGTACGACCGATCAAGCACTAGGCAACTGGCTATCCCTAGCTGAGTCACTGGCATTCACCAATACACAATGATCGTAGTGTGGATGATTGCCACACACTCTCTAAATCATCCCTGAAACTAGAGAGAGCTATTCACACCGGCTGGCCAGGCGGGCATAAAATGGAAATAAGCACAACAATTAACAAAAATGCGATACTCAATATATTACTAAAGATGAAGCACGACAATCACATTACTCCTAACCAACACCTAAGCTACTTAGTTCATAATAGGCATGGAAATACAAATCACAATCTGAGTAGGCATGTCCATAATCACAAGTTAATAAAGAAAATAAACTCCTTAATCAGCTTGCAAATGATGGTGTTCTTGATGATCTTCAATCTCTCTATACTATTCGGCTTCCAAGGGAAAACATGGAATGCTTTTGACTTTGACGGCTACTTCCTTTTATAGAAGGATGGGAGGCTTGAATTAGGTCAACTTGGACACGTGTAAGGCTCTCCTTGCTCCTTTATCCCGAAAATAACTCAACAGAAGTCGGTTCATGAAGTTGGCTAACGAGCTGTGATGTGGCAGTTTTGTTCCCAATTTTGCTGCAGCACAGAATTTGCTCCCTCCAGTCGCTCATAATCTGCACAAAATAATTTTCAATGCTTCCATTCTTCCAAATGGGTTAAAACATGTAATATCTATCCAAAACCAACCCTAATAAGCATAAAGGACACACAATTCCCTATATAATTAAGGCCTAAATAACTACCTTTTGGGCAGTTACCATACCCCCAAACTTGAACTATTGCGCGTCCCGAGCAATACTAACCAACCTTCCCTTAAGAATTTAAAAACATTAGACAAAGAATTAGCTTAATCAAATCAAACAATCCAATACTACCTTTGACCTTTACCTGAGCACTCTGCAACACCAAGCTCTGCTGCAGCAAAATGATTCCTTCAGTAGGGACAAATAATCACCACTTTTCAACTTAATTCTAAGAACTCACCACAGCCTAGCTCTATTATCAAACATTTCAAAAAATATTTTTAAAGGGGTTTATATCCTTGTTTATCAGACTTAAAGCAGCCTTACAGTCATATGCTCTTAAGCATGGGATGACCCACTTTATGGTGCAGTATACCCTTGCCTCAAACTCATCACCAACTAGGCTCAATACTCATTATAAAGCTCAAAAATCCTTAGTTATTCCATCTCTTGCCCCTCAGAATGGCGACATTTTGTGATGAAGCTCACCTAAGTTCTGGGAGACAGAAAAACTGCTGGATCATCATTCATCCTTCAAAACTTTTGCTCCGTCAATTTTTTCAGCAAAATCTTCAACAAATAATTTTTTCAGCAAATAATTTTTCTCATTTTTTCACATTTCCTAGGTCATCTTTTGACGCGAAGACAAACTGTGGATATCACAAATGTCCCCGGTTACTCAATAATCTAGCAAATTTTTACTTGAAGGAGAGGAATGCTCGAGCAAAACAATTGGAGTAGCAAAAAGTCCCCCAAACTTGAATTATTCATTGTCCCCAATGAATCATTAATTAAGCAATTATACCCCCAAACTTAAATTTTTCTATTTGAATTTTAAACTAAGCGTGAGACTATAACTAAGCTAAAAGTGGATCATAAAAGTCAACACTACCTCCAAAATCTTCTTTGCCGCAACAACAGTCCAGGCTAGAAGAAATGCTCAAGCAAAAGGTTTCTAGAGATCAGAATACCTTGATCTAATTAAGCGTAATCAGTCCAAGCTTCAAAAATTCAGAAGAAAATAGTTAAGTTAGAGTTAGTCAGTGCTCATAGAACGGAAACATTCAGAAATTTTATTAAAAATATTCAAAGAAAAATTACATAGTAGAGATATATTTTTTTCCAAGAAGCAGAAAAATTAAAAGAAACAAGCAAACATATTTAGCAAGCGGGGTCAGATATGTGCGAGCAAACAAAATGATAAGAACAAAAAAATAATGCTCGCTGAAGATCATCTCATCCATCAATCTTCCCGACCCTGCTCTTCATCATCATTCTCTTCTTCTCTTTCAACAGGTGGGGGCGGAATCCAGGGGTTCAACAGATCCTTAGGGAATGCAGGAAGGGCTGGATACGGTTTGGAAAAATTCTCTTGCAGCGCCCTTCTTAAGCTGGCATTCTGATTCTTAACATAGTTCCAGAAGGTTAAAGTTTGCCTTTCAGCAAACTCCTGCCTACTAGCCGAAAGTGCCAGTTGTTCTAGAATCGTGTTGATCCCGTAAATGAGCCCACCTTGACGTACCTCCTGCATGCGTTGGAGCCGTGCCAAATTGGACGTGTCGATGATCCCTTTGTCAAACAGGATCACATCTCCCTCATCCACTGGAACTCCTGCTTTACTGCAAAGCATTGTAATTGTATTTGGGAAGAACAGCTTCCCCACCTTCTTTTTCCAACAACCAGAAATTTCACTCGCAATGATCCTCCCTACGTTAATACTGAGAGACCGCAAGATGACAAAAGCTAGGAGAACCCGTTCTCTGGAGATTGTCGAGTCATGTGTTGTTGGAAGCATCCTCTGTCTAATAAATCCCATCCACGTGTTCGCTTCCCTTTTCAAATAAGCCGACTGGAATGCCCTCTTCTGAGTTTTGGATAACTGCCACTGTGCCCCTTCAATTCCTACCTCCCGCACAGCATCACTTAGTTGCTCATCAGATGGCGCCACAACCATCTCATTATATGCCGCATGGGGAAAGTTCTGAAGATTGTACAGTGCATTGATAGCACTAGGACTCCAATCCACCTCGCTCCTCGAACAATTACCTGGAATCCATCATCCTTGACAATGTTAGCATAAAATTCACGCACCACCTGTGCGTTTACAGACTCAGGCTTCACACAAAACAGCTCCCAGCCGTGGTCTGCAATACCGGTCCTCAGAAACTGTGGAAGATCACCACTGAAACCGCGCTCAAACAAGAAATCTCTTTTCAGAAGCTCAGCGTATTTTGCTCTGGCAAAATTATTGGCGAAGCGATCAAATGGTAACTGTTGTTCTTCTATTGCATCGTGTTCCTCCGATGCTTCAGCAATGTTTTTGCCCTTTTCCGCCCTGCGCTTGAGCAACTGTTCTTCCTCAACTCTCTTTTCTGTTTCTTCTCTCACTTTGTCCTCAGCTTCTTTTTTCTCTCTTTCCCTTCTTTCTTCCTCAGAGTCCGATGATGGAGGCGATGGGGTATTCCGAATCACCCTGATGCGGCTCTTCTTTGGTGGTTAAGGCATGATGACTTCAACCCGAGCCTCCTGCACCGATCCCTGTTCATTCCCTTCTTCAGTCACCTCTGCGGTCTGTTCGCCTCGAACTTCGTCAGTCTCTGTTTCTTGATTTTCCCTAACATTCTCTTCTTGAACCGTAACCAGGTTTTGCACTTCAGGTTCTTGAGTATTTCCTTCTTCCGCTGCAGTGGCAACAACCTCTGCTACCTTCTCCTTTTCTTGGCTTCTTTTTCCTCTGGCGTTCTCTTTTTCTTCGTTTTTACCTTCTGAACTTTGGGGGTAACGGGTACCTCCTCTTCCTCGTTATCTCTCTCTTTTCTCGCTCTCGTCTTTGCCATGGAGGACTCAACGGTTTTACAGAGAATGGAAGGGAAAAAGAAAGAATGCAGACAACAAAATTGGATCAAGAAGACGAAGTGGAAAGAAACTTACCAGCGGTTGTGAATAAATAAGGCTCCAGCAAAATGCAATCCTAACCGAAATGATTTGCTCTACATTAAATAATATTACCGTTTAATTTGAAGTGAATGTAACCTGAAAATTTGAAACCAGCAACGGTAAAAATTGTGAAGTCCAATCGCCCACGGTAAATCCCTATGCACTGTCGGATCAAAGCCTTTGGATGATTGTTGTGGGACACGCGGCCTCATCAGATGATACATGCAAATTTACCTGCGAAAATTCAAAGAAAATCCCAACGGTAAAAATAATAAATTTCTAATGAAATCCCTTTTAACTCGGACGATATTTGCTTCAGCCACAACTTTTGCTGCAACAACCTCCTGAAAAATCTTGGATACAGAATTTAAATTTCAAATCAGGAAAATCAGATCTTTTAAATTCAAATTTTAAATTTTACCGAACAAATCAAATCTAATCCTTTATTTATTTATTTATTTATTTATTTTAAGCCGAATTAATTTAGAGACAATCTTTATTAACTAAACAAAATTCAAATAACTGAAGATAAAATCAAAATAAAACAAAATCTAACTAATGAAAAGATAATCCAAAGATAATTTATATAAATAACCTGAAAATAAAATCAAATCAAATTCAAAACGAAATAGATAAAATCTAAATTAACAGAAATAAACAAATACTAAAAGATAAAAATCTAATAAACCATGCAAAATCAAATCTAACCTAATCAGAATTAAAAACAAATCAGCGAAACATAAAATAAACACTGGGAGCTCAAAATTTTGCTCAGTGAAATGCTCCCGCAAAAGTCCTGCTCTCTCAATCATCAACCAACCTTAGAGAAGGATATTTCGACAGAAACTCCTCATCCCAATAATGCTTCACACGCTATCCATTCACCTTGAACACTCTCCCATCTTTTTCATCCTGCAAAGTAATTGCTCCATGGGGGAAAACTTCAATCACAATAAATTGTCCTGACTATCTAGATTTTAATTTTCCAGGAAATAATTTTAATCTAGAGTTATAAAGAAAAACTTTTTGACCCTTGACAAACTCCTTAGATTTAATTTTCTTGTCATGCCACAGCTTAGTCTTTTCTTTATACATTTTCACATTCTCATAAGAAAATTGACGAAATTCCTCTAATTCATTAAGCTGCAACATTTTGATTGCTCATGCACGACTCAGATCAAAATTTAACTTTTTCAAAGCCCAAAACGTTTTATGCTCTAACTCCAATGGTAAATGGCAAGCTTTCCCATATATTAACCTATAGGGAGACATACCTAGAGGAGTCTTATAAGCTGTCCTATAAGCCCAAAGAGCCTCATCCAACCTAAAAGATCAATCCTTTCTAGATGGATGGACTACTTTCTTTAAAATAGCTTTAATTTCCCTATTACTAATTTCAGCTTGACCATTTGCTTGTGGGTGATAAGGGGTAGCTATCCTATGCTTAATCTCATACTTAGCTAAAAGCTTAGTTAAGATATTATTAACAAAATGTGTACCCTCATCACTCACTAGAGCCCTAGGTGTCCCAAACCGCGCAAAGATGTGCGATTGAAGAAACCTTGCTACTGTCTTGGCATCACTCTGATGGCATGCAATGGCCTCCACCCATTTGGACACATAATCAATTGCCAATAAGATAAAAACATTGCCATTAGAAGGGGGAAATGGCCCCATAAAATCAATACCCCATACATCGAATAATTCAACTTCTAAAATGTAAGTAAGAGGCATTTCATCTCTAAGCCCTAAATTTCCTCTCCTTTGGCAAGCATCACATTGCTTGTAGAACCAATGGGCATCCTTGAATAAGGTGGGCCAGAAGAGTCCACAATGCAAAATCCTCATAGCTGTCCTCCGACCGCTGAAATGACCTCCATACGGCGAAGAGTGACATTGCTCCAGGATTTCCTTTGCTTCAGCACCTGAAACACACCTACGAATAATACCGTCAGAGCATTGCTTATACATAAATGGCTCATCCCAATAGAAAAATTTCGCATCGTGCTTAAACTTTTTCTTCTGCCTCCAATCCATGTCAATAGCGTGACTCCCTTTACCAAAAAGTTGGCAATATCAGCATACAAAGGGACATCCCTAACTACCTTTACCTCAACAGCAAAGAGTTGTTCATCTGGAAAAGAATCAGAAATGGCAGATTGCTCCAGCAAAGATGATGACGGAACAAGACGAGATAAATGATCTGCAATGACATTTTCTGATCCCTTCTTATCCTTTATTTCCAAGTCAAATTCCTACAACAGTAAAATCCAACGAATTAGTCTAGGCTTTGCATCTTTTTTAGACATTAAATACCTTATTGCTGCATGATCCGTAAAAACCGTGACTTTGGATCCAACCAAATATGGCCGGAACTTCTCAAAAGCGAACACCAC
Source organism: Luffa acutangula (assembly GCA_036850905.1). Taxonomy (NCBI): domain Eukaryota; kingdom Viridiplantae; phylum Streptophyta; class Magnoliopsida; order Cucurbitales; family Cucurbitaceae; genus Luffa; species Luffa acutangula. The sequence continues at coordinate 23,543,882 of CM072089.1, read as the reverse complement.
AGCTAACAACTCTTTTTCAATAGTTGTATAGTTGACTTGTGCTTCATTTAAAACCTTGTTTGCATAATATATAGGATGGATAAATTTGCCCTGCTTTTGCCCCAGCATAGCACCTACGCAGCATCACTCGCATCACACATTACCTCAAATGGTAAATCTCAATTAGGTGCACAAAGAATGGGTGCTAAGATTAAAGCAGCCTTTAAAGTCTCAAAAGCCTTCCTACAATCTGCATTAAAGTCAAAAACATGATCAGTGCACAATAAGTTACAAAGAGGTTTACTGATTTTGGAAAAATCCTTTATGAACCTCCTATAAAATCCAGCATGTCCTAAAAAACTCCGAATTCCCTTCACTGAATTTGGTGGCTCTAATCTTTCAATCACCTCTATTTTTGCTCTATCGACTTCTAAACCATTTTTAGAAATCCTATGACCTAGCACTATGCCCTCCTTCACCATGAAGTGGCATTTCTCCCAATTAAGAACTAGATGGGTATCCTCACATCTTTTTAACACCTTACCTAAATTATCTAAACAATTCTGAAAAGACTCTCCAAACACTGAAAAATCGTCCATAAATACCTCAACAGTGGACTCAATCATATCAGAAAAATTTGCTAACATACATCGCTGAAATGTTGCTGGAGCATTGCAAAGGCCGAAAGGCATTCTCCTAAAAGCGAATATCCCATAAGGACATGTGAAAGTGGGTTTTCTCCTGATCCTCAGGAGCAATAGTAATCTGGTTGTACCCAGAATAACCATCCAAGAAACAGTAATAGGCCTGACCAGCCAATCTATCCAACATTTGGTCAATAAATGGTAGAGGGAAATGGTCCTTACGGGTGGCTTTATTAAGCCTCCTGTAGTCCATGCAAACCCTCCAGCCAGTTATTGTCCTAGTTGGAATCAACTCATTGTCTTTACTGCTCACCACAGTGACACCTCCTTTCTTAGGAACACATTGGACAAGGCTCACCCAATTGCTATCGGCAATTGGATAAATGATCCCAGCATCCAACCATTTAATCACCTCCTTTTTAACAACCTCTTTCATTGCAGGATTAAGCCTTCTTTGTTGCTCAATACTCCTAAAGGATCCCTCCTCTAGAGTGATTTTGTGCATACAAAAAGATGGGCTAATTCCCTGAATATCAGCCAATGTCCAACCTATAGCCTTGCGGTATTGTTGTAGCAATTTTATTAAGGCCTCCTCATGCTCTAGCATTAAATATGACGCAACAATAATGGGCAACGTCTCTCCTTCCCAAAGATACACATATTTTAGATGGTCCGGTAAGGGCTTCAAATCTAAAGTAGGTGCCTCAATCAGGGATGGCTTAATGGGAGGAGCTTTCCTCTGATCTAAATCTAGAGACTCAAAAACATCCTCACACCTAAACAACTCTTTTTCATTTTTTCTATCTAAAGAACAAAATTCAAAATCCTCTACACTGACCTCTCTGTGCTCTTCCGAATGCTTACTAGTCGAATCCTGTATTGTTGTCTCAATAACTGTGCTCTCCAGAATCCTAATGAAGGAACAATCCTTCATTTCGTCTGGATACTTCATGCCTTTAAACACATTAAATTTCACTTCCTCATTACAGACTCTCATTGTTAATTCCCCTTTTTGAACATCTATTAATGCCCTACCAGTAGCCAAAAATGGACGACCTAGAATAATTGGGACATCTTTATCAACCTCATAGTCTAAAATAATAAAATCAACAGGAAATATGAATTTATCCACTTTTACTAAGACATCCTCAATTTTACCCTCTAGATATGCAATAGACCTATCAGCTAGTTGGAGTGTGACTGTGGTAGGCCTAGCTTCACCAATACCTAACTTCCGATAGACCGAAAGAGGCATAAGGTTAATGCTTGCGCGCAAATCACAGAGTGCTCTACCTAATTCTTTTCCACCTATAGACACGGGTATGGTAAATGACCCTGGATCCTTAACCTTGGGTGGTAGCCCATTCTTAAGAATAGCACTACATTCCTCAGTAAGAGATACAGTTTCAAACTCACCTAACCTCTTCTTTTTAGTTAAAATATCCTTAAGAAATTTAGCATAATTAGGCATTTTCTCAATAGCTTCTACTAAAGGGATATTTATATGTAATTGCTTAAGAATCTCTAAAAACTTTTTAAATTGACCACCCTGATTCTTAGGCTTTTGCCTTTGTGGAAAAGGTAGAGGTGGTACATAAGGTGGGGGCGGCACATAAGGTGGTTCCACATCTGGAACAGAACCAGATGCTCCAGCATTTTTATTGCTACCTCCAGCACCCTAACCAGACTCCAACTCTTTTTCGACAACAACATTTTTATCACTATTTCTATTTACATCCTGGGTCTTACTAGGCTCATCTAATGGCTTACCACTCCTAAGAGTTACTGCCTTTACCTGCTCCTTACCTTCCCTTCGAGGGTGTTCAGTATCCGAAGGAAGTTTCCCTTGAGGCCTTGCCTTCAGCTCATTAGCTAGCTGACCCACTTGCAATTCCAGGGCTCTCATCGAAGCTTGATTACTTTGAATTGTGGCATATGTACGAGCCATAAATTCTTTCATCATCGCCTCAAGAGAATTCCCCGAATTTTACTGGGGCAAAGCCTGCTTATTTTGCTGGGGCATTACCTGCGCTTTAGCAAATCCTGGCTGGTTCACCTTTTGTTGTGTCTGCACATTACTTCCTTGTCCTCCCAATGCGAAGTTGGGGTGGTTGCGCCAACCTGGATTATAAAAGTTAGAGTAAGTGTTATTCCTCTGATTACCTACAAAAAACACAGAAGCTGGATTGCTGGGGCAAAACTCGTAGTTGTGATTTTCACCACAATAGACACATGCTTCCTCTGCCACTTGGTTCACCACTGCAGTAGGCTCCATAGCTGGTGGCTGCTGATGACTAATCACTGTCACATTCTTAAGAGCGTTAGCAATCATAGCAAGATCGGCCCTAATGGTGGACACACCATCAACCTCTAACACACTCTTAACCTTTTTATTTGTGCCTCTAACATCCGACCACTGACAACTATTAATAGATATTCTTTCTAAAATTTCATAAGCTTCAGCCATACCTTGGGTTACTCCATTTAAACCATTGTAGAATGTTTCCATTTGAAAACAATGAGGTAAACCATGGTGGGGACACTTTCGCAAAAGCTCCTTAAATCTCTCCCAAGCTTCACTAAAAGTCTCATCTTCAAGTTGCCTAAACCCTACTATTTCACTCCTTAATTTAGCATTCCTAGTAGGTGGGAAATATTTAATCAAAAAAATTTCAGCTAACTCATCCCATGTCCTAATTGATCTTGGAGAAAAATAATTTAACCATGCCTTTGCTCCATCTCTAAGAGAATACGGGAACAAAGTTAATCTAAGGGCATCTCTAGGCACTCCTTGAATTACAAAAGAATCACTAACTCCTAGAAAAGACCTAAGATGTAAATGAGGGTCTTCAGATGTCAAACCATGGAATTGCCCAACGGTTTGCAACATCTGAAACATTACCGGTTTCATTTCAAAATTCGCCGCTTGGATTTGGGGACGTGCAATCCCTGGATTCAACTCATTAAACATTGGGACAACATACGCTCGAATGGCTCTGGTCCTATCGTTCGCTACCAAGATAGGATTCTCAGCCTGATTATTCTGCTGCTCATTTTGCTCAAACAGTGGGTTTTGCTGCAGCAACGAATTCTGCTGGGGGTTTGCTGGACCTTCAGGAACATGCAGAAGACGCAGCACGTTCTCCATCTGGTTTCTGCGCTACTCTCTCTTTCTTAACCTGAATGTCCTTTCGATTTCTGGATCAAGCTCAAACCTTACCCCAGGTGGATCGCTCATGCACCAAACTCAGACCTGCAAAAATAAAAGAAACAATCAAAAAGTTCTAGCACCAAACCACTAAAACACATACACAAAACAAATCAGATAAAAACTTATTCAGGTCCCCAGCAACGGCGCCAAAAACTTGTTGGGTTCCTAGAGTGAGTAAAATTATGGTATAAAAGACTCTAGAATTCCTGTGCAAGTATACACAGTCTGCAGCAAGTAATATTATCAATCCGAGTCCTGAATTAGTTTCCACTCTACCTATTTTGTGTAACTTTCTAATGGTTTCAACGATGGTAAAATGATTTGGTTTTATAAGAATTGTGCTGAAGCAAAATAAATGACAGAACAACGAGTAAACAAATAGATAGACAGATTAAAGACAGGCGCTTGGTTAGGATTTGGTGATTGTTCTAAAAGATGTTCTAGAAATATTATTGATCATGCATTTCTCGCAGTATTATTAGCGGATTCCTCCCGGAACTCCGGATCTTTTGGGATGTGTTTCAACCCCAATGAAGTACGACCGATCAAGCACTAGGCAACTGGCTATCCCTAGCTCAGTCACTGACGTTCACCAATACACAATGATCGTAGTGTGGATAATTGCCACACACTCTCTAAATCATCCCTGAAACTAGAGAGAGCTATTCACACCGGCTGGCTAGGCGGGCATAAAATGGAAATAAGTACAACAATTAACCAAAATGCGATAGTCAATATATTACTAAAGATGAAGCACGATAATCACATTATTCCTAACCAACACCTAAGCTACTTAGTTCATAATAGGCATGGAAATACAAATCACAATCTGAATAGGCATGTCCATAATCACAAGTTAATAAAGAAAATAAACTCCTTAATCAGCTTGCGGATGATGGTGTTCTTGATGATCTGCAATCTCTCTGTACTATTCGACTTCCAAGGGAAAACATGGAATACTTTTGACTTTGACGGCTACTTCCTTTTATAGAAGGATGGGAGGCTTGAATTAGGTCAACTTGGACACGTGTAAGGCTGTCCTTGCTCCTTTATCCCGAAAATAACTCAACAGGAGTCGGTTCATGAAGTTGGCTAACGAGCTGTGATGTGGCAGTTCTGTTCCCAGTTTTGCTGCAGCACAGAATTTGCTCCCTTCAGTCGCTCAGCAGCATAATCTGCACAAAATAATTTCCAATGCTTCCATTCTTCCAAATGGGTTAAAACATGTAATATCTATCTAAAACCAACCCTAATAAGCATAAAAGACACACAATTCCCTATATAATTGAGGCCTAAATAACTACCTTTTGGACAGTTATCACATGGATTAGGTGAGTTTCATCATAACATGTCACCATTCTAAGAAACAAGGGATAGATAACTAAAGATTTTTGGGTTTAGCAATGAGTGCTTAGCCTAATTGGTGATAAGCTTAAGGCAAACGTATACTGCATCATAAAATGGGTCATCCCGTGCATGAAGTTTATGACTGTAGAGCTGCTTAAAGTCCTAAGAACGAAAGAATAAATCTCTTATCGTGTGTTAAGAATATATGATAATATAGCAATGTTGTGGTAGTTCTTAGAGTTGAGTTAAAGGTGGTCATTATTTGTTCAATGCTGAAAGAACTGTTTGGTTGCAACAATGTATGGTTTTGCAGGATGCTCGGGTAGAGGGTGAAGGTAGTGTTTGATTATCTGTTTTAATTGGGTTGTACTATGATCAATATTTTAAAATTTCTGAGAAAATGAGTTAGTATTGCTCCAGACGCGCAATAGTTCAAGTTTGGGGTATGATAACTCTCCAAAAGGGAGTTATTTGTGTCTTATTTTATGATGATTTATATGTTATATGTGCCAAATGGGTGTGCTATTAGATGAATATAATGTGCTTTATCCTAATTATAAGAATTGATGCTTTGGAAGTTCTTTTTGCAGAAAAATTAATGTTGATCGAATTGAGGGAGCAAAATCCATGATCCAGCAAAGTTGTGAGCAAAACTGACCACGTGAGCTGTACGTAATTCATTAATGAGGTGGCATTTTTAGCATTGATCTCGAATTTAGGAGACTTGGAGAGAGTTCCACGTGTCATATTTGACCTAATTAGGGTTGAGTTCACTTTATAAAAGAGAGTAGCCGTCTCAAGTCAAAATATTCCAAATTAATTCCATCTTTTGGAGGTCGAATAGAGAAGAATCGATTGGAAACCATAGAAGACCATTTTCTATAGATTTCCTCAAGGAGGATTATTCTTGCTTGTAGAGTTTGTAGTTATGGATGTGTTTAATCAGATTGTAACGTGTGTTATTTCTATTTCCATGAACTAATTCGTTTTAGGCATTGGTTGAGAATAATGTAATTGTTATTTCTTTATAATCTAGCGATTCTTATAGATCTTTGAGCATCTTGATTACTTTTTGTTCTTAATTTCATTTTGTGCCCGCCTAGCCAGCCCATATGAATATCTTCTCTTAGTTTCAGTGATGATTTAAGAATTGTACGACACGTAATTGATAAGGGTAAAAAATATACCTATTTTACCCTTATATTTAGCTCATTATCTTATCAAAGTTACATGTTTTAGATAAAATTTACTATTCCTGAGCTCTAAAAGTGTTAAAGTTGATGAATTAGGGAGTTGAGAGTCATGCATGTCAAAATTTTGCTTATTTGTGCTTAAAAGAACCCATTTTGATATGAATTTGACTTAGTTTGGTGTTATGCAGAAAAAAAGAGGATATTTGAAATTTTTCAGAAATGCGGCCGCATTTCTGGGAAGGCAAAATCCAAATGCGCCCCCATTTCTGGACAGACAGAGGCAATTCCAAGTCCGTCACGGGTCGTTTTGAACGAGTGTTTTGCTCACCTAACCGGTTGTTTTGACTGCAAAATTGATTGGGCTACCTACAAGCACCATTTTTGTGGCTCTTCAACTACTCCCCACACTATATAAGGCCTTGATTCGAAGAGAAATCTAAGCAGAACTCATTGGGAAGAAGAGGGTGGTGACAGAACCCTAGTAGAAGCCCATGAGTTGGGATGCCCGAGGTCCTTCTTAGATGACTGAATTTTAACCTTTAGTTAGACATCAAACTCGAGTGTTTGTAGAGATTTTCACCTTATTCCCACTTGTAAAGGAGAGTAGAGTGTCGAGCGAACTCTAGAAGGATTGGATAAAAGAGAAAAACCCTAGTTTTAGCTACCGCACCTTATTTCCAACAATTATTCTTTTCATTATTTCTGTATTTTTAATTCATTATGTCAATGAAAAGTTATTCTTTTGCATCTTATTCCATCATGCGTAGCTAAATTCCATTGAGGGGTTCGATATAGTGAATTCCCTTATGGTTTAAATAGCTTGAAAGTGTTTATTTGCTTAAGTTCTATTCATTGCATGTCACTCTTTATTGAATATCATTCTGAATCTTGTTGAGTTTAAATTGATCACTTAGACTTTGCAGGCTATGTGAGTTTGATCTCGAAAGGGATGAACAATATCAGTTTTCATAAAGATGATATAGGAGAAATGGCTCGAGAGAGTGTATTCAGTGTTATAGGGAGAGGCTGCCTAAGGCCGCCTTATAACAACTATAGGGTTATAGATTGCATGCATGAACTATCTATGTCTGAGTCGAGTCACAAAAATGTGCATAACGGTACTCGTTTAGCCTTCTAATGGTTCTTGGCAGAAAGGCCAAATAGAAGTTAAATCTGACCCAATGCATGAATAGACTTAGGTTAAATATGAAGGGATTGGAATTTCGTAATTCCGTGAAGCGGAAGCGTAATTGGTTGTAGTTAATTTTGTTAAATCTAAAATACCAATACATTGGTAATAAACTTAGAACTATTCTAGATTTATATTAAGGCTAAACATACAAAAATATTAGATCTAAATCTAATTTATATAGTAACAAATTACTTACTCTCGTTGACGACTCAAATTAAATTCACCAACTGCTTGTGAAATAATCACGAACTATTGTGAACACTACCACTATGGCTACATCGGTATGAATCTGAGACTACTAGAGGCAGGAGACTGGTGGGAGCCTTCAGGAGAATTCTCTGAGAGTAGGAGAATGTATGTGATGCCTTTCACCCCACCCCAGGGGTCCTATTTATAGGAAAAGGTCATGAATAAGATCTAATCAAATATATTATCTCATTCATATCTAATTTTAATAACTAATTAATTAATTCCATGATTAATTAATTACCAAATTAAATATCATATATTTAATCTTAGGGATTTTATTAAATTATTTATACTAATATGAATCCAATTCATATTAATTATTTGAACTCTTTCAAATTTTTCTCTCAAGAATTAATTTTGAAATTAATTCAAAATTATATTATAAAGTTTCATAAACTTTATATGATAATGTATCAATATACATTATATGATTCTCCTAAATAAATTGAACACTTTCAATTTACAATTTATACTTAATTGCCTCAAGTCTCTTTACGAGCTACCAGTGGGACCTAATGGACCTGTAGATCAGTAGCTCCAACGATGTGAGATTAATTGGTCAAACTCATTAACCAAATTAATCAATATCCGTTAACTGTGTGTTCATTCCACTATAGACTCACAGTTGCACTCTTTTCACTGCAGATATATTTATGTGTCCACGGATATAGACTAATAACGACTAGTTAGTCCTTCACGAGTGTTTGTAACACCAGCTAGGTCAAATTACCGTTTTACCCCTGGGTTACTTCTATGTCCTTAAGTACCAGTGTTCCTCTAATGAACAACCTATTTGTGGTCCAGCCACCAAACAGAAATCTCTCTCAGGCCAGTGAGAGGGTAGGGTCCTTTGTTCAAGACCTGGAGTCACCACTTAAGGGAACACTCATCTGCTTCCCTAAAGTCGGGAAGGAGTGAATTCCATCTTGTGTGATTATGTTCCCAGCTCCCCCCTCGGTCTTGTCCCCAAAATGGTAGGCTTATTGAGTCGACGTACTGGCCACTCTCACCCATACAAATCAAAGGACAATCCCTTGTGAACAGGAGTCCATAATCCACTCAGGATTGAGACTAAGTTGCCTAGGTCATCCTAGTGAAATAGAAACCTAACTAGTTAACGATGTTACAACTAGCGGTTACTATTTCGCGGTCCGGTCTTATGCAAACTCATTGCATAGGTGATAACTCTCCAAAAGGGAGTTGTTTATGCCTTATTTCTATAGTTATTTGTGTGTCATTTGTGTTAAATAAGGTTGCTTTTAGATGAATATTATATGTTTTAACCCATTTAGAAGAATGGATGCTTTGGAAGTTATTTTGTGCAGAAAATAATGTTGAGCGACTTGAGGGAGCAAAATCTGTGATCCAACAAAGCAGGGAGCAAAACTGCCACGTGAGCCGCACGTGATTCATTAAATGAGGTGGTGTTAGCTGAAATAATCTCGGATCTAGGATGTTTGGAGAGCCCTCCACGTGTAAAATTTGACCTAATTAGGGTTGACTCCACTCTATAAAAGGAAGTAGTTGTCTCAAGTCTAAAACATTCCAAATTCGAGAGAGAAAAGTCTTATTCCATTCTTGGAGGCTTACTTTCTATCTTTGGAAGTCGAATAAAGGACGAACGATTGAAGACCTCAAAAAGACCATCAACTACAGATTTCTTCAAGAGAATTAATCTTTTCTTGTAAATATTTTGTAGTTATGAATGCACATACTCAGATTGTAGCGTGTGTTATTTTGTACTCCATGAACTAAATTTACTTTGGTGTTGGTTAGGATCTATGTAATTGTCGTGTTTCATTCTCTATGCAATATATATTGATTTGAGCATCTTGATTACTTGTTGTGCATATTACTATTTTGTCCCGCCTGGCCAGCCGGTATGAATATCACCTCTTAGTTTCAGGGATGATTTGAGAGGTGTGTGACATTTAATCACAATATACCATTATGTGTTGGTGGATGCCAGTAACTGAGTTAGGGATAACTGATGTGGACTTTTCCTACCGCAAGCGCACGGGTCAAGTAATAATAAAGTGTTCGTAAATACGAGTGTCGTCCTCTGGATTGGATTTTTAAGCAAATCAAGTATTGTGAATAATCTCGCTCAATTTTATTTAGGGATTAAAAAGTGATGGATAGATGATAATAAAACCAAATCAAAGCAAGTAAAAAGAATGGAAATTCAATTGGGAAAACTACTTAGGGAATTGATTTAGCCGATTTCGTTTAGGATTGATTTTAAAGAATAAGTTATTATGCACAATGAAATTATGAGCCAAAGACCCTTTAATCACAACTACCTCTCCCGAGTATAATTGATTCTCATGCAAATTAACCAATTTGATATCCCTATCTAAGTTTATTAATCATGCAAGGCAATGAGATCTTTTAACCAATTCTAAAGTTAATCTAAAACCGTCATGAATTAGAAATTAAACTTTATTCATGCAATCTTGAGTAAGTCTAGATCAAATCCCCTCTCCCGAGCTAGATTCAAAACTTAAATCATCCAACTAATGGCCAATTAATTGAAAGGATTAAATCAAGATTACAAACACAATAACATTGCACAACTTAAACCATAAATCAATCCATAAACTTAATCAACTACATCAATCCCTAAGCTACAAGTTTAGCTACTCATGAATGTAAATACAAGCTCAACTAAACATGTGAAAGTCATAAATCTAACTAAAGGAAGAAAAGGGAAAAGAGAACTCAATGTAGGCCGAGTCCCGACGTCCCCGTCACGATCCCCACGAACAATGGGTTGATTTCCAAGTCTCTCCCTTAGTTTTCAGCCTCCAAATGCTCTGTTCTGTCCTCTTTACGGCTATCCAAGGTCCCAAATCGAACTCTCCAAAAACCTAGCTGAAAATAAGCTTTTATTCTGATTTTTCGTCTTAGCGACGAGACGCTGTCAAGACAGCGTCGCGACGCTGCCTCTTAAACGCGCGTTCTGAATAAGGAAAAACGGTAGCGTCGGGACGCTTCCTATCATAGCGTCTCGACGCTGTAAGCTTTACGCGCCTAATCTGATATGGAATGTGAGCGTCGAGACGCTCAAGGGCTAGCGTCTCGACGCTAGCCTGCTGTTGACCGAGATTTGACTTTTTTCCACTTTTACTCTTTTCATTCCTTTGCATCTTTTCACGCCCCGAGCGCCCGATTAACTTCCAATATTGCGCTGCAGCTCCAATCAACCATTTCCTACAAAATAAACAATAAAGCACAATAAAATGGCCCAAATATCATAAAAGACTAGCTAAATTAAATAAGTAAAAGTAGCTAGCTATGCTCGTTATCAAATACCCCCAAACTTAAGCTTTTGCTAGTCCTCGAGCAAACTCTAAATCAGACATACAATGGAAGAATGGATGCAACAATCATAACTCAATCCTCAAGGCTCAAAAGTCAATAACCAAGCAAGCAAGAGATATGCACACAAGGACCAATGAGGGAGACAAATTAAAATTTTTCCAAAATTAACTTGCACAAGCGAGATCTAACTCAACAAGATCAGACTCTACTAGCCCGGGATTGGATTATTAAACTCTCAACTCATCTTCCCTCTACACTGGCACTAAGGCTTCACTAATGAGTTAATGCAACAAATTAGTTTGTTTATCCCCATACTTAGGTGCTTTTAATTAACAATTGAATTAAGCATGTAAATGTGGCACTAGCTTTCACACACCCATTGCAGGGACCCTTAACCTGAGATTTCTCTGGTTGGCCTAACTGATCACAACAGGGGCAGCTCTTTTTGCCTTAATCTTTATTAAACATTGCAAATTGTGCACAGGCCATGGCATAATAATTTTCTTTTCAACAGTAACTACAAGAATGATTTTTCGATATGAGCATAAATAGCAGATATTCTTTTCTTTCCTCCTAAGCAAGATCAAACATGCTAATTTGCAAAGCATTAACTTTTAGCTCTACCCTACACCTATCGAGGTGACAACAAGCATATGATCCTAATAATTCGCTCTTAAGCATTCAAATCCAAATCTAGCCAAGACAGATACTCTACTCATGCAAGCCATCTCCTAGAAAAATTTTAAAAAGTCTCCCTTTTTGGGCACTTATGCTTACATCTCATCACAAGCTTGAAAATTGACAAGAAAGCCTATCCTAGGACATCATAATCATGCAAAAGTAGCATCCAGAAAAAAACCATATGCATAATTCAAAGACAGCTCAAAACTATAGCCCGAACTCAGATGCTCAAGGGCTCCACAAACATGCTAATCCACCCCCAAACTTAAAGTATGCATTGTCCTCAATGTATAAAGGAAATAGGGCATAAACAAGCATGAGAACAATAAAAGAATGACAGGAGTGAATAATACTGGCCTGGAATGATGATGACTTCTTGCTTGAGAGCTTTGAATCTTGAAAGCTTGAAAGCAACGGAGAGGAAGAAAACAAGACCTACAAAACAAAAACAAACGATAAATCAAAAACAAAAAGAAAACACACTAACTTACTTGGGTTGCCTCCCATAAGCGCTTGTTTAACGTCATTAGCTCGACGTGTTGCACGTGCTTCAAGGAGGCTTTTGTTCTGTGAATCCAACAGAGGTGCTCTTTCTTGCACCTTTCCTGTAGCCCATGAAAAGCACTTCATCTTTAGAGTCTTCAACTGCTTTAAAGATTTCTTTTTCGTTCTTGACTCTAATAGTGAGCTCCATGCGCTCAATATCTATGATTACTCGCCCAGTAGCGAGGAATGGTCGTCCTAATATGACAGGCATTGAAGGATTTTCTATCATGTCCATAACATACAAGTCAATAGGGAGAAAAAATCTACCTACTCTGATTAACACATTTTCTACAATATCAACTGGTCTCACCACAGATTGATCAACCAATTGGAGCTTTACAGGAGTAGATTTAATCTCACCTATGTCTAACTTCTTACACAAGGACAATGGGATAATATTAATGTTAGCACCTAAATCACATAATGCTCTGAAAGAATAAGTACCAAAACTACAAGGAACAGAAAAACTCCCTGGATCTGCTACTTTTTCAAGTACTTTCTGTTGTACTCTGGTGCTGCATGTGGAAGCAAGATAAACAGTGTCAACTTTCTTTTCCTTTCGTTTCTTTGCTAACCACTCCTTCATGAACCTGTTGTACTGGGGCATCTCTAATGCCTCTGCAAATGGAATATTAATATTCAGATTCATAAAAGCATTCATAAATTTATCAAACTGAACCTGATTGTTCTTTTTCTTCTTTTTCTTTTTCTTCTTTTTCTTTTTCTTTTCCTTAGGAACCAACAGTGTGGGAGAAGGAATAGGAGGCTCAAGGTTAGGCTTTTCAGCCTCATCTGCTGATGTGTCCTCCTCAGCTTCCCCTGTAGGCGTTTCATAGTCTTCAGATTCAGGTTCCTCTTCAGATTCCTCCTGGTGCACAGTGATTGCCTTACAATATTCCATCTGGGGTTTCTCTTGTTCAGCTGGGGCCTTACCTTTGTTCATGGTGCTTACAACATTCACCAACTGTCCCAACTGAGTTTCAATGTTTTTTATGGTTGCACTGTGGCCATTCACCGTGGTGTTGATAGCAATGACTCCCTCCTCTAACTTGGTTGTCCTGTTACTAGACTCTGCAATGAAAGCTCCAACAAGATCTTCTAACTTTTTATTATCTTGAGTTTGAGGGGCAAAACCAGGAGGATTAAGAACATTCTTAGTATTAGCATAAGAGAAATTTTCATGGTTCCTGTTGTTAGGGTGATAATGTGTAGGTGTAGAACTATTATTATATGCCCTAGAATTAAAATTTGATACATACTGAACTTGCTCAATAGTCTCCTCCTGAGGTCTCGATGCTAAAGCAGCAGCTGATTCAATTGACTGTGCACTCCCTGTACCTGAAAATTTCATAAAAGCATTAGCAAGGGAGGTCATCTGGGCCTAGAGTGCACTTACTTTATCAACCTCAAACACCCCAGCAGCAATCTTTTTGGGTGTAGACCGTTCAGATGGCCACTGATAGCTGTTGGTGGCCATATCCTCTAAAAGTGTGCGAGCGTTTTCAACGGTCTTGGACAACAGAGTCCCACCTGCAGCTGCATCAACAATCATTTTTGTACTAGGAGTTAAACCATTATAAAACAACTGTACCTGAAGCCAATCGGGGTAACCATGCTGAGGACACTTCCTCAGTAGCTCTTTGAATCGCTCCAAGCTTCGAACAGCTGCTCATCATATTGCTGTTGGAATGTCCCAATCTCGGTCCTCAGCTTGACCGTCTTTGCAGGAGGGAAAAATTTCTTTAAAAAGGCCTGGACCAAAGCATCCCAAGTGGTGATGCTCCCAGGGGTAATAGACTGCAACCAATCTCGTGCTTTATCCTGCAAAGAAAAGGGAAATAAACGTAAGCGAATAGCATCCTCAGAGACACCATTAATCTTTACCGTCCCACAAATATCCAAGAATGATTTAAGATGAGAATTTGGATCCTCGGTGGGTGATCCTCTGTATGCACAGTCTCGAGCCATCTGAATGAGGCCGGTCTTCAGCTCAAAGTTGTTGGCATTAATCAGGGCATAGACAATTCCCGATTGCTGTCCCTGAAACATAGGCTGAAAATAATCTCTAATAGGCCTAGGCTCCTCAGGTGGATTTTGATCTGCCATTTGAATAATTTCTCTATTTTCCCTTCGAAGCCTAAGAATTGTTCTTTCTATCTCGGGATCAAATGGTATCACTTCTCTACTACTACGCATGCAAAATTAAAAATACCTTAAAAAGAAAAGAAAAACAAATATGGAAATAAATAAAGAAAAGAAAACAACTAATTTAAGAATGGAAAGTATAATCAAGAAAAAGGAAACAAACTAACCTAATATGGAATGCAAAAATATGTATGGCAAAATGCAAATAAGGAAACTAACCAACAAGGAAAACTAAACTAAAAAAGAATAACAAGACACAAATATGGAAAAGATTACACAACTAAAAGAAAAACTAACCTAGAAAATCAAATATGGAAAGAAAAACAAATAAGAAAATAAATGCAATTAACCTAAAAAGGTAAAAATACACCCTAAATTAAGATCAAACAATTTTTTCACAATATCAATCTAGCTAAATGTGCCAATCCCCGGCAACGGCGCCAAAAACATGATGTGGACTTTTCCTACCGCAAGCGCACGGGTCAAGTAATAATAAAGTGTTCGTAAATACGAGTGTCGTCCTCTGGATTGGATTTTTAAGCAAATCAAGTATTGTGAATAATCTCGCTCAATTTTATTTAGGGATTAAAAAGTGATGGATAGATGATAATAAAACCAAATCAAAGCAAGTAAAAAGAATGGAAATTCAATTGGGAAAACTACTTAGGGAATTGATTTAGCCGATTTCGTTTAGGATTGATTTTAAAGAATAAGTTATTATGCACAATGAAATTATGAGCCAAAGACCCTTTAATCACAACTACCTCTCCCGAGTATAATTGATTCTCATGCAAATTAACCAACTTGATATCCCTATCTAAGTTTATTAATCATGCAAGGCAATGAGATCTTTTAACCAATTCTAAAGTTAATCTAAAACCGTCATGAATTAGAAATTAAACTTTATTCATGCAATCTTGAGTAAGTCTAGATCAAATCCCCTCTCCCGAGCTAGATTCGAAACTTAAATCATCCAACTAATGGCCAATTAATTGAAAGGATTAAATCAAGATTACAAACACAATAACATTGCACAACTTAAACCATAAATTAATCCATAAACTTAATCAACTACATCAATCCCTAAGCTACAAGTTTAGCTACTCATGAATGTAAATACAAGCTCAACTAAACATGTGAAAGCCATAAATCTAACTAAAGGAAGAAAAGGGAAAAGAAAACTCAATGTAGGCCGAGTCCCGACGTCCCCGTCACGATCCCCACGAACAATGGGTTGATTTCCAAGTCTCTCCCTTAGTTTTCAGCCTCCAAATGCTCTGTTCTGTCCTCTAGTTTTTTACGGCTATCCAAGGTCCCAAATCGAACTCTCCAAAAACCTAGCCGAAAATAAGCTTTTATTCTGATTTTTCGTCTTAGCGACGAGACGCTGTCAAGACAGCGTCGCGACGCTGCCTCTTAAACGCGCGTTCTGAATAAGGAAAAACGGTAGCGTCGGGACGCTTCCTATCATAACATCTCGACGCTGTAAGCTTTACGCGCCTAATCTGATATGGAATGTGAGCGTCGAGACGCTCAAGGGCTAGCGTCTCGACGCTAGCCTGCTGTTGACCGAGATTTGACTTTTTTCCACTTTTACTCTTTTCATTCCTTTGCATCTTTTCACGCCCCGAGCGCCCGATTAACTTCCAATATTGCGCTGCAGCTCCAATCAACCATTTCCTACAAAATAAACAATAAAGCACAATAAAATGGCCCAAACATCATAAAAGACTAGCTAAATTAAATAAGTAAAAGTAGCTAGCTATGCTCGCTATCAATAACCAGTCACCTAGTGCTTGATCGGTAGCACGTCATTCGAGTTGAAACACATTCCAAAAAATCCAAAGTTCCGGGAGGATCCTGCTGATAAGACTGCAAGAGAATTACCTAATCAATATTATTGCTCGAGCATCCTTTAAAACAATTACAAAAATCCTGACCAACGCCTGTTTCCAATCTGCCTGCTTTATCCGTTTACTTTCTGCTCTGTTATTTCTTTTGCTTCAGCATTTTAACAAAATCAAACATTATAACAATCTTGAAACCATTAAAAAGTTACATTGAATAGTTAGAGTGGAAACTATTCAAAACCTCGTGGATACGATAATTTACTTATCACTTGTTGCAAACTATGTGCACTTGCATAGTATTCTAGAGAGCATTTTTATCATATTTTTACCCCACTCTAGAAGGCAACAATATGATACCCCCCTCGCATGTCCCCTACATGAACACGTTGGATTATTGTGTTTGTATCAAATACAAAGTGAGTTGTATCCATAGTGTCGCCAGGATAAGGTACCCAACCTTATCCCTATACTATAGACCCTTCAGGTTGTTTCTTGAACATTGATCCCCGTATGTCTCCACATACAGTTCAAGACTCATCCCTTAGCCTTGGATGTTTAGTTTATTGGATTAGGATTATTTAGGCAAGATGTACATAATATAGACAATAACTCTTTATTGAAAAAAAAAATCAAACAATACTTTATTTATGTTCGGTCAATTGTTACATTTACTATCTACGAGTTTTAAGGCATAAAACCCAACAAAATAAGCCATGATTAGATTTATTTTGCCTTAGGGTTGAAACTATTTTGAATACCTCGCTTATTTATCATTGTTATTCTTTACTTATTTATTTTGTTTGTTTTCCAAAAATCACCATTCAACTATTTCTTTGGTTACCATATTTAAGCAATCTTTGAACAGTTCCTTCTTTAAATTTGTGTTTCCAATTTAGTCCATGTGGGATCGATACCTTTGGAATACTTCCAGAAATTTTTATTACTACATGCGATAGTGTATACTTGCACTAGGTTGGCTGAATTATTCTTAATCTTTATTTACCATCTTTTCTAACGTCCATCATTCAACATCAGTAATCACATTAGACCTTTGTAGTTGGTGGACGCCAGCACATGAGCTAGGGATAGCCAATTGCCTAATGCTCGATCGGTAGTACTTCATTGGAGTTGAAACCTATTCCAAAAAATCCAGAGTTCTAGGAGGATCCTGCTGATAAGACTGCGAGAGATTGCCTAATCAATAGAATTGTTGGATCATATTTTTAACAATTACAAAAGTTTTAACTAGTGCCTGTTTGCAATCTGTCTCCTTTATTCATTTACATTTCTGTTTTATCATTTCTTTTGTTCCAACATTTTTCTTGTTGGGGTTTATGTTTGATAAGGGTAAAAAATATACCTATTTTACCCTTATATTTAGCTCATTTCTTTGTCAAATATTGCATGTTTAGATCAATTTTACTGTTCCCGAGCTCAAAATATGTTAAGTTAGGGTGTTGAGACTCACTTTTGTCAAATTATGCTCATTTGTGCTTAAAAAGACTTAATTTTAAGAGAATTTGACTAAGTTTATTGTTGTGCAGGAAAACAGAAGAAAAGTTGGATGCTGCCCAAAAATGCGACTATATTTCTAGGAAGGCAAAAAGAAATACGACTGCATTTCTGGAAAAACAGAGACAATTTCGAGTCGTCCGCGGGTGGTTGTTGACGAGTCTTCTTTGCACCTAACCGTCTGTTTTGACCCTGAAACCGACTGGGCTACCTACCAGCACCTATTTCGCAGCTCCTCAACAATCTCCCACACTATATAAGCATGAGATTCGAAGCCAAATTCAAGCAGAACTCATTTGGAAGAAGATGGTGGTGACAGAACCCTAGTTGATGCCTATGAGTAGGGATGCCCGAGGTCCTTCTTAGATGACTAAATTCTAACCTTAGTTAGACATCAAACCTTAGGGTTTGTAGGGATTTTCACCCATTCCCACTTGTAAGAGCGAGAGAGTGGAGTGTCTAAGCGAACTCTAGAAGGATTAGATAAATAGAAAACCCATAGTATTTAGCTACTTCCATTATTTCCAACTCTTGATACTTTTCATTATTCTATATTCTTTACATTCTTATTTCAATGAAAATGTATTCATTTTCACTTTATCTCACCATGAGTAGCTAAATTCCGTTGGGGGGTTCAATATGGTGAATTCCCTTATGGTTCAATAGCTTGAAAGTGTTTTATTTGCTTAAGTTTTGTTCGATGCATGTCATTCTTTATTGAATATCATTCTGATCTTATTGAGTTTAACTTGATCACTTAGACTTTGCAAACTATGTGAGTTCAATCTCGAAAGGGACAGACGATATCGGTTCTCATAAAGGTAATATAGGAGAAAAAGCTCGAAAGAGATTGTTCGACGGTATAGGGCAAGCTACCTAAGGCACCCTATATCGACTATAGGGTTATAGGTTGCATTCGTGAATTATCTATGTCGGGGTCGAGTTACAGAAATGTGCATAACGGTCCTCGCTTAGCCTTCTAACGATTCTTGGGAGCTAGGCCAAATAGAATTTAAATCTGACTCAATGCATTGAATAGGTTTAAGATTAAATAGTCCATGATTAAGGTTATTGCCTTTGGGATGAATCCATGTTGAATACCTCGTTTTATTTTATTTTTATTCTTTTATTTATTTGCTGGTTTTAGCTATTTTTCTAAAAATCAATCATCAATCTTATTTATTTGGTTACCTATTCTTTAAAAGCAATCAAGTTGAGCAGTTTCTTCTTCAAATATGAATTTCCAATTTTGTCCTTGTGGGATCGATACCCTTGGAATACTTCTAAGGTTTTTTATTACTACGTGCGACGGTGTATACTTGCACCAGGGTTAGCTGAATTTATCTTTACTATTATTTACCATTTTATCTCACATCCATTCATTCAGCTGACGACGCACCAATGTCCTAGAACTCAAGTTTTGTTGTCCTTTGTATAATAAAGATGTTATTCAGTGAAATTGTTTATTTATATCTTAAAATCCAATAGAAACGTCCATGGTTATAACATGAGATACTCGAACTATATCATAAATATAGACAGGGATCAAGTTCGAGTATATAACCTAAATTGTCTAAAGTAAATGGATAAGGTTGGATACCTTGTTCTGGTAACACTATGGATGCGGCTGTTGGGTTTTATGCCCTAAAACTCGTAGATAGTAAATGTAACGATTGATCGAACATAAATAAAGTATTGTTTGACGTTTTTTCAATAGAGTTATTGACTATATTATGTACATCTTGCCTAAATAACCCTAATCCAATAAACTAAACATCCTAGGCTGTGGGATGAGTTTTGAACTTTATGTGGAGACATACGGGGATCACTGTTCAAGAAACAACCTGAAGGGTCTATAGTATAGGGATAAGACTGAGTACCTTGTCCTGGCAACACTATGGATACGACCCACTTTTTATTTGATACAAACGCAATGATCCAACACGTTCGTGTAGGGGACATGCGAGTGGGGGTATCCTATGCAATGAGTTTGCATAAGACCGGACCGTGAAATATTAACCTCTAGCTGTAACATCGTTAACTAGTTAGGTTTCTATTTCACTAGGATGACCTAGACAACTTAGTCTTAATCCTAAGTGGATTATGGACTCCTGTTCACGAGGGATTGTCCTTTGATTTGTATGGGTGAGAGTGGCTAGTACGTCGACTCAATAAGCCTACCATTTTGGGGACAAGACCGAGTAGGGAGTTGGGAACATAATCACACAAGATGGAATTCACTCCTTCCCGACTTTTGAGGAAGTAGATGATTGTTCTCTTAAGTGGTGTTTCGGGGTGTTGAACAAAGAGCCCTACCCTCTCACTGGCCCGAGAGGGGTTTCTTTTTTATGGTTGGACCACAAACAAGTTGTTCATTAGAGGAGCACTAGTACTTAAGAAAGTAGAGGTAACTCAGGGGTAAAACGGTAATTTGACCTAACTGGAGTTACAAACACTCGTGAAGGACTAACTTGTTGTTATTGGTCTATATCCGTGGACATAGAATTATGTTTGTAGTGAGAAGAGTGCAACTGTGGGTCTTTAGTGGAGTGAACCCACAGTTAACAAAATTTGATTAATTGGTTAATGAGTTTAGCTTATTAAATCTCATATCGTTGGAGCTTCTGATCTGCAGGCCCATTAGGTCCCACTGGCAGCTTGTAAAGAGACTTGAGGCAATTAAGTATAAATTGTTTATTGAAAGTGTTCAATTTATTTAAGGGAATCATATAATGTATATTGATACATTATAAGATAAAGTGTATGAAATTTTATAATATAATTTTCAATTAATTTCAAAATTATTTCTTGAGAGAAAATATTTGAAAGAGTTCAAATAATTAATATGAATTGGATTCATATTAATATAAATAATTTAATAAAATCCCTAAGATTAAATATATGATATTTAATTGGGTAATTAATTAATTAATTAATTATTAAAATTGGATATGAATAAGATAATAGATTTGATTAGATCTTATTCATGACATTTTCCTATAAGGATTAGATCTTGGACTTTTCCTATAAATAGGACCCCTAGGGTGGGGTGGGAGACATCTCATTCATTCTCCTACTCTCACAAAATTTCCCTGAAGGCTCCCACCAATCTCCTGCCTTTAGAAGTCTCAGAGTCATACCAGTGTAGCCACAGTGGTGGTGTTCGCAAGATTTGGTCACTGAATTTCCAGCGAAAAATCGTGCTTAGTTGTTGTGTTTTTCATTTAAGAGAAGGATCAAGAGTTTAGGTGAAACGGTCAAGTCGCCAATGACGGTATGTTGGTGAAAACCTTTTTTCTCTAATCTTGCATGAATTAAATAGACTTTAATTCAGTAACTTCCAGCATGCTTTAGATATATCTACAGTAGATTATACATGATAATTATTGTAAATTTGACCCGTTGTATTGGTATTTTAATATATATTAAAACAAAGTCATAGGTCCTCTGATAAATCTTTTGTTGCGCTTGGGATTTAGTTCCTACACATGAAGCTCTACAGACTTGTAGAAGTTAAGCCTGAGGCTCATGAGGAGAAGGAGGTTTCTGATGTGGACTTTTCCTACCGCAAGCGCACGGGTCAAGTAATAATATAGTGAATAGTAAATTCGAATGTCGTCCTCTGGATTGGATTTTTAGCAAATCAAGTATTGTGAATTATCTTGCCCAATTTTATTTAGGGATCAAAAAGTGATGAAAAGATGATGATAAAACCAAATCAAAGCAAATAAAAAGAATGGAAATTCAATTGGGAAAACTACTTAGGGAATTGATTTCGCCGATTTCGTTTAGGATTGATTTTAAAGAATAAGTTATTATGCACAATGAAATTATGAGCCAAAGACCCTTTAATCACAACTACCTCTCCCGAGTATAATTGATTCTCATGCAAATTAACCAACTTGATATCCCTATCTAAGTTTATTAATATGCAAGGCAATGAGATCTTTTAACCAATTCTAAAGTTAATCTAAAACCGTCAAGAATTAGAAATTAAACTTTATTCATGCAATCTTGAGTAAGTCTAAATCAAATCCCCTCTCCCGAGCTAGATTCGAAACTTAAATCATCCAACTAATGGCCAATTAATTGAAAGCATTAAATCAAGATTACAAACACAATAACATTGCACAACTTAAACCATAAATCAATCCATAAACTTAATCAACTACATCAATCCCTAAGCTACAAGTTTAGCTACTCATGAATGTAAATACAATCTCAACTAAACATGTGTAAGCCATAAATCTAACTAAAGAAAGAAAAGGGAAAAGAAAACTCAATGTAGGCCGAGTCCCGACGTCCCCGTCACGATCCCCACGAACAATGGGTTGATTTCCAAGTTCCTCCTTTGTTTTCAGCTCCAAAAGTGCTCTATTTTGTCCTCTTTACGGCTCCAAAAGGTCCCAAATTGATTCCCCCAAAAACCTAGCCGAAAGGATGCTTAAATAGCAAAATTTCGTCGTAGCGTCGAGACGCTGTCGAGATCCGCATTTTTGGAAATTTTGTCGATAGCGTCGCGACGCTGGTCCTAGCGTCGCGACGCTATGATTTTTTTTTTTTTTTTTTTTTTTTTTTTTTTTTAGATTGGAAGCTCCATTTGACTCCAATTGATGAATTAAGCTTCAAGCACATACTTCCTACAAATAAAACATAAAAAGGCATAAATTTGGGCAAATAATTGAAAAAGACTAGCTTAATTAATCAGAGAAAAATAGCTAGCTATGCTCGCTATCAAATACCCCCAAACTTAAGCTTTTGCTAGTCCTCGAGCAAACTAAAAATTAAGCATACAGAAGAAGAATGGATGCAATAATCATAACTCAATCCTCAAGGCTCAAAGGTCAATAGTCAAGCAAGCAAGAGACATGCACATAAGGACCAATGAGGGAGATAAATTAAAATTTTTCCAAAATTAACTTGCACAAGCGAGATCTAACTCAACGAGACCAGACTCTACTAGCCCGGGATTGGATTATTAAACTCTCAGCTCATCTTCCCTCTACACTGGCACTAAGGTTTCACTAATGAGTTAATGGAACAAATTAGTTTGTTTTTCTCCAAACTTAGGTGCTTATAATTAACAATTTAATTAAGCATGTATATGTGGCACTAGCTTTCACACACCCATTGCAGGGACCCTTAACCTGAGTTTTCTCTGGTTGGCCTAACTGATCACAACAGGGGTAGCTCTTTTTGCCTAAACATTATTAAACATTGCAAACTGTGCACAGGCCATGGCATAATAATTTTCTTTTCAACAGTAACAACAAGAATGATTTTTCTTTATGAGCATAAATAGCATATATTATTTTCCTTTCTCCTAAGCAAGATCAAACATGCTAATTTGCAAAAAATTAACTCTTTAGCTCTGCCCTACACCTATCGAGGTGACAACAAGCATATGAACCCAATAATTCGCTCCTAAGCATTCAAATCCAAGTCAGGCCAAGACAGATACTCTACTCATGCAAGCCATCTCCTAGAAAAATTTTAAAAAGTCTCCCTTTTTGGGCACTTATGCTTACATCTCATCACAAGCTTGAAAATTGACAAGAAAGCCTATCCTAGGACATCATAATCATGCAAAAGTAGCATCCAAAAAACAACCATATGCATAATTCAAAGAAAGCTCAAAACTATAGCCCGAACTCAGATGCTCAAGGGCTCCACAAACATGCTAATCCAACCCCAAACTTAAAGTATGCATTGTCCTCAATGTATGAAGAAAATAAGGCATACACAAGCATGAGAACAATAAAAGAATGACAGGAGTGAACAATACTGGCCTGGAATGATGATGACTTCTTGCTTGAGAGCTTGGAATCTTGAAAGCTTGAAAGCAAAGGAGAGAAAGAAAACAAGACCTACAAAACAAAAACAAACAATAAATCAAAAAGAAAAAGAAAACACACTAAACTTACTTGGGTTGCCTCCCATAAGCGCTTGTTTAACGTCATTAGCTCGACGTGTTGCACGTGCTTCAAGGAGGCTTTTGTTCTGTGAATCCAACAGAGGTGCTCTTTCTTGCACCTTTCCTGTAGCCCATGTAAAGCACTTCATCTTTAGAGTCTTCAACTGCTTTAAAGATTTCTTTTTCGTTCTTGACTCTAATAGTGAGCTCCCTGCGCTCAATATCTATGATCGCTCGCCCAGTAGCGAGGAATGGTCGTCCTAATATGACAGGCATTGAAGGATTTTCTATCATGTCCATAACATACAAGTCAATAGGGAGGAAAAATCTACCTACTCTGATTAACACATTTTCTACAATACCAACTGGTCTCACCACAGATTGATCAGCCAATTGGAGCTTTACAGGAGTAGACTTAATCTCACCTATATCTAACTTTTTACACAACGATAGAGGAATGATATTAATGCTAGCACCTAAATCACATAATGCTCTGAAAGAATAAGTACCAAAACTACAAGGAACAGAAAAACTCCCTGGATCTGCTACTTTTTCAGGTACTTTTTGTTGTACTCTGGTGCTGCATGTGGAAGCAAGATAAACAGTGTCAACCTTCTTTTCTTTTCGCTTCTTTGCTAACCACTCCTTCATGAACCTGTTGTATTGGGGCATCTCTAATGCCTCTGCAAATGGAATATTAATATTCAGATTCATAAAAGCATTCATAAATTTATCAAATTGAACCTGATTGTTCTTTTTCTTCTTTTTCTTTTTCTTTTCCTTGGGAACCATCAGTGTGGGAGAAGGAATAGGAGGCTCATGGTTAGGTTGCTCAGCCTCATCAGATGATGTGTCCTCCTCAGCTTCCCCTGTAGGCGTTTCATAGTCCTCAGATTCAGGTTCCTCTTCAGATTCTTCCTGGTGCATAGTGATTGCCTTACAATACTCCATCTGGGGTTTCTCTTGTTCAGCTGGGGTCTTACCTTTATTCATGGTGCTTACAACATTCACCAACTGTCCCAGCTGAGTCTCAATGTTCTTTATGGCTGCACTGTGGCCATTCACTGTTGAATTGATGGCAATGACTGCCTCCTCTAACTTGGTTGTCCTGTTACTAGACTCTGCAATGAAAGCTCCAACAAGATCTTCTAACTTTTTATTATCTTGAGTTTGAGGGGCAAAACCAGGAGGATTAAGAACATTCTTAGTATTAGCATAAGAGAAATTTTCATGGTTCCTATTGTTAGGGTGATAATGTGTAGGTGTAGAACTATTATTATATCCCCTAGAATTAAAATTTGATACATACTGAACCTGCTCGATGGTCTCCTCCTGAGGTCTAGATGCTAAAGCAGCAGCTGATTCAATTGACTGTGCACTCCCTGTACCTGAAAATTTCATAAAAGCATTGGCAAGGGAAGTCATCTGGGCCTGGAGTGCACTTACTTTATCAACCTCAAACACTCCAGCAGCAATCTTTTTAGGTGTAGACCGCTCGGATGGCCACTGATAGCTGTTGGTGGCCATATCCTCTAAAAGTGTGCGAGCGTTTTCCACGGTCTTGGACAACAGAGTCCCACCTGCAGCTGCATCAACAATCGTTTTTGTACTAGGAGTTAAACCATTATAAAACAACTGTACCTGAAGCCAATCGGGGTAACCATGTTGAGGACACTTCCTCAGTAGCTCTTTGAATCGTTCCCAAGCTTCGAACAGCTGCTCATCATATTGTTGTTGGAATGTCCCAATCTCGGTCCTCAGCTTGACCGTCTTTGCAGGAGGGAAAAATTTCTTTAAAAAGGCCTGGACCAAAGCATCCCAGGTGGTGATGCTCCCAGGAGTAATAGACTGCAACCAATCTCGTGCTTTATCCTGCAAAGAAAAGGGAAATAAACGTAAGCGAATAGCATCCTCAGAGACTCCATTAATCTTTACCGTCCCACAAATATCCAAAAATGATTTAAGATGAGAATTTGGATCCTCAGTGGGCGATCCTCTGTATGCACAGTCTCGAGCCATTTGAATAAGACCGGTTTTCAGCTCAAAGTTGTTGGCATTAATCGGTGCATAGACAATTCCCGACTGTTGCCCCTGAAACACAGGCTGAAAATAATCTCTAATAGGCCTAGGCTCCTCAGGTAGATTTTGGTCTGCCATTTGAATAATTTCTCTATTTTCCCTTCGAAGCCTAAGAATTGTTCTTTCTATCTCGGGATCAAATGGTATCACTTCTCTACTACTACGCATGCAAAATTAAAAATACCTTAAAAAGAAAAGAAAAAAAAACAAATATGGAAATAAATAAAGAAAAGGAAACAACAAATCTAAATATGGAAATTATAATCAAGAAAAATGAAACAAACTAACCTAATATGGAATGCAAAAATAAATATGACAAAATGCAAATAAGGAAACTAACCTAGAAAAGGAAAAACAAGAACAAATAAGGAAAAGATTACACAACTAAAAGGAAACTAACCTAGAAAATCAAATATGGAAAGAAAAACAAATAAGGAAAAAAATGCAACAACCCTAAAAAAGTAACAATACACCCTAAATTAAGATCAAACAATTTTTCCACAATATCAATCTAGCTAAATGTGCCAATCCCCGGCAACGGCGCCAAAAACTTGATGTGGACTTTTCCTACCGCAAGCGCACGGGTCAAGTAATAATATAGTGAATAGTAAATTCGAATGTCGTCCTCTGGATTGGATTTTTAGCAAATCAAGTATTGTGAATTATCTTGCCCAATTTTATTTAGGGATCAAAAAGTGATGAAAAGATGATGATAAAACCAAATCAAAGCAAATAAAAAGAATGGAAATTCAATTGGGAAAACTACTTAGGGAATTGATTTCGCCGATTTCGTTTAGGATTGATTTTAAAGAATAAGTTATTATGCACAATGAAATTATGAGCCAAAGACCCTTTAATCACAACTACCTCTCCCGAGTATAATTGATTCTCATGCAAATTAACCAACTTGATATCCCTATCTAAGTTTATTAATATGCAAGGCAATGAGATCTTTTAACCAATTCTAAAGTTAATCTAAAACCGTCAAGAATTAGAAATTAAACTTTATTCATGCAATCTTGAGTAAGTCTAAATCAAATCCCCTCTCCCGAGCTAGATTCGAAACTTAAATCATCCAACTAATGGCCAATTAATTGAAAGCATTAAATCAAGATTACAAACACAATAACATTGCACAACTTAAACCATAAATCAATCCATAAACTTAATCAACTACATCAATCCCTAAGCTACAAGTTTAGCTACTCATGAATGTAAATACAATCTCAACTAAACATGTGTAAGCCATAAATCTAACTAAAGAAAGAAAAGGGAAAAGAAAACTCAATGTAGGCCGAGTCCCGACGTCCCCGTCACGATCCCCACGAACAATGGGTTGATTTCCAAGTTCCTCCTTTGTTTTCAGCTCCAAAAGTGCTCTATTTTGTCCTCTTTACGGCTCCAAAAGGTCCCAAATTGATTCCCCCAAAAACCTAGCCGAA
Source organism: Luffa acutangula (assembly GCA_036850905.1). Classification (NCBI taxonomy): domain Eukaryota; kingdom Viridiplantae; phylum Streptophyta; class Magnoliopsida; order Cucurbitales; family Cucurbitaceae; genus Luffa; species Luffa acutangula. The sequence goes on along the minus strand of CM072089.1, from coordinate 23,516,574 downwards.
AGGATGCTTAAATAGCAAAATTTCGTCGTAGCGTCGAGACGCTGTCGAGATCCGCAGTTTTGGAAATTTTGTCGATAGCGTCGCGACGCTGGTCCTAGCGTCGCGACGCTATGATTTTTTTTTTTTTTTTTTTTTTTTTTAGATTGGAAGCTCCATTTGACTCCAATTGATGAATTAAGCTTCAAGCACATACTTCCTACAAATAAAACATAAAAAGGCATAAATTTGGGCAAATAATTGAAAAAGACTAGCTTAATTAATCAGAGAAAAATAGCTAGCTATGCTCGCTATCAAATACCCCCAAACTTAAGCTTTTGCTAGTCCTCGAGCAAACTAAAAATTAAGCATACAGAAGAAGAATGGATGCAATAATCATAACTCAATCCTCAAGGCTCAAAGGTCAATAGTCAAGCAAGCAAGAGACATGCACATAAGGACCAATGAGGGAGATAAATTAAAATTTTTCCAAAATTAACTTGCACAAGCGAGATCTAACTCAACGAGACCAGACTCTACTAGCCCGGGATTGGATTATTAAACTCTCAGCTCATCTTCCCTCTACACTGGCACTAAGGTTTCACTAATGAGTTAATGGAACAAATTAGTTTGTTTTTCTCCAAACTTAGGTGCTTATAATTAACAATTTAATTAAGCATGTATATGTGGCACTAGCTTTCACACACCCATTGCAGGGACCCTTAACCTGAGTTTTCTCTGGTTGGCCTAACTGATCACAACAGGGGTAGCTCTTTTTGCCTAAACATTATTAAACATTGCAAACTGTGCACAGGCCATGGCATAATAATTTTCTTTTCAACAGTAACAACAAGAATGATTTTTCTTTATGAGCATAAATAGCATATATTATTTTCCTTTCTCCTAAGCAAGATCAAACATGCTAATTTGCAAAAAATTAACTCTTTAGCTCTGCCCTACACCTATCGAGGTGACAACAAGCATATGAACCCAATAATTCGCTCCTAAGCATTCAAATCCAAGTCAGGCCAAGACAGATACTCTACTCATGCAAGCCATCTCCTAGAAAAATTTTAAAAAGTCTCCCTTTTTGGGCACTTATGCTTACATCTCATCACAAGCTTGAAAATTGACAAGAAAGCCTATCCTAGGACATCATAATCATGCAAAAGTAGCATCCAAAAAACAACCATATGCATAATTCAAAGAAAGCTCAAAACTATAGCCCGAACTCAGATGCTCAAGGGCTCCACAAACATGCTAATCCAACCCCAAACTTAAAGTATGCATTGTCCTCAATGTATGAAGAAAATAAGGCATACACAAGCATGAGAACAATAAAAGAATGACAGGAGTGAACAATACTGGCCTGGAATGATGATGACTTCTTGCTTGAGAGCTTGGAATCTTGAAAGCTTGAAAGCAAAGGAGAGAAAGAAAACAAGACCTACAAAACAAAAACAAACAATAAATCAAAAAGAAAAAGAAAACACACTAAACTTACTTGGGTTGCCTCCCATAAGCGCTTGTTTAACGTCATTAGCTCGACGTGTTGCACGTGCTTCAAGGAGGCTTTTGTTCTGTGAATCCAACAGAGGTGCTCTTTCTTGCACCTTTCCTGTAGCCCATGTAAAGCACTTCATCTTTAGAGTCTTCAACTGCTTTAAAGATTTCTTTTTCGTTCTTGACTCTAATAGTGAGCTCCCTGCGCTCAATATCTATGATCGCTCGCCCAGTAGCGAGGAATGGTCGTCCTAATATGACAGGCATTGAAGGATTTTCTATCATGTCCATAACATACAAGTCAATAGGGAGGAAAAATCTACCTACTCTGATTAACACATTTTCTACAATACCAACTGGTCTCACCACAGATTGATCAGCCAATTGGAGCTTTACAGGAGTAGACTTAATCTCACCTATATCTAACTTTTTACACAACGATAGAGGAATGATATTAATGCTAGCACCTAAATCACATAATGCTCTGAAAGAATAAGTACCAAAACTACAAGGAACAGAAAAACTCCCTGGATCTGCTACTTTTTCAGGTACTTTTTGTTGTACTCTGGTGCTGCATGTGGAAGCAAGATAAACAGTGTCAACCTTCTTTTCTTTTCGCTTCTTTGCTAACCACTCCTTCATGAACCTGTTGTATTGGGGCATCTCTAATGCCTCTGCAAATGGAATATTAATATTCAGATTCATAAAAGCATTCATAAATTTATCAAATTGAACCTGATTGTTCTTTTTCTTCTTTTTCTTTTTCTTTTCCTTGGGAACCATCAGTGTGGGAGAAGGAATAGGAGGCTCATGGTTAGGTTGCTCAGCCTCATCAGATGATGTGTCCTCCTCAGCTTCCCCTGTAGGCGTTTCATAGTCCTCAGATTCAGGTTCCTCTTCAGATTCTTCCTGGTGCATAGTGATTGCCTTACAATACTCCATCTGGGGTTTCTCTTGTTCAGCTGGGGTCTTACCTTTATTCATGGTGCTTACAACATTCACCAACTGTCCCAGCTGAGTCTCAATGTTCTTTATGGCTGCACTGTGGCCATTCACTGTTGAATTGATGGCAATGACTGCCTCCTCTAACTTGGTTGTCCTGTTACTAGACTCTGCAATGAAAGCTCCAACAAGATCTTCTAACTTTTTATTATCTTGAGTTTGAGGGGCAAAACCAGGAGGATTAAGAACATTCTTAGTATTAGCATAAGAGAAATTTTCATGGTTCCTATTGTTAGGGTGATAATGTGTAGGTGTAGAACTATTATTATATCCCCTAGAATTAAAATTTGATACATACTGAACCTGCTCGATGGTCTCCTCCTGAGGTCTAGATGCTAAAGCAGCAGCTGATTCAATTGACTGTGCACTCCCTGTACCTGAAAATTTCATAAAAGCATTGGCAAGGGAAGTCATCTGGGCCTGGAGTGCACTTACTTTATCAACCTCAAACACTCCAGCAGCAATCTTTTTAGGTGTAGACCGCTCGGATGGCCACTGATAGCTGTTGGTGGCCATATCCTCTAAAAGTGTGCGAGCGTTTTCCACGGTCTTGGACAACAGAGTCCCACCTGCAGCTGCATCAACAATCGTTTTTGTACTAGGAGTTAAACCATTATAAAACAACTGTACCTGAAGCCAATCGGGGTAACCATGTTGAGGACACTTCCTCAGTAGCTCTTTGAATCGTTCCCAAGCTTCGAACAGCTGCTCATCATATTGTTGTTGGAATGTCCCAATCTCGGTCCTCAGCTTGACCGTCTTTGCAGGAGGGAAAAATTTCTTTAAAAAGGCCTGGACCAAAGCATCCCAGGTGGTGATGCTCCCAGGAGTAATAGACTGCAACCAATCTCGTGCTTTATCCTGCAAAGAAAAGGGAAATAAACGTAAGCGAATAGCATCCTCAGAGACTCCATTAATCTTTACCGTCCCACAAATATCCAAAAATGATTTAAGATGAGAATTTGGATCCTCAGTGGGCGATCCTCTGTATGCACAGTCTCGAGCCATTTGAATAAGACCGGTTTTCAGCTCAAAGTTGTTGGCATTAATCGGTGCATAGACAATTCCCGACTGTTGCCCCTGAAACACAGGCTGAAAATAATCTCTAATAGGCCTAGGCTCCTCAGGTAGATTTTGGTCTGCCATTTGAATAATTTCTCTATTTTCCCTTCGAAGCCTAAGAATTGTTCTTTCTATCTCGGGATCAAATGGTATCACTTCTCTACTACTACGCATGCAAAATTAAAAATACCTTAAAAAGAAAAGAAAAAAAAACAAATATGGAAATAAATAAAGAAAAGGAAACAACAAATCTAAATATGGAAATTATAATCAAGAAAAATGAAACAAACTAACCTAATATGGAATGCAAAAATAAATATGACAAAATGCAAATAAGGAAACTAACCTAGAAAAGGAAAAACAAGAACAAATAAGGAAAAGATTACACAACTAAAAGGAAACTAACCTAGAAAATCAAATATGGAAAGAAAAACAAATAAGGAAAAAAATGCAACAACCCTAAAAAAGTAACAATACACCCTAAATTAAGATCAAACAATTTTTCCACAATATCAATCTAGCTAAATGTGCCAATCCCCGGCAACGGCGCCAAAAACTTGATGTGGACTTTTCCTACCGCAAGCGCACGGGTCAAGTAATAATATAGTGAATAGTAAATTCGAATGTCGTCCTCTGGATTGGATTTTTAGCAAATCAAGTATTGTGAATTATCTTGCCCAATTTTATTTAGGGATCAAAAAGTGATGAAAAGATGATGATAAAACCAAATCAAAGCAAATAAAAAGAATGGAAATTCAATTGGGAAAACTACTTAGGGAATTGATTTCGCCGATTTCGTTTAGGATTGATTTTAAAGAATAAGTTATTATGCACAATGAAATTATGAGCCAAAGACCCTTTAATCACAACTACCTCTCCCGAGTATAATTGATTCTCATGCAAATTAACCAACTTGATATCCCTATCTAAGTTTATTAATATGCAAGGCAATGAGATCTTTTAACCAATTCTAAAGTTAATCTAAAACCGTCAAGAATTAGAAATTAAACTTTATTCATGCAATCTTGAGTAAGTCTAAATCAAATCCCCTCTCCCGAGCTAGATTCGAAACTTAAATCATCCAACTAATGGCCAATTAATTGAAAGCATTAAATCAAGATTACAAACACAATAACATTGCACAACTTAAACCATAAATCAATCCATAAACTTAATCAACTACATCAATCCCTAAGCTACAAGTTTAGCTACTCATGAATGTAAATACAATCTCAACTAAACATGTGTAAGCCATAAATCTAACTAAAGAAAGAAAAGGGAAAAGAAAACTCAATGTAGGCCGAGTCCCGACGTCCCCGTCACGATCCCCACGAACAATGGGTTGATTTCCAAGTTCCTCCTTTGTTTTCAGCTCCAAAAGTGCTCTATTTTGTCCTCTTTACGGCTCCAAAAGGTCCCAAATTGATTCCCCCAAAAACCTAGCCGAAAGGATGCTTAAATAGCAAAATTTCGTCGTAGCGTCGAGACGCTGTCAAGACAGCGTCGCGACGCTGTCGAGATCCGCATTTTTGGAAATTTTGTCGATAGCGTCGCGACGCTGGTCCTAGCGTCGCGACGCTATGATTTTTTTTTTTTTTTTTTTTTTTTTTTTTTTTAGATTGGAAGCTCCATTTGACTCCAATTGATGAATTAAGCTTCAAGCACATACTTCCTACAAATAAAACATAAAAAGGCATAAATTTGGGCAAATAATTGAAAAAGACTAGCTTAATTAATCAGAGAAAAATAGCTAGCTATGCTCGCTATCAGTTTCCAGGACTTCCATTGATTTGAGTTTGATCAGAAAGCTCATTGTCAACTATAGGCAGAAGGTGACCTCTCTTGAGAAGAAGGCACAACAGACTCCTTCGACTTCAGTTCCTCTTCCATAGCAACAAATACGGCCACAACTCCAGCGTAAGCCCTAGCCTCTTAACAGTAAGCTGAAGATTGTATAGAGGAGTTGAGGAAAGACTTGGAGTATTTGAGAGACCAGTGCAGATTCTACATGGCATATGCCCAGCATCGAGATCACGTGCTCAGAAAGATTTGTAATGAACTAGGACTATTCACTGGTCAGTCGGTGTTGGTTTTCAACCAAATATGCGGTCAGTTGATCGATTTCTTAAGTTTTTTCATTTTGATGGAAGAGATGTGATTTTTTTTTCTTGGAAGATCGGTGTGGAGAGCTTTAATGCATGGTAAGAAGGAGAAAAGAGAGGAAGAAGAAGAGGGAAAGAGTCTAGAGAGAAAAGAGATGGGTAGGGTAGATGGAGAGAGAAAGAGAAAAAGGTAAAAGAGAAGAGAGAAAAAAAGAGATCGATGAGGAAGAGAGATTAAAAGGGGAGATGAGAGAAAGGAGAGATTTGTGATGATATCGACATCGGACGGTGAAAAAGAGGAGAAGAAGGTGATGATGCTGACGCCGAATGGAGGAAGAAACCGGACGGTGAGTTGAGGAAGAGAGAAAGAAAAGAGAAAAGAAAGGAAAAGAAAAGAAAGAGAGAAAGAAATCTGAAAAAAAAAATGTGAAAAAGAAAGAAAAAAGGGTTGGAGAAAAGAGAGAAGTGAATAAAAAACTAATAAAATTTTAAAAAGTAATGATGAGCTTTTTGAAAATGACATGATTGAAAAGAAAACATTGCACAATGCACATTTATTTTTTGGATTACATGTATATACATGGCTTCTTATCTACCACATTTAATTTTTTTATTAATAAATTAAAATCGATCGGTCGGTCGGTCAGTTTTTCCTATTTTTAGGTGAACCGACTAATTGACGGTTAGTTTTGTCAATTGGAAAAACCGACCCCGATCGAATGTGGTAGAAAACCCACTGACCGATGTCGGTTCGATCGTTCTTGGCCGGTCGGATTGGTTTTTTGTCTAATTTTGAACACCCCTATGATGAACTGGTGGAGAACATTAATGATTATCTCCCTCCTTTCTCCGATGTTAGTCTCGACCCAACCAGAGACGATGGAGTCAACCTTTCCCACGCATAGGGGAGTTTTTTCTTTTCACCTATGAAGGGATAAAAGCCCTACGCAGCAGAAAGAATCACCGAACCTACTCAGAGTCATTGATTTTTATTTAAAATACCAATACAATTTGCAAAAGGTTACAGCAATAAAACTATGTTTAAAGTGTTGTACAGCGGCTATAAACATGCTTAATAATATCCTAGATCTAATCTAGATGATCCTAATGATCAAGGTTCAAGAATACTTACTATTGGAAAAAGCCTTGACCGAAAAAAACTGCCTTTTTCACGATCTTGCAGAAAATTCCAACAACCTTCTCTTGTGCGAAGGTAGTTATTTAGGCCTTATTTCCAACGCGTTCGTGTAGGGGACATGCGAGTGGGGGTATTGATAATTCTCCAAAAGGTAGTTATTTAGGTATTATTTCTATAGGGATTTGTGTGTATTTGTGCTTAATAGGGTTGGTTTTAGATATATATTATATGTTTTAACTCATTTGGAATAATGGAAGCTTTGGAAGTTATTTTATGCAGAATGTATTGCTGAGCGACTGGAGGGAGCAAATTCTGTGCTGGAGCAAAACTAGGAGCAAAACTGCCACGTCACAGCTCGTTGGCCAATTTAACAAACTAAATTCTACTAAGCTATTCTCGGGATAAAGGAGCAAGGAGAGCCATCCACGTGTCTAGGTCAACCTAATTCAAGCCTCCTATCCTTCTATAAAAGGAGATAGCCGCCCAAGTCAAATTCATTCCATCCTTGAGAGAAACATCCCATTCTTGGAAAGTTACTTCCACCTTTGGGAGCTGAATAGAAGAGAGATTGGAGACCATCAGGAAAACCATCAATTGCAAGCTGATCAAGGGGATTAATACTTTCTTGCATTACCTTGTAGTCATGGACATGCTTACTCAGATTGTAACGTGCGTTTCCATGCATTTTATGAACTAAGTAGCTTTAGGCGTTGGTTAGGGAACATGTGATTGTTGTGCTTAATTTCTAGCAATAAATATTGATTTAATGCATCTTGGTTAATTGTTGTGCTCATTTATATTTGGGTAAATTGCAAAAACCACCCCTAAAGTATGGTGGTTGTAACAATTACACCCCTAAACTTTCAAAAGTAAAAATTAAACCCTCAAACTTTCAAAAATGTAAAAATTAGGTCCATTTTTATTCAATTACTATCTCTTATTTCCACTTTCTCTCTTTTTTTACCCCACCGTTTCTCTAGTTTCTCTTCTCTGCTTCTCTTTTTTATCCTGTAGCTGTCGTCATCGTCAAGCAATCCATAGAAACAGCTCGAGGTGACTCCTCAAAACTCCACAACCCCTCTTCCACCGTCGTCGTCGCCGTCGCCGACGACACCCTTTCCTAACTCCCTCCATCCGTCAACTCCACCATCGCCGACAGCAAAGACACTGATGACGAAGACGAAGAACACGAGCCCAAACCCAAATCGTCGCCAGGCCTCTATTTCTTCTTCACACTCCTTTTCCCCTTCTCATTAATCTTCTGAAAAACCGCTTGAATCTTTGCATCAACCAATTTCTTCAACCCACTAAACTTCACAAACTCGTCGGAACCCAAATCGCTCTTCAAATCCTTCAAATTCGGAAAGTTCAGCCGAGCGTATTCCCCCCAGAGCTTATAGGCGGCGCAGTCATAGGCATAGGCGGCAGCCTCCGGCGAGTCATAGGTCCCCAACCAGACCCTCATTCGATTTTGCGGCAGCCAAATCTCCGTTACTTATTTCCCCCATTGCCTCTGTCGCATTCCTCTGTAAAGCTTCCACTCGTCGTCGCCCATGGCGGCCCCGCTGCTTGAATACAGCATTTCGTACACCCTTGAAAACAGATTCCGACACCCCTTTGCTTTCTTGTCCTGAGAAAATCTCTACAGCAGCCGAAGATACACCAACGACCCCACCGCCGACTCGACATTGAAGGAGGAGAGAAAGAGAGAGCAGAGAAGTAGTGTGGGTCTAAAAGAGAGAAACTAGAGAGAAATGAAAATAGGAGATAGAAATTGAATAAAAATGGACCTAATTTTTACACTTTTCATAGTTTGAAGGTTAAATTTTTACACTTTTTTACAATTTTGAAAGTTTGAGGGTTTAATTTTTGCTTTTGAAAGTTTAGGGGTGTAATTGTTACAACCCCCATACTTCAGGGGTGGTTTTTGCAATTTTCCCTTTATATTTTATGCCCGCCTGGCCAGCCGATATGAATACCTCTCTATAGTTTCAGGGATGATTTAGGGAGTGTGTGGCGGTTAATCATACTAAATCATTGTGTATTGGTGAACGCCAGTGACTGAGCTAGGGATAGCCAGTAGCCTAGTGCTTGATCGGTAGAACTTCATTGGAGTTGAAACACATTCCAAAAGATCCAGAGTTCTAGGAGGAATCTGCTAATAAGACTGCGAGAGTTTTGCATGAACAATAATATTGCTAGAGCATCTTTTAAAACAATTACTAAATCCTGACCAGCGCCTGTTTCTAATCTGTCTGCCTATTTGTTACTTTTTGTTCTGTCATTTCTTTTGCTTCAACATTTTATCAAAAACCAATCATTTTTACCACTATTGAAACCATTGAAAAACTAAGTAAAATAGATAAAGTGAAAGCTAGTCCAAACCTTGGTTCGATAAATACTTATTACTTGTTGCAGACTGTGTATACTTGCACAGAGTTCTAAAGTCCATTTATATCATATTTTTACTCACTCTAGGAACCCAACAAGTTTTTGACACCTCCAAACTCGAACTATTGCGCGTCCTAAGCAATACTAACCAACCTTCCCTTAAGAATTCAAAACGTTAGACAAAGAATAGCTTAATTACCTTTCAACCTTTATCTGAGCACTCTGCAGAACCAAACTCTGCTGCAGCAAAATAATTCTTCCAGCATGGACAAATAATCACCACTTTTGCCTCAATCCTAAGAACTTACCACAGCTTAGCTCTATTATCAGACAAATTAAAACACACATTTTTAAGGGGTTTATATTTTTGTTTTTCAGACTTAAAGCGGCCCTACAGTCATAAGCTCTTAAGCATGGGATGACCCACTTTATGGTGCAGTATACCCCTGCCTCAAGCTCATCACCAACTAGGCTAAATACTCTTTGAAAACCTCAAAAATCCTTAGTTATTCCATCTCTTGCCCCTCAGAATGGCGACATTTTATGATGAAGCTCACCTAAGTTCTGGGAGACAGAAAAGCTGCTAGATTATCATTCATCCTTCAAAACTTTTTCTCCATGAATTTTCTCAGCAAAATTTTCAACAATCAATTTTTTTTTTCAGCAAATAATCTTACATTTCCTAGGTTATCTTTTGACGCAAAGACAAACTGTGGGTATCACAAATGTCTCTGGTTACTCAACAACCTAGCAAATTATTTAATAAAGGAGAGGAATGCTCGAGCAAAACAATTGGAGTAGAAAAAAGTCTCCCAAACTTGAATTATTCATTGTCCCCAATGAATCATTAACAGTTTGAATTATACCCCCAAACTTAAATTTTTCTATCTGAATTTTAAACCGAGCGTGGGACTAGAACTAAGCTTAAAGTGGATCATATAAATCGACACTACATCAGAATCTTCTCGCCGCAGCAATGACCAGGCTAGAAGAAATGCTCAAGCAAAAAGGTGTCTAGAGATCAGAATACCTTGATCTAATTAAGCTTACCCAGTCCAAGCTTCAAAAATTCAGAAGAAAATTAGTTGAGTTTAGGAATGCTCAATGCTATAGAACAGAAACAACTCCGGAAATTTCATTAAAAACAGAGAAAAATAAACTACATAAACATATATTTTGATAGCCTAAAGACAGAAAATTCAAAAACAAGAAAACATGAAAACATAACATCAGCAAAAAGTGGGGTCAGATATACGCGAGCAGTCAAAAATATAGAAACAAAAGTAATGCTTGCTGAAGATCATCTCATCCATCAATCTTCCTGACTCTGGTCTTCATCATCATCTTCTTCTCTTTCAACAGGTGGGGGCGGTATCCAGGGGTTAAATAAATCATCGGGAAACATAGGGAAGGCCTGATATGGCTTGGAGAAATTTGATTGCAAGGCCCTCCGAAGTGTGTCATCTCTCCTCTTAGCATAGGTCCAATAGGTTTGAGCTTGCCTTTCAGCAAACTCCTGCCTATTGGCCGACAGTGCCAGTTGCTCTAGGATTTGATGAATTCCACACACAAGCCCACCCTGGCGTGCCTTTTGCGTTCGCTGAAGTCGCGCCAGATTAGGTGTATCGATGATTCCCTTATCAAGAAAAACCACATCCTCTGGAACCGTGGGCACTCCTGCCCTGCTGCATAGCATCGTGATCGTGTTCGGAAAAAACATCTTCCCCACCTTCTTGCGCCAACAATTTAAAATCTCATTTGCAATAATTTTTCCAACATTAATACTTAGGGATCGAAGAATGGCGAATATCAGAAGCACTCGTTCACGAGACACTGTTGAATCATGCGTAGTCGGAAGCAAACGTAGTTTGATGAAACCCAACCAAGTATTGTCTTCACTCTTTAGATAGGCAGCTTGAAAAGTTCGCTTCTCCGTCTTCGATAGCCTCCATTGAGCCCCCTCAACGCCAACCTCCCGTACCGCCGCATTTAACTGATCACTTGACGGTGCCACAACCATCTCATTAAAGCCCGCGTGTGGGAAGTCCTGGAGGTTGAATAACGAGTTGATAGCCCCTAGGCTCCAGTCAACAGGTACTCCTTGAACTATAGCCTGAAATTCCTCTGCATTATCAATATTCGCGTAAAATTCTCGAATAATATTCGAATTCACTGAGTCCGGTTTCGCACAGAACTGACTCCACCCAAGATTTGCAATTCCTGTTCTCAAGAAATGTGGTAGATCGTCACCAAACCCTCTTTCGAATAAGAAATTCCTTTTTAGCATTTCTCGGTATTTTGCTCGAGTAAGCTCATTAATCAAGCGGATGAAAGGTCCTTCTCTTGCTTCCTCTACAGGTTCATCCGATGCTTCAGCAATTCCTTTGCCTCTGTCTGCTCTAAGCTTTCTCAAAGTTTCTTCCACTGCTTCTTCTCTCTCTCTATCCTCAGCTTCCTTTTTCTCTCATTCCTCTCGTTATGCCTTCTCTTTCTCAGAATCCAACGACGGTGGTGATGGGGTATCAGTTCGAATCACCTGAACGCGCCCAGCCTTTCGCTTCACACGACGCCTTTCGCCCAGCCTTTTTCAGGCGCAACCTCTGCATGTTCTTCTTGCACCTCGTCAGTCTGTTTTTCTTGAATCTCCTCAGTATTCTCTTCTTGAACTCCTTCCATATCTATGACTATCAGTTCGACATCCTCTGGGTTCTGCACCTCAGGTTCTTTCAAGTTTCCTTCTTCCACTGTAGTAGGAACATCGTCTGTCGCCTTTTGGACAGCTTCCTGCTCCTCAACCCGTTGTTGCCTTCTCCTTCGTTTGGCTTCTTTTTCCTACGACGTTTTCTTCTTCTTCGCTTTCTGTACTTCAGGGGTAAAAGGTACCCCTTCCTCCTCATTCTCCCTCTCTTTTCTTGCTCTTTTTTTCGCCATTGGAGACATAAAGGACTTACAGAAGATCGAAACAAAGAAAGAAGAATGTACACGACAAAGGTTGAAACAAGAAAATGGAGTGAGAAGCACTTACCGAAGGGTTTGGAATAAATAGAGCTGCAGCAAATCAAATCATAACCGAAAGATTTTGCCCTCATTAATTGATTTTACCGTTCAAAACTGCATGCAATTTGACCAATTAAACCATCAACGGTAAAATCTTGGATTCCATTTACCCATGGTAAATTATTATGCGCTGTCCAACGGCTAAACCCTTCGATTATCCCTGTTTGACACGTGGCTCCATCAGATGACTCATGCAACTTTACCTGCCTACAGAAAATTAAAAAATCCAAACGGTAAAAAGTAATTAATTCTCAACAAAACCCTTCCTATTCGGACGATTTGCTTCGGCCATAAAGTTGTCGTAACAACCCTCTGAGAAAAATGAATCTTGGATACGGAATTCAAATTGAATTTAAATTTAAATCCAAAATGGAAAAATCAAATCTGGAAATTCAAATATTAACCGCTCAAATCAAATCTTTATCTTTTATTTTTTTTATTTTTATTTGAAGCCGAATAAATCAGATAAATCTTTATTAAACCTAATCTAAACAAAAATTAAAATAACCGAAAATAAAATCCAAATATAATCTAAACTAATCGAAAAATAAAAACTAAATTACCAGAAATAATAAAAATAATCAGAATCACGATAAATTCTACGAAATTAAAAATAACAACGAAAATAAATCATGCAAAATCTAAAGTAAAATAAATCTAAAATAATTCAAACTAAAACCAACCAATTCATAACCTAATTAAAATTAAGATCAAATCAAATCAAATCAGCGAGAAAATAAAAACAAACACTGGGAGCTTAAAATTTTGCTCTGTGAACTGTTGTCGCAAAAATCTTGCTCTCTCAATCATCAACCAGCTTTAGGGAAGGATATTTCGTCTGAAACTCCTCTCCCCAATAATGTTTAGCAGACTGACCATTCACTTTGAACACTCTCCCATCTTTTTCATCCTGCAAAGTAATTGCTCCATGGGGGAAAACCTCAACCACAATAAATGGCCCTGACCATTTGGATTTTAGCTTCCCAGGAAATAATTTCAATCTAGAATTATAAAGCAAAACTCTCTGACCTTTGACAACTCTTTAGGCTTAATTCTCTTGTCATGCCACAGCTTAGTCTTTTCTTTATACATTTTTGAATTTTCATAAGAAAATTGGCGAAATTCCTCCAATTCATTAAGCTGCAGCATTCTTATTGCTCATGCACGACTCATATCAAAATTTAACTTTTTCAAAGCCCAAAATGTTTTATGCTCTAGCTCTAATGGTAAATGGCAAGTTTTTCCATATACTAACCTAGACATACCTAGAGGAGTCTTATAAGCTGTCCTGTAGGCCCAAAGAGCCTCATCCAACCTAAAAGACCAATCTTTTCTAGATGGATGGACTATTTTTTCTAGAATAGATTTTATTTCCCTATTACTTATCTCAGCTTGACCATTTGCTTGCGGGTGATAAGGGGTAGTTATCCTATGCTTGATTCCATATTTAGCTAACAGCTTAGTTAAGATATTATTAACAAAATGCGTACCCTCATCACTTACTAAAGCTCTAGGTGTCCCAAACTGCGCAAAGATGTGCGATTGAAGAAACCTTGATACTGTCTTGGCATCATTCTGATGACATGCAATGGTCTCCACCCACTTGGACACATAATCAACTGCCAATAAGATGTAAACATTGTCATTAGAAGGGGGAAATGGCCCCATGAAGTCAATACCCCATACATCAAATAACTCTACTTCCAAAATGTAAGTAAGAGGCATTTCATCTCTAGGACCTAGGTTTCCTCTCCTTTGGCAAGCATCACATTGCTTGTCGAGCCAGTGAACATCCTTAAATAAGGTAGGCCAGAAGAATCCGCAATGCAAAATCCTCATAGCTATCCTCTGACCGCTGAAATGGCCTCCATACGGCAAAGAGTGACATTGCTTCAGGATTTCTTTTGCTTCATCACCTGAAACACACCTACGAATAATACCATCAGAGCATTGCTTATACATAAATGGCTCATCCCAATAGAAAAATTTTGAATCATGCTTAAACTTCTTCTTCTGCCTCCAATCCATATCAATAGGAGTGACTCCCTTTACCAAAAAGTTAGCAATATCAGCATACCAAGGGACATCCTTGACTACCTTTACCTCAACAACAAAAAGCTGTTCATCTGGAAAAGAATCTGAAATGGCAGATTGCTTCAGCAAAGATGATGATGGATCAAGACGAGACAAATGATCTGCAATGACATTTTCTGATCCCTTCTTATCCTTTATCTCCAAGTCGAATTCCTGCAATAATAAAACCCAACGAATTAGTCTAGGCTTTGCATCTTTCTTAGTCATTAAGTACCTTATTGCTGCATGATCCGTGAACACTATGACTTTGGATCCAACCAAATATGGCCAAAATTTCTCAAAGGCAAACACAATAGCTAACAACTCTTTTTTAGTAGTTGTGTAGTTGACTTGTGCCTCATTTAAAACCCTGATTGCATAATATATAGGATGGATAAATTTGCCCTGCTTTTGCCCCAGCGTAGCACCTACTGCAACATCACTTGCATCACACATTACCTCAAATGGTAAATTCCAATTAGGTGCACAAAGAATGAGTGCTGAAATCAAAGCAGCCTTTAAAGTTTCAAAAGTCTTCCTACAATATGCATTAAAGTCAAAAACATGATCAGTGCACAATAGGTTACAAAAGGTTTACTAATTTTGGAAAAATCCTTTATGAACCTCTTATAAAATCCAACATGACCTAAAATGCTCTGAATCCCTTTCACTGAACTCGGTGGTTCTAATCTTTCAATAACCTCAATTTTCGCTCTATCCACTTTTAGACCATTCTTAGAAATCTTATGACCTAACACTATGCCCTCCTTCACCATGAAGTGACATTTCTCCCAATTGATAACTAGATGGGTATCCTCACATCTTTTTAACACCTTACCTAAATTATTCAAACAATTCTGAAAAGACCCTCCAAAAACTGAAAAATCGTCCATAAATACCTCAACAGTGGACTCAATCATATTTGAAAAAATTGCTAATATACACCGTTGAAATGTTGCTGGAGCATTGCAAAGGCCAAAAGGCATTCGCCTAAAAGCAAACGTCCCATAAGGGCAGGTGAAAATGGTTTTTTCCTAATCCTCAGGAGCAATAGTAATCTGGTTATACCTAGAATAACCATCTAAGAAACAGTAGTAGGCTTGATCGGCCAATCTGTCCAACATCTGGTCAATAAATGGTAGAGGGAAATGGTCCTTACGGGTAGCTTTATTAAGCCTCTTGTAATCCATGCACACCCTCCAGCCAATTACTGTCCTGGTTGGGATCAACTCATTGTCTTTATTGCTTACCATAGTGACACCTCCTTTCTTAGGAACACATTGGACAGGGCTTACCCAATTGTTGTCTGCAATTGGATAAATAATGTCAGCATCCAACCATTTAATCACCTCTTTTTTAACAACCTCTTTCATTGCAGGGTTAAGCCTTCTTTGTTGCTCAATACTCCTAAAGGATCCCTCCTCTAGAGTGATTTTGTGCATACAGAAAGATGGGCTAATCCCCTGAATGTCAGCCAATGTCCAACCTATAGCTTTGCGATATTGCTGCAGCAACTTTATTAAGGCCTCTTCATGCTCCGGCATTAAATCTGATGCAACAATTATGGGCAACGTCTCACCTTCCCCAAGATACACATACTTTAGATGATCCGACAAGGGCTTCAAATCTAAAGTGGGTGCCTCAATCAGGGATGGCTTAATAGGAGGAGCCTTTCTTTGATCTAAATCTAAAAACTCAAAAACATCCTCACACCCAAACACCTATTTTTCACTTTTTCTTTCTAAAGAACAAACTTCTAATTCCTCTACACTAACCTCTCCATGATTTTCCAAATGCTTGTTTACCGAATCCTGCATTGCTATCTCAACAATGGTGTTCTCCAGAATCCTAATGAAAGAGCAATCTTCCATCTCGTCTGGATACTTCATGGCCTTAAACACATTAAATTTTACTTCCTCATTGTAAACTCTCATTGTTAATTCCCCTTTTTGAACATCTATCAATGCCCTACCAGTAGCAAAAAATGGACGACCTAGAATAATTGAGACATCTTTATCAGCCTCATAGTCTAAGATAATAAAATCAACAGGAAATATGAACTTATCTACCTTTACTAAGACATCCTCAATTTTACCCTCTGGATATGTGATAGACCTATCAGCTAGTTGGAGTGTGACTGTAGTAGGCCTAGCTTCACCAATACCTAGCTTTCGATTGACCGAAAGAGGCATAAGGTTAATGTTTGCACCTAAATCACAGAGTGCTCTACCTAACTCTTTTCCACCTATTGACACAGGTATAGTAAATGATCCTAGATCCTTAGCCTTGGTTGGTAGCCCATTCTTAAGAATAGCACTACATTCCTCAGTAAGAGATACAGTTTCAAACTCACCTAACCTCTTCTTTTTAGTTAAAGTATCCTTAAGAAATTTAGCATAATTAGGCATTTGCTCAATAGCTTCTACTAAGGGGATATTTATATGCAATTGCTTAAGAATCTCTAAAAACTTTTTAAATTGGCCATCTTGATTCTTAGGCCTTTGCCTTTGTGGAAAAGGTAGAGGTGGCACATAAGGTGGAGGCGACACATAAGGTGGTTCCACATCTGGAAGAGAACCAGATACTTCAGCATCTTTATTTCTGCCACCAGCACCCTGACCAGTCTCTAACTATTTCTCAACAACAACATTTTTATCACTATTATTTTCTACAGCTTGGGTTTTACTTGACTCCTTTCTTTCTTCTAATGGCTTACCACTCCTAAGAGTCATCACCTTTACCTGCTCCTTACCTTCCCTTCTAGGGTGTTCAGTATCTGAGGGAAGTTTCCCTTGAGGCCTTGCCTTCAGCTCATTAGCCAGCTGACCCACTTGCAATTCCAGGGCTCTCATTGAAGCCTGATTACTTTGAATTGCAGCATCTGTACGAGCCATATATTCTTTCATCATTGCCTGAAGAGAACTCCCCGAATTTTTTTTGGGGCAAAGCCTGCTTATTTTTCTGGGGCAATACCTGCGCTTTAGCAAATCCCAATTGGTTCACCTTCTGTTGTGCTTGCACATTACTTCCTTGCCCTCCCCATGCGAAGTTGGGGTGGTTGCGCCAACCTGGATTATAAAAGTTAGAATAAGGGTTATTCCTCTGATTACCTACAAAAAACACAGAAGATGGATTGTTGGGGCAAAACTCGTAGTTGTGATCTTCACCACAATAGACACATGCTTCCTCTGCGACTTGGTTCACCAATGCAGCAGGCTCCACAGATGTTGGTTGCTGATGATTAATCACTGTCATATTCTTAAGAGCGTTAGCAATCATTGCAAGATTAGCCCTAATGGTGGACACACCATCAACCTCTAACACACTCTTAATCTTTTTATTTGTGCCTCTAACATCCGACCACTGACAACTATTAGTAGATATTCTTTCTAAAATTTCATGGGCTTCATTAAAAGTTTTCGCCAAAAGGGCCCCTCCAGTCGAAGCATCAACCATACTCTGGGTTGGTCCATTTAACCCATTGTAAAATGTTTCCATTTGGATACAATGTGGTAAACCATGATGGGGACACTTTCGCAAAAGCTCCTTGAACCTTTCTCAAACCTCACTAAAAGTCTCATTTTCAAGTTGCCTAAACCCTACTATTTCACTCCTTAATTTAGCATTCCTATTAGGTGGAAAATATTTACTCAAAAAAAATTCTGCTAATTCATTCCATGTCCTAATTGATCCTAGAGCAAAAGAATTCAACTATGCCTTTGCCCCATCTCTAACAGAGTACGGGAACAAAGTTAATCTAAGGACATCTCTAGGCACTCCTTGAATTACAAAAGAATCACTAACTCCTAGAAAAGACTTAAGATGCAAATGAGGGTCTTCAGATGACAAACCGTGGAACTGACCCACGGTTTGCAACATCTAAAACATTACCGGTTTCATTTCAAAATTTGTTGCTTGAATTTGAGGACGTACAATCTCTGGATTTAACTCATCAAACATTGGAAAAGCATACGCTCGAATGGCTCTGGCCTTATCATTCGCTACCAAGATAGGGTTTTCAACCTGATTATTTTGCTGCTCATTTTTCTCCAGCAGCTGGTTTTGCTGCAGCAAACGATTCTGTTGGGGGTTCGCTGGATCTTCAGGACCCTACGGAAGACGCGGCACGTTATCCATTTGATTCTGGTTTCTGCACTGCTCTCTCCTTCTTCTCTTGAATGTCCTCTCGATTTCTGGATCAAGCTCGAACCTTACCCCAGGCGGATCGCTCATGCACCAAACTCACACCTGCAAAAACAAAAGAAACAATCAAAAAGTTCTAGCAACAAACCACTAAAACACATACACAAAACAGATCAGATAAAAACTTATTCAAGTCCCCGACAATGGCGCCAAAAACTTGTTGGGTTCCTAGAGTGAGTAAAAATAAGATATAAATAGACTCTAGAACTCTGTGCAAGTATACACAGTCAGCAGCAAGTAATAAGTATTTATCGAATCCAAGGTCTAAACTAGCTTTCACTTTATCTATTTTGCTTAGTTTTTCAATGGTTTCAATAGTGGTAAAAATGATTGGTTTTTGATAAAATGTTGAAGCAAAAGAAATGACAGAACAGAAAGTAACAAATAGGCAGACAGATTAGAAACAGGCGCTGGTCAGGATTTAGTAACTGTTTTAAACGATGCTCTAGCAATATTATTGATCATGCAACACTCTCGCAATCTTATTAGCAGATTCCTCCTGGAACTCCAAATCTTTTGGAATGTGTTTCAACTCCAATGAAGTTCTACAGATCAAGCACTAGACAACTGGCTATCCCTAGCTCAGTCATTGGCGTTCACCAATACACAATGATCTAGTGTGATTCACTCTCTAAATCATCCCTGAAACTAGAGAGAGGTATTCATACCGGCTGGCCAGGCGGGCATAAAATATAAATGAGCACAACAATTAACCAAGATGCATTAAATCAATATTTATTACTAGAAATTAAGCACAGCAATCACATGTTCCCTAACCAACGCCTAAAGCTACTTAGTTCATAAAATGCATGGAAACACACGTTACAATCTGAGTAAGCATGTCCATAACTACATGGTAATGCAAGAAAGTATTAATCCCCTTGATCAGCTTGCAATTGATGGTTTTCCTAATGGTCTCCAATCTCTCTTCTATTCAGCTCCCAAAGGTGGAAGTAACTTTCCAAGAATGGAATGTTTCTCCCAAGGATGGAATGAATTTGACTTGGGCGGCTATCTCCTTTTATAGAAGGATAGGAGGCTTGAATTAGGTTGACCTAGACACGTGGATGGCTCTCCATGCTCCTTTATCCCGAGAATAGCTTAACAGAATTCAGTTTGTTAAATTGGCTAACGAGCTGTGACGTGGCAGTTTTGCTCCTCGCTTTGCTCCAGCACAGAATTTGCTCCCTCCAGTCGCTCAGCAATACATTCTGCATAAAATAACTTCCAAAGCTTTCATTCTTCCAAATGGGTTAAAACATATAATATATATCTAAAACCAACCCTATTAAGCACAAAAGACACACAAATCCCTATAGAAATAAGGCCTAAATAACTACCTTTTGGAGAGTTATCAATACCCCCACTTGCATGTCCCCTACACGTACGCGTTGGATCATTACGTTTGTATCATAATACAAAGCGGGTCGTATCCATTGTGTCACCAGGATAAGGTACCCAGTCTTATCCCTATACTATAGACCCTTTAGGCTGTAACTTGAACATTGATCCCCATATGTCCCTACATACTAGTTCGAGCCTCATACTAACAACCTAGGATGTTTAGTTTATTGGATTAGGGTTAATAAGACAAGATTCACTCAATACAAACAATATAAATCATTTTATTAATTGTTCAGTCAAATGTTACATTTAGTATCTACGAGTTTTAGGGCATAAAACCCAACAACCTATCCATTATTTTTTTTTTGCATTTATTCATTTATACTTGATAGGTTGATAGGATTGAGGGGTCTATCTATTTGTTTGTTTTCTTTATTTGTTTTTGTTAGTTGAGTCTTTAGATTTGTTGTATTGTTGTTTGTTTGTTTTCATTCTTTTCTTGATAGGTTATTTGAATTACATTAACTCCCCACCATCCCCATCTTTCTCTCCCTGTAGGAGAGTTAATTACTAATTAATTATAATAATTCATAATTCAGAATTAATTTAATTAATATTAATTAATTAATCAAACATATTTAATTAATTAATCATATAATATATTAATTAAATCAATATAACCTAAGATATTAATTTTATTAACTTAACTAAATCACATTAAATTAAATTAAATTAATCAATCAATTAATTAAATATCACATATTTAACTAACCTTGCATTTGAATCATATATATATTAAGAAGAACATTTGAATCATATTCAAATGTATATCTTTCTTATATCCTATAGTTTTAACATGAATCTAATTCACATTAAATTTAACCTATAATTTAATATGAATCAAATTCACATTAAATTTATATTTGAACTCATTCAAATATATCATTCTCTTATAAATTAATTTTGAATCATATCTAAAATTAACTTTGTAATATAATGTATCGTCAAAGCCCTCTAATCCCAAATCAGATCTGCCATTTTTTCCAACAAACCCCTAGAAATTTATGAGTCCCACGTCCCCATATCCCTCGGCCTCCCCCTCCCCCTCCAAACCCTCAACTACGTCGTCACCGTCGGAATCGGAGGTCGAAATTTAACCCTTATCATCGACACCGACAACGACCTCACCTGGGTCCTATGTTGCCCTTGCCACCAATGTTATAGCCAACAAGAACCCATTTTCGATCCCTCAAATTCCACTTCCTTCCTCTTCGTTCCTTGCAATTCCACCACCTGCTCCTACCTCGTCTACGGCACCTGTGCGCCTGCGACTAGGAATTAAAAACCCTGTAATTATGAGATTACCAATGGCGATGGATCTTATTCCAAAGGGGACTTGCATTCGAGAGGCTGACTTTGGGGAAGATTACCGCCGACAATTTTGTAATTGGATGTGGTCAAAGTAATAAGGGCTTGTATGGTGGAACTTCTGGGTTGATGGGTTTCGACAGAGATAAATTATCTATCGTCTCTCAAACATCCTTTGTGCGGTGAAGAAGAAGAAAGGAAGAGGAAAAAAAAAAAGAAAAATAATTTCAACGAGACGGTGGCGGCGGTTGGCTGCCGGCAGTGGTGTTGGTGGCTGTTGGGTTCCTAGAGTGAGTAAAAATATGGTATAAAAGACTCTAGAATTCCTGTGCAAGTATACACAGTCTGCAGCAAGTAATATTATCAATCTGAGTCTTGAATTAGTTTCCACTCTACCTATTTTGTATAACTTTCTAATGGTTTCAAAGATGGTAAAATGATTTGGTTTTATAAGAATTATGTTGAGGCAAAATAAATGATAGAACAACGAGTAAACAAATAGATAGACAGATTAAAGACAGGCGTTGGTAGGATTTAGTGATTGCTCTAAAAGATGCTCTAGCAATATTATTGATCATGCATTTCTCGCAGTATTATTAGCGAATTCCTCCCGGAACTCCGGATCTTTTGGGATATGTTTCAAACCCAATGAAGTGCGACCGATCAAGCACTAGGCAACTGGCTATCCCTAGCTCAGTCACTGGCGTTCACCAATACACAATGATCGTAGTGTGGATAACTGCCACACACTCCCTAAATCATCCCTGAAACTAGAGAGAGCTATTCACACCGGCTGGCCAAGCGAGCATAAAATGGTAATAAGCACAACAATTAACCAAAATGCGATAGTCAATATATTACTAAAGATGAAGCTCAACAATCACATTATTCCTACCAACACCTTAGCTACTTAGTTCATAATAAGCATGAAACAAATCACAATCTGAGTAGGCATATCCATAACCACAAGTTAATAAAGAAAATGAACTCCTTAATCAGCTTGCGGATGATGGTGTTCTTGATGATCTTCAATTTCTCTATCCTATTCGGCTCCCAAGGGAGAACATGGAATACTTTTGACTTTGACGGCTACTTCCTTTTATAGAAGGATGGGAGGCTTGAATTAGGTCAACTAGGACACGTGTAAGGCTCTCCTTGCTCCTTTATCCCGAAAATAACTCAACAGAAGTCGGTTCATGAAGTTGGCTAACGAGCTGTGATGTGGCAGTTCTGTTCCCAGTTTTGCTGCAGCATAGAATTTGCTCCCTCCAGTCGCTCAGCAGCATAATCTGCACAAAATGATTTCCAAAGCTTCCATTCTTCCAAATGGGTTAAAACATGTAATATCCATCTAAAACCAACCCTCTTAAGCACAAAAGACACACAAATCCCTATATAATTGAGGCCTAAATAACTACCTTTTGGGCAGTTATCAGTGGCCGACGGGAGGCGGTCATCGGGAACTGTAAGAAGAAGAAGAAGAAGAAGAAGAAGAAGAAGAAGAAGAAGAAGAATGAGGAGAAGGAAGATGAGAGAGAAAGAAATAAAATAAATATTTTATTATTTTTATTTTAAAAATTAAAAAATAATGATAAAAAATAGTGACACGTCAGCAAACTGTTAACTTTTAACATAAAAATGGATGGAGGAACCAAAATGAAACTAAAACCAAACCTCATGGGCTAAATTGTTGAGTTTGAAAACTCAGGGACCAAAATGAAACCTAACCCAAACCTCAGGGACCAAAAGTGTATTTTTCCCTTATATTAATTATATTTTAATGTATATACATTATATTAATTCACTTAATTAATTTGAATAGTTCAAATTTCTTTCAAGACTAAATGTCCCCAATTATCCTTTACGAGCTAGCAGGGGGATCTAATGGATCTACATATCAGAAGCTCCAACGATACAAGATTAATTGATTAAACTCATTAACCATATTAATCAACATTCATTAACTGTGGGTCACTCCACTAAAGATCCACAACAACATTCTTCTCACTGTAGAATATTTTGTGTCCATAGATATTTGACCATTAACACTAAGTCAATCCTTCAACGAGTGTTCGTAACTCCAATTGGGTCAAATTATCGTTTTACCCCTGGGCTACCTCTGTCTCCTCAAGTATCAGTGACCCTCTAATGAACAACATGTTTATGGTCTTACCAATAAACAAAAGTCCCTCTCGAGCCAGTGAGAGGGTGGGGCCCCTTGTTCAAGTCCCAGAGTCACCAGTTAAGGGAATACTCATTTACTTACCCTAAAGTCGGGAATGAGTGAATTCCATCTTGTGTTATTATATTTTCAGCTCCCTAGTCAGTCTTGTCCCCAAAATGGTAGGCTTATTGAGTCGGTGGATCTGACCACTTTCACCCATACAAATAAAAGGACAATCCCCAACAAACAAAGGTTCATAACACGCTCATGATTAAGATTGAGTTACACGGTCATCCTATGAAATAATAATCTAATTAGTTAACGACAGTACATTTAATGACTATTATTTCGCGATTCGGTCTTATGCAAACTCATTGCATAGGATACCCCCCACTCGTATGTCAAAAGTGGATCGTATCCATAGTGTCACCAAGATGAGGTACCTAGCCTTATCCTTATACTATAGACCTTTTAGGTTATTACTTGAACATGATCCACTGTATGTCTCCACATACTATTCAAGCCTCATTAAATAACTTTGGATGTAATTCTAAAGAAAACTTCAATAATAACTTTGTTGAATAACCTCAATAACAACTTTATTGATAAACAAGATTTGTTTACATTTACTATCTACGAGTTTTAGGACATAAAACCCAACAAAAATCACTCAATATATTAATATATCAGCGATAGGTTTCAATTTTAGTCTATCATCAGAAAGGAATATAAGTTTATCAACCATAGATTTCAATATGAGATCTATTAAAGAGAAATATCAGTCCATTGGTGGACTTTAATATTTAATTGAATTTACTGTGAAAAGTCATGAACATAATATTAGGCTCGTGAATGATAAAAAGAAATGTAGGATTAATAAATGAGATAGACTATATATTAGTCTACCACTAATAGATTTCAATCAGCGATAGGATTCTGTCACTTATAGACTTTCATCACAGTCTATTAGTGATAGAAGTTTATTACTGATAGACTCTAAGGGTAAAATATGAGTAACAAAATCTTATTCTAAAGTTTTTCCATATTTGCAAATCTTTTTAAAAGTTGTTTTATTTGCAAATAAAGAAACCTAGTTTGCTACCCATTAAATTTTCCAAACTGAAATGGTTAACAAACAGGGCCTTAAGTATAAATATTTGATATATTTAAATCTCATTCAAATCTTCAAAGTCTCCTAAAATTAGGAGTGCAAGCAAAAACCCAAAAACCGAAAAACCGAACCGAACCAAAACCGATCCAGTGGTTTGGTTCGGTTATTTTGAAAAAATATGGACATCTTGGTTTCGTTTTTGGGAAAACAAAAAATTGTCAGCTCGGTTCGATTTTTCATTCAAAAAACCAATAAAAAACCGAACCGAACCGACTATATATATACCACTTAAAAAACCCTAACCTTTTGCATCTTGCCACTCTCCACATCTCACTTCTTTCCTAAATTGGTTGGAAATCTCTTTTTTCTATGTAATTTAAAGTATAAATTATGATATTATTTGTATGTTTATCTTTATTATGTATATTTATTTAAAATCAAATATTTAAAAATTGTTATTAACAGATTAGTTTGAGAAAATTAAGTAATTGTATTGAATAAATTAATTAATTGAAGTTTGTATTGAAAAAATGGGGTACAATGGGTCATTGGACCAAAAATTATATATAAAAAAAAGGACTGAAATTAGAAGAGAAGATGGATCATTTTAAAAATTAAAATAAAAAAACCCACATTGGGCCCAAAACCGAAAACTGATCCATTGGACAAACCGAATCGAAGGAAAACCGAACCATTGGACATGTCCTATATTGGACATTGGTTCGGTTCAGTTGTTTTGTAAAACCGACTAGATCGGTTCGGTTCACGATTTGGTCAAAAACCGAAAAAACCGAACCGAGTATCACCCCTACCTACAATATATATTTAATCTATTTGAATCTCATTCAAATTTCATATTGGTGACAGGCCTAAGGTCTAGTTGATGTAAAAAGTGCAAGTATACACTGTCTTCTCAAGTAGTAAATGGAAAGCATTCCAAGTATCGAATCCCAAGGGAACGAAGTTTACAAAAATCCAATTTTAAAACAAGGATATCTTTAAAGTTTGCAACCGAAGGTAACCAAAAATAAGATAAGATGATTGAAGGTTTTTTTAGATTGACAATAAATAAAAAAAAAAAAAACAAAAGGTAAGAAGATTGATAAATCGGAGATAGAAGAGAGGGATCCAAATCTATTTCAACCTTAGAAAGAATTTGCAGTCACTTTTGTGCCCGAAAATTGCTCATTAGATTCGACCCAATTAACGATTGCTACCTATTGGTGCCTACATCTCATTCTTTCAAGTTCTATATGGTTCAAGCATAATGCATTCAAATTACACTTGCAATCTACCCATTCGACACTTAGCCCATGAGTCAAGTGCAACATCTATTCAGCTTCACTTTTGATGCCTTTAGAAGACTAAGAAATAAAAACGCAACGTCTAGGGTTAATTCTAACTTAGATAAATGAAGCAAACAACTACTAACATGAGCATAACTCAATAAACATTCAGTTTGTACTAATGATCAAAAGGTCTGTGGTTCGAATCCCCTACACCTCACATGCTGTTAAAAAATAAATAAATAATAAGATAAAGCAAACAACTTTTAGCAACTCTAAGAGGTCAATATATTATCAAACTCATTTTGAACAATAGTTTAAATTAGGATCTAATTTCTAAATCTGCTACCAAATACATATATGAAAATATGAAATACAACAATGTTTTCATTTAACCTCTTGTTTTCAAATTTGTTACCTAGTAAAGCTTAAATTGTTACATGCTAAAGTTCATGAATCAAATTGTTAGAATTTCGAGAATATCTTAGCTAAATTGTAATTTTATGAAAGTTCAATGACAAAAGTGTTTATTTTTTTAAAATAACCAAAAATATTTCTTAAAGCAAAATTTTTAAAAAGAATTTTTAAGTATGTATAACCAAATATGAGTATTTAAATTCTAAATAATTTTTATACAAAATATTTAAAAGAAAATACATCCTAGAAAAATATTTAAACTAAAAAGTATATATATTTTTTTCAACCAACCAACTAAAATGTATTCTAAATGGTTATCATAAAGTTTGTTAATTCTAATAATTTTGGCAAGAAATGGCCCAGGCAGATATTTGTATTTTCATAAACTAGTTTTTAACACGTGCGATGCACGTGATATTTCCATCTTTATTTAATCATATATTAAATTTAATGATGTTTCCTTACTTTTATGTTTTATATGGTAAACTTTTAAATTTTAGACAAAGACAATTAAGAGAGTAAGAACAAAATACTGCATAAGACAATTTTCTCTTTTCATTTCTCATTAAAAAGTAGAAGAGAGTATTCTTTATGTAGTGGTAGGAGTTGGAAGTAAGTTACATAATTAATTTCAAAACTTTTGAAATTCTATAATTAATCATAATTAAAGACATCTTTTTTTAAAAAAAAAAAAATTGTAATTAAAGACATGACTAACAATTTTAGAATTAATTTCAGAAATAAATTGATAAATCTTTTCTTATTCTTGTAAGTTTTCTAGATTTTGTATAAAAAATTATTTTTTCGATATGTTATTTTTATTAATTATATGATATATATAGATAATTTGAATATATGTTTCCAAATATATATATATATATGAGATTTTTCACATTCCATTTATTTTTCAATTTTATAAATGCATCTAAATTAGTGGTCTCAATGTTTTTAACCCTTAAATTTCATTCTAAAAGAGTATTTCACTTTTATGAGAACAACTTTTTAAAATTTTAGTTTAATTTTTAAAAGTAAATTAACAAAAATAGATACAAACTATTCGTAAACAGGAAAAAAATAAACATTATAAAATAAAATCAAAGAAAGTAAAATAAATTTTAATTTTTTAAAAATAAATTCTATAAAATAATCATCAACATAAAAGAAAAAACAAATACAATGAACATTTCCTCGTTCATTCTGATAGAATAACATTTACTATAAACAACGTTACTATGATTGGTGGACATTCAAACACCGGCGATCATGGAGCACTTGGTGTTCTTTCTAGCTTGAAACTTCTTGTGATTGCATCGTCGTGGTTGGAAAAGTACCAAATCTTTTGTTAAAGCTGATCGAATATTGCATTTGTCTTAAAAAGGAAAAAAAGAATGAGAAAAAATACACACATACATATCAATTAAAAAAAATGAAGGAAATTGGAATGAATGGTAATATGTTTATGGCAAGAGTGGAGAATCATAGGGTAAGAGAGAGAGATTTTAGGGTGGTGATGTCATTTCTCCGTAAGAAGAGAATATAAGAACTTGTTGAAAATGTGTAGATCTAAAATATGGTGTTTTTATAGTTTTAGAAAATGAAAAAGTGAGAGAAAAATATAAGAAGAAGAAGTTGATCATGAGCTCAAATTGTTGTTGAGAACGAATAAAAGAGAGTCTTTATATAGTTGTAGAAAATGAAGAGGTTGAAAAACCTTTGAGATTCTACAACTTTTGATCTTCAATAATTAAATGATAAAGAGTTTTTCTTTTCATATTCCAATATTTTAAATGACATTTAGCAAAGTTAATATGATAGTTACAAAACCTTTCGAATTCTATAACTTCTAAAATGCTATTATGAATTATAATTTAAAAAATGTAGGAAAAAACTTTTTAACATTCCACCATTTTAGTAGCACATTAAAAAAAAAGTGTAGGAACGGTTAATTAAAATACTATAAAAGTTTTTTCCAATAATAATATAACATGACTAATTAAAATTATAGTTTGTTAAAATTATAATTGTTAATACATTAATGTCATATTTTGTTAAAATTATAGTTTTCTTTTTTCAATTTAAAAAATGAAATAAAAATACTATTGAGCGGCTTTTATTCTTCCCCTTCCTTGTGCCATTTTTTTTTATTATTGTTTTGCAAAGAATTGCAAACAAAAGGAAGTTATTCTTTCTCAAAAACAAAAAAGAAAAAAAAACAAAGAAGTTATTCCACTAAGCAATGAATGAGGAATATGAAAGATTTAAGGGTAAAATTGACATACAATTTAAATGTTGAGGGATAAAATTGATACAAAAAAGTTTCTCCTCATCGTGACTTTTATATAGAGAAACATGACTAATTAAAATTATAGTTTGTTAAAATTATAATTGTTAATACGTTAATGCCATATTTTGTTAAAATTATAGTTTTCTTTTTTCAATTTAAAAAATGAAATAAAAATACTATTGAGCGGCTTTTATTCTTCCCCTCCCTTGTGCCATTTTTTTTTTATTATTGTTTTGCAAAGAATTGCAATCAAAAGGAAGTTATTCTTTCTCAAAAACAAAAAAGAAAAAAAGAAAAAAACAAAGAAGTTATTCCACTAAGCAATGAATGGGGAATATGAAAGATTTAAGGGTAAAATTGACATACAATTTAAATGTTGAGGGATAAAATTGATACAAAAAAGTTTCTCCTCATCGGCTTTTATATAGAGATTTTTCAATTTAAAAAATGAAATAAAAATACTATTGAGCGGCTTTTATTCTTCCCCTCCCTTGTGCCATTTTTTTTTTTATTATATTGTTTTGCAAAGAATTGCAATCAAAAGGAAGTTACTTTTTCTCAAAAACAAAAAAGAAAAAAAAAAACAAAGAAGTTATTCCACTAAGCAATGAATGAGGAATATGAAAGATTTAAGGGTAAAATTGACATCCAATTTAAATGTTGAGGGATAAAATTGATACAAAAAAGTTTTGTATCATCGTGGCTTTTATATAGAGATATATAGAGATATAGAGAGTGGCTTTTATATAGAGATATATAGAGATATAGAGATATAGATATAGAATATATAGATATAGATATAGATTTGAGACCTTCATCCTTCCGAAGGTTAACATTTGTAATTTGCATGTCTAAGGATCAAAGCCCTAGTTATTGACGCCCCTCGTCAAACTTTATCAGCAGCTGGAATTCAAAAACAAGCTTCTCTTCCTCTTTATCTCTGCTCCATTCTTCGAGTTCGAACCACCT
Source organism: Luffa acutangula (assembly GCA_036850905.1). NCBI lineage: Eukaryota > Viridiplantae > Streptophyta > Magnoliopsida > Cucurbitales > Cucurbitaceae > Luffa > Luffa acutangula. The sequence goes on along the minus strand of CM072089.1, from coordinate 23,487,124 downwards.
CAGTATGTTTCTTGAATTTCCAATTTCTTCTTGTTAATTCGCTTTATTTCAATGTCTTCTTTTCTCTTCTCAGTCTACAAATTCGAAGTTTCGGCAAGTTTTCTAATGCTGTTGGATATCCGTTATCTTTATCATCATCACTAATTGTTTTTCCAAACTCGGTTTTTCTGGGATTTTTCTGTTGTTTTTGAACACCCATTATCTCTATTATCACTTTCCGATTCTTTTTTTTTTTTTTGAGTTTCTTGTTTCAATTTTGTACACTGGGTTGCCTGTTTCTTACTCTTTCCGGTTTGCTTTGTTTGTGATTATATGCATTTCATCTTTTCCATTGTTTGAGTTCTGAAAATCTACTTTAACCTGCTAATGTGCAGAGGAATTAACAAATACACTTTTGGGTCAGAGTAAGGGAGCTATTTCTATTGAGTATCATGTGTTCATTGGTTAGGGTTGAGTTGAAATGAAGTGGCCCGTTACTGGGTATTGATTTATCCTCCCCTTTAGAGCATTGAAGCACTGTCCTTTCCTATTTGAGTCTGTTATGGCGTATACATTGACGGTTCAGAATTATATGGTAACAGTTAATGGTCTGCATGAATGTTCCAAACAAGAGTATGTTAGTACTGGTATTGGCCAATGCTCGTTGGAAAAAGAGAAATCATCTTCTTTACACTTAAATTGTTTGTGCAAGTCTAGTTGCAGTAGTTCATATAGCTGTCATTGGAGTGCAACTCTTGGTTTTGGAAGAAAACTACGAGTTTTACAGTTGAAAGGAGTTCAGAGGAGTGTTTGCATCGATAGAGTTGATGATGCATATGAAGATGAATTGGCTTTGAACGGCCACGAGCTAAAGGTTGAGAGGAATGTTTTTGAGCAAATGACTAAAACAAGGCGGCTCAGTTCTCATAATGGTTCGTCGTTGTATCTGGATGGGCCTTTTGTTGGAAATGATGAAGAAACCAACAATGAGATTCTACAGAAATTCTGCAACAAGGGGAAGTTGATGGAAGCATCTAGGTTAGTTGATATCATGGCTCGTCGCAACCAGATTCCAGACTTTCATTGTTGTGTAAACTTGATTCGTGGGTTTGTGAAGATTGACCGAATGGATAAAGCTGTACAAGTCCTGAAAATCATGGTGATGTCGGGTGGTGTTCCAGATGTTATTACATACAACATGGTGATTGGTAGTTTATGTAAGCAAGGACATTTGGAATCTGCCATTGAGCTCTTGGATGACATGAGTTTGAGTGGTTGCCCTCCTGATGTGATTACATATAATGCAGTCATCCGCCGCATGTTTGACAATGGATATTTCGATCAAGCTGTTGAATTTTGGAAGGAACAGCTCAGAAAAGGAACCCCTCCATATTTAATTACTTACACAATCCTTATTGAGCTAGTCTGCAAGCACCGTGGAACAGTTCGTGCTATTGAAGTATTGGAAGAAATGGCTAATGAGGGTTGTTATCCTGATCTTGTCACATACAATTCCTTGATCAACTTAACCTGCAAACAGGGAAAATATGAAGATGCAGCTTTAGTTATAGATAATCTTTTTATCCATGGAATGGAACCCAATGCTGTGACTTACAACACCCTTCTCCATTCACTTTCAAGGCGTGGGTGTTGGGATGAAGTTGATGAAATCTTAACAATCATGAGCAATAGTTTTCAGCCTCCAACAGTGGTCACTTACAACGTCTTGATTAACGGTCTGTGTAAAAATGGACTTTTAGATCGTGCTATCAACTTTCTCAACCAAATGTTTTCCTACAATTGTTTGCCTGACATTATAACTTACAATACTCTACTTGGTGCTCTTAGTAAGGAGGGGATGGTAGATGAGGCTTCTCAATTACTTCATCTTTTAACTGGCACAACCTGCTCTCCTGGTTTAATTTCTTACAATACTGTGATTGATGGGTTATCGAAAAAGGGCTACATGGAGAAAGCAATGGGATTATACAGTCAAATGATGGAAAATGGGATTGTGCCAGATGATATCACCCATCGTTCTCTAATTTGGGGGTTTTGTCGAGCAAACGAATTCGAAGAAGCTGTGGAGATATTGAAGGGGTTTATTAATGGAGGACGCAAAGTCAATAGTGGTTCTTACAGATTTCTAGTTCATGAACTGTGCATAAATAAGAAGGTGGATCTTGCAATACAAGTTCTGGAAATGATGATATCAAGTCGATGTAAACCGAACGAGACAATTTATTCTACTATAATTAACAGCATAGCATCTGCTGGTTTAAAGGAACAGGCTGATGAGTTACGTCAGAAGTTGATAGAATGGAAGATTTTAGGTAAGGAAGCGGTTTAAAACAAAGTTTTTCTGAAAATCCACACCTCATCTAGTGCTACTTGAGATTTAGGCAATAGTTCCTCGGGAAAATTGTACAGTATGGTTAAAGTTCTTGAAAGGTGAATCCTTAAAAATCTTATTTTCTTCTATGGAATATACCCTTGTTCTTTTTCTACAAAAGCTCGTTTCGAATTTACTTGCATTGAACTAAAAATTCTATGATCAGAAAAGGTCTTTTGGTGCTTGCAGCAGCCTTAAACACATCTGTAAGTAATTCTTGACCCTCTTGACTAAAGGAAATGCAATCTGTTGGTTTTGATTAACTGTGATAACCTCTGGAAACGCTTTTCATCAAGGAAGAGCTAAGCTCGGCCATTGATTGTTTAATTTGGGTGATGCCAATAAAATTGACTGTCACAAGGCATATCAGCATGGCAGCACGGAACCGATGCCTTGAGAACGAAGGTGAAGTAGTTCTATGGTACATTAGTTCTGGCTTTGTGGGGGTTGAAATCTAGAAATATGCTCTCTTGCAATTGAAATTTCCCCCTGCCAGAGTAAAATGTTTGTTTCATCATGCAGCTTGGCCTTTAAAGACTCAAAGCATGTGGATTGTTATGTCTTCTTGCATCTTGGATAACTAGTACCCATTGTTATTTATCTGATGTAGTATGGTATACCAATTAGATTAACTAGTGATGATTTGACGTGATGCGGCATGGGAGAGTAGAATAGCGAGTAAGGTAAGAAGGGCAAGGGCAAGTGGGCGAGCTAAAAATTTTGAAGGACCAAATGGGAGGAATGTATTTTAAATCGACTTTTTTTTGGCTTACCCACTTTTTTTCTTCCTCTTCCTCTCCCTCTTCTTCAATTAGCTTACTTCTTTGTGTTGCTTATGGTCTCGTCGTGGCAATTTATCATGCATTAGTTCAATCAACATTCTACATCAATACTAAAAGATATTGATAAAAGTCAAAACTTCAAAAAGATAACGAAACTTCAACTTAACCTAAGAAATTTGTCAATTGGCACATCAAATCTGATACTTCGTTTGCTATTATTTGTTAGTAGCTAGTGTCGGTTTTTACTGTCAGAATCTCCAAAAAAATATTTGAGCCTAGCCACAAGAATTTTTCAAAAAAAAAAGTTATAAATTGTCCAAAAGAGAAAAAAAAAAAATGAAAACTAAACCCATTAAGCGGGTATTAATTTTACACATATACAAAATTAACTCAAAAAATTTTGCCTCTAATAGTGTAACTACAATCCGTACGTGTAATATAATCAGAATTAATTTCTTTTGAACTGTTCCAAATCGAAACTTGTATTGTTAACAAGAGCTTGCCAATGGCTAGTTCTTGCTTTCTCATAAGCTTAGCCCTTTATAAACCTCAAGCATTGGAAATGTCTTGTTCAAACGCTTAGAGGAATCCTCACAAATAACTCCCAATCTATACAATGAGTTAGCCAACTCCATAGCCTCCGTTCGCCACCCGGCGTAAGCGATCCCCTCGATTAACAAGACATAGCTAGTTTCATTTGGTATGCAACCCTTTTCAACCATTGTTATCAGCAACTCAATGCCTTCAAGAATCCTATGTGCTTTACACATTCCCAGAAGGGCAATGTTGAAGCTGATCACTGTTGGCTGGAAGCTGGTAGCTTCCATGTCTACCAACAACCCAATAGCCTCATCGACCAATCCGTCCCGACACAAACATGAGATCAGCGAATTGTACGTTATCTCGTCAGGATCGATTCCTTTCCTTATCATTTCTGATATCATCTCCAGAGCTTTGATCTTGTTCCCACAGTTCCAAAGTGCACTGAACATTGTGTTGTAGGAGCTCACATTTGGAGGACAACCCACTTCATCTAGCTTCTCAAAGATGTCTAAAGCAAGATCAGCACTACCGAATTTACAAAGAGTAGCCAAAATTGTATTGTAGTTTACAATATCAGGCAAACAACCATCAGAGACCATTTTGTGCAAAAACTCAATTGCTAAATCTAATCTCCCTTCTTTGCAGAAGGCAGAAATCAGAGGATCATAGCTATATGCATCTGGGGTTAAGCCTTTCTCCTTCATCACCTCTAACACATTTACCGCTTCCCCGACTCTCCCTTCTCGACACAACGAACTAATCAAAATGCTATGGGTAACGACATTGGGCTCACAGCCACTTAAAACCATGTCTTTCATAAGTTTCTCTCCATCTTTCCACCTCCTCTTGTTTAGAAAAGAACGCAGCAGAATGTTGTATGAAATCACATCTGGATTACACCCTCTAGCAGATAAATCTCGAACAAACGCCATGGCTCGATCCTCCATTCCTTCCTTGCAGATTCCCCTAATGATGGCATTGTACGTAAACATGTCGGGACGGAGGCCCCTTGACAGCATTTCGTCGAACAGCTCCAGAGCTTCATTGATTCTACCTTCAAGAATGGTTGCTTCTATAAGAATTGTGTAAGTAATCACAGATGGCTTACAACCATCCTTCAAAAACTCATCCATTACTTCAAAAGCAAGCTCAAGCTTTCCTCTACTGCACAAACTCCCAATCATAATATTATAAGTAACAACATCAGGGGAAATTCCCCTGGTGCGCATTCTGTCAAACACCTGGTTTGCAGACTCAATTTGGTTGGCTTTACTAAACCCACTAATCATAGCATTGTAAGAATAAACATCAGGGTCCCCATAAGTTTCCAAAATCTCCATAACTCTCACAGCTTTCTTCAAATTCCTAGAATTAAAGAACCCTTTAATGAGCTTAGTACAGAGCACAACATCAGGTTTGAAGCCTTTACTCACCACGCTTTCGAGAAAATAGAGCGACTCGTTGTGTTTTCCAGCTCTGCAGGATCTGTTGAGGAGTTTCATCAAATGGGTCTCTCTGTAATCGAGATTTGGGAGATGGGGCTCTCGGGCTTCAGCAACGGATGCGCCATTTTTGAGATGGGTTTTGTTGGGGAATCTGCTGCAAGTGACGATGGAGTTGGAATTTGATTGGGAAATTGTGGGCTTCGATAATGGGTTGGTGAGATGGAGGCTGTGAGGAAGCAATTCAGATGAAAACATGCTCGTTGATGGCGTTTGCTATGCCATTCGGTGTTCGTGGCGAAGGAGCATTGGTTTTTGTTTGAAGAGAATTTGGAGAAGTTGCTTTTTGTTCAATGCCAAGAGAAACGAGGAACGAACTGTAGAAAGCCATATCCAAGTGGATTTTAGAGCAAATGCCATTGGATAAGGAATCCATGAGATATGTCCTCAGTTGTACACCTCATCTATATCCTCTTTTCTCCATAACATAAAAAAGGAAAGGGAAATAATTTTCTTTCAAAAAATGGCATGTTGTCGAACTTTCAAGTTTGTTCTATTTTCAAAATGTCTATTTTAGTCTCTAAAATGAAAAATAAAACAAACTTGAAAGTTTAAGAGACTAAATTGGACATTTTAAAAGTTTAGGGACAAAAATTGAATAAACTTAAAAGTTTGGAGACTAAAATAAGATTTAAACCTTTTTTCCTTTCTTTTTTTTACTTCTAATTCTCAGGTGTCAAATATTATCCTGAATTAACCTCCGAAAAGAAATTATCATAAATTTTTAATTTCATCCACTTTAGATTTGGTTAGATGTGCCCAAATATTGATATCAATGTCAATGTTGGCAGTTAAATGTACCGTTAATCTCAACATGACTTAGTGTAATTTTTTGGCCAGAAAAAACTAAATTTACCAAAGTTTATAGATATCCTAGAAACTTAAGAAATTTTATGACATTATAAAATTTTAATAATAGCTTATTTAAGTCATCAACTATCATTTTAAGCATGCATATTTATAATTTAAAAGTCAAACATGTACGGAAAAAATAAATAGATTATTTTCTCGAATGCTCTGGCAGGAGAGTTCGCTCAGTCTTTGACTGTTTTTTTCAAGATTTCTTGGATTTCTTGGCTTGTGGTTTGTGTGTGTCGAGATGGCGGCAGATTCCTTGTTGGAAGGTTGGAAGCATTTGTCTCTGACTGCGGATGAGGACGAGGTTGCTGTGGATATTGATTCGGAGTCCGTTGTCAATGCGTCATCTCGTATGGGCCTGTGTTTGGCTGGGAAGCTTCTTGCCCCTCGTCCTATATCGGGGGAGATTCTTCGCAAAACGATGCTGGTTGCATGGCGCCTTGAGTCGGGGTTGTCAGTGGAAAAATTGGGTAAAAATATATTTCTTTTCTCTTTTGCTAGGGTTTTGGATCGGAATCGAGTCTTCGGTTCTGGACCTTGGTACTTCGACAGGTTCTTGCTGGTATTGGAGCCGCTGGATGCTATGGTTAAGCCTTCTGAGTTACAATTTAACAAAGTGGCCTTTTGGACCCATTTTCTTGACCTTCCTATGGCATGCATGAATCGAAGTATGGCTCGCCGGCTTGGGGATGCAGCGGGGCGGTTTGTGGATGTTGAATGTAATGCACAAGGATGTTGCTGGGGTCCAAGTTTGCGCGCTCGTGTTGAGATTGATATTACGCGGCCTCTGCGGCGGGGTATTAAGCTAAATATTGTCGGGCTGATTGGAGGGTGTTGGATTCCTATGCAATACGAGAAACTACCCAGTTTTTGTGCTCATTGTGGAATGTTGGATCATGGCTCTAAGGACTGTCCGTTGCTTTTCTCATCGAGTGGTGATGTTCAGGTGGTTCGGTTCCAGTATGGGGATTGGTTGCGATATGATGGGCCTAGCAAACTGCCTATATCGAAAGTGACTAGGCAGTAGGGTGAGGGGGAGCCTCGGCGGGAGCCGGTGGCCGCGGTGGAGGTTGAACCCTCATTGTCTGAGGCGGTTCAGCCTGGAGCGGGTTCCGGCGAGATTTTGGTTTCCGGTGAGACGGTGGTTGTCGGTGAGTTGGTGGTTTCCGAGGAGAAGGTGTTTACCAGGGATGTCGGACGGGATGGTTCAACGACTGCCCGAGTTTCTGGGGAAGTGGAGACGGTTGAGATTGCGAAGGATCAGGAATCAGTTGTGACTGCAGAGTTTGTTAGTGGTGGGCTTGCAGTTACGCAGGGTAGTGCTTCTGGCCTAATTTCTAATTCTGGGACATGTGTTGTGGGCCCTAATAGCATGTCTGTTGGGCTGAAGTTGGCAACGGGATTAGGTGGGCCTGAGGTCCTGTCAGACAAGGTTTCTGATGGGCTGATTTCTGGGCCAGATACTGAAGTAAGGGATACTGCAGTGGCGGCTGAGGGTCCTGGGCCCAATATGCGGCAGTGGAAACGACAGGCCCGTCTTGGGGATGCTTTCGTGGCTGCTGGGAGCATTTTATCCAAGCGTAAAGGCAAGTTAGTTGAGGGGAAACCCTTCTCCAAGAGGCTTAAAGCTAGTGTTGACGAGCAGTCCGTTCCTGTTTCTCATGTGTCTGGTCTTACTGTTGTATCGGCGGAGGCTGTTGAACAGCCCCGTCGAGAATTATGAATATCATATGTTGGAATGTTCGAGGGATGGGGACACCTCGCTCATTTCGTGTTGTACGTGACACTCTTAGTCACCTTAAACCCCAAGTGTTGTTCTTGTGTGAAACAAAATCTAATGAACGGTCTATGTTTCGTTTGCGGGATCTTTTGAATTATATGGGTTGTTTTTCTGTGCCTAGTCGAGGGGCTAGTGGTGGTTTGTGTTTGCTTTGGTCGTCAGATGTGGATTTAACGATTCGTTCTTATTCTGATTATCATATCGATTCTTCTGTTGTTTGGAGAGATAAAGTGTGGCAGTTCTCAGGGGTGTATGGTCAACCGGTTGATCATTTACGTTGGCAAACTTGGGAACTTATTCGACGATTGAACAATTTTGATTCGTCGGCCTGGGTTGTTGGGGGTGACCTGAATGAGATTATGTGGGATGAGGAAAAGCAGGGTGGTTTGCAGCGTGATCTCTCTTTAATGGCGAATTTTCGTTCGGTGATGGCTGATTGTGGTCTTCGAGACCTTGGCTATTCGGGTGATATTTTTACTTGGTGTAATAGGCGGCCAGCTGGGGATCGTATTTATGAACGTTTGGATCGCTTTGTGGGCAACGAGGCTTTCCATATTTTGTTCCCTGATTTTCGGGTTGTCAATCTCAACTGGTCGTGTTCGGACCACCGGCCCGTTGAGCTATTATTTGAGCAGCCTTGTAAGTTAGGATGGCAGGGTCGGCGTGATCGTGGTTTTAAATTCAATGCTCAATGGATTCGCCATGCTGAGTGTCGGTCGATTATTTCAGAGGCTGGGGATTGGTCGGGTGGTCAGGGGTCGGTTTCTGCACTACAGAATAATCTATCTCATTGCTCGAGTAAGTTGAAGGTTTGGGGCCGTGATGTAAATGCACATTTAAAAGCTGAAATTGTCAAGCAGAAACGAGCGATCCAGCATGCATATTGTCGCTTGCCACCTTTGGATTATACTGTTATTCACGCTCTAGAGAATGATTTGGCGAAACTTTTGGAAGAGGAGGAGATTTATTGGCATCAACGTTCCCGGGAAAATTGGTTAAAGTGGGGGGATCGGAACACGAAATGGTTCCATCATCGGGCTTCTGCTCGCCGCCGGCAGAATGAGATTCGTGGGATTATGAAGGATGGTCAATGGGTGGAATCCGTTGAGGAGGTGGAGACTATCTTCCTGGATTATTTTCGTTCCATTTTTCGTTCTACTGAGCCCACCTTGGAGCAGCAGAATGTTATTCTTGACTGTATCAGGCCGGTGATTACTAATGATATGAATTTGAAATTGTTGCATCTGTTTGGTTCTGCAGAGATAGAACGGGCTATCCAGCAAATGTTCCCAACCAAGGCTCCGGGTCCTGATGGCTTCCCTGCTTTGTTCTATCAAACATACTGGGACCTAGTGGGGCCACAAACGATTGCCTGTTGCTTGGATGTTCTGAATGGGCGCAGTTCGATTAAGGGGTGGAATCAGACTAATATTGCTCTTATCCCCAAGGTACCAAATCCGGTCTCTGTGGCTGATTATCGGCCTATTAGTCTTTGTAATGTGTCCTACAAAATAGTGGCGAAGGTCTTGGTTAACAGAATGAAAGGTGTGCTTGGGGAGGTTGTGTCGGAGGCTCAGTCTGCGTTTGTGCCAGGCAGGGCGATCACAGATAATGTTATCCTGGGTCATGAGTGCTTGCATTTTCTTAGTCGTCGGACCAGGGGCAGGGAAGGGTATGTCACGTTGAAACTCGATATGAGCAAAGCTTATGACCGGGTAGAGTGGTCCTTTCTGAATAATATCATGAGGAAAATGGGCTTTGTTGCGTCGTGGGTTGAGCTGATTATGGACTGTGTTTCCTCTGTCGAGTTTGTTGTCTTGATCAATGGTTGTGCTCGTGGGCGGATTATTCCTTCACGGGGTCTTTGCCAAGGTGACCATTTATCTCCTTATCTTTTTATTCTTTGTGCTGAAGGCTTTTCTCATTTATTAGCTTCTGCTCATTTTTCCCACCAAGTTTCGGGCGTGAAGGTTGGTCCTTGTTGTCCTTCTATCTCGCACTTATTTTTTGCCGACGATAGTCTGGTCTTTTTCAAGGCTAGTCAGATTGAATGTTGGAAAATTAAGTGTATATTACGTGACTATGAAGTGGCATCCGGTCAATGTGTGAATTTCCATAAATCTGCTTTGTGTTTCTCACCGAATGTGGATTCAGATGTTCGGGCCTTTCTGGGGCAAATGTTGGGTGTTCCTGTCGTGTCTGATTTGGGTCTTTACTTAGGCCTTCCTTCCCGGTTTCGGAGGGAGAAGAGGTCGAGTTTTCGACGGATTCTTGAGCGGGTGAAGAAAGTAGTGCAAGGTTGGAAGCGATCATTTTTCTCTGTTGGTGGCAAGGAGGTCCTTATCAAGAGTGTGGCTCAGGCTATTCTAACTTATGCCATGAGTTGCTTTCGATTCCCTAAATCTTTATGCAAGGAGGTTATGAAGGAGATAGCTCGGTTCTGGTGGGGTTCCTCCGAGGGGCAACAGAAAATGCATTGGAAGAGTTGGGATAAATTGTGTTTGCCCAAGGATTTAGGGGGGCTTAGTTTTCGTGACTTGGAAGGTTTTAACCAAGCGTTGTTGGCCAAGCAGGTGTGGCGTGTCCTGCAGAATCCGGATTTGCTTGTATCTCGTGTATTGAAGGGAAGATATTTTCGGGATGTTTCTGTTCTTGAGGCGCCACATTCAGGGTCTGCCTCTTTTTTCTGGAAAAGTTTTCTTTGGGGCCGGAATCTGCTTTATTCGGGCATGCGTAAAAGGATAGGGGATGGGTCGAATACGAGGTTTTATGTCGATCCATGGCTCCCTTCGGAATCGACGTTCAAACCCGTTCTGGGCCCTCAACCTCCCATGTCTCACTCCTCCTCCTTGGTCAGTGACTTTATCACTTTGGAGAGAGGATGGGATGTTGGCAGGTTAGAGGGGCTTCTGATGAGGGAGGAGATGAGGATAGTGTTAGGGATTCCTCTTGGGCGATCTGGCTCTCGGGATGGGTGGTTGTGGCACTATGGGAGAAATGGTTTGTACACGGTAAAGAGTGGGTATATGCAGGCTATGATCCGGTCTAGGTGTGGTGGTTCTTCTACAAGCACTGCTTTGTCCCGTTGGTGGAAGGGGTTGTGGTCGCAGAAATTGCCGTCGAAAATTAGAATCTTCATGTGGCGAGCCTTCCAAGCGTGCTTGCCTACGATGACTAATCTGATTCAGCGTGGCATTGATGTTAGTCCGATGTGCATGAGGTGTCATAAGGTTCCAGAAACAACGGATCACGCCCTTGTTTTGTGTAAACGGTCCCGTTGTTGTTGGGAAACTTTACTACCGAAAGTGGGTTGGCGAGTTTCTTTTAATGAGAGCTTTAGTGATCGTTGCATATGGCTCTCCCAGCTTCTGTCCGAGGACGAGTTTCGGTTGTGGTGTGTTGGTTGTTGGGCCTTATGGAATGATCGGAATGTGCTTCGACATGGGGGGGTCTGCCCTGATGTGGCTACAAAGTGCAGATGGATAGAGGATTACTTGGCTTCTTTTTTGACGATGCAGGAGGCTGTTCAAATGCTGCTTGCTCCGATGGCCCGTTTGGCTCACCAGCGTGGGTCTCAATGGAAGTTTCCTCCGGTAGGTTGGGCGAAAGTTAATGTTGATGCCTCTTGTTCGTCCGGTCTGGATGCCACTGGGATTGGGGTTCTTGTTCGTGATGCTTCTGGGTCTATTCTTGCCGCGATGTTGACTAGGTTGCCGTGTCCTTATTCCCCTGCTGTGGCTGAAGCTGTGGCCACCATTGAAGGTCTCAAGCTCGCCCAGAGGTTGAATTTGGATAATATTTTGGTCGAGTCTGACTGTTCCAACTTGGTCGATTTGATAAATGGTCTCAAAGTCTCCTTGAATGAAGATGGTAGCCTGGTAGAGGATATTCGGGGGCTCGCTTTGTCGTTTGACCAAGTCCGTTTCATGCATGTTGGGAGATCAAGTAATACCCCAGCTCACTGTCTAGCACAGAAAGGTTTCTGTATCGGTTCTATGCTTTGGCTTTCTCATTTTCCTTCTTGGTTGTTGCGAGTTGTAGCTGCTGATAGGATTGCAGCTTTGTGTAGCCCATGTGGCTTTGTTTCTTCTCTATAATATTGGTATGTCTGCTCTCAAAAAAAAAAAAAAAAAAAAAGTCAAACATGTACGATAGATAGTAATGAATATCAACTTAAAAAAAAAATAGTAATTAATCTATACTATATTAAAAGGTCAGGATTGTTGAAAAACATTTTTAGACCAGAATACTCTTTTAAATTTTAGATAATTACATAATTAGTTTTCAAATTCCATACCAAATTTCGTAATTTAATATCTATACTATATTAAAGGTCAGGACTGCTGAAAAACATTTTTAGACCAGAATACCCTTTTTAAATTTGAGATAATTACGGTCCCGTTTGATAACCATTTCAATTTTTTGTTTTTGGTTTTTCTGTTTTTGGTTTTTGGTTTTTGGTTTTCTGTTTTTTAAAAACAAAAGCTATATATGTTTGATAACTGTTTTTTGTTTTCTGTTTTTAAAAAACAGAAAACCAACCTTGTTTGGTAACTGTTTTTGTTTTCAGTTTTTCAAAAATTAGAAAGATGAAAAAGATATTTTAGAGAGAGAAAAATATGTAGAGACGTTGAAACAAAAATTTAGGGACACAAATATAAATGTTTTCGAGAGAAGTTTTTCTTTTTTTGAAAAGACGAGAGTAAAGTTAAACATTGAAAATTTAGAGATGAGAAAGAAAATGTTTAGAGAGAGATTATCAGTTAGACTCGAGAAAAGATATTAGTTAGAGAAAAAATTAGAAAAAAGTTAGAGTAAAAGTGATAAATTTTAGATAAAAAAAAATTAAATAAAAAGAGAAAATAAAGAGAGATAGTAAGGTCAAGAGTAAAAGATATGCTAAAAAAATAACGATAAATTAGAAAAATAAAGAAAAGTTGTAGCGATAGAAAATTTTGGAGATTTTTTTTTTCAAATAAAAAATAGAATAAGTTTATTAAGGAGATAAAAAGTTATTGATAAGTTTTTAGAAATATACAGAAAAAAAAATTGAGAGAAAAATTTTAGAGAGAAAAAAATAAATTTTATAGAGAGAAAAACACTTTAGAGAAAAAAAAAATAGAAAAAAGAATTTGTTGGAGAGAGATAGGTAAAAGAGGAGAAAAATAAGCATTAGAATAAAAATGAGTTTTTGAAAAACAAAAACGTGTTTTTAAAAACTATTTTTTTTTTGTTTTTTAAATTTGCTTATAATTTCAAAAACGTTTTTAAAAAAAGAAAACAAAAACCGAAATGATTATCAAACATTCCTGTTTTTTAAAAATGAAAAACAAAAACAGAAAACGAAATGGTTATCAAACGGCCCTTACATAATTAGTTTTCAAATTACATAATTAAATTTCGTAATTTAATATCAATTTATATCTATATCTATACTATATTAAAAGGTCAGGATTCCTAAAAAACATTTTTAGACTAGAATACCCTTCTATATTATATTAAAAGGTCAGGATTGTTTAAAAACATTTTTAGACCAGAATACTCTTTTAAATTTCAGATAATTACCTAATTAGTTTTCAAATTCCATAATCAAATTTTGTAATTTAATATCTATACTATATTAAAAGGTCAGGATTGCTGAAAAATATTTTTAGACCAGAATACCCTTTTAAATTTGAGATGATTACATAATTAGTTTTCAAATTACAGAATCAAATTTCGTAATTTAATATCAATTTATATCTATATCTATACTATATTAAAAGACCAGGATTCCTACAAAACATTTTTAGACCAGAATACCCTTCTATACTATATTAAAAGGTCAGGATTGTTGAAAAACATTTTTAGACCAGAATACTCTTTTAAATTTCAGATAATTACATAATTAGTTTTCAAATTCCATAATCAAATTTCATAATTTAATATCTATACTATATTAAAAAGTCAGGATTGCTGAAAAACATTTTTAGACCAGAATATCCTTTTAAATTTGAGATAATTACATAATTAGTTTTCAAATTACAGAATCAAATTTCGTAATATAATATCAATTTATATCTATATCTATACTATATTAAAAGGCCAGGATTCCTAAAAAACATTTTTAGACCAGAATACCCTTTAAATTTCAGTTAATTACATAATTAGTTTTTAAATTCCAGAATCAAATTTCGTAATTTAATATCGTCAGGATTCTTGAAAAACATTTTTAGACTAGAATACCCTTTTAAATTTCAGATAATTACATAATTATACTGTATTAAAATGTCAGGATTCTTGAAAAACATTTTTAGACCAGAATACCCTTTTAAATTTCAGATAATTACATAATTAGTTTTCAAATTCCAAAATCAAATTTCGTAATTTAATATCTATACTTCTATACTATATTAAAGGTCAAGATTCCTGGAAAACATTTTTAGACCAGAATACCCTTTTAAATTTCAGATAATTACATAATTAGTTTTCAAATTCCAGAATCAAATTAAATTCAAATGTTTTTTTGTTCACGTTTTGTGTCTACTAGGAAGGATTTTTATTTGTCAATTATTTTTTTTAAAAAAAAATCAAGTTTTTTTTTTTTTTTTCACGTTTTGTATCTACTGGGGTGGATTTCAATTTTTTTCAATTTTTAATTTTATTTAAAAATGAAGTTTCCTTAAAATTTTATTTTCTCAATTAGATGTTTTTTTTTTTCATGTTTTGTAGGAAGGATTTTGGTTTTGCAATTTTATTATTTTTTTTAAAATCAAGTTTCATTAAAATTTGATTTCTTCAATTAAATTTTTTTTGTTTCACATTTTGTGTTTATTGGGAAGGATTTTGATTTTTTGAATTTTCCTTTTAGAAAAATCATTTTTAAATTTAAATTTGTCAATTTAAAATTAAACATATAATTTCATTCCAAACAAAGGGAGATTCAAATTCTTAATTGGATAAACATTGAATTTAATTCAAAATCTTGATGTCATGATTTTTTTTTTTTTTTTTTGTGTATTATATTTTTTCAAACAATTTCTTAGATTTTTTTTTATGCAGACGTCAGATATGTTAATTAGAGAACTCAAACCTCTTGACAAAGGTTGGTGGGGTGTAAGTGAAAATTTTCAATCCAACAATTCAAAACCAGAGAGGGGGATCCTGTAAGAATTATGAAATTGATTGTTATGGACAATGAAGTATTATATTACACTTTTTTTTTTATTTTCTCCATGTTTAACATATATAATTGCATTTTTTAAACAAATATCTTATATGCATAGTGCATGTGTTCAGGTTACTTTGTTCAATGAACTCATTGGTAAATTCAGTGAAAAACTTCAAAAGCATAAATCATATATGATCCATAACGGTAATATAGAACCAATAGTTATTAGGTATCAAAATGTTCATGCAAGGATTGAGATCTCATTATCTCAGATGAATGAGATAGAAGAACTAGAACGAGAAGTATACAACACATAATCAAAATATGGTTGATTTTCAAATGCCGACGAATGATAAACAAGCAAAAACTCAGATAGGTTAGTAAAGATACATTACTTATCTTAGTATTATCCTACTATTTACTAATATATTGATTTCATTTTACATATGTGGTGAGTGGAGTAATCCAAGGTAAACCGATATATATAAGAATCATTAAAAAAAAGAAAAGAGATTATATTGATGGACGATAAGTACGTATTAAAATATGAATAGTTAGCTATATATTGCTAGAACTAATCTTAATTGGTTTTAAATTCATTTTAGTTCATAATATTTTCCTCAAATTATTACACGTACAACGCACGCACGTGGTAAAAACCTAGTATCAACAAATGGCAGGGTCGTCCTTCCTTTAGCATGTGTGAGTTGTGATTCATCATAGGGTCCCAAAATTTAAGGCCCCAAATTGACAAAAATCATTTTTTGAATCTTTGATTTGTGATAGGACCAATTTGGTCCTATATATTCAGGTTTAATCTTGTTTTTTTTTTTTTAAACTCAGGTTTAATCTTGTTAGTTATATAGTAATTTATGTGCTAAATTGTATTATTTCATAGATATTTGGTGTTGAAGCTTCCCCGAGAGCACTTTGGAACAGGACTTAAAAGAAGCAAATTAGGCCAAGTCCCGAGCATTGGAAGCAAATGGGAAGAAGTGGAGCAAACTAGACCTGAGAGGGTAGCGTTGAGACGCTATCCTCAAGCGTCTCAACGCTACGGATTCAACAAGGAGACTGCATCACCACCTAGCGTCGAGACGTTGGCCTTAGCATCTCAGCGCTAGGCTGAAAATACGCATGATTTTGAAGACAGTAGGTGCAGCGTCGAGACGCTGTGCCTAGCGTCTCGATGTTGCTTCGCTTATTTAAGTTTTATTTGTCCATTGCTAGGTCATGTGTTCAGTCGTTTTCCCTTTTCTCTTTCATTTTTATTCTGATTTCTCTCTGTTTTATCTGTATCGATTAGTTTAGGCTAGTTCTAGGTTGGTTTATCAAGTCTTTGGGCTTAGATTAGGCTTGTCTATGGTCGTCTAAGCGTCTTCATTGTAGTTGGAACCTCAGATTTGTTAGTGCATTCTGTTTTTATGAGATTTTTTTTGTGTTAAATGTATGATTTTACTTGTTGTTTTGTGACTTAGATTCTTGTTCATATCACTTGCATGCACAGTAGGTTAGATTGACACCCTAGCTCGCAACTTGCATGTTAGTAATTAGCTAAAGAATTAAGTTCCACGTCGTGTATGAAGTCTTAATTCATAGTTAGCAATAAACCGAATCATAGGCACAGGTCCCAATAACATTTCTCTGACATCGTAGTTTGCATGATAGGTTTAGGGTCTAAATTGATATTTGTAATTAAATTAGGCTTTTCCTATTTAATTGTGGGTATTCTAACCTAGAACACCAATTTATTAGTTTATTAAATCACGATCAGGTTAATTTGTTAATTAATTAGATGTCGGTTTGACAGGTTAGTCGGGTCAACGCTCTAGGGGAATCTTGGTCTTAATGCAATTATTTAATTGATTAATCTTGACGGGTTAGTAGGATTAATTAATTAGTAATTAGTAATTGGTTTGATGTACGAGATGAGATCGAGTCAATTTACCTCAGTGTACCAATTACACATCATGCATTTAAATCATTAATTTGATAATCGATGAATGAAAACAAATGTATTGAAGTCCGAGTGTCTCCAGTTATCATGATCACCAAAGTGAGATTAATCAACCGCCTTTTATTTTCCTTTCATTTAATTTTTTGTCATTTACTTCTTGCATTTTATTTCTCCTTGCATTAATTCCTTTCCTCTTCATCCCCCTTCTGTTACCACAAACACAAAAGAATTTAGAGGTAAACTAGTTGTTCCCTGTGATCGACTCCAGCCACTACTACTGCAAAGTACTTTAATGATCGGTGAACTATAAATTTCATTTGAAGCGACTCTCGACAAGTCGTCACGTCAATTTGCAAATTAGCTTAGGTAAGTTACTGTTTTGTAAAATTATTCTTTTTTATCATTCCATATGTTATCTACCATAAAAATAATTTATTATTCACAATTTATCTCATTTCATCTCTTTTTTTTTTATTTCTAAATTTAATTTGTCGCTTCTATTTTTTTTTATTTAAACTAAGATTAGATTTTGTTTGACATAATTTTTTTTTTTTTGTATAAAAATGTTTCTTTTGATATTTTTATCAAATTATTTAAAGTAAACAAAATATAAATTGTAATATAAATTATATAAACTTTACATAATTATGTTATGAATTTTGAAGTTAAATATTAATACAAGCTCATGCTTAACTGAAATATATGTTTATTTTGGTCATTATAGATATTTTGCAACAATTTAATATTAATTTATCAAATAATTTAAGTGGATAAACATTTGGTTTTTGGTTTTTTAAAATTAAATTGTTCTTCCAGTTTCATTATTTTATTATCTCAAAACTAAAAAAAGTAGACCCTGTTTGATAACATTTTAAAAACTAGGCTTGTTTTTTCTTAGATTTCCTACCGCTTTCATCCTAGTTAAGGTTGCATTTGAATTCCTAGCCAAATTTTAAAAACAAAAACTACTTTTTTTTTTTTTGTTTCCAAAATTGGACTTGGTTTTTGAAAACACAGTAGAACATTGATACTAAAACCAAGAAACTTATAGGTAGGAGTATGTATGTATAAACTTAATTTTCAAAAACAAAAACCAAATAGTTATCAAACGGTGCCATAGTTTTCAAAACACATGTTTTTTATTTTGAAATTTAACTAAGAATTGAGATGTATCGTAAGGAAATTAGGAGAAAACAAACTTAATTTTCAATAATCAAACGCCACCTCTTTAACTTTTTTTTTAAAATATAAAATTTATCGATCACTAATTTACTTGATATGATAGCATTTTCTTACCAACACAGCAGAAATTAATTATTTCCAATCTGCAATACTAATCTAAACCTAAAAAAATTGAGGAAACAATGGCCAACAAGATTCAACTGGCATAAAGTTGTACAAATCAGTCTCAACTAAACCTATCTTGAATTCGAAAAAAAAAAACTTGAATCTCGTATTATTTTAGGGGTGCGTTTGGCGTTGATTTTGGAGGTGGTTGAAGTGATTAAAAAATTTCTTAACCGTTTTTTGCATTGGTAAAACAGACTATAAATTAATTTTTATAAAAGTACTTTTTCAACCACGTTCATTTGCAAAATCCAATAATTGTAGTTTTTCCATTTAGACTTGTTCATGTGAATCATTTTTTTTTAATTTTACATATTTTAATTTTATTATTTTATACTCATTTGAAATTATTTGTTTATTTTTATTTAAATTGAAATAGTATTTTTTCCAATACAATTAGCAAATTATATTTCTTAACAAAATATAAAAATATCATAGGTTAAACATAAGATTATATTTAAATCTTATCAAATTTAAAACAATTATCTTATATGTTTCAAAAAAATAATTATCTTAAAATAAATTTAAAATTAAATATCAACATTAAATTTATTTATTGAACAAATATAGTTAAGCGGCAATAATTTAAATTATTAATTTACCAAACACATCAACTTGCTTTTCAAAATTTACCAAACACTAATTTACTTTGTAGCTGATTTTCTTAAAAGCACAACTAACAACAATTATTTTAGATGGTACCGCAACCCCAAACTAAGCCTAAGTCAATTACCAATTTAATTTGGTCATATCTCAATTTTTCATTCACAAATTATGGGTATGATGCTCATTTTTTAGTCGAAGGAGATCAAATGTTCGAATCCTCCACCTCCAAAGGTTGATGAATTAAAAAAAATGCTCATTTTCTCTTGCTCACATTTTTTTCAAATCTTTTTCATCTTAAATAACATAACAAAAAAATTGGGGAAAATATACAATATATTCCCTATCTTTTTTTTAGCAATTCTCAAATTCAATTCTGATTCTTTTAAATTGTACCATTTTATTCTTAATATTTTAAAAATCTCCCATTAAGTCATTTTATTTCACAAAAAAAGGAAAAAAAATGTTGAAATTTGTTAACAATATCACTAAATCATTTAACATACTTAGACAACATATTGTTGAGATATTATTTGACACGTAAAATTCAACCAGCTTTAACCAAATCCATTTCTTCTAGATAGTATGTCTATTGACATGTTTGTATATCCACATATGTTATAAACGAATAATCTAACTGAGAACTCTAGTCTGTCGGCAGTATTGAGAACTTCAAATGATCAAGGATCAAATTGAGAATTATCTAAAACCATGAGACCCATCATAAAAAATTCAAAACCATTTCTAATTTTTGAAATTGCATTATTTAAAATCACTTCTTCTATTTTCTTGACTCCAAAAGGAAATTAAAAAACAATGGAGACGAAATTAAAAAGGATTCAATTGGAAACAAAATCATATATTGGGAGGATTTGGTTTAAAATTAATAAAATAGTTTTTTTTTGTAGGAATAAAATTAATAAAAAATAGTTGTTTTCAAACAAGTGGCGAAATAGAATAATTTATAAGATGAGCTTGATGACATAAATTTGAAAATTATTTCCAAAATAACCAAATTTGGTCAATACTTTTGAAAAAAAAAACTCTATTTTAAAAAGGTTAAATTATCAAAAATACCCCTCGACTTTAGGGTTTGTTTCAATTATACCCCTGGACTTTCAAAAGTTTCAATTATGCCCTTGAAGTTTCAAATTTGTTTCAAAACTACCCTTGGAGACATTTTCCGTTAAATTTATCGACAAAAATTGATGCGTTTGCATGTGTTTTTATCGTTTTTTCCACGTATGTGTTCAAATCTATTCACATAAGCAACAATATATATGCAAACACGTCATTTTACATCCATGAATTTAACAAAAAAAAGCCTTCAAGGGTAGTTTTGAAACAATTTTGAAACTTCAAGGGCATAATTGAAACTTTTGAAAGTCTAGGGGCATAATTGAAACAAACCCTAAAGTTTAGGGGTATTTTTGATAATTTAACCTTTTAAAAAACATATTCTTTAAAACTACATTATTTTTTTTAAACACGCCCTACCTCCCTATATAATTATTTTTCAGAAAATAAAATAACGATAGAAATTCAAATTCAAATAAAAAAAAGTTGATGGACTTGAAAATGTGAATTTATAAATAAAATTTATGAAGACTATAATTGAGATAAATATAATAAAGAAAAAAATAATAAAAATGAAAGAAGAGGCAAAGACATGAGTCCGGCCACCGCTAATTGGACCTAAGAATCGGTGGAAGTAGACTCGTTTACGATGATGGCGAATTGAAAGAAAGATCATCACAATCACACAACAACACAACAACACCAACTCTCATTTTTTCTCTTAATGCCAATTCCCGAAGCTCACCCACTTTCGCTCTTCACATGATCTTGCTCTTCTTAATGGCGCCGCGATCCTTGCTCTTTGTTTGATGCCCCATCGCCCCAATTCCATCCTCATCAACACCACACAGATTCTCTCTCTTTTTCAAGTCTTGGAATCCCCAAGACTTGAAAGAAACCCGCCATTCAACTCCTGCGAGGTGTTTCCAGGTACTTAATTGCTTTCTTGTTTGTTGGGTGCTTCGATTTTGTGAGGGGAATTGAGTTTTTTTTTCTAGGTATACGTTTGGCTGGGGGAAAAGTGGAATCTGGGTTTGTTTTAGTTGTGCTTTTGATTCTGTGGAAGGTGTGGAAAAGTGGGGGGAATTTTGTTTTGGTGGAAATTAACCCTGTTGATGTTGTTTTTTGAGTGGGGATTTTGATTTTCTTGCTTGTGGGGACTTCGAAATTTGCCAATGGGGGTTTTGGGGTTGAAAGAATGGTTTTGAATTTTGGCAGGTTGTTTCGCCTTTCAATCGTTGTTGTTGTTCCTTACAGATTTTACTTGACTGCTTCGCCATGTTGTAATGGAGCTCCACACCAGGATGTTTAAGTTTATATGCACTTCAAAATTTGAGCTCTTAGAATCGTGGAGATTCTATGACTATGAGTATCTTCCCCTGTGAATTAAATAGGACTATGGATAGATGAAGAAGCCATACTTGAGAGACTTTTAGCATAAAATTAGATATAACCTTGAGAAGGTAACAAATGGAGGAATTTTCTAAATATGCCCATAGTCCTGCTCATTTAGCGGTTGCACGTCGAGACTATGTTGCTCTTAGATTCATTATCTCCACGCTACCACGACTGGCCAAGGCGGGTGAGGTCAATACCGAGGCCGAATCTATTGCAGCAGAGCTACAAGCTGATGCTGTGTCTGCTGTTATTGATCGGCGGGATGTCCCAGGACGTGAGACTCCTCTCCACCTTGCAGTACGTCTTTGTGACCCAATTTCTGCAGAGATATTGATGGCAGCTGGAGCGGACTGGAGTCTTCAGAATGAACATGGTTGGAGTGCTCTTCAGGAGGCAGTTTGCAATAGAGAGGATTCAATAGCTATGATTATTGCACGGCACTATCAGCCTCTGGCTTGGGCAAAGTGGTGTCGTAGGCTTCCTCGCATTGTTGCCTCAGCAGCCCGTATGCGTGATTTTTATATGGAAATGACTTTTCATTTTGAGAGCTCTGTAATTCCATTTATTGGGCGAATAGCTCCATCAGATACATACCGGATTTGGAAGCGTGGTTCCAATCTCCGTGCAGATATGACCCTTGCTGGTTTTGATGGTTTTCGAATTCAACGTTCTGACCAGACATTTCTCTTTATCGGGGAGGGCTACTCATCAGATGATAAAGTCATTACTTTACCCCCTGGTTCTTTGATTGTTCTTACCCACAAAGAGAAGGAAATTACAAATGCTCTGGAAGGAGCTGGTGCACTACCAACTGATGCAGAAGTTGCTCATGAAGTGGATTTAATGTCAAGGACAAATATGTATAGACCAGGCATCGATGTAACTCAAGCTGAGTTGGTTCCTCATTTAAATTGGCGACGCCAAGAAAGGACTGAGGTAGTTGGAAATTGGAAAGCAAAAATATATGACATGCTTCATGTAATGGTGAGTGTGAAATCAAGGCGAGTTCCTGGTGCTATGACTGATGAAGAACTATTTGCTGCAGATGATGAAGATAGATTAGCCCGTGTTGGTGGAAATGACGAATATGATGATGTATTGACAGTTGAGGAGAGAAAGCAATTGGATTCAGCACTTCGTATGGGGAACTCAGATAGCCAGCTTGAGTATGAGGAACAAGGAGTAACTGATAGTCAGGAAAATGGATCAATAGGTTCCTGTGATAATTTTGAACCCAATGGTATTGTTAAGGAGAAGAAGAGTTGGTTTGGTTGGAACAAGAAAAATGCAAGGAGTAACAGTGAAGACCTGGATGATTCGAAGATCTTGAAGAAATTCTCAAAGTCGGCCCCAGAAGGTAGCAATCATAAAGTAGTTGAGCCTCCAAATTCTTCTGATTTTTCTTTTGAAGATACGGGGGATAATACCAAGAAGGGAAAAGATAAGAGTAGTAAGAAAAAGAAGAAGAAAGGAGCCTCTAGTGAATCTAAAAATGAGAGTGAATACAAAAAGAGTTTGAGACCAGTCTTGTGGTTGACACAAGATTTCCCTTTGAAAACTGATGAGCTTCTGCCTTTGCTTGACATTCTTGCTAATAAGGTGAAGGCTATTAGGAGATTAAGGGAACTTCTGACCACCAAGTTGCCTCTTGGCACCTTTCCTGTGAAGGTAATCCTATAAACTAGGCACTTATCTGATTTCCCTGATGCGAAATTGTTTTTACTTCTCTTTGTTTTAGTTCACTCTTACATAGGTGGCGTTTATATTTTTCTCTTCTTCAATGATGTTACATCGGTGTTTTCATATCCTGTTCAATTGGAGTAGTTGTTATTTAGGGCCTTTTCTTTTCCTTTTACAATTTTTTTTTCTTTTTAAATATAACTACCTCTTGGCATTGCTCCTTTTTGTTTCATCGTTTCACTTACAGTGAAATTGTTTCTTAAAGAAAAAACACTGAAAATCATATCATTCACCATTTGTTTATTATCCTCTCCCTCTGTTTGTTTGTTTATATCATCATTGAATCGAAACCTCGGAAGAGGTGCTGTTCTGAAAGCATACAAAGTGGATGTTTTGATGGAAAAATGAAAATATACAAAGCATGCAACCATATTTAATAAAGCATGCAACATGGTTGTAGTGTCAGTTGGTTGTCTGTGATACTAGTCGAGGTGTGGCAAGTTGGCCTGGAGACTATTGAATATTTATATATATATATATATATATATAAGAAGCATGGTTCATTATTCTGTTGTTGGTTTTGTATCACATTTCACTGTGCAGTCTCAACTTTTTGTTTGACTACTTGGTTGGAAAGGAATGGAAGATTTTTTTTTTTTAGGAACAGTAGGAGGTTTTGAAGACGTTTGGTATACAATATTATTCTTATTGTTGGTCAAAAATGTAAATTTCTTAAATCTTGATATTACTTTTACCACTTGTATTCTAAATGGAAACATTTGTAATTCTTGGGACATGTGATCTGTTTATCTCTCTTATAATAATTTACTAAGAGGGAGGGATAAAGAGGGGTCTACAGAAGCCTAATTACTTGATTTGGAGGCGTGTTGGAAACTGATGACTGCATAATGGAAAGATAAATTAGATGGTCTAGTTACAAAACACTTTCAAATATATGCACATCTACTTGATCCAATCCAATGCATATGATCTAAAATGATAAGATTATTTTTGGCATACAGGTTGCCATCCCTATCGTTCCGACAATCAGGGTGCTCGTTACTTTCACAAAGTTTGAAGAGCTTCAGCCCGTGGAAGAGTTCACAACTCCTCCTTCCAGTCCAGACCATTTCCAGGATGCTAAAGTTAAGGAATCAGAGGGAACTTCATCATGGATTTCGTGGATGAGAGGAAGTCGTGGTGCGCAATCAAGTGATGGTGAAAGTCATAAGGGTGAAGTTGATCCCTTCCACATACCCCCAGACTATACATGGGTTGATGCCAATGAGAAAAAACGGCGGATGAAGGCCAAGAAAGCCAAGAGTAAAAAGCATCGAAAACATGCGGCCGCCAAAGGTGGAAGTACGGCACCTCAGGTGAGTGAGGATAAGGAAGAATAATTACATTACATTGCAGAATTCTGATTTGAGTTTCTTAAGCAATATGAAGGCACAAATGCTGTTATATGCATCCGAGCATATTATTCTTTCCTTCCAAGTCAATATGTAGTGTATGCTAAAAACTTGCAATGTTTTGCCAATTTTTCTTGATTAAGAGTGTTGCCATATTTCTTTCTGCATTGACTACATTCTTCCCTATATCATTTGATTTGAAAACCATTTTTTTCTTCCCAGTTAAAGTGGCACTTGAGCACTTAGCCTGTCCCTGGTCATTATGGAAACAAATAACAACAAAATTGAACCAAATTGATGTCGGTTTTGGTTTCGAGGTCAGGTCGAAACCGACTCAAACCAAACTGCTTAAGGGTTATCCTTATAAGCTTGTAGGTGGAATTCCATGCATTGGAGTTCTTTTTGATTCAACAACCAGATGACTGTTAAGCCAATCCATGAGGGAGACAATTGTTTGGTGGTAATCTCTTCAAAGGGAAAGAAAGATAGCTTTGGGTTATGGATTTCAGTGAGACAATTGTTTGGTGGTTATCTCTTCAAAGGGAAAGAAAGAAAGCTTTGGGTTAATGCCATAAAATCTTTGTTTGTGGAATATATGATTGAAAGGGAATATTCTTTTGAACAAGGAAAGAAATATTTAGTGTTCAAGATAATGCTAAGGATTTGGTATAGGTGCTTTACCAATCTAAAGTTAGTTTTTCGGGTTTGGGGGGTTATTCTTCTGTTCCAATATTATTCATAGTAGGTATTTTGTTATATGTTAAAGCTTCATAACTTTTCATTAAGAGTTTCAATTAAAAAACAAAGAACCTTTTGTTTATGTTATGTCTGAGATTTGGACCGTCGGGTTGTGTAAATAACGAAAGGCTTAGAAGAAATATGTTCTAGCCATGATGATCAGCTACTTCAAATTTAATACTCTACAAGTTAACTTGACAATCAAATGTCGTGGAGTCCGTTGTTCCTTGAAAATAATCAAGGTGCATGCAATAACATGGTAAGAATTAGACTTTGTTTTTGTTTGTGACAAAAGGTAGGTTGTAGTGAGAGTAGAGAGTAAAATTCATTTTACTAGGATGCTGACAAGTAAAAGGACATATAACCTTAAATTAAAAATTTAAATGGGTCATCTAAAAAAAAATTACAGAAAGAAGTAATTATCGGTTTAATATTTTCTGATATTTTTAAACTTTTGCTTCCTTATTAGTATACTTTTTAATTTTTAACAGAATTCTATTTGATCCTGAATTTTTTACGTTTTTTTCCCTTATGAATTTTTGCTCTCTTATTTTAGTCTTTTAATTTTTAAAATCCAATTTTAGCCTTCATTCTTGTTAAATAAATTTCACATTTAGCTCATATTGTAAAACCATTTTTTTAATAAAATTTTGAGTAGAGAATGGATAAAATTTAAAACAATTCTTTTATTATTATTATTCTTCTTATTATTATTTTGACAAAAGTTTAAAATCAATTCAAACTTTCAAAAGTTGGACCAAACGAAAAATAGATGAAATTTCAAAGGTCAAAATCATATTGGTTAAACTTGAAATTTTATTGGGATTTAGAAATTATTTTTAGGGAGGAAAATCATTTTTAACCCTAAACTTCGTCGGTTGTATTAATTCTAACTTTGAACTTTTAATTTCATCAAATTGAACCTCAAACTTAGCAAGTTATATCGATTTTAATCCATAAACTTTCAATTTCATTAAATTGAATCCCAAACTTATTAGATCGTATCGATTTTAACCTCAAACTTGCATAAGTGTTACAATGTATATCTTTGATTAACTTTCCGTTTGAACCACCGTTAACACACGTAATTAACTATTTCTTTTTTTTTCTTTTTCCTTGATTCACATTGCACCTGAATTGGTTTCTTATAAAAAAAAAAAATCTTGGAGAAACTTTTTATTTGAAGAAACTTTTGTTGTTGAAAAGTTTTACGTGAGTTTTCTCTCATTTTTTCCTAATGCGTTTGTGGGTTTTGTTACTTTTTTTATCTACTTCGAAAAAGATGCAACTCTAGGATGATGAAAATGAAATCTTTCAAAGTAATGTGAAAGAGTTATTTTATTTCTCACAATAAATAATAATACAAGGATGAGAATCAGTATTTATAGATACTGAAATTCTCTATTAACAAAGAACATAAAATAATAAAATATAGAAATAATACATATCAGCTAATATCCTCCTGCAAACGAAAGCATGTTAAGGCATGAGTTTGGATCGAAGAAGATAAAACCTGTCACAAATTAGAGGCTTTGTAAAAATATCAGCAAGCCGAGCATGAGTAGAAATATGATGCAGTAAAATATCACGACGAACAACCTTCTCACAAACGAACTGAAAATCAACTTGCACATGCTTGGTTTGACCATGAAAAACTGGATTACGGGCAAGTTGAATAGCGGACTGATTATCACACCAAAGCTGAGGAGGAGGAGAACCAAAGATATGTAAATCTTTAAGAAGCTGTCGTATCCAAAACAAATCAGAAGCAATAGTAGCTAAAGCTCGATATTCAGCCTCAGTGGAGCTTCGAGAGATTGACGAATTTTTAGCAACCCAAGATATAGGATTGACACCCAAAAATATTACAAAACCGATAGTAGATCATCTGTCTAATGCATTTCCAGCCCAATCCGAGTAAGAGAAAGCAGTAAGATTAAAGCAACAAGAAGACGATGATCATCTAAATGTAAGGCATTTAGAAATGGAACCATTTATGTACCTAAGCATCCGTTTGACCGCAGATAAATGACATTCAGATGGAAAGTGCATGAACTGAGAAAGTTTACTCACAGAAAAAATAATATCAGGTCGAGTGAAGGTTAAGTATTGTAGAGCACCAACAATAGCTCTATAAATCAAGCTATCAGCGGAAGAGCAAGGAGTATCACCAACATCCTTAAATGAAGTTAAAGCAATGAGAGTTTTACAAGGCTTAACACCTAGCATACCAAAACGAGACAAGACATCTTTAGCATATTTAGTCTGAGAAACTAAAATTCCAGAAGCAGTGCGTGAGATTTCAAGGTCAAGGAAGTATTTAAGAGAACCCAGATCAGTCATATCAAACATTTGCTTCAGTTGCCCTAGTAATTCAGTAATATAGAGAGAAGCATTACCCGTTACTATAATATCATCAACATAGAGCAAGAGATAAGTAGTAGAAGAGTCCAATTTACGAACAAACAAAGAGGAATCATCACTAGAAGCAACAAGCTCCAAAGTGAGAAGATAAGAAGTAAAAACACTCAAACCATGCCCGAGGAGCTTGTTTCAAGCCATAGAGAGATTTAGAAAGCTTACAAATCAACGATTTAGAGCCTTGAACAAAGCCTTGTGGTTGTTGCATATATACATTGGTTCGTACTATAATGACTTAATATTATGCAAAAAATCAAGGAAAGTATCGTTGCTATGCATTAATCCAAGTATAAATCATGCATAACTAAGTAATATCTAGAGCATTCCAAGGTCAGAACACAGGGAAGGGGAAAAGATAACCTTAACAGTACTAATTAACATATACTTAGACGCATGGAACTAAAAATGAAATGAAAGGTGATTGCGTTAATGATACTGCGACAGAGAAAGATTAAAAAGGACTTGCGATAAAGGTGAAGACAGATGAGAGAGACTATCAAGGCTTTCACCGCAGCAACCGCATGCGTTGACTAAATATTCTGCAGTGCATAGTATGAATGAGAGGCAATTGATGCTTAAGTGAGAAATAAACATGTGATTCCCTTCCGGTATTACACATTCGTTTGGCGTAGTACTAAGAACGTTTTTGTTCACTTAGTTCATGCGTTAGCGCAATTCTCTTATTTACTTGCAAGTGACTGAGTTATTCCAAAAACAATCTAAACACATTCATGAATTATCTCTTGCGACAGTGCTAATTCTAACACAACCTAGACTACATGTAATGCATTTAACTTGCTCTACTTAGATATTTCCACATGTGTTACCCTTCCGGGATATATCAGGCTGCTACTGCAACCGACTGGCCAGGCGAGAATTAGTAATGAAAATATTAAAGCATCTAAGTAGAAAACATCAACGTCATTCATTCAAAACATAACACATATAGAAAAGTTTATCGTCGCATGGGTGCCTAAGTTAAGCATTGACCAAGGAAATTAGCTCATACTACAAAATGAATACATAGCACAATACATTTACAACAGGAAATTGCTCCATTGAGGATTCTTCCATCCTTCAATAGTCTCCCCTCTCCCCGTTCTCTCTTTCGCGATCAACTGGGTGAAGGATAAATAGGCTTGAGGAAGCTGACTTCTCTAAGAAATGAGCTTGCGTGTTCCAATCAGTCTTTTCCAGCTTGCAGTTCTGCCACATGTTAGTTCTAGCGTCAAATAGAGTGTCAATGTACCTTCTCACGTGTTGGGCTCAGCGCCTACGCTATACGATAACTTGGGCAAGAGAAGGTACTACAGTAAACATGCGTTAGATGATAAAATATGTGCGTTTTCCCGCCGCATCAAGGAAATATACCTTGAAGATTCGATTACCGCAATTCTAAGCTTTTATGCGTCCGTTCGGCGCATCACAACTCTTTAGCCTTATTTAATTTAATTTTAGGTGAGAAATAACTTGTTTTTTTTTTTGCAAGTTATCATACATCTTCACGAAGATTGCCATGAAGAAACACATTTTTCACATCAAGCTATCTTAACTCCCAATTAAACTGAGAAGCAAGATATAAAATGATGTGAACAATAGGCTTTTTAACAATCGAACTAAAGGTTTCATCATAATCAATACCTTCCTCTTGGTGATAACCTTTAGCCACTAAACGAGTCTTATAACGAGCAGCACTACCATCCGGATTCCTCTTAATACGATACACCCACTTACAACCTATGACACTTTTTCCTTCGAGAAGAGATATTAAAGACCAAGTACCCTGTTTTAACAAGGCTGCATATTCCTCTTCCATAGCACGTAGCCAGATAGGAAATTTGGATGCTTGAGTATAGGATGTGGTCTCAACATCATCAGAATTAGAAAAATGAGTGGTAGCAACAAAAATTTTCTTCTTAGAAATTCTTGATTTTGCTCTAGTTTGCATAAGATGTGTATTAAGAGAGATTGGGGCAGGAACAACATAAGGATCAACAACCGAAGTAGTGGTATTAGGATCAACAATGTCAACAGTAGGTGAAACAACATGAGTATCAACAACTCCAATATTTACATGAGTATCAACTGTTGGGTTTTATGCCCTAAAACTCGTAGATAGTGAATGTAACTGTTGACCGGATATTAATGAAATAATATTGATATATTTTTCCATTAATTGTTATTAGTTATTTTATATTTGTCTTTGCCTAATAATAACCCTAATCCAATAAACTAGACATCCAAGGTTGTAATATGAGTCTTGAACTATATGTAGCGACATATGGGATCATTGTTCAAGAAACAGCCTAAAGGGTCTATAGTATAGGGATAAGACTGGGTGCCTTATCCTGGTAACACTATGGATACGAACCACTTTGTATTTGATACAAACGTTTGCGATCCAACGCGTTCGTGTAGGAGACATGCGAGTGGGGGTATCCTATGCAATGAGTTTGCATAAGACAGGACCGCGAAATAGTAACCACTGGTTATAACACCGTTAACTAGTTGGTTTTCTATTTCACTAGGACGACCTAGACAACTTAGTCTTAATCCTGAGTTGATTATGGACTCCTGCTCATGAGAGATTGTCCTTTTATTTGTATGGGTGAGAGTGGCCAATACGCCGACTCAATAAGCCTACCACTTTGGGGACAAGACCGAATGGGGAGCTGGGAACATAATCGTACAAGATGAAATTCACTCATTCCCGACTTTAGGGAAGCAGATGAGTGTTCCCTTAAGTGGTTACTCTGAGTCTTGAACAAAGGGCCCTACCCTCTCAATGGCACGAGAGGGTTTTCTGTTTGATGGTTGGACCACAAACAGGTTGTTCATTAGAGGAGAACTGGTACTTAAGGAAATAGAGGTAACCCAGGGGTAAAACGGTAATTTGACCCAGCTGGTGTTACGGACACTCGTGAAGGACTAACTAGTCGATATTGGTCTATATCCGTGGACACAGAAAATATGTCTGCAGTGAGAAGAGTGCAACTGTGGGTCTATAGTGGAATGAACACAGTTAACGAATATTGATTAATGTGTTTAATGAGTTTGACTAATTAATCTCACATCGTTGGAGCTTCTGATCTGCAGGTCCATTAGGTCCCACTGGTAGCTCATAAAGTAATTTGAGGCAACTAAGTAATAAATGTAAATTGAAAATGTTCAATTTACTAAGGGAAACAAATATAATATATATTGATATATTATTATGAGAGAAATTAATATTCGAAGAAATTCAAATATAAATTTATATATGGAAGTTTGAAAGAGTTCAAATAATGAATTAATTAATTTAAGGCCTAAAATGTGTTTGGGAAAATTAATTAATTCTAGGTCGGAAATTAAATATGTGATATTTAATTGGTGGTTAATTAATTAAAGAATTCATTAACCGGGAATTAATCAATTATGGAAATAATTAATCACTTAAGAAAGTGATTAATCATTTATGGAAATGATCTAATCACTTATGGAAGTAATTAGTCATTTGTGGAAAAGATTAATCAATTATGGAATTGATTGATCATGATTGATTAATTAAGGAATAAGATTGAATCAATTTTGGAAAAGATTGATTTAATTGAATATTTTATTCATGACATCTCTTCTATAAATAGAACACTAAACCTAATTGGTCATGAGACTTGAAACTTTGCTCTTGCTCTTAGACTCTCAAAGACAAGACCTAAAATTCTCTCTAGCCTCCCTCTTAGAGAAAGACTCCCACAAGTCTTTTGCCTCCTAGACCTAGAGTCATACCGGTGTAACCTTTGTGGTTATTGTGTCAATCAAGAAGAAAATTCCAGCGATCAAGAGGTGAGGAGGCTGCTGCGTTTTCGTTCGTTGGAGCGTCGTTGGTGAAGAACGGTCAAGTCTACAACGAAGGTATGTGACGGTTCTTCCCCTTTTCTTTAGAAAAACGTGAAAATAAATTTAGATTTATTTTTAAAGCGTGTTTAAACTGAATTTCCAGCAACTTTACAAGAGTTTAAAGTTTGATTGAGTTTTCGTAACTGTATTTTAATGTTAATTAATTTACGGCGTAAGGTCCAATCGATGCGCTTCCGCTGCGTGTGGACTTTTATTCCCTTCAAGGACGATTACAAATTTGACAGAAAATACAAGCATCAGTAGAACCTCCACGACCGTGACCAAAACTAGAGGAATTAAGAGGAGAAAATCTATTTGACCGACCTCGTCCAGAGTTTCTGCCTCTACCACGACCTCGAAAACCACCAAAGAAGGACTGATGTGAATTAAAACCAGTATGAGGCGAAGAGTTTTGAGACGTAAGCATAGCAATTGGCTGAACAGAGAGATCCTCACGCTTGTACTGTTTTTCAAGTGTAGACTCCTCCGATTTTAAAAGAACATGAAGTTCATCAAATGTAACTAATCCAGAACGAGTGCGCATAGGAAGAAAATGATCTTTTTATTTAATTAGTGCTCATTTAACTGTTGGATTAAACTTTAATTGAATTATTAATTATTAATTGATTACAAAATTAAGATTTTGGAAAATATAAATGCTTTTTGAAAGACTTTTCGTTATCTTCAATCTTAAAAAATGGTTTAAGAGGGTTAGATATTTTATATTTACAAATTTTATGATAAATAAAATAAATATATGATAATTTATACATCCAAATAATACTGAGAATTTAAATGTGCAATAAAGGAAAAAATTTTAAAATTTGATATTGTATAAGGTATGATTTATATCCATGATATTGGTTATAAACTATTTTTATTAGAATGTGAGCTTCCTATACTTTTGATTTTGGTTCAATTTGGTCACATACATCTAAATATGATCAATTTTTGCAATAATTATAAATTCATGTGTAGTATTTATTCATTTTTATATTTTTTGGTACATTATCAAGTCATATTTCAAATTTTATAATTAACTTATACTTTAAAAGGCATTATAACACGTGCAACATACGTAGTTCAAACTAGTCACATGAATGACTAATGGAAAAGAAGCACCTATACAGGGGTTCAAAACAGAAAAGTACATTGGGGGCTGAGAATACAGCTAAGGTCATTCACTATAAGCAAAACGAATGACAAAGCTGAAGAGTATTCAAATTTTGAGAGATGAAGGTCGAGGATCCAAAAGAGAGAGAGGTGGAGTTAAGTTGGAGTCCAATCCACTACTTCTGCTCGAGGCCGAGACCAGTCAGACAATTTCTGAACCTCTCTTTTCCTACTTTTCCTCCAATTTATCATTTTTCTAACCTCCATCTAGGAAGTATTCTTTCCTCCTTTGTTGCTTTGTCTTCTTTATAGATGGGCAGGTTATGATTGAAATGTTAAATGCAATTTCGATGACCAAAAAGGGACCCCTTAGAAGTCGATTTTCATCTTTTCTAACGGAGATTCTCATAACAAATGTCCAAGGCTAGATTCGGAGCATTCGAACTCGGAGGAGCTTATATAATAGCCTCAATGGAGCCAAGAGGGAATCAACACACAAATCGACACAAGCGAGAATTATACTCTTAAATTGGGTTAAAAGTGTTTGACTTATGGTAACAAGCCTCCCCTGAATCCCAATTCAAGAGTCGGGGCTTAATGTCATGGGTGAATTTGGACCTAATTTTATTAAAGTCGGAATGAAAAGAGCCCATAGTAGAAACAAGCCCAAGGAGACTCGTTGGGCCTAGGTTAATCTCTATTTCTATTCTCTCTCCTAAAAGAAAGGGGAAAAAAACCCTAGATCAACTATAAATAGAGGAGGGTATAACTCCAAAGTAAGGGAGCTCAGCTAGGTGTTTATTATTTTTCTTAAGTATTCTTCTTTCTCAGTTACTGGCTACACTCATAATCTCACAACTGACTTAAGCCTCAGAGTTGATGTGGCAAGCACCACACCGATGTGCAGTTTCCCTTGTTTGCAGGTCACGTGATCTTCCCCCTTCAAACAAATTTACCATTGTTGTCACTTGAAGGTTAGATGAGTTCCCCTGTCTGGATTTTGGCATCAACATGTATAATCCTCTGATGCTTTCTCTTAAAATATAGATTCTAATATGAGGGCTTGTGAGCTTGTTCTGGAGGTCGAATCTTCAACTTGCATCTTGATGAAGAGATAATTCTTGGTGTATTCTAGTCGTTGGATCTTCTAAGTTTTTAGTCGGTCGAATTCTGAATCTTGGATCTTATGAATTATTTGGATTCTTTGACTTCTGGCTACTCTGGACTCTGGTTGAATGCTCTGGATTATGATTTCTCTAAATCTGTCTGAATGTCCAAAATGAAGAGTGACCTTCTCTATTTATAGAGTTTGATAGACATCATATGAGCTTGGACTTTATTGATTTTGGGCCCAACTTTTGGACTTGGACTATATTTGGACTCTAATCTAATCTAATCTTTTTTTTTAATAAGCTTGAATTATTTAAATTTGGTCCAATTTCCTTAATGACCTCAGGTTATATTAGTCTCGGGTCTGTCTGCCACGTGGCATAATTTGATTGAACTTGACTTGTGTCATCCGATGGATCAATGATAGACAAGTGGCATTGTTCGATTTGCCAAATTTTGATGTTTATTACTTTAATTTAGGGACAAGTGTAAATTTGTAATTTGTTCCAATTTTATTTTATCATTAATTTAAATTAATGACGTGACAATTTTTGATTGGCTAGAATTTACTATTGAACACCATCTTATTCCACCTAATCAGTTAACACTCCCAAGAGAAAATATTAATTTTTACCCCAAACTTATTAAGATATATCGATTTTTGTCTTAAATTTTCAATTTCATAAAATTGTACCTTAAACTTAGATAAGTGTTGCAATTTTTACCTCAAACTTGGATAAATATTACCATTTTTCACATTTCAATAGGTTTTCATTTGAAGAGAAAAAACATTCTTATGTTTAGTTAATGAATTATAAAACATGTCTGGCTATGAAGTTGATAGGTTTTTATAGAAAAACGTTTTCTTCTTTTGGTCCAATGTTGTGAGTTTTGAAAAAATTATTTAATGGTTTATTTTGTGCATCAATAAGATCTAGTTTTATCCATAGTTTGCTTTTTATTGAAATTAATATGTTATTGAAGACTTTTACATAGTTTTTCCCCTTAAATTTAGTAGGGAAAATAGTGGAAATGAAATAAAAGGTAAAAATTTGGAAAACATACACTTTTGGTTCCTCAGGTTTGGGTTAAGTGCTACTTTGGTCCTTGAGTTTTCAAACTCAACAAAAATACCCCGTCAACTTTTCTGTTAAATTTTAACGGTTGCTGACGTGTCACTATTATTTTGATTAAAAAATTATTTTTTAAATTTTTTTTAAATAAAAAAATAAAAAAATAATATTATTTTTATTATTATTTATTATTTCTCCATCTCTCTTCTTCTTCTTCATCTTCTTCATCTTCTTCCTCTTCATCCTCTTCCTCCTTCTTCTTCTTCCTATCTTCGGCGGCCAGCAGCCACCGCTCGCCGCCGGCCGCTGACAACTTTTTTTTTCTTTCTTTCTTCTTCTTCTCTTCTTTTTCTTCTTCCTCCCCTCTTTCCAATGTTTTTTTTTTAAAAAAAAAAGAAGAATGGAGGAGGAGGGAGGACTCCTCCCTCCATGTTTATTTAAAAAAAAAAAAGAAGAAGAAAAATGGGTGTAAGAGAGAAGAAGAAAAGAGAAAGAAAAAAAAACAGTCGTTGGCGACCGGCGACCGGCTTTCGACGGTGGCGGCGGCGAGCGGCGGCCGCTGGTCGCCGGAGATAGGAAGAAGAAGAAGAAGGAAGATGAAGAAGATGGAGAAAAAGAAGAAGAAAGAGAAAGGGAGAAAGAATAAAAAAATAAAAAAATATGAATATTTTATTATTTTAATATTTTAATTTTTTTAAAAATAAGTTTTTTTTATTAAAATAATAGTGCCTCAGCAATTGGGAGTTAACAGAAAAATTGACGGCGGGGACCAAAATGCTCTTATCTCAAACCTCAGGGGTATTTTTGTTGAGTTTGAAAACTCAGGGACCAAAGTGTAACTTAACCCAAACCTCAGAGACAAAAGTGTATTTTTCCCTAAAAATTAAATTTTAACAACTTGAGAGTTCAATCTGATGAAATTGAAAGTTTGAGGTGAAAATTGATACACCTCATTAAGTTACAATTGATTTTTCCACGTTTCCATGTTTTTAAACAATTTGTATGTTCTTTGTTGATAAATTTTTTAGGAAAAACAATTTATATCTCTAAACATTTGGGTCGTATCACTTAAAACCTCAAACTAATAATTGTATCAATTAACCAAAGCGACCATAGCTCAGCGGTAATTGGCATGTACCCTCGATTAAGAGAGCAGAAGTTCGAAAAATTTAAAATTGTTAATGCATAATGTTTTTTTTTTTTTTTGAAACGTTAATGCATAATGTTCAAATATGTATCAAACTTTTTAAGTGCATGGATTAACATAATGTTAGAGATTCTTTTCAAAAAAAAAAAAAAAAAAACATAATATTAGAGATAAATGCTTGAATTAGAAGGATTGTTGAGTGGTTCTTTCATCTTCTCATCTCCCTATGTTTTTCTCTTAGGAAAAATTACATTATATTTTTCTTGTGATTTTGGGAGAAAAATAATTAATTTAGGTGATTTTTAGTTGATTTTAAATGAAACCGAGTGAAAATAGTTATAAATAACAAATGGTCTAAATTGATTCACTTTTGAAAATTTAGGACTCAAATTGTTACAATTATTACTCCAAAGTCTTAATTGATACAACTTCGGAAGTTTAGGGATTTAAATTGTTTTTTCCCTATTTTTTTTTAAAAAAATCTATTTATTTATATCATAGCCAAATTTTAAAGACTAACAACCAAGAAGGTATTTTGTTTTTTAAATTTAATTACAAGTTTTTAGTACTTACAAAAAAATGAAAAACAAATTACATTAATTAGTGCACGACTCTATTTAAGCCAATTCGAACATAGTTTATTGGATACATAAAATATTAATTACCATCCCAAATATAGATGGTTTGATCTCCACCTATGTAATTTTCTTTTGGCTAAATTATAAGAAATACCCCTGAACTTTGGGGTTTGTTTCAAAAATACCCTTGAACTTTAAAAAGTTTCAAAAATACCTCTGAACTTTGAAAAACGTTTCAAAAATGCCCTTGCCGTTAATTTTGGATGGAAGCCGTTAAAGTTTTAGTTTCAAAAATACCCTTGAACTTTAAAAAAAAAATAATTCAAAAATACCCTTATTGAAAAAAAATTCTTTTTTTTTTCCTCTTCTCACCATAAATTCTCTCCATGAAAATTAATGCAAAACTTTGCTAATAAAGGTTGTGTACAACACAATACTAGATAAAAACAGACTTTGAAATCGAGTTTTCTCTTTTAAAAAGCGTAAAAAAGATAAGTGTGAGAAAACAACATATATATATTGTGTATGTTAGTGATAAGAAGAAGTTTACAAGACTGTGGATTTGGTCCAATTTATAAGATTAATTAATCAAAAGTTTTATATATGATTTTGTTATTATTGATATTTAAAAATTGTTAGAACTCGTATACAACAATAGTTTCATTTATTTTTCATAATATGAATATAAAGAAAGTTAATGGATAATAGTTGGTGAGAAAATAATATTGAAAAGTTCACACATGTAGAATTTCAAGAACAAAACAAAAGTCATCTTGCAAGTTTTGATACGAAAATTTTTCCTTCTCCCACCAAAAATTAATCTTTTCATGAAAAAAAGATTAATTTACGGTAGGAGAAGGAAAAAAAAAAGAAACATTTTTCAATAAGGGTATTTTTGAAATTTTTTTTGAAAGTTCAAGGGTATTTTTGAAACTAAAACTTTAACGGTTTCCATCCAAAATTAACGGCAAGGGCATTTTTGAAACATTTTTCAAAGTTTAGGGGTATTTTTGAAATTTTTTAAAGTTCAGGGGTATTTCTTATAATTTAGCCTTTTCTTTTTTAAACTAAAAGAAAGTAAACGACCTTATTTAAACTTAAAGAAGATAAATATGGTTATCAAACCAGGAGAAAGAAAGTCTCTCATGTGGAGATTATTTAAACAATTTTTTTTCTTTAAAATTAATTAAAGTGGCTAATTGTTAAAAAAAAAAAAAGGAAAAATTTAAAAGTGGCTTAGTTTTTATAATCCATTTGATTGTTTTAGAAAAAAAATGATTTAGAATAAATTATCCATATGATTGGAACTAGAATGCCTGTGGATTTTAAATTGAAAGGCTTCTGTAGTTGTATCATATTTACAACATTATTTATTAAGAAAATTGTTCTAGTACAAACGTCATTTTCATTTTCCCACCTCATTTAGATAATTTTTTGGTAAATTACAAATTTAATCCGTAAAATTTAAGTGGCATCTAATAAGCATCTAAACTTAAAAGAAAATATCTAATAAATTCATGAAGTTTAGAAGTATATAAAAGATCATTAAACTTTCAATTTTATGTTTAATATGTTCTTGTCCGATTGGACTTTTCTTTCTTCTAACTTCACAAATGTATTAAATTGAAAGTTTTAAGTTCAATTGAGGATAGAATTCAATTTCGTGTCAAACAGGTTTGTGAATTTTTAAAGTTGTCATATAAGTTAGGATCGTATTAAATACCAATGGAAAGTTTTAAGGACCTCCTAAAAACTTTTAAACTTCAAAACTTTATAGGGTAGAAATTCATTACAATTTTAAAGG
Organism: Luffa acutangula; assembly: GCA_036850905.1. Classification (NCBI taxonomy): domain Eukaryota; kingdom Viridiplantae; phylum Streptophyta; class Magnoliopsida; order Cucurbitales; family Cucurbitaceae; genus Luffa; species Luffa acutangula. Next base: position 23,448,804 of record CM072089.1, on the reverse strand, counting down.
TTAGAAATTTATTAGACTCCATTTTGATAGTCTTTTAAAGACTAAACTTGTAATTTAACCATATATTTTTGCCTAAAGCACGATAGCAAGTCGAACCTGAACCGAGATCGAGACTGGACACTAGAAGGAAAGAAGCAATGCCATTTAGCTTATGCATAAAATGGAGACAGTGTGAATACCACAATCCATTAAAGCCAATCACATCTTATACACAATTAGTTGGGAGACAGCTCCTAAGTCAATTGGCAAATGGCTTCCTTAACAAAGGAAGAAGCCAACTGTTTTCAATTGCACTTCAAGGATTGGAACACCCTCATATTCTCCCTGGTTTCCGACCGCCATCATCGAGCTCCGAGACAGACTGCTATAAAGCTGTTGCATCTGGTTTCCGACCGCCATCATCGAGCTCCGAGACAGACTGCTATAAAGCTGTTGCATCTGATTTAGCTCGTTTGGCATCTGGGGAAGAAGAGTTACCTTCACTTGATTTGATTGCTTCGCTTTCGTGTGCCTTTTGCTTCCTGCTTGCAGCAGGCGAACCGTCTTCTCGAGCGCCCTCGGCATTCTCCGTGCTCATACCAGCTGCCACACGACCTTGTTCTGAATCTTCGGGTTCGTCATCAGCACGAGGCATGTTTTCTAGGATCGACGAGGAGGTCTTCAGCTTGGTTTCCATCTTTCTTTGCTGCTCGAACATCTCCTGTAGATACTTACCTTGTTCCTCGATCCTTAACTGCAAATTCCTTTGAATCTGTATAAATTTACGGAATTACACTCTTTAGAAAACTCAAAGTCGATCGACATATGCAAAATATAGTTTAAATGAAAGAGACTTTGTTACTGAATGAGAAACTAATAATGTATAATGTCCTTGGTTTGAGACAATTTTAAATTGTAAATTGTAAATTGTAAATTTCTATATACAACAAATTGGACGAAGGAGTTACTAATCTCACGAGACAATTTTCTGACCTTATTATATTTGATTGTTAAGAAAACACGTAGGATATTAAATCCTAAGTAGGTGATTATCATGTTAAGAAGCACGGACACGAACACGAACACGGCAGGACACAGCGATACATCAATTTCTAAAAAACTAGGACACGGACACGTTGAGGATACATTGAAATTAGTATATATATATATAAATTTAACATAAAAATACTAAAAATACTAAAAGTATACCACCAAAAAGCATGAAATATCAAATCAATTAAGATAATCTTAATTCTTAAGTAATTAAGTTCTGAACTAAAAATAAAATAAAAAATAAATAAATAATTCATAGAATAATAATTAACCTCAACCTCTGGCTCAATAACTGAAAATACTCAAACATTGTAACTAATGGTCTTCTTGAGAGTAGTTTAATTTCATCATTCTTTTTTTTTTAATTTAAAAATACCTCTTTTATTGGGTTGGGCCTATCTATGGTATATGGGTTTGTCTCGGTTAAATCTTAAGCTTCAACTTAAAGGAGGTTTCAAAAAAAAAAAAAAAAAAAAAAAAAAAAAAAAACTTAAACTTACTAAGGAAAAAAAGAAAGCTACTTTCTGTAGCTGACTGGCGAGCTGAAAGCGACGGCGATGGCGAAGATGACTGATGCCGGCGGCAATAGGTGCGATGAGGGAGATTGACAGGTGGGTGGGTGGGAGTTTTAGTTTCACGATTCCGTGGAAATCAAGGTTTTCTTTTTGTTTTTTTATAATTTTTTTTTAATTAAACAGAACCCTTTAGGCCGGTAGATTTGGGTGCAAATGTGTCCAAGCGTGTTCGTTTGTTTTTTTGAAAAAAAAAAAGACACGCAAAATTACATGTCCGACATGTATCCGGTGTGTGTCCGGACGTGTCCATGTCCGACATAGATTCTTCGCCATATATGACGCGTCCATGCTTCCTTAGCTATCATGGATTGAACTCATTCCCTCTAAGCCTTTTATTTTTTCAATGGTCCTGAAATGTACTTCATTAAAATATTAAGGAAACTTGAGAAACAGACAAAATGCACACCTCAAGTTGTTCATGGAGCCGCTTCTGAACCTCCATTTGCAGACGCAACGCTTCAGTTATCCCCATACTCCTGAATTTTAGATCAATATATAGATAAAAAAAGTTCAGCACTAAACCCATTCCCCAAAAAGGATATTCACAATTTCAAATTTTCAATTTCCAAAAGCCTGAGATCTGGGTAACTCAAGAAGTGAGGAATGATGTCACTGAAGCTGGTTTCTTTATAAGAAAAAATAACAAATTTGGGTAGCATACAGTATGTAATCATATGACATTATATCATTCACGACGAAAATTTCCAATGCAATCTTGAATAATTAACGAGTTTTTATTACCAAAATTAGTTACGACATCCATGCTAGTTCAAGGAAATCAATTTTAACCTCAAAGTTCTGATTTCACTAGTTTTAGACTAGTTGCTTTTTCTTCTAAATGGTACAGACAGTCATTCTTGTAATTGTTATTCTTAGGGGATGATATGTTAAAAGTTCCTTTCTTTTTATTTTTATGATATTTCAGTTCATTCAAGGTTTCTCAAGTATGCATATTCGTATGCTCCAGGTATCATAAAATTAAAAGAAAAAATAATTAGCAGTAGATGAGGAATGGTGCCTCGCTCAAACGGGTAAACAACTGGTTTTCTGGTCCATGTCTGAGAGGTTCTTAGGTTAAATCTTTATTAGTATCAATGAAATGCATCTCAGCACATTAGTTCAAGAAAGTGAAATTAAGCTAAGCTAATTCAAAAGCACTAACCATATCAGTAAGAGCACATTTGATAACTTTTTTTTAGTTAAACTTGTTTACTTTGTGAAGAAAAAAAAAACTATACCAACCGTACCCTAAATGTTTCAAATTTATGATTTAACTCCTCTCTTCCACTGCCAAATAAATAAATAAGCAAAAATAAAATACATCCACACAGAAAAAATATTAGAAGGGAAAGGATCACTTACGTTTTCAAGTCAAGAGTTTTCATTTCCTCAATAGGATTTATTTTTTTCCCTGAAGAACCTGGACAGAGGAAAAATTAATTCAACCATCTATCAGACTGCATTTTCATCAAAGGCCCTCAGAAGAGAGGATCAAAAGAAATTCAAAAGAGGTGACAAATATTCTTCAATGTAATACAATCCATTATCACTTGATAATTGAGAAGTTGAGAACAATGAACATGCATATTTACAAGTTAAGAAATCAATTCAAAAAAATTGCTAAGAGAGCAAATGAACAGTGAGGCTAGAGCTAAAGATTGATAGTGATTCATGGTCAAGATGGTTTTATGTACAACAGAGATGATGACAGACAACGATGATAAAGAAAGTAATAAAGCAAACAAGAAAGGAGAAGGGAAACAGTCGCCACTACCTTCTGATGACTCTGGTTTATATCTGGCGGTTCTATATTTCTGACATTTGAATGATAATAAATCAATACATTAGAAATAAGCATGCTGACCGAAACTGTATAAGAATGGAAAAAATGCAGAGTACCTGTAGGTGGCTTTTCACATGATAAATGGTGAGGCCTTCAACATTCATGAGCTTTAAGACACCCTTAGGAGTGGCATCTGTCCATTAAACTTTAGCGTCAATTAAAGAGAAGTATTTGCAACTTTTCAAAAACATATTAGAGAAAGTAATATACTTTCGCTGCCACCAAGTTTATTGACAGCTTCTACAAATGCCTCATGAAGCTCTGGTGTCCATCGCATCCGAGGTCGAGTTGTTGATGTTGAGAGTGAATTAGAAACAGAATGAAACTCTGCTGTCAGTACAGAGTCAACTTGACTCGTTTGATTCTGTGGAGCGTGGAAATCAGCAGATGATGATTTTAGCACCTGTAAGATTTGCACAAAAGGGAAACAAATCTCAAAATTCAAAGCTCACAAATATAAATCCGGAGTATAGATGAACTTTGGAGAAAGTCTCTAGATGATTCTATTTCTTTTTTTCTTCAACAAAATAAGGATTTGAAGAAAGAAGATTGCAAACGGTGAACAAGTGGTTGTTGTTAACATCATTAACTAAATGATGATGTAACATGCCTATTAAACTAATATTAGCTGATTTGGTGTAAACAAATAGCGAAAAAAAAAGTAGGAAGTTGGCAAAATAGAGTGACATGGCTGATAAAAACACTTAGGGGGTGTTTAGGGCAACGAGGTGGAGTTCTGAAGTCTGAAATTGTGAAGTCTGTTTTTGGAGTGCAGAGTTGTTAGAGTTGTTAAGTCTGGAGTTAGGAAGTCTGTGTTTGGGGAGCAGAGTTGTGAAGTCTGAGTTTATGTTAGCTGTTTTTTTTTTTTTTAAAAAGAAAATTACACAATTTTTCCAAATTGAATTAATAAAAATATTTTTCCATCCAGGGTGAAATTGAGATTTTAAGTATGTTTTACCATTTTCATTTTAAATCACAATTTTGATTAAAATGGACAAAAAAAAAAAAGTTAAATTCATAACATTCAGACATTGAAGGAAAATAATCGTAGGAAAATTAAACCATACAAAAAAAACCCACTAAAAAAAAATTAAAAACAAATTTATAAATGCTGGACAGATCCTTTTCAAAAACAAATTGACAGACCCATTTTATAATTAAAAAAAATAAAACTTTAAACATAAAATAATAATAAATAAATAATCATAAATCATAAATAATAAATAAAATAAATAAACAATTAAAAAAAATCTCTCTCTCTCGTCCCTCTCCCCCATTTCACGAAAAAAACCCTATCTCTCTCTTTCCTCTGGTTTTCTTCCTACCATCGATCCCTCCCTCTCCCCTTCTCGTCGGTTGCCACCGCCGCCACCTTTGCTTTCTTCTTCATCGTTGACAACCACCACCACCCTTCTCATTTTCTTTTTCCTCACAAACTCTCCCCCCCACCCCTCCCATCTTCCTCTTCCTCAACAAACCCTCCCCCACCCCCATTTTTGTCATCCCCTTTTCTTCTTCTTCGTTGTCGCCGCCCCCGTTTCCGCTGCCTAGAAAACAAAAAAAAAATCCACCCAGTAGAAAACTACAAAAAAGACATCCCCTTCTCTTCTTCAAAACCGAATCTGAAAAAAAAAAAGAAACAAAAACAAAAACAAACAAACAAATAAAAAGAACAAAATCCGCTCCACTCCAAATCTGAAGATGTCAACGGGAGGATGGAAACAAAAAATGAGAGAAACAAAAAGGGAGAGAGATGCATGAAACCAGACAAGAGAGAAACGAGGTGGGAGAGAAGCGTGAAAATGAGGGTTCACTGTTGAAGTCGGGTGTAGGAAATCCAAGTTTTGGAAAATGGCAGTCCAAACGAGGACTTAGGGGTTTAAGAAGTGGGGTTTCGGAAATTAGCGGCACAAACACGCCCTTAGATACACATTGCTTCAAAAAGAGGGCATGTTGAACATGCCACTCTATTTTCTCTAGTTTTCCACTTCCTTTTACCACTTATCTGCAATATCATGTCTAATCAGCCAATATTTGTGCAATAACCATGCAACACAATATTTTAACGAGGACAACATAGAATCATAATTCAAGTTTAGGAATATAATTAAAACCTTTTAAAATTTAAGGACACAACTATCCACGGCCAAGAACTAACATTATATATTATAATTTAACCGACCTTCTAATTTTGTAGGATGTGCATGAGGTTCCATGAATGTAACATATTCTTTAAGCACTCACTCACTGCCATGTAATTGAATTATGAAACTACATATGCACATAATGAGCATGATGGTGGAATTGGAATGACACGTATACGAGTGCGACTGTGGTGGCATTGGCAATGATGCTAGCTAATATTTACACGAAGTATTCAATAGTAGTCAAAACTAACCACATTCTAGAAATCTTCAGTCTCGCATCCATGGCTAAGATCATGAAAGACGAGTTCAAGAAACTTAAAAAATTAGAGAGGAAAACACTGTACTAGGAACCGAAATTTAAACATCTTTAAAACAATTACATATCTTGTACAGAAGGCAAAGCACTCCAAAGGCATCATTCACCAAGGAGATGATCAAGCATTAAAAACAAGTCCTACACACATCACCTCGAAAAGTCCAATCATTCTAGCATCCATAACTACAGTGGCTGTGTACTATAGCTAGAGACCAAGTTTGTCTAATAAACTTCAAGGGCTCGATAGAACTGCACATCAAATGTTCTTCTCATACAGCAGCTCCTAATTCATTTCTTTCGAAGTCATTTATCCTTTTCTTCGTTTAGGCATATCTTCTCCTCTTCCATTATGATCCAAAGAATGACCCAAACCAATTTGGTCACATTTTCATTCATTTAGAATCTGGACTCTTCCAAGTCATTTTGATTTACTTATTGTTCCCTATCTTTCCTTCTTTTTTTTTTAATTCCCTTCCATCCTTCCTTAAGTCTCTATTTCTTCCTTTTCATTTTTTTTTTTTGGGTTAAATTACAAATTTGGTCCCTTATAGTTTGGAGACAGTTAGAGTTCAGTCCCTATGAATTCCGTCTCTATGGTTTGATAAAACCTTATTAAATAGTCCCGATCATTTATTCAATCTGTTAAAATTGTGTCTCTATGATGTCATGTACTCAATCCATTAGTGGCTTCTAACAGTCATGTACTCCATCCGTTAGTGACTTCTAAAGATATAGACTATTTAATGAGATTTTATCAAACCATAGAGATGCAATTCTAAAATCGAACACACTCACAAAGTGAAATACAAGTTGGAAGAGGATCGTTGAGCATAAAAAAGATCTTAATGTTGCATAAAAGAATGAACTAACCTCTGGTTTAGGATCTCCTGCACTAGCATCAGAAAAAATTTCATTCCAATTTGGCTCCAGTGCATCATCAACAGAAATGAACTGATCAGCCCAATCAGGCCAATCATTCCTCTTAGCTTGGTCATCCGGCATTAGGACACCAGCCACGCTTTGCGCTTGACCATTCTGGTCAGGAACATTCTCAGAAAAATCAAGCAAATCCTGAAGTGTATCCGTACTCCAAGATGCATTGTTTTCATTCAAGTTATTAGTCACTATTGTGGATTGCACTTCTGAATGGGAAGAACCATGCGGAGGCAACAACGATTCATCATTAGAAGACCGAGAAATGAACGGAGAAATCTGGGCACTTCTCTCTTGAGACAAAGGTTGCATCAATGGGAAATCGTTTCGAAATCCAGAAGACGATGAAAACAGATGCCCAACAGTGCCACTGTTAGAAACTAATGGAGGGGCCTGCCTGGGGATTGGATGTCTCATGGCTTCACTTTGTGAGGAACCCTGAAAAGAAACAGGCAATTTGGGATACTTGTCTTCAAATGGCTTACGAAGAACTGGATAAGATGATGACATAACTTCGGAAGCGACCCTCTTCCAGTCACTCTGTAGCAGATAAAAACACATCCAAAAAAACACAACACGATTACACAGAATTTCATCACCAAATCACAATACTACAGAAACCATACAATCATTGAAAGCTCGTTCTATATCTCTAGAATTCAAAACGAATAGACAAAGAACATGAAACCGAATCCAATAGAGTCCAAAACTGAGTAAAAAGGGGGGAAACCCGATAGAAAAGCAAAGCAACCAACAAAATTTCAACCCAGAGTTCGAATTAACAAAAGAACAGTCCAAAACCACAAAATCCCAAAAGGGGCAAAACAGAACCACTTACCCCAGAGATCGAACACAGATCAAAGACGAATACAGGAATCGCCAAAAAGCTTTGAAATAGAAACGAAATCCGATGCGAAGGGGCGATGGGGGCAACGCAAAGCAAGTTGCAAAGATGGGTTCCGATGCACTCGATGGCTTTGTCGTTTTGACGTCAACGAAATTACACACACGGACTCTCTCATACAGAAACGTATTGAACTCTCTCTCTCTCTCTCTCTCTCTCACATGATGATGAACAATTCACGAATCCAATTTCGACCCTCTGATCTTTGGTGGGTGTTGATTCAACACCGCTGATTCCGCATGCAATTTCCCGATGCACACGAATGATTGGGCAAAACGAATTTTCGAAAAAGAAGAGAAATTGGCCTATGGCACAGTTGTATTTGGCTGAATTGGATAATGAACGGCCACAAATAAAGAAAAGGGAAAGTGGGTCTCACTCTTTTCTCTCTCTCTCGGAACAAAACTTGTACGAATTTAAAAATCAAATGTCCCAACTCTCCACTAGAGCTTTCAATTTCTTTTTAAACATTGTAATTTGCTAACTTTTCATTTCCTTTGACAATTTTTTTTCCCTGAAAAAATCACTTCCTTTGACCATTTTTTTTTAAATGAAAGCTTCATTAAACACCGAAGAAGTTGTTACAACTACCCTACAAAACGAGGGAGATAAAGTACGAACAGCCAGAGGTCCAAAAAAAACTTGCCCTTCATCCTGCGAGTGAGAAAGCCTCTGATCCCCGAATACAAAATCTCTCTAAGCGAAACGAACTACACAGTGGGCTACTGTGGTTTGCGATCTAGAGCAAAAGATGAAATCAATAATGCCCATTTTCGAACATAGAGAGACGATGGCTTCCATTACATTCTTCACTTCTGTCAGGTCCATTAACTTTCCCAAAATCAAATCGATTACTTCAGCAGCGTCCGACTCGGTGATTCTCCTTGAAGATTCTGAACACACAAGTAAGACCTTCCCAAATAGCCATGGCTTCCATAGATTTCATATTAATCTTCCTTTCCATTTTCTTCAAGCCAAAGCTTATCGGGGATCCGTGCGGAGTCACAAAGCACCGAACCGATACCTCCCACTCCGTCCTTATCGAACCAGGTGGCGTCCATATTCAATTTCCAAGTATTTGGGGGTGGGTTCGCCCACTCTTCATGACTCGGATGGCTCCTAGTATTCTTCGACGACGAGAGTTTGTTTCGCGAGGTAAAACCCTCTAATTGTTCTTTGATAAGCTCTTAGTTTTGGGGAATTGATTGATGAAGATTCTGATATGGATAGAGTTGGCCTGAATTTCTTTTGTTTCTTGTGTTCCAAATACACCACATAACGATCAAAGCCTTGTCTATGTCTCCTCTATGTTCTCTGCAATCCACTGCCAATAGTCCATAGGGTGTCATCTTTACCTGCATAAGTTGAACATGATCAATGACTTGGGAATTAAATTAAGCCAGATTCCTCTAGAGAATTTACATTCCCATATGAGGTGGCTCGTAGTTGTTGAGGATCCCACATTGAAAAGATTAGTGGAGATCTCCCAATTCATAAGATAGATGGGTTACTCCACTCATTGCCAATTGGTTTTGAGATGGAACCCCATGTTATTTGAGATGGTATCAAAGCCTTGTCAAACGACTGTGCTCTAATTGGTATTTTTTTTCGGAATGTCTACTCCAGAAAGTTCCCTTAGCGGCGCCATGGGCAATCCCCTAGTTGCGTCTTCACAACCCTTCTGTCCGGGTAATAAAATCTCAATCGTTAAATTATCTGATGATAATTTTCTTCTCTGGAAGTTTCAGATTCTCACGGCCCTCGAAGGATACGATCTTGAATCTCATCTTCAAGACGATCCTCCTCCCAAATCGCTTAGCGGTTCGACTGGCTCCACCACTGCTACTGAATCCGCGACTTCATCGATTACGCCATCACCTCCCAATCCAACATATCTTATGTGGAAACGTTAAGACAAGGTAATTTCATTTTGGCTTGTGGGTTCCATGTCTGAGGAATTGCTTCAACAAATGATCCACTACACTTCTGCCAAGCAAATTTGGGACTGTCTTCACCAAATCTTCACTACCCAAAATTTAGCCCAGATGATGAAGATTAAAACGAAGCTACAAACGATACAAAAAAGAGGTATGTCTCTTAAGGAGTATTTTTCAAAAATTAAGCAATATGTGGATGCCCTAGCCGTAGTTGGTAAACCTATTGAGGTGGAGGATCACATCTCATTTATCCTCTCTGGTCTTGGCTCTGACTATGAGTCAATGGTGTCGGTAATCTCGGCCAAGGCTGGGCCACAGTCTGTACATGAAGTTATGTCGCTCCTTCTAACACAGGAGAATCACAATGAGAGTAAACTTGCTGCTACTGAGGGCTTTGTCCCTTTGATAGCGAGCATAGCTAGCTATTTTTCCCTAATTAATTAAGCTAGTCTTTTATATTTAATTAGCCAAAATTATGCATTTTTGTGTTCTATTTGTAGGAATCATGTTTCGGAGTTAAATCGAGAAATTGGAGCTAAATATGTGTTCAGGACATGAAAATTGGCTAAAGAACGAAAAAGATTCAAGTTAGAAGAAGTCAAAAGAGAGCCATCTGCAGTCCAGCGTCGGGACGCTGCTCTTGGAGCGTCTCGACGCTGCCTTTCCTTTTCTGAATTAGGCGGCAACAGAGACAGCGTCGAGATGCTGTCTCCTTAGCATCTCAACGCTGATAGCGTCGCGACGCTATGACCATAGCGTCTCGACGCTATCGACAGATTTCCTATTTAATCTTCTTTTCATGCTACGGATTGGGGGAGGCCAAATTGAGAGATTTTAGCCCTAATTTCGACTAGAGATCTTCTGTGGGAGCTGAAGCAAGGACGAGGAGCGGGAATCTCACTTGGAGGCGTGGAGATCGTGACAGGGACATGCCGGTTTCGACGACTTTGAGTGTTTTCTTCACTTTTCCCTTTCTTTAGTTAGATTATATGGCTTTGTCATGCTTATTTGATATTGTAACGTTATGTATGAGTAGCTAAGCTTGTTGCTTAGGGATTGATGTAGTCTTTTTAGTCTAAGGATTGATTTATGGGATGATTTGTTCAATGGTTATTATGTTTGCAATTTTATTTTAATGCTTTCAATTAATTGGCCATTAGTTGAATGATCTAAGTGTTGAGTCTTGCTTGGGAGAGGGGATTTAGCGTTGACTTTATTAAGATTGCATGACTAAAGTTGATATTCTAAGCTCGTGACGAATTTTAGATTAACTTTAGAATTGGTAAAAAAGAACTAATTGCCTTGCATGTTAATGAACTTAGATAGGGATATCAAGTTGGTTAATTTGCATGAGAATCAATTATACTCGGTTGAGGTAGTTGTGATTAAAGGTTCTTAGGCTCATAATTCTATTGTGCATGATAATTCATTCCCTAAAATCAATCCTAGACTAAATTGGCGAAATCAATTCCCTAAGTGTTCTTTCAATTGAATCTCCGTTGTTTATTTACTTTGATCTAGTTTTCTATCACTCACTACTTTCCGTTCCTTAAATAAAATTGACCAAGATTATTCATGATACTTGATTTTGAAGGGGATAAAAGTCCCCACGCAGCGGAAGCGCATCAATTAGACCTTACGCCGTATATTAATTAACATTAAAATACCGTTACGAAAAACTCAAAAGTTGCTGGAAAATTTGTTTAAACATGCTGAAAAATAAATCTAAATTTATTTTCATGTTTTTCTAAAGAAAAGGGGAAGAACCGTTACAAACCTTCGTTGTAGACTTAGACCGTTCTTCGCCAACGACGCTCTAACGAACGAAATTGCAGCAGCCCTCTTGTCTTGTGATCGCTAGAAATTTCTTCTTGAATGACACAATAACCACAGAGGTTACACGGGTATGTCTCTAAGTCTAGGACGCAAAAGACTTGTGGGAGTCTTTCTCTAAGAGGGAGACTAGAGAGAATTCTAGGTCTTGTCTTGAGAGTCTAAGAGCAAGAGCAAAGTGTCTTGGACCAATTAAGTCTAGTGTTCTATTTATAGAAGAGAGGCCATGAATAAAATATTCAATTAAATCAATCTTTTCAAAAATTGATTCAATCTTATTCCTTATTTAATCAATCCATGATCAATCAATTCCATAACTGATTAATCTTTTCCACAAATGACTAATTACTTCCATAAATGATTAGATCATTTCCATAAATGATTAATCACTTCCTTAAGTGATTAATTATTTCCATAATTGATTAATTCCCGGTCAATGAATTCTTTAATTAATTAACCACCAATTAAATATCACATATTTAATTTCCGGCCTTGAATTAATTAATTTTGCCCAAATAGATTTTAGGCCTTAAATTAATTAATTCATTATTTGAACTCTTTCAAACTTCCATAAATTTAATGTGACTCAAATTTATATTTGAATTTCTTCAAATATTAATTTCTCTCATAATAATATATCAACATATATTATATTGTTTCCTTTAGTAAATTGAACATTTTCAATTTACATTTATTACTTAGTTGTCTCAAATTACTTTATGAGCTACCAGTGGGACCTAATGGACCTGCAAATCAGAAGCTGCAACGATGTGAGATTAATTGGTCAAACTCATTAACCACATTAATCAATATTCGTTAACTGTGTGTACATTCCACTATAGACTCACTGTTGCACTCTTCTCACTGCAGACATATTTTCTGTGTCCACGGATCTAGACCAATATCGACTAGTTAGTCCTTCACGAGTGTCCGTAACACCAGCTAGGTCAAATTACCGTTTTACCCTTGGGTTACTTCTATTTCCTTAAGTACCAGTTTTTCTCTAATGAACAACCTGTTTGTGGTCCAACCATCAAACAGAAAACCCTTTCGTGCCATTGAGAGGGTAGGGCACTTTGTTCAAGACTCGGAGTAACCACTTAAGGGAACACTCATCTGCTTCCCTAAAGTCGGGAAGAAGTGAATTCCGTCTTGTATGATTATGTTCCCAGCTCCCCATTCGGTCTTGTCCCCAAATTGGTAGGCTTATTGAGTCGGCGTATTGGCCACTCTCACCCATGCAAATCAAAGGACAATCTCTCATGAGCAGGAGTCCATAATCAACTCAGGATTAAGACTAAGTTGTCTAGGTCGTCCTAGTGAAATAGAAAACCAACTAGTTAACGGTGTTATAACCAGTGGTTACTATTTCGCGGTCCGGTCTTATGCAAACTCATTGCATAGGATACCCCCACTCGCATGTCTCCTACACGAACGCGTTGGATCATAGCGTTTGTATCAAATACAAAGTGGGACGTGTCCATAGTGTCGCCAGGATAAGGCACCCAGTCTTATCCCTATACTATAGACCTTTTAGGCTGTTTCTTGAACAATGATCCCATATGTCGCTACATATAGTTTAAGACTCATATTACAGCCTAGGATGTCTAGTTTATTGGATTAGGGTTATTTTTAGGCAAAGACAAATATAAAATAACTAATAACATTTAATGGAAAAATATATCAATATTATTTCATTAATATCCAGTCAATAGTTACATTCAATATCGACGAGTTTTAGGGCATAAAACCCAACAGATTTAACTTGAAAATCCAATCCAGAGGACGACACTCGATTTTTCGATCACTTTATTATTACTTGACCCGTGCGTTTGTGGTAGGAAAATTCCACATCACCCTTCTGTGAATCTAATCGTTCAATCTAAGTCCATTGATTCTGAATCTTCGAAAACTAACTCTACTCAGTTTTCTCAGAATAATAATGGTGGAAATAGGGGTGGACGAGGAGGCTGTGGTGGTCGAGATTATTCAAATTGTGGCGGTGGTCGATCATCGAACAACCGCAACAAAGTTCAATGTCAACTTTGCACAAAATTTGGCCACACAACAGCTAAATGCTTCTTTCGCTATGCTCCTCAGACTACCTCGATAGCACTAGGTGCGTACTCTTCAAATTATAATCCATTTAACCGGTCTACTTCGTTTCCACAGATGTCTGCGATGGTTGCTAGTCCGGATCTGAACCAGGACACTAATTTGTATCCGGATTCTGGCACCACAAACCACCTCACTCACAATTTCAACAACTTATCTGTTGGGTCTGAATAGGTGGAACAAATCAGATTCATGTAGGAAATGGAGCAGGTCTGCCTATTCTCAACTATGGGTTCTCGTCCTTTTCTTCTCCCATTTGCTCTAATCGTACTTTTTATCTGAATAATCTTCTACATGTTCCCTCTATAACCAAAAACTTAATCTCTGTTAGTCAATTTGCCAAAGATAACGGTGTTTTCTTTGAATTCCATCCTACTCTTTGTTATGTGAAGGACCAAGTTTCTGGACGGGTTTTGCTCCAAGGGACTCTCCATGATGGACTCTATCGGTTCAATCTATCCTCACCCTCATCATCGAAGGAAAAACCAGCTGCTCATGCTCTTGTTTTTTACTCATCTCCTTTAGTTTTAAACATTGTTTCTCAAAATGTTAGTTGTTCTTTGCTTGATATATGACAAAGGAGGCTAGGCCACCCATCTTTATCCACTGTAAAGCATGTGCTTCGGGTGTATAAGCCTAATCTGTCTATAAATAATAGATTTCAATTTTGCAATGCCTGTGCTATGGGAAAACATCATAATCTTCCATTTTCTGATTCTCAAACTGTCTATACAACCCCTCTTCAACTTGTGGTTTCTGATTTATGGGGTCCAGCATACTTAGCTTCTCATAATGGCTACCGTTATTGCATAAGCTTTGTTGATGTGTTTAGTCGATTCACATGGATTTATTTTCTTAAGTCTAAGTCTGATGTTTTCTTTGCTTTCTTGAAATTCAAAAATATGGCTGAAAAGATGTTGGGTGCTTCCATTATTTGTTTTCAATCCGATGGTGGTGGGGAATTCAAATCCTTCGCTTCATATCTTGAGTCTCAAGGCATTACTCATCGAAAATCTTGTCCCTACACATCCACTCAAAATGGCATAGCGGAACGAAAACATAGACATATTGTAGATACAAGATTATCTCTATTATCTCATGCCTCTATGCCTTTAAACTATTGGGATGAAGCCTTTTCTACGGCTGTCTTTCTGATAAATAGATTACCAACAAATGTTCTTAATGGATTGAGTCCCTTGGACAAATTGTTCAACACCAAACCAAACTACTCATTCCTTAAGACCTTTGGGTGTCAATGTTTCCCTTGTATCAGGCCATATCAATCTCATAAACTTGCTTTTCGTTATGATCCTTGCACCTTTTTAGGCTATAGTCCAACTCACAAGGGATACAAATGTCTTTCATCGAGTGGAAAATTATATATATCGCGTCATGTTCTTTTTGATGAACTTATATTTCCCTTTGCAAACAAAAATACCTCACTTCCTCATCCAACCACTTCCAACATACTTATGCCTAGTCCTCCCATAATTACGTCCCCAATAACCTCTAACCCAACACCATCCTCTGATCAACCCATAGTTGAGTCCAACACTCTAGCTCCTAGTGAATCTGTTAGTCCATCCGTGAGCCCAATAGATGGTGGACAATCGCTTGATGCTAGTCATGCTCCTCCTCCAATCATAAGTGCTCCGGTAAGCAATACTCATCAAATGATTACTCGGGGAAAAAGTGGTATCTTCAAACCTAATGCCCTTTTATCTGAAATAACCTATGTTGATTCGGAACCTCCTAATGTTAAGGAGGCTTTAAAATGTGAACATTAGAGAAAAGCAATGCAACTTGAGTATGATGCCCTCATGAAAAATAGCACTTGGGATCTTGTTCCTAATCCTAATAATAAGAAAATAGTTGGTTGCAAATGAGTCTTCAGGATTAAACGAAACTCTGATGGAACTATATCTCGCTACAAAGCTCGGCTTGTAGCTAAGGGATTTCATCAATCTGCTGATCTGGATTACACTAAAACATATAGTCCCGTTGTAAAGCCCATCACTATTCGTGTTTTGCTTACTCTTGCTTAGTCTCATGGTTGGAACATTAGACAAGTCGATGTGAACAATGCGTTTTTACATGGCCATCTAACTGACTCTGTATTCATGGAACAACCTAGTGGTTTTCAAGCTGCAGGTTCTCAACATCTTGTTTGCAAGCTTAAGAAAGCACTTTATGGCTTGAAGCAGGCTCCTCATGCTTGGTATGAACGTTTAAATTATTACTTACATTCTCTTGGTTTTAAAACCTCTAAAGTTGATGCATTACTGATGGTTAAACAAACTTCTTCATTCTGCTGCTATATCCTTATATACGTTGATGACATAATAATATTGTGCAATTCCAATTCTGAAATTAACAAGCTTATTGAGTCTTTGAATGTTCAGTTCTCCATCAAAGATTTGGGGTGGCTAAGCTATTTCTTAGGTATTGAGGTTTCATACACGGCCAATGGAGGTATGTTCCTTTCACAATCTACCTACATTTCTAAAATTCTTGGTAGAACGAAAATGCATGCTGCTAAATCTATTGCCACGCCAATGCTAAGTGGTACCATTCCTTCTGTTTTTCATGGAGAATCCTTCTCATATACTTATCTGTATAGAAGTGTAGTTGGGGCATTACAATACGTTACTTTAACGCGGCCCGAAATATCTTAACTCGGTTAATAAGGCTTGCCAATTTATGCACTCTCCAAAGCTTATTCATTGGCAACTTGTTAAAAGGATTTTAAGGTATTGGAAAGGCACAATTAGTGATGGTATTCTACTTCAAAAGTCTTGTAATCTTTCTCTTGTTGGCTTTGCTGTTGCTGACTAGGCGTCAGACCCAGATGATCGAAAACCTACTACTGGGTATTGTGTTTATTTCGGTGGCAATTTGATATCTTGGGGTTCTAAAAAAGAATCTATTATATCCAGGTCAAGCACTGAGGCCGAGTACCGTGGGCTTGCAACTGTGGCAGCTGAATTGGTTTGGTTAAATTCTCTTTTTCTTGATCTAAATATATCATTATCTAAGCCTCCCATTCTTTGGTGTGACAATTTAGGTGTCGTCCAATTGAGTGCAAATCCTATTTTGCACTCCAAAATGAAGCATGCGGAACTTGACATATACTTTGTTCGTGATCTAGTGCGACACAGGAAAATTCTTATACAACATCTGTAACGACCCAACTTCTTAATAAGTCTTAAAGGAACCGTTACGACAATGCATGCTTTGGAGGCATTTTTAAATGAAAATAATTTGGAACAAACACACTAATTTAAACAAAACTTTAAAGAAAAACTTTTATTCGGGATCCCTTGTTTCAAAGATTTTAAATGAGCTTAGAAAATTTCTAAAACATAAATGTACAAGGCCTCTAAAAATCTTCTTAAAACAATTTACAAAAGTAAAACATGGTTCTTAACGCGAAATAAAATAAATCATGAACTCGAGTCCTCCCATGGCCATCTATCGATTTCTCATCAATCGCCTTTCATCTGCCCTTGTCCTTACCTGAAAAAAATATTTTTGAAAAGAATGAGTATTTTAAATACTCAGTAAGTGACCCTACTATTGAAATTGGGTCACGCTTTAAAAAACATTTTTAAAATCAACAATAAATATAATTTTGGTGGCTTTAAACTTTAATTTTTAAGCTTAGGATATACATCAATTTCATACATATCCTAAACACACCAATTTCATGTGTATTTCTAATGAAAGAGAATACGCATCACTTTCATACATATTCTAGACACATCACTTTCATATGTCTCCTACAGAGACCGTCAATTTCACGAAACCTCGAGGTCGTCAATTTCACAAACCTCGACTTAGGTACATCAATTTCATGTCCCTAAGCCCTGCGTAGGCATCTCTGAACGTACATCAATTTCATGCACGCTAATTTAAACTTATAGATAATTTACACTAATTCCTTTAATGGAATTTCAAGAGACCACCAACTCAACTATTTTAAAAACAATAATAATTTTCATGCTTTCAATAATTTTCATAAACTCATGCATAATGAAAAATATAAGCTTTTTATGCATAATTCTCATGCTTTTAAACAATAATAAAAATTTCAAGAGCAACTCATAAACACGAATATTATAGAAAATCAATTGTTCTAAACACGAGAATTTTAGGAACTCAAATATTCGCACCCAATTAAAGAGTTCAATAGTAAGTTCACTTACCTTGACTTGAATATCGCCAAATCAATCATCTTCAAACTTCTTGATTCAAGAACTTTGGCAAGCCAAAGACAGAATCGCTCACAAACGCTAAAATTCTTAGACCCACTACTCCAACTTGTCGATTACGAATGAAGAGCTTGCTGAAAGAAGACGATAAATAGTGGGTATTCGACTAAAAGTTGAAATCAATCAAAACGACCTTCAATCCAACTTACCCAAGGTTAATCTCGCTCAGAAACGCCAGAAAAGAGAGCCTACAGCCGCTGAAAATTGGGCACCTCACTAGAGAAGACAGAGATGTGAAACTAGAAGAAAAATCACCAAGAACACTGCCTCGCCAGAATAAAACACGAAAACGTTGCTGCCACCCCAAACTCGCCGGAAAACGGACGTCACCGCTGAGACCAAAGCCGTCGCCGCCGTTGCTGCTACTCCGCTGCCTGAACCCGAGAGACGCCGCCGCTGAAACCCACGGAGAACTGCCGCCCCTTCCGCCTACACGAGTCGAAACACCACCGAGGGCTCGCCGGACTGTTCTGCTTCGCCGCCGCCGTTACGCGCTGTCGCCGGAAGATGCCGCGCCGCCGCTGCCTATAATCGAAGGAGAAGAATGGTTGCTGATCGGGTACAAGGAAAAAGGAGGAAGAGGGCTGTTGGTGGCTGCACGTGAAGGAGAAGGAGATGGAGGCTGAAAGTTGCTCTCCTTGGGCTGCGTGCGGTTAGAATAAAAAGGGGATAACTTAGGGTTTTACTCCATCTTCTTAATATTTACAAAAACGCCCCCCATTAGTCCTTTTCTTTTAAGGAAACTCAAAGATTAAACTCTCTCTTTTTTTTTCTTCCAATGGTTTCCAAATCTTAAATCTTGAGAATTTCCCTTCAAACTCCAAATTAATTCCAACTTAGGGATTTTAAAAATTAATCCCAATTTATGGGCGTTACAACATCTTCCCGCCACTGAACAGATTGTAGACTTTTTCACTAAACTGCTATCTTCTACTATGTTTACAAAGTTGAAATTCAAGCTCAATGTTCATGAACCAACTACCATTGGCTTGCGCCGGGGGGGGGGGGTGTTAAGCTAGCACATTAGGCCCAATTATTTTTCTATTCTTTCACTCAATATTTGTATCTTTAGGCCCATATTATAAGCCCAATTATTCCATTCCTGTAGATTGTTTTCATTGTGTTTTAGGGTTTAAGAACATTCTAGAGAAGAGGAAAATCAGAGCATTTTTTGTAGGAGTTTTTCTCCCCAGGCCTTTATATATGGTTGTGATTATCATCAATTTCATATATAAAAACATAGGGTTTTCTCTTGCAATTTTATCTTCTTCTTCTTGCTATTTCTGAGTTTTATTTGATCATGGTTGAAGCTTGAGATGGTATCAGAGCCCATTAAACCCAAACGGGTATTCGGTCCAATAAAAAAAAAATTAGAATCCGATCCAAGAATAGTGAACCCAAAGAGGCACCATCATGAGGGGGCATGTTGAGGATCCCACATTGAAAAGATTAGTGGAGACCTCCCAATTCATAAGATAGATGGGCTACTCCACCCCTTGCCAATTGGTTTTGAGATGGAACCTCATGTTATTTGATAGTAGTCTTTTCTTTTTTTTCACACAAAGAACAGTTAGAGTTAAGATCAATCTCTTTCTTTTTTATGTTTCCTTTATTGGGGATTATTGTCGTTGAGGATCTTCCACCCACACGTCTTTGCTTTAGAGATAGCTTTAGTCTTCCATAAGGATTTCTACCGTGAGTTCTTCTTTGACAATTACTTCCGAAAGCTTTGTGATTTTAATTCCCATTTTCATTAAATAAATAAATAAAATTTCCATGTCTTATATGCATGCATCTGCATGTGCACTCTAAAAGTATAGGTGTAGTGGTATTATTTCCTTGGTGATTAAAGATTTAGGTCCACTTTATTGTTTTTTTTTTTTAATTTTATTTACAGTAAGTGTCTTGGTCAGTTTACATGCACCTCATGTAACAACCCGTATTTTGCAATACGGTCAATCTTACAAATAATGCGGAAGCGATTTATCAAAACTGAAAAACACATCTTATTAATCCAAAAAGATAAGACTTACAACCAAAGCCAAGTTCATCATTAAGAAAAAAAAACATACAGAACTAAACAAATGACAAGTTCTCATCGGTCATGCCAGAACGCTAGCATAATCGTTGTCAGAACTATCCCTTGCTCTATCATCTGAAAACATTTAAAAAAATGAGTGCAAAAATACTCAATAAGCAACTTCCACATCGAGTTCACGATTCATTTTTCGTTCAAAACAAAACATAAAATGTCATGTAATAAAACATTTAAATGTTCGAAACAAAATCATTCTTTCAGTCAAACAATACTTTTAGAACATATTGGGAAAGATTCATCAATGGAGTAGCCCAGAACAAAAGTGGTTACCAGTTGTTAACACCAGAACATTCATACATAATTGTCCGTTAAAACCGACCAGAACATTTCAAATCAAATACTTAAGTGTGAGTCCATGTGAGTGAAACACACATGAATCAAACCACATAAGTGTCTTCTCACAAATAAGTTATAGTCAGAACATTTCATACAAATACTTAAGAGTGAGGTCATGTGAGTGAAACACACACATGAATCTACATTCCAAAGGAACGTCAAACCACATAAGTGCCTTCCCACAAATAAGTTTCATTCAGAACATATAATCGTCAATTCCAATATGGCTACTACAAAGCATACAATCCCCAAAACAAAATTTGGCATACTCAAATAGCACTATTCAATTCAATTCAAAACACTTTTCAAAACATTCAAAACAGTAAACATGTTTCAATTTAACAAAACAATTGAAACAGAAACAATCTCAATCAAATCAATTTCAATTTAAAACAAACAATTTTCACCAAAATTTCTATTTTGGAAGGGATGTGGAAATTACTTACATCAAACAAAACCTACAATTCTTAACCCGAATGCAATTCAAATTTTGATTCCAATTTCAACAGTAATTCAAATTCCAGTCCTGATTTCAATTCCTTGAATAATTGCCAATTTCCTAAATGCTTAAACATATCCAATACTTTACTCCTTAGAAACCAAAAGTTCATCTTAAAGGTCTAATGACTCATCCAAATGACAATCAATTTTAACTACCAATTTTTCCCACTTAAAACAATTTTTTTTCATAAAAAGTTAGGAAAATAAGCTTTTTGGGCTGCAAAAACAACATAGGGAAAATTCACTTTAAAATCCAAGTTTAACAAACCAAAAATCATCTAAACAAATACCTTTTTAGTACCAATCAAACTACCAAACAAGATTTCAATATTTCAACCTTTAAAGCCATCAAAACTATCATAAAATACAAACAAATAACCCAAAAAAATTTCTGAAATAAAAATAAAGATTTTCAGAGCTTTCAATACCAAAACAAATCATTATTGCTATTTTTATACCAAAAACCAGATCTGACAAACACTATAAAACTGCTGTAAGAAAAGTAAAGTCATTTGCTTTTCATGAAGAAATCAAAACCATAAATCATACTTCAAAGTAGCAAACATATGACAAACTTTTTATACAAAAAGAATCCAATTTAAATATAAAAACAGTAACAAAATCAAAGAAATTCAAGGTTGGAAAATTCTGAAAAAAATTCCTTTTCATCGAATCTTTAATTTTCAAACAAAAACTCTGAGAGGAAAAACTTTGATAAAAATTTAGGCCAAAACAAAAACCTAAAACTTTTTAGGGCAAAAGGTTTGAAAACCAATTTCATCCCAGATAGGTCAAATAAAAATTCAGACTAAAAACTTTTTCAATAACATAATTCAATTAATCAAAAAGAACAGAAAAGAAAATGAAGAACAGAAGGGAAGAAAACTTGTTTTTTCTCTAGGAAGGAAAGTGCACAATGTGTTCACTTTTCTCCCTTTTTGATTCAAAGCCTAAGAAGAATTAGGGCTAAAGAAAATATCTTTTAAAAGAACCCTAATTAAAACCCTAAAAGATTACTTCTTTTTTAGAAGGAGAAGGATAAATCAAATTTATCTCCTAATTCAAAAAATAATAAATTCAAATTCCAAAAAGATTTTTTTAATCAATTAAATAAATTAAATAAAATTTATACATTTTTTATCGGGTTGTTACACCTCAACTACTCTTATAGAACTACTACTCAATTCTACTACATTTGGTTGTCAAGGTAACTTATAGATATTAAATTTTAAGTAAGTGGCCACTATAACTTGAATTCATTATCTCTAAACTTTAAAAAGAACCCTAATTAAAACCCTAATTAAAACCCTAAAAAATTCAGGTTGATTTCTTAAGCATTGAATTGTTTTCAATTAAGTCATTGTTATTACAAGACTAAAAATTCACTAATGTAATGTTAGAAAACATTTTAAGGTTAACTTACAAGTGTAGCCATTAAATCCTTAAGGTTGTGTCTAAATTGATCTCTAAATTTTAAAAGTGTTTAATAGATTTAAGTTTAAGGACATATTAGACACGACCGTTAAATTTAAAAAATCTAACAGATATAGAATTGAAAGTTTAGAAACTTATTAGACATTTTTTAAAATTTTAAGGACTTAGTAAATGCACAATCTATCCGAGACTAAACTAAATTTATTCTACATTTTTTTTTAGCTGAACATACCTTTTGTTTTAATTTAATAAAATAAACATATCACTTACCCTCAAAATCAAATTCTTATACCTAATAACTTGACTCAAAGTTGTAATTTTCCTTAGAAAGTTGTGCATTAGAAATTTAGAATGTTCTTTTACTACGTACAAAGATTTGGGCTTTCAACTTCAAGAGAAGAGTATATGACAATTACTTCTCTAAGATAGAGTCGCCTTGACTAGAAATCTAGAATATTGGTATAATAACACTCAACATAATATCATAAAAGTTATCATTTTTTCTTTTTGAAAATATAAAAGTTATCGATTTTTAATTCATATATAGTCAATCATTTTAATATTCAGTGACCGCAGACATATGACACAAGGGGGTGTTTGGGGCAAGGGTTTGGGTTTTGGAAGTGGGGAGTTGTGAAATAGGGTGATTTGTGAAATTTGTGGAGTTGTGAAGTCTATGTTTGGGGTGCCGATTTATGAAGTCTATGTTTGGGGTGCTGAGTTCTGAAGTCTGAGTTAGGAAGTCTGTGTTTGGGGAGCTGAGTTCTGAAGTCTAAGTTTCTAATTATTATTTTTTATTTTTTATTTTTAATTTTATACAATTTTTTTTTTCAAATTTAATGAATCAAAATGTTCTTTCCATTAATTGTAAAATTGAGATTTTAAGTCACAATTTTGATTAAAAATCCAAAAAAAAAAAAATCATAACATTTGACGCCATAAGTGAGAGTCTTCAAGATTGAAATTCTTGTTGTATTTAAAGGAAAAAAATCTTGTTATATTAGAAAAAAAATCGAAATTAACCTAAAATTGGTTACATTCTTTTTTCATTAAAAAAAAAAAAAAAAAACTAAGCCAAACTTTGAAAAAAATGACTTTTTTTTTTTCCAAATGAACCATCTCTTTGAAAATTAATAACACTCATTTTAGTTTTTAATTATCTTTAACTTAGAAAATTAGATTTCTTCTAAATTGATTAAATTTATTTTTTTTCTTTTAATTAATTATTATATAGATTCTAAAAAAGTGATTAAAGTCCAATGTTTAAAAATTGGTATACAATCACACATGTTTCCCCCTCTTTCTTTCTCCATTTATTACTCCACTTCTTTCCCTTCATTTTATTTATGTTTTCTTTAAATTTAATATATATATATATATATAAACTTAAACTCAATCCGTTGGGATTTTTCCCCATCTCTCTCAACTTCTTTCTTTCTCTTCCCCTCTCTCTTCCGATTTCTTTCTCTCTCTTCCCCCTTTCTCTCATTCAATTTCTTTATCTCTCTTCCCTTTCTCTCTCTCAATTTCTTTCTTTCCTTCTCTTTCTCTCTCTCTCGATTTTTATCTTCCTCCCCCCTCCCTCGATTTCTTTCCTTCTATTTCCCTCTCTCAATTTCGTTCTCTTTCCCCCCATTTTTTGCCTCCTAGAACACACAAAGAAAAAAAAACACCCAACAAAAAACTAGAAAACCCATCCCCTTCTTCAAAATCGAATATGGAGAAAAAAAAACATAGAAACAAAGAGGGAAAAAAATGAAGACGAAACAGAGGGATGGAAAAAAAAAAACAGAGAGCGTGAAAGGGGATGGTAAAACAGAGAAGAAGAGAGACGAAACAGAGAGAGTTAGAGATGAAAGTGGGAGAGAGTGAACAGAAAGGGAGAGAGACGAAATAGAGAAGAGAGAGGCGAAATGGAGAGGGTAATCTGACAACATGGAGTGAGAAAGGGGGAGTGATTTGTGAAGTGGGGGTTTGGGAAACACGTTTTTTCCTTAAAACGGGGGCCCAAACACCAACTTTCAGTTTTTTTAAACCTGGGTTTCAAAAATAGGAGGCCCAAACAGGGCCTAAAGGTTTTTTTTTTTTTTTTTTTTTTTTGTGAAAAACTTATGACATAAAGGTGAAAGACTCGATTGATATTTTAGAAAATAAAAAATCAAACTAAATTGGAAAAAGAATACTCAAACATTTAGGGTGTGTTTGCTTTAACTTTTCAAATGTTTAATTTTGAAAAAAAATATCATTTTGAAAAAATTTTTTGGTGTTTGACAACCACTACAAATGACTTATTAGAAAATGAGATTAAGAAATAAGCTATTTTGAGAGAAACACTTGAAACCAACTTCTTTAAAAAAATATTTTAAGTATACAATAGCTTGTGTATAAAAACACTTATGAGGAAATGTGTAACCAAACATATTAGTGTTTAAACTCTAAACATTTTTTATACAAAATGTTTGTTTAAAAATGCATTTTTGAAAAACATTTAAATTAAAATGTATTCCAAACGGACCCTTATAAACTAAAATACACTTTTAGAACTCCAAAGGCAAAAAAAAATCTTTTCTTTTTCTTAATATATATCCATTATTTTCTTTCTTTCAAGGAAGAAGTGCTCCAGTTGATGTGAGAGTGATCGATGATAATATTGAATAGACATTGAGAAGTTTTGGTATATATATATATCAGACCTACTAAACATGTCATTATCAATTAATAGTAATTATAATTATTTATTCATTTTTAAGACTTAAGAGTTTTTACTAAATGACATAGAAAATAATGTATCTTTAAATATGCAATCAATTTTATATTTTCACCCGTGTTGAGGGAGAAATTTTGGCCAATCACAAATTGTCACGTCATTATTTAAAATTAATAACGAAATTACAAATAATTAAAGTTTGGACCAATTATAAATGGACATGTGTCCCAAATTTAATTTGAACACAAAGTTGGTGATGGGACCTAATTGCCCATGTTTATTTGTCCTTAATCTTTTTAGTTTTACGATAATTATTTCGTTTAAAGTTATGTTTTGTAGCGGTTTGGTATCAAGCGCTTCAAGGTAGCTCATTTTCAAAATTGGTGTTAATTCGAGGGAATCAGCGCGGTTTCAATCCATCTTGAAGTCCATGGGGGTGTCGAAACGGTGAAAAGACCTAAGTGAAGCACTCAGGACTCAAAAACGACACCAAACGGATCAAGTTTTGAAGTAGCCAAACCAGGAAGACCCGAGAGATGACGTTGAGGCGCCATCCTCAGGCATCTCAACACTTCGAAAGCGGACGACAAAGAAATTCACCTTCGGCGTCTCGACGTTAGTCCGATTATTTAAGGTCATGGCCTGCGATTAGGGCAGCAACTTGGAGGGTCCTTAACAGATTTTTGGAGGGAGAGGAGTTTCAGCAGCCGTTTCCTCTCAGTTTTACTTGATTTTATTCATTCTTCCTTTATATTCTATAGTTTCTAAGTAGATTAGGTTGGTTTTTCGAGCCTTGGGCTTAGATTAGACTTGTCCATTGTCGTCTAAGCACCGTTCATTGTAGTTGGAACCTCGAGATTGTAAGTACATTTGTATTTTTATGAGATTTATGAGCATTCTGAACTGATTTGCTGTTTATCTTGAGGTTCTTGAACTTTATGCATGATTTATGTGTTGTTTGTGGCTTTAGATTCCTGTTTTTATAATTAGCATGCGCAGTAGGTTAGAGTGACGCCCTAACTCGTAGCTCGTATGTTAATAACTTGTTAAAAAACTAATCGCCAAGTAACTAATGGAGGGTTAGTTCAATAGTTAGCATTAGATTGATTCGTGAGCACGCGTCCCAAGAGCAAACACTGACTTTGTTGCTGACATGATAGATCTAGGGTCTAAGTCGATGCTTGTGATTAATTAGATGTCCCTCTAGTTTAATTGTGAGTGTTCTAGTCTAGAGCAACAATTAATTGATTTATTAGTTGTGGCCAGGTTAATTTATTGATTAATTGCATGTTAGCTCAGTGGGTCTGATGGGTTAGCGCTCTAGGGGTATCTAGTTCTTAATGCAGTTGCTTGATTGATTGGCTTGGACGGGTTCATGGGGTTAATTAATTAGTAGCTAGTAATTGAGTCAATGGACGTTGGGATCAAGTCAATTGATTTAGAGTACCTATAGACAACATGCATATAAATCATTATCTTCTAATCAATGAGTAAAAAGTAAATGTACTAATCTCGAGTGTCTTTAGCTTCAACGGGCAGCAAGGTGAGATTGACCAACCTCTCCATTTACTTTCCCATCATTTAATTTTCTGTCATTTTACTTTCTTATGATCTGACTTTCTGTCAGTTTACTTTCTTATATTCGAACTTCGCCCACAATTTTCACCATCCATCTCAAACCCCCCTTTTCTCTGCCACCAAACACAAAAGAGGTTAGAAGTAAACCAACTGTTCCCTGTGATCGACCCCGACCACTACTACTGCAAGTAGTTTACTGATCGGTGATTATAAATTTTTTTTGACACCTGGGAGCCTCAACAACTCCTGCCACGCCAATTGGCCAATTATAAATTTTTAGAGCCAAATGTCCATTTGATCAGTTAATTAAAAATAAATTATTTTGATCAAATTAATTAATTTGATCAATTAATTAAAAATAATAATAATTAATTGGATCAAATTTGGTCTTTTAAATATTTGGGTCATGTGGTTTTTGGGTCAAATATAAATCGAACTCAAAACAAAATAGTTGGGCTCAAGCCCAATTTGAGCCCAAGCCCGCAGAGGCCTTTGGAAAACTCTATAAATAGGAGGCTTTGGCTCATTTGAGGGGGGCAGCAGAAAGAAAGGAATGAGAGAATTTTGGAAGCTCTGATCCTCCTACAGAACTTGAAGATTGAAGCTCCAATCCTCCTGCAAGAACTCTGAAGATTGAAGTCCATATCCTACTACAAGACTCTAAAGATCAAAGCTTCTGCAAGATTTAGAAGATTGAAAAACCCCAAGACTTCTTGAAGACTTAAGACCCTTCAAGACCAAAAGACTTCAACAATCCTTGAAGACCAAAGACTCTTCAAGACTTCAAGACCCCAAGACTTCTTGAAGACTGAAGACCTTTCAAGACTAGAAGACTTCAACAATCATTGAAGACAAAAAAAAAACTCTTCAAGACTTCAAGACTTCTTGAAGACTGAAGAACCTTCAAGACTAAAAGACTTCAACAATCCTTGAAGACCAAAGACTCTTCAAGACTCCAAGACTCTAAGACTTCAAAACCCAAAGATTCCAAAAGCTCCAAGAATCAATTGAAGCTTCAGACTCGAGAACAAGCACTCCAGCCCTTGAGTGAAACACAATCACACACACAAGAGAGAGAATAAGAGGATTAAAATTAGAGATTGTACGCCCACACACATATTACATCAATACAAATATATATATTTATTCCTCGTGTCTCCATCTTCGAAGTTAATTACGTGTGAACAACCAGAACTCCAAAAAAAAAAACACACATTTTCTTTGGCATATTATAAATGAGGTATGTTGTTTACGGCGTGTAAGATTTATTTTTAAAGAAAAGAATGAAGGGAAAAAATCAATTTTTACCTTTAAACTTGTGAAGTGATCTCAATTTTTATCCTATTCTTTCAATTTCATCAAATTACATCTCAAATCTCAAACTTAAATAAGTGTTGCAATCTAAACCTTAAACTTTAAAAAATATTGTAATTTTAACCCTATAACAAGTTTTTGTTCAAAAAAATCATTAAAAAAAGTATTCCCAAATACATTCAATAAATTATCAAACATATTTATGGTATAAAATTGATAAGATTTCAAAGAAAAAATAATATTAGACCTATTTATTTCTGTTGAAATTTGTGAATTTTGACCAAAGATTTCAATTAATAATATGTGCATAGATCAAACTTAATTATGTACCAAATTGATTTTTATTGAAAATAACAAGTTTATGGATATTTTTATTTTTATTTATTTTGTTAAAATTAGTGGGTAAATTTGTGAGAATTGAATAAAGGGTAAGATTGCAACACTTGTCTAAGTTCATGGTCCAATGTAATGGAATTGGAAGTTCAAGGTGAAAGTTGAACAACTTGACAAGTTTAGAGGTAAAAATTGGTTTTTTCCCCAAACTAAATTACGATTCATTAACTTTCAATTTTGAGTGTACTAAGTCCTTATAGTTAATATTATTACTTAAATATTCAGAGAATTGTATTAGGTAGTGTTCACACGTAATTTCAAAGATGAGACACGTGAAATAAATATATATTTGTATTGATGTAATATGCGTGTGAGTATACAATCCGTAATGTTCATTCTCTGATTCTCTCTCTTGTGTGTGAATGTGTTTCACTCGAGGGCTAGAACATTCATTTGATCTTGAGTCTGAAGCTTCAATCGATTCTTTGGAGTCTTGAAGAGTCTTCGATCTTCAATGAGTGTTCAGGTTATGAAAAGTCTTTGGTCTTCAAGGAGTGTTGAAGTCTTGAAGAGTGTTTGGTCTTCAAGAAGTGTTGATGTCCTAAAGAGTCTTTGATCTTCAAGGAGTGTTGAAGTCTTGAAGAGTGTTTAATCTTCAAGAAGTGTTCAACACTTAGGAACTTATGAATTTCAAGGAGTCTTCAGTCTTCAGTTTTTGTGGAGTCTCTCTGAATTCTCTAGTTTTAGTTGAGAGATTCAAAATTTTGAACCTCTTGTCTTTGTGAGAGTGTAGAATTTCTGAAACCCTTGAAATAGAGGAGAACCACTCTATTTATAGAGTTCTCCATAGATGGGCCCTGGTGACTTTTTGGGCCTGACAATTTGGACTTGGGTTTTATTGGTCATGGGTTCAACTATTTGGTCTTGGATTCGATTTATATTTGACCAAAAACCATATGACCCAAATGTTAAAAGACCAAATTTGATCAAAATAATTTATTTTAAATTAATTGATCAAATGGACATTTGACTCTAAAAAAATTGTAATGGGTCAACTTTATCTTCAAATTAAATTTGGGACACATGTCAATTTTGTTGGGTTTTATGTCCTAAAACTCATAGATAGTGAATGTTAACGAATTATATACTTGTATCAATAAAATGCAATAGAGGTTTAAGCAATAAAGTGTTATTGTCATATTAAGTCTAATACTGCACAATATGACCTAAATCCAATAAACTAAGATCCAAGGTTGGGTACCTTATCATGGTAACACTATGAGATACGACCCGCTTTTTATTTGATATAAACGTATTGATCCAAGGTGTCCATGTAGGAGACATGCGAGCAGGGGTATCCTATGCAATGAGTTTGCATAAGACCGGACCACGAAATAGTAAACCACTAGATGTAACACTGTTAACTAGTTAGGTTATTATTTCAATAGGATGACCTAGGTAACTTAGTCTTAATCCTGAGTGTGTCATGAACTCCTTCTCACGAGGGATTATCCTTTGATTAGTACGGGTGAGAGTGGCCTGCACGCCGACTCAATAAGCCTACCTTCTTGGAGACGAGACCGAGTGGGGCCTGGGGACATGACTGTTGGGTTTTATGTCCTAAAACTTGTAGATAGTAAATGAAACAAATTAATCGATCTCAATAAAGCGTTATTTGAGTGATTCAGTAATTTGGTTATTTAATAATCGAGTTTGCATTAATAAACCCTCAATCTAATAAACTAAGATCCACAGTTGTTTAAAGGAAACTTGGACTAGTATGTGGGGACATACGGGGATCGGTGTCTAAGTAACAATCTAAATGGTCTATAGTATAGGGATAAGGCTGGGTACCTTATCCTGGTGACACTATGTGATACGACCCACTTTGTATTCGATACAGATGAATTAATCCAAAGCATCCATGTAGAAAACATGCGAGTATCTTATGCAATGGGTTTGCAAAAGATCGGACCGCAAAATAGTAACCACTAGATGTAACGTCGTTGACTAGTTTAGGTTTCTATTTCAATAGAATGACCTAGGTAACTCAATCTCAATCTTGAGTCTGTTATGAACCTCTTTCAGAAGGGATTGTCCTTAGATTTGTATGAGTGAGAGTGTCTTGTTCGCCGACTCAATAATCCTACCATTTCAGGGGCAAAACCGAGTGGGGGCTGGGAACATAACAGTACAAGATGGAATTCACTTCTTCCCCTAATGAGGTAAGTAGATGTGTGTTCCCTTAAGGGCTGATTTCGGGGCTTGAACAAAAGCGTGTTGTCCTCTCCTGGCCCAAGAGGAATTTTTGTTTAGTGGTTGGACTCTAAACAAGTTGTTAATTAGAGGGATCAATGGTACTTAAGGATCCAGAGGTAAACCAAGGGTCAAACGGTAATTTGACCCAGCTGGCGTTACGAACACTCGTGAAACATTGACTTACTGTATTGGTCGATATCCGTGGACACAAAAATATTCTATAGTGAGAAGAGTGCAGCTGTGGGGTCTTTAGTGGAGTGACCCACAGTTGACGAATGTTGATTAACTTGGTTAATGAGTTTAGCCAGTTAATCTCGTATCGTTGGAGCTTCGGATCTGTAGGTCTATTAGGTGAAGGGATAAAGCCCTAGCGCAGCGGAAACGATCTTAAAACCACATTGTATTTTCTTAAGATTAAAATATCGATACAATTTGCAAACAAATTTTACAGCAATTTAAACAACTTTAAACATGCTGGAAAACGTATAAAACATGTTGAAATATGATTAAAAACATCTAGAAATAATCTAGATTAGGACCCTAATGATCCTAGATCAAGAAATACCTGCCTTAGATGTGATTCTTGATCTTTTCGCTAAATTCCTTTTGAATTGAGATAAAATCCAGCAGCCTTAGAACCATTTCTTCGCTGCAAATCTCCCACGAACACCACCAATAGAGAAACACTGGTATTCTCACAAGGATTATGCAAGATGTAGTTTGTGGAAACTAGGAATTTCTAAGGGAATTCTAGAGAGTTGAATAGCTCTCTGTCAATCTAGGATGGAGAATAGAGAGAGAATTAGAGAGTTGAGAGAGAGTTTCACGATTGAGAGAATAGGGCTTCAACCTCTTTTCAAAAATAACGGAATAACTCCCTATAAAGTCTCTCATCCCATCGTGAAGCAGGGTAGTGGAGAATAAATCTCCATCAGTTAAATTAACTCATGGTTGATTTATTATTTAATTAATAAATAAATGGATTATTAACTAAATACATTAAATTAAATCAATATTTAATTTAATAATAATTATATAAAACAATTTTACATAATTATACCACATAACCTAAAGTTTTAACGTAATTCAATTAAATTAAATTTAAATTAAAACAACATATTAATTAATTTATCAATTAATTAACATTATAATTAAATATCATATATTTAACTATTTCTCTCTCATATCAACTATAGAATTAATGTACGTCAAATGTGCATTAATTTTAACCTATAGTTTTAATATGAATCCAATTCATATTTTAACCGAATAATTGAACCCCTTCAAATATTCAATCTTCCCTTAGAAATTTTCCTCAACGCCCTTAGTGAGCTACCAGTGGGACCTAAGGGAGCTACAGATCAGAAGCTCTAACGATATGAGATTAATCGGTTAAACTCATTAACCAAGTTAATCAATATTCGTTAACTGTGGTTCACTCCACTATAGAACCACAACTGCACTCTTCTCACTGCAGATATATTTCTGTGTCCATGGATATCGACCATCAATAGCAAGTCAGCCCTTCACGTGTGTTCGTACCCCAGCTAGGTCAAATTACCATTTTACCCCTAGGCTACCTCTTCATTCTTAAGTACCAGTGCTCCTCTAATGAATAACCTGTTTGAGGTCCAACCAACAAACAGAAGTCTCTCTCGTGCCATAGAGAGGGCAGGGCCCATTGTTTAAGACCCGGAGACACCACTTAAGGGAACACACCTCTACTTACCCTAAAGTTGGGAAGGAGTGAATTCCATCTTGTAAGACTATGTTCCCAGCTCCCCACTCGGTCTTGTCCCCAAAATGGTAGGCTTATTGAGTCGGCTAATAGGCCACTCTCACCCGTACAAATCAAAGGACAATCCCTCATGGACAGGAGTCCATAATCCGCTCAGGATTAAGGCCAAGTTTCCAAGGTCATCCTAGTGAAATAGAAACGGAGCTAACTAACGGTGTTACAGTTAGTGGTTAATTATTTCGCGGTCTAGTCTTTGTGCAAACTCATTGCACAGGATAGCCCCACTCGCATGTCAACCACATGAACGCGTTGGATCATTACGTTTGTATCAATTTACAAAGCGGGTCGTATCCATAGTGTCACCAGGATAAGGTACCCAGCCTTATCCCTATACTACAGACCCTTTAGGCTAAAACTTGAACATTGATCCCCGTATGTCTCTACATACTAGTTCAAGCCTCATTCTATTAGGCTTGGATGTTCAGTTTATTGGATTAGGGTGGATAAGACAAGATATAATACAAACATTAAATAATACATCACTTTTATTAATGTTCGGTCAAATGTACATTTACTATCTATGAGTTTTAGGGCATAAAACCCAACAAACTCCCACTTGAACTAAAACTCAAGTTAAAGGAAAAATATATACAATATAATCCAATGTTGGAAATGGTACATGTATGTTGTACATTACATGAAAAGTAAATATACAAAATACAATAAACTAGGCCATCCTTACACCCATTACACATCTCCCACTTGCCCTAGATTACGCTATATACATATCTCGTAGACCTAGACTTTCTAGATGACCCTTGGACACTTTAGCCGAGAGGGCCTTCATAAACGGATCAATAATGTTGTGCTCTGAAGCGATCTTGGTCACGACCACATCTCCTCTTTGCACAATCTCTCGAATCAGAAGATACTTCCTCTCAATGTGTTTACCTCGTTTGTGGCTGCAAGGTTCCTTTGAATTGGCTACTGCCCCACTGTTGTCACAATATAAGGTAATGGGCAAGTTCATATTTGGAACAACTTCCAAATCTCTCAAGAACTTCCTTAGCCAAACAGCTTCCTTAGCTGCTTCACAAGCAGCTACATACTCAGCCTCCATGGTGGAGTCTGCTATGCATCCTTGCTTTATACTTCTCCAAACTACAGCTCCCCCGTTAAGGGTGATAGCGAGCAGAGCTAGCTAGTTTTCCCTAATCTATTTAGCTAGTCTTTTATGATTTATTGGCAATATTTTATGCATTTTCATGTGATATTTGCAGAAAATTAATATTGGAGCCAATTGGATGTTCGGGGGCGAAAAGAGATCAAGGAATGAAAACAAAATCAAAGAAGGAAAAGTCAAAGTAGGGTCAACCGCAGGCTAGCATCTCGACACTAGCTCTTGAGCGTCTCGACGCTATGTAATTTCCATTCCAGAAACGCGCGTTTTAAAGGCAGCGTCGAGACTCTTGACAGCGTCTCGACGCTACGACGAAAAAATCAGAATATATATTAGTTGCGGCTAGGTTTTTCAGGGGATCTTTTTGGGAGGTCTTGGAGTCGTAAACAGGACAGAAACAGAGGCTTTTGGGGCTGAAGCAAAGGGAGCAAGTTGGAAATCAACCCATTGTTCGTGGGGATCGTGACGGGGACGCTCGGTCTCGGCCTACATTGAGTTTACTTCTTCTTTCCCTCAACTTAGTTAGTGTTTATGGATGTTTTAGACTATTGTTATATCGTAACTTGTTGTATGAGTAGCTAGGCGTTAATTCTTAGGGATTGATGTAGCCGTTGGGCATGTTATGGATTGATTTACGGTTTTTATGCTATTGATGTCATTTATGCAATATTTTGTGTCCTTAATGCTTTCAATTTACCGGCGATAAATTGATTGATGTTTATGCTTGAATCTAACTCGGGAGAGAGGATTTAAACTAGAAATCAATATGCATAACTAGAATTTAGCTAAAAATCGAGAGATTAAGGTTAATTCTAGAAATCGTTAAAAAGGTTACCCTTATTGCCTTGTATGTTTATTGGATTTAGATAGGGATATCAAGTTCAATCGCATATGGGAGAATCATGTATGCTCGGGAGAGATATGTGTGATTTTAGTTTACCAAGATTTATGAGTCATAGCATGTGTTAATCCGTTTATTAATCCATAATTCCAATTGGTGAAATCAAATCCCTAA
Organism: Luffa acutangula; assembly: GCA_036850905.1. Taxonomy (NCBI): domain Eukaryota; kingdom Viridiplantae; phylum Streptophyta; class Magnoliopsida; order Cucurbitales; family Cucurbitaceae; genus Luffa; species Luffa acutangula. Next base: position 23,414,405 of record CM072089.1, on the reverse strand, counting down.
GACCTTTACTTCCCATTAGATTGTCATTTTTTGCATTAGTTTTGTGTTTGATTTAATTAAATTCTCACTCAATTTGGTTCCCTAAATAAAATTTATCAAAAGTATTTCCGGTAATTAAAATTGGCTAGACACCAATCTAGAGGACGACATTCGAATTTTGCATTCACTATATTATAACTTGACTCGTACACTTGCGGTTAGCAATTTGCGCATCAAAGGGTAAAAACTGACCCTGACGTGAATTTCCTAGAATCCTTGTCAGACTGAAAGTCAGAGTCGGTGTATCCAGTGAGAACTAACTCTTTAGTCCCAAACACCAGCATGTAGTCCCTCGTTCTCCTAAGATACTTGAGGATTCCTGTAACGGCGGTCCAGTGGTCTAACCCTGGATTTGACTGATATCTGCTGACAATCCCCGCTGCATAACAAATGTCAGGCCTCGTGCAGAGCATAGCATACATTAAGCTACCTACTGCAGAGGCGTAGGGAATCTGTCTCATATCCTCAACATCTTGAGGTGTCTTAGGAGACTATTCCTTAGACAGGTGAACCCCATGCCTGAAAGGCAATAAGCCTTTCTTTGAGTTCTACATCGAATATCGGGCCAACATCTTGTCGATATACGTTGTTTGAGACAGAGCTAGTTTTGTTCTTTCTATCCCGAATAATCTGGATGCCAAGAACATATTGGGCCTCACCCAAATCTTTCATTTGGAATTGGGCTGCTAGCCATTCTTTTACGTCAGATAGATACCTGTTGGGCTCCTAGAGTGAGTAAAAATATGATATAAAATACTCTAGAATTCCTGTGCAAGTATACACAGTCTGTAGCAAGTAATATTATCAATCCGAGCCCTGAATGAGTTTCCACTCTACCTATTTTTGTGTAACTTTTTAATGGTTTCAAGAATAATAAAATGATTGGGTTTATCGAAATTATGCTGAAGCAAAATAAATGACAGAACAATAAGTAAACAAATAGATAGACAGATTAAAGGCAGGCACTGGTTAGGCTTTAGTGATTGTTCTAAGATATGCTCTAGCAATATTATTGATCATGCATTTCTCGCAGTATTATTAGCGGATTCCTCCCGGAACTCCGGATCTTTTGGGATATGTTTCAAACCCAATGAAGAGCGACCGATCAAGCACTAGGCAACTGGCTATCCCTAGCTCAGTCACTGGCGTTCACCAATACACAATGATCGTAGTGTGGATAATTGCCACACACTCTCTAAATCATCCCTGAAACTAGAGAGAGCTATTCACACCGGCTGGCCAGGCGAGCATAAAATAAGAATAAGCACAACAATTAACCGAAATGCGATAGTCAATTTATTACTAGAGATGAAGCACAGTAATCACATTATTCCTAACCAACACCCTAAGCTACTTAGTTCATAATAGGCATAGGAATACGAATTACAAACTGAGTATGCATGTCCATAACCACAAGTTAATAAAGAAAATAAACTCCCTAATCAGCTTGCGGTAGATGGTGTTCTTGATGATCTTCAATCTCTCTAAAATATTCGGCTTCCAAGGGAAAACATGGAATGAATTTGACTTTGACGGCTACTTCCTTTTATAGAAGGACAGGAGACTTGAATTAGGTCGACTTGGACACGTGTAGGGCTCTCCTTGCTCCTTTATCCCGAAAATAACTCAACAGAAGTCGGTTCATGAAGTTGGCTAACGAGCTGTGATGTGGCAGTTTCTGCTCCCAGTTTTGTTGCAGCATAGAATTTGCTCCCTCCAGTCGCTCAACAGCATAATCTGCACAAAATAATTTCCAATGCTTCCATTCTTCCAAATGGGTTAAAACATGTAATATCTATCCAAAATCAACCCTAATAAGCATAGAGGACACACAAATCCCTATATAATTGAGGCCTAAATAACTACCTTTTGGGCAGTTATCAATACCCTACATCATTCCCAATGAGTAGGATGTCGTTAACATAAAGTACAAGGAAAGCTACTTTATTCTTGTTGATTTTCTTGTAGACATAAGGTTCATCAACATTTTGGTCAAAGCCAAAAGATTTGATCGCTGTATCAAATCTAATATTCCAAGATCTGGAGGCCTGTTTCAACCCATAAATGGATCGATCCAGTTTAAAAATACTCTCGTCAAGATTTCCATTCAGAAAAGCAGTCTTGACATCCATTTGCCATATTTCATAGTTATAAAACGTGGCAATGGATAAGATAATTCTTATGGACTTAAGCATAGCAACTGGAGAAAAGGTTTCTTCATAGTCTACCCCTTCTCTTTGGGTATAACCCTTTGCTACAAGTCTTTCTTTAAAAGTCTGTACTTTCCCAGTAGCATCTTTTTTCCTCTTATAGATTCATTTACACCCAATGAGTTTGACCCCTTCAGGTGGATCTACAAGTTCCCAAACTTGATTGAAGTAGATAGACTCCATCTCAAGGTCCATGGCTTTGGCCCACTCGTCTTTATCTACGTCATTTATTGCCTGACGATAAGACAATGGATCTTCTACGCAGTCATCAAGTATGACTACTTGTGTTTCCATTAAACCCAAGTAGCGGTCGGGTTGTATTACAACCCTCCCACTGCGTCGAAGCTCTACCACTACGTGAGGAGAACTAGATTGACGAGAAGAACTGGATTCTCCAACAACTCTTGTTGAAGGACCATGTTCATCAACAACTCTTGTTGATCCTTCTGTAAATTCTCCTCATACTAACTTACTTCGTGGTTTATAATCTCAAATGTGGTCTTCCTCCCAGAAAGTTGCATTTTTCGATACAAATACTTTATTGTCTTGAGGGTTGTAAAAAAGACCACCTCTCGTTTCTTTCGGGTATCCAACAAATTGGCATATTCTAGTACGTGGTTCCAATTTCATAGGATTTGTCACTAACACATGTGCAGGACAACCCCAGATACGGAAGTAACGCAAACTAGGTTTATGCCCCCTCCATAACTCAAAAGGAGTTTCAGAAACACTTTTTGAGGGAACGTTGTTAAGAATATGTACTGCAGTCTCTACTGCATACCCCCAAAACGAGTGAGGCAATTGAGCGTAGCTCATCATAGATCGAACCATGTCTAACAAGGTTCTATTTCTCCTTTCTGATACACCATTCTGTTGAGGTGTACCAGGTGTTGAAAGTTGGGATTGGATTCCATGTTCTATCATATAGTCCTGAAAACTTTGATCCAAATACTCTCCACCTCGATCTGATCGAAGTGTTTTAATCATTTTACCTAACAGGTTTTCTACCTTAGTCTTAAACTCTTTGAACTTTTCAAGAGCCTCAAACTTATGGCCCATTAGGTATAAGTAACCGTATCGAGAATAACCATCTATAAAAGAGATGAAATATTCATAACCACCTCGAGCCTTTACATTCATTGGACCACAAAGATCCGAATGTATCAGTTCAAGTGGTTCTTTGGCCCTATAACCTTTTCCAGTAAAAGGCATTTTGGTCATTTTACCCTCGAGACACGATTCACAGGGTGGTAAAGATGTATCTTCTAAATCAGTTAGAAATTCATTTTTGACCAAACGATCGATCCGATCAATGTTAATATGATCGAGACGAAGGTGCCAAAGATACGTATTGTTACTTAAAGGAGAAATCTTTTCCCATTTGTTTTGCGTTTCAGCCGTTTTAAACATTTCATGACTTAAAATAGCCTTAGTGTCGGTTGGTCTTAACACAAATAAATTATTTTCACGCTTAGCTGAACAAATATAAATTCCATTCTGAGAAATTAAAGCTTCATTAAGCAAGAATGAAATTGAATAATCTTGTTCAAGTAAAGTGGAAATAGAAATAAGGTTCCTTTTAATTCTAGGAACCAAAAACAAGTTCTCTAAAATTAAAAACTTATTTCTAAAAAATAATTTTGTTGTTCCCACTGCACGAGCTGAAAGGACCTCTCCTGTTCCAACCTTGAGAGTCATTTCGCCATCAGCCAGCTGCTGGAAATCATTTCCCTGAAAAGAAGAGCAAACATGATTAGTGGCTCCCGAATCCAGTATCCAGGCAAACTCATCATGTTCTACGAGAAAAATCTCTAAAACCAGTAAATCGAATTTACCTTCTTTTTCTCTCTTCTTCTCAGCGAGGTAACGGGGACAGTTGCGCTTCCAATGACCATCTGCATTGCAATGGAAGCATCTGCCTTTGTCGGCCACGACCTTGGCCTTGCCCTTACCTTGCACAGCTTGCGCATGAGCCTTCCCCTTGTCTCCCTTCCTCTTCTGGATTTGCTTCGATGAAGAAGCCTGAGGTACAGATTTAGTCTCTGAGGATGAACCCTTCAAGAACTTCTTTTTGGAATGGGCCACATTGGCCTCTCCTTTCACCACATTTTTGCCTTTGCTTTTCAGCATGGACTCATAAATCTGTAACTCCGAGAGGAGGGTAGTCAGGTTGAACTGAATTTTGTTCATACTCGCATTCGTCCTAAATGTCATATAGCTTGTAGGAAGCGAGTGAAGGATGAACGCAACCTGACTGCGCTCGCAGACTACCCCGCCATTTGCCTCAGAAATGTTGAACTGGTTAATCATGTGTAGGACATGTTCCCGGACAGACTGACCCTCTTGCATCTTGGCGTTGAAGACGTTCTTCAAGGCATCGTGGTGGAGCTGATAGGACGAGAGTTGATAGCGAGCAGAAATGTCGCTATTTTAGTCTCAATTTATTAAGCTTTTTGGTGCTTTAATCGTGTTTTTAATGAATATATTTAATGAAATTTGATATTTGGTCTTTAGGAGCAAAGATGGTGATTTTGGGAGAAAAAGTGCCAAAATTGAAGTAATTATAGCCCAAATCAAAGCTTGAAGCAATTGGAGGCCCAAAGAAGACAACCATGAAGAAATGACCAAAAGAAATAAAGAAGAAGGCCCAAAAATCAGCCCAAAAGGAAGCTGAAAAATCTGGAAATTTGGGGCAGCGTCGAGACGTTAAGTAAGGTAGCGTCGCGACGCTACCCTTTCGTGTTGCCCAAGTCGCGTGCGAAGCAGCGTCGCGACGCTGAGCAAGGTAGCGTCGCGACGCTACCCCTATTCCAGGCCTATAAAAAGGCACCCTTGGGTGCCTCATTATTCATCATTCAAATCATTCTTCAATCCTTTCTTTCCTTCCTTTGGCTCCTTTGGAGCCTCTCTCAAGGCTTTCTAGCCTTTTTGAGAAAATTCTTTCATGGGAAATATTTTGGGGAATTTTGGGGAGCATCTAAAAGGCTCAAGGAGAAGTCAGCGGGGCTCCAAGCGTCAGCGAGGGGTTTTTCGACGGTCAATTCCTTTCCTTTTATGCTCTTTATTATGCTTTCCCTTGTAATTATTGTGGATATTTTGGCCATGTGTAGCTAAAACCCCAAATTGGGGTCTTGAAATGAAATGATAGTTCAAATATTGTTATAATTTCTTGTCTCTTGCCCATGTCCTAATTATTTGTATGGATGTGCTTAATGCTTTACTCAATCTGGCCAGTTGTGTAATGATTCGATTCTTAATGGAAACTCGACGGAGAGAAATTAGGATAGATCATAATCCATGCAACTAGTTTAATTGCCCGTTGTGACACCGGGATTAGTTGATTAAACTTAGATTCCTAAAATGAATCAGAGCGTAATAATTAATGATTTTTAATAGCGCTAAGGACACTTAGGTTGTTAAAATGAATTAATTACAATTAGGGGAAACCGACAGGAGAACCTATGTGATTAACGGAGATTCTAGGATTATAATTAGTTAGGCAACGAGATAGGATAATTATAACAACTATTTAGCTAATCATCGATTTTCAAGACCCCTCTTCCCATTTAAAGAAAACTCTTTCTCCACATTTTATTTTCGATTGATCAATTTATTTTTGTTAATTGTCTTAAATTTAAATCCTTTTGATTGCATGAAGTGGTCCCTGAATATTATTTCGCCTAAGTATTTTTAGTGCTCAAGAGATTTTAATTATTTGCTTAAGTTTTGCTTCGCCTCCCTGTGGATTCGATACTCGGTATTACTACCGTTTTATATTACTTGTCACGACCCGTGCGCTTGCGGATAATCGTACATACCAACAGGAGTCCAAACATCTCCTGCAGGGAATTCATAATCTCCTTGGTAGTTTCCACGTTCTCGTAACGCTTGACCAAGACTTCAGATAAGCCGACCAATATATAGACTTTGACCTTTTCATTGGGCTTCGTCCAACGTTCGTGGACATCTTTTACTGCCTGAGCGACAGTGCGAGGGGGAACGGGAGGAAATTCCTCCGTTAAGCCGAACCTAAGATCCTCTACCACGAGTATGGTATTTAGATTCGATTTCCAAGTTGAGAAATTATCGCCCGTTAATCGTTCGTTTTTAAGCAAGGAGATTATAGAGGAAGACATTGCTGAAAAACAAACAATTGACCGTATTAGTTATCTTTGCCTTAACCCATCACACAAGCAATACAAACAATTCCATACATCCAATCAATTTTGCAAACAAACAATCTCACGTTGTGACCTAGGGGTGGAGACCGAAGGATACGTTGACATGCGTCCCGCTCCCACTTACTATAGTTACTTTCCCCATTCACCTTGGTATTGACCCATGCAAACACTTTCCGAAGGGAGGCCTAGCTAAAATGACACGAAGCCGAGCATGGATCTCACGGTGTGAACTACACAGGGACATAGGAGCAAAACTCAATTTAAATTAAGTTTTGTAATTTTCCTCACACTAAAGTAACCTATCAGGTATTTTAGGGTTTGATTAGACCTAGATAAATCCGGCTAAGTCATTTATCTAAGTCTAGTCCTATTATAACTATTATAATAAGACCTAATGTCTAGGTGAATTAAACCAATTTAATATACCTAGTGACATTATTCTTATATTAACCAGTGATTAATTCAACTTCGGTGTTCTAGATCAGTTCCCAGGTAGGAGGTGTTCCGTATACCGTCAACTTAAATACCTCCAATCCTTAGAAAAATGATCATAGGTCTAATTAATTTTAGCTCATTAAAATTAATTCATTTTAACCTAAGATCCTATGCTTGCATACATATCTTGATTATAGATTGACGATTTCTAATCATAAATTTTAAACTATTTCAAAATTTTAATGATTAGCCCTATAATCATGCATACTATAGTTTAAATCGATTAACAATCATATTCAAATTAATCAAATTTAAACTATACAACTTTGAATTGCATGAAAAATTAATATAACTTTTATATTAACCTATGGATGTTTCATGCTCAATGCCACTTGATTTCCATTTTTAATAAATTAACAATTAATTATAGGCAAAAATGGTAAATCATAGTAGCATGCTGCAAACAATTCATTTTTAAATATAACTCTTATATTAAAACTATGTAATTGCATGCATCATCCTATCTCATTTTCATGATTATTATATAACTCATATATATATAAATCAATCATGAAAAAACCATGCATTATCCCATACATCATAATCATATTATAACATACATAATGCATGAGCATGCTTTATTACCTAAGGTGGGATTAAAATTTAAATGACATCCACAAAGCATTTAAATAGCGAATAAACCGGTTTAATTGGCCCATAGGATAATTAAAGCAAAAATTACTCTAATTAAAGTTTTAAAACTATCCTATTACATAATGTACAGCTCCATAACTGGTCTAGAATCCACGAACCGACCCGAACCGCTTCGAATCGGCCTTGAAAATCCCGAACCACCCAAGAAACGGGTTGAACCGGACCAAACCGGTCCCAGCTCAAGGAACAGCATCCCGACGCTGGCGCGATTTCAACCGTTCGCTGGGTGAAATCGCGACAGCGTCGGGACGCAATAGGCCAAGCGTCCCGACGCTGTTACGTCTGGAGCTCGATTCTAGGCAAAAAACTGCGGCTGAACTCTTCAAATTGGCCTCGATTTATACCGTGTTCTTCACCGATCTTCAACCTATTCTAGACCCGGACTGTACAGACTCACTTTATAGAATTTTGCCCAAAAACGCAGGGGCCTTACACGATCAAATCAATAAAAATTACTGTAAATCTATGGCCAAATTAAACCAAACAGTTTATCGCAAACCAATACATACATTATGCAATTAATCCCACCACACAGCAAATTGCAAAGTTTAATCAATAAGAAAAGATACAGAGATGGCTCTGATACCAATTGAAGAGATAAAGCCCTAGCGCAGCGGAAACGATCTTAAAACCACACTGTATTTTCTTAAGATTAAAATACTGATACAATTTGCAAACAAATTTTACAGCAATTTAAACAACTTTAAACATGCTGGAAAACGTATAAAACATGCTGAAATATAATTAAAAACATCTAGAACTAATCTAGATTAGGACCCTAATGATCCTAGATCAAGAAATACCTACCTTAGATGTGATTCTTGATCTTTTCGCCTAATTCCCTTTGAATTGAGATAAAACCCAACAGCCTTAGAACCCTTTCTTCGCTGCAAATCTTCCACGAACACCACCAATAGAGAAACACCGGTATTCTCATAAGGATTATGCAAGAGGTAGTTTGTGGGAACAAGGAATTTCAAAGGGAATTCTAGAGAGTTGAATAGTTCTCTGTCAATCTAGGATGGAGAATACAGAGAGAACTAGAGAGTTGAGAGAGAGTTTCACGATTGAGAGAATAGGGTTTCAACCTCTTTTCAAAAATAACGGAACAACTCCCTATAAAGTCTCTCATCCCATCGTGAAGCAAGGTAGTGGAGAATAAATCTCCATCAGTTAAATTAACTGATGGTTGATTTATTATATAATTAATAAATAAATAGATTATTAACTAAATACATTAAATTAAATCAATATTTAATTTAATGATAATTATATAAAACAATTTTACATAAGTATACCACATAACCTAAAGTTTTAACATAATTCAATTAAATCAAATTTAATCAAATTTAAATTAAAACAACATATTAATTAATTGATCAATTAATTAATATTATAATTAAATATCATATATTTAACTATTTCTCTCTCATATCAACTATAGAATTAATGTACATCAAATGTGCATTAATTTTAACCTATAGTTTTAATATGAATCCAATTCATATTTTAACCAAATAATCGAACCCCTTCGAATATTCAATCTACCCTTAGAAATTTTCCTCAACGCCTTTAGCGAGCTACCGGTGGGACCTAATGGACCTACAGATCAAAAACTCCAACGATATGAGATTAATCGGTTAAACTCATTAACCAAGTTAATCAATATTCGTTAACTGTGGTTCACTCCACAATAGAACCATAGCTGCACTCTTCTCACTGCAAATATATTTTTGTGTCCATGGATATCGACCATCAACAGCAAGTCAGCCCTTCACGTGTGTTCGTACCCCTGCTAGGTCAAATTACTGTTTTACCCCTGGGCTACCTCTTCATCCTTAAGTACTAGTGCTCCTCTAATGAACAACCTGTTTGAGGTCTAGCCAACAAACAGAAGTCCCTCTCGGGCTATAGAGAGGGTAGGGCCCATTGTTCAAGACCCGGAGACACCACTTAAGGGAACACACCTCTACTTACCCTAAAGTTGGGAAGGAGTGAATTCCATCTTGTAAGACTATGTTCCCAGCTCCCCACTCGGTCTTGTCCCCAAAATGGTAGGCTTATTGAGTCGGCGAATAGGCCACTCTCACCCGTACAAATCAAAGGACAATCCCTCATGGACAGGAGTCCATAATCCACTCAGGATTAAGGCAAGGTTGCCTAGGTCATCCTAGTGAAATAGAAATGAGCTAACTAACGGTGTTACAGTTTGTGGTTAACTATTTCGCAGTCCGATCTTTGTGCAAACTCATTGCACAGGATACCCCCACTCGCATGTCAACCACATGAACGTGTTGGATCATTACGTTTGTATCAATATACAAAGCGGGTCGTACCATAGTGTCACCAGGATAAGGTACCCAGCCTTATCCCTATACTACAGACCCTTTAGGCTAAAACTTGAACATTGATCCCCGTATGTCTCTACATACTAGTTCAAGCCTCATTCTATTAGGCTTGGATGTTTAGTTTATTGGATTAGGGTTGATAAGACAAGATATAATACATCACTTTTATTAATGTTCGGCCAAATGTACATTTACTATCTACGAGTTTTAGGGCATAAAACCCAACATTAGGTCCACCTGCTAGCTTGTAACGGGTACTGAGATTATTTAGTCTTGCATATTAAGGGATTTAATATAATGTATGGAGATACCTTATAGTATAAGTTTAATTAGAGAATTAAACTATATAATAAAATTAAATTTGGATGTGATTCAAAATTAATTAATGAAAGAATATGAGTTTAATTAAATATGTGATATTTAATTAATTCATGAATGAATTAATTTTAATTGAATTTGGTTAAATGTGATTTAATCAAATTAATACCATAGTTTATGTACATTTGACGCGCATTAAAACTATAGGTTAAATGAGAGAGATAAACTTGAATATGATTCAATTGTAATATTGATGAAGCATTTGCTATTTAATTAATATGAGAACCAATTAATTGAGAATTAATTGAATGACCAATTTAATTCAATTAAATATGATTTAAATTTAATTATATACTTTATATTATAATTGATTTAATTAATATTGATGTAATTAAATTAATTATAATTAATTAATTGTTATTTAATTGATTGACGGCTAGGATCTTGTTGATTACGATCAATGATGGAGATCATGTAAGGAAATAACTCCCTCTCCACTTATCGTTGTTGGGTTTTATGCCCTAAAATTCGTAGATAGTGAATGTAACTGTTGACCGAATATTAATGAAATAATATTGATATATTTTTCCATTAAATGTTATAAGTTATTTTATATTTGTCTTTGCCTAAAATAACCCTAATCCAATAATCTAGACATCCTCGACTGTAATATGAGTCTTGAACTATATGTGGCGACATATGGGGATCACTGTTCAAGAAACAGCCTAAAGGGTCTATAGTATAGGGATAAGACTGGGTGCCTTGTCCTGGTGACACTATGGATATGACCCACTTTGTATTTGATACAAACGCTATGATCCAACACATTCGTTTAGGAGACATGCGACTGGGGGTATCCTATGCAATGAGTTTGCATAAGACCAGACCGCAAAATAATAGCCACTGGTTATAACACCGTTAACTAGTTGGTTTTCTATTTCACTAGGACGACCTAGACAACTTAGTCTTAATCTTGAGTTGATTATGGACTCCTGCTCATGAGGGATTGTCCTTTGATTTTTATGGGTGAGAGTGACCAATACGCCGATTCAATAAGCCTACCATTTTGGGGACAAGATCGAATGGGGAGCTGGGAACATAATCGTACAAGATGGAATTCACTTTTTCCCGACTTTAGGGAAGCAGATGAGTGTTCCCTTAAGTCGTGACTCCGAGTCTTGAACAAAGGGTCCTACCCTCTCAATGGCACGAGAGGGTTTTCTGTTTGATGGTTGGACCACAAACAGGTTGTTCATTAGAGGAGAACTGGTACTTAAGGAAATAGAAGTAACCCAGGGGTAAAACGGTAATTTGACCCAACTGATGTTACGGACATTCGTGAAGGACTAACTAGTCGATAATGATCTATATATGTGGACATAGAAAATATGAATTAATTAATTTTAAGGCCTAAAATCCATTTGGGCAAATTAATTAATTCAAGGTCGGAAATTAAATATGTGATAATTAATTGGTGGTTAATTAATTAAAGAATTAATTAATCGGGAATTAATCAATTATGGAAATAATTAATCACTTATATAAGTGACTAATCATTTATGGAAATGATCTAATCACTTATGGAAGTAATTAGTCATTTGTGGAAAAGATTAATCAATTATGGAATTGATTAATCTTGGATTGATTAAATAAAGAATAAGATTGAATCAATTTTGGAAAAGATTGATTTAATTGAATATTTTATTCATGGCCACTCTTCTATAAATAGAACACTAGACCTAATTAGTTTAGTAGCCCTCTTGCTCTTAGACTCACAAGACAAGACCCTAGAATTCTTTCTAGCCTCCCTCTTAGAGAAAGACTCCCACAAGTCTTTTGCCTCCTAGACTTAGAGACATACCGGTGTAACCTCTGTGGTTATTGTGTCTTTCAAAAAGAAATTTCCAGCGAATAAACTACAAGAAGGTTGCTGCGTTTTTGTTCCTGGAAGCGTCGTTGGCGAAGAACGGTCAAGTCTACAACGAAGGTTTGTAACGGTTTTTTCTCGTTTCTTTAGAAAAGCATGAAAATAAATTTATATTTAATTTTCAAGCATGTTTATAGCAATTTCCAACAACTTTAAAGCAAGTTTAAATTTTATTTTGCCTTTTCCTAACGGTATTTTAATGTTAATTAATATACGACATAAGGTCCAATCGATGCGCTTCCGCTGCGTAGGGGCTTTCATCCCCTTCAATCGTAAAGTTGGGAGGGAGTTCCCTAACTTATCTCATTCAGTTCCTCATGAAACATAACGACACAGAGAAAATTCTCTCTGCTCTCTCATCTCTCTCTCAAACAAAAATACAGTAGCCCTTTTGTTGTAGTTTTTCCCTTCCAAGACGTATTTTTGGTTCCCACAAGTCAAGATCTCAGAAATCCAAGAGGATAGTGGGTGATCCGTGGTGGTGGTGTTCATTGGGATAACATAGTTCGAGATTAGGAGCACAGTGCAGCTTTCAGTCTTTAAATCATGTAAGTACTCCAAATCTAAATTGTTTAGATTATTTTTCCTGTATGCTTAATCTAGCACATAGAAATAGTTTATGTTTTGCCAACATATTGGTTTTTCTTAATTGAAATTCAATTCGAGTATGGTCTTGATTGTTTCCGCTGCCAAAGGGATTTCAACCCTTCAATGACAACACAAGATGAAATTCACTCCTTCCCACTTCTAGGAGAAGTAGATGAGTGTTCCCTTTGTTGGGTTTTATGCCCTAAAACTCGTAGATAGTGAATGTAAACAAATTGTATACTTGTTTCAATAAAGTGTTATTGAATTTCTACAATAAAGTGTTATTGTTAAAAATTACACAATTTAACCCAAATCCAATAAACTAAGATCCAAGGTTATTTGTATGTAACTTAAACTAGTATGTGGAGACATACGGGGATCGATGTTCAAGTAACAACCTAAAGGGCTATAGTGCAGGGATTAAAGCCTCGTGTAGCGGAAGAGTTACAAAAACCATACTGAATTTTTATTCCAATTTGAAATACCGTTACGGATTGCAAAAGATCTACAACAATATAATCACATTAAACTTGCTGAAATAAGATTATAAAACATGCATAAACTGAAAAAAAATAATCCTAGATCTAATCTAGATACAAGCCCTATTAAGCGAGGGATCAAGAAACGCTTACTTTACCGAAAGATCTTGATCGTTTCGCCTTTTTCTCCAACGAAAATACAGAAAACAGCATCTTGTTCCTTCTTTTCCTTGTTGGAAAATTCCCACGAACACCACCAAATTAGACTACACCGGTATTCTCTTGGGGCAAATGATGAAGGTGCTTGTGGGAGCAAAATTTCTAAGGTTTGGAGAATTTTGTTCTATGTCTTTCTTGAGAGAAAAAATGCAGAACGCTAGGAGAGTGAGAGAGAGAGATTCACGTGTAGGAGGCTAGGGTATTCTGAATCAAAAATACGAGGGAGTTATCTAACGGATGGACAAACTCCCTTCCTAAAAACCCTCTTGTTCACGCATCATACTAGGTTAGTGGGGAAGATTTTTTCTTATCAGTTATACTGATAAGTTAATTAATCATTAATAATAAAATTAATAATCAATTAACCAAAATAACAATTAATTTAACTAATACTTATATAAATCATATTTATACAAATATTACCACTTAACCTATAGTTTTAATACAATTCAACTAAATCAAATTTAATTAAATTAATTAAAACAAATCATTAATTAATTCACCAATTAATTAATATTATAATTAAATATCTCATATTTAATTATATATCTCTCTTAAATAAACTATAATATTAATGTACATCTAATGAACATTAACTATAACTTATAGTTTTAATATGAATTAAATTCACATTTTAACTTAATATTCGAACCCTTTCGAATATTGAATTTGTAAGGGATTACGAGACACGACACATATCTCCACAATGGTATGATATTGTCCACTTTGGGCATAAGCCCTCATGGTTTTGCTTTTGGTTCACTCCAAAAGGCCTCATACCAATGGAGATACTTGTCCTTCCTTATAAACCCATGATCATCCCTTTATCTAGCCAATGTGGGACTTTGGTCGCACTCCCAACAATCCTCCCCTCGAACAAAGTACCACCGAGCCTCCCCTCAACTAGTCATCTATCCGTCCAACTCTCTAGGCTTCACTGCTTTACCGAGAGTTTGCTCTTATCCAGGACGACTCCTCTTCTCCGGAGTATACCCGCTTGCCCAACAGAGCCCAACCATGGATCTCCACCATGACTACTAAGGCTCACAACTTCTTTGTTCGAACACCCGAGGATTCTACCCGACATGGCTACTCCCGGGGCATGGCTCTGATATCACTTGTAAGGGATTACGAGACACGACACATATCTCCACAATGGTATGATATTGTCCACTTTAGGCATAAGCCCTCATGGTTTTGCTTTTGGTTCACTCCAAAAGGCCTCATACCAATGGAGATACTTGTCCTCCCTTATAAACCCATGATCATCCCCTTATCTAGCCAATGTGGGACTTTGGTCGCACTCCCAACAATCCCCTTTGTTTTCAGCAGCAGTTTTTCACCGATTTCAACCTCGATTCGAGCACCGATCAACAAATTGATCCTAAAACTCTAGACACGGACTTACAAGACTCGATTTACATTAATTTTGCCCCAAAAACATGGGCCCTTACATGATCAAATCATTAAAAAAATGTAAATCTAATGCCAAAAAAATACCAAAACAGTCTTTAAAGCAAACCACATTCATAATGCAAATCGATCCCACCAAAAACCACAACGCAAATTCTAAAATCGAAATTAAAATCACGAAATGGCTAGGGTTTCTTAGGTCCATTCCCAACTTTGACTTTCCCTACGGTAGCATTGTTGGGGCCGACCTCTGGAATCTGAAAATGGAGGGTCACACTTACGGGAAATTATTAAGGTGTTAATGATTTCTTGACAAAAAAAAAAAAAGAACGGTAGCTAAGAACTATTGGAATATGAGTTATTCTGGTAATAGGGATTGGCTGAGATTGTCTCAATTCAGAGGAGGAGTGGCTTGTTGGGTTTTATGTCCTAAAACTCGTAGTTTGTAAAATACGTTGAACATTTTCTATTAGTAATAAAGATGTTATTCATGAACTGCTGGTTATTTAACCCGAATCCAATAAACAAACATCCATGGCTATAAAATGAATACTCGAGCTATATGTAGAAACATAAGAGTGGATCAAGTTCGAATATATAGCCAAAAATAGTTTATAGTATATGGATAGGGTTGGGTACCTTATCCTGGGGACACTATGGATGCGGCTCGCTTTGTATTTGTTACAAATGATGTGATTCTAAATCGTTCATGTGGAGACATGTGAGTGGGGGCATCCTATGCAAAGAGTTTGCATAAAACTAGACCATAGAAATAAGTCGCTCTTACTTTATAAACGCCGTTTTCTGATAAAGAATGACTATTTCGCTAGATGACCTAGGTAACTCGATCTTAATCCTGAGTTATCTATGAACTCCTATTTTCTCGGGATTATCCTTTGATCTGCAAAGGTGAGAGTGGCCTGACTACGCTGACTCAATAAGCCTACCATTTTGGGGATAAGATCGGGTAGATAGCTGGGGACATAGTTTTGCAAGAAGGAATACACTCCTACCCGAATCAAGGATAGTAGAGAGGTTGTTCCCTTAAGTACTGACTCCGAGTCTTAGACAAGGGGCCCCCCCTCTCATTGGCCCGAGAGGGAAATGGTTTTCGTGATTGGATCACAAAAACAATTGTTTATTAGAGGATCAGTGGGACTTAAGGAACAATAAGTGCTATAGGGGTAAAACGGACATTTGACCCAGCTATAGTTACGAACAACCTGTGAAGGATCGACTTACTAATCATGGTTATATCAAGTGGACTTAAATATATCTACAGTGAGGGGAGTGCAGCTATTGGGCTATAGTGGAGTGACCCGGTAGCTAACGAATGTTGGTTAACTAGGTTAAAGAGTTTAACCGGCTAATCTCGGATCGTTGAAGCCCATGATCTGTAGGTCCACTAGGTCCCCTTACTAGCTTATAAGGAATAAACTTTAGAATAGTGAGATGGAAGGATTTGAATTGTTCAAATACGTTTAGGGAATAAACGTAGGTTATATGAGATATAATCGACGTATCGTTTTAATTATGAATTAAATCGAAAATTGAGAGTTGAGAATATTTTAAATATGATTTAAAAATTCAAGAAATCGGTCACGAAAAAAAACGGGATTAGGCATTAAAATATTAATTTAATATTCAAATATTAAATTAATATTTAATTAATATAATTAATTAAATTGTTTAATTAATTATTTTAAAATTAATTTTATTTAAAATTAATTATTTATATTAATATTATTTAAAATTAAATTAAGAAATTAATTATGCCTAATATTAAAAGCTAGTATTCTAGCTTGTGACTAAGGAACCCATGAACTTACACCTCCTTCTTGCCTTTAATTGACTAGCTTGTGATGTCAATTTTTTGGGCATTTTGGCATGCAAAGATGGCTATATAAGTGATGGATTAATCACTTAAATTTGGTGAAAAATAATTATCTTTAAGGCTGTCAATTTCATAGAAGAAGTGAGGTTGTTCTTGAATTCTCAAAACAGAAAACCCACATACTTTTCCTTTCAATTACCATCTCAAATTGATCCCACAATCAATTCTAAAGCCTAAGATTAGTAGGGAAGACCTTGGTGGTTGTTCTTGATCCATTGGTGAGGAGAAACAAGCCACGGATTACATCAATTTGAGTTACAAAGAAGGTTGGTAATTCTTCCCAGTTTTTATAGTTCATGAGCATGTCTTCTTCTTGGCTAAAATTAAAGAAATTGAGAGCTCAAGATCCAAAATTGCTTCCGCTTTATTCATATTAACCCATCAATTGGTATCAGAGCAAGTTTTGAGCACCCAATTTTATTTAATTTAAGCATGGTGGGTAATTTCATAAGATGAAAAACTGTGTTGTAGCTAAAGTAAATTGGTTTTGGTTTTGGCTTCAATTTTCCGTCAATTTGTTGAAATTAATTGTAATTGCCTACATGTTTATGGGCATTCATGAGTTCATATCAAGTCTGTAAAATTTGAGAGTCATTGGAGTTCAAGAAGGCCGTCAATTTGAAGAAATTCGAAAGCACTGCAGCTGGCCGAAAAACAGAGCATGAAGAACAATTAAATTCTGGAAATCAGGAAAAGATGACGGGCAGATATTTAAAAAAAAAAAAAAAAAAAAAAATTTCGCGCGCGGTTCAATCAACACTCGTCCGGTTCGCGCGCGGTTCACGGTCTGGGCTTTGGTTCGCGGTTCGGTCAACGGTTCAGCGGTCTGGTCAGCGGTCCAAGCGGTTCTGGTCAACGGTCAGCGTTGACTTTGACCGGTTCAGCATTTTTTCTTCATTTTTCGGTCCGGTTCGAGCTGCCCAGTGGTTTTTTCTGCCCGGTTTTGCCTCCAGCCCTTTGGTTTATTCAATTTCCGACCGGTTTAGGCTATTTTTGAGTTGGTTCAAGCATTTTAGAGCCGGTTTGAGCTGATTTAAAGGGTTTATAATCAGTTTGAAGCCTATCTTCAATTATTTTAATAATTTTAGTATTTGCTTGATTTAGAAGCCAAAACCAGTTTACTTTAGTGTGTTTAATTTATTATGCATTATGAATGTATGTTTATATTAAATTATATCTGATATGCATATAGTATGCCATATAGATTTAAAATCCCACCATAGGAAAGCATGTAACATGCATTAGTTTTTATTATAAGAGTTATAATAAATGAAATGCATGTTAAAGTTTCATGAATAAATGCATGTTAAATATTTTTTTTAATATAATTGTTATATTAATAAATGAAAACAAACATGCATGCAGTATGAAACCACCTTAGCGTTTATATAATTGTTATATAGTATGTTATTATAGGGTCTATATTTTATAATAGTTATAAAACGAGATAGACATTAAAACCTATAATAAAGATAAAAGTATGCTCACATAGGGTTAATGGCACACATATCGATCAATTTTAAATAGTTTTAAATAGGTCGATATCTTGTAAAGCTAAGGTTATAAGAAAACTCACCCGATAAGATGCTGTCTAAGGCTGGAGGTACTTAAGATGACGGTTTACGGAACACCTCCTACCTGGGCATCGAGTCGGTACTTGAGTTAAGTTAACCCAGTTTTATGAGCATCATCTAGACATCATAGGTTTAAATACCTAGACTTAGGTTATATTCAATTAGCTGGAATATGCCTAAGTAAACAGTATGCCCAAACCATTTAAAATGCTTAGTGGGAGAGAAAAATGTAGTTTTATCTTCCGTTCTCCACAATATTTCACACCGTGAGATATATGCTTGGCCTCGTGTTGTCTTAGTGCAACTATTCCATTCGGAAGGTGTTTGCATAAATCAATAACATGGTGAATGGAGAAAGTATTCATAGTAAGTGAGTGAAGGATTTGTGTCAATTTATCCTACGGTCTCTACCATTAGGTTGCACTGTGAGATTCCCATGTTCCACCTGCTTGTTTGCCATGGTGCTTACTTACCATTCGGAAGGTTGTAACATGGGATTCGGAACAACGCGAACTCCAGAAATGGATAGGGTCTCTTAGGTCCATTTCCAACTTTGACTTTTCCATTCGGTAGCATTGTTGGGACCGATCTCTGGGATCTGAAAATGGTGGGTCACACTTACGAGAATTACTAAGTGTTAGTATATTCTTGACCAAAGTAACGATAACTAACCGCTATAGGAATATGAGTTATTCTAGTATTAGCCTTTAGTCAAGAATGTCTTGGTTCAGTGAAGGAGTGATTGACTGCCCCTCGGTAGCAGTTACTCTACCTCACCAAAGTATTGTTGCAAAATAGTAAAGATCTTGGGCACATTATTACTTTTGCTAAAATCTGATTGGATATCTATGGTTAAAAATGCAGTTCACTAATAGTAATTGTCTTATTTACAGCATGTCTAGCTCATTTGTTCAGTTACTAGCTTCCGAGAAACTTAACGGAGATAATTATAGCACATGGAAATCAAATCTAAATACTATACTAGTAATCGAGGATTTGAGATTCGTCTTAACAGAAGACTGTCCACCTATCCCTAGCTCTGCAGCAATTCGAAATGTTCGAGATGCTTATGACAGATGGATCAGGGCTAATGATAAAGCCAGGGTCTATATACTGGCAAGTATATCTGAAATACTTTCCAAGAAACACGAGAGTATGATCACTGCTTCAGAGATCATGAACTCATTACAAGCGATGTTTGGACAACCGTCCTCATCAATTCGTCATGAGGCTCTCAAATCCGTTTACAACTCTAGAATGAAAGAGGGTACTTCGGTACGAGAACATGTTTTAAACATGATGGTCCACTTCAACGTGGCAGAAGTAAACGGAGCTGTCATTGATGAGAAGAGTCAAGTAAGTTTCATAATGGAGTCTCTTCCGAAGAGCTTCATCCAATTTCGTACCAATGCTGTTATGAACAAAATTGAGTACAACTTGACAACTCTCCTTCATGAGCTTCAGACTTATCAATCTCTTACTAAAAATAAGGGAAATGATGGAGAAGCAAATGTTGCTACTTCCAAAGGGTTTCAGAAAGGAATGTCATCTGGAACTAAGTCTGGTCCTTCATCTTATAGAAGTATTCAAATGAAAAAGAAGAAGGGAAAGGGAAAGGGGAAGGCTCCAATCGCACGCAAGGGCAAAGCTCAAATTGCAGATAAAGGAAAATGTTTCCACTGCAACGGAGAAGGACATTGGAAGCGCAATTGTCCAAAATATCTTGCTGAGAAGAAAGCTGGAAAAGAAAAACAAGGTAAATATGATTTGCTAGTTGTTGAAACATGTTTAGTTGAGCATGATAGCTCTACCTGGATACTGGATTCAGGAGCCACTAATCATATATATTCTTCTTTACAGGAAACTAGTTCCTGGAGAACTCTTGCGGATGGTGAAATAACTCTCAGGGTTGGAACAGGAGAGGTTATCACAGCAAAGGCAGTGGGAGCAATGAAGTTGTTGTTTAGAGATAGATTCATTTTGTTAGAAAATGTTTTGTATGTTCCTAATATGACCAGGAACTTAATATCTATCTCTTGTTTGATAGAACATATATATGAAGTTTCTTTTGAACTTAATAAAGTATTAATTAGCAAAAGAGGTGTTCAAATTTGTTCTGCTAAACTAGAAAACAACTTGTATATGTTAAGACCAACTCAAACTAAAGCTATTTTGAATACGGAGATGTTTAAAACAGCTGAAACTCAGAGCAAAAGGCTGAAAGTTTCTCCTAATACCTATCTTTGGCACCTCAGACTAGGGCACATAAATCGCAATAGGATTGCTAGATTGGTTAAGAGTGGACTTCTAAATCAGTTAGAAGATGACTCATTACCACCGTGTGAGTCTTGTTTTGAAGGAAAAATGACTAAACGACCTTTTTCTGAAAAAGGTTATAGAACCAAAGAACCCTTAGAACTCATTCACACAGATCTTTGTGGTCCTATGAATGTGAAGGCACGAGGAGGGTATGAATATTTCGTCAGTTTCATTGATGATTATTCAAGGTATGGGTATCTTTACCTAATACATCACAAGTCTCAAACCCTTGAAAAGTTCAAAGAGTACAAGGCTGAGGTTGAGAACCTCTTAGGTAAAACAATAAAAACACTTCGATCAGATCGAGGTGGAGAATATATGGACTATCGATTCCAGGACTATTTGATAGAACATGGAATTACGTCTCAACTTTCAGCCCCTGGTACACCTCAACAAAACGGTGTATCAGAAAGGAGAAATAGAACCCTGTTGGACATGGTTCGGTCTATGATGAGTTATGCACGATTACCTGATTCATTTTGGGGATATGCAGTAGAAACTGCTGTATATATTTTGAACATGGTCCCCTCTAAGAGTGTTTCAGAAACACCCTATGAGCTCTGGAGAGGGCGTAAAGGTAGTTTACGTCACTTCAGAATTTGGGGCTGTCCAGCACATGTGTTGGTGCAAAATCCTAAAAAGTTAGGACATCGTTCAAAGTTATGCCTATTTGTAGGTTACCCAAAAGAAACAAAAGGTGGTCTCTTTTATGATCCTCAAGAGAATAAAGTACTTGTATCGACAAGTGCTACATTCCTAGAGGAAGACCACATCAAGGATCATCAGCCTCGAAGTAAACTAGTATTAGATGAGGTTTCTAAAGAAGTTACAGCAAAAGCTGGTTCTTCAACAAAAGTTGTTGATGAAGGCAGTTCCAGCCAGTCACATCCATCTCAAGAGTTGAGAGTACCTCGACGTAGTGGGAGGATTATTTCTCAACCCAACCGCTACATGGGTATAACTGAAACTCATTTTGTCATACCAGATGATGGAGTCGAGGACCCATTAACCTTTAAACAGGCAATGAACGATGTTGATAAAGACCAGTGGATTAAAGCCATGGACCTTGAAATGGAGTCAATGTATTTCAATTCTGTCTGGGAACTTGTAGAACAACCAGATGGGGATAAACCTATTGGTTGTAAATGGATCTACAAACGAAAGCGAGACCAGGCTGGTAAGGTACAAACCTTTAAAGCTCGACTTGTGGCAAAGGGTTATACCCAACGGGAAGGGGTAGACTATGAAGAAACCTTCTCCCCTGTTGCCATGCTTAAGTCGATTAGAATACTCTTATCCATTGCCACATTTTATGATTATGAGATTTGGCAAATGGATGTCAAGACAGCGTTTCTGAACGGTGATCTTGATGAGAGTATCTATATGGCTCAACCAGAAGGGTTCATTATTCCTGGTGAAGAGCAAAAGGTTTGCAAGCTTAACCGATCCATTTATGGGTTGAAACAAGCGTCGAGATCCTGGAATATACGTTTTGATACTGCAATCAAATCGTATGGTTTTGAGCAGAATGTTGACGAACCTTGTGTTTACAAGAAGATTGTCAACATTGCTGTAGCATTCTTAGTGTTATATGTCGATGATATCTTACTCATTGGAAATGATGTGAGATTTCTAACTGACATAAAACGTTGGCTAGCGACCCAGTTCCAAATGAAAGATTTGGGTGAGGCTCAGTTTGTTCTGGGAATTCAGATCGTAAGGGATCGAAAGAACAAAACGCTAGCATTGTCTCAAGCATCTTATATCGACAAAATTCTGATTCGATATTCAATGCAGAATTCCAAGAAAGGTTTGTTACCTTTTAGACACGGGATTCATTTGTCACAGGAACAATGTCCTAAAACACCTCAAGAGGTTGAGGAAATGAGACACATCCCCTATGCATCAGCAGTCGGTAGTCTAATGTATGCGATGTTATGTACACGACCCGACATATGCTATGCAGTAGGAATTGTCAGTAGGTTTCAGTCCAATCCAGGTCATCCTCATTGGGCTGCCGTTAAGAATATCCTCAAGTATCTTCGGAGAACAAGGGATTATACACTTGTGTATGGGGCTAAGGATCTGATCCTTACAGGATACACAGACTCAGATTTTCAGACCGATATAGATTCAAGGAAATCGACATCGGGATCTATATTCACTCTTAACGGAGGAGCGGTAGTATGGCGAAGTATTAAGCAAAGTTGTATTGCTGACTCCACTATGGAAGCTGAGTACGTAGCTGCTTGTGAAGCAGCTAAGGAGGCTGTATGGCTTAGGAAATTTCTTATAGAGTTGGAAGTCGTTCCAAATATGCATCTGCCGGTCACTCTCCATTGTGACAATAGTGGAGCAGTTGCGAACTCTAAAGAACCTCGAAGCCATAAGCGTGGAAAGCATATTGAGCGTAAATATCATCTCATACGAGAGATTGTGCACCGAGGAGACGTGATCGTCACACAGATAGCTTCGGAACACAACATTGCTGACCCATTTACAAAATCCCTCACAGCTAAAGTGTTTGAGGGACACCTGAAGAGTTTAGGACTTCGAGATTTTTAAAGACTAGGGCAAGTGGGAGATGTGGCATGATTTGATGCCCTAGTTTATTGTATTCAGACTACTTTTCTCTCATACTCAACTTTTTTACTTCCCACTAGATTTTCAGTCCAAGTGGGAGTTTGTTGGGTTTTATGTCCTAAAACTCGTAGTTTGTAAAATACGTTGAACATTTTCTATTAGTAATAAAGATGTTATTCATGAACTGCTGGTTATTTAACCCGAATCCAATAAACAAACATCCATGGCTATAAAATGAATACTCGAGCTATATGTAGAAACATAAGAGTGGATCAAGTTCGAATATATAGCCAAAAATAGTTTATAGTATATGGATAGGGTTGGGTACCTTATCCTGGGGACACTATGGATGCGGCTCGCTTTGTATTTGTTACAAATGATGTGATTCTAAATCGTTCATGTGGAGACATGTGAGTGGGGGCATCCTATGCAAAGAGTTTGCATAAAACTAGACCATAGAAATAAGTCGCTCTTACTTTATAAACGCCGTTTTCTGATAAAGAATGACTATTTCGCTAGATGACCTAGGTAACTCGATCTTAATCCTGAGTTATCTATGAACTCCTATTTTCTCGGGATTATCCTTTGATCTGCAAAGGTGAGAGTGGCCTGACTACGCTGACTCAATAAGCCTACCATTTTGGGGATAAGATCGGGTAGATAGCTGGGGACATAGTTTTGCAAGAAGGAATACACTCCTACCCGAATCAAGGATAGTAGAGAGGTTGTTCCCTTAAGTACTGACTCCGAGTCTTAGACAAGGGGCCCCCCCTCTCATTGGCCCGAGAGGGAAATGGTTTTCGTGATTGGATCACAAAAACAATTGTTTATTAGAGGATCAGTGGGACTTAAGGAACAATAAGTGCTATAGGGGTAAAACGGACATTTGACCCAGCTATAGTTACGAACAACCTGTGAAGGATCGACTTACTAATCATGGTTATATCAAGTGGACTTAAATATATCTACAGTGAGGGGAGTGCAGCTATTGGGCTATAGTGGAGTGACCCGGTAGCTAACGAATGTTGGTTAACTAGGTTAAAGAGTTTAACCGGCTAATCTCGGATCGTTGAAGCCCATGATCTGTAGGTCCACTAGGTCCCCTTACTAGCTTATAAGGAATAAACTTTAGAATAGTGAGATGGAAGGATTTGAATTGTTCAAATACGTTTAGGGAATAAACGTAGGTTATATGAGATATAATCGACGTATCGTTTTAATTATGAATTAAATCGAAAATTGAGAGTTGAGAATATTTTAAATATGATTTAAAAATTCAAGAAATCGGTCACGAAAAAAAAACGGGATTAGGCATTAAAATATTAATTTAATATTCAAATATTAAATTAATATTTAATTAATATAATTAATTAAATTGTTTAATTAATTATTTTAAAATTAATTTTATTTAAAATTAATTATTTATATTAATATTATTTAAAATTAAATTAAGAAATTAATTATGCCTAATATTAAAAGCTAGTATTCTAGCTTGTGACTAAGGAACCCATGAACTTACACCTCCTTCTTGCCTTTAATTGACTAGCTTGTGATGTCAATTTTTTGGGCATTTTGGCATGCAAAGATGGCTATATAAGTGATGGATTAATCACTTAAATTTGGTGAAAAATAATTATCTTTAAGGCTGTCAATTTCATAGAAGAAGTGAGGTTGTTCTTGAATTCTCAAAACAGAAAACCCACATACTTTTCCTTTCAATTACCATCTCAAATTGATCCCACAATCAATTCTAAAGCCTAAGATTAGTAGGGAAGACCTTGGTGGTTGTTCTTGATCCATTGGTGAGGAGAAACAAGCCACGGATTACATCAATTTGAGTTACAAAGAAGGTTGGTAATTCTTCCCAGTTTTTATAGTTCATGAGCATGTCTTCTTCTTGGCTAAAATTAAAGAAATTGAGAGCTCAAGATCCAAAATTGCTTCCGCTTTATTCATATTAACCCATCATGGCTGACTGCCCTACGGTAGCTATTGCTCTAAACCTTTGAAGTATCGTTGCAAATATGTATCATATATTTGGGTCGATGATTACTTTTGCTAAATTGATTGGATTAAAGCAATATTATTTTGTGTAATGGGTTTAGTGCAAAACAAGTAATTTGTTGATTCAGTGATAATTTCTATGTGCATTGTCTTACGCCAATTGATAACGGTTTTAGATACAACTAGCTTAAACGAAAAACTTGTGGTAAATGATTTTAGATTAGTCTTGAGTGAGGAATGTCCTCAAGCCCAAATGTCTAGTTCATCTTGAATCGTTTATGATGATTATGACATTAACTGCCTAGCCAATGTCGATGACAATGAATGTGATTTATTAGTCATTGAAACGTGCATAGTGGAAAATGAGGATACAACCTGAATTTTTTAATTCAGGTGCCACTTATCACGTTTGCTTTTCCTTTCAAGGAATAAGCTCATGGCAACTGTTGCAAGTAGGAGAGATGACTCTTAGATTTTGATCTGGAGAGTGTGTCTCGGCTATGGCAGAAGGGCACATTAAGTTATTTTATCTAGTGGGAGAAAATACACATTATTAGATAATGTATATGAATTTCCTAAAGATTAACAGAAATTTGATTTTTGTATCTTACATGCTGGAACAATGTTACTCTATACCTTTCTCTGCTAACGCAAATTTATTTTAAGAAAGGGAGTTGACATTTGTTCAGCTTTACTGGAAAATAACTTATGTGTTTTAAGACTAATCGAGAGTAAAGCAAGTCATGAGCATTGAGTTGCTTAAGATTGCTTATACTCAAAGAAATAAAGGCAAATGATATCTCCTAAAGGAAATACCTTTCTTTGGTTCTTAAGGTTAGGCTATTTTGATCTCAATATGATTGGGAGCTTAGTCTAGAGTATACTTCTAAGTTAGTTAGAAGAAGACTCTCTAATACCAATTAAGTCATGCCTTATGGGCAATATGACTGATAGATCTTTTATTGGAAAAGAGCTAAAAGAGCCAAAGAGCCCTTGGAGCTTGTACATTTGGATCCTTGTGGTCTAGTATGTTAAAGCAGTGGGAGGGTATGAATAATTAATCTCGTTTATAGATAATCATTCAAAGGTATGAGTATCTCTACCTAATGCAATTTAAGTCTAAAGCTCTTGAGATATTCGAAGGGGTTTAAGACTGAAGTTGGAAACTTGTTAGGTGAGATAATAAAAACACTTTGATCTGATCAATGTGTTGAGTATAGGGACTTGAGATTCTAGGACTATTTGATAGTTCATGGAATCACATCCTAAATCTCAGTTAGGAGTATTAGAACCCTATTGGATATGGTTCAATCCATATTGAGCTATGCTCAATTGCTTGGCTCGTTTTTTGTGTCATGAAGTGTTGACTTCATTGCATACTTTGTAGGTTACCCCAAAGGAAACGAGGAGTAGATATTTCTTCAATCCAAAAGAGAATAAAGAATTTGTATTGACAAATGCCTCATTCTCAGAAGAAGAACATATGAGAAATCATAAGCCACAAAGTAAAGTCAGTTTGAGTGTATTAACTAATGAAGCTACAGAAAAATCAACAAGAGTTGTTGATAAGACTGGTTATTCAATAAGAGTTGTTGATAAGGCCAGTGCTTTTTGTCAAGTCACATCCATCTCAAGAGTTGAGCATGCCTTGATGTAGTGGGAGGGTTGTTTTATAACTTGACCGTTACATGGGCTTATTTGAAGCTCAAGTTGTCATTCTTGATGATGACATAGAGGATTCATTATCTTTTAGAAAGAAAATGAATGATGTTGACAAGGACCAATGGTTTAAAGCCATGGACCTGGAAATGAAGTCTTTGCATTTCAATTCCATCTGGGATCTTGTAAATTTGCTTGATGGGGTAACACCTATAGGTTACAAGTGGATTTACAAGAGGAAACGAGACATTTAAGGTCTCAACCAGAAGGGTCCATTGAACAAGATCAAAAGCAAAAGGGTTTGCAAGCTTAAGTGATCCATTAATGGATTGACCTAAGCATTTTGATCTTGGAATATAAGATTTGATACGGTGATCAGATCTTTTGGCTTTAATCAGGACATTGATGAGTCTTGTATCTACAAGAAGATCGTCAGTAGTACAGTAGCTTTCTTCATGTTGTATGTGATTGATATCCTACTCATTTGGAATAAGTAGGTTAACTTATTGACATTAAATGTGACTAGCAGCTCATTTCTAAATAAAAGTTGGGAGAAACTTAGTTTGTTCTTATGTTCTAAATTGTTTAAAACAGTAAGAACAAAATGCTAGCCATGGTTCAAGCGTTTTATGTCTATAAATGTTGATTAGATATGAGATGCAAAATTCTAAGAAGGGTTCACGACCTTTTCAGGGTAGAATTCTTTTGTCTAAGGAACTGTGTTCTTAGACACCTCAAGGAGTTGAGGAATGCCCTATGCAATAGGCAATGTCAGTGAGTATCAATCTAATCCAGGATATGATCATTGGAGAACCGTTAATTATATTCTCAAGTATCTTTGGAGAATGAGGAACTATATGCTCGTGTATGGCGCTAAGGATTTGATCCTTACAGGATACACTGACACAGATGTTTTAACTGGTAAGGATTTGATGAAATCTACATCAGTGTCTGTCTTCACTCTTAAATAGAGAAGATATAGTATGACATCGCATCAAGCTAGGATGCAAGGCAGCCTCGACCTATAGGCCGAAAACTACGCTGTTTGTGAAGCAGCAATCGAGTCTGTAAGACTTGGAAAGTTCAAGGTTGATTTGGAAAGTGTTCCAAATATGACTTTTCCTAATGCAAGACAAGCATGCACATTGAATTGAATGAAAGTATTGATGATCATTCACGAAGGTTCTCTCGGCTAAAGTGTATAAGGGTAATCTAGATGGTCTAGATCTACGAGATAAGTACAAAGATGTAATCTAGGGCAAGTGGGAGAAATGTAATGGGTATAGTGGATGCCCTAGTTTATTGTATTTGTACATAGTATATATACGTTTTATGTATTATACATGTATCTATACACCCATTGCCATGATAGATTATTGTACATCCCACTAAGCTAAAGTTTTAGTTCAAGTGGGAGTTGTTGGGTTTTATGCCCTAAAACTCGTAGATAGTGAATGATGACAAATTGTTTACTTGTCTCAATACGTTGTTGTTGAGGTATGTACAATAAAGAGTTATTGTTACTAAAATTGCACAATTTGACCCAAATCCAATAAACTAAGATCCTAGGTTGTTTAGATGAAACTTGAACTAGTATGTGGGGACATACGGGGATCAGTATTCAAGTAACAACCTAAATGGTCTATAGTATAGGGATAAGGCTGGGTACCTTATCTTGGTAACACTATGTGATACGACTCACTTTGTATTCGATACAGATGCAATGATCCAAAGCATCCATGTAGGAGACATGCGAGTGGGGGTATCCTGTGCAATGAGTTTGCATCAGACCAGACCGCGAAATAGTAACCGCTAGATGTAACACCGTTGACTAGTTTAGGTTTCTATTTTAATAGGATGACCTAGGTAACTCAATCTCAATCCTGAGTCTGTTATGAACTCCTTTTCAGGAGGGATTGTCCTTAGATCTGTATGGGTGAGAGTGGTCAGTTTGCCGACTCAATAATCCTACCATTTCAGGGGCAAGACCGAATGGGGGCTGGGAACATAACAGTACAAGATGGAATTCACTCCTTCCCCTATTGGGGCAAGTAGATGTGTGTTCCCTTAAGGACTGATTTCGGGTCTTGAACAAGGGCGCCCATCCTCTCCTAGCCCGAGAGGAACTGTTGTTTATTGATTGGATCATAAATAGATTGTTCATTAGAGGAATCAGTGGTACTTATGGATCCAGAGGTAATCTAGGGGTAAAACGGTAATTTGACCCAGCTGGCGTTACAAACACTCGTGAAGGATTGACTTACTGTTATTGGTCGATATCCGTGGACACAAAAATATTCTACAGTGAGAAGAGTGCAGTTGTGGGTCTTTAGTGGAGTGACCCACAGTTAACGAATGATGA
This sequence comes from Luffa acutangula, assembly GCA_036850905.1. NCBI lineage: Eukaryota > Viridiplantae > Streptophyta > Magnoliopsida > Cucurbitales > Cucurbitaceae > Luffa > Luffa acutangula. The sequence goes on along the minus strand of CM072089.1, from coordinate 23,385,139 downwards.
CTAACTTGGTTAATGAGTTTAGCCAATTAGTCTCGTATCGTTGGAGCTGATCTGTAGGTCCATTAGGTCCACCTGCTAGCTCGTAAAGGGTTCTGAGGTTAAATAGTCTTGAATAGAATTTGAAGTATGTTCAAATTCGTTAAGGGAATTAAATTGTATTTGTTACAATTAAGATAATGTATGAAGATACATTATATAATATAAGTTTAATTGGTGAATTAAACTTTATAGTATAAAATTAATTTTGGATGTGATTCAAAATTAATTAATGAGAGAATTAAATATTTGAAAGAGTTCAAATATTGAATATGAATTAGATTCATATTGAAACTATAGGTTAAATTTAATGTGAATGAGATTCATATTGAAACTATAGTATATGAGATAATTATTTGAATAATGATTCAAATAGTAAATTAATTAAATATATGATATTTAATTAATGAATTAATTAATTGGAGAATTAATTAATTTAATTTAATTTAATGTGATTTAATTGAATTAATTCTATAGTTTATATTAATGTACATTTTGATGCACATTAAAACTATAGGTTAAATGAGAGAGATATAATTGAATATGATTCAATTACAAAATTAATTAAATATTTGATATTTAATTAATGTGGATGCCAGTTTAATTCAATTGAATATGATTCAAATTGAATTAAATACTTTATATTATAATTCATTTAATTAATATTGATTTAATTAAATTAATTATATTAATTAATTAATTAAATATTTATTATTTAATTAGTTAATGGCTGAGATCGTTTTGATTAAGATCTAACGGTCTAGATCATTTAGGGTAATGTAACTCCCTCCCCACTTATCGTTGAGGGGAGAGGGAGTTCCCCGATCGATGATTCACTCTCTCATGTTCACGAAAAAGGCAGAATATTTTTTTCTCTCTACTCACTGCTTTCTCTCTAAAAATTCAGCAATCTTCTTGCTGAAAAGTTCCCTTCAAGACCAAGATCGGTTCCCACAAGTCAGATCTCAAATCCCAAGAGTCATAGTGGGTGATCCGTGGTGGTGGTGTCTTGATCCGAGTTCAGAGAACAATTTTGGAGCATAGTGCAGTTTTTGTCTAAGTTTTCATGTATCTAAAATTGTTTTAGATTTGTAATTGTATGCTTAATCTAGTTTAGAAAATAAGTTTCTAATTTTGCCCAACGTATCCGTTTTCTTTAATTGAAATTAAATCACGCTCGATTCAATTCGCTTCCGCTTAAGGATTCAATTCCTTCCGAATTCTCCCTTAGAAATTTACCTCATTGCCCTGATAGAGCTATCGGTGGGACCTAATGGACCTACAGATCAGAAGCTCCAACGATATGAGATTAATTGGCTAAGCTCATTAACCAAGTTAATCAATGTTCGTTAACTGTGGTTCACTCCACTAAAGAACCACTGCTGCACTCTTCTCACTGCAGATATATTTTTGTGTCCACGGATATCGACCATCAACAGCAAGTTAGCCCTTCACGTGTGTTTGTACCCCAGTTAGATCAAATTACCGTTTTACCCCTAGGCTACCTCTTTATCCTTAAGTATCAGTGCTCCTTTAATGAACAACATGTTTGAGGTCCAACCAACAAACAGAAGTCCCTCTCGTGCCATAAAGAGGGTAGGGCCCATTGTTTAAGACCCAAAGACACCACTTAAGGGAACACACCTCTACTTACCCAAAAGTTGGGAAGGAGTGAATTCCATCTTGTGTGACTATGTTCCCAGCTCTCCACTCGGTCTTGTCCCCAAAATGGTAGGTTTATTGAGTCGACGTGAAGGCCACTCTCACCCGTACAAATCAAAGGACAATCCCTCATGGACAGGAGTCCATAATCCACTCAGGATTAAGGCCAAGTTACCTAGGTTATCCTAGTGAAATAGAAACCAAGCTAACTAACGGTGTTAAAGTTAGTGGTTAACTATTTTGCGATCCGGTCTTTGTGCAAACTCATTGCACAGGATACTCCCACTCGCATGACAACTATATGAACACGTTGGATCACAACATTTGTATCAAAATACAAAGCGGGTTGTATCCATAGTGTCACCAGGATAAGGTACCTAGCCTTATCCCTATACTACAGACCCTTTAGGCTAAATCTTGAACATTGATCCCCATATGTCCCAACATACTAGTTCAAGCCTCATTCTATTAGCCTAGGATGTTTAGTTTATTGGATTAGGGTTAATAAGACAAGAATACACAATACAAACATAGACAAATGAATAATACATCATTTTATTAATGTTCGGTCAAAAGTACATTTACTATCTATGAGTTTTAGGGCATAAAACCCAACATATAGTACAAGTATGAGGCTGGATACCTTATCCTGGAACACTATGAGATACGACCCGCTTTGTGTTTTATACAGACGTATTGATCCAAAGCGTCCATGTAGTAGACATGCAAGCGGGAGGTATCCTATGCAATGAGTTTGCATAAGACCAGACCATGAAATAGTAAACCACTAAATATAACACCGTTAACTAGTTAGGTTATTGTTTCAATAGGATGACCTAGATAACTCAGTCTTAATCCTGAGTGTGTCATGATCCCTTCTCATGAGGGATTGTCCTTTTATTAGCATGGGTGAGAGTGACTAATACGCTGACTCAATAAGCCTTCCTTTTTGGGGACAAGACCGAGTGGGAGGCTGGGGACATGACAACACAAGAAGAAATTCACTCCTTCCCATTTCTAGGAGAAGTAGATGAGTGTTCCCTTAAGTGGTGACTCTAGGACTTGAACAAAGGGATCCTGCCCTCTCACTGGTCCGAGAGGGACTTTTTGTTTGATGGTTGGACCATAAACAAACTGTTCATTAGAGGAGCACTGGTACTTAAGGAGATAGATGTAACATAGGGGTAAAACAATAATTTAACCCAGTTGTGGTTACGGACACATTGAATGATTGACTTACCGATATAGGTCTATATCCATGGACAAAGAAATGCTCTACAGTGAGAAGAGTTCAGCTATGAGTCTTTAGTGGAATGACCCACAATTAATGAATATTGGTTGACCTGATTAATGAGTTTAGTCAGTTAACTTCATATCATCGGAGCTTCTAATCTGTAGGTCCATTAGGTGCCCTTGTTAGCTCGTAAAGAGTAATTAGGAACAAATTTATCTTGAAAAGAATTTGAATTCTTCAACGAATTCAAATTCGTTATGAGAATCAAATTAATTGTATGAGATATAATTAATATAATGTATGGTGATACATTATAATATAAATTTTAATTTGTGATTAAACTTTATTAATTCATAGAATTAATTTGAAGGAGTTCAAATGTATGACAAATTAAGTATATGATATTTAATTAGTAAATTAATTAATTAATTAATTAATTATTCACTTTAGTCTAATTAAATGTGATTTAATTAAACTAAAGTATATGAGAGAAATAAAAATATTTGAAAAAGTTCAAATATTAATATGAATTTGATTCATATTAAATTTATAGGATATAAGAGAATTTGAAGGAGTTCAAATTGTAATATGAATTTGATTCATATATATATAATTAATTAATTAAACGTTTGAAATTAAATATATGATATTTAATTGGGTAATTAATTAATAGAAGACATGAACTTAAATATATGATATTTAATTAGGTAATTAATTAATTGAATAATTAATCATTCATGGAAAGGATTAATCACTTATGGAAGTAATTAATCAATTATGGAAATAATTGATTATTTGTGAATATTTTATTCATGACCTTTTTCCTATAAGTAGAACACTAAACCTAGGGTTTAGTGACAACATAAGGCCACAAGAATGCACTCTTACATTCTCTCTAGCCTCCCTAGTCTCCCTCTCATATTCTCTCAACTCAAGAACACAAAGAAATATTTTTTCTCTCTAGAGTTTTCCCATTCAAGATGAGGTAGGTCCCACGACTATGTTCTTACTCTCAGAGTTATAACGAGGAAGATCAATTGGTGGTGTCCAAATTGTTGACGCTTGGTCCCTATGAAATCAAGAAAGACGTTCTTTATATTTCAGAGACGACAACGACGATATGTATATGTTTCTCCCCTTTAGATTAGTTCTAAGGTTGTATGTTTAACCTTAATAAATTGCTTTAGAATAGTTTTCTATATTTTTGTCAATGTATTGGTATTTTGGTAGAAATAAAATTAACTATGAATTGGTCCAATTACGCTTCCGCTTAACGGAATTGGGGAATTCCAATCCTACACCCTTAAGTGGTGACTCTAGGTCTTGAAAAAAGGGATTCTGCTCTCTCACTGACCCGAGAGGCACTTTTTTTTTATTGGTTGGACCATAAACAAGTTGTTCATTAGAGAAACACTAGTACTTAAGGAGCCAGAGGTAACTCAGGGGTAAAATGGTAATTTGACCCAACTATAGCTACAAAACACTCGTGAAGGATTGACTTACCGGTATTGGTCAATATCTGTGGATACAGAAATATTCTAAGGTGAGAAGAGTTCAGCTGTGGTTCTTTAGTGGAGTGACCCACATTTAATGAATATTGGTTAACTTGATTAATGAGTTTAGTCAATTAACCTCATATAATTGGAGCTTCTGATCTGTATGTCCATTAGGTCCTCCTGTTAGCTCGTAAAGAGTAATTGGAAACAATTTATCTTGAAAGAATTTGAATAGTTCAAATTCAATATGGGAATCAAGTTAACTATGTGAGATACAATTAATATAATGTATCTATACATTATATTATAAAGTTGGGAAAAATACACTTTTGGTCCCTGAGGTTTGGGTTAAGTTACACTTTGGTCCTTGAGTTTTCAAACTTGACAAATTAGTCCATGAGATTTGGATTTCGTTTCATTTTGGTCCCTCCATCCATTTTTTCCGTTAACTCTTAACAGAAAATTGATGTGGCTTTTTTTTTAATTAAAAATGTTTTTTTAATTGTTTTTTATTTAAATAATATATTTTTTTTATTATTATTTCGTTTTTTAAATTTAAATAGATTTTTTTTTTAATTTTTCTTTTGGAAAAAATACACTTTTGGTCCCCGAGGTTTGGGTTAAGTTACAGTTTGGTTCCTGAGTTTTAAAACTCGACAATTTAGTCCCTGAGGTTTGAATTTGTTTCATTTTAGTCCCTCCATCCATTTTTCCGTTAACTTCAAACGGAAAGCTGACGTGGTTTTTGTTTTTTTTATTAAAAAAATATATTTTATTATTTTATTTTTATTTTTTCTTTTTCTTTTTCTTTTTCTTTTTCTTTTTCTTTTTTCTTTTCTTTTTCCTTTTCCTCATCTTCTCCCTTTTCCCTCATTTTCTTCCTTTTCCCATCTATCCCGCCACCATCGCCGCCACCCCACCATCGCCGGCCACTAGCCGAACCGCCGCCAACATCGCCAACCACCAGTCCAGCCGCCGCCAACATCGTGGGAAATGAAGGGGAACGAAACCCCTTCGTTTCTTCCAGATCTGAAACGTTTCAAGCTAGAATCGAAGGCTCTCTAAAACCCAGATCTGAAACATTTCAACCGCCGCCAACATCGCCGGAAACGAAGGCTCTCTGTCGCAGCCACCAGTCAATCCCGTCGCCTGAGAATAAGATCTGGCCTCTCGCCTGAGCCGCACGCCCAGTCCACTCCTCGCCACCAGTCGATCCGTCGCAGCCGCACGCTAGTCGCTCGCTCCGTTCCTTGTCTAGTGACGGCTTCTCGATGTGTTTCTGTGGTCTGTTTTGGAGAGCTTATGGCAGAGGAAAAGGAAGATGGAAATTAGGAGAAGAACAAAAGTGGTGGCCGAAGCAACCAGAAGAATTAGTTTGAGCATGTGGATATGTTGAAAATTTTGATCTTGAAATTGATGCAGGAAGAAAAACTGAAAGTTTTAGGGAGAGAAGATTTTGTTATGATTAAATGTGTGATATTTTTTTAGTTTGAGGGGTTATGGGGTTATTGAGAGGTTTGTACAGAGGAGAGGGGAAATACTTTACTCAGCGTGTGTGGTAGGTGGAATACATCAATCCAACCATGAACATGGACCTCCCCCTCTCAAATGAAGAAATAAAGAGAAGAAGAAGAAAAAATTGGATGGGGAGGGACCTCCCTCATATATATATATTTTAAAATAAAAGAATAAAAATGGGATAAGAGTGAAGAAGTGGAAGAAATGAGAAAAAAAAAAATCGCCGGTGACCGGCCGGCGGCGGCCGGTCGCCAGAGATTTGAAGAAGAAGAAGAAGGAAGAGGTTGAGAGGAAGAAGAAGAAGAAGGAAGAGGTTGAGAGGAAGAAGATGAAGAAGAGATGAAGAAGATGAAGAAGAGGGAGGGAGAAATAATTAAAAAATAATAAAATAATAATATTTATATTATTTTAATATATTTTTATTTAGAAAATTTTAAAAATGATTTTTTATTAAAATAATGATTCCACGTCAGCAAACTGTTAGGGTTTAACAGAAAATTGGACGGCGGGACTAAAAGTGTAACGAAATCCAAACCTCAGTGGTAATTTTGTTGAGTTTTAAAACTCAGGGACCAAACTGTAACTTAACCCAAACCTCAGGGACCAAAAGTGTATTTTTTCCTTTTATTTTTCTTTTCTTTTTCCTTTTTCCCATTTTCTCCCTATTCCCCATCTTCTTCCTCCAACCCCCAATTTCAGCATACCTTCACCGCTCCGGCCACCAGCCGTCGCCGACCACCGCCACCATCGTCGGAAAATTTTTTCCTCCTTTATTCACTTCCTCTTTTCTTCCTCTTCTTTTTTCTTTTCGTTTTTTCACCTTCGTCTGTCTCAACAATCCCTCTCCCCCTCAAAATCTCTCTCCATCTACTCACACCACCACTGCCAAGTCGCTACGCCATTAGATCCATTGCGTTGCCCAGTCGAGTCGCACTACCACAGTAAACCCATGACCCGCGACTTGAAGACAGACGAAGGGGAACATTTCAGATCTGGAACGAACTAGATCTGGATTCGTTTCAGACCTGAAATGAACTAGATTTGGGTTTGTTCCAGATCTGAAACGAATGGGTTTCTCCTTCGTTTCAGAGAAAACTCGTGTCGCTGTGGGTTCACGTCATAGACGCTTGTTGCCGGAGAAGGAGAAGACCGAGATGAAGGGAGATTTTGTGCGGGTTTCGTGCTCTATTCGTGACTTTCATGGTGTCGCCGACGTGGGTCTTGAGTGCGAGAAGAAATTGAGAGAGAGCGTGATCTGTTCGTGACTTTCCTGCTGTCGCCGACCTGGGTCTTGCGCCCGAGAAGAAATCGAGAGAGAAATGATGAGCTTTGCTGCTGGTTGGTTCACAGGGAAGGAGAAAAACACAAGGAGTTGCCGGCGTGGAGGAGAAAAGAGATGAGGGAGTTCTAGAGAAGGGAGAGAGGTTGATGGGACCGCAAAGCGCACGGGCCGCAAGTAATATAAAACGGAAAGTATTCCGAGTATCGAATCCTCAGGGAGGCGAAGCGAAACTTAAGCAAATAATTAAAATTCTCTTGAGCACTGAAAATACTTAGGTGAAATAATATTTAGGGACCACTTCATGCAATAAAAAAAGATTTAAATTCAAGATGACTAATGAAAACAAATTGATCAATCAGAAATAAAATGTGGAGAAAGAGTTTTCTTTAAGTGGGAAGAGGGGTCTTGAAAATCGATGATTATCTAAATAATTGCTATAATTATCCTATCACATTGCCCAACTAATTATAATCCTAGAATCTCCGTTAATCACATAGGTTCTCCTGTCGGTTTCCCCTAATTGTAATTAATTCATTTTAACAACCTAAGTGTCCTTAGTGCTATTAAAAATCATTAATTATTACGCTCTGATTCATTTTAGGAATCTAAGTTTAATCAACTAATCCCGGTGTCACAACGGGCAATTAAACTAGTTGCATGGATTATGATCTATCCTAATTTCTCTCCGTCGAGTTTCCATTAAGAATCGAATCATTACACAATTGGCCAGATTGAGTAAAGTATTAAGCACATCCATACAAATAATTAGGACATGGGCAAGAGATAAGAAATTATAACAATATTTTGACTATCATTTCATTTCAAGACCCCAAATTGGGGTTTAGCTACACATAATATCCACAATAATTACAAGGGAAAGCATATTAAAGAGCATAAAAGGAAAGGAATTGACCGTCGAAAAACCCCTCGCTGACGCTTGGAGCCCCGCTGACTACTCCTTGAGCCTCTAAGATTGCTCCCCAAAACTCCCCAAAATTTTCCCACTAGAAGAATCCTCTGAAAGAGGCTCAAAAGCCTTCAGAGGGGCTCCAAAGGGAGCCTAAGGAAGAGAGAAATGAAGAAATTCCTTTTTGGAATGATGATTGATGATCAATGAGGCACCCAAGGGGTGCCTTTTATAGGCCTGGAATAGGGGTAGCGTCGCGACGCTGCTGCGCACGCGGCTTGGGCAACAAGAAATGGCAGCGTCGCGACGCTGCCTTGCTAAGCGTCTCGACGCTGTCCAGATTTCCAGATTTTTCAGCTTCCTTTTTGGGCTGATTTTTGGGCCTTCTTCTTTATTCCTCTTGGTCTTTTCTTCATGGATGTCTTCTTTGGGCTTCCAATTGCTTCAAACTTTGATTTGGGCTATAATTACTTCAATTTTGGCTTTTTTTTCTCCCAAAATCACCAACTTAGTTCCTAAGGACCAAATAACAGAATTCATTAAATATATTCATTAAAAATACGATTAAAGCACCAAAAAGCTTAATAAATTGAGACTAAAATAGCGACATTTCTGCTCGCTATCACACCCCCAAACTTAAGCTTTTGCTAGTCCCGAGCAAAATAAATTCTAAAGATGCATGAAATAGAATTGCTCAACCCACAATGATTTTGGAATTCTTAGGATCGAATGGAAAACATGCAAGTGGAATAAGCAAGCACCGCATACTCTTGAAGAAATCTTAAACTAGTTTGAACTTAAGATTAATGAATAGCATGCTCAAGACTTATCTATTGATTCTTTTACTAACCTAGATTAGTCTTATGGTTTTCTCCATTTGTTTTCCCCCTACACTGGCTAAGAGCCCCTAATACTTCGGAGTCCTTCTATCATGCAAAAAAAAAAGAAACTAAGGTGCCTGTCATCTTTTTCTTTTTTCATGGGGGAGCAGACTTCTCACATGATTTTTCTTTTTCTCTTCTTTTTCTTTTCTTTTTCTTTTGCTCCTCCCCCAAACTTGCATTTTGATATCTAATGGTACTAGCTTTCACACTACGGTGCAGGGACCCTTAACCCGAATTTTATTCTCTGGTTGGCCTAACTGATCACACCGCAGGTAGCTCTTTTTACCCCTAGGCTTTTGTTTTTTTCTTTTGAGCAAGCAAAAATTCTTTTTCAACAGATTTTCTTTTTGTTGCTTTTGCTTTTCTATCAGCAGGCATAGCATTTTTTCCTACCTAGTTCTTTAGAGCATTCAAGCATGAACTTCCTAATATTAGAAACTAAGCCTATCGGGGTGACAACAACTTTGAAAACCATAATAAGAATCTAGATTTTCAAAGACGTCATTAGATAAGACTATTGCATGCTTTAGACATCAAAACTAAGTATCAAAAAATTTTAAAATTTCACAATTTCTGTCGTGCTCCCTGATTCCACAACATATAAACCATTTTCTCCCAAAATTTCAAAAATCACATCCTTGGCTATCATGGCTATCTATTCATGCATCCAACAGAATTTAAATATGCTCAACACAGCGGAAGCCTTCCCCCCCAAACTTAGACTAAACATTGTCCCCAATATTTTAAAACAAAAAAGCATAAAGAGAGATACTGAGACTTCCCTGAGCTAGGAGCGCTTCATCCTCTTCCTTTGGATCCATGAAAAATGGGAAATGTGGAATTTTGGGATTTGCTAAGGTGATCCTGCAAAACAAAATTGGATCACGGAGCAAAGAAAATTATTTACCGCAAAAACAACTAACTACTTTAATCCTTGGGTTGCCTCCCAAGCAGCGCTTTCTTTAACGTCTTTAGCTAGACTAGGCTCGGCACGCTTACGGAGGCTCAAAATAAAAATTTTCATCATCCTCCGGGCCCTGCAAGAAATCACGCACCGAATTGCAAACTACAAACAGGGGAGAAAAAAAAACTTTCCCCTGGCCCATCTTCACTAAAGAGATTCTCATAATAACATTTTAGAAAATAATCAGCCGCATCAAATCTCTTTTCTAAATCTCTATTCTCAAAACAGTTGTTAACAGAGTCATCAAGCGTTATAATATCTACTGGTCTAGGATCTAGAGATGGCCTATCAATCATGCCAGTCCATTCATCAGAAAAAATATCTACATGCTCAGTAGATCCTTCAGACTCAGAATTAAAAAATGATTCAACTAAGCTATCACATGACTCATCATCAGAAGAATTAAAGAATTCAAGAATTTCAGGATCAGATTCTATACTATGCACAGATTCAAGTTCTTCTAGGTCAGATTCTATGCTATACACATCATCAGGACATGAAAAGAAAGTATTCACATTGTCAGGATTCATGCACTCAGGAATGTCAAGATCAGACTCAATAGATTCACTGTAATCATGGTCAGACTCAAAATCATCTATCGAGCAATCTTTTTTATGCCTTTTATGTTCATGCTCAATGTCAGGCAATTCAATATCATCATCAAAATTATCCATTTCGGGCAAATCTAATTCATTTTCAAAGGAAGGTAAATCATCAACTGCAGATCTTTCATTATCACAAGCAGGCAAGTCTAATTCATTTTCAAAGTCAGGCAGATCCAAATCATTTTCAAACAGAGGATTATCCATATATGCATCATGATCAAAATTTACATTATCAATAAGCATTTCTCCTAAGCCTAGGCCAAGATTATAGTCTACCTCTTCATCGTCATCAGTTAAGTATTCAGGCCCAACAAAAAAACATGTATGCAAACTACAAACAGATTCGTCTTGGCCAAAAATACTAAACACGACTTTTTCATCATCAATGTTCAAGGTAAGCTTACCTGTATGCACGCTAATCTCAGCCTTACCAGTGGCTAGGAAAGGTCTGCCTAAGATAATTGGCACTTCTTTGTCCTCCTTCATGTCCAGTACCACGAAATCTACAGGGAAGATGAATTTGTTGACTTTCACCAACACGTCCTCCACAACACCCATCGGGTGGGTAATCGATCTGTCAGCAAGCTGGAGAGTGACGTCGGTGTCTGTCATACCTGATAAACCAATCTTCCTGTACACGGAGTAGGGCATCAAATTTATACTTGCTCCTAGATCACATAGAGCCCTATCGAAGGATACATCTCCTATGGTACAGGGAACAGTAAAACTCCCTGGATCTTTCTGCTTAGAGGGTATCCTACCAGAAATAATGGTACTGCTACTCTCAAATAAATTAAAAACTTCTTTTTTCAGACTTTTCTTTTTAGAAAGCATTTCCTTCATGAATTTTCCATAATTTGGCATATTATACAAAGCTTCTACCAATGGAATATTCACAGACAACTTTTTAAACATTTCTAAAAATTTTTGAAATTGTTCATCTAATTTGACATTCTTAAATCTTTGAGGAAAAGGTAACTCCCTGAAATCAAAGGTTGGACATTCGCCCCTCCGCTTGGGCGGGCTAATATGCGAACCTCTGTCATGGTGGTTGCATGGAACCACTTCTTCCTCAGTCAGCTTCTTATTGTCATTCTGCCTCTCATCTTCTTTTCTACCTGCAAAGCTGTTAGAAAAATCACATTTTAATTCACTAGAGTTGGGAGGATGTTGGAACCTTTCAGAGGAGGCTTTTTGTTCCTCAGTCCCTTCATCTTCATCCCTTCTCTTTTCTTCTTCCTTTTTCTTCTCTGAACTGTCCTCCAGTCTTCTGCCACTTCTTAGAACTACCATCTTACACTGCTCTTTCGGGTTAGGCTCAGTATCACTTGGAAATTTTCCCTTTTGAAGGGCATTTACTGCTGAAGCAATCTGACCTATCTGTACTTCCATATTCTTTAGAGCTGCGCCGTGGTTGTTTACTGATGTCTGGAGATTCACATTTAATATTCTTTGTTCCTTGATGAATAAAGCCACCATCTCCTCCAGATTATTTTTCTTTTCAGGAGTACTCGTTGATGCAAAACCTGGGGGTGGCTGCAAAACATTCTTCGTATTCGCATATGAGAAGTTCTCGTGATTGCGCAGACTGGGGTGGTAGAAGTTTGGTACTCCTTGAGTATATGATCTATTTCCTATGTATTGAACTTCTTCCACATCTTGACCTTCTTTCTTTGAATGACCTTCAGCTAAGGTGGAAATGGACTTAACCACCTCAGATGACGTCAATTTGTTTAGTGCATTGGTCAGAGATGCCAGTTGCGCTTTTAGTGAACTTGACTCATCCAATTCATATAATCCAGCCTTTTTTGTAACTGTTCCTCTCTCCGTCGGCCATTGATAACTTGTTGCCGTCATTTCCTCAAGCAGGTCTTTGGCTTCTGTCACTGTTTTTGAAAGAAAACTCCCTCCTGCTGATGTGTCAAGGACTGTCTTTGTGGAGGGGTTTAATCCATTATAAAATAACTGTACCTGAAGCCAATCAGGATATCCGTGTTGGGGGCATCGCCTAAGCATTTCCTTATATCTTTCCCACGCTTCGTACAACTGTTCTTCGTCAAGCTGTCTGAATGTTCCAATTTCAGTTCGGAGCTTGGTAGTCTTAGCCGGTGGAAAAATTTTTGTCAGAAAAGCCTGGGCAAGCTCGTCCCAAGTACTGATGCTGCCCGTCTCGACTGATTCGAGCCAATCTTTTGCTTTATCCTGTAGGGAAAATGGAAACAGCCTCAATCTGATCGCGTCGGCCGGAACTCCATTCATCTTTACCGTCCCGCATATTTCTAGGAATGATCGCAGATGAGAGTGGGGGTCCTCGGAAGGATGTCCCTTGAACGAGTTATCGCCTGCCATCTGAATCAACCCTGTTTTTAGCTCAAAATTTGTAGCTTGGATAGGGGCGTAGATAATTCCAGAATTCTCGGTAGGAAGAACTGGCTGCAGAAAATCTCTAATTGCCTTGGGAGCTTCTTCTTGGTGGGCCATCGCTTCTGCTAATCTTTTTTTCTCTTCTAATGGATTTAAGAGTCCTGTTAATCTCAAGATCTAGCGGAAACAGATCAACCACCTTGTTTCTTCGCATACAATGCTCCCAGATAACAAAAAGAACCAAACAAAAATGAAAATAAAATAATATTCACAAAATGATGAAAGAAAAATATTTACACCTAAATTACCATTTACCCTTTTCTTTTCGATGTCAAGAAAAATTAATTTTTGATTAAAAATCAAGCCTCCCCGACAACGACGCCAAAAACTTGATGGGACCGCAAAGCGCACGGGCCGCAAGTAATATAAAACGGAAAGTATTCCGAGTATCAAATCCTCAGGGAGGCGAAGCGAAACTTAAGCAAATAATTAAAATTCTCTTGAGCACTGAAAATACTTAGGTGAAATAATATTTAGGGACCACTTCATGCAATAAAAAAAGATTTAAATTCAAGACGACTAATGAAAACAAATTGATCAATCAGAAATAAAATGTGGAGAAAGAGTTTTCTTTAAGTGGGAAGAGGGGTCTTGAAAATCGATGATTATCTAAATAATTGCTATAATTATCCTATCACATTGCCCAACTAATTATAATCCTAGAATCTTCGTTAATCACATAGGTTCTCCTGTCGGTTTCCCCTAATTGTAATTAATTCATTTTAACAACCTAAGTGTCCTTAGCGCTATTAAAAATCATTAATTATTACGCTCTGATTCATTTTAGGAATCTAAGTTTAATCTACTAATCCCGGTGTCACAACGGGCAATTAAACTAGTTGCATGGATTATGATCTATCCTAATTTCTCTCCGTCGAGTTTCCATTAAGAATCGAATCATTACACAATTGGCCAGATTGAGTAAAGCATTGAGCACATCCATACAAATAATTAGGACATGGGCAAGAGATAAGAAATTATAACAATATTTTGACTATCATTTCATTTCAAGACCCCAAATTGGGGTTTAGCTACACATAATATCCACAATAATTACAAGGGAAAGCATATTAAAGAGCATAAAAGGAAATGAATTGACCGTCGAAAAACCCCTCGCTGACGCTTGGAGCCCCGCTGACTACTCCTTGAGCCTCTAAGATTGCTCCCCAAAACTCCCCAAAATTTTCCCACTAGAAGAATCCTCTCAAAAAGGCTCAAAAGCCTTGAGAGGGGCTCCAAAGGGAGCCTAAGGAAGAGAGAAATGAAGAAATTCCTTTTTGGAATGATGATTGATGATCAATGAGGCACCCAAGGGGTGCCTTTTATAGGCCTGGAATAGGGGTAGCGTCGCGACGCTGCCTTGCTAAGCGTCGCGACGCTGCTGCGCACGCGGCTTGGGCAACAAGAAAGGGCAGCGTCGCGACGCTGCCTTGCTAAGCGTCTCGACGCTGTCCAGATTTCCAGATTTTTCAGCTTCCTTTTTGGGCTGATTTTTGGGCCTTCTTCTTTATTCCTCTTGGTCTTTTCTTCATGGATGTCTTCTTTGGGCTTCCAATTGCTTCAAACTTTGATTTGGACTATAATTACTTCAATTTTGGCTCTTTTTCTCCCAAAATCACCAACTTAGTTCCTAAGGACCAAATAACAAAATCCATTAAATATAGTCATTAAAAATACGATTAAAGCACCAAAAAGCTTAATAAATTGAGACTAAAATAGCGAAATTTCTGCTCGCTATCAGAGGTTTGTCGGCGTGGAGGAGAAAAAAGATGAGGGAGGTGAGAGAAGGAAGACATGTTGTCGGCGTGGAGGAGAAAATAGATGAAGGAGGAGAGAGAAGGGAGAGAGATTTGCCGTGTGGAGGAGAAAAGAGATGATGGATGGAGGAGAGAGAAGGAAGAGAGAAAAAAAAAAGAAAAGAATTAAAAAAAAGGTTTTTTAATTAAAAATAAGAAATAATAATGAAAAATTAAAATAAAATATTTTTTAATATAAAAAAATTCCACGTTAGCTTCTGTTAGCTATATTAACGGAAAAGTGGATGGAGGGACCAAAATGAAACAAAATCCAAACCTTAGGGAATAAATTGTCGAGTTTGAAAACTCAGGGACCAAAGTGTAACTTAACCCAAATCTCAGGGACCAAAAGTGCACTTTTCCCTTAATTAATTATTCAATTTAGTTAAATTAAATGTGATTTAATTGAACTATAATATATGAGAGAAATAGTAGAATATGATTCTAATATCTAATTAATTGAATATGTGATATTTAATTAATTATTAAATTTAATTTAGTTAAATGTGTTTAATTAAATTAAGAGAAAAATACACTTTTGGTCCCTGAGGTCTGAGTTAGGTTTCATTTTGGTCTTTGAGTTTTCAAACTCGACATTTTAGTCCCTGAAGTTTGGATTTCATTACACTATTGGTCCCTCAGTCAAATTTTCCATTTAATGTTAACAGCACGCTGACGTGGCAATAGTTTTTTATTTAAAAATCTATATTTTTTATTTTTTAAAAATAAATAATATATTAAATCATTTTTTATTATTTTTCATTTTCTTTTTTCTTCTTCCATCTTCTTCTCCTCCCTTTCAAACCCTATTCTCAATTAATTTAGAGTAGCCATCGTCGTCGCCGCTACCGACGAAAACCACTGTTTTCCATTTTTTCTTTTCCTTCTCCTCTTCTTTTTCTTATTCTTCCCTTTTCCTCCCTCCTTGATAACTCTTAGAAATAAGAGTTATTAGCCATGATTTTGGGGCTTTAAGGCTTAGTTTTACTTTGAGAATTTATTATTTGAGCTGAAATTAGTTGAATTTAATGTTAATTAGTGAGAATGCTGATTAGGGGCTTTGGGCTTAAATTTCACGTTAATTTTCGTATTTAAGCTGACTTGGAGCTCCAGTTTTTGCAGATTATGCTATAGCATGACATGGCAGAGGCAGATTGGTGGCTGGAGCTGTTTTCAACGTGGGAAGCTTCATTTAATGAGGTGTCAAGTCTAGCTGGTGTAAAAGGGTATTCTTACCTTTTTATGGGTATTCCATGTGGGCTTGGAGTGTCTAATCAACCCTCATTCCCACGTTTGAAGCTAGGTATTTAAAGAAAGTGGCCCTAATTTGGAAAGGTAGCTGAAAGAGAGGAGATTCACGATTGGGGAGCTGGTTTTCGAGCACAAGAACAGAGGAAAAACAGAGTGGAGCTGCCGTGGAGTCCATATTCAGCTTGGGAAAGCTGGATTTGAGCTTGGGAGCTTTTTCTTTGGCCTTTTCTTCTCATCTTTTATCTTCCCATTGGTATTGGTTGTGTAAGAAGCTGAAAAGTATGTTGAATATGAGTGGTTTCTGCTGTATTGAACTTATTTTCTCTTTGAACTTGAACTAATCCCCTTTAGGTGAGGATTGGGGATCCTATATTGTAACAAGGGGTTGTTTGTAGTTGAACCATGCTAATTTCATCTTAAAGTAAAGTGTTCTTTATTGTTTAAGCTGGATTTTCGATTGGTCATCCATTTTCTAGCATTGTTATTGGGTGTTTGGGAAAACATTTAGTAACCGATTGCTTTGCTTTACCTTAGTCTTTTATGATCATGAAAATGAGTGGGTATTATTTAGGGATAAATCACCACCTAGGGCACTAATCAGATTGAGCTAAAAACAAGGGGTTAAATGGGAGTTTAATCGCCTTAATCTTTGGAGAATTGGAAAATTCCCGTGTTAAAATCTGGGTGAGATGAATTAGCACAGTTTTTGCTATAGCAATCCCTGGAACAATACATAATATCCCTAATCTGAGCCTTGCTTCTCCTCTGCTTCCAGCCGTTTTTCTTGCGTTATTTACTCTCAATTCTCTTTAATTTCACTCTAAACCCTAAACCTTAAACCCTAAAATCCTAAACCCTACACTAGTGCATCTTAGTTATTAATTAATATTTGGTCTTTGGTTACTTGAATTTCATTGAAAATAGGCTTAAGATTAGTGATTTTCGTTGCATCAATCCCTGTGGAAAACGATATAAAAATACTTATCACTTGCTACCAATGATGTGTATACTTGCATGTTTTTGAGCTTTTCTTGAAGATCTCTTGCATATTGTAAATCACATTGCACAAGGCAACACTCCTCTTTCTTCTTCCACTGTTTTTTCAAAAAAAAAAAAAAAGATGGCAGAACTGCTTTCCCCAGCGGCGATGATGCGAAGCATTTTTCGACAGGCGCTGCTATTCATACCAGGGAGAGAACGAAGGCCCAAAGAAATCGAACGGGTGGCGAAGAAATCCTAGATCTGCCAAAGAAATCGAGGAGAAAACTCATATCTGCTAAGGAGAAAACCCAAACCCAGATCTACTATTCAAACGGAGGCGTGCAAACGAGCGGCGAACGGACTACAAACAGGCGACTGCGAACAGGCGGCGAACGGACTGTAAACGGGTGACTGCGAGCGACTGCAAGTGAGCTGCAGCTAGGCGAGTGGCGAGGAGCGAGCTGCAGCTGCGTGAGAGACTGGGAACGAGCTATGGCTGGACGAGATTCGCGAGATCTGTGATTGCGACTGGGCAACATTCGCAGATCTAGGTGAGATTCACGAGATCTGCGACTTCGGCTGGGCGAGCGCGTGGCTGGCGGAAGAGAAACGAAAGAAAGAGAGAGACATCGGAAAGGCTAAGATACCAGTGAAAAGAGGAGAATAAAGAATGGAAAGAAGAAGAAAGAAAGGAAGAGAGAGAAAAAAAAAAAGAAAAAAAAATTCTGGTGAGGGGTAGCGGCAGTAGCGACAGTGGGCGACAGCGGTGGAAGACAACTACTGGTAATGGAGGTAATGGAGGTGTAATTAGGTTGAAGGAAGATGGAGAGGAAGAAGATGAAGAAAAAAGGAAAAAGAAAATAATAATAATAATTAATATATTATTTTATATTTAAAAATTAAAAAATATTTTTTAATAAAAAAATACTTGCCACGCCAACATTCCGTTAACATTTAACACAAAAATGGATGGAGGGACTAAAATGAAACAAAATTCAAACCTCGGTGACTAAAATTTCAAGTTTGAAAACTCAAAGACCAAAATGAAACCCAACTCAAATCTCAAGGACCAAAAGTGTATCTTTCCTTAAATTAAAATCTATAGATTATTTTAATGTGAATATGGATTCATATTAAAACTATACGTTATATGAGAGATGCACAATTCAAATGTTTGATTAATCAAATATGTGATATTTAATTGATCAAAGAATTAATTAATTGTGTAGTTTAATTAATTTAATTAAATGTGATTTAATTAATTTTAATTGAAACTATCTATTACGGGAGGGCAATGCATTTGAATATGATTTAAATGCACATATGCTTATTAATTAATATGATTAGTTAATTAGCATTTAATTAATTAATTAACTGAATTAATTTTAATTAATTAATGTTAATTAATTATTTTAATGAATTAATTTGGTTATATGATAACCATACACATGACAGTGTTATCGCTCTCACATTAGAAAAAAAAAACACTAAGAGGGGTCTCCCCCTTATTCTCTCATTCGCTCTCTCTCTATGGTGTACGTCTCTCTGAGATGCTCTCTCTCTCTCAAGAAAAGACGGAGAAAATTTTCCTTCTCCATGAAAAAATTCCCTTCAAGATTCAGGACCCACCATCCTATTCCCTATCTCAGAGAATAGCGGGGTAGCCTCGTGGTGGTGTTCGTGGTTGATGAACAATCAAGAAGGCGTCCTTGATTTTTGAGTCGCTAACAAAGGTTTTTGCTTCTCATCCTTGTTAGATTAGATCTAATTTATCATGTATGCTTAGCCTAAGTTTTTTCTATAGAATCGTTCTCTGAAAATTGCCAATGTATTGGTATTTTGTTGAACCAAAATTAATTACGAATGGTCCAATTGTGCTTCCACTTTAACGAAATTTGAAATTCCAATCCTTCAAATTTATTATTGGTCCCAAATTTAATTATTTGTAATTTCGTCATTTTTTTAAAATAATGACGTGACAATTTGTGATTGGCCAAAAGTTCTCCTTCAACAGGTAGTAAAATGGGTTAGTCTATTTGCAAATTTAGCTACAATTTTTTAACTTTGCAAATATAGCAAAAAATGTATACTATGGTTTTCATTTTTTTTCCTAATATTTCGATTTTGCCCTTTTTATCAATCTTTCTCCCATGTGGCTACCTTTCTTTTCTTTCATTTTTTTCTCCCGCATGATTTACACTTTTTTTCTTCTCTCAGTTATGTAAAAATTGTTTTTCAGTTTTTCAATCTTCTTTCTTTTTGTTAGCATATTTAATCTGCTATTTCTTTTACTGTTTGTATTTGGTTTTTACTACGTTGTTATTCCTCTCTTTACCTTTGTCCTATTGATACAGTGACTGTGCTCTATCTTTTGTGTGGAGCAATTTCCTTTTTCATATTCTTTGTAGCACATGGTATTAGAGCTCTGAGGTATTGAATACCTCCACCGTGACCACTTCTGTAAAGACCCATGTCCCTTCCTAGTGGTTTACATTGAATACCTCATCTCCCCTGCCTAATCCTTCCGACCCCTCAACCCCAATGTTCCCCCCTTTCCCCATAATCCAAACCCTTCTTTCTTTTCCTTTAAACCAACTAGATTTCAATCCTTCTTTGATCGCCTCGTTTCCAAGTAGGCTTTTCAGCCCCTCAGCAATGGCTTTCATTTCAAGCATCTTCATATTCCAGCTTCTCTTAATCCGCTTGAATCCTGAACAGATCGAAGATCCTAGGGAGTCACGGAGGATCCACCCGATGCCTCGACGGTTCTCCTTCGCGATCCAGGAGGCGTCGACATTTAGCTTCCAGCAATTTGGGGGCGACTGAGTCCATCTGACATGACTCGGAAGGCTCTCCGACCTTGGTCCTGGAATCCTAAGCGACTTGGACAGGTAATCAATCGGCTGGATCTCTGAGTTTTCAATCTTTCGATATATGAATCTGAAGAACTGGCGCTGGTCTAGTCTGGAGTTTGTTTGATTTGTCTGATTCCGAAATTCCCATGTACTCCAAAGCAAAGTGATTGCTTTCGTCTGCTCCTCCTAAGACAGTTGATCCGACAGCCACGTCCAGTAGACCATTGGTGTCCACCCTCCTCTGTTCAAAGAATACATATGATTCGTTAGGGGATAGAAATTCTTCCAGGTCTCTTTAATCCACTTACATTCCCACATAAGATGGCTTGTTGATTCTCTTTTGGACCTGCACAATTGGCAAAGAGGGTCAGTAGAAATTCCTTTTTTTAATAATGTTAGATTTAGTAGGGATGGAGTCGTGGATTATTCGCCACGCGATGATTTTAGCCTTCGGGATGGCCTTAAGCTTCCAAAACGATTTCCACATTTTGACTATGTCCAAGGAGCTCGAAGAAGAAGCTTCCTGGGAATTCGCTAAAGAAACGGCCATATGGTAGACACTCTTTACTGAGAACATTCCTCGTTTGTCACGACTCCAAATAATCTCATCGTCAGTGATATAATTTGGGGTGTTGAGGATTACTTCAGCTTCTGTCGTGGAGAAATTTTCGATGACCTCTTTTTCTTTCCACCTTCCCTTTTCGTCTAGGATAGAGTCGACTCTTTTTCCAGAGAGATCTGGCTTGGTTAGGAAAGGAACTTCATTTCCCGGAGTTGAGATCCAAGGGTCTTGGTCTATAATGACTCTCTTCCCGTTCCCAATTTTCCACCTATAGCCTTTCTTAAAGAGCTCTCTTCCCCAGATTATGCTTCGCCAAGTGAATGACGGGGTGCTACCTAGAGGGGCTGAGAGGAAATCTTGGCCTTTGAAGTATCTTCCCCTCAGTGTTTTGCCAAGCAGGCTGGAGGGGTCCTTGAGAATTCTCCAACTAGTCTTAGCTAGCATGGCTTGGTTGAACAACTTAAGGTCTCGAAACCCCAACCCCCCCCTTTCTCTTTACTGCAACTCATCTTCTCCCAACTGATCCAGTGAGCTTTGCCTTTGCCTCTGGATTCGCCCCACCAAAAGTTAGCGCACATTCTGTTTATATCCTCAAAAAGGGATGAAGGGATTCTAAAACAGCTCATGGTATACGTTGGAATTGCTTGGACTATGGCTTTAATCAGGATCTCTTTTCCCCCTGCCGAGAATAGCTTTTCTTTCCAATTCTGAAGAGCCTTCCAAACTCTATCTTTGATGTTTTTAAACACTTTTTGCTTGTTTCTTTTCGTCTGGGATGGCATCCCAAGATACTGTCCAAGCTCGTCAGCTTTAGCTATTCCAAGGATTGCACTTAACCTAGACACAGAGTCTGGGCTAATGTTTTTGCTAGCCATCAAAGAAGATTTATTCAGATTTATGGTTTGACCGGATGCTTCCTCGTACGTCTTCAGAATCCTTTTTATAGTGAAGCAGTCCTTCTCCTCCGCACGACAGAAAATCAAGCTGTCATCTGCAAAAAATAAACGAGAGAGTGAGGGACAAAGCTTGTTTAATTTTAAGCCGCTAAAGTTTTTAAGAGATTCTTCCCTTTCAAGAAGCGCTGAGAAGCCCTCTGCACAGATTAGGAAAATATAGGGGGAGATCGGATCTCCCTGCCTTAATCCTCTTCCAGGGTAAAACACATCTTGAGGAACTCCATTTAGGAGCACTGAGTATTCTATCGATTCTATACAGTCCATAATCTTGGCGATCCAAGTCTCGGGGAAGCCCATCTTAGCCATAATTTTCCGAATAAAAGACCATTCGACCCTGTCATAGGCTTTGCTCATGTCGAGCTTCATGGCGATATGCCCAGACTTCCCTTTTCGTTTGTTGTTTCGAGCGTGGATGCATTCGAACCCCAAGATAACATTGTCTGAAATAAGTCTTTTAGGGACAAAGACCGCTTGACCAGGAGATATGATGTCCTGAAGAGAGGATTTCATTCTGTTAGCAAGCGCCTTTGCTACAATTTTATAAATCACGTTGCAAAGACTTATTGGTCGGTAGTTCCCCATTTCGCTCGGATTTTTTGTCTTGGGAATAAGGGCAATCAAGGTCTTGTTTATTTTCTTAGAGCTCTTTCCTGCATTTAGAATTTCAATGCAG
The DNA here is from genome assembly GCA_036850905.1 of Luffa acutangula. Classification (NCBI taxonomy): domain Eukaryota; kingdom Viridiplantae; phylum Streptophyta; class Magnoliopsida; order Cucurbitales; family Cucurbitaceae; genus Luffa; species Luffa acutangula. The sequence continues at coordinate 23,363,053 of CM072089.1, read as the reverse complement.
ATTCTCGAAGTGTCATTTCCTACTATGTCCCAGTAGTGATGGTAGAACATGGCATGCATACCATCTGCTCCCGGGGCTTTAGTAGAGTTCATTCCTTTGAGGGCTCTTTCGACGTCTGCTCTTGTGAATGGTCTTTCCAAAACCCTTTTTTGAGAGGCCGAGAGCTTTCTAGATATGCCCTCCACTACTTTATCAATACTCGCAGGATTTGGCTTAGAGGAGGAAAAAATGTTCCTGAAGTAGTCAGTAGCTATTTTCCCAATTTCAGCTATTTTCCTGAAGTAGTCAGTAGCTATTTTCACACTAAGTGGTTGCACAAAAAAGCGTCGGAGAGGAAGAAAAGAAATGAAATATTCAAGATAAAAAAAGAATCAGGGGAATTGTTAATCAAGTTTATGTGCTCAAATGTGAGGTAATCAATAATCATCATGTCTCTCACAATGAACCAAATACAACATTTCAATCGACAACATACACAGAATCCAACATGCATGAAATATGCATGTCGATAAGTTACGGATATACTGATAAATATTTAGATATCTACGGATATTTCAAAAAAAAAAAATCACAGATATTACAAGAATTTGTTGAAATTTTGTAAAGTTTTTAATAACACATTCAAGAAAGCTTATTGAAGTCCTAAATAATCCTTTTAATATATATCTCATTAACATATACATTAATATAGAAAAAATAATAATAAAATAATGTGTATGTTAAAAAATGAATATATATATATATATATATCATTTTTTTTTAAAATAAAGAATCGAGTTTTCATTGAGAAAAAAAAAATGAGAATGCCCAACACCAAAAAAATGAACCCAACTACAAAAAGAGGATTTCCAAACTCACGATTGGTTTAGAGGATGTTTAGTTCAATGTGTTTGAAAGTGGGGAGTATGAATTAGCTTAGCCAAGCTCACATTTAGTTCACGGTTTTGTAAATCCAAATTTGGTAAGGTACATCTATTCTACTCCTCATATTTGATAGTATTTTACCCTTACCACGGTTGCTACAATACATATATTTTCTTTAATCTTTCTGCTAAATAAATAAAAAAATAATTATATTAATATTACCAAACCAACTCTACCCAAAAACTATTTGCACTTGTTATAAACATCATGTTTTAGAGTAATTATCCATATAAATTTATAAGAAGAAATTTCTTTGTATTTCGTTCACACATTGGTAAATAGTAGAAAAAATTAATTACAAAACTAACCCAATATTTGTTTTAAAAAAATTATTCAAAAAGAGTTTAGATTAACACAATTGGTATTAAAAATAAATGATTGATTTATAAAATAATAGTTATTAATATGTAAGAAAAATATTATAGTATTTTAAAATTTTTATTATCACGTAAATTATAATAAAAATTATTTTATTATAAATTCCAAACCATCCACGTTATAAAAACCTAGATTTCATAGGTCCATTTCACTAAATTTACAATTTTGCCAAACTTCTTTTCTTTGAAAATATAAAAATCACGTTATCACACTTTTTTTTTTTTTTTTTTTGAAACTGTATCACACTTAATTAAAGACGTGATATTTATGAAATTAACTAATTAAAATACTTTGGTTAGTTTTTCTTTGGAGTTAATAGATTTTAAAATAATATTATTTAAAATATTTTAATTTTATAAACTTATGTATTAGTTAAATATACAAAGTTAAGTTCAATAGTATTGTTAAAGAGTAGTAAATAAATTTAGTTAACATAGCAAATTATGAATAAATGAATAAAAAATTGATAACATTTATTTTATGCATGGTTAATTTTATGTTGGTTATATTTGTATAAAAGAATTTGCATATATTTGTTCAAGTTTTGATAATACTCCAAAAAAAATTTCATGAACAATCAAATATTTGTTTTATAAAATAATTATTGGAAGACAAAATATTGGGTGGATAAAGTATTAAAAATATTTTATTTACTCTTAAAAATAACACTCTTTAATTTCAAAATAAAAGTTTCATTTAAAGTGTGTGTATATATATATATAATAGCTTTTAAAATAATGTTATTTTAAATATTAACTAAATATGGAAAGTTAAGTTCAATGGTAATACGGTTGAAAAGTAGTAAATAAATTTAATTAGCATAGAAAATTATAAATAATTAACAACATTTTCTTTTATACATGGTCAATTAATAGGACTTTTTACGAATTCGTTGGTAGTTGTCTATGTTTACCAACGGTTAATTATGACATGATAGAAACTGATGTTCTTATAGTGCATGAACACGATCAGAAGAGAAGACAACAAAGAAGTATAATTTATTATTCTATTTTAAATTTAAACACATATTTAAAAGAATTTTAAATTGAAAAAAAAAAAATAAAAGAATCAGGTTTCAACCACTATAGTCCATGGCTGTCTACTCCTCAACCAAGTATCCTCTTGTACTTTTCAACGTACTCCTTCACCTTCGTCTCCTGAGTTTCGATCCACTCGCCGCCGAGAACGAATCGGAGGTTCGATCCGCCTACTTTTCCGACGACGTACCGGAGATTGTTGGCCAAGAACAAGTAAGATAAGGCACTGTCGTTGTACATCTCTGATTTTCCGTCGAGTTTGCGGAGGAGGACAAGGATCAACCAGGCGAATCGTAAGGTAATCGGACAATCGATTTGATTCCGTCGGCCGTAGTATGATTCTGGTAACGGTAATTGTTCTGCTACTGACGAATCTGGTACTATGTGGTTGAGAATCCCTCTGTAATCGGATAGAAACGAGAGGTAGTTCATCACGTAGCGTGTGAGTGGATGAACTTCGCCGTTTGGAACTGGCGATTTCGATGACTCTTTCTGAATTGCGGTTTCGAAGTCGGTGAGTAATGCGCGAATGTTTTCTCCGAGTTTGATTAGTGAATTGTCTGTTTGTGATTTGATCATTGACGTTGGAACAGATGAGAAGCTTAATTCGATTTCTGGCCAGAGCTCGGCTAGGGCTTCGTATAGATCTAAAGTAGTGAAGATTTTCTCGGGAGATTTCTTGTACTTCGCTACCAATTCTAGAAAACTGAACAGAATCATCGCTGCGTCTTTTGAAATTTCAGCGAAGCAAGATTCTTTGATTGGCGTGGAAGTTGAGAAGACGTAATCGCAAAGAATTTTCTCTCCGTGGAACAGAGATTTCACTGCGGTTTTCACCGATTTCAACCAGTTTTTTATCTTCTTCTCCAGAATCTCCCAATCCATCTTCTGCACTTTCGACATATCCATCCTCTCAATCCCCAAGTTGTAGAGACTCTCATCGACGATCGATTTTCTTACGGTTTTGTAAACCTTGACGCATTCTCTGCCATAGCCGGTGAAGATCATACAGTCCGCAATGGCTTTCAAATCCGCCATGGAAGTCATCGAAACTCGCTCAACTTCCAGAATCGATTCGTCAGCAAAGCGAAACTCATCCTCGGATTTCGCCTCAAAATCAGAACAACTCGATCTCCGCGAGTGAACGCTGGAAACAGATTCAGGATAGAGACACTCCCTATTGTTGGACAAAATCCGATGGAACTCGACCTGAAGCCTGTCCATGGCGGTCCTCATCAAGTCGTGAGCATGAACGAGCTTCACGGAGGCGGAATCCAGAGAAACGAGGCGGCACATGGCGGAATGCAAGCTGGTAACAGCTTCGATGTAGCCGCGGGCATAATGAGGATCCTGTTGAAACGAAGAATCGGCGTCAGTAATGACGAATGACTCTGCGATTTGGATGGTTTCTTGAAGGAAGGAATCGGATAAAGAGTGGGGCGGCGTGGTGGAGGTTGAAGGAGAAGTTGGAGATGTGAAGAACACAGTCCTCATTCCCTTTCGCGGCATTTTCAAATTTCAGAAGAAGAATGGATTTTGGATTGAATGATTGAACGATTGAATGATTGAATGATTTGATTGTTGGAGTTTGGATTTTGGGGAAGATGGAGACGAGTGAGGGGTCATTATATAGGAGATGAATCCGTGTAGGAAGTGGAATTGAATTTCAACCAACGTACGGTTTTAGAAAAATTCAAACACCAATTTGTTTTTAAAAAAAATGTTGTGAATGTCAAAGAAAATAAAATCTTGTGTTTGAATTGAATAGATAAGTGTTCGTTAGATTCGTTTAAAAGTTCAAATATCTAATAAATAGAAGGGAAATAATCTTTTTTTTTTAGTTGTATCAACTTTAACCCAAAAGTTCCAAATTTATAAAATGACTAAATTATAAAAAATATCGGTTTGTTTAAAAAATGTCCCAAAACTTTACAAAATTTCAAAAATACCTTTAAACTTGGAAAAATGTTTAAAAAATACCATTGTCGTTAATTTTGGATGGAATCCGTTAAAATTTCAGTTTAAAAAATACCCTTGAATTTTCTAAAAAACTTCAAAAATACCCTTATTGAAAAATGCTTCTTCTTTTTTCCTTCTCCCACCGTAAATGAATATAGAGAAAGCTAATGGGGTAATAGTTGGTGAAGAAACTCGTTAATTTTCATGGAGGAAAAGTTAATTTACGGTAGGAGAATGAAAAAATAAGCATTTTTCAATAAGGGTATTTTTTATTTTTTATTTTTTAAAGTTCAAGGGTATTTTTAAAACAAAAACTTTAACGGTTTCCATCCAAAATTAACGGCAAGGGTATTTTTGAAACTTTCTAAATTCAAGGGCATTTTTTAAACAAACCCCATAGTTTAGGGGTATTTTTTATAATTTAGCCTTATAAAATTTAGCCATAAACCTAGCAAATTGTATCAACTTTAATCCTAAACTTTCAATTTCATCAAATTGAACCTCAAATTTAGCCCGTTTGTATAAATTTTAACCTCAAACTTGCCAATAAGGATTTACTTTTGGTTACTTTCTGTTTGAACCACCATTAAAGAATTTAATTGAATATTTTTCAATTTTCTTTTTCTTTTAAATTCACATTGCACCTTAGTTGATTATTTCTTGCACTAAATTTATTTGAGAAAATTTTTATTTAAATAACATTTTATTGCTCGAAAGTTGTACATAAGTTTCATCTCGTTTTCTTTATATTGTGTTTGTGGGTTTTGTTGCTTTTCTTTTAACTAGCTAGAAGAACATGTGGGATGATAGAAAAGTAATTTTAGAGTTTTTTTTCTTTTTATTTAGATGACTTTTTCTTTTTCTTGTTGTTGTCAAAGATTATGAAAGCAACGTAATTTTGGAGTTTTTTATTTTTGTTTTTTTTCATCATATGTTTGCTGGTTTTAACCTTGTGTTTCCTTTGCTCCTAATTAAAATAAGGGAAAAATACACTTTTGGTCCCTGAGGTTTGGGTTAAGTGACACTTTGGTCCCCGAGTTTTCAAACTCAACAAAAATATCCCTGAGGTTTGAGATAAAGAGCAATTTGGTCCATGCCGTCAATTTTTCTTTAAACCCTAACGGTAAGCTGACGTGGCACTATTATTTTAATTAAAAAATTAATTTTTATTTTTTTTTAAATAAAAAATAAAAAATATATTAAATATATTATTATTTTTAAAATTTTCTCTCTCTCTATGTCAACCATGGATTTTCTTGAAGGTCAATGTATTGATAAACCTCCATTCTTTAATGGTAGAAATTATGATGTTTGGAGAAAAAGAATGAAAACTTTTTTGCTTGCTATTGATTTTAATATTTTGTATGCTTGTGAGCATGATTTATCTAAATTGAAATTGAATGATAAATTTTTCTCTTTTAATGCCCAAGCCATTAATATTATATGTTGTGCTTTGGATAGTAAAATATGTGATAAAATTTCACATTTTAATTATGCATATGATGTTTGGAATTTTCTTGATAATATGTATAATGTTGAAAATTCTCTTTGTACTACTAATGACCTCTTTGATGTGAAGGAGAATTATAATTCTCAAAATCAAGAAAAGTTCTATGGAGTAGAAAAAGAAAAATGTGATGGATCCTCCGTATGCTTGATGGCTCATTCGGATAATGATTCCAGTGATGATAGTGACGAAAATGAGGTAAATCACAAATCTCTTACTTATGATGAACTTTATGATGCTTTTGAAAGTATGCATCAAGATTTGGAAAAACTTGGTTCAAAATATGTGAAATTATCAAAGAAATATAAGACATTGTCTATTGAGAATAAATCTTTGATAAATGAAAATGCATGTTTGAAAAATGGAACTAATAATGTTTTGTTGCATAATGAGGTTGATAGTGATTGTGATGAGAAAAATGCTAAGGTTAATAGAATTAAATTTCTTGAGAAAGAGAATGAGGATCTCAAATCTTTATCTTGTGAATTGAAACTTGAATTTAATGATTTGAGAAACAAGAATGAGAAAATTGAATCTTTTTCATTAGAATTGAAAGATGAAATTGCTAGCTTGAAAAATAAAATTATTGATTTGGAAACTAGCAATACTTCTTTAGAGAATGATAAACTTGCCTTGATTGACAAGATTAAATTCATTGAATGTGATAGTCATGAGAAAAATAATCTTTTGCATGTGCTTAAAGAAAAAGAATTGTTAGCTAATAAAGAGCTTGGAATTGCAAAAGAGTCCATTAAGAAATTGACTATAGGTGCACAAAATTTGGATAAAATTATTGACATGGGTAAACCGTTAAATGACAAAAGAGGTCTTGGTTATGTTGATGAGAATGTTACTCCATCAAGTTCCAAAACTATTTTTGTTAAAGCATCTTCTATTATGCCTAGTGACGCTTTGCCAAATGTTTTGCTAAAAGGTAATGTGCATAAGCATGATGTACCAAATTTTGTTCATAAGCATGATGTAGCAAAATGTGTGTCAAATCATTCTTATTCTAAGTCTAATTTAGTTCATAATGCTAGATTTGTGCATAATGCAAAATTTGTACTTATATGTCATTATTGTGGTATTAAAGGTCATATTAGACCAAATTGCTATAAATTGAAAAATGATCTTGATCATTATGGAAAGAAAAATGTTCCTTATAAAGCAAAATTTCAAAATACTTACAAAAGGAACACTTATGTGAAAAATAACATGCATAGACATTATATGAATGAAAAGTTTATGCATAATGTTACTTGTTATTCATGTGGCAAAATTGGTCATAAATTTAATACTTGTTATTTGCCAAAAATGAATGCTAGTAATGTTGGAACTAAAAAGAAATGGGTTCCAAAAATTGAGACTAACCTACATGGACCCAAACTAGTATGGGTACCAAAGATCACTACTTGTTAAATTGTTTTGTAGGTGTGCGTCAAAATTCAAATTTGAAGATTGGATGAGCTTCAAAAGGAAATTATTCAAAATTCAAATGGAGCATTGAAACTCTCTTGGTGTTTCAAAAGGAAAAACCCTTATTTGGTAACTTTATTTCTTAAATGAATTGTGAGATATATATCTTCTTTTGAATTTGAATTTGAAAATCTTGAATTGTTTGAATTGATGTTTTTATATATTTTGAAACATATTTATGATTCTCCTATTAATGCTCTTTTGAGATAATTAGAGATATTTTATGATATTACATTTGAATTTGAATATTGGTTTTTTGAATTGTTTGAATGGAAATATTTTTATTGTGATATTATTGTTTGGAATTGAAATTATGATTTGCTTATATATTATTGATGGTTAAATATATTCCTTGAGATATGCATATTGAGTTTGAATTTTATATTCTTGAATTATTAGTAAGGTAAACTATTATTTTTGTTGAATGATTGAAATGTTGATTTATTTTTTAAAAAAAAATTTGTTGTTGTTGAATTGTGAATTACCTACTATATATTGGTATAAAGAATTGTTTTTAGATTGATTATTGAATTTTGTTGATTATTATATTAAATGTTCATGAGATAATTAAGAATGTTCCTTGATGACATTTACCTTGATTGATTGTTTATTTATGGATCACATGATTATATGCTCCTTAAATTAAAATGGATTAATTTCAAATTGCTTGTTTATTTTATATTCTTCTTTGCTTTATGTTTAAATTTATAGAATTAATTACATGTCATAAGAAATTGTTGAAAATCTATTTTGACATACTATTGATTCTTTTGAATTTGAGCCTTTTGAAATATACTTGATATTTTGATTCTTTATATTTTCTTAAAGTTAATATCATTTTTGGTTTATCTTGGATGATTCAATCTTTAATGTTTAAAATTGTGGACCATTGACACATCTCAATCGTTTGATTTTGTTTATTATTTATTGCTTGATAAATGATTATTAAAATTTGATTAGAATTAATTCCTGTTATAAATTTGTCAAAGAAGTTTAGAAAGATTTTTGTTACTAGCTCACTCTATACTATATTGTTTGAGTTCCACTCTTACAATTAGTATTAAGGTTTGTTAGTTTAAAAATATTTTGAATTATTTAAATGCTTTATGAGCTTGAATGTATATTCTTAATTAAAGCATTATGTTTTGATGATCTAGTTCCTAAAAGTTATTATGTGTTATGAAAAAGAGATGTTAAATTCCTTTTAATAAGGGGGAGTACTTGAAAAAAAAAATGTTCCTTATTAGTTGTATATTCAAACTTATTTTATTCCTAAATGAAATGTGCTTTGATTGTAACAATTGTTTACATATTTCATTTATTGATAATTTTCCCTTGTATGAACTAAATTACTTTGAGATTATGGTTGTTATTGATGTATCTTTTTGTCTCATATTAGTATCTTGTTAATTTTTGGGATATTGTATAAAATTAATATATTTTTGCTAAAATAAATTTGATATTTTGGTATCTCAATTGTTTGAATTGTAATTGAAGTTTAATGAATTGATTGTCTAGAGATTAATTTGCTTTGTAAAGATAGAATTCTTTTTGTGTCTAATCATGAGGATTAAATTGCTCTATTGAAAATTTTAATGTCTTATGCATACTTTCTTGAATGAAATTCTTTTATGAAAAATATTTATGATTTGTTTAAGATAGATTGAATTATCATGATTTTTTAATTGGCTATCTTGTGCAAATTATTATTCTTGAATGATTTTTTTTATCTCCTTGATATATATTGGCTTTCTTATTAGGAGAATGCATATCTTTAAGGGGTTGTATCATTTTATATGTGAATTTTAATTTGATCTTAAATGAAGTTGGTTTGCTTGCAATAATTATTGAGGGTGTTTCATTAATTCATATCTTTTTTAGTTCAAGTTTAGGAAGAAAAATGTATTGATTTATCTTTTTCTTTGTCTCTCATATAGATGCCTTTTTATTTTTTGATATAAAATTGATATTATATTTGTATGAATTAAATTTGGTATCTTGCCTAAATTCCATGAATTTGATTTTTTTTATATATTGCCTTAATTCTATGAATTAGATCCTATCAATTGGTATATGATGTGAAATTTTTGAATGTTTAAATATTTTATATATCTTGTTTTTTTTTAATTGGTATCTCATATTGCCTAAATGCTTGATTTCTATGAGATGATGTGTTTAAGTACTTTGAATTGAATTCCATATTTGGTATGACTCTAAAGTGATTTACTGTATTTGGAATATTTTTATTAATGCCATTTTCATTATGGTTAATTGAGCCTTTGAAAAGGTGATTAAAACCTAAATTATTCTTTTATGTTGATTTATGAAACTCCATGAAATCCTCTTAATATCTTTATTGGAGTTTGCTTATTTTTAGGGAGAGCAAATGCCTTTTAAAAATGAGATATTTTTTATGGGTTTAATTGTGGACTAATTATTTGTGATATTTTTGAGTAATTATGAATTTTTTTTGTAACATTTATTTAGTATGAGAAATTCAAGTATTGATTAAATTGATTAATGTTGGTTGTTTCTCATTTGCAATACTTACTATGTCTCATATATTTAGGGGAGTTCTTATTCATTTGTTCAAATATTTATATGATTCACTTGTTTAGGGGGAGCTTCATATGTTTTGTGAAAATATTATGATCGTGTATCTTTGTCATAGAGATGTTCGTTGATTTATTGAGATAAATTCTTGTCTCTGTGAAATTGAGATTGTGTGCTTTGATGTATTGTTGAATATGTAATATGTCTTTGATCATTTTTGTTCAAATTGATTGACTTCATTTACTAGGGGTGCTTAAATGAACTTATTGTTATTACTTGTTTGATTATTGTTTTGAGGGGGAGCTTTAACTTTCAATTATTATTTTGAGGGGAAGCCTTATCTTTAATTATTCCAATGATTATTCTTTTTAGGGGGAGCTTATACTTTAAATTGTTATCTTTTGATGATAACAAAAGGGGGAGAATTTAGAAAAATATATTTGTTAAATGGATAAATGCAATGTTTACTGATTGAATTCTTTTGATATCATTATTAACATTCTACTTTGAGAATATTTTTCTTAAGTAGTTTGTCATCATCAAAAAGGGGGAGATTGTTAGCTTTATGAGCTTCAATCATACTATATGTTTTGATGATAACAAACTTTAATTTACTAATGATTTTAGTGTTTCAAAGTGTTCATCTTGTAGAGCTTGGAAAGACGATTCCAACACATTTTGAATCACTGAAATCGGAGATCAAACGAAAAAGTTACAAGCAAAAGAAGATTGGAAGAAAAGGCCTACATGGCAGTGACGTGGCGCTTACATAGCATCCGATGTGGCAGCTGACGTGGACCTCATTTTGAATGATTGGCTGAATCAATTCCTACCATTTGACTCCTACTTTTAATCCTTTTCAAATCTCATATTTTACTCCAAAATTCCATTAATTACACCTCATTCAAATTTGAATTCTTTCAAAATCTCATTTCCTTCAAATCCTCATTCTAATTTGAAATTCTCCTAATTTCAATATATTCTCAATCTCATTTTTAAATTCAAATTCTTTCCTAAATTTTCATCATTCAAATCCTTGATTTATTCTCATATCTCAAAAATTCTAATCCTTCAAAATTCTCCCTTAATGTTGAAATCCTTTCCTTTTCTATTTAAATTCAATTTCCACCCTTCATTTTTAATTTGATCTAACGGCCAATATTTATCTCCCTTTCCTATAAATTCGACTTGATTTTACTCTTTATAAATACACCAAAAAGACATCAAAGTCTTAAGCTCTCAAGTCTCCCTACTCTTCAACTCTTGTTTAAAAATCCTCCCTTGCTCCTAAATTGGCCTAGTGTGATTGTGAGGTTTTATTTTTGTGAGTGCACAACATTGTGTAATTAGCCTTCAAGAGGTATTTTATTTTGTGAGCTTCTTTTCTTCTTCTACTCATTGTTGGGAACTTGTAATAAGGTGTGGGTGCACCTTGGGAATTGAGTGAGTGGTTTGATCCTGAACCCGAAAAAGGATTTGTAGTGGTTTGATCCTGAACCCGGTTAAAAGGATCACGGTGGTTTGATCTTGAACCCGTTTAAAAAGATCGGTATAGGTTGGGTCCTGAACCTGTAAAAGGATCGGTAAAGGTTTACTCTTGAACCTGGAAAAAGAGTCGGTTTGGTTCTCACCCGTAAGAGAGTCGTTGCAGTAAAATACCCAAGAAGGAGTCTTGGGGAGTGGAGTAGGGATTTCCGAACCACTATAAAATTTCCTGGTGTTATCTCTTTCTCTCTACTCTTTTAATTTCCGCTATTTCATTTTTATGAGTAGATTGCTTGCCTAGAAAAATTGTCAAATAGTTCTAGCATACTTTATGCTTTATAGTGCTTATTAAATTTATTTAGTTTAAATTAAATCAATTCATTTTAATTCAGCAAAAAGTTTTAAATTTTATTAAGCAACTCTATTCACCCCCCTCTAGTGTTGCCATACGATCCTACACCATCTTCTTCCTTCCCCCTCCCATCTTCTTCAGCGGCAGCCAGCGCAAAAGAAGTAAAAACAATTTATTTTTATCTATAAGTATTTTTTATTTAAAAATAAATAGAAAAATTTAAACCATAAACGAAAGTTTTGCGCGCTCAAAATTTCAGAAATTCGCGTGAAGCCCCTGACATCATCACCTTCCATCGAGATGTAAAACCCTTCTTTTTCCTTTTCCCCATTTCTCTTCTTTCCTTTCCTCATCTCTGCACACAACAATCCTTCTTGCTCTCAAAACTTAACAAATCCTCCACCGATTGAATAAAATGGTTAAACTTTGCCAAAATCAACCACCAGGCTTGCACTCTGCGGTGAAGGACGACGATGGCAAAAGCGAGCTCTGGCTCGAAGGAGGCGGTGGCGCAAAGACATTTTATTCTCTATCGTCGCTGGTGTAGTCAGTTGCCACCGTTCTTCCTGGTGATCAGTCGTCGATCCTGAACGATTGCACAACGGATGTTATTATCGATCAATTGTTTGTGATTGTCAATTGGTGGTCGGTCGACAGGTGAGTTTTGTACTTCTGCTTTCACCCAAAATTTTCACACGCTAGGGACTCCGTGGTTAGTCACAAATGAAAGTTTTCAATGAGGTAATTTTTCACACGCTAGGGACTCCGTGGTTAGTCACAAATGGAAGATTAAGAAAAGCATAGAGGAATTGCAGAATTCAGTTTATGCGAAATTTCAGTGCTTTTCATGTTTAGAATCTTTCCTTTGTAAATTTCTCCCTTTTGTTTCTCTATTAATTATCTGTCATTTTGTATGCTATTCTACTCTCTCACCTTGAAATTGACGAGTTCCGGAATGAACCTAAGACTTGAATGATTAGTTATTGGATGAAAATTCAGTATATTTAATGAATGTTAAAACAATTTTCTAATATCGAAATGAAGTAAAAACTTGTCTCCCTAGGCTTTTGAGCCTAACAAGTGTTCAATCTTTGTAGCAAGATAAGATGGAAAATTGGGGCAATTCTTAAGTCATCTTCAGGTAATTTGGCAAGTTGACTAATCTAAGAAAAATAAATCAAGAGGGCTAAATTTACTGATTCTCTTCTATTTGGCAGACATTTTGGAATGAAAGTGAAAGACCAACGACAAATTTAGCTTGTCAAGAGGTTTGGTTTTGCTCAAAGGCTTTTACGACTATTATTTTTATTGATAATTTGACGTTGAAGCCTCCAAAATCTCATGGTTGTGGGGTTAGTATCAATTTGCACTTTGATTTTCTTTTCTCAACTCTTGGAAAGGAAAGCTCAAGTAAAGCAGTGACTTTTTCATTCAGTTTTGCTCAAGAAGCCGAGATCCAATGAATAGAGTACCTACCATAGCTTTCTTATTTTATTTGTTACTTTTATTTGAAGCACGGTTTAAATATTACTTCAAATTTTGATGTTTCATAGTTGTATGTTTAATCTAATGTACATGTTGACTAACATAGTTTTATGTTTAAATATTGCTTCAAGTTTTGATGTTACATAATCCTTAATACTGTGTTAAACTTTAACAATCTTTTGAAACCATCCTTTGAATTGTCTCAAGGAATCACATCTTCTAAAAATTAAGTAGTGTGAGTCATAGAACTTTTAGCTCTAAAATGGTCAGGATTTTCAAATCTCGAGGTGGCTTTGCAGTTACACAATACAAAGTTTCTATCTGCATACTGCTGTAAATATATGCTTTGTCGGCTCAAAGCATAATTGTCTTGGTTTGTTCTTATTGGCTCTTACTAAGGTACTTTACTACTGTCGATATTAACCTCTGCAAATCTTAGTCCTTACAATCATAAACATGCTCATAAGTAGTTTGTTGTCTCTAGCTTCCCCTGATGAGAGGTTAGTTCTTCAAATCCCCATTGTTTTCCACCTTCAACCCTCATTCATCTCTCACCAAAAATTCTCCCTTCTTTCATTGTATGATGTAGTTATTTATCTCATGTTCTCTTAATTTAACCGACAAAAGCTTCATATTTGTTGAAAAGTAATGATTGAATGCTTTTAATTCTTTAGCTTGGGTTTATGAATTCTAGGTTTTGCTATTAGATTTTGAAGCATTTGTTGAAAGTTAAGTTGTGGGATTATCTGTAACTTGGAAAATGGAGTAGACCCTACTACTCTAGTTATTGAGATATTCACTTGGAAAATGGATGGTTAGGTTTATTCTCTGTTAATGTAAGTTCTTGATGTAGAATACTTTGCAATAGTTTTATAGGCTCTTAATTTGAATCGTTAACTGTTTTAGTTTGTAGATATGCTTTGAGTTTTTTTGAGTTAATAAGAGGGTGAGAGGATTGGAGCCTTGGAAAAATATTAAAATTCAATGATGTTGGGAGTTGGTATCTTGTTCATACTTTGATTTAAACTTGTCAACGGAAGCGTCAAGAACTACTACAAATTACATAATCTTTTTAGATATAGATGTATTTCTATACAAATGGTAGGCATAGAAGAAATAAGTGAGTACAGAGCAAGAAAATGGTGTGGTAATAGAATAAAGAAGTGAGTATATATCCATGTGAGAACGATGTTTTTGTGATTAAGCATAGAAAAAAGTCATGATTGAAGAAACAATCACTTGAAGAGGGTAATGAAGTTGTCTTCTCTCTACTATTGCTTCTCTTCTACTGTGTAATCCTTCAGATAAAACTCTATTTGCACGGAAAAACATGAACTTTCATTCTTTCTATATTCTGTTCAACTTGTTATAAAATCGTGTTTGTTCAGTTGTTTTTAAAGAGTTACTCTTGATTTATTCTCATATGATTGTTTTAAATATTGTGGATTTGCAATAGTCATTTCAATGCTTAGTTTTAAATATTGAATCATTTCTTGTTCAACAAATTTGTTAGTTTTAAATATTGAATCATTTGTGTAGTTGGATAAGTTTAATATTTTTTTTCATGATAAGTTTGAGATCATTATATATTATATTTCCTTTTTCTGAGTCGACCTCTTTTTTTTTTTCCATGGGCAACACTTTTTGGATGTGTAACGTATTTTTTATGGATAAATTGTCATCCAACTATACAAGAAATACATCAACATTTTAATCAATTTTATAGATAATTGAGGAGATTTATCTAAATCCTAGAATCAAATTTATAATGTTAATTTTATCAAAAAAAAAAAAAATTATAATGTTAATCATTAAATTGAGACTAAACACAAATATTGAGGATTAAAGTGGTAATTTAATCAATATTTTGAAGTATTTTCGTTTTGGTTTTAATATCTACCATTTAAAATTGGTATCGATTTCGTTCTTAAATATTTCAAAAGTTTTTTTTTTTTTATAGTTTCATGATTTGATTGGATTTCTTTAAAAGTTCATATCTCTATCATGATAATGTTTTTTTTTTTTTTTTTTTTTTTACTAAACATGTTTTCTTTGGATGTGACAAAAGAGAAAGGAGATGTGTAGTGACGATTAAGAAGATAGTAGCAAGGATCTGACTCATTTTTTCCACAACTCATATTTTTGTTTTACCAAACTCAAATACTATATCGATAATCAACTAATTTAACCTTTAATGTAAAACATATATAATAAAAATCTCTATCAACTCTTTTGTTCATGCTGAAAAAACCGTTATGTAAATTTTTTTTTTATTAATATGAATGCTTTAAAAAAAAAATTAACCAAATTCGGAAGACTAAATTATTATTGGGAAAAATACACTTTTGGTCCCTGAGGTTTGGGATTTGGTCCCTGCCGTCAATTTTTCTGTTAACTTTTAACGGTTGCTGACGTGGCACTATTATTTTAATATAAAAAATTATTTATTTTATTTTTTTGATAAAAAATATTTAAAAAATATATAATATTAATATATTTTTATTTTTTTATTCTTTCTCACTTTCTCTCTCTTTATTCATAATATATTCTTGATAAAAAATATTTAAATAAATAATTTTTTATATTAAAATAATAGTGTCACGTCAGCAACCGTTAAAAGTTAACAGAAAAGTTGACGGCAGGGACCAAAGTGCTCCTTATCTCAAACCTCGGGGGTATTTTTGTTGAGTTTGAAAACTCAGGGACCAAAGTGTCACTTAACCCAAACCTCAGGGACCAAAAGTGTATTTTTCCCATTATTATTTGATAACATGAGCTTCCATCTCAAAATTAATTGACAATGAGTGGGGTGACCCTTATAGCTTATATAGTGTGAGGTCTCCACTAATACTTTCAATGTGGGATCCTCAACAATTATATATGATGACACATTTTTAGACTCATAGGACCCATTTGAAATCAAATTCCAATCATAGGAATTAGCAAAAAGACATACTTCCTTGTTGCGTGGGTTTGAAACAGCTGGGATTTTAATATTATTCGGTCATTATCAGATGCCAACTGACTATTAGATGAGATGCATTCTCTAGAGGATGCCTACTGTATCTCTTAGTTGGGAGAGGAACCAGAGGAAAGGTAATTGTTCATGGTAAGACCTTAAAAAAAAAACTCATAATTAAGAGGAAAGAGGAATAGGGTCCCACCAAATAAGCATGAACCATGCTGTACGTGTTTGCATATCCTGACCCCAGTAATGGGGTTACTTACTGAGTATTTTAAATACTCATTCTTTCCATGAATGTTTTTTTCATGTAAAGTCAAAGGCGTGTGATGGCGATAGATGAGAACTTGTTAGGTAGCCATGAGAGAGACTAGAACTCATGAATTTCTTATTTTCTTCTGCTTTTAAGAACTATGTTTTTATTCTCCCATTTCCTTTATAAACTTGTTGAGAACTTTTCTTTGTGGCCATGTAAAACCGTTAGTTTGGATTTATTTGAGAATATTTTGTTCTTTAAAATCTGGGATCCCGAATAAAAGTTGTTTTTTACATTGAGGTTTTTACTAAAATTATGAGTTTATGCTGTTAAAATGTTTATTTTAAAAGGTTCTCCATAGCATGCATTTGGTAGCGATCCCGAATAGGTCCATATTAGAAGTCGAGTCGTTACATATTCGACTTAAAAGTTTAATTTTTAAATATATTTTATATAGTTAAAATTTGAAAAAACACCTTCATTGTCCTAACATCTCTCGTTGGACACCTAAACCCGAAGAGTCGCATCCCAAAGATTGAAGAACCACCTCTATTAGACAAACTTCTCTCAATGGACACCTCAACTCAAAGAGTTGTGTCCCATCAACAAATAGTGAAGGGAAAAATAGGAATTTAATAAAATTGTAAGGACAAAATTGATATGTAAGATTCTCCCCTCTTAGCCCATTTTATATATAGTATAGATTTATATATAGTATAGATGTTTGGTGTTTTTTGCAATATGTGCAAAAGCCCGTGTATAAAATGTTAAAATAATCCAAGCTACTTGTGGGAAAATGAGTACTTGAATCAGTGGCGGATCCAGAACTTTCTGTTAGGGGGGCTTGTTCAATAGAAAAAAATTGTCACATTTTTTTTGGTTAAAATACAATTTTGGTCAATGTACTTTAGATCTCATTTCATTTTATTTTGTACATTTTTAAATGTCCAAATTTAGTTCGGTACTTTCAATAAACCTTAAAATTAGTACTTATTTTGGTAGTTTGAAGTAAATTTCTATTAAATTTGGTAAAAACGGTGATAATAATTTCCATTTAAGAAAAGACATGATGTGAATTTGTTTCCAGAATTTATAGGAGGGCTATAGGGAAAAAAAAAAAAAAAAAAAGTTAACGAGAACTAAATTTGGACATTTGTGAACACAAAGACTAAAATAAAACAAATCTCAAAATAAAAGATAAAAATAAAAATCATAATAATTATAGTTTTTCAAATAGAATTAATTATTAAAAAACAATCTACTAGCATTTAAAAATATTATAGGTCTAATTTTATTTCCTTGTATGGTTTTCTACGTATTAAATCAATGAGAATAATAACCTTTTTAATCAATATATATACTTATAAAAATTTTATAATAAAACAAAAACAAAAAAGTTATTAAAAAAAAAAGAAAACAAGTTATTAGTGAAAAAAATGGACTTAAAAGCGAAAAAAAACAAAAAGATACGTTTCAGTAGGCTCGAATTCGAACACTGGACGGTAATAAAAAAAAGGGACTTAAAAAGCGAAAAAAAAAAAAAAAAAACACCTTCCGGGTGGCTCGAACTCGGACGCTCAAAAAACGACAAAAACAAAAAAAGAATACGTTCCGTTTGCCTCGAACTCGGGCGCTGGGCACCGCACAGGGGGCTTCAAGCAGTATCACCAATGAGGCAAAGTGAAATTTTGGGAAAGTAAGTGAAGTTTTTAATATTAGTATAATATACAGTAAAGTTCAGGGGGGCTCGAGCCCCCCTGGGCCTACTGTAGCTCCGCCGCTGACTTGAATTAATGCTCCAAGTGTGAAAGAGGTAAGAAGCTGGCCAACCATATCTAATATTATCTATTTCTTGAAGGGCAAATGAAATTACTGTTTTGAATAATGTATATATGTAGTCCTATAGTAGAATTTCTTTATGAAATTGAACATTATTCGCATATGATTTTCTATAAAAAAAAAAAAAAAATTGAAATCTTATCCGAAAAAGCCTCTTCTAATTTAGAATATAAGATAAAATCAATGCCAACCAAAGCAGGGCGATATTAGTTATAATAAAATATAGATGTCCGATGATTTTTTACTGACTATGATGAGATAAGAAAGAAGCAAGAAACATGTACATAAAAAATGTTGAAGTAGAGAGCATAGCTCAACTGGCACAAAGTTGTACTGATGATGACCTTCTTTTTCATTTTTTTTCTACTATGTTGCATAAATGAAAAGGACTGAGGGAAAAATTTAATTATATTATCCTACATCAGATTCTATTTTATCACTTACACAAAAAAATTCTTTGTAATTATATGTTTCCTTTTTTAGAAAGGATTGAGTTACAAAAAAAAAAGGATAAAAAGGAATCTGGAAGATGCAACTAAATTAAAGTAAAAATGAAATTAAAAGAAAAGAGAAAAGAAGTAAGGATGCAATTAGGATATGGTAACATGGACATCTAAGTGGTTCATTAGCTTTTACCCAAAAAAAAAAAAAAAAAAAAAGGTGTTTCATTAGTTTAGGCTCCATTTGATAACCATCTGCTTTCTAAAAATTATACTTGTTTTCTCCCAATTTCTTTATCATGGTTTTCGTACACATTTGAATTTTTAATCAAATTCCAAAAACAAAAACAAATTTTTTTAAAACTACTTTTTTTAGTTTTAAAAACTTGACTTAGTTTTTGAAAACATGGGAAGAGAGTAGACGATAAAACAAATAAACTTATAGATGGTAATAGTGTTTATAGACTTAAATTTCAAAAATAAAAAAACAAAAAACTAAGGCCCTGACCCGTTTAATAACTATTTGGTTTTTGGTTTTTTTTTTTTTGAAATTATACTTGTTTTCTCCCATTTTACTTACAAAGATTTTCATCTTTTTAAGAAAACATTAGAACTCTTAACAAAATTCAAAAAAAATAAAAATGATAACTATTTATTTATTATTATTATTGTTTTTTTTTTTTTTCAAAACTTAACTTGGTTTTTTAAAACATGGGAAGAAGGTGGATAACAAAACAAAGAATCCTTCCTGATGTACCTTCATTTGTACTAGGAAACCATTTGTTCATTCCATAATGATAGATCACTTATACAACTGTTACTATTGTCATTATTTTTCTTTTGAA
Source organism: Luffa acutangula (assembly GCA_036850905.1). Lineage (NCBI taxonomy): Eukaryota > Viridiplantae > Streptophyta > Magnoliopsida > Cucurbitales > Cucurbitaceae > Luffa > Luffa acutangula. The sequence continues at coordinate 23,343,555 of CM072089.1, read as the reverse complement.
ATGTATTATTCTCATTACTTTATGACAATACTTGACCGCATATCGGATCTCTCTAAATACCACCATTAAAATCTTAACAACTTGAAGAGATTAAAAAAAAAAAAAATCATTTTTTATCTTCCTCTTTCTTAGTTGTCAAGATTTTAATGGAATATGAGTATGGAGCGAATATTTTTCTTTCCTTTATTCTTTTGATAAAACTCGATATGATGGTTGTTACCATACATCATTAAGCTTTTAATAACACAAATTATGTAGTTTCATAACCCTTTGTTTTCTATGTTCTATTTTCGAAAAATAGGATCGTCTGATAACCTCCTCATCCTTTTTTGACAATATGTGGGGGTGGGGGATTCGAACCACAGATCTCGTGGTCATCAGTGCAACTTTATAACCTCCTCATCTTTTTCCTTGTCTTTTTGTTATATATATATATATATATATATATATATCAAACTTGAAAAAAAATAATGAACATCGAAATAAAAATGATTTTTGAAAAGGAAAATATCTTATATGTGTGTATATATATCCTACAAATTTCTTTATTCTAACTTTCTTCTCTCTAAATTTCTCCTCTAAACCATTTTCATTTCTCTCTAACATTTCCATCTATATAAATATTTTTATTTTTCTCTCTAAATTTTTCATCTCTACATAACCTTTTTTCTCTCTAAAATGTTTATCTTGGTTATCTTTCATTCTCTCTTATAATATACGTCTCATTTTCTATGTAAACTTTTCCTTCTCTCAATTTATCTCTTTCTATAATTACTCTCTAACTTTCTGTCTCTTTAATAAAAATATTTCTAACTTTTCTGTTTAATTTTTTTCTTTAAATTTTCTCTCACTACAACTTTCCTTTATTATTTTTATTTATCTTTATATTTTCCTAACACATCTTTTTTACTCCTAACTTCTTCTTGAGTGTTGAGGGATTCAAACTTATGACCTCGGCAGATTTTATGCCTTTTTTTTTTTTTTTGAGAATATCAACATTTGGGGTGGGGATTCAAACCTCTAACCTCATGGTCAAAGGTACATGTCAATTACCGCTGAGCTAAGCTCGCTTTGACAGATTTTATGCCTAATTGAACTATGCTCTTGTTGACTATTTTATTCTTAATTTAACTCTCTCTAAAATTTGAGAGGCAAATGGAGGCCCTCGCCTTTAGGCTTTCTTCAGGAAGATCAAATGCTTCGTCTCTTCGCCTTTACTAATTTTTACAGAGCTCTCACCGAACCCAAAATTCCTCCATTGATGCACCTCACTCTTCGTCGACACATGCCATTGATTTCTTTGCATTTCTAAGCTTCCCCTTCGTTTTCATTTGATTCGGTTAGTTCGATTCGGCTCCTGGATTGCTCTTCCATGCTACTTTTCCGGTAATGTGCTTGAAGTGAGTAAAGAAATAGTATTGTACTGTTGGTGTGCGGCTATATGGTTTTTCTTGTGAGACAATTCAGTCCTTAGAGTTCACATCTTAGATAGAAAAATGAAGTGTGCCAAAGGATGAGTTTTGAACTATGGTCCATATGGTCATGGGAAGAGTGACTTTTACTGCAATGATCTGGAGAAGGAATGTTATCGAATACACAGGCTGAATTGGAATACCTTCATCAATATTTTGAGGTTTTGAGCATGTCGAAACGACTCATGAGAAGCATGAGCCAGAAATTGAGGAGGAAGAATCATTATATAGTAGAGGTGGAGGTTGTAAAGTAGGTGCTGATACTGGTGAGGAAATTGGTGATCCAGGGAGTAGAAGGAGATCGAGTGCCAGTGAGGAAGGTAAGGGATACAAATCATTGTTCAGTAGTGAAGAAAATAGTGTGGATTGCTTTTCATATGGTGTAAAGGAGAGATTCGTAAGAAATAAAGCCCAAAGCATTCTGAACTTCGGGACTCTACAAGGAACAGTGACGTTCATATTTTTCTTCCTGATGACATTCTGGAAATGTGCTTGATGAGGCTCCCACTTACAAGTCTAATGAATGCTCGCCTTGTATGCAAAAAATGGAGATATTTGACTAGCACTCGTAGGATTTTACAGATGAGCTAGATGGGAATGTTTATATCAGACTCCATGAATATTTTTATTTGGTGCTGTTAAAGAGGGCTATTGCTCCGGCGGGATACATGCACTGGATGTATCTCTAAAGCAATGGCATAGAATAGATGCTGATATTCTCAAGGGAAGATTTATGTTCTCTATAGTCAGTATCCAGGATGACATATATATCGTTGGTGGATGTTCTAGCTTGACCAACTTTGGAAGAGTGGATAAGAGCTCCTTCAGGACACATAAAGGGGTCCTAGTATTTAGTCCTATAACTAAATCTTGGCGTAAAATTGCGTCTATGAAGTATGCCAGATCAATGCCTATATTGGGTACTTCTGAGGTCAACGCAGAATTTTCAATAGTTCAGAGCCATCATAATCGACAAGATAGACGTTATTTGAGATCACGTGCTGGTGGTTCATTGGATGTTTATGAGGATCCACACCGGCTCTCGCTAAGACGTCAAGTCAGAACTTCTGTGGAAGACAACGACGATTCAATGTTGTCTAATAGGAAGTCATATAAGTTCATTCGACAAAAGAGTGATCACAGTCTCGTGCAAAAGGACATCGTAGGTTTGTGATTATTGCTATAGGGGATCTTCTATGTTTATTCTGAGACGGATAGACTTGTAGGTTATGACATCGAAAGAGGCTTTTGGATTGGAATCCAAACATCCCCGTTCCCGCCTCGTGTTCATGAGTACTACCCCTAAAAGCAGAGAGGAAGAAGGAGAGAAACCAGAAGAAGGAATGTATTTTTACTAATATATGAGAAAGTGATGATTGTCTGAAAAAAGAAGGAAATACACCATCAGCATATATAACAGAAAGAAAGACACGCGAAGGCTACAATGCTGAGAGAATAACAGAAAAGGAAGGCCCAATAACACACAAAATAGCCCAAAAGAATACACAAAAGACATCAGCTTATTATCCCCCCTCAAGCAAAGCTGGGCAACTGTGCACAGTGAGCTTGGTTCTTAATTTCTAAAAACGAGCAGTGGATAGAGGCTTAGTCATTATATCAGCTAGCTGATCTTCAAAAGGAACATGACGAACTAAAAGTTGTTGGCGCAAAACTCTTTCTCTAATGAAGTGGTGATCGATCTCAATGTGCTTCGATCGATTATGAAGAACCGGGTTAGCCGCTAAGTAAGTAGCACTTACATTATCACATAAAATTAAGGGCTAAGAAGAAGGATAACCTAGCTCAGTGAGAACCGATTGAAGCCATACAAGCTCAACAGTGGCATTAGACATCCCTCGATACTCGGATTCTGCACTAGAGCGAGAAACAACTTTTTGTTTGGCCGAGGACCAAGATATCAAGTTATTACCAAGATAAACACAATACCCACTAGTACTTCGTCGATCATCCGGACAATTGGCCCAATCCGCATCAGTATAACAAAGCAAAGAATGGTGACCAGAAGAGGTAAATGTAATACCGAGAGAGAGAGTAGCCTTCAAGTACTTTAGGATCCTCTTAACAACATTCCAATGGACAGTTGTAGGAGCATGAAGAAATTGGCACACTTTGTTAACCACAAAACTCAAGTTAGGGTGAGTTAACTTACAATATTGGAGAGCACCCACAATGCTACGGTATTTCTTTTGATCATCAAGCAACTCACCATCTGCAAGAGACAGAACAGTACCACTGGCCATAGGAGAATCCATGGGCTTACATTCCAACATTTCAGCTCGTTGTAAGACATCCAAAAAATACTTAGTCTGAGACATGTGTAAAAAACCATCACCACGCTGAAACTGAATGCCAAGAAAAAAGGATAAATCACCAAGATCCTTGAGCGCAAAAAGACTATTAAGAGAAGAAATGTTCTGCTGAATAGTAGGCAAGTGATTTCCAGTAACATAAATATCATCAACATAAATCAAAAAAATAACCAGAAAGAGTTCTTGCGGAAGACAAACATGGAGGAATCAGATTTTGATGCTATAAAACCCCACTACATAAGACAAGTACTCAATTTCATAAACCACTCTCGAGGACTTTGCTTCAAACTGTACAACGCCTTTTGCAGTTTACAAACATGATTGGGTCTAGATTGATCAACAAAGCCCTTGGGTTGAACCATATAAACATCCTCATGAAGATCCCCATTAAGAAAGGCATTATGGACATCTGATAACTCTCCAAAAGGTAGTTATTTAGGCCTCATTTCTATAGGGATTTGTGTGTCTTTTGTGCTTAATAGGGTTGCTTTTAGATATATATTATATGTTTTAACCCATTTGGAAGAATGGAAGCTTTGGAAATTATTTTGTGCATAATATGTTGTTGGGTGACTTGAGGGAGCAAATTCTGTGTTGGAGCAAAACTGGGAGCAAAACTGCCACGTCACAGCTCGTAAGCCATTTTAATAAAGTGGCGTTAGCTGATTTAATTACGGATCTAAGAAGCTTGGAGAGTCTTCCACGTGTCTAGATTAACCTAATTAGGTTGAATCTCATCTTATAAAAGGAGGGAGCCGTCAAAGATAAAGGCATTCACGATTTGGAGACCGAATCAATCGGCCGGAGACCGAATCAATCGGCCGGAGACCGAATCAATCGGCCGGAGACCGAATTGACGGCGGAATGGAGATCTAAGAAGACCATTTGCGATTCCACTCAAGGAGACGAAGTTCTTCCATGTTCTTGGTGGTTTGGAGCAGCCGTTTCATCCTCATTTGCTGAAAAGGATTAGTATTTCTTGTGTATTTCGTAATATGGATGTGCTTATCTAGATTGTAACGTATTTTATGTTTTCAATCATGAACTAATTGCTTTGTAGGCATAGGTTAAGAATTATGTGATTGTTATTTTTATAAATCTGGAAATTCTATTTGATTATGATCATCTTGAATTATTGTTGATCTTTAATTTCATTATGTGCCCGCTTAGCTAGCCGGTATGTATAGCTTCTCCTAGTTTCAGGGATGATTTAGGAGTTGTGTGGTGATAATTCACGCTAGATCATTGTGTATTGGTGAACACCAGTGACTGAGTTAGGGATAGCCAGTTGCATAGTGCTTGATCGGTAGAGCTTCATTGGTTTTGAAACATATTCCAAAAAATCCAGAGTTCTGGGAGGATCCCGCTGATAATACTGCATGAGATTGACAGATCAAAAGAATTGCTGGAGCATCTTTATAAACAATTACAGAAGTCTGAACCTGTGTCTGTTTCCATTCTGTTTTCTCTATCGTAATCATTTACTGCTTTCACATATCTTTTGTTTCAGCATTTTAAAAACCCAATCAATTTAACCAACCTTTTGAAATCACTAAAAATGCAAATTAAATCAATAGAGGTATGCAATTTCAAGACCCTGTGGATACGATAAATACTTATCACTTGCTGCTAGATTGTGTATACTTGCACAGTATTTTGAAGTGAATTTTATCTATATTTTTAACCACTTCAGAATTGCAACAACATCCAATTTCTTAACAACCCAGTCAAACCGAACAACAAGAGACAATAATAATCGAATTGTGCCTGGCTTAATAACGGGGCTAAAGGTTTCAAAATAATCGATCCCATAAGCTTGGTCAAATCCTCGAGCAACAAGTCTGGCCTTATACCTTTCAATGTCTCCATTCGACTTAAGTTTTATCTTATAGACCCATTTACAGCTGATTAACTTGTATTGGGGGGATGGAGGAACCAAAGTCCACATATTATTCTTAACAAGATCATCAAATTCTTGCTGCATCGCCTCACGCCATTCAGAACATTTAACAGCCGTTTTGAAGTTGGAAGGCTCGGAGGGAATGGAAGCAGTGGACAGAGAAAGCCAGCATTTGGGTTTATGAATACCGGCTTTGGACCTAGTGACTATTGGATGAAAATTGGATGTAAGAGGAAGAGAAGAATTGGGCAAAACGGATACAGAAGCAGCAGGGGAGGGAGCAGTCGGTAAGATAGGTGATGGACACGGTAAGGAAGGTGATAACTGCCCAAAAGGTAGTTATTTAGGCCTCAATTATATAGGGATTTGTGTGTCCTTTATGCTTATTGGGGTTGGTTTTGGATAGATATTACATGTTTTAACCCATTTGGAAGAATGGAAGCATTGGAAATTATTTTGTGCAGATTATGCTGCTGAGCGACTGGAAGGAGCGAATTCTATGCTGCAGCAAAACTGGGAACAGAAACTGCCACATCACAACTCGTTAGCCAACTTCATGAACCGACTTCTGTTGAGTTATTTTCGTGATAAAGGATCAAGGAGAGCCTTACACGTGTCCTAGTTGACCTAATTCAAGCCTCTCATCCTTCTATAAAAGGAAGTAGCCGTCAAAGTCAAAGTCATTCCATGTTTTCCCTTGGAAGCCGAATAGTATAGGGAGATTGAAGATTATCAAGAACACCATCTTCTGCAAGCTGACTAGGGAGTTTACTTTCTTTATTAACTTGTGGTTATGGACATGCATACTCAGATTGTAATTCGTATTCCTATGCCTATTATGAACTAAGTAGCTTAAGGTGTTGGTTAGGAATAATGTGATTACTGTGTTTCATCTCTAGTAATATATTGACTATCGCATTTTGGTTAATTGTTGTGCTTATTCTCATTTTATGCCCGCCTGGCCAGCCGGTATGGATAGCTCTCTCTAGTTTCAGGGATGATTTAGAGAGTGTGTGGCAATTATCCACACTACGATCATTGTGTATTGGTGAACGCCAGTGACTGAGCTAGGGATAGCCAGTTGCCTAGTGCTTGATCGGTCGTACTTCATTGGGGTTGAAACACATCCCAAAAGATCCGGAGTTCCGGGAGGAATCCGCTAATAATACTGCGAGAAATGCATGATCAATAATATTGCTAGAGCATATTTTATAACAATCACTAAAACCTAACCAGCGCATGTCTTTAATTTGTCTATCTATTTGTTTACTCGTTGTTCTGTCATTTATTTTGCTTCAGCATAATTCTTACAAAACCCAACATTTTTATTATCTTCGAAACCATTAGGAAGTTACACAAAATGGATAAAGTGGAAGCTCATTCAGACCTTGGATTGATAATATTACTTGCTGCAGACTGTGTATACTTGCACAGGAATTCTAGAGTATTTTATACTATATTCTTACTCACTCTAGGAACCCAACAAGTTTTTTGCGCCGTTGCCGGGGACTTGAATAAGTTTTTATCTGATATGTTTTGTGTATGTGTTTTAGTGGTTTGGTGCTAGAACTTTTTTATTGTTTCTTTTGTTTTTACAGGTGTGATTTTGGTGCATGAGCGATCCGCCTGGGGTACGGTTTGAGCTTGATCCAGAAATTGAGAGAACATTTAGGAACAGAAGGAGGGAGCAACGCAGAAACCAGATGGAGAACGCCCCGCAACTTCCGCAGGTTCCTGAAGGTCCAGCATCAGCAAACCCCCAGCAGAATCCGTTGCTGCAGCAAAACCCACTGTTCGAGCAAAATGAGCAGCGAAATAATCAGGCTGAGAATCCTATCTTGATAGCGAACGATAGGACCAGTGCCATTCGAGCGTATGCTGTCCCGATGTTTAATGAGTTGAATCCAGGGATTGCACGTCCCCAAATCCAAGCGGCAAATTTTGAAATGAAACCGGTAATGTTTCAGATGTTGCAAACCGTGGGGCAATTCCATGGTTTGTCATCTGAAGACCCTCATTTACATCTTAAGTCTTTTCTAGGAGTTAGTGATTCTTTTGTAATTCAAGGAGTGCCTAGAGATGCTCTTAGATTAACTTTGTTCCCGTATTCTTTTAGAGATGGAGCAAAGTCATGGTTAAACTCTTTTGCTCCAGGATCAATTAGGACGTGGGATGAGTTAGCTAAAAAATTTTTGAGTAAATATTTCCCACCTAATAGAAATGCTAAATTAAGGAGTGAAATAGTAGGGTTTAGGCAACTTGAGGATGAGACTTTTAGTGAGGCTTGGGAGAGGTTTAAGGAGCTTTTACGAAAGTTTCCCCACCATGGGTTACCTCATTGTATTCAAATGGAAACATTTTACAATGGTTTAAATGGAATAACCCAAGGTATGGTCAATGCTTCGGCTGGAGGGGCCCTTTTGGCAAAAACTTTTGATGAAGCCTATGAAATTTTAGAAAGAATATCAATTAATAGTTGTCAGTGGTCGGATGTTAGAGGCACAAATAAAAAGGTTAAGAGTGTGTTAGAGGTTGATGGTGTGTCCACCATTAGGGCTGATCTTGCTATGATTGCTAATGCTCTTAAGAATGTGACAGTGATTAGTCATCAGCAGCCACCAGCTATGGAGCCTGCAGCAGTGGTGAACCAAGTCACGGACGAAGCATGTGTCTATTGCGGTGAAGACCACAACTACGAGTTTTGCCCCAGCAATCCAACGTCTGTGTTTTTTGTAGGTAATCAGAGGAACAACCCTTATTCTAACTTCTATAATCCAGGTTGGCGCAACCACCCCAACTTCTCATGGGGAGGTCAAGGAAATAACGTACAATCGCAACAGAAGATGAACCAGCCGGGATTTGCTAAAGCGCAGGTATTGCCCCAGCAAAATAAGCAGGCTTTGCCCCAACAAAATTCGGAGAATTCTCTCGAGGCAATGATGAAAGAATTTATGGCTCGTACAGACGCTGCAATTCAAAGTAATCAAGCTTCAATGAGAGCCCTGGAATTGCAAGTGGGTCAGCTAGCTAATGAGCTCAGGGCAAGGCCTCAAGGGAAACTTCCCTCGGATACTGAACACCCTAGACGGGAAGGTAAGGAGCAGGTAAAGGCAGTAACTCTTAGGAGTGGTAAGCCACTAGAAGAGTCTAGAAAGACCCAGGATTTAAAAAGTAATAGTGATAATAATGTTGTTGTCGAGAAAGAGTTGGAGTCTGGTCAGGGTGCTGGAGGCAGCAAAGAGAATGCTGGAGCATCTGGTTCTGTGCCAGATGTAGAACCACCATATGTACCGCCCCCACCTTATGTACCACCTCTACCTTTTCCATAAAGGCAAAAGCCTAAGAATCAGGATGGTCAATTTAAAAAGTTTTTAGAGATTCTTAAGCAGTTGCATATAAATATCCCTTTAGTAGAAGCTATAGAGCAAATGCCTAATTATGCTAAATTTCTTAAGGATATTTTGACTAAAAAGAAAAGGTTAGGTGAGTTTGAAACTGTATCTCTTACTGAGGAGTGTAGTGCTATTCTTAAGAATGGGCTACCCCCCAAGGCTAAGGATCCAGGGTCATTTACTATACCTGTGTCTATAGGTGGAAAAGAATTAGGTAGAGCACTCTATGATTTGGGTTGTCGCAGAGCTTGGTTTTGCAGAATGCTCAGGTAGAGGTTGAAGGTAGTGTTGGATTATCTGTTTTGATTAAGCTATTTTTTGTCTAACGTTTTGAATTCTTAAGGAAAGGTTGGTTAGTATTGCTCGGGACGCGCAATAGTTCAAGTTTGGGGGTATGATAACTCTCCAAAATGGAGTTAATTAGGCCTTATTTCTATAGGGATTTGTGTGTCTTATGTGCTAAATAGGGTTGCTTTTAGATAGATATTATATGTTTTAACCCATTTGGAAGAATGGATGCTTTGGAAGTTATTTTGTGCATAATGTATTGCTGAGCGACTTGAGGGAGCAAAATCTGTGCTAGGGCAAAGCGAGGAGCAAAACTGTCACGTCACAGCTCGTTAGCCAATTTGATGAACTGAATTCTGTTAAGCTATTCTCGGGATAAAGGAGCAAGGAAAGTCATCCACGTGTCTAGGTCAACCTAATTCAAGCCTCCTATCACTCTATAAAAGGAGATAGTCGCCCAAGTCAAAATTCATTCCATCCTTGGGAGGAACATTCCACTCTTGGAAAGTTTACTTTCACCTTTGGGAGCCGAATAGAGGAGAGAGATTGGAGACCTACAAGAAGACCATCAATTGCAAGCTGATCAAGGGAATTAATATTTTCTTGTATTACTTTGTAGTTATGGATGCATTTACTTATATTGTAACCTGTGTCTCTATGCACTTTATGAACTAAGTAACTTTAGGCGTTGGTTAGGAATATGTAATTGTCGTGCTTAACTTCTATGCAATAAATTTTGATTTGATGCATCTTGATTATTTGTTGTGCTCATTTCTATTTTATGCTCGTTTGGCCAGCCGGTATGAATACCACTCTCTAGTTTCAGGGATGATTTGGGGAGTGTGTGGCATTTAATCACACTAAATCATTGTGTATTGGTGAACGTCAGTGACTGAGCTAGGGATAGCCAGTTGCCTAGTGCTTGATCGGTAGTGCTTCATTGGAGTTGAAACACATTCTAAAAAATCCGGAGTTCCGGGAGGAATCTGCTAATAAGACTGCGAGAGTTTTGCATGATCAATAATATTGCTAGAGCATCTTTTAAAACAATTACTAATCCTGACCGGCGCATGTTTCCAATCTGTCTGCCTATTTGTTTAGTTTCTGTTCTGTCATTTCTTTTGCTTCAACATTCTATAAAAACCGATCATTTTAACCATTTTTGAAACCATTGAAAACGTAAACAAAATAGAAAGTGAAAGCTAATTCAGACCTTTGATTTGATAAATACTTATTACTTGTTGCAGACTGTGTATACTTGCACAGAGTTCTAAAGTCTTTTTATATCTTATTTTTACTCACTCTGGAAACCCAACACTCGCCTTCTAAGTCTCGTCTCTGCCCATGTGATCTCTGGTTCAAACCTAAGATCGTTGCCTTGCGAAAAACGTGTGATTATAAACCATACAAGCAAGAACAAAAAGCACAAAAACCCAAAAACACTAGAATGCGCACTTCCCCGACAACAGCGCCAATTTGACGGGTCTAGTCGGGAAGTCAAATAAAATTTGTATCCACGGTACTAAAACTACTTTTGTAAAAATAGCGGCCGAGATCGAACACGTGGAAGGGAGTTCTAATGGGATCTAGGTTTTTGCGTAAAACAAGAACAAGGGGGAAAATGGCAAAATAAAAGGCGAGAATTATAAAGATGCAAAAATAGTTAAACAAACAAAAATAGGGAAATCAGGATGAAAGTCAATGAAAAAGGATTGCTGAACTTGGTATTTCCTACTGAACTGTTTATGATTTGGCTTCTTGGTTTGATCTAAAATTACATTTTAGTCTGGCATTGCTTCTTGGCTAATCGGATAACCCTCCTAATTAACTTGTGCTTAGCTAACCAATTAACTCATAACCCCAACAATTAATTTGATTAGCTAATTTTAATTACGCCCGCTACCCCTCATGCATAACCCGAATCACCACTCAAGTTATTTCTAATTAATTTAAAACAATCAATTCGATAATGCTCACAATTGATCACCTAAATTAATGGGGCAGTTGCATAGATGGCAAATTGGACCAAATTAATAGCAAATATAGCACCGTTGCAAACTAATTGCAAATATAGCAAAATTAATTGTATAAGACCAAAAAGCTGTTGTCAGATTCTATCAGAGTCTATCAGTGATAGTCACTGAAAGATTTTGATTAACCAAAGTTTATGAGCGATAGACACTGATAGACTTTGAATAATCGAAGTCTATCAGTAGACTGATAGATCTGATTAATCAGAGTCTATCGCTGGTAAACTCTGATAATCGAAGTCTATCAGATAGACTCGGATAGAATTTGCTATATTTGTAATTTTTTTTTACATGGTGCTATATTTGCTATTAATCTGGTCCAATTTGTCACCCACTGCAATTTTCCTAAATTAATTACATTACAAATAAGGGTTCGGAATTACTACGATTCATTCAAACAAACATTCAAAATTAAAATCACAGTAATTTTCTCATGCTCTTAGGGCCTATCAAGAATCTATGCTAAAAATTCAACATAACTTAACGTTTATCTTCCCTCAACCTAGTCACTATCTAAAATAACAAATAGAATGCATCCAATTTAATACCTAAGAGGCATCAATTCAAGGGAGTGAAATCAAACGCATTGGTTTAAATAAGATACATGAGAAACTATAATAAAAACTAATAGAATTCAGTAAATAACCATGAAACTCAGCCAAAATCTATAAAGGTTCAGCAGTTAATTACCAAATCCAACAATACAATGGAATTAAATTCAAAGAAATACATGCTAGATGAACTAAAAACCTAAAGGAACAGTACAAAACAGAGAAAATTCAAAGAAAACGAAAATACAATCGGAAATCTGACCTAACAGCGCTGAAATTCGAAACCTAAAGTTTATATTACTTGAAGCAACGTTGAGACGCTGACCTTTCTGTCCTCCGCACGTTTTCGTGGCAACGTCGAGACGCTAGGGCCAACGTCTCAATCTTGCCCTGTTTCCCAACACACTACCTTCTTTTCTTTGTTTAATTCTGGCTTGCTTCCTTTGGGGCTCAAACCTTTGACTTCTTGGCACCAATCTTTTGGCTCGCCAAGGTCCGCTCGGGTCTTTTCACCTCCTCGTCATCCATGAACTTTGAGATGGCTAAAAAAAACGCTTCAATTAGCCCGAATTAGCACCAATTCGTGTGGTATGTTTCCAATGTCTCCAATGCTCGAATTACCTGAAAATAAGATATTTAAACCATAAAATAATTCTAACAAGATTAGATTGGTGGTAGTAAGATAGCACAAATTAGGTGCTATCACGACACTATTGATAAATACAACGCCCGCCTTGTTGCTAAAGGGTTTCATTAAAAAGAAGGGATAGATTTCTTTGATACCTACTCTTCAGTGACGATGATTACATCTATAAGGATGTTAATTGCAATAGAAACTTTACAAAATTCAAAAATACACCAAATGGATGTGAAAACTGCATTTTTAAATGGAGAATTAGATGAAGAAATTGATATGGAACAACTTGAATGGTTTGTTTTAAAAGGACTTGAAGATAAAGTTTGTAAACTTGTCAAGTCTCTTTAAGGGTTGAAACAAGCACCCAAATAGTAGCATGGAAAGTTTGATCACACTATGTTGTCAAATGGATTTAAGATAAATGTGTGATAAATGTGTCTATGTTAAAACCATAGATCAAGATTGTGTCATTGTTTGCTTGTATGTGCATGACATATTGATAATGGGCACAAATTGTAGTGTCATTGATTCCACTAAGAAGATATGAAAATCTAATTTTGATATGAAAGATCTTGGTCTTGCTGATGTTGTACTTGGAATTCAAATAACAAGAAATTCAAGTTCAAGTGGATACATACTTTCTCAATCTCACTATATAGAGAAAGTGTTGAGAAAATTTGTTCAATTTGAGGCTAACCCGACAGTTACTCCTTTTGATCCAAATTGTAAGTTGAAGAAGAACAATGATGAAGGTGTATATTCTCTAGAATACTCAAGAGTTGTTGGTAGCTTAATGTACATAATGAATTGTACAAGACCAGATATTGCCTATTCAGTAGGAATGTTAGCAAGATACACCAACAATCCTGGACATGATCATTGGAATACTTTAGTTAGAGTTTTAAGGTATTTGAAACAACCAATTTAAAAAACAGTAATATATATATATAGACTGATGACATGCAAAAATATCATCATTTTCCTATTAATTTTAGCTAGTTTTGTGCATGAATTGTGAACTTTATTGTATTTTTGTGTTGATTTTGTAGAAAACTGAGTTCGAGAAGCAAAACTGAGATTTTAAGAGAATTTGGGTGAATTTGGAGACTTTTTGGGCAATTTGAAGAATAATCATTAAAGATCCAAGCCCAAAGGTCCAAGAAAAAAAAAACATTTGAAGTGGAGGTCCAAAAAGCCCAAAAGAAAGAAGAAATGAGGCAAAATTTCATGTTTAAGGCTTCTAGAAGGCCTAGCGTCGAGACGCTAGGCAAGCAGCGAAGAAAATTCCAGATTCGCGGTAGCATCGCGACGCTGTGAAAACTTCTGCTCCAAGAAAACTGACATACGCTGTGACGTAGCGTCTCGACGCTACCGACTTGTTCAGCAAGAAATTTTCAGCCCCTTTCCCTATAAAAAGCCCCCTCTCCCAAGGTTCAAATCATCCCATTTTTGGGGGAGCTCTCCCCTAGCTCAATAGAGAGAAAAAGTGAGAAGAATTGTGAGGAAAAAGGCAGAATTGATTGAGATTTCAAGGCTCGGGATTCGAGATGATCGTAGCGGGAGCTTGGGATCGACTTATCGGTTATTTCTTCCTTACTACTTTATAATTCTTTGTTGTAATTTGTGTTAGGCCTATGGATCAAGATCACTTGGGCAAAATTATTTCCATTTGTGAGTAGATCTTGAGACCTAGGATCGTTATTCTAGTTAATTGGATATTGTAGCGCACTTACTTGGTTTATGTAATGAATTTCTTCATATTTCATCTATGCAATTCTTGCTTAATGCCTTTAATCCCTTGATCACGGATTGATTGATTTGTTGGTCTAAATTGATACTCGACAGAGAGAAATTAGATTAGATCCTAATTGCATGGCTAACAATTGCTTGGAGCAAGAGAGTGAAAGAGAATTGTTAGAAATTGATTATGAAGTTGCTTAATGCCATACTATGATTAACTAAGGAAATGGACACATAAATTAGTTATGTTAGTATGAGATGTGGATGAGCTTGAAAGAGAATTCTGCTTATAATTACTTCTAGATTTATGAAATTGAAGATTATTAGTTACATGCATCCATGTATTTGAGCTACATATCCAAGAAAGCTAGTTAACACCCTAGGTCAAGCCCCCTTAATTGGATATCTTCATTTTGTTATTGCATGTTTATTTTTCTTATTTCCTTTAAATTTCGCTTCAATCATTCGTGATTGGACTTCTAAATAAAATTAAAATATGATGGTTCTTGGTACTTAATGGAATTAAATCAATTTCCCTGAGGATTCGATACTCGGAATACTTTCCGTTTTAATATTACTTGGGGAACCGTACGCTTGCGGAAAATTGCACAACATAGACAAAAACAACAATATATATTTAGCCCTACTAAATATTTAATATGTTATTAATATGTGATAAATTGAAGACCAAATAAAAAAAAATACTTACAAATTAGAAATTAAAATATATATTTAGCCTATATCTAATATGTGATTAATATGTGTATATTGAAAAAAAAAAATGTGTATTTCGATATAATATTAATATGTTATTGTTTCGGAAGGTAATTATTAGTACCATTTGAAAATCATGTCGATGTATTTTATTTGTGTATCGTCGGTAATTTTAGGTAAATTTCAAATTTCCTTAGTTTGGGTTAATTTGGAGTTAAGAGGGAAATTTTCAAAAAATTAAAAGGAAGAAAATTGGTGAAATTTTAATATTCAAAGATGGAATGGCATTTTTCGTAATTAAATGGTCTTTGAAGCCAAGCAAACCCTAAGCCATTTTTTTTAGGGGTGAAGAAAACCGAACCGAACCGGTAAACCAAACCGAACCGAGTCGACTCGGTTCGGTTCGGTTTAGTTTTTATATATATCCAGACCGAACCGAACCAAACTGAGTTGGTTCGGTTCGGTTCTTAGTTTTTTACATAAATAGGAATTTTAGGGTTTGCTGTTGTTGCCTTGCCGCCTCTCTTCCACATCCCTTCTCTCTGTTTTCATTTTAGGGTTACTGATGTTGCTGCTGTCCTCTCACGAACGCCGTCTCTCGCTTAGGGAAAATGGGTTACTTGCTGATGTTGCTGCAAGAACGCCGTCTCTCACTCTCAATCGTCGGCGTCGCCGCCTCCTCCAACACCAACGCCAACGTCGTCTCTCGCTCTCAGTCGCCTCCTCCTCCAACACCAACGCCAACGTCGTCTCTCGCTCTCAGTCGCCTCCTCCTCCAACACCAACGCCAACGCTAACGCCATCTCTCGCTCTCAGTCGCCGTCTCCTCCACCACGAACGTCGTCCCCCCTCTTTCTGTCGCCGTCTCCCCCCTCAGGCTTATGCGTCTGGTATTTGTATTTTGCCATTAATCTCAAACAAAACCCCCCAAAGAAACTCTAAAACTCTCAACTTGATGCTCTGCCGTCAACAAAAAAAAATCTCTCCTCAACTCCAAAAATGCTCTTGTCCAGTTCTTCCAAAGGCTTCCTCTGCATGTTCATAAAAATCCTAAAAACAATCTCTAAACCTTCAAAACCCCCCGCATTTTCTCGCCATCCCATCAAAACACAGAACCAAATATAGAAGAAATTTCAATCGATTAGGAAGAAGCAGAGTCCTCAAAAGCGGCGGAAGGGAAGTGGGAAAAGAATGTTGACCCGACCCGACCCGACCCGACAGGTTCGGGTCTAGTCGGGTCGGTTTGTCCGTACAACCGACCTGAGTCGGGTCGGGTCGGGTTGTCCGTACAACCGACCCGACCCGCTTTTTTTACACCCCTAATTTTTTTATTTAAGTTGCGCGCAGCCCTAGGTAAGCATTCAGCCAAGCCATTCCCTTCTTCTTTCTCATTCTCTCCTCCTTAGCACCCACGACAGTAGCTTTTTTTTCTCCTTCCCTTACCCGACGGCTGAAGCGGCTCCAACATTCAACTTCGACGGCGTCACCTGCGGTTCTCCGGCGATTCCCCTTGCGCGTCTTCTCCGGCAACGTCACGGTGGTGCAGCAGCGACGGCGACATCTCGATTTTAGCGGTGATTTGCTTTCCGTTTTGCGCAGTAGGTTGTGAGGTGCAACGTGAGTGTTTTCTGGCAAGTTCAGACTGATTTTCGGCATGCTTTGCGAGCAACGGCGTGGATCTCTGAAGTTCAGCAACGGTCTTGATTGGGTTTTTCTCCGTCGAGCGTTTTCGGCAAGATTGAGCAATAGGTCTTTAAGTTCCTTTAATTTCTAGTGATTTTGGCACCGGGTAAGTAATTTTCAGCAAGGTTGAGGTTGATTTTGAAGTTTATTTGAATACCCATTGATTTTAACTATTGGATTCAAGGTACCCGTAGCATTCAGAGTGGAATCGTCGACTTTAAGTGTTGTCCAGCAAGCTCATTGGTGCGATTTTAGGTAAGCTACAACAAGTTCCATGGATTATGAGTCAATTTCATCCTCTAGTGATATACCCATGAGAATTTGGCCTTGAATTTAGGTACTGGTTGGAATTGGAGTTTGACTCTTTGAAATTAGGGGCAAAATTAGTTCCCTTCAAGCAAGTATAATTTCTGTTTTGAGTAGGCCTTGGTCTCAAGTTGACTTTGTTGGTCGTTAAATTCGTTAGAGGAATTTGTAAAATAATTTCATCTGAATTTTGGAATTATTTTTATGTAGAGAGCGATTAATCAAGGTCGAAGACGGTTTTGCTGTAATTAAATTGGAGTTTTAAATTAAGGATTTATAAGCCAAGGTAAGTGGCTTTCCTGTTGAGCTTTTTATTTGGGAGAACGTGTTTTACTTTCCAAAATTCATGTGTTTCTATGAGTTGTTTGATTATGTTTGTTTGGGATGAGCAAAAAAGTAACCGATTTGAATGTTTTCTTTAACAAAATTTTCCACTCCAAAATGGTCGGATTTTGCTGGATTTCAAACGTAAAAAATTATGTTTCCAATTTTACCCATAAAGATTCTTTTTTTTTTTCTGTTTTCTTAATTTATGACTCCTACTATAGTTGACACAGCTATCAATTTGTTTTTTTTTTCTTTTTATATATTGATTCAATTTTTTTTGCTCCCTCTATATGTATACTTTTTTTTTCTTTTTTATGTTTTCATACACAAGTTAGAGAAGAAATCAATCAAAAAAAAGTTTCCTGCAAAATTATAAGGGGCATAAAAGTAAAATGTTATATTTTCTTTTCATTTCTGATGAGCATCCAAACATAGATTTTAATTTTAGTGATTTCGAATTATTTTGGTTCCAAACACAAATAGGAATTTAAAATCATTTCCTGCAAAATTCATTCGCCAAACAAAGCGTAAATGAATTATAAGTTTTTCTTAAATTTTGAAAGTTTACATGGAATTGATGTACTTAAAGAGATGCCTACACAGGACTTAGGGACATGAAATTTATGTACCTAAGTTGAGATTCATGAAATTGACGACCTCCGTAGGTGACACATGAAATTGATGTGTCTAGGATATTCATGAAATTGATGTATATCTCATAGTTAATAAGTTTAAAATAAAATTTAGAGCCACCAAAATATGTTTGTTGTTGAATTTAGAAACGTGTTTAAGCGTGACCTAACCTCAACAGTAGGGTCACTTACTAAATATTTTAAATATTCATTCTTTTAAAAAATGTTCTCTTTCAAGTAAAGGCAAGGGCAGGTGCAAGGCGTGGGAGGATTTTGACTTCATATTTTATTTTCTTCCGCTTTAATAACTTCGCTTTACTTTATTTTGATTTGTAAATTGATTGAGAAATTTTTAGAGGCAATGTATGTGTTATAATTTGGAAACTATTTAAAAATATTTAAAACCTTTAAAATAAGGGATCTCGAATAAAAGTTTTGTTATGAGGTTTTTACTTAAATTAGTGTTTATGTTATAAAATATTTTTATTTAAAAAGGTCTTCAAAACAGGCATGTCGTAACCAGGGGCTATGTCCCCCCCCCCCCCCCACTTCAAAGAGGAATTGTTATATAGTTAATTTGATTCCAAAGTTTCAAAATATTGTATTTGTGCATTGGCTTCTTGTGCTATCCGTATATGCGTGTCCCCCTCTAGATCCCGAATTCAAAACTTCTTTCCTCCTTTTATTTGTTTTACTTAAAAAAAAAAGTTCCTATTTAGGTTTTTTTTTTTTGAAAAAGTTTAACTCTCTGTGTGACGTGTGTATATGTGTTGATGGTCAGATTTTGCTCAGGACTTGATCCCTCGCTCCACGTGACAGACAGCAGTGAATTTGTAGTTGAGTGGGAGAAACGTGACCTGCAAAACAGATAAACGCTATACACCGGTGTGGTGTTGACCACAGAAGCTCCGATGCTTAAGTTAGCAATTGTCAGGAAACAGGCAGAATGTACTTTTTAGGTGCAGTTTTAGGCTTACCTGGGTAGGTGCATCATCTCCTCTTTTATAAGCTCCCGTTAGGGTTTCCGTAGCTGCTAGCCTCCTGGCTATCCTGGGCCTTTGGCCCTGGTCGGCCTCGGCTGTGGGCCGAGGCCGACCTCCTCCTCGGCCTCTCCCTTGGGCCGAGGCCGAGGGACTTCTTGTGGGTCGGGGGGAGTTCCCTCTCCGCCTCGCCGGTTCAACCTCTTCTAATTACGGGCCAGGCCAGTTTGGGCCTTATTCTGCATAAGATTCGGTTGGACAATTTTCCCTATAACATTAAGCCCCCACTCTCCATTGGAGCTATTGGGCTTTTACTAATTTTCAATGGAGAGTAGTAACGTTTTAGAAATTTCGTCTGCAGCAAAAGATGCATAAATACATTGGGAAATAAAAGATACACAAATAGAATGAGAAAACATTTTTCCTGCCTTCCATTATCAACAAGGACCAACCATTTGGGAGTTGTGGGCACAACTATCATGTTTGAGCTATTGCCGTTAGTTTCAAAGAAGGAACTTTACAGTTAGCTGATAACTATGTTCCGGACTAAGGGCATTGGAATCCTGTTAGAGCATATTTGGCATGTGGAGCCAAGGGGAAGAAGACAAGATATGGAAGCTGGACTGAGGCATTCCAGCCTCGGTCATGTCGCGTCAGGCGTCTGCCTGGCGCGACTGTGCGCCTGCTGCAGTCGCAGCAGGCGTGCTCGGCCTCGGCCAATGGCCGAGGCAGGCCTAGCTCGGCTCGTGACCGAGGCGTTCCAGCCTCGGTCACGTCACGCCAGGCGTCTGCCTGGCGTGACTGTGCGCCTGCTGCAGTCGCAGCAGGCGCGCTCGGCCTCGGCAATTGGCCGAGGCCGAGCAGGCTAGGCCTGCCGTAGCAGGCCTAGCTCGGCGCGTGACCGAGGCGTTCCAGCCTCGGTCGTGTCACGCCAGGCGTCTGCCTGGCGTGATTGTGCGCCTGCTGCAGTCGCAGCAGGCGCGCTCGGCCTCGGCGATTGGCCGAGGCCGAGCAGACTAGGCCTGCCGTGGCAGGCCTAGCTTTGATCTGTCCAATCACTTCTTTCATTTTTTTTTATTTATTTATTTATTTATTTATTCTCCGAGATTTCCTTCCCTTTTGTCCTATAAATAGCCCCCTTTCTCACCTTGTTTAGATCACTATCCCTTGCCTCCATCCTTTCTCTTATAGCTCTCATTTTCAAGGTAGTTCTTCCTTTCTCCCTCATTCTTACATTATGGACAGCGATGGTACTACTTCCTCCCCCGGTGAATTTTACCCCGAGGAGGCGTCTTACAGTTCTGGTTACGACGATGATTCTTCCTTCTCAGAGGATAGTGACTTTGGGCCCTCCGCTCATCCTTCGGCTTTGTCATCCTCAGTAACCGCTGCTCAACTTGAGCGTATGCGGTATGAGTATGACATCCCCGAAGATGTGCACCTAAGGGTTCCCGGTCCTCAAGAGAGTTTCGCTCATCCTCCTGAGGGTGAAGTTGCTTTTTATCCTGCTATGTTCAAATTTGGCGTTCGCCTCCCGCTTCCTCTCCTTCTTCAACATTTTCTTGTTCTTACGGGTCTGGCTCCTGCTCAAATTGTACCCAACGGGTGGAGCCACCTAATTGGTTGTATTGTTTTATGGGCTTGGTGCAAACAAGGGGCTTCCATGTCCACCGATATTTTCTTTTCTCTTCATTCTATTAATCGTAATCCTAACATAGGACATTTGTTTTACTACATAAGCGCTAGAAAAGGGGTCATAGTACATAACCCGACTTCTGTTAAAGATTGGCTAAAAAATTGGTTTTTTGTGAGTGGAAATTGGCGGGAGAGCGGGCCGAATTATAATCCTTTTGATGTTCCGACAGTTTTTGGAGAGTATGGTACGTTGAATTGTTTGTCTTTGGGTTTTTTGCCGATTCTTCTAACTCACTGTTTTTGTTGTCCCTTATACAGTTCAGAGAAGGGTGCGGCGCTCGAGTGAAGCACGAGAGTTTGGCGAAATCATCCAGGAGATCGATCTCGTCCATCGTTTTGGTCCCGACCTTGTCAAACAGGAAAATTTACTGTCAGTCGGCCTTGCTCGTCCTCGATCAGGCAAACCTCTCAATCCCTAGCGACTCTTGCTTTTACTCAATTTCTTGACCGTTTTAATGTACCGACTCTCTCTTTCGTCGTAGCAGCCATGGCTCCCCGCTCCGTTTTTGGGGAACGCAAGAAGGGGAAGAAGGCTGTTAATGAAGCTGGTTCATCCCGTCCTGATGTCACCATAGTTACTGAGGATGAGTCGGACGTCCCTCCACGGTCTTCTGCCGCAGGCCTACGCAGATCCAACCGCAATCGTCGTCCCCCGGTTCCCCTTGCTTCTGGCAGTAGGGAGTTGGGAGTTCCAGTGTTCGACCTACCGGGAGGGTATTCTACGGCAGGGAGTGAGGCTGATGCTTTGGCTCAAGACTTCGTCTGCTGGCAAGGATTACACTCTCATCAGCCGGATGGTGAATCTGGCTTCAACGACCCCGCCCGCGGATTCCGAGTAGCTCAGCGCCAGCTTCGTGAGGTTGGCTTACTAACGTGTTGTCTTGCCTTCCTCTGAAGTGGTTACTAACTTTTGAGGTTCTTTCTTTTCTACAGGTTTTCTCCTTGGTTACTGCTTCATCTATTAGCATGGCCAACAGGATTAATGACCTGCAGAGGCATTGGGTGCCCCGCTCCGAACTTGCTCAAGCCCAGGAGAGCCTAGACCGCGCGAATAGGCTCCTGGCGGACGTGAAGGTGGACCTGGAGCTCAACAGGGCAGAACTCAGCAGGACCAAGGTCCAGCTTGCCGAAGCCAAGGCCCACCTCGCCGACGCGGAGTACTTGGCCGAGGCCTACAAAAAGACTGATGAGTTTATCCTCATGCAGAATGAGATCTGGGCCTATGGAGCTAAGTGGGCATTAAAGCGCGCCAAGAAGCACGACACCTCTTTCGATCCTTCTACCGTCCGTGGCGAGATATCTGGCATGTGTGCCAACCCTGATGCCTACCCGGTATCTGATAGCTCCTCGAGCGGAAGGGAGGATATGGATATTCCCTCCGAGGACGACGCCCGCTGAACGGACCCCTAGTGGCGCCTCTGACTTTCTTCAAATCTGACTCTTTGTACTTCTGGCTTTCGGTTTCTACTTACGTACTGCTTTCCCGTTATGAGTTTGTATTTTTTTTATGTTTTTCTATTAATGGCAAATCGGATTTCCCCGCTTTTTAGCAACTTATTCGCCATATCAGTTACCATCTCAACTGGCCTCCAGAATTATTAAACAAGCCATTCATTGGAATAGAAAAAGGCCATATACATAAGAAAATTCACCATAAATTTACAACAAGAGACTAAAATCATGGCAGCAAGATGACAACGATTGACAGACCTTAAATTTACAACAAGAGACTAAAATCATGGCAGCAAGATGACAACAATTGATAGGCCTTAAATTTACAACAAGAAACTAAAATCATGGCAGCAAGATGACAACAATTGATAGGCCTTCCTATTCTCACATACTTATGTCCCAAAATTAGCAGGATGATGACAATTCATAAGCCTTATGGAATGAAAAGCAAACATCAACAAGATGATGACAATTGATAAGTCTTCCTATTCTCAGCCCCCACTCAAAATGTGCACTTATTATCCCTAAAATTGCATCTTTTGAGTAAACAGAATGGTGGCATACCTGGAATTTCGAGGAAGAAATCCATGATTGACGTGTCTCGGTCTCGGTACTAGAATGCTCGGCCTCGGCACTAGGATGCTCGGCCTCGGCACTAGGATGCTCGGCCTCGGCTGGGGCATGAGGCCGAGCATTTCTTCCATTTACCTTCAGCTACTGTATTTCCCAGCTACTGTGTTTTATCTTCGAGGGAGATACTTGGGGAGGTCTAGGGAGCCCCCAGGCCTCTCTTCAAGTCAATCCATTCATCCCAGGAGTGCGTACACTCTGCTGAGGAAGCGAGCTTGGGGAGGCCTCGGGCGTCCCCGGGCCTCTCTTCAAGCGGCTCTGTTCATCCCAGGGGTGCGTACACTCTTCTGGGGCAAAGGCTTGGGGAGGCCTAGGGTGTCCCCGGGCCTCTCTTCAAGCGGCTCTGTTCATCCCAGGGGTGCGTACACTCTTCTGGGGCAAAGGCTTGGGGAGGCCTAGGGTGTCCCCGGGCCTCTCTTCAAGCGGCTCTGTTCATCCCAGGGGTGCGTACACTCTTCTGGGGCAAAGGCTTGGGGAGGCCTAGGGTGTCCCCGGGCCTCTCTTCAAGCGGCTCTGTTCATCCCAGGGGTGCGTACACTCTTCTGGGGCAAAGGCTTGGGGAGGCCTAGGGTGTCCCCGGGCCTCTCTTCAAGCGGCTCTGTTCATCCCAGGGGTGCGTACACTCTTCTGGGGCAAAGGCTTGGGGAGGCCTAGGGTGTCCCCGGGCCTCTCTTCAAGCGGCTTTAAACTTTTAAAATGAAACTCAAATTGCTTTTATTTCAAATGAATCAACTGAGTACATTCTGAATTACCATAAAAGAAACTGGTCTTGGTTCGATGGACTGAAAAAAAAAATCATGAAAAGGAATCAATGACCCATTGAGTTGGGATAGCTTGCTCCCTCAAATGCTCGGCCTTGGCTGTCCCCGTATGCTGACTTGGTCTGAATTCTTCTGTCTACGTTCTTGAGTGCCATAAAATAGCATTCCCTTGACATCTTCTGTTCACCATACACTGCTCCTATCCCTTTTTCAGTTGGGAATTTCAGGACCTGGTGGTAGGTTGAAGGCACAGCTCTGAGTCTGTGTAATGTGGGTCGTCCCAAGATGGCATTATATGCTGGGATGCAATCGACCACCAGGAAGTTGATCATTCGCGTTACCGTCTGCAACCCTTCTCCAAATGTTACCGGCAGTTCTACGCTTCCTCTTGGGCTGATTCTTTCTCCACCGAAACCTACTAACGGTGTAAGGCTCAGCTTTAGGCGATCATTTCCCAGCTTCATGGCGTCGAACGCGGTTGTTGAGAGAACATCAGCGGAACTTCCTCCATCAATGAGGATTCGGTGAACTTTCGCGTTCGCAATTGTTAGGGTGACTACCAGCGCATCGTTGTGCGGGTGGTGTATTCCTCCGGCCTCCTTCTCTGTAAACTCCAGTTTTGGTGAGTTTTCAACGAGTAGGAGCGAGTACATACCTTGCTCTCCGCGCTCCTGCCATGTCTCTCGGATTGCAGCCTTTCGTTTCCTGCTCGATTCTCCTCCGGATGGTCCTCCTAGGATTGTCCTTATTTCGAGTGTTGGGTTATTGCCTCCTTTGCCTGGCTCTGTCTGCACCGGTCTTTTCCCCCTGTCATGTCCTACGAACTCCTTCAAGTATCCTTCTCGGATTAGGGTTTCTATCTCGTCTCGTAACTGGATGCACTCCCGAGTCGTGTGGCCGTGATCTCCGTGGAACATACAGTATTTATTTTTGTTCCTTCTATCTGGATCTGATCTCAACCTCTCTGGGCGCTTTAGCATATTTGTATCCTGTATGGCAGCCAAGACCTGTTCAAGCGGAGCTGTTAATGGGGTATACCTTTCAAATCGGGCTTTTGGCTCTGCCCGGCCTTGCAGCTCCTTGGAAGGTCGGCCTCGGCCATTGGCTGAGGAGGGTTCAGATCGACTTCGGTCTCTTCCTTCGAGTTGATGTCTCTTTCCCTTGTCTTCCCGGTGTCGGTTTGATACCGGTGTTCCCCGACTTTCTCTTTCTTCCTGCTTAGATCTCAACAGCTCTTCTGCACTTATGTACCTTTGTGCTCGGGTCATGAATTCCACGTACGTTCGTGGCTGGCTCTCTCCAATTGAATTGAGTAACCTTTCATCCTGCAAACCTGAGATCACAGCGGTTAGGGCAACTCCGTCATCGTATCCTTCCACCTGCAAAACTTCGTTACTGAATCTGCTAATGTAATCTTTCAAGCTTTCCCGGGATCCCTGCTTTACTGTCAGCAGGTTGATCTGAGGTTTCTGTCGGCTGCGAGCTCCCAAGAACTGCGTAACAAATACCCGTGCCAGCTCCCTGAATGAGCCGATCGATCGTCGTGGGATCTTACCAAACCACTGCCTCGCCAGACCTGTAAGCGTGAGTGCAAAGGCTCGACACCTTGTTGCTTCGTTTGCCCCATGAAAATCCATCCAAGTCTGGTATGCATCTAGGTGTTGTTTTGGATCCTTCTTCCCGTCATACTGTGGAAAGTTCGGTATCCTGAATTTGTGGGGTACCTCCCCTTTCATTATCTCGTCGGTGAAAACTGGCCCCTCCTGTCCGATCAATCCTTCGATGTCTTCGTTTTCTACCTTCTTTTGGGAGATCTGGTGGCTGTCTTCTCCTTTTGACCATCCAGAGATCTCCCGTCCCCTTCGCCCTTGCGCAGCCTCAAATTTTGCCCTGCCATTATTTTCCGTGTACATACCTGATGTTTTTTTGTGCGGAGAATTCTCATGGGCCTTTTTGCGACTTAATCCTGCTTCCTTCTGGGTCTGGTCATCTCCAAGAGGAGGCATTCGGCTGGTTACACTCTCTGAATCTCCTACTTCTTCGTCGGCTATTCTCTTGCCCCTTTTAGGGTCTCTGTGCGAATGCTCTTCCTCGCGCCTAGCAGACTCGGGTCTTTTCAGCAAGGTTAGGATCTCACTCAGATTTTGTCCCATCTCATTCATCTTTCCCTTAATCTCTGCGATCTCGTTCTCTTGGGCTTGGATCTGAGCTAACGGATTCGCCTCGCCAATCGTCGGTTCATTCTCGTGTTCCATCGCGGCGGTACTTTATCCAACAGTATAGCGTTTTCTGGTTAGCCTCTCCCCACAGACGGCGCCAACTGTTGATGGTCAGATTTTGCTCAGGACTTGATCCCTCGCTCCACGTGACAGACAGCAGTGAATTTGTAGTTGAGTGGGAGAAACGTGACCTGCAAAACAGATAAACGCTATACACCGGTGTGGTGTTGACCACAGAAGCTCCGATGCTTAAGTTAGCAATTGTCAGGAAACAGGCAGAATGTACTTTTTAGGTGCAGTTTTAGGCTTACCTGGGTAGGTGCATCATCTCCTCTTTTATAAGCTCCCGTTAGGGTTTCCGTAGCTGCTAGCCTCCTGGCTATCCTGGGCCTTTGGCCCTGGTCGGCCTCGGCTGTGGGCCGGGGCCGACCTCCTCCTCGGCCTCTCCCTTGGGCCGAGGCCGAGGGACTTCTTGTGGGTCGGGGGGAGTTCCCTCTCCGCCTCGCCGGTTCAACCTCTTCTAATTACGGGCCAGGCCAGTTTGGGCCTTATTCTGCATAAGATTCGGTTGGACAATTTTCCCTATAACAATATGTATACAAGATTTTCATTTTTTAAAATAAATTTAAATCCATTTTTGAGATAAAAATAATGTTAAATACTATTTTGATTTCTATACTTTTGGAATCATTTTTAATTATTCAAATTTAGCCAATATAATATTTCAATAAATCATGATTTTTTTTTTAAATTTTTAACTTACTTTTTATAGAACTTGGTAAAATAATCATCAACATTTTCACTCGAGAAAATATATTCATTTTGATATGTTTTCAAAATTTATAAAGTTAACAATAAACTACGAGTATGAAATAATTTTGATATATTATTAAAAGTAGAGGGATTATATTTAAAATTTGAAAGCATAGAAATTAAAATAGAATAGGTCCCAAAGTAAAAAGAACAAATATGATATTTTAATCTAAAACGAATAAGAAATGAGTTTATATATATAATGGTTAAAAATATTTTAAGTGTTTTTTTTTTTTTTTTGGTAAATTAGTTTTAGAAAATTAATTTTACATAAAAGAAATTCAATTCACTTTTTGAAAAATTTTACCACCCATTTCAACTTTTTTTTTTAGTATATTTATTTAGATAATTCAATATACTTTATTTTTATTAAGAAAAAAAAATCAATGTATACTTTTGAATTTTGGAGTTGTATTAATTAAAACTTCAAACCAATAATTATATAAATTTAAACCCTAAACTTTCATGATTGACTTTTGTGGATAAGGGAGTTCTAAATTTTTAATTTTGTGTCTAGTAAATTTGGGAAATTTGAAAAATGTCAAATAAACCAAGGACTTATTATACACAAATTGGAAAATTAAGAAATCTATTGGATAAAAAATTGAAAGTTTAAGATTCTATGTGACACATTTTTAGGTTTAGAGTTCAAATAGAACAAACCCAAAAGTTTAGGGACTAAACTCGTAAATTTAACCTAATGGATATTAGGTAATTTGAAAATTGCATCAACACAACTAAAATTGCATTTGTATGAACTTGTTCCCCCTAACATAAAATCCTAGATTCACCACTGGTCGTAACGGTCCCAGAAAGACTCTTGTAAGAAGTTGGATTGTTACAATTTGATTGAATTAAACTTTAATTATCCAAAACTATTTTCAAACATTGAAAAAACACGTGTGACACATGTCGCTGTTAACTAGTTTTGAAAAGTTACATTATCTTATCTTTCATTTGTTCTTCTCATTTTAGGTCATTTATTAAAAATTCCAATATTAAAATGGTCACCATACATGATACAACAAGGACAAAAAAAAAAACTTATTTTTCTAAAAAAAAAAAGGACAAAAAACTTATTAAAAAAAAAGGACAAAAATCATTAATTGTTTTTTGAATTAAAAAAAGGTGTCTGTGCAATTGTCCGTGTCTCAGCAGCCGGCCGGCAGCCGTCATTTTCCACATAAGACTTTTCTAAGCAATCATGAAAGAGGCATATTCGAAGCATCCAACACAAAGCCTTGGACGACCCTTCAATGAGATTACGACACCTACCACGACCCTCAACCTTATCCATTTTTAGATTATAATGTTGCAAAATATATATTTTATATTTTAGCTACTAATGTTTGAATCTTCTTTTCGGTCTCAATATTTAAAAAATGTCTCTGTTGAAGATCCCACATTGAAAAGATTGGCGAAGACCTCACAATATATAAGCTACAAGAGTCACTCCACTCATTGCTAATTGGTTTTGAGATGGAAACCCATATAATCAAATAGTCTCAATTTCATCTCTTACGAAATAAAGAAATAGTTAATTCATTTATTTATTTATTTCATCTATTTCATGATCGGAACAGGAGAAGATTTGGCATATCATACGAGATTTGCCTTTTCTATTCATTCGTACGAATTGGATAAAAACAATTCTTGAATGAGGTATTCAACTCCATGTATGAATAAAAAAAAAGATAGTTCTTTTCGATTAAATTTTCATTGTCATGAGATGTTAAAGAATAACATTGTATTGTGGTTCGATTAAATTTTCATTGTCAACAAGAACATAGCTCAACTGGCATAAAGTTGTACGGATAACTATGAGATTTGTGGTTCGAATCCCCCACCCCACATTGTCAAAAAAAAAAAAAAAAAAGAATAACATTGTATTAATTTAAATAGATGATTAACTTTACGAGATTATTAATTTCTTTTTAAGTTCAATAACGATAAGGTGGGGATTGAACTATTGACTTATGGAATGTTAGGAAGTGTTTTATTTAATGGATAAGTGAGTTTTGTTTTTTTTAGTTCAACAACAATGGAGGATGAAAAAATTCGAACCTCTGACCTCTTGGTTGAAGTCACATGTCAATTATCATTGAACTATGATCACTTTGACATGATAAGTGAGTGGTATATTTCATCAAAATAAAGAGAATATTTCAACCTAATATTATAATATTAGTTAATTTTAACATTTTGTAATAATAAAGGATTCGAAGAAAAAAATTGATTTATAAGTGATAAATTGAAATTTTAAAAAAATATATATCAAAATCAAATAAAAAATACTTAAAAATTAGAAATTAAAATATATATTTAATCTTATATATAATATTAAAAAATCAATTTTAAATTTTAGATGAGTACTTGAATATCTTAAAAATATATATATTAGTACATGAATTTTAAAACTTTTAATTTCATCTGTTCACACGTAACTTCGGGGATGGAGACACGTAGAATAAACTTTAATTTGTATTAATGTTGTATGCGTGTGAGTATACAATCTCTAGTACGTAATCCTCTAATTCTCTCTCTTGTGTGTGGATGTGTTTCACTCGAGGGCTGGAACGCTTGATCCCGAGTCTGAAGCTTCAATGGATTCTTGGAGCTTGAAGTCTTCTAGTCTTGGAGGAGTCTTCAGTCTTCAAGAAGTGTTGATGTCCTGAAGAGTCTTTGATCTTCAAGGAGTGTTGAAGTCTTGAAGAGTGTTTGGTGATCAAGAAATGTTGATGTCCTGAAGAGTATTTGATCTTCAAGGAGTGTTGAGGTCTTGAAGAGCGTTTGGTCTTCAAGAGGCGTTCAACACTTGAATTTATGAATTGCAGAGAACTCCTAAAATGGAGGAGAACCCCTCTATTTATAGAGTTCTCGTTGGATGGGCCCTGGTGACTTTTGGACCTAACAACTTGGGCTTGGGCTTTATTGGGCTTGGGTCTGGTTTATATTTGACCCAAAACCCTATGACCCAAATATTTAAAAGACCCAAATTTGATCCAATTAATTATTTTCTTTAATTAATGGGTCAAATCAATTAATCTGATCAAAATAATTTATTTTTATTAATTGATCAAATGGACATTTGGCCCTAAAAAATTTATAATTGGCCAACTTTATCTTCAAATTAAATTTGGGACACATGTCAATTTATAATTGGTCCCAAATTTAATTAATTATAATTTCGTCATTAATTCTAAATAATGACATGGCAATTTGTCATTGGCTAAAATTTCTCCTTCAACATCATCCATCTAAACTTACTCTCTTTTGAATAAGTGGTGCAATATAATACTTTCTAAAAAAAAATATTTGATTAAACAATTTTTTATTAATGCAAGACTCAACTAGTCAAAATATATATCATTGACCAAGAGATCAGAGATTTGATTGAACTAAAAACACATTTAATTAGTAAAAATTCCCCTTTATTTATAAGATTTTCTAATCATTCTTATGATTTATGGACCCATGCTGTTTTATAAGATTATTTAAAACAAAAATGTTTCTTTTTTTTTTTTCTTTTTTGCTATACTTCAAACATTCAGATCTATTGTACTTTGGTTATTAAAATTAATACTTATAAAAAAACAAAACAAAACAAAAACAATATTAGGGTCGTTGTCATTATTATCTATTTCATTGTATAATTATTTTAATCAGTCTAAATGTGATTATCAATCATGTCAATCTACATATTCAAGTTATGTAATCTGTATGTTAAATCGTTAATGATAGAGTAACAATAACAATAATCAAAATGATATTTTGTTAGTTTAAAAAAGTTTGATATTTTGTTTCTAAATTGGATTAAAATAGACATTTTAAAAGTTAGTTGTACCTAATTCCCTTTTATTAATGAAGCTTTTATATATATATATATATATAATAAAGAAAAAAATACACTTTTGGTCTCTAGGTTTATGTTAGGTTTTATTTTGATTCTAAATTTTCAAACTCGACAATTTAGTTTCTAAGGTTTGGATTTCGTTTCATTTTCGCCATTCATGAGACACATGCACGAGGTTGCTTGGAACGTGGGTTCCTATTCGTTGGAATCGCGTAGATCTTGTTCGATTCTCGTTCGTTCATTTTTCTCATTTGCTCGTGGGTTCCTGTTGACACTCATTTCCAATTCGTTTTGAGATGGAAGCCCATATAATCTAATATGATATCATAGTCCATTAACCCATCTTGAGAGGGGCATGTTTTTTTTTTTTTTTTTTTTTTTTTTTTTTGAGTACATCAACATTTGGGGGTGGGGGATTCGAACCTCTGACCTCATGGTCGAGAGTACATGCCAATTACCGCTGAGCTAAGCTCGCTTTGGCTTGAGAGGGGCATGTTGAGAAGAGAAAAATAGGTGTCAAAAGTGTATTTTTTCCTATAATAAACTTTAAATTTATGTACTAAAATAAAATTTTAACCAAAGAAGTATGAAATCACTTTTCATCTCCAAAACCCTACACCAAACAGCCCCTTAATGATTCCCCTCATTACTACCCTTCACCTAAACCATTTATCTCCCATTTAATAACTATTAGTCTTTCAAAATTGTGTTTGTTCTTTTCACCATTTCTTTAAACTAGTGTATTACCACATGCATTTGCACGTGCATTTTTTTTTTAAATTTTTAAAATAACTTTACTTTTAGATTATTTAAGCACAATGCATTATTTTTAAGAAGTAGATCATTTTTAAATTCATTGAAATTAAACATATTCTAATTTTTAAAAATTAATTTTGGTAGTTGAATGTTTTAATGTATTATTCATTACCCTAATATCAATTACCTTAATCAAATATTTTTTTATATTAAAAGTTTTATATTCAATCACTTTGATATTGAATAATTGATTTTAAGACTTAAAAAAAATGAACTCTTAGAGTTTCAAAATTAGTACAAAATTAGGTTTGTATATTTGAAATTATTGTAAATAATGACTATAATTTATTACATATCATTCTTTAATAACCAAATGAATAATTGATGAATTTTAGATATTATTTGAAACATCTATAATTTTAGATATTATTTACATTAATTTTAAATATATTTGTAATTTTATTTGCTAAAAAAACATGGGTCTTCCTTGTAAAATAATTAATAAGTTTGATACAAATAATTTAATTGTTTTAATTTTAATTAAAATGTTAGAATTCAGTTTTAAACTTTGAAATCTAAACATTATATTGAATTTCAAATTTTTTAAAGTGAAACGAAATGTTTCTATTAGTAATATTTTATTAATATTATAGAGGATATTATCTTAAAAAAACTATAATTTTAATTAATTTGATACTTTTTAAAACTTCAAATGTAAATTATTAAGTTATATTCAACCTCTTAAATTTTGTTTTTTTAAATGAAATTTAAAGTTTTTAATCTTAATTTTTGTCCTAGGATAATATTTTAGTTTTGTATTATAGTTGAAATTAATGAATAATAAATTAACAAAAAATAAGAGAAAGTGTAAAATTCATATAGCATGCTAAATTTATTACGAAATATTACATAAAATTGAATTAACAAATTCAAAATATACACAAACATTTCCAATAACAAACAATGCAACTATCAAATAACAATAAAAAAATAAAAATAAAAATAAAAAAGAACAATAAGAAAATCAAATGCCATATCTATACATACATTCCTTAAAATAAATTGACTCACCTGATAATTGTTAGACGAACACATCTTTATTGTTGTGCTTGATTTGTAGATGATCTGAAGGAATTTGCATGTTGAAAGAGTTAGTGCTGAGTGAAGTGTAATTCTTAGCTTGCAACGTGGCAATCTAACAGTGGTATCAGCGCAAGAAAGCAATCAAGAATCAGAGTCTTGGAAACAAGAATGGCTATGGCAAGGTTCGATATCGAGAAATTCGATGGAAAGGGTGACTTTGATCTTTGGAAAGCCAAAATCAAGGCAATTCTTGGCCAACAAAAGGCATTACAAGCCTTGATTGATCCCTCCGAATTGCCAGCCTCAGTGACAGAAGAACAGAAAGAAGCAATGAACTCGACAGCTTATGGAACAATAATTTTAAACCTAAGCAATAGTGTTCTGCGGCAAGTAATAGATGAAGATACACCTGGAAAAATTTGGAAGAAACTAAATGATCTCTATGAGACTAAAGATGCACACAACAAGATGTTCATGAGGGAAAGATTCTTCACCTTTAAGATGGATGCTTCTAAACCGTTGGCAGAGAACCTAGATGAATTTAAAAGAATGACTTCTGAGTTTAAGAATGCGGGAGAGAAAATTGGAGATGAAAACGAAGCCTTTGTCCTTTTGAACTCTCTTCCTGAGGCCTATAAAGAAGTCAAAAACGCCTTGAAGTATGGAAGAATTTCCATTACAACTGATTCAATAATCTCAGCTATTAGAACCAAAGAGCTGGAATTATTATCATAGAAGAAGGAAGTTTCTGAGGGTCTCTTTGTCAAAGGAAAGTCTAAGACTAGAGAAAACAAGCATCAACAAGAAGAAAAGGCAAGAACAAAAATAAAATGTAACTATTGCCACAAGGAGGGCCACATCAAGAGAGATTGTTACTCACTCAAAAGGAAGAATCAGAATCAAAGGTACAAAAAGAATAAACAGCCTGAAGCTTCTGTGGGAGAAAATTCAATCACGTATTCTGATGCTCTAGCTACTTCAGACCAATGCAGTAAAGAGCAAGAGGCATCTATGAAATACGATTGGGTGATTGACTCTGGATGCTTCTTCCATATGACACCTTCTAAAGGGTGGTTTACAACATACCGTGAATGGGATGGAGGTATAGTCTACATGGGAAACAACAACACTTGCATGGTAATTGGAATAGACTCGGTTTCCTTAAAGCTAAGTGATGGGACTGTCAAGTTACTGAGGAACGTAAGGCATGTCCCAAACCTAAAGAGAAATTTAATCTCTTTTGGAATGCTAGATTCCATTGGATGCACCTATGGAGGTAAGGGAGGAACCATTGAAATAAAGAAAGACCTCAAGACAGTGTTGGTTGGAACAAAAATAAATGGGTTGTACGTGATAAAGGATGTTGAAATGGTTCAGGCTGCTCTGTTAGTATCTGAAAATAATCCATCTGAATGCGATCTGTGGCATAAACGTTTGTCCCACATCAGTGCAAAGGGACTTCAAGTGTTAGCCAAACAGGGGATTCTACCACAGGGAGTTGGGGAAAATTTGAGTTTCTGTGAACATTGTGTCATTGGCAAAGCAAAGAGACACAACTTCACTAAGTCCCAACATACAACAAAAGGAATCCTTGAGTATATCCATTCAGACTTGTGGGGACCAGCACCAACAACTTCACTTAGTGGATCGAGGTATTTCATGACTTTAATTGATAATTACTCTAGAAAAAGTTGGATCTTCTTTCTAAAAACTAAAGATCAGGCTTTTGAAAAGTTTAAAGAATGGAAGGTCATGATTGAAAAACAGACCAATAAGGAAGTTAAATGCTTAAGAACAGACAATGGCCTTGAATTTTGTAATGATTTGTTTGATAGTTTTTGTAAGTCTCATGGCATCTTAAGGCACAAAACAGTGAGGCATACACCCCAGCAGAATGGGGTTGCTGAAAGGCTGAATCGAACGATCATGGAGAGAGTTCGTTGCCAACTAGTTGATGCAATGTTGGCTGAAAGGTTTTGGGCAGAAGCTGCATCATATACTGTCCATACCTTGAACCGTTGCCCTCACACTTCAATAAATTTTGTAACACCAGAAGAAAAATGGTCAGGTACGTCTCCTAAGATTGATCACCTCAAAGTTTTTGGATGCATAGGATTTGTGCACCAAACCAAGGGAAGCTGAAAGCAAAAGCAACAAAATGTATGTTCTTGGGCTTTACTGAAGGGGTCAAAGGCTATCGAATGTGGCATCCAATTGAAAGGAGATGTGTGAATAGCAGAGATGTCATATTCAGGGAGCATGAAATGTATATGCTCCAAGACAAATCTACTGATGAATCTCCAAAAAGGCAAGAAACAGAAATTGAGGTGGAGCACTCTTTATCTCCTACTAATGCCAACAGAGAGGTTGGAGAAGTTCAAGCAGAGATAGAACCTCAAGAAGAAGAAGATGCCACTAACTTAGAAAGAGACCAACCTGACCTACAGAATTATTCTTTGGCCAGAGACAGAACCAGAAGAACAATAGTCCCACCTTCAAGGTTCAGTGATGATGAATGTATTTCAATGGCCTTGAATGTGGCAGACTCACTAAATTTGGAAGAACCTAACAGTTTTGAAGAAGCAGTAAATGGGCCAGAGGGGAAGAGTTGGATAGATGCCATGAATGAAGAGATGAGGTCCTTAGAAGAAAATGAAACATGGACCCTTAGACCTCTTCCAAAAGGCTACAAACCCATCGCTTGTAAATGGATATACAAGCTGAAAGAAGGGATTACTGGTGTACTCAAACCGAGATATAAAGCCCGCTTGGTAGCAAAAGGCTACACACAGAAAGAGGGGATTGATTATACTGAAATCTTCTCTCCAGTAGTTAAAATGACATCAATCAGGATGCTTCTATCCTTGGTGGTTCAAGATGATATGGAGATGGACCAATTAGATGTCAAAACTGCTTTCTTGCACAGGTTCTTAACAGAAACTATCTATATGACTCAGCCCCCAGGGTATGAAAAGAAAGGCCAAGAAGATTTATTTTGTCTGTTAAAAAGATCCATCTACGGACTTAAACAGTCCCCTAGATGCTGGTACGCCAAAGGTTTGACGAGGTTATTACCAAATTGGGGTTCAAGAGGAGTTCCTATGATAACGGTGTTTATGTGAATACACAGTCCTTCGATCAAAGCATATTTCTTCTACTATATGTAGACGATATGCTACTGGCTGGAAAATCCAAAGAAGCCTTAAGAAAGGTAAAGTCCCTACTTAAAAAGAAGTTTGACATGAAAGACCTAGGTGAATCAAAGAGGATTCTAGGAGTGGAGATAAACAGACTGAAAAAAAATTCTACACTCTTAATTAGTCAGACAAGTTACTGTGATAAAGTCCTGAAAAAGTTTAAAGTGAATGAGGCAAAGGCAATAACAACCCCTTTAGCCCATCTTTTTAAACTATCGGCCTCAAATTCACCTAGTGAGAATGATGAAGAACATCAACTATTCATGTCTAAAGTTCCCTATTCTCAAGCAATTGGCAACCTCATGTACCTAATGGTGTCTACAAGATCACTATCGGAATATTTCTTCCTATTAGGGAAGAACTTGCTAAGTTGGAAGGCCAACCTACAATCAGTGGTGGCACTATCAACAACCGAAGCAGAGTTTGTTGCCCTATCAGATGCAATAAAAGAAGGGTTGTGGCTCAAGGGGCTTTTACAAGATTTCAGCATAAAGCAAAAAACAGTGAATATATTCTGTGACAATCAGAGTACGATTTTCTTAACAAAAAATCCCCAATTCCACAATTGTACGAAACATATTGACATAAAATTTCACTTCGTCAGAGAAGAAATTGAGAAAGGCGAAATTAAAGTTCTAAAGATACATACCTCTGATAATGCTGCGGATATTTTGACCAAACCGCTAACTCAGATGAAGTTTCAGCATTGTCTACAGTTGGTAGGATTTAACCTACCAGAAAAAAGGATAGAAAATTCAGAACAAATAAGGGAGAAATTTGATCAGATCTTGTTGATTACAAAGGTGGAGGATTATAAACAGTGTTACCTGGTTTCTGTTGCAACCAACAAGCTCATCTCCAAGTAATTGTCCATCTTGCCCATAGCCTCAGACGAGTATAAAAGATGAAGAATGCTTGTAAGAGAAGTGGTTAAAAATTGACAAAAACAGAGAGTGAGTGAAAGTCGAGAGTAATTGTACCTTTGTATGTGAGTTGAACATCTGAATCAAGTGAGCTCCCTTTCATAGTGGATGTAGGCCTTGTTGCCGAACCACTTTAATCCATGTCTTCTTCCTTACTTTTATCTTCTCTTCTTTGAGTGATTGTTGTGCTTGATTTCGTCTTCTTCATTGCTGCAAATCGCCAAAATTCTTTCTTCGTCAGTAGGTCTATTCTTGGTTGTGAGTTGTAGATGATCTGAGGGAATTTGCATGTTGAAAGAGTTAGTGCTGAGTGAAGTGTAATTCTCAGCTTGCAAAATCTAACAAAATGTTTAAATAATATTATTTTTATTCTATTTATCAAAAATAGAAGAAAAAAATACAAGATAAAAAAAAAGAGATTGCAGGGAATAAATGAAGCAAGAGGAAGAGCTAGGGCAAGAGAGAGGAGAGAACCAAAGCGAGAGGAAGGGACGTAGAACAATGCAAGATCGTGACTTTCTGAAAAAAAAAAAAAAAAAAAAAAGAAAAAAAAAGTCTCCTTCGTATGCAATTTTGGTTGGAAAAGAAAAACAATTGTGATCTTGTGAGGTAAAAGATGACTTCTTCCTCTAATTATTGTTTGTGAAAAAAAAAATATGATTCATGTTATGGACAAAAATTAGCCAATAATATTTTATGCAGGAAGGTCCAAACTGATCGGTTCCGGAGATGAAATAAGCCAAGTCAATGAGGCAAAGGGTCGGAACACACTCCGACTCAATACCATGACCCTCGGCCTCGGCCCAAGGGAGAGGCCGAGGGTAAGGGTCCACACGCACAGGTATGAAAAATCAGTCCCTAAATACATTCTGCGTGTTTTCCGACCAAGGCTGACTTAAGCATCGGAGTGTGTGGTCTACATCACACCAGTGTGTAATGTTTGTTTGTCTTGCAGGTCACGTTTTTCCCGCTCTCCTACAAATTCACTGTTGATCCTCATGTGGTGTGAGGGACAAATTTCTAAGCAAAATTTGACGATCAACAATTCCTACGTGACTTTGGTAGAAAAAGAAAAACAAATCTCATAAAGTTTCCATTAAGTCCTAACAAATTAGGAAAAAATGTTTTTTTACAAAAAAAAATCTACCAAGCCCTAACCAATTGAGAAAAAAAAAAGTGGTGGGCTCCTAAAATAATTTTTCTAGAGAAGAGAGAACAGCCAAGAACATCCACAAGGGGAGACAGAGGAATGAGATTTGAAAAATGTGCTTTAAAAAGAGGAAGGAGTGAGAGAGTATTCCTTTTGTTTTAATTTAGGGGTATAAGAAACAATTTTACTAGATGTTGACGCAAATAAAATGTTATATAATTTTAGTTATATCTCATTGTAGTTAAAAAATTTGGATTATCCGTTAAAATTTAAACCTTCTTTTTTTACCAATAAAAGTTTGTGGATGTAATATTACAATATCTATAGTTTATGAGATTTATGCAAATTGCCAAGTGAACATAGTTTAGTAATAATTGACAAATACTTCCATCGAAGTCGGAAGTTTAGATCCACATATATCTCATTTTATTGTACAAAAAATCATTTTATTCTTGTTACTGGGATGGGTCATGGGTACTTGTGTTGCTGGGGGCATGGTTCTAACTTTTAAGTGCTTGTCCCACCCAATATAATTTTCATTGCATCTATTTGAAGTAATATATATATTTTTTTTTTTCTTTTGAGATGGCTTTGAGGTTGAGGTAATATCTTTTGATCCTTAGGGAGATCACTTCTTAATTTCTTTGTCTTAAAAAGGATATAGAAAATGGATAATCATGAGGGAAGGAGGATGGTATTTCCTTTTAAAAGTTTTTAAGGTCTCTTTTCGTTGGCAAACCAGATTCTATTTTATGTTTTTGGATTCATGGAGAGAATCGTAAATAATGTTTGGTGGAAGTGTTTTTTAAAATTGTTTTTAGATTTTTTGAATCAAATATTGGAAATTTTGAATTTTTTTTTTTTTTTTTTTTTAGGATATCCATATTTTGAATTTGAAATTTTAAAATGTAGAATTAAATTAAAAAATAAAAACTTTAATAAATATAGTATTCCAGGTTATAAATTTAGTTCATTTTTTTGTAAAATTAAAATATGAGTAATATAATGTATTATAAATTATATGATAATTAATAATATTTTTTTAAAAATAATAATAATTTATATTCAAATAATAATAATAGTGAAGATTTTAACATGGGAAGTGAGGAGATTCAAACTTCTGACCTCTTGGTCGATGGTACTTGTCAATTACCGTCGAACTAAAC
Source organism: Luffa acutangula (assembly GCA_036850905.1). NCBI lineage: Eukaryota > Viridiplantae > Streptophyta > Magnoliopsida > Cucurbitales > Cucurbitaceae > Luffa > Luffa acutangula. The sequence goes on along the minus strand of CM072089.1, from coordinate 23,304,875 downwards.
TCACTTTGACAGTTGTTTTAAAGTTAAAGATCTATTAAACACAAATTTAAAAGTTCGTAGACTAAATTGGTACTTTGGAAAAATCAATATAAACAAATAAGGAATCTTTAGGATAAAACGAAAGCAAGACATCGTCATATCGTCCAACCACTTCCCTGCATCAGCACTCCACCTTCCTCCTTTACGCTTTTACTATTATTATTTATTCTTTTAAAAAATCACCTTTTTTTTAACTGAAAAAATAATTATAATAATAATATTTTGATTTTAAAAATCACCTTTACGCTTTCAAATTTTGAGACTTAATATTGAGAGATAATGATAAGTTATGTTCTTATTTATAATTTAAAAATAAAACCGAAACATTCTTGAAATTTATAAATTTATTTCTAAGTTACTGTGTTTTGATTTATCTTTAAAATTAGTGTTAAAATTATTTTGGTTTTTATAGTTATTTTTTTTTAACAAATTAGTGATCTAGAATGTTAAGGTAAACATGATTTTGAGTCACATAATTAGAGATAATCATTGAACAAAGTAGAAATTTGATATATATATATATATATATATATATATATATTTATTTATTTATTAAATAAATATTTTTGAAAGTTTATAGAAAAAATGGAATAAATATTCATGAACTATTAACAAAGTTAAAAGTTTAGATATCAAAAATAGTATTTAAACTTTAATAATTTAACTCCTATTTTGGTTAGTTTAAAAAAAAAACTCCTATTTTGGTTATTTAATTTTTATACGGTATTTCATTTCCAACTTTAAACTTTTGAGTATTTTTATATCCATTTGAAATCCTAATTCTAGTCCTGTAATTTATATAAAATTTATTTTAGAGCTTATCGTTAGTATTGTTTTTTCAAAAAAAAAATTTAAATCTTATTCATTCACAATATTTTCAAGATTATTTTATTTAAGTTTTAGACTTTTATCTTAAACATAATGATTTTAAACTATTAAAATATTTATTAAAATTATGAAATTATTCTATTTTAGTTTTTTAAGTTAAAAATACCTTTTGGTCTCCCTACCGTGGGACTTATTCTATTCTAGTTCCTATACTTTTACCCGTTCAAAGTTGGTTCATGTGCTTTCAACATAAGTCAAAATTAGTTCTTACTATTAGTTTGAAATTAATTTTTACCTCATTCATCAAAAGAATAATAACAATGTTCATTCGAGAAAATTCACCATATGAGAATATTTTTTCAAATTTTTAGACAAAAGGACTATAGAAACTACTTTTTTTTAATGAAATTTAACCATAAGTGAACCTTGGAGACTAATTTTGAAATATATTAGAAATACATTAATCAAATTTGGACATTTGAAAGTACAAAGACTAGGAGTGAAAAAAACCGAATCAAACCGAAAACCGAACCGAACCGAGTTCGGTTTAATTTTTACATAAATCCAAGGCGAACTGAACCGAACCGAACAGGTCGGTTCTCGCTTTTGACTTAAATAGAAAATCTAGGGTTAGCGACTTCCGTGGTTTCTTTAGCCTGCCTCCTCTGTCCCTTCCTTCACTCCCAACAACGCTGGCTCTGCCTCTTCTGCCTCCGTCCTAAAGTCACCGTCGATCAACAAGGAAGAACCTAAGTCCAACAATTCCTCGATCAGGCCCAGATTTCCTCTTGTCCCCATGTTCTCTCTCTCATTCTCTCTTTCCCGTATTCGTGGTTTCTTCTGTGGTTTCTCACTTTTGTACGAAACTCGAACGCCGTCATCTCTTCCACCACGAAGCACGAACGTCGTCTCTTCCACCATAAAGCACGAACGCCATCGTCTCTTCCACCACAAAGCCCAAACACCGTCGTCTCTTCCACCACGAAGTACGAACGTCGATCTGGTTTTGTTTCTTCTTCTTCTGGTTTTTGCATGTGGGGTTACATTCTTCTTCTATTTTTTTTTCTTTTCTCGTTTTGTTTCTTCTCTGTCGATCTGTTTCCGACTCCACTGAAGCCCTTAATTCCTCCCTTCCACTGCCCACTTTGTCGGCGTCCATTGTCTGCCGTTGTTCCTAAGGAAAAAAAACGAATGATTTGAGAACGATTCGATAAAGGAAAAGGTGACCCGACCCGTTTGAGTCAAGTCGAGACGGGTTTTCCGTACAACCGACATGTGTCGGGTCGGGGCGGTTTGTCCGTACAACTGACCCGACCCGAAATTTTTACACCCCTAACAAAGACTAAAATCAAATAAATTCCAAAGTACATGGACCAAAATGATATTTTAACTTTAATGGTTAGACTTTATCTTAAACAAAAGGATTTTTTTTTTCTTTTCTTTTTTTGACTAAAATAAAATAAAAGGATTTTAAAACTACTAAAATTCAACTTTCAAATTTATTCTATTTTAGTCCATTTTTTAAAGGTTAACTTGAACATTAAAAAGATAATTATTTTAGTTTTTTAATAAACAAAGAAAAAAAATATAATTGTATCCTATTTTAATTTTTTATTAAATAATTTTTTTAAAAAAATTAATAGCATGCACTTAATCAATAATAATAATAACTAATAACAAAAACTCAATTAGAAAAATTATAATAAAAAAAAAAAGTAAAAGACATTTATTATTATTATAATTATTGTTGTTCGGTTAAAAATCACTTTTGGTCCCCAAACTTTCATGAAAGTAACAATTTAGTTCATAAACTTTGAATTGTAACGATTTAGTCCTTGTACTTTCAATTTTGTAACAATTTAGTCCCTAAACTTTCAATTCTGTAACAAATTTAATCCCTGAGCTTTAATAAGTAACAATTTAGTTCCTGTACTTTAAAATTTGTAACGGTTTAGTCCTTATCAAGAAAAACTAATGTAAAGATTTAATGAAATTTCTTACGTAGATAGATTAATCAACTAATATGGGACCCAATATGTTTATAAGCTAAAAAGTTCAATCATTAAATAATAAAAATCGACATTTCATTTTGATGATTTTTTTTTGCAACAGAGATTAAATTGTTACAAATTTGAAAGTATAAGAACTAAATTGTTACAAATTTGAAAGCATAGGGACTAAATCGTTACAAAATTGAGAGTACAATGACTAAATCGTTAAAAATCAAAATTCAGATACCAAATTGTTACTTTCATAAAAGTATAGGGACCAAAAGTGATAGGGACCAAAAGTGATTTTTAACCTTGTTTCTAAGAGAAGGTTTGATCCCACCAAATTCACTCAACTAAAACAGAATTATAACAGCCAACATCAGCATATCAGCATTTTCAAAAAAGAAAAAAAAAATTAAAATTTCAAGATAGAATAAACCCCCTGAGTTCCTAACTTAAATTATGGAATCCATTGAAAAAAAAGAAAGAGTGGCAATAAATAATGGATTAAACTCTCTCTCTCTTAACTCTGTCAGTATCTGGGCACAGTTTTTCAAACTTTTTCAACTCCTTCAAATTCAGAAAAGAACCAACAACAATTTTGTTGGAGCAGCCTCTCTCTTTTTCTCTCTGGGCCATATGGGTATTCTTCGGAAATAGCAGAGGAATTGGGAGAGGGGAAAGAAAGAGGCAAGTTCTCCGGCCGAATTTTGTGGGTTTGGTCGCAAATTTTTGGGGCTTTGCAGGGTTTTCGAGAGGATTTTTGAAGGATGTTTGGGTGCGAGGGTTGGTGCTGGAATGGCGTCCTTGATCCTCTAGACATGTGCCTTTCTTCTGAGCCTCAACCCTTCTCTCTGCCTTTGCCCCTTCCGAATTGGCCTCCGGGTATTAGTTTTTGCTTTTGATTCATTAGAAGGGCCAAATTGGGCAAGTTTTTGCTTATTGGAATGGTCAAATTGATGTTGGAAGTTGTTTGGATTGCTGGATTTTTATGCTGGTTTCTTTTTGAGTTCTCTGTTTCGGGTTCTTTTTCTTTTAGCCCTTTGGTGGGTTTTGTTCATTTGTTGTTTTAGCTTTCTCTTTAAGAGAACCAGATTTTGCTAGTTTTTGCGTATTGGAATGGTCAAATTGATGTTGGAAGTTGTTTGGATTGCTGCTGTTTTTTTTGCTGATTTCCTTCTGGGTTCTCTGTTTTGGGTTCTTCCTTTCAAACCTTTGGTGGGTTTTTGTTTTTTTTTTTTTATTTGTTGTTTTATTCTTCTCTTTAGAAGAACCAAATTTAGCTAGTTTTTGCTTATTGGGATGATCAAACTGATGTTGGAAGTTGTTTGGATTACTGGATTTTTATGATGGTTTCTTTCTGAGTTCTCTGTTTTGGATTCTTTTCTTTCAACCTTGGTGGATTTTTGTTTATTTGTTGTTTTTCCTTTCTATTTAAAAGAACCAAATTTAGCTAGTTTTTTTGCAGATGGGGATGATCAATGATGTTGGGAGTAATTTGAATTACTGGTTTTTTATGCTGGTTTCTTTTTGGGTTCTCTGTTCTGGATTCTTTTTCTTTCAACCCTTTGGTGGATGTTTGTTTGTTTATTTGTCGTTTTAGCTTTGTTTTTGGAAGAACCAATTTAGCTAGTTTTTGTATATTGAGATGATCAAACTAATGTTGGAAGTTGTTTGGATTACTGGGTTTTTGTGCTTTTGGATTCTCTCTCTCTCTTTTTGTGCTGGTTTTTTTTTTTTTTTTTTTGGAGGAGTTGAAGAATTTCTCTTCCTTTGGGGATTTGAGAGTAGTGATCGTTATAAGAACTTCTTGAGTTCCATCTGCTAAACTACCATTAGACCCATAGGCTTGAGTATAACTCAATTAGTCAAAGTATTAGTAACCTTCTTAAAAGATGTAGATCTGAATCCTCTTAAACTTAAGCCGATGGGTTAGGTTATATTTGGTATTTCATTTATATTCTTAACACTTCCTCTCTCTCATGTGGACTTGAATATTAATTTGATTCAAGAAGGCTTAACATGTGAACCATTAATATCAATCGGGAAAAACGACATTGCAAGAATTCTAATTGAACCACTCTGATACAATATTAAAGCAGTTCCAAACTCCAAAGCTTAGCTTTAGTTTTAGGTTATGGTGTGTTTGATCTTTTATATATGTTCTTAATACCATCTACTTTTGCAGCCATGTGAAGCTTCTTTTTGTGAATTTGTTCACTAGGAAAAGGTTTTGCCACTGGAAGAATAAACCTTGGAGAGATAGAAGTTTCCAAGATCACAAAATTTGAGAAAGTTTGGAGATGCAGCCAGGGTGCCATATTTTACAGGCCTCAGGCTGTCCCAGATGGCTTTTTCTGCCTTGGTCACTACTGCCAGCCCAGTGACCAGCCATTGAGAGGCTACGTGCTGGTTGCTCGTGATACATCGGAAGTTAGCAGTGTCGACAACTTGGTCAGTGAAAAACCTGCTTTAAAGAAACCTGTAAACTATACGTTAATCTGGAGCTCCGGTTCACATAGAGTGGATTCTGGTTTTATTTGGCTGCCTAATGCCCCAGATGGTTATAGAGCCGTGGGATTCTTGGTCACTGACAAGCCAGAGGAGCCTGCAACCGATGATATTCGATGCGTGCGAGCTGATCTTACGGAGAGATGCGAGACTAGTGACTTTATTGTTACCATTAAGTCCAAAGCTCAATCGTTCCATGTTTGGAAAACAAGACCTTTTGAAAGAGGAATGTACCAGAGAGGTGTTTCTGTGGGCACGTTCTTTTGCTGCACTTCATTGAAAGAGTATCTTGATATTTCCTGTCTGAAGAATCTCAATTCCACATTTGAAGGAATGCCAAATCTGAACCAGGTTGAGGAACTCATTGGGAATTATGGGCCAACCGTCTTCTTTCATCCGGACGAGGCATATTTCCCATCATCGGTGCCATGGTTTCTCAAAAATGGTGCACTTTTGTATCGAAATGGTGAGACGAAGGGCGAGCCTATTGACATTAGAGGTTCCAATCTTCCTTGTGGAGGGGAAAATGATGGTGAGTATTGGATAGATCTGCCAACAAACGAAAATGCTAGAGAAACTTTGAAGAGCGGCGACATCGAAACCGCTAGACTCTATGTTCATGTTAAACCAGCACTAGGAGGAACCTTTACTGATATTGCGATGTGGGTTTTCTGCCCATTTAATGGGCCAGCAGCCATCAAAGTTAGTTTTCTGAATATCAATCTGAAGAAGATTGGTGAGCATGTTAGTGATTGGGAACACTTCACACTTCGAATCAGCAACTTTTCCGGGGAGCTATGGCAAGTGTACTTCTCGGAGCATAGTGGTGGGAGATGGGTCGATGCTTCCGACTTGGAATTCATTCAAGGCAATAAGCCGATCGTATATTCGTCGAAACACGGTCATGCTAGCTTCCCACATCCTGGGAGCTATCTTCAGGGGTCAGTAGCTGGAATTGGAGTGAAGAATGATGCAGCTCGGAGCAAGTTTTTTGTCGATTCGAGCATCCAATACGAAATCATTGCTGCTGAATATCTTGGCAATGGTGTCATTGCTGAACCAGATTGGTTACAGTACATGAGAGAGTGGGGTCCAACCGTTGTGTACAATTCGAGATCGGAGATCGAAAAACTGATCGATCTCCTTCCTTTGTTTGTCCAGTTTTCGTTGGAAGATCTACTCGCTCTGTTCCCAACGGAGCTCTATGGTGAAGAAGGACCAACTGGACCAAAGGAGAAAAACAACTGGTTTGGAGATGAAAGATGCTAGAGATATATTTATAGTTATACCATACAAATTTATCAAATAACAACACCACAACAAGAATAGCTATCAGTCAACTCTTTAAAATGGTTGTTTCTTGATAACATAATGGTGAAAGTGAGCAGATTGGTCAAAATGGAAAATTGCCTACAGAATGGAGATTAGCTTTTGTGATGTGTTTAGCTTGATCATTCTGTTACAGTTCTTGCTGTTCTTGCTGTTGATACGACTTACGAATTCGGATCGTCGAGTGTAGTCTCGCAACACGTGTATTATATTTTTCCATTGTAAAAGTATTGAATTTTTGTGGTCCATGAGTTAAGATTGAATCTCATCCCATGAGATGGGACGATTATGAATTTAAAAGAAAAGAAAATGGTGAAAGAATGAGAAAATGATTAGAATTTCATTGAATACTTCTTATATACACAATATAATTGTTTTTTTTTTTAAATCACAATATAATTGATTTACATCTTATTTTGGTTTGTTTTTACATTTATTTCATATTGGTTCATAATTTTGAAAGGTCTATTTTAATTTTTGGGTAAAATACCTTTTTGGTCCTTCATGTTTCGGGTTCGTTTCCAATAGGTCCCTAGGTTTCAAAATCAAACAATCAAGTCCCTACTGTTTAAGAAATGTATCTATTGAGTCCCTCCACCGTTAATTTTTTTAACGGTGGTGACGTGGCAAGCTAAAAAATATTAAAATATTAATTTTAAATTAAAATAATTAAATAATAATAATAATTAAATGATTAAAAAATTAAAAAAAATCCTCTTCTCTCTCTAGTCTCCCACATCTTCGTCTCTCTCTTCTGTGATTTTCTTCCCTTCTCTCTCCTCTTCTCTTTCTCTCTTCTTCTCCCCCACCCATCCCCTCCTTGTCGGCGTCCGGCGATAGCCCCCGTCGTCGCCGCCACCGTCCTCCACCTCTCTTCTTCTTCTTATCCACCCAAAAAATCTCTCTCTCTCCTCTCCCCCACCCCCACGATATCCCTTCTCTTTCTTTCCCTTTCTTTTCCCATTCTTTCCCTCGCAGCCGCCGCCATTCCCGTCGCCGCCGCTTCGATTTGCATGGAGAGGGTCTGCTGAGCGAAGCCTTTCATAGGAGGTGGATTGGTGGAGGTGTTGTCGGAGCCGAAACTCTCGCTACAGTAAACGAATCTCTCTCCCTTCTTCTCTCTCTTGGTCGCTGGCTCGCTCCTGGTGTGGCCCTTGCTTTTCTTCCATTCTTCGAGTCTTCATTTACTGGGAAAGAAACTTCTCATTTTTCCCTTTTTTTCTTGAATTCATGTCGGTATGTCTTTCCTCTTTCCCTTCCCAAATCGATTTTTCCCTGTCTCGATTCATCACGATTCCATTTTGTTCGATTCGATTTAATTCACTTATCTTACTTGGGTTTTTCTTTCTATTGATTGTTGATTTTCCCATTTCATTGTTTCCAACATGATCCCCCCTTCCCCCTTTTCGTTCCTTTTAATTTCACTTCGTTGATTGTTCGATGCCCTTTTTTCTTTGGAGATTTGCTGATGCTTGTCATGGCTGGATTCTCTCCCCCATATATATATAAATACTAATTCGTTGAGATTTGTAGGATTTGTTTGTGATTTTTGTGAATCTACGTCTCTCTCTCTCGTTTGAATTTATTCGAAATGTTTCCTTCTTGTTTCCTCTTTAGTGTGAACAAATCGTAACCACTGGGACTCAAAATTTGTGTTCTGTTCGCTGTTAATTTCCAAATTTTCGGCTCCGACAACACCTCCGCCAATCCGCCTCCCTCTCCATGCAAATCAAAGCGGCGGCGACGGCGACGGGAATGGTGGCGACGACAAGGGAAAGAATGGGGAAAGAAAGGGAAAGAAAGAGAAGTGGTATCGTGAGGGTGGGGAGAGGAGAGAGAGAGAGATTTTTTGGTGGGTAAGGAGAAGAAGAGAGGTGGAGGACGGTGGCGGTGACGGTGGGGGCTATCGCCGGACGCCGACGAGGAGGGGATGGGTGGGGGAGAAGAAGAGAGAAAGAAAAGAGGAGAGAGAGGCTAGAGGGAAAGAAAATCACAGAAGAGAGAGAGACGAAGATGGGGGAGACTGGAGAGAGAAGAGGAATTTTTTTTTAATTTTTTTAATCATTTAATTATTTAATTATTATTATTATTTAATTATTTTAATTTAAAAAATTAATATTTTAATATTTTTTAACGTGCCACGTCACCACCGTTAAAAAAATTAACGGTGGAGGGACTCAATAGATACATTTCTTAAACAGTAGGGACTTGATTGTTTGATTTTGAAACCTAGGGACCTATTGGAAACGAACCCGAAACATGAGGGACCAAAAAGGTATTTTACCCTTAATTTTTTAAGTATTTTGTTTGAATCGTTAAACTTTCAAAATGTCTATTTTAATTCCTAATTTTTTAGATAGTGCGTATAGAGAGCTATTTTTTCATATTCATTTTAGTTAGTGTTTGAGTATTATTTGGCCAATTTGATGCACTTTCATGTTCTTTTTGTAGGAATTGATTATTGAAGCTAAATCGAGAAATTGAAGTTGATCGGGTGTTCGGGATGCTAAAAGAAGTCAAAGAAACGAAAATGAATCAAGTTGGAGGCTTATCAAAAGTGGAAGACTAGAGACCTAGCATTAAGACATTGCTTTCTTGGCGTCTCGATGCTAGTTAAATTTCATATATGAATTGGGCGGTAATCAGCACAGCATCTCGACGCTATCGGTTTTTCCTTATACAGTATGGGCGGCAAAGGGACAGTGTCGCGACGCTGTCAACAGATTCCTATAAATAGAATATGATGTGCTACGGATTGGGGGAGTCCATTGATGCAACTTTAGCCCTAAAATCAACTAGAAACCTTTGTGAGAGTTGAAACAAAGTGGAGGAGGGGGATTCAAGGCTTAACTCGTGGGGATCGTAACGAGAACATGCGGTTTCGGCGACATTAGCGTTTATTCTCTTTTCTTCCCTTTCTTTAGTTGTTTTTATGGCTTTTTCAAATTTAGCTTACATCGTAATGCCATGTATGAGTAGTTAGATTTGTTTTCTTAGGGGCTATTTGGGGCACTGAATAGGTTATAATAACCCCCTTTATTATAACCTATTCTATTATAACCTATTCTATTATAACCTATTTAGTGTTTGGGGCACCAACAAAAATAAATGGTGAGGTGGGTTATTTTTACCTCCGATTATTTTATTCATTCTCTACAGTAACCATCATTCAACCCACTCGATTATTCTATCCATTTTCTACAGTAACTCTCTCCTCTCTTCTTCCATGCGACTCCTTGACTTTTCCGACGACCGTCGGTCGCCGTCGACCAGCGAAGTTTCCGGCTACTTTTCTGACGACTATCGACCACTTTTCCGACGATCGCCGACGACTTTTTCGGAAACCGATTTTTTTTTCCCTTTTTTCATATTTCTTCTCATTTTCATTTTGAAAAATATAAAAAAATGAAAATAAAGAAAAAAAAAGAAGAAAAGAAAGAAAACAAGGGAAAAAAAAATTAGTCGTCGAAAAATTTGTCGGCAACCGCCAAAAAAGTCATTGAAAACGTTGTCGGTATTAGTGTAAAGGCAGCCCATTAAGCCCAGCTTATTTCTTTTATATCATCTGATTGTTTGGCCCATTTATAGCAGCCCATCATCTTCAGTATTGTATTTGTTCTCTTTATATTAGCCGAATATGTTTAAGGGTTGTATTCTGCCCTCTCTCTTTCGTATCTTCTTCTTCAAATTAGGGCAAGGTGAACATTCTAGAGACAGAGGTATTTTTCTGATTTTTGTAGGAGTTTTTCTCCCCAGGCCTATATATATGGCTGATTGCATTGATCATATATATATATAAGCACAGGGTTTTCTCCTGCATCTTCTATGGCTCTTTCTTCTTCTCTTTTGCTATTAGTTTAGATGGTATCAGAGCCTTGTCTAACGACTCCTGATCTCAATCACGATACCAATTGGTATCCGGACTCGGGTGCTACAAATCATCTGACACACAGTTTCAACAATTTATCTATGAGCTCTGAGTATGGTGGTGGTGGTCAGGTTCATGTAGGAAATGGCACAGGTTTGCCTATCTTAAACTTTGGTTTCTCATCTTTTTCCTCTCCTATATCTCCTGATCGCATCTTTCATTTAAACAATTTATTACATGTGCCTTCCATTACAAAAAATCTCATCAGTGTGAGTCAGTTTACTAAAGATAATGGTGTGTTTTTTGAATTCCATCCAACTTTGTGTTATGTTAAGGATCAAGTGTCTGGTCGGGTTCTGCTCCAAGGGACTCTCCATGAAGGATTATATCGATTCAATCTATCCAAATCACCCTCTGTGCATCAAAGTGATACTACAGCAGTTCAAAGTTTTCTTTCCAATGTTTCCTCTTCTCATACTATATTTCCCAATGTTTCTTCTGAGTTAGATATATGGCATAGGCGTCTTGGGCATCCATCTCTTTCTATTGTTAAAACTATATTCCGGATGTACAAACCTATGATGTCAATAAATAATATGTTTCATTTTTGCATTGCGTGTGCCATGGGCAAGTCTCACAATCTCCCTTTTTCTCAATCTATGACTGTTTACACCAAACCTTTACAGCTTGTAGTTTCTGATTTGTGGGGTCCTACTTACATCCCTTCAAGAAATGGTTATCGTTACTATATAAGTTTTGTAGATGCCTTTAGCCACTATACTTGGATATATTTTTAGGCTCTAAATCTGATGCTTTTCCAACCTTTTTAAAGTTCAAAACTCTAGTTGAAAAGTTTTTAAACACTAGCTCATTCAGTTTCAATCTGATGGGGGTGGTGAGTTTAAGACTTTCACCTCTTTTCTTACTTCCTCTGGCATTACTCATCGATTCTCTTGTCCTTATACTTCCCAACAAAATGGGATAGCTGAAAGAAAACACAGACATATTGTCGATACCGGTCTTGCTCTTCTTTCACAATCATATCTTCCTTTAAAATTTTGGGACGAGGCCTTTGCAACTGCTGTGTATCTTATCAATAAATTACCGACTCCAATTCTTCAACATGTTAGTCCCTTGGAGAAACTCTTTAACACCAAACCTGACTATTCCCTCTTAAAAATCTTTGGTTGTCAGTGTTTTCCATGTCTTCGCCCATGTCAATCTCATAAACTTGCTCTTAGATCCATTCCTTGTACGTTTATTGGGTATAGTCCATCTCATAAGGGGTATAAATGCCTGTCTTCTGATGGAAAATTATTCATATCTCGCCATGTGTTATTCAATGAATATGAATTTCCCTTTGCTTCCAACTTCTCAAAGTCTACTGTGTCTTCATCTGAGTCTATACTTGTTCCCTTGCCTGCTTCTTTAATTCCTCCAATACAATCTATACCTAATATTTCCTCCACCAAGTCTAGCCTACTCGAACCTTATCCTACCTCACATGAACCAGACCACCATCAACCTGTTGAGTCTGATGAGCATATTACCCATAACTCTGATGCCTCTGCTATTCCAAATCCTCCATCTGAGGCTATTATTAATAGACATCATATGGTAACAAGGGCTAAAAGTGGCATTTTTAAGCCAAAAACCTTTGTTACCACAACTTCTAATTACATTGAGAATGAACCACCGAATGTCAGAGAGGCTTTAAAATGTGCTCATTGGCGTCAAGCTATGCAGGATGAGTATAATGCTTTAATACGGAATAATACTTGGGAACTTGTTTCAATACCCTCCGATAAAAAGATAATTGGGTGTAAATGGGTGTTTCGAATTAAAAGAAACTCTAATGGGACCATCTCTCGATATAAGGCCGTTTGGTTGCTAAGGGGTTTCACCAGTCTGCTGATATTGATTATACTGAAACATTTAGTCCCGTAGTCAAATCTGTTACCATTCGAGTCTTACTAACTTCAGCTCTGCATTATGGATGGTCCATTCGACAGGTTGATGTTAATAATGCGTTTTTACATGGTCATTTAACTGAATATGTTTACATGGAGCAACCTAGTGGCTTCAAAGGTGCAGATACTCAACATCTAGTGTGCCGCTTGAAGAAGGCCTTGTACGGTCTAAAACAAGCTCCTCGCTCATGGTATGAGAGGTTAAGTCTATTTCTTAAATCTTTGGGTTTTAAAACTTCTACAGTTGATTCCTCACTTATGATTCGGCAAACTTCTAACTCTTGTTGCTATGTGCTTATCTATGTGGACGATATTATTATCTTGGGAAGCTCTAACTCTGGTGTGGAAAGTTTGGTTAAGTCTTTAAATGCCAAATTCTCTTTGAAGGATTTAGGCTCTCTTATCTATTTTCTGGGAATAGAAGTTTCATATCCATCTGGTGGAGGTATGTTCTTATCTCAATCCTCTTACATCAATGAAATTTTGAATAGAGCAAACATGGCTTGTGCGAACTCTATTGCAACTCCTATGGTAAGCACATTTATTCCCTCAGCTTGTTTTGGTGAAGATTTTCATGATGCCTATCTATATAGAAGTCTGGTTGGTGCTTTACAATATGTTACATTGACTAGACCCGAAATATCCTATTGTGTTAACAAAGCTTGCCAATTTATGCATTCTCCTAAAACTATACATTGGCAGCTTGTTAAACGGATATTGAGATACCTAAAGGGCACTATCAATGATGGGTTATTGTTTCATAAACCGAGTCACTTATCTATTGCTGGCTTTGTTGATGCCGACTGGGCATCAGACCCTGATGACAGAAAATCGACTACTGGATTTTGTATTTATTTTGGTGGGAATTTAGTTTCGTGGGGCTCAAAGAAACAAGGAATTATCTCTAGATCTAGCACTGAGGTCGAATATCGCAGCCTTGCCGCTGTTGCAGCTGAACTGGTTTGGCTTCGTTCTCTTTTTAGTGATTTACATATCTTTTTAACTAATTCCCCAGTTATTTGGTGTGATAATTTAGGGGTGGTTCATCTCAATGCTAATCCCATCCTTCATTCAAAAACAAAACATGTGGAGTTGGACATTTACTTTGTTCGAGATCTCGTTCGCAACAAAAAACTGTGTATTCAACACCTTCCCGCATCGGAACAAATAGCTGATATTTTAACTAAACCTTTATCTGCTGTCAATTTTCAAAAACTCAAACTCAAGCTCAATGTCCGAGATGCTTCGACCATTGGCTTGCGGGGGTGTAAAGGCAGCCCATTAAGCCCAACTTATTTCTTTTATATCATCTGATTGTTTGGCCCATTTATAGCAGCCCATCATCTTCAGTATTGCATTTGCTCTCTTTATATTAGCCCAATATGTTTAAGGGTTGTATTCTGCCCTCTCTCTTTCGTATCTTCTTCTTCAAATTAGGGCAAGGTGAACATTCTAGAGACAAAGGTATTTTTCTGATTTTTGTAGGAGTTTTTCTCCCCAGGCTTATATATATGGCTGATTGCATTGATCATATATATATATAAGCACAGGGTTTTCTCCTGCATCTTCTATGACTCTTTCTTCTTCTCTTTTGCTATTAGTTTAGAATTAGGGTTAGAGGAAGAGGAAAATGATGCAGATGGAGTTTGAGGTTGAGGAAGAAGATGAGGATGATGATGGAAATAGAGAAAGAAGATGATGAAGATGAAGATGAAAATGGAGGAATGAGATGAAGATGATGGAGATGGAGGAAGAAAATGAAAAAGAAGGAAAAAAAGAAAAAGAAAAAAAAAAACGATTTTTGGTCATTCCATGTTAGAAATACTTACCAGTTTCTCAGTTGTCTTTCTACATATATAAATATGGAGTTTTATTATACAATTTCTTTGTACATAAGCATTTACCATTTTTTACGTTGAAAATACAGAAATGAAACAAATATGGTTTTCCAATATGAAATCATAAAATAACTTATTTTGTGAAAAAATCATGACCCTAAAACCAAAAAAAAAAAAAAAAAAAAAAAATCAACTCTTACCTGAAGTTATTTTTGTTTCCTTTTAAGTTAAACACACATCATCTAATCTGTATACCCAATACTTTATTTTTCTTACAACTGAATCCAAACAATTTTTAATTGATATTTGCAATATATAATATTTGACATACAAAGTTGTATGAGGAAAATAAACAAAAAAAAAATCAGGAAAAAAATAGTCAACTTGAACATTTGATTCAGAATCTCATGTTAAACATATAAGCAATCCAAACACAAGACTATTTTAATCCATACTAAAATAATTTGCATCCCAAACACTAAAATAATCTGCACCCCAAACACAGATTATTTTATCTCAGACTATAATAATCTGCACTCCAAACACAGATTATTATAACCCCCAGACTATTATAATCCCCAGATTATTATAACCACCAGATATTATAATCAATTCAGCGCGCCAAACAGCCCCTTAGGGATTGATGTAGCCTTTGAACGTTGTTGGATTATTTGATGGATGTTTAATGCTTTGAACTTATTTATGCAATTTATGATTTTAATGCTTTTAATTCACTGGCCATGAGTTAAATGATGTTTTCTCTAATTCTTGCTCGAGAGAGGAGACTTAGTCTACATAAATAAATTGCATAACTAGAATAATCATAAGATCGGGAGATTTATAATGGTTGTAGAAATCGTTAATAGGATTCAATTTAAATCATGCATATGAATGAATCTAGATAGGGATATCGGGTTGATCATATGTGTGAGAACTATTTATGCTCGGGAGAGACAAATATGAGATTAGAAAATCCTAGATTTATGAGTCTTTGCATGTTCATTCATCCATTAATTAATTCACAACCCCAATAGGTGAAATCATTTTCCTAAGAGTTTTCATCAATTGAATTTCATACTTTTTACTTTTTAGCTTTTGTGTCTTGACTTTCTCATTATCACTAAGTTTAAATCCCTAAATAAAATTGGACAAAATCATTCGCGGTAATTAATTTGGTTAGAAACCTAATCTAAGAGGACGACACTCGTTAACACGAAAATCACTATATTAGAACTTGACCCGTGTGTTTGCAGTAGGAAAATTTCACATCATCAAAAAATAATTATTTTTGTCCTTCTGTTGTTTGTCCATCTAGTACCTAGTTCAGTGGCTCCAATATATGCCCCTACTCTGGCAGTTTCATATACATATTTAGAGTCATGCTCACATGGTTAAACAATTCCAAAACAATTTATTTCTAAAAGTTTGGAGATTAGATTTTAAAAATTCAAAGATCAAAATGAAATAAATCTAAGAATTTAGGCTTTGATAACCATTTACTTTTTGGTTTTTGAAAATTATACTTGTTTTCTCTCAATTTTCTTACAATGATTTTTATCTTCGCGAGTGACACATGTGAATTCCTGGACAAGTTATAAAAACAAAAACAAAATTTAAAAAAAAAAATTAGTTTTCAAAATTTGACTTGGATTTTAAAAACATGAGAAAAAGATAGATAACGAAACGACAAATAAATTTATAGGTGGAAATAAACATAAGCTTAATTTTAAAAAACAAAAAACCAAATAGTTATAAGGTTATTAGGAATTGAAATAGATATTTTAAAAGATTCGAAGTTTTTTTTAGTAAAAGATATTTCGAAAGTTTATGAGCATGAACAGAATAATCCTAAAATTGAAGTTCACGAACAAAAATAAAATTTAAATCTAAATAAATCAACAGAGTTCAGAATAATATAATTACAATCGTCTTTGCACATGAAAGAAAAGAAAAAGATGCTTTCAAATTTTAGTATTCAATGATCCATTAACGTCTTTGAATAGAATTCATTTGTACGACTTTTCTTCACAATTTCACTGTTACTTTCTAAGGCCCCGTTTGATCACCATTTGGTTTTTTGTTTTTGGTTTTTAAGCTTATAAACATCACTTCCTACACTAAGTTTCTTTGTTTTTTCACCTACCTTCTTCTCATGTTTTCAAAAACCAAACAAATTTTTGAAAACTAAAGAAAGTAGATTTC
This sequence comes from Luffa acutangula, assembly GCA_036850905.1. Classification (NCBI taxonomy): domain Eukaryota; kingdom Viridiplantae; phylum Streptophyta; class Magnoliopsida; order Cucurbitales; family Cucurbitaceae; genus Luffa; species Luffa acutangula. Next base: position 23,288,299 of record CM072089.1, on the reverse strand, counting down.
AAAAACTTGTTTTTGTTTTTAGAATTTGGTTAGGAATTCAAGTGTTATCTTTAACAAAAATGAAAACCATTGTGAGAAAATTTAAAGAAAATACGCTTAATTTTCAAAAACAAAAAACCAAAAACCAAATGGTTATCAAACGGGACCTATTTGTCTTCTTTTCTAAAAAAACCAAACATGACCTCTTTTTGAAATTTTTGATGTGGACTTTTCCTACTGCAAGCGCACGGGTCAAGTAATAATATAGTGAATAGTAAATTCGAATGTCGTCCTCTGGATTGGATTTTTAAGCAAATCAAGTATTATGAATAATCTTGCCCAATTTTATTTAGGGATCAAAAAGTGATGAAAAGATGATGATAAAACCAAATTAAGGCAAGTAAAAAGAATAGAAATTCAATAGGGAAAACTACTTAGGGAATTGATTTCGCCGATTTCGTTTAGGATTGATTTTAAGGAATAAGTTATTATGCACAATGGAATTATGAGCCAAAGACCCTTTAATCACAACTACCTCTCCCGAGTATAATTGATTCTCATGTAAATTAACCAACTTGATATCCCTATCTAAGTTTATTAACATGCAAGGCAATGAGATCTTTTAACCAATTCTAAAGATAATCTAAAACCGTCAAGAATTAGAAAGTAAACTTTATTCATGCAATCTTGAGTAAGTCTAGATCAAATCCCCTCTCCCGAGCTAGATTCGAAACTTAAATCATCCAACTAATGGCCAATTAATTGAAAGCATTAAATCAAGATTACAAACACAATAACATTGCACAACTTAAACCATAAATCAATCCATAAACTTAATCAACTACATCAATCCCTAAGCTACAAGTTTAGCTACTCATGAATGTAAATACAAGCTCAACTAAACATGTGAAAGCCATAAATCTAACTAAAGAAAGAAAAGGGAAAAGAAAACTCAATGTAGGTCGAGTCCCGACGTCCCCGTCACGATCCCCACGAACAATGGGTTGATTTCCAAGTCTCTCCCTTTGTTTTCAGCCTCCAAATGCTCTGTTCTGTCCTCTTTACGGCTATCCAAGGTCCCCAATCGAACTCCCCTCAAACCTAGCCGAAAATAAGCTTTTATTCTGATTTTTCGTCTTAGCGTCGAGACGCTGCCTCTTATACGCGCGTTCTGAATAAGGAAAAAACGGTAGCGTCGGGACGCTTCCTATCGTAGCGTCTCGACGCTGTAAGCTTTACGCGCCTAATCTGATATGGAATGTGAGCGTCGAGACGCTCAAGAGCTAGCGTCTCGACGCTAGCCTGCTGTTGACCGAGATTTGACTTTTTTCCACTTTTACTCTTTTCATTCCTTTGCATCTTTTCACGCCCCGAGCACCCGATTAACTCTGATATTGCATTATAGCTCCAATCAACCATTTCCTACAAAATAAACAATAAAGCACAATAAAATGGCCCAAACACCATAAAAGACTAGCTAAATTAAATAAGTAAAAGTAGCTAGCTATGCTCGCTATCAAATACCCCCAAACTTAAGCTTTTGCTAGTCCTCGAGCAAACTCTAAATCAGACATACAATGGAAGAATGGATGCAACAATCATAACTCAATCCTCAAGGCTCAAAAGTCAATAACCAAGCAAGCAAGAGATATGCACACAAGGACCAATGAGGGAGACAAATTAAAATTTTTCCAAAATTAACTTGCACAAGCGAGATCTAACTCAACAAGATCAGACTCTACTAGCTCGGGATTGGATTATTTAAACTCTCAGCTCATCTTCCCTCTACACTGGCACTAAGGTTTCACTAATGAGTTAATGCAACAAATTAGTTTGTTTATCTCCATACTTAGGTGCTTATAATTAACAATTAAATTAAGCATGTATATGTGGCACTAGCTTTCACACACCCATTGCAGGGACCCTTAACCTGAGATTTCTCTGGTTGGCCTAACTGATCACAACAGGGGTAGCTCTTTTTGCCTAAACTTTATTAAACATTGCAAACTGTGCACAGGCCATGGCATAATATATTTTTTTTCTTCAACAGTAACTACAAGAATGATTTTTCTTTATGAGCATAAATAACATATATTCTTTTCTTTCCTCCTAAGCAAGATCAAACATGCTAATTTGCAAAACATTAACTTTTTAGCTCTACCCTACACCTATCGAGGTGACAACAAGCATATGAACCTAATAATTCACTCCTAAGCATTCAAATCCAAATCTAGCCAAGATAAATACTCTACTCATGCAAGCCATCTCCTAGAAAAATTTTAAAAAGTCTCCCTTTTTGGGTACTTATGCTTACAACTCATCACAAGCTTGAAAATTGACAAGAAAGCCTATCCTAGGACATCATAATCATGCAAAAGTAGCATCCAGAAAACAACCATATGCATAATTCAAAGAAAGCTCAAAACTATAGCCCGAACTCAGATGCTCAAGGGCTCCACAAACATGCTAATCCACCCCCAAACTTAAAATATGTATTGCCCACAATGTATAAAGGAAATAAGGCATAGACAAGCATAAGAACAATAAAAGAATGACCGGAGTGAACAATACTGGCCTGGAATGATGATGACTTCTTGCTTGAGAGCTTGGAATCTTGAAAGCTTGAAAGCAAGGGAAAGGAAGAAAACAAGACCTACAAAACAAAAACAAACAATAAATCAAAAACAAAAAGAAAACACACTAACTTACTTGGGTTGCCTCCCATAAGCGTTTGTTTAACGTCATTAGCTCGACGTGTTGACCGTGCTTAAAGGAGGCTTTTGTTCTGTGAATCCAACAGAGGTGCTCTTTCTTGCACCTTTCTTGTAGCCCATGAAAAGCACTTCATCTTTAGAGTCTTCAATTGCTTTAAAGATCTCTTTTTCGTTCTTGACTCTAATAGTGAGCTCCTTGCGCTCAATATCTATAATCGCTCGCCCAGTAGCGAGGAATGGTCTTCCTAATATGACAGGCATTGAAGGATTTTCTATCATGTCCATAACATACAAGTCAATAGGGAGGAAAAATCTACCTACTCTGATTAACACATTCTCTACAATACCAACTGGTCTCACCACAGATTGATCAGCCAATTGGAGCTTTACAGGAGTAGATTTAATCTCACCTATGTCTAACTTCTTACACAAGGACAATGGGATAATATTAATGCTAGCACCTAAATCACATAATGCTCTGAAAGAATAAGTACCAAAACTACAAGGAACAGAAAAACTCCCTGGATCTGCTACTTTTTCAGGTACTTTCTGTTGTACTCTGGTGCTGCATGTGGAAGCAAGATAAACAGTGTCAACCTTCTTTTCTTTTCGCTTCTTCGCTAACCACTCCTTCATAAACCTGTTGTATTGGGGCATCTCTAATGCCTCTGCAAAAGGAATATTAATATTCAGATTCATAAAAGCATTCATAAATTTATCAAACTGAACCTGATTGTTCTTTTTCTTCTTTTTCTTTTTCCTTTCCTTGGGAACCAACAGTGTGGGAGAAGGAATAGGAGGCTCAAGGTTAGGCTGTTCAGCCTCATCAGATGATGTGTCCTCCTCAGCTTCCCCTGTAGGCGTTTCATAGTCCTCAGATTCAGGTTCCTCTTCAGATTCTTCCTGGTGCACAGTGATTGCCTTACAATACTCCATCTGGGGTTTCTCTTGTTCAGCTGGGGCCTTACCTTTATTCATGGTGCTTACAACATTCACCAACTGTCCCAGCTGAGTCTCAATGTTCTTTATAGCTGCACTGTGGCCATTCACTGTTGAGTTGATGGCAATGACTGCCTCCTCTAATTTGGTTGTCCTGTTACTTGACTCTGCAATGAAAGCTCCAACAAGATCTTCTAACTTTTTATTATCTTGAGTTTGAGGGGCAAAACCAGGAGGATTAAGAACATTCTTAGTATTAGCATAAGAGAAATTTTCATGGTTCCTATTGTTAGGGTGATAATGTGTAGGTGTAGAACTATTATTATATCCCCTAGAATTAAAATTTGATACATACTGAACTTGCTCGATGGTCTCCTCCTGAGGTCTAGATGCTAAAGCAGCAGCTGATTCAATTGACTGTGCACTCCCTGTACCTGAAAATTTCATAAAAGCATTGGCAAGGGAAGTCATCTGGGTCTGGAGTGCACTTACTTTATCAACCTCAAACACTCCAGCAGCAATCTTTTTAGGTGTAGACCGCTCAGATGGCCACTGATAGCTGTTGGTGGCCATATCCTCTAAAAGTGTGCGAGCGTTTTCCACGGTCTTGGACAACAGAGTCCCACCTGCAGCTGCATCAACAATCGTTTTTGTACTAGGAGTTAAACCATTATAAAACAATTGTACCTGAAGCCAATCGGGGTAACCATGCTGAGGACACTTCCTCAGTAGCTCTTTGAATCGCTCCCAAGCTTCGAACAGCTGCTCATCATATTGTTGTTGAAATGTCCCAATCTTGGTCCTCAGCTTGACCGTCTTTGCAGGAGGGAAGAATTTCTTTAAAAAGGCCTGGACCAAAGCATCCCAGGTGGTGATGCTCCCAGGAGTAATAGACTGCAACCAATCACGTGCTTTATCCTGCAAAGAAAAGGGAAATAAACGTAAACGAATAGCATCCTCAAAGACACCATTAATCTTTACCGTCCCACAAATATCCAAGAATGATTTAAGATGAGAATTTGGATCCTCAGTGGGCGATCCTCTGTATGCACAGTCTCGAGCCATCTGAATGAGACCGGTCTTCAGCTCAAAGTTGTTGGCATTAATCGGTGCATAGACAATTCCCGATTTTTGTCCCTGAAACACAGGCTGAAAATAATCTCTAATAGGCCTAGGCTCCTCAGGTGGATTTTGATCTGCCATTTGAATAATTTCTCTATTTTCCCTTCGAAGCCTAAGAATTGTTCTTTCTATCTCGGGATCAAATGGTGCTAAAATTAAATCTTTATCCCTACGCATAAACAAACACAGATACCCTAAAAAAGAAAGAAAACAATTATGGAATGAAATAAAGAAAAGGAAACAACTAATCTAAATATGGAAAATATAATCTAGAAAAGGAAACAAAGTAACCTAATATGGAATGCAAAAATAAATATGGCAAAATGCAAATAAGGAAACTAATCTAGAGAGGAAAAACAAGAACAAATAAAGAAAAGATTACTCAACTAAAAGAAAACTAACCTAGAAAATCAAATATGGAAAGAAAAACAAATAAGGAAAAAAATGCAATAAACTAAAAAGGTAAAAATACACCCTAAATTAAGATCAAGCAATTTTTTCACAATATCAATTTAACTAAATGTGCCAATCCCCGGCAACGGCGCCAAAAACTTGATGTGGACTTTTCCTACCGCAAGCGCACGGGTCAAGTAATAATATAGTGAATAGTAAATTCGAATGTCGTCCTCTGGATTGGATTTTTAAGCAAATCAAGTATTATGAATAATCTTGCCCAATTTTATTTAGGGATCAAAAAGTGATGAAAAGATGATGATAAAACCAAATTAATGCAAGTAAAAAGAATGTAAATTCAATAGGGAAAACTACTTAGGGAATTGATTTCGCCGATTTCGTTTAGGATTGATTTTAAGGAATAAGTTATTATGCACAATGGAATTATGAGCCAAAGACCCTTTAATCACAACTACCTCTCCCGAGTATAATTGATTCTCATGTAAATTAACCAACTTGATATCCCTATCTAAGTTTATTAACATGCAAGGCAATGAGATCTTGTAACCAATTCTAAAGATAATCTAAAACCGTCAAGAATTAGAAAGTAAACTTTATTCATGCAATCTTGAGTAAGTCTAGATCAAATCCCCTCTCCCGAGCTAGATTCGAAACTTAAATCATCCAACTAATGGCCAATTAATTGAAAGCATTAAATCAAGATTACAAACACAATAACATTGCACAACTTAAACCATAAATCAATCCATAAACTTAATCAACTACATCAATCCCTAAGCTACAAGTTTAGCTACTCATGAATGTAAATACAAGCTCAACTAAACATGTGAAAGTCATAAATCTAACTAAAGAAAGAAAAGGGAAAAGAAAACTCAATGTAAGTCGAGTCCCGACATCCCCGTCACGATCCCCACGAACAATGGGTTGATTTCTAAGTCTCTCCCTTTGTTTTTAGCCTCCAAATGCTCTGTTCTGTCCTCTTTACGGCTAGGTCCCCAATCGAACTCCCCTCAAACCTAGCCGAAAATAAGCTTTTATTCTGATTTTTCGTCTTAGCGTCGAGACGCTGTCAAGACAGCGTCGCGACGCTGCCTCTTATACGCGCGTTCTGAATAAGGAAAAAACGGTAGCGTCGGGACGCTTCCTATCGTAGCGTCTCGACGCTGTAAGCTTTACGCGCCTAATCTGATATGGAATGTGAGCGTCGAGACGCTCAAGAGCTAGCGTCGAGACGCTAGCCTGCTGTTGACCGAGATTTGACTTTTTTCCACTTTTACTCTTGTAGACACCGTATTTGGTCCGGCTTGATTTTTAGTAAAAATATTTGAATATTTCCAATATGTGGTGGTCAATTTGTTTTTTGGTATCCAACCAAGAGTGTAGCTCAATTGGCATAAAACTGTATTGGTAACTACGAGATTTGTGGTTCAAATCCCTCTACCCCACATATTGTTAAATTAAATTTATCTTTTGGTTTTCATTGTTTATTTTCATTTTAATTTTTTTTTTTATTTAATTTATTTCTTTTTTTTTTTATTTTTTATTTTCTTTAGTCTTCCACTCCCCCTTCCTTCTCCTTCTCCCTCTCCCCCTTCTCCTCCCAACCTTCCTTTTCCCCCTCTTTCTCTAACTTTCTAACCTCACTCCCCCCTTTTCTCAACTCCCCACCCTATTCTCTCCAACCACTCTTGAAGCTCTCCTATAAAAGGAGAGCTTGTGGAGTAGAATGAAGACAAGAACTACCTGGGAAAAAAAATACTAGGGACAAGAACAAAAGGTGGTGGGAGATGGGAGAACAAGGAGAGAAAGAGGTGAAGTTTGAAAGAGAAAATAGTGAAATTTGAGAGAGGGAGAGAAATTTTAATCTTTTGAAAGATTGAGTTGCTCGTTGCTTCGCCGCCACCGCTCATCACATCGTTGCCGCTGTTGAAGACCTACGTCGCCGCCACTCCGATGAACTCCGCCACTAATCCAATCCCGATCTGACATCCGTCGCCACCGCGAACTCCAACCATCCGAAGAACCAGGAGTAACTTTGACCCACATTCCAGTGAATTTTCATGGAAGAGAAAGGTAAAGAAGAGTTAAGTGGAGGTGGAAAAGGAAAAAGAAAAGAAGAATGGGGAGAGAGAAAGAAAGTGAGGAAGAGGATGAAATGATGGTGGGCCCCACTCTTTATTATTATTTTGCTATTTATCATTTCTTTTTATTTGTTCATTCTTTCTTTTCTTTATTTTTTAGGAAAAAACAAGATTTTTTTTTTAAAAAAGAAAACAAACTTCCTTTTTCCCTTTTTAATTTTATGAGTTTTGTTTTATTTTACTCCAATTTGAATTTTAAAGTTAATTTTCAAATCAATTCCAAATTGTTTATTTTTTCTTTTATTGAAATTTCCAAATCACTTTCAATATGTTTATAATATGGATGTTCCAGCAAATTTCAAAATGATCTTCACTTTGGTCTTTCCAAACAAATTTTAAAATGATTTTTACTTTGGTCTTTCCAAACAAAGTTCAAAATGGCCTTAACATTGTTTGTCCCTCTAAAATAGATCTCAATTTGGGTTTAATTTGAAAAAAATTCAATTCAATTGACCAAATCAATTTCAATCTAGTTTCAAATCTTGAACTCATCATGGTTGGAAATTAGTAATTTGCAAATCAATGTTTATTTGGTTTTAAATTGGAAGTCATTTTCAACTTTTGTAAAATTTGAAACAAATCAATGTCCATTTGGTTCTAAATGGGAAATCAATTTCAATTTTGATTAAATTGGGGATGTCTATGGACTTTAGTTAAATTGGAGTTCAATTTCAATTTTGGTTTACATTAAAATCTCAAAATCAATTCAAATTAGGCTTTAACATGAAATTTCTAATTTGAATTTCACATTGGTTTTAATTGGCTTTTGAATCAATGTCTTTAATTCACATTAGAGATCTCAATTCAGTTTCAATTTAATTTTTATTTGAAGTTTTGATTTCAATCCCATTTTGATTCTAAATTTGAATGTCCAATTTAATTTCTTTTAGGATTTTAAAAAATCAAAGTCAATTTGATTTAATTTGGATTTCAATTCAATTTCATTCTTGGTTTTAAATTAACTCAATTACAATTTAGTTTTGGTTTGAAATTTTCAAATAGAATTTTAATTTTTCTTTGATTGATTTTAATTTGAATAAAATCTCAAATTTGTAATTCTTGGATGAATGTCAATTCGGTCCTTATTTGATATTCACACATGAATTTAAATTTTATTTTAATTTAGATTTTTAAAATTGATTTCAATTTGATGTAAATTGGGTTTCTTAAATAAATTTCAAATTACCTTGACGGTGTCATTTCACGAATAAATTTCATTTCAAATTGAATTTACATTGAAATCTCAAAATCAATTTCGGTTTGGTTTTAATTTAGAATTTTTCAATAAATTTCAATATGTTCTCATTGGAATTTCAAATTCAATGTCTATTTGGTTTTATATTGAAAATCAATTTCAGTTTTAAACTAAATTGGAAATCAATTTCAAAGGTTAAATCAAATTTCGAAAACATTATTTGATATTTTGAAAGGCTAAAATAGATCAATTACGGAAACTTTAAGGCTAATTTTGTCTAAGAACGGGTACTTAAGCTGACCGAAAGGGAACACCCTGCCTGGAAATTAGCCTAAAGTTTAACTATCGATTATTTTGGCAATCACAATTTAAATTTGATTAACTTAGATCTTTTCGAATCAATTTCAATTTGATTCTAAATTGAATTTTCCAAATGAATTTCAAAATGGTTTTACTTTAGAAATTTCAAATGAATTTTTAATTGAATTTTATTTAAAAATGAAAACATATTTTTTTTCGTTATGGTGTCATACCACTCGTGACTATTAGTTCACATTTTATTGTTGAAATGTGAAATAATAGATGTGAGACAAAATAGCTCATGTATAACCTATGACGGAGTTGAGAATTTCTCAAATTCTTGAGGTGACAAATTTTCTTTAATTAAAAGAAAATTTCAACATGACAAACAATTATTGGGTATAACCCCACTCACTACATAAGACCTTTACTTTATCGCTTAAAGCTAAGGTAAGATCAAGTGAGACATTTGTTATTTATTTCTTTTATTTCTTCAAAATAATAAGGACCGTTTTATGTTATAAAAGGATAATTTTAAAATAAAATGTGGTAACCGTTTTTTAAACTGGTGTTGTAGGGGTGCTAACACCTTCCCTACACTCAATCGACTCCCGAGCCTAATCTTTGGTTTTCAAAGACCGGTTTTTTCTTTAAAATGGGTGACCAATCACACCCCAAGATGATTGGTGGCGACTCCAAACCTCTCATCTCGAAAGAGACCCTTAGGAAAGGACGTCGGCCGCTCCGCGTCGCGATGACGTTGCGACAACTCTTTTCATTCCTTTGCATCTTTTCACGCCCCGAGCACCCGATTAACTCTGATATTGCATTATAGCTCCAATCAACCATTTTCTACAAAATAAACAATAAAGCACAATAAAATGGCCCAAACACCATAAAAGACTAGCTAAATTAAATAAGTAAAAGTAGCCAGCTATGCTCGCTATCAATTTTACATGCTTAAAATAGACTTGTTTAAGTTTTCTAAATCATCTTTTAAATTTGGAATTTACACGTGTGGTTTGCTCACACTATTACTTCAAAGTCTACCTAAATTCTACAAACATTGGTCTTTAACTCTTGTTTGTTGTGTGTGGTCTTTAGTTTTCCTTTGTTGTTGGATTGTATTAGTCTTTTTGGTAAAATACATTTTTGGTCCCTAAGGTTTAAGGTTGATATCTATTTGATCTTTGAAGTTTCAAAAGATACATTTTAGTTCCTAATTTTTGAAAAATAGTTTTAAATAGTCCCTAAATTAATTTGACCGTTAATAAATTTTATTATTTTATATCAAACTTTTTAGATAATTACATGACATTTCTTTCTTTCTTTTTCCTACCCCATCTTTTTCTTCACCCATTTTTTTATCTCTCTAAAACATCCACTTTTTTTGAAATCTCTCCCTCCCCCCTAATCGCCCCATGACAATCTCTCTCCTCACCAAATCTCTCACTCTCGTCTCTTTGCAACAATCTCTCTCCTCCAAAATCTCTCGGTAACAAATGACCAACAATTTCATCCTCTCCATGCCCATTCTCTCTCACCCCTTCTCTGTTCCCTCTCCCCCACCCTTCCTTTTCTTCTTACCCATGTTCTTCCTCTTTATCTTTTTAGATTGGTGTTGTCCTTGCAATCATCTATGGTTGAGCAAAGAACAAACTTCATTTTGCCAAAATATATATATATATATATATATATATAGCAACGAAAAAAATCAAAATCTACCAAATTTAGTGAATCCATCGGAGACTACTTTTTAGTTATTTAATAAAAAAAAAGTTAGAATCCTAACAATTGTTTTTCAAAAAAAACCAAAAAATTAGGAAAAATAAACCAAGAAACGGGAGAAATCTAATTTTTGTTACCAGTTTCAAACAAAACCATGAGAGAAAAGTGCAACTCCGTAACGTCCTAAAACTCTCCAAGTGTCTTGATTGTGTCTATCCTACCTCTCTAAAGGTTTTATCTCTCTAGAATGGAAAAATTGTGGTTTCATTGCATTAATTCGAGATTATAATAAGTCCAACTTAACAAAATATCTAAGATGAGAAGAAAAATAAAAAAGAAAAAAGTTCATGGATTATAAAAGGAGGAAATGAATAGGAGGGAAGGAGAAAATGAAGGGTGGGAGGAAGGAGGAGGATGGAGAAGGTAAAAAAAGAAAGCCATGTAACCTAAAAAACTAATATAAAATAATAAAATTTATCAATCTCATTTAAAATTTGTTACATTAACACGTCACGCCATTTTTCGTTAGTCAACGGTCAAATTAACTCAGGGACCATTTTAAAACTATTTTTCAAACCTCAGGGGCTAAAGTATATCTTTTGAAATCTCAGGGACCAAATAGACATCAACCCCAAGCCTTAGGGACTATGTATTTTGTCCTATTCTTTTTTGTATCTTTGCTTTCTTTGACTTCTATTTTTTTTTTTTTTTGTCCATTTTTTGACTCATGATCACCACCAATCTAATTTTGTCTTTCAAGGAAATTGCCTAGTTAAAGCAAGTTTGTACACTAGCTCACATTTTCCTTGCTAACTTCAATTGTGTGATTTGTGAGGGAGAGAACTTTTTTTTTTGTGAGGTTCCGTTATTGTTATTATTTCTAACTTTCAAATGAAAAATTCATATTAGGGATGGAAACAGGGTGGGGTGGGGTCGGGGATGCACTCCTGGTCTTTGTCCTCGATAGGGTTTGTCATCCCTGTCCCCGCCCCGTTCTTAGTTTTGGGGAGTCGGGGTCGGGCTCAGGGAATTTCATTAGGGGATTGGGTCAAATTGTTCAAATTCAATTTGGGAATCAAGCTTTTTTTTTTTTTTTTTATAAAAATTTGGGAATCAAGTTAATTGTATGAAGTACAATTAATATAATGTATGTTGATACATTATAATATAAATTTTAATTTATGATTAAATTGAGAGAATTATATATTTGAAAGAGTTCAAATTTATAACTAATTAAATATGTGATATTTAATTAGTGAATAAATTAATTAATTGTGAATTAATTAACTACTCAATTAGTCTAATTAAATGTGATTTAATTAAACTATAATATAGGAGAGATATATTAGAATATGATTCTAATATGTAATTAATTAATATGGTTGATATTTAATTAATTTTGAATTAATTAATTGTTCAATTTAATTTAGTTAAATGTGATTTAATTAAATTAAAATCTATAGATTAATTTTAATGTGAATGTGATTCGTATTAAAACTATAGCTTATAAGAGAGATGCACATTTGAATATGATTCAAATGTATGATTAATTAAATATGTGATATTTAATTGGTCAAAGAATTAATTAATTATGAATTAATTAATTGTTTAGTTTAATTAATTTAATTAAATGCGATTTAATTAACATTAATTAAAACTATATAATATGTGAGGGCAATGCATTTAAATATGATTTAAATGCAAATATGCTTAATTGATTAATTGATTATCATATGGTTAATTAATTAAATTTTAGTTAATATATTTATTAATTAAAGTGGATATTTTGATAACCAATTTCATTTCTCACATGATAGATCATGTAGGAGGGGTCTAATGAGGAGTCTTCTCATTCTGCAGAATCTCATATCTCTCTGAACACTCCCTCTCTCAATTCTCTCTCAACATATACAACAGAGAAAGAAAATTCTCTTCTATGTTCTTCCCAAATTCAAGGAAGACGGAGTCCCACCACTCCGTTCCCAAACTCAAAGGATAGCAGGGTAACCAAATGGTGGTGTCCGTTGAAGAATTAGAGTCGTCAACGGAGGTATGTTTCTCGTGCTTAACTTTTTACCAATGTATGGGTATTTTGCGAAACGAAATTAAAGTGCGAATCAATCCAATTGCTTCCGCTGTAACGAAATTGGAATTCCAATCCTTCAAGGGCAACATGTGTTTCTCGGGTGAAATGAAAACAATGTCAACTCCTGTCCCGCTTCTCCATGCTGCACCATCGAAGTACATGGTCCAGGGTTCCATAATTTCAATATATAATACCTCTTCATCAGGCAAGTCTTTGCATAATTTCCAGTCTGATGGGATCGGATGATTGGCTAAGAAGTCTACCAATGGCTGTCCTTTTACTTATTTTTTAGGCACGTACACAATGTCATATTGTTCAAGTATGATTGTCCATTTAGCTAGGCATCCAGAAATGATAGGCCTAGGTAGAATATATTTGATAAGATCGGGTTTTGCCACTAGATGTACAGTGAAGGCCTGCATATAATGTCTCAGTTTATCAATAGCAAAGAAAAGAGCGAGACACTTCTTCTCAATTGGAGAGTAATTTAGCTCAGCTCCTGTTAAGGTTCTACTTAAGTAATAAAATGCCTGTTTTTTGTGGTTTTCTCTTTCTTGTGCCAATAGCCCTCCAACAGATCTATCTTGTGCAACAATATATAAGATCACTGGCTTTCTTGCCATAGGGGCACCTAAGACAGGGGGATTGAGTAAGTACTTTTTTATGTTGTCCAAAGCATTCTGACACATATCATCTCATTCAAAACTTGTGTTCTTCCTCATCAATCTTTGAAAGGGTTGACATCGACCAACGAGGTTGGATATGAATCTTCTAATGTAGGCCAAACGACCCTTGAGACTTCTCAACTCATGAAGGTTTTTTGGGCTTGGCATTTTCTGAATAGCATCGATTTTGGATTGATCAATTTCAATTCATCGATGCCTTACAATGAACCCAAGAATCTTTCCTGATGTCACACCAAATGCACACTTGAGAGGGTTCATTCTCAATTGATATTTTCTCAAGCGATTGAAGAGTACCTTCAGATCTCTCAGATGATCTTGTCGTTGTTTGGACTTGACCACAAGGTCGTCAACGTAACATTCCACATGTTTGTGTTGGGTTTTATGCCCTAAATCTCGTAGATAGTGAATGTAACCATTGAGCGGATATTAATGAAATAATATTGATATATTTTTCCATTATATGTTATTAGTTATTTTATATTTGTCTTTGCCTAATAATAACCCTAATCCAATAAACTAGACATCCAAGGCTGTAATATGAGTCTTGAACTATATGTAGCGACATATGGGATCATTGTTCAAGAAACAGCCTAAAGGGTCTATAGTATAGGGATAAGACTGGGTGCCTTATATTGGTGACACTATGGATACGACCCACTTTGTATTTGATACAAACGCGCTGCGATCCAACGCGTTCGTGTAGGAGACATGCGAGTGAGGGTATCCTATGCAATGAGTTTGCATAAGATCGGACCGCGAAATAGTAACCACTGGTTATAACACCGTTAACTAGTTGGTTTTTTATTTCACTAGGACGACCTAGACGACTTAGTCTTAATCATGAGTTGATTATGGACTCCTGCTCATGAGAGATTGTGATGTGGACTTTCCCTAACCGCAAGCGCACGGGTCAAGTAATAATATAGTGAATAGTAAATTCGAATGTCGTCCTCTGGATTGGATTTTTAAGCAAATCGAGTACTATGAATAATCTCGCTCAATTTTATTTAGGGATTAAAAAGTGATGAATTAATGAAGTTAAAAACAAATCAAAGCAAGTAAAAAGAATGGAAATTCAATTGGGAAAACTACTTAGGGAATTGATTTCGCCGATTTCGTTTAGGATTGATTTTAAAGAATAAGTTATTATGCACAATGAAATTATGAGCCAAAGACCCTTTAATCACAACTACCTCTCCCGAGTATAATTGATTCTCATGCAAATTAACCCACTTGATATCCCTATCTAAGTTTATTAATATGCAAGGCAATGAGATCTTTTAACCAATTCTAAAGTTAATCTAAAACCGTCAAGAATTAGAAAGTAAACTTTATTCATGCAATCTTGAGCAAGTCTAAATCAAATCCCCTCTCCCGAGCTAGATTCGAAACTTAAATCATCCAACTAATGGCCAATTAATTGAAAGCATTAAATCAAGATTACAAACACAATAACATTGCACAACTTAAACCATAAATCAATCCATAAACTTAATCAACTACATCAATCCCTAAGCTACAAGTTTAGCTACTCATGAATGGAAATACAAGCTCAACTAAACATGGGAAAGCCATAAATCTAACTAAAGAAAGAAAAGGGAAAAGAAAACTCAATGTAGGCCGAGTCCCGACGTCCCCGTCACGACCCCCACGAACAATGGGTTGATTTCCAAGCTCCTCCTTTGTTTGCAGCCTCAAAATCCTCTATTCTGTCCTCTTTACGGCTTCAAAAGGTCCCAAATCGATCTCCCTTAAAACCTAGCCGAAGTGAAGCTTTTATTCTGATTTTTCGTCTTAGCGTCGCGACGCTGCCTCTTATACGCGCGTTCTGAATAAGGAAAAACGGTAGCGTCGGGACGCTTCCTATCATAGCGTCTCGACGCTGTAAGCTTTACGCGCCTAATCTGATATGGAATGTGAGCGTCGAGGCGCTCAAGAGCTAGCGTCTCGACGCTAGCCTGCTGTTGACCGAGATTTGACTTTTCTCCACTTTTACTCTTTTCATTCATTTGCATCTTTTCACGCCCCGAGCACCCTATTAACTCTAATATGGCATTATAGCTCCAATCCACCATTTCCTACAAAATAAACAATAAAGCACAATAAAATGGCCCAAAAATCATAAAAGACTAGCTAAATTAAATAAGTCAAGATAGCTAGCTATGCTCGCTATCAAATACCCCCAAACTTAAGCTTTTGCTAGTCCTCGAGCAAACTCTACATCAAACATACAATGGAAGAATGGATGCAACAATCATAACTCAATCCTCAAGGCTCAAAAGTCAATAACCAAGCAAGCAAGAGATATGCACACAAGGACCAATGAGGGAGACAAATTAATTTTTTTCCAAAATTAACTTGCACAAGCGAGATCTAACTCAACAAGATCAGACTCTACTAGCCCGGGATTGGATTATTAAACTCTCAGCTCATCTTCCCTCTACACTGGCACTAAGGTTTCACTAATGAGTTAATGCAACAAATTAGTTTGTTTATCTCCAAACTTAGGTGCTTTTAATTAACAATTGAATTAAGCATGTAAATGTGGCACTAGCTTTCACACACCCATTGCAGGGACCCTTAACCTGAGTTTTCTCTGGTTGGCCTAACTGATCACAACAGGGGTAGCTCTTTTTGCCTAAACTTTATTAAACATTGCAAACTGTGCACAGGCCATGGCATAATAATTTTTCTCTTCAACAGTAACTACAAGAATGATTTTACTTTATGAGCATAAATAGCATATATTCTTTTCTTTCCTCCTAAGCAAGATCAAACATGCTAATTTGCAAAACATTAACTTTTCAGCTCTTCCCTACACCTATCGAGGTGACAACAAGCATATGAACCCAATAATTCGCTCCTAAGCATTCAAATCCAAATCTAGCCAAGACAAATACTCTACTCATGCAAGCCATCTCCTAGAAAAATTTTAAAAAGTCTCCCATTTTGGGCACTTATGCTTACATCTCAACACAAGCTTGAAAATTGACAAGAAAGCCTATCCTAGGACATCATAATCATGCAAAAGCAGCATCCAGAAAACAACCATATGCATAATTCAGAGAAAGCTCAAAACTATAGCCCGAACTCAGATGCTCAAGGGCTCCACAAACATGCTAATCCACCCCCAAACTTAAAATATGCATTGTCCTCAATGTATAAAGAAAATAAAGCATAAACAAGCATGAGAACAATAAACGAATGAAAGGAGTGAACAATACTGTCCTGGAATGATGATGACTTCTTGCTTGAGAGCTTGGAATCTTGATAGCTTGAAAGCAAAGGAGAGAAAGAAAACAAGACCTACAAAACAAAAACAAACAATAAATCAAAAACAAAAAGAAAACACACTACACTTACTTGGGTTGCCTCCCATAAGCGCTTGTTTAACGTCATTAGCTCGACGTGTTGCACGTGCTTCAAGGAGGTTTTTGTTATGTGAATCCAACAGAGGTGCTCTTTCTTGCACCTTTCCTGTAGCCCATGTAAAGCACTTCATCTTTGGAGTCTTCAACTGCTTTAAAGATTTCTTTTTCGTTCTTGACTCTAATAGTGAGCTCTCTACGCTCAATATCTATGATCGCTCGCCCCGTAGCGAGGAATGGTCTTCCTAATATGACAGGCATTGAAGGATTTTCTATCATGTCCATAACATATAAATCAATAGGGAGGAAAATCTACCTACTCTGATTAACACATTTTCTACAATACCAACTGGTCTCACCACAGATTGATCAGCCAATTGGAGCTTTACAGGAGTAGACTTAATCTCACCTATATCTAACTTTTTACACAACGATAAAGGAATGATATTAATGCTAGCACCTAAATCACATAATGCTCTGAAAGAATAAGTACCAAAACTACAAGGAACAGAAAAACTCCCTGGATCTGCTACTTTCTCAGGTACTTTCTGTTGTACTCTGGTGCTGCATGTGGAAGCAAGATACACAGTGTCAACCTTCTTTTCTTTTCGCTTCTTTGCTAACCACTCCTTCATAAACCTGTTGTATTGGGGCATCTCTAATGCCTCTGCAAATGGAATATTAATATTCAGATTCATAAAAGCATTCATAAATTTATCAAACTGAACCTGATTATTCTTTTTCTTCTTTTTCTTTTTCTTTTCTTTGGGAACCAACAGTGTGGGAGAAGGAATAGGAGGTTCAAGGTTAGGCTTTTCAGCCTCATCAGATGATGTGTCCTCCTCAGCTTCCCCTGTAGGCGTTTCATAGTCCTCAGATTCAGGTTCCTCTTCAGATTCCTCCTGTTGCACAGTGATTGCCTTACAGTACTCCATCTGGGGTTTCTCTTGTTCAGCTGGGGCCTTACCTTTATTCATGGTGCTTACAACATTCACCAACTGTCCCAGCTGAGTCTCAATGTTCTTGATGGCTGCACTGTGGCCATTCACTGTTGAATTGATAGCAATGACTGCCTCCTCTAGTTTGGTTGTCCTGTTACTTGACTCTGCAATGAAAGCTCCAACAAGATCTTCTAACTTTTTATTATCTTGAGTTTGAGGGGCAAAACCAGGGGGGTTAAGAACATTCTTAGTATTAGCATAAGAGAAATTTTCATGGTTCCTATTGTTAGGGTGATAATGTGTAGGTGTAGAACTATTATTATATCCCCTAGAATTAAAATTCGATACATACTGAACCTGCTCGATGGTCTCCTCCTGAGGTCTAGATGCTAAAGCAGCAGCTGATTCAATTGACTGTGCACTCCCTGTACCTGAAAATTTCATAAAAGCATTAGCGAGGGAAGTCATCTAGGCCTGGAGTGCACTTACTTTATCAACCTCAAACACTCCAGCAGCAATCTTTTTAGGTGTAGACCGCTCAGATGGCCACTGATAGCTGTTGGTGGCCATATCCTCTAAAAGTGTGCGAGCGTTTTCTACGGTCTTGGACAACAGAGTCCCACCTGCAGCTGCATCAACAATCGTTTTTGTACTAGGAGTTAAACCATTATAAAACAATTGTACCTGAAGCCAATCGGGGTAACCATGCTGAGGACACTTCCTCAGTAGCTCTTTGAATCGCTCCCAAGCTTCGAATAGCTGCTCATCATACTGTTGTTGGAATGTCCCAATCTCGGTCCTTAGCTTGACCGTCTTTGCAGGAGGAAAGAATTTCTTTAAGAAGGTCTGGACCAAAGCATCCCAAGTGGTGATGCTCCCAGGGGTAATGGACTGCAACCAATCACGTGCTTTATCCTGCAAAGAAAAGGGAAATAAACGTAAGTGAATAGCATCCTCAGAGACACCATTAATCTTTACCGTCCCACAAATATCCAAAAATGATTTAAGATGAGAATTTGGATCCTCAGTGGGCGATCCTCTGTATGCACAGTCTCGAGCCATCTGAATGAGACCGGTCTTCAGCTCAAAGTTGTTGGCATTAATCGGGGCATAGACAATTCCCGATTGCTGTCCCTGAAACACAAGCTGAAAATAATCTCTAATAGGCCTAGGCTCCTCAGGTGGATTTTGATCTGCCATTTGAATAATTTCTCTATTTTCCCTTCGAAGCCTAAGAATTGTTCTTTCTATCTCGGGATCAAATGGTGCTAAAATTAAATCTTTATCCCTACGCATAAACAAACAACTACCCTAAAAAAGAAAGAAAACAATTATGGAATGAAATAAAGAAAAGGAAACAACTAATCTAAATAAGGAAAATATAATCTAGAAAAGGAAACAAAGTAACCTAATATGGAATGCAAAAACAAATATGGCAAAATGCAAATAAGGAAACTAATCTAAAAAGGAAAAACAAGAACAAATAAAGAAAAGATTACTCAACTAAAAGAAAACTAACCTAGAAAATCAAATATGGAAAGAAAGACAAATAAGGAAAAAAATGCAACAAACCTAAAAAAGTAACAATACACCATAAATTAAGATCAAGCAATTTTTCCACAATATCAATCTAGCTAAATGTGCCAATCCCCGGCAACGGCGCCAAAAACTTGATGTGGACTTTTCCTAACCGCAAGCGCACGGGTCAAGTAATAATATAGTGAATAGTAAATTCGAATGTCGTCCTCTGGATTGGATTTTTAAGCAAATCGAGTACTATGAATAATCTCGCTCAATTTTATTTAGGGATTAAAAAGTGATGAATTAATGAAGTTAAAAACAAATCAAAGCAAGTAAAAAGAATGGAAATTCAATTGGGAAAACTACTTAGGGAATTGATTTCGCCGATTTCGTTTAGGATTGATTTTAAAGAATAAGTTATTATGCACAATGAAATTATGAGCCAAAGACCCTTTAATCACAACTACCTCTCCCGAGTATAATTGATTCTCATGCAAATTAACCCACTTGATATCCCTATCTAAGTTTATTAATATGCAAGGCAATGAGATCTTTTAACCAATTCTAAAGTTAATCTAAAACCGTCAAGAATTAGAAAGTAAACTTTATTCATGCAATCTTGAGCAAGTCTAAATCAAATCCCCTCTCCCGAGCTAGATTCGAAACTTAAATCATCCAACTAATGGCCAATTAATTGAAAGCATTAAATCAAGATTACAAACACAATAACATTGCACAACTTAAACCATAAATCAATCCATAAACTTAATCAACTACATCAATCCCTAAGCTACAAGTTTAGCTACTCATGAATGGAAATACAAGCTCAACTAAACATGGGAAAGCCATAAATCTAACTAAAGAAAGAAAAGGGAAAAGAAAACTCAATGTAGGCCGAGTCCCGACGTCCCCGTCACGACCCCCACGAACAATGGGTTGATTTCCAAGCTCCTCCTTTGTTTGCAGCCTCAAAATCCTCTATTCTGTCCTCTTTACGGCTTCAAAAGGTCCCAAATCGATCTCCCTTAAAACCTAGCCGAAGTGAAGCTTTTATTCTGATTTTTCGTCTTAGCGTCGAGACGCTGTCAAGACAGCGTCGCGACGCTGCCTCTTATACGCGCGTTCTGAATAAGGAAAAACGGTAGCGTCGGGACGCTTCCTATCATAGCGTCTCGACGCTGTAAGCTTTACGCGCCTAATCTGATATGGAATGTGAGCGTCGAGGCGCTCAAGAGCTAGCGTCTCGACGCTAGCCTGCTGTTGACCGAGATTTGACTTTTCTCCACTTTTACTCTTTTCATTCATTTGCATCTTTTCACGCCCCGAGCACCCTATTAACTCTAATATGGCATTATAGCTCCAATCCACCATTTCCTACAAAATAAACAATAAAGCACAATAAAATGGCCCAAAAATCATAAAAGACTAGCTAAATTAAATAAGTCAAGATAGCTAGCTATGCTCGCTATCAGATTGTCCTTTGATTTGTATGGGTGAGAGTGGCCAGTACGCCGACTTCAATAAGCCTACCATTTTGGGGAAAGACTGAATGGGGAGCTGGAAACGTAATCGTGCAAGATGGAATTCACTTCTTCCCGACTTTAGGGAAGGAGACGAGTGTTCCCTTAAGTGGTTACTCCGAGTCTTGAACAAAGGGCCCTACCCTCTTAATGGCACGAGAGGGTTTTCTGTTTGATGGTTGGACCACAAACAGGTTGTTCATTAGAGGAGAACTGGTACTTGAGAAAATAGAGGTAACCCAGGGGTAAAACGATAATTTGACCCAGCTGGAGTTACGGACACTCGTGAAGGACTAACTAGTCGATATTGGTCTATATCCGTGGACACAGAAAATATGTCTGCAGTGAGAAGAGTGCAATTGTGAGTCTATAGTGGAATGAACACACAGTTAACGAATATTGATTAATGTGGTTAATGAGTTTGACCAATTAATCTCACATCGTTGGAGCTTCTGATCTGCACAGGGGCGGATCCACCAAGGGGCAAGGGGGGCACGTGCCCCCCCTGAACTTCAAATGATATAAATTATATATATAATTTTCCGCTTTGAAAACAAAACACTACATTGGCTTAATGGTTTCTGCATGAGTGCCTGTGAATGTGCCCCTCCTCCGTGGTCTTCAGTTCCAATCTCAACAAACCCTTATCAAAGACTTCTGACTTTTTTCTCCTTTTTTCCATTTTTTTATTTTTTGAATAGTTCAGTTTTCTGTTTTTATTTTTTTTCCCCGTTTTTTTAATATATGATTTTTTCAAACAGAATAATTTAAACTTTTAAAAATATATATTTTTATGTTTTTGTTTAAGTTTTTTATCATTTCATCTTTGTACTTTGTGACTCATTCTATTTTAGTTCATACACTTTCATTTATTCAAATTTAGCCTATGTAATTTCAATAAATCTTTAGATTGGTCATTATTAATTTGAAGTTACTTTTTATAGAATTTGATAAGCTAATAGTCATAATTTTCACTTAAGAAAAGACACCGTTGTTAATATGTTTACAAAATTTGTAAAGTGAAAGCTAATAAAGACTAAATATTTTTTGAAAAAAGCTAACCATTGACTAATGTTAAAATTATTAAAAGAACAAGGATTATATTTGGGCATTTGGAATTATTGAGAATAAAATAGAAATAGTTCCAAAGTACAGTGACCAAAATGGTATTTTAACCTAAAAGGAATTTGAAACGAGTTAATAAATTTCTTTTAAAAAATTAGGAAAAGAAATCAATTCTACCCCTAAGCGTTGGGGTCAATTAAAACTTCAAACTAATAATTGTATCAATTTAAATTCGAAATATTCATAATCGAATTTTATGTCAAATGAAACAATAAACTTTCAATTTTGTATTTAGTAAGTCTGTAATTTTTTTTTTAAAAAATGTAAAATAAATCTCACCTATCAAACACAAAATTGAAAGTTTAAGATTCTATTAGACACATTTTTAAGTTTAGGGATTATAGATACAAACCCAAAATTGCAGGGACTAAACTTATAATTTAACCTAATCGATATTATGTAATTTAAATATTGTATCAATGTTTTAAGGTTACAATTATATGAACTTGTGCCCCCCTAACATAAAATCCTGGATCCACCATTGGATCTGCAGGTCCATTAGGTCCCACTGGTAGCTCATAAAGTAATTTAAGGCAACTAAAGTAATAAATGTAAATTGAAAATGTTCAATTTACTAAGGGAAACAAATATAATATATATTGATATATTATTATGAGAGAAATTAATATTTGAAGAAATTCAAATATAAATTTATGGAAGTTTGAAAGAGTTCAAATAATGAATTAATTAATTTAAGGCCTTAAATCTATTTGGGCAAATTAATTAATTCAAGGCCGGAAATTAAATATGTGATATTTAATTGGTGATTAATTAATTAAAGAATTCATTAACCGAGAATTAATCAATTATGGAAATAATTAATCACTTAAGGAAGTGATTAATCATTTATGGAAATGATCTAATCACTTATGGAAGTAATTAGTCATTTGTGGAAAAGATTAATCAATTATGGAATTGATTGATCATGATTGATTAAATAAGGAATAAGATTGAATCAATTTTGGAAAAGATTGATTTAATTGAATATTTTATTCATGGCCTCTCTTCTATAAATAGAACACTAGACCTAATTGGTTTAGGAGACTTGACACTTTGCTCTTGCTCTTAGACTCTCAAGACAAAACCTAGAATTCTCTCTAGCCTCCCTTTTAGAGAAAGACTCTCACAAGTCTTTTGCCTCCTAGACTTAGAGACATACCGATGTAACCTCTGTGGTTATTGTGTCATTAAAAGGAGAAATTTCCAGCGATCATAAGAAAAGGAGGCTGCTGCGTTTTCGTTCGTGGAGCGTCGTTGGCGAAGAACGGTCAAGTCTACAACGAAGGTTTGTAACGGTTCTTCCTTCTTTCTTTAGAAAAACATGAGAATAAATTTAGATTTATTTTTCAGCATGTTTAAACCAATTTTCCAGCAGCTTTAAAGAGTGTTTAAAGTTTGTTTGAGTTTTCGTAACGGTTTTTTAATGTTAATTAATATACGGCGTAAGGTCCAATCGATGCGCTTCCGCTGCGTGGGGACTTTTATTCCCTTCAATCGGCATCAGAGCCATCGCTGTCCCTATTAATTAATATTAAAAGTTGCGATAGGCTCTAATAGGTGGGATTTATGCATAATGTATGTTCGGTTTGCGTTGAACTGTTTGGGTTAATTTTATGGCTATAGATTTTATTTTTATGTGATTTTGATCATGTAAGGCTCGGTGTTTCGGGTATTTTATGTAAAATCGCTGCTGTTTTGCCCAGATTCTGCCTCCAGACGCAACAGCGTCGGGACGCTACCTCAACAGCGTCTCGACGCTGTCTCGATACCACAGGCGCCAGATATGGAAAATGCACAGCGTCGGGACGCTATCAACACAGCGTCTCGACGCTGTCATGATGGAGGCACGCATTAGGGTTTCAAAAGGCGCGGTTCAAGGGAAGGCCGGTCCAGTTCGGACCGGTTCGGCTAGCCTGGGACCTATTTGGTCCGGTTCAGCCAACTTTTGGCATGGTTCGTGATTTTGGAGGCCGGTTCGAGGTGGTTCGGGGCGGTTCGTGATGACTAGAAAAAATTCCGGAGCTGTACAAGGATTTTTAGGATAGAATTTAGCTAAATTAATGTAATTCAATGCTTTATTTTATCCTAGGGGCCAAAATTAACCGGTTCAATTGCTATTTATATGCTTTATGGATGTCATATAGAATATTTAATCCCACCTTAGGTTATAAACATGTTCATGGATTTTTTATATATTATAAATTGTTATAATGTATGTTTAAATGCATGGAATTGTTTTCATATTTTTAATATAAGTGTATATTAATTATATGAAAAATTGGAAAGCATGAAGCATGTCATTACTTAAATTAAATATAAATAGTTATGTTTAATGTGGTGAATGAAGCATGCTTGATTGATTTTCTTGATTGGCTTATAATTGTTATATTTAAAGAAAATAAAAAATTGCATGAAGCATGAAACATCCATAGTTAATAATATAATTGTTATATTATTCATGCAATTAGTGTGGTTTAATTATTTAATTTGAATGAGATTGTTAAATGAATTAAACCCTAGATTCTTGATTATAGAATTAATCATTAAAAATTGAAATAGTTCTTTAATATTAATGATTAGAAACCGTCAATCTATAATCAAGATTTGCATGCAAACATAAGATCATAGGATAAATTGGATTAATTTTAAATTGTTTAAAATTAATTAGACCTAGATCGATTTCTAATAGGATTAGAATCTTTTCTTACTTAGAATTAAAAATAGTTTTAATTGACTAAGTAGGAAAAACATTGCTATGATTATAAGGGAACTCCACCGGTAATGTTCTGTCTAAGGATGGGGGTATTTAAGTTGACGGTTTACGGAACACCTCCTACCTGGGAACTGACCTGGAATACCGGAGTTGAATTAATCATAGTTAAATGTTAGCATGCAATGTCACTAGGTTTATTAAAAGTGTTTAATGCACCTAGATCTTTAAAGTAAAGACCTTACATTACTGAGGTTATAAGGGAACTCTCTCGGTAAAGTTCTGTCTAAGGCTGGGAGTATTTAAGTTGACGGTTTACGGAACACCTCCTACCTGGGAACTGACCAGAACATTGAGTTGAATTAACCATAGTAATGTTGACTTGCAATGTTGGGTTTATTAAAAGAAGTTTAATTCACCCAAAAGATTGCAGTTGAATCATTTCCATAATTGTTATAATAGGATCAGACTTAGATAGATTGACTTAGCCGAATACTATCTAAGTTAAACAACCCTATATTTATCTCAGGACATTTTTAGTTGGAGGAAAATTACAAAACGAGATTTAAATCAAGTTTTGCTCCTATGTCCCTATATTCACAACGTGAGATTCGTGCTCGGCTTCGAGTCGCCTTAGGAGTGGTCTCCCTTCGGAAAGTGTTTGCATGAATCAATATCAAGGTGAATGGGAAAAATGTCTAGAGTAAGTGGGAGTGGGACACGTGTCAACATATCCCTCGGTCTCCACCCATAGTTCGCACCGTGAGAGTCCTGTGATCCGCCTGCAGGTTGTCCTGGCGCAACCATCCCTTCGGAGGGTCTGGTCATAGGATTCAGAACATCGTGAACTCCTGAAAAGGATAGGAGCTCTTAGGCTAATCACCAACAGTTGTCTTTCCCTTCAGTAGCCTGTTGGTGCGTGCCTCTGAGATCTGAAAGTGGGAGGGTTACACTTACGAGGATGAGTTAAAAGTGTTAACAAATCATTGACCGAACAACGGTGGCTAATGCCTATAGGAATATGAGTTATTCTGGAATTAGAATTAGTTGAGAGGTGTCTCATTTCAAAGGAGGAGTGTTTGATCACCCTTCGGTGGATGATATTCTAAACCTCTAAAACATCGTTGCAAAACTAAATCGATAGTTTTAGGGTTCTGTGATTGTCTGTTTTGCTAAATTGATTGGATTGTGTGCAATTGTTTGCTTGTATGATGGGTTAAGGCAAATATAACTAATACGGTCATTGTTTGTTTAAATTTCAGCAATGTCTTCCTCAATTTTCTCTCTGCTTAAAAATGAGAAATTAACCGGCGAAAATTATGCTACGTGGAAGTCGAACCTGAATACGATTCTTGTTGTCAATGATCTGCGGTTCGTCTTAACGGAGGATAGTCCTCCAGCCCCTGCTCGTAATGCATCCCAAACAGTTAAGGATGCTTATGACCGCTGGACAAAGGCCAATGATAAGACTCGCGTCTATATCTTAGCCAGCTTATCTGAAGTTTTGGCTAAAAGGCATGAGGGCATGGTAACAGCGAGGGAGATTATGAACTCTCTCCAGGAGATGTTTGGACAACCGTCCTACAAACTCCACTATGACGCTCTCAAATACGTTTATAGCTGTCGCATGAAAGAGGGCACGTCGGTTTGGGAGCATGTCTTTGATATGATGGTCCAATTCAGCGTGGCAGAAGCAAACGGGGCGGTCATAGATGAGTGTAGTCAGGTTGCATTCATTTTAGAATCTCTTCCGAAGAGTTTTCTGCAGTTTCGAAGCAATGCAATGATGAATAAAATAACATTCAACCTGACTAGCCTCCTGAATGAGCTACAACTCTATCAGTCTCTTCTTAAGAACAAGGGACAGATAGAAGGAGAGGCAAACGTTGTTCAATCTAAAAGAGAGTTCGAGAAGGGTTCATCCTCTGGAACTAAATCTATAGCCACTTCTTCTAAGAAAACTCAGAAGAAGAAAGGAAACAAGGGGAAAGCTCCCAGTACCGCTGCTAAAAGCAAGGGAAAAGCCAAAGCTATGGCAGATAAGGGCAAGTGTTTCCACTGCAATGTAGATGGACATTGGAAGAGAAACTGCCCAAAGTACCTTGTTGAGAAAAAGAAGGAAAAGGAAGGTAAATTTGATTTACTGGTTTTAGAAACATGCCTGGTAGAACATGATGAGTTTACCTGGATACTTGATTCAGGAGCAACTAATCATGTTTGCTCTTCTTTTCAGGAAAATAGTTCCTTTCGGCAGTTGAACGATGGGGAAATGACACTCAAGGTCGGAACTGGAGAAGTCATTTCAGCTAAAGCAGTGGGAGCTGCGAAGTTATTTTTTTAGAAATAGATTCTTACTTTTAGAAAGTTTGTTAATCGTTCCCAAGATTAAGAGGAACTTAATTTCTATTTCATGTTTGATTGAACAATCGTATACAGTTACTTTTGATATGAATGAAACGTTCATTTATAAAAATGGTGTACTTATTTGTTCAGCCAAACTGGAAAATAACTTGTATGTTTTAAGACCAACCGAAAACAAAGCACTTTTAAATCACGAATTATTTAAAACTGCTGAAACTCAAAGTAAAAGGCAAAAGATTTCTCCATAAAGTAACAATACTCATCTTTGGCATCTTAGACTTGGTCATATAAACATCGATACGATCGGTCGTTTGGTAAAGAATGGACTTCTAAGTAAGTTAGAAGATGATTCACTACCACCTTGTGAATCTTGTCTCGAGGGAAAAATGACCAAGAGACCCTTTACTGGAAAAGGTTACAGAGCCAAAGAACCCTTAGAGTTAATACATTCGGATCTATGTGGTCCACTGAATGTAAAAGCTCGAGGAGGGTACGAATATTTCATCTCATTTATAGATGATTATTCAAGATATGGTTACTTGTATCTAATAGGACATAAGTCTGAAGCCCTTGAAAAGTTTAAGGAGTTTAAGACTGAAGTTGAAGACCTATTAGGTAAATCTATTAAAGTACTTCGATCTGATCGAGGAGGGGAGTATATGGATCAAAGATTCCAGGATTATATGATAGAACATGGAATCCAATCTCAACTCTCAGTCCCTGGTACACCTCAGCAGAATGGTGTGTTAGAAAGGAGAAATAGAACCTTGTTAGACATGGTTCGATCAATGATGAGCTATGCTCAATTGCCTAGCTCGTTTTGGGGGTATGCAGTAGAGACTGCAGTATACATCTTGAACAATGTTCCCTCGAAAAGTGTTTCTAAAACACCTTTCGAATTATGGAAGGGGCGTAAACCTGGTTTGCATCACTTTCGCATCTGGGGTTGTCCAGCACACGTGCTTGTGACAAATCCTAAGAAACTGGAACCTCGTACAAAACTGTGCCAATTTGTTGGTTACCCTAAAGAAACGAGAGGTGGTTATTTCTACAACCCATAAGAAAATAAGGTGATTGTATCAAAAAACACCACTTTCTTAGAGGAAGACCACATGAGAGATCATAAACCACGAAGCAAAATAATATTAGGAGAAGCTACTGAAGAATCATCAAGAGTTGTTGATGAAGTTGGACCTTCAACAAGGATTGATGAAGAAACTAGTTCTTCAGATCCATCACGTCCATCTCAAACGTTGGGAATGCCTCGACGCAGTGGGAGGGTTGTATTACAACCTGACCGCTACTTGGGTTTAACTAAAACTCAGGTTGTCATACCTAATGATGGCATTGAGGATCCATTGTCCTATTGACAGGCAATGAATGACGAAGATAAGGATGAATGGGTCAAAGCCATGAACCTGGAAATTGAGTCAATGCACTCCAATTCTGTATGGGAACTTACATATCTACCAAATGGGGTAAAACCCATAGGGTGCAAATGGATCTATAAGAGAAAAAGAGATTCAGCTGGAAAGGTACAGACCTTCAAAGCTAGACTAGTGGCAAAGAGTTATACCCAAAAGGAAGGGGTTGACTATGAGGAAACCTTTTCTCCTGTAGCCATGTTAAAGTCCATAAGAATTCTCTTATCCATAGCCACATATTATGACTATGAAATATGGCAAATGGACGTCAAGACTGCCTTTCTGAATGGTAATCTTGAAGAGAATATCTTCATGTCTCAACCCGAAGGGTTCATAACCTAAGGTCAGGAACAAAAGGTTTGTAAGCTCAATCGATCCATTTATGGATTGAAACAAGCATCCAGATCATGGAACATTAGATTTGATACTACAATCAAATCTTTTGGCTTTGACCAAAACGTTGATGAGTCTTGTGTGTACAAGAAAGTCAACAAAAGGAAAGTAGCTTTTCTAATACTTTATGTAGACGATATCCTACTCATTGGGAATGATGTAGGATACCTCACTGACATTAAGAAATGGTTAGCAGCTCAATTCCAAATGAAAGATCTGGGAAAGGCTCAATATGTTCTGGGAATCCAAATCATTAGAGATCGTAAGAACAAAACGCTAGCTCTGTCTCAAGCAACGTACATTGACACGATGTTGTCTCGATATTCGATGCAAAACTCCAAGAAGAGACTACTACCCTTCAGACATGGGGTACACCTGTCTAAGGAACAATCTCCTAAGACACCTCAAGAAGTTGAGAACATCAGACACATTCCCTACGCCTCAATTGTGGGCAGCTTAATGTATGCTATGCTCTGCACTAGGCCTGACATATGTTATGCAGTGGGAGTAGTCAGTAGGTATCAGTCTAATCCAGGGTTGGACCACTGGGGAGCGGTTAAGAATATCCTCAAGTATCTTCGGAGAACGAGGGACTACACGCTTGTGTATGGAGCTAAGGATTTGATTCTTACTGGATACACTGACTCTGACTTTCAAGCTGATAAGGATTCAAGGAAATCCAAATCAGGGTCAGTATTCACCCTCAATGGAGGAGCAGTAGTGTGGAGAAGTATCAAACAAGGATGCATAGCAGACTCAACCATGGAGGCTGAGTATGTAGCAGCTTGCGAAGTAGCTAAGGAGGCAGTATGGCTTAGAAAGTTCTTGACTGATTTGGAAGTGGTTCCGAATATGAACGTGCCCATAACACTATACTGTGACAACAGTGGGGCTGTAGCCAACTCAAAAGAACCTCGAAGCCACAAACGGGGTAAACACATCGAGAGGAAGTATCACCTGATACGGGAGATTGTGCAAAGAGGAGATGTGATCGTCACTAAGATCACCTCTGAGCACAACATCGCTGATCCATTTACGAAGGCTCTCACGGCTAAAGTGTTTGAGGGTCATTTAGAGGGTCTAGGTCTACGAGATATGTATGTCATCTAATCTAGGGCAAGTGGGAGAAATGTTTAATGGGTATAAGGATGCCCTAGTTCATTGTATTTCCAGCTTTAGATTATTGCATTTACATCCCACTAACTAGTGTTTTAGTTCAAGTGGGAGTTTGTTGGGTTTTATGCCCTAAAACTCGTAGATAGTGAATGTAACCGTTGACCGGATATTAATGAAATAATATTGATATATTTTTCCATTAATTGTTATTAGTTATTTTATATTTGTCTTTGCCTAATAATAACCCTAATCCAATAAACTAGACATCCAAGGCTGTAATATGAGTCTTGAACTATATGTAGCGACATATGGGTTCATTGTTCAAGAAACAGCCTAAAGGGTCTATAGTATAGGGATAAGACTGGGTGACTTATCTTGGTGACACTATGGATACGGCCCACTTTGTATTTGATACAAACGCTGCGATCCAACGCGTTCGGGTAGGAGACATGCGAGTGAGGGTATCCTATGCAATGAGTTTGCATAAGACCGGACCGCGAAATAGTAACCACTGGTTATAACACCGTTAACTAGTTGGTTTTCTATTTCACTAGGACAACCTAGACGACTTAGTCTTAATCCTGAGTTGATTATGGACTCCTGCTCATGAGAGATTGTCCTTTGATTTGCATGGGTGAGAGTGGCCAGTACGCCGACTCAATAAGCCTACCATTTTGGGGACAAGACCGAATGGGGAGCTGGGAACGTAATCGTGCAAGATGGAATTCACTCCTTCCCGACTTTAGGGAAGCAGATGAGTGTTCCCTTAAGTGGTTACTTCGAGTCTTGAACAAAGGGCCCTACCCTCTTAATGGCACGAGAGGGTTTTCTGTTTGATGGTTGGACCACAAACAGGTTGTTCATTAGAGGAGAACTGGTACTTGAGGAAATAGAGGTAACCCAGGGGTAAAACGGTAATTTGACCCAGTTGGAGTTACGGACACTCGTGAAGGACTAACTAGTCGATATTGGTCTATATCCGTGGACACAGAAAATATGTCTGCAATGAGAAGAGCGCAACTGTGAGTCTATAGTGGAATGAACGCACAGTTAACGAATATTGATTAATGTGGTTAATGAGTTTGACCAATTAATCTCACATCGTTGGAGCTTCTGATCTGCAGGTCCATTAGGTCCCACTGGTAGCTCATAAAGTAATTTGAGGCAACTAAGTAATAAATGTAAATTGAAAATGTTCAATTTACTAAGGGAAAGAAATATAATATATATTGATATATTATTATGAGAGAAATTAATATTTGAAGAAATTCAAATATAAATTTATGGAAGTTTGAAAGAGTTCAAATAATGAATTAATTAATTTAAGGCCTTAAATCTATTTGGGCAAATTAATTAATTCAAGGCCGGAAATTAAATATGTGATATTTAATTGGTGGTTAATTAATTAAAGAATTCATTAATCGGGAATTAATCAATTATGGAAATAATTAATCACTTAAGGAAGTGATTAATCATTTATGGAAATGATCTAATCACTTATGGAAGTAATTAGTCATTTGTGGAAAAGATTAATCAATTATGGAATTGATTGATCATGATTGATTAAATAAGGAATAAGATTGAATCAATTTTGGAAAAGATTGATTTAATTGAATATTTTATTCATGGCCCCTCTTCTATAAATAGAACACTAGACCTAATTGGCTTAGGAGACTTGACACTTTGCTCTTGCTCTTAGACCCTCAAGACAAGACCTAGAATTCTCTCTAGCCCCCCTCTTAGAGAAAGACTCTCACAAGTCTTTTGCCTCCTAGACTTAGAGACATACCGGTGTAACCTCTGTGGTTATTGTGTCATTCAAAGGAGAAATTTCCAGCGATCATAAGAAAAGGAGGCTGCTGCGTTTTCGTTCGTGGAACGTCGTTGGCGAAGAACGGTCAAGTCTACAACGAAGGTTTGTAACGATTCTTCCTTCTATCTTTAGAAAAGCATGAAAATAAATTTAGATTTATTTTTCAGCATGTTTAAACCAATTTTCTAGCAGCTTTAAAGAGTGTTTAAAGTTTGTTTGAGTTTTCGTAACGGTTTTTTAATGTTAATTAATATACGGCGTAAGGTCCAATCGATGCGCTTCCGCTGCGTGGGGACTTTTATTCCCTTCAGTTTGTGCAACATATCATCAAATATTTTCTGCATAGCACACTGATAGGTAGAACTAGCATTTTTCAATCCGAAGGACATTACTTTGTAGCAATATATTCCTTTTGGAGTTTGAAACATTGTTTTCTCCCCATCCCCAAGAGTCATCCGAATGTGGTTGTATCCTGACGATCCATCCATGAAAGACAAAGCTTCATGTCCCATGGTTGCATCAACCATGATCTCGGTAATGGGTATTGGAAAGTCATCCTTCGGGAATGCATAATTTAAATCACAAGAATTGACACATATACGAAGTTGCCCATTCTTTTTCCTAACGGGGACAATATTTGCTATCCACGTTGGATATTTAACTTCACGGATGAATCCCGCATCTATCAACTTATTGACTTCAGATTCAATTTGAGGGATTAGTTATGGTCGAAAGCGTCGTTAAGCTTGTTTCACTGTTCGATATCTTTGTTTAATTTCAAGGCGATGGATAGCAACTTTTGGGTCAAGTCCTGACATTTCCTTATATGACCAAGCAAAAATGTCCTTGTATGATGTGAGTAGACTCATATAATCGCATTCTTCCTCGACAGTAAGTGATGCACTTATAAAGGTCGGACGCGGCGCTTCTATCGTACCAAGGTTGATTTCTTTAAGTTCATCAATTGTTGATTGGTCGTCATCTTCAAGTGACGGTGGAGCCTCCTCTGCATCTTCTTTAGACATTTCAGTCTCTGATTCCTCCCCTATGGTGATGTGGTAACATACAATTGTGTCATCTTCATCATCAGGGTTTTTCTCTCTAGGTCTAGTGATGACGACATCATGTCGCTTTATTTTTAATGAACCCTCTGTATTTACGAAAACAAGCAATTTTCTCTTCATTCGTGACGGGACAGCGCTGCGAATTTTCTCGTCACCTTTTAGCTTGATGGTAGTCTCTGTTATGTTAGAGACTGGTATAGGGGATCGTTCTTTCCTTCTTTTTGTAGTTACACTCAACCTTTGGAAAGCTGACAGTCATGTGGTAGGAGTTGAATGTGAAGGGATTAAAGCCCTAGCGCAGGGATATAAAATCATACCACGCTGAATTTTATTTCAATAGAAAAACCAATATGGATAGCAAACATATTTTACAGCAACATAAACGATTTTAAGCATGCTGGAAAACACATAAAACATGCTGAAAAACTCTAATAAATCCTCTAGATCTAATCTAGAATGGACCCTATCGATCCAAGATCAAGAATACTTACTATGAAGATACATTCTTGATCGATTCGCCAATAAAACCTTGCGAAGACAGAAAATTCCAGCAGCCTTGAGAAACCTTTCTTCGCTGCAAATCTCCCACAAACACCACCAAAAAGCAACACCGGTATCCTCCTAGAGAATGAAGTTGAGCGGTTTGTGGGAACTAAGAAAATTCTGGGAATTTTGGAAGGTTTTTCTCTGTATTTGCTTGAGAGAAAATATGCAGAGAGATTTGAGAGATGCTAATCGCACTTGTTGAGAGAGTGAGAGTCACAACCTAAACCAAGGAGAAAGTTATTGTAAAAAAAAAAACAACTCCCTCCTTATTTTCCCTCTTCAACGTGCAAAACCCTAGGATAGTGGGAGGACAAATTCATATCAGTTACAAATAACTGATAGAATCTTTAATTAATTATTAAACAAATAATTATCAATAATTAATTAATTAAATATAAGATTACTAATTAATCATAAAATAAATTTACATAAATCACATTTATGTAAACATCCCACTTAACCTATAGTTTTAATGTAATGCAATTAAATCAAATTAAATTAAATTAAATTAAAACTAAAAATATTAATTAATTCATCAATTAATTAATATTATAATTAAATATCATATACTTAATTATATATCTCTCTCATAAACTATAGTTTTAATGCACATCTAATGTGCATTAATTATAACCTATAGTTTTAATATGAATCCAATTCATATTTTAAACTTAACATTCGAACACCTTCGAATGTTCCATTCCCCTTTAGAATGTTACCTCAATGCCCCTAGTGAGCTACCGGTGGGACCTGATGGACCTATAGACCAGAAGCTCCAACGATATGAGATTAATTGGCTAAACTCATTAACCAAGTTAATCAATATTTGTTAACTATGGTGGGACCTAAAGATTGTCCCCACAAACCAACACGGGGTCCTTTAAGCATGCTTTGTCCTCACTCACATGCTTCCTAGAAAAATTCCCAAGAGGTCACCCAACATAGAACTTCTCCAAGTTAAGCACGCTTAACTTCAAAGTTCCTATGATTGAACCACCAAAAAGGAAGGTGCACTTTGTTGGTATAAGTTGTATCTATCAATTCTTTTAAGTTTATCTTGACCATACTTTCATGTCCTCAGGATCCCTCTCATTCGGATGTGGTATCGGTTCATTTATGTACCCCTCTTAACCTCAGGCGTCACAAAACTTGTAGGCGACTGGACACTAGAATGAGTTATTATAGCAATGTGATTTGCTTGAGCTACTTCATCAAGATCTAGCTCAATTTTCCTTTCCCAAGCTAACTTCAAGATTAGCTCCTTTAACACGAAACATTTCTCCACTGGATGACTAACGACTCGATGATATTTACAATAGTTGAGATCATTTACTTTTCCCATCTCTTCATGTCGTTTGCATTCAGAGAGCTCGATAAGTCTCTTTTCCAACAATTGCTCTAACATATCTAGAATGTTAGTGTCTGGAAAAGGGTAAACTTTTTCTTGTCTTTCTTTCAAAGTTAGGCGACGTTTCTCGCCTTCATATTGATGCTTCTCTATTTTCTTTTCCCTTCCGTTAGTAGTAAACTTCAGAGGGGTCGTATTGACGACCATGGATTCACTTGTAGCACCCTTCAAGGCCTTCTCGGTGCTCTTCACTTCTTTCTTCTCCTTTTTCACATCGGGGACTGAAAAGTCTTTATTCCCTCTAGTTGCAATACTTAACTCCATATCATGAGTGTGGGTTGCTAATTCCTCGAAGGTGCGAGGTTTTATGCCCTACAGTATATAAAGAAGTTCCCAATGCATACCTTAAATGCACATTTCGATAACGGATAGCTCAGTGAGTCGGTCTTTGCAGTCAAGACTTAGAGCTCTCCAACGATTAATATAATCAACGACCACTACTACAAAATCATTTTTAATGACGGGCAATACCCGTCATTAAAGACTTTTCATGACGGGCGGCGTCCGTGATCTATACGAGTGTCATGGTAACTTTTCATGACGGACGCCTTTTAATGAGGGGCAATGCCCGTCATTAAAAGTCGTCCGCCATTAAAAGGTACAATGACGGACAGTTTTAATGACAGGCATTGCCCCTCATTAAAAGGCGTCCGTCATTAAAAGTCTGTCATCGAAAGTGTATTTTCCAACCAAATGTCCGTCATTAAAGGTGTCCGTCATTAAATATATATTTTTAATGACAGGCATTGCCCGTCATCATTTTGTTCATAATCTAATAAAAAAAATTGTTGGTTGCCCAGTGGGCATACGAACAATATTTTTTTCATTTGTCAACCTGTAAAGAAAATAATCTTAATTTTAAATGTGCCAAATTGTATAGAAATCAAATATTTGTCAAATTTCATTCCAATAAGCCAATGAACCAAATTTTTTCATACAATTTTTATTCATATAAGTTTGATATAAAAATAAAATTACAAACACTTACACTTAAAAGCCTCAAAATTACTAAACACATATGATTTAAAGTCTACACCTACACTAAAAAACAAAAATTCTCGTACATCCCGCTTTCATTCCTGTCACCATAATCTTGCTCGTACATCAAACTTGAAGAACCTAAGAAAAACAAATTTAGTTAACAATAAAATACACAAAAAAAAACCAATCTCGATGAGTATCGAAAAAAAATGTTAGAAATCCCAATAAACTCCAAAAGCTTACAAACTTCAAGATATCAAGTTTAACCCCTTCAGAGAACCTGTAATGCTTTAGGTTTCTATACTTAACCTAGAGACATTACTAAAGCATCTATCCTAATTCTAACCGGTTGCTCTAGAAATTTCGACAGCATAACGACATACATATGACTAACCCAAAAATTTTTAAACCTGTTAAACATGAGAAACAGACTTCTATATGAAAAAAATCATCCAACTACAGCCTCACAACACTTCAGGTTCACAACAATACCCCAAATATCCTAAAGCAATCGAAGAACAACAATGACCTTTATAATCAAAACAACACAATGCCTCATTGATCAGAATCATGGTAGCCAAACTACAAAAAGGATTTCATTCTATTAAATTTGTCTTACCACTAGGTAAACATGAACCCTAATAACAATGACCTTTATAATCAAAACAACACAATGCCTTAAATCAGTGTAGAAAGAACGGAAACAATTTCAGCAAAATAACCTCTTGAAAATTTGCAACTATTAAGAAAAGAATAATGCTTGAAACCATAGATTCACACCTTGGATCAGTTTTAGTCTGCAACTTCCGTATCAAAACCTATGAAACAACAAAAGCAAAAGTACAGTTAACATTAGCAACACAATAAGCTCATTACAGCATAGAAGAATGCCTTTCGTTCTCATATCCAAGACATAATTCTTTTAAGATCAATATAATTTAAAAAAAGAAAAAAGAAACCTATCAAATTGAATAGAACATGTCTAATATTTATGCTTCACTAAGGCTTAACATGTAAAAGGGAGCCATAAAATTGTAGCAAAATCATCTATATTATCAGCGATCCACAAATTTCTAATAGATTTACTATTTTTAAGCTCTTAATGTAGCATGGAGATATAGAAAAAAAGTGTACAAACTTATCAATTTCCAAAATAGAGTGTTTTACATAGAGATAAGAAAAGTTGCAAGAGAAAGATATCCATGTCCATCATTAAATGGAGGAATTGTTGTAGTGAATCACTCATAAATCTCACTTACTCATGATGCACATTGTATTGAAATGCAAAGCAATTAAAAGACCATAATGATATTGCCAAAATGTTTGTTTGGTAGCCAACTAAAGTTTTGAAAAATGATATTGATATACAGGGAGAAAATGCATTGAAATTCAAAGCAAGAATCAACATATAATGAAAAAATATTAGAAAGTGTTAGTGCATCCAACCGTGCAATACCCTGATCACCAATTAAAAAAACTTCATTTTAGAGAACCCCTAAATCAATCCAAAATAAAAAATAAATGTTGTAATTATAAAGAGATAAACAATAGAGAGAAACCTTTGAGATTTGAAGGGGTTTCATCTACAAAGCCCAAAATAGACATCTTTCCTTCTCAAATTCACCGTAACTTTCTCTTTTGAATGAGTGCACAAATTTGGACAACACTGAAATGAAGAAAGATCAAGATGCTGCTGTTCACACGTAACTTCGGGGATGGAGACACGTGGAATAAATAATATATTGTATTGATGTTTGTATGCGTGTGGGTGTACAATCTCTAATATTTATCCTCTGATTCTCTCTCTTGTGTGTGAATGTGTTTCACTCGAGGGCTGGAACGCTTGATCTCGAGTCTGAAGCTTCAATGAATTCTTGGAGCTTGAAGTCTTCCAGTCTTGAAGGAGTATTCAATCTTCAAGAAGTGTTGATGTCTTGAAGAGTCTTTGATCTTCAAGGAGTGTTGAAGTCTTGAAGAGTGTTGGGTCTTCAAGAAATGTTGATGTCCTGAAGAGTCTTTGATCTTCAAGGAGTGTTGAAGTCTTGAAGAGTGTTGGGTCTTCAAGAAATGTTGATGTCCTGAAGAGTCTTTGATCTTCAAGGAGTGTTGAAGTCTTGAAGAGTGTTTGGTCTTCAAGGTGTGTTGAAGTCTTGAAGAGTGTTTGGTCTTCAAGAAGTGTTGAAGTCTTGAAGAGTGTTTGGTCTTGAAGAAGTGTTCAACACTTGAATTTATGAATTGCAGAGAGTCTTCGGTCTTCAGACTTGGTGGAGTCTCTCTGAATTCTCTGGTTCTGCTTGAGAGCTTTGAAACTCTGAACTCTTGTCTTTGTGAGAGTGTCGAATTTCTGAACCCCTGAAATGGAGGATAACCCCTCTATTTATAGAGTTCTCGCTGGATGGGCCCTGATGACTTTTGGGCCTAACAACTTGGGCTTGGACTTTTATTGGGCTTGGGTCTGGTTTATATTTGACCCAAAACCATATGACCCAAATATTTAAAAGACCCAAATTTGATCCAATTAATTATTTTCTTTAATTAATTGGTCAAATCAATTAATCTGATCAAAATAATTTATTTTTAATTAATTGATCAAATGAACATTTGGCCCTAAAAATTTATAATTGGCCAACCTTGTCTTCAAATTAAATTTTGGACACTTGTCGATTTATAATTGGTCCCAAATTTAATTAATTATAATTTTGTCATTAATTTTAAATAATGACGTGGCATTTTGTCATTGGCCAAAATTTCTCATTCAACAAATGCCCCCTTTTCGAGAGTTAGTCACAAGTTATGTGTGAGTGAATCTCGAAAAAGATATTTTGGGATCAAAATGCAAGATATTTGTTCTTGATTTTGACTCCCTTTGGTGTGTCAATTTAATCAAAATATGAATTTTGGTCAAAATTTTGATTTTTTTTTATTTGACGCACTTTTATGGCCAATTAATCAAAATTTGAAGTTTGGTCAAAATTTTGATTTTTTTTCTTATTTGGCAGCAAACTTTGATTTGAAGTTTGGGCAAATTTTGGTTTATACCCAAATTTTGATTTGAGGTAAAATCCTACCCAATTTTAACTCATATTTGGAATAGAATTTGAGGTTTTGACTTTGGTTCATTTGGGATAAAAATTTGATTATGCCAAACTTTTGGCTTGAGGTAAAATTCTATCCAATTTTAACTTGCATTTGGAATAGAATTTGAGTTTGGGACTTTGGTTGATTTTGGGTTTGACAAAATTTGGATTGAGAATAATATGAGTTGACCGAATAGCATATATGTATATATTAACAAGCAAATGTTAATCAAAAGACTTGAATGGTCTATTGCTTTAATAGCCAAGCTGCATATTTAAAGGTCATGGGTTCGAGTCCCAAAATTGTTAATCTTAAATTTTAAGATTCATATTTCTCATGAGAGCCTTTGAAGCCTAGGAGAAACCTTTCAAACTTGGAGGAAGGAGTGTGAACCTTTGAGATGCAGAACCTTCGAACTTGGAGGAAGGAACTGTGGCGATGCAGAACCTTCGAACTTGGAGGAAGGAACGAACTGTGGCTGTGGCGATGCGCGTGAGAACCTTCGAACTTGGAGGAGGGAACTGTGGCAGAACCTTCGAACTTGGAGGAAGGAACGAACTGTGGCTGTGGCGATGCGCGTGAGAACCTTCGAACTTGGAGGAGGGAACTGTAGTGATGCGCGTGAGAACCATCAAACTTGGAGGAGGGAGCTGTGGCGATGCGCGTGAGAACCTTCGAACTTGGAGGAGGGAGCTGTGGCGATGCGCGTGAGAACCTTCGAACTTGGAGGAGGGAACTCGAACTGTCGAACTTGAAGGAAGGAATTGCAGAGTGAAGCGCGTGAGAACCTTCGAACTTGGAGGAAAGGATCGCAGCGAAGCGATGTGAGAACCTTCAAACTTGGAGGGAAGGAACTGCAGCGAAGCGCATGAGAACCTTCGAATTGTGAGGAAGGAACTGCAACGAAGCTTCAAACATGGAGGAAGGAACTGCAGCGAAGCGCGTGAGAACCTTCGAATTTGGAGGAAGGAACTGCACAAAGCGCGTGAGAACCTTCGAACTTGGGGGAAGGAATTGCAGAGCGAAGCGCGTGAGAACCTTCGAATTTGGGAGAAGGAACTGCAGCGAAGTGCGTGAACCTTCGAACTTGGGGAGAAAGAACTGCAACGCAGCGCGTGAGAACCTTCGACCTTGGAAAGAAGGAACTGCAACGGAGCGCGTGAGAACCTTCGAACTTGGGGAGAAGAAACTCCAGCAAAGCTGCGTGAGAACCATCGAACTTGAGAGAAGAGGGAAAAATGCAACAACGCACCACATAAGATCCTTCGCACTTGGAGGAGGAACAACGTAGCAGTTGTACAACTGAGAACCCTCGAACTTGGAGAAGGAACAACGCAGCAGGATACAACGAAGAACCTTCGAACTTGGAGAAGGAACAACGCAATAGCGTACAGTGTAAGGACCCTCGAACTTGGAGAGAAGGAACTGCAGCGAAGAACCTTTTTTTTGTTTATAGAGACTGAACTTAAAGTTTTCTTTAAGCTGCCTACGTACCCTTATGGAATAGGGATCAAGTCATAACGTAGTTCAAGATTTTTTTGCACTCACCTTTTAAGCTCGTGTGGGCTAGGAGCATCATGCAGTTTAGGCTCTTGCGATAAGGAGCTTTTACATTTTAAAAGCCCTTATCTTCATCATGGTCTTGATCAGATCCTTGACTTGTAGGATTGGTCAAGATAATGAGATTTGGTTTCACCTTCAAGGAAC
The DNA here is from genome assembly GCA_036850905.1 of Luffa acutangula. NCBI lineage: Eukaryota > Viridiplantae > Streptophyta > Magnoliopsida > Cucurbitales > Cucurbitaceae > Luffa > Luffa acutangula. The sequence goes on along the minus strand of CM072089.1, from coordinate 23,247,919 downwards.
CTTCTGTATTTATGAGAACAGATAACTTCCTCTTCATACGTGACGGGATGCTACTTTGAAGCTTCTTGTCACTATTTACTTCATCGAAAAGTTTCAACTCCAAGTTGTTCATCTTTCTTTTAGGTTGATCGTTTGTTACTTTGAGGCGATCAAAGACAGATGTTGAAGATCGACTTTTCTTCGATGTGGAGACACTTAGCCTTTGGAAAGCTGAAGGTCGAGTGGAGGTGGACATCGAACATTGATTTTCTTCCTCTGTCGCGGCCATACTCATTCTATGGAATACCGAAGGACGAGTAGTTGGAGGCTTGATGCGATCAAAGACGGAAGTCCTTTGTTCACTCTTCTTAGAATTGTCAACTTCTTCTACGTTGATGCACTAGGAAGTCGCAAGGTTCTCTTTTTTCTTTTTGTGAAAAGTTTTGGTGAATGATTTATTCAACATCACCAGTTGTTGAGGTTGAGAAAACTTTTTACTTCTCTTCCTCTTGGGTTGAAGTTTCTTAGGATCCTTCTTTCTTTGATGTTTGTTCTTTTCTTTGATTGTAGCAAGATTTGATTGAGCTACTTCATCAAGGTCGAGCTCAATTTTTCTTTCCATAGCCAGCTTTAAAATCAAGTCCTTTAGGACGAAACATCTTTCCACTGGATGACCAATAACTCGATGATACTTGCAATACTTGGGATCATCGACTTTCTCCATCTCTTCTGGTCGTTTACACTTAGGAAGCTCTATCAGTTGCGCTTCCAATAGTTGTTCCAACATATCAGGGATGTCGGCATCAGGGAAATGATAGATTTTCTTCTGTCTTTCCTTTAAAGTTAAGTGATGCGCTCCATTAGTTTATCGCTTTTCTTTCGAAGACGACTTGGGAAGGGTTGTGTTTACAACCATGGATTCTTCTATAGTCTCTTCATCGTTCCTTCCTTCTTTTCTCATGTTAGGGAGGAGAAGGACTTGGTTTTCTTGACTAGCAATACTTAGCTCCATATCGTGGGCGCGAGTTGCTAGTTCTTCAAAGGTGCGAGGCTTTATACCTTTAAGGATGTAGAGGAGTTCCCAGTGCATGCCTTGAATGCACATCTCAACGGAAGAGAGTTCAGTGAGGCGATCTTTGCAATCTAGACTCATAGCTCTCCAGCGATTTATATAGTTAACAACGAGTTCACCTTTTCGTTGTTTAGTGTTTGTGAGCTCGAACATGCTAACGGTTCGTCTAGTGCTGTAGAAGCGATTCAAAAACTCTCTTTCGAGTTCCTCCCAACTGTCTATTGACTCAGGTTCTAGATCAGTGTACCAGTCAAACGCATTTCCTTTAAGTGTTCGAACGAACTGTTTGACTAGTAGGTCCCCTCGAGTACCAGCGTTCTCACATGTCTCAACGAAGTGGGCAATATGTTGTTTAGGATTGCCCTTTCCATCAAACTGTTGAAATTTTGGTGGCTGATACCCGATTGGCGTTCTCAGGTTATCAATCCTCTTAGTATAAGGTTTGGAATACAAGAGGGAATCTTGAGTAGGTCCACCGTACTGAGCTCTGATACAGTTTGTGATCATATCTTGGAGCTGTTGGATGGATAGTGAAGCGATCGAAGCAGAACACTGTGGTTGATCATCTTGCACTATAGTCTTTCCTTTGTCGTGATTTTTTACGACTTGGGTTTGACTTGATTCGGCGATATGTTGGTTCTCAATTTGGCTCTTTAGTTGCTCGATTTGAGAATCTTTTTCTTCAATCGCCTTCATCAAGGTGTCGATATGCTCCTGCATCTCAACCATTCTTTCTTCCATAGTTCTTGTCTCAGTCATCATGACAGTCACTACGTCAGAATCAGGTTCAAACAGAGGGTTATACTTAACAAGAAATTTGTCATTAGGATATGCCCCCTGCAAGGTTGTTTCTTGGCCTGCAACGATAGAAGTTGTATCTTCTTGCAACGTCAGTTCGTTGAAGCAACAATGAGCAGTAGAACCTATATAAGACTTGTTCATGACAGAGACCATTGAGGAAGTCTTGAACGAAATGTTTACACTTGTGTTTTGAGATAAGAGAGAGAGATGAGAGGTAGAGATGGTCCCACTGGGCGTGCCAATTTGTTCACACGTAACTTCGGGGATGGAGACACGTGGAATAAATAATATATTGTATTGATGTTTGTATGCGTGTGGGTGTACAATCTCTAATATTTATCCTCTGATTCTCTCTCTTGTGTGTGAATGTGTTTCACTCGAGGGCTGGAACGCTTGATCTCGAGTCTGAAGCTTCAATGAATTCTTGGAGCTTGAAGTCTTCCAGTCTTGAAGGAGTATTCAATCTTCAAGAAGTGTTGATGTCTTGAAGAGTCTTTGATCTTCAAGGAGTGTTGAAGTCTTGAAGAGTGTTGGGTCTTCAAGAAATGTTGATGTCCTGAAGAGTCTTTGATCTTCAAGGAGTGTTGAAGTCTTGAAGAGTGTTGGGTCTTCAAGAAATGTTGATGTCCTGAAGAGTCTTTGATCTTGAAGGAGTGTTGAAGTCTTGAAGAGTGTTTGGTCTTCAAGGTGTGTTGAAGTCTTGAAGAGTGTTTGGTCTTCAAGAAGTGTTGAAGTCTTGAAGAGTGTTTGGTCTTGAAGAAGTGTTCAACACTTGAATTTATGAATTGCAGAGAGTCTTCGGTCTTCAGACTTGGTGGAGTCTCTCTGAATTCTCTGGTTCTGCTTGAGAGCTTTGAAACTCTGAACTCTTGTCTTTGTGAGAGTGTCGAATTTCTGAACCCCTGAAATGGAGGATAACCCCTCTATTTATAGAGTTCTCGCTGGATGGGCTCTGATGACTTTTGGGCCTAACAACTTGGGCTTGGACTTTTATTGGGCTTGGGTCTGGTTTATATTTGACCCAAAACCATATGACCCAAATATTTAAAAGACCCAAATTTGATCCAATTAATTATTTTCTTTAATTAATTGGTCAAATCAATTAATCTGATCAAAATAATTTATTTTTAATTAATTGATCAAATGAACATTTGGCCCTAAAAATTTATAATTGGCCAACCTTGTCTTCAAATTAAATTTTGGACACATGTCGATTTATAATTGGTCCCAAATTTAATTAATTATAATTTTGTCATTAATTTTAAATAATGACGTGGCATTTTGTCATTGGCCAAAATTTCTCATTCAACAGCTGCATCGATAGAAAAATTCATAGGATTTTAACAACAAATCAAAGCATAATTTATTCTAATTTAAATTGGAAAGTCCAAGAATGTCGTGAGATGGCAAACGATCGACTGACTTCCATGAACCAACTTCCCAGAGCTATATTTCTGATACTGATCCTGTCAATGCCTGTACATTTTATATAGTTCCAAGTATGAACTACACATAACTCTTATGATGATTAAGCAACAAATCAATTCTTAAAAATATGAATGTTGAAGTATGTCCTTTGCAAGGAAATATTTGCCCGACAATTTCTTCTCTTCAATATCACAATCATAATTGAGAACCCAAATCACTACTCTTTCTATACTAGTTCACAAATGTTTTCCAAGAGCCTACCAAGTTAATACTTCAGAAGTTATGCTACTAGAGAATCACTATTCAATTATGTAAAAACTTTATATATGTGTTATCTAACGATAGAACACTCGCTCTCTCAAATGTCAAAGAAAGTGGGATTTTTACTTCAGAAGTTATGCTACTGACCTTCGAGCTTGATGATGTAAAGTGGGATTTTTACTCTGTGTGACGATGACTCGCTCAAACGAGCCTTCTGAGGCATCCCGATTTGTCGATCTACAAATATCCATCGATAGATGTTTGCCCCTTCGTATAGGTGAAAATACATTCCTGCCCCATCCACCACCGAGATTAGCAAGTGCGGATTCTCCTTGTTCGTCTTCCCCTACTTCTCCATCTTCGAGAGTTTCAGTTTCCATGACATCAGAATCATATGTAATTGAATCCACTTCTTCGTATGGAACAATATCTTGTGTGTTCAACTTTATTAGGTCCTCTGCCATAAAAAAGGTAAGAAGGGATAATAATTAATAGAACAATCTCAGTGAACTTTAGCTAATAGAGATTAGTTAGACGATTTTAGTTGTCATTTCTGGTTATTGGCTGGTTTAAAGAGAAATGAAGGATATATTATATTATATTCTATTTAATGTTCACCATAGTCAATCTCTAGATCTTCTGGATTTCTTTTGGCATGTTGTTCCTTCAGCGTCTCAAACTTCATGTCGTATAGGGTTCATGGTTCCATTCAATGTTGTAGTGGGTTGTCCTTTCTAGATGATATAACTAGGAGATTTTAACCAAGGGGGAATAAAAATTTTGTAGGAACTGAAGCCCAACAAACTACAATGCTATCACAATTTGATAAGAAGCCTCCACAAACTTCAAAGCAAAATTAACCAAAAGGATGATCTTAATCTATCTCATAGAAAAAAGCAGGATGAACCAATCTAGAAGCAACTGGAACTCTCCCCTAACAACTGAAAAAGCATAAGACTGAAACCACTTCCTAAAAATCATAATCAAGAGAAACAACCATTCCATGCAACATCAACATAAACGCCGAAAATGGAGACACTGACAAAAGAAGCCAAATCAAATCTCCAAAAACAATCATAACAAGTGAAGCTCAATCCAAAAAACTTGATCTTTCGGATGACTAGGTGCAAATCCAAAAATAATAGCAAAGCATCACTATTGACTTCCACAATCCTCATGAGAAAAATATACATACTATTAGGAGCTACACCCAGAGAAAAAAAAATATAGGGCTTAACAAAAAAGAACCAACTTGCATCAAATGTCATTTATGTTGGGCTCGATGCTCTCCTCCCAACATTTCATTGTTGTAGAGATAAATTTCACTCGTTCTACAGGAGGAAAAAGAGTTTACTCCAATAAAGGCTCCAAGATGATAATATCAATAAAAATTTTTAAAAACTTATGAAATTCAAGTGTACCCCCAGAAATGAGAGCACCAAAAAGGAGGAGACAAAGGGCAGATATTACCAAAGGGAGCACCATGAAACTACTGTCTTACAACTAAAAATATGTCTTACAACTAAAACCTGCTAAAGCAATTATACAGAGCAACTTTCCTCCCTTGTGATGCACAATGATGAACTGTTGAGGTCGGATTATAGGCGCCTGGATCAAAAAAATTCTGAAATACCTCTAGCAAAAGACCAGTTACAAATCACTGCATTCACGAAGAAGAAACATCAGAACTCAGAAGAATTAATAAGCAACAATCGTCTAAACAGGATAATTGCACCATCTCATATCTCATTAAGCTATATATAAGAACACAAAAGCTTTCGAACATTTTATCATTACATGTAATATTAATGCTTAACATAGTTATACTACTATTCCCAAGCATCCTCATTGTACAAAACAAACACAATTGTACATCCTTTAAAATCTTTTTTCCACTCCCTTCTATGCATTTTCCCTTGTTCGTCATCATTTTCCAGCACATTTTTTAAAGTCCGTCATCAAAAGCTTAATTTGTAGTAGTGTTACTTAGTTAAAAGAACTCTCATGCCTTGAACCTTAGTGACCAAACTCATTGCAGAGTCATGTGATATTTCATTTAGGTTTATCTTTACTATGTTGACCAATAAAGACAAAAACTTCAGAAACAAAAACCCAAGCATGATAATTTTCATATGATACATTGTGTTTGAATTTTACTTCATGGACTAGACATGAACAAGTAATATTTCTTGATAAAGTAGGCAGGAAAAAAAAATTTAGTCCAAGCCAAAGTCACCCTTTGATGTGCATAAAACAACAAAAATAGAAAGGCGAGGGAAAACATCATTATCCATGCTCCATTCTTTAATATAGGATCAATACATGTACAAATATCTAAGTTTTTGGCTCCAGGTAGTTGGAAGTTAAAATCATCCAAACAAATAGCCGAGTCCACATTTACTTGAGTACATATGTAAGGGAGAGTGTTAAAAATGCAAAAATAAATACAAAGTCTTCCCGCTATCAACTTAAGCTTTTAAGTGGTCATTTAATACAACTTCACAAGAAAGACGAGACTCCATTTAAGTTTCTATACCATCAAATTCAATAGTTAAAGTGGAAGTTAGAGTATGTAAGGCAAATGAAAGAGTTTATATATCACCGACTACTAACTTGCTTAGCATTTTGGATGAAAGCTCCTGTGGATCTATGACATCATCAACCCATCCAATAGATTCATTAGTCCTCAAATTTTTAAATAATTCCTCCATCTTCTCTTCTCTCAACGTTTTTTAGGCTGCAAGCAAAACATCAAAAGTTGGAAGAAAAGTAAACGAAATAGGAAAATGATGAAAAAAAATTAAAAAGGAACCGTTATGAGCATAAATTTCGCAGACCTGCAAAATTCAGACAAGAGTTCTTCAAAATAAAAACTAGCATAGTACAGGCATCCATACACCATTGGCCCTGAGATCAAATTCAATAATAATTCAAAATAAAAGGGTATTCAAAGAGATTATTGACTCTGGTTTAATCCACGATAAGTGGGATCTTGCTCTATTTTTTTTATCCCTATTTAAGATTCTTTGTCCTGTCAAGGATGGACGTTAACTGTTGTTCAATTCGTGTCACAAAACTTGTCTTCATGATTCTTCCTCTACGTAGGCCACTTTAGTAGCAAATAAACAATATAACTATTTTGTAGTGAAGAAATGAGTGGACAAAAATTTATAACATCAAGAATAAAGAAGTCCCAGTGACCACTAATCAGTATATTGTAAGACTTGGTTTTCTTAATTGCAGTAAAATGTCGAGTAAACAACAAATAAATCACCATATTGTGTTGAAAATGCTTCTAAAATTGAACCCTCTTTTGCACCATTGGATCGAGATAATGGACTTGCATATGTTTTCATTAACCCCACCCCACCCCACAATTAAATCATAGACAACAAGATACATTTAGAGGGCAAAAATTTGAAGGATGTTCAGAACAATGTCAGCAAATCACACGAGATGCATATTATGTTCTTAACGAATTTACATGACTGGTGCTGAAATATAATAAAACTAAATAATCATCCTAACATTATTGCAGTACCATGGTGAAAGGTGGAGAAACTCTATCAGAACGAAAAAGGAAACGGAAATGGGAAGGAGAACAACACCCACGAACAACACCAACGGCGGAGAAAAATCCACGACTCTTCCACGATAACAAAACGACAGCAAGCTGGAGCAAACCCACGACGACGGGAACGACGGCAAGCTGGAGAGAAAAACCACGGCGACGATAACAAAGGCAAGCCGGAGAGAAAGCACACGATGACGAGAACAATGGCAAACTAGAGAGAAAACCCACGATGATAATGTTGGGTTTTATGCCCTAAAACTCGTAGATAGTGAATGTAACCGTTGACCGGATATTAATGAAATAATATTAATATATTTTTCCATTAATTGTTATTAGTTATTTTATATATGTCTTTGCCTAATAATAACCCTAATCCAATAAACTAGACATCCAAGGCTGTAATATGAGTCTTGAACTATATGTAGTGACATATGGATCATTGTTCAAGAAAAAGCCTAAAGGGTCTATAGTATAGGGATAAGACTAGGTGTCTTATCGTGGTGACACTATGGATACGGCCCACTTTGTATTTGATACAAACGTTGCGATCCAACGCGTTCGTGTAGGAGACATGCGAGTGGGGGTATCCTATGCAATGAGTTTGCATAAGACCGGACCGCGAAATAGTAACCACTGGTTATAACACCGTTAACTAGTTGGTTTCCTATTTCACTAGGACGACCTAGACAACTTAGTCTTAATCCTAAGTTGATTATGGACTCCTGCTCATGAGAGATTGTCCTTTGATTTGTATGGGCGAGAGTGACCAATACGCCGACTCAATAAGCCTACCACTTTGGGGACAATACCGAATGGGGAGCTGGGAACATAATCGTACAAGATGGAATTCACTCCTTCCCGACTTTAGGGAAGCAGATGAGTGTTCCCTTAAGTGGTTACTCCGAGTCTTGAACAAAGGGCCCTACCCTCTCAATGGCACGAGAGGGTTTTCTGTTTGATGGTTGGACCACAAACAGGTTGTTCATTAGAGGAGAATTGGTACTTAAGGAAATAGAGGTAACCCAGGGGTACAACGGTAATTTGACCCAGCTGGTGTTACGGACACTCGTGAAGGACTAACTAGTCGATATTGGTCTAGATCCGTGGACACAGAAAATATGTCTGCAGTGAGAAGAGTGCAACTGTGAGTCTATAGTGGAATGTACACACAGTTAACGAATATTGATTAATGTGGTTAATGAGTTTGACCAATTAATCTCACATCGTTGGAGCTTCTGATCTGCAGGTCCATTAGGTCCCACTGGTAGCTCGTAAAGTAATTTGAGGCAACTAAGTAATAAAAGTAAATTGAAAATGTTCAATTTATTAAGAGAAACAAATATAATATATATTGATATATTATTATGAGAGAAATTAATATTTGAAAAGTTCAAATATAAATTTATGGAAGTTTGAAAGAGTTCAAAATAATGAATTAATTAATTTAAGGCCTAAAATGTGTTTGGGCAAAATTAATTAATTCTAGGCCGAGAATTAAATATGTGATATTTAATTGGTGGTTAATTAATTAAAGAATTCATTAACCGAGAATTAATCAATTATGGAAATAATTAATCATTTAAGGAAATGATCTAATCACTTATGGAAGTAATTAGTCATTTGTGGAAAAGATTAATCAATTATGGAATTGATTAATCATGATTGATTAATTAAGGAATAAAGATTGAATCAATTATGGAAAAGATTGATTTAATTGAATATTTTATTCATGGCCTCTCTTCTATAAATAGAACACTAGACCTAATTGGTCATGACACTTTGAGACTTGACACTCTTGAAAGACAAGACCTAGAATTCTCTCTAGCCTCCCTCTTAGAGAAAGACTCCCACAAGTCTTTTTCCTCCTAGACTTAGAGACATACCGGTGTAACCTCTGTGGTGATTGTGTCAATCAAAGAAGAAATTTCCAGCGAAGAAAAACAAAGGCGGCTGCTGCATTTTCGTTCGTGGAGTGTCGTTGGCGAAGAACGGTCAAGTCTTCAACGAAGGTTTGTAACGGTTCTTCCTCTTTTCTTTAGAAAAGTTTTAAAAATAAATTTAGATTTATTTTAGCATGTTTAAACCAATTTTACAGCGGCTTTAAAGGTTGTTTAAAGTTTTGTTTGAGTTATCGTAACGGTATTTTAATGTTAATTAATATACGGCGTAAGGTCCAATCGATGCGCTTCCGCTGCGTGGGGACTTTTATTCCCTTCAGATAAGAACGACATCAACACAAAACATACCCACAATGATGAAAGATGGTGATGAGAGTGAGGGAATATTTCGGAGAAGAGAAGAGTTCGAGGGAGAAGCGGGCGGAGTAAACTAAGAAAAGGGAAAAAAAGAAGAACTTCGGGGAGAGAAAAAACCCTAGAAAAAGAGTAAAGTTACCGGCACTTTTAATGGCGGGCAAGGGCTTTTCTGAATTTTGGGCTTTTAATGTCAGGCAATGCCCACCATTAAAAGTGGCTTTTTAAAGTCTGAAATTTTAGAAAAATGTGCGTCTGACATTAAAAGTCGCGCACATTTTTCGTCTGTCATTAAAGGCTCCGCGCCCTTTTATTTGTCTATCAATAAAGGTCGTTTTTGTAGTAGTGGACAGACTCACCCTTCCGTTGTTTTGTATTTGTGAGCTCCATCATGTTGACAGTTCGCCTTGTGCTTGATCGATCCTCAGAGAGTTGATTAATTTGATACAGAAATATCGCTGATATGCATTAATCCAAGTATAAATTAAGCATAATCAAGTAATACCTAGAGTATTCTAGGGTTGAATCCACAGGGAAGGGAAGCTAAGGGTCCGTTTGGTTGGTGATCTGAAAACAGGAATTTGAAAACAAGGGATTCAATGAAAACAGAGTTGTATTTCATGTTTTCAGATATGTGTTTGGTAGCAAATCCAGAAATTGGAACTGAATTTAAATAATGGTTCAAAATGTGTTTGATAATATATTTATAAACAATAAATTATTTGTAGTTGTCAACTACATAATAAGTTGAATATAGAATATTATTAATTAATTTATAAAAATTTTATGTTTTATAAATTTATTATTATTATTATTTTACAATATCATACAATTTATAATACATTATATTATACAAATTTTAATTTCTCAAAAATAAATTGAGTTTATAACATTAAATACTATATTTATTAAAGTTTTTATCTTTTTTAAATTAATTCTGCAATTAAAATTTTGAAATTCAAAATCTGGATACAACGAAAACATAAAAAAAAGTTGTTTTCAGAATTTCCACTATTTGGATCACAGAATCCGGAAACAGTTTTTAGAAACTCGTCTGCCAAACGCATATTCATTGAATTCAGTGAATCTGAAAACATAAAACAGAATCCGAATTTCCTACCAAACAGGCCCTAAGGGATTTTAATAAACTAATCCAATGAGCATTCAGACGCATGGTACTTCATACTTTAATTAAACACAGATGGCTAGATAGGGTAAAAGTGTACTGTAAAATAAGTTATGCGGCGGAGATAAGAGAAAAATCAGATAATAAGGGCTATCAAGGCTTTTGCTGAGGCAACCACATGCGTCAATAAGTTATTTTGCAGCTCATATTCTGTTTGAATGTCATTAATGCTTAAGTGAGAAATAAACATGTGATTCCCTTCCGGTATTACTCATGCGTTTGGCGTAGAACTAACAACATTCTGTTCAATTAGCTCATGTGTTGGTATTGTTCTCTAATAACTTACAAGTGATTGCATTATTCCTAAAGCAGTCTAAGCATATTAATGAAATATCTTATTGCGGCAGTATTAATTTTAACATGACCAAGACTACATACAATGCTCTATCTTGCTCTACTTAGATATTTCCACATGCATTACCTATCAGGGACTTATCATGCTGCTACCGAATCCGGCTGGCCAGGCGGGAGTTAGTAATGAAAATATTATCACATCTAAGCAAAAACATTAATTTTTCATTCATTCAAAATGTAACGCATACAGAATAATCCTATCACTGCATGGGTAACTATTAAAGGGTTAAAATCCCTTACGCAGCGGAAACGATCAGAGATCCAAACCCAATTAAATTTATGATTCGAATACTGATACAACGGCAAAAAAAATACAGCAACATATATTATGGAAAAACTACTGTATAAAGGCTACAAGCATGCTAATAATTAAAAGAAAAACCTAGATCTAATCTAGAGATTGATCCTATAGATCAAAGGGTCAAAGGAACACTTACTGTCGTTGTAGATCTTGACCGAAAATGCCTTTTCGCTAGGGATTTGCACATAATTACAGCAGCCACTTGTTGGAAAAATTTCCAAGAAATCCTTGTGAACACCACCACACGAATTCCACCAATATTCTCCCAAGGATGTTGTTGAGAGGCTTGTGGGAACCAACACTCAAAGGAGATTTTTCTTCTCTATGAGAGCACACCAAAAACGAGAGAGAGTAGAGGAAAAATCGAAAACCTCTAAGATAACCACTCAACTGAATAAAAATCTCTCTTCTATATGTTAGGAGATAATTGAGGATGACCTAATCGTGTGTTACCACACGATTAGGAAACAACTGACTAAGTCAGTTGTTGGATTTTAAAATTACATTAAAATTTAAATAATTTAATTTAATTAATCAATATTAATTAAATTAATAATATTTAATTAAATAAATAATCCTCATTTATCCTATATCTTTAATGTGCTTTAATTAAAAATAAAATTTAATTAAAACATACAATTAATTAATTCTTTAATTAATTAATTAATTGAATATCACATATTCAATTATATTTCTCTCGTATAAACTATAGTTTTAATGTGCATCTAATGCGCATTAATTTTAACATATAGTTTCAATATGAATCTAATTCATATTATGAGTTTAATATTCAATTCCTTTTTCGTAAATTTACCTCAACGTCCTAAATGAGCTATCGGTGGGACCTTATGGACCTACAGTTCAGAAGCTCCAACTATAAGAGATTAATTAACTAAACTCATCAATCAATTAACCAATGTTCGTTAATTGTGGTTCACTCCATTAAAGAACCACAACTGCACTCTTCTGACTGCATATATATTTCTGTGTCCACGGATATTGACCAATAACAGCAAGTTAGTCTTTCACGTGCGTTCGTAACCTCAGCTAGGTCAAATTACCATTTTACCCCTGGGTTACCTCTACATCCTAAGGTCCCAGTGCTCCTCTAATGAACAACCTGTTTGAGGTCCAACCTACAAACAGAAGTCCCTCTCGTGCCATAGAGAGGGCAGGACCCTTTGTTCAATTCCGGAGACACCACTTAAGGGAACACAACTCTACTTACCCTAATATCGGGAATGAGTGAATTCCATCTTGTGTGATTATGTTCCCAACTCCCCACTCAGTCTTGTCACCAAAATGATAAGCTTATTGAGTCGGCGTGTAGGCCACTTTCACCCATACAAATGAAAGGACAATCCCTCATGAACAGGAGTCCATAATCCACTCAGGATTGAGACTAAGTTGCCTAGGTCATCCTAGTGAAATAGAAACATATCTAGTCAACGGTATTACAACTAGTTGTTAACTATTTCGCGGTCCAGTCTTATGCAAACTCATTGCACAGGTGTTGCACGATTTTCCGCAAGTGCACGGGTCGTCACAAGTAATATAAAACGGTAGGTAATACCGAGTATCGAATCCTCAGGGAAATTGAATTAATTCCATTAAGTACCAAGAATCATCATGTTTTAATTTTATTTAGAAGATCAACTCGAATGATGAAGCAAAAATTTAGAGAAATAGATAAAAATAAACATGCAATAACAAAACGGAAGTATCCAATTAAGGGAACTTGACCTAGGGTGTTATCTAGCTTTCTTGGATTTTTAGCTCAATTTCATGGATGCATGTAACTAATAATCATCAATTCCATAAATCTAGAAGTAATTTTAAGCGGATTTCTCTTTCAAGTTCCTCCACATCTCATACTAACATAACTAATTCTTGTGTTCATCTCCTTAGTTAATCATAGTATGGCATTAAGCAACTCCATAATCAATTTCTAACAATTCTCTTTCACTCTCGTGCTCCAAGCAATCGTTAGCCATGCAATTTAGATCTAATCTAATTTCTCTCTGTCGAGTATCAATTTAGACCAACAAATCAATTAATCCGTGATCAAGAGATTAAAAGCATTAAGCAAGAATTGCATAGATGAAATATGAAGAATTTCATTACATAATCCAAGCAATTGTGCTACAATATCCAATTAACTAGAATAACGACCCTAGGTCTCAAGATCTACTCACAAATGGAAATAATTTTGCCAAAATGATCTTGATCCATAGGCCTAACTCAAATTAAACTAAGAAATTACAAAGAAGTAAGGAAGAAATAACCGATAAGTTGATACCAAGCTCCCGTTACAAGCATCTCGAATCCCGAGCCTTGGAATCTCGCTCAATTCCTCCTTTTTCCTCACAATTCTTCTCACTTTTTCTTTCTATTGAGCTAGGGGAGAGCTCCCCAAAAATGGGATGATTTGAACCAAAGGGGAGGGGCCTTTTTATAGTGAAAGGGGCTGGAAATTTCTTGCTGAACAAGTCGACAGCGTCGAGACGCTACGTCACAGCGTCGAAACGTCATGATGTCTTGGGGCAGAAGTCGTCGCAGCGTCGCGACGCTGTCGCGATTTTGGCACGCTCTATGCTGACCACCTAGCGTTGAGACGCTACGTCTTCTAGAAGCTTTATTTGCGGATTTTTGCCTCCTTTCTTTAATCTTTTGGGCTTTTGGGGCCTCCCACTTTAATTATCTTCTCTTCTTGGACCTTAGGGCTTGGATCTTCAATGATTATTCTTTAAATTGCCCAAAAAGTCTCCAAATTTACCCAAATTCTCTTAAAATCTCAGTTTTGCTGCCCGAACTCGGTTTTCTGTAAAATCAACATAAAAATACATTAAAGCTCACAATTCATGCACAAAACTAGCTAAAATTAATAGGAAAATTATGACATTTTTGCATGTCATCAATAGGATACCCTCACTCGCATGTCCTCTACACGAACGAGTTGGATCATTGCATTTGTATCATAATACAAAACGGGTCGTATCCATAGTGTCACCAGGATAAGGTACCTAACCTTATCCCTATACTATAGACCCTTTAGGCTGTAACTTGAACAACGATCCTCGTATGTCCCCACATACTAGTTCAAGTCTCATACTAACAGCCTAGGATGTTCAGTTTATTGGATTAGGGTTATTTAGGCAAGATACAATACAAACAATAATGAATAATACATGAAATATTATTTTATTAATGTTCATTCAAATGTTTACATTTACTATCCACGAGTTTTATGGCATAAAACCCAACACCTATGCTAAGCCTTGATAAAAATGAATTAGCTCATGCTAAGAAAGAAAGACATAACGCAATACATCTAGTCGCAATGAATTTACTGCACCGAAGTAATCTTCCTCCTTCTCTGGTTTCCTTTTTTTTCGTTCATCCCCCTCTCCTCTCTCTTCTTCTGGCAGCTGGCCGCTTTTTAAAGGCTGATGATGCTAACTTCTCCAAGAAATTGGCTTGTGTGCCCCAACCTTCTTTTGCCAGCTTGCACATCGATCACATGTTAGGGCAGCCATCTCTCCAGCTATCATCGTACGAATTATGCTCTGGGATTTGCGCCTGCGCTGAAGGAAACTTGGGCAAGGAAACAACTACAAATTTATGCGTTAGTGGGAAAAAGTACATAATTTCCTACCGCATCTAAAAATACTTCTTTATAAGATTAGCTGCCACCATTCCCTTTCTATAATGCGCTAGACCAACGCAACTTGGATCTTTTCAGCCTTAGTTTAAATTTAAAGGAGAAATAACTTGCTTTTTGCAAGTTATCAGGCTATAAAAGCGATTTAGGAACTCCCTTTTAAGTTGTTCCCAACTATCGATCGTCTCTGGCTCTAAGTCGGTATACCAATCAAAAGCATTGCCCTTTAGGGTTCGAACAAATTGTCTAACTAGGAGATCTCCACGAGTCCTAGCGTTTTCACATGTCTCAACAAAGTGAACAACATGCTGCATAAGATTCCCCTTTCCATCAAATTGTTGAAATTTTGGAGGTTGATATCCGGTAGGCATCCTCAAGTTGTCAATTCTCTTAGTGTATGGTTTGGAGTACATAAGGGAATTTTGAGTAGGTCCACCATATTGAGCTCTAATGGAGCTCATAATCATATCTTGGAGTTGTTGAATGGACAGCGACGCAAACGAAGTGGAATGCTGAGGCTGGTTTTCTTGCATAACAGTCTTCCCTTTGTCATTATTCTTTGCAGCGGGTGTTTGGCTTGACTCAACGACATCACGACTTCCTATGTGATTCTTCAGAGATGCAATTTCATAATCTTTCTCTTCAACCGCCTTCATCAGCATGCTGACCTTTCTTTCCAGTTCGGCCATTCTTTCTTCGCCTGTACCTATGTTGGCCATCATTACAGACATCAAAACAGGATCTAATGTCTCCTTTGCCTGCTTAGAAGATGAAGTAGAATAGTCAAATAAAGGATTTTCCTGCATAACCATCCCACCTTGGTTTGCCTCTACCATTTGAGTCCATATCATATTTTGCAATGACATAGGCTTGTTCTTCTTTTGATTTCTGAATTTCCTTGGAGCGTCCACAAGTAACTAGTCCCACGTACGAGTCACTTGAAGTCTTGGAAGCAGCTTTCTTGGATGCCATCGTTTCTTTAGAATTTTTTCGTAGATCTTGAATGAGAGAAAAAGATGAAAAGTAGAGAGATCCCAACGGACATGACAAACTGTTGACACGAGATTTTGAGAGAGAAATTTGATTCGTGAAACAACTTCTTGTATGTATTGATTTCTGTATAAGTGTAGTACAATCTCTAGTTACAATCATTTGATGTTTTCTCTCACAAACTCAAGTTAGCTTGATATACAGAGTCTTCAGGGAGCTTTAGTCTTCAGAGTCCTAAAGGTTTGTTCTTCAGAAGGATTTGAATTCTTCTGGGTGGATTGAGGTAGACTTCAGTCTTTAGGTTTGCAAGAGGTTCTGAGCTTCAGTCTTCGATTTTGCAGGAGGATTTGTAGATTATCTAAGCTTCGATCTTCGGTTATGCAGCGAGATTTGAAGAGGATCTGAGCTTCGATCTTCGATTCTGCAGTAGGATTTGAAGAGGATCTGAGCTTCGATCTTCGATTCTGCAGTAGGATTTGAAGAGGATCTGAGCTTCGATCTTCGATTCTGCAACGAGATTTGAAGATGTTCTGAGCTTCGATCTTCGATTTTGCAGGAGGAGCTTCAATCTTTAGAGTCTTCTGAGAGCTTTCTCTTCTTCCTTTCTTTCTGTCGCCCCCAAAATGAGAGGTCATGCCTCCTATTTATAGAGTTTCCCAAAGGCCTTCGTGGGCTTGGACTTGAGCTTGGTTGCATTTCGGCCCATCCATGGACTTGGGCCTGAAATTCATTTGGGCTCATTTATGGGCTTGGGCTTGAAAAATTGGGCTTCTGACCTAATTACCTTAATGAATTTGGGTTTAAATTGAACCCAATTCGATCTAATTTCATGAAATTAACATATTTTAATTTCACGAACTTAGATAATTACTTGAAGAAAAATTTCTATGCAAAAAAAAAAACAATAAGATATTTTTTAATTAAAAAAAAAAAAACAAATGCGACATTAGCTTTTTGTTAACAATGAGTGGAAAATTGGATGGAAAGACCAAAATGAAACCAAATCCATAACTAGGGGTAAAATTGTTGAATTAAAAAACTTAAGAACCTAAATGCAACCCAACTCAAATCTTAGGGACCAAAAATGTAGTTTTTCCTAATTTTTATTATTGTTCGAAGGTTTTAGTGTATATTATCAGTTTATTATTGTATAAGAATACATGGATGATTAAAATTAAAATACATCATATAAGTGAAATAAAAGTTGTAAATTGAAATTGGTTAAAAAAAAAGTGACATAATTAACGACCTATTTGACACTTCTTAAAGTTCAAGGACTAAAAAAGAGAGATCAAGTACTAAATTGACACAACTCTGAAAGTTTAGGACCAAACTTGCAATTTAACCTTTATAATATAAAGTAGATCAAGGGCTGGGTTCCAGATCTGCCCTTCCAGTCGCGATTTCGTTGGGTTTTCTTGTTGGATCTTGACTGGAACGAGGATGTACAGCGGCGGCGAGGCGTGCAACGATGGCGCCGAGGACGAAGCTGGAAGAAAACCGAGGGGGTAGAGAGAGAAAGATTGAGGGCTGGGTTTTCTCGTTTGGATCTTGACTAGAATGAGGATGTGCAGCGGCGACAAAGCGTGCAACGGCGGTGCGAGGACGGAGTTGGAAGATAACCGAGGGGGTAGAGAGAGAAAGATCGAGGGCTGGGTTTCCTCATTTTTTTCTTTAATCACGCAGCGGACTGGAATGGAGAAAACACGAGCGAAAGGAGAAGGAAAAAAAATCCTCGCCGGCAGCGACGGCAGAAGACGGTGGCCGGTGGGCAACATTGGTGGTAGGAGCAACTGCTGGAAAGTATGAAGAAGAATAAGCTCGAAGAAGACGACTTAAGGGAGAATAAGAAGGAAATGATAAAAATAATAATATTATAATTGTTTTATTTTTAAAATTTTTAAAAACAATATTTTATTAATAAAAATTAATGTCACGTCAACCAAACCTCAGGACTAAATTGTTGAGTTTGAAAACTCAGAGACCAAAATGAAAGCTAACTCAAACTTCAGGGACCAAAAATTTTGTATTTTTCCCAAAAAAAATAAAAGAAAATAAATAAATGAAAAAAACATAGTTAAAAAAAAATTAATAAATAAGCAAATAAATCAATAAAAAAAAATTAAATGGTGGGGCCCACCCCCTTAATTTCTTTCTTCCTCACCTTTCCTTTCTCCTTCTTCCTCACGACTCATTTCCAACCTTCTCCCCTTTTTTTCTTTTTTTTTTTGCTTGGCTATGGCTACCAACGAGCTCGCAATGGCGGCAGATTGACACTTGGAGCAACTAAGTGCTGGAGGGTTGTAGCTGGTGTTCAAGATGGCGGCGGCGTGGGCTTCGAATGGCGACAGTGTGATGAGCGGCAGCGGAGGAGTTTGGGTCTCTAAAAATATTTCTTAAATCTCAACTTTTCTCTCTCAAACCCACTCCGTCTCTACAACTTCTTCACTTTCTCTCTCAAAACTTCTTCTCAAAACTTCTTCTCATATTTTTTCGCTCTTTCAAGCTCTTATTTCCTTGTGTCTTTTTCCTTCTCAAACTTCTTGCCCCCGGGCTCTTCACTTGTTGTCCTCCTACTTATATTAAGAGACCTTACTAATTTGGGGAGGGATTGTGGGTGAGAAAATTGTGGAAAAGGCCATGAAAGTGGCTTTGAAATAGGTAAAAACTAAGGGTGTAAAATTTTCGGGTCGGGTCGGTTATACGTACAAATCGACCCAACCCCGACCCGAGGTTGGTTGTACGAATAAACTGACCCGACCCGAATCGGGTCGGGTCACTTTTTTTTTGAGCTCGACGAAACCATATTAATGAAAAACAATTTTTTACATATTGTTTATGAAGAAAATGAGAAGGGCTAAAATAATATTTAGCATAAAAGTCACGACTGAGATTATCAAATAGGTCCTCCAACTAACTTCAAATTACTTAACCTTTCTTTCTTTCTCTTTTTGTGAGAAATTTGAAAGAAAGTCCAGCCATCCCAAGATTGAAAAGTGTTAAAATGAGAAAAATGATGATAATGAAAATGGATGGGACAACAATGACATGAGAAAAAATGATTGATCATTGAGAGATCCTAGGGAGAGGAAGCCCTTTGATCTGCATGAGAAAATGATGATAATGAAAATGGATGGGACAACAATGACATGAGACAATCTAATAAGGAAATAAGTGATGAACCAGCTCAATCAATTACTATGGTGAAAAGTTGCATCCTTTCAAGCTTAACAAAGGCATCCTTTCAACCAAGAGGCACAATGAATCTAAGAATCTAGATTCATCCATCATATTTAATGCATTATGTACCTATTTAATTCATGTATCTATATTTATGATGGTTCATGTATGTATTTGAAAGGTTGAAGTTGAATCTAAACTACATAGACGAAGGGTTGTATCCTTTCATGGTGTCTTTTCAATTTGTATAAATAAGGATGTAATTTGTCATTTGAACAACAAGTTGAAGTTGAATTTGAATGAAATTTCAAATTGAGTTTAGTCTCTCTCAAGCTTTTATGCTTTCTTTGTATTCTTGTGTTTAGAATGCATGCCTAGGACTTTCAATCTAGTCTGATCAATTGGATTGTGAAGAGTTCGAAATCTTGAAGTTAGGAACGAGTTCTCATTTGTTCTTGATCTTTGATCATCATTCCAAGCCAAATATGTTTAACTTTCTTGGGGTTGTCTATCATTTCGTTAATGGGGTTATTCTTATTATTGTTGTGGGGGTTCACCTGAAATAAGGGGAGTTCTCAAACGTAATTGACATAGTTCCTTTATCATTTGGTATCAGAGAATCTTTGATTCCTTTTATCATTTGGTATCAGAGCTTCTTTGATTCCTTTATCACAATCCCTTCACTAACCCGTACAAAAATCCGCTCGCAAACAAGTCACTTGCACCCGTGGCATCAGTCGCCTTTTATTCCCCCATTGCTGGAACTCGGACAATCTGATACATTTGAGGTAAGTTATGCAACTTTGTAACTAATAATCCATATGGAAATGATGTATCATAATTCAAAAACACTCAGTTTCACCCTCGTTGATGTCTCGACTTTGAATGTCATTTTGGGCCAAACTACAAATAAACAAAAATAGAAGGATTTCCTCGATGCAGGCATCAAGAAACTTTCCTGTCCAATTGTGCAAGAAAGAGTGCAAACATTATGCAGATAAAATCCGATTCGATAATCCATGAGAAAGCTTGAAAAGGATTATAGTTAAAGTAATGTAGTCCTCTCCACATACAATCATCATGAGACAATTATGTTTATGAGAAAGATATTAGAAGAAATTCTCATGTATACAAAATCAAATCCTCACAAGGTACCAGTAAAGAGAAAGGCAAATCGCTAACCTCTTTTCCATGCTTCGCAATACAACCATTGGCGCCTAATGTCACGGCAGCCCATTGACAGTGCTTTGCAAGAAATTCTAGTGCAACTTCAGATTAGATATAGTAACAGAAATTAACACCATCCACTAGACAATATTTTGCAACAGATTTGAGATATCCTAGAGCTGAAGTAATGCAAATATCAAAATTTACAACCAGTAAAGTTTGGAGATGATAAGATTTAAAGCGACTACAATCACCTTATCAAGTCTTTTGCTTCGTCTTCGTTGGCAAAGCAAAGGTCTGGGGTAGCTGGAGAAGAGGTAATCTAAAATCTCGAACCATCTATCAAAACGTCAAGATGTGAACTACTTTTTAACACTTCTTTTAAAACAATATAACAACTTCATCATCAAAACCTCCATAAACCACAAACAAAATTAAGCAAAACTAGGGATATTCAAACAGAAACTAAACCCAAGTCAAAATTAAGCAACCCAGAACAACAAACACTAAAAGAAGACTAGATTGCAAAACTAGAGAACAACGACTTAAAATTACCCGACGACGACAACGACTTAAACTCAGCAATAAGCACAAGTAGGGAAAGGGAGAGTGAATGCCTAAACGACACAGGCAGGGAGCACGAATAGAGAACGAGATGTTTTGAACAGCACCGGCGGCAAGCACGAGCAAGGAGATGAGAGATTGAACAGCACCGGTGGCGGCGTATATCGGACAAAGTCGAACAAAAACGAAGACGGAGAGGCGACAAGCGAGGAAGACGAAGTCGAAGAGGCGAGGTGAGGACTGCATGCGCGTATATCGGTATAAAACGAAAGCCTAAAGTCTTAACAAAAATAGAAAAACACCGGTATATCGGTTCGGGCAAAGATGAGGCGAGGACCGAACCAAACCTTATCGGTTCGGTTCGGTTCGATCATAATTAAAGTGAAAAACTGAACCGAACCGATTCGGTTCGGCTCCTTTCACCCCTAGGGAAAAATAAGGGTGGGGAAAGAGGAAATGGGAAAGAATGAAGGTGGGGAGGAAGAAAGAAGAAAGGAGAAAGGAAAGGAAAATAATAATAATAATAAAACATAAATCAATAAATAAATAAAACAATAATAATATTAAAGCAAGTTAAAAAACATAAGTAAATAAATAACTTGAAATTAAACTTTTTTTTAAAAAAAAATGAATTGAAATAAAATAAATAAATATAAAATTAACAAATAATAATAAAATAAAATAAAAATTAATAAAACTATACAAAAGCATAAAAAAATGAAATTACTTTACAATAAAGTACATTCATCGGGCCTGGCTAAGAATCAAATTCGGTACTTAATTTCTTCAAATTCAATTTGGAGAAATTATAAATTTATTAAAAATCGAGTCAGACAAAATACGGTGTCTACATCTTAAATAATAATATGGTTAAAAAACCATTTTGGTCATTGTAATTTTGACCTTATTTTATTTTAGTTTCTGTATTTTAAAATATTCAAAGTTAGTCTTCGTACCTTCAATAAATGTTAAAAGGAAAAAATACACTTTTTATCCCTGAGATTTGGGATAAGTAGCATTTTGTTCCTAAATTTTTAAACTTAATACTTTTACCCCTGAAGTTTGGATTTCATTATACCCTTGGTCCCTCCGTCAATTTTTCCGTTAAACACAAACAGATTACTGATGTGACATTACTTATAATATATTTTTGGGAAAAAATCAATTTTGACCCTTGAACTTAGCAGGTTGTATCAATTTTAACCCTAAACTTTCAATTTCATCAATTTGAACCCTAAACTTAACAAATTGTATCAATTTGAACCCCAAACTTGCATAAATGTTGCAATGTAGTCCTTTAGTCAACTTTTTATTTGAATTGCTATTAAAACATGTAATTGACAATTTTTTTTATTCGCATTGCACCTGAGTTAGTGCTTTGTAAAAAAATTATTGGAAAAACTCTTTATCAAAAGAAATCAAATATTTCATACCATTCTTCTCATTATTATCCAAAAAAACCCACTAAGTTATTGGCAACAAGAAAAATCCAGCAAATATGATAAATAAAAAACTCGAAATTTCTTTATTTTCGTTTCCTACATTTGTACAGTATTCTAATTAGCAAGAAAAAAAACAGTAAAAGAATAAAAATAATCACACAAAGATCTTAGCAACGAGAAAAAACTAGCAAATATTTAAAAGATAAAAAACCTCCAAAGTTTATTTACTTTCATTATCTTAGATGTCAGCAAAAAAGCTCTCAAAAGTTCTCAACAACAAGAAAAAGTCATCTAAAATCACGTTTCGCCAGTATTTTATTTACAAGAAACTAATTCAGGTGTAATGTGAATTAAGAAAAAAAGAAAGAAATAATCAATTACATACGGTGGTTCCAACGAAAAATTGACCAAAGGTATACATTGTAACACTGATGCAAGTTTGGGGTTAAAATCGATACGATCTGATAAGTTTGAGGTTCAATTTGATGAAATTAAAAGTTTAGGATTAAAATTGATACAACTTGATAAGTTTAGGGTTCAGTTTGATGAAATTGAAAGTTCAAAGTTAAAATTGATACAACCCCCAAAGTTCAGGGGTTAAAAATGATTTTTTTCCCTATATTTTTTAATTTTTTAAAATAAAGTAACATATTAATTATTTTTTTTATCATTTTTTTTCTTTTTTTTTTTTTTTCTTGTTCCATCTTATTCTTCCTCAATCTTCTTATTCTCCACCTTCCTCTCAAACCCCTAATCTCAGCCCACCACCTTCCTTTTTTTTTTTTTTTTTTTTTTTTTGTTTACTAGAAGCGGAATAGATGAGGGAGCTCCTCCTCTCTTCCCTGTTAAGGGTTTACAGTTTGTCCCCCTCTGTTCATTCTTATAGAATAAAATGATGGACAAAGGTGTAGACCTTATTTGTTTGAAATTTTATACTTAGCAAATAAATGGACAACCAATGGTAAACTTTAAGCAAATTTTTTTTTCCGGGACGAACAAGGAAAAACACTAAATGGAATACTTTTGGAACGACCAGGGGTAAATACTAAACCCTAAGTTTTAAGACGGCCAGGGGTAAACACCAAACCGTAAATTTTGTAGACGGTCAGGGATAAACAAACGCCACCATAGAAAATAAACATTCGAGGCTAGGGATAGACAAGCGTCCGATAATGTAGTAAAAATAATTGGAAGCTAGGGATAGACAAGCACATCCGTAATAAAGGTATCAAGGGTCAAAGACAGACAAACACCCGATAACATAGTAAAAGAGCTAGAGGCCAGGGATAAACTGTTGGGTTTTATGACCTAAAACTCGTAGATAGTGAATGTAACCGTTGACCGGATATTAATGAAATAATATTGATATATTTTTCCATTAATTGTTATTAGTTATTTTATATTTGTCTTTGCCTAATAATAACCCTAATCCAATAAACTAGACATCCAAGGTTGTAATATGAGTCTTGAACTATATGTAGCGACATATGGGATCATTGTTCAAGAAACAGTCTAAAGGGTCTATAGTATAGGGATAAGACTGGGTGTCTTATCCTAGTGACACTATGGATACGGCCCACTTTGTATTTGATACAAACGCTGCGATCCAACGCGTTCGTGTAGGGGACATGCGAGTGGGGGTATCCTATGCAATGAGTTTGCATAAGACCGGACCGCGAAATAGTAACCACTGGTTATAACACCGTTAACTAGTTAGTTTTCTATTTCACTAGGACGACCTAGACAACTTAGTCTTAATCCTGAGTTGATTATGGACCCCTGCTCATGAGAGATTGTCCTTTGATTTGTATGGGTGAGAGTGGCCAATACGCCGACTCAATAAGTCTACCACTTTGGGGACAAGACCGAATGGGGAGCTGAGAACATAATCGTACTAGATGGAATTCACTCTTTCCCGACTTTAGGGAAGCAGATGAGTGTTCCCTTAAGTGGTTATTCCGAGTCTTGAACAAAGGGCCCTACCCTCTCAATGGCACGAGAGGGTTTTCTGTTTGATGGTTGGACCACAAACAGGTTGTTCATTAGGGGAGAATTGGTACTTAAGGAAATAGAGGTAACCCAGGGGTAAAACGGTAATTTGACCCAGCTGGTGTTACGAACACTCGTGAAGGACTAACTAGTCGATATTGGTCTAGATCCGTGGACACAGAAAATATGTCTGCAGTGAGAAGAGCACAACTGTGAGTCTATAGTGGAATGTACACACAGTTAACGAATATTGATTAATGTGGTTAATGAGTTTGACCAATTAATCTTACATCGTTGGAGCTTCTGATCTGCAGGTCCATTAGGTCCCACTGGTAGCTCGTAAAGTAATTTGAGGCAACTAAGTAATAATAGTAAATTGAAAATGTTCAATTTATGGAAATAATTAATTAATTCATTAACCGGGAATTAATCAATTATGGAAATAATTAATCACTTAAGGAAGTGATTAATCATTTATGGAAATGATCTAATCACTTATGGAAGTAATTAGTCATTTGTGGAAAAGATTAATCAATTATGGAATTGATTGATCATGATTGATTAATTAAGGAATAAGATTGAATCAATTTTGGAAAAGATTGATTTAATTGAATATTTTATTCATGGTCTCTCTTCTATAAATAGAACACAAGACCTAATTGGTCATGACACTTGACACTCTTGAAAGATAAGACCTAGAATTCTCTTTAGCCTCCCTCTTAGAGAAAGACTCCCACATGTCTTTTGCCTCCTAGACTCAGAGACATACCGGTGTAACCTCTGTGGTGATTGTGTCAATCAAGGAAGAAATTTCCAGCGAAGAAAAACCAAAGGCGGCTGCTGCATTTTGATCGTTGGAGCATCGTTGGCGAAGAACGGTCAAGTCTACAACGGAGGTTTGTAACGGTTCTTCCTCTTTTCTTTAGAAAAGCATGAAAATAAATTTAGATTTATTTTTAAGCATGTTTAAACCAATTTTACAGCAGCTTTAAAGTTTGTTTAAAGTTTGTTTGAGTTTTCGTAACGGTATTTTAATGTTAATTAATATACGGCGTAAGGTCCAATCGATGCACTTCCGCTGCGTGGGGACTTTTATTCCCTTCAATCGGCATCAGAACCATCGATGTCCCAATTAATTAATTTTAAAAAGTTGTGATATGCTCTAATAGATGGGATTTATGCATAATGTATGTTCGGTTTGCGTTGAACTGTTTGGGTTAATTTTATGGCCATAGATTTTATTTTTATGTGATTTTGATCATGTAAGGCCCAGTGTTTCGGGTATTTTATGTAAAATCGAGTCCTATGTAAGTCCGGGTCTAGAATAGGTTTTGATGAGATGAAAAACGGAGCAATCGCCGCTGAAATCGGGGCCAAAATCGGAGAATCGACGTTGAAATCGCCCAGATTCTGCCTCCAGACGCAACAGCGTCTCGACGCTACCTCAACAGCGTCTCGACGTTGTCTCGATACTGAAGGCGCTCGATAAGGAAAGCGCACAGCGTCGGGACGCTGCCTCAACAGCGTCTCGACGCTGTCTCGATACGCAGGTGCCAGATAAGGAAAGCGCACAGCGTCTCGACGCTATCAACACAGCTTCTCGACGTTGTCACGATGGAGGCGCGACCTAGGGTTTCAAAAGGCGCGGTTCAAGGCTGTGGGCGGTCCGGTTCGGACCGGTTCGGCTGGGTTGGGATCTATTTGGTCCGGTTCAGCCAATTTTTGGCATGGTTCGTGATTTTCGAAGCTAGATCGAGGTGGTTCGGGGCAGTTCGTGCTGTCTAGACCAATTTCGGAGCTGTACAAGGATTTTCTAGGATAGAATTTAGCTAAGTTAATGTAATTTAATGCTTTATTTTATCCTAGGGGCCAAAATTAACCGGTTCAATTGCTATTTATATGCTTTATGGATGTCATATAGAATATTTAATCCCACCTTAGGTTATAAACATGCTCATGCATTTTTTATATATTATAAATTGTTATAATGTATGTTTAAATGCATGGATTTGTTTTCATATTTTTTAATATAAGTGTATATTAATTATATGAAAAATTGGAAAGCATGAAGCATGTCATTACTTAAATTAAATATAAATAGTTATGTTTAATATGATGAATGAAGCATGCTTGATTGATTTTCTTGATGGGCTTATAATTGTTGTAATAAAAGAAAATCAAAATTGCATGAAGCATGAAACATCCATAGTTAATAATATAATTGTTATATTATTCATGCAATTAATGTGGTTTAATTATTTAATTTGAATGAGATTGTTGAATGAATTAAACCCTAGATTCTTGATTATAGGATTAATCATTAAAGTTTGAAATAGTTCTTTAATATTAATGATTAGAAACCGTCAATCTATAATCAAGATTTGCATGCAAACATAAGATCACAGGATAAATTGGATTAATTTTAAATTTTTTAAAATTAATTAGACCTAGATCGATTTCTAATAGGATTAGAATCTTTTCTTACTTAGAATTAAAAATAGTTTTAATTGACTAAGTAGGAAAAACATTGCTATGATTATAAGGGAACTCCACCGGTAATGTTCTGTCTGAGGCTGGGGGTATTTAAGTTGATGGTTTACGGAACACCTCCTACCTGGAAACTGACCTGGAATACCAGAGTTGAATTAATCATAGTTAAATGTTAGCATGCAATGTCACTAGGTTTATTAAAAGTGTTTAATGCACCTAGATCTTTAGAGTAAAGACCCTACATTACTGAGGTTATAAGGGAACTCTCTCGGTAAAGTTCTGTCTAAGGCTGGGGGTATTTAAGTTGACGGTTTACGGAACACCTCCTACCTGGGAACTGACCCGAACATTGAGTTGAATTAACCATAGTAATGTTGACTTGCAATGTTGGGTTTATTACAAGAAGTTTAATTCACCCAAAAGATTGCAGTTGAATCCTTTCCATAATTGTTATAATAGGATCAGACTTAGATAGATTGACTTAGCCGAATACTATCTAAGTTAAACAACCCTATATTAACCTTAGGACATTTTCAGTGGGAGGAAAGTTACAAAACGAGATTTAAATCAAGTTTTGCTCCTATGTCCCTATATTCACAACGTGAGATTCATGTTTGGCTTCGAGTCGCCTTAGGAGCGGCCTCCCTTCGGAAAGTGTTTGCATGAATCAATATCTAGGTGAATGGGAAAAATGTCTAGAGTAAGTGGGAGCGAGACACGTGTCAACGTATCCCTCGGTCTTCGCCCATAGTTCACACAGTGAGAGTCCTATGATCCGCCTGCAGGTTGTCCTGGCGACACCATCCCTTTGGAGGGACTGGTCATAGGATTCGGAACATCGTGAACTCCTGAAAAGTATAGGAGCTCTTAGGCTAATCACCAACAGTTGTCTTTCCCTTCGGTAGCCTGTTGGTGCGTGCCTCTGAGATCTGAAAGTGGGAGGGTTACACTTACGAGGATGAGTTAAAAGTGTTAACAAATCCTTGACCGAATAACGGTGGCTAATGTCTATAGGAATATGAGTTATTCTGGAATTAGAATTAGCTGAGAGGTGTCTCATTTCAAAGGAGGAGTACCTGATCACCCTTCGGTGGCTGATATTCTAAACCTCTGAAACATCGTTGCAAAACTAAATCGATAGTTTTAGGGTTCTGTGATTGTCTGTTTTCCTAAATTGATTGGATTATGTGCAATTGTTTGCTTGTATGATGGGTTAAGGCAAAGATAACTAATACGGTCATTGTTTGTTTAAATTTCAGCAATGTCTTCCTCAATTGTCTCTCTGCTTAAAAATGAGAAATTAACCGACGAAAATTATGCTACGTGGAAGTCGAACTTGAATACGATTCTTGTTGTTGATGATCTGCGGTTCGTCTTAACGGAGGATTGTCCTCCAGCCCCTGCTCGTAATGCATCCCAAGCAGTTAAGGATGCTTATGACCGTTGGACAAAGGCCAATGATAAGACTCGCGTCTATATCCTAGCCAACTTATCTGAAGTTTTGGCTAAAAGGCATGAGGGCATGGTAACAGCAAGGGAGATTATGAACTCTCTCCGGGAGATGTTTGGACAACCGTCCTACCAACTCCACCATGACGCTCTCAAATATGTTTATAGTTGTCGCATGAAAGAGGGCACGTATGTTCGAGAGCATGTCCTGGATATGATGATCCAATTCAACGTGGCAGAAGCAAACGGGGCGGTCATAGATGAGCGTAGTAAGGTTGCATTCATCTTAGAATCTCTTTCGAAGAGTTTTCTGCAGTTTCGAAGCAATGCAATGATGAATAAAATAACACTCAACCTGACTAGCCTCCTGAATGAGCTACAACTCTATCAGTCTCTTCTTAAGAACAAGGGAAGATAGAAGGAGAGGCAAACGTTGTTCACTCTAAAAGAAAGTTCGAGAAGGGTTCATCCTCTGGAACTAAATCTGTAGCCACTTCTTCAAAGAAAACTCAGAAGAAGAAAGGAAACAAGGGGAAAGCTCCCAGTACTGCTGCTAAAAGCAAGGGAAAAGCCAAAGCTATGGCATATAAGGGCAAGTGTTTCCACTGCAATGTAGATGGACATTGGAAGAGAAACTGCCCAAAGTACCTTGCTGAGAAAAAGAAGGAAAAAGAAGGTAAATTTGATTTACTTGTTTTAGAAACATGCCTGGTAGAACATGATGAGTTTACCTGGATACTTGATTCAGGAGCAACTAATCATGTTTGCTCTTCTTTTCAGGAAAATAGTTCCTTTCGGCAGTTGAACGATGGGGAAATGACACTCAGGGTTGGAATTGGAGAAGTCATTTCAGCTAAAGCAGTGGGAGCTGCGAAGTTATTTTTTAGAAATAGATTCTTACTTTTAGAAAGTTTGTTAATCGTTCCCAAGATTAAGAGGAACTTAATTTCTATTTCATGTTTGATTGAACAATCGTATACAATTACTTTTGATATGAATGAAGCGTTCATTTATAAAAATGGTGTACTTATTTGTTCAGCCAAATTGGAAAATAACTTATATGTTTTAAGACCAATCGAAAACAAAGCACTTTTAAATCACGAATTATTTAAAACTGTTGAAACTCAAAGTAAAAGACAAAAGATTTCTCCATCAAGTAACAATACTCATCTTTGGCATCTCAAACTTGGTCATATAAACATCGATAGGATCGGTCGTTTGGTAAAGAATGAACTTCTAAACAAGTTAGAAGATGATTCACTACCACCTTGTGAATCTTGTCTCGAGGGAAAAATGACCAAGAGACCCTTTACTGGAAAAGGTTACAAAGCCAAAGAACCCTTAGAGTTAATACATTCCGATCTATGTGGTCCAATGAATGTAAAAGCTCGAGGAGGGTACGAATATTTCATCTCATTTATAGATGATTATTCAAGATATGGTTACTTGTACCTAATGGGACATAAGTCTGAAGCCCTTGAAAAGTTTAAGGAGTTTAAGGCTGAAGTTGAAAACCTATTAGGTAAATCTATTAAAGTACTTCGATCTGATCGAGGAGGGGAGTATATGGATCAAAGATTCCAGGATTATATGATAGAACATGGAATCCAATCTCAACTCTCAGCCCCTGGTACACCTCAGCAAAATGGTGTGTCAGAAAGGAGAAATAGAACCTTGTTAGACATGGTTCGATCAATGATGAGCTATGCTCAATTGCCTAGCTCGTTTTGGGGGTATGCAGTAGAGACTGCAGTATACATCTTGAACAATGTTCCCTCGAAAAGTGTTTCTGAAACACCTTTCGAATTATAGAAGGGGTGTAAACCTAGTTTGCATCACTTTCGCATCTGGGGTTGTCCAGCACACGTGCTTGTGACAAATCCTAAGAAATTGGAACCTCGTTCAAAACTGTGCCAATTTGTTGGTTACCCTAAAGAAACGAGAGGTGGTTATTTCTACGACCCACAAGAAAATAAGATGATTGTATCGACAAACGCCACTTTCTTAGAGGAAGACCACATGAGAGATCATAAACCACGTAGCAAAATAGTATTAGGAGTTGCTACTGAAGAATCATCAAGAGTTGTTGATGAAGTTGGACCTTCAACAAGGGTTGATGAAGGAACTAGTTCTTCAGATCCATCCCATCCATCTCAAACGTTGGGAATGCCTCGACGCAGTGGGAGGGTTGTATTACAACCCGACCGCTACTTGGGTTTAACTGAAACTCAGGTTGTCATACCTAATGATGGCATTGAGGATCCATTGTCCTATCGACATGCAATGAATGACGAAGATAAGGATGAATGGGTCAAAACCATGAACCTGGAAATGGAGTCAATGTACTCCAATTCTGTATGGGAACTTACAGATCTACCAAATGGGGTAAAACCCATAGGGTGCAAATGGATCTATAAGAGAAAAAAAGATGCAGCTGGAAAGGTACAGACCTTCAAAGCTAGACTAGTGGCAAAGGGTTATACCCAAAAGGAAGGGGTTGACTATGAGGAAACCTTTTCTTCTGTAGCCATGTTAAAGTCCATAAGAATTCTCTTATCCATAGCCACATATTATGACTATGAAATATGGCAAATGGACGTCAAGACTGCCTTTCTGAATGGTAATCTTGAAGAGAATATCTTCATGTCTCAACCCGATGGGTTCATAGCCCAAGGTCAGGAACAAAAGGTTTGTAAGCTCAATCGATCCATTTATGGATTGAAACAAGCATCCAGATCATGGAACATTAGATTTGATACTGCAATCAAATCTTTTGGCTTTGACCAAAACGTTGATGAGCCTTGTGTGTACAAGAAAGTCAACAAAAGGAAAGTAGCTTTTCTAATACTTTATGTAGACGATATCCTACTCATTGGGAATGATGTAGGATACCTCACTAACATTAAAAAATGGCTAGCAGCCCAATTCCAAATGAAAGATCTGGGAGAGACTCAATATGTTCTGGGAATCCAAATCATAAGGGATCGTAAGAACAAAACGTTAGCACTGTCTCAAGCAACGTATATTGACAAAATGTTGTCTCGATATTCGATGCAAAACTCCAAGAAGGGACTGCTACCCTTCAGACATGGGGTACACCTGTCTAAGGAACAATCTCCTAAGACACCTCAAGAAGTTGAGAACATGAGACCCATTCCCTACGCCTCAGCTGTGGGCAACTTAATGTATGTTATGCTCTGCACTAGGCCTGACATATGTTATGCAGTGGGAGTAGTCAGTAGGTATCAGTCTGATCCAGGGTTGGACCACTGGGGAGCGGTTAAGAATATCCTCAAGTATCTTCGGAGAACGAGGGACTACATGCTTGTGTATGGAGCTAAGGATTTGATTCTTACTGGATACACTGACTCTGACTTTCAAGCTGATAAGGATTCAAGGAAATCCACATCAGGGTCAGTATTCACCCTCAATGGAGGAGCAGTAATGTGGAGAAGCATCAAACAAGGATGCATAACAAACTCAACCATGGAGGCTGAGTATGTAGCAGCTTGCGAAGCAGCTAAGGAGGCAGTATGGCTTAAAAAGTTCTTGACTGATTTGGAAGTGGTTCCGAATATGAACGTGCCCATAACACTATACTGTGAAAACAGTGGGGCTATAGCCAACTCAAAAGAACCTCAAAGCCACAAACGAGGTAAACACATCGAGAGGAAGTATCACCTGATATGGGAGATTGTGCAACGAGGAGATGTGATCGTCACTAAGATCGCCTCGGAGCACAACATCGCTGATCCATTTACGAAGGCTCTCACGGCTAAAGTGTTTGAGGGTCATCTAGAGGGTCTAGGTCTACGAGATATGTATGCCATCTAATCTAGGGCAAGTGGGAGAAATGTATAATGGGTATAAGGATGCCCTAGTTCATTGTATTATTTTGATATACATGACATTTCCAGCTTTAGATTATTGCATTTACATCCCACTAACTAGTGTTTTAGTTCAAGTGGGAGTTTGTTGGGTTTTATGCCCTAACACTTGTAGATAGTGACTGTAACCGTTGACCGGATATTAATGAATTATTGATATATTTTTCCATTAATTGTTATTAGTTATTTTATATTTGTCTTTGCCTAATAATAACCCTAATCCAATAAACTAGACATCCAAGGTTGT
Source organism: Luffa acutangula (assembly GCA_036850905.1). Lineage (NCBI taxonomy): Eukaryota > Viridiplantae > Streptophyta > Magnoliopsida > Cucurbitales > Cucurbitaceae > Luffa > Luffa acutangula. The sequence continues at coordinate 23,215,645 of CM072089.1, read as the reverse complement.
AATATGAGTCTTGAACTATATGTAGCGACATATGGGATCATTGTTCAAGAAACAGCCTAAAGGGTCTATAGTATAGGGATAAGACTGGGTGCCTTATCCTAGTGACACTATGGATACGGCCCACTTTGTATTTGATACAAACACTGCGATCCAACGCGTTCGTGTAGGGGACATGCGAGTGGGGGTATCCTATGCAATGAGTTTGCATAAGACCGGACCGCGAAATAGTAACCACTGGTTATAACACCGTTAACTAGTTAGTTTTCTATTTCACTAGGACGACCTAGACAACTTAGTCTTAATCCTGAGTTGATTATGGACTCCTGCTCATGAGAGATTGTCCTTTGATTTGTATGGGTGAGAGTGGCCAATACGCCGACTCAATAAGTCTACCACTTTGGGGACAAGACCGAATGGGGAGCTGAGAACATAATCGTACTAGATGGAATTCACTCTTTCCCGACTTTAGGGAAGCAGATGAGTGTTCCCTTAAGTGGTTAGTCCGAGTCTTGAACAAAGGACCCTACCCTCTCAATGGCACGAGAGAGTTTTTTGTTTGATGGTTGGACCACAAACAGGTTGTTCATTAGAGGAGAATTGGTACTTAAGGAAATAAAGGTAACCCAGGGGTAAAACGGTAATTTGACCCAGCTGGTGTTACGGACACTCGTGAAAGACTAACTAGTCGATATTGGTCTAGATCCGTGGACACAGAAAATATGTCTGCAGTGAGAAGAGCACAACTGTGAGTCTATAGTGGAATGTACACACAGTTAACGAATATTGATTAATGTGGTTAATGAGTTTGACCAATTAATCTTACATCGTTGGAGCTTCTGATCTGCAGGTCCATTAGGTCCCACTGGTAGCTCGTAAAGTAATTTGAGGCAACTAAGTAATAATAGTAAATTGAAAATGTTCAATTTATTGAGGGAAACAAATATAATATATATTGATATATTATTATGAGAGAAATTAATATTTGAAAAGTTCAAAAATAAATTTATGGAAGTTTGAAAGAGTTCAAATAATGAATTAATCAATTTAAGGCCTAAAATGTGTTTGGGCAAATTAATTAATTCTAGGCCGGAAATTAAATATGTGATATTTAATTGGTGGTTAATTAATTAAAGAATTCATTAACCGGGAATTAATCAATTATGGAAATAATTAATCACTTAAGGAAGTGATTAATCATTTATGGAAATGATCTAATCACTTATGGAAGTAATTAGTCATTTGTGGAAAAGATTAATCAATTATGGAATTGATTGATCATGATTGATTAATTAAGAAATAAGATTGAATCAATTTTGGAAAAGATTGATTTAGTTGAATATTTTATTCATGGTCTCTCTTCTATAAATAGAACACTAGACCTAATTGGTCATGACACTTGACACTATTGAAAGACAAGACCTAGAATTCTCTCTAGCCTCCCTCTTAGAGAAAGACTCCCACAAGTCTTTTGCCTCCTAGACTCAGAGACATACCGGTGTAACCTCTGTGGTGATTGTGCCAATCAAGGAAGAAATTTCCAGCGAAGAAAAACCAAAGGCGGCTGCTGCGTTTTGATCGTTGGAGCATCGTTGGCGAAGAACGGTCAAGTCTACAACGGAGGTTTGTAAGGGTTCTTCCTCTTTTCCTTAGAAAAGCATGAAAATAAATTTAGATTTATTTTTAAGCATGTTTAAACCAATTTTACAGTAACTTTAAAGTTTGTTTAAAGTTTGTTTGAGTTTTCGTAACGGTATTTTAATGTTAATTAATATACGGTGTAAGGTCCAATCGATGCGCTTCCGCTGCGTGGGGACTTTTATTCCCTTCATAAACAAGCACCTCCATAATAAAGATATCAAAGGTTAGAGATAGACAAGTGCCCTATAACATAGTAAAAGAGCTAGAGGCCAAGGGTAGACAAACACCTCCACAGTAAGGGTATGAAGGGTCAGAGATAGACAAACGCCCTATAACATAGTAAAAAAGCTAGAGGCCAAGGGTAGACAAACACCTCCACAATAAAGGTGTCAAGGGCCATAGATAGACAAACGTACTATAACATAATAAAAGAGCTAGAGACCAGGGATAGACAAACACTCCACAATAAAGGTATCAAGGGCCAAAGATAGACAAACACCCTATAGTGTGGTAGTGTGGTGAGAAAATTTCAACGAACAAATTTTTAACTTTCATGCTTATGAATGCATAAACACTTTGTGATATGGACTCTTATCCAAAACATTGCCCCAGTGTTTATGCATGAAGTTTAAAGCATAGTTTTTTTTTTTTTTTTTAAAAAAAGTAACTTTTTAAAGAAGTTTTCTTCCTTTTAAAGACAATGATTAATTCATGAAGGGGTTATTCTGATAAATGTCTTTTAATAGACACTCTTATCTGCAATTTGTCCTAGTATTTGTGCAAGATTTTTTTTAACGATGCTTTACTCAGAAAGAAGAAATTGTGTGTGTGTGTGTAAGACTATTTATTTCTTTTTATAAAAAAACTGGTTAATTTTACGTAGTAACATACTCCTTTATAGACTGTGAAGTGATATTAAATCATGATAAAATAGTTTTATCCTTGTCTCATTGTTTTTTTTTTGTTTTTTTTGTGAATGTCCTCATTTTGATATTGTTGCAACTCTTTTGTTGTTACTACGATGCTCCAATGGATAAACTTGACCATTTACAATAGACATGATGGGATATGATGGGCTAAAATGGTCTCATATACTATTTGAACGACTAATAAAAGTAACTTATAACACAATCTCAATTTGGAAATATTTAACATATGGTGGGAATGACATGATCTCAAAAGATAACAAGCTGAATGAGTGACTTTCAAACAAGACCTAAAAAGGACGAATAAACAAAGATAAAAGTGGATGACGAGAACAATGAGCTATTGTTTCTCAAAGTAGTATTTGGATGAAAGAAGCATGAGACATAGAAAAAGTTGACAAATTGAGACTAGGAGGTATAAATGTGGGAGAATGTGGATATAAACAAAAAGGGAGAGGAAAGTGAAATTATTCCTTAAACAACTCCTCTAAAACTTGATTCATGGCTTCCTAAGGTTTATCTCATATGTTGAAATAAATTGATCAAATGTGTTGACAAGCAAATGATCACTGGCTCAAGTTCAATGTAATAAACTCCCTAGGCCACTTATAATGTTCTAACTCATATATTTCTTCCAGCAATGATAATTTTCTTCGAAGAATGGGCCACCTTTATTTTTTCAATGTTGTCTTTCTTCTTAAGTGGCTCCTTTAGAAACTGTTTAGGAATGACATGTCTGTGTAATCCGTTAGCAATCACCTAACTTCTATCCTTATTGAGAAAAATTTCTTTTCATCTAAAACACTTTATTGCCCCAATTAAGGTCTTGGAGCTGATGAGATGACTATTGCCACAATTGATCATATGACTTTAAGTTGACATCTCTACTCTCTAGTTAAGTGTTTCAAGTAGTCAATAGCCATGTAAGGGTGTCACTCTTCTTATGTCAAGTTGGATAACTCCAAAGGGATTTCCAACACCCTTTTATTCACTATTTGAAGAGAAGAGTCTTGCATGTTGCCAAAATTGAGTATTCATATTTTTTACATTTGCCTTAACAACTCCATTTGTTGTGATTTCCCCGACATATGCGTCAAACTTACTAAGAAATTTCTCAATAAGAAAGGATGCACCAACTATAGGTATGTCATCTGAGATCTCTTTGCTTAAACATTAAAGAAGCAAAATGGCCAAATCCAAAAATATCACTATTGCACTCACTAGTCCTTCAATTTTTTTTTCTTTTTTTTTTTTTTTTTTTTTTTTTTTTTTTTTTTTTTTTTTTTGCTCTTCTTTCTTCTTCTTCTTTTTTCAAGGACTATTTTCTACCTCACTTGCTTTGAGAATTAATACCTGGATCTACACATACTTTGTGAGAGAAAACCACCAAATGAGAACTTCAAAGCTTATCATTATGGTCACAAAATTAGGATGTCCTGACTTGAATCACTAACACATGTACTTTCTAATTTTCGATTTTCAACCTCATTCTTCAATGTAATTTCACTACTGAAGATATGGAATGCTTATTTGTCAAAGTGTATTACTAAGGGTTCGAATGATGCAATCACTCTTTCTTTTCTTTCCTTTCTTGCTTCCATTATGCTTCCCTCTCTTGGAGATTAACCTAATTTGCAGTACATTGCTCAAACAAAAGCTTCTTGCTCCAAAGATAGTCCCAAATCAATCATGGACTTATTATCTGCTTGCATTTGGTACGTGAACTTAGTTCTTCAATGAGATCTACTCTAAGGTTGCCAGCACATCAAGTCCTTAGAATTATTGCTTTCAGAAAAATGACTCACTTTAATCCAGGGAGGGTGAAAAAAAAAATATGATTGACTCCCTTTGATAACCGTAGGATGAGAAAATAGAATTGACTCTCTTTGATCAACAGAAGATGAAAAATAGGATCGACTCACCTTAATCATGTGAAGATGAAAAATAGGATTGAATCAAGGAAATATGAAGCATAAGATCGACTCAGTTTAATCAAGGAAAGATGAAAAAATAAGATTGACTCCACTCTAATCAAGGAAAGATGAAGAATGAAATCGGCTCACTTTAATCAAGAGAATATGATTAAGCAAAAGGGGATATTTGACTATGAAAGCACATTCAAACAAATCAGATGTGAATTTTGATGGTATAACAAAGAAGAGTGTAAAAATAATAAACCAAATTGCAATTCTCATCATGACTTGAAATAGTGCCAATTGGTTGGCCTTCATTATTCGAGCATGGGTTGGACTGCATCCAGTTGAGAATATGAGTGGCTCAACTGGTAAAGCTCAATCTAGTTAAGAATATGAGTGAATCAACTTAACTGGAAAATTTGGCTCAATCCAGTTGAGAATATGGGTGACTCACTCATCCGAGAGTTTCATTGATCTAGTTGAGAATATTGGGGGCTCAACTGATTTCGTTCAATCTAGTTAAGAATATTGGAGGCTCGACTTATTTGAGAGAATCTTATTAGGCTCGGTCTAGTTGAGAATATAGGTGGCTCAACTCATCTGAGGGTTTTGTTGGTCCAGTTGAGAATATGAGAGACACAACTCATCGAGAAATTTGCTAGCCCTGTTGAGAATATCGGGAGCTCAACAGTCTAGTTGAGAATATGAATGACTCAATTTATTTGAGAATATTTACTTAGTGCAGTTGAGAATATGGGTGGCTCAAACCTCACATGAAAATAACAATGAAATAAAGTTCTCAACTAGGAGGTTATGAGTGTAACAAGTAAATTAAGAATGGGAAAGAAGGCTAAGAGAAAGAATAAATATTTAATTATGCTCATTTACTTTGGAGTTACCCTCCTATATTTATAGTTGATCTAGGGTTCCCCTTTTCCTTTTAGGATAGAAAATAGAAAGATAGCTTCCCTTTCTCTCTAGGAATTGGACATGAAAGAGATTGATACAGGCCTAGGGCTGTGGGCACTTATCATTCTGATTTTCTTAAAATTAGAACTAAATTCACTAATAATAGTTACTACTAAAAATGTGAAAACAAAATATATGAAACTAAGAAAATGTCGAGGGTACATGCCAATTACCGCTGAGATAAACTCGCTTTAGCAACACTTTTAATTCTTATGTATGAATAATTAGATAGCTTGATATGAAACATTATGTTTCTTTTGGGAGGTTTACAAATTTGTCTTTAAATGAGATTTTTTCATGAGGAATTAACCATTTAAATGAGGATTCCGTGAAAAATTAACTATTTAATTGATTTTTTTTTTCTTAAAAAGGTCAATTAATTAGTTTTTAGAAAACTAAAATAGGAATAATTCTCCATGAGAAATCCCACTCCAACCATTGCAGAATTAAATGAGAAATTTTGGTAGGGATGAAAAATGGAACGGGGGACTAGCGTCCTTGCCCCATAAATATCTCTAATCATAGTTATCCTAAACTCCTAGAATGCCTAATCCCATGCTACTTAAGCATGATCCACATCCCAAAGTAGTGGGTAAAAATAAAAGTTAAAAAATTTGTTAAAATTATAAATTCAGTTTTTATGGTTTGAGTTTTGCTCCATCTCGATTTAGCCCTTATAGTTTTTAAAGTTTCAATTTAGTTTCTATAGTTTAAGCTTAACGTGACATCCAAGTATAAAAGGGTTACATGAATAAACTGAGACCACATTTGAATGAGAGAGGTATTTAAGATATAAAAGTATGGTCAAGATAAAATTAAAAAAATCGATAGTAACAATCTATACCAACAAAGTTCATTTTCTTTTGTCAACAAGAGCATGACTCAGCTCACCAAAGTTTAATGGGTGAGAATTTTCCTAAACATGTGAGTGAGGATTGGATTCCATGAACCAAAAAAGGGCCCGTGTTGATTTGTGGGACATGCAAGGGAGTTAGGATCCAATCCCTACTATGGAGTAACCAAAGTTATAATGGATGAAATTTTAATTAATTAAAATTTTAATTTATGATTTTAATGTACTAAACCCTTTTTCTTTTCCTAACCTTATTTTTTATTTTCTTCAAAAAAAAAAAAAAAACCTTATTTATTTATTTTTTTTTGGGGAGAACTCAGTTTGGACTCTGGACTCCTGAGAAACACACCGTTCATAGTAAAGACCGGAAAACCATAAACCCAAACCCCTGTTACTTCCTCCTTCATCCACTTCTCCACTCTCATTAGCTAATCCCTGCGCTCATTTTCCTCTCTCACTCATAATTTACATTCCCAAATGCCAACCCTCTTCATTTCTTCCCCACCCATTCCATTTTTCTGCGCCTAACTCCAACATTTTTATCCTTATGGACGCTATTTTTCCTTCTCTCCCATTACCCAACAAAACCCACTCGCAATTCTTATCCCCATATTGTCCCCATCCCTCAACTCCCTTCAGAACCAGGTGCCGAACCAGCACTCGCAGATGGAACTTCATATGCACGAGAACCTGCGTCAATTCCGTCTCCAATGGGAACCGGGTACAATTACTTGGCTTTCCAAGAGCTCCTAGAAGCTCGAAGGCTCTACAACAAGGTGGAGAAGATGAAAAACCAAATTTTAAGGATTTTGGTATCTCAAATTTGGTTAGTTTGTATGTACATGATAAGAAGAATGATGGAACTATGCTAAATTATATTGCCAAGCCAATTGTGTATACATTGTTCTGTATTGCTGTTGGATTTGTTCCTTTTAGGGCCGTTAAAGCTCCTGCAATTGCCGCTCAAGTAGTTGGGGAGAGGGTTTTGGATAAGAAAACCATTGGGGATGAGGGTGAATCGAATTTGAGGGGTCATGAGTATTCGCACTGCACGAGGCAGTTGCTCGAGGCAGTTTCGGGTGTATTGAGGAGTATAGAAGAGGCTAGAAAGGGTCATTCCAGTGTAGAAGAAGTGGAGGCGGCATTAAAGGCTGTGAAGTTGAAGAAAGAGGAACTGCAAGAAGGGATTTTGAATGAGCTTTATATACAACTGAGGGAACTAAAGCCGGAGAAGGCAGCTTTGGAAAAGAGATTGGAGGAGGTTGTTGATGAGGTGCTGAAAGCTAAGGAGGAGTATGAGAGGTTGGTGGAGAAGGGGGTTAGTGGTGGGGAGGAAGCGAGGGAGAGGATAGGCAGGTTGGAGCTGATATTGAGAAGGTTGGAGGTGGAGTATAATGAGAAATGGGAGAGAGTAGGGGAGATTGGGGATAATATTTTGAGGAGAGAGACTGTGGCACTGAGTTTTGGGGTGAGGGAACTATGCTTCATTGAGCGGGAATGCGACCAACTGGTGAAGACATTTGCCCGGGAAATGAGAGCTAGAGGGAAAAGTACTAACAGGTACAAGCACAAATTTATAGGCTTTATGTGATGTTTGCCTCTCCAATACTTCCAAAGAACTCATGTATTAGAAGTGTGTTGTAAAATTTACGGGTTACTTCCTTTTGCAGATTTTTTCAAGGAAGGAAACTCACTTTCCATTGATGTAGTGTAAATACATGTAAAATGTTACTTTTCCTAATTGGAGCTTACAGAAATACTCCTTCATTAGACTTAATCATAAAACGAGTATAATTAAAAAAACAATTTGATAGGAAGTGCCATGAAGAACAATAAAATTTAGCCATTCAAAGAATAAGCCTTTATTTGCTTGATACCTCAGAAGTCTGATATCAGGAACATTAAGGATATAAGGCTGATTAGCTTGTAATTAGCCTCTACAAGATTATATCTAAGACTTTGGTGAAGAGTATAAAGGTCTTTCAGAGCACCATTTCTTTGTCTCAAGAGGCATTTGGGTGCATTTCAAGTAGCAGGATTTTTTGCTCCTTTCAAATTTGATTTTTATATGTTATTTTTTGATCAGCAGCTTGGTGGGAGTAGTCTTGATTGTTCTGGCTTGTTGGTTGTTTCTCGTGGTCTAGAATCGGAGTTCGTGCTCTTCAGTCTCTTCCCCATTGCAAAAGAAATTTTTTGTTTTTGGTTAAAGCCTTTTCTTCAAAATTCTGGTTGGAAAGATTTCAAAGGTTCTTTGATTGGCTTGCTCACTTTGAATTAGCTAGTTTAAAAGCTTCTTCTTGGTGTTCTTTTTCAAAGCCTTTGGATGAGTTTTTCTTTTCAGGATATTTGTTTCCATTGAGATGTTTTTCCCTCTGTTTTTTCTTGTTGTTCTTGTTTCACTCCTTTGTGGAGTTTGTATCATTTGAGCATTAGTCTCTAACCTCTTGGTCGTCGAGGGTATAAGCTTTATGCCAGTTGAGCCGTGCCTTTGTTGTCACCTTCTCTTCTAGCTGTTACTTGGAGCAAGTTGGCTCCTCCTTTTTGTAATTATAGTCTTACCAACCTTGCTATTCAATGGAGGTGTTCTTGTAATTATTACCCGATAGGACATTTTTTTAATCCATTTAATCATATCAAAGAACGGTTTCTGTTTCCTATATAAAAAAAAGATGATTTATATTTTAGCATTATGTTACTGTATATACCATGAAGTATTTTCCATGATTTTTAGCAATCTAACATGCCATATTTGTATGATAATATGTACCTTTGTCTGATTGATCCTTGTCACATGATTTCTTCTTTTGAAGTTTGTGATACTCGTGTTTCCCCTTGATGTAACTCTTTTGAAATAAAAATAAAAGATATTGAATTTTATCATCAGTTTTTGCTTCTTGGTTGCAGAATGCCAAAAGAATCTCTTACAAAGCTATCTAAAGATTATATTAAAAAAGATTTGGAAAATATGCAAAGAAAAAAGTTGGAGCAAAGTATTCTTCCCACTGTCGTGGAAGGTGACAGTCTTGGAAATTTTTTAGATCAAGAAGCAGTTGATTTTGCTCGACGCATAAGCCAAGGTCTTGAAGATTCTAGGGGGCTGCAGAAGAACATTGAGGCTCGTATGAGAAAGAATATGAAGAAGTTTGGTGATGAAAAACGTTTTGTTGTTAACACCCCAGAGGATGAGGTGGTAAAGGGTTTTCCAGAAGTTGAGTTGAAGTGGATGTTTGGTGATAAGGAAGTTGTGGCTCCTAAGGCTATTAGTCTCCAGTTATTCCATGGCTGGAAGAAGTGGCGTGAAGAAGCTAAGGCAGATTTGAAAAAAAACCTAGTAGAAAATGAAGAATTTGGTAAAAAATACATGGCCCAGAGACAGGTACTGTTAAAATTATGTACTTAATTGACATGTTTGGGTTCTTTGGTTTTCATAATAGAACTTCATATCGCCCCTATTGTTCTGTGAAGTATTTTATTCTAACTTAGCTAACCTCAATATTTGTGGTAACTTTTTTTCTTGAGTTTCAAATTTTCTGTTACCCTTGCTATTGCTGTAAGCAGCGATATTCTAATTGCAGGAACGTGTTCTTCTTGACCGAGATAGAGTTGTAGCAAATACTTGGTACAATGAAGAAAAGAAACAGTGGGAAATTGATCCAGTTGCTGTTCCATATGCTGTGTCAAAGAGGCTAGTAGATCATGCCCGAATACGGCATGATTGGGCTGCCATGTATATTACACTAAAGGGGGATGACAAGGAATTTTTCTTGGACATTAAGGCAATCCACACATACATTATGCTCTCTTTGTTTATAACTTATTTCTATTTAATTCTAATTCTTCAATCGTCTTTAGGAATTTGAAATTCTATTTGAAGATTTTGGAGGTTTTGATGGACTGTATATGAAAATGCTTGCCTGTGGTATACCAACTACTATTCACCTGATGTGGATCCCATTCTCAGAGTTGGATATCTATCAACAGTTCATCCTGAGCTTAAGGTTGTCTCAGAGTTGCTTGAATGCATTGTGGAAGACTAGAGTTGTTTCCTTTGGGAGAAGTTGGGTTTTCGAGAAAATAAAAAACATAAATGATGACTTAATGACGATGATTGTATTTCCTGCTGTGGAGTTTTTAGTCCCTTATCCGGTATTAGATCTTTCATTTTGATTGTTGGAGCCTTTTTGTTATTCAAAATATTTGTTTTTGTTTTATGTTTTGAACTGTTATTGTTATTCCATTACAGATAAGACTCCAATTAGGGATGGCATGGCCAGAGGAAATAGATCAAACTGTTGGTTCCACATGGTACTTGAAATGGCAATCTGAGGCAGAAATGAGTTTTAGATATAGAAAAACAGACGATTTCCAGTGGTTTTTTTGGTTTATCATTAGAAGTGCTATGTACGGATATATTTTGTTTCATATCTTCTCATTTATAAAGAGAAAAGTGCCAAGGCTTCTTGGCTATGGACCAGTTCGTAGGAATCCAAATTTGCGGAAGTTGGGAAGAGTGGTAACTTACTGCTCCTTATTGACTGTTAGCTATATATATGGTGCTTATGATCTGGAACTGGTGTTGCTAAAGGCAACATGTAGAATTGTAAATTTCCTTTCTGTTGCCTTTTTCATTATGATGATGTAGCATGGTGCCGTATCTCATTGCCACTACAGATTTAGTTCATGTTCTGTGATGAGTATACAGAATTGTTTTTACAACATTTTGTTTGAGAATACATTGGAGACTTAGAATCATGCCATTACATTTCTTATGATAGGAATATTGATATCCTTCACATTGAGGACTTGGATAATTTGGTTCATACACCACTGTGTTGGACAATACAGTAATTCTTTGAATGCGTGTCAAACACTTCAGCTTTTTAATTTTTGCTGGCTACTATTATGTTCTGTGCTAATGCCCGATGAGTGTTGAGATGAGATTGAGATGACTGTTTTACTTTTTAATACTTGCTGGCTATGAACAAGTTCTCTTTCATGGATTTTATTGGTGCTCTGTGTCTATGTCCTGGACCATAACTAGGGTCTGCGTACTATGATCCAAGTTTATATTCAAGTCCACTTGCTGCATGCAAATTACACAAAATATTTGATGTTAAATGTTGTGTGATTTCATTTAAAAAAAAAAAAGTTGTGTGATTTACCTTTATAGTTTCAGAGTTGGTTGTACTCAACGAGTCATTTTCTACTATTTTCTTTAGAGTTGGACTACAATAAAATCTCTTTGGAATTTGACACTCAGTTGGTGCTATTCTGCAGAAATCCTATCTTAATTATAGGATGAGGAAAATCAAACATAAGAAGCGGGCTGGTGTTGACCCAATTACACGTGCATTTGATAGAATGAAGGTTAGGCCCAAATGCTGGACTTTCTGCTGTTTTTCTGTGATAAGGAATTACTTAGCTATATTTACTATCCGTATGTGGTTTGCAGAGGGTGAAAAATCCACCAATACCTTTGAAAGACTTTGCTAGTATCGAGTCAATGAGAGAGGAGATCAATGAAGTTGTGGCATTTCTACAAAATCCTCGTGCATTTCAAGAAATGGGTGCACGTGCCCCTCGGGTATGTTTAATTGATGGTAGATATGCAGTTCTTCAAATTCCTCTCTGATGCATTTCCCTTTTATATTTATAATTCAACAGCATTATTTTAATTTATGAATTTCAACAGCAAAATTTTAGCTAGTCAACGTTACTGAGCAATAGTTTTACTGTATACTTGATTAAAGTGCCGTTAGAAGCCACCAAACTGTTGAAGAGTTTAGAGGGGATTTACCTCCCCGTTCTTCAACCCTCCTTTTCTTTTTGGGAGGAAAGGAACAGAACTTTTCACGAAAAGTTACATCTGAAACAAGTCTCTACATCCAACATAATAATCAAAGAAACAGAAGACCATCAACCTAACCCACCTAAACTAACAAATTCCAACTGAATTACATAGAAAAGAGCTTCAACAAGGAATAACTTCAGGAAGAAGAATTATTGCAAAAATATTTAGAAAGCTGCTCCTTGTTTTTTTTAACAAGAAACAAAACTTTTTATTGAATAAATGAAAAGAGACTATCGCTCAAGGCATACAACCTCCATGAGGGAAGAAAAAACTAGACTAAATGACAAGAACGAATACAAACCAAAAGAGAAGAAAACACAAAGAAAAGCCTAAACACGGGGGGCAAAAAAACAATAAGACGATATGACTCAAAGAAGAGACCAAAACAACTGGAAACCTCCACGCTACAAAAGTAAAAAACCAAAAAATAAAAAATAACCACCAAAACAAAAGTTGCCCACCAAGAACTGCACGACTCTCTGGCTGAAACAACCAACTAAAGTAGAAGAGAGAAAACCATCCAAAAACGAAAAAAAAAACACCAAAGGAATTGACCAACCGCCTAACTTTAGGAGACACCTTAAGAAAAAATGCAAAATTGAGCAAACAAGATAAACACTAATGAGCCTTTACTGTAGGAGATAGGCTCAGAATTGTTCGCATTTGAAAACCACAAATCTCAACAAGAGAAGAAAATTTATTAGGAATCTGGGAAGAAATCACTTGTGGAACAAATCTCCCACATATTTCAACACCTTGTTCACTATCGCGATATAGAATTTGTTGGGGAGGTTTTGAACAACAAAGCTAAGGTTCTTTGGAGGAATGTGGTGAGGGCTATCCCTTGGCTTATTTGGAAGGAAAGAAACTCCCAAGATTATTAGCGATTGGCAAGCCCTTTTGAAGTAGTTCTTGGGCGAGGGATCTCTCTTCCCTCGGCGCCCTTAGGCTGTTTTTGCCCTTTTGTTGATAATAGATATCTGATTATCGTTTCTTGTCAAAAAAAAAAAAAAAAAAAAAAAACTCCCAAGTCTTTTCAGATAAGCAATCTTCTATTTCTTCCTTTTGTGACTATGTACAGTTTACTAGCTCTTTTTGGAGTGCCCAACATAGCCTTTTTTGTAATTATGTCATTGATTCCATCAATTTAGATTGGAAGGTTCTTTTTAATCCTTCTCTGGGGAGGAGGGATGCCTTGTCCCTCCAGCCCCTAGGTTGTTTTGTTCGTTTTGGCTTGGCATCTCCTTCAATGAAATATTGTTTCTTATAAAAAAAAGAAGCTTCTACAAAAATCTTCTACAAACTGATCAAACAACTCAGATTCTAGTATAGGAGATACTGATTCCGCACTACTCATACTAACATATGATTCCCCTGCCTGTTTAGTGAAATCAAATCTCTCTTCCCATAATAAACTTTTATCTTCAAATTATTTTGAGTTTCTTTCTGACCAAATGTCCCAAAACAAAGCCTTAACTGAATCAATCCACAAAATGTTCGCCTGCTTTTTGAAACTATTCCACCCGGAAGAGGAAACAAATTATTTTCTGCTGTATTGGGTTTTCTCAAATGCTTTAAAAGACAATGTTCTTCGGCTTTTAGTCAGTCCTTCATGGTGTTCTCTCTTTGCCTTTTACTGTATTTTCTTTGCAAGATTTATGTTTAAATTGGTTCTCTCTCTGCCTTTTGCTGTATTTTCTTTGCAAGATTTATGTTTAAATTGAGATGCTTTTATCTTCCCTTTGTAATTATTGTACTTCCTTTCTTTCACTGCTCTTAGAGTTTGTATCTTTTGAGCATTAGTCTCTTTTCATTTCTTCAATGAAAAGTTTTGTTTCTGGTTAAAAATAAATATTTTTTCTGCTGTAAGATGAAAAGACCATGCTATATTGAACTTTTGAAGTGGCTGACGAAATATTTCTGCTGTACCGACAATGAAAAAAGATATGGTTGATATTTTTTTAACCTTCATACATAAAAATGCATCCATAAAAATTCAACCATCATTTGTTTTTTTACTCATTTACGACTTTGAGTAGACTCATTAGATGTGTTTAATTTTCATCCTTCCCCGTATCCTGGTACTGTTGGTCAATTTTTCGTGCAAGTTTTTGTGGTCATTGGTTTTAAAAAAGAAAGTATAGGGTTACATGTTTGTGGTGCAACGGAAAAGAAGAATAATGCTTTCGTCTGGGATTTTATTTATTTTCAGCTGTCTTTTGGTGCCTCAAATCTAAGGGTTTTGTTTGTGTATTTATTATTATTATTATTATTTTGCGGTAAGTACTCCATCTTGTCTACAATTAGAGAGTGATTCGAAAGTCTTATGGCTTATTTGTGCAATTTCATTATCTTCAATGAATTGTTTTCTTATTTAAAAAACCTTATATTGTATGTTTCTTAATATAGGAATTTCAGATAAAAGGTGTCAACAAAGGATAGACTGAGCCATGTCTTGTTTTGCGTTTCTAATCACATTATATCAATGAGATTTCCTTCCATCTTTGGTAGCACACATTTGGTTGAAGAGTTTGCTAAAACCAATTCTTATGTTTCTCCTCATGGTTTGAGGAACTTCAAATATTTTGTTCATGATCGTCTTCTTGCAGGGGGTCTTAATTGTTGGTGAGAGGGGAACAGGAAAGACATCTCTTGCACTGGCCATAGCTGCAGAAGCAAAAGTACCAGTTGTTACAGTTGAAGCCCAAGAATTAGAGCCTGGACTATGGGTTGGGCAGAGTGCATCCAATGTTCGGGAACTATTCCAAACTGCACGAGATTTGGTTGTTCTCTTGAACCTTTGTAGTTGAAATATGCATATCTGGGCTTACGTGTATTGGTATATATTATTATTTTTATTAGTTTGATAAGAAACCATTTCATTAGTAAATGAATGTACAATAGGTAAGAACAAACTCCAAGCCTAGAGTGTTGTAGAAGCTCTTCAATTAGCAATAGTAGAAGAAATAAAGTGATTATAAAAGAGCTTTGACAAAATAACATCAAGAGGAACTTAAAGAAAAAGAAAAATCCCCCAACTTTCTCATCATATTCCTCTCAAGGCTATAAAATGTTCTTCTATTTCCTTGCAATCCAAATCTCCTAAAGGATTGTGCGAGCAACCAATACCCAAAAGGCTCTAGCCTTGTCCAAGAACTTTCTATTAAGATATAGGAACGTACGTGAGAAGGATGAACAGTTACCAAGGAGATTAAGAAAGGCTCTCTAATTTGTCAGCAAAACTGAAAAATAGTTATAGGCTCTTGGAGTTTATTTTGCTCTTAGTCTTTGGACAAAGTTCCCCTGTTGTTAGACCTTAATTTGGTTCTTTCGGTAATATTGGGCAGCCTCTTCCATATCTTTTAGTGTAGAGAGGAAAGCTAAAGTCCTTTGGGTTAATGCAACCAGAGCCATTGATGTGGTGAGTTTAGCTTGAGAGGGATAGAAGGATCTCCAATGAATAGGAGAAGGATTTGACCTATGTTTGGGGCTCTTTATGTCAATAGGAGGGTTCTTAGGTAACCAACCTCATTGCCTTTGCTTTTTGTGCTTTGTAAATTCCCATCACCCTTTTTTCCTTTAAATAATCTACACTATTTTTTTCAAGTTTCAATGTGCAACTTATGTATTCAATCTTACTTGGTATACACATTCGTGGTTGTTTCTTTCTGGTAATATTACTGTGAAAGCTTTTTAACCTGCAATTTTTCCTTGGTTTTTATGCTAGAAAAGTTTAGATGGTTAATTTTTGCAATCTTCCATGTCTAATTTTAGTTCTAGAGTGATATCTCTAGGCACCTGTGATCATATTTGTGGAGGATTTTGACCTCTTTGCTGGAGTTCGTGGCAAGTTTATTCATACTAAAGAACAGGATCACGAGGCTTTCATCAACCAACTTCTTGTGGAGCTTGATGGGTAAGCTTAAATTTCTTTTACTATGTTCTAGTGCTCTTCCTTGGATGTCTTGAAACATAACATGAATGGAGTTATAATATATAGGAGAAATAAAATGAAGCGAAGTCATTGTAGACAATTCTATGTTGTAAACGGGAAAGATTTTTTTTTTTTTTTTTGTTGGGATAAGAAACCTTCAGACTATACTGAAAAGGGAGAAAAGGTATAACACCCTAAGGGCTAGGGGAAGAGATATCCCCACCTAAAGAACTACATACAAAAAGCCTTCCAATCGAGAAAATCATAGACAAAGGATAGTTACAAAAGAATTTGCTATAAGTATAGCACCACCAAGAAGCGTGAAGCTGCATAAGCTCCAAAAATAATCAAGAGAAGAACTTTTATCTCCAAAAATTCTTCTATTCCGCTCCAACCACAAGCTCCACAAAAGCAATCTACCTGCAAACTTCCATAACTCACGAGCTTTTCCTTTCAACTGTCCACCCCTTAAAGATTCAAACAGCCACCTATCCACCTGAAGAGGAAGACAAACTTGCATCCCGAGAAGACTCAAAAGTCCATTCCAACAGCATCTAGCAAACAGACAATGCACTAGAAGGTGATCCAACGATTTTTCATTCTCCAAACAAAGAGGACAAACTGAAGGACAAAGGTAAAGATTCAGACACTTCTTTTGGAGCCTGTCATAGGTGTTTAAACTTCTGTGAGCCACCGACCATGAATTTTCTTTTACCTTCTTGGGGACATTGAAATCCCATATCAACTTAGGCAGCAGGCACTTCAAAAAGGTTCTAGAGCCCATCAAGTTGAGGAATAAAGATTTAGTGGAAACGAACCCCTGGGGTCCAAGGAATTGGATCAGCTTGTGGGGTTTTCCTTTATCTATAGGAGTGCTTTAATGTATGTTCTATGCAGTCACAACCTCAAAATTGAAGAAAATCCTATGGTTTAATGCAGGCATGTGTTGTGGGAAGTTTAAGCGGATGGGAACCCAAGGATTTTCAATAGTAAAATGTGATAGTACTAGTAAGGGATATATTGGAGATAGTAGTAGGATATTAGTAAGGGCATAGTAGTAATTAGTTAGGGGTCTCTTGATTATACGTGTGTGTATGCTCATAACACTAAGCATTGCAAAGTGTCATAAGCAAAATTTTTTTTTTTGAAACAAGAAACGAAACTTTTCATTGATGAAATGAAAAGAGACTATTGCTCAAAAGATACAAACTCCACTAGGGAGTGAAACAAAACAAATAGAAATAAAAATTATTCATGAGAAATAAGAGCAAGCCAATTAAGATAAATATCTTGAATCGAGTAATTATCGAAATTCTTAGAGAGAGAACACCAAGACGACGCCTTTAAACGAGCTGAATCAAACCGATCGAACCAAAGCATATGCGAATTTTGAAAAATCCGTTGGTTTCTTTCCATCCACAATTCTGATAATAAAGCTTTGATAGCATTGCACCATAAAAGATTGGAAGTTGGAGCCAAGGAAGGCCCAATTAAGATAGAAGTGACGTTGTCCTTAAACATGTTGGAGAAGACCTAATGAAGATTGAAGAAGGAGAAAAGCTTGAACCAACACAATCGAGAGTAAAAGCACTCGAAGAAAATATGGTTCAAAGAATCCCCAGCCAAGCAACATAAGACACAAACTGATGGCATAAGATAATGAGAAGAGAGCTTCCTTTGCAAAACATCTGAAGAATTTAAGGAACCATTAAGCATGATCCACACAAGGATAGAAGGTCTTTTCGGGCTCAATTGAAGACAGGAAACTTAAATATGATATTTTCTGATTGAGAAGCCTTTTCCTACTCGTTAGACAGACACTATAAAGGAAGAGTAGTTAGGATCCAAGAGGAACATCTAAGAAAGAAATTCGCGCTTTCAGCTGAGGAAATTGTCCTGGTTTGGATTTTCGACTCTATTGATGACCTTCTTCATGCCTCGACTACACACAAATTCTTCAGTAAAACGGACTGTAATAATGGATTCATTTGGATTCAGAAAATCTCGAACAAACGTGGATACTTCCTGGAAATCACTAAGGTAGTTAATTCTCGAGGAAAGCACAACCTGGTTGTTCCCGCAGGAGTAAACTTCAAAGGCTGGAAAGAAATCTCGAGGCTGCTAAAGAATTTCGTTAATGGAACAGAGGAGGAACGAAATATTGAGGAAAAGCCAGGGGGTGATCAGACAGGACAATGGTAAATCTTTTGCAGATGTTGTGAGAGACACAAGAAAGAATAATCCCCCCCTATTCAAGCATCCGAGCGAGTCCAACAACACAGAGAGGGCTTTAAAATATGATCTAATGGTCAACAAAGATGAAGTCAGGAAAATAGACTGGAAAGCAACAGTGATCATAACCAAACGGGACTTCCACGATGATTGGGGTCGTATCCTTGAGATTCTCCAACAGCAACTCATGACGACTCTCGTTATTAACCCCTTCCAACCAGATAAGGCACTGCTTAAATGCCCCTCAGAGGATTTAGCAAACATTTTATCGAGGAACATTGGGTGGGTCAGCTTTGGGCCTGTCATCCTTAAAGTCGAAAAGTGGGACAAAAGCAAACATGGTAGAATTAATATCATCCCTAGCTATGGTGGTTGGATAAGTATCAGGAACCTCCCTTTGCATTTATGGCATCGAAACATATTTAAGGCAATAGGAGATTGTTTAGGAGGATTCTTGGACTATGCAAAAATAAACTCCCTGCTCTTAGATTGTGTGGAAGTGAAAATCAAAGTCAAGGATAATTATTGCGGTTTCATCCCCGCGGAAATTAAAATAGTAGAAGGGGATGAAAGTTTCCACGCTCAAGTCGTCACCTATGAAGAAGGCAATATGCTGATAGATCGGGTTGTTGGAATCCATGGCACCTTCTCGCCGGACGCGGCTCACACCTTTTTCAAAGGACCTTCTGACCAGGAATTTAGTCCAACGGACAAATGGAGAATTGAAGATGGTCTCGAATATCCTTCAGTCTTTGTCCACGAATTTATGATATCTGACAAAAAGTTTGAAAGACAGCAGGAAAAAGAGGAAAGCCCGTTTGAATTATCCTGCCAAAACGAAAGTTCCTCTGGAAAAGGATTGGCGGGCCAATATGGCAGCCAAAAGAGGGCGGCCCAAGAAGATAATGAAATGCGAGCCTAAAATCGTCCCAATCAAAAAAGAAAACCAGCCCGAAGCCCAAAGCCAAAAGAAAAAAGGGAGTGTCTTTTAACGAAAATGCCCAAGTGACCTTTTTTAAGAAAGGAAATGTTCAGTCTTCTGGAAGCCCCAAAAGCCCACATCAAGGAAAAGTTTTGTTGAATGTAGGGCAGCTTTGAGTCTGAATATTCCTTATCTAGCCCTGGAAGCAAAAGCCCATCGAGCAACAGGTATGCTGAACTGTCTGCTGAGGGTGAGACTGAAGATAATAAGAATTATGGGGAGAGCCCACTTGGTCTCCAACTGCTATTCTTGAGTGACGCAGAGGAAGAAAGAAATACCCAGACCGAAAGCTTTACGGAAGCAGAGGAACAAGCTCGATATGATAGAAAAGGTAAAAGAAAGATCGGGGAGTCCTGTCAAGAAGCCCCAGAACACCCAATAGAGGTATGCGTTTTCATAGAGGAAAGATACCAAGATACCTAGAGCATTCACAATGAAGATAGCCCGAAGGCCCTGGCTATTGCCCCTCCGAAGAATACTCCTGATAGCTGCAGAAACCCGAGCTCCATTGACGGATTTGTGATTAGCAAAAAGATTATTCTGACACTCAGGAAGAATAATCTTTGTATTAGACCAATAACCGGTGCAAACACTAGAAAAGGAAACACAACCCAGAAGAAATGGATTAGAGAAATGACTAACCTGCTGAGAACATGGGAAAAGGAGGTGCCAGAAACTCCCGGAACAGTAGTAGAGGTCTCAAAAGACGATTGTGAAATTGGCCAAGTTAGATTAGGAAGGGGTCCAAAGGTTGTCTTATGAAGATTATTTCTTGGAATGTTAGAGGGCTGGGCTTGAGGTCGAAAAGAGCCCCTATCAAAGACCTCTTGGGCAATGCTAATCCGGATTTAGTTATTTTACAAGAGTCTAGACTATCTCATATAGATAGGCGTATTGTTAAGTCTATTTGGAGCTCCCGGCATATTGGCTGGATAGCCCTCGAGGCGATTGGCTCGACAGGGGGTATTCTGATGATGTGGAAGGAGACGGTTATAGAGGTTGTGAACTCTGTGTTGGGGGAATTCTCCATTTCGATCGAATGCCTTGTTCACAGCCACCCCATTGGCTGGATTTTAGGGGTCTACGACCCTTGCCAGTATAGAGATAGAAAAAGGTTTATCAGGGAGCTCTACGATCTATATGGGCTTTGTCACGAAGTCTGGTGTGTGGCCGGATTTGGACTCCCCTTTCACTGTGGAGGAAATCAAGAAGGTCGTTTTTGAGTGCGATAGGAATAAGTCTCCGGGGCCTGATGGATTCTCCTTGGGCTTCTTTCAGGAGAACTGGGAAGTTATAAAACCGGATCTTGTGCGGGTGTTTAGGGAATTTTACGAAAGAGGCATCCTCGATAGTTCCTTGAATGAGACTTTCGTGTGTTTGATTCCTAAGAAGGAGAAGGTTGTCAGGGTGAAGGATTTTCGTCCAATTAGTCTGGTGACGAGCGTCTATAAAATTATTGCCAAAGTCCTCGCTAATAGGTTAAAAAGAGTCCTTCCCTCCACCATTTCTGGAGAGCAGGGTGCCTTCATCTCAGGTAGACAAATTCTGGATCAAGCCCTTATTGCTAATGAAGCCATTGAAGATTATAGGTCCTCGAGGAAGGAAGGAGTGATTTTTAAAATCGATTTTGAGAAGGCTTACGATCATGTGGATTGGAATTTTCTCGACAAAATTTTGGCTAAAAAGGGCTTTGGGTATCGGTGGAGATCGTGGATTTGGGGGTGTACGAGATCAGTGAGGTATGCGATTCTTGTGAATGGTTGTCCGAAAGGTAAAATTTTGGCTTCTAGAGGCCTTAGGCAAGGTGACCCCCTATCGCCCTTTCTCTTCCTCTTAGTGGTGGATGTTCTCAGTAGAATGATATCGAAGGGGGTTGAGGGGGGGATTATTGAGGGATTCAAGGTGGGTAAGGAAGGTGTGACCTTGTCCCATTTGCAGTTCGCGGATGACACGATCTTCTTTTGTTCTGGAAAAGAGGATTCCTTCCTGATCCTAAACCATATGTTGGGATTCTTTGAGCTGATGTCGGGGTTGAAGATCAACAGAAGCAAATGCCAAGTGCTTGGTTTGAATTGCGATTCTGCCAAAGTTAGTAGGTGGGCTTCGTTTGTGGGCTGTGAGGTGGGTGAGTTTCCGGTCTCCTATCTAGGCCTCCCTCTTGGTCATAACCCCAAGAATCTTTCCTTCTGGAGCCCGGTGGAAGATAAGGTGAGAAGGAGGCTTGCCTCTTGGAAGCGTAGTTTTTTCTCTAAAGGTGGGAGATTAACCCTTATCCGATCTGTTCTAAGCGGGATTCCTACTTATTTCTTCTCTCTGTTTAGAGCTCCTCAGAAGGTTTGTAAGAGATTGGAGAAGCTTATGAGGGACTTCCTATGGAAGAGAGGAGAGGGTAACAACGGGGCCCACCTCGTGAGTTGGGAGGTTGTGGGTAAGCCGGTTAGTTTGGGGGGTTTAGAGATGGGTAATCTAAAGGTTCGCAACAAAGCCTTGTTAGCTAAATGGCTCTGGCGTTTCCCCCTAGAGTCTTCTTCCCTATGGCATAAGATTATTGCGAGCAAATACGGCCCTCATCCTAATGAGTGGTTGACGGGAGGGGGTAAAGGCACTTTTAGAAATCCGTGGAAAGACATAGCCCTCGAGATTCCTATCTTCTCTAGCCTTGTTCATTGCATGGTGGGGGATGGGAGAGATACTTACTTCTGGGAAGACAGATGGTTGGGGGACAGACCCCTCTGTCTATCCTTCCCTCGGCTGTTCTATTTATCCTCCATGAAAAACCGTTCAGTGGCTGATGTTTTGTTTCACTCGGGGAGCTCTCCTTCGTTTTCTTTTGGCTTCAGCCGCCCGTTGTCCAATAGGGAAACGACGGATGTTGTGTCCCTTTTGTCTTTGATTGAGGAGTTCGATTTCAGGGCGGGGAGGAGGGATTTCCGTTGTTGGAGCCCTAGTCCTTCTGACGGGTTCTCTTGTAACTCCCTTTTTCGTTGGCTCTTGCATCCTTCCCCTCAAAGTGAGTCCATTTTTTCGCGTGTGTGGAAGGTGAAAGTCCCGAAGAAGATTAGGTTTTTTATGTGGCAAGTTATCCATGGCAGGGTCAATACCTATGACCGGCTGATGAAGAGGAGGTCCTCTTTGGTGGGCCCGTTTTGCTGCATCCTGTGTCGGAAGGCGGAGGAAGATCTGGATCACATTCTTTGGAGTTGTGCCTATGCGCGTGAAATATGGGATCGGTTTGCTCAGGTTTTTGGGATGCAGGGGATGCCTTTTGTTGACCACAGGGAGATGATCGAGGAGCTCCTCCTCCATCCGCCTCTGCGTGAGAGAGCGAGATTTTTATGGCTGGGGGGGATGTGTGCGTTATTGTGGAACCTTTGGGGTGAAAGGAATAATAGAGTGTTTAGGGGGAGAGAGAGGGATCCCGAGGATCTTTGGTCCCTCACTCGTTATCATGTCTCTCTTTGGGCTTCGGTCTCAAAGTTGTTTTGTAATTATCCTTTAGGTTGTATCTTGCTTGATTGGGGCCCCTTCCTCTAGTTGGGCGCCTTTTTGTGGGCTTGTTTTTTGTATGCCCGTGTATTCTTTCATTTTTTCTCAATGAAAGTTGGTTTTTCATCAAAAAAAAAAAAAACATGTATGAAGAAATTCAACAAATTCATTGAGGCGACTGGTTTGATTGACCCTCAAATGACGAATGGGAAGTTCACTCGGTCCAGTATGGGGAGCGAAGGGCCGCATCTAGGATTGACAGGTTTCTCATCTCCAAAAAATGGGATGACTACTTCAAGGTTAATAGGCTAAACCAATTATCTAGACCCACCTCTGATCACTTTCCTATTTTGTTGGCTGCAGGGGCTTTCCATTGGGGTCCAACCCCCTTTAGATTTGAGAACAGTTGGCTAGATAGCAAGGTTTGCAGGGGCCTCATAGAGCAATGGTGGGCTGAGATTAATCCTACGGGATGGGCTGGATACAGATTTATGGAGAAGTTGAGAGGTCTGAAACAGAGGCTGAAAGTTTGGAGCAGGGAGGTTTATGAGCTGCAAATATCACCTTGTGTCTCAAATTGAAAACTTAGACGGGTTGGAGGAGCAAGGTTCCATTATCCCTCAACAAATTCAAGAGAGAAGGGCTTTGAAGAACGAGCGGATGGAAATAACCATTAGTGAGCAACGAAGTTTACAACAGAAATGTAAGATTAAATGGTTGAATGAAGGGGACGAGAACACTTCTTTCTTTCACAAATGGACCTCGGCCAGGAAATCTAGAGCCTTAATTTCGTTCTTGGAAATGGGTGAGGGATCTATTCTAGCCTCTGATAACGATATAGAGCAAGAAATTGTGGGATTTTACAATTCGCTGTATACAGCAGATGGGGAGTCCAAATTTGTGCTTGATGGCATCGATTGGAAGAAACTGGACGACTCCAGTAGGCAACGACTTCAGTGAGGACGAAATTGGCAGAGCGGTTAAGGATATGGGCAACCTTAAATCCCCAGGGCCAGATGGTATGACAGCTGAATTTTTTATAAATTTTTGGAACATCTTGAAATCTGATTTAGTAGAGGTGTTCCAGGAATTTTTTGAAACTGGCATCGTTAACAAAAGAACCAATGAGACGTATATATGCTTGATACCTAAGAAGAATAAAGCAACCATGGTTAGGGATTTTCGGCCCATTAGTTTGGTTACTTCCTTATACAAGTTAATAGCCAAAGTTTTAGTCGAGAGATTAAAGAAGGTGCTTCCCCTTACCATCAATGATTGTCAGGCGGCTTTTGTGCACGGTAGACAGATCCTAGATGCTATTTTTGTGGCAACTAAAGCTGTGGAAGAGAAAAGATTTAACAAAGAGAAAGGGGTGTGGAAGAGAAAAGATTTAACAAAGAGAAAGGGGTGTTACTTAAACTGGACCTTGAAAAAGCTTATGATAGAGTTAGCTGGGATTTTCTTGATGCCATCCTTGATATCAAAGGCTTTGGGCCCTTGTGGAGAAAGTGGATGAAGGGATGCCTCATGAACACGAACTTCTCTGTTATCATTAATGGCAAACCGCGTGGAAAGATCATTGCTTCTGGAGGCTTGCAGCAAGGGGACCCCTTATCCCCCTTCCTCTTTACCATTGTCGGGGATGCCATTAGTAGATCCATCCATTACTGTATTGAAAAGAAAATCTTGAAGGGCTGGTTAGTTGGGAAGGAGAGAACTCCGGTTTCTATCCTCCGATACGCCGATGATATGCTCTTGTTCTGCCCGTATAATGGCCTTGAAGTGCAAAATTGGTGGGATATCCTCAACCTTGTCCTAAAAGGTTCGGGCCTTTCGGTGAATATGGCTAAATCTTCGATGATAGGGATTAACATAGACAAGCTGGAGATGGATGCTTGGGCAAAAGACCTTGGTTGTCAATGTGAAGATCTCCCCATTAACTACCTCGACTTTCCTTTGGGTGGTAACTTCCGATGCAAATCCTTCTGGAACCTGTTGATCGATAGATTCAATAGAAAGCTGGATATGTGGAAAAGGTTCCCAATTTCTAAAGGTGTTAGGATCACCCTAGTCCAAGCTACCCTTAATAGCCTTCCCATTTATTTATTCTCCCTCCTTAAAGCCCCTTCCTCGGCCATCAAGGCTATGGAGAAAATCAGTAGAGACTTCATATGGAATGGGGGTACTTATAAGCCTGGCAGCAACCTTGTGAAATGGGATAGGACCTCCCTCCCTTTGAGTCTTGGAGGATTGGGGGTGGGGGCTCTTCTTCAGAGGAATATTGCTCTTATCACTAAATGGTTGTGGAGATTTTCCCAAGAGAGAGAAGCCTTGTGGAGGAAAGTGATTGCTAGCATATATGGCGTGTCCTCTTTGGGCTGGAAGACAGGACAACAATACAAGAAAAAAGGGAATAGAATATGGGTTGAAATAACCAAGCAATACCCTGTCTTTGAGAAGTTTACAAACTTTGTTGTCAAAAATGGAAAGAACATCAGTTTTTGGAAGGATGTATGGTGCGAAAATCAGCCTCTATAGCAAAGGTTTTCAGATATTTATGCCATCACAAACAGAAAAGAGGCCATGGTAGCAGATTGCTGGGACTTGAATAATTGTACCTGGAACCTTAGTCTTCTTAGAGGTTTGTTTGATAGGGAAATCCCTAGCTGGGCTGGTTTGGTTTCAATCCTAAATGACATTCACTTGTCGGATGAGCATGATAAAATCAGGTGGAAAGCTGACCCGACTGGTGTTTTCTCCACAAAATCTCTTTTCTCCAACCTTTTCCAGTCTTCTCCTAGGCTCGGCCTCCCTATTACCAAGCTGATTTGGAAGCATAGAAGTCCAAAGAAGGTTAAGGTCTTTTTATGGTCTTATTGTATCGTAGCCTCAACATGGATGATCGGCTCCAAAGAAAGTTTAAGCATTGGTCCCTCTCTCCCTCAGGATGTCGTTTATGTTTGAAAAGGGGGGAAGATCTTGGTCACCTTTTCCTCCATTGTGAGTTTGCTTCAAAGGCATGGAATTTCATAGCAAATCTGCTGGGCGTGTCCTTTTGCTTCCCCCTGAGAATTGAGGATTGACTTATCGAGGGGCTTCACGGATGGAACTTCCATGGAAAAGCTAGAGTGATGGCTAGTTGTGCTTTTAGAGCTACTTTATGGTCCTTATGGATGGAAAGGAACTCCAGAACTTTTGAGGATAAATCTTCTAGCTTTAACATTTTTTGTAATCATGTCCAAAATTCGGCATCGTGGTGGATTTCATTACATAGGAAATTCTTTTGTAATTATAGTCTGCTCAGTGCTCATGATTATTAACGACTGGTAGACTCTTTTAAGATAGTTTTTCGGGCAGGGGCGACCTCCTCCCCAGGCCCCTAGGCTGTTCTTTGCCTTTTTGTGTGAATAATACTTCCTCTATGTTTCCTTTCAAAAAAAAAATTACAGTTTGAATACACTTTCATAGCTCAGTGGAGGAGTTTTTTTTTTTGTACTTTATAAATGATAGGTTCTTTTGTATCTATTTCATACATCAATGAAATGGTTTCTGTTTCCGATATAAAAAAAGATCTATTAGATATAAAGTTGAAGGCCCTTGATCAACTGAAGATAAACGAAACTCCCCCCCCCCCATGCTCTCTTCTCTCTCCTTCCCTCCCCATCCAAATTTCAACCTCAAGCCTTCAATTGCCATCTTCGTCTTTTAGCAGTCATTGCTTAGTGATTTCCTCCTCCGATTAGCTCTGGTTATTGTCACTTCTCCATTTTCGTGGTTAGTTCTGGGCATTTTCTTTTCTCTTTTTGTCACATCTTTGGTTATTGAGTTGTTTCATCATGGTAGTTAAGAGCTGCTGCATTCGAAATATATACTTCTGTATTTGGCATGAGAATGACATGTTTTATATTGAAAATTTGAAGAATAATCAGAAGATTCATCTTTCTATTTCTCACTTGTATTGGTTTGAGTTATCCATGGTTGATTTATTGCAATCTCCCGTTCATTTGTTCTTTCGTAAGAAATTAAGAAATTCCGAGGGAACTATTCAGTTGTCAAAATTTAGATCCCAACAAGGTTGGTTCCTTCAGTGTTCGATATGGCCTCTCTCGGGTGGAAGGAAAATTCTTCAAGTTCCAGTTGGTTTTGCTAAGAATGGTTGGTCAGTATTTTGGGAAATGGTAAGAGATTTTCTTTTAAAGTATGAGGAAATCAAGTCTTCTCAAGAAGTTTCAAAGCATTTTGAAATTGGTGATTCATCAAAAGTGGTTGTCAGTGGTGGAAAGAATCTTAATAGAAGTTATGCAGATGCAGTTTCCAGTCTGGTTTTTCTTCTAAGATCTCACCAAATTATTCATCTTTTTGGGTAAGAAAAGAAAAAGAAGTGGTGGGTTTAAAACTTGATGAATTTTGTGTGGTTTCTAGAATGTTTGCACATAACTCTTGGAAGGAAGTAAAACAAGCTTTGGAAGGATATTTTCAGTCTAAGGTTTTACTTAATCCTTTTATGGCAGACAAAGCTTTGGTAAAATTGATTGATGATTTTTCTGAGATGGAGTTTGATGGAAAGTGGAATTATATTGGAAATCTACATTTGAAAATTGAAAATTGGTCATGTCAAAGACATTTTCATCCTGAGGTTATAGAAGGATATGGAGGTTGGATTTCTTTGAAGAACTTACCTTTGCCATTTTGGAATCGTTCTATTTTTGAAGTCATTGGTCAACATTTTGGTGGATTGGTTAGTATTTCTTCTCAAACGCTGAATCTTTTGGATTGTTCAGAAGCTCGAATTGAGGTGAAAAGGAATTTTTGTGGATTCCTACCGGCTGAAATTGTGGTCACAGACAAGAATCATGGAAACTTTTCTCTTCGATTTGGAGATATATCTTCATTGGATCCTCCATGTTTTATCCCGGTGGATTTATCTTTGAGAGATTTTGATAATGAAATTGATTTAAAAAGAGTTTCTCAAGTTATGATGGATGAAGGAATTGCCTCATCACAAGAAGAATTTAATTCTTTCAAAGATCAAGATTTGATTCTTCCAGCCATGCAAGTTCAGTCAAATCAGCTAAACTCTTCATCTTCTAAAGACTCCAAGGGTATTCATGATGAATCTGTGGAATTTTTGAATAATATTAATTGTGGTTTAATTTTAAAAGGGTCGGTTGAGTTATCAAAGGAGAAGGATGAGTTGTTGCAAGAGAATGTTTTTATTGCACCAGTTTCGATTACCAAGGAAGCATTAATTGATGATGTTAATTGTGGTTTAATTGGGCCGATTGAGTTATCAAATGAGAAGGATGAGTTGTTGCCAGAGAAGGTTTTTATTGCATCTGTTTCAGTTTCCAAGGAAGCATTAATTGATGAGGTTTTGCATGTGCCCCAGGATTTATTGCCCACTCCTATTCACGATCGGATTTCTGTATTGGAGGAAATTAATGCAGTTGGTTTGGAAAATTTATCTCCAGTAAATGACTCAATTTCTCCTAAAAAGGTTTTGAAGAAATTAAATGAAACCTTTCCTCTTCATTATACTCGGAGGAAACATAAAAAGTCTGTTTTACTAGATTCAATTCCTACAAATTCCAATTATAACCCTGATTTAATTGAAGAATCTTGTTCTTAATTGTTGATTCCTGCCTTGACTCAGTCCAACTTGTGCCAATCTGATTTTAAAGAGATATCAAATTCAGCATCTTCCAATCAGTACACTCATTCAATGATTCACTCCAATCCTTCTTTAACAAAGGGAGTTTTTATTCCTTCATCCAAGTTCGAAAACAGAGTTCACTCTTACTCCTCTCCCATTGATTCTGATGATGATTCAATCGTTAGTATTAGTAGTGCTGAGATTGAAAATCTGTATTTGAATACTGAAAATAATGAATTATTGGAGAAAGATTCTTTTGCTGTGGCTTTTGATCGGATTTTTCAGGATAATGAAGTTGTCTCTGAAGTTCAACTGAATGCTTGTGATGTTTTGGCAACACCTATAGTTTCTGTTCCAAGCAAATTTTCCTCACTTATCGAAGGTTGTGACATTCAGTTGAAGGAAATTCATCCTTTTTTGGCAACCGGTGCTTGATAAAATTTCAAAAGAAGATTGTTAGATGGAAGAGATTCAAGTTATCATATCACGAGTTAGTGTAAAGCTTCATTGAATTTTACGATCATTCTTTTGGGAAGGTAACGAGGGAAGCAAAATAAATCATTTGGTTAGATGGAGACTTGTATCAAAGACTAAAAAAAAAATGGTGGCCTAGGAATTGGAGCTTTGAAGCAAAGGGATATGGCTTTATTAGCCAAATGGGCTGGCGATTTATGATGGAACCTCAATCTTTTTGGAGAAGAATTATTGTTAGCATCTATGGTTCTAGTAATTCTGGTTGGAATTCAGATTCTAAAAAAGGTTTTAGCCTCCATAGTCCTTGGATGTCCATTGCTATAATTTAGAAGCAGTTTGATTCAATTGCTCACTTCAATTTGGGTAATGATAGGAAAATTCGGTTTTGGGAAGTCCCTTGGTTGTGTGGTTTAGCATTATAGCTCAGTTTTCCTCGATTGTATGCCATTTCATCTTCTCCAAATGATATTGTTTCATCTCATTGGGATATCCAATCTGGCTATTGGAATATTTCTTATAGGAGGCTATTGAAAGATGAGGAGATTGAAGATTTTCAAACATTGTTACTTAATATTTCACATGTGATTCTTGCATTGGTGAAAGAGTTATATTCAGTTTTTTTGAAGTCCAAGAATCCTAAGAGAATTAACATTCTTTAGTGGATTATGCTCAATGGAAATCTCAATACTTCAGATGTTCTTCAGAAGAAGAATCCATCTCATTGCATATTGCCATCAGTTTGTGTTTTCGAAATTATGGTTGGATCGAAATCAAAGAATTTTTCAAAACAAGTATCTTCCTTGGATTGATCGATTCGAAGCTTCTCGCCTAAAGGCATTATCTTGGTGTTCTTTGTCCAAGTTGTTCATGGGATTCTCACTTCAAGATATTTGTCTAAATTGGAAGTATCTTATTAATTGCTTTTTAGTTTTTGGTCTTGTATTGCTTTTGTTATTTTTGTTGCTTTTTCACTCCTTTGCGGAGTTTGTATCTTTGAGCATCAGTCTCTTTTCATTTCTTCAATGAAAAGTCTTGTTTCTTGTTAAAAAAAAAGATATAAAGTTGAATTTTATGCCTAATGGAACTCCAAACTTTTAATTTTGTGTCTAGTAGGCCTGAATGTCAAATAGGTCAAGGACTTTTTAGACACAAAATTGCAAGTTAGAGAACCTATTGGACACAAAAGTGAAAGTTTTAGTACCTAATGGATCCTTTTTAAAGTTCAAGTATCTATGGACACAAAATTGAAAGTTTGAGAACCTATTTGACTCTTCTTAAAGTTCAGGGACCAAATAGACATAACCTTGAAAGTTCAAGCACTAAACATGTAATTTAACCTAAATAATATCAAATTATTTAATTATTTATTAATTTTCTGGCTATTATTATTAAATGGTATATTTGTTTGTATTGACAAGTCTATTTATCAATGAATCAATCTAATACTTCTTCATTTCTCAACAATCTATTCTTATATTAATGCACATGTTTGACTTTAAGTTATTAATATATGTGCTTGAAAGGATAATCGATAACTTAAATAAGCTCTTGTTATTTTTTCACTAAAATTAAGAATAGAATACTCGTATTTAACTTGTATAATTTTTTTGGTCGATTTTGATTAAAAGAAATCGTAGGATTTATAATCGAAGAAAAAAATCTTCCCGGTCTTCTTTGACAGTGTTATTTTATTTTATTATTATTATTATTTTGAATAATTGATAGTGTTATTTTCGTTGCTTTATGTTGGTGTAACATTGGCACTCTTTTCTCCTATTGCTTTTTTTCCTCTTTTGTCCACTTGGATAGATGTCTACTGTAACTCCTTTGGATTGATAAATGTGGAAAAGAGGGGGAAAAATAGCCCCAATCCAAAGGAGTTACAATAGGCATCTCCAAGTGGACAAAAGAGAAGAAAAACTATAGGAGGTCAATGAAATTGTTTCTTATCAATTTTTTTTTTCATTAACAAATTCACAAAATTTCTATGAATTCGTTGCGAAAATCCATGATTTGTTCTTAAATATCCGTTTGATATCCAAATACTCATGTAAGGGTGGAGGGGGAAACGCTTGAAAGAATATTCACACCCTTCCACCCTTTTGATTTGGACATGTTGATTTTTAAATAGGAAGCCAACTCAAATGCCCTAACCAAGTTGAAAAGATGGATATTATTTGGTTTACAAGTAACTGAGAATAGAAAAAAATTTGCAATTTTCAATAATCAGACAATTTGCTTGACGATCATGTAGTTGTGGACATTCAATTACTTATGCTCGAATTTCTCCACTTCATCTGTAGATTTTATCTTTTGAACTTCAAATTTGTTGTTAACTGTATGTGAGTTACATGTTGATACATTTAACATGTATGCTGTTTACAATGACTCTTCATGGATAAGTTGATGTAAAGTACAGGCCACACTATTTCCTCTTACAGCATGTTGAGCATCTATGTGTAGGTTTGAGAAACAAGATGGAGTAGTTTTGATGGCTACCACTCGGAATTTGAAGCAAATTGATGAAGCTCTACAGCGGCCTGGCCGGATGGATCGAGTATTTCATCTTCAAAGGCCAACTCAATCTGAAAGAGAGAAGATACTACAAATTGCTGCAATGGGATCCATGGATGAGGAGCTCATTGATTATGTAGATTGGAAAAAGGTAATTTGTATACATTCTTCTTTTGTGTGTAATATGATGCCAATGAACTTACGGGCAAGTGTTGCTGATAATGACGGCCATGAAACTGGTTTATTGTTTGCTTATGATATTTGCTGATTTAAGACATACATTTTGATGGTTGAACTCTAGTGGTTTCTTGTTAGTAATTTGATTTTAGTAGTTGTTACATAGTTTGATGTTGTATAATTAGGGTTAGTCTTGTGATTTCAGTTTGATTGTTAATTGTTAGTTATTACTTGGGTTTAGTTGCTAATTGGTTTGATCAATTAGTTTGTTTGTTGATTACTTTGTTAATAACGGGTTTACTTGGTGGGTTAATATCCTCTTTATAAATAGGGGACAATGGTGTAGCCGATTGCTAGATGATAATTAGAATGAGAGAATGATGATTTATTAATGAAGTTCCAGCCTTTAAATAGGCAAAAGAACTAACTAAAAATGGTTACAAGGCACATGCTACTCACATGGAATACTAAAGAGATAACTAGTTAATAGGTATATAATCGGCTACATCAATTTCCTCGCCCAACAAATATAACTCGACCTCGAGTTAGGTAATAAACGGCCAAAAATTCCATTTTTGGATTGTATCCCATTCTTGGACTCTTCTTTGATAAAAAATTTGCCTTTCTTGCTGATATTTGACGTTGTTTTCTTGTTGATATTTTGTCTTGCTGCATTCTCCTTGGCGGTTTTGTTGATCTTTTCCCCAATTTGTCTGCGTTGCTGGATTTGTAATCACCTGCTCGATCTTGCTGCCAATTTTTTCCAGAATCATTTGTGTTTCTAAAGGCTTCCACTTGAAGAATTCTTGCTGCCTATTATGCAATGGGTTGATGTGGAAGTCTTGATGCATTATTCGTTGTTCTTGATACTTTCTTGGAGCTAAATGTGTTTCTTGAATTATTCTTTGTTCCATTATTTGCCTTTCTTGCCGCTGCCCCATCCTTTCTTCCAATTCCCGAGATGCTTTATCTTGTTCTTGATAAGTTCTCTCCATGGTAGATTGTCCCATTAGGTTACAGCTTGGTTCCCCCTTGAATTCTTGGAGCATTGGTCGGCGTTCTTGATGGATTCTTGGAGGAAAATCTGCTTCTTGGACCATTCTTTGTTCCATTCCTAGCTTTTCTTGCATCAATGGGTTTGTTGATTGTTGATCCGGTTTAATTCCCAACTTCTCGCAGATTATTTCTAAGGTTTTCTTGATCTCACCCACATCATTCTTCAAGATTTTCACATCTTGTTCAACCGACAGCAAGCGTACGGTTGTTGCTCGTGGTGAGAGGACGGTGGTTGACTCCGCCTCTTTTCCAACCGAAGATGAATCTCCTCCCACGTTGGTCGATACTCTCTTGGTCGTCATAGTGGAAGCACCCAAAAATCGTGCGCTCTGATACCAAATATGGTGTAGCCGATTGCTAGATGATAATTAGAATGAGAGAATGATGATTTATTAATGAAGTTTCAGCCTTTAAATAGGCAAAAGAACTAACTAAAAATGGTTACAAGGCACATGCTACTCACATGGAATACTAAAGAGATAACTAGTTAATAGGTATATAATCGGCTACATCAGACAATATTGTTTTCTTAATTCTTACTAATTTGGAAAACTCGGCTGGAAGTTAGGGACTCGACCATTTCTGCCTTAGATGTTGCCTCCAACTCCTCTGATGACCTCCGACGACTTCCGTCAATCCTTCTAAGTGGGTTTTGAGAGTTTTGTGAGGGAGAGCAGGGTGTTTAGGGTTCTGGAGATCTTTCCAGAGGGGAGGGTAGGGTTTTTTCTGGGCTTTGGCTGGAGGTTTTAAGGAGTTAGAAGGTGTGGATTCCCCAAGCCTCATGGACTCGGATGATCTAGTCGATGGAATCTCCATCGATCGCACCTAAGCCCCCGTCCGGTAGTTCTTCTGCCATAGTCTGCGATGGCGATTCCAAGAGTGTGCAGACTCAGGATTGAAAACAAAACCTTCTCTTGTTGTTTCGATAGAAATTTTAGAGGGAGAGATTAGGATTCAGGAGGTGCACTTGAAGAAAATATATGCTTCGTCAGCCAAAGAAATAGTTATAGTGTGGATCATTGACTCCATTGATGATCTCCTCAACTCCTCAAGTACCCATAAATTCTTCCATAAAGTGGACTGTAACAATGGATTCATTTGGATCCAAAAGATATCGAACAAACAGGGGAGCTTCCTTGAAATCACAAAGGTTAACAACTCTGGTGGCAAACACAACCTCGTAGTGTCGGCTGGAACTGAGTTCAATGGTTGGAAAAGCTTTTCAAATCTTCTAAAAGAATTCCTCAACGGTAAGGACGACCTGCAGGAACAGAGCAAGGAAAAGGAAAAGGGAGGGGTCGGAAGAAATGAGGATGGTAAATCGTTCGCAGACATTCTAAAGAGCTCCCCAAATTATAATCCTCGAGCTGAAACAATGACCCAGAGCGACCAGCAAAAAACTACGGAGAAAGCTTGGAGAAATATTACTGAGATCAGAGGATATAAAGAAGAAGTGAGAAACATCGATTGGGATGAGGTCATAGTTATTACCAAAAGGGACTTTCACGATGATTGGGGAAGAATCTTGGAAGTTATGCAACACCAATTGATGGAGACCCTCGTTATTAATCCCTTTCATCCGGACAAGGACCTTCTTAAATGCCCATCTCGTGAGTTAGCTACCCTTTTAACAAAAAATATGGGGTGGGTGAGCTTCGGCCCGATTATTCTGAAGGTTGAAAAGTGGGATAAACAAATTCACAATAGAATCACGTGTATTCCAAGCTATGGGGGTTGGATTAAAATTCGAAATCTCCCTCTTCATTTATGGAACTTACAGACATTTAAGGCTATCGGAAACTGTCTCGGTGGCTTCGTTGAATATGATGAGGCCAACTCATTGCTCTTTCAATGCGTGGAAGTCAAAATGAAGATTAAGGAGAACTGCTGTGGTTTCATCCTTGTGGAGTTAAAAGTGGTGGATGGTGAAGAACAATTTAACGTGCAGATCGTGACCTACCAAGAAGGAAACTTGCTGATCGACAGGGTGGCCGGAATCCATGGAAGTTTCTCGCCGGCGGCTGCACACGTTTTCCATAGAGGCCCAAATGATGCCCTCTTTTGCACCGCAGATATTTGGAGAATTGAGAATGGGGTTGATTACCCAGTGGTTATTACTCACCAAGCAGTTAAGGAATCCAGATATTGTGGAAGACAGCTGGAAAACGCTAGTGAAAATTTTGAATCCTCCCGCCCAAAGCAAAAAGGAAAAATTAACGAAGGAGCTGGGCCCTCTAACATAGAAGGTACGTCGGCCCAATTAGAGTTCATTTTCTCAGCCCAAGATGAATCGAACGAAGGGGTCTGGAAAGAACAACGGTCCAAGAAGAAAGCCAAAAAAGGGGTCTCCTTTGCCAACGAAGCCCAGGTCTCATTATTTAAAAGATGAACAATCCACTCCACGGATAAAGGGAAAAGCCCTTTAAAGGAAAAAGATGAGACGGTGAATTGGAACGGTGAGATTGGCATGGAATCAGACTTATCCTTCTCGAGCCCAGCTAGTCGTGGAAGCGAGAATGAACGGGTAGGTAAGATGAGCAACGACGAGGAAGCCGATTATGAATTTCCGGAGGGATATCAGCTTTGCTTCTCTAATGAGGCGGAATCCGATAAGGAAGCTCAGCCGCAAAGCAACGATGTTAAGGCTATTTCGGGTCAAGAGGATGTGAATAGAGAAGTGATCACTCACGATGCTAACCATCGTTCGTCCCCTAGCGATTATTGCCATGATAATACTACACACTCAATGGCTTCCCCAAAGGCTCTGGCCATCATTGCTCCTTTGATTGTCCAGAGAAATACTCTCGAAGAGGGCACTGGAGACTTCATGATTAGCAAGGAGTTGATTCTCACCCTTAGAAGAAACAATTTATGTATTAGACCGATAACAGGCACAAATTCTGAGAAGGGCAATTCTACTAAAAAGAAACGTAATAGAGAGGTCACTAGTCTCCTCAGAACATGAGAAAAGGAAATAGAACCGGTGCGGGATAATGAAGATGATGTGGAAGGTGATGGTAATAGCGGTAGTAGCGTAGAAAGGGCCGAAGATGTTTCCTTATGAAGATTATCTCCTGGAATGTGCGAGGGCAAGGAGTGAGGTCAAAAAGAGCCCTCATAAAAGACCTCTTAAAAGAGTCTAACCTTGATATTGTCATTTTGCAGGAGTCCAGGCTTAACGTCATAGATAGGAGGCTTGTTAAATCTATTTGGAGCTCCAGGCATATAGCTTGGGCCACCTTAGACGCCATTAATTCTGCTGGGGGCATTCTTATTTTATGGAAAGAGTCAGAGATAGAAGTTGTGGAGTCGGTGATTGGGGTTTTTCCCTCTCCATAAAATGTATCCTCCATGGGCAATCAGAATTTTGGATAACAGGGGTTTATGGGCCGTGCGGTCATCAGGAGAAAAAACACTTCTTACAAGAGCTGTATGACCTTCACGGGCTTTGCCAGGGTGTTTGGTGCTTGGTAGGTGATTTTAATCTGATTAGATGGGTTGATGAAAGGCTGAACGCTAGTAATTCTACTAGAAATATGAAGAAGTTCAACCGCTTCATTGCTTCCGCTGACTTGATTGATCCTCCGCTGGGTAATGGTAAATTTACTTGGTCTAGAATGGGAGAGAATGTGGCTGCTTCTAGGATTGATAGATTCCTTTTGTCCAAGCAGTGGGTTGATAAATTTTCTGATTTCAGAGTTGAAAGGCTTCACAGACCGACTTCTGACCACTTCCCTATCTTATTGACTGTTGGGGCAAACAAATGGGGGCCGACGCCGTTTCGTTTTGAAAATATTTGGCTAGAGAACTCTAAGTTTAAGGAGAAGATTGAGAGTTGGTGGCAGAACATGAACCCAAATGGTTGGGCGGGTTTTCGATTTATGGAAAAGTTGAAAGGATTGAAAAACCAAATTAAAAGTTGGAATGCTATAGCTCGTTCTCAGGCCGTGTCTAAAAAAAGGGATATTGTGGCTCAAATTGACCTCATCGATCGCCTAGAAGAACAGAGTGAGATTCAAAGCCATCAGATTGAAGAAAGGAAAAGGCTTAAAGCCGAGTTGCTTGAGTTTGCTTTAGATGAGCAGAGGTGTCTTAACCAAAAAAGCAAAATTAAATGGCTAAAAGAGGGGGATGAAAACTCTTCATTCTTTCATAGATGGGTCACGGCTAAAAGGAACAAGGCTTTCATCTCGATTCTGGAAAATGACAGTGGGGATCTTCTCACGAATGAGACCAAAATTGAGGAGGAAATCCTGTCTTTCTTCGATAAGCTTTATGAGAAGGATTTAGGGCCGAAGTTTGTGATAGAAGGGGTGGAATGGATGCCCATTGATTCCCAAAACAGAATCAATATGGAAATGAACTTCAGTGAGGAGGAAATCCACAAGGCTATTCGGGAGATGGGAAGTTTGAAATCCCCCGGTCCGAACGACATGATGGGTGAGTTTTTTAAAAATTATTGGAACATCTTGAAGCTGGATTTAGTAGAGGTGTTCCAAGAATTTTTTCAAAACGAAATTATTAATAAACGGGCCAATGAAACATATATTTGTTTGATCCCAAAGAAGAAAAAGGCTTCCAACGTCAAAGATTATAGACCGATCAATCTAGTTACCTCCCTTTACAAGCTGATAGCGAAAGTTCTAGCTGAGAGATTGAAGAAAGTCCTTCCTCTCACCATAAGTAATTGGCAAGCGGCTTTTGTCCATGGTAGACAGATCCTTGATGCTATCTTAGTGGCGGCTGAAGCAGTAGAAGATAAAAGGTGTAGAAAAGATAATGGCGTGCTCTTAAAGCTTGATCTCGAAAAAGCGTACGACATGGTCAACTGGGATTTCCTCGACACTATTCTTCAGTTGAAGGGGTTTGGCCATAGATGGAGAAAATGGATCAAAGGCTGTCTCACTAATTCAAATTTTTCGGTCATGATTAACGGGCGTCTGAGGGGAAAAATTATGGCTTCTAGAGGGTTGAGACAAGGGGACTCGCTATCTCCCTTTTTGTTTACCATTGTCGGGGACGCTATTAGTAGATCGGTTCAGTTTTGTCTTGAGAAGAAAATTCTGAATGGCTGGAAAATTGGGAAGGATGGTGTGATGGTATCGTTGCTACAATATGCTGATGATACTTTGGTTTTTATCCCCAACAATGCTGCAGATATTCAGAAATGGTGGGACATTTTGACTCTCATTCTTAAGGGAGCTGGTCTTTATTTAAATATGTCGAAGACTTCTATCATTGGGGTTAATGTCGATTCTGTGGAGATAGCTACTTGGGCCAAGCAGTTCGGCTGTAAAGCAGATTCGTTGCCTATCAACTACTTAGGCTTTTCCCTTGGTGGCAATTACCGTAGAAGCATCTTCTGGGACCCGTTACTGGAAAGGCTAAATAGAAAGCTCGATAGCTGGAGGAACTTCCCTATTTCAAAAGGGGGAAGAGTCACCTTTGCCCAATCCGTTCTTAATAGTCTCCCCCTTTATCAATTCTCTTTGCTTAAAGCCCCTAAATCAGTTATCAAGTCCATGGAGAAAATCATCAGAGACTTTGTGTGGAGTGGGGGAAGTTATAAACCCAGAGAGCGAATTTAGTTAAATGGGAGTGGTCTGCGTTGTCGGTTATTTATGGTGGTTTGGGGGTGGGTTCCCTAGATCAAAGGAACATCTCTCTTATGGCTAAATGGTTGTGGCGTTTTTCGCAAGAAAGGGAGGCTTTGTGGAGGAAAATCATTGTTAGCATCTACGGTATTTCTTCCCTTGGATGGCAATCTAATAAGCTTAAAGGTAAAAGAGGCAACAGAGTTTGGGTGGACATTGCTGCAATCTACCCCATTTTTTAGCAGTTCACGGCTTTTACAGCTCATTGTGGGAGTAATATTAGATTTTGGAAAGATAGATGGTGTGGTTCTCAGCCCCTTCAAGCTCTTTTTCCTGATTTATTTACCATTTCTCGTAAGCAGAATGCCACCGTTGCAGATTGTTGGAATGGGGAGCAACAGTCGTGGGATCTGAACTTCAGAAGAAATCTTTTTGACAGAGAAGTAATCTTTTTGACAGAGAAGTTACTGGCTGGATGGTGCTGGTCGAGAAGATCAGCTTGGTCAACCTTGGTGCTGGCCAAGATAATATTAGATGGTTGCTGGATGCTTCTGGGCAATACACAACAAAGTCTCTTTTCCAAAATATTTCTAAGGCATCTACTAAAGTTCCCCCCTCTCTTTACGTTAAAATCTGGAAGCATAAGTGCCCTAAGAAAGTTAAAGTTTTTTTGTGGTCCCTCGCTTACAGTATCCTCAATACTGATGATAGATTGCAAAGGAAATTCAACCACTGGTCTCTATCTCCATCAGCGTGCAGATTGTGTATTAAGTCTGATGAAACGTTAGATCACTTGTTTATTCACTGTGATTTTGCCTATAAGGTTTGGAGTTTTACAGCAAAGCTTTTGGGCTTGTCCTTTTGTGTCCCGCTGAAGGTGGAGGATTGGTTAAATGAAGGTTTGGCTACGTGGAATCTTAAGGGGAAAGCCAAGATAATTGCTAGTTGCGCTTTCAGAGGGGTTCTTTGGAGTCTATGGAAAGAAAGAAATTCCCGAACCTTTGAAGATAAGTCCATTAGACTAGATTGCTTTTGTGATAATGTAC
This sequence comes from Luffa acutangula, assembly GCA_036850905.1. Lineage (NCBI taxonomy): Eukaryota > Viridiplantae > Streptophyta > Magnoliopsida > Cucurbitales > Cucurbitaceae > Luffa > Luffa acutangula. The sequence goes on along the minus strand of CM072089.1, from coordinate 23,176,344 downwards.
AAAATACAGCCTCTTGGTGGATATCTCTATATAGAAATTCTTTTTGTAATTACAGTCTGCTTATGATTATTAACGACTGGCAGACTCTTATGAGATAGTTTTTGTTCTTGGGCAGGGGTTTTCTCCACCCCTGACCCTTAGGCTGTTGTGGCTCTTTTTGTGAATATATTTCCATTTCGTTTCTTATAAAAAAAAAAAAATTCTTACTAATTTGAATAACGATAAAGGCTCTTGTTAGTATTCTCTTATAAAGGATGATCTCTGATAAACTTTTCCGCTTCTTAGTGAAAACAGTGAAAACAGTGAAACATGCCCAAAAAATGTCAAACTTGTATTTGATTTGTTCAACTAGATCTGACACGTGTCTTCTAAGAACTCAAAGGCACAATTTTACGACCTATAGAACAGATCTTGTTCAAGTAAGGTCGTAGATCTGACAGTGTCCAACAAGTTGGAGTGTCTGACTTGCGTTGGACATGGATACTTCATAGGTTCTATTATTTCCTTTGTATTTTTGGTTGGGGGGGGAAGGGGGGTTTTCTACTTTGCTGACTGATGTAACTTTTTAAATATTAATGAAAAGTTTGTTTCTTTACCATCCAAAAAAAAATGTAAGATTTCTTTCTGGAAACTGCATTTTTTTTTTCCAAAAAAAAGTCTTAGTTGTGGAACTCCTCAATAAAATGGAAAAACTGCACATTCAAAACCCAGAAAGCCGACGATTTTTTTCCTTCTCACAGAGCTGGAGCAAACTATTCCTTTACCTGTTACTAGAAAAGAACACTGCACTTTTCTTTTTTCTATTTCTTTTCCTCTATTTTGGGAGGTTGTTTCCTGAACTTTTGTATCATTTCATCTATCAATGAAAAGATTTCTTGTTTAAAAGAAGAGATTGATTGATGAAGCTTGTTTGTGAATTGACTTATAGAGGCCCCTAATATTCAAAATATATACAACAATGACATCCTCTGAACAATTTTCTTTATTTTCCTTCTTCAATTTTTGATACCTACGAGTTTTTTTTTGATATGAATCAGTTTTCATGTACTTCGACTAACCTCATGGGACTGTTTGCCTTTTTCATTACACTTCAAGTTTTTAAGTTTTTTTGTCGCTTATTGGAATATTTTTACTTTAGGTTGCTGAGAAGACAGCCCTTTTACGACCTGTGGAACTAAAACTTGTCCCACTTGCCTTGGAAGGAAGTGCTTTTCGGAGCAAATTCCTTGACACTGATGAATTGATGGGCTACGCTAGCTGGTTTGCTGTAAGAAATACCGATTTGCTCATTGAAATAAGTTTGTTTTTGTTGTTATTATTGCTAGATAGATTTTTTTTTTCTTGCTCACTATTGCTTTTATGTTTTAAAATCATATATATCTATTTTTTTTTTTTTTTTGTAAGAAACATTGCTTTCATTGTGAGAAATGAACGAATGTACAAGGAGAAAAAAAAAAGCCCACAAAAGAAGTTCTCAACTATAGGAAAGAACTCCAATCCAAAAGAATATAACCAAGCTGATAATTACAAAAGACCGATTAACAGACACTCATAAAGATGCGTTGAATCTCACCACTGTTATCGAAATATCAAACATGAGAGAATCTAATATATTTTCTATACACTAGAGCCAATTATACATAGGCATACATAGAAGCCCTAAACAAATAATGGTAAAATTACAATAAAGGACGAAGACTAATAAGCTACAATATTTACATATATACTATAACACTCCCCCTCAAGTTGGAGCATACATGTTAATCATGCCCAATTTGTTACAAAGATAACCTATTCTAACTCCACTCTTTCGTGAAAATATCTCCTAATTGCTCTCCGATCTTCACATATCCAGTAGATACCAAACCTTGCTGTATTTTCTCCCAAACAAAATGACAATCGATTTCAATATGTTTAGTCCACTCATGAAATACTGGGTTGGATGCAATATGAAGGGTAGTTTGGTTGTCATACCACAACTTGGTCGGAACTGTAACATTGAAACCTAATTCGATCAAGAGTTGATGTACCCACATTATCTCACATACTGATTGTGCCATAGCTCTGTGTTCTGATTCAACACTTGATCGTGAAACCACATTTTGTTTCTTACTTTTCCATGAAACCAAATTGCCTCCAACAAAAACACAATAGCCAGAAGTTGATCTTCTATCTTCTCTTTATCCTGCCCAATCAGCATCTGAAAAACACTTAATCTTCATATGGCCATGATCTTTATATAGGATCCCACGTCCAGGTGCAGCCTTCAAATAACATAAAATCTATTGTACTGCAGCCCAATGTTCCACTGTGGATGAAGACATAAATTGACTCACAATGCTTACTGAATAAGCTATGTCTGATCGTGTCACTGTAAGATAATTCAACTTTCCAACCAATCATCTATATCTCTCAAGATCATCAAATGGTTCTTCATCTTTTGTAAGTTGTAGATTAGGCATTATTGGAGTACTACATGGCTTGACTCCCAATTTTCCTGTCTCAGATAGCAAATCAAGTGCATATTTCCTTTGTGACATAAAGATACCTTTCTTGCTTCTCATTACTTCGATACCCAAGAAGTATTTTAATGTTCCCAAGTCGTATGAAACTGACTTTGAAGGAAAGTTTTTAGAGATGAAATGCCTGATGTATCATTTCCAGTAATAACAATATCATCAACATATAGGACAAGTAGAATAATACCACTCTTAGTTCGTTGGTAGAAGACAGAGTGATCCGACTTGCTTTTCTTCATTCCAAACTGCTCAAGTGCCTGACTAAATTTTCCAAACCATGCTCGTGGACTTTGTTTCAACCCATATAAAGATTTATAGCGACACACTTTATCATTCTCCCCCTGAGCAACAAACCCAGGTGGTTGCTCCATATAGACTTCCTCTTGAAGATCACCATGGAGAAAGACATTTTTAATGTCAAGGTGATGCAAGGGCCAACATTGAGAAGCAACCATGGAAATGAATAACCTTACAGAAGTTAATTTAGCAACAGGAGAAAACGTATCAAAATAATCAATCCCATATGTCTGAGCATAGCCTTTGGCAACAAGACGTGCTTTCAATCGGGCAACTGAGCCCTAGGATTTACCTTAATTGCAAACACCCATTTACACCCGATACCTTTCTTTCCTTGTGGACGAGATACTAAATCCCAGGTACCATTATCATCTAAAGCATTCATCTTTTCTATTATCGCATTGCGCCAACGAGGATGAGACAAGGCTTCATGAACCGTTTTAGGAATCGAGATAGAGTCAAGAGATGCAACAAAAGAACATGTAGAAGATGACAAGTGGTCATAAGAGACAAATGAAGAAATAGGAAAAGTGCAAGAATGTTACCTTTATGAAGAGCAATAGGAAGCTCATCACTCGGTCCTGGATCCGATGACGAAGAATCTTGTGGTACAAGACATTCACCTGGAGGTTGTTGCCATCTAGAGTATACTTGAGTAATAGGCGAACGAGTAGGAACAAGTGTCGAATGAGAAGGATCGAGAGAGGATGTAGGAGACACAAGTGGAGATGGATCGGTAGAGGGTCTAGGAGGTACAAGTGTATAAATAAAAAGATCATCCTCCTCCTGACTCGTACTAGGCAAAGATGATTTGTAAGGCGTGTCCTCAAAGAAAGTAACATCACGAGATACAAGATACCTATTTGAATTAAGACAATAGCATCTATAACCTTTTTGAACACGAGAATAGCCTAAGAAAATGCACTTTAAAAATTTGGGGTCTAATTTTGTTAGATTAGGGCGAACATCTCTAACAAAACAAGTACAACCAAATATTTTTGGCTCAATAGGAAACAACGGTTTTGTGGGAAATAGAACATGATAAGGAAATTGACCTTTAAGAACAGACGAAGGCATGCGACTAATCAAGAAGCAAGACTAATCAAGAAGCAAGCTATAGAGATTGCATCAACCCAAAATTTCTTTGGAACACTCATTTGAAAGGCAAATGATAATGCTCTTGCAGTTTCAAGGAGATCCTCTTTTTTCGTTCAACAACTCCATTTTGGAAAGGAGTATCAGCACAAGGTGAATGATGAATAATTCCATGCTTACATAGGTGCGTCCTAAGTGCTTCAGAAAAAGTACTCACCAACATTATCGCTTCTCAAAATTTTAAGGGAAACATCAAACTGAGTACGAATTTCAGCATGAAAATTACAAAAGTGAGAAAGTAACTCAGAACGACTCTTCATAAAGTATAACCAAGTCATACGAGAGTAATCGTCAACAAAGGTAACGAAGTATCGAAATCCAGTTTTGGAAACAATAGGACAAGGACCCCAAATATCAGAATGAACTAATCCGAAGGGCTTACTTGCTCGATTATCTATTCTAGGACTAGAGCTAAGACGACGAAATTTCGCTCTGAACAGGAGGGCTAGTGGACACGGGGAGGGAGCAGGCGAAGCGTGTCGAGGACTACGGGGACTTCATTCTACAGGGAATAGTCCGAGAACTCAGTGCGGGCGACCTCTTCAAGGAAGCTAGCTCAAGACCCTCTGGCGGATCAAGACGACTGAGGCCAAGGACGGGGTCGAATCGTCATTCCAGGATTTGCAGTCCGATACCCGCGATGGCTACTGAATAACCTCCTTTGACTTTCTCAGCAAACTGACATGAGTCACAATTTAATGAAGACAAGTAATGAAATTGAAGACAATTTTTTTAGCACTGAAAACAGAAGGATGACCTAGACGACAATGGGCATCAAAAGGAGAAACAACTCCAGAACAGGCAACTTTTGGCACTTGATGATCGAAAATATTAAGTCCTCCAGATTCATGTCCTCTACGAATAATCTTCTTCGTCACAAGATCCTGAAACAAGCAATAGCCCGGATGAAAAGAAATACAACAATTAAGGTCATGAGTGAGTTTACTAGCAGATATTAAATTAAAGGAAAGTTGAGGTAAATGTGGAACTAATGACAAAGAAAGAGATGGGTAGATTTACTGTGCCAGATCCAATAACAGATGATGTTGATCCATCTGCCAAAGTAACGTCCGTAAGGGATGTAGATGAAGAAAAAATGGAAAACAAATCACGATTACCTGTCATATGATTGGTTGCACCAGAGTCTATGACCCAAGAGGAAAGAAGACAATGATTCATGTTACCTGACTCAACAATGGTTGTAATAGGGGTAAGCACGGATGATAAAGAATATGCTTTCAATGACTTCTGGTACTGTTGAAATTTAGCAAGCTCAATAGTAGAAGTAACAAACGGTTGCTTAGATGAATCATGGATGGATTGAATCCACGATTGAACCACATTAGACATTGCTACGAATTCTTGTTCAACAATAGGTCAATATTGAATGTATGAATGTAAGACCACAAATTCTCATCTAAAACCTTGAAATTAGAGCCAAATATCTTATAAAAAAACCTTGAAATTAGAGCCAAATAACCATACAACTTCTGAAAATATGATCTGAATGGAGTTTCTAATGAAGAACCCTAATTCTCCTCCCAAACAACTTTTAACTTGAGCCAATTATGACCAAACTTGCCACAAGAATAAGTCGGAAATACTCTTGATGCACAAGAACAACAAATCACAACAACCGGGGAAAATTCCAGCCACAAACGTACCCTCACAAGAAAAAAACAGAACTGAACTAAACAAAAAAACAAACCGAAATTGAGCCGAGCACACAAACTGCAAACGTGACCTGTTTTGGCAAAACCAAGTATGCAGACTTGTCGAAATTCTTAGCCCGATACTAACCCAACTGACGGAAGGAAAAAAGGACCTCCCATGCGCCGACTGCAGAACTCTCCAACGGCGCGTGTGGCTCACGTGCAGCTACTTCTGGCGAACGACGACGGCGATGTGACTCCCCTGACGGCGGCGCTTCTCTTTAGGTGGGTGGTGTCGACAAACGACCCCTTTAATGTGGTGACCCAAATTTCAAACCCTAACCCCACTTGGATGAGAAGAAACCCTAACGGCCAAAGGAAAATTCTAAAACCCTAAAGTTGCTCTGATACCATGTTATCGAGATATCAAACATGAGAGAATCCAATATATTTTCTATACACTAGAGCCAATTATATATAGGCATACATAGAAGCCCTAAACAAATAATGGTAAAATTACAATAAAGGACGAAGACAAATAAGCTACTATATTTACATATACACTATAACAAAGGCCACCCGCACCTCCTCCAAATACCTCTCCTCAGAAAATCCTACTATTCCTCCCTAGTTGCTCTCTCCACAAGATAGCTAAACAACAAGCTAGCCACAAGACCCTGCTTTTATCTCGGAAAGGAGATTTCATCAAGATCTTCTCAATCAAAGAGTCACTCTCTCTATTACGCACCACGATAACCCCAAACAATCTAGAGCACCTACACAAAAGGGAGCAAGAAAAATGGCCGCTCCCTAATATATGATCCAAATCCTCCTCCTACTGTCAGCAAAGGATACATCATAGATACTGTTGGAATTTCTAGTCTTTACAATTGTGTAAATATTATTTGTCAATATTTAGTCATTATGGTCTTTATTCTTTCCTTATATTGTATGGGGTCTTTCTCTTATATGAGAAGACCTTGGTTGCACATATTTGTATAAGAACATTATTCTCCTAAATTTATGATGGTATCAGAGTGGAGCGGGTAAACCCTAAAAACCCTAGCCACCACTTTTTGGAACTCTAGCCGCTGTCACCATCAAAACCCTAGCCACCATTCTTGGTTGGTGCATCTTACTTCCAACGTCGGTGGCTCCATGTTTTTTCACTTGACCCATATGCTTTCATCGTCATAGTCGGAGATCTTTGTGGTCATCTTCCAGCGTCGGTGTTCATCTTCGAAACCTCGTGTCATACATGAAGCTGTGTATTCATCTTCGAAGTTGCGTGTTTAACTTCGTGTTCGTTCATAGTCTCCAGTAGAGGGCTCATGTTTGTGTTCATTGAGTAGGTTGCTGACGTACGCCGTCCGCCATTTGTCGAGTATTCTCACTATTCCTCGATCTCCAATCGCCGCTCGTGGTGTTGCTCGTGCGCAAACAAAGGCTAGATGCCATGGGTCTCGACGTTGAAACCGTCGGAGTAGCGTGCTTGTAGGCCTCGACATTCGTAGGATGATGCTCGTTCGTGGAGGAGTGTGTCGTGTCTGCTAGTGTATTGGTTTCGCTGATAAAAGAAGGATTGGAAGAAGACTCGATTTGAGGCCTGGTTCGGTTCAATTAAAAGTTGTGGTTGGTCAGATCTGGATCAGTTTGGTTTAGTTCACTACTTGGCTCGGTTCACGATCTGGTTTGCTGGACAATCTGGTTTAGAATTTGGGTTGGTTTAGTTTTTTTTTTTTGGTTTATTTGGTTTCGTTTATATTTTATTATTTACCATTAACCCATTTCTTAAGATCATGGAGCAAGTTCATCAAATCTTAAAACGACTACCAACTAATTTATTTTCTAATAATTCTTGTGTTTCATTGGCACAAACAAGTAATTATCCTCAAGTCTTCCCTTGTAGGGCTTTTTCTCCGTGGATTATCGATTCTGGAGCTTCTGATCATATGACTAGTACTTGTCATTTTTTTAACTCGTACTCCATATTCCAATGAAAAAATTCGAATTGCGGATGACAGTTTTTCTTCGATTGCACGAAAAGGAACCGTTAAATTGACTGAAAATATCTCTCTACAGTCTGTCTTATATGTTCCAAAGTTAGCCTGTAACCTTTTATCTGTCAGCAAACTTTCTAGAGATTCTAATTATCGTGTTATATTTTTTGTATCTCATTGTATTCTTCAAGATAAAAAATCGGAGGAGATGATTAGGAGTGCTAGGATGCTTGATGGCTTTCACTACTTTGATGAAGGTTCTTTTAGCAATAAAATAACTCAGGGTTTCTGTAGTATTAGTTCTCTTTCTAGTAAAGAACAAATTATGCTTTGGCATCTTAGGTTAGGGCATCCCAGTTTTCCTTATCTCAAACGTATTTCTAAATTTATTTAAGAGATTTGATTGCTCATTTGATTGTGAAAGTTGCATTTTAGCAAAAAATCATAGTTCCACTTATTTACCTAAACCTTACAAAGCTTCATAACCTTTTTATTTAATTCATAGTGATGTTTGGGGTGTTTCTAAAATTAGGACTCATAGTGGGAAAAGACGGTTTGTTACTTTTATTGACGACCATACTCGTTTATCTTGGGTGCATGTGGAATCTTTTTGTAGATCGGGTGGAATGTTAATTATGTGGGATGAAAGTAGAGTCAATGTGGTTGAGGTATTAAAAGGAGGATACTCTCTTTCGGTTAGAGCATGTTTCCAACAAAACAAAGTGTGCTGGATTTCGAACATATACGGCCCTAATAATTACAGAGAAAGAAGACATCTTTGGAGTGAATTGAGATCTCTTTTTGCTATTGTGATGAGCCTTGGTGTGTGGGAGGTGATTTTAATGTGACAAGGTGGATCCACGAGCGCTTTCCTTGTGGTAGATCCACTAAAGGTATGAGGAATTTTAATAAAATCATTGAAGAGATTGGTTTGATGGAGATCCCTTTATCTAATGGCAAATACACTTGGTCTCGGTTAGGCAATGATAGTAGTCGATCATTAATTGATAGATTTCTTGTTAATAAGGAGTGGGATGATCGTTTTGATAACTCAAGAGCTTCAAGGTAGGTGCGTACAATTTCAGAGCATTTTCCTATTCTTTTAGAAGCTGGAGGCTTTTCTTGGGGGCCTTCTCCTTTTCGTTTTTTGAATTCCTGGCTAAATCTGAGTGAATGTGTTGAGATTATGGAGAATTTTCTTGTTGGAGATCGACAGTATGGATGGGCAGGTTTTATGCTATCTTCCAAGCTTCGAAATTTGAAATCAGCAATCAAAATTTGGTATAACAAATATGAATCAATAAAGAAGAGGAGTGAAAATCAGATGTTGAAAGAAATTGAGCAATTTGACTCCAAATCTGATTCTGTCCCTTTATCAGAGCAAGAATTGAGTATGAGGGCTTCAATTAAAGGGGCATTAATGGATTTGTACATGATGGAAGAAAGAAACTTGATTCAGAAATGTAAACTTCAGTGGCTTCGGGAAGGAGATGAAAATACTGGTTTTTTCCATCGGTTTTTGGCAGCTAGGAAAAAAAAGTGCTTGATTTCTGAGTTAACATCGATTGCTGGACATTCATTATTAACCTACAGGGGTATTGAAGAAGAAATTTTAGATTTTTTACTGGATTATATACTAAATTGCCAAGTAAAAGATTTCTCCCTTCTAATCTCCAATGGAATGTGGTGTCCCCATCAGAAAATGAAGCTTTGTGTTCTCCCTTTTAAGAAGAGATATGGTCAGCAATGAAGTCTTTGGGGAAAAATAGGGCTCCGGGCCCGGATGGTTTTACAGTCGAGTTTTTTATTAAATTTTGGAAGATTTTAAAGGAAGATTTGGTTCGACTTTTTAGGGAATTCCACCACAATGGGCATGTTAATTCAGTTTTGAAGGAGAATTTTATATGTCTAATTCAAAAGAAAGATGTGGTTGTTACTGGCAAAGATTTTCGACCAATTAGTTTAACTACTTCAATATACAAGATTCTTGCCAAGGTATTATCCGAAAGATTAAAAAGAGTTATGCCTTCAATCATCTCTCATTGTCAAAGTGCGTTTATTGAAGGAAGACAAATCCTTGATCCAATCTTGATTGCAAATGAGGTTGTAGAAGATTATAAATTAAAGAAAAAGAAGGGTTAGATTTTAAAATTGGATATTGAAAAAGCTTTTGATAATGTTGATTGGGATTTTTTGGAAGAAGTTTTGATATTGAAGAAATTCAACAGTAAGTGGATTCAGTGGATTAGGGGATGTATTCGTAATTCTAAATTTTCTGTTTTTATTAATGGAAGGTCGAGGGGACGTATTTTGGCTTCGCGTGGAATCCGACAAGGAGATCCCCTTTCTCCTTTCTTATTTTTACTTGTGTTAGAAGTCCTTAGTGCCTTGATCGATAATATGTTTGAGAAAGGGTTGTTTGAAGGTTTTGTAGTGGAAAGTAATCATCAGTATTCATGGCAGTTCTTCATTTGAATGGCACACGGCAGATCGAGATTATTATGGATTAATGGTGTTAAAGATTTGATATCAGAAATTTGGATGGAAAGAAATCAGAAGGTTTTTGAAGATAAAGCGTGGCATTCTTTAGCTCGTCTGGAATCAGCTTGCTTAAAGGCTTCTTCCTGGTGCACTCTTTCTAAATCTTTTGTTGCTTTCTCTTCACAGGATATTTGTTTTAATTGACATTCTTTTATTTTTTCCCTGTAATTTTTGTTGTTATTGTTAGTTCTCTCTTTAGTTTCGCTTTCTTTTCACTCCTTTGGGAGTTTGTATCCTGAGCAATAGTCTCTTTTCATTTCATTAATGAAAAGTTTCGTATCTTGTTCAAAAAAAGAAAATAAATTTGAGGTGAAAGACTTTTTTAGAAATTTTACACCAAAATTTCAAACCAAAATTTGCATTTTACACTCTAATAATGGAACTGAATATTTTAATGAACCTTTTGGTGAATTTTTAAGAGATAAAGGTATTGTTCACTAGTCTACTTGTCGAGATACTCAGCAGAATGGTGTTGCTGAAAGAAAAGATAGGCATTTACTTGAAGTAGCTCGTGCTCTAATGTTTTCCATGCATGTTCCAAAATATTTTTATGGGGCGAAGCAATTCTCACAGCTGCATATCTAGAAAATAAAATGCCTAGTAAGGCCTTGAATTTTAAAACTCCCATTAATGGCTTGAAAAATGTTTTTCCAAAATCTCGCCTGTATTTTGATTTACCTTTCAACGTTTTTGGGTGCACTACCTATGTTCACATCCCTAGTCACGTTCGGTCAAAACTTGATCATAGAGCTGTTAAATGTATCTTTTTGGGTTACTCTTCAAATCATAGAGGTTATAAATGTTTTGATCCTCAGACAAAAAAATATTTTGTTAGCATGAATGTGTCTTTTTTAGAAAATCAACCATATTTTACCCAAAGTTCTCAATTAGGGAGAGAAATACTATAGAATGACTCTATCGATCAAGTTTCTAAGTTTAAGTTTTATACTAGAAGAAAATTCAATCAAAGGAACCAAGACCAGATAGTTGATACTTCACAAAGCCAATTTGAATCTCTGATGAATGAAACTGAAGCACTTGGTAATCCTCCTTCTATTCCTAGTTCAACTATTCAAAATACTTTACCAATTGTGTCTGATTTTGATATTCCCATAGCCATTAGAAAAGGTACTCGAAGTTGTACCAAATATCTTATTGTAAACTACATGTCCTATCAAAATTTGTCAAATAGTCATGAAGCCTTCACAACTAGGATAAATGACTTGTTTGTTCCAAAGAATATACACGAGGCTTTAGAAGATGCAAATTGGAAAGTAGTAGTTAAGGAGGAGATGAATGCTCTAAAACAAAATGGGACTTGGGAAATAGTAGAATTGTCACAAGATAAGAAACCAATGGGTTGTAAATGGGTGTTCACCATAAAATGCTAGGCAGATGGTAGTATTGAGAGATATAAGGCCAGACTGGTAGCTAAAGGTTTCACTCAAACATATGGGATTGATTATCAGGAGACATTTGCTCTTGTTGCTAAAATTAACTCTATTAGAATCCTTTTGTCTCTTGCAGCTAATTCAGAGTGGTCTCTCTACCAACTTGATGTGAAAAATGCTTTTCTCAATGGCGACCTTGAGGAAAAAGTTTTTATGCATTTACCACCAGGTTTTGAAAAGGAACTTGGAAGTAATAAAATTTGCAAATTAAAGAAATCTCTATATGACCTTAAATAGTCTCCAAGAGCTTGGTTCGAATGGTTTGGAAAAGTTGTGTCTGGTCATGGATTTCTTCAAAGTCAGGCTGACCATACTATATTTTATAAACACTCTAAGAATAATAAAATCTCCATTTTGATTGTCTATGTAGATGATATTATTCTCACAGGTGATGATGAAGTAGGTCTAGCTGATCAAGAAAAACCTTGCAATTGAGTTTCAAATCAAGGACTTGGGAACGTTAAAATATTTTCTTGGGATGAAATTTGGAAGATCAAGGAAAGGTATCTTTGTAAATCAAAGAAAATATGTCCTTGACTTACTTGAAGAAATAGAATTTTTAGACTGGTTGGAGGTCCTTTTTCTTTTTTTCCCTTTTTTTTTAGGTCTTGGGAGGAGATTTGAGATATCATTAATTTGACACATCTTTATAATTGAAAGATCCTAAGGTTTTGTTTGCAATTTTTAGTTAGGTTATTCTTTTGGATTGAAACCTCCTTTTATTCTTTTGGATTTGAGTCCCTTTGGTAGGTTTAGACTCCTTTTGTCATGTGTTGTTTAGATTTATCCAAGTGCTGTTAATTCTAGACAAATGCAAAACACTGAAAAGAAACCTTTTTTTTTGTGTCTCGTTCAAATATGTTCTCTGTCCTAATTTCATCTGTAACCACTGAAAAAGCAATATGTAGAGGAAGATGCCAATATTTTATGAGTTCCAATCACCACGCTGATGTTAATTAAAGCAGTATGCCTTGTAATTGGGTTGTAAATAAATGCACTCTTACATGCTTTCGCTTATGGAACCATTATTGTGTAAGGGATGAAAAAGAGAAAATCAGAAAGGTGTATGTACTTGTTTCATTCTTGTACTGGTACATGTGACTATTCCAACTGCATACCTTCTTGAGGATATAATTTTGTTATCATTGAGCTAGGTAAATGAAGACGATTCTTAACATCATGTAAATGATCATTTCATGCAATTTTTCTTTCTTTTTCATTTGAGGTATATATTTCCTTTTTCTAGATACTTTTTACTGATTTGTCTGCGGAAAATCTTTGTTATGCAGACATTCAGTGGTATTTTTCCCAAATGGGTACAGAAAACCAGAACAGTAAAAAAACTAAACAAAATGCTGGTGAATCATCTTGGATTAACACTGTCTAAAGAAGATCTTCAAAATGTGGTTGATCTGATGGAACCATATGGCCAAATAAGCAATGGAATTGAACTCCTTAACCCTCCTCTTGATGTAAGAAACTACTTCTAATCTATTTTTTTAGTGTTTTGTTACATTAGTTCGTTACCGTCAACTTAACGTTACAGATTTAGTATTTTTGATAGATCCAGTTGCAATTCATTACTTGACTTCACTTCTTCAAGTTTTCAAGTATTTAAGAATCACTTTCTGATGCATAAAAGGATGAAGAAACATTAATGGTGTACAGGTAACGGTATGAAAAATGGAGGCTGAAGAATTAAGGGTATAGAATTAATGTCATGAATCATACGATGTTCTTTTTATTCTTCTCATTAAAATCCAAGTTCAAAATAGAAATGATTACTTTTACATATAATTTTTAATTCACATGATAGTTATTGCTAAAGAAAAAATTGAGTTAAACTATGAATTCAGTTTCCGGAACTTTCGAAATTATGTCTAATGGGTTATTGAACTTTATAAAGTGTTTAATTGGCTCCTAAACATTCAATTTTGTGTTTTATAGGTTTCTGAAGTTAAAAAATAAAAAGAGTTACTTTCGATCATTGGCCCATCTTCCTTAACCTTGGTAAAGTTTCCTGGGCCCATGTCCGTTTAGATTTGAAAACATGTGGCTTTCCCACCCCTCTTTCAAAGCTTTTTTCACTTTGTGGTGGGAGGTCAGGGTGCAAGGCAAGTGGGAGGATTTTCATTTCCTTAGGAAGCTTAAATCCCTTAAGAACACTTTGAAAAGTTGGAACCGTAGAAAGAAAAGAGAGGTGGTGAAGAAAATTAAGGCCTTGGACGAATTGGAAACAATGGTTGGGTTATCGATGGCTATGAGAGATGAGAGAACGACTTTCAAGTCGGAGTTGGAATCCTTGATTCGATGTGAGGATATTAGTTGGAGGCAAAAGGTTAAGGTCACTTGGGCCAAAGATAAGGATGCTAATACTGCATATTTTCAAAACGTTGCTCGAGGCAGGAGGAATAAGACTTTATTTGAGTTCTTAAGTAAGGATAACTGGGAGTTGGTTAAAGAGGATAGTGAGATTGAAGAGAAGATTCTCTCAGTTTTTACTAACGCTATGCCTCTCCTCCGTTTTCAAGACCGTTTATCGATGGTTTAGAATGGAGTCCCATCTCCTCAAGAGAGGAGGACTTGGAATCTCTCTTTCTCTTAAGGAAATTCACAAGGTTTTTTTTGGCTTTGATAGGTTTAAATAATGATCTTTTATTAGGATAATTGGGAAAGCATTAAGGATTATCTTTGGAAAGCTTTTTGTGAGTTTTATCATTTATGATAGGGGTATTATCGATGGTGCCATGAATGAAACCTATGTTTGCTTGATAAAAAAAAAAAACAAAGAAAGCCATCAAAATCAAAGACTTTAGACCTATTAGTCTCGTGACTAGTTTATATAAGATTTTTGCTAAAGCCTTGGTGGATAGATTTCAAAAAGTTCTCCCAAGTACCATTTCCATCTCCTAAGGAGCCTTTGTAGCTGGCAGGCAAATCCTAGACCAAGTTTTGATTGCAAATGAAACCATTTAGGATTATAAGAATAGAAAGAAAGGAGTGATTTTTAAGATCGACTTTGAAAAGGCCTTTGATCATGTGGATTGGGACTTTTTGGATAGAGTTCTAAGAGAGAAAGACTTCGAGCTCAAATGGAGAGCTTGGATTTGGAACTGTATTAGATCTATGAATTCCTCCATTCTTGTTAATGGCAAACTTAGATGGATGATTTTTGCTACTAGAGGTCATAGGCTAGGAGACCTTTTCTCTCCTTTCCTTTTCATCCTGGTGGTGGATGTCTTAAGTAGGTGAGTGTTGACAATTGTGGATAAAGGAGTGACGGAGGGATTTAAGGTGGATTTGGACGACTTGTAGGTGTCTTGATCTCCAATTTGCTGACGATATTCTTTTCTTTTGCTTGAAGAAGGAAAATTCTTCAAAGCTATCTCTGCTTTTAAAATTAATTGGCAGGAAAGTTCCATCATTGGGATTAACTGTGAGCATTCTAAGCTTATTTCCTAGGCTCGCTTGTGGGGTGCGAAGTGAGTACATTACCCTGTTCCTACCTTGGCCTCCCCCTCAGAGATAACTCGAAGAGTGGGTCTTTTTGGAATCCTGTGGTGGAGAAAATTCAGAAAAAACTCTTGGAAGAGGCCTTTTTCTCTAAGGGAGGGAAACTTACTTTGATTTAATCGGTTCTGAGCAGGATCCTCATATACTTCCTTTCTCTCTTTAGGCTGTTAGTCTCGGTTAGTAAGACTATGGAAAGATTAATGAGATTTTTCTTTGTGGGAAGGGGTGGAGGAGGGTGGTGGTGCTTACCTTGTCAGGTAGGAAGGTATCTCCAAACTGATTGATGTAGGAGGCTTGGGTATTGAGAACCTTAGACTATGTAACGAGGCTCTTTTGGCGAAGTGTTTGTGGTGCTTCTTCTTCGAGCAAGGCTCTTTGTGGCATAGGATCATTGTGAGTAAGTGTGGACCATATCCTTTCGAGTGGGTTTCTGGTCATAGGCTTAAAGGTTCTAGCAAAAACCTCTGGACCATGATTGCTTCGGGTTTTCCTTTGTTTTCTCACAACATCTCGTGCTTTATTGGGGATGGTTTGGAAACATACTTTTGGGTTGGGGAAAGACCTTTGTGTTCCCTTTTTCCTTAGCTTTACAACCTGTTTGATAAGAAGCTGCATTCGACAACCTCTATTTTGCCCTCCCTTGACCCCTCCTCATCCCTCTCCTAGGACTTTAGTCGTCCTTTAACCGATCGTGAGGCGACTGACCTTGCTAGTCTCATCCCCTTCTGTTTGACAGGACCATTCATCTCGGGAGGAGAGATTCGTGTATTTGGATTCCTAAATCCTCCGAAGGTTTTTCTTGCAACTCTTACTTCCAAATTCTTTGTGCTCCCCCCCTCCCCAGGGTGTTTTTGCTTTCTCTTCCCTTTGGAAGGTTAAAATTCCTATGAAGGTGAGGTTTTTTGTCTGGCAAATTTTACATGGCATGTTGAACATGTAGGATCGCCTCCAAAGACATTCCTCTTTGGTGTTGTGCCCCCAATGGTGTGTTCTTTGTAGGAATAAGGAGGAGACTCTTAACCATTTGCTAGGAGATTGCTTGTTCGTGTCTTCTCTTTGGAATCGTTTCTTTAGGTCTTTCGGGATGGCCTCGGCTCGAAACAGAAATTGTGGTTCCATGATTGAGGAAGTTCTCCTTAACTCTCCTTCTCGAGATAAAGGAAAGATTTTATAGCTGACTTGTTTCTTTGCTACTCTATAGAGTATTTGGCTGGAGAAAAGGCGTATCTTTAGAGGGATTGAGAGATAATAGGAGGTGATTTGGGAGTTGATTAGATTTAATGCTTCTTTATGGACGTCCATTTGTCGGACTTTCGGCAATTACTCTTTGGGGGCCAAGGTTTGTAAGCTTGTATTTTGTTTTCGGAGCTTGTTTTTTGTATGTCCTTGTTCTTCCTTTCATTTTTTTTAATGAAAGTTTTGTTTCTTATAAAAAAAAATTGGTTCAATTGAGAATTCAATCCATCCATGGTTCATCTAAGAAGCCATTTGTTAGTTCTACAATCAAGTTTGCTAAATTTAAATAGTACCAAATATCATAAAAAACATCCTCATCATCCTTATTTTATGCTATTGGAACTAGCATAGTTAATTTAATCCCATCTTTTTCTTTGTCCTCTATTCTTGCAACGCCCCAAGCATAGGATTTGAATCTAGATTTGGCACCTAACGACCTCGACATTCCTTTGCGACCCAGTCATGTCACCTTGTTTCACAACTTTTGAGAGAAGAATATCCCCACAGATCAACATAGGTCTTTTTAGCATGCTTTATCATCACTCACATGCTTCTTAGAAAAATTCTTAGATCATCCTATATAGTATTTCACCAAGCCAAGCTCGCTTAACTTTGTAGTTCTTATGATTGAGCCATTGAAAAAGACTATACACCTTGTTGGTTATAATTCTTTTAAGCTTTTCTCAACCATACTTGGGTATCCTTAGGAGCCCTCTCATTTAGATATGGCCTCGGTTCATTCATGTACTTCTCTACTTAGGCATCATATGCCCGCCAGTTTTTAAAACCTTTCCTTTCAACATTTATATTTATGAGTCATACATATGCATGAGGTCCTTAAATAATTTTAGAATGATGCAACATAGAAAACTTTCATATCAATCCTATCAATTTTCCAACTTTCAACATTCAACATTCGTTATACATGATGAACATTCAACATTCAATACATTTAGATCAGTGCAATCATCAAACAATTTTCCCAACGTCCTGATAGGAGAGCCACTTACCTTTAGGCCATCCTAAACAGAATAATCACTTTATTTTTGCCTAACAAAGTCTTTGGCCAACTCCTAAAACAATTTCCAAAATCAATACTTAATCTTAAGGTCCAATTTAAATGTTGTAATTTTACCTAAAAGCAATTAGGAGGGTTACCTAAGTGGCCCTTGGTCAATGTCGCTCCAAAAAATCCAATTTAATTGATTCGATACCGGCTTGGCACTAGGTAGAAAAATTTTAAAGGTTAGGGATTGATGTAGAGTATTTGAATAAGGTTCAATTTGTGTCATTAACTACCGAAAACTTACCAAAGAAGCCTGACCTTTCCTGGACGGTGTTTGAAAGAATTCAATTTTGCAAATCTGAGATCTAAACGTTATGGGTATTCTAAATTGGAGTTGGACAGTTCGTGGGTCACCCTCAAAAATTAAAATTGGCCATGAAGCTAACTGGAAACTGTTCACCTCACCTGTAATCTACCCACAAAACATGAATATTGAGAATATTCAGTGGAGACAACGTTGAATTTGGCCAACAGTTATCACATGATTGTACATTCAGGATAAAATGTACTTGAAGAGGAGAGGTATTATTGTTAAAAGAAAAAAAAAATCTTCATATATAGTGTAGGCTTGTTAACCTCCTTATTTGATGTTTTCCCATTCGTAATACATTATCGTTTCTTGTAGATAGAAAGTAAAGCTACCTTTCCTCATCAATCATATTGGATGTAGTGTATTTTATTTGTTGAATCTAAAGATGTACTTGTTTAGGGTGTTCAATATGTAGACGTTGATATTCGACGGTTCCTTCAAATTTCCGTAAATGTTGATAGTTATTTATGGAGATATAGTCACTTTTAACCTGTTACCAATAAGTATGCCCACCATAATCTTTTAAGCGGTTCAGCCATTTTATATGAACTAATTGATTGAGGTTTATTCTCTAGTGGACAAGGGAGACGAAGTTTCCACATGCTGTTTGGGCTGCTGGTCGTGGTCTTATTGCTCTTCTATTACCGAATTTTGATGTTGTGGATAATCTATGGCTTGAGCCATTATCTTGGCAGGTTAGGCATTTTCCTATCCAAAAGTGCTAACAGATTCTTTTGCATTAAAAAGTTTTAGTTTCCAACGTTATAAAGATATTTGTGGTATTATGCTAGTATGGTTGCATTATTGTTTACATTTTCGGGTAATATTTGACAAGTTCTCTGTTCCTCTCTGTAATTTCCACCGCTGTTTTAATTTGTTTTACAGTTCTTGCTTCTTAGTATTTCTGTTATTAGTTACATTAATTAATAAATGTATAAATAATCGGAAGATTGAAATAAAAAGGTCCAAGAATAAGATATCCCCACCTGAAATTTACTAGATACCAACTATTCTGTAACAAAGAAAGATTTTTCATTCTTCAACTGGTATAGATTAGCACATGTATGATGATGACCTAAGATGGTCTAAGTCATTTGATTGTGGGAAAAGTCTTTAAATTTTATTAATTCAGTGTCAACTTAAACATTTTTTATATGAGATACGTAGAGTATAATAAAAAATAAAATATTCAAGAGAAGCAGAGGATGGGATTTTATTATATATTTTTGAAGGAAAGAAAGACAAAATTAGAAGCCCGTGGAAAAGATTGATTATCTAGAATACAGGGACCAAAATAATACTAAATTTTAAATAGAGAAATAGCCCAGATAGCTTTAAGGTTGCATCGAAGCTTGCTATGGCTACCGTCCAGCTAGAACATTGAAATATCCAATATGCTTCATGATCATGACACAAGTGCGTGGGAGATCAGTTATCTCATCAGATTAGTTGATGCATGCATCAATTGGCCCAAGCACCTACAATTGTTAATAGAAAAAAAACCATTTGGCAAATGTGTGTTATTTTGGAGAATTGTGTTTGAGCTTCGAAGGCATCGTAGTGATTTTATATTGCCTTTGAACTCATGCCTCTTTTGTAGGGTATTGGGTGTACAAAGATCAGTAAACGGAGAAATGAAGGTTCCATTAATGGGAATTCAGAATCAAGATCGTATCTTGAAAAGAAGCTTGTTTTTTGCTTTGGCTCATATGTTGCAGCTCAAATGCTTCTTCCTTTTGGAGAAGAAAATTTCTTATCTTCGTCTGAATTAAAGCAGGCACAAGAGGTTTGTTTCACAAAGTTCTCCAAAATATTTATCGATGATCTTATATGCTATCTAACTTTTATATAACACCCCCTACCAAATCTGATCTGTGGGTAGATTGCAACGAGAATGGTAATTCAGTATGGTTGGGGGCCAGATGATAGTCCAGCAATCTACTACCGAAGTAATGCGGTATACTTCTTTCTTCATAGCCAAAATTTTTCGTGCGATTCTTCCATTATTGTTGAAAAGATTGAGTTATTTGCAGTTAGGTCACTTGGATTCTGAGTAGACCAATTATTTTCTGTCCTATTGAAACAATGTGTTCCCTCCAGGAAAAATGTGCGAGAGAGAATGACTTGGTTCAGTGAATACATATTACTCTTGCTGAACTGATAATTCTAGTTTCCTCTCAGGGCTCACATGCTTTTGATATCACAACTCTTTCTTTAAACGTTTGTGTAAGATATGTTTTCTAATTAGCAATTTCTCTTTCTTTTTTCCATTTAACAATTCTTTTTGAAATTAAATTGAAAAAAATTAAAAAAAAGTAAATTTCAATATCTGTTTTTTGTTTTCTTTAATTCGTTTAAGATTTCAAAATTATATGTAAAATATAGAACACCAAAAATAAATTTTTGTGAATTAGACAGTTTCAGTCCTATTATTATGATGCAATGCAGAAGAGAGAACTGGAATGCAAACGTCATTCATGTAAAATCTGATGGTTTAAAAGCAAATAATCCATTCCATAATCTCAATATCCCAAACAATTGGTAATGTTGAACCCAACTGGCCCAATGGGAAATAGCCTTTATCGGACCAGATGCACAAAAACATTAAAGAAAACTTTTTCCCTTATCAATACAATCTATTTATGAATTAAAAAATCGTGGGGTGAAGAATTGAATCATTGACCTTTGGGATGGTCATTAGAGCCTTATCCACTCAACTATGCTTGGATGGACCTTTATCAATACATCTTTCAACATCATATATTTTTTATGATCTATATATATATTTTGCATAAATATTGTTGTTTTTCTTCTTCCAAAGATCACTCTTTCATTGTTATTTGTAATTTGCTCAAAGAACTTTCCATTGTTATTTATTATCTGCTCAAATGGTTTGATATCGCTATCGTTCGGTTATGTCATACAACTTTGGCATAAACATAGGTTTCTTCTTTGAGTATGGGCGATAACTATGAATATGAGGTGGCAGCTAAAGTTGAGAAGGTATATTTTCAATTGTGCCTCATATTTAGTTATTTACAAATACAGGCTTTACCTGGGGAAAAAACCAACTTAATTAGCTTAGGATTATTTAGTTAATCATGCTCACTTTGCTTTTGTAGATCTATGATTTAGCATATTGTAGAGCAAAGGAAATGCTGGAGAAAAACCATCAAGTTCTTGAAAAGTTTGTTGAAGAATTATTAGAGTTTGAAATTCTTACTGGGAAGGTTAGTCCTCAATTTTTTAATAACTATTTGAATCCTATTTGATATTTTTCTTCTGAATTGGGTTCTTGATCCATTGGATTCCATACTATTAGGCACCTAATAGACTGTTTAAAGTACTTGAACAAGTGAAGAGAAAATATGAGAGTATAATTATCAATAGCTTTGGGAAATCAGAAAATGCTGGGATCTATTTAGTTCTTTCAATGATAAATTTTCTTCCACGCAATTCAGAGCTAAGATGACACCTAAAATCCTGATTGAAAAAGTATTTTTAAGGTTACAAATATAATAAGTTCAGCAAGTTCTTTTCTTAATCAAATTGATGCGAAGTAGGATTATATCTCTTGACTATTGACTAATGAATTGAGATGCTATACATGTGACTGGGTGTGAGGGTACTATTTGGAAATATTAGTAGGTTAATTAGTAGGAGCATAATGGTAATTAGTTAGGAGTAACTTGGTTATAAATAGGGGAGTTAGGAGTTTTAGAAAGGGGGAACTATTTTGGTATTGTCCAGTGTGGGACTTTACGGATAGACAGCCCTCTCGAAAGCTATTGTTATATTGAATTTTCCTTCTGATGTTGCAATATATTAGTATCTTGTGTTTTCTGTGTTTGGGTACCTAACAGTGAATCAGTTTGTTGGCTTATTTGAAATTGTGTTTGATCCAAGTTCAGGAAATTTTTATCTATCGTTTGATTACATTTGAGTTTAGGAAGAGTTAAACCTATATTATAATTTTAAGCCAATAGTTTTGCTGAAAGAGCCTATTATTCTTCTTGGTCACAATCTGGATCAAAACGTCATTATTTGTTCATTATCTGCTTTTTCAGCTTGACATGGTTATTGTTCTGGATGACACTTGTGACATTTTATGTTATTATGCTTATGACTAACCTTCCCCTTGGCAGGTCTTGGAAAGATTAATTGAAACGAATGGAGGAATTAGGGAAAAAGAGCCATTTTTTCTTTCTGAATTTAATGATAGAGAGGTATATTAAATTATGATTTTTTTCAGTCTATTTATTATTTTAACTTTTGTTTTTTCTTCTTAGTGAATTGCTTTTGAAATTAGATTGATGTTTTGAGGTTTTAGTACTTGTAAATTCGCAACTCTACCCTGCTCAATGGTTTTGCTATTGAAATATCCTTAGATGACTTGTTTACTTGCACATGTAACAGGACTTCATCTTGATTTGTATGCCCTTTTTAGTTTAACATTGTTCGCTAGCTGAATGTCGGGTGTCCTGTCACATAATATAATCTTTTTGATGTCTGATATTGAAACACAAACATTTATTCAAGACAGCATTAAGCTGAGCTTGTTCGTGATTATAATGTTATGGTTGCTAGTTGCTACATGGTGATTTCTTTCCAACTTCACTCAAAATCTAAAAGTTCAATGCGACGTATAGGGATTCCAAGGAAAAGGACATATATGAACAGAAATAGGAGGGATTTTGAGACAATGAAGGTATAAAACAACTTAGTTATGGAAAGCTAGGTATTATCTGAACTAATAGGCATAGAACATATATTGAACTTGAGAAAACAAATAAAAAAATAAAATAAAATCAAAGAAGCAATTTAAAAGAATAGTAACAGCTTTCCAACTAAAAAAAAAGCTACTGCTGTTGTGTCAGGATATCATTATTAGCATAAATTACTGGACAGAAACAGATGGAGAAAAAGAAAGGAATGGATAAATAATACACCTTAATGTTTTATAAGACTAGCAGGAATGGAAAAAAGAAAATTAATGATTCAAAATATATAAGAAAAACTCTCTACCCATAGGAAAAAAATATTACAAATATAAACAACAAATATACACATAATACACAACCAATATTATACAAGATATTAAGCAAATGTTATCATTGCATAGCATGAATATAGGAATATTTTCACAACTATTAGTTTAGAGTTTATTTAGGATACTATTTTCTGCCCAAATTTTCGAATTTCTCTCTATTTAGTGGTATTATCCCTTCTGTTTGAAATCATACTACCATGCTTGCAATGTGTTGGACGTTTTTCCAATCGATTGTTCCCACTGTATATACTTCTATTATCCTTTCTTTATGGTGATGAAGCTGATTGGAGGTGTTCGTGGAACTCGGGTTTCGGGCTATTCATAAACAGATTTACTTGTCAGTACAGTTTTCTGCTTGTATAAACCTTGAGAAAGACTTTTAATAGCAAGTAATCTGCTGGCTTCACCGTACATGCGCATGTCTTCTGCATTTCAGAAGAAAAGTTGCAAGTATTCTTAGCTTGGTGGTTAGAAGTTTGATGTTGTGACATTAAATTTGAAATCTTGCGTTTGCCAAAACTTTTATATATTTACATCATTCACGAGATGCACCAACTTTTCTTCCATTTATTGTAGCCATTGACTGGTGGGTTTCTTGAAAGCGGGAATTCAACGGGAACTGTGCTTTTGAGTGAAGCAACATAGAACCAGAGAAAAACGAGTGCGATTTGGAACTAAATCATTAGACAAAAGAACACGAGTTCCTTCTATGTTTTTTCTTTCCATTTTAATCTTTATAATTAATTTGAGCATAGAGAGATGATGTATTGAGCGTGGAGATACTATGTAATGTTGGTGTATAGAACAAAGCTTTTGGCAGAGAAGAGGCGCCATTTTTCCCTGGCAAACCTCAGGATTTTGTAATATTTGTTGTAGCCAAATCTCTATAAATGTAGTTTGACATATCAAGAAAATAATTTTGAATAAAGTATTCATTATTCTTGTTAACCCATTTCGACGACACAAAAATTTTAGTTTTTCTTTTTCCTTGTTCAAAAAGAAAACAGAGAAGATGTAGAAGATTAAATAGATTAGGTTCCGTTTGATACTCATTTGGTTTTTGAAAAGGGCCAGTTGCAAGGATAGCAATATGGGCCAAAATAATTGCAAATCTAGCAACCCACAAAAAAAAATTGCAAAAATGGCAAAATCTAATAGTTTGTGTGTTGCATTTACTAAAATACCCCTCCAGATTTTCTTTCACTGATAGAAAGTTTTTCTATCAATCTATCAGTGATAGAAATTTTCTATCACTGATAGATTCTATCGGCGATAGATATTTTTCTATCACTTGTTCGGTGTTCTATCAGTGTTTGGTTGTTGTTATTTGATTTTTGCTTTTCAGTGTTTGATTTCTATAATCGTTCGTTTTTGCTTTATTTTTCAATGCTCGATTTCACCATGTATCACCATCGCTGATAGAAACAAAAGATCTTCTATCACTGATAGAAAAGTATCAGTGATAGAAAGATTTTCTATAACTCACGAAAAGTTTTTCTATCAGTCTCAGTGACAGAGATAGAAAGTTTTTCTATCACTCATAGAAAGATTTTCTATGAATGATAGAAATTTTTTCTATCACTCAGAAAAAATTTCTATAAGTGATAGAAGATTTCTATCACTGATAGGTTCTATCAGGGACCGAAAGATTTTCTATCAAGAGTTTTCTATCATTGATAGAATATCTTTCTATCACTGATAGAATAGTAAAAATTTCTATCAGTGATAGAAATCTTTTATCACTGATAGAAAGCTTTTCTATCGGTGATAGAAAGTTTTTCTATCACTTATAGATTATATCGGTGATAGAAAGATTTCTACCGGAGATAGAAAGATTCTTATGGGTGATCAGGGATTGAAAGATTTTTTATCAAAAGTTTTTCTATGATTTTCTATAAAAAGTTTTTTTATCACTGATAGAACCTATCAGTGATAGAAATCTTTTATCACTGATAGAAAAAGTTTCTATTAGTGATAGAAATCTTCTATTCTATCAGTGATAGAAACTTTCTATCACTGATAGAAATTTTTTCTACCACTGATAAAATCTATCAGTCATAGAAATATTAGTGATAGAAACTTTCTATCGCCGATAGAAAATTTTTCTACCACTGATAGAATCTATCAGTGATAGAAATATCAGTGATAGAAACTTTATTCTATCAGTGATAGAAACTTTCTATCACTGATAGAAAAATTTTCTACCACTGATAGAATCTATCAGTAATAAAAAAGACTTTCTATCAGTAAAAAAGAAAAAAAAAAAAAAAAAACTGACGAGGAAGAAGAAGATGGGCACACAGGGGCAATTTAGGAATATAAAAAATTAATTAAAAAATTTTGCCATATTTGCAAATATTTTTAAAAATTGCTATATTTGTAATTATTTACCTTCATGTTGCCACCCATTACAATTATCCTTTTGAAAATTAAGCTTAAAAACACTACTTTCACATGTAAGTTTCTTTGTTTTTTAATCTACTTCATTCCATGTTTTTTCTTTGTTTTCTAATCTACCTCATTCCATGTTTTTAAAAACTAAGTCAAGTTTTGAAAACTAGAAAAAGTAGGTCCCGTTTGATAACCATTTGATTTTTGGTTTTTGGTTTTTGAAAATTAGGTTTGTTTTCTTTAAATTTCCTCACCATAGTTTTCATTTTTGTTAAAGACACTTGAATTCCTAACCAAATTCTAAAAACAAAAACAAGTTTTTTTTTAGTCTTAAAAAATTGACTTGGTTTTTGAAAACATGGGAAGAAGATAGGTGAAAAGTAAAAAAAACTTAGAGTTGGCAAATGGCTGGTGTTTATAAGTTTAAAAACGGGGCCTTAAAAATTGAATTATATTAACACATAAACATTAATAGGGATTTTTTTTTTTTAAAAAGTAGTATCTATATTATTTTCAAATGGTAATATTATGGTTAAATTATAAGTTTAGTCCCTCGTATGGATGTCCACAGGGTGGGGTAGGAACGGAGATGGCTTCTTCGTCTCAGTTTGCACCTCTCATTTCAATTCACATCTTCGAGAAATTTCCTGTTAAATTTCACAGGTAATGAGATGGGGATTCTCCATGAGAAATTTGTGGAGATCGGATTCTCTGTGGGGAATTATTCTCAATTTTTTTTTATCTTCATTGAATCAATAATTTTTTTAATAAATTGTCAAATAGTTAACTTTTCTTGAGAAATATTTATTAATTTTCAATTAGATAGTTAATTATTCACATGAAATATTCATTTAAATAATTAATTTCTTTACCAAAATCTCTATTTAAAGATAAAATTCTTAAATCTTCTATTAGAAACAAAATAATATGTTATATCAAATTATCTATACATTTCTTTTTTCTTTTTTTTTTCTTTTTTTTGAAAAATCTATTCATTTGTATAAACCATATGATTCAAACATATTCAATTTTCTAAATCGTTAACTCTAGAACTTTAAATTTAGGAAAATTGCAATGGGTAGCAAACAATATTAGAATAATAGCAAGATTTTTAAAATATGATACTCGTTTTTTTTATTATTCCAGTTTTACCCTTGTTGGTATATCAACTGGTATATAGTAGTATATATGATATACTTTATATTTATTGATCTACGAAATACAAAGTATATCAGTTAATTGATATACCAAATTTGATATACTTGAATGAATACAATGATATACCTAATATATAATTGATTTGATAAACGTAAGCTTTGATATACCTGATTATGATGAATGATATACCTGATATATGAATGTTGATATACTTGATATGTTACTTTTCTTTATTTATATTTGTTATGTTTTATTTTCTCTTTATTGAATTGTGTTGTGTTATTTACATATTTTAAATGAAATGTTTGTCTTAATTAAATACCTCTTATGAACGTTGATATACCATTGATGTGCCTCATTTGTTTAATTCTTTATTAATGAAGTATATCAAAGATTTCTAAACTAATGAAAACTCATGTGTATACCTATGAAGTTCATAAATTATATCCATGAATTATACATTTGATATGGTATATTTTTAATATATCAATAGTATATCAATAATATACTTCATTTTATGTATATCTGATATATTAATATATGAAGTACTAATATATTGTTGATATTCTTTAAATTATAAATATCATTTTGTTTATATACTTAAATATAGTTTATCAATAGTATATTAGTGATATATTTCATTTTAGGTATATCTATTACATGGAAGGTGAAATATTAATATATTGTTGATGTACTTTATATTAGGAATATTATTCAAATAGTATATCAGTGGTATACTTTATTTTAAGTATATTTTTTATATTGAATATGAAGTGTTGATATACTATTGATATATAGTTCATATTAAGAATATCATTTCACTTATATATTAGAGTATATTAGTAGAATATTGGTGATATACTTCAATTTAGGTATATATGTTATACTGAATATAAAATAGTGATATATTGTTAATATAATTCATATTAGGAATATCATTTCACTAATATACCAGAGCAAAGTATATCGATAATATATTATATATATTTCATTTTAGGTATATCAGTAGTAGATCAACAATATATTTGATATATTTCATTTTTGGTATATCATTTGTATATATATCAACACTATAGATACCGTATTTGGTCCGACTTAGTTTTTTAGTAATAAAGTTTGATTTTATCCAAAGTTTGATGTTGAATTTTATTTTATTTTTATTTTTATTTAATTTTATTTATTTATTATTATTATTATTATTATTTTTTTTTTTGGTCTTCCACTTCCTTCTCCTCCTCACCCTCATTCTCCACTTCCCTCTCCCTCTCCCCCTCCCCCTCTTCCTCAACTCTCTACCATTATTCTCTCCAACCACTATCCAAGCTCCCCTATAAAAGGAGAACACAAGAAAGAAGAAGGGGGCAGCAAAACAAGAGCAAAGTGAAGAAAAAAAAAAGGGAGAAAAACACAAAAAATGAGACGGTTTTAGAGGAGGACATTTTAGAGAGATTTGTAAGAACTAAGTTGTGATTTTCCTTGAATCACCACGATTTCGGCAACCTCCAGCCAATCAACGTCGCCGCCGCCGCTTCAGTTCGAAGACCCATATTGATTCCGACGAGTTCTAAGGTGAGATTTGTGAGATAGAGAAAAAGTTAGGAAAGGAAAGAAATGGAAGGAATTGGGGAAGAAGAAAAATGATGAAGAAGAGGATGATAGAGAGAAAAGATAAAGTTGGTGGGCCCCACTCTCCCTCCCTTATTCTTTTATTTTATTTTTTCATTTTCTTTCCATCCATTAAGGTAATATATTTCATACTTTTAAATGTTTTTTAAAGTTTCTTTTTTCTTTTCATTTTGATTTTCACTTAAAAACTCAAAGTTAGGATTGATAAATTAATTCCAAATTAAATTTAATTAAGATTTTACCAAATCAATTTCAATTAGACTTTAACTTGAATTTTCTAGTTTGAATTTCATATTGGTTTTAATTGACTTTAATTCCAACTTAATTTTAATTTGAAGCTTGTTTCAATTCCATTTTAATTCTAAATTTGGATTTCCAATTTAATTTCATTTAGGAATTTAAAAATCAATGTCAATTTGGTTCAATTTGGATTTTCAATTCAATTTCATCTTGATTTTAAATTGATTCAATTTCAATTTGGTTTAATTTGTAATTTTAAAAATCAATTTCAATTTAGTTTTGATTTGAAATTTTCAAATAGAATTTCAATTTTAATTTGATTGATTTTAAATTTGAATAAAATCTCAAATTTGTTTAGTTTGTAATTTTTTATGAATGTCAATTTGATCCTAATTTGATATTTTACCAAATGAATTTCAATTTGGTTGTAAATTGAGTTTTTCAAATAAATTTCAAAATAGGTTTTGATTGGAAATTCTAAAGTCAATTTTAGTTTGGTTAATATTTGAATTCCAATTTTTTTTTCCTCAAATGATTTTGTTGAAGGAGAAATTTTGTCCAATCACAAATTGTCAAGCCATTATTTAAAATTAATGACGAAATTACGACCAATTATAAATTGACATGTGTCCCAAATTTAATTTGAAGACAAAGTTGACCAATTATAAATTTAAAGAGCCAAATTTCTATTTGATCAATTAATTAAAAAATAAATTATTTTAGTCAAATTAATTAATTTGACCAATTAATTAAAGAAAACAATTAATTGAATCAAATTTGGGTCTTTTAAATATTTGGGTTGATTTTGGGTCAAATATAAACCAGACCCAAGACCAAATAGTCGAATCCAAGACTAATAAAGCCCAAGTCCAAGTTGTTAGACCCAAAAATCACCCGTGCCCAAGAACTCTAGAGGGTTCTCCTCCATTTCAAGGGTTAAAAAATTCTATACTCTCACAAAGACAAGAGTTCAGAGTTTCAAAGCACTCCAGCAGAACTAGAGAATTCAGAGAGACTCCACCAAGTCTGAAGACCGAAGACTCTCTGCAATTCATAAGTTCAAGTGTTCAACACTTCTTGAAGACCAAACACTCTTCAAGATTTCAACACTCCTTGAAGATCAAAGACTTTTCAGGACATCAACACTTCTTGAAGACCAAACACTCCTCAACATTTCAACACTCCTTGAAGATCAAAGACTTTTCAGGACATCAACACTTCTTGAAGACCAAACACTCTTCAACATTTCAACACTCCTTGAAGATCAAAGACTTTTCAGGACATCAACACTTCTTGAAGACCAAACACTCTTCAAGATTTCAACACTCCTTAAAGATCAAAGACTCTTCAGGACATCAACACTTCTTGAAGACTGAAGACTCCTTCAAGACTAGAAGACTTCAAGCTCCAAGAATCCATTGAAGCTTCAGAATCGAGATCAAGCGCTACAACCCTCGAGTGAAACACAATCACACACAAGAGAGAGAATCAGAGGATTAAAGTTAGAGATTGTACACCCACACACATATTACATCAATACAGTATATTGTTTATTCCACGTATCTCCATCTCCGAAGTTACGTGTGAATAGATTTAAGTTTGGAGTACCCAAATGAATTTCAAAATGAATCTTAATTTGAACTGTTTAAATGAATCTCAAATGGGATTTAATTTGAAATTTGAAATTGGATTTCAATTTCCTACTTTCCAAACAAATTTCAAATTAATTTTAGATTGGACAAAATTTAAAGAGAGAGAAAAGTTTTTTTTATTTTTTTATTATTTTATTTATTTATTTATTTTTTTTTAAAAATGATAAGTTGATTATGAAAATTTTAGGCTAATTTTGTCTAAGAACGGGTATTTAAGCTGACCGAAAGGGAACACTCTGCCTGAAAATTAGCCTAAATATTTTTGCAATCAACTTGAATTTGGTCATAATTTAGAATTTTTGAAATCAACCTCGATTTGGTTTTAAATTGGATTTCTCAAAACCAATTTCAAAATGACTTTTAAACTGAGATTTCCAATTGAATTTCAATTTGGTTTTAGTTCGAATTTCTAAATGATTTAACTTTCTTTCAATTCATTTCAAATTCTTTATTTTAATTTTTAACTTTGAAGTTTCTAAATAGTTTTTTAATTTGGAAAATAAAAATAGGATTTCTTTTTGTTGAATGGTGTCACACCACTCATAATTATTAATTCACATTTTATTTCTAAAATGTGAAAGAATAGACATGAGACAAATAAAATCATGTAAAACCTATGACGGAGTTGAGGCACCTTCTTAAATTCTTGAGGTGCAAATTTTATTTAATTAAAAGAAAATTCCACAATTAATTATTGGGTATAACCCCACTCACTACATCAGACCATTCCTTTATTTGTTAAAGCTAAGGTAAGATCAAGTAGGACATTTGTTACTTTATTTTTCTTTCTTCAAAATAATAAGGATCATTTTATGATAAGATAAAAGAGCAATTTTAAAATAATATGTGGTAACCGTTTTTTAAATAGGTGTTGTAGGGGTGCTAAGACCTCCCCTACACTCAATCGACTCTCAAGCCTAATTTTTGGTTTTCAAAGACCGTTTTTCTTTAAAATGGGTGACCAAACACACCCCAAGATGATTGATGGCGACTCCAAACCTCTCATCTCGAACGAGACCATTAAGAAAGGACGTCGGCCGCTCCGCGTCGGGATGACGTTGCGACAAACACTATATCTGATAACAATAAAACACCCGAAAATGCTAGAAAGGGTATTTTTAATTTTTTCAATTTGCGTGCCAAAATTGCAATTCTAAAAAAATGGAGGTACACTTGCAATTGAGGGTTTCCCTTTTGTTATTGCTACAATTGCCCCTTAAATTTATATATATATAGAAATAATAATAAAATAAAATAAATAAATAAACGGAACGAGTAACGTGGCTAGGGACTACATTCCTCATCCCCATCCTCGTTTAGCTCGCGGAAAATTTTCTCCCCCACTCCCTCCCCCATTCCCTGCCTAAACGAGGATTCCTCGACCCATTAAGGTCGAGCCCCCATGTGGCCCTGCCTCTGTGGGGGAAAATGGACATCCCTAGTTCTTGAACTTTCAAGGTTGTGTCAATTTAGTTCCTGAATTTTAAAAAGCATAACTATATAGATAGACCAAAATGAAATCGAAATTTCACAAAGGTCTAGTTTCGAAAAAATTATCAGCTTTGTCCAAAGTCAAGCCAATGTAGAGATGTTGATGTGCAAATTGCTAACCGCAAGTGTACGGGACAAGTTATAATATAGTGAATGTGAAATTCGAATGTCGTCCTCTGGATTGGTGTCTAGTCAATTTTAATTACCGGAAATGCTCTTGACCAATTTTATTTAGGGAACCGAATTGAGTGAGAATGAAATTAAATCAAACACAAAACAATGCAAATAATGACAATCCAATGGAAATAATGGTCTTAGGGATTTGATTTCACCGATTGGGATTATGGATTAATTAATGGATTAACACATGCTAAGATTCATAAATCTTGGTAAACTAAAATCACACATACCTCTCCCGAGCATACATGATTCTAACACATGCAATCGAACCCGATATCCCTATCTAAATTCATTAAACATACAAGGAAATAAGGATAACCTTTTTAACGATTTCTAGAATTAACCATAATCTCCCGCTTTCTAGCTAAATCCTAGTTATGCATAATGATTTCTAAGCTAAATCATCTCTCCCAAGTTAGATTCAAGCACAAACATCAATCAATTTATGGTCGGTAAATCGAAAGCATTAAAGACACAAATATGCATAAATAAATCAACAACATAAATCCATAACATTAATCCATAATTGCCCCAAAGACTACATCAATCCCTAAGAGTAAAGACCTAGCTAATCATACAACGCGTTACAATATAACTATGATCTAAAACAGCCATAAACACTAACTAAAGTAAGGGAAAGAAGAATTAAACTCTATGTAGGCCGAGACCGAACGTCCCCGTCACGATCCCCACGAACAATGGGTTGATTTCCACTTTGCTCCTCTTTGTTCAGCTCCAAATCCTCTACTTTTCCTCTGTTTTACGGCTCAAAAGTGTCCAAAAGAAGTCCCCCAAAAAGCCCTAATCGTAATCTTTAAATAAGGCAAAAATTGGTCGTAGCGTCGCGACGCTACCGCTTACGGATTTTGGAAGTTCGCCTAGCGACGCGACGCGATTTTTTTTTTTTTTTTTTTTTTTTTTTTTTTT
The DNA here is from genome assembly GCA_036850905.1 of Luffa acutangula. Taxonomy (NCBI): domain Eukaryota; kingdom Viridiplantae; phylum Streptophyta; class Magnoliopsida; order Cucurbitales; family Cucurbitaceae; genus Luffa; species Luffa acutangula. The sequence continues at coordinate 23,143,889 of CM072089.1, read as the reverse complement.
TTTTTTTAAGGATTGAACTCCATTTGACTCCAATTTCTCGATTAAGCTCAACATAACAATTTCCTACAAAATAAACATTAAAGAGCAATAAAATGGTTACGAATTACTCAAAGACTAACCAAATTGAACGGGAAAGATAGCTCGCTATGCGCACTATCAGATGTAACGTCCCGCGTTTCAAAATTAAGCATTTCTGGGATATTTTGGATCAATTATTGAGTTCAAATTTGAATTAAGCTCATGGAATCATATTAAATTATTTAAGTGGTGAAGTTTTGGTTTAGAAATCAAATTCTTAAATTCAAATCCCATAAATATGGAAACTCAATTACCCAATGATTTCCTTATTCTTAAAAAGGAAATTTGGGCTTTGGTTAGATTCTTAAAAGGGTTTAAATGGAGATATTTAACCTAATTAAAAATTTAAAAAAAAAAGGAAAAAAAACCCTAGCCCCACATCTCTTCTTCGTTCGACAGTAGACCAACAACCCCAACCTGACCTCCCTCTTTTGTTTTCACGAAGCCACCAGCTCCGTCCAAACTCCCTCCTACTTTCTTCTTCGTGTAGCAGTTCGCGTCCCTCTCCCTCTCCTGCTCGTTTTCAGCCTTAGAACACCCAAGTCGTTAGACCCAATAGTCGAGCTCTCTTCTCCATCGAGCAATCCTTCAAATGGCGTGATACCCATAGCTTTAGCTGTTCGAAAACCCACACCGTTCAGTGTTCTCAGCAAGCTCGAGGATCGACAACTATGCGTTTGACTGTTGTCTCAAACTTCCCTCCGACGAGTCGCGTGTAGCAACAAAGGCACGACATCCTCGCATATCGAGTAACCCACGAACCAAAATTTCCTCCCTCCTGTGCAACCGATGAGCTCACGGTTCAGTTTAGGCCTCTTCTTGGATTCGGCTTCGTTGAGCACAAATTAGCGAGCTATCGAACTCATAGTTGGTTTTTGGCGATTATCCATAAGCTGAATGGCCTTGAAATCAAATTACCCATGGCTTGATAGCTCAGGTTTGGTGATTTTGAACTCTGGCAAGCCTCGTCCAGTAAGTGGTTGATCCTGATTAGAGAAGTTTAATATATAGACTCTTTCAATCTCGCTTCAGCATTAGTTCAAGCTTGTTTGGGTTGTTCAGTAAGTTTCAGCATACTTTATACCCAATGAGACTCATTAAAAGTATTTTTAAGGTTTGATATATTAATCCCTAACGCTTGGAAGCTCCCTATTGGTAGGTTTGGATTCATTTGATCACTTCTTGCCAAGACCCAAATCTTTTGGTAAGGATTAGGTAGCAAGACTACATTTAAACCTTTTCAAGCTAGTTTTGTATTCTATAAACTAGTTTCTAACCTTTGGAAATCTTGCTTGTAGTTTCAGTTTGGCCTATAGATTGTTCAAATTCTAACGTAAGCCTCTTGTTGGGTAAGAACGTCTCTTCTAAGCACCCTTTTGTCTTAGTTCTAGGTTAGCAAGTGAATCCTAACTTTGAAGCCTTATCTTTCTTATTGCAGGGGCTCGTTAGATTCGCTTAGGAGTGCTTTAGCATTTAGTAAGTGGATTTCTACCTGTTGAGTCTGTTTGTTGTGTGCTAGCATGTTGTATGCCTTGTCCATGTTATATTTTTCTGATCATTTCGCTTCTTGAATTATATGTTGTGTGAGATATTGGTTAGACGTTTGTTGCGTATGTTGGACTATTGAGATGCGTTGATAAGTGTTGGTTGATTAGTTTGGTGTTTCATTAAAATTGTCGAAATGAGCATATTATTTATGTTGTGAGCGTGTTGCATAGTTGTCATGGTTTTTGGGCATGATGTGTAGTGGCATGATGTGGCATGATGTGTAGGATTCATGCATTCTAGTGAGATGGTGAGGTCAGAGGGCCTCGTGTGATTAAAAAGGAAAGTTAGGTGAATGCCAGGTGTCTCGGGTAAAAATGGTCGAGGGGTGGTATGTCACCAATGGATTAAGAGGAGCATCAGGTGCCTTGGGTAATATGACCAAGGGGCGATGTACAGTTTGATTGTGAAGTCATCGGGTGCCTTGGGTAATATGGCCAAGGGGTGATGCACAGTTCGAGGCCTTGGGTAATATGGTCAAGGGTTGAACGCCGAGCACTGTAGAGAAACGTCGAGGCCCTAGGTAATATGGTCAGGGGTCGGCGTGACTCGAAGGAGTCAGTATCAGAGAGCTTTGTGAGGGGTATGAGTGTTGAGCGAGCTTGTGGGGCTTGAGAGGAAATTGAGTTGCATGGCATGATGCTGAATTCATGTGTTTTGAGTATGCATCGCATTGTGCGGAATTCATGTGTTTTGAGTGTGCATTGCATGGTGCAGAATTCATGTGTTAGGTGCATGGTTTTGCACGATTGTATTAGTTGAGTATGTTCTATGTGTTGATTGTTTGCCTTGTATATGAAGCATGATGTTGTAGTTGAAAAGCATGATACTTGTTCTGTATATGTATGCTGTTTGATGGCTCTTCAGGTGTGAGCCACTTACTCAGTACCGTGGTTTTGTACTGACCCACCACCAAGTTTTGCAGGTTATGAGGTCATATCCGGACTTGATGATGAAGAGGAGGCTTGGAAGAGGAGACCGTTAAATAGTTAGATAGTTTCATTTACTTGTATGTTTAAATTCATACTGGATTTTGTTAAAGTCAATACAGTCGTTGGTTAGCTCGTTTGGTTGTTGTAATAGATTTAAGTTTGAAGCTATTTTATTTAGGGTGGGTTAGTTCTGTTAACTGCACTTGTTGCGAGATTTGACGTGTATAATACTTACTGGAGAATTGGAGTTAGTTCTTATTTTATTTGGTATGTTTGAGATGTTGTCAAATGAAGAAGAGGTTGTGTTATGATCTTAGAAGTGTGTATTCTTGTCTTTCAGGTGTTTAAAATTTTTTGTTAGCTTTAGTTACGTCGTTATGCTGCCAAAATTTTCGGGGAATCAAGTTGGCGTTAGAGTAAAATTTTAGTAATGTTCCCTAGTTAAGGTCGAATTCTAGGGTTGTTACAAGAGATTAATTTATGTTAAGACCCATTATATTATATTTAAATTAAAAAAATAAAGGCTTAATTAGTATAATCATTGGTGTAGCCACGTATTTTGTCCGGGTATTAATTGATTAATTATTAATTATTGATATTAATTATTAATATTGATATTAATTATTAATATTAATATTAATTATTAATATTATGCATGTGTAATTGAATTATTGTATTTGATTAATTTAAGATTGGGCATCTTTAACCCTTGTTATTGTCTTGCCCATTTGACTTTTAGTTAGAGGAACCAATTTGGTTAGGTTCCAGCTATTGATTGATAAAAGTGGTAGGGATTTGAATTTTTGGTTGATGAACCAAGTTCAGTCTTCTTTTTTTGTGAAAGTTCATTTTGCAGCATGGATTTCAAATTTCATTATTTTTGTTCCAACTAAAACATTACATTCTGCCATCCAAAGAAAAAAAACCCTAGAGCAGCAAACTTCATAAAAGACCCTAGAGCACATCCAATATTCTACACACACACAGAGCCTCACCACGAAAAAACCAGAACACAAAAAAGGCAAAACTACGTTGGAGGTTGCACTTGGTAGAGATTTTGTCCCAAGGATCCGCACCTCAATCAACAAGTTGACTTAGTGTTCTTCCCTTTTTTTCTTCTTCAAACCCCCTGAAAAAAGAGATAGAATAAGGTATTAGAGTTCATTTTTTATTATTGTTGTTTCTTTTCCCTTTTCATTTACTCGTTATTATGAAGTTCTAGCATGTTTGAAGTTTGTTTCTGTCCATTTTACATTTTGTTCGTTTATGGTTTATTTTTGAGTTTTTTTTTTCTAAGCTTTTTTTCTGTTTTTATTTTATTTTATTTATTTAGTAAGAGCAAAAAAAAAGCTAAAAAAAGAGGGTAAAGAATAGAGTATACTTACCTTAGTTGAACGTTGTATCTCGTCTAGAATAGCAGCATGTTGTGAGAGAGGTTGAGTTTATCAAGCAAAAGAATAGAGGAAGAAGGAGCTAAAAAAAAGGGAGGCGAGTAAAAATGCGTGTAAGAAAAAAAAGGGGGTAAAGAGTAGAGTGTACATACCTTATTAAAAAAAATAGCAGCAATGCAATGGTGGTGAGAGAGAATAGTTGAAGAAGAATAGATGAGCAACAAAGAAATGAGTTGGGATTGGTAGGAGAAGAGAGAAGATGAGGGGCTGACGGGTTAAAACAAAAAAAATGATTTTAAGTTGCATGGCTGTATTTCAAGTTTCATTTTAACATTTATTATTATTATTATTATTATCTATATCTATACTATATATAAAAGAGGCTTAAGGAGGAGAATCTTTGTTTTCCTCTTTTGCCTTTATACTTTTAATAAATATTCATTTTGCCCTTCAATATTTGTTAGAGAGAAACAACTCTTCGAGTTAAAGTGTCCTTCAATCTTTACTGATGGGACGCGACTGTTCAAGCAGAGGAAGTTACACATCAGATGCATTCATTAAAATACTAGGTTAATTGGCATGATTTTGATGGTGAAAACTTTGAGGAGTCGTATTCATCACTATTTTGATTTGTATAGTTTTTGTGTATCAAAATCTATATTAAAAAAAAAAAACATAAAGCACCAATAAAATACAACGATTGTTACCATTGCTATCCTAAATTTTAGTTTTAAAAATTAAGTCATAAACTTATATAATTGTAAAAATTACTCTTTTAAATGTACATAATTGTAAGAATGTGGAACTAAAAAAAAAAAAAAAAAAAAATTGTAAGAATGTTGTTTTTTACCAAATTTTTTAATTCATTCTCTATTAGTTATAAAGTGAGATTCCCTATTTTTTTTAAGTGACCATTTTATCTTTTTCAAAAATTTGTTGAATGCCCCGCTTCATTTTACTTAAAATATTATAAATGAAACATATTTTAAAATTTTAAAGAATAACAAAAGAAAATCATTTTATGAAAATAAGTACCATATTCATTAAAATTTAAACTTACTTTGATTGAAATATAAGATTTGAATAACATTCAAATATTCTCCTATTTAATAATTATTGCACAAATGTCCTCACAAGTTCCATTTAGTATATTGTTATAAATAAATAAAAAATCCACTTAGTATATTAAATTTGAGTTGCCACATTCATTAACATGCATATAACATATTCTGTTTTCTTTTTACTAAAAAAATATTTTTTTTATAACTATTTTTCAAGAGGTTATACTTTATTAAATACTTTAGTTTTTTTTTTTAAAAAAAAAAATCAACTTATATAATTTTTATGAAATATATTTCTTTATTTCTTTTTCTCCAAAATACAATCTCGAAGCCGATGAATTACCCATGAGCTTTATGATGCCACTTTTTATGTTTTACCACATTTAGTTTACAACTATTATATGTATTTTAATTTTAATTATATATATTTTATTATTTTTTTTAATCTCTTACATTATAGTTTAATGTCAAATATTTACTGTTTGAAGTAGATGAAAAATATATTTATTCAAAAGTTAACTTTCACCATATAAAATATATTCCAAAGATTTCAAACCACGTGTGAAGTATTTCATATTCATTGTAAATAAACATAGAACAAGATAATATATAGTTTTAGACTTCTAGGCACCATTTTTTATTATTATGATTATTATTATTTTCAATTAAAACAGTAAAATTTAGCGTGCATGGTGTCACGGTCATGCTCGTCCAAGGCGTGTTGCCTATGGCCGCATGCCCATGTCAACCCTTTCCCCTCATGCTTTCATTATATGTATTTCCTTTGTATCGCTTGTTTACTTTCCTTTGCATTTTTCAAGTGTATGACTCCTCGTGATTTTCATGTTTAAGCCTGCCAAGGCTAAAATGCTTTATAATGTACTATAGGGGGGTACGACTAGTTGTCAATCCTTCCTACCCGAGAGTTGTATGCTATCAAGCTGTTGTTGTGCCTTTGCTTACTTGATAGTCTGTGCAACAAATATACTTTCAAAAATGTCTTCGAACGTTTTCCAAAACCTTTTCTCTAACCCCGTTTTCTAAAACCGTTTTCCAAGGAACGGGGGTAGAGGTTGCGATATTCGCCCGTTGTGCCACCGGCGATCCGTTTCCAAGTTGGCTGACTTACTTGTGAGCGAAAGTAAGTGCCGCACAGTCGCCTTTCGAGACCCTAAAGACCGCGACTGTGACAGTTGGTATCAGAGCCCAGTTGGCTCCTGAAAGAGAAGTCCGAAATCATGTCGGCAGTAAAACAGTTGGGCAAGACCCATGTAGAAAGATTGGTAGAGATCGAAGAACAGATGCTCTACCTGAGGGAAGTCCCCGATTCGGTGCGCTTCCTAGAATCTCGTCTTGAAGAAATTGCGACGAGGACAGACCAGATTGATGCGGTAGCTGGCCGCGTGGATGGAATGCCCATCCAAGAATTGATTATGAGGGTTGAAAACCTCGAGAACAGAGCTGTGAAACCTAGCAGCTTCGAGCGTGGGGACAGCTCGACGGGCTCTGTTGCCCAGATGGAGGAGCGTGTCGATGGTCTGGACAGCTCCCAAAAAGCAATAGTTCAGATGGTCACAGAACTGTCTGAAGATGTGAAAGCGGCCCTTGACGTCGTCAGAGCCGAAGTGGCGGATTTAAGCGCCAGACTAAATCTCACCATGAGAGCGGTGGGAAACCAAACCCCGACAGGGGGTGCGGTCCAATTAAACAAAGTGAAAGTCCCCGAGCCGAAACCCTTCTGTGGGGTTCGAGACGCCAAAGCCCTGGAGAACTTTATCTTTGATATGGAACAGTACTTCAGGGCCACAAATACGACAACAGAGGAGTCGAAAATCACCTTGGCGACTATGCACCTGGCAGATGACGCCAAGTTGTGGTGGAGGTCCCGCTACAGGGACGTTCAAGAAGGTCGATGTGTCATTGACACATGGGAAAGACTGAAACAAGAGTTACGTTCACAGTTCTTCCCAGAGAATGTTGAGATTTTGGCGCGTCGTAAGTTACGCGAGTTGAAACACACAGGAACGATCCGAGAGTATGTCAAGCAGTTTTCTGGATTGATGTTGGACATACGAGACATGTCAGAGAAAGACAAGGTCTTCTGTTTTATAGAGGGATTGAAATCGTGGGCGAAGTCAAAGCTGTATGAACAGAGAGTACAGTCACTATCAGACGCTTATGCAGCCGCAGAACGTCTGTTCGACCTTAGCAACGACCAGCCGCAGGAACAGAGACGGAATCAAGCCCCCTCGAGTGGGGGAAATAGATCTGTGCGATCCAGCTCTCCCAAAAATGGGGGAGGAGACAAAGGTGGGGGAAGTAACCGCAACTACTTCCAGCCAAGAGGCGGAAGTTCATATCGGGGCCCGAATCAGCAGGTCAACAACGACAAACCTTATTGTTACATCTGTAAAGGGGCACATCGATCGTACCAGTGTCCTAGTAAAACAGCATTCAACGCCTTTCAAGCTTCATTGACGGGCAACATGGGTCCCGAAACTGAGAGTGTTGAGACTACCACAACGAATGAGGCGAATGAGGACAACCCTCGCATGGGGGCCTTGAAATTCCTATCCGCCCTCCAAAGGAAATCTGAAGGGGCCAAAGAGCCGCTCGAAAGGGGTCTCATGTATGTCGAGGCGTGGGTTAATCAGAAGCAGACCAAGAGTACAATGGTCGACTCTGGTGCCACCCACAACTTCATGACTGAAACTGAAGCACGACGATTGAACCTAAAGTGGGACAGGGATCCAGGGAAGATGAAAGCGGTAAACTCAGCCGCCCTACCGATCATGGGAATTGCTAAGAGAGCGATTGTCAAGTTGGGGGATTGGAATGGCCATGCAGATTTTGTGATTGTAAAGATGGATGATTTCGACGTGGTGTTGGGAATGGAATTCCTTCTCGAACACAAGGTCATTCCAATGCCCCTAGCAAAATGCTTGGTGATCACAGGAACCAACCCCACGGTCGTGACGACCAGTATCAGACAACCAACTGGGGTGAAAATGATATCAGCCCTCCAGTTAAAGAAAGGTCTTGCGCACGATGAACCCACATTCATGGCCATCCCAATGACAGAAGACGAAAATTTTGAAGCACCAGTCCCCAGTGAGATCCAACGTGTGTTGGACAAGTATTGTGATGTAATGCCAGAAAGTTTGCCCAGGAACCTACCTCCACGACGGGGGATAGATCACGAAATCGAACTGTTACCAGGGGCGAGGCCGCCCGCTAAAAATGCCTACCGCATGGCGCCGCCTGAATTAGCAGAGCTGCGAAAACAGCTAGATGAGTTACTGAATGCCGGGTTCATTAGGCCCGCGAAGGCTCCATATGGGGCCCCAGTGTTGTTCCAGAAGAAGAAAGACGGAAGCCTACGGTTATGCATTGATTACCGAGCCCTCAACAAGCTCACGGTGCGTAATAAGTATCCACTTCCCATTATCACCGACTTGTTTGACCGGCTCCACGGGGCAAAGTATTTCTCGAAATTAGATCTCAGATCGGGATACTATCAAGTACGCATCGCCGAAGGAGATGAACCCAAGACAACGTGTGTCACAAGGTACGGGGCCTTCGAGTTCTTGGTCATGCCATTCGGCCTGACGAACGCTCCGGCTACCTTTTGTACACTAATGAACCAAGTGTTCCATGAGTACCTTGACAAGTTTGTGGTGGTTTACCTCGACGACATAGTAGTCTACAGCCCGACCATGGAAGAACATGAACTTCACTTGCAGTTGGTTTTTGAGAAATTGAAGAAAAATCAACTGTATGTGAAAAGAGAGAAATGCGCCTTCGCGCAACAGCGCATTAATTTCCTCGGACACGTGATCGAAGCCGGTCGTATTGGTATGGAAGAAGGAAAGGTGGCGTCCATCAGGGATTGGGAAGTCCCGACGACAGTAACAAAACTACGTTCCTTCTTGGGACTGGCTAATTACTATCGACGATTCGTAGAGGGATTCTCGAATCGTGCCAGTCCCTTAACCGAGTTGTTGAAGAAAGACAAGACGTGGAGTTGGACTCCAGATTGCCAAACTGCGTTTGATGAGTTGAAACGAGCAATGATGGAAGGCCCGGTACTCGGAATTGCCGATGTTACTAAACCTTTCGTAGTAGAGACCGATGCGTCAGACTACGCGTTGGGTGGTGTTCTAACCCAGGAGGGACACCCCATCGCATATGAAAGTCGGAAACTGAATGACGCAGAGAAGAGATACGTCGCCTCAGAGAAGGAGATGTTAGCAGTGGTTCACTGCTTGAGAGCTTGGAGACAGTACCTCCTCGGAGCCAAATTCGTCGTCAAGACCGATAACAGCTCCATCTGTCACTTCTTCAGTCAGCCGAAGCTGTCCTCCAAGCAAGCGAGATGGCAAGAATGTCTCGCAGAGTATGATTTTCAGTTCGAACATAAGGCGGGTAAGGCCAACCAGGCGGCAGATGCGCTGAGTCGGAAGAGCGAGCATGCGGCCCTGTGCATGCTAGCCCATTTGAAAGCAAGCAGGTTGAACGGAACCATCCGCGAGACCATCAAGAAACATTTGTTGAACGATACGGCCGCGCAGGCCATTATTCAACTGGCGAAAGAAGGGAAGACACGCCAGTATTGGATAGAAGATGACCTACTGTTCACTAGAGGTAACCGCCTATACGTCCCTCGTTCAGGGAACTTACGAAGACTCCTGCTGGAAGAATGTCACGACACTCTGTGGGCAGGTCACACAGGGTGGCAAAGAACTTATGCCCTTCTGAAACAGGGCTATTACTGGCCAAACCTCCGCGACGACGTCATGCAATTCACAAAGACTTGTCTTATCTGCCAACAAGACAAGGTCGAAAGGGCCAAGATAGCGGGATTGCTGGAACCCTTGCCTGTTCCTGCAAGGCCGTGGGAAAGCGTCTCCCTCGACTTCATCACCCACCTGCCGAAAGTTGGGGAATTTGAGGCCATATTGGTGGTCATCGACAGGTTCTCTAAATATGCGACGTTCATTCCAGTCAAGAAGTTGTGTTCAGCTGAGATGACGGCACAGTTATTCTTTAAACATGTAGTCAAGCTATGGGGTGTCCCTGCCAGCATCATTAGCGACAGAGATGCGCGATTCACCGGTACTTTCTGGACGGAATTATTCAGGCTATTAGGCTCTAACCTGAATATTTCTTCCAGCTATCACCCCCAGACGGATGGACAAACAGAGAGATTCAATAGCATGCTTGAAGAATATCTGCGCCACTTCATCGATGCAAGACAGAAAAATTGGGTCGAGATGCTCGATGTGGCTCAATTTAGTTTCAATTGCCAAAAGAGCACCTCGACAGGCAAGACTCCGTTCAAAGTTGTTTGCGGACGGCAGCCCATGATGCCTCATGTCGTCGATCACCCGTACGCAGGCAAAAGCCCCCAAGCGTATAATTTCACCAAAGAGTGGAGACAAACCTCTGAGGTCGCTCGGGCTTATCTAGAGAAGGCGTCAAAGCGCATGAAGAAATGGGCAGATCAGAAGCGGCGTCCTCTAGAGTTCCAAGAAGGGGACAAAGTGCTAATCAAGCTGAAACCCGAGCAACTTCGTTTCCGGGGAAGTCGAGACCAGCGCCTCATCCGGAGATATGAAGGTCCAGTCGATGTTATCCAAAAGGTCGGGAAAGCCTCATATAGGGTTCAACTTCCTGCATGGATGAAAATCCATCCTGTCATTCATGTCAGTAATTTGAAACCCTACCACCCCGACCTCGAGGATACCGCCCGCAATGAAGTCACTCGACCACCTGTCACCATGAAGAACGTCGCCGATAAAGAAGTCGAGGAAGTGTTAGCAGAAAGGACCCGTCGCATCGGCAACCCACGACGGGATCTACAAGAGTTCTTAGTGAAGTGGAAAGGGCTCCCAGAGGCCGAAATCAGTTGGGAGCGCGCCGAAGACCTGAAGACTGCTGCCCTCCAGATCGCAGAATTCGAGCAGCGTCGGTTGACAGAGACGTCAACCATTTAAGTGGGGGAGGATGTCACGGTCATGCTCGTCCAAGGCGTGTTGCCTATGGCCGCATGCCCATGTCAACCCTTTCCCCTCATGCTTTCATTATATGTATTTCCTTTGTATCGCTTGTTTACTTTCCTTTGCATTTTTCAAGTGTATGACTCCTCGTGATTTTCATGTTTAAGCCTGCCAAGGCTAAAATGCTTTATAATGTACTATAGGGGGGTACGACTAGTTGTCAATCCTTCCTACCCGAGAGTTGTATGCTATCAAGCTGTTGTTGTGCCTTTGCTTACTTGATAGTCTGTGCAACAAATATACTTTCAAAAATGTCTTCGAACGTTTTCCAAAACCTTTTCTCTAACCCCGTTTTCTAAAACCGTTTTCCAAGGAACGGGGGTAGAGGTTGCGATATTCGCCCGTTGTGCCACCGGCGATCCGTTTCCAAGTTGGCTGACTTACTTGTGAGCGAAAGTAAGTGCCGCACAGTCGCCTTTCGAGACCCTAAAGACCGCGACTGTGACACATGGCACGTGTTTTTAAACTAGTTATTAATAAGTGATGGGAGTTGTCACTTTTCTTTTATGTATTTATTTATTTTTATCAATGTTAAATAAAAATCTTGGGATGGGTGGCTGATTAGCCACCCATCAGTTATTTTCAAACTTCCTGTCAGCGTGTCCCGTCAATGGCTGCACTGACGACTTTTTTTTTTTAATTATTATTTTATTTCGTTGTTATTATTATTATTATTATAATATATATATTATATGTGTTCAGCGTGTGTGCGTTTGCTGAGTTAAGTTTTTTTTTTTTCTTTCTTCTCTTGTATCTTTTATGTTTTCTTTTGGTTTTTGTTGTTTCATTCTTTTGTTTAATTACTTCATTTTGCTTAGCTTAATAGCTTAATCTTTTTACTTGTGTGACTATTAATTCAACTTTACACTTCATTGTTATCCTTTTATCTTAATTTTTCAATAATCATGTGGTTGAATTTGAGTTATTATTTTATTTACTATGTTAGTAATTTGACATATTTGTTGATTAGAAATATCCGACAATGGAATCTAGAAATATTTGGGAGTCCGATTTTCTAGTTTTCCCGAGGTGAGGAGTCGATTCTTTGGGAGTCCGAGGTCGATTCCAATATGTTTTTTTTTCTTAAATTTTATCATAATTGAATATTTATTTTGCTAGTTTATTCATTGCTTAACTATTATGTTATTCTATCATGTATTAAATTTGGATTTTTTGTCCATTGTGTTTGTGTATATTAAATTATTATTATTATTGTTGTTGTTATTGTTGTTATTATTATCGTTGTTATTATTATTATTAGGGAAAAATACACTTTTGGTCCCTGAGGTTTGGGTTAAGCGACACTTAGGTCCCTGAGTTTTCAAACTCAACAAAAATACCCCTGAGGTTTGAGATAAGGAGCACTTTGGTCCCTGCCGTCAAATTTTCTGTTAACTTTTAACGGTTGCTGACGTGGCACTATTATTTTAATATAAAAAATTATTTTTGTTTTATTTTTTAAATAAAAAATATTAAAAAAATAAAATATTAATATTTAATTTTTTTTTATTCTTTCTCTCTTTCTTCTCTCATCTTCTTCTTCTCCATCTTCCTTCTTCTCCATCTTCTCCCTCCTCCTTCTTCTTCTTCCTAAGTCCGGCGACCGGCGGCCACCACACGCCGCCGCCGCCGCCGGCGACTGATTTTTTTTTTTTTCTTCTTTCTTCTTTCTTCTTCTTCCCTTCTTTCTCCTTCTTCCCTTCTTTCTTTTTCTCTTTTTTTTCTTCAATGTTTTTTTTAAAAAAAAAAAATAGAAAAGGGAGGGAGGAGGGACCTCCCTCCTCCGTCTCCGGCGCCGGAAACGGAGGAGGGAGGTCCCTCCTCCGTTTCCGGCGCCGGAAAAAAAAAAAAAAAAAAATCAGTCGCCGGCGGCCGGCGGCCGGCGGCGGCGGCGTGTGGTGGCCGCCGGTCGCCGGACTTAGGAAGAAGAAGGAGGAGGGAGAAGATGGAGAAGAAGGAAGATGGAGAAGAAGAAGATGAGAGAAGAAAGAGAGAAAGAATAAAAAAAAATTAAATATTAATATTTTATTTTTTTAATATTTTTTATTTAAAAAATAAAACAAAAATAATTTTTTATATTAAAATAATAGTGCCACGTCAGCAACCGTTAAAAGTTAACAGAAAATTTGACGGCAGGGACCAAAGTGCTCCTTATCTCAAACCTCAGGGGTATTTTTGTTGAGTTTGAAAACTCAGGGACCTAAGTGTTGCTTAACCCAAACCTCAGGGACCAAAAGTGTATTTTTCCCTTATTATTATTATTATTATTTTCAATGTCCTGATTTCTCAATCGTTTTAACTTTTCTTTCATCTATTTTAAACTTATTCCAAAATCTTATTTTTCTAATTTCTTAATGCTTTTGCTCTTTTTGATCTTATAAAAGTTTTATCTCTAAAAAGTGTTATATTTTCTTAAAATTAGTTTTTTCAAGGCCGTTTTTCCTAACAAAAATCCTATGATGGAGTCTAGAAATATTTGGGAGTCCGATTTTCTAGAATTCTTAAGGTGAGGGATCTTAATCTTTGGGAGTCCGAGATTTTGATCCCAAGAAAAGAATGAATTTAATAAAAAAAAATGTTTTAAAAAAAACTTTTCCCTTTTAGAATGCTATCCTATGACGGAATTAGGGAATGGTAAAATTCTCTAATGTTCTTGAGGTGAAGAATTTTAATTCTAATATAGCAAAATCAATGAAATTTCACTTATTTTATGGGATCATTACTTTAAATATTGAAGTAATGAGGGGTAAAATAAGACATTGTTTTAAAAGTATCATTTTTCCTAAATAATATCTTTCTTCCAAATTATTTTCAATTCAAGATAAAATTCTGGCCACCGTTTTTTTAACGGGTGTTGTGGGGTGCTAACACCTTCCCCATACACAAACAACTCCCGAACCCAAATCTGATTCTTCACAGACCGTTTTTATTATTTTTTTTAAATTATAGTTTTATCTTATTTTGGTGTCCAATCACACCATAAAAAAGATTGGTGTGGCGACTCCCTTATTTTTATCCCTTTGCGAGGATGTCGGCCGCTCCGCGTCACAGGCACGTGGCGACAGCTTAGCGACTCCACTGGGGACATGGGGTTCCACCTCGAGAGTTTGGCCAATTTTTTTTCTTGCATTGATTTTATTTATTTTTATTTATTTTATCATTTTTTATTATATGTTTTGTTTGGTTTATTTTATTGGTTCACACACCATCACAAGTCCTCTACCCGGACTTTCCCTAATAGGTTTAGATTTTGAGAATGAAGTAGTGTCGACCTTTGAGAAGCTTATACTTCCGTATAGGCACCTGAAAAATTCTCGCTCAATTTGGTCTCATGATCGTTTAGGCGATAATGAAGCCATTTTGGGAGCCTTGTTGTTTAGGATTCGAGAGCCAACCTCACTTGTTTGAAGCCTTTATGTTCTTCTTTGCTTTGATTGCCTAGTGTTATTGCTTTATGTCACACACTATCACGAGCCCTCTGCCCGGGCTGTACCCAATTAGGATTAGAATCAAGTACGAAGTAGTGTTAACCTTCGAGAAGCTTATGCTTCCGTGCAGGCCCACGAAAAATCCTCACTCAACTTGGTTATGAATACACAACTTTATGACCAATTTGGGGGCTTTTTTCAACTAGGGTCTTAGAATTTAGCCTCACTATTGTTTATGTTGCTTGCCTGTTATTACATTTTTCATTTAGGCTTATTTTCTTCATTCGTGTCAAATCCTTAGGATGGTAGACACCCGTGTGCCTGGGGCATCCGCCCAATCTACCCCTGAGGAAGATTCGTGGGAGGTCGTGTCTCAATGGTCAGAACAGTTACAGCAGACACCAGGAGCTATGTGGCCAAAAGCTACAGAAATTCTACTTCCCCATAAGTGTCAGCTTAGTTTTGTCCACAATGATTTAGTAGAGTTGAAAGGCCTATGGGAGAGTTTGAGCCCAATGCAAAGGGCCAAATTCACGGGATCGTACGGGAACATAGCTGATCTCATGTACGCATGTGTTAATGAGTACGCTCTGCAGGCTTTGGTTCACTTTTGGGATCCCATGGTGAAGTGTTTTACATTTGGCATGTTCGACTTGACCCTCATGATCGAGGAATACCAAGCATTAATCTCCATATCGTCCAGCGCTGTAAGCAAAGTTTATACGTGGGATCGGAGGTTGACTTTGCAGAGATCGTTATCTAAGTTTTTGGGAAATGTCCATGCATTCGACATAAAGAAGAAGATGAAGACCAAAGGAGAGAGGAACTGTATTCCTATCGATTATCTAATAGGCCTCACACGTGCAAGCTTGCTTGAGAGAAAAGGTCTATCTCTTTTGGCAATGTGTATATATGGCATGGTTATCTTTCCGAGGGTCAAAGAAGAGGTCATCAAACTCTTCGTTGGAATTGAGCTTGGGATAAATCCAGTTGTCCCAATTTTAGCAAAAACTTTTAGATCATTGAGTTATTGCAGAGTCCAAGGCAGAGGAAAGTTTTTCAGTTGTGCGCCAATGCTTTTTATTTTGCTTTCTAGTCATGTGAAGTATCCGCGAGAGTTTAATTATCCTTCAATCAAGTTTAGCAGTTCATGGAATAGTTCAAGGAACACGGTTAAGGACTTCATTAGTGCACGCTGGAGCCCAGACGTTCCCAATGTCGATGCGTGGCAGTCTTTTCTGTGCCACATAACATTAGAAGAAGCGATCTGGAGGACGCCATGGTTACCTTCAAGGCCTATAGCATATCGATGCGGACAATTACCTTTTGTCCCATTATTAGGGCCTTGGGGAGGTATCGCCTACACGTCGTTACTAGCACTGCGTCAAGTATGGCTGAAACAATTCGTCCCAACTATCCATGGGTTGGAAGACTGGGAATTCGCATATGATTCTGATGTGACAAGTGCCCATATTCATCAGGCAGTGGAGGCGTGGAAAGTAGTGAGAAAGATGAAAAACGCACGGCACTGCGAGGGCACAACAACGCCATACGAGAATTGGAGATCAGCTCGAAATGGATTCGAAGTCGTCATTCCACCAGAATCAATTGCTTCAACTGATACTTTAAAGATGGATCAAGCTCACTTTGAGAGAAATTTGGAATGCTTAGAGGAAAGAAATCTTGTCCTGGTAAGAGAAAACGAAGGATTAAGAGACGAGGTCAAGGGATGGGTCGAACATGCTGCCAGTATTCAAAAGCAGCTAGACGAGGCCAAATGACAGTTGAAAGGACAAGAAAAAGATAAAAGCTCTTTGAATGCAGAGGCGGTCTAGATGAGAAAAAGAAATAAGAAGCTCCAGAGGGAAATTGAACTCCTGCAAGGTGAGACAGAAGCACAAAAGGCGCATATTTGAAAGTTGAAACAGGAAATAGAAAGACACAATAGCGTTATCGAAGGCTTCCAAGGTACAATAAATGAGCAAGCCACGACATCCCAGGAGGTCATTGCCTCCTTACAAAAGGAAATAGAGGCATTGCAGAAAATGACAGAAGAATACAAGAGTCAACTCACAGAGGCAGAGCGTAGAAATGGAGTTCTCCAGGAGGCCGCAGTAAGCTTTGCGCACCAGTTGGGAATATTTCGAGATGCCAGTGAAGTGATAACAAACGAGCATGCACGACTGAAGGAAGAGTACCGAGAGATGTCCAGAGATTTTGCGATATGGAGAGATGAGTATAGGAACCTAAGACATCATTACGATGGCATAAGAGGGCAGATTCAGCGAGGAGCTGAAAAGTTGAGATTGATGGCAAGGATGGCAGATTGGTTTTCTAAACGAGCCATGACTCTCCTGAAGGGAATAAAAGTCCCCACGCAGCGGAAGCGCATCGATTGGACCTTACGCCGTATATTAATTAACATTAAAATACCGTTACGAAAACTCAACCAAACTTTAAACACTCTTTAAAGCTACTGGAAAATTGGTTTAAACATGCTGAAAAATAAACCTAAATTTATTTTCATGCTTTTCTAAAGAAAAAAAAGGAAGAACCGTTACAAACCTTCGTTGTAGACTTGACTGTTCTTCGCCAACGACGCTCCAACGATCAAAACGCAGCAGCCGCCTTTGATTTTCTTCGCTGGAAATTCCTTCTTTGAATGACACAATAACCACAGAGGTTACACCGGTATGTCTCTAAGTCTAGGAGGCAAAAGACTTGTGGGAGTCTTTCTCTAAGAGGGAGGCTAGAGAGAATTCTAGGTCTTGTCTTGAGAGTCTAAGAGCAAGAGCAAAGTGTCAAGTGTCATGGACCAATTAGGTCTAGTGTTCTATTTATAGAAGAGAGACCATGAATAAAATATTCAATTAAATCAATATTTTCCAAAATTGATTCAATCTTATTCCTTAATTAATCAATCATGATCAATCAATTCCATAATTGATTAATCTTTTCCACAAATGACTAATTACTTCCATAAGTGATTAGATCATTTCCATAAATGATTAATCACTTCCTTAAGTGATTAATTATTTCCATAATTGATTAATTCCCGGTTAATGAATTCTTTAATTAATTAACCACCAATTAAATATCACATATTTAATTTCCGGCCTAGAATTCATTAATTTGCCCAAACACATTTTAGGCCTTAAATTAATTAATTCATTATTTGAACTCTTTCAAACTTCCATAAATTTATATTTGAATTTCTTCAAATATTAATTTCTCTCATAATAATATATCAATATATATTATATTTGTTTCCCTTAGTAAATTGAACATTTTCAATTTACATTTATTACTTAGTTGCCTCAAATTACTTTATGAGCTACCAGTGGGACCTAATGGACCTGCAGATCAGAAGCTCCAACAATGTGAGATTAATTGGTCAAACTCATTAACCACATTAATCAATATTCATTAACCGTGTGTTCATTCCACTATAGATTCACAGTTGCACTCTTCTCACTGCAGACATATTTTCTGTGTCCACGGATATAGATCAATATCGACTAGTTAGTCCTTCATGAGTGTCCATAACACCAGCTGGGTCAAATTACCGTTTTACCCCTGGGTTACCTCTATTTCCTTAAGTACCAATTCTCCTCTAATGAACAACCTATTTGTGGTCCAACCATCAAACAGAAAACCCTCTCGTGCCATTGAGAGGGTAGGGCCCTTTGTTCAAGACTCGGAGTAACCACTTAAGGGTACTCATCTGCTTCCCTAAAGTCGGGAAGGAGTGAATTCCATCTTGCACGATTACGTTCCCAGCTCCCCATTTGGTCTTGTCCCCAAAATGGTAGGCTTATTGAGTCGGCGTATTGGCCACTCTCACCCATACAAATCAAAGGACAATCTCTCATGAGCAGGAGTCCATAATCAACTCAGGATTAAGACTAAGTCGTCTAGGTCGTCCTAGTGAAATAGAAAACCAACTAGTTAACGGTGTTATAACTAGTGGTTACTATTTCGCAGTCCGGTCTTATGCAAACTCATTGCATAGGATACCCCCACTCACATGTCTCCTACACGAACGCGTTGGATCGCAACGTTTGTATCAAATACAAAGTGGGCCGTATCCATAGTGTCACCAGGATAAGGCACCCAGTCTTATCCCTATACTATAGACCCTTTAGGCTGTTTCTTGAACAATGATCCCATATGTCGCTACATATAGTTCAAGACTCATATTACAGCCTTGGATGTCTAGTTTATTGGATTAGGGTTATTATTAGGCAAATACATATATAAAATAACTAATAACAATTAATGGAAAAATATATCAATATTATTTCATTAATATCCGGTCAATGGTTACATTCACTATCTACGAGTTTTAGAGCATAAAACCCAACAAACTCCCACTTGAACTAAAACACTAGTTAGTGGGATGTAAATGCAATAATCTAAAGCTGGAAATGTCATGTATATTAAAAATAATACAATGAACTAGGGCATCCTTATACCCATTATACATTTCTCCCACTTGCCCTAGATTAGATGACATACATATCTCGTAGACCTAGACCCTCTAGATGACCCTCAAACACTTTAGCCGTGAGAGCCTTCGTAAATGGATCAGCGATGTTGTGCTCCGAGGCGATCTTAGTGACGATCACATCTCCTCGTTGCACAATCTCCCGTATCAGGTGATACTTCCTCTCGATGTGTTTACCCCGTTTGTGGCTTCGAGGTTCTTTTGAGTTGGCTACAGCCCCACTGTTGTCACGGTATAGTGTTATGGGCACGTTCATATTCGGAACCACTTCCAAATCAACCAAGAACTTTCTAAGCCATACTGCCTCCTTAGCTGCTTCGCAAGCTGCTACATACTCAGCCTCCATGGTTGAGTCTGCTATGCATCCTTGTTTGATGCTTCTCCACACTACTGCTCCTCCATTGAGGGTGAATACTGACCTTGATGTGGATTTCCTTGAATCCTTATCAGCTTGAAAGTCAGAGTCAGTGTATCCAGTAAGAATCAAATCCTTAGCTCCATACACAAGCTTGTAGTCCCTCGTTCTCCGAAGATACTTGAGGATATTCTTAACCACTCCCCAGTGGTCCAACCCTGGATTAGACTGATACCTACTGACCACTCCCACTGCATAACATATGTCAGGCCTAGTGCAGAGTATATCATACATTAAGCTACCCACAGCTGAAGCATAGAGAATGTGTCTCATGTTCTCAACTTCTTGAGGTGTCTTAGGAGATTGTTCCTTAGACAGGTGTACCCCATGTCTGAAGGGCAGTAGTCTCTTCTTGGAGTTTTGCATCGAATATCGAGACAACATCTTGTCAATATACGTTGCTTGAGACAGAGCTAGCGTTTTGTTCTTACGATCCCTAATGATTTGGATTCCCAGAACATATTGAGCCTTTCCCAGATCTTTCATTTGGAATTGGGCTGCTAGCCCTTTCTTAATGTCAGTGAGGTATCCTACATCATTCCCAATGAGTAGGATATCGTCTACATAAAGTATTAGAAAAGCTACTTTCCTTTTGTTGACTTTCTTGTACACACAAGGCTCATCAATGTTTTGGTCAAAGCCAAAAGATTTGATTGCAGTATCAAATCTAATGTTCCATGATCTGGACGCTTGTTTCAATCCATAAATGGATCGATTGAGCTTACAAACCTTTTGTTCCTGACCTTGGGCTATGAACTCTTCGGGTTGAGACATGAAGATATTCTCTTCAAGATTACCATTCAGAAAGGCAGTCTTGACGTCCATTTGCCATATTTCATAGTCATAATATATGGCTATGGATAAGAGAATTCTTATGGACTTTAACATGGCTACAGGAGAAAAGGTTTCCTCATAGTCAACCCCTTCCTTTTGGGTATAACCCTTTACCACTAGTCTAGCTTTGAAGGTCTGTACCTTTCCAGCTACATCTCTTTTTCTCTTATAGATCCATTTGCACCTTATGGGTTTTACCCCATTTGGTAGATCTGTAAGTTCCCATACAGAATTGGAGTGCATTATTGACTCCATTTCCAGGTTCATGGCTTTGACCCATTCATCCTTATCTTCGTCATTCATTGCCTGTCGATAAGACAATGGATCCTCAATGCCATCATTAGGTATGACAACCTGAGTTTCAGTTAAACCCAAGTAGCGGTCAGGTTGTAATACAACCCTCCCACTGCGTCGAGGCATTCCCAACGTTTGAGATGGACGGGATGGATCTGAAGAACTAGTTCCTTCATCAACCCTTGTTGAAGGTCGAACTTCATCAACAACTCTTGATGATTCTTCAGTAGCTTCTCCTAATATTATTTTGCTGCGTGGTTTATGATCTCTCATGTGGTCTTCCTCTAAGAAAGTGGCGTTTGTCGATACAATCACCTTATTTTCTTGTGGGTCGTAGAAATAACCACCTCTCGTTTCTTTAGGGTAACCAACAAATTGGCATAGTTTTGAACGAGGTTCCAGTTTCTTAGGATTTGTCACAAGCACGTGTGCTGAACAACCCCAGATACGAAAGTGATGCAAACTAGGTTTACGCCCCTTCCATAATTTGAAAGGTGTTTCAGAAACACTTTTCGAGGGAACATTGTTCAAGATGTATACTGCAGTCTCTACTACATACCCCCAAAACGAGCTAGGCAATTGAGCATAGCTCAACATTGATCGAACCATGTCTAACAAGGTTCTATTTCTCCTTTCTGACACACCATTCTGCTGAGGTGTACCAGGGGCTGAGAGTTGAGATTGGATTCCATGTTCTATCATATAATCCTGGAATCTTTGATCCATATACTCCCCTCCTCGATCAGATCGAAGTACTTTAATAGATTTACCTAATAGGTTTTCAACTTCAGCCTTAAACTCCTTAAACTTTTCAAGGGCTTCAGACTTATGTCCCATTAGGTACAAGTAACCATATCTTGAATAATCATCTATAAATGAGATGAAATATTCGTACCCTCCTCGAGCTTTTACATTCATTGGACCACATAGATCCGAATGTATTAACTCTAAGGGTTCTCTGGCTCTGTAACCTTTTCCAGTAAAGGGTCTCTTGGTCATTTTTCCCTCGAGACAAGATTCACAAGGTGGTAGTGAATCATCTTCTAACTTACTTAGAAGTTCATTCTTTACCAAACGACCGATCCTATCGATGTTTATATGACCAAGTCTAAGATGCCAAAGATGAGTATTGTTACTTGATGGAGAAATCTTTTTCCTTTTACTTTGAGTTTCAGCAGTTTTAAATAATTCGTGATTTAAAAGTGCTTTGTTTTCGGTTGGTCTTAAAACATACAAGTTATTTTCCAATTTGGCTGAACAAATAAGTACACCATTTTTATAAATGAACGCTTCATTCATATCAAAAGTAACTGTATACGATTGTTCAATCAAACATGAAATAGAAATTAAGTTCCTCTTAATCTTGGGAACGATTAACAAACTTTCTAAAAGTAAGAATCTATTTCTAAAAAATAACTTCGCAGCTCCCACTGCTTTAGCTGAAATGACTTCTCTAGTTCCGACCCTGAGTGTCATTTCCCCATCGTTCAACTGCTGAAAGGAACTATTTTCCTGAAAAGAAGAGCAAACATGATTAGTTGCTCCTGAATCAAGTATCCAGGTAAACTCATCATGTTCTACCAGGCATGAATGATGCATAAATGCAGGTATGATGAAACCTTAACCAAAAGAAAATAACTCAATTTTCACATGCCCACGTTCTTCCTGACTACTTAGCTAACTTATGATAACATATTCCATGCATGTGTTTTTGACTAATGGACCCTTCTCTATCTTTGAATCTTCATAATCTTAAGGGCAGTTCAAGGAGAAGTAGGCTTTATTGATAATGAAGAATAATCAAGTACACAAGATATTTCTTCTCATGATGAATAGAAACCCTTAACTCTAGTGACTAACGTCTGAACTGCCTTCATTCGATCTTGCACATGATGCTTCGATTCTTTCAAACGTGACCTAAAACTCTTCCATGATATTGGGATCACACTACTTTGGATATAGAGAGATTGAATTGATGGTATTATAAAACATGAGCACCAATAGGTTTTTCCTGAATAAGCACGACGAAGCCTCAATAAATGCAATTGGTACTGGATGAACATTCACCACATTTGCTACTTCTTACCATTATGATTGTAAGATATAATCAACCTTGTTGGTTGTGGATTATGCTGCAAAATAAGTGAATAAGCAAATGGCTTTGAGGAGAACTTTGCTGATTTTCTTTGTAGTTGTGCATGAGTCTTGACGTAGAAAATATTACTTGGACTTGTTGATCCTTTGAGCAGTCTTCTTCTTCTTTGATTGAAGATTCAACTGTATTATCGAACATCCTTCTGTGTTTAACCTCGTATTCAATTCTTTCTCCAATCATCATGATGTCTGAAAAATTGGTGGATGAACTTCCTATCATTCGATCATAGTATGGAGACTCAAGGGTATTAAAGAACATAGTTGTCAATTCCTTGTTAATTAAAGGTGGGTGTACTTATGCAAATGTATCACTCCACCTTTGAGCATATTCTTTAAAGCTCTCTGCTCTTCCTTCCTCCCCATGTTCTGCAAGTATAATCGATCAGGAGCCATGTCTACATTATGCATGTATTTCTTCAAAAAGGAATCAACCAAACTCCTCCAAGAACGGATGTGTCTACTGTCTAATTGGATATACCAATGAGATGCTAGACCAGTTAAATTATCTTGAAAATAGTGTATGAGGAGCTTGTCATTTTGAGAATGTGCTGACATCTTTCTGCAATACAAAACGAGCTGGCTTTTGGGACAAGACGTCCCATCAAAATTTTCAAACTTAGGTACTTTTAATTTGGGTAGAATAACCATGTTCGACACCATACATAATTGGGTAGGATCAACATTACCAAAGGTGTCAATTCCCTTAATCGCCTCTAATCTTTCCTCAATCCATTTCAACCTTTTCCAGTCAAGGTTCTTCTAATTACAGGATCATGAAGATTGGGAACATTGGAATTCACTTTCAGTTGGATAAGTTTCTGGAATGCAAATTCAGTTTGACGACTTATGCTGATTGGTCCTCCTGAAAAAATGAAAACTGATAGCTTGCTGAAGGGTTGGGTGATGATCGTTGTTGGATGAAATCTCTAGCTGGTTGATAAAGAGATACTTTCAACTTGTGCGAATGAGGTGAGTCACCAGGATTATTGACTGGGATGTCAGGTTGAGAGACATTTGCCACTGTTTCACCCTTCTCCAAAAGAGAGAATTTTCATGGCTTGTTCATGAGACTGCTCAACATTCTGTCCTTCCATGTCTTGGCTTTGTAGTCTGTAAGAACGACGAACATGTGGTTGTTGAGCCATTCGCTTTTAGAAAAAGACAAAATAAAATAACTATGCAAGTTTTTTTCATGAAATGCAACTGAATGATGTGATCAAAGAATGAAAATTGATGCATGAGAAGATACTATGCCATTATTGAGTAAAAAAATGCAAGAAGATGTATGGGAAAAATGTGTAAATTGTAAACATGGATTGAAATGCATGAAAAATGCCTACTATGTTCTAAATGCATCTTATGAAGAGAAAAAATGTCTCCTAACCATAAACATGAGTGAAATATTCTTTGTGTTTGCATGAGAGTCAATGTGTCACAACTTTACGCAAATGTGAACATGGATCCACATGCATGACACTCTTGTTCTAAAGATGAACTCAGGATCCTTATGATGAATGAGTGGATATGAGGAACGAGGGTATTAAAAATCGACACTACCTCTATCATACGAATGCCCTAACCCTAGATGATGGTCTATGAAGAAAATATTGTGATGAAGGGTGACATGAAGATTATTCTAACCCTAATAAAGTGAGAAATTTGAACCTCTAAGGGTTCAAAAATTAATTTCAATGTTATAAAATAACAAAGAATTAACTCGAGTGAAGATTTTCATGTGCCTGCACGGGGGCAATTATATCCCCTCGAAGGTCGACACTACTTCATCATAAAAAATATGATCCCAAAGGTCGTGAATGAAATGAACTTAAACTAAATGGTGCATGACTCCTAAGACTCAAATATGTGCCAGATGTGCAACTTAAAACTATAAGGAGGGAAGAAAAAAATCTAAGAATTTTTTATTTTTCTGAAAGGTATATGAAGAATTTATTTCAAGGTGAAAATTTATCTCCACAATTTATTTCTTAAAAAAAATGGAAAAATAAAAATTTTAAAAGGAGAGATTCACTCAAGTTAAAGGGAATCCTTTTTCTTTTTTCTTTTTACTTTTTTTTTTTAAAAAAAAGAAACAATAAGAAGCTGATAAAAGAAATTCTTTTTGCCTATTTTTTTAACAAAAGATCCTATTATTTCCAAACAAAAAAAATATTAATATCCCTTTTTTTTAATCCCTTTTTTTTTGTTTCACAAGAAATGATAAAATGAAAATAATAAAATATTTTTTTTTCAAATAACAAAAGATATTTGACCAAAGAATTGTAAAAGCTATGAGGATGATTCAAACCCTGATAAGGGACCTCAAAATCAATTCAATGTTATAAAATAACAATTGAATTAACTTGATTAGTGAAATGGTGTGAGGATAAAACTCTAATCCTAGAATACAAAGGATCTCATATCAATTTCAATAACAATTGAATTAACTTGAGCAATGGGAATGATGTGAGGATAAAGTTATAATCCCAAAAACAAAAGATCTCAAATCAATTTCAATGTTCTCAAATAACAATTGAATTAACCTAAGTGGTAAGGATAATGTGAGATTAAAGTTCCAATCCTAAAGAGGAAAAAAAAATCCCAAATTAATTCAATGTTATAAAATAACGATTAAATTAACTTGAGCAAAAATTTTCATGCACCTACACGAGGACAATGATGTCCATTCGAAGGTCAACATTACTACTTTCGAATGTGATGCATGAATTAAGGGGAATGAGGAAAAAAATGGCCAAGGACTGAACGAGATGGAAAATAATTGAAGAAGGAAAAAAAAAACCTTCATTTCGAAGAGATTTTCTCCCTCTTTTTTTTTAAAAAAAAAAAAAGAATTCAAAAGAAAGATAGAAAACCCTTAAAAGAAACGAAAGAGATAAAAATACTTGATTTTTTTTAAAAAAAAAACAAGTGACGATAGAAAGACTTTTATTTTTAAAGAAATCTTTTAAAAAAAACAACAAAAGTAGGAAGACTCCTAAGTTTTTTTTCAAAAACAGCGAGGATAAGATGACTTCATTTTTTTAATAAAAGCCTTTAAAAAAAGGTAAGATGGTATCAACAAAGAAAGAGTTGAAACCTAATGAACATGATTAACGCACAAAAATAATGATAATACAAAATAAATGACCCAAAACTATGAGAATGAAGTGAGGGTATAAAGATTCTAACTCTAATGGATAAAAAGCTCCCAAATTAATCCAAATGTTATAAAATAACATATGAACTAACCTGAGTGAAGATTTTTCGTGCGCCTACACGAGGGCAATGATGTCCCTTCGAAGGTCGACACTACTACATCCTTGATTCTAATCCTAAGGGTATAGCCCGGGTATAGAGCTGTGATTGTGTGAAATGCATGATGACCTAAAAAAAATAAAATTACAGAAATAAAATAACATAATGAACCAAATAAATTAATAAAAGGATAATAGAAAATAAAATTGAAGTGGCTTGACTCTCTAAAGTCCCCAGCGGAGTCGCCAAGCTGTCGCAACGTCATCGCGACGCGGAGCGGCCGACGTCCTTCCCTAAGGGTCTCTTTCGAGGTGAGAGGTTTGGAGTCGCCACCAATCATCTTGGGGTGTGATTGGTCACCCATTTTAAAGAAAAACCGGTCTTTGAAAACCAAAGATTAAGCTCGGGAGTCAATTGAGTGTAGGGAAAGTGTTAGCACTCCTACAACACCCGTTTAAAAAACGGTTACCACATTTTATTTTAAAATTATCCTTTTATAACATAAAATGATCCTTATTATTTTGAAGAAATAAAAGAAATAAATAACAAATGTCTCACTTGATCTTACCTTAGCTTTAAGCGATAAAGTAAGGGTCTGATGTAGTGAGTGGGGTTATACCCAATAATTGTTTGTCATGTTGAAATTTTCTTTTAATTAAAGAAAATTTGTCACCTCAAGAATTTGAGAAGTTATCTCAACTCCGTTATAGGTTTTACATGATTTTATCTGTCTCATGTCTATTATTTCGCATTTCAAAAATAAAATGTGAAGTAATAATCATGAGTGGTATGACACCATTCAATGGGAAAAATATGTTTTCATTTTTAAATAAAATTCAATTAAAAATTCATTTGAAATTTCTAAAGTAAAACCATTTTGAAATTCATTTGGAAAATTCAATTTAGAATCAAATTGAAATTGATTTGAAAAGATTTAAGTTAATCAAATTTAAATTTTGATTGCCAAAATAATCGATAGTTTAACTTTAGGCTAATTTCCAGGCAGGGTGTTCCCTTTCGGTAAGCTTAAGTACCCATTCTTAGACAAAATTAGCCTTAAAGTTTCCGTAATCGATCTATTTTAGCCTTTCAAAATATTTAATAATGTTTTTGAAATTTGATTTAACCTTTGAAATTTATTTCCAATTTAGTTTAAAACTGGAATTGATTTTCAATATAAAACCAAATAGACATTGATTTTGAAATTCCAATGAGAACATATTGAAATTTATTGAAAAATTCTAAATTAGAATCAAACCGAAATTGATTTGGAGATTTCAATGTAAATTCAATTTGAAATGAAATTTATTCGTGAAATGACACCGTCAAGGTAATTTGAAATTTATTTAAGAAACCCAATTTACATCAAATTGAAATCAATTTTAAAAATCTAAATTAAAATCAAATTGAAATTCATGTGTGAATATCAAATAAGGATCGAATTGACATTCATCCAAGAATTCCCAAACTTAACCAATTTATTCAAATTAAAATCAAAACTTTATTTGAAAATTTCAAATCAAAACTAAATTGAAATTGAGTTCGAAAACTCCCCATTAAACTCAATTGAAATGAAATCAATTTAAAACCAAAGTGAAATTGAATTGAAATCGAAATTAAACCAAATTGACTTTGATTTTTTTACAATCCTAAAAGAAATTAAATTGGAAATTCAAATTTAGAATCAAAATGGGATTGAAATCAAAGCTTCAAATAAAAATTGAATTGAAACTGAATTGAGATCTCTAATGTGAATTAAAGACATTGATTCAAAGTCAATTAAAACCAATGTGAAATTCAAATTAGAAATTTCATATTAAAGCTTAATTGAAATTGATTTTGAGAGTAAACCAAAATTGAAATTGAACTCCAATTAAAGTCCATAGACATTCCCAATTTAATTAAAATTAAGATTGATTTCTAGTTTAACTAAAATTGAGATTTATTTCAAATTTAAAATTAAATAGACATTGATTTGAAAATTCCAATTTATATGCATTTTGACTTTGAAATTTCAATTAAAACCAAATTGTCATCCATTTGAAATTCCATATTAAAACCAATACAAATTAGAAATTTCAAATAAAACCTAATTAAAATTAAATTTGAAAAATCTCAGTTAAAGCTACTTTGAAATTGATTTTTGAATTCTAACTTAAAATCAAAGTGGAGAAAAAAATATATAGCTTTCGAAAAGGAAAAAAAAATTGTGTTTCTTTTCTTTAAATTATAAAAGAAATGAGAGAAAATAATAAACCAACAAAAATAAATAAATAAAATAGGTGAAACCCACCACCTTTACCAATTTATTCTTTTCTCTTTCCCCTTCTTCTTCTTCACCACGATTTTCTTCTTTTCTTTTTTCCTTTTCTTCCATGGAAATTCACTAGAATGTGGGTCGGAGCTACTGCTAGATGGTTGGAGTTCAAGGTGGCTACAGGCGTCGGAGTGGCGGCGACGATGTGGTGAGCAGTGGCGGCGAAACAATGAGCAACTCAATCTTTCAAAAGCTTAAAATTTCTCTCTTTCTCTCTCAAACTTCACCTCTTTCCCTCTCAAACTTTCTTAGATTTTCATCACTCATTTCTTCACTCTCTCATTGTTCTCCTATTTCCCCACCACATTGTTGTTCTCCCATTTTACACATTTTGTTCTTGTCCCTTTCATCCTCCATAAGCTTTCCTTTTATAGGAGAGCTTGGAGAAACAGTTGAGGGAAAAGGGGAATGGGTTGAGAAAGTGGGGGGAAGGTGGAAGGTTGGAAGAATAAGGGGGAGAGGGAGAAGGAAGTGGAAGAATGGACCAAAGAAAGATGAAAAAAAAAAATTAAAATTAAATAATAATAAAAATAATTAATTAATTAAATAAAAATAATAATAAAAAAGAAAAAAAATGAAAATGAAAATGAAAATAAACAATTCAAACCAAAAAACAAATGTTTTTAATAATATGTGGGGTGGAGGGATTTGAACCATAGACCTCACGGTTATCAGTACAACTTTATGCCAATTAAGCTACGCTCTTGGTTGGATACCAAAAAACAAACTGACCACGACATATTGGAAATATTCAAATATTTTTACTAAAAATCAAGCCGGACCAAATACGGTGTCTACAGTGTTATTTACATATTTTAAATGAAATGTTTGTCTTAATTAAATACCTCTTATGAACGTTGATATACCATTGATGTGCCTCATTTGTTTAATTCTTTATTAATGAAGTATATCAAAGATTTCTAAACTAATGAAAACTCATGTGTATACCTATGAAGTTCATAAATTATATCCATGAATTATACATTTGATATGGTATATTTTTAATATATCAATAGTATATCAATAATATACTTCATTTTATGTATATCTGATATATTAATATATGAAGTACTAATATATTGTTGATATTCTTTAAATTATAAATATCATTTTGTTTATATACTTAAATATAGTTTATCAATAGTATATTAGTGATATATTTCATTTTAGGTATATCTATTACATGGAAGGTGAAATATTAATATATTGTTGATGTACTTTATATTAGGAATATTATTCAAATAGTATATCAGTGGTATACTTTATTTTAAGTATATTTTTTATATTGAATATGAAGTGTTGATATACTATTGATATATAGTTCATATTAAGAATATCATTTCACTGATATATTAGAGTATATTAGTAGAATATTGGTGATATACTTCAATTTAGGTATATATGTTATACTGAATATAAAATAGTGATATATTGTTAATATAATTCATATTAGGAATATCATTTCACTAATATACCAGAGCAAAGTATATCGATAATATATTATATATATTTCATTTTAGGTATATCAGTAGTAGATCAACAATATATTTGATATATTTCATTTTTGGTATATATCATTTGTATATATATCAACACTATAGATACCGTATTTGGTCCGACTTAGTTTTTTAGTAATAAAGTTTGATTTTATCCAAAGTTTGATGTTGAATTTTATTTTATTTTTATTTTTATTTAATTTTATTTATTTATTATTATTATTAATTTTTTTTTTTTTGGTCTTCCACTTCCTTCTCCTCCTCACCCTCATTCTCCACTTCCCTCTCCCTCTCCCTCTCCCCCTCCCCCTCCCCCTCTTCCTCAACTCTCCACCATTATTCTCTCCAACCACTATCCAAGCTCCCCTATAAAAGGAGAACACAAGAAAGAAGAAGGGGGCAGCAAAACAAGAGCAAAGTGAAGAAAAAAAAGAGGGAGAAAAACACAAAAAATGAGACGGTTTTAGAGGAGGACATTTTAGAGAGATTCGTAAGAACTAAGTTGTGATTTTCCTTGAATCACCACGATTTCGGCAACCTCCAGCCAATCAACGTCGCCGCCGCCGCTTCAGTTCGAAGACCCATATTGATTCCGACGAGTTCTAAGATGAGATTTGTGAGAGAGAGAAAAAGTTAGGAAAGGAAAGAAATGGAAGGAATTGGGGAAGAAGAAAAATGATGAAGAAGAGATGATAGAGAGAAAAGATAAAGTTGGTGGGCCCCACTCTCCCTCCCTTATTCTTTTATTTTATTTTTTCATTTTCTTTCCATCCATTAAGGTAATATATTTCATACTTTTATATGTTTTTTAAAGTTTCTTTTTTCTTTTCATTTTGATTTTCACTTAAAAACTCAAAGTTAGGATTGATAAATTAATTCCAAATTAAATTTAATTAAGATTTTACCAAATCAATTTCAATTAGACTTTAACTTGAATTTTCTAGTTTGAATTTCATATTGGTTTTAATTGACTTTAATTCCAACTTAATTTTAATTTGAAGCTTGTTTCAATTCCATTTTAATTCTAAATTTGGATTTCCAATTTAATTTCATTTAGGAATTTAAAAATCAATGTCAATTTGGTTCAATTTGGATTTTCAATTCAATTTCATCTTGGTTTTAAATTGATTCAATTTCAATTTGGTTTAATTTGTAATTTTAAAAATCAATTTCAATTTAGTTTTGATTTGAAATTTTCAAATAGAATTTCAATTTTAATTTGATTGATTTTAAATTTGAATAAAATCTCAAATTTGTTTAGTTTGTAATTTTTTATGAATGTCAATTTGATCCTAATTTGATATTTTACCAAATGAATTTCAATTTGGTTGTAAATTGAGTTTTTCAAATAAATTTCAAAATAGGTTTTGATTGGAAATTCTAAAGTCAATTTTAGTTTGGTTAATATTTGAATTCCAATTTTTTTTTCCTCAAATGATTTTGTTGAAGGAGAAATTTTGTCCAATCACAAATTGTCAAACCATTATTTAAAATTAATGACGAAATTACGACCAATTATAAATTGATATGTGTTCCAAATTTAATTTGAAGACAAAGTTGACCAATTATAAATTTAAAGAGCCAAATTTCTATTTGATCAATTAATTAAAAAATAAATTATTTTAGTCAAATTAATTAATTTGACCAATTAGTTAAAGAAAACAATTAATTGGATCAAATTTGGGTCTTTTAAATATTTGGGTTGATTTTGGGTCAAATATAAACCAGACCCAAGACCAAATAGTCGAATCCAAGACTAATAAAGCCCAAGTCCAAGTTGTTAGACCCAAAAATCACCCGTGCCCAAGAACTCTAGAGGGTTCTCCTCCATTTCAAGGGTTAAAAAATTCTACACTCTCACAAAGACAAGAGTTCAGAGTTTCAAAGCACTCCAGCAGAACCAGAGAATTCAGAGAGACTCCACCAAGTCTGAAGACCGAAGACTCTCTGCAATTCATAAGTTCAAGTGTTCAACACTTCTTGAAGACCAAACACTCTTCAAGATTTCAACACTCCTTGAAGATCAAAGACTTTTCAGGACATCAACACTTCTTGAAGACCAAACACTCCTCAACATTTCAACACTCCTTGAAGATCAAAGACTTTTCAGGACATCAACACTTCTTGAAGACCAAACACTCTTCAACATTTCAACACTCCTTGAAGATCAAAGACTTTTCAGGACATCAACACTTCTTGAAGACCAAACACTCTTCAAGATTTCAACACTCCTTGAAGATCAAAGACTCTTCAGGACATCAACACTTCTTGAAGACTGAAGACTCCTTCAAGACTAGAAGACTTCAAGCTCCAAGAATCCATTGAAGCTTCAGACTCGAGATCAAGCGCTACAACCCTCGAGTGAAACACAATCACACACAAGAGAGAGAATCAGAGGATTAAACTTAGAGATTGTACACCCACACACATATTACATCAATACAGTATATTGTTTATTCCACGTATCTCCATCTCCGAAGTTACGTGTGAATAGATTTAAGTTTGGAGTACCCAAATGAATTTCAAAATGAATCTTAATTTGAACTGTTTAAATGAATCTCAAATGGGATTTAATTTGAAATTTGAAATTGGATTTCAATTTCCTACTTTCCAAACAAATTTCAAATTAATTTTAGATTGGACAAAATTTAAAGAGAGAGAAAAGTTTTTTTTTTTTTTTTTTTTATTTATTTATTTATTTATTTTAAAAAATGATAAGTTGATTATGAAAATTTTAGGCTAATTTTGTCTAAGAACGGGTATTTAAGCTGACCGAAAGGGAACACTCTGCCTGAAAATTAGCCTAAATATTTTTGCAATCAACTTGAATTTGGTCATAATTTAGAATTTTTGAAATCAACCTCGATTTGGTTTTAAATTGGATTTCTCAAAACCAATTTCAAAATGACTTTTAAACTGAGATTTCCAATTGAATTTCAATTTGGTTTTAGTTCGAATTTCTAAATGATTTAACTTTCTTTCAATTCATTTCAAATTCTTTATTTTAATTTTTAACTTTGAAGTTTCTAAATAGTTTTTTAATTTGGAAAATAAAAATAGGATTTCTTTTTGTTGAATGGTGTCACATCACTCATAATTATTAATTCACATTTTATTTCTAAAATGTGAAAGAATAGACATGAGACAAATAAAATCATGTAAAACCTATGACGGAGTTGAGGCACCTTCTTAAATTCTTGAGGTGCAAATTTTATTTAATTAAAAGAAAATTCCAACATGACAATTAATTATTGGGTATAACCCCACTCACTACATCAGACCATTCCTTTATTTGTTAAAGCTAAGGTAAGATCAAGTAGGACATTTGTTACTTTATTTTTCTTTCTTCAAAATAATAAGGATCATTTTATGATAAGATAAAAGGGCAATTTTAAAATAATATGTGGTAACCGTTTTTTAAATAGGTGTTGTAGGGGTGCTAAGACCTCCCCTACACTCAATCGACTCTCAAGCCTAATTTTTGGTTTTCAAAGTCCGTTTTTCTTTAAAATGGGTGACCAAACACACCCCAAGATGATTGGTGGCGACTCCAAACCTCTCATCTCGAACGAGACCATTAAGAAAGGACGTCGGCCGCTCCGCGTCGCGATGACGTTGCGACAAACACTATATCTGATAACAATAAAACACCCGAAAATTCTAGAAAGGGTATTTTTAATTTTTTCAATTTGCGTGCCAAAATTGCAATTCTAAAAAAATGGAGGTACACTTGCAATTGAGGGTTTCCCTTTTGTTATTGCTACAATCGCCCCTTAAATTTATATATATATAGAAATAATAATAAAATAAAATAAATAAATAAACGGAACGAGTAACGTGGCTAGGGACTACATTCCTCATCCCCATCCTCGTTTAGCTCGCGGAAAATTTTCTCCCCCACTCTCTCCCCCATTCCCTGCCTAAACGAGGATTCCTCGACCCATTAAGGTCGAGCCCCCATGTGGCCCTGCCTCTGTGGGGGAAAATGGATATCCCTAGTTCTTGAACTTTCAAGGTTGTCTCAATTTAGTTCCTGAATTTTAAAAAGCATAACTATATAGATAGACCAAAATGAAATCGAAATTTCACAAAGGTCTAGTTTCGAAAAAATTATCAGCTTTGTCCAAAGTCAAGCCAATGTAGAGATGTTGATGTGCAAATTGCTAACCGCAAGTGTACGGGACAAGTTATAATATAGTGAATGTGAAATTCGAATGTCGTCCTCTGGATTGGTGTCTAGTCAATTTTAATTACCGGAAATGCTCTTGACCAATTTTATTTAGGGAACCGAATTGAGTGAGAATGAAATTAAATCAAACACAAAACAATGCAAATAATGACAATCCAATGGAAATAATGGTCTTAGGGATTTGATTTCACCGATTGGGATTATGGATTAATTAATGGATTAACACATGCTAAGATTCATAAATCTTGGTAAACTAAAATCACACATACCTCTCCCGAGCATACATGATTCTCCCACATGCAATTGAACCCGATATCCCTATCTAAATTCATTAAACATACAAGGAAATAAGGATAACCTTTTTAACGATTTCTAGAATTAACCATAATCTCCCGCTTTCTAGCTAAATCCTAGTTATGCATAATGATTTCTAAGCTAAATCATCTCTCCTAAGTTAGATTCAAGCACAAACATCAATCAATTTATGGTCGGTAAATCGAAAGCATTAAAGACACAAATATGCATAAATAAATCAACAACATAAATCCATAACATTAATCCATAATTGCCCCAAAGACTACATCAATCCCTAAGAGTAAAGACCTAGCTAATCATACAACGCGTTACAATATAACTATGATCTAAAACAGCCATAAACACTAACTAAAGTAAGGGAAAGAAGAATTAAACTCTATGTAGGCCGAGACCGAACGTCCCCGTCACGATCCCCACGAACAATGGGTTGATTTCCACTTTGCTCCTCTTTGTTCAGCTCCAAATCCTCTACTTTTCCTCTGTTTTACGGCTCAAAAGTGTCCAAAAGAAGTCCCCCAAAAAGCCCTAATCGTAATCTTTAAATAAGGCAAAAATTGGTCGTAGCGTCGCGACGCTACCGCTTACGGATTTTGGAAGTTCGCCTAGCGACGCGACGCGATTTTTTTTTTTTTTTAAGGATTGAACTCCATTTGACTCCAATTTCTCAATTAAGCTCAACATAACAATTTCCTACAAAATAAACATTAAAGAGCAATAAAATGGTTACGAATTACTCAAAGACTAACCAAATTGAACGGGAAAGATAGCTCGCTATGCGCACTATCAGATGTAACGTCCCGCGTTTCAAAATTAAGCATTTCTGGGATATTTTGGATCAATTATTGAGTTCGAATTTGAATTAAGCTCATGGAATCATATTAAATTATTTAAGTGGTGAAGTTTTGGTTTAGAAATCAAATTCTTAAATTCAAATCCCATAAATATGGAAACTCAATTACCCAATGATTTCCTTATTCTTAAAAAGGAAATTTGGGCTTTGGTTAGATTCTTAAAAGGGTTTAAATGGAGATATTTAACCTAATTAAAAATTTAAAAAAAAAAAAGGAAAAAAAACCCTAGCCCCACATCTCTTCTTCGTTCGACAGTAGACCAACAACCCCAACCTGACCTCCCTCTTTTGTTTTCACGAAGCCACCAGCTCCGTCCAAACTCCCTCCTACTTTCTTCTTCGTGTAGCAGTTTGCGTCCCTCTCCCTCTCCTGCTCGTTTTCAGCCTTAGAACACCCAAGTCGTTAGACCCAATAGTCGAGCTCTCTTCTCCATCGAGCAATCCTTCAAATGGCGTGATACCCATAGCTTTAGCTGTTCGAAAACCCACACCGTTCAGTGTTCTCAGCAAGCTCGAGGATCGACAACTATGCGTTTGACTGTTGTCTCAAACTTCCCTCCGACGAGTCCCGTGTAGCAACAAAGGCACGACATCCTCGCATATCGAGTAACCCACGAACCAAAATTTCCTCCATCCTGTGCAACCGATGAGCTCACGGTTCAGTTTAGGCCTCTTCTTGGATTCGGCTTCGTTGAGCACAAATTAGCGAGCTATCGAACTCATAGTTGGTTTTTGGCGATTATCCATAAGCTGAATGGCCTTGAAATCAAATTACCCATGGCTTGATAGCTCAGGTTTGGTGATTTTGAACTCTGGCAAGCCTCGTCCAGTAAGTGGTTGATCCTGATTAGAGAAGTTTAATATATAGACTCTTTCAATCTCGCTTCAGCATTAGTTCAAGCTTGTTTGGGTTGTTCAGTAAGTTTCAGCATACTTTATACCCAATGAGACTCATTAAAAGTATTTTTAAGGTTTGATATATTGATCCCTAACGCTTGGAAGCTCCCTATTGGTAGGTTTGGATTCATTTGATCACTTCTTGCCAAGACCCAAATCTTTTGGTAAGGATTAGGTAGCAAGACTACATTTAAACCTTTTCAAGCTAGTTTTGTATTCTATAAACTAGTTTCTAACCTTTGGAAATCTTGCTTGTAGTTTCAGTTTGGCCTTTAGATTGTTCAAATTCTAACGTAAGCCTCTTGTTGGGTAAGAACGTCTCTTCTAAGCACCCTTTTGTCTTAGTTCTAGGTTAGCAAGTGAATCCTAACTTTGAAGCCTTATCTTTCTTATTGCAGGGGCTCGTTAGATTCGCTTAGGAGTGCTTTAGCATTTAGTAAGTGGATTTCTACCTGTTGAGTCTGTTTGTTGTGTGCTAGCATGTTGTATGCCTTGTCCATGTTATATTTTTCTGATCATTTCGCTTCTTGAATTATATGTTGTGTGAGATATTGGTTAGACGTTTGTTGCGTATGTTGGACTATTGAGATGCGTTGATAAGTGTTGGTTGATTAGTTTGGTGTTTCATTAAAATTGTCGAAATGAGCATATTATTTATGTTGTGAGCGTGTTGCATAGTTGTCATGGTTTTTGGGCATGATGTGTAGTGGCATGATGTGTAGTGGCATGATGTGGCATGATGTGTAGGATTCATGCATTCTAGTGAGATGGTGAGGTCAGAGGGCCTCATGTGATTAAAAAGGAAAGTTAGGTGAATGCCAGGTGCCTCGGGTAAAAATGGTCGAGGGGTGGTATGTCACCAATGGATTAAGAGGAGCATCAGGTGCCTTGGGTAATATGACCAAGGGGCGATGTACAGTTTGATTGTGAAGTCATCGGGTGCCTTGGGTAATATGGCCAAGGGGTGATGCACAGTTCGAGGCCTTGGGTAATATGGTCAAGGGTTGAACGCTAAGCACTGTAGAGAAACGTCGAGGCCCTAGGTAATATGGTCAGGGGTCGGCGTGACTCGAAGGAGTCAGTATCAGAGAGCTTTGTGAGGGGTATGAGTGTTGAGCGAGCTTGTGGGGCTTGAGAGGAAATTGAGTTGCATGGCATGATGCTGAATTCATGTGTTTTGAGTATGCATCGCATTGTGCGGAATTCATGTGTTTTGAGTGTGCATTGCATGGTGCAGAATTCATGTGTTAGGTGCATGGTTTTGCACGATTGTATTAGTTGAGTATGTTCTATGTGTTGATTGTTTGCCTTGTATATGAAGCATGATGTTGTAGTTGAAAAGCATGATACTTGTTCTGTATATGTATGCTGTTTGATGGCTCTTCAGGTGTGAGCCACTTACTCAGTACCGTGGTTTTGTACTGACCCACCACCAAGTTTTGCAGGTTATGAGGTCATATCCGGACTTGATGATGAGGAGGAGGCTTGGAAGAGGAGACCGTTAAATAGTTAGATAGTTTCATTTACTTGTATGTTTAAATTCATACTGGATTTTGTTAAAGTCAATACAGTTGTTGGTTAGCTCGTTTGGTTGTTGTAATAGATTTAAGTTTGAAGCTATTTTATTTAGGGTGGGTTAGTTCTGTTAACTGCACTTGTTGCGAGATTTGACGTGTATAATACTTACTGGAGAATTGGAGTTAGTTCTTATTTTATTTGGTATGTTTGAGATGTTGTCAAATGAAGAAGAGGTTGTGTTATGATCTTAGAAGTGTGTATTCTTGTCTTTCAGGTGTTTAAAATTTTTTGTTAGCTTTAGTTACGTCGTTATGCTGCCAAAATTTTCGGGGAATCAAGTTGGCGTTAGAGTAAAATTTTAGTAATGTTCCCTAGTTAAGGTCGAATTCTAGGGTTGTTACAAGAGATTAATTTATGTTAAGACCCATTATATTATATTTAAATTAAAAAAATAAAGGCTTAATTAGTATAATCATTGGTGTAGCCACGTATTTTGTCCGGGTATTAATTGATTAATTATTAATTATTGATATTAATTATTAATATTGATATTAATTATTAATATTAATATTAATTATTAATATTATGCATGTGTAATTGAATTATTGTATTTGATTAATTTAAGATTGGGCATCTTTAACCCTTGTTATTGTCTTGCCCATTTGACTTTTAGTTAGAGGAACCAATTTGGTTAGGTTCCAGCTATTGATTGATAAAAGTGGTAGGGATTTGAATTTTTGGTTGATGAATCAAGTTCAGTCTTCTTTTTTTGTGAAAGTTCATTTTGCAGCATGGATTTCAAATTTCATTATTTTTGTTCCAACTAAAACATTACATTCTGCCATCCAAAGAAAAAAAAACCCTAGAGCAGCAAACTTCATAAAAGACCCTAGAGCACATCCAATATTCTACACACACACAGAGCCTCACCACGAAAAAACCAGAACACAAAAAAGGCAAAACTACGTTGGAGGTTGCACTTGGTAGAGATTTTGTCCCAAGGATCCGCACCTCAATCAACAAGTTGACTTAGTGTTCTTCCCTTTTTTTCTTCTTCAAACCCCCTGAAAAAAGAGATAGAATAAGGTATTAGAGTTCATTTTTTATTATTGTTGTTTCTTTTCCCTTTTCATTTACTCGTTATTATGAAGTTCTAGCATGTTTGAAGTTTGTTTCTGTCCATTTTACATTTTGTTCGTTTATGGTTTATTTTTGAGTTTTTTTTTCTAAGCTTTTTTTCTGTTTTTATTTTATTTTATTTATTTAGTAAGAGCAAAAAAAAAGCTAAAAAAAGAGGGTAAAGAATAGAGTATACTTACCTTAGTTGAACGTTGTATCTCGTCTAGAATAGCAGCATGTTGTGAGAGAGGTTGAGTTTATCAAGCAAAAGAATAGAGGAAGAAGGAGCTAAAAAAAAGGGAGGCGAGTAAAAATGCGTGTAAGAAAAAAAAGGGGGTAAAGAGTAGAGTGTACATACCTTATTAAAAAAAATAGCAGCAATGCAATGGTGGTGAGAGAGAATAGTTGAAGAAGAATAGATGAGCAACAAAGAAATGAGTTGGGATTGGTAGGAGAAGAGAGAAGATGAGGGGCTGACGGGTTAAAACAAAAAAAATGATTTTAAGTTGCATGGCTGTATTTCAAGTTTCATTTTAACATTTATTATTATTATTATTATTATCTATATCTATACTATATATAAAAGAGGCTTAAGGAGGAGAATCTTTGTTTTCCTCTTTTGCCTTTATACTTTTAATAAATATTCATTTTGCCCTTCAATATTTGTTAGAGAGAAACAACTCTTCGAGTTAAAGTGTCCTTCAATCTTTACTGATGAGACGCGACTGTTTAAGCAGAGGAAGTTACACATCAGATGCATTCATTAAAATACTAGGTTAATTGGCATGATTTTGATGGTGAAAACTTTGAGGAGTCGTATTCATCACTATTTTGATTTGTATAGTTTTTGTGTATCAAAATCTATATTAAAAAAAAAAACATAAAGCACCAATAAAATACAACGATTGTTACCATTGCTATCCTAAATTTTAGTTTTAAAAATTAAGTCATAAACTTATATAATTGTAAAAATTACTCTTTTAAAGGTACATAATTGTAAGAATGTGGAACTCAAAAAAAAAAAAAAAAAAATTGTAAGAATGTTGTTTTTTACCAAATTTTTTAATTCATTCTCTATTAGTTATAAAGTGAGATTCCCTATTTTTTTTAAGTGACCATTTTATCTTTTTCAAAAATTTGTTGAATGCCCCGCTTCATTTTACTTAAAATATTATAAATGAAACATATTTTAAAATTTTAAAGAATAACAAAAGAAAATCATTTTATGAAAATAAGTACCATATTCATTAAAATTTAAACTTACTTTGATTGAAATATAAGATTTGAATAACATTCAAATATTCTCCTATTTAATAATTATTGCACAAATGTCCTCACAAGTTCCATTTAGTATATTGTTATAAATAAATAAAAAATCCACTTAGTATATTAAATTTGAGTTGCCACATTCATTAACATGCATATAACATATTCTGTTTTCTTTTTACTAAAAAAATATTTTTTTTATAACTATTTTTCAAGAGGTTATACTTTATTAAATACTTTAGTTTTTTTTTTTTTTAAAAAAAATCAACTTATATAATTTTTATGAAATATATTTCTTTATTTCTTTTTCTCCAAAATACAATCTCGAAGCCGATGAATTACCCATGAGCTTTATGATGCCACTTTTTATGTTTTACCACATTTAGTTTACAACTATTATATGTATTTTAATTTTAATTATATATATTTTATTATTTTTTTTAATCTCTTACATTATAGTTTAATGTCAAATATTTACTGTTTGAAGTAGATGAAAAATATATTTATTCAAAAGTTAACTTTCACCATATAAAATATATTCCAAAGATTTCAAACCACGTGTGAAGTATTTCATATTCATTGTAAATAAACATAGAACAAGATAATATATAGTTTTAGACTTCTAGGCACCATTTTTTATTATTATGATTATTATTATTTTCAATTAAAACAGTAAAATTTAGCGTGCATGGCACGTGTTTTTAAACTAGTTATTAATAAGTGATGGGAGTTGTCACTTTTCTTTTATGTATTTATTTATTTTTATCAATGTTAAATAAAAATCTTGGGATGGGTGGCTGATTAGCCACCCATCAGTTATTTTCAAACTTCCTGTCAGCGTGTCCCGTCAATGGCTGCACTGACGACTTTTTTTTAATTATTATTTTATTTCGTTGTTATTATTATTATTATTATAATATATATATTATATGTGTTCAGCGTGTGTGCGTTTGCTGAGTTAAGTTTTTTTTTTTTCTTTCTTCTCTTGTATCTTTTATGTTTTCTTTTGGTTTTTGTTGTTTCATTCTTTTGTTTAATTACTTCATTTTGCTTAGCTTAATAGCTTAATCTTTTTACTTGTGTGACTATTAATTCAACTTTACACTTCATTGTTATCCTTTTATCTTAATTTTTCAATAACCATGTGGTTGAATTTGAGTTATTATTTTATTTACTATGTTAGTAATTTGACATATTTGTTGATTAGAAATATCCGACGATGGAATCTAGAAATATTTGGGAGTCCGATTTTCTAGTTTTCCCGAGGTGAGGAGTCGATTCTTTGGGAGTCCGAGGTCGATTCCAATATGTTTTTTTTTCTTAAATTTTATCATAATTGAATATTTATTTTGCTAGTTTATTCATTGCTTAACTATTATGTTATTCTATCATGTATTAAATTTGGATTTTTTGTCCATTGTGTTTGTGTATATTAAATTATTATTATTATTGTTGTTGTTATTGTTGTTATTATTATCGTTGTTATTATTATTATTAGGGAAAAATACACTTTTGGTCCCTGAGGTTTGGGTTAAGCGACACTTAGGTCCCTGAGTTTTCAAACTCAACAAAAATACCCCTGAGGTTTGAGATAAGGAGCACTTTGGTCCCTGCCGTCAAATTTTCTGTTAACTTTTAACGGTTGCTGACGTGGCACTATTATTTTAATATAAAAAATTATTTTTGTTTTATTTTTTAAATAAAAAATATTAAAAAAATAAAATATTAATATTTAATTTTTTTTTATTCTTTCTCTCTTTCTTCTCTCATCTTCTTCTTCTCCATCTTCCTTCTTCTCCATCTTCTCCCTCCTCCTTCTTCTTCTTCCTAAGTCCGGCGACCGGCGGCCACCACACGCCGCCGCCGCCGCAGGCCGCCGGCCGCCGGCGACTGATTTTTTTTTTTTTTTTTTTCTTCTTTCTCCTTTCTTCTTCTTCCCTTCTTCCTCCTTCTTCCGTTCTTTCTTTTTCTCTTTTTTTTCTTCAATGTTTTTTTTTAAAAAAAAAAATAGAAAAGGGAGGGAGGAGGGACCTCCCTCCTCCCTCCCCCGTCCCAGATCTGGAACGAGGGAGGGAGGAGGGACCTCCCTCCTCCGTCTCCGATCTGGAACGGGGGAGGGAGGAGGGACCTCCCTGCTCCGTCTCCGATCTGGAACGGGGGAGGGAGGAGGGACCTCCCTCCTCCGTCTCCGGCGCTTCCCTCCTCCGTTTCCGGCGCCGGAGACGGAGGAGGGAGGTCCCTCCTCCCTCCCTTTTCTATTTTTTTTTAAAAAAAAAACATTGAAGAAAAAAAAGAGAAAAAGAAAGAAGGGAAGAAGAAGAAAGGAGAAAAAAAAAAAAAAAAAAAATCAGTCGCCGGCGGCCGGCGGCGTGTGGTGGCCGCCGGTCGCCGGACTTAGGAAGAAGAAGAAGGAGGAGAGAGAAGATGGAGAAGAAGGAAGATGGAGAAGAAGAAGATGAGAGAAGAAAGAGAGAAAGAATAAAAAAAAATTAAATATTAATATTTTATTTTTTTAATATTTTTTATTTAAAAAATAAAACAAAAATAATTTTTTATATTAAAATAATAGTGCCACGTCAGAAACCGTTAAAAGTTAACAGAAAATTTGACGGCAGGGACCAAAGTGCTCCTTATCTCAAACCTCAGGGGTATTTTTGTTGAGTTTGAAAACTCAGGGACCTAAGTGTTGCTTAACCCAAACCTCAGGGACCAAAAGTGTATTTTTCCCTTATTATTATTATTATTATTTTCAATGTCCTTATTTCTCAATCGTTTTAACTTTTCTTTCATCTATTTTAAACTTATTCCAAAATCTTATTTTTCTAATTTCTTAATGCTTTTGCTCTTTTTGATCTTATAAAAGTTTTATCTCTAAAAAGTGTTATATTTTCTTAAAATTAGTTTTTTCAAGGCCGTTTTTCCTAACAAAAATCCTATGATGGAGTCTAGAAATATTTGGGAGTCCCATTTTCTAGAATTCTTAAGGTGAGGGATCTTAATCTTTGGGAGTCCGAGATTTTGATCCCAAGAAAAGAATGAATTTAATAAAAAAAATGTTTTAAAAAAAACTTTTCCCTTTTAGAATGCTATCCTATGACGGAATTAGGGAATGGTAAAATTCTCTAATGTTCTTGAGGTGAAGAATTTTAATTCTAATATAGCAAAATCAATGAAATTTCACTTATTTTATGGGATCATGACTTTAAATATTGAAGTAATGAGGGGTAAAATAAGACATTGTTTTAAAAGTATCATTTTTCCTAAATAATATCTTTCTTCCAAATTATTTTCAATTCAAGATAAAATTCTGGCCACCGTTTTTTTAACGGGTGTT
Source organism: Luffa acutangula (assembly GCA_036850905.1). Taxonomy (NCBI): domain Eukaryota; kingdom Viridiplantae; phylum Streptophyta; class Magnoliopsida; order Cucurbitales; family Cucurbitaceae; genus Luffa; species Luffa acutangula. The sequence goes on along the minus strand of CM072089.1, from coordinate 23,100,638 downwards.
GTGGGGTGCTAACACCTTCCCCATACACAAACAACTCCCGAACCCAAATCTGATTCTTCACAGACCGTTTTTATTATTTTTTTAAATTATAGTTTTATCTTATTTTGGTGTCCAATCACACCATAAAAAAGATTGGTGTGGCGACTCCCTTATTTTTATCCCTTTTCGAGGATGTCGGCCGCTCCGCGTCGCAGGCACGTGGCGACAGCTTAGCGACTCCATTGGGGACATGGGGTTCCACCTCGAGAGTTTGGCCAATTTTTTTTCTTGCATTGATTTTATTTATTTTATCATTTTTTATTATATGTTTTGTTTGGTTTATTTTATTGGTTCACACACCATCACAAGTCCTCTACCCGGACTTTCCCTAATAGGTTTAGATTTTGAGAATGAAGTAGTGTCGACCTTTGAGAAGCTTATACTTCCGTATAGGCACATGAAAAATTCTCGCTCAATTTGGTCTCATGATCGTTTAGGCGATAATGAAGCCATTTTGGGAGCCTTGTTGTTTAGGATTCGAGAGCCAACCTCACTTGTTTGAAGCGTTTATGTTCTTCTTTGCTTTGATTGCCTAGTGTTATTGCTTTATGTCACACACTATCACGAGCCCTCTGCCCGGGCTGTACCCAATTAGGATTAGAATCAAGTACGAAGTAGTGTTAACCTTCGAGAAGCTTATGCTTCCGTGCAGGCCCACGAAAAATCCTCACTCAACTTGGTTATGAATACACAACTTTATGACCAATTTGGGGGCTTTTTTCAACTAGGGTCTTAGAATTTAGCCTCACTATTGTTTATGTTGCTTGCCTGTTATTACATTTTTCATTTAGGCTTATTTTCTTCATTCGTGTCAAATCCTTAGGATGGTAGACACCCGTGTGCCTGGGGCATCCGCCCAATCTACCCCTGAGGAAGATTCGTGGGAGGTCGTGTCTCAATGGTCAGAACAGTTACAGCAGACACCAGGAGCTATGTGGCCAAAAGCTACAGAACTTCTACTTCCCCATAAGTGCCAGCTTAGTTTTGTCCACAATGATTTAGTAGAGTTGAAAGGCCTATGGGAGAGTTTGAGCCCAATGCAAAGGGCCAAATTCACGGGATCGTACGGGAACATAGCTGATCTCATGTACGCATGTGTTAATGAGTACGCTCTGCAGGCTTTGGTTCACTTTTGGGATCCCATGGTGAAGTGTTTTACATTTGGCATGTTCGACTTGACCCTCATGATCGAGGAATACCAAGCATTAATCTCCATATCGTCCAGCGCTGTAAGCAAAGTTTATACGTGGGATCGGAGGTTGACTTTGCAGAGATCGTTATCTAAGTTTTTGGGAAATGTCCATGCATTCGACATAAAGAAGAAGATGAAGACCAAAGGAGAGAGGAACTGTATTCCTATCGATTATCTAATAGGCCTCACACGTGCAAGCTTGCTTGAGAGAAAAGGTCTATCTCTTTTGGCAATGTGTATATATGGCATGGTTATCTTTCCGAGGGTCAAAGAAGAGGTCATCAAACTCTTCGTTGGAATTGAGCTTGGGATAAATCCAGTTGTCCCAATTTTAGCAAAAACTTTTAGATCATTGAGTTATTGCAGAGTCCAAGGCAGAGGAAAGTTTTTCAGTTGTGCGCCAATGCTTTTTATTTTGCTTTCTAGTCATGTGAAGTATCCGCGAGAGTTTAATTATCCTTCAATCAAGTTTAGCAGTTCATGGAATAGTTCAAGGAACACGGTTAAGGACTTCATTAGTGCACGCTGGAGCCCAGACGTTCCCAATGTCGATGCGTGGCAGTCTTTTCTGTGCCACATAACATTAGAAGAAGCGATCTGGAGGACGCCATGGTTACCTTCAAGGCCTATAGCATATCGATGCGGACAATTACCTTTTGTCCCATTATTAGGGCCTTGGGGAGGTATCGCCTACACGTCGTTACTAGCACTGCGTCAAGTATGGCTGAAACAATTCGTCCCAACTATCCATGGGTTGGAAGACTGGGAATTCGCATATGATTCTGATGTGACAAGTGCCCATATTCATCAGGCAGTGGAGGCGTGGAAAGTAGTGAGAAAGATGAAAAACGCACGGCACTGCGAGGGCACAACAACGCCATACGAGAATTGGAGATCAGCTCGAAATGGATTCGAAGTCGTCATTCCACCAGAATCAATTGCTTCAACTGATACTTTAAAGATGGATCAAGCTCACTTTGAGAGAAATTTGGAATGCTTAGAGGAAAGAAATCTTGTCCTGGTAAGAGAAAACGAAGGATTAAGAGACGAGGTCAAGGGATGGGTCGAACATGCTGCCAGTATTCAAAAGCAGCTAGACGAGGCCAAATGACAGTTGAAAGGACAAGAAAAAGATAAAAGCTCTTTGAATGCAGAGGCGGTCTAGATGAGAAAAAGAAATAAGAAGCTCCAGAGGGAAATTGAACTCCTGCAAGGTGAGACAGAAGCACAAAAGGCGCATATTTGAAAGTTGAAACAGGAAATAGAAAGACACAATAGCGTTATCGAAGGCTTCCAAGGTACAATAAATGAGCAAGCCACGACATCCCAGGAGGTCATTGCCTCCTTACAAAAGGAAATAGAGGCATTGCAGAAAATGACAGAAGTATACAAGAGTCAACTCACAGAGGCAGAGCGTAGAAATGGAGTTCTCCAGGAGGCCGCAGTAAGCTTTGCGCACCAGTTGGGAATATTTCGAGATGCCAGTGAAGTGATAACAAACGAGCATGCACGACTGAAGGAAGAGTACCGAGAGATGTCCAGAGATTTTGCGATATGGAGAGATGAGTATAGGAACCTAAGACATCATTACGATGGCATAAGAGGGCAGATTCAGCGAGGAGCTGAAAAGTTGAGATTGATGGCAAGGATGGCAGATCGGTTTTCTAAACGAGCCATGACTCTCCTGAAGGGAATAAAAGTCCCCACGCAGCGGAAGCGCATCGATTGGACCTTACGCCGTATACTAATTAACATTAAAATACCGTTACGAAAACTCAACCAAACTTTAAACACTCTTTAAAGCTACTGGAAAATTGGTTTAAACATGCTGAAAAATAAACCTAAATTTATTTTCATGCTTTTCTAAAGAAAAAAAAGGAAGAACCGTTACAAACCTTCGTTGTAGACTTGACTGTTCTTCGCCAACGACGCTCCAACGATCAAAACGCAGCAGCCGCCTTTGATTTTCTTCGCTGGAAATTCCTTCTTTGAATGACACAATAACCACAGAGGTTACACCGGTATGTCTCTAAGTCTAGGAGGCAAAAGACTTGTGGGAGTCTTTCTCTAAGAGGGAGGCTAGAGAGAATTCTAGGTCTTGTCTTGAGAGTCTAAGAGCAAGAGCAAAGTGTCAAGTGTCATGGACCAATTAGGTCTAGTGTTCTATTTATAGAAGAGAGACCATGAATAAAATATTCAATTAAATCAATATTTTCCAAAATTGATTCAATCTTATTCCTTAATTAATCAATCATGATCAATCAATTCCATAATTGATTAATCTTTTCCACAAATGACTAATTACTTCCATAAGTGATTAGATCATTTCCATAAATGATTAATCACTTCCTTAAGTGATTAATTATTTCCATAATTGATTAATTCCCGGTTAATGAATTCTTTAATTAATTAACCACCAATTAAATATCACATATTTAATTTCCGGCCTAGAATTCATTAATTTGCCCAAACACATTTTAGGCCTTAAATTAATTAATTCATTATTTGAACTCTTTCAAACTTCCATAAATTTATATTTGAATTTCTTCAAATATTAATTTCTCTCATAATAATATATTAATATATATTATATTTGTTTCCCTTAGTAAATTGAACATTTTCAATTTACATTTATTACTTAGTTGCCTCAAATTACTTTATGAGCTACCAGTGGGACCTAATGGACCTGCAGATCAGAAGCTCCAACAATGTGAGATTAATTGGTCAAACTCATTAACCACATTAATCAATATTCATTAACCGTGTGTTCATTCCACTATAGATTCACAGTTGCACTCTTCTCACTGCAGACATATTTTCTGTGTCCACGGATATAGATCAATATCGACTAGTTAGTCCTTCATGAATGTCCATAACACCAGCTGGGTCAAATTACCGTTTTACCCCTGGGTTACCTCTATTTCTTTAAGTACCAATTCTCCTCTAATGAACAACCTATTTGTGGTCCAACCATCAAACAGAAAACCCTCTCGTGCCATTGAGAGGGTAGGGCCCTTTGTTCAAGACTCGGAGTAACCACTTAAGGGTACTCATCTGCTTCCCTAAAGTCGGGAAGGAGTGAATTCCATCTTGCACGATTACGTTCCCAGCTCCCCATTTGGTCTTGTCCCCAAAATGGTAGGCTTATTGAGTCGGCGTACTGGCCACTCTCACCCATACAAATCAAAGGACAATCTCTCATGAGCAGGAGTCCATAATCAACTCAGGATTAAGACTAAGTCGTCTAGGTCGTCCTAGTGAAATAGAAAACCAACTAGTTAACGGTGTTATAACTAGTGGTTACTATTTCGCAGTCCGATCTTATGCAAACTCATTGCATAGGATACCCCCACTCACATGTCTCCTACACGAACGCGTTGGATCGCAACGTTTGAATCAAATACAAAGTGGGCCGTATCCATAGTGTCACCAGGATAAGGCACCCAGTCTTATCCCTATACTATAGACCCTTTAGGCTGTTTCTTGAACAATGATCCCATATGTCGCTACATATAGTTCAAGACTCATATTACAGCCTTGGATGTCTAGTTTATTGGATTAGGGTTATTATTAGGCAAATACATATATAAAATAACTAATAACAATTAATGGAAAAATATATCAATATTATTTCATTAATATCCGGTCAATGGTTACATTCACTATCTACGAGTTTTAGAGCATAAAACCCAACAAACTCCCACTTGAACTAAAACACTAGTTAGTGAGATGTAAATGCAATAATCTAAAGCTGGAAATGTCATGTATATTAAAAATAATACAATGAACTAGGGCATCCTTATACCCATTATACATTTCTCCCACTTGCCCTAGATTAGATGACATACATATCTCGTAGACCTAGACCCTCTAGATGACCCTCAAACACTTTAGCCGTGAGAGCCTTCGTAAATGGATCAGCGATGTTGTGCTCCGAGGCGATCTTAGTGACGATCACATCTCCTCGTTGCACAATCTCCCGTATCAGGTGATACTTCCTCTCGATGTGTTTACCCCGTTTGTGGCTTCGAGGTTCTTTTGAGTTGGCTACAGCCCCACTGTTGTCACGGTATAGTGTTATGGGCACGTTCATATTCGGAACCACTTCCAAATCAACCAAGAACTTTCTAAGCCATACTGCCTCCTTAGCTGCTTCGCAAGCTGCTACATACTCAGCCTCCATGGTTGAGTCTGCTATGCATCCTTGTTTGATGCTTCTCCACACTACTGCTCCTCCATTGAGGGTGAATACTGACCTTGATGTGGATTTCCTTGAATCCTTATCAGCTTGAAAGTCAGAGTCAGTGTATCCAGTAAGAATCAAATCCTTAGCTCCATACACAAGCTTGTAGTCCCTCGTTCTCCGAAGATACTTGAGGATATTCTTAACCACTCCCCAGTGGTCCAACCCTGGATTAGACTGATACCTACTGACCACTCCCACTGCATAACATATGTCAGGCCTAGTGCAGAGTATATCATACATTAAGCTGCCCACAGCTGAAGCATAGAGAATGTGTCTCATGTTCTCAACTTCTTGAGGTGTCTTAGGAGATTGTTCCTTAGACAGGTGTACCCCATGTCTGAAGGGTAGTAGTCTCTTCTTGGAGTTTTGCATCGAATATCAAGACAACATCTTGTCAATATACGTTGCTTGAGACAGAGCTAGCGTTTTGTTCTTACGATCCCTAATGATTTGGATTCCCAGAACATATTGAGCCTTTCCCAGATCTTTCATTTGGAATTGGGCTGCTAGCCATTTCTTAATGTCAGTGAGGTATCCTACATCATTCCCAATGAGTAGGATATCGTCTACATAAAGTATTAGAAAAGCTACTTTCCTTTTGTTGACTTTCTTGTACACACAAGGCTCATCAATGTTTTGGTCAAAGCCAAAAGATTTGATTGCAGTATCAAATCTAATGTTCCATGATCTGGACGCTTGTTTCAATCCATAAATGGATCGATTGAGCTTACAAACCTTTTGTTCCTGACCTTGGGCTATGAACTCTTCGGGTTGAGACATGAAGATATTCTCTTCAAGATTACCATTCAGAAAGGCAGTCTTGACGTCCATTTGCCATATTTCATAGTCATAATATATGGCTATGGATAAGAGAATTCTTATGGACTTTAACATGGCTACAGGAGAAAAGGTTTCCTCATAGTCAACCCCTTCCTTTTGGGTATAACCCTTTACCACTAGTCTAGCTTGGAAGGTCTGTACCTTTCCAGCTACATCTCTTTTTCTCTTATAGATCCATTTGCACCTTATGGGTTTTACCCCATTTGGTAGATATGTAAGTTCCCATACAGAATTGGAGTGCATTATTGACTCCATTTCCAGGTTCATGGCTTTGACCCATTCATCCTTATCTTCGTCATTCATTGCCTGTCGATAAGACAATGGATCCTCAATGCCATCATTAGGTATGACAACCTGAGTTTCAGTTAAACCCAAGTAGCGGTCAGGTTGTAATACAACCCTCCCACTGCGTCGAGGCATTCCCAACGTTTGAGATGGACGGGATGGATCTGAAGAACTAGTTCCTTCATCAACCCTTGTTGAAGGTCGAACTTCATCAACAACTCTTGATGATTCTTCAGTAGCTTCTCCTAATATTATTTTGCTGCGTGGTTTATGATCTCTCATGTGGTCTTCCTCTAAGAAAGTGGCGTTTGTCGATACAATCACCTTATTTTCTTGTGGGTCGTAGAAATAACCACCTCTCGTTTCTTTAGGGTAACCAACAAATTGGCACAGTTTTGAACGAGGTTCCAGTTTCTTAGGATTTGTCACAAGCACGTGTGCTGAACAACCCCAGATACGAAAGTGATGCAAACTAGGTTTACGCCCCTTCCATAATTTGAAAGGTGTTTCAGAAACACTTTTCGAGGGAACATTGTTCAAGATGTATACTGCAGTCTCTACTACATACCCCCAAAACGAGCTAGGCAATTGAGCATAGCTCAACATTGATCGAACCATGTCTAACAAGGTTCTATTTCTCCTTTCTGACACACCATTCTGCTGAGGTGTACCAGGGGCTGAGAGTTGAGATTGGATTCCATGTTCTATCATATAATCCTGGAATCTTTGATCCATATACTCCCCTCCTCGATCAGATCGAAGTACTTTAATAGATTTACCTAATAGGTTTTCAACTTCAGCCTTAAACTCCTTAAACTTTTCAAGGGCTTCAGACTTATGTCCCATTAGGTACAAGTAACCATATCTTGAATAATCATCTATAAATGAGATGAAATATTCGTACCCTCCTCGAGCTTTTACATTCATTGGACCACATAGATCCGAATGTATTAACTCTAAGGGTTCTCTGGCTCTGTAACCTTTTCCAGTAAAGGGTCTCTTGGTCATTTTTCCCTCGAGACAAGATTCACAAGGTGGTAGTGAATCATCTTCTAACTTACTTAGAAGTTCATTCTTTACCAAACGACCGATCCTATCGATGTTTATATGACCAAGTCTAAGATGCCAAAGATGAGTATTGTTACTTGATGGAGAAATCTTTTTCCTTTTACTTTGAGTTTCAGCAGTTTTAAATAATTCGTGATTTAAAAGTGCTTTGTTTTCGGTTGGTCTTAAAACATACAAGTTATTTTCCAATTTGGCTGAACAAATAAGTACACCATTTTTATAAATGAACGCTTCATTCATATCAAAAGTAACTGTATACGATTGTTCAATCAAACATGAAATAGAAATTAAGTTCCTCTTAATCTTGGGAACGATTAACAAACTTTCTAAAAGTAAGAATCTATTTCTAAAAAATAACTTCGCAGCTCCCACTGCTTTAGCTGAAATGACTTCTCTAGTTCCGACCCTGAGTGTCATTTCCCCATCGTTCAACTGCTGAAAGGAACTATTTTCCTGAAAAGAAGAGCAAACATGATTAGTTGCTCCTGAATCAAGTATCCAGGTAAACTCATCATGTTCTACCAGGCATGTTTCTAAAACAAGTAAATCAAATTACCTTCCTTTTCCTTCTTTTTCTCAGCAAGGTACTTTGGGCAGTTTCTCTTCCAATGTCCATCTACATTGCAGTGGAAACACTTGCCCTTATCTGCCATAGCTTTGGCTTTTCCCTTGCTTTTAGCAGCAGTACTGGGAGCTTTCCCCTTATTTCCTTTCTTCTTCTGAGTTTTCTTTGAAGAAGTGGCTACAGATTTAGTTCCAGAGGATGAACCCTTCTCGAACTTTCTTTTAGAGTGAACAACGTTTGCTTCTCCTTCTATCTGTCCCTTGTTCTTAAGAAGAGACTGATAGAGTTGTAGCTCATTCAGGAGGCTAGTCAGGTTGAATGTTATTTTATTCATCATTGCATTGCTTCGAAACTGCAGAAAACTCTTCGGAAGAGATTCTAAGATGAATGCAACCTCACTACGCTCATCTATGATCGCCCCGTTTGCCTCTGCCACGTAGAATTGGACCATCATATCCAGGACATGCTCCCGAACAGATGTGCCCTCTTTCATGTGACAGCTATAAACGTATTTGAGAGCGTCATGGTGGAGTTGGTAGGACGGTTGTCCAAACATCTCCTGGAGAGAGTTCATAATCTCCCTCGCTGTTACCATGCCCTCATGCCTTTTAGCCAAAACTTTAGATAAGCTGGCTAGGATATAGACACGAGTCTTATCATTGGCCTTTGTCCAGCGGTCATAAGCATCCTTAACTGCTTGGGATGCATTACGAGCAGGGGCTGGAGGACAATCCTCCGTTAAGACGAATCGCAGATCATCGACAACAAGAATCGTATTCAGGTTCGACTTCCACGTAGCATAATTTTCGCCGGTTAATTTCTCATTTTTAAGCAGAGAGGCAATTGAGGAAGACATTGCTGAAATTCAAACAAACAATGACCGTATTAGTTATCTTTGCCTTAACCCATCATACAAGCAAACAATTGCATACAATCCAATCAATTTAGCAAAACAGACAATCACAGAACCCTAAAACTATCGATTTAGTTTTGCAACGATGTTTAAGAGGTTTAGAATATCAGCCACCGAAGGGTGATCAGGTACTCCTCCTTTGAAACGAGACACCTCTCAGCTAATTCTAATTCCAGAGTAACTCATATTCCTATAGGCATTAGCCACCGTTGTTTGGTCAAGGATTTGTTAACACTTTTAACTCATCCTCGTAAGTGTAACCCTCCCACTTTCAGATCTCAGAGGCACGCACCAACAAGCTACCGAAGGGAAAGACAACTGTTGGTGATTAACCTAAGAGCTCTTATCCTTTTCAGGAGTTCACGATGTTCCAAATCCTATGACCAGGCCCTCCGAAGGGATGGTTGCGCCAGGACAACCTACAGGCAGATCACAGGACTCTCACGGTGCGAACTAGGGTGGAGACCGAGGATACGTTGACACGTGTCCCGCTCCCACTTACTCTAGACATTTTTCCCATTCACCATGATATTGATTCATGCAAACACTTTCCGAAGGGAGGCCGCTCCTAATGTAACGCCCCATGTTTTTCAACCTCTAGCCTAGCTACTACAACTCTAAACCCTTAGCTAGGAATCTGAACCACTTTAAACCAGATGTACCGAAAATTTCGGCAGCATAACGGCGTAAAATGGCCTGAACCAATTTTTACAACACCTGATAAAGTCATTTTAACACTGCTAATCATGCATAAGCCAAACTCCACCAAACTGCTGTCAGATTTCACAACCTATCTCCTCTAGACGAGACAGAAACTCGCAACAACATACAATAACCAAAAACCATGCAGCGGAATCATAAAGACATTCTATTAACAAAGGAGCTAGTCCACTAGCTATACATTTTATTAAACTCAACCAAACTATCCACTCTAGTTTATAAACTCGAAAACAAGCCATTCTCCAGCTAACTTATTACAACACTAGGAAAACATATCAACACGGAAACTAACACGCTAGGAATCTTTCCTCGCAGTTCTCCTCCTCGCCACCAAGGTCCGGATCATCCTCGATACCTGCAACATCTAAAATGTTTGGGGGAAGGTGGGGAAGGGGGTATCAGTACAACCGTGGTACTGGTAAGCAGCTCACACTTACCAAACCGCAAACAAACAACCAATACAAACATCATGCTCGGCACACGCATCCAACATGCTTTCACAACCACGAACAAGCATCATGCTTATGCAACCACAGATATCCAACAGGCTATTAAGTCATACACTAGCAATATGCCTAAAACCACAAACTTGTGCAAATGCAACACACACTATGCAACACACGCACTAGACTCCACATGATTTCTGCGTCATGCTCCGCTAACTACATGATTTCCGCGCCATGCTCCACTACACATGAATTCCGCGCCGTGTGCTGCGCTACTTACATGATTTCCACGTCATGCTCCGCTACACATGAATATCGCACCATGTGCTGTGCTACTTACATGATTTCCGCGTCATGCTCCGCACCTACCCCACATGAATTCCGCGCCATGTGTTGCGCCACTCTTACGTGATTTCCGCGTCACGCTCCGCACTCACAACCCACGTGATTTCCGCGTCACGCTCCGCTACACATGAATTCCGCACCATGTGCTGTGCCTCACACCCGACTCATGCTACACATCCCCCATGCAACATGCAAGCCAGACTCAACATGCTTGACTCAACAGTCACTAAGCCTAAGACAAGTACCTATCATGCTTGTACTTCTTAAGCGTACACGTCTCAAGCAATGCAATAAACACAATCCAAGTTTAACATAAAAATTACAATGTTCACAAGTGTATACATAACACTTCATTCTCAGCATATATATAAGGAAAGTGGATAACAAACAAACATGCTTCAGGCAGTCAAACAAGTTTAGTAAGTAGAAACTACTTACAGAAGACTTTTACAAACCAACGCCTAGCTGGAATGGCACGACACGCTCCCAAAACGAGCTTCCGGCTACAAACAAGCTACCAACTATTAAAGGAAGTCTATACTAAAGAAAAGCACCCTAAAAACATGCTGCTAAGGGCGAGACCGAACCAATAACGATTTGTTTTCCTTGCTGGATAGCATCTAAACATAACCCGAATTGAGAACCCAACGCCATTAAACCATGGGCAACCACGTTTAAAGCGTTACGGGCAGTGGATATTTGTTAGTTGACGATATTAAGGCTATTCAGCCACTGGACAGCAAACAACAACCACCTAAAACGCACGAACGACATTCTACAGGCTCCTAAAGCTTAGGCAATGCACTTAAGGCCTCGATAACTAATGAGACTTGGCTTAGCATGATTTTTAAGCTACGGACAGCAAGTAAAAGCTCACTTAAACCATGCTTTAAGAACCTATTAAGGGTCGGGCCAAGCTATATAGAAGAAGAGATTAAATGGGCATTGATGAACTATAAGAATTTAACCAAAATAGCCATGATACCTCATTTAAAAACATAAACTATGACCTATAACGATTGGGGCGACACTTAAGAGCCTAGATATGCAATGAGCATCAACTAACACATGCTTCTAAGGCTTGAATAACTATTAGGCAGTGATCTAAAACATGTTTTAAAGCTAGGACAACTAAAGGGGCAACAAGAAACCTTACCAAACGGACTCGCTTTCACGAAAGGCGGGTTATTCTAACCTCTAACAACGTGTTAGAACGCTCCTTGGGCAATGGGTATCCAAGCTGAAGTGTTTCGAACCTTATCGAACACTTAGACGGCGCTGCAGATCAGAACATGGAACACAATTAAACCTTTCAGCACCAAAAACTAATGGGTAATCAAATTTAAGCTTCAACCAATAGTGGGTAAAGCATAAACTTACCACCCGGAGCGACCCAAGGCCAAACAACACCGAAAACAGCCAAGAACACTGCTGGACAGAGGCGGAATCGGCTGAAACGAGGTCGACGAGACTCCGAATCGCCAAGCACGCGAGATCTAACAACACCAAATCCATAGGAACTTAGATCAAGCCTTAAACCACATGAAAAAGGAAAGGAAAGAGGCTTACCCACGAGTTCTAAGGCTGAAACGCGAAGAAGACGGGGCTTCAAGGTGCTGTCCGCGCAAGATCTATTCAATACGGACAAGGAGGAGTTAGATCAGACCTTAAATCACCTAGATCGAGGGGAAGAAGACTTACCCACAAGGTTTTCTTGATGAAAACGGAAGGAGAAGAGAGATATTCGAATCTTGAACCCACGAAACAGAGAGGACAGGCGCGCGGCTGCAAGGGAAAACGGTGGCAACGACTGAGCTAGGCGGCGGCGCTGCAAGCGGCGGCATGAGCTATCCGCAAGAGAGAGAGGGAGAGTTCGCGGATGGAGGCGGCGCGAAGAGAGAGAGAGACGGCGCGAACTGGGGCAGCGGCTCAACGACGGCGGCGGCACGCGAGCTCGAGCAGCGGCGGCGACACCCACGAGCAGGGAGGCGACGACGATCGAACGACTTCAGGCGGCGGCACTCACAAGGGGGCTGCACGCGCATGAGAGAAAGAGAGATGGAGAGGGAGAGACTTAGGGCTTTTTTTTTCCTTCTTTCTATTTTTGAATACCTTTATCTTTTTCCTTAATAACAAAAAGCCCTAAAAATAACCATTCATTCAACCAAAACCCAAAAAATCAGCGTATAATTTAAATTATAACGCTTACGCTTCTAAACCAACTCAGACCAAGCCTAACCAACTTTAGGGAGGGATTTGTATTTAATAACGTTAAATACCCAAACACTTTGGTTTAAAATTAAACCCCTATGTTCAAGCCAAAATAGAATTTAATTTTCTTTCAACTCTAAACTCAGGACTTAAATTCACCCAAAGCGCACGTGGCGTTACACCTAAGGCGACTCGAAGCGGAGCATGAATCTCACGTTGTGAATATAGGGACATAGGAGCAAAACTTGATTTAAATCTCATTTTGTAATTTTCCTCCCACTGAAAATGTCCTGAGATTAATATAGGGTTGTTTAACTTAGATAGTATTCGGCTAAGTCAATCTATCTAAGTCTGATCCTATTATAACAATTATTGAAAGGATTCAACTGCAATCTTTTGGGTGAATTAAACTTCTTTTAATAAACCCAACATTGCAAGTCAACATTACTATGGTTAATTTAACTCAATGTTCGGGTCAGTTCCCAGGTAGGAGGTGTTCCGTAAACCGTCAACTTAAATACCCCCAGCCTTAGACAGAACTTTACCGAGAGAGTTCCCTTATAACCTCAGTAATGTAAGGTCTTTACTCTAAAGATCTAGGTGCATCAAACACTTTTAATAAACCTAGTGACATTGCATGCTAACATTTAACTATGATTAATTCAACTCCGGTATTCCAGGTCAGTTCCCAGGTAGGAGGTGTTCCGTAAACCGTCAACTTAAATACCCCCAGCCTTAGACAGAACATTACCGGTGGAGTTTCCTCATAATCATAGCAATGTTTTTCCTACTTAGTCAATTAAAACTATTTTTAATTCTAAGTAAGAAAAGATTCTAATCCTATTAGAAAACGATCTAGGTCTAATTAATTTTAAACAACTTAAAATTAATCCAATTTATCCTATGATCTTATGTTTGCATGCAAATCTTGATTATAGATTGACAGTTTCTAATCATTAATATTAAAGAAATATTTCAAATTTTAATGATTAATCCTATAATCAAGAATCTAGGGTTTAATTCATTTAACAATCTCATTCAAATTAAATAATTAAACCACACTAATTGCATGAATAATATAACAATTATATTATTAACTATGGATGTTTAACAATCTCATTCAAATTAAATAATTAAACCACACTAATTGCATGAATAATATAACAATTATATTATTAACTATGGATGTTTAACAATCTCATTCAAATTAAATAATTAAACCACACTAATTGCATGAATAATATAACAATTATATTATTAACTATGGATGTTTCATGCTTCATGCAATTTTGATTTTCTTTTAATATAACAATTATAAGCCAATCAAGAAAATCAATCAAGCATGCTTCATTCATCACATTAAACATAATTATTTATATTTAATTTAAGTAATGACATGCTTCATGCTTTCCAATTTTTCATATAATTAATATACACTTATATTAAAATATGAAAACAATTCCATGCATTTAAACATACATTATAACAATTTATAATATACATAAAAAAATGCATGAGCATGTTTATAACCTAAGGTGGGATTAAATATTCTATATGACATCCATAAAGCATATAAATAGCAATTGAACCGGTTAATTTTGGCCCCTAGGATAAAATAAAGCATTAAATTACATTAATTTAGCTAAATTCTATCCTAAAAATCCTTGTACAGCTCCAGAATTTTGTCTAGACATCACGAACCGCCCCGAACCACCTCGAACCGGCCTCCAAAATCACAAACCATGCCAAAAATTGGCTGAACCGGACCAAATAGGTCCCAACCCAGCCGAACCGATCCGAATCGGTTCACCCACCATTTTGAACCACACCTGATGAAGCCCTAACTCGCGCCGCCATCGTGACAGCGTCGAGACGCTATCAACACAGCGTCCCGATGCTGTGCGCTTTCCTTATCTGGCGCCTGCGGTATTGAGACAGCGTCGAGACGCTGTTGAGGTAGCGTCCCGACGCTGTTGCGTCTGGAGGCAGAATCTGGGCATAACAGCTGCGATTTCTTCGGTTTTGGCCTCGATTTTAGTGGCGATTGCTTCGATTTTCATCTCATAAAAACCTATTCTAGACCCGGACTTACATAGGACTCAATTTTACATAAAATACCCGAAGCACCGGACCTTAGGCCCGTTTGGTAACGTTCTCGTTTCTTGTTTCCGTTTCTTCATTTTTAATAAAGAAAAATAGAATTTTATGACCCTAACACCTATACATTCAATAATAATAAACCTATATTCTTACTTATGTTTGGAAAAAATTGGAAACAAGAACAAAAAAGGAGAAACTAGTTTTAGTTGTTCCCAAAAATTCTATACAAATTTTGGAAGTGTTTCTAAAAAATGAAAAACAAGAAACATACATAGTTATTAAATGCTTAGATTTCTTAATAAAATTAGAAACAAGAAACAAGAAACGAGAACGTTACCAAACGGGCCCTACATGATCAAAATCACATAAAAATAAAATCTATGGCCATAAAATTAACCCAAACAGTTCAACGCAAACCGAACATACATTATGCATAAATCCCACCTATTAGAGCCTATCGCAACTTTTAATATTAATTAATAGGGACAGCGATAGCTCTGATGCCGATTGAAGGGAATAAAAGTCCCCACGCAGCGGAAGCGCATCGATTGGACCTTACGTCGTATATTAATTAACATTAAAATACCGTTACGAAAACTCAACCAAACTTTAAACACTCTTTAAAGCTGCTGGAAAATTGATTTAAACATGCTGAAAAATAAATCTAAATTTATTTTCATGCTTTTCTAAAGAAAAAAGGAAGAATCGTTACAAACCTTCGTTGTAGACTTAACCGTTCTTCGCCAACGACGCTCCAACGATCAAAACACAGCAGCCACCTTTGATTTTCTTCACTGGAAATTCCTTCTTTGAATGACACAATAACCACAAAGGTTACACCAATATGTCTCTAAGTCTAGGAGACAAAAGACTTGTGGGAGTCTTTCTCTAAGAGGGATGCTAGAGAGAATTCTAGGTCTTGTCTTGAGAGTCTAAGAGCAAGAGCAAAGTGTCAAGTGTCATGGACCAATTAGGTCTAGTGTTCTATTTATAGAAGAGAGACCATGAATAAAATATTCAATTAAATAAATCTTTTCCAAAATTGATTCAATCTTATTCCTTAATTAATCAATCATGATCAATCAATTCCATAATTGATTAATCTTTTCCACAAATGACTAATTACTTCCATAAGTGATTAGATCATTTCCATAAATGATTAATCACTTCCTTAAGTGATTAATTATTTCCATAATTAATTAATTCCCGGTTAATGAATTCTTTAATTAATTAACCACCAATTAAATATCACATATTTAATTTCCGGCCTAGAATTAATTAATTTGCCCAAACACATTGTAGGCCTTAAATTAATTAATTCATTATTTGAACTCTTTCAAACTTCCATAAATTTATATTTGAATTTCTTCAAATATTAATTTCTCTCATAATAATATATCAATATATATTATATTTGTTTCCCTTAGTAAATTGAACATTTTCAATTTACATTTATTACTTAGTTGCCTCAAATTACTTTATGAGCTACCGGTGGGACCTAATGTACCTGCAGATCAGAAGCTCCAACGATGTGAGATTAATTGGTCAAACTCATTAACCACATTAATCAATATTCGTTAACTGTGTGTTCATTCCACTATAGACTCACAGTTGCACTCTTCTCACTGCAGACATATTTTCTGTGTCCACGGATATAGACCAATATCGACTAGTTAGTCCTTCACGAGTGTCCGTAACACCAGTTGGGTCAAATTACCGTTTTACCCCTAGGTTACCTCTAATTCCTTAAGTACCAATTCTCCTCTAATGAACAACCTGTTTGTGGTCCAACCATCAAACAGAGAACCCTCTCGTGCCATTGAAAGGGTAGGACCCTTTGTTCAAGACTCGGAGTAACCACTTAAGGGAACACTCATCTGCTTCCCTAAAGTTGGGAAGGAGTGAATTTCATCTTGCACGATTACGTTCCCAGCTCCCAATTCGGCCTTGTCCCCAAAATGGTAGGCTTATTGAGTCGGCGTACTGGCCACTCTCACCCATACAAATCAATGGACAATCTCTCATGAGCAGGAGTCCATAATCAACTCAGGATTAAGACTAAGTCGTCTAGGTCGTCCTAGTGAAATAGAAAACCAACTAGTTAACGGTGTTATAACCAGTGGTTACTATTCCGCGGTCCAGTCTTATGCAAACTCATTGCATAGGATACCCCCACTCGCATGTCTCCTACACGAACGCGTTGGATCGCAACGTTTGTATCAAATACAAAGTGGGCCGTATCCATAGTGTCACCAGGATAAGACACCCAGTCTTATCCCTATACTATAGACCCTTTAGGCTGTTTCGTGAACAATGATCCCATATGTCGCTACATATAGTTCAAGACTCATATTACAGCCTTGGATGTCTAGTTTATTGGATTAGGGTTATTATTAGGCAAATACATATATAAAATAACTAATAACAATTAATGGAAAAATATATCAATATTATTTCATTAATATCCGGTCAACGGTTACATTCACTATATACGAGTTTTAGGGCATAAAACCCAACATCTCCGACAACGCATCACACCCACACAGCCTGGTGGTGAAGATTTAATCAGATTCCTAGGGGTGATAGGGCGAGATCTCGAGCGCTTTGGGTGCTACCATTAGAGTCTTTAGTTTGTCATTTTTCCTTCTCTATGAGCTTTTATGCATTAGTTTGCTGTAATAATTTGGCCTTATTAATGAAATGAATGTTTGTTGCTATTACATCTTTGCATTCATGCATCCCACATTAATATTAAATAGATAATAATAAAAGACGTATGACTAATCAAATCTCTTTATTTCCTTCTTTTATAAGAAAAGGTTAAGGTTTGCAAAATAGCTCGAAATACACATCTCCATTACTCGTACTGGACAAGAAGGAAAGCAAAAATTCATGGATGATCAAGTCAATGATCAGGTACAGTCAGTCCAACGAGATGTGGAAGAGCTGAAAGAACAGATGGCAAAGATTTTGGAAATTCTCACTGCAAGAAAAGAAAAGTCTGTGGCTGGAACATCATCATAGGCTGAGATAAGTCAGAACCATGCTTCAGATGACACTTCTCCTACCCCCTAGGGTTTACTCCGCAAATGTTCTCGGGTTCGCATTTGGGGGGAATGGTGTATCCTGCGTCATTTCCCGTTCAGGATCCTAATCGAGTTTCGCAGCAGGAAAATCATGTGAATGACCTGGTATCCACTCCAGGCATAGAGACCCTTAAGAAGACATCTAACGTCGGGGGTAAAGAAAGGTTGGAATTCCTAGAAGAGAGATTGCGTGCGATTGAGGGTGTTGATGCTTATGGAGACATTGATGCAACACATTTGTGTTTGATCTCTGATGTTATTATTCCCCCCAAATTCAAGATACCGAAATTGGAAAAGTACAATGGGACTACAGGTCCAAAGAGCCATCTTGTCATGTATTGTCGGAAGATGTCGGCCCACACCCATAATGATAAGTTGTTGATTCACTGTTTTCAAGACAGTTTGACAGGCCCGACATCCCGTTGGTACATGCACTTGGACAGTTCTCAGGTACACAAGTGGAAGGATTTAGCAGAAGCTTTTTTTAAGCAGTATAAGTACAACATTGACATGGCTCCGGATCGTTTAGATCTTCAGCACATGGAAAAGAAGAATGCTGAAACCTTCAAAGAATATGCTCAGCGAAGGAGGGAAATGGCAGCACAGGTGCAACCTCCTTTGACAGACCGTGAAATGACAGGTATGTTCATACATACTTTGCGAGCACCGTATTATGACAGAATGATTGGAAGTGCTTCAACCAATTTTTCTGATGTCATAACGATTGGTGAAAGAATAGAGTATGGAGTCAAGAATGGGAGGATCACTGATGCAGTATCTGAGGCAAGTGCGAGAAAAATGATAACGCCAAAGAAGAAAGAGGGAGAGGTTCATGAGGTCAGCTCAGGGCAAAGAGTCGTGACTCATATGTCGTCACCAATCCTTGGACAGACCAGTTACTCCCCTAATCCTCAGCATGGAGGACAAAGTTCGTCAAGTCAGCCAAATCAGCGAAGTGGCAATGGTAATTGGAAGCAAACACGTTTTGACCCTATCCCCATGTCATACACTAAGCTTTTGCCTCAATTGTTGAAGAACCAGCAGGTTGCCCTTGTGCCTCAAGAGCCACTACAACCACCATATCCAAAATGGTATGATCCTAATGCACGATGCGAGTATCATGCAGGGGCAATTGGGCACTCTACAGAAAATTGTTATCCGTTGAAGGCTAAAGTATAGAGTCTAGTCAAAGCTGGATGGTTGAAATTCCAAAAGACAGGGGAAGAGCCTAATGTTAATCAGAATCCTCTCCCGACTCATGAAAATCCTACTGTGTATGCGATTGAAGTACCTGCAGAACGCTACAAGCATAATGTTTATGATTTGA
This sequence comes from Luffa acutangula, assembly GCA_036850905.1. Lineage (NCBI taxonomy): Eukaryota > Viridiplantae > Streptophyta > Magnoliopsida > Cucurbitales > Cucurbitaceae > Luffa > Luffa acutangula. The sequence goes on along the minus strand of CM072089.1, from coordinate 23,081,255 downwards.
GTACCCCTATGAGGACTTTATTTCAAGTTCTCTGTAACGCTGGATATCTCCCGATAGAAATCGAGCAGAGCTGCATAGATGGATCAGATTTTGATGATGAGAAGAGAAGTGTGTTCCATGCAGGAATGGTCGGACATTCCATAGAAGAATGTGATGACTTTAAACAACAGGTGCAAAAGTTGATGGGTTCCAAGCTATTGATCGTAAGTCAGAAAGATATGGATGAGAAGGATGTTGATGTAATTTCTCACGCATCATCTTCTGAAGAGATGCCAGGAGGGACATCGTCTCTCCCAAAATCGTTAATCATCCATTATGAGGAGAAATCGAATACCACTTCTCACACTCATACGCCTAAACCAATGATTGTAGAAGTGCCCGGTCCTTTCGCTTATAAGGATAATCGAGTTGTACCATGGAAATATGAATGCCAATTCATCACAGATAGTGTTACCTCGACACCTGATATTTCAGCAGTTGGAGGAATGACTCGAAGCGGTCGATGTTACACACCGAACAATTTGAAGAGTATGTCGAAGGAAGATGAAATTAGGCAACTTAAGGGTAAAGCTGTGGAAGTAGAAAATGAAGAATATTTGAATGACCTGGATTAAGCTTTTGCTGAAAAAGTGACCATAGCAGGAAAAAAGATAAGCCAAGAGCCAGTATCAGAGGAAGAGGCACGTGAGTTCTTGAAATTAATCAAGCAAAGTGAGTATACAATGATAGAGCAGTTGCATCGCACCCCAGCTCGTATCTCAATCCTATCACTTTTCTTACACTCTGAGCCACACCGTAGAGTTTTGCTTGATATCCTAAATCAAGCCCATATAGGCCACGATAATTCTGCAAATGCGTTCGGATGAAATTGTGGGAAGCATAACTGCTATCAACTGTATCACTTTCACAGATGACGAGATCCCTCCTGAAGGGACGGGGCACACTAAAGCATTACATATTTCTGTGAGATGTAAGGATCACCTTGTGGCTAGAGTTTTGGTTGACAATGGCTCATCTTTAAATATAATGCCGAAATCTACATTGATGAAGCTCCCTGTGGACTCCTCGTATTTGAAGCCAAGTACCATGGTCGTTAGGGCTTTCGATGGAGCTCGAAGAGAAGTGATTGGAGACATAGAAATCCCTTTGCAAATTGGGCCCTCTGCTTTCAATGTAACCTTTCAAGTGATGGATGTAAACTCTTCATACAGTTATTTGCTTGGGCGCCCATGGATTCATTCAGCAGGAGCTGTTCCGTCATCGCTTCATCAGAGGGTGAAATTTGTTGTGGACAATGGTCATGCCATTGTTCTCGGAGAAGAGGACATGTTTGTAACAAAGACTGCGTCATTTCCTTATGTGGAAGCAGCAGAAGAAGCTGTGGAGTGTTCATACAGGTCTTTTGAGGTTGCCAATGCCACCCTCTTCCCAACTGAAGGTTGGGATATAAACCGTTATCCATCTAAGACAACTCTGATGGTTGCAAAGACAATGCTAAAAAGCGGTTTTCAAGTGCATGCAGGATTGGGACGAAATAATCAAGGAGATCCCAATGTGATCTGTCTTCCCAAAAGCAAGGAGAGATTTGGGTTGGGATACAAGCCAACAACCTCAGAATGGGAGAGGGTCAGAACAGAAAAGAAAGAAGTGAGGAATGCACGACTTGAAGGGCGAGAAATTAAGCAAGAAAAGATGAATATACCACATCTATCTGAGACTTTCAAGAGAGATGAAGTGATTCATGATGACAACCAATCCTGCAACAAAGATTCTGGTGTTTCGATCGCTGTTGTCACTGAAGATACAATTGCACCTCGACAACTGGTTCGCCCTGTCCTCCAGAGTTCGAGTTGAAGAATTGGGAAATTAAAGAGATGCCGAGAGTCAGTAGGGAGATACAAAAGTAATTGCTATGAACTACCCACTGGCTATGCCTAAGGCTAATGGGATATCTTTGTAATAGTGACTTCTTCAATGTTTTGTCTATTGTAGATGCAATCTCAATGTCTAACAATTACCTTGTACTTTGATTGTTAAGCAATGAAAAGAGATTGTCGGCTTTTATTTAGTACAATCATTTTATCCTTCAACTTTCGAGGATATTACTAGTTTCTTGTCTTTCTCACTTATTTTATTTTATCATCCTCTATCTATCACCAATACAATTCGGGGTCGATAACAGGGGCAGTGGAGAGGGAACAGTTGACTTCGGAGTTCCAATTTATAACCTCGAGCAAAGCATGGAGGACGATTGTGATGTGTCACCAGAATTGCTAAGGTTGATAAAGCAAGAGGAGAAAGAAACTATGCCATACCAAGAGCCGTTGGAGGTAATCAATTTAGGGACATCTGATGAACCAAAAGAAGTACGAATCGACACTTTGGCCACAGAACACGATCGTTCAAATCTTATAGCTCTATTGCATGATTATAAAGATATATTTGCATGGTCCTATCAAGATATGCCTGGTTTGAACACAAAAATTGTAACGCATCGGTTACCGCTTAAAGCTGAATGTAAGCCTATAAGGCAAAAGCTTCGTAAAATGAAACCTGAAATGTTGATCAAGGTTAAAGAGGAGGTTAAAAAGCAATTTGATGCAGGTTTTCTAGCAGTAGCTAAGTACCCTGAATGGGTTGCTAATATTGTCCCAGTCCCAAAGAAGGATGGAAAAGTTAGAATGTGCGTGGATTATAGGGATCTCAATCGTGCAAGTCCCAAAGATAATTTTCCACTTCCTCACATTGATGTTTTGGTGGATAATACAGCTGGATATTCTACTTTTTCGTTTATGGATGGATTTTCAGGGTACAATCAAATTAAGATGGCTCTTGAAGATCGAGAAAAGACGACTTTCATCACCTTATGGGGGACATTCTGCTATAAGGTCTTGCCATTCGGTTTGAAAAATGCTGGGGCAACTTATCAAAGAGCCATGGTTACATTATTCCATGATCTGATGCATAAAGAAATTGAGGTATATGTTGATGATATGATAGCCAAATCCAAACCAGGAGAAAGGCACGTGGACACTCTTCGTAAACTTTTTGAGCGATTAAGGAAATTCCAGCTAAAATTGAATCCAGCAAAGTGCATATTTGGGGTATCCTCTGGAAAGTTATTGGGTTTTGTTGTTATTCAAGAGGGAATCAAGGTAGATCCTGATAAGATAAGGGCGATAGTAGATTTGCAACCATAAAAAACCCGAAAGGAAGTTAGAAGTTTTTTAGGGAGGTTGAATTATATTGCACGATTTATTTCACACCTGACACTTGTGAACCGATACTGAAGCTTTTGCGCAAGAGTGAGGTGTGTCACTGGAATGAAGATTGTCAAAGGGCTTTTGATCGAATCAAAGAATATTTGCAAAGCCCTCCAGTGTTTGTCCCTTCGACTCCAGGACGACCATTAATCTTATACTTGACAGTAAAAGAGGGATCAATGGGGTGTGTGCTGGGACAACATGATGCTTCAGGAAGGAAGGAGTAGGTTGTTTATTATCTAAGCAAGAAATTCACAAGCTGTGAGTCGAATTACTCATTGTTGGAAAAAACTTGTTGTGATTTAGCCTGGACAACTCAAAGATTGAGGCAGTATATGTTATACTACACAACATTGCTCATCTCAAAGATGGATCCCATAAAGTACATTTTCGAAAAGCCATCTTTGTCTGGGAGAGTAGCTAAATGGCAAGTTCTGTTGTCTGAGTATGATATCGTCTATGTTACCAGGAAGGCCATAAAAGGGAGTGCAATTGCTGATTGTTTGGCTGAGTTACCGTTAGAAGATTATGAGCCTATGAAATTTGAATTTCCAGATGAGGACATCATGACAGTGGAGGCACCGCGTGATTCGGAAACATGGACAATGTGGTTTGATGGAGCCACAAATGAAGTGGGGCATAACGTTGGGGCCATGTTGATATCTCCTGACGGGAAGCTATATCCTTTAACTGCCAAATTATACTTTGATTGCACGAATAACATGGCTGAGTACGAGGCGTGCAGTATGGGCGTTCAAATGGCATACGACATGAAGATAAAGAAGCTACGTGTTTATGGAGATTCACTTTTGGTGATACACCAATTGAATAGAGAATGGGAGACGAGGGACCCTAAGTTGATTCCCTATAATCAGTATATTCGAGAATTGGCTCAATCCTTTGAATCGATCACGTTTGAGCATATCCCACGAGAAAGTAATCAAGTTGCAGATGCATTAGCAACCTTATCCTCCATGTTCAACCTTGATTACAATGAGGAAATTCAACCTATAACAATTGATAAACGAGAAGCACCGGCATATTGTCTGAACATTGAAGAGGAACCAGACGGAAAGCCCTGGTACCATGATATTAAGCAATACATCATGCGTCGAGAATACCCTCTAGGAGCATCTTAAAATAATAAGCGCACCATCAGAAAATTAGCCATGAACTTCTTTTTGAATGGAAGAGTATTATACAAGAGGAATTATGACATGACTCTCCTATGTATTGATGTAACAGAGGCCGAAAAGATTTGAGAAGAGGTGCATGAGGGAGTTTGTGAGACCCATGGAAATGGGCACATGATGACAAGACAAGTGCTACGTACCGACTATTATTGGTTGACTATGGAATCAGATTGCATCAAGTATGCAAGGAAGTGTCATAAATGCCAAATATATGCATACAAAGTCCACACTCCAGCCTCTTCATTACATGTATTAACATCCCCATGGCCTTTCTCTATGTGGGGGATGGATGTGATAGGACATATTGAACCAAAAGCGTCAAATGGACACCGATTCATCCTGGTGGCTATCGATTATTTCACGAAATGGGTGGAAGCCACCTCATATAAGAGTGTCACGAAGCAAGCTGTACTCAAGTTCATAAAAAAGGACATCACATGTCATTATGGTTTGCCTGAAAGAATCATTACTGATAACGCAAGGAACTTGAATAACAAGTTGATGGATGAATTGTGTACCCAATTTAAAATCAGGCATTCAAATTCCACTCCTTATCACTCCAAGATGAATGGTGCAGTGGAGGCAGCAAACAAAAATATCAAGAGAATTATTGAGAAGATGACTATCACGTACAGGGATTGGCATGAGATGTTGCCTTTTGCTCTGCATAGGTATCAGACCTCAGTTCGTACGTCAACTGGGGCAACCCCATTCTCCTTAGTGTACGGTATGGAAGCAGTATTGCCTTTTGAGGTTGAAGTACCATCTCTTAGAGTAATTAAAGAGGCAGAGCTAGAAGAAGCAGAGTGGATCCAGGCAAGGTATGAGCAATTAAACCTTATTGAAGAAAAAAGAATGACAACGTTGTGTAGAGGACAACTGTATCAGAAAAAGTTGATTTGAGCTTACAATAAGAAGGTTCGACCACGTTGCTTTCAAGAAGGAGATTTGGTCTTAAAGAGAATCTTGCCATTTCAAAAGGATCACAGGGGAAAGTGGACTCCTAATTACGAAGGACCGTATGTGGTAAAAAGGGCATTTTCTGGTGGAGCTCTAATCTTGACTAATATGGATGGAAATGATCTACCCAATCCGATAAATCCCTTATAATCATAGTAATGTTTTTCCTATTTAGTCAATTAAAACTAATTTTAATTCTAAGTAAGAATAATTCTAATCCTATTAGAAATGTGATCTTAGGTCTGATTAATTTTAAACATTTTAAAATTAATTCAGTTATCCTAAGGTCCTATATTTGCATGCAATTCTTTGTTATAGATTAACGGTTTCTATTCATTAACTTTATAACTATTATAAATTTTAATGAATTAACCCTATAACATGCTACTATGGTGAATAAATTAACAATCAAATTCTAATTAATTTATAAAACCATACATTAGCATACATGACATACCAAAAATATAACAATTATATTAATCTAAGGTAATGTCATGCTCAGTGCAATTTAATTTCCTTTTAATTAACCTAACGCTTAAATTAATAATACAAGAAAATTAAAATTAAGCATTACCATTTTCATACATTAACATAACATTTATATTAATAGCTCATGAAAAAATAAGCATGTTAATTACTTATATAAATATAACTCTTATATTTTTAAACTAAAGTAATTTCTTGCTCAATGCAAATTAATTTTCTTCAATTAATCTAACTCTTAAATTAATAACTCAAGAAAATAAAAATTAAGCATTCATATTTTCATACATTAACATAACACTTTATATTAATTGCTCATGAAAATAAATCAGCATATAAATTACTTTCATAAATATAACTCTTTATATTTTTACTAAAGTAATTTCATGCTCAATGCTTCTCAATTTTCATCCATTTAATCATAACAATTTATATTAAATACCCATGAAAATTAAATTCATGCATAATTCTTATATTATAACAATTATAATTAAAAATGCATGAATATGCTTAACCTATGGTGGGATTTAAATACTATATGACATTCATAAAACAATTAAATAGCTAAGTAGAAGAGTTTTTGGCATCCTAGGACTCAAAACAATAGAAAAATTACAATAATTAGACTATGTAAGTCCTATCCTGCTGTGAACCAGCTCAAAATAGCCTCAAACCGCATCCAAACCCTTCGAACCAGTGGAAAAATGAGCTAAACCATGCAAAACCAGCTTCAAATAAGCTTGAACCGGCCCAAAATACGCTCAACTGGCCAAAAAATAACCTGAACCAGCCCAAAATCAAGCTGAACCGACCCAGAAAACCGCCAGACCGCACGAACCGGCCTGAACTGCAACTGCCCAGAAAATTTCTCCAAAATTAAAAAAAATGCACCCAACCTAGCTCAAACTGCTGCCCTGCGACTTCTTAGGAACCAGATACAACCAACGAGCGGCACACCCACTTCACGTTTTAAAAACGATTTTTATTTGTTTTATTTTATTCGTTCCGCGTTTTTTTTTTTCGTTTTCTTGGTTATTTCGACAGCGTCGGGACGCCGTTGAGCAGCGTCTCGACACTTGCTCTCGGCTTTCTAGATTTTCTTCGATTCCAGCATCGTTTTCCATCCGTTTTGGGCCTCGATTTCTTCAAATCTTCATGGAATTTCACCAAAAACCATTGACACAGACGTATAGACTCGATTGCAATTAAATGCCCAAAACACCAGGCCCTTACATTGATCAAAACAACAAAAAATATTGCAAATCTAATGCCAAAAACCAAAAACATCTACTAGCAAACCTTTTATTCATCAAATGCATAAAGGAACCCACCAAAAACCAATGCAAATTTTAGAGAAACAAGATTAGATCTATGATCGGCTCTAATACCGATTGAAGGATTGGAATTTTCAATTCCGTTACAGCGGAAGCATTGGACCGTTCGTAAATTAATTTTGTTCTACAAAATACTAATACATTGGCAAAAGGTTAAGCGATGAGAAACATACCTCCGTTGACGACTCTGAATACTTCAACGTCTTTCTTGATTTTGGACCGAGCGTCAACAATTGGGACACCACCAATTGATCTTCCCCGCTATAACTCTGAGATTAGGAACGTAGTTGTGCGACTACCTTAATCTTGAATGGGAAAAACTCTAGGGAGAATAGTTCTTGAGTTGAGAGAATATGAGAGGGCCTTATGGTGGCCATATGTTGTAGTAGTCTAAACCCTAGGTTTAGTGTTCTATTTATAGGAGAAATGTCATGAATAAAATATTCATTTAAAATCAATTATTTCCATAAGTGATTTAATCTTTTCCATAATTAATCAATTCCATGACCAATCAATTTCATAGTTGATTAATCTTTTCCATAAATGATTGATCACTTCCATAAGTGATTAAATCACTTCCATAAATGATTAATTACCAATTAATTAATTCTTTAATTAATTAATCACCAATTAAATAACATATATTTAATTTCAGACCTTCTATTAGTTAATTAATTAATTATCCAATTAAATATCATATATTTAATTTCAGGCCTTCAATTAATTAATTCTATAATATGAATCAAATTCATATTAAAATTTGAACTTCTTCAAATTCTCTTATATCCTATAAATTTAATATGAATCAAATTCATATAAATATTTGAACTTCTTCAAATATTTATTTCTCTCATAGACTATAGTTTAATTAAATCTCATTTAATTTAAACTAAATTGAATAATTAATTAATTCATAATTAATTAATTCATCTTCTAATTAAATACCATATATTTAATTAGACATATATTTGAACTCTTTCAAATATATCAATCTCTCAATATAATAAAGTTTAATCTCAAATTAGACTTTATATTTTAATGCATCACTATACATTATATTAATTTTTATATCATACAATTAACTTAATTCCCAATATGAATTTGAACTATTCAAATTCTCTCAAGATATATTTGTTCCTAATTACTCTTTACGAGCTAGCAGGGGACCTAATGGACCTACAGATCAGAAGCTCCAATGATATGAGGTTAACTGATTAAACTCATTAATCAAGTTAACCAATATTCATTAAATGTGGGTCATTCCACTAAAGACCCATAGCTGAACTCTTCTCACTGTAGAACATTTTTGTGTCCATGGATGTAGACCTATGCCGGTAAGTCAATCCTTCACGAGTGTTCGTAATCACAGCTGGGTCAAATTACCGTTTTACCCTTGTGTTACATCTGTCTCCTTAAGTACTAGCGCTCCTCTAATGAACAACCTGTTTATGGTCCAACCATTAAACAGAAAGTCCCTCTCGGGCCAGTGAGAGGGCGAGATCCCTTTGTTCAAGTCCTGGAGTCACCACTTAAGGGAACACTCATCTACTTCTCCTAGAAGTGGGAAGGAGTGAATTCCATCTTGTGTTGTCATGTCCCAGCCCCACACTCGGTCTTGTCCCCAAGAAGGTAGGCTTATTGAGTTGGCGTGCAGGACACTCTCACCCATACTAATCAAAGGACAATCCCTCGTGAGAAGGAGTTCATGACACACTCAGGATTAAGACTGAGTTACCTAGGTCATCGTATTGAAACAGTAACCTAACTAGTTAACGGTGTTACATCTAATGGTTGACTATTTCGTGGTCCGGTCTTATGCAAACTCATTGCATAGGATACCCCCGCTCGCATGTCTCCTACATGGACACCTTGGATTAATACGTCTGTATCGAATACAAAGCGGGTCGTATCACATAATGTTACCGGGATAAGGTACCCAACGTTATCCTTGTACTATAGACCTTTTAGGTTGTTACTTGAACACCAATCCCCGTATGTCCCCACATACTAGTTCAAGTCACATGTAAACAAACTTGGATCTTAGTTTATTGGATTTGGGTCAAATTGTGCAATATTTAACAATAACACTTTATTGTAGAAACTCAATTACACTTTATTGAAACAAGTATGCAATTTGTTTACATTCACTATCTACGAGTTTTAGGGAATAAAACCCAACAGAATGTATATCTAGTGCCACGTGTTCCCCAAATGTTCCCCCGATGCGAAATCTTATCTTATTGATATTATTCAAATGAAGGAGGTGGCTAATTTGGACACATACCTTGGATTACCATCAACGTTTACTAATGGAAAAACCAAGGACTTTAAGTTCTTGTTGGATAGGATTTGGAAGATTTTGCAAGGTTGGAAAAGCAAGTTTTTCTCTAGAGGAGGGAAAAAAATCCTTATCAAAAGTATTGCACAAGCAATACCAACATATGCTATGAGTTGCTTCCTTCTCCCAAAATGCATCTTGTAAAAAACTCCAGTGTTATGTTCTAGAATCTGGTGGGGGATCTACTAATGAGCATAGGAAAATCTATTGGATGAGGTGGGAGGAACTGTGTAAACCAAAAGAGGTCGGTGGTTTGAACTTTCGAGATGTGGAAGGTTTTAATCAGGTTATGTTAGCCAAACAGGTTTGGTAGGTTTTTCATAATCATAATTTGAACTCAGCCAAGTTGCTTAAAGGTCGTTATTTTTCATCTACATCGCTTATGGAAGCCTCAACAAGGCCAAATTCATCCTATTTTTGGAAGGAGTTTGTATGGGGTTTGGATCTACTGAAAATGGGAATGAGGAAAAATTTGGAGAATGGACAATCCATAAATGTGTTTAAGGATCCTTGGATACCTAGACCAATTACTTCCAGAGTGGTGTGGACCATAGAAAGTGTGGAGGATATGCGGGTAGCTGATTGTGTTAATCTGACATACCAGTGGGATGTATAGAAACTTTGCCAAATGTTATGTGAGGTTGATGTGGAGACAATAATCCACTTGCCTATTAGCAATTCAACACCCGAGAAGTGGATCTGCCATTATGAGTGACATGACAAATGTATCATCAAAAGTGGCTATAAATTGTTCGTGCTTAGGAGACAGGAAACATCTATATCAACTCTTCATATGAGAAATACATGGTGGAAGCAATTGTGGAAACTTTGAATTTCGAATAAAATCAAACACTTTGTTTGAAGATCATTCCATAATTGTATTCTGACATCATGAATCTTTGGCGACACCACATAGATACAATTGAATTTGTCCACTTTATAAAAAAAAAAAGAACAGAAACTACCGATCATTCTTTGTTTATGTGTAGCAGAGCCAAAAAGATTTGGGGTAGTTTGGACCCTCATATACACATTCATAAATATACACAATTGGATATTCAGGATCGATGGATGAGATTGTGTAATGAATTTCATTCAGATTATCTAGAGCTCATTTTGTGTCAATGCGTGGGCAATTTGGAATGATAGAAATAATCTTCTTCTTGATCAACCTATTCCGAACATTTATATTCATTATAATTGGATGCATGATTATCTGAATGAGTATAGGAGAGCCAATAGGAATCCAACAAAAAGAATACTCAGGCTCATGACATGTAACTATTATTACAAGGACGAGATGAACGCATAATACATGTGGATGCAACATGTGATATTCAAAGACGACATATTAGTGTTGGTATAGTGATTTGAGAAACAGAGGGTAAGTTAAAGGCAGCTATGATTCATTCGTTTCCTAAGTTTTCACTAGAGGTGATAGTCAGTTCGGTTTTCTTGATTTTGGGCTCAACTGAGAACCGAATTGACATCCTCGGTTTGGTGAAATGGTGAACTGAACCGATGTCTAACAAGAGGCAAAACTATCTGTTTGGTTTTGGATTGATTCGCTTTTGGATCAGTTTGGATCTCGGTTTTGGACCCAGATTGCCTTAAAAAAACATTTCCTCTCTTCTCAATTCTCAGCCCAGTCCACTAATCTAAAAAGTAAAAACCCTAGCTAAAGCTACCTGCGAGTGGGAGTTCGACGGCGGTGACAAAAAATCTATGTGTGTTCAGTTGTGCGAGGGGTGGCGACAATCAGACTGCTACCGTGAAATATGAACCGAGGTGACAATAAAAAACACTCGACTGTGCGACCAGAGCACTAAAAAGAACTAAAGTAGAGGAGGCACTACAACGAACTAAAGCAGAGAAGGCAACATACTGAAGCAAGGTACTAGACGATAGACAAAGAGGTGATGGACGACGGACGGCGAGGTGATGGATGATCTTCTGTCGATGGCCGGTGAGAAGAGACTGAGAGAGCCGAGAGGACTGAGATGGGGCGTGGTGGGTGGGATGTGGTGCGGTGCGGCTGATTCAACCGAGAAGGAGAGAATGAGATGAGATGTTAGGGTTTCTTTAAAAGAGTATATATATATATATATCAGTTCGATTCGGTTTTTTTATTGGTTTTTTCAATTTAAAACTGAACTGAACCGAAAAATTCGGTTTTCTCTAAAAACAAACCGAGATGTCCAATATTCTGCTAAAAAACCGAACCAAACCAATGGATCGGTTCAGTTTGGTTCGGTTTGTCAATTTTTCAATTTTCACTTGCACTCCTAGTTTTCACATCTTTTATATGCAGAAGCTGGTGCAGTTCTGGAAGGATTATGTTTAGCTCACCAAATGGAATGGAGGCGAATCAAGCTTTGTTAGGTGTTTATGCAATTGCACGAGAAATATGCATCAGTGTTTGCTCAGCCATCAAGGTTTATTAAGTTTCCTTATTTGTTCTCATGAAAGAGTGATGTTGATTTAATTGGTATTGACAATGGCCATGGATACATGTAATTTAACTTGACTATGCAAGCATTTTTGTTGATAAATTCTCATCAACTGTTCCAATCATTGCATTGAGAGTGGTTATATTAGATTATAAATAAAGAGGAGTAAAGTTCTTTTTAGTCATCTCAAATTGTAAAAAAGTTGAACAACTTTTTGTTGCTAAAGAGTTGAACAATGGAAATAGATGGTGAGTGCCTAATTGACTTGTATGATCATATAGGAAGAAGGTTTAAGTCTACTGATCTATTAGGATGTTTCAGTTGCCTACATCATTGCTCTTCCACTTGACACCTATCGTGATGATAAACAACTCATCTTGTCGTGACCTCTTGAATTCTTCAAATTTTTGTCGCCGCATCATTGCAGGGGACCATGGGCAGAAAACTCATTGTTGTCTTGGTTGTGCTATCGAAGGCTCTGAGGAAGTTGGAATAAGAGAGCACCGATCTTGGGGTGAGCTTATTACTTGGATGCTTTCATAGTTATTTGGTTTGCACCTTTTGCTATGCAACGTTTACCTTGGACACGATAACTAGTACACCAAAGGTGCATTGTATTAGTGAGAGGTCTTCTCAATGCTCATATTGAGACTCATTCTAAAAATTTCAAGTTCAATTTTAAGCTAAATATTGATTTTGCCATCTTGAGTTCTGATGGAGCATGATAAGGTATCCAATTTCCTAGGCTTTTTGGTCTAAATAGTGATGGGTATGTTTAACAACATTTTTGTTTATAGTTTTCTTTTTAGTTATTTGAACTCTCAATTTTGTGTGAGTTATGAATCTTGTTGGTTTTTACGGAAAATGGATCCAATGATTAGTGGCTACATAAGGAATACAAAAATTTCAGTGGGAGACCTCTGATTACACACATTTAGTGCTATCTTTATTCTAGTATTTTAGCTAGTTTTTTGCCTTATTAGTGAGCTTTGATGAGTTTTTATGCTTAATTTGTAGAAACGGAGCTAAAGGATAAAAATCGGAGTTTTGGAGAGATTTTGGATGATTTTCAGGACTTTTGGAGCATTTTGAAGATCCAAGAAGAGAAGAGTGGAAGATAACCAAGAAGAGAAGAGTTGAAGATTTGGCAAACAAACCCAAGAGGATAGTGTATAGACCCTGAAAATTGCGTCCAAACAACATAATTTGTGTTAATCGAAAGCCAGCGTTTAGATATCTGTGTCACCCGAAAGCAAGCGTTTAGCTGCTGTCTTGTATCGTCTCAATGCTCAAAATGTGCATGAATTGAATTTTGTATTCGTAGTGTTGAGACCTAAGAAGCACGGACACGGACACGACAGGACACGGCAATACGTCAAATTCTAAAAAACTAAGATACGGACACGTTGAAGATACGTTGCTGTTTTATATATATATATTTAAAAAAAATTAGTATATATATAGAATTTCTTTTTTTAAAAAAAATAGTATATATATAAAACTTTCTTGAGAGTAGTTTAATAATCTTTCATTTTTTTTAATTTAAAAACAGTTTTAGTTTTTTTATTAGGCTGGGCCTTTTATCTAGGTTAACTTTTTAGGTTTTAAAAGATAAAAGAAGAAAAACCAGTGGGTGACGGGAGATATTGGAGGCAACTTCTGGTGGCGGCATGTAGAGGCTTTTGTGCTCTCTCTCTCTCTCTACCTAGACTCAGAGCGTGTCTATGGCGTATCCAGTCGTGTCCCCGCGTGTCTGAAATTAAAAAAAAAAATAGGACACGCAAAATTACGTGTCGGACATGTGTCCGGATGAATCCGTGTCCGACGCGTGTCCAATACATCCTTCCCCCATTTTGGCATGTCCGTGCTTCATAGGTTGAGACGCTGCTTATAGCCCCAACACTACCCTGCACACATGAAAAGAACGACAACATTTTGGACAGCATCTCAATGTTGTCGCGATAGGCAATATATATATTCTTTTCATTTTCTTCGGATTAAAGGAGCCAATTTTGAGAGTCTAAGCTCTAATCTCGATTCAATAGTCAAATTGGGGGTTTTGGGAGCAATCTTGGAGCATTATTGAAGAATTGGAGTTCGAGAAACATGGAAATTTTCAAAGAAACGCGAGATTGATTGTCATTTGAGATTTCTTTCCTTTTCCTTTGTTTTTGGTTTATACTTTGTGGCTGTAATTTGGAATTTAGAGAATGTATTGAGTGATTATGAGTTTAATTAATTAATTATTTATATGGGTTTAATTGACATTTATATTTATGTGTGTATTTTCACTTAATGTTTTTAATCACTTAATCAATGATTAAATAACTTGTTGTCTAAGCGGAAAGGAAAATTGCAGTGGGTGACAAATTTGACCAAATTAATAGCAAATATAGCACCATGTAAACAAAATTGCAAATATAACAAAATCTATTCGAGTCTATCTGATAGACTTCGATTATCAGAGTTTATCAGTGATAGACTCTGATTAATCAGATCTATCAGTCCACTAATAGACTCCGATTATAACCAAAGTGTTGGGATTGGTGCCCTAAAACTCGTAGATAGTGAATGTTAAACGAATTATATACTTATTCGATAAAGGCGTTATCGAGATTGATTCAGTAAAAGTCAATACTGAATAAAGTAAATTGCACATATAATAACCCAAATCCAATAAACTATGATCCATGGCTATAGGATGAACACTTGAGCTTTATGAAGAGACATAAAAGTGGATCAAGCTTGAGTAATAGCCAAAACGGTCTATAGTATAGGAATAAGGTTGGGTACCTTATTCTGGGGACACTATGAGACGCGGCCCACTTTATAGTTGGTATAGACGATGTGATCCTAAATCGTCCATGTAGAGACATGCGAGTGGGGGCGTCCTATGAAATGAGTTTGCATAAGACCAGGACCGAGAAATAAGTCGCTCTCGCTTTATAACACCGTTTACTGACGAGACTGACTATTTCATGTGATGACCTAGGTAACTCGATCTTAATCTTGAGCTAACTATGAACTCCTGTTTACTCGGGCTTATCCTTAGATTTGCATAGGTGAGAGTGGCTCAGTATCGCCGACTCAATAAGCCTCCCATTTTAGGGATAGGAACGGGTAGATAGCTGGGGACATAGTCGTGCAAGAATGAATTCACTCCTACCCGAATTAGGGATAGTAGAGAGGTTGTTCCCTTAAGTGCTGACTTCGGGGCTTGAACAAAGGGATCCCGCCCTCTCATTGGCCCGAGAGGACTCGGTTTTATGGTTGGACCATAAACCAATTGTTCTTTAGAGGATCAGTGGGACTTAAGGAACTAGAAGTACTATAGGGGTGAAACGGCTTTTTGACCTAGCTATAGCTACGAACAACCTGTGAATGATCGACTTACTAATCACGGATAAATCAAGTGGACGAAAATATATCTATAGTAAGGGGAGTGCAACTATCGGGCTATAGTGGAGTGTCCCGGTAGTTAACAAATGTTGGCTAGCTTGGATAATGAGATTAGTCGGTTAGTCTCGAATAGTTGGAGCCCATGATCTATAGGTCAATTAGGTCCCCCTACTAGCTCATATCGGAACAAAGCCAAGAATAAAAAGATAGGAAGCTTTGAATCGTTCAAAATCGGGAAAACGGGTATTATCGTAAATTGTGTTTGACACAATAATTTAATTATGAATTAAATTAGAAAATGAGAGATGGAGTATTTAAAAGTGTTTTGAATACCATATATATGTATTAGGAATCATATATAATTCATGGCACTAGGTGATAAAGATTAATTGGATTAATCATGTAAAAATTACTTGGAATTGTACCAATTAATAGCCTAGAAATTAATTTCAATTTTGAATTGAAATAGGAATGAATTGCAAGCTGAAAATTGAGAATTTAGATTCAATTTTAAGTGGATTTAGTGGCATTCCCACTCTTGCATGTTGATGCATAGTGGAAAACAACACAACCATGCACTAGTTGCATGTGTTGTGAATTAAACAACTAGAATCCACTTTGAGTTGCAATTTCACCATGTGTCTAGTGTCATGAGGCTTCTCTTTGCATAGAAGATGTCTATATAAGGAGTATGAATCAAATTCAAAGGAGGAGAGCCATTTTCCATATTGCTATGCTGCTGGATTTTGGTCTCAAACTCTCTCATCTCCATATATCTCTCTAGTGCTTGAACTTTCAAGCATTCCCTTCCCATTCCTTATCTCTATAGACTCCCACAAGTCGTTATTGGCCCGGAGAATAGTAGGGAAGACACTAGAGGTGGTCCACACACCGTTCGTGATCAAAGGAATCAAAGGGAGTTGTTGAATCGGTCTCCAAAAGGTTGGTAAAAATTCTGCTCTCTCCTTTCGGTATTTGGATAGCATGTTTTCATTTTCTAAAATTGATGTAGTTAAGTGCCTCCGATCCTAAAATTGCTTCTGCATGTGTTATATGAACACCTTCAATGGGATTGAATTTCGTCATTCTTGTCCTCACACGAGTCAACAAAATGGGGTTGTTGAGAGAAAACATAGACATATAGTGGAGGTTGGTCTTAGTCTCCTTGCTCAATCTTCATGCCTATGCATCATTGGTGGGATGCCTTTTCATCAGCTGTTTACATCATTAATCGACTTCCTACTTCTGTGCTACATAATCTTTCTCCTTGGGAAAAAACATTTGGTCAAACTCCTAATTTTCGGTTTCTTAAAACATTTGGGTGTGCTTGTTTCCCTTGTCTCCGTCCATACCAATCATATAAATTTCAGTTTCATAGCATCAAATGTGTCTTCCTTGGCTATAGCATATCTCACAAGAGTTACAAATGTCTAAGTCCTAGTGGTCGTGTGTACATTTCTCGTCATGTTGTGTTTAATGAAGATGACTTCCCCTTTAAACATGGCTTTCCTATATCTCCTTCTACTGTGTGTTCCTCCTATGCTACTGTGGTTAATTGGCTTCCATTTCCTCAGTCCCATTCCCTCCCCGACCCTTCCTCTGTTTCACCATGTCCCTCTTTGTCCAATCCATCTCTGTCGCCTAGTCCCATTGTTGTTGTACAACCTGATACTTCTGTTGCAACCTCTTCTTCTTCGAGTGGTCCCTCTATAGAGTTCCCGGCACCATCTCCTGCTTTGTCCTCGCCTTTGCCAGTTGAAAGTTTGGCAACTGCTGTTTCTGCTATCTCGGTTGATGAAGCTCTTTGTGTTTCGCTTCCTGATGCGGACTGGGCTTGTAAAGTTGATGACAGACGCTCTATTGCTGCACATTGTGTTTTCCTTGGTCACTCATTGGTTACTTGGTCGTCTAAGAAACAACATGTGGTTGTCTGTTCGAGTACCGAATCAGAGTACCAGTCTCTTGCCCATACTGTTTCTGAGGTATCATGGATCCAATCCTTGTTGCGAGAGCTTCCCCTGTGTCCTCCTTCAACACCTATCGTTCGCTGTGATAATGTAAGTGCACTGCCATTGGCTCAAAATCCTGTTTTCCACTCTCAAAGTAAACATGTCGAGCTCGATGTCCACTTTGTTCGTGACAAGGTTCTTGCTAAAGAGGTTTTTGTTCAGTACGTCCCTTCTTCGGATCAACTTGCTGATGCGTTGACAAAGGCCCTCTTAGAAAATCTCTTTACTTCCTTTCAGGACAAACTCGGTGTGATTCCCTCACCCTCTCGTTTGAGGGGGGGTGTTAGGGAAAAGATATATACGACTTCGTTGGGTCTCTGAAGCATGAAAACGATGTCGCTCTTCTCGTTCTAAATCCTGTGGTATATATTGTTATTTGTCCTTTGTATACGTGTCTTGGTCTGTATGGGAGAGAATATTATTCTGTTATCTCTCCACCTCTATTTAACCATTCTTTGCTGTAATGAAATAATCATTTAGAGAGATTTTCTCCAAAACATTCTACTCTTTTCTCTCTTTCTTTTACTTCTTTAAGTGATCAGGAAGATTTTAGATGTGTTCTGAGAGGTGAGAGAAAAGATGTACTCTAAAAATTTGCATGAAATGAACTTTTTACGCCTCTTTTCGGTTTTTATCGTATGAAACTTGTTTTCTAAATTGGTCTAAGAATACAAATAAAAGTAAATATTAAAAGAAAGTAATACACAAAAAAATTCTTGCTTGGTATTAATTTTGGTTTTTTAAAAGATTGTAGTCTATCTGTTAGCTTTAAAAGTCAGTATTTCACCCTCTAAGGTATATTGAAATTTATAAAATTGGTTCATACTATCAATCTTTTGTTATCTAGGACCATAGAAATTTAATATAAACTTTTATGACAAATTAATAGGTTTTTTCTTTTCTAATTATTACATATTTTATAATAATGATTGCGCTTAATTTTTTTTTTAAATTTAACACAAATTAAACATTAAAAAAAATTAATAGACACAAAATTATTTTATTAAATATTTTCCTTTTTACTTAAAATACAAACTTACTTGTTAATTATGTGTTTAATTAAATGTTATAATATTGATCATTAATTTTCATATCTATATGGAGTTAACTTAAGTTTACTAAATATAGATTAATGATTAAAGAATGTCTACTTCTTCTAGGGGACGATCACAGGTCCAAATTTTCAATCTCATATTTGTGATGTAGCATCTCAAAAAAAGAAAACATATATTATATAATTACAATTAAGTTGTCATCAGATTACACATAATGTATATGAAGAAGAAGAAGAAAAAGAAGAAGAAGAAGAAGAAGAAACTCTTTCTCAAATGACCTTATTCTAACCAAATACATATATCATTCACAAACGTGATATAATTGGCTCATCTTAAATGGTCTTATTCTTTTACCTTTTATATATTGAGGGATAAAGAGAATTTCAAATATTGATTGATATCATTCTCCACGACATTGATGGTGAGCAGAGCAACCTCGTTTATAAGGATTAGCAAGAATAGGTGTAGAAATCGATGAAGGACAACCTGGGGGTGGTGTTGGCTGATTGCAATAGTCGATTTTAATATATTTTTTCTCCGCTGCTACTTGTTGGCCCATCACCAACATGCTAATTAAAACCAAACTTATCACCCATGGCCATGACTTCATTTTCTTTCTCTCTAATCACAATTTCTCTTCCTCTTCTTTCTTCTTTTGTTGCTTCTTAATCACTCCTCTTTGTCTTTCCCTCCATATTTATAGGTTTAAAAAATGGAAAAATGCTAAAAAAAACGTTAGAGAGGAGTGGAGGTTACCTAAAATTGATAGGAGCCTAGAATTGGTGGATGGCTAAGGTGGTTTTCTATATTTTCGTTCTTATGTGGGCAGTTTTTCGTGGTTAAACATTTTCTAATGTTATTCTCCTTGTCCATGAATGTTAAAATTCTTATATGGCATGATCCTTAGTAGTTGGCAGTGACTTGGATCATATTTGGCCACTTCAAAATTTCTGTCAACTTTTTAGAAAATTTCAGAAATTTCTACCAACTCAATAAGTATCCTGACATGTAAATCTGTGGTTAACAAATTTTAACAACATTTGTCAATAGGGGAAGGGTATAATTGAAAACCCTTTAAAATATAATAGGATAAGATTATTCAAACTTTTTTGGATACTAAGGTTGAAATTGAAAAGACGCTCAAACACTAGGGACTATAACATATATTTAGCCTTTTCTTTGGGCCTTAAGTCGTTTGAAATTTATATCCATGGGTGTCTAAATGTGTGTTCTACATCTTTTTTTTAAACACGATACGACCCATTAAAAACCTATGCTACATGTTGCAAGTGCCATTATATAACTCTTTCCTGATATCTATTTGGTTGACTAACCACTTTTACCTAGAGGAAAAAAAATCAAGTAAATAATATTTCGACAAATTGAGTAGAGTTTTTTATTTTGAAAAGGAAAGATGTTGATGCCAAAATCTGGGCAGGAAGAACTCAGCTGACCTTCACGTGACACCAACGATATATTTGTATTAGGAGAAAGATGTGGCCTACAAAACAAGGTAAATTGGCACACCAGTGTGGTGCTTGCCACACCGCCTCTGATGCTTAAGTCAGCAAGGAATAAGATGAGAAAGTAAGAGAACAAGAGGAGGAGTAGAGTCCAAAGAATAGTTTCAGGGTCCCTTCTTCAATGACAAAGATGAGTTTATATATCTTTTCATGCCTTAGGATTTCTAGGCATTTGGAAAAGATTCGGGATGAACCAAGTGGAACCGGGGCGGCTAAGGGACTCCAGGAGCCATGCGGAGGGGGAAAGACTCGACCTTGGCCGAGGCCGGGCATGGCCTACAGGGTTGGGCCAAGCTTGGCTCAACCCCTTCAGCTTGCCTCTCCTTCGGGGTCCACCTTCTGGTCGCGTCTTCGGGTTGGTGTTGTGTTGTCCTGCTTTGTCCTTGAATTCTGGAGTGGTCCAAAATTACCTATAATATTTAGCCCCCACTCTTGAATTGGGATTCAAGTGAGGCTTATCGCTATAAATCGAGCTCTTTAAGCCTAATTTAAGAGTATGATCCTCGTCCTATGCTAACTCATGTGTGAATTTCCTATTATCCTGCAAGAGAGAACAACAACTTTAAATCGCTTAGCTTGGCCTTGGTCTTGATGTTAACATGGGTCGTGTGCTCAATGTCTCAGGCTCGCATGTAGGCGTGGGCACCAAGCTCGAAGGCTCGTGATGGGACCAATTTTTCCCTATTTATTTGTTCTTAATCTTGCTAGTTTTACGGTTATTATCTCGTTTAAAGTTATCTTTTGTAGGAGTTTGGTATCAAGTGCTTTTAGGGAGCCTGACGGGGCCGTCAGGAGGGTGTCGAATTCTCCCTAAGTTGTCAAATAAAATTTATAATCCATGGCACTACTACTATTTTTGTAGTAATAGCGGTCAGGGTCAAACACAGGGAAGGGGGATCTAATAAGTGTAGGATTTTATGCTTATGAAAACAGGGGGGATTTTTTTTATGATGAGCGACAAGTAAGAAAATAAAATAAAATAACTAAATGCTAAATTTTAAATGGCGCAAAAACTAAATATGCAAAGGAGAAATAAGACAGGATCAAATACATAAAAAGGGATCGTTGGATTAAGATTTACTATGCTTGATTCTAATTCATTGGCTTCCTAGTTTTCTCTAATGGGTGCTCTAAACTGATTTCATTAGTTTGGTTGGCTTCTGGGTTGCTCGGAAGACCTCCCTACACTAACATGCTAATCGTGAATTCGACAATTAACAAGATTAATTAATATAAGACTCTATCGCTTGCCACCCCTTATGCATAATGAAGTAACCCTGAGACCTCTGCAACAGTTACTATCTATATCTAACTAGATTGTTAACAAGCAATTTTACAACTACCTATTAAAACTAGCTGTTTTGGGATCGTGGGTCCGGAATTATAGGAACTAAATTCAAATGCGACTTAAATCTAAATTCCTACAACCTTTAACATGCATCCTAGGCCTATCAAGGGTCGTCTCGCATAGAGAGTGACTTGCCTCAACCTAGTGGCTATTTCAAATAGCTGATTGAATACACAAGCTATAATCGCATAGGGCGTCAATCCTAATTGACTAACGGTCATGTATTGGTTTAAACGAGATTGCATGCAAAACTTAATTAAAATACAGCCAGAACATAAGTTATGAACCAGAAAACTCAGCCAATATCATTAGAAATCAAAGCATAAATCCAATCAAACGATCTAAAGAAGTTTAGCTACTCATAGATGAAGTAAGAGCGGTAAATAACATGAAAGAATCCATAATAAATGACCAAGAATGGTCTACAAACGTGATGGAAAGTAAAAGAGGCAAAGAAATCGTAAAAGGGACCCAAAATCTAACCTAACGGCGGACTAAACTGAGACCTAATATATTATACAAAACACGTCGGCGTCGAGAAGCCAGGACACAACATCTCGACACTGCGAACTTTTGTCTTCGACCCGAAATCGCGTCGGCGTCGAGACGTCAGCCTCTAATCTCGACTTCCTGCTCCTTTTCTCGGTCTTGTCTTGCTTCTTCTCGGTTTGGGGCTTCAATCTTTGGCTTTCGGTGTCATAATTCAGGCTCGCTTCAGCACAATTGGGTCTCTTCACCTCCTCTCCGTCCAAGACATCGAGATGGCTCCAAAAACTCCGTAATTGACCCGAATTAACACCAATTAGCGTGATCGATTCCCGACACGGCCTAAGTTCAATTAACCTATAAATAGGACAAGTAAAACATAAAATAACTCTAACAAGCTTAGATTAGAGGCAATAAGATAGAACTATTTAGGTCCTATCAGAGCCCATATTCGAAATTGGAGTTAATTCGAGGAAATTAGCGTGGTTTTGATCCAACTTGAAGTCCATGGGATGTCGAGATGGTGAAAAGACCAAAGTGGAGCACTCGAGACTCAGAAACAGTGTCAGGTGGATCAAGTTTTGAAGCAATCAAACTAGGAAAGCCCGAGAGATGGCGTCTCGATGCCATCCTCCTGATGTGGAACTTTCCTTACCGCAAGCGCACGGGTCGAGTAATAATAAAGTGTTCGTATAAACGAGTGTCGTCCTTTGGATTGGATGTTTAAGCTAAATCAAGTACTATGAATTATCTTGCTCAATTTTATTTAGGGAACACAATGTAGTGAGTGAATGATATGAAAACTAAATCAAAACAAATAAAGAGTGGAAATTCAATTGGAAGAACACTTAGGGAATTGATTTCACCAATTTAGTCTAGGATTGATTTTAAGGAATAAGTTATTATGCACAATGGAATTATGAGCCTAAGACCCTTTAATCACAACTACCTTTCCCGAGTATAATTGATTCTCATGCAAATTAACCAACTCGATATCCCTATCTAAGTTTATTAACGAGCAAGGCAATTAGATCTTTTGACCAATTCCAAAGTTAATCTAAAAACCGTAACGAAATTAGAAAGTAAACTTTAGTCATGCAATCTTGAGTAAGTCTAAATCAAATCCCCTCTCCCGAGCTAGATTCAAAACTTAAATCATTCAACTAATGGCCAATTAATTGAAAGCAATAAATCAAGATTACAAACATAATAACCATTGCACAACTTAAACCATAAATCAATCCATAAATTCAATTGACTACATCAATCCCTAAGCTACAAGTTTAGCTACTCATGATTGGTATTACAAGCTCAACTAAACATGAAAAAACCATCAAATCTAACTAAAGTGAGGGAAAGAAGAATTAAACTCGTTGTAGGCCGAGATCGAACGTCCCCATCATGATCCCCACGAATAGTGGGTTGATTTCCAACTTGCTCCCTTTGCTTCAGCTCCAATATGCTCTGTTTTTCCTTTGTTTACGGCCCCAAAAAGTCCCCAAATCGAATCCTCTTAAAACCTAGCCGAACAGAACCATTTATTCTGATTTTTCGTCGTAGCGTCGAGACGCTGCCTCTAAACACGCGTGTTCTAGAAAGGAAATTACACAGCGTCGAGACGCTGTGACCGTTTCGCGCCTATTCAGATAAGGAATGCTAGCGTCGAGACGCTCAAGGGCTAGCGTCGAGACGCTAGCCTGCATTTGACCGAATTTTGACTTTTTTCTCTTTGACTCTTTTTCATTCATTTGCATCTTTTCGCGTCCCGAGCACCCGATTGACTATACTATTGCGTTTTAGCTCCAATCAACCATTTCCTACAACATAAACATTAAAGCACAATAAAATGGCCCAAAAATCATAAAAGACTAGCTAAATTAAATAAGTAAAGATAGCTAGCTATGCTCGCTATCAAATACCCCCAAACTTAAGCTTTTGCTAGTCCTCGAGCAAACTACAAATCAAAAATACAATAGAAGAATGGATGCAATAATCATAACTCAATCCTCATGGCTCAAAAGTCAATAGTCAATCAAGCAAGAGACATGCACACAAGGACCAATGAGGGAGACAAATTAAAATTTTTCCAAGATTAACTTGCACAAGCGAGATCTAACTCAACAAGATCGGACTCTACTAGCCCGGGATTTGATTATTAAACCCTCAGCTCATCTTCCCTCTACACTGGCACTAAGGTTTCACTAATGAGTTAACGAAACAAATTAGTTTGTTTTCCTTCATACTTAGGTGCTTATAAATTACAATTAAATTTAGCATTTATATGTGGCACTAGCTTTCACACACCTATTGCAGGGACCCTTAACCTGAGATTTCTCTGGTTGGCCTAACTGATCACAACAGGGGTAGCTCTTTTTGCCTAAACTTTATTAAACATTGCAAACTGTGCACAGGCCATGGCATAATAATTTTTTTTTCTCAACAGTAACAACAAGAATGATTTTTCTATATGAGCACAAATAGCATATATTCTTTTCTTTCCTCCTAAGCAAGATCAAACATGCTAATTTGCAACAAATTAACTCTTTAGCTCTTCCCTACACCTATCGAGGTGACAACAAGCATATGAACCCAATAATTCGCTCCTAAGCATTCAAATCCAAATCTAGCCAAGACAAATACTCTACTCATGCAAGCCATCTCTTAGAAAAAGTTTAAGAAGTCTCCCTTTTTGGGCACTCATGCTTACAACTCATCACAAGCTTAAAAATTGACAAGAAAGCCTATCCTAGGACATCATAGTCATGCGAAAATAGCATCCAGAAAACAACCATATGCTTAAATCAAAGAAAGCTCAAAACTATAGCCCGAACTCAGATGCTCAAGGGCTCCACAAACATGCTAATCCATCCCCAAACTTAAAACATGCATTGTCCTCAATGTATAAAGAAAATAAGGCATAAACAAGCATGAGAACAATAAAAGAATGAGAGGAGTGAACAATACTGCCCTGGAATGATGATGACTTCTTGACTGGAGGCTTGAAAGCTTGAAAGCAAAGGAGAGAAAGAAAGCAAGGCCTACAAAACAGACACAAAAGATAAATAAAACTCAAAAGAAAGACACGACTAACTTACTTGGGTTGCCTCCCATAAGCGCTTGTTTAACGTCATTAGCTCGACGTGTTGACCGTGCTTCAATGAGGCTTCTTTTCTGTGAATCCAACAGAGGTGTTCTTTCTTGCACCTTTCTTGTAGCCCATGTAAAGCACATCAGAATGTCCCTTAGAGTCTTCAACTACTTTAAATATTTCTTTGTCATTCTTGACTCTTACAATGAGCTCCCTGCGCTCAATATCAATAATCACTCACCCAGTAGCGAGGAATGGTCTTCCTAATATGACAGGCATTGAAGGATTTTCTATCATGTCCATAATATATAAATCAATAGGGAGGAAAAATCTACCTACTATGATTAAAACATTTTCTACAATGCCAACTGGTCTAACCACAGACTGATCAGCCAATTGGAGCTTTACAGGAGTAGATTTAATCTCACCTATGTCTAACTTTTTGGACAGAGATAGAGGAATGATATTGATTCTAGCACCTAAATCACATAATGCTCTGAAAGAATAAGTACCAAAACTACAAGGAACAGAAAAACTCCATGGATCTGCTACTTTTTCAGGTACCTTCTGTTGTACTTTGGTGCTGCATGTGGAAGCGAGATATACGGTGTCAACCTTCTTTTCCTTTCGTTTCTTTGCTAACCACTCCTTCATGAACCTGTTATACTGTGGCATCTCTAATGCCTCTGCAAAAGGAATATTAATGTTCAGATTCATAAAAGCATTCATAAACTTATCAAACTGAACCTGATTGTTCTTTTTCTTCTTTTTCTTTTTCTTTTCTTTGGGAACCATCAGTGTGGGAGAAGGAATAGGAGGCTCAGGTTCAGGCTTTTCAGCCTCATCTGATGATGTGTCCTCCTCAGCTTCCCCTGTAGGCGTGTCATAATCCTCAGACTCAGCTTCCTCTTCAGCTTCCTCCTGGTGCACAGTGATTGCCTTACAATACTCCATCTGGGTTTTCTCTTGCTCAGCTGGGGCCTTACCTTTATTCATGGTGCTTACAACATTTACCAACTGTCCCAGCTGAGTCTCAATATTCTTGATGGCAACACTGTGGCCATTCACTGTTGAGTTAATGGCAATGACTGCCTCCTCCAGTTTAGTTGTCCTGTTACTAGACTCTGCAATGAAAGCTCCAACAAGATCTTCTAACTTTTTATTTTCTTGAGTTTGAGGGGCAAACCCAGAAGGATTAAGACCATTCTTAGTATTAGCATAAGAGAAATTTTCATGGTTCCTATTGTTAGGGTGATAATGTGTAGGTGTAGAATTATTATTATATCCCCTAGAATTAAAATTTGATACATACTGAGCCTGCTCGATGGTCTCCTCCTGAGGTCTAGATGCTAAAGCAGCAGTTGATTCAATTGACTGTGCACTCCCTGTACTTGAAAATTTCATAAGAGCATTAGCAAGGGAGGTCATCTGGGCCTGGAGTGCACTTACTTTATCAACCTCAAACACTCCAGTCACAATCTTTTTAGGTGCAGACTGCTCCGATGGCCACTGATAGCTGTTGGTGGCCATATCCTCTAGAAGTGTACGAGCATTTTCCACGGTCTTGGACAACAGAGTCCCACCTACAACTGCATCAATAATCGTTTTTGTACTAGGAGTCAAACCATTATAAAACAATTGAACCTGAAGCCAGTCGGGATATCCATGCTGAGGGCACTTCCTCAGTAGCTCTTTAAATCGCTCCCAGGCCTCGAACAACTGCTCATCATATTGTTGTTGGAATGTCCCAATCTCGGTCTTCAGCTTGACCGTCTTTGTAGGAGGGAAAAATTTCTTTAAAAAGGCCTGGACCAAAGCATCCCAGGTGGTGATGCTCCCAGGGGGAATGGACTGCAACCAATCTCGTGCTTTATCCTGCAAAGAAAAAGGAAATAAGCGTAAGCGAACAGCATCCTCAGAAACTCCATTAATTTTTACCGTCCCACAAATGTCCAAAAATGATTTAAGATGAGAATTTGGATCCTCGGTGGGCGATCCTCTATATGCACAGTCCCGAGCCATCTGAATGAGACCGATCTTCAGCTCAAAGTTGTTGGCATTAATCGGGGCATAGACAATTCCCGATTTTTGCCCCTGAAACACGGGTTGAAAGTAATCTCTTATAGGCCTAGGCTCCTCAGGTGGATTTTGGTCAGCCATTTGAATAATTTCTCTATTTTCCCTACGAAGCCTATGAATTATTCTTTCAATCTCTGGATCCAACGGTATCACTTCTCTACTACTACGCATACAAAAACAAATCTACCCTAAAAAGGAAAGAAAACAATTATGGAAAGAAACAAAGAAAAGAAAACAACTAATCTAAATATGAAAAAATATAATCTAGACAGGGAAACAAAATAACCTAATATGGAATGCAAAAATAAATATGGCAAACACAAATAAGGAAACTAACAAGTAAAGAAAAACTAAACTAGAAAACAAATATGGAAAGAAGACAAATAAGGAAAAAATACAATAAACTTAGAAAAGTAAAAATACACCCTAAATTAAGATCAAACAATTTTTTCACAACATCAATCTAGCTAAATGTGCCAATCCCCGACAACGGCGCCAAAAACTTGATGTGGAATTTTCCTTACCGCAAGCGCACGAGTCAAGTAATAATAAAGTGTTCGTATAAATGAGTGTCGTCCTCTGGATTGGATGTTTAAGCTAAATCAAGTACTATGAATTATCTTGCTCAATTTTATTTAGGGAACACAATGTAGTGAGTCAATGATATGAAAACTAAATCAAAATTAATAAAGAGTGGAAATTCAATTGGAAGAACACTTAGGGAATTGATTTCACCAATTTAGTCTAGGATTGATTTTAAGGAATAAGTTATTATGCACAATGGAATTATGAGCCTAAGACCCTTTAATCACAACTACCTCTCCCGAGTATAATTGATTCTCATGCAAATTAACCAACTCGATATCCCTATCTAAGTTTATTAACGAGCAAGGCAATGAGATCTATTGACCAATTCCAAAGTTAATCTAAAAACCGTCATGAAATTAGAAAGTAAACTTTAGTCATGCAATCTTGAGTAAGTCTAAATCAAATCCCCTATCCCGAGCTAGATTCAAAACTTAAATCATTCAACTAATGGCCAATTAATTGAAAGCATTAAATCAAGATTACAAACATAATAACCATTGCACAACTTAAACCATAAATCAATCCATAAATTCAATTGACTACATCAATCCCTAAGCTACAAGTTTAGCTAATCATGATTGGTATTACAAGCTCAACTAAACATGAAAAAGCCATCAAATCTAACTAAAGTGAGGGAAAGAAGAATTAAACTCGTTGTAGGCCGAGACCGAACGTCCCCGTCACGATCCCCACGAACAATGGGTTGATTTCCAACTTGCTCCCTTTGCTTCAGCTCCAATATGCTCTGTTTTTCCTTTGTTTACGGCCCCAAAAAGTCCCCAAATCGAATCCTCTTAAAACCTAGCCGAACAGAACCATTTATTCTGATTTTTCGTCGTAGCGTCGAGACGCTGCCTCTAAACACGCGTGTTCTAGAAAGGAAATTACACAGCGTCGAGACGCTAAGGTCGCAGCGTCGAGACGCTGTGACCGTTTCGCGCCTATTCAGATAGGGAATGCTAGCGTCGAGACGCTAGCCTGCATTTGACCGAATTTTGACTTTTTTCTCTTTGACTCTTTTTCATTCATTTGCATCTTTTCGCGTCCCGAGCACCCGATTGACTATACTATTGCGTTTTAGCTCCAATCAACCATTTCCTACAACATAAACATTAAAGCACAATAAAATGGCCCAAAAATCATAAAAGACTAGCTAAATTAAATAAGTAAAGATAGCTAGCTATGCTCGCTATCACCTCCGGTGTCTCGACGTCTCAAAAAAGGAGGACTGGAAAATTTACCGTCGCTGTCAAGACGTTGGCCACAGCGTCTCGACGCCGCTATGTTATTTAAACACACCAGATTGCGATTTAAGGCAGAATTCAGAGAGGAAAAGAGGGAGAAGATTGATTGGAGTGTTTAGCAGTCGTTTCTCTTGGCTTAGTTCAATATTTTTCATTCTCCCTTCGTATTTTATAGTTTCTAGTTAGATTAGGTTGGTTTCTCGAGCCTTGGGCTTCGATTAGGCTTGTCTATGGTCGTCTAAGCACCGTTCGTTATAGTTGGAACCTCGGGATTGTAACTACATTTGTATTTTTTTTATGAGATTCTTGGAGCTTGTTGAATTGAATGGTTGTGCATCTTTAGATTCTTGAACTTTATGCATAATTTACTTGTTGTTTGTGGCTTTAAATTCCTGCTTTTATAATTAGCATGCGTAGTAGATTAGATTGACGCCCTAACTCGCAGCTCGTATGTTAATAACCTTTTAAGGAACTAATTTTCAAGTAGCTAATGGACGGTTAGTTCAATAGTTAGCATTAGATTGATTCGTGGGCATGGGTCCCAAGAGCAAACTCTGACTTTGTTGCTTGACACGATAGATCTAGGATCTAAGCCGATATTCGTGATTAATTAGATTTCTTCTGGTTGATTATGGGTGTTCTAGCCTAGAGCAACAATTAGTTAATTTATTAAACATGGTCAGGTTAATTTATTGATTAATTGCATGTTGGTTCAATGGGTCTGTTGGGTTTGCGCTCAATGGGTATCTTGTTCTTAATGCAGTTCCCTGATTAATTAACTTTGACGGGTTCGTGGGGTTAATTAATTAGAAACTAGTAATTGAATCGATGGACATTGGGATCGAATCAATCAATTGTAAATCATTATCTGCTAATCGATGAGTAAAAAGTAAATGTACTAATCCTGAGTGTCTCCAACTACAATGAGCGGCAAGGTGAGATTAGTCAACCTCCCCATTTACTTTTCTGTTATTTAATTTTTTTTGTCAATTTACCTTCTCGCATTTTATTTTCCTCGTAATCTTTACCATCCTTCTCAGCCCCCCTTCTGTTACCAAACACAAAAGAAATTAGGAATAAACCAGCTATTCCCTGTGATCGACCCCGACCACTACTACTGCAAAGTAGTTTAATGTTCGTGGACTATAAATTTGTTTTGACACTAGGAGCCTCGACAACTCCCACTCCGTCAAACTAGCGTCGTTGTCGTTCCTTCCTTTTGTGGTGAGTCAGGAACAGGTGCCTACTTTGACGTATCTGAGTTTCTCTCGAACTTTTTTTGAAAAGAAACCCCCGGAGGTGTCTGAAGATCAATTCAAATTGAGGGTGATTCCTCACTCACTTCAAGGAGAAGCTAAGAAGTGGATTTTTCTCGTTGCCTCCAAGGTTGGTGTCTTCTTGGAGCGAGATGAGAAGAATTTTCCTGAAGAAGTACCACCCCATTGCACTGCTGATAGAAGCCACCGGAAGAATTGTCATCGTTGTGAAGCGCTTGAAGAGTTGTTCCACGAGTTCGTGAGTCGCTTCAATATATATTGCATGGAACATCACACCCCACTCTCAGAGGAGTCCCTGATAGAAAGCTTCTGCGGAGGACTAACACCTGACGATAGAAGAATGCTTGACTCAGCTAGTGGTGGTGATGTGTTTTCTACAACACCCAGTGAGGCGTGGGAGATTATTGAAAAACTGGCGGAAGTCATTAGATTCCGAGCCAACTCCCCTGATGAGCTAGAGAGCCAAATCTCACAGCAGCAAGAAGGTAAGTTAGAAGAAAATCCCAACGAGGTCAGTAAACCTGAACTTAACTCTTCCTTTAATTCTAGGTCTGAAACAATTAGCACTTCGAGCATGTTAGAAGAGTTAAAGATTAGGAATGCTAAGCTAAACTCTGATTATTCTCTCTTTGTGTTTTACTGTTTGATCTTTGTTCTTTACCTCTCTCTGTTGAAAAGTATAGCCTTGTTATATATTAATCTGTTTATCGCTTTATTTAATCTTTTTACATAGTTGGAGCTTGAGTTTTTTCGTTTTTATAGTCCAACTTCACTATTGGTTAGCCTCCCTAGTTTCTACACAATCTTAAAGAAGATTTAAGGTCATTGTATTGCACTAGCATTTCTTTGCCTTGATTAATTTTTGTCACTATATTTCAGCATCCCATCTGTTATGATAGTAATCGAAAAATTCAACAAAACAAGAATGAAAGAGAGAATAACACAAATTTACGTGATTCACTAACGGTGTGATAACTACATCCACGAGTAGAGGGAGAGAGTAGTTTTATTAGTGAGGAGAAAAAATATGCAGAGTACAGAGATTAGAGCATATTAGTTTAAGAGGGTTTATACATGGCAGCACTCTTAACCCTAACAGAATAGGCCCAAAATAAAGCCCAAAACGAAAATTACATATCTAATCTCTATACAGAATTTAGCTTAGGGTTGCCCCTGAACCCCCACCGAGCGCTTCGCCCTTGGACCCCAACTCAAGACATATCAACACCATCATTCAAATGTCTTAGGCCTATACTAGTGTTTCCAACCCTATGACTTTTCCATTTTAGTTATGCTAATTATGTTAGATTAAATCTTAATCAACGGCTTCAAAAAGCACAGTAGGAAAACCCATGTATTTTAAACTTAAATCTTCTCCCCTTAGTTAGCCAAATCCAAGTTTGGGTCCAATGAGGACATTATCCACTTTAAGTTTGGGAGTGCGAGCACTAGTGTGCTTTTATCTTTGCACTATAGTGTATAATAGAAATATTGCATTTACTAGGAAAAGAAAAAAAAAATCCTACCTTCGAGGTAAACCGAGTAATAAAAGGTATTCATGACATCCAAGTTAAAATAGATTTACAGCTATTAAGGCTTGGTTTTTCGTTGCGGCAACGTAAATTACATTAATTTCTCTTTCTGAAATGATTACTTCACTATTTAGAGAGATGTTATTACATATTTATTTTTCAATTAATGCAGGTTATGAAATTTCATGCAGCAGATGACCTCACATTCCTGAGAAAAAAGCACCGGTTATTCCAGTGCAATGTTCTTAATTTTATATTTTAGTTCTACCTCTTCCTCTATTTTTTTTAAACTATGTACTTTATTGCTATCATGTTTGAACTCAAGCCCGGTAATGGGATAAACTTCATTAGGCAAGGCTCATGATGGACTAACGGGTGTAATTCCTATAATTATGTTAATGTAATTTATGCTTTGTTAAATCCTCGAAATTCTGTTTGGGTGTTGTTATTCTTTAATATTCCTTTTTGATTGGTCATCTGTTAAGAGTCATTGGCACATTCGAAAATTGAAAGGATAAGAATTCACCACATAGAGCAAGAGGAAAATTGTTCTTTATATTCACCATGGACATAAGGAAATTACTCATAGAGTATACAAATGGTTTTGAGTTTATTCTTCTATGGCATCTTTGGATTTAGACATATATCCTAAATGGGTTGCAGATCTCGACAGCTCAACAGAGTGTGGTAAGATTAAGTCTTGTTAAGGCAGCCCACTAGGCCCGAAGGCCCATTATATTTCATCTGTTGTATTTGTTTGTTATCTTGCTCTGTATTGTTAGCCCTAGATTCCTTCTTCTTCCTCTTCTCTCTCGGTTGTTAGAATGGTTAGGACAAAGGAAAATTCCAGAAGAGTGTGTGAGCTGTGTGATTTTTTGTATGAGTTTTTCTCCTCAGACCTTCGTATATGGCTGATGTTTTGATCAATTTCATATA
Organism: Luffa acutangula; assembly: GCA_036850905.1. Lineage (NCBI taxonomy): Eukaryota > Viridiplantae > Streptophyta > Magnoliopsida > Cucurbitales > Cucurbitaceae > Luffa > Luffa acutangula. The sequence goes on along the minus strand of CM072089.1, from coordinate 23,048,670 downwards.
TAAAAGTATAGGGTTTTCTCCTGCATATTCTTTCTTGGTTTCTCTTCTTGCTGAAACTTCAATATGGTACTAGAGCCATAGTCTAACGACTAAAGCTCTAAAATCGGGCATTTTTTTTAGTTGTTTCTTCCTCGTGTCTACTCCTGAAAGTTCTTTGAGCGGCGCTATGGATGATTCCACCGTCGTCTCTACTGAAGTGTTTAGCCCTGGAAATAAATCTTTATAGTCAAACTCACTGATGATATTTCTTCTCTGGAAATTTCAGATTCTCACGACTCTTGGAGGTTGTGGGTTTGAGTCGTAGTTGGTCAATGATCCTCCACCATAATCGCTCACTGTTCAAAGCGACTCCTCCATGGCTGAAGCGTCTACTGAAACCACCACTTCTACTCTGAATCCAACCTACATGCAGTGGAAGCAACCTCATGGCTCGTTGGACTGATGTTTGATGATATTATTCATCAAATGCTTCACTACACCTCGGCCAAGGAGATTTGGACCTGTTTAACTCAAATCTTTACCACTCGAAACTTGGCGTAAATGATAAAGATAAAGACCAAGTTACAAATGATTCAAAAAGGAGGTATGTCTCTCAAAGAATACTTTTCTAAGATCCGACAATATGTGGATGCCCTAGTTGCTGTTAACAAACCTGGGAGTGTTGAAGATCACGTTTTGTACATCCTTTCTAGGCTTGGCTCCAACTATGAGTCCATGGTTTCAATGATTTCGGCTAAGGTGGGACCTCAATCTATCCATGAGGTGATGTCCCTCCTTCTCACTCAGGAAAATTTAAATGAGAGTAAGTTGGTATCCACTGAAGGTTGTGTTCCTTTTGTGAATCTCACTGTGCACTCTAAACCTGTTGAATCTAATACTTCTAAGGCTAATCCTAATTAGTTTTCCTCGAGTCCTGGTAATGGAAACAGGGGAGGTCGTGATGGTTGTGGTGGTTTGTCCTATAAAAGAGGACGTGGAGGAAATTCATGGAACAATCGAAACCGTATTCAATGCCAACTTTGTACTAAATTTGGCCACACTGTAGCCAAAGGTTTTTTCCGATATGCTCCTCAATCTGATCCAATGGCTCCAGGTTCTTTTTCTTCTAATTATAACCAGTCTAACCGTTCCACTTCTTTCCCACAGATGTTTGTCATGGTTGTCACTCCATATCTAAATCAGGACAGTAATTGGTATCCTGATTTTGGTGCCATAAACCGCTTGACCCATAGCTTCAATAACCTATCTGTCGGGTCAAAATATGGCGGTGGAAATCAAGTTCATGTCGATAATGGACCAGGTTTGCCCATTCTTAACAATAGTTTTACCTTTTTTTCTTCTCCTACCAGTTCTAGTCGTATCTTTTATCTGAATAACTTGTTACATGTTCCTTCAATCACAAAAACAATTAATTAGCATGAGTCCGTTTGCCAAGGATAACGATGTCTTTTTTTTAGTTTCATCCAACTATTTATTATGTGAAGGATCAAATCTCTGGTTAAGTTATGCTCCAAGGGATTCTCCATGTAGGACTATATCGTTTCAATCTATCTCCATCTTGTTGGCTGTTGGGTTCCTAGAGTGAGTAAGAATATGGTATAAAAGACTCTAGAATTCCTGTGCAAGTATACACAGTCTGCAACAAGTAATATTATCAATCCGAGTCCTGAATTAGTTTCCACTCTACCTATTTTGTGTAACTTTCTAATGGTTTCAAAGATAGTAAAATGATTTGGTTTTATCGGAATTGTGCTGAAGCAAAATAAATGACAAAACAACGAGTAAACAAATAGATAGATAGATTAAAGACAGGTGCTGGTTAGGGATTTAGTTATTGCTCTAAAAGATGCTCTAGCAATATTATTGATCATGCATTTCTCGCAGTATTATTAGCGGATTCCTCCCGGAACTCCGAATCTTTTGGGATGTGTTTCAACCCCAATGAAGTTCGACCGATCAAGCACTAGGCAACTGGCTATCCCTAACTCAGTCACTGGCGTTCACCAATACACAATGATCGTAGTGTGGATAATTGTCACACACCCTCTAAATCATCCCTGAAACTAGAGAGAGCTATCCATACCGGCTGGCCAGGCGGGCATAAAATAAGAATAAGCACAACAATTAACCAAAATGCGATAGTCAATATATTACTAGAGATGAAGCACAGTAATCACATTATTCCTAACCAACACCTTAAGCTACTTAGTTCATAACAGGCATAGGAATACGAATTACAATATGAGTAGGCATGTCCATAACCACAAGTTAATAAAGAAAATAAACTCCCTAATCAGCTCGTGGATGATGGTGTTTTTCATAATCTTCAATCTCTCTAAAATATTCGGCTTCCAAGGGAAAACATGGAATGACTTTGACTTGGGCGGCTACTTCCTTTTATAGAGGGATAGGAGGCTTGAATTAGGTCAACTTGGACACGTGTAGGGCTCTCCTTGCTCCTTTATCCCGAAAATAACTCAACAGAAGTCGGTTCATGAAGTTGGCTAACGAGCTGTGATGTGGCAGTTCTGTTCCAAGTTTTGCTGCAGCATAGAATTTGCTTCCTCTAGTCGCCCAGCAACATAATGTGCACAAAATGATTCCCAAAGCTTCCATTCTTCCAAATGGGTTAAATCATGTAATATCTTTCTAAAACCAACCCTATTAAGCATTAAAGACACACAAATCCTTATGTAAATGAGGCCTAAATAACTACCTTTTGGGCAGTTATCATTACCCCCAAACTTGAACTATTGCGCGTCCCGAGCAATACTAACCAACCTTCCTTTAAGAATTCAAAACATTAGACAAAGACTAGCTTAATTAAACCAGACAGTCCAACACTACCTTTAACCGTTACCTGAGCACTCTGGAAAACCAAGCTCTGCTGCAACAAAGTGATTCCTCCGGCATGGACAAATAATCACCACTTTTCAACTTAATTCTAAGAACTCACCACAACCTAGCTCTATTATCAGACATTTCAAAACATATTTTTAAAAGGGGTTTATATCACTGTTTATCAGACTTAAAGTAGCCTTACAGTCATAAGCTCTTAAGCATGGGATGACCCACTTTATGGTGCAGTATACCCTTGCCTCAAACTCATCACAAACTAGGCTCAATACTCTTTATAAAGCTCAAGAATCCTTAGTTATTCTATCTCTTGCCCCTCAGAATGGCGACATTTTATGATGAAGCTCACCTAAGTTCTGGGAGACAGAAAAACTGCTAGATCATCATTCATCCCTCAAAACTTTTGCTCCGTCAAAATTTTCAGCAAAATTTTCAACAATCAATTCTTTTCAGCAAATCATTTCATTATTTTTTCCATATTTCCTAGGTCATCTTTTGACGCGAAGACAACCTGTGGGTATCACAAATGCCCTCGGTTACTCAATAACCTAACAAATTTTAATTGAAGGAGAGGAATGCTCGAGCAAAATAATTGGAGTAGCAAAAAGTCCCCTAAACTTGATTTATTCATTGTCCCCAATGAATCATTATATAAGCAAGTATACCCCCAAACTTAAATTTTTCTATCTGAATTTTTAAACTAAACATGGGACTAGGATTAAGCTTAAAGTGGATCGTATAAGTCAATACTACCTTGAAAATCTTTTTTGCCGCAACAACAGACCAGGCTAGAATAAATGCTCAAGCAAAAGGTTTCTGGAGATCAGAATACCTTAATCTAATTAAGCGTAATCAGTCTAAGCTTCAAAAATTCAGAAGAAAATAGTTAAGTTAGAGTTACTTAGTGCTCATAGAACAGAAATATTCAGAAATTTCATTAAAAATATTCAAAGAAAAATTACATAGTAGAGATATATTTTTGTCAAGCAGAAAAATTAAAAAGAAAGACAAGCAGTTATAACAGCGAGCAGGGTCACTATGCGCGAGCAAACAAAAATGGAGAAACAAAAGTAATGCTCGCTCCAAGTCATCTCATCAGTCAGTCTTCCTGACCCTGCTCCTCATCAACATCCTCTTCTCGTTCAACAGGTGGGGGTGGTATCCAAAGATTAAACAAATCATCGGCAAACACTGGAAAAGCCTATTATGGTTTTGAGAAATTGGTTTGCAAGGCCCCCCTGAGCGCATCATCTCTCCTTTTAGGATAAGTCCAATAGGTCTGAGCTTGCCTTTCAGCAAATTCTAACCTACTGGCCAACACTGTCAGTTGCTCTAGGATCTGATTAACGCCATACACAAGTCCACCCTGGCGAGCCTCTTGCGTACGCTGAAGCCGCGCCAGATTAGGTGTGTCAATGATTCCCTTATCAAGCATGATCATATCTTCTAGAACCGTGGGCACTCCTGCCCTGCTGCATAACATTGTAATCGTGTTTGGAAAGAACAGCTTCCCCACCTTCTTGCGCCAACAGTCCGCAATCTCAGTAGCAATTATTTTTCCAACATCTATGCTCATTGATAGAAGGATGGCAAAAGCAAGCAACACTCTGTCCCGAGATATAGTGGAGTCGTGCGTTGTCGGCAGTAAGCGGAGTCTAATGAAGCCCATCCAAGTGTTGGCTTCACTTTTTAAATAGGCAGCTTGAAATGTGTGCTTCCGCGTCTGCGACACCCTCCATTGAGCCCCCTCAACATCTACCTCTCGGACCGCCGCACTTAATTGGTCGCTTGATGGGGCAACCATCATCTCATTGAAAACTGCATGTGGAAAGTCCTGGAGATCAAGCACATTATTAATGGCCTCTGGGCTCCATTGTACAGGCACTCCTCGCACAATAACTTCAAAATCATCTTTAACATCGAGATTGGCATAGAATTCCCGAACGATATTGGCATTGACAGGATCAGACTTCGCACAAAACTGCCTCCACCCAAGGTTCACGATTCCAGATTCCAAGAACCTGGGCAAATCACTGCCAAATCCCCGCTCGAACAAGAAATCACGCTTCAGTACTTCCTGATATTTTTCTCTGGCAAGTTCGTTGACGAAGCGAATGAATGATTCCCTCAGCTCCTCAATCTCACCCGATGCTTCGACAATTCCTTTGCCCCTGTTTTTTCTTTGTTCGCGCAAACGCTCTTCTTCTGCCTTCCTTGCCTCCTCTTCTTTTGCCTTATTTTCAGTGTCCCTCTTTTCTTCCTCAGAGTTCGGCGTCAGGCGATGGAGTGTTCCGAACCACCCTCACGCGACCCGCCTTCCTTTTGATGCGGCGGTGCTTTGGTGGTTCAGGCATTACGACTTCAACATGAGCCTCCCGCTCCGGTGTTTTCTCCTCGCCACGCTCACCTGCGACTTCCTCTTCAGCCTCCGTTTCCTGATTTTTCACAGCATCCCCTTCTTGAACCGTAGCAGAAATTATCGGTTCTGTCTCAAGATTCTGAACATTCCCCGTTTCTTGAACAACTTCTTGCTCTGCAGCCCTCTGCTGCCTCATTCTTCGCTTAGCCTCCTTCTCTTCTGGCGTTCTTTTTTTCTTAGTTTTTCCTCTCTGCACTTCCGGCGTAACCGGCACCTCCTCCTCTTCACTCTCTCTTTCTTTCCTAGCTCTAGTCTTAGCCATGGAGGACTCAACGGTTTGACGGAGAATGGAATGGAAAAAGAAAGAATGCAGATGACAAAAATGAGATCAAGAAGACGAAGTGGAAAAAATTACCAGCGGTTGTAAATAAATAAGGCTCCAGCAAAATGCAACCCTAATCGAAAATATTTGCCCTGCAATAACTAATATTACCGTTTAAATTTAAAAATGCAAACCTGAAATTCAAAGATCATCAACGGTAAAATCGTGGATTCCAAACGCCCATGGTAAAAATCGATGTGCTGTCATCATTGAAGGCTTCGGATAATTGCTCTGCGACACGTGGCCCCATCAGATGATGTACGCAAATTTATCTGCGAAAATTCGAAGCCAAATCCCAACGGTAAAAAAAATAAATTCCAACGGAAACCCTTTTAATTTGGATTATTTTGCTCCAGCCATAATCTTGCTGCCACAACCTTCTGATCCTGCAGAATCTTTGATACAAAATTCAAATTTCAAAATAGAAAACCAAATAACAAATCAAATCAATTTTTAATCTTTCTTGAAGCCGAATAAATTAGAGAAAATCTTTAGTAATTTGAACTAAACAAAATTCAAATAACTGAAAATAAAATCCAAATAAAACAAAATCTAACTAATGAAAAGATAATCCAAAGATAGTTTAAATAAATAACCCGAAAATAAAATCAAATCAAATTTAAAGATAGATAAAATCTAAACTACCAAAAATAATAAAAAATACTTAAAAGATAAAATCTACTAAACCATGCAAAATCAAATCTAACCTAACCGCAATTAAAATCAAATCAGCGAAAAATAAAATTAATACAAACTTCTGGGAGCTCAAAATTTTGCTCTGCGAAATGCTCCCGCAAAAGTCATGTTCTCTCAATCATCAACCAACCTTAGGGAAGGATATTTCGACCGAAACTCCTCACCCCAATAATGCTTCACACGCTGTCCATTTACCTTGAACACTCTCCCATCTTTTTCATCCTGCAAAGTAATTGCTCTATTGGTGAAAACCTCAATCACAATAAACGGTCCTGACCATTTAGATTTTAATTTTCCAGGAAATAATTTTAATCTAGAATTATAAAGCAAAACTTTTTTACCCTTGACAAACTCCTTATATTTAATTTTCTTGTCATGCCACAGCTTAGTCTTTTCCTTATACATTTTTGCATTTTCGTAAGAAAATTGATGAAATTCTTCTAACTCATTAAGCTGCAGCATTCTTATTGCTCCTGCACGACTCAGATCAAAATTTAACTTTTTCAAAGCCCAAAATGTTTTATGCTCAAGCTCTAATGGTAAATGGCAAGCTTTCCCATATACTAACCTATAGGGAGACATACCTAGATGAGTGTTATAAGTTGTCCTATAAGCCCAAAGAGCCTCATCCAACCTAAAGGACCAATCCTTTCAAGATGGATGGACTACTTTCTCTAAAATAACTTTAATTTCCCTATTACTAATTTCAGCTTGACCATTTGCTTGTGGGTGATAAGGGGTAGCTATCCTATGCTTAATCCCGTACTTAGCTAAAAGCTTAGTTAAGATATTATTAACAAAATGTGTACCCTCATCACTCACTAAAGCCCTAGATGTCCCAAACCGCGCAAAGATGTGCGATTGAAGAAACCTTGCAATTGTCTTGGCATCACTCTGATGGCATGCAATGGCCTCCACCCACTTGGACACATAATCAACTGCCAATAAGATAAACACATTGCCATTAGAAGGGGGAAATGGCCCCATAAAGTCAATACCCCATACATCGAATAATTCAACTTCTAAAATGTAAGTAAGAGGCATTTCATCTCTAGGTCCCAAATTTCCCCTCCTTTGGCAAGTATCACATTGCTTGTAGAACCAATGAGCATCCTTGAATAATGTAGGCCAGAAAAATCCGCAATGCAAAATCCTTATAGCTGTCCTCTGACCGCTGAAATGACCTCCATACGGCGAAGAGTGACATTGCTCCAGGATTTCCTTTGCTTCAGCACCTGAAACACACCTTCGAATAATACCGTCAGAGCATTGCTTATACATAAATGGCTCATCCCAAAAGAAAAATTTTGCATCATGCTTAAACTTTTTCTTCTGCCTCCAATCCATGTCAATAGGGGTGACTCCCTTTACCAAAAAGTTTGCAATATCAGCATACCAAGGGACATCCCTAACTACCTTTACCTCAACAACAAAGAGCTGTTCATCTGGAAAATAATCGGAAATGGTAGATTGCTCCAGCAAAGATGATGACGGATCAAGACGAGATAAATGATCTGCAATGACATTTTCTGATCCTTTCTTGTCCTTTATCTCCAAGTCGAATTCCTGCAATAGTAAAATCCAACGAATTAGTCTAGGCTTTGCATCTTTCTTAGACATTAAATACCTTATTGCTGCATGATCCGTGAAAACCGTGACTTTGGACCCAACCAAATATGGTCGAAACTTCTCAAAAGCGAACACCACAGCTAACAGCTCCTTTTTAGTAGTTGTATAGTTGACTTGTGCTTCATTTAAAACCTTGCTTGCATAATATATAGGATGGATAAATTTGCCCTGCTTTTGCCCCAGCATTGCACCTACCGCAGCATCACTCGCATCACACATTACCTCAAATGGTAAATTCCAATTAGGTGCGCAAAGAATGGGTGCTGAGATTAAAGCAGCCTTTAAAGTCTCAAAAGCCTTCCTACAATCTGCATCAAAGTCAAAAACATGATCAGCGCACAATAAGTTACAAAGAGGTTTATTGATTTTGGAAAAATCCTTTATGAACCTCCTATAAAATCCAGCATGTCCTAAAAAACTCTGAATTCCCTTCACTGAATTCGGTGGCTCTAGTCTCTCAATAACCTCTACTTTTGCTCTATCAACTTCTAGACCATTTTTAGAAATCCTAAGTCCTAACACTATGCCCTCCTTCACCATGAAGTGGCACTTCTCCCAATTAAGAACTAGATGGGTATCCTCACATCTTTTTAACACCTTTCCTAAATTATCTAAACAACTCTGAAAAGACCCTCCAAAAACTGAAAAATCATCCATAAATACTTCAACAGTGGACTCAATCATATCAAAAAAAATTGCTAGCATACACCGCTGAAATGTTGCTGGAGCATTGCAGAGGCCGAAAGGCATTCTCCTAAAAGCGAATGTCCTATAAGGACAGGTGAAAGTGGTTTTCTCCTGATCCTCAGGAGCAATAGTAATCTGGTTATACCCAGAATAACCATCCAAGAAACAGTAGTAGGCCTGACCAGTCAATCGATCCAACATCTGGTCGATAAATGGTAGAGGGAAATGATCCTTTCGGGTAGCTTTATTAAGCCTTCTGTAATCCATGCAAACCCTCCAGCCAGTTACTGTCCTTGTGGGGATCAACTCATTATCTTTATTGCTCACCACAGTGACACCTCATTTCTTAGGAACACATTGGACAGGGCTTACCCAATTGCTATCGGCAATTGGATAGATGATCCTAGCATCCAACCATTTAATCACCTCCTTCTTAACAACCTATTTCATTACAGGGTTAAACCTTCTTTGTTGCTCAATACTCCTAAAGGATCCCTCTTCTAGTGATTTTGTGCATACAAAAAGATGGGCTAATTCCCTGAATATCAGCCAATGTCCAACCTATAGCCTTGCGGTATTGTTGCAGCAATTTTATTAAGGCCTCTTCATGCTCTGGCATTAAATCTGATGCAACAATAATGGGCAACGTCTTACTTTCCCCAAGATACACATACTTTAGATGCTCCAGCAAAGGCTTCAGATCTAAAGTAGGTGCCTCAATCAGGGATGGCTTAATGGGAGGAGCTTTCCTCTGATCTAAATCTAAAGACTCAAAAACATCCTCACACCTAAACAACTCTTTTTCATTTTTCCTATCTAAAGAACAAAATTCAAAATCTTCTACACTAACCTCTCCATGCTTTTCCGAATGCTTATCAGCCGAATCCTGTATTGCTGTCTCAATAACTGTGCTCTCCAGAATCCTGATGAAGGAGCAATCCTTCATTTCGTCTGGATATTTCATGGCTTTAAAGACATTAAATTTTACTTCCTCATTACCGACTCTCATTGTTAATTCCCCTTTTTGAACATCTATTAACGCCCTACCAGTAGCCAAAAATGGACGACCTAGAATAATTGGGACATCTTTATCAGCCTCATAGTCTAGAATAATAAAATCAACAGGAAATATGAATTTATCCACTTTTACTAAGACATCCTCAATTTTACCCTCTAGATATGTGATAAACCTATCAGCTAGTTGGAGTGTGACTGTGGTAGGCCTAGCTTCACCAATACCAAGCTTCCGATATACCGAAAGAGGCATTAGGTTAATGCTTGCACCTAAATCACAGAGTGCTCTACCTAATTCTTTTCCACCTATAGACACGGGTATGGTAAATGATCCTGGATCCTTAGCCTTGGGGGTAGCCCATTCTTAAGAATAGCACTACACTCCTCAGTAAGAGATACAATTTCAAACTCACCTAATCTCTTCTTTTTAGTCAAAATATCCTTAAGAAATTTAGCATAATTAGGCATTTGCTCAATAGCTTCTACTAAAGGGATATTTATATGCAATTGCTTAAGAATCTCTAAAAACTTCCTAAATTGACCATCCTGATTCTTAGGATTTTGCCTTTGTGGAAAAGGTAGAGGTGGTACATAAGGTGGGGGCGGCACATAAGGTGGTTCCACATCTGGAACAAAACCAGATGCTCCAGCATTTTTATTGTTGCCTCCAGCACCCTGACCAGACTCCAACTCTTTTTCGACAACAACATTTTTATCACCATTTTTATCTATAACCTGGGTTTTACTATGCTCAATTCTTTCTCCTAATGGCTTACCACTCCTAAGAGTTACTGCCTTTACCTGCTCCTTTCCTTCCCTTCTAGGGTGTTCAGCATCTGATGGAAGTTTCCCTTGAGGCCTTGCCTTCAGCTCATTAGCTAGCTGACCCACTTGCAATTTCAGGGCTCTCATCGAAGCTTGATTACTTTGAATTGCGGCATCTGTGCGAGCAATAAATTCTTTCATCATCGCCTTGAGAGAGTTTCCCGAATTTTGCTGGGGCATTACCTACGCTTTAGCAAATCCCGGCTGGTTCATCTTTTGTTGCGCTTGTACGTTATTTCCTTGACCTCCCCATGAGAAGTTGGGGGTGGTTGCACCAACCTGGATTATAGAAGTTAGAATAAGGGTTGTTCCTCTGATTACCTACAAAAAACACAGAAGCTGGATTGCTGGGGCAAAACTTGTAGTTGTGGTCTTCACCACAATAGACACATGCTTCGTCCGTGACTTGGTTCACCACTGCAGTAGGCTCCATAGCTGGTGGCTGCTGATGACTAATCACTGTCACATTCTTAAGAGCGTTAGCAATCATAGCAAGATCAGCCCTAATGGTGGACACACCATCAACCTCTAACACACTCTTAACTTTCTTATTTGTGCCTCTAACATCCGACCACTGACAACTATTAATAGATATTCTCTCTAAAATTTCATAAGCTTCATCAAAAGTTTTTGCCAAAAGGGCCCCTTCAGCCGAGGCATCGACCATACCTTGGGTTACTCCATTTAAACCATTGTAAAATGTTTCCATTTGAATACAATGAGGTAAACCATGGTGGGGACACTTTCACAAAAGCTCCTTAAACCTTTCCCAAGCCTCACTAAAAGTCTCATCTTCAAGTTGCCTAAACCCCACTATTTCACTCCTTAATTTAGCATTTCTATTAGGCGGGAAATATTTACTCAAAAATTTTCCAGCTAACTCATCCCACGTCCTAATTGATCCTGGAGCAAAAGAATTTCCATGACTTTGCTCCATCTCTAAGAGAATACGGGAACAAAGTTAATCTAAGAGCATCCCTAGGCACTCCTTGAATTACAAAAGAATCACTAACTCCTAGAAAAGACTTAATATGTAAATGAGGGTCTTCAGATGACAAACCATGGAATTGCCCCACGGTTTGCAACATCTGATACATTACCGGTTTCATTTCAAAATTTGTCGCTTGGATTTCGGGACGTGGAATCCCTGGATTCAACTCATTGAACATCGGGACAACATACGCTCGAATGGCTCTGGTCCTATCGTTTGCTATCGAGATAGGATTCTCAGCCTGATTATTTTGCTGCTCATTTTGCTCAAACATCGGGTTTTGCTACAGCAACGGATTCTGCTGGGGTTCGCTAGACCTTCAGGAACCTGCGGAAGTTGCGGCACGTTCTCCATCTGGTTTCTGCGCTGCTCCCTCCTTCTGTTCCTAAATGTCCTTTCAATTTCTGGATCAAGCTCAAACCGTACCCCAGGCGGATCGCTCATGCACCAAAATCACACCTGCAAAAACAAAAAAAACAATCAAAAAGTTCTAGCACCAAACCACTAAAACACATACACAAAACAAATCAGATAAAAACTTATTCAAGTTCCCGGCAACGGCGCAAAAAACTTGTTGGGTTCTTAGAGTGAGTAAGAATATGGTATAAAAGACTCTAGAATTCCTGTGCAAGTATACACAGTCTGCAACAAGTAATATTATCAATCCGAGTCCTGAATTAGTTTCCACTCTACCTATTTTGTGTAACTTTCTAATGGTTTCAAAGATAGTAAAATGATTTGGTTTTATCGGAATTGTGCTGAAGCAAAATAATTGACAGAACAACGAGTAAACAAATAGATAGATAGATTAAAGACAGGTGCTGGTTAGGGATTTAGTGATTGCTCTAAAAGATGCTCTAGCAATATTATTGATCATGCATTTCTCGCAGTATTATTAGCGGATTCCTCCCGGAACTCCGGATCTTTTGGGATGTGTTTCAACCCCAATGAAGTTCGACCGATCAAGCACTAGGCAACTGGCTATCCCTAGCTCAGTCACTGGCGTTCACCATTACACAATGATCGTAGTGTGGATAATTGCCACACACCCTCTAAATCATCCCTGAAACTAGAGAGAGCTATCCATACCGGCTGGCCAGACGGGCATAAAATAAGAATAAGCACAACAATTAACCAAAATGCGATAGTCAATATATTACTAGAGATGAAGCACAGTAATCACATTATTCCTAACCAACACCTTACATAAAGTATTAGAAAAGCTACTTTCCTTTTGTTGACTTTCTTGTACACACAAGGCTCATCAATGTTTTGGTCAAAGCCAAAAGATTTGATTGCAGTATCAAATCTAATGTTCCATGATCTGGACGCTTGTTTCAATCCATAAATGGATCGATTGAGCTTACAAACCTTTTGTTCCTGACCTTGGGCTATGAACTCTTCGGGTTGAGACATGAAGATATTCTCTTCAAGATTACCATTCAGAAAGGCAGTCTTGACGTCCATTTGCCATATTTCATAGTCATAATATGTGGCTATGGATAAGAGAATTCTTATGGACTTTAACATGGCTACAGGAGAAAAGGTTTCCTCATAGTCAACCCCTTCCTTTTGGGTATAACCCTTTGCCACTAGTCTAGCTTTGAAGGTCTGTACCTTTCCAGCTACATCTCTTTTTCTCTTATAGATCCATTTGCACCCTATGGGTTTTACCCCATTTGGTAGATCTGTAAGTTCCCATATAGAATTGGAGTGCATTATTGACTCCATTTCCAGGTTCATGGCTTTGACTCATTCATCCTTATCTTCGTCATTCATTGCCTGTCGATAAGACAATGGATCCTCAATGCCATCATTAGGTATGACAACCTGAGTTTCAGTTAAACCCAAGTAGCGGTCAGGTTGTAATACAACCCTCCCACTGCGTCGAGGCATTCCCAACGTTTGAGATGGACGGGATGGATCTAAAGAACTAGTTCCTTCATCAACCCTTGTTGAAGGTCCAACTTCATCAACAACTCTTGATGATTCTTCAGTAGCTTCTCCTAATATTATTTTGCTGCGTGGTTTATGATCTCTCATGTGGTCTTCCTCTAAGAAAGTGGCGTTTGTCGATACAATCACCTTATTTTCTTGTGGGTCGTAGAAATAACCACCTCTCGTTTCTTTAGGGTAACCAACAAATTGGCACAGTTTTGAACGAGGTTCCAGTTTCTTAGGATTTGTCACAAGCACGTGTGCTGAACAACCCCAGATACGAAAGTGATGCAAACTAGGTTTACGCCCCTTCCATAATTCGAAAGGTGTTTCAGAAACACTTTTCGAGGGAACATTGTTCAAGATGTATACTGCAGTCTCTACTACATACCCCCAAAACGAGCTAGGCAATTGAGCATAGCTCAACATTGATCGAACCATGTCTAACAAGGTTCTATTTCTCCTTTCTGACACACCATTCTGCTGAGGTGTACCAGGGGCTGAGAGTTGAGATTGGATTCCATGTTCTATCATATAATCCTGGAATCTTTGATCCATATACTCCCCTCCTCGATCAGATCGAAGTACTTTAATAGATTTACCTAATAGGTTTTCAACTTCAGCCTTAAACTCCTTAAACTTTTCAAGGGCTTCAGACTTATGTCCCATTAGGTACAAGTAACCATATCTTGAATAATCATCTATAAATGAGATGAAATATTCGTACCCTCCTCGAGCTTTTACATTCATTGGACCACATAGATCCGAATGTATTAACTCTAAGGGTTCTTTGGCTCTGTAACCTTTTCCAGTAAAGGGTCTCTTGGTCATTTTTCCCTCGAGACAAGATTCACAAGGTGGTAGTGAATCATCTTCTAACTTACTTAGAAGTCCATTCTTTACCAAACGACCGATCCTGTCGATGTTTATATGACCAAGTCTAAGATGCCAAAGATGAGTATTGTTACTTGATGGAGAAATCTTTTTCCTTTTACTTTGAGTTTCAACAGTTTTAAATAATTCGTGATTTAAAAGTGCTTTGTTTTCGGTTGGTCTTAAAACATACAAGTTATTTTCCAATTTGGTTGAACAAATAAGTACACCATTTTTATAAATGAACGCTTCATTCATATCAAAAGTAACTGTATACGATTGTTCAATCAAACATGAAATAGAAATTAAGTTCCTCTTAATCTTGGGAACGATTAACAAACTTTCTAAAAGTAAGAATCTATTTCTAAAAAATAACTTCGCAGCTCCCACTGCTTTAGCTGAAATGACTTCTCTAGTTCCGACCCTGAGTGTCATTTCCCCATCGTTCAACTGCTGAAAGGAACTATTTTCCTGAAAAGAAGAGCAAACATGATTAGTTGCTCCTGAATCAAGTATCCAGGTAAACTCATCATGTTCTACCAGGCATGTTTCTAAAACAAGTAAATCAAATTACCTTCCTTTTCCTTCTTTTTCTCAGCAAGGTACTTTGGGCAGTTTCTCTTCCAATGTCCATCTACATTGCAGTGGAAACACTTGCCCTTATCTGCCATAGCTTTGGCTTTTCCCTTGCTTTTAGCAGCAGTACTGGGAGCTTTCCCCTTGTTTCCTTTCTTCTTCTGAGTTTTCTTTGAAGAAGTGGCTACAGATTTAGTTCCAGAGGATGAACCCTTCTCGAACTTTCTTTTAGAGTGAACAACGTTTGCCTCTCCTTCTATATGTCCCTTGTTCTTAAGAAGAGACTGATAGAGTTGTAGCTCATTCAGGAGGCTAGTCAGGTTGAATGTTATTTTATTCATCATTGCATTGCTTCGAAACTGCAGAAAACTCTTCGGAAGAGATTCTAAGATGAATGCAACCTCACTACGCTCATCTATGACCGCCCCGTTTGCCTCTGCCACGTAGAATTGGACCATCATATCCAGGACATGCTCCCGAACAGATGTGCCCTCTTTCATGTGACAGCTATAAACGTATTTGAGAGCGTCATGGTGGAGTTGGTAGGACGGTTGTCCAAACATCTCCTGGAGAGAGTTCATAATCTCCCTCGCTGTTACCATGCCTCATGCCTTTTAGCCAAAACTTCAGATAAGCTGGCTAGGATATAGACGCGAGTCTTATCATTGGCCTTTGTCCAGCGGTCATAAGCATCCTTAACTGCTTGGGATGCATTACGAGCAGGGGTTGGAGGACAATCCTCCGTTAAGACGAATCGCAGATCATCGACAACAAGAATCGTATTCAGGTTCGACTTCCACGTAGCATAATTTTCGTCGGTTAATTTCTCATTTTTAAGCAGAGAGGCAATTGAGGAAGACATTGCTGAAATTCAAACAAACAATGACCGTATTAGTTATCTTTGCCTTAACCCATCATACAAGCAAACAATTGCATACAATCCAATCAATTTAGCAAAACAGACAATCACAGAACCCTAAAACTATCGATTTAGTTTTGCAACGATGTTTCAGAGGTTTAGAATATCAGCCACCGAAGGGTAATCAGGTACTCCTCCTTTGAAACGAGACACCTCTCAGCTAATTCTAATTCCAGAGTAACTCATATTCCTATAGGCATTAGCCACCGTTGTTTGGTCAAGGATTTGTTAACACTTTTAACTCATCCTCGTAAGTGTAACCCTCCCACTTTCAGATCTCAGAGGCACGCACCAACAGGCTACCAAAGGGAAAGACAACTGTTGGTGATTAACCTAAGAGCTCCTATCCTTTTCAGGAGTTCACGATGTTCCAAATCCTATGACCAGGCCCTCCGAAGGGATGGTTGCGCCAGGACAACCTACAGGCGGATCACAGGACTCTCACGGTGCGAACTATGGGTGGAGACCGAGGATACGTTGACACGTGTCCCGCTCCCACTTACTCTAGACATTTTTCCCATTCACCATGATATTGATTCATGCAAACACTTTCCGAAGGGAGGCCGCTCCTAATGTAACGCCCCAGGTTTTTCAACCTCTAGCCTAGCTACTACAACTCTAAACCCTTAGCTAGGAATCTGAACCACTTTAAACCAGATGTACCGAAAATTTCGGCAGCATAACGGCGTAAAATGGCCTGAACCAATTTTCACAACACCTGATAAAGTCATTTTAACACTACTAATCATGCATAAGCCAAACTCCACCAAACTGCAGTCAGATTTCACAACCTATCTCCTATAGACGAGACAGAAACTCGCAACAACATACAATAACCAAAAACCATGCAGCGGAATCATAAAGACATTCTATTAACAAAGGAGCTAGTCCACTAGCTATACATTTTATTAAACTCAACCAAACTATCCACTCTAGTTTATAAACTCGAAAACAAGCCATTCTCCAGCTAACTTATTACAACACTAGGAAAACATATCAACACGGAAACTAACACGCTAGGAATCTTTCCTCGCAGTTCTCCTCCTCGCCACCAAGGTCCGGATCATCCTCGATACCTGCAACATCTAAAATGTTTGGGGGAAGGTGGGGAAGGGGGTATCAGTACAACCGTGGTACTGGTAAGCAGCTCACACTTACCAAACCGCAAACAAACAACCAATACAAACATCATGCTCGACACACGCATCCAACATGCTTTCACAACCACGAACAAGCATCATGCTTATGCAACCACAGATATCCAACAGGCTATTAAGTCATACACTAGCAATATGCCTAAAACCACAAACTTGTGCAAATGCAACACACACTATGCAACACACGCACTAGACTCCACATGATTTCCGCGTCATGCTCCGCTAACTACATGATTTCTGCGCCATGCTCCACTACACATGAATTCCGCGCCATGTGCTACGCTACTTACATGATTTCCGCGTCATGCTCCGCTACAGATGAATATCGCACCATGTGCTGTGCTACTTACATGATTTCCGCGTCATGCTCCGCACCTACCCCACATGAATTCCGCGCCATGTGTTGCGCCACTCTTACGTGATTTCCGCGTCACGCTCCGCACTCACAACCCACGTGATTTCCGCGTCACGCTCCGCTACACATGAATTCCGCACCATGTGCTGTGCCTCACACCCGACTCATGCTACACATCCCCCATGCAACATGCAAGCCAGACTCAACAGTCACTAAGCCTAAGACAAGTACCTATCATGCTTGTACTTCTTAAGCGTACACGTCTCAAGCAATGCAATAAACACAATCCAAGTTTAACATAAAAATTACAATGTTCACAAGTGTATACATAACACTTCATTCTCAGCATATATATAAGGAAAGTGGATAACAAACAAACATGCTTCAGGCAGTCAAACAAGTTTAGTAAGTAGAAACTACTTACAGAAGACTTTTACAAACCAACGCTAGTTGGAATGGCACGACACGCTCCCAAAACGAGCTTCCGGCTACAAACAAGCTACCAACTATTAAAGGAAGTCTATACTAAAGAAAAGCACCCTAAAAACATGCTGCTAAGGGCGAGACCGAACCAATAACGGTTTGTTTTCCTTGCTGGATAGCATCTAAACATAACCCGAATTGAGAACCCAACACCATTAAACCATGGGCAACCACGTTTAAAGCGTTACGGGCGGTGGGTATTTGTTAGTTGACGATATTAAGGCTATTCAGCCACTGGACAGCAAGCAACAACCACCTAAAACGCACGAACGACATTCTACAGGCTCCTAAAGCTCAGGCAATGCACTTAAGGCCTCGATAACTAATGAGACTTGGCTTAGCATGATTTTTAAG
The DNA here is from genome assembly GCA_036850905.1 of Luffa acutangula. Taxonomy (NCBI): domain Eukaryota; kingdom Viridiplantae; phylum Streptophyta; class Magnoliopsida; order Cucurbitales; family Cucurbitaceae; genus Luffa; species Luffa acutangula. The sequence continues at coordinate 23,030,576 of CM072089.1, read as the reverse complement.
CTACGGACAGCAAGTAAAAGCTCACTTAAACCATGCTTTAAGAACCTATTAAGGGTCGGGCCAAGCTATATAGAAGAAGAGATTAAATGGGCATTGATGAACTATAAGAATTTAACCAAAATAGCCATGATACCTCATTTAAAAACATAAACTATGACCTATAACGATTGGGGCGACACTTAAGAGCCTAGATATGCAATGAGCATCAACTAACACATGCTTCTAAGGCTTGAATAACTATTGGGCAGTGATCTAAAACATGTTTTAAAGCTAGGACAACTAAAGGGGCAACAAGAAACCTTACCAAACGGACTCGCTTTCACGAAAGGCGGGTTATTCTAACCTCTAACAACGTGTTAGAACGCTCCTTGGGCAATGGGTATCCAAGCTGAAGTGTTTCGAACCTTATCGAACACTTAGACGGCGCTGCAGATTAGAACATGGAACACAATTAAACCTTTCAGCACCAAAAACTAATGGGTAATCAAATTTAAGCTTCAACCAAGAGTGGGTAAAGCATAAACTTACCACCCGGAGCGACCCAAGGCCAAACGACACCGAAAACAGCCAAGAACACTGCTGGACAGAGGCGGAATCGGCTGAAACGAGGTCGACGATACTCCGAATCGCCAAGCACGCGAGATCTAACAACACCAAATCCATAGGAACTTAGATCAAGCCTTAAACCACATGAAAAAGGAAAGGAAAGAGGCTTACCCACGAATTCTAAGGCTGAAACACGAAGAAGACGGGGCTTCAAGGTGCTGTCCGCGCAAGATCTATTCAATACGGACAAGGAGGAGTTAGACCAGACCTTAAATCACCTAGATCGAGGGGAAGAAGACTTACCCACAAGGTTTTCTTGCTGAAAACGGAAGGAGAAGAGAGATATTCGAATCTTGAACCCACGAAACAGAGAGGACAGGCGCGCGGCTGCAAGGGAAAACGGCGGCAGCGACTGAGCTAGGCGGCGGCGCTGCAAGCGGCGACATGAGCTATCCGCGAGAGAGAGAGGGAGAGTTCGCGGATGGAGCCGGCGTGAAGAGAGAGAGAGACGGCGCGAACTGGGGCAGCGGCTCAACGACGGCGGCGACACGCGAGCTCGAGCAGCGGCGGCGACACCCACGAGCAGGGAGGCGACGACGACCGAACGGCTTTAGGCAGCGGCACTCACAAGGGGGCTGCACGCGCATGAGAGAAAGAGAGATGGAGAGGGAGAGACTTAGGGCTTTTTTTTTCCTTCTTTCTATTTTTGAATACCTTTATTTTTTTCCTTAATAACAAAAAGCCCTAAAAATAACCATTCATTCAACCAAAACCCAAAAATCAGCGTATAATTTAAATTATAACGCTTACGCTTCTAAACCAACTCAGACCAAGCCTAACCAACTTTAGGGAGGGATTTGTATTTAATAACGTTAAATACCCAAACACTTTGGTTTAAAATTAAACCCCTATGTTCAAGCCAAAATAGAATTTAATTTTCTTTCAACTCTAAACTCGAGACTTAAATTCACCCAAAGCGCACTGGACGTTACACCTAAGGCGACTCGAAGCCGAGCATGAATCTCACGTTGTGAATATAGGGACATAGGAGCAAAACTTGATTTAAATCTCATTTTGTAATTTTCCTCCCACTGAAAATGTCCTGAGATTAATATAGGGTTGTTTAACTTAGATAGTATTCGGCTAAGTCAATCTATCTAAGTCTGATCCTATTATAACAATTATTGAAAGGATTCAACTGCAATCTTTTGGGTGAATTAAACTTCTTTTAATAAACCCAACATTGCAAGTCAACATTACTATGGTTAATTTAACTCAATGTTCGGGTCAGTTCCCAGGTAGGAGGTGTTCCGTAAACCGTCAACTTAAATACCCTCAGCCTTAGACAGAACTTTACCGAGAGAGTTCCCTTATAACCTCAGTAATGTAAGGTCTTGACTCTAAAGATCTAGGTGCATCAAACACTTTTAATAAACCTAGTGACATTACATGCTAACATTTAACTATGATTAATTCAACTCCGGTATTCCAGGTCAGTTCCCAGGTAGGAGGTGTTCCGTAAACCGTCAACTTAAATACCCCCAGCCTTAGACAGAACATTACCGGTGGAGTTCCCTTATAATCATAGCAATGTTTTTCCTACTTAGTCAATTAAAACTATTTTTAATTCTAAGTAAGAAAAGATTCTAATCCTATTAGAAAACGATCTAGGTCTAATTAATTTTAAACAACTTAAAATTAATCCAATTTATCCTATGATCTTATGTTTGCATGCAAATCTTGATTATAGATTGACAGTTTCTAATCATTAATATTAAAGAAATATTTCAAATTTTAATGATTAATCCTATAATCAAGAATCTAGGGTTTAATTCATTTAACAATCTCATTCAAATTAAATAATTAAACCACACTAATTGCATGAATAATATAACAATTATATTATTAACTATGGATGTTTAACAATCTCATTCAAATTAAATAATTAAACCACACTAATTGCATGAATAATATAACAATTATATTATTAACTATGGATGTTTAACAATCTCATTCAAATTAAATAATTAAACCACACTAATTGCATGAATAATATAACAATTATATTATTAACTATGGATGTTTCATGTTTCATTCAATTTTGATTTTCTTTTAATATAACAATTATAAGCCAATCAAGAAAATCAATCAAGCATGCTTCATTCATCACATTGAACATAATTATTTATATTTAATTTAAGTAATGACATGCTTCATGCTTTCCAATTTTTCATATAATTAATATACACTTATATTAAAATATGAAAACAATTCTATGCATTTAAACATACATTATAACAATTTATAATATATATAAAAAAATGCATGAGCATGTTTATAACCTAAGGTGGGATTAAATATTCTATATGACATCCATAAAGCATATAAATAGCAATTGAACCGGTTAATTTTGGCCCCTAGGATAAAATAAAGCATTAAATTACATTAATTTAGCTAAATTCTATCCTAAAAATCCTTGTACAGCTCCAGAATTTTGTCTAGACATCACGAACCGCCCCGAACCACCTCGAACCGACCTCCAAAATCACGAACCATGCCAAAAATTGGCTGAACCGGACCAAATAGGTCCCAGCCCAGCCGAACCGGTCCGAATCGGTTCACCCACCATCTTGAACCGCGCCTGATGAAGCTCTAACTCGCGCCGCCATCGTAACAGCGTCGAGACGCTATCAACACAGCGTCCCGACGCTGTGCGCTTTCCTTATCTGGCGCCTGCGGTATTGAGACAGCGTCGAGACGCTGTTGAGGTAGCGTCCCGACGCTGTTGCGTCTGGAGGCAGAATCTGGGCATAACAGCTGCGATTTCTTCGGTTTTGGCCTCGATTTTAGTGGCGATTGCTTCGATTTTCATCTCATAAAAACCTATTCTAGACCCGGACTTACATAGGACTCAATTTTACATAAAATACCCGAAGCACCGGACCTTACGGGCCCGTTTGGTAACGTTCTCGTTTCTTGTTTCCGTTTCTTCATTTTTAATAAAGAAAAATAGAATTTTATGACCCTAACACCTATACATTCAATAATAATAAACCTATATTCTTACTTATGTTTGGAAAAAATTGGAAACAAGAACAAAAAAGGAGAAACTAGTTTTAGTTGTTCCCAAAAATTCTATACAAATTTTGGAAGTGTTTCTAAAAAATGAGAAACAAGAAACATACATAGTTATTAAATGCTTAGATTTCTTAATAAAATTAGAAACAAGAAACAAGAAACGAGAACGTTACCAAACGGGCCCTACATGATCAAAATCACATAAAAATAAAATCTATGGCCATAAAATTAACCCAAACAGTTCAACGCAAACCGAACATACATTATGCATAAATCCCACCTATTAGAGCCTATCGCAACTTTTAATATTAATTAATAGGGACAACGATAGCTCTGATGCCGATTGAAGGGAATAAAAGTCCCCACGCAGCGGAAGCGCATCGATTGGACCTTACGCCGTATATTAATTAACATTAAAATACCGTTACGAAAACTCAACCAACTTTAAACACTCTTTAAAGCTGCTGGAAAATTGGTTTAAACATGCTGAAAAATAAATCTAAATTTATTTTCATGCTTTTCTAAAGAAAAAAGGAAGAATCGTTACAAACCTTCGTTGTAGACTTAACCGTTCTTCGCCAACGACGCTCCAACGATCAAAACACAGCAGCCGCCTTTGATTTTCTTCGCTGGAAATTCCTTCTTTGAATGACACAATAACCACAAAGGTTACACCAGTATGTCTCTAAGTCTAGGAGACAAAAGACTTGTGGGAGTCTTTCTCTAAGAGGGATGCTAGAGAGAATTCTAGGTCTTGTCTTGAGAGTCTAAGAGCAAGAGCAAAGTGTCAAGTGTCATGGACCAATTAGGTCTAGTGTTCTATTTATAGAAGAGAGACCATGAATAAAATATTCAATTAAATAAATCTTTTCCAAAATTGATTCAATCTTATTCCTTAATTAATCAATCATGATCAATCAATTCCATAATTGATTAATCTTTTCCACAAATGACTAATTACTTCCATAAGTGATTAGATCATTTCCATAAATGATTAATCACTTCCTTAAGTGATTAATTATTTCCATAATTGATTAATTCCCGGTTAATGAATTCTTTAATTAATTAACCACCAATTAAATATCACATATTTAATTTCCGGCCTAGAATTAATTAATTTGCCCAAACACATTTTAGGCCTTAAATTAATTAATTCATTATTTGAACTCTTTCAAACTTCCATAAATTTATATTTGAATTTCTTCAAATATTAATTTCTCTCATAATAATATATCAATATATATTATATTTGTTTCCCTTAGTAAATTGAACATTTTCAATTTACATTTATTACTTAGTTGCCTCAAATTACTTTATGAGCTATCGGTGGGACCTAATGTACCTGCAGATCAGAAGCTCCAACGATGTGAGATTAATTGGTCAAACTCATTAACCACATTAATCAATATTCGTTAACTGTGTGTTCATTCCACTATAGACTCACAGTTGCACTCTTCTCACTGCAGACATATTTTCTGTGTCCACGGATATAGACTAGTTAGTCCTTCACGAGTGTCCGTAACATCAGCTGGGTCAAATTACCGTTTTACCCCTGGGTTACCTCTATTTCCTTAAGTACCAATTCTCCTCTAATGAACAACCTGTTTGTGGTCCAACCATCAAACAAAAAACCCTCTCGTGCCATTGAGAGGGTAGGACCCTTTGTTCAAGACTCGGAGTAACCACTTAAGGGAACACTCATCTGCTTCCCTAAAGTTGGGAAGAAGTGAATTTCATCTTGCACGATTACGTTCCCAGCTCCCCATTCGGCCTTGTCCCCAAAATGGTAGGCTTATTGAGTCGGCGTACTGGCCACTCTCACCCATACAAATCAATGGACAATCTCTCATGAGCAGGAGTCCATAATCAACTCAGGATTAAGACTAAGTCGTCTAGGTCGTCCTAGTGAAATAGAAAACCAACTAGTTAACGGTGTTATAACCAGTGGTTACTATTCCGCGGTCCAGTCTTATGCAAACTCATTGCATAGGATACCCCCACTCGCATGTCTCCTACACGAACGCGTTGGATCGCAACGTTTGTATCAAATACAAAGTGGGTCGTATCCATAGTGTCACCAGGATAAGGCACCCAGTCTTATCCCTATACTATAGACCCTTTAGGCTGTTTCTTGAACAATGATCCCATATGTCGCTACATATAGTTCAAGACTCATATTACAGCCTTGGATGTCTAGTTTATTGGATTAGGGTTATTATTAGGCAAATACATATATAAAATAACTAATAACAATTAATGGAAAAATATATCAATATTATTTCATTAATATCCGGTCAACGGTTACATTCACTATATACGAGTTTTAGGGCATAAAACCCAACATCTCCGACAACGCATCACACCCACACAGCCTGGTGGTGAAGATTTAATCAGATTCCTAGGGGTGATAGGGCGAGATCTCGAGCGCTTTGGGTGCTACCATTAGAGTCTTTAGTTTGTCATTTTTCCTTCTCTATGAGCTTTTATGCATTAGTTTCCTGTAATAATTTGGCCTTATTAATGAAATGAATGTTTGTTGCTATTACATCTTTGCATTCATGCATCCCGCATTAATATTAAATAGATAATAATAAAAGACGTATGACTAATCAAATCTCTTTATTTCCTTCTTTTATAAGAAAAGGTTAAGGTTTGCAAAATAGCTCGAAATACACATCTCCATCACTCGTACTGGACAAGAAGGAAAGCAAAAATTCATGGATGATCAAGTCAATGATCAGGTACAGTCAGTCCAACGAGATGTGGAAGAGCTGAAAGAACAGATGGCAAAGATTTTGGAAATTCTCACTGCAAGAAAAGAAAAGTCTGTGGCTGGAACATCATCATAGGCTGAGATAAGTCAGAACCATGCTTCAGATGACACTCCTCCTTACCCTCCAGGGTTTACTCCGCAAATGTTCTCGGGGTCGCATTTGGGGGGAATGGTGTATCCTGCGTCATTTCCCGTTCAGGATCCTAATCGAGTTTCGCAGCAGGAAAATCATGTGAATGACCTGGTATCCACTCCAGGCATAGAGACCCTTAAGAAGACATCTGACGTCGGGGGTAAAGAAAGGTTGGAATTCCTAGAAGAGAGATTGCGTGCGATTGAGGGTGTTGATGCTTATGGAGACATTGATGCAACACATTTGTGTTTGATCTCTGATGTTATTATTCCCCCCAAATTCAAGATACCGAAATTCGAAAAGTACAATGGGACTACAGGTCCAAAGAGCCATCTTGTCATGTATTGTCGGAAGATGTCGGCCCACGCCCATAATGATAAGTTGTTGATTCACTGTTTTCAAGACAGTCTGACAGGCCCGACATCCCGTTGGTATATGCACTTGGACAGTTCTCAGGTACACAAGTGGAAGGATTTAGCAGAAGCTTTTTTTAAGCAGTATAAGTACAACATTGACATGGCTCCGGATCGTTTAGATCTTCAGCACATGGAAAAGAAGAAACCTTCAAAGAATATGCTCAGCGAAGGAGGGAAATGGCAGCACAGGTGCAACCTCCTTTGACAGACCGTGAAATGACAGGTATGTTCATACATACTTTGCGAGCACCGTATTATGACAGAATGATTGGAAGTGCTTCAACCAATTTTTCTGATGTCATAACGATTGGTGAAAGAATAGAGTATGGAGTCAAGAATGGGAGGATCACTGATGCAGTATCTGAGGCAAGTGCGAGAAAAATGATAACGCCAAAGAAGAAAGAAGGAGAGGTTCATGAGGTCAGCTCAGGGCAAAGAGTCGTGACTCATATGTCGTCACCAATCCTTGGACAGACCAGTTACTCCCCTAATCCTCAGCATGGAGGACAAAGTTCGTCAAGTCAGCCAAATCAGCGAAGTGGCAAGGGTAATTGGAAGCAAACACGTTTTGACCCTATCCCCATGTCATACACTAAGCTTTTGCCTCAATTGTTGAAGAACCAGCAGGTTGCCCTTGTGCCTCAAGAGCCACTACAACCACCATATCCAAAATGGTATGATCCTAATGCACGATGCGAGTATCATGCAGGGGCAATTGGGCACTCTACAAAAAATTGTTATCCGTTGAAGGCTAAAGTATAGAGTCTAGTCAAAGCTGGATGGTTGAAATTCCAAAAGACAGGGGAAGAGCCTAATGTTAATCAGAATCCTCTCCCGACTCATGAAAATCCTACTGTGAATGCGATTGAAGTACCTGCAGAACGCTACAAGCATAATGTTTATGATTTGAGTACCCCTATGAGGACTTTATTTCAAGTTCTCTGTAATGCTGGATATCTCCCGATAGAAATCGAGCAGAGCTGCATAGATGGATCAGATTTTGATGATGAGAAGAGATGTGTGTTCCATGCAGGAATGGTCGGACATTCCATAGAAGAATGTGATGACTTTAAACAACAGGTGCAAAAGTTGATGGGTTCCAAGCTATTGATCGTAAGTCAGAAAGATATGGATGAGAAGGATGTTGATGTAATTTCTCACGCATCATCTTCTGAAGAGATGCCAGGAGGGACATCGTCTCTCCCAAAATCGTTAATCATCCATTATGAGGAGAAATCGAATACCACTTCTCACACTCATACGCCTAAACCAATGATTGTAGAAGTGCCCGGTCCTTTCGCTTATAAGGATAATCGAGTTGTACCATGGAAATATGAATGCCAATTCATCACAGATAGTGTTACCTCGACACCTGATATTTCAGCAGTTGGAGGAATGACTCGAAGCGGTCGATGTTACACACCGAACAATTTGAAGAGTATGTCGAAGGAAGATGAAATTAGGCAACTTAAGGGTAAAGCTGTGGAAGTAGAAAATGAAGACGATTTAAATGACCTGGATTAAGCTTTTGCTGAAAAATTGACCATAGCAGGAAAAAAGATAAGCCAAGAGCCAGTATCAGAGGAAGAGGCACGTGAGTTCTTGAAATTAATCAAGCAAAGTGAGTATACAATGATAGAGCAGTTGCATCGCACCCCAGCTCGTATCTCAATCCTATCACTTTTCTTACACTCTGAGCCACACCGTAGAGTTTTGCTTGATATCCTAAATCAAGCCCATATAGGCCACGATAATTCTGCAAATGCGTTCGGATGAAATTGTGGGAAGCATAACTGCTATCAACTGTATCACTTTCACAGATGACGAGATCCCTCCTGAAGGGACGGGGCACACTAAAGCATTACATATTTCTGTGAGATGTAAGGATCACCTTGTGGCTAGAGTTTTGGTTGACAATGGCTCATCTTTAAATATAATGCCGAAATCTACATTGATGAAGCTCCCTGTGGACTCCTCGTATTTGAAGCCAAGTACCATGGTCGTTAGGGCTTTCGATGGAGCTCGAAGAGAAGTGATTGGAGACATAGAAATCCCTTTGCAAATTGGGCCCTCTGCTTTCAATGTAACCTTTCAAGTGATGGATGTAAACTCTTCATACAGTTATTTGCTTGGGCGCCCATGGATTCATTCAGCAGGAGTTGTTCCGTCATCGCTTCATCAGAGGGTGAAATTTGTTGTGGACAGTGGTCATGCCATTGTTCTCGGAGAAGAGGACATGTTTGTAACAAAGACTGCGTCATTTCCATATGTGGAAGCAGCAGAAGAAGCTGTGGAGTGTTCATATAGGTCTTTTGAGGTTGCCAATGCCACCCTCTTCCCAACTGAAGGTTGGGATATAAACCGTTATCCATCTAAGACAACTCTGATGGTTGCAAAGACAATGCTAAAAAGCGGTTTTCAAGTGCATGCAGGATTGGGACGAAATAATCAAGGAGATCCCAATGTGATCTGTCTTCCCAAAAGCAAGGAGAGATTTGGGTTGGGATACAAGCCAACAGCCTCAGAATGGGAGAGGGTTAGAACAGAAAAGAAAGAAGTGAGGAATGCACGGCTTGAAGGGCGAGAAGTTAAGCAAGAAAAGATGAATATACCACATCTATCTGAGACTTTCAAGAGAGATGAAGTGATTCATGATGACAACCAATCCTGCAACAAAGATTCTGGTGTTTCGATCGCTGTTGTCACTGAAGATACAATTGCGCCTCGACAACTGGTTCGCCCTGTCCTCCAGAGTTCGAGTTGAAGAATTGGGAAATTAAAGAGATGCCGAGAGTCACTAGGGAGATACAAAAGTAATTGCTATGAACTACCCACTGGCTATGCCTAAGGCTAATGGGATATCTTTGTAATAGTGACTTCTTCAATGTTTTGTCTATTGTAGATGCAGTCTCAATGTCTAACAATTACCTTGTACTTTGATTGTTAAGCAATGAAAAGAGATTGTCGGCTTTTATTTAGTACAATCATTTTATCCTTCAACTTTCGAGGATATTACTAGTTTCTTGTCTTTCTCGCTTATTTTATTTTATCATCCTCTATCTATCACCAATACAATTCGGGGTCGATAACAGGGGCAGTGGAGAGGGAACAGTTGACTTCGGAGTTCCAATTTATAACCTCGAGCAAAGCATGGAGGACGATTGTGATGTGTCACCAGAATTGCTAAGGTTGATAAAGCAAGAGGAGAAAGAAACTATGCCATACCAAGAGCCGTTGGAGGTAATCAATTTAGGGACATCTGATGAACCAAAAGAAGTACGAATCGACACTTTGGCCACAGAACACGATCGTTCAAATCTTATAGCTCTATTGCATGATTATAAAGATATATTTGCATGGTCCTATCAAGATATGCCTGGTTTGAACACAAAAATTGTAACGCATCGGTTACCGCTTAAAGCTGAATGTAAGCCTATAAGGCAAAAGCTTCGTAAAATGAAACCTGAAATGTTGATCAAGGTGAGGAGGTTAAAAAGCAATTTGATGCAGGTTTTCTAGCAGTACCTAAGTACCCTGAATGGGTTGCTAATATTGTCCCAGTCCCAAAGAAGGATGGAAAAGTTAGAATGTGCGTGGATTATAGGGATCTCAATCGTGCAAGTCCCAAAGATAATTTTCCACTTCCTCACATTGATGTTTTGGTGGATAATACAGCTGGATATTCTACTTTTTCGTTTATGGATGGATTTTCAGGGTACAATCAAATTAAGAAGGCTCTTGAAGATCGAGAAAAGACGACTTTCATCACCTTATGGGGGACATTCTGCTATAAGGTCTTGCCATTCGGTTTGAAAAATGCTGGGGCAACTTATCAAAGAGCCATGGTTACATTATTCCATGATCTGATGCATAAAGAAATTGAGGTATATGTTGATGATATGATAGCCAAATCCAAACCAGGAGAAAGGCACGTGGACACTCTTCGTAAACTTTTTGAGCGATTAAGGAAATTCCAGCTAAAATTGAATCCAGCAAAGTGCATATTTGGGGTATCCTCTGGAAAGTTATTGGGTTTTGTTGTTAGTCAAGAGGGAATCAAGGTAGATCCTGATAAGATAAGGGCGATAGTAGATTTGCAACCATAAAAAACCCGAAAGGAAGTCAGAAGCTTTTTAGGGAGGTTGAATTATATTGCACGATTTATTTCACACCTGACTCAGACTTGTGAACCGATACTGAAGCTTTTGCGCAAGAGTGAGGTGTGTCACTGGAATGAAGATTGTCAAAGGGCTTTTGATCGAATCAAAGAATATTTGCAAAGCCCTCCAGTGCTTGTCCCTTCGACTCCAGGACGACCATTAATCTTATACTTGACAGTAAAAGAGGGATCAATGGGGTGTGTGCTGGGACAACATGATGCTTCAGGAAGGAAGAAGTAGGTTGTTTATTATCTAAGCAAGAAATTCACAAGCTGTGAGTCGAATTACTCATTGTTGGAAAAAACTTGTTGTGATTTAGCCTGGACAACTCAAAGATTGAGGCAGTATATGTTATACTACACAACATTGCTCATCTCAAAGATGGATCCCATAAAGTACATTTTCGAAAAGCCATCTTTGTCTGGGAGAGTAGCTAAGTGGCAAGTTCTGTTGTCTGAGTATGATATCGTCTATGTTACCAGGAAGGCCATAAAAGGGAGTGCAATTGCTGATTGTTTGGCTGAGTTACCGTTAGAAGATTATGAGCCTATGAAATTTGAATTTCGAGATGAGGACATCATGACAGTGGAGGCACCGCGTGATTCGGAAACATGGACAATGTGGTTTGATGGAGCCACAAATGAAGTGGGGCATAGCGTTGGGGCCATGTTGATATCTCCTGACGGGAAGCTATATCCTTTAACTGCCAAATTATACTTTGATTGCACGAATAACATGGCTGAGTACGAGGCGTGCAGTATGGGCGTTCAAATGGCATACGACATGAAGATAAAGAAGCTACGTGTTTATGGAGATTCACTTTTGGTGATAGACCAATTGAATAGAGAATGGGAGACGAGGGACCCTAAGTTGATTCCCTATAATCAGTATATTCGAGAATTGGCTCAATCCTTTGAATCGATCACGTTTGAGCATATCCCACGAGAAAGTAATCAAGTTGCAGATGCATTAGCAACCTTATCCTCCATGTTCAACCTTGATTACAATGAGGAAATTCAACCTATAACAATTGATAAACGAGAAGCACCGGCATATTGTCTGAACATTGAAGAGGAACCAGACGGAAAGCCCTGGTACCATGATATTAAGCAATACATCATGCGTCGAGAATACCCTCTAGGAGCATCTTAAAATAATAAGCGCACCATCAGAAAATTAGCCATGAACTTCTTTTTGAATGGAAGAGTATTATACAAGAGGAATTATGACATGACTCTCCTATGTATTGATGTAACAGAGGCCGAAAAGATTTGAGAAGAGGTGCATGAGGGAGTTTGTGAGACCCATGGAAATGGGCACATGATGACAAGACAAGTGCTACGTACCGACTATTATTGGTTGACTATGGAATCAGATTGCATCAAGTATGCAAGGAAGTGTCATAAATGCCAAATATATGCATACAAAGTCCACACTCCATCCTCTTCATTACATGTATTAACAGCCCCATGGCCTTTCTCTATGTGGGGGATGGATGTGATAGGACCTATTGAACCAAAAGCGTCAAATGGACACCGATTCATCCTGGTGGCTATCGATTATTTCACGAAATGGGTGGAAGCCACCTCATATAAGAGTGTCACGAAACAAGCTGTACTCAAGTTCATAAAAAAGGACATCACATGTCATTATGGTTTGCCTGAAAGAATCATTACTGATAACGCAAGGAACTTGAATAACCAGTTGATGGATGAATTGTGTACCCAATTTAAAATCAGGCATTCAAATTCCACTCCTTATCGCTCCAAGATGAATGGTGCAGTGGAGGCAGCAAACAAAAATATCAAGAGAATTATTGAGAAGATGACTATCACGTACAGGGATTGGCATGAGATGTTGCCTTTTGCTCTGCATAGGTATCAGACCTCAGTTCGTACGTCAACTGGGGCAACCCCATTCTCCTTAGTGTACGGTATGGAAGCAGTATTGCCTTTTGAGGTTGAAGTACCATCTCTTAGAGTAATTAAAGAGGCAGAGCTAGAAGAAGCAGAGTGGATCCAGGCAAGGTATGAGCAATTAAACCTTATTGAAGAAAAAAGAATGACAACGTTGTGTAGAGGACAACTGTATCAGAAAAAGTTGATTTGAGCTTACAATAAGAAGGTTCGACCACGTTGCTTTCAAGAAGGAGATTTGGTCTTAAAGAGAATCTTGCCATTTCAAAAGGATCACAGGGGAAAGTGGACTCCTAATTACGAAGGATCGTATGTTGTAAAAAGGGCATTTTCTGGTGGAGCTCTAATCTTGACTAATATGGATGGAACTGATCTACCCAATCCGATAAATCCCTTATAATCATAGTAATGTTTTTCCTATTTAGTCAATTAAAACTAATTTTAATTCTAAGTAAGAATAATTCTAATCCTATTAGAAATGTGATCTTAGGTCTGATTAATTTTAAACATTTTAAAATTAATTCAGTTATCCTAAGGTCCTATATTTGCATGCAATTCTTTGTTATAGATTAACGGTTTCTATTCATTAACTTTATAACTATTATAAATTTTAATGAATTAACCCTATAACATGCTACTATGGTGAATAAATTAACAATCAAATTCTAATTAATTTATAAAACCATACATTAGCATACATGACATACCAAAAATATAACAATTATATTAATCTAAGGTAATGTCATGCTCAATGCAATTTAATTTCCTTTTAATTAACCTAACTCTTAAATTAATAATACAAGAAAATTAAAATTAAGCATTACCATTTTCATACATTAACATAACATTTATATTAATAGCTCATGAAAAAATAAGCATGTTAATTACTTATATAAATATAACTCTTATATTTTTAAACTAAAGTAATTTCTTGCTCAATGCAAATTAATTTTCTTCAATTAATCTAACTCTTAAATTAATAACTCAAGAAAATAAAAATTAAGCATTCATATTTTCATACATTAACATAACACTTTATATTAATTGCTCATGAAAATAAATCAGCATATAAATTACTTTCATAAATATAACTCTTTATATTTTTACTAAAGTAATTTCATGCTCAATGCTTCTCAATTTTCATCCATTTAATCATAAAAATTTATATTAAATACCCATGAAAATTAAATTCATGCATAATACTTATATTATAACAATTATAATTAAAAATGCATGAATATGCTTAACCTATGGTGGGATTTAAATACTATATGACATTCATAAAACAATTAAATAGCTAAGTAGAAGGGTTTTTGGCATCCTAGGACTCAAAACAATAGAAAAATTACAATAATTAGACTATGTAAGTCCTATCCTGCCATGAACCAGCTCAAAACAGCCTCAAACCGCATCCAAACCCTTCGAACCGGTGGAAAAATGAGCTAAACCATGCAAAACCAGCTTCAAATAAGCTTGAACCGGCCCAAAATACGCTCAACTGGCCCAAAAATAACCTGAACCAGCCCAAAATCAAGCTGAACCGGCCTAGAAAACCGCCAGACCGCACGAACCGGCCTGAACTGCAACTGCCCAGAAAATTTCTCCAAAATTAAAAAAAATGCGCCCAACCTAGCTCAAACTGCTGCCCTGCGACTTCTTAGGAACCAGATACAACCAACGAGCGGCACGCCCACTTCACGTTTTAAAAACGATTTTTATTTGTTTTATTTTATTCGTTCCGCGTTTTTTTTTTCGTTTTCTTGGTTATTTCGACAGCGTCGGGACGCCGTTGAGCAGCGTCTCGACACTTGCTCTCGGCTTTCCAGATTTTCTTCGATTCCAGCATCGTTTTCCATCCGTTTTGGGCCTCGATTTCTTCAAATCTTCATGGAATTTCACCAAAAACCATTGACACAGACGTATAGACTCGATTGCAATTAAATGCCCAAAACACCAGGCCCTTACATTGATCAAAACAACAAAAAATATTGCAAATCTAATGCCAAAAACCAAAAACATCTACTAGCAAACCTTTTATTCATCAAATGCATAAAGGAACCCACCAAAAACCAATGCAAATTTTAGAGAAACAAGATTAGATCTACGATCGGCTCTAATACCGATTGAAGGATTGGAATTTTCAATTCCGTTACAGCGGAAGCATTGGACCGTTCGTAAATTAATTTTGTTCTACAAAATACTAATACATTGGCAAAAGGTTAAGCGATGAGAAACATACCTCCGTTGACGACTCTGAATACTTCAACGCCTTTCTTGATTTTGGACCGAGCGTCAACAATTGAGACACCACCAATTGATCTTTCCCGCTATAACTCTGAGATTAGGAGCGTAGTTGTGCGACTACCTTAATCTTGAATGGGAAAAACTCTAGGGAGAATAGTTCTTGAGTTGAGAGAATATGAGAGGGCCTTATGGTGGCCATATGTTGTAGTAGTCTAAACCCTAGGTTTAGTGTTCTATTTATAGGAGAAATGTCATGAATAAAATATTCATTTAAAATCAATTATTTCCATAAGTGATTTAATCTTTTCCATAATTAATCAATTCCATGACCAATCAATTTCATAGTTGATTAATCTTTTCCATAAATGATTGATCACTTCCAAGTGATTAAATCACTTCCATAAATGATTAATTACCAATTAATTAATTCTTTAATTAATTAATCACCAATTAAATAACATATATTTAATTTCAGACCTTCTATTAGTTAATTAATTAATTATCCAATTAAATATTCAGGCCTTCAATTAATTAATTCTATAATATGAATCAAATTCATATTAAAATTTGAACTTCTTCAAATTCTCTTATATCCTATAAATTTAATATGAATCAAATTCATATAAATATTTGAACTTCTTCAAATATTTATTTCTCTCATAGACTATAGTTTAATTAAATCTCATTTAATTTAAACTAAATTGAATAATTAATTAATTCATAATTAATTAATTCATCTTCTAATTAAATACCATATATTTAATTAGACATATATTTGAACTCTTTCAAATATATCAATCTCTCAATATAATAAAGTTTAATCTCAAATTAGACTTTATATTTTAATGCATCACTATACATTATATTAATTTTTATATCATACAATTAACTTAATTCCCAATATGAATTTGAACTATTCAAATTCTCTCAAGATATATTTGTTCCTAATTACTCTTTACGAGCTAGCAGGGGGACCTAATGGACCTACAGATCAGAAGCTCCAATGATATGAGGTTAACTGATTAAACTCATTAATCAAGTTAACCAATATTCATTAAATGTGGGTCATTCCACTAAAGACCCATAGCTGAACTCTTCTCACTGTAGAACATTTTTGTGTCCATGGATGTAGACCTATGCCGGTAAGTCAATCCTTCACGAGTGTTCGTAATCACAGCTGGGTCAAATTACCGTTTTACCCTTGTGTTACATCTGTCTCCTTAAGTACTAGCGCTCCTCTAATGAACAACCTGTTTATGGTCCAACCATTAAACAGAAAGTCCCTCTCGGGCCAGTGAGAGGGCGAGATCCCTTTGTTCAAGTCCTGGAGTCACCACTTAAGGGAACACTCATCTACTTCTCCTAGAAGTGGGAATGAGTGAATTCCATCTTGTGTTGTCATGTCCCCAGCCCCACACTCGGTCTTGTCCCCAAGAAGGTAGGCTTATTGAGTTGGCGTGCAGGACACTCTCACCCATACTAATCAAAGGACAATCCCTCGTGAGAAGGAGTTCATGACACACTCAGGATTAAGACTGAGTTACCTAGGTCATCGTATTGAAACAGTAACCTAACTAGTTAACGGTGTTACATCTAGTGGTTGACTATTTCGTGGTCCGGTCTTATGCAAACTCATTGCATAGGATACCCCCGCTCGCATGTCTCCTACATGGACACCTTGGATTAATACGTCTGTATCGAATACAAAGCGGGTCGTATCACATAGTGTTACCGGGATAAGGTACCCAGCCTTATCCTTGTACTATAGACCTTTTAGGTTGTTACTTGAACACCAATCCCCGTATGTCCCCACATACTAGTTCAAGTCACATGTAAACAAACTTGGATCTTAGTTTATTGGATTTGGGTCAAATTGTGCAATATTTAACAATAACACTTTATTGTAGAAACTCAATTACACTTTATTGAAACAAGTATGCAATTTGTTTACATTCACTATCTACGAGTTTTAGGGAATAAAACCCAACAGAATGTATATCTAGTGCCACGTGTTCCCCAAATGTTCCCCCGATGCGAAATCTTATCTTATTGATATTATTCAAATGAAGGAGGTGGCTAATTTGGACACATACCTTGGATTACCATCAACGTTTACTAATGGAAAAACCAAGGACTTTAAGTTCTTGTTGGATAGGATTTGGAAGATTTTGCAAGGTTGGAAAAGCAAGTTTTTCTCTAGAGGAGGGAAAAAAATCCTTATCAAAAGTATTGCACAAGCAATACCAACATATGCTATGAGTTGCTTCCTTCTCCCAAAATGCATCTTGTAAAAAACTCCAGTGTTATGTTCTAGAATCTGGTGGGCGATCTACTAATGAGCATAGGAAAATCTATTGGATGAGGTGGGAGGAACTGTGTAAACCAAAAGAGGTTGGTGGTTTGAACTTTCGAGATGTGGAAGGTTTTAATCAGGTTATGTTAGCCAAACAGGTTTGGTAGGTTTTTCATAATCATAATTTGAACTCAGCCAAGTTGCTTAAAGGTCGTTATTTTTCATCTACATCGCTTATGGAAGCCTCAACAAGGCCAAATTCATCCTATTTTTGGAAGGAGTTTGTATGGGGTTTGGATCTACTGAAAATGGGAATGAGGAAAAATTTGGAGAATGGACAATCCATAAATGTGTTTAAGAATCCTTGGATACCTAGACCAATTACTTCCAGAGTGGTGTGGACCATAGAAAGTGTGGAGGATATGCGGGTAGCTGATTGTGTTAATCTGACATACCAGTGGGATGTATAGAAACTTTGCCAAATGTTATGTGAGGTTGATGTGGAGACAATAATCCACTTGCCTATTAGCAATTCAACACCCGAGAAGTGGATCTGCCATTATGAGTGACATGACAAATGTATCATCAAAAGTGGCTATAAATTGTTCATGCTTAGGAGACAGGAAACATCTATATCAACTCTTCATATGAGAAATACATGGTGGAAGCAATTGTGGAAACTTTGAATTTCGAATAAAATCAAACACTTTGTTTGAAGATCATTCCATAATTGCATTCTGACATCATGAATCTTTGGCGACACCACATAGATACAATTGAATTTGTCCACTTTATAAAAAAAAAAGAACAGAAACTACCGATCATTCTTTGTTTATGTGTAGCAGAGCCAAAAATATTTGGGGTAGTTTGGACCCTCATATACACATTCATAAATATACACAATTGGATATTCAGGATCGATGGATGAGATTGTGTAATGAATTTCATTCAGATTATCTAGAGCTCATTTTGTGTCAGTGCGTGGACAATTTGGAATGATAGAAATAATCTTCTTCTTGATCAACCTATTCCGAACATTTATATTCATTATAATTGGATGCATGATTATCTGAATGAGTATAGGAGAGCCAATAGGAATCCAACAAAAAGAATACTCAGGCTCATGACATGTAACTATTATTACAAGGACGAGATGAACGCATAATACATGTGGATGCAACATGTGATATTCAAAGACGACATATTAGTGTTGGTATAGTGATTTGAGGAACAGAGGGTCAGTTAAAGGCAGCTATGATTCATTCGTTTCCTAAGTTTTCACTAGAGGTGATAATCAGTTCGGTTTTCTTGATTTTGGGCTCAACTGAGAACCGAATTGACATCCTCGGTTTGGTGAAATGGTGAACTGAACCGATGTCTAACAAGAGGCAAAACTGTCGGTTTGGTTTTGGATTGGTTCGCTTTTGGATCTCGGTTTTGGACCCAGATTGCCTTAAAAAAACATTTCCTCTCTTCTCAATTCTCAGCCCAGTCCACTAATCTAAAAAGTAAAAACCCTAGCTAAAGCTACCTGCGAGTGGGAGTTCGACGGCGGCGACAAAAAATCTATGTGTGTTCAGTTGTGCGAGGGATGGCGACAATCAGACTGCTACCGTGAAATATGAACCGAGGTGACAATAAAAAACACTCGACTGTGCGACCAGAGCACTAAAAAGAACTAAAGTAGAGGAGGCACTACAACGAACTAAAGCAGAGAAGGCAACATACTGAAGCAAGGTACTAGACGACAGACAAAGAGGTGATGGACGACGGACGGCGAGGTGATGGATGATCTTCTGTCGATGGCCGGTGAGAAGAGACTGAGAGAGCCGAGAGGACTGAGATGGGGCGTGGTGGGTGGGATGTGGTGCGGTGCGGCTGATTCAACCGAGAAGGAGAGAATGAGATGAGATGTTAGGGTTTCTTTAAAAGAGTATATATATATATATATATATCAGTTCGATTCGGTTTTTTTATTGGTTTTTTCAATTTAAAACTGAACTGAACCGAAAAAATCGGTTTTCTCTAAAAACAAACCGAGATGTCCAATATTTTGCTAAAAAACCGAACCAAACCAATGGATCGGTTCAGTTTGGTTCGGTTCGTCAATTTTTCAATTTTCACTTGCACTCCTAGTTTTCACATCTTTTATATGCAGAAGCTGGTGCAGTTCTGGAAGGATTATGTTTAGCTCACCAAATGGAATGGAGGCGAATCAAGCTTTTTTAGGTGTTTATGCAATTGCACGAGAAATATGCATCAGTGTTTGCTCAGCCATCAAGGTTTATTAAGTTTCCTTATTTGTTCTCATGAAAGAGTGATGTTGATTTAATTGGTATTGACAATGGCCATGGATACATGTAATTTAACTTGACTATGCAAGCATTTTTGTTGATAAATTCTCATCAACTGTTCCAATCATTGCATTGAGAGTGGTTATATTAGATTATAAATAAAGAGGAGTAAAGTTCTTTTTAGTCATCTCAAATTGTAAAAAAGTTGAACAACTTTTTGTTGCTAAAGAGTTGAACAATGGAAATAGATGGTGAGTGCCTAATTGACTTGTATGATCATATAGGAAGAAGGTTTAAGTCTACTGATCTATTAGGATGTTTCAGTTGCCTACATCATTGCTCTTCCACTTGACACCTATCGTGATGATAAACAACTCATCTTGTCGTGACCTCTTGAATTCTTCAAATTTTTGTCGCCGCATCATTGCAGGGGACCATGGGCAGAAAACTCATTGTTGTCTTGGTTGTGCTATCGAAGGCTCTGAGGAAGTTGGAATCAGAGAGCACTCATCTTGGGGTGAGCTTATTACTTGGATGCTTTCATAGTTATTTGGTCTGCACCTTTTGCTATGCAACGTTTACCTTGGACACGATAACTAGTACACCAAAGGTGCATTGTATTAGTGAGAGGTCTTCTCAATGCTCATATTGAGACTCATTCTAAAAATTTAAAGTTCAATTTTAAGCTAAATATTGATTTTGCCATCTTGAGTTCTGATGGAGCATGATAAGGTATCCAATTTCCTAGGCTTTTTGGTCTAAATAGTGATGGGTATGTTTAACAACATTTTTGTTTATAGTTTTCTTTTTAGTTATTTGAACTCTCAATTTTGTGTGAGTTATGAATCTTGTTGGTTTTTACGAAAAAGGGATCCAATGATTAGTGGCTACATAAGGAATACAAAAATTTCAGTGGGAGACCTCTGATTACACACATTTAGTGCTATCTTTATTCTAGAACTTTAGCTAGTTATTTTGCCTTATTAGTGAGCTTTGATGACTTTTTATGCTTAATTTGTAGAAACGGAGCTAAAGGATAAAAATCAGAGTTTTGGAGAGATTTTGGATGATTTTCGAGACTTTTGGAGCATTTTGAAGATCCAAGAAGAGAAGAGTGGAAGATATCCAAGAAGAGAAAAGTTGAAGATTTGGCAAACAAACCCAAGAGGAGAGCGTATAGACCCTGAAAATTGCGTCCAAACAACATAATTTGTGTTAACCGAAAGCCAGCGTTTAGATATCTGTGTCACCCGAAAGCAAGCGTTTAGCTGCCGTCTTGTATCGTCTCAACGCTCAAAATGTGCATGAATTGAATTTTGTATTCGTAGTGTTGAGACCTAAGAAGCACGGACACGGACACGACAGGACACGGCAATACGTCAAATTCTAAAAAACTAAGATACGGACACGTTGAAGATACGTTGTTGTTTTATATATATATATATTTAAAAAAAATTAGTATATATATAGAATTTCTTTTTTTTTAAAAAATAGTATATATATAAAACTTTCTTGAGAGTAGTTTAATAATCTTTCATTTTTTTTAATTTAAAAACAGTTTTAGTTTTTTTATTAGGCTGGGCCTTTTATCTAGGTTAACTTTTTAGGTTTTAAAAGATAAAAGAAGAAAAACCAGTGGGTGACGGGAGATATTGGAGGCAACTTCTGGCGGCGGCATGTAGAGGCTTTTGTGCTCTCTCTCTCTCTCTCTGCCTAGACTCAGAGCGTGTCTGTGGCATATCCAATCGTGTCCCCGCGTGTCCGGTGTCCAAAATTAAAAAAAAATAGGACACGCAAAATTACGTGTCGGACACGTGTCCGGATGAATCCGTGTCCGACGCGTGTCCGACGCGTGTCCGATACATCCTTCCCCCATTTTGGCATGTCCGTGCTTCATAGGTTGAGACGCTGCTTATAGCCCCAACACTACCCTGCACACATGAAAAGAACGACAACGTTTTGGACAGCATCTCAATGTTGTCGCGATAGGCAATATATATATTCTTTTCATTTTCTTCGGATTAAAGGAGCCAATTTCGAGAGTCTAAGCCCAAATCTCGATTCAATAGTCAAATTGGGGGTTTTGGGAGCAATCTTGGAGCATTATTGAAGAATTGGAGTTCGAGAAACATGGAAATTTTCAAAGAAACGCGAGATTGATTGTCATTTGAGATTTCTTTCCTTTTCCTTTGTTTTTGGTTTATACTTTGTGGCTGTAATTTGGAATTTAGAGAATGTATTGAGTGATTATGAGTTTAATTAATTAATTAGTTATATGGGTTTAATTGACATTTATATTTATGTGTGTATTTTCACTTAATGTTTTTAATCACTTAACCAATGATTAAATAACTTGTTGTCTAAGCGGAAAGGAAAATTGCAGTGGGTGACAAATTTGACCAAATTAATAGCAAATATAGCACCATGTAAACAAAATTGCAAATATAACAAAATCTATTCGAGTCTATTTGATAGACTTCGATTATCAGAGTTTATCAGTGATAGACTCTGATTAATCAGATCTATCAGTCCACTAATAGACTCCGATTATAACCAAAGTGTTGGGATTGGTGACCTAAAACTCGTAAATAGTGAATGTTAAACGAATTATATACTTATTCGATAAAGGCGTTATCGAGATTGATTCAGTAAAAGTCAATACTGAATAAAGTAAATTGCACATATAATAACCCAAATCCAATAAACTATGATCCATGGCTATAGGATGAACACTTGAGCTTTATGAAGAGACATAAAAGTGGATCAAGCTTGAGTAATAGCCAAAACGGTCTATAGTATAGTAATAAGGTTGGGTACCTTATTCTGGGGACACTATGAGACGCGACCCACTTTATAGTTGGTATAGACGATGTGATCCTAAATCGTCCATGTAGAGACATGCGAGTGGGGGCGTCCTATGCAATGAGTTTGCATAAGACCAGGACCGAGAAATAAGTCGCTCTCGCTTTATAACACCGTTTACTGACGAGACTGACTATTTCATGTGATGACCTAGGTAACTCGATCTTAATCTTGAGCTAACTATG
The DNA here is from genome assembly GCA_036850905.1 of Luffa acutangula. NCBI lineage: Eukaryota > Viridiplantae > Streptophyta > Magnoliopsida > Cucurbitales > Cucurbitaceae > Luffa > Luffa acutangula. The sequence goes on along the minus strand of CM072089.1, from coordinate 23,007,676 downwards.
AACTCCTGTTTACTCGGGCTTATCCTTAGATTTGCATAGGTGAGAGTGGCTCAGTATCGCCGACTCAATAAGCCTCCCATTTCAGGAATAGGAACAGGTAGATAGCTGGGGACATAGTCGTGCAAGAATGAATTCACTCCTACCCGAATTAGGGATAGTAGAGAGGTTGTTCCCTTAAGTGCTGACTTCGGGGCTTGAACAAAGGGATCCCGCCCTCTCATTGGCCCGAGAGGACTCGGTTTTATGGTTGGACCATAAACCAATTGTTCTTTAGAGGATCAGTGGGACTTAAGGAACTAGAAGTACTATAGGGGTGAAACGGCTTTTTGACCTAGCTATAGCTACGAACAACCTGTGAATGATCGACTTACTAATCACGGATAAATCAAGTGGACGAAAATATATCTATAGTAAGGGGAGTGCAACTATCGGGCTATAGTGGAGTGTCCCTGTAGTTAACGAATGTTGGCTAGCTTGGATAATGAGATTAGTCGGTTAGTCTCGAATAGTTGGAGCCCATGATCTATAGGTCCATTAGGTCCCCCTACTAGCTCATATCGGAACAAAGCCTAGAACAAAAAGATAGGAAGCTTTGAATCGTTCAAAATCGGGAAAACGGGTATTATCGTAAATTGTGTTTGACACAATAATTTAATTATGAATTAAATTAGAAAATGAGAGATGGAGTATTTAAAAGTGTTTTGAATACCATATATATGTATTAGGAATCATATATAATTCATGGCACTAGGTGATAAAGATTAATTGGATTAATCATGTAAAAATTACTTTGAATTGTACCAATTAATTGCCTAGAAATTAATTTCAATTTTGAATTTAAATAGGAATGAATTGCAAGCTGAAAATTGAGAATTTAGATTCAATTTTAAGTGGATTTAGTGGCATTCCCACTCTTGCATGTTGATGCATAGTGGAAAACAACACAACCATGCACTAGTTGCATGTGTTGTGAATTAAACACCTAGAATCCACTTTGAGTTGCAATTTCACCATGTGTCTAGTGTCATGAGACTTCTCTTTGCATAGAAGATGTCTATATAAGGAGTATGAATCAAATTCAAAGGAGGAGAGCCATTTTCCATATTGCTATGCTGCTGGATTTTGGTCTCAAACTCTCTCATCTCCATATATCTCTCTAGTGCTTGAACTTTCAAGCATTCCCTTCCCATTCCTTATCTCTATAGACTCCCACAAGTCGTTATTGGCCCGGAGAATAGTAGGGAAGACACTAGAGGTGGTCCACACACCGTTCGTGATCAAAGGAATCAAAGGGAGTTGTTGAATCGGTCTCCAAAAGGTTGGTAAAAATTCTGCTCTCTCCTTTCGGTATTTGGATAGCATGTTTTCATTTTCTAAAATTGATGTAGTTAAGTGCCTCCGATCCTAAAATTGCTTCTGCATGTGTTATATGAACACCTTCAATGGGATTGAATTTCGTCATTCTTGTCCTCACACGAGTCAACAAAATGGGGTTGTTGAGAGAAAACATAGGCATATAGTGGAGGTTGGTCTTAGTCTCCTTGCTCAATCTTCATGCCTATGCATCATTGGTGGGATGCCTTTTCATCAGCTGTTTACATCATTAATCGACTTCCTACTTCTGTGCTACATAATCTTTCTCCTTGGGAAAAAACATTTGGTCAAACTCCTAATTTTCGGTTTCTTAAAACATTTGGGTGTGCTTGTTTCCCTTGTCTCCGTCCATACCAATCAAATAAATTTCAGTTTCATAGCATCAAATGTGTCTTCCTTGGCTATAGCATATCTCACAAGAGTTACAAATGTCTAAGTCCTAGTGGTCGTGTGTACATTTCTCGTCATGTTGTGTTTAATGAAGATGACTTCCCCTTTAAACATGGCTTTCCTATATCTCCTTCTACTGTGTGTTCCTCCTATGCTACTGTGGTTAATTGGCTTCCATTTCCTCAGTCCCATTCCCTCCCCGACCCTTCCTCTGTTTCACCATGTCCCTCTTTGTCCAATCCATCTCTGTCGCCTAGTCCCATTGTTGTTGTACAACCTGATACTTCTGTTGCAACCTCTTCTTCTTCGAGTGGTCCCTCTATAGAGTTCCCGGCACCATCTCCTGCTTTGTCCTCGCCTTTGCCAGTTGAAAGTTTGGCAACTGCTGTTTCTGCTATCTCGGTTGATGAAGCTCTTTGTGTTTCGCTTCCTGATGCAACCCCTGATGTTATACCTCCAGTGAATGATCATCCTATGTGCACTCGTGCTAAGAGTGGCATTGTAAAACCGAAAGTTTGGGGTTCCTTTGTTGCTGAAGTTGCTTTTGATATTGGTATTTCTGATCCTCTATTAAGGCTGCTTTGCTATCTAACTTATGGAAGAAGGCCATGGATGATGAAATGACTGCCTTGGCTACCAATCGTACTTGGAAATTGGTTCCTCCACCGCCTAATCTCAATCTCATTGGCAGCAAGTAGGTGTTTAAGGTAAAAACTAAGTCTGATGGTTCATTTGACAGGTGCAAAGCGAGGATTGTGGCGAAAGGTTTTCATCAACTTCCTGGGATAGACTTCCATGAGACATTCAGTCCCGTTGTCAAGGCCCCAACCATTCGTGTCATTTTTGCTCTTGTTGTCTCTAAAGGTTGGTTAGTAAGTTGAGTCAATACCCGACCAAACATCTCCTTCATTGTGAATAAGTTGAGTCAATTCCTCCAGCAGCCCACGGTTATTCATTGGCAGGCGGTCAAACGGGTTCTTCGTTACTTGAAGGGCACAATGGAGTATGGTCTCTTTCTATCAAAATCTCCTTCCTTGTCAATTGTTGCTTACATCGATGCGGACTGGGCTTGTAAAGTTGATGACAGACGCTCTATTGCTGCACATTGTGTTTTCCTTGGTCACTCATTGGTTACTTGGTCGTCTAAGAAACAACATGTGGTTGTCTGTTCGAGTACCGAATCAGAGTACCAGTCTCTTGCCCATACTGTTTCTGAGGTATCATGGATCCAATCCTTGTTGCGAGAGCTTCCCCTGTGTCCTCCTTCAACACCTATCGTTCGCTGTGATAATGTAAGTGCACTGCCATTGGCTCAAAATCCTGTTTTCCACTCTCAAAGTAAACATGTCGAGCTCGATGTCCACTTTGTTCGTGACAAGGTTCTTGCTAAAGAGGTCGTTGTTCAATACGTCCCTTCTTCGGATCAACTTGCTGATGCGTTGACAAAGGCCCTCTCAGAAAATCTCTTTACTTCCTTTCAGGACAAACTCGGTGTGATTCCCTCACCCTCTCGTTTGAGGGGGGGTGTTAGGGAAAAGATATATACGACTTCGTTGGGTCTCTGAAGCATGAAAACGATGTCGCTCTTCTCGTTCTAAATCCTGTGGTATATATTGTTATTTGTCCTCTGTATACGTGTCTTGGTCTGTATGGGAGAGAATATTATTCTGTTATCTCTCCACCTCTATTTAACCATTCTTTGTTGTAATGAAATAATCATTTAGAGAGATTTTCTCCAAAACATTCTACTCTTTTCTCTCTTTCTTTTACTTCTTTAAGTGATCGGGAAGATTTTAGATGTGTTCTGAGAGGTGAGAGAAAAGATGTACTCTAAAAATTTGCATGAAATGAACTTTTTACGCCTCTTTTCGGTTTTTATCGTATGAGACTTGTTTTCTAAATTGGTCTAAGAATACAAATAAAAGTAAATATTAAAAGAATGTAATACACAAAAAAATTCTTGCTTGGTATTAATTTTGGTTTTTTTAAAAGATTGTAGTCTATCTGTTAGCTTTAAAAGTCAGTATTTCACCCTCTAAGGTATATTGAAATTTATAAAATTGGTTCATACTATCAATCTTTTGTTATCTAGGACCATAGAAATTTAATATAAACTTTTATGACAAATTAATAGGTTTTTTCTTTTCTAATTATTACATATTTTATAATAATGATTGCGCTTAATTTTTTTTTTTAAAATTTAACACAAATTAAACATTAAAAAAATTAATAGACACAAAATTATTTTATTAAATATTTTCCTTTTTACTTAAAATACAAACTTACTTGTTAATTATGTGTTTAATTAAATGTTATAATATTGATCATTAATTTTCATATCTATATGGAGTTAACTTAAGTTTACTAAATATAGATTAATGATTAAAGAATGTCTACTTCTTCTAGGGGACGATCACAGGTCCAAATTTTCAATCTCATATTTGTGATGTAGCATCTCAAAAAAAGAAAACATATATTATATAATTACAATTAAGTTGTCATCAGATTACACATAATGTATATGAAGAAGAAGAAGAAAAAGAAGAAGAAGAAGAAGAAACTCTTTCTCAAATGACCTTATTCTAACCAAATACATATATCATTCACAAACGTGATATAATTGGCTCATCTTAAATGGTCTTATTCTTTTACCTTTTATATATTGAGGGATAAAGAGAATTTCAAATATTGATTGATATCATTCTCCACGACATTGATGGTGAGCAGAGCAACCTCGTTTATAAGGATTAGCAAGAATAGGTGTAGAAATCGATGAAGGACAACCTGGGGGTGGTGTTGGCTGATTGCAATAGTCGATTTTAATATATTTTTTCTCCGCTGCTACTTGTTGGCCCATCACCAACATGCTAATTAAAACCAAACTTATCACCCATGGCCATGACTTCATTTTCTTTCTCTCTAATCACAATTTCTCTTCCTCTTCTTTCTTCTTTTGTTGCTTCTTAATCACTCCTCTTTGTCTTTCCCTCCATATTTATAGGTTTAAAAAATGGAAAAATGATAAAAAAAAAAACGTTAGAGAGGAGTGGAGGTTACCTAAAATTGATAGGAGCCTAGAATTGGTGGATGGCTAAGGTGGTTTTCTATATTTTCTTTCTTATGTGGGCAGCTTTTCGTGGTTAAACATTTTCTAATGTTATTCTCCTTGTCCATGAATGTTAAAATTCTTATATGGCATGATCCTTAGTAGTTGGCAGTAACTTGGATCATATTTGGCCACTTCAAAATTTCTGTCAACTTTTTAGAAAATTTCAGAAATTTCTACCAACTCAATAAGTATCCTGACATGTAAATCTGTGGTTAACAAATTTTAACAACATTTGTCAATAGGGGAAGGGTATAATTGAAAACCCTTTAAAATATAATAGGATAAGATTATTCAAACTTTTTTGGATACTAAGGTTGAAATTGAAAAGACGCTCAAACACTAGGGACTATAACATATATTTAGCCTTTTCTTTGGGCCTTAAGTCGTTTGAAATTTATATCAATGGGTGTCTAAATGTGTGTTCTACATCTTTTTTTTAAACACGATACGACCCATTAAAAACCTATGCTACATGTTGCAAGTGCCATTATATAACTCTTTCCTGATATCTATTTGGTTGACTAACCACTTTTACCTAGAGGAAAAAAAATCAAGTAAATAATATTTCGACAAATTGAGTAGAGTTTTTTATTTTGAAAAGGAAAGATGTTGATGCCAAAATCTGGGCAGGCAGAACTCAGCTGACCTTCACGTGACACCAACGATATATTTGTATTAGGAGAAAGATGTGGCCTGCAAAACAAGGTAAATTGGCACACCAGTGTGGTGCTTGCCACACCGCCTCTGATGCTTAAGTCAGCAAGGAATAAGATGAGAAAGTAAGAGAACAAGAGGAGGAGTAGAGTCAAAAGAATAGTTTCAGGGTCCTTCTTCAATGACAAAGATGAGTTTATATATCTTTTCATGCCTTAGGATTTCTAGGCATTTGGAAAAGATTCGGGATGAACCAGGTGGAACCGGGGCGGCTAAGGGACTCCAAGAGCCATGCGGAGGGGGAAAGACTCGACCTTGGCCTAGGTCGGGCATGGCCTACAGGGTTGGGCCAAGCTTGGCTCAACCCCTTCAGCTTGCCTCTCCTTCGGGGTCCACCTTCTGGTCGCGTCTTCGGGTTGGTGTTGTGTTGTCCTGCTTAGTCCTTGAATTCTGGAGTGGTCCAAAATTACCTATAATATTTAGCCCCCACTCTTGAATTGGGATTCAAGTGAGGCTTATCGCTATAAATCGAGCTCTTTAAGCCTAATTTAAGAGTATGATCCTCGTCCTATGCTAACTCATGTGTGAATTTCCTATTATCCTGCAAGAGAGAACAACAACTTTAAATCGCTTAGCTTGGCCTTGGTCTTGATGTTAACATGGGTCGTGTGCTCAATGTCTCAGGCTCGCATGTAGGCGTGGGCACCAAGCTCGAAGGCTCGTGATGGGACCAATTTTTCCCTATTTATTTGTTCTTAATCTTGCTAGTTTTACGGTTATTATCTCGTTTAAAGTTATCTTTTGTAGGAGTTTGGTATCAAGTGCTTTTAAGGAGCCTGACGGGACCGTCAGGAGGGTGTCGAATTCTCCCTAAGTCGTCAAATAAAATTTATAATCCATGGCACTACTACTATTTTTGTAGTAATAGCGGTCGGGGTCAAACACAGGGAAGGGGGATCTAATAAGTGTAGGATTTTATGCTTATGAAAACAGGGGGGATTTTTTTATGATGAGCGACAAGCAAGAAAATAAAATAAAATAACTAAATGCTTAATTTTAAATGGCGCAAAAACTAAATATGCAAAGGAGAAATAAGACAGGATCAAATACATACAAAGGGATCGTTGGATTAAGATTTACTATGCTTGATTCTAATTCATTGGCTTCCTAGTTTTCTCTAATGGGTGCTCTAAACTGATTTCATTAGTCCGGTTGGCTTCTGGGTTGCTCGGAAGACCTCCCTACACTAACATGCTAATTGTGAATTCGACAATTAACAAGATTAATTAATATAGACTTTATCGCTTGCCACCCCTTATGCATAATGAAGTAACCCCGAGACCTCTGCAATAGTTACTATCTATATCTAACTAGATTGTTAACAAGCAATTTTACAACTACCTATTAAAACAAGCTGTTTTGGGATCGTGGGTCCGGAATTATAGGAACTAAATTCAAATGCGACTTAAATCTAAATTCCTACAACCTTTAACATGCATCCTAGGCCTATCAAGGGTCGTCTCGCATAGAGAGTGGCTTGCCTCAACCTAGTGGCTATCTCAAATAGCTGATTGAATACACAAGCTATAATCGCATAGGGCGTCAATCCTAATTGACTAACGGTCATGTATTGGTTTAAACGAGATTGCATGCAAAACTTAATTAAAATACAGCAAGAACATAAGTTATGAACCAGAAAACTCAGCCAATATCATTAGAAATCAAAGCATAAATCCAATCCAACGATCTAAAGAAGTTTAGCTACTCATAGATGAAGTAAGAGCGGTAAATAACATGAAAGAATCCATAATAAATGACCAAGAATGGTCTACAAACGTGATGGAAAGTAAAAGAGGCAAAGAAATCGTAAAAGGGACCCAAAATCTAACCTAACGGCGGACTAAACCGAGACCTAATATATTATAGAAAACACGTCGGCATCGAGAAGCCAGGGCACAGCGTCTCGACACTGCGAACTTTTGTCTTCGACCCGAAATCGCGTCGGCGTCGAGACGTCAGCCTCTAATCTCGACTTCCTGCTCCTTTTCTCGGTCTTGTCTTGCTTCTTCTCGGTTTGGGGCTTCAATCTTTGGCTTTCGGTGTCATAATTCATGCCCGCTTCAGCACAATTGGGTCTCTTCACCTCCTCTCCGTCCAAGACATCGAGATGGCTCCAAAAACTCCGTAATTGACCCGAATTAACACCAATTAGCGTGATCGATTCCCGACACGGCCTACGTTCAATTAACCTATAAATAGGACAAGTAAAACATAAAATAACTCTAACAAGCTTAGATTAGAGGCAATAAGATAGAACTATTTAGGTCCTATCAGAGCCCATATTCGAAATTGGAGTTAATTCGAGGAAATTAGCGTGGTTTTGATCCATCTTGAAGTCCATGGGATGTCGAGATGGTGAAAAGACCAAAGTGGAGCACTCGAGACTCAGAAACAGTGTCAGGTGGATCAAGTTTTGAAGCAATCAAACTAGGAAAGCCCGAGAGATGGCGTCTCGATGCCATCCTCCTGATGTGTAATTTTCCTTACCGCAAGCGCACGGGTCAAGTAATAATAAAGTGTTCGTATAAACGAGTGTCGTCCTTTGGATTGGATGTTTAAGCTAAATCAAGTACTATGAATTATCTTGCTCAATTTTATTTAGGGAACACAATGTAGTGAGTGAATGATATGAAAACTAAATCAAAACAAATAAAGAGTGGAAATTCAATTGGAAGAACACTTAGGGAATTGATTTCACCAATTTAGTCTAGGATTGATTTTATGGAATAAGTTATTATGCACAATGGAATTATGAGCCTAAGACCCTTTAATCACAACTACCTCTCCTGAGTATAATTGATTCTCATGCAAATTAACCAACTCGATATCCCTATTGACCAATTCCAAAGTTAATCTAAAAACCGTCACGAAATTAGAAAGTAAACTTTAGTCATGCAATCTTGAGTAAGTCTAAATCAAATCCCCTCTCCCGAGCTAGATTCAAAACTTAAATCATTCAACTAATGGCCAATTAATTGAAAGCATTAAATCAAGATTACAAACATAATAACCATTGCACAACTTAAACCATAAATCAATCCATAAATTCAATTGACTACATCAATCCCTAAGCTACAAGTTTAGCTACTCATGATTGGTATTACAAGCTCAACTAAACATGAAAAAGCCATCAAATCTAACTAAAGTGAGGGAAAGAAGAATTAAACTCGTTGTAGGCCAAGATCGAACGTCCCCGTCACGATCCCCACGAACAGTGGGTTGATTTCCAACTTGCTCCCTTTGCTTCAGCTCCAATATGCTCTGTTTTTCCTTTGTTTACGGCCCCAAAAAGTCCCCGAATCGAATCCTCTTAAAACCTAGCCGAACAGAACCATTTATTCTGATTTTTCGTCGTAGCGTCGAGACGCTGCCTCTAAACATGTGTGTTCTGGAAAGGAAATTACACAGCGTCGAGACGCTAAGGTCGCAGCGTCGAGACGCTGTGACCGTTTCGCGCCTATTCAGATAAGGAATGCTAGCGTCGAGACGCTCAAGGGCTAGTCTCTTGACGCTAGCCTGCATTTGACCGAATTTTGACTTTTTTCTCTTTGACTCTTTTTCATTCCTTTGCATCTTTTCGTGTCCCGAGCACCCGATTGACTATACTATTGCGTTTTAGCTCCAATCAACCATTTCCTACAACATAAACATTAAAGCACAATAAAATGGCCCAAAAATCATAAAAGACTAGCTAAATTAAATAAGTAAAGATAGCTTGCTATGCTCGCTATCACCTCCGGTGTCTCGACGCCTCAAAAAAGGAGGACTGGAAAATTTACCGTCGGTGTCAAGACGTTGGCCACAGCGTCTCGACGCCGCTATGTTATTTAAACACACCAGATTGCAATTTAAGGCAGAATTCAGAGAGGAAAAGAGGGAGAAGATCGATTGGAGTGTTTAGCAGTCGTTTCTCTTGGCTTAGTTCAATATTTTTCATTCTCCCTTCGTATTTTATAGTTTCTAGTTAGATTAGGTTGGTTTCTCGAGCCTTGGGCTTAGATTAGACTTGTCTATGGTCGTCTAAGCACCGTTCGTTATAGTTGGAACCTCGGGATTGTAACTACATTTGTATTTTTTTTATGAGATTCTTGGAGCTTGTTGAATTGAATGGTTGTGCATCTTTAGATTCTTGAACTTTATGCATAATTTACTTGTTGTTTGTGGCTTTAGATTCCTGCTTTTATAATTAACATGCGCAGTAGATTAGATTGACGCCCTAACTCGCAGCTCGTATGTTAATAACTAGTTAAGGAACTAATTTCCAAGTAGCTAATGGACGGTTAGTTCAATAGTTAGCATTAGATTGATTCGTGGGCATGGGTCCCAAGAGCAAACCCTGACTTTGTTGCTTGACACGATAGATCTAGGATCTAAGCCGATATTCGTGATTAATTAGATTTCTTCTAGTTGATTATGGGTGTTCTAGCCTAGAGCAACAATTAGTTAATTTATTAAACATGGTCAGGTTAATTTATTGATTAATTGCATGTTGGTTCAACGGGTCTGTTGGGTTTGCGCTCAATGGGTATCTTGTTCTTAATGCAGTTCCCTGATTAATTAACTTTGACGGGTTCGTGGGGTTAATTAATTAGAAACTAGTAATTGAATCGATGGACATTGGGATCGAATCAATCAATTGTAAATCATTATCTGCTAATCGATGAGTAAAAAGTAAATGTACTAATCCTGAGTGTCTCCAGCTACAATGAGCGGCAAGGTGAGATTAGTCAACCTCCCAATTTACTTTTCTGTTATTTAATTTTTTGTCAATTTACCTTCTCGCATTTTATTTTCCTCGTAATCTTTACCATCCTTCTCAGCCCCCCTTCTATTACCAAACACAAAAGAAATTAGGAATAAACCAGCTATTCCCTGTGATCGACCCCGACCACTACTACTGCAAAGTAGTTTAATGTTCGTGGACTATAAATTTGTTTTGACACTAGGACCCTCGACAACTCCCGCTCCGTCAAACTAGCGTCGTTGTCGTTCCTTCCTTTTGTGGTGAGCCAGGAACAGGTGCCTACTTTGACGTATCTGAGTTCCTCTCGAACTTTTTTGAAAAGAAACCCCCGGAGGTGTCTGAAGATCAATTCAAATTGAGGGTGATTCCTCACTCACTTCAAGGAGAAGCTAAGAAGTGGATTTTTCTCGTTGCCTCCAAGGTTGGTGTCTTCTTGGAGCGAGATGAGAAGAATTTTCCTTAAGAAGTACCACCCCATTGCACTGCTGATAAAAGCCACCGGAAGAATTGTCATCGTTGTGAAGCGCTTGAAGAGTTGTTCCACGAGTTCGTGAGTCGCTTCAATATATATTGCATGGAACATCACACCCCACTCTCAGAGGAGTCCCTGATAGAAAGCTTCTGCGGAGGACTAACACCTGACGATAGAAGAATGCTTGACTCAGCTAGTGGTGGTGATGTGTTTTCTACAACACCCAGTGAGGCGTGGGAGATTATTGAAAAACTGGCGGAAGTCATTAGATTCCGAGCCAACTCCCCTGATGAGCTAGAGAGCCAAATCTCACAGCAGCAAGAAGGTAAGTTAGAAGAAAATCCCAACGAGGTCAGTAAACCTGAACTTAACTCTTCCTTTAATTCTAGGTCTGAAACAATTAGCACTTCGAGCATGTTAGAAGAGTTAAAGATTAGGAATGCTAAGCTAAACTCTGATTATTCTCTCTTTGTGTTTTACTGTTTGATCTTTGTTCTTTACCTCTCTCTGTTGAAAAGTATAGCCTTGTTATCTATTAATCTGTTTATCGCTTTATTTAATCTTTTTACATAGTTGGAGCTTGAGTTTTTGCGTTTTTATAGTCCAACTTCACTATTGGTTAGCCTCCCTGGTTTCTACACAATCTTAAAGAAGATTTAAGGTCATTGTATTGCACTAGCATTTCTTTGCCTTGATTAATTTTTGTCACTATATTTCAGCATCCCATCTGTTATGATAGTAATCGAAAAATTCAACAAAACAAGAATGAAAGAGAGAAGAACACAAATTTACGTGATTCACTAACGGTGTGATAGCTACATCCACGGGTAGAGGGAGAGAGTAGTTTTATTAGTGAGGAGAAAACATACGCAGAGTACAGAGATTAGAGCATATTAGTTTAAGAGGGTTTATACATGGCAGCACTCTTAACCCTAACAGAATAGGCCCAAAATAAAGCCCAAAACGGAAATTACATATCTAATCTCTATACAGAATTTAGCTTAGGGTTGCCCCTGAACCCCCACCGAGCGCTTCACCCTTGGACCCCGACTCAAGACATATCAACACCATCATTCAAATGTCTTAGGCCTATACTAGTGTTTCCAACCCTATGACTTTTCCATTTTAGTTATGCTAATTATGTTAGATTAAATCTTAATCAACGGCTTCAAAAAGCACAGTAGGAAAACCCATGTATTTTAAACTTAAATCTTCTCCCCTTAGTTAGCCAAATCCAAGTTTGGGTCCAATGAGGACATTATCCACTTTAAGTTTGGGAGTGAGAGCACTAGTGTGCTTTTATCTTTGCACTATAGTGTATAATAGAAATATTGCATTTACTAGGAAAAGAAAAAAAATCCTACCTTCGAGGTAAACCGAGTAATAAAAGGTATTCATGACATCCAAGTTAAAATAGATTTACAGCTATTAAGGCTTGGTTTTTCGTTGCGGCAACGTAAATTATATTAATTTCTCTTTCTGAAATGATTACTTCACTATTTAGAGAGATGTTATTACATATTTATTTTTCAATTAATGCAGGTTATGAAATTTCATGCAGCAGATGACCTCACATTCCTGAGAAAAAAGCACCGGTTATTCCAGTGCAATGTTCTTAATTTTATATTTTAGTTCTACCTCTTCCTCTATTTTTTTTAAACTATGTACTTTATTGCTATCATGTTTGAACTCAAGCCCGGCAATGGGATAAACTTCATTAGGCAAGGCTCATGATGGACTAACGGGTGTAATTCCTATAATTATGTTAATGTAATTTATGCTTTGTTAAATCCTCGAATTTCTGTTTGGGTGTTGTTATTCTTTAATATTCCTTTTTCATTGGTCATCTGTTAAGAGTCATTGGCACATTCGAAAATTGAAAGGATAAGAATTCACCACATAGAGAAAGAGGAAAATTGTTCTTTATATTCACCATGGACATAAGGAAATTACTCATAGAGTATACAAATGGTTTTGAGTTTATTCTTCTATGGCATCTTTGGATTTAGACATATATCCTAAATGGGTTGCAGATCTCGACAGCTCAACAGAGTATGGTAAGATTAAGTCTTGTTAAGGCAGCCACTAGGCCCGAAGGCCCATTATATTTCATCTGTTGTATTTGTTTGTTATCTTGCTCTGTATTGTTAGCCCTAGATTCCTTCTTCTTCCTCTTCTCTCTCGGTTGTTAGAATGGTTAGGACAAAGGAAAATTCCAGAAGAGTGTGTGAGCTGTGTGATTGCTGTGTGATTTTTTGTATGAGTTTTTCTCCTCAGACCTTCATATATGGCTGATGTTTTGATCAATTTCATATATAAAAGTATAGGGTTTTCTCCTGCATATTCTTTCTTGGTTTCTCTTCTTGCTGAAACTTCAATATGGTACTAGAGCCATAGTCTAACGACTAAAGCTCTAAAATCGGGCATTTTTTTGAGTTGTTTCTTCCTCGTGTCTACTCCTGAAAGTTCTTTGAGCGGCGCTATGGATGATTCCACCGTCGTCTCTACTGAAGTGTTTAGCCCTGGAAATAAATCTTTATAGTCAAACTCACTGATGATATTTCTTCTCTGGAAATTTCAGATTCTCACGACTCTTGGAGGTTGTGGGCTTGAGTCGTAGTTGGTCAATGATCCTCCACCATAATCGCTCACTGTTCAAAGCGACTCCTCCATGGCTGAAGCGTCTACTGAAACCACCACTTCTACTCTGAATCCAACCTACATGCAGTGGAAGCAACCTCATGGCTCGCTGGACTGATGATTGATGATATTCTTAATCAAATGCTTCACTACACCTCGGCCAAGGAGATTTGGACCTGTTTAACTCAAATCTTTACCACTCGAAACTTGGCGTAAATGATAAAGATAAAGACCAAGTTACAAATGATTCAAAAAGGAGGTATGTCTCTCAAAGAATACTTTTCTAAGATCCGACAATATGTGGATGCCCTGGTTGCTGTTAACAAACCTGTGAGTGTTGAAGATCACGTTTTGTACATCCTTTCTAGGCTTGGCTCCAACTATGAGTCCATGGTTTCAATGATTTTGGCTAAGGTGGGACCTCAATCTGTCCATGAGGTGATGTCCCTCCTTCTCACTCAGGAAAATTTAAATGAGAGTAAGTTGGTGTCCACTGAAGGTTGTGTTCCTTTTGTGAATCTCACGGTGCACTCTAAACCTGTTGAATCTAATACTTCTAAGGCTAATCCTAATTAGTTTTCCTCGAGTCCTGGTAATGGAAACAGGGGAGGTCGTGATGGTTATGGTGGTTTGTCCTATAAAAGAGGACGTGGAGGAAATTCATGGAACAATCGGAACCGTATTCAATGCCAACTCTGTACTAAATTTGGCCACACTGTAGCCAAAGGTTTTTTCCGATATGCTCCTCAATCTGATCCAATGGCTCCAGGTTCTTTTTCTTCTAATTATAACCAGTCTAACCATTCCACTTCTTTCCCACAGATGTTTGTCATGGTTGTCACTCCAGATCTAAATCAGGACAGTAATTGGTATCCTGATTTTGGTGCCATAAACCCTTGACCCATAGCTTCAATAACCTATCTGTCGGGTCAAAATATGGCGGTGGAAATCAAGTTCATGTCGATAATGGAGCAGGTTTGCCCATTCTTAACAATGGTTTTACCTTTTTTTCTTCTCCTACCAGTTCTAGTCGTATCTTTTATCTGAATAACTTGTTACATGTTCCTTCAATCACAAAAAAAATTAATTAGCGTGAGTCAGTTTGCCAAGGATAACGATGTCTTTTTTTTAATTTCATCCAACTATTTATTATGTGAAGGATCAAATCTCTGGTTAAGTTATGCTCCAAGGGATTCTCCATGTAGGACTATATCGTTTCAATCTATCTCCATCTTGTTGGCTGTTGGGTTCCTAGAGTGAGTAAGAATATGGTATAAAAGACTCTAGAATTCTTGTGCAAGTATACACAGTCTGCAGCAAGTAATATTATCAATCCGAGTCCTGAATTAGTTTCCACTCTACCTATTTTGTGTAACTTTCTAATGGTTTCAAAGATAGTAAAATGATTTGGTTTTATCGGAATTGTGCTGAAGCAAAATAAATGACAGAACAACGAGTAAACAAATAGATAGATAGATTAAAGACAGGTGCTGGTTAGGGATTTAGTGATTGCTCTAAAAGATGCTCTAGCAATATTATTGATTATGCATTTCTCGCAGTATTATTAGCGGATTCCTCCTGGAACACCGGATCTTTTGGGATGTGTTTCAACCCCAATGAAGTTCGTCCGATCAAGCACTAGGCAACTGGCTATCCCTAGCTCAGTCACTGGCATTCACCAATACACAATGATTGTAGTGTGGATAATTGCCACACACCCTCTAAATCATCCCTGAAACTAGAGAGAGCTATCCATACCGGCTGGCCAGGCGGGCATAAAATAAGAATAAGCACAACAATTAACCATAATGCGATAGTCAATATATTACTAGAGATGAAGCACAGTAATCACATTATTCCTAACCAACACCTTAAGCTACTTAGTTCATAATAGGCATAGGAATACGAATTACAATCTGAGTAGGCATGTCCATAACCACAAGTTAATAAAGAAAATAAACTCCCTAATCAGCTCGCGGATGATGGTGTTTTTGATAATCTTCAATCTCTCTAAAATATTCGGCTTCCAAGGGAAAACATGGAATGACTTTGACTTGGGCGGCTACTTCCTTTTATAGAGGGATAGGAGGCTTGAATTAGGTCAACTTGGACACGTGTAGGGCTCTCCTTGCTCCTTTATCCCGAAAATAACTCAACAGAAGTCGGTTCATGAAGTTGGCTAACGAGCTGTGATGTGGCAGTTCTGTTCCCAGTTTTGCTGCAGCATAGAATTTGCTTCCTCTAGTCGCCCAGCAACATAATCTGCACAAAATGATTCCCAAAGCTTCCATTCTTCCAAATGGATCATGTAATATCTTTCTAAAGCCAACCCTATTAAGCATTAAAGACACACAAATCCTTATGTAAATGAGGCCTAAATAACTACCTTTTGGGCAATTATCATACCCCCAAACTTGAACTATTGCGCGTCCCGAGCAATACTAACCAACCTTCCTTTAAGAATTCAAAACATTAGACAAAGACTAGCTTAATTAAACCAGACAGTCCAACACTACCTTTAACCGTTACCTAAGCACTCTGCAAAACCAAGCTCTGCTGCAGCAAAGTGATTCCTCCGGCATGGACAAATAATCACTACTTTTCAACTTAATTCTAAGAACTCACCACAGCCTAGCTCTATTATCAGACATTTCAAAACATATTTTTAAAAGGGGTTTATATCACTGTTTATCAGACTTAAAACATCCTTACAGTCATAATCTCTTAAGCATGGGATGACCCACTTTATGGTGCAGTATACCCTTGCCTCAAACTCATCACCAACTAGGCTCAATACTCTTTATAAAGCTCAAGAATCCTTAGTTATTCTATCTCTTGCCCCTCAGAATGGCGACATTTTATGATGAAGCTCACCTAAGTTCTGGGAGACAGAAAAACTGCTGGATCATCATTCATCCCTCAAAACTTTTGCTCCGTCAAAATTTTCAGCAAAATTTTCAACAATCAATTCATTTCAGCAAATCATTTCATTCTTTTTTCCATATTTCCTAGGTCATCTTTTGACACGAAGACAAACTGTGGGTATCACAAATGTCCTCGGTTACTCAATAACCTAACAAATTTTAATTGAAAGAGAGGAATGCTCGAGCAAAATAATTGGAGTAGCAAAAAGTCCCCCAAACTTGATTTATTCATTGTCCCCAATGAATCATTATATAAGCAAGTATACCCCCAAACTTAAATTTTTCTATCTGAATTTTTAAACTAAACATGGGACTAGGATTAAGCTTAAAGTGGATCGTATAAGTCAATACTACCTTGAAAATCTTCTTTGTCGCAGCAACAGTCCAGGCTAGAAGAAATGCTCAAGCAAAAGGTTTCTGGAGATCAGAATACCTTAATCTAATTAAGCGTAATCAGTCTAAGCTTCAAAAATTCAGAAGAAAATAGTTAAGTTAGAGTTACTTAGTTCTCATAGAACAAAAAAATTCAGAAATTTCATTAAAAATATTCAAAGAAAAATTACACAGTAGAGATATATTTTTGTCAAGCAGAAAAATTAAAAAGAAAGACAAGCAGTTATAACAGCGAGCAGGGTCACTATGCGCGAGCAAACAAAAATGGAGAAACAAAAGTAATGCTCGCTCCAGGTCATCTCATCAGTCAGTCTTCCTGACCCTGCTCCTCATCAACATCCTCTTCTCGTTCAACAGGTGGGGGTGGTATCCAAAGATTAAACAAATCATCGGGAAACACTGGAAATGCCTGATATGGTTTTGAGAAATTGGTTTGCAAGGCCCCCCCTGAGCGCATCATCTCTCCTTTTAGCATAAGTCCAATAGGTCTGAGCTTGCCTTTCAGCAAATTCTAACCTACTGGCCAACATTGTCAGTTGCTCTAGGATCTGATTAACGTCATACACAAGTCCACCCTGGCGAGCCTCTTGCGTACGCTGAAGTCGCGCCAGATTAGGTGTGTCAATGATTCCCTTATCAAGCATGATCATATCTTCTGGAACCGTGGGCACTCCTGCCCTGCTGCATAACATTGTAATCGTGTTTGGAAAGAACAACTTCCCCACCTTCTTACGCCAACAGTCCGCAATCTCAGTAGCAATTATTTTTCCAACATCTATGCTCATTGATCGAAGGATGGCAAAAGCAAGCAACACTCTGTCCCGAGATATAGTGGAGCCGTGCGTTGTCGGCAGTAAGCGGAGTCTAATGAAGCCCATCCAAGCGTTGACTTCACTTTTTAAATAGGCAGCTTGAAATGTGTGCTTCCGCGTCTGCGACACCCTCCATTGAGCCCCCTCAACATCTACCTCTCGGACCGCCGCACTTAATTGGTCGCTTGATGGGGCAACCATCATCTCATTGAAAACTGCATGTGGAAAGTCCTGGAGATCAAGCACATTATTAATGGCCTCTGGGCTCCATTGTACAGGCACTCCTCGCACAATAACTTCAAAATCATTTTTAACATCGAGATTGGCATAGAATTCCCAAACGATATTGGCATTGACAGGATCAGGCTTCGCACAAAACTGCCTCCACCCAAGGTTCATGATTCCAGATTCCAAGAACCTGGGCAAATCACTGCCAAATCCCCGCTCGAACAAGAAATCACGCTTCAGTACTTCCTGATATTTTGCTCTGGCAAGTTCGTTGACGAAGCGAATGAATGGTTCCCTCGGCTCCTCAATCTCACCTGATGCTTCGGCAATTCCTTTGCCCCAGTTTTCTCTTTGTTCGCGCAAACGCTCTTCTTCTGCCTTCCTTGTCTCCTCTTCTTTTGCCTTATTTTCAGCGTCCCTCTTTTCTTCCTCAGAGTCCGACGTCGGAGGCGATGGAGTGTTCCGAACCACCCTCACGCCACCCGCCTTCCTTTTGATGCGGCGGTGCTTTGGTGGTTCAGGCATTACGACTTCAACATGAGCCTCCGGCTTCGGTGTTTTCTCCTCGCCAGGCTCACCTGCGACTTGCTCTTCAGCCTCCGTTTCCTGATTTTTCACAGCATCCCCTTCTTGAACCGTAGCAGAAATTATCGGTTCTGTCTCAAGATTCTGAACATTCCCCGTTTCTTGAACAACTTCTTGCTCCGCAGCCCTCTATTGCCTCCTTCTTCGTTTAGCCTCCTTCTCTTCTGACGTTCTTTTTTTCTTAGTTTTTCCTCTCTGCACTTCCGGCGTAACCGGCACCTCTTCCTCTTCACTCTCTCTTTCTTTCCTAGCTCTAGTCTTAGCCATGGAGGACTCAACGATTTGACAGAGAATGGAAGGGAAAAAGAAAGAATGCAGACGGCAAAAATGAGATCAAGAAGACGAAGTGGAAAAAAAATTACCAGCGGTTGTAAATAAATAAGGCTCCAGCAAAATGCAACCCTAACCGAAAATATTTGCCCTGCAATAACTAATATTACCGTTTAAATTTAAAAATGCAAACCTGAAATTCAAAGATCATCAACGGTAAAATTGTGGATTCCAAACGCCCATGGTAAAAATCGATGTGCTGTCATCATTGAAGCCTTCGGATAATTGCTCTGCGACACGTGGCCCCATCAGATGATGTACGCAAATTTACCTACGAAAATTCAAAGCCAAATCCCAACTGTAAAAATAATAAATTCCAACGGAAACCCTTTTAATTCGGATTATTTTGCTTCAGCCATAATCTTGCTGCCACAACCTTCTGATCCTACAAAATCTTTGATACAAAATTCAAATTTCAAAATAGAAAACCAAATAACCAATCAAATCAATTTTTAATCTTTCTTGAAGCCGAATAAATTAGAGAAAATCTTTAGTAATTTGAACTAAACAAAATTCAAATAACTGAAAATAAAATCCAAATAAAACAAAATCTAACTAATGAAAAGATAATTCAAAGATAGTTTAAATAAATAACCCGAAAATAAAATCAAATCAAATTTAAAGATAGATAAAATCTAAACTACCAAAAATAATAAAAAATACTTAAAAGATAAAATCTACTAAACCATGCAAAATCAAATCTAACCTAACCCCAATTAAAATCAAATCAGCGAAAAATAAAATTAATACAAACTTCTGGGAGCTCAAAATTTTGCTTTGCGAAATGCTCCCGCAAAAGTCCTGTTCTCTCAATCATCAACCAACCTTAGGGAAGGATATTTCGACCGAAACTCCTCACCCCAATAATGCTTCACACGCTGTCCATTTACCTTGAACACTCTCCCATATTTTTCATCCTGCAAAGTAATTGCTCCATTGGTGAAAACCTCAATCACAATAAACGGTCCTGGCCATTTAGATTTTAATTTTCCAGGAAATAATTTTAATCTAGAATTATAAAGCAAAACTTTTTGACCCTTGACAAACTCCTTAGATTTAATTTTCTTGTCATGTCACAGCTTAGTCTTTTCCTTATACATTTTCGCATTTTCATAAGAAAATTGACGAAATTCTTCTAACTCATTAAGCTGCAGCATTCTTATTGCTCATGCACGACTCAGATCAAAATTTAACTTTTTCAAAGCCCAAAATGTTTTATGCTCAAGCTCTAATGGTAAATGGCAAGCTTTCCCATATACTAACCTATAGGGAGACATACCTAGAGGAGTCTTATAAGTTGTCCTATAAGCCCAAAGAGCCTCATC
The DNA here is from genome assembly GCA_036850905.1 of Luffa acutangula. Lineage (NCBI taxonomy): Eukaryota > Viridiplantae > Streptophyta > Magnoliopsida > Cucurbitales > Cucurbitaceae > Luffa > Luffa acutangula. The sequence continues at coordinate 22,987,636 of CM072089.1, read as the reverse complement.
CAACCTAAAGGACCAATCCTTTCGAGATGGATGGACTACTTTCTCTAAAATAGCTTTAATCTCCCTATTACTAATTTCAGCTTAACCATTTGCTTGTGGGTGATAAGGGGTAGCTATCCTATGCTTAATCTCGTACTTAGCTAAAAGCTTAGTTAAGATATTATTAACAAAATGTGTACCCTCATCACTCACTAAAGCCCTAGGTGTCCCAAACCGCGCAAGGATGTGCGATTGAAGAAACCTTGCAACTGTCTTGGCATCACTTTGATGGCATGCAATGGCCTCCACCCACTTGGACACATAATCAACTGCCAATAAGATAAACACATTGCCATTAGAAGGGGGAAATGGCCCCATAAAGTCAATACCTCATACATCGAATAATTAAACTTCTAAAGTGTAAGTGTTGGGCTCCTAGAGTGAGTAAAAATATAGTATAAAATACTCTAGAATTCATGTGCAAGTATACACAGTCTGCAGCAAGTAATATTATCAATCCAAGGTCTGAATGAGCTTCCACTTTATCTATTTTGCGTAACTTCCTAATGGTTTCGAAGATAATAAAAATGTTGGGTTTTATAAGAATTATGCTGAAGCAAAATAAATGACAGAACAACGAGTAAACAAATAGATAGACAGATTAAAGACAGGTGCTGGTTAGGTTTTAGTGATTGTTCTAAGATATGCTCTAGCAATATTATTGATCATGCATTTCTCGCAGTATTATTAGCGGATTCCTCCCAGAACTCCGGATCTTTTGGGATATGTTTCAAACCCAATGAAGAGCGATCGATCAAGCACTAGGCAACTGGCTATCCCTAGCTCAGTCACTGACATTCACCAATACACAATGATCGTAGTGTGGATAATTGCCACACACTCTCTAAATCATCCCTGAAACTAGAGAGAGCTATTCACACCGGCTGGCCAGGCGGGCATAAAATGAGAATAAGTACAACAATTAACCAAAATGCGATAGTCAATTTATTACCAGAGATGAAGCACAGTAATCACATTATTCCTAACCAAGGTTTAAAATGTCGATGTCGATGGAAATGTCGAGGTCCAGATTTTATGGAAATGTCGATGTCGATGGAAATGTCGAGAGACATTTCGGGAAAATTTACAGAAATCGTGAAAATTGATGAAAATTGTTTAAATTAGTTAATGAAACTTTAATTGTGGCTTAGTTAGACTATAATTGACCATTTTTTATCATTATATCTAAAAAGTAAGATAATATTTAGATAGAATTTTCGATTCAAATGTCGATGTGTGCAGGAATTTTGAAAATAATATGAAAATTGATGAAAATTGTTTGAATTATTAAATGCAAATTTAATTGTGACTTAATTATATTAAATGCAATATGGAAGTTTATGAAAATTATTTATGATATTTATATTAACATGTCGATAGGATGTTCCTATTAATTAAAATTATGCTAATTGATATAAATTATTTGAATTATAAAATGAGACTTTAGTTACAAATAAGAAGTATATAGGAACTATATAATTGACTAATGATAATTTTTTTTCTGAGAAAAATTAACTAATGATAATTGATAACTATATAATTAATAAAACAAAAATTAACTAATACTGTACAGAACATTGTAAACTTTAAACTTAACTTAACACGTGAAGATAACTAGAGCTAGAAGCCTAGAACTTCTAATTTAAAAAAGAAATTGAAGAATATTTTGGAAGAATTTGAGAATTGTGGTGTGAAGAAATTGAAATGGAATGAGAGTATTTATAGATGATAAAAATAATAAAATAATAGAAATGTAAAATTATAATTGAGAATTTGAGAATTATAAAATTATAATCGAACCCACTAGGACAAGGGAGACATACAAAAAATGAAGCTTAAAAATAATTATTAAACTAAAAATAAATAAATTATAAATAAAAAAAAAACTCGACATTTCGTCGACATCTCGACATTTCGGTCGACATCTCGACATTTCTCAACATGGGGGGAAGATCGAAACTTCCCCCCTTGGAAATGTCGACATGGTCAACATACCGACATTTCCACCGAAATGTCGGTATGTCGACGGAAATTTGATACCTTGTTCCTAACCAACACCCTAAGCTACTTAGTTCATAATAGGCATAGGAATACGAATTACAATCTGAGTATGCATGTCCATAACCACAAGTTAATAAAGAAAGTAAACTCCCTAATCAGCTTGCGGATGATGGTGTTCTTGGTAATCTTCAATCTCCCTATACTATTCGGCTTCCAAGGGAAAAACATGGAATGAGTTTGACTTGGACGGCTACTTCCTTTTATAGAAGGAGAGGAGACTTGAATTAGGTCAACTTGGACACGTGTATGGCTCTCCTTGATTCTTTATCACGAAAATTACTCAACAGAAGTCGGTTCATGAAGTTAGCTAACGAGCTGTGATGTGGCAGTTCTGTTCCCAGTTTTGCTGCAGCATAGAATTTGCTCCCTCCAGTCGCTCAGCACTAGATTCTGCACAAAATAATTTCCAATGCTTCTATTCTTCCAAATGGGTTAAAACATGTAATATCTATCCAAAACCAACCCTAATAAGTATAAAGGACACACAAATCCCTATATAATTGAGGCCTAAATAACTACCTTTTGGGCAGTTATCAGTAAGTAAGAGGCATTTCATCTCTAGGTCCTAAATTTCCCCTCCTTTGGCAAGCATCACATTGCTTGTAGAACCAATGAGCATCCTTGAATTATGTAGGCCAGAAAAATCCGCAATGCAAAATCCTCATAGCTGTCCTCTGACCGCTGAAATGACCACCATACGGCGAAGAGTGACATTGCTCCAGGATTTCCTTTGCTTCAGCACCTGAAACACACCTTCGAATAATACCGTCAGAGCATTGCTTATACATAAATGGCTCATCCCAAAAGAAAAATTTTGCATCATGCTTAAACTTTTTCTTCTGCCTTCAATCCATGTCAATAGGGGTGACTCCCTTTACCAAAAAGTTTGCTATATCAGCATACCAAGGGACATCCCTAACCAAATTACCTCAACAGCAAAGAGTTGTTCATCTGGAAAATAATTGGAAATGGCAGATTGCTCCAGCAAAGATGATGACGGATCAAGACGAGATAAATGATCTGCAATGACATTTTCTGATCCTTTCTTGTCCTTTATCTCCAAGTTGAATTCCTTGCTTCCTCTAGTCGCCCAGCAGCATAATCTGCACAAAATGATTCCCAAAGCTTCCATTCTTCCAAATGGGTTAAATCATGTAATATCTTTCTAAAACCAACCCTATTAAGCATTAAAGACACACAAATCCTTATGTAAATGAGGCCTAAATAACTACCTTTTGGGCAGTTATCATTGGCAATATATCTTCATAATGTTAGTCCCTTGGAGAAGTTACTTCACATTAGGCATGACTACTCTTTCCTCAAACCTTTTGGGTGTCAATGTTTTTCTTGCATTCGTCCTTATCAAACCCATAAACTTGCTTTTTGATCATCTCCTTATATGTTTCTTGGCTATAGTCCATCGCATAAAGGTTATAAATGTTTGTCAAATGAGAGATCTATATCTCTAGACATGATATATTCAATGATTTTTTTTTTTTTCCATTTGCTCACTTTTCTCACTTTTCTAAACCACAACACTCTGCTTCAATGCTACTCCCATCTCCTAAGACCATTATGCCTTTTTCTTCTTAGCCATCTCCTTCTGATTCTCGTGTTACTCCTGATCCAATTACTTCTCCTGTGTCATGCTCTAATCCCAAGTGAACCTGATTTCCTGCCATATAACTCGACAGAGTCCTCTGGCCATTTAAGTCCAACTTCTTCGTTTCAAGATTATACCTCTATCTTGTCCCTTCCCTGGTTAATACTCATCCCATGATTACTAGAGGTAAGGCTGGCATTTTTAAACCCAAGGCTTTTGTCTCTGAATCCTGTACTGCCTATATTGACTCTGAACCTGCTAGTGTCAAGGAGGCTCTCAAGAGTTCTCATTGGCATAAGGCAATGCATGAAGAATATGATGCACTTATGAAAAATAAAGCTTAGGATCTTGTTCCTAAGCCTAAAAACAAAAAGATTGTCGGCTGTAAGTGGGTGTTTTCTATTAAGAGAAACTCTGATGACACCATTGCTTGATATAAAGCTCGCCTTGTGGCTAAAGGGTTTCATCAATCCACTGATCTTGATTACATTGAAACCTGTAGCCTTGTTGTTAAGCCTATAACTAGTCGTGTTTTGCTCACTTTGGCCCTTTATCACGGTTGGACTATTCGTCAGGTTGATGTCAATAATGCTTTTTTACATGGCCATCTAACCGAATATGTTATTATGGAACAACCAAGTGGCTTTAAGAATGCAGGAAATCAGCATCTTGTTTGCAATCTCAAGAAGGCCTTATACGAATTAAAACAAGCTCTACGAGCTTGGTACAAACGTTTGAGTTTTTATCTTAGTTCTCTTGGTTTTAAAACTTCTAAGGCTGACTCTTCTTGGATATCGTCAGTTTTCTACTGCTTGCTGCTATGTTCTTATCTATGTGGATGATATTATCATTATGGAAAATTCTGATTTTGATGTTGATAAACCTATTTGCTCTCTCAATGCTCAATTTGCTCTAAAGGATCCGGGTAAACTAAATTATTTTTTTTACAATGAGGTCTCTTATCCATCTATAGGAGGTATGTTCTTATCCCAATCTTCCTATCTTATGGAAGTTCTTGCTCGAGCAAAGATTCAAGATGCTAACTTGATTGCAACTCCTGTGGTAAGTGGATCACTTCCTTCTGCTCATAATGGTGAATTGTTCTCTGATGCCTATTTATATCGGAGTATTATGGGAGCATTACGATATGTCACTTTAACTCGACCAGAGATATCATACAATGTTAACAAAACTTGCCAATTTATGTACTCTCCCACTCTCATACATTGACAGCTTGTTAAACTAATTCTACGATATCTCAAAGGCACTATTAATAATGGTCTTCTGCTTGATTGTCCTCAAAATATTTCTCTTGTTGGGTTTGCTGATGCAAATTGGGCCTTTGATCCAGATGATAGAAAATCAACCACTGGTTTTTGTGTGTTTTTAGCGACAATCTCATTTCATGGGGTTCGAAAAAGTAGAGTATTATTTTTCAATCGAGCACTAAAGCTGAATATCGTGGCCTTGCTACCGTGGTTGTTGAACTGGTTTGGTTAAATTCCATTTTTCGTGGTTTACATATTTTTTTGCCTAAGCCTCCTGTTCTTTGGTGTGATAATTTAGGTGTTGTCCATTTAAGTGCAAACCCCATTTTGCACTCCAAGACCGAGTATGTTGAATTGGACATCTACTTGGTGAGGGCTTTGTGCTAAACAAGAAAATTTTTTATCCAACACCTAATAGAACAAATCGCTGATATATTTACAAAACTGTTGTCTGCTGCTCTATTTCAAAAGTTGAAATTCAAGCTCAATGTCTGTGACTCCACTACCATCAGTTGGGTGGGGGGGGGGGGGAAGGGGTGTCTTAAGGCAGCCCACTAGGCCCAAGGCCCATTATATTTCATCTGTTGTATTTATTTGTTATCTTGTCCATGTGTATTGTTAACAATGTGTGTCAACTGTATGATTTTTTGTATGAGTTTTTCTTCCCAGACCTGTATATATGGCTGACGTTTTGATCAATTTCATATATAAAAGTATGGGGTTTTCTCCTGCATATTCTTTCTCGGTTTCTCTTCTTTCTGAAACTTCAATAGTCTAACCTAGCCTAATTCAAAATTCAGTAATTAGGAAGTTGCCCGAGCGTAAAATAGGAGTTGCATCACTATTGTAGTCGTGAGTCAAACCTATCCTCCTTGTCTAGAACATGTTAAGTTGTACTGTTGGCAAGAATTGCCAGTTTTCTGTCTCTATTTCATTCTACATTGTGTTGCTTTAATTTCTTTTACACTACCACATCCCACAACAATTTGTATCATGTTACTTTAACCTGTTTATTGTTAAGAAAATCAATTCTTATGGATTCACTCTCGAAATACTTTCCATATTTTACTTGTCTCAGAACACATATTGTACACTTATGAAATCTCCAACATAGAATCATCACCTTTTCGAAACGAAGGGTACATCCACAAATTGAAGAATACCAACATGAATACCACTCCTTCCAACGTTAAACCCATCAAACAACCTTTGGTAGTAGTTTTTTTCAATTGGCTTGCTAAGAACATCCTTTGCCAAAAAAAGGTGGAGATGATGGATCTCCTTGACTAAAACCTTTAGAAGATATAATTCTACAGTGAGGTTGATGGGCGTATACTTTTGCGCATAAGCGCAAGTGCACGGGTCATGTAATATAGTAATTTTGAATATAAGACTATCATCTCCTCAAAGATTTGATTTAATCATTTAATTACCACTATTAATCTTGTTTAGCTTTATTTAGAGAACGAGAAATCTAATGTTGAAGAAGAATAACTAAAAAGCTAATCTAGAAAGAGACACAATCGGGATAATTCTAGGACGTTGATTCTATTAATTAAACTTTTAGGTACTTAATCAATTAGCCAATTAGGATTGATTAGACACCCAAATCATAAGTCTAAAAACCTATTAACAAGAAATTTTTTGTCAATCTACTCCTATTCTCATGCATCATTAATAAACCTACTTGTTTGTAACCTTTGACATTAAGAACCTTCATTTACAACCTTTAATGTCTATTTATTAACTTTGGCATCACTCACGTAAATAAACATTAGTCATGCACTCAATTCTAAACTAATTTTGTCTCTATTGCGTTTCCACTTGGGGCAGTTGCATAGATGGCAAATTAGACCAAATTATTAGCAAATATAGCACTGTTGCAAACTAATTGCAAATATAGCAAAATTAATTGTACAAGACCAAAAAGCTCTTGTCAGATTCTATTCGTGTCTATCATTGATAGACTCTGATTATTCAAAGTATATCAGTGTCTATCGCTGATAGACTTCGATTAATCAAAATCTATCAGTGACTATCACTGATAGACTTTGATTAATCAGAGCCTATCAGTGTCTATTGCTGATAGACTTTGGTTATAATCGGATGATAGATCTGGTTAATCAGAGTCTATTGCTGATAAACTCTGATAATCGAAGTCTATCAAATAGACTCGGATAGATTTTGCATATTTGCAATTTTGTTTACATGATGCTATATTTGCTATTAATTTGGTCCAATTTACCACCCATTGCAATTTTCCTTTCAGCTTACAACAAGTTATTTAATCATTGGTTAAGTGATTAAAAACATTAAGTGAAAATACACACATAAATATAAATGTCAATTAAACCATAATAACTAATTAATTAATTAAAGGTCCAACTAATTACATCAAACCCATATAATTTAAGTTAGCTACTCATAATCACTCAATACATTCTCTAAATTCCAAATTACAGCCACAAAATATAAACCAAAAACAAAGGAGAAGGAAAGAAATCTCAAATGACAATCAATCTCGCGTTTCTTTGAAAATTTCCATGTTTCTCGAACTTCGATTCTTCAATAATGCTCCAAGATTGCTCCCAAGACCCCCAATTTGACTATTGAATCGAGATTAAGATTGCTCCCAAAACCCCCAATTTGACTATTGAATCGAGATTAGAGCTTAGACTCTCGAAATTACAGCATTGAGATGTTGTCCAAAACGTTGTCGTTCTCTTCATGTGCGTAGGCTAGTGTTGGGGCTATAAGCAGCGTCTCAACCTATGAAGCACGGACACACCAAGATGGGGGGAGGATGTGTCGGACACACGTCGGACACGGATTCATCCAGACACACTACGGACACGTGTCTGACACACAATTTTGCGTGTCCTATTTTTTTTTTTTTAAATTTCGAAGACGCAGGGACACGACTGGATACGCCACGGACACGCTCTGAGTCTAGGCAAAGAGAGAGAGCACAAAAGCCTCAACATGCCGCCACTGGAAGTTGCCTCCAATATCTCCCGTCACCCACTGGTTTTTCTTCTTTTATCTTTTAAAACCTAAAAAGTTAACCTAGATAAAAGGCCCAACACAATAAAAAACTAAAACTGTTTTTAAATTAAAAAAAAAATGAAAGATTATTAAATTACTCTAGAAAGTTTTATATATATACTATTTTTTTTAAAAAAAAAATTATACATATATACTAAAAAAAATTTTTAAATATATATATATATATATATATAACAACAACGTATCTTCAACATGTCCGTATCTTAGTTTTTTAGAATTTGACGTATCGCCGTGTTCGTGTCCCGTGTCCATGCTTCTTAGGTCTCAACACTACGAATACAAAATTCAATTCATGCACGTTTTGAGCGTTGAGACGATACAAGACAGCAGCTAAACGCTTGCTTTCGGGTGACACAAATATCTAAACGCTGGCTATCGGGTGACACAAATTATGTTGTTTGGACGCAATTTTCAGGGTCTATACGCTCTCCTCTTGGGTTTGTTTGCCAAATCTTCAACTTTTCTCTTCTTGGATATCTTCCACTCTTCTCTTCTTGGATCTTCAAAATGCTCCAAAAGTCTCGAAAATCATCCAAAATCTCTCCAAAACTCTGATTTTTATCCTTTAGCTCCGTTTCTACAAATTAAGCATAAAAAGTCATCAAAGCTCACTAATAAGGCAAAATAACTAGCTAAAGTTCTAGAATAAAGATAGCACTAAATGTGTGTAATCAGAGGTCTCCCACTGAAATTTTTGTATTCCTTATGTAGCCACTAATCATTGGATCCCTTTTTCGTAAAAACCAACAAGATTCATAACTCACACAAAATTGAGAGTTCAAATAACTAAAAAGAAAACTATAAACAAAAATGTTGTTAAACATACCCATCACTATTTAGACCAAAAAGCCTAGGAAATTGGATACCTTATCATGCTCCATCAGAACTCAAGATGGCAAAATCAATATTTAGCTTAAAATTGAACTTTAAATTTTTAGAATGAGTCTCAATATGAGCATTGAGAAGACCTCTCACTAATACAATGCACCTTTGGTGTACTAGTTATCGTGTCCAAGGTAAACGTTGCATAGCAAAAGGTGCAGACCAAATAACTATGAAAGCATCCAAGTAATAAGCTCACCCCAAGATGAGTGCTCTCTGATTCCAACTTCCTCAGAGCCTTCGATAGCACAACCAAGACAACAATGAGTTTTCTGCCCATGGTCCCTGCAATGATGCGGCGACAAAAATTTGAAGAATTCAAGATAAGTCACGACAAGATGAGTTGTTTATCATCACGATAGGTGTCAAGTGGAAGAGCAATGATGTAGGCAACTGAAACATCCTAATAGATCAGTAGACTTAAACCTTCTTCCTAACTATGATCATACAAGTCAATTAGGCACTCACCATCTATTTTCATTGTTCAACTCTTTAGCAACAAAAAGTTGTTCAACTTTTTTACAACATGAGATGACCAAAAAGAACTTTAGTCCTCTTTATTTATAATCTAATATAACCACTCTCAATGCATGATTGGAACAGTCGATGAGAATTTATCAACAAAAATGCAGTCAAGTTAAATTACATGTATCCATGGCCATTGTCAATACCAATTAAATCAACATCACTCTTTCATGACAACAAATAAGGAAGCTTAACAAACCTTGATGGCTGACCAAACACTAATGCATGTTTCTCGTGCAATTGCATAAACACCTAATGAGGATAATGAATAATGAGAACACCAAGCACAACCATAAGGATTACTTTCCAAGTGCCAACAAGAGCATAGCTCAACTGACATAAAACTTGTATTAATGACCAAGAGGTCTATGATTCAAATCCCCACACCCCCATATGTTGTCAAAAAAAAAAAAAAAAAGAGAATACTTTCCATGAACTAGCCCTGTTTCGATAACAAACCAGGGGGATGGCTTCTTCATTTCTTTTCAATAAAAATATCGTACATCCTCAACAGTAAAGAAAATACAACCATATACTTGATGATTGAATGATCCCAGGCTGGAAAAAAATGAGCGAAGGGAAATCTAAGGAGACTATGCATACAACACTTTTTATAAATGAGTGCATTCTCTCTGCGAGTCAGACCCCCTCCTCTCACAGTTCTCTCTCTCTCTGCCCAACTATTTGGATTCTCTCCCTCTTGCTCAATATCTAAAATTAGTACAAGTCAATAAATAATGATTTGACCTTTTTTTCAGGAAACAAAAAAAGACATGGCAAATAATCGTAGTTTCTTAAGTCACATTATCTTCAAGCTTTTCCTTCTTTTATATAAATTTCATAAAAAAAAAATTAAAGATACACAAAAATAAGAGGAACAAAAGTCCTCTTTCCTACCAGTTAGAAGACATTATAAGAAAGACTGTCCAATTGATATGGATTGGAAAAGACAACAGCCACTACATTCTCTATACAAAGAACACCACCATGACGCAAGAAAGAAAACTATTCTCATTCGAACTTAAACAATTCCCTGTACAAATCATAAATAACCTCCAAACTTTCTGAAGCCAAATAGCACCCTAAGGTTCCTATCTTTTAACAAACGAAATGGAAAAGTGCAAGGATTGACCATGTGGTCTTCTCGACTCAATGGAAGTTGTTTCTAGTTAAAACACATAGCAGTGCAAAAGGCACATGTTTTAATAGCAATTTCACATTCGAAATATAAGTTTCATGAGACAGGTTTAGATGACCAAACAAATCATGCAGCAAACAATTAGATTATCTTATCAATGAAGCATTAGAAGTTGTATAGGTACCTAGATAGCAGTAGTTTCCACCACAATCCTAGGAAATCCATATTTGTTAAAACTGCATCCTTCAAGCAGAAAAAGTGCTTGTTTATCAATTTACTACCAGATCAAATGCCTCGAATTGAGACTTCAAGCTGCTCAATCTTCTTAGCTAAATCATGCTTTCCACAATTCTTCAATCCATCAGTAACCATATCAAAGCACCTTGAAATTGGCGGTAAACCAAATTCAGCCATTTCCATCAAGTAATTAGCAGCATCAACGAATCTCCCTCCACGCCCACACATTGTTATCAACATTGTGTACACCGGCCGATTTGGTGGATGCCCTTTAAGTTTCATATCACTGAAAAAGCAAAATGCATCATCAAACTGACCCCTTTTACACATTCCCTTGATTATTGGTCCATAAAGACTTGGAAACGGTTTATGTCCATCCTCAATAGAGCAATGCAAAAGCCTGAATGCTTCATCAATCCTACCAACTTTCGAAGTTGCTGGAATCAAAATCTTGTAAGAATTTATATCAGGGCAAAGCCCCAACTTGCACACCTCATGATAAATATTGATGCAAAAATCAACTTCTCCAGAGTTACATATAACAGTAATCAGAGAATTAAAAGTCCCTATATCAGGCACAGATCCTTCTTTCGTCATTTTCCTAACCATATTCTTGGCAGATTCTAAATACCCCGCATTCAACAATCCTTCAACCAAAAGATCACGACCTCGCAAAGGAGGATTGAACCCCTTCTGGCTCATTTCCTCCAAGAACTCCTGAGCTTCCCTCATCTTCCCCGCTGAGCACCAGCCATTTACAAGAATTCCATAGGTCTTTTTATCAGGAGTTACCCCCTTTCTAATCATCCTCCTAATCAACGCATAAGCTCCATGAAACATCTTAACCTCACAAAGAGCAAAAAGTAACGCGTTATAGACCTCAACCGTTTGTGGACAATCGATAGATTTAGAACATTGATTGAATATCGTAACCGCATTATCGACAAGGCCCTGCTTACCATACTCTTCGATGATGAACGATGTCGTTTCCGGTGAAATTTTGAGGTTCTGCGTCTTCATCTGGTGAATAACTTTCCACATCGTCACATACTTTCTGGTCCGAGCTAGGGTTTTGACGAGCTCTTCGAATTCGAGCGTGGTGGGTTGGTAAGAGGGGTTTTGAGTGCAAGCCCAGTTGAAGAAACGGAAGGACTCGGTACCAGAGTTGGAGCAAGCGCGAAGAACTCTGAAAACGAGCTCGGAATTGAGGTATGAAATGCGGAGCTTGTTGAGAGTGCGCTCCATGTAGAAGTCACGGCGGACAATGTGGGAGATATGGTGGATTGCGGCGAAATAGTCGTCTTTGGAAGGGGTGAGGGAGCCATTGGAGGAGGAAGTTGAGGTACTGAAATGGTGGAGCAGAGAAACGTATCGGAATCGGATTGTGCCTGCGATTCTGTAGGGTTTGGTGAAGATGGTGAATTTGGTTGTGAAAATTTTGAAAGAGGGCATTTGGAATCTATTCGTATGAATTTTGTGCAATCTCCTTTTTGTTACGCAGGCCTTCTTGAACCATGTTGGGTTACCAATAGTGATTTCTCACAGTTGGCCAACTGAACAACCCATGAGCTATCTCATTGAAGCGTCTACTTAGATGATAGAATTGTACACTTTCAAATCCCTATATCCCAAACAACATAAAGGATTTTTTTTTTTTTTTTTTTTTTGAGAAACAACATAAAGGATATTTGCCTCACACTCCATCACCTTATTAAGAATTGACACCAAAATAAGCGAGTCCCAAAAAAGCTTGATTCGCCTCCATTCCATTCGGTGAGCTAAACGTAATCCTTCTAGAATTGCACGAGCTTCTGCATATAAGGGATGTGAAAACTAGGAATGCAAGTAAAAATCGAAAAACTGATGAACCGAACCAAACCGAACCGATCCATTGGTTTGGTTCAGTTTTTAACAAAATATTGGACATCTCGGTTTGTTTTTAGAGAAAACCGATTTTTTTGGTTCGGTTCGGTTTTAAATTGAAAAAACCAATAAAAAACCGAATCGAATCGATATATATATATATACTCTTTTAAAGAAACCCTAACATCTCATCTCATTCTCTCCTTCTCGATTGAATCAGCCGCATCGCACCACATCCCACCCACCATGCCCCATCTTAGTCCTCTCGGCTCTCTCAGTCTCTTCTCACCGGCCATCGACAGAAGATCGTCCATCACCTCGCCGTTCGTCGTTCATCACCTCTTCGTTTGCTGTCTGGTGCCTTGCTTCAGTATGTTGCCTTCTCTGCTTTAGTTCGCTGGGGTGCCTCCTTCACTTTAGTTCGTTTTAGTGCTTTGGTCGCAGAGTCAAGTGTTTTTTATTGTCGCCTCGGTTCATATTTCACGGTAGCAGTCCGATTGTCACCTCCCCTCGTACAGCTGAACACACATAGATTTGTTGTCGCCGCCGTCGAACTCCCACTCGCAGGTAGCTTTAGATAGGGTTTTTACCTTTTAGATTAGTGGACTGGGCTGAGAATTGAGAAAAGAGGAAATGTTTTTTAAGGCAATCTGGGCCCAAAATCGAGATCCAAACCGACAGTTTTGCCTCTTATTGGACATCGGTTCGGTTCACCATTTCACCAAACCGAGGATGTTGGTTCGGTTCTCGGTTGAGCCCAAAACCGAGAAAACCGAACCAACTATCACCCCTAGTGAAAATGTAGGAAACGAATGAATCATAGTTGCCTTTAATTGACCCTCTCTTCCTCAAATCACTATACCAACACTAATATGTCATCTTTGAATATCACATGTTGCATCCACATGTATTATGCGCTCATCTCGTCCTTGTAATAATAGTTACACGTCATGAGCTTGAGTATTCTCTTTGTTGGATTCCCATTGGCTCTCCTATACTCATTCAGATAATCATGCATCCAATTACAATGAATATAAATGTTCGGAACATGTCGATCATGAAGAAGATTATTTCTATCATTCCAAATTGCCCTCGCACTGACACAAAATGAGCTCTAGATATTTATGAATGTATATATGAGGGTCCAAACTACCCCAAATCTTTTTGGCTCTTCTACACATAAACAAAGAATGATCGGTAGTTTCTGGTCTTTTTTTTTTTAACAAAGTGGCCAAATTCATTTGTATCTATGTGGTGTCGCCAAAGATTCATGATGTCGGAATGCAATTATGGAACGATCTTCAAACAAAGTGTTTGATTTTATTCGAAATTCAAAGTTTCCACAATTGCTTCCACCATGTACTTCTCATATGAAGAGTTGATATAGATGCTTCATGTCTCCTAAGCACAAACAATTTATAGCCACTTTTGATGATAGATTTGTCATGTCACTCATAATGTCAGATCCACTTGTCGGGTGTTGAATTGCTAATAGGCAAGTGGATTATTGTCTCCACATCAACCTCACATAACATTTGGCGAAGTTTCTGTACATCCCATTGGTATGTCAAATTAACACAATCAGCTACCTGCATATCCTCCACACTTTCTATGGTCGACACCACTCTGGAAGTAATTGGTCTAGGTATCCAAGGATCCTTAAACACATTTATGGATTGTCCATTCTCCAAAATTTTCCTTATTCCCATTTTCAGTAGATCCAAACCCCATACAAACTTCTTCCAAAAATAGGATGAATTTGGCCTTGTTGAGGCTTCCATAAGCGATGTAGATGAAAAATAACGACCTTTAAGCAACTTGGCTAAGGTCAAATTATGATTATGAAAAAACTACCAAACCTACTTGGCTAACATAACCTGATTAAAACCTTCTAGAACTCGAAAGTTCAAACCACCGACCTCCTTTGGTTTACACAGTTCCTCTCACCTCATCCAATAGATTTTCCTATTCTCATTAGTAGATCCCCCACCAGATTCTATCACATAACACTGGAGTTTTTTACAAGATACATTTTGGGAGAAGGAAGCAACTCATAGCATATGTTGGTATTGCTTCTGCAATACTTTTGATAAGGATTTCTTTCCCTCCTCTAGAGAAAAACTTGCTTTTTCCAACCTTGCAAAATCTTCCAAATTCTATCCAACAAGAACTTAAAGTCCTTGGTTTTTCCATTAGTAAACGTTGATGGTAATCCAAGGTATGTGTCCAAATTAGCCACCTCCTTCATTTGAATAATATCAATAAGATAAGATTTCGCATCAGGGGGAACATTTGGGGAAAACCACAACATCAATTTACTAAGGTTAATACATTGACTGGAAGCTCTTTCATACTCCTCTGGATAGATTTAAAAGTTCCAAATTCAACAGTTAAAGCCTTTAAGAAAATCAAACTACCATCAACAAAAAAACAAGTGAGAGACCTTTGGACATGGTCTCGCAATGGATACTCTAGAAATCGAGAATGGGCAGTTGCTAATAAGATGATAATCCTTCAACACATTAAAAATATATAAGGGAATAAAGGATCATCTTGACGCAATCCCTGAGAAGGTTGAATAATACCTGTGGCTTTGCCATTAATAAGGAAAACGTGGCAGTAGATATACATTCCATGATCAAATCAATCCAATTTGAATGAAAGCCCAACTTAGCCATAACATGTCTGAGATAACATCATTCTACTCTATCGTAGGCTTTACTTAATTGATGCAAAAAAAATTAGAATTTATACACATTTTTTACTTTATACATATTTCAACATAAAAACTCTATTTTTGCATAAAATTTTAAAATTATCTTTAAAAAAAACCTTATAAATCATATTTATGGTAAATGATTTAAATCTAATTAGAATATATTTACAAATATGAAATAATAAAAAAAATATTTAGTATTCGCATATACTTCTCCTCTTAAATGGAATGAAACTCAAATTACATGGACCAAAATGATATTTTAATCAAAATAATATCAACGCGTTCAAATTAAATTTAGTCTCTAGGTTTTAAATTAGTTTCTATTTGGTTCCTAGATTTTAGAAAATAACACTTTTTGTCTTTGATATTTGATGTGCAATTTACTACCACAAGTGTACGGGTCAAGTAATAATATAATGATTTGAAAATTGAATGTCGTCCTCTGGATTGGTTTTCTAATTAAATTAATTACCGTGAATACTTTTGCCCAATTTTATTTAGAGAGACAAACTTAATGAAAAAGATAAATCTAAAGACAAAAGCATAAAAGAAATGTGGAGATTCAAATGGAAAGACTCTTAGGGAATTGATTTCATTATTTGAGATTGAGGATTGATTAATGGAAATGAATTTTAGTGTGCAATTATTTTATAAGTCAAGGAAACTTTAGTCACAATTATCTCTCCCGAGCATAAATGATTCTCATGCATACAATAAACCCAATATCCCTATCTAAGTTCATTAGCATGCAAGGCCTTGAGTTTAGTTCTTTTTACAACTTCTAAGGTTCTTCTAAATCTCTCAATCTTAGAATTCTACCTTAGTCATGCAATTAGGGTCTAAGCTAAATCCTCTCTCTCGAGCAAGATTCAACACGACATCATCCAATCAATGGTCAGTTAATTGAACATATTCAAACATAATTGCAAGAATAAAATAAAAGCACATTCAATCCATAAATCAATCCAACAATCTAAACAACTACATAAATCCCTAAGACAAACAATTAGCAACTCATATTTTGGAACTACAAACACTAATTGAAAGAAAAGCCATAAAAACAACTAGATAAAAGGGAAAGGAAGGGATAGAACTCGAATCCATCGAAACCGTACGTCCCCGTCACGATCTCCACGCCTTCTCGCTTGATTACTGCTCATTGTCTCGTTGGTCGACGCTCTCTTTTTCTTTTGAGTCGTCAACCTCCTCTACTGTTATTGTAGGGATAAAAGCCCTAGGTAGCGAAAGACGTCAGAGACCTTTTTCGAATTAAACGCCGATTGGGATACCAATACGACGACAAATAAAATTTACAGTAGAAAAACATATTAAGCATGATGTAAAATAGGTATAAAAGATGCTAAGACCAATAGGAAAAATCTAGATCTAATCTAAATTGGATCCTAATGATCCTAGATCAAGAATTATTTACTGTAAATGGAGTTCTTGATCGATTCACCAAAAAGCTTTGCGTTGATAGAAAATTCCAGCAACAAAACCCTTCCTTTATTGCTACAAATTGCCCACGAACACGACCACGCAGTATCATCGGTATACTCCTAGGGATTGGAGTTGAGTGCCTTGTGGGAACCAAAATAAATCTCAGGTTTCTTAACCTTTTGCTTTGTAATCTTTGTAAGAGACGTAGTGAAACTTTCTTTCAGAATTTCAACGTCACCGACCTTTAAGCTTTTTGGACATTCAGTGAAAGGTGATTCACCCTTTTTACGTCAAGATAAAGGGATGTATCATAGGCTAGGTGAATTTGAACATTTCTCATCCTTTACAACCTTAGGTTTCACAAGGCTTATAGATGTTTCACCCTTTTTTAGGTCAGATGCCTTCACATCTTCAACAGCTTCCTTCTTGCATCTGCTTGTGGCTTTAAATCGAGTTTATCATTTTTTTTATCAAGGGGGTTTCTACAGGCCTGATTTCCCCTGTGTTTTCACTTTGCAGATAAAACTTTGCATCGACGAAATGAGACTCAGCTTCTGAAAATGGGTTAGTGTCAGCTTCAACTTTCTTGATGCTATCTTGATAGAATTCGAAGCACTGGTGCAACGTAGAAGTTATGACTCCATTACCATGGATCAAAGGACGACCTAACAACAGCTTATAGGTGGTCTTAGAATCTATTACATGGAACAAAGTATCAGCTTTTAAGTCTCCAATGATGAGTTCGAGGTGTATCATGCCAATTGCCCATTGTCCTCCTTGATTGAAACCCTGGATCACCAATTTACTATTCGACAGTTCTTCCATCAAGATGCCTAATTGTTTCTGTTGGGTTTTATCCCCTAAAACTCGTAGATAGTGAATGTAAAAAATTGTATACTTGTTACAATAAAGTGTTATTGAGTTTCTACAATAAAGTGTTATTGTTAAATATTGCACAATTTGACCCAAATCCAATAAATTAAGATCCAAGGTTGTTTGTATGTAACTTGAACTAGCATGTGGGGACATACAGGGATCGATGTTCAAGTAACAACCTAAAAGGTCTATAGTACAAGGATAGGGTTGGGTACCTTATCCTAGTAACACTATGAGATACAACCCGCTTTGTATTTGATACAGACGTATTGATCCAAAGCATCCATGTAATAGACATGCAAGCGGGGGTATCCTATGCAATGAGTTTGCATAAGACCGGACCATGAAATAGTAAACCACTAGATATAACACCGTTAACTAGTTAGGTTACTGTTTCAATAGGATGACCTAGGCTACTCAGTCTTAATCCTGAGTGTGTCATGAACTCCTTCTCATGAGGGATTGTCCTTTGATTAGCATGGGTGAGAGTGGCCAATACGTCGACTCAATATGCCTTTCTTTTTTGGGACAAGACCGAGTGGGAGGCTGGGGACATGAAAACACAAGAAGGAATTCACTCATTCCCACTTCTAGGAGAAGTAGATGAGTGTTCCCTTAAGTGGTGACTCCGAGACTTGAACAAAGGGATCCCGCCCTCTCACGTTGTGACTGGCACTAGAGTAGAACCCTCTCCTGAAAGGCAAACTTTTTAGAAAACGATCTTGAAAAACATGTTTACTTGATTCCATGTCACTTGATTTGAAATGTAAAACTGATACCAGTATCGTGGAAGGGAGTAGAATGGTGGGAGAATTCCTCCTATTCCTCCAGTTCCACCGGTGCCAGAACAAGAAAATCCAATTTATATTGTTGAAAACCGAAATAGAGCAATAAGGGACTACGCTTTACCAGTTTTTCAGACATTAAATCCAGGAATTTTGAAGCCACTGATAGATGCTCCACAGTTTGAACTTAAACTAGTGATGTTCCAAATGTTGAATACCATGGGCCAATTCTATGGATTTCCAAATGAAGATCCACACAAACATATTAAGCTATTTCTAAGAGTTTGCAATTCTTTTAAAGTTACAGGAGTGCCTGGAGATACTTTGAAGCTAAAGTTTTTTCCATTTTCTTTGCAGGGAGATTCTGAAGCTTGGTTGGATTCATTCCCTCCAAACTCCATCACTTCTTGGAATGATTTGGCTAAGAAATTCTTAGATTTGGAAAAGATTCCAAAGGTTGGTTCGGAAGTGTCCACACCACGGATTTCCTGCTTGCATTATCTTGGAGCATTATTATAGTGGATTAGATCAAGCTTCGAAGGCACTAGTTAATGCATCTGCAAATGGATCTTTCTTGAAGAAGTCTTCAAATGAGGCGCATGTTATCTTGGACACCATAGCCACCAACAATCGACATTGGGGAGAGACCGAACCAACAACAATCTTGAAAAATCCAGTTAAAGTAGTGGAAATAGAGGCTAATTCTACTATGCAAGCCCAGATCAAGGTTATCCATAGCATGATGATGGGCATGACCATGAACAATCAAGCCAACATAGCCCATGCCAATGCTATTTCTTCTACCTGTTGTGAAATTTGTGTTGAGGAACACGTTGCTGATAACTGTCCACTAAATCCTGCGTCTGTCTTTTATGTAGGTCCACAAGGGAGCCAAAACCAGAATAGATGGAATCCATATTCGGCCACGTACAACCCAGGCTGGAGACAACATCCAAACTTCTCTTGGGGAGGACAAGTAGAGTCGAGTAGTTCCAACACAAATCAGTTTGGGAAACCTCCTACACAACAGCAGCCGCAGAAAAACTTCCAACAAATCCAAGTGTAGAGTCAAGAGTCAAATCTATAAACTCTTATGAAGGAATATATGGCAAGAAACGATGCTGCAGTAAGGAATTTGGAAGTTTGGCTTGGACAAATTGCTCAGGAGATTAAGAATAGACCACTGGCGACGTTGCCTAGTAAGACTGATCCCTCAAAGAGAAGGAAAGGAGCAATGCGAGGCAGTGACCTTAAGAAGTGGATTAGAATACGATGACCCAAAGTATCCAGTAAGTCAAGAAGCAGAAATCCCAAAAGAAGCTCGAGAAAAGATTTTTTAAAAGAAGTCAGACATTACCTCAGATACTATACAAAATAAAGAAGATAAAGAAGAAAAGATCAAGGAGCATGAAGCCTTGGTAGAAAAAGAAGAAAAATCAAAGTTAGAGAAAAAATAGGGGAATGCGACCGCAAAACCCCAAAAATTTGTAATAGATTCAGAATACAGACCACCTCCTCCATACCCTCAGAGATTCAAACATGCTTCGCAGGATGTACAGTTCAAGAAGTTTTTAGATGTATTAAAGCAGTTACACATCAATATCCCATTGGTAGAAGCACTTGAACAAATGCCTACCTATGTGAAGTTCCTGAAAGATATTCTATCAAAGAAGAGAAGGTTGGGAGAATACGAAACTGTTGCACTCACTGAATGTTCCAGTGCACTGGTTAAGAATGAGATCCCTCCCAAGCTCAAGGATCCAGGAAGTTTCACCATTCCATGCTTCATTGGAGGCAGGGATGTAGGCAGAGCTTTGTGCGACTTAGGAGCAAGCATCAACTTAATGTCATACTCGGTTTTTAAATAGTTGGGGATAGGAGAAACACGACCAACAACTATAACCTTACAGTTGGCAGACAGATCACTTACACATCCTATTGGAAAAGATTGAAGACGTATTGGTCAAGGTTGATAAGTTTGTCTTCCCTGCAGATTTCATCATTTTAGATTGTGAAGCTGACAAAGACGTGCCAATCATCTTAGGACAACCATTCCTAGCCACTGGCAGAACCTTGATAGATGTGTAGAAAGGAGAATTTACCATGAGGGTCAACGATTAGCAAGTCACGTTCAATGTGATGTATGCAACGAAGTACCCTAGAGATTTCGAGGAATGTTCCATGATTGATGAAATTGATGAACTCTCCCGGTCTACTTTTCAGGAAATAATGAAAGGAGAAACATTGGAGGATATACTTGGAGATGAAGCATTAGAAGTAAAAGGTGGGAAAAAGATTGAAATTGAAGAAATTAATCAACCCATGAAGCGACAAAGGATCAAACCATATTGGGGGAAGGGCTTCGAGGATGAGGAAGCCCATGTCTCCATGATTGACCTGGTATGACTTCTAAACTTTGAGAATTTATTATGGATCTATACATACAAATAAAATAATAATATAGTCAGGGACTCAAAAATATCTGGACTAGAGTAAAAACTTTGTTTAGGAAAAGGTACTTAAGTTGACCAAAGGGAACACCTTTTCTTGGGGATTTACCTGGGAGTTTGAAAAGTCCATATTATTTTGTACCCTATCTTTTGTTAAAATAAAAGAGAAAAAAGAAAAAATAATAAAATATATAGGAAAAGGTTAAATTTTTAAGTTTAGAATAAAAAAACATTTTGATCAAGAGGGAGCTTTGTCTAAGGAAAGTCCTACCTAGGCTAAGGTATTTAAGTTGACCGTAGCGAACACCTCTACTTGGGGATTTACTTGGAAGTTGAATTGATCAAAACCTTTTTTTTTTAATTTCTCTTAAAAGAAAAATAATAATAAATCATGATTAAACATGTGAACTTTCTAACATGTTTATGAGTGTTTCAGCAAAGAAGAAAAAGCAAAGGAAAAATGAAAAGTTAGAAAAAAAAATAAAGAAGGCAGAAACTGGGTGAAATGCGACCGCATTTCTCCCCAGTGTATTTGGAAATGCGGGCGCATTTGTCCAAATGAGAGGGCAGTCACGAATTTCTTTTGACCAGCATGTGACCTAATTAGAAAACTATAAATAGCTGACTTATAGTTTTTCCCTCTTCACCAACCACTCAAAGTCTTTTGTATTCAAGTCAAAACCTCAACTCTCCATATTCTTTCATCTTGAAACCAAAAACCCATAGCAAGAATCATGAAAAATTCGCCCAAACCTTCATTATCAAGCAAGATTACTCGTTTCCAGAGTACTCCAATCGCCCACGAAGTTGAAGCAAGCGTGCGACGGCAAGAAGAGAACCCCGAAACACACATGCATGACACACGGAGGACGAGACCCACGGGGAGAATCCAAGTTCAAACTCCTTCTTCTTCGACAATGTCGGCCACGTCGAGGGAGAATCCAAGTTCGTTTTAACTCAGAAAGTCCACGCGCACCACTGTCGTCCGCCAAACCCAAAAATCTACCACTCAACAGTTTAGAAAACGCTCGCGGGAGTGGTTTTCAATGATCCAGGCAATGGGAGCTCAGAGACGTGCTGCCCTTGAAGAGGAAGAAAATAGGCGAAATGAAGAAGAAGCCGCCAAGGCAGCTGGAAGCTCTCGATAAGAGGGAACTTCAACGGGTAAGAATTCTGAACCATCAACTAACCCCTCCTCTTCTTTCAGGAACAAACCATTCGTTACCTACAGTGCAAGGAGGAGGAGTCCCAAGAAAGTGGTACCCGAAAAGCCACTTGTTATTAAGTCCCTCAAAGTAGCAAGAATGCCACTGGACGTGTTCGAAGACATAATCCGCCAAGTCGTGGCAAAGGCTTTAGTGATTGCCGAAGGTTACAAGGATGAACAAGAAGCTTTGAAGGAGATTGAGGCTGAGAGAGAGATGGAAAATCAGCAAATGATGGAGGAGGATGACTTTGCGAGAGAAAGAGATCTTGAAGAGGAAAAGAAAAGAGAAGAGGAAAAGTAAAAGGCCGAGAGGGCCAAGTTAGTTGCGGAAGAAGAGAGAAAATTAGGAGAAAACCTCAGGAGGGCAACCATTGAATTGAAACTCCTCGAGGAAGAGAAAAAGAGAAGAGAAGAGTTAAAAGAAGATGAAAAAAGAAAAAAGGAAGCGGAAGACTTCCTTACAGCTTTTGAGCCACTCCACAAGACTCAAAGTGAAGCTGAATTGCTGCAAGGAAGAGAAGAATAGGCCCAACAGGGGCCAAGAAAAGAAAGTTTAGAAAAAGAAAAAGAAACAGAAGGAGTACTTGAAGGCCAGAATGCGACCACATCTGGGCCGCATTCTGAAGAAGGCCAAGCAGAGGCCATTGAAGCTCAACCTACTGATGAGGTTTTGGAACCTCTATTCACGTATGACCCACCAGCAACTGATAACACCTCTTCGAGAGAGAAGAGGGATGAAGAAGAGAAAGAAAGCAAGGAGGTTGAGACCTCTAGTGACTCTGAAACAAAGTCTGATTCAGAGATTAAGGAGTTGGATGATGACTAAGTTCCTATCTCTACAGCATTGAGGAGAAAGAGAAAAAAGAGAGATCAAAGCTGAACGAAGGACTAAGAATAAGAATGACCCGATTTTTGCCAAGAGGTCGAGGACTAGGTCCATGGACGCCTCTCCTGCAGTTCCTCCTACCGTCTCACCCGCCAAGCCAAAAGGTAAATCACCCTGAAAGATTGGAATTCCCAATTTCGTTACAGCGAAAGCAATTGGACCAATTCACAATTTAATTTTATTTCGCAAAATACTCATACATTGGCAAAAAAGAATTCATAATTCTACAAAATTAAGGTTGAGCAAACTTACCGTCGTCTGACGACTCAGAAAAATCAAGAACAAGAACGCCTTCTTGATTTGCAGGGACTAAAAGCGAAATCACCAACGATTTGGGACACCACCATGAGATTTTCCCGCTATATCTCTGAGTTTGGAAACTCAATTGTGGGACTGAATGGTCTCTTGAATTTTTGGAATGAACAACAAAGAATTTTCATTCTCTGTATTCTGTATTGACTTGAGAGAGAGTGAGAGAATAGAGATCTTGTGTGCCTCTGCAGAATGAGATCTTCTGCATAGACCCCTACTCTGCGTGAGTTATTCATGTGAGAGAAAAGATTTGATTCAAAATTCAATTAATTAAATAAAACATATTTAATTTAATAATTAATTAAACTCATGTGCATTTAAATCATATTTAAATGCATTTCTCTCACATAATATATAGTTTTAATTAAAATTAATTAAATCAAATTTAATTAACATAATTAAACCACACAATTAATCAATTCACAATTAATTAATTATTTGATCAATTAAATATCACATATTTAATTAATCGAACATTTGAATCATATTCAAATGTGGATCTCACTTATAACCTATAGTTTTAATATGAATCCAATTCACATTAAAATTAATCTATAGTTTTAATTTAATTAAATCACATTTAACTAAATTAAATTGAACAATTAATTAATTTTATAATTAATTAAACATCTACCATATTTAATTAATTACATATTAGAACTATATTCTAATATATATCTCTCATATAATATAGTTTAATTAATTAATTTACTAATTAAATATCATATACTCAATTAGCCATATATTTGAACTCTTTAGACTTGTTGCATTAGGTAGAGATCCCCATACCTTGAATAATCATTTATAATAGAGATTAATTATTCTAGCCCTCCCACTGCTTTAACACATTGGACCATAAGAATCCAAATGTACAAGCTTAAGGGCTCTTTGGCTCTATAGTTCTTTTCCAATAAAAGATCTATTAGTCATATTGCCTAATAGGCATGACTTATAAGGTAATAGAGAGTCATCTTCTAACTCGCTTAGAAGTTCAATCTTGACCAATCTCCCAATCAAATTGAGATTAATATGGCCTAACCTTAAGTGCCAAAGAAAGGTATTTTCCTTTAGGAGAAATCCTTTGCCTCTTTATTACTTTGAGTATTAGCAGTCCTAAACAACTCAGTGTTCATGACTGTTTTACTCTCGATTAGTCTTAAAACATAGAGGTTATTTTTCAGTCCAGCTGAACAAATGTTAACTCCCTTTCTTAAAATAAAACTACATTAGCAGAGAAAGGTAAAGAGCAACATTGTTCTAGCATTAAAGATTCAAAAATCTAATTTCTTTTAATCTTAGGACATACACATTATCTAATAATATGTATTTGATCCCACTGGGAAAATTAACTTAATGTTCTCCACTGCTACAGCCGAAATAACCTCTCTAGTTCTAACTTAGAGAGTTATTTCATCAACAACAAGTTGTTGTCAGGAACTCATTCCTTTAAAAGAAGAACACACGTGATTTGTGACCCTTGAATCAAGTATTCAAGGAGAATCATTATTCTTTACTAATCACGTTTTCAAGACAAGTAAATGAAAATTACGGTCTTGAACAAGTTCTCTTTTTCTAAGCAGAGTCCTATGTCATATTCACTAAGAACAATTCTTAATGAATTAAACATATAGGGCATGAGGACGTTCCTCAGTTAAGACTAATCCTTTACTTATTTACCACAATTTGTCGTTTAAGCTCATTGTATTACCGTTATTTATAAAATAGCATAAGAAATTACACATGAAATTATTATATAATTGTTGAAGTAACAAATTACTTGTATTATTAATCGAACTAACCCATTACAAATAATCCAATCAAATTCTGCAAAAAAAAAAAAAAAAGCAATCAAAGAAACCCTATAAAACTATTGATTTAGTTTTTGCAACGATACTTCAAAGGTTTAGAGCAACAACCACCGAAGGGTGGTTAGCTACTCCTCCTCTGAATTGAGACAATCTCAACGAAACTCTAACACCAGAATAACTCATATTTCGTTAGGGTTTAGTTACCGTTGTTTGTTCAAGGATTAGTTAACACATTTAACTCATCCCCGTAAGTGTAACCCTCCCACTTTCAGATCCCACAGGTACGGACCAACAAGCAACCATAAGGAAAGACAACTGTTGGTAATTAACCTAAGTGACCCTATCCATTTCTGGAGTTCGCGGTGTTCCGAAACCTATGATCAGGCCCTCCGAAGGGATTGTCGCTCCAGGAAGACACTCGGGCAGATCATAAGAATCTCATGGTGCGACCTAGGGGTGGAGACCGTAGGATACGTTGACACGCGTCCTGCTCCCACTTACTGTAGACATTCTCCCCATTCACCTTGTTATTGACCATGCAAACACTTTCCGAAGGGAGGCTGCGCCCAAGGCGATATGAAGCCGAGGATGGATCTCACGGTGTGAACACAGGGGGACGTGAGAGTAAAAACTCGATATGAAAATCTTGTTTTTATATTTTTCCTCCCACTAAAATGTCCTACTGTATTTTAGGGTTATTTAACTTAGATAAATTCGGCTAAGTCAATCTATCTAAGTCTATGTCTATTATAACTCTTATAATCAGGTCTTTACACTAATGTCTAGGTCAATTAAACCCTTTTAATTACCTAGTGACATTGCATACTAATGGGACATTGGTTAATTCAACTCAGGTACCGAATCAATTCCCAGGTAGGAGAAACTCCAGCCTAGACAGAACCTCACCGGGAGAGTTCGCACTACTACAAATTTGGCATTTGTTGATGGCTAAAAAGTATCAACTATCACTTTCATTGTCGCTTTTTAGAAGTCAATTGAAGTGGTATCAATAAAACTAAAGCGTCAATATTACTGTTTTCATTGACGCTTATAGGACGTCAACGAAGATGTCGTTGTTGACGTTTATAAGCCATCAACAAAGACATTATTGACACGTTTTAGCCGTCAATGATATTCATAAAGCGTAAACGTAGGCAGCTTTGTTGACGTTTACTAGCCATCAACAAATCATATTATTGACACGTTTTATTCGTCAATGATATCCATAAAGCGTCAATGTTGTCATATTTATTGATATTTATAAACCGTCAATATAAACTTATGTTGACGTTTTTTCAATGTCAATTATAGGATCGAAAATGTCAACGACATATATATTTATAAGCATCAATATATCATTTTATTGATGTTTATTAGCCATCAAGTTACCGTATTAAATTGTCAAATTGTGTATTTTCATTGACGGTTAGGATATGTCAATTATTGTGTTTGTTATGACATTTTTTAACCGTCAACGATACATATTTGGAAAAACTAAAAATAAAAAACCTCACGTTGGTTTTTACCCCTGTATTGCAACCTGCATTTACACAATAGTAGCTAGCTACCAATTGTAATGCCTCCAAAATTCAACTAATAAAAGGCATTACTAAATTTTACCGAGTAACAAAGTTTGATTTACCAAAAATCCGAAGCATAACGACGTAATTATAACTAACCTGAAAGAACAGACATATACACTTCTAAACCCAAAACACAACCTTCACTTCACTATAACATGACATGTTCAATACATTATATGAAAGTAACACCAAAACTCAAGTATAAATAGTACGAGTCAGATCTCGTAACAAACACATTATTGTTCATATAGAAATATAGAATCAAATGAATCATAATTTCAACCAATCGTGAAATCATAATGAGATAATAGATTTCATTAACGAAAAAGTTATCTAAGAACACAACTTAAGTAAGTCATAATATTAATTTCATCGAACTAAGAACATATCATCCCATGTATTGTGCTACATATTCACATAATTCAACTCTTATTTCATCGAATTCCGATTGGCTAAATGCAGTTCCTATTGTCAACTGCAAACAAAAAAAAAATTAAGTAAACATACTACATTACAAAAATTATTATAAATATAAAAAGATAAGTTGAATAGAAGGCTAAATCGATTAGTACCACATCTGTAATCACTCTGCTCCTATGGGATACTATATCTCGCATAAATTTAAGAGTGTAGTATCCACACTCCGTAGATCTCGATACATATATAGTTCAACACATGTTATCAAAGTTATATGAACTTCAATGTTGCATATTAGTGTTTTTTGAATTGATGTTTGTTTATGACTTTATTCTGTTCTATCATTAGTACCAAGGTGTTGAAACTTGTCCATACTATTTTGGGTCAATCTTTCCAAGATATATACCATAAACACTAGAAGAACTTCAATACTTCAATGAAACTTGACGAATTATACTGTCCAGATTTATTCTTCAAAGCTATGTATGTTATAATCTCTCTTTCTTAAATAAAAAGAATTTTAGACCACATTTTACTTACTAAAATGTGTTTAATATTGATGGTTCTCTTAGGCTCCGTTTGATAACCATTTGGTTTTTTGGTTTTTTGTTTTTGAAAATTAGGCTTGTTTTCTTTAAATTTACTCACTATGGTTTTCATTTTTGTTAAAGACACACTTGAATTCCTAACCAAATTCTAAAAACAAAAACAAGTTTTTGAAAACTACTTTTTTTTTTTGTTTTAAAAATTAGGCTTGGTTTTTTAAATCATGTGAAGAAGGTAGATGAAAATCCAAAGAAACTTAGAGTTGGAAGTGAGGTTTATAAGCTAAAAACCAAAAAAAAAAAAAAATACCAAAATGTTATCAAACGGGGCCTTAATTATTCTAGTTTATAAATTCATGTAAATGTTGAGAATTTATAAGGTTGAATGTTTATTTTTTCTGACTTCAAGCTTTCTTTTTTTTTCTTTTTGTTCACATACACAGTTTTGATGATACAAATACAGAAAAATTGAGAATCGTTGTAAGAAATTCAGACCTACAAGATACATTTTACTACAGATATCAATTGGGCATACTACTTTTCCAATATCCACATTCCTACCTTGGTAAAGTATGTCATGAAATGATTATTACAATCCCTAGGCACTAAACTTTCAAGGTCGGAATAAATTAATTATTTTCCATATATTCTCAACATATTGATTGTTATGTAAAATTATAATTGTACGAGTCGACCAAATAATAAGTAATATTTCATATCATTAGCAGATAAGAACACAATTATATTGCTAAGTCATGCAAGCCAATATTCATCCTCGTAGTCCCCAATAATTCTGAGAAGATTCTTACCTTTGTTGGAAACTTCTTCGATCTTGTTTATGTCCTCCTCGACAAGAGCAAAAGAAAAGATGGCATTTATGTCTTGCACATGTTCTGATAACCCAAGTCGAACGCCTATCATCGATCCTGCCACAGCTGGCTGCAATCTCAAAAGGGAAACTCAGTCACATTGTGAATCCAAAAATGTATAATCCAATTTAGGAAGTTACTAAGATTTATGTGAATGCAATCTTTTCTTTACAAGAAAGTCCATTTAACTTGATCTAGTATGTATTTAACAATAACGGTTGGAATCGAGACTCGTGCTTAGAAGCAACTCTTTTAAGTGTTTGTAGCAGAACTTGAAACAAACTCCATCCTCCCATGCATCAACCATCTGCCGAGTATAATGTCTAATAAGGTTAAACAACAGATTCAAGAAGATTTCTCACTTGTCCAATGCATCACGATTCAGTTCAAGGTCAGTATTTTTCATCTAAATATGAGTCTAAAATAAGATAAGAATCCATATACCATTGAATTTCATATCCAAATTCCATAATATTGACAAATCGCTTGGTCCAGGATTGATATCATTAAGGTAAAAGAATTTGTCATACCCTTTTGTACTTTTGCAGAGAGGGAGTATTTAATCGAGGGCCAACAAAAGGAATAGTTAAGTTGGTGTCAAGGAACTTTTTAGATAATAAGCCACCCATTATAGTTTCATACCTGCATAAGAAATCATACTTTTATTTATTGCAAATGTCGCTGGCAAAATCAAATAATAGCTGGAGATTATATGAAAATGTTAACATAGACGACAACATGACTTAGGAATTTAGGATATACTTGATAAAATGAAATAGAAGGAAGACAGAGAGATACGTTATAAGCTTGACTCCTGTGAGCTTACAAAGCTCTACCATCTTCTGTTGAGGACTCATGTCAACAATAGAATGTTGAACTTGGTAAATTTCCATCAAAGACCACTACAACAATTAAGGTCTTTCCCAACGCGCATATGCATCGAGAAAGATAGGAATACACGTCGACAAAGGTTCTCCCGACGCGTATTCAGACGTCGGGAGAATTGTCGGAAAAAACGTGTCGGTAGAGCCTCTACCGACGCGTATTTGTCATGAGTTGGCAAAGACTGTATCTGACGACGTATAATGTGGGGAGCAATTATGGTGGCTTTCTGCCGACTTGTTGACTATCGCGTCGGTAGAGAGCATTTCTGCAGATGCGGTGGTCAACGCGTCGGCAGAAAGCGATGGACTCGATTTTCTGCCTACGCGTTAACCGCACGTCGGGAGAAATTGTCTCTCCTGACGCGGAAGTCAACGCGTCGACAGAAAGTTTTGTGGAGCAATTTTTGCCGACGCGTTGACTTGCGCGTCCATAGAAATGCCCACTGCCGACACGTTGACTTACGCGTCGGCAGAGCCTTTATTTATCTTTTTTTTATTATTTTTTTTTCGTTTTGCTATTTTTTCTGTTTTGAAAATCTAAAAGAAATACATTCAAGATATTACACCATATACATAAAATCAAAATGCATTCAATTAAATTCAAGACATTACACATACATAAAAGTCGAGAGATATAAAATCCTACATTATAAATTGAAGTACAGAAAACTAAAAGTATAAAAAAAATACACGAAATTAAAAATATTTTTCGATACACATAATTCTAATAAAAAGTTAGGAGCGAAAGTCTTTAGTTACAGGAAAAACATCTAACAAGCTCGTGGCGGCCTCCAAATGCAAATGTGTCCTTCCATGTCAAGATTGAGTCGAATCATCTACAAAAAATCAAAGGAAGAAAATCAATTAGATGCTAGAAGCGAAAGTCTTATCTTGAAACTATGTTTTACACTAAGTTTTAAACTAATTTAAACCATCTAAATTATTAATTAGATGCTCCGAAAAAATCGGCAGCATAACGACATAGATAAGAGTAACCCATATTTTTTTAGACCTGCTAAACAAGAGAAATGCACTTCAATATAGCTAGAAACACCCAACTACAACCCTCATAACACCTGGGCAACACCACAATCTCCAAATACAAGCGAGTCAGATTTCGCATAACACAGTAATCCAAATCATAACTAATGAAGTTAAGGAACTAGCACAACAAGCCACATGTTGTACGATGTACTCATATTCCCAAACGGATTAAAACCATCTGAAGCTAGGCCCAAAAGAACATTTCGTGGATCTGAGGCAAATTGAGGAAGCTCGCGATCAAAATGCTTCCACCCTTCAGCATCAGTTGGATGAAGTAACACACCTTCCATCTCAACACGCTTATCTTTATGCCATATCATTTCAGAAGCAACATGTTTCGATGCGAACAATCGTTTCAATCTCGGTATCAGTGGAAAGTGACGTAACACTTTATGTGGAAATTTCTTGCCTTTTCCATCATTAACCTTATATTGAGCCTCTCCACATACGAGACATTCTTGACAATCGAAAAATTCCTTCCAATATAACACACAATCATATTTGCAAGCATGGATGGACTCATAACCTAACCCTAAGTCACGCAATTTTCCTCTCTACTTCTCACTTCCCTTCACCATCTTCTCTCCAATCAAACCAAAGGATTCTATAGACAAGTCTCTAGGAACCCACCGAGAAGAACGCCATAGAAAACTCATCAAATTCCATATCAAAATGAGCCCAATCCATCAAACAAACCAATCTCGATCGCTCTAATAACCCCCATTTTCCTTAGCCAACACAGAACCACACACAATCAGTAAGAACAAGCCACAAAATCAAGAAAAACCAAACCAGATTCTCATAGCAATTCCCAGATCTATTTACCATCAGATTCTTGATGAAACTGGTTATAAACTACCATGAGATATAATGCTAATTAGTGTGTGAATCAGTCACATCAATGCTCTTGAAACAGAAATTTTGGACCCATTACACATAAACAAACACCAACATTTGAAATGTTAAAGGCTCCACTCTTGAAAAGATACAAACAACCTATTAAAGAAATCACAAGGTACAAAAATGAGGGAGTGAAAGACAAAACATAATGAAACAGAAACCAAATCTTTCCACTTTCTAATGAAGTGATAACTTGAAGTGAATAGTTTTTTTTTCCCTTTGCATTTCAATGTTTTCTTCTGTTTATCTGATCAATCAACCATTCCACTTTCCTAGTATATGTTTTCTTCTGTTATTTTAGCTTCATTAAAAATAATGACTAAATATAATATGAACATTATTACTTGCACATTAGTAATTTTAAATTCATATGAAAGACAAATAATTATAATATAGTAACGATGATTTCAATAAATAATATGGATAATTTCTAAAAATAATTCTCCAGCATCCTACTCACAAAGATAAACAAGGGTTAAAAATTGTCAATTCTATGCATTATAAGTTCAAAACCTCTTCCCTTTAGTCCCAGCTTTTGATGGGTATAAAGAATTGCAAAACAGATAACAAAAAATATTTAATCAAATCAATTGTTCAAGTGACATACTACTAGTTTCCATTACATTTTGTATTGCTTCATAAAGAGAAATATCAATTCAATATTAATGTTTACCACATATACTTATATATTTAGATATTTTTATGTAAAAAATATATATTATTAGATGATATGATATGAGTAAAAAGACATTGAAGAAGAAATTAGAGTAACTAGAAAAAGAAAAAGTGGTTGCACGAAGAGCAATCTTGCCAAAAAAATAATAGTAAATCTGTATTAACTCAACCCAAATCAAAAAGAAAAATTAGTTTACATGTCTATCTTTACACATTTAAATTGAAGAATAGCCAAAAGGTTATGTTGCACAAATGGTCATTCAAAAATTTACTCGCTGAAAAACTTGCTAAAACCCAAACTCACAATAAAATGAATTGGAAACATTTGAAGATGGTTGGTGATGCAGAACAATTTAGAAATCATCCATAGAGAGAAAAATGTGCTATGACCTGGCAATGGAATATAAGAATGCAGTAGAAAAAAAAAGTGAGCTACTAAAATGAAATTTATCTCATCAGGTATGATTATTCAGGTATGATTCACGAGTTCGGGATCTTTTAGAATTCAACATTTACTTGGATATCAGCAACGAGGTCAAATTTGCTTGGAAGATTCAGGTATACATTAATCAAATAGTAAAGAAATAAATAGGACAGAGTTTTCTACTTCTCTACGTCTCGAATTAGAAATTCAAATTAAAACGATTGTAGAGAGACATGGCAGAGAGAGGCCACAGCGTCGTGAGTATCACAAAGCAAGCATCGATAATAACTAAGCTTACATCGGTAATAACTAAGCTTCAAATTTCAATCTGCCATAGCCAACAATATGCAAAGAAAGAAATCAGAAAAACTTACTTGATTCTAAATGCGATTGTTGTCGGCTTCAGATCCTCAGAAGCAATTCGCGGATGCAGTAATCGAAGTGTTGCAGAAGCAATACTTTCCAAACCTTTCTTCTCTCTTCGCCTGCTCTCTCCTCTCCCTTTCCTTTTGAATTTGCTGGAAAAATTGCCCAACCGCATAAGAATGCAAACAAACACAATTTATTAATAAAACACAAAAAAAATAACATACCACGAGATTGATGTCACAGACGACGGAGAGAAACGGATGAACGGACGGACGGTCGGAGAATGTTGCAAACGGCAGAGAGAAAGGGAAAAGATGCAGCGAGAAGCGGGAAGAAGTGGCGGGAGACGACATGACGGGACAGCAGAGGAAGAAGACGATCGCAAATGGGGTCTTTCGTTTTGTCGAATGAGAGGAAAACAAGATGGGCTTAGGGTTTTAAATTGGGTCTCTCCCGACGACGTTTGTCACGGTGTCGGCAGAGCATGTCTCTCGCCATGCATTCAATAAACGCGTCGAGAGAGATGAAGTCTCTGCTGACGACGTCACTAACGACATCGGTAAAGACTGATAAAAAAAACTATCTCTCTCGACGCGGTGGTCAACAGCGTCGAGAGAGACCTCTCTTCTACCGACGCCGTTAGTGTCGGCGTCGGCAGAAATGTCTGAAATTTCTTCTCCCCACGTTCTTATTTGTGCGTCAACATATACCCATTCTTCCGACGCGTTTATATGCGTCGGGAGAAACTCACATCGGCAGACATCTTTTTTCTTGTAGTGGACAACGCCAATAACAAACAAAAAAAGCAATGAACAACGAAAGAAATGCACCTGATTACTCACAACAGGGATATTATTTTCCAAAATAATTTGTAACCTTTCTGTGTCAAAATTTTTCAAAGCAACCATCTTGATTTTACCTAAACACCACTTGCTAAAGTAATCTAATTAAATAAAAAAGAAAAAAAAAAGGTGATCAAACAACTAAAATCGAAGAGCTCAAATAAATAATACTTACACTTTTCTTTCAAATTGCATCGGAATCGCGTGGGCCTGAGTGGCCGATGATCAAAGCTGTTGTTTGTGGAGGAAAACGCTGGAGAAGAGACGACTTGCAAGTGAGGAAGTGTTTCGAGGATTGAAACCGTTGTTTGCGGTTGGTCGCACGCCAATTGAGGAAGCGATTCGACGACTTGCAAGTGAGGAAGCGACAATTGAAATCGCTGATGACTGGTTGGTCGCGTACCGCGTGGAGAGCTCGTGCTGCCTGCGGGAAGAAGAAAACGGCAGGGGGAGGGATTAGCGGGTGTGGAGAGGAAAAAAGAGAAAAAAGGGAATTGCTTTGGGTTTTTTTTTTTAATTTCTTTATTTCTTATTGTTTCCTTTTTTCGTTTATTTCGCTTAATCCACCCAAATAAACAAACACAAACGAGAGTTTTGGTTTTCTTTTTTTTCCAACTTTATCTCTTTTCCAATTAAAAACCAAATTTAAACTTCTAAAATCACTTTAAATTTGAGAGTAATTTAAACTTAAATCCAAAATCCCAAAAAAGCTTAAATTTTTTTACGTTTAATACTCGTCAAGAAACCCCCATTAATATTGACGTTTATTGCGTGTCAATATAGTAGTGTTTATTGACACTTATTAGCCGTCAATGAATGTTGTTTTTTTTACGGCTAATAAGCGTCAATACAAACCGTCAACAAAACCCTTTTCATTGATGGTTTTTGTTCATCAACTATATGAAAAGGCGGAGTTGGACGAAAATTTATGTAAATTAATCTTTTAATCACATTCATTGACGTTTTTTAATCGTCCACATAAACCAGATCATTTGTTGACACCATATAAACGTCAAGATACCTATTTATTTATTTATAATTTATTTTAAAGTACAAATGATACTCTTATTGACGTTTTCTTGATACAAGCCACAAATCTAAAAAACCATACGTCAATAAAGGTCAAATTTGTAGTAGTGTTCCCTAATAACCAAAATCCTATTTGTCCTACTTACCATATTTTAAGACTATTAAAATATTAAGTAAGACATAATTTCTAATCCTATTAAAAATTGTGATCTTAGGTCTAATTAATTTTAAACAATTTTAAAAGTAATACATTTTTCCTAAGATCTTATGTTTGCATGCAACTCTTTGTTATAGGTTAATTGATTTCTAATCATTAATTTTATAACTATTATAAATTTTAATGAATTAGACCTATAACATGCTACTATGATGAATAAATCAAAATCACATTCAAAATAATTTATTAACCATACAATATCATTCATGACATTAAATAATATAACAATTATATTAAGCTAAGGTAATGTCATGCTCAATGCAATTTTAATTTCCTTTAATTAATCTAACTCTTAAATTAATTATACAAGAAAATTAAAACATGCATAATCCATTTTCATACATTAATATAACCCTTTATATTAATAGCTCAAGAAAAATATAATTAAGCATATAAATTATTTGCAAAAATAGAACTCTTATATTTTTACTAAAATAATTTCATGCTCAATGCTTCTCAATTTTCATTCATTTAATATAATAATTTATATTAAACATTCATGAAAATTAAATTCATGCATAATCCATATATTATAACAATTATAAATAAATATGCATGAATATGCTTAATCTATGGTGTGATTTAAATACTATATG
This sequence comes from Luffa acutangula, assembly GCA_036850905.1. Taxonomy (NCBI): domain Eukaryota; kingdom Viridiplantae; phylum Streptophyta; class Magnoliopsida; order Cucurbitales; family Cucurbitaceae; genus Luffa; species Luffa acutangula. Next base: position 22,952,077 of record CM072089.1, on the reverse strand, counting down.
ACATTCATAAAGCAATTAAATAGCTAAGTAGACGGGTTTTAACATTCTAGGACTCAATAAAATAGAAAATTACATTAATCAATCTGTTTAAGCCCTATCCTTCCGTGAACTAGTCCAAAAAAGCCTCGAACTGCGTCCAAACTCTTCAAACCGACAAGAAAATAGACTGAACTGCACCAAAACAACATAAAATCAGCTTGAACAGACCCAAAACTTGCTGAACTGGCCAAGAAACTGCCCAGACCGTGTGAACCAAGCTGGCCATGCACGAACCGGTCAAGGACCGGTCCAATCCCCTTGAACCGCGCCCGATTGCTCCCCCGTACTAACACAATTGTCGTACGCCTGCACTTGAAACTGGATGGCCCAAAACCGCAGGTAAGCCCACGTAAATGCATCTGGAAGTTCAAATAAAACAGTCCACGAACGTCTGGAAATTCAAAACAACCCACACTTAACTTCAGGCCCACAATGATTCTGCACGTGCCAACCGTACACTCAAGTCACGACAACTGCTTGCCCATGAACACGGATCTGCACAACCGAAAAGTGAACTCCAGGCCCACGATCCAACCAGCTGAAACCCACGCAACTATACGCGGCTTAATACCGCACAGACATGACGCACGCCTGTCATTCAAAGACACGTGTCGATATCCAACTGGTCACTCGAATTGCACGCGGGGAAAAAAATTTGAATCGCTCCACGATACCGTTGCACACGCACGAAGCTTCACGGTTGACGCATGCATGACTTCAAGGCCTGTTGAATGCAATTTCGTCTGTTTTTTTTATTTTTCTTTCCAGCGCGACTTTGTCGTTTTCTGGGTTTTTTTCGCTAGCCTCGGGACGCTATTGATCAAAGTCTCGACGCTTGCTCTCTATTTTCCAGAAACAATTTCCAACACTGTCTTCCTCCGTTTTGGCCCCAAATTGAGATGAATTTCATCAAAATTGATACACAAACAAAATACATGGACTTACAGACTCGATTTGCAACCAAAATGCCCCAAAACAACAGACCTTTACATGATCAAATCAAGAAAATTGCAAATCTAAATGCCAAGAACCGAAACCATCTACTAGCAAAATTTCATACATCCAATGCACGAAATAACCCCACCAATCAACCAATACAAATTTTGTAAAACAACATTGAAATTACGATCGACTTTGATACCAATTGAAGGATTGGAAATCCCAATTTCGTTACAGCGGAAGCAATTGGACCAATTCGCATTTTAATTTCGTTTCTTAAAATACCCATACATTTCAAATAACGAATTCATAATTCTACAATTTAAGGTTAAGCAAACTTATCGTCGTGTGCAACTCTGAATTCAAGAACGCTTCTTGATTGCGTAGGGACCAAATGTGAAATATGGGGACACCACCACAAGATTACCCCGCTATTCTCTGAGTTTGGAAACGAGATTGTGGGATTTCATTTTTCTTAAGAGGGAATGTTTTACAGAGAAGAACTCTGTATTTCTTGTTGAGAGAATGAGAGAATCTAAGATTATGTTTTTCCTGCATGAGAGAGATTTCAAGTAACCCCTCCAACGTGAGATATGAGGGAAGGCAATCACACATTGCCATGTGTCCATTAGGTGTGAGAATTATCAATTTTGATTAAAATAATCAAAATATTAATTTAATACAATTAATTAAATATGATTTAATTAAACATATTAACCAATCAATTAAATATCTCCATATTTAATTGCATGTACATTTTAATCATATTAAATGCACATTCCTCACATAAACTATAGTTTTAATTAAAATTAATTAAATTAATTAAATTACATAATTAATTAATTCTTTGACCAATTAAATATCACATATTTAATTAATCAAACATTTGAATCATATTCAAATATGCATCTCTCTTATAACCTATAGTTTGAATATGAATCATATTCACATTAAAATTAATCTATAGTTTTAATCTAATTAAATCACATTTAATTAAATTAAATTCAACAATTAATTAATTTTATAATTAATTAAACATCTACTATATTTAATTAATTACATATTAGAATCATATTCTAATATATATATCTCATATATTATAGTTTAATTAAATCACATTTAATTAGACTAATTGAATAATTATTAAGTTATTCACTAATTAAATATCACATATTTAATTAGTTATAAATTTGAACTCTTTCAAATATATAATTCTCTCAATTTAATAAAGTTTAAACACAAATTAAACTTTATATTATAATGTATCAACATACATTATATTAATTGTACTTCATACAATTAACTAGATTCCCAAATTGAATTTGAACAATTCAAATTCTTTTCAAGATAATTTGTTCTCAATTACTCTTTACGAGCTAGAAGGAGGACCTAATGGACCTACAGATCAGAAGCTCCAATGATATGAGGTTAACTAACTAAACTCATTAATCGAGTTAACCAATATTCATTAACTGTGGGTCACTCCACTAAAGACCCACAGTTGCACTCTTCTCACTGTAGAATATTTCTGTGTCCACGGATATTGACCAATAACGGTAAGTCAATCATTCACGAGTGTTCGTAACTATAGTTGGGTCAAATTTCCATTTTACCCTTGAGTTACCTCTGGCTCCTTAAGTACCAGTGCTCCTCTAATGAACAACCTGTTTATGGTCCAACCAGTAAACAGAATGTCCCTCTCGGGCCAATGAGAGGGCGGGATCCCTTTGTTCAAGACCCAGAGTCACCACTTAAGGGAACACTCATCTACTTCTCCTAGAAGCGGGAAGGAGTGAATTCCATCTTGTATTGTCATGTCCCCAGCCCCCCACTCGGTCTTGTCCCCAAGAAGGTAGGCTTATTGAGTCGGCATGCAGGCCACTCTCACCCATACTAATCAAAGGACAATCTCTCATGAGAAGGAGTTCGTGACACACTCAGGATTAAGACTGAGTTACCTAAGTCATCCTATTGAAATAGTAACCTAACTAGTTAACGGTGTTACATCTAGTGGTTTACTATTTTGTGGTCCGGTCTTATGCAAACTCATTGCATAGGATACCCTCGCTCGCATGTCTCCTACATGGACGCCTTGGATCAATACGTCTATATCGAATACAAAGCAGGCCGTATCACATAGTGTTACCAGGATAAGGCAGGTACCCAGCCTTATCCCTGTACTATGGACCTTTTAGGTTGTTACTTGAACACTAATCCCCGTATGTCCCCACATACTAGTTCAAGTTACATATCAACAACCTTGGATCTTAGTTTATTGGATTTGAGTTATATTGAGCAATTTTAGACTTAAAATGACAATAACACTTTATTGCATAAACCTCAATAACATTTTATTGATACAAGTGCATAATTCGTTAACATTCACTATCTACGAGTTTTAGGACATAAAACCCAACAGACCCACAGTTAATGAATATTGGTTAACCTGATTAATGAGTTTAATCGGTTAACCTCACATCATTGGAGCTTCTGATCTGTAGGTTCATTAGGTCTCCTGCTAGCTTGTAAAGAGTAATTAGGAACAATTATATTCTGAGAGAATTTGAATAGTTCAAATTCATATTGGGAATTGAGTTAATTGTATGAGATACAAATTAATATACTGTATAGTGATACATTAAAATGCAAAGTCTAATTTGAAATTAAACTTTATTATTTCGAGAGAAGTAAGTATTTGAAGAAGTTCAAATATTAATATGAATTTGATTCATATTAAATTTATAGGATATAAGATAATTTGAAGGAGTTCAAATTTTAATATGAATTCGATTCATATTATAGAATTAATTAATTGAAGGCCTGATATTTAATTGGGCAATTAATTAATTAACTTATAGAATGTCTGAAATTAAATATATGATATTTAATTGGTGATTAATTAATTAAAGAATTAATTAATTGGAAATTAATCATTTATGGAAATGATTTAATCACTTATGGAAGTGATCAATCATTTATGGAAAAGATTAATCAATTATGGAATTGACTGGTTATGGAATTGATTAATTATGGAAAATATTAAATCAGTTATGAAAATAATTGATTTTAAATGAATTTTTTATTCATGGTCTTTCTCCTATAAATAGAACACTAAACCTAGGGTTTAGGGGGTACAACATAAGGCCACAAGAATTCACTCTTGCATCCTCTCTAGCCTCCTCATATTCTCTCAACCCAAGAACTCTAGGAAGAATTTTCTCTCTAGAGTTTTTCCCATTCAAAATTAGGTAGTCCCACAACTACATTCCTAATCTCAGAGTTATAGCGGGGAAGATCAATTGGTGGTGTCCCAATTGTTGACGCTTGGTCCAAATCAAGAAATACGTTGATATTTCAGAGACGACAATGGCGGTATGTTTGCTTCTCCCCTTTAGAATTAGTTCTAATGTTGTATGCTTAGCCTTAATAATTGATTTAGAATAGTTTTCTAAATTTTGCCAATGTATTGGTATTTTGATAGAAACAATATTAACTACGAATCGGTCCCAATTACGCTTCCGCTTTACGAAATTATGGAATTTCAATCCTTCAGTTTCATGGTTTACTTAGGCATTATGTTGACAATTGATCCATCATCAATGAGGATCCGACTAACCCTCTGTTCTCGGATGTATCTCGAGACGAATAAAGGTCTATTGTGAAGCTTCGACCCTAGCAGCAAATCTTCATCAGAAAATCTTATAGACATGCAACAAGAAGCACATGTGCGTGCCTCAAAGGTTGGGATGTTTGTATCATCAGACTCCATCAACGCATCAATATGGACACTTTTAGCCTCCTGAGGAAGGGACAATAAGTCCTGTATGCTGAAGGATGATAAGTCTCTTGGACCTGCCACTGTTCTCGAGGAGCTAGTAGGAACATCATCATCTTCCACCACATCCACAATGTGACTTGTGACAGTTTCATGTGCATCTCTTTGACTACCATCGAGAAAGCGCCTTGGGAAGTATTCTACCAAAGTTATGGGTTGTGGAGGGCAAAAGAAATCTTCACTTTCCTCCACGACAGGCTTTGACCTCCTTGTCTTCTTTTTTCCCTTCTTCCTTTGAGACTTAACCTTTCTTTTACTATCTCGAAATATGCTGGACTCTTTCCGTGCGTAACTTTGGGTATTTTTTCATGGAGGAAAAAATTACAAAGAAAGTAAGAAAAAATAAGCATTTTTCAATATGGGTGTTGAAGGAGAAATTTCAGCCAATCACAAATTACCACGTCATTAATATAAATTAATGATAAAATAAATTTGGGACCAATTACACATTTACACGTGTGCCTAAATTAAATTAATAGACATTAAAATTCGACAAATCAAAGAATGCCACTTGTCTATTAGTGATCCATCAGATAACATCAGCCAAGTTCAATCAAATTATGCCACGTGGCAATTGGACCCAAGCCCAAGCCCAAGCCCATATAAGGTCCATCAAACTCTATAAATAGAGGAGGCCACCATTCATTTGGGGGGGATTCAGATTCGGAGATTCAGATCAGAGAACTCAGAGTCGAGAGAATTCTGTCAGAGTCCAGAGTCATCAGAAGTCAGAGAGTCTAGAGAATTCAGAAGATCCTAGATTCAGAATTCAACCAACTCAAGACTCAGAAGGTGTGAAGACTAGAAGACTCTAAGAAGAGATCAATAAGCCAACCGACCGATCAAGAAGATCAACAAGTCAGCAGGCCGACCATCCAAGAAGAGATCAGCAAGCCAACCTACCGATCAAGAAGATCAACAAGTCAGTAGGCCGATCATCCAACAAGAGATCAGCAAGCCAACCGACCGATCAAGAAGATCAACAAGTCAGTAGGCCGATCATCCAAGGAGATCAATAAGCCAATCGACCGATCAAGAAGATCAACAAGTCAGCAGGCCGATCATCCAAGAGGATCAACAAGGTAACAAGCCAATTCGACAGATCAATAAGCCAATCGACCGATCAAGAAGATCAACAAGCTAACAAGCTGATTCGAAAGATCATCAAGCCAATCAACCGATCAAGAAGATCAACAAGTCAGCAAACCGATCATCCAAGAAGATCAACAAGTCAGCAGACTGATCATCAAACCGATCATCCAAGAAGATCAACAAGTCAGTAGACCGATCATCCAAAAAGATCAACAAGTCACAACAGGCCGATCCAAGAGATCATTAAGCCAGCAGGCCGATCATCCAAGAAGATCAACAAGCCAATAAGCCGATCCAAGAAGATCAACAAGCCAATAGACCGATCCAAGAGATCATCAACCTAACAGACCGATCATCCAAGAAGATCAACAAGTCACAACAGGCCGATCCAAGAGATCATTAAGCCAGTAGGCCGATCATCCAAGAAGATCATCAAGCCAACAGGCCGATCCAAGAGATCATCAACCTAGCAAGCCGATCATCCAAGAAGCTCAACAAGCCAACAGGCCGATCATCCAAGAAGATCATCAAGCCAACAGGCCGATCCAAGAGATCATCAACCTAGCAAGCCGATCATCCAAGAAGCTCAACAAACCAGCCCAAGAAGATCAAGAAGCTAGAGACCAAAGTTTATATATTTAAGAGAGAGAATCAGAGGATTAAAGTTAGACATTGTACACCCACACGCATACAACATTAATACAATATATTATTTATTCCACGTGTCTCCATCCCCGAAGTTACGTGTGAACAATGGGTATTTTTGAATTTTCTTGAACCTTTAACGTTTTCTATCCAAAATTTAACGGTAAGGATATTTTTTAGTATTATTTACAATTTAAGGGAATTTTTTTAAAACATATTAAAGTACACATGTATTTTTTTAAACAAATCCCATAGTTCACGGGTAATTTTTTATAATTTAGCCTTTCTTTTTTCTTTTTTGTTTTACCAAATTTTCTATTATTGGTTATTCTTTAACAAATTTTGATCAAACTACAATATTCTTGTAATTTAAATTAAAAATTTATAAAATCAAGATAATTCTTAGGATCTCTTTCCATCTCTCACTTTCTCCACAGTGTTGAAGGATAAATTTTGGCCAATCACAAATTGCCACGTCATTATTTAAAATTAATGACGAAATTACAAATAATTAAATTTGGGACTAATTATAAATGGACATGTGTCCCAAATTTAATTTGAAGACAAAGTTTGCCAATCATAAATTTTTAGAGCCAAATGTCCATTTGATCAATTAATTAAAAAATAAATTATTTTGATTAAATTAATTAATTTGACCAATTAATTAAAAATAATTAATTGGATCAAATTTGGATTTTTAAAATTATTTGGGTCATATGGTTTTGGGTCAAATATAAACCAAGCTCAAAACCAAATAGTTAGGCCCAAGCCCAATTTAAGCCCAAGCCCGCAAAGACCTTTGAAAAACTCTATAAATAGAAGGTCTTGACTCATTTGAGGGGAGCAGAAAGAAAGGAAGAAGAGAAAGACTGAAGCTCTCAGAAGACTCTGAAGACTGAAGCTTCTGCAAAATTCAAAAGCTTGAAGCTTCCTGCAGAATTCAGAAGATACACTCTCACAAAGACAAAAGGAGAATTTGGAAGCTCTCAGCTAGAGTCAGAGAATTCAGAGAAACTCCACCAAGACTTCTTGAAGACTGAAGATCCTTCAAGACTAGAAGACTTCAACAATCCTTGAAGACCAAAAAAACTCTTCAAGACTTGAAGACCCCAAGACTTCTCAAAGATTGAAGACTCTTCAAGACTAGAAGACTTCAACAATCCTTGAAGACCAAAGACTCTTCAAGACTTCAAAACCCCAAGACTTCTTGAAGACTGAAGACCATTCAAGACTAGAAGATTTCAACAATCCTTGAAGACTAAAAACTCTTCAAGAGTTCAAGACCCCAAGACTTCTTGAAGATCGAAGACCCTTCAAGACTAGAAGACTTCAACAATCCTTGAAAACCAAAAACTCTTCAAGACTTTAAGACCCCAAGACTTCTTGAAAACTGAAGACCCTTCAAGACTAGAAGACTTCAACAATCCTTGAAGACCAAAGACTCTTCAAGACTCCAAGACTTCAAAAGCTCCAAGAATCTATTGAAGCTTCAGACTCGAGAACAAGCGTTACAACCCTCGAGAGAAACACATTCACACACAAGAGAGAGAATCAGAGGATTAACATTAGAGATTGTATACCCACACGCATATTACATCAATACAAATCTATTGTTTATTCCATGTGTCTCCATCTTCGAAGTTACGTGTGAACAAATTGGCACGCCCAGTGGGACCATCTCTACCTCTCATCTCTTTCTCTTATTTTTGAACATATGTGAAAACATATCTTTCAAGACTTTTCCATTGACTGCTGCCATGAACAACTTTGCACGAGTTCTACTACCTATTGTTGCTTAAATGAAATGAGGTTGCAAGAAGATAAAGCTTCTATCATTGTAGGCGAAGAAACAACATTGTAGGGGACATATACTAATGGCAAGTTTCTTGTTAAGTATAGCCTTTTGTTTGAACCTGATTCTGACGTAGTGACTGTCATGATGACTGAGACAAGAACTATGGAAGAAAGGATGGTTGAGATGCAGGAGCACATCAACACCTTGATGAAGGCGATTGAAGAAAAAGTTTCTCAAATCGCACACCTAAAGAGCCAAATTGAGAACCAACATATCGCCGAATCAAGTCAAACCCAAGTCATAAAAAATCACGACAAAGGGAAGACTATAGTGCAATACGATCAGCCACAATGTTCTACTTCAGTCGCTTCACTATCCATCCAACAACTCCAAGATATGATCACAAATTGTATTAGAGCTCAATACGATGGACCTACTCAAGACTCCCTCTTGTATTCCAAACCATATACTAAGAGGATTGATAACTTGAGAATGCCTACTGGGCATCAGCCACCAAAGTTTCAACAGTTTGACGGGAAAGGCAACCTTAAACAGCACATTGCTCATTTCGTCGAGACATGGGAGAATTCTGGTACTCGAGGGGACCTACTAGTCAAGTAGTTCGTTCGAACACTTAAAGGAAATACCTTCGACTGGTACACTGATCTAGAACCTGAGTCAATAGACAATTGGGAGCAATTCGAAAGAGAATTCTTGAATCGCTTCTACAGTACCAGACGAACTGTTAGTATGTTCGAGCTCACCAACACTAAACAACGAAAAGGTGAACTCGTTGTTAACTATATAAATCGCTGGAGAGCCATGAGTCTAGATTGCAAAGATCGTCTCACTAAACTCTCTTCCGTTGAGACGTGCATTCAAGGCATGCACTGGGAACTCCTCTACATCCTTCAAGGTATAAAGCCTCGCACCTTTGAATAACTAGCAACTCGCACCCACGATATGGAGATAAGTATTGCTAGTTGAGAAAACCAAGACCTTTTACTCCCTAACATGAGGAAAGAAGGAAGGAATGAAGAAGAGACTATAGAAGAATCTATGGTTGTAAACACAACCCTTCTCAAGTTATCTTCAAAAGAAAAATGACATGAAAATGGAACACGTCACTTAAGCTTAAAGGAAAGACAGAAGAAAATCTATCATTTCCCTGATTTTGACATCCCTGACATGTTAGAACAACTACTGGAAGCACAACTAATAGAGCTTCCTAAGTGTAAACGACCAGAAGAGATGGAGAAAGTCGATGATCCCAAGTATTGCAAGTATCATCAAGTTGTTGGTCATCCAGTGAAAAGATGTTTCGACCTAAAGGACTTAATTCTAAAGTTAGCTAAGGAAGGAAAAATTGAGCTCGACCTTGATCAAGTAGCTCAATCAAATCTTGCTACAATCAAAGGAAAAAGCAAACATCAAAGAAAGAAGGATTCTAAGAAACTTCAATCCAAGAGGAAGAGAAGTAAAAAGTTTTCTCGACCTCAACAACTAGTGATGTTGAATAAATCCTTCTCCAAAATTTTCCACAAAAAAGAAAAAGAAAACTTTGCAACTTCCTACTGCATCGACATAAAAGAAGTTGACAATTCCAAAAAGGGTGAACAAAGGACTTCCGTCTTCGATCGCATCAAGCCTTCAACTACTCGTCCTTTAGTATTCCAAAGAATGAGTATGGCCGCGACAAAAGATGAAAATCAATGTTCGACATCCACCTTCACTCAACTTTCAGCTTTCCAAAGGCTAAGTGTCTCCACATTGAAGAAAGTCGATCTTCAACATCTGTCTTTGATCGCCTCAAAGTAACAGACGATCAACCTCAAAGAAAGATAGATAACTGAGAGGTGAAACTGTTCAATGAAGTAAGTAGTGACAAGAAGCTTCAAAGTATTGTCTCGTCACATATGAAAAAGAAGTTCCCTGTTCTCATAAATACAGAAGGTTCCTTGAAGGTGAAGCCAAATCTCATTATCCTGACTAATCCTACAAGTGAAAGATCTGATGAAGACCATGATGAAGATAAGGACTTTTAAAATGTAAAAGATCCTGATCGCAAGAGCCTAAACTGCATGATGCTCATAGCCCACATGAGCTTAACATGAGCTTAAAAGGTGGTAAAAAAAAAACTCAAATTGAACTACGTTATGGCTCGATCCCTTTTCCTCAAGGGTACGTCGGCATCTTAAGGAAGACTTTAAGTTTAGTCTCTATAAGTTCAAAGGTTTCCTTCTCTCCAAGTTCGAAGGATCTCCTACGCTTTGCTGCAGTTCCTCCTCTCTAAGTTCAAAGGTTCTCCACTGCTTCGCTGCAGTTCCTTCTCTCCAAGTTTAAAGGTCGCTGCTGCAATTCCTTCTCTCCAAGTTTGAAGGTTCTACAGTTCATTCTCTCAAAGTTTGAAGGTTCTCTCGCGCTTCGCTGCTGCAGTTCCTTCTCTCCAAGTTTGAAGGTTCCCTCCTACTTTTCGTTGCAGTTCCCTTCTCTCCAAGTTCTCTCGCGCTTCGCTGCAGTTCCCTTCTCTCCAAGTTTGAAGGTTCTCTCGCGCTTCGCTGCATTTCCTTCTATCAAAGTTCGAAGGTTCTCTTGTGCTTCATTGCAGTTCCCTATCTTTTCTCCAAATTTGAAGGTTCTCTCGCGCTTCACTGCAGTTCCTTCTCTCCAAGTTTGAAAGTTCTCTCGCGCTTCGCTGCTGCAGTTCCTTCTCTCCAAGTTTGAAGGTTCTCTCGCTCTTCGCTGCTGCAGTTCCTTCTCTCTAAGTTTGAAGGTCCTCTCGGGCTACGCTGCTGCAGTTTCCTTCTCTCCAAGTTTGAAGGTTCTCTCCCGCTTTTCGCTACAATTCCCTTCTCTCCAAGTTCTCTCGCGTTTCGCTGCAGTTCCCTTCTCTCCAAGTTTGAAGGTTCTTCTCGTGCTTCGCTGCAGTTCCCTTCTCTCCAAGTTTGAAGGTTCCTCTCGCGTTTCGTTGCTGCAATCCCTTCTCTCCAAGTTTGAAGGTTCCTCTCGCACTTTGCTGCTGCAGTTTCCTTCTATCCAAGTTTGAAGGTTCTCTCCCGCTTCGTTGCTGCAGTTTCCTTCTTTCCAAGTTTGAAGGTTCTCTCGCGCTCTTCACTGCAGTTTCCTTCTCTCCAAGTTTGAAGGTTCTCCCGCGCTTCACTGTCAGTTTCCTTCTCTCCAAGTTAGAAGGTTCTCTCGCACTTCGCTTAAATATCTAGCTTGGCTATTATACCAATAGGCCATACAATCTATTTTGATAAACGTTCGCTTGTTAATATATATATGTTATTCGGTTGACTCAGATTATTCTCAGTTCGATCATGTTAAATCCAAAATCAGCGAAAGTCCAAACTCAAATTCTATTCCAAATGCAAGTTAATTGGATAGAATTTTACCTCACGTCAAAATTTGGGCATAATCCAAATTTAATCCCACATGAACCAAAGTCGAAACCTAAATTCTATTCCAAATGCAAACTAAAACTGGATAAAATTTTACCTCAAATCAAAATTTGGGCATAATCCAGATTTTACCCAAACCTAAGTTCAAGACAAAGTTTGCTGCGAAATAAGGAAAATCAAAATTTTGACCAAACTTCAAATTTTGATTAATTGGTGATAAAAGTGTGTCAAATAAAAAAAATCAAAATTTTGAACAAGATTCATATTTTGGATTAAAATTGACACATCAAACAGAGTCAAAATCAAGAACAAATACCTTGCATTTTGATTCCAATTTTTTTTTTCGAGATTCACACACACATATCTCGTGCCTAAATCTCGAAAAGGGGGCATTTGTTGAAGGAGAAATTTTGGCCAATCACAAATTGTCACGTCATTATTTAAAATTAATGACGAAATTACAAATAATTAAATTTGAGACCAATTATAAATGGACATGTGTCCCAAATTTAATTTGAAGACAAAGTTGACCAATCATAAATTTTTAGAGCCAAATGTCCATTTGATCAATTAATTAAAAAATAAATTATTTTGATTAAATTAATTAATTTGACCAATTAATTAAAAAAATAATTAATTGGATCAAATTTGGGTCTTTTAAATATTTGGGTCATATGGCTTTGGGTCAAATATAAACCAAGCTCAAAACCAAATAGTTGGGCCCAAGCCCAATTTAAGCCCAAGCCCGCAAAGGCCTTTGAAAAACTCTATAAATAGGAGGTCTTGACTCATTTGAGGGGAGTAGAAAGAAAGGAAGAAGAGAAAGACTGAAGCTCTCAGAAGACTCTGAAGACTAAAGCTTCTGCAAAATTCAAAAGCTTGAAGCTTCCTGCAGAATTTAGAAGATACACTCTCACAAAGACAAGAGGAGAATTTGGAAGCTCTCAGCAAGAGTCAGAGAATTCAGAGAAACTCCACCAAGACTTCTTGAAGACTGAAGACCCTTCAAGACTAGAAGACTTCAAGAATCCTTGAAGACCAAAAAAACTCTTGAAGACATCAAGACCCCAAGACTTCTCAAAGACTGAAAACCCTTCAAGACTAGAAGACTTCAACAATCCTTGAAGACCAAAGACTCTTCAAGACTTCAAGACTTCAATACCCTAAGACTTCTTGAAGACTGAAGACTCTTCAAGACTAGAAGATTTTAACAATCCTTGAAGACCAAAAACTCTTCAAGAGTTCAAGACCCCAAGACTTTTTGAAGACCGAAGACCCTTCAAGACTAGAAGACTTCATCAATCCTTGAAGACCAAAAACTCTTCAAGACTTCAAGACCCCAACACTTCTTGAAGACTGAAGACCCTTCAAGACTAGAAAACTTCAACAATCCTTGAAGACCAAAGACTCTTCAAGACCCCAAGACTTCAAAAGCTCCAAGAATCCATTGAAGCTTTAGACTCGAGAACAAGCGCTACAACCCTCGAGAGAAACAGATTCACGCACAAGAGAGAGAATCAGAGGATTAACATTCGAGATTGTATACCCACACGCATATTACATCAATACAAATATATTGTTTATTCCATGTGTCTCCATCCCTGAAATTACGTGTGAACACAAAGGACCCCTTACAACATTTTATTCTAAATTATTTTTTTTATAATAAATAACAGTGTTATTTAAAAAAAAATGGAAAAAAAAAAAGAGATCTTATTCTTTTCATTGCTCAGTTAACTAACCATACTTTATATACATATAGTTTTTATTTGAAGATGAAATATGTGTATTTTAGAATCACTAATTAAAATTTTAAAAAAGATTATTTAACAAAGTCAACACATTAAATATCTTTAAAAAAATCTTAAATTTTTATATTCGCCATATTCAAAATAACAAAAATAAACGATATTTTATTTCAAACTTACTAAAAAGAAATTAGTACAATAAATAATGTTTAATTCTAAATTAAACTATTTTTTATTTTTTAAATTAGCCATTTCAAAGTAATATTCATTTTAAATTAGTTTTATTACAATAATACAAACAAATAATATTTTGTTTTTTGGTCTTTAATTTTAAAATAATCTAGAAAATGTATTCTATTTTAAAGTTAATCAAATTAAAAGTAAAACAAAAGTATAAAGAAATAGTTCTGAATTTGTATTGAGTAATATTTAAATAATAAGAAAAATATTTTAATTTTAACCTAACTATTTTAAAATAAAAAAAAATACATAATTAAAAAAAGATATTTAAATAAACTTGAAATAGAACAATGAATTTAATACAATTAAATATTTCATGAACTTAAATTTCCTAGATCCATACTTTCTTAATCCAAACATACCAAAATCAACTCCCAAACATTTCTTCTTTTTAAATTTAGGCTATAAAGTTTCAAGCTACCTAAACTGACTCACACCCTAACTAGTACATTGAGGAATGGTTTGGACATTTGGATTGGGTTGAGTTGAGTGGACTATTATACCTCACTCAACGTTTGGAACGTTGGTTTAATTAAACGGAGGTTAGGTTATTTTACTCCCCGTTTGCTATAGGTACTCTCGTTTTGTTATTATAGTGCACTCACATTCTTGTAGCCCAATTGCCTATGGTGACTATCATCACCATCGACGACCATCTTCAGCGAACATTCTAGTGACCGTCGTCGACACAGACAACAATTCTGACGACCACCGTCAAAAACCAAAACTTTTTTTTTCTTTTCTTCTATTTCTTTCTTTAGTTTTGTTTTTCATTTTTCGAAATGAAAATAAGAAGAAAAAAGAAAAGAAATGAAAAAAAAAAATCTGACAGTGGCAATGGTCACCAGAGGTTGTAAGTCCCGGCAACGGTTCCAAGTTCCTCTTACTCATACGTACCTAAAAAGAACTCTACTTTGTATAGGTTGTGCGATTATATTCTTTTGACATTTTGATTGGAAATATATCATTTGTTTTCTAAATAATACAAACTTGTTTGTGAATAACACATGGATTATACACCTTTTTTTTTTAGTTACACTGAGATTTAACATGTACTCCTTTTCTTAAGGTTGAAGGTTCAAACTTCCATATTTCAATATTTTTTATATTAAAAAATTTTAATGAATGATATATTTCTTGCTTTATGATGAGATTTTTTTTAGATGTTAAACATTGGAAAAGTTTGAAAGATTTATTTAATGGTCTATTTTTTTAGTTGGAGTTAAAATAAAGATGTCTCGCTCTATGTGTTGGCAATTAATGATTCTTTTTATTTAGTATATTTTAAGAGTTGTTTTTTTTCCCAACAATTAGAATTGATAGCAAATGTTGTCTTATTTGCCACTCCCATCACAATAATAATAATAATGATGATAATAAAAGAAATAAAACAGTTATAACCCGACCATTATAACCAATTCTACACTCCAAACATAGATCTTTTGAACACTAAAATGTTATGCACTCCAAACATAGACTATAACTCCCCGACTATTATAACAAACTTTGCGTCTCAAACAACCCCTAAAATGCCCTCATAAGAATGTGCTCATGCTATAGTAAACTTTCTTTACAAGTATGCACACATCATATCATACAAGGAGTGGAAGCACTTTTTATTAGTGTGAAAAAGTACTTTTAAGGTTATGAAAAGTTATGAACCTAAGCCACTACAACACTATACTACATGGATTACAAATCAAATGGCCAAGGGTTGTAAGCACCCATCCAAAATTTAAATCTCCCAAATCCCAACTACACTTTTCTTATAAAAGAAAGGGATTTCAAACATTGAAGGATCATGTGAATCTAGTCCATGGGGTATGGACCTAATGGATTGCCCTTAGTGTAGGGTAGTCCTTTTGAGGTTAAGAAAAAAAAGAGAAACTTCTAGCTGAAATTTTATAGGATATACAGTTATTGAGATCACTCAAACAACTTGTTTAAAACTAAAAGTAGAGCATATAAATTTCTCTTTCTACATATGAAATCATGCATTGAAAACTTGACCTTCTTAAATTAAGGATGACTTTAGTATAACTTTCAAAATAACGAATGATTGTTATTCGTTAAGAGTAGTTTTCTATATTTTTGTCTTATTTAATTATGTAGTAATTTTTTTCTTTGAAAATTTTAAAAATGTTTAAAACACTTAAAAGTGTTTTTTTAATAAGAAATCTTTAAATATATATAGTGTTGGATGTTAGCACTACTTTAAAAGTTAATCCAAACTCACACCATTAATATGTGCAAGAGTACTTTTAAAATAAATTATTATATAGCAAAAGACATTTTAAGTATAAATATTCTTTTAGTAACATTGTTTATTACAAATTACTTTAATTTTTTTATTCTATGCTCATTGCAAAGTGCTTCTGAAATACTTATTCTAAATTGCTTAGACGCAAAGCACTTTATATTGTCTCCAAACTCCAATAATGAAATTAAGTAAAAAACACTTTTGATCATCCCAAAATTCACTTAAAAAATGTTCGAGAGAGCACTTCCAAAATAAGTGATATTTTTATCCCACAAAAAAAAAAAAAGAAATAATAATTATTGTAAGTATTCTTTTGCTAAAAGTTCTTAACAAATTATTCAAATATTTAGTTACACACCTCCTTCAAAATACTTTTGAAATACTCTCGGACCAAGCACTAGCCAGTAATACTTTTAAGTGGTTATGACTTTTTCTCCGATACTTTATTTAATTCGAAGCATGAAAGTTTTGAGTGAAAAAAACTTTTGGTCATGTCAAAAGTCTATCCTTTACATACCTAAGTAGCAGTTGGAAAGGTCAATTTTTAGGGTTTAGCTAGACCTGTGTGTGGTGTGATCTTGCTGGCATATGTGGTTACAATGACTTTTTCAAACCTCTTGCTTATTGTTATTACTACTACCATTATTTTGGTGGGGAAATTTATGAGCCTGAAAAATCAGTTCTAAATTTTTCATATAAACTTTTTTTTTTTTTTTTTTTTTTTTTGGGAAAAAATGGAAGGTTGTGGTAATATGGGTTAGTTGAACAGCTTTTTCAACCAAAGTTAATTGGGGTGGAGGAGATTGGTTGTAGAGTGGTTGGCTGGTATAAAGGCCACATTTCCATTAGATTATTGTCGATTTGAACCTAGCTTAAATAATCAGATATTAATACTTATTCATGGGAAGAAAAAGCATTATTGGATTATTGAAGGGAAAACCGCTCATCGTCGCAAGCACGTGGCGATTTAGAACCTTTTTTTTTTGTTTTATTTAATAGTAATTATAATATATTTTTTAATTATTTTATAATTTATTTTGCAAGGGAAGAAAAGTAATTTTTGGACCATTATTTTACTTGGATTTTAAGTTTGTTCTATTTTGGTTTCATTTATTTAGTCGCAAAACTTAAAGCAAAAATAAAATAAAATAATCATTTTGATTTTTTAGATAGTCAAAATAACCAAAAATAAAAAAGGAAAGGATTATCGTACTTGTCCATCAAGTATTCGCTTATGCCAACTTATATGGAGAAAATTTCTAGTAGTACGGTAGTACATACTACTTCCATTGATGGTTTGATACGTCATTTAATGAACATTTAATAATATAATATTTTATTTCATAAGTCCCACACAATTGTTAAATACTTCCTTCATGACAAACAATGAATGGAGGTAGTATGAAAAATTTTCCATACTACCATAGTACTAGAAATTTTCGCACTTATATGTTTCCAATGCATATCCGTGTCATAATGCTAATTTCCTGTTTTAGACCATATTATCTATTTTTCAGGGTGGTTGACAATAAACCAACGATTAGGATCAACATGGGTTTATGTTTTAAAAGTTAAAATTCTAAAACAAATAATTTAAGTCCCGTTTAATAACCATTTGATTTTTGGTTTTTAGTTTTTGAAAATAATGCTTGTTTTACTCAAATTTCCCTACGATGATTTTCATCTTTGTCAAGGGCACATTTGAATTCCTAGACAAATTCGTAAAACAAAAACAAGTTTTTGAAAACTACTTTTTTTAGTTTTCAAAATTTGGTTTGGCTTTTGAAAACATGGAAATAATGTATTATAAAAACAAAGAAACTTGTAGGTGGGAGTAGTGTTTATAAGCTTAAGTTTCAAAAACCAAAAACAAAAAACCGAATGGTTATCAAACGGGGCCTTAAACGCTTAGAAACAAAAATTGATTAAACGGAGTAGTATAAGAATTAAAATAGAATTTAAACTATTTCAAATTATTTTAAAGTAGTGAAAAACTATTTTAAAATATGGTTGGTAAATAAGCTTTAATTTTTGTAGACAAAAAAGAGAACAAAATAGGTATCAATGGGACACTTGACTTAATCTTGTTTGGAAGCTAAGCTTGGCATGTCACACTTGTAGATTTGATTCTTAAAAGCAAAAAAGCCTTAGTTTCTAGAGCCAACCCCTCCCAAAAGAAAAAGAAACTAGTATCAATAATAAATTCAAACATTTTCAAAACTTTAATACTTTTTAGATGAGACAAAATTTTAAATCAGATAAGTGGTTGGTTTCTTGTTTCTTATTTTAAAAAATATTTTCATAATTGTATACAAAATTTGGGAACTAGAAAAAAGAAATATGCGTCTAATTATTTTTTTTATAACAAATTCATTTATAGTTTTATTATTACTTTTTTTTTTGGAACTTTTTATTTTTTTATTTTTAATTTTCAGCCACTCTTCAAAATAAAAATATAGTTTTGAGAAATATAAGCATATTTGGTAATTATTTTTTATTTCTCATTCTTTATTTGTTACTAAAAAGGGAAAGTAACTTTCAACTTCTACATCAAATATATAGATCTTAGATTGAGGCTATAATTTTTACTTTTTTTTTTTTTTTGTTAGGTTTTCAATGGAAAAATCATAAGAAAAAAACATATTTTCACATACATCCAATAAATTATATAAAATTTTAATACGGAATTTGCTTTTAAAATTTGCCCATAAAGTTCCGATTTAAAAAGATTGTGTAAAACATTAAAAAAAAAATTGGGAAAAATACACTTTTAGTCCCTGAGGTTTGCGTTAGGTTTCATTTTGGTCCCTGAGTTTTCAAATTCAACAATTTAGTTCCTTAAATTTGAGATAAGGAGCAATTTGGTCTCTGCCATTCATTTTACGATTAAATCTAATAGGTTGCTGACGTGACACTATTATTTTAATTAAATAAATAATTTTTTATTTTTTAAATAAAAATATATTAAAATAATAAAAATATTATTATTTTTTAATAAATTTAGTTTTTTCTCTTCTTCTTTCACCACCCACCACCTCTCTCTTCTTCTACTTCACCACTCACCACCCATAACCATCTGTTACAGCCACCGGTCACCGACGACCACCGCTCGCCGGCGGCAGTCGGTTGTCGGCGTTTTTTTTTTCTCTCTCTCTCTCACGCGTTCGCCCTCCCTCTCTCTCATCCCTCTCCATTTCCTTTCTCCTCCGCCAACCAGGAGTAGGCCCAGATCCGTCTCTCCCTTTCGTTTCTCCTCCGCCGGCAGCAAGACGTCGTCGTCGCTGTTCGCGAAGCTTCGCGCGAAGACCCACGCCGGTGTTCGAAGAAATCCTCCTTCGTCGTTGAGGAGTTGCTGCCGCGTGGGTTAGTGTGCGCGTCGCGCAGGGAGGCAGAGCGGTGAGATCGTGGGTCGAAACTGCCAGATCTGGGGTCAGAACTGCCAGATCTAGGCGTTGGGCAATTTCCGGCGCCACCCTCCTCACCGACCGCCCTTTCCGGTGGCCTCACCCTCCCTCTCTTCTCCGTCCCTCAAGCATTCCCTCTCTCCACCCACTCCACATCTCTCTCCGCAACAATCACCTTCGACCCAATTTCAGATGTTCAGTCGCCGAGGGCTCCAACGCTCTTTCTCCATCCAAGGGCTCTGGTCAATCTTCCATGGTGGATTGTGTGGTCGTCGATGGTGGAATTAGCTGCCTCTGCATCGCTCAGGCCCTTGCGACCAAGCACTCGAATTTGCCCCTAACATCATTGTCACGGGTAAGAACCGATTTGGTGTTTATTAGGCACCTACAGTAGTGGGTAAGAATCGATTCGCCGGAAAACCACTTAAAAGAAAAGAAAGATTGGAGAAAAGAAAGAAAAAAAAATTCCAGCCGGCAGCCGGCGGCAACTGGCCACCGGAGTTGAAGAAGAAGATAGGGAAGAAGGAAGAAGGTGGTGGGAGAAGAGAAAGAAGAAGGAAAAGAGGGGGGAAGAGAAAGAATTAAAAAAAAATAAAAATAAAAATATTTTTATTATTGTAATATATTTTTATTTAAAAATAAAAAAATTAATTTTTTAAATTAAAATAATAATGTCACATCAGCAGTCCGTTAGATTTAACGTCAAAATGGATGACAAAGACCAAATTACTCATTTTCTCAAACCTTAGGGACTAAATTGTTGAGTTTAAAAACTCAGGGACCAAAATGAAACCTAACTCAAACCTCACGGACTAAAAGTGTATCTTTCCCAAAAAAATTCTTCCTATCAAAATAATAATAATAACCCAGAAAACATCTAAAAAATTAGATAAGGTAATGAAAATTTTAGGTCCCGTTTGATAACCATTTCGTTTTTACTTTTTACTTTTTGAAAATTAAGCCTATTTTTATCTACAAGTTTCTTCATTTTGTTATCTATGTCCTTTCCCTGTTTTCAAAGACCAAGTCAAATTTTGAAAACTAAAAAAAAGTAGTTTTCAAAATTTTGTTTTTTTTTTTTTTAAATTTGGCTAGAAATTCAAATGTGTCCTTAATAAAAGTGAAAACTAGAAATTGGAAGGAAACAAACATAATTTTCAAAACCCAAAAACCAAAAACCAAATGGTTATGAAATGGGACTTAATTTTACAATTACCATCTGTTTAATTTCTTTTTTCCTTTTAGATAATTGCAACTTAAAGAAAAGGGGTAAGGATTCAAATCTTATAACATGTTAATTCAAGCCTACCATTTGATTATACAAATATATTTATCAATTAAATCAAACTCAATCCATTCATAACTTTCTCAAAAAGGGAAAATTAATTCATACATTTGTTTTACTATGCTGAAAAAAAAAATAAATATTATAGACCACATTCATATACGTTTTTCTTAATTTAATGATGTGGTGGTGGAGATTTGAACATGTGACATTAAAGATAGATGTATAATACTTTAATCGATTGAGTCTTATTCAAATTGACATGGGATAATCTTATACATTAACGAGAAATCTCACTCCATCAAGATTTTAAATTTGGGCATATTTAAAAGCTGTTAAGAGTGGTTGGTTTGGCAACCCCACCAATTATTTTTATTACAATACATGAAGACTTGATATAATAGATGGAATTAATAACTCATATAATTATAAGGTGATAATTTTTGGGTTTTATAGAAATGAAATATTGGCTCACTTAGATAGATGGAGAGGGCATGGGAATTTAATGCAAATTTTCCCTTTGTCTTCTTCTGTGTCACATCCACCATCTTCCTAAAGTATCTAATGAAATTAATAATGTTTAGATTTACCAATAAGATTAAGATTTGATGCCTTAAAAGATATTTCTTAATGGTGATTATATTCCATCAAAATAAAGCCTTTGAAAAGTGAACCCTTGTTTTTCTCTTCCTCTATAAAGAAACAGAACAATTCATGGTTAGTGTGAATTTGAACTTTAACAAGAATATATAATTTGGTTTCTAATGGTTTAATATTTTTTTCAATTTAGTCCCTACTATTTAAAAAGTGTCATTTTAGTCCCTTATATTTTAATATTTGTTAATTATATATTTTTTTTCATTGGTGAGTACTAAAATTAAGTTTTTTAAGAGAGGAAAAATAAAAATTCCTTTCAATTTCTTAGAAATGAAAAAGTAGAAACTCTTCTCTTTTAACTGACTTAATTCTTCTTGTTTCATAGAAAAAGAAAACACATGGCTTAATTCTTCTTCCAAATTTTTACTAATTCACAAAATATAAAATATTTGATGTAAGCTTATCCTAGTTCAATTTTAACATTAACCAATGGAAATAATGTAATTGAAAAATGTAAAAGGTAAATGACTAAAATGAAACTTTTGAAGCAATAGGACTAAGTAAATATCTTTTAAACAATCCGGACTAAATTGAAAACACTCCAGCAATAGGGTTTAAAACATAATATCATAGGCTTGATTTTTTTAATTTTTTTATTTTGAATATAAATAGTTATTTGGTATTATTTGTTAGCTGAGATGAAGGAAGAATTATCTTTTGATATAGTGTAGTTTTGGAGGTGATTGGAATAACTCTCCAAAATATCTAAGATGACAGTGATTTGTATAATAAAAGTATGCAAGTACTAATGCACAAGTGATAGTCCTACACTTCCAAGTAATTAAATTATGTGACATTAGTCACTTGATAAATGACAGAATCATATTTGAATAAGAATTTTAGGAAAGCTTTAAAATTGATTCAATTTTTTTCTTAAAAAAAAATTATCAAATATGTTGGTCCTCTATTTTAGGTTCATTCCAATTTGACTTTTGTACTTTCAAATGTTCAAATTTAGTTTAGGTACTTTCAATGAAACTTGAAATTAGTCCTCATTGTTATTTTGAAGTTAATTTTTGTCAAAATTTATTAAATAATAATAATACTTTTTATGCAAGAAAGATCCAACGTGAACCATATTTTCGAAATTATAGAAGAAAGGGTAATTGAGACTAGAAAAGTCACCAATAAAATAGTAGTAGGATCACTTTTTAAGTTTTATGAAAAATAAAAAAGATTAAATTTAAACATTCAAAAGAGAATGTGAATGATATTTCAACCATTTTTTTTAATAAAAAAAAGTTAATATCAAACCCACTCCTAATTTTTATGAATGAAAGTGGTGGGAAATTGCAATAAAAATTTTAAATGAGAACCAATTTTGACCACAAAACTCCAACAAGATCTCCTCCAAGTGGACTCAGTCATGCCCATATATAAATGGGTAAGTCATGTGCCTAGAATTAAAAATGACAGATAGCAGAAACCACTATACTGTAAAAAGTTGGTTAAATTATCAAAAATACCCCTCGACTTTAGGGTTTGTTTCAATTATACCCCTGGACTTTCAAAAGTTTCAATTATGCCCTTAAAGTTTCAAATTTGTTTCAAAACTATCCTTGGAGACATTTTCCGTTAAATTTATCGACAAAAATTGATGCGTTTGCATGTGTTTTTATCGTTTTTTTCCACGTATGTGTTCAAATCTATTCACATAAGCAACAATATATATGCAAACACACCATTTTACATCCATAAATTTAACAAAAAAAAGCCTTCAAGGGTAGTTTTGAAACAATTTTGAAACTTCAAGGGCATAATTGAAACTTTTGAAAGTCTAGGGGCATAATTGAAACAAACCCTAAAGTTTAGGGGTATGTTTGATAATTTAACCAAAAAAGTTTTTGCTCAATGGGTTATAATAAATTTTCAATTGTTTTATAATTTCAAATATTGTATATATGCAAACTAAAAAAAGTAAAGAAGAAGAAGAAAAAGAAAAAGTTGTATATATGCTGTTTTTTTTTTTAATATAGGTTATAGTTACAACTTTATTATAAATGTGAGAGGGTAGATGTCACTCCAATTTTTTTTTTTTTTTTTTTTTTTTTTAAATTAAACTTAGAAACGATTCAAGAGTGTATTCATTTTTCTACGTACTCTTGAAAATTATTTTAAAAATCTGTAATTAAAATTGGAAATCTTAAAAAAATAAATTTAATTTATTTTTCGAATTTAACTTTGAATTCCAATATGTTTTTAAGATCAGTGAAAAAATTATCAAAGAAATTGAGAAGAAAAAACATAATTTTTAAGAATTAAAAATTAAAAACAAAATAGTTATCGGATGAGAGATTAAATTTTATCATTAAAAAATTTGTAATTTAGTCCCCGTTTGATAACCATTTGGTTTCTAGTTTTTGGTTTTTGGATTTTAAGCTTATAAACACTACTTCTAACTCTAAGTTTCTTTCTTTGTTTTTCTATTTACTTTCTTTCCATGTTTTCAAAAACCAAACCAATTTTTGAAAATTAAAAAAAGTAATTTTAAAAAACTTGTTTTTGTTTTTAGAATTTAGTTAGGAATTCAAGTATGGTCTTTAACAAAAATGAAAACCATAGTAAGAAAATTTTTAAAAAAAAAAATCCTAATTTTCAAAAACCAAATGGTTAATCCCATGGGAGTATTACACCTGTCTAATAATTACCCATCAAAAAACTCTGGCTATTAAATAAATCCACAACCTTAAAACTGTTTAAAGATCCTTTCTTTATCCACATCACACCCAATTTTTCAGCTCACTCACACACTATGCCCTTTTTGAGCTGGCAGTGAAATGTATAGAACAAAACACAGCCATTAAAATCTGACAGATCAAATAGTTCCATCCTCTCCTTTCTATATAACATCCTTTCAACTCCCTCCCATCTTTCACATCCTATCTCTTTCATTTCAAACTTTCCTTTTCGGGTTCAGTTCGTTCAATGGCAGCACGTTCGTGGATCGTTTTCGCGGTCGTGTTGGCATTGGGCACTTTAAGTGCCCGAACGGAGGCGGGACGGACTTTCTTCGTGTTCGGAGACTCTTTGGTTGACAATGGCAACAACAACTACCTTGCCACCACTGCCCGGGCAGATGCGTATCCGTATGGCATTGATTTCCCGACGCATCGCCCGACCGGTCGCTTCTCCAATGGCCTTAACATCCCTGACTATATCAGTTGAGTTTATTTTGATATTCTTTTTTCATATTTCATCTTTTGTATATATTCTTAATACACAAGTTTCTTCAGGTCAGCAACTCGGTTCGGAGTTCTTGCTTCCTTATCTGAGTTCGGAGCTCAATGGTCGCAAGTTGCTCAATGGCGCCAACTTTGCTTCGGCTGGCATTGGCATTCTGAATGACACTGGAATTCAGTTTGTATGTCAAAGTCTTTAACTTTTTTTTGTCCAGTGTTTGTTATAATGACAATGTGTTTGCATTTTCTTTTTAAAATTTAGGTGAAGAACAATTTGGATCAAGATAGAGATACAAATAAATCCAGAAAATAGAAGCTAATGATAGTTTTTTCTTTCTTTCACAATAAGTTCATTTGGCTTTATTTTTTCCATGAAGATTAATTCTAATTATTTTAAAAGTAGACTATTTATTAAAACAAAAATATAAAAGAAAGAGAAAAATAGTTTTTGTCTAATTATGTTTCCACTTATGGGTTCTTTCAGCACTCTATTAAGAGTGTGTTTGATTTAACTTTTGAAGTGTTTAATTTTGAGAAAAAATCATTTTGAAAAAATTTATAGTATTTGGCAACCACTAAAATGACTTATTAGAAAATGAGATGGATAAATAAACCATTTTGAGAGAAACACTTGAAACCAACTTTTTTAAAAAGAGTTTTTAGGTATACAATAATTTGTGTATAAAAACACTTATGATGAAATGCAACCAAACATACGAGTGTTTAAATTCTAAACAATTTTTATACAAAATGTTTTTTTTTTTTTTTTTTTTTTGTTAAAAATGCATTCTTGAAAAACATTTAAATTAAAATGTATTCCAAATGGACTCTAATTTTGACTTTTAGTGTCAATTGAACTTCTGTGAGAATGACAGACTACAAAAATTTGAGGTTTTATATATTTTTTTCTTTAAAAAATGTGCCTCTTGAGTCTTGACAATGACACCTCAGATGACATTACTTAAAGATCATGACGTGGACGAAACGTATAA
This sequence comes from Luffa acutangula, assembly GCA_036850905.1. NCBI lineage: Eukaryota > Viridiplantae > Streptophyta > Magnoliopsida > Cucurbitales > Cucurbitaceae > Luffa > Luffa acutangula. Next base: position 22,926,566 of record CM072089.1, on the reverse strand, counting down.
TAATAATAATAATAATAATTTTATGTATTTGAATATTTGAATGGTTGAAATAATGTACATGGTTGCAGATCAACATAATAAGAATGTTCAGGCAACTAGAGTACTTTGAGGAGTACCAAAAAAGAGTGGCAAGTTTAATTGGAGCTCAAAGAACAACACAACTCGTCAATGGAGCCTTGGTTCTCATTACTGTTGGTGGCAACGATTTCGTCAACAATTACTATCTCGTCCCCTTCTCTGCCCGCTCGAGGCAATACGCTCTCCCCGATTATGTCAAGTTCCTCATCGTTGAGTATCGAAAACTCCTCCTGGTAACCTCTCTAACTCTCGTTTCTTATTCTACAGCTAAGATCGATAAATTGGACAAATTATTCAATAAAACTGTCATAATGTAGATGGTTCTTTAAAACTGTCGATGTTGTTAAGGTAGATATAATTAGTTTCTCCTTTTGTTATTTATGTTTATATTCTAATATTTAAAATACAGATTTGATAGTCAACCTGAGCATAGCTCAACTGTCATAACTTGTATTAATGATCAAGAGATTTGTGGTTCAAATTTCCACCCCACATGTTGTAAAGAAAAAGGTTAAATTACAAGTTTAATCTCATATTTTATGTCTAACAAATCATTGATCTATTTGACATTTTTTAAAATTCACAAACTTACTAGATATAAAATTGGAAGTTTAGGGTCTCATTTATATCTAATAGGATTGAATTTTTTTAAAAAATATTAAATATGTCAAGGATTTATTAAACATAAACTTGAAAGTTCAAGGATCTATATTAGACATTTTTTTAATTAAGTTTAGAGATCTATTAGACATAAAATTAAAAGTTCATGAGATCTATTAGACATTTTTTAAAATTGAGAGATCTAATTGATACAACCTAAAAGGTCAGGGACTAAATTTGTAATAAAACCAAAAAATAATAATTATACAAATTTGATGAGGTTTTAGAGAAAGACAACATTTAGGTGTTAAAAATTAATTTTCACTATAAATTTTTAATTTTTCAAATTCAATCTTAGACTTATAAAAATATTATAAATTTTATTTTTGATCAACGTTTCTATATACACTAACTAATTTTAACAATATTTTTTTTTTTAAAAAAACCTAAATTTAACAAGAGGTAATACAAAAATCTCCTAAAATTCAATAATTTAACGAAAATCAAGTTTTACACTCAATTAAGTCTAGTCAATGGACTATGAAATAATCTTTCAAAATCTACAAATTAAAATTTTAAAAAAAATCTTCAATATCACCGGTTTTTTTAAGTCCCATTAATTTCATATAAATCCAATGTTTTATAAATTAGCCGCAAGATACCCACATAATAAATTAAAATTGACTAAAATTATTGGATGATATCCCTAAAAACAAAATGACATGAACTAGAAAAAGATATAACTATAAAAGAAAAAAATTTATGTACTAAATTTATTCTTTTTTTAAAAAAAATATTGTAAAAAACTTCAAATGGCCTTTAAATCATCCTGAAACTCTTTCGATAGGATTGGATTGATGATTGATGAACTCATGAAGTAACCACGATTACGTGCATGTGATTACATTGCAGAGGTTATATGAGCTCGGGGCGCGACGAGTTCTAGTGACCGGGACGGGGCCACTCGGGTGCGTCCCCGCAGAACTGGCAATGCGAGGAAGCAGCGGCGGGCGGTGCTCGGTGGAGCTGCAGCGGGCGGCGGCGTTGTATAATCCACAGCTTCTTCAGATGATCAAAGGACTCAACAGCCAACTTGGTTCCAATGTGTTCATAGCTGTTAATACTCAACAAATGCATAATGATTTCGTCTCCAATCCTCAAGCATTTGGTATCTCTCTCACCAATTATAAATTATTGACTCACTCATTTTTATTATTTTCAACAATTATTGTGTTAGATTTTAAAATTATTTAAATTCATTCATTTGCCTTATTGTCAAAATGATATTCGGATGGTTGATAAAAATTTGAATTAGTAAATTATTGTGGCAATTTAAAATTTTCAAAAATGTATGGTTGCCTTCATTTTAATTAAGGTTTCGTTTGATAACTATTTGGTTTTCGGTTTTTGGTTTTTGAAAATTAAGCTTGTTTTCTCCTAAATTTCTTACCATTGTTTTCATCATTGTCAATGACACATTTGAATTCCAAGCCAAATTCCAAAACAAAAACAAGTTTTTGGAAACTTTTTTTTTTTGTTTTCAAAACTTGAGTTGGTTTTTGAAAACATGGAAAGATGGTAGAGAACAAAACAAAGAAACTTATTAGTTGAAGTATTGTTTATAGACTTAATTTTCAAAAACCAAAAACAAAAAACAAAATGGTTATCAAACGGGACTTTAAGTGTTTGGTTGTTTGAAAACTCAAAATATTTTATGTTGGTGTAGTGGGCTATTATAAGATTTTGAAGAACTTATTTTTCAAAAGTCTTTTTATATATTTCGGTTAACTCAATTATATTTATGGATAGATAAAAATCTATTATTTTTGTAAATTTCGAACAAACCAACTTCTTTAAAAGCACAGTCATTATTGTCCATGATCCGTAACGAGTGATTGGAAGAAAAAAAATAATGAACTCTTGATTCAGTGATGAAATTAGAATCTAACTTAAAATTGAGTTTTTAACATCACTCTTAAAACGTAAAAGTACTTTTAATTAAGAATACAGGGTCCATTTGGAATACATTTTAATTTAAATGTTTTTTAAGAATGAATTTTTGAAAAAAACATTTTATATAAAAATTGTTTAAAAGTTAAACACTCATATGTTTGGTTGCATTTCCTCACAAATGTTTTTATACACAAGTTATTGTTTACTTAAGAAGTCTTCTTTAAAAAGTTGGTTTCAAGTGTTTCTCTCAAAATGATTTATTTATCAATCTCATTTTCTAATAAGTCATTTTTAGTGATTGCCAAATACTAGAAATTTTTTCAAAATGATTTATTTTCAAAATTAAACACTTGAATAGGTAAACCAAACACACCCTTATTTATCAATCTCATTTTCTAATAAGTCATTTTTTAGTGGTTGTCAAACACTAAATTTTTTTCAAAATGACTTATTTTCAAAATTAAATACTTGAAAAGTTAAACCAAACACACTCGCAATAAACCAAATAAAAGCACTTTTCACCATTTTTATGTTGTTTGGTCACATAGTTTTTTATAGAGCACTTAACTAGTACGTTTCTCAAAAAAAAAAAAAAAATTATAGAAAAAACGTTTAACTACAAAACACTACCATAAAGAAAATTATATGTGAAGTTCGGATTCAAACATCTGGTTTTTAATTATGTCAAAGATTTGACTTAACTACATATGAGCTATGTTCAAATTGACTTTAACTAAGTTCAGATTAAATGGTTTTTACGGGTAGAATTTTTTTTTAAAAGGATAGTATAATTCAATATATTTGACCCCAAAAAAAGAGACTTTAGAATAATATTTATTATCAAATAATGTTAATTGATATATGTAGGGTTTCAAACATCTAAAGTGGCATGTTGTGGACAAGGGCCATACAATGGATTAGGGCTTTGCACATTGGCATCAAACTTATGTTCCAACAGAGATGCATATGCCTTTTGGGATGCCTTTCATCCTTCTCAAAAGGCAAATGGGATCATTGTCAAACAAATGTTTTCAGGTACAACCCAATACATGTACCCTATGAACCTCACCACCATCCTTGATTTGGATTCTAGGACTTAGAAATATCATTTCAAAACACTGCCCAAAAAAAAAAAAAAGGAAAATCAAGAGAGAAAAGATATAATCTTCTTTTTCTCTCCAAAAAAAAAAAAAAAAAAAGACCAAAATTGTTTTCTTTTTGCCCCTTCAAAACCCTTGTGGGTTTGAACTATGTTTATTTTAATAATGTTACATTTGCTTTGTTTTATGTTTACTTTTGCCTTTGATTGTTGGCTACATCATAAGAGTGTCCCTAGCTTGCTTCCAAAACTAGTTGATAATTTTTTATTATTAATTAATTACGTATATGTGTGTTTGTTCTCTCTATTTTTGTCTTGTAATAATAATCAAACGCTTTGATAGGAATGTACTTAAGGTGTAATTAAGAATATTAGTAAGGGTATATTAGCAGTTAGTTAGGGGGTTGTTAGAGTATGGAGTTATAAATAGTGGGAGTGGGAATGGGGAAGATAGAGAGTTGAGTAGTCAGTGAGTTACTCTTTGAATGTTCTCAAGAGAGGGAGGGTCCAAGTACCTCGAACACTTGGGTTTATCATAATAATACATTGTAGTTTTATTCCAGTTCTTATCACGCTCTTTCAGACTATAATGGTACTGTGGTGTAGATAAATAAATGTTTTGGAGAGGAATTAATCTCTCATTGTTATCACACCAGACTATATTAAACTAGAATGTATCGATATGTGGATAGGAGAATATATTAGGAGAGAGTTTGGAGAGAATAAATTAATTAATCAAATGTACAATTAAAAATCATGGAATAAATCTCATATATGACTGGTCAGACGAGTTTGTCTAGTCCTCGTGACCAAATAAAATTTATAAACTCTGGCTTTATGCTACTTTGCAGTAGGTAGTGGTTGGATCGTCCACAAAGAAAGGGAATTTCTATTTAATTAGTGAATTCTTGCCAGTAACCAAAATGGATGGATATAAAGGGGGGTTTGTCACTAATAAATAAAATAAAATACAACAAAAGTAAATAAAATGCTGAAAATAGATAAATACCATGCAACGAAAGTGAGCAACGAAAAATCAATCAAAAGAGGGGATTGTCGGATCAGGTAATTCTTGGATTAGTTTATATACTTAGTGTCATCGCTTGCTCCGAAGATAGATTTTATGAGTCATTTTATTACATGGAATGCTTCTTGGTTGTTCGAACAATCCACCTACTAAACATGTGTCTAACCAATTAAATTACTCGATACTCCACGAATTCTTTAACTTATTAGCTATTTTAATGGCGTCCGCAGCCCCTCATGCTTAGTCGAATGACTCCTTCGACTTAATCTAATTAGCTAAATTAGAAACCAGATGACTCCTCAAAATTATTAATTAACTAAAAGCATTACATACAAGACCTGAATTAATTAATTAAACTAGAAATAAAATTTCTCTAATTTAATTAATCTAATTTCTCCTTGATTCTTAGGCCTATCAAAAGTCTACGTTATTCGAATAATGGAACTAACAATGGATTCACCTCAACCTAGTGGTTATCTAAACATAACTAATGAATCATGCTTGGAGGTAATGAATCGTCTTCTAACTCATTTAAAAGTTCATTCTTTACTAATCTTTTGATCCTATCAAGATTAATGTGGCCTAGCCTTAGATGTCAAAGATAAGCGTTACTATTTGGAGAAATTCGTTGCCTTTTTCTTTGAGTATCAGCAATTCTAAATAACTCGTGAGTTAAAATCGCTTTTGTTACGGTTGGTCTTATGACATATATGTTGTTTTCTAATTTTGCTGAACAGATGAACATTCCTTTTCGAGAGATGAACGCTTCATTGGATTCAAAATTTACAGAATATCCTTGTTCAATTAGACATGAGATAGATATAAGATTCCTATGTATTTTAGGAACTATATACAGATTTTCCAAAAACAAAAACCTTTCTCCTTTAAACAACTTGATATCTCCCACTACAAAAGCTGAAATGACATCTTTTGTTCCAACCTTGAGCGTCATTTCATCTTTCTTTAACAACCCAAATGAACTATTTTCCTGCAAAGAAGAATAGACATGATTATAAGCTCTGGAATCAAGTATCCAGACATCTTGATCATGTTCTAACAGACAAGTTTCCAAAATGAGTAAATCGAATTTACCTTCTTTTTCTTTCTTCTTTTCAGCGAGGTATTTGAGGCAATTTCTCTTCCAATGCCCTTCAACGTTGCAATGGAAGAATTTGCCTTTATCAGCCTTCTTAGCTTTTGTTGCCTTCTAGAGTGGGGTAAAAATATGGTAAAAATGCTCTCTGGAATACTATGCAAGTGCACATAGTCCGCAGCAAGTGATAAGTAATTTATCGTATCCACGAGGTTTTGAATAGCTTCCACTCTACCTATTTTATGTAACTTTTTAATGGTTTCAAGATTGTTAAAATGATTGATTTTGATAAAATGCTGAAGCAAAAGAAATAACAGAACGGAATGTAAGCGGATAAAGCAGACAGATTGGAAACAGGCGTTGGTCAGGATTTCTGTAATTGTTTAAACGGATGCTCTAGTAATAATATTGATTAGACAATTCTCGTGCAGTCTTATCAGCAGGATCCTCCCGAAACTCTGGATTTTTTGGAATATTTTTCAACTCCAATGACGTACTACCGATCAAGCACTAGGTGACTGGTTATCCCTAACTTAGCTACTGGCGTCCATCGAAGGGGTCCCCGTTTGATCCCCACCGCCTCTGGTTGCCCCTGTTCGGCCTGGTTTGTCCCGAAACGCCTCCAAATTCCTAAAAACCCTAGGAGCATGAGTAGGAATTTATACCCCTCTTCGCTACTGAAGAAGGGGACCCGAACTCTCTACTCTCTTCTCTTACTCTCTAGCCCTCCTACCTCCGTTTTCTAACTTAAGCATCGGAGTCGGTGTGGCTAGCACCACACCGGTGTGCAGGTTTTTCGTTTTGCAGGCCACGTCTTCCCCGCTCTCAAACAAATTCACTGTCGATTATTGTTGCAATTCTGAAGTGGTTAAAAATATGAGATAAATTAACTCCAGAATATTGTGCAAGTATACACAATCTAGCAGCAAGTGATAAGTATTTATCGTATCCACAGGGTCTTGAAATGCCTACCTCTATTGATTTAATTTGCCTTTTTAGTGATTTCAAAAGTTTGGTTAAATTAATTGGGTTTTTAAAATACTGAAACAAAAGATATGCAAAAGCAGTAAATGATTATGACAGAGAAAACAGAATGAAAACAGACACAGATTAAGACTTCTGTAATTGTTTTAAAAATGCTCCAGCAATTCTTTTGATCCTCCAATCTCATGCAGTATTATTAGTGGGATCCTCCCAAAACTCAAGATTTTTTTGGAATATGTTTCAAAACCAATGAAGCTCTACCGATCAAGCACTAGGCAATTGGCTAACCCTAACTCAGTCACTGGCGTTCACCAATACACAATGATCTAGCGTGAATTATTGCCACACAACTCCTAAATCATCCCTGAAACTAGAAGAAGCTATACATACCGGCTAGCTAGGCGGGCACATAATGAAAATAAAGATCAACAATAATTCAAGATGGTCATGATCAAATATAATTTCTAGATTTATAAATATAACAATCACATAATTCTTAACCTATGCCTACAAAGCAATTAGTTCATGATTGAAAACATAAAATACGTTACAATCTCGATAAGCACATCCATATTACGAAATACACAAGAAATACTAATCCTTTTCAGCAAATGGGGAAGAAACGGATGCTCCAAACCACCAAGAACATGGAAGAACTTTGTCTCCTTGAGTGGAATCGCAAATGGTCTTCTTTGATCTCCATTCCGCCGATAATTCGGCCTCCGGCCGATTGATTCGGTCTCCAAATCTTGAATCAATTTATCTTTGGCGGCTCCTCCTTTTATAAGATGAGAATTAGGTTAAATTGGACACATGGCAGGCTCTCCTCGATCCTTTATCTCGAAAATAACTCAACAGAAGTCGGTTTGTAAACTTGGCTAACGAGCTGTGACATGGCAGTTTTGCTCCCAGTTTTGCTGCAGCACAGAATTTGCTCCCTCATGTCGCTCAGCAGTATTTTCTGCACAAAATAACTTTCAAAGCCTCCATTCTTCCAAATGGGTTAAAACATATAATATATATCTAAAACCAACCCTATTAAGCACAAAAGACACACAAATCCCTATAGAATTAAGGCCTAAATAACTACATTTCAGACAGTTATCACACCCCCAAACTTGAACTATTGGACGTCCCGAGCAATACTAACTCACCTTCCCTTGAAAATTCAAAACATTAGTCATAGCACAGCTCAATCAAAACAGATATTCCAACACTACCTTCAACCTTTACCTGAGTATCCTGCAAAACCAAGCACTGCTGCAGCAAAAGAATTCTTTCAGCTTTGAACAAATAATCACCACCTTTAACTCAATCCTAAGAACTTACCACAACCTAACTCTATTATCAGACATATTTAAACACATTTTAAGGGGTTTATATTTTTATGTTCTTCAGACTTAAAGCAGCCCTACAGTCATAAGCTCTAAAGCATGAGATGACCCACTTTATGGTGCAGTATACCCTTGCCTCAAACTTATCGGGCTAAATACTCATTGTAAAGCTCAAAAATCTTTAGTTATTCTATCTTTTGCCCCTCAGAATGGTGACATTTTATGATGAAGCTCACCTAAGTTCTGGGAGATAGAAAAACTGTTGGATTATCATTCATCCTTCAAAACTTTTGCTCCATGAATTTTCTCAGCAAAATTATCAACAATCGATTTTTTTTCAACAAATAATCATTTTTATCATCATTTTTCCTTTTCCTAGGTCATCTTTTGACGCAAAGACAAACTGTGGGTGTCACAAATGTCCCTGGTTACTCAACAACCTGGAAAAATAATTAATGAAGGAGAGGAATGCTCGAGCAAAACAAGCGAAGTAGCTAAAAGTCCCCCAAACTTAAATTATTCATTGTCCTCAATGAATTAGCAACATGATAAGTATACCCCCAAACTTAATTTTTTCTATCTGAATTTTAAACTAAGCGTGGGACTAAGATTAAGCTTAAGGTAAATCAAATAACACAATGCTACCTCAGAACTTTTGCTGCAGTCATGACCAGGCTAGAAGGAATGCTCAAGCAAAAGGTTTCTGGAGATCAGAACACCTTGATCTAATTAAGCTAACTAGTAAGAAAAATAAGTTAGATACTCAGATGTGTCAAACAAAACAATATTTGATTTCTATAAAGATCAAGATCACATATTTACATAATCACTACAGAGATATATTTTAAAGTAGCAGATAAAAACAAAGAAACAGAAAATAACATAAGCAAAAAGAACACAACACATGCAAGGCGAGCACACAAAATCATTCATCAAAATATTTTCTCTAAGAAACTGAAACTTCCCTTTAATTATTCTTTATGTTCAGGCTCTAGGTTTCCTCCGTCCTCTCGAACGATGGGCGGGGATGGAATGCATAGGTTCACAAGACCGTCAATGAAAATTAGGAAGGCTTGATATGACTTAGAAAAATTCACTTGCATAACCCTCCTTAGTGTGGTGTCCCTTCAACAATCATAGCTCTAGTAGGTTTGAAGTTGTCTTTCAGTGAATACTGGCCAACTGAACATCCTCTCAAGTTGCTCCAGCACTCTATGGACACCTCACAGCAAACCACCCTAGCGCACCTCACCTTTTTTAAGCCTATCCATATTGGCAGTGTCAATAATCCCCTTATCAAAAAAGTTTATATCATTGGAACTCTTTTGGGACTCTGAACCTTCAAGTGCACTCGATCACGGGGGACAATGGAATCGTACGTTGTAGGCAATAATCTCTGCTTGACAAAGCTGAGCCAAGTGTTAGCCTCACACTTCAAGTATGCTGACTGGAATGTTCTTGCCCCTTTACTAGACAACCTCCACTAGGCATTTAGTTGCTCGTTTGAGGAAGCAACTAATATTGCGTTGAAAACAGTGTGGGGAAAGTCTTGCAAATTAAACAAAGAATTAGTCACTCCAAGGCTCCAGTCGACAACAACTCTATGAACAATAACCAAGAATCCTTCATTTTCATCAATGTTGGCGTAGAACTCCCATTCTAGTTGATCAATAGTGGGCTCTGGCTTTGCACACAACCGTTCCCAACTGTGATTAATATAATGTACGCTCAAGGAAAATGTGCGAACTCTTTGCCACCATCGAAGTCGCGCTCCATAAGAACATCTCGCTTCAAGACTTCTTGATATTTCTTTTGATAAACCAGGAGGCACATTTTCACAATCAAGGTAATTGGAAAAGTCATCATACCAAGGTGTTTTCACTGCCTTAATATGAGCTACAGTAAATAACCGCTCATCAAGGAAGGATTTGCTAATCTCAGGTTGCTGGAGCAATATCAATGAATTATAAGGTTCAATAGGCTTGGATTTCTTACATATTGGCTCTAAGGATTCAAAATTCCTCTCAAAACTAGAAATCTCACCTACAAATTTATGCTCATGCTCCAATCCACCTATTTCTAAATCCTCAATTTGGATTTCTCCAAATTTTTGGGTATGGTACTCCATCAATTCCTTCTCAAAGTGGTCCTCAACAAACTCATCCAACACCTGAATGTACGAGCAATCCTCAAAACCATTTGGATATTTCATTGCATCAAATATATTAAACTTCACCTTTTGGTCATGCACCTTTATTGTAATCTCCCCCTGTTGGACATCCATCAAAGATCTACCAGTTGCCAAAAATGGACGACCAAGAATAATTGGGACATTTTTATCTGCCTCATAATCTAGAATAATGAAATCGACAGGAAAAATAAATTTATCTACCTGGACTAGAACATCCTCAATTTTACCTACAGGATATGTGATAGATTTATCTGTCAATTGGAGTGTGATTGTGGTAGGCCTAGCTTCACCAATACCTAGCTTTCGATAAACTGAAAGAGGCATAAGGTTAATGCTTACGCCTGAATCACAAAGTGCTCTCCCCAACTCCTTTCCACCTATAGAGACAAGAATAGTGGATGATTTTGGATCCTTAGCCTTGGAAGGTAGCCCATTCTTAAAAATAGCACTACATTCCTCAGTAAGAGCCACAGTCTCAAACTCTCCTAATCTCTTCTTTTTAGTTAAAACATCCTTAAGAAATTTAGCATAATTAGGCATTTGCTCTATAGCTTCTACTAAAGGAATATTTATATGCAATTGCTTAAGAATCTCTAAAAACTTCTTAAATTGACCATCTTGATTCTTAGGTCTTTGCCTTTGTGGAAAAGGTAAGGGTGGGTTATAGGGTGGGGGCGGTACATAAGGTAGGGGTTCTACATCTGGAACAGAACTAGATGCTTCAGCATCATTATTGCTGCCTCCAGCACCCTGACCCGACTCCAACTCTTTTTCAACAACATTATTTTTATCGCTACTTTTTTCTACTTCCTAGGGTTTACTAGGCTCTTTCTTCTCTTCTAGTGGCTTACCATTCCTTAAAGTCACTGCCTGCACCTGCTTCTCACCTTCCTTTATAGGGTGTTCAACATCTGAAGGAATGTTCCCTTGAGGTCGTGCCTTCAGCTCATTAGCTAGCTGACCCACTTGCAACTCTGGGGCTCTCAATGAAGCCTGCTAACTTAGGATTATGACATCATTACGAGCCATATAATCCTTCATCATTGACTCCAGAGAATTACCCGAACTTTGTTGGGGCAAAGCCTACTTATTTTGCTGGGGCAACTCCTGTGATTTAACAAATCCAGACTGGTTCACCGCCTTTTGTTGTGCTTGGGGGACTTGTGAATTGCTTCTTTGCCCTCCCCACGCAAACTTGGGGTGGTTGCGCCAACATGGATTATAAAAGTTAGAATAGAGGTTATTCCTTTGATTACCTACAAAAAACACAGAAGCTGGATTGTTAGAACAAAACTCATAATTATGCTCTTCACCACAATAAACACATGATTCTTCTGTAACTTGATTTACAACTGCAGCAGACTCCACCACTGGCGGTTGCTAAACATTGCTTACCACAATTATGTTTTTAAGAGCGTTAGATAATGCTGCAATATCGGCCCTAATGGTAGACACACCATCCACTTCTATCACACTCTTAACTTTCTTACTAGAGCCTCTAATGTTTGACCATTGACAACTGTAGGTTGATATTCTCTCTAAAATCTCATAAGCTTCATTAAAGGTTTTTGCCAAAAGGTCCCCTCCGGTAGAAGCATCAACCATACACTGGGTTGCTATGTTTAACCCATTGTAAAATATTTCTATTTGAATACAATATGGCAAACAGTGGTGGGGACACTTTCGCAAAAGCTCCTTAAACCTTTCCCAAGCCTCACTAAAAGTTTCTTCCTCATTTTGCCTAAATCCCACTATCTCACTCCTCAACTTGGCACTCCTAGTTGGTGGAAAATACTTACTAAGAAATTTCTCTACTAGCTCATTCCACGTACTTATCGATCTTGGAGCAAGAGAATTTAACCACGCTTTTGCTCCATCTCTAAGAGAATAAGGGAATAGGGTTAATCTAAGGGCATCTCTCGACACTCCCTCGATAACAAATGAATCACTAACTCTTAGAAAAGACTTAAGATGTAAATAAGGGTCCTCAGATGATAAACCATGGAATTGGCCAACCATCTCCAACATGTGAAACATGACTGGTTTCATTTCAAAATTTGATGCCTCAATTATTGGACGCATTATCACTGGATTTAACTCGTCAACTATTGGAAAAACATACTCTTTAATGACTCTGTCCCTATCATTTGCTACAAGGATAGGATACGTAGCCTGATTATTTTGCTGTCCATTTTGCTACAGCAGTGGACTTTGCTGCATCACACAGTTCCTCTTCGAGATTTACTTGAATTTTTTTTTTTTGAAAATCTAATGCGAAGGGGATCGCTCACACACCAAAGTCACACCTACAAAAGAAAAAGAAACAGTCAAAAAGTTTACGCACCAAATCACCAAAAATACACAAAAACAAAAATCAATCAAATAAAACAATTTCAAGTCCCCGGCAACGGCGCCAAAAACTTGTTCCAATTCTGAAGTGGTTAAAAATATGAGATAAATTAACTCCAGAATACTGTGCAAGTATACACAATCTAGCAGCAAGTGATAAGTATTTATCGTATCCACAGGGTCTTGAAATGCCTACCTCTATTGATTTAATTTGCCTTTTTAGTGATTTCAAAAGTTTGGTTAAATTGATTGGGTTTTTGAAATGTTGAAACAAAAGATATGCGAAAGCAGTAAATGATTACGACAGAGAAAACAGAATGAAAACAGACACAGATTAATGAAGGTGTTCATATAACACATGCAGAAGCAATTTTAGGATCGGAGGCACTTAACTACATCAATTTTAGAAAATGAAAACATGTTGTCCAAATACCGTAAGGAGAGAGCAGAATTTTTACCAACCTTTTGGAGACTGATTCAACAACTCCCTTTGATTCCTTTGATCACGAACGGTGTGTGGACCACCTCTAGTGTCTTCCCTACTATTCTCCGGGCCAAGAACGACTAGTGGGAATATATAGAGATAGGGAATGGGAAGGGAATGCTTGAAAGTTCAAGCACTAGAGAGATATATGGAGATGAGAGAGTTTGAGACCAAAATCCAGCAGCATAACAATATGGAAAATGGCTCTACACCTTTGAATCTAATTCATACTCCTTATATAGACATCTTCCATGCAAAGAGAAGCCTCATGACACTAGACACATGGTGAAAATGCAACTCAAAGTGGATTCTAGGTGTTTAATTCACAACACATGCAACTAGTGCATGGTTGTGTTGTTTTCCACTATGCATCAACATGCAAGAGTGGGAATGCCACTAAATCCACTTAAAATTGAATCTAAATTCTCAATTTTCAGCTTGCAATTCATTCCTATTTCAATTCAAAATTGAAATGAATTTCTAGGCAATTAATTGGTACAATTCCAAGTAATTTTTACATGATTAATCCAATTAATCTTTATCACCTAGTGCCATGAATTATATATGATTCCTAATACATATATATCGTATTTTTTGGGTTCCTAGAGTGAGTAAAATATGGTATAAAAAGACTCTAGAATTCCTGTGCAAGTATACACAGTCTGCAGCAAGTAATATTATCAATCCGAGCCCTGAATTAGCTTCCACTTTATCTATTTTGATTAACTTTCTAATGGTTTCAAAGATCGTAGCAATAATTTGGTTTTATAAGAATTATGCTGAAGCAAAGTAAAAGACAGAACAAAGAATAAACGAATAGACAAACAGATTAAAGACAGGCGCTGGCTAGGCTTAATAGTTGTTTATAAAGATGCTCTAGCAATATTATTGATCATGCAACTCTCGCAGTATTATTAGCGGATTCCTCCCGGAACTCCGGATCTTTTGGAATGTGTTTCAACCCCAATGAAGTGCGACCGATCAAGCACTAGGCAACTGGCTATCCCTAGCTCAGTCACTGGCGTTCACCAATACACAATGATCGTAGTGTGGATAATTGCCACACACTCTCTAAATCATCCCTGAAACTAGAGAGAGATATTCACACCGGCTGGCCAAGCGGGCATAAAATGTAAATAGGCACAACAATTAACCAAGATGCAATAATCAATATATTACTAAAGTTTAAGCACAACAACTACATGTTCCTAACCAACACCTTAAGCTACTTAGTTCATAATAAACATGGAAACATGAATTACAATTTGAGTAGGCATGTCCATAATCACAAGACAATAAAGAAAATAATAATCTCCTTAATCAGCTTGCAAATGATGGTGTTCTTGGTAATCTCTAATCTCTCTATACTACTCGGCTTCCAAACAAAGATGGAATACTTTTGACTTTGACGGCTACTTCCTTTTATAGAAGGATGGGAGGCTTGAATTAGGTCAACTAGGACACGTGTAAGGCTCTCCTTGATCCTTTATCACGAGAATAACTCAACAAAAGTCGGTTCATGAAGTTGGCTAACGAGCTGTGATGTGGCAGTTCTGTTCCCAGTTTTGCTGCAGCACAGAATTTGCTCTCTCTAGTCGCTCAGCAGCATAATCTGCACAAAATAATTTCCAATGCTTCCATTGTTCCAAATGGGTTAAAACATGTAATATCAATCTAAAACCAATCCTCTTAAGCACAAAAGACACACAAATCCTTATAGAAATGAGGCCTAAATAACTACCTTTTGGGCAGTTATCACACCCCCAAACTTGAACTATTGTGCGTCCCGAGCAATACTAACTCACCTTCCCTTAAGAACTTTAAAACATTAGACAAAGAATTAGCTTAATCAAATCAAACAATCCAATACTACCTTTGACCTTTACTTGAGCACTCTGCAAAACCGAGCTCTGCTACAGCAAAATGATTCCTCCGGCATGGACAAATAATCACCACTTTTAACTTAATTCTAAGAACTTACCACAACCTAGCTCTATTATCAAACATTCCAAACATATTTTCAAGGGGTTTATATTTTCATTTTTAAACTTAAAGCAGGCCTACAGTCATAAGTTCTTAAGCATGGGATGACCCACTTTATGGTGCAGTATACCCTTGCCTCAAACTTATCACCAACTAGGCTCAATACTCTTTATAAAGCTCGAGAATCCTTAGTTATTCCATCTCTTGCCCCTCAGATTGGTGACATTTTATGATGAAGCTCACCTAAGTTCTGGGAGACAGAAAAACTGCTGGATCATCATTCATCCTTTAAAACTTTTGCTCCATCAAATTTTTTCAGCAAAATCTTCAACAAATAATTTTTTTCAGCAAATAATTTTTCTCATTTTTTTCACATTTCCTAGGTTATCTTTTGACGCGAAGACAAACTGTGGGTATCAGAAATGTCCCCGGTTACTCAACAACCTAGCAAATTTTTACTTGAAGGAGAGGAATGCTCGAACAAAACAATTGGTGTAGCAAAAAGTCCCCCAAACTTAAATTATTCATTGTCCTCAATGAATCATTAAATGCTTTTAATTACACCCCCAAACTTAAATTTTTCTATCTGAATTTTAAACTAAGCGTGGGACTAGAACTAAGCTTAAAGTGGATCATATAAGTCAATACTACGTCCAAAATCTTCTTTGCCGCAGCAACAATCCAGGCTAGAAGAAATGCTCAAGCAAAAGGTTTCTGGAGATCAGAATACCTTGATCTAATTAAGCTTAATCAGTCCAAGCTTCAAAAATTCAGAAGAAAATAGTTAAGTTAGAGTTAGTCAGTGCTCATGGAATGGAAATATCTAGAAATTTCATTAAAAACATTAAGAAAAACATTACAAAGCAGATATATTTTTTTAGCATCAGAAAAATTAAAAAGAAACAGACAAGCAATTATATAAGAAGATGTGGTTAGGAATGCGCCAGCAAACAAAATATGTCAGCAAAAATATTGCGAGCTCAAATCCTCCTTCAATCTTCCTGACCCAAATCTTCTTCTTCATCTTCCTTCTCAGCAGGCGGCGGTGGAATCCAGGGGTTCAGTAAGTCTTCGGGGAATGCAGGGAGGGCTGGATATGGCGTTGACAAATTTTCTTGCAACACCCTCTTCAAACCAGCATCACGATTCTTAACATAGGTCCAAAAGGTTAAAGTTTGCCTTTCAGCAAACTCCTGCCTGCTGGCCAACAGTGCTAGTTGTTCTAGAATCGTATTCATGTCGTAGGTTAGCCCTCCTTGTCGTATCTCCTGCGTACGCTGGAGTCGCGCCAAATTGGGCGTATCAATGATTCCCTTATCAAATAAAATTACATCATTCTCATCCACTGGAATCCATGCGTTTCTACACAGCATAGTAATTGTATTTGGGAAGAACAACTTCCCCACCTTCTTTTTCCAGCAGTCAACAATCTCAGAAGAAATTATTTTTCCTACATCAAAACTCATCGAGCGAAGAATGGCAAAGGTAAGCAATACCCTGTCCCGAGATACTGTGGAGTCGTGTGTTGTCGGCAGTAAGCGTAGCCTAATGAAACCCATCCAAGTGTTGCCTTCACTCTTCAAATAAGCAGCTTGAAACGTGTGCTTCCGCGTCTACGACACCCTCCATTGAGCCCCCTCAATGTCTACCTCTCGGATAGCCGCACTTAATTGGTCGCTCGATGGTGCAACCATCATTTCATTAAAAACTGCATGCGGAAAATCCTGGAGATTAAACAAATTATTAATGGCTTCTGGGCTCCACTGTACAGGCACTCCTCGAACTATAACCTCAAAGTCATTCTTAACGTCAATATTAGCGTAAAATTCCCAAACAATGTTGGAATTGACAGGCTCTGGTTTCGCACAAAACTGCCTCCAACCGAGATTCGCTATTCCAGACTCTAAGAACCTGGGCAAATCACTGCCAAATCCTCGTTCGAACAAGAAGTCACGTTTCAGCACCTCCTGGTATTTTGCTCGAGCAAGGTCGTTGACGAAGCGAATAAAAGGCAACCTTGGTTCCTCAATCTCGCCAGTCTCACCCGATGCCTCAACAATTCCTTTACCCTTGTCTTCTCTTCGCTTGGGCAGAATCTCTTCCTCAGCCCTTTTTGCTTCTTCGTCTCTCGTCTTCTCTTCAGCTTCCTTCTTCTCTTGTTCCTCTCTCTCGGTATTGTCTTTTTCAGAGTCAGTAGTTGGAGGCGAGGGGGTATCAGTTCGTACTACCTGAATACGGCCGACTTTTCGCTTAATGCGGCGACGCTTAGGTACCTACGACATGATCACCTCCACTCGAGCCTCCTGAACTTGCTCATTCTCAGTCGCAACCTCTGTCTGCACATCCTCATTCTATTTTTCTTGAATCTCCTCTCGAACTTCCTCTATACCCGCAACTCTCTGCTCAGCCTGTTCTGGGTTATGTTCTTCTGGTTCTTTCGGGTCTTCTTCAACTACTGTGGCAGCAACCTCATCTGCTGCCTCCTGGACCTCTTCTTGTTCCGTAGCCCTTTGCTGCCTTCTTCTTCTCTTCGCTTCTTTTTCCTCCGGCGTCCTCTTCTTTTTCCTTTTCGCTTTCTGAACCTCGGGGGTAACGGGTACCTCCTCTTCCTCGTTATCTCTCTCTTTTCTTGCTCTCGTCTTAGCCATCGAAGAGTTTCAGACGGAATTCTATAGCGCACACAGAGAACGAAAGAAAAATGCAAATGGCAAGGGATGAATCAAGAAGATGAAGTGGGAAGAACTTACCGAAGGTTCTTGAATAAATAGCTGCAGCAAATCAAATCATAACTAAAAGATTTTGCTCCGTATTAAATGGGTTTACCGTTCACATTTAATTTTCAAATCAAATCCCCAACGGTAAAATCTTTGAATTTTAATTAACCATGGTAAATAACTGCACGCTGTCAATGGCTAAACCGTTGGATAATCCCTGCGTGACATGTGGCAGCATCCCGGAAATTTACCTGCTCACAGAAATTCCAAAATCCCAATGGTAAAAATAATTAACTCACAATAAAATCTTTTTTTTTTCTCGGACGAAATGCTCCAGCCAGACCTTTGCCGCAACAATCTTCTGAACCTGAAGAATCTTGGATACAGAATTAAAATTTCAAAATAGAAACCAAATCTTCTAAATTCAAAAATAACCAATCAAATCAAATCAAATCTTTCTTGAAGCCGAATTAACTTAGAGAAAATTTGTATTAACTAAACAAAATTCAAATAAATAAAATCTAATAAAATCTAATAATTTAATTAATTCATAGATAATTCAAAGATAATCCAAATAAATAACCCGAAAATCAAATCAAATTCAAAACAAAATATATAAAATCTGAACTACCAAAAATAATAAAAATACTTAAAGA
Source organism: Luffa acutangula (assembly GCA_036850905.1). NCBI lineage: Eukaryota > Viridiplantae > Streptophyta > Magnoliopsida > Cucurbitales > Cucurbitaceae > Luffa > Luffa acutangula. The sequence continues at coordinate 22,908,021 of CM072089.1, read as the reverse complement.
TAAAATCTAATAAATCATGCAAAATTAAATCTAACCTATCGAAATTAAAAACAAATAAGCGAAAAATAAAATCAATACAAACACTGGGAGCTCAAAATTTTGCTCTGTGAAATGCTCCCGCAAAAATCCTGCTCTATCAATCATCAACAAACTTTAGGGAAGGATATTTCGCCTGAAACTCCTCACCCCAATAATGCTTCACACGCTGTCCATTCACCTTGAACACTCTCCTATCTTTTTCATCTTGCAAAGTAATTGCTCCATGGGGGAGAACCTCAACCACAGTAAATGGTCCTGACCATTTAGATTTTAGTTTCTCAGGAAATAACTTCAATCTAGAATTATAAAGCAAGACTTAACCCTTGACAAACTCTTTAGATTTTATTTTCTTGTCATGCCACAGCTTAGTCTTTTCCTTATACATTTTCGCATTTTCATAAGAAAACTGGCGAAATTCCTCCAATTCATTATGCTGCAGCATTTTGATTGCTCCTGCACGACTTAGATCAAAATTTAACTTTTTCAAAGCCCAAAACGTTTTATGCTCTAGCTCCAATGGTAGATGGCAAGCTTTCCCATATACTAACCTATAGGGAGACATTCCTAGAGGAGTCTTATAGGCTGTCCTATAAGCCCAAAGAGCCTCATCCAACCTAAAAGACCAATCCTACATCGATGGATGAACTACTTTTTCTAGAATCGATTTTATTTCCCTATTACTAATTTCAGCTTGACCATTTGCTTGTGGGTGATAAGGGGTAACTATCATATTCTTAATCCCATACTTAGCTAACAGCTTAGTTAAGATATTATTAACAAAATGTGTACCCTCATCACTCACTAGAGCCCTAGATGTCCCAAACCGCGCAAAGATGTGCGATTGAAGAAACCTTGCAATTGTCTTGGCATCACTCTGATGGCATGCAATAGCCTCCACCCACTTGGACACATAATCAACTGCCAATAAGATAAAAACATTGCCATTAGAAGGGGGAAATGGCCCCATAAAATCTATACCCCATACATCGAATAATTCAACTTTTAAAATGTAAGTAAGAGGCATTTCATCTCTAGGCCCTAAATTTCCTCTTCTTTGGCAAGAATCACATTGCTTGTAGAACCAATGGGCATCCTTGAATAAGGTGGGCCAGAAAAATCAACAATGCAAAATCCTCATAGTTGTCCTCTGACCGCTGAAATGACCTCCATACGGTGAAGAGTGACATTGCTCCAGGATTTCCTTTGCTTCAGCACCTGAAACACACCTACGAATAATACCATCAGAGCATTGCTTATACATAAATGGCTCATCCCAATAGAAAAATCTTGCATCATGCTTAAACTTTTTCTTCTGCCTCCAGTCCATGTCAATAGGAGTGACTCTCTTTACCAAAAAGTTGGCAATATCAGCATACCAAGGGACATCCCTGACTACCTTTACCTCAACAGCAAAAAGTTGTTCATCTGGAAAAGAATCTGAAATGGCTGATTGCTCCAGCAAAGATGATGATGGATCAAGACGAGATAAGTGATCTGCAATAACATTCTCTGATCCCTTCCTGTCCTTTATCTCCAAGTCGAACTCCTGCAATAACAAAACCCAACGAATTAGTCTAGGCTTTGCATCTTTCTTAGTCATTAAATACCACATTGCTGCATGATCCGTGAACACTGTGACTTTGGATCTAACCAAATATGGCCGGAATTTCTCAAAAGCAAACACGACAGCTAACAACTCCTTTTCAGTGGTTGTGTAGTTGACTTGTGCCTCATTTAAAACTCTGCTTGCATAATATATAGGATGGATGAATTTGCCCTGCTTTTGCCCCAGCATAGCACCTACCGCAGCATCACTCGCATCACACATTACCTCAAATGGTAAATTCAAATTAGGTGCACAAAGAATAGGTGTTGAGACTAAAGCAGCTTTTAATGTCTCAAAAGCCTTCCTACAACCTGCATTAAAGTCAAAAACATGATCAGTACACAATAAGTTACACAGAGGTTTACTGATTTTGGAAAAATCCTTTATGAACCTCCTATAAAATCCAGCATGTCCTAAAAAACTCCGAATTCCCTTCACTGAATTCGGTGGTTCTAGTCTTTCAATCACCTCTATTTTTGCTCTATCAACTTCTAGACCATTCTTAGAAATCCTATGACCTAACACTATGCCTTCCTTCACCATGAAGTGGCATTTTTCCCAATTAAGAACTAGATGGGTATCCTTGTTGGGTTTTATGCCCTAAAACTCGTAGATAGTAAATGAAACAAATTAATCGATCTCAATAAGTCGTTATTTGAGTGATTCAGTAATTTGGTTATTGAATAAATCGAGTTTGCATTAATAAACCCTAAATCCAATAAACTAAGATCCGAGGTTGTTTAAATGAAACTTGGACTAGTATGTAGGGACATACGGGGATCAGTGTCCAAGTAACAACCTAAATGGTCTATAGTATAGGGATAAGGTTGGGTACCTTATCCTGGTGACACTATGTGATACGATCCACCTTGTATCCGATACAGATGCAATGATCCAAAGCATCCATGTAGGAGACATGCGGGTGGGGGTATCCTATGCAATGAGTTTGCATAAGACCGGACCGCGAAATAGTAACCACTAGATGTAACGTCGTTAACTGGTCTAGGTTTCTATTTCAATAGGATGACCTAGGTAACTCAATCTCAATCCTGAGTCTGTTATGAACTCCTTTTCAGGAGGGATTGTCCTTAGATTTGTATGGGTGAGAGTGGTCTGCTCGCCGACTCAATATTCCTACCATATCAGGGGCAAGACCGAATGGGGGCTGGGAACATAACAATACAAGATGGAATTCACTCCTTCCTCTATTGAGGCAAGTAGATGTGTGTTCCCTTAAGGGCTGATTCCGGGGCTTGAACAAAAGCGCGCTGTCCTCTCTTGGCCCGAGAGGAATTTCCGTATAGTGGTTGGACCCTAAACAGGTTGTTCATTAGAGGGATCAGTGGTACTTAAGGATCCAGAGGTAACCCAGGGGTAAAACGGTAATTTGACCCAGCTGGTGTTACGAACACACGTGAAGGATTGACTTACTGCTATTGGTCAATATCCGTGGACACAGAAATATTCTACAGTGAGAAGAGTGCAGTTGTGGGTCTTTAGTGGAGTGACCCACAGTTAACGAATGTTGATTGACTCGGCTAATGAGTTTAGCTGATCAATCTCGTATCGTTGGAGCTTCTGATCTGTAGGTCCATTAGGTCCACCTGCTAGCTCATAACGGGTTCTGAGATGATTTAGTCTTGATATTAAAGGGAATTAGTATAATGTATGGAGATGCATTATAGTATAAAGTTTAATTAAAGAATTAAACTTTATAATTAATTTTGGATATGATTTGAAATTAATTATTGAGAGAATAATGAATTTAATTAAATATGTGATATTTGATTAATTCATGAATTAATTAATTTAAGTTAATTTGGTTAAATGTGATTTAATCAAATTAATACTATAGTTTATATTAATGTACATTTTGATGCACATTAAAACTATAGGTTAAATGAGAGATAAAATTGAATGTGATTCAATTATAAAATTAATTAAATATTTGATATTTAATTAATGTGGATTCAATTGATGAGATTAATTGAATGGCCAATTTAATTCAATTGAATATGATTCAAATTGAATTAAATACCTTAGGTTATAATTGGTTTAATTAATATTGATTTAATTAAATTAATTATAATTATTTAATTAATTAAATGATAATTATTATTTAATTAATAGACGGCCTGGATCGCGTTGATTATGATCAACGGTAGAGATCAAGTAGGGAATAACTCCCTCCCCACTTATCGTAAAGTTGGGAGGGAGTTTCCCCAACAGTCTCTCACTCTCTCATTTTCACGCAAAAAACAGAGAAAGAAAAGTCTCTGTTTTTTTTTCCTCTCTTTATCTCTCAAAAATTCCAGCAATTCACCTTGCTGTAAATCCTTTTCAAGACTAGTTTTTGGGTTCTCACAAGCCAATCTTGAATCCCAAGAGTTATAGTGGGTGTACTGTTTTGGTAGTGTTCTTGGAGCAAAAAGGCTATACGTGAATTTCAAGTTGGAGCATTGTGCTGAGGAGTTTGGTCACTACAATTCACGTAAGTTTCTTCAACTCTAAAGTGGTTTAGAGTAATTTTTCAGCATGCTTAACATAGATCTAAATAGAAATCGTTTCTGTTTTTATTTTTGCTCAACGTATCGGTATTCTAATTAGAAATTAAATCACAAACGGTGAAAACCGCTTCCGCTAGAGGATTCAATTCCTTCAATCCTCACATCTCTTTAACACTTGACCTAAATTATCTAAACAACTCTGAAAAGACCCTCCAAACACTGAAAAATCGTCCATGAATACCTCAACAGTGGACTCAATCATATCAGAAAAAATTGCTAACATACACCGCTGAAATGTTGTTGGAGCATTGCAAAGGCCAAAAGGCATTTGCCTAAAAGCAAACGTCCCATAAGGACATGTGAAAGTGGTTTTTTCCTGATCCTCAGGAGCAATAGTAATCTGGTTATACCCAGAATAACAATCTAAGAAACAGTAATAGGCCTGACCAGCCAATCTATCCAACATCTGGTCAATAAATGGTAGAGGGAAATGGTCCTTACGGGTAGCTTTATTAAGCCTCTTGTAGTCCATGCAAACCCTCCAGCCAGTTACTGTCCTGGTTGGGATCAACTCATTGTCTTTATTACTTACCACAGTGACACCTCCTTTTTTAGGAACACATTGGACAGGGCTCACCCAATTGCTATCGGCAATCGGATAAATGATCCCAGCATCCAACCATTTAATCACCTCCTTTTTAACAACCTCTTTCATTGCAGGGTTAAGCCTTCTTTGTTGCTCAACACTCCTAAAGGATCCCTCCTCTAGAGTGATTTTATGCATACAAAAAGATGGGCTAATTCCCTGAATGTCAGCCAACGTCCAACCAATAGCCTTGCGGTATTGCTGTAGCAATTTTATTAAGGCCTCCTCATGCTCTGGCATTAAATCTGATGCAACAATAATGAGCAACGTCTCACCTTCCCTGAGATATACATACTTTAGATGATCCGGCAAGGGCTTCAAATCTAAAGTCGGTGCCTCAATCAAGGATGGCTTAATTGGAGGAGCTTTCCTTTGATCTAAATCTAAAGACTCAAAAACATCCTCACACCTAAACAACTCTTTTTCATCTTTTCTTTCTAACAAACAAACTTCTAAATCTTCAATACTAACCTCTCCATGCTCTTCCGAATGCTTACTAGCCGAATCTTGTATTGCTGTCTCAATAACTGTGCTCTCCAGAATCTGAATGAAGGAGCAATCCTCCATTTCATCTGGATATTTCATGGCTTTAAACACATTAAATTTCACTTCCTCATTACAAACTCTCATTGTTAATTCCCCTTTTTGAACATCTATTAACTCCCAACCAGTAGCAAAAAATGGACGACCTAGAATTATTGGGACATCTTTATCAGCCTCATAGTCTGAAATAATAAAATCAACAGGAAATATGAATTTATCCACTTTTACTAAGACATCCTCAATTTTACCCTCTGGATATGTGATAGACCTATCAGCTAGTTGGAGTGTGACTGTGGTAGGCCTAGCTTCACCTATACCAAGCTTTCGATAAACCGACAGAGGCATAAGGTTAATTCTTGCACCTAAATCACAGAGTGCTCTACCTAACTCTTTTCCACCTATAGACACAGGTATGGTAAATGATCTTGGATCCTTAGCCTTGGGTGGTAGCCCATTCTTCAGAATAGCACTACATTCCTCAGTAAGAGATACAGTTTCAAACTCACCTAACCTCTTCTTTTTAGTTAAAATATCCTTAAGAAATTTAGCATAATTAGGCATTTGCTCTATAGCTTCTACTAAAGGGATATTTATGTGCAACTGCTTAAGAATCTCTAAAAATTTCCTAAATTGATCATCCTGATTCTTAGGCTTTTGCCTTTGTGGAAAAGGTAGAGGTGGTACATAAGGTGGGGGCGGCGCATAAGGTGGTTCCACATCTGGAACAGAACCAGATGCTCCAGCATTTTTATTGTTGCCTCCAGCACCCTGACCAGACTCCAACTCTTTCTCAACAACAACATTTTTATCACCATTTTTATTTATATCATGGGTCTTACTAGGCTCATTTTTTTCTTCTAATTGTTTACCACTCCTTAGAGTTACTGCCTTCACCTTCACCTGCTCCTTACCTTCCCTTCGAGGGTATTCAGTATCTGAGGGAAGTTTCCCTTGAGGCCTTGCCTTTAGCTCACTAGCTAGCTAACCCACTTGCAATTCCAGGGCTCTCATCGAAGCTTGATTACTTTGAATTGCGGCATCTCTACGAGCCATAAATTCTTTCATCATCGCCTCAAGAGAATTCCCTGAATTTTGCTAGGGCAAAGCCTGCTTATTTTGCTGAGGCAATACCTGCGCTTTAGCAAATCCTGGCTGGTTCACCTTCTGTTGTGCTTGCACATTACTTCCTTGTCCTCCCCATGAGAAGTTGGGGTGGTTGTGCCAACCTGGATTGTAAAAGTTAGAGTAAGGGTTATTCCTCTAATTACCTACAAAAAACACAGAAGCTGGATTGTTGGGGCAAAACTCGTAGCTGTGATTTTCACCACAATAGACACATGCTTCTTCTGCCACCTGGTTCACCACTGCAATAGGCTCCATAGCTGGTGGCTTCTGATGACTAATCACTGTCACATTCTTAAGAGCATTAGCAATCATAGCAAGATCAGCCCTAATGGTAGACACACCATCAACCTCTAATACACTCTTAACCTTTTTATTCGTGCCTCTAATATCTGACCACTGACAACTATTAATAGATATCCTTTCTAAAATTTCATAGGCTTCATCAAAAGTTTTTGCCAAAAGGGCCCCTCCAGTCGAAGCATCAACCATACCTTGGGTGACTCCGTTTAAACCATTGTAAAATGTTTCCATTTGAATATAATGAGGTAAACCATGGTGGGGACACTTTCGCAAAAGCTCCTTAAACCTTTCCCAAGCCTCACTAAAAGTCTTATCCTCAAATTGCCTAAACCCTACTATTTCACTCCTTAATTTAGCATTTCTATTAGGTGGGAAATATTTACTCAAAAAAATTTCAGCTAACTCATCCCATGTCCTAATTGATTCTGGAGCAAAAGAGTTTAACCATGCCTTTGCTCCATCTCTAAGAGAATACGGGAACAAAGTTAATCTAAGGGCATCTCTAGGCACTCCTTGAATTACAAAAGAATCGCTAACTCCTAGAAAAGACTTAAGATGTAAATGAGGGTCTTCAGATGACAAACCATGGAATTGCCCCACAGTTTGCAACATCTGAAACATTACCGGTTTCATTTCAAAATTTGCCGCTTGGATTTGGGGACGTGCAATCCCTGGACCTATAGATCATGGGCTCCAACGATTCGAGGCTAACCGACTAATCTCATTATCCAAGCTAGCCAACATTCGTTAACTACCGGGACACTCCACTATAGCCCGATAGTTGCTCTCCCCTTACTATAGATATATTTCCGTCCACTTGATTTAACCATGATTAGTAAGTCGATCCTTCACAGATTGTTCGTAGCTATAGTTGGGTCAAAAAGCCGTTTCACCCCTATAGTACTTCTAGTTCCTTAAGTCCCACTGATCCTCTAATGAACAATTGGTTTATGGTCCAACCATAAAACCGAGTCCCTCTCGGGCCAATGAGAGAGCGGGATCCCTTTGTTCAAGCCCCGGAGTCAGCACTTAAGGGAACAACCTCTCTACTATCCCTAATTCGGATAGGAGTGAATTCCTTCTTGCACGACTATGTCCCCAGCTATCTACCCGTTCCTATCCCTGAAATGGGAGGCTTATTGAGTCGGCGATAGTGAGCCACTCTCACCTATGCAGATCTAAGGATAAGCCAGAATAAACAGGAGTTCATAGTTAGCTCAGGATTAGGATCGAGTTACCTAGGTCATCACATGAAATAGTCAGTCTCGTCAGTAAACAGTGCTATAAAGCGAGAGCGATTTATTTCTCGGTCCTGGTCTTATGCAAACTCATTGCATAGGACGCCCCCACTCGCATGTCTCTACATGGACGATTTAGGATCACATCGTCTATACCATCTATAAAGTGGGTCGCGTCTCATAGTGTCTCCAGAATAAGGTACCCAACCCTATCCCTATACTATAGACCGTTTTGGCTATTACTCAAACTTGATCCATTTTTTATGTCTCTACATAAAGCTCAAGTATTCATCCTATAGCCATGGATCTTAGTTTATTCGATTTGGGTTATTATATGTGCAATTTACTTTATTCAGTAATAACTTTACTGAATTAATCTCGATAACGCCTTTATCGAATAAGTATGTATAATTTGATTAACATTCACTATCTACAAGTTTTAGGACACAATCCCAACAATTAAGACTTCTGCAATTCTTTTAAAAATGCTCCAGCAATTCTTTTGATCCGCCAATCTCATGCAGTATTATCAGCGGGATCCTCCCGGAACTCCGAATTTTTTGGAATATGTTTCAAAACCATTGAAGCTCTACTGATCAAGCACTAGGCAACTGGCTATCCCTAACTCAGTCACTGGCGTTCACAATTACACAATGATCTAGCGTGAATTATTGCCACACAACTCCTAAATCATCCCTAGAACTAGAAGAAGCTATACATACGGGCTAGCTAGGCGGGCACATAATGAAAATAAAGATCAACAATAATTCAAGATGGTCATGATCAAATATAATTTCCAGATTTATAAATATAACAATCTCATAATTCTTAACCTATGCCTACAAAGCAATTAGTTCATGATTGAAAACATAAAATACGTTACAATCTCGATAAGCACATCCATCTTACGAAATACACAAGAAATACTAATCCTTTTCAGCAAATGGGGATGAAACGTCTGCTCCAAACCACCAAGAACATGGAAGAACTTCGTCTCCTTGAGTGGAATCGCAAATGGTCTTCTTAGATCTCCATTCCGTCGACAATTCGGCCTCCGGCCGATTGATTCGGTCTCCAAATCGTGAATCAATTTATCTTTGGCGGCTCCTCCTTTTATAAGATGAGAATTAGGTTAAATTGGACACATGGCAGGCTCTCCTCGCTCCTTTATCTTTAAAATAACTCAACAGAAGTCGGTTTGTCAACTTGGCTAACGAGCTGTGACGTGGCAGTTTTGCTCCCAGTTTTGCTGCAGCACAGAATTTGCTCCCTCATGTCGCTCAGCAGTATTTTCTGCACAAAATAACTTTCAAAGCCTCCATTCTTCCAAATGGGTTAAAACATATAATATATATCTAAAACCAACCCTATTCAGCACAAAAAACACACAAATCCCTATAGAATTAAGGCCTAAATAACTACCTTTCGGACAGTTATCAATTATCATGTGGAGCGAAGGTAATTTACCTAGCGAAATTTGATCATCAACACCTACCAATATGTGGAGCATGCATGTGGCCAATTCGGCGATATAATCCTGAATCTATTAGCAATGGCATGTTATCCTATTATTTAGCACTTTATCAATGTGTAATTTAGGCTTTTCCTAGTCGAAATCGATAATCTAACTATCTTATGCATAACGTGGTTGTAAATTGGTTAACTGCACGGTTAATTAATGAACGACTAGATTAATAACTTCATGCATTGGTCGGGCTAGTAACATTAGAAATGCATGACTCGCTGGCTTTTCCAGTTGAGTACGTTATGCTTAGGGTGATATAATCAATCAATTGGTAATCTTTGATTAATTCCAACCAAACCGAGTTCCGAGAACCTAACTATGTGATTCCGAGTGAGATTTGGCCATCCGCTTTTATTTTTTCCACTTTTAAGATTTTGCAATTTATTTTTCCTGCAATTTATAATGTTTTTCCTCCTCCCATCCTGGTTACCCCAGAGATTATGCAATTTATTTTTTCATGAGTTGTTTGTCATTACAATTGAGTCAAAAGTTGTTATACTCTTATAATTATATATTATATCTTAAGTATCAATGATCCTTTAATTAACAAAATTTGTTAATGATCCAACAATAAATTAAGTCCATTTAGGGTCAGTGGGAGGAGTGGGGTCGGGCCTATTGCTCAAGTTTTGAAATTTAGCACTTAAGAGAAATATTCATCTACTTAAATATGAGAAAGAGCAAAATTCATATTGTGAGATTATATTCTCAACGATTTATTTGGTCAAATCCCCAAAATGATAGGCTTATTAAATCGACGATAGAAGTCATCATCACACTCATGCAAATTAAAAGACATGTATGCCCTTCCAAGCAAGAGTTTATAGCTCACTCAAGATTAAGATTAAATCGCATATATCATGTTATAGGTAATTTTGGACCACACTGACGAGGAGGGAGCTCACAAGAACAATCGGGCAAAGGTAGGACCAGAAGACCGACCCACAGGAAGACCGAACCAATGGGTCGGGCCAACCTAGCCCGACCATTCGGCCCGCTTGCGCGGGCCGAACCCGATCACCTCCTTCCGACCCGCGACGTCCTGGATCGCCCCGATTTCACCTGGTTCGCCCCGAAACACCTCCGAATTCCTAAAACCCCTAGGAGGCAAAACAGGTATAAAAACTTCTCTTCATCACTGAAGGAAGGGTTCTGAAACTCTATTCTCGACTTCTCCTTTTGCTCTCTAGCTTCTCCTCGGTTTTCTGACTTAGGCATCGGAGGCGGTGTGGCCTACACCACACCGGTGTGCAGCGGTTTTTGCTGGTCTTGCAGGTCACATCTTCCCCAGCTTCTACAAATTCATTGTTGGTGTCACGTGAAGGTCAGGTGAGTCCTCTGTCCGGATTTTGGCATCAACAGTTGGCGCCGTCTGTGGGGAAGAGTGCTTTCTAGTTCAGACCGCGCATTGGTGGTGGTCTGCAGGATGAATCGGGTTCAGAAACCAGAAGGAAACCTCGGGTGTGGGCAGAAAGCGCCGAATCAGACTAAGGTCGGCCTCGGTATGGAAAAGGTCGACCCTAACTCCGGAGGCTGTTGCGAGGTTCCGCATGTCAGCGACACTGCTGGACTTGACCCAAGGGGACAGCCCGCGGAGGAACTGGAATCTATACCACTAACGTCTGAGGAAAGGAGACTGAACATCGGCACCAAATTGGGGGCTGAGCAGAGGGACAGATTGGTTGGTTTCTTGAGGGCTAATGCTGATCTGTTTGCATGGTCACACGAGGATATGCCGGGAATTGACCCGAGAGTGATGGTTCACCAGTTGAACGTGGATAGGGATTTCAAGCCAGTAAAGCAGAGGTGAAGAGCATTTAATTCGGAGAGGAATGAGGTTGTCGCTAGTCAAGTGGATGAGCTGCTTAAAGTAGGGTTCATCCGGGAAGTTCATTATCCCCAATGGTTGTCCAATGTGGTACTGGTAAAAAAGGCTAACGGGAAGTGGCGGATGTGTATCGACTTCACCAACCTGAATAAGGCGTGCCCAAAGGGCAGCTATCCTTTGCCCATGATCGACCAGTTGGTTGATGCAACAGCAGGGCACGAGATGCTGAGTTTTATGGATGCATATTCAGGGTACAACCAGATTAGAATGCAGGAGCCCGATCAAGAAAAGACTTCATTTATCACCAGCCAGGGTTGTATTGTTATAAGGTCATGCCGTTTGGTTTGAAGAACGTTGGGGCAACATACCAACGAATGGTAAACTGCATGTTCGCTCCGTTACTGGGAAAGAACATGGAGGTGTACGTGGATGATATGCTGGTAAAGAGCTTGAAGTCTCAATGCCATGAGTCTGACCTTAATGAAGCTTTCCAGATACTCCGTAAGTATCGAATGAAACTAAACCCGAGTAAGTGCGCTTTTGGGGTGACATCTGGAAAATTCCTAGGATTCATGGTGCATCAGAGGGGGATAGAAGAAAACCCAGACAAGATCAGAGCAATCATGCAAATGTCCTCCCTGACCAATCTCAAGCAACTTCAAAGCTTGAACGGGAGGATCGCCGCTTGAACAGGTTTGTTAGTAGATCAACTGACAGGTGCTTACCCTTCTTTAAAATTTTGACACAGGGATCACGTTTCGAATGGACTGGAGAGTGCGAAAAGGCTTTTCGAGAGCTGAAGGACTATTTGAGCTCGGGCCCGCTCTTGGCCAAGCCGCTCCCTGGCGACGAGCTACTGCACTATGTCGCGGCCTCGAATACGGCTCTAAGTTCTGCACTGATCAAAGAAGAAGAGAAGCTCCAGCAACCCGTGTATTACACCAGCAAGTCGATGGTTGGAGCAGAAACTAGATACCCCCAAGTGGAGAAGCTCGCTCTGGCCCTAGTTACGTCGGCCAGAAGGTTGCGTCTGTATTTCCAAGCCCATAAGGTAACAATTTTGACCAACTTTCCTCTAAAACAGGTGTTGCAAAAGCCGGAAGCCTCGGGTCGCCTCATGAAGTGGGCAGTTGAGCTGAGTGAGTATGACATCCACTACAAACCTCGAGCCGCCATGAAAGGGCAAGCTGTGGCAGATTTCCTAGTAGAGTTAACAACTGCCGAGGATAAGGCCGACCCTCAGAGGCCCGAGGCCGAGAAGAGCAAGTTAGGCATAGAGGTCAGTATGCTGAGTGTGAGAGAGGTAAAACAGACTTGGACACTCTTTGTAGATGGGTCCTCTAACACCAAGGGTTGTGGGGCAGGAATTTTGCTAGAATCCCCTGATGGGGGGAGATTTGAGTATGCCTTGAGATTTAACTTCAAAGCCTCAAATAATGAGGCTGAATACGAGGCACTCCTTAAAGGATTGAGGTTAGCAAGGGAGATCGGAGTCTCAGACATCATGGTTCAAAGTGATTCACAACTAATCGTGAAGCAAGTGTTGGCAGAATATCAGACTAGGGAACAGGGAATGAGTAAGTACTTGTCCAAGGCCAAGGAACTGCTGTTCAAATTTGAGAATTGGGAGATCAAGAAAATCCCGTGTCTCAGAACGCCAACGCAGATTCACTGGCTCGCTTGGCGGTCGCCTATGATACAGAGTTGAGCAGGACTGTACCAGTTGAGGTTTTGTCTGAGCTTGCGGTATGTATTGAGGAGGTTCTCGAGACAGATGGTCGAGCAGAGGCCAAGCCAGAGGATGAAGCCAAGGGCGAGGCCGAGCCTGAGGATAAGTCCAAGACCGAGGCCGAGCCTGAGGATAAGTCCGAGGCCAAGACCGAAGATCCAAGACTTGAGGTCGAGAGTCCTGCAGATGGGCAGGGCATCCCATCAATTGAAACTGAACCTTCCCCTAAAGCAAGAGAAGCTTCATGGATGGATCTGATCCTTGATTACTTGGGGAAAGGCGAGTTGCCAACAGAGAAGACAAAGGCTAAAAAGGTCCAGAGGCGAGCATTGCATTTTGTGTTAAGGGAAGGGAAACTGTATAAAAGAGGCTACTCGATGTCGTTGTTGAGGTGCCTTCCCCCTAGTGATGCTAACTACGTTATGAGAGAGATACATGAGGGGGTGTGTGGAAATCATTTAGGAGCAAGGTCGTTGTGTCACAAGATAGTCAGGCAAGGTTACTACTGGCCAACCATGTTGCAAGACGCTAGGCATTTCACGAGATCTTGCGATCAATGCCAAAGGTTTGCACCCATTCCAAGGCAACCGCCTGAGCCTTTAACGAGCATTATCAGCCCGTGGCCGTTCGCGCAATGGGGAATAGATCTGATCAGACCTCTCCCCCAAGGTAAAGGGCAGACAAAGTATGCAGTTGTGGCTATGGATTATTTCACAAAATGGGCAGAGGCAGAACCATTAGCAACTATAACTGAAAAGAAGATTACTGACTTTGTAGGGAAGAATATTGTGTGTCGTTTTGGGATTCCTAACACCATTATATCAGATAATGGTAGGCAGTTCGACAATGCCGCTTTTAGGAGATTTTGCTCATATTTGGGCATAACACATCGTTGTTCATCCCCAACCCATCCGCAAGCTAACGGCCAGGTGGAAGCTGTGAATAAAATAATCAAGCAGAATCTTAAAACGAAGCTTGAAGGACTAAAAGGATCATGGGCCGAAGAGCTCCCACGTGTATTGTGGGCGTATCAGACAACAGCACGAACCTCAACAGGGGAAACACCATTTTCCCTTTCATTCGGGGCAGAGGCGGTAGTCCCAGTGGAGGTCGGCATCCCCTCCCCCAAAACAGAGCAGTTTAGTGTGCAAAGGAATGATGAAGCTATGAGGTTGAACTTGGACCTCCTAGACGAGCATCGTGAAATGGCTCAACTCCGGGTTGCAGAGTATAAAAACAGGGTTGCCAGATATTATAACGCAAGAGTGAAAAGGCGCACCTTCAAAGAAGGAGACCTAGTATTGAGAAAAGTCATGCAAAATACCAGAGATCCCAATGCAGGTGCGTTGGGACCAGCATGGGAAGGACCTTATCAAGTTAGCAAAGTGGTCCGCCCTGGCACCTATGCCTCGGTTGATGAAAACGGGAAACCAACTCCACACCCATGGAATGCAGAACACTTGAAGATTTACTATCAGTAGCCACAGCAGAAACAAGTGGCAGGCAACGCCACCACTGCAGGAAGGCCGAGGCCGACCAGGAACAATGGCTTTCTCTACTTATGTTTACTTTACATAGAAACTGTCTATCATTTATCTCCTGTAAAACACACAAACATTTCCAAATTCAATGAAAACTATTATATTGTGTTTTGCATAAATCAGGATGTGACGCATACGGCTAGACAAGAATGATTCTTGCAGAGACAAATATCCTGCAGAGAGGTTGACGCATGTCCTCAACCTCCCCGGGTCCCAACAGAGTGTATGCACCCCTGGGATGAACACAACACTTGAAGAAGAGGCTCGACAATTTCCTCGACCTCCCCAAGTTTTCCCCGACTGAGTGCATGCACCCTTGGGATGGAAAACAAGCAAACGAACAACACAGAGGAGCTAGTCGGCCTCATGCCAAGGCCGAGGCCGACCATCCAGAGGCCAAGGCCGAGCTCCACCCTTAGAGGCCCAGGTACGAAGTTAGTTTTTCCTTACTCAAAAAATGCATGTCCAAGATATTGAATGCACATTTTGAGTGGGGTTTGGGGGTAAGGACAGGTCGAGTCCATCATAATCATGGTTATGTTGCGATGATTTTGACTTTCCTTTCATTTTGTATAACACATGTCCATAGCGTTTCCCCATGGTACGATGTTGACACTTGCGAATTTAATGAAGTTCTTTGCATTGTGTTTTGCATAAAGTGTTTTTTCCATAGTGTGTAACGCGTGTGGCCAGACAGGGATGATCCTTGTAGAGGCCAGACTTCCGTACTTCCCTGACTGAGTGTACGCACCCTCGGGATGAATACAGCAGCTTGAAGAGAGGCTCGCGAATTTCCTCGGCCTCTCCAAGCCTTTCCCTAGAAGAGTGTACGCACCCCTGGGATGACCATGACGCTTGAAGAGAGGCTCATGAATTTCCTCGGCCTCCCCAAGCCTTTCCCCAGAAGAGTGTACACACCCCTGGGATGACCATGACGCTTGAAGAGAGGCTCGGGAATTTCCTCGGCCTCCCCAAGTCTTTCCCCAGAAGAGTGTACGCACCCCTGGGATGACATCTAAAGTGTTTGATGCCCTAGTTCATTGTATGAGGGTCATCTAGAGGGCCTCCCCAAGTCTTTCCCCAGATGAGTGCATGCATCCATTTACGAAGGCTCTCACGGCTAAAGTGTTTGAGGGTCATCTAGAGGGTCTAGGTCTACGAGATATGTTTGCCATCTAATCTAGGGAAGGTGGGAGAAATGTATAATGGGTATAAGGATACCCTAGTTCATTGTATTATTTTAATATACATGACATTTCCAGCTTTAGATTATTGCATTTACATCACACTAACTAGTGTTTTAGTTCAAGTGGGAGTTTGTTGGGTTTTATGCCCTAAAACTCGTAGATAGTGAATGTAACTGTTGACCGGATATTAATGAAATAATATTGATATATTTTTCCATTAATTGTTATTAGTTATTTTATATTTGTCTTTGCCTAATAATAACCCTAATCCAATAAACTAGACATCCAAGGCTGTAATATGAGTCTTAAACTATATGTAGCGACATATGGGATCATTGTTCAAGAAACAGCCTAAAGGGTCTATAGTATAGGGATAAGACTGGGTGCCTTATCCTGGTGACACTATGGATACGACCCACTTTGTATTTGATACAAACGCTGCGATCCAACGCGTTCGTGTAGGAGACATGCGAGTGGGGGTATCCTATGCAATGAGTTTGCATAAGACCGGACCGCGAAATAGTAACCACTGGTTATAACACCGTTAACTAGTTGGTTTTCTATTTCACTAGGACGACCTAGACGACTTAGTCTTAATCCTGAGTTGATTATGGACTCCTGCTCATGAGAGATTTTCCTTTGATTTGCATGGGTGAGAGTGGCCAGTACGCCGACTCAATAAGCCTACCATTTTGGGGACAAGACCGAATGGGGAGCTGAGAACATAATCGTGCAAGATGGAATTCACTCCTTCCCGACTTTAGGGAAGTAGATGAGTGTTCCCTTAAGTGGTTACTCTGAGTCTTGAACAAAGAGCCCTACCCTTTCTATGGCACGAGAGGGTTTTCTGTTTGATGGTTGGACCACAAACAGGTTGTTCATTAGAGGAGAACTGGTACTTAAGGAAATAGAGGTAACCCAGGGGTAAAACGGTAATTTGACCCAGCTGGTGTTACGGACACTCGTGAAGGACTAACTAGTCGATATTGGTCTATATCCGTGGACACAGAAAATATGTCTGCAGTGAGAAGAGTGCCACTGTGAGTCTATAGTGGAATGAACACACAGTTAACAAATATTGATTAATGTGGTTAATGAGTTTGACCAATTAATCTCACATCGTTGGAGCTTCTGATCTGCAGGTCCATTAGGTCCCACTGGTAGCTCATAAAGTAATTTGAGGCAACTAAGTAATAAAAGTAAATTGAAAATGTTCAATTTACTAAGGGAAACAAATATAATATATATTGATATATTATTGTGAGAGAAATTAATATTTGAAGAAATTCAAATATAAATTTATGGAAGTTTGAAAGAGTTCAAATAATGAATTAATTAGTTTAAGGCCTAAAATCTATTTGGGCGAATTAATTAATTCAAGGCCGAAAATTAAATATGTGATATTTAATTGGTGGTTAATTAATTAAAGAATTCATTAACCGGAAATTAATCAATTATGGAAATAATTAATCACTTAAGGAAGTGATTAATCATTTATGGAAATGATCTAATCACTTATGGAAATAATTAGTCATTTGTGGAAAAGATTAATCAATTGTGGAATTGATTGATCATGATTGATTAAATAAGGAATAAGATTGAATCAATTTTGGAAAAGATTGATTTAATTGAATATTTTATTCATGGCATCTCTTCTATAAATAGAACACTAGACCTAATTGGTCCACGACACTCTTGCTCTTGCTCTTAGACTCTCAAGACAAGACCTAGAATTCTCTCTAGCCTCCCTCTTAGAGAAAGACTCCCACAAGTCTTTTGCCTCCTAGACTTAGAGACATACCGATGCAACCCCTGTGGTTATTGTGTCATTCAAAGAAGGAATTTCCAGCGAAGAAAATCAAAGGCGGCTGCTGCGTTTTGATCGTTGGAGCGTCGTTGGCGAAAAACGGTCAAGTCTACAACGAAGGTTTGTAACGGTTCTTCCTTCTTTAGAAAAGCATGAAAATAAATTTAGATTTATTTTTCAGCATGTTTAAACCAATTTTCCAGCAGCTTTAAAGAGTGTTTAAAGTTTGTTTGAGTTTTCGTAACGGTATTTTAATGTTAATTAATATACGGCGTAAGGTCCAATCGATGCGCTTCCACTGCGTGGGGACTTTTATTCCCTTCAAAAGCAACGTGACTGTTTCAAGTTCGCAGTCACTTTACTTTTTAGCATAGCCGAGGCGCTCAAAGTCGTAGGGAGATGCTTAAGGTAGGGTCGGGCAAATCTGCACATAAGCCTAGTCGTCGACAAGCAAATAGTACAGAGAAGCTGGTCAGCCTCATGCCAAGGCCGAGGCAGACCATCCACCTTCAAAAGGCCAGGTATGAAGTTAGTCCCTCCTGCTCGAAAAATGCGACGCTTGAGGTAATAAATGCACATGTTGAGTGGGGGCTGGGAATAGGGATAGGTTAAGGTTATACCATTCCTTTGTGGTAATCGTCATGCAACTCTCCCATTATTTTCCAGTAAGGACTGACATATGAATACAGGGGGCTAAGTACTGAGCTAACAGGGGCCAGAGCCAAGGCCGATCCTGGCTTCCTCCCTCGTTTTTCTTTTGCAGAAATTAACTTTCCAATGCAAGATTGTGAAGACTTTTGTTTTTCTTATTGTTAATTATGGATAAGCCCTGGATCTGGAATGAAGCACTTCGAATGACCAAGCTAAAATGGGAAAGTGATGTGCTCAGCCTCTACCCGGGGCCGAGGCCGACCAGAGAGACCCTCCAGCTACTTTTGTAACCTCTTTCTCTTCTCATTTCCATTTCACCTAACCCCTATATAGGGAGTTTCTACTTTGTCTAGCTTGTCCTATCTTGCAGATAACAAGAAGTCATGCATGAGTCGAACTCTTAAATCGGGCTTAAGGAGCTCAGCCTATAACATCAAGTCGAACATGAATCCCAATTCAAGAGTGGGGGCTTAATGTTATAGGTAATTTTGGATCACACTGACGAGGAGGGAGCTCACAAGGACAATCGGACAAAGGTAGGACCAGAAGACCGACCCACAGGAAGACAGAACCAATGGGTCGGGCCAACCTAGCCCGACCCATATGGTCGGCCTTGGCCAAAGGCCGAGGCCGACCATTCGGCCCGCTTGCGCGGGCCGAACCCGGTCACCTCCTTCCGACCCGCGACGTCCTGGATCGCCCCAATTTCACCTGGTTCGCCCCGAAACACCTCTGAATTCCTAAAAACCCTAGGAGGCAAAACAGGTATAAAAACTTCTCTTCATCACTGAAGGAAAGGTTTCGAAACTCTATTCTCGACTTCTCCTTTTGCTCTCTAGCTTCTCCTCGGTTTTCTGACTTAGGCATCGGAGGCGGTGTGGCCTACACCACACCGGTGTGCAGCGGTTTTTGCTGGTCTTGCAGGTCACGTCTTCCCCAGCTTCTACAAATTCACTGTTGGTGTCACGTGAAGGTCAGGTGAGTCCTCTGTCCGGATTTTGGCATCAACATATCATATCCTGTCAAATATCTTCTTAATTAATAGATTTATAAAGAGAAATTAAATATTTTATGATTCATCTATCTTACTCATCTAATAGATCATATATATATATATATATATATATATATGATTGGAAAATTGAAAAACAAAACTTTAGACCTCAAATGAAGGGAAGAAGAGTGAATAAAATCATCCTATTCTTTTGGTAGGTACAATATGAAAGTTGGTGAAGTAATGTGAAGTGAATTAAATAAAAAAGTTTTTTCTAAAGAAAAAAAAAAGCTTAGCTAATATTTGGTGTGTATTGTTTTATAGTCTTTACTTCCCTTCCCTTAGCCGTCAATGTACACAAAATCCAATACACCAAACCAAACAGCTCCTCTTTACAAGTTACAATCTAGAGAGAAATCGAAAAAAGTTTAAAATATCATTTTGGTCCATGTATTTTAGATCTAGTTCAATTTTGATTCTTATTGTTAAGAAAATAATAATAATAATTTTCATTTTATGTATTAAATATGTTTCAAAATTTTATAGAGGCAAGATTAATAGAGACTAAATATTTTTAGAAAAGTTAACAATAAACTAATAATAGAGATTAATTTTGAAATTTATTGAAAGTACAAAAACTACCATCTAATGAATCTCAAAGTAGAGGACCAAAATGATATTTTACCGAGTGGCGAAGAGAGAGATTTTTAAAGCATTTGTATTTGTTAGGTGAAAGCAATAATGAAAAATTGATAGGATTGGTCACTATTTGAAACCCACCTCCTTTTGTTTGCTTTAAAGCCAATCACCGTCAGGAATAAATGACTTTGAAGAAAAATGTATAGCCTAAAAAAGGGAAGCAAAAAGGCCAACTTTTTTCATATATCTCAATATTATTATTATATATTATATACATAAAATTGTTTGATTATTATTGCTTTGGATTGAGGATTTGATTTGGTATGTCACAATAAAAGTTAGCCAATGTTGGGTTTTGTTGCATTATCTTTATGATTATACAACTTTTTTTCAATGAAAATGATGCCATTTTGCTTTTTTAGAAGGAAAAAGAAAATAAAAGAAAATAAAAGAGTTTGTGTAAAAATAAAAATAGGGAAATTCCACTCCATGGCATAAAATGAATATGTATTTTGGAAAATATCAAAACTTTTCTTTTCTTTTTTTTCTTTTAGTGTGGCGTAACTTTGACTTTTCTTAGTCAGTTTTACATTGCGTTTGAGTTTGATTTGAATTATGTTATTTTTGTAAAATTTTAAACTTTTTGCTATATTTGAAAATTTGTATTTATTTTATGTTATTTATGCAAATATTTATTTCCTTACATGTTATTTGTGGTTGGAAATTACTTTTGAAATATTAGTCCAATTTTGATAATTGATAAAGGTCATTTTCAATATTTTTTGTTTTTTTAATTTGATCGAGGTTTCAAAATAACTTCGGAAGAATTTGAAGTTAAATAAATGAAGTTAGTTTAGGAATAAATATAACTGTTTTTTATAAAGAAAAAAAATAATAATTATGAAATGAGTTTGGTCATTATTTACATTTTGTAATATTTGACGATCTAATTACAAGAACATCATAAGTTTCGGAAGTGTTCGACAATCAAAATGAACATTCAATAGCGAGTGACTAGTAATAATTTCAATCTTTCATGATAGTTTTTACAATTTTTCCTAAAAATTATAAGTCCCATAAAAAAAATAAAAACATGAAATGGAAATTAATTAATTGGAGTGGTTAGAATGAAGTGAAATAACAAAGTTTCCTTGACTGCTGATCAGTCAGTTCAATTCATGAAGATATGACATAAAAAAGACAAGGATGCATGAGGAAGAGTATAAGCCATGCAGTTGCATTGGTGTTAGGGTTTTGAGATTCCAAATTTTAAATGCCTCCTTAAAGTAGAAAACTTTTTGGTTCAATTTTTTTCAAAGCTTCTGATAGCAATAAATTAAGGAAGTTGAGCCAACAAATGAGTAGTTTGCTTTAACTGCTGCATCTAATTAATTAAAATATTTGTTGATATGACAATATATTCGTACATCGGAGAGTTTGATATCGATATTAAAGATTATCGATATCTCAAAAATCTTAGGTAGATATCCATAAAACATATCATAAATTAGTCATTAATATGAATATAAATATTATATAATAGGATGTCTAACGACCGAAGTGAGTTTAGCTTAGCGGTAATTAACATCTACCTTCGACCATACAAACCTTTTACGGTTTGTTTATTTGTTATCCAAAAATTTTATTTTAGGTTAAGTCGCAAATTTAGTCTCTAAACTTTGAAGTTTGTGTCTATTTGGTTCCTAAAGTTTTAAAATTATAAACTTAGTCCATGAACTTTCGAAACTTTTAAAATTAACGAATCTACTAACACACAAAATTGAAATTTTAGGATTTCATTAGGCATAAAATTCAAATGTACATCTAATAGATCAATTCATCTTTAAAAATTTTGAATTTTTCAAAGACCTATTAAACACAATATTGAAACTTCATCTCAATTTATTAGACACAAAATTGAAAGCTTAAAGACGTATTAGATAATTTTAAAAGTTCAAGGATCAAATAGATATAAACCTCAAAGTTCAAGGACTAGTTTTGTAATTTAAGATTTATTTTCCTTGGATTTTAAATGATTTAAAATTAAGAAATATGATTCGATTTGGTTATATATTTTGAAATGAAGCGATCTAGAGAACATTCAAGCATGGACTAAGAAAGGCAGCTTGAGGAATTAGATATTTGTTACCTAGAATATCTTTCGAAAGGTACACTTTCGTTTTCGATGACTTTTTAGGAATTTATCCTAGGAAAGCATTGAACAACCTACTATTATAATTAAAACACTAATCTACACCCATTGTATTAAAAAAAAAATCTTCAAATCACTATTTAAATAAAACAAATATGATATAAATTTAATTCAAATATGAACAAAACCTAGTTTAAAAAAATAGAACCAACATTCTTAAAATATAATATACAATTTTCACCCATGGAGCAAGCATTAGAA
The DNA here is from genome assembly GCA_036850905.1 of Luffa acutangula. NCBI lineage: Eukaryota > Viridiplantae > Streptophyta > Magnoliopsida > Cucurbitales > Cucurbitaceae > Luffa > Luffa acutangula. Next base: position 22,885,703 of record CM072089.1, on the reverse strand, counting down.
CCATCTCCTCTACTATGTAGTGTGGAATATTTTCATAAAACTTTTGCTATTTATTTTTAATATTACATATCATATATATGAGTGTGGATAATTTTTAGTTTTTTTTTTTATTAATATTTAAGTCTTTAAGTTCCTTTATTGTTAAAGATTTTAAAGCAGGCAATTTCAAAATTCAATTGTTTTTACCCATAAATTTATTACAAAAATGTTATTGATTAGAATTTCAGTTATTGGACTTTGAATATTTTCATACCTCAATTTAAAATAATAACAATAATATTATTATTATTATTAATAACGATTTATTATATATAGCATGATGGAGAATAAATGTTACACTATTTTAAATGTTTGCAAAGAGAATTTATAGTAATCAAATCATGTATATTTATTACATAAATAAACTTTAATATTAAAAATTATATTCTAACTTATTTTCAAAAAAAAATATATTCTAACTTTTTTTTTATATCATATTCTAACTTTTTTTTAATGTATCGACATTTAATAATTAGATTTATTAAACTTTATTTTTCCATATTGTTAAATAAAATTGAAAGATTCCCCTATCCATTGCACATATCTATTTATCACTTTTATTAATATAAATCTAAACTTTTTTTAACGAAGTCCAATATATATATATATGGGATGGGAGATTAAACCTTCCAGAATAATGTTTTATACATTAAATATGTTTAGATTCGACACGATAAATTTGAACTTAATAAATAAATAAGTTAAGATAAATTTAATTTTTAAACATATATTTCCTTTCAAAGCATTTTTTTTATGATATGTGAAGGTGGAGATTTGAACCACATACCTCTTAGTCAATAGTACAACTTTACGTCAGTTGAACTATGCTCTTGTTGGCTCTTCCCAAACATATTTATATTAAATTTATTTGGATAGTACTTTGTCACACAACTCCAAAGACTAGTTGTCTACATGAGCATAGTTTAACTAGCATAAACATTGTACTAATGACCAAGAGGTCTGTGGTTCAAATTTCCTCACTCCCACATATTGTAAAAAAAAAAAAAAAAACTCCATAGACTAGTTCTATTAGGAAAACCGTCAAAGTACTTTGATAGCTTATAAAGCAATAGCTATTTGAGATAGTCTTGCACTAGCAATCAAGTGGGGTTGAAGACACCAAATTTTTCACTTCACTTTGATAGTTTTCATAAATAGAATGCTAAATGTCACAGTTCACTCTCATACTTTAAACGAAAAGATGATCGGCTATTATTTTCTAGTCTTTCGAAACTCCTTTGCTACTTTTTCGGTGAGTGGTTGATCTTTGTACTTTGTCGGGCCTAGAAAACTTAGACTCGTTTTTAATTAATAACATTTCTTTTTCAAAAAAAAAAAAAAAAAAAAAAAAAAAAAAAAAAAACTTTAGGGGGGAAAGAAAAAGACTAGAGATAGGAGTTTCTTGGAAAATTCAACTATAGATCTTGACCATATATTATAATTAAAGCGTTACCCAAATTTTCAGGTTTTGAAGTTAATGAGGAGCTGACTACAAAATTTCTCTCTCAATTATCAATGTGTGTGAAATTCGAGAATAGAAGCTTATTCTCATTTAATATTTCAACCCACGTGTTCCTTTTTCCATGGCTTGACTTCAATAATACTTTTTTTTTTTACAACATTTTTTAAAAATTTTCTGACCTAATTTTGGAGTTCTCTCTGTTTGGTTGATCATCATTTAAAGAGTTTGATGCTTTTTTAAAAAATTACAAGTTTGGTCTTTGAAATTTGAGACTTTGTGAACGAAAAAAATTACAAGTTTAGTCTGTAAACTTTTAAAATTGTGTCAATTGGATCTTTGAACTTTAAAAATGTCTAATATGTTCTTAAACTTTCAATTTTGTGTCTAATAAACTCTTAACATATTCGAGATTTTTAAAAATTAACCAATCTATTAGATATAAATTTGAATTTCATTTCTATTGGGACTCTAAACTTTCAATTTTGTATCTAATAGACTTGTGAATTTAAAAAAAAAAATGTCAAAAATTGAAAGTTGAGGGTCCTCTTGAACATAAAAGTGAAAGTTTAAGGACCCTAATTAGATACTTTTAAAGTTGAGGGACCTATTGAACACAAAATTTGAAGTTCAATGACCTATTTGAAACTTTTTAAAGTTCAATAATCAGATTGATTCACCCCTAAAAGCTTAGAGACTTTTTCCCTTTTTTTTTTTTTTCATTTGAGTTCTTATTGTTCCAAGATGTTAAAATTCACTAGAAAAAAATATGTAATGCCAAAATAAATATTCCACTAATTAACTTGAAAATACTCTATATTTTAATTCGATGAAATAGATACACCACTCATCTAAAATTAAAAACCGACATACACATCCGATTCCAAAAAACAAAATAAAATAAAATAAAATTGGCTATTTTATATATTGAAAGCACTCCTCAAAAGCTATAAGCTTCGAGTTAAAAGAAATTAGGGCTAAGCTTGATGTCCTCTCATAGATGATAGAACACATTTGTTTTACAATTGAGAAAAACCAGCATCACTAGATATATATCCAGTAGAACTTATTAAGGAGAACAAATATCCTAATCAGCTCAACATCAGCAGCACAGTCAGCACATCCAAATAGAAGAAAATCCAGAATGTTCCAGCATCTAATTCTGTTATACAAATTATTCCCTCGTGATTTTGTCTCCTGTAATATCTTGCCATCTGTCCTTTATTTCTGTAATATTTTATTCAATCATTGTTTGCCCTAAAAGGGTATTGCTGTATAAATTGGCAAGTTGCCATTGTTGATAAAATATTGAATATTGAAGAGGAAATTATCAGCATCTTTATCCCTGCTCTTGAAATCGTAACTTGGTATCAGAGCTACAATGGCTAACGTCTCGATCACTGGAGCTCCATCCATGTCAATAGGAAGCTCACCAACATTCAGCTCTCCACCATTGAACCAACTTCTGAACCAGATCACTACAATCAAGCTAGACAGAGGAAATTTCCTGTTGTGGAAAAATTTAGCCCTACCAATTTTAAGGAGTTACAAGTTGGAGGGTCATCTTCTCGGGTATAAACCATGCCCATCGATGTATCTTACACAAAGCACTGGAGAAACTATCAATGTTGCAGCGACAACACCCACTGGAAGGGAAGGCTCAAGTTCCGAACAGCCTACCAGTGGAACCTCGTCTAATTCAGTCACTGAAGCTCCGATTAATCCTCTTTATGAATCGTGGATCACCACAGACCAGTTGCTGTTACGGTGGCTATATAACTCCATGACACCTGAAATTGCCACACAAGTCATGGGATTCGACAATGCGAAAGATCTCTGGAGTGCTATTCAGAGTTTATTTGGTATTCAATCAAGAGCAGAGGAAGATTTCCTCAGACAAACCTTTCAACAATCTAGAAAAGGTACGTCCAAAATGACTGATTATTTACGATTAATGAAGTCTCATGCCGATAATCTAGGGCAAGCAGGAAGTCCAGTTTCGACAAGGAACTTAGTATCTCAAGTATTGCTCGGACTCGATGAGGAGTATAATCCGATTGTAGCCATGATCCATGGAAGGGGAGACATCTCGTGGTCTGAAATGCAGGCCGAACTCCTTGTGTTTGAGAAGAGATTGGAACTACAGAATACTCAAAAAGCCGTTGTCTCCTTTAATCACACTCCCACCGTCAATGTGGCAAATAACAAGAACAACATGAATCAAAACAACAATAGAGGCTGGAATTACAGTCACAATAATGGCCAGAGAGGACAGTTCTATAACAACAATCAACGTGGGGGTTCGAATTTTAACAATGGCAGGGGACGAGGAGGCCGTGGCAGAGGATATGGAGGATATGGCAACTCAAATAATCGCCAAGTTTGCCAAGTATGTGGAAGACCTGGTCATTCGGCACTTATGTGTTATCACAGATTTGATAAAGAGTTCAGCCCAAATGTGAACAGAGGTGGCAATCAGAATCCAAATAACTCAGGTAACTCAGGGAACACTCAGCCACCGTCTGCTTTTGTGGCCAACTCAAACAGTCAATATGCTTGTCCTGAGACAGTAATAGACTCCAACTGGTACGCTGACAGTGGAGCTTCGAATCATGTCACCGGAGACTTCAACAATCTTGCTAATACCGAGGAATATGGAGGTAATGAACAAGTGGTCATAGGTAATGGAGAACCTCTCCCTATTACTTTCACTGGAGATACTTATTTATCTAATGGTGCTGCTATTCTTAGTCTCAATAACGTTTTGTGTGTTCCTGAAATAACTAAAAACCTAGTTAGTGTATCAAAACTAGCTCAGGACAATGACGTTTTCATTGAATTTCATGGTGATTGTTGTATTATTAAGGACAAGCGTTCGGGTCAGGAGGTGCTGAAAGGAGTACTTAGGGACGGTCTCTACCAGCTTAACAATGTCACGAGGTTACCAGAAGTGAATGAAGGATGTTCTGAGTCAATTTCCAAGAATTCTACGGCCAATAATCATTCCTCAGTTTTTGTTGTTTCTCGTTATCCACTGAGTGTTAATATTGTTGTGTCTAAGAATGTATGGCACAAACGTCTGGGTCATCCAGCATCTCGGGTTTTAGATTTTGTTATCAATGATTGTAAGCTTCAAGTTAAAGAGAATGAGATGCTCAGTTTGTGCGAGTCATGTCAATTTGGCAAGTCACACAATTTACCTTTCCCTCTATCTTCAAGTCGGGCAAAGTATCCATTTGAATTGATTCACTCGGACCTTTGGGGTCCTGCTCCGGTCTTGTCTACTGCTGGCTTTCAATATTATGTTTTATTTCTAGATGATTACAGCAGATATCTATGGCTTTATCCATTGAAAAAGAAAAATGATGCGCTTGCTGCCTTTCACCACTTTATCTCTATGGTCAGGAATCAGTTTGGTTGTCAAATAAAGATTCTTCAGTCTGACAATGGTGGCGAATACGCTAGGATTCATCAGGAATGTTATCGACTTGGTATTATCTCTCGATATTCTTGTCCCTACACGTCTGCACAAAATGGGAGAGCAGAACGGAAGCATAGACACGTTGTTGAAACTGGTCTGACATTGCTTGCTCAGGCGTCAATGCCTCTTCAGTATTGGTGGGATGCGTTTTTAGCGGTTGTCCAGCTGATAAATGGTTTACCAACCTCAGTTCTTGAAGGTAAGTCACCGTTGGAAGTGTTACATCACAAGAAACTTAATTTTGCAGGTCTACGCTCATTTGGATGTGCCTGTTATCCATGCCTGAGGCCTTACCATAACCACAAATTTCAGTTTCACTCCGAGAGGTGCGTTTATCTTGGCTTCAGCCCCTCTCATAAAGGACATAAATGCCTTAGTGCTTCTGGTCGTGTATTTATTTCTCGACATGTGCAGTTTAATGAACTCATGTTTCCATTTGCACTTGATTTTGGAAAACCCTCAAGCTCCCCAACATTTTCACCCTCTCATGGTCCATCTATCTTAACCTGGTTTCAATCTCTAGAACACAGTCACTTATCCCAAGCAAATACCAACAGGTCTTCTCTGCCTGCTCCCACAACACCACAACAAAACATATATCCTTCATTGCCTGTATGTCCTTCCCAATCACAGACAAATCAGTCTCACATGTCACCTACCACAGCTTCAGTCTCAGCTCAATCCTCACCACATACCAATACTGCTCCAAATCTACCTATGACTTCAACCTCACCACATAACTCTAATTCCAACTCCCCTATTGCTCCCATACCAGAAGAACCCTCACCCACTGTCCATCAACCTCAACCATCTCATCTTATGACCACTCGTGCAAAGGCAGGTATTTTTAAGCCCAAAACTTGGCTCACACATATAAAAACCGACTGGACTAAGACCGAACCAACGAGGGTGAAGGATGCATTGTCAACACCTTAGTGGAAACAAGCAATGGATTTGGAATATGCAGCCTTGATGAAAAACAAAACCTGGCAACTTGTTCCCTCATCTCCCTCTCTAAATGTGGTGGGTAATAAATGGATCTTCAGAATTAAAAGAAATGTTGATGGTTCTGTACAACGGTACAAAGCACGTCTGGTTGCTAAGGGGTTTCATCAGAGTCCCGGTGTTGACTTCTTTGAGACGTTCAGTCCTGTGGTAAAGGCCTCTACCATTAGAATTGTTCTTAGTGTTGTTGTTTCCAAAGGTTGGTCTATGAGACAATTGGATTTTAACAATGCATTTCTTAATGGCCATTTAAATGAGGATGTATACATGATGCAACCACCGGGTTATGAAGATAAGTTTCATCCGGATTATATTTGCAAGCTGAACAAAGCAATTTATGGGCTAAAGCAAGCCCCTCGAGCGTGGAGTACTACTCTAAAGAACACCTTGTTGTCATGGGGCTTCAAATCTTCCAGGTCAGATACCTCATTATATATTTATATGAATGGAACTGATATCCTACTGCTCTTAGTATATGTTGATGATGTAATTCTAACGGGCAGTAGCTTAACTCTCATGAACCGCCTGGTGAAAATGTTGGATACTAGATTTGCCTTAAAAGACTTAGGACAATTGAATTATTTCTTGGGATTTCAAGTACACTATCTGGATGCTGGCATTGTGATTAACCAAGAAAAATACGTGAATGATCTGTTACATAAGTTGAAGTTAGAAGATCTTAAACCAGCCCATTCTCCATGCGTTACGGGCAAGCATTTGTCTATAGATGATGGTAATCCTCTATCTGATCCATACATATATCGAAGCACCATTGGTGCTCTTCAATACCTCACCAATACACGGCCGGATATAGCTTACATAGTAAACCATCTCAGTCAGTTTCTAAAGTGTCCTACTGACGTTCACTGGCAAGCTGTAAAACGGGTTCTACGTTATGTCAGTGGGACGAAACATGTTGGTTTACTCATTCAACCGAGTTTAGATCTGTCCATCTCTGCTTATTCTGATGCAGATTGGGCAGCAAATGTTGATGATCGTCGTTCAATTGCAGCATATTGTGTATTTCTGGGAGATAGCTTAGTCTCGTGGTCCTCAAAAAAGCAAACGGCCATTGCTCGATCTAGTACAGAATCAGAATATCGGGCACTTGCTCATACTACGGCTGAGATAATGTGGCTGCAACAGTTGTTAAAGGAAATTGGTGTTGCAAACTCTCACAAACCGATTATCTGGTGTGATAATCTTGGAGCAGGGGCGCTGGCAGCTAATCCGGTATTTCACGCAAGGACAAAACATATAGAAATAGATGTTCACTTTGTTAGAGATCAGGTTTTACGAGGCGCCTTGGAAATACGTTATGTCCCCTCAGCAGATCAACTTGTCGACTGCCTTACGAAGCCTCTCTCTCACTCTCAGTTCTCCTACTTATGTTCCAAACTTGGTGTCGTTGACCTCCCCGCGCGTTTGAGGGGGGATATTAAGGAGAACAAATATCCTAATCAGCTCAACATCAGCAGCACAGTCAGCACATCCAAATAGAAGAAAATCCAGAATGTTCCAGCATCTAATTCTGTTATACAAATTATTCCCTCGTGATTTTGTCTCCTGTAATATCTTGCCATCTGTCCTTTATTTCTGTAATATTTTATTCAATCATTGTTTGCCCTAAAAGGGTATTGCTGTATAAATTGGCAAGTTGCCATTGTTGATAAAATATTGAATACTGAAGCGGAAATTATCAGCATCTTTATCCCTGCTCTTGAAATCGTAACTGAACTCGTGGATCAAATAAATATAATAATAACTTAAAAGGTTAAATTACAAGTTTAGTCTCTAATTTTTCACATTTATGTCTAACAATTCTTTGAACGTTAAGAAGTATCTAACATGTCCCTGAACTTTCGGTTTTATGTCTAATAGGTCCCCAACTTAAAAAATATCACATAGATTCTTGGACTTTCAATTTTGTGTCCTACAGGTCTCTAACATGCATATTCAACATTTCTAAAATTAGTGAAATTATCAAACATGAAATTGAATTTTGTATCCATTATGACATTAAATTTTCAATTTTGTGTCCATTAGATTCAGTGTGAATTTTTAAAAATATCCAATGGATAAAGTATCTAGTAAAAAAAATAGAAAATTCAATCACTTATTAGACACAAAATCAAAAGTTTAATAACTTACATGTTAGAAACTATTTAAAGTTTAGATATATACTATTAAACATATAAGTGAAAATTCAATGACCTATTTGACAACTTTTAGTGTGTGTTTGGTTTAATTACGTATTTAATTTTGAAAAAAAAAATCATTTTGAAAAAATTTCTAGTGTTTGACCATCACTAAAAATGACTTGTTAGAAAATTAGATTGAGAAATAAACCATTTTGAAAGAAACACTTGAAACCAATTTTTTAAAAAAGAGTTTTTAAGTATGCAATAACTTGTGTGTTGATGGTCAAATTTGGTCGAGAGGAACTCACCTGACCTTCACGTGCCACCAACGGTAAATTTGTTTGAGAGGGAGGAAAACGTGGCCTGCAAGACAGAAAACGATGGGAAGCAAGAAAGTAAGAGCAAGAGAAGAGTTAGAGAATAAAGGTCGGGATTAGAATTCGGATTCCTTCTTCAGTGGCAAAGAGGGGTATAAATATCTACTCATGCTCCTAGGGTTTTTAGGAATTCAGAGGCGTTTTAGGACGAACCAGGCACAACCGGGGCGGCTAGAGGCAGCAGGGACCGAGCAGAGGCAAACGAACTCGGCCTGCGCAAGCGGGCCGAGGCCGACCATATGGGTCGGGCCAAGTTGGCCCAACTCGTTGGTTTGGTCTTCCTCTAGGTCGTTTCCTGGTCCTATCTCCGCTCGGTTGTCCTCGTGATCAGCTCCTCGCACATCATGGTGGTCCAAAATTACCTATAACATTAAGCTCTCACTCTTGAATTGGGATTCAGGTGCGACTTAGTGCTATCGGTTGAGCTCCTTAAGCCCGATTTAAGAGTATAACTCTCGTTCCACGCCGACTTATGTATGGATTCCTTGTTATCCTGCAAGATAGAACAAACTGGACAAAATAGAAACTCCCTGAATAGGGGTTAGGTGAGATGGAAATGAGAAAACTGAGAGGTTACAGAAATGGCTCTGGTCGGCCTCGGCCTCGGGAAGAGGCCGAGCACAGCAGTTTCCAACGAGACCCCCGTACTTGGTCATTCGGAGTGCTTCATTCCAGGTTCAAGTCATATCCACACACATGATTTGAAGATTTTGAGCTCCTGCATCGAAAAGTTAATTTCTGCAAGAGAAAAGTTAGGGAAGAGGCCTGGGTCGGCCTCGGCCTCAAGCCCCTGTTAGCCTAAAATTTGGCTCCCTACATCCATATATTAGTCCTTATAGGAAAATAATAAGAGAATAGGCTAGGACATGTAATTTTTAGTGAAGCATGCTACGCTAGTGTGTTTTTTGTTTAATAGGGAGTGCATATCCCCTGTGTAGCCCCCAATCTCAAGTAAAACTTCAGTAAAACATGAAACATAGTTGAATAAAAGAGAAGAATACCTTTAAGGTTTGGGGTCGGCCTCGGCATGGTCGGCCTCGCTTAGGCCAAGTGAACCTGTCTCAGATGAAGTGCATTGACTTGAGCCAGATGGGGTGAGGTAGACTTGGCAGTCCAGGGTCATGTAATCCCATATTTGGATGATGCGAGGTAGACTTGGTTAGTCTAGGCTCGCATGATGAGCTCACGCTAGATGAGGTGAGGTAGACCCGTGGTCCAGGCTCACATGGTCTCAAGTCTAGATGAGGCGAGGTAGACTCGACAGTCCAGGCTCGCATGATGTGACTGTTGGGTTTTATGTCCTAAAACTCGTAGATAGTGAATGATTAACGAATTATACACTTCTATCAATAAAGTGTTATTGAGGTTTATGCAATAAAGTGTTATTGTCATATTATGTCTAGAATTTCACAATATGACCCAAATCCAATAAACTAAGATCCAAGGTTGTTTACATGAGACTTGGACTAGTATGTGGGGACATACGGGGATCAGTGTTCAAGTTGTTGGGTTTTATGCCCTAAAACTCGTAGATAGTGAATGTAACCGTTGACCGGATATTAATGAAATAATATTGATATATTTTTCCATTAAATGTTATTAGTTATTTTATATTTGTCTTTGCCTAAAAATAACCCTAATCCAATAAACTAGACATCCTAGGCTGTAATATGAGTCTTGAACTATATGTAGCGACATATGGGATCATTGTTCAAGAAACAGCCTAAAGGGTCTATAGTATAGGGATAAGACTAGGTGTCTTATCCTGGCAACACTATGGATACGGCCCACTTTGTATTTGATACAAACGCTAGGATCCAACGTGTTCGTGTAGGAGACATGCGAGTGGGGGTATCCTATGCAATGAGTTTGCATAAAACCGGACCGCGAAATAGTAACCACTAGTTATAACACAGTTAACTAGTTGGTTTTCTATTTCACTAAGACGACCTAGACAACTTAGTCTTAATCCTGAGTTGATTATGGACTCCTGCTCATGAGAGATTGTCCTTTGATTTGCATGGGTGAGAGTGGCCAATACGCCGACTCAATATGCCTACCATTTTGGGGACAAGACCGAATGGGGAGTTGGGAACATAATCATACAAGATGGAATTCACTCCTTCTTGACTTTAGGGAAGCAGATGAGTGTTCCCTTAAGTGGTTACTCCGAGTCTTGAACAAAGGGCCCTACCCTCTCAATGGCACGATAGGGTTTTCTGTTTGATGGTTGGACCACAAACAGGTTGTTCATTAGAGGAAAACTGGTACTTAAGGAAATAAAAGTAACCCAGGGGTAAAACGGTAATTTGACCCAGCTGGTGTTACGGACACTCGTGAAGAACTAACTAGTCGATATTGGTCTATATCCGTGGACACAGAAAATATGTCTGCAGTGAGAATAGTGCAACTGTGAGTCTATAGTGGAATGTACACACAGTTAACGAATATTGATTAATTTGGTTAATGAGTTTGACTAATTAATCTCACATCGTTGGAGCTTCTGATCTGCAAGTCCATTAGGTCTCACTGGTAGCTCATAAAGTAAGTTGAGGCAACTAAGTAATAAATGTAAATTGAAAATGTTCAATTTACTAAGGGAAACAATATAATATATGTTGATATATTATTATGAGAAAAATTAATATTTGAAGAAATTCAAATATAAATTTGAGTCACATTAAATTTATGGAAGTTTGAAAGAATTCGAATAATGAATTAATTAATTTTAAGGCCTAAAATCTATTTGGGAAAATTAATTAATTCGGCCAGAAATTAAATATGTGATATTTAATTGGTGGTTAATTAATTAAAGAATTCATCAACCGGGAATTAATCAATTATGGAAATAATTAATCACTTAAGGAAGTGATTAATCGTTTATGGAAATGATCTAATCACTTATGGAAGTAATTAGTCATTTGTGGAAAAGATTAATCAATTATGGAATTGATTGATCATGGATTGATTAAATAAGAAATAAGATTGAATCAATTTTGGAAAAGATTGATTTAATTGAATATTTTATTCATGGCATTTCCTCTATAAATAGTACACTAGACCTAATTGGTTCATTACATTCTCCTCTTACTCTTAGACTCTCAAGACAAGACCTAGAATTCTCTCTAGCCTCCCTCTTGGAGAAAGACTCCCACAAGTCTTTTGCCTCCTAGACTTAGAGACATACTGGTGTAACCTCTGTGGTTATTGTGTCAATCAAGAAGAAATTTCCAGCGATTAAAAGACAAGGAGGCTGCTGCGTTTTCGTTCGTTGGAGCGTTGTTGGCGAAGAACGGTCAAGTCTACAACGAAGGTTTGTAACAGTTTTTCCCTTTTCTTTAGAAAAGCATGAAAATAAATTTAGATTTATTTTTCAGCATGTTTAAAAAAATTTTCCAGCAACTTTAAAGTGTGTTTAAAGTTTGTTTGAGTTTTTCGTAACGGTATTTTAATGTTAATTAATATACGGCGTAAGGTCAAATCGATGCGCTTCCGCTGCGTGGGGGCTTTTACCCCCTTCACAAGTAACAACCTAAAAGGTCTATAGTACAAGGATAAGGATGGGTACCTTATCCTAGTAACACTATGTGATACGGCCCACTTTGTATTCGATACAGACGTATTGATCCAAGGCGTCCATGTAGGAGACATGCGAGCGGGGGTATCCTATGCAATGAGTTTGCATAAGACCGGGCCACGAAATAGTAAACCACTAGATGTAACACCGTTAACTAGTTAGGTTATTGTTTCAATAGGATGACCTAGGTAACTCAATCTTAATCCTGAGTATGTCATGAACTCCTTCTCATGAGCGATTGTCCTTTGATTAGTACGGGTGAGAGTGGCCAGAACGTCGACTCAATAAGCCTACCTTCTTGGCGACACGACCGAGTGGGGGGCTGGGGACATGACAATCCAAGATGGAATTAACTCCTTCCCCTATTGGGGCAAGTAGATGTGTGTTCCCTTAAGGGCTGATTCTAGGGCTTGAACAAAGGCGTGTCGTCCTCTCCTAGCCTGAGAGGAACTCTTGTTTAGAGGTTGGACCTTAAACAACTTGTTCATTAGAGGGATCTGTGGTACTTAAGGATCCAGAGGTAACCTAAGGATAAAACTGTAATTTGACTCAGCTGGTGTTACGAACACATGTGAAGGATTGACTTACTGCATTGGTCGATATTCGTGGACACAGAAATATTCTACAGTGAGAAGAGTGCAGCTGTGGGTCTTTAGTGGAGTGACCCACAGTTAACGAATGTTGATTGACTCGGTTAATGAGTTTAACTTATCAATCTCGTATCGTTGGAGCTTCTGATCTGTAGGTCCATTAGGTCCACCTGCTAGCTCATAACGGGTTCTGAGATAATATAGTCTTGATATTAAAGGGAATTTAAGTTAATTGTATTTTGATACAATTAATGTAATGTATGGAGATACATTATACCATAAGTTTAATTATTGAATTAAACTTTATAGTAAAATTAATTTTGGATGTGATTCAAAATTAATTAATGAGAGAATTATGAATTTAATTAAATATGTGATATTTGATTAATTCATGAATTAATTAATTGAGAATTAATTAATTTAATTTGGTTAAATATGATTTAATCAAATTAATACTATAGTTTATATTAATGTACATTTTGATGCACATTAAAATTATAGGTTAAATGAGAGAGATTAAATTTAATATGATTCAATTATAAAATTAATTAAATATTTGATATTTAATTAATGTGAGATCAATTAATTTAAAGTAATTGCATGACCTATTTAATTCAATTGAATATGATTTAATTGAATTAAAACTACATAATTGATTTAATTAAAGTTGGTTTAGTTAAATCAATTATAATTAATTAGATAATTAATTATTATTTAAATAATTATTAATTATTTAATTTATTAATTATTATTTGATAATAATTGGACCGTCCAGATCTAACTGGTTTAGATCAATGGGCAAGATTGGTTAGGAGTTAAAGATAACTTCCCAACCTAATCCTACGTAGTTGAAGGGGTTTTGGCCAACCTCTCATTCTCTCATTTTCACGCAAGAAAACAGAGAAGATTTTCTCTCTCTCTAAATTTTCAGATTCTCTCTACCAAAAAGAAAAACAACAAGTATATTGCTGAAAATTCCCTTCCAAGACCAAATTTTAGGTTCCCACAAGCCATATCTCAGTGATCCTAGAGGATAGTGGGTGATCTGTGGTCAGCGGCGGAGGTAGCATAGGCCCAGGGGGGGCTCGAGCCCCCCCTCAACTTCTAAAGATATTATATTTATAATATAAATCGGAATTTATTATAATGATATTTGGTTGCTATAGTGGTCAGAGCCCCTCCTGGGAATCCTTGAGTCTTGAGTTCAAACCCCTTTGTCCTCTAATTTTTCCGTTTTTTCTTCTTCTTTTTCCTTTTACATTTTTTTTCTCCGTTCCCTTTTCGTTTTTCGCTGGTTTTTGTTTTTGTTTTTTCATTTCCGTTTTATTTTTTTTTCCATTTCTTTCTAGTTTATTTTTTCTTGTTTATGTTTATGTTTTTTCTTTTTTTCCCGTATTCTTTTTTTGTTTTTTCTTTTTTTCCCGTATTCTTTTTTCGCTTTTTCTTCACGTCTTTTTGTTGTTTCGTCTGTTTTTTTTCAGTTTTTTTTTTTTCATAGATTTAAAATAGTTTAAATTAAAATTTATTTTTTGTATATACAAATATAAAATAATAACAAACCTATATCGTTAGAGTTCTTTTTTCAACTTTATTTTAAAATTTTCTTTTTTTAGATGGAACAATACAAATATTTTTAAGTTTTAGTACTAGGTTTTTTATTTAATTTTTTTTAAATGTGCAATTGACCTTTAAACTTTCAATTATGTATCGAGTAGGTTTTCCAAGTTTTCAATTTAATGTTTAATAGATATGTGATCTATTGAACTAATAAAATGTGGGGAAAAATACACTTTTGGTCCCTGAGGTTTGGGTTAAGTGACACTTGGGTCCCTGAGTTTTCAAACTCAACAAAAATACCCCTGAGGTTTGAGATAAGGAGCACTTTGGTCCCTGCCGTCAAATTTTCTGTTAACTTTTAACGGTTGCTGACGTGACACTATTATTTTAATATAAAAAATTATTTTTGTTTTATTTTTTAAATAAAAATATTAAAAAATTAAAAAATTAATATTTAATTATTTTTTTTATTCTCTCTCTTTCTCTCTCATCTTCTTCTTCTCCATCTTCTCCCTCCTCCTTCTTCTTCTTCCTAAGTCCGGCGACCGGCGGCCACCACACGCCGCCGCCGGCGACTGAATTTTTTTTTTTTTTCTTCTTTCTTCTTTCTTCTTCTTCCCTTCTTTCTTCTTCTCTTCTTTTTCTTCAATGTTTTTTTTTTTTAAAATAGAAAAGGGAGGGAGGAGGGACCTCCCTCCTCCTTCATTTCCGGCCGGAAACGGAGGAGGAGGGAGGCCCCTCCTCCCTCCCCGTCCAGATCTGGACGGAGAGGGAGGAGGGGCCTCCCTCCTCCTCCTTTTCCGGTCGGAAATAGAGAAGGTCGTCGTCGCTAGCCGCAGATCCTCGTCGTCGCTCGTCTAGGTCGTCGTCGAGAAGGTTGCAGCTCGCTCGCCCACCCAGATCTGCGTCGCAGCTCGCTCGCCCGCCCAGATCCACGCCGCAGCTCGCTCCCACCACAATCCGGCGCAACTCGCTCTCGCCCAGATCCGCTGCAGCTCGTTGTCGATGAACGCCTGGAAAAATCGCCCATCGCTTGGAGCTCGTCGTCAGCTCTGTCGATCAGCGCTTG
Organism: Luffa acutangula; assembly: GCA_036850905.1. Classification (NCBI taxonomy): domain Eukaryota; kingdom Viridiplantae; phylum Streptophyta; class Magnoliopsida; order Cucurbitales; family Cucurbitaceae; genus Luffa; species Luffa acutangula. Next base: position 22,870,408 of record CM072089.1, on the reverse strand, counting down.
GAGTCGCTGCTGCAGAGTCTCCTGGTTGAAGATGGCGAGTGACTTGGGCGACTCCGACGGCGGAGTGGAGGTGGAGGCGGAAGATTGCGGCGACGGTGGGTGGTGAAGAGAGTGAGACGAGGCTGCCGATGGAGTCCAGTATGATGAGAGATTCGATTGCGATTTTATCTTATTTTTTTTAAAAAAAAAGTAGAAGAAAAGTGCGAGAAAAAGAGAAGAAGAGGAAATAAGGAGAAAACAAAAAGAAAAAGAAAAAAAAAACTCGTCGGCGACCGGCGACCGGCCGTCGGCGAGCGGTGGTCGCCGGACGTCGGTAGCCGGCTGTCTGCAACTTGCTGAAGAAGACAAACCAAAGAAGAAGTTGAAGAAGACAATGAAGAGAAAGAAGAACAAGAATAAGAGTGAGGGAGAAAGAATTAAAAAAATTAATAAAATAATAATTTATTATTTTTTTAAATATATTTATATTTTTAAAAAAATCAAAAATAATTTTTTATATTAAAATAATAGTGCCACATCAGCAACTGTTAAAAGTTAACAGAAAATTTGACGGCAGGGACCAAAGTGCTCCTTATCTCAAACCTCAGGGGTATTTTTGTTGAGTTTGAAAACTCAGGGACCCAAGTGTCACTTAACCCAAACCTCAGGGACCAAAAGTGTATTTTTCCCTAAAATGTGTGTTTTTTAGTTCAAAGTTCTAGATACAAAATTAAAAATTAAAAAACCTATTGGATAGAAAAGTAAAAGTTTGAGAACTTAGTAGAAACTTTTTAAAGTCAGTGATTTATTGAACATAATCTTGAAAACTTAATAATTAAATTTATAATTTTACAAATTTAATATCAAAATATATGAATTGATATTAACATATTGATCAATGTGTTCAAAATATCATTTTGGTTATTGATCACTCTGGGTTTTATTTCATTTTAATCCTTGTACTTTGAAATGTCCAATTTTAGTCCAAGTAATTTCAATAAAGTTAAAAATTGGTCTGTGAGTTTATTGTTAATTTTTCTAAAAAAATTGGTCTCTATTATTATTATTTCTATAAATTTTAGAAATATGTTCACATCGTGTCTCTTATTGCATAAAAATTATTACTCAACAAATTTTGATCAAAATTAACTTAAACGGTCGGGACCGATTTTAAGCATAGACTAAAACTATTTCTATATAGCCCCCCTCACATAAAGTTCTGGATCCGCCACTGTCTGTGGTGGTGGTGTCTATTGGGAGGAAGAAGAACGCAAATTGGAGCATTATGCTGATTGTTCTTTTAGTTCATGTAAGTTTTCTTAATCTTGAATAAATTTCCAACATGCTTAATCTTAGTAATTTAGAAATTTGTTTCTGAATTTATATTGCCAATGTATTGGTTTTTCGTAAACGAAATTGTAAAATGAATTGGTCTTGTTTGCTTCCGCTGCCAAAGGGATTTTAACCCTTCAGTGACGATGCTCAAGCCAGATGAGGTGAGGTAGACTCGGTGGTCCAGGCTCACGTAGTCTCGAATCTGGTTGAGGCGAGGTAGACTCGGTAGTCCAGGCTCGCATGATGTGCAAATGCTCAAGCCAGATGAGGTGAGGTAGACTCGATAGTCCAGGCTCACGTAATCTCAAGTCTGAATGAGGCGAGGTAGACTCGGTAGTCTAAGCTCGCATGATGTGAAAATGCTCAAGCCAGATGAGGTGAGGTAGACTCGGTGGTCCAGGCTCACGTAATCTCAAGTCTGGATGAGGCGAGGTAGACTCGGCAGTCCAGGCTCGCGTATCTTGATGCTAGAGTCGGTTACCTTATGCACACTTCTGAATACTGAACTTTAATGGTGAAACTGTGGGGGCTTTGACATTAATTAAACTTTTATATTTGAATGAAAGCAAATAGGGAAAAATATTCAACCTATTCCTACAAACTAGAAGTAGAAACAAAACAATCATGTTTAATTACATGACAGAATGCAATAAACAAGAAGCCCTAAAACTCCATAAGTTCAGATTCAGTATTGGTGGAAGTGTGTCCTGCTTGGCCTCGGCTCATTCTCTGGTCGGCCTCGGCCCTCTTTGGCTTAACTGCTTTTAGCGTGATCTAGTAACACTCTCTTGATTCCTTCTACTCTCCTTTGACAACTCCCACACCATTCAGAGTTGGAAACTTCAGCAACTGATGGTAAGTTGAAGCTATGACCTTATTTCATGCAAGGTTGACCTTCCTAGGATTGCATTATAGGCTGACATACAATCCACAATTAGGAAGTTTATCATCTTTGTCACTGCATTCTGTCCATCCCCAAAGGTCATAGGAAGTTCTATGCTACCTTCTGGGGTCACTCTCTCTCCTCTAAATCCTACAAGTGGGGTAAGGTTTGGGTTTAAGATTTCCCTCTCTAACTGCATTGCTTTAAAGGCTGTTAGAGAAAGGACATCAATCGAGCTTCCTCCATCAATTAGGATCCGATGGATTTTCACATTGGCTACAATTAGAGTGACCACCAGGGCATCATTATGTGGCTGATGAATGCTCGCTGCCTCAGCCTCAATGGACTCCTAAGGGGGTGTGCCTTTGATAGATGGACAGAGTACATACCTCGATATTCTGGTTAGAACCTTGCTTCTCTGGCAATAGTTTTCTTTTTCCTGCTTGAACCTCCTCCAACTGGTCCTCCAAAGATGGTTTTTATCTTTCGTAGGGGTTCTTCTTTGTCTCGACCATCTTTGGTCGCCCTCGGCCTCGATCCCAGACTCGCCAACGAACTCCTTCAGATATCCATTCTGGATCAGTGCTTCTATTTCATCCTTCAACTGAATACAATTCCTGGTTGAATGTCCATGGTCCCGGTGGAAAAGGCAATACTGGCTTTTGTCTCTTCTATCGGGATTCAACTTCATCCTCCCAGGAAACTTTAGAAGACCCATGTTTCGAATCTCCATCAAAACTTGTTCCTGTGGAACGGCAGTTGGTGTGTATTTCTCGAACTTATCGAAGGGATGTGCTCGGCCTCGGCCATGGTCATGGTCGGCTCAGTCTCGACCACCATCGTCTGTCCGCTGTCTCTTATCTTTTTTTTTTGTCCTGATCGACTGAAGAATGTCTTTTGTGCTCCCATTCTGACCTCCTTGATTTCAGTAACTCCTCTGCGCTCATATACTTCTGTGCCTTGGAAACAAACTCGACATAAGTTCGAGGTTGGATCTTACCTATTGAATTGAGCAGTCTCTCATCCTCAAGTCCGGCTGTGATGGCTACTAGGACTGCTCCCTCACTGTATCCTTCAACCTGCAGTGCTTCGTCGTTGAAACACATTATATAATCATGCAAGCTCTCACCTGGCTGCTGTTTGACTGTCAAGAAGTTGATGTGAGGCTTACGCTGTTCTCTAGCTCCCATGAACTGTGCAAGGAATGCTCGGGCTAAATCCTTGAAACAGCTGATGGATCTCCTTTTCAACCTTTCAAACCAATGCTTGGCTGATCCTGTTAGAGTGAAAGAGAATGCGCGACACCTGATTGCGTCTAAGACACCGTGGAAGTCCATCCAGTTTTTGTAGGCGTTTAGATGTTGCACGGGGTCTTTCTTGCCATCATATGACTTGAATGTAGGTACCTTGAACTTCTGGGGCACCTCAGCTTTCATGACTTCTTCTGTGAAGGGTGGGTCGACTCAGTCGATTAGTTCTTCCATGTTTTGCTCTCCTGAGTCCTTCAACTTCTGCAGGTCTCCTTGAGAATTTCCAAGCTCCTTTAGTGTGTTTAAAAGCTCAGTCTTCCAAGGGAGATTGTCTTTCTTGGCCTCAGACTCGGCAGTTTTGGCCATTCTGCGCTTTTCCTCAACCAGATTTCTCAGGTCTGTTCTACGGCTGGTACTTGGTTCTGGGCTCCTCAGTACTATGCGCTCTGCATGCTTCAGCCCCCTGACCTTGGTTCTACGGCTGGTACTTGGTGTTGGTCTTCTTTCCTTTTGATTCTATCTCTGATTCATCCACGTACTCGACTGGCTCTTTCCCCTTCTTTGAATCTCTAATCAAGCCCCCCTCATGGAGTTTGGTGCTAGGGTCGAGTTTATCCAGGATTTGGAGTATTCTGGACAAACTCCGATTCATTCCCCTCACCGTATCCTCAAGGGCGGCAATTTTGCCGTCAGCATCCTCTCCTCGGTCTTGGCCCCTCGGCCTTGGCCCCTCGGCCTATTCTCCTCGACATGTTCCTCTCGTGACCTCTGCGACTGGCGGCTATTTTTCGAAGTTTCTGGACTTGGATTTCAGTTTTCCTTTTCCATCCTCTTACTCATTGAACGATCGATGTGCAGATTTAATAAGCTTTCTTTCCCACAGACGGCGCCAATTGTTGATGGTCAAATTTGGTCGGGAGGAACTCACCTGACCTTCACGTGCCACCAACGGTAAATTTGTTTGAGAGGGGGGAAGACGTGGCCTGCAAGAAAGAAAACATGCACACCAGCGTGGTGCTTGCCACACCGACTCTGATGCTTAAGTCAGCAAGCAGAACGATGGGAAGCAAGAAAGTAAGAGCAAGAGGAGAGTCAAAGAATAAAGTTCGGTATTAGAGTTTGGATCCCTTCTTCAGTGGCGAAGAGGGGTATAAATACATGCTCATGCTGCTAGAGTTTTTAGGAATTCGAAGGTGTTTTGGGACGAACCAGGCGGAATCAGGACGGCTAGAGGCAGTAGGGACCGAGCGGAGGCAAACGAACTCGACCCACGCAAGCGGGCCGAGTTCGGCCTAGGCCTTGGGCCAAGGCCGACTTGGCCCAACCCGTTGGTCTGGTCTTCCTCTGGGTCGTTTCCTGGTCCTATCTCCGCCTGGTTGTCCTCGTCAACTCCTCACACATCATGGTGGTCCAAAATTACCTATAACATTGTGTATAAAAACACTCCTGAGAAAATGTTACCAAACATATGTGTGTTTAAATTCTAAACCATTTTTTATACAAAATGTTTTTTAAAAATGCATTCTTGAAAAACATTTAAATTAAAATGTATTCCAAACAAACCATTAAAGTCGCTAACTTAAACGAGCACTTATTTTTCTGTTTACAAATTTTAATGGTTTTTCTAGAGAAAGGAATTTAGAAAAATCAATCTTTTTTTTTTTTTTTTTTTTTTTGAGGAATATTTAGGAAAATCAATCTATTACGACCAAAATTGGCAATTTTTAATGATTAAGATGGAATGGAGAATTTCGTAAAAGGTTGGAGATCATTTTATGTGTTTAGCAAATATGGAAATTGATTTGATTAATTTGTTTATATGGAAATACGATTTTAAAGAGAAACTATTAAAAAACAAACAATTTTATTGAAATAATTTTTTTTTTTAATTTAATTCAAGCCTATAGATAATTTCATGATGGCCTTTGGTACTAATTTAGGAGTTCTCAATTTTCAGAGATAAAATAAATTTAATAAATAAAAATGATTCACATCTATAAATAAAAGATAATTAAAGTTTTTTAAAAACCAAAAGATATAAATAATGTTATATATTCCATTTTTGTTTTTTTTTTTTTTTTTTAATGTTATTGGCTATGAGAATATACTATTCTGTATATTCTTAAATTATCAGTTAGTGCATGGAATGTATCAGTTAAATTTAAAATATACAGATTAAGAAAAGTTAAAGATAAATATCAAATGAGAGTAGGATAAAATTAATCAATAAATTTCAAAAGGTCAAAGAGTTCTTGGCAATTGTTAATTACATCTCTTACTAATTTTGGCTTCAAAGAATTCTTAATAGAAGTATGGTTAGAAAGTTGTTAAAAATATATAATATAGATTTTTAGAAAGTTCTTGACAATATATATTATATAATCTATGTGGTCCTACATGCTCATCTTCTATAATAGATCATATGTCAAATTTTCAAATCAAGTGAGAATAATCCTTGAATCTTTAATTTTTTTCATTCATTATCATTAATCAAAGTTTTTTTTTTCTTTTAGTTTTTTATAAATATTAATTTTAAAGCTTGTTATTCTACTAAAGATCTTAAATTTTATAATTAAGGCACCCAAGTTGATTTTTTCGTGTTATCAAGAGCATAGCTCAACTGGTAAAAAATTTGTACTCTTAACCAAAAGGTTAGTGGATCGAATCTCTCACTCCACATGTTGAAAAAAAAATTGATTTCTTCACTAGGAAAGCTTTGTCACGACCATTCAAGGTGAACATCCTCTTAGCAGGACAAGGCTTGTCTAAATCGCTTAATTCTAGGGCTGGGTCTGGACGCTTCGAACGGAGGGAGTGCAAACCAGCGGTCTTTGGGTGTATCCATGTCGAGAGCAGTGTCTCAATGCTTGCTCTCAGATCCGCAACATTAAGCACAGCGTCTCAACACTACGATATCTGGAATTTTGCTTCAAATGGCTGCATGTTGACTTTAAATTACCAAGGGCAAATGTTGACCAATTTTACTTTTCTAAATGACGATTTTGCCCTTTTCAACCCCGAGTACTCCGACCGGAATATCCTCAACAACGATTATACTTAAAATTCATCATTTTAAACATAGAATTAGGAGGAAACATACAAAATATTTAAGGAAACTATCACCACTTCACACAATTACACATGATCAAACGCTCTTGTTTATCTCTTCCCACTTGTTATTAATCATTTGAATTAAGTAGCTCAATCACTTTGTTAAACATCACAACGGCAATAATTGAACTTCCATATAAGATCTTTAAAACACTATATATTCCACAATATGATTGAATTAAATTTTAAACTTAGTAAAGCACACAGTTTAATTTGAGTTGATATGTTGGTTTATACACCACGAACGCCAAGGCGAAGTCAAGAACTCGTGGAATCCTCCCCATTTGTTTCTTTTTCCTTTGGCCTTCTCTTTTGTTCACTATACTCACTCCAATGATGTTTTCCCTAATTTATACATGATAGACATATTTATGTAGGTTTTATGGTATTTTTTAGGATAAGTGTCAAATATTTGACTCTTAAACTTAGCTTATTTCTTGTGAAAATAAACATATTTTTATCGTATTTATTATTTTTCGAGCCTAAAAGTGTAAAAGTATGTGATTCGAGTCTCGAAGAGTTTAAGTATTCAAATCATCATATGCATATTTGAGGTTAAAATAGTTGTTTTATAAAGAATTGATCAAGTTTTGTGTTTTGGAAAACAGGGGAAAGGGAAAAATAATGTTATCGTATTTCTGCCAAGGCAAAATGAAATGCGACTGTGTTTTTGCAAAGAAACTGTGTCTTCACAGAATTTTCACGAGTCAGCAACGTATGAGCTTTTCATGCACCAAACCACCATCTTTGACTCTGATTCTACCTAGGCTACATGCAGGCATGAATTTCGACAACCTCTTAACTGTTTGCACTCTATAAAAAGGCTCACAAACACTAAGGAAGCAAGTTGAACCAGTAAGGATGATCTGGGTATTGTGATAAACCCTTATTAACCCTAGAGTCGTGACACATCATTTCTCTAAAGAATACTTGCTTTGAAACCTAAATTAGACCCAAACCTGTGAGTTTGGCCTGAATACCACCCATTTCCCTTGCAATAGGAGAAATAGAGTGGAGTGAGAGCTCTTGAGAGTGAAAACCCTAGATTTCCATTTTACTTTTTGCTTTGTCTTATTTTTCCACCTTTGTATTCTTTCTCATGATTTGTTATTCAATGAAAAGTTCTATTAATTGTTGTTTCATTTTCCATTATGAGTAGCTAAATTCTTTAGAGGGATTCGGTTTAGTGAATACCTTGTGGATGGATTAACTTGAAAAAGTTAGTTTGTTTGCACCAAAGTCATTTATGCATATCTCTCTTTATTGATTTAATTGTTGTCTTGTTAAGTTTACTCTCGATCAAGGTGGTCATAGAAAAACAAAGAATTTTTACTTGCAAAAAGAACCCAATATTCTACAACTTTCATTTTTTTAATCTAGCTATCTTCCAACTTGATAAACATAAAGTTAAACACTTCTTAACTAAAGTTAGCTAGGTCAAATTAAAAAAAAATTGAAAACAAAATTTAAACAACGCTAACAAACAAAATTATTACTCTTTAAAATTTACTATTGTAGTCCATTTCTTTTGTATAGATAAACAATGCCTTTGAATTAGAGTAACAACAAAAAGAAGAAAAAAAAAGAAACAAATTAAATACGCATGGAGAGGATTGACTTTGAGTATATGCAAAAATGATGAAGAGATGGTAACATATCATATTCCTAATCAGATATACCTACATATGAATATTATATAATATAGTTTTTTTTTTTAATGTATTGAACAAGGAGACAATTGCACGTGGCATCACAAAAGGAATTTAAACCATTATAAATCAGTGCAACTTGGGTGGCAACTCCACATTTTTTTTTCTCTTAAAAAAAACACTTTTTTTTTTTATTGAGAATAATTGGATCTTCGATCTTTTAGATGGTAATTAGTATTTTATTCGGTAAGCTATATTCAAATTGGTATCTATAAAATTCAATCTTTTAACTTTTTATGTGTATAATATAATATTTCCATTCTAAGAATTGAGGATTAAGTTAATAAAGAAAATTTCAAGATCTCCACCTTTAAATTGAATATATATTTTAATTTCTAATGTTTATATTTTTTAAAAAAGAAAAATTAGTTCTTACATTTTTTTTACAATTTTTCAAGTAGATCATTTTCATTGGTGAATGCTAAAAATGGTCGATGATAAGCTTATATGGCACGTTACTTAGGACTCGTTTGGAATACCTTTTAGTTTAAATATTTTTCAAAAAATGCATTTTTGTAAAAACATTTTGTATAAAATTGTTTAGAATTTAAACACTCGTATTTTTTTTTGTTACTTTTTCTCGTAAGTGTTTTTATACCTAAGTTATTATATACTTAAAAATCCTTTTAAAAAAAAAAAAAATTGCTTTCAAGTATTTCTCTTAAAATGATTTATTTTTCAATCTCATTTTTTAATAAGTTATTTTTAATGGTTGTCAAACACTAGAACTTTTTTCAAAATGATTTTTTTTTTTTTTTTCAAAATCAAACACTTGAAAAGTCAGACCAAACATATTCTTAATGTGTTGAAAAAATTTAAAAGAAGAATTAGATAAGGAAGAGAGGAATACCGAATACACGCAATGCATATAATATTTCATTTCCAATAATGTAAGGCTAAATTAGGAAAGAAAACTTTAAGATCCAAACTTTTTAGCTAAATATAATGTTTCAGTTCTTAATGTTTAGATTTTTTTTAAAAAAAAAAAAAAAAAAAATTAGTCCTTATGTTGTTCAAAAACTTCCAATATGGTCCCTTGCGTTTTAATATATTTTCATTATACTATTTCTATTTGTGAACATTAAAATTGATTGATGTTATAAACTTATCTAGCATATTACATTGAATGGATAGAAATTTAAGAGAATGATAGACGTTTCTAATTTCCCCTCTAAATTTCTAAGAAGTTTGCAAAATTTTTAACTTACGTATAATTGTCAAAATAAACATAACTCAATGGTAATTGATATGTATCATCGATCAAGAAGTTAGAGATTCGAATCTCTCACCCTTAAAATACTGTTGAACTAAAAGAAAAAAAAAATTAAAAGCACAAAAGGTTAAATTGAAACTTTTCAAACAACAAAAACAAATTGTCGAGAACACATGTAAAACATATCTTTACGGTTACTTTTTTAACCTAAGTTTCTTAATCTCAAACGAAATCAACACGGTACAATTGTTTTCTTCCTTCCTTTTTCGCTCGGTTGTTTTAGAGAGAGAAAAGGAGAAAGGAAAGGAAAGGAAAGGAAAGAGGAGAAAAGTGGGAAGGTGTGCAATTTGAAGAAAGTATTAATGGCAAAGAGATGACAGATAATACACATTGAAGAAGGATGAGAAAGAGTGTAATAAAAGGAGGAGGGGACTGTTTCAGTTTGGTAGGTTTGAGTTTTTATAATAATATATATATAATTTATGATTATATGCCCTTTGAAAAAACAAAAATTAAATTTCAACCCCCTCTTTCTCTTTCTTTTTTTCTTTTTCTCCCCCCATCTATTTATCTGAATCCAATGCAGGCAATCATAATCTTGATGCTGAAAGTCCTTTAATGGTCTTCTTCTTTCTAAAACACCCTCCATGGATCTTCTTCTTCTTCTTCTTCTTCTTCATTTTCAAACTGACCCAAATACAAATAGAATTATTTGATCTCTCTTTCTTTCCTCTCTAATTTCTATGAAGTTTGTGAGAGAAAAAATAATTATGGTTTCAATTTCAATTTCAATTTCATCACCTCTTGTTTTTGCTTTGTTCTTCTGTTTTGTTCTTCAAAGATTCTCTTTGGTTTGTGGCCTCAATTATACTTATAGACAAGTTAGTGGCTTGAGACTTGACAGGATTCAAAGGCATTTGGACAACATTAACAAGCCTTCTATTCTCACCATTCAGGTATCTTCCTTTTTTTTTTTTTTTTTCAATTTTGGTGGATTGTGTATGTTAAATGTATGATCTTCTATATGTTTATGGTTTTTTTTCTCTGTTTTTCTCTTGTATCTTCCATTTTTTTGAATTGGGTTTCATAAAGTTTCAATTTTTGTGTAATGGGTATGTCAAATTTATAAACTTCTTTATGTTTATGCCATTTTTCTTTAAGAACATTGTTGGGTTTTCCTATTTTTCTTTTGTATCTTCCATTTTTCTCTTTGGGTTTTCAAATTTTTGAACTTTTATGTAATGGGTATGTCAAATGTTTAATCCTCTATATGTTTATGCCATTTTTTTTTTAATGAAAATAGTTATTTTTTCAGTTTTTCTCTTGTATATTCTCCATTTTTTACTTGGGTTTCCACATTTATTAAAAATTTACGTAATATATCTATATAATAACAAATACTTATGGGATTTTCAGTTTGATAAATGGGATTTGTTTTTGTAGAATGAATCCTAAATAAATAAAAAAAAAAATTGGTTTTTCTTTTCTTTTTTACTAATATATTTCCATGTGTCTGATCTGACTTTTTCCACTTTTTATTTATTTTTTTTATTCAGAGCCCAGATGGTGATATTATAGATTGTGTTCATAAAAGAAAACAGCCAGCTTTGGATCATCCCCTCTTGAAGAACCACAAGATTCAGGTCAGAAAAATAAATAAATAAATATATAAACATAAAAGTTTAAATCTCTACCTTAGTCTTTTTAACCTTCCTATTGCTATTCAATCTCCAAATTTTCACCATTAAAAAAATATATATTTTCATTTTTGTTGTCATTTTCCATCTATTCTACAAATCGATAACACCAACTTCAAATACGTATTTTTAACGTGCTAATGGAGCATATTTAAAGTCATCAAATAGATTGGTCCAGTGCCAATGAGGTAAAAACCCACGACGAATTAATGTCGTAGGAAGAAGAATTAATTTTTTAAAGTTCAATAACTAAAATAGACTCTAAAAAAACAAATTATATTAATTTATTTGTGTAGAGAGGGCCAATGGAGTGGCCAAAAATGAAGAAGGTGAAAGAGAATAATGAAGGTGGGAGTGAAAGGAGGGTGGGATCCGGTGCGGGTGGTGCATTTCAAACTTGGCGTGTGAACGGGACACGGTGTCCAAGAGGGACTGTTCCAGTGCGACGCAGCACAGTGGATGATGTGTTAAGAGCCAAGTCTTTGTTTGACTTTGGGAAGAAGAAACGGCCGATCCTCCTCGATCGGCGAACGGACGCTCCAGATGTGGTTAGTGGGAATGGTCACGAGGTACGCTATCTTTTTTCTCTTTTTCTTTCTCCTTTTTCAAAGCATTTAAGTTGAAAGGTGGGAGTTTTTATGAATATGGATTCTTTTTCTTCACTTCAACTCTATAGTTTAGGTTTATCATTAAACTCTTATTCATTAAAAAATAAATAATAATAAAAAGAAAAAAATTTAAACTTTTGGTTGTTGATTTTTCTTTTTTAGTGAAGCTTTTTTGTTTTTGTGCCTAAATTCCAAAAGTGAAATGACTCTCATGGTATTGGTTGACTTAAATTATAAATTTCAGTAATTGAATTTTCTTTTAATTGGTGAACTCTCAAATTACATTTAATACATTACATATTATATATTGAATAAAAATGTAAAATTACATTGTCAATTTAACTAATTTAGCTAGATTTTGATTTCAATGATTTTAAAAGTTAATTATAAACATTTTAAAATTTTTTGGGGTTAAAATATTAGCGTATAAGACTGAATTGAAGTGAAAATTTTCTCAAAATCTCAAAAATCTAAGAAACACTTTTTTTCCAACAAAATGATTGATATATCAATTGAAGACCATCTTAAAAATATTCCAACTTCGAAAAAAATAAAATAAAATCAGTATCTTAAAAAAAAAAAAAAAAAAAAAAACTATTTGAAATTTGACCGGTCAAAGGTGTTGGTCTTATCATTAATTTAAGCAAATATGACAACTAACCTTATGTTCTAATACTATATAAAACTATCACTAATCCCAAAAGGCTTAAAGTTTAAAAAATAAATAAATCTTTAATGTTTTAAATCCCACCATTTTTAAACGATAGTAATATGCCTGATAATAAATAAAAATAATTCTCCTAAAAAAATAATATAGTATCATATTCTTAAAAAAAAAAAAAAAAAAAAGTCAATAGATTATAGTGTATTTAATCTGGTAAACATATTCCAAACATAAATATCTTGTTAGACTTAGAATTTATATTCAAATAGGGAAAGTTAGCCTTTATCCTTCAATTAGTTTCACTAATCATCTAATTCTCAAACTCCCGTCCTTATTAATTATTTGCTAGTTAAATTAGGAGTTAAGTCCTTGAATTTCCAAGTTTAATCTACTAGACTCTTAAAATTGTATAATAGATCTCTGAACTTTCAATTTGCTTCTAACTAATCTTTGAATCTTAAAATGTTTCTAATAGATGTCTAAACTTTCAAATTTTTGTCCAATAAATTCTTCAAACTTTAATTTTATGTCTGATTCGAAATTTTAGTAGAGAATTGAAAATTTAAGCACTCATTTGACGAGCCAAAAATTAATTGTTAAGTTTAAATATATTATAATTTTTATTGTGTGTGGAATATGGATATATATGAATTTGATTTTGATGATATTGGATGTAAATTGTGATACTAATAAGAAGCTGTGTGCATATTAAATAGCATGCGATCGCGTACACTGGATCATCGGAAGAGATGTACGGAGCGAAGGCGACAATAAACGTGTGGGACCCATCAATCCAAGTGGTCAACGAGTTCAGCCTCTCTCAGATTTGGATCCTCTCGGGATCATTCGACGGCTCAGATCTCAACAGCATAGAAGCTGGTTGGCAGGTATCTTTTTCCATTTCCTACACCCTCCCGCACACAATCCCATACCCCTATTTATTTATTTATTTATTTATTTCTTCGTTTTATATTTTATATTGTTTTTTAAAAAATTAAATACTTTATTTTTTATTTTTCTTTGAGCTTGTTGATTTTGATGCAACTTCCAAGATTTCATTTTCTATAGTTTGTTTAATCCAAAGCTGTTTATTTGCTTCCCCTTGCCACCTCCTTTTTTTTCGGCTCCAATTTTCTAGAAATTTAATTGAATTTATTTTTCTTATAAGGAAAAATTTTAATTTCTCTTGTATGAAATCAAGTTTTGCATAAATTTAGGTTTGATTAATACAAAAATTAACCATGGTATAATTAATTTTGTCAAAACTCACAAATTTTTAACAAATATTTAACTCAAGTGTCGTTTTTCTTTGAAATATTCTCAATTTTGTATCATACATAATTTTCTAATTCATTGAAAGGGTATGATGATATTTTTTTAAACGAATTTTCAAATGAAAAACTATCAAGGGTAAAGTTAAAACCTTGTCAAGTCTAAGCTTAGGGTTGTCACCCTTATCTAAGCTTGGGGTGTAAGTTTGATGAAATTGGAAATTTAACGTAAAAAAAAAAATGATACAACTTGAAAAATTTAGGAATAAAAATAGTTTTTTTGCTAGTCTAGTTTTAAAATTTGATGTTTGTGTCAATTTATTGTGGGTTTGACATGCCTTTTGAAAACGTGTTTCATTTTAAAGTGTAACACTTGTTGTGCAAGAGTTTCTCGAAGAAAATTAGTTAAATCTTTTGCTTAAAAACTTTTTAATCAAGTGATATTTACATCACATTTATTAAATCACTTTAATTTCGAAATTTAAATGGAACACTCAAAATTTTTAAAAATTACATTTCGTCATTGATCTTAAGCACTTTAAAAGGTATGTTGAACCCATACTTACTTTTTCGGTGAAGAATATGAGTTTGTTGAAGCTATGAAGTAGAGAGTATTTCATTATGTTTTCTAGTTGAATCCGAACTTGGTTTGACCTGAAATCTTTTAATTTAAAAAACTATAAATATGTGTCATTAAACTTTTAGATTTTGATTGTAATATTTTACATTGTTAAGATGTATTTTTATTATGAAGGTCATGTTGATTTTATTAACAAGTAATGGTTTTACCAGATGTAGTACAATTTTTTTTTTTTTTTTTTTGAAAAATACCAGATGTAGTACACTAACTTTTAATTAAAGTGTGTCAATTGTTGAAAATTTGAAAGAAAAAAAAAGAAAAAAAAGAAAAAACAAATAAGCCAAAAAAGAATTTTTAAAATATATTGTGTGTGAACACACCTCAATTGATTTTCTTTACTCTTTGACCTTATTCTATTGAAGTTATCTACTCTCTAACCAGCCTTCTAAATTAACATTTAAGTAATGATGTTAAGAATAGAAAGTAGTTCATATATTAATGATTACCATTTTTACTTTGGACATTCTAAATAAACTTTTAATATAATGTGTATATGTAGGGTTTATTGAATTTTCTAAAGTTTTGATTATTCTACTAGTCAGGTCAGTCCGGAGCTTTATGGTGACAGCAGACCTAGATTATTCACATATTGGACGGTTAGATCTCTAAACTCTTCCTATTTTTTAAAATTTTATTTTGAAGAAATTATTTTCTGAAACTTGTTGGTGAGTACAAATCTAAAAAGAATAATGGAATGAAATGGAATTGAAATCATTATATGTATAAGTCGGTTTGTTCAGTGTAACTTAAACAATTTAGGAAGAATCCACAATCCACAAACCACTCAATTATAAAATTCCAATTTATTTGAACTTAACCCAACAACCAAACGAACTTATGCTAACATAATTCAACACCACAATTTAGAATTTGGAGTTGAATTGCTCGAATCTTTAAAGTCATCAAATTCTTGAACGCTACTAGTTATATTTGTAGTATTACAATTTTTTTCCTTAATTTTTTTTTTCTAGTTATATTTTCTTTAGGTGTCATGTTTAAAATTATTTATTTCATTACAAACAACTTCACATGTGACATGAAATAATGAGTTTAAAGTCCTCATCACTAATACTTTTAATTACTAAGTAATTATAATTATTTATTATATTTTAGGGTAAATAATGGAAATCACAAGAACATAAAATAAACAAATAAATAATAGTGATTTGGGATATTGGGAAAATTATATTAGTTTATGGTTTACTCTCTTTCTATTGACTTTGAAAATTGCACTACATTTAATTTCATTAGCACATATATTTAGAAGGGCAGGTTTTAGAAACAATGCATGTGACATTATGACCTAAATTACAAGCAAGATATTGATTGAGATTTAAATGTAATCTTCAAGATTAGGACTTTTGATATTTTATTTCATGTATCCATATGACAAGTTGATCTATTGGGATTGATTGTCTAGAGGTGGTGTTATCTAAAAATTGGATTAAAAATATTATTAGATTGGTTTGTTATAATTATATATATATATTTTATAATTAAGAAGGTTGTTCATATAATAGGTATTCTTTAATTTTTATCAACTTGAAAAAATAACACCTTAATTTTACTAAAAGATTTTTACAATTGAAAGGGGAGGGTGAAAATTTAAATCTATAACCTTTAATAGGAAAATATTAATGGGATGGAAGCTTAGATGTGTTTTCTTCATCCCTCCCTCAAGACAAATTATTAGGTGTGCAATTTTCAAAATAATTTTACACTGTTAAATTTGTTTGCCTCCTAATAACCGTTAGATACAAAATTGAGGTATTTTTACAATTCATCTAACGGTGTAAAACTACTTGGAACATTACACCAGCAACATCTAATAATTTCTCCTCTCTCAAAAAGAGGTTTAATCCTCAACCATCTTTATCCTTGATTTCAAGGATATATATATATATATATATATATATATATATATATATATATATATATATAAATTAAATATTAAATAGCTATTTTTGAATTATAATTTAGAAAAAAAAAAAAAGTTACTTTACAAGAAAACTCGAAGATTTACCAAAATGGGAGAGGAAATAAGTAATGTGGTGATTAATAAATCAAAATAAAAAAATATATATATATTTTTTGATAACATGTAGGGGTGGGGAATTGAACGTATGACAAAAAAAAAAACTTTTTTTTTAAGACTATGGCCTTTGCAATCATTTTATTGCATTTTACATCTAATTATTTTATTTTATTTTAGTTGGTATACTCTCAAATCTAAATATAATTATTGTAGTTAGTTTGAATTAGAGTAAAATAGAAAAAATTTAAAGAATGTGTAAATTTTTTTGAATGATAATAATAATAGTAATTAATTGTTGTTATTTGTTATTAGAGTGACGCATATCAGGCAACGGGTTGCTACAATCTTTTATGCGCTGGATTTGTTCAAACAAACAGCAAAATCGCCATCGGAGCCGCCATTTCTCCCATCTCTTCTTTTTCCGGCAACCAATATGACATCACCATTCTCATTTGGAAGGTCCACTATTTTTTTATTATTATTATTTTTTATTTCCTCCTCTCTTTTTCTTTTTCCATTTTTTTTTAAATATACTGATTATCTTACAAATCCTTAATATATATATATTTTTTAAAAATGTTTATGAAAATTATCTTTATAATTGAATGGAATGAAATTAGGACTTTTGAATCTCTCATCATGTTTATATATATATATATATATTTTTTTGACAATATGGGGTAGGGGGATTTGAACCACAGACCTCGTGGTTATCATTACAACTTTATGTCAGTTGAGCTATGCTCTTATTGGCATCATGTTTATATTTCTGGTTTCCTGTTTTTCATTTTCTATTTATTAAGAAGAAAAAATGTATGAAAGTCATTATTTATAAATTAAAAAAGAAACATAAATGGATTTCATAAGCATTTTCTTGGTTCTAATTCTCTCAAATTCTAAATTACAAAATTAATATTTTAAATAAAAATATTTTAATACATTTTATAAGGAAAAATGGTAAGAATTTTATTTATGTTGATGAAATTTTGGAAAAAAAAATTATAAACAATAAACTATATATTTCTTTTTCGAAATTTTGTTATATGGTTTTGTCTTTCAAAACGAGAAACAAAAATTGTCTTAAAATTTTTTTTATCAAACACATGTTTTTTTTAAAAAAATTAGAAACATGAAATGGAAAATGAGAAAAAGAAATCTAATCAAACAAGTCATTCCTACCTTTGCTCATAAC
Source organism: Luffa acutangula (assembly GCA_036850905.1). NCBI lineage: Eukaryota > Viridiplantae > Streptophyta > Magnoliopsida > Cucurbitales > Cucurbitaceae > Luffa > Luffa acutangula. The sequence continues at coordinate 22,852,821 of CM072089.1, read as the reverse complement.
TATTTTTATTTTTCTAAATAGTTTAATGTACATAAGAACTAACATTATAATTACTGATAATAATAACTTAATCACGACGATAAACATTAGTTAATTTTATCTTTGACCAATCATAAAGCAATATTGTTTTGTTTCCTTTACTACTTGATTATACATAAAAAAAAACTATATATATATCTTAGTCTCTAATATATATTTTTTTTAATTTTAGTCCCTCACCCTTTGTTATATTAAAGTTGGTTGATGACAAACTTACCTTATGTAATATTTAGTGAATTAATAGAAATATAAAAGAGAAAGAACTTGAAATTTCTATCCATTTCTTAAAAATTTCGATGAGGAATTTGAAACTTTTCTCATTTAGATCACATAAATTTCCTCCCCTTCATTCATTATGGATTAAATTGAAAGATAAATATAAGAGAATAAAATGAATATTTGTAACATTTAAAACACTAAAACATATATATTTTTTAAAAAATTGTTTACTTCCTTATGTGCAATTCTTTTTTCTTCTTCCTCTTCAAAAAAAGAAAAAAAAAATTATTTTTTCTTCTTTGAAATTAGTTTCTGTAAAAACAGGATCCAAAGCTGGGAAACTGGTGGATGGGATTTGGGGACAACACATTGGTGGGTTACTGGCCGGCGGAGCTGTTCACTCACCTGGCCGACCACGCCACCATGGTGGAGTGGGGCGGCGAGGTCGTCAACTCAAGGGCCAATGGCCAACATACTTCCACCCAAATGGGCTCCGGTCGATTCGCCAACGACGGTTTTGGCCAGGCTAGCTACTTTCGAAACCTCGAGATCGTCGACTCCGACAACAGCCTCAGCGCCGTCCAAGAGATCTCGACCTTGGCTGAGAACACCGATTGTTACAACATTATGAGCGCCTACAACGATCAATGGGGCACTCACTTCTATTACGGCGGTCCTGGTAGAAACCCTGAATGTCAATGATCAACAACATCGCTCTGGTAATTGTGACAACCTATATGTTGGTCGGGTGGAGTATGTTGCTGCAAAAGTTCATTCTCATTTCTAAATTCGACAAGGTTAATAAATTTTTACCTAAACTTCTAATTTCATCCGGATGGAATTGAAAGTTTAGAGTAAAAATTGATTTAAGTTGTGATTTAGAGGTAAGAATTGAATTTTTAATTTTTCCCTTTCTATATTTTAAGTCTTTTAAGGGCTATTTCAGTAAGTGAAATTAATTCTTTAATTGTGTAATTAATGATCAATGTGGGTAGCTATTTCCTTTCTTGTTTTTGCTTCACTTTCGAAGTGTTCTTTTGGTGCCCTATTATTTCGAGAGAGAAATGAATTTGTACCATTCGAATAAAGAACACATACACCTTAGCTTGTTGTATCTGCTGAAACACGTCTGGAAATAGCAATATTTTGTATGCATATTGCCCACTTCATTTAAAGAAAGAAAAAGAAAAAAAGAAGCTCATTTATTTAGGATTTGACTTCCAAAAGTTTGGATTATATCGTAGAAGTTTCAATTTTGATTGTGATAAATCTATGTTGTAAACAACGCTGCTTTAAATGTTAACGGCAAGTTTGATTAGCAAGTAGCTAGGTCAAGATTAAATGTTAACGGGGTGTGTTGGTCCTGTTTGGGGTTGATTTTGAAGACCTAAAAAGTGATTGTAGATCAATTTTAACCGTTTTTTGTGTTTGGTTAAACTGATTCTTTAATAATCTAGAGAAAATCAATTTTTGAATCACGTTGGTTTGTAAGAAGCTGTTGAGAGTAACTTTAGGATTTAGATTTTAAGAAAATCTGGTGTAACTAACCAATATTTAAAATTCTTTTTTTTATCCTTCTATATTTTAGGTTTTCAAATATTATTATTCACAATTTATCTTATCTTATCTCATTTCATTCTTTTTATTTTTAAATTTAATTGGTTGCTTCTAATTTATTTTTCTTACTTTTTTTTTGTATTTAAACTAAAATTAGATTTCGTTTGACACAATTTTTTTCTATAATTGATATATATTTTTTTCAATTTACTTAAAGTAAACAAAATATAATTTATAAAATAAATGATATAAATTTACCTAATTATCTTAGGAAAGTTTTCAATGTAAATATTAATGCAATCTCATGCTAAATTGAAATATGTCTATTTTGGTCATTATACATATTCCACAACAATTTAATATTAATTTACCAAACACTGTAACTCGACTTTCCATGTTTAAATCTGAAATTTACCAAACACTAATTTATTTCTTATGGAAGCTGATTTTCTTAAAAGCACAGCTGACAACAATTATTTTAAAAGCTACAGCAACCCCAAACTAAGACTAAGAAATTCAATTGGAAAAGTGAACAAAACATGTTTTGAATCAAAACTTTTTTATCTCGTTTGTCTGTTAAAATTAGTGCAAACTTGGTACGCAAGTAGTTTGATTTAGCTAATTTACTTGTGTAGAAAGTAATGGTTAGTGGCATTTATTTAGGATAGTGGCTTCTAATTTGGAGGGATGTGACTTAGTAAGGTTAATTGAAGAGATTTTCAAGGTTAGTGGGTTAGTGGGTGTCCATTTTACTTTCTTATAAATTCGTGTAAGTTTTTCATTTCAATGCATCACAACTCAATTTGATTCACTTCCTTCTTGCAATTTCTATCTTGTTTCCACTATTTGTTCTTTTTGTTTACATGGTATCAGAGCATCCAGGTTCTTTATTTGTGTTTGAGTCTTATACTCAGTGAAAATGAATGGTGGAAACAATATTTGTGTGGATAAGCTTACCAGTGATAATTATAGCTATTGGAAGCTATGTATGGAAGCTTTTCTACAAGGACAAGATTTGTGGGATCTTGTTTCTGGTGATGATACTGAAATTCCAAGAGATACTTTGGAAAATGTTGAGGCACGGAGGAAGTGGAAGGTCAAATGTGGCAAAGCTTTATTTGCTTTGCGAACTTCTATTGGCAAGGAGTATATTGAGCATGTTCGTGATGTGAATTCTCCAAAGCAAGTGTGGGAAACGCTTGAAAGATTGTTCGCTCAAAAGAACACGACAAGGTTGCAGTATTTGGAGAATGAACTTGCCGGAACTATTCAAGGCAACTTGTCAGTTTCAGAATATTTTCTAAAAGTTAAGACTTTGTGTTCTGAAATTACAGAATTGGACAAGACGGAGCCTATTAGTAATGCTCGGTTGCATCGGTATCTTATTCGTGGATTGCGAAAGGAGTTTATGCCATTTATTTCTTCGATACAAGGTTGGGTAAATCAACCTTCTATCATTGATCTGGAAAACTTGCTCTCAAATCAGGAAGCGTTGATGAAACAAATGCTTGGCAACAACAAGCAAATTCACTATGAGGTGGAAGCTACTATTTATGCAAAAGATAAAGGAAAAGTTAATTCTTTTGCCAAACGTTCTTCAAATGATAGCAAGGATTCCAAGGTTGAAGGGTAGTCCAAGGGCAATTTAAAAGGATGTTTTAGGTGCGACAAGCCAGGACACATCAAAAGTGATTGTCGAGCGAAGGTGGTGTGTAATCGTTGTGGAAAGTCGGGTCATATTAGGCCAAATTGCCGGGTGAATCTCAAAGAAGCAGAAGCAAATGTTGTACAGGAAAGTAACAAACCTGAACAACTTACTTGGGAACAATGCTTGTCAATTGAAACTTTTGATCAACCCATTAATTTGCATGCTAATGCTTCTATAGATTATGATGAGGATTGGATTATTGATTCTGGTTGTTCTCATCATGCTACTGGAAATGTTTCTCTTCTCTTTGATGTCCGGGAAAAAGAGTTATTGCAACGGCCGATAATTCCTTACATCCTGTTGTTAAAGAAGGGCGTGTTAATGTTAAGGATGATGCACCAAATGTTGCTGGTGTTTCTCTTGAAGATGTTTATCATGTTCCAGGTCTAAAGAAGAATTTGGTTTCAGTCTCTCAGATTGCTGATTCTGGGAGGTATGTTCTCTTTGGTCCAACTGATGTGAAAATTGTTTCTAATATTAAGCAATTTGAAGCTGATGTTTTATTAACTGGAAAGAGGAAAGATTCTCTCTATGTTTTGTCTGCAAGTGATGCTGCAAGTGATGCTTATGTTGAGAAGACAGGTCAAAATGATAGTGCAACACTTTGGCATGCTCGACTAGGCCATGTTGGTTATTAGTTACTACAAAGAATTTCTATGAAAAAGCTTCTTGACGGTGTTCCTCTCTTTAAGGAAATTCATCACGATGTGGTTTGTCCTGGTTGTCAATTTGGGAAATCACGTCGTCTTCCTTTCCCAAATTCAAATAACAGGGCTGTTGTTGCATTGCATTTGGTTCATTCAAATTTGATGGGGCCAACTAGAACACCCAGTTATTCTGGTTTTCGTTATGTGATGGTTTTTGTGGACGATTTTTCTCGGTTCACGTGGATGTATTTCTTGAAGGCTAAAAGTGAGACTTTCTCCAAGTTTGTCCAGTTCAAGGAGCAAGTGGAAAATGAATTTATGTTGCCAATAAAGTGTCTTCGCACAGATAATGAGGGAGAATACATGTCTGATCAATTTCAAAATTATTGCAAAGAGCATGGAATTCAACGCCAAATGACATGTCCTGACACTCCACAACAGAATGGAGTTATTGAACGTAAATTAGCACATCTTACATCTATGTGCTTGTGTTGGTTGCATGCAAAGAACCTTCCAAGGGAGCTTTGGGCTGCAGCTATTCAGTCAGCTTGTCACGTCATAAACCGTCTACCTCCATGGACGGGATCAAATATGTCTCATTTTGAGGTATTATATCGTCGTAAACCTAATGTGAGTTATCTTCGAGTTTTTGGGTCAATTTGTTATGTTCATGTTTCAAAAAATAAGCGTACTAAACTTGACCTAAAGGCAAGACGTTGTATTTTTGTTGGATATGATACTCACAGGAAATGATGGAAATGTATGGTTCCAAGTACAAGAGAAGTTATTGTTTCTCCAGATGTGGTATTTGATGAAGTTTCAACACATCAAATGGATACAAGTTCAAAGAAAGGTGTTGTTGATTTATCGCCTTTCTTTACTGATGATGCCTCAGATGAAAATGAGATCAGTACCAGTATTGGAGAATATGATCAAACAGATGAAGATGGAGAGACTGTTGTTCGAAGATCTTCTAGGCAAAGAACATGACCCAGTTATTTATCTGATTATGAGGTACAGTTAAATAACTGTTCAATTGTATCTTGTTTTTTGATGGGTGATATTTGTAAAGGTGAACCCAAGTCTTATAATGAAGCTAGAGATGTTCTTGAATGGGAAGAAGCAATGAAGGAGGAAATCTCGGCTCTAAACAAGAATGACACTTGGGAACTTGTTCCAAAGCCGAAGAATGTTGAGTTAGTTACTTGTAAATGAGTTTACAAGTTAAAGAAAAAGTCGGATGGTACTATTGACAGGTATAAAGCTCGTCTTGTTGCTCGTGGTTTTTCACAACAATATGGTCTAGATTATGAGGAGACATTCAGTCCTGTTGCTAAAATGGTAACTATTCGAACAATTATTTCATTAGCTGCTTACAAAGATTGGAAATTATGGCAGTTAGATGTGAAGAATGTTTTCCTTTATGGAGAGTTAGATCGAGACATTTTTATGGAACAACCTCAAGGTTTTGTTTCCAAGGAGTCTCCAAATTATGTGTGTCGACTCAAGAAGGCTTTATATGGTCTTAAGCAAGCTCCTCGTGCTTGGTATGGTAAAATTGTTCAATATCTTGAGTTTTGTGGGTTCAGGTCTTCAAGTGCAGATTTAAGTCTGTTTGTTTAAAAGACAACTTCAGTATGTACAATGCTTCTACTATATGTTGATGACATGATCATAACAGGTGATGATGAAGTTGAAATTAATAGTCTTCGAGATGCGTTGTCAATTCGTTTTGAAATGAAGAGTTTGGGTGAAGCAAGGTGTTTTCTTGGCTTGGAGGTTGAAAGGTCAGATGGATACTTTGTCTCATAGAAAGGATATGCAGCGAGTTTATTGGATCGTTTTGACATGACTGAGTCAAAACCAATGACTACTCCTATGGAGCCATCTTTGAAGTTGACTAAGGAAGAAGGAAAATGATTGGCAAATGCAACACTTTTTCGACAACGTTTTGGTAGTCTAATTTATTTAACTATCACAAGACCTGACATATCTTATTCTGTAGGTGTTGTTGCTCAATTTATGGATAAGCCATGTGAAGCTCATTTAGTTGCTGCAAAGAGAATTCTTCGATATGTTAAGAGTACCTTATGTTTTGGCTTGTTGTATAAACAAGCTAAATCTTTCTTGTTAAGCGTTTTGTTGATGCAGACTGGACTGGTGATGTAAATGACAGACGTTCCACAACTGGATACTGCTTTAATACAGGCTCATGGACTATTTCATGGTGCAGTAAGAAGCAAGCATCTGTTGCTCTTTCAAGTTGTGAAGCAGAATATGTAGCAGCTACTATGGATACTCAAGAATGCATTTGGCTAAAAAGACTCATGACAGAAATTTTTTCCAATTTGGACTATCCAGTTTGTATTTTTTGTGACAACGAAAGTGCAATCAAGCTTGTAAGGAATCCAGTGTTTCATGCTCGTACAAAGCACATTGAAACTCATTTTCATTTTGTTCGAGAGAAAGTTTTGACAGAAGACATCAAATTACAGAAGATACATTCCAAGGAGCAAGTTGCTGATATATTTACCAAGGCTCTTGGTAAATCCAAGTTTGAAGAACTCAGGAGTGCACTCGGTGTTGTTGATCATATGTTTGCACTAAGGGGGAGTGTTAAAATTAGTGCAAACTTGGTAGGCAAGTTGTAACGCCCCGCGTTTCGAATCGAGCCATTTTTGAATTTATTGGGCGTTCTTATTCTAATTTGGGAAAGTTAGAATTCAACTTTGGCCTTGGGTCGTTAAACTAAATTTCTAAAAATTTAGGGGAAAGAGATTTTTAATTAAATCTTTGAGTTTCCTAAAGTTAGAGGTTTAATATTTGATATTTGTTTTAAATATCAAAAGACCCAAATCCTAAATCAATTGGGTTAATTTCTTTCCCAAACCTTTTAGGGATTTGTATTCTAATTAGAATTCTAAATCCTAATTAGAATGGGTTTTCATTCTTAGTTTCTTTTAAAAAGAAAGGAATTGGGTTAAGTTGGATTTAATGAAGCTTAAGAGAGAAAAGCCCTAATTTCCCTAACCCTTTTCTCTCCCTCTCGTCTCTTGCTCTTCTTTTTCGTGAGCCTCCAAGCAGCCGCCCCCTCCCTTCTGCGTTTTCTTCAGCCGCCAGCCGCAGGTCCCTGTCGCCGCCGCCGTCGCCTTCTCGTCGCAGCGCCCTATCTCCGCGCGTCTTCTTCTCCAAGCGAGCAGCCGCCGTCGCCGCCAGCAGCAACTCTTCTTCCTCTCTATCTCTCTCGCCGTTTTCCGTCCCAGCTCGAGCGTTCGTGAAGCCCAGCCGCCGTGAAGGTCGCCGCGAGCCGCGAGCCGCGCGTAAAGCCTTCGCGCTATTCCGTCTCGCTGTGTTCGTGTTGTCTCCTTGCGTTTTCAGCCAAGGTAGCTTGTGGGTAAGTCTGTTTTCCTTCGTTCTAGTTGGTTTAAGGTTCAATCTAATCTCCTATTGCTCTTTTTGGATAACCCACGCAAGAATCCGGCCGTTTCCGTCAGTGGGTCTGCTGTCCAGCAGCGTTTTCGCTCTGTTTTGGGTCGTTACAGCGTCACCTAACAATTCCGGTAAGTTTAAACGCTTACCCATGTTCTGTTGATGCTTAAAATTAGGTACCCAATGGATTAGGTGCTGTAAATTCTAATATAGCATTGAAATTCTATTCTGCAGCGCCGTCTAAGTGATCGATTGGGTTCGAATCACTGTAAACTTGAATACCCACTGCCCAAGGATCGTTCTAGTGCGTTGTTCGAGGTTGTTGCAACCCGCCTTGCGTGATATCGGGTCCGTTGGGTAAGGTTCAATGCTGTTATTAGTTTTATAGCTTAGGTGATCGATGCCCATTCGTTTTAAGCCTTATAGTTGCTGAATTAGGTGAATTCGGTTGCTGTTCAGCGAGCGTTTGGTCTCAAATATCGTGTTCAGCGAATACCCACAACTCGAAAGACCTTGATCTTGGTTACCCATAACCCGGTGACTTGGGATCTTGGTTGTCGGGTCGTTTCGAACACAAGTCAGCTTGTTCTCAAGGTTGTTTGAGCACTAAGCGGTAAATTCCAGCACCCTTTACCTTCCTTTATTAAGTCTCTAGGGTGTTGTTTATCAATTCCTAACTCATGGTAGTTGTTGCTTGTAGTTGGAGCTCTTTAGGCTCTTCCGGTTGTTCCATTAGTCCTTTAGGATCGTTTAGGAGCGTTAGAGATTCCGGTAAGTAGTTCTTACTTGTTGAAGTCTGCTTGACTGTGTGATGCATGCTAAATGTTTACTCGCTTTATAATTTCTCTTATGTTTCTTGCTTCTCTGATGTATACGTATATATGTATGTTACCGTTGAAAAGCATGACTGTTGTTGCGTGTTGATTGGTTGTAAGCATGTTGGTTTGTTGCATATGAGTTAAGCATGGACGAGAGCATGTGTAGTTGCACGTATATGCTTTGTGGGCATGATGCATGAGTCTAGAAGCATGTTGCAGGGCATATGCATACTAGTAGATGTGAGTTATAGGTCAGGGACCTAAAGTGTGAAAGAAAAGAAAGTTGGGTGAGTGTCAGTGCACCTCGGGTACAAATGGTCGAGGGGTGGCACGTCACCATTGGGTTAAGAGGAGCATCGAGGCCTTGGGTACAAATGGTCAAGGGTCGGTGTGATGAGTCTAGAGAGCATGTGTTGGGTGCCTGGGGAAGGGCCAATACCTTGCTAAGTCATCGGTGCGCCTTGGGTACAAATGGTCAAGGGGCGATGCACAGTTTGAGGCCTTGGGTACAAATGGTCAAGGGTCAAACGCCGAGCTCCGTAGAGAGCATTGTGGCCCTGGGTACAAATGGTCAGGGGACAGTGCGACTCGAAGGATCAGTCTTGGAGAGCCATGTGAGGGCTAAATAGGAGCGTTGAGTGAGCTCGTGGAGCTTGAGTGGTTAGCAAGTTGCATATAGAAAGATGCATGAGTTATGGCTTAGGAGAGTCATTTGTTTTACTAGCTTTTGAGCATGATATTATGTTTACCGCTTTGAAAAGCATGTTGTTTGCGCATGAAAGGCATGTTGTTTGTTGTTTGCTGTTTGATGGCTTCTTAGGTAGGGGCTGCTTACCAGTACCTTAGTGTACTGACCCCCTCCTCTCTCCCCCCAACTACCAGATTTTGCAGGTTATGATGACTGCGTGGACCATGGTGATGCGGAGGAGGCGTATGAGGAGGAACCATAATTAGTATCGATGTTCTTGATTTTATTTTCCTTAGATTTTAGTTAGGGCAGTTGTGTTGCTGTTTTGAAAGTTGTTAGTTTGGTTAGTCCTGATTCATTCTTGTTGATCCCTGGAATAAGTTGTCTCCGTTTTAAAAGAACTCCATTGTTTCATTCAGTTAGTGGTTTAATAAGTTGTTGCGCATGAGGTGTCGTTTCAAGATTTTGCTTAAAGATGTAGTTGGTTTTAGCTAATACTTGTTTATGCGAGATCTGTTTGTCTGTTGGTTCTGTTTATGTTCTGCTGAGCTGTGAAGTGGGAAGTAGTTTAGTATTGCTTGTAGAAGTGTTTTATGCATAGCAGGTTAAAGAAAAATTTTGGGTTAGTCCAATGTACGCCGTTATGCTGCCGAAATTTTCGGTGCTCACGGTTTGTTTTGGTCTAGGAGTTAGTAATGTCGCTGGGTTAGCTTTTAAAATCCTGGGGCGTTACACAAGTAGTTTGATTTAGCTAATTTACTTGTGTAGAAAGTAATGGTCAGTGGCATTTATTTAGGAGAGTGACTTCTAATTTGGAGGGATGTGACTTAGTAAGGTTAATTGAAGAGATTTTTAAGGTTAGTGGGTTAGTGAGTGTCCATTTTACTTTCTTATAAATTCGTGTAAGTTTTTCATTTCAATGCATCACAACTCAATTTGATTCACTTCCTTCTTGCAATTTCTATCTTGTTTCCACTATTTGTTCTTTTTGTTTACATTGTCCCTTGGTAATTTATCTCTAGTTAGTTGATTGTTTGTGCCACCGATCACAATTTCATGTGAAATCATCAAAATTAAAAAAAAAAAATATATGTGTGAGGCTCGAGGAGAGAAGGAGTACAAGAATGAATCGATACCACATCCGAATGAGAGGAATCCTTAAAAAAATTAGTAGTACTGTTATAGATAAATCTTGACCCAAAGAATAAACCCAAAAGAGTAAAGAAAGCTCAGGGACAAAATCAGGGTGAAACCGACTCAAGACTTATTAAGCCTTAGGCCAATCAGCACCTGAGATCGTAATAAAAACAGAAATTATGGAAATTAGACCGTTTTAGAACCAATATTTCACAAATGTCCAATTATGAAAAAAAAATTCAGCTTTGTCTTGGCTCGAGATTTTCCAACTAAATCTTTCCTATTTTGCCCTCCAAAATTCTGCACATAAAAAATTGGTTTGTATTGATTCTTTCCATAATAAAAACTACTATTAAGATTTACCAATACTCAACCCTAACCTTAAATATATTTCACAAAAATCTTCAACCAATTGTCGTCAATTTGAAGGATCATTTGCGGCTCCATTAGCGTTGCCGACAATCAAGAATTTCTCTACGTCTCCATTATCATTCCTCTAAGCAACATGAGTATTATACTTTTGTTTATTCTATATTTATTTATTTATTTTTATTTTATTTTATCAAGTATCTTGAGTATGAATTATTATCTATTCTTTCTTTTTGTTAAACAATATGAATAGCATGACCTATATTTGTCCTTTTTTAAAAAAAAAAAAAAAAATTCTTCAAACAGTTTGGATAGCAATCCAAGTATATAGTTTGCATTTTTTTTTCAATTTTGTTATTAATATATATATTTTTTGTTATTAATATCTTATGTTATAAGATGTTTCTAATTTTATCTATTAGTTCACACTAACCCTTATTTACATCTAATCACTCATTTGATGGTAGAATATAATGTTTCTTCAAATAATAAATATATACCATCCATTATAATATATAATCAATATACCGAATCCATTATATATTATATATTCATCATTGTGTATTTAGTTCATAAGTAAAACGTCAAAATGATAAATATATACTAGGTTGTATATTGTATCATAAATATATACTTAGAATTATATAATATAAACCTCTTTAGGTAGTATAAGTGAATTTTCAGAATTATAAATATAGGTCATGCAACATATTTTATCTATAAACATATACCTAGATGTAATGTATAATATATAATCCTTACTAAATATTCGTCATACATTTTTTTTATAGGTGTAATAATCTCATTCCCATATGGATGGTATTTGACAGTCGTTGGAATGATATTAATAACTATATCGATTACCAAGTTTCTCAAATTTGTATTCATGATTGCCAACAAGAGCTTAACTCAACTGTCATAAAGTTGTATTGCTAACCACAAGATCTGTGGTTCAAATCCCCCTCCCCACATATTGTCAAAAAAAAAATTTGTATTCTTGAAGGAATGTCATTTACTAATTTGATTGAAGTTGTAACCCAAAACTATATTTTAGTAAATAAAGAGCATGCAATACCCCTATGTTTGTATCTTTCTATTATTCAAATGCAATTCTCTAAATAAATTTAAAATTTTAAAAATGCACAACTCTATATTACTATTGACCCATGACTATATTCGAATAATATAACATTCATATAAAATATATTTTTCCTAACAGAATCCATCTAATATATATAAATCATTAGTTCAACCATCCGTTCATTGTATATAAACCATCTAATATATTATATAGACCTCCAACTAAATGATATATTATACAGATTATATAAACCAAACTAACTGTAAATTTTTTATAAACCACAGAAATCCAATAATCATGTCCTGATTTTTATAAACCCACAACTAATTAGTAAACTTGCTTTATTGTGCGGAGTGATTTTTATATACCAAACTAACCGTATATACTACGCGGAATGATTTGTATATACCCACAACTAAGTAAACAATGAGTCAATAACCATGTGGAAAATAAACTAACAATATATTTTATATAAAACACATAACAAACTCAAATATATCTTCGAATAAACTCCAACAAGCAACCAAGACAATGTGGCCGACGGATTGAAGACGATCTGTAAAAAAAAGGGAAAAGAAGTGTCAACCGATAGAAGCGTCGTCGACGACCAACGTCGGTCAATGACGCTTGGGATGATGAGACGGTGGGGAACACAAACGACGATGAAATGGTGTGAACACAAACTACACTCGGAGGAGGACTATAGATGGCGCTCGGAGGAGGAACATAGGCGGTGCTCAGAGGATGAGACGATGTGAGTGTGAAGGGTCAACTGAGCATAACGAGTGTGAAACAGAAAGACGTGAGGAGGGAGACTAGCAGAAAGACGTGAGGAGGGAGACTGGCGTGAGGAGGGTGAAGATTTTGACCGCAAACAACTATGAGAAAATATATTTTGGAGATATATTCTGGGGGTTTGAAAATAAAATCTTGAGGGAATCTAGGAGTTATTTAGGAGAGAGGAGATGAAAAGATTTTGCAGCAAGTAATTATTATGATAAGATATTTTAGCAAAATATATATGGATTATTTTATTCAACCATGTTTATTTTCTTAATTATAATAGAATGGACATTGATGTAAATTAACTTCTATTTTTTCTTGGCTTAGGATAAAGCTGATTTTTTTTTTCAAGATTAGACATTTGTGAAATTTTGATTCCAATTTGGTCTATCTACGTAGTCAACCCTAATAAATATAACCCAAGATCCAGTTAGGCCTGATGAAAGAAGAGATCTGGTTAAAAGCCTAAGCTACCCAAGAAAATCCCGATGGACCTAAACCAACCTCCTTCAGTCTAATTGAGAGGATGATGAGAAAGACCTTAGATCAAATGAATATAAATAATACATCATTATGACTAAGAGGAAGTAAGTCCAGTTGAGTTTTTTTCTCCTAATCTAAGCTTGGTACACTATTTTCTAATGTAGGTATCAAAACTTGTGTTACAAGTACCATACCGATGTGCAATGTTCATTGTGAAATTTCAATACATGACAATTCAAGGATAACCGTCACAAATATATTAATTATGACAGTTAAAAACAATCAACCTACTAATTTTTCTTGATTTTTTTTAACGTCACACTAGTTTGTTTTACGACAATTGTACATGTCATTACAAAACTAATAAAAACTATTTTACTGTCAAGATATATCACTACAAGAAATTTACCCTTTCTCGACGCTCATAAACGTCGGCAGAAGTCCAATTCAGCGTCGACAGAGGTTTTCCCGACGCACTTTAGTGTGTCGGAAAGAAAGTCAAAAGAAACCAGTCAGTAGAACTTCTGTCGACGCCGTTATATACGACGTCGACAGAAGCCATTTTTTCTGGCGCGTTGTAAACCGCGTTGAGAGAAGACTATGTGGAGGCAAACCGAGCAATTTTCTGTCGACGCCGCCACGTGGCGTCAACAGAAACTATCTAGAATAATATCTGCCGATGCCACGTGTATGGCGTCGGCAGAACTTGTAATGAAGGTTTTTTTTAAAAAAAAAAATAATAATAGCAATTGAAATTCCAAAGCATAGAACAATTTTTTTAAAATGTTAATTAAACCATTGAAACATAAATTCCCTTGATAAATAATTAAACAATTGAAACATAAATTATGTTCTGTTTGACGAAAATATTTACAATCAATAAACAAAGAAAATATTACAGGACCGTTTGATATGTTCAGCAGCAACAAAGAAACAACCTAAAAACAACTAAAGATAAAAAAAAAAAAATACTTCCTTAGTCCCACTAACATACACCATTGAGAAAATCAACTTGAACTCACGTGCTTCTGGACAATGTGAAGTGCCTCGTGATCCTCGCCGAACACATGGTGATGGAAATTCAATATTCAAGTAAACAAAATGGTTTTGAAAACAAAAAAAGAAATAGAACAATTTCTGTACAAGAGAAACAAACACAACATACCTTAACTACAATACAAAACCACCCAACAACCTTCCTAGCCTTTCCTTTAGAAAGAATCACGCTCATCTAGCTGCATTAGACCAAATATGAAAAAAAATGACTTATTATCCAAACTCATATCAACGAAAACTTTCGATAGGTTCCATCTTGAAATCAAACTCAAACAAATGGTGTAGAATGCAAATATTTTAACAAGACATATGTAAAATATGTAAATAAGTATTAACAATTATCCAGAAATTTCGGCAGCATAACGACATACATATGGCTAACCCAAATTTTTTTATAAAGATTGAGAAGGAAATAATGTGTATTCCTTTTGATTGATTCAACTAAACCCACAAGTGGGTATATATATACACCAAGCCATATAACTAATCTCAAGAATACAGGAACAAATAAACTACTCTACAAATATAAAGGAACAGAAAATAAACAACTTGATAAAAATAGTAAAATATCCCAATACGCCCCCCTCAAGATGGACCGTGGAGATTAACTACACCCATCTTGATAAAAAATTGACGAAGCATAGGATCTGGAAGGGCCTTGGTGAACATATCTGCCAATTGAAGGCTGGATAGAATAGGAAATAGTCATATAACACCTTTTTGAAGAAGCTCACGAACAAAGTGACAATCAATCTCTATATGCTTCGTTCGTTCATGAAAGATAGGATTATTAGCAATAGAAATTGTAGCCTAATTATCACAGTATATGACAACTGGATTTGGAGAAGATACCTGCAAATCTTTAAGTAAGTAAGATATCCATGTAATTTCACTCGATACACTTGCCAAAGCACGATACTCTGCCTCTACTGAAGACCTAGAAACCGTGGCCTGCTTCTTAGATTTCCAGGATACAAGAGATTTCCCTAAAAATATGCAAAACCCACTAACCGATCTTCGAGTGTCGAGACATGAGCCCCAATCAGAATCCACAAAGGCTTTAATATTGAAATATGAAGAAGAATGAAGCATAATACCTTGTCCAATTGTTCCCTTTAAATAACGCAATAAATGGTGTACAACATCAAGATGACCAGTACATGGTTTAGCCAAAAACTGACTAAGCTTGTGAACAGGGAATGCAATATCAAGACGTGAAATCTGAAGATACAATAAGTGACCAATAAGGCGCCGATATAAAGTAGCTTCATCAGAACGTAAAGGAGAACCAGACTGATCAGTGGACAAACGAAGATTCAGTGTCATAGGATGAACAACCGGTTTGGAAGCCAAAAAGCCAGAATCTTCAAGAATTTGCAGACAATATTTCCTGTGAGATAAGTAGAAACCAGTGGAAGAGCGAGATAATTCAAGACCAAGGAAATATTTAGCGTTACCAAGGTCTTTTAACAAAAAATTGGTTCGAAGCATGGATTTTACCGTATCAATTTCAGAAACTGAGGGACCAGTAATTAAAATGTCATCTACGTAGACTAAGAGAGCAACAAAGGATGAACCAGACCCTTTAATGAACAAAGAGTAATAAGCTTTTGATTGAGAAAAACCATGAGCAAGTAACACACCAGAAAATTTCGTAAACCACTGCCGAGAAGCCTGTTTAAGGCCAAATATGGATTTATGCAATTTGAAAACAAGAGGGGCAGAAGATGATGACTTTAAATCAGTATAATAGCCTAAAGGTAGAGACATATACACTTCCTCAAAGAGATCACCATCAAGAAAGACATTATTGATATCCATTTGAACTAAAGGCCATGGATAAGAAGCGGTTAAAGAGAGAAAAACCTTAACGGTAACTAGTTTGGCCACTGGAGAGAAAGTGTCGAGGAAGTCAATACCCTCTTGTTGGCTATATCCTTTTGCAACGAGACGAGCTTTATGTCGATCAACAGTGCCATCAGGCTTGTACTTCACACGATACACCCATTTGCAACCAATCGTGTGATGGCCAGCAGGTAATGGAACCACACTCCAAGTATTGGTACGTTCCATAGCACTAATTTCCTCATCCATAGCAAGTCTCCATGAATCAAATTTGACGCCATGTGTCAATAAATGACAGTGATAATCCTGAAGAAAACCAGGAGGACGATGTGGACGGCAAGACCTTCGAAGAGAAATATTACCATCTGAAGTTACATTAGTGGCATCAAGAATATCAGTAGAAGTATCCTCAACAAAACCAGTCTGAGGAATATTTTCAGGAACATTAGGAACATTACAACATCTGAAGTAGAAACTCCAACTTGTGGCTCAAGAGAAGACTCAGTGATTTCAGCAGAAGCAATATCATTTTGAATACCAGAGGCTATGCCAGGGCCATCTGAGGTACCCACAATTGGCAATGGTAACACAAAATCGGAGAATGCATCTGCTGGTGATACATTATTATCAATGCTATGAAAAGGGAATGCATCTTCAATAAAAACAACATCTCTTGAAATGAAATACACTGCTTAGAAATATCATATAGCTTATAACCCTTCATGCCTGGTGGATAACCAATAAAAACACAAGTACGAGCTCGAGGGTCAAATTTACCACGATGAGCAGTAAGAGTGGATGCATAACAAAGAGATACAAAGACTCGCATGGCAGAGTAATCAACAACAGTGTTATATAAGACATTGAAAGCGGACTTATTTGCTAACAAAGGCATAGGTGTCCTATTTATGATGTATGCAGCAGTTAAGATACAATCTCCCCAAAACCTCAATGGAATTTGTGACTGAAAAAACAAAGAACGAGCCACATTCAAGAGATGTTGATGTTTACATTCTACCACAGAATTTTGTTGAGGTGTTTCGACACAGGAAAACTGATGTATAGTTCCTTTATCAGCAAAGAAATCAGTGAATTTCAATTCTAGGGCATTATCTGAACGAAACACTTTAATGACTTTTGAAAATTGAGTTTCAACAAGCTTAAAAAAGCGAGGTATGATAGTAGTCACATCAGATTTGTGTTGCATAAGATATGTCCAAGTAAAACGAGAAGCATCATCTACTAAGGTCAAAAAATAACAATGACCACCATAAGTTGGTGTTTGTAAAGGTCCCCAAATATCAGCATGAACCAAGTCAAAAGGATGAGCAGCAACATTATTATTTGATGGAAAAGACAAACGTTTCTGCTTAGCAAGAGGACAAATAGAACATGAAGATGTATGAAATAGAGAATAAAAAAAGAACAAAGTATCCTTAAGCTGAGATAGACGTCTAGATGACAAATGACCTAAACGATGATGCCAAGTAACCGAAGTAACTGAACAGCTAGTTATAGGAATAGAATCCACAGATCTAGCAATTGGTGCTAACAAATAGAGCCCATTGAAACAATCAGCTCTGCCAATCATCTTCAAACTGGATTTGTCCTGTATCAAGCAGTAGGTTCCACAGAAATTAACAGTGATATCACCAGAATTCAATAAGCAGCTGACAGACAGAAGATTGTAAACAAATTGTGGTATATATAGGACATCACGCAATATTAAGTTGTCTGAGATATAAACGTCCCCAATATGCTCGACATTAACTCGATAAGAAGTAGGGAGTATAACTGAAATCATATCAACACGACGCCAATTGTGAAATAACCTCTGATTATGACATATATGTTTCGAAGCACCAGAATCAACTATCCAACAATCACCAAGAGAATCAACAGACGGAGAAGCCAAAGAATAAATACCTATAGCATGTGTGACATTAGACGCCATAGTAATCGACTCAGTTTTAGCCGCTTGAAGTTGAGAATTGAGCATTTCCATCAATTGTGAACACTGGCTAGGAGTTAGACTCGAGAAGAAATTCGATGAGGCAACCGAATTAGTGACTGTTGGCTGAGCAATTGAAGTAGAATTATTGGGTGGCGTGACTGATCTAGGTTTATAGCCAGGTGGATAGCCATGAAGCTTATAACACCTATCAATGACGTGACCTTTAATACCACAATGAGTACAAACAGGACGTTGGTTGGAGTTCTCCTTCTTACGAGATCGATCAGCAGAAGAAGACCTTTTTGAATTATCAGTAGCAAGAAGAGCAATTGGATTTGTCGGAGCTATTGGCAAAGAAAGAATTCCAGCAGACCTTTGATGCTCTTCTTGGATAATAAGAGTAAAAACATCATTAATTGGCGGAATCGACTTCATGAGAAGTATCTGAGCCCGAACAACAACATACGATTCATTGAGGCCCATAAAAAAAATCATTACATACTCTAAATCAAGGTGATCAAGAAAAGGTTTTAAACCGTCACAAGCACAGGAAATAGTAGGCCTGTAATTGGTAAGATCTTGCCAAATCGTTTTCAGCTTCGTGTAGTATGTTTCAACGAACATGGTGCCTTGACGTAAAGTAACCAATTCCTTACGCAATTGATAAATGCTAGGTCCGCTTGTCTACTTGAAACGATCGTGCAATTCATCCTAGACGTCTTTTGCAGATCCATTATAAACGATACTAGGGGCAATTTCTTTAGAAACTGAATTCAGGATCCATAAGGCAACAATATCATTGTTGCACACCCACGCTTCCAATAAAGTACCTTCAGCAGGTTTCGTGATCTTACCATTGATAAATCCAGACTTGTTTTTGCCAGAAATGACCGTACGCATGGCTCGACTCCATGAAGTATAGTTGATAGCGCCAAGTAAAGGTTGAGTGACAAGAGTGGAAGAAGATCCAAAAGAATGATGGAGGAAGTATGGATTTAACTGTGCTTCAAAGGATGAAGCAGAATTTACAGATCTAGATCCAGATGAAGAACTTTTGTCCGCCATAGATGAACAAAGAAAGAAACGAAAAGAAAACAAAAAAAGAGCGGGAGCGAAAAAAAATTATCACTCTGATACCATATAAAGTTTGAGAAGGAAATAATGTGTATTCCTTTTGATTGATTGAACTAAACCCACAAGTCGGTATATATATACACCAAGCCATATAACTAATCTCAAGAATACAGGAACAAATAAACTACTCTACAAATATAAATGAACAGAAAATAAACAACTTGATAAAAATAGTAAAATATCCCAATATTTTTAAAACATCTACAAACATAAAAATAACACTCCTATAATATTTCAGTTAACTCCCCCATACTTCAATTCAACAGAACTCCACAACAATCACCATACGAGTCAGGTCTCATATTAACAACTATCTACATATTTATTAAATCATACTACATTAAAATAATTGCAAAATTTAAATTGATGGCATACCTAATTTTGGGTGTCGTCCCGCCGTGACTCCATGAATCCTTTAATAATATCTGTCAACGATGTCAGTCTTTCTTCCTGTTGTGACTGACGTTGCATCATGTTGTCGGTAAGGTCTTTGTATTCTTTTACGTGCGAAGTTAGACTCAATATCAGTTGCTCATGTTCTAGCTCACGTTGTGTGGGTCCCGAGCTTGAGGATTTGCCACTCCTTGTTGATTTTAGAGGCTTCGGCCCCCAACTCATTCCTTTCACACGGCTCGACCTTTTACCCAATACCTCTTCAACAATGACTGACGACGAGAGTGGTTCGGACCCATCCTGTGTGAGAGCATCTCGCATGAACACCATTTTCACCTGTAACACAACGAATGTATAATTAAATCATATAAACTCCAAAATAAAAACACGTGCTTTCATACTTACATGTGCGTCCTCAGCGGCCTGATTGACCCACTTCCCGTGTCTCAAGTGGGTATGTTCAAACAACTCAATCGGATCCACATCACGTCCCTCTTCTTTCTGCAATACAAAGATCAATAAAGGGAATTCCTAAAGTTACAAAAAAAAAACCGAATAAAGTACTCAAAACACAATGGTCTAGCGTGATATTAAAGGGAATTCCTTCTATTTCGCCATGTATGAGTAGCTACATAATGGTCTAGCGTGATTAAATGTCACACACTTCTCAAATCATCCCTGATACTAAGAAGTGATATTCATATTTGTAGACACCGTATTTGGTCCGGCTTGATTTTCAGTAATAATGTTTGAAGTTTTCCAATATTTGGTGGTCAATTTGTTTTTTTTTTATGCCAACAAGAGCATAGCTCAACTGGCATAAAGTCGTATTTATAACCACAAGGTTTGTGGTTCAATCTCCCTCCCCACATATTATTAAAAAAATCGTTTTTTTTTTGTTTTCATGGTTTATTTTCTTTTTTTGTTTTTATTTAATTTATTTCTTTATTATTATTATTTTTATTTAATTTTATTATTTTTTTTATTGGTCTTCCTCATTCTTATTCAAGGGGAAGCTTTCATAAAAAAAAAGGCTTAGAAAGCTCTCTCATTACCTCCATTTCCCTATTCTAAAGCCTTTTCCATGGCTTTTTCTTTGTTTTTTTTTCTTTTTTTTCCACCATTTTCTCATCCATCTTCCTCCCCAAATTAGTAAAGCCTTCAAGTATAAAAGGGAGGAAGATGGAGAAGGAGGGACAACAAGAACAAAGAGAAAAGTTTTGGAGTAAAAGTGAGCTTGAGAGAGTGAAGACATTTGAGCAAGAGCTTAGTTTAGAGAGTTTTTAGAAGAATTTCTTTTGAGGGAGAAAGGAGAAGAAGAAGATTTGAGCATAAGCTTAGTTGAGAGAGCTTTTTAGGAAGTGAGCTTAGCTTAGAGAGTGATAGAAAAAGAGAGAAAAGAAAGTGG
Source organism: Luffa acutangula (assembly GCA_036850905.1). Lineage (NCBI taxonomy): Eukaryota > Viridiplantae > Streptophyta > Magnoliopsida > Cucurbitales > Cucurbitaceae > Luffa > Luffa acutangula. Next base: position 22,832,073 of record CM072089.1, on the reverse strand, counting down.
AAGAGGAAAAGAGGAAAAGAGAGGGGAAGGAAGGAGTACACGAGGAGAGAGAAAAACATTGGGTAAGAAAGAAGGAAAAAAGAAGAAAGAGAAAAGTAAAAAAGGTGGAGTTTTGTTTTTCGTTTCTTTTTTGTTTTTTGTTTTTATTTTTTATTATTATTATTATTATTGTTATTATTATTATCATTACCATTATTAATTTCTCTCTCATTTAGTTCACTTTTGCACTTTGTCAACTTCATTTTTTTAAAACTTTCTAATTTATTTGTTTTTGTTTTTCTTTCATTCTCCAATTTGTTTTAATCCAATCTTTAATTCTTCTTGGTCAATTTCAATTATTGTTATTGTAATTGTTTTGAAATTAATTTTCTTTTGAAAAGGATTATGGGAACTGAGTAATGTGCCTTCGTGGAGTTCAACTCTCGTGCAGGCGTATGAAAATTCTCATTTTCCCTTTAAAAAGAATTTACTCATTGAATAATTTTCTTCTTTTACATCTATTTGTTTTTTAAAATTTAAAAAAAAATTAATAAACATAATCATGTATCGCCCATGTTTCCTTTAATTAAAAGGGAAATTAGGCATGATTTATATTAAATTGGATATCCAACTAATAATGTTTAATCCTTACTTTATTTCTAAAGTTAAGGTAAAAACGAATGAGACATCTTGTGTTTATTATTGCATTTTGGGTTTTTATTTTCATATTTATCATTTTGTTAAAGAAAAATAAAAATAAAGGACTGTTTTTATTCATTTAATTGGACAATTTAAGATATTGTGGTACTCGTTTTTTTAAACGGGTGAGGGTGCTAATACCTTCCATACACTCAAACGACTCCCGAACCTAATTTCTAGTTTTCTAAGACTGTTTTTTTTTTTTAATTTTAAAGGTGACCAATCACACCCTCAATGATTGGTGGCGACTCCAATTTTCTTCTTAAAAACCCAAGAAAGGATGTCAGCCGCTCTGTGTCGCGAAGACGTTGCGACAGCTTGACGACTCCACTGAGGATTTTTTAGTGTCAAGCCATTGATATCTTTATTGTCCTTTAATTGAATTTTCCTTTAGGTCCCTTCGTTTTTATTTTTGTTATTTTATTTATTTATTTATTTTCCCTTACTTTATAATATGATTTGTTTGGCATATTGTTATTCACTTGTCTATTACCATCTTGTTATGTTGTAATTGTACTTTATCTTAGTTATGTCATTCATTTGCATGTCATCTTATTATTACCATCTTTTTATGTTGTAATTGTACTTTATCTTAGTTATGTCATTCATTTGCATGTCATCTTATTAATCATGCATTTCATACACTTTCACTAGCCTCCTACCCGGGCTCTACCTTAGGACTAGGCTCGGAGACTGAGTAGTGTGACCTTCGTGGAGTTTCGATTCTCGTGCAAGCACATGAAATTCTCCACTCAAGCCAACTACATCGTTAAACCGGTGGGTCAACTTGGGGACCTTTTCTAGGATGCCTTAGAGTTAAACTCCACTCATATAATTCTAGCATTTGACTTATTATATGCATTATTGTCAAAGTTTATTTATTTATTTATTTATTTTTCTTCTTTCCCTTGTATCTTATATCAATTTTCAATTTTCGCTCATTGAAAATATCCTTTAAAATCTCTTTTAATGTAGTTAAGAAAATTAATTGTGCAAATTAAATTAACAGAATTTTCGATTATTTACATTGGCAGAAACTAAAGTATGAGTAAAATAAAATCACCCTCATCCAATACAAGAAATGGGTATAGAAGATCAAGCAACAGTACGTCAATGGTCAGAAAATGTACAACAAGCCCACGGAGATTCTTTAGTAGAAAATGTTGTTTCTCAATTTAAGGATGTCAGTTTTCCGGAAAGTCAATTAGAAACAGTAAAACGGGCTTGGGAAAGTTTAACTGTAGATAGAAAGGCCAAATTTACAAGCAAATATGGTCATCTAGCTCAGCTCATGTATGTACAAGTCAATTATTCTGTATTAAAAGCTTTGGTTCGACATTAGGATCCAGCCTACAGATGTTTTACATTTGGCTCAATCGACATGACTCCTACAATAGAGGAATATCAATCCCTTCTGCACATGCCAGCACGAACAGAGGTTGAAGCTTATTCTTACGATCAAAAGCTTATAATGAAAAGAGCATTATCTACTCTTTTGGGCAAGATTCGTACAATCGACATTGAGAAACAAGTAAAGATAAAAGGATAGAACACATGCCTACCCCTGGACTACATCCTTACTCTTCAACAAAAATTTGCAAATGAAGACAAAGAATTAACTTTACTGGCGTTGTGTATCTTTAATGTTGTTTTGTTTCCTAAAGTGTGTGGATATGTTGAGGAACACGTGGTCAAGTTGTTTGCTAAGATAGAAATAGGAGTTGATCCCATTATTCCTGTATTGGCAGAAACTTTTCGTTCATTAAATTATTGCAGAACAAAAGGAATAGGAAGATTTATAGAGTGTGCACCATTTATTGTACATTTGGGTCCTTAGTCATGTGAAGTGTCCACTAGAATTCAAATGTCCAGAGATCAAATTTTCAAGTTCCTGGAATAAGCTGCAAAATCCCATTTCAGAGTTCGTGCAATCAGGTTGGAGTTCATCCTCCCCTGAAAGGAGCGCTTGGGAAGCCTTTTTCTTCTAACTAAAGGTAGAAGATGTAATATGGAGAGCCCCTTGGATATCAACTAGGCCAATGATCTATATGTTGGGTTTTATGTCCTAAAACTCGTAGATAGTGAATGATTAACGAATTATACACTTGTATCAATAAAGTGTTATTGAGGTTTATGCAATAAAATATTATTGTCATATTAAGTCTAGAATTGCACAATATGACCCAAATCCAATAAACTAAGATCCAAGGTTGTTTACATGAGACTTGGACTAGTATGTGGGGACATACGGGGATCAGTGTTCAAGTAACAACCTAAAAGGTTTATAGTATAGGGATAAGGCTGGGTACCTTATCCTGGTAACACTATGTGATACGACCCGCTTTGTATTCGATACAGACGAATTGATCCAAAGCGTCCATGTAGGAGACATGCGAGCGGGGGTATCCTATAACAAAGAGTTGCATGCAAAAATAGGAACTTAGGTTATAATGAATTAATTTTAAATTGTTTAAAATTAATTAGACCTAAGCTCATTTTAATTCTAATAGGATTAGAATTATTTTCTTACTTAGTATTAAAATAGTTTTAATGCACTAAGTAGGAAAAACATTATTATGGTTTTAAGGGAACTCTCCCGGTGAAGTTCTGTCTAGGCTGGGGGTACTTAAGTTGACGGTTACGGAACACCTCCTACCTGGGAACTGACTCGAAACCTGAGTTGAATTAATCATAGTTTAATGTTAGCATGCAATGTCACTAGGTAATTAAATGGGTTTAATTCACCTAGACATTAGAATAAAGTCCTATATATAAGAGTTATAATAGGCATAGTCTTAGACAGATTGACTTAGTCGGATTTATCTAAGTTTAATAACCCTAAAATACAGTAGGACATTTCAGTGGGAGAAAAAAATATAAAAACAAGATTTTCATATCGATTTTTTACTCTCACGTCCCCCTGTGTTCACACCGTGAGAACCATGCTCGGCTTCGTGTCGTTTTAGCGTGGCCTCCCTTCGGAAAGTGTTTGCATGGGTCAATACCAAGGTGAATGGGGAGAATGTCTATAGTAAGTGGGAGCGGGACGCGTGTCAACGTATCCTTCGGTCTCCACCCCTAGGTCACAAAGTGAGATTCCTATGATCCGCCTGCGTGTTGTCTCGACGCAACCATCCCTTCGGAGGGCCTGATCATGGGATTCAGAACACCGTGAACTCCTGAATAGGATAGGATCGCTTAGGCTAATTACCAACAGTTGTCTTTCCTAACGGTAGCCTGTTGGTCCGTGTCTTTCTTAACAGGGATGAGTTAAATGTGTTAACTAATCCTTGACCAAACAACGGTAACTAAATACTAACGGAATATGAGTTATTCTCGTGTTAGAATTGTAAGGTTTTGGAATTTCCAATTCCGTAACAGCGGAAGCAATTGGACCGTTCGTAGTAAATTTTGTTTCTACTAAAATACCAATGCATTGGCAAAAGGTTAAGCATTGAGAAACATACCTCCGTTGACAACTCTGAATTCTTCAAGAACGTCTTTCTTGATTGCTCTACAACAACGAAGAACACCACTATTTGATTTTCCTTGCTATAACTCTGAGATTAGGAACGTAGTTGTGGGACTACCTAATCTTGAATGGGAAAAACTCTAGAGAGAAAATTCTCCCTAGAGTTCTTGAGTTGAGAGAATATGAGAGGGCCTTATGGTGGCCATATGTTGTGGTACCTAAACCCTAGGGTTAGTGTTCTATTTATAGGTGAAAGGCCATGAATAAAATATTCATTTAAAATCAATTATTTCCATAACTAATTTAATCTTTTCCATAATCAATCAATTCCATAACCAATCAATTTCATAATTGATTAATCTTTTCCATAAATGATTGATCACTTCCATAAGTGATTAATCATTTCCATAATTGATTAATTACCAATTAATTAATTCTTTAATTAATTAATCACCAATTAAATATCATATATTTAATTTCAGACCTTCTATTAGTTAATTAATTAATTATCCAATTAAATACCATATATTTAATTTCAGGCCTTCAATTAATTAATTCCATAATATGAATCAAATTCATATTAAAATTTGAACTCCTTCAAATTCTCTTATATCCTATAAATTTAATATGAATCAAATTCATATTAATATTTGAATTTCTTCAAATATTTATTCCTCTCATAGACTATAGTTTAATTAAATCTCGTTTAATTTAAACTAAATTGAATAATTAATTAATTCATAATTAATTAATTCATCTTCTAATTAAATACCATATATTTAATTAGACATATATTTGAACTCTTTCAAATATATTCAATCTCTCAATATAATAAAGTTTAATCTCAAATTAGACTTTATATTTTAATGCATCACTATATATTATATTAATTTGTATTTCATACAATTAACTTAATTCCCAATATGAATTTGAACTATTCAAATTCTCTCAAGATATATTTGTTTCTAATTACTCTTTACGAGCTAGCAGGGGGACCTAATGGACCTACAGATCAGAAGCTCCAATGATATGAGTTTAACTGATTAAACTCATTAATCAAGCTAACCAACAATTCATTAACTGTGGGTCATTCCACTAAAGACCCACAGCTGAACTCTTCTCACTGTAGAACATTTCTGTGTCCATGGATGTAGACCTATGTCGGTAAGTCAATCCTTCACGACTGTTCGTAACCACGACTGGGTCAAATTACCGTTTTACCCCTGTGTTACATCTGTCTCCTTAAGTACCAGCGCTCCTCTAATGAACAATCTGTTTATGGTCCAACCATTAAACAGAAAGTCCCTCTCGGGCCAGTGAGAGGGCGGGATCCCTTTTGTTCAAATCCTGGAGTCACCACTTAAGGGAACATTCATCTACTTCTCCTAGAAGTGGGAAGGAGTGAATTTCATCTTGTGTTGTCATGTCCCCAGCCCCACACTCGGTCTTGTCCCCAAGAAGGTAGGCTTATTGAGTCGGCGAGCAGGCCACTCTCACCCATACTAATCAAAGGACAACCCCTCGTGAGAAGGAGTTCATGACACACTCAGGATTAAGACTGAGTTACCTAGTTCATCCTATTGAAACAGTAACCTAACTAGTTAACGGTGTTACATCGAGTGGTTTACTATTTTGTTGTCCGGTCTTATGCAAACTCATTGCATAGGATACCCCCGCTCGCATGTCTCCTACATGGACGCCTTGGATTAATACGTCTGTATCGAATACAAAGCAGGTCGTATCACATAGTGTTACCAGGATAACGTACCCTGCCTTATCCTTGTACTATAGACCTTTTAGGTTGTTACTTGAACACCAATCCCCGTATGTCCCCACATACTAGTTCAAGTCACATGTAAACAACCTTGGATCTTAGTTTATTGGATTTGGGTCAAATTGGTGCAATATTTAACAATAACACTTTATTGTAGAAACTCAATTACACTTTATTGAAACAAGTATACAATTTGTTTACATTCACTATCTACGAGTTTTAGGGCATAAAACCCAACAAGAATTTGGTTGAGATTGTCTCAATTCAGAGGAGGAGTAGCTGACCACCCTTCGGTGGCTGTTGCTCTAAACCTCTGAAGTATCGTTGCAAAAACTAAATCAATAGTTTTATAGGGTTTCTTTGATTGCTTGTTTGTTTTTGCAATATTTGATTGGATTATTTGTAATGGGTTAGTGCGATTAATAATACAAGTAATTTGTTACTTCAGCAATTATATAAAACTTTATGTGCATTGTCTTACACTATTTTATTTATAACGGTTTAAGATACAACTAGCTTAAACGAAACTTGTGGTAAATGATTTTAGATTAGTCTTTAGTGAGGAATGTCCTCAGGCTCAAATGTCTAGTTCATCTTGAAATTTTCATGATGACTATTACATTATCTGCCTAGCCAATACCAATGACAATTAATATGATTTATTGGTCATTGAAACGTGCATAGTGGAAAATGAGGATACAGCCTGAATTTTTAATTCAGGTGCCACTTATCACGTTTGCTTTTCCTTTTAAGGAATAAGCTCATTGCAACTGTTGCGAATAAGTGAGATGATTCTCAGATTTTGATCTGGAGAGTATATCTTGGCTTTGGCAGAGAGAACATTAAGTTATTTTATCCAGTGGAAGATAATACACATTATTAGATAATGTGTATGAATTTCCTAAAGATTAACAGAAATTTGATTTTTGTATCGTATATGCTGGAACAATGCTAGTCTATACCTTTCTCTGCTAACGCAGTTTTATTTTAAGAAAGGGAGTTGACATTTGTTCAGCATTACTGAAAATAACTTATGTGTTTAAGACTAATCGAGAGTAAAGCAAGTCATGAGCACTGAGTTGTTTAAGATTGCTTATACTCAAAGAAATAAAGGCAAATGATATCTCCTAAAGGAAATACCTTTCTTTGGTTCTTAAGGGTAGGCTATTTTTTATCTCAATATGATTGAGAACTTAGTCTATGAGTATACTTCTAAGTTAGTTAGAAGAAAACTCTTTAATACCAATTAAGTCATGCCTTATGGGAAATATGACCGATAGATCTTTTACTGGAAAAGAGCTAAAAGAGCCAAAGAGCCCTTGGAGCTTGAACATTTGGATCCTTGTGGTCTAGTATGTTAAAGCAGTGGGAGGGTATGAATAATTTATCTCTGTTATAGATAATTATTCATAGGTTGAACATCTCAACCTAATGCAACTTAAGTCTGAATCTCTTGAGATATTCGAAGGGGTTTAAGACTGAAGTTGAAAACTTGTTAGGTGAGATAATAAAACCACTTTGATCTGATCAATGTGTTGAGTATAGGGACTTGAGATTCTAGGGCTATTTGATAGTTCATGGAATCACATCCCAAATCTCAGTTAGGAGTAACAGAACCCTATTGGATATGGTTCAATCTAGGTTGAGCTATGCTCAATTGCCCGACTCGTTTTGGGGTCATGTAGTGTGACTACAACGTGTATTTTGAACAACGTTCCATCAAAATTGTTTCTGAAACACCTTTTATGTTGTGGATAGGACGTAAAGATTGTTTACGTTCCTTAAATTTTGGGGTGTCCAGGACTTGTGCTTATGACTAACCCAAAATAAATTGGAATATCGTTCAAAATAATGCCTAATTGTAGACAATCCCAAAGGAAACGAGGAGAATATACTTCTCAATCCATAAGAGAATAAAGAATTTGTATCGACAAATGCTTCATTCTTAGAAGAAGAACATATGAGAAATTATAAGCCATAAAGTAAGGTCGGTTTAAGTGAATTAAGTAATAAAGCTACGGAAACATTAACAAGAGTCCGTTACATTAACAAGAGTTGTTGATAAGGCCAGTGCTTTTGGTCAGTCACATCCATCTCAAGAGTTGAGAATGCCTTGATGTAGTGGGAGGGTTGTTTTATAACCTGACCGTTACATGGGCTTATTTGAAGCTCAAGTCGTCATTCTTGATGATGACATAAAGGATTCATTATCTTTTAGAAAGAAAATGAATGATGTTGACAAGGACCAATGGGTTAAAGCCATGGACCTAGAAATGAAGTCTTTGCATTTCAATTCCATTTGGGATCTTGTAAATTTGCTTGATGGGGTAACACCTATAGGTTACAAGTGAATTTACAAGAAGAAACGAGACATTTAAGGTCTCAACCAGAAGGGTCCATTGAGCAAGATGAAAAGCAAAAGGGTTTGCACGCTTAAGTGGTCCATTCTTGGATTGACCTAAGCATTTCGATCTTGGAATATAAGATTTGATACGGTGATCAAATTTTTTTTTGGCTTTAATCAGAACATTGATGAATCTTGTGTTTACAAGTAATCATCCATAGTTCAGTAGCTTTATTCATGTTGTATGTGATTGATATCCTAATCATTGGGAATGATGTAGGTTATCTTACTGACATTAAAACAGGCCAGCAGCTCATTTCCAAATGAAAATCTGGGAGAAGCTGAGCTAGTCTTGTCTCTAGTGTCTTATGTCTACAAGATGTTAGTTAGATATAAGATGCAGAATTCCAATAAGGGTTTACTACCTTTTTAGGAATGGAATTATTTTGTCTAAGGAACTGTGTCCTCAGACACCTCAAGAAGTTGAGGACATGAGACATATGCCCTATGCAGTAGGGTTGTCAGTGAGTATCAATCAATTCCAGGATTTGATCTCTGGAGTGTCGTTACGTACATCCTCCAGTATCTTAGGAGAACGAGGTTTTATATGCTCGTGTATGGCGCTAAGCATTTGATCCTTACAGGATACACTGACACAAATGTTTTAACTGATAAGGATTTGATGAAATCTACATCAGTGTCTGTCTTCATTCTTAATGGAGGAGCTATAGTACGAGTTATCTGTAGTCTCGACCATATAGGCCAATAAGTAGTTGCTTATGAAGCACAGATAGAGACTGTGTGACTTAGGAAGTTCAAGCCTAATTTGGAAGGTGTTCCAAATATGGACTATCCTATTGCAAGACAAGCAAGCACATTGAATCTAAATGATATATTGCTGATTCATTCACGAAGGCTCTCTCGGCTAAAGTGTATGAGGGTCATCTAGATGGTCTAGGTCTACGAGTTATGTACAAAGATGTAATCTAGGGCAAGTGGGAGAAGTGTAATGGGTATAGTGATACCATTATGTAATGGGTATAGTGATACCATTATGTAATGGGTATAGTGATACCATTATGTAATGGGTATAGTGATGCCCTAGTTTATTGTATTTGTACATTGTAAATACGTTTTATGTATTATACATGTATTTATACACCCACTGCTGGGATAGATTATTGTACATTCCCACTAAACTAGATTTTTAGTCCAAGTGGGAGTTTGTTGGGTTTTATGTCCTAAAACTCGTAGATAGTGAATGATTAACGAATTATACACTTGTATCAATAAAGTGTTATTGAGGTTTATGCAATAAAATGTTATTGTCATATTAAGTCTAGAATTGCACAATATGACCCAAATCCAATAAACTAAGATCCATGGTTGTTTACATGAGACTTGGACTAGTATGTGGGGGACATACGGGGATCAGTGTTCAAATAACAACCTAAAAGGTCTATAGTATAGGGATAAGGCTGGGTACCTTATTCTGGTAACACTATGTGATACGGCCCGCTTAGTATTCGATACAGACGAATTGATCCAAAGCGTCCATGTAGGAGACATGCGAGCGGGGGTATCCTATGCAATGAGTTTGCATAAGACCGGACCACGAAATAGTAAACCACTAGATGTAACACCGTTAACTAGTTAGGTTACTGTTTCAATAGGATGACCTAGGTAACTCGATCTTAATCCTGAGTGTGTCATGAACTCCTTCTCACGAGGGATTGTCCTTTGATTAGTACGGGTGAGAGCGGCCAGTACGCCGACTCAATAAGCCTACCTTCTTGGGGACAAGACTAAGTGGGGGGCTGGGGACATGACAATACAAGATGGAATTCACTCATTCCCCTGTTGGGGCAAGTAGATGTGTGTTCCCTTAAGGGCTGATTCTGGGTCTTGAACAAAGGCGCGTCGTCCTCTCCTGGCCCGAGAGGAACTCTTGTTTAGAGGTTGGACCCTAAACAAATTGTTCATTAGAGGGATCAGTGGTACTTAAGGATCCAGAGGTAACCCAGGGGTAAAACGGTAATTTGACCCAGCTGGTGTTACGAACACATGTGAAGGATTGACTTACTGCATTGGTCGATATCCGTGGACACAGAAATATTCTACAGTGAGAAGAGTGCAGCTGTGGGTCTTTAGTGGAGTGACCCACAGTTAACGAATGTTGATTGACTCAGTTAATGAGTTTAGCTGATCAATCTCGTATCGTTGGAGCTTCTGATCTGTAGGTCCATTAGGTCCACCTGCTAGCTCATAACGGGTTCTGAGATAATATAGTCTTGATTATTAAAGGGAATATAAGTTAATTGTATTTTGATACAATTAATATAATGTATGGAGATACATTATAGTATAAGTTTAATTAATGAATTAAACTTTATAATAAAATTAATTTTGGATATGATTCAAAATTAATTAATGAGAGAATTATGAATTTAATTAAATATGTGATATTTAATTAATTCATGAATTAATTAATTGGGGAATTAATTAATTTAATTTTAATTTGGTTAAATGTGATTTAATCAAATTAAAACTATAGTTTATATTGATGTACATTTTGATGCACATTAAAACTATAGGTTAAATGAGAGAAATTAAATTGAATATGATTCAATTATAAAATTAATTAAATATTTGATATTTAATTAATGTGGGATCGATTAATTTAGAATTAATTGAATGGCCAATTTAATTTAATTGAATATGATTCAAATTGAATTAAAAACTATATATTATAATTCATTTAATTTGATTAAATTAATTATAATTAATTAATTAATTAAATATTTATTATTTAATTAGTTAATGGTCGAGATCGTTTTGATTAAGATCTAACGGTCTAGATCTAGTAAGGAGATAACTCCCTCCCCACTTATCGTACAGGGGAAAGGGAGTTCCCAACTGATCTGTGATTCCTCTCATTTTCACGAATTACACAGGAGAAAGAAAGCTTTTTCTTTTCTCTCTTCCTCTCTCAAAAAATCAGCAAGAACCTTGCTGAAAATTCCCTTCCAAGACGAATTTTGGGTTCCCACAAGCCAAATCTCAGAGATCCAAGAGATATAGCGGGTGATCCATAATGGTGGTGTCGATTGGAAGTCCCAAGAACGAAATTGGAGCATTGTGCTGTGTTCTTCGGAATCCGGTATGTATTCTTGATTTTGAATCAATTTTAGCATGCTTAATCTTAGTAATTTAGAAATTGTTTCTGAATTTTGTTGCCAACGTATTGGTTTTTCAATAATTGAAATTTTAATTTGAGATTGTTCTTATTTGCTTCCGCTGCCAAAAGGGATTTCAACCCTTCACTATACATGTGGTAAATTTCAAAGTTTACCTCTTTTTCTCCTTTATTGGTAGTACGCCAAATTTGGGTCCGACAATTCATCCCTGCTATGCATGAGTTGAAGGATTTCGAATTTGCTTATGATAAAGGCTTCTGTAAAGATAGAATTCAGAAAATTGTGAAAGTATGGAAAATGATCACTAAAATCCAGAGTGGTCAGTTTCATGATGATACCACAGAGGCGTACAAAACATGGCATGCGAACAGAGCTAAAATTGTGCTTGTGTCACCAAACATGAAAACCAAGATAAACCTTAATGCAAAGGTGATACCAGATCAACAGACAGAACAAGCAGCACACGAAAAGGAATGTGATGAATTGAGAAAAGCGAATTCATCATTGGTTCAAGAAAATGAAAGGTTGCAATTGGAGGTAAAGCAAGGTTTGTTGCGCAATGTTGAACTAGAAAAAGAATTGAACCGATTAAAGGGCAGTGTCAGCAAACAAGAACAGTTAGAAAAGGAAATTTCAGCATTAGACACAGAGGCCCATGACCTGAATAGAAGAATGCATCGATTAAGAAGGAATAATGAAGTCTCCCAAGCAACTCTCAAGTCAAGGAATGACCAAGTTTTGAAGCAACAATCTGAGATTGCCGCACTCCATGAGTTGATGAAAGAGCTCGAAGATTGCATTAGTTTGAGGAACCAAACGATTACTGAGGTAGAAGAAAAGAATGGAACGCTATGTCGAACAATTGACGACCTGCAATTAACGCTCAAGATTAGAGAAGATCAACAAGGGGAGCTCATCAACGACAACAAGGGTCTAAGAGAGTCCGTTCAGTGACTCAATGTTCGCCACAGTAAGTATCAGGATGTCACTAACAGATTAATGAAAGACTATACCTATCTAAAGGAGCAGTACGACAGATTGAGCGATGATTTTGGGTTTGTGAGACAGAACCATGCGACACTACGAAGTAAAGTGGAACATATGCTCCCTCAGATTAGGAGAGTCACTCGAAGGGCAGATGAACTAGTAGAAGATGCACGTACTCTCTCTAAAGTCATAGAACCTACACAACCGAATAGCAAGAATGTGCTCAAGTTTCTGGGAAAGCTTCGTATAAGTTTAGAGTATTGGGGGCAATTTTATTAAACTTTTACCCTAGTTTATCTTTTTTTAGATAGTCGAAATATCTTGTAATTCAATTTTGCATAAATTTTGCTACTACATTGTTTTATCATTTTCCAATTTAATATCAAGGCCATTTTTATTTTCATTTTTCTTTTCCTCTTCAATTGTTTAAATGTTTCGTTTTGTCTTTCTCTTTTCTTACACTAAAATCTCTTTTCATTAAAAATATAAACAGAGTCATTGAATAATTTTCTTCTTTTACATATATTTGTTTTTTATTTTTTTTAATTTTTTTTAAAAAAATTATTTTTAATAAACATAATCATGTATCGCCCATGTTTCCTTTAATTAAAAGGGAAATTAGGCATGATTTATATTAAATTGGATATCCAACTCATAATGTTTAATCCTTACTTTATTTCTAAAGTTAAGGTAAAAACGAATGAGACATCTTGTGTTTATTATTGCATTTTGGGTTTTTATTTTCATATTTATCATTTTTTTAAAGAAAAATAAAAATAAAGGACTTTTTTATTCATTTAATTGGACAATTTAAGATATTGTGGTAATCGTTTTTTTAAACGGGTGTTGTAGGGTGCTAATACCTTTCCTACACTCAAACGACTCCCGAACCTAATTTCTGGTTTTCTAAGACTGGTTTTTATTTTATTTTAAAGGTGACCAATCACACCCTCAATGATTGGTGGCGACTCCAATTTTCTTCTTAAAAACCCAAGAAAGGATGTCAGTCACTCCGCGTCGCGAAGACGTTGCAACAATATCGACTGGCCAGATGGGCACAAAATAGAAATGGACACGACAAATAATCAAGTTGCTCAAATCAACATATATTGCATAGAAATGAAGCGTGACAACTACATAATTCCTAACCAACACCTAAGCAAATTTAGTTCATAAGGTTCATCATAACACACGCTACGATCTGAGTATGTGCATCCATAAGTACAAGAAACTACAAGAAAAGATTAATTCCCTTGATTAGTTCCGTAGTTGATGGTCTTTTTGAAGTCTCCAATCTTTCCTCCTCTATTCAGCTTCCAAATATGGAAAAAATGGAATTCCTTTGACTTGAGACGACCCTTTTCTTTTATAGAGTGAAGTCAAGCCCTAATTAGGTCAAATTGTACACGTGGAAGGCTTTCCAAGCTTCTTAGATCCGAAATTAATTCAGCTAACGCCACTTCATTAAAATGGATTACGAGCTGCTTACGTGGCAGTTTTGCTCCCTGCTTTACTGGATCATAGATTTTGCTCCTTCAAGTCACTCAACATTATATTCTACACAAAATAACTTCCAAAGCATCCATTCTTCCAAATGAGTTAAAACATATAATATTCATCTAAAAGCAACCCTATTTAACACAAATGACACACAAAACACTATAGAACTAAGGTCTAAATAACTCTCTTTTGGAGAGTTATCAACTACCTACGAGTTTTAGGGCATAAAACCCAACACAAATGTCATACAAACCAATCAATAAAGGATTATAAATAACTATCTTTTGAAAAGTTATCAGTGATCAAGCTAAATTAATAATAAATACTTTATTCAATAAAAGTAAACAATGCTAGAGTTGAGTGTTGCCTTGTGCAAAGTGAAGCTAAATTATGCAACAAATAGCTCAAAAAGGTGCAAGTATACACATCATGACAACAAGTGATAAGTAAATTAAGATCGTTCTCCTCAGGGATTGAATTGGAGAATTTTTACTACTTCTAAGCTTGATTTTTGGTGAAATTCAGAGTAACCATGAACCAAATTAATGAAATAATGTAAGAAAAATTACTAAAAGACTTAGGTGACAAAACTAAGAAAACAGAGTAAGGGATTGGACAACAGAGAAGAATAGGCTCAGATTAGGAGTTTCCATACTACTATTAAGTGTTGCTACAACTAAACTCTTACAATTTCCATTTCACTCAGCTTTGTTCATGGGAACTTTCCAATTCTTCTTGAGTTAGGTGATTAAATTCTCATTCAATACCTCATTTAGAGTTCTACTAAATTGTGCATTAGGTGAGTGTTCATTCATAAACTACGCACTAGCTTAGCCACTACTTTTACCAAGCTAATGTAAAGTAAAACATTCTGTTATCATTCATTTTCCCAAATTCATGACAACATTACTAGATAATGGCTAGCCAAACGAAAATCTAGCATTAAAATTAAAGCACACTTTACTTTAAAATGGAAATTACAAGGTTCACCCACAAATATGCACTTAGTTACAATATAAAACTCCTAATCCTCACCTAATGAGGGTTAGTTCATGTTCAAAAGAGAAATAAGTTCAATATAGCAGAAAACTCTCATACATAACATATTTTTCAGCCTCAAACACAAATTAACACCAAGGAGAAGAGATAAGATGAGAAGAATAAGCTAAAGAAGAAGCTTCCAAGGTAGAATTCAGCTTTCCCAAGCTGGAATTTCTCCTATCAGCAAATTTCCTGTCTTTTTCCTCTTTTCGTCCACAGCTACAGCTCCAAGGTTTATCTTCTTTCTTTTCCAGTCGTCCCCTTCCTTTTTGGGTCTTCAATCCTTAAATAGCCTACCCTAATCGTAGAATTCAGGGTTGATTGGACTCCTTTGGCCACATGGATTCTTTTCTAGTGGCTGAAAACGACTTGCATCAATATCTGAGAGTGCCAGCTCAATTAATGAGCCTCCCACGTGGAGAACACGTGCAACCACTTAAGATTTTTAGCTCCACTGCTACCTGTTGTCAGCTCAGTTGCTATAGCATTACTTGTGCAAATTACAACTCCAGATTAGCATAGAAAAACCAAATATGCACCAATTTACACTAAGCTTCTTTCCAACACAAGGCTTCAAAATTCACAATTTCATGCACAATTTGCTATCCATTCTCAACAAACATACAACTTCAAGCCTAAAAATATAGACAATAACTCTTGTTTCCAAGAGCTATCAGTGAGCAAAGTTGCGATTACATAATAGGCAACATATTTTCTTTGGACCATTCACATATTTGAATCCCAAAGGAAACTTAACTTCATAATGACAAAAGGTAAAGACAAGGAAGATATAACTGAATAACTCATTTTACTAAAATATAAAAGTGATGAAATACAAAACATGAACAAGGAAAAAAAAACAGCAAAGGACTATAACTGACTTGATAACAGTAACAATTGCAACAGTAAAATATCAAAAGAACAATAACAGATTGTGCAGTAGCTCGAGTACTAGATTGTTTTCCCAATCTAACAACTTTACATTTCTCAAGAAAGTTGGATCTTTACACCTACTCTCTCAAGGTCGGTGTCCGATTGGGTGCAAGCTCTCAGTAGATACTCTCCTACCCTACTGAAACCTAGTCCTCCAACTGATGCAACTCAAAGTGGCGGCTAATGCTTCACATCTCTAATTGAATCTCTTAATCGGCTCTGTTTTCTTGAAGCATCTTGGTCTCCTTTTATAGGCCACTAGGGCAAGGTGTGTTGTCGAGTTTAGTGTGCGCATGTAGATCCACTTTCAACTTCGAAAATCAAGGAATTAGATCGTGATTCCAATCAACTCCTATGATTTCACTTTCTGCCTGCAACATCCTTGCTGTCGCAATTCTAGCCTGTGTTGTCGCAATTTAAGGGATCCTAGTGTTGCCTTGTGCAAAGTGATGCTAAATAAGCAACAAATAGCTAAAAAACGTGCAAGTATACACATCATGACAGCAAGTGATAAGTAAATTAAGATCGTTCTCCACAGGGATTGATTTGAGGAATTTTTACTACTTCTAAGCTTGAATTTCAATGAAATTCAGAGTAATAGAGGACCAAATATTTTTCATTAACTATGTGCAAGAATTTAAAATGGTAAACAAGCTTAAAATGACAAAAACTTAAACTTTTAGCAAAAACAGTGAATCAACACAGAGAAAGCAAGGTTCAGATGAGGGATTGTCCACTCTCACAAGCTGTTTGTTATAGCATAACTTTATATTCACAACTCACCTAGTATTTCCTACGAGAATTTTCCAATTCTCCTAAGGTTTAGGTGATTAAACTCCCATTTAACCCCTTCTTTTTAACTCAACTGATAAGTGCCTTAGGTGGTTATTTATCCCTAAATCACTCACTCATTTTCATGACCTTGAAAGGCTAAGGTAAAGTAAAGTAATCCGCTATTAATTGTTTTCCTAAACACTTAATAACAATGCTAGAAAATGGTTGGCCAAACAAAATTCCAGCTTTAATCATGAAAAACACTTTACTTTAAGTTGCAATATACAAAGTTCTATTAAAAACAAACAATGAGTTCAAGCTTAAGCACACTAATTCTCACCTAAGAGGATTTAGCTCATGTTCAAGGTGAAAATAATGAAAATGCAGCAGTGAACTACTATATCAGTCATGATTACAACCGTAAATACCAACTACCAACTAAACACTAAGGGTATGTTTGGGGAAGGTTTTTGGAAGTGTGGGTTTTGGAAAACACCTCATTTTTGAAAGTTGGTGTTTGGGCTCTCATTTTTCGAAACCCTTATTTCCTAAACCTCCACTTCACAAATCACTTCTCCTTTCTCTCTCCATTTTCCAAGATCACTCCCCCCATTTTCCAAGATCACTCATTTTTCTTTTTCTTTTTCTTTTTTTGAAAAACCCTATTTCCCAAACCCCCACTAACCCTTATTATTTTTATTATTTTATTTAATTATTAATCATTTAATTATTAAGTTTATTATTATTTTAATTTAAAAAATATTATTTTATTATTTTTAACTACCATGTCATCACTGTTCCTTCTCACATTTGGCACACTAACTATTTTTTATTATGATATTATTTCCATGATTTAATATTTGTTTGTTTGTTTGTTTGTTTTTTTTGTTATTGCTTCCTCAGTTGAATAATAAAGTTTTGTTGTTTAAAAATATTTTCCAACCATTTTAGTTAATTTCAAATTATTGAAGTCATAAGGTAGGATATTCAACATTCAAAATCATTTTTCCAATGTGTTTTCAAATAGGAGGCAATTAAATAAAAACGAACTCGATTTCCCAGCAGTGAGGTAATAAAAAAAATAAAAAGTAAAGTCACATATTATATTCAAGAGAAAAATACACTTTTGGTCCCTGAGGTTTGGGTTAAGTGACACTTTGGTCCCTAAGTTTTCAAACTCAACAAAAATACCCCTGAGGTTTGAGATAAGGAGCACTTTGGTCCCTGCCGTCAACTTTTCTGTTAAATTTTAACGGTTTCTGACGTGGCACTATTATTTAATTAAAAAAATTATTTTTAAAATTTTTAAAATAAAAAATATTAAAATAATAATATTTTATATTATTATTTATTTTTTCTATTTCTCTCTTATTCATCTTCTTCTTCAACCTTCTTCCTCTCATCTCAACCTTTTCTTCTTCCCTTCTTCTTCAGCAGGTCGCCAGTGGCCGGCGGCCGGCGACCACCGCTCGCCGACGACTTTTTTTTCTCTTCTTTTCTTCTTCTCTTTTCGTTCTTCTCCAACTTTTCTCAACATCCGCTGCGACAATGGCCGAATGATACTATCGGAAGAACAAATACCCAAACCGCTGCGTTTCAGCCTTCAAATAGAGATTCAAACCCATTGTTTCTGCCCTCCTTACTAAAGACCCACAACAACAGGCTGAAAATCGCGTTTCGGTCGCCGCCGCCGTTTCGAAGGCCCTCCTCCCGTTTCCACGCCACCGACCGAGAGAGAGACCCACGCCACCGACCGAGAGAGAGACGATCGACGGGGAGGGGAGAGAAAAAAAACAAATCTGGGGAAAATTCTCTACAGCTTGTTCGAGCTTTGGAGTTTTCGTCTGCCATTGCCTCCGCACGCGCGTTTCTGTGGGTCAGATCTGGACAGCATCGCACGCCCAACAACAGCTCAAAGAGGAAAACAGAGAAGAAAACGAGGTTGGCTCGCTCGCCATCGCCGTCGCACGCGGGTTTGTGTGGGACTGACGAACTTCAGATCTCCCCCAGATCTGATATCGATTCGAGGGGGATCTCGTAGAGGCACACGGCGCAGCTCTCCGGCGGATCCATAAGCTCGGAAAACGTCACAACGGGTAGAGTCTCACGGAGAACAGCGACGAGGAGAGGATCGAGGTCCGTCAACGACAGTTCCGAGCTTGGTTTTTAGAGAAAAAAAAAAGAAAAGAAAAAGAAGGGAAAGGAGAAGGAAGAAAAGAAAGAAAAATCAGAGGAAGAAAAAAAAATTCCTGCAACGACGGCCGGTCGCCGGCGTTGGTCGACGGGAGCGGTGGCCGACGAAGGTGGTCATCAGCGTGGCTGGGATAAAGAAGACGAAGAAGAAAATAGATGAAGATGAGAGGAGGGAGAAATTAAAATTATATAATAAATAATAATATTGTTAATAATTTAATATACTTTTATTTTAAAAATTAAAATATTATTATTTTAATATTTTTTATTTAAAAAATTTTAAAAATAATTTTTTGGGAAAAATACACTTTTGGTCCCTGAGGTTTGGGTTAAGTGACAGTTTGGTCCCTGAGTTTTCAAACTCAACAAAAATACCCCTGAGGTTTGAGATAGGTA
Organism: Luffa acutangula; assembly: GCA_036850905.1. Classification (NCBI taxonomy): domain Eukaryota; kingdom Viridiplantae; phylum Streptophyta; class Magnoliopsida; order Cucurbitales; family Cucurbitaceae; genus Luffa; species Luffa acutangula. The sequence goes on along the minus strand of CM072089.1, from coordinate 22,812,784 downwards.
ACATTTTGGTCCCTGCCGTCAATTTTTCTGTTAAATCTTAACAGTTGCTGACGTGGCACTATTATTTTAATAAAAAAATTATTTTTCTAATTTTTTAAATAAAATAGTAATAAATTAAATAAAAAATATTTTTAAATTATTATTTTTATTTCTTTTTCCCTCTCTCTCTTCCTCCTCTTCTTCTTCCTCTTCTTCTTCCTCTTCTAATCCATCATCTTCCTCTCCTACTTCTTCTACCACCGGCCGCCGCCCGTCGCCGGCGCCGACGACTGGCGACTTTTTTTTTTTTTTAATCTTTTCTTCTCTTTCTCTTCCCTTTCCCTTCTCTTCTTCCTTCCTTCTTCTGTTTTTTTTTATAAACGGAGAATGTAACGGGGAGGGAGGGAGGGACCTCCCTCCCGCGTTTCCGGCGCCGAAGTCGCGGGAGGGAGGTCCCGCCCTCCCTCCCCGTTACATACCTCCCTCCTCGTTACAGATCTGTAACGGAGAGGGATGGAGAGACCTCCCTCCCGCGTTTCCGGCTCCCTCCCTCGCCGGAAACGCGACTCCCTCCCTCCCCGTTACATTCTCCGTTTTAAAAAAAAAAACAGAAGAAGGAAGGAAGAAGAGAAGGGAAAGGGAAGAGAAAGAGAAAAAAGATAAAAAAAAAAAAAGAAAAAAAAAAAAGAAAGTTGTCGGTCGCCGGTACCGGCGACGGGCGGCGGCCGGTGGTAGAAGAAGTAGGAGAGGAAGATGGTGGATTAGAAGAGGAAGAAGAAGAGGAAGAAGAAGGGAAGGAAGAGAGAGAGGGAAAAAGAAATAAAAATAATAATTTAAAAATATTTTTTTATTTAATTTATTACTATTTTATTTAAAAAATTAGAAAAATAATTTTTTTTATTAAAATAATAGTGCCACGTCAGCAACTGTTAAGATTTAACAGCAAAATTGACGGCAGGGACCAAAATGTTACCTATCTCAAACCTCAGGGGTATTTTTGTTGAGTTTGAAAACTCAGGGACCAAACTATCACTTAACCCAAACCGCATGGACCAAAAGTGTATTTTTCCCTAATTTTTTTAATTAAAATAATAGTGCCACATCAGCAACCGTTAAAATTTAACAGAAAAGTTGACGGCATAGACCAAAGTGCTCCTTATCTAAAACCTCAGGGGTATTTTTGTTGAGTTTGAAAACGCAGGGACCAAAGTGTCACTTAACCCAAACCTCAGGGACCAAAAGTGTATTTTTCCCTATATTCAATTGTGCCAAAAGTTTAGTTTTATTTTTTAAAAAAAAAAAACACAATAGATCAAACGTTGAGTCAATCACAACATAATCAATTTTCAAGTTAAATAAAGAAAACTAAAAAAATAGTTGAGTTAATATAAGATTCAAATGCGTGTATTTAATTTTTAAACATTGGGCTTAATTTGAAAGAAAAATAAAACCTATTGAACTTAGAGTTAATTAAAAAAAAAAAAAGAATTTAATCAATTTTAAGTTAAGATAATTATGTGTTAATAGACAAACTTAACAATGATCAATTTGCAAATTAATATATGTAAAACTTATTTTTTTTTTTTTTTTTTGTGATGTAACAAAGTTTTTTACCATGTAGTGACAAACCTTCAAAATTAATTTTTCAATCAATTTGATTTATTTTTCGACCGTGAGTTTTGACAATATCTATGTTCATAACAAATACAGGAAATGTAACAAGTGTGGAAAAAAAATTGAAGATGGAAAATGATTTTTTTTTTTTTTTGAAACTTTGGATTTTTTATCAAAATTGTGACTTAAAATCCTAAATTTACAATTAATGGAAAGAACATTTTAATTTATTAATTTTAGAAGGATTGTATAACATTGAAAAAAAAAACCTAGGAAATGTAACAAGTGTGGAAAAAAATTGAACGGTAGAAAATGATTTTTTCTTCCTTAGAATTTGGATTTTTTTTTAATCAAAATTGTGAGTTAAAATCTCAAATCTAGAGTTAGTGGAAAGATAATTTTAAATTATTAATTTTAGAACAATTGTATACCATTGATAAAAAAAAAAAAAAAAAAAAAAAAAAAAAAATCAGAAACTCAGACTTCAGAAATCAGCACCCCAAACACAGACTTCCGAAATTAGACTTCAAAAATCAACACCCCAAACACAGACTTCCAAAATCAGATTTCAGAAATCAGCACTCCAAACACAGACTTCCAAAACCCCCATATTTCCCAAATCACCCTATGTCCAAAACCCCCACTTCCAAAACCCAAACCTTTCCCCCAAACACCCCCTAAGAGAAAAAATGATAGAAGAAGGGAAAAGAAGAGGAGAAGCTTCCAAGAGAGATTCCAGCTTTCCCAAGCTGGAAAATCTTTAAAACAACCACTTCCTTGTCGTTTCCCCGGCAGCAACTCCTAGGTCAAATTCTCCAGTCGATTGTCCTCTCTTTTTGGTCCAAAATTCTATTTATTTCAGCCATCTTCATTGATTTCAGGGCTGATTAGACATTATTCTCCACATGGACCTTCCCCAATTGGTTGAAAAGGAACAAATCAGCTTCATATAGATGCCAGCTCAATTAATGAAATTTCCCACTCACACAGCACGTGCAGTCACTTAAACTCCAGACTTTTGGCCTTCTGCTATAAACTTAGCTGTTGTAGCACAACGAGTGATCATAAACTAGAAAATTAGCCTGAAATACATAAAGTCTGCACCAATTTCAACTTAAGCTTGGCCTACTGATATGTAAAGATATTCAATAAGGAATACTCAATTTCATGCACAAACCAAAGCTCAAACACATCAAAAAATAGAGTTTTTAAGCCTAAGAGAGAGCCAATAACTCTTATTTCTAAGAGCTATCACCTAGATTCTGCACAATAACATTAGAATTCACAGATTCGACCCAAATATCTAAAAACACCTAAACTCGTGTAGCTCAAAATATTCTTCTAAAATCATGCTTCTTAATTATTTTACCCAAAATATACTCAAATAAAACCATATTACTTTTCGAATATACAATAAACTAATGCTTTAAAGGATAAATAACCCTTATAAATGAGTGTTATCATCCACAAGGTGTCAAGACTTATAAACTTTGGTCATTAGAACCTGGAGAGAACAAATGTATAATTAGTAGGGATGTTACTTTTTTTTTTTTTTTTACAATACGTGGGAAGGGAGATTCGAAGCACAAATGTAGTTATCCGTACAACTTTATGCCTGTTAAGCTAAGCTCTTAAGGGCCGTTTGGTACAAGGTTTTTCGAGATGGGAATGAGCAAGAGTTTCTAATACCCTTGTTTGTTTCAAGATTTATGTGGTGGACCCAGGAAATAACGCATTCCCAAACATCATTTATACCCACTAGTCTTTTAACACGTGCTTTGCACGTGATATTTCCAATTATTTTGTCATATTTTATGATATTATCATTTCATTTTACCATATATTAATACTATTTTTTTAAAAACGTTGAGCATGTATCTAACTTTTGTATCATTTATACTTCAATAGACTAAATGATTTATAAAGTAATATATGATTTCTCAAACAACAATATTTCGCAATTTATAAAAAAAATAGTTTGCTAGACTTTTTTATGCTTAAGGGAGAATAAAACTGACGGAGAAAAGGAAAAAAAAACATAAAATTTGAACTAATAACCTATGAAGTTCAAAATTATTAAAATTCTTAAACTTTTAAATTTTCATTATATAATTAAAGATAAATTCATAAATTATTTTACCATTCATTTTTAAGAATATATTGACAAAAATTGTAATATTCTATCTTTCCACATCCCGATTCGAGAAAGCTATTTATATGGTCGTAGAAGACAGAGAATTTCAAAATTCTTGAAATTTCATTATTAATTATAATAAAAGACAGATTCATAAAATTTAAAGATAAACTTATTTCAAAGAAAAATAAAATTTAAAGATAAACTCATAAATTTTTAGATTCACATTAAAAAAAAGAAAATAATTATTAGATTATACTTTCTCAGGGTCTGAGAGAAAATAATGAAAAGAATGAGAGCGAGAAAAAAGTGGAATTTGAAGAATTTCAGAAAGTATTTCAAAAAAGTGGAAAGTGAGTGAGAGAAATGAAATGCAAATGAAAGTTTTGGAGAGGTAGGAAGATATTTAATTTCATTAGTATTTTACATTTTTGAAATAAGGACAATGTATATATTATCTTAAATATGAAGGTTAATATTATATTAAAAAATCCATATTCATACTATAATTTTAAAATGATGAATGATTAGTAGTTATAATTACTACTTGTTCAAAAAAAAAAAGTAGTTATAATTATTACGTAATTCAACTTAACAAAAAATAGTTCAATTTAATATAAAATTTTGGATGATTAATAATTATATCATTAAAAATATTTATTTTTAATAAAAGATAGTATCATGTATTTAATGAGATATATTATATATTAAAAAAATTGTATTATTTATTACTTTGAAAAATTATACCAAATAGAAATCTCATTTATTTTCAAGAAATAAATATTTCTAAAAGTACTAATTTGTTTTTATCTAATACTTACAAAAATAAAACATATGTACCATCATCATCATAATAATAATAATAATAAAATTATTTTTGCCAACGTGAGTGTTCAACTAACATCAAATTTGAACTAATAACCAAGAGGTTTGTGGTTTAAATCCCTCCAACCCCACATGTTTTCAAATAATAATAATAATAATAATAAATATATCATTTTTTATTATTGAGAATTTAAAGAGAAAATCAATGAATATATTCATTTACTACAAATAAAAAAAATCACGGTATATATAATTTCTCATAACTGTTATTATTTATAATAAAAGAAGCTAAATACATTTGTAAGAAAGAATACACTTAAAACATAATTACGCTTAACTTCAATTGGTAGAATATCATCTTCAAGCTTTTGTTTTCGCATATCTTCAAGTTTTTTCTTAAATTACAAATTTACAAAGGATCAACATTATTGTTAAAAAAAAAAAAAGAAGAAAAAAAAAGAAAAAAAAAAAAGATGAATGTTAGATAAAGTAATCCAAACAATTATTTAAAAATAAATAAATAAATAAAAAAATAATCCAAACAAAACAAAAATTATAAGGCAAAGCAAGACAAACCTACACATGAGATGAGAAAATTCAAATGCTTGTAGACAAATGTTGAAGAGAGCTCTACTTATAGTTGTAGGAGATAAAAGTTACAAAACCTTTGAAATTTCACCATTAAGCATACTTATAAACTCATAAATTTTAGTAATTAAATTATAGAAATAAATATATAGAACTTTTCATATTCTAACCTCTCAAATATTTACCTTTGGTATTTATTAAATTAAAGAAAACCTACATGGATAGGTTATATATAAATGTGAGAATGTGAAAAGGTGTTAAATAATTAATGTTAATTTAATTGTGCATTTGTAATTAAATAATAATAAGTGATAAAACAATTCTAAAAATATATAATGAATTAAAAATAATAGAAACTATTAGTACCTACGTGGGTGTGTAGATTTCTTTTTTCTTTAGGAAAGTGTGTGTATATAAGTTGTTCTTTTAGTAATTCTTTTTTTTTTTAAATTTTTTTAAACTATTTTTTTTTAATTTTAAATTTTATTTTATGATTTAATTTAAATATATAAATTTAATAGTTATTAGTGGCATGCTTTGTAAATTTAAGATTTGATAAAAGGGTAAAATAGTCTAAAAATGATTGTTCTCCTTAGCCACTTTTTAAGGTAGTAAGATAAGATAAGATAAGCAAAGACTTTTTATACCATTGCAAAAGCATGGGTTTTCTAAAGGAATGTAATTACATATTTACTAAAATTATAATTAATTAGTTAATATTATAAAAAATATATTTAATTATTGAATTAAAATCATTTAAATGAATTTAGTATAAAAATTCATTTTTCAATAATTATAATTAATTACTTATCGATTATTTATGATCAATTAATTACTTTTTTGGATTTTCTTATAATAAATAAATAATCATATTATTATTAAATATTTATCTAATTAATTATTATGGATACAATATATTAAATTATTGTAGTTAAAGATATTTATTAAAAAATTAATTAAATAATTTTAATTTATTAAATTAACATAGTTTATCCCATTAAAATTATTTCATGATTATTATTTCATTAATTTTTATTAATAGTTTGAATTAATTTTGATTATTTTATTGATTAATTTATTAAAATTACATAAAGTTTATCTGATTAATTCTAGAAAATAAATACAGACATAATTTGTTCTCATAAAATTCTGATGACATTCCCATGCACAACCAAACACAGGTATCTTTGATTTCCAGCAATCTTATTCCCAGGCATAGTATTCCCAAGCATCATGTATTCCCAAACATCTATAAAACCTTAAACCAAACGGGCCTTTAGGGGTGTTTGGGGGTACTGAATAGGTTATAATAACCCCTTATTATAACCTATTCAATGTTTGGGGCACCAACAAAAATAAATGGTGAGGCGAATTATTTTTACCTTCGATTGTTTTATCCATTCTCTATCGTAACCATCCTTCAACTCACCCGATTATTCTATCCATTTTCTACAGTAACTCTCTCCTCTCTCCTTCCATGCGACTCCTTGACTTTTCGGACGACCGCCGGCCGACGAAGTTTCCGACGATCGCCGATGACTTTTCCGGCCACCGATTTTTTTTTTTTCATATTTCTTCTCATTTTCATTTTGAAAAATATAAAAAATAAAAATAAAGAAAAAAAAAACATCAAAGGTTACCGAAAAAGTTGTTGACAACATCGAAGGTTAATCAACTTTAAAAAAAAATATTTAAACGAAATTATATTTACCACACTCAAGTTTATTTCAAATGACTTTATTGATAAAAAAAAAAAAACTAATATGATTTTTGAACTAAACATTTACAATTTTTATTTTGGCAATACTAAAAGTTAACTAATATGATTTTTCTATATCAAATCCTAAACTTTTTTACTTTGTAAAAGAAAAAAAAGCATAACCTTAAATCAAAGTGAATCGTATATCATAAAAAAACTAGAAAAGGAAAACAGTCAATTTGAACATTTGATTCAGAACCCCATGTTAAAACAAATCAACACTCCAAACACAGATTATTTTATCCCAGACTAAAATAATGTGCACCCCAAACACAGATTATTACAACCTCAGACTATTATAATGCCCAGATTATTATAACCACTAGATATTATAACCAATTCAACGTTCTAAACAGTCCCTTCAATTATTACTTTTACCAAACTTCCAAATCAAAAGTGGTTTTTTTTTTTTTTTTTTTTTTTGAAAAAAAAATCAAAAGTGGTTTTTAACCTATACAATCTCACGAAATTTTTCCGCATAAAGCAGAGGCCACCCGCCAGTTTGAATTGAATACTCACTCTGTTTCAATCTTAAACCTATACTACGATTCGACTTAGTGACGGCCACAGTTCGAGTTCTACTGAGTTTGTGAGGAGACAATGAAAGAAGGCGAGGAAGAGACTGAGTTCGTCACTCCAGGTGAAGTTCTCGGAAAATTTTCGGACTTGAAAGCTGGAAAAGGCGCTTATGTCGCCAACAACACTGTTTATGCTTCTCTTTCTGGTTTCCGCAGCATTATTCCCCCTCCAACCGACTCTTCGGATTTGGTACACTCTTTTACTTCTGTTTACTGTTTTTTTTGGGGGTTTTTTTTGCTTGATCTTTTGATTTTTTTTCCTCTCTCTCTCTCTCATCCTTGTTAGTTGTAATTGCCATTGTTTAGTCTTGTGATGTAGGGAGGTTCAACATCTAATGTGCTTTCCTTCAAACCCTGTTGTAGTTTCTTGGTTATGTGATACTTTCTCAGTTTAATTTTGATGCCTTCTAGCTAAAAGTTCTCCAGAAGACAAGATTTAACCATAAAAAATACCGGGTTAGCAAGGTTCTTTATATAGCATTACACTGTTGTTGGGATGGGATGGGGATTCAAATTTTCGACCTATGGGGAATGTTATCAATGCCTTAATTGTTAGAGCTATGCTCAGGTTGGTGATTAAGGTTCTTATAGTGTTGGATAAGGAGATGCGTAGGACTCTTTCCCTACCAAAGGTTAGCGTGATAATGTTGGAGGAAATTAATACCATAAATATTATGAGATTGCCTTTCCATGGTGAATGTTGCAAAGTTTGGTGCAATCTTAAGAAGAATATCGGTTCAAAGTGCATACTGAATCCTTTCCACCCAGACAAAATGTAGTTGACATGTGGAAGGAGCTTGCTTATTATACATAGTTATAGGATGATTGACGTGGGGGGAATTTTCCTTAAAGTTTGAGGTGTGTGAACTGGGAAGGAACTGCCAAAGACCAAAGAAATGGCAGTAGTGTGTTAGGCCTCCAATTACTCACGTGTACAAAAGAAAGGGCAAAATGGGAAAGGCAGGGAAACGGTTAGAGGAGGAAGGGACCACTGAGAACGTGGGAGTGAGTGTGTGATGTATTTGGGGAGCAAGAATCGAGAGGGAGGGCAGGGAATGTTTTGTGCTTAGGCTGAGAGTGGTCTGAAAGGGAGAGAACTAGCCTCTTGAAAGCTGGGAACCTTGTTCTTGTTCTTCTCTTTTGGATTATCAATCTCAAACGGCTAATAACCCCTCTGTGTATTGAAGAACCACTCAATACAGCAGAGTTGGGTCTATTTCTCTCCATTTTTAGTGTTGTTTGGTGTTGTTTGTGTGTTCTTTTGAGTTTCTTGCAGGTTAAGGGAGTTAGATACCTAACACAGTGGTTGGGCTGGGTAGAGTATTGGTATAATACAACATTTCATATCTCCATTGGCATCAATCCACTCCAGGCAGTCTATGGTTGGTCCCCTCCACCCCTGATCTCTTATGGTGACCAAAGGATAGCCAATTCGACCCTTGATCAACAACTCTTAGATAGGGACATCTAAAGGAAAATCTGAGAATGAGATTGGCACAGGAAAGAATGAAAAATATTGCTGATAGGCATAGGCGGGAAGTTGAATTCGAAGGAGACTTTGTGTTCTTGAAGATCCGTCTTTACCGCTAGGCATCCCTGGCTAAATGAAGGAATGGAAAGCTGTCTCCTAAGTTTTTTGGCCCCTATAGGGTGGAAGAACTAATTGGCAAGGTTTGTTTATCTTCTCCAATTGCCAAACTCAACTTCCATTCACCCTGTCTTTCATGTATCCCAATTGAAGAAGTTCGTTGGCCCTGCTCATTTTGTCCAACCGGATCCTCCACCACTCGCAGAAAATTATGAGTGGCCTACTGAACCTGGTGAGGTACATGGCTACCGAAAGAATGTGCAAATTGGTGAATTGCTGATCAGTGGAAAAATTTGCCTGAGCATGAAGGTACTCAGGAGTCTCTGAGTGAGTTCAAGCGCCACTTTCCGAGTTACCACCTTGAGGACAAGGTGTCTTTGACCCCCGACGGTGATGTTAGGCCACCAATTGTAATTCAATATACTGGGAGGGGTAAAAAGGGGAATAAAGCTCTGGCAAGTTAGTTATTTTGGGGAGGGGACTGGGCGTTGTGGCTGTGGGTAGTATATATCTGTCATTTTCATTTTGAATGCCTTTTTATGCTTTTTGTTGATATCATCTAAATAACTCAAAGAGGAGGGGAGAGATTACCGACCCTCTCTAATTATCCGGGAGTTTTGTACTACCATAAGAGGGATCCTTTTCTCTGAATATATCGCTGTGAGGTTACCTCATAGAGTATTAACCTATTTATTTGGTTTTCTTCCCCTTGCTTTTAAGCACAACTATGTTGTATGAGATATTAACCTATACTTAATACTGGCCATAGAAGCATTGTAATGACTACTTTATTTTCAATATCTGTATGTTCAATTTTTATGTTTACCTGGCCTTGGATGTTGCTTACGTTATGGCTGATTTGCATTGTTAGAGACCAACTGTGGAAGTGACTGGTCATAAGGCCCATGGTGCTGTTCCAGCTCCTGGATCAATTGTCATTGCTCGAGTAAGTTGCTTACTGTTTCATCTGTTTGTCCATGATATTTAAAATTCCATCATTCAAGTCTAGCGCCTGCTGATGTAGGTTATAGCTGCTTCCACTCTTTTTTTTTTAATATTTCCTTATCCTCTTTTAACTTTGCTATAGTAATCCTGTTGGCAAAAGTAATTTTCCATGATTGCAATTGCACCTATGATGTGCTAAGCTCTTAGTCAAGCCATAAGTACTATACACAAAAAGAAGTTGGTGATAGTAGTATAGTATACACAATTGCATCTATGAAGTTGGTGATAGTTGGTTTTTGGAATTCTTTTACTATTTTTTACTGTATTTTGCTACTACTGCTTGAGGCTGCTCATTTTAGTTAGTTTGGTAATTAGATTGAAGTTCATTGGAGGTAGTTAGACCTTAGCTGGTTGTTCATTGGCGGCTTCCTTATTCTTGATGCTGTAGCATAACTGATTGTTTTCAACTTCTAACTATGTATTCCCTTTAGATCTGCTGCGTTTTTTTTAAGGAATAATTGCATTGATGTATGAAATTTACAAAAAGGGGAGTTACCCATGATGGTTACAAAAGACCTTCCCAATTCGTTAAAAGGAAAGTATAGCTATATGAAGAGAAGATATTGGACAATTTACACCAAGATATGTCATAATAAATGACATTATCAAATAACTTATCATCGAAGGATTGTTCTTTCTTCGAGAAGATACGTTGATTTATCTCCTTCCAAAGATGAAAGACCTAAAATAAAGCCCAGGATATGTTCATCCAAAGCAACGTTTTGATCTTCTTAAAATGGTGTCCCACAAAGATATAGGATAGGGAGTCCCTTATGTCTAGAGCGAACACCATGGACCTACCAAAACAATGTAGTATCCTTTCCCAAAACCGTTGAGCGAAGGAGCAGTGGAGGAAAAGGTGGCTCTGAGATTCACTTCCTACCTTACACATAGAACACCAATTTAGAGAGATGGCCATGTATGACATACGTTTTTGTAGGATATCCTTTGTATAGCTCGGTGAGAGATTCCGACAATAGGAATTTAATCTACTTGGGGAAGCCACCTTGCCAACTAGCTTTGGACAATTGAGAATCGGTCAAATTATAGGAGAGAACATATCAACCAATAAGGACCTAGTAGAGAAAAGCCCATTAGATCTGTTGAGTTTGTTTACACAACGCAGATTTGAGATAACTGAAATTAAACGAGTTTATCTTTCCAATTACCTCATCATTTATAATTATGATCAGCATAATGCTTTTTTGGAATTGGAGCCGGAGGAACTGCAAATTGAAGATTTGGCCTCTTTTTTTACCCTTATTTTCTTTTGGTTAAATTATAAATTTGGTCTCTATAGGTTGGGCAAAGTTTCAAGTTGGTCCTTCATGGTTTTAAAAGTTTCACTTTAGTTAGTATGGTTCAAATTTAGTTTCAATTTAGTACTTATGGTTTCAAAAGTTTGATTATATTCTAGCGATGTCTGGTCCCTCGTTAGCTTCTATGTTTTTCTTTGGGTGTCGGTGACAATTTTTTTTTTTTTTTTTTGTAATTATTCAATCTCATTTTACTTGATTGGAGTCCCTTTCTTTAGTGAGGCTCCCTTTTGCAGGTTTGGTTTTTTGGATGCCCTTGTATTCTTTAATTTTTTCTCGATGAAAGTTTTGTTCTTCATAAAATAGTGATGTTGAGGTGACCCTGGGCGCTCGCGCCTAAGATGAGAGGCGAGGTGACCATAGGGTCTTGCTCCTTGTAGGCTGGCTAGGCGAGCAACTTCAAAGAGGCGCTCGCCCAACTACGCCTCCTTGCGCCTGGCATCGCCTGTCGCCTTGACGAAGGCGAGTGCCTCTTTGAATTACCCGTTTTTTTTTAATGGAAGTTAAACAAAAACCTAAACCCATGTAAAAAAGGCCCATGAGAAACTAAAAAGCCATGCAGAGAATCGGTTTTCAGCTGCATCGACTTTTTTTAATTGGCTACAGCTAGCTTTGTCATGCAAAATTGAAAAAACTCTTACGCTGCTCTGAACTTCTCCTTATTTAGACGTTTCTGCTTCTTCACCAATCTTCAACTTCTCCTTATTCGGCTTCTCCTTCAATCCTTCAATCCTTTATATTGTTCATACTCGTTCTTGAGACATTCTTTTTCAATCTTCTCTTTGCTGGTCACTTATCCGTGAGGTGTGAGGTGATGTTTTAGTTTTATTTTGTACTTTTTTTCCAAGTTTTAGATGGGGAGGAGGATGATGATTTTGACATTTGATGTTTTACTTTTAGACTTAGTTTTTGTTCACTCTTAACGTCTTCATGGTGTGTTGGAAGTACTAGAAATTGATTATTGTTTGATGTTTTTGCAATTTTGGTGTTTATACTATTTAGTATTAATTTGTTAGGATTTGACATTTTGTGCAACTATATTTACTATATAAATTTATGCTCTCTCTATATATTATTTATTTATGCATATATTCGTTGCAGCTCGCTTCACTCGGGCATCGCCTTTTGGTCGCCTCTCGCCTTGAGGAGATCAAGGGGCTTGTCACCTTGAGGGAAAACACTATTATAAATAAATAAAAAGTTCTATTTTGTTCTTTATGGTTTAGTCAAACTTCACAAATTGTCTTGTCTTTACTATATGGACAATTTTTTTTCTTTGTTTAGTTGTTCTCTATTTTTATTTTTTTTTGAATGATAGTTGTTCTCTATTTGAATAACCATGTCAGTTGACTATATTAGGGTTTAGGGCTAAGTAAAAAATAAAAGAAAATAGGTGAATTTTTCAATTGGGTAAAACACAATTTAGGAACAACTTCTGAGATTTAACCAAACCATAGGAATGAAATTGAAACTAAGTCCAAATAATAGGGATCAAATTGAACTTTTAAAAGAACAAAATTGAAGCTCAGACCAAACCATGAGAAGACTAAATTTAAACTTTTAAAACCGTGGGACTAAATTGAAACTTTGCCCCAACCACAGGGACTAAATTTATAATTTAACATTTTATTTTCTTGTTTGGTACAAATGTCGGGCGGTTGCCTAGTGAGAGTAGTTAAGGTGTGTGCAAGTTGGCTCAGACCCTCATGGATATTAAAAAAAAAAAAGAAAAAAAAAACAGGGAAAAATTTAGAAAAAAAAGGTTGAGATCAAAAAAAGAGGGAGATAAAAAAAGAAACAAGACTGAAAAAATAGCTTCCTTTTCTAGGAGAATATTACATAATAAAAAAAAATGAAGGAAAGAGAACAGGTAATACCTAACTAATAAACAAAAAGAAAAAAGAAGAAAAGATAAGAAAACGAAAGAGAAAGAAGAAAAGAAAAGAAGGGTCAAATCCTTTTTGCTGCTGGAGTGTTTTTGTTGCAGTCACCTCACTGCAGGTTTTTTTTGGATTGTCCAGTGAAAACAAATAGAGGATACCTTTTGGTATGGCTTTGGTTGCTTTTTAATGATAAAACAACAAGGCTGTTGTTTTAAAATAATACAACAGACGGTTATAATTAATCCTTTTTCCTTTTTGTGTACTACGAACTGAGGCTTATGCCTTTTAAGCCTCAAGGGTGTAAGCCTCCATTGAATTCTATTTGCTATGATTTTTCTTTTGACTCTTAAGTTGGTAGTTTCCCCCCTGTTTTGCTATCCGTTTTGATTGATGATTAGATTATTATTCTATGGATATCTCAGCCATTATTTCTTATCATTCTTTTCCATTAATTGTAGGTCACAAAAGTAATGTCTAGAATGGCATCAGCTGATATCATGTGTGTTGGTCCAAAGTCTGTGAAGGAAAAGTTTACTGGAATTATAAGGTTTGAAACGTTCCTTTACGAAGCTTTTATTCATTCAGTTTTTTTTTAAACATATTACTTTCTTTGGTGTAGAAAGCTCTTCTACCGTGTTTTATTTTTTTAATATATATTTTTCATTTTCTTGACAACTTTTACACTCTCTTAATAATTTCTGTTCCATGGAAATCAAATAATTAAATTTTATATAGATTAGGACAAAAGTTATGTTGATGGAAACATTGTTATAGAAAGTCTAAAAAATATGCACCTGTTTTGTGCCTAGGCTATGAACCAATATTTTCTAAAAAATATGCACCTGTTTTGTGCCTAGGCTATGTAAAAATTAGATCTATTTTACTTCATATTTATCCTCTCTCTATTTCCTCTTTCTCCTCCTTCCACTCTCCTGCTTCCTACCTCTCTTCCTCTCTGTTTAATCAATCACACATATCTGGGTGTCAATTGCTTTCTTATGTGCAGCTAAAAGGTCATTATTTTAGTGGGAATGTAGGATTCTAGTGCTCAGTTTGCTTGGGAATCACAATTTTTAGGTTGAATTTCATTTTCCGATGGATGGGTTCGTTCATTAGAGGTTTAGAGTTTGAATTTGCTTGAAAAGTTCTAAGGTTTTTTGTTTCTTCATCTGATGAGAGTGAGAGAGTTCAGATTCAGGTTCCTTATACAATCATCATCCCAACTCGAAGCTTAAAATCATTGCTGCAAATTGACGATTCATTTCATTACATTACACTGGATATTCATCAAGGTTGGTAGAAATGGATCTTACAACGCGATCTTTCGAAGGAAAAAAACATAACAAGAAGAAGTCGAACAGGGTCGAGGCTGAAAACGATCAAATTCTTCGAAATTGGGGGCAAATTTCTTGAACTTCAATTGGAGCGCTGGTTTTTGTCTGGAATTGACTTGTTGTAGTGGCCGCCATTAGAGATGGTTCTGGAAGTTCTTCTTCCCTGGTCACTGGTGTTCGAATTGGAAAGGTGGAAGCTTCCATCTCTTGGCCTCTATTTTTCCAGGAGAGAGAAAAAAGAAATATAAGATATAAATGGATTAAAATAGATCCCATTTTTACCTTTATGATAGGTGGAGGAGGGTTTGATTTTTACATTTAAGTTAAAGGGTTTAATTTTTACTATGAGAAAGTTTAGAGGTCCAATTTTTACACTTTTGAAAGTACGAGGGTTTAATTTTTATACTTGAAACTTTAGGGGTGTAATTGTTACAACTATCGTACTTTAAGGGTGTTTGCAATTTGCCTTTTTTTTTTTTTAATAAATTAGGATTAAATTAAGTATAACAAATTTAGAAAATATTGGTTCATTTCCTTCATTTGACCTCTCTTGAGGCATGCAAGTATGAGGTACATGAAATAATACTAAACTAAATTCAATTTGCAAGAGACTTTATACCCTGCCATGTGCTACAATCACAAGTTTATCTTCTTGGTTCAAACATACTGTTATGACAGAAAACGTAAATCAACGAACCAAGAACGAAAGGGAGAAGAAACAACACAGAATTTACGTGGTTCACTAATGGTGTGTTAGCTACATTCACGGGCAGAGGGAGAGAACGATCTTATTAGTGAGGAGTAAAACGTATGCAAATTACAAAGATTAGGACATAATAGGTTAAGAGGGTTTATATATAGTACCACTCTTAACCCTAACATAATAGGCCCAAAATAAAAGCCCAAAACGAAAATAACATATCTAATTTCTATACATAATTTAGCTTGGGGGGTTGCCCACCCCCGTATTTGGTCATTCAGAGCGCTTCATAACAAATTCAAGGCATATCAACACATACTATTCACCAAAGGCATAACAAGTCTCTATTCACCTAGGAAGATCCTTCTTGTTTTGATTTTGATGGAGAATCAAATGTTAGTAGTGTGGAGTCAAATTTTCAAATTCTAGAATTAGAGTTGGTTGATTAGGTTGAAGACAATTCATTTGTTGAAGCATTTGAAAATCTATTTGAAGACAATGAACAAGATGTCGATAATTTCAAGGGAGTAGTTTCTCTAGTGGTTTCCCCTCAAATCCCAGCCAAATTTTCTTCTCTTATTGAGTTATGTGGCTTACAGATGCAGGCAATTCTTAATTTGTCTCTGACAGTTAAAGCTCTTTAGTGTTTTTCTCGTTAGCTCAGTTTTTTAATTTCTCTCAGGGTTTAATCTTTTCAAGTTGGGCTCTCGTCAGATTTCATTGGTGCAGTTTCCATTAGTGGTGGAGTTTTTTCGGAAATCTTCCTTTTCCTTGCTTCCTTTTCAATTGGTCTCTTCAGTCGCTTGGTGGTTTTGATCTCTCCTCCGATTTGGATCAACTTGCTGTTTGTTTTTTTTTGTTGGTTTTTCAGTTGCAGCCAGTCGGCCTTTAGGTTTTTTTTTTTTTTTTTTTTTTTTTTTTTTTTTTTTTTTTGTGGTTCTCTTAGTTCTCTAGTGGTTTTCTTTTCTAGTTTTTTTTTTCTTTGGTTTGTATCTTCTTCTTTCCTTTATGGTGTTTGTAATTTTGAGCATTAGTCTCTTTTCATTCTATCAATGAAAAGTTTTGTTTCTTGTTTAAAAAAAAATACTAAACTAAATTCATTAAGGGCCATGGAAAAAAAATAAAGGGCTTAGAGGGAATGGGTTCAATCCATGATGGCCACCTACCTAGGATTTAATATCCTACGTGTTTCTTTGACAACCAAATGTAGTAGGGTCAGACGGTTGTCCTGTGAGACTAGTCGAGGTGCGCGTAAGCTGGCTCGGACACTCATGGATATCAAAAGAAAAAAAAAAAAAATTAACTAAATTGCAAAAAAAATTAACTAAATTGCAAAATATAGAGTGCTAAAAATCTAATGATTGGAACTGAAGATGAAAATTTAATAGGGATTATGGATTTTAAGTTTTAGGTCTTTGCAGTGTGATTTTGTAGTTTACTTCTAGGATTTCGTGAACCTTGTAGTTGAACTTTATTTGTCTTTAATAGTCGATCCTGCTTCACTCCAAATGTTTTTGACTAAAAGATATTTTTCGAGGAAGTTCAATGTCCTTGATCATAGGTGTTCTCAAAGTTAATGTAACGCCCCAGGTTTTTCAACCTCTAGCCTAGAGACGCTACTACAACTCTAAACCCTTAGCTAGGAATCTGAACCACTTTAAAACCGAGCGTACCGAAAATTTCGGCAGCATAACGGCGTAAAATGGCCTGAACCAATTTTCACAACACCTGATAAAGTCATTTTAACACTGCTAATCATGCATAAGCCAAACTCCACCAAACTACAGTCAAATTTCACAACCTATCTCCTCTAGACGAGACAGAAACTCGCAACAACATACAATAACCAAAAACCATGCAGCGGAATCATAAAGACATTCTATTAACAAAGGAGCTAGTCCACTAGCTATACATTTTATTAAACTCAACCAAACTATCCATTCTAGTTTATAAACTCGAAAACAAGCCATTCTCCAGCTAACTTATTACAACACTAGGAAAACATATCAACACGGAAACTAACACACTAGGAATCTTTCCTCGCAGTTCTCCTCCTCGCCACCAAGGTCCGGATCATCCTCGATACCTGCAACATCTAAAATGTTTGGGGGAAGGTGGGGAAGGGGGTATCAGTACAACCGTGGTACTGGTAAGCAGCTCATACTTACCAAACCGCAAACAAACAACCAATACAAACATCATGCTCGGCACACGCATCCAACATGCTTTCACAACCACGAACAAGCATCATGCTTATGCAACCACAGATATCCAACAGACTATTAAGTCATACACTAGCAATATGCCTAAAACCACAAACTTGTGCAAATGCAACACACGCACTAAACTCCACATGATTTCCGCGTCATGCTCCGCTAACTACATGATTTCCGCGTCATACTTCGCTACACATGAATTCCGCGCCATGTGCTGCGCTACTTACATGATTTCCGCGTCATGCTCCGCTACACATGAATTCCGCGCCATGTGCTGCGCTACTTACATGATTTCCGCGTCATGCTCCGCTACACATGAATTCCGCACCATGTGCTGTGCTACTTACATGATTTCCGCGTCATGCTCCGCACCTACCCCACATGAATTCCGCGCCATGTGTTGCGCCACTCTTACGTGATTTCCACGTCACGCTCCGCACTCACAACCCACGTGATTTCCGCGTCACGCTCCGCTACACATGAATTCCGCACCATGTGCTGTGCCTCACACCCGACTCATGCTACACATCCCCCATGCAACATGCAAGCCAGACTCAACATGCTTGACTCAACAGTCACTAAGCCTAAGACAAGTACCTATCATGCTTGTACTTCTTAAGCGTACACGTCTCAAGCAATGCAATAAACACAATCCAAGTTTAACATAACAATTACAATGTTCACAAGTGTATACATAATATTTCATTCTCAGCATATATATAAGGAAAGCGGATAACAAACAAACATGCTTCAGGCAGTCAAACAAGTTTAGTAAGTAGAAACTACTTACCGAAGACTTTTACAAACCAACGCTAGCTGGAATGGCACGACACGCTCCCAAAACGAGCTTCCGGCTACAAACAAGCTACCAACTATTAAAGGAAGTCTATACTAAAGAAAAGCACCCTAAAAACATGCTGCTAAGGGCGAGACCGAACCAATAACGGTTTGTTTTCCTTGCTGGACAACATCTAAACATAACCCGAATTGAGAACCCAACACCATTAAACCATGGGCAACCACGTTTAAAGCGTTACGGGTGGTGGGTATTTGTTAGTTGACGATATTAAGGCTATTCAGCCACTGGACAACAAGCAACAACCACCTAAAACGCACGAACGACATTCTACAGGCTCCTAAAGCTCAGGCAATGCACTTAAGGCCTCGATAACTAATGAGACTTGGCTTAGCATGATTTTTAAGCTACGGATAGCAAGTAAAAGCTCGCTTAAACCATGCTTTAAGAACCTATTAAGGGTCGGGCCAAGCTATATAGAAGAAGAGATTAAATGGGCATTGATGAACTATAAGAATTTAACCAAAATAGCCATGATACCTCATTTAAAAACATAAACTATGACCTATAACGATTGGGGCGACACTTAAGAGCCTAGATATGCAATGAGCATCAACTAACACATGCTTCTAAGGCTTGAATAACTATTGGGCAGTGATCTAAAACATGCTTTAAAGCTAGAACAACTAAAGGGGCAGCAAGAAACCTTACCAAACGGACTCGCTTTCACGAAAGGCGGGTTATTCTAACCTCTAACAACGTGTTAGAACGCTCCTTGGGCAATGGGTATCCAAGCTGAAGTGTTTCGAACCTTATCGAACACTTAGACGGCGCCGCAGAACAGAAAATCAATGCTAATATTAAAATTTCAGCACCTAAACACTATGGGTAATTAATCTTAACACCATACAAGCATGGGTAAGGGATTAGACTTACTGGAAACGCCAAACGACACCAACAACAGCCGAGACGTTCCTGGACAGAGGCGGAATCGACTGAAACGGGAACGACAGGGCTCCGAATCGCTTGACACGCGAGATCTAACAACATTGAACGAAGAGAAGCTTAGATCGGGCCTCAAAACAACCAAGAACAAGAGATAGGAAGATTACCCACGGGTTTTAAGGCTGAAAAACGCAAAGGAAGAAGAGACCCACGAGTCTTTACCTTCACAGTGAAAAACCCACAAGAAACGGGGCTTGGCCGAACCACAGAGGGAGGAATAACCCCGCACGAGAGGCTGAGCGGCGGTAGCGGGATGACGAGAACCCCACGGTCGGCAGCTTCCACGCGAAAACCCGAGAGAGGGAGAGAGATTCGCGAAGAGAACAGCGCGGAGGAGACCCACGCGATGAGGGCGGCGGCACGACGAGCTCCGACGGCGTCGCTGAACAGCGTGCAAGGCGGCGGCTGGGAAGACAGCGGCGCGGCTGAAGGGAGGGTGGGTTGCGCGACTCCACAGCGGCGGCGACGGCAACACGAACTCCGGCGGCTGCTGAAGCTCACGATTGGGGCTGCCTCACGTGAGATTGAGAGAAAGAGATGGAGAGAGAGAGCTTCTAGGGCTTCTTTTTTTTTAATCCTTATTAATTCCTTTTTCTTTTTCTTTAAACCCATTAAGCCCAAAAATAGGGACTCAAGAATAGGAACTCCATTAATTCAGCGTGAATATTTCAACGCTTATACCAACCTTGTTACAACGGCCAACCAATTAAATCAAGCTTTAGGGAAGGGAAATAAATTAATATAACATATAATAATTTCCCAAACACCTTAGTATATAATTAAATCCCTAAGTGCAAGCCAAAAATAGAATTTATATCCATCTTGACTATTCATGGAATTTAATTAACACCAGCAAGGCACGGGGCGTCACAGTTAATCTCAAAGCTCCTGCCTTGTTACAAATTTTGAAACCCATCTTGATTAGCAACCACAGCTGCATCATTGCCTTTCCTACTTATCAAATATCTCTTTATGTATAAACATATTAATAAGAACTTAAGAAGCACGGACATGGATACAACACGACAATAAAATGACGTAACATCAGTTTCTAAAAAAATTGACATGGAGTTGGGATGTTTTTTTTAATATATCAACTCGACATTGATATATTGAATACTTCAAAATAAATAAAACATATAAATTTAACATTCAAAATTGGGATGTGCTTGTGGTGAGTGGTGTAGACGTTCCCTCATGATTTCATTTTAAGTCTTTCAGATGGGTTTATAGGGCTGGTCATGATGGGCTTTATGGGTTGGATAGTGGGCAAAGTAATGGGCTGGGTTAGTGTCCACGTGTGTCCTCATTTCCAGATATGTCCCATGTGTGTTCAAAATAAAAGGAACATGTGGAATGGGGTGCATAAGGATGGAGTGGGCAAAGTAATGGGCTGGGTTAGTGTCCACGTGTGTCCTCATGTCCAGATGTGTCCCATGTGTGTTCAAAATAAAAGGAACATGTGGAATGGGTGCATAAGGATGTTGTGTCAGCTTGGAATACAATCATGACGTTGAAAGTACCAGAGGTTCCTAAAGACATACTGCCAGAAAAGATTCCTTGACCAATTGGGTAGATCAAGAAAATAGTAGCAGCAATTGAAGAGGAGCTTAATATGAAACATCAATCCAAGGACGCATACCTAGACAGAAACTAAGTTCCCACTCAACCCATGTAACATGCTACACCAAATAAGAAGTGTAGAACAATTAGATCATAAGGACCACCATTGTATAACCATTCATCAACTGAAGCTGCTTCGCAGTGAACATTTTTTCGTGAGTTGGACATGTGTTTGGAGCATGCCAAACATATGTCTATCTGACATGAGCACTTTATAAAAAATAGTGGTCCCTGCTTCATAGGGAACAACCATTCGTATATCTTGAGATAAATCTTGTACGAGCTAGAAACGATAAATGAATGGGCTACAATCATTCATTTTACAAACATCACTCTTCTTGAGTGCTAGGAAACCTTAGATTTCATTTGGATAAATGATAAATCAATAACCTCCCTCGTGGAATTTTCAAGGAACCTTTTGTGAGATCTTCCTTAACAACATCCCCATTATCCTAAAACAGGCACCGGTGAACTTGAATGCAAGTCTTTTTTTCTCTACGAAACCTTGATTTGTCATTTTAAAAAAAATGATAGCCTCCTTGGACGTTGGTATCCCCTTGTTGGTGATAAACCCTGATTATTAATGTATAGTAGGAAATGTGTAGAGGGACTACGACTATTTCTCTGTGATGTAACTATGGGGCCCTTTGTAACTAAGTTGTGATTGGGAGAGGGCACATCTAGAGTGTATATAGGAAACTTTTGTATAGGTGAGAAGTACGTTTTTAGCTGTTGTAAGTTTGAAATAAGGAGATGTAGAACCTTGAAAATTTCCGTAGGTTTTTCTTTTTGAAGCTCTTTGAATCAGGTGGATTCTCTATTGGAAGTGGTATAAGAGCTATTGCAGTTTTGGAATGGTAGCTAATTAAATATCGAATCAAGGTTTTGGTGTATAGTTGAAGAGAAGATTGAGAAGTTGGGGTAGATTCGAGAAGTGTTCCACAGATAACTTGGTGGTAAAGAAGTTGGAATGTATTTGGTATGCAAAGGATTGATAAAGGAGGATCATGGGAAGGGGGATTTGGGGTGGTCCTCATCAGGGCGGTTGAAGGAGAGAGTAGTGGAGGCTGTGGATTCAGAGAAAACAGAGGGAATAGTATCGAATGTGTGCTTGAGAAAACTGGAGATCTCCATCTTTAGTGGTATCAATTTAGATGGTGGCTATGGCTACATGGTATATTGATTGAAGCAATACTTTGTAGTGGGTCTCTTAATGACGGCTAAGAATTTGGAAGCTGCTGTGTTATGTTTGAAGGAAAACCTCTCTGTGGCATCATGATAGGAAATGTATTAGGATAGAATTAGAAATGTTAATTAGGGTATTAAGGGTATTTGAAGGAAAGCCTCTCTGTGGCATCATGATAGGAATTGTATTAGGATAGAATTAGAAATGTTATTAGGGTATTAAGGGTATTCTAGTAATTTGCTGCGGAGTTTGTTAAGAGAGTTTTGTTATAAATAGAGTGGTTAGAAAGGATGAAGGTTGGAATTATGCAGTGGCTTTAGTCTTGAATAGTTGGGGAGGTTCCAAGTACCTTGAATACTTGAGGAGTTATATTGTAATCCTATTTGGTTCCTATCACATCAATGGACAGATGGGCAAAGATTGATAACGAGCTAGTATTGCCATCCGAGTCTCCAACCATTCCCTTCGGGAGTTACATGAATGTGGGGTGTGCCAAACAAGCAAGGTGTTTTTGGAAAAAATAAGAAAATAGAAGGAAGAGATGGAAGGAAATCATTCACGTTACATTCTTTTCAGAGGTGTAAATTTTCTTATAATGATGGAGGTGGAAAATATGAAGGCCCGTTTGATAACAATTTGGTTTTTGGTTCTTGAAAATTAAGCTTATAAACACTGCTATTCATCTACAAGTTTCTTTGTTTTCTTAATACCTTCTTCCCATATTTTCAAAAACCAAGCCAATTTTTTAAAACTAAAAAAAGTAGTTTTCAAAAACTTGTTTTTGTTTTTGGAATTTGGCTAGGAAATCAAATGTTTCATTGACAAAGATGAAAACCATGGTAAGGAAATAGGGAGAAAACATACATAATTTTCAAAAACCAAAAACCAAAAACCAAATGGTTATCGAAGGGGGCCGAAATGTTTTTGTTTTTGGTATTTCATCTTGTTACAATGGTGTAATTGAATAATTGAATCAACTTAAAATGGAAAAACTCTTTTTATCTATAGGAGGAAGGCTATGCTTATCCGATCCATTTTTGTCACGAGAAAGCCTTTGTTACACTGCTTTGTCAATCAGTGTTATATTATCTGTCTTTTATTTGAAATGTCTTTTAATCTATTCTGTTTGGGAAATATTTTACATTAGATTATCATTCATGCTTTCTGTCTTAAATCGTTTCTGTAGGCAACAAGACGTCCGGGCAACGGAGATTGATAAAGTAGATATGCATTTGTCATTTCGTCCTGGTGACATTGTCAAAGCTCTTGTTGTATCCTTTCTGCTTGAATTCCCTCTGTTGCATGTCCATAAAGCATGCAAAAGGACACATTTAGTACATTTCTGGTCTAGAATTCTTCTCCATTGTTTCTTGTTCAAAAAAAAGAAAAAACTTCTCCACTTATCCCATAAACTAGAATCATAAGAAACCAACTATATATATCAGTTGTTTGTCAAATTATATTAATGATCCCATGGGGATGTGGCCAAAAGTAGGAAAATTAAGAAATTGCATCATGATAATTGAAATGTTACCAGGAGTCCATGCATATCATCCTCAATTTTTCACTGGCAAATTACATTTCAATATCTTTCCTACTCAAGGTTTCTTATAGGAAACAGGAATTAGCAAGCAAGAAACTTTGTTTTCTGGATGAGACAATTTTATTTCATCCTTCTGCTGTTAGATTTAGTTCTTCATTGGTCACACTAAAAAAATCTTCTTGGAGGTTTTGATTTGAGTGTAATTCTTGCCACAAATTTCCTTAACCTAAGTTCTCTCTGAAAGCTTTCTCTCGGAGATGCAAGGGCCTATCATTTATCAACTGCAAAAAACGAACTTGGCGTTGTCTCTGCAGAAAGTACAGCAGGTAAAGACTAGGGTACTTTTGTGAAGCCTAAAGAGTTATCTGTTTGCTTTATGACATTTAAAGTAGTCTATTTAAAGTAGTCAATAGTGTTGTGTGGGATATGTGAGTATTTTTTTCTATAATTATCTTTCAAATTCAAACAAATAGGGTAACAAATCGATCATTAAAAGTGGAGTTCGGCTTGATCATGAAAGAGCTTGAGCCATAGATGTCCAACTATTTGAACATATGCATATGCATGTGACCTTAAATGTTCCAAAAGGAAAAAACAAATCAACCAGAAATATCAATCTCAATGGTTATTCAAGTTTAAGGTTCAATTTGATGAAATGAAGACATTAATTAAGTATAGCAATATAACGTAAATTCTTTAGAGCATTTTAATAGTTCACTTTGTTATGTTATTACTTGATTATGAATGAATATTGATCCCCGTAAAGTACGCCTCTTATTCCAAAATTCCAACTTTTACTACGATCGAATACATTCTATTTACCTTGGACTTGCTATACTTGCTTTTTCGAATTATATGAAGCTAGTCTTGTGTACTTAGTTCCTCATTTGAAAAGACTTGGTTGTAATCCTTTATTATGGATTGAATGTTATTTTAGGTGCAGTAATGGTTCCCATAAGTTGGACAGAAATGCAGTGTCCATTAACAGGACAAATTCAGCAAAGAAAAGTTGCCAAAGTTGGAGGATCATGACTTGCTTAACTAGGACAATGTTATTTCTTGTTCTCTCTTTTTTCCCCCTTACCATCTTATTTTTCTTTTTTGTTTCCGATAATCGTTTGTCATTTATAATGTCGGGTATCGAATATAGAAAATTGAACATTGGATTATGGTAATTGCATATTTTAGGATTGAGGGGTCCTTAATTTTCAGATGTTATTGTTGATTCAGAATAGGAGGAAGAGAGAAGATTACTATTGTAACATTTGTTTTGTATGATTGAAATTAGATGAGTAGTTTACCCATCTGTAATATATAGAGGAAGATTTTGTTTCTGTGCATTGTTTTATATTCTTCATTAGTAATCCATCTCTATTGATTTACCTATAAATATAACAATGACTTAGGCTATATTTGCTGCACTGTAAGATTTATGTTTTAATTCTTCATGAGATCCAAAATTTAATTTTATATTGATTATCTAATAGATATGTTAATTCCAAAAATTGTTGAATAGGTAGAAAACTATTAGAAACAAAATTGAAAATTCAGAAATTTATTAGATACAAAGTTGAAAATTTAAGGACAGATTAGACACAAACCTAAAATTTTATGAACTTAAATTTCAAATTTAATCATATATTAACATGTACGAGTTCGGGGGATGTGGATAGAATTGGGTGTGGTGTTGAGAAATGTTTCATTCATAATCCTCAATGAGGAAAAAGAAAAGTGTCACTTTATAGGAAAAAATGTGTAATTAAAGATTTGATCTTAAGCCAACTTAGGTGACTAGAATCAGCTTTGTGGCAAAAAGTTTTAGGAAACTTGGCTAGCAAGTTATGTGTTTTTTTTTTTTCCCTAATAGTTTAAAAATATCGAGGTTCAAATTTTACAACAACGTCAATAAAAATTGTTAATGTCGAAAGGAAATTCTTAGTAAAATTATAAAATTTGTAAAACTAACTTGAATGGATAAATAATAGAAATACTTATAGATGCATTTAATATTTGTATACATTTCTTGTGGTTCTAAAATCAATCCTTCATTCTCTTGAATTAGACATGACCAAGTTTACCTCAAAAACCATGATGCAAAGCCTTATGCCAAATACATCTTGGGTGATGTCATCCTACCATATTAGTCAAAATTTTGTTTCTATTTGACATTTTGCATTCATATGCTTTTGTGAGTCATCTTATCATATTTCAAACATTTACTTTGAAATCTCACCTTTATATCTCAAATATGGACCATTTCCCTTATTTTGCTTTCTAGCGTTTGAACTTTGACCTTGTTCTATCATGCGTGGCGTATGCCATGACCAAATTAGAATCAACAACTTTATTTTCATTTCTCGAATGTCTTTCTCAACTCAAAGTCTTGATACAAGTTCTTCAACACCTGTTCCCTTTTTAAGGTTATTCTTGAATTCCTTTCAAATAGGCGTTAGCTTTTCAACGATGGAGCATGAATCTCATTCACGATCACTTGAAAAATTCTCCGCATGAGACTACCTAACATTCTTAGAATCCACTATTTTTTATTCAAGGAAGTGGCCAAACTGTAAATATCTTGGCTACAACATCCTTTGCTTTCTACTTGTGATTCAAACTTCAAAGCATCCCAAATAGCTCTTTTGGTAGTTTTCTTGATAGACCTTTCATTTTATCTATGTTATTCTTTAATTTAATTGAACATTTTTCTTCTATATATATCTGTTTGAACAAGTGACAATTTAAAAGTAATATAAACAATTTTCAATTCTAAATTAGAGTTGGAATTTTTTTAAAGTTACGATATTCTTTTAAAATTAAATTAAGCATACAGAAATTCTAGCTAAGTTATGAAGCATACAAATCTTTAACAAACTAGGAAAATAAAAACATACAATTTCTACACTCTTAATTATTGAGAGATAATAATCTAATTTAAGTTTTTCAGTAAAATAATTTAAAATATTGGAAAGTTAAAAGAAAAAATAAATAAACTGAAATTGTAACTCCTAAACTACATAATGAGGGCAATAGAATTTAGAATCATACCATATATTAAAAGAAGCGTTAAATCTTTTTATGTTGTGGCATGTGTGTCACATAGTTCATTAGAGTAGATTTGCTTCTTACCTATATTTGAGGTTAAAGACAACTTCGATCTACTTCTTTGATGAATCGAACAACTTCATACTTGAAACAAGCTAACTGTTAGAGAAGTTTTTTTTTTTTTTGTGGAGGAGATCCAACCTATTGTACTTTGCGATAGTAATTAGTATCTTATCTCCTGAATTCTACTCAGATTGACTAACTATAGAGAGAGTTAGAGAAATTGCAAAAAAATAAATTAGATATATGAGATTTTTTTAGAGTTCAACAAATGTGGGATAGAGAATCGAACTATTGACCTTGAGATGGTAATTAGTATCATATACATTGAACTATGTTTTGATTGGTAGATATGTGAGGATAAAAGGTATAAAGAAAGAGGAAAAAAACATTTGTATAATCATGAAGGAATTTTAGTTACAAAGTCAAAATAATTAAAAAATATAATATAATGATTGAATTTCGTAATTAAAGTTTTTTTTTTGACAACATGTGAGGTGGGGGAGATTCGAACCACATACCTCTTAGATATTAGTATAAGTTTTATACCAATTTTTTTTTTCTTTTTATAACATGTGGGGTGGGGGGATTCGAACCATGGTCCTCTCGGTCATCAGAACAAGTTCTATGCTAGTTGAGCGATGCTCATGTTGGCAAGTTTTATACCAGTTGAGCTATGTTCTTGTTGGCAATTTTATAATTAAAGTTCGATGGTTAATGGAGTTACAAAAGTTACAAATTAAAATTTTCTAATTAAGATAGTGTTGGTTTGCCAACCTAAAATATATGGTTAATTAATAATACATTATACCATCAACTAAAAGGTTAGAAGTTCAAATCTCACATGCAAACATGAGGTTAACTCAACTGAAATAAAGTTAAAATAAGTCGATTTGCCATTTTGCAAAACATGCGTCATTTTTTTGTCGTTATCCCTAAAAAAATGGTCAAATGTTGTAATTATTTGGACGGTATAAACTCGGGATTTTTGTACGGATGACCCTTTTCGCTGGGCGATAATGGAATATGACTCGCCCCTTAGAAATCAATGATAATTGACCCTTTGTCGACGTCACCACACGGACAAAAGACCCCCTCTGCCCCCCGATTACCCGCCCAACCTCAATAGACTCCAGCCTGGCCCGCTAGGCTCCAGCCATCCCCTAGCGACCTGCCGACACACGTTTCTTACAACCTTGTGAGTTGGGAATTCCCAACCCGTCGCGTTGGGTCACGACGATGAACAAAAAAAATCCACCAAAAAATTTACGAAATCAAATTTGGAACAAAAAAATTACAAAAAAAAACATTACATTAAGAAATAAAAAATACGTACCTATGTCGGGAAAACGGATAAACCCCCCATCTTCATCGTGGATCAGAAACAGCGTTGGAAGAATTAGGTAGGGAGGATGTGTTAATACAAGAGAATGGTTTTTCAAACTTTAAAAAGAATTTCAAAATTCCATTTTCTCTAATTAATTTTATATTTAAAATTAATTAAATTAATTAATTAAACATTTTAATTAATTATAATTTATTTAATTTAATATCGTAATACCAAATTAAATAATCACACCAATCCCGACCTCTCTAAAAAATGAATGTGAATCTTTATTCACGTATAATATTTAAATCATATTTAAATATTTCCAATTCCCTCAAATTATAGTTAATCCATAATTAAACTAAAACCCGTTAAGTATATCACATATAATTAACGTCAACTCCCTAAACTGAATTTGAACGATTCAAATTCACTCATCACACTGTTCTAAGGTTTAGTCCGTATGAGCTAGCAGGGGGACCTAATGAACCTACAGATTATGGGCTCCAATGATCTGAGATTAACCGACTAAACTCATTAGCCTAGTTAACCAACATTTGTTAATGATAGCTTGCAAAAAAACAAGTTATTTCTCACCTAAAATTAAATTAAATAAGGCTAGAAAAGAATCATGATGCGCTCATTAGACACATATCAGTCGAAAATTGAGGTAAATCAATCTTCAAGTACATATTCTTTGATGCGGCGAGAAATCGCATGTTTATATCTTCTAACGCATGACTTCTGTGGCTGTTTCCCTTGCCCAAGTTATCTTTTAGCGCAGGCGCCAGTCTGAGCACGTGGAAAGTACATTGACAGCCTGTTTGATGATCATTCTGACATGTGGCTGATTGCAAGCTGGCAAAAGCAGATTAGAGCACGCAAGCCTATTCCTTGGAGATGTCAGCATCCTCAGCGTATTTAATCCCCTATTTGCCAGAAGACAAAGGGACGACAACGGAGAGAGAGAAAACGAAGAAAGGAAGAAGTTGAGAACCAACACAGTTACTTCTTGATTATATCATGTATTGCATTATGTTTTCTTTTTGTAGCATGAGCTAAATTCTCTTTATCAAGGCTTAGCCTAGGCACCCATGCGACGATAATATTATTTTGTATGCGTTAAGTTTGAATGAATGAAATTGATGCTTTCTACTTAGATGCGTTAATATTTTCATTACTAATTCTTGCTTGGCCATCTGGTTGCGGTAGCAGCATGATAAATCCCTGACGGGTAACACATGTGGAACTATCTAAGTAGAGCAAGTTAATGCATTGCATGTAGTCTAGGTTGTGTTAGATTTAGCATTGTCGCGAGAAATATTTCTTGAATGTGTTTAGATTGTTTTAGGAATAACTCAATCACTTGCAAGTAATTAGAGAACTATACCAACACATAAACTAATTGAACAGAAGGTTATTAGTCCTACGCCAAACGCATGTGTAATACCGGAAGAGAATCACATGTTTATTTCTTGCTTAAGCATCATTAGCATTTCATTCATACTATGCGTTACAGAATGAGTTACCAACGCATGTGGTTGCCGCGGTGAAGCCTTGATAGCCTCTATCATCTGTTTGCCTTTTACCTCTATCGCATGCTCTTATTTTTGTGTCCTTATTTGCAACTCTCATCCACACACTCAACCTTTTACTCTATTCTATTCAACGTCATGCGTCTGAGTGGTTGTTAGCAAGTTTGTTAAGATTCTTTTTTTCCTTCCCTGTGTTCTGACCCTGGGGTACTCCAGGTATTACTTGGTTATGCTTAATTTATACTTGGATTAGTGCATATCAGCGATATTTTTCCTAGATTATATTGCATAATATTGAGTCATGTTTCCGAACCAGTTAACTACCAGGACACTCCAATATAGCTCAAAAGTTTCACTCCCCTCACTGTAGATATATTTTTGTCCACCCGATATAACCATGATTAGTAAGTCGATCCTTCACATGTTGTTCGTAACTACAGTTGGGTCAAATGTCTGTTTTATCCCTGGAGTTACCTCTTGTTCCTTAAGTCCCACTGATCCTCTAATGAACAATTGGTTTGTGGTCCAACCACCAAATCGAGTCCCTCTCGGGTGAATGAGAGGGTGAGGCCCCTTGCTCAAGACTTGGAGTCAACACCTAAGGGAACAATCATCTCTACTATCCCTAAAGACAGGTAGGAGTGAATTTCATCTTGCAGGACTATGTCCCCATCTATCTACCTTGTATTATTCCTGAAATGGGGGGACTATTGAGTTGGCGAACTCGGGCCGCTCTCACCCATGCAGATCTAAGGATAAGCCCGAATAAATAGGAGTTCATAGTTAGCTCAGGACTAAGATCGAGTTGCCTAGGTTCACATGAAATAGTCAGTCTCAACAGTAAACGACGTTATAAAGTGAAAGGGACTTATTTCGCGGTCCTAGTCTTATATGCAAACTCATTGCATAGGACGCCCACTCTCACATGCCTCCACATGAACGATTCAGGATCACATCGTTTGTATTAACTACAAAGTGGGTCGCGTCTCATAGTGTCCCCAAAGATAAGTTACCCAGCCTTATCCATATACTATAGACTGTTTTGGCTATTACTCGAGTCTGATCCACTTTTGTGTCGCCACATAAAGCTCAAGTATACATACTATAGCCACGGATCTTAGTTTGTTGGATTGGGGTTATTTAGCGTGCAATTTATTCAATAACAACTGTACTGTATTGAATAAATCTCAATAACGACTTTATTGAACAAGTATATATAATTTGTTTACATTCACTATCTACGAGTTTTAGGGCATAAAATCCAACAACTAACAAAAGGCAACAAAAACCACAAACACAATAAGAAGAAAATGAGAGAAAACTCATGTACAACTTTTAAACACCAAAAGTTTATTCAAATAAAAAGTTCCTCCAATATTCTTTTTTACAAGAAACCAATTCATGTGCAATATGAATTAAATTAAAAAACAGTCAATTACCTGATTTAATGTTGGTTCAAACGAAAAGTTTACATTGTAATACTTATATAAGTTTAGGATTAAAATTGATACAATCTACTACGTTTGGAGTTCAATTTGATAAAATTGAAATTTCAGGGTTAAAATTGATATAACTTCTTAAGTTTAGAGTTTAATTTCATGAAAATGAGAGTTTAGGGTTAAAATTGATACAACCAACTACAGTTTTGTTAAGCAAAAATATTTGTTAGTTTTATTTTATTATTTTTTTTGGTTAAATTATAAGTTTAGTCCATAAAATTTCAAGGTCAATTTGATCCATAAATTTTAAAAAGTATCAAATAAGTCCTCAACTTTCAATTTTGTGTCCAATAGGTCCCTAAATTTTAAAAAGTATCCAGTAGGTCCTTAAGCTTTCACTTTTGTCTAATAGATTCCTCAACTTTCAATTTTGTGTCTAATAAGTCTATCTATTCAACTTTTTTTTTTTAATTCACAAACCTACTAGAAATAAAATTGGAAGTTTAAAGTCTCAATCAGCATAAAGCTCAATTTCATATCTAATAAATTATGTTATAGATTATTATGCATCGTTTTGGTCATCAAGAGGAGAACAAAACCAAACCTGGAACGAGGAAAGACCAAAGGAATAGGTCGAAGCACAATCCTCACCCTCGACCTTGACCTAATGTTGAGGCCAGCCTCTCGGTCCAATAGGTACCTACCTGCCCTGCACATTCCTGGCTCGGTGAAGTCCCCCTAACATTCCAATTCGATCCATTCCAACCCTAAATCGTCCATCAAACGGACAAAACCCTAAAACACTCCTAACCTCCTAACTGATTTAAGCATCGGAATTGGTGTGGCAAGCACCACACTGGTGTGTTGTTTTTCTTATCTTGCAGGCCATGTCTTCCCTCATTCAAATAAATTTATCGTTGCTGTCACGTGAAAGGCAGGTGCATTTTCTCCTGGATTTTGACAAAAACCGATTGGTTAATTTTTAAAAAGCTCGAATATGTCAGGGACCTATTAGGCACAAAATTGAAAATTCAGAGATTTATTAGACACTTTCTAAAGTTGAAAGACCAAATTGACACAAGCTTAAAAGTTCAGAGATTAGACTTGTAATTTAACTCAAATTTTGTGTTGGGTGAGTCACGTCAGCCACTAGACAAGTCAACTTGCCGTACATTTCTTTCTCTCTCTCTTCAATTTTTCTGATTCCATTTCTTTTGTCATTGTTTTTACAACATTTCTTTTATCACTTTTCTTTTTACAACATTTCTTTTATCATTTTTAATTCTTATTTCATTGTTTCTTTTTATTATTTTTTGTTATTATATATTTTTCCTTCCTATTTTGTTTTGTTATTTTTATTTTATTTTATTTTTCTTTATTTGTATGAGTAGTGTTTTGAGTGTCAAGTATTATATCCGGTTTGGAATGCCTTTTAATTTAAATGTTTTTAAAAAATGCATTTTATTTTAAACATTTTGTAAAAATTGTTTAAAATTTAAACGCTCATATGTTTAGTTACATTTCCTCATAAGTGTTTTTATACCCAAGTTATTATATACTAAAAACTATTTTTAAAAAATTTGCTTTCAAATGTTTCTTGGAAATGGTTTATTTCTCAATCTCATTTTTTAAGAAGTTATTTTTAGTGGTTGCCAAACACTAGAATTCTTTTTAAAATAATTTTTAAAAAAACAAAATTAAACACTTGAAAAGTTAAACCAAACACACCCTGGGTTTTTGGTTGGATTTCCTTCTTGTTTTTCTTCACCAATGAGTCACGAATTACCACTGGATCTTCCTTACTATCCTCAAGCCTTTGGAGCGGATTGTGGGATCCTCAAGTGATGGAATTGAAAGGAAAAAGCTTGAACAACAAACTTATGGAGGTGGTTATGGCGAGCTTCAATTTTGACAGCAATTCAGTATGTTTTTAGCTTAGTTTCTTCAGCAATCTTCTTCCCTTTTATAGAGGGATAAATGAAGAAGAAAAGCCCCACAGATTGACACTCAATCAGCTCCAATTTAGTGGAGAATGTAGTGGCTTAAGAGAAGGGAGTGCATGAGTTTAGTCACCATGCACTACTACAATTTTGACATTCTATGACGCTATAACCAAACCCAAATCAAAGGAAAGAAAGAAAAAAATGTCATAAATAATTGGGGGCGCGTTTTTTGCAGGAAAAACGGAGATTTTTGTATTTTCGGAAATTTATGACATTTTTTCTAAGTCATAAATCTATGACCTTGATTAAGTGTCATTAATTAGAAATAAGTGAAATTGTGCCTTATCTTTGGAAACTCTAAATCCACTGTTTAAAAAAAAACAAAAGAAAAAAAAACAAAAGAAAAAAGTTTCCCCCAAATCTTGATTTCAAGTGCCTTCCTCCCGCCTTCTCTCGATATCTTCTCTCTATTTCCTTCGCTCCAGCGCTCCAGCACCGGTTTCGACAATCTGCAGACTCAGCCATCTCCCTTTCTCGCTCCAGCACCGCCGTTGATTCCAGTCATCGCTCTCTTTTTCTTTCGCGAAAAGAACCACCACAGGCGCGAAACACATTCTCTCCCTCCAGCGCTGCCGCAGAGTCAACCATCTCCCTCTCTTTCTCGCGCTTCACAACTTAGTCTCACCGGTGGTTAGTCTCGTCGGCGTCAGTCCCAGCTACAGTAGCAACTTAGTCTCACCGGTAGTTCCTCGTCAGTCAGAAGTTCCTTTCCTCGAATCAATTCAAGTAAGTTTGTTTTTGGGTGAGTTTTTGGTTCGTTTGCGCATTGGATTGAAGTTAGGGTGAAATTTTTCTTTTAGGCTGAAGAAGCACTTTCTGCTAATTTTCTATAACCTCCTGATGAAGGTGTATTTGGTGAGAAAACTGTTGCTGAGCTTTGCTGTGATTCTTTGAAAGATTTCAATCCTATGGTACGAGTATCAGTCAACAAAGGTATTACATGGTTTCCTCTTTCCTTATACTCTAATGTAGTTGTAGTTATAAATATTGTACGTTGTTGAGTTCTGCTCTGTCTATATTTTTGTTATCAATGGTTTAATGAACATCCATTCTAGAGCTCTAGTCCTCAATATGTGTATTTGTATATCATTATAATTTGTGACCCACTGAAAAAGTTAAATTTAAATTTCTGTTCTCTTAGGTGAATTGTCGAGCTTTGATGAAGAATTTTTGAAGACGTTTGATGTTATAGTTGTCAGTTGTTGCTCTCTGGCTGAAAAAGTATAGTAGCAAAGGCTCCACCTTCTTTGCATTTTTCATAGGTTTTCTTGGGGATTTTATTTTTGACATGTTTTTATTTTTTACTTATTGTAGAAATCAGTCAATGAGAAATGCCGGAAGTTACCTAAGCGCTTATCATTCTATACTGTTGACTGTAGAGATTCCTGTGGTGAAATATTTGTTGATCTACAAGACTATAAATATAAAAATATGAAAAGGATTTGCAAGAATTTAATTCCCTATTTAATCGAAGCTTCTGAAAAAAGCTTTCCCTTTGCCGATCTGAATTTGGAGAACTGTAAGATTTCCTTTGATGGAGTCACACAACTCTTAAATGTGCTATCAATTTTAAAGAAACCACTGAGGTCACTTTCTGTTGCAGATAATAGCCTTGGAAGGTTTGCATATCTGACTATAGCCCGAAATCACCACTATTTAATATTTTCCACTCAAATATTCGATTGTTGTGCACTTTTGTTTTGAAGCTTGATAGCAGCAGCTTTGAGAGTTTTCATGAGGAAATCAATTAATACTAAATGTTTAAGGAGGATTTGCAATTCTTCATTTGAAAATTGCAAATATTCATAATTGGACATATAAATCAAGCAAGAGAAATACTAAAACCAAATACATGACATACAAACGCATAATGTAACTGGAAATTCTTTTTGGTTTTCCCTTTGCTAAGGATATTTTTCCATTGTATCAGATAAAAAGTTAACTACTCAATGCCACATCAGCAGAAACTACACACATGAGCTTGTTGAGTAATTTACATTTTCATTTGTATTAAGTTCTACTATTTATGCTCAACTTAGGAACCTGATAACTTGTTTTCCTCAAGTTTCATAGTTTGCTTGGTTGTATGGTTATCCTGCAGTTATGATAGCCATACAAATCGATGAGTTTGTGTGATTTAAAGATTGTTTGAATGAGTTTGAGGGATTTGAATTTCGTTTGGGTGGCTTGGGTGCATGTTTGACTTTTAAGGGTTAGTTTAGCTGAGTTTGTGGGATTTGAAATGTGTTTTAGTGAGTGTATTGGATGTGGATTGAGTATAACTTTTGGATGAGTATGTGGGATTTAAAATTTGTTTAGGTGAGTTAGACATGTGTTTGACTTTTAAGGGTGAATTTAGGTGTGTTTAGGTGAGTTTGGGGTGAATTAAACACGTTAAAGCAAGTTTGTGAAATTTGAAGTGTGTTTAGGTGACTTTGTGGGATTTGGGAGTGTGTTTGGATGAGTTTATTGAATTTATAGTGAGTTTGGGCACTTTTAGGCCACTTAGAATGTTTAACTTGTTCTAATGTGATGTGATAGTGAACTTTAGGATGTAGTTTATCCCCCAATGAATCTGTAATAAAAAAAAATTGTGGTTGTTATAACTTAATATGTACTACATATGTGAGGTGTTCATGAGGTAGATATATTACATTATTTAGATAAATTCACCTTCCCCTCCAAAACAAAAAACAATGATTAGTTACTATGTATATAAAGAAGATATTGATGATTAGTTGAATAAGTAATTGTATTAATAAGTGTTGTTTGTGAACAAACTTTTTGTGTTTAGTTGTTGGGTTTTTGGTAAGTAATTGTATTAGTAAGTGTTTTAGTGGTTGTGTTGTTGGGTTCTTGGTGGTTGTATTAGCAAGTGTTGAACATTC
Source organism: Luffa acutangula (assembly GCA_036850905.1). Classification (NCBI taxonomy): domain Eukaryota; kingdom Viridiplantae; phylum Streptophyta; class Magnoliopsida; order Cucurbitales; family Cucurbitaceae; genus Luffa; species Luffa acutangula. Next base: position 22,776,818 of record CM072089.1, on the reverse strand, counting down.
AAGATAAGTGTTGAACGTAATAACGTTCTTAAGTTTTCATAAATTAGTAATGTTGTTATGTTTCTATGTTTTGGTAAGTTTAATAGTTTGTACTTTATTCATTGGCACCAAACTCATATCATTAATTAGAAATGTAGGATGATCGACAGAGTTCTTTTTGTTGTCAATGCTATTTTGGAGTTCATTTTATTGCTCACTATTGTTGCCAACACTATTATATATTTCGAGATAATTATTTTATCAACGGTTTATTTTGCATTAAGTTTGTATGTATTCGTTTTTTATGTGTTTAGGATCAATGTTTTGAGCAAGAAGAAGATTCATGCAAGATCAAATGTATTGAGTTGGGAATATTGTCACCATTTTAAAGGTATAACTCATACATATTGTTAAAATGAATATTATTGTTCTTATCTTGATGTAAGAAATATTGCATTCAACTCTATAATGAATATTGTTTCGTTGGTTATGTCTTGTAGGAACTCAACGAAGTCAAGAAAACCTATATTATGGACAATTGATGTATGACCTTTTTTGTTGGGTTAGTGACTAAAAAAACATATAGTATATTCCCTTATGGTTGAAGTCTAGTGTAGGAATTGTTGTGATGTACAAAATCTATTACACTTAGTTTGTATATATATATATGACAAAATTTGACCAATTTGGGCTCAATGATATATAAAAGTTGTTATTTATGTATATATTTATTGTGTCAAAATTTGAGTGTTTTATTTTGGAAACATATGTTTATTTACAAGTACTAGATAAAATAATTTCTATGGCTTTGATGAATCAATATAAATAAATAAATAGTGATGTAATCACTACCTATGACGGTTCATCAAAGTTATAGAAATTATTTGGGTGACAACTATTTAGTATCATTATAAGCATTTTTTTCGACAATTTTATGACTGTCATGACATTTTTTTTGTTGACAACAAAAAACTGTCAACAAACAGTTTTGTTTGATAATAAAACATTGTCCTTGTTGAAAATTTTTTGACATTGACTCCTTGTCATCAATAACCTTTTCTTGATAGTAATTAATTGTCATTAGTATATATATCTTGACAGAAAGATGATTTTCAAGAGTTATTTATTGACAATATTCAATTGTCATAAAAAAATATACTATGACAGTTACTAAATGTCATTAATATATTTTTTTTTTGACAGTTGGTAAGTGTCGTGAAAAAAATAATTATGACAGTTTTTTTAATAGCGTCATGTATACACTTTTCTTGATGGGGGCTTCTAGGACGCAAAAAAAAATGTCATGAAATGTGTTTGGGACAATTTTTCATTGTCATAAAAACCCAAATTTGTAGTAGTGTTTGACAACAATTCAGTATGTTTTTAGCTTAGTTTCTTCAGCAATCTTCTTCCCTTTTATAGAGGGATAAATGAAGAAGAAAAACCCCACAGATTGACACTCAACCAGCTCCAATTTAGTGGAGAATGGTAGTGGCTTAAGAGAGGGGAGTGCATAAGTTTAGTCACCATGCACTCCACCTCCAAAAAATCAAATTTAATTTGATTTTAATTAATTCAAGATTATCTTGAATTAATCCACTCAATTATTTAATTTTAAATAATCTGAAATTTAAAAATCATTTTTCAAATTTTTAATTTTAAATTAATTCAAAATTAATTTAAAATAATTATTAATTAAATAATTAATTATTAATTTAATATCTTAATATTAAATTAATATTTTGCCACCATTCTCGAACATTTCCGAAATGTCATTTTCCAATCATGAATCCCTATTCATGTTTTTGGTATTTAAATCATATTTAAATATTAAATATCTCACATACTCGGTTTTCACAAAACCCGATGTACCGACAACGCCTATCGCCTCTATTCATTTCTCTCAACATGAACTTAAAGTAATTCATGTTTTATCCATCATATTGTTCCAAAGGTTAGTCTCGAGCTAGCAAGGGGACCTAATGGACCTACAGATTATGGGCTCCAACGGTACATGGTTAAACTGGCCAAACTCTTTTAACCTAGCTAACCAACATCCGTTAACTACCAGGACACTCCCCTATAGCCTAGTAGTTGAACTCCCCTCACTGTAGATATATTTCCGTCCACTCGATATAACCATGATTAGTAAGTCAATCCTTCACAGGTCGTTTGTTACTATGGATAGGTCAAAAGTCTATTTTACCCCTATAACACATCTTAGTTCCTTAAGTCCACTGATCCTCTAATGAACAATTTTGTTCATGGTCCAACCATTAAACAAGATCCCTCTCAGGCCAATGAGAGGGTGGGCCCCTTGTTCAAGCCTTGGATTCAACACTTAAGGGAACAACCTTTCTACTATCCCTGAATAGGGTAGGAGTGAATTCCGTCTTGCTTTATTATGTCCCCAGCCATCCATCTAGTGTTATCCCCGAAATGGTAGGATTATTGAACGTAATTTTATGGCCACTCTCACCCATGCAGATCAAAAGATAACCCTAAACAAACAGGAGTTAAAGTAAGCTCAGGATTAAGATCAAGTTTCTTAGGTCATCGCATGAAATAATCAGCCTTAACAGTAAACGACGTTATAAAGTAAGAGTGACTTATTTCTCGGTCTTGTCTTGTGTAAACATCTTTTACACAGGATGCCCCTACTCGCATGCCTTTACACGAACGATCCAAGATCATGTTGTTTGCCTTATTTGCAAAGTAAGCCGCATCCATAGTGTTACCAGAACAAGGTACCCAACCTTATTCATTTAATATAGACAATTTAGGCTATATACTCAAACTTGATCCCTGCCCATATTCACGATATAGCTCGAGTATCTCATGTTATAACTATGGATGTTTCTATTAGATTATAATATATAAATAAACAATTTCACTGAATAACATCTTTATTATATAAAGGATAATAAAACTTGAGTTTTAGGACATAAACCCCAACAACAAGGAAGAGGACGATGTGGTGGACATGATCAACACAAGAAAACATCCAACAACAACTCAAGATTTGATAAGTCCAACATTCAATGTTATCGTTGCCATAAGTTTGGTCATTACAAGTCTGAATGCACAACCAACTTCAACCATGAAAAAGGAGAGCAGTCCAATTTTATAGAGAAAAAGGAGCAAGAAACACTATTGATGACTACCACCATAACGAGAAGCTTGGAACTAACATATGGTATATAGACACTGGTTGCAGCAATCATATATATGTGTGGCAACAAGTCTCTCTTTTCTCATTTGGATGAAAGTTATCATTCTACTGTGACATTTGGTGATAATTCTAAAGTAAACGTTGTGGGTAAAGGAAATATTCAAATTAAGACCAATAAAGGCAATGTTGAAACCATATCAAATGTGTTTTATATTCCTGATTTGAGAAGCAATTTATTGAGTGTTGGACAGTGTTGGGTTCCTAGAGTGAGTAAAAATATGATGTAAAATACTCTAGAATTCCTGTGCAAGTATACACAGTCTGCAGCAAGTAATATTATCAATCCGAGCCCTGAATTAGTTTCCACTCTACCTATTTTTGTGTAACTTTTCAATGGTTTCAAGAATAGTAAAATAATCTGGTTTTATCGGAATTATGCTGAAGCAAAATAAATGACAGAACAACGAGTAAACAAATAGATAGACAGATTAAAGACAGGCGCTGGTTAGGTTTTAGTGATTGTTCTAAGATATGCTCTAGCAATATTATTGATCATGCATTTCTCGCAGTATTATTAGCGGACTCCTCCCGGAACTCCGGATCTTTTGGGATATGTTTCAAACCCAATGAAGTACGACTGATCAAACACTAGGCAGAGGCTATCCCTAGCTCAGTCACTGACGTTCACCAATACACAATGATCGTAGTGTGGATAATTGCCACACACTCTCTAAATCATCCCTGAAACTAGAGAGAGCTATTCACACCGGCTGGCCAGGCGGGCATAAAATGGAAATAAGCACAACAGTTAACCAAAATGTGATAGTCAATTTATTACTAGAGATGAAGCACAATAATCACATTATTCCTAACCAACACCTTAAGCTACTTAGTTCATAATAGGCATAGAAATACGAATTACAATCTGAGTATGCATGTCCATAGCCACAAGTTAATAAAGAAAGTAAACTCCCTAATCAGCTTGCGGAAGATGGTGTTCTTGGTGATCTTCAATCTCTATACTATTCGGCTTCCAAGGGAAAACATGGAATAAATTTGACTTGGACGGCTACTTCCTTTTATAGAAGGATAGGAGACTTGAATTAGGTCAACTTGGACACGTGTAGGGCTCTCCTTGCACCTTTATCCCGAAAATAACTCAACAAAAGTCGGTTCATGAAGTTGGCTAACGAGCTGTGATGTGGCAGTTTCTGCTCCCAGTTTTGCTGCAGCACAGAATTTGCTCCCTCCAGTCGCTCAGTAGCATAATCTGCACAAAATAATTTCCAATGCTTCCATTCTTCCAAATGGGTTAAAACATGTAATATCTATCCAAAACCAACCCTAATAAGTATAAAGGACACACAAATCCTTATATAATTGAGGCCTAAATAACTACCTTTTGGGCAGTTATCATACCCCCAAACTTGAACTATTGCGCGTCCTAAGCAATACTAACTCACCTTCCCTTAAGAATTCAAAAACATTAGACAAAGAATAGCTTAATCAAACCAAACAGTCCAACACTACCTTTAACCTTTACCTGAGCACTCTGCAAAACCAAGCTCTGATGCAGCAAAATGATTCCTCCGGCATGGACAAATAATCACCACTTTTCAACTTAATTCTAAGAACTCACCACAGCCTAGCTCTATTATCAGACATTTCAAAACATATTTTTAAAGGGGTTTATATCTTTTTTTATCAGACTTAACGCAACCTTATAGTCATAAACTCTTAAGCATGGGATGACCCACTTTATGGTGCAGTATACCCTTGCCTCAAGCTCATCACCAACTAGGCTCAATACTCATTATAAAGCTAAAAAATCCTTAGTTATTCTATCTCTTGCTCCTCAGAATGGCGACATTTTGTGATGAAGCTCATCTAAGTTCTAGGAGATAGAAAAACTGCTGGATCATTATTCATCCCTCAAAACTTTTGCTCCGTCAATTTTTTCAGCAAAATCTTCAACAAATAATTTTTTCCGCAAATAATAAAATTTTCTCATATTTCTCATTTTTTCACATTTCCTAGGTCATCTTTTGACGCGAAGACAAACTGTGGGTATCACAAATGTCCCCGGTTACTCAAAAACCTAACAAATTTTAATTTTGAAGGAGAGGAATGCTCGAGCAAAACAATTGGAGTAGCAAAAAGTCCCCCAAACTTGAATTATTCGTTGTCCCCAATGAATCATTAATAAAGCAACTATACCCCCAAACTTAATTTTTTCCGATCTGAATTTTTAAACTAAACATGGGACTAGGATTAAGCTTAAAGTGGATCATATAAGTCAATACTACCTTCAAAATCTTCTTGCCGCAGCAACAGTCTAGACTAGAAGAAATGCTCAAGCAAAAGGTTTCTGGAGATCAGAATACATTGATCTAATTAAGCGTAATCAGTCCAAGCTTCAAAAATTCAAAAGAAAATTAGTTAAGTTAGGCATTACTCAGTGCATACAGAATAGAAACATTCAGAAATTTCATTAAAAATAAGAAAAATTACATAGCAGAGATATATTTTTGTAAGCAGAAAAATTTAAAAGAAAATAAGCAGACAAATCATCCAGCAGGGTCAATATGCGCGAGCAAACAAAAATTCAAACACAAAAGTAGTGCTCGCTCCAGGTCAATTCATCAATCAGTCTTCCTGACCCTGCTCCTCATCAACATCCTCTTCTCGTTCAACAGGTGGGGGTGGTATCCAAAGATTAAATAAATCATTGGGAAACACTGGAAATACCTGATATGGTGTTGAGAAATTGGTTTGCAAGGCCCCCTGAGCGCATCATCTCTCCTTTTAGCATAAGTCCAGTAGGTCTGAGCTTGCCTTTCAGCAAATTCTAACCTACTAGCCAACACTGTCAGTTGCTCTAGGATCTGATTAACGCCATACACAAGTCCACCCTGACGAGCCTCTTGTGTACGCTGGAGCCGCGCCAGATTAGGTGTGTCAATGATTCCCTTATCAAGCATGATCATATCTTCTGGAACCGTGGGCGCTCCTGCCCTGCTGCATAACATTGTAATCGTGTTTGGAAAGAACAACTTCCCCACCTTCTTGCGCCAACAGTCAACAATCTCAGTAGCAATTATTTTTCCAACATCTATGCTCATTGATCGAAGGATGGCAAAAGCAAGCAACACTTTGTCCCGCGATATTATTATATGTTTTTTTACAACCATTTGTCATATATTAAAATTTGATATATCTCCTTTTCCACAAAAAAAAAAAAAAAAAATTATTGATATATCTCTTAGGCTTAGTTTGGGGTTGCTGTAGCTTTTAAAATAATTGTTGTCAGCTGTGCTTTTAAGAAAATCAGCTTCCATAAGAAGTAAATTAGTGTTTGGTAAATTTCATATTTAAACATGGAAAGCCAAGTTATAGTGTTTGGTAAATTAACATTAAATTGTTGTGAAATAGGTATAATGACCAAAATAGACATATTTCAATTTAGCATGAGATTGCATTAATATTTACATTGAAAACTTTCCTAAGATATTTAGGTAAATTTATATCATTTATTTTATAAATTATTTTTTGTTTACTTTAAGTAAATTGAAAAAAAATATATCAACTATAGAAAAAAATGTGTCAAACAAAATCTAATTTTAGTTTAAATACAAAAAAAAAAAGTAAGAAAAATAAATTAGAAACAACCAATTAAATTTAAAAATAAGAAGAATGAAAAGAGATAAGATAAGATAAATTGTGAATAATAATATTTGAAAACCTAAAATATGGAAGGATAAAAAAAGAATTTTAAATATTGGTTAGTTACACCAGATTTTCCTAAAATCTAAATCCTAAAGCTACTCTCAACAGCTTTTGCAAACGAACGTGATTCAAAAATTGATTTTCTCTAGATTATTAAAGAATAAGTTTAACCAAACACAAAAAACGGTTAAAATTGATCTACAATCACTTTTTACGTCTTCAAAAATCAACCCCAAACGGGGCCTTAATCATGTACCACACAAATGGTGCTTAGGTTTATGAAAATGACTAGTAAAAATGATGAATTATATTAGATTAAAATCTTATTAATTAATAAACAATTTCTATCCATTTTCATGTTATTTGTTATAGGTAATTTTGGACCACCCCAGTGCACAAAGAGATGACGAGGAAAATCGAGCAGAAATCAGACCGGACGATGGACCCAAGAGGCGAAACCGACGAGCGGGACGGGCCAAGACCGAAGGGGTCAGGATTTTGGCCCGACCCCCTGATCGGCCTCGGCCCATGGCCGAGGCCGAGCCCGTCAGGCCCCGCTTGGTCCCTGTAGCCTCTAGCCGCCCCGGATCTGCCTGGTTTGTCCCGAAACGCCTCTGAACTCCTAAAAAACCCTAGAATGAGCAGGTATTTATACCCCTCTTCGCCACTGAAGAGGGGGACCCGAACTGAACTATCGACTCTCTTCTCTTACTTTCTTGCTCTCCTCCTGTTTTCTGACTTAAGCATCGGAGGCGGTGTGGCCTACACCACGCCGGTGTGCAGCGGTTCTTGCTGGTTTTGCAGGTCACGTCTTCCTCAGTTTCTACAAATTCACCGTTGATGTCACGTGAAGGTCAGGTGAGTCCCTTGGCCAAATTTTGGCATCAACAATTGGCGTCGTCTGTGGGGAAGAGTGCTTGCCAGTTCAGACCGCGCATCGGTGGTGGTCTGCAGGATGGATCGGGTTCAGAAACCAGAGGGAAGCCTTGGGTATGAACAGAAAGCACCGAGGCAGACTGGGGTCGACCTCGGTATGGAAAAGGCCGACCCTAACTTCGGAGACTGTGGTAAGGTTCCGTGTGCCCACGATGCTGTGGACCTGACCCAAGAGGACAATCGGTAGAAGGAGAGATAGAGCCGAGAATTTTCTGTGTCCGACCAGCATCGAGAAGACAGAGGAAAAGGACGCGAGGTAGAAGATGGAGGCCAGATCCGACATGAGCACTCCTCGGCCGATGGCCGAGGCCGAGCAGAAGCTCAATCACAAAAAGGCCCGCAGAAGTTCACCGCTAAAGACAGCGTCAGGTACGTACATAGGGAATGAGAGGAAAAAGTTGGAGGCTCAGGCAAAGTCCGAGGCCGAGCAGGGCCAAAAGGGGCGAGAGCTATCCAAATGGCAAAAAGACGAAACGACAAGGTGCCGAGCCTTCGCGCTAACACTCACAGTTTTGGAAAGGCAATGGTTTAGTAAGATCCCACGGAAGTCAATCGGTTCGTTTAAAGAATTGGCCCGAGCGCTTGTTACGCAATTCCTAGGAGCCTGGAGCCGACAGAAGCCTCAGATCAAGTTGCTGACAGTAAAGCAGGGGCCTCGAGAAAGCTTGAAGGATTATATTAACAGATTTTTTAACGAAGTTTTGCAGGTAGAAGGCCATGACGATGGAGTTGCCTTGACTACTATGATTTTAGGTCTGCAGGATGGAAGACTGCTCAGCTCGATCAACAAGAGCAGTCCTCGGCCAATGGCCGAGGCCGACCAGAGGCCAAGGAGCCACATGGTTGTGCGGAACCAAAAGTCAGATTCGACAGGTATACACCACTAACAGGTTCACTTGAACAGGTCTTGGCCACAATACAAGATACAAACCTAATGAAGTGCCCAGAAAAATTGAGGTCGGACCCAAACAGGAGGAATTGGAACAAGTACTGCATGTTCCACGGAGACCACGATCATACAACCCGGGAATGCATACAGTTGAGGGACGAGATAGAAGCCCTAATCCGAGAGGGTTACCTCAAGGAGTTTGTGGGGAATGACAGAAGCTAGAGGCCGTTACCAACAGATCAAGGTAAAGGTGGTGTCAACCCACCGCTCGAGATACGAACAATTTTAGGAGGACCATCCGGTGGACAGTCAGGCAGGGAGCGAAAGGTCGCCATTCGAGAGGTACAGCGAGAGCCCGAAGGGCAAGAAGTTTACAGCTGCTTGAAGAGAGGCCCGGGAACTTTCTAGGTCTCCCTAGGTTTTCCCCAGGAGAGTGTACGCACCCCTGGGATGAACACAACAGCTTGAAGAGGGCCCGGGAAAATCCCAAGCCTCCTCAAGCTTTTCCCCAGAAGAGTGTACGCACCCCTGGGAAGACCACAACACTTGACCTTTTATCGTAGCTGAAGCGATTCGAGCCGAAAGGGAGATGCTCTGCACATAAGTCGAGTCACGGACTGAGCACGCAGATGACACAGAGGAGTTGGCCGGCCTCATGCCAAGGCCGGAGCCGACCACCTAGAGGCTAAGGCCAATCACCACCTTCAAGAGCCCGGTCACGATGTAAGTCTTTCCTTACTCAAAAAATGCATGTTTTACGTATTGAATACACGTTTTTGAGTGGGGGGACTGGGAATAATCATGGTCATTAGTTATATTGCAATAATTGTTGCCTGGCTATTTTCAAGTTTTTGAAATACTTTGTTGCTTTATATGCCATCAAAGTTGTGTGGAAATGTGATAGAAGACAGTTTAAGCATACTTTGTTCCCCGACTGAGTGTACGCACCCTCGGGAGGAATACAACGCTTGAAGAGAGGCTCGGGAAATTCCTAGGCCTCCCCAAGCATTTCTCCAGAAGAGTGTACGCACCCCTAGGATGACTATGTAGCTTGAAGAGAGGCTCGGGAAATTCCTAGGCCTCCCCAAGCTTTTCCCCAGAAGAGTGTACGCACCCCTAGGATGACTATGTAGCTTGAAGAGAGGCTCGGGAAATTCCTAGGCCTCCCCAAGCTTTTCCCCAGAAGAGTGTACGCACCCCTGGGATGACCATGCAACTTGAAGAGAGGCTCGGGAAATTCCTAGGCCTCCACAAGCTTTTCCCCAGAAGAGTGTACGCACCCCTGGGATGACCATGCAGCTTGAAGAGAGGCTCGGAAACTTCCTAGGCCTCCCCAAGCATTTCCTCAGAAGAGTGTACGCACCCCTGGGATGACCAAGCAGCTTGAAGAGAGGCTTGAAAACTTCCTAGGCCTCCCCAAGCTTTTCCCCAAAAGAGTGTACGCACCCCTGGGATGATTATGTAGCTTGAAGAGAGGCTTGGGAAATTCCTGGGCCTCCCTAAGCATTTCCCCAGAAGAGTGTACGCACCCCTGGGATGACCATGCAGCTTGAAGAGAGGATCGGGAACTTCCTAGGCCTCCCCAAGCTTTTCCCCAGAAGAGTGTACGCACCACTAAGATGACTATGTAGCTTGAAGAGAGGCACGAGAACTTCCTAGGCCTCCCCAAGTTATTCCCCAGAAGAGTGTACGCACCCCTGGGATGACTATGTAGCTTGAGGAGAGGCCCGAGAACTTCCTAGGCCTCCCCAAGCTTTTCCCCGGGAGAGTGTACGCACCCCTGGGATGAATACAGCAGCATGAGGAGCAAAATAACAAGCAATGTAGGAAAAATTCCCGACCTCATGCCAAGGCCGAGGCCGAGCATTCTAGCCCTTAGGACGATTGTGAGGGCTTGCAGTGAGGCTCGACTGGCACAACCAAAATATCCAAGGCAGCAAAGAAATGTTCAAGCAGAAGGTGAGTCTGCACAATAAGCCCAACTACGGAGCGAGCAGATAGCATAAGGAAGCTGCTCGGCCTCATGCCAAGGCCGAGGCCGACCACCTAGAGGCCAAGTCCAAAATTTAGCCGCGAAAGCCCAGGTACGAAGTTAGTTTATCCTTACTAAAAAAATGTATGAATACATATTTTGAGTGAGGGGTTGGGAATGAGGACAAACCGAGTCCATGATCATGGTCATGTTAGGATTACGTTATGAACAACGGTGGAACTATTTTTAAGATTATTTATTCTCATTTTGTATAACACATGTCTATAGCTTCTCCCCATGGTATAATGCAGACATTTGCAAATTAGATAAAGTTCTTTATACTGTGTTTGTGCAAAAGCATTTTTCTATAGGATGTGGTGCACGTGGCTAGACAAGAATGATTCTTGTAGAGGCCAAACTTCCACACTTTCCCGTGGAAAAAGACTAAATTCTTCCAGAGAGGTTGACGCATGCCCTCAACCTCCCCAAGTTTCGCCCAAAAGAGTGCACGCACCCCTGGGATGAATACAATACTTGAAGAGAGGCTCTAGTATTTCCTCGACCTCCCCAAGTTTTCCCCGACTGAGTGTACGCACCCTCGGGATGGATACAACAGAGCAAATTAACAAGTAAAGCAGAAGAAATGCTCAGCCTCATGCCAAGGCCGAGGTCGAGCATCCTAGCTCCAAAGCCAACCCTCAGGCACGCATTCAAAGCAGTGTGAGTGAATCGAGTTCTCAGTCACTACACTTTTTAGCATGGCCGAAGTGCTCAAAGCCGCAGGGAGATGCTTAAGGTAGGGCCGGACAAATACACACATAAGCCTAATCGTGGAGCGAGCAAGCAAACAACACGGAGTTGGTCAGCCTCATGCTAAGGCCGAGGCCGACCATTGACCTTCAAAAGGCCAGGTATGAAATTAGTCTTTCTTACTCGAAAAATGCAATTCTTGAGGTAATAAATGCACATGTTGAGTGAGGGCTGGGGATAGGGATAGGTTAAGACCATTTCATTCCTCTGTTGTAATCGCCATGCAACTCTTCCATTATTTTCCAGTAAGGACTGACATATGAATGCAGGGGGCTAAGTTTTGAGCTAACAGGGGCCAAAGGCCAAGGCCGATCCTATCTCTCATTCTTTCTTTTGCAGAAATTAACTTTTCAATGCAGGATTGTGAAGTCTTCTGTTTCTTTTTCCTATTTCTAATTATGGATAAGCCCTGTATCTGGAATGAAGCACTCCGAATGACCAAGTACGGGGGTCTCGCTGCCCGTCGGGCCTCGCTTGGTCCCTGTAGCCTCTAGCCGCCCCGGATTTGCCTGGTTTGTCCCGAAACGCCTCTGAACTCCTAAAAAACCCTAGGATGAGCAGGTATTTATACCCCTCTTCGCCACTGAAGAGGGGGACCCGAACTGAACTATCGACTCTCTTCTCTTACTTTCTTGCTCTCCTCCCGTTTTCTGACTTAAGCATCGGAGGCGGTGTGGCCTACACCACGCCGGTGTGCAGCAGCTCTTGCTGGTTTTGCAGGTCACGTCTTCCTCAGTTTCTACAAATTCACCGTTGATGTCACGTGAAGGTCAGGTGAGTCCCTTGGCCAAATTTTGGCATCAACATTATTCACAATTCTTTTTTTTTTAAATTCTTATATATATATATATATATATATATATCTATATGCCTAATTATAAAAAATACCTTTGAACTATGGAGTTTGTTTCAAAAATGCCCTTGAACTTTAAAAGGTTTAAAAAATATCCCTGAATTTTTTTAAAAAATTCAAAAATACCCTTGCTATTATTTTTTGGATGGAAACCATTAAAGTTTCCGTTTCATTAATACCTTTGAACTTTCAAAAATAACTTTATGGGAAAATGTTTTTTTTCCTTTCTTTCTCTCACCGTAAATTCTTCCTCCATGAAAATTAATGAGAAGTTTTACTTATTTGTCATGTATTCATACACTAGGAGCTTTTCGTCTCTTTCAACACATCATTCCGAGAGTTTGACTAGATTTTCGACAATGATATTTTTGAAACATTTTTTAAAGTTCAAGGGTATTTTTGAAACTTTTTAAACTTTAGAGACATTTTTGACACAAACCTCATAGTTAGGGGTATTTTTATAATTTAGCCTATATATGTATTTTGACAATATGTTGGAGTGGAGGAAGTCAAACCACATATCTTTTGGTCATTAGTACGACCTTTATGTGAGTGAAACTATGCTCATGTAGTACTAACAAAAAAAAAAAAAAAAAAAAAAGAAAGAAACTATGCTTATGTTTACCTGTATTGTATACATATATATTTATATTTATAAATTTTTAGATATATGATAATTAAAATGTTCAACTAAACCCTAATTAAGCTAGGATTAAAGTATTTTTTTTAGTATCACCATAACTCAAATAATTTTCATGACTTACAAAATTTCTTCTAAAAGTTTCATCAAACATCAAAATTCTCATACAATTAGGACCTTTATATTTCCGTGGATGTGGACATCTGAATTTGTATCAGAGATTAAATTAAAAATTTTCAAACAATTAAAAATGTATTATCCAAAAATAAAAAATAAAAAATAAAAATCAGCTTCTTCTAAAACTACCAAAAATTCCAGTGGCTGACACTGTACACACCAAAATTTCTCTACTCACTCCAATGGCTTCTCTCCATCTTCTTCAACCTCTCACCTTTCTCTCTTCCCATTCTGCCCCGCTCTTTTCCCAGTATTCCCATCCCTCAATCACTTTCAGACCCTCCATTGTTAAGAAGCCCTTTCCATTGAAGCCCCTCACGCTTTCCTTTGCTCTCGCCGAATCGGACTCCCCCAAGTCCTTAGAACCCGATCCTCAACTCCTCCTTCAAGAACTGGCCGTAAGTATGGCCTTCATCTCAACTCTTTCCCCCTCGAATTCATTCACTTTATGTCCAATTTTCTGCTCGGATTTTGTTTGATTGGTTGTCGGTGTTGTTAATTTTATGTGCAGGACAGTTTTGATCTCTCTCGAGATTACTTTGAAAAACTTCCCCGTGATCTTCGTCTTGATGTAAGAGGAAGTTTTTTATTTCAATGTGTTTTGTTGTTAATTTTCTTCTTCGTTTCTGGGATTGGGAGTGAATTTTGATGATGTTGTTTGGTATGTGAAGCTCAATGATGCTGCTTTTGATCTTTCGAATGGACCCGTTATTGATGAGGTACTTTTTCTGTTCTTTGCTCGTTAGGTTTGTTTACAGCCATTTTGTTTTCATTGTCTGATTACAAATGATGTTTATTAATGATTTCTTTTACTTCGTATTAGGAGTTCTAGCCAAATTTTTAGAATTGAGGGTGATTTTGGATGGCTTTTGGCAGGGTTAAAAGTGCTTTTAGTTGTACTTTTGAAAAGAAATGCTTTCATTTAAAATCAATATTTTCAAAAGTTATCCCAAAACCCACTCTAAAGTTGATTCAAAACAAAACACTCAAAAGACTGTATAATTCAGTTAGGATTTCAAAACCATTTCTTGAAAGTAGAAAATGTGACAAAAAAAATTGTCAACCTAAGCATAGCTCATCTAATGTAGAGGTCAGATGTTTGAATCCTCAGCCCCATATTGTTGAATTCAAAAAGAAAAATGTGACAGAAATTATCAAGAAATAGAAACCATTATTGGGGGAGGAGGCCATCATAAGTTGTCACTCTCTCTGCTGCACATGTTTGTTTTGATTGTCGTTTCTCAACTATTTCTTATTGTAGAACCTTCATAATAAGATGATTTTTTTTTTTTAATTTCTTATTTTTGAGTCGGTTCGGAACGAATGTGAATTATCTGCTAAACTTGTGCGATACTGAGAACGCTGGATGTCTGATTCAGTGTGGTCAAGAGATGGGAGAAATATTATTAAATCTCTCTCGAGCATGGGAAGTAGCTGACACCTCTACTTCACATGCCTTAGTAAGCAAGTTCCCCACGCTGGTGCAATCTTTGACAGACAATTACAAGTCAGGCAAGAACAGGACTCAAGGAAATTGATGCTCAAGTATTTTGTGAAGCAATAAATGTGACCTTTGTTTGGTCTCTATCTAGGATTCGGCAAGCGTTTAATTTCTGCTGGAAGAAGGTTCCAGTCTATGGGACAGTACGGTCAGGGTGAATTACAGAAGGTACCTCCTAGATTCCAAACTATCTTTTTCATGATCAAAGTTTTATGTACTAAATCATGTTGTAAGAAGTTTAAGAGTTAATGAGCTATTGCCAACATGAGCATAGCTCAATTGGCATAAAACTTGTACTAATGACCCAGAGTTCTATGGTTCGAATCCCTGCACCCCCATATGTCATAAAAAAAAAAAAAAGAGTTAATGAGCTACCCCTGAAGAAATGCTTTAATGTTGCATTTCTGTTCACTATTTATCTACGGTTTGTGTATAGTCGATATGCTTATGCTGTCTTCCTTCTCAAGGAAATAGAGAAGTAGAACCCTCGGTCAACCAAGAGATGTCGTTGGATATTTCTACCCTGGAATTTACTTCTAATGAAATTGGAAGGTCATTTATTCTCTTCAATAAAAAGTTTTATCATTCGAGTTTTTCTCATTTTTCTGGTAGTTTTCACAATTATAGATTGCCAAAGTAATGAATACAACTGGAAAGCTTCTCTCTGCATCCTCTGCTCCTATAGTAGCCGAGCAGCCTAAGAACGAAACCAGAATGTTTAAGGTAGGTTGGAACTTTAAATGAGATGGATGGTATACTTTGCAGATAGACTTTTATTTTGCAAATCTGAACCAACTTGAACTAAACTTGAGTAATATTATTCCATTCTTCAGTTTGGAGAGCTTCAAGTTGAACTGACTGCAGATAAGGCGAACATTGGTGCAGCAATAGGTTTCGTTTTTGGGTAAATCACTACCCAGTTTAACTAGATTCTTCAATTCTTTATTCATTTATCAGATGCCAAGAACATCCAAATTCGTATTTTAAATGTAAAATGCAGAGTAATTTCATGGCAACTGGGTCAGGGTGTCCAAAGTATTCCTGAAAGTTCTCTGCAGTATGCAAATGACAATGCTTTGCTTCTTGCCAAGGTATTTCAACCATTAATTTGAATGTTATGATTATTTTGGTCCTTAATTTCAGTGCTGTACCGTGTCGGAATTTGATGATTTATATACTACAGTCTCTGAGAGGCGCTCTACTAGCAGTTTCATACTCATCGGCGGTCTTGTCTGCTTTCACTACTGTGGGATTGATCTTACTTGCTAGACAACTTAAATCAAAAGATGAGTAAGCCTGTCTTTTTCTTTTTTTTTTCTCTTAACCCTGTAAATGTGTTGTATTTAGTCAAAGAGCAG
Organism: Luffa acutangula; assembly: GCA_036850905.1. Classification (NCBI taxonomy): domain Eukaryota; kingdom Viridiplantae; phylum Streptophyta; class Magnoliopsida; order Cucurbitales; family Cucurbitaceae; genus Luffa; species Luffa acutangula. The sequence continues at coordinate 22,760,805 of CM072089.1, read as the reverse complement.
AGCTCCCTGTAGAGTTTGCTTTTACTGAAAATGATATGAGTTTGTGTACATGACAATAATCTTGCTCAGTTTGAGAATAAGAGTGGCTGATATTCTCTTCTTTTACCTGGCATATAATAAATTTTGTTATTACTTGATTGCAAATGCTTACTATCATGTTTATTGTCACAAGCTCTGTTTCAATACAATTGGAAAATATGTGTAGTTAGAGATCATACTGTAGTACTGTACAGTTAATAAGTTGAAGAGTCCCATTTGGTTTATAAGTTGTCTTTTTTCCTTCTGATTATAGAAAAAGAATAGTTTCATAAAGGAAATAAGATTACGGACCGAACAAAATAGAGTGGTACCGTCTATAAAAAGGGATTTGACGCAGTTGATACGTTGCATGGGTCATTTTATTTGTTTGGTTGTCCAATTTCATCTATTGTTCCATTACCAAGCTGTGTTGAATCAGCTAACATTTGTTCAATAAGTATGTCACATCGTTATTTAGCTAATGGTGTTAAGAGTATGGACTATTTAGAATCAAGACAAAAGTGAAGTTTTGGGTTCTTTTTTTCCTTCGTTCTTTGTATATTATTATTACTTCTTTGTTTACTCTGGATAAAGCTTGGTTGAGATGATAAAGCTTTTGTATGAGAGCCTACCTTGGATAGTGATAGTATGTTGGCTTGAAAACTGGTCCTTTTTCAAAGCTGCTTGGTTGAGATGATAATGCTGGTCCCTATCATCTCAAATCTTGATTTTGTGGTTAATTTTCAACGTTTTCATGATCGAGTTTGGTCATTGTCTAGCTAGATTTTAGGTGTCGGTTGAATTGTAAGTGATTTATCAATCAATTTAGACTGTTTCTTCTTTCTATTGTTGTTTTTTTTTAAAAAAAAAATGGTTTCGAGGAGGGCTATTCATTTTACTCTTACTCTAAACTGACCTGGATACTCACGTGTATATATAAAACTTGTAACATAATTCTATTTGGATTTAATCTCCAATACCATATTGAAGTCTATGCTCAGTTCTTGATTCAAAAGTTGCTAACGAGGGAATATCATACTATCTTGAATTTGAGTGAATTAGATATCCTATCTTGAACTTTTATAAAAAAAAAAAAAGGAAAGAACTAAAAAATGACAATGGGCTGTATGTGCTCAAAGAGGCACAAGAATTTGTACCACTTTATTTCAAAAAAAAAATTAAAAATCAAATCAAATCAAATAAAATTGAATTAAATTGTACACAGCCTTCTTTTACTAGAATGGCATGTAAACTTATGCCTTTTACATGGTTGGACTTTAATCATGTGGGTGAAAATTCATTATTTTCATTTGCGAATATTATTATAATTCGAAAGAGGGAGTGAGGATTCAACTTTTCATTGACCGTAATTTTTTTTTTTTTTGATAAGAAACATCAAAGGAGAATATATTAATCACAAAAAGGACAACCTAAAAGCCAGGGTGGAGATCACCCCTCCAAAAACTATCTCAAAAGGGCTTTCCAATCACTAATAATCATAAGCAAGCTGTAGTTACAAAAGAACTTTTTGTATGAAGAAATCCACCAAGAGGTCGTATTTTGTACAGAATTACAAAAAGAATCAAAAGAAGACGACTTATCACCAAAGGTTCTAGCATTTCTCTCCTTCCATAAAAGCCAAATGGAAGCTCTAAACGCACAGCCCGTTATCACCTTGGCCTTCTTTCTCAAATTCCAAGCTTGCAACCCTTCTTCAAGCCAATCATCCACCCTCTTCGGTAAAACAGAAAGATATAGAAGGTTTGCATCCACCCTCTTAATTGAAATAAATCTACAAGAGAGCTGAATTATATATTAATTCACTTTGGAAATAATTTTTGATGTTGATATAGAAGGTTTTAAATTTTATCGACATGTCTAACATTTCTGTTGACACTTATGTATGTCTATGAAATTGAGATCATCATGAAGAGTGAATTGATATTTCCATTATATAATAAAAAAATCAACTACGTATAGAAAACAGATCACTAATGTGGACCTTTTATTAATAATAAGAAAATAAACTTATTTACAAATGGTGAAATGCTTATTTGTTAATGTAATTTATATTTATATTTTTTTTAAAAAAACATTCATCGACGTTGATATTTGATTGGTATTTCCATCGACATTACTAAAAAATTGAGACATCGACATTTTCATTGATATCAACATTTATAACTTTAGATATATATAGTATAACAAATCATTATTATTGTTGATAGGGTCCATTCTCACTAAAAATTTGAGTCACAGAAGTATATATTTTATCTAGTAATTAGCATATTAGTATGTTAAATGTGGAGGCCATTGTTTGAAATTGAAAGAAAGAAAATTGATTTTGTTAATGGATATTGACCAAGTTTTTTGTGGAAAGGATTTGGAAGAACAATTTGATTGGCCAATCAAACAAGTTGATCTATAATGGGGATGATGATATGGAAGCACTTCACTTTCAAAAAGTGGCAGTTTTCTTCTCGGAATTTTCTTTTGGTTTTGATTAATCTTTCTTTCAAAGACAAAAAAAGTAATCATAATAATTAAGAAAAACCTAAATTAAGGATTTACTAGTCAGCTTTGTTATGCACAACATCAACTAAAAGGTTTTTTTTTTCTTTCTTTTTTTAATATATATATTTATTTATTCTTTCCTTGAGAAGTCAATTAAAAGATTCTTATATCTCAGGAAGAAAATTAGTACATATCTGATACACTAAAAGGTATATTTTTCGAGGCAACATATTGTTTTTGTAGTCAAAGTGAGCATAGCTAAGTAATAATTGACATGCATTTTCGACTAAAAAGTTCTTTAAATGTAGTTGAACTCAAAATATATATATATATATAATATATGCTTGCTTTTGTTTAAAGATTTTATGCAGATCTTATCCTTTTCTTTCATTGATTGGTAATGCTTTGTTTTATTTTATCTTTTATTTTTTAAAATTAAGTTTATAAAAATTACTTTTACCAATTTTTTAAAATATTCTCAAAAGATCAAAAGGACAATACTTATATGTTAATTCGGCAAAAATTGCAATTGTTCACCATTAATTCTTTTACAAGTTAAGGAATAGAGAAACGTTTTTTTTTTTCTTTTCGTTATTGTAATAGATAACCAATTTAAGGCTTGTTATTTGTAAATATAGTAACATTTTTTAAAAAAAAATTGTAAATATGGCAAATCTATCAATGATAGACTTCAATTTCAATGTGTGTAATCTATTCGTGATAGATTACTATCACTGATAGAATAATCTATTAACAATAATTGCAATCGTGATTAACTTCTATCACTGATAGACTCTAATTTTGTTATATTTGCAAATAGTTTTGGCAAATCTATCAGCGATAGACAATGATAGATGTCCATTACTGATAGACTTTAATCATAATGCATGTAGTATATCAATGATAGACCTACTATCAGTGATGAAATAATCTATTAGCAATAGTTACACTTGTAATTGAAGTCTATCGCTAACGGACTTCGAGATTTCAATTTTACTACATTTCTAAATAGTTTTAGATTTTTCTATATTTACAATTATTTTAGTCTATTTTCTATGTACAAACAACCTTTGTTTTTCTTTTGAAAAAGTACATTTGCTTTTGAAAAACTTCATTTGTTGTCCGTGAATAGAGAAGTATTTTTCATTCCAATTTTCAAAAACAAAATGTTACGTGTAATTTTGAACCACCCCGAGGTACAAGGAGCTGACGAGGACAACCGAGCAGAAATCGGACTGGAGGATGGACCCTGGGGGCGAAACGGGCCAGTGGGTCAAGCCAAGACCGAAGGGGTTGGGCTTTTGGCTCGACCCCCTGCTCGGCCTCGACACTCGGCCCGCTTGCGCGGGTCGAGCTCGTCCGGCTCCGTTTGGTCCCTACCGCCTCTGGCCGCCCCGGTTCCGCTTGGTTTGTCCCGAAACGCCTCCGAATTCCTAAAAACCTTAGGAGCATGAGCATGTATTTATACCCCTCTTTGTCACTGAAGAAAGGGATCCGAACTCTATTCTCTGCCCTCTCTCTTGCTCTCTAGCCCTCCTACTTCCGTTTTCTGACTTAAGCGTCGGAGGCGGTGTGGCTACCACCACATCGGTGTGCAGGTTTTCTGTCTTACAGGCCACGTCTTCACCCTTCATAAACAAATTTACCGTTGGTGACAGGTTAGGTGAGTTCCTCCCGACCAAATTTGACCATCAACACAAAAAATTGCGTCTATTGTTTTAGAACAAACTTTTGAAGTTTAGAGGGAAAATGATAATAATAAAAAAAAGAAAGAAAATGCAAATTCCATTTATAAACGTTGCGTGTGGCTTTATTTTATGAGGACAAAAATTGGAAACTGAAAGCAACTTTTACAAAGTGTCCTTTTATATATAAAGTAATTAAAAAAATGAAAAGAAAAAAAAAAATCAGTCTACTAGGATGTTAAAAGTATTGGCCTTTTATGGATAATTTTTTTTCCACATATGGGGTAGTTCATTGAATCATCAACTCTTTCCTTTATACTATTTTCTTTTTAAGTTCTATGAATCATCTTTAAGGCCAAATACGTAATTTACTTTTTATTATTACTACTCTTTATTATATTGGTATGTGAAGAATTTACAAAAAGAGTAAAAGAGGCTAATTTTTATTTTTTATTTTTTATTTTTTTATTTTATTTTATTATATTATTATTATTATTATTTTTTTTTTTTGAGAAAGAGACTCGTTAATTGTTAGTACTCTTTTATCTTTTATTAGTTCATTTACCATTAGCTCCTCGATTACGACTCCATTTTTCGGACATGACTAAACGGAGTTGCTATTGTAGAAAAGTTAGGGAGGTCTCATAAATTTAAAGAAATTTGATGCAAATCAAAATAAGGTGATCAAATCACCAAAATAAATTTTTATATGGGATTTCAAGGAGGAAAGAGTTTCATGCTTAAAAATTCAAGCAAAACAAATGCAACTTCTAATACTTTCGAGCCAAATAAAAAACATTAATATTAACAACATGGAAAAACTTAGACTCTGTTTAATAACTATTTGGATCCCGTTTGATAACTATTTGGTTTTTTATTTTTGAAAATTAAGCTTTTATACACACCTACTCCCACCAATAAGTTTCTTTTTGTTTAGTATCTACCTTCTTCATTGTTTTCAAAAACAAAGTCAAATTTTGAAAACAACAAAAAGTAGTTTTCATAAACTTTTTTTTTTTCTTTTTCTTTTACTTGGAACTCAAATGGATCCTTAATAAAGATGATAGGAAATTTGAGAGAAAATAAGCATAATGTTCAAAAACCAAAAACCAAAAATCAAATATCATTTGTTTTTAAACTAATTCATGTGGAAATTCATGCAAGACATTTATTGATAAGGTAAAACCTGCTGGGATGTGTGGAGACAAAAAAAAAACCATCAAATTGCCGTGTGAAGAAAAGAAAAGGGATTGCATATGGACCAAGGCCCATTACTTAATTCGGTTTGCAAAAGTTATATATATGTGTGAAGTGTGCAGCCGACATAGAATTTTTGCTGGGCAAGTGACTTGCGGCTGGTTTTTCATCAGCAAGTTTGGTGCGGTAGTGAGTGTTTTTCCTTCAGTAATTTAGAGACAGCAGTGAGGGAAAAACTTGAGAGAATGAGATTTATTCTCTTGTGGAATTGATGGTTTTTTGTTTTTTTGTTTATCCCAAGCTATCGGGTTGTGATACTTGGAAGTCAATAGCTATAGTTGGGCTATTGAGGGTTAGTTTGTGGCATTATTGAAGACTTCCTGTAATTTCCCAAATACTAGTAGAACATGCAGTTGCAGAAGACTGGACGTAGTCCCGAGCTTGGGGCGAACCAGTATATTTTCGGTGTCGTTTTTCTTTTTCCATATCTCTTATTATTTTTCGTGACTATTATTTTTGGCTTAACCTGTGGAAGGGGAGATAGTTATAATATTATTGATTGTCGTCATAATATTATTGTTATTTGTATTTCGCATTTTTTCCCAACAATTGGTATCAGAGCTTTTGGTTCAGGAGTCATGGGTTTTGTAGAGCCAAAAAGTTTCGATGGAGTCATGAAGTTCGATGGGAAAAATTTTGGATATTGGAAGATGCAAGTCAAGGATTATTTAACTTGCAAGAAAGTGCATAAGGCATTGAAGGAGAGACCGAAAGATATGAAGGACGAAGATTGGGAAGCTCTAGATGAAGAGGCAGTTGCAACAATTAGGATGTGTTTGTCGATGGATGTGGCAAGTCTTGTAGCCCATGAGACAACTGCAGTCAAGTTGATGGAATCGCTTACAAACAGGTATGAAAAACCCTCTGCAAATAATAAGGTCTACCTAGTTAAGAAGTTTTTCAACATGCAAATGTCTGAGGATGCTTTTGTGAATTCCTATATTAATGAGGTTACCACTTTGATTAATCAGTTAAAATCTGTTAAGATAGAATTTTCTGATGAGGTGAATGCTATTCAGTTGTTAACGTCTTTACCTGATAGTTGGGAAACGATGAAGACAGCAGTGTCTAATTCGACTGGAAATAACACTTTAAAATTTTCAGAAGTTTGTGATTTAGCCATAGCTGAGGAAATTCGTAGGCAGGGTAGTAATAAAGAGTCTACTGTAGGGTCAGCTTTGGTTATGACTAAAGGTAAAGATAAGGTTGATGAAGATAATGAATCGAGTAGCAGTAAGAAAAAGTGGAAAGGTAGGAATGAGGTATAATGTTATTACTGCCATAAGAAAGGTCACTTCAAGTATCAATGTAGGAAACTTAAAGAGGATCAGAAAAGAAAACCAGAGGCAAATATAGTGGAAGAGGTTGTCTTAGCTTGTGTTGAGAGTGACACAAAGTATAGTAACCACTTATCAGATTGGATATTAGACAGTGCAACTTCTGTTCACATAGCTTCAGATAGGAGTTTGTTCACATCATTCACAGGAGGGCATCATGGCCTTGTGAGGATGGGGAATGGTAGAACCTCCAAGACTAGAGGGATTGGAGATGTTAGTCTGAAGACAGAATGTGGAGGTAAATTGGTACTGCCGAGATGTCAGGTACGTGCCTAATATCAAGATGAATCTTATTTCTATTGGTAAATTGGCAGATGATGGTTACATGTGTGAGTTTGGCAGTCGCCAGTGTAAACTCAAGTTCGGATCCTAGGTAGTGGCAGTTGGTCACAAGAAATCTACATTGTACAGATGTCAGTTGAATGTTGCCAAAGGTTCAGAGAGACAGTGGATGCCGGTTAAAGCTGCAGATGGTAGTTGTAGAGGTACAGTTGAGCCAGCAGCAAGGATAGCCAATTTCGACCAGTTCGATTAAGATCCTTCAGTTCAGAAACAATTGGGAAGTCTAGGAGAGAAAGTTGATGGCTATCGTGAATCCCCAGTTGTCAGACGGTCGAATGAATTGAAGAAGTCGCTTAGGCGAGTTGAGGCATCAAAGTGGAAGGCCAGAGCAGTTGCTAAGGTCAAATGTCATGTCTCTAGCTTGGTAACTGGTTTGAACAGAGGACTCAAGCCAGTCTCAGAGTGTATCTTCTTCAAGAACAGTTGTTCAGGTTGGAAGAAGATGACACGTGATACCACTTAGCTGAAGTGGGAATACGTGTCTGTCTTTTTCGTCTGGGAGACAGGTCCACGTAACTAGCCCATACCTCGGGGCAAGCACAGATGAGCTACAGTTATATTCTGATAGTTGTCTGTTTTTGTGAGTTTGTTGTTTTCAGGTATTTTGAGCCTTGGAGTTTACCAAGAAGATCAGAGATAACAGTTGTAGTGGGAGTAGATCCTTGGAGTTTGCCAAGATGTTTAGAGTTTTGTTGCAGTGGGAGATGAGATCGTTGTTTTGTCTCCAAGTGGGAAATTGCTGGGATGTGTGGAGACAAAAAAACCATCAAATTGCCGTGTGAAGAAAAGAAAGGGGATTGCATATGGGCCAAGGCCCATTACTTAATTAGGTTTGCAAAAGTTATATATATGTGTGAAGTGTGCAGCCGACATAGAATTTTTGCTGGGTAAGTGACTTGCGGCTGGTTTTTCGTCAGCAAGTTTGGTGCGGCAGTGAGTGTTTTTCCTTCAGTAATTTAGAGACAGCAGTGAGGGAAAAACTTGAGAGAATGAGATTTATTCTCTTGTGGAATTGAGGATTTTTTGTTTCTTTGTTTATCCCAAGCTATCGGGTTGTGATACTTGGAAGTCAATAGCTATTATTGGGCTATTGAGGGTTAGTTTGTGGCATTATTGAAGGCTTCCTGTAATTTCCCAAATACTAGTAGAACATGCAGTTGCAGAAGACTGGACGTAGTCCCGAGCTTGGGGCGAACCAGTATATTTTCGGTGTCGTTTTTCTTTTTCCCTATCTCTTATTATTTTTCGTGACTATTATTTTTGGCTTAACCTGCGGAAGGGGAGATAGTTATAATATTATTGATTGTCGTCATAATATTATTATTATTTGTATTCCGCATTTTCTCCCAACAAAACCAATACAAAAAATGTATTTTATATCAAGTTTTCTAAAAGCAGTTTATTAAAATATTAATATTAAGTTATAAATGTGGTTTTTAAATTCTTTTAGGTTTGGTCTAATAAGTCCTTGAAATAAGAAATGACTACTTGGTCCCTAAACTTTTAATATTGTTTCTAATAAATCACTAAACTTTAAAAATTATCTAAGGGTCGTTTGGTGTAAGGTTTTTCAGATGCTTGGGAATAAAGAATGCTTGGAAATAATATGTCTGAGAATAAGATAGCTGGGAATCATGGATAACTGTTTTTGGTTGTGCATGAGAATGTCATCCGGATTCTATGAGAATAAATTTTGTCTGTATTTATTTTATGAGATTAATCATGAAAATCTTATCTAATTTTAATATATTAATCAATAAAACAATCAAAATTAATTCAAAGTATTAATAAAAATTAATGAATTGATAATCAATAAATATATTTTTTCTAATTGACCAATGAATAATTTTAATTGAATAAACAAAGTTAATTTGACTAATTAAAATTTTTTATTTAATATTTTTAATAAATATCCTTAATTATATTAATTTTAAGTTTGATTAATCCACAAATTAGCTAATGAATAACTCTACCAAAACTCACAAATTTTAACAAATGTAGCTCTTACGTTGTTTTTCTTTAAAATATTATCAATTTTATATCATACATATGTTTTATAATCTATTGAAAGCATACATGAATATTTTTTTAATGAATTTTCAAAAGAAAACTTAATTAGTAAGGATTGATTTGTTACAATTGAATAATTAATTAGATTAATTCAATTCATTATTATAAAATAATTAATTAAGTTAATTCAAGCTGTTATTATAAAATAAGTTTTATATAATTTGATTGATTATAAAAATTAATTTTAATTATTATAATTAATTTTAATAGATTGAATAATTAATTAGGTTAATTTAACCCATTATTATAAAATAAGTTTTATATAATTTGGTATTTAAAAAAAAAAGTTTTATATAATTTGGTTGATTATAAAAATTAATTTAAATAATATAATTAATTTTAATAGATTGAATACATAATTAGAACCCATTATTATAAAATAAATTTTATATAATCTGGTTGATTATAAAAATTAATTTAAATAATATAATTAACTTTAATGGAATAAATAAATGTATCAAAAGAAATATAAATAGTAACAAAAATAAGAGAGAGAAAGAGAAGGATTCGGAGAAGACCCATGTTTTTGTAAAGCTATTAAATACTCTTATCCATGGGTATACAAAACCCATGGGAATAGCTCATTCCCATGAGAATAACTCAAAACCTTGTACCAAACAAGGGATTTGTTGATTCCCACCCTTATTCCCATGCTCATACCTCAAACTAAATGGCCCCTGATAGGTTATTTGAACTTCATTTTCTTTTTTAGTACAACAACGGTGGGGTTTAGGGATTTGAATCTCTTATCTCAAGGGAAACAGTCACGGTCATGCTTGTCCAAGATGTGTTGTCCATGGCCAAAATGAGTTAAAGGCAGTTCGATTCGGACATTGATACTAGTAAGTGTCGCATAATCGCTTGCGAGTATCGACAAAACGCGATTGTGACACAGTGCATGCCCATTATCGCTAAACTATGTTAACTTGGCTTGAATTTCAATTTTCTATCGAATAGATCTCCAAACTTTTAATATTGTGTCTAATACATATCTTTGATTTATGAAATACCTTTCTAAATTTTATATATTTATAATATACAAAATTAAATGTGTATAGATTCATTGACACTTTTTTGAAGTTTAGGGTCAAATTAGACACAACATTGAAAGAACTAGAAACTTAGGGCCCGTTTGATAACGTTCTCGTTTCTTGTTTCCGTTTCTTCATTTTTAATAAAGAAAAATAGAATTTCATGACCCTAACACCTATACATTCAATAATAATAAACCTATATTCTTATTTATGTTTGGAAAAAATTGGAAACAAGAACAAAAAAGGAGAAACTAGTTTTAGTTGTTTCCAAAAGTTCTATACAAATTTTGGGAGTGTTTCTAAAAAATGAGAAACAAGAAACATACATGGTTATTAAATGCTTAGATTTCTTAATAAAATTAGAAACAAGAAACAAGAAACGAGAAGGTTACCAAACGAGCCCTTATTAAACCTTTTTTGTGAGTTATTATTACACATCACCCTTAAAATTTATGGATCAAACTTGTCTTTTTTAAAAAGATAATGAAACGACTAAAATGGTTTTTTCTTAATGCAAATTTTTTGGGGAAAAGACAGAATGTTTAATACTAAAATAAAAGTAACGTAGTATATATATTTTAGCTATTATTTAAAACTTTTATCTTTGAGAGCATCAAATAGTTACACATTCATTTCCCTAAATTTTGCTTGTCTTTATATTAATATGTGCGAAAAACAATCAATTTTGACTATAATATTGTTATAGGTCAATTCGGAGCCTTCAGGATAAAATAGGGCATTTTGGTAATTAAAAGTAAGTCAAATATGACTGAAAATCGAAGGTCAACTCAAAGTTAATGCCAGACGTGAATTAGGGTTGGAGATCACGATGCTGGCAATTACACATGCTCAATGCCACAAAAGAGGCTGCTTAATGCTAAAGGACAAAACGCATAAGCATCGCTAGAGCGTGTTGACGCTATCGCAATTTCCAGCCAAAGAATTTTCCAACGCACATAGATTAAAGGATTGGAATTCCCAATTCCGTTACAGCGGAAGCAATTGGACCAATTCGCAATTTAATTTCATTTCGCAAAACACTAGTACATTAGCAAAATACAAAATTCATAATTCTACAATTTAAGGTTAAGCAAACTTACCGTCGTGAAAGACTTTGAAATCAAGAACACGTTCTTGATTATTTTTCAATGGCGAACACCACCATAAAGTCTTCCCTGCTATTCTCTGAGTTTGGGAACTCAGTTGTGGGACTGAATGGTCTTTTGAATCTTTGGGAGAGAATCACAAAAGAGTAAATGTACTCCTCTGTAATTGTTGTTGAGAGAGAGTTGAGAGAGTTAGTTAAGAGATCTTTTACCGAATTTGAGAGATCTACCATATCACAATTCTGTAGAATGATAGAATCTATCAAAGACCCCTGCAATGTGAGAGATTCAGTGAGAGAAAAAGAAAATAATACTTTTTTATTTAATTAATTAAATAAAATGAATTTAATTTAATTAATTAAATATTAATTAATTAATCACATTAATCAATTAATCTTATATGTGCATTTAAATCATATTAAAATGCATGGCTCTCACATAATATATAGTTTCAATTAATCTAATTAAATCTAATTTAACCAAATTAATATTAACCAACTAATTAATTAATTCAATGATTAACTTAATATCACATATTTAATTAATCCATCATTTGAATCATATTCAAAACGTGCATCTCTCTTATAACCTATAGGTTTAATATGAATCATATTCACATTAAAATTAATCTATAGCTATTAAGGCCCCGTTTGATAACCATTTGGTTTTTGGTTTTTGGTTTTTGAAAATTATGCTTGTTTTAATCTAATTTCCTTACAATGGTTTTCATCCTTGTTAAAGACACACTTGAGTTCCTAGCCAAATTCAAAAAACAAAAACAAGTTTTTGAAAACTATTTTTTCTAGTTTTCAAAATTTGACTTGGTTTTTGAAAACATGAAAATGAAATAGATAGCAAAATAAAGAAACTTGTAGGTGCATGTAGTGTTTTTAAGCTTAATTTTCAAAAACTAAAAACCAAAAACCAAATGGTTATCAAACGGGGCCTAATTTAATTAAATCACATTTAACTAAATTAAATCGTACAATCAATTAATTCAAAATTAACTAATTTTATAATTAATTAAATATCAACCATATTTAATTAATTACATATTAGAATCATATTCTAATATATCTCTCATATATAATAGTTTAATTAAATCACATTTAATTAGACTAATTGAATAATTAATTAATTCACATTTAATTAATCAATTTACTAATTAAATATCATATACTTAATTAGCCACATATTTGAACTCCTTCAAATATATTATTCTCTTAATTAATAAAGTTTAATCTCAAATTAAACTTTATATTATAATGTATCACAATACATTATATTAATTGTAGATCTCATACAATTAACTTGATTCCCAAGATGAATTTGAACTATTCAAATTCTTTTAAGATAAATTGTTCCCAATTACTCTTTACGAGCTAGCAGGGGACCTAATGAACCTACAGATCAGAAGCTCCAATGATATGAGGTTAACTGACTAAACTCATTAATCGAGTTAACCAATATTCATTAACTATGGGTCATTCCACTAAAGACCCACAGTTGAACTATTCTCACTGTAGAATATTTTTGTGTCCACGGATATTGACCAATAACGGTAAGTCAATCCTTCACGAGTGTTCGTAACTACAGCTGGGTCAAATTACCGTTTTACCCCTGAGTTACCTCTGGCTCCTTAAGTACCAGTGCTCCTCTAATGAACAACCTGTTTATGGTCCAATCAGTAAACAGAAAGTCCCTCTTGGGCCAGTGAGAGGGCGTGATCCCTTTGATCAAGACCCGAAGTCACCACTTAAGAGAACACTCATCTACTTCTCCTAGAAGCGGGAAGAAGTGAATTCCATCTTGTGTTGTCATGTCCCTAGCCCCCCACTCAGTCTTGTCCCCAAGAAGGTAGGTTTATTGAGTCGGCGTGCAGGCCACTCTCACCCGTACTAATCAAAGGACAATCCCTCGTGAGAAGGAGTTCATGACACACTCAGGATTAAGACTGAGTTACCTAGGTCATCCTATTGAAACAGTAACCTAACAAGTTAACGGTGTTACATCTAGTGGTTTACTATTTCGTGGTCCGGTCTTATGCAAACTCATTGCATAGGATACCCCTGCTCGCATGTCTTCTACATGGACGCCTTGGATCAATACGTCTGTATCGAATACAAAGCGGGTCGTATCACATAGTGTTACCAGGATAAGGTACCCAACCTTATCCCTGTACTATAGACCTTTTAGGTTGTTACTTGAACACCGATCCCCGTATGTCCCCATATACTAGTTCAAGTTACATATCAACAACCTTGGATCTTAGTTTATTGGATTTGGGTCATATTGTGCAATTCTAGACTTAATATGACAATAACACTTTATTGCATAAACCTCAATAACACTTTACTGATACAAATGTATAATTCGTTAATCATTCATTATCTACAAGTTTTAGGACATAAAACCCAACAGATTTTATTCTTAATTTGAAGGAGTGTCTCAATGCTCTCTAGAGCATCTCGACACTCTCAACTATTATAAATATGTAATGTTTGATTTAGGGATTATTCATAGACCGTTGTACTCAATTTAGCCGCATAATTCCTTGATATTTTTCAGTGCTCTTTTCAGTTTTCTTGCTCTTTAGAGTAGTTTTGCTTTGTTTATATGGTGGGTCGAGTCTGGAGGCCGTGTTCGATGACGAGCTAGGCCAACTTTATGTAATCAGGACTCAGTAAATGTAAGTTTTGGCATTCTTGAGACCTTGTATTTCAATTTCTATGAATTATAGCTAATTGTGACTTACATTCCTTCTTTAATTACAATTAGATCGATAGAATAGATTGACGACCTATTTGCTTGACTGGATTTAATTGTTCTGCTACACTAGTTAGTGAATATTTATTGTGTTAATCATGTTGAAAGACACATTATCCCAATTGGCCCAATTGCATGATAAATCTAGGAATTTAGGCTTAGAATTGTATAAACTCAGGTTGTTCCTAGTTTATACCAGACCATCTAACGATCCAATTTTCTTAATATGGTTAGACTAATTATTTTTGCGTTGTTAATTAGAAATCTAATTATTTCTCAAAATAAAAATTACAAATCTAATTAGGTTCCAACTTCGATGCGTTGGTTAGGTAGGAAATATTAGGGGTCTTTAATCACTGGTTCTAGTGACGGTTAGACAATTAAGTAATGATTCAATTAATTAAGAGAGTCAATGATTGAAATAGCCAAACTTACATCTCGAGAATCGATTGCATGATCCCGAGGTGAGATCTACTACCCTTCTACTTTTCTTGCATCTTGTTTTAAGCAATTTAAATTATGCATTTTTTATTTCTACAATTTATTTTATCGCATTCAATACCACGAATCTCAATCGCCCCTTTAGTCCGGTCATCACATCATCAAATCATCACAATAAATTTAAGTTAGATATATTATAATCGTGCCCTCTGTGTTCGACCCCAGTCACTACTACTGCAAAGTAGTTTAATAGTAGTCGGTGATTATAAATTTTATTTGCCCCGAAACCTCGACAACTTCAGTATGTCAATAATTTTTATGTAAAAGTTCAAAAGGAAAAAAAATCATTTTTGACCCTAAACTATAGAGGTTGTATAAATTTCAACCGTAAACTTTCAATTTCATCAAATTGAACCTCATACTTAGTAAGGTTGTATCAATTTTAACCTTGCACTTTTAATTTCATCAAATTGAACTTCAAAATTAGCAAATTGTATTAATTCTAACCCCAAACTTAAAGTTTTGCAATGTAAACCTTCAATTACATTTCTGTTTGAACCATTGTTAAACCATATAATTGACTATTTCCTTTTTTAAAAAGTTTATATTGCACCGGAATTGGTTTCTTGTAAAAGAAATTATTGGAGAAATCTTTTATTTGAAGAAACTTTTACTACTGAAAAGTTGTACATGAGTTTTCTCTCTCTTTTTTCTTATTATGTTTGTGAGTTTTGTTTCCTTGTTATTAGCTACTTAGAAAAACATTCAACGATGAGATGATTGAAAAGCAATTTTGGGATTTTTTTTCTTTTAATTTTCGATGACTTCTTCTTTTTTATTGAGAACTTTGTTTTTTTTTCTTCCCCTTTTTTGTTGCTATCTATTACGTAAGCAAAATATTTTTGAATTTTTTTTTCTTCAAGTTTTTTTTTTCTTTTTCGCTAAGAATTTTGTGGACTTTTTTTTCTTCTTTTGTTTTTGTTTTTTCTCCTATTAATTAGAAGAACATGCAAATGTAGGAAACAAAAGTAAAAAAATTTTGTGTTTTTTTTTCTCATATTTGCTATGTTATTGGTAATTTTGGACCACACTGACGCACAATGAGCTGACAAGGACAATTGGGCAGAAGTAGGACCAGAAAGCCGATCCAGAGGAAGACCGGACCAAAGGGTCACGCCAATTTGGCCCGACCCATATGGTCAGCCTTGGCATGAGGTCGAGGTCGACAATTTGGCCAGCGGGCGCGGGCGAGCTTGGCCACCTCCCTTTGGTCCCTGATGTCCCTGATCGCCCCAGCTTCGTCTGGTTGGTCCCGAAACACCTCCGAATTCTTAAAAACCCTAGGAGGATGAGGTTGGCCTCGACCCATTACCGAGGCCGACCAGGGCCAAAGGCCTGGAGATCATTTGAAGTCTGGCATCGACGAAAACCCTAAGGGGAAATCTATATAAAGGGAGACCACACATGCATTCAGGTATGCCAAAAACTACACCCTAAATACATTCTACATGTTTTCCGGCCAAGGCTAACTTAAGCATCAGAGTGTGTGTGGTCTGCACCACACCGGTGTGCAGTGTTTGCTCGTCTTGCAGGTCACGTCTTTCCCGCTCTCTTACAAATTTACTGTTGATCGTCACGTGGAGTGAAGGGTAAATTCCTAAGCGAAATTTGACCATCAACAGTTGGCACCGTGTGTGGGGAAGACGCTGACAAGCAAACATTGTGTACAACAAGTAAGCACAGCAACAATGGAACACGAAAATCAACCGGTAGCAGATGAGGCGAGCCCCTTGGTTCGACTCCAAACCCAAGAGACCGAGATCGCGGAGATTAAGGGGAGGAAGAACGAGATGGGACAGAACTTGACTGATATCCTTAGTCTGTTAAGAAGCCCGAGTCTGTCAGGCACGAGGAAGAGCATCTACGTAGAGACCCCAAGAAGGGTAAAGGAATAGCAGACGAGGAGGTAGGGGATTCAGAGAGTGTAACTAGCCGAATGCACCATCCATGGGATGACCAAACCCAGAAGGAAGCTGGACCAAGTCGCAAAAAGGCCCGCAAAATTTCGCTGCTAAAGCCAACGCCAGGTATGCACACAGGGAATAATGACAGGAAAAAGTTGGAGGCTCGGGCAAGGTCCGAGGCCGAGCAGGGCCAAAAAGGGCGAGAGCGGGAGCTATCCAAGTGGCTAAAAGAGGAAGGTAGCCATCACAACTCCCAAAGGAGGATTGAGAATGAGGACATAGAAGGGCTAATCGGACAGATGTGACCACCCTTCACTGATGAGATAATGGGAGGAGAGGTGTCGCATAAATTCAAGGTACCAAACTTCCCACAGTATGACGGAAAGAAAGATCCAAAACAGCACCTAGACGCATACCTAACCTGGATGGATTTTCACGGGGCGAACGAAGCGACAAGGTGCCGAGCCTTCGCGCTAATACCCACAGGTTTGGCAAGACAATGGTTTAGCAAGATCTCGCGAAAATCAATTGGTTCGTTTAAAGAGTTGGCCCGAGCGTTTGTTACGCAATTCTTAGGAGCTCGGAGCCAACAGAAGCCTCAGATCAACCTCCTGACAGTAAAGCTGTTGGGTTTTATGCCCTAAAACTCGTAGATAGTAAATGTACATTTGACCGAACATTAATAAAGTGATGTATTATTCAGTGTTTGTATTATATCTTGTCTTATTAACCCTAATCCAATAAACTAAACATCCAAGGCTAATAGAATGAGGCTTGAACTAGTATGTAGGGACATACGGGGATCAATGTTCAAGTTTTAGCCTAAAGGGTCTGTAGTATAGGGATAAGGCTGGGTACCTTATCCTGGTGACACTATGGATACGACCCGCTTTGTATATTGATACAAACGTATTGATCCAACGCGCTCATGTAGTTGACATGCGAGTGGGGGTATCCTGTGCAATGAGTTTGCACAAAGACCGGACCGCGAAATAGTTAACCACTAACTGTAACACTGTTAGTTAGCTCGGTTTCTATTTCACTAGGATGACCTAGGCAACTTGGCCTTAATCCTGAGTGGATTATGGACTCCTGTCCATGAGGGATTGTCCTTTGATTTGTACGGGTGAGAGTGACCTGTTCGCCGACTCAATAAGCCTACCATTTTGGGGACAAGACCGAATGGAGAGCTGGGAACGTAGTCTTACAAGATGGAATTCAATCCTTCCCAGTATTAGGGTAAGTAGAGGTGTGTTCCCTTAAGTGGTGTCTCCGGGTCTTGAACAATGGGCCCTACCCTCTTTATGGCACGAGAGGGATTTCTGTTTGTTGGTTGGACCACAAACAAGTTGTTCATTAGAGGAGCACTGGTACTTAAGGACCAAGAGGTAGCCCAGGGGTAAAACGGTAATTTGACCTAACTGGGGTACGAACACACGTGAAGGGCTAACTTGTTGTTGACGGTCGATATCCGTGGACACAGAAATATATCTGCAGTGAGAAGAGTGCAGCTGTGGTTCTATAGTGGAGTGAACCACAGTTAACGAACATTGATTAACTTGGTTAATGAGTTTAGCCAATTAATGTCATATCGTTGGAGCTTCTGATCTGTAGCTCCATTGGGGCGCTGAGGTAAATTTCTAAGGGGAGTAATATATTTGAAGGGGTTCAAATATTTTATTAAATTATGAATATGATTCATAATAAAAACTATAGGTTATAATTAATGCTCATATGATGAATATTAATTCTATAGTTTTATTGAGGGAAAATATAATTAAATATATGATATTTAATAGATATATTAATTAATTGGTGAATTAATTAATATTGATGTTTTAATTTAATTAAATTATGATTTAATTAAGTTATATTAAAACTATAGCTTATGTGGGATATGTACATGAAAGTGTTCATGTGCAAATAATTAAATTAAATATTTTTTATTATATATTTAATTTAATTAACTGGTCAGTTAAAGAACTGACCAGTCAACCACTCTCTAACCCTATTCACGTTGGTATGAGGGTTTTAAGGGAGTGGGGATTTTTTTTTTAACAACTCTCACATAATTCACTCTCCCTCACCCACGCATTATCTCTCGCTCTCTGCAGAAGGTTTTCTCTGTGGTTTTTTGAGTTTTACAGAGACTGAGAAAGTTTTTCCCCAAAAGAAGTTTTAGTTTTTTTTTGGTTCCCACAAACCACTCAGTGCATACGCCTAGGAGGATACTGGTGTCTCTTTTTGGTGGTGTTCACAAGATTTTTCAGCGAAAAAGGAGTCCCTCTTGCTGCTGTATTTTGGGGAGTATCAAAGGTTTTGGCGAGGCGGTTCAAGAATTTCTTCAAGGGTAAGGTTTTTCTTGAACTAGGATCATTAGGATCCATTATTATAGATTAGATCTATAATTTTTAATATGTTTAAGCATGTTTTATTTCAATTTTACAGCATGTATTTTCTGGTGTATGTTGTATAATTGTTGTGCTATCGTATTGGTTTCCCAATTGATATTTAAACCGATAAGGTTCTCTGATCGTTTCCGCTGCGCTAGGGTTTTTATCCTTACAAAAGTAGGGGCCCCAGGAAAGCCTGAAGGATTATATTAACAGGTTTAGTAACGAAGTTTTGCAGGTAGAAGGCTATGACGATGGAGTTGCCTTGACCACTGCGATTTCAGGTTTGTAGGATGATAGACTGCTCAACTCGATCGGTGAGAGCTAGCCACGAACATACGTGGAGTTCATGACCCAAGCACAAAGGTACTTAAGCGCCGAGGAACTGTTGAGATCCAAACAAGATGAGAGAGAGAGCCGGGGAGTGTCTATATCTGACCGACATTGAGAAAACAGAGGAAAGGGGCGCCAGGTCGAGGAAAAAGGTCGAAGTCGATATGAGCACTCCTCGGCCAATGGGCGAGGCCGACCAGAGGCCAAGGAGCTGCGAGGCCGTGCAAAACCAAAAGCTAGATTCGACAGGTATACACCACTAAAAGCTTCGCTTGAACAGGTCTTGGTTGCAATACAGGATACGAATCTGTTGAAACGCCCAGAAAAGTTGAGATCAGACCCAGACAGGAGGAACAGAAACAAATATTGCATGTTCCACGGAGATCACGACCATACAACCCGAGAGTGCATCCAGTTACGGGACGAGATAGAAACCCTAATCCGAAAGGGTTACCTGAAGGAGTTTGTAAGGCATGATAGGGGGAAGAGGCCGATGCAGACAGAGCCAGGCAAGGGAAGCAATAACCCACCGCTTGAGAAACGAATGATTTTAGGAGGACCATTCGGTGGAGAGTCGGGTAGAAAGCGAAAGGCCGCGATTTGAGAAGCATGGCTAGAACCGGGAGAGCAAGATATGTACTCGCTTCTGCTTGATGAAAACTCACTCAAATTGGAGTTTACAGAGAAAGAGGCTGCGGGGATACACCACCCACACAATGACACGCTGGTAGTCACCCTAACGATTGCCAACGCAAAAGTTCATCGAATTCTCATTGATGGAGGGAGTTTTGCGGATGTTCTCTCAACCGCCGCGTTCGATGCGATGAAGCTAGGAAGGGATCGCCTAAAGCCAAGCCTCACACCATTGGTGGGCTTTGGTGGAGAAAGGGTAAGTCCACAAGGGTGCATCGAGCTGCCGGTAACCTTTGGTGAGGGACAACAAACGATTACAAGGCTAGTCACTTTTCTGGTGGTGGACTGTGTGCCGGCATATAATGCTATCTTGGGGCGACCAACCCTGCATGGGCTGAAGGCAGTAGCTTCTACTTATCACCAAATCTTGAAATTTCCAACTGAAGAAGGTGTAAGAGCAGTGAGCGGCGAACAAAAGATGTCAAGAGAGTGCTACTTTATGGCGCTTAGAAACATCGACAAAAAAGTTCAAGCAACATCAGCCTTGGGAGATGGCCGAGGCCAAGCTTTTGAGGGATCAAACCATCCCCTTCCAATGGAACATTGACTTCCATCTCTTATGTTTTTCAGTCTCAAGTTTGTTAAAACATTGATTGACTTTCTTTTATTTCAACAACATGTTATTAAGGGATGTAATCGATTGATCTGAAATAAAGTACTTTGAATTTCGCTTCAAGAGTTCCTTTTACAGTGCTAGAAGAGAGGCCCGTAGATTTCCCAAGCCTCCCCAAGCTTTTTCCCCAGAAGAGTGTACGCACCCTTGAGACGACCACGATGCTTGAAGAGAGGCCCGATAAAATCCCAAGTCTCCCCAAGCTTTTTCCCCAGAAGAGTGTACGCACTCCTAAGACGACCACGATGCTTGAAGAGAGGCCCGTGAAAATCCCAAGCCTCCCCATGCTTTTCCCCAGAAGAGTGTACGCACCCCTGGGATGACCACGATGCTTGAAGAGAGGCCCGGGAAAATCCAAAGCCTCTCCAAGTTTTTTCTCCAGTAGAGTGTACGCACTCTTAGGACGACCACGATGCTTGAAGAGAGGCCCAGGAAAATCCCAAGCCTCTCCAAGCTTTTCCCCAGAAGAGTGTACGCACTCTAGGGATGACCACGATGCTTGAAGAGAGGCCCGAGAAAATCCCAAGCCTCCCCAAGCTTTTTCTCCAAAAGAGTGTACGCACCCTTGGGACGACCACGATGCTTGAAGAGGGGTCCGGGAAAATCCAAAGCCTCCCCAAGTTTTTTCTCCAGAAGAGTGTACGCACCCTCAGGACGATCACGATGCTTGAAGAGAGGCCCGAGAAAATCCCAAGCCTCTCCAAGCTTTTCCCCAGAAGAGTGTACGCACCCTTGGGATGACCACGATGCTTGAAGAGAGGCCCGGGAAAATCCCAAGCCTCCCCAAGCTTTTTCTCCAGAAGAGTGTACGCACCCCTGGGACGACCACGATGCTTAAAGAGAGGTCCGGGAAAATCCCAAGCCTCCCTAAGCTTTTCCACAGAAGAGTGTACGCACCCCTGGAATGACCACAATGCTTGAAGAGAGGCCCGGAAAAATCCCAAGCCTCCCTAAGCTTTTTCTCCAGAAGAGTGTACGCACCCCTGGGACGACCACGATGCTTGAAGAGAGGCCCGAGAAAATCCCAAGCCTCCCCAAGCTTTTCCCCATAAGAGTGTATGCACCATTGGGATGACCACGATGCTTGAAGAGAGGCCCGGGAAAATCCCAAGCTTTCCTCAAACTTCTCAAATCATGTAGGGAAAATGCTCGGCCTCACGCCAAGGTCGAGGCCGACCATTAGACAAGCAATGAGGCTCGACTGAGTCTGGTAGTTACTTCGCAAGCAAAATATTCAAGGCAGCAAGGAGGTGCTCAACCATGAAATGAATTTGCATACAAGTCCAGCTATGAAGCAAACAAGCAGGCGATGTAAAGAGCATGGCTTGGCCTCATGCTAAGGCCGAGGCCGACCGTCCCAACTCCGAGGCTGAACTTTGTCCTCAAAAGACCAGGTACGGGATTAGTTTTTCTTACTAAAAAAACGCCACTCTTGAAAGTTGAAAGCACATTTTGAGTGGGGGCTGGGAATCAGGATAGGCTAAAGCCACTCGATCCTGTCGCTCAATTTTCTTTTCATATGGTGATTGCTTGCATGATTTTTTGCATGGCTTTACTCGTTTTGCATGATTTTTTGGATATGGTCTCTCTGGTGGTGGTGGAGATTCTCATATAATACCGGAATCGCATGAAACATAGCGAAGAAATTGTTAGAAGATAGCAGGCTTGATTTCTTGTTGATTAAAAGGGAAAGTAAAAGTGCTATAAAAAAGTGCATTGTAGAAATCAAAGAAACAAAATTTGAGAAAGCAGAATTGAAAGTACACAAAATCAGAGAAGTCAATGAAGCATCCGAGTTATCTAGTTGCGATCATCCCCAAAAGAGTGAACGCACCCCTGGGATGAACGCAACACTTGAAGAGAGGTTGACGCATGCCCTCAGCCTCCTCAAGTCCCCAACTGAGTGTAGGCACCCTTGGGATGGAAAACAAGCAAGCAAACAACGCAGAGGAGTTGGTCGGTCTCATGCCAAGGTCGAGTTCCACCCTCAAAGGCCCAACATTTTTCTATAGGATGTCGCGCATGTGGCCAGGAGAGAATGATTCTTGCAGATGCCAAACTTCCGTACATTCCCGGTTGGGAAGAGACTAATTCCTGCAGAGAGGTTGACAGATCTCCACAACCTCCTCAGGACCACAGGTTATCTCAACTCATCTGGTTGGGCACATCTTGCCGAGTCTGAGCACAAACCCTAAAGGTATTCTTCTCTTTCCCCAACTACACTTTGTGTTTAAATGAGGTTTTACCTGAGATTGGGGGCTGCAAAGGGTATATGCACTCCCTATTAAACAAAAAGCAAGTAACAAGGGATATGCACTTCCTATTAAATAAAAGACACATTAGCTTAACATGTCTAACCAATGAGTACATGTTTTAGCTTATTCTCTCATTATTTTCCAACAAGGACTAACGAATGAATGCAGGGGGCTAAGTGTTGAGCTAATAGGGGCCTGAGGCTGAGGCCAACCCTTACTACCTCCCTTATTCTTCTTTCGCAGAAATTAACTCTTCAATGCAGGATTGTGAAGTCTTGTGTTTCTCCCATTTTTAATTGTGGATAAGCCCTGGATCTAGAATATAGCACTGCGAATGAAGCGCCTGGTGGGGGTTCGGGGGCAACGCCCCCTAAGCTAAAATGGAAAAATGTTGTGCTCGGCCTCTTCCCGAAGCCAAGGCCGACAAAAGAGGCCCTCTAGCCACTTTTGCAATCTCTCATTTTTCCCATTTCCATTTCACTTAACCCCTACTCAGGGAGTTTCTACTTTGTCCAGTTTGTCCTATCTTACAGGATAACAAAGAAGCCATACATAAATCGGCACGAGACAAGAGTCGTACTCTTAAATCAGGCTTAAGGAGCTCAGTCTATAGTAGTAAGTCGCACCTGAATCCCAATTCAAGAGTGGGGGCTGAATGTTATAGGTAATTTTGGACCACACTGACGCACAAGGAGCTGACAAGGACAATTGGGCAGAAGTGGGACCAGAAAGCCAACTTAGAGAAAGACTGAACCAAAGGGTCGGGCCAATTTGGCCCGACCCATATGGTCGGCCTCGGCATGAGGCCGAGCTCGACCATTCGGCTCGCGGGCGCGGGTCGAGCTGGACCACCTCCCTTCGGTCTCTGATGTCCCTGACCGCCCCAGTTTCGCCTGGTTGGTCCCGAAATACCTCCGAATTCTTAAAAACCCTAGGAGGATGAGGTCGGCCTCGACACATTACCGAGGTCGACCAGGGCCAAAGGCCCGGAGATCATTTGAAGTCTGGCATCGACGAAAACCCTAAGGGGAAATCTATAAAAAAGGAGACCGCACACACATTCAGGTATGCCAAAAACTAAACCCTAAATACATTCTACGTGTTTTCCGGCCAAGGCTAACTTAAGCATCGGAGTGTGTGTGGTCTGCACCACACCGGTGTGCAGCGTTTGCTCGTATTGCAGGTCACGTCTTTCCCGCTCTCTTACAAATTCACTGTTGATCGTCACGTGGAGCGAAGGGTAAATTCCTAAGCGAAATTTGACCATCAACATGCTAGTTTTTTTTTGGGAAAAATACACTTTTAGTCCCTAAGGTTTGAGTTAGGTTTCATTTTGGTCCCTGAGGTTTCAAATTCAACAATTTAGTCCTTGAGGTTTGAAATAAGTAGCAATTTGGTCCCTGCCATCCATTTTGCCATTAAATCTAACCGGTTGCTGACATGACACTATTATTTTAATTAAAAATTATTTTTTTAAAAATTTAATATATATTAAAATAATAAAAAATATATTTTTTAATTCTTTCTTCCCTCCCTCTTCTCCTTTGTCTTCCCCATCCCCATCACCTTCTCCCTTCTTCCCCATCTTCTTCTTCTTCAACTCCAGTGGCCGGCCGCCGCCTGCTGCCGGCGAACGGCTGCGGTGGCTGCCAATTTTTTTTCTTTTTCTTTTCTTCCCTCATTCTCTTATTTTCTTTCTTCTGTGTTTTTTTAACATAACAGATTTGGGGAGCTCCTCCCTCCCTGAATCGGCGTCAGATCTAAAGCGGGAGAGTCTCCGTGGAGACCCACGACAACTTAACTCGAAAACCCACACCAACGACAGCTTAACCGAAAAACCCACACTAGTCTCATGTTTTCCAGCCGTCAACAACCTCCATGAAACCAGTCGCGCGTTTCCAGCCACGACCCACCACCAGATCTGGAATCGAAAGGGAACGACCTCCAATGCATTTCCAGCCACGACCTGCCGCTTCTTTCTCTAGAATCGAAAGGGAACGATCTAAAACGAAGGAAAAATCCTCTTCATTTCATATCTGGGTTTCGTTCCAGATATGTAACGCGCGATAGCTGGAAAGAAGGGAGAGAGAGATCTGAAACGCACGGAGTGAAGCAGCAACAGGATGTGGGTTTCGTTTAAGATGGAATCCAAGGGTTTCATGCCTTCAATCAAAGAAAAGAAGAAAGTGAAGGGAGTGGAGAAGAAAGAAAGGAGAAAAAGTGGAGAAAAAAAAAAAGAAAAAAGAAAAAGAATGGAGTTGAGAAGAGAAGAAAGAAAAAAAACATTAAAAAAAAAAGAATCACCCGCGGCGGCCGACCGCCGACAATCGCCCACGGCAGAAGTCGCCGCCACGGCCCGGTGTTGACAGTTGTCGGAGAAAGCTTGAAGAAGGAGACGGGGTTGGGGGAAGAAAGAAGAAGAATGAGGGAGGGGGAAAGAAATAAAAAAATTATAAAATAATAATATTTTTATTATTTTGTTATATTTATATTTTAAAAAACTTAAAAAATAATTTTTATAATAAAAATTTTTTGCCACGTCATCAATCCGTTAAGTATTAACGGAAAATTGGATGGAGGGACCAAAATGAAACTAAAACCAAACCTCAGGGACTAAATTGTTGAGTTTGAAAACTTAGGGACCAAAATGAAACCTAACCCAAACCTCAGAGACTAAAAGTGTATTTTTCCCTTTTTTTTTTTTTTTTTGTTACTAATAACTTTGTAAGTTTTTTTAGGAAGAATACTAATGATAAGAAGAAGAATAAGTCTACGGTATTTGATTTCTTCCAAATAAAGAGTTACTTCAACAAGTTTCTTATCCCAACCAAATCATGTGAAATGTGGATAAAAAAAAAAAAAGAAATGGTCAATCACTTGCTTTAATGACAATTTAAATGCAAAGTCAGTTGGTCTTCCATTGCAACACTTGTGCAAGTTTGGGGTTAAAGTTGATAACTAAGTTTGGGGTTCAATTTGATGAAATTAAAAGTTTAGGGTTAGAATTGATACACCCGGCTAAGTTTATGGTCAAAATTGATTTTTTTTTTTCGAATTAAAAAATGAAGGCAATACATAGAAATAGACGACAATTGAATAAAAAAAAAAAAAAAGAAAAACCTTGTAGTAATCAAACATGGACACCACAACTTGTTAACCTAACCTCTCTCCATCTAAATTAATATTTAATCATGGAAGATTAAGAAACTTATTTTTGTAATTTTCCTAGAATTTCATGAACTAACTTTTAATAACAATTAGGGAAAAATAAAAAAAGAAAATTAATTCTTCAACTATAGATATTCTTATAGCTTCATTAGTGAAAATTTGTACATAGCAAACCTTTCAACTATACAAATTTGTTAAAATTAAATCTTTCGAATCGAAATTCAACAATTAATATGATTCTACCCAACAATTTGTTAAAATTTGTACTTATGGGTCATTTTGTTTTCAAAAGTTACATTAACATATAGATTTTGAAAAATAAATTTAAAAAGTTCTTGGTGCCATTTTTTCAATTAGCTAGGTCGACTTTGTATTTTGTGCAGTGTTAAATAAAATGTACTAAAAAAAAGTGTTAAAGAAAATTCATTTTTCTCTATTTCCTTGCACTCCTTCATTTCCACGTTAGAATTCACACCAAAACCATATCTTAAAAAAAAAAAAAAAAAATTGTGTTTTCAACAATTAATTTCATTGAAAAAAATGCATCAAAATTGTGTGTTCAACCCAAATAAAGAATACATGATTTTGTCAAAGTGAGCATAGTTTAGTGGTAATTGACATGTATTCTCGATCAAGAGGTTAGAGATTCGAATCTCCCATCCCAATTGTTGATGAATTAAAAAAAAAACATGATTTTAGTATAGCTCCTGTTGATGCCAAAATCTAGCCAAGCAACTCACCTGACCTTCACGTGACACCAGAAGCGAATTTGTTGAGGACAGGGAAGATGTGACCTGCAAAACCAGTCGAAACCGCTGCACACCGGTGTGGTGTAAGCCACCTGCGCTCCGATGCCTAAGTTAGATAAAAAATAGAGAGAGTGTATTTTGGTTGTCGAAGTTGTGAACCCTTTTCCGAGTGTGAGAGACCTTATTTTTACCTGTGTCTTCAATAAGGGCTTTCTAGGCGGCCAGAGGCGATGTTAGGTTGAACCGAGTGGAACTGGAGCGGACCAGGCCAGCTGGGACCGAACTGAGGTGGAAAGAACTCGGCCCGCACGAAGGGCCGAGGCCGAGCATGGGATTGGGCCGAGGTGGCCCAATCCCTTCGGCTCGCTTCCCTCTTGAGTCCGCTTCCCGACCACGTTTGGTGCTGTGCTGCGTTGTCCTGCTTAGTCCTTGGATTCTAGGGTGGTCCAGAATCACCCACAACAACTCCTATGAGTTGCCACCTCATCCAAAGTTGCAATATTTCTCCAAGATATTTTTACAAACTACATTATTTTGAAAAATATTATTCAAATATCTTAATTTTTTCTTTAGAAAAACCTCATCTCCGACCAAAAATTTACAGAACCACCTGTAAACATTTCAAAATAATAATAATAATAATAATAATAATAATAATAATAATAATAATAATAATAAGAAGTTCAAAGTTAGCTCGATGAAATAAAAAAAAAATAATTGAGGAAAGAAGTGCAAATATAGCTCTCCTATAACATTATGGGTCCGTTTGGAATACATTTTAATTTAAATGTTTTTCAAGAATACATTTTAAAAAAAACATTTTGTATAAAAATTGTTTAAAATTTAAACACTGATATGTTTGGTTACATTTCCTCCTAAATGTTTTTATACACAAGTTATTGTATACTTAAGAACTCTTTTTAAAAAAGTTGGTTTCGAGAGTGTTTCTCTCAAAATGGTTTATTTCTCAATCTCATTTTCTAATAAGTCATTTTTAGTGGTTGTCAAACACTAGAAATTTTTTCAAAATGTTTTTTTTTTCAAAATTAAACACTTGAAAAGTTAAACTAAACACATCCACATGTCTGACCAAAAGGTCAAAGGTTCAAATTATTCTTACCTTAACTTTAAAATGTAAAAATTAAACCTTCAAATTTTTAAAATTAAAAAAATTGGACCCTGAACTTTGAATGGTAAAATTAAACTTTCATACTCTTGTAAATATAAGGCAACATGAACATAGTTCAATTGTCACAAAACTTTTACTAATGATCAAAGAGGTTAATGGTTTAAATTACCCACTCCACATTAAAAAAAAAAAAAAACTATCATTAAAATAAACATTTGATCCATGTTCGAATACAATTGTTAATTTCAGAAGTATTGTTATATTAATTTTTGTGGATTTCTGTGAAACGAAGGTTGTTGATTGGAAAGAGAAAGTATGAAGATAATCAGCAGAGTGATTAAATATTC
Source organism: Luffa acutangula (assembly GCA_036850905.1). Lineage (NCBI taxonomy): Eukaryota > Viridiplantae > Streptophyta > Magnoliopsida > Cucurbitales > Cucurbitaceae > Luffa > Luffa acutangula. Next base: position 22,732,591 of record CM072089.1, on the reverse strand, counting down.
CATTGGTGAGGAGGGAGGGAGAAAGTAGAGAGAGAGAGAGTAAAGAGGAAGATGAAATACATAGAGAAATAAGAAAAATACTTTGGTTGCATATATTGAAGTCCCTACATACCATCATTAAATATTTTCGCTCTTTCTATTGTCAAGATTTTATGGGTATGATTTTCTATCTTTCTCTCTTAAGGGCTATTTGGGACACTCGACGTGTTATAATAGTTTTTTTTTTTTTTTTTTTTTTTTTTTTTTTTTTTTTTTTTTAAATTTTGAGAAGGACGTGTTATAATAGTTTGTGGTTAAAATAGTTTGTGAAGTTAAATAGTTTATGTTTGGACTCTGTCAAGATTTAATTTTCAACATTTCTCTCTCTTAGTTGTCAAGATTTTAATTGGTGTGTAGGGAGATTCATACACACCGATATGTGTCTAATTTTTAAATTGATGATATTTTGGAGGTTAGGAGTTTAATTTTACCATTCAAAGTTTAAGGGTTCAATTTTTTTATTTATGAAAGTTTGAAGGTTTAATTTTTATTTATGAAAGTTTAAGGGATTTAATTTATGAAAGTTTGAAGGTTTAATTTAAGTTTACCATTTGTCCTAAAAAGAAAGTTTGTATAGTTTTCAGGTATTAAATATATAAGATGTTTCGGTGAATTTCTACTTTAAATTTTGTTATTTTAGTAAATTAATGGTACTTTTATTTTAGAAGTGTTATTTTTGGCCGTTCAAACAAAAATGATTTTAATAAATAAAGAAAAACGCAATAAAATTAAATCTCACTGCCAAACAATAATCATAATATCACTAAATTTTAGAGTGATTGAAGCATGAATAATAAAATTATAAAAAGAAGAAGACAGAGCTTATTGTTATATTTTCATTATTTGCAAATATATAATTGTTGACGTGTAAATTTGGTCGGAGAAATAGCCAAATTTTCACAGTTTCAATTCAACTTTGGTTTATGTGTGGGGCAAACTAGTGCACATAGAACAAAGAAACTGCACATTAGTGCGGTGCTAGTCCAACACGCTCTAGTGACTAAGTTAGACAAGAGAGTTCGTGTTAAGCTTAGTACACGTAAGAGTTGTGTAGTGTATCTAACACATGAGGTCTCTCTTTCTATTTATAAAAAGATTAGCCTACTGATGTGACTGAAATATGCAATGCAACAATGACATAAGAAAATATGTTAGAAATGGTTTCTCTCAAGTGAAAATGCACACTATCATATGTAGTAATAAAACTCTGAAGTATTCCAAGTGTCAAATCCCACAGAGACTATTACAAATTCAGAGTTAAATAAAATTGTCACAAGTGCAACAAAAGCAACCAAATAAGTTGAGAATGATTGGTTGATAGATTAAAGAAAATAACAAATAATAAAGACATGATCCAATTTAGTTTCAACCCTAAGTCAAAGGAAGCTTAGCAAGTTGCGCCCATCTAGCAACTACATTCCTACTTTGTGCATTGAATCGAGTTTAACTCCTATTAAGTCTTGTATCAAGTACCGTTAAGAGACTAAACAATTAGATGAAGGAGTGTGGAACACTCTAGCGGAAGCGTTTTGGATCGAAAGCGCTCTAATTCCATTAATTTTACAATAAAAAAATGGAAAAATACACTTTTGGTCCCTGAGGTTTGGGTTAAGTGACACTTTGGTCCCTGAGTTTTCAAACTCAACAAAAATACCCCTGAGGTTTGAGATAAGAAGCACTTTGGTCCCTGCCGTCAAATTTTCTGTTAACTTTTAATGGTTGCTGACGTGCCACTATTATTTTAATATAAAAAATTATATATTTTATTTTTTTAAATAAAAAATATTAAAAAAATAAAATATTAATATTTAATTATTTTTTTTTATTCTTTCTCCCTTTCCTTTCTCTCTCTTCTTCTTCTTTTTTTCCATCTTCTCCACCTTCTCCTTCCTCATTCTTCTTCTTCCTATGTCCGGCGACAGGCGACCGGCGGACCTTTTTTTTTTTTTTTTTTTCCTTTTCTCTTCTTTCCTCTTTTTCTCTTCTTTCTTTTTCTCTTCTTTCTTCACTGATTTTAAAAATAATAAAAAAAAAAAAAGAAAGGGGAGGGAGGACTCCCCTTTCTTTTTTTTTTATTTTTTTTTAAATAAGAGAAAAAGAAAGAAGAGAAAAAGAGGAAAGAAGAGAAAAGGAAAAAAAAAAAAAAAAAGGTCGCCGGTCGCCGGTCGCCGGACATAGGAAGAAGAAGAAGGAGGAAGGAGAAGGTGGAGAAGATGGAGAAGATGGAAAAGAAGAAGAAGAAGAGAGAGAAAGGAAAGGGAGAAAGAATAAAAAAAAATAATTAAATATTAATATTTTATTTTTTTAATATTTTTTATTTAAAAAAATAAAATATATAATTTTTTATATTAAAATAATAGTGTCACGTCAGCAACCGTTAAAAGTTAACAAAAAATTTGACGGCAGGGACCAAAGTGCTCCTTATCTTAAACCTCAGGTGTATTTATGTTGAGTTTGAAAACTCAGGGACCAAAGTGTCACTTAACCTAAACCTCAGGGACCAAAAGTGTATTTTTCCCTAAAAAAACATGCTTTATATGAACCAAAAACATAATTTTGAACCAACCAACCTTTGGTGCTTAAATTCAACAACTCCGTGGCTTGTTTTGAAAACGATATTGTTGTGGACGACCACCAACGTCTTCTTCATTATCCTCCGACCTTATAACGACTTGTGCATGGGAGTCAAGAACGTGATGAATTTGAGAGATTTGCTTGAGTCTTCAAACTATGTGTGAGAAAATGGCTATTAATTTGAGAGAAAAATTTTCTATAACCATCAGGAAGAACACAGCCCTGTGTCCCACCTCTTCAAACTCCTTTTAAAGAAGGAGTACATACAAATTAAAATCACAAGGAGAAGGAGAAGACACCCATGAAATGAGTCATGGTGGATGTGTCATGAAGCCACAATTTACCTCCTAAATTTCTTCTTAAAAGAAATTTATAATCCTCAATTAAAATTAATTCAATAATTAATTAAACATTTTAATTAATTATAATTATTTAATTTTAATATCAAATATTAAATTAAATAATTCCACCAATTCCGACTTCTCTCAAAAATCGATTACTCGTTTATGAATCCTTATTCATACGATCAATATTTAAATCACATTTAAATATTTCGAATTTTCTCTAGTATAATTAAATTCATAATTAAACTATCACATTAATAATATCGTATACAAGTAACGTTAACTCCCTAAACTGAATTTGAATGTTTCAAATTCTCTCATCACACTGTTTTAAGGTTTAGTCCGTATGAGTTAGCAGGGGGATCGAATGGACCTACAGATCATGGGCTCCAACGATTCGAGATTAACCGGCTAAACTCATTAACCTAGTTAATCAACATTCGTTAATTATCGGGACACTCCACTATAGTCCAGCAATTGCACTCTCCTCACTGTAGATATATTTCTGTCCACCGTAACCATGATTAGTAAGTCAATCCTTCACATGTTGTTTGTAACTACAACTGGATCAAATGTCCGTTTTACCCCTGAAGTTACCTCTTGCTCCTTAAGTCACACTGATCCTCTAATGAACAATTGGTTTTTGGTCCAACCACCAAACCGAGTCCCTCTTGAGCCAAAGAGAGGGAAAGATCCTTTGTTCAAGACCTGGAGTCAGCACTTAAGGGAACAACCTCTCTACTATCCCTAAAGGCAAGTAGGAGCAAATTCCGTCTTGTAGGGCTATGTCCCTAACTATCTATTCAGTCTTATCCCTGAAATGTGGGGCTTATTGAGTCAGCGAACTTAGGTCACTCTCACCCATGCATATCTAAGAATAAGCCTGAATAAATAGGAGTTCATAGCTAATTCAGGATTAAGATCAAGTTACCAAGGTCAACGTATGAAATAATCAGTCTTAACAGTAAACGACGATATAAAGTGAAAGTGACTTATTTCGCGGTCCAATCTGATAGAAACTCATTGCATAGGACGCCCCTACTCGCATGTCTCAACATGAACGACTCAAGATCACATCGTTTGTACTAAATACAAAGTGGACCGCATCTCATAGTGTCCTCAGGATAAGATAGCCAACCCTATCCCTATACTATAGACCGTTTTGGCTATTTACTCGAGTTGATCCACTTTTATGTCTCCACATAAAACTCAAGTATAGCCATGGATCTTAGTTTATTGGATTTGAGTTATTTAACGTGCAATTAATTCAATAATAACTATACTGAATAAACCTCAATAACGACTTTATTGAACAAGTATATATATAATTTGTTACATTCACTATCCACGAGTTTTAGGGCACTAACCCCAATATTAGACTCATATGTTTATGGCTAATTTAGACTTAGATAATTAAGCATACAACCCTTTAGATTTTATAATTGTTTTTTTTAGCAACACCACCGAAGTCCTATGTCTGGGCCCTTCATTCTATATCCTCTTTACGAAAATCGATATTGCTCAACCCTTTCAGTATTGAACGACTCACATTGCATGCTAAGTTAAATGAGTAGTTTAAATCAACAAGTTAGCTTTAAATTCATTAAAGGATGAAATACACACAGGAAAATGGGCACAAGTGAGACAAGTTGCGAAGCTAACTCATCCTTATGGACATTCACCAAATTGAATCTCTCAAATAAATTTAGTTACACATGATAATAAAAGAAATATCAAATGGAAACTTCATTAAAAAGGAAGTCATAATTACAATTGAATAAATGAATACAAAATTGGAAAATAAAAGGAGTGTAGAGACTTAAAGCTAATCTAGGGTTTTCTCACTCAAGGATCTCTTTCTACACTGAATTTGACCTCTTTCAAGGTAAATTGAGTACGTATAGGTCAAACTCTCGAGTTTAGGGCTAATTATGGTGAAAAACACGAGTTCTTCAGAGGAAAAGATGAATCATGACTCCCAAAATCGAATTAGGGTTTCTTTCACCACCCAATTTCTCCCCTCGGATTCAATTATTGATGTTTAGAGTCCCTTTTTTAGCTTGAAATTTTGGTTGGATTATTGTTGAAAACCATGCCCCCAAGTGGACTAGGAAGAATTAGAGTTAAAACAGTGATTTAGGTGTGTGAAAAGCTCGTCAGTTACCGACTCGCGAAAATCTAGGAAGGCAGTTTCTAGAGGAATTGCATATGCAATTTTTTTAGCCTTTGGAAGATTGTGGCCGCAATCGAAAGCTCCCAAGGGTTTTCTTGTAAAACACCGAAATTCAATCATTTCTTAACCAATTTGACTCTTTTTACCTCAAATATGCTTGAATTACTCATTTTGACTTTTTAATACTTCACTTTCACACTTTTGCACAATTAAACTTGGGAAATCACAAATATGATTAAAATATACTTGAATTGACAAGAAATAAGTTACTTTTTAGGGGAAAATATATGTAATATTTGGCACTTACCACACCCCCAAACTTAACCAATTGTTTGTCCTCAAGCAACTTACAAAACAAAACAACAGAATGAGTAAGTGTAAAATCAAGTAAACATACATCTCAAGATAGTCTCCTCTAGGAGTTCACATTTCAGAAGAGGTCCTACTCTAGTGCTAATCATAACTCCAAAGTTTTTAGTCATTAATTTTCGATCTTTCTTTCTTAAAGCAAAAGTTTCCTTAGCCTATCCTAATCAATATGCTTAAGTTATCTAACTTTTAGTCATTGAGCTTAGGGTTATCCTTTCTACCTTGTAAACTAAACATGTTACGTTATGCACAAAGGATCTTTTCTTTCTCTCCCCCCCCCCCCCCAAACTTGTTTAACTGCTAGACTTCTTTGTCAAAAGATTCTCATTTTCCTCAACTTTCTTTTCGAGAGAACCTTTGTTGTCACTTTTACCTTTATTCTATCTTACTAACACATTGTGTTGAAAGTATCTAGCTACAAACAAAAGACACATACTCGGATTATTTACACACTTCTCTAAGTAAACTTTTCATGTAGTGGAAAACTATGAGTCCCATGAATGCCTTTTGTTACCCAGAGAACTCTAAGAAGGAGGTGTATCTCTCTCTTTCTTTTTGAATAAGCCTCATACTTAGGCTTTATATATGGTCATCTTGTAGCAAACATTACATATAAACCTCCCTCTCCCCAAACTTAAGGAAGGCAATGTCCTCATTGACCTTTTGCTTTCAAAAATGGGCTAGATAAAGGTTTTTTTTTTTGCTTTACAAAGTGTCTATGCTAAACTCTCCTAATGTGTTAGATGAGTTAAACATGAGGAAGTTTAGACTTGAAAAAATTTGTAAAGAAAATACCTACAAAAAGCATATGACTTGAAAACAAATAAGTTATGATGTATGACACTTTTTAAGATAAAGATATGATAAAGATATGCTCAGTTTTCCTCATTATGATCTAAAAGAAACAACAATCAAGAACATGCTTATCAAAAGATTTTCCAATCAAACATGAGTATAGAAAAGATAGATTCATAAGAGTCATGTTGAGCAAATTTATAAAAGGAACAAACTTAAGCATCAAATTTCATTAAGCAAAAACAACTAACCTAACAACTAACAAAATAAAATAACAAAACAAAACCTAACTAAGCAAACTAAAAACAACGAAAACATGCTGGAATTAAAAGGAAAGTAGTAAAAAAGTAAGGGAGAGTGAAAACTTCCCTAGTCCTCGGAAGAGTAGTCATCAAAGTCATCTTGGTCAGGATTCGGAAGTAGAAAAGCAAGAAATTTTGGGAAGATCGAGGCCAAGTTGGGAGCTACTATCACAAAGAACTCCTTTATTGCTTCATCTCGTTCTTTGGCATATGCCCAATATGCCTTCTTTTGCTCAGTCATATGCTCCAATTGTGTGAGAATGAAGATGATCGCTGTTTTTTTAAGTGTTTGTGGAGATTTGGTGTGGTAGATTGTTGCAGGGATGTGGTTGCATTTGGTGGAAGAGTTGCTTGTGATGTAGAAGCTCTTTCAATATTTTGAGTGTTGAAGAACTTAAGCTCTAAATGAGAGACAAGCCAATGGTGGGCTAGGAGAAGTGCCTCTCCTCGTCTCTTTTTGGGTTCACCATGGCCTTATGGCATAGTTGAGTGATGAAGGACCCGAAGAATAAAATTGCATACTCTATTTCTCCAGCAAGCAATCATCCCCTCTATAATTATGCTCCCAATGTTGAATTCAAGCCCTTTGTAGATGTTGTACAGTAGCATCATTCGCTTAAGGGAGATGGTGGGTGTCATGAGTGGTCAACATCAAGCAGCTTTTAATTAAGTAGAGCCATACAACCGGTTCTATCTTGATATCACTTGGGACAGGACTTGATCTTCGTTTGTGACTCTTTCTAAGTCACACCCTTTCGAGTTACTAGGTTCAAGGTTTCCCTCAATTGCTTGGCTGTCAGGTTTCTAATGGTCTTGTTTCCCTCATGTTATTGTGAGGAGTGGGTTTGTAAATTATGTTAATCTCAACTGCAGAAAAGCTCATTGTCCTGTTTCTCACCATAGAAATACTAAGGCTTTCGTTCTCCATCCGGACATAGAACTCTCGAACCAAAGGCACCACCGCCTCCTGTGGCTAGCACATAACTCTTGCCACTTGCACTTGCCAATGACATTGCTGATAAAAGCTAGGAGGTTGGTTGATGTTCAGAGTGCTTAACAATTCAATATAAATCAGTCGTGGATTTCAATCAATCCAAGCATAAATTGACAAAATCAAGTAGTACCTGGTGAGTCCAGGGTCGAATCCACAGGGAAGGAATATTTGCAAAGCTTTTAACAATATTTACTTAACTAAACTCTAAGACGTGTGATATTATAAAAGAATAAATAATCAAGTTGATAAGATTGAAGAATTTGTAGAAAACACAACATGCGATAAGAGTGAAAGGAAAAAGTATTAAGGAGATTGGTATCAAGGCTGTTGCGGTTGCAACCTCATGCGTTCATAAGAACCTTGTAGCACATACTTTGATTAATTGATCCATGAATGCCTAAGTGAGAAAAAATCATAAGTTTCCCTTCCGGTACTCCTTTTGCGTTTGGCATAAAACTATCAAGTGATTATTTGGCTAGTTCATGCGTTATGTGCAGTTCTCTAAAACTTACAAGGAATTGCGTTAGTTACAGCACAGTCTAAACTCATGCATGCACAATCTTTTAGCGGTAGTGTTTTAATGCTACCAAGACTACATGACATGCGTTACCTGTCAGGGATTTAGCATGCTGCTACCGCATCTGACTGGCCAAGCGGGAGTTAGTAATAATGAAAATAGTATCACAACTAAGTAGAAAGCAATTAATGTTTCATTTAACTCAAAATATGTGCTTACAAAATATACTTATCACCGCATGAGGTGCTTGCGCTAAGCCTTGAAGAAGAAATTAGCTCATGCGAGCAAAACAAGACATCATGAAATAAAACATTACAAATGCAAGTTTGCTCCTAATCACAGCTCTCTGTGATTTCTCTTTCTCCTTAGTCTTCTTTCTTCCCTCTCGATCAAATGAATGATGAATAATGGATCTCCTTTGGGTATGTAGCTTCTATTTATAGGCGAGAGAAGCTAACTTCTCCAAGTAATTAGCAACTTGTGTTAATCATCATTAGCCAACTTGCTCAACTTTTCAGCCCTTTTTCCACCCACTTGCGTTAGTTGTATCAGTTGTGTCACTGCTGTCTTTTCTTCATCTTATCTGTCTCTTGATCATCTTGGGATGTGTGCCTGCGCTGAGAAGAAATTTTGAAAACAACTGAATTAGTTGCGTTAGCGCCCTATATTTTATAATTTCTCACCGCATACATGAATATAGCTCGCCGCATAAAACTATCACATTTTTCTTTCTTTTTGCACTGAAGCATCGCATCTTTGTTTCTTTTGACCTTATTTTAGCTCATGTTTAAAGGATAAATAACTTGCAATGCAAGTTATCAAACCCCCAAACTTAAACTATTGCTTGTCCTCAAGCAATGCCTCTTATCCACTCTGTGATAGTTACTCAGCTCTTCATTGTCTATGGTCCCAACATCCTCTTTTCTCTTTTTCTTGCGCGCATGATAAGACAGGGTTAACTTTTGCCAAAATTTCTTCATTGCTTAAGGGAAGGTCTTTGCGTTTAGATTCTTCCTTGCGTTAACTCAGCCAATCTTCTCATGTATGTCCTGAGCGCATAGAATATTTATATTTTCTTTTTATCTCCCTTTTTTTTTTAAAGAAAGAAAGCAATTAATGAGGGCAATGGACATCAAAACGCATGCTTTCGTTTTGGCTTACCCACATTTGTGATGAAAGGTATCCAACTACGAGCATTGCATTTTTTTACTGTCCTCTACGCTCATGGGATGTGTTTGTCTTCGCATAGTGGCAAACTATGGGTGTCATAAATGCCCCTGGCTACAAACATGTTGCATTCCAGAGGAACGCATGCTAATTTTATTTATGCGCAAACTCCCCCAAACTTAAAATGGACAATGCCCCCATTGTCCCCCAAACTTACACTGGAGCGCATGGAACTATGGAGATCAAGGTTGAGTTGCCGCAAGTCGAAAATGCGAAAGGAAGTTTCTTAAGGTCTGAGGAAATGAAGACAAAGGTTAAACCGATCAAGTAATGCGTTTAAGAAAATTCAGAAGATCAGATGTGTGGAGTGAAAACAAAGGAGCCAACACAGAGAATTCGTTAGATAAAAACATTATATTAAGGCAGAGAGAAATTTGCGATAAGATAAAACAGCGGGATATATTTATGTGATACGATACAAAATTATAAAACAAGGACGCATACATTTAAGCGAAATAAAAGAGCCTTTTGTTCCGCATAATAGCCCTTGGCTACAGTAGCTGCTTGAGCAACAACCGCACAAATCATCTCCTTCCCAAATGGTTTGGGGCATTGCTTGCTTGAGTGGAGCCACCATCATGAGCTGCTCTTCTTTCATTCCCTTGTTAGCCAAGGCTTTGCCTTTCTCATTCCCTTCTCAGGTAGTAGATTTTTTAGCCTTAGAGGCTTGTTTTTTCTTCCTTCTTGGCTTATAGGTAAGCCATTCACTTTCATTTTTGTGCAAATAAGGGTTAGAAGAAGATTTTAACTTCTTGGTGTTGGGTTTTTTGCCCTAAAACTCGTAGATAGTAAATGTAAACAATTTGATTATTATCAATAAAGTGTTATTGAGGTTATTCAATAAAGGTTGTTGAATTTTGTTGTATTAGTTTTGCATTAGTAACCCTAAATCCAATAAACTAACATCCTAGACTGTATTTTGTATCTTGAAAAATATGTGGGGACATACGAAGATCAATGTTCAAGAAACAACCTAAAGGGTTTATAGTATAGGGTCGTACCTTATCCTGGTGACATTATGATTACGACCCACTTTGTATTTGGTACAAACGCAATGATCCGATGTGTTTGTGTAGGTGACATGTGAGTGGGGGTATCTTATGCAATGAGTTTGCATAAGACTGGACCACGAAATAGTAACAACTAGATGTAACTCTATTGACTAGTTAGGTTTCTATTTCAATAGGATGACCTCGACAACTTTAGTCTCAGCCCTAAGTGTATTATGGACTCCTGTTCATGAGGGATTGCCCTTTGATTTCTATGGGTGAGAGTGGCCAGATCGCCGACTCAATAAGCCCACCATTTTGGAGACAAGATCGAGTGGGGAGTTGGGAACATAACAACACAAGATGAAATTCACTCCTTCCCAAATTTTGGGAAAGTAGATGAGTGTTCCCTTAAGTGGTGTCTCTAGGACTTGAACAAAGGGCCCTACCCTCTCATTGGTCCGAGAGAGGTTTCTGTTTAATGGTTGGACCTTAAACAAGTTGTTCATCAGGGAGCACTGGTGCTTAAAGACATAGAGGTAACCTAGGGGTAAAACGATAATTTGACCCAACTGGTGTTATGAACACTCGTGAAAGACTAACTCGCTGTTATTGGTCTATATCCGTGGACACAGAAATATATCTGCAGTGAGAAGAGTGCAATTGTGGGTCTATAGTGGAGTGTACCCACAATTAATGAATGTTGATTAATTTGGTTAATGAGTTTAGCCAATTAATCTCGTATCGTTGGAGCTTCTTATCTGTAGGTCCATTAGGTCCCCTTCCTAGCTCGTAAAGGGTATTGAGGCAATTTAGTCTTGAATGGAATTTGAAATGTTCAAATTCATTAAGGGAATTAATATAATGTATGGTGATACATTATAATATAAGTTTATATTTAATTAAATTTTATAATATAAATTTAATTTTGAATATGATTCAAAATTAATTTAGGAGAGAATTAGATATTTGAAGGAGTTCAAATATTAATTTAATATGAATAAGATCCATAATAAAACTATAGGTTAAATCTAATGCGCATTAGATGCACATTAAAACTATAGGTTATGAGAAAAATATACAATTCAATATGATTTAAATGTTAGCTTAAATTAAATATGAGATATTTAATTTGAAAATTAATTAATTATTTAATTTAATTTAGTTAAATTTGATTTAATTAAATTAATTGAATTAAAACTATAGGTTATGCGAGAGATAATCATTTAAATATGATTTGAATGAAAGAATTAATCAAATAAGATTTAATTAATTATTAATTTAATATATATAATATATATATATATATATATATATATATATATATATATATATATATATATATATATATAATTTAATTTAATAATATTATTATATCAGGTTAACTCCCAATGGTTGCTAGGAGTTGGGATATACATGGGTAACTCCCACGTTTCCCCTATCTCTCTCATCAACTAGTATACACGCATGGGGAGTTAGGCAGAAGGTTCTTCCTGCACCGAAAATTCCCAAGGAAATCTCTCTCAAATCTCTCTGAATCTTCACACCATTCTTGTGAAATTATATTCCCAAGATCAAGAAAAAGTTCCCACAAACTTTATATCTCAATCACTCAGAGATATAGGAAGGTAACTTTGGTGGTGTTGCCCTGCTTTTGGTCCTAGTTGTTTGCAATCAGTACGTAAGTTTGCTGAGGGAAAAGTTCTTGCTATTTTACCTGAGTCTACAATAAGTAAGTAACTCACCATCCCTTATAGTAGACTCTAAAAGCATGCTTAATCCATAGAAATAATCTTAGAAAATGTTATGTGTTTATTTCTTTGCCAATGTACTGGTATTTTAGTGACCTAATTAAAATACGAGACGGTTCAATAGGCATCCTAGGAATTTCAATCCTACACTTGGTCGATTCCATTGGCGCGTGAGTAGGTCTCCATTACTTGGATGATTCACCAACGATCCTTAGGAGTTCGCCTTCTCTTGAATCCCATCTTCTTGCTACACCCTTAGCCAATGTCACATGCCTCTGAGCTCTCATGGCTCGAATTTTGTCATACCATGCTTTTTAATGACGTTTGAGACGTTTCTTACTTGCTAATTCTTGTATTCGATGAAGGTTTAAAGAATTGTTTATCCCATCGTGCCTTGTGCCTCCTCCTATCATGGGTATGCTAGTCGAACCTCTTCTTGCCAAGGGAGATGGGTTTTCAATCCTTGGTTCTTGATGCATGGATGTGGGTCTTTGAATTTCAAAGTGTGGAGTAGATGGTGTTAGGTGTGAGGGCTAGATTGTGCTCAGTTTGGAAGAGGATGGATTCAATTTTGTCATTTCGAATTGTGGGTCTTTGATCGAAGGTCGAAGAAGAAGGATACGAGAGTGTGGAGTTGACTTGAGAGAATTAGGTCAAATGATCATGGAAGTAGAAGGGTTGAGGCTAGGTAATTATAGGTTTTCAAAGAAGGCCACGTGAATTTTAAATTTTAAGTGACGTCACTCTCTTTCACTTATCAAAATTGTGGTTGCATTTGTAATGCACCGCAAAAAATTGTGACTGCAATTTTCCTTGCTTCTAGTCAACTTTTTCTTTCCTATCTTTGATAAGGCAATCCTAATTCTCAACCCAAAGATCCAAGCTTTTGTGGAGCAAGAACCCTTGAATTAAAGAAATTAACACCTCCTTAAACAAATCATAATCAACCAAGAGAAAAGGCCAGAGATCGATTACCTCTTATGATGAAAGATCTAGAAGCAAGATAGGAAATTTTGTTCTAGATTGAGTCATTCCACAATCAAACATGATCAAGACTGGATTGAATGACTCAACATGCATTCTATCACAAGAATTGCAAGAAACTTAGAAAAGGGATTTATAAGAAAAGTCTCAAATATGAAGATCAAATTTCATTCATCTTAATCTGTGTTTTACATGCTAGCTAGAATGTGGCTTTTTATAGCCTTTGTGTGAATGAAACCCCTAACCCTTCAGTTTTCCAAAATAAAACCTACAAAGTATTCATGACCATAAGTGGCTAACAAAGTAACTCCCCACAATTGAATGCTAACTTTGAAACCACGTTTTGGAAGCCCAAAAGTTAAAAAATTACAAAGAAAAGTTGATAACTTGAAATAACAAAGGAAACTTTAAAAGGTTGGTGCAACGTCAATCTTGCAAACGTTGACCTTCACATCGTCGTCCTCTCTTGGGTTGATTTGCAGCATGTGAAATGGATGTTGAGTTGAACATAACCAATTTTGTATGTGAATAAAGAATGCTTGTTGAAAGAAAAGATAAAGTTTTTGTCTCTCATGCTACTCCTTCTCTGGGGTTGACACCTGTTTCACCTCCAACACATAATCCTGTTTCAGGACCCACGCCATCATCTGAGGCCCTTGTATTTCCTTACCACCAGCTAGACCACATTGAAGATAGATTGAAAACATAACGGGTCTACGCAAAGAAGATGGATGAAGCAATTAGAGAGTTTTATCTCTCTATCGCCCCGAGCATTGCCCCTATTTTCCTTGATTTTCCGCAAAGCCTACTGCCTCAATATGAAGAAAAATTTGACGAAGAAGAAGAAGAAGTTGAAGAAGGTTCCTCAGTTGAGGTATAGGGGAGTTTTCTGATCCCCTTTACATGTTTAAAACTGTTTTTATGTATAGTTTAGTTCTTGATTTTAGTTTTCAGCATGTTAGTTTACTGTTTTTGCTTGTGTTAGTTGTTGTTTTTAGTTTTGAATGAGTAGTATAGTTTATGTTGCTAGATTAGTTTAATGATAGCTTGCTGTTAGATTAGGTTTAGAATAACTTGCGTTTTAAGCTTTCTAAAGAAAAAAACTGCTTGTTGTTTTTTTACTAAATTTGTGAAATTTTGAAAAAAAAAATCAACTTTATGGAAACCTTTTGGCTTGAAAAATGTTTTGAAGAAACATGTTTTCATCTGAGTTTTCTTTTAAGTCCTTGATGATGATAACTAGAGCTTATTTCTATCTCAAAAAGTGTCGCTGTCATAACCTATTCTTTTTCTAGTCATAGGCTTTCCACTAGTCTTTTTCTTTACAAAATTTTCTTAAGTCTAAACTTCCTCGTGTTTAACCTTTCTAGCACATTAGGATATTTTAGCCTTGATGCTTTGAAAATAAAAAGCCTCATGTTAAGCCCATGCCTCAAAAACAAAAGTCAATGAGGGCATTGCGTATCTTAAGTTTTTTTTTTGGGGGGGGGGGGTACTTTACTTTGTATATATGCATTTTGTGTAAGTTTGTAATGCTGGAAAAGATTTGTGCTCAGTATATGTGTGAATAAAAAAAGAGAATGGAAAAAGAAACTGAGAGTTACTCCTCCTTCCTAGAGTTTACTGAGTAACCAGGGGCATTCATGACACTCATGGTTTGCCACTGCATGAAATGTTGACTTAGGGAAGTGAGTATTAGTCCGAGTTCGTGATCTTTGCTTGTAGCTAGATATCTTCACCACAAAGTGTTGATAAGCTAGAACGAAGGTAGAGGTGACAATGAGAATTCTCTTGGGAAAAAAAAAAGGAAAAAGTTGAATAAAAAAAGCACCAGTAGTCAAATAAGTTTGGGGGAGATAGAAAACGACTAGAAAGCTCATGTATGCTCAAAAACCTCAAGATTAGTTTTTCTTAACTAAAAGGACTTCACTAGACTCTATGAGTAGGAGTAAGGTAGTTTAAACATAATGGTTAGGATGGACTAGGGAGAGTTTTGCTTTGGAAAAGAAAAGTAGAAATCTTCATGCTAGGAACCTTAGAAGTTGTGATTGGTAGTGAGTAGAAACTTCTCTTGAAAGGCAACTTTTTAGAAAACGATCTTGAGAAACATGTTTACTTGATTCCATATGGTTTATTCATGACATTTTGATTTGCAATTAAGTTAGGCTCTAGCACTTTGATTTGCAATTATGACTGGTCTATAAAATTCTGATTGACAATTACATTGGATATGTAACATTCTAATTTGCTATTATAATTGAGCTCTAACATTCTGATTTGCAATATGAGTTGATCCTTAACATTCTGATTTGTTATTGCTTGAGGACAAGCAATGAGTTAAGTTTGGGGGTATGATAAAGGGTAAAAAATATACATATTTTACCCTCATATTTAATTCATTCTCTTGTCAAAATTGAATGTTTTAGATCAAAAACACTATTCCCGAGCTTAAAAAGTGTTAAAGTTGATAAATTGGGATGTTGAGAGTCTTGTGTGTCAAATTATGCATATTTGTGCTTAAAAGAACTCATTTTGGTGTGAATTTGACTTGGTTTTGGTGTTTTGCAGAAGACAGAGGAATCTGGAAAAATTCCCAGAAATGCGACCGCATTTCTGGCAAGGCTAAAATGAAATGCAACCGCATTTCTGGGTAGAGGCGAACAGTTCTGAGTCCATCGCGGGTCGTTTTGAACGAGTGTTTTGCATACCTAACCGACTGTTTTGACTCCGAAACTGACTGGGCCACCTGCTAGCACCATTTTTTTAACTCCTCAACCACTCCCCATGCTATAAAAGGCCAAGATTCGAAGGACAATTCAAGCAAAACTCACTGGGAAGAAGAGGGTGGTGATAGAACCCTAGTAGATGCCCATGGGTTGGGATGCCCAAGGTCCTTGCTAGAAGACTAAATTCTAACCCTTAGTTAGACATCAAACCTGAGTGTTTGTAGAGATTTCACCCTATTCCCATCTTGTAAAGGGAGAGTAGAGTGTCGTGAGAACTCTAGAAGGATTGGATAAAGTGAAAAAACCCTAGTTTTAGCTACTGCACAATCTTTTTCCAGCAGTTGTTTCTTTTCATTATTCTGTATTCTTTAT
This sequence comes from Luffa acutangula, assembly GCA_036850905.1. Lineage (NCBI taxonomy): Eukaryota > Viridiplantae > Streptophyta > Magnoliopsida > Cucurbitales > Cucurbitaceae > Luffa > Luffa acutangula. The sequence goes on along the minus strand of CM072089.1, from coordinate 22,716,435 downwards.
TCATTATTTCAATGTAAAGTTGTTCATTTGCATTATATTCCATCATGTGTAGCTAAATTCCATTAAGGGGTTCAATATAATGAATTCTCTTATAGTTTAATTAGCTTGAAAGTGCTTATTTGCTTAAGTTCTATTTATGACATGCCATCCTTTATTGATTATCATTCTAAATCTTGCTGAGTGTAGACCCCTAAATTTGTCCGATATTTTATTTTTTTTTAATTGATTTTATCTTTTTTTAAAAAAAAAAAGTGTTCTAGAGCTTTAAATTTGCCAAATCATATTTATTAATTTTGGTAGGGATAATTAGGTCAAATATTTTATTTTGATTAATTAATTTGTCAAATCAAATATTAGGTTTATTTGGCAAGATTAATTAATCAAAATATTTTGTTTCCTAGGGGGACTGATTGGCAAATAATATTTTGTAAATTTGGAAGGTAGAATTTGTGTATTTATTTAATTCCCTTTTCTCTTTTATTTTTATTGGATTTTTTTTATTCTATTTGATCGCCTTCCTAATATGTGGTGGTTGGAATTAGCTATAAAAAGGAAGCCTCTCATCTTGCAATTTCACGATTTCTTTGCCCAAGGAAGACATCTCCACACGTATTTTGGGCTAAAAGTACACTCCCTAAATCTTTCTCTTTCTAAACCCTAGATACACTTCAATCCCTTTCCTACCTACCTTCCTTCCCCTACTCCTCAAGATTTTTTTCCCTACTCCTCACGTTTCTCCCACTCACTGTTACTCTCTCTCTCAACGTAGCCATTTCGTCCAACAGTAGTCACAAACGTTTCTTTTTCTTTTTGTAAGTATTTTTGTTAAAAAACATTTGTTTTCAATTCTTTCTCCAATAGTTTTCTTTTGTTCATAAGATTAATTTTTTCATGCTTTCATAAAGTCTGTTTATTTTTCTTTTATTTGATTTGCTTTATTTTAATGTGTTTTTTTCTTTTATATTTAGGAAGTTATGTGATTTTTCTTTAGGGAACATTTGACGACAATTGCATGCATGTTTCAATTCCAATTTTATCATTTTTATTTTGGTGTAGTTAAACCTTTAGAGTTGATTGTTATATGTTGTTTATGTTCAATTTGTTAATTTTATCTTACAATTGAATCTAATATTATTATTTGTAGTTTAGCCATATACTTTTATTAAATCAATATATAGATATTTTTCCTAAACCAATGTTTCTTTTGTTAATTGTGTTCAAAAAATTTTTAAAAAAAATCTCCAATGATGGAATCTCAAATTTTTGGGATGCCAATGTTTGAGTTTTCTTGAGGTACATGTCTTGGAATGCCAAGATTCAATTTGATTCAATTTTAATAGTTTTCCTTTAAATTGTATCTTTATGATTATAAAAAAATAAACTAAAAAAGGTAAACTAGGTAGATCCTTCACTTTTCGTCTTCTTTTATGGAATTAGGATGCTCTTAATTTAAATCTTGTCAAATCTTACCTATTTGGATAGACAAATTTTGGGGTCAAATCAAGATTTCCAATTACTTTAGATTTTAAATTCTATTTTTTTTTTATCTATTCCAAATAAAGAGGTTCTAGAACATTGTTCTTTTTTTCCCTTTTTTTTTTTTTTTTTTTTTTTTTTTTAATTTTCTCCTCCAATAATAATCCACAATTCTCTTATAAATTTCTTTCCCTTAATTAAATAGTTTCAAAACAAAAATCTTCCAATGATGGAATCTTGAATTTTCGGGATGCCGATATTTGAGTTTCTTGAGGAAAAAAAATAAAATCTCGGAATGTCAGGATTTGATTTTAATATTTCCCTTATAAAGCATAAATTAAAATTCTTCATATCTTTCTCTTAAAAGCCTTTTTTTTTTAAGAAGCATGTTTCATAAATGGGTTTTTCTTTAAAAGGAATGTGTTTAAAGCTTTTGCTAAAATTGATTTCATAAACCTTATTTTCAAAATAATAAATCAATCCAAAATCTATTTTCCATAAAAGGTCACTTTCTTTGAAAATAAAATTAATTAAGAGTTTTTCCTTAAAAAATATTTTTTACTCACACAATTTTCCAAAATTAATAAACCAAACGTTTTTTTAAAAAAAAAAAAAAAAAAAAAAAAAAAAAAAACTCTCCTATGACGGAAATTAGGAAACCAAGATAATGACTTTCCTAATATTCTTGAGGTATAATGAATTAAAATTTGGGATGCCAAATTAAATTCATACAAATTTTGAATGGTTTTATGCCACCCATAATTATTGTTCATTATTTATTTAAGGAATAATGAGAAGTAAAATATGAGACATTTAAAAATCAATAAAAAAAAATCTTTTTTAGTATTTACAATTGTCAATTTCCTTAAATAACACAAGAAAAATAAAATTTTGTTCTTTGAACGAGTGTTGTGGGGTGCTAATACCTTCCCCATACACAAAAGACCCTCGAACCTTAAATTTTTTATTTGCAGACCATTTTAGCATATTTTTGGGTGCCCAGTCACACCCTCTAAATCAAGACTGGTGGCGACTCCATTTTCCTCATCTTGGGAACAAATTTGGTCGTGCCGCGTCGCAAACCCATAGCGACACTGAGTTTAACTTGATCACTTAGACTTTGCATGCTATGTGAGATTGAGTCTGAAATGATCAAACAATATCGGTTCTCATATAGGTGATATAGGAGAAAGTGCTCGAGAGAGTGTATTCGGTGTTATAGGGGAAAGTCACCTTATAACAACTATAGGGTTATAGGTTGCATGCATGAACAATCTATGTCAGAGTCGAGTCACAGAAATGTGCATAACGGTACTTGCTTAGCCTTCCAACGGTTTTTGGGAGCAAGGCCAAATAAGAGTTAAACCTAACCCAATGCATAAGTAGACTTAGGTTAAATAAGCCATTATTAGAGTTATTTTCCTTATGGTTGAAGCTATATTGAATACCTCGTTTTATTATTATTGTTATTTCTTTACTTATTTGTTTATTTGTTTTACAAAACCCAACATCAACTATTTCTTTTGGTTACCTTTCAAAAGCAATTTAAGAGTTGTTTCTTCTTCAAATCTGTGTTTCCAACTTAGTCTATGTGGGATCGATACCTTTGGAATACTTCCAAAGATTTTATTACTACATGCGATAGTTTATACTTGCACTTGGTTGACTGAATCCATCTTTAATTTCTATTTTCAATATTTTCCAACATCCATCTTCAGTCCACATCCGCATCAGCAGCCTTAATGAAAGCTAAGAATAATGTATATAATGGGAAGTCACAACATATAAGATGCAGACATATTTCAGTAAGGCAGTTGCTCTCTAATGGAATAATTTCCATTGATTATGTGAAATCAAAAGAGAATATTATTGATCCTTTGACAAAAGGGATGTCAAGAGAGCAAGTGACATATACATCGAGGGAAATGGGGCTAAAGCCTATAAATGAATTATTTGGTGGTAACCTAACCTAGTTGACTAGAGATCCCAAGATCTAGGTTCAACATGCAAACTAGCTAAATGGTTCATAGTCAACACACTAAGAAACTTATAGTTTCTTCCCATTTCTATAATGTTCATAGAGTGTGTGATCTGCCGAAGTTAAGGTCATATTGATATTTTTTTTTACAAGAGGAGTTATATGTGATGTTCGTTGTCTCAATTTACCAAGAGAAGGATAGTTCCAGAGCTAGTTTTACTATTTCTTTGGTAAATTCGATGGACATTCACTAAGGAAGGTTCAAGTCCAGAAAGTGGTGGATATATGTTTGCTTTCAACGTGTTTGTTTTGATTTATTCACTTTCTTTCATGTGGAGGATTGTTGGATTTTGGTGTAAATGTGTGAAAGAAAGTGGTGGTGAGTTTATCAAAAGTTTCAAAAAAAGTGCTTAAATTATGAATTTAATGTTCGTAAATTAAATCCATAACTCGTGTGAACATGAACAACTTATGACTTTTTTTGTGTTTTGCAACTGCTGTAATTGCTCATAATTATAGAGTAAACGAATGACCTTTTCCATTCTATATATCTGTTGTACATACACTGTAATTAACGTAATTACAAAGTATTTATTATTGTCTTTTCATTTTTTAAGAGAGTTATTAGTTGTACAACTATAAATAGTAGTTGGTATCTTCATTTCAGATCATCCCCTTTTCGAGATTTCTTATCTTTTTCCTTATTTTCATTTTGGTTTTGTTGAGAGCGAGTATCCAAGAGTTCTGCCAGATCCGTGTACTTTGAGGTTGCTATCCTGCTGAGACAATCGCTATAGTCTGCTAGCAACCCGTGTAAAGTGAATAATTGCCTTCAGGACAACGCTTTAGAAGTGTGCCTTGACTACCAATCATCACATTCTTCTGTTTTACAGGTTTTGTTCATTTGATGTGGTTGTCGTTGTCTACCGAATCATGTACGACCATTAGAGCGCTTTTGATCTTCTGATATGGTTTAATTATGATTTCTGTAATTTTTGGTATATACAGTCTCTGTAGATATATTTACTCTGGATTTTTTTTTGTAGCCAAGTGCGTTGTAATCAGTTTGTTAGTATGAAACAGGTTATATATACAATGTATTTTCAACAGAAAGCAAGTTAGTGATCACTCTATTAAAAAAATGAATTTCCTCGCCACTTACCAATACTCTTGGTGTTTCGAATCTCGTGAATATGTTTCTTTGCAGGAATTTTTTCACCACCTTCGCATCATTGGATGAGATTGCAATTTCCTCGATCCATTTTGAGAAGTAATCCACTGCAAGCAAAATATAGACATTTCCAAAGGATTGAGGAAATAGGCCCATGAAGTTGATGCCTCCAACGTTAAAGATCTCCACTTCTAACATGAAGTTGAGTGGCATCGCTTTCCTAGTTGATAAGTGATAATACTCATTTATGTGCGTTATTTAGCCTTAAAAACTTCGTTTATTACTAGGAAAGCAAAGACTTAGGCGTCGTTTGATAACCATTTGGTTTTTGGTTTTTAAGCTTATAAACACCACTTCCAACTCTAAGTTCCTTTGGCTTTTCACCTACCTTCTTCCCATGTGTTTCAAAAACCAAACCAATTTTTGAAAACTAAAAAAAGTAGTTTTCAAAAACTTGTTTTTATTTTTAAAATGTGGTTAGGAATTCAAGTGTGTCTTTAACAAAAATGAAAACCATGGTGAGGAAATTTAAAGTAAACAAGCCTAATTTTCAAAAACCAAAAACCAAATGGTTATCAAACGGGGCCTTAGTATTTAATTTATTATCATTTGAGGTCAATTTGGTCAAAAGTCTACAAATCTCGATAGAAATCTTAAAATATAGAATTTATGCTTAATTGTTGTAAAAAGAGAGTATGTTAGTTAGAATTAATCAAAGTTTAATGGTTTTGTGCAAGAGTCCAAATTTGCGTTTGAAATGCATCCACATCTGGAAACGAAAGAATTTAGCAGAGCAAAGGACCACAAGATATGTGCCCACATCACAAGGAAAAGAAAAAATCTCGTTGAATACAGGAAGAAAATATGTGGAAAATGCGTCGGATATGCGCCCACAAATTGATAAGGAAAGAGGCCCCCAGCTTAAGACAAAATGCTTCAAAGCAAGAGCACACGAAGAAATGCGCCACATTTGCATACGCAATTGGGCTTTCTGTTTATAGAAAATCTTCCAAGGATCATATATTCTGAACAAAATCTCCAAGGATCATGGGATTACACTTAGAGAGGACTTCTCACAGTGATCTCGACAGCTACCCTACCTTCCAAGGTCTATAAAAGGCGTGCAAAACCAAGAGACAAAGAGAGCTCGGATTTAGTCTAGGATTTCCTTTATGTTGTTGTTTTTTCTCTTCATCTTGTAGCCAATCCGAGTTTCGGTTCTTCTAACCTCTACCGGCTCTTCCATTCGAAAGAAGTAGAGGAGAAAAACTTGTCTCCGTTTGAGAAAAGACAAGAGCAAGTTAGATTGAAAGGAGAAAGAGCCTTAGTTTTAGTATTAGTAGTCAAGAGTCTTTCATATTTCATTGTAAGAGTTGTTTACATTCCGTTTTTAATTTATTTCAGTTGTAAGTTCATCGTATATACTTTTCATTTATGAATATGAATTCAATTTTATTCTATCTTTCGTGTTCTTTTATTTTTATGTCTTGCATTTTGTTTTCAATAATGAGCTAAGCTTCTTCTCGAGGATTTAAGTATGTGGATACCTTGAGTAGAAGAAAGTCCTACCTATTGCAACGCAACTTTGTTCCTCTTAGCATTGTTTGTTTTTGCTGAAGTTTAAGTTTCATTGTTAGCTTAAGCTGATCGCTTGAGTTAACATAATTTATGTTCAGCTGGTGGTCGAAAGGTTGGAGTTGAGTGCATGGGTTCACAAATATAAAAGTGGAAAAGATCCTAGAAACAGGACTTTGTTTCTTGCTGTTCACACGTAACTTCGGAGATGGAGACACGTGGAATAAATAATATATTGTATTGATGTTTGTATGCGTGTGGGTGTACAATCTCTAACTTTAATCCTTTGATTCTCTCTCTTATGTGTGTGGGTGTGTTTCACTCGAGGGCTGGAACGCTTGATCTCGAGTCTGAAGCTTCAATGGATTCTTGGAGCTTGAAGTCTTCCAGTCTTGAAGGAGTCTTCAATCTTCAAGAAGTGTTGATGTCCTGAAGAGTCTTTGATCTTCAAGGAGTGTTGAAGTCTTGAAGAGTGTTGGGTCTTCAAGAAGTGTTGAAGTCTTGAAGAGTGTTGGGTCTTCAAGAAGTGTTGAAGTCTTGAAGAGTGTTTGGTCTTCAAGAAGTGTTCAACACTTGGACTTATGGATTGCAGAGAGTCTTCAGTCTTCAGACTTAGTGGAGTCTCTCTGAATTCTCTGGTTCTGCTTGAGAGCTTTGAAACTCTAAACTCTTGTCTTTGTGGGAGTGTAGAATTTCTGAACCCCTGAAATGGAGGAGAACCCCTCTATTTATAGAGTTCTCGCTGGATGGGCCTTGGTGACTTTTGGGCCTAACAACTTGGGCTTGGGCTTTTATTGGGCTTGAGCCTGGTTTATATTTGACCCAAAACCATATGACCCAAATATTTAAAAGACCCAAATTTGATCCAATTAATTATTTTCTTTAATTAATTGGTCAAATCAATTAATCTGATCAAAATAATTTATTTTTAATTAATTGATCAAATGGACATTTGGCCCTACAAATTTATAATTGGCCAACTTTGTCTTCAAATTAAAATTGGGACACATGTCGATTTATAATTGGTCCCAAATTTAATTAATTATAATTTTGTCATTAATTTTAAATAATGACGTGGCAATTTGTCATTGGCCAAAATTTCTCCTTCAACAAATGCCTCCTTTTCGAGAGTTAGTCACAAGTTATGTGTGAGTGAATCTCGAAAAAAAAAATATTTTGGGATCAAAATGCAAGATATTTGTTCTTGATTTTGACTCCCTTTGGTGTGTCAATTTAATCAAAATATGAATTTTGGTCAAAATTTTGATTTTTTTTTATTTGACACACTTTTATCGCCAATTAATCAAAATTTGAAGTTTGGTCAAAATTTTGATTTTTTTTTCTTATTTGGCAGCAAACTTTGATTTAAAGTTTGAGCAAATTTTGGTTTATACCCAAATTTTGATTTGAGGTAAAATCCTACCCAATTTTAACTCGCATTTGGAATAGAATTTGAGGTTTTGACTTTGGTTCATTTGGGATAAAATTTGGATTATGCCCAAAATTTAATTTAAGTAAATTTAAGGCTGCATCCAAAATTTGGTAGGAATTTGGAATAAAATTTTCATATGGAACTTAGAAAATTTGATTTGGGATAAGAGTTTAATTATATTCAAATTCAGTTGAATTCAATCCAAATCTATTTAGGAGTTTATCAAATCAATTTGAATTTATCTCCCAATTTGATTTAAATCAAATCTCATACTTTGGATTAAAATTTGAAACAAAATCTCCAAATTTTTATCTTTCAATTTGATTTAAATCAAATCTCACATCTTTGGGTTAAAATTTGAACCCATCCCAAAGTTGATGACTGTCGTTGGAGACAAGATTTATATTTGAACCCATCCCAAAATTGATGAAGATTGTCGTTGGAGATAAGATTTATATTTGAACTTATCCCAAAATTGATGAAGATTGCCGTTGGAGATAAGATTTATATTTGAACTTATCCCAAAATTGATGGAGATTGCCGTTGGAGATAAGATCTATATTTGAACTCATCCCAAAATTGATAAAGATTGTCGTTGGAGATAAGATTTATCTATTTGAATCCAACCTTCCATTCTATAAATAAGGTTGAACCTCAGCAGGGAGAGCACACATCAATTGCAGGGAGCATTCAAGAAAGGATTCAAGTAGGAAACTTTCTTCTCCTTCTTTTTTTTTTTTTTGAATTTTCGTTTTTTTCCCCTTTTTTTTTCCTTTTTTCGTTTTTTTTTAATTTTCAATTTTTTTCCTTTTTTTTTTTTGAATTTTTTTTTTTTTTTTACACCTTGCCTATATTTCAATTACAAGCACAGTGCCTTCATCCACCATCCAAAAGGTAAGTACGTAGGTAAGTGATTTTTTTTTAGGCATACATATCCTTGTTGTCTTCAATTTGCAGGTACAATGTCTTTCAGCATGAGTACAGGGACATGTTCCTCGCTTTGGGGCATGTTCCTTGGACTTGTGTCACCGCCACGTCCTTTTCAGCATGAGTACAGGGACATGTTTCTCGCTTTGGGGCATGTTCCTAGGACTTGTGTTGCCGCCACGCCCATTTCAACATGAGTACAGGGACATGTTCCTCGGACTTGTGCCGCCGTCACGCCTTTCAGCACGAGTGCAGGGACTTGTTCCTGGCGTTGGGACATGTTCTTTGGACTTGTGTCGCCGCCACGCCTTTCAACACGAGTGCAGTGACTTGTTCCTGGCGTTGGGACATGTTCTTTGGACTTGTGTCGCCGTCACACCCTTTTCAGCATGAGTACAGGGACATGTTCCTCGCTTTGGGACATGTTCCTCGGACTTGTGCCGCCGTCACGCCTTTCAGCACGAGTGCAGGGACTTGTTCCTGGCGTTGGGACATGTTCCTTGGACTTGTGTCGCCGCCACGCCTTTCAGCACGAGTGCAGGGACTTGTTCCTGGCGTTGGGACATGTTCCTTGGACTTGTGTCGCCGCCACGCCTTTCAGCACGAGTGCAGGGACTTGTTCCATGCGTTGGGACATGTTCCTTGGACTTGTGTCGCCGTCACGCCCTTTCAGCACGAGTGCAGGGACTTGTTCCTGGCGTTGGGACATGTTCCTTGGACTTGTGTCGCCGCCACGCCTTTCAGCACGAGTGCAGGGACATGTTCCTGGCTTTGGGACATGTTCCTTGGACTTGTGTTGCCGCCATGCCTTTCAGCACGAGTGCAGGGACATGTTCCTGGCTTTGGGACATGCTCCTTGGACTTGTGTTGCCGCCATGCCTTTTAGCATAAGTACAAGGACATGTTTCTCGCTTTGGGACATGTTCCTTGGACTTGTGTCGCCGTCACGCCTTTCAGCACGAGTGCAGGGACTTGTTCCTTGCGTTGTGACATGTTCCTTGGACTTGTGTCTCCGCCACGCCTTTCAGCACGAGTACAGAGACATGTTCCTTGCTTTGGGACATGTCCTTGGACTTGTGTCGATGCCACGTCTTTCAGCATGAGTACAGGGACATGTTCCTTGCTTTGGGACATGTCCTTGGACTTGTGTTGCCGCCACGCCTTTCAGCATGAGTACAGGGACATGTTCCTTGCTTTGGGACATGTCCTTGGACTTGTGTCGCCGCCACGCCTTTCAGCATGAGTACAGGGACATGTTCTTTGATTTGGGACATGTCCTTGGACTTTTGTCATCGCCACGCCTTTCAGCATAAGTACAAGGACAATTGACGTCTTTGGACTTTAGGAAGTAGCGCAGCAGTGCAGCCGAGCATAGCATGAGGACCTTCGAACTTGGAGAAGGAAGCAGCGCAACGTGAGGACAATTGACGTCTTTGGACTTTAGAAAGTAGCGCAGCAGTGCAGCCGAGCGTAGCATGAGGACCTTCGAACTTGGAGGAAGGAACTGCAGCGAAGCACGTGAGAACCTTCGAACTTGGAGGAAGGAACTGCAGCGAAGTGACGTGAGAACCTTTGAACTTGGAAGAATGAACTGCAGCAGCGGAGAACCTTCGAACTTGGAGGAAGGAACTGCAGCGAAGCGCGTGAAAACCTTCAAACTTGGAGGAAGGAACTGCAGCGAAACACGTGAGAACCTTCGAATTTGGGAGAAGGAACTACAGTGAAGTGTGTGAACCTTCGAACTTGGGGAGAAACGCAGCGCATGAGAACCTTCGACCTTGGAGAGAAGGAACTGCAACGGAGCGCGTGAGAACCTTCGAACTTGAAGGAAGGAAATACAACGAAGCGCGTGACAACCTTCGAACTTGGAGGAAGGAACTGCAGCGAAGCACGTGAGAACCTTCGAACTTGGAGGAAGGAACTACAGCAGCGGAGAACCTTCGAACTTGGAGGAAGAAACTGCAGTGAAGCGCATGAAAACCTTCAAACTTGGAGGAAAAGGAACTGCAGCGAAGCAGCGTGAAAACCTTCAAGCTTGAGGAAGGAACTGCAGCGAAGCGCGTGAGAACCTTCGAACTTGGAGGAAGGAACTGCAGCGAAGCGCGTGAGAACCTTTGAACTTGGGGGGAAGAAACTACAGCGAAGCGCGTGAGAACCTTCGAATTTGGAGGGAAGGAACTGCAGCGAAGCGCGTGAGAACCTTTGAACTTGGGGGGAAGAAACTACAGCGAAGCGCGTGAGAACCTTCGAATTTGGAGGGAAGGAACTGTAGCGAAGCGCGTGAGAACCTTCGAACTTGGAGGAAGCAACTTCCATTCGCTGTGTTGCCCCCACTAGTGATGAATTTCCTCAATTTATATCGTCGTGCTTCAATATTTGTTGCACTTCCTTTTTTTTTTGTTTGCAGAGACTGAACTTAAAGTTTTCTTTAAGCTGCCTACGTACCCTTTGAAGAAAAGGGATCAAGTCATAACGTAGTTCAAAATTTTTTTGCTCTCACCTTTTAAGCTCCTGTGGGCTAGGAGCATCATGCAGTTTAGGCTCTTGCGATAAGGAGCTTGTAAAAGCTCTTATCTTTGTCATGGTCTTGATCATATCCTTCATTTGCAAGATTGGTCAAGATAATGAGATTTGGTTTCACCTTCAAGGAACCTTCCGTATTTATGAGAACAGAAAACTTCCTCTTCATACGTGACGGGATGCTAATATGAAGCTTCTCGTCACTGTTTACTTCATCGAAAAGTTTCAACTCCAAGTTGTTCATCTTTCTTTTAGGTTGATCGTTTGTTACTTTGAGGCGATCAAAGACAGATGTTGAAGATCGACTTTTCTTCGATGTGGAGACACTTAGCCTTTGGAAGGCTGAAGGTCGAGTGAAGGTGGACGTCGAACATTGATTTTCTTCTTTTGTCGCGGCCATGCTCATTCTTTGGAATACCGAAGGACGAGTAGTTGAAGGCTTGATGCGATCAAAGACGGATGTCCTTTGTTCACCCTTCTTGGAATTGTCAACTTCTTCTACATCGATGCAGTAGGAAGTTGCAAAGTTCTCTTTTTCCTTCTTGTGGAAATTTTTGGAGAAGATCTCCTTCGCAGTCATCAGTTGTTGAGGTTGAGAAAACTTTTTACTTCTCTTCCTCTTGGGTTGAAGTTTCTTAGGATCCTTCTTTCTTTGATGTTTGTTCTTTCCTTTGATTGTAGACAGATTTGATTGGGCTACTTCATCAAGGTCGAGCTCGATTTTGCCTTCCTTAGCCAGCTTTAAAATTAAGTCCTTTAGGACGAAACATCTTTTCACTAGATGACCAATAACTCGATGATACTTGCAATACTTGGAATCATCGACTTTCTCCATCTCTTTTGGTCGTTCACACTTAGGAAGCTCTGTCAGTTGCGCTTTCAGTAGTTGTTCCAACATATCAGGGATGTCGGCATCAGGGAAATGATAGATTTTCTTATGTATTTCCTTTAAAGTTAAGTGATGCGTTCCATTCATTTGTCGCTTTTCTTTCGAAGACGACTTGGGAAGGGTTGTGTTGACAACCATAGATTCTTCTATAGTCTCTTCGTCGTTCCTTCCTTCTTTTCTCATGTCAGGGAGGAGAAGGTCTTGGTTTTCTCGACTAGCAATACGTAGCTCCATATCGTGGGCGCGAGTTGCTAGATCTTCAAAGGTGCGAGGCTTTATACCTTTAAGGATGTAGAAGAGTTCCCAGTGCATGCCTTAAATGCACATCTCAACGGAAGAGAGTTCAGTGAGGCGATCTTTGCAATCTAGACTCATGGCTCTCCAACGATTTATATAGTTAACAACGAGTTCACCTTTTCGTTGTTTAGTGTTGGTGAGCTCGAACATGCTAACGGTTCGTCTAGTGCTGTAGAAGCGATTCAAAAACTCTCTTTCGAGTTCCCCCCAGCTGTCTATTGACTCAGGTTCTAGATCAGTGTACCAGTCAAAAGCATTTCCTTTAAGTGTTCGAACGAACTGTTTGACTAGTAGGTCCCCTCGAGTACCAGGGTTCTCGCATGTCTCAACGAAGTGGGCAATATGTTGTTTAGGATTGCCCTTTCCATCAAACTGCTGAAATTTTGGTGGCTGATACCCGATTGGCGTTCTCAAGTTATCAATCCTCTTAGTATAAGGTTTGGAATACAAGAGGGAATCTTGAGTAGGTCCACCGTACTGAGCTCTGATACAGTTTGTGATCATATCTTGGAGCTGTTGGATGGATAGTGAAGCGACCGAAGCAGAACAATGTGGCTGATCATCTTGCACTGTAGTCTTTCCTTTGTCATGATTTTTTATGACTTGGGTTTGACTTGATTCGACGATATGTTGGTTCTCAATTTGGCACTTTAGTTGCGCGATTAGAGAATCTTTTTCTTCAATCGCCTTCATCAAATTGTTGATGTGTTCTTGCATCTCAGTCATTCTTTCTTCCATAGTTCTTGTCTCAGTCATCATGACAGTCACTACGTCAGAATCAGGTTCAAACAAAGGGTTATACTTGACCAAAAACTTGTCATTAGTATATGCCCCCTGCAAGGTTGTTTCTTGGCCTACAACGATACTTCTTGCAACATCAGTCCGTTGAAGCAACAATGGGCAGTAGAACCCATGTATGACTTGTTCATGACAGCGACCATTGAAGAAGTCTTGAACGACATGTTTATACTTGTGTTTTTGAGATAAGAGAGAGAGATGAGAGGTAGAGATTGTCCCACTGGGCGTGCCAATTTTTTCACACGTAACTTCGGAGATGGAGACACGTGGAATAAATAATATATTGTATTGATGTTTGTATGCGTGTGGGTGTACAATTTCTAACTTTAATCCTCTGATTCTCTCTCTTATGTGTGTGGGTGTGTTTCACTCGAGGGCTGGAACGCTTGATCTCGAGTTTGAAGCTTCAATGGATTCTTGGAGCTTGAAGTCTTCCAGTCTTGAAGGAGTCTTCAATCTTCAAGAAGTGTTGATGTCCTGAAGAGTCTTTGATCTTCAAGGAGTGTTGAAGTCTTGAAGAGTGTTGGGTCTTCAAGAAGTGTTGAAGTCTTGAAGAGTGTTGGGTCTTAGTCTTGAAGAGTGTTTGGTCTTCAAGAAGTGTTCAACACTTGGACTTATGGATTGCAGAGAGTCTTCGGTCTTCAGACTTGGTGGAGTCTCTCTGAATTCTCTGGTTCTGCTTGAGAGCTTTGAAACTCTAAACTCTTGTCTTTGTGGGAGTGTAGAATTTCTGAACCCCTGAAATGGAGGAGAACCCCTCTATTTATAGAGTTCTCGCTGGATGGGCCCTGGTGACTTTTGGGCCTAACAACTTGGGCTTGGGCTTTTATTGGGGTTGAGTCTGGTTTATATTTGACCCAAAACCATATGACCCAAATATTTAAAAGACCAAAATTTGATCCAATTAATTATTTTTTTAATTAATTGGTCAAATCAATTAATCTGATCAAAATAATTTATTTTTAATTAATTGATCAAATGGACATTTGGCCCTAAAAATTTATAATTGGCCAACTTTGTCTTCAAATTAAAATTGGGACACATGTCGATTTATAATTGGTCCCAAATTTAATTAATTATAATTTTGTCATTAATTTTAAATAATGACGTGGCAATTTGTCATTGGCCAAAATTTCTCCTTCAACACTTGCATCCTAGAAATAGGACTGGAACCACTAGGGTTTTAAAGTCGTGTGCGTGAATCATTTAAGATTTAATTAGCCCTAGAAATAGGTGCACTGGTTAGTTTATTCTTCTAAAGGCATCAAAAGCGAAGCTGAATAGGAGTCGGACTTTACTCATAACTAAGTTGACAGGGCATTTGCGGGTGCAATTTGGTAGCAATCTGCCTGCGCCACATAAATGTGGGCACCTATAGGCAACATTCTCCTTTTGTCTTGCATTTTTTGAGTAATTTGTGGGTGCATAGGTGGGCGCATAATCTACTTTGATTGACATTTACTTGAATTTTTCCTCTTACCTCATATATATTTACCTGCATTATTTTACTTGCTTTCTATCAATCCAAAACACCATCACTATATTACTTTTTCTGGTTACTATATCTCGGTTGCAAATTTAGAGGAGGTTTTTGTTTTCAAAATTACAAACGTGTATTGAGCCAATTTTTCCCTTGGGATTTGATACTTGGAGTACTCTCCAATTATTACTTGGTAGTGTATACTTGCACTCAGACATCTGTCATTGTCGCTTCAGCAGGAGACACGTCAATAAGTTCCCTGTCTATTGTCACTTATCACAACTTTGTGAATATTTGAGCATCTTTAAATAGAATTTGGCAAAAAAATAACTGCTTTGGAGTACTTTGATTATTGTCTTAAGTCCTGCAAACTGTCCACCATAAGGTGCTGAATGATAAACTTCTAAAATTTGCGGTATTTCTTCTGGAGTAACACATCTTCTAAGTACATGATTGGGTCTCAATTTGTAGAGGTACGATTCCTCGAAGTAATAATATTTCAAGTCCAAAAAGAACTTTAGTTGGTGGTGTAAAGCTCCTGGTGGAGTGAATCCACTCATAAGATAATGTCAACAAACTATGGAATTTCAATTGCTTGCACTGCCCAAAGTTGTTCTTTAGTGGAAGCCTCTTTGATTTCTAGCTTCTTTTCTCTTTGATCCTCCTCCCCAAGTCGAGATAAATGATTTGCAACTTGATTCCCGGGATATATCTCGTACAGACGATGCTCTTTGCTCATGAACCAACTTCAACCTGCAAAAACTAATTTCAAACCGAAGTTAGATTTGCTGAGATAGAAGAGTTGCGATCGCAACTTGATCGAAAATTCAAATAAAACTTAATTTTAAAAGATATTCCTCGACAACCGTGCCAAAAACTTGATGTGACTCAAAATCGCAACGCTGAAATGATTTAAGAAAAATATGTAGTGCACACTGTCACATGTAGTAATAAAACTTGGAGATATTCCAAATATCGATCCCACAGGGTATGGTATATAGTTCAGATTTGCAAAGAAACTTCTCAAAATCATGACAAAGGTAAACAAGTAAAATGAGATGCTTGTTTGATTTGATATAAGAAAATAACAAGTAATGAAAACGAGATTCAATTTAGTTTCAGACTTAAGTTAAGCTAACTATCAGATTGCCACATAGTAGCCATATTTCTTCATTGTGTGTTGAATCGGGTTTTACTCCTATTAAGCCTTGCATCATGCACCATTAGGAGACTAAGCAATTAGACTTATATGTCTATGGTTAAATTGGACTTAGATAAATATGCATACAACCCTTTAGATACTATAGTTGTTGTTTTAGCAACACCAAAGTCATATGTCTAGGCCCTTCATCCTATATCCCCTTTTATGAAAACTGATAATATCCAACCCTTTCAGTATTGGACTCACATTGCATGCTAATTTAAATGGCTAGTTTAAACCAACAAGATAACTTTATAATCAGTAAAGGATGAAAAACACAAAGTGAATTCGGCACAAGTGAGACAATTGTCAAGGTAACTCATCTTTAAGGGCATTCACCAAATTGAATCCCTCAAAGGAAATTAGCCACTCATGAGAATGAAAGAAATAGCAAATGAAAATTTCATTAAAGATGAATTCATAATTACAAAAGAATACAAAAATACAATGCTGGAAAGATAAGACAGTGTAGAAACTTAAGACTATTTTAGGGTTTTTCTCTCTCAAGATCTCTCTCTATACTTAATTCCACCTCTTTCAAGGGAAATTAAGTGTGTATAGGCTAAACTCACGAGTCTAGGTCTAATCTCAGTGAAAAACACGAGTACTTGAGAGGACAAAATGCTTCACGACTTCTAGGGTTGAGTTAGGGTTTGTCACGCACCCAAATTCTTCCCACAGATTTGACTGCTTCAACTAATGCTTAGAGGTCCTTTTATAGATTGAAAATGGATAGGTTTTTGCCGAAAATCTTGCTCCCAAGAGGACTAGGAAGATTCAGAGTCAAAACAGCCAGTTAAGTGTGAAAATGGCTCATTGGTTGCCGACTCACGAAAAATTGAGGAAAGTAGTTTTTTGGGAAAATGCACTCGCAATTGAAATTTGTCTTTGACACAGATTGTGGCTGCAATCTGTGCTCCAAGGTGAATTTCAGCACAACACCAAAAATCGATTAGTTCTTAACAAAAATGACACTTTTGACCTCAATTACACTCAAATGACATGTTGACTTTATATGACTCAACTTTCATACTTTTCATATTTAGGCTCGGGAAAGCATAAGAATGATCAAAACATGCTCAAATTGACAAAAAAAGGCTACTTTTAATGGGTAAATATGTGTAATATTTGGATCTTATCACCTGTGCAGTAGGTGCTAACGTCTTCGTTAATGTGTAGGCTAGGCGCCTGATAGCTCGCATAATGAGCTATATTCCTAGTCATTTATAGTTAGTCTTTGAGATATACTTGGCCATTTTCAGGCATTTTATGTTTCTTTTGTAGAAAGCAAGTATTGGGATGAATTGGAGCGTTTTGAAGTTGTTCGAGTGTTCGGGATACAAAAAGTGGCAAATGAGGCAAAGGAGAGTCAATATAAGTGTTGCAGCAGCTTGAAGACCCGACAGGTTAGCATCGAGACATTTGCCCATGGCATCTCGACACTGCTGCAAACGTTTACCAAGCCATTTTTCCCGAGGGCACACCATCGGACTCTGTGCAAAATTTCCATCTTTGTTTGAGGCGGCACAAAAAAAGATATTTAAATTAAAATAAAAATAAAAGAAAGTGGGATTATTCAGAGTTTTATTTGTAAATTTTGAATTTAAAAGAAATTCAAAAGTTAGCAAAATTTTGGAGGTGGTGCTTAATGACTAATCACTTGTAAATTAGCCTTATTGCACCACCTAATCTTGTGACTCAAAATGATCCCTATTTGTTGTCAATTTTTTGTGCAATTCTTGTGCATGATTTTTCTCTATATATAGAGGATAAACTTATGAGAATTGGTGGATTTCTTCAACCTAAAATGCTGCCAAAATTCTTCCAAGAACTTCCATGTTCATACTCTCAAGCTTACTTATACCCTTAAGTTTTCCTTTCCAATTCTTATCAATTGAGGATCCCACAATCCGTTCCAAGGCCTAAGGATGGTAAGAAGATCCAAGTGGTTGTCCAAAAATCGTTCGTGTGAATTATAAAGCATAGGACTATACGAATTGGGAGCTACAAGAGATAGGTACCTTATTACTCTATTTTTGTTCTTATGGACAACATGTCTTCTAGGATTAAATTGATCAAATTGTGTGCTTAAGATCCAAAATTGCTTCTCCATGTGTGATATTAACACCTACAATTGGTATCAGAGCATGGTTTGGGCACCCAATTTGAATTAATTTGATCATGGTGGGTAGTATTTGCATATTAAATTTTTTTGGATGCTAGAATGGATATATTACGGTTTTGGCAATTTAATTCTCTCAAATTTGTTGAAATAATTTGTAATTGCTTGCATGTTTATGGGCATAAATGAGTTAGTATCGAGTCTGTAAAATTTGAGAGTCATTAGAGTCCATTTAGTACTGTAATTGCTCGAAAGAAGAAGAAAAACTCAAGCTGGCCAAAGAACAGCAGGCTGACCAGAGGGGCTGACCATTCGGGCTGACAGGTGGTTGACGGACTGACCATTCGGGCTGACAAATGATTGACTGGCTGACCATTCAGGTTGTCGAGACAGGGATAATTTAAGCGGTTTTTTTTATTATTAAATGCAATAATTTAGTTGTTTGCTTGCTTGAATTGCCAAAACCGGTCCATTTTAGTGTGATTTAGTTAATTATGCTTGGATCGATGTATGTTTTAATTAAATAGCCATCAATATGATAAAGCATGTCATATAGATTTGAAATCCCACCATAGGAAGCATGATACATGCATTAAGTATATTATAATTAAGTTATAATATTAAGATGCATGTTTAAGTTTCATGATAGATGCATGTTGATTGAAGTAATTACGTTTAACTAAACGAAAACGAACAAAGCATCCTGCATGAAACTTCCTTAGCTCGATTTAAAGTGTTTCGATCGAATAAATGCAAGTTATAGGTTAATGTCGTTTTTAATTGTTATAATACCGACATAGACATTTAAAATCTATAACAAATATAAAAGCATGCTCACTTAGGGTTAAAAGGAATTCAAAGATCAATCGATTCAAAATAGTTTTAGGTCAATAACTTGTAAAGCTAAGGTTACAAGAGGACTCACCCGGTTAGATGCTGTCTAAGGCTGGAGGTATTTAAGTGGACGGTTTACGAAACACCTCCTACCTGGGCATCAAGTCGGTACTTGAGTTAGGTTAACCCGAGTTTTATGAGCATGTGTGAGCGATGTAAGGTTTAAATGAGTTTGTCACCTAGACATCGTAAGCATTAATATTTTGCACACCTAGATATAGGTTGTTTCTAAATGGTGCTTTATATAACTTGAATACTTGATTGTTATACGCTTTCATCACCATTAGAAGCATGTTATAGGGCTAATTCATTAAAAACGTAAAGAGTTATAAAAGTTAATGAATAACCGTCGACCTATAACAAAGAATTGCATGCTAACATATGATCTTAGGAAATGAGTTAAAATTTAAACGGTTTAAAATTTTATTAGACCTAAGATCATAATTCTAATAGGATTAGAATGTCCTACTTAGTATTTTAAATAGATTTGAAATATGATTAAGTAGGATATAAGACTCTTGGTTATAAGGGAACTCTCTCGGCGCCTAGTCCGAACCATGAGTTGAATTAACCACGATCTTATTAGTATGCAATGTCACTAGGAATTAAAAAGTTTAATTCACATAGACATTAGAGTAAAGACCTTATTTAATAAGGCATAGACTTAGATAGTTTCTTTTAGCCAGATTTTATCTAAGTCAATATTAAAAACCCTAAACAAAATAGGACACTTCAGTGGGAGGAAAAGTAATAAAAACGAGATATTTAAAATCAAGTTTTTACTCCCACATCCCTGTGTCCACACCGTGAGATACATGATAGCGAGCAGAGCTAGCTAGTTTTCCCTAATCTATTTAGCTAGTCTTTTATGATTTATTGGCCATATTTTATGCATTTTCATGTGATATTTGTAGGAAATTAATATTGGAGCCAATTGGATGTTCGGGAGCGAAAAGAGATCAAAGAAGGAAAAGTCAAAGTAGGGTCAACCGCAGGCTAGCATCGAGATGCTAGCTCTTGAGCGTCTCGACGCTAGTATTCCATATCTGATCAGGCGCTAAAAGGTCACAGCGTCGAGACGCTGTGGTTTAGCATGATTGTGGAGCCCTTGAGCATTTGAGTTCGAGCTATAGTTTTGAGCTTTCTTTGAATTAAGCATATGGTTGTTTTCTGGAAGTATTTTTTCATGACTATGATGTCCTAGGATAGGCTTTCTTGTCAATTTTCAAGCATGCGATGAGTTGTAAGCATGAGTGCCCAAAAAAAGAGACTTTTTAAACTTTTTCTAGGAGATGACTTGCATGAGTAAAGTATTTGTCTTGGCTAGATTTGGATCTGAATGCTTAGGAGCGAATTATTGGGTTCATATGCTTGTTGTCACCTCGATAGGTGTAGGGTAGAGCTAAAGAGTTAATTTTTTGCAAATTAGCATGTTTGATCTTGCTTAGGAGAAAAGAAAAGAATATATGCTTATCATGTTCATAAAGAAAAATCATTCTTGTTGTTACTATTGAGAAAAAAAAATTATGCCATGGCCTGTGCACAGTTTGCAATGTTTAATAAAGTTTAGGCAAAAAGAGCTACCCCTGTTGTGATCAGTTAGGCCAACCAGAGAAAACTCAGGTTAAGGGTCCCTGCAACAGGTGTGTGAAAGCTAGTGCCACATATAAATGCTTAATTTCATTGTCAATTATAAGCACCTAAGTATGGAGGAAAACAAACTAATTTGTTCCATTAACTCATTAGTGAAACCTTAGTGCCAGTGTAGAGGGAAGATGAACTAAGAGTTTAATAATCCAATCCCGGGCTAGTAGAGTCTGATCTCGTTAAGTTAGATCTCGCTTATGCAAGTTAATTTTGGAAAAATTTTAATTTGTCTCCCTCATTGGTCTTTGTGTGCATGTCTCTTGCTTACTTGACAATTGACTTTTGAGACTTGAGGATTGAGTCATGTTTGTTGCATCCATTCTTCTACTATATGCTTGATTTTTAGTTTGCTCGAGGACTAGCAAAAGCTTAAGTTTGGGGGTGTTTGATAGCGAGCAGAGCTAGCTAGTTTTCCCTAATCTATTTAGCTAGTCTTTTATGATTTATTGGCCATATTTTATGCATTTTCATGTGATATTTGTAGGAAATTAATATTGGAGCCAATTGGATGTTCGGGGGCGAAAAGAGATCAAAGAAGGAAAAGTCAAAGTAGGGTCAACCGCAGGCTAGCGTCGAGACGCTAGCTCTTGAGCGTCTCGATGCTAGCATTCCATATCTGATCAGGAGCTAAAAGGTCACAACGTCTCGACGCTGCGACCTTAGCGTCTCGACGCTGTGTAATTTCCATTCCAGAAACGCGCGTTTTAAAGGCAGCGTCGAGACGCTGAAAAAAATCAGAATATAAGGCAATTGCGGCTAGGTTTTTGGGGACTTCTTTTTGGGACGTCTTGGAGCCGTAAACAAGGCAGAAACAGAGCATTGTGGGGCTGAAGCAAAGGGAGCAAGTTGGAAATCAACCCATTGTTCGTGGGGATCGTGATGGGGACGCTCGGTCTCACCCTACATTGAGTTTACTTTTTCTTTCCCTCAATTTAGTTAGTGTTTATGGTTGTTTTAGAATATTGCTATATCGTAACGTGTTGTATGAGTAGCTAGGCGTTAATTCTTAGGGATTGATGTAGCCGTTGGGCATGTTATGGATTGATTTACGGTTTTTATGTTATTGATGTCATTTATGCATATTTTGTGTCCTTAATGCTTTCAAATTACCGGCCATAAATTGATTGATGTTTATGCTTGAATCTAACTCGGGAGAGAGGATTTAAACTAGAAATCAATATGCATAACTAGAATTTAGCTAAAAATCGGGAGATTAAGGTTAATTCTAGAAATTGTTGAAAAGGTTACCCTTATTGCCTTGTATGTTTATTGGATTTAGACAGGGATATCGGGTTCAATTGCATATGGGAGAATCATGTATGCTCGGGAGAGATATGTGTGATTTTAGTTTACCAAGATTTATGAGTCATAGCATGTGTTAATCCGTTTATTAATCCATAATCCCAATTGGTGAAATCAAATCCCTAAGACCATTACTTCCCATTAGATTGTCACTTTTTGCAATACTTTTGTGTTTGATTTAATTTCATTCTCACTAAATTTGGTTCCCTAAATAAAATTGGCCAAGAGTATTTCCGGTAATTAAAATTGGCTAGACACCAATCCAGAGGACGACATTCGAATTGCATATTCACTATATTATAACTTGACCCGTACACTTGCGGTAAGCAAATTGCACATCAATACATGCTCAGCTTTGCGTCACCCTAGAAGTGGCCTCCCTTCGGAAAGTATTAAGCATGCATCAATACCAAGGTGAATGGGGAAAGTGTTCATAGTAAGTGGGAGAAGGACACGTGACAACGTATCCTACGGTCTCCAAACCTAGGTTGCATAGTGAGATTCCTATGATCTGCCTGCGCGTCGCCCTATCCCTTCGGAGGGCCTGATCATAAGATTTGGAACGCCGCAAACTCCAGGAATGGATAGGGTCACTTAGGTCAGTCACCAACAATTGTCTTTTCCTAACAGTAGCTTGTTGGTGCATACCTCTACGATCTGAAAGTGGGAGGGTCACACTTACAAGAATAAGTTCTTGACCAAACAAACGGTAGCTAGTAACTAAAAGAATATGAGATGTTCTGGTTTTAGATATTGGCTGAGATATGTCTCAATTCAGTGGAGGAGGAGTTTATCACCCTTCGGTGGTTGTTATTCTAAACCTTTGAAGTATCATTGCAAAACTATATGGATAGTCTATTAGGGTTACTTTGATTAAATAGTTTTGCTAAAATTGATTGGATTGTTTAAATGGCTAAAGGCAAAAACTAATATAGTCAATTGTTTATTTTCAGCATGTCTTCCTCAATATTACAACTGCTTAAAAACGATAAGTTAACTGGCAATAATTATGCTACGTGGAAATCTAGCCCAAATACGATTATGGCTATAGATGATGTACGGTTTGTCACAACAGAGGAATGATCCCAACTTATTATGCATCCCAAACTGCACCTGAGAAGATGGAAAGACAAGGTAAATTTGATTTACTAGTTTTAGAAACTTTTCTTACTGAACATGATTGTAATGCCTGGATACTTGATTTTGGAGCTACCAATCATGTTTATTTTTTCTTTGCAGGAAAATAGTTCATTTCGACAGTTAAAGAAAGATGAAATGACGCTCAAGGTTGGAACAGGAGACGTCATTTCAGCTTCTGCAGTGGGAGATGTCAAGTTGTTTGTAGGAGATAGGTTTTTGTTTTTGGAAAATCTGTATATAGTTCCTAAAATACATAGGAATCTTATATCTATCTCCTGTCTAATTGAACAAGGACATTCTGTAAATTTTGAAGTTAATGAAGCGTTCATCTCTCGAAAAGGAATGCTCGTCTGTTCAGAAAAATTAGAAAACAACTTGTATGTCATAAGACCAACCGTAACAAAAACAGTTTTAAATCACGAGTTATTTAGAACTGCTGATACTCAAAGAAAAAGGCAACGCATTTCTCCAAATAGTAACGCTTATCTTTGGCATCTAAGGCTAGGACACATTAATCTTGATAGGATCCAAAGATTGGTAAAGAATGAACTTTTAAATGAGTTAGAAGACGATTCATTACCTCCATATGAATTCTGCCTAGAAGGAAAAATGACTAAAAGACTGTTTACGACAAAAGGTTATAGAGCCAAAGAACCTCTAGAACTTATACATTTGTGGTCCAATGAATGTAAAAGCTGGAGGAGGATATTAATATTTCATCCCTTTCATAGATGAGTATTCTAGATGATTATTCAAGATATGGTTACTTGTACCTAATGGCGCACAAATCTGAAGCACTTGAAAAGTTCAAAGAATATAAAGCTGAAGTTGAAAACCTATTAGGAAAAACAATCAAAACTCTTCAATCTGATCGAGGAGGAGAGTATATGGATTTACAATTTTGAGACTATATGATAGAACATGAAATCAAATCACAACTCCCAGCACCAGGAACACCACAACAGAATGGTGTATCCAAAAGGAGAAATAGAACATTAATGGAAATGGTTCGATCAATGATGAGTTATGCTCAGTTGTCCAGCTCGTTTTGGAGGCATGCAGTGATGACTGCAATCGACATATTGAACGATGTTCCTTCAAAAAGTGTATCTAAAGTACCTTTCGAATTATGGTATGGTCGTAAACCTAGTTTGTGCCATTTTCGGATCTGGGGATGTCCTGCCTATGTGTTAGTGACGAATCCTAAGAAATTGGAACCACGTTCAACGTTATGCCAATTTGTTGGATATCCAAAAGAAACGAGAGGTGGTCTCTTTTACGACCCACAAGATAATAGAGTGTTTGTTTCTACAAACGCTACTTTCTTAGAAGAAGACTCTTTGAGAGATCATAAACCACAAAGCAAATTAGTATTAAAAGAAACTACTGAAGAAACGACAAAAGTTGTTGATCAAACTGGTTCACCTACTTTCGATAGTTCTGGAGCTAGTTCTTCTGGTCAATCTTGTCCTGCTCAAACGTTGAGTATGCCTCGACGCAGTGGGAGGGTTATAATACAGCCTGGCCGCTACCTAGGTTTAATTGAAACACAGGTCGTCATACTGGATAATATCATCGAGGATCCACTGACTTTTAAATAGGCAATGAATGACGTTGATAAAGACCAATGGGTCAAAGCAATGGATCTTGAAATGGAGTCAATGTACTTCAATTCAGTATGGGATCTTGTGGATCCACCTAACGAGATAAAACCCATAGGGTGCAAGTGGATCTATAAGAGAAAGAGAGACGCAGTTGGAAACGTGCAAACGTTCAAAGCTAGACTCGTAGCAAAAGGTTTTACCCAAAGGGAAGGAATTGACTATGAAGAAACTTTTTCCCCTGTTGCTATGCTTAAGTCCATTAGAATTCTCCTGTCCATAGCCACATATAATGACTATGAAATATGGCAAATGGACGTCAAAACTACCTTTCTGAATGGCAACCTTGACGAGAATATCTATATGTCTCAACCTGAAGGGTTCATTTCCAAGAATGAAGAACAAAAAGTTTGTAAACTAAAACGATCCATTGATGGATTAAAACAAGCTTCAAGGTCTTGGAATCTTCGATTTGATACAAAAATCATTTGGCTTTGACCAAAGTCCTGATGAACATTGTGTTTACAAGAAAATCATCAAGAATAAAGTAGCTTTCTTAATACTATATGTAGATGATATTCTACTTATTTGGAATAATGTAGGATATCTTACCGACGTTAAAAACTGGCTAGAATCGCAATTTCAAATGAAGGATTTGGGAGAAGCACAATTTGTCCTTGGCGTCCAGATCATTAGGGATCGCAGGAACAAAACTTTAGCCATGTCTCAGGCAGCGTATATCGACAAAATGTTAGCTTGATATTCGATGCAGAACTCCAAGAAAGGATTATTACCTTTCAGACACGGAGTTCATCTGTCTAAAGAACAATGTCCTAAGACACCTCAAGAAATTGAGGATATGAGACATATTCCCTACGCCTCAGCTGTCGGCAACCTAATGTACGTTATATTCTGCACTAGGCCAGATATTTGTTTTGCAGTGGGAATAGTTAGTCGGTACCAATCTAATCCAGGGTATGACCACTGGACTGCCGTTAAAAACATCCTCAAGTATCTTCGAAAAACGAGGAATTATATATTGGTGTATGGTTCAAAGCATCTGATCCTTACTGGTTACACCGACTCTTACTTTCAAACTGACATAGATTCACGGAAATCTACATTAGGGTCAGTGTTTACTCTGAATGGAGGAGTAGTAGTATGGCAAAGCATTATACAAGGATGCATCGCTGACTCCACCATGGAAGTAGAGTATGTTGTTGCATGTGAAGCAGCCAAAGAAGCAGTGTGGCTACGAAAGTTCCTGACAGACTTAGAAGTTGTTCCAAACATGAACTTGCCCATCATTTTATATTGTGATAACAATGGGGCAGTAGCCAATTCTAAAGAGCCTCGCAGTCACAAACGAGGCAAACACATCGAGAGGAAGTATCACCTAATTCGGGAGATAGTGCAACGTGGGGATGTGATAGTTACGAAGATCGCTTTAGAACACAACATCGCTGATCCATTTACAAAGACTCTCTCGGCTAAAGTGTTTTAGGGTCATCTGCAGAACTTAGGTCTACGAGATATGTATATAACATAACCTAGGGCAAGTGGGAGATGTACAGGGTATAGGAGTGCCTTAGTTTATTGTATTTGTAACATTTCCTTGCTTAGGTATTATTAAATGTGTATACATATCCACTCACTAGAGTTTTAGTGCAAGTGGGAGTTTGTTGGGTTTTATGCCCTAAAACTCGTAGATAGTAAATGTAACATTTGACTTGCTTCAATGAAGTATTATTTCTATATATTTGTTTTGCCTAAATATAACCACAAATCCAATAAACTAAGAACCCATGACTATATTATGTATACTTGAAGTTTATGTGTGACATAAGTATGGATCAAGTTCAAGTAAATAGTCTAAACGATCTATAGTATATGGATAAGGTTGGGTACCTTAATCCTGGGGACACTATTGGCGTGGCTCGCTTTGTTCTTTAAAGATAGACGATGTGACCCTAATCGTTCATGTATAAGACATGTGAGTGAGGGCGTCCTATGCAAAGAGTTTGCGTAGAGATCGGACCAGGAGATAAGTCACTTTCACTTTACAACACCGTTTACTGTTGAAACTGAACATCTCATACATATAACCTAGGTAACTTGATCTTAATCCTGAGCTAACTATGAACTCCTGTTTATTTAGGATTATCCTTTAATTTGCATGGGTGAGAGTGGCCAAACATCACCGACTCAATAAGCCTACCATTTTGGGGATAAGACTAAATGGATAGTTGGGGACATAGCTTTACAAGATGGAATTCATTGCTACCCGTTTTCGGGTTAGTAAAGGTTGTTCTCTTAAGTGCTGACTCTGAGTCTTGAACAAAGGGGCCCCGCCCTCTCATAACCTTGAGAGGGACTTGGTTTAGTGATTGTATTGCGAACTAGTTGTTCATTAGAGGATCAGTGGAACTTAAGGAACAAGATGTAACTATAGGGGTAAAACGGACTTTTGACCTAGCTCTAGTTACGAACAACCGGTGAAGGGTCGACTTACTAATCATGGTTATCTAAAGTGGACAAGAAATATATCTACAGTGAGGGGAGTGCAGCTACGGGCTATAGTGGAGTGTCTCGGAAGCTAACGAACGATGAATAAACTAGGTTAATGAGATTAATCAGTTATCATCATTTCGTTGGAGCCCATGATCTGCAGGTCCATTAGGTCCCTCTACTAGCTCAATAGGAATAAAACTTGGAACAATATGATAGGATAAAATTTGAAACGTTCAAAATCGGAAAAGGATACAAAAGTCGCTTATATACGATATTTAACGACATATTAGTTTAATTATGAATTAAACTTAAAGTGAGAGTTATATATTTAAATATGATTTAAATATTAAACACGTGAATAGGGATTCATGTTCGAGAAAATTCGTTTGGGAGAAAGAAGCCAAGATTGCACAAATGGTATTAATTTAATATAAGATATTAAATTAAATAATTTTATTTTAATTAAATAAATGATATTTAAATTAAAATAAAAATAAAAGAAAGTGGGATTATTCAGAATTTTATTTGCAAATTTTGAATTTAAAAAAAATTCAAAAGTTGGCAAAATTTTGGAGGTGGTGCTTAATGACTAATCACTTGTAAATTAGCTTTATTGCACCACCTAATCTTGTGACTCAAAATGATCCTATTTGTTGTCAATTTTTTGTGCAATTCTTATGCATGATTTTTCTCTATATATAGAGGATAAGCTGATGAGAATTGGTGGATTTCTTCAACCTAAAATGCTGCCAAAATTCTCCCAAGAACTTCCATGTTCATACTCTCAAGTTTACTTATACCCATAAGCTTTCCTTTCCAATTCCTATCAATTAAGGATCCCACAATCCGTTCCAAGGCCTGAGGATAGTAGAGAAGATCCAAGTGGTTGTCCAAAAGCCATTCGTGTGAATTATAAAGCATCGGATTATACGAATTGGGAGCTACAAGAGGTAGGTACCTTATTACTCTATTTTTGTTCTTATGGACAACATGTCTTCTAGGATTAAATTGATCAAATTGTGTGTCTAAGATACAAAATTGCTTCCGCATGTGTGATATTAACACCTACAGTGTATGTTTATGGTTTGATTTCATTTATGCAATGTCTACTCTTAATGCTTTTGATTCATTGGCCATGAATTAATTATTGTAACTCTAAATCTTACTCGGGAGAGGGGGTTTAGTTTAATTCTTGATTTGCATAACTTAAGTAATCTTAAGATCGGGAGATTTAGGATATCTTGAGAAATCGTAAAAGGATTAGACTTAATGTCTTGCATATAATTGAATTTAGATAGGGATATCAAATTCATTGAATGCTTGAGAATTATCTATGCTCGGGAGAGATAGTTATGAATGATGTCTATCCTTGATTTATGAAATATTGCCTATTATCGCATGCACGTAATTAATTCGTAAACCCAACGAGTGAAATCAATTCCCTAAGAAGTTTCTCCAATTGAATTTCCAAAATTTACTTTTTGTCGTTTGATTTCTTATTATCATCACGTTTCTTACTCTAAATAAAATTGATCAAGAGTATTTGAGTAATTAATTAGCTAGAAACCCAATCCAGAGGACGACACTCGTTTATCACGAAAATCACTATATTAAAACTTGACCTATACACTTGCAATAAGGACTTTCCACATCAAGTTTTTGGCGTCGTTGTCGGGGATTGACATATTTAGTTAATTAATATAGTGAAGAAATTGTTTGGTCTTAGTTTAGAGTGTATTTTATTGTATTTTAGGTAGTTGCATTTTTTTCCTTTTTTGTTTTTGTTTCCGTATTTATTTTTTTCCTTATTTTATTGCTTTCCTTGTTTGTTGGTATTTCATTTTCTTAGTTTATATTTTTCCTTTTTGTTTTAGGTGGTGTCTTATTTTGTTTTCTTTTCCTTATTTGTTTTATTTCCTTTTATGTTATTTTCTTTTTAGGATAGATTGGTGTATGCAAAAGAATAGGGATTTGGCGCCTTAGTTCCCTTTGACCCCGAGATTGAGAGAATCTATAATAGACTTTAAAGGGAGAACTAAGAAAGATTCATCCAAATGGCCAACCCAAATCCAGTTGAGGAGCCCATGTCGATTAGGGACTATTTTTAGCCCGTATTTTAGGAGCAGCAGTCAGGGATTGTCCACGCCCCAATCAATGCCAATAATTTTGAGCTGAAGACCGGTCTGATCCAAATGGCTTGAGATAGTGTATTCAGAGGATCACCCACTGAGGACCCTAACTCTCATCTGAAATCCTTTCTAGACATTTGTGGGACGGTAAAGTTGAATGGAGTTACTGAGGATACAATTCACGTACGCTTATTTCCCTTCTCTTTGCAGGATAATGCAAGGGATTGGTTGCAATCTATTCCACCTGGGAGCATTACCACTTGGGATGCTTTGGTTCAGGTCTTTCTGAAGAAATTATTCCCCCTGCAAAGACGGTCAAGCTGAGGACCGAAATTGAGACATTCCAACAACTGTTCGAGGCCTGGGAAAGATTCAAGGAGCTACTAAAGAAGGAATTTGAATAGGTTGAATTACAAGTTTAATCACTGAACTTGCAAGTTTGTGTCCTGTTGGATCTCCAAACTTTAAAAAAATGTCTAATAAAGACTTTCAAACTTTCAATTTAGTAGGTTCTTTTTTCTTTTTTAAACTTGAAAGTTCAATTTAGTAAGTTCTTGAACTTTACAAATGTCTAATAGGTTATTGAAATTTTAATTTTGTATCTAATAAGCCTTTGACATATTCAAAATTTTTAAAATCTAGCTAATGTATTAGATATAAAAATGAAATTCATGTCTACTGGGACCTTAAACTTTCAATTTCATGTCTAGTAGGTCCGTGAATTTAAAAAAAAATGTTGAATAGGTCAAAGATCGATTGATTAGGCACAAAATTGAAAATTCAGAGACATATTAGACACAAATTGAAAGTTTTAGGACATATAAGACACTTTTTAAAGTTTAAGGACCTATTTGACATAAAATTGAGAGAACCTATTAGATACTTTTGAAAGTTCAGGGACTAAATAGACACAAACCTGAAAGTGTAGAGAGTAAACTTGAATTTAACCATTTTTTTTTAAAGAAAAACGACTTCATTAAGGAAAGATAAAATTGGATACACCAACCTCCTTTAAGAGGCCTTTAATGCTAGATGGGGGAGGCCCATACCAAAAACCCACTCCTTCTTCCACCATGGGAGAGGATTCCAACGCGGGAATAAGGGGAGGGGAAGGGATAGCTATGCGCGCCAACAGATCAGCAACAACACTTTGATCCCTAGGGCAAAACAAAAAGGAAACCTCCTTGAAATTCATCTTCAGATTTCTGATCTCCTCAATCAGGAAGGAGATCTCCGAGATGTCTTCGTCTTCCTCGTTTAGGAGATTAACTACAGAGATTGCATTTGATTCCACTGACAGCGAAATGTGGATCAAATTAATACCAAAATCAACAACCGAAATGGCGAATTTCAGGCCTTCAAGGACAGCCTTCGCCTCCAGCATTTTTATAGACCACTTGAATTTAACCATTTGAATATTATGTGATGTAGGACATCTTGTCATTTCTTGAAAGTTCTTGCCCTTTCTTGTGTAATTCTTGTGTAAATCCAAGAGGTCTTTATTTTTACCTTTCTTGATTAGTTTTATCTTTTATTTTGGGCAAAGGGCAGCCCCTTTTATTTTTTACAGCTTATTAAAGCTGGTAGTTAGTTTAACTCTTCAAAGTTTCACCCTTGGTTAGTTTTTCAGCCTATATAAAGGGTTGGTTTTGTATTCATTCAGCATCTTTTCATCATTAATAAAAACCCACATGCTTGTTTACATCAAGTGGTATCAGAGCTTCGATCTTAGCTTGAACTTAGTTCACAAGTGGATCTTTTGATTCAAACACCAATGGACGTGACAGCTTCCTCCAACGATCGACGCTTGCAGTCGGTTGAAGCATCGATTGAGGTGCTGAAAAAAGGATTCGAAGACATCCAACGATCAATTGTGAATCTCACTCAACAAGTAGCTCGTTTAGATGTTAACCATGAACAAAGAAACCCTAGAGAAGTTGCTGCAAATCAAAATGTTCAACCTCCTATCCAAGAAATCCAAGAAAGGCCTTTACAGCAAGATAATCCTATGTTACAACTTGGAAATCATCAAGTTGGTAGACTCCCTGGAAATCAAATGCCTGGATTTATGATGTATGATTCAGAATCTTCGGATGATGGTGAATTTCAGAACATAAGGCAGCATATACTGAAGGGTTGAAATCCCTTTTGGCAGCGGAAGCAAACAAGAACAACCTCGTTTTTAATTTCAATTTTAGAAAAACCTCTACGTTGGCAAATCAATTCAGAAACAAATTTCTAAATTAAAACGATTAAGCATGCAAAATTGATTCAAAATCAAGAATACTTACCGGATTCCGAAGAACACTGCACAATGCTCCAAGGATCTCGTTCTTGGGACTTCCAACGGACACCACCACTCGAATCACCCACTATTCTCTTGGGTCGCTGAGATATGGCTTGTGGGAACCCAAAATTCATCTTGGAAGGGAATTTTACAGCAAAGAATCTTGCTGTTTTTGAGAGAGAGAAGAGAGAAAAACCAGAGAGCTTTTCTGTGTTCTCACGTAAAAAATTGAGAGAGTGAACCATCGTTAGGGAACTCCCTCTCCCCTCAACGATAAGTGGGGAGGGAGTTATCTCCCTACTAGATCTAGACCGTTAGATCTTAATCAAAACGATCTCGGCCATTAACTAATTAAATAATAAATATTTAATTAATTAATTAATTATAATTAATTTAATCAAATTAAATGAATTATAATATATAGTTTTTAATTCAATTTGAATCATATTCAATTAAATTAAATTGGCCATTCAATTAATTCTAAATTAATCGATCCCACATTAATTAAATATCAAATATTTAATTAATTTTATAATTGAATCATATTCAATTTAATTTCTCTCATTTAACCTATAGTTTAAATGTGCATCAAAATGTACATCAATATAAACTATAGTTTTAATTTGATTAAATCACATTTAACCAAATTAAAATTAAATTAATTAATTCCCCAATTAATTAATTCATGAATTAATTAAATATCACATATTTAATTAAATTCATAATTCTCTCATTAATTAATTTTGAATCATATCCAAAATTAATTTTATTATAAAGTTTAATTCATTAATTAAACTTATACTATAATGTATCTCCATACATTATATTAATTGTATCAAAATACAATTAACTTATATTCCCTTTAATAATCAAGACTATATTATCTCAGAACCCGTTATGAGCTAGCAGGTGGACCTAATGGACCTACAGATCAGAAGCTCCAACGATACGAGATTGATCAGCTAAACTCATTAACCGAGTCAATCAACATTCGTTAACTGTGGGTCACTCCACTAAAGACCCACAGCTGCACTCTTCTCACTGTAGAATATTTATGTGTCCACGGATATCGACCAATGCAGTAAGTCAATCCTTCACGTGTGTTCGTAACACCAGCTGGGTCAAATTACCGTTTTACCCCTGGGTTACCTCTGGATCCTTAAGTACCACTGATCCCTCTAATGAACAATTTGTTTAGGGTCCAACCTCTAAACAAGAGTTCCTCTCGGGCCAAGAGAGGACGGCGCGCCTTTGTTCAAGCCCCGGAATCAGCCCTTAAGGGAACACACATCTACTTGCCCCAATAGGGGAAGGAGTGAATTCCATCTTGTATTGTCATGTCCCCAGCCCCCCACTCGGTCTTGTCCCCAGCCCCCCACTCGGTCTTGTCCCCAAGAAGGTAGGCTTATTGAGTCGGCGTACTGGCCACTCTCACCCGTACTAATCAAAGGACAATCCCTCGTGAGAAGGAGTTCATGACACACTCAGGATTAAGATCGAGTTACCTAGGTCATCCTATTGAAACAGTAACCTATCTAGTTAACGGTGTTACATCTAGTGGTTTACTATTTCGTGGTCCGGTCTTATGCAAACTCATTGCATAGGATACCCCCGCTCGCATGTCTCCTACATGGACGCTTTGGATCAATACGTCTGTATCGAATACAAAGTGGGCCGTATCACATAGTGTTACCAGGATAAGGTACCCAGCCTTATCCCTGTACTATAGACCTTTTAGGTTGTTACTTGAACACTGATCCCCGTATGTCCCCACATACTAGTCCAAGTCTCATGTAAACAACCTTGGATCTTAGTTTATTGGATTTGGGTCATATTGTGCAATTCTAGACTTAATATGACAATAACACTTTATTGCATAAACCTCAATAACACTTTATTGATACAAGTGTATAATTCGTTAATCATTCACTATCTACGAGTTTTAGGACATAAAACCCAACATATACAAGGCGCAAGAATTCCAAGAAACCATCATTATGTTCACTATGGTCAAGAAAACCAAGAAATTAAGATGAAGGTGGATCTTCCTAGCTTTAGTGGAAGGATGGACATCGAAAAATTCTTGGATTGGATCAATAAAGTTGAGAGTTTTTTTGAGTATGCTAATACACTCGAAGATAAAAAGGTCAAATTGGTTGCATTCAAGTTGCAAAGTGGTGCATCGGCATGGTGGGATCAACTTCAAAATAATCGACGGTACTAGGGAAAGCAACCCATTAAAAAATGGCCTAAGATGCTACGCCTAATGAAGAAACGTTTTCTCCAATCAACTATGAACAAATCTTGTACAATCAATATCAACTATGTAAACAAGGTGGTCGATCGGTTCTTGATTACACTGAAGATTTTCACCGATTGAGGGCTAGAAACAACCTACCTGAGACCGAACAACAACAAATTTCAAGATTTGTGAATGGCCTTCGTGATGATATCAAAGAGGTAGTCAATCTACATCCGCTAGCATATCTTACTGATGCCATCTCTCTTGCAACAAAGATTGAGGAAAATGAAGAAGGGAAACAAATCAAGACATACCAAAGGAGAAGCAATTGGGCTAAACAAGAACAACAACCTTAAAAAAGAAACATGTTGGACACTACAAAGAACTTTCAACAAGGATCTTCATCCAATTCTTCAGCACAAGGCAAGAAGGATGAAATTCTGTCCAAGAACCATTCAGGCAAAGGTTTGGAAGGTAATTTTACTAAAAAGACTACTAATCCATATAATCGCCCTACTCTTGGAAAATGTTTTAGATGTGGACAGCAAGGGCACCTTTCAAATGAGTGTCCACAACGCCGAAACCTAACCATTCGCGAGGAGGACAATGAGGAAAACTCTAATGATTCCGAAGGTGGGAATGACTATGAATATGCCGATCCTGATTCGGAAGGAGATCAACTATCATGCATCATTCAAAAGATCCTCCTTACACCCAAGACCGAGGTAAATCCTCAAAGAAACAAGCTGTTTCGCACAAGATGCACGATCAATGGTAAGATTTGTCAAGTAATTATTGATAGTGGTAGTACTGAGAACTTAGTTTCTAAAAAACTTATGCATGCTTTAAATCTAAAAACAGAACCCCACCCCAATCCCTACAAGGTAAGCTGGATCCAAAAAGGGGGCGAGAAACAAATTTCAGATATTTGTACTGTATCACTTTCCATAGGACAACATTATAAAGACCAAATTGTGTGTGATGTGTTGGAAATGGATGCATGTCATATCTTATTAGGTAGACCTTGGCAGTTTGATAACCAAGCCCTACATAGAGGTCGTAATAATACCTACACTTTTGAATGGATGGGAAAAACGGTGGTCCTTTTACCTTTAGGAAACGTTAAGGATAAAAAAAAGCACCATGAGGGAATATCTAAAAAACAACTTTTTACCATAACTTCTGGAAAATATATTATGCCTAAACATAAAGAAAGTTTAGTTGATTTTCTTGTCAAAGGAGAGGTTGAAAACCAAGAAACACAAAATCTGTCCACCCAAATCAGTGAGCTTTTAGCCAAATTTCCAGAAATTTCAACTTCCCCTTCTACCCTCCCACCCTTAAGGAACATCCAACACCAAATCGACCTTGTACCCGGCAACTCTCTACCAAATCTTCCACACTATTGCATGAGTCCTAAGGAATATCAAATATTACATGAACAAATCCAAGAATTACTTGACAAAGGCCACATTCAACCTAGCTTAAGTCCTTGTGTCGTACCCGCCCTTTTAGCTCCTAAGAAAGATGGTAGTTGGCGGTTATGTGTTGATAGTAGAGCCATAAACAAATTAACCGTTAAATATTGCTTCCCCATTCCTCGTTTAACCGACCTTTTAGACCAACTTGGGGGAGCCTCTATATTTTCTAAAATAGATCTAAAAAGTGGCTACCACCAAATTAGAATTAAACCCAGGGATGAATGGAAAACAACTTTTAAAACAAATGAAGGCCTTTTTGAGTGGTTGGTAATGTCGTTTGGATTGTCTAATGCTCTAAGCACTTTCATGCGATTTATGAATCAAGTTCTATTACCTTACATGAATAAGTTTGTGGTGGTTTACTTTGATGATATACTTATTTATAGTCATTCTAAAGATGAACATCTTGATCACCTTCATCAAATATTCTCTGTTTTACACACTAATCAGCCTTTTATTAACCTAAAGAAGTGCATTTTCATGTCCACAGCAATTAATTTTTTAGGTTTTTGCATTAGTTCTCAAGGGGTGGCAGTGGATCCTCGTAAAATTACAACCATACAAAATTGGCCTACACCAAATAACATCAAAGCTTTACAATCTTTCCTAGGTCTAGCATCTTTTTACCGCAAATTTATAAGAGATTTCAGCACCGTGGCAACACCCCTAACTAATTGTTTGAAAAAAGGAAACTTTGCTTGGGAAAAAGAGCAAGACAGTAGCTTCACTAAACTTAAAACCCTTTTAGCCTCCACTCCAGTTCTAGCCCTCCCCAACTTTCAAAAACCCTTTGAGGTCTCGGTGGATGCTTCGGGAGTTGGCATTGGAGTTGTCCTTTGTCAAGAAGGCCACCCTATTGAGTTTTTTAGTGAGAAATTAAGCCCTGCTCACCAAAAGTGGAGCACTTATGAGCAGGAATTATATTCTTTGGTTCGTGCCCTTAAACAATGGGAGCATTATTTGTTAGCTAACGAATTTATCTTACTAACTGACCATTTTTCTTTGAAGTTTCTTCAGTCACAAAAAAATATTAGTCGTATGCATGCTAGATGGCTTCAATTTTTACAACGCTTTGATTTTGTCATCAAACACACCACGGGTAAGTCCAATAAAGTGGCTGATGCGCTAAGCCGAAAAGGTACTCTTTTAACATTACTTAGAGGAGAAATTATTGCTTTTGATACCCTCCTTCAAATGTATGCCACTGATGTAGATTTTAAAGACATTTGGGAAAAATGTACAAACCATAAACCTTGCTCAGACTTTCATATTTTAGATGGATTTTTGTTTAAGGGTGATTCCATTTGTATTCCCCACACGTCCCTTAGAGAATCCATCATCAAGGAATGTCATTCGGGGGGGTTAGCTGGCCACTTTGGTCGAGATAAAACAATTACAGCAGTATCTTCCAAATTTTTTTGGCCACAACTTCAAAAAGATATTACCAATTTTGTGCGTCGGTGTTTAATTTGTCAAACTTCAAAAGGAGGAACTCAAAATATAGGTCTTTACACACCTCTCCCTATTCCTAATTCAATATGGGAAGACTTATCAATGGATTTTGTGCTTGGCTTGCCTCGCACCCAAGTGGGTTTGATTCGGTTTTAGTTGTTGTAGACCGTTTTAGTAAAATGGCGCATTTCTTGCCTTGTAAAAAGACTAATGATGCTCTTAATGTTGCTAATCTCTTTTTTCGTGAGATTGTTAGGCTTCATGCCATACACAAGTCAATTGTTTCAGATAGAGATGTCAAATTTATGAGTTATTTTTTGCGCTCTTTGTGGAAACGGTTTGGCACTAACCTATTTTTCAGCACTATAAGTCACCCTCAAACGGATGGTCAAACCGAAGTAACCAACCGTACTCTTGGCAATCTTGTGTGTTGCCTTAGTGGTGATAAACCAAAATAATGGGATCTTCAATTGGCTCAAGCCGAATTTGCCTTCAACCACATGAAAAATAGGTCCACAGGGAAGTCCCCCTTCGAAGTTGTTTACACCCATCTACCTCGTGTTACTTTTGACTTAGCTAACCTACCTACTGTTGTTGATGTTAGTTCCGAGGCTGAACACATGGCAAAAAGGATTGCTGACTTACATTCTGAAGTTAAAGAACACCTAGAGCGGGCTAATGCTTCATATAAACAATCAGCTGACTCTCACCGACGGTTTAAGGAGTTTCAAGTGGGCGATTTAGTGATGGTTCACCTTCACAAGTCACGACTACCAGCTGGTCATCGCAACAAATTAACAAACAGAAAGCTTGGTCCATTTTCTGTTTTGGAGCGCATTGAAGACAACGCTTATCGCATTGATCTTCCTACAAACTTTCACATCAGCAATACCTTTAATGTGGCTGATTTATACTCTTACTTTGCTCTAGATGACTTTACTCTCCAAACATAACTCGATGACGAGTTCTTTTCTAAGGGGGAAGGGTTTGATGTAGGACATCTTGTCCTTTCTTGAAAGTTCTTGCCATTTTTTGTGTAATTCTTGTGTAAATCCAAGAGGTCTTTATTTTTACCTTTCTTGATTAGTTTTATCTTTTATTTTGGGCAAAGGGCAGCCCCTTTTATTTTTTACAGCTTATTAAAGCTGGTAGTTAGTTTAACTCTTCAAAGTTTCACCCTTGGTTAGTTTTTCAGCCTATATAAAGGGCTGGTTTTGTATTCATTCAACATCTTTTCATCATTAATAAGAACCCACCTGCTTGTTTACATCATTATGTACCAAAACAAGTACATTTTGCATCGACACATTTGAGATTATAGTTAAACACAGATTTGTGTCCCTCTAACCTAAAATTCTAGATCTGCCACTAGAAAAAACCTCTCAAATGTATGTGTTTAATGCCATTTTTAGAGTTGACATGCAATATAAGTGTCAAATATTAACACATATTTGCCCCTAAAAAATAGCTTATTTATTGTCAACCTAAGTATATCTTAAGCATATTCGTTATTAATCTAACTCTTTTTTTTTTTGAAATAGTGATTTATCTAGCTTAAATGTGTAAAATTGTGAAAGGTAGATGCTAGAAGTAAAAGTGTATAATTCAAGCATATTTGAGTGTGAAAGAGTCATTTTAGTTAAGAAATAATCAATTTTTGGTATTTTGCAAAAAATGGCTTTGAAGCTCCAGATTGCATTTGCAATTCTCTCAAGGTAAAATGAAATGTGGCTGCAATTCTCTCCGGGAACTACCTTTCAAGAAAATTCACGAGTCAACAACCATCGAGCCCTTTTCGCGCCTACTTTGCTGATCTGACTTCAATACTTGTCACGTTGGGGGCACGATTTTCAACAACCTGATTTCAAGCTATAAAAGGGACTCTAATAATCAATTCAAGCAATCGAATTCAGGGAGAAAGTTAGAGTGACGCTGTGAAACCCTAATTCGTTCCTTGGAGTCGTGATTCACCTTCTTCACTCAAGAACCCCTGTTTTTCATCGAGATTAGTCATAAATCCAAGAGTTGGCTTGTACACACTTAATTTACCTGAAAATAGGTTGAATTAAGTGTAGACAATGGATCCTTGAGTGATAAACCCTAATTAGACGGTGTTCTCGAATAATTTCTCCCTAAGTTGACATATATTTTCTTTTCACATGATTCTCAACAACACAATACAAATAAGTGGGTTGATTTTGATTCCAAAGCCAAGAAGGACGTGAAAGTCTTTGCATCTTATAGTTTCAAAAAAAAAAAAAAAAAGTCTTTGCATCTTATAAACATAGGAAAAAGAAAAGTATTCATTCAACTCCAAGCAAAAGAAATCAATCAAATCAACCAAATAGAAAATAATAATAAGAAGAAGAAAAAGAAAAAGAAAAGAAGAGAGTTGGTTCATCAAAACTTCCCTCCCTTTTCACACATTCAGAACTCAGAGCCCCCAAAAACCACCGCCGTCTCCCCTCTTCTCTATAAATACCCTCTCCCCTCTTCCTTCTCCGATGCGCTCACTGTTCATCTCGAAAATCCCAGTCAACAATCCCGCTTCTCTCCTCTCCAATTCCCGATTCGTAATCCCAATCGCCGCCGCCGCCCTCCGATCCCTCACTTTCCACTTCTTTCACCGATCTCCGCCGTCAGCCGCCCCCTCTCCGCCGGCCATGCCTCCCCGTTTGTCCATGGTCTCACATGTCGACTCCGAAGGCCCCCTTGCTCGGAGAGTGTGGAATAAGTGTCGCAGGGAGTCGATACTCTCGATATACACCCCCTTTTGCGTTTGTCTCGCTTGCGGCTGTCTCGATATCGATACATTCCGCTGCTATATCGACCAGGATGTTCATTTCCTTAAGGCGTTTGCTCGCGCGTGAGTTGAATTTTTGTTTCTTTTGCTTTTGGGTTTGTTGGATTGTGCGGGGAAATGGGGGTGGTTGTGAAATGAGTGGGTTTGAATCTTAATTGAATTGGAATTCTTTTGTTTTTTGTGTCTTCTTCTTTATTGTTGTGTTGTGGTTGCTTTCTTTTGTGGTTCTTTTGAGTTATATTGGATTGCAGGGGGAATCGGGGGTGTTGTGGAACGAGTGATCTTGAATCTAAATTGAATTGATCTTGAATTTAAATTGATTTGAACTTCTTTTGTCTTGAAATCTCTTTTTTTTTTTTTTTCTTCTTCTTTATTGTTCTTTTTCTTTCTTTGAGTTTCTGGATTGCAGAGGGAAATGGGGGAGTTGGGGTACGAGTGATCTTGAATAGTGGTTGAATTTTTTCTTTATTGTTGTTCTTTGCCCTACGGTGGATGATAAAGATCAATATTGAATATTCCTCTGGCGACGATTTTGGTTGTTTGCATGGGAATGCGTTTTCTTGATGCTTTTTTCTCTCTTTTCTTGATTTCGAGGCCTAGTTAATCAAATTCAAGAACTATTCTAGTTTTAAATTTATTGTACAACGTTTGCATTTAATGATCCTTAACTCATGTAAAGAGGGTTAGAATAACATTTATTCATTGATAAAGACTTGGTTTCTTGTTAAAAAGAAAGAAAACAAAAGAATATGGAATAGAAAGTAAGTTCTGTCTACTTCAAGGCGGACAATGATTTTTATTAGGTTTCAATGTTCTTTCCCTCAATGTCTCAGGATCTTGAATTGAGGCCTATTTTGCTGCTGACAAGTTTTGTTACATTGAATTTATTATAGGGCCTGCGGTGGTTGTTTGGTTGGCTTCAGAATCTCGACTTCTTAAAAAAAACAATTGTGAAAACTTGTATGGGCAAAATTTTCAAGATGACCACAATCAAGAATGATTGCAAGGGAAAGAAACGGTTACAGAAATTTGTCCCATTTTTATTTAATTTTTGTTTTTAAGACTTCATGAGGTTGAATGCTTTTGATGTACTGTTGCTGCAAAGATTGTTCAATTGGGAAATGTATAATTGATTATTATTATTATTATAACTGTTTGGTGAAACTAAGAAGCATTGGATCATGAAGAGGTTGTGTAGGTGTCTGAACTTCAAATTTTGCAGTAACTATTAACGGTCCTGTTCTGGTTTTTGAGATATCTGTCTGTTTTTTCTATCATTTTTCTTAGAATCAAATGGAAGTTTAGAATGTAAATGTCATTATTAGGTGAGCTCTAGTTGCTTTTCTCAGGCCTATATTTTTATTCTAACCCAGGTATGAATTAGCTGTGGAATGTGCTGATGATGATGATGCAAAACATTCAATCAATGAGTTGAGAAAGGCAGTGACGGTGGAACTGAAAATGCATGCTTCATTTGTTAAGGTAGGAGGGCATCATTATTTCTCTTGTAAACTTCCATGATTACCTTCTTCCTCCTTTTTCATCATTTTTCTTTCCATTTATCATCATTGATACATGATTTTCTTTGAAGAATTGACCCATTACTATCTTAGTATTAAAATGGAATCCTGCCATTTTTATGTCTTTTGATCATTTTATTGTTTCGGGAAGTTATATGACCCTATTGGTTTGGGATCTTTAAGGAATGGGCTGCCGAGGATGCAAAAGAATCTCCTGTAAGCCCTGCTACGGTTAAATACACCGAGTTCTTGTTGGATACAGCATCTGGCAAGATTGAAGGAGCTAAAGGTCTTGGTAATCTTGCTACCCCATTTGAAAGAACAAAGCTTGCTGCTTATATTCTCGGTGCCATGACGCCTTGCATGAGGCTGTACGCCTATTTAGCTACGGAGTTTAAGGGAGCTCTTGGTACTATCCCTGGTGATCACCCCTACAAGACGTGGATTGAAAACTATGCATCTAAAGGTTTTGAGGTTTGTTATTTTGACTTGTGAAGTTTCTTTCCTTGTTTTGATTTTAGTTTTGCAGTAAGATATGGTTTACTAGAATGGCTAACTATTTTCATTTTCAATTCAGGAAGCAGCTGAGAAAACTGAAGACGTGCTTGAGAAACTATCCGCCACTTTGACCGGTGAAGAGCTTGACATCATTGAAAAGCTTTATCGCCAAGCTATGAAACTCGAGCTAGAATTTTTCTGCTCTCAGCCTGTTACCCTGAAGACTGTTGTTCCTTTGATTAAAGATCACAAACCTGCAGAGGATCGGTTGGTACTATTTTCTGATTTTGATTTGACGTGCACCGTTGTCGATTCTTCTGCTATTCTGGCAGAAATTGCTATAGTAAGAGCTCCGAAACCTGATCAGAATCAACCTGAAGAGCAAATTACTCGGATGTCATCAGCTGACCTCAGAAACACATGGGGTGCTATTTCCAGGCAGTATACTGAAGAGTATGAGGAATGCATCGACAGAATCACTCCCCCTAGAACTGGTAGTTACAACACAGACTTTCTTTTATTCCAGTGAGTTTGTTATATTTTATGAATAGAATTATAAGTCATTATTATCATTATCGTGAACTTTTGGACCTTGCAGAGAAATTTAAGTATGAAGCTCTGTGTACAGCTCTTGAGCAACTCTCTGATTTTGAGAAAAGGGCAAATAACAGAGTCATCGAGTCTGGAGTACTTAAGGGCTTAAATTTTGAAGATATAAGACGAGCTGGTGAACATCTTATTATTCAAGATGGCTGTTTTAATTTCTTCGGAACCGCTAGTAAGAGTGAGAATGTAAATGTTGGTATCAACATACTTTCTTATTGTTGGTGCGGAGATCTCATGAGGTCTTCTTTTAAGTCAGGTACGACATTTCTTTATGGTCTTTAACAGATTCTGAACTAATGATTGCTCTTGATGTGAAATCTTGGTTTTATGAGATGACTAATAGCTAGTTATACTTTATCATCATAAATGTTATGTTTGTTAGCCTTTCGTATCTTCCAACCTGGACCGAAGTTAGCATATAGTTAGCATATACTTATTAAGGATTCCAGTTCCAGTTCCAGTTCCATTCGGAACTTTAGTTTTTCCTTTGAGATTTTAGTCACATATGTCTACTTAAATGAATATAAATGTGTTAGTAAAGAAATATATAAAGAAGGCGTTTTTGGTATAATCTCTCTGGACTTGCGTAAAATTTAAGAGTATCTACAATTTTAGTCATGGTATTCTTTTATATTCTCGTGTCAGGTGGTTTACTAACTCAAGTGAATATACATGCCAATGAGTTTGTCTTCGACGAAGCAGTTTCTACGGGTGATTTAGTTAGGAAGGTAGAATCTCCCATTGATAAAGTCAATGCTTTCAGAAAAATCTTGGAGAATTATGGCAGTGATAGAAAGAACTTCACAGTATACATTGGAGATTCTGTCGGTGACTTGCTTTGCCTACTCGAAGCAGATGTAGGAATTGTTATCGGGTCTAGTTCCAGTCTAAGGAGACTGGCAACTCGATTTGGAGTTTCTTTTGTTCCGTTGTATCCGAGCGTGGTAAGAAAACAGAAAGATCTTACCAAAGAGACAGGACGCAGTTGGAAAGGATTGTCTGGTGTCCTTTACACTGTCAATTCTTGGGCTGAAATTCATGCTTTAGTTCTTGGATGCTAGAACCAAGCTTTTTTTGTGGTTCTCATTCATCTCAACTCGTTTGGTTTCCGAGTTGTTTCTGCATCATCATCGATTGTAAAGATACAAGTTGATGGCGAATTTTATAGGGCCAACAACCA
Source organism: Luffa acutangula (assembly GCA_036850905.1). NCBI lineage: Eukaryota > Viridiplantae > Streptophyta > Magnoliopsida > Cucurbitales > Cucurbitaceae > Luffa > Luffa acutangula. The sequence continues at coordinate 22,673,276 of CM072089.1, read as the reverse complement.
ACGTTTTGCTGTCATCCGTCGTCGTCCTCCATTTGATATGTACTTGCCAACATTTTCTGTATACAAGGTAAGTTCTCTATCATCCTGGGGCTTTATCCTAACTTGTTGGTTGGATCAGTTTTTTCCCAGGTTATTGTGAGGATGGATGGAGAGCAATTATTTGAAACAAAAAAGAAGTTGTTCATATAAAACATTTCAAGCTCTTACTGTATCCATTGATTGATAGTGATAGGTGCTGTTCTATATTTTGGGATGAATGGCAGTTTACACAAGACAATTGTAATTTCTACATGTTCAAAGTTGCCCCTATTATGAATGAAAAGCACAAAACTTTTGTTGAATGCCTATTTTGGTGTGTTTTAGTGTTTCAGCTTGAGATATCTTGGATTATTTCACTTGTGTGATTGGTTCAGATTTATTTTAAGATTATGAACCTACTTATTCTATGTAAGATTGAATAGTGAAAAAAAAAGTTATTTGGATCTTTAAAAAGATAATTTTATACTGATTTAAAATTTTTTAATTTTTTTTAATTAATTTGATTATTTTAAGTACTTTTTATTTATTACCTAACACTATAAATTTTTCTAAAAATCACTTTAAGTCAATCAAAATTACTTAGAAAGCTATATTGAACATACTCTATATTGTCCCAAAACTATATAGATAAAATTGGTTTTATTTAAAAGCACTTTTTTCATAAGAAATCTCAAACACCTTATATAGTATTTAAGTGTTTTGGAATTTTAAAGTTCACCTTTTGATTATCATACCAAATAATATGAAACTTTTAAAAATTCTTAAAAGCATCGAGTAGGTTTTTACCATCTTAAAAGGCTAAAAGTCTCTTCAAATTGTCGTAGTTCTGAAAGTTCTAAAACCAAACTTAGTCTGCAATTTTAATAAATCTTAAAATTAGTCCTTAGGTTAAAGAAAAAAAGATTTAGTCCTTAGGTTAGAGAAAAAAAAAAAAGAAAATTGTCGTAGTTTCTAGTAGTCTTTTCGATATAAATTTTGAAAAATGATTTTTTTTTTTTTTTTGGTTTAAAAAAAAAAAGTTTAAGACTTGAAATCTCAACTTGGTGAAGAAGAAGAAGAGTGGAGGAGCCAACAAAACAAGAATGACTGTGGTTGAGTCTATATCCACTATACATTTTAGAAAGAATATATTATTTCTCAATAACTTGTCTTTAACTAATTCTGATATGACTATATACTTTTTTAGTTGACTTTGATCACATTTCTTATAATTAAGTAAGGTAGATACATACCCAATAAATGACCTACTTTTGTCCAAATTTGGATGCTGTGTGAATCTACAAATCACTACATAAAAACTAACATTCAATCTACAAATTTGGATGCTGTGTGAATCTACAAATCTACACAATTAAACTGATGATTATTGTCAATCTTTTTTTATTGATGATTATAAAATTTCAAATTTTATATAAGTTAAAGCCTAGATGGTAAAGTAGTTGATGGTATGTATAGGAATCCCATCAACATTTACAGATTGTTGTATTATTTATATTTTACTGTAAGCTATATCTCATTTTAGAACTAGACTTATAGTTCTATTTATATTGATGTTTTCTCTCTCAACTATAACCACTTTTCTTTGACCTGCGTTTAGAAATTGTTGACTATTTCTTTTTTATGTTTTTCACTATCAATTAAATTTATATACAACCCAAACAACATCGGTGAGGAGATCAACAAAATGTGTGCTAATTTCTAGTGGGGGGCTTCAACAAATCTAGCTCGAACCCTAAAGCGCATTGGGCAGGTTGGAAGAAGCTTTGCCCAAACAAAGTCAAGGGATGGCTCAGATTTCTAGTGGGGGACTGCTGGGATTGGATTGATGTGTACCTAAACCAAGAAGAAAAATCAAGAGCTAACATCATCATCTAGAGCATTTGGACCTGCACAAACTCTATTGTAGCAAAGAATAGAGAATCTTCTTACCAGGATATGAAACGATTCATCAGTCGTTTCATTGAAGAAGATGTCGGATCCGATTCAAGCATAAATCCTTTGGCACCGAAGAACCAGGCGAGTCATGAGAGCTGGACCCCTCCCTCGCTAGAGGTGTGGAAATTAAACGTTGACGTTGCTTGGAAGGAAGATTGTGGTTTCGGAGGCGTTGATTAGACAATTCGTGACTCCTTTGGATCTTTGATCTATGCTGGGAGGAGGAAATGCATGAATAAGTGGCAAATCATGACTCTTGAGGCCCTGTGATTTTTGGAAGGACTCAAAGGGGTTGTGAATTACCTGAAAATCCTTTCCCTTCCTTTGATGATTGAATCAGACTCAATAGTAGTGATCAATCTGCTGAACAAAGACGATGCTGATCTGACTAAAATTTTGAACATCATAGTTGAAATTGAGGACTTGGTGCTAACCGTTTCTGTAATTTCGAGCTCTAAAATCCCTCGATCGTGCAATGTGGTTGCTCACCGTCTAGTTAGGTCGTGGTCGTTTTTTGAAGATTCCTATCAGTAATAGAAAGATAGATTTCTATCATTGATAGAAACCTATCACTGACAAATTTCTATCTTTCTATTATTGATAGAATCGTTATAAGATTTTAGCATTTTGCTTGGAAGTGTTTTCTATATCAGTGATAGAAGGTTTTTTTGTCACTGATAGACCTATCAATATGTTAGATTTCTTTCCGTGATAAAAATCTTCTATCACTGATAGAAATCTATAAGTTATAGGTTTCTATCAGTGATATAGAAACGTATCACTGATAGAAAACTATCATTTTTGTTTCTAAAACTTATGTCATTGATTTTGTTTTTATAGATGTTGAAGCAAAACAACATGAAAATTGAATTGGAAGAAAAGAAAAACACAAAGCGGAAGTTGAAATTTAAAAAAAGGAAAACCTCACCAAAAAAAAAAACAAACAAACAAACAAAACAAAAGACATGTACAAAATTATCACGAAATCAAATACACTATTGGTTTTTAAAAATACACTATTGGTTTTTATCAAATACACGATTTCTATTAGCGATAAATTTCTATTAGCAGTGATAGAAATCTATCTATCACTGGATTTCTACAACTGTGATTCTACCAGCAATAGATTTTTATTAGTGATAGATTCTATCAGTATAGATAGAAATCAAAACAGGGGCAAAACTAGAATTAAAAAAAGTGAATTTAAAACTTTGATTCAATTCTTTTTTTCTTTTTCTTTTTGTCAATATGTGGGGTTGAGAGAATCAAACCATAGACATCGTGGTTTTTAGTACAACTTTATACCAGTTGAGTACGTTCTTGTTGGCAACTCTAATTCAATTCATTGCACTAAGAAAAGATAGGATTGTATTATTATTATTATTTTTTTTTACAATATGGAGTTGGGGGAATTTGAACCACAAACTTCGTGGTTATTAGTGTTGGGAGAAAAAATGCGGAATACAAATAACAATAATATTATGACGACAATCAATAATATTATAACTATCTCCCCTTCCACAGGTTGAGCCAACACAAGCCAAAATAATAGTCACGAAAATAATAAAAGAGATAAGGAAAAAGAAACGACACCGAAAAATATACTGGTTCGCCCCAAGCTCGGGACTACGTCCAGTCTTCTGCAACTGCAGGTTCTACTAGAATTTGGAAAATTACAGGAAGCCTTCAATAATGCTACAAACCAACCCTCAATAGCCCAACAATAGCTATTGACTTCCAAGTATCACAACCCGATAGCTTGGGATAAACAAATAAACAAAACCCTCAATCCCACAAGAGAATAAATCTCATTCTCTCAAAGCACTCACTGTCGTCACTGCCGTCACTCAAGGAAGGCACTGCCGCACAAAACAGAATCTCTCAAATTTTCTTTTGGCTGCACCTCCCAGATTAAAACCACCAAACATACATTTATATATGTATATAATTGACCTAATGGGCCTTGGCTCATTACTTATCTTTTATATCATGCACGGCAGGTGAAGGAGTTTTGTGGATTTTGTCTCCACACACCAACAATTTCCCACTTGGGGACAAAACAACTATCTCGTCTCCCACTGCAACAAAACTCTAAACATCTTGACAAACTCCAAGGATCTACTCCCACTACAACTGTTATCTCTGATCTTCTTGGTAAACTCCAAGGCTCAAAATACCTGAAAAACAACAAACTCACAAAAACAGGCAACTATCAGAATATAATTGTAGCTCATCTGTGCTCGCCCCGAGGTATGGGCTAGCTACGTGGACCTGTCTCCCAGACGAAAAAGACAGACACGTATTCCCACTTCAGCTAAGTGGTATCACCTGTCATCTTCTTCCAACCCGAACAATTGTTCCTGAAGAAGATACACTCTGAGAATGGCTTGAATCCTCTATTCAAACCTGTTACCAAGCTAGAGACCTGACCTTTGACCTTAGCAACTGCCCTGGCCTTCCACTTTGATGCCTCAACTCGCCTAAGCAACTTCTTCAATTCATTCGACCGTCTGACAACTGGGGATTCACGATAGCCATCAACTTTCTCTCCTAGACTTCCCAATTGTTTATGAACTGAAGGATCTTGATCGAACTGATCGAAATTGGCTATCCTTGCTGCTGGCTCAACTGTACCTCTACAACTACCATCTGCAGCTTTAACCGACATCCACTGCCTCTCTGAACCTTTGGCAACATTCAACTGACATCTGTACAGTGTAGATTTCCTGTGACCAACTGCCACTACCTGGGATCCGAACTTGAGTTTATACTGGCGACTGCCAAACTCACACATGTAACCATCATCTGCCAATTTACCAATAGAAATAAGATTCATCTTGATATTAGGCACGTACCTGACATCTCGCAGTACCAATTTACCTCCACATCCTGTCTTCAGACTAACATCTCCAATCCCTCTAGTCTTGGAGGTTCTACCATTCCCCATCCTCACTAGGCCACGATGCCCTCCTGTGAATGATGTGAACAAACTCCTATCTGAAGTTATGTGAACAGAAGTTGCACTGTCTAATATCCAATCTGATGAGTGGTTACTATACTTTGTGTCACTCTCAACACAAGCTAAGACAACCTCCTCCACTATATTTGCCTCTGGTTTTCTTTTCTGATCCTCTTTAAATTTCCTACACTGATACTTCAAGTGACCTTTCTTATGGCAGTAATAACATTCTACCTCATTCCTACCTTTCCACTTTTTCTTACTGCTACTCGATCCATTATCTTCATCAACCTTATCTTTACCTATAACCAAAGCTGACCCTACAGTAGACTCTTTATTACTACTATGCCTACGAATTTCCTCAGCTATGGCTAAATCACAAACTTCTGAAAATTTTAAAGTGTTATTTCCAGTCGAATTAGACACTGCTGTCTTCATCGTTTCCCAACTATCAGGTAAAGACGTTAACAACTGAATAGCATTCACCTCATCAGAAAATTCTATCTTAACAGATTTTAACTGATTAATCAAAGTGGTAACCTCATTAATATAGGAATTCACAGAAGCATCCTCAGACATTTGCATGTTGAAAAACTTCTTAACTAGGTAGACCTTATTATTTGCAGAGGGTTTTTCATACCTGTTTGTAAGCGATTCCATCAACTTGACTGCAGTTGTCTCATGGGCTACAAGACTTGCCACATCCATCGACAAACACATCCTAATGGTTGCAACTGCCTCTTCATCTAGAGCTTCCCAATCTTCGTCCTTCATATCTTTCGGTCTCTCCTTCAATGCCTTATGCACTTTCTTGCAAGTTAAATAATCATTGACTTGCATCTTCCAATATCCAAAATTTTTCCCATCGAACTTCATGACTCCATCAAAACTTTTTGGCTCTACAAAACCCATGACTCCTGAACCAAAAGCTCTGATACCAATTGTTGTGAGAAAAAATGCGGAATACAAATAACAATAATATTATGACGACAATCAATAATATTATAACTATCTCCCCTTCCACAGGTTGAGCCAACACAAGCCAAAAATAATAGTCACGAAAATAATAAAAGAGATAGGGAAAAAGAAACGACACCGAAAAATATACTGGTTCGCCCCAAGCTCGGGACTACGTCCAGTCTTCTGCAACTGCAGGTTCTACTAGAATTTGGAAAATTACAGGAAGCCTTCAATAACGCTACAAACCAACCCTCAATAGCCCAACAATAGCTATTGACTTCCAAGTATCACAACCCGATAGCTTGGGATAAACAAATAAACAAAACCCTCAATCCCACAATAGAATAAATCTCATTCTCTCAAAGCACTCACTGTCGTCACTTCCGTCACTCAAGGAAGGCTCTGCCGCACAAAACAGAATCTCTCAAATTTTCTTTTGGCTGCACCTCCCAGATTAAAACCACCAAACATACATTTATATATGTATATAATTGACCTAATGGGCCTTGGCCCATTACTTATCTTTTATCTCATGCACGGCAGGTGAAGGAGTTTTGTGGATTTTGTCTCCACACACCAACAATTAGTACAATTTCATATCAATTGAGCTATTACATACACTCATACATTGGTTTGGTTAAGAAGAGAATCAATCCTAACAACATTATTGTGAGTGTCACATATTTAAATAGTAATCTGAAATTTTAAAAAGTAGATCTCTAACTGTACAAATTAGGTTAAAATTTAAAGTTTAAAATAGGCAATCTTGAGAATTAAAAAAATATTAATATTTTTATCTCGAATATTAAGACAAAACAAGAGTCAAAAAGAATCTCTAACAGGAAACTTACAATTATAAATAAAATGGACAAGCTCGAAGATGTGAAGAGTATTATGGTTATGAATTATTCTTTTATTATTGTTGATGGTCGATTTTGCCCAGAGGAACTCACCTGACCTTCACGTGCCACCAACGGTAAATTCGTAGATGAGGGAGGAAGACATGGCCTGCAAGATAGTAAACCTGCACACCGGTGTGGTGCTCGCCACACTGGCTCCGATGCTTAAGTCAGCAAACAAAACGGTAGGGAGTGGAAAAGTCAGAGCAAGAGGAGAGAGTAGAAAATATAGAATAGTGTTTAGGGATAGAATTCTCCTCCCCTCTTCAGTGGCGAAGAGGGATATCAATACCTGTTCATCCTCCTAGCCTTTTTAGGGTTGATAGCGAGCATAGCTAGCTATGTTTCCCTAATTATTTAAGCTAGTCTTTTATATTTAATTGGCCAAAATTATGCATTTTTATGTTCTTTTTGTAGGAATCATGTTTCGGAGTTAAATCGATAATTTGAAGCTAAATACATGTTCGGGACATGAAAATTGGCTAAAGAATGGAAAAGATTCAACCAAGAAGAAGTCAAAAGAGAGCCATCCGTAGGCAGCGTCGGGACGCTGCTCTTGGAGCGTCTCGACGCTGCCTTTCCTTTTCTGAATTGGGCGGCAATAGAGACAGCGTCGAGACGCTATCTCCTTAGCGTCGAGACGCTGTGACAGTGTCGTGACGCTATGTACACAGCGTCGCGACGCTATCCGCAGATTTTCTATAAATTCCTCTTTTCAGCTACGGATTTGAGGAGGCCAATTGGTTAGATTTTAGCCCTAATTTTGACTAGAGACCTTTTGTGGGAGCTAAAGGCAAGGCCAAGGAGCGGGAATCAAGCGAGAAGACGTGGAGATCGTGACGGGGACGTGCCGGTTTCGACGGATTCGAGTTTTCCCTTTTCTTTCCCTTAACTCTTGTAGTTTTTATGGCTTTTCTTTCAATTAGTGTTTATGGTTTAGAGACTATGAATTGCTAGTTGTTTGTCTTAGGGATTGATGTAATTGTTTAAGTTTGTTGGATTAATTTTTGGTATGAATGTGCTTTTATTCTATGCATGCAATTTTGTGTTTAATGCTTTCAATTACTTGATCACTAATTGAATGATTTAAGTGTTGAATCTAACTCGGGAGAGAGGATTTGGCCTAAGACTTACCTTGTTTAATTGCATGACTAGAGTAGAAATTCGAAGTTTGTGACGGGATTTGGAATATCTTTAGAAGCATAACAAGGACCAAACCGAATAATGCCTTGCATGTTAATGAACTTAGATAGGGATATCAAGTTGGTTTATATGCATGAGAATCAATTATATCGGGAGAGGTAATCGTGATAAAAGTTTCCTTGGCTTGTAGAATAATTGCACGGTCAATTCATTCCTATTAATCAATCCTCATTCTTAATCAATGAAATCAATTCCCTAAGAATCTTTCCATTTGAGTCTCCACTTTTATTTTATGCTTTCTGTCTTTAGATTTATTTTTTATCATTGAGTTTTGCTCCCTAAATAAAATTGAACAAAAGTATTCGCGATACTTAATTTGCTAGAAAACCAATCCAGAGGACGACACTCGTTTTACACGAAAACACTATATTATTACTTGACCCGTACACTTGCGGTTAGGAAAAGTCCACATCAAGTTTTTGGCGCCGTTGCCGGGGATTGGCACATTTAGTTAAATTAATATTGTGGAAAAATTGTTCGGTCTTAATTTAGGGTGTATTTTTACTTTGTAGATAGATTGCATTTTTTTCCTTATTTGTTGCATTCATATTTTAGTGTTTTCTTTATTTGTTTGATTTTTTCCTTATTTTTTTTATTTCCTTATTTGTTTTTGTTTTCCTTTTCTATTTAGTTTTCTTTGTTTTTTTTCTTTTTTTTTTTTTTTTTGTTTGAGTCTTTGTCATTTGTTCTTGTTGGGTTATTGTTTGATTGGAAGCCTAATTATCATTGTTGCTTTAATTGAATGGCTTTTTACTCAACACCATATTCCAATTTTTCATCTTCAAGTTATACCCCTTTAAATGAAAATTCTTCCTTGGAAAGCATAGTTCAAAATTATATTGAGGAGTCTAGAGCGAGGAGTCTAAAAATTGATGAAATCATTAGAGGACTTCAAGCTCCACAGGAAGTTAGTGAGGTGGGATCCACTTCCATAAGTTGTCTAGTGAGTCATGTGGCCGATGATTCATTGGCACCCATTCATGAGCGTAGTTCTTTCGATCTTGATGAGGATGAGCAGTTAGGGGTGAGTTGCATGAATAGTGGGGATGAATTGGAGAGTTGGAGCACCTATCAAGAACATGTTTGTGAGGAAGAAAAAGAAAATGAGCTTGTAGTGTCAGAGGAAGTTCAGGAGGTAGAGTTTGAAGTTGAAAAGCCTTCGTCTGTTTTATCTTCTCCATCCTTTGTATATTTTGATTATTCATTTTTCTATTCTCACGAGTCAGTTTTAGAGTCAGAGTCTCTTTATTTTGATCTTTCTCCTTTTATGTTTATTTTAGTCAAAAATACCAAAAATAATTCTGTTTCAGGGGCCCATGAGAAGCTAGTAAGTTTGCTAGCGATCGTTGGTTATATTGATTCAAGGAAGAAGGGCCCAAAGAAATACGATAATTTTTATGTGCCTTGACAGACTGCACGAGCACGTCGAGCTAAAGACGATAAACAAGCGCTTATGGGAGGCAACCCAAGTTACTTTCTTATTGTTTTTTATGTCTTGTTGTTTTTATTTTGTAGGAGTTCCCGTGCTCTTGTCTTTGCCAAGCATTCATGAAAAGGTCATCATTCCAGGGCAGTATCGTTCACTCCTCCTTTCATTCGTTTATTGTTCTCATGATTGATTATGCTTTATTGATTTATACATTGAGGACAATGCATATTTTAAGTTTGGGGGTGGATTAGCATGTTTGTGGAGCCCTTGAGCATCTGAGTTCGGGCTATAGTTTTGAGCTTCCTTTGAATTATGCATATGGTTGTTTTCTGGATGCTACTTTTGCATGATTATGATGTCCTAGGATAGGCTTTCTTGTCAATTTTCAAGCTTGTGATGAGATGTAAGCATAAGTGCCCAAAAAGGGAGACTTTTTAAAATTTTTCTAGGAGATGGCTTGCATGAGTAGAGTATCTGTCTTGGCTAGATTTGGATTTGAATGCTTAGGAGCGAATTATTGGGTTCATATGCTTGTTGTCACCTCGATAGGTGTAGGGTAGAGCTAAAGAGTTAATTTTTTGCAAATTAGCATGTTTGATCTTGCTTAGGAGAAAAGAAAAGAATATATGCTTATCATGTTCGTAATGAAAAATCATTCTTGTTGTTATTGTTGAAAAAGAAAGAAGTCATGACTTATGCGCGCAATGCAATGATTAATAAAGTTTAGGCAAAAAGAGCTACCCCTGTTGTGATCAGTTAGGCCAACCAGAGAAAACTCTGGTTAAGGGTCCCTGCAATAGGTGTGTGAAAGCTAGTGCCACATATAAATGCTTGATTTAATTTTCACTTATAAGCACCTAAGTATGGAGATAAACAAACTAATTTGTTCCATTAACTCATTAGTGAAACCTTAGTGCCAGTGTAGAGGGAAGATGAGCTGAGAGTTTAATAATCCAATCCCGGGCTAGTAGAGTCTGATCTTGTTGAGTTAGATCTCGCTTGTGCAAGTTAATTTTGAAAAAATTTTAATTTGTCTCCCTCATTGGTCCTTATGTGCATGTCTCTTGCTTGTTTGGTTATTGACTTTTGAGCCTTGAGGATTGAGTTATGATTGTTGCATCCATTTTTCTACTGTATGTTTGATTTTTAGTTTGCTCGAGGACTAGCAAAAGCTTAAGTTTGGGGGTATTTGATAGCGAGCATAGCTAGCTATGTTTCCCTAATTATTTAAGCTAGTCTTTTATATTTAATTGGCCAAAATTATGCATTTTTATGTTCTTTTTGTAGGAATCATGTTTCGGAGTTAAATCGAGAATTTGGAGCTAAATACATGTTCGGGACATGAAAATTGGCTAAAGAATGGAAAAGATTCAACCAAGAAGAAGTCAAAAGAGAGCCATCCGTAGGCCAGCGTCGGGACGCTGCTCTTGTAGCTCCTGTTAGCTCAGTGCTTAGCCCCCTGCATTCATAGGTCAGTTCTTACTGGAAAATAATGGGAAAGTTGCATGACAATTACAACAAAGGAATGGAATAGCCTTAACCTATCCCTTATTCCCAGCCTCCACTCAACATGGGCATATATTACCTCAAGCGTTGCATTTTTCGATCGAGAAGGACTAGTTCCATACCTGGCCTTTTCGAGGGTGGATGGTCGGCCTCGGCCTTGGCATGAGGCTAACCAGCAGCTCTGCACTATTTGCTCGCAGACGTCCAGGCTTATGTGCAGATTTGCCCGACCCTACCTTAAGCATCTCCCTGCGGCTTTGAGCGCCTCGACTGTGCTAAAAAGTAAAGTGACTGAGGACTCGAAACAATCATGCTGCTTTGAATGTGTGCCTGATGGTTGGCCTTGGAGTTGGGATGCTTGGCCTTGGCATGACGGTGCGTACACTCTTCTGGGGAAAAGGCTTGGGGAGGCCCAGGAAGTTCCCGAGCCTCTCTTCAAGCTGTCAGGGTCATCCCAGGGGTGCGTACACTCTTCTGGGGAAAAGCTTGGGGAGGCCTAGGAAATTCCCGAGCCTCTCTTCAAGCTGTCACGGTTATCCCAGGGGTGCATACACTCTTCTGGGGAAAAGCTTGGGGAGGCCTAGGAAATTCCCGAGCCTCTCTTCAAGCTGTCACGGTCATCCCAGGGGTGCGTACACTCTTCTAGGGAAAAGCTTGGGGAGGCCTAGGAAATTCCCGAGCCTCTCTTCAAGCTGTCACGGTCATCCCAGGGGTGCGTACACTCTTCTGGAGAAAAGTTTGGGGAGGCCTAGGAAATTCCCGAGCCTCTCTTCAAGCTGTCACGGTCATCCCAGGGTGCGTACACTCTTCTGGGGAAAAGCTTGGGGAGGCCTAGGAAATTCCCGAGCCTCTCTTCAAGCGTCATGGTCATCCCAGGGGTGCGTACACTCTTCTGGGGGAAGGCTTGGGGAGGCCCAGGAAATTCCCGAGCCTCTCTTCAAGCTGTCACGGTCATGCCAGGGGTGCGTACACTCTTCTGGGGAAAAACTTGGGGAGTCCTAGGAAATTCCCGAGCCTCTCTTCAAGCGTCATGGTCATCCCAAGGGTGCGTACACTCTTCTGGGGGAAGGCTTGGGGAGGTTGAGGGTATGTGTCAACCTCTCTGCAAGAATTTAGTCTCTTTCCAAGGGAAAGTACGGAAGTTTGGCCTCTGCAAGAGTCACCACATCCTATGGAAAAATGTTTTACACAAACACGGTATAAAGAACTTTATTAAATTTGCAAGTGTCAACATTGTACCATGGAGAAAAGTTGTGGACATGTGTTATACAAAATGAAAATAAGTAATTGCCCCAATAGCTCCACTGACATTCATAACGTTATCCTAACTTGAATAAGTAAGAAAGGAAAATCAGAATTATCGCAACATGACCATGATTATGATGGACTCGGTTTGTCCTTACTCCCAACCCCCCACTCAAAATATGCGTTCAATACCTTGGACGTGCATTTTTTGAGTAAGGAGAAACTAACTTCGTACCTAGGCCTCTAGGGACGGAGCTCGGCCTTGGCCTCTGGATGGTCGGCCTCGGCCTTGGCATGAGGCCTACCAGCTTCTCTGTGTTGTTCGCTTGCTTGTTTTCCATTCCAAGGGTGTGTGCACCCAGTCAGGGAAAATTTGGGGAGGTCGAGGAATTTCCCGAGCCCCCACTAAAAATATGCATTCCAGATTTAAAGAGTTGCATTTCTCTTTTTAGTAAGAAGATATAATGTCATACCTGGTCTTTTGAGGACAAAGTTCATTCTTGAAGCTGAGGCAGCCGACCTTGACCTTGGCATGAGGTCAAGCCTCGCTTTTCCATCACTTGTTTGTTTGCCTCATAGTTGGACTCATGTGCAGATACTTTGTCTGCGAAGTGACTACCGGACTCAGTCGAGCCCCAATCCTTGTCTAATGGTCGGCCTTAGCCTTGGCATGAGGACGAGCATTTTCCCTGCATGGCTTGAGAAGTTTAAGGGAAGCTTGGGGAGGCTTTGGGATTTCCCCGGGCCTCTCTTCAAGCATCACGGTCATCCTAGGGGTGCGTACACTCTTCTGGGGAAAAAGCTTGGGGAGGCCTGGGAATTTCCCTGGGCCTCTCTTCAAGCGTCGTGGTCATCCCAGGGGTGCGCACACTCTTCTGGGGAAAATGCTTGGGGAGGCCTGGGAATTTCTCGAGCCTCTCTTCAAGCTGCATGGTCATCCCAGGGGTGCGTACACTCTTCTGGGGAAAATGCTTGGGGAGGCCTGGAAATTTCCCGAGCCTCTCTTCAAGCGTCGTCGTCATCCCAGGGGTGCGTACACTCTTCTGGGGAAAATGCTTGGGGAGGCCTGGGAATTTCCCAGGGCCTCTCTTCAAGCATCGTGGTCATCCCAAGGGTGCGTACACTCTTCTAGGGAAAATGCTTGGGGAGGCCTGGGAATTTCCCAGGGCCTCTCTTCAAGCGTCGTGGTCATCCCAGGGGTGCGTACACTCTTCTGGGGAAAATGCTTGGGGAGGCCTGGGAATTTCCCGAGCCTCTCTTCAAGCGTCGTGGTCATCCCAAGGGTGCGAACACTCTTCTGGGGAAAATGCTTGGGGAGGCCTGGGAATTTCCCAGGGCCTCTCTTCAAGCGTCGTGGTCATCCCAGGGGTGCGTACACTCTTCTGGGGAAAATGCTTGGGGAGGCCTGGGAATTTCCCAGGGCCTCTCTGCAAGCGCTGTCAAAACCCTCAAAGGCTCGGCCTCGGCCATCTCCCGAGGCCGACGTTGCTTGAGCCTTCCTGTCGGTGTTCCCGAGCGCCATAAAGCAACATTCCCTCGATATTTTTTGCTCGCCATGCGCTGCTCCTACACCTTCTTCGGATGGTCCTCCTAAATTTGTTCGTATCTCGAATAGTGGGTTGGCACCGCCCTTACCTTGATCTGCCGGCAGTGGCCTCTTGCTTCTGTCGTTCCCCACGAACCCCTTGGGGTAACCTTCTCGGATTAGGGCTTCTATCTCGTCCCTCAATTGTATGCATTCCCGGGTAGCATGACCGTGGTCTCCATGGAACATGCAGTATTTGTTTCTGTTCCTCCTGTCGGGGTCTGATCTCAACTTTTTTGGGCGTTTCAACAGATTTGTGTCCTGTATTGCGGCCAAGATCTGTTCAAACGAAGCTGTTAGTGGTGTATACTTGTCGAATCTGGCCTTTTGGTTCTGCACAGCCCTGTGGCTCCTTGGCCTCTGGTCGGCCTCGGACTTCGCCCGAGCCTCTGACTTTTTCCTGGCATTATTCCCTGTGTACGTACCCGACGCTGTCTTTAGCGGCGAACTTCTACGTGCCTTTTTGCGATTGGGCTTCTGCTCGGCCTCGACCATTGGCCGAGGAGTGCTATGTCGGATCTGGCCTACATCTTCTACCCGACGTCCTTTTCCTTTGTCTTCTTGATGCTGGTCGGATATAGAAGCTTCCCGGCTCTCTCTCTCCTTCTGCTGGTTGTCCTCTTGGGTTAGGTCCATAGCATCGTAGGCACACGGATCCTTACAACAGTCTCCGAAGTTAGGGTCGGCCTTTTCCATACCGAGGTCAACCCCAGTTTGGCTCAACGCTTTCTGCTCATACCCGAGGCTTCTCTCTGGTTTCTGAACCCGATCCATCCTGCAGACTACCACCGATGTGCGGTCCGAACTGGCAACCATTCTTCCCCACAGACGGCGCCAACTGTTGATGGTCGATTTTGGCCAGAGGAACTCACCTGACCTTCACGTGCCACCAACGATAAATTCGTAGATGAGGGAGGAAGACGTGACCTGCAAGACAGTAAACCTGCACACCGGTGTGGTGCTTGCCACACTGGCTCCGATGCTTAAGTCAGCAAACAGAACGGTAGGGAGTGGAAAAGTCAGAGCAAGAGGAGAGAGTAGAAAATATAGAATAGTGTTTAGGGATAGAATTCTCCTCCCCTCTTCAGTGGTGAAGAGGGATATAAATACCTGTTCATCCTCCTAGCCTTTTTAGGGTTTCGGAGGCGTTTTAGGTCAAACCAGGCGAAACCGGGGCATCCAGAGGCGGTGGGGACCAGACGAGACCGAACTGGCTCGGCCGAGGCCGACCATGTGCTCGGCCTCGGCCATGGGCCGAGGCCGAGCAGGCTGTCGGGCCTAAAACCCGACCCCTTCGGTCTTGGCCCGTCTCACTTGCCGGTTTTGCCTCCTTGGTCCATCTTTCAGCCCGATTCCTCCCCGGTTGTCCTCGTCAGCTCCTTGTATATCGGGGTGGTCCAAAATTGCCTATAACAATTATTACAATTCTAATATGGGTGAGAGGATTGAGATTTATTAATATTTTGGCCCATTAAATTATTGATAGGTCTGTATCATTGAGCATACCTCAACGGTAATTGACATCTATCCTCAATCAAGATATCAGAGGTTTGAACCCCACCCTAAATGTGGATGTACTTAAAAAACAAAATAGATATACTAATTTTATAACAAGATTTTTCCCGTGTCCT
Organism: Luffa acutangula; assembly: GCA_036850905.1. Lineage (NCBI taxonomy): Eukaryota > Viridiplantae > Streptophyta > Magnoliopsida > Cucurbitales > Cucurbitaceae > Luffa > Luffa acutangula. The sequence continues at coordinate 22,657,885 of CM072089.1, read as the reverse complement.
TATTCCATTAGTTTAAATTAATTAAAAATCAAGAGGGCATAAAAAATTTATAAAATCCAATCCATATATGCTCTAAAAAAAATAAAAGAACATTGAAAAACTCTTCAAGGCCATTTGGCCTTTCTAAGATATTTGTTTTATTTAAAAAAAATGAAAAGAAGAAAAAAAAGAAAAACTTTTATAATGTATGTTGGCCACTCCACTTTATACATATACTTTACAAAAAGGTAAAAGAATTTGACCTTAGCCACTAAGTGGTTATAATGGACAAATAATATTTATTTTAGTTGCTTAATCAAATGTTAATTAATTAAAAGAAGGCTTAATAGTTGTTGAATACAACATTTGCTATAGTTTCCATTAGACACTTCTATTGCTATTTTATGGTTGGATTGGGCTACTATTCCAATTTTTCCTACTCATATAGTTTGATTTAGAATCTAATTTAATTATAGTTTCATTTAGAATCTAATTTTAATTAAGTTATTGTTTAAAGATATAATTTCATTTAGAAACTAATTTTAATTAAATTATTGTTTAATTTGTATGAGTGAGAATGATTCTCCTGTCATGCTTCAAAGTAAAGAAGATCATAGAGCAACCACGTCTAGCTTACACTAAAGTGATGTTCGTTAAGTGATTTTATATAGTCAAGTCGAAAGGCTAATAACATAAGTTTGGTCCAAGGAACAAAGAGAGAGGACAAATTAAAGTCATTTGTGATTGAATATGTTACATCTTTGAACTAACCATCTATGTTCTAATAACCTACTCTTCTTCCTAATGCATTATCTTGTCTAAATACACGAGTTCTTATCAGCCAGACTAAACAGTACATGTTTGGATTCATCAAGCAAGAATCTTTTCTTGATACTCTTATCTAGAGAGATTCTTGTGTGATCGGAAAGTTTTTGTGATTGGCTAGGATTCGTAGCGAGTAAATAAGATGTTTCACATCCAAGTCATATGTTCTAATAGGAATGCGCACACACTATAGCTTGTAGTGTGGTGTGTCATGTTAGGCTAAGAGCAAGCCTTTGAGTTTGTGGGCATACCAAAATTAGTGGTGAACTTTGTTTTGTTTAGCCACGCGTCTTAGTTTTTTGACCTACTGAACATTGGGCCAAATAACAGACTAAACATGACCTATAATGTTATATAGTCGGGAAATTTTCTAGTACGAGTACTGTGGTATGGAAAATTATCCATACTATCTCCATTCATTGTTTGTCATGAAAAAAGAATTTAAGAATAGTGTGAATCTCATGGAATAAAATATTATATCATTAAATGATCATTAAATGACGTGTCGAATGCTGAATGGAAAAAGTATGTCCTACCATAATATAACAAAATTTCCTTACGATTTTAGTTTTAGTTTGAATGTTGTATAAAATGAAACTTTTATATATATATATATATATATATATATATATATATATATATATATATTCTAGCTTTCAATTTAAAAAAAAAAAAAAATCCTTTTAAAATCTCAATAAAATTTTTAAATAAAAAAAATGAATATTTGAATTAAAAAAAATATTTGGCTAAAATTTTAACAAAATATATTTTTAAAACTAGACTCGTGTATATAGAAAATTGGGGTAGTTGCATAGATGGTAAGTTGGACCAAATTTATAGCAAATATAACACAGTTACAAACTAATTGCATATATAGCAAAATTAATTGTACAAGACGAAAAAGTTGTCATTCGATTCTATCCGTGTCTATCACTGATAGACTCTTGTTCACACGTAACTTCGAAGATGGAGACTCGTGGAATAAATAATATATTGTATTAATGTTTGTATGCGTGTGGGTGTACAATCTCTAACTTTAATCCTCTGATTCTCTCTCTTATGTATGTGAGTGTGTTTCACTCGAGGGTTGGAACACTTGATCTCAAGTTTGAGGCTTCAATCAATTGCTTGGAGTCTTGAAGAGTCTTTGATCTTCAAGGATTGTTGAGGTCTTCTGATCTTGAAGGGTCTTCAGTCTTCAAGAAGTTTTGAGGTCTTGAAGAGTGTTAATTGGTCTTCAAGAAATGTTTAGATCTTGAGGAGTGTTTGGTCTTCAAGGAGTGTTGAAATGTGTTTGGTCTTCAAGAACTTATGGATTTCAAAGAGTCTTAGCTTTGAAACTCTGAACTCTTGTCTTTGTGAGAGTGTAGAATTTTGAACCCTTGAAATAGAGGAGAACCCCTCTATTTATAGAGTTCTCCATAGATGGGCCCTGGTGACTTTTGGGCCTAACAACTTGGAATTGGGCTTTATTGGTCTTGGGTTCAATTATTTGGTCTTGAGTTTGATTTATATTTGACCCAAAATCATATGATCCAAATATTTAAAAGACTCAAATTTGATCCAATTAATTATTTTTTTAATTAATTGGTCAAATTAATTAATTTGATCAAAATAATTTATTTTTAATTAATTGATCAAATAGAACATTTGGCCTTAAAATTTTAGAATTGGCCAACTTTGTCTTCAAATTAAATTTGGGACACATGTCAATTTATAATTGGTCCCAAATTTAATTATTTGTAATTTCGTCATTGATTTTAAATAATGACGTGGCAATTTGTGATTGGACAAAATTTCTCCTTCAACAACTCTTATTATTCAAAGTCTACCACTGACAGGCTCCGATTAATCAAAACCTATCAGTAACTATCACGGATAGAATTTGATTAATCAAAATCTATCAATGATAGTCACTGATAGATTTCGATTAACCAAAGTCTATCAACGATAGACACTAATAGACTCTGAATAATCAAAATCTATAAGTAGACTGATAGGTTCTGATTAATGAGAGTCTATCGCTGATAAACTCTGATAATCGAAGTCTATCAGATAGATTCTAACTAACCAAAGTCTATCAATATCTATCAGTAATAGATTTTGCTATATTTGTACTTTTTTTTTTTTACATTGGGTTATATTTACAATCATATAATTCTTATTTGTCACCCACTACAAATTCTCTATAAATTTATACATAAAATTAGGTAGAAAAAAGTAATGGATAATCAAATTCTTACATAAAATTAGGTAGGAAAAAAGTAATGGATAATCAAATTCTTGTTAAAAAAAATGCAAAATACGATGGTTTACACTAATCATCCTTTTGTTTACTTTTATACTTTTATACTTTTACACTTTTGTAATCCTAGTTAAAATTTAAAATTTATTTCTTAAAAATGTTTTTAAAATTTTTAGGATTTTTATAAATAAATTATATAATTGTATGTACTAGAATCTATATGATCATGCTCAAACTAATCACATTCTCATAATATTACATTAGATCAAGTTGCATGAGGTTCATGTAGTCAACTTAAAATTTAATTAAACATAACAGCCAATTTGAACATAATTCAATAGTTAAGGTATTAATGTGATCTCTCTTATGAGTCGAAAGTTTGAATCTCCATGATCGAATTTGCAATGCTAAAAAACAAACAAACAAACATGCATATATACATGGCATCATACTCTTGTCTTTTTTTATCATTACCTTGTGCCTCTAGATGGCCATGACGTGACATTTAGAATGATATGCTCCTCAACAACTAAACAAACCAAGAAGATAGGCATTTCAATGGTTAAGGAAGCCACCAACCACCTCCCTCTAATCGGTAAAGGCCAAACCCTAACGCTTCACATCTCAACCTAATCTAAGTTGACTCTTATGATAGGCATAATTATTTCAATAGGTAGTTTTGGACATTCACTCTATGTCATTGTCCACTTTCTATCAAGTTAATTATTGGTTCAATTCGTATGAGTTGAATCTGTCTAGAAAAGTAAAGTATGCATATTTCTTTGTAAAATTGTTCTTCTAAAAATACTAACTTTAAATTTTCTTTTTAAAAAAAAAAATACTAAGTTTAAATCTGAAGAGTTTCTTTAATTAGGGTCAACACCATCAAAATGTTACTAAGCTCTCGAACTTACATATGTTATGTATTTATAAGTGATTGGACGTGATGACATGCTTTCTTCCATCTACAAAACGTCTTCATAATTTTTTTTTTTAGATAGAAAATTGAAAAGAGTATCAAAGAAAGCCCACAATTCATAATTGTCTGCTTTCATATTTCATACGCAGGAGTATGGCTTTTTATACAGATGTAGTACTCATGGAATAGAGTTTTGAATAAGCCAAAATAATATAAGAATTGCTACAGTCGATCCACCTGTCTAACTTCTATCGGAGAACAAATAACTAAATAATAGCCAATGAATAACACAATAACCCATAGACAGTTAAAAGGAGAATTCTAGCTAGACCATTGCTTAGTCATCCTCTTGACTGTTAAGACTGTGCTTTTGGACCTTTTCCTTTACATCCCCTCTCAAATCAAATGAAAGGGGTGGGAGACGACACCGAGTTTGGTTCGTAAGTATCCGAATTGAGAATGAGCTAAAGACTTGGTTAAGCAATCTGCAAGTTGATCAGTAGAAGGAACTTATTGAACCTCCAGTGCGCCACAAAGAACTTGATCACGAACAAAATGAACATCAATTTCGATGTGCTTTGTACAAGCATGAATCACGGGGTTGGTAGCTAAGGGCACTTGCACTGATATAGCTGACGGTGTTTGCGTGTGTTGCTGATGCAACACCTGCTCGAGTGCAAGTATACACTATCGAGTAATAAAGTGGAAAGTATTTCGGATATCGTACCCAAGGGAGATAGTGACTAGTTAAGTTAACACACAATTCTATAAAATATGAACCTCCTCTAAATTTGCAACCACGATTGGTAACCAAATGAAAATAGATAATTGGAGTTTTGGTTTTAAAACAAAAGCAAAGAGATAATAAGGACAATAGGAGAAAAGAATCAATGAGAAAAGTAGGAAATTCAAACAGCTTCGACCTTGGAGCATAAAATAGTCTCCACCTATGTGCCCGCAATTTGCCCAGGTCTTACAAACGGGTGAGCCACACTATCTATGTTGCCCCACATAGACATGGTGCAGATAGCATGACTCAGTTTGCACCCGCAATCCCCTGACAACCCAGACTGTGAGTGAAGTCCAACTCCTATTTAGCTCTGTTGTAGGTGCCTTTAGAAGACTAAGCCAACTAGAGATATATTTCTAGGTCTAGCTGAAACTTAGATGATTACTTCTCACGACTCTTCAAACTCTAGTGGTTCCAGTCCTATTTCTAGGATGCAAGAAGTCAAAGTCCTATTTCTAGGATCTTTTCCACTATTGCTCTTCGAACCCTCACCTTTAACTCCAACCTTTCTGCCATCAGTTAAATGCAAACTATGCTAACCTAAGTGATCAATTCAAGCTAACATTTAAACCTTAATTTCAACAAAGACAAACAATGCTAGAGGAAGCAAGGTTGCTTTGACATAGGTGGGGCTTACTTTTATTCAAGCTAAGGAATCCACATATTTGAACCCACAAATAGAAGCTTAGCTCAAGATAGAAAATAAATTGCAAAACATAATGAAAGACAAACTTGACATGGAGAAAAACGATGAAATATTATTACATAATGAATTGAATACAAAAATTTAACTTACAATCGAAATTAAATGATAAATGAAAACAAGTTGCTGAAAATAAAAGAATACAAGGCTTAAACTAAAGACAAGACTCAACTAAGGATCTCTCTCTATCTACCTAGCTCTTTACCCTTTTTCAATGAGAGACAAGCCTTTCTCTTTTTCTTTCAAATAAAAGAGCCCACAGAGACGAAGAGATCTAGAACTCAGGGTGGTTACAAGGTGAGAAGAGAGAAAAACTTAAAATGAAATCCTAAGGACGAAAATTCCCAAGCACCGAGCTCTCTTTGCTTCTTGCACCTTGGTCCCCTTTTATAGACCATGGAAGGTAAGGTTGGGCTGCCGAAATCAGTGTGAGAAAGCTTTGGAAGGAAAAAATCCACGATCCTTGGAGATTTGATACCAGATTGAGGGATATTCAGATGATTCTGTGCAAATCCCGCGAATCTCATAATTCTATCGAAAAGCCTAGTTGCGGTCGCATCTCGGGCGCAATTTGCTCTGTGTTTTGCTTTGACAATTTTGTCTTCAACATGGGGCTTCTTTCCTTATATGGATTTGCGAGCACAACTTGGGGCAATTGGGCTTTATGGGCCCTTTTGATATTTCATTTGTAAAAAGAGACTCTTTTTTAAAATCTCTTATTTGGGGACTCTTTGGGCTGCGAAAATACTATTTGCCCTTTTCTCACTCCCTCTCACGCTCTCAAAGGTCTCTCCCTCTTCTTATCCCTCTCAAGTTCGACATAAACGATTGTCCAAGAATTCAATGAATCCCAATCGAATTTTGACAAATAATCATGCAACCACGGACTAAATTCGGCCAAAATTAATGAATCCTGACCGAATTTAGTAAATCCCGGTCGAAAATGACCGGGATTCATGCATTTCCGGTCGAATTTTGGCCGGAAATCATGCAAATCTGGCCAAAAGGATGAATCCCGACCGGAAATAATGAATCCCGGCCGGGATTCATGCATTCCCGGTCGAATTTTGGCCGGGATTCATGCATTCTCTTTGTCCTTCCTGATTGCTCTGGCCTTCTCTTTGTCCCCCAATTCCTCCAAATTTTCCAACAACCCATCTTTCTCCTTCTCCGATATCTCTGGTTTACTCAAAATCCCCCTCTTGAACGCCACAGAATTCTTCTCCAACGAATATTTGTTATGCCTCTTCCCGCACTTCCGCTCCTTCTTCGCAATGATTCGAATTTCCGGCCCTTCAAATAATCGATAGAGAATTTCAGGCAAGTCTTTGAGGTAGCCGAAATCAGCAAAAACCGTAAGATTGAGAGCTAGGGTTTTGGGGTGATTCTTGAATCCCGGCCGGGATTCATGCATTCCCGGCCGAATTTTGGTCGGGATTCATGCATTCCCGGCCGAATTTTGGCCGAGAATGCAAGGATTCATCTTTTTTTTGTCCAAGCTTTCTTCGCCTTAGCCCCCATTGCGGCATATTTGTTTTTTGTTTTTTTTTTTTTAAATGTTTTGAAGAATTAAAAGTTTTAATGTGGTTGGTGCTAATTAATGTGGTTGGTGGAGAAAATTAACTTTTCTTATTTTGAATTGAAGAGGGGCTAAAATTATCTTTTTACACCTTTGCTGACATCATTAGAGTCAGCAAAGGGTCCCCAATTAAGTGAATTTCAAAATGGGGCCCGTTTTTACAAAACAACAATGAAAAGGGCCCCTAAGTCCCAATTGCCCCACAACTTGATAGCATTCACCACATCTTCAGGTCTAGATGCAGGCGCAATCTTGCAACTTTTAATTCCTTTTGTTCCACTAACCTTTATCGCCTCTTGCGAACGCATCCTTGCAAAGATTCCTGCACAAAAACATTACCTGGATAAATTCTTTACAAAATAATCTCTTTTTGTACAAAATAAGCTTAAATTCTATAATTCTAATATTTTCTTCATGCTTCTACCACTTTTGCTAAAAAGACTTAAAATGATAAGATTTTAGGTATAAAGTCTTTGCTTTCCAAATAATTGCTTAAGCTTTTAGGGCTAAATAATGCACATAAATGAGCATTGTCAATAGCCACACCAAATAACTGGAATGGTAGGTAGAGAAAAACCAAGTTCACTCAACAATTGTTTAAACCATATGACCTCTACTGAAGCATGAGCTGGGGCTCGATATTCAAATTAAACACACTAAAGTGGACCGATTTTGGCATCCTAAACAAGAAAACCACTAAATTATTACAACAATAATTTAAAAATGAAGCTGAACCGCTCCCGAACCATTCGAACCGACCCAAACCGCCTCGAAATTGCTTGAACCAGACTGAACCGGACCGAAATCAACCGAACCGCTGGCGCCTGAATCGTATCGAGCCACCATTTGAAAAAACGCACGTTGGGCTGAAAGTTCATCAACGTCGAGACGTTGATGAACAATGTCTTAATGTTGATGCGTCTAGAGGTGTACTATGTTCTTCGGCCAGCTAAGTTTTGCTTTTTCGATCTCTCTTCAAATTAACAACTTAAATGGACTCTAATTGACTCAATCAAATTATAGACCATTGGGAAAGTAAAATAGGTGTACTATGCGTCTGGAGGTGTACTATGTTCTTCGTCTGGAGGTGTACCATTTGCTTTTTGATTATGTTATTTTTGTAGTAGTAGCGGTCGGGTCGTCCATCGGGAAGAGGAATTTATTCTCAAATTTAGGTTTTTATGCAAGTCACACAAATGAGGGGTTTTGAAGGATTTTTTTCACGAAACTAAATGAAAAGACGGGGAAAGTAAAATAGCTGGTAAAGTAAAAATCATGTACAATTACAAGAAACAAGAAAAACGCCGGATGAAAATAATCAGAAATACGAGATCGTCGGATTCTGGGGTTCACTGATTTGATTTATTATTTGGTTTCATTGTTTGCTCTAAATATCAATTCTACTAAATTATTATGAACCTGACATGCTTAGCTTCTTGGTTACTTGGATTCTACATTCTCCTAATCTGTGGTAATCACTTAATTAAACAGTTAGTCCGTGTGATTAATTAACCATTTAATACAAGAATGGCTCCCGCTACTCCTCGTGCATTAGGTCGCTAGCACACGAATCTAATTCTAACTAATCGAACAGATAATCTGTTAGCCTCCGTAATTATCTTCGAGTTAATTGCATTATGTGCAGGGGTCCAGAATTACTCAATTCAATTAAGAAAACAAATTTCTAATTCAATTAAATAATTTCTCTATGAATCCTAAGCCCTATCAAGCAAGCTATGCAAATTCATATAGAAAGATGCAAAGGACATGATTCAGACCTATTGGCAATCTCAAATTACAAATAGATTATCTAAGAAAGCATTAAAAGATAATGATTAAAGTAGGAAATCATAAATGAACACAATGATACAATAGAATTTCAATGAAGAATTAGCAAACTCAACCAAACCGCACATAAACCAAATCAGTTACATCCCAATAATCCGACAATATGGAGTTTACGATACCATAGTCAAATAAAACATAGCAAAAACAACAAAAGAGAACATCCTAAACAAGCTTAGATCTAAGGAAAATCTTAAAGAACGAGCCAAAGAACAGGAAGAACGCCAAAATCTAACCTAACGACGAATAAAAATCGAACTACTATTTCAAAGAATCGTCGGAGCATCGATATGCTCTACCTTCTGTCTGTGTGCTATTGAGCTAGCGTCTCCACGCTTCGGCAGTTCAGTGCATTTTTGCCTTCACCTAACGTTGAGACGCTTTGAGCTAGAGTCTCAACGCTAAGCTCTCGGGTCCTTTGGCTTGCCTGCAGCACTTTTGAGCGTTTTGGCACTATTCTTAGGGCTTGTACATTTCACTTTGGTTTTTTCACTTCCTCGTCATCTCGTGGATTCCAAGTAGCTCAAAAACACTTTAATTTCCCCGAGTTGGTGTCAATTCGTATAATTCGCTCTTGAGACCTCTATTGCTCGAATCTTGATAGGACCTAAATAGTCCTATTTATTTTTTATTAATTTAGACTTGTTAAGGTGCACTTTATGCTTTATTTGTTTGTTTTATAGATAATTTGTGCATTCAGGGCATCGGGGACGAACTACACAAATTGGAGTTAATTCGGGCAATTTAGTGAGTTTTCGAGCGTACTTGAGAGCCATGGATCTCGAGGAGGTGAGAAGACCGTGAGGATCGTGACGAGCTCGAAGAATAGTTCCAAAGAGTCAAAGGTTCGAGACCTGAATCGAGTAAGAAACGACGAAGATTTAAGTCAAGGCACACTGAAAATAGGCCAGGCGTCGAGACGCTGGCCCATTTCCAGCCCTAGGCCTATATGGCACGGCATTGAGACGCCAAGACGAATTTTTCTATAAATACCTTCGTTTTTGTTCCGCCGAAGTGAGGACATTTTAGGGTTTTATTTTCATTCTTTCTCTCGGTTCTCTCTGCCTTGCACTTCTAGAACTTGAGGTGTAAGTTTTCTTATTGATTTCCTTAGTATTTAGTTGTTATTGTAGCATTGGGTTGAGGGTTTTAGTCGACCTAACCGCCGTCTAAACCCGTTGATGCCGATTGGATGATTTTTGGGATATAGAATGTGTTTCTTTGTGAGTTTCATGTTCTGATTATCTATTTAAATTCATATTGCTATTGTATTTTGGATTCAATTCGTATTAGAACTTGAGGTGGTGGTAACCAAGTGCACGTGGGAAATGGAGCAGGTTTACCCATACTCAATTATGGTTTTTCTTCATTTTCTTCTCCTGTCTGTGTTGATCGTATATTTCATCTTAATAATCTGCTTCATGTTCCAACTATAACCAAAAATTTAATTAGTGTTAGCCAATTTGCTAAGGATAATGGTGTGGTTTTTGAGTTTCATCCTACCCTTTGTTATGTGAAGGATCAAGTCTCTGGTCAGGTGCTACTCCAAGGGACTCTCCATGATGGTTTATATAAATTTAACTTTTCTTCCTTGAAGCAATCTCAAGATAAACCAGTAGTGCAAGCTCTTTCATCTCAATCTTTTTCAACTTCTTTCTTTGTTTGCTTAAATGTTCAATGTTCGAGTCTTACTTTATGGCATAGGCATTTAGGCCATCCATCTCTATCTACTGTTCAACATTTTGTTAAGAGGTTTAAGCCTCCTTTGTCGATAAATAACAAGTTTGAGTTCTGTTCAACGTGTGCCATAGGAAAACATCGTTCTCTATCCTTCTCTAATTCCACTAATGTTTACTCTGCTCTTCTTCAACTTGTTACTGATTTATGGGGTCCTACCTATATATCTTCTTCTCATGGTTATCGTTACTACATAAGCTTCATAGATGTCTATAGTCGATACACATGGGTTTATTTCTTGAATACAAAAGCTGATGTTCTTTCTTCTTTTATAAAATTCAAAACTCTTGCTAAAAAATTGTTAGGTGTTCCTTTATTAAGATTACAATCTGATAATGGTGGTGAATTTCAATCCTTCAAATTGTATTTAGATTCCAATGACATATCTCATAGATTCACGTGTCCTCATACATCTCAACAAAATGGCATTGTCGAAAGAAAACTTTGTCACATTGTTGATACTGGTCTAGCTTTGCTTTCTCGCTCTCATATGTCATTAAAATATTGGGATGAAGCTTCTGCTATTGCTATTTATCTTATTAATAGATTGCCCACTCCTCTCTTAAATCATGTAAGTCCCATGGAACGATTGTTTAATACCAAACCTAATTATTCTTTTCTTAAGGTGTTTGGTTGTGAATGTTATCCTTGTCTTCGTCCGTATAACAGTCACAAGTTGTCATATCGTTCTCAACCATGCACTTTTCTTGGCTATAGTCCTTCTCATAAGGGTTATAAATGTTTATCTACTGATGGACTAATATTTATATTTAGATATGTGTTGTTCAATGAGGATAAGTTCCCTTTTTCTCATATTCGGCAGTCTAATCCAAGTGTGTCTTCTTTCACTTCTTTACCTACTCTTACACCAATTACTCCTCCAAGTCCTAATACCTCGTCACCTGATCAACCTCAGTTAAGTATGCCACCTGCTCCAATTCCCATAGCACCTGGTTCCCCATCTGCAGGTCCTTCTACAGAGGTCAGTCCTTCTTCCAACCCTTCTCTGCCTTCTCCAACCATCTCCATCTCCATCGCCACGAGAGATTGTTAATGATTATTCCATGATTACTCGAGGTAAACATGGAATTTTCAAACCTAAGGCTTTTGTTACTAATACTAGTTTGCTTTATAAAGAATCTGAGCCGCCTAATGTAAAGGAGACCTTAAAAGCTCCTCATTGGCGCAAGGCTATGCAAAAATAATATAATGCTCTTATGAATAACAATACTTGGAGCCTTGTTCCTCAACCTCAAAATAAAATGTTAGTTGGTTGGTAAATGGATTTTTCGTATAAAACGAAACTCGAATGGCTCTATATCTCATTATAAAGCCCAGCTAGTTGCCAAAGGCTTTCATCAAACGACTGACATTGACTATATTGAGACATTTAGTCTGGTAGTTAAACCAATCACCATACGTGTTTTGTTAACTCTTGTTCTTTACCATGGTTGGACTATACGACAAATTGATGTTAATAGTGCATTTCTCCATGGTCAACTAACTGAACATGTGTTTATGGAGCAGCCTTCTGGTTTTAAAGTTGAAGGTTCTAAGGGTCTTGTTTGCAAACTCAACAAGGCATTGTATGGCCTTAAACAGGCCCCACGGGCATGGTATGAATGCTTAGTTTCCTTCTTAAGTCTCTTGGTTTTACTACATCTAAGGCTGACTCTTCTTTAATGATTTGACACAATGGAACTACATGTTGTTATGTCTTAATATATGTTGATGATATTCTCATCATGGGAAGCTCCTCTATGGTGGTGACTACACTGATTTCTACATTAAACACTCAGTTTTCATTAAAGGATTTGGGTAAGTTGAGTTACTTTATGGACATTAAAGTTTCTTATCCATCAAACGTGGTCTTTCCTTGTCTTAATCTACTTATATTTCAGACATTCTTTCTCGGGCAAATATGACTGAAGCAAAATCCATTGCTACACCTATGTTAAGTGGGTCGCTTGTTTCTGCTTATCACGGTGAGTATTTTCATGATACTTATCTATATAGAAGTATTGTTGGGGCCCTTCAATATGTTAGTTTATCAAGGTCGGAAATATCCTATAGTATTAACAACACTTGCCAATTTATGCATAATCCAAAGGTCATACATTGCAACTTGTTAAACGTATTTTGAGGTACTTGAAAGGTACCCTCTCTAATGGTCTTCTACTTTTGTGTCCTCACAATCTCTCTTTGATTGGTTTTGCTGATGTCGATTGGGCATCTGATCCAGATTATAGAAAATCCACCACTGGGTTCTGTGCTTTTTTTTTTTTTTTTGTGGTAATTTGATTACATGGGGCTCTAAGAAACAAAGTATAATTTCCCGCTCAAGCACGGAGGCTGAATATTGTAGTTTGGCTACCATTGTAGCTGAATTGGTTTGGCTTAAATCTCTTTTCTCTAATTTTCGAATTCATTTATCTCGGCCTCCAATTGTCTGGTGTGATAATTTAAGTGTTGTTCATTTAAGTGCTAATCTTATTCTTCATTCCAAAACTAAACATGTGGAACTTGATATATACTTTGTTTGGGATTTGGTTCTCAATAAGAAGATTGTTATTCAACATCTTCCAGCTTGTGAATAGATTGTTGATATTCTTACAAAGCCACTGTCAGAAACTACGTTCAATCAACTTAAGTTCAAGCTCAATGTTCGTGATACCACCTCCATTGGCTTGCGGGGGGTGTTAAGGCAGTCCACTAATTCTTTTATTTTGCTCTCTGGTTTTGTATACTTCAGCCCAATTATTTATGGCTCATTTATTCTCTAATAGCCCAAGTGTATTAGGGCATTCCTTTTCTCTGATTTGTATTGTTGTTCAATTAGGGCAAAATATGATGGAAGATTTGAGAGAGAGCTATGATTTTTGCAAGAGTTTTTCTTCCCATGCCTCTATATATTGCTAATTGAATGATCAATAAAATATATAGAAGCATAGGGTTTTCTCTTGCATTTTCCTTGTGTTCTTCTTCATCCCTTCCTCCTTTTACAATGTTAAAATTGTAAAGGACATAACCCTATGTGAATGGATGTGTCCATTTATTAAAAGACTTAACTCTTACACGAAAAGATATGACTATTTGAATGGCCACAAATAGTCTTTAAATATGTGATTCATTTTGAGTTTTGGATACAGAAAACACTTCCCTCAAAAACTCTTCTCCTATTTCTCTGTACGATTACTTAAATACCAGTGTTCGAGAGTCCTGTGATTGGAGTGCTACATTCATAGGTGGATAATCCATCATATCCTAGGAGACAATTATATTGTTCGTGATATCTTGTGTTAAGGCAGCCCATGAGATCATCAATCCGAAGCAAGTCCAGTAGTTTTCTTTTTATCACATGTCCAGTAGTTATTTATCATGTATAGGCGCAGAAGTTTTTGGTGGTTGTATGACTTTCTCTGTAAATTCAGTTAAGATTTTGTTTCAGTGTTGTTAGTATCTTTTGTATTTTGTTAGTGTCTATTTTTAGGAGTTTTTCACCTCTTCATTGCAGCAGGTTATATATTTTCCTTTATGGTGTGTTGAGGTAGTGTGGTTTTTCTTTATGGTATATGGAAGAGGTTTTCTCCTAAGTTAAAATTCTCTCTGTTATTCCTCTTCTTCTTGTTTATTTCTTTAGATGGTATCAGAGCCATCGTCTAGCGACCTCCATAAAATTCGATCATGGAGTCTTCAGAAGCCAACTCTAAAATTGCAAGTGGAAATCAGAATGTTCATGTGATTAACCCTGGGAATAAAATTTCAACAGTCAAATTGACTGATGAAAATTTTTTACTCTGGAAATTCCAAATACTGACTGCTCTCGAGGGCCATGGATTGGAAGATCACATTGATAAAGACTGTCAGCCTCCTCCAGAAACTATCCAAGTAAGTGAGAATTTTGCAACTGTAAGCAAGCCTAATCCTGTCTATAAACAATGGAAGAGACAAGATAAGTTAGTATCATCTTGGCTTGTTGGGTCGATGAATGAATCTATTTTAGAACAAATTCTGCATTGTACCTCTGCAAAAGAGATTTGGTCCTGCCTTCTTCAAATTTTTAACTCTAGGCATCTTGCTCAGATGATGAAAATAAAAGCCAAGTTACAAAATATTCGAAAAGGAGGATCGACAATGAATGAATATATCTCTAAAATAAAAAAATGTGTTGATGCACTGGCTGCCATAGGAAAAACAGTCCCGGTTGAAGATCATATATTGTATATTTTATCTGGCCTTGGTGATGAATATGAAACCATGGTATCTGTTATTACTGCTAAAACGGGTTCTCAAACTATTCAAGATGTAATTGCTCTTCTACTAACTCATGAAAGTCGAATAGAAAGTAAGACTTCAGTCAATGCTGATGGAGTTCTACCCACAGCAAATCTTACTATTCAAAATACTGCTCAAAAAGATGTTGAGAATCTGAGGAATATGAACGCCCAACAACAGCAACAGAATTTTGGGAATAATAGAGGCAGAGGGCGATCAAATTTTGGTAACAATAGAGGAGGACGATCATGGAATAATAGAAACAAACCTCAATGCCAACTCTGCAACAAATTCGGACACACAGCTATTAAGTGTTATTCACGTGTTCAAATGCCAGGAGCCCATTCCACTCAGTTTCTTCCTTCTGGTCAGAATTTCTCTCCTGGACAACCATATGGAAATCAGTTTTCTAAAATGAATGCAATGGTAGCTGCTCAAAATTTTAATCAGGTCTGCAACTGGTATCCCGATTCTGGAGCCACAAACCATCTGACCAACAATCTTGGAAATATGTCCGTTAGTTCTGAGTATCTTGGGAATAATCAGGTTCATGTCGGCAATGGTACAGGTTTGCCTATTAATCGACTTGGATATGCCTCTATTACTTCCCCTTCTAATCACGTTTTCCATTTACATAACCTGTTACATGTTCCATCCATTACTAAAAACTTAATTAGTGTCAGTCAATTTGCAAGGGATAATGTTTTTTTCTTTGAATTTCACCCAAATTTCTGTTGTGTGAAGGATCTAGCAACTGGACGAGCTCTTCTCCACGGGACACTCCATGAAGGACTATACAAATTTAATTTATCCAAGACTCAGTCACCTATCAATTCACATATTTCTGTTTCACAACCTTGTCAATCTACTGCTTTGCTTTCTTCTTTTCAGTTGCAAAATAATATGTCCCTAGATATATGGCATCAAAGACTTGGGCATCCTGCTCTTCCAATTGTTCAGCAAGTTGTTAAAATTTTTAAACCAAATATCTCTACTAATGGAGTTGTTTCTTTTTGTCATGCTTGTGCTATAGGCAAGCATCATGCTCTTCCCTTTAATCCTTCTACTACTTCATATTCTGCTCATTTACAATTAATTGTGACTGATCTGTGGGGTCCGTCTTACAAATTATCCCGAAATGGATTTCGATATTATATTAGTTTCGTTGATGCCTTTTCTAGGTATACTTGGATTTACTTTCTTCAGACGAAATCCGAAGCATTTCAGGCATTTGTCAAATTTAAAACGCTTGTTGAAAAAAAGTTTGGAACGTCAATTCTAAATCTTCAAACAGATGGAGGAGCTGAATTTAAACCATTTATACCTTTTCTAAACACTCATGGTATTGTTCATAGGATCACTTGCCCATATACCTCCCAACAAAACGGTATTGTCGAGAGAAAACATAGACATATTGTTGATGTTGGTCTCACTTTATTATCTCAATCTTCCATGCCATTAACTTTTTGGGATGATGCATTTGCTACTAGCGTTTAACTCATTAACAGGTTACCTTCTATAGTTCTTGGTGGAGTAAGTCCCTTGGAGAAACTCTTTCAGAGGCAACCGGATTACACCTTTCTTAAAGTGTTTGGATGTAAGTGTTTTCCTTCTCTTCGCTCTTACAATTCTCATAAACTTGAATTTCGCTCTTGTCCTTGCACATTTATTGGCTATAGTCATGCTCATAAAGGTTATAAATGTCTAGCTGCCAATGGTCGTATTTACATTTCTAGACATGTTATTTTTGACGAGCTTTGCTTTCCTTTTGCTTCCCCGGTTTTGTCTAAGTCTACCCAGTCTTTTCCTACATTAGTTTCCCAATCCTTGCCTATTATATCTTGTCCATCACCAACACCAAATCCTACTCCTACAGAACCAAATCCTACTCCTACAGAACCAAATCCTACCTTGCCCATTTTATCTTTATGTGAACCTTCTGTTGTATCTAGTCCCTCCCCCCAAACAAAATCTATTCCCACCATTCCTCATTCTCCACCTCAAATAGAACCACACCAATCTTGTGCCAATATTCCAAATAATATGTCCCACCCAACTCAAATACCACATGTTTCTTTAAGTCGTCATCCTATGACTACTCGAAGTAAGAGAGGCATATTCAAACCAAAGGCATTACTTGCAACATTTATTGACATCGAACCTCCTAATGTCAAAGAGGCTCTTAAGTGTCCTCACTGGAACAAGGCAATGCAAGATGAATACGATGCTCTTATTCAAAATAAGACATGGGAACTGGTACCTACTCCTTTGAATCACAAAATTGTAGGATGTAAATGGGTGTTTAAGATTAAACGTAAGTCCGATGGGTCAATCTCTCGATATAAGGCACGGTTAGTGGCTAAGGGATTTCATCAATCTGCGGATATTGATTATTTTGAAACATATAGCCCTGTTGTAAAGCCTATAACTATTCGGGTTCTTCTCACACTTGCCATTACTCATAATTGGCCAATTCGGCAAATTGACATTAACAATGCCTTTTTGCATGGTGTTTTATCTGAGACAGTTTATATGGAACAGCCTGCTGGTTTTCAAGTTAAAAACTCTCCTCCTCTTGTTTGTCGGCTTCATAAAGCTTTATACGGACTCAAACAAGCTCCACGTGCTTGGTTTGAAAGGTTGAGTTTCTTTCTTAAGTCGCTTGGTTTTTTCCATTCCAAGGCCGATTCTTCTTTGTTGTTTAGACGGTCTGGTACTCAATGTTGTTATATCCTTGTGTATGTGGATGATATTATTATAACGGGAAATTCCATGACTGCTATTACTTCATTGATTACTGAGTTGAATGGTCGGTTTTCTCTTAAAGACTTGGGCTCTCTTAATTATTTCCTGGGTATCGAAGTTTCTTATCCACCATCTGGTGGTTTGTTTTTGTCTCAAAGCAAATATATTATGGATTTGTTGCATCGTACCAATATGGCTGAAGCGAATTCCATCTCTACTCCCATGGTAAGCGGCCCTTTGATTTCTGCTAATCAAGGAGAATCTTTTGCAGATGTACGACTCTATAGAAGTGTGGTTGGTGCTTTACAGTATGCCACACTTACACGCCCAGAAATTTCTTATAGCGTAAATAAGGCATGCCAATTTATGCATGCTCCAATGATTCTTCATTGGCAATTGGTAAAGCGAATTCTTCGCTATCTTAAAGGTACACATACTCATGGTTTATTACTTAATAAGTCAACTGATCTTTCTCTCCATGGATTTGCTGATGCGGATTAGGCTTCTGACCCAGATGATCGCAAGTCCACTTCCGGTTTTTGTGTGTTCCTTGGTGGTAATTTAATTACATGGGGATCTAAGAAACAGTCTATCATTTCTCGATCTAGTATTGAAGCAGAGTATCGTTGCCTTGCCCTTGTTGCTGCTGAACTTGTATGGTTACGTTCTTTATTTTCTGATCTGGGCATTTCTTCAACTCACGTTCCCGTCTTGTGGTGTGATAACTTAAGTGTTGTGCATTTAAGTGCTAATCTTGTATTACATTCTAAGACTAAGCATGTAGAGCTGGATATTTATTTTGTTCGTGACTTAGTTCTCAATCAAAAGTTGCGGGTTCAACATCTTCCGGCCTCTGCCCAGATAGCTAATGTGCTTACCAAGCCTTTATCCGTTGCGAGCTTCCTTAGGCTGCGTTCCAAGCTCAATGTTCGAGATCCCTCTTCCATTGGCTTGAGGGGGGGTGTTAAGGCAGCCCATGAGATCATCAATCCGAAGCAAGTCCAGTAGTTTTCTTTTTATCACATGTCCAGTAGTTATTTATCATGTATAGGCGCAGGAGTTTTTGGTGGTTGTATGGCTTTCTCTGTAAATTCAGTTAAGATTTTGTTTCAGTGTTGTTAGTATCTTTTGTATTTTGTTAGTGTCTATTTTTAGGAGTTTTTCACCTCTTCGTTGCAGTAGGTTATATATTTTCCTTTATGGTGTGTTGAGGTAGTGTGGTTTTTCTTTATGGTATATGGAAGAGGTTTTCTCCTGAGTTAAAATTCTCTCTGTTATTCCTCTTCTTCTTGTTTATTTCTTTAGATCTTGAGCACCATAGAGAGAATAAAATTGTCTTAAGAAAACAACGCTATCGTAGGGTTCGAATTGATTTTGTTTTTCATGTTTTCTTAAGTATTTATGTAAAGGGTGCCTACAAATTTCAAATCTGTCACCGATTCTTAAGTTGTATGTTTGAATCTCACATTTAAATTCCACCCTCATGTTTGAATTATAATACAAAAAAGAAAAAATAAACAAATTTATAATTATCAATAGTTATAATTAAAGAAACGTTAATCTAAGATTAGATTATAAATTAGAATACTACGTTATTATTTAAATTGTAATAATACTCGAATATATCTACGAACAGTTGCGAGAGGTACTACATTGTATAGATTAGTTCAAAACTTAGGAATGTACGAAGACTTTAAGAAAACAAAAACATAAAAATAAAAAGACACAAACATGAGCTGGAAGAAGTGGATATTTCTGATCTCTATCTTCTAAGTTGTCATGCTTCTATATTATCATGTATTTATGCTTTTGATCCTTTTCCTCAACTGATCTATTGGTCATTCATTGAACCAAGACTTTATAGATTATAATCAACTTTTCCATTTTAATTTTTTTTTTCTAAACCTTGATTCTATTTTTAAAACCTAATTTCTTACGCTATTTGGTTTTTGGTTTTTGGTTTTTGAAAATTATACTTATTTTCTCTCAATTTTCTTATCATTGTGTTAATTTTTGTTAAGTAGACATTTAAAATCTTAGCCAAATTCCAAAAACAAAAACAAGTTTTTGAAAACTACGGTCCCGTTTGATAACCATTTGGTTTTTTATTTTTGGTTTTTAAAAATTATGTTTGTTTTTCTCCATTTTTCTTATCATGGTTTGTATCTTTGTCAATGACACATTTAACTTCCTAGCCAAATTCCAAAAACAAAAACAAGTTTTTGGAAACTACTTTTTATAGTTTTCAAAATTTGGCTTGGTTTTTTAAAACATAAGAAGAAGATAGATAACATAATCAAGAAACTTATGTGTGGGAGTAGTGTTTTTAAGCTTAATTTTCAAAAACCAAATGGTTATCAAACGGGGCCTACTTTTTTTGTTTTCACATTTTGACTTGGTTTTTGAAAACATGGAAAGGTTGTAGATACCAAAACAAAGAAAGTTGTGGGTGGAAGTAGTGTTTATAAGCTTAATTTTCAAAAACCAAAAATCAAAAAGGTTATCAAACGGGATCTTAGAGTTAAATTTAGATTCACACATGTATAGAATGTCCCTAATTAATAATCAACGAATGACAAGTATTTTTCCTTGTACAAATCCTATTACGATTGAAACTGAATGAATAGATCCGTCTACACGTCTTGTCGTTATTATTGTCACATAAAATAAAAACATAAAAACATAGGGATATAATCATTATTAAATTTAACAAAGCCAAAGTATAGTAGTATGGATAATAATGAGAAAAACATTATGGGTGGTGTCCCCAAATATGCTCCAAATGGAGTGAGCTGGTGGGCATATGAATATTTAAAATAAATGTTATATTTTTGTTACACACTTTCTTTTTTATTTTTCCCCATTATTTAATGTCAATTATCTTTTGTCCTTTAATGTTGTGAATGGGGGTCACATTAAGTTAGGTTATTTGGAAGATTCCCCACTTTCATTTCTTTAATATATATCAAGATTCTTCCCATTGATTCAATTTCAATATTTAACAAAATAACAAAATTCTTTTTTTTTCACTATTTCTTTTTAAATAACAATCCTATCTTCATCGGTTGTGTCATTGCAAGAACAAAGAACTAGTTGTTCTTCGTCTATAAATATTGCCAAACAAGGCCCTTGACATTCAGCTCTCATCGCTTTCGATCATTGCGTTTTTTCGGTGGCGTCGTGGAGGATGTGGTGGTCGGAGATGGCGGTCGTCGTCCCGGGCAGAAGGTGGTCGAGAAAACGAGGCCGTGATCGGAGGAAATTGTTTGACATTAATTTGATGAAACAAAGGAGGTCGATCTTGCTTTGAAGAAAACCTATTAGCCTTTATCGGCAAGTCAAAGTTCTTGGCTCTTATTATGTTGTTTCTCTCTCTCTTATTCACTGCTTTGTTTTTTCGAGTTGGGATGTAATGAGGTTTTTCTTTTTTCTTTTGGATATTACGATAAACAATGGGGAAGGATTCAAATCTATAACTCGTAAAAGAAAGTTAGAGATTTCAACTTTACTACTTTGAGCTATATGTTCGAGTTGGTGGATGTATTGATAATCATGACATCGAACTATTTTCATATTATGAAATAAAATTTGTCTTCGAGATGTGATAATCGATTATCTATCCCTATCTAATCAACTATCTATCTCTAGCTCTTCTTTCTTTCTTTCTAGTTTGTGGTAAAATCAAACAAAATTGTGCCAAGATGAACATAAATGTTATAAATTGTTATCTATATGATTGTTTTTAAAGACATTATTAATGTTCAATTGGAAATCTTTTTTTCTAAATTTAGTTTATTGTTAAGCTGCATATTTGTATTAATTTTTTCTTATTTTGCTGTAAAAATGGAAATTTGGGCTTCTTCTTCTTCTATTTTTTTCTTATTTTGCTGTAAAATTGGATTAAATTGTGGCTTTTCTCACAAAGAGATTTTTCATTGTTTTAGAGCCATTTATATTAGAATAAAGATGTTAATTATTTAAGGTAAATTAAAAAATAAAAAAAGATGAGATGATAGAATTTTGTAAGGTAGGTTAGGTATGCATGCACAAAAATATCCAACAAATTCTTTAAAATTAAAAATTGAATCAAATCAAACAAAAATATGTAACAACAAACACATTTCTAGATTTCCACGTCTATTGAACTTTAGCCCTATGAGAATCTATTTCTTCAATTATTATATAAATCCATTGGTTGGATTCGACTTTTACCCAATTTTTAGTTTTTTTTGGGCTTTAAGCCAATAATCGAGAGAATTATTATATTCCAACCAGAAATTTTAGAATTTTGGGAAAAATAATTTTTGGCCCCTGAGTTTTGAGGAATAGATGCGTTTGGTCCTTAGTTTTTAAAATGAATCTTTTTAGTCCCTAACTTTTGATAAATAGATTTAAAAGGTCCCCTAAGCTTTCAAAATGGACCTTTTTAATCCATAAGTTTTGAGCAATAGGGTTAAGAGGTCACTCATATTATTTTTTCAATTTTTTTAATTTTTTAATTTAAGAAACCATCCAATATAACAAATAATAAAAAAAATTAATTAAAAAAAGTTGAAAAAATAATATGAGAGATCTTTTAGACCTATATCTTAAAATTCAATGACTAAAAATGTCATTTTGAAAACTTAAGGACCTTTTAAACCTATTTCTCAAAACTCAGGAACTAGAAATGTCTATTTTGAAAATTCAAAGACCAAACGTACCTATTTCTCAAAACTCAAGGACGAAAAAATACTTTTCCATAGAATTTTCTATTGAATAAATGGTATATGATTCGAAAGAAACAATTATAAAGGAGCTGTTTGGTTAAAAAAAATGAAATTCTAAAAACGTTTTTAAAAATCACGAAGGAATTTGAAAAATGAAAAATAATTTCCAAAATCCAATTTCATTTTTTGTTTCTGTTACTCTCACCTTTTGGCCTTTCACCTATTTTTCATATTTAGGCAGATCTAGTCTCTTACGATTTGTTTTCTTTCTTTGGTTTTTTTTCTTACATAACAAACTTTTAATTTTAATATTGTTTCAACTTAATTATATTAAATTGATGGTTTATAAATATATTATTAAACACACTATTTAAATTGAAATCCAATTTCAAAATTTGTTACGCCAAACACATTTCAAAACATGAAATATGTTATGGGTGAATTTGGACCTAGCTCTAAGAAAGTCAGAATGATAGAAACCTAGAGAAGAAACAAGCCCACGGATGCCCAATGGGCCTGAATCAATCTCTAGGGCTACTCACTCTCCTAAAAGGAAGGGGAAAACCCTAATTTCAGCCATAAATAGAAGAGGTCTACCCCAAGTCAAGGGGACTGAACTTGGTATCTATTTTCTTCCTCTATATTATTACTTTATTTGTTTCACTTGTAATCTCCCAACTATCAGAGTCGGTGTGGCAAGTACCACGCCGGTGCTTATTTTTCTCTTGTTTTGCAGGTCACGTATTTCCCATTCAAATAAATTTACCGTTGATGTCATGTGAATGTCTGTTAGGACAAGTAATTACTGTGGTAATTCTGAAGCTTTACCCTAAAGTTTAAAACGTTGTCGTTCTGTATCATTTGTTCTGTTTTAGCTCTCCATGTGCTGTGTATACGTGGCTTCATTGTATAGGCTGAGAATCTTTTATTGTTGGTCTTCTTCTCTATTTATTCTTTGCTCTGTATCGTGTATTCATAAGTTGAGCTAATAATATTCACAGAAACTTTCTCCCATTTTTTGCTCTTTCTTTGCTTCCGTAACTTGGTATCAGAGCTTCATTAGGCTAACGCCATGAGTGGTGAAGGATCGTCATCGTCCTCATCCGCAGTAGCCTCAACTCCTATTTCATCTGCTGCTAATGTTATCAGTTCTTCATTTGGCCATCCGTTGAGCACTGTTTTGACAGTGAAACTTGATGAGAAGAACTACTTGCTGTGGAGGGGAATGGTTTTGGCCATTCTCCGAGGCCAAAAGGTTGATGGTTATGTCCTGGGAACAAAAGCTCAACCAGTAGAAACCATTGAAGTTACAGTTGAATCAGGTAAGCAGCTTGAGGTAAATCCACTATATGAAGAATGGGTTACCATTGATCAAGCCTTGTGCGGATGGCTCTTTGGGTCAATGACCCCAGCAATCGCGGCTGATGTAGTAAGCTTTAAGACTTCAAGAGAAGTTTGGAAGGCTCTTGAAAAGGTATATGGCTCCACTAGCAAAGCTAGGGTTAATCAGCTCAGAGGAATTCTTCAAAATACTAAAAAGGGGACAACAAAAATGGTAGAGTATCTGGCCACCATGAAGCAAGCATCAGAAAATCTTCAGGTAGCCGGTAATCCTATTTCACTTAGTGATTTAATTTCATATGTTTTGGCCGGCCTAGATTCCGATTACGTCCCAATTGTCTGTTCGATTGAGGATAAAGACATTTCCACTTGGCAAGAGTTTGCGTCAATTTTGATTCAGTTTGAAGGTACACTTGCTCGTTACACTGTTCCTACTAACACCAAGGATCTTCCGGATCTCGCTGCCCACCTTGCATACAATCAGTTTTCCCAAAACTCTGGACAACGATCTTATAATTTCAATCGAGGGAGCTCGAATCAGAACAATCAACAGTATCAACAGTTCTCGAATAATCGTGGATCTAACAGAGGCCGTGGACGTGGTAGAAACAACTTCCAGCGGAATCATAGTAGGCCTACCTGTCAACTTTGTGGGAAATACGGGCACTCAGCGCCTTACTGCTATATGCGCTTTGAAGAACAATTTAATAACCCTCATGCTGCGTCAAATAACAGTAATCAGAACCAGAATGTTAATGCTTCAGGATCTTCAGCCTATATTGCAACTCCGGAGATTTTAAACGATCCTAAGTGGCTTGCAGACAGTGGTGCCACAAACCACGTCACTGCTGATGCTGGTAATATTGCCATGAAGAATGACTATACCGGTAATGAATCTTTGTTTGTAGGAAATGGTAATCGATTGAACATTGCTCATATTGGTAATAGTGTTGTATCTTGTGATTCTGGTGGTAAATTGCTAAGGCTGAATGATATGTTACATGTTCCTCGTATTAAGAGAAACTTAGTGAGTATTGCTCGATTGACTGCTGATAACGATGTGGTTGTTGAGTTTAATTCTTGTTTTTGTCTTGTGAAGGACAAGGCTTCAAGGAGGGTGATACTTCGCGGAACTCTTAAGGATGGTCTCTACCAACTCGAGCTGCCTTCAATTCCAAATACTTCATCCACTGTTCGACCTATTTCTTCTTGTGTCAGTCCTGCATCTGCCTTTACTTCCAATAAGTCGTGTGGTAGTCGTAGTTTCTGTTCTGTTATACCTAAGTCTGCTGCTGTCTTCTACGTTAATGGCTCTAGGCCAACTGCTTTGTCTAAATCTATGTTGCATCGCCGGTTGGGTCATGCCTCTGAGAAGGTAGTGAATAGAGTCATCCAAAATTGTAATCTGTTCATTTCCAGTAATGAGAAGTTCTTATTTTGTGATGCTTGTCAGTTAGGCAAATCTCACCGCTTACCCTTTCCTATTTCCTCTTTTAAAGCACAACAACCTCTTGAACTAGTTTATTGTGACTTGTGGGGACCATCTCCTATTCCCTCTACTCTTGGATATCGTTTCTATATCAGTTTTGTTGATAATTTTACTCGCTTAACATATGTCTATCCACTAAAAACCAAGAGTGAGGCCCTTGACTCCTTTAAACAATTTAAAGCTCTTGTTGAAAATCGCTTTGCCAAATCCATTAAAATTCTCCAATCTGACTGGGGGAGTGAGTTTCGATCCTTTTCTCCCCTGTTAAAGACCTATGGCATAGAATTTCGCCATTCTTGTCCTCATACGAGTCAACAAAATGGGCTAGTTGAGCGGAAACACAGGCATATAGTTGAGATGGGTCTTTCTTTACTTGCACAATCCTCCATGCCTTTGAAGTATTGGTGGGATGTCTTTTCCTCTGCTGTCTATATTATCAACCGGTTGCCTACTTCGGTTCTCAATGACTTGTCTCCTTGGGAGAAGGCGTTTGGTAAAAAACCAGATTATTCCTTCTTTAGGATATTCGGTTGTGCCTGTTTTCCTTGTCTTCGTCCATACCAATCTCATAAATTTCAATTTCATAGCTCCAAGTGTGTGTTTCTTGGCTATAGTTTTTCACACAAAGGCTATAAGTGTTTGGACTCTAGTGGTCGGGTCTACATCTCTCGTCATGTTGTCTTTAATGAGGATGAATTCCCATTCAAAACTAGTTTTCTTCAGTCACAGTCTCCCACTTCATCTCCTGAGGTTGTTGTTCATTATCTACCATTTCCTCATCACACAGCTGTTTCTTCTTCTTCTGCTTTGTCTACTACTCCTTCTGTGTGTGATCCTCCTTTTGAGTTCAACGATGGCTCTCCCTCTTTGGCTGCTTTGCTTCCAGACACAAGTGCAACTGACAATAGCTCTTCACCTACTCAGCCTGGTCTGCCTTCTCTGTCGACTAGTCCCTCAGTTACTGCAAGCTTATCTCAGACTATATCTTCAGCGACCACTACTGGTTCTGAGGTATCTAATTCTTCAGTTGTGCCTTTAGCTTCTGCTGTTGATAATCCTCCTCAAGTGCAGGGAACCCATCCTATGCAAACTCGAGCGAAGAGCGGTATCTTTCGTCCAAAGAATTGGGGGTCTTTTCTAGCCTCCACTTCAGCTGATTCTGTCATCTGTGAGCCTGCCTCGGTCAAAGAGGCTTTATTATCTCCTCTCTGGAAGAAAGCAATGGAGGACGAAATGGCTGCTCTTTACAAAAACAACACTTGGCACTTGGTTCCTTCACCCTCTCCGGTGAATCTCATAGGATGCAAGTGGGTTTTTAAGGTCAAACGACATTCTGATGGTACGTTTGATCGTTGCAAGGCCCGCTTGGTTGCCAAGGGGTTTAATCAAGTTTCGGGAATTGACTTCCATGAGACTTTTAGCCCAGTAGTCAAGGCTCCGACTATCCGAATTATTCTTGCTATTTCGGTTGCGAAAGGATGGCCTGTTCGTCAATTGGATGTCAACAACGCCTTTCTCAATGGCCATTTGACCGAAGTTGTTTTCATGAGTCAACCCGATGGATTTGTGGATCAGTCGCGACCCTCATATGTTTGCAAGTTGGACAAGGCCTTATATGGTCTTCGTCAGGCGCCTCGGGCTTGGTACGATCGTTTTCGCGCTACGTTGCTAGATTGGGGTTTTTCTAATTCCAGAGCGGATAACTCAGTATTTTTCTTCTCCAATTCTACGCTGGTCGTTCTTGTGCTCATTTACGTTGACGACATCTTGGTGACTGGTAGTTGTGTTGAGTTCATTGATACATTTATTCGGCGCCTTAACTCTGTATTCTCCCTCAAGGACTTGGGCTCTTTGAGTTACTATTTAGGTGTGGAGGTTATTTGTACGGCTTCGGGGATGTTTCTTCTGCAGACTAAGTATATTAATGATCTGCTTCTTCGTATTGGTATGCCTAACCTCAAGCCTTGCTCCACCCCTGCTGTTTCAAGCAAGAAATTCTCTGCTTCTGATGGTGTTCCTATGGCAGATCCCTCTTTGTATCGTAGTGTTCTTGGCGCCTTGCAATACTTAACTCAGACACACCCCGACATATCTTTTATAGTCAACAAACTCAGTCAGTTCATTCAGAGACCTACAGATCTTCATTGGCTTGGGGTCAAACGCGTTCTCCGGTACTTACACGGTACACGGGATTATGGTCTTTTTCTTTCAAAAGACTCACCCTTATTATCCATTGTTGCTTATACTGATGCCGATTGGGCCTGCTGTGTGGATGATCGTCGCTCGATCGCTGCTCATTGTATATTTCTGGGCACCTCTCTTATCTCTTGGTCGTCGAAGAAACAGAGCGTTGTTGCTCGCTCAAGCGCCGAATCTGAATCTTGCTCAGACTACTGCTGAGATTTCATGGATACAGGCCTTTTTGCAAGAACTTCGTCTATGCTCCTCTTCTGTTCCCATTGTCTGGTGTGACAACACAAGTGCTATTTCTTTGGCTCAAAACTCGGTGTTTCACTCTCGTAGTAAGCATGTAGAACTTGATGTTCATTTTGTTAGGGAGAAAGTTCTTTCCAAGACCATCGATATACGGTATGTTCCTTCTCATGATCAGTTGGCAGATGCTCTCACTAAACCGTTGTCTGAGGCTTCGTTTTCTTCTCTTCGGTCCAAACTCGGTGTGCTTCTCTCACCCTCTCGTTTGAGGGGGGATGTTAGGACAAGTAATTACTGTGGTAATTCTGAAGCTTTACCCTAAAGTTTAAAACGTTGTCGTTCTGTATCATTTGTTCTGTTTTAGCTCTCCATGTGCTGTGTATACGTGGCTTCATTGTATAGGCTGAGAATCTTTTATTGTTGGTCTTCTTCTCTATTTATTCTTTGCTCTGTATCGTGTATTCATAAGTTGAGCTAATAATATTCACAGAAACTTTCTCCCATTTTTTGCTCTTTCTTTGCTTCCGTAACTATGTCAGGTTAGTCCCTTGGCCAAATTTTGGCATCAACAAAATACAAATTTGTTTTTCATCGAATTCCTTATTTTCAAATTTATGTTTTCAGATGACGAACCAAACACACCTTAAAATTTCTAATATCTGTGATCTAACGAGATTATTGATGTTGTAATTAAACTACAAGTTTAAGAATACACAATCCATAATTAAGTCTTTAATTTGATGGAAGGATGTGGACTCTCTCTCCCCTCTCCCTCCCATAGGCTCCCTGATCTTCCACAACGAGGATGGGCTCAACAACCTTCCCCACCTCCATCATCCCTATTCAACCAAGACAGAGCCATCCTTGTTGAAAATAAAGAACATGGTCAAACCCTATGTAATATTAAAGGGTGGTATAAGGTTGGAACTTACAAGGTGAGATTTGAGCCATGGAATGCATAATCCTTTCTTAAAGAGCCAAAAGTTCCCACGTACGGTGGATGGATATAAAGATTAGAAACTTACAAATGGTCCATTGAGACCTTTCAAAGGATAGGTGACGCATGTGGGGGATATATAGAAACCGTCAAAAAGACACTCTTCTGAATATTCATGAATATATTGATGCACTTAGCGAGTTATTTTATTTCCTGTTCATTTTAGTTAGTTTTTTAGTATTATTTGGCCAATTTAATGCACTTTCATGTTCTTTTTGTAGGAATTGATTATTGAAGCTAAATCAAGAAATTGGAGTTGATCGGGTGTTCGGGACGCTAAAAGAAGCCAAAAAAAACGAAAAGGAATCAAGTTGGAGGTTAATCAAATAAAAGTGGAAGACTCGAGAGCTAGCGTCGAGATGCTCCCATTTTGGCGTCTCAACGCTGCTAAAATATCCTTAAACAGAATGGGCGGTAAAGGCTGCGTCTCAACGTTGTCAAGATTTTCCATATCAGAATAAGGCGGCAAATGACAGCATCGCGACGCTGTCAACAGATTCCTATAAATACAATCTTATGTTCTACGGCCAAGGGGAGTCCAATTTGAGAGAATTTAGACCTAAAATCTTAGAGACCTTCTGTGGGAGCTGAAGCAAGGACGAGGGGTGGGAACCAAGCTTGAAGACGTGGAGATCGTGATGAGGACGTGTCGGTTTCAACGGATTCAGGACTTTTCCTTTCTTTTCCTTACCACTAGTTAGCTTTTATGGCTTTTTCATATCTAGCTTACATCATAAAGCCATGTATGAGTAGCTAGACGTGTTTCATAGGGATTGATGTAGTCATTTATGATTATGGATTGATTATTGGGATGTTTTTGTGTACTTATTTTATGTATGCAATTATGTTTAAATGCTTCTAATTACTTGATCACTAGTTGAATGATTTAAGTGTTGAATCTTGCTCGGAAGAGAGGATTTAGCGTAGACTTTACTAAAATTGCATAACTAAAGTAGAATTTGATTGGGAGATTTAGAAGCTTTAGAAGTTGTTAAAGGAACTAAAAGTCTTGCATGTTAATGAACTTAGATAGGGATATCAAGTTAATTATATGCATGAGAATCAATCATGCTCAGGAGAGATAGTTGTGATTTACGGTTCTTAGACTTGTAAAATAATTGCACGTTACAATTCATTCCCTTTAATCAATCCTAATCTAAATTGATGAAATTAATTCCCTAAGAATTCTTTCAATTGTGAATTTCTCAATCTTTAATTTGCATTACCTTTGATTTCTATTCTTCACTCCTTTTTTATCCTTAAATAAAATTGAACAAAAGTATTCACAGTAATTAGTTTAACTAGAAAACAAATCCAGGGGACGACATTCAATTTAACAATCACTATATTATTACTTGACCCGTACACTTGCGGATTCATATTCAAACTATTGGTTTTGAGAGAGAATATTGGGATTGTTACAATATTTAATTTAATATAAGATATTAAATTAAATAAATATAATTAATTAAAATTATTTAATTATTTATTTAAATAGATTTGGTTTAAAATTAATTATTAGAATTAATTTTATTTTTCCAAAATTCATTATGAATATTAATTTTATTTGAAAATGAATTATCTTGTTAATTTTATGAAGCAAAATCATGCAAATTTCTTGGTTTAACCACCTAATCTCATGACAAATCCAACCCCATCTTGCTTTGTTTTCACATATATATGAGGGTTGCATGTATCTTCATGAGAGGGATGAAAAACTGAAGTTTTGATTCATCAAATGTTGCTGGAAATTCTCTTAATATAGAACATTCATCTCTCACTCTTCTCCCTCATTTTCTCTCCTAATTTGGTTCCCACAAACCATTCTTAAGGTCGGAGAATAGTAGGGAAGACGAGAGTGGGTGGTCCTTGTTGTGTTCGTGAATCACTCGAGCTCAAGGATTGCTGATTTTCGGTTTTGCAAGGTATATTTTCTTTTCCCTGTTTTTCAGCATGTTTATCCTATTAGTTCATGTAATTTATGTAAATCAAGAAGCCCAAGATCGAGATTGCTTCTGCTAGAGTGTTAAACACTTCTTCAATTGGTATCAGAGCAGGTTTGCATGGTGGGTGCATTATTCATGAGATGAATGTATGGTTTTGGCTAAAAGTGGATGTTTTCAGTTTTGGCATTAGATTTGAAGTTTTAAATTGTTACAAGTGTTGTAAGGGCATGTTTGTTTTGGGCATTAATCCTTTGTAAGAATCTGTGATTTGTTTGAATCATAAACGTTGAGAGTTGGATGTAATTGGAGAAGAATGTTGCTGGAAACGCAAAACAGAGCATGAACTCTGCTCAGCGTCAAGACGCTGTTCATCGGCGTCTTGATGCTGGCCAAAACAGGGGCAGCGTATCGACGTTGTCGACAGTCCCAACATGAGGCGTGATTTTCACTGGGATCTCGAGTAAGTGGTTTGGTCCAGCAATCCAGTTCGGTCTTTCTCAACCCGGTTTGGTCCAATTTGAAGCATAATGGTCCGATTTGGACGGTTTTGACTCGGTTCGAGGCGGTTCAAAGCAATTTATGGCATTTTAGGACTTGTTTGTGAATTATTATGGTAAACCGGTCTACTTTAGCATAGTTAATTATTTATGCATTGTGAATGTATGATTGAATTGTATATACATAATATATGCCATATAGATTAAAATCTCATCATAGGATTAGCATGTTTCATGCATTGAAAGTATATTATAAGTGTTGTAATATATAGTATGCATGAATAGGATTTCATGAGTATTAATATAAAAAGTTATATTTGTTGATGAAATGTATGTTGTCTGTTGTCATTTTAATTGAGTATAATTAGTATAAGTGTTATATTAATTAAATGAAAATGAATATGCATGCAACATGAAGGTACCTTAGTAGAATATAATCGTTATATTCATGTCTTAGATGAATGTTAAAGATTGTCTTTTATTTTATAAGTAGTTATAGAATATATGATAGACATTTAAAATCTATAAATAGATATGAATGCTCACTTAGGGTTAATGATTTCTAAATGTGATTAGGAATTAGTACTTATCTTATTTTAAGTAGTTAAAAGGTACTTGAGTTAATGTTAACCCAATTTTATGAGCATGTATGAGCGATGTAAGGTTTTAAAGTGTTTATCACCTAGACATTATAGGTAAAATCCAATATAAACATCATATTTGAACAAATCACCTAGACTTAGGTAATGTCATGAATGTATGCTGGATAATGGTGCGAATATAATTAGAATTTGATTGTTATATTTTTCCAATCACCATTAGAAGCATTAATAAATAACTATTTAGCTAAAATAATTACATGACTAAAAAACTATTGAAATTAGGTGATTTTATTTGTGTGTCCTATCTAATATAAATATTCTACTTTAAAAAAAAATACTAATTAATAATTAAATATTTAACAGATTAAACCAAAAATTTTGATTTTATAATAAGATCCATGTAATAAAAAAGCGAAGTATGAATTTTTTATTATAGTAGTGTAAATAAGAGAAAAAAGAAAAAGAAAAGAAGGATTGCAATAGGATTGACAAGGGTTTAGGACAGAAATGAGATTATTGTTGTTATTATAGAAAATGATTCTCAAATTGGTAGTGAATCTCAACAATCGATTTTTTAAAACGCAATCATAGGAAATGAAAATCATGAAAAGAATTCATTTTCATTCCTTGATCCTGGTTTTGTACCCTTACAACATTTAGAGGGTATTTGGGACAAGGAGGTGGAGTTGTAGAGTGGGGAGTAGTAAAATCTGGTGAGTTGTAAAATCTGTGTTTGGAGTGCAGAGTTGTTAAGTCTAGAGTTAGGAAGTCTATGTTTGGAGTGCATAGTTGTTAAGTTGGAGTTATAAAGTCTGTGTTTAAGAAGCTGAGATGTGAAGTCTGAGTTTTTTATAGTTGTTTTTTAAAAAAAAAAAAAATTATACAGTTTTTCCAAATTAAATTAAAATTGGTTACATTATTTAAAAAATTTTAAAAAAAACCAACTTTTAAAAAAGTGTTCTTCTTTCCAAATGAACCATCTCTTTGAAAATGAATGACTCATTTTAGTTTTTAATTATTTTTTACTTAGATATTTCTTCCAAATTGATTGAATTTATTTTTTTTTCTTTTAATTAATTATAGGTTCTCAAAAGTGATTAAGTCCAATGTTTAAAAATTGACATATAAAATCACAAAGGTTTCCTTCTCCTTCTTTCTCCATTTACTCTATTTCTTTATTCCCAAGAAGAAGAAGAAACTCCATTTCTTTCCCTTCTTTTTATTTCTGTTTTCTTAAATTAGTTTTAAAAAAAAAAAAAAAAAACCGTCTTTTCCTTCCCCCTTTTCTCTGTCGATGTCTTTCTCTCTCTTCTCCTCTCTCTGTCGATTTCTTTCTCTCTTCTCTCTGTCTCCCGATTTCTTTCTCTCTTCCCCTCTCTCTCGATTTATTTCTTTCTCTTCCCTCTCTCTCTTTCGATTTCTTCTCAAGAGACTCATGCCAGCGGGTAGGAAACCCCATCAGAAAAAACCAAAAAATCTCACCTCCAACATGCCGTCCGAGTTCCGAAGATACCAGAGGACAGAGGGAAGAAAAATGTGAAGAACAAAAGTAAAACCAGTCGAGAGAACGAATGGCAGAGAGAAAACTAGACGAGAGAAAGAATACGAGAGAGAGAACTGCCAAGTGAACGAAAGTAGGGGATCCAAGCAGGGACTTCAACAGTGCAAGAGGGTTACAAAACCCTAAAGATTGGTTTCTAAAAATCGGGCCCCAAACACCGAGTTTGGGTTTTTTGTAACCATGGGCTTCCAAAGTTGGAGGCCCAAATAGGCCCTTAAGCTTCTTATGATCATTAACATGGAAGACATTATCAACCATTCAGCACCAGACTGACTTCCGATGCTTTTACACCAACAGTATTGACATTGTTGGTGAACTGTAACAAAAGCGTGCCTGGCATGCATGCCTAAATGAAGGGATTCTTCCACCTAACATAAATTGAAAAATGCTTCTACTTATTCCAAAAGCCAAAAGGACCTAAATGACTATCCATCCGTTAATCTTTGGGTTAATCTTTGTAACCCAAAATGACCAATGGAGGATTGGTGATGGACGATGAGTAGACCCATTGGACCTCAAGGGAGAGGTCTTTTAAGGTGGTATCTGAGATGTGTTCATTATCGAATAAAGATGAAGATGGTAGGAAGATTTTAAGTATTCAATGCAAGAACCAAAGATAAGTGCTTTTTGGCGTCTTGACAAATATATGACTTTTTTTTAATTTAGTTTAGCTTTTTTTGGGCGAGATTTACCATTAAGTTATGCTCATACATGATCAAAGATGTAGCTCTTCATGTGGCTAGTGTCAAGCTATACACCCAACAAAGTAGTTCTACCTCTACGAGGAAGAAAATTGCTGAAAATACTATATGTATAAGATGTGAGAAGTATACCAAAGTGAACATAGCATAATTATCAAAAATTCAAATCCTAGATGAGATTCATGCATAATAGTCTTGCAAAGTGGTTAAAGTTGAATGCGTTCTAAGGAACCCAGTATAGATTTTAGTTGATCATCCCTGCCCTGAAATTCTAGATCGATCAAACATGAGATTGGAGTGTTCATGACAGAGACGCCTCACAAGGATAATGTCAAGCAATGCTTGCAATCAGACATGATGATCAGCTCATCCAAAAGCAATTACTGGAAGTAACCAGTTCAAAATACTTACAAGCTACCTGTTAATGCAGCATCGGCACAGTAATTCGAGATGAAATTTGGTCACCCTTACAGGGTCAAGCCCGAACATTTCGAGATTCAATACTCGCAGGCTTGGAACCGATAGTCACAGAAACTGATTCCACTCTTAGCATAAACTGATTGAATTCTAGTTGAAGGGAGCACAACATTTTGAAAATCATTCAAAATATTCATCGCCTGTAGCGAGCAGAGGAGGGAGATCCAAACACAGTGTTGCTAAAGTGAAAAAGGTAGGCATTCAGAATGCTTTTCTCCCATCCACCTCAATACAAGAAAATCAAAACTCATGCAAGAGAGATCCAAATCAAACTTCACAACAATTCCCACCTTCGCCTTCATACATGATACATAAAAATGGCTAAGCTATCAGCCACTGTATTTTTCAGAAAATAATATTAATACAGCTGCTGCTTACCTTTTACAACATTGTATCAATAACCATACACCAATCTGAATCAGATCGAAACAAACAAATCTTTGTATTCCTCTTGACAATGGCTGCAGATATTCAACTTGAAAGCCGATCCTGTCATATGTAGAGACTCGAACCATGCGCCACAATACACAGCTTACTAGATCACATAAAACAACCAGCAAGACTTGGGACTTACGAGATACAAACAATGAGTTGCGTGGAATGGCTGTGCTGCAGCCAAATAACTTTATCTCGAATCATTTTATGACTTCTCTACAACAACATCCGTTTTGATCCAAATATATAATACCCTCTATATTCTACATATAAATTTTTCCCAATTCAATCTCTCTTTGTTATATACAATCCCGTGTCATCTCTCTTACCTATCTATCAAAGGGAAACTCCAAATTGTTTTCGGTCACTTTGAAATGTTGCGGACGCTGTCCCGAACAATGCAAGTTCCACATTTTGAAGTACGACCTCTCCAGGTTCCTCACCTATTACACAAGTTTGGTATCAAAACCGTAAGCAATTTTTATCCAACATACAAACATACAATGTTTTCTCTACACATAGATCACATGAGCATACCCATCGAGCCGTGTCGAATAGAGGGCAAGTCATCCTCACTGCCTTCAATTTGTTGGTAAGTGCTTGCAGTTTGGGCCGATTCAATGCCAATGATACTGCCCTCTCCTCATATTCTTTCATACTAGATAACATTTCAAGCAAAAAAAATCAGAAAACCACCTATAATTTTGCCAAGTAAAAGGCCAGCAGATGGTGATTACGAGTACAAGGAAAGCAGCAACAATAAGGAGCAAAGAAAAAGCACGGCAAAATTTCAAGTAAAATATCATTGCGAGCAGAGTATAAATCTGCAACACAAACTGTGACGAACACACTACACTGGTACGAAACTTCTTATGTTCAGTAACAAACTCCGACTGCAGTGTCATATGGAGAGAAAAATAAATGCTAACTGCTAAACTCAAACCTGAGGCATCACTCATTTTTAATTTTAGTTTGGTTTTTAAAAAACATCAAAATCATAGTAGTGAGATGAATAAATGAAATAAGTAAAAGCAGCATGTGTTCTTTCTTTTTTTGTCTGCGTATTTCTGGTGTTTGTGAGCGTGTCCACAGCAGCATAAGTGTTCTTTTTTTCTTTTTTTGTCTGTGTACTAATTGCTCATCATGCTAAACATCGAAATCATAATAGTGAGATGAATAAATGAAATAAGTAAAAGCAGCATGTTTTTTTTTTTCTTTTTGTCTGTGTATTTCTGGTGTTTGTGAGCGTGTCCACAGCAGCATAAGTGTTCTTTTTTCTCTGTGTATTTGTGGTGTTTGTGTGTGACCGTGTGGGCTAGTAGAAAATAATCAACTAATTTGGTAGTATCCAGTCTTTTCTTCGGTAAAGAAATATTAACCAGTATTTTAATGATTTTCACAGGCTCACAAAAAAGGTTTACTATAATAAAAACTATCACCTGCTAACAATCATCTCGTCTCCTAGTCCAGTCGCAAGACAAAGAGACCCAGCAACCCTAGTAGCCATTTTCTCAAGAGGCAGAGTAATCATCGGCAAACCTGCCCATAAGATGTCTGTTCCTGTTGTATGAGCATTGCACAAAGGCCTGAACATGAATATCATGATGTCAGAAACCCAACAAAAGAAGAAGCAATTAGAATAAAGAACTAGAAAAGGACCATCATAGAGATGAAGTAAGAGAATGACTAACGTGTCCAGGAACAAATCTGCCAATGCACTACGTCTGATATGTTCATTCTTCATGGCAACATCTGTGAAAATTATTTGCTCTGGTTGCACCCCTTGAGCGACAGCATCTGCAGGAAGTCACAACTCTCATTTACCAGTCGAAAATTCCATTTTATGCAATGTCAATAGCATAAATAACTCATTACACGAGAATATTTTTATCACTGCCAAAAACAATATCAAATGAATTTCTCATACACGCTCGAAGTCTCATTTCACCAGCAGCTGGGAATCTGAGAAGCCAAAGTGCACTGTTTGGCACCCGTTTAAGAATATTACACCTGGTACCAATAAGAAAGCATCTGATGAGATGAAAAACTGTAAAGAATATGACTAAATGTGGAGCATTCATTCGCGCTCAACTGATATAAAACTTATACTCATGACCCAGAGGGTCCAAATCTCCCATACCACAAGTTGTCAAAAAAAATTCTAAAAAAATTTGGAGCTATCATTACCAGGCGTTGAAGATCTCTGGATCCATTTTGTACAACTGATTAAAGCAAGCAAAAATGAATTTCCCTTCAGGTAATCCATAATCCGAACGTTTGTGCTGGCAATTTGGATCCAACACATCCAGATTTTTCTGCATGCACAAATAATAGATTAGGCAGATGCAAAACCAATAAACAGACAAACTCAGCAGCATAAAGATACATTTTAAAACACTCACCTGCTTATAATCATTAACAAAGTAACAGTGTGGGAGGTGAACGATCTTCTCAGAATAAATATGTGCATAACGTAAAGGCGAAACAAACTGAAAGCAGAAAAATTGGTTCAGAAGTTTAACAAGACCATAAAGATTAGAAAATGTTGAAACCTAGGCTAAGCTCACCTCATCAGTCACCAAATAATCTATGTAAGTTGCCCCTGTTGTTCCTGGAAACCCCATGTATGAAACCTGAATAGGTGCAGGCTGCATGGCAAATATTTCATTTCTAGCCCCCTGCAAAGTTGATATAGATACTTATCATACTTTAAAATAATAATAATAAATAACAGATAGAACTAACATTTCTTCCTATCTTCCATATTTTCTTTATTTTTAATATAACAATTAATCGATCTACCAGGACTGAAATTCATTGTTTTTCAAATTGGTAGCAAAAGAAAACATAAAGATAAAACATTATTTGAACATGCAAAACAATGAAAAGCAATTTCTTCGTTGAGCAAAACAGGATAAAATCAGAAACTATACCTTAGTATAACCATTCAAATTTATTAGAATTTGTATTTTGTCTTCATTGATCATTTTTGCAATCACGTCAGATGTCATGGCAGAGACATCCACGAAGTGCTCAGCTTCAAATTGAATACGCTGTCTCCACTCTGTATTATCATTTGGACTCAAAGCATAGCAAAAGACCTAAAAAGGTACAAGGTCAGAAGGGAAGACAGGAAACGGGCTTCTCAAAAATGGCAAAAAAGTTCACCGACCTCGACATGTTCTCTGTTGTGCATGCCAAAAACAGATCCCATAAGATGTGATAAGGGGTGATTACCAAAGTCACTGCTTACATAGCTGCAGGTCAACAGCTTCAGTAAAATAACAATTTCCAAATATAAAAAGGACATTTTTAGATAAATACATACCCAACCCTAAGCCTCTCAAATCCACCATTTCGCTTTATAGGAACTGGTGAAGGGTGGTTGAAACTAGGAAGTGAAAACCGAGATGCAATTTTCAAGCAGTGTGATGCATAACTGCGGCTGTAATAACAGAAAGACATTGTGAGAACTGCACTTATTTTGACAAGCATATGAAAGGGGGTAATTATTGTACCTAATTTCAAGTGCAAGCAACGGGTCAATCGGATATGCTATGGCATGGAAAGGTTGAACACTTGGTAGAACAGACATCTGAAACAAAGAGTAGCCAGACACAAAATTACTTCGCATAGAAATTAGATAAAACAAATTGAAGTGGAAGGACCAAAGGACCAAGAAGGGGTAAATAATATAAAGGAAATTGTTGTACTAACATTGATTTGCCTCTTGATAATCCCCTCTACCTCAGCAAACATTTTATCGCGGTCCTCCCAGTTGCAGACACACTGCAAAAGAAAAATATATTTCTTGCTTACAGAACTTCAATGCTTAACAATTTGGTGTAAACTTAAAACCAGGAACCAAATCTAAGAAGTTCATCGAGCTGGTCCAAAACTGAAGGACAAAAGTTACACATGGTCAAAGTTGATTTTGCCTCTAAACACTGATATAGAAAACTTGGGAAATCAGGTTCCACATAAAACAGGCATTTTCTATTAACATCTCTTGACCAGAAAATTGCAAATAGAAGAAAATATATAGACAACAGCATTTCAGACAATTTTAAGACAGAAGCAACAAACATGCAAAACTTATTGGTGCAGCATTTTGAGTCAGTCACTGAGTTTAAGGTTGGTTAGCAAAAAATTGCAAGTGAACAAAACTTAATGGCCGTCTTTAGCCATATATAATTCAGAAATCTACGTTCTAAACTTGGATTACAGAAAATCAGATTTCGGATAGTTTGCGTTTCCATGTGATACATTAACTTAAAGATCGAGATAGATTCTCGAAGAGTACAACGAGATAATCATACAAGATGCTAATATATCATTGATTATAATTAAAAATAACATTTTAATGACTGAAATTATATATATATATATATATATATATATATATATATATATATAAGCCCCATCGATTTGAATGGACGACTTCTGCCACTAGCCATAATTATAATAAATTATAATAATATTTGTACATAAAATTTCTCATCTACTCAGTAGATCGTTTGGAAACAGGTGAAGTGTAGTTATCAACATAGTAGCTCATTCAGGATATAGCTAGTGGATATAGATAAAGTGATTTACCAATAATCAACTTAATGAATTGTTTCATCATAAGACTGATCCTAGTTAATTAAATTTATGAGCCCCATCCTAACAAATTCATTTTTCAGACACATTTATTCCATGAATTTCAAGATAGATCCATTCATTGAACCATCCATAAAGCAACTCAACTTGGTGAAAATGACAATTTTCACTAACTTCATGATCCCTTTTCCCATCCCTCCTTTCCCACAATTAATCTCACATGACAATGGCCTAAATCTACAACACATTTAGTTGCAACAAAACTCTAATCTTATCCTAGGAACATAGCTACGTAGGATCTTAACCTTGGTAACATAGGCACCAAGTTGTTTGAACTTAAACTCCCAAAATCCTTTTACTTTTTAACACGTCTTGGTTTTTTTTTTTTTTTTTGAGAATTAAAAAAAATCATCATTTTTACAGTCATGCTTCCTATCCAAAAAAGACGAACAGTCCATGCTCCTTTGGTTTAACTAAAAAAATATGACTTCTCAAAAATAAATAAATAAATAACATGAGAAATGTAAACAAAATCTTAACATACCTGTAATGTATGCAGAA
Source organism: Luffa acutangula (assembly GCA_036850905.1). Lineage (NCBI taxonomy): Eukaryota > Viridiplantae > Streptophyta > Magnoliopsida > Cucurbitales > Cucurbitaceae > Luffa > Luffa acutangula. The sequence continues at coordinate 22,617,892 of CM072089.1, read as the reverse complement.
GGTTGCATGTTGCCTCAGGAAACTCAGGCCGAAGAAGCAATGCTTGTTTATAGCTCTTGATAGCAGCCTCCACAAGTCCACTATAGTCCAAAGAAATTAAATCAAATTAAAATCAACACGAATAGACAGTCACCATTTTTATCCCACCCAAAATTGAGGAAAATAAATAAAAACAAGCTAATCAAGATTGGATGTAAAAACTTTAGTTTAAGGTCTGAATCCAATAAACTTGTGATGTTAAATATATGTATCCTTTGTGTATAAGAGTGAGTTCCCGACCAATGTTTAAAATAAGAGAAAACACTTTGAACGTTACAGAAAACCACAAGTTGCTTGGTCTGAAAACTAAAGAGACTGGACAAAGAAAAAGGCATATGGATTATGGACACCTTTTTAATTTTCAGAATCCTCCCAAGACCCATCTTGAATCAGACGGGTTACATGCTCTTCTATTGTTTCAGATCAAGGAATTAACAAGCCAACGAAACATCCAGAAAACCCAGTTTCTTTTTTTTTTTTTTTTTTTGAAAAAAAAAAGAAAAGAAACAAACTTTTCATCGATGGGAAAAGTTCCAAGGTTGTTCGCGGATACATACTGGAAGATGCATCTGATGACAATATGGTTATATCATTTTGAAAACAAGATACAAAATGCATGGGAATTTTAGGGACAAATAAAACTAACTGCCTTTACAGGGAGAGAAAGGAAATACCTGTCCTTATAAGCTGAAGCTAAATTAGCATGGGCTTCAGCCATATTAGGCCGGATATTGATGGCCCGTATGTAGTCCTGAATTGCTTCACTCACTCTACCAATTTCCTTATAAGTGTTTCCCCTGTTCACAAGGCCATCAGCTGCCAATGGATCAATACGAAGGACCTCATTGTAGCAAGAAATTGCATCAGCATAATTTCCCTGTAGTAAATTGAGTTAAAGGGTTAGAAACGGAGAGAAAGATTCTAAATGGAAAATCAAACTATTCTAACAGTTCCCTCAAGCAGTTCCAAAAAAAAAAAGAGAGAGCTCCCTCAAGCTTTCTATTTTAACCTTTTTCTTGGGACATCTCATACATATAATCCAATTTCCTTCAAGTATTCAAACCATTAAGTACAAACAGTCTAAAGCATCTCTTAATTTGTTACCTGTTGCTTATATATGATGGCGAGATTGTTAAAGGGGGCTGACAACCCAGTAGTTACTCTAAGTGTGGCCTTATAATATGAAGCAGCAGCAGGCACCATATTCCTGTAGGTACAAAATCAGCTCTTATAAATCCTCACTGAAAGAAGCTGTGAAATAAATAGCAGCGGTTAAATAGCATCATATAGACAGTGGAAGCACGTACCATTCCATGTATATATTCCCAAGGTTTGTAAGAGCCTGTGGGTGACTTGGTTGTAGAGCAAGGCATTGCTGCATATAGCAACATAATGTTAATCACTAGAAACAAAGTTCTAAACTAAACTAAGAGTAGAATGAAAACTGACAAAAACATACATTGTAACATTGTATAGCCTCATCCACTCTGCCAAACTCTTTAAGAGCATTACCCTTAACAATAAAAAGTACGTGTTAAAGATAGTAGAAGATAATTTGAAAACAAAGTAAAAAACTCACGTGGTCACTTAAGATAATAAATCATATGGAACCAACCAAATTGTTGTAGGCCTCCAAAAATCTAGGATCACATGTAATAGCTTGCTTGTAATGAAGTATTGCCAGATCAAGTTGACTTTGCTCATAGTAAGTACTTGCCAAATTACCTGGAATATACAACAGGTGTCATCTAGGAAGGCAGAGAGGTAAAAAAAAAATGAGACAACTAATGACCAATGCAACTATGGGCTACATAAGCAATAAAATATGCATGGACAACTTAAGTTACCACTCACGATAACAAGATAAGAAACTATCAGTCCCCAATTTTTTTCACATGAAACAAAACATTTCACTTGATAGAAGCCAAACTAAAACCATGGTTGAAGTATTATCTAAAAGAATATCAAGAAACGCCTCAATCCCATAACAAAAGTTAGTAGCTCAAGAAAGATCCATATATCCACAACAAAACAATAGTAATCAAAAAAGCCTTAATATAAAGCATGAACATTTACCAAATGCTATTGCATAGTTCGGTCGCATCTGAATTGCACGTTGGTAGCACACAATTGCCTCCTGAGGCATTCCCAAAGCCTGGAAAAAAGCAAAAGAAACCTCTTGTTTTTTTCTCTAATACCAGGGTAGAGGAGACACTCTCCAACGCAAGGACAAACACTTGCAGCCCTCGGACCTGCTCATACAAGGCATATGGTACCTTACCTTATAAACATTCCCCAGGTTCAAATAGGCATCTGGAAATTGGGGTTTGAGTTTTACGGCCTCCTAAAAAATTAATGAGTACAAGAACAGTTCAGTAACGTATAAAAAGTGAGTTAGGTAACTGAGAACTTCATGCACAGACTAACAGAACTAGCCACTTTCATTCTGACTATTGATGTGAATTAAATAAGAACAAGAATACCTTGTAGTATTGAAGTGCTCTGTTAAGGTCACCAGATTCCATGAAAAGACCAGCAAGATTTGACCATGCGATAGCAAATGTAGGCTGTATACGTAAAGCTTCAAGGTAGCAGCTGTATGCCTGCACAAAATGTTAGTTTCCTGGACAATTTGCAGACTTGGCATGGAAGTAACAACAAGACCAACCATCATCTGTTCCCTGGCCTGAAGATAACAAATTGAAATATGTATCGAACTGTGGATTCCAACACAGTTCCACCAATGAATTGTTTCAATCAGTAACTTTAATGGAGGAAGAGAGACATTAAGTATGAAAAACTAAATAATTGATGGCACTCTTCCTCCCAACTACACAAAAACAAACATAAGTTACACATTGTGAGAATATCATTAAGGCATGTGATGCTCAAATGGATTTCAGATCCAATCTCTCGTTGTATTTTCTTCTCATCAATAAAATTACTGTGGGTTTAAGTGAAATATAGTATTTCCCCGTGATTTTGTTAGGAGAGTACAAAGGGGATCTGAACTATAGATGCTCTTGTTCAAGAGCACCTTGAAGAGTGAGCTTAAGAATGCTAAGTTCATAATTAAACGCCAATTTCAATAGCATATCATAAATGGAGGATTCAAGATCCCAGTTCCCAAATATACAAAAGTTCAGCTATCCATCACACACTCAGAAATAGGGGCAATTCAGGAAATACTTGAAGGTACTTACTTCTTGAACAAGCCCTTGTGCTTTCATGAGATTCCCAAGGTTGCTATGAGCATCAACCTATTTTCCAATAAACACATAAGTATCAAAATACGTGTTGCTTGGTACAAGCATATTGCATTGAATCCTCTTCCAGTAAAAGGATAGTTTATTACTACCTATCGAACAATAATAATTACAAATACACAATTGATTCTGAAAAAAAATTAGTTGCTAAAGAAATAATATAACAAACAAAGTGCATATTTCATCACTGAATCCAACTTGTCACCTTGGGGTGCAACTTCCACTTTAAAAACACTAAATAAAATATGATTCCTATACATTTAAACACTTCCAAAATCTATCAGTAAATAATAAACCAAATGGTTTTACATAAACTTCATGATTAAACTGTCTAAACTGAACCAACAACATTAACAGCAACACTGTAATAAAGCAAGGCTGACAAATAACCATTAGATTGATTAATGTTTACACAAAAAAAAAAGAGATATTTTTATACATATGTATGTATTCGTACAAACGTACACATATAAAGAGAGTGAGAATTTACCAGAAGAGGATTCAATGCAAGGGCCTGACGACAACATTGTGCGGCCTCGCTTAGCCTACCTTTCCGCATGTATGCACTAGCCAAGTTTGACCATGCATCACAAAAATTGGGTCGAAGCTACAGCATCACAACAAGATAGGTTGAGGATCACATTTATACAGAGTGAAAAGGAACATTGAGACCCATAAAGGAACTCAATTCTAGTATAATAACCCTTACTCTCCACAAGCCACTTAAAAAAACCATATGAATTAGAAAGATTGGAAGAAAATCTTCAAAATTATTTTAAGCAAGCCCACCAACAAATAATCTTCATAAGCATAAACACACGTTACAGCAAGTTAACACTTCCAGCCAGAAAGAAAAACATAGATCCCTACAAGTAATGCATGCCATATAATCAACATCTAAAGCATAAAATAAGGTGAAAACATCATCAGATAACAAACCATCACTGCCTTTTGCCAAGCCTTGTCCATCTTAGTAGGCTATTGAGTTCCCTCAGTATTATAAATCTTAACTATTAAACCAAGAAACCTAGAAATTTGGATACTATAACATGCTCAAATTGAAACTCCAGATGAAAAGAGTACTCAAAAAAACTGTTAACTTTTGACAGTTTCACCAAAAAGGCAGAGTCATGACAAGTTGACAACAAATGATATTGAGACCAAATCTTTGAGTCTCATACAAGGATAGTCTCAATGTAATGACTAGTGCAATTAAAAAAAAAAATTAAAAAAAAACTTTTCATTGTTTCTTTTCATTAAGGAAATGAAAATGCTCAAAGATACAAACTCCTTTTGGGGTGAGAAAGAAAGCAAAAAAAACATAACATATAGAAACAAACAAAATATAAAAGAAGTAAATTACAAGTTTTTTTGTGATAAAGAAGTTTGACTGTTAATACCGATTAAGTCCACAACACTTTTTCATGAGAAGGGATCAGGAAACTTCACAAACCTCAATGGCGAGTAGATAGTACCGAATTGCAAGATCTATATTTCCTTTTTCCTGTATTTAGCATGAAGGCAATAGCATCAGTACCCAATGAGGATAAAGAACAATTAGAATGCCAAGCACAATCACAAGGATTACCTTCCAAGCATTAGCCATGTTTCCATAACACTCAGCAAAACGTGGCTCTATACGGAGAGCTTCTTCGTTTTTTGCAATACACATGTCAAAATCACTCAACTGTAAAGAAAAAGATTGAATTATTACAGACTTGAAAAATGAGCACAAAGAAATCTAAGAAAACTGGTAAATTGAAGATATATATAACTTCATTAAAATAATTAGAAACCTGACATCATATATGAAGATCAAAAAAAAACGGTTTAAGCGACGTTAATGCCCAAATCAGTAGCAGAGAAAAATACCTGATAGTATATGGCACCCATCAGAAGAAGATTATCTGTGCGAAGTGAATTCCTCTCATAAACTATAGTACTATGCTCCAGCGCCTGCTTATAATCGGCATTCTTGTACTTCTGATGAGCAAGAGCCAGATAGGTTTCTTCATCAACTACAAGACAAAGGTGTTATTAGAACAAGCATTTTACATAATGGAAGTTAGTAACATTCTTTTCATTTGATTTGAGTTATTGAGGGGGGATAAAACCACATGGCTACTTTCTCTTCCCCTCGAGCTCATCTTTTTCCTTTTCTTTGATGTATGTTAAGACGCAATTAATGCAAACTCTGGTTCATATATTTAAATTACTAGCAAGGAATGTAAGTACACCCAGAAAAATCCTTAGTCCTTACCGAAAAAACAATAAAATAAAAAAGTTAACAAATGATGTGAACAGTTTTCATAGCATATAAAGAACAATTTTTCGCCCAAACTAGCCTGAGAATAAAAACATACGAGCATGACATTCCCAATACAACGGCGAGTTAAAGGCACAAAAACAAATCCCCTCTAGAAACGCCGATTTAAATTTATCATCACCTAATGACCACATTAAACACCTCCAAGAGCCAGGCTTCAACTAAATAACTAAATAGTCTTCAAAAATGACCAACTCCCAAATCCCGAAATCCCAATTACACAAAACGAAATCACAAACCTTCAGAAGAATCAGGGCTCTCAAACGTAACCACACTGAGCGAAGGGGTCTCCGCCTTCGCCGCTAACGATTCACCGCCGCGATCAGAGCCGAAAGCAGCTCGAGAAACCCCAGTCCCCAACAGCAGCTGCTGATGGCGAACCTCGCCCTGTACCGACATCATCACCGCGACCCCTCCAAACGATCAAACCAATTCAACACTGCCACCAACCAGATCGAAAACCCCCCACGAAAAAACAAGGTACCAGCAAATCAAATCAAATCGAAGAAGAGGAAGAAGAAATGGGAAAGCTCGGAAAACCCAAACCCTACGTCAGTTTGGAATTTTCGAGTACTTCCTCTTCGAAATTCGTGGAAGAAGATCGAGACAAAGAAGAAGAATTGCCCGAAAAGAGGAGAAAAAAAAAGAGAAAAAGGAACAAAAAAAAAAAAAAAAGACTTTGGTTTTTTCCGAAGGTGAAATTAGAGAGAGGCAAGGCGAATAAATAGGGGGGGAGGAAAAAAGGGTCAAAAGAGAGGAGAGATCCTGACCGTCGACGTGGACGGTGGAGATGGAGGCGTTGTGGGGGTAAGAAATTAGATTCGGTTGGTATTGACACGTAGATGAAAGAGCAAAGAGGTGTATGAAGAAATTTTGGCATGAGATCCCATATTCTCTCTTTTTTTTTTAAAATTTTTTCTTGTCTATTTTAGAATCTCCTTTTTCGAGTGATACTATGTGCACATTCTTTTTCCTTTCTTTCTTTCTTTTCCAAAATTCGAGCTCTAGCCAGATACCCACTGTTATTTCTCCATCACAAGTTTAGGATTCCACACATTAATGATTTTGGTAGGATGTAAGAATCTAGCCTTGGAGAAATAAGGCCACCAATGGCATGACTTGCCACTAGCTAGAAGAGTAAAAGAAAAATACGGCTAAAATGATGCCTTTCGACAAGATGATAGGTATTTACGTTTGAAAAGTCGTTCCAAACAGACACTAGATAATGTGGAGATAGATTTTTTTCAATATTAATGATGATGAGAGATGAGAGTTGTGATTCTACCTATGTGGAGGAGGATAAGAGCGGACAAAACTACACCAATGATATGGTGAGTACTCTATATTGGGTTTGCTCACCACAAACTTTTGGAGAGAAAAAAAAATGTTGCATCTTAAGATGATGATGGGTCGATTGCAATATGATATTGTGCATGACAATAGTGAGGGTATGTTTGGGAGTGATTTAAAAATGGTCGAATTCATTTTTTGTCATATTCAAAATCACTCTAAAACATGTATTTGATGATTCAAAAATCAATTTTGATGTTATGAAAAATCACGTTTACAAGTGTAGAATTAAACATGAAATTGATTTTGAATGTTAAGAGAGCACATTGATGTATTGAGTTTATATTGTTGCAACTGATGTATATAGTTGTTAATTGTTAGAATTTCAGTTGTATTTGTTATCTATTCAGTTTGATCAGTTCCCTATATATGAGGGATGATGTGTTTGATCATTAATGAAGGAAGTCAATATCTTTTATGATCATCTCTGAGTTCCTCTCTCTTTCTCTCTATTTAGTATTTTAAGTTGGTATCAGAGCATTATAGTCTAATGACACCTTTAGCCTTCTTTTTTTTTGTTCCCGCAATACCATGGGTTCTTCTTCTACAGAATTCGAAACCCTGAACCCCACACAGATCCTGAAGATAATTGGATGAAGATAATTTATTGGGAGTAAGACAAACACAGTGAAATTGGATGAAGATAATTTCTTTACTGGAAAATTCAAGTTCGCACTGCTTTGAAAGGACGTGGCCTTGAGCAATTCATCGACGATGATGCACAAATTCCTCCCAAATTCATTCAATCCGGAGATGATCCCTCCTCCAAGATACCCAATCCAGGGTATGTAGCGTGGATTCGACAAGACAATTTCATCTCGTCCTAGTTCTTGGGATCAATGTCGAATGAAGTTTTGTCTGAAGTTTTTGATTGCAAAACAGCCAAAGACATTTGGACGGTATTGAATGCGCGTTTTTCTTTGCGTAATCTTGCTCAAGTCTTACAGCTCAAGACCAAACTGGAAACCACCAAGAAAGGTAGTCTGAGTCTCAAAGATTACTATCTGAAATTCAAAAACCTTGTGAATTCACTCGCAGCCGTAGGAAAGAAGATATCGCAAGATGACCATGTTCTTCATATCTTCAAGGGCTTAGGATCAGAATATGATTCTACAGTCAATGTTATCACAGAGAAAGACATCACACCTCCCTTACAGATGGTCTGTTCGCTTCTTTTGACACAAGAAAGCCGGATTGAGAGGAATTCCATGATCAATACAAATGGTTCTCTACCCTTTGTGAATTGCAAAGTTGTACCAGCAGCAAAACAACAATAGCCATCAATCCAAGAAGGCCAAAGCGAAACAATGGAGGTTCAAAGAATTCAAACAATAATGGAGGCAGAAATACCCGGCAAAATTGGAATAACAATGGGAAACCACAGTATCAACTTTGTGGTCGCTTTGGACACACTGCAGTCAATGTTAAAGGTATGTTTCGAGGAGATTTCGAACATGACAAAACAAAAGTGATTTTAGTCATTTCAAAATCATTTTCAGCTCATGCATTGAGTTTAGGATGGAGATGAATTTAGAAAAAAAATGATTTTAGATGTAGTCGTTCCACAAAAACTATGAGGCAATTCTAATTATTTTCATTTTATATCGTTTATAAATAATCGACTAAACACAATTTTCTAGTCTTTCAAGAGTTGTTTCAAACTTACCCGATAAACTATTTTGTGGAATATTCAAGAGAAGCGTTTTTTTAACAAATAGCTAGTGTTATGATCATCTACTTCAATTATTGTTTATAAACTATAAGTCGTTTGTGATTGCCAATTTAAGCATAATTCAATGGTTAAGACATACGACAGCTACAGTCAAACACAAACTTTTTCTATAAAAAAATTGCTTGAATATATTAAAAATTGCTTGAATATATTTCTGTCATTTGTTCTCTAAGGAAATATATCTTGTAAGCACAAATCTTAATTAAATTTTCCTTTTGTATCTTAAACGCCCACAATTATTTTTGCTTTTCCCCCTAATATTCCCAAAGACATGAAGATTCTTTTTTCATTATAAACTTTTTTTTAGTCATTTTTCATTATAAACTTGGGTAAAGGGAATATGTGCACATACAAAACCTATTGACATTCATGCATATTACTTGTTAACATCATTTTCTTATGACTAGTTCTAGAGTTAGAAAACTAGATTAGATTCAAGAGTAGTTTAAAAATAGCTATCATATTTTTATCTTCAAACATTTTGTTATTTTATTGGTTAAAAATATATATATTTTTTTGTTTTGTTCTAAATATTAATGTGTAAATTCATTTTTTTTAATAAAAAAGTATATCCAGTAAAAATCATTCGGAAATCTTGAGTTTTTTTTTTTTTTTTAAATGAAATTTATTTAAATTTATTAAAAAAAAAGTGATTTCTTTATTTTTTTTTTGAATAGAAAGTTTCTTAAGGAGCTACTCGTTTTCTTTAGCAGTTTTATGTTTTGAAATTTATTTTTCACGATTTTTTTTAGTTCGGTAACATTTTGAGGCAAAAGATTCGAATCACAAGTCTCTTGATGAATGGTACAGGTCAATTATTCAAAAGATAACCAAAAGTTTGTAATGATCAATTAAAGAAACAATAGGGACGAAGAAAATTTAATTTTTATCCTTAAAAATTGTTTAGTTGTATCAAATTTCATCATAGTTTAGGATCGGTTAGAATGCCTTTTAGTTTCAATATTTTTCAAGAATGCAATTTGTTTAAAACATTTTGTATAAAGTTATTTAGAATTCAAACACTTATATGTTTGGTTACATTTTCTCGCAAGTGTTTTTATACAAGTTTATTATATACTTAAAAACTTTTTTTTTTTAAAAAAAGTTGTTTTCAAATGTTTCACTCAGAAGGGTATTTCTCAATCTCATTTTTTAGGGGCTGTTTGATAACCATTTCGTTTTCTGTTTTCTGTTTTTGTTTTTTCATTTTTAAAAAACAGGGGTGCTTGATAACCATTTCTGTTTTTTGTTTTCTGTTTTTTAAAAACGTTTTTGAAATTATAAGTAAATTTAAAAAACCAAATAAAGTAGTTTTTAAAAACAGATTTCTGTTTTTCAAAAACCCATTTTTCTTCTAATGCTCACTTTTCTTCTCTTTTACCTATCTTTCTCCAACAAATTCTTTTCTCTATTTTTTTTTCTCTAAAACGTTTTTTACTCTATAAAATTTATTTTTCTCTCTCTAAAATTTTCTCTCTCAAAACTTTTTTTTCTCTATATCTTGTCTATTTCTAAAAACTTATCAATAATTTTTCTCTTCTTAATTAACACGTTCTAATTTTTCTTTTGAAAAAAAAAAGTTACCAAAATTTTCTATCGCTACAACTTTTCTTTATTTTTCTAATTTATCGTTATTTCTTTAGCATATCTTTTACTCTTAACCTTATTATCTCTCGATTTTTTTTTTAAATTTTTTTAATATAAAATTTATCGCTTTTACTCTTACTTGTTTTCTATTTTTCCTCTAACTAATATCTTTTCTCGAGTCTAACTAATATTCTTTCTCTAAATATTTTCTTTCATCTCTCTAAATTTTCTATGTTTAACTTTTCTCGTATTTCAAAAAAAAAAAAAAAAAAAACTTATCTCGAAAACATTTATATTTGTGTCTCTAAATTTTTGTTTCAACGTCTCCCACATTTTTCTCTCTCTAAAACATCTTTTCATCTTTCTAATTTTTAAAAAACTGAAAACCAAAAACAGTTATCAAACAAGGTTTGTTTTCTGTTTTTAAAACAGAAAACAAAAAACAGTTATCAAACATATATGGTTTTTGTTTTTAAAAAACAGAAAACCAAAAACCAAAAACCAAAAACAAAAAAACCAAAAACCAAAAACTGAAATGGTTATCAAACGGGGCCTTAATAAGTCATTTTTAGTGGTTGTCAAACACTAAAACTTTTTCAATTTTCTTTTCAAAATTAAACACTTGAAAAGTTAAACCAAACATAATCTTAATTTCAATTTCATCAAATTTGAGTCTTTGACCTTACACATAGATAAGTGTTGCAATTTTTATAATATATTCAGTTTCTGCATTTTTACCCACTAATTTTAACAAAAGCAACGTAAAACATTCTATAAACTTACTAATTTCAATAAAATTTGTCAATGTATGAACTTAAGTTTGATTAATGAACAAATTAACCATTGAATAACTTTGACAAAATCTACAAATTTCAACAAAAAATAGTTTTTTTTTTTTTTGTCATTTTTCTTTGAAATACTATCAATTTTGTACCATACATATATGTTTTATAATTTTTCAAACATATTAATTAAAAAAAAGAAAAAAAAAATCAAACGAAAACTTATCATAGGGGAAGAATTTTAACACGTAAGTGTAAGGTTAAAATTTCAACATTTATCTAAATCTTGGGTGTAACTTGATGAAATTGAAACCTTGAGGTAAAAACAGACACAATAATGAAATAAACATAACTTGGACCAATTACTAATAATAACATTTTAGTCTCTTACTAGCACTAGTTAGTAGCATAGTTTTAAATTTCCATCGACTATTACACATGTCTATGGATTCAATGTTGACATGAGATGTGAATCAACATTTCTATTATATCATAGAAAAATCAATGAAATATAACTAAAATATCAACAAAATATCACTGGACGTAATATTAATAATAAGAAGTTTAAACTTATTTTAAAAGGACAAAATGTTTATTTGTTAAGTTAAATATTTTTCACAATTTTTTTTATATTTATAATTATTCTAGAAATATCCATCAGCATTTTTATCAAAATTTTCATTAAAAAAAAAGACAACTACATTTCTATAAAATTTAGACCTCAATAAAAACCTTCAAAGATAAAGTTTAAAAATTAATTAATTGAATATAAAAGACTGAAACTAATTGCACAAGTTTTTTTTTTTTTTTTTTTACAATATGGAGATGGAGGAATCAAACCAGAGGCACATACCTCTTGATTATTAGTACAACTATATGTCAGTTCAGTTTGATAGCTACACAATTTTTTTTTTCTCACAAGTTTTTGAAAAGATATAACCATTAACAATAAAGTTTTAAAATTAATTAATTGAATATAAAAGACATAAAGTAAACATGGTTTTGAAGTTGTAATAATAATTCTTTTTTAAAATTAATATAGTATTGTTTATTAAATTGTCTTCTTGAAAGGACGCATTTCTTTTATACGATTGAAATAAAGGGCATGTTTATTGCCTATTTTTTATTGACCAAAATTCAAATTCAAACATTTATCTCTATCATATAATAAGAATTCAGCCGAATATTGTTCTAAAATACTTGCATCTCGCACGTGCATGCACTTTTTTTTTCGTAGTATTATTTAATTCTAAACTTGTTGGGTAATTCTAAAAAATGGGTTGAAGAGTTTTTAAATTGGGTTAATTACATACGTCATTTCAAATGTCAAGAACAAACTAAAAAAGATTTGGGCTAACTACATAAATAGGTCATTTTGCGTTCAAATTACACAAATGTCTAGATTTAAAAAATTATCATCTTTGTAAAAAACCAAGCCAATATAGGAATTAATTTACATAAATGCCTATTAGATTCTATGCAAATTTTGTTAAAATGAAGATTAAAAATGTCAACATAAGCATATTTCAACTAACATAAAACTTGTACACTCGACTAAGAGGTAAAAGGTTCAAAAGATTAAAAATAAGCATGATTTATTTCCATAACAATTGAGATTTCAAGATATATTGGGTTTTATGTCCTGAAACTCGTAAATAGTAAATGTAACAATTGACCGATGTTGAGGATCCCACATCGGAAAGATTGGTGGAGACCTCACAATATATAAGCTTCAAGGGTCACTCCACTCATCGCCAATTGGTTTTGAGATAGAAGCCCATATAATATAATAGGCTATCATAGCCCATTAAAACCCAAACAGGTATTCGGTCCAATGGTGAACCCAAAGAGGCACATTGAAGCCCATATAATATAATAACCGAACATTAATAAAATATTATTTGATATTTTTGCAATAAAGAGTTGTTGTCTATATTATGTTTATCTTGCCTAAATAACTCTAATCCAATAAACTAAACATCCTAGGTTGTGGGATGTATATGTCGAGTCTTGAACTATATGTAGAGACATAGGGTCTATAGTATAGGGATACGATCCACTTTGTATTTGATACAAACACAATGATCCAACGTGTTCGTAAACACAATGATCCAACGTGTTCGTGTAGGAGACATCCGAGTGGGGGTATCATATGCAATCAATTTGCATAAGATTGGACCGCGAAATAGTAACCACTAGTTATAACATTGTTGACTAGTTAAGTTTCTAACTCCTGTTCACGAGGGATCGTTCTTTGATTTGTATGGGTGAGAGTGGCCAGTACGCCGACTCAATAAGCTTATCATTTTGGGGACAAGACCGAGTAGGAAGCTAATAACACAATCACACAAGGTGGAATTCACTCCTTCCCGACTTTAGGGAAGTAGATCAGTGTTCCCTTAAGTGGTGTCTCCAGGTCTTGAACAAAGGGTCTTATTGGCCCGAGAGGGGTTTCTGTTTGGTGGTTGGACCACAAACACGTTGTTCATTAGAGGAGCACTGGTACTTAAGGATGTAGAGGTAACCTAAGGGTAAAATGGTAATTTGACCCAGCTGGTGTTATGAACACTTGTGAAGGACTAACTTGCTGTTATTGGTCTGAATCCGTGGACATAGACATATGTCTGAAGTGAGAAGAGTGCAGTTGTGGGTCTGCAGTGAAGTGTACCCACAGTTAACGAATATTGATTAATTTGGTTAATGAGTCACCTACTTGTTGTTATTGGTTTGAATCCGTGGACACAGAAATATGCATGCAGTGAGAAGAGTGCAATTATGGGTCTACAGTGAAGTGTACCCACAGTTAACGAATATTGATTAATTTGGTTAATGAGTTTAGCCAATTAATCTCATATTGTTGGAGCTTCTGATCTGCAGGTCCATTAGGTCTCACTAGTAGCTCATAAAGTGATTTGCGGCAATTAAGTAAATTGAAAATGTTCAAATTTACTAAGGGGAAGAATATATTGTATGAAGATACATTATAATATATATTAGATAAATCATTGCCTTTAATATTGCCATTATTCTTGCCCTCATTATTGCCTTTGATTGCAAATAATTATAGCCTTGATTTTAGTATCTTGTAAATATTCTTGTGTATAAAGTCTATGATCCTCAATGAGAAATACATCAAGAGATTATACTTTCTCATCTCTACTTTGTGCTTCTATATGGTATCAGAGACTCTCTAACTTTTTCCTCTTCATCTTTTTCCAAATTTCTCCATTGGCAACCAATACTGATTCTTCTTCTTTGTCACCTACTTCTCCATTATTTCTATTATCAAATATTTGAAACCTCGTGCCACTTCGCCTGGATTCAAGCAACTATGTGCTGTGGAAATTTCAAGTTTCAGCAATTTTGAAGGTCCATTCTCTCTTAGGTCATATTGATGAATCTATTCCCAAACCAAACAAGTATGTTCGAACAGAATCGGGTATCGACACTACGGAGGTCAATTATGAATTTCTTCAATGGGTCTCTAGAGATCAAGCTCTCATCACATTAACCAATGCTACACTTTCTCGTTCTACTCTTGCCCATGTTGTTGGTTCATCTTCTTCAAGAGATTTGTGGCTTTCATTGGAAAAACGCTACTCCTCTAACACAAGGTCAAATATTCTTGATTTACGTTCAGCCTTATATACTATTAAAAAGTTGTCTTCAAAATCAATTGATCAGTACACATGTCGAATTAAACAACTTGTTGACAAGCTAGCTGTAGCTTCAGTTAAAATTGAAGATGAAGAGATATTAGTTCATACTTTGAATGGATTACCTACTGAATATCATGCCTTTCGGACGTCTATACGAACAAGGAGTGGCACATTATCACTGGAAGAACTTCATGCCTTACTCGTTGCTGAAGAAAAGTCGGCTGATGCACATCAAATCGTTGAACAAGCACCTACTTCCATGACCGCTCTTCACCGCTTGTCTCAGCAAATTTTCACCGCAAATTTCACTCGAGGACGTGGTAGGCACGAAACATCTCAACGAGGTCAAAATGGAAGGGGCAACGGTAACCTTAATCACTTATTTTACGGTGCAGCAAATGGATATGGGCTTGGGCAACATGAAATCCTCGGAAATGAGCTTGGGCCGAACTCAACTAATGTCTGGTCTTATAAATATGGCAATCATGGATCTAGAAGTGGGCTTGGGCAGCAGTTTGGATCTGGAAATCATGGATCTTCTAATTTTGGGTCGAATTCTGTTGGGATTGGTGCCCTAAAACTCGTAGATAGTGAATGTTAAACGAATTATATACTTATTCGATAAAGGTGTTATCGAGATTGATTTAGTAAAAGTCATTACTGAATAAATTAAATTGCACATATAATAACCCAAATCCAATAAACTAAGATCCATGGCTATAGGATGAACACTTGAGCTTTATGTAGAGACATAAAAGTGGATCAAGCTTGAGTAATAGCCAAAACGGTCTATAGTATAGGAATAGGGTTGGGTACCTTATTCTGGAGACACTATGAGACGCGGCCCACTTTATAGATGGTGTAGACGATGTGATCCTAAATCGTCCATGTAGAGACATGCGAGTGGGGGCGTCCTATGCAATGAGTTTGCATAAGACCAGGACCGAGAAATAAGTCGCTTTCGCTTTATAACACCGTTTACTGACGAGACTGACTATTTCATGTGATGACCTAGGTAACTCGATCTTAATCCTGAGCTAACTATGAACTCCTGTTTATTCGGGCTTATCCTTAGATCTGCATAGGTGAGAGTGGCTCAGTATCGCCGACTCAATAAGCCTCCCATTTCAGGGATAGGAACGGGTAGATAGCTGGGGACATAGTCGTGCAAGAAGGAATTCACTCCTACCCGAATAAGGGATAGTAGAGAGGTTGTTCCCTTAAGTGCTGACTCCGAGGCTTGAACAAAGGGATCCCGCCCTCTCATTGGCCCAAGAGGGACTCGGTTTATTGGTTGGACCATAAACCAATTGTTCATTAGAGGATCAGTGGGACTTAAGGAACTAGAAGTACTATAGGGGTAAAACGGCTTATTGACCTAGCTATAGCTACGAACAACCTGTGAAGGATCGACTTACTAATCATGGTTAAATCAAGTGGACGGAAATATATCTATAGTGAGGGGAGTGCAACTATCGGGCTATAGTGGAGTGTCCCGATAGTTAACGAATGTTGGCTAGCTTGGACAATGAGATTAGTCGGTTAGCCTCGAATCGTTGGAGCCCATGATCTATAGGTCCATTAGGTCCCCCTACTAGCTCATATCAGAATTAAGCCTAGAACAAAAGATAGGAAGCTTTGAATCGTTCAAAATCGGGAAAAAGGGTATTATCGTAAATTGTGTTTGACACAATAATTTAATTATAAATTAAATTAGAAAATGAGAGATGAAGTATTTAAAAGTGTTTTGAATACTATATATATGTATTAGGAATCATATATATGGAATTGCACAAGATAACAAAGATTAATTAGATTAATCATATCAAAATTAATTTGAAAAATTTCAAATTAATTACCAAGCAATCAATTTCAATTTAGAATTGAAATTGGGGGTAATTTGCAAGCTTGAAATTTGATTTCAATTTGAATTTAGTGGATTTAGTTGGAAATCCACTTAATGCATGATCATTCAAAGTGGAAAGACAACTCACTCATGCATTGTTGCATGTCTTGTGTAATGTACACCAAGAATCCACTTGAGCTTGCAAATACACCATGTGTCTTGTGTCTTGAGGCTTGGCTTTGCATGGAGAATGTCTTTAAAAGGAGTTTGAATCATATTCAAACATAAGAGAGCCATTTCCTTAATGTTATGCTGCTGGAATTTGGACACAAAAGTTCTCTCATCTCTCATTCTTCTCCATTGTTTGATGCTTCAAGCATTCCCTTCCCATTCCCTATCTTATATAGACTCCCACAAGTCGTTCTTGGCCCGGAGTATAGTAGGGAAGACTCTAGAGGTTGTCCAAGGAGCATAGGAGAGGCAAACACCACAAGGAGTTCAACATAAGTGAGCTACAAAGGTTGGTGTTTTCCAAACTCTCTATTCTGTCTTTTCTAGAACATGCTTGCTTTAGGAGTAAAATTGAATGTCTTAAGTGCTTTCGATCTTCAATTGCTTTCGCATGTGTAATATGTACACCTTCAAATTCTGCATCACAAAATATTGGATCTGAAATTCTAATATTGGAGGACGTATTTTTTGTCCTGGTCATGGAGCCCTTGATTGTTATAATCGAATGAATTTTTCCTATCAGGGTCGTCATCCTCCATCTCAATTAGCTGCAATGGTGGTAAATACTATGAATCCTAATACATCTCCTGATACTACTAATAAATTTTGGCTATCTGACAGTGGATGCAATGTTCATATTACAAATAATTTGGCAAATCTCAATCTTTCTAATTCTTACAATGGCTAAGAGTCCGTCACAGTGGGTAATGGTCAACCTTTAAATATCGAAAACACTAGCAGCGATATTATCTCTACCCCCTCTCATACTTTTAATCTATCTAAAGTTGTTCATGCTCCTACTCTAGCTGCAAATCTCTTATCTGTTCATAAGTTTTGCCTTGATAACAATTGTCTTTTTGTCTTTGACACTAATTGGTTCCTCATTCAGGATAAAGTCTTTGGAAAAACTTTATACACGGGCAAGAGTATCAATGGTCTATACCATATTCCAAGCTCCTTCGTTTTGTCTTCTCCAGATCTGCACACCAAAAATTTTAATTTTCTTGCAAAACAGGAGTGTTCCCTATGGCATCATCGATTAGGACATCCTGCACCAAAAATTTTACAATATGTACTTGCGAATGTATTAGTTGTTTACAAGCTAAAATGGCCAAACTTTCTTTTCTTATGTCTTCTTCCACTTCTTTCGTACCTTTAGAACTTATTCATAGTGATGTATGGGGCCCTTCCCCAATTCTTTCTATTAATGGATACCGCTACTATGTTAGCTTCATAGATGATTTTAAAAAATTTACTTGGCTTTTTCCTATTTCTTTCAAATCTGATGTAAATACTATTCTCTATAAGTTTGTTCCTTTTGTTGAAAATCTTCTCTCCCACAAGCTCAAAATTTTTCGTTCTGATGGTGGTGGTGAATTCTGTAATACATCTCTTCCTTCCTTTTTCGACTCCAAAGGTATTTTACATTAAAAAATCTTGTCCCTATACTCCTGAACAAAATGGTGTAGTTGAACATAAACATCGTCATATAGTAGAAATTGCGAAGTCCTTACTTTTTCACTCTTCTGTTCCCCTACAATTTTGGTCTTATGCCTTCTCTACTGTAGTTTTTCTCATAAATCGAATGTCATCTTCTTCTCTAAATATGTTATCTCCGTTTGAAAAGTTTTTTGGTTATACTCCTGATTTGCATCATCTTAAAGTTTTTTGTTGTGCATGTTATCCTTTACTTAAACCTTACATAAAACACAAGCTTGAACCAAACACATCTCAACATATTTTCCTTGGTTACACACTTGATTTCAAAGGATATATATGTTATAATCCTCTCACCAGAAAATCCATTGTTTTTCGCCATGTTAGTTTTCATGAAACCATTTTTCCCTTTGCCAAACCAATTTCTCCAAATCCTTCTGATCGGTCTAATTTTTTTTATATACTTAGAATCTCCCAATTTTCTTATCTTGGTTGAATTTCTTGCGAAAAATACTTTAAAATGAGTATAATATGTCTATAGGTCCTCATTGGAGCTTTGGAAGCAAATTAGGACTTAAACGAGCGAAACCGGAGTCTAAAATGACCATTCTACCCTTGGAGCCTTCGCAACGTCGAGACCCTGCCTTTCCAGGGTCGGGACGCTGTGCAAATAAGGAAAGAACTTGGGAGTCAAGATGAAGCAACAACATCGAGATGCTGTATCATAGTGTCTCGACGCTATGAAGATCCGAGAGATTATTTCCTTATATGAAGGCCCAACGTCACGACTTTGTATCATAACGTCTCGACGCTAGGCAGTTTTCCAGAATTGGTGTTTTCCATATTTGGCTAGTGATTTTCCCATATTTGGAGGCTCCATTCAGCACCAAAATACCACGAATTGAAGGCCAAAAACCACTATAAATAGAGGCCTTTGGTGTGGGTTTAGAATCATCCCTCAATACACAATTCAATACAACATTGTAGTCCATTTCTCTCCCCTTTCTCCACCATTCTTCTTAGTTTTTAGTCTTTCTTGCTTTCCTTGATGTATTCCATGAAGAATTCAGCTTGCTCTTGCTCCATGAGAGGCTAAACTCTTCATTCATGTAAGCGGGGCGTCAAAGTGTAAGTTCAAGTTCTTTTAATGAAATCTCTTGTTTGAATTCTCAAAGCATGTTTATGTGATTTTAGTTCTTTTTCTATAAGTTTAGATTGTGGTAGGAAAGATTGACAACCTTGACCGCACCCTCTCTAAATTTACTTGCTAAACCTAAGTAGCAAATAGGTTAACGTTATGTTATTTCGCACGCGTCCCTAGAACTAAATGATTTAATCAATTGTGATTGTGGTTTGTTGTCCGTTGCATGTGAATTAATTCGGCTAGATCCCAATGTTGTTTAGATTAGTTAATCAACCAATTAATTAATTTAAACTAGAATCAAACTTAGCGTTTGCATGTTTGTGATAGTTGGATCATGGTTCTCGGTTTGTTGCCGGAATACGTCGGACTTAAACTTGTTTTAAATTATTAGTGAGATTAATGATTTAATTGAATTGAACTTACCATGACTATCTTGGTTGCATGATCTTTGAGGTATTGATTTCTTTCCTTTATTTGATTTTCTTACTTTCCTTATTTAATATTTTCCATAATCAGTTTGCTTGCCATAACTATTTTTCCCTCCAATTACAAAACCCCTTTTTGGTTACCTAAAACAATTAAGGAAACAAAGATTTGTTTGCATAGACTCCCTGTGATCGAATACAGACCAGGCCGTATCACATAGTGTTACTAGGATAAGGTACCCAGTCTTATCCCTGTACTATAGACCTTTTATGTTGTTACTTGAACACTGATCCCCGTATGTCCCCACATACCGTTCAAGTCACATGTAAACAACCTTGGATCTTAGTTTGTTGGATTTGGGTTAAATTGTGCAATACTTAACAATAACACTTTATTGTAGAAACTCAATAACACTTTATTGAAACAAGTATACAATTCGTTTACATTCACTATCTACGAGTTTTAGGGCATAAAACCCAACAGCAACAACAACTATACTCGGTTAAAAATATGTTTTGATGTGCAAATGTAGTATTCTGTCTTATGATCCTTAGAAGCTTAGCCTATCTGCTTAGTTCGATTATCATGTTGTGCTTTAAGTCCTTAGGTAGATGGGAAACTTCCTAATTTTCTTTCTTAGCTTAACTCAAATCTTAGGAAAGCTTGTTCCTAGTCTTGTTATCCAAAACTTATAATCTCCCTAAGCAATAAACCTTAGCTTTTTGTTGCCTTGTGCAAAGTGATTCTAAATATGAAAGAAAAACTCACAAACACACGTGCAAGTGCACACGATCAGCAGCAAGTGATAAGTATTTTTATATCGTTCTCCACAGGGATTGATGCAATGAAAATCACTATTCCTAAGCCTATTTTCAATGAAATTCAAGTAACCAAGGACCAAATATTTTTTCTTAACTAAGTGCAAGAGATTAAAATGGTAAACAAGCTTAAAATGATAAAGACTAAAGTAAAATTCAATAAAAACAGCGAATTAGCACAGAGAAGGCAAGGTTCAGATTAGGGGCTGTCTACTCTCACAGGTTGTTTGCTGCAGCAGAACTCTAAATTTGCAACTCACCCAGTATTTTCTACGGGAATTTTCCAATTCTCCTATAGGTAAGGTGATTAAACTCCCATTTAACCCCTTCTTTTTAGCTCCACTGATTTAGTGCCTTAGGTGGTTATTTATCCCTAAATACCCACTCATTTTCATGATCATTAAAGACTAAGGTAAAGCAAAGTAGTCGGTTATCTATTGTTTTCCCAAACACTAAATAACAATGCTAGAAAATGGTTGGCCAAACGAAATTCCAGCTTTAAGCATGAAGAACACTTTGCTTTAAGTTGCAATATATAAAGTTCCACTAAAACAAACAACAAGTTCAAGCTTAAGCACCCTAATCCTCACCTAAGAGGATTTAGCTCATGTTCAAGGTGAAAATAATGAAAATACAGCAGTGAACTACCATACCATTCATAATTACAACCTTAAATACAAACTAAACACTAGAAGAAGGAAGAATAAGAGAAAAAGGATGAAGAAAAGAAGCTTCCAAGGTAGATTCCAGCTTTCCCAAGCTGGAAATCCTCCTTTAGCAGCAGCCTCCTTGTCTTTTTCTCCTCTCAATGACAGCAACCACTTCTAGGTTAACTTCTCCAACTTTTCCTCCTCATTCTTTTTGGGCAAAAGAACATTTATACCCTCTCTTTTTCTTGAATTCAGGGCTGATTAGACATATAACTCCACATGGACCTTCCCCAATTGGTTGAGATAGGACAAATCAGCTCCACATGGCTGCCAGCTCAATTAATGAAGGCTTACACGGAATTGGCACGTGCAGAATTTTATTACCCAGACTTTCTGCCTTCTGCTTGTGAAATCAGTTGTTGCAGCAAAACCTGAGTGGCCCTATACCAGAAAAATCAGCTTAAACATAAGAAATCTGCACCAAATTTAGTTCAAGCCTTGCCTACTGATATGTAAAAAAATGTTCATCAAAGAATACTCATTTTCAAGCACAAACCAAAGCTCAAACACATCAAAGAATAGAGTTTTTAAGCCTAAAAGAGAACCAATAGCTCTTATTTCTAAGAGCTATCAAACCCCCAAACTTGAATCATTGCTCGTCCCTGAGCAATGCTAGCCTACAAAAACTCTAACTCATCATCCCATATCCAGCTTGCAGTCAACATGGCCTAACTACAACACCTAGCTACTTTTTGACAAGCCTACCTCTTTGAATGCATACAACTACTCAACAAAACATTCCTTTTAAAAATCACCTTTCAACTTGGCATTTTCAAATTTTTAGCGCTCTTCTAATGATCCACTAGCTCAACCTATTTACAAAAGCCATCATATCAAATTATACCAGCCTATTGACATCAAGGAAGCCACTAACCTTCAAAGCCTAAACTTAGCTCAAACCTCAATCCTAAAGCTTGCAAAGCAATCCTATAGTCTCCTTGCCTAACCTCTAAAGCTTCTAAGCTCAACCTAAACTTCTCTCTTAACTTTTTATTCTCCTTTTTTTTTTACCAACTTAGAAAGTCTCATAGGCCATAGCTTTTTGGTCCAAGAATGGCAACACTTTATGGTGAAACTCACCTTAGCCTCCAAGCTCAACACCTAACGAGAACTACACTCATTTCCCTTAGAGTTGACTAAGATTTGCTCTCTAGCAACCACTTCCTTGCTTCTCAGAGTGGCGACACTTTTTGGTGAAGCTCACCTAAGCCCTGGGGAAGATTGTAACCTTCAAGCTAACACTCATCCCTTTTTCATCTCATTTGAACTTTTCTTTTCTGCTCATTTTTTTTTATATATAAATGCTTTCTCTTCCCCTTGAGCTACTTTTTGACGCAGAGGCAAACTATGGGTATCATAAATCCCCCTGGTTACTAGGCAAGCTCAAGGAAAATAGAAAGCCTTCAAAAAGGGAGAGGAGTGCATCTTAGGCAAAACTAAGACAAAGAGGAATGCTTTCTAAGTTGCCTTTTCTATTTCTTTTTCATGCTTTTTTTTTTTTTTTACAAGGGTTACCTCACCCCCAAACTTAATCCATTCATTGTCCCCAATGAATGAGAAAGCAAGGCAAGGACCCCCAAACTTATTTTTTTTAGAGAAGCTAAGGCTTATTGCTTAGGAGGATTATAAGGTTTGGGCAAAAGGACTAGGAACAAGCTTTCCTAAGATTTGAGCTAAGCTAAGGAGGAAAATTAGGAAGCTTCCTATCCACCTAAGGACTTAAAGCACAACAAGATAATCAAACTAAGCAAATAGGCTAGACTATTGGGGATCATTACCCAAAACACTTTCTTTTCAAGCAAAACAGATTTTTTTTTTCACAGCTGCTGCTGCAGCATCCAGCAAGGCTAAGCTTAACCAAAAGAACAGCCTAGAGCTACAGTTAGGCCTTACCTACTTCCACACAAGCTGGACAATCCAAATTTTCAAAGCAGAACATAATATACCGGCTGCAACATGCTAAAAATCAGCAGTTCAAAATCTTCTAGCAGAAATTTCAACAATCATGCACCAAATGGCTATTCTAGCTTATTTAGCATTCCAAGCAAGCATAACACTGTCTAATAATTAATAGCACATCATCATAGCAGCCAACAATTTAAAACCTCCAAACTCAATGCGGCAGGCAACTTAAGACAGCAGCTCAATATTGATGAACGCAGCAGGGCATGCATTTTTTTTATGACTAAATGCTTTCCATTGATTTGAACATTATAACACAACATACTTGGGGGATCTCAGCCCTTCATACATTTTTCAAATTACACTTTGAGGAATGCTAGAAATTTTGCATGATTTCCACTACTTCAGCCTTTGCACCATAACATTATCCAAATTTGATATGCATTTAATTGATTTAAACATTAAAATATGCACACCTATGGAACTTTCATTCATGCACTTTTTTTTTCAACAAAAGCTAACAAAAAGCATGATAGATAACAGACAAGCAAACTTAAAACGTCCTCCCTTGATTATAGCTAAATCTGAAAATTCCTCCCATCAAATCACAGCTTGCCCACTGCCTTTTCTGCCATGACTGCTGCAACTTCTGATATGAGCTTGCTGTCAATCTGCTGCAGCTCATCAGAATTTTCTTCCTTGAAAAATTGAAACCCCAAAATCTGCTGCATCAAGATTTTCTTCCATTTTGCATGAGATTCCCTACCAAAAACCAAAGCTTGACAAAAACATTAAACTCAATAACTAATGCAAATTATCAATAAAAGAGAAACTAACTTTAAAATATTAACTAACAACTAATGGCTACAAATTAAAGACATCACAACAGAAATTTAAACTTGCTATTTAAACCACCTTTAGGGCTCAACATAGAATCTGTAACTTGAAAGCACACTGCCCATTTTCTTCAAATTTCAAGTTTCCAACAAATTGCAAAAGGCATAACACCTTTGGAGTTCTTCTCCCCAATAGTGTTTTAGCCTTTGCCCATTCAATTTAAACTCTCTCCCATCATTATCAACACATTGTTTAAACACAAATGAATCATCCCAAAAATAAAACTTTATCTCATGGAAAAACTTTTTCAATTGTTGCTTTGATAAACCATGGGGCAATGTTCCAAAAGCAAGGTAATTGGTAAGGTCAACATACCAAAGTGTTTTCATTTTTTGGTTGTGAGCTACTGTAAAAAACAACTCATCAAGGAAATAATTTTCGAACTCAAGTTGTTGAAACAATTCCAATGAAGTGAATGGTTGTATAGGTGGATTTTTCTTATCAATCAACTCTGAGGATCCAAAAATCCTATTAAAACCAAAAACTTCACATGCACTACTTTCAAGCTCAAGCTCCAATTTGTCTAATTCCAAAGCCTCAATTCCACTTTTTCCCAATTGTTGTATGTTTTGCTCTCTCATTTCCTTCTCAACTTGATCATCAACCAACTTATCTTTCACTTGAATGACAGAACACTCTTCAATATCAGTGGGGGACTTTATGGCATCAAAGACACTAAACTTCACTTCTTGGTCACTCACCCTCATAGTTAGCTCACCCTTTTGGACATCTATCAAGGTTCTCCCGGTTGCTAAAAAGGGTCTTCCTAGAATTATGGGGACATCCTTGTCCGCTTCATAGTCCAAAATGATAAAATCAACCGGGAAGATAAACTTATCTACTTGCACCAAAATGTCCTCTATCTTTCCTTCGGGATAAGTGATAGACCTATCAGCAAGTTGTAATGTAACCGTGGTTGGCCTAGCTTCTCCTATGCATAATTTCTTGAAAATGGATAAAGGCATGAGATTTATGCTAGCTCCCAAGTCACAAAGAGCTCTCCCCAACTCCTTACCTCCTATAGAAACAGGAATGGTAAAAGTTCCAGGGTCTTTCACTTTGGGTGGAATTTTGTTTGTCAAAATGGCACTACACTCCCCAGTCAAAGACACGGTTTCATACTCACCCAATCTCCTTTTCTTGGTTAAAATATCTTTGAGGAACTTTACATAGTTGGGCATTTGTTCCAAGGCCTCAACTAGTGGTATATTAATGTGAAGTTGCTTCAAAACCTCAAGGAATTTTTTAAACTGACCATCTTGATTTTTCTGCTTAAGCCTTTGGGGAAAGGGTGGTGGGGGTGGTTTAAATGTTGGGGAAGGTG
This sequence comes from Luffa acutangula, assembly GCA_036850905.1. Taxonomy (NCBI): domain Eukaryota; kingdom Viridiplantae; phylum Streptophyta; class Magnoliopsida; order Cucurbitales; family Cucurbitaceae; genus Luffa; species Luffa acutangula. The sequence goes on along the minus strand of CM072089.1, from coordinate 22,592,416 downwards.
TAGGAATTGACTTGGTTGGAGCTACAGGGGCTGCTCTAGGAATTTCTTCAATTTCCTCACTCTCTGGACTTTTTTCTACTTGAATTCCAGCAGGTTTTTCAACATTTTTCTCTGCTGTCTTTTCCATATCAGCATCAATATCAGCTGGTTTTTCCACTTGCTGTCCAGCTGGTTTTTGTTGGGTTGGCCCTTTTTTCTCAACCAACGACTTCCCACTTCTTAGCTCCACAGCTTGGACTTGTTCCTTTCCTTCCCTCTTTGAATTTTCAGTGTCAGAGGGGAGTTTACCAGGTGGCCTAGCTTTCAATTCACTAGCTATTTGGCCCATTTGCACTTCCAAATTTCTCAATGATGCTTGGTGAGTTTGAATAGCAGCATCAGTTTTAGCCATGTACTCCTTGAACATGCTCTCTAAAGAACTTCCAGTGGCATGTTGTTTCATGGTATTTTGGAACTGAGGTTGCTGATTTTGTTGCCCAAATCCGGAAGGTCCACTCATCTTTTGTTGAGCTTGATGGGTGTTGGAATTACTTCCTTGACCTCCCCAAGCAAAATTTGGATGATTTCTCCAACCCGGATTATAGGTATTGGAATAGGGATTATTCCTAGGGGCATTTTGGTTTCCTACATAACACACTGAGGCTGGATTTCCAGGGCAAAATTCAAACTTGTGATCCTCTCCACAGTAAACGCAAGAATCTGCTGCATTCTGATTTATATTGACTGCTGCAGCAGACTGGTTTGCACTGGAATTCATCAACTGCAAACTCTCAAAGCCTGAATTTAACTTTTTCATCATGCTTTCCATTGAATCAAACCTCGCATTAAAGGATGTAACAGTGTCAACCTCAAGCATACCCTTATTTTTCTTCCCAGCCACACTTCTAGAATCAGACCATTGGCAACTATTTGTGGAAATTCTCTCCAAAATGGCATAAGCTTCATCATAAGTCTTGGATAATAAAGCACCATTAGCTGAAGCATCTACCATGTTTTGAGTAGCCCAATTCAACCCATTATAAAAAGTCTCCATTTGAATGCAATGGGGGAGTCCATGGTGAGGGCATTTTCTCAATAATTCCTTAAATCTCTCCCAAGCTTCACTAAAAGATTCATCATCAAATTGTCTAAAAGACACTATATCCGATCTAAGCTTGGCATTCCTTGTGGGAGGGAAGTACTTAATGAGGAATTTCTCTGCTAACTCATTCCATGTAGTGATAGAGCCAGGAGCAAAGTTATTCAACCAAGCTTTAGCACCATCTCTCAAAGAATAAGGAAACAAGGTTAACCTCAAAGCATCTTGAGAAACTCCTTGAATTTTGAATGAGTCACTCACTCCCAAAAAGGATTTAAGGTGTAGGTGTGGGTCCTCAGAAGGTAATCCATGAAATTGTCCCACCGTTTGTAACATTTGGAACATAACAGGCTTCATTTCAAAATTGTGTGCCTGTATCTCGGGTCTAGCTATCCCAGGGTACAACTCATTGAAGGTAGGGACGGCATAGGCTCTAATAGCTCTTCTCCTATCATTGGCTATAAGGACAGGGTTTTCAGCTTGATTTTCTACCCTAGGTTGCTGAGTTACCTCAGGATTAGGCTGCTGGTTGTTTTGGTTTTCTTGATTTCTAGGAGGTACATGGGGTAAAAGAGGTGGTGGATCCATCCTATTGTTTCTCTCCCTTTGTTCCCTTCTCCTCCTATGAAAAGTTCTTTCAATTTCAGGGTCCAAACCGAATTCTAAGTCAGGGAATTCGTTCATACACAGCTACCAGCACCTGCAAAATCAAACAACCAAGTTAGAAGCTGTTTTAGCACCAATTTCACCAAATTTCAGCTCAAAAATAGCAAAAATCAACTCAATCCCCGGCAACGGCGCCAAAAACTTGTTGCCTTGTGCAAAGTGATTCTAAATATGAAAGAAAAACTCACAAACACACGTGCAAGTGCACACGATCAGCAACAAGTGATAAGTATTTTTATATCGTTCTCCACAGGGATTGATGCAATGAAAATCACTATTCCTAAGCCTATTTTCAATGAAATTCAAGTAACCAAGGACCAAATATTTTTTCTTAACTAAGTGCAAGAGATTAAAATGGTAAACAAGCTTAAAATGATAAAGACTAAAGTAAAATTCAATAAAAACAGCGAATTAGCACATAGAAGGCAAGGTTCAGATTAGGGGCTGTCTACTCTCACAGGTTGTTTGCTGCAGCAGAACTCTAAATTTGCAACTCACCCAGTATTTTCTACGGGAATTTTCCAATTCTCCTATAGGTAAGGTGATTAAACTCCCATTTAACCCCTTCTTTTTAGCTCCACTGATTTAGTGCCTTAGGTGGTTATTTATCCCTAAATACCCACTCATTTTCATGATCATTAAAGACTAAGGTAAAGCAAAGTAGTCGGTTATCTATTGTTTTCCCAAACACTAAATAACAATGCTAGAAAATGGTTGGCCAAACGAAATTCCAGCTTTAAGCATGAAGAACACTTTGCTTTAAGTTGCAATATATAAAGTTCCACTAAAACAAACAACAAGTTCAAGCTTAAGCACCCTAATCCTCACCTAAGAGGATTTAGCTCATGTTCAAGGTGAAAATAATGAAAATACAGCAGTGAACTACCATACCATTCATAATTACAACCTTAAATACAAACTAAACACTAGAAGAAGGAAGAATAAGAGAAAAAGGATGAAGAAAAGAAGCTTCCAAGGTAGATTCCAGCTTTCCCAAGCTGGAAATCCTCCTTTAGCAGCAGCCTCCTTGTCTTTTTCTCCTCTCAATGACAGCAACCACTTCTAGGTTAACTTCTCCAACTTTTCCTCCTCATTCTTTTTGGGCAAAAGAATATTTATACCCTCTCTTTTTCTTGAATTCAGGGCTGATTAGACATATAACTCCACATGGACCTTCCCCAATTGGTTGAGATAGGACAAATCAGCTCCACATGGCTGCCAGCTCAATTAATGAAGGCTTACACGGAATTGGCACGTGCAGAATTTTATTACCCAGACTTTCTGCCTTCTGCTTGTGAAATCAGTTGCTGCAGCAAAACCTGAGTGGCCCTATACCAGAAAAATCAGCTTAAACATAAGAAATCTGCACCAAATTTAGTTCAAGCCTTGCCTACTGATATGTAAAAAAATGTTCATCAAAGAATACTCATTTTCAAGCACAAACCAAAGCTCAAACACATCAAAGAATAGAGTTTTTAAGCCTAAAAGAGAACCAATAGCTCTTATTTCTAAGAGCTATCACTTCTCTAAAAAAAAAAAAAGTTTGGGGGTCCTTGCATTGCTTTCTTATTCATTGGGGAAGATGAATAAATTAAGTTTGGGGGTGAGGTAACCCTTGTAAAAAAAAAGAATGAAAATGAAAAGGAAATAGAAAATGTAGCTTAGAAGACACTCCTCTTTTTCTTAGATTCGCCAAAGGTGCACTCCTCTTTCCTTTTGGAGTTGTCTATTTCTTTGAGCTTGCCTAGTAACCAGGGGGATTTATGATACCCATAGTTTGCCCAAATGTAGCTCAAGGGAAGAGAAAACCACTCTAAAAAAATGATCAGAAAAGTAAGATCAAATGATAGAAAAAAGGGATGAGTGTTGGCCTGCAGGTTGCAACATTCACCAGGGCTTAGGTGAGCTTCATCATAAAATGTTGTCATTCTATGAAGCAAGGAAGTGGTTGCTAGAGGGCTATCTTAGGAAATCCAAAGAAGAATGATAGTTCTCGTTAGGTGATGAGCTTGCAGCCTAGGGTGAGTTTCACCAAAAAGTGTTGCCATTCCTGGACCAAAAAGCTATGACCTATGAGACTTTCTAAGCTAGTAAAAGAGAAAAACAAAAGTTGGAAAGAAGTTTTAGGTTAGAAGTTGGACAAAGGGATTATATGACTGCTTAGCAAGCTTTAGGATTGAGGTTTGAGGCAAGTTAAGTCTAAAAGGTCAGTGGCTTCCTTGATGTCAATAGGCTGGTGCAATTTGGTATGATGGCTTATGGAGATAGGCTAAGCTACATGATCAATAGAAGAGCTCTAAAATTTTGAAAATGCCAAGATAAAGGGTGATTTTAAAAAGTAGTGCAAATGGAGTAATTGTGAAAGAAAAATCAGACTGTAATCTCGTTTTTATGTAAAATTTTATCAATTTTATATCATACATATGGTTTATAATTCATTGAATGCATAAGAGAACTTTTTATAAAGATATTTGGAGCAAAAACTTATTAGAGGATTAAAACTACAACACTTTTTGAAGTTTAAGGTTAAGATTAAATTGATACTTATTGAGGTGCATTTGATGAAATTAAAGTTTAGGGTAAATTGATACTTGACAAGTTTAGGGTCAAAGTTGATTTTTTCTATGATTATTCTAAAAATATGCTCAATATATTATTGTTTCTAATGTTTGGTTTTTTTTCTCCTTTCCTAAGAGTTTTAAGTTCTTCTTTTTAGCCTTTTATTTTTCTAATCTAAGTCCTTATTGCCATGGAAAGCTAAAATTAAATTTAAAAAATGATGATACTTTGAATTGATTGAATTTAAAATACTTTACATTTTAATTTGATAAAATAGACAAAACCCTTACCTATAACATCAAAAGCTGTTTACCTATGTCTTAGCATTGAGTAACTTAGTTGATGCAAGCTTGCCTTGTTATTAAAGAAAATTGGAAAAATGATTACAGTTTCTTAATTCATATATTTTCATTCTTGAAACATTATGGAATTTAAGGATTAAATTGAAAAACATTAGGCCTTACAAATAAATAAATAAATATATATATATATATATATATATATATATATATATATATATCTTTATCATTAATTTTTATAAAAAATACATATTTACAAAATATGGTACAAAATTCTATTTTTGTTTTTGAAGACTATAGTGTTTGATTATTGGAGTATTTTTTAGTCAATAATTGTAAGGTGGAGTTTAAAGGTTCTTTTGAAATGATAAAAGGCATCTCATCCAAGGATTAAATTGTTGGTGTCGACATAAATGTCGATGTCTCAATTTTATGGAAATTTTGATAGGAATATCAATAAAATATCGATGTTCAACGGATATTTCTGGGAAATTATTTAAAAAAATTTAAAAATATTTAAACTAATAAATAAACATTTTATATTTTAAAAATAAGTTAAAATACTTATCATTAATATTATCTCCATTATTAGTTAGATTTTGCTAATATTTTCTTTACGTTATAATGAAAATGACGATTCATCTTTTAAAGATTGAAACCCCAAAATAAAAGGAAGAAAAAAAAAAAAAGGGAAATATGGTGGGTTGGTGGTGTAGAATTAATAAAATAATTAGATTCATTTGATGTGGCATAGATTATGGGTTTATCAATTTACTGTTCCATAAAGACAATATGTCTAATCAATGTTGATGATGGAGATCAGCCGTCCACCAACTGTCCACTCTCCCATCGACCAAACAAGCCATTCCCATGTGATGTGATTATCTATTTTCTTTTCTATTTTTCAAACAAATATATCATCATTCTATATCGAAGGTTAAAATGTGCATGTCGATGAAAATGTTGAGGTCTGAATTTTATAGAAATATCGACAAAATGTCGATGTCGATGGACATTTCTAAAAAATATATAAAATAAAAAATTTAAAAAAATATTTAAATTAACAAATAAATGTTTTACATTTTAAAAATAATTTAAAGTACTTATTATAAATATTATCTCCACATTAGTTACATTTTGTTATTATTTTGTTTATATTTTATCGATTTCTTTATGATATAATGAAAATGTCAATTCATCCTGCGTGTTGATGTCGAGCCTATGGACATGTGAAAATATCGATGGAAATTTAATAATGTATACTTAAGTTTTAGAGTTATTTTTTAATTTTCTTTTGGTGTATTGTCATCTTTGACATGTTCTCGTAGGATAAATGAATTTGTTTGATCTTTAAAATTATAATTATTTTTGGAAAAAATAAATCAATTTTGACTCTAAATTTTGGGAGGTGTATTAATGATTAAAATCTCAAATTAATAAATGTATCAATTTAAATTCTAAAAATTCATAAATAAATCAATTTAGACCTTCCGTGATTATTTTCATCCGATTCCATTTAAAATCAACTCAAAATTACTTAAATAAAATTGTTGTTCTTCTAAAATCATACCAAAGGGTAGCATTATCATGTAACTCTTCCTAAATAAATAGAAAAAAATAGAGGAAGATGAGAGGATGAAAAGTCGTTCATATTAATGAAAATCCATTACTATTCATTTGATTCTAGTATTCCTCTCTAATATTACATTAATCTCGATCTACATTTAAAGAAGTCTTATACAAGTGTGAAAATAATGCATTAACGGTTTTCAAATGAAATTCTAACGGAGGGTCTAAATTGATTCACTTATCATTTAATTTATAAAGGTTTAGGGGGTTTAATTGATACAATTATTAGTTTGAGGTTTTAAGTAATACAAGTCCTAAAATTTAGAGGTAGAAATTGATTTTTTTCAAAATTTTAAACAATGATTATGATGTATAGGATAATATTATTATCAAGTCAAATGATCTGACAATTCTTGAAAGTAATTTTGGAAAAGGAATAGAAAAATACTTTACTAAAGTGTATGAATTCTACTACCTTATTCTAGAAATCTATAAAGGAGAAAAGGATAAATGATTAAGATATATTGATATTATTGGAAAATGCGGCTAAAGTCCCACATTAGCTAGATAAGAGAAACCATAGGTATATAAGGGAGAGCAAGTTCTCCAGACCATTGGTATAAAAAAAAAGACCTTTTGGATGAAGCAAAAACAAAGCTACGAAAGCTTATGCCCACAGTGGACAATAACATACAATTACAAAACAATTTCAATTATATCAAATTCGATTCATAACAAACAATTTTATCAAACTACTTACTTCAATTTGAACCTACAATTCTTAATCCAAAATGCAACTCATAAATTCCACTTCCTTGAACATAAGGATCTCCTAAAGACCAAAACATATCCAACAATTTACCAAATTTCCATCTTAAAGGTCTATGACCAGTCCAAATGTCAATCAAACTTAACTACCAAATTTTCCTACTCAAAGCCAATTCGCTCTTCATTAAAAAGTTAGGAAAATAGGCTCTCTGGATGCAAAAACAACAAATTTACTTTGAAGTCCAACATATGACATACCAAAATTAGTACAACAAACACCTTCCAATACCATTTAAATACAAAACAATTTTTTCGATTTCTCAACTTTTAAAACCTTCAAAATTATCGTAAAATTGAGACAAATAACTCAAAAAATTTCTGCAACAAAAATACAGATTTTTTCAAGCTTTTAACACTAAAATAAATCAATATTGGCTACTTGTAAAACATAAAACCAGACCTGAAAGGGGGTCTTAAAAGTGTTGTAAAACCAGTCAAAACGTAGCTTTCCTTCAAGAAATCAAAGCCATAAATCATACTTCAAAATAGAAATCATATGACCAACTTTTTGTACAAAAAGACTCCAATTTAAATACAAAAACAGTCCCAAAATTAAAGAAATTCAAGGCTAGAAAATTCTGGAAAAATGTTTTTTTTAATCAAAATCTTGATCTTAAACCAAAAACCATAAGAGGAAAAACTTTGACAAAAATTTAGGCTAAAACAAAATCCTAAAATTTTTTAGGGAAAAAAAAAAATTGAAAACCAAATTGATCCCAATCAAATCAAAAAGATAATAATAAAAAAAAAAAGTTAAGACCAATAGCAAAATTCAATTAATCAAAAAAAAAAAAAAAATAGACGGAAAGAAAACTTTTTTTTTTTTTTTTTTCTGGGAAGGAAAATGCCGAACATTTCTTATTTTCTCTCTTTTTAGACTCACAGCCTAAAAAGAATTAGGGCTAAAAAAATCTTTTAAAAACAACTCTGGTTAAAATCTTATTTTTTTTTAAAAAAAAGAAAAATACTAAATATTATCTTCTAATTTAAAAAGAGAAAAAAATAAATCAAATTCCAAAAAGATTTTGGAAAAACCAATAAAATAAAATATAATAAAATAAATAATATTTTTTTTTCCAGCTTTACAAGTAAAGAGTTTGATAGAGTTGACAATATGCGAGTATACTTGCACGTTCATAGTTCTAGAAAAAGCATAGTTCTAGAAAAGTTTACCATTAGTGTGATGCTTCCAAAAGCTAACTAATTATATGGTTAAGTTAGTGGCTACTAATTAAGAGATAAATTTAGCACAAGAATGATATCATTCTAGGTAACCTTACCTCATCCTTTTAGAAGGAAGTTTTTAAGCATGGTATGTAAATTAGACTTGTAATACGTGTATTGTATTTGATCGTAATAATGAAAGGAGATATTGTCAGTATCAATTGTACCATTTAGGTGATATATTGTGACTAGTGAGCAAATATAAAGGCAGAAGTGTATATCATATGCTATGTTGCAGATAAGTTATAAGTTGGATATGTCGAGTATGAACATAATGTGGACCTACTTGGTAGGGGGAGAATAGAGAAGTGTGTTATTGCATCGTAGAGTGACTCAATCAGTTAATTGTATGCACATGAGTAGAGTGTTGTCTGATAATGCTTTAGCTTTCTATGCTTAGTAGATGCTAAGGTCCCTTAGCAATTACTTCATTAACTATTATAATGACGTGTGGTGAGACTGAATGTATAGCTTGAACGAGAATAACCCATACAAAGCATAACCTTCCCACTGTGTCGGTGTAATTTTTCCGTTAGTTCGCGTGAAATATATGAAGTGTTTATTGCAACACATAGTGAATTGGGTCGGTAGAAAGATGTTTCTACTGACGAAAAATTATGCGTCAGTAGAAATAGCATCAGTTCAAAATTCTTGTAGTGTGGAAAGACTGATTTCTATAGGTGGAGAGTTGACTATATGAAGGGTGGAGAGAATCTTGCCCCAAATTATGTGGCAAACAAGTGGGATTATGTGGTTGACAAATTAAGAGGCAAGGAATTATGTAGTGCCTAGTGTGTATATACATGGTGGTGAGATCTTGCCCAAATAGTGAGGATTTTGTGATTGGTCGAATTGATTATGTGTCTTTCCATGTCAACATGTTAGTTTAGCATTGTATCTCAAATTACACAAATGTCTAGTTTTGAAAAAATTATCCGTTCTTTCATAAGCCAAATTAATAGAGGGATGAATTTTACATAAATGTCCATTAGATTTTATAAAAATTAGGGAAAAAATTAATTTTTACCCTTGAACTTAGCAGGTTGTATCAATTTTAACCCTAAACTTTCAATTTCATCCAATTGAACCCTAAACTTTAACAAATTGTATCAGTTTGAACCTCAAACTTGCATAAATGTTGCAATATAGACATTTGGTTAACTTATCATTTGAATTGCGATTAAAACATGTAATTAACAATTTCCTTTTCCTTTTTTTTAATTCACATTGCACTTGAGTTAGTGTTTTGTAATGTTTTTTTTGGAAAAACCAGAAGAAATGAAATATCTCAGACTATTCTTCTCATTATTATCCAAAAAATAATCACAAAGTTTTTGGCAACAAGAAAAATCCAACAAATATGAGAAATAAAAAACTCGAAATTTCTTTATTTTCGTTTCTTACATTTGTACATTCTTCTAATTAGCAAGAAAAAAAACTCGTAAAAAAAGAAAAAAAATTCCACAAAGTTCTTAGCAGCAATAAAAAACCAACAAATATTTGAAGATGAAAAACCTCCAAAGTTTCTTTGCTTCTGTAATCTTAAATAATAGTGAAAAAGCCCTCACACTTAAAGTTCTCAACAACAAGAAAAAATCATTTAAAATAAAGTTTCTCCAATATTTTATTTATAAGAAACCAATTCAGGTGCAATGTGAATTAAGAAAAAAAAGGAAGAAAAAATAAATTACGTATGGTGGTTCAAACGAAAAGTTAACCAAAGGTATACATTGTAACACTTACACAAGTTTGAGGTTAAAATCGATATAATTGGATAAGTTTGAGGTTCAATTTGATGAAATTAAAAGTTTAGGGTTAAAATTGATACAACGGTTTAATTTGATGAAATTGAAAGTTCACGGTTAAATTTGATACAACCCCAAAGTTTAGAGTTAAAAATGATTTTTCCCCTTAAAAATTATGTCAAAATATATATTTTTTAAAAAAATTCAAGTTAATTTTCCTAAAGGTTGATATTTAAAAATCTCCCCTAAAATCTCTCTTTATTTTTCCATGTCTTTCCTTCATAATAATTACTAGTCAATCAAATCTCTTAACTGGTTTACAGTTTGAGATCTTATTCCAGTGTATTGTCAACGTCGAGAGTAGTTTTTTCCTACAACTTCAGCCTCCAAAAAACATATGTTGAATAAACTAGGTATATATATAATCTATTGGTAAACTATATAATTAATATCATGGGTCCTAGGTATATATTATATAATATGAAAAATATGTACAACAAATAATGAAAATGTTATGTTCTGACAGTCTACTTGCATAACAAGTGTGAAAAAATGCAACCGTTTCTTGGAAATTCTAAAAATTGGGATTAGATTTGTGTAATGCTAAATGACCTATCTATGTAATTAATTCTTTTACTAATTTTCCTTAATGGAAAATTTCATTATGAAAAAAAAAAATAGATACAATAACATAATTAATATGCATAGTTTTAAAAGATAAAATGGGAAGAATTTGGCTGCAAAATTTTGAGCCAAGACAAAGTAGATAATTTTTCCAAAACTTGATATTTGTAAAATATGAGTTTCAAAATGGACTATTTCCATGATTTTTGTATAATAAAAGAGATACATGATTAGCCTATAAATGAACCCTATATTTCGTTTTTGTCCAAACCTTATGCAAATAGCCTAAGAGCCTATAGTTTTTACATATAAGTTGTTATTCAATTACATTTATGCCCTATTTCTATTTAAAATACAACAAAAATCATAAAAGGAAAAACCATATCTTATTCTTTCCTATTAAAAAAATTCAACCCATTAATTCACTATCCAATTTTGGAAGGATCCCTAAAATCACTCACCATCTTAAAAAACTCCCGATTTTATTCCATGCCTATTTTTCTTTCATTTTATTCAATTACCAACCTATTTTTCTTCCATTTTCGTGCTATGGTTTGGTCTAAACTATTTTTTTCAATATTTTTTCATTTTACAAAAAAAAGTATTCATTTATAATTTCATTTATACCTTATATAATTTCATATATACTTTATATATATTATGTATGTATGTGTGTATATTTATATACAATACGGAACTTGATGAGAAGTCACATGGTTGTCGGGAAGAGATTTTTGAAAAATAGTAAAGTTTATATATATATATATATATATATATATATATATATATATAGTTGTATATTTGTTTCATATCATGTATATATTTCCTAATGTAGTAGTATATTTAATAATATGAGGGATATTGTATATAACTTTTTTTTTTTTGGAAAAGATATATATATTTGTGTATATATTTATGCAAATAAGTGGTGACGAACAAATTTATGGAGTATATATTTACAAATAACGAAATATACCGACTGTATTTGATGAAATCCAAAATAGGAGAAGATTTTTTATTATTATTTAAAACAGTAGAGTTTTTATGGTTATATATTATTTTTTTCAATATTAATGTAGGAGGTATATTTTCTTTAAAAAAAAATATTGGGGTATATATATTAGAAGTAACGGTATATATTTAATACTATAGTTATGACAAAAAAAAAAAAAAAAAAACTCAATATATGTGACTACAATAATGATTAAAAAAATAAAAATTTAGTACATATTATATATAAACTGGTATATATAAATATAAATGTAAGAAAATATAGCTGAAAATGTAATCTTGTAAATATCTAAAATTTTAGACATATGTGAAAATATGTCTCCAAAACGGACTATCTACCAAAATTTCTCATAATAAAATGAAGTTGATGTAAGCGAGCCCATTTGGCCATATTTATACACAAACTAACCAACTAAGCTAGAAAACTAAACTAACCCCAAAGTGTATGTACATAAGCCGAGTTGTTTATGCCATGTACTTGGATTGAAAATAGTCCATGCATACATTCAAAACTAGTTTCCGAAACATGCCTTAATTTATTCTCTTTATGTTTGTCAAAAATATTGAGAAATGTTTTTTTGAAGTTAGATAATAAGCATGCATGCCATTTGATAAATACTTTTCTCCTCATTCTAGAGGAAAACTTTCACGTGACCATATATTATTTCCAAGAGTTTAAGTGTCGATGTCAATGAAAATGTCAAGGTAATTTTATAGAAATGTCCATGAAAATAATGATAACATACCGACGTTAATGGATATTTCTGGAAAAATTAAAAATATAAAAATTTTATTAACAAATAAGCATTTCACCATTTTTAAGTTTAAATTTCTTATTATTAATATTGACCATAATAGTGATATTTTATTGATAATTAACTTATATTTCATCAATTTTTATATGATGTAATGGACATGTCGATTCACCCCTCACATCGATATCATTGGCACGTGAAAATGTGATGGAAATTTAAAAGTTGTCTCTATTTTTTTTTTTTTTTTTAACATAAAATAGTTTAATAATGTTTTAATTATTCAGGGAGGTTTTTAAAATTTTAGTTGACTTTCAAGCATAGGAAATAAAATAGGTACTTTTTATTCATATTTTTAGTTTATATGTTTGATTTAAAAGTACTTGAAACAAAGAAAATTAATGGTGCATGTTTTATTAGCTACTTTCTACCTAGATAATTAGATTGGATTATAATGTTGTTACAAATAATTAGATAATGAAATGTGTTAAAAGTCACCATGACTTGGTACTAGACAACTTAAACTTCACCCACATGCTCAAGATCAAACAACTTGAGCTTTATTAGACATGCCCATAGTTTGCTCATTTATACACAACGAAGCTCACCTTTAGTTTAAAGGTAGTAGCACATCTTTAACTTATAATTTTGAATATGCTCGATTGAACAGCAAAATATGTTTTCAAGCATGCAATACTATTATATTATATGGGCTTCCATCTCAAAACCAATTGATAATGAGTGGAGTGACCCTTGTAGTTTATATATTGTGAAGTCTCCACCAATCTTTCCGATGTGGGATCCTCAACAAATACAAGAGATTTTTACTGTTAAAGTTGTATATGCTTTATGATCTATGGGCTATAAAGTCCATCCTTCCAAATGGATTGAGTATGTATGCAATTTTTGTTACTTTGATGAACCAAGATTACCAAAATTTATAATTTAAAATTAATTTTAATTGGTTTTAGTATATATAACTTCCCTCTTTAGCATGATAAACCTAGTCAAAAGAAGTGCAAAGTAATCGAAGAAAAAGAGACATTTGAAGTTACACAATTTAGGAGTTCAAAACCTTTGGAATTGGAGGGATTCAAACCTCAGACCTCTTGATCAAAAGTGCGTATCAATTCCTGATGAGCTATGTTCACTTTGGCAGTTACACAATTCAGTTGGAGATAGAAAAATTAATATGTACATTTTTTACATCCATCAAGTGTGTTTGGATCAAACTTTAGTACTTTTTGATTGATCGTATAGGACAAACATTGTACCATACAATATTGAAAAATTAATAATATAACTCAACATAGATATATCATTTTTAGTTACATGACACTTTTAAAAAAAAATTGTTTTCAAAGAAAGCTAAAGAAAAATCATGGATAAAAAAGAATCTACTACAAACCCTTAAAACATATAGAAAAAAGCCAAGAAATGGTTTACGGCATCAGAATCAGCTATACACCACCACCATTCGCATTGACAATACAACTACAACTATCACAAGATGAAACAATTAGCATCCATATCAAAGTAGGTAATTCTGGAGCTAAACAAAAAATGAGTTGAGCTATCTCTTACAGATGAAGAAGCAGGCTGCATATAATGGAATTAGTTGACGGCACCCTTCTGGGGCAGTGTCTCAAAAGCAGAGACAGTATTCTCAAATTTAATACGATGAAGAGGAGCCCCACTCTGCTTGATGGCACAGGCAGTCTTGTCTTCAAGCGGACAACGTGCCTTCAGCATTGAGAATACATGGTTGTTCAATCTTCTGGCCTTCTTCATGGCTTCTATTAAGGACTCCCAGCCCTGCATATAGAAGAAGGGGTCCGTGAAGCCAAAAAAACCCAACTAACCAATGAGAAAACATGGCACAGACTATGATGCAACAAAGCATCAAATGAGAAAATCTACAAGAATCCTCAAAGGAATGTTCATTATGAATCAAAAGGAAAGCTAATCTAATAACAAGAGATCAGCCCTCTAGTTGTAGGGGATAAGGGGTTAACCTACAAGCCACTAATTAGGTAAACAACCGACTAACACAAACTAAAACAATTAACTATTCAAATAAAAATACAAAACAATTACTAATTGTGCAACATGTCAGATTATGAAACCTACAATTGTCGCGTCCAGGGCAACAATAGCTGAAATGCATTACTTTTAGAACGTGTATGTATTCTCTTGTAGGATTAGTGACGGACGAAATTTGTATGTGTTTGTATAACTCTGGAAGATTCTATTTGATGTTTAGTTTTGATAAGCCTAAACAGTGGAAACTTCTTCACTACCTCAAGTGAGCACAAAATAATATGAACAACGAATCCACCAACAAAGTTCCATTTGAAGTCTATATGTGGGTACCAAGATTAACATTGATCAGAGTAAGGGTCTTGATTGCTTCGTTTAATATGAGTCATTTTAAGATACTGGACGAAATAAATAGCAGTATATATATCTGACTGATTGGTTATTACTATTGCACAAGAATAAAGTACGTATCACTGGGAAAGCTTAATTTGAAGTCAATAACTTGATAGAATAAAATTTGCCGATCTAGAATACTAATTTTCAGACTAAGTAGATGCATCTTCTTCTGGATGAGAATACTAAAATTTCAGACCTGCATATAATGGGAACTTTTATGTGCTTGCACAACTGTTCCATCCTCTGCCTCAGCGATATTCAGAACCTGGTACGAAAAATCAAACAGCTCAAAATGTAGCTGTTGCCCAAGAAGGTAGACTATTGTGCAACCACCCCAAGCTACTGAATCACCAAGCAGTTCATGGTTGTTTGATGGTGATTGTGCAGACTCTTCCAGGTAACCCTTGAAGATGTAGTAAAATAATATCAGCAAGAAATATTTAGCGACCATTTACTGTATGTTCACAAAAAAGACAAGTGTAAAAAGAAACCAAGATTTTAACCCTTCAATTCGAATTAGCAAAAGCAATGTCTCCTTGCATAATATGGATTCCAAACATTCATGATCTGGATGTGAATGAGTCGAATTACTTATCCCTTGGTCTATTAGTGAACTATCTCTCCAGGGATTGTGAAAGATGTTCCACTAGAAATATTCTTGTTATTGCTTTCACCCATATTCCCCAAAAAGTGGATCCCGCTCTAATAGCTCCGAATAAATTAAATACATGCATTAAAATACGAAGGCTTCTTATTCCACAACAACGAAAGCACTTTTTCACTCTTTCATATACTAGGGGATTTCACTTGGAAAAGAAAATGTTCCATACTAATGGATTCGGTTCCATAACCATGGGTTCCAATGTACGAGATCTTGTAGCACTTACCAATGAGGCCCTATCGATTAGTATTATGCAGACGAAATCAATTATAGACACTAATATAATTAGATCTGCTCTTCATAGACAACCTTAGCTTAGCTTCACTTATTTCTACCATTCAAGTTTTAAAGCTTAGCTTCACTTATTTCTATCATTCAAGTTTTAACTGATTTGCAGCTCTGACCATCTAAAATTTCTACAATAAGATGTCTTCATGTGGCAAGCTAAAAGGTCACAGCACACATTCATCACAAGTAGCAAAAAAACAGAAATTTAAAACAAGATATAGAAGTTTCCTTAGCGATTACATTAAATGATCCCATACTATATATGAAATGATGCAACAAGAGTAGAATTCTACAGATTGGTTTTTACATATTTGAAATAATATTTTACTTCATTTAGCAACTTTATTATTAGTTTCTCTGTTTGAGAGAAATACATTTGATTTACAGTCCAATGAATTAAAATCCCATATGACAGAGTCTAGTTTATTTAGTTCAATTTTTTTTTTGTTAGTTGTTGTCGAAAGAACTCTAATGGAACATACAATCTAGTTTACAAAGTTAACTAAACAATGGATGAACTAAAGCCCTACAATTATGTCATTGATTAGGTAATTAACAACTGGCTTCCATTTCAATATCCTTATGATATAATGGAAGAAAATGGAATTAAATTGGGTAAAATAAACTTTTGGTCCCAAGTTTGAAGATATACTTATATTTGGTCTCTAAGTCTAAAAACCTGATAGTTTGGTCCTTCGCCTTTGAAATGATTCTAAAAAACTGTCAATTTTTTATACTTGGGGACAAAATAGGAACCTACCCTCAAACTCAGGAACCAAAAGTGTATTTCACCCCATTAGGTTCCTTTTGTAAACACAAGAAATTTAATATAATGTTTCACAATATGCATCAATGGAGGATTGCCATTCATAACTACATATTGTACATGATATAAACTTTAATCTATCTATGAAAAATTGTTAAATTATTGATATCAGATTAAATTTACTTTAACTCATCAGCTTAAGCTTTTGGGTTCAGTGGTGATTTAATATGGTATCAGAGTAGGAAGTCTTGTTTCCAGCCTCTCCATGTTATTTCCTCCCCAATTAATATTGGTTTTCATTTGTTGGACTTTCTACAATTTTTCAAGCTCACAAGTGAAAGAGAGTATTAAAGTATTGATATAAGATTAAATTTACCGTAATCCACAACTTAGGCTTTGGGATCAGTGGTAATTTAATATAACTAAACCATACACATTAACCAATTGCAATGCACAGATTCCATTATTAGTGACATTAATTAAAGAGGAAATATTAAATAAAACGATAGTGAAATTAAATCAATAATAGGATTTAAAAAACATGATCTAATCTGATTATAGTCTACATTTCTCTTTTGCTGCTGTACCCATAATTATTTTGCACAAACCAATCATGGATAAAAGTAAATTAGATATTAAAACACATACACTTACGTAAAATGATTGAAAGAAGATATCCAATGATCATAATATAGTTAAAACAAAGAAATTATATATTTAGTGAAAAATATCAAAGATAAACAAGCAATGGATAAAAGGGTCGTGAGACTCACTATTTGGAGTCCACTATATATCCTATAGAAATCTTTTGAAGTAGTGATGTCAATGAATCCAGTCTTGGGAGCAGCACTCCACTTGCTACAGTATTTATCAAGAGCAGCACTTGTAAAAGCAAGTGCATATTCTAGAACACTTCCAGTATTCAAGTTAGATTTGTACAGAAGATCTGCAAAAACAAGGAGATTCAAGATCTTAACTAGTCAGATCACTGAAACTGGAAGGAGAGGAAAAAAGTACCAGTGGATGACAAAGTAGGCTATTAAATATAACTGCTAAACTTGTTCATTAAATAATCAAAAGCATCCATTTCAGCTCTTACTGTTCCAGTTCATTTGGGGACCACTCCTCAGAAAGTGAAAGAATAATGCATATACATTGATAATTTTCTAGCATAAATAAAGCTTCACAAGGCTTGTTTCAAGTTTTGCATTCTCTAGAGCAGGTGTCTGGAGAAGTTGATACAATTATGGTCCAGTTCGTGTGTGAAATGCCGATGGTTTATTTCGAAAATGAATTTAGAACATATTTTCTGTTTCTAAAAGTAAAAAAAGAGCAAAATAAACATTGTACTTCGCAGCTCTTTTTGTATTTTTTTTTTTGTATTTTTTAATATACCTACTTTCCATAAGAAAGAACAATAATAACTAAAACAATAAGGGGCTGTTTGGGGCACTGAGTTGGTTATAATAGCTGGGGATTATAATAGTCTGGGTGTTATAATAGTCTGTGTTTGGGGTGCAGAATATTATAGTCTGGGATAAAATAGTCTGTGTTTGGGGTGCAGATTATTATAGTTTGGGATAAAATAGTCTGTGTTTGGGGTGCAGTGTTTGGGATGCAGATTATTTTAGTCTGGGTTCAAATAGTCTATGTTTCAAGCTGACTGTTTTTTTTTCCTTACTTTTTTTTTGTTGATTTTCCTCATACAACTTTGTACTTCAAATATTATTAAAAAAAAATTGGGTTTAGTTGTAAAAAAAATAAAGTTTTGGGTATAGGGGTTAAATTATATGTTTAACTTAAAATGAAACAAAAATAACCTAAAGTAAGGGTTGATTTTCTTTGTTTTAGAGTCATGGTTTTTTTCACAAAATAAGTCATTTTATGATTTCATATAGCAAAACCATAATTGTTTCATTTATGTATTTCCGACATAAAAATGGTAAATGCTTATTCAAAACTCATTTTACCTTCATTATCAAAAGAATCAAATAAAATAGAAATCACATAAAATAAAAACTTGAGTATTATTTTTTTAAAAATTATTATTATCACGGTAAACTTAAATACGATAAGTATAATTTTGAATGAAAAATATGGTACGATGAAGGTAAACATTCATATACTTCATTATCAAAAGTAATTATATATGGAATAAAATTCCATATTTATACAAAGACAACCTAGTATCTAACTCCCTAGAAATTTTTCGATTTTTGCAACAACCACCAACAAATTTTTCGGCGACCGAAATTTTTTTCCTTTTTTTTCCTTTCATTTCTTCTACCTCTTTTCTTTTCTTTTTTTTTTTCCTTATTTTTGTTTTTTATATTTTTCGAAATGAAAACGAGAAGAAAGGTTATTTTTTTTAAAAAAAAAAAATCGTCGGTGATCTCCGGAAAAGTGGTCGGAAGGTCGACGGCGGTCGCCGGAAAAGTTGTCGGTGGTCGCCGGAAAATTCGTCGGCCGATCGTCGGTAGGAAAGTCAATGAGTCAAATGGAAGAAGAGAGAAAAAAAGTTACTGTAGAGAATGGATAGAATAATTGGGTGGGTTGAATAGTGGTTACTGTAGCAACACGGAGGGGAAAAATAACCAACTCCATCCCTTATTTTTGTTGATGCCCCAAACATTGGGTTGGTTATAATAGCCCCCACTATTATAACCAACACAGTGGGCCAAACGGCCCCTAACTGAGTTTGTTTCCCGTTTGCTATTTTCTGGTAAAAAATTCAATGCTTTTAAGTGCAAGGCTCATTGTGACAAGCTATCTGTATGCTAAGAGGAGAGGCATACAAAAACATTGGTTGCATGACGTGGGACATCATCTTGTTTTGCTTTGGGAGAGGGAGGAGTCATTTGTGAATCTTAATAGAATCCTACAGGCATTTGAGTGCATTTTTGGTCTTAGTATTAATAGGAAGAAGTGTTAAGTTGCCACTATCAACTGTGCGCCTGGCCAGCTTGAGAGATGGGCTCAGTTGATAGGTTGAGAGGTTTCAATGTTGCCCATGACTTGGACCTTCCCTTGGGAGATGATCTTAAGCCTTTCTCCTTTCAGAACCACATGGTTGAAATGTTATGTTACCTATCTATGGATACTAGAAATGCTATATTTCCCCTCTAATCAAGTGGTTGTGTCACTTTCCTCTAGAATTTGACACTTTACAGCATAATAATATTGTGAAAAGGTATGGGTGCCACTTTGCCAACTAGGACATTTTCATTGTTGTCAAAGGGCACTTAGGAGTACTTCAAAAGCTATTTCATCTGGTCTTTCTATGTTCAGAAGCTTCATTAGGCACTTTTTGTGTATGGGTTGCCAATTAGCTTCGGGGACAATTAGTGGAGTGGCAGTGACTTACTCAGTAACCTCTTTCCTTACATTTATAAATTTATTGTCGTGGAAAGAATGCAAGATACCTTTGTTAATGCAGTGTAATAGTGATTCTGCATCCCTTTCTCATAACTTTCATTTTAGGAAATCCTTTATGATCCAGAATATTTGGATTTATGTGTTGTTTGTTTGTTGCACAATGTTTATCTATTCCCAAATTTTAGTAAGTTTTGATCTTGGTCTCAAGCCTTCAGGAACATTGTCATGTATTTTTTTCTTTCTTGATTGAAGCACAACCCATCCTTGTCTTCCCTTTTCTTTGCAAAGATCTGGAAGGCTAAAATCTTGAAGATTTATTTGAGGAGGATGAACACCACAGATTTCGTTCAAAAATCTTCTATACTCCCAGCGATGTATGTTGTGTATGCCGAGTATTCGAAGACTTGAATCATACTATATAGAGATGTCACGTCGCTAAAAAACTTGGAGATTCTTTTATGTTAGTTTGGCTCCTGGTAAGGTAATTGGTGTGATAGAGAAGTTGTTTCCTCAAGCTTCTTCTTGTTACGAAGGGCAACTTTTTTGTTTCCCAACCTTCTTTTTGGGGGTGAAAATCTTGGGAGGACGTTTGGAGTGTGGCTCACTTCAACAACTCCTTTGAGTGTTCTCTGAAAAATTCATTTTTAAGAATTTCGTATCTTCAATCCAAGAAAATTGGATCTTCTTTCAAAAATTATGTTTTGTTCTTGTTTTTTAGGCTCCATTCCTTTAGGATATTTATTTATTTATTTATTATTTCTTAAAAATTTAAAATTATTTAAAATGGTTTGTAATATATGTGTGTGTGTGTTTATTTTTTTTCACTTTTTATGACATTGTCTTTTTGTATTTTCACTTCTCATAAGTCATAATGAACACAAAAACATAAAATACTGAAAGCTCCCTTGATATTGAGGTTTGAAATTTAAAGTAACACAACCAATTCGAAAAGATTAATTATAAAAAATGTACCCAAGTCTAGAAAGTTGGCATCCCAACATTTTCAATTACTTATTCATTTAATTATTTCTATCAGACAACCTACTTTCATTAAGATAAAACCAAAAAAAGGAAAAAAAAAAAGCCCAACAAAGGAAAATACCTAGCTCTAGGACTAACTATACAAAAAAAGGTTCAATTTAAAAGGATAAGGCCTAAAAATAGGTCCAATCCAAAAGGACAAGGCCTAAAGGATCAAGAGCCTTTGTAACAGATGCCCAAAGAGACATTAAATTTAGGGTAAAATACCTTTTTGGTCCCTCATGTTTCACGTTCGTTTCCAATAGGTCTCTAGGTTTCAAAATCGAACAATCAAGTCCCTACTGTTTCAGAAATGCTTCTATTAAGTCCCTCCACTGTTAACTTTTTTAACGGTGCTGACGTGGTAGTTAAAAATAATAATTTTTAAATTAAAATAATAATAAATTAAAATTAAATAAAAAATAATTAAAAGAAAAAGAAATCTCTACTCTCTCTCCTCTTTCTCCCCCACCCCCGAAACCCTCTTCTCTCCCTCACCTTCTCTCTTCTTCCGACCTCCTCCTCACCGATTGCCGCCGCCGCCGCTCCATTTCTTCTCTCTCCATCCACCAAATCCATTCCCCTCCTTCCCCTTCAACCCATCACCTTTTTCGGATTTGGGAATAGATTTGGGTTTTGAAGAAGAAAAATAGAGCGGAAGGCTCGGATTTTGAAGTAGAAGAAATAAGAGAAATGGAGTGGAAGGCTTGGATTTTGAAGAAGAATAATGAAAGGGAGTGATGGTTAGAATTTGAAGAAGAAGAATGAAAGGTAGTGGGGTTAGATTTTGATGATGGAGGGGGGGGGGGGGAGGGGGAATTTTGAAGAAGATGAAGGGATGGGGATGGGGTGGATTTTGAAGAAGATGAGGGGTGGGGATGGGGTGGATTTTGAAGAAGAGTAGAAGGAGAGGTGAGTTGGTTGGGGTGGATTTTGAAGTAGAAGAAGGAAAAATGGGGTGGGTGTTGAGTTTGGAAGAAGAAAGAGAGAGGGGTTGTTGGCTTTGGAAGAAGAAGAGAGAGAGAGAGGGGTGTTGGGGTTTCGAAGGAGGAGAGAGAGAGAGGAGCATTCGGGGAGAGGCTCCGGCGGCGGCAGGAGGAGGCTCTGGCAATAGGGTGGGAAGAAAAAGAGAGAAGGTGAGGGAGAGAGGAGGGTTTCGACTCGGGGGTGGGGGAGAAAGAGGAGAGAGAAAAGATTTTTTTTTAATAATTATTTATTATTTAATTTTATTTATTTATTATTTTGAATTTAATTTATTATTATTTTATTATTTTTAACTGCCACGTCAGCACCATTAATTGCCACTGTTATTTAGATATCAAAATATGAGAGAATCCATTTTCCTTCTATACAATGGAGCCAAAAGTTGATCTTCTATCTTCTCTTGATCCTGCCCAATCGGCATCTGAAAAACACTCAACCTTCATATGACCATGATCGTTATATAATATCTCACGTCCAGGTGCAGCCTTCAAATAACATAGAATTTGCTGTACTACAGCCCAATGATCCACTGTGGGTGAAGACATAAATTGACTCACAATGCTTACTGAATAAGCTATATCTGGTCGTGTCACTGTAAGATAATTCAACTTTCCAACCAATCTTCTATATCTCTCAGGATCATCAAATGGTTCTCCATCTTTTGTAAGTTGTAAATTAGGCATCATCGAAGTACAACATGGTTTGGCTCCCAATTTTCCCGTCTCAGATAGCAAATCAAGCACATATTTCCTTTGTGACATAAAGATTCCCTTCTTGCTTCTCATTACTTCAATACCCAAGAAGTACTTTTTTTTTTTTGAAATAATACCCAAGAAGTACTTTTTTTTGAAATAATACCCAAGAAGTACTTTAATATTCCCAAGTCTTTAGTATGAAATTGACTTTGGAGGAAAGTCTTGAGAGATAAAATGCCTGATGTATCGTTTCCGGTAATAACAATATCATCAACATATAGGACAAGTAGAATAATACCACTCTTAGTTCGTTGATAGAAAACAGAGTGATCCGACTTGCTTTTCTTCATCCCAAACTGCTCAAGTGCCTGACTAAGTTTTCCAAACCATGCTCGTGGACTTTGTTTCAACCCATACAAAGATTTACAAAGGCGATACACTTTATCATTCTCCCCCTGAGCAACAAACCCAGGTGGTTGCTCCATATAGACTTCCTCCTGAAGATCACCATGAAGAAAGGCATTTTTAATGTCAAGTTGATGCAAAGGCCAACATTGAGAAGCAGCCATGGAAATGAATAACCTGACAGAAGTCAATTTAGCAATAGGAGAAAATGTATCAAAATAATCAACCCCATATGTCTGAGCATAGCCTTTAGCAACTAGACGTGCTTTTAATCGAGCAACTGAACCATCAGGATTGACCTTAACCGCAAACACCCATTTACATCCGATAGCTTTCTTTCCAGCATAATGAGATACTAAATCCCAGGTACCGTTATCATCTAAGACATTCATTTCTTCTATCATCGCATTACGCCAACCAGGATGAGACAAGGCTTCATGAACCGTTTTAGGAATCGAGATAGAGTCAAGAGATGCAACAAAAGAACATGTAGAAGATGACAAGTGGTCATAAGAGACAAACGAAGAAATAGGAAAAGTGCAAGAACGTTTACCTTTACGAAGAGCAATAGGAAGCTCATCACTCGGTCCTGGATTTGATGACGAAGAATCTTCTGGTACAAGACATTCACCTGGAGGCTGTTGTCGTCTAGAGTAGACTTGAGTAATAGGTGGACGATCAGGGACATGCATCGAAGGAGGTGGATCGAGAGAGGATGTAGGAGACACAAGTGTAAATGGATCGGGAGAGGGTGTAGAAGACACAAGGTATAGATAAAGAGATCATCAGCCTCCCCCTGAGACGTACTAGGCAAAGATGATTTGGAAGGCGTGTCCTCAAAGAAAGTAACATCACGAGATACAAGATACCGATAACATCTATAACCTTTCTGAACACGCGAATAGCCTAAGAAAATGCACTTCAAAGATTTGGGGTCTAATTTTGTCAGATTAGGACGAACATCCCTAAAAAAACAAGTACAACCAAATATTTTCGGTGCAATAGGAAATAACGGTTTTGTTGGGAATAGAACGTGATAAGGAATCTGACCTTTAAGAACAAATGACGACATGCGATTAATTAAGAAGCAAGCTGTGGAAATCGCATCAACCCAAAATTGCTTTGGAACACTTATTTGAAAGGATAATGCTCTTGCAGTTTCAAGGAGATGCCTATTCTTCCGTTCAGCAACTCCATTTTGGGAAGGAGTATTAGCACAAGATGATTGATGAATAATTCCATGCTTACATAGGTACGACTTAAGTGCTTTAGAAAAATACTCACCACCAATATCACTTCTCAAAATTTTAAGGGGAACATCAAACTGAGTCTGAATTTCAGCATGAAAATTACAAAAGTGAGAAAGTAACTCAGAACGACTCTTCATAAAATATAACCAAGTCATACGAGAGTAATCATCCACAAAGGTAACGAAATATCGAAATCCAGTTTTGGAAACAATTGGACAAGGACCCCAAATATCAGAATGAACTAATTCGAAAGGCGCACTTACTCGATTATCAATTCTAACACTTGAACTGAGACGATGAAATTTGGCAAACTGACATGAGTCACAATTTAATGAAGACTAGTTATGGAATTGAGGCCAAAGTTTTCTTAGCACTAAAAGAGACGGATGACCTAGACGACAATGAGCATCAAAAGGAGAAACAACTCCAGAACAGGCAACTTTAGGCACTTGATAATAAAAAATATAAAGACCTCCAGATTCATGTCCTCTGCCAAGAATCTCCTTCGTCACAAGATCCTGGAACAAGCAATAGTCAGGATAGAATGAAACACAACAATTAAGGTCACGAGTAAGTTTACTAATAGAGATTAAATTAAAGGAAAGTTGAGGTAAATGTAGAACTGATGATAGAGAAAGAGATGGGGTTAGACTGACTGTGCCAGATCCAGTAACAGATGATGTTGATCCATCTGCCAAAGTAACGTTATTAAGGGATTTAGATGAAGAAAAAGTAGAAAAAAATTGAGATTACCTGTCATATGATCGGTAGCACCAGAGTCTATGACCCATTTGGTAGAGGAGGAAAGAAGACAATGTAATAGGGATACGCATGGATGATAAAGAAGATGCGTTCAATGATTTCTGGTACTGTTGAGATTTAGCAAACTCGGCCGTAGAATTAACAAAAGACTTCTTTGATGAACCATGGATGAATTGAGTTTGTAATTGAACCACATTAGATGTCACTACAAGCTCTTGTTCGACCATATGTCAAATGTAAAACCACAAAATCTGATTTATACCACGAAATCAGAACCAAAAAATCACACAAATTCCAAAAATATGAGCTGAATGGGGTTCCTAATAAAGAACCCTAACCACAGAAACAAGTCGGAAACACTGTTGATACACAAGAGACAGCAAACCACGAGACTCGGAGAAAATTCAAGCCACACACACTCTCACAAGTCAAAAACATAACTAAACTGAACAAAATCGAACTGAAATCCGAAGCACAACACGCAAACCGAGGTGAAAGTGACCTGTTTTGGCAAAACCGAGTAGACAGAACGACCAAGAATATCAATTTGAGATGAACCCAAGTGACAGATGGTGAAACGGCCTTCCCATGCGCAATCACACGCCGGCGCGTGGCGACGGAGACAGATTCTTCCAGCGGCGCGTGTGACTCACGCGCTGAGAGTTTTGACGTCGGATTTGGAGGATGTGCAGATTGGCGGTTGGGCTTCCTATTGGGCTGGGCGGTGACGAAAAATTTCTTTGGTGACAGACCAAAAACGGCGGCGATCTTAGGCGGCGCCGGCGGGTTTTGGCAGCGGCAGTTTTAGCAGACGACTTCAGCAAAACAAAACCCTCAGATAGTGTTTCAAAGCAAACCCTAAAGAAAAAGGTATTCCAACTCAAACCCTAAAAAATATTCCAACTCAAACCCTAAAGGTGTCTCTGAGACCATGTTATTGAGATATCAAAATATGAGAGAATCCATTTTCCTTCTATACAATGGAGCCAAATATATATAGGCATACACAGGAGCCCTAAACTAATAATAGTAAAATTACAATAAAGGACTAAAGACTACAAGCTACTATATTCACATCTATACTATAACAGCCACATCATCACTGTTAAAAAAATTAACGGTGGAGGGACTTAATAGAAGCATTTCCGAAACAGTAGGAACTTGATTGTTCAATTTTGAAACTTAGGGGCCTATTGGAAATGAACTTGAAACATGAGGGAGCAAAAAGGTATTTACCCTTAAATTTAATAAGAGACCACCTTGCAAGATCTCTCAACCCTCTAAAAACCTCTCCTATTCCTATCTAATCAAATCCCTCGAACAAAAAGCAATAAGAAAGCACAATGCCATAGGGTATTGTAGGAAATCAAGCTCTAAATTAGGGATTCTTTTTTCATGTATATTTATTGCTGTAATTTCCTTCCTAGAATTAGGCTAATTGCTGATTCTTTGGATCCATGATTGGAATCCCTCTTGTATAAATATCTCTATTTCCTCACTCAATAAAATATATCAGAAAAGTACTCTGATACATAGCTTCAGATATTATCACGAAAGGGAGGATGGAGGATGGAAGATGGAAGAGCACTTTCTCTTCCTCCACCCCAAAAGCACTTTCCAGTTATGTATCAATCACCTGAGGCGATTGGTATTTCTATTCCAGTCTTAATTCTCTAGTAAACCAATGTCACATGCACACATGACACAAATCTAAGGACTTGTATGATAACAAGACCGTGAAATATTATTGGTTAGCAGAATTGGAATGATTTAGCTTTAAAACTTACGAATCCCCAATCAGGCCAACAACTCCCCCACCCTTTTTTAAAACACACCTTCTAAAGTTAGTTAAAATAAATAAACACAAACGGTAAAGAGAAATTGCAAGTGTAAAATAGTTGAAACCTGCTGCTTCAGCCTGTTTTGACATGGTATAGTATGACATTCCATTAAGGTTTCCAGGATTTGAAACAATAGCACTTGTTGCCGACTTGAATAGGCTTACAATAGGGCTATCCCCATCTTGAGAATGCAACATTTGCCCATCAACACCTGGAATTATCCCTAACCAAGGTGCTGTCTGCACGAAATGTGTGATGTCTAACTCTTTCTGTTTTTGGAGCAAGAAGAAAAACTTTTAGTCCATCCATATTCATAGTCATTAAGAGATCAATAACAAAATTCAAATGTTTGAGCACATAAGAGAAAGATAAAATCATGGGCAAATCATAAGCCTATTCCGTTTCTTAATATTTTTAGTCAATGGACATATCCAAAAGTTGGTTGCTAAGTTGATTGGCATGAACTAGATCTATATACTAATACATCGTCATGAGAGAGTGCTCAATATCACACACAAGCACCAAATGGACTAAAGTTTAAATTTATAATAAAGGGAAAAACACTAGTAAACTTGTATGTCTAAGACATTTACATCAATAATGTAATATACATGTTGCCCTGAAGTTGGAACATATATATTGATTATGTTTAACCTTTTTTTTAACAGAAACAATGGATATTCATTTCATTAATGGTAATGAAATTACAGAAGGACAAATTAGATGCCAAAGGATTTACAAAAAACACGTAGAAGGATGTGGTCTCTGTCCATTACTTATCTAACCATTTAAAGGAGGATATTCGTTCCTTTTTGGATAATAACTTTGTTATGATATATGTTTTCTTATAGGTGTCCTTTATCGTAATTGTCCATTCCTTTAGTTAGGGTTCTCTTGTTTACCTATATATATGTGTTCTCTCTAATGTGAATGAATAAGATTATTTTACCTTAATACTCCGTACATGGTATCAGAGCATCATTTAGGGTTTTAGAATTTTTGTTTGGCCGTTAGGGTTTCTTCTCTTCCAAGTGGGGTTGGGGTTTGAAGTTTTCTTTCATGTTTGATCATCGAGTCAGAATATAGAGCTATGACATAATGTGTGTGAAATAATGTGGATACATCAACTGTTGACGGAAATGGGGTTTAGCATTACTATGTCAGCTAAATTGTGGTGTGATAATCAAGTTGCACTTCACATTGCATCTAATCCAGTGTTTCATGAGAGGACTAAACATATTGAGGCGGATTGTCACTTCATTCGTGAGAAAATACAACAAAGGTTGGTATCTATAGGGTATGTGAAGACTGGAGAACAATTGGGAGATATTCTTACCAAAGCCTTAAACGGAGCAAGAACAAATAACGGAGCAAGAACAAATTATCTCTTCAACAAGCTGGACATGGTTGATGTATTTTCTCTAGCATGAGAGGGAGTGTTATGATATATGTTTTTGTATAGGTGTCCTTCATCGTAATGGTACATTCCTTAGTTAGGATTCTCTTGTATACCTATATATATGTGTTCTCTCTAATGTGAATGGGTAATATTATATCATTAAATGATGCGTCAAATACTGAATGGAGGGAGTATGTACTACCATGGAATAAAATATTATATCATTAAATGACATGCCAAATACTGAATGGAGAGAGTATGTACTACAATAGTACTAGAAATTTTCCTTGCAAGTTGCTTTCACCTTCACTCCATATCCCAGGGATCCAAATTGAGAGAGGCTGATAATGCCTTGAGTTTCTTCATCTTTCCATTTTTAATCACAGTTAGGGTTTTATTGCTAGACTAGTTATCCTCAAATTTTGCAAATGACCCATGCCTCAAATTAGTTTTAAACTTAGTTAGTGATGCACACAAGTAATAAAATACCTCAAATCTTATTCATTCAATGCTGAAAACATATTATCACAGCCATATATATAGGTTGGAAAATAACTAATTCACTCGAACTAACTAATTTACAGCAATGAAAGTCTTTTACTATAAGGTAAAAGCTTTAAATAAATGAAAAGATAAATGATTTACCATACACAGTAAATAAAGTAAAAGATCTTTAATAGATCCTACGTCAAACCCCTCCACCCAAATTAAACTTTACCGCGAGTTTAATTAGCCAAAGAAAATTGATCTAGGGCATGATAGGCATAGATGTCTGAAACATTAAGGTGGAACTGATGCGCATAGATGGAGGCAACTCAATCTTGTATGCATTATCTCCAAACTTATCCAAAATAGGAAAAGCTCCACCCTTCTTGTTGGTAAGCTTGGTATGAAGGCCACGAGGAAGGCGATTTTTGTGCAAGTGGACCATAACTAAGTCTCCAATTTCAAATGATTGTGATCGACGATGCGAATCTGCATTGTGCTTGTACTTGGCGTTAGACTCCTCAAGATGGCGGCGAACTTCTTCATGTAGTTGCTGAATTCGATTGGCCATGAAATCCGCTTCCGCACTTTAAAAAGAAAGCCATCAAGTATATGAAAATCATTGCAAGGAATATGGTGGGTGCATTTGTACCAAGTATCACCGAAATCGACATCTAACTCATACAAGACTTTTAGATGGTCAAAAGCAATAATTTCAAATTGCAAAAGGGTTAGAAGAGAACCTTTTCGACTTAAGGCATCGACTACTTTGTTGCTTTGACCCGTTGTGTGACGAATAAGGAAATCAAACCTTTGCAAAAACTGCAACCATCTAGCATGCATACGACTAATGTGCTTTTGGGATTGTAAAAATTTCAAAGAAAAATGGTCAGTAAGTAATATAAATTCTTTCCCAATTAGATAATGTTCCCAAGTTTTTAACGCTCGAACAAGAGAATACAATTCCTGCTCATAGGTCGACCATTTTTGGCGTGCACAACTTAGTTTCTCACTAAATAACTCAATTGGGTGACCATCTTGGGATAAAACAACCCCAATACCTATACCCGAAGCATCCACCATTACCTCAAATGGTTTTGAAAAATCTGGAAGGGCAAGCACAAGAGCTGAAACTAGGTGTTGTTTCAGCTCTTGAAAACTATGTATTTGCTCGGTTTCCCAAGCAAAACTCCCTTTTTTAAGGCAATTAGTTAAGGGGCGGCAATGGAGCTGAAATTTTTAATGAATTTTCTGTAAAATGAGGCCAAACCAAGGAAGCATTGGACATCACGAACATGTTTAGGAGTGGACCAATCCTTGATTGCTTCAATTTTCCTAGGATCAACTGAGATACCATCTTTGCTAATGAGGAAACCCAAAAATGAGATTTGAGATTGTAAAAAACTGCACTTTTTAAGATTTATAAATAGCTCATTTTCAAGTAAGAGAGAAAAGATGAGAGATATATGGGTGATATGTTCATCATGGGAATGATTATAAATAAGAATGTCATCAAAATAAACAACAATAAATTTGTTCAAATATGGTTGTAAGACTTGATTCATAAGACGCATAAAAGTACTAGGACCATTTGAAAATCCAAAGTGAATAACTAGCCATTCAAAAAGACTCTCGTTGGTTTTAAATATCGTTTTCCATTCATCACCCGGTTTTATGCGAATTTGGTGGTATCCACTTTTAAGATCAACTTTGGAAAAGATAGAGGCACCTCCTAATTAGTCCAAAAGATCACTAAGACGAGGAATAGGGAAACGGTATTTAATTGTAATCTTATTTATAGCACGACTATCGGCACACAACCGCCAAGAACCATCCTTTTTGGGAGCTAGAAGTGTTGGAACAACACATGGACTTAAGCTTGGTTGAATATGGCCTTTGCTTAGTAATTCTTGGATTTGGTCATGGAGAATAGCATATTCTTTAGGGCTCATGCGATAGTGTGCTAAATGGGGTAAAGTGCTACCGGGAATGAGGTTTATTTGGTGTTGAATGTTGCAGAGTGGGGGAAGTTCATTAGGTTCTGCAACAAGGGTGGAAAATTTGGACAGTAATTGGACAATTTCAGGATGTATAGGTGCTGGATTTTCTGAAAAGCAATCTTTTTTTACTACAAAGGCTACTAAAGGTTGTGTATTTTTAGGGAAATCTTTTCTATGGACTAAGGTGAATAATTGGGAGTTTGTGGTTGGTTTCTTACCCTCACCTTTCCCTAAAGGTAAAAGAACTACCTGTTTTCTCATCCACATAAACTCATATGTGTTATCCCTACCTTTATGGATTGTTTGGTTATCATATTTCCAAGGCCTACCATGTAAAATATGATACACATCCATATCTATAACATCGCAAACAATTTGATCTTTATAAAAGTTTGCTATAGACAATGGTATAGAACAAATTTCATGCACATTTGCTTCACCACCTTTTTTTATCCAACTAACTCTGTATGGGTTAGGGTGTGGTTCAGTTTTTAGTTTTAGGGCAGTAACTAATTTTTTTGAAACGATATTCTTAGTACTGCCACTATCAATTATTACCTGGCACACCTTACCGTTTATAGTGCAACAAGTTCTGAAGTGAGTGTGTCGTTGAGGGTCCCTCTCGGTTTTGGGTGCGAGCAAGACTTTTTGGAGGATGCAAGAAAGTTGATCTCCATCGTCTAGAGTTGCATTTTGTGTGTCATCCTCTGAATAATCCGATTCTTGACCATCAAGATTTGTTCCTCCTTCATTGATAGTTAAAGTTCTTCGTTGGGGACACACGTTGGACAAATGTCCTTGCTGTCCACACCTAAAACACTTGCCAAGAGTAGGACAGTTGTAAGGATTAATAATCTTTTTAGGATTAGAAGTGTCCAAACCTTTGTTTTTTTTTTTTTTTTGAAACGACCAAACCTTTGTTTGTAACTACTCCCTTTGTAGATTGATCATCCTTCTTTGTTTGGTGAGTGTCAAATGAAGAAGATCCTTGCTGGAAATTTTTGTTGATATCAAGATCTTGTCTTCTTGAACTTGTTTGTTGTTTCTCCCACGTGTTCCTTCTTTGATAAATTTTTGTGGGCTTTGGATCTTCCTTCTGTTCAACTTTAGTAGCCAAAGTAATGGAATCCGCTAGGTAGGCTAATGGATGGAGATTTACCATTTTCTTGATGTCCTCACGTAAGCCATTAACAAATCTTGAAATTTGTTGTTGTTCATTCTCAGGTAGCTTGTTTCTTGCACCCAAGCGTGAAATTCCTTGGTGTAGTCAAGAATTGAACGCTCCCCTTGTCGACATTGTTGATATTGATTGTAGAGGACTTGTTGATAGTTGAGTGGTAGGAATCTTTTCTTCATAAGCCGTAGCATCTTGGGCCAACTCTTGATTGGTTGTTTCCCATAATACCTTCAGTTAGTTTATAGTTGATCCCACCATGCTGAGGCCCCACTTTGAAGTTTGAAGGCCACGAGTTTAACCTTCTTGTCCACGGGTGTATTGGCATATTCAAAAAAATGTTCAACGTTTTTTACCCAGTCAAGAAATCTTTCCACATCCATTCGACCATTGAAGTTTGGGAGATCGATCTTCATTCGAATTTCCGGAGCATCTTGGTAGTAATTCTCACAATTGAGTCTTCTTGGATGTCTTGAAATTCTTGGACGCCATCATCATCGGAAGACTGAATCTTGGGCCATGAAACCGGGAATGAAGGCATTTGGAAGTTGGGCCAAATTTGTGGTTCTTGCCTTCTGTTAGGTGTTGGTTCTTGCCTTCTATTGGGTGCTGGTCGTTCTTGAAAAGTTGGTGGATTAGCGGTTGGTTGGGCAGTGGAGAGGGCAGCAAGTTGTTGGTTGATTTGCTCAATAGCCCTAGAAAGTGTGGCTAGGTTTTGATTGATTTATACAATAGATGTTTCCACCTGTTGCAGTCGGCGGTCATTGGTGTTGGTGGAGGCTTCCGCATCCATGAGGAAAGGTACATCCAATTTCGAAAAAAATTTCAAGCCTTAGATCGGGCTGCTCTGATACTAATTTGATGCACACAAGTAATAGAATACCTCAAATCTTATTCATTCAATGCTGAAAACATATTATCACAGCCATATATATATATAGGCTGGAAAATAACTAATTCACTCTAACTAACTAATTTACTGCAATGAAAGCTTTTTACTATAAGGTAAAAGCTTTAAATAAATGAAAAGGTAAATGATTTACCATACACAGTGAATAAAGTAAAAGATCATTAATAGATCCTACATCAGTTAGCAACAACCAGGATGGATAATAGGTACCTAATCCTAGGACCTACTGATCAATTCAAGGTATAAAATAGTCTGTAACTTTTGGATTTGTCATAGTTGCAAGATAGGACTCTGAATTTGAAAAAGTAGTTAATAAAGACTTCTAAATCTTACTTCAGAAATAGAAATTGCAGAAGTACATATCCTTTTGCACAATTTCAAAACGAGAGCAGAGAAAATACTGACCAGCACGATATCAAGAAGGCTAATCAAATATAATACACTTCCAATCTCCTTTATTCCATGCAGGACCTCCAATCTGAGCTCTGACTTTGCCTCCCAGTTAAGACTTTCATTGATCGATCTCATGCAACCTGAACTCAGTACAAATAATGTTGCATCAGGACGATAACATCAATATAGGTTACTTAAGGGTGCATTATTTAAAACAACACAGGTTACTTGAAATTGTCTATAATAGAAGTTCTACGCTAGTCCCTATTTACTACTAGATTGCTTAATTTTTCGGATAATATTCCTGATACTTCGACAATAACAATATAATAAATTTCTTCTTAGTGCAATGCTGTAAGTGTATTATAGTGGTAAAGTGTAGATTTATTTCATTTTTGCAATATTTTCTTTATTTAGATTAGATAGTATTCAATTTTTATCTTACATGTATTAGCTAATATTCTTTGCTCAATATAGTTAGTTTCCTTTTATGTCCATTGCATTATATCTTCTTGTAATTTGGAGTTTTAGTAAATACAATGAAATTTTCTCCAAAAACAAAAAGCGACATGGTATTAGCGCCTAACCCTAAATTCAAACCCTAGCTATTAGAAACCCTAACTACAACACAAAACCCTCACCGTCAAACTCCCATTCGTGATTTTTTCTTCCAGCAACACTTCTACCAACGACAACCTTGTCGGCACCGACTAGTCCTTGTTTGTGTTGTTCACAGCCGTTCATTTGTAATGTTCACAGTCGTCGCTCTCATTCGCAACCGTCACTCTTATTTGCAACTGTTTGCTCGCCACTGCTCTTTTGCCACCAATCTTTCATTGCCGCTCGTCTGCTTGCAGTCACCCTAGCCCCTAGCCGCACACCATCTTTGTTTGTGTGTGGTGGGTCTACATAAACAACTTTGGTTGCTATTTTCCCATGTGTTCGTTTGTGGGTATCAGTAGTCTCATTATGGACATTTTTTTGCCATTTCATCCAAGTTTTTCAGCAATTATCAATGATGAAACACAGTGTGTTTTTATAAAGGCGCAAGCCTCTTATAATCCAAAAAGGCGTAAGTCTCGAGGCTAAAATTTAGAGCTTTGCCTCGAGACGTAAGCCTTTTAAAACATTTCTTAGAACCATTGAGCTTATGCTCTGCAATCTTAGACACCATTGGAATCATCTTGGACAACACTAAAGCCTTTTCTCAACCATAACCTAAAAAAAAAAAAAAAAAAAAAACCAAAATAGACCTGAAATCTGAATCACAAAAAACCCTAAAATTAAAAAAAAATATGGCTTTCAAACACAACAAAGCAAAGCTGATATGACCCAAACTAGCACACTACTAGAAAGAGGGGAGCAAAATGAGGAAAATGATGATTTTCTTCTTTACACCACTCGCTCCTCTTGTGAGCCCTTTACTGATTCACCTCCATCTATACCTGTTTCCTAAGACGCATGGATATAGACACGAGACACAAATATGACACGACATGGACACGATGACACATCATTTTTTTTAAATCTAGGACACGAACACTTTTACTAAAATATACATTTTTTAAAATATGTATCGTTTTTATACAAGAAGAAAATTCAAGGTCAAAATTCTGAATAGAGAAGGCTGAATAAAGCTTGGACAAAGAACACCATGACGAAGCTTTGAGGCGAGCTTCAGACTGTGTTTCCAAGTGGTGGCTGTAACTTTCCGAATGAAGAAACTAAAACTTTCTCTGATGAAGAAACATCCACTAAACTCTCCAACATGCCTACCACCTTCACCATAGATGCTAAAACAGTAGATCCATGGAATATTTGGCGGGTGTATACAAAAGTTGTTCCAGAAGATAGCCTCCTAGGATCTAACAAAGATATACACACTGATAACGAGATTATTAAAAACAGATGTTGGACGTGAATCTTCCAAGGCATGGCAAAACAATCTTCCTATAAAACTTGGGTTGGAATTTTTAGCCAAAAGACCAGGAGGAGCAAATCGAGTAATAGCACAAAGAGATCCTGCTGCAATAGAAAGAACTACTGAACAATCTGAAGAGCTGAACTTGTCCACTAACATTTCCAGAACATCAGCCTCTTCGATCCACTTCATTGATTCTGTATAGCTTGAATACAAATGCTCATCAACACCAAGAAGCCTTAACAAAACCTCCATGAAGGAAGTAATTCCTAGCAGATCAACTAGCGTCTTTATAATTTCTTGATGCGCTTGAACATATTGCAAAAAAGGAATTGACTTCCGTAACAACAAGCATATGACAATCTTGCTGAAGTAACCAGCCAATAGAGTGCTGTGAGAAGGCTTGGGATCTAGGAAGGAAAACAACAAGTTCAACAACTCTTCATCCTCTACCAATGCTTTGAGAATTATATCTGAAGGAATTTCTTCAAAGCCACCCTTTTAAACTTATCACCGAGACCCTGGTATTCCACGAAACAATCTTAATAGATGAGTAAGGAAGGATCAAACAACTGCTTTAGAAGACTGAGGAGAAATTTTGCACAACTGAAATCCACAAATATCAACGAAGAAAATTGGTTAGGAATTTGAGAAGGTGATAAAAAGGATTCGTGAAAAATTGAATCTTGAGAGCCTAAACCATCAATATTCTCAGAAAAGATGGATTGCAAAGACTCACCAATTTGATCTTCTGAAAATAATTCCACACAATCCTCATTATCAACCAACTGATCAGAATCCTCACTGCTAACACTAACCGTAGACTCATCAACTGAATCCACCGGTGAATGAATACTATGGTTGGAGGAGCTATCAATACTCTTACGAAAACCTCACTCCCCCCTGGAATTTGAACAGAAGATTCCTTAAATTCCTTACCCTGAAACAAACCATTTCCAGAATTGACATTTGAAGATCCCGAAGCCTTTTTTGCAGCAATTAAATGAGTACATGCTGACTCCAAATGATCAGCATTAATATTTGACTTAGCAACCAATGAAAAAGAAGATTTTTTTCGAGAATATGTCTTTAATACTACCTACTAGACATCATTATTTGAATTGCAATTAACGGCATTAAAAACCTTAGAAGGAGATTCCAAAAACTGGGACTGTCGGACTTCCTGAGGGTTGAACACATTAAACACATTATCATCTTTGGATGGAGAGAGAACAAAATCCAGCTCATTAATGCTATCTTTAATACCTTTGTCTCCAGCATAATTAATACACTCTTCATGCAATGAAACACCTTTTGGAGAACCCAACGCCTCATTAAATTGGTCTCTCTCTTGGAATCTGCTGCAATTCATTAATCAAATTACAACCATTATCAATAATCATCTTGGGAGGAGGATCATTACAGCCAGCGTAAGACTTTAAAGCTGCATGTTGATTGCACACTTTTCCAGTGCTATCATTAATACTTTTGGGAGCTGCCTGCTGGTTACACACTTTTCCAATGCTAACATTAATACTTTTGGGAGAAAAATCAATTGACAGAGGCTGCTAGAATTCCTTTGGGCTGGTGCAATTATAATCATTAATAACTTTAAAAGGAGAGAGAATAGGATCCATCTCTTGAATGCTACCATTAAAGCCCATACAACCAACATTATTAATGCCCTCATCATGCAGCAAAGCACCCTTTGGAGAACCCAATACCTCATTAATTTTTTCCTGAGGCCAAGAACATGAAGGCAAATCATTCATCCTTTCCCCTTCATTGCCAAGAATCAAATCAACATCCAATAAAGCTTGCCTGACCCTAATTATGTCTAGGGTATTTGAAAAGTCATCAACATATAACCTTTTGCTTGCATCAAAATTCAAATTTCCATCATCTAGTGCATTAATATCCCCAAATCTTAAAGAGAATTCACACTTATTACCAATCTTAACATTAATATCAGCAGGAATAAATCCACAAAAATTTGTTTCTACTTCAATCAAAGCTTCCGAACAGTCCAATAAATTGAGTGTTTTGGAAGAAATACTAACCAACCCACCAAGGTTTTTTCCAATAGCTTCAAAGGAGTCCCAGTGCCACAAATCCAAAGGTAGGTTTTTTATTGCAATCCAACCTCCATAACTTTTTATAAATTTTGGCTGTGAATGAACCTCAGAGGACCAAAATTCCAATTTCAAAAGGAGGTTCCCGAATTGCTTCTACTTACCATTCACATAAGGATCCAAAATACAATCAGGCACCTGAATCAGAGCTTTATCATCCATAAAAGGATTGATCAAGACTGAAGATTTAAAGAAATCCTCAAGGACAAGCTTAACCTCCTTCCAAGAATAATGGGCCATCAATCTAGAAACAACAAGTGAGCTTTCCAATTCTATTTTCAGCACATCCTAGTTCTTTCGAACCCAGTAAGCTTCCTTATTAACAAACTGAACATTTTTAACTGAATTTTCCAAGGAGAATGATTTCTTCATCAAAACACTACTCTTAGCAACTTCAACATAAGAATTAGAAGAAACGTGACCTTTTGAAGTTTTATCTGGAACCAAATGACCCTTCAAATTGCTCAACAATGGCTGAATTGGCTGATTTACAGAAGGGTGAATTTTGTGGATAAAATCCCTAATCATTTCCCAAAATACATACCAACCTTTCTTATTCAAAACCGCTGGAACTTGAAAAAACCTTCTCCCACCCGTGGAAGGCCATACAGAACATTCAAAGAACCATTCATTGTTTGGAAAGAACTTAATCAATCTAATGACTCCAAAGTCTTCCTTACTTTTTTGATGAAAGAAAGAAGAAACCAGATTTTGTAGAACCTCAACTAGAACATTTTCAAACCACTGTAAAAAGGAGATGGACAAAGAAATCAACTGCTTCTTGCACGTATCTTCAACAAAATACATATTTCCCTCCTTCTAAATACAAAAATACCTGTTTTGGATGCAACAACTGGTGACTTCCATGGAAAAAGCACTGTCAAAAACTACCACTGCTTCGATGGATGAAGGCTGAAAGGGAGGGGAAAAGAGGAGAGAG
Organism: Luffa acutangula; assembly: GCA_036850905.1. NCBI lineage: Eukaryota > Viridiplantae > Streptophyta > Magnoliopsida > Cucurbitales > Cucurbitaceae > Luffa > Luffa acutangula. Next base: position 22,554,223 of record CM072089.1, on the reverse strand, counting down.
GAGAGAGCATTCGGGGGGGGGTCAAAGTCAATAAGTTTATACATTTGTATGGTTAAGAAAATGAGTTTAATGTATTTCAGTCTTAAAATATATTATTTTTGTTATTTAGCATTGTGTCTATTTAGTACACTTAACATGTGTTTAATATGTGGACCTATATTGATTTTGTAGAACTAGTGTTTGCCACATATTCATTGTGCTACCAAGTGTCTGATACGTGTCCAACAAGTGTCCAAGTGTCCAACACGTGTCGAACATTGACATGCTAGCAAAACTAAAGTGTCCATGCTTCTTAGCCCGTTTCTACTCACCCACCTATTACTAGGTTTATTCTTGACGACCATCCCCTTCAGTTACATGCCCTTGTACCAGAGGCTTCTTCATCATTGGATCCAGGAACAAGTGATGATCTTCCTATTGCTCTTCGTAAAGGTAAACGTCGATGCACTTATCCTATTTCAAATTTTGTTTCATATAGTTTTTGTCATTTTTTACCAGTTTTTTTATTGCATCCTTGCAATCTATATCTGTCCTAAGACTATTCATGAAGCTTTGTCTCATCTTGGTTGGTGTGCTACAATGGTAGAGGAGATGACTGCCTTAGATGACAATTGTACTTGGGATTTACTCCCCATCACTTGTGGACTTGAAAATTTGTAGAAGGCCCAACAAGTGGACAACAATACTAATTGGAGAGGCAATGACATTATAGATGTTTGAACATATGATCTCCTACTCTGATACCATGTCGAATCACCAATCAACCTAAAAGCTTAAGTTGATGGGTTATGATAAATTTATTCTTATATCAATACTTAACAAACAATTCAAAGAAAAATTATAAACTCCTACATTTATAACCTTTATGGAAAAAGTGTACCTGCTACACCTCCATCAAATGGTAGTAATCCTATAGATCTTGGTAATGCTTCTTGCAATCCTGCTATCATCGGTTCAAGTATAGCAACCTGAAAAATGGTAACATAAACTATTAGGCTAAAGTTGTTTGTCCAAGATGGAGCTCTTTTATAATCATTTTTGTTATGTTCGAGCAATGGTATTTCTTCACACTATTGTAGATAGTTTGTGATATTGAACATCGGTAACTTTTGAACTCTCATGGAAGTGTTTCTTGTAAAAAAAAAATACTAGTATTGTTTTCTTCTTTTATAAGAAACCAAGCAAGGACAAGTCTATTAAACTATACATTTTTAACACTATAAATTATTTTTATACAAGAATAAAATTTAATGTCAATGAGTTTATGCATGTGCTTCAAAAATAAGTTTGATGCAATTCGTTTTCAATATTCATTATTTTTGTTGCATATTACTACTCCTGTCTATTTATTGTGCTTAACAAGTATTCGATATGTGTCTAATAGATGTTATGTTAGACGTTGGACCTGTATTCACTTTGTACAACTAGTGCCTAACACATGTCTACTATTGTATTGCAAGTGTCCAATACGTGTCCAACAAGTGTCGAAGTGTCCAAATGTAAACTAAAGCATCCATGTTTCTTACATTGGTTATATACATCTTCATTTAATTATAACTATTCATTGGTCATTCGGTGACAGGGATTCAAAACCAAATGAAAAGGAAAAAAAATGCAGCAAACAAGACAACAAAAGGAAAACAATAGACTGTGGCAACTTATTTTGGAAGTCATTTAGAGACATTTTTCCGCACACAATACGTAAACTGTGTGTATGCATATTGGAATTTCTAGTTTCTGTAATTCTGTAGATATTATTTGTTAATATTTAGTCATTATTGTCTTTATTCTTTCCTTTTATTGTAATGGGTCTTTCTCCTATATAAGAAGACCTAGGTTGTTCATACTTGAATAAGAGACTATTATTCTCTTAAAATTAAGATGGTATCAGAGCGGGAAAACCCTAGCTGTCTCTAAAACCCTAACATTTTAGTCACTGCTGTAAAATCCCTAGCCACCATTTTGTTGAAACCCTAGCCGCCGTCGCCGCCGCCGGAACCCTAGCCACCACTCTTGATTGGTGCATCCTACTTCCAGCGCCAGTGGCTCCATGTTTCTCACTTGACCCATACACTTTCTTCATCATAGTCGGAGATCTTCGTGTTCATCTTCGACCATAGCCCTGTGTCAACTCTTTCGAAACCTCGAAATTGCGCATTCAATTTCGTGTTCACCGACAATATCCAACAGAGAGCTCGTATTTTCGTGGCTGAGGTTCGCCGTCTGCCATTCGCTGGGTTTCTTCGTGATTCGCCGAGGAGTGTGTCTGCTAGTGAACCAAATATTCTATTAGATGGCCAGACCTCTGTAAAATACCACCGTAAAATACCCAGAAGCTCATCAAGTACCAAGACGCTCGCTGGGTTCTTTCGTTGCTGGGTTCGCCGTCTTCGTGTTCTCTGATTGTCTTCGGAATTTTTTGCGTTCGTGATTCGTGATTCGTGATTCGTGAATTTTTTGCGCTTCCCCTCATCGTCGAGCACCGCCACTGCAGTCACCCAAATACCCGACTGTTTCGTGACTCTTCTTTGTCGTGTTGTGACTCATTGGGTTTTTTAACCTCTGTTTTTCGTTCTCGTGGGTTGAAGAAGATTTGGTGTGAGACTTGGTTCGGTTCAATTAAAATTTGTGGTTGGTAAGATCTGGTTCGGTTCAGTTCGGTTCACTACTTGGTTCGGTTCACAATCTGGTTTGTTGGACAATTGATTTATTTGGTTTGGTTTATATTTTATTATTTCCCATTTACTCACTTATTGATATGGAGCAAGTTCATCAAATCCTAAAATTGCTACCAACCAATTTCTCATCTAATAATTCTTGTGTTTCATTGGCACAAACAGGTAATTATCCTCAAGCCTTCTCTTGTGGCACGTCTTCTCCGTGGATTATCGATTCCGGAGCTTCTGACCATATGACTAGTACCTCTCAATTTTTTTCTTCATACTCTCCTTCCTATTCTAATGAAAAAATTCGAATTGCAGATGGCAGTTTTTCTTCCATTGCAGGAAAAGGAATTATTAAATTGACGGATAAAATTTCTTTACAATCTGTCTTACATGTTCCAAAATTAGCCTGTAATCTTTTATCTGTCAGCAAACTTTCTCGAGATTCTAATTGTCGTGTTATATTCTTCGAATCTCACTGTATTTTTCAGGATCAGGAATCGGAGACGATGATTGGGAGTGCTAGGATGCTTGATGGCCTTTACTACTTTGATGAAGGTTCTTTTAGTAATAAAATAACTCAGGGTTTCAGTAGTATTAGTTCTCTTTCTGGTAAAGAACAAATTATGCTTTGGCATCTTAGGTTAGGACATCCTAGTTTTCCTTATCTCAAACATTTATTTCCAAATTTATTTAAGGGATTTGATTGCTCCTCATTTGATTGTGAAAGTTGCATTTTAGCCAAAAATCATCGTTCCACCTATTTACCTAAACCTTACAAAGCTTCCAAACCTTTTTATTTAATACATAGTGATGTTTGGGGTGCTTCTAAAATTAGGACTCATAGTGGGAAAAGATGGTTTGTTACTTTTATTGATGATCACACTCGTCTATCTTGGGTGTACTTAATGGAAAAGAAATCTGAGGTGAAAGACATTTTTAGAAATTTTTACAAAATGATCGAAACTCAATTTCAAACCAAAATTTCCATTTTACACTCTGACAATGGAACTGAATATTTTAATGAATCTTTTGGTGAATTTTTAAAAGATAAAGGTATAGTTCACCAGTCTACTTGTCGAGATACTCCTCAACAGAATGGTGTGGCTGAAAGAAAAAATAGGCATTTACTTGAGGTAGCTCGTGCTATAATGTTTTCCATGCATGTTCCAAAATATTTATGGGGCGAAGCCGTTCTCACAGCTACCTATCTAATAAATAGAATGCCTAGTAAGATCTTGAATTTTAAAACTCCCATTGATTGCTTTAAAAATGTTTTTCCAAAATCTCGCTTATATTCTGATTTACCTCTCAAAGTTTTTGGGTGTACTACTTATGTCCACATCCCTAATCACTTTCGGTCAAAACTTGATCATAGGGCAGTTAAATGCATTTTTTTGGGTTATTCTTCCAATCAAAAAGGCTATAAATGTTTTGATCCTCAGACAAAAAAATGTTTTGTAAGCATGGATGTGTCTTTTTTAGAAAATCAACCTTTTTTTACCCAAAGTTCTCTTCAGGGGGAGAAACCAAATTTGGAAGATAACTTTTGGGATGTTTCTACTCCTCTCCCTAACCTTATTTGTCCTGATGATATCAGTCCTTTGGTGCCAAGTATAGAAACTTCTCAATCAGGGGGAGAAATACTACATAATGATCCCACTGATCAAGTTCCTGAGTTTAAGTTTTATACTCGAAGAAAATTCAATCAGAGGAAGCAAGACCAAATAGTTGATCCTCCACAGAATCAATCTGAGACTCCGACGACTGAAACTGGAAAATCTGGTAATTCTTCTTCCATTCCTACTTCAAATATTCAAAATACTTTGCCAGTTGTGTCTGATCTTGATATGCCCATAGCCATTAGAAAAGGTACTCGAAGTTGTACCAAATATCCTATTGCAAACTACATGTCAAATCAAAATTTGTCAAATAGTCATAAAGCCTTCACCTCTAGGATAAATGATTTGTTTGTTTCAAAGAATATACATGAGGCTTTAGAAGATCCAAATTGGAAAGTAGCAGTTATGGAAGAGATGAATGCTCTAAAACAAAATGGGACTTGGGAAATAGTAGAGTTGCCAAATGATAAGAAACCAGTGGGTTGTAAATGGGTGTTTACCATAAAATGCAATGCAGATGGTAGTATTGAGAGATATAAAGCCCGATTAGTAGCTAAAGGCTTCACCCAGACATATGGAATTGATTATCAGGAAACATTTGCCCCAGTTGCTAAAATTAACTCTATTCGAGTATTGTTGTCTCTTGCAGCTAATTCAGAGTGGCCTCTCTACCAACTTGATGTGAAAAATGCTTTTCTCAATGGCGACCTTGAGGAAGAAGTTTTTATGCATTTGCCACCAGGTTTTGAAAAGGAACTTGGAAGTAACAGAATTTGCAGGTTAAAGAAATCTCTATATGGCCTTAAACAGTCTCCAAGAGCTTGGTTTGAACGGTTTGGAAAAGTTGTGTCTGGTTATGGGTTTCTTCAAAGTCAAGCTGACCATACTATATTTTATAAACACTCTGAGAATAATAAAATCTCTATCTTGATTGTCTATGTTGATGATATTATTCTCACAGGTGATGATGAAGTAGGTCTAACTGATCTCAAGAAAAGCCTTGCAACTGAGTTTCAAATCAAGGACTTGGGAACGTTGAAATATTTCCTTGGGATGGAATTTGCAAGATCAAGGAAAGGCATCTTTGTAAATCAAAGAAAATATGTCCTTGACTTACTTGAAGAAACAGGATTACTTGGATGTAGAGTTGCTGAAACTCCTATTATGATATATGTTATTTGGTTATTATGTCCTTTATCGTAATTGTACATTCCTTAAGTTAGGGTTTTCTTGTATTCCTATATATATGGGTTATTCTCTTATGTGAATGATAAGAAATACTTTTCCCTAATACTTTGTACATGGTATCAGAGCGTCTAGGGTTTTAGAATTCTCTCCTTGGCGGCTAGGGTTTTCCTCTAGGGTTAGGGTTTGTAGTTTGAGTCACCTCGTTTGAGTGGCCGTTTGTCGTCACCACCTACCTAGGAAGGAGCGCCGCCGTCAGGAGAGTGGAAGCGTCGTCGCCGATCGTCGGAAAACGCCGCGCGTGAGTCACACGCGCCGCCGAAGGGATCTGCAGCCGCTGCCACGCGCCGGCGCGTGAGGGCGCGTGGGCCGTCCGTTTTTGTTTCCGCCGCCTGGGTTCGTCTCGCCTTGTGATTTCCGGCCAGCCTGTGTGATTAGATTTCAGAATATCACATTTTTTGGTCTCGGGTTGTGTAGTTTTCTTCGGTATCAAGCTGTTTTTTGCGATTCAGTTCTGTTTTTTGTGGTTTATTGAAGTTTTTCAGCGGTTTTAAGCTACCAATGGCTGAGCTGAAACCTTTGGTCATATCTAATGGAGTTCCCCTTTCTTCGAAGTTCACAGAACATAAGTTAAATGGCTCCAATTACTATGAATGGAGTCGTACAATTCGGTTTTATCTACGAAGCACTGAGATGGATGACCATATCACTGAGGATCCGCCAGAGGATGACACAAAGAAGAAGGTTTGGCTTAGAGATGATGCTCGCTTGTACTTGGGTATAAAGAATTCTATAGAAAACGAGATACTTGGTTTGTTTAATCATTGTGATTCAGTGAAAGAACTACTAGCATTCACAGAGTTTTTATACTCAGGTAAAGAGCAAGTTAACAGAATGTATGATGTTTCCATGGCCTTCTTTCATGCAGCTCAGAAAGAACAATCAGTGACAAATTACTTCATGCAGTTTAAGAATACATGTGCAGAGCTTGGTACGTTATTCCCATTTACCACTGATATAAAGGTTCAACAAGCTCAGCGAGAAAAGATGGCCGTCATGATATTTTTTAATGGACTTCAACCTGAATTTGGGATGGCGAAATCACAAATTCTCTCTGGTTCTGAAATTCCTACTTTGGAAGAAGTCTTCAGTAGAGTTCTCCGTATTGAAAGTCCTCAAATCAGTTCGTCTGTCCCTCAATCTAACAGTTCTTTGATTAGTAAAAATAATGACTCTAGGGTTCATCAAGGAACGAACACTAATACTCAGAGAACTAGTTATGATAATCGGCGACAGGAGATTGTATGCAACTATTGTCGGAAGCCTGGCCATATAAAACGTGAGTGTAGAAAGTTGTTAAGTAGGGGATATAGGCCTCAGATTGCTCAGATTGCTTCCACCAGTGATACACCTGAGAAGTCAGTTTCCATTTCTGCAGATGAGTTTGCTAAATTCCAGTTGTATCAGGAATCATTGCAAGCATCATCTTCCTCGAATCCTATTGCAACTATTGCTGCGTCAGCCTCAGGTAATCAAAATCATTGTCTTCTTACATCCTCTACCAAATGGGTCATAGACTCTGGTGCCACAGCCCATATGACAGGTAATTCTAGCCTATTTTCTACCTCTTTGTCACCTGCACTTTCTCCGACTGTCACTTTGGCAGACGGATCAACATCATCGGTTCTTGGTTATGGCACCATTGATCTCACACCTTCTCTTCATTTGTCTTCTGTTTTACATTTGCCTAAACTTTCTTTTAACTTGATTTCTGTAAGTAAACTCACTCGTGACCTTGATTGTTTTATCTCTTTTTTTCCTGGCTATTGCTTGTTTCAGGATCGTATGACGAAGAAGATTATTGGTAAAGGATATGAGTCTGGAGGTCTTTACATCTTTGATCACCAACTACCGAAAGCTGTGGCATGTTCTGGAGTTGCCTCCCCATTTGAAATTCATTGTCGTTTGGGTCATCCTTCTTTGTCTGTGTTGAAGAAGCTTTATCCCGCTTTTCAGTCTTTGTCGTCTTTAAATTGTGAGTCTTGTCAGTTTGCTAAATTTCATCGTCTTAGCTCGAGTCCTAGAGTCAATAAACGAGCTAGTGCTCCCTTTGAATTAGTTCATTCTGATGTTTGGGGTCCGTGTCCAGTATTGTCCAAAACTGGATTTCGTTATTTTGTTACCTTTGTTGACGACTACTCTCGTCTAACTTGGTTATATTTAATGAAAAATCGTTCTGAGTTACTTTCTCACTTTTGTGCTTTCCATGCTGAAATCCAAACTCAGTTTAATGTGTCTTTGAAAACTTTGCGCACTGATAATGCCGGTGAATATTTTTCTCACATGCTTGGTTCTTATTTGTGTAAAAATGGAATTGTTCATCAATCTTCATGTGCTGACACTCCATCCCAAAACGGGGTCGCTGAACGGAAAAATAGGCATTTACTTGAGACCGCGAGAGCATTATCCTTTCAAATGCATGTACCAAAGCCTTACTGGGCCGATGCGGTTTCCACAGCGTGTTTCTTAATTAATAGAATGCCTTCGTCCGTCCTTAATGGTGAGATTCCTTATCGTGTACTCTTTCCCACCAAACCTTTGTTTCCCATTGAACCAAAAATATTTGGTTGCACTTGTTTTGTTCGAGATGTTCATCCTCATCGTACCAAGTTAGATCCTAAATCCTTGAAGTGCATCTTCCTCGGTTACTCTCGTGTTCAAAAGGGATATCGTTGCTATTGTCCTAGTTTTAACAAATATCTTATTTCTCCAGATGTTATCTTTTTCGAAGATACTCCTTTTAGCCCGTCATTGTCGAGCTCGAGTGAGGGGGAGGATGATGATCTTTTTATCTATGAGATTATCTCTCCATCATCATCTCATGATCCTTCCCCATCAGTTTCTATCCCTCCTCGTCCACCCGTTACTCAGGTATACTCCAGGAGGCCACCACAGGAACCTTCAGGCACATGTCCTACGCCACAAGATTCTTCGACATCTGATCTTGGACCAAGTGATGATCTTCCCATTGCCCTTCGTAAAGGTAAGCGCACATGTACTTATCCTATTTCTTCTTTTGTGTCTTATAACCAGTTGTCATCACCCACATATTCGTTTATCACATCCCTTGATTCTATCTCTATTCCTAATTCTGTTCATGAAGCGTTATCTCATTCTGGTTGGCGCAATGCAATGATTGAGGAGATGAATGCTTTAGATGCTAATGGTACTTGGGATTTAGTATCTCGTCCTGCAGGCAAGAAGGCCATTGGGTGTAAATGGGTGTTTGCAATCAAGGTCAATCCTGACGGATCAGTTGCTCGTTTGAAAGCACGTCTTGTTGCTAAAGGATATGCTCAAGTTTATGGGATTGATTATTCCGATACATTCTCTCCAGTTGCTAAACTAACGTCTATTCGATTGTTTCTTTCCATGGCAGCTACTCAAGGTTGGTCTTTACATCAGCTAGACATCAAGAACGCCTTTTTACATGGCGATCTTCAGGAGGAAGTTTATATTGAGCAACCACCTGGTTTTGTTGCTCAGGGGGAGAGTGATAAAGTTTGTCGCCTTAGAAAATCATTATATGGATTGAAACAGAGTCCACGTGCATGGTTTGGTAAGTTTAGTCAGGCACTTGAGCAATTTGGAATGAAGAAGAGTACGTCTGATCATTCTGTCTTCTATCGACGATCTGAGAATGGTATTACTTTGCTTGTTGTGTATGTTGATGATATTGTTATAACTGGTAATGATACATCAGGTATAGCCTCTCTCAAAACTTTCCTTCAGGGTCAATTTCATACCAAGGATCTCGGAACACTAAAGTATTTTTTGGGTATTGAAGTGATGAGAAGCAAGAAAGGTATCTTTTTGTCACAACGAAAGTATGTACTTGATTTGTTATCTGAGACAGGAAAACTAGGAGTTAAACCATGTAGTACTCCGATGATACCAAATTTGCAACTCACCAAAGAAGGAGAATTATTTAAAGACCCAGAAAGATACAGAAGATTAGTTGGGAAGTTGAATTATCTAACAGTGACACGACCAGACATTGCTTATTCAGTGAGCATTGTAAGTCAATATATGTCATCACCTACAGTAGATCATTGGGCTGCAGTAGAACAAATTCTATGCTACTTAAAAGCTGCTCCAGGGCGTGGAATCTTATATAAAGATCATGGTCATACAAGAGTTGAATGCTTTTCAGATGCTGATTGGGCTGGATCTAAAGAAGATAGAAGATCAACTTCTGGATATTGTGTCTTTGTAGGAGGCAATTTGGTTTCATGGAAGAGTAAGAAGCAGAATGTGGTTTCACGTTCGAGCGCTGAATCAGAATATAGAGCTATGGCACAATCTGTATGTGAGATAGTATGGATACATCAACTGTTGACGGAGATAGGGTTCAGTGTTACTATGCCAGCTAAATTGTGGTGTGATAATCAAGCTGCACTTCACATTGCATCTAATCCAGTGTTTCATGAGAGGACTAAACATATTGAAGTGGATTGTCACTTCATTCGTGAGAAAATACAACAAGGGTTGGTGTCCACAGGATATGTGAAGACAGGAGAACAATTGGGAGATATTCTTACCAAAGCATTAAATGGAGCAAGGATTAATTATCTCTGCAACAAGTTGGGCATGATTGACATATTTGCTCCAACTTGAGGGGGAGTGTTATGATATATGTTATTTGGTTATTATGTCCTTTATCGTAATTGTACATTCCTTAAGTTAGGGTTTTCTTGTATTCCTATATATATGGGTTATTCTCTTATGTGAATGATAAGAAATACTTTTCCCTAATACTTTGTACAGAGCCTAATTTGAAATTAGAAGCAGCAAAAGAAGAAGAAATAAAGGATAAGGAGAGCTACCAAAGACTTGTTGGGAGACTAATTTATTTGTCTCATACTCGTCCAGACATTGCTTTTGCTGTAAGCATGGTAAGTCAGTTTATGCATGCACCCGGACCAACTCATTTCGAAGCTGCCTATAGGATTTTACGATATTTAAAAGGAGCTCCTGGAAAAGGTATTTTATTCAAAAAGAATAATCACTTCCAAGTAGAGGTCTATACAGATGCAGACTGGGCTGGAAGTACTACTGATAGAAGATCTACCTCAGGTTATTGTTCCTTTGTTGGAGGAAATCTAGTCACATGGCGAAGCAAAAAGCAAAATGTAGTGGCCAGGAGTAGCACTGAAGCAGAGTTTAGAACCTTAGCCCATGGAATCTGTGAAGGCATATGGATCAAAAGAATACTTGAAGAATTCAAGTTCCCTCAGTCTAAGCCTATTCGAATTTATTGTGACAATAAGGCTGCCATATCTATAGCTCATAATCCAGTCCTACATGATAGAACAAAACATATTGAGGTTGACAAGCACTTTATTAAAGAAAAGATTGATACTGGTGCAATATGTGTTCCTTATCTCCCGACGACAGAGCAAATTGCTGATGTTCTAACTAAGGGACTTCCAAAGAAGCAATTTGATAAACTAATTGACAAGCTGGCTATGGAAGACATCTTTAAACCAGCTTGAGGGGGAGTGTTGGAATTTCTAGTTTCTGTAATTCTGTAGATATTATTTGTTAATATTTAGTCATTATTGTCTTTATTCTTTCCTTTTATTGTAATGGGTCTTTCTCCTATATAAGAAGACCTAGGTTGTTCATACTTGAATAAGAGACTATTATTCTCTTAAAATTAAGACATATGTATGCATATATCTCTATCTATATGTGTATATATATCCAATGACGTTTTCTCATATTGTAAGGATTTTAAAAAGCATATTTCATGGAAGGATACATCTAACTCAAACTATACCTTATTTGATATATGATCCAGAAGTGCCCGAATAAGCCATGGCAAGGATCTAGATCCCAGAAGTCTCGCAATAGAAAACATGTGAGACATCCCAAAGAATCCACTATGCAACCGTGCGAAACTTTGATGAGCAGAATTCAAGTCCTAACATGGTGGGAACAAATTAACAGCATATATACAACTATAAATTCTCTCATAAATACAAAAATGTCAAACTAAATCAAAGAGCCAAATCCAACTAATAAATACCATATTGATGACTTAATTAGGTAATCAAGGTTATACTTCAAATAAACTACCAATATGGTCTCATACATAAGTGATGTGCAATGCATTGACTATAATAATTAACGTACTTGAGTACCATAGTAGAAGTTAGGCTTGGCATGAGGAACTGATGGCTTTTGAACTGGAACAGGCGGAACTTTTGATGATCTAACAAATCGCTGAGTAGTATTGCATAGGATGAAGTTTGGCAAGAAGTCATTTTGCATCTCTGACCAAATCTGACATGAAAATTAAAAAAGATGAAAACCACGTGAAAATTTCAATGTCTTATCAAAGTTCATGTTGCATAACAGAAATCATTGCTCAGGTAAAAGGCTAGTGTACACTATTGATTTAATTATTCTTTTTCATCATTGAAGCTATATCATTGCTCGGGTAAAAAGGTATTGTTTCTCCATTGGTTAAAGTTTCCAAGTTTTATCATGGCGTTCTCTCTCGAGATTATTGCTGATTTCTCCAAGTTTTTTGGATGATTCCTTGTTTCCTTTGTATTCTTTCTTATTTTCTCTTTTCACCCCGTGGGATTTGTATCTTTTGCGCATGAGTCTCCTTTCATTTTTTTCAATTCATCATTGAAGCTATAAAGTAAATTTCCTTCTGCTAGATGTTCCAGCATATTCTCCATCAAGATAAAGGAATTGAAAAGTACAAAGGACCAAGGAGTGAAGGGCACAAGAACCAAGGGCATGTGAAATATAATCAAGAAAAGAAGTAAAGGGTACAGGTAGTCAACAATGAATAAAAATTATCTGAATTTTGTGGAAAATCAGTAACACCAACTAAGAAAAAGGTTTATAAGAATACATTATGTTGAAATTATTGCCAAAAAGGTAAAAAAGAAAAGGAAAGATATATTCCAGAAAGCATTAGAAGTTAAATAAAAGATCAACTCGGGAGGAGGAATAAATAAAGGAGAGCTCATAAGGCGGGAAAAAACTCAAACTGAAACTATCAAGGATAAGCAAATTGGAGGTCCTAAAAAGGATACCTGATTAAATTTCAAAAAAGGAAGATTTGTTCACTGATAATAAACTTTCAAGGATGTGTGGGGTGAGGAGTTGGGGGAGCGGGCTCGATAACCACTCCATCCCTTGTTGGGCCAAAGGACTTCTTAAGTCCTTTGTGGGTCCCACAAGCTAATTAACTCCAACTCCATGAAGTTATTAACTTCTCATGGGCACCACAACTTCTGTCTCTTTCTTCTTCACCTCACTTCACCCTACCTTCCTCTCTCTCCTCTCCTCTCTCTATATCTCATTATCTCCTCTCTCTCTCAATTTTTTCCCATAATTTTTTTAATTTCTTAATTTACAAATTTTTCTTTATTCATTTTTTTATAAATTTTCTTCTTATTATTACAAATTAATAATTATTAACAAAAATATTTTTAATTTTATCCTATAAATTTAATAAACTTTTTTAACAATAACATTTTCAATTTTTAAATATAAATTATATAACAATGTTTTAGATATGATACTACAATTTAAATCGAAATTCTAATGTAAATTATAAAACTACATAACAAATTTTTTAATTCATAGAAATCTTCACTTCACACGTCATCTACAAACTTTTTTAGTTTGAACTAAAATTACTTATAACAATTAACAAAAAAATCTTATATTTTTTTAAGCTTATTCTTTTTATTTATGTATATTAACTAATAATACCTTAAAAATATATATAATTTGAGAACTTTAAGATAAGAAAAATGTACTTTAGACTAACCCATCTTATAATTGAAGAAATAAGTATTTGTTTTTAAAAAGGGTTTACACATTAAAATAAAAAATATATATTTGACTTTACTCAAAGTAACAAAAATAAATAGTCAATTCATCCAAACTTTAACTTTTTTTTAGTTCAACAAGAATTGGGGGTGGGGAATTCGAATTTTTGACCTCTTAGTCGAGGGTACATACCAATTACCGCTGAGTTATGCTCATTTTACTTCCAAACTTAATAAAATAAAACTAGTACAATAAATAGCATAAATATATAGTATTTCGAACAAAACTATATGTATAATATCTATTTTCATATAACTCATTTATTTTAAAACTTTACAGAATATTTTTAAAACTTTACAGAATATATTTTATTTTAAAATTAATCAAAGCTTAGATAGTTCATTCTTTTTATTTATTTTTATGTTATTATATATATATATATATATATTTAGAAGAATTCATTTCATTGTTTATTTAGAAAATTATGTATGTATGTATGTATAACTTTTATTAAGTTGAAAAATAAATCTTGAATTAAAAATTTAAAATTGACGAAGAAAATTCGTATTTAAAAAAGTTGAAAAAATATTGGAATCTAATCCTAACGGTATAGCACAGTAAAACAACAAAAAAAAAATGAGCAAACTTATTTTCTTCATTTTAATCAAAATTGATACTTAAAGAAAATTGCAAAATATACATAAAATCTCAATTTTACAATTGATGGAAACAAATATTTGTGAATTAAATTTTGAAAATTTGTATAAAAAACTATATTAAAAAAAAAAAAAAAAAAGAAGCCATACATAAACCTCGACTTCACAAGGTTACACCTCAAATACAACTCTGCTCCCCAAACACGTACTTTCTAACTCTAGACTAAATAATTATGCACCCCAAACACATACTTTATAAATCCCCAAACAAAACAACTCCAAACCCTTGGGCCAAATACACCCTTAGATCATTGCTAACCAAAAAAAACCAAATATCCTTAATTATAGACTATAAAGCATGAACACCTCTAAAATGACGAAGTGTCAGTGTCCGACACCGACATGCCCCGACATGTGTCCGACATGCCCCGACACGTGTCTGACACGCCACGTGGCGTGTCTTATATTTTTTTATTTTCCATACGGCTCCGACACGTTTTGGAAAAAAATTGGCGTTTTTTAAAATGTAATCACGGTTTAAATTAGACCCACTCATAGATAGTCCAAGCACACTCATTCACAACCCTGACCCATGGTAAAAAAAACTCTTACCGTTTAAAAAGGAGCCATTTTGTTTTCTTTTTGTTTATTTTTAATCTGCCCTACGGTTTAACTTTTAAGTCTTCTCATCTTCTTCCCCACGCCTATCTTCCACACAATTTCTTCTCCATCTCTCCAACACTATGTGAGTTGAGAGTGACTCCAAGATAGAAGCAGCCAAGTCTCGACCTCCACAAGAATGAAAATATGTAGAAGGCTTGTTTGATTCTATTTTGTATTTCTTTTTGTGTAAAACTTATTGGAGCTTTGATATTGTTGATTTTGTATTTCTTTTATGTAAAACTTATTGGATCTTGGATATTGTTGATGATGTTGATGTTGGTTAATTTCTTGTTTTTTAATGAATTGTATGGATGTTGTTTACTTGTTTTAATGTTTAAATATAGAGGAAATTTACATTAAAAGTATTAGATATTCATAATATGTCAAATATGCACACATATATGTGTTTTTTTTTTAAAAAAATAACGTGTCCCCAACGTGTTGTGTCCTACTTTTTTGGAAATTGACGTGTCGCCGTGTCCGTGTCGTGTCGTGTTCGTCGCGTGTCAGTGTCTGTGCTTCTTAGATTATAGATCCTTGAGTTTCTACTCTAAATCAAGTACTTAGTTTACTTAAAGAATGTAAAGAACTTGCTGAAATTTATGAAGAGAAATATTAGTTATTCCCTTCAAAAGAGGGAAGAAATGTTTTTAACCTGAGAAGCCAATCGGCTAGAGAATGACACAAGAGATAGGTTTTCTTGCATCTCATTTAGCATGAGACTAAATGAGTCAATCGAAAGATCTTTGGATAGCAATTCGTGGGTCACTTTCAAGACATCCATCAGCTTTTCCAGTTCCTGAAACATATTGATTTACTTTCAATCTTTCGACAAATAGAAAGCATATAAAGAACATGTATAATTGAATCATGACTGAGTAAAGAAACTACATACCACTATGCCACAAAGATCTTGAGACTCGAACCGATCAAATAAAAACTCAAGGTTCTCTCGAAAAATTTTGTTCATTCTTTGGGCAATCAAACTTCTTAAATCGATAGTCCTCCCAAGTAACTGCTTTACATAAAAATTTGAACTTAGGAAAAATTTGATAAATATAAATGTCTATAATCGGTTTAGTTCAATAAATGTTCATTTTTACATTCATACATGATAAACAAACTATTACTTAAGAAATAAATAATCAAGATCATATTCAATCATGTGGTACAAGCTCTGTGCATGGATTCATTAAAAAGGATAACGTTGTTAACCAATGATGACAAACATGTCAGTACTTTCATATTGTATCAAGAAAAAGCAAACACAATTTCCCACATAATAGTCTCCATCATAGACCAGTAAAGAGTGAAGGGAAGAGGGCATCCTAGATTCTGATAGACCAGTAAGTTATAAACAGAAAACATTTTACCTTCACTCTAGTGATTTTTAGAAGGGCATTAAACCTCATAGGCTGGACAGAATATTTTTCTCCATTGTCTATAGCAAATAGGAAAGATGAATCGAGTATCTCACTGCAATATTTGGCAAAAGGACCAAGTTACTATTCATTCATAGAGCACGTGTCTATAATCCAAAGAGCAGTACATACCTCGCCGCCCAACTCTTGTAATGTGAAAAGATTGAATCACATAGTTTCGAGACAAATATATCAAAACAATGATCAACCTGTAACAGACAACAGAAGGTGGTATGAGGTAGTAAAAGTAATGAAATAACAGATGGATCAAAAGCAAAAAGAACAAACAAAGCACAGTACAAGCGACTATGAAAATATGATCGCAATTCAAGAATATATTATCAATCAATCCAAAGTTTGCTTACACAATATACACCTACTTAGTAGCAAATATGGACTGGATGAGTTTGGGTAGTTTACAAAAGGGAGGTAGCTTCGAATGCCCTTCAACAAATATTGCAAAGCAAGTGAACTAATATCCACACTTACTCTTCATTTCAACTCCGAAGGGTCAATTTTGGGAAGATAAATGGTGTTCCAACAACAGCTCTTTTTTGAGTTCTAATCGGTAATTAGTTTCTTTGCACACACACCAAATATGTTTCCAACAAAATATGAGAATGCAAAGTCCAGCCTAAATACATTCTACAACATAAACCAGAGAGAGGTTTGCATATGAAGCAATGCGAGACCAATGCCTATCTGTTGATAAGGCCCATCAATGAAGCCCATCATATTTTGGATCCATGTCCTCAACTCTCGTGGACTTATCTCTTTTTCTTATTTTTTTTTATAAGAAACATTAATAGATTGATTTCATTCAGCTGACATAAAATAATACAGCCTAAGGACCTGGGGATGAGGAAGCCCTTGCCCTGACTCTATCTCAAAAGGGTCTTCCAATCATTGACTATCATCAATAAGCTATAATTACAAAAAAATCTTGTTGAGGGAAATCCACCAAGAGGCCGTATTTTGTACAAAAATACAAAAATAATCGAAACTAGAGGTCTTGTCTTCAAACGATCTAGAGTTTCTTTCCTTCCAAATTCCCTACATAGTAGCTCTAAAGGCACAGCTAGCCACCACTCTAGCTTTCTTAGGCAAGTTCCAAGCGCTAAGCCCCTCTTCCAACCAATCATCCACCTTATTAGGCAAACAAAATGAGATACCCAGCTGCCTCGCAATGAAGTTCCAGGCTTTTCCAGCAAACTCACAGTGAATGATTGTCTAAGTCTTCCCTCTGTTTTAAGCACATTCTGCAACTTGATGGAGAAAGAACCTAGTGTTGAAGCTTCTTTTGAACCTTCTCACCCATATTTATGCTACGAAAAGCTACCGACCATAAAAATACCTTAACTTTTTTGGGGCTGTTGTGCTTCCAAATGAGGTCGATAAGATTGTGACTAATCTTGGCCTTGCTTTTGACCTCTTCATCTTTTCCATTCACAAAGTCTTTTAGAAGATTTGAGAAGTTTTCCCATCCCTTAAACTCAACTCTTGTCGGGAGTTCACGACTTTAGATATCTCTAGGAAGCTTCCCCGCTTGTTAGATATTTTTTGAATCCAGATGAATCCGTTATTACAGTCAGTTTTCCTGAAGAACTTGTGTGTTGCGGGGGCGTGTAGGAGGTCGTCAATCGAATCCGAGATCCAAACCAGAACGATTGCTTCAGTAGAGAGGGCATATCTTTTCCTAAGGTGATCTTCTTGAATTCTGACGACCCTACCTTTGAAGTTCTTGTCGAAACAACATGAAAAGACTTTGTTCTCTATCCTAACACGAAGCTGCCTCTAGATCGGCATATCGACTGAGGCAGGACAAGCGATCCAAGGTTTATGGGTTTAGACATCGAAGCTCTGTTCCTCCGCCACACCTCCCCTGAGAAAAATCCCCCCTCCGGAAAGATCTCCAAAGCCCTATACACCCTGCACCCCCTCACAAACCACTCAGACCCTAATCGGAAGAATCATCGGAGGTGCGACGGAGCGATCAGCTTAAAAATGGAAAGATCTCTTTTTCTTATGCAAATATTCCTTTTTATTCTTCTTCCCATATTTGTCAGATTTCTTTTTCTTTCTTTGTGTTCCTTTTTACTGTTTCCTTAGTTTCCATACTTGTACAATTTCTCTTCTTTTAAAACCTAGGTCTGTAACATGGGAATGGACATGATATATGAAAAATTATTCTTCTGGTGTAAATATTTACTATCATAACTCAGATATTGAATTATAAGAGAGAGAAAACCTCAGCTTCAATTTCGTCATAGAGAAAACGTTGTTTCAAAGTAACCAAAGCATGTTGAGCTGAATCATTGTAAATGTCAAGTGGAAATAGAACACTCTCAAAAAGGCCTGCATTCTGAGACTCGAGGACATAATCCACCAACATCCAGGGAAGGGAGCATTCAATAGGAAACTGCAAACAGAAAAGAGAGGGAAAAGGTCACCTTATTTATGAATGTAGCACAATTCTAAGAACATTTTAAGCAGCAAAAAGTTAAAACAATTCAGTCGGATTTTATAGGAACGGATTGGAAAAAAATGATAAGAAGAAGAAAAACAAATTATTGTACCCTCCAGCAGAAGTAATTCACAGTTTTAAGAGGCTTAAAGAACATTGAGATAGTAACACTAACTAGTAGGTGTGATAGAAGCATAGGACATGATACACGATGACACAGGACACAGACAAAATGACATAAGAAATTTCTAAAAAAGTAGGACATGGGCAACTTCAGGATAAGTTTTCTTTTTTAAGAATCGAGATATTTAATACTTCAAAATAGATCAAACAAGTAAATTTAATACAGAAAAATAAATGTGTTTGTAGTAGAGCAGAGAGCAGGTTTCAATCTCCCCTCAAGTAGAGCAGAGAGCAGTTCGAATCTTCCCTCATGATTTCTCTCTGTCTATGCAGTGGACATAGCAATGGGCTAGGCTAAATTTTTATTTTTATTTTCTCATAATTTCTTTATCAAGTCAACGTGTTTTCGTGTCCCACACATGTCCAAACATGTCAGATCTGGTCCTTGATTTGTCTGAAATTAAAAATAATTTTTTTAAAAAAAACATATATATCTTCTTTACTTGAAGACACGTGAAATTGTGTCTGGACATATCCATGTCCAATATGGACATAAAGTGAGAGTATCCATGATTCCAAGAGTATGTATCATAAGAAGATTTAGGATATCATGAAAATTGGATTTTTCAAAAAAAAAAAGGATATCATGAAAATTGGTGGTGTCAGGACACAGTTCTTTGATATAAATGGAAAAGAGATACTAAAGTTTGCATGAATACATGCAACCAACTGAGTTCTTTTCCATGATTCAACATAAAACTCTCATGATTTTTTTTCCTTTTCCGTTTTATTTTTTTGGTGAGTCCCAAAAGGTACAAAAGAATTCACCTCCATTTTATTTCTTTACGATGTAAATAATTAAAGGAAAAGAAAGAAGGAATAAAAGAAACAGTCATCACCTCCCTAACTTTAATCATAGAAACAAAAGAATCAAATATTTCCATCTGATTTGAGATTCTGCCTTAAACTCATACACATCATATATCATCATGTCAACAAGTTGAATGTGCTGATTTACGTAAATGATGTAGCTAATTGTGTAATCATGAACTCCATACCTGAATAACACGAGAAGTCTCTAAATAAAACTCTCTAAACCATAAGAATCCAAGATCCGTTAATGTTGCAACAGTCGCTGCAAAAAATAGTAGCATTGTCCATGTGGATCATAGGAAATAGCTAATCGGTATTTCAATTACAAGACTGGCATACTGGGCAAACTATAGCCATTTGATATGAGTCAGAAGAACTTGAACATCATAACACTACCATGGCTTTTGAAATGCAAAAATGAATTAGCATTTTTTTGGGTAGAGCAATATGAAAATTACTAAGCAAAACCAGTAGATCTATGGACTTACGAAATATGTGCCAAAGAGTTGACAGAGTACCTGTGTAATCAAATATGTGCAGAAAGAAGCTGAGCTTGTAGAAAAAGGTCTCCAACTGCTTCAAATCATTAATAGGAATCTCAGATGCACTATTACCAAAAAGCCCCCCCGGCTTCCTAAGGTTTCCACCAGACACCACCTCATAAATCAGAAATTGCAAGCAGTGAACCTGGAACAAGATAAAAGACTATGAAGTAATCTAGCTTTATTCAAGCTTATTCTTTCATATTTTTATAATTTTAAAAAATTGAAATTCATTAAAAATAGAAAAATTTCTCAACTTAGAACAATATAAAATATTCTTCAATGTATGAATTGATGTAGTTTGGTTTGATTCTTAGGGCTCTCTGATGTAGGGACATGCCTACCTTTATCTTTGTTTATTTCTTTAGTCAATATTCGGTTATAGGCTTGTAGTTAATTGTTGTTTATTTTATTTTATTTTAAACAAGAAACAAACTTTTCTTTGATATAGAGGCTAATGCTCAAAATTATAAACTCTACATAGGAGTGAAAATAGAGTAATAAACAACATAAAGAAAGCAACTAAACAAAAACTATAGGAAGAAAATAAAAGCATTCCAATTCAAGCATAGATCTTGTAAAGAATAACCATAGAATTTAGAAAGAGAACACCACAGTGAAGCTTTATGATTTAGGACATCTTTGTTCCAATCTTGACAGCTTCTCATGTTTTATTTAGTTTCTTGAAGATCTTTTCTTTTGTAATCTTGGTTTTACTGTATGGTAATTTTTCTATTAAGTTGGAAGATTTCCAGCAATTAATTTCTTTTATCTAGGCTGTTAAGATTAGTTATTAGTTGTTTAGGCTTATTTTCCAGCCCTCCTAATTGTATATAAAGGGGGTTGTAGCCTTTCGTAAGTATCTTTTGACATCATTAATGAAATTCCTTCACACTTAATACATCAAGTGGTATCAGAGTCATGCCTTGAGTTAGCAATGTCGGGTGAAATCCTTGGGTGCCGAAAAAAGAAGTTGTGAGCCTTAATAGTCATGGTGGAGGTAAGCGAAGAAGCCTCCAGCGTTAGACCCTAACCCTAGCCTCCAGCCGCCGTCATCTTCCGCCGCCGTCGTCGTCACAGTCGTGTCCTGCCGTCCCTTTCGTCGTCAGCTCGTGCCGCTAATCTCGCCGTCGTCATCTCAGTTTCTTCGACCCGTGATTCTTCGACCCACGACCCGCGTTCCTTCGTCCCGTGATCCACATCTTTTGCACCCTCGTTTCTTCGTCCGTCAGCTAGTGACGCCATCCTTCCGTCGTTCGTCCGGTCTGTTCGCCGCCATCTATTCACCGTCCGTCCACCATTCTTCGCCGGTTTTTCCTTTTGCACCCTCACTTCTTCGTCTATTAGCTAGTGCTATCATCCACCCACCGTCCGTCCAGTCTGTTCGACGCCTTCTTTTCGCCGTCTACCCGCCATTCTTCGTCGGTCGTTTTGTTGTTCAGTCTGGTTTGTTCGTCGCTTGTCTGGCAGCTGCTCGTTATTTGTGGGTCCCTTTGGTTTGTGGTCTTGTGGACCCCTTTGGTTTGTGGTTGAGTTCTGGTTTATGATTCAATGGAAGTGCTGGAAGAGATGAGTTGTTGTATCCGAAATATTTACTTCCGTCTATGGGGTGAAAAAATGAGTATTTTATGGAAGGTATGAATAAAGATCAGAAAATTCACCTTTCTTTATCCCTCTTAGGTTGGCTTGAAAATTCATTGGTTGAACTTTTGCAATATCCAGTTCACTCATTTTTTAACAAGAAATTTAAGGATGATTTTGGGACCATTCGTCTGTCTAAATTTAGATTTGTCGAGGGTTGGTATTTGGAATGTGTCGTATGGCCTTTTTATGGAGGAAGGAAGAATGTTCATGTTCCTGCTAGTTTTGAAAAGAAAGGTTGGTTTGTTTTTTGGGAAATGGTAAGACATTTTTCCCTTAAATATGGAGAACCAGAGTATTCTAAGTTGGATTTATCCACTAGAATTGAGAAAGTTGATATGGCTCAGGAAGATGTGGTGAAACCCTCTGAGATTTCTTCCTTTTGGGTGAGGAAAGAGAGAAAAGTAATGGATTTGAATTTCAATTCCATTTTGGTGGTTTCTAAGTTGTTTGCTCATTACTCCTGGAAAGATGTCCAAATAGCTTTAGAAAATCATTTTCGGACTAGAATTTCAATTAATCCTTTTATGGATGATAAAGCGTTAATCAAGTTTGATGAGGGCCTTTTTGATTTGAATTTGGATGGAAAGTGGTGTCTTGATGGTCACCTTCATCTGAAAATAGAGCGTTGGTCCGATGAAAAACATTCTCACCTGGAATTCATCAAGAGCTATGGAGGTCGGATATCTATAAAGAATTTACCGTTGATTTATTGGAAACGACCATGTTTTGAAGCTATTGGACAACATTTTGGAGGATTGATTAGTATTTCCTCTGAAACACTTTACTTAATTGATTGTTCAGCCGCAGTTATTGAAGTGGAGGAAAACATTTGTGGCTTCATTCCAGCTGAGATTGATGTTAAAGGCGAGAATATCAAAAAATTTTCTCTCTGTTTTCGTGACATTGTTCCTCTTGACCTTTCAGGTGAGTGTCGTTCAAATTCTGGAATTTTATCCTCACAAGATGTTACTAATTCAGTGGATTTAAAGAGGGTTAATCAAGTTCTGGAAGATGAAAGCCTCTTTTTACCACACGAAGATGAATTGGTGATGGCTATTGAGGATTCAAAGGCCCCTTCGTTGTATGACAAGAATCTTAATTCAAATGGTCCTTCTTTGGATGGGCATGCAAATGTTAACTCCCTTGAGCTGGTGTCTCCTTTGCGATCGAAGCAAAGTTTAATTAAACCCTTTCCTCTTCATTATTCTAGAAGAAAAGGGTTTTCCTCCAGCATGGATCATTCAGAGACTAATTCAGATTATGCTGAGGAATCTTGTGTTCGTCTTTTGTCTCTACCCACGAATCATTTGGAGTCTCCCACGAAAGGATCTACGATGCAAGAGACTTTATACCCTGTTAAGATTTTTAGTCATTCGCAAGTTTCTTTTCCTGGTTCAGACACTTTTCACCAAAGGGGTAGCAAGTCTCTCTTCTCCTAAGAAGATTTCTCCCTGTTTTGATTCTGATGGAGAATCGGATGTTAGTATGAGTAGTGAGGAGTCAATTTTTCATGTTCCAGAATTTGAGTTGGTAGATCATGTGGAAGATGATTCATTTGCTGAAGCTTTTGAAAATCTCTTTGAAGTTAATGTTCAAGTTGTCGATAATATAGAGGGAGCGGTATCTTTGGTGGTTTCTCCTCAAATCCAAGCCAAATTTTCTTCTCTGATTGAGCTCTGTGGGTTCCAGATGCAGGAAATTCCTATTTTGTCTCTAGCAGTTAAAGCTCATTAATGGTTTTCTAGTTAGTTCAGTTTTATAATTCTTAAGGGTTTTGTCTTTTCAAGTTGGGCTTTCGTCCGATTCCTTTGGTGCAGTTTCCTTTGGTGGTGGAGTTTTTTCGAGTATTTCTTTTCAGTTGATCTCTTCAGTCGTTTGGTGGTTTTGATCTTTTCTTTGATTTAGTTCGTTTTGTTGGTTTTTCAGCTGTAGTTGTCCTTCTGGAGTCTTATTTGTGGTTCTCTTTGTTCTTTGTTGATCTTTTTTCTAGTTCTTCTTTCTCTTTGAGTTGTATCTTCTTCTTTCTTTTGAGTTGTATCTTCTTCTTTCTTTGGTGGTGTTTGTTTTTTGAGCATTAGTCTCTTTCGTTATATCAATGAATGAAAATTTGTTTCCTGTTTAAAAAAAAATAGCCATGGTGGAGGTTCATGGTTGAGCTCTGAGCAGACGGGTATACTCTGGTGAAAAGAGTTGTCCTGGATAAGAGCAAGAACTCTCGCTAAAGCGGTGAAGCCAAGAGAGTTGGATGGATAGATGACTATTTGAAGGGAGGCCCGGTGGTACTCTGTTCAAGGGGAGGATTGTTGGGAGTGCGACCAAAGTCCCACATTGGCTAGATAAGGGAAAGATCATGGGTATATAAGGGAGGACAAGTATCTCCATTGGTATGAGACCTTTTTTAGTGGACCAAAAGCAAAACCACGAGGGCTTATGCCCAAAATGGACAATATTATACCATTGTAGAGATATGTGGAGTGTCCAGTAGTCTCTTACAAGTGATATCATACCATTGTGGAGATATGTGAGTTGGTATTGGGGCTGTTTTAAGTCAAGAAGGTCACCCAATTGAGTTTTTTAGTGAGAAGTGAAGTGCTGCTCATCAAACTTGGAGTACTTATGAACAAGAATTATACTCTTTGGTTCGATATTTGAAGCAATGGGAACGTTATTTACTTTCCAATGAATTTATTTTACTAACAGACCACTTTTCTTTATAGTTTCTTCAATCACAAAAACATATCAGCAAAATGGCATGCTCGATGGCTCTACTCCTACAACATTTTGATTTTGTGATTAAGCACACCACAAGTAAAAGTAACAAGGTGGCCGATGCTTTAAGTAGGAAAGTTACTCTTCTTACACTTCTTCATGGCGAGATTATTGCTTTTGATCATATTACCCAATTATACGACACAAATTCTGATTTTAAGGATATTTGGAATAGTTGCATGTCTCATAAACCATGTTATGACTATAAACCATGTTCTGACTATCATATTTTGAATGGTTTCTTGTTTAAAGGTAATGTGGTTTGCAAACCTCACACGTCCGGAATCTATTATTAGAGACATGAATTCTGGAGGGCTTGCTAGCCATTTTGGTCGTGACAATTGTTTTAATTTCTTCCAAATTTTTTTGGCCCCAACTTAAAAAGGATATAGCTAGCTTTATTAAAAGATGTTTCATTTGCCAAACTTCAAAAGGTACTAGTCAAAATAATAGTTTGTATATCCCTTTACCAATACCTAACTCTATTCGGGAGGATCTCTCCATGGATTTTGTTTTAGAGTTGCCCCGCACTCAACATGGTTTTGACTCAGTTTTAGTCATTGTGGATAGATTAAGTAAGATGACACATTTTTTACCTGGTAAGAAAGCTAATGATACACTTAACATTGCTAATCTTTTTTTCGTGAGATTGTTAGATTACATGGAATTCCTAAAACTGTTGTTTTGGATAGAGACGTTAAATTCATGAGTCACTTTTGGAGATCATTATGGAAAAAGTTTGGTACAGATTTGCTCTTTAGTAGTACGAGTCACCCACAAACCGATGGTCAAACCAAAGTTACTAATCGAACACTTGGAAATTTGGTTTGTTGCCTTAGTGGGGACAAACCCAAGCAATGGGATTTATCTTTGGTCCAAACTGAGTTTGCATTCAACCATATGAAGAATCATTCCACAAGGAAGTCACCATTTGAGGTTGTGTATACTCATCTCCCTCATCTCACTGTTGACTTAGCTAATATTCCTTCCTCTTTTGATCTTAGTGCTGAAGCTAACAGCATGGTTTCAAGGATTCAAGAGTTACACCAGGAGGTTAAAGACCATTTGGAAAAGGCCAACGCTTCATACAAATCTTCGGCTGATGTTCATTGCCGACCTCAAGAGTTTCAAGTGGGAGATTTGGTGATGGTTCACCTTCAAAAGAGTCGTCTTTCGGCTGAACATCATACCAAATTGAACAGCAAAAAGATCGAACCTTTTTCTATTGTTCAGCTAATCGGTCCTAATCCCTATCAAGTGGCTTTACCTACATCTTTGCGTATTAGCAATACTTTCAATGTGGCGGATATTTTTAAATAGCATGCTCCTAATGAGTTTTCTTTTGGGAGGAAGGGTTTGATGTAGAACATCTTTGTTTCAATCTTGACAGCTTCTCATTTTCTTTAGGTTCTTGAAGATATTCTCTTTCGTAATCTTGTTTTTACGGTCTGGTCATTTTTCTGTTAGGTTGGAAGATTTCGAGCAATTAATTTCTTTTATCCAAGCTGTTAAGATTAGTTATTAGTTGTTTAGGCTTATTTTTCAGCCCTCCTATTTGTATATAAAGGGGTTGCAGCCTTTTGTAAGTATCTTTTGACATCATTAATGAAATTCCTCCACACTTGATACATCACTTTAAGACGGTTCGTTACAAGATGATCAAAAGTGGAGAGATGCTTGGTTTGAAAGATCTTCTGATTTCTTTAAAACCAAAACTCTTATAAAATTGCTTCCACTGCATTACACCATAAGATTCTGGATTTGGCCAACAATGTAGACCCAATAAAGCAATAGAAACAAATTTTCCTTAAAGGAATTGGAAAAAAACCCAATGGAGGTTGAAAATTGAAAGTACACTATCCCAAGCCAGCCCTGAATATGAACAATCGAAGAAAATGTGTTGGAGAAAGTCCTCTGCTGCCCAACAACACAATCAGAGTATAGAGCAATGACGTAATGTGTGTGAATTAGTGTGGATATATCAACTTCTTACTGCATTGGAACTTGGTATCACAACACCAACCACAATATGATAATCAAGCAGCTCTTCATATTGCATCTAATGAGCAAACTAAACACACTGAGGTTGACTGTCATTTTGTATGGGAGAAAATACAAGGTTTGGTATCTATAGGATGAATGAAAACTGAAGAGCAATTAAGAGATATCTTCACGAAAGCATTAAAGGAGAATGTATTGATTATCTTTCTAACAAGTTCAACATGATTAACATATACGCTTCAACTTGAAGGGAAGTGTTTCAGTGCTTATATGAGTATTATTGTATCATTGTAATTATTTTAGACATATTGTCCTTTACTATCTTTTTTACTTTCCCCTAGTTACGCTACCCTTGTACACTTGTATATATATCTTAAGTAAATGGAATAGCCTCATTTTGATTCTTTTAAATTTTTAGCGTTGACACCAACCAAAGAGGTTACACAAAGGATATCCAATTGGTCAACAAACCAAAAAGGAATAACTACAAAAGTATTTAGATTTCCTAGTTAATTAAAAATTGTCCTTAATGGCTTAATAACTTTGAAGTACTTGGGTTAATATTTCTAAAGTATGGAAGCAAGTAGAGAGTTTGGCTATATTCAAGCTAGGAAATGACACTCGAATAGTTTTCTGGCATGACTCTTGGGTTTGAGATCTTCCTTTATCTTTAAAATTTCCAAGACTCTTTCAAATTGCTTCTCCTCCAAAAGCCTCTACTAATGAACATTGGAATGGTGCAACCTTTTCATGGAATATATCCTTTCGTCGACTTCTCAAAGAGGAAAAAATTATTAATTTCCAGCAGCTATTGGAGAGCTTAAATCATAAGTGTCCGAAATTTTAGACTCCCGCATTTGGTCACTTGAAAAATCGGGTTTGTTTTCAGCTAAATCTCTTTTTAATCACTTGACAGCTTCTCCTTCTATGCATAAGGAAGTGTTTAAAGCTCTATGGAAGACTAAATGTCCCAAGCAAATTAATATTCTTTGTTGGATCATGATTTTTAGTTCTTTAAATAGCTCGGATGTTCTTCAAAGGAGGCTCTCATCACATGTTTTATCACCTTCTATCTACCCATCATGCTTGAATGCCAGCGAGTCTTTGCAACATTTATTCTTTGATTGCCAATATTCTTATCAGTGTTGGGAAAGATTTATGTCTACTTTAAAGCTCCAATGGGTTCTCGATCCGTCATTTAAAGGAAACGTGTTGCAGTTATTAATTGGTTCTACCCTTAAGCTTGCTTCTAAATTGCTATGGTCTAATGTAGTAAAAGCCGTATTATCAGAGATTTGGTTTGAAAGGAATTAGAGGGTTTTCCATGATATATCTCTCCCTTGGAAGGATTGTTTCGATTATGCTCGCCTCAAAGCTTCGTTTTGGTGTTCATTGTCCAAGCTCTTTTTAGGCTATTCTATTCAAGACATTTGCCTTAATTGGGATGCTTTCATTTTTCCATCTTAATTTTTGTCATTCATTTGATTTGTGCTTGCTTTTAACCTTTCAATTCTTTAATTTTATTCTTAGTAATGAAAAGTGCAGTTTCTTATAAAATAAAATAAAAAAATAGTCCAGAGAGCAATAAAATAAATGTTCCGCCCAAACTAAGGCCTCCTTAAAGACAAGGCATGGCCACAAATTTCTTGTTAACAATGTGGGCACTCCTTCCTCATAAGCAACTTCCAAGAAAAAAATTAGAACCAGCATATCAATACTAGCACAGACCTTAGTGGTCACACAAAAGACAAAAAAGAAATAAGTGGGACGGTTGGAAAGCACGACTTGGGCCAAAATGAGTCTTTCCCTTTTGGAGTAGTGTCTCCTTCATCAACTCAATCTGAAAGCAATTTTTCGGCATGACAGGATCCCAAAAAGAAAGGTTCGCATATTACCTCACAGCAAGAGGCCTAAGAGATAGGAAAAAGATTAACTATGCAGCCCCAAATAGAGGCAAAATCCTATGTCACACAAAGGTAAGCTATTTAATAACATGACAAGGAAAGCTATCTGAATTTTTCTTCTTTCATCGCACACCATCATGTGGGATATTTCATGCTCCCTCAAACCATTTTTTCTTTTCATTACAAAGTGTACGACAAGAAAAAAGGTAAAGCAAGAAGACCTGAGTAGACGTAGGTGCAACTGGCCGTGGATAAAAGAAGTTCACTTTACTTTCTTCACCTCTTTGCATAGACTGTGCTTCAGATTCAGATTTGCTTCTATTTGCCATCCAATCAGCTGACAGAGTTCGCATATCAGAAAGAATCCTGAAAGTTAGTCAATAGCAGAAGTTATTACGAACTCGTAAATAAAAAGAGTTTTACACAGATTATTAAGTTACTACCATGTACCAACTTCATTTAGATTTTAGTTATTGTAGAAGGAACCAACAAGACCAAAAATGACCACAAAAGGGAGTAGGAGATACACCAAACAATGAAAAAGAAAACAATCGTCATATATGAAACAGGACAATCAATTCAAATAATTCATTCATTACTAGAGGCCACAAAGAAAACATAAGTGCATTCAAATAATTCATTTATTACTGTTTTCTGCTCTGATACAAACTAGAATTTTGGAAAGAAATTAAATAATTGTATTTCTTCTACGTATTGAATAAGATACAAGGTCTCCTTGTATAGAAGAAAGACCATCTACCAATAAGGAAGAATGTTACAAATATAAATAATAAATACTAACACATAATACACAACTAATATAACAAAAGATTCGAAGAAAATCCAACGGTCATAACTCCATAGGATATGATTTGAGGTCCTTAATCGCCCGCTTGCAAAGATTGCAACACAGCAGTCCAACCAAATTAGGCAACTTCCTCAAGACTTGATCCATAGTGTTAACCCTTTTGTGGAGAACTTGTCACACAAAACTTAACCTTCTTCAAAACTTTCACCTTCCACAACGAGGCAAAGACGCCACTCAAGGAAGAGGGGTTGACCAGGCAAAGGAAGATGGATTTGCAAGAAAAGCCTTTGGACAAATAAGGACTTCACAAAGGAATATATCTTCTCTCATGACTACAAAAGGAGGGCAACACATCCGACATTCCCTATTGGAGAAAGGATGCCAAAACCCCAAAATGAGAGGTCCAAGCATTTAGCAACACATCTGCAACCGTGCGTGGTTCGTCATCTAGGATAAATGATGCAAACGAGGAAAAAAGGAGCAAAGGGATCTATCCTCAACAACTTATCCTCCCAAAAAAACAGCATTTCTCCCATTACCTGTCAATCACTGAACAAACTAAGAAAAGAAAG
The DNA here is from genome assembly GCA_036850905.1 of Luffa acutangula. NCBI lineage: Eukaryota > Viridiplantae > Streptophyta > Magnoliopsida > Cucurbitales > Cucurbitaceae > Luffa > Luffa acutangula. The sequence goes on along the minus strand of CM072089.1, from coordinate 22,524,450 downwards.
GAAGCCCCTCAACTATACCTTTTCAAGGGTTTCTGGAAGTGCCCTTAACCCCACCATCAATCCATTCAAAAGAAAGTGGCTCAAATTTACTACAATAACCTTCCACCAAAGGGAGTTAAACTCGAAATGGAAATGCCAAAGCCATTTAGCCAGGAACGCACTGCTACAGGTCCTTAAATTCCCTATATCTAATTGGCGAAGCTTTTTGTAATCTTTCACATGGGGCTTTTCTCCCATCTTTTGTTAATTTCATACATCAACAAAATTGTTTCTTAAATAAATAAATAAAATCCAAGTATACTCAAGACTTCACACCAGTCTCTAAAACAAGCTATATATATATATATATAGAAAAATTAAATGTTAAAATACCATTTTGGTCCCTGTACTTTGGGTTTTGTTCCATTCTAGTTCATATACTTTCAAATGTCCAATTTTAGTCCTTATACTTTCAATGAAGCTTAAATTCGGTCCCTACGGTAAGTTTAAAGTTAATTTTTATTGAAATTGGTTGAATAATAATAATAATTTCCATACAAGAAAAGACAGAATATGATCATATTTCTAAAATTTATAGAAGGAATATTAATATTGACTAAATTTTTTTTAGAAAAATTAAGGGAAAAATACACTTTTATTCCCTGAGTCTTTTCATCTTCTTCTTCTTCAACCACCAAACCCTTCTTCTTCAACCACAAAACTAGTCGTCAGTCGCTGCCAGCGGCAAAAACTTTTTTTTTTTTCTCCTTTCTTCTATTTTCTTTCTTCTTTTCTTCCCCTTTCTCTACATTTTCTTTTTTTTTTCTTTATTTTATTACATTTTCAAAATAGAAAAGAAGTTGCAAGTCCATCGTCACTGGAATCATGTGGATGTTGAAGCTAGCTCTTCCAGATATGACCTCAAACCACTCTCTCCCGCTCTTTCTCTCGACTTGAAATGAACAAAACCCACGCCTCACACCAGCTTAAAACCCTTCGATTCCAGCTTTGAAACGAACAATGCAAACTTGAAACGAACGAAACCCATGCCTCACACTAGCTTGAGACCCTTCGATTCTAGCTTTGAAACAAATGATTCCAGCTTGAAACCCTTCAATTCCAGCTTGAAACAAAGGGGATTTCCCCGTCGTTTCAGGCATGGGTTTTTGGCCGAGTGAAAGTGGGGAGAGAGAAAGATGGTGAGGGCGATGGTGGCAGCTAGGCATGAGGAGTGGCAACGGCAACGAGAGGAGTGGTGGACCAGTGGGTGAAGAAAAGAAGAAAATGAAGGGAAAGAAAAAGAAAATAAGAAAGAAAGGAGAAGAAGAGGACAAAAAAATGTTGTTGCGTCGGCGGCTGGCCAGCGGTTGATGGCTTTCGATGATTGGTTTTAGGCTGGTTTGGTGTTGAAGAAGAAAGAAGAAGAAATTAAAATATTAAAATATTAAAAAATAATTATTATTTTAATATAATTTTATTTTAAAAAATGAAAAAATATTTTTTTAATAAAAAAAAAATTAGTGCCAAATAACGGAAAATTGGATGGAGGGACCAAAAATGAAACGAAATCCAAACCTCAAGGGCTAAATTGTCGAGTTTGAAAACTCAAGGATCAAAATGAAACCTAACCCAAACCTCAGGGACTAAAAGTGTGTTTTTTAAAAAATTAACAATAAACTCATAATAGGGACCAATTTTAATTTTTATTCAAAATACAAGGAATAAAATTGGACACTTGAAAGTAAAAGGACTTAACAAAACACAAAGTACAGGGACTAAAACCAAAATAATCATCATTAACCTGTCTCTTCCACCTGGGCCCAAAATCACTTAACTGCCAAAATCGCACAGAGTTTTGTATATAAACCCTACACTCATAAGTCATGATTTATTATTCTCCCCTCATAATTGATTAAAGAGAATTTGTCGTGGGTGGCAAATAAGAATTATATAATTGCAAATATAGCAAAATCTATCCGAGTATATTACTGATAGACACTGATAGACTCTGGTTAATCAGAATCTATCAGTCTACTGATAGACTCCAATTATTCAGAGTCTATCGGTGTCTATCGTTGATAGACTCCGGTTAATCGAAATCTATCAGTGATTATCATTGATAGACTTTGATCAGTGATCAGTGATAGTCACTGATAGATTTTGAATAATCGGAGTATATCAGCGATAGATACTGATAAACTTTGAATAATCAGAGTCTATCAGTGATAGACACGGATAGAATTTGACGACAGCTTTTTGGTCTTGTACAATTAATTTTGCTATATATGCAATTAGTTTGTAACTGTGCTATATTTGCTATTAATTTGGTCCAATTTGTCATCTATGCAACTGTCCCTTGATTAAAAGGATATTAACAACCTACTTTCCTTCCACAAACTCAACTAAAGGGAAGATCTTCCTTACTCCTACAAGCCAATACTTTTTCTCAGGAAGTTTCTGTTTAAATTATTAAGCAGAAGAGACAATTTTAACTAACTCCTAATCATCCAATAATTTATTATCCACATTCACCAAAAATGGCGATTTGATGAGAGATTACACTATGGAACAAAAGTTTGTTTGAAATCAAAGAAAGCAGAAATAATCTCCACCTTGAAATTTCTTTCTTCTTCCGGAAGGTAGTTCGTAACATGGTGGCCAATGTGTTTTGAACAAAATCTTGAACCTCAGCATGTACTGTTTCCCACAAAGCATCAGCTACCAGAGTATCACACTGCTGCATCATCGACCCAATGCTCTTTATATAGCTAACCAGTTCAACAAGAGCTTTCCTTTCATCTGCACTATAATTATGTCTCACCACCTAGAAAAACACCAAAAGATAAGAAAGTCATCAAGCCGAATGACAGATCAGAGAACATGGCGCAAGCATTGTTATTGGTATTCTTATTTCTTTTAACAAGAAATGGAACTTTTAATTGAAGAAAATGAAAAGAGACTGATACTCATAGATACTAACTCAATGAAATAAAAAATAAATAATAAAAAATAAATTTAAAAAGCAAACATAAAAATTACAAATTAAAAAAAATGCAGAAACACTCACTTTCAAATCAGGACTTCTATATTCTTGTTTAAAATGATGGATGAATTTTCATAAATTGACGGTCGCACACAAATGCCAGAAAAGGGGAAAGCAATCCTAGAATCAATCTTATTTGAGTAATGTTGCAATTAAGAAATATGCATTTAAGAGTCCCAATATCTAATTGATTCTTAATAATATGTTCCAAGTGATCAAATGCAATCCATCCGAACATTTTGAGAAAATAACAGAACAGCTTTGACCTTAAGTGGTATCCAATAAATGAAAAAGGTGCAACTGGGCTTATTTTTCTTAAAAGTGAGTCAGACAAGATGCTCAATGATGCATAGCAAACTCACAAACTTTGGATAGAAAGCTAAAACACTGTTATTATTTCTCCTTAAAATGTCCGAAATAACAACTTCGAATTGATGGATGATCAACATTCAACATTTTCAAGCAAATTGATTAGTATCTTAGTTTTCAAAATAACTTACTAGACCATCTATGAGAACTAACAAGTTTATCCATTTCCTTGTTTTCCTGCCATTAACACTTCAATGGAATAAGCTTGAGCTCATATCCTATTCTTCTAGCCATGGTTTTTTTTTTTATAAAAAACAATTTTATTGGTGTATGAAATTTACAAAAACGATGGAAAGTCCATGAGTGATTACAAAAAGCTAACCGAGTTGATGAGAAGAGAAGCATATGAATATGAAGCAAATAATTTAGACATTTACGCCATGATATTGCATAATAGATGACTAGATCAAAGAACTCTTCAAAGGCAAGCTCTTTATCCTTGGAGACTCGATGATATCTCTCTCTCCAAAGAACCCAAAAGAAGGCCCTTACAATGTACTTCCAAAGTAACACCTTTATCTCCTTAAAAGGGGGCTCCGCTAAAATGAAGATGAGTAGGTCTTAAGTATCTCTAGGAAAAGTCAAACACCAACCAAAAGATTGACGAACACGATTCCAAAACTGCCATGCAAGTAGATGAATATGTGATTTTGTGTTTCATATCCATCTTACATAATGGACACCAACCGGGGGAGATAGCCAAATAAGGCATACGTTTCTAAAGGACATCCTCGGTACTAATAGCTTTGTGTGATATTCCCCAAAGGAAAATTTTGATCTTCTTGGGATAATTATCCTTCCATATATGATATACCTTTAGTAAATGATGGCTCCAATAGGCATCTAGAGTCGCTCATATCAAATAGAAGAGATTTAGTAGAGAACTATCTACTAGAGTGAAGGCTCCATCTCCATGAGTTTTCCTCGTGAGAGAGGACAATTGGGGCAAGATGAAGGCTAAGATCAGCCCATTCTCATCATCCTTCAAAATCCTCCAAAGTTTGAGATCCCAAAAGTTATCATCAACATTTCAAACCTCTTTAATCATCTCCTTTTTGCATTGAGAGAGTCTGAATAAGAGGGGGTACCGAGTGGCCAAGGGAGGATTGGTAACCCAAGGATCGGTCCAGAATAATGTTGAGGCTCCATTACCAACTACGCGGCTAATCCGGCTTGTTATAAGATGTTGGTGTTAACAATAGACTTCCATGGGCCCTTGGCAATAGAAAATGACCCAATTCAAGTGTGTTGATGAGCCATATTTCTCTTTATGAGAATCTGTTGGGCCTCCAATTATGCATACATATGTTAGAAAAAATAGGGGTGGGCTGCTAGGATAAGGAATTGGGTTGATCAGCATTTATTGATAATGTGTATTTTGGATTGTAAGTAAATGGGCTAAGAACCCATGTTCTCATTTAAGAGTCTTGGTTAGAGTAAGAGCCATTACGTCATTAATAGTCTCAGTTAAGGAAATGGTTATTATCTAAACAAATAGGATGAGAGGTAGGGGAGGAGTCATCTTGGACTCTGTAGAACTTGGTTCTTGGGAGAGATTACGGCCCTGTCAAATTGGCTGAATTTATTAAAGTGTATTGAAGTTCCCTATCATTTCACTTTAAATTGGAAGTTCCTGAGAACACTTCGTATGGAGATACCTCACAAATTGGTATCGAAGCAACAATCCTGGGAAAATTAGGTAAGATGGCGCAAAAGAAACTTGCGGAGTGGTTGGAGGCTTTTGACCAGGTGATTGAGGAAATGCAAGATAAAGTACAATGCATACCTAAGTTAGAGCAATCCCTTGAGCAAGCAAACAAGGGAATAGAGAAAATCTCCTCGATGGTAGAGGACACGCAAAGGAAGTTGGTGGCACAGCTGATCGGATCATTTGAAGGAAGACACCAGGCGTCAATATCGGTCATAAGATAGGAAGCAAGACAGAAGAGGAAGGTCCAAGACGACACAAATTCGGATCGTAAAGCAAAAGAAGATGAATCGTACCTTCTAGAAGAGAATTGGCAGAATCGTGGTAAGCTTAAGGTGGAAATACCGATTTTGTCAGGAGAACACCCGAATGCTTGGTTCTTCAGAGTAAAACGTCATTTCCTAATCCACCAACTTACTAACAAAGAAAAGATGATTGTAGCGGTAGTAAGCTTTGAAGGGGAGGCATTGTCTTGGTATAGGTGAGCAATGGATCACCAGAAGTTTAGAAATTGGTATGAGTTAAAAGAGCGATTGTTTGAGAGATTTAGGCTGATGCGGAAGTTTGTGTGCAAGAGATTTATTGTTGTGAAATAGAAGGGAACAATTACAAAATATTGCAAGAAACTAGAGAAATTGGCGGCATCATTACCTCACTTATCTGAAGAGGTACTGGAAAATACTTCTTTAAATGGATTAAATCCATTAATCAAGGTCGAGTAGGCTTGGAACAGATCATGAAAATAGCCAAATTTTGGAAGATCGTAATCTTGCATGGGAAGAAGAACGCGGGGTCGAGAAAACCAAGAAATCAGCAAGTAACCAATCGAAGACTCAATAGAAGATGCTAGATCATGGGAATATTCGAACGATCACGCTGGCAGGAGGAGGAACGATCACGCTGGAAGAAGACTCAATAAAAATAGATTTACAACGATAGAATGCTAATCTTGCCAACACTACTGATGGTAGGAGGAGGAAATACCAATTAGGCTCTAATACGGAATGCAAGTGAAACAGAATAATAGAAAAGGGTAGGAAAAGAAAAATAGGATACAGGAAATATGGACAATCTAGGTCAAAATAAAGTTAAACAATCAAAAGACAAACTAAGGTCTACAAACTAGCCAAATAGTACTGAGTGACATCTGGATGACTGTTACTGCTAACATGAAAATGAGTACCTTTTCATAGTCTGAGAAGGATGAAGCTTCATGAGATTCCAAAGAAATAACATCTTTGCATGGGCGAGAGAATTTCCAGGCACATTGTTCCCAAATACGTGCAGTCCATCTGCTCAAGAGTTGAAAACCTTCCACCACCATGTCATACATGTTTCCCTTGACATCTTTGCACCACTCAACATCCGGATTCTCTGTTGATCTCAACAGCAGCAGCTGCATGTTCAAGGTCAAGTAAAGCTTCAGTACAACCAGAAGCATTATTTGTAGATAGGGAACTTTGAGAACTTCCTCATCATCTTTGACATGCAGTAAAGAGAATGTCACTTTATTCTCCTATCTACTCCTAATAGAAAATGAGAACCCATCACAAGTGATCAGTGAATTCTTTTATTTCCTTTTTGGGGTTTACAAGAAACTTGTGGTTTAAATAATCATTTTCAGTTTGATATGCTGGACATTTTTTACAACTGTTTAGTCATTGAAGAGTTGGAATATTCTCGGTCTATGGAACCTGAAAAAGTTGCATTTATTGGACAAATCATTAGGAATATCATTAGGATGAATTTTGGATATACTATTAGGATACTAGGGACATATCAATCATTAGACAATAAGTTGCCTAAGGAGAGTTGGTTATAATTAGGGTGGGTTTGGGAGAGTTGGTAGACAGTTTTTTGGAAATAACATGTGGGAGAATCAAGGCCTCTTTTAGTAAGATATGAATTTCTAATTGATATAACGAAATGATACTGAAATGCTTGGGATATTGTAAATGACTTCTTTATATTAGTATTAGTTCCTTTCTTTTTTTTTTTTTTTTCCTTTTTTTGGAAACGGAAACAATATTTCATTGATAAATGAAATTACAAAGAGAGGAAGCAAAATTACAAAAAGGATCACCAATTAGAAACTAGGGTGGGAGTGGGGACTTAAACCTCCAACCTCAAAGGGAGGAGAAGATACCTTAACTGCTAAGCTATGTTCATGTTGGTGAGATTAGTACTAGTTTTTGTTAGTTTCTATTTTGATTTATAGTTTCCATAACAAGTTCAAAAGTTGCCAACCTAAGCATTCCTCAACTATTTAAGGCATATACTCTTGACCAAGAGGTCAAAGGGCCAAATACCCCTATCTCACATGTCGGTGAACTAAGAAAAGAATATAACAAGTTAAGAAGTTTGTTGGGTCATTGGGTTGGAAAGGTTTATGAGAATTTTAAGGATAAAATTGAAGATGTGAAAGCTTACTGGGATAGATTCAAATATTTAAAAAATTGTTAGCAAAAGAATATTAAACCTATTCTTCTTTCTTTGCTTGTACCTATTCTAGGCGATCTTGTCTTCTTAAATTAAACTTTTCTCTAAGAGAAAACTCTTCACTGCTCATTCTAAGAGTACCTAATTTGAAGAATTATTGCATTTGGGTGAGGATGAGAGTGCAGAAGTAAGAGAAAGAAATAACCTGATTCATTGATGATGCAAATCGAATGGTGAAATCATCATGCTCTGCACGGATTGTTCCAATGTGGTTCATGATAAGGTAATGTCTCTGATATGTAGATTATTGTCAAGGCTTTTACTAAAATATGTACTGAGATCTCAAGCACGTGTTTAAACCTCAGCAAAAGGGGAGGAATGAATAGGAATTGCTTGAGAAATGGAAATGCGAACAAAAGACTGACAAGAAAACAACATACGATGCAATGTGATCCTAAAATGAAAGGTGACATTATTTTACGAAGGAGCATGCATATTGTTGATGTATAGATAATAGATTTTATTTACTGGAGGAATTTGAAGGATAACTCATTCCTTAGGAGTAGGAATGAGAAGTTATAACAGAGAATTGGCTAGATATTTCTAGATAGAATATATTTAGAAAATCTGAGGGCTCGTTTGTTCTCGTTGGGAATACCGAGATTTGTAAGTTTAGTGTGAATTATATACTGTGCTGTGATCGCAAATGAGCTTGACATGATTTTTATAATATATTCTATCAAGAAATATCTACATGATCAGTGCATAAACCTGATGTAACTTAGCCTCTTCTGAAAGCCAAAGAGTATAACTCAGAGTAGATACATAACCTTGTTTTTGTTTATAGGAAATGAAAATTTCATTGATCAAATGAAATATCTAGCCAATTCTCTATTATAACTTCTCGTACTGCTACATGATCAGTGCATAAACCTGACATAACCTACCCTCCTCTGAAAACCAAGACCCTCCTCTAAAAAGCAAGGAGTATAACTCAGTGTATACCTTGTTTTTTTTTTCTATAGGAAACGAAGATTTCATAGATCAAATGAAATTAATTAATTAAAAAAAAAAAAAGGGTTATCCTATCTGACTATTACAAAAAAAAAAAAAAAAAAAAAAAAAAAAAAAAAAAAAAAAACTCTGCCAAGTGAGAGCAAAGAAGTAAAAGAGGAAATAAAAGACTCTAAAGATTGCTCCATGTCTGTGGAATATAACGGCATAGAACATCAAACCAAATTGCATATACAATAAACGTACTCATGAATCTCAAGATTCATGTAACATACAGATCTTAAATTATACCATAATGACACATCCGTGGCCATGTAAAAGAGTAAATCATGTCGAAACAACAAACACCATTTCATCATTTTCATTGTATATTGTCGACTAATTCAGTTTTAAACAATTGCTATTAAAAAATTAAAATAATAATAATAATAAACGACGACAAATTTATTGATATATATGAAATTAAGTAGAAGCTAAAATGATGGCCATATTGGAAGGAGTCTCACCACAAGAAAGAGATAACAAATATGTTTGGAAGTTGGATTCTTGAGCTGTTTTTCCGGTTCATTTCTCGGTAAAGACTCGACAGTTCTCTTAGGATCTCCCAAGTTTAGCTTAAAGCTTGCTGGAAGTCCAAAAGTCTGAATAAGGTGAACATTTTAATGATGCGTTTTGAAAAACGGTGGTTTCAGTACAGCAGACAAACTTCAAACAATTCTGTCCATGATGGTCTGACGTCCCTCGATGTGTTCATAACGTTTTTAGGGGTTAGAGCTTGAGGCATGTAAAGAGACCGAAAACCGACTTGACTGACCGAAACCGACCAAACCAACATCGGTCGGTCGGTTTTCTACTAGATTCGGTCGGAGTTGGTTTTGTCAATCGACAAAACCGACTTTCGATCGGTCGGTTGAACCAAAAATTGAAAAAACCGACCGACCGACTGATATGATATATTTAAAACAAAAAAACGTTTTGCCCGTTGTACATCATGCACAATGTGTAAAGTCTTCTTTTTGCCCGTTGTACATCACTAAATGCACACACTGTGCATGTCTTTTCAGTTTTCGAGACCTTTCAAATCTCCTTTTTCAAAAAGTAATAATTACTTTTTTAATTTTTAATTTTTATTCTCCTCTCTCTCTCTCTTTTCGTTTTGTCTTTTCCCATTCCATCTTTTCTTTCATTTCACTTCACCAATTCTCTCTCTTTCTCCTTCCCTCACGTGAACTCCCTCTCTCTCTCTCTTCTTCTCTCTTTTTTCTCTTCTCTTTTCTTTCTTCTTCATCCAATTTCCTCTTCTACCCGATTTCTTTCTCTCTTTTCTCCTTCCCTCTCCTTCTCGTTCTCTCCTTCTCATTCTCCAACGCATCGGCGGACTCGGCACAGCAAGACCTCTTTCCTTTTCTTTCTTCTCTCTTTTCTTTTTCTTCTTCACTAACCTCTCTTTCTTCTTCTTTCCCTCTCTTTTTCCTCTTTTATCTTCCTTTCTTTTCTCCTCCTCCCATGCTTCAAACCCTCACAAAACCAATGCCCAGCAAACGCAAAACCTCAGCTTCCACAAAGAAAAAAGTCATGTGGGTCAAGGAAATCCAGAATCTCCATTCCACAGTTAATTATGAGAAGAATCCATCGGGCCAACTTATGACAGGGTCGCAAGCAGCCACATGATTTTCATCTCTTGGAATATTCGGGGTCTTGGTTCATGGAAAAAAAGAGCTCTTATCAAGGACTTCCTCAACTCTCAGAACCCCTCTTTGGTGATCCTTCAGGAAACAAAGATGACCAACATTGATAGAAAAATCATCAAATCTATTTGGAGCTCTAGAAACATTGCTTGGGCCTCCATTGATGCTGTGGGCGCTTCTGGTGGGATTGTCATCATCTAGAATGAATCCTCCTTCTCTGTTCTGGAGGTTATTGAAAGTACTTTCTCCCTATCCATCAATCTTTCTCTTGTTGATGGCTTCACATTTTGGATTACAAGGGTATATGGCCCAAACTCCTCTCGAGAGAGAAAGCTCTTTTGGAGAGAACTAGTTGATCTTCAAGCCCTATGTCTGCCTAATTGGGTTTTGGGAAGAGATTTTAATGTCATTAGATGGAGGTGGGAGAAATCAACAATTACAGCCCCGTCTCGAGCCATGAGGAAATTCAACCGTTTTATTGACCAAGCTGCCCTTTAAGACATCCCTCTCTCTAATGGCAAGTACACTTGGTCAAGTTTCAGGCCGAATCCCACCATGACTCTCATTGACAGGTTCCTTCTATCCAACCATATTCCCATCAAATTCCGATCAGTTTATGCTCGCAGACTAGAAAGAGTCACCTCCGATCATTATCTTATCTGTTTGACTCTCGGTAATGGTCGTTGGGGCCCGACTCCTTTCAGATTCATTAATGCATGGCTTTCTCACCACTCCTTCCTTCGCACGGTTGAATGATGGTGGAAGACCTCCATGATTCAACTGGTTGGCCCGGCCACGGGTTCATTCAAAAGCTTAAGGGGCTGAAAATGGAGCTGAAACACTGGAACCAATCTGTCTTTGGTAATCAAAAAGAACAAAAGGCCAAGCTTAGCCAAGAACTCGTGACTATTGATACAAAAGAGGATAGTGGCCATTTAACTGAACACGACTATAGCAGAAGATCTGAGATCAAGGCTGAATTGATGATACTGTCCTTGGCCCAATTCACTCTAGCATTTTGTCTCCAACTAGTGGTTTCCTTCTTCACCAACTCCAACTTACAGGCCAAGTGCTCCTCCTTGAGAACCTTATCCATCTACCCTTCCTCCTCCAAGGCATCAATAAAGCTTGCTCATAACCTCCTGTTTCTTGGTTTTGAAATCCCCAAAAACCTCCTTGTTCCACACTTTAAAGCTCCTTTCAAAGCCCTTAACTTAACCATAAACCGGTAGCCTTCCCACTTACCTACAGCCTCCACATTCCTCCACGAGGGGAAGGAAGATTTAAAGGAAGCATGGTCAAGCCACAAGTTCTCAAACCTGAAAGGGCAAGGACCCCACCTATAGGGGCTCAAAGCAAGGATAAGCAGCCAATGATCTGAAATGACTAGCCCCCAAAGATTGTCTCACACACAAAAAGCTCCCCAGAGCAATCACACCAGAGATGGTTCGACAGCCATCTCCTTCCCCTTTATCCTTCTCCATTGATCGTAAAACCTTCTCCATCGATGGAGGAAAAGGACTTCGTATCACTGAGTCGACAAGAGATCATTCATTCTCCCTATCCCTCAAGACTGAACCTTGCCCTTAGCTAAATACATGTTTTGTTGACCTCATAAAAAGCCCTATTAAACCAGAAATTTTTCAAGGAAAGTCATTTGGATGAGTATGTTTTGTGGGTAGGAAAAATATCGAACAAAAAGGGCCGTTGTGCTGAGATAGCCAAGTTGCGCATTAATGGAGGACTGAACAAGCTCATCTCCCCCGGGGGAATAAAAAAAAGGATGAAAAACCTTCTTTCTCTTGTTAAAAACACCAACAACCCACAAGCCACCATATTAACGAATGGACCTTCTTTTGTAATCCATTTCATCACATCAACGAATGGTTTTTGTTTCCTATCAAAAAATATATTACACCCATCTCCATCATTCAATATACCTAACAATAATTATCGAGCTTACAAGTAACCTAGAAAAAGAAACAAAAATGTTCATAGCTCAGTCATAGGTAAGTTATTACGGCAACAGCTTGTCTAAAAACAAAAACAACAATACATGCAATGTGAGGGGGAGGGAGAGAGACCAGCAAAACTGTCTTTAAAGGGCCTTTTAAAGAGGAAAAAAAGAACTTTGTTTGTCAACAACAAGAATATTGGCAAAAAAATGGCAACCAAAACTAATCAAGTATTAAGATAATTTTTCTTTAAACCAAAGTTTCAGATTTTTCATGCGAGTAGAGAAAGTGTAAACACTGAGTGCAAAAAACAGAACAGGATATTCTTGTGCTTCACGTGGTGGAAGCTCATGTGGAGCTGGAAGTGTAAGAAGACGAGCCTGGGCAGAAAATTTTTGGAAGTATATTGACAACTCTTTCAGGATTGCTGCGGGAGAAAGATGAAGATCGGGAAATGCTGGAATGACAGGATCATTCTGGAAAGATACAGAAAATATATGATAGCCAAAACATAATACTGTCTTATAAGTAATATAAAATCAACGATTTGATTATCACTCTAGAGGCTGCAATACCTTAAAGATGTTAATGAGTCTGTTTATCTTTATCCTCTTATAAAGTGATTCACTGTCCTTCTCTGATGATGTTGCTAATACAACAAGAACAGGCAAAATACGTAAAAGAACGTGCCTCTCTGGAAATAGAAGTGCAAAATCCAACTCCAAGGATTCCACAGCGAAGACAATGAGGATCTGAAGAATGTCTTCTACACTATTTCATGTCAAGGAGGTCTAAAAAGATGAAAGGGAAAATAATTTGGGTTGTAGAGACATACGTGATCATATTACCAAAATAACTTTTGTAAAACTTCAAAGATAAATCAAGTAGTACAAAATTAAAAGTCCCTTGACGGATTTAATCATCTTGATTTGGCATAGACATGTAAGAGTAAGGATACTTATTTACACGAAACATCTCAACATGTAGATTCAACAAAATGGCCCATCTTGTGCTTAAGAAAATCTGTTGCAAAATTGATAGAAAAGCAATAGAGGGAGAGAGAAAACAAAGAAAGTTAAAAGGATGAATAATAGTATAATGCCAACCTAATAAAGCAATATTTCATAAATAACTAACCCTTCTTGCCTTGTTTGAAACAAAAAATATTGTAAAGGAATATAATTAAGGCTTCGTTTGATAACCACTGGGTTTTTAGTTTTTGATTTTTTAAAATTATTCTTGTTTTCTCCTAATTCCCTTACCATGGTTTTCATACTTGTTAAGGAGACATTTGAATTCTTAACCAAATTCCAAAAACAAAAACAAGTTTTTGAAAACTACTTTTTTTAGTTTCCAAAACTTAGCTTGGTTTTTGAAAACACGAGAAGAAAGTAGATATCATAACAAAGAAACTTATAGGTAGAAGTTGTGTTTCTAAGCTTAATTTTCAAAAACCAAAAACCAAATAATTATCAAATGGGGCCTAAATTTTTTTTGTTTGGATGTTCGCAAGAAAGAAAAAGAAAATAAAAAAGTTTACTAATTAATTAATGTTAGAGTTATTATATTAGTATAATAAGTGTAATTATATAGAGTTGTCCTTTATTGTCTTTTTACATTCTCCTACTTAGGGTTAACCTTGTACACTTGTATATATATATCTTTTATGTGAATGGAATAGATTATTCTGATTCTCTCAAACCTTAGAGTTTACATGGTATCAGAGCGGGTCTAGGACAATTAGGGTTTTGTCTTGTTGGAGATTTGTGAACGGTTAGGGTTTTGGTTTGGAACACCTTTTTGAGAGTTTTGGGTTGCCCACAAAATGTTTGCTACTCGAAACCGCCGCTGTTTTGGTCTGTCACCGGAGGATTTTTTTGTCACCACCCAGTCCAAAACGTAGCCCACTCGCCGATCTATTGATCCTCAAAATCCGAAGCTCCCTGCGCGGGGCCCTCACGCGCTGCCTCCAGATTCTGCGCCAGTCTCACACGCCGCGTGTGAGCTCGTGCGCCGCCATTTTTTGCTCCTTTTTTTGTGGGTCGGCTCGGTTTGGTCTCCTCCTTCCAGTCGTGTGTTGCTTTGGGCCATATCGGGTTTGTTTGGTTATGTTTGAAAGCCATAGTTCGTTTGGAGGTTTAGGGTTCGTGTGATTCAGATTTCAGCTCTACTTTTTGGTCTGTTTTTGTTGAGGTTATGGCTGAAAAGAAGGCTTTAGTGTTGTCCGAGATGATTCCAATGGTATCCAAGATCACGGAACGTAAGTTGAATGGTTCTAATTTTTATGCTTGGCGGTCGAATATTCATCATTATATTCGGAGTCTTGATATGGATGACCACCTGACTTTAGAATCACCGCCAAACGATGATACTAAGAAGAGTTGGCTACGGGACGAGTCTCGACTTATTCTACAAATCAACAATTCTATTGAAAGTGCCATCATTGGGCTCGTTAATCACTGTAACTCAGTCAAAGAGCTCTTGGAATATTTAGATTTTCTTTACTCTGGGAAAGGAAACATCAGTCGCATATTTGATGTATGTAGAACTCTCTTTCAACCTGATCAAGGCGAGAAGTCTTTGTTGAGTTATTTTATGGAATGCAAAAGAGCATATGCAGAATTTAATGAAGTGTTGCCCATGAGTACTAATATAAAAGTTCATAATGTCCAACGCGAACAACTGCTTATCATGAGTTTTCTAGTTGGTCTTGCTTCGAAATATGACACACCTAAAGATCAAGTTCTCTCGAGTTCAGACATTTCATCGTTGGAAGATGCTTACACTCGGATACTATGTACAGAGCGGTCACCAATGATAGTACCATCTGAATCTAACAGTGTTTTAGTTGGACAGACCACTGAATATAGAGGTAATCGAGGGGTAGGATCGAACATGTCCAGAGGAAATTCTACTGCTCCAAAAGCAAATTCAGGAGATATTGTTTGCCAATATTGTCATAAGCCAGGGCATATAAAACGTGATTGTCGGAAATTGCTTTATAGAAACCAAAGGTTTCCATCTGCACATGTTGCCTCTACTCCTGATAATTCTGACAAGTCTGTTTCGATCTCAGCTGAGGAGTTTGCTAAATTCCGATTGTATCAAGAGTCATTGACGGCTTCATCTTCCACTCCTGTTACTTCCATTGCCGACACAGGTAACACATCTACATGTCTTCTTTCCTCCTCTTCGAAATGGGTCATAGACTCTGGCGCTTCCGATCACATGACAGGTAATCCCCGTTTATTCTCTACCATTTATCCATCTACATCTTCCCCTAGTGTCACTATAGCTGATGGAACCACCTCTCCAGTCTTAGGAATCGGCAATGTTCGACGTACCAACTCACTTTCGTTGTCTTTCGTTTTGAGTTTACCACAGTTTTCCTTTAACTTGATTTCTGTTAGTAGACTCACTCGTGACCTTAATTGTTGTGTCTCATTTTTTCCTAGTTATTGCTCATTTCAGGATCTTACGATGAAGAGGACTATTGGTAAAGGGCGTGAATCTAGAGGTCTCTACATCTTTGAACCAGAAATATCAACAACCGTTGCATGTTCTAAAGTGTCATCTCCATTTGAAGATCATTGTCGTCTGGGCCATCCTTCTATTTCAGTATTGAAGAGTCTTCGTCCTCAGTTTCATTCTTTGTCTTCTTTAGATTGTGAGTCATGTCAGTTTGCTAAGTTCCATCGTGTGAGTCTGTATCCCCGTGCAACTAAACGAGCTAATGCTCCATTTGAATTAGTTCATTCTAATGTTTGGGGTCCGTGTCCTATTGAGTCAAAGAGAAGGTTTAGATATTTTGTTACCTTTGTCGATGATTTTTCTTGTGTAACTTGGTTATATTTAAAGAAAAGTCGCTCTGAGTTGCTTTCTCATTTTCGTAACTTCCATGCTGAAATCCAAACTCAATTTAACGGTTCTCTTAATGTTCTACGGAGTGATAATGCTAAAGAATACTTCTCTCATGCTCTTAATTCTTATTTAGATGAACATGGCATCCTCCATAAATCCTCATGTGTTGATACTCCATCTCAAAATGGGGTTGCAGAAAGAAAGAACCGTCATCTCCTCGAAACAGCCAGAGCCTTAATGTTCCAAATGAATGTTCCAAAGTATTTTTGGGTCGATGATGTATCCACAGCTTGTTTCTTAATAAATCGCATGCCCTCCTCAGTTCTAAAGGGTGAGACACCTTATCGTATTTTATGTCCCACACAACCTTCATTCTCTCTTCCTCCCAAAATCTTTGGTTGTATTTGCTTTGTTCGGGATGTTCGTTCTCATCTCACCAAACTTGATCCCAAGTCCTTAAAATGTATCTTCCTTGGTTATTCTCGTGTTCAAAAAGGGTATCGGTGTTATTGTCCTAGTCTCGATCGTTATTTTGTCTCTCCTGATGTCACCTTCTTTGAGGATTCTTCTTTCTTTTCCTCACCTTCAAGTCAGCCTAAGGGGGAGCGTAATGAGGAAGATGATGATTTTCTTGTTTATACCATTCTCTCCTCTTGTGAGCCTTCTACTGATTCACCTCCATCTATACCTGTTTCTACTCGTCCACCTATTACTCAGGTTTATTCTTGACGACCACCCCCTTCAGTTACATGCCCTGAACCAGAGGCTTCTTTGTCATTGGATCCAGGAATGAGCGATGACCTTCCCATTGCTCTTCCTAAAGGTAAACGTCAATGCACTTATCCTATTTCCAATTTTGTTTCATATAATCATTTGTCATCTTCTACCTATTTTTTTATTGCATCCTTGCAATCGGTATCTG
Source organism: Luffa acutangula (assembly GCA_036850905.1). Taxonomy (NCBI): domain Eukaryota; kingdom Viridiplantae; phylum Streptophyta; class Magnoliopsida; order Cucurbitales; family Cucurbitaceae; genus Luffa; species Luffa acutangula. The sequence continues at coordinate 22,507,472 of CM072089.1, read as the reverse complement.
TTCCTAAGACTGTTCATGAAGCTTTGTCTCATCCTGGTTGGCGTGCTGCAATGGTTGAGGAGATGAATGCCTTAGATGACAATTGTACTTGGGATTTAGTTTCACTTCCTGCAGCAAAGAAGCCTATTGGTTGTAAGTGGGTATTTGCGATCAATGTCAATCCAGATGGATCTGTGGCTCGCTTGAAAGCTCACCTTGTTGCTAAGGGTTATGCACAAACCTATGGAGTTGACTATTCTGATACATTTTCTCTCGTTGCTAAATTGGTTTCTGTTCGGCTGTTCATATCGTTGGCATTCATTCATCATTGGCCTTTGCATCAGCTTGATATTAAAAATGTCTTTCTTCATGGTGATCTTGAAGAAGAGGTGTATATGGAGCAACCACCAGGGTTTGTTGCTCAGGGGGAGAATGGAAAGGTATGTCGTCTTTTTAAATCCTTGTATGCATTAAAACAGAGTCCACGAGCTTGGTTTGGAAAATTCAGTCAGGTGATTGTAAATTTTGGAATGAGGAAAAGTAAATCAGATCATTCTGTTTTTTAAAAGCGATCTGAAAATGGTGTTATCTTGTTGGTTGTGTATGTTGATGATATTGTTATTACTGACACATCAGGTATCCAAGCACTCAAAACCTTTCTCCATAGTCAATTCCATACAAAAGATTTGGGAACGTTGAAATACTTTCTAGGAATTGAGGTAATAAGGAGCAAGAAGGGAATCCTGTTATCACAGAGAAAATATGTAATTGACTTGTTGACTGAAACAGGGAAGTTAGGGGCTAAACCATGTAGTACCCCAATGATGTCGAACTTACAGCTTACGAAAGAGGGAGAGTTACTTAAAGATCCTGAAAGGTATAGAAGGTTAGTAGGAAAACTCAATTATCTTACAGTGACTCGGCCTGACATAGTTTATTCAGTGAGTATTGTGAGCCAGTTTATGTCTTCTCCTACAGTTGATCATTGGGTTGCATTGGAACACATTTTGTGTTATTTGAAGGCAGCTCCTGGACGTGGTTTATTATATAAGGATTATGGACACATGAACATTGAATGCTTCTCAAATGCTGACTGGACAGGATCTAGAGAAGATAGAAGATCAACTTCAGGATATTGTGTATTTGTGGGTGGTAATTTGGTTTCTTGGAAAAGTAAGAAACAAAATGTGGTGTCGCCTATGAAGCACGGATACGTGAAAATGGCTAAGGAATCTGTGTCAGACACGGATACGTTCGGACACGCGTCGAATACGTGTCGGACACGCAAAAATCCGTGTCCCTTTTTTTATTATTTTTTTTAAATCGGACACGCTCGGACACGCTTGACCTGTTTACGAAAAAAAAAAAAAAAAAAAAGAAAAGAAGAGAAAAAGAACTTGAACCCACGAAGCTCCTCACAACCTTTTTTCTTCTCCAGCCAATAACTCCCTCTTCGGTGTCGTCGTCGCCGTCTTTGTCGTCGTCGCCGCCGTCAGAAAGTTAATCTGGAGGATGGAGGTAGAGAGAGGGAGAGATGGAGGGAGAATCAGAGAAGAAAGGGAAAGCAGAATCGAGGGAAGGTCTGGGGAGGCTTTAGGGTTTTTAGGTTTTATTTGGTGGGCTTTTTTAATGAGTATTTTGTTGCAGATTTTTTTTTTTTTAATCTTTATTCGTGGGTCTGTGGAGGCTTTAGGGTTTTTAGGTTTTATTCACTTTTGTTGCAGATTTTTAATCTTTATTTGGTGGGCTTTTAATGGCTTTAGGGTTTTTAGGTTTTATTTGGTGGGCTTTTATGTATATTGAAATTTTAAACTAAATTAATTTCCATTCATGTTTTGTTTTTGTTTTTGTTTTTTTGTTGGTTTTTTTTTAATTTTAAATATTTTTAGTAGTTAGTAAAAAAATTAAAGTATTTTGGATTTAATCTTTTAATATATCTAAATAAAAATAATAAAAAAATAAAGTATCCTCGATGTATCCGTATCCTACATTTTCAGAAATTGACGTATCGTCGTGTCCTATCGTGCCCGTGTCCGTGTCCGTGCTTCTTAGGGTGTCGCGTTCAAGTGCTGAATCAGAATATAGAGCAATGGCACAGTCTGTATATGAATTAGTCTGGATACGTCAACTTCTTGTTGAATTGGGATTTGATATCACAACACCGACAAAATTGTGGAGTGATAATCAGGCAGCTCTTCATATTGCATCTAATTCGGTATTTCATGAACGGACTAAACACATTGAGGTTGACTGTCACTTTGTGCGTGAAAAGATACAAGAAGGTTTGGTGTCAACAGGATATGTGAAGACTGGAGAGCAATTAGGAGATATCTTCACAAAGGCACTAAATGGAGCTCGAATAGATTCTCTCTAACAAGTTGGGCATGACGAATATATATGCTCCAATTTGAGGGGGAGTGTTAGAGTTATTATATTAGTATAATAAGTGTAATTATATAGAGTTGTCCTTTATTGTCTTTTTACATTCTCCTACTTAGGGTTAACCGTGTACACTTGTATATATATATCTTTTATGTGAATGGAATAGATTATTCTGATTCTCTCAAACCTTAGAGTTTACAATTAATAAAAAATTAGAATATGATATGGTTAAATAAGTAATTTATCTCCAACTTTAATGAAATTTTGTAAAATCCTGTCATTTTGGTTATAAAGTTTGAAAAAACGATTTAAAATCGTTCTACTTGGTATAACAAACAACAAAGTTCATTTGAAATCACTCAAAATCCTGTAAAACCAAATAGACGTAGACCATATAGAAAACATGGCCCACGGAATTAAAAAGCATGCCGACCCTACAGTCATTGTTTACATATACACCATAATATTTTAGGTGTAGTAGCAATAACCTGTAAGTCATCTAATTCTTCTCTCATTGAATCAGAGTCTTGCCACTGAATACTGACTTGTGTAAAGGTCCTGAAGAAAGAAAAGAAAATGAATATGAAAAAATCACTTTTTATTAGTAGCCAGAAACTTCTAACAATATCTGACCTTTCCATATTATTTACACCCACAAGCATAATAAAAAATAATAATAAGAAGAAGAAAATAAATTCCATGAAAAAATTAAAGCCCCAAAACTGAGAATCTTTTTTGTTAACAAAATATGAAACTTTTCATTGATGTAATGAAAAGGGATAGCTCAAAGGATACTGTTAGGTATCCAAAGTAAGAAAACACCAAACACTATTATATTGCAATAACGAAACAAAGTTACAATATAATCGATGGCCTTTCGAGAGGGCTAACTCTCTCTCAAAGTCCCACTATGAAATAATACCCAAAACTCTCCACACCCTCTAAGGCTCTCAACTCCCCTATTTATAACCAAGGCACCCTAACTATTTACTACTATACCCTTGCTACCATTCTAATACTATTCTCCAAATATCCCTAACTAGTACTCTAACAGATACAAACTCCACATGGGAGTTAAAACAAAAACAATAAAAGAAAGATAAAAATAATTAGAGATTACAAGGGATAAATAAATGCATTATAGTCGAAAAATATATCTTGTAATGAAAGATCAACAAAAGGCTTAAAGACAGAACACCAGGAAGAAACCTTGAAACAAGCTAATTCAAAACGATCTAAGGAATACGTTTGCTGTGAAAGATCTTTTGATTTCTTTCTATCCATAATTCAAAAAGAAGAGCTTTAACTACATAATCCACAAAATTTTGGACTTTGGAGCCAAAGATGGGCCAATAATCAACTGAAGAACATTATCCTTGAAAGAATTGGACAAAAACCCGTTGTAGATTGAAGAACGAAAACAGCTTGATCCAACAAAATTGAGAATATGGACGATCATAGAAAATATGGATAAGAGCATCCTCATCCAATAAACAGAGAGAACAAAATGAAGGCGAAACATAATGAGAAAGAATCTTTCTTTGTAAAACATTTGAACAACTGAAACTTCCATTAATCATAATCCACATGAGAATATTAACTCACTTGTGGCTTTTAGACTTCCACAATGCTGTATAAACCTCCTTATCCAAAGAAGGAGATGATGTTAAATGTCGAGTTAAAGACTTTACTAAATATACCCAATGGTTCAAGTGACCAGCTTCTAGAATTGGCAACAAACCCAACCTGCATCAAAGAAGGCATCCCAACCGACTGCAAATCCTCAATTTCTTCTTTTTTTAACAATCTTCGAAAGAAGATATTCCACGACTCGAGAGAGTTGAGGCATCCCAACAATCATAAACTGGCCCATTTGGAGAAGAAGAAATAGCAAACAAACGGGGGAAACGAATACCTCGGTAAAAGAACTTTTGGATGCCCGAAGCTCTAGTTGGATCTTAGAACTGGGAAGCAACCTCAAAGAGAAGGACATCATTGAATGGATCTCGCTCAATCAAAGTCATTTCCACTGTACAACTCACACATTTAGTAGGGTGAGCATAACAAACTGAAAAACCGATCCGACCGACCAAAACCGACCGAACCGACGTCGGTCGATCGGTTTTCTAGCCATTTCGGTCGGATTTTCCATAAGAAAAACCGACCAGTCGGTCGGTCAGTGGGCCTAAAAAGGCCTAAACCGACCGACAACCTTCATATTATTAAAAAAAAGAAAAAAAAAAGCAAAGAAAAGGAGAGGGAAAGAAAAGGCCACGTCGTCCATCAGGTGGTGTTGTCTTTTACATGGGCAAAGGAAATATTAATGACATATATAGGTAATGATTACCCTATTACCTATAGGTAATCATTACCTATTTTAAAAAAAATATATTGTTTTCTCTTTCTAATCTCAACCTTTCATCTTCCTCAAACCCACGATACCTTTCATCTCATTAACTCACAATGCTTTCATCTTCTTCAAACTTCAACCATTAATTTGTCTCCTCTACCTCACATAGACGAAACTCAACCTGCACGGCCGCTCCACTCCATTGAAGCTCCGTCAAAGTTTCTATTTCTCCCTCACAAAGCCGAAGCCAAACCCACGCCATCGCCCCTCTCCATTGAAGCCTCTATTCGCTTCCTTCTCTCCGTCGTGCCCACTACTTCAGTCGTGTCTTCCTCGTCGCTTCAGTTGTGGTCGTGCCGCTCCTCCCTTTCCTTTGGTCACAGTCGTCGGTTTAAACTGACCAAACCGACCGACTGAGTGGTTGGTCGATCGGTCGGCGAACTTCAAATCAAAAAAGAAGTCGGTTTCCAATCTTCTGGAAACCGACATGGTCGGTCGGCATCGGTTTGGGGCCAAAACCGACCCCGACCGACCGGTGCCACCCCTACCATTTAGGATGGATGGATTTGGAATTTAGATAAAAAGGCATCCTTTACAACCAAATCTCTCTCTTTAGACCTTGCATCGTCTAGAGCAAAGGAAAAGGTCCAAATCTGCACTATAGAGCGATTTGGAGAGGAAGCTTCCCCAAAAAATATTAATAAATATTAATTTTAAAAAATTTTAAAAATATTGGGAGCTAAACCATGGCTGTATTAACACGCTGGAGAAGCTTCAAAGATGGCCCTGTTAAATCTCTTCCTCAGCTGGTGTTGTATTTGCAAAAGGGCAAGCTTCTTAATCTCAAAAAAACCTTTTCATCTCTTATTCTTTTGCATCACAATTTTGGGAACGAATTCTCACTACTTTTGATTTGGCAATCACTCTCCCTAAAGACCCGATTTAGCTTTTGGATTTTGTTTTGGTCAGACACTCGTTCAAAGATGGGAAGGAGATTCTTTGGTTTAATTTCGTTGAAGTTTTTCCTTTTTTTTTTTTGGTCGCTTTGGCTCAACAGGAACAATCGCACCTTCAACAAGGAAAGGATCTTTGATAGTTTTCTTTCATACTCTCTCCTTTTTACACTCTTGACTAATTGGAAGTCTTTTCTATATCCTATGGATAGGCTCCTTTTGTAATTTCATACTATCAATGAAATTTTCATAGATCGTCTCTCTTTCAAAAAAAAAAGAAAAGAAAAATAATCTTTTTTTATGAATAACCGAACTTTTATTGAGAAAATATGAAAGAATATAATGGCATAGAAAAAAAAAAAAAGACGCATGAAAGGAAAGTGCCAATGTTAGGCCCCAATTGTTAAGACATACACCAAGAGGGGCAAGAAAGGAAATTTTCCATTAATTAGTATTTGACTGTTTGTAGCCATTGGAGTATGGCCCTTTTGTATATTTTCTTTTAGGTAGTATTTATAACTCTCAGAAAGAGCAGTATGTCTCCATCTTATGCTTTGGTTGTGTATCTTTTGGAATATTAGGAAGGAGAGAACTGCCCTCTCGAAAGGCGAGTACTTGTATTTGAACTTGTTATTGCACTTTTGTGAATTCATACTAAATTGGGAGGGAGATACCTCACAACTTGGTACCAAAGCGTGTTCGAGCCAGGGCAAACCAGAAAGATGGCCCAACGACAACGGGAGGAACGATGTGAGAATCATGAGAAAGAGATCGGGGGAATCAAAGAGAACTTAGGAAAACTGACAGAGCAAATGGCCAAAACCCAAAAGGCCATTGCCATACTAGTGTCGAAAGCTACACAGAGCAAGGAAAAGAAGAGTAAATCACCTAACTACTCTTCCACACATGGGAAAACGACGAAGGCGGACTGCAACAGGGGAGGTTCAGCCCAGGGACAAGGAGAAGGAAATTCCCTAGACTAGAGCAAGTTTAGAAAGGTAGAAATGTCGATCTTCACAGGAAATGACCCCAACACCTAGTTTTTCAGGGCAAAGCGTTATTTTGACATCCACTGCTTTTCGAAGACGAAGAAACTTAATGTAGCCGTGGTGAGTTTCGAGGGAGAAGCGTGCTCATGGTACCACTGGGGACTAAATCGTCAGTCGTTCGACGACTGTTATGACCTCAAGTTACGGCTGTTTATCCGATTCTAGCTAAGATGGAAGGCCTGGCAATTAAACAGGAAGGGCGCTTGTTTGAAGAACTGTCAGCACCGCTATCAGACTTGGTCGATGATGTCCTTGAAAGCATGTTCCTGAATAGGCTAAACCCTGTGATTAGGGTTGAGGCCCTGTGCATGGAACTAGTTGGGCTTGAAAGAATAATGAAGGCCACCCAACTAGTGGAAGACAAGCAAATAACTATCCAAGCCCAGAGTAAGGTGGGTAAAAGCCCACGCTAGGCCCAATTTGTGAATTTGACATGATTGTGCTGATAGACTGTGGTGCAGCCCACAACTTTATTTCACAGAAGTTGGTTGATGCTCTGGCCTTACCCCTCTCTGAAACCTCCAACTACGAGGTCACGAGCACGGGCACGGCTGTGAAGGGGAAGGGAATTTGTGAAGGGGTCACTCTTGCGCTATCGGGAATCACACCGACCGAAAATTTTTTTTCGTTTGAACTGGGGGCATTGACATCATACTCATAACGCTGGTTGAACACGGTGGGGCAGATGGAAGTGGACTAGAAGACTCTTAACTATAAAGTTCGAAACCAGAGAAGGAAAAATCATCTTAAAGGGAGACCCACCGCTGACAAAGGTTGTCGTATCTCAGAAAAACCTCACAAGGACATGAAAGGAACATGATCAAGGGTTCATGATCGAATTACGGGCCCTCGCTACTCCACCGGAGTTGATTGGGGAATCGCCAGCCACCCCTCCAAACCAACTTCCCAGGTCAGTAGATAGATTACTTACTGATTATCAGTGTATTTTTCAAATGCCTCAGGGTTTGCTATCGAGTCGGGAGATCGACCACCAGATTGTCCTTCGCGAAGGAGAAGGACCAGTGAGCAACCGCCCCTACCGATATCCCTACGTCCAAAAGAAAGAAACTGAAACTCTTATCACTAATATGTTGTCTTCGAGAATTATACGGCCAAGTGTGAGTCCTTACTCGAGCTCAGTGCTACTGGTTAAGAAGAAAGATGGGAGTTGGCACTTTTGTGTTGACTACTAAGCCCTGAAAAACGTGACGGTCCTCGATAAGTTCCCAATTCTGGTTGTGGAAGAGTTGTTAGACGAGTTACACGGCTCCCAAGTGTACTCCAAAATTGATCTGAAATCCAACTACCACCAGATAAGAGTGCACGAGGATACATTCCTAAACCAGCTTTCCAGACCCATGAGGGTCACTATGAGTTCTTGGTGATGTCGTTTGGCCTTATAAATGCCCCGACCACATTTCAAGCATTGATGAATCAAATTTTCCGACCATTCCTCCACCGCTACGTGCTAGTATTCTTCAACGACACATTGGTCTACAACCCCAGTTTGGAAACACATGGATTCTCTTGACAATGGTTTTCAAAGTCTTGATGGATAACAAACTCTATGCTAATTTGAAGAAGTGTGAATTTACTCGAGAATGGATAGAATATTTGGGCCACTGGATTTTAGCAGAGGGTGTTGAGGCAGACCCGAATAAGATCATGGCAATGTTGAGATGGCCTATTCCTGTCAACCTCCGCAAGCTAAAGGGGTTTCTTGCGTCTGATCAGCTACTACCTACTACAGACGTTTAATTACGAATTATGGGACGATAGCATCTCATTTGACTGATTTTCTCAAAAAGAGGATTTTTACTTGAGATGACCAAGTCGTTGATGCTTTTGAACAACTCAAGCACGCCAAGGTCACAATGCTCATCCTAGCCTTGTCGAATTTTAGCCCGCCATTTGTCCTAGAAATCGACGCCTCCGGAACAGGACTTGGGGTCTTCTTAACTCAGTAGCAACAACCTATTGCAAACTTTAGTAAGAAGTTATCCCCTCAAACGCAATCGAAGCCCATCAACAAATGAGAACTCATGGTAATCGTCCTTGCCGTCAAAAAATGGTGGCCTTACCTTGTGGGCCAAAAATTCTTGGTGTGGATAGACCAGCAAGCTCTGAAGGTTCTTGGTGTGGATAGACCAGCAAGCTCTGAAGGATCTAATGGAACATATCACAATCCAACTAGAAGATCAACCCTGGATATTCAAGCTCCTCAATTACAGCTTTGAGATTCAGTACCAACCCGAGCTGGAAAATAAGGTTGTTGATGTTCTCTCTCGCGTTCCTCCTGATGTGGAATTTCGAACCACCACGGTCCCTTCTTAATATCAATGTGGTCAAGGCTGAAGTGAATCATGATCTTGAGCTCACGAAGATTATTGCCCGATTGGAAGAGGATCCAGATAGAGTTCCCAACTTCACGATGCAGCAAGGTACTTTGTTATATAAAAACCATTTAGTCTTACCTAAACATTCGGAATTATTGGCACCATTCTCCACCCTCATCATGACTCAGTCTTGGAGGGCCACTTTGGGTTCCTACGCATGTACAAGCATTTGACGGGAGAACTATATTGGGCAGGAATGAAAGAAAATGTCAAGGAATATGTCTCGAAATCCTCCACTTGTCAGCGCAATAAGACATTGGCTACCTCCCCAGCCAGGCTTCTTCAGCTTTTGTCGCGCCCAAACCACATTTGGGAGGGGATATCAACATGGATTTCATTGAGGGGCTTCCTCGAGCACGTTGGTTAGACAACATTTTTGTTGTAGTGGACAGATTAAGCAAGTATGCTCACTTCATCCCCTTGTCTCACTCGTTCAAAGCGAAGACCGTGGCTATGGTTTTTGTGAAGGAAATTGTTCGTCTCCACGGGTACCCAACGTCGATAGTATCAAATAGGGGTCGCATCTTCTTGAGTCATTTTTGGACCAAGCTATTTAGACTTCAAGATACTCGCCTCCATCGAAGCACCGCATATGACCCCCAATTGGATGGGCAAACTGAGATTGTCAACAAATGTTTGGAGACCTGATAGCTCTTAGAAATAAGAGCTATTAGCTCATACTTAGGCTTAAAAACTCTAATTCTTGCTATGTTTGAGCTTGATTTGTGCATAAAAATGAGGATTCCCTAATGTAATTCTTTGTATATCAGTAGGCCATGCTTAGAATGGATTTGGTACAGAACTTATGTCTCTCAAGCTAAATTCTGGTTTATGTGCACTCAGGTTGTGTTACAACAGCTGAGATGATAGCAGCAGGTCAAGGGCCTTGAATTTAAGTGATTGCACATGTTAACTCACGTGGGAGGGCTCATTAATTGAGCTGGCAGCCAAGGAAGCTTATTTGTGCCATTTTAACCAATTAGGGGAGATCCACATGGAGAAAGATGTCCAATCAGCTCTGAAATTCTCTTTATCTCTTGGTCTTTGACCATAAGGTAATCTAAAACAATTTTATCTTTAAGTTGATCTAGATTGATCTAAAGGTGCTAGTGTTTGTATTTGGGAGGTCCACATAATCAAAGGGTTGTCTGAGCCAATCACTAATGTTATCGTATCAGACAAGAAAGCGGAGAATAAGTTTAACAAAATCAAAAGGTTGTCCACGCCAATTGAGTTGCTAGTTTAAGTTATTTCCAGTTTTCAAGGTGAATTGAGTGTTCTCATCAAATTTGAAAGATAATGCGTTTTAGCTTCTTCTGAGACCTTGGCCTTTGAAGCCATTTCTTCTTTGGTCCAATGCAATCAATGCCCTTATTTCTAAATTAGGGTTGGGGAGGAATTCAAGGAACTTTGATAACAAGTGTCTTCATTGGTCTGAGCATTTTGATTCAGCAACTTTGAAAGCTTTTTCATGGTGTTCTCTCCAAATCGTTTGGAGTCTTTTCTTCACATGATATTTACTTGCATTGAGATGTTTTTGTTTTCCATTAGTCCTTTTGTTTTGTTTTTTCACTCCCTTGGGGAGTTTGTATCTTTTGAGCTGTAATGCCCCGCGTTTCGAAATTATGCCATGTTGGGTTAATCAAGTTTAAATTCTACTTTGGAAAAAAAAATTAGGATTTAAGTTTTGGCCTTTAATCGATAATTTTAAAACCAGTTGGGATATTTTATTTTCCTTCTTCTCGTGCATCGGTGCTAAGTGGTTATTGATGAGTTAATTTTAGCAGGTTAGTGGGGAAGAAAGTTTGCATCTTTTTCTCTGATTAGTGGGCAGTTATTGGAATTAAGGGAATCAAAAAAAAAAAAAAAAAGAAAAGTAAACCCTCATTCTCTCTCTCTCTCTCTTCCTTTGTCCCTTGTGCGTGTCCAACCCCCCCCCTTCTTCTGCGTTTTACTCCTTGCGCCGCCGCCATCCTCGTCGCTCCGTCCTCGCATTGCCGCTCCTAACCGCCATTCCGCCTCGCGTCGCTGTCACCGCATCTCTCTCTCTTCCTCGATTTTTCCTTGCTCGGCTAAGAAACCCACACCAATGTCACCGCAGATTTCCATCTCTTTCGTTCGTTTTGCCAGCCCAAATTTTTGTTTCCTTTCTCTTGCGTCGTTGCATGTCTGCGTGTCGTTGCCGACCCCACGTTGCGCCACCCCCTTTCTCGTTGGTTCTTCACCGGAAATCGAAGACCCATGCGAAGATTTACGCATTTCAACAACCCTTGTACTCTGTCCAGCGTCGTTTTGCTCCAATCTCGGCCATTACAGCGTCGTATAGTGATTTCGTTAAGATTTGGTTTGAGCCCATTCCTTATTGACTTCGAGTTTATGCTACCTAGTCCCTAACGATTCCATATTCGTAGGATTGAGTCCCTTAATGCACCAACCAGCGAGCGTTTGGGCTCAAAACTGACTTATGACGCTTGCCCATAAGTCGAAAGACCTCGAATCAGTTTACCCATAATCGTGAGAGTTGGAATCCACGTTTTTGGGCCTAGGCGATCATTTTCCAGCAAGCATTTGAGGCCATTTGGGTGCAATTTGGTAAGTTTTGATCCTTTGAAACCATTAGAATTCATCTAAACTAGCTTTAGAATAACTTTTAATCATTGGGTGCTCTTTAAAGTGTAGTTTAGACCAATTCAGACTTCGTATAGCTCGTATCTAGAGAATTTTGGTTCTGTTCGATAAATTCCAGTAAGGTTCCCCCACCCCTTTTCGGTAAGCTTCAGCACCTTACAACACGTTTTAGGTTTCTTTAAATCTATGTTAAGTGTTGGGAAGGTTGTTAGGTCGTTCCCTAACCTCTAGGAAGCCTTTATTGTGCTTGTAGGTGCGCTTAGAGCCTATTCCAATATTTTTTTTTTTTAACAAAAACAATACTTTTCATTGAATTAATGAAAAGAGGCTAATGCTCAAGAATACAAACTCCATAAAGGAGTGAAAAAACACCAAAAATAACGAAATGATTACAAGATCAAAGACTAAAAAGCAATATTTTCCAACAAGTGTTAGCTTGATTTAGGAGCGCTCTTAAGCTAGTGTAAGTAGTTTCTACCTTGATGAGTCTATTTGTTTGCTTGAGCATGTTGCTTGTTTTACTTGCTTTGCTTTTATGCTTTGTGTTTGATATATATGTAATTTGCTTTGTTTATTTTCATAAGCATGAGATATTGTTGTTAGTTGGCTATGTCGCATAGTGTGTGTTCATTGAGGAGAGGCGGAGCATGACGCGAGTCATGTGTTGGGTGTGTGTGGAGAGCGTGACGCGGAAATCACGTGTGGGTGTGAGTGTGGAGCGTGACGCGGAAATCACGTGAGTGACATTGTTCATCACACGTAATTCATGTGTTGGGTGGGTTTGTGAAGAGTGACGTGGAAATCACGTGTGGGATGTGAGTGTGGAGCGTGATGCAGAAATCACGTGTGAGTGTGCGGACATGGCGTGAAAACCATGTGGGGGTGCATAGTGTCACGGTCGTACCTTTTCAACCGTGCGGCGCCATGATCTTACACGCGACCATGGCCAGCCTTAAGGGTCATCTCTAACCCATAACACTTTTTCGCGGGACTTTGGTGCTCCATCGAACCTTAGGCGAGGTTCTTCATCCTCAACCGAACTCAAATCATCTTGCAGCGGAATAACATTCGGTCATACACGTCGCCCGTACGTGTATTTTCACTCATTCGCGACTCTAGCCGACTTGCCTCTACTCTAGGCCAAGTCCCAAGGCTCAACCTTGCCTCTACATCAGGCCAAGGTCATATAAACGCAACGTCGCATCTCCTTTCATCATATTCCATCTCGATAACACGGCCCACACGCTTCTACATCGATCCGGAACTTCGTCGGGATGTGTTCGGACCCTTCAACGGGTCAAAACGGCCTTAAAACGCTCAACCGGAGCTTACCGGGTGATTTCGACACTTACCGGGACCTACCGGGGCATTATAACGCTTACCGGGGCTTTTCGTCGCCTACCGGGGTTTATCGGGCCATTATAATGCTTACCGGGACATTTCGGGCAAATACCGTGCCAACCAGGAACTATCGGGTTCCACCGATGCTTCACGATGCCACCCCGAGACTCGGGATGTCATCCGACTTAACCGCTCGCTCGGACCTGCTTCTCGAGAACGGACCCATGGGCTTTACTCATAATCGGGACTTCCCGGACATCCATCCATCCGGGCATATCGAGGCATGAACTCTTCCGAGACATGCCGAGTCATTTTCGTATAGCGTGTCGCAGCCCGGCCATATGGTGCAACCTCCAGCCCATGGGCGGGGGCGCAATGTCGGCACACCCGTGCCGCCCGACACTGTCCTTGGAAACCCACTCCCAAAGGAAGACGCCCAAGACACTCGTCTTGCAACGCTCGCCCACACCATGACACACGCAAGTGCCATGGGGTAGCTCACTTAGGCCACAGGGCCCAGGGGTGGTGGAGAGCTGACACCATGCCTCCCCCTATAGTACATTCTGAGGCATATTTGGTCTGACACCCTTGCACGTCATATTCACGAGGAGTCATACGCCAACGTGGAGCGCCCGTCTGGTGTCCAATTGACACGAAACTTTGCGGGCTTGCATTCTTCACTCATATGCACTTAACTCCAGAGCCGCTCGTCAAAACTCACGACGGAACCCCGACTTCCGAGGTCATGGCCCGGGGCCCCATCTGGCCCCCATCAAGCATACCACTGACGCGTCTGACGACACTGTTGCTTCTCAATATGCTCATGCCTTCTTGTGACATCAATGCCCACTCATCTTGGTGTGTTGGATGATGCATCGTCCTCCTCGATCGCATCATGGCACTTTTCTCTCTCGGTCCTCTGACATGGTCCGATGGGCGACACTCGACGTGCCACCACTTCACTGTCTGCTCAGTGAGGGTCACAACCTACTCTCTTCTAGTATGGTTGTGACACATAGCATGATGCATGGATTCATGTTGTCATCCCATTGTTGCATGAAACATGTGTTAGCATCGTTTGTTTTCATGATTAAGAGCATGTTGGTTGCTTTACTGCTTTATAAGCATGATGGTGTGTGAATAGCATGCCGATGTGGTTGTTTGTTATTTGGTGGCTCATCGGGTGAGAGCTACTTACCAGTTCTGTGGTTGTACTGATACCTCACTCCTTTCTTCCTCCCAACATTTTCAGATTATGCAAGTGTTGACGAGATTTATGTGCCCGATGATGCTAAGGAGGAGGCTCACAAGGAATGACCCTAGTAGCTGAGTTTGTTTTATTTTCTTACCTATTGAGATAGGGCTTTAGTTGTTATTAGTCGGTTAGGTGGATTTAGTTTGATGACTCTTGGTAATATGTTTAAGTTCTAAATTAGTTAATCATCTTCTTGCTTCCAGTTGTGCACATTTCAATAAAGTTGAGTTGTTCATAGGAAGTTAAATGCTTGCTTATACTTGGTGAAGTTGTGGTTTTGTCATTAGTTATGAATATGAGACCTGACTCGTATTGTGGTTGTGAAATTGGTTTCTGTCATACAGAAGTAAAGTGGAGTAGACTAGATTGTTATAGAAGTGTTGTTTGTGCTTAACAGGTGTTTAAAAATTTTGGCTTCGTCCTATGTATGTCGTTATGCTGCCGAAATTTTCGAAGCTCTCGGTTAGTTTGAATATAGGAGTTTAAGAATGTCACTAGGCTAGATAATGTTAGCCTATGCCAAGGGATTCTTTTTTTTTCTCTATTTCTTTTATCATAGAAAGTTGACCGCTAGTAACTTTTTCTAACTTTTTAGATCTCAATGAAAAGTTTCTGTTTCTTCTCAAAGACAGGTAAAAGAGTAAAACTAGGTATACAGCTTGCAAAAGGAGACTACATTGTTAATGAACTCAAACACAATAAAAATTTTCCCATTCAGATCAATGGCCTTTTTAGAAGAAGAGGAGGAAAAAAAAACAAAAAATTTCATTCACTAAATCATAAAGACCAGAAAAGGATGTTCTCTTACCTCTTATACCAAGAGAAGTCATTGGGTATGCTTGCCTTGGCATTTTTAAGATGATCAAGTTGAACTAAAACATCGAGCAACTTCAGCATTGACCTAAGGTGGAAAATTTTAATTAGAAATAATGAAGTTGGCATGAAATTAAAATTTTCCAGACATTGGGGGATAAGTGATAGTCTAATTATATGTTAGAGGAGCTTGAGTTCAAACTTCCTTGATGTTAAGTTGCTAAAGTTAACACCAAAATAACTAATCCACTACATATCATAACAGACCAGAGATGAGTAATTGTTGGGCCATTGATGCGCCTCTCAGGCCTCGAGAAACGTTGCATATCGGCAGCAAGCTACACAACAGACAACCTATATAAATGAGTAATTTAAATTAACAATAATGGAATGATTCACTAAAAGCAATACCTTTGATGCAGCTGATGCTTGCCATCTCTGAATCTCACGTAGACGACTCATTTCCAAGTCCAAAACTTGATACGTTTCTAAATATAAGTCAGCTTGACTTTGCTTCATAGATTCAGGTAGCTGCCAAAATTTTATAAACCAATAAGAGTAGTTTTGGAAGAAATTATTTTTTATTTAACATAGGAAACAATTACAAGAATGTATAATATAACAAGAATTTAGGAAGAGCATCAGTTTTTTTCATTTCTTTAACGAAAAGTTTCGTTTCTTTTAAAAAAAACAAAAATTTAGGAAAAAGAAATCTAACTATAATTAGGGGAAAGGTAAGATAGACCAAATAAAAAATTACACTAAAATTTAATAAAGATAATATTTTAATTTATTACAATCTACACTCTCACTCAAGTTGGATTGTACCAGTCACAAGTAAGCTTGGAGTTGAATTCGTCAAAGCTTATCATTGGTATCACTTTGGTGAGAGTGTTAGCAATTTAATGGTATGATGGGATGTAGTTCAGTTCCGAAGTGTTATTGTTGACCTTCAAAAATATAAAATGACAACCTATCTCTATGTATTTCATTTTGTCATGATGCATGAAATTTTATGTCATGTTCATTGTTGCTTCACTATCACAAAATATTTTGAATGAATTTTGAACTCCTATCTTCAATTCCTTCAAAAGCTTTTGAATTCGAGTTTCTTCCCAAATTCCCAAAGCAACTCCTCGATGTTTAGCTTCTGCTATGCTTCTTCCTAAAACTCCTTACTTTTTGCTTCTCCAAGTGACTAAGTTACCTGGGAGCAACAGCTGTTGATCTCCAGACAATTAATTTTTCAGCCCAACTAGCATGAGTATAAAGCTTCACCAGTCTGCTAGGTGACATTTTGAATAACAACCCATAACCGTGGGTGTCTTAAAGCATCTCAAAATTCTATTTATAGCCTCAAGGTGATGCTCATTTGAGCTAATCATATCTAGGCTAATACTTTTTTTTTAAAAAAGGAAACAAACTTTTCATTGAAGAAATGAAAAGAGACTAATGCTCAAAATACAAAGATACGAAAATATAGCCAATAAAAGAACAACAAGAAAATGATAAGAACAACCAATAAAAGAACAACACACGGCTAAAAAGGCAACACAAAAACAGCCCATAAAAGAACAATGAAGACTTAGGATGGACAAATAAAGACATCCCAATTAAGGCAAATATCCTGAATAGAGAAGGCAGAATGAAGCTTAGACAACGAACTCCATGACGAAGCTGTGAACTTCTGAATGTCCATGCCTCTGGAACTCAACGCAATACAAAACAACGATCCACCCATACTTGTTGATGGAACTCATGGACTTGCTTGCAAGCAACACTCAAAAAGCGTTGGAAAATCTGGGAATTTCCCGTCTCCAAAACATAAATATATAAGCCTTTATTTGATCAACTATTACTGTCATTCCACACTGATCGAGAAGAGGATAAACGTTGTGAGCTTCCTTCTTAAGAAAACGAGAAACAATGGGATGATTACTATAATCTGAGCATGTCTAATATTCAGGACCACAATCCCTGAACAATGCAACAATATCTCTTCCAGATATAAAAAATCGAGAATACAAGCTATGTCTTTGTTCATCAAACTCGAAACCCATCAATCGCAGCATAAAATGACCAAAATCCAAAAGAAAATGACTACCACATTTGGAAGAGTTGCATGTTCTGATAGGAACTCTAACTTTTGGGGCATCAAGATCAATGTCAAGAGCAAACCTGCTTTTAATAATCCATGTCCTTGTTTTTTTTTTTTTATAGGAAACAAAGAACATTCATTGATATGATGAAATGGATAACAAAAGGATCCTATCAAAAATTATTTACAAAAAACACCTCTATTGATTAACGAGGGTAGTGAGATTGTAATTACAAAAATGGGGAGACAATTTGCTCCAAGATATAGCTAAAAGAGAAGTGGATTCTGTGAAGTAGCCAATGTCTTTTTTCTTGTCCATGAAGATGCAACCATTACATTCCAACCAAAGACTCCAAAAGAAAGCACGAACATGACATGACCATAGGATCTTTTTGTCATTATTGAAAGGATGGCCCATAAATAAAAGAGATAGAAGGGAGAGAATATCACCCGATCTGGGAAAGGCCCAGTCGAAAGCCGATTGCATGGCTCATAAATAATACATGTCCTTGTTGAATGAAACAACTTTCTTACTTAAGTGTTGAACTAGATTTGGATCCACAAATGTTTTAATAAACCTACACCCAAGATTTCTTGTTTCTTTTAGCAAGTTTAGAATGTATTTCCTCCGACAAATTTCAAAATCATCCTAGAATCTTGTCACTTCCATTTCTAGAAAGTATCTCAAACTTCCCAAGTCTTGGATTTCAATTTTTTTTTTTTTTTTTTTTACAATATGTGGAGGTAAGAGATTTGAACCTCTAACCTCTTGGTCGAGGATACAAACTTTATGTCAATTGAGCTATGCTCTTGGTGGCAAGTCTTGTATCTTTTGAGCAATAGTCTCTTTTCATTTCATCAATGAAAAGGTTTGTTTCTTGTTTCAAAAAAAAATTGCTAGTATCGTTTCAGAGTATCTCTCTTAAATTAATTGTACATACACAACCAAAATTGGTCTCATCATTTGAGGATTTTACAAACATGGTGGAATTAGCTTGACACTAATAATAGTTGCTTCTAAGCAGTTCTTTGGTAAATTTGTCAATCCAAGCATAAGGAGATTGTTTTAATTTGTACACAGACTTTCTCAACTTGTATACCAAGTTTCTATTAGACTTTTCTTCCATCCCAAAGAACCTACAAATAAACTTCTTCGAGATCATCATTCAAGAATGCATTCTTGATATCTTTTTGAAACAAGAGACAAAGCTTTTCATTGAAGAAATAAAAAGAGATTAATGCTCTAGAGTACAATAATCACAAAAGAGTAAAAAACCGTAGAACATACACAAAAATTACATAGGAACAATAAAAGCATGTCAATTATAATTAATATCAAATAACGAGAAATCTATGAAAATCTTGGAAAGAAAACACCATAATGAAGCTTTCAATCTTGCATATTCAAACCAATTAGACCAAGGTAGATGCTTGTCTTTTTTCTTTTTTTTTTTATAAGAAACAATAAGGACTTTCATTCATAGGAGGCTCGGGGCCAAACAAAACAACCTAGGGGACCAAGGGATAAGGCATCCCTTCTCCCAAAGGAAGGATTACAAAAATACCTTCTAATCTAAGTTGATGGAATCGATAGAGTAATTACAAAACACCCTATGTTGAGCACTCCAAAACGAACTCGTAAACTGTACATAATCACAAAAGGGAGAAGAACGGGAACTCTTATCAGAGAAAATTCTGGAATTTCTTTCCTTCCATATGAGCCACAGGATAGCCCTAACAACGTTCCTCCAAAGTACCTACGCTTTTCCTTTCAAAAACCAGCCGGAAAGACTCTCCCTTAACCAATCCGACACAGTCCGAGGCTTGCAACCCTGCCACTCGAAAATGTTGCAGAAGAAGTTCCAAATATGCTCAGCAAACTTACAATGAAGGAGCAAATGAGAAGCAGATTCCCCACTATTACAGCATAACACACAAATATTGGGCGATAAACACAAGCTCGGAAACCTTTTTTGAATTCTGTCCAAAGTATTTACACTATCGAAAAAAACAGTCCAAAGGAAGAATTTGACTTTTTTAGGCACTTCCCCTCCCCAAATCTGCTCACATAAGCCTTCCTCCAAGACCTTCCTGTTTTTCTGAAGAGCAACAGAAGCAGACTTAACCGAGAAACAGCCACTTCTATCCATCTTCCAATGTAGCACATCATTATTCAGAGAAGGAGATAAGAGTTCCAGCAAACTCACAAGTCTGGTCCATTCATCCAACTCTCCGAGAAAATGACTTTAACTGCATTTATCCATAACAACTCGGATTTAGTAGTCAACTTGGGACCAACTAATAACTAAAGAACATTATCTTTGAAGACATTGGAGAAAACCCTACTGAGATTGAAGATGGAAGATGTAGGATCATTAAAGATCTTTTACTATTTACTTACTGTACATTTACCTTTGTCTTTATTTTAGCTTTTACCATATAGTTAAAAGCTTTCTTTATTGTAAATAGTTAGTTAGAGTGAGTTAGTTATCTCCAAGCCTATACATATGGTTGTGAGTTAGAGTTTCAGCATTGAATAAAAAATCATTTTGAGGTATTGTTTTGAAACTTGAGTGCATCAAGTTGGTATCAGAGCGCCCGAATCCAAGGCCTTCAAGAAATTGGATTTTTCTTTCTCTCATGGAGGCGGAAGCTTCAAACGTTCAGAGAACCTATGATCGACGCTTGCAGTCGGTTGAAATTTCGGTAGAAGACATCAAGAAAAGTGTGACTAACATTCAACAGTCCATTAGGCAACTTACACAACAAATGAGTACACTGGCAGCAAATCAACAAAACTTGGGAGACAATAGAATAGCAATAAACCCAAGAAATCCCCAAGAAAACCAAGACAGATTGGTGGCTAGAGCAAGAAACATCCAAGAAAACAGAAATGAAGTTGTTGTCCATCCAAGAAGACTAGCCAATGCTGAATTTGAAAGAATCCCTGAAGCATTCATGCCCGATTTTATGACACAAGACTCGGATTCATCGGGTGAAGATGAAAATTTTGATTATGTTCAGCAAGATCAACAACCAAGAATTCCAAGAAGGCAGCAAGATAGACAGATTGCTCATGAATATTCTGAGTACCGAATGAAGGTAGATCTTCCAAGCTTTAACGGAAGGATGGATGTGGAAAAATTTTTGGATTGGGTGAAGAATGTAGAAAAGTTTTTTTGAATATGCCAATACACCCGAGGAAAAGAAAGTAAAACTAGTGGCTTTCAAACTTCAAAGTGGAGTCTCGGCTTGGTGGGACCAATTGCAGAACAATAGGAGATATTGTGGAAAACAACCAATTAAAAAATGGTCTAAGATGTTGCGGTTAATGAAGAAAAGATTCCTCCCTCTCAACTATCAGCAGATTTTATACAATCAATATCAACATTGTAGGCAAGGATCAAGATCCGTTCTTGACTATACTGAGGAATTTCATCGTTTGGGAGCTAGGAACAATTTGCCAGAAACTAAGCAACAACAAATCTCAAGATTTGCCGATGGGCAGCACGATGATATCAAGGAAGTTGTGAACCTACACCCACTAGCAGATCTTGCTGATGTTATTACTTTAGCTACAAAAATTGAAGAAAATGATGAAGCCAAGCCGCGGGGAACTTACCAAAGAAGAAACACATGGGACAAACAGCAGCAACTTCAACGAAGAACTGTGGGTGACTCGAGCAAAAATCTTCTACAAGGGAGTTCATCTAATTATGGTTCTCAATCCAAAAAAGAGGACATCCCAATTAAAAATTCTTCTACTAGTAAAGGTTTGGATACTTCTATTAAAAAGAATTCTAACCCTTATAACCGGCCTACTCTTGGTAAATGCTTCAGGTGTGGTCAACAAGGACATCTATCCAATGAATGCCTACAAAGAAGAACATTTTTTTTTTTTGAGAAGAGAAACGAATTTCATTGATGAATGAAATGAGGAGAAAATCTCCGATCACCAAAGGGTGAATTACATGAAAGCTTTCCAATTGGAAATCAAAAAAGATAAACTATAATTAGAAAAAGGGTGTTGACATTTACACCAATATAAAGCATGAAAGAGAATAAGATCCATAAATTTATCAAAGGAAGAGAAAGAATCCCTGAAAAGCCTCGAATTACGCTCGCCCCATAAGAACCAAAGAAAGACTCTGTTTAAAGCAAGCCACAAGATCTTCTTTGCTCCATGAAACGGATGTCCCACAAAAATGAGTGAAAGGATATCCCTAATGCAATTTGGAAAAACAGCGGACCATCCAAAAGCATCAAGAATCTCTGACCAATAGCTGGCAGCGAAGGAACAATGAACAAAAAGATGCCCAGCATGTTCTGAACTAGCTACACACATGATGCAACAAGATGGAGACAAATGGAAATGAGGCATCCGCCGCTGCAGACGATCCGCTGTATTAACTGCACCATGACTCAGCTCCCATAAAAAAATCTTGATCTTCTTGGGATATGAATCAGTCCAAATAACCTTATAGAGATCATTCTCCACAACCGGATAGTCTGTAAGGTCCTTCATAAGAGATTTAACAGAAAAAATATTGGACGAATCCAGAGGCCATAACCAAGAATCATTACGGTTCTGAAATCTGATGGAGGAAAGAATAAGTGATAATTCAGTCCATTCTTCTGTCTCTAAATCATTAAGGTGGCGCCGAAGATTCAGGTCCCATGCTTCCTGTGAAGCAATCCATGTTTCACCGACCATATTCTTCGGACAATTAGTTAATCGATAAAGACGAGGAAAAGTAGTAGCTAAAATACCACAATTTAACCACGAATCATGCCAGAAAGATGTAGCAAGACCATTACCCAAACATCGCTTAGCACGAGCAGATACAAGATCAATGGTAGAAGAAATAAACCGCCACGGCGATTTGTGAAAACTCCTCTGAATGATGCTAGGCCAAGGACCAATCAAATCAGAATTATAATACTTAGCTACGATCAATTTGTGCCAAAGAGCACTGTCCTCATGTAAAAATCTCCAAATCCACTTTTCCAAAAGAGCTAGATTGTGATTCTGGAAATTACCAATACCAATACCTCCCAACATATGTGGAAGTTGCACTATTGACCAATTAACATTGTGCATACCACCTTCACCTCTAGATCCTTCCCAAAAAAAATCACGGAGCAACTTATCAAGAGATCTTGCAACCTTTCCTGGCAATTTAAATAAGGATAAATAATATATTGGCATACTAGAGAGCACTGCTTGAGATAGACTATGACGACCACCTTTCGAAATATAATTATACTTCCAACTATGAAGCTTATGTTGGATTCTTTCAATCACTGGCTGCCAAAAAAGGATAGATTTTGCATTGCCTCCCAGAGGTAAACCAAGATAAGTGGAAGGCCAAGTCCCTTGTTTGCAGCCAAAAGTCGTTGTCAGCCAATCCAATTCTGAATCCTCTAAATGAATTCCCAAAACCTCGCTCTTGGAATAATTAATATTCAAACCAGAGGCCAGCTCGAAAATTTTAATAATATCAAACATGTTAACCAAAGCATCCTTACAAAAAATGGAGAATAATAATGTATCATCAACGAATTGTAAATGATTCACATGGAGTTGTGAGTTACCGATCGGATGAGAAACAATTCGACCCAAATTAGCACTGTGAGATAATAATCGACTAAGGCAGTCAGACACCAAAATGAAAAGGAAAGGTGAAAGGGGATCACCTTGACGAATACCTCGAGAAGGAATGATTTTACCTCTGGGTCTACCATTGATAATGATGGAGTAGTTAACACTAGAGAGACATCCATAAATCCACTTTCGCCAAACTGTACCAAAACCTTTGGCCTGAAGAATAGCATCCAGAAGATCCCAATCAACTTTATCAAAAGCCTTTTCGAGATCTAATTTAATCACCACACCTTTCTTACAAGAGAAATTCCAGTCATCAATCAACTCATTTGCAATAAGAGAAGCATCTAGAATTTGCCTGTTAGATACAAAGGCCATTTGATTTTCCGCAATAGTGGAGGGCAATACCAATTTCAATCGATTGGATAACACACGAGCTATAATCTTGTATGCACAAGGAATCAAACTAATGGGCCGAAAGTCTGAGACGGATTTAGAGTCCAGTTTCTTTGGAATAAGGCAGATATAAGTTTCATTCAATGATACATTGATAATACATGTTTTATAAAAGTCTTCAATCATGGTCATAATATCACGCTTGATTGTATTCCATGAGAATTTGAAGAATTCAGCTGTAAAGCCATCTGGACCTGGAGATTTACTCGAGCCTAACGATTTAACTGCTTGATAAACCTCATCTTCTAAAAAAACAGCCTCCAAACTCATCGATTGTGCTACACTAATTGGACACCAATCAACATTATTTGGAAGCAATCTAGTTCCACGATCCTTGGTAAATAATGTTTGATAAAAACCGAGGAATTCTGCTTCAATATCATTATCTGTAAAGAGACTATTTCCCCCTCTAGCCAAAATCTCAGAGATGAAATTCTTTCGTTTTCGGGCAGCCATAATTCTATGGAAGAATTTTGTATTTTCATCCCCTTCTTTTAACCAATTCAACTTACATCTTTGGTGCCAATATATATGCTCTTGAGCCGTTAAATCCTCAATTTGTTCTCGCAACAAACGTCTAGAAGATATTTGTTCGGTGGATAAAGGGATCCTATCTTCAATATCATCCAACATGTTCAACTGTGTAACAAGAGATGGAAGCTGTGTAGCATGTAAACGCTGAGATAAGTTCCATTTTCTAAGTTCAAATTTCAAACCTTTGAGTTTCATCATAAAACCATGACCTGGCCACCCTTGAATTGTGTTTTGAGACCACCGATTGTCCAAAACTCCACGAAAAGAATCAATTTTCAGCCAAGAGTTTTCAAACCTAAAGGGGCAGGGGCCCCAAGAGAGATCCCCAAATGATAGAGTACAAGGGTAATGGTCCGATGTGATCCTTTCAAGGCGCTGAAATTGAGTTGTACCAAATTTATTGAGACAAGAATCCGTCATTAAAAAACGATCAATCAACGAACAATAATGATTTTCACCAAGACTGGACCACGTGTAGCATCCATTCTGTAAAGGAGTGTCTAGAAGGTGATAATCAGCAATCCATCGGTTAAATGTGCGCATACTTCTAGTCACGGGGCGGCCATGTGATTTTTCCCACGACCATCGAGTAACATTAAAATCTCCTCCAAGAATCCAACTGTCACCACCCAAACCAGCCAAATCATGAAGCTCATTCCAGAATTCCGCACGATCTGCATGTCTAGAAGGACCATATATGGCCGATAGCCAAAAAGAGAAATTGTCAGCCATAAAAACATGAACAGAGAGAGAGAAAAGACCTTGAATAGTCTCCTTTACTCTAAAATCAGGTTCACTCCACATAATAAGAATGCCACCAGAGGCGCCCACAGAATCCAGGGAGGACCAACCAATATGAGAAGAGCTCCATAGAGATTTAATAAGTCTACTACAAATCGAGGATTTTTTAGTCTCCTGAATAAGAACGATGCCCGGGTTTTGCTGCTGAATGGTTTTTTTTATTAATGCCCTCTTCTTCCAAGAGCCCAATCCACGAACATTCCATGTCAGGAACTTCATTTAACAGACTCGTTCCCCTCCATTAAAGCCAAAGTGGTTGTTTTGTCATAGTGGACATTTGTTTGAAGATTCTGTAGCTCCCTTGGTAATTTTTGTTTCTTCCCTGTAGTAGCCAATTTTTTCTTTTTATTTGACTTTGGAGCTGTTGGTAAAGCCATGATACATAGACCATGCTTAATTAAAAGAGGGGCCAAGTGTTGCAGACAAGTGGGAAGGGAGTTAAATGGGGATTTTGTGGTTGGGGGAGATAGCCGTAGGGAAGGTTGGGGTGTAAGGTTTTCTGAAGGTTTGGTGGTAGGATTATTCAGTGATAAAGCCGATGATGGAGAGCAACTCTCTTGTGTTCTCCAACGGGTACTTCTAACTTAAAAAACTAATTCTAATCCTCAAAGACACACTCTTTTTCGCACTAGATGCACAATTAATGGAAAAACTTGCCAAGTTATAATTGATAGTGGGAGTAGCGAAAATATAGTATCCAAAAAACTTGTTAATGTCCTCAATCTTAAGACTGAACCACATCCTAATCTGTATAAGGTTAGTTGGATTAAAAAAGGAGGGGAAACAACAGTTACCTCAACACCCTAGAAGAATCTTGTACTCGTCTCTTGGTTACCTCAACTCAACTTGAAAAATCTCAGGACAAAAACTAAATCAGCAAATACTTCTCTCCAAGCAAGAGTTGCCTTTACCTTCAATAAAATCTTTCAGCCAATCAGATGCCCCTCTACTAGGCTCGAATGTCATTAGTTTAAGCAGTGAGGATTTGCATATCAAGTAGTTGAAGCAGAGACGGATGAAATTGCAGTAGAAGAGTCTTTTACGGTAACCTTTGAAATTCTTTTTTTCGATGTTGTTAATGAATAAGTCATTGATTCCTCTCAACTAGTGATACCGAAAGTAAATCCTCCTTCAATTCCCTCCAAATTTTCTTCTCTTATCGAGGTTTGTGGCCTACATATGTGTGAAATTCATCCTTTGACACCACAAGTTAAAGTCTAATTGGGCTTCTTTTATCCTGATTATCAATGAAAATAATTTCTTGGAACACTAGAGGCCTGGAGGAAAGCTCTAAACATGTTGCTTTAAAGAAAAGAATATTTGAGCAATGCCTATAATAGCTATTAACATTTAAGTGCATGCATAAACCTTTTTAATATTTGCACTTCAACTTTTCATATCATTTTAGTAGTCCACCGCTTCACAATTCAAGTATGATTGAGATCAAATGTTTTTGTGCCTTGTCAAAAAGGAAAAAATATATATATATATTGCCACATTGCCTATAGTTTTCCTGCAATGACAAAATTACCAATGAATTACAGATATTAACTTAGAACATACATATGGACCAATGAGCTCTACACGTCTTCACATAATATAACCCAATTATTTTTCCATGATGCTTACAAACAAAGATGTTGCCTATCAGGAAAATCAATCACATTCATGAATTGTAATAATAATATTGCATTTGTAATATTTAATATTAAAATACAGTCCTAAAGCATTTAACCTGTGGAAGTGCTTTAACGCAGCTTCGATATGTATAAAGCACCGATGCCATCTCTTTCCCCTCATGAATAAGAGCATTCTGCAAATGGGAAATATCAGCAAACAACTTCACTGAGAACATCTTCGCAATATAGAGAAATTACAGCAAAAAATAACCTTCTTAAATGAATTAAGACATATTATCAACAAGAAATTACTTGACTCGAATCATTCAATGTAAAAATTGTTCCAATATGCTGATTATTTTGGAGAGGCTGTGGTATAGGATTTGGCCTTTCAAACACTGAACAGATGAGTCTTTGCAGTCATGTTTTTAGTAGAAATGCAAGAATTATTCGGGTCAATCTCAATGAATAGGGATGCTTTTATTTCCTTTATTAGAGGCTTTATTTTTATTTACTTCGCTTTATTTCAATCCTTTTAGAAGTTTTTTTCTTTTGAACATTTGTTGTATCTTTTCACTATTTGAATGAGAAGTTCATATCTTGTTCAAAAAAAAGGCTTCGAGTGTGCATGGATCTTCGACTTGGCAGCCAAAAAACAAAGTTTTTTTACGCTTTGTGGGGCTGAAAGAGAAGGCTAGGATATTCTGATCAACATGATCAGTACTACTTCAAGTTTGAAGAGTCTTTGGATAGAAAGAAATCAGTGTATCTTCTAAGGAAAGAAAATTTCATGGGAGGCAAAACTTCAGATTATTGAACATTTTAGACTTTCTTTGCTTGTTCTTTCTAAGTAATTTACAAATTCCTTTTCCTCTATATAATTCTTGTTGGGGGAAACTTTCAAACAAGTGTAGGGTTGTTTTTAGAAAGGATATATTTTTGCATTTCCCATTGAAGGAGTTGAAAGGCTATTATGTTATAACTTATCACATATCAATGTAAAGTTTTTGTTTCACGTCTCACAAAAAAAAAGGTAAAGTTAGATAAAAGAATAAATTTAAATATTTGACAGGAAAAGTAAAACAGCATACCAACTGATTGAGAGCTTTTGTGTCTTCTGCTAGAGATAGACGATATGCAGAAACATCACTATACTCTACAACAACAGTAATTAGATGTCAGTTATGCAATAATGAATCATCTTTATATTGTAGGATGCCTTTTTATACAAAAAAATAAAATAAAATATATTATAACAATATAAATATTTAGAACAAAAGGACGATGGGAGATTTTCTAACTATAAACTCAAATAAAAAATTACAACAATTAATATCTGATCATTTTCCGTTGACTTTGAATTTTGGCGAGTTATCTTGGGGTCCCAATCCTTTCACATTTGAAAATTCTTGGCTGTTTCACAAGGACTTTAAAACAGTAGTAGATTCTAGGTGGATCCATAATCCAATCAGTGGTTGGCCTGGCCATGGTTTTATGATGAAGTTGAAGAGGTTAAAATTTGAGCTTCTTAGTTGGAATAAATCTCTTGGGTCAGTTACAGAAAATCTCTCTACTCTTATTTCCCAACTAAAAACTTTGGATAATATTGAAGACTATGATTGCTTATCTACTGATCAGAAGGTTCAAAGGCATCTTCTTCAAGAGCAGAATGAGGATATTACTGCAAGAGAGCACAATTACTGGCGGCAACGTTGTAAACTTAATTGGCTAAAGGAAGGTGATGAGAATACTAAATTTTTTCATTGTCTCATGGCAGCCCGTAAAAGAAAAAACTCTATTTCTGAGTTATTATCTCATGATGGAGTGAGCCTTTTTATAGATGGAGATATTGAGGAGTTCATTGATTTTTATAAGAAATTATGTACCAAAGATCCTAATGTGTTTTCTTCCTACCATCCTTGATTGGAGTCGTATTAGTGAAGTTCAATCGATCAATTTAGAAGCTCCTTTCTCGGATGAGGAAGTCTATCTTGCTATCAAATCTTTGGGGACAAGTAAGTCTCCTGGTCTTGATGGATTTACTGCTGAATTTTTCAAACACTGTTGGAGTACTATTAAACAAGATGATCTCACCATTTTGCATGAGTTTTACAGTGGTGGGATCATCAATATGGCTTTAAACGAAACTTATATCTGTCACATTCCTAAAAGAGTGGATTCCAGAACGGTAGATTATTGTCCGATTAGCCTTATTTCTTGTGCTTATAAAATTATCGCTCATGTTTTGTCTAATCGTTTAAAGCAAGCTCGTCCCTCCACAATTGCTAAAAATCAGATGGCCTTTGTGTCTAACCGCCAGATCTTGGATGCTTCTTTGATTGCAAGTGAACTGATAGATGATTGGAAAACCTCGAATAAGAAAGGTGTAGTTATCAAGCTAGATTTCGAAAAGGCTTTTGATAAAGTTGATCGGGATTTTCTGGATGCGGTTCTACAAGCTAAAGGTTTTGGCAGGGTGTGGAGAAAGTGGATTCAAGGTTGTGTCTCTAGTGCAAACTATTCAATTATTATTAATGGGCGGCCAGGAGGTAAAATCATTTCCACTAGAGGTATTCGTCAAGGCGACCCGCTATCTCCTTTTCTTTTTATCTTGGTTTCTGATTGCTTAAGCAAACTATTGAATCACAGTGCTCAGTTGGGTAAGGTTGTAACACATTCCATTGGTACCTCTTCTCCAAATGTGACACATTTGCAGTTTGCAGATGATACTTCATTATTCTCTACCTTTAATTCTTCAGCTATGGATAATCTTTTTGATATTATTAGAATCTTTGAGCAGGTGTCTGGTTTGAATAATAAATTTTGGCAAAAGTGAATTATTGGGATAAATGTTGATGATCTAGAAATGGAAGTCTTGACTTCAAAATTTGGTCGTAAGCATGGGATTGGCCAAATACTTATCTTGGCCTTCCTTTAGGTGGCAATCCAAAATCACCATCGTGTTCGCATCCAGTGATCGAGAGAATTCAGAGAAAGCTTCACAAAAGAAGAACCCATCTCATTGCATATTGCCATCGGTTTGCGTTTTATGTCTTCAAGATGAAGATTCTCTCGACCATATTTTCTTTAATTTCTCTTATATCACCAGACTTGGTAGGTTTAAGTTGTTTTTTATTTTAATCTACTATGGGTTTTTCTAATAACTTCTGTTGCAACATCTCTCAACTCTTATATGGATCAACACTTTTAAATTTTAAAGCTAAGTTGCTTTGGATTAATGCAGTCAAAGTTTATCTTTCGGAATTATGGTTGGAACGGAATCAAAGAATTTTTCAGAAAAAGTATCTTCCTTGGATTGATCGATTCGAAGCTTCTCACCTAAAGGCCTCATCTTGGTGTTCTTTGTCCAAATTATTCATGGGATGCTCACCTCAGGATATTTGTCTAAATTGGAATGTTTTTATATATCCTTCATAGTATCTTATTAATTGCATTTTAGTTTCTTTTGGTCTTGTAGTGCTTTTGTTATTTTTGTTGCTTTTTCACTCTTTTGCAGAGTTTGTAACTTTGAGCATTAGTCTCTTTCCATTACTTCAATGAAAAGTCTTGTTTCTTGTTAGAAAAAAAAAAAAAAAAAAAAAAAAAAAAAAAAAAAAAAAATTAAGAGTCCTCACTGATTTCTTGGTTCAACAACTTTCTCCCTTTCAGTACCTATAGCTTCACTTTTCTCACAACCAATTTGAGAAGCTTTTTGTAACTTCTTTGGATGGGATTTTCTCCCTTTTTTTGTATAATTTCATATTATTATTGAAATTGTTTCCTATAAAAAAAAATGTAATTCCCATGGCTTTGTAGAGCAGTATGCTAACCAACTATAGTGTTTTGTTGTGAACATTCAAAAGACCAAGCCATCTATCAATATCCTAGAGTGAGCTGTATAAAGAAAAGTGGTTCGGAAAAAATACGTGAGCTTTGCAACAATCAGCAGAAGAATGAACTTGCTAATTCGCTCGGGTAACTGATGTTGGGTTATCAGAGATAATGGCCTCCGATTAGGGCAGCTCTCAACATAGTTCCTTGACAACAGCAGCTAGTGCCTTGGTCTCCTTACCAACTATAGTCACAATGAAACCAGCCCTAATTTGAGGACATAAAGGATTTCGACACCGAATAATATTTCCAACACTACTCACAGTCCACCCTTGGTAAT
Source organism: Luffa acutangula (assembly GCA_036850905.1). NCBI lineage: Eukaryota > Viridiplantae > Streptophyta > Magnoliopsida > Cucurbitales > Cucurbitaceae > Luffa > Luffa acutangula. The sequence goes on along the minus strand of CM072089.1, from coordinate 22,477,042 downwards.
TGCCAATGAAAATAACATCTCCATAAATCCTCTGTTCCATTCCAGTAAAACGTTTCTAAAATAATCATCCACGTTTGAAGAATAGAAAACGTTTCATTCAAATGAAGGTATTCTTTTTCTTTTTCTTTTTCTTTTTCTTTTTTTTTTTTTTTTTGAAATACCAACTTTCATTGAGAAAAAATGAAAGAACACGAGGGCGAACAAAAAACCAAGCCCACAAAAAGTGTAGCATAATGAGACCTAACGGATAATTACAAAAAAGATTTGTGACCGAAGCCCACAAGAAAACATGGTACCTAGTGATGAACCACACTTCGCCCAGACTTCTTACTATCCTCTAAAACTCCTATTGTTTCTTTCCCCCCACAAATTCCATAAAAGCGCCAACATAAGGGTACTAAATCTAGATGTTCAATATCCATACACAACTCCACAAAATGCATACCTATTGGACTCTCAGTTGCGCCTCTCTCAGTTGACACCCAAACGCCCGGTCCTTGCAACTCTGGCTGCTCATCCTACATCAATTGAAATCGAAATCTAAGAAATACAAGCATACGAATTGCAGAAGAAAAATCCCAATACAGAATTCTCATTTCTAACAGTAGACAAATCCCATTACAGATTTCTCATTTCTAACCAAAACAGACTTTAAAGCTAAAACCCTCCTGGATTTTCACATTTTATAAAGAAACAAATCTCATGAAGTTGATTAGTAAAGAATCGAAAGTCAAATAACCATAAAACATAATTCCTGCGCAAATGTTAGTTTCTGAAAGTCATCAAGCATTACCTCAAGGGAGAATGTGGACAACGCAGCAATGGCTTCTTCGACGGGGACAGCCATTGAGCAGTATAACAGAGAGAGATCTAGAAAGCAGCCGCGCTTAAGATCATATGCAGCTTAGAATCTCGGTTGAAATCGTTCTATTTCGGTAAACTCACTTTCTTCTTCGTCTCTTTTCTCTGTTGGTTTTCTTTGTTTTTACTCCGAATTTCAGTTGGGGGAGTGTGGTAGAAGAAATGGTTCGGGTCCGGAAATTGGCCCTCTTAGAAAATAAATCGACAAAATTAAACTTTGTTTAAAGGCTAAATTATAAAAAATACAGGATTTGTTTCAAAAATGTCCCAAGTTTGAAAAATATTCCTAAACTTTAAAAAATATTTCAAGAATACTCTTGTCGTTAGATTTTGGATGGAAACCGAGTTTCAGTTTCATTACTATCTTTAAACTTTCAAAAAAAAATTCAAAAATATCTTTATTGAAAATGTTTTTTTTTTCTTTTCTCACGGTAAATTCTTCCTCAAGGAAAATTAATGAGAAATTTTAAGGCCTGTTTGGCAAACAATCTGGATCCTGTTTTATGTTTTCAGATTCATGAATACGTTTGACAGATGCATTTTCGAAAACTATTTTCGGATTCTGTGATCCAAATAGTGAAAATTCTGAAAACAACTTTTTTTGTTTGCAGTGTATTCAGATTTTAAATTTGAAATTTTTAAATGCAAAATTAAATTAAAAAATAAATATCTCGTAACGAGAAATTGCGAGGAAAAAAAAAGCAAATCATTTTAAGCTACTGATATAAAAAATATCGTGATAAAAAATTACAAGGGATGTTTAACTTTTTCTCGCAGCGAGAGATTGCAAGAACTACTACATATTTTAAGATGTTGTAACTTTTCTCACAATTTCTCGCATTGAGATATTGCGAGAAAAAAAAAACAACAAATCTAATTAGCTGATATCATTCCTTGTTACATGCCTTATTTTAAACACAATTGACATTTCATCGCCACATCAACAAAATTTATCATTGGGTGCCACGTTAGTTGCCACATCATATGTCATGTAAGTGTCACGTCAGCCAAGTGCCACGTGTCACTGCCACATAAGCTTTGTTCTTCCAATTTTAATTTGCTTGTAATTTTAATTTCTTGTTTGGACTCCGATTCTAGTGATTCAAATTGCGTTAGAGTCGTTTTTTCGAGCTCTACAAGATGGACACTTCGAAACACTTAAAATGTTAGTTAAAAAATTCGAGTTTTTTTTATTATCAAAATATTTAGTTGATTGAAGCTCTAAAGCTAACAAAGGGAACATATGTGCGAGGTTAGAGTTTTAGCCAAAATGATATCTGAAGGACTTAATATTAAGAATGCAGAAGCAATTTAGGATCTAAGGCATTTAATTCCATCAATTTTAGGATTAAACATGCATCGTTCATAACCAGAAAAACAGAGACAAGAAACACCAACCTCTTGGAGCTCCAAATTCAAGCAATTCGTGGGTTGTTTCTCTTCACCAATGGATCACGAACCACCACCACGATCTTCCCTACTATTCTAAGGTCTTAGAAAGGATTGTGGGGTCCTTTAGTGATGAGAATTGGAAGGGAAAGTGCTTGAAAGTTCAAACTTTTGAGAGTTTGGAGTTCTTGACTTATTGGAATCAAATTGGCAGCATAACACTTGGATAGAAGCATAAGATTTTTAGTGTTTAATCACTCCTATATAGAGTGATTCATGAAAACCAAATTCCCCAAATTTTGACACCAAATCAAGGGGTAATTAGGAGTGGGATTAGATGGGTGTTCAACATGAAATGCATGGAGGAGGTGGTACCTAAAATTCAATTAATTTCAAAAATAAATTTTATTTTCAAAAATCAATTTCTTTTAATTTTAAATAATATTAATTTAAATAATTAATTAATTTAATTTAATATCAAATATTAAATTAATATTTTATCCCTAATCCCAACTCTCTGAAAATTCGATTTCTCGAACATGAATCCCTATTCACGTGTTCAATATTTAAATCATATTTAAATATATCCAACTCTCTTAAATTATGGTGATTAAAAAATAAACCATTATGTCGATAATGTCGTATATTGTCGATGTCAATTCCCTAAATCCGAGTTTGAACGATTCAAACTCTCTCATCATACTGTTCTAAGGTTTATTCCTATATGAACTAGCAAGGGGACCTAATGGACCAACAAATCATGGGCTCCAACGATTCGAGATTAACTGGCTAAACTCATTAACCTAATTAACCAACATTTGTTAGCTACCGGGACACTCCACTATAGCCCATAAGCTGCACTCCCCTTACTGTAGATATATTATTGTCCACTCGATATAACCATGATTAGTAAGTCGATCCTTCATAGGTTGTTTGTAACTAGAGTTGGGTCAAGTGTCCGTTTTACCCCTAAAGTTACATCTTGCTCCTTAAGTCCCACTGATCCTCTAATGAATAATTGGTTTATGGTTCTACCATCAAACCGAGTCCCTCTCAGGTCAATGAGAGGGTGGGGCCCCTTGTTCAAGTCCCGAAGTCAAAACTTAAGGGAACAACCTCTCTACTATCCTTAAAACGAGGGAGTGAATTTCGTCTTGCAGGACTATGTCCCCAGCTATCTACTCGGTCTCATCCCCAAAATGGTAGGCTTATTGAGTCGGTGAACTCGAGCCACTCTCACCCATGTAAATCAAATGATAATCCTGAATAAACAGGAGTTCATAGTTAGCTCAGGATTAAGATCGAGTTACCTAGGTCATCGCATGAAATAGTCAGTTTCATTAGTAATCAACGTTATAAAGTGAAAGTGACTTATTTCGCAGTTTGGTCTTATGCAAACTCATTGCATAGGATGCCCCTACTCACATGTCTCCACATGAACGATTCATGATCACATCGTTTGATTTTAAATCAGTTATGGAAAAGATTAAATCAGCTATGGAAATAACTGATTTTAAATGAATATTTTATTCATGGCCTTTATCCTATAAATAGAACACTAACCCTAGAGTTTAGGTACTATAACATATGGCCACCATAAGACCCTCTCATATTCTCTCAACTCAAGAACTCTAGGGAGAATTTTCTCTCTAGATTTTTTTCCCATTCAAGATTAGGTAGTCCCACAACTACGTTCCTAATCTCAGAGTTATAGCGAGGAAGATCAAATGGTGATGTTCTTCGTTGTTGCAGAGCAATCAAGAATCATTCTTGATTTTCAGCGACGACAACGGAGGTTTGCTTCTCTTTTCTTTATTATAGATTTAGATCTAAATTTTGTATGCTTAGCCTTAAGTTTCTATAGAATTTGTTCTATGATTTTTGCCATGTATTGGTATTTTGCGAAATAAAATTAAATACGAACGGTCCAATTTCTTCTGTTGTAACGGAATTGGGAATTCCAATCCTTCATGTTGGATATCCACAAGGCATCAAAGGATATAAGCTCTTTAACATTGAGCACAAACGTCTCTTTGTTTCCAGAATGTTATTTTTCATGAGGATACTTTTCCATTTCACAGTATTACAGTTCAAGATGATGTTGTTGATCTGTCTCCAAACTTTGGTTTACCAAAGTCTCATAACTATGATGGAATGTCATCCCTTAGCCTCTACATTGTGCACAATGTGTCTGATTGTACTACAAACCACAATGTTGATAGTCCTTCACCACACAATCCTTCTCTCAATATTGAGACAAATGTTGAAGCCAGTATAACACCTACTGATAACCAACTTCAGCTATGTCAAAATCTTCCAAGACGATCAACTAGACAGACTAAACATCCATCATACTTCAAAAATTTCCATTGCAGCTTGTTGAAATCTTAAACTCTTTCCTCTCTGATGACAAAGTATCCATTACAAATTTTCTCACATATATTCTCCAGATTACAAGAGTTTTGTTTTAAACATCTTTTCTACTTATGAACCACATTTTTATCACTAAATGATTCCTTTCGAACATTGGAGAGAAGCTATGTCAGCTGAATTAAAAGCTATGGAAACCATGTTGGGTTTTATGCCCTAAAACGCGTAGATATTGAATGTTAACAAATTGTATACTTGTGTCAATAAAATGTTATTGAGGTTTATACAATAAAGTGTTATTGTCATATTAAGTCTAAAATTGCACAATATGATCCAAATTCAATAAACTAAGATCCAACATTGTTTATATGTAACTTGAACTAACATGTGGGGACATATGGGGATTTGTGTTCAAGTAACAACCTAAAAGGTCTATAGTATAGGAATAAGGCTAGGTACCTTATCCTGGTAACACTATGTGATACAACCCGCTTTGTATTTGATACAGATGTATTGATCCAAAGCGTCCATGTAGTAGACATGTGAGTGGGGGTATCCTATGCAAAAAGTTTGCATAAAATTGGACCACGAAATAGTAAACCACTAGATGTAAGACCGTTAACTAGTTAGATTACTGTTTCAATAGGATGACCTAGGTAACTCAGTCTAAATCCTAAGTGTGTCATGAACTCCTTCTCACGAGGGATTTTCCTTTGATTAGTATGGGTGAGAGTGGCCAGTACGTCGACTCAATAAGCCTACCATTTTGGGGACAAGACCGAGTGGGGGGCTGAGGACATGACAACACAAGACGAAATTCACTCCTTCCTACTTTTAGGAGAAGTAGATGAGTGTTCCCTTAACTGGTGACTCCGGGTCTTGAACAAAGGGATCCCGCGCTCTCACTGGCCCAAGAGGGACTTTTTGTTTACTAGTTGGACCATAAACAGGTTGTTCATTAGAGGAGTACCGATACTTAAGGAGACAAATGTAACACAAGGGTAAAACTGTAATTTGGCCCAGCTGTAGTTACGAACACTCGTGAAGGATTGACTTACTGGTATTGGTCTATATCCATGGACACAGAAATATTGTACAGTGAGAAGAGTTCAACTGTGGGTCTTTAGTGGAGTGACCCACATTTAATGAATATTAGTTAACTGGATTTAATGAGTTTAGTCAGTTAACCGCATATCATTGGAGCTTCTGATATGTAGGTCCATTAGGCCCTCTGCTAGCTCGTAAAGAGTAATTAGGAACAACTTATCTTGAACGAATTTTGAATTATTCAAATTCATTATGGGAATCAAGTTAATTGTAAGATACAATTAATATAATGCATAGTGATACATTATAATATAAAGTTTAATTTGTGATTAAACTTTATTAAATTGAGAGAATAATATATTTGAAAGAGTTCAAATATATGACTAATTAAATATATGATATTTAATTAGTAAATAAATAAATAAATTAGTTATGAATTAATTAATTATTCAATTAGTTGAATTAAATGTGACTTAATCGGACTATAATATATGAGAGAAATATTAGAATATGATTCTAATATGTAATTAATTAAATATGGGTGATATTTAATTAATTATAAATTTTATTTTTGAATTAATTACTTACTAAATTTAATTTAGTTAAATATGATTTAATTAAATTAAATCTATAGATTTTTTTTTTTGAAAAAAAAAGAAAATTAAATCTATAGATTATTTTTAATGTGAATATGATTCAGATTAAAACTATAGGTTATAAGAGAGATGCACATTTGGATCAGACGATCAAAATCTCTCATCTCCTCACATTAGACTTAACACCTAATGGGGTTCTATGGGTGTGCTGTCATTTTCACTCTCTCATGAAATCACTCACACTCTTTCATTCTCTTTCAACTGGAAAAAGACAGAGGTTTTTCCTTCTCTGTGGTGTCGATTCCCTCTCAAGATCAGAGATCCTATAATCTCGTTCCTGATCTCAGAGGATAGAGGGAAAATCTTGTGATGGTGTCCCAAGATTGTTGTTGCGCAATTGGTCCTCAGAATCAAGAAGGAGTTCTTGATTGTTTAGAGAGGTCAACGACAGTATGTGCTTCTCGTCCCTTTTTAGATATAGTTCTTAAATTAATTGTATGCTTAGCCTAGGGAATTGTTCTGTTTTTACTAATGCACTGGTATTTTGGGAAACATAATTAATTAGGAATCGGCCCCAATTCGCTTTCGCTTATGGAATTTGAGAATTCTATTCCTTCAATCCAATCATACTTGGTCTATGGTGCCCTTGCTCAAAGGAAAACATTCTATCAGGTGCTAGTGGATATACAAGATAAAACTCAAAGCATATGGATCTATTGAGCGTTTTAAAACTCGCCTAGTGATAAGGGTAAAAAATATACTTATTTTACCTTTATATTTAGCTCATTTCTTTGTCAAAAATATCATGTTTAGATCAATTTTACTATTATCGGGCTCAAAATATGTTAAAGTTGATAAGTTAGGGTGTTGAGATTCACTTTTGTCAAATTATGCTCAATTGTGCTTAAAAAGACTTGATTTTAAGAGAATTTGACTTAGTTTGTTGTTGTGTAGGAAAACAGAGGAAAAGCTGGAATTTCCCAAAAATGCGAACGTATTTCTGGAAAGGCAAAATGAAATGCAACCGTATTTCTGGAAAAACCGAGACCGTTCCAAGTCATCCGCATGTCGTTGTTGATGAGTCTTCTTCGCACCTAACCGACCGTTTTGACCCCGAAACTGACTGGGCTACTTTCCAGTACCTATTTCGCAGCTCCTCAACCATCTCCAACACTATATAAGTTCGAGATTCGAAGTCAAATTCCAGCATAACTCATTTGGAAGAAGAGGGTGGTGACAGAACCCTAGTTGACGCCTATGAGTAGGGATGCCCGAGGTCCTTCTTAGATGACTAAATTCTAACCTTAGTTAGACATCAAACCTTAGGGTTTGTAGGGATTTTCACTCATTCCCACTTGTAAATGCGAGAGAGTGGAGTGTCTAAGCGAACTCTAGAAGGATTGAGTAAATAAAAAACCCATAATATTTGGCTATCTCCATTATTCCCAGCTCTTGATACTTTTCATTATTCTGTATTATTTACATTCTTATTTCAATGAAAATGTATTCATTTGCACTTTATCTCACCATGAGTAGCTAAATTCCGTTGAGGGGTTCAATATGGTGAATTCCCTTATGGTTCATTAGCTTGAAAGTGTTTTATTTGCTTAAGTTTTGTTCAATGCATGTCATTCTTTATTGATTATCACTCTAATCTTGCTGAGTTTAACTTGATCACTTAGACGTTGCATGCTATGTGAGTTTGATCTCGAAAGGGACAGACGATATCGGTTCTCATAAAGGTGATATAGGAGAAAAAGCTCGAAAGAGATTGTTCGGCGGTATAGAGCAAGTTGCCTAAGGCACCCTATATCGACTATAGGGTTATAGGTTGCATTCGTGAATTATCTATGTCGGAGTCGAGTCACAGAAATGTGCATAACGGTACTCACTTAGCCTTCTAACGATTCTTGGGAGCAAGGTCAAATAGAAGTTAAATTTGACCCAATGCATTGAATAGACTTAAGTTAAATACTACATGATTATGGTTATTGCCTTAGGGATGAATCCATGTTGATACCTCGTTTTATTTTATTGTTATTATTTATTTTGCTTTATCTATTTCTTTAAAAACCAATCATCCAACTTATTTCTTTGGTTACCTATTTTTAAGCAATCAAGTTGAGCAGTTTTTTCTTCAAATATGAATTTCCAATTTAGTCCTTGTGGGATCGATACCTTTAGAATACTTCTAAGGTTTTTTTATTACTACGTGTGACAGTGTATACTTGCATTAGGGTTAGTTGAATTTATCTTTATTAATATTTATCACCTTATCTCACATCTATCCATTCAGCTGACGACACACCACCTAGTGGCTATAAAGGGTATACTCAACAAGAAGGTCTTGACTATATTGAGATATTTTCTCCGATTGTGAAGTTGGTGACTATTAAAGTACTTTTCATTGTTGCAACATCTTTAAACTGGCCTTTGGTTCAGTTAGACGTTAATAACACTTTCCTCCATGGTGATCTCTTTGATGAAGTGTACATGGACTTACCGTTAGGTTATAAGCACAATGTTGCACAGTCTCAAGGGGAGCGTTTGGTCTGTAGGCTTCATAAGTCCATATATGAACTAAAACAAGCCTCCCAACAGTGGTTCAACAAGTTCTCATATTCTTTATTATCCCTTGGATTCAAACAGTCAAAGTTAGATTATTCTCTCTTCATAAGAGGGTCATGATCGTCTTTTATTGTCCTCCTTGTGTACGTTGATGATATCATCATCACTTGTGCTTCACTTGTTGCCATTGAAGTACTTAAGAAGATCCTTCATGATGCTTTCAAATTAAAGGATTTGAGAGTATTACAATATGTCCTTGGCATAGAAATTTCCCGTTCATCCAAAGGCATTTTTCTTTCTCAAAGGGAATATACTCTTCATATAATAGAGGATGTTGGTATTTTAGCCTATAAACCATCCTCTTTACCAATGGATCTAAATTGTAAGCTCACTGTTGATGTGCAAATTGCTAACCGCAGGTGTACGGGTCAAGTAATAATATAGTGAATGCGAAATTCGAATGTCGTCCTCTGGATTGATGTCTAGTCAATTTTAATTACTGGAAATACTCTTGCCCAATTTTATTTAGGGAACCGAATTGAGTGAGAATGAAATTAAATCAAACACAAAATAATGCAAAAATATGACAATCAAATGGAAAACAATGGTCTTGGGGAGTTGATTTCACCAATTGGGATTATGGATTAATTAACGACTAACACATGCCATGATTCATAAATCTTGGTAAACTAAGATCACACATACCTCTCCCGAGCATACATGATTCTCCCATATGCAATTGAACCCGATATCCCTATCTAAATTCAATAAACATATAAGGCAATAAGGATAATCTTTTTAACGATTTCTAGAATTAACCATAATCTCCCGATTTCTAGCTAAATCCTAGTTATGCATAATGATTTCTAAGCTAAATCCTCTCTTCCGAGTTAGATTCAAGCACAAACATCAATCAATTTATGGCCGGTAAATGAAAGCATTAAAGACACAAATTTGCATAAATGAAATTCAATAGCATAAAACCGTAAAATCAATCCATAACGTGCCCAACGGCTACATCAATCCCTAAGAGTAAAGACCTAGCCAATCATACAACGCGTTACAATATAGCTATGATCTAAAACAACCATAAACACTAACTAAAGTGAGAGAAAGAAGAAGTAAACTCTATGTAGGTCGAGACCGAACGTCCTCGTCACGATCCCCACGAACAATGGGTTGATTTCCACTTTGCTCCACTTGCTTCAGCTCCAAATCCTTTGTTTTTCCTCTGTTTTACGGCTCCAAAGTGTCCAAAAGAAGTCCCCCAAAAAGCCCTAATCGCAATCTTTAAATAAGGCAAAAATTGGTCGTAGCATCGCGACGCTGTCGCGAAATTACGGATTCTGGAAGTTCGCCTAATGTCGCAACGCTAGTCACATAGCGTCTCGACGTTTTTTTTTTTTTTTTTTTTTTTTTTTTTTTTTTTAATTTTTAGGATTGAACTCCATTTGACTCCAATTTCTCAATTAAGCTCAACATAATAATTTCCTACAAAATAAACATTAAAGAGCAATAAAATGGTTACGAATTACTCAAAGACTAACCAAATTGTAACAGGAAAGATAGCTCGATATGCACGCTATCAAATACCCCCAAACTTAAGCTTTTGCTAGTCCTCGAGCAAACTAAAAATCAAACATACAGTGGAAGAATGGATGCAACAAACATGACTCAATCCTTAAGGCTCAAAAGTCAATAGTCAAGCAAGCAAGAGACATGCACACAAGGACCAATGAGGGAGACAAATTAAAATTTTTCCAAAATTGACTTGCACAAGCGAGATCTAACTCAACGAGATCAGACTCTACTAGCTCGGGATTGGATTATTAAACTCTCAGCTCATCTTCCCTCTACACTGGCACTAAGGTTTCACTAACGAGTTAATGGAACAAATTAGTTTGTTTTCCTCCATACTTAGGTGCTTATAATTGACAATTAAATTAAGCATTTATATGTGGCACTAGCTTTCACACACCTATTGCAGGGACCCTTAACCTGAGTTTTCTCTGGTTGGCCTAACTGATCACAACAGGGGTAGCTCTTTTTGCCTAAATCTTTATTACTCATAGCAAACTGTGCACAGGCCATGACATAATAATCTTTTTCTTTCAAAAGTAACAACAAGAATGATTTTTTCTTTCATGATCATGATAAGCATATATTCTTTTCTTTCCTCCTAAGCATGATCAAACATGCTAATTTTCAAAAAATTAACTCTTTAGCTCTTCCCTACACCTATCGAGGTGACAACAAGCATATGAACCCAATAATTCGCTCCTAAGCATTCAAATCCAAATCTAGCCAAGACAAATACTCTACTCATGCAAGTCATCTCCTAGAAAAAAGTTTAAAAAGTCTCCCTTTTTGGGCACTCATGCTTACAACTCATCGCAAGCTTGAAAATTGACAAGAAAGCCTATCCTAGGACATCATAGTCATGCAAAAATAGCACCCAGAAAACAACCATATGCTTAATTCAAAGAAAGCTCAAAACTATAGCCCGAACTCAGATGCTCAAGGGCTCCACAAACATGTTATTCCACCCCCAAACTTAAAAGATGCATTGTCCTCAATGTATAAAGAAAATAAGGCATAATTAAGCATGAGAACAATAAAAGAATGAAAGGAGTGAACAATCTGCCCTGGAATGATGATGACTTCTTGACTGGAAGCTTGAAAGCAAAGGAAAGACTGAAACCAAGACCTACAAAACAAAAAAAAAAAAAAAAACAATAAATAAAACTCAAAAAGAAAAACACAACCAAACTTACTTGGGTTGCCTCCCATAAGCACTTGTTTAATGTCATTAGCTCGACGTGTTGACTGAATAGGCATCAAGGTGGTCTAATGTCAGGTGTCCCATCAACAGTGCTCTTCCTAGCACCTTTCCTGTACCCTATCAACATGGTCTTTGATGTGTTCTTAGGGTCCTCAAAAGCTTTTAAGATCTCCTTCTCCTGTTGGACTCTGATGATTAGCTCCCTACGTTCAATATCAATTATAACCCTCCCTGTAGCAAGGAATGGTCTCCCTAATATAATAGGCATGACAGGATTCTCTTTATTGTCCAAAACAAAGAAGTCAACAGGAAGGAAAAATCTACCTACTTTGATCAGAACATTCTCCACAATTCCGTAAGGACTAACCACAGACTGGTCAGCCAACTGGAGCCTAACAATAGTAGATTTTATCTCTCCTATATTTAGCTTTTTGCACAATGATAGGGGAATGATATTTATGTTAGCCCCTACATCACATAATGCTCCACATGAATAAGTACCAAAATTACAAGGAATAGTAAAACTCCCTAGATCAGTCAATTTTTCTGGCACTGTCTGCTGAACACGAGCACTGCATGTCGATGTTAGGTAAACAGTCTCCATCTGCTTCTCCTTTTGCTTTTTGATGAGCCATTCCTTCATGAACTTCCTGTAGTGAAGCATTTGTTCCAGTGCATCTGCAAAAGGAATATTAACAGACAAACCTGTAAAAGCATCAAGAAACTTATTAAACTGAGCCTTAGAATTTTTCTTTTTTCTATTCTTTGACTTAGGAACTAAAACAGTAGGAGAAGGGATAGAGGGCTCAGGTATAAGCTTTTCAGCTTCATTTGAGGTGGTGCCCTCCTCAACTTCTCCAGCGAGTTCCTCAGTTTCAGTAGTCTCCTCCTCCTCAGCTACTTGAGTCTCCTCCTCGTGATGCATGTAGGCCAAAACCTTTTCCTAATAGGAAAAGGTCTTCTTTTCTCAATAGGAAAATGTCTATTAATAAGTTCAAATCTATTATCTGAACAATATCTAATTTTAATAAATAGTTAATTAATTCCATAATGAATTAATTACCCAATTAAATATTATACATTTAATCTTAGGGATTTTATTAAAATTAAAATTAATATGAATCCAATTCATATTAAAATTTATTTAAACTCTTTCAAATATTTTCTCTCAAGAATTAATTTTTGAAATTAATTAAAAAATTATATTATAAAGTTTCATAAACTTTATATTATAATGCATCAACATACATTATTCGATTCCCCAGATAAATTGAACATTTTCAATTTATATTTAATTGCTTCAAGTCTCTTTACGAGCTACCAGTGGGACGTAATGGACTTACAGATCAGAAGCTCCATCGATACGAGACTAATAGACTTAAACTCATTAATCAAGTTAGTCTCCATTTGTTAACTGTGGGTCACTCCACTAAAGACCCACAACTGCACTCTTCTCACTGCAGAATATTTCTGTGTCCACGGATATCGACCAATACTACAAGTCAATCCTTCACGTGTGTTCGTACCCCAGCTGGGTCAAATTACCGTTTTACCCCTTGTTTACATCTTTGTCCTTAAGTCCCCAGTGCTCATCTAATGAACAACCTGTTTGAGGTCTAACCAACAAACAGAAGTCCCTCTCGTGCTATAGAGAGGGTTGGGCCCATTGTTCAAGTCCCAGAGACACCACTTAAGGGAACGGTCCTCTACTTACCCTAGAGTTTGGAAGGAGTGAATCCCATCTTGTGTGATTATGTTCCCAACTCCCCACTCAGTATTGTCCCCAAAATGGTAGGCTTATTGAGTCAGCTTGCTAGCCACTCTCACCCATACAAATCAAAGGACAACCCCTCGTGAACAGGAGTCCATAATCCACTCAGGATTGAAACTGAGTTGTCTAGGTCTTCCTAGTGAAATAGAAATCAAGCCAACTAACGGTGTTACAGTCAGTGGTTAACTATTTCACGGTCCGGTCTTATGCAAACTCATAGGATACCCCCACTCGCATGTCAACTACATGAACACGTTGGATAATTGAATTTGTATCATAATACAAAGCGGGTCGTATCCATAGTGTCACCAGGATAAGGTACCTAGCCTTATCCTTGTACTATAGACCTTTTAGGTTGTTACTTGAATATCGATCCCCGTACGTCCCCACATACTAGTTCAAGTTAATACAAACAACCTTGGATCTTAGTTTATTGGATTTGGGTCAAATAGTGCAATATTTAACAATAAAATTTTATTGCAGAAACTAAATACACTTTATTAAATACAAGTATAAAATTTGTTTACATTCACTATCTACGAGTTTTAGGGCATAAAACCCAACACCAAGGAGGTCCTCTATCTCCCTATCTCTTTCTTTTAGTAGTCGAGGGTCTTTCCCACTTAATTTCAGAAGCTAACTGGAATGGGAATCTCACTAGTTTAGTTTGTTCCAATGGGCCTCCCATATCTCACATTCTTTTTGCGGATGACAGTTTAGTTTTTTGCGAGGCTTGTGAATTGGAGTTAGTTTTCCTGAAAAACATGCTGAAAACCTATGAACTGGCTTCGGGTGAGAGTATTAATTTTTCAAAATCTACAATCTTATTCTCTAAGAAAGTGATAAAGGACAGGAAAGAGTACTTAAGTAGTATCCTTAAGGTTAGGAATGTAGATGATTTTGGAAAATATCTAGGGGTTCCCTCGTCTTTCTCTAGGAGCAAAACTAAAGACCTGGCATATATTATAGATAGAGTATGGAGAGCGGTTCAGGGCTGGAAAGGGTCTTTATTCTCCATTGCGGGCAAAGAGATCCTCATTAAAAGCATTGGTCAAGTCATTCCCTCTTACGCCATGAGTGTATTCCAATTCCCTAAGGGCTAGTGTGATGAAATAACTAAGAGCTTTGCAAATTTTTGGTGGGGATCCAAGGATAACAAAAGGAAGATGCATTGGTGCAAGTGGGACAAACTCTGTCTTCATAAGAGTTTAGGAGGCCTCAACTTCAGGGATATTGAAGGCTTTAATCAAGCCCTCATAGCTAAGCAAGTATGGAGACTCCTATCCAATCCGGAATCACTAGTTGCTAGAGTTCTTAAAGGGATTTATTCCAATGAATCTAATATTCTAGAGGCGGACCTAAGGAAGAATCCCTCTTTCATTTGGAAAAGTATGATTTGGGGTAGAAGTCTACGAATGAATGGCTTAGGTTCAGGTTGGGTAAAGGGGATAAGATTTCTATGTTTAAAGACCCCTGGATTCCAAAAGAAATCTCATTCAAACCAACTTGAATTAATAGGGGTTTTATTGATCATAAGGTTTTTGAGTTTATATCTCCTAGTGGGGTTTGGGATTTATCGAAGTTGAGTGAGGCGGTTCTTAGCATAGACATAGAAATAATTAGGAAAATTCCCATCAACCAGGGTATAAATGATAAAATAATATGGCATTTCAACAAAACGGGCAAATTCACAGTAAAGAGTGGATACAAAGTGTTTCTAAATTCTAAAATCGATGGTATTTCCTCTAGCATGAATTTATTGGGGAATGTGTGGAAGTCATTATGGAAACTTAAAATTCCCTCGAAGCATTTCTGGTTGAAGGCTATTAATAATACACTTCCTACTATGATGAACCTGAATAGCAGAGGCATCAAAACAAATTTATCTTGCCCTATGTGTTCGAATTATCCTGTATCAATAGATCATATCCTATTTATGTGCCAACGTGCTAAGGAATTTTGGAATATTACCTTTAATCGTGTGTTTCAGGAGGTCGATTTCAATGGAAGCTTCGTGGACAGATGGATGCTTATCAACTCAAGCTGCAGTCTTGAGGAGCTTGGGTTGGTTGTTGTAACCTGCTGAACGATTTGGATGTATAGAAACAAAAAATCCCACGGTGAGTCCTTACCCTTAGTGGATAAAAGAAGTCTATGGATCTCAAATTACCTGATAAAGTTTTCAGAGGCAAATGAGAAAAGGTCGCCAAAAAGAAGTATTCCTATAACGCCCACCTCTTCTTCCTCAAATAGCATCTGAATTCCACCTTCGCCTAATTTCTGGAAAGTGAACGTTGATGTTGCATGGAGCTCCTCCCTCCCTGAGACGGGAATCAGAATTGCATGTAGGAAGCTTGGCAGGGGTTGGAGTACGTTTTCTTGACCTAAATTTCGCAGCCCTTGAAGCGGAGTTGAGAGCTATCCTAGAGGGCGTTCGTCTGGCGGTGGATTTAGGGTATCGAAGTGTGATAATAGAATCTGACTGTTTGATGGCTGTAAATTTCTTAAACAAAACCACGGAGGGCTGGAGTAGTTTGGATGGGCTAATTGAGAGTATCTAGCCCCTTGGCCCAAAATTCCGTGAGACCCGTTTTGTGTTTAGCCCAAGGGGGAGGAATAGGGTAGCAGATCAGTTGGCAAAAAATGCCAGAGTTATGAAATGCAATGTAACTTGGGTTGATTGTATCCCAGATTGGGTTTGTTCTTTGGTCGAGTATGACCGTCTCAATTTGCCCTTAGTGGTGTAATAATATTTGATGTTTGTTTAAAAAAATGAAATGATTTAATTAAATAAATCTCAATCCTATTATAACTAGGAAGAGTAATTAATTTTTAATTAATTAAATATGCCCCTAACCTAGTATGAATAGGAAAGTGATATGACACTCTATATAAGCTGTAGAATGCCTCCCAATTGATTTACTCCATTCAATTCACTCTCTGAATTCAAAGAATTCTCCCTAAAATCAACAATAAGGTTTCCATTACCCTGACCTCAAATTCCCTAGAGAATACCAGTGTTTCCCAGTGGTAGTGTTCCAAGTAGTTCGTGATTATTTCTCAAGCAGTTGGTGAATTTAATCTGAGTCGTCAACGAAAATATGTAACTTGTTACTATATAAATTAGAATTAGATTCTATAGATTTTCAGTATGCTTAATCTAGATATCCATTAGATTATGAATGTATATATCTTGCTAGTGTATTGGTATTTAATAATTCTAAATTAATTACGAATTTTTCCTGAAATCTCTTTCGCTATGTCGGGACCCCATTCCCTTAATTGGTAATAGAGAAAATCGTTAAATTAATTAGAATTTTCAAAATTTTCACTTTGCTTGGTGGGATTGTTTGCATTGTAGATGTATTTTTGCGAATGGATGTTTACGGTAATTTTGGCCTTAGAATTTACTGCTTTGATATGATCAAAATTGTAAGGGCCCTTGTGTTTTTGGGCAATCATTTGTAAATTCGAGTCTTATGTAAATCCATGTCTAGATTAAGCTCAAAATTCGATGAAGATCGAGATCAATTTTGGCCAAAATCGCAAGAACAGTCGTAAATATTCCAAGAAATCGCTCTCAGACGCAACAACGTCTCAACGCTGTGTCGATTCCCGGCCACATGTGGAAAACTGACACTGTCGAGTTTTTAGCAATGGCAGCCAGGGTTTCGGCAGCTCCGGTTCGTGATGTAGGCAGTTCGGTTCAATCGGTTTAGTTTCAATTCGTGGTGGTTTGACTTGGTTCAAGGTTTTGGAGGTCGGTTGGAGCTGGTTCAATCGTGTTGATTCGGTTCTGGAGCAGCAGAAGACTTGTTAGGATAAAATTATGCTAAATTAATGTAATTTATTGCTTTATTTTATCCTAGGGGCCAAATTTTTGGTTCATTTGCTATTTAAATGCTTTATGGATGTCATTTAGATTAAATCCCACCTTAGGTTAAGCATGTTCATGCATTTTAATATATTATAATAGTTATAATCTATGGTATAATGCATTGATAACTTGCAAAAAGCAAGTTATTTATCCTTTAAACTTAAGTTAAAACATGACCAAAAGATGCATTGTTGCGTTATTTCAATGCAATAAGGAAGGAAAATGCGACGATACTTTGCGGTAGGCTATATTTATGTATGCGGTGCAAAATTATAAAAATAAAAGAATGCTAACACAATTAATTCAGTTGTTTGTTGCCCAAGTTTCTCTCAGCGCAGGCACACATCCCAAGACGATCATGAGATAGACAAGATGAATGAAAAGACCGTGCTGACACGCTGACGCACAAGTGGGCTGAAAATGACTGAAGCAAGTTCTAATTCCTTGGAGAAGTTAGTTTCCTTCGCCTATAAATAGAAGCCACCTGCTCGAAGGAAACATATACGATAGACGCGATATCAGGAACGAGAGGGAAGAGACAAGGATCAAGGAGAAAGAGAAATCACAAAAAGCTGTGATTAAGGGTAGACTTGCGTTTGCAATGTATTGCAATATGTATTGTTTTGCTCGAATTAGCTAATTTTCTTCTTCAAGGCTTAGCGCAAGCACCCATGCGGTGATAAGTCTATTTTGTAAGCGCATACTTTGGTTTAATGAAACATTATTGCCTTCTACTTAGTTGCG
The DNA here is from genome assembly GCA_036850905.1 of Luffa acutangula. Classification (NCBI taxonomy): domain Eukaryota; kingdom Viridiplantae; phylum Streptophyta; class Magnoliopsida; order Cucurbitales; family Cucurbitaceae; genus Luffa; species Luffa acutangula. The sequence goes on along the minus strand of CM072089.1, from coordinate 22,459,037 downwards.
ATACTATTTTCATTACTAACTCCCGCCTGGCCAGCCGGATGCGGTAGCAGTATGCTAAATCCCTTACAGGTAATGCATGCGAACATAGCTAAGTAGAACAAGCTAGCGCATTACATATAGTCTTGGTAGCATTAGACAAATACTACCGCTATAAGATAATGCATGAATAAGCTTTGAATGCGTTAAGACTAACACAGTCCCTTGTTAATTTTTAGAGAACTAAGCCCCACACATGAACTAGCTAAATAACCAATTGATAGTTTTATGCCAAACGCAGAAGGAGTACCAGAAGGGAAACTTGTGATTTTTTCTCACTTAGGCATTAATGGATCAATTAGTCATGGTATGCGCTACAAGGTTCTTATAAACGCATGAGGTTGCGACCACAACAACCTTGATAACATTCTTCTTAATACTTCTCTCTCTTTTTTTTTTTTTTTTAACTCTCATCGCATGTTTACCTTGATATCCTTGATAATATTAATATTTATTTTTCAACATATCAACCCTCTTATTTAGTTTTCATAATATCACGCGTGTTTGAGTTCAGATCAGTGAAAATTATTAAAACTTTGCAAATAACCTTTCCTTGTGGATTCGACCCTAGACTCACTAGGTATTACTTGATTTTGTCAATTTATACTTGGATTGATATATATCTACGACAATTTTGTCTTAATTTTCTAAGCATATTGACAGCCGGTCATGCATGATGGATGAATTTTATATATAAAATTAATTAATGTTATGAATGCTTGGATGATTTTTCATGTTTGGTTTAATGTAAATAAGTTATGTTAATTAAATATGAAAAATCAAAGATGCATTGGGCATGAAATATCCATAGATTTAATATAAGTTTTATATTATTCAAGCAATGCATAATGTATGGTTTATTTATTTAATTTGAATATGATTGTTAATTAAATAAAACCATAGAAAATATGATTATAGGGCTAATCATTAAAATTTGAAAATAGTTTTTAATATTAATGATCAGAAACCATAAACCTATAATAAAGAATTGCATGCAAACATAGGATCATAGGAAAATGAATTAATTTTAAAATGTTTAAAATTAATTAGACCTAAGATCACATTAATTCTAATAAGATTAGGATTAAGTCTTACTTAGTTTTAAAATAGTTTTAATATAACTAAGTAGGACAAACATATCCTATGGTTATAAGGGAACTCTCTCGATGAAGTTCTGTCTAAGGTTGGAGGTACTTAAGATGACGGTTTACAGAACACCTCCTACCTAGGAACTAACTCGAAACCTGTGTTGAATTAACCATAATTATGTTAGCATGCAATGTTGCTAGGTTAATTAAAAACGTTTAATATACCTAGATCTTTAGAGTAAAGGTTTTACATTACTATGATTATAAGGGAACTCTACCGGTGAGGTTTTGTCTAAGGCTGGAGGTACTTAAGATGACAGTTTATGGAACACCTGCTACCTGGGAACTAACTCGGAACTTGAGTTGAATTAACCATAGTAATAGTCAAGTCCTTGTTATAAGGGTTATAATAGACATAAACTTAGATAAATTGACTTAGCCAGATTTATTTAAATAAATAAATCCTAAAACCAACAGAACACTTCAATGGGAGGAAAAGTATAAAAAACGAGATGTTAATATCAAGTTTTTACTCTCACGTCCCCCTTTGTTCACACCGTGAGATTCATGCTCGACTTCGTGTCGCCCTAGGCTCGGCCTTCCTTCGGAAAGTGTATGCATGGGTGAATACCAAGGTGGATTGGGAAAGTGTTCATAGTAAGTGGGAGAAGGACACGTGTCAACGTATCCTACGGGCTCCACCCCTAGGTTGCACTGTGATATTCTTATGATCCGCTTATAGGTTGTCCTGGTGCGACCATCCCTTCGGAGGGCCTAATCATAGGTTTTAGAACACCGCAAACTCCAAAAATGGATAGGGTCTATTAGGTTAATTACCAACAGTTGTCTTTCCCTTCGGTAGTCTGTTGGTTTGTACCTTTGGGATCTGAAAGTTGGAGGGTTACTAATAGGACTGACGGAGCCTGTCGTGGGGCTCGAATCAAAGAAAATTTATAGTTCCACGAACACTAAGCTACTCTGCAGTAGTAGTGGTCGAGGTCGATCGTAGGGAACAACTGGTTTACTCTAACCTCTTTTGTGTTTGGTGGCAGAGAAAAGGGGGTTTGAGACAGATGGTGAAAATTGTGGGCGAAGCTCGAATATAAGAAAGTAAACTGACAGAAAGTCAGATCATAAGAAAGTAAACTGACAGAAAATTAAATGACGGGAAAGTAAATGGGGAGGTTGGTCAATCTCACCTTGTCGCTCGTTGAAGCTGAAGACACTCGGGATCAATACATTTACTTTTTACTCATCGATTAGCAGGTAATGATTTATATTCATGCTGTCTATAGGTACTCTAAATCAATTGACTCGATCCCAACGTCCATCGACTCAATTACTAGTTACTAAATTAATTAACCCCATGAACCCGTCAAAGTCAATTAACCGAGCAACTGCATTAAGAACTAAATACCCCTAAAGCGCTAACCCATCAGACCCGCTGAGCTAACATGCAATTGATCAATAAATTAACCTGACCATAACTAATAAATCAATTATTTGTTACTATAGACTAGAACACTCATAATCAACTAGGGGGACATCTAATTAAACATAAGTATCGACTTAGACCCTAGATCTATCGTGTCAACAACAAATTCAGAGTCTGCTCTTGGGACCTGTGCTCACAAATCAATCTAATGCTAACTATTGAACTAACCATCCATTAGCTACTTGACAATTTGTTCTTTAGCAAGTTATTAACATACGAGCTGCGATTTAGGGCGTCAATCTAACCTACTGTGCATGCTAATTATAAAAGCGGGAGTCTAAAGCCACAAACAACAAATAAATCATGCATAAAGTTCAAGAATCTAAAGATAAACAACCAATCAGCTCAAATATCTCTTGAATCTCATAAAAATACAAATGTACTTACAATCCCGAGGTCCCAACTACAACGAAGGTGCTTAGACGACCATAGACAAGTCCAATCTAAGCCCAAGGCTCGAGAAACCAACCTAATCTACCTAGGAAATATAAAATATAGAAGAAAAGTGAAGAAATCGGAGCTAGAACCGAGAGAAAATGACTGCAAAAAGCCCCAATCGGATCTCCCCCTTGAAGTTGTTGCCCTAAAATTGCAGCTGTTGTCATTTAAATAAACGAAACAACATCGAGACGCCGATGGTGATTTCAGCTTCCCTCCGCTTCCGAAGCGTCGAGACGCCACCTCTCGGGTCTCCCTAGTTTGGCTGTTTCAAAACTTGATCTGTTTGGTGTCGTTTCCAAGTCCCGAGCATTCCACTTAGGCCTTTTCACCGTCTCGGCATCCCATGGACTTCAAGATGGATCGAAACCGCGCTAAAACCCTCGAATTAACACCGAAATTGATAATGGGCTCTGTTGAAGTGCTTGATACCAAACCACTACAAAACATAACTTTAAACGAGATAATTGTCGTAAAACTAACAAGATTAAGGACAAATAAACATGGACAATTACGTTGTTGGGATTGGTGTCCTAAAACTCGTAGATAGTGAATGTTAAACGAATTATATACTTATTCGATAAAGGCGTTATCAAGATTAATTCAGTAAAGTTATTACTGAATAAAGTAAATTGCACATATAATAACCCAAATCCAATAAACTAAGATCCACGACTATAGGATGAACACTTGAGCTATATGTAGAGACATAAAAGTGGATCAAGCTTGAGTAATAGCCAAAACGGTCTATAGTATAGGGATAGGGCTGGGTACCTTATTCTGGAGACACTATGAGACGCGACCCACTTTATAGATGGTATAGACGATGTGATCCTAAATCGTCCATGTAGAGACATGCGAGTGGGGGCGTCCTATGCAATGAGTTTTCATAAGACTAGGACCAAGAAATAAGTCGCAATTGCTTTATAACAACGTTTACTAACGAGACTGACTATTTCATGTGATGACCTAGGTAACTCGATCTTAATCCTGAGCTAACTATGAACTCCTGTTTATTCGGGCTTATCCTTAGATCTGCATAGGTGAGAGTGGCTCAATATCGCCGACTCAATAAGCCTCCCATTTCAGGGATAGGAACGGGTAGATAGTTGGAGATATAGTCGTGCAAGAAGGAATTCACTCCTTCCCGAATTAGAGATAGTAGAGAGGTTGTTCCCTTAAGTGCTGACTTCGGGGCTTGAACAAAGGGATCCCGCCCTCTCATTGGCCCAAGAGGGACTCGGTTTATTGGTTGGACCATAAACCAATTGTTCATTAGAGGATCAGTGGGACTTAAGGAACTAGAAGTACTAAAGGGGTGAAACAACTTTTTGACCTAGCTATAGCTACGAACAACCTGTGAAGGATCGACTTACTAATCATGGGTAAATCAAGTGGACGGATATATATCTATAGTGAGGGGAGTGCAACTATCGGGCTACAGTGGAGTGTACCGGTAGTTAACGAATGTTGGCTAGCTTGGATAATGAGATTAGTCGGTTAGCCTCGAATCGTTGGAGCCCATGATCTATAGGTCCATTAGGTCCCCCTACTAGCTCATATCGGAACAAAGCCTAGAACAAAAAGATAGGAAGCTTTGAATCGTTCAAAATCGGGAAAAAAGGTATTATCGTAAATTGTGTTTGACACAATAATTTAATTAAGAATTAAATTAGAAAATGAGAGATGGAGTATTTAAAAGTGTTTTGAATACCATATATATGTATTAGGAATCATATATAATTCATGGCACTAGGTGATAAAGATTAATTGGATTAATCATGTAAAAATTACTTGGAATTGTCCCAATTAATTGCCTAGAAATCAATTTTAATTTTGAATTGAAATTGGAATGAATTGCAAGCTAAAAATTCAAAATTAAGATTCAAATCATAGTGGATTTAGTGGCATTCCCACTCTTGCATGATGATGCATAGTGGAAAACAACACAACCATGCATTAGTTGCATGTTTTGTGAATTAAACACCTAGAATCCACTTTGAGTTACATTTTCACCATGTGTCTAGTGTCATGAACCTTGTCTTTGCATGGAAGAGGTCTATTTAAGAGCTTGAATCAGATTCAAAGCTTGAGAGAGTCATTTCCTTAATGTTATGCTGCTGGAATTTGGACTCAAAGCTCTCTCATCTCTCATACTTCTCCATAGCTTGATCTTTCAAGCATTCCCTTCCTATTCCCTATCTTATATAGACTTCCACAAGTCGTTCTTGGCCCGGAGGATAGTAGGGAAGACTCTAGAGGTTGTCTAAGTAAGGTTGGAGAAGAAAACACAACAAGGAGCATCACAAAGTTGAGCTACAAAAAGGTTGGTGTTTCTTTCTCTCTGTTTTGTTTTTCTAGAACAAGCATGTTTTAGGACCAAAATTGATGTAGTTAGGTGCTTCCGATCTTCAATTGCTTCCTCATGTGTTATATGAACACCTTCATAGGTCCCATCTGTTGGGTTTTATGCTCTAAAACTCGTAGATAGTGAATGTAAACAAATTGTATACTTGTTTCAATAAAGTGTTAATGAGTTTCTACAATAAAGTGTTATTGTTAAATATTGCACAATTTGACCCAAATCCAATAAACTAAGATCCAAGGTTGTTTACATGACTTGAACTAGTATGTGGAGACATACGGGGATCGACGTTCAAGTAACAACCTAAAAGGTCTATAGTACAGGGATAAGGATGGGTACCTTATCCGGGTAACACTATGTGATACGATCCACTTTGTATTCGATACAAACATATTGATCCAAGACGTCCATGTAGGAGACATGCAAGCGGGGGTATCCTATGCAATGAGTTTGCATAAGACCGGACCACGAAATAGTAAACCACTAGATGTAACACCGTTAACTAGTTAGGTTACTGTTTCAATAGGAGGACTAGGTAACTCAGTCTTAATCCTGAGTGTGTCATGAACTCCTTCTCACGAGGGATTGTCCTTTGATTAGTATGGGTGAGAGTGGCCTGCACGTCGACTCAATAAGCCTACCTTCTTGGGGACAAGACCGAGTGGGGGGTTGGGGACAGGACAACATAAGATGGAATTCACTTCTTCCAGCTTCTAGGAGAAGTGGATGAGTGTTCCCTTTAGTGGTGACTCCGGGTCTTGAACAAAGGGATCCCACCCTCTCACTGGCCCGAGTGGGACTTTCTGTTTACTGGTTGGACCATAAACAAGTTGTTCATTAGAGGAGCACTGGTACTTAAGGAGCCAGAGGTAACACAGGGGTAAAACGGTAATTTGACCCAACTGTAGTTACGAACACTCGTGAAGGATTGACTTGCAGGTATAGGTCTATATCCATGGACACAGAAATGTTCTACAGTGAGAAGAGTTCAGCTGTGGGTCTTTAGTGGAATGTCCCACAGTTAATGAATATTGGTTAACCTGATTAATGAGTTTAATCGGTTAACCTCATATCATTGGAGCTTCTGATCTGTAGGTCCATTAGGTCTCCCTGCTAGCTCGTAAAGAGTAATTAGGAACAAATATATCTTGAGAGAATTTTAATAGTTCAAATTCATATTGGGAATTAAGTTAATTGTATGAGATACAAATTAATATAATGTATAGTGATGCATTAAAATATAAAGTCTAATTTTAGATTAAACTTTATTATATTGAGAGATTGATATATTTGAAAGAGTTCAAATATATGTCTAATTAAATATATGGTATTTAATTAGAAGATGAATTAATTAATTATGAATTAATTAATTATTCAATTTAGTTTAAATTAAATGAGATTTAATTAAACTATAGTCTATGAGAGAAATAAATATTTGAAGAAGTTCAAATATTAATATGAATTTGATTCATATTAAATTTATAGGATATAAGAGAATTTGAAGGAGTTCAAATTTTAATATGAATTTGATTCATATTATAGAATTAATTAATTGAAGGCCTGAAATTAAATATATGATATTTAATTGGGTAATTAATTAATTAGCTAATAGAAGATCTGAAATTAAATATATGATATTTAATTGGTGATTAATTAATTAAAGAATTAATTAATTGGAAATTAATCAATTATGAAAATAATTAATCACTTATGGAAGTAATTAATCATTTATGGAAATAATTTAATCACTTATGGAAGTGATCAATCATTTATGAAAAAGATTAATCAATTATGGAATTGATTGGTCATGGAATTGGTTGGTCATAGAATTGATTAATTATGGAAAAGATTAAATCAGTTATGGAAATAATTGATTTTAAATGAATATTTTATTCATGACCTTTCTTCTATAAATAGAACACTAAACCTAGGGTTTAGGTACTACAACATAAGGCCACAAGAATTCACTCTTGCATTCTCTCTAGCCTATCTCTCATATTCTCTCAACCGAAGAACTCTTGGGAGAATTTTCTCTCTAGAGTTTTTCCCATTCAAGATTAGGTAGTCCCACAACTACATTCCTAATCTCAGAGTCATAGCGGGGAAGATCAATTGGTGGTGTCTCAATTGTTGACGTTTGGTCCCTATGAAATCAAGAAAGACGTTCTTGATATTTCAGAGACGACAACGACGGTATGTTTGCTTCTCGCCTTTAGATTTAGATCTAATAATTTTTGTATGTTTAGCCTTAAGTTTGTATAGAATTTGTTCTATGTTTTTTTTGCCAATGTAATAATATTTTTGGATAAACAAAATTAACTACGAATCGGTCCCAATTACGCTACCGCTTTAACGGAGTTGGGGAATTCCAAATCCTACAATTGGTATCAGAGCCGATCGTAAATTTAATTTCGTTTCTCTAAAATTAGCATTGGTTCAATGGTGGGTATTTTAATTTCATATATGTGATATGTGGTTTAATTTACAAAATTGATTATTTAGGCATATTTGTTGGGATTAGATTTATACTTTTGATTAGATCAATTGTAAATGTCAAAAAGGAAAAGATTTGAAGACCAAGATATGTCTTGGATTTAAGTTATTGTAATTTAAATTGCTTTTAATTCCTTAGGATATACCAAATATGCCGGTCAATTTTGGTAGTTTTAATTTAATTATGCATGTGATGTATGTATCAAATTAATTGATTGTTGCATAAAGTATGTCATTTAGCTCAAAATCCCACCATAGGTTAAGCATATTCATGCATATTTATTATTATAAATGTTATAATGTATGAATTTTATTTTCATGAGTATTTAATATAAATTGTTATGATTAAATGGATGAAAATTGAGAAGCATTGAACATGAAATTACTTTAGTAAAAAAAATATAAAAAAGTTATATTTATGAAAGTAATTTATATGCTTATTTATTTTCATGAGCAATTAATATAAAGTGTTATGTTAATGTATGAAAATGTGAATGCTTATTTTAATTTTCTCGGGTAATTAATTTAAGAGTTAGATTAATTGAAGAAAATTAATTTGCATTGAGCATGAAATTACTTTAGTTTAAAAATATAAGAGTTATATTTATATTAGTAATTTACATGCTTAATTTTCATGAGCTATTAATATAAATTGTTATGTTAATGTATGAAAATGGTAATGCTTTATTTTAATTTTCTTGTATAATTAATTTAAGAGTCAGGTTAATTAAAAGGAAATTAAATTGCATTGAGCATAACATTACCTTAGATTAATATAATTGTTATGTTTATGGTATGTCATGTATGCTAATGTATGGTTTTATAAATTAATTAGAATTTGATAGTTAATTTATTCACCATAGTAGAATGTTATAGGGTTAATTTATTACAATTTATAATAGTTATAATATTAATGAATAGAAACCGTTAATTGATTTTAAATGAATATTTTATTCATGACCTTTCTCCTATAAATAGAACACTAAACCTAGGGTTTAGGTACTACAACATAAGGCCACAAGAATGCACTCTTGCATTCTCTCTAGCCTCCCTCTCATATTCTCTCAACCCAAGAACTCTAGGGAGAATTTTCTCTCTAGAGTTTTTTCCATTCAAGATTAGGTAGTCTCACAACTACGTTCCTAATCTCAGAGTCATAGCGGGGAAGATCAATTGGTGGTGTCCCAATTGTTGACGTTTGGTCCCTATGAAATCAAGAAAGGCGTTTTTGATATTTCAGAGACGACAACGACGATATGTTTGCTTCTCCCCTTTAGATTTAGATCTAATAATTTTTGTATGCTTAGCCTTAAGTTTGTATAGAATTTGTTCTATGTTTTTTGCCAATGTAATAGTATTTTTGGATAAACAAAATTAACTACGAATCGGTCCCAATTACGCTTCCGCTTTAACGGAATTGGGGAATTCCAAATCCTACACCATCAAATACCCTCAACCTAAACCTTGCTAGTCCCCGAGCAAGCATAAAATAGAAGTATAGGATTCGTTAGTTGCAATTTCATAGACTCAAATCTCAACGTCTAAAATGCCAAAGTTTATTGCAATCAAGAATTGATAGCACGCATAAATGTTGCTATTTTGTCAGTAAATTTACTAGCTTTTGTATGCCTTTATTGTGTTTTTATCATAAATATCTATTGATTTTGATAATTTTGTCCCTAGGAGAATTATATGGATAATTGGAGAAAAAGAGCCCAATTTCATGGATTTCAAGCCTTAATTATCAAGTTGGGTCAAGAGAAAGAGCCCAAGATCCAGCATATAAAGTGTTTGGGCCAGAAGAAATGAAGGAGGCCTAAAATTTTGTGCCAAACCGCGCCTGGAACATTCTGGAACTAGGACAACGTCATGAGGCTGTCCCCTAGCACCTCGACAGAGTGACGTCACAGCATCGCGACGCTGCCCCATTTCCAAGCCTATAAAAGGCGCGCCCCACTCCCTCATTTCATCATCAATCACAATTCCAATTCATTTCTTTAGTCTTTCTTAAGGCTCTTCGAGTCTCTTTGAGGGTCATGTTGTGAGGAAAGTGTGCAATCTTGTATCGAGCATTTTTGGAGGGCTTGGGAGCTTGTAACGAAGAGGATCCAAAGCGCAAGTGAGGGGTTCTCTACGGTTCATTCTCCTATGAAGAATATAGTTGATTAATATCTTAATTACCTATCTTGTGTCCATATGCTGATTATTTGTGTGGATGGTCTTAATGCTCTATATAATCTGGCCAATTGTATAGTGATTTGATTCTTAATGGAAACTCGACGGAGAGAAGTTATGATAGATCATAATCCACTCAACTAGGCTTAACTGCTCGTAGTGACAGCGAGAGTAGTTGGTTAGGCTTAGAGACCCAAAATGAACCGGGTCTAATTAATTAACGAATTTAATAGCGCTAAGGACACTTAGGTTATCAATATGAGTTAATTATAATTAGGGGAGATCGAAAGGAGAACCTATGTGCTAAACGGAGATTCTAGGTTTATAATTAGTCAGGCATGAGATAGGACAATTAGGATAATTAATTAGCTATAATTCGACTTTCAAGACCCCACTTCACAATAGATTCTTTTCTCCACTTTTTGCAATTGATTAATCACTTGAATTCTTTGATTGTATTAATTTTTTATTGCCTTTTATCATCATGTTAGGATCCCTAAATAATGTTTTGTCTCAGTAATTTTAGTGTTCTAATCATTATCTTGCATAATCACTATCCTCCTGAGGAATTCGATACTTGGTATTACTGTACCGTTTTATATTACTTGTAGCCCGTGCAAGAATCATTCACATGCGGCCCAAATAAAGGGACAAATCAAAAGTTTTTATGAGATTTCTTGCTCAAGCTCACACATAGTCTACCTAGGATCAATTTTACAAGCCTGGGATTGGATTATGCAACCCTCAACCTATCTTCCCTCTACACTGGCACTAGGAACTAACCAAGGAGCAAACAAAACAAATTAGACTGCTTTTTCTCTTTACTCAGGTGCCTGAAAAATAAAAGACATTTTCTTTCAGTGTTCTTCTTTTTCTCACTCTTTTTTTGCGGGGCACTAGCTTTCACACTACAATGCAGGAACCCATAACCCGAGTTTTACTCTTGGTTGGTCTAACTGATCACACCGCATGTAGCTCTTTTTACCCCTTCTTATAAAGCATGATTTTTCTCAAAAATAAAAGTAATGTAAACGAGCATATGATTTTCCTTTTAAGCTCGCTCTCATTTTTCCTTTCTTTTCTCTCTTTTTCTTTTTCTTTGGCATATTTTCTTTCTTTTCTCCTAAGCAAGATATTGCATGCTAATTTGTAGGCATTTGACTCCCTAGCTCATCCCTACACCTATCGAGGTGACAACAAGCATATGGATCTATAATTCGCTCCTAAGCTTTCAAACTAATCCTAGACTTGCTAAGGTTTACTCTTGCAAGAAAAGTACTAATTTTTTTTTTTTTAAAAGGCTCAATTTTTGGGCAACATGCTTATCATTCAACAAAAGCAATAAAGTTGGCAGGATGATACATCGTCGATTTTCATAATCAGAGAAAAAGCAACCAGGCCAACCATACATCAACACTCAATCTTATAAAATTTGGTTACAAATAGGTCCAACGCTCATATGCATGGCCTCAATCCAGAAAACATAGAATGTTAAAATTAAATCATGCATAATAAAATAGTCTGATGCTCAGGTGCATCAAGACTCAACCAAAACAGGCATGCAAGACCAATTCCACCCCTAACCTAAATTCATGCATTGCCCTTAAAGAAATTGATCAAGAAAAGATTTAAAGGACAAAGAGTAAGGGAATAGAAAATCTCCCATGTTTTAAGCTCAATGGTTGGAAGGGAATGATTCACCATGACTCGAAAAATAGCAGCTTGCTGAAATAGGGTCACAAAAATCCTAAAGACAAGAAAGGAAATCAAACATAAATAAAAAATAATAAGAAGAAGAGAACTAAAGATAAAGAGAAGGGATAGAAAGTATTTGAAGATTGGGCTGCCTCCTAGGAGCGCAAATATTTAACGTCGATTGCTCGACGAGATTTCTAGTCTTCAATCGAAATCCACAAAGGATCTTTCTTCTTTTTGTTTATCACCTCCTGCACAATAAAACTCAACTTGCACATAGAGTGCACAGCGTAAGTAATTTTAAACAGTATATCCTCATTTGCCCAATTAAAGCTAATTCTAAGCACCCTAGGCTCAACTTGGTCAGCCACTTGAATTTCTAGGCCTAAATCATGCTCTATAAAAGCAGGGACATGAGGCGTAAAGGAATTAGGTGCGTAATAGTCAGAGTTTAGCTCAACATTCCTAATCTTTAACTCTCCTAACATACTTGAAGCTCTAATTAAATCAGACCTAGAATTAAAGGAAGAATTAAGTTCAGGCTTACTGACCATGTTGGGATTCTTCTAACTTACCTTCCTGCTGCTCTGAGATTTGGCTCTCTAGCTCATTAGGGGAGTCGGCTTGGAATCTAGTGACTTCCGTCAGCTTTGCAATAATCTCTCACGCCTTACCGGGTGTTGTAGCAAGCACATCACCTTCACTAGCCGAGTTGAGCATTCTTCTATCGTCAGGTGTTAGCCCTCCGTAGAAGCTTTCTATCAAGGACTCCTCTGAGAGTGAGGTGTGATGTTCCATGCAGTATAGATTGAAGCGGCTCACGAACTCGTGGAACAACTCTTCAGGTGCTTGTGCATGTTGACAATTCTTCTAGTGGCCTCTACCAGCAGCGCAATGGGGTGGTACTTCTTCAGGAAAATTCTCCTCATCTCACTCCAAGAAGATACCGACCTTGGAGGCAACGAGAAAATCCACTTCTTAGCTTCTCCTTGCAGTGAGTACGGAAACACCCTCAACTTGAATTGATCTTCAGATACTTCTGGGGGTTTCTTTTCGGAACAGCTCGAGAAGAACTCGGATACGTGAAAGTAGGCACCTATTCTTGGTTCACCACAAAAGGAATGAATTAAGAAAATAAACTCAGATAGGGAGAATGAATTACTTCTTCGTGATTTATGATGCATGGGGGTGTTGGATATTCAGGAGTTGGAAGAAGGTCTTGCACTGCACTCTCGGCCCTTCCTATCCAAGCGGATACTAGACCGAAAGCTTGCCAGATATCCATGAAGCTCAATGCTTTTCCTTGTTTCTTGGCAAGGAGGTGTTTGCTCTTGTAAAGATTTGTCAATGGATCTGCAAGTAACAAACTAATACACAAGAGACAAGAAAAAAGGTGAAAAACACAAGATTAATTAGAAATAAACATCGTGTTCCCTGACAACGACACCAGTTTTGACGAAGCCTGTCGTGGGGCTCGAATCAAAGAAAATTTATAGTTCCACGAACATTAAGCTACTCTGCAGTAGTAGTGGTCGCGGTCGATCGCAGGGAACAAATGGTTTACTTCTAACCTCTTTTGTGTTTGGTGGCAAAGAAAAGGGGGTTTGAGACAGATGGTGAAAATTATAGGTGAAGCTCGAATATAAGAAAGTAAACTGACAGAAAATTAAATGACGAGAAAGTAAATTGGGAGGTTGGTCAATCTCACCTTGCCGCTCGTTGAAGCTGAAGACACTCGGGATCAGTACATTTACTTTTTACTCATCGATTAACAGATAATGATTTATATGCCTGTTGTCTATAGGTACTCTAAATCATTTTGTTTGTTCAGCATCTTGGACTAGCCATCCCTCAGACGAGATTGTTAAAAGATCATCAATTCCTAATGAAATGGATGTAGCAGTGGCCTGCTGGAATCCAAAAGTCTTTATTTGATCCAGGATGTGTGATGTATATGCCATTCCGAAGTGATCTATTAATCTGCTAATAAGTCGTTTAATGGCAGTTCCATCTATCACTTTATTGTGAAAGACCAGATCGGCTCGTTCCGCCATAAGTACCTCCATATTACGCTGAGTGGGGTTCGACAATAGGTTTGAGTCAATGATTGGAAAACTTCCTTTTCTTGATCTTGATTCGCGTAGAAATTTAGGACCTATGGTCCTAGTTGAATCATACTCGATCCCAACGTCCATCGACTCAATAAATCGAGCAACTGCATTAAGAACTAGATACCCCTAATGATAAAGGAACTATCTCAATTATGTTTGAGAACTCCCCTTATTTCAGGTGAACCCCCACAACAATAATAAGAATAACCCCATTTAACGAAATAATAGACAACCCCAAGAAAGTTAAACAGATTTGGCTTGGAAGGATGATCAAAGATCAAGAAGAAAGGAGAACTTGTTCCTAACTTCAAGATTTCGAACTCTTCACAATCTAATTGATCAAACTAGATTGAAAGTCCTAGGCATGCATTCTAAACACAAGAATACAAAGATAGCTTAAAAGCTTGAGAGAGACTAAACTCAATATGAAATTTCATTCAAATTCAACTTGTGTTCAAATGGCAAATTACATCCCTATTTATAGTAATTGAAAAGACACCATGAAAGGATACAACCCTTCATCTATGTGGTCTAAATTCAACCCCTAACCTTTCAAGTTCATTCATGAATCTTCATAAATACAAATTCATGAATCCAAAAGATACATAATACATTAAATATGTGAATGAATCTAGATTTTTAGATTCATTGTGTCTTTTGGTTGAATGAGTGTCTTTCCAAACTTGAATGGATGCAACTCTTGGTCATGGATAGTCACCTTAGCTTGGAAGTAACTATTTAATGCCTCTTGTAGTCTTTTAGCTCTAGATATTGTCATTGGAGCTTGTGGCATAATGATCTCCTCATGATTGGATTCAATTGGAGTTGACACCCATGGAGCTTCATTCGAGCTTGATTGAGCTGGTGGAGCTTCGAGTTCTTCTTCTTGAGCTGGTGGAGCTTGGAATTCTTCTTCTTGCTCTTCTTGATTGCTTATTTCCTTATCATTCTCCCCCTCTTCGAAAGGATTCGTCCTCGAATCTGAATCACCTACATCAAAAAGGGATAAGTCAGCAACATTAAATGAAGCACTCACATTATACTTACATGGAAGATCAATTTTGTATGCATTGTCATTGATCTTTTCTAACACTTGGAATGGCCCATCTCCTCTTGGATGTAACTTGGACTTTCTTTGGTTTGGAAAACGCTCCTTCCGAAAATGAACCCAAACCCAATCTCCAGGTTTTAGAAAGAGAGGTTTTCGTCCACGATTCACTCTTTTCACCACTTTGTCATTCTGCTTCTCAATTCTTTCTTTCACTTGTTTATGTAGCTTTTTGACAAACTCAGCTTTTGAATTGGCATCAAGATGAACAAGCTTGTTAGTTGGCAAAGGTAATAAATCAAGAGGTGTATTAGGGTTAAATCCATAGACTATCTCAAAAGGTGAACACTTAGGGGCTATTTGGGGCGCTGAATTGGTTATAATATCTGGTGGTTATAATAATATGGGGATTATAATAGTCTGGGGTTATAATAATTTGTGTTTGGAGTGCAGATTATTATAGTCTGGGATAAAATAATATGTGTTTGGGGTGCAGATTAGTTTAGTCTGGGATAAAATAATATGTGTTTGGGATGTAGATTATTTTAGTATGGGATAAAATAATATGTGTTTGGGATGCAGATTATTTTATTCTGGGATAAAATAGTCTGTGTTTGGAGTGCTGATCTGTTTTAACATGGGGTTTTGAATCAAATGTTCAAACTGATTGTGTTCTTTTTCTAGTTTTTTTTAGGATATACGATTCACTTTGATTTAGGGGTATGTTTTTTTTTTCAAAACAAAAAAGTTTAGGATTTGGTATAGAAAAATCATATTACTTAACTTTTAGTATTGCCAAAATAAAAATTGTAAATGTATTAAAAAACCATATTAGTTTTTTTTTTTTAATTTTTTTTTATAATCAATAAAATCATTTGAAATAAACTTGAGTGTGGTAAATACAATTTCGTTTGAATGTTCCCGGCAACCTTCGATGTTTTTTTTTCTTTATTTTCATTTTTTTATATTTTTCAAAATGAAAGTGAGAAGAAATATGAAAAAAGAAAAAAAATCGGTGACTGGAAAAGTCGTCGGCAACTGCTGGAAAAGTTGTCGGCGACCGTCGGAAAAGTCAATAGAAACTTCGCCGATCGACGGTGGTCGGCGGTCGTCGGAAAAGTCAAGGAGCCACATGGAAGTAAAGAGGAGAGAGTTACTGTAGAAAATAGATAGAATAATCGGGTGGGTTGAATGATGGTTACGGTAGAAAATTGATAAAATAATCGGGGGTAAAAATAATCCACCTCACCATTTATTTTTGTTGATGCCCCAAACACTTAATAGGTATATAATAAAGGGGGTTATTATAACCTATTCAGTGCCCCAAACACCCCCTTAGTTGTGCTATGGACAACCCTGTTGTAAGCAAACTCAACAAAAGGTAACATTTCTTCCCACATACGAAGATTCTTGTCAAGTATTGCCCGAAGTAAAGTGATCAATGTTCGATTTACAACCTCTGTTTGACCATCAGTTTGTGGGTGACATGTGGTTGAAAACAACAACTTAGTTCCCAATTTTCCCCACAAAACTTTCCAAAAATGACTTAAAAATTTTACATCGCGATCACTAACAATGGAATTAGGAATGCCATGCAATCTCACAACTTCTTTAAAGAATAAATCAGCAATGTTCTTAGCATCATTAGTTTTATGACAAGCAATGAAATATGACATTTTGCTAAACCTATCAGCAACCACCAAGATGCTATCATGCCCTCTACTAGTTCTAGGCAACCCAAGAATAAAATCCATTGACAAATCAATCCAAGGTGTATTAGGAACATGCAAAGGTGTGTACAAGCCATGTGGTCTAGACTTGGACTTAGCTTCTCTACATGTAATGCATGCACTACAAACTTTACGAACATCATGCTGCATGTGTGGCCAATAAAAATAATCCTTAAGTGAAGCATACGTCTTATTTTCAGCAAAATGACCCATAAGACCACCCCCATGTGCTTCTTTCACAAGCAATTCTCTATATGAACCCTTAGGAATGCAAAGTTTGTCTTTCCTAAACAGAAAACCATCAAAAACATAGAAATCATGTACTACTATTCCCTTTACACATTGAGAAAATATTTTTCCAAAATCATCATCATTTTCATACATTTCTTTCAAAAACTCAAATCCCAACAATTTAGAAGATAAAGTTGACAACAAGCTATATCTCCTAAATAATGCATCAGCAACAACATTTTCCTTACCACTTTTGTACCTTATAACATATGGAAATGATTCAATGAACTCCACCCACTTAGCATGACGACGATTTAACTTATCTTGTCCCTTGAGATGCTTTAAGCTTTCATGATCAGTATGGATCACAAACTCTTTTGGCCATAGGTAATGTTGCCAAGTTTGTAATGCTCTTACCAAAGCATACAATTCTTTGTCATATGTGGGATAGTTTAAAGCAACACCATTCAATTTCTCACTAAAGTACATAATGAGCTTTTGTTCCTGCATTAAAACTGCTCAAATTCCTATGCCACTAGCATCACATTCAATTTCAAAAGTATTTTCAAAATTAGGCAAAGACAACAAAGGTGCAGAACTCAATTTTTCTTTTAAAACAGAAAATGCCTTTTCTTGAGATTCTCCCCATTTGAAAACAACATTCTTTTTAAGCATCTCAATAAGTGGTGCAACAATGGTACTAAAATCCTTAATAAACCTCCGATAAAAACTAGCTAAGCCATGAAAAGATCTAACTTCACTAGCATTTTTAGGTTGTGGCCATTCTTGTATAGCTTTAACTTTATCACCATCAACTTTAATACCATTTGCAGAAACAACAAATCCAAGGAAATAAGGGATAAGGGGAGTTCTCAAACATAATTGAGATAGTTCTTTTATCAATTGGTATCAGAGCATCTTTCATTCCATTATCACCTAAAGCGCTAACCCATCGAACTCGCTGAGTGATGCGCAATTTGCTTACCGTAAGTGTACGGGTCAAGTAATAATATAGTGTTTTCGTGTAAAACGAGTGTCGTCCTCTGGATTGGTTTTCTAGCAAATTAAGTATCGCGAATACTTTTGTCCAATTTTATTTAGGGAGCAAAACTCAATGATAAAGATAAAAGTAAAAACTAAAAGCATAAAAATAAAAGTGGAGACTCAAATGGAAAGACTCTTAGGGAATTGTTTTAAATACCATGTATATGTATTAGGAATCATATACTATTAATGGCACTAGGTAAGAATGATTAATTAGATTAGTCATGATAAATTACTTGGAAATGTCCCATTAATAACCTAGAAATTAAATTCAATTTAGAATTGAAGTGAGGAAAAATGCAAGTTGAAAATTCAGAATTAATATTCAAATTTTAGTGGATTTAGTGGCATTTCCACTCTTGCATGATGATGCATAGTGGAAAACAACACAACCATGCACTAGTTGCATGTGTTGTGAATAAAACACCTAGAATCCACTTTGAGTTGCATTTTGACCATGTGTCTAGTGTCATGAAGCTTGTCTTTGCATGGAAGAAGTCTTTAAAGGAGCTTGAATCAGATTCAAGAGGGTAAGAGAGTGTTTTTTACTGTCATGCTGCTGGGTTTTCCTCTCAAACACACACACTTCCATATATCTCTCAAGAGCTTGTTCCTTCAAGCATTCCCTTCTCTTTCCTTATCACTATAGACTCCCACTAGTCATTCTAGGCAAGGACAATAGTAGAGAAGACACTAAAGGTAGTCCAAGAGAAGTTGGAGAAGGAAAACATCACAAGGAGTTCCTCTCAAGTTAGCTACAAAGAGGTTGGTACTCCTTTACTTTCTGTTCTGTTTTTCTAGAACATGCATGCTTTAGGTTCAAAATTGAATGACTTAAGTGCTTTCGATCTTCAATTGCTTTCGCATGTGTTATATGAACACCTTCACATACACAAGCATATAGTCCCTCGTTCTCCAAAGAGACTTGGGGATGTTTTTCATAGCAGTCTAGTGGTCTAACCCTGGATTGGATATCATCCACATATAACACAAGAAAAGCTACTAAACTGTTGATGATTTTCCTGTAGACACAAGGCTCATCAACATTCTGGTCAAAGCCATAAGATTTAATCTCAGTATCAAACTTTATGTTCCAAGATCGAGATGCTTAGTTCAATCCATAAATGGATCGATTAAGCTTGCAAACCTTTTGCTCTTGACCTTGAGCAATGAATCCCTCTGGTTGAGACACAAAGATGCTCTCCTGAAGATTGCCATTCAGAAAGTCGATCTTGACATCCATTTGCCAAAGTTCATAGTAATAAAAAGTGGCAATGAACAAGAGTATCCTTATCGATTTTCACATGGCAACATAAGAGAAGGTTTCCTCATAGTCTACCATCTCCAAGGTTTCCTCATAGTCTACCCCCTCCCTTTGTATATAAGCTTTTGCCACATAGTCGAGCTTTAAAGGATTCGTCATAGTCTCCAAGGTTTCCTCATAGTCGAGCTTTAAAGGATTCATCAAACATATTTAACTTATCCCCCTAAGTGTAACTGACGGGACTTGTCGAAAGTCTGGACAAATTTATAGTTCCACAATCACTAAACTACTTGCAGTAGTAGTAGCCGGGGTCGATCACAGGGAGTGGTGGTTGGTTATTTATTTCCTATTTACCTTGAGTTATAAAAGCGGTAAAATGGGGGATTTTTAATGCTAGAGAGGTAAACATGCAAGAATTAAAATGCGGGAATTTAAATGACAGGAAATTAAAAGGAGCAAGAAATTAAATTGCAGGAAACATAAATAGGCAGAAAAATCAATTAAACTGGCGACATCGATTAGGGAGATTCTTGGGGTTGAATGGTTTACTTTGATCATTGTCTTCCTACCTATTTTAAGGCTAACTATTCTTGCTTAATTGCTCAATCGATCTAATCTGAACCCAGAAAAGACCCTAAGCCCACCTAAACCATCTAACCCGATCATAAACCGTCCATCAAATTAGACTCTAATTGATTAACCAATTAATCTGATTAAACCATCAAATCAAACAATTAACCAATTGCTTTAAGTCTAGTGGATTGATTAAGACGTTAGAAGTAATCAGGCCTAGATTACCTCTAACGCTATATTGGATCCTAGCCCTATCGTGTTAAGCAATAAAGTCAGAGAACTGCTCTTGGGACCCGTGCCCACGAATCGGTCTACGCGCTAACTATTAAACTAATTATCCATTAGCTACTTGGAAATTAATTCTTTAGCATATTATTAACATACGAGTTACGAGTTAGGACGTCAATCTAACCTATTGTGCATGCTAATTATACAAACCGAATCCAAAATACAATACCAAGATGAAATTAAAGAAACAATCAGAACATGAAACTCACAAAGAAACACATTCGCCAACAAGAGCATGGCTCAACTGGCATAAAGTTGTATTGATAACCACGAGGTCTGTGGTTCAACATCCCCACCCCACATATTGTAAAAAAAAACACATTCTATAACCCAAGAATAATCCAATTGGCATCAACGGGTTTAGACGGCAGTAAAGCCGACTGAAACCCGCAACCCTATGCTACAATAATAAAGATATACAAGAGAAATAAATAAGAAAACATACACTATCGAAGTCTGGTCGTGAAAGACAGAGAGGAACCGCAAAAGGGACAAAAATTTACAACCAAAATCTAACCTAAACGGCAGAATAAAACAAGGGTTTATTCTGGCGTCTCGACGCCATGTCGTCTGGGCCTAGGTCTCGAGAACGGGCCAGCGTCGAGATGTTGGCCACGGTGTCTCGACACCTGGCCTTTATCCCGTCCTCACGGTCTTCTCACCTCCTCGAGATCCATGGTCCTCAAGTTAGCTCGAAAACTCTCTAAATTGCCCGAATTAGCTCCAATTTGTGTGATTCGTCCCTGATGCCCTTAATGCACAAATATCCTACAAAATAGACAAATAAAGCGTAAAGTGCACTCTAACAGGTTTAGATTAATAACAAATAAATAGGACTAATTTGATCTTTGATGGGACCTAATTACCCATGTTTATTTGTCCTTAATCTTGTTAGTTTTACGACAATTATCTCGTTTAAAGTTATGTTTTGTAGCGGTTTGGTATCAAGCGCTTCAATGGAGCCCATTTTCAATTTCAGTGTTAATTCAGGGATTTTAGCGTGGTTTCGATCCATCTTAAAGTCCATGGGATGCCGAGACGGTGAAAAGACTTAAGTGAAACGCTCGGGACTCAGAAACGACACCAAACGGATCAACTTTTGAAGCAGTCAAACTAGGGAGACCCGAGAGCTGGCGTCTCGACGCTTCGAAAGTGGAGGGAAGCTGGAATCACCATCGGCGTCGAGACGTCGTTTCATTTATTTAAATGACAACAGTTGCAATTTTAGGGCAACAACTTCGAAAGGGAGATCCGATTGGGGCTTTTTGCAGTCGTTTTCTCTCAGTTCTAGCTTCGATTTCTTCACTTTTCTTCTATATTTTATAGTTCCTAGGTAGATTAGGTTGGTTTCTCGAGCCTTGGGCTTAGATTGGATTTTTTTATGGTCGTCTAAGCACCGTTCGCTGTAGTTGGGACCTTGGGATTGTAACTACATTTTTATTTTATTAGATTCATGAGATATCTGAGCTGATTGGTTGTTTATCTTTAGATTATTGAACTTTATGCATGATTTATTTGTTGTTTGTGGCTTTAGACTCTCGCTTTTATAATTAGCATGCACAGTAGGTTAGATTGACGCCCTAAACCACAGCTCGTATGTTAATAACTTGCTAAAGAACTAATTTCCAAGTAACTAATGGATGGTTAGTTCAATAGTTAGCATTAGATTGATTTGTGAGCACAGGTCCCAAGAGCAGACTCTGAATTTGTTGCTGACATGATAGATCTAGGGTCTAAGTCGATACTTTTGATTAATTAGATATCCCCCTAGTTGATTATGAGTGTTCTAGTCTACAGCAACAATTAATTGATTTATTAGTTGTGGCCAGGTTAATTTATTGATCAATTGCATGTTAGCTCAGTGATAGCGAGCATAGCTAGCTATTTTTCTCTGATTAATTAAGCTAGTCTTTTATAATTATTTGCCCAAATTTATGCATTTTTATGTTTTATTTGTAGGAAGTATGTGTTTGAAGCTTAATTCAGCAATTGGAGTCAAATGGAGTCTTCAATCTAAAATAATAATAATAATAATAAAATAAAATAAAATTCACAGCGTCGCGAAGCTAGGACCAGCTTTGCGACGCTATCGACAAATTTTCCAAAATTGCGGATCGCGACAGCGTCGTGACGCTGTCTGTAGCGTCTCGACGCTATCGGCAGATTTTCTATATAATCTTCTTTTCATGCAACGGCCAAGGGGAGTCCAATTGGTTAGATTTTAGCCCTAATTTCGACTAGAGACCTTTAGTGGGAGCTAAAGCAAGGCCAACGAGAAGGAATCAAGCGAGAAGACGTGGAGATCGTGACGGGGACGTGCCGGTTTCAACGGATTCGAGTTTTCCTTTCTCTTTCCCTTACCTTTTGTAGTTTTTATGGCTTTTCTTTCAATTAGTGTTTGTAGTTTAAAGACTATGAGTTGCTAGTTGTTTGTCTTAGGGATTGATGTAGTTGTTTTAGTTTGTTGGATTGATTTGTGGTATGAATATGCATTTATTTTACCTATGCAATTATGGTTAAATGCTTTCAATTACTTGATCACTAGTTGAATTATTTGAGTGTTGAATCTTGCTTGGGAGAGGGGATTTGGCCTAAGATTTACTTTATTTAATTGAATGACTAAAGTAGAAATTCTAAGTTTGTGATGGGATTTGGAATAACTTTAGAAGTTGCTTGAAGAACTAAACTCAAAGTCTTGCATGTTAATGAACTTAGATAGGGATATCAAGTTGGTTGCATGCATGAGAATCAATTATGCTCGGGAGAGATAGTTGTTACACTTTTAAATACCTAACCTCTCAATTCCTTATTTTAATTCATAATTAAAAAGTTGTGTCAAACACATTTTTACGATAATGCCCTATTTCCAGTTTTTGAACGATTCAAAGATTCTTATCAATATGTTTTAGGCTATAATCTGATATGAACTAGTAGAGGGACCTAATGGACTTATAGATCATGGGCTCCAACGATTCGAGGCTAACCGACTAATCTCATTATCTAAGCTAGCCAACATTCGTTAACTACCGGGACACTCCACTATAGCCCGATAGTTGCACTCCCCTCACTATAGATATATTTCCGTCTAATTGATTTAACCATGTTCAGTAAGTCGTTCCTTCACAGGTTGTTCGTAGCTATAGCTAGGTCAAATAACCGTTTCACCCCTATAGTACTTCTTGTTCCTTAAGTTCCCCTAATCCTCTAATGAACAATCGGTTTGTGATCCAACCATCAAACCTAAGTCCCTCTCGATCCAACGAGAGGGTGGGGCCCCTTGTTCAAGTCCTGGAGTTAGTACTTAAGGGAACAACCTCTCTGCTATCCCTAAAATGGGTAGGAGTGAATTTCGTCTTGCATAACTATGTCCCCAACTATCTATTCGATCTTATCCCCAAAATGGTAGGCTTGTTGAGTCGACGATACTGGCCACTCTCACCCAAGCAGATCAAAGGATAATCTCGTATAAACAGGAGTTCATAGTTAGCTTAGGATTAAGAACGAGTTACCTAGGTCATCTATGAGAAATAGTCAGTTTCTTCTATAAACGACGTTATAAAGAGAAAGTGACTTATGCAAACTCATTGCACAGGACGCCCCCACTCGCATGTCTCCACATGAACGATTTAGGATCTCGTCGTTTGTACTTAATATAAAGTGGGCCGCGTCCATAGTGTCCCCAAGATATGGCACCCAACCATATCCTTATACTATAGACTATTTTGACTATAAACTTGAACTTGATCCTACGATATGTCCCTACATATAGTTCGAGTATTCATTTTATAGTCAAGGATCTTTAGTTTATTGGATTTAGGTTAATCATTCGCAATTTACATATTCAATAACATCTTTTACTAAATAACCTTAATAACATCTTTATTGGAAATATAATATGTTTAATGATTTACAAACTACGAGTTTATAGGACATTAAACCCAACATAATTGGTGCTAAGGATTTGATCCTTACAGGATACACAAATTCTGACTTTCAGACTGATAGGGGTTCTTGATGCGCGATTTGCTTACCGCAAGTGTACGGGTCAATAATAATATATTGATTGTGAGATCGAATGTCATCCTCTGGATTGGTTATTAACTTAAATTAAGTACCGTGAATAATCTTGTCCAATTTTATTTAGAGAGCAAAAATTAATGACAAAGATAAATCTAAAGACAAAAAGCATAAAATAAAAGTGGAGACTCTTAGGGAATTGATTTCATTATTTGAGATTGAGGATTAATCAATGGGATGAATTTAGCGCGCAATTATTTTACAAGTCTCAAAATCGTAAATCACAACTATCTCTCTCGAGTATAATTGATTCTTATGCATGCAACTAACTTGATATCCCTATCTAAGTTCATTAACATGCAATGCTTTGGGCTTAGTTCTTTCAAAAACTTCTAAAGTGATTCTAGGTCTCCCAATCTTAGAATTCTACTGTGACGCCCGAGGTTAGGAGGGGTACATGAATGAACCGAGATCACATCCGAATGAGAGGGATCCTGAGGACATGGAAACGACCACGATAAAGCTTAAAAGAATTGATAGGTACTACTTATACCAACAAGGTGCACCTTCCTTTTCGGTGGCTCAATCATAGGAACTTTGAAGTTAAGCGTGCTTGGCTTGGAGTAGTTCTATGTTGGGTGACCTCCTGGGAATTTTCCTAGGATGCATGTGAGTGAGGACAAAGCATGCTAGAAGGACCCCGTGTTGGTTTGTGGGGACAGTCTTCACTCTTAGAAGCGGTTTAAGACGAGTATGGTAACGTCGCCAGGCCGTAGAGGATGTAGGGGAATGCCGGGGCCGTGAGGTGCCGAATCCGGATTCCGAATCCTAGGCTTGGGGCGTTACATCTACTTAAGTTATGATTTTAAGGTCTAAGCTAAATCGTCTCTCCCGAGTTAGATTCAACACTAAATCACATTCAATCAATGACCAATTAATCAAATGCATTATAACATAATTGCATGAATAAAACAAAAGCACATTCATACCAAAAATAAATCCAACAAACTAAACAATTACATCAATCTCTAAGACAAACAACTAGCAACTCATAGTCTCGAAACTACAAACACTAATTGAAAGAAAAACCATAAAAACAACAAGAGGTAGGGGAAAGAAAAGGAAAACTCTTGAATTCGTTGAAACCGACACGTTCCCGTCACGATCTCCATGTCTTCAAGCTTGGTTCCCACTCTTTGGCCTTGCTTTAGCTCCCACAGAAGCTCTCTAGTCGAAATTAGGACTAAAATCTAACCAAATGGACTCCCCTTGGTCATAGCTCATCATATTGTATTTATAGGAAATCTGCTGACAGCATCGAGACGCTAGGGACAGTGTCTCGACACTATCCATTCTACCGTCATTCAGTTTAAGGAAACCATGGCAGCATCGAGACGCTCTAGCCGCCTGAATTATAAAAGGAAATTTGTAGCGCCAAGATGCCAAGGAGGCAGCGTTGAGACACTACCTCTTCGGTTTGTGATAGGACCAAATTAGTCCTATTTATTTGTTATTAATCTAAGCCTGTTAGAATGCACTTTAAGCTTTATTTGTCTATTTTGTAGATTATTTGTGCATTGAGGGCATCAGAGATGAATCACACAAATTGGAGCTAATTTGGGCGATTTTGAGAGTTTTCGAGCTAACTTGAAGTTCATGGATCTCAAGGAGGTGAGAAGATCGTGACGATCGTGAGGAACCCGAAGAATGGTTCCAAGGAGTCAAAGGTTCGAGTCCCAAACCGAGCAAGCAACAAAGAAGACCAATGAAAGAATGAATGCACGTTGGATATAGGCCAGACGTCGAGATGGCGTTGAGACGCCATGTCCAGTGTCTCGACGCCACGATTAATTTTTCTATATAAACCCTTGTTTTATTCCGCTGTTGAGGTCGGTTTTTGTTGTAATTTTTGGTCTATTTTGCGGTTCCTCCCTGTCTTTCACGACCAGACTTCAGTATTGTACGTTTTTTTGCTGAATTCTTTTGTATTTCTTCATTATTATTGCACAGGATCACAGGTTTTAGTTGGATTTACCGTCGTCTAAACCCGTTAACGCCGATTGGATGATTCTTGAGATATAAAATATGTTCTTTGTGAGTTTTATGATCTGATTGCTTCTTTAAATTTATACTTATACATATAACATCTCCATTGCTCTGGGTTATTTATCCTGATGTACATCCCACTAATTCGAGTTTTAGTTCAAGTGCAAGTATGCCCTAAAACTCGTAAATAGTAAATGTAAATTATTGATTGTTATCAATAAAGCGTCATTGATTATCATTCTATAAAGAGTTATGGAATTATTAATTGATTTGTCTTAAATAATCTTAAATCCAATAAACTAACATCCTAGGTTGTTACATGAGTCTTGAATTGTACGTGGAGACTGATAAGGGTAAAAAATATACCTATTTTACCCTTATATTTAGCTCATTTCCTTGTCAAATATTGAGTGTTTAAGTCAATTTTACTATTTCCGAGCTCAAAATATGTTAATTTGATAAGTTAGGGTGTTGAGAGTCACTTTTGTTGAATTATGTTTATTTGTGCTTAAAAAGACTTGATTTGAAACAAATTTGACTTAGTTTGCTGTTATGCAGAAAAATAGAGGAGAAGTTGGAATTCCCTAAAAATGCGACTGCATTTCTGGAAAAACATAGGCCATTTCGAGTCGCACGCGGGTCGTTGTTGACGAGTCTTCTTCGCACCTAATCGGTTGTTTTGACCCCGAAACTGACTGGGCAACCTTCCAACACCTATTTCACAGCTCCTCAACTAATTTCTACACTATATAAGCTCGTAATTCGAAGTCAGATGTAAGCAGAACTCACTTGGAAGAAAAAGGTGGTGATAGAACCCTAGCTCGACGCCAATGAGTAGGGATGGCCGAGGTCCTTCTTAGATGACCAAATTCTAACTCGAGAGAGAGTTAGACATAACACCTTGTGGTTTGTAGAGAGTTAGACATAACACCTTGTGGTTTGTAGAGAGTTTCACCCATTCCCATCTTGTAAAAGTGAGAGAGTGGAGTGTCTTAGCGAACTCTAGAAGGATTGTGTAAACAAAAAAAAAAAAACCATAATATTTAGCTATCTCTTTTATTTCCAGCTCTTGAATCTCTTCATTACTTTGTATTCTTTACATCATTATTTCAATGAAAATGTGTTCATTTGCTTTTTATTCCATCATGAGTAGCTAAATCCCATTGAGGGGTTCAATGTGGTGAATTCCCTTAGGGTTTAATGACTTGAAAGTGTTTTATTTGCTTAAGTAGGGTTTAATGCATGTCATTCTTTATTGATTATCACTCTAATCTTGCTAAGTTTAATTTGATCACTTAGACTTTGCATGCTATGTGAGTTTGATCTCGAAAGGGACAAACGATATCGGTTCTCATAAAGGTGACATAGGAGAAAAAGCTCGAAAAAGATTGTTTGGCGGTATAGGGCAAACTGCCTAAGGCACGCTATATCGACTATAGGGTTATAGGTTGCATTCGTGAATTATCTATGTCAGAGTCGAGTCACAGAAATGTGCATAACGGTACTCGCTTAGCCTTCTAACGGTTTTTGGAAACAAATGCCAAATGGAAGTTAAATCTGACCCAATGCATTAAATACTCATAAGTTAGATATTGCATAAGTATGGTTGTTACCTTAGGGATGAATCCATGTTGAATACCTCGTTTTTTTATTATTTTTATTCTTTATTTTATTGTTTTGTTTATCTTTTCAAAAACTCATTCAATCAACTTATTATTTTCTTTTGTTACCTTTTTCAAAAAGCAATCATTTGAGCAGTTTCTTCATCAAATCTGAATTTCCAATTTAGTCCTCGTGGGATCGATACCCTTGGAATACTTTCTGAGGTTTTTTTTATTACTACGTGCGACAGTGTATACTTGCACTTAAGTTTTGGTTGAATTATTCTTTATTATTTCATTTATCATCTTATCTCACATTTCATCCATTCAGTTCACACATGCACTAGAGGCATACAGGGATCAGTGTTCAAGATACAGCCTAAAGGGTCTATAGTATAGTGATAAGGCTGAGTACCTTATCCTGGTAACACTATGGATACAACCCACTTTGTATTTGATACAAACACAATGATCCAACGCGTTCGTGTAGGGGACACGCGAGTGAGGGGTATCCTATGAAATGAGTTTGCATAAGATCGGCCAGAGAAATAGTAAACCGCTAGATGTAACTTCGTTGACTAGTGAGGTTTCTATTTCACTAGGTTGACCTAGGCAACTTAGTCTCAATCTCGAGTGTATTATGAACTCATGTTTGCAAGGGATTGTCCTTAGATTTGTATGGGTGAGAGTGGCCAGATCGTCAACTCAATAAGCCTACCATTTTGGGGACAAGACCGAATAGGTGGCTGGGAACATAATCACATAAGATGGAATTCACTCCTTCCCGACTTCAGGGCAAGTAGATGAGTGTTCCCTTAAGTGGTGTCTCCAGGTCTTGAACAAAGGGCCCTACCCTCTCACTGGTACGAGACGAGTTTTTGCTTTTCGAACAGACCATAAACAGGTTGTTCATTAGAGGAGCATTGATACTTAAGGACATACAGGTAACTCAGGGGTAAAACGGTAATTTGACCCAACTAGCATTACTTACACTCGTGAAGGAATAACTTGTTGTTACTGGTATATCCGTAGATACAAAAATATTCTGTAGTGAGAAGAGTGCAGTTGTGGGTCTATGGTAAAGTGTACCCACAATTAACGAACATTGGTTAATTTGGTTAATGAGTTTAGCCAATTAATCTCATATCGTTGGAGCTTCTGATCTTTAGGTCCATTAGGTCCCACTGGTAGCTCGTAAATGGTAATTGAGGAAATTAAGTCTTGATTGATAAGAGAAATAATATAATGTATAATGATACATTATAAATTTAATTTTGGATATGATTCAAAATTAATTAGATATTTAAATGAATTCAAATATTAATATGAATTAGATTCATATTAAAACTATAAGATATGTGAGAAATATTCATTTAAATATGGTTTGAATGAAATGATTTAATTAAATAAATCTCAATCCTATTACAACTGGGAAGAGTAATTAATTAATAATTAATTAAATATGTCCCTAACCAATTATGAATAGGAAATGGAGATGACACTTTATATAAGCCATAGAATGCCTTTGATAAGACCAATTTGTTATACACTTGGAATCTCACAAATTGTTTATCTTAGTTGAATTCCTTGCGAATAATGCTTTAAAATGAGTATAATATGTCTATAGGTCCTCATCGGTGCTTTGGAAGCAATTCGGGGCTTAAACGAGCGAAACCGGAGCGTAAAATGACCATTCTGCCCCTGGAGCTTCATCAACGTCGAGACGCTCGTCATCAAAGTCGAGACGCTTGCCACACAGCGTCGTGACGCTAGGGCAATCCGAGAGATATTTTCCAAAATTGAAGGGGACAGCGTCGCGACGCTCTCCACAGTGTCGCGATGCTAGGTAGTTTTCCATAATTGAAATTTTCCAAATTTGGCTGAGATTTTTTCCATGTTTGAAGATCCAATTCAACACCATTCTACCACGAATTGAAGGCCAACAAACTCTATAAATAAAGGCCTTTGGTGTAGGTTTAGAATCATCCCTCAATACAATTTTGTAGCCACTTTTCTCTCTAGTTTCAAGAGTTCTTTTAAGCTTTCTTAGTCTAAGGGTCGGTTGATCGAGCCTCGAGCTTGGAGGTGCTTGTCTATGGCCAACTAAGCTCGGATCGTTGTAATCAGGACCTCGGTTTGTAAGTTTGATTTAATTTTATGAGATTTCCATTCTTCATTACTTAGTTAATTGTCTTTGTGATTTTAGTTCTTTTTCTACAAATTTAGATTGTGGTAGGAAAGTTTGACAACCTTGACCGCGCCCTGACTAAATTTACTTGCTAAGTCTAAGTAGCAAATAGGCTAACGTTATGATATTATGCATGCGTCCCTAGAACTAAATGATTTAATCAATTGTAATTGTGGTTTGTTGCCTGTTGCATGTGAATTAATTCGGCTAGATCCCAATGCGGTTTAGATTAGTTAATAGGCCAATTAATTAATTTAAACTAGAATCAAACTTAGCGTTTGCATGTTTGTGAAAGTTGGATCATGGCTCTCGGTTTGTTGCCGGAGTACACCAGACTTAGATAGTTAATTAAAATCAATTGATAATCGATTAATGAAATTAATCAAACTTAACACCGAGTTCAACCCCGATTACAGTGATCCTCGTGGTAAGATCAACTAACCTCACATTTACTTTCCTTGAATTTAATTTTCCTTATTTATTTTCCTGCCTTTACTTTATGTCTTAATCTTTTATAAATAAACCCTCTTTTTTTGGTTACCTAAAAAACACAAAAGAATTTAGAAATAAACCGATTGTTCATTGTGATCGACCCCGACCACTACTGCTACAAGTTAGCTTTAGGAATCGTGGATTATAAATTTATTTGACAAGAGAACACGACAATCTCTTCCGTTAGCCTCTCAGTCGATTCATCTCATTCAATTCATTCCTCTGAATTCAAAGAATTCTCCCTAAAATCAAGAATAAGGTTCCCACTACCTTCGTCTCAAATTCCCTAGAGAATACCAGTGTTTCCCAGTGGTAGTGTTCCAAGTCGTTCGTGATTTTTTTCTCAAGAAGTTGGTGAATTTAATCTGAGTCGTCAACGAAAGTAAGTAATTTGTTACTATATAAATTAGAATTAGATTTTATAGATTTTCAACGTGCTTGATCTAGATATTCATTAGATTATGAATGTATATATGTTGCTAGTGTATTGGGATTTTATAATTCTAAATTAATTATGAATTGTTCCTGAAACCGCTTTCATTGCATTGGGACCCCGTTCCCTTCAAGATTAATTGGCTAAACTCATTAACCAAATTAATTAATATTCGTTAACTGTGGGTACACTCCACCATAGACCCACAACTACACTCTTCTCACTGCAGAATATTTATGTGTCCATGTATATAGTTCAATAACACAAAGTTAGTCCTTCATGAGTGTTCGTAACACCAGTTGAGTCAAATTATCGTTTTATCCCTAGATTACCTCTATATCCTTAAGTACCAGTGCTCTTCTAATGAACAACCTTTCTAGGGTCCAACCTATTAACAAAAACCTCTCTCGTACTAATGAGAGGGTATGGCCCTTTGTTCAAGACCTAGAGACACCACTTAAGAGAACACTCATCTACTTACCCTGAAGTCGGAAAGGAGTGAATTCCATCTTGTGTGATTATGTTTCCAACCACCCACTCGATCTTATCTTATCCCCAAAATGGTAGGCTTATTTAGTCGGCGATCTGGCCACTCTCACCCATACAAATCAGAGGACAATCCCTCGCGAACAAAAGTTCATAATACACTCAGGATCAAGACTAAGTTGCCAAGGTCATCTAACAGTTACTATTTCGAGGTCTGATCTTATGCAAACTCATTGCATAGGATACCCCACTCGCGTGTCCCCTACACGAATGCGTTGGATCATTGCGTTTGTATCAAATACAAAGTGGGTCGTATCCATAGTGTTACTAGGATAAGGTACCCAACCTTATCCCTATACTGTAGACCATTTAGGCTGTATCTTGATCATTGATCCCTGTATGTCTCCACATACATTTCAAGACTTATGCAACAACCTAGGGTGTTAGTTTATTGGATTTAGGGTTATTTAAGACAAGACAACTAATAATTCGATTACTCTTTATAAAATAACAATCTATAACATTTTATTGAGAACGATCAATAGTTTACATTTACTATCTACAAGTTTTAGGGTATAAAACCCAACAAGAAGCTGCTGAAGGAAGATCATTCCAACTTGGGAAAGAATGGATCATCCACTATTGTCTTCTTCCTTAGTTTTCTCTTCTCTTTCCTATTATTTCTCTATTAGTTTGTGTTAAGAGTTGTAATTTTGATTGCTATGGCATTGTCTTGTTGTACTAATGGTTTTTCTTCCTTAATGAATTAATCCTCTTTGGGTCATGAGGATTAGGGAACTTTGTAGTCGAACCAATTGATGAACTGAGTTGAACTTTGTATATTTCAGCTTAAATTAGAGTGTTCTTCATGTTTAAAACTAAAATTTCGTTTGGCTAGCCATTTTCTAGCATTATTATTATTGTTTTAGGAAAAAAAAATAATAGTAACTGATTGCTCTAATTTACATTAGCTAGTTAAAAAGTGGTTTCTAGCAAGTGGCGAGATCAGTGATGATCACCCATCTAATGCAAAAATCACAGTAGCTTAATTAGAAGTGGTTTAATGAAAATTAGATCACTAAATTGAAGGAGAACTGAAAGTTCCCATGGAAAATTGCCAAGTGAGTTGAAATCTGCATAAGTTTTACTTCAGCAAATCAATTGGTGAAAGTGTAAAAAACTCCTAATCCAAGTTTGTTTTCCTCTTTCTGTCAAGCAGTTTTATTACCATTTTCAAGCTCTTTTTTCTCATCTTAAGCTTTCGCTTTTCTTTTAATTATGTTGCATTTAGTTAATGAGAAAATTGTTATTGTTTACACTTGAATTTCATTAAAAAGTAGACTTAAATTGGTAGAACTCTTGCATCAATCCCTATAGAGACAATGTAAAAAATACTTATCACTTGCACTTAGTCATGTATACTTGCACGTGTGTTTGTGAGCTTGTTATTGCATGTCTTAGCATCATTTTACAAGGCAACATCTCACTTCTAGGTAATTGACCTAAAGGTAATCCAACTCGAACTTTCCTTTAAGTTATACTACATTGTTTTATGGGTTTTAGTATTTATATTCTAGGGATTTGCATAGTCGATGATTGAAAACGTGCCTATGTTGTTTAGAAAAAAAAATCTTTTGTAATGGAGTTTGTTGATGGTCAAATTTGGTCAGAGGGAACTCACATGACCTTCACGTGCCACCAATGGTAAATTTGTAGATGAGGGGAAAGACATGGCCTACAAAACTGGAAACCTGCACACCGGTGTGGTGCTAACCACACCGCCTCCGATGCTTAAGTCAGAAAACGGAAGGAGAAGAGCTAGAGAGTAAGAGGAGAGAGTAGAGAGTTCGGGTCCACTTCTTTAGTGGCCGAAGAGGGGTATAAATACCTGCTCCTGCTCCTAGGGTTTTTAGGAATTCGGAGGCATTTCGGGACGGACCAGGAGGAACTGGGACGGCTGAAGGCTGCAGGGACCGAACCAAGTCGGAGGGACTCGGCCCGCGCGAGCGGGCTGAGGGTCGGCCTCGGCCCATGGCCGAGGCCGAGCAGAGGGTCGAGCCAAAATCCCAACCCCTTCGGTCTTGGCCGGTTCCACTTGTCGGTTTCGCCTCTGGGGTCCATCTCCCAGTTCTATTTTCACTCAGTTGTTCTCATCATCTCATTGTACACCAAAGTGGTCAAAATCACGATAATTGGAGTCTATCAGTGTCTATCACTGATAGACTCTGATTAATTGAAGTCTATCAGTGACTATCGGTGATAGACACTGATATACTCTGTATAATCCTTTTCATCAGTGTCTATCACTGATAGATTATGATAATCGGAGTCTATCACTAATAGTCATTGATAGACTTCAATTAATTGAAGTCTATTAGTGACTATCGGTGATAGATACTGATACACTATCAGTAGACTTTATATAATCCTTTCTAACAATGTCTATCACTGATAGACTCCGATTAATTTAGTGTATTATTTACTATTAATGATAGACACTGATAGACTATCATGCTAATAGACTCCATATAATCTTTTCTATTAGTGTCTATCACTGATAGGCTCTAATTAATTTGGTGTATTAGTGACTATCAGTATCAGTGATAGACACTGATAGACTCCGTATAATTCTTTCTATCAGTGTCTATCACTAATAGACTTTGATTAATCAAAGTTTATCAATGATTATTAGTGATAGACACCGATAATCCTTTCTATCAGATAACTACTGATAAAAAGGGTATTTTTGTAACTTAAGGTCACTTTGTGCTATTTCTGCAAATAGTTTTACTTTTTGCTATTTTTGCAATATGTTTGGTGTTTTTTGTTATCTGTGCAAATTCCCCTAATAATAGATCAATGATAAAAGAGGAATTCAAATAAATTTCATCCTAAACTCTACCATACGACCTTTATGTGCTTGTAACCTGCCCTCACAGTACTCTGCACAGTGAATCAAATTCTTCTCTTATTCAACCTTTAATTAAAACATTTTTAAGAACTTAAGCAATTAAACCTATATATCTATGGTTAATTTGAACTTAGATAAATAAATATACAATTCTATTGATCCTATAAGCTTCGTCTTATGTCTAGGGTCGAACAACAAAATCCTATGAGATTTTTTTTCCTATATGGGTGCAAGGTTACATAATGAAATTAATATCAAAGAGTAGAGATTAACTCATAATGAAATTAAGAACAAGAAAGTACTGAGGGCACACTATGCATAAACACTTAAGGAAACATGAAAGACAAAATCAATCCGAATCCAATGATAGCGTTGTTTCCTTAAGACAATTTTGTTCCCTCTATGGTGCTCAAGGTACTACGAACAATTGTCTCCCTGGATAGGACGGATTATCCACCTATGAATGTAGTATTCCAATCACAAGACTCTCGAACATTGGTATTTAAGTAACGTAAAGAGAAATGAGAGAAAAGTTTTTAAGGGAATAGTTTTCTGTATTCAAAACTCAAAATGAATCATATATTTATAAACTATTCGTGGACATTCAAATAGTCACATCTTTTCGTGTAAGAGTTATGTCTTTTACAACATGTCGTTTCACATAGGTTGTGTCCTTTACAAAATACATGTTGGTTGTGATTCTTCATTTTATTAAAATAATTTTATTCATGTACTTTATTGAAATGACAATTATCCTTATGACAGTAATGA
This sequence comes from Luffa acutangula, assembly GCA_036850905.1. Lineage (NCBI taxonomy): Eukaryota > Viridiplantae > Streptophyta > Magnoliopsida > Cucurbitales > Cucurbitaceae > Luffa > Luffa acutangula. Next base: position 22,424,018 of record CM072089.1, on the reverse strand, counting down.
AGAATGAGAAAGTAAAGACCTAATAAAAAATCAAAAGCAAAAGCAACAGAGGTTGTAATCTCAAACAGGATGGAAAACACTCAAGAATGTCACTCAAAATGTACTTGTTTCTTCTTTCTTCAAAGGCTGCTGAGTTGTGATTTAGGTAGTTGGCCAATGAGTTTAATTTCCCTCTTTGATTGATTTATTGGGTTTCCTCTTTCTTTAGGGGTTGTTTGGGGCACTGAATAGTTATAATAACAACCTATTCAGTGTTTGGGGCACCAACAAAAATAAATGGTGAGGTGGGTTATTTTTATCCCCAATTATTTTATCCCCAATTATTTTATCCCCAATTATTTTATCCATTCTCTACAGTAACCATCATTCAACCCACCCGATTATTCTATCCATTTTCTATAGTAACTCTCTCATCTCTTTTTCCATGCGACTCCTTGACTTTTCCGACGACGGCCGGTCACCGTCGGCCGACGAAGTTTCTGGTGACTTTTCCGACGGCCGCCAACCACTTTTCCGGCGATCGCTAACAACTTTTCCAACAACCCTTTTTTTCCCTTTTTTTTCATATTTCTTCTCATTTTCATTTTGAAAAATATTAAAAAATCAAAATAAAGAAAAAAAAAGAAGAAAAGAAAGAAAACGAGGAAAAACATTTTGGTCGTCAAAAAATTCGTCGGCAACTGCCGGAAAAGTCGTTGAAAACGTCCGACCACTTTTCCGGAGATCGCCGACGACCTTTTCAGCAACTTTTTTTTTTCTTTTTTTCATATTTATTCTCATTTTCATTTTGAAAAATATAAAAAATGAAAATAAAGAAAAAAAAAGAAGAAAAGAAAGAAAACGAGGAAAAAATATTTGGTCTACAAAAAGTTTTCGACAACCGTTGGAAAAGTCGTTGAAAATGTCGTCGGCATTAGGGTTAGAGGAAGAAGAAAATGATGAAGATGCAGTTTGAGGTTGAGGAAGAAGATGGAGATGATGATGGAAATTGAGGAAGAAGATGATGAAGATGAAGATGGAAATGGAAATGGAAATGGAGGAATAAGATGAAGATGATGTAAATGGAGGAAGAAGATAAAGATGGAGGAAGAAAATGAAAAAGAAGGAAAAAAGAAAAAGAAAAAAGAAATATTAGGTTGAGTTGATTTAATACCTTCTAGACGAACACAGTTGACCCACCACTCCTCGACCAATGTGTTGCTTCGCAATTATCTTTGCTTTCAAGAATTTTCTATCTATCTTTTGTACTCATATTTCTAGGAAAAAATATTTTTGTGCCACGATGGTCGTGACCCATAGAAGGCAACATTACCTCCCAGATGTATTTTTTTTTTTTGTGCAACTTTAGGGAATTAAATACTAGGTTATCTTTCTACATATATAAATATGGAGTTTTATTACATAATTTCTTTGTACATAAGCATTTACCACTTTTACGTTGAAAATACAGAAATGAAACAAATATGGTTTTCCAATATGAAATCATAAAATGACTTCTTTTGTGAAAAAATCATGACCCTAAAACAAAGAAAAGCAAAGGGCAATTGGGACTTAGGGGCCCATTTCATTGTTGTTTTGTAAAAATGGGCCCCATTTTGAAATTCACTTAATTGGGGACCCTTTGCTGACTTTAATGATGTCAGCAAAGGTGTAAAAAGACTATTTTAGCCCCTCTTCAATTCAAAATAGGAAAAGGTAATTTCCTCCACCAACCACATTAATTCCCAACCAATATTTTCCATCAATCAATGATCTCCCTTAATGAATAAGGATTTGGAATGTAAAGAACATTTTCATTCTTATTCTCATTCCTTTTTTTTTTGTCCTTTGGTCCCCACACAACATTCTTTGATCCCCACACAACGATTTTGTCACGTTCATCACGTTTTGGATTGCTCGATCACATTCAAAACACTTGCAACATTCGAGTTTCTGAAGGAGGTATGTACATTCAAGTTTTGACCATTATTTACGTACGTTCGTGGTTTTCAAAAAAGATTACGTTGTCACTGCACATTTTCTCGGTCGAAATGTATATTTCCCGGTCGGGAAGCATACTTTAAGCATCCCGACCGGAAATTAGTACCGAGAATCGGGAAAATGTACAGTTGCTAATTTTTTTTCGTTCGTTCGTGCAGATAATGCCTCGTGTGTGGGTTTGTTATGGTGGTTTGTGGAATGAGAGGGACAAGGAATATGAGGGTTGAGAGTTGAGGGGTTTCGACATAGACATTGGTAGTGCATATAGTGACTTCTTAAGTCGATTATATGCATTGACCAGTATAAATTCAGAGGAATTTGACCTTACAATAAGATGTGTACTCCAATTGATGGTCAAGGCACCCGCGTTTGTTATTAGGAACGATGAAGACCTTAACACCTTCTTGATATGGAATAGGGTCTCTGACGTACCCATATACATATCCACAATCCCAAAGTATCCTAATAACCAAGCCTCGCGACCATTTCCCATCCCATGCGTCATGCCGAATAATCCGTATAAGGTGGAGCAGAATTTATCATCGGCATCGGTCCCAAACAATATACCATCGGCATCTACATCCTTCCCATGCGATGAATCAAAAAATATTCCTGTGTATAACTTGGGGGACGATGAAGACCATGGTAGTGAACTTTATGGTGGCAAAGATTGGGGGGACTACGGACATGATGAGGAGTACGATGATGACGAGGACACAGACACGGAGGTTGATGTAGCTGTGGGAGATGATGAGGAAGAGATTCATGTACAGTACACTAAGGTTCCTTCTCCGCCTGAACAGGTGGCGACATGTTCTTCCGTTCCAAATGCTTCATCGAAATCAATCATCATGACAGATCAGTCTTCTTCTTCTGAAGATGTAGAAGTCGGAGAAGTATTCATGTGTAAAAGAGACTTGTACATGAGAATGTATGTGATTGCAATGAGAAGGAATTTCCAGTTTAGGGTTAAAAAGTCAAAGAAGAACATATGGGTAGCTAACTGTGTAATTGAAGGATGCAAATGGAGGGTTCGAGCTATGACTGTTACTAAGGGGTGTGAAATATTTAAGATCACGAAGTACTGCAATATTCATACCTGTGTACGTGAAATGTTGACAGATGATCATAGGCAGGCCAAGAGTTGGGTTATTGGAAATTTGATCAAGTCGAGGTTCCAAGACGTCGGTCGTACTTATAGGCTAAAGGATATTGTGAACAATATTAGACAAGATTTTGGTGTGAATTTAAGTTATGACAAGGCTTGGCGGGCTAGAGAAGAAGCTTTTATTCTTGCTAGAGGGTCTCCAGAAGAATCTTACAGTCTGTTACTGAGATTTGGTGAAGCATTGAAAATGAAAATCCTGGTACAGTGTTCGACTTAGAACTTGAAGATGATGGACACTTTTAAGCATGTGTTTATGGCACTAAGTGCATTTATCAGAGGGTTCAAGAGCTTCATTCGTTCAGTGCTAGTGGTTGATGGAACACACTTACGGGGAAAATTTTGTGGGAAACTACATCTTGCGACCGGTGTAGATGGAAACAACCAGTTATATCCTGTAGGGTGGGCCTTTGCCGAGGGAGAAACTGATCAATCATGGACGTACTTTTTTCGACAGATGGAACGTGCAGTTGGACAAGTTCCTGGTCTTGTCATTGTGTCTGATAGACATGCCAACATCGGTAAGGCAGTGAAAACTGTGTTCCCTAATGCATTTCACTGCGTGTGTATCCGACACTTAGGGGAGAACCTGAAAACACATTTTAAGACCGGGAACTTTATGAAAGTATTTGACGGAGCTGCTAGGGCATTTCGTGTGGTTGAATTCAATGAGTACTGACAGCAACTACCAGAAAATATCAGGACATACCTACAGGGGTTGGACTTGAGAGGTGGGCTCGAGCATACCAATGTGGTCGTCGGTATAACCAAATGACCACCAATCTTGCGAAGTGCACTAACTCAGTGTTGAAAGATGCACGAGAGCTCCCAATCACCGCATTCATGGATCATATCAGAGGGTGGCTCCAAGCAAAATACTACAAATGCAGGAATAAGCACTCCAGTAACCCGAGCCAGTGGTCGAAGTTTGCTATAGAAATTTTGGAAAAAGTAGAGGAGAAGGCAAGGAGGCACGTGGTCAAACCTATTGCTCAATATGAGTTTCAGGTCGAGGATGGACATTTGGGTGGACGTGTCAACCTTCACGTTAGAACATGCACCTGTCGTGAATTTAAGTATTACGAACTTCCATGCTCCCATGTGATCGTTGCATGCACTTATCGACATATCGACTATCATACTCTTTCTTCCAAAGTCTATCATGTGGACTCTTTGATAGATGCATATGCACAGCCCATACAACCCCTTGGGCATGAGTCGGAGTGGAAGAGATCACCTCAGTTCGTCGATGTGGAAGTCTTGCCTCCTCGAAGAGAGCCTAGGGTTGGTCGTCGTCAGACGTTGAGAATACCGTCTACGGGAGAAGTGCAACATGTCCGCAAATGCAGCTGGTGCAGGAATAGGGGTCATAACAGAAAAACATGCAGACAACCACTGAACAATTCTTGATGTTTTTTTGTACGACTATTTTGACATGAATTTTTGTATCCTGGATGTTTTAGACATGAATTTTATTACATTTCTATATTTTGAAGTATCTATTTTATTCGTTCATCAATTATTTTATATAAATAAAAGGAAAAAAAGATGCATAATACTCTCATTGTCATTTTTCCGGGTCTAACGAGACCGAGAACAGGATCGAGAAAAATGATAGTGGGTTCTTACTTGCTAGATGTCGTTAGCATCTTACTGTCAATTTTCCCAGTCTAGGAGACCGAGACCGAGAAAATTGACAGTGGCTTCCTACTTTCTAGTTGTGAGCCTCTCTTTGTCAATGTTCCCGGTCAAAATCGAGACCGGGAAGAGTGGGAAATTTGGCAGTGAAAGATAGTTAGGAAAAATGACAGTAAGAGATGCATGGCACAAAATTTACGTTGCATGGCTTCAAATTACGTTGCATGGTCTGTTTATTAATGTATAAAATGACAGTAAGAGATTACATGCATGGCACGAAAAGTAACTTGCATAGCATTGAAAGCGTAAGATAAGTATATAAGTGAAATTTTAACTATGAGGGTATTGAATTATAAACGAAATCACGTTTTACTAAAAAGAACGGCCTATTGGCCCAAAGTTGTACAGTAAATTGACGCCTACAAAACTCAATTTTCTCATTACTAAGACTACCTAAATCTAATCTAGTTACATCATATTCCAAAAACTTTACAGTGAAAACCGCACAATCCCCACTATCTTGTTGTTGCGACACTTGGGTCTTCCTTCTGAATCGCCATGGATGTGTTGGAAGAGACGGCTTCTCCTTCATAACATCGCACCTTAGTAGCAACCTAGGAAAAATGGTGCATACCGTATTCATCTACTTGGCTATGTCTGCATCTGAATTCAGTGCCGTTAGGGAGTCTGTCAACACAAATTCGCCCGTTTCAAAGTCAGCGCACAGTAGAACCCAATGGTTTCTACCTAAGTTGAAAGGCATGTAGACAGCATCAACGGAACTCCAAGGAACGCCGTAATCTGTGTGTTCTCCCATTACGTAGTTCGTGACCTTCTTGAATCTGCTCCAATTGAACGTGTCGTTCCCATGGTCACTACGAAGGAGTTCTTCGTACACATCCCCGCGCCTAAAAAATTCCTGCACAACATTCAATCTTAGTACAATTTAGATTAAGTGAAATTCAATAAGATGAAAGTACGTACTGTTACAGATACATCCGTCGTGACAAACTTTCGATGACATAAGTCAGGACAGGTATCCATCTTCTTCCGAATAAAGAGGAAGAGAGAGTCAATCACCTACAGAATCAGAAGAATTGTGAATTGTAGTCCTAAACTCTAACCTACCCTAAATCATAAATCCTAAGTCCTCCACTTTTAACTATAAACCATATGCCTAAAACCTTGATTAAAAAAACAACAGTAGTGATAAGATGGTTTGTACCTCATCACTCATCCAATGAGACGGTGTGAGTAACGTCTGAAACCACTGTTTGCTTCTATAGGCATATACTGTCTTACGCTCCGATCCGTCAGACGATGGGTCTTCCAACCATTTCTGAAACTTGGTCTCGTATTCCTCAAGAATGGCAAGCATAGGATCGTATTGCTTAACTTTTCGCCTTTTGACGTCCGGCCTGGTGTCAGCCCATGGAGGCCGAAGCTTCCAAGAAATTTGTCGGGTCCGCTTTCCTCGTCTTTTTACCAATTCATGCGGCCCGATTACTTTTTCAACCTCCTCATCACCTAACTCAACAGGCTACATACATACATACATTTTATACATTAGTGAGATTTATATAATATTGTTTACATTAAGACAAATAATTACCTCAGCCTTAGGTGCAATTAGTTCGACTGGGTATGTAGTTGGTTGAGACTCCACGTCAGTAATTGAGTGAGACTCTAAGTTAGTGGTTGGTTGAGACTCCAACTCCTGTATATCAACTTACATTTAAATATGGAAATGTAAAATTTTAAATGTGATAGTGTAAGAAATATTATTACCGTAACATGCTCTATGTCGTACGCCTTATCAACGTCTTTCTCCTTCCCGTCCTTCTCATTGTCATCTGGTCCTTTCGATGGACCACCCTTGTCATCGGGTCCTTTCAATGGACCATCCACGTCATCGGGTCCTTTCGATGGACCATCATTGTCATCGGGTCATTTCGATGGACCATCCACGTCATCGAGTCCTTTCGATGGACCATCCTTGTCATCGGGTCCTTTCGATGGACCACCCACGTCATCTGGTCCTTTCGATGGACCACCCTCATCATCCGGACCATCTTTCGGTCCAAAGTACTTCTCAGGGTCCACGAATTTTCCCTGAAAGTTTACAAATGTTAGAAAACTAAAACCAACCAATACGATAAACAATGATCAACTACCAAAATACCTTAGAGAGACGACGTAAGAACTTGGTAATGGACTTGAGCCATGTCTCCATATCAGACATGCGAGCATCCATACTCTCCATCCACTGGCTACACTCACAGGTCTGCTTCGTCTTCGTCTTCTTCTTCTTCTTCTTCTTCTTCTTCCTGATCTCATCCTCTTTTTTTTTTCTTTCATCCTCTTTTTCTACTTCCTTCTCTTTCTCTTTCCCTTTGTCTTTGTCCTCTTTTTCCCTTCCTCTCTTATTTGCAACTTCTGGAGAAGCTTCAATGACATCCAGCATCTCAGTGTCGGCTACAGTAGCCTCTTCTACATCAGGGAGTCTAGCCTCGGATACAGTTGGTAGACTCTCTCGTTCTTGATCTGGCTCTTGCCCTGACTCTAGTACTGGCTCATGCACTGGCTCTGCCACGCGTGAAGGCTCCATCACTCGATTCATGTATTGACTCTCCTCTACAGAAGAAACAAGACTCAACCTAACTCTAGCCTGCAAAAAAATTACTTAGTTAGTGGTTGGTTTACAAATAATAATTTAGACAAAACATTTAAATAATTATAACAACTAACCGCTCGGGATCCAAAAACTTCATCAGCAATGATCGTGTATGATGGAGAGTGGGAGCAAGACCATCGACGGATGCGTGGGATGGTCGTCTCACTTACTCGATTGGCAACACGTCCAGTGAGAGATGAAATAGTCTCGTATGCCCATATCTGTGTAAAGAAACAATTAAAGAAAAATAAATGGGAAACCAAACAAACTATATGAAGATTACATTTCAAAAGTTTAATTATCTACTAACCTGAAAAGCAAACAGGAAACCGTACAGACTGTATGTCTCCTGCTTCTTTGGACCACTTCCCTTGCGCTTGTACGACTCAGCCTTCCCCTTTAGTGCCTTCTTCAGACTTTTGATCGTCTTGTCGAAAACGATGGTACTCTAGTCCTCGTTGCAGAATGCCACCCAATCATACATTAAGTCTAGGGTGCTGGCATCTACTTGTTGTTTGCGTTCCCTCCCCATCAAAGCCAACTCAAAAAAATAAAACGTTGCAATCTTAACTGCATCTTCGTCGTTCTCAAACTGAAGGGTCGGAAACAACTTATCTAACTCCTCCACCTTCATACCTACATTCTCCCTAAAATATAATCTTAGGAGTCTATTGGGAGGGCCCTGTCTATCTCTCCTCATTGGTCTAAATGAATGACGAAGGCCGATTATGAGGTCAAAATCTCTCTTACCAAAGGAGACCTTCTGACCTAATAATTTAAAACTCATCACATTTGCCATATTCTCCTCTACTTCCCTAAGGAGGATGTAGTGTACTAATTGGTCATTAAAAATAACATTCACATCTATTAAAGGCCCGAAACATGTTTGCCTAAAGAGGTCTAATTGGGTAGGACTTAGGGTTGACTTAATATTGTTAATGGTTTTGTTTAGGTGTGAGCAACATGTCAACGCAGCCGAGAAATGGTCAGCGAGGGGGATTTTCTCGATGATTTCCATAATAGACCTAGCAAATTACAACAATTCATAATCAACATTTTAAAATATTAAAATTAAAAAAAATAACTAAAAACAAGTCCTCTGCCATAATTCCCGGTCGAAATCGAGAGGGGATTGGTCTGTGTAATTTCTCGGTCAACCAAGAAAAGGCTTCGAGTTCTGCCAAATTTCCCGGTTGACCGAGAAATTACAGAAGATGAATCCCGATCGGGATGCATCTCGATTCCAGAAACCTTGGTCTTATTCGAGTTCTTCCAAATTTCCCGGTTGACCGAGAAATTACAGAAGATGAATCCCGACCGGGATGCATCTCGATTCGAGAAACCTTGGTCTTATACACCACAAAATTGTGTTCTTCTTCCCTCTACCCTCCTCAGAAATCGCCGACGAACTTAACTAAACCCTAAAACCTAATCAGAAACCAGCGAATATAGCAAAACCCTAGATTTCTAACAAAACCCAAAAATGACATTGCCGAAGGATAAAATCGCGCGATTAAAACCCAAAAATGATAGTAGTTACTTACCTCGTGTTGATGTAAGCTTGATTTCCGCAGAAGATTTGCAAGGAAACAGGAGTCGAGCGTGAGGAAGAAAGGGTGAAATCGTGAGAGAAGGGAGCACGAGAGTGAGGAAGAAGAAGGAAGCCAACGGTCGAGAGAGGGAGAATTTTTTAGGGCAAGGATAATTTAGTATTTTCACATAATCAGGGGTCCCCAAATAAGTGAATTCAAAATTGGGCCCATTTTTACAAAACAACATTTAAATGGGCCCATAACTCGCAATTGCCCCTCTTACCTTAGGTTACTTTTGTTTCTTTTTAAGTTAAACACATCATTTAACCCGTATACCCAATACTTTATTTTTTTTACAACTGAATCCAAACAATTTTTTATTGATATTTGCAAAATATAATATTTGACATACAAAGTTGTATGAGGAAAAAAAAGTCAGGAAAAAACAGTCAACTTGAACCTTTGATTCAGAATCTCATGTTAAACAGATCAGCACCCCAAACACATACTATTTTAACCCAGACTAAAATAATCTGCATCTCAAACACAGATTATTTTATCTCAGACTATAATAATTTGCACCCCAAACACAGATTATTATAACCCTAGACTATTATAATCCCTAGATTATTATAACCACCAGATATTATAACCAATGCAGCACCCCAAACAACCCCTTAGGGTTCACAATTTAGGGCTTTTTTCCTCCTACTTATATCTCTAAAATGATGCATTGGGTGCCATTAATAGATTTTCAAGGGTAGGGTGATGTCATGATTCTAGGGGAGGAGATTGCACAATCAATCTGATTCGAAATTCATGCTCAATTTGTTCATCAATGGTGAAGGGATGCTTAGGCCAATTCACTAGAGTTCTATAGATCAGGAAAACAATATTTATCCTCAAAGGTATATTTATCAAGCAATATATAACTACCTAGGTTGAGTTGTTTTAATTTCTTTATGTTTCTCTTTGTTCATATCTCAACTCTAATTTTTATTTATTGACCTTGAGAAGGAGGCCCTAAAATTTGTCTATGGTTTTTTTTTAATATATATATATTATATTAAAAAAAATACACGGGGAGGGTTAAGTTTTGAAATAAGAATGTGGAGAATGTGATGTATATATATCCTAGGGAAAAATACTTTTCTGATCCCTAAGTTTTGAGGAATAGGTGTGTTTGGTCTTTAAGTTTTCAAAATAGACTTTTTTAGTCCCTCGGTTTTGAGAAATAGGTTTAAAAGGTCCCTAAGTTTTCAAAATAGACATTTTTAGTCCTTGAGTTTTGAGAAATAGGCTTAAATAGTCCCTCATATTTTTTTTTTCAAAATTTTCAAATTAATACTTTTTTATTTTTTAAATTTAAAAAGCCGTTCAATATGAAAAAATAATGAAAATTATTACTTTAAAAAAGTTGAAAAAATGACACGAGACACCTTTTAAACCTATTTCTCAAAACTCAAACATTAAAAATGTCCATTTTGAAAACTTAAGGATTTTTTTAAACCTATTTCTCAAAACTTAGGGACTAAAAATGTCTATTTTGAAAACTCGGAGACCAAACGTACATATTCCTCAAAACTCAGGGACCGTAAAGGTATTTTTCCCTATAATTATTTATCACCAGAGATGATCTTACAATATATTTTATACTGAATGTAAAAGGAATCGAATCGAGTTTTAGAACACAAGATCATGATGATATGCAACAAAGCTAGGTCCTCACTTGAGTAATTTTGCAGCAATCACCTTTTTGTTAGTTGGTTTTATTTTTGTTTAATTTGGATTGCTGCAACTTTACTCCCCTAATTATGTTGTCTATTTTTCGTGCTTACTTCCAATAATCTGCCTTCTCTACTTTGCGTATAGTTTACTCCTAAGTTTTCACCTTTCAAAATTCAAACTGCAATTGTTAGGTTTAAATACATTATGGTTAGAACCATTGCTACCATGTATACTTTCCAATTTTTACACATTATCCATTTGGTCAATTTCCATCTTATTTTCATGAAAACAACTCTCCAAAAGTACCTTTTGGAACAAATTTCATAGTTAAGGGTAAAAATAAAACTTTTCAAAAACACATATATAAATTGAAATTTATCCCATAGTTTAGAGGCATTTTGTATAAATTTAACCAAAGTTAATAAATCAAAATATATATCGCACTACCGAAAGGAAGCCTGGAAAGGTGAAATTGATTGCTTTATCCACTAGATCTGGTGTATTAAGCTGGAAAAGAAAATAAAAATCAACCAAGTGATGATTACAACTTAGTAAACAAAATTTCAAAATCTTGTCTGAAATTAAAATATTTCAACTCCAACGTTCTACATACAAAACCACTAAAGCCAGAACTACAAATCAATTTTACAAGAACCATTTTGCTGGCAACCCTAGAACTGAACTGTACAAAAGGAAAATAAGAACACAAACTGATTGATTATGATGCTTCATCAATGGCACTATGATCATTGAGTGTAGTATCAATGTCTGAATCAGGCTTGGGCGTAGCATCGTTCGTCTGTCTTGCGGAGATTACCCGATCGAGTGTTTCATCAGGAACTGAGATTCCTGTGGTTTCCAGGTCTGCTACAATTGCAATGGCTGCATCCAGTTCCCCAAGATCAAGACACAGGGTAATAATCTCATCATATAAAGGGCTGCAAAACAAATACATCCCAAGAGTTTAAACATTAGATACATTGTAGCCAAATTGCCATTGACAACCCAAAAAATAACAATGATTAAAAGTCCAGGGTTAAGAAAATCCTTACTGTCATTACATGTTAAAACTTAGCATTCAAATATAATTTAATCATTGGTGAAATTACAACTACCCTCACAAAGTATTGACAATAACCGATGAGTTTATGATTACCCATATTTTATTTTAATGTATTGGACATGTACATCTACACATAAAAAATATATCCATTCCACATGATCCAATTCAACATGGGTTGTTGCTGTAGAAAATGAATCAATTAAGAGATATTACTAACCTATCACCTCACTAAAAGATACAAACTTTAAATTTTTTCATGTCATATTTATGGATAGTTAGGCCTTGAACTATTTAGAAAACAAGAGACGAAAGTGAAAAACGACATACAAATGAAATTATATATCTAGTCTTTGCACAATACCAAATTCTTAGTTCAGTCTGAGTGCTTTATTTCTTTATTCTTTATAGGGTTTAGGACCTTGATAAATCAAGAAAAATAAGCATACCTCCCAAATACATAGCCAAGACCATGTGTTGTCTGCAAAATTTTCAAAAAAGCAGACGGTAGAGGAGCCCTGATGGCAGCTCGCAAGATCATGGCACAGTCGCCAATCGTTGGTGTTCCACCCAATTCTATCACCTGTAATAGTAAGTGGAACATTGAATGAACATTAGACAATAGAAAATTTAAAGATGAAAGGGCCCAAATTTTAATGCTACTGACGAAATCAGAGGTAAAGACAAACAATTCATATGGAAATGATTTCCCAAATTACATTTTGGATACAGCAAATTCGCCTACGTTCTTTTCTTTTTTTTTTTTTTTTTTTTTTTTTTTTTTTTGAGAAAAATCAGCTTTCATTGAGAAAAAATGAAAGAATACAAGGACATAAAAAAAACAGCCCCAAAAGGGAACCCCATTAAAGAAAGGGGTTTCAATCAAGATTGATAATACCTGACGAATAGTTAAAAAAGGCCTTTGAAACTGAAGCCAAGAGAGAGACATTAAATCTACATGCTACAACCAATAGTATTCCTATACGATGCATTTCATAGTGGATTTAAGATTTCATGATCATTCATGCAGGCTAGCAGCTTTAGCTAGACTTGTAGAGAGAGAGTTAATCCTCAAAACTACTTCCAAAAAGGTTTACTCATAAAATATACAAATGCCGAGAGAGAGAGAGAGAATAGAAGGACAATCCCAATTTTATCGGATGTCCCTGAAGGGACAATAGAAAGACAATCCCAATGGAAAAGTAAGAAAGACAAGCAATCCCAATTTTTAGGATGTCCCTGAAAGAGCAATAAAAGGACAATCCCAATGGAAAAGTAAGAAAGACAAACAAAAAAGGGTAGAGAGAAATTGCCTTGTGCATAATTTTAATAGCCAACTCCACTTCCCATTCCTGTGACCACCTCCTGGGAGGTCTGTTCTTAAGCTCTCTTTCCCAAGTCCAACCCCAAACATCAGCTATTGTGTACATGTCAGATACATCAAAGACTTTCCTCTTTCGCAACTCTTCAAATGCCTCGAATATATCTTCAGGAAACCAGTCTTCATCACGATCGTCCTGCATCCAGACATTAATGTAGGAAAATATAAGCATACATGGAAATGTGTTCATTTAGTGGGTAAAAGATGTAAAACAAAGATAAGTTTCCATCACTAAGCAGCCAATTTGAAGAATTAGTTCCCAAAATTAGTATTTACACACAATGTAACAGTTTTCTTTTTTCCCTTGCCAGTTTTGATTTCAATTATTAGTTCAGGAAAAGTCAAATGCAGTTGGCGCACCATTATCCTCCTAAAAATTCAGTTCCATAATCTCTTCCTTCCCCTTCCGTAGTAAATAACCCTTTGAACATTTATGTTTAGATAATTAGCTCAGTTAACTAGTTCGAAGATATTTCAGCATTGAGAGTATCTGTTCAAAAAATAAGTAAATAAAAGAAAAGAAAACGGCAAGATGCTGTTAAGTTTTGTAAATCTTTAAGGTAGGCATAGTTGTCATTTGTGAAGTGTATGGTTGTTTTTAAGATTTGTCTTTTCCCGCTTGTTTGAATTCAAAATTTGTGAAAATTTTCCATTTTTTTTTCCGATGCATTTGTTGGTACTATTTTGTAATTTTTCATTCCATCAATGAAAAGTTCCATTTCCTTTAAGAAAAAAAAGGAAACTAGAAGTTCTGAGATCTCATACCTCGAGTGATGCTCTAGAACTTCTCCTCCTTGACTTTTTCGATGTTGTAGTTTGGTCAACATCTTTCAGCAATTGGACACCTATCATTTGAAGAGGCTTCTTAGCTTCAACTTCCTTCTTGATAACTCTTTCACCATCTTGATTCTCAGTTTGTTCTACCTCTTCTTCCTCCTCGGCTTCTTCTTCTTCAATCTCCTTTGCAACGTCTTCGACAATGTCAACATCATCCAAAGAATCAAGAGGTTCTGATTTATCATCTTCAGAAGGTTTAACATTATTGCTGTCCAAGCCTTCTCCAAGAAAGCGACGTTTCCAGAACTCTGTATTTCCTTCATGTAGCTTTACTCGTGAAATTAGTTCATCCAGGTCTTCATCAACCTGAAGATATAAAGTACTTATATGTTAATAGAAATCTTCAATGGCTCGAAATATTTCTTTACAAATGAACATCAAATGACTTGTTAAACCTCTTCTTCCTCCTCCTCTACTGGAGGAACCCAAAGGGGCCGACCACGAGACCGATTTATTCTCCTTGCTTTTTGAACACGTTGGTAAAGAACATTTCTAGTTCCGTCAATTGGTAAACCTTGTGCTTCTAATTCTTCTTTTAATTCTGATACAATCATCTTACTTGCAGCCTTCGGCTTTAAAACATTTTGGTCAGGACCCTTAATAATTTTCTTCAATCTCTCCTCGACTCTAAGATAATCAGCTTCAGATGCATCCCCAAGAGCTGCAAGTCCTTCATTCTGCAAGGTTTTCAAAATCTTTCGGTGGTACATCTTCCAATCTTCTAGACATCGTTGCTTAAAGGATGTTTCCATAGGATTTGAATAAATGAATCCATCTGCATCAGGATCTAGAGGAGTTTTTCCTCTTCGAGGGACCCATCTCTTGCGTTCTCCAGTGAGTCCACCCTCTTCAATGTATCTGATTCACATGCATAGCCAGTTCATACCACTTTAAACAAATAGGATCCAAAGAAACTGTGGCATTAAACTTTGATATTGTTTCATGCCCATATATATATATATATATATATATATATATATATATTGAACAAGAAACGAAACTCTTCATTGATGAAATGCAAAGAGACTAATGCTCAAAGGATACAAACTCCACGAGGGAGTGAAAATGAAAAAAGCTTTGGGTTCAATAAGAAAGAATCAAACAGAAAAAAAAGGCATTTAAAACATTGAAGAAAAAAGGGTTCAAACAAACAAGTTAACAGTGGATCATCGTCCAGCATACCAAGGTGCATGCTCAAGTGAAATTTCTTCCTCCAACATCAAGAGCATTGTCAAAAACGGGCTTGTGCTTGTTGTTGTAGATATTGCTTTTAGAACAATGACTATTACCAATGATTTTTACCCCTTCCGGATTAAAAAGAATAAATAAACTCAACATCAAATAAATTTATCAAGGTGGCATCTAAAGAGTACATAAGAAAAGAGCTAGAAAGAGACGGACAGAGTTGCAGCAGATTACTCTACAAATAATCTACTACCTTGCAATGTAGTCTATCTCATATCCATGTTCAGCTTCTTCCTGTAAAGGTTCAATCCATGAGCTCACCAGTGATCTATACTTTCTGCTCAAGATCATGGCTCTTGGAGGAATCTGTTGGTTATCTCTAGCCATAGCTTCTAACGCTTCTAAGAGCTCTACTACCCTACCTGCATAAACAAGGGATATCAGTTCAGAGATTATCTAGAGGCTATGGGAAATATATAAGAAAGGATTCTGATTGCAACAGTTAATAATCGAAATAGTTGATCAATCAGCAGCTAGTCGAGGTAAACACCCAAACACAAGAAGCATTGAACTAAAGTACACAATTTGAATGAAGTGAATTGGATAACCTCTGTTTATTATCTTACACTAATGCCATTATAATATAGGTCTCCAAGTCCAGAGGCTATTAGTCAAATATTAGTAAGTATAAGCAGCCTAGCGCTTTTTTTTTAATGAATAACCAACTTTCATTGAGAAAAAATGAAAGAATACACGGGCATACAAAAAAAACAAGCCCACAAAAAGGAGTCCAACTAGAGAAAGGGACCCCAATCAATCAAGATACAACCTAACGGATAATTACAAAACATCTTTGAGACCGAAGCCCAAAGAGAGACATGATAACAAGTGAGGGACCACACATCCTCAGGATCCCTCTCTCTCCCCCTAAACACTCTATTATTCCTTTCACCCCAAAGGTTCCACAACAACACACACATCCCCCCAAGCCACAAAAATCTCGCTCTCACGAAAAGGCGGATGGAGGAGGAACTTCTCAATCATCTCCCTATGGTCAACAAAAGACATCCCCTGCAACCCAAAAACTTGGGCAAACCGATCCCACGCTGCACGCGCATAGGCACAACTCCACAGAATGTGATCCAGATCTTCCTCCGCCTTCCGACATAGAATGCAACAAAACGAACCAACCAAAGAGGGCATCCTTTTCATCAGACGATCGTAGGTATTAACCCTGCCATGGATAACTTGTCACATAAAAAACCTAATCTTCTTCGAGACTTTCACCTTCCACACACGCGAAAAAATAGACTCACTTTGGGGAGAAGGGTGCAAGAGACTTCCTATGTTGTAAGCAGTACAAAAGAAACAAGAGAAACAAGACAACTGACTTCCTGTGTTGATGTAAAAAGATTAGGCTTCCTCAATAGCTCCTCCACATATGCTTCATCAATACCAATCAAGAAAATAAGCATTTACTTACCATAAGTCGATTCATAGACACAACTAAGAAGAAAAAGAATGCCTTTCCCTTTTGATAATAAGAATTAATCCACAATCCACGAGAGGTATCGTCAAAGGATTCTCTTTTGACATCATCTACTAAGACTTGGAAAAATGATCCCTGACCCAAAGTGGACTTCTTAAGATTTAATCACAGTGGATGGCTTGACCTTAAGACTCCCTGTTATTGAGATATCAAAAATATGAGAGAGTTCATAATACTTTCTATTCACTAGAGACAAATATATATATAGGCATACATAGAAGACCTAAACAAATAATGGTAAAATTACAATAAAGGACGAAGACTAATAAGCTACTATATTTACATATATATTATAACACTCCCCCTCAAGTTGGAGCATATATGTTAATCATGCCCAACTTGTTACAAAGATAATCTATTCTAACTCCATTTAGAGCTTTCGTGAAAATATCTCCTAATTGCTCTCCGATCTTCACATATCCAGTAGATACCAAACCTTGTTGTATTTTCTCCCGAATAAAATGACAATCAATTTCAATATGTTTAGTCCGTTCATGAAATACTGGATTGGATGCAATATGAAGGGCAGCTTGATTGTCACACCACAACTTGGTTGGAACTGTAACATTGAAACCTAATTCGATCCAGAGTTGATGTATCCACATTATCTCACATACTGATTGTGCCATAGCTCTGTATTCTGATTCAGCACTTGATCGTGAAACCACATTTTGTTTCTTACTTTTCCATGAAACCAGATTGCCTCCAACAAAAACACAATAGCCAGAAGTTGATCTTCTATCTTCTCTTGATCCTGCCCAATCAGCATCTGAAAAACACTCAATCTTCATGTGACCATGATCTTTATATAGGATCCCACGTCCAGGTGCAGCCTTCAAATAACATAAAATCTGTTGTACTGCAGCCTAATGTTCCACTGTGGGTGAAGACATAAATTGACTCACAATGCTTACTGAATAAGCTATGTCTGTTCGTGTCACTGTACGATAATTCAACTTTCCAACTAATCTTCTATATCTCTCAGGATCATCAAATGGTTCTCCATCTTTTGTAAGTTGTAGATTAGGCATCATCGGAGTACTACATGGCTTGGCTCCTAATTTTCCTGTCTCAGATAGCAAATCAAGTACATATTTCCTTTGTGACATAAAGATACCTTTCTTGCTTCTCATTACTTCGATACCCAAGAAGTATTTTAATGTTCCCAAATCTTTAGTATGAAACTGACTGTGGAGGAAAGTTTTGAGAGATGAAATGCCCGATATATCATTTCCAGTAATAACAATATCATCAACATACAGGACAAGTAGAATAATACCACCCTTAGTTCGTTGGTAGAAAACAGAGTGATCCGACTTGCTTTTCTTCATTCCAAACTGCCACTTGCTTTTCTTCATTCCAAACTGATTCCAAACTGCTCAAGTGCCTGATTGAATTTTCCAAACCATGCTCGTGGACTTTGTTTCAACCCATATAAAGATTTACGAAGGCGACACACTTTACCATTCTCCCTCTGAGCAACAAACCCAGGTGGTTGCTCCATATAGACTTCCTCTTGAAGATTGCCATGAAGAAAAGCATTTTTAATGTCTAGCTGATGCAAAGGCCAACATTGAGAAGCAGCCATGGAAATAAATAACCTTACAGAAGTTAATTTAGCAACAGGAGAAAACGTATCAAAATAATCAATCCCATATGTCTGAGCATATCCTTTGGCAACAAGACGAGCTTTCAATCGGGCAACTGAACCATCAGGATTTACCTTAATTGCAAACACCCATTTACACCCGATAGCTTTCATTCCTACTGGACGAGATACTAAATCCCAGGTACCATTATCATCTAAAGCATTCATCTCTTCTATCATCGCATTGCGCCAACCAGGATGAGACAAGGCTTCATGAACCGTTTTAGGAATCGAGATAGAGTCAAGAGATGCAACAAAAGAACATGTAGAAGATGACAAATGGTTATAAGACACAAATGAAGAAATAGGAAAAGTGCAAGAACGTTTACCTTTACGAAGAGCAATAGGAAGCTCATCGCTTGTGCCTGGATCCGTTGACGAAGAATCTTGTGGTACAAGACATTCACCTGGAGGTTGTTGTCGTCTAGAGTATACTTGAGTAATAGGCGGATGAGTAGGAACAAGTGTCGAAGGAGGTGGATCGAGAGAGGGTGTAGGAGGTACAAGTGTATAAATAAAAAGATCATCCTCCTCCTCCTGGCTCGTACTAGGCAGAGATGATTTGAAAGGTGTGTCCTCAAAGAAAGTAACATCACGAGATACAAGATACCTATTCGAACTAGGACAATAACATCTATAACCTTTTTGAACACGAGAATAGCCTAAGAAAATGCACTTTAAAGATTTCGGGTCTAATTTTGTTAGATTAGGACAAACATCTCTAACAAAACAAGTACAACCAAATATTTTCGGTTCAAGAGGAAACAACGGTTTTGTGGGGAATAGAACATGATAAGGAATCTGACCTTTAAGTACAGATGAAGGCATACGATTAATCAAGAAGCAAGCGGTAGAAATTGCATCAACCCAAAATTGCTTTGGAACACTCATTTGAAAAGACAATGCTCTTGCAGTTTCGAGGAGATGCCTATTCTTTCGTTCAGCAACTCCATTTTGGGAAGGAGTATCAGCACAAGATGAATGATGAATAATTCCATGCTTACATAGGTACGACCTAAGTGCTTCAGAAAAGTACTCACCAGCATTATCGCTTCTCAAAATTTTAAGGGAAACATCAAACTGAGTTCGAACTTCAGCATGAAAATTACAAAAGTGAGAAAGTAACTCAGAACAACTCTTCATAAAGTATAACCAAGTCATACGAGAGTGATCATCAACAAAGGTAACAAAGTATCGAAATCCAGTTTTGGAAACAATAGGACAAGGACCCCAAATATCAGAACGAACTAATTCGAATGGCTTACTTGCTCGATTATCTATTCTAGGACTAGAGCTAAGACGATGAAATTTGGCAAACTGACATGAATCACAATTTAATGAAGACAAGTTATGAAATTGAGGACAAAGTTTTCTTAGCACTGAAAGAGAAGGATGACCTAAACGGCAATGGGCATCAAAAGGAGAAACAACTCCAGAACAGGCAACTTTTGGCACTTGATGATCAAAAATATAAAGTCCTCCAGATTCATGTCCTCTACCAATAATCTTCTTCGTCACAAGATCCTGAAACAAACAATAGCCCGGATGAAAAGAAACAGAATAATTAAGTTCATGAGTGAGTTTACTAACAGATATTAAATTAAAGGAAAGTTGAGGTAAATGTAGGACTGACGACAAAGAAAGAGATGAGGTTAAATTTACTGTGCCAGATCCAATAACAGATGATGTTGATCCATCTGCCAAAGTAACGTCGATAAGGGATGTAGATGAAGAAAAATTGGAAAACAAATCACGATTACCTGTCATATGATTGGTTGCACCAGAGTCTATGACCCATTTAGTAGAGGAAAGAGGACAATGATTCATGTTACCTGACTCAGCAATGGTTGTAATAGGGGTAAGCATGGATGATAAAGAATATGCTTTCAATGACTTCTGGTACTGTTGAAATTTAGCAAACTCAGTAGTAGAAATAACAAATGGTTGCTTAGATGAATCATGGATGGGCTGAATCCGCGAGTGAACCACATTAGACATCGCTACGAATTCTTGTTCAACCATAGGTCTATATCGAATGTGAAACCACAAATTCTGATCTAAAACCTTGAAATTAGAGTCGAATGACCATACAACTTCTGAAAATATGATCTGAATGGAGTTTCTTATGAAGAACCCTAATTCTTTTCCCAAACAACTTTTATCTCGAGCCAATTATGACCAAACTAACCACAAGAAGTCGGAAATACTCTTGATGCACAAAAAATAGCAAATCACGACAACCGGAGAAACTTCCAACCACAAACGTGCCCTCACAAAGAAGAAACAAAACTGAACTGAGCAACAAAACGAACCGAAATCGAGTCAAGCGCACAAACTAAGGCAAACGTGACCTATTTTGGCAAACCCAATTATGCAGACTTGACGGAATTCACAACCCGAGACTAACCCAACTGACGGAAGCGAAAAACAACCTCCCACGCGCCCTCATGCGCCGGTACGTGGCGGCGACTACAGATTTATCCGGTGGCGCGTGTGTCTCACGCGCTGGGAGTTTCGACGTCGAATTCGGAGGATGTGCAAATCGACGGTTGGGCTTTCTTTTGGGCTGGGCGGTGACGAAAAATTCCTCCGGTGACAGACCAAAAACGGCGGCGGTTTTAGGCGGCGGCGGCGGCGGATCTTAGGCGCCGACGGTTTCAGCAGACAATTTCAGCAAAACAAAACCCTCAAACAATGTTTCAAAGCAAACCCTAAAGAGGTATTTCAAAACCCTAAAACAAAGGTATTCCAACTCAAACCCTAAAGAAAAGGTATTCCAACTCAAACCCTAAAGGTGGCTCTGATACCATGTTATTGAGATATCAAAAATATGAGAGAGTTCATAATACTTTCTATTCACTAGAGACAAATATATATATAGGCATACATAGAAGACCTAAACAAATAATGGTAAAATTACAATAAAGGACGAAGACTAATAAGCTACTATATTTACATATATATTATAACACTCCCAACACTGAAAGATTTTTTTTTTTTTTTTTTTTTGGGATAAAGAACCAAACTTTCATTGAGAAAAAAAATGAAAGAATACAAGGAGACACAAAAAGACCAACTCCCAAAAAGAGACCCCATTAGAAAAAGGGACTCCAATCCAGAAGAATGAGACCTAAAGGATAATTACAAAAAAGACGTGTCACCAACCAAAGAGAAACATAATATCTAGCAAGGAACCAAAAATCATGAGGATTCCTATCCATCCCCCTAAAGATCCTATTGTTTCTCTCACCCCATAACCCCCAAACAATAGCATAAATCCCTGCATGCCACAAAATTTTCCTGTTCCAAAAAAGGAGGATGGGGAAGGGACGCCTCGATCATCTCCTTTTAAGACTCTCAATCAATTGTCATCGATGAACTATGTATTATAATGTCATCAAAGTAGACTAAAATGAATGTCTACAAGAAAAAGGGCCATTAGACATCATCCATCTAAGCTTGAAAACTGGATGGAGGCATTTGGAAGGTCCAATGACAAGTAAATATTCATAATAGCTCTCATGACTATGGTTATTTGTGGTACATCCTTGAGCTTAACACAAATTGATGGTGTCCAGTTTTAGATCCAGCATTGATAACATCGTAGCCCAAGCCCATTCAACTCATCGAGCAATCCATCGATGGAATCACGATAAAAGAATATAGGCATACATTGCCCAAGTCTATTTAATTTGAGACTGCCCATAGCATTAGTCATGACACCTAATATAAAACAAATAAGCACGTAATGTCAGTATTTTTATGGTCCACTAAAATGTCTAACCTCGACATCTATTCCTAATTTACCTATAAAAGATCTTAGACTACTTTATCTATTTAGCGAACTTTGTGTTCTTTGTGTAATCATTTAGTTTGTTCCTGCCAAGTCTATATACTGGTCTATAGTTTTAGCTAAAGGGTTTAATAGTATGTTGGTTTCTTTTGTTTACTAATTGGGCTGCGATGCATTTTTGGGTTTGATTTATTTTCTAGTTTTTTCTCATGTAAGTTGATGCTACTTCTTTGAAAATTTTCATTTCATTAATGAACAATTTTGTTTCCTTCAAAAAAAAAAAAAAAAAAGATGTTAGAGAAAGCAAAATGGAATTTATAAGCCATGTGCACAAAAAAAAAAACGAATACAAAAGAAAAGAAGAAAGATGTGAGAGAAAGCAAAATACACACCCTTATAAAATTATGAGCCATGTGCATGATATATACAAAAATATAGTACGTTTAAGAATCAAATAGGAAATTCATTGAAGATGAAAAGAGACTAATGCTCAAGCAAACTCTAAATAGGATATTAAAATACAATTTTCATTTTATTTGGTTAGAAGTTTAATGACTACGAATAACTACATTTTACAAATAAAATATAAGACCCCTCAGAGTGCAATGAATTTAAATTGGGAGTTAAGTTTTAGACTTTGCAATATTTGGCATGTCTAATGAGATATTTAATAACCATGAATGTATATATTGTTTCATATGAGTGAATGTTCGGATCAACTTACATGCAGCTTGATTAAGCTCAAAAGACAACCTCCTAACCTTACTAAACCATGAATAAGTGACTGACAAGAAAATCCATCAAAGTTCTGGTCCCTTCTCCAAAAACATAATGGCAAGAAAACTAAGAAATTCTTATTACCACTGACAACGACGAATTGATAAATACCTTCTCTACATAAAGCTCGAAGATATAAGGAAAGTGGATCACCAAAATTTCCTTCATTATGCAAAGCTTTTGTTCCACCTTGAAAGGTTTTTAGTGCACGAAAATGCCTAATGGCTTCTCGTATAACACAATACTTAGTAAAACACTCTACCAAGAGCCTGAAAAAAATACACGAACTTAATATTCATCAATATAGAAGACTACAAAAGAAAGGTGGAAGAGAAGTAATAAAGAGTAAAAGCCTAAAAGACCTTATCTGCTATCCATGTAAAAAAGAAAAATTGTAATACACAATTCTTAAAGAGAAGTTCCACCATTAATTGTCTAATCAGTAAATGAGACTTATCCATCTTCTCCCGCTTCTCTTTGCATCTCATGGATTCTAGTGAAAACATTTAATACTCACTGATGAAAATAAAGTGGCAGATTCTTTTTCTTCTGTTCCTTAGATGAGCATAGCATCTGACATCATATCTAAGCCATTTAAAACCCATGCTCATTTTATTAGTAAAATTCTCAGAAGTTTTTCTCTTTTTTGAAAAGGAGACAAGACATTGATAAGATAAATAAAGGAGAAATACAATGCAATAAAGAATTCAACCTACAAATAGTAGACTATAGAAGAAAAAAAAGGCAAAAAATGCTCAGAAACTTTTCAAAACTCTAAAAGTCAATTTACTTGGAGCAAAAAATTCAATCTTTCATAAGGAAATGTGACTGGTGATAAAAACAAAATATATTCTTTTTTATTCACATATGAAAAGCATATATGTCCATATCTCCCTTAGACAGATCGTTTTGAATCTGCAAGATTTAAGGCTTGTTCACATGTTCTCTCTCCAAGTCTTCTGTTGGGACACTTATTTTTTTCATTGTAATTGTCTATTTGTGTACTATTTTTCTTCTTTCACTCCCTTGTGGAGTTTGTATCCTTTGAGCACTAGTTTTCATCACTTTAGTGAAAAGTTTCATCTCTTGTTAAAAAAAAAAAAAAAAAAAAAAAAGAAAAAGAAAAGCATATATCCATGCATTTAAGCATCCTAAGCACATCAGGTCCAGGATTAGGAGAAGTTTCTAAGTTTTTTTTTCCATTGTCTTTAGATCTCGATTAGTTACGAAAAAGAGTACGCAAGTTATACAGTGATATTGTTTTTCGGCAATTCATCATTTTCCTACTGATTAGCAGATTCAACTACTTAAAAGGGTAAGTAGGTTAAAAGAGCAACCATCCCACATGGTTATAAATTATAAAATGCTAAAATGTGTTTTCAACCTCTCCTATGTCATCTACTAAAAAGAAGAGACGTTAGTCACTCACAGAGTAAGATGATTGTCCAGACAACACCATCAACTTTTTCATCATAAACATAATTATCAGAAAGGCCATTCATTTTTTTCTTTTTTCTTTTTTTTTTTTTTTTTTATAAAGAACCAAGCTTTCATTGAGAAAAAAAATGAAAGAATACAAGGGCATCCAAAAAAACCAAGCTCAAAAGACGGAACCCAACTAAAGGAAGGGTTTCCAATCAATCAAAATAAGACCTAGTGGATAATTACAAAAAGCCTTGTCAACCGAGGCCCATAAAGAAATATAGAATCTAATATTAGCTAAGACCTCGCAAGGATGTCTCTCAACCCCTCTAAAAATTCTGTTATTTCTTTACCCCCATAAACCCCACAAAATAGCACAAATGTCGGCATGCCAAAGAAACCTTTCCTTCTCCCAAAACGGCGAATGGAGGAGGAACTCCTCAATCATCCCCTGCAATGACGATGGCCAACAATCAGAAACCCAAAGATCTCAAAGAAGAGGCTCCAGATTGAGCGAGCAAAATCACAACCCCACAACAAATGATCAAGATCTTCCTCCACCTTCTGACAAAAAATGCAACAAAAAGGGCCAACCACGGGGGCCTTCACTCTCGAAAGCCTATCAAAAGTATTAACACGACCCAAGATAACTTGCCAAATGAAGAACAAAACTTTCCTTGGAGCCTTAACCTTCCACAGACACGAAAAAACAGACTCACCAACTGGAGAGGGATTAACCAAAAAGTGATAGAACAACCTACAAGACAAGCCCCTGAAGGGGTTGAGACTCCAAAAGTGCACATCCCTCCTATCCAACCTAAGGCTAACCCCCTCTAAAAGAAATAGGAGGGTCATGATGTTCGTGGTTTCTCTATCAGATAACGGACGAAGAAAGCCAAAAGAAAAGGAAGTAGAGCTCCCCGCAGAGCCAAGGATATCAGAAAATCCATTCTTTGGCCTTTTATTAATATTTTTGTTGATATTTTTTTCATAAGAAACTGAGAACTTTTAACCAAAATGGGTTGGCCTAATGGTTAATAAGGACCATGTGAATAACAAAGGTTTTATAGAGAGAACGGGTGCAAACCATAGATACCACCAACCTAGGTTTAAAACCAAATTTAGATGGTCAGGTGGTTGTCCTGTGAATAATGGAGGCGATGGCCCAAATCCTCATGGATATGTAAGAATTGTTCTGAAAACCTTTCATTAAGAATTTAAAAAGATCTAGAAGAAGATGTACATGACTAGGGAACTATAAGAGGGGCCAGGGAGCTATATTTTTGTTGATTTTTAGTTTGCTTCCTCGGAAGAAATTAATAAGATAATTTCCTAATATATGGTAAAAGAATAATTTAAATTACAGCTTTAATTATTAAGTTTACTCAAATATTTCTCATAGTGAAAAATTTAACATGTCGACTTAAAAAGAATTTCATACATGAGTTTACAAATGTTGCAAAATGAGGTTCATTTTTCTCTCTTTTTTTTTTTTTTTTTAACAAGGTTCATCCTCTTCTTAAGATTTCATTTTGGACTTAAGTTGGAAGATATAAACGTAGAAGGATGTGAGATGGGTAATTTCACCCCCCCCCCCCATATTTTGGGCTTCCTCTTGGCCATAATCCTAAGAGCTTCTCGCTTTGGAACTTTATCATAGAGAAGATCGAAAAACCGACTTTCTCCTTAGAAAGAGCATTCTTATCTAAGGGAAGCAAGTTGACACTCATTCAATTTGTTGTGAGTGGGATTCCGACTTTACTTCCATTCATCATTTGGGATCCGGATCCCTATACCTACTGCAAGATTCTGTAGAAGTTTAATGAGACTTTTTCCAAGAGGATGTTGACAAGGGAGGAGGCCTCTCTCATTGTTAGTAGGGGTGTGCAAGAAACCGAGAAAAATGAAGAACCAAAGAAAACTGATCCAAACCGACTGGTTTGGTTCGGCTTTTTTTAGAAAAATGGTTTCCTCAGTTTAAAATACTTAAAAACTATAATATTCGATTTGATTCACGGTTTGGATTTTTCCAAAACCAATCAAACCAAACTGAACCGGATATAATTGGAAAAAAAAAAAAAAAAAAAAAAAAAGAGTTCCTCGAAGCTCACCCACTCCAACCCATCAAAGATTTTAAGAACACTAGTTCATTTTTTTTTATTACAACCGCACATTTCTCCCTCCATTATCCAAATTCCCATGTTCCCTCGATCTTTTCATCTTCTTCTCTCTCAAATCCACTTTTCTTTTCCCAATTTTTTTGGACTTCATTTTTTTCTCTCTCAAACACTTTTTTTAGATAAGAAACGATAACTGGAAATATATTGCCACAAAAAAGAAACAGCCTAAGGGCTGGGGTTGAGAACACCCTTCCCAAAACTATCTCAAAAGCACCTGCCAATCGCTAATAATCATAAGTAGACTGTAATTACAAAAAAAAAAAAAAAAAATTGTGCAAAGAGACCCACCAAGAGGTCGTATTTTGTACAAGATTACAAAAATTATCAAACAAGATGGTCTTATCTTCGAAGTTTCTCGCATTCCTCTCCTTCCACAAAAGCCACAAAGTCACCCTAAACGCACAACCAGCAATAACTCTAGCCTTCTTCTGCAAATTCCAAGCATTCAAGCCCTCAACAAGCCAATCATCCACTCTCTTAGGCAAACAAAAGGAGATACCCAGCAGCTTGGCAATGAACGCCCAGGACTTTCTAGCAAAATCACAGTGGATGAAAATGTGATCTATATCCTCACTGTCCTTTAAGCACATTCTACAGCTAGACGGGGATAAAACCCAGCTATTAAACTTCCTTTGCAGCAGGTTATCTGTATTTAAGCTTCGGTAGGCCACGGACCAGAGAAAAACTTTCACTTTCTTGGGACATTTGTGCTTCCAAATCAAACCAGCAGTGGACAGATTAATTTTGAACGATTTCCCCACATTTCTACGGAAAAGGGAGCTGGTGGAATAGCACCCAGATCCTTCAAGGCTCCAGATAATTTTATAAATGCCCGATCCCAGCTGAACATCATTCAGCTTCTCAATTAAGGCCACCCAGCTGCTAGTTTCACGGTCAAAAAGGCCTATCGCAATCCCAGGTTCCAAGATTGAGAGTTAGCATCCAGCAGTCGAAAATTGAATCGTCTTTCTTTTGAGAAATCAGGAAAATATCGAGGAAAGCTAGGCTTAGAGGGCGGGAATCACACCACACATCTTTCCAAAACTTGATTTTCTTTCCACAACCAACTCAGACGCTAGTAAACATGAGAAAATGAGGGAAGAGTCTGTCTATATCCAACCAGAATCTCCTACCTTTTAACTTAACCGAGCTCTCAGCTCTCCATCCCGAAGGGTTGACACCATAAATGCTAGCAATCACCCTTCTCCAAAGGGAGTTACCTTCTTGGGTAAATCTCCAAAGCCATTTAGTAAGGAGCACCACATTGCATTTAGTAAGGAGCACCACATTGCGGTGAGCAAGGGATCCCACCCCAAGCCCCCATGATAAGTAGATAAAGCTGTCCATTCCCATTTGACTAAGTTGCTGCCCGGTTTATAGGATCCACCACCCCAAACAAAATCTCTAATGATCTTTTCCAGCTTCATTATAATTGTTTTTGGAGCTTTCAGCAAAGAGAAATGGTAAATTGGGATGCTATTAAGGAAGGATTGAGCCAAGGTAATTCTACCACCCTTTGATAAAATAAAGTGCCTCCACACATCCAACTTGGCATTGAATTTGTCCACCAAAGGATCCCAGAACGCAATCCTATGGTGGTTTCCTCCTAACGGAAAGCCAAGATAATTAATCGGGAATTTCTCCACTTTAAATTACAACCCATTTTGACCGCCCTATCAATGACTTTGTCCTCATCTAAGTTGATACCGATGATGGAGGTTTTTGGCAAGATTCATGGTAAGGCCAGCACCATCTAAGATCGCCCTCAGAATCTCCCACCACTTATCCATGATCTCTTCCTCATTTGGGCAAAAAATCATGGAGTCATCAGCAAATTGAAGCATGGCCACCTCAACTCTGTTTTTTCCCACCGAAATGCCCTTCAAAATATTCCTTTCGATGCAATACTGAATAGATCGGCTGAAAGCATCACCCACAATCGTGAAGAGAAAAGGGGTAGGGGGTCCCCTTGTCTAAGCCCTCTAGAAGCTTGAATTTTCCCTCTTGGCTTACCATTGATAATGATTGAAAATTTTGAATTACAGAGACATCTCCTTATCCACATTCTCCAAATATTGCCAAAGCCTTTGAGGGCGAGAATGGTGTCAAGGAACTCCCAACTCACCTTATCATAGGCTCTCTCAAGATCAAGCTTCATCAAGAGGCCCTCTTTCTTATTGATCCTATACTCTTCCCCTGCTTCATTATCCACAAGAATCAGATCTAAAATCTATCTACCATGGACAAAAGCAACTTGACACTCAAACACACTTTTTTTTATAAGAAACCACGCTTTCATTGAGAAAAAATGAAAGAATACAAACGGGCATACAAAAAACATGCCCACCAAAAAGCACCTGCCAAAACTACAGGAATGGGTCCCAATCCAAAAGAATAAGACCTAGGTGATAATTACAAAAGAGCTTAGAAACCGAAGCCCACTGAGACTCATTAAACCTAATCGTCTCCCACAACTCATTAGTGGATTTCTCCACCCCTCTAAAAATTCTACTATTCCTCTCGAGCCAAGTACCCCACAAGATAGCAAAAAAACACGACTGCCATAGAACTCTCCCTTTGTCACGAAAAGGGAGATGCTAAAGAACTTCCTCAAAGATAGAGGAACAATCAATGTTACGAGTCAAGGCAACCCCAAAAACCCTGAAGAACTGGCTCCAAATAGAGCAAACAAAAGGACAATCCCAAAGCAAGTGATCCAAGTCTTCCTTCTGCCTCCTACAAAGGACACACCACTGCGGCTCAAGTCTTCCTCCTGCCTCCTACAAAGGACACACCACTGCGGCTGCAACACGAACAAGGAGAACCTTTGGATCCGATCCTAAGTATTCACCCTACCATGTAAAACTTCCCAAGCAAAGAACTTCACTTTCTTGGGAATTTTGACCTTCCACAAAGAGGAAAAAATGGAGACTCCCGGAGGAGGAAGAGGAGAGGAGAGAGAAGGGGAAAAAAGACGCACAAGAGAAACCCTTAGAGGGCTCCGGAGTCCAGAACCTAGTGTCCCTTCTCTCAAGACGAAAAGACTGCTCAGCCAAGAGAGAGAGGTTGACGACCTCTGTCGCCTCTCAATCGGTGAGGGAGCAACGAAAACCAAGGGAAGGAGAAGAAAAATCGAAACTAGGGAAAATCGAGGCTACCGAATGAAGCCTGTTCTCAAACAACTGGTACAGACGGGGGAACAAAACGCTCAAGGGCTTATTCCCAACCCAACAAACACACTTTTCTATTTTCTTCTTTTTCCATACTTTTCATCTTCTTCTCTCTCAAACCATTTTTTCTTTTTTCTTCTTTTTCCAGACTTCTCATCGTCTTCTGATGTAGCCGTATACTTGTAATAACCCTTAGTCTTTTATTTTACTAAGTCATGTGCCAACCACATGCCTTGTAACTACTTTAGTTAGGATCCTTGCCTATTTAAGGGCAAGTGATTATCAATAAAGGGGTATCATTTGTTATTATTCTAAAAACAAGTCTACGGCTCCACCATATTTGGTATCAGAGCGCACGATTTTTGGGCGCTTCCACTATGACGACCAAGAGAGTCTCGACCAACGTGGGAGGAGATTCATCTTCGGTTGGAAAAGAGGCGGAGTCAACCACCGTCCTCTCACCACGAGCAACAACCGTACGCTTGCTGTTGGTTGAACAAGATGTGAAAATCTTGAAGAATGATGTGGGTGAGATCAAGAAAACCTTAAAAATAATCTGCGAGAAGTTGGGAATTAAACCGGATCAACAATCAACAAACCCGATGATGCAAGAAAAGCTAGGAATGGAACAAAGAATGGTCCAAGAAGCAGATTTTCCTCCAAGAATCCATCAAGAACGCCGACCAATGCTCCAAGAATTCAAGGGGGAACCAAGCTGTAACCTAATGGGACAATCTACCATGGAGAGAACTTATCAAGAACAAGATAAAGCATCTCGGGAATTGGAAGAAAGGATGGGACAGCAGCAAGAAAGACAAACAATGGAGCAAAGAATAGTTCATGAAACACATTTAGCTCCAAGAAAGTATCAAATAATGCATCAAGACTTCCACATCAATCCATTACATAATTGGCAGCAAGAATTCTTCAAGAGGGAGCCTTTAGAAACGCAAGAACACAAGGTAAAATATCAGCAAGAAAGGCAAGAAAGGCAGATTTTTGTTCAACGAACAGTCCAAGAATGGGATACAGTCCAAAAATGGAATTTTTGGCCATTTATTACTTAACTCGAGGTCGAGTTCTTTTTGGGAAGGGGATGTTTGATGTAGCCGTATACTTGTAATAACCCTTAGTCTTTTATTTTACTAAGTCATGTGCCAACCACATGCCTTGTAACTACTTTAGTTAGGATCCTTGCCTATTTAAGGGCAAGTGATTATCAATAAAGGGGTATCATTTGTTATTATTCTAAAAACAAGTCTACGGCTCCACCATCTTCTCTCTCTCAAACCCTCTTTTCTTTTTCCCTTCTCCTTTTTTAATGTCTTTTTTCCCTTTTTCTCCTTCTTTAATGTCTTTTTTCTTCTCCATAGGATTTAACTACCTCAAGAACCGAAAGGTTCGATTTGGTCTTTGGTTTCAGCCAAAACCAAACCGAACCAAACCGTGCATACCCCTAATCGTTACCAGCTTAACTAACCAATTTCTAGGACTAACCTCCACTAACTCATATGACTACAATAGACACCTAAACTATTGTGGTGTCCAAGTGTTTTTTTTTATCTAAAAACCAATTTCATTGACATGAAAATGAAGGAACATGGAAGGGCATGAAAAAAAAAAAAGAAAACAAAACAAAAAAGGAGTCAATCAACAACTAAACTAACCATATGAAAATGGCTCCAATCGAGAAGGACAAATCCTAAAGGATAATTACAAACAACTGTGTTTTTTTTTTTTTTTGATAAAGAACCGAGCTTTCATTGAGAAAAAATGAAAGAATACAAGGGCATCCAAAAAAAACCAAGCCCAAAGCAAGGGAAACCAATTACAGAAAGGGTTTCCAGTCAATCAAAATCAAGCCTAACTGGTAATTACAAAAAGCCTTAGAAACTAAGGCCCATAAAGAAACAAAAAAGGTAATATTAGCCCAAACCTCACAAGGATTTCTCTCAAGACCTCTAAAAATTCTATTGTTCCTCCCCCCCCCCCCCCCCCCCCCCACAAACCCCACAGAATGGTGCAAACACTAGCAAGCCATAAAAATCTTCCTTTCTCACGGAAAGGCGGATGGAGGAGGAACTCCTCGATCATCTCCCTACAGCACCGCTGGCCCACAGTCTGATACCCAAAAACCTCAAAGCAACGGCTCCAAACAGAGCGGGCAAACTCACAACCCATAACAGATGATCAAGATCTTCCTCCGCCTTCCGACAAAGAATGCAACAAAAGGGGCCAACCATGGAGGGCATCACTCTCGATAGCCTCTCAAAAGTGTTAACACGACCCAGAATGGCCTGTCAAACGAAGAACAAAACTTTCTTTGTCAAGGGACACATTGACTTTATCAAGGGACTACACCTCCCACGACCTCTCAAACGGTCAAACCTTCAAAAAATTTCTTACTTATTTATTTATTTTTAACAAGATATGAACTTTTCATTTTCATTATTAACGAAAAGTTGTATTCTTTCATGTTCCTTAATGAAAGCACTATTGGTCCTACAAAAAAATGAAAAGGTACAAAAGCGTTCAAATGATACAAACTCTTGAAGCAGTGAAAAATGGAAGAAAATATAAGGAAAAAAACTACAGATACAGAACATCATATGAGGGATGGATAAAAGCATCCCAAATTTGTGAAAATAACATTAAGAAAGTAGTGATCAAAATTTGGAGAATGAGCACCATTGAGAAGCCTTGAATCTAGCTAAATCAAAATTCTCCCATTTTTCTTCAATCAAATCCCCCAAACAGCAAAGAAAGCACAGCGCCAAAGGACAATCTCCAAGTCCTTGATTTATCAATACAAAAAGTGATCCATCGATGTAGTCTAAAGACTCAATAATTTCAAGGGTATGGACATAAGAATACACCTTTCACTCCAAACAAAGCAATGAGAGAATAGATTTCTTTCTGATTAACTATCGTTCAACTTACGCGTAGGTTCTGATGTTAGGCTGTAGGCGCTTGTGGTCTTCGACCATCATGCCAAGTAACTCAGCAACATCTTGCACCCTACTCAAAACAAGGGAACGAGAAAGAGTAAAATAGTAAGCATTACAAGCATTTGCATGAATAAGAGAAGAAAAAGAAACAAACTTCCAAACAGTGCAAAATTTGTCACATCCAAATGGATGCTTTTTTAGCTAAAAGAACTGCTTCCATCTATGAAAGTAAAAATATAAAATGACCACACAAAAACATTGGCTGAACCAAGCAGAAAAGCGTCCAAAAATAAATTGCAAAAAAGAGATCCAGTAGCATGTGACCAGAAACAAATAAAGATCATGAAATGCTTTGTAACATGGGTCAAGTAGAGGTATTATTATTAAGATGCACCAAGTTCCAAACATCCACAAATGGAGGAAACAAGACCACTTTGTCCATCATACCACAATAAAAGGAGGAAACACCAGCCCTAAAGAATTAAGCGTCACCCCAATATGGATGCTACATAACAAGAAATCTATGAGCAAGAAGAATATACCTATCATAAGATTCAGCTCTTGTATATGCTTGGATTACCCAATTATATGTCTCAGTATCGGGCTTCATGTAATCTGTCATATGATATAGTTGTTAAGGATAATAACTTTAACGACAGAGAATATGAACACAGCTCAGTTACAAACTGCACATAAAAGCAAAACCAGCTGAAAGTTGGTCCAGACCATATTTATTCAACTATGAATGTTTCATTCCTTTTGTGGATAGACCAAAAATATTATTACAAGATGGTAGTTATAGAAAATTTCAAGAAGGATCGTCAACATTATTTGTTTTCTTGAGTTGAATCTCAAGCATATTAAGACATTATGGATGAAAATCAGCTTAAAAATCAAACATAAAAGAGTTCTAACTACACATATCTTTTTAAAAGGAAACCAATTTTCATTGATTGAATGAAAAATTACAATGAGTAGCCAAAACTCGAGAAAAAAATCCAATCCAGAAAAATACAAAACCAAAAGCCTCAACTAAAGACCATAAGAGAAATATACAGCCCAAAACTTGAAGCTAACAGTACAATCAACCAAACAACCAGAGAAGGAAATCAAAACCAGCCTTAGAAAGACCAACTGACTATGCATATTCACATCACTAATTACACATCCTATTCCTAGCAATAAAACTAACTATGCATATCCATACCACTTTAGGTTTTTCTTTCAACCAGCAACCGAAGAAGGCTTTAGGCAACCACTCATCAATTTTCTCAAAGAAACATATGGCAAAATTGATGTCTAACAAAAAAAGACTACCCCCTAACAGCAAAAGGACGATGTAGAAATAAATGGTCCAGAGATTCTTTATCTTGAAGGAAAAACAACAGCAACTAGGGGAGAGAGCCCAATTTGAGTACTTCTTTTGGAGTTTATCCTGGCTGTTTAAGCTTTCTATGAGCAAGAGACCAAAGGGCTAGAAAGTATTGCTTCAAGATCGAGATGCAGGATTGAATAGCTAACTATGTCTTATTTGGACTTCCTTTAGGAGGTGATCCTTGAAAGGTGGTTGCTTTGGGATCATATCTTTAAGAAGATGGTTAAAAAGCCGATTAGATGGAAAATTTGAACCACTCAAGAGGCAGAAAACTAACTCCTTGCAAGTTAGTTCGTGCTAGCATTCCCTTATATTATGTCTCTGTTCCTCAGGCATTGAAAAAATTCTTTTGAGAATAAAAGAAAATTGAGACTTTTTGGAAAGAAACGAGGAAAGAAAGTTGTGTAACTAAGACTAGAAAAAAAATTTAAGCCACCAGTGTGTAGATTCGGATGATAGTAAGATGAGAGAAAGAAATGAGGAACTTTTCATAAAATGACATTGGAGATTCTCGAAGGAATCCAATGATGTGTTATTTAAAACAAACTTGTACTTTCAAAACCATAAGTCTGTGAATAGTGACTTCAATATATACAGTAATATTACTACCTTACTTGAGCAAGATCTATTCTATAGGTTGTACAATTGTGTCCTTGAGTTCTAAAAATCTATACGTTAATACTAACTTTTACAAGTCACTCTATCATGGGTTTTTTCAAAAATGTCGTGAAAATAAAAACAAAAAATTATTTTGAAAATAGTTGCCCAACAAACCCAAAGTGTATTTAAATGTAGTTCATTCTTTAGATAGTGTTGAAGTTTTTCATCCACTTGGACTGTCCAAGATACAAAACTATTGTATCCATTTCTCTTATTTAAATAATATCAATGAATTATTAATTTAACAAAGACATTCATCAAAGGACATGATCATTTTGAAGTATATGAAAAGAAATAAAAGGAGAAATAACACACACACTCCCTCAGATTTACTATTTTCACAAATGAGACTAACACATAACAACTATTTACTAGAAAAGATAGATTGCTCGTGGATTATTGAGAATATCAAACAAACTACATGAGCAAAGGAAAAGATGATGTTAACCTTCTCCATATTCCATGTTCTCAAATGTTGAGAAAGCAATTTCAGGTATTCCACAAGTAGCCTAAACAAGTAAATAAATATTATCAGTTTGATCACTCTAACCAATAGCAGGTCTTCGAGCACAAATGGATGATAATTAGAGACTTGTAATTTCATAGCAGAGAGGAAATAAATATCATCCATTAAATAGCCATTGTGCACGTATATGCAAGTTCAAAAATCATGTATGCTTATTTTTATCAGAAAAATGATCATTAATATTTATAAATTTCGAGATATTGTTGGTTTGCATTATTCTTAATTTTTAACATAAATTGGGTTTTCAGTAAAGATGTTCATTTAAATGTCTTTCAATTACTTTGCTATCCGAATTTCTGTTCTAAGGCAAAGCTTATTTGGATCAAGGCTTCTAAAGCTGTTCTCTTGATACTTGGTTAGAGCGCAACTAAAGAATTTTTTAGAACAAATATCTTTCTTCATCAGATTGTTTCAAGCTTATCAAGATTAAAGCCTCTCATTGGAGCTCTCTTTCATCAATTTTTGAGGGTTACTCTTTTCAGACTGTTTGCAACAACTGGGAAGTTTTTCTGTAGCTTTTCACTTTTGATTACTTTACTTTTGCTTTTAGCTTTTTCTCCCTTTGTGGAGTTTTGTATCTCTTCAACCTTAGTCTCTTTTCACTTCATCAATGAAAAGTTTCGTTTCTTGTTAAAAAAAGAAAATAAAATGAAAGAAAAGTGGATTAATGAAAGGACTCATACCCAAGTCAGTTTCTAGATATGCAAGAGAAAACTTCTAAACAATTCTCCAGAATGTGTCATTGCAAAATTTTACATCTATTGCAAGTTAACACAAGCATAATAATGGGAAGATAGAAAAGGAACGAAGAAGAAAAAGTGAAGTTTAATCAGAGAAAAAGGATGAAGAAGAAGAACGTGCAAACATTGGCTGAAATAGGTTGGTAGAAGATCAACCAAGAGAATTATTAAGAAAACAACCAAGAGAACTATAAAGATCTTTTAAGGATGCAGATTGGACAATATCATGATAGAAGCTCAACCACCACTGCAGAAATGTGTGGGGAAATTTGGTCGCTTAGACAAACAAAAAGCAATCAGTGGTCTCAGGAAGCAACAATAAGGCAGAATTCAGAGTTATGGCTGAAGGCATATGTGAAAGAATGTGGATTAAGAACTCATCCAGTGCTTGAAATTGTTTATGAAGCACAGATAAAGATGTTTTAGTTATTAATTATAAGGCCGCTATAAATAGAGCCAGGACTCAGTTCATCATGTTCAGACTAGAGACGTAGAGATAGACAGACACTCTATCAAACCAAAGGTAGAAGGGGAAATTATCTTCCAAATCTATCTCAAAGCTTGGCAATAGGACTGTCAATGTACGATAGTGTTCAGATTTCACTCTAACCATAAAACCCTGCAAAAGGAAGCTTCAGCTCAATACCACAATTCATTCTTCTGATCAGAGAGGTTAAGATCTGCAATCAACTTTAAATTTTTAAGTTCATTTTCTTGTCTATTTGGCATACAACTCCACAAGCTGAATTTTGAGGTTTCTTCTTAGATTCTATCTTCTCTAGCAAAATTTTTTTTTTTTTTTTTTGATGAAAAACCAACTTTCATTGAGAAAAAATGAAAGAATACACAGGCATACAAAAAACAAGCCCACAAAAAGGCGCCCAACTAGAGGAAGGGGCCCCAATCAAGCAAGATACAACCTAAAGGATAATTACAAAACAACTTTGAGACTGAAGCCCAAAGAGAGACATGATATCGAGTGAGGGACCATAGATCCTCGGGATCCCTCTCTCTCCCCCTAAACACTCTATTATTCCTTTCACCCCAAAGGTTCCACAATAACGCGCACATCCCCCCAAGCCACAAAAATCTCGCTCTCTCACGCAAAGGCGGATGGAGGAGGAACTCCTCGATCATCTCCCTGTGGTCAACAAAAGGCATCCCCTGCATCCCAAAAACCTGAGCAAACCGATCCCACGTTCCACGCGCATAGGCACAACTCCAAAGAATGTGATCCAGATCTTCCTCCGCCTTCCGACACAAGATGCAGCAAAACGGGCCCACCAAAGAGGACATCCTTTTCATCAGACGATCGTAGGTATTGACCCTGCCATGGATAACTTGCCACATAAAAAACCTAATCTTCTTCGGGACTTTCACCTTCCACACACGCGAAAAGATGGACTCACTTTGAGGGGAAGGATGCAAGAGCCAACGAAAAAGGGAGCTACAAGAGAACCCGTCAGAAGGACTAGGGCTCCAACAACGGAAATCCCTCCTCCCCACCCTGAAATCGAACTCCTCAATCAAAGACAAAAGGGACACAACATCCGTCGTTTCCCTATTGGACAACGGACGGCTGAAGCCAAAAGAAAACGAAGGAGAGCTCCCCGAGTGAAACAAAACATCAGCCACTGAACGGTTTTTCACGGAGGATAAATAGAACAGCCGAGGGAAGGATAGACAGAGGGGTCTATCCCCCAACCATCTGTCTTCCCAGAAGTAAGTATCTCTCTCATCCCCCACCATGCAATGAACAAGGCTAGAGAAGGTAGGAATCTCGAGGGCTATGTCTTTCCATGGATTTCTAAAAGAGCCTTTACCCCCTCCCGTCAACCACTCATTAGGATGAGGACCGTATTTGCTCGCAATAATCTTATGCCATAGGGAAGAAGACTCTAGGGGGAAACGCCAGAGCCATTTAGCTAACAAGGCTTTGTTGCGAACCTTAAGATTACCCATCTCTAAACCCCCCAAACTAACCGGCTTACCCACAACCTCCCAACTCACGAGGTGGGCCCCGTTACTACCCTCTCCTCCCTTCCATAGGAAGTCCCTCATGAACTTCTCCAATCTCTTACAAACCTTCTGTGGAGCTCTAAACAGAGAGAAGAAATAAATAGGAATCCCGCTGAGAACAGATCGAATAAGGGTTAATCTCCCACCTTTAGAGAAAAAACTACGCTTCCAAGAGGCAAGCCTCCTTCTCACCTTATCTTCCACCGGGCTCCAGAAGGAAAGATTCTTGGGGTTATGACCAAGAGGAAGACCTAGATAGGAGACCGGAAACTCACCCACCTCACATCCCACAAACGAAGCCCACCTACTAACTTTGGCAAAATCGCAATTCAAACCAAGCACTTGGCATTTGCTTCTGTTGATCTTCAACCCCGACATCAGCTCAAAGAATCTCAACATATGGTTTAGGATCAGGAAGGATTCCTCTTTTCCAGAACAAAAGAGAATCGTGTCATCCGCGAACTGCAAATGGGACAAGGTCACACCTTCCTTACCCACCTTGAATCCCTCAATAATCCCCCCTCAACTCCCTTCTCTAGCAAATTCGTTTGCTTCAGTTTTCTAATCTAACTACTTGATTAAAGTCAGAAGGAGGTCCAATTGAACTTTGTACTACCAAATGTTGTTCTATTCCAATCATTGAGAATAATTTCAAATTTTTAGTTTTCTAACAAAAAGAAAACTCTAAATATCCTTCCACTACAATTTTCTACCACCATTAGTCAAAAAGGAGATAAAACAAAGATGAAGGAGCCAAAAGTCCTCAACACTGAAGAGGAAAGACCCCCATTTGAAGAACCTTGTTTCCATGAGAATCAGAAAGCAATCTAAGTCATTACTTAGTAGCCTAACAGCTCTCGATTCCTTGGACATAGTTTCCCAATCTTGAGTTACAAAGAACCGAATGATCAAGAGTACAAAACCTCTTTTCTAAAATTGGACCAAGAATAGCTCCCATTGGCATGCTATCAACTTATTAAAGCTTCTCATTAATCCCCCCCCAGTTAACAAAATTTCTCCAAAACCTTTTCCTACATTACTGGTAAGGAGGTCCCATAAAGGTTTATTTGCTAGACACCTACCATTAATTTGAGGTTCACTTTCTAGTTTCTACTTTGTTAAATACAAAACAGAATCCTTAAATCACTATACCACTACAAGATCAAATACGGTATTCCCAAAGATGAGTACTGCATTATCCAGTAGTAAGATACATCACCTGGACACTAAGAAGGCAATTGAAATGAAAGGTTGTCGCCATCCGCCCAGCAGCCTCCATTTCATATGAGATCTCTAAGGCATTTGAATGATCCCCGGCTTTACAGTCTTCCTCAATTAGAAGATCATAAATCTTGTCCGTGGCTCTGAGGCCCCCTTTAGCACCCTTTAAGAACACTTGATTGGCATCTTCTAAATATTTGTTCCTTACGAGTTCCTCTAGTCAAAATAACTCAAGCAACTAAGACAAAATATAAACATAATTAAAATGTATCTGTTAGGAGCATTCTCATCAGGAAGTTCAAGCGATTACCAATAAGAATGAGCCAAGCTTGGCGAATGTCATAATTCAATTTCTCCATGGCTGCAAGGATTTCTAAGCCTCTAGAAGCAAGACCCTTGGAACCAAACAACCGAACTAATGCAACAAAAGTTTCATGAAGAGGACGAAGTCCAGCACTTAGTTCCCTTCTTAGAGATTGCATCTACATTCAGCATAAACATAAAATTTAGAAAAATACATATCTGGAATAGAAATAATGAAAACATAAATTACAATGGAACCAAAACAAGATTTATGTTGTCAGAGTAAAAAATGTATCCTGTTCCTTCACACACACACACACACACATATATGCAAATGGGCAAGAGACTTCAATACAGTCTATGTAATACAGTTCCCTGCCTTCGCTTTACTAAGTGAAAATGCGAAGATATATTAGAGGAGAGAACTTCAACATCGAATTACGATACCAAGAAGATAAGTTCTCCGAACGGGAAAGCAAAAAACAAGGTTTAAAGATCTATACTTCAAAATATCCGAAAATGGAAAAGGCAGGAGGAGGGGATAATTTCAATCACTAGACCTTCAACAGCATGTACACAATTTGACTGCATTGCCTATGAATACAACACAAACAACAAATTTACACACTGCGCGCCAAAAATGAACTCGTCCATTTATTCAAAATTATCCACACACAAACGCACAGAGAGAGAGAGCTTCTCACCGCTCCCTCGGTATCACCATCGAGAGAATGAGAAACAACCAAGCCATGGAACGAGCGAGGTCCAGGGCTCAATCCAGCGGCAACCATATCGTAAATGACATCAGAAACGCCGAGGGGGTCGTGGTTTCTGGCGCGGTCCATGAGCTCCTCCATGAAAGTGAAGCGAAGGCCCTTCTCGAGCGCAGTGGAATCGTCATCCTTTTGGTGTAACTGTTGCTGCCGCGACTGGCGCTTCTTTCTGCCTCGCTTCTCTGGAGCCGAGAGGACTGAGCGGATGGGGACGAAGCCATTGTTGAGAGAGAAGGAATGGTGTATGTGGGGAAGGGTGAGAAAGTGGGTGTGAGAGAGGAGGAATTTGGACATTAATGGCTGCGGAAGTTTGGATAAGAAACAGAGCCGAAGAGAGAGAGAGAGAGAGGGAGGGAAGAGGGAGAAGTGTTGTTGATTAAAAAGGCGGGACTGCTGATGAGATGATAAATAGCAACTGCAGCTGCAACTATACTCATACTGTAAATATCTCTGACAACAAGGGAAAACTATGTTTGATTAAAAGCCTTATTACTCATTCTTCTAGCTTCTAAAATAATTGCGTTGAGTTATGTTTTAAAGAGAGAAAAAAATCATTTTTAACCCTAAATTTTGAGGGTTGTATCAATTTTAGTTTTGAACTTTCAATTTCATCAAATTGAATCTCAAGTTTATCAAGATTTTAACCACAAACTTGCGCAAGTGTTACAATATATAACTTTTGTTAACTTTCCATTTGAACAACATACGTAAGTGGTTGTTTCTTTCTTTTTTTTCTTAATTCACATTGCACCTGAATTAGTTTCTTATCAATAAAATATTGGAGAAACTTTATTTTAGATGACTTTTTCTTATCGTTGAAAACTTTAATTGTGAGGGTTTTTTCGCTACTATTTAAGATTACGAAAGCAAAGAAACTTTTGAGGTTTTTTATCTTCAAATATTTGCTAGTTTTTTATTGTTGCTAAGGACTTTGTGGGATTTTTTTTCTTCTTTTACGATTTCTTTTTCTTGCTAATTAGAAGGATGTACAAATGTAGGAAACGAAAATAAAGAAATTTCGAGTTTTTTTTTTCTCATATTTGTTGGATTGTTCTTGTTGCCAATAACTTTGTGATTCTTTTTTTGATAATAATGAGAAGAATAGTCTGGGATATTTGATTTCTTCTATTTTTTCCAAAAACATTCTTACAAAACATCAACTCAAGTGTAATATGAATTAAAAAAAAAAAAGAAATGGTCAATTACATGTTTTAATAGCAATTCAAATTAAAAGTTGACCAAAGGTTTACATTGCAACATTTATGCAAGTTTGAGGTTTAAATTGATACAATTTGTTAAGTTTAGGGTTCAATTTGATGAAATTGAAAGTTTAGGGTTAAAAATGATACAACCTGCTAAGTTCAAGGGTCAAAATTGATTTTTTTCTTTAAAAATATCGGTTATTATACGAAATAAATTAGGATAGGATAAGTTTTAGCTTTAAAAGAGAAAAAAAAGTAGGTTAAAGTATTTGATAAATTAATAATAAATTGTTGCAACTTAACTATAATCTATACTTTATATTATAAAGTGACCATGAAAGAAGAATCTTTGCATATTTATTTTTCTCTTACAATTTTAATTCAATTTTTAGGCTTAGTTTGGGACTATTGTAGCTTTTAAAATAATTGTTGTCAACTTTGCTTTTAGAAAAATTAAGTTGTACGTAAAGTAAATTAGTGTTTGGTAAATTTTAATTTAAAACTTGAAAAACAAATTACTGAAAGATGCTCATATAACACATGCAGAAGCAATTTAAGATCGGAGGCACTTAACTACATTAATTTTAGAAAACAAAAGCATGTTGTCCAATAAACCGAAAACAGAGAGTTTAGAAAACATCAACCTTTGATGCACGAATTCAGCAACTCCGTTTGGTTCCTTTGATCACAAACTAGATGTGGACTACCTCTAGTGTCTTCCCCACTATCCTCCGACCTTAGAACGACTTATGGGAGTCGATTAAGTGATGAATAAGGGAGAGGAAGAATGTGGTTGAGAGAGTTTGAGTTTTCTGTTTCTTGGGAGAAAAATCCAACAAGCACTCCTCTAAAATCCACTCAACACTCGACCATTTTTGTCAACTCCATTCATGCATCTCATGCAAAATTGGATTAAGTGCAAGATGACACCTAATTCATGAGTCAACAAGATGGGGATTAGGTGTCAATTTGTGGTGGTAAGTGTGATTACACACAATTCCACTAACTCCAAAGTTAAGATACATTTCTTAATTTTCTTTGATTCCATAATCAATAAAATTAATTCTAATTTAATATCAAATATTAAATTAATAATACTTTGCACCTAATCCCGATTTCTCTCCAAATGTATTTTTCGAACATGAGTCCCTATTCACGCAAATAGTATTTAAATCATATTTAAGTACTTTAACTCTCTCAAATAATAGTTTAATTCGTAATTAAACTATCGAATTAAACTATCGATAATATCGTATGTAATCGACATTAACTCCCTAAACCGCATTTGAACGCTTCAAATTCTTCCATCACTATGTTCTAAGTTATATTCCTATGAGTTGTGATAAGTATAAAAAATATACCCATTTTGTCCCTTATTCTTAGCTTATTCCTTGTGAAACTTGTATGTTTTAGATCAAAATCACTATTCCTAAGCTTAAAAAGTGTAAAAGTTGGCTAGTTAGGTCTTTGAGAGTCATGTGTGTCAAATTATACATATTTGTGCTTAATTGGACTTATTTTAATAAGAATTTGACTGATTTTTATGTGCTGCAGAAAAACAGAGGAAATATGGCAAAACAGCAGAAATGCGATCGCATTTCAGGGCAGAAAAAGACAGGTGGGTCCGTCATGGGTCAGTTTGAACAAGCTTTCCATGCACTTAACCGACTGATTTGACTCTGAAACTGATTGTGCTACCTGCAAGCACCATTTTTGTGACTCCTTAACCACTCTCCACACTATAAAAGGTCATGATTCGAAGGCAAAAGCAAGCAGAACTCACTGGAAAGAAGAGAGTGGTGACAAAACCCTAGTAGACGCCCATGAGTCGTGATGCCTGAGGTCCTTGCTAGAAGACGAAATTCTAACCTTAGTTAGACATCAAACCTTTGTGTTTGTAGAGATTTCACCATATT
Organism: Luffa acutangula; assembly: GCA_036850905.1. Lineage (NCBI taxonomy): Eukaryota > Viridiplantae > Streptophyta > Magnoliopsida > Cucurbitales > Cucurbitaceae > Luffa > Luffa acutangula. Next base: position 22,380,616 of record CM072089.1, on the reverse strand, counting down.
CCTACCTTGTAAGGGAGAGTAGAGTGTCGTGAGAACTCTACAGGGATTGGATAAATTGAAAAAATCCTAGTTTTAACTACTGCACCATACTTTTCCAACACCTATTTCTTTCTATTATTTCTTGTATTTATTATTCATTTATTCAATGAAAAGTTATTTGTTTGCATTATTATCCATCATGCATAGCTAAATTCCATTGAAGGGGTTAGGTATAGTGAATTCCCTTATGGATTAAATGGCTTGAAAGTTGTTTATTTGCCTAAGTTCTATTTTATGCATGTCATCCTTTATTGATTATCATTCCAATCTTGTTGAGTTTAACTTGATCACTTAGGCTTAACATGCTATGTGAGTTTGGTACTGAAAGGTTCAAACAACATTGGTTCTCATAAAGGTGATATAGGAGAAAGGGTTTGAAAAAGTGTATTCGCTGTTATAGGGGATGGTCGCTTATAACAACTATAGGGTTATAGGTTGCACGCATGAATAATCTATGACGGAGTCGAGTCATAGAAATGTGCATAACGATACTCGCTTAGTCTTCTAACGATTCTTGTGAGCAAGACCAAATAGGAGTTAAACCTGACCCAATGCATATCTAGACTTAGGTTAATTAGACTATTACTAGAGTCATTGCCTTAGGGTTGAAGCTTTACTGAACACCTCGTTTTTGTTATTGTTTGTTTACTCTTTACTTGCTTTATTATTTTGCTAAAAACCTCATTGTTGCAATTCTGGAGTGGTTGAAAATATGAGATAAATTGACTCCAAAATACTGTGCAAGTATACACAATCTAGCAGCAAGTGATAAGTATTTATCGTATCCACAGAGTCTTGAAACGCCTACATCTATTGATTTAATTTGCCTTTTTAGTGATTTCAAAAGGTTGGTTAAATTGATTTGGGTTTTTAAAATGCTGAAACAAAAGAAACGCGAAAGCAGTAATTGATTACGACAGAGAAAACAGAATGGAAACAGACACAGGTTAAGACTTCTGTAATTGTTTATAAAGATGCTCCAACAATTCTTTTGATCCGTCAATCGATCTCATGCAGTATTATCAGCGGGATCCTCCTGGAACTCCGAATTTTTTTAGAATATGTTTCAAAACCAATGAAGCTCTACCGATCAAGCACTAGGCAACTGGCTATCCCTAACTCAGTCACTGGCGTTCACCAATACACAATGATCTAGCTTGAATTATCGCCACACAACTCCTAGATCATCCCTGAAACTAGGAGAAGTTATACATACCGGCTAGCCAGGCGGGCACATAATGAAATTAAAGATCAACAATAACTCAAGATGAACATGATCAAATAGAATTTCCAGATTTATAAATATAACAATCACATAATTCTTAACCTATGCCTACAAAGCAATTAGTTCATGATTGAAAACACAAAATACGTTACAATCTCAATAAGCACATCCATAATACGAAATACACAAGAAATACTAATCCTTTTTGCAATTGGGGAGATGAAATGCCTGCTCCAAACCACCAAAAACATAGAAGGACTTTGTCTCCTCGAGTGGAATCGCAAATGGTCTTCTTAGATTTCCATTCCGCCGTCAATTCGGCCTCCGGCCGATTGATTCGGTCTCCAAATCGTGAATGCCTTTATCTTTGACGGCTCCTCCTTTTATAAGATGATAATTAGGTTAAATTGGACACATGGCAGGCTCTCATCGCTCCTTTATCCCGAAAATAAATCAACAGAAGTCGGTTTGTCAACTTGGCTAACGAGCTGTGATGTGGCTGTTTTGCTTCCAGTTTTGCTGCAGCACAGAATTTGCTCCCTCCAGTCGCTCAGCAATATTTTCTGCACAAAATAACTTTCAAAGCCTCCATTCTTCCAAATGGGTTAAAACATATAATATTCATCTAAAAGCAACCCTATTAAGCACAAAAGACACACAAATCCCTATAGAATTAAGGTCTAAATAACTACCTTTCAGACAGTTATCACTCATCATCAATATTTTTACTTAGTTACCTTCTTAAGAAATTTAAGAGCAGTTTCTTCTTCAAATTTGTGTTCAAATTAGTCCATGTGGGATCGATACTTTTGGAATACTTTAGAAGTTTTTATTACTGCATGCGGTAGTGTATACTTGCACTTAGCTTGACTAAATTCATCTTTAATTACTATTTTCCATATTTTCCGACATCCACCTTCAGTCTACATCGCATCAAGTTTTTGGCGTCGTTGCTGGGGATTAAAAGTGAAACCATTTTTTTTTAAAATTGTGATTTGATTGAGACCACATTTCTATCTTAAGAGAATCTAACTTCGGTTTGCAGTTCTTTTGCAGGTTGAGGTTGGTGCATGAGCAAAGAGTATCATCTCTTCAAGCTAGATCCTGAGATAGAAAAAACCTTTCGTTGTCATCGTAGAGATAAAAGGCGAAAGAAAAGGGAACAACATGAGTTGAGCGCACAGGAACATCTTGAAGAAGCTGTTTATATTCAAGAACTTCCAATGGACCAGCCCGGAGTCAATCCTCTTATTGATCAACGTGGAATGAGCCAAAACGTGGGAGAATACCTCCAACACCACCAGTTACCCCGGTGCCACAAAATGAAAATCTGATCTATTGCAGAAGATCAAAATAGAGCAATAAGAGATTATGCCTTATCAGTTTTTCAGACTCCGAATCAAGGAATACTTGAGCCACCAATAGAAGTGCCACAATTTGAGTTGAAGCTTGTGATGTTTCAGATGCTCAACACTATGGGCCAATTTTCAGGACTTTCGAGCGAAGATCCTCATAAACATATAGATCAATTTTTAAGAATTTGTAATTCATTTAAGGCGACAGGAGTTCTAGAAGACACATTGAAACTTAAACCTTTTCCTTTCTCATTGTAGGGAGATGCAGAGGCTTGGTTAGATTCATTTCCACCAAGCTCCATCACATCCTGGAATGATTTGGCAGAGAATTTCTTAGGGAAGTTTTTTCCATCCAACAAGAATGCAAAATATAGAGCAGAGATCATTGCCTTTAGACAATCTTACAATGATCCTTTAGACGCAACATGGAAGAGATTCCAGAAGCTAGTCCGAAAGTGTCCTCATCAGGGGTTGCCTACCTGCATCATTCACGAGCATTTTTACCGTGGGCTCGATCAAGCTTCGAAAGCCTTAGTCAACGCGTTTGCAAATGGATCCTTCCTGAAAAAGTCCGCGAATGAAGCACATGCCATTCTAGATACCATTGCCACAAACAACCGACATTGGGGAGAGACAAAGACTACCAATTTGAAAAACCCAGTAAAAGTTGTGGATACGGAAGCAAACACAACCATTCAAGCTCAGATCAATGCTATTCATAACATGATGAAGGGCTTAACTATGGGAAATCAAGCAAACATCACTCCCACAAATGTTATCTCTTCTCCATGTGATATTTGTAATGAAAGTTGATGGGACCTAACTGCCCATGATTATTTGTCCTTAATCTTGTTAGTTTTACAACAATTATCTCGTTTAAAGTTATGTTTTGTAGCGGTTTGGTATCAAGCGCTACAATGGAGCCCATTTTCAATTTTGGTGTTAATTCGAGGATTTTAGCGTGATTTCTATCCATCTTGAAGTCCATGGGATGCAGTAGGGGTGAGCAAGAAAAGCCGAAAAACCGACTCGAACGACCGAAACCGACCGAACCGACATCGGTCGGTCGGTTTTTACATAAACTCGGTCGGGGGTCGGTTTTTCACAATGAAAAACCGACCTTCCGGTCGGTCAGCTTGCCCAAAAGGGCGAGAACCGACGAAACCGACAGGAAAAAAAAAAGAAAAAAAAAACGCGTACTGTTGAGTGTTGACGTCTGACGCTGCTGCAGGCAGCATTAATGAGCTGCCTGCAGTAGCCCTTGGGAAGACCATCCTACCCAAGGCAAATAATTACCTTTTTTTATTTTTTTTTAAATTTCTTTGTATCTCTCACGTTTCTATTTTTTTTCTTCAAACCCTCTCATTTCTCTTCAATCTTCCTTCTTCTTTTCATCTCCTTCTTCTTTTCATCTCCTTCTTCTTTATTTTTCAGCTCTCTTTTCACTCTCTTAGTATCGGTCATCATCTTCACGTCGCCGGAATGATGTTGTTTCTTCGCCGGAGCTTAGCGCCACACGGACCGTGTGATTTTTCTTCTCAGTTCTTTCTTTCTCCGTTCTTTCTTCTTGTAAGTACCGCCATCATTTCTCCTTTCTTCTTTCTCATTCACGTCGCCGGAACAACGAAGCAATCCATTCACCGGAACTTCCAAAACCGACCGAAACTGACCGATTTTTGCTCGTGGTCGGTCGATCGGTTCCATACAACTTTCAAAACCGACATCCACCGACCGACTAAAACCGAGGTATCGATGGTCGGCGTCAGTTTGAGTCCAAAACCGATGCCGACCGACCGATGCTCACCCCTAGGATGCAGAGGCGTAGAAAAGACCTAAGTGGAGCATTTGGGACTCGAAAACGACACCAAATGGATCAACTTTTGAAGCAGCCAAACCTGGGAGACTCTAGAGATGGCGTCTCGACGTCATCCTCAAGCGTCTTGACGCCGGCCACGACATCTCGACGCTAGTTCGTTTATTTAAACTCATGGGTTGCGATTAGGGCAAGAGCTGGAGGGGTCCTTTAGCAGATTTTAGGAGGGAGAGGAGTTTCAACAGCAGTCTTCTCTCGGTTTTGCTTGATTTTATTCATTCTTCCCTTGTATTTTATAGTTTCTTTCTAGATTAGGTTGGTTTCTCAAGCCTTGGGCTTAGATTAGACTTGTCTTTCACTGTCTAAGCACCGTTCATTGTAGTTGGGACATCAGGATTGTAAGTACATTTGTATTTTTATGAGATTCATGAGCATTCTGAACTGATTCATTGTTTATCTTGAGATTGTTGAACTTTATGCATGATTTATTTGTAGTTTGTGGCTTTAGATTCCCGCTTTTATAATTAGCATGCGCAGTAGGTTAGATTGACGCCCTAACTCGCAGCTCGTATGTTAATAACTTACTAAAGAATTAATTGTCAAGTAGCTAATGAATTGTTAGTTCAATAGTTAGCATTAGATTGATTCGTGAGCACAGGTCTGAAGAGCAGACTTTGACTTTGTTGCTGACACGATAGATCTAGGGTCTAAGTCGACATTGTGATTAATTAGATGTCTCCCTAGTTGATTATGAGTGTTCTAGTCTAGAGCAGCGATAAATTGATTTATTGGTTGTGGCCAAGTTAGTTTATTGATTAATTGCATGATAGTTCAACGAGTCCGTTAGGTTAGCACTCTAGGGGTATCTAGTTCTTAATGCAGTCGCTTGATTAATTGACTTTGACGGGTTCGTGGGATTAATTAATTAATAACTAGTAATTGAATCGATGGACGTTGGGATCGAGTCAATTGATTTAGAGTACCTATAGACAACATGCATATACAGTGACAGATCCAGGATTTTATATGAGGGGGCACAAGTTCATATAAATGCAACTTTAGAAGCATTGATACAATACTTAAATTACCTAATATCGATTAGGTTAAATTACAAGTTTAGTCTCTAAAATTTTGGGTTTGTCTATGGTCCCTAAACTTAAAAATGTGTCTAATAGAATCCTAAATTTTCAATTTCGTGTCCAATATAAGTTCTTGAATTTTCAATTTTGTGTCTGATAGATGTTATTTGACATTTTTCAAAAACATACTTACTAAACAAAAAATTGAAAGTTTATAGTTTCATTAGACATAAAATTCAATTATGAATGTTTAGGATTTAAATTGATACAATTATTAGTTTGAAGTTTTAATTGACCCCAAAGTTTAGGGGTAGAATTGATTTTTTTTTCCTTAGTTTTTAAAAAGAAGCTTATAAACTCATTTCATATTCTGTTTAGGTTAAAATATCATTTTGGTCCTTGTACTTTGGAACTTATTTTATTTTATTGTCAATAATTCCAATGTCCAAATATAATCCTTGTACTTTTAATAATCTTAAAATTAGTCTATGGTTAACTTTTTTAAAACAAATTTAGTCTCTATTAGCTTTCGTTTTATGAATTTTGAAAACATATTAACAATTGGTGTATTTTAAGTGAAAATTATGATTATTACCATGTTTTAGAGTAACTTCAAATTAATAATTACTAATCTGAAGATTTATTGAAATTACAAAGACTAAATTTGAATATATGAAAATATATATGAACTAAATTAGAATGAGTCACAAAGTACAATGATCAACAATACTATTTTAACATTCGTTTTATTTCATAGGTGGATTTAAATTCTTTAAAGAAAATGAAATTTTTATTTATTAGATAGTGATAAAAAGCTTAAACAAAAACATAAATATATTTTTAAAAAGTTTAAACTATTCCATTTGCAAAATCAATATATGTTATTAGCGAAAATCAAAACTGAAAATCATAGTTGTCTAAAAAACGGAACTATTAAAAAAAATACTGAAAATAACAAAAAAAAATCAAATATGAACCTAGGATTTGAACACAGGACCGAAAAAAGAAAAAGAAAATACTGAAAAATAACAGAGAAAAAAAAATCAAATATGAACTACATAGGATTCGAACACAAGACCAGGCAGAGGGTGGCCTAAAAAAACTGAACTATTAAAAAAAAAAAGAAAGAAAAAACTGGAAATACCAGAGAAAATGAAATATAACGTGCATTGAGGTTTAATCCCAGGACCGGGCAGGGGGCACCTACACGCAAAAAGTGACAAAAACCAACACACCGGAGGTACTTTTTAAGTTTTAATCGACAAATAATATATATAATATAAAAGATTTTAAATTGAGGGGGGCACATAAATTTGTCCCTGTGCATATAAATCATTATATGCTAATCGATGAGTAAAAAGTGAATGTACTAATCCTGAGCATCTTCAACTACTACAAGCGGCAAGGTGAGATTGACCAATCTCCCCATTTACTTTTCTGTCATTTAATTTTCTGTCAGTTTACTTTCTTACATTTGACCTTCACCCACAATTTTCTCCATCTGTCTCAAACCCCCTTTTCTCTACCACCCCAAAACACAAAAGAGGTTAGAAGTAAACCAACTGTTCCCTGTGATCGACCCCGGCCACTACTACTGCAAAGTAGCTTAGTGTCCGTGGACTATAAATTCATTTTGACGTGAGGCCCACGACACTGACGCGTTCAAAATGGTGAATTTAAATTCGCTTTGACACGTGGAGCCTCGACAACTCCCGCTCCGTCAAAAGCATATTACAGATAATTGTCCACTAAACCTCGCTTCTTTTTTCTATGTAGGACAACAAGGAAACCAAAACCGTTGGAATCCGTATGCAACTACATACAACCCAGGTTGGAGACAACATCCCAATTTCTCCTGGGGAGGACAAACTAGTACCAATAATGCCGGTGTAAACCAATTCGGAAAAATTTTAACGGGATTCAATTCCCAACCTACACAGCAGCAACAACAACAAAAAATCAACTAGTACAAGTTCAGAACACTAATCAAGAGTCAAATCTAGAGGCTCTAATGATGGAATACATGGCAAAGAATGACACCACTATTAAGATCCAAGGAGCCACGTTAAGAAACTTGGAGATCCAGATAGGGCAAATAGCTCAAGAAATCAAGAACAAACCCCAAGGAACATTGCCTAACAAGATTAAAAATCCTAACCGTGAAGGCAAGGAACAATGTAAAGCAGTTACCTTGAGGATCAGATTGGAGTATGGCGGACCAGAATACCCGATTAATCAAGAAGTTAGGAGAATCCCAGAAGAAGTGTTAGAAAAATCTACAGAGAGAAAACCAGAAGTCAATAAATAAGTTATTAGGAATAAAGAAGTTTTAGAAAAGACCAAGGAGCCAGAAGCCTTGGAAGAAAATATTGAAAGTTCGAGTAAAGATAAAAAAAACATGAGGATTCAACCGCAAAACCAAAAAAAATCATCATTGATCCATATTATAGACCACCACCACCTTACCCTCAAAGATTCAAATATGCATCACAAGATACACAATTCAAAAAGTTCTTAGACATTTTAAAGCAATTTCACATCAACATCCCGTTGGTGGAGGCTCTTGAACAAATGTTGAACTATGTGAAATTCCTTAAAGACATCTTATCCAAGAAGAGGCAATTGGATAAATACGAGATAGTTGCATTGACAGAGTGCTCGAGTGCACTAGTTAAAAGCAAGGTTCCCCCTAAATTAAAAGATTCAGGAAGTATCATCATTCCCTACTCCATAGGAGGTAGGAATATCGATAGAGCACTATGTGATCTTGGAGCCAGTATCAACTTGATGTCGTATTCAGTTTTTAAATAGTTAGGAATTGGAGAAGCTAGACCAACTACTGTCACTTTATAGCTAGCAGACCGATCATTAACACATCCTATCGCAAGATAGAGGATGTGTTAGTCAAAGTGGACAAGTTTGTCTTCCCAACAAATTTTATTATACTAGATTGTGAAGTAGACAAGGAAGTACCTGTTGGGTTTTATGTCATAAAACTCGTAGATAGTGAAGGTAAACAAATTGTATACTTGTTTCAATAAAACGTTATTGATTTTCTACAATAAAGTGTTATTGTTAAATATTGCACAATTTGATCCAAATCCAATAAACTAAGATCCACGGTTGTTTGTATGTAACTTGAACTAGTATGTGGGGACATACGAGGATTGATGTTCAAGTAACAGCCTAAAAGGTCTATAGTACAAAGATAAGGTTGGGTACCTTATCCTGGTAACACTATGTGATACGACCCGCTTTGTATTTGATACAGACGTATTAATCCAAAGCGTCCATGTAGTAGACATGCGAGCGAGGGTATCTTATGCAATGAGTTTGCATAAGACCGGACCATGAAATGGTAAACCACTAGATATAACACCGTTAACTAGTTAGATTACTGTTTCAATAGGATAACCTAGGTAACTCAGTCTTAATCCTAAGTGTGTCGTGAACTCCTTCTCATGAGGGATTGTCTTTTGATTAGGAAGGTTGAGAGTGGCCAATACGCCGACTCAATATGCCTTCATTTTTGGGGACAAGACCGAGTGGGAGGCTGGGGACATTACAACACAAGAAAGAATTCACTTCTTCCCACTTCTAGGAGAAGTAGATGAGTGTTCCCTTAAGTGGTGACTCCAGGACTTGAACAAAGGGATCTGGCCCTCTCACTGGCCCGAAAGGGACTTTCTGTTTATTAGTTGGACCATAAACAAGTTGTTCATTAGAGGAGCGCTGGTACTTAAGGAGACAGATGTAACACAGGGGTAAAACGATAATTTGACACAGCTGTGATTACGGACACTCGTGAAGGATTGACTTACCGGTATAGGTCTATATCCGTGGACATAGAAATGTTCTACAGTGAGAAGAGTTCAGCTGTGGGTCTTTAGTGGAATGACCCACATTTAATGAATATTGTTAACTTAATTAATGAGTTTAATCAGTTAACCTCATATCATTGGATTTTATGATCTATAGGTCCATTAGGTCTCCTGCTAGCTCGTAAAGATTAGGAACAATTATATCTTGAGAGAATTTAAATAGTTCAAATTCATATTGGGAATTAAGTTAATTGTATGAGATACAAATTAATATAATGTATAGTGATACATTAAAATGTAAAGTCTAATTTGGAATTAAACTTTATTATTATGAGAGAAATAAATATTTGAAGAAGTTCAAATATTAATATGAATTTGATTCATATTAAATTTATAAGATATAAGAGAATTTGAAGGAGTTCAAATTTTAATATGAATTTGATTCATATTAGAGAATTAATTAATTGAAGACTTGAAATTAAATATATGATATTTAATTGGGTAATTAATTAACTAACTAATAGAAGATCTGAAATTAAATATATGATATTTAATTGGTGATTAATTAATTGGAAATTAATCAATTATGGAAATGATTAATCATTTACGGAAGTAATTAATCATTTATGGAAATGATTTAATCACTTATGGAAGTGATCAATCATTTATGGAAAAGATCAATCAATTAGGTTATGAAATTAATTAATTATGGAAAATATTAAACCAGTTATGGAAATAATTGATTTTAAATAAATATTTTATTCATGGTATTTCTTCTATAAATAGAACACTAAACCCTAGGGTTTAGATATTACAACATAAGGCCACAAGAATGCATTCTTGCATTCTCTCTAGCATTTCTCTCATATTCTCTCAACCCAAGAACTCTAGGAAGAATTTTCTCTCTAGAGTTTTTCCCATTCAAGATTAGGTAGTCCCACAACTACGTTCTTAATCTCAGAGTCATAGCAGGGAAGATCAATTGGTGGTGTCTCAATTGTTGACGCTTGGTCCCTATGAAATCAAGAAAGGCATTCTTGATATTTCAGAGACGACAACGACGGTATGTTTGCTTCTCCCCTTTAGATTTAGATCTAATAATTTTTATATGCTTAGCCTTCAGTTTGTATAGAATTTGTTCTATGTGTTTTGCCAATGTAATGGTATTTTTTGATAAATAAAATTAACTACGAATCGGTCCCAATTGCGCTACCGCTTTATCAGAATTGGGGAATTCCAAATCCTTTAGTACTGATCATCCTAGGTCGACCTTTCCTACGACGGGTACGACCTTGATTGATGTGCAGAAAGGAGAACTGGCCATGAGGGTCAACAACCAACAAGTCACATTCAACGTTATGAGTGCACTCAAATATCCAGGTGATTTTGAGGAGTGTTCTGTAGTTGACTCTCTTTGTCGACTTTGAAGGAACTACTGAAAGGTGAAACGCTGGAAGAATTGCTTGAAGATGAGAAACAGGAGGAGGTGTGTGAGGAAAAGATTGAAGAGAGAGAGAGACAATTCAAGAGGAACCGACCGAGATTGGCTTTGTAGTAGCTCTAGTGGAAACACTAAGAAATCCCTTGGAATTGAGCCAAGAAGAATTCAAGCCACTGCCACCATCTGTGATTGAACCTCCAAAATTAGAACTTAAACCATTACCAGAGTATTTAAAATACATTTTACCTTGGAAAGAATAAAACTTTACCAGTTATCATTTCAGCTCGCCTTACTGATTAAGATGAGTTATCTTTGCTGCAGGTCTTATCAAGCCACAAGAAGGCTATAGGATGGACAATTGGAGACATACAAGAAATCAGTCTTACATTCTGTATGCATAGAATCAATTTAAAGGAAGGTGCCAAAAATTTTATCAAAAGTTAGAGAAGGTTGAATCCTATAATGAAGGAAGTTGTTAGGAAGAAAATTCTCAAATGGTTGGACGCAGGTGTCATATATCCTATATTAGATAACATCTGGGTTAGCCTAATTGTGCGTCCCTAAGAAGGGTGGAATGACTGTAGTAAAAAAATGAAAGGAATGAGTTAATTCCAACAAGAACAGTTACAGGTTGGCAAGAATGTATCGACTACCTCCGACTCAACAAAGTGACAAGGAAAAATCATTTTCCGTTGTCGTTCATAGATCAGATGCTGGATAGATTGGCGGGAAAGGACTATTACTGTTTTCTTGATGGATATTCAGGATATAATCAAAATACAATAGATCTAGAAGACCAAGAAAAACAACATTTACATGTCTATACGAAACGTTTACTTTCCATAGGATGCCATTCAGACTCTATAATGCTCCAGCTACCTTCCAAAGGTGCATGATGGTGATCTTTTTCGGACATGGTGGAACGAACGTGTGAAGTTTTCATGGATGAATTCTCTGTCTTTGGAGAAACTTTTGCAAGTTGCTTAAAAAATCTTGACCAAGTGCTAAGGAGATGTGAAAAGACAAACCTAGTATTGAATTGGGAAAAGTGTCATTTTGTGGTACGAGAGGGGATAGTCTTTGGACATAAGAACTCCATAAATGAGATTGAAGTGGACAAGGCCAAAATAGAGCTTATATCCAATCTTCTTCCTCCCAAGACAGTGTGAGATGTCAATAGTTTTTTAGGTCATGCAGGTTTTTATCGAAGATTTTTCAAAGATTTTTCTAAAATATCTAAACCTTTGTGCAGGTTACTTGAAGTTGACAGACCTTTCAAGTTTGATGAAGAATGTGAACAAGCTTTTGATATTTTGAAGAATACACTTAGTTCAGCACCAATCATGATTGAGCCAGATTGGACTCAACCGGTTGAACTAATGTGTGATGCCAGTGATTTCGCAATAGAAGCTGTGTTAGGATACAAGAAGGGCAAGATTGTGCAACCAATTTACTATGCAAGGAAGACACTCAATGAAGCACAGTTGAACTACACCGTAACTAAAAAAGGAACTACTAGCAGTAGTCTATGCTTTTGACAAGTTTAGATCCTACTTAGTAGGAACTAAAGTTATGGTTCACACTGATCATTCAACTCTTAAGCACTTATTAGCAAAGATAGATGCCAAACCCTGTCTCATCCGCTGGATTTTACTTTTGCAGGAATTCGACATTGAGATCCAAGATAGGAAAGGGACAAAAAACCAAGTTGCACATCACTTGTCAAGGCTTGGGAAGAAGCACAAGTGGAGAAGAGGCTGGAAATTCAAGAGGTGATTACAGATGAGCAGTTATTGGCGGTAAAAGCAATCGAGATTTCATGGTTTGCGGACTATGTGAATTACCTAGTCAGTGGACTTAAACCTCCTAAAACAACAACTCAATAACTAAAGAAGTTTTTGAAGGATGTGAAAGAGTACTATTGGGATGAACTTTATTTGTACAAGCTTGGACCAAATTAGATTCTTAGAAGGTGTGTAATAGAGGAAGAAGTGTCATATATTATGGAAGCATGTCATTCAGCTCCATATGGAGGGCACTTCGAAGGTTTGAAAACTGCAGCCAAAGTCCTCCAAGTTGGGTACTTTTGGCCTAGTCTTTTCTGAGATGCCCACCTATTTGCAAAGAACTGTGACCAATGCCAAAGAACAGGGAACTTAACTGTCAGGAGTGAGATGCCACTTAACTTTATACTCGAAGTAGAAATCTTCGATGTATGGGGCATAGACTTCATGGGCCCATTTCCTCTGTCCTTTGGGAATATTTATATTCTACTTGCAGTAGACTACGTATCATCCAATGATGTGAAAGTAGTGAAGAAGTTAAATTTCTCTAACACCCAATATGCTTTGTGCTCAAGTTCCTGAGGTAGATGACAAGCTTTTCATTTTCAACTACAGTCATTCCATCGTTCTTAGGGATGCACTGCACTGGGCTAACCCAGCTGCTGTCTGATATAGGATATATGACACCTGCATCCAATCATTTGAGAATTTCTTTCTTGATGACTTCCTTCATTATAGGATTCAGCCTTCTCTGACTTTTGATAGAATTTTTAGCACATTCCACTAAATTGATTATGTGCATACAGAATGAAGGACCGATTCTGTGTATGTCTGCAATTGTCCATCCTATAGCCTTCTTGTGGCTTGATAAGACCTACAACAAAGATAACTCATATTCATCAGTAAGGTGGGTTGAAATAATAACTGGTAGAGTTTTATTCTTTCCAAGGTAACTGTATTTTAAATGTTATGGTAATGGTTTAAGTTCTAATTCTGGAGGTTCAATCACAGATGGCTGCAGTGGCTTGGATTCTTCTTGGCTCAACTCCAAGGGATTTCTCAATGCTTCCACTAGTGCTACTGCAGAGCCAATCTCGATCGATTCCTCCTTAATTGTCTCTATTTCTTCAATCTTTTCCTCACACACCTCCTCCTGTTCCTCATCTTCAAGCAATTCTTCCAGCGTTTCATCTTTTAGTAATTCTTACAAAGTAGACAAGGAAAGTTCATCAATCTCATCAACTACAAAACACTCCTCAAAATCACCTGGGTATTTGAGTGCATTCAAAACGTTGAATGTGACTTACTGATCGTTGACCCTCATGGTCAATTCTCCCTTCTGTACATCAATCAAGGTCAAATAGAAGTTAAATCTGACCCATGCATGAATAGACTTAGGTTTAATAAGCAATGTTAGAGTTATTTTACCTTAGGGTTGAAATTATATTGAGCACCTCGCTTATTTATTATTGTTTTCTTCACTTGTTTATTACGTTACAAAAATCATCATCAACGATTTCTTTGGGTACCTTATCCAAGCAATCTTTGAGTAGTTTCTTCCTCAAATCTGTGTTTCCAATTTAGTCCTTGTGGGATCGATACCCTTGGAATACTTCTAAGGTTTTTATTACTACGTGCGATAGTGTATACTTGCACTAGGTTGGCTGAATTTATCTTAATCATTATTTACCATCTTTTCTAACTTCCATCATTCAGCTCGACACGCACTAGAGAGTGACCCAAGACGCTGACTCAATAAGCCTAACATTTTGGGAATGAAGAAAGAGGCAAGAGAAATAAGAGAGAATAAGAAGATTTAAAAAAAAAATTTGGGAAAAATACACTTTTGGTCCCTGAGGTTTGGGTTAAGTGACACTTGGGTCCCTGAGTTTTCAAACTCAACAAAAATACCCCTGAGGTTTGAGATAAGGAGCACTTTGGTCCCTGCCGTCAAATTTTCTGTTAACTTTTAACGGTTTCTGACGTGGCACTATTATTTTAATATAAAAAATTATTTTTGTTTTATTTTTTAAATAAAAAATATTAAAAAAATAAAATATTAATATTTAATTATTTTTTTTATTCTTTCTCTCTTTCTTCTCATCTTCTTCTTCTCCATCTTCCTTCTTCTCCATCTTCTCCCTCCTCCTTCTTCTTCTTCCTAAGTCCGGCGACCGGCGGCCACCACACGCCACCGCCGGCGACTGATTTTTTTTTTCTTCTTTCTCCTTTCTTCTTCTTCCCTTCTTTCTCCTTCTTCCCTTCTTTCTTTTTCTCTTTTTTTTCTTCAATGATTTTTTTTAAAAAAAAACATTGAAGAAAAAAAAGAGAAGGAGAAAGAAGGGAAGAAGAAGAAGAAAGAAGAAGAAAAAAAAAAAATCAGCCGCCGGGGGCGGGCGGGGTGTGGGGGCCGCCGGTCGCCAGACTTAGGAAGAAGAAGAAGGAGGAGGGAGAAGATGGAGAAGAAGGAAGATGGAGAAGAAGAAGATGAGAGAGAAAGAGAGAAAGAATAAAAAAATAATTAAATATTAATTTTTTAATATTTTTTATTTAAAAAATAAAACAAAAATAATTTTTTATATTAAAATAATAGTGCCACGTCAGCAACCGTTAAAAGTTAACAGAAAATTTGACGGCAGGGACCAAAGTGCTCCTTATCTCAAACCTCAGGGGTATTTTTGTTGAGTTTGAAAAACTCAGGGACCCAAGTGTCACTTGACCCAAACCTCAGGGACCAAAAGTGTATTTTTCCCAAAAAATTATTTAAGAGAATAAGAAATAATAATCAAAATACATTTTTTTATTAAAAAATTGTCATGTCAGCTTTCTATTAGTAATTAACAGAAAAGTTGATGGAAGGACTAAGATTGTAACAAAATCCAAGCCTTAGGGGTAAGATTGTTGAGTTTGAAAACTCAGGGACCAAAACACAACATATCTCAAACCTCAGGGACCAAAAGTGTATTTCCCCTTATTATTAATTGTTAAATAATAAATCATTAATTATGAGGCTTTAGGACATAAATCCAAACAGGTTTCATTTATCCTTTTTGTGCTCTCCTTATTATTTTCTCTGTATATTTGGTTTACATTTCTTCCCAATAGCCTATTTAATTTTCATTTATCCTCTCTATGCTCTATGTATTAAATGGTATTCCCTTCCCACCTGTTCTTCATAAAATGTTCCAACTATCCTTTTACATATGTTGATTGCTTGTTTCATAAAATGGTGACTGCCAACTCTCTTCAATGCTCTGCAAACTTTCTTTAATTGGTTGGTTGGATGTAATAACTTCACCTACTAGATTGAAATTCTATATAAATGGATGTTTACCCATTCTTGGACCTTGAGGCAATCCCTAGAACTCTCCTTGTACTTCCATTTTAGTGAGTTTCTTCCCTCTATAGTAATGTGAAGATTTAAACTATGCTCTCTGTATGTGCTATATTGTTTGCCGATGTGAATTCCTAAATGAACTTCTCTTTGTTTCTTTTTGATATTTTGTTCCGTGTATTTTCTTAATCTATTTCCATGTTCACATTACATGAAATTCAATTTCCATGAATGAATTTCACTTTTCTAATGCCAATCAATTTTTATATACATGTTCTCTGATTTAAATGCACTGTCATGTTAAGTATGTTGATTGTTCCTTTCATAACTTCTCTTCCTACTTCTTACCCATTCTCGGACCTTGAGGCAGTCCCCTACTTCTCTTATTGTACTTCCAGTTTGGTGAGTCAATTCCTTTTAACTCCCTCATTTTCCTTACTATTTCTTTATGCACTCATGTTGCACTATACTAATTCATCGGCTCTTATTGTAGGGTTGGACCCCTTTATGGAAAAAAGAATTTCTTGATGATTTAGATGAGGTGGACTCTGCTTCGACTACAACGGGTGGGGAGAATATTAGTTTCATTGAGACTTTCGATGAATAGAGCTAGTGGAGGGATGAGTTGACAGAATAAATGTTTTCGGATTGGGAGTTTGTCATAATTAATGGATTAATGTTACTTCGTACAATTTAGGAATCGATTCTTCTATTTCAAGTATTTGGACTTGCTGGTTATATGATATGTTTACATTCTAATTGTTAATATACTCATTTATCCTAGTTAATTTGTTTTTCATTCATGAAATACATGTACAAATTTTTAGTATGTTATAGCTTAACATTGCTACAACGTGCGTATTCATATAACAGAACGACCAATTCATCCAAAGCCCCGAAACACACCTGGACGAAAAACAAGGATGGGATGCGAAACTAGTGGAGTGTCTCTTTCCTTGGTGCATGTTGGTGACCGGAGGTCTGATAATGGGACTTTCAGATTTGGGCATTTGCCATAGCTAGAACGTATGATGAAGGAGAAATTTTATGGACACGAAGTTCCAGTACAAAGTAGCATTGACTGCAGGGTTCGAACCCTGAAAAAACAGTACCAAGTGATTACAGAAATGATGGGGCTCGGATGTAGCGACTTTGGGTGGAATGACGAATTCAAGTGTATCGAGTAGAGAAGGAAACTTTTGACTTGTGGGTGAAGGTAAGAATGTGTAGCCATGTTAACTTCTCCTATTGTATCGCTTTCTAACATATACTTTTGAGTGAATGCATAACCATCCTGTTGGGAGTGCGACCAAAGTCCCACATCGGCTAGATAAAGGGGTGATCATGGGTATATAAGGGAGGACTAGTATCTCCATTGGTGTGAGACCTTTTGGAGAAATCCAAAAGCAAAGCCATGAGGGCTTATGCCCAAAGTGAACAATATCATACCATTGTGGAGATATGTGTGTGTCCGGTAGTCCCTTACAAGTGGTATCAGAGCCATGCCCCGGGAGTAGTCGTGTTGGGTGGAATCCTCGGGTTCCGAACAAAGAAGTTGTGAGCCTTAATAGTCATGGTGGAGGTCCGTGGTTGAGCTCTGGGTGGGCGGGTATACTCCGGAGAAGAGGAGTCGTCCTAGATAAGAGCAAGAACTCTCGGTAAAGCGGTGAAGCCTAGAGAGTTGGACAGATAGATGACTATTTGAGGGGAGGCTCGGTGGTACTTTGTTCGAGGGGAGGATTGTTGGGAGTGCGACCAAAGTCCCACATCGGCTAGATAAGGGGGTGATCATGGGTATATAAGGGAGGACTAGTATCTCCATTGCTGTGAGACCTTTTGGAGAAATCCAAAAGCAAAGCCATGAGGGCTTATGCCCAAAGTGGACAATATCATACCATTGTGGAGATATGTGTGTGTCCGGTAGTCCCTTACACATCCTATAGCAAAAGGCATGTGAAACAAGCCTTTCTTGCACTTTGAGGACTTGACCTTCATTTTTGGGAAGGGTCGAGCTATAGGGGCCGGTTCGGAATGCCCTGGGGATATGGACTCAAACGTGCTAGAACATATGGAAGATGAGGTGCACCTTGCTAGATCTCAAGAGGACATCTGAATCCCACAATTCACTCCATGCCTAGCGCAGATGAGCTTCAAGGGACACCCGATAGTCGAAATTGCCTAGCAAGAGAATTCGTTGTGGGGGAGTAAGAGAAAGAGGTTGGGGTATAACATGGAAGTGGCTGACGTGGTCAGAGATGCATTGACAATGCAAACAGACCAACTGAAGTTGATTGTAGAGAATGACCGAAAGAAAAACATGCCACAGAGGCCGAGTTTCAAGATAAAATTGTGACCCACTTAATGGAGGTACTGGATCTAGATAATCAGAGAGTGAAGCTCATGAATATCTTATTCACTAAAGTGCAAAAAACAGAGAGCTTTTTGTTTGTAGCTGAAAGTAGTATGACTACCTTCTTGAAAAACACGATTGACCCAACACTATTCAGCAAATTCAACTACTTCACAAAAATCTACTGCCTAAACAATAATATCTTTTGTGCCACCGTGGTGGTCGCCAAACAAGGCAAAAAATGCTCGTAGATTTAATTTTTTGTGCAATTCTACGGAGCTTGAGAATAGGTTGCCTTGGTATCTCCAAATATGGAGTTTGATTTTTTGATTATTTTTCGTATTGAATTACATGAATGTTTAGCTTAATTAGACGATATTTCGTGCATATTCAACGATATTCATACATAGCCAGATTGTTAGAGAATAACATAACTTAAAACCCTCAACTAATTTCTTAAGATTGATGGAACAAACATTTTTTTATTGATATTTGGCGTACAAAGTTGTATGGGAAAGATTAAAAAAAAAAAAGGAAAAAATACACTTTTAGTCCCTGAGGTTTGGGTTAAGTGACAGTTTGGTCTCTGAGTTTTCAAACTCAACAAAAATACCCCTGAGTTTTGAGATAAGGAGCATTTTGGTCCCTGACGTCAACTTTTCTGTTAAATTTTAACAGTTGTTGACGTGGCACTATTATTTTAATAAAGAAAATTATTTTTACAATTTTTTAAAATAAAAAAATTAAAAAAAAATTAAAATATTATTATTTTTTTAATTATTTAATTTTTTCTCCATCTCTCTTTACTTCCCTTCTTCTTCTCCATCTTCTTCCCCTCCATCCTTTCATTCTTCTTCTTCATATCTCCGGTGGCCGGCGGCCGGCGGCCCCCCCCCGCCGGCGCCGGCCGCCGGCAACTCTCTCTCTCTTTTTTTTTTTAAAATTTCTCCCTCTCATTTTCTTTTTCTTCCTCCCTCTTTTTACTGTTAAAAAAACAGAAATGAAGGGGGAAATCCCCCTTCGATTCCGGCGCCGGAGAGGGAGGAGGGAGAAAAAAAAAAGAGTTGCCAGCTGCCGGCGCCGGCGCCGGCAAGTGGTGGCCGTCGGTCGCCGGCCACCGGAGATATGAAGAAGAAGAATGAAAGGATGAAGAGAAAGAAGATGGAGAAGAAGAAGGGAAGTAAAGAGAGATGGAGACAAAAATTAAATAATTAAAAAAATAATAATATTTTTTTATTTTTTTATTTTTTTATTTTAAAAAATTTTAAAAATAATTTTCTTTATTAAAATAATAGTGCCACGTCAGCAACGGTTAAAATTTAACAGAAAAGTTGACGGTAGGGACCAAAATGCTTCTTATCTCAAAACTCAGGGGTATTTTTGTTGAGTTTGAAAACTCAAGGACCAAACTGTCACTTAACCCAAACCTCAGGGACTAAAAGTGTATTTTTCCCAAAAAAAAAATAGTTGAAAAAAAATCAGCTTGAACCTTTGCTTCAGAACCTCATGTTAAACAAATCAGCACCCCAAACACACATTCTTTAAACCCAGACTAAAATAATATGCACCCCAAACACATACTATTTTATCCTAGACTAAAATAAACTTGTAAGGGACTACCGAACACCTACATATCTCCACAATGGTATGATATTGTCCACTTTGGGCATAAGCCCTCATGGCTTTGCTTTTGGATCACCCCAAAAGGCCTCATACCAATGGAGATACTTGTCCTCCCTTATATACCCATGATCATCCCCTTATCTAGCCGATGTGGGACTTTGGACGCACTCCCAACAATCCTCCCCTCGAACAAAGTACCACCGAGCCTCCCCTCAAATAGTCATCTATCCGTCCAACTCTCTAGGCTTCACCGCTTTACCGAGAGTTCTTGCTCTTATCTAGGACGACTCCTCTTCTCCGGAGTATACCCGCCCACCCAGAGCTCAACCACGGACCTCCACCATGACTATTAAGGCTCACAACTTCTTTGTTCGGAACCCGAGGATTCCACCCAACACGGCTACTCCCGGGGCATGGCTCTGATACCACTTGTAACGTTGTAACGACCCGACTTCTTAATAAGTCTTAAAGGGACCGTTACGACAATGCATGCTTTGGAGGCATTTTTAAATGAAAACAATTTGGAACAAACACACTAATTTAAACAAAACTTTAAAGAAAAACTTTTATTCGGGATCCCTTGTTTCAAAGATTTTAGATAATTTCTAAAACATAAATGTACAAGGCCTCTAAAAATCTTCTTAAAACAATTTACAAAAGTAAAACATGGTTCTTAACGCGGAATAAAATAAGTCATGAACTCGAGTCCTTCCATGGCCATCTATCGATTTCTCATCATTCGCCTTTCATCTGCCCTTGCCCTTACCTGAAAAAAATATTTTGAAAAGAATGAGTATTTTAAATACTCAGTAAGTGACCCTACTATTGAGATTGGGTCACGCTTTAAAAACATTTTAAAAATAACATCAAATACAATTTTGGTGACTCTAAACTTTATTAGCAAACTTAGGATATACATCAATTTCATGCATAACCTAAGACACATCAATTTCATGTGTACTTCTAATGAGAGAGAATATGCATCACTTTCATACATATTCTAGGCACATCAATTTCATATGTCTCCTACAGAGGCCGTCAATTTCACGAAACCTCGAGGGCGTCAATTTCACAACCCTCGACTTAGGTGCATCAATTTCATGTCCCTAAGTCCTGCGTAGGCATCTCTAAGCGTACATCAATTTCATGTACGTTGAATTACACTTATAAATAATTTAAACTAATTCCTTTAATGGAATTTCAAGAGACCACCAACTCAACTATTTTAAACATTAACAAATACGAATAATAATAATAATTTTCATGCTTTCAATGACTTTTCTTAAACTCATGCATAATTAAAATATGCTCAACTTTCATGCTTTTAATAACTATTAATAAATTTCAAGAACAACTCATAAAAACGATTATTTTAGAAAATCAAGTATGCACACCCAATTAAAAAGGGTTCAATAGCAAGTTCACTTACCTTGGCTTAACGCTCTTGAACAACACTAATCAACTCTTTAACTCCAAGGCGAAAACAGAATGTGCTTGCTGTCCGAGGTCTCCAAACACGTTCCAATCCTCTATTTGAATCACTAATACGCTAACGACCTTGAAATTATAAGGCAAAATCAATGGGTATCTAATTTTACTCAATAAACAACCTCAAAACCCCCAAAACACTCTTACCCAGTGCCGGAATTAGCTAAAACCCACTAAAACGGGTTGAAATTTGGAGAGAACCGCACCTTCAACACTGCCTCGCCGGAAATCGCGCTGCACCGCCGCCCAAGACCGCCGGAGAAGTCGCCGCTGCCTGAAACCGCGATACCCACCACCTGCTGCTCGCGTTGCACTGTCGTGACGCTGCCGGAAAGTTGCCGCCCGAGGATAGCCACGCGAAGTCGTGTCGATACCGCCGCAACACCCGCCGTCGGCCTTCCAAAACCGAACGCTGCTGCGCCTGTCGCTGTCGTCGCTGAACCGCGCGCCTGTGGTGGAGTTCGCCGGTGAGAGTTGCTGACGGCCGGAGCAAGAAGAAGGAGAAAACGAAAAGGGGAGGGGCTGCACGGCTGATTCAAATGGAGATGAAGAAGAAGATGGTCTAGGGCTCCGTGCAACTTAAATAAAAAGGGTTTGGCTTAGGGTTAACTTCAACACATAATTATTTACAAAATTGCCCCCTTGCATCCTATTACCTTAAGGAATATAGCCAAAGACCATAAAATAAATCTTATTTCTTCACCAAATTCCAAATCTTTTAATTTGAAAATTTCCCTCAAAATTTCAAATTAACTCCAACCTAGGAAATTGAATTTATTCTCAAATTACGGGCGTTACATAAACTGCACCCCAAACACAAACTATTTTATCCTAGACTAAAATAATTTGCATCTCAAACATAGACTATTCAACTCCACAAATTATTATAATCCCTAAACTATAATAACCAACATTGCATCCTAAACAGCTCCTAGGCATTTATATGGAATATTAAAACTCATTCTATCTTATTTTTTGTTGTGATTTTGTGGTTCAGAGATGTGTGCTAGGTGGAGAAGAACTATTTTTGAACAAGGAAGCTGGACCCTTCCAGAGCGTGCTGATGTTTGAGATAACAAGGGTTGAAGAGTTGCAATTAAGAGTTAAATCCAAATACTTGTCAAATTGGAGAGCAGTAAGCTTTCAAGGTAAAAAGACGTGAGAAATCAAAGCTTGAAAATGGTGGATGGTAGTTTATGAATATAAAACAAATGAGTAATTGCATTATACGGTGTTCTTTTTTAAAGTAAGAAGAAGTAGAGCTTTTGACTAAAGCTATAGAGTTGTGTGATGAATGTCAAAGCGAACATAGCACAACGATAATTGATATGTACTCTCGACTAAGAGATCAGAAGTTCAAATCCTCATACTCTTAAAGGTTGATCTACTAAAAAAAGAGTTCTGATGAATATTTTAATTGATGTAAATTAATGAAAGTTTAGGTTTTATCTGAGTTTGAATATGTTGATAGGTTTTTTAATTTAATTTTTTTCGTTGTATGTATTTTATATTTTTTAGATATATTAGATTTTTGTTGATGTATTCTATAATTTAATTTTTTGTTGATGTACTCACTTTTCAAAAAAAAAAAAAAATTGTTAATGTAATCTATAATTTAAGATTTTTGGTTATATTTGTTGTTAGGGGTGTAACTTGATAATTCATATTTATCAATTCATAAAATCCGTTTGAGGATTTAAAATAAGCACATTGGCCATTTGGCCATTTTTTAGAATGCCTTTTTTAAATATTGGTCATTTTTGCTCTTATTACATCTATTTATAAACCTTCTTATGTGAGTTTGTTTTTGGACTTGGTTGATTTGGACCTAAATTTAGATTTGAGTTTTGTTTAAAGGGTTAAAAGGCAGAAATGGCCAAAATAAAAAGAAAGTTTTGAAAAAAAGGCAAAAAATATTTTTTATCGTAAAAATGGCAAAAAGACAAAATTGGTAATTTATCAAATAAATAAAACGGACTAAAATGCCTTTGAAGGAAAGAAACAAAAAGCTCCTCAAAAAATGGAAAGTGTTTGTTCAAATATTCTAACAACCTAAATCTCTTAATATTAAGTTCAAATAAACCTATTAAAACAAATCTCTAATTCAAAAATCATAACAACCTAGATATTTAAATTCAAAGATTAAAACAAATCTTAAATTCAAATATAAGAATCTAAATCTTGGATATTTAAATTCGTATACATCATAACCATGAGATTAAAACAAATCTCAAATTCAAATATTCTAATAATAACTAAATTCAAATACAATCATGAATATACGGTAAACAATGAAAAATATACTTTAGACATGTAAATACGGGAGAATTTCATAAAAACACAAATAATGTGTGATCTCATAAAAATTATTCCACAAGAAAACCCCTAACATTAACCCTCTAAATCTATTATATTTCAAGTTTTGTTTTAGAAAAATTATTGATAAGTGTAAATATTATTTTTACTAATTTACAAAAATACCTTGTATTTGAACCAACAATTATGGCAGGGGACAACAATTATGGTAGGGGACAATCTTTCTGTTTCAATTGAAAATACCTTGTATATTTATTCTCAACATTAATAGGTAACCATTCCTTTCTACTTTGAAATTTCTTTGTAAAAATTAACCTCAGGTAATATGGAGGCAACTTTCTCGACATAAATTTTGCAATCAGGACATTTCTCCCATTTCTTTTGATCAACAATTTCGTCATCAAATCGTCTTTCTGCTCTTCCTTTCCCCTTATGCAATTTCTGAAATTCACCGCATTCCATTTTATGCAATTTCTGAAAAAAAATCTTGAACTACGTTATGACTTGATCCCTATTCCATAAGGGTACGTAGGCAGCTTAAAGAAAACTTTAAGTTTAGTCTCTATAAACAAAAAAAAAAGGTTCTTCGCTGCAGTTCCTTCTCTCCAAGTTCGAGGGTTCTCAGTTGTACGACTGCTACGTTGTTCCTCCTCCAAGTGCGAAGGATCTTATGTGGTGCGCTGTTGCATTGTTCCCTCTTCTCTCAAGTTCGATGGTTCTCACGCAGCTTCGTTGGAGTTCCTTCTCCCCAAGTTCGAAGGTTCTCACGTCGCTTCGCTGAGTTCCTTCCTCCAAGTTTGAAGGTTCTCACATCGCTTCGCTTCGCTCACGCGCTTCGCTGCGTTCCTTCCTCCAAGTTCGAAGGTTCTCACGCGCTTCGCTCTGCAATTCCTTCCCCAAGTTCGAAGGTTCTCATGCGCTTCGTGCAATTCCTTCCTCCAAATTCGAAGGTTCTCACGCGCTTCGTTGCATTTCCTTCCACCCAAATTCGAAGGTTCTCACGCGCTTCGCTGCAGTTCCTTCCTCCAAGTTCGAAGGTTCTCACGCGCTTCGCTCTGCAATTTCTTCCCCAAAGTTCGAAGGTTCTCACGCGCTTCGTGCAATTCCTTCCTCAAAATTCGAAGGTTCTCACGCGCTTCGTTGCAGTTCTTTCCCCCCAAATTCGAAGGTTCTCACGCGCTTCGCTGCAGTTCCTTCCCCCCAAGTTCGAAGGTTCTCACGCACTTCGCTGCAGTTCCTTCCTCCAAGTTCAAAGGTTCTCACGCGCTTCGGTGCACTCCAGCGCTACTTCCTAAAGTCCAAAGACGTCAATTGTCCTCACGCTGCGCTGCTTCCTTCTCCAAGTTCGAGGGTCCTCATGCTACGCTCGGCTACATTGCTGCGCTACTTCCTAAAGTCCAAAGACGTCAATTGTCCCTGCACTCATGCTAAAAAGGGCATGGCGGCGACACAAGTCCAAGGACATGTCCCAAAGCGAGGAACATGTCCCTGTACTCGTGCTGAAAGGCGCGACGGCGGCACAAGTCCAAGGAACATGTCCCAACTCAAGGAACATGTCCCAACTCAAGGAACATGTCCGTGCACTCGTGCTGAAAGGCGTGGCGGCGGCACAAGTCCAAGGAACATGTCCCAACTCAAGGAACACGTCCTTGCAACTCATGCTGAAAGGCGTGGCGGCGACACAAGTCCAAGGAACATGTCCCAACTCAAGGAACATGTCCGTGCACTCGTGCTGAAAGGCGTGGCGGCGGCACAAGTTCAAGGAACATGTCCCAACTCAAGGAACACGTCCTTGTACTCGTGCTGAAAGGCGTGGCGGCGACACAAGTCCAAGGAACATGTCCCAACTCAAGGAACACGTCCTTGCAACTCGTGCTGAAAGGCGTGGCGGCGACACAAGTCCAAGGAACATGTCCCAACTCAAGGAACATGTCCGTGCACTCGTGCTGAAAGGCGTGGCGGCGGCACAAGTTCAAGGAACATGTCCCAACTCAAGGAACACGTCCTTGTACTCGTGCTGAAAGGCGTGGCGGCGACACAAGTCCAAGGAACATGTCCCAACTCAAGGAACACGTCCTTGCACTCGTGCTGAAAGGCGTGGCGGCGACACAAGTCCAAGGAACATGTCCCAACTCAAGGAACATGTCCTTGCACTCGTGCTGAAAGGCGTGGCGGCGACACAAGTCCAAGGAACATGTCCCAACTCAAGGAACACGTCCTTGCAACTCGTGCTGAAAGGCGTGGCGACGACACAAGTCCAAGGAACATGTCCCAACTCAAGGAACACGTCCTTGCAACTCGTGCTGAAAGGCGTGGCGACGACACAAGTCCAAGGAACATGTCCCAACTCAAGGAACATGACCGTGCACTCGTGCTGAAAGGCGTGGCGGCGACACAAGTCCAAGGAACATGTCCCAACTCAAGGAACACGTCCTTGCACTCGTGCTGAAAGGCGTGGTGGCGACACAAGTCCAAGGAACATGTCCCAACTCAAGGAACATGTCCTTGCACTCGTGCTGAAAGGCGTGGCGGCGACACAAGTCCAAGGAACATGTCCCAACTAAAGGAACACGTCCTTGCACTCGTGCTGAAAGGCGTGGCGGCGACACAAGTCCAAGGAACATGTCCCAACTCAAGGAACATGTCCTTGCACTCGTGCTGAAAGGCGTGGCGGCGACACAAGTCCATGGAACATGTCCCAACTCAAGGAACACGTCCTTGCACTCGTGCTGAAAGGCGTGGCGGCGACACAAGTCCATGGAACATGTCCCAACTCAAGGAACACGTCCTTGCACTCGTGCTGAAAGACGTGGCGGCGACACAAGTCCAAGGAACATGTCCCAACTCAAGGAACACGTCCTTGCACTCATGCTGAAAGACATTGTACCTGCAAATTGAAAACATGGATATGTATGCCTAAAAAAAAAATCACTTACCTACGTACTTACCTTTTTTATGGTGGATGAAGGCACTGTGCTTGTAATTGAAATATAGGCAAGGTAAAAAAAAAAAAAAAAAAAAAAAAAAAAACGAAAATTAAAAAAAAAACGAAAAAATCGAAAATTAAAAAAAAAAACGAAAAAAGAAAAAAAAAATGAAAAAAAAAACGAAAATTAAAAAAAAAAAAAAAGAGAAGAAAGTTTCCTACTTGAATCCTTTCTTGAATGCTCCCCTCAATTGATGTGTGCTCTCTCCTGCTGAGGTTCAACCTTATTTATAGAATGGAAAGTTGGATTCAAATAGATAAATCTTGTCTCCAACGACAATCTTTATCAATTTTGGGATGAGTTCAAATATAGATCTTATCTCCAACGACAATCTTCATCAATTTTGGGATAAGTTCAAATATAAATCTTATCTCCAACGACAATCTTCATCAATTTTGGGATAAGTTCAAATATAAATCTTATTTCCAACGGAAATCTTGGATGAGTTCAAATATAGATCTTATCTCCAACGACAATCTTCATCAATTTTGGGATAAGTTCAAATATAAATCTTATCTCCAACGGAAATCTTCATCAATTTTGGGATGGGTTCGAATATAAATCTTATCTCCAACGAGGGTCTTTGGTTCAAATTTTAACCCAAAGATATGATATTTGATTTAAATCAAATTGAAAAATAAAAATTTGGAGATTTTGTTTCAAATTTTAGTCCAAAGTATGAGATTTGATTTAAATCAAATTGGAGAAAAATTCAAATTGATTTGATAAACTCCTATATAGATTTGGATTGAATTCAACTGAATTTGAGTGTAATCAAACTCCTATCCCAAATCAAATTTTCTAATCCATATGAAAATTTTATTCCAAATTCTCATCAAATTTTGGATGCAGCCTTAAATTTACTTAAATTAATTTTTGGGCATAATCCAAATTTTATCCCAAATGAACCAAAGTCAAAACCTCAAATTCTATTCCAAATATGAATTAAAATTGGGTAGGATTTTACCTCAAATCGAAATTTGGGTATAAACAAAAATTTGTCCAAACTTCAAATCAAAGTTTGTTGTCAAATGGAAAAAAATCAAAATTTTGACCAAAATTCATATTTTGATTAAATTGAAACACCAAATGGAGTCAAGATCAAGAACAAATATCTTGCATTTTGATCCCAAAATATCTTTTTCGAGATTCACTCACACATAACTTGTGACTAACTCTCGAAAAGGGGCATTTGTTGGAGGAAAAATTTTGGCCAATGACAAATTGCCACGTCACTATTTAAAATTAATGACAAAATTATAATTAATTAAATTTGGGACCAATTATAAATTGACATGTGTCCCAAATTTAATTTGAAAACAAAGTTGGCCAATTATAAATTTATAGAGCCAAATTTCTATTTGATCAATTAATTAAAATTAAATTATTTTGATCAAATTAATTAATTTGACCAATTAATTAAAAATAATTATTATTTGGATCAAATTTGGGTCTTTTAAATGTCTGGGTCATATGGTTTTGGGTCAAATATAAACCAAACCCAAGACTAAATGGTTCAACCCAAGACCAATAAAACCCAAGCCCAAGTTGTTAGACCCAAAAGTTACCAGGGCCCATCCTACGAGAACTCTATAAATAGAGGGGTTCACCACCATTTCAAGGGTTCAGAATTTTGGAGCTCTCAACCAGACTTAGAGAATTCAGAGAAATTTTCCTCAAAACGGGAAGACTGAAGACTCTTTGAATCTACAAGTTTCCAAGTACTGAACACTTCTTGAAGACTGAAGACTCTTTCAAACTCAAGGGACTTCAAGCTCCAAGAACCCATCGAAGCTGCAAACTCGAGATCAAGCATCACAGCCCTCGAGTGAAACACATCCACACACAAGAGAGAGAATCAGAGGATTATGTACTAGAGATTGTATACTCACGCGCATACAACATTAATACAAATCAAAGTTTATTCCACGTGTCTCCATCTCCGAAGTTACGTGTGAACACCCACGCTATCCAACTTTACACTGCGCATAACATTCTCCTACAACTTGGAAATTCTGACGTCGTCACCGCCTCCCCTCCGTCATCTATCATCCCTGTCGAGTAGTCTTCGGATGGACAGTAGAATCTCTTCGTCTTCAGAATCATTGCCTCTGCCAAAGCATCTCCCTTGCGATCCAACACCTCTCTTAGAACAAAAGTATCACATATCTTCGACTCCAGCGCTGCCACACACTCTCGGCTCCGGGCACTTCACCTCCAAGTTGATGTGCGTTGAGATGCAATCGGTACAGATTGTTTTCAATTGGATAAAAAAAATTTGTTATAAATATTTGAATTTAGATTTGAAATCATTAAAATTAAAATTTGTTGTTTGGATGCTCATTAGAAATAAAAAGAAAGTATAACTTTTTACTATTATGCCCCTATAAATTTGTCAGAAATAATTTTAATCAGTTGCAAAATATTTTAACATCAAATAACAATGTTAAGCAAGTATAACTATGAAGACATGTATTTTGTATAAAAACATGTATACATACAAATTATGTTATTTAATAAAAAGGACCAAGAAAAAAAAATATATTATTCTCATCCAAATCCAAATCAATAAAAAGTGGCTCTAAAATGAAAAAAAAAAAAAAAAGTTGGGATGAACACATAGACGAAAAAAAAACTTACCTCCTATAAATGTTGGCAGGAATCGAAAAAGCTACATTGAAAAGATTATAATTATTATCAGTTTTTCTTTTTAAAAAAAATTATTATCCTGTTTTTAAAAAAGTACAAGAATAAATAAAATAGAAATTTATAGTTTAAAAAAAAACAAATCTCTATGGCGTCAAATGACTTTGAGGAGAGTCATATGATGTCCATATAAATGGAAAACTTATCGAATAAAAGAAAGGGGGGTCGAGGGTTAAAATTGGAATTATTTTTTAAAAGTTTGAAATCCAATCCGAGCTATTTGGAATGGAAAATTTATTTAAAAAAACAAGATTTGAAATCAGTTTTGATTTCAAATATGTTGCCCCGAACAAGAGAAATGATTTGAAATCCTAACTGATTTGAAACCCTCACAAATCCAGGGGGTTCCAAACCGGAGTAAACTCAAATAATTAAATTTGAGTTTTAAAAAAATGGGAAGATACAATGTAATGGTTAGTTTACAGGTTGCACAGTGGTAAAAATGAGATGGTGTGGTCATTTTTCAATGTTTTTATGATTTTGAAATCGATCCATATTTTGCCATTTATACAAAATTCTCTTGTTTAAACTAACCCAAATACTGCAAAGACCCAAATATCATAACCTCATGACGGAAACATTTGCTCTTTCCAATACAGTTTAATCTCATAAACCTCACCAGTAACCTCTAAATATATTATATTTCAAGTTAAAAAAAACAACAATCGGTATAAATGCAGACACTCACTCCATTAATAGCAAAACAAGGTTCAAGAGAATCCAAATTGGCAAATTTTCATAAAAATCCTTGGAGAAACCAAAAAACAGAGGAAAAAGAAAAAGAAACATGCCTGAATTGTCTTGACGAGAGGTTTATTGATGTTCTTCAAGCAGGCTTCAACCAAAAAAGACTTTCTCTTATGCCATAGCCCTTTTAGGGGTTTTTTGGAAAAGTAAAATAAAAAATGAAAAAAATCAGACAAACAGACCTTTTTGAAAGTAATTAGAAATTTGAAACCAAAAAAAAAAAAAAAAAAAAAAAAAAAAACCTTATGGCCATATTTCATTTCTGTTTGGTCATTCAGAAACGTGTTTATGGTTATTTATAACAATTTCTCTATAAACTCCACCATACTTGCCGAGGAACAAGGGGTGTAAAAAAAACCCGACAATCCCCGTAGGATTTTTTTCAGATTGGGTTGAATTTTTATAAAATCGAAAATTCGATTTGGTTCGCGGGTTGAAGAAATTTTGGCTCGATTCAACTCAAACCGAACTGAAAATACACACACACATATATATATATATACTGATTTTTTTCCCCTCATATTTAATGTATGGCAGAGTGGTCGTCTTGACTCTAAAATACCAAATTTGTGTTTTTTTTCATATATTATTTTTTGGTGTTTTATTTATATATTATTTGTTGATGTTTTTTTAACTTCTTTTTTATTTAATCTAAATAATTTAGACTTTTATGTCTTAAGATTTATATTATAGTATTGTGGATAAGCATAAATGTTTTATAAAAGAATTTTAAATAATTAAAAAATCAAAAAGAAAAAAAAAAAACAACCCGACAACCCAACCCAACCCAACTCGAAAATAGGAAAGTTGGGTTGGGTTGAGTTGCCATACATGTTATGTTATTCGGGTCGACAACCGAACCAATTTGAATTTTCAGGTTGGTCCAAAAAATTCCCCCAACCCAACCAGTGCACACCCCTAGCCCTAGCAAATCCAGCAAAGTCTTGGCCAACTAGATGGACTGAGGGCAACCAAGTGGGCCATGCTTACCCGACCCAACCTAGTGACGGTTAGGATCAATCCAAACCAGTTCAACCGGGTTTGGCTATTGAACACATTCCCTAGAAATTCTAGGTCTATCAAGTATAAATAAACATTTATACTCATAAGTCTCACTAGGCTGTCAAAACTTTTTGCTGCTGCATACAAAAATCCTCTAACCTAACATAAATATTGGGGTGTGGCAAACACACTCAAGTGTGCAATTACTAAGTCAAGTGGAATCTTCTCAAAAAAAAAAAAAAAAAAAAAGTCAAGTGGAATCTACCTCTATCAGATTTTGGTATTAAGAAATAATAGGTATAACTTTTCAAAAAAAAAAAAAAGAAAAAAGAAATAATAGGGATAATATCAAGATTAATATACACAAGAAAAATTAAACATACATACAAGATCAAGCAATATCAATACAAAAAATTATAAACCTAACGAAAACTAAACATAATTCAATGACATAACTACTAATTAAGAGGGATATTTTTTGGATTCAAAATATCACTCAAAACAGTACAATCTAGAAAAGGAAAAGAATTTATATAATAAAATTTACTAATTTTTAATTATTTGATCGGATTTAAAATGGGTATAATTTTATCACGTATAAACATTTAATTTTTTTTTTCAATATGATATAAAAAGAAAAAGGAAAAGAATTAAATGAAGAGTGAAATTTTTGAAACATCCAGGCTGCTACTTAAAATAATACTTTCCCCCTCACGAGAAAAGAAAAAAAATTGAAATATTTTTCCTTTTTTTTTTTTTTTTTTGAAACTGAAATATTTTCCCTTTTGGTGTTGTTCAACTGTGCCCCCAAATTTCTCAATCTTCGCCTTCATGATCAGAGCCGTCGTCGGAATCGCTGCTGTCGTGTCGAGCTCCGATTCCTTCATCGCCAGAATGAGATCCCCTACTGCTGATATGCTCTAATATGGCAACAGTACTATCTACAATTTCCGAAGCTTCCATTTGCAGTTTGAACGATGAATCTCCTCCGCCTCCTCCTTCCGAGTCTCTGCTACTTTGAATGCTGTCGATTCTTCCATTTTCCGATGCGTTGCTGCTTCGAGGTGAGCCTCCATCGCTCGACGAGGAGCTGTTTTTCCTGCTGTGATTTGGCGGTGCTTGTACGTCGTCTTTGAATACGACTCGTTTCTGTTCAGAGTCTTTGTTTCTGTTTTTGGTTTTAGGTTTCTGATGGCTTGAATTGATTTTTTCTTCTTCTTCTTCTTCGTCATCTGAGGAGTCTGTTTCGTGGTTTCTTGCGCTTGTGAAATTTGCAGATGCGCCGTCTCTGTCCTTTCGGATTTTTCGAGATTCGCTATCGGAATCTGAAGAATCCGAAGAGGAATCGTCGTCTCGATTCTCCTCCTCAGGCTCTGGTTCAGGTTCCGGTGGATAAGGGAGTGGACGGAGATTCTCATCGGGAGTTGTGGAGAGGAAACTGAGTGCCGTCACGACGTCGGCGATGAGAGGACGGACTTCTGCTTCCTCTTGCAGACACATGGCGGCGACGGCGACGGCCTGATTCAGATCTTTCTCTGGGAACAACCGCCCGAGGAGTGGATCGCCCAGGTCTGGAAATTTCTTTGGATCTCGGAAAAATGGTTGTGCCTGTTACACAGCCATGGCTTCAAAGCTCACATATACATTGAAGGAGTACTGAAATTGTCTCATTGATAAATTTTTTTAGGGCAAAGCAGAAGGAAGAACGATCGATCAGATAAACAGAGAGTTTCATAAAGAATGGCTTCGAGATTCACAGGATGTGTTCTTCACATGGAAACAACAAAACAGCATTTAGGCAGGTTTGATTAAAGTTTTTGCTCTTGCTTTTATATTTTTATTATTCTTTTTATTCAAAAGAAATATGAATAAAAATAGTGTTTATAGGTTTAATCTTCAAAAAAACCCGGGCCTTAGTTTTCAAATTTAGCTTAGATTTGAAATCAGTGTTAATGAAACAACACACTAACTTTAAATCTCAAATTGAAAAGCAAAACATACCCAAGCAACAAGATTCTGCTCGTTATTTGGCTTTGTAGTGTCAACGGCTTTTCTTCCCGTAATGAGTTCAAGCATCACAACTCCAAAGCTGTATATATCAGACTTGGCAGTGAGCTGACCACTTCTTGTGTATTCAGGAGCCGAGTAGCCGTAGGTGCCCATGACCCTCGACGGCAACGGCGACTTGTCGCCGCCGGGGCCGAGCTTCGCGAGCCCGAAATCAGAAAGCTTTGGATTGAACTCTTCATCTAGCAAGATGTTTGATGACTTCAAATCACGAAATATTATGGGAGGATCCGCCTGGTCATGCAGGTATTCCAATCCTTTTGCGACTCCTGATGCTATCTTTATACGAACAAACCAATCCATTGACTTTCGATCTTCTTTTCCGTCTGCCAATGTTGAAGCATATAGTTTGATGACATGTATGAATACATAAGATTTTAGAGATAGAGTAGTTTCTCACACTAGCTTGGAAGAAGAGAGCTCATAAGGGATGGAAAATATAATGATACTCTTATAAGATTACGTTCGAGGTTAAATTGTAAATTTAGCCTCTAAAATATAGTTCTAGGTCTATATTAAAAAAATATGAATTCACTTCGAATGGTAGTTCTACGTTTTTAACTAAATAACAATGAGACATGATTATTTGATTTGTAGTTAGTTTGAAATAATGTGGCAAGCAAATGACAGGAGCTTGAACTATCAGACCAGATAGAGGGTATGTTGCACGATGTCCAATTCTTTCTTATGCATCATGTGGAATCAATCAATCCATCAACATTTGTTTGTATAGGTATCACATCATCGTTTTGTCAATAATGTCAAACTACTCGAACTTTTGAAATTCCCGAGACTAAGCTAAGGTCAAAGTTTAGAGAATTGAATTAGTGGGAGTACGTACCAAAGAGACAATCTTCCAAAGAACCTCCTGGCATATATTCATAGACGAGAATCCTTTGATCTCCATCTGCACAATATCCATTGAACTTCACAAGATTTTGATGCTTTAGAAGGCTCAATGCCTTAACCTCACTAAGAAACTCCTTGTTTCCTTGCAGACCATTTCTATCAAGCTGCTTCACAGCCACCACCTTCAATTTTACACACAATAAACAATCTCCATAAACATTTTTTTTTTCTTAAGAATATTCAAATTTGAATCTACGACGTCTGGAAAGGAATATCAACGTCTAACTACTTGAACAATGTTCAGATGTAAACAAAGATTTGGTTAGGTACCTGGCCGCTTTGAAGGGTAGCCTTGAAGACTTTCCCAAACCCACCTTCACCCAGAAGACATTCCTGGCGGAAGTTCTTTGTAGCAGTGGCTAGCTCTCGGAAAGTGAAGTTCTGGGCATCTATCTTTTCACCTTCTGGTGCTTTGTCCTTTATTTCCTCCGCAGGCTTTGGTTTATTAATTTCTGTTGCTCAAAAAAGAAAAAGAAAAAGAAAGAGTGGTTTAATTCAAGCACCCCAAGTACATAGCTCACACTTTTTGAATAGATTATTGATAAATTATTTCATTTCATTGACCTATGTCATTCTTAAATATTTGGAATAATAGTATTTGAATTTTTATACTAGGAGTCTCAATTTTTTTTCTGTGAAATGACTTGTTTACCCCTTCTCTTTGTTTTGTAATTTGTTAAATATATAACTTTGTACCTTTTCCATCATAAAATGTTCAAATTTAACGACAAAACGATGATATAATATCAAAATATGTTTTATTATAATTTGATAAAATAAAGGGGCAGTTGCAAATTTGGTCCAATTTAGATGAATATGTCAAAAATAATAGCTAGAATATAATTAAAAATAGCACAATCAAACCAAAGGTAAATGTGTTTATTGTTAATTACTATACAAGTTAATGAATGAATGCTGAGTCTTATACTAAAAAAGAAAATAAAGTAAAATTAAAAACAATGAATAATGAGTATAAGCATGAAATAAAAATACACTTATCTTTTAAAAAAAGACACGTGAACAAATATCTTTTAATAATTAATTACCAATTAAAATTTTCCTACAATAATCATGTTCCTTCATAAAATAAAATAGAAAACTTTTCCCCTCATGTAGGACTTGCGTCGGCTCATCGAAAACAACTTGTTAATATAAAAAAACTACACCAATAAATTGCTAATATAAACTAATTTTGATCCACAACAACATAAAATTTGTATCTTTAATCAAGAAATCAAAAGTTCTAATTCTTCATCCGACGAGTTATAAAAAAAAAAAAAAAAACAAAACAAAAAAAAAAAGAAAAGAAAATTTTTGAATGCACAAAAGAAATAAAGGATACAAACTTTAAAAGATTATTCCAAATTCATGCCACGTATCCAGAAATGTCAACCAATCTTGGTATCAAATATATTAAAACTGTAATTTAAATGCATACTAAACTTTCAATCTTTGTCTAATAAATCTTTAATTTTGTATCTAATAAATCTACAAAGACGCCAACATGAACATGACTCAAACCAAAAAGACATTGGTTCAATCCCAAAAAAGCAAGAAACAAAAAGGAAAAATTCATTGATTGACAAAAAAACGTTTAATACGACATTAGACGTTTAATATCTATAATAAATAATCTAAAAACTTTTGAAGATCTCCGACTCCACAATCGTTGAATATATATATAGATATAGATATAGATGAGAAGAAGGAGAAGAAAACAGACCGGGGGACTTGGGGGGCGGCGGAGTACGGTGGTCGGAGGAGGAAGAGGAGGAGGAGGCATTATTATTGTCGTTGGTCTTATCGATCCCTTTCTTGCTCTTCTGAGAGGAGAAACAGGGAAAGCAACTCATGATTAGCAGTGGGGGAGATTGAGATCAAATGGGAAAAGGAAGGCGAGATGTGAAGAAAAGAAGAGAAAATGAATTATTTCATGGAAATGGATGAGGACCCTGGGTCCTCCAAGGTTATTGAAGGACCCACCCGGCAAGCTGGGCAAGAGGAGAGAGAGAGGAAGGGAATTGTTGAATTGGGAATTAGAATTAGAATGATCAGAGAGCAACAACAAAAAGTGCGATAAAAGAAGAAGAAGAAAAAGAAGAAGAAGAAGAAGAAGAAGAAGAGGTCATGGGATTGTGGAACATACAATACAAAAATGGAGCCAAACAGAAAGAGATTATTGCCTGCCACTTTTTGGAGATAGGAGAAAATTCGGGAGATTTGAATGCCAATTCTTTAGCCCTCCTTTATTTTCTTTCTTGCCCACGATAATTCCGCCTCTTTCATTTCTCTTTCTTTCTTTCTTTTTTTATAATTTTTTTTTTTTTTTTCTTTTTAAGGATATTGACACCACCCCCAAACACTCTCTCTTCGAACGGGGCCAACCAGGACCGACGGGGCTTCGCTTTCTTTTCTATTAAACAATACAAATTCCTTACTTACCATTCTTGTTTAATAATACCCTTCTTTGTTTAACTCCATCCACTTTTTATTTTGTGTCTAATGTCTAATACACTTTAATAACATTTTTTTTTTGTTTTTGAAAATTAAGTTTATAAACACTATTTGCCAACAAGAGCTTATGTCAATTGGTATAAAATTGTACTTATAATCACAAGATCTGTGGTTTAAATCCCTCTCTTCACATATTGTCCAAACCAAAAAGTTTATAAACACTATTTTTACCTACAAGTTTCTTTATTTCTTTATTTTTTTTAATCTTCATCATTTTCCATGTTTTCAAAAATCAAACCAATTTATTTATTTATTGGGAAAAATACACTTTTAGTCCCTGAGGTTTGGGTTAGGTTTCATTTTGGTCCCTGAGATTTCAAACTCAACAATTTAGTCCCTGAGGTTTGGTTTTAGTTTCACTTTGGTCCCTCCATCCAATTTTCCATTAAAAAGTAACAGATTGCTAACTTGGATATATTTTTTTATTTAAAAAAATTATTTTAAAATTTTTTAAAATAAAAATATATTAAAATTATATAAATATTATTTTTTTTAATTTTATTTACTCTCTCTCTATCTCACCTTCTTCTTCAACCACCATCTTCTTCATACCAGCCACCATCAAACCAGGTCGCCGACGACCACCGCGAGTCGCCGCCGGCCGGTGCCGGCAAATATATATTTTTTTCTTCTTTTCTTTCCCCATCTGTTCCTTTCCCTTTTTTTTCTTCTTTTCTTTCTTTCTTCTCCTCCCTCTCCGTTTCTCTCCACTTCCCTCCTCCCCGTTTCTTTCTCTCCTTCTCCATCTCTCTCGCTCGCACGCGACCAACAACGCCTCCCCTTGCTCCGTTCCTTTCTCCGCCGTCGACCCCGCGCCACCGTCCCCTCCCGTCTCGAGAACCTCAAAACCGAAACCCACCTCCTTCACGTTTTTCTTCGAAACCCACGAACCACGAAATTGAAACCCACCAAAACCCACCTTGAGTAACCGCGTATTTCTTCGCCGGGGTCGTCCACCTTCGATTCACGTTTTTACAGAGTTAACAAAAATAGAAAGAAGGGGGAAGCCCCCTCGTTCCAGCCGGATTCGAGGGGGTTTCCCCCTTCTTTCTTCTTTTTTTTGTTTTTATTTTTAAGAAAAAACAAGTGAAAGAAGAAAGGGAATGGAAGAAGAGGGAAGAAAAAGAAGAAAAAGAGAGGAGAAAGAAGAAGAAAGGAAGAAAGGAGGAAGAAGAGAGAAAAAAAAATGCCGGCGACGAACGGCGGTCGTTGACATCAAGAGAGGTTGGTGGTGATGGTGGTTGAGAAGAGGGTTGATGGAGATGGTGGTTGAGTTGAGGAAGAAGAAGAAGGAGGAAGAGAGAATAAAGAAATAAAATTAATATAAAATAATAATTTTTTTAAAAATTACTTTAATACATTTATATTTTAAAAAATAAAAAAATATTTTTTTAAATAAAAAATCAATGCCACGTCAGCAATCCATTAAATACTAACGGAAAATTGGATGGAGGGACTAAAATGAAACGAAATCCAAACCTTATGGACTAAATTGTCGAATTTGAAAACTCAGGGACCAAAATGAAACCTAACCCAAACCTCAGGGACCAAAAGTGTATTTTTCCATTATTTATTTTATTATTATTATTTTTTAAAAAAAAAAGTAGTTTTCAAAAGCATGTTTTTGTATTTGGAATTTGACTAGGAACTCAAATGTCTCCTTAACAAAAAATGAAAACTATTGTAAGAAGATGGATAGAAAACAAACACAATTTTCAAAAGGGAAATTGTGGTAAATGGCTAGGAGAAAAACCTTTTTGTTTTATGGCTAAAGTAGTTTAGTATTTAGGGGATGACTACTGTGATTTTAGGAACTGTTAATCGATCTATTTTCTCTCATTTTACCCCTGGTATATATTGATATTTACAACTCCGCTCAACTCAAATACTAATATTAAGTTTTTTTTTTTTTTAAAAAAAATCAATGTAAGATTTTTCTCAACCAAAAAATCTTAAAGTCATGTGGATTTTCCTAAATATTTGTTAAAAAGAAAAAAAAACTAATTTTGTCGTATATTTTCTCAGTCTTAAAGCTTTTTCTACATTCTCATTCATTTCTTCACAATCAACGTTCCAATCTTTGCTTGAAAACCAAAATTCAAATATCATCTCCACTGTCTCTGCACCACTAGAATTTTTTCAATAATGGCTTCCCATCGAGTTTCGATCCTATACGATAGCATTTGGGCACGGATTCCGTCATAGACCTTATTAGACTGCTTTCAGAAGAAAATTTCATAGATTTACGAAGGATGAAGACAAGTTTCAGATTATAAGCTTTTCTAAGAACAAATATCTTTCCTTGATGCTCGTTGGGTATATATAATTGGATGTACCACAATTATTGTCTTGTCGTATATGTTGAAAGTGTGGATACCAGTATCCATAGGGACGATGCAAGCCTGAATTCAACGGAAAATACAAACAACAGAGGAAGAATTTCATGTAAGTGTACATATCAACACAATACACTGACTATGCTGTCAGTGTGGATGCTGAGCCTGTAGATATCAATATACACAGAGGCAGTTGTTGATGGTCAAATTTGGACAGGTAGAACTCACCTGACCTTCATGTGCCACCAACGATAAACTTGTTTGAGATGGGGGAAGATGTGACCTGCAAGACAGTAAACCTAGACACCGGTGTGGTGCTTGCCACACTGCCTCCAATGCTTAAGTCAGAAAGTTGAAGGATGAGAGCAAGAGTAAAAGGAAAGAGTTCAGGGAATGAGTTTCGGGATCCCTTCTTCAGTGACCTAGAAGAGATTAAATACCTACTTCTGTTTTAGGGTTTTTTGACATTCATAGGCGATTCGGGCTGAACCAAGTGGGATCGAGGCGAGAGAGGGCACCAGGGACCAAACGGAGGCGGAAGAGCTTGGCCTCGGCCCAAGGCCGAGGCCGAGCCAAGGCCCGATCCCTCCGAACTTGGCCTGACCCTCTGGCCTGTTTTGCTTCCGAAGTCTGTTTTCTGGTCCTATTTTCGGACTCGTGTCGGGTTGTTCTCGTCAGCTCCTTGTACATCGAAGTGGTCAGAAATTACCTATAACAACAGTGTTGGACCAAATCCACTAACGAGAATGCAACTCGAAGAAGGACAATGTTGGTTTCCTTAATTCAGTGGTAAGTGATGTTTTTACACTAACAGATATGGTTAAGTACAAGTTGTAGCTAAGTAATAGTCCTTACAATTTTGGATTGTGTCAACAAGGTCAAAGATGAGGTTTCCAAAGCATTTTACACTGTCAAGGAAGATGACGAGAACCGGGTAATGTTTAATTATTGTATTAACTATATGTATATACTCTTATGTACATAGAGATTCTAGAAATATACACCCTTATCCATATGCGAGCGATTGATAGAGTTATTGAGTATGATGTTTGTTTGTATATACACATATATTAATATATATTGTTGTACTTATTGTGTTTTTGTACATAATTACTTCTGTGCTTTTATGTATATACTATTATACACACATAAGTTTTGAGTGATTTTGTACGAGAGATGTATATTGACAATTCAACATAAGTTTTTTCAAGATCAAGAATTCAGATTTTTTGTTTAAATGATGCTAATTACGGTTTTAGATTTAAATGTCAAATTTGGTTTTTCCCCTCCTTAGAATGCTCAATTTTTTTTTTTTTTTCTATGTTTCCCCTCTCCTTAAGATGCTCTTTTTTTGTTTTGATTTAGTTGGTTAGACTTTGTTAAAATTAGATTTTCTTTCCTCCTTATTAATTTCACAATTGTAGGTTGCATTTCTCTTTCTAAAAAGTGGTTAGGGCCAATTTTTTCTATTTTAATTAAAAATTTATTAATTAAAATCACGTTTAGCCACGTATTTAATTTCTAAACACGTTTAGCCATTTTTTCAAATCTCCCTATTAAAAATATAGTCATTTTTCTTGTTGCCCCTTTTAAAAAACAAAAACAAAAAATGAAATGGTTACCAAATGGGCCTAAATTTTCATTCCGGTGTCTAATTAGTTTGAAATGATTTGTAAGATACAAAATTGAAAATGAAAAGTTTGGGATTTATTAGATGCATTTTTATTAGACATAAACTTGAAAGTTCAAATACTTATTAGACGATCTTTTAATATTATTTTATGAAAAACTTATTCTAGAAATATTTTTTTTCTTATTTTAAAAATATTGTAGTTTTAATTGGGATGAGGTGATGCCATCTCTCGCCAAAGTAGAACAAACTCATACTTTTCAAAAAAAAAAAAAAAAAAAAAAAAATTCATGAAGAAACGACTTTGCTCCACCTTAACGAAGTCGTCCATTTGAGAGATACTTTTAGCTTTTTTCCCTATAATTTCTTTCTCATTTATATAGTAAAATTTGTACAACAAATATTTTTAATATGAAACATGGTATCAAATTACATGATATGATTTAATGGGTGTCATAAGATGGAGGTTAATTAGTGATTACAAGGTAGTCAATATCAAATTACATGATATGATTTAATGTGTGCCACAAGATGGAGGTTAATTATTGATTACGAGGTAATTGTTAATAGGGATGAGGCCTCGATGTTCGCACATAATAAGAAGGTTCTAGTTCTTTTGATGTCTCAGGGGCCTCTTTGGGGTACAAGTATTATATTGTCTATACTCTTAGATCTACACCTTGAACATGTGTGGCAAACTGTTGAGGGATCGACCTCATAAACATAATGTGGTAGTGGAAATGGTGTGTGAAAATATGTCGTGAACTAGGGTTTATATCATAGCTATCGAGTTGGATGGACTAACATCATCTTGTGTCTGAGTAATAGGAGGCAGTCTTGGATTCCATGATTAATTTCATCAAACATAAGAATGTTTTGCTCTACTTGATAACATCCTTCACGCCACCTTATACATTTGATGAATTAGACTTGTAGTTGTTGTTCCATAGTTGTATGGTAGAGTTGAAAGTTGCCCCCTTATGAGAGATGTAGAGCCTAATAATGGGTCAATTTTAAAGCATGCAACTTAGGTTTAAATCTCCATCTACTAGCATTGGAGCACTAGTAATAATATAATCTCTATGTGAATTCCACCTCGCTATATAATATTCACGTTGGACTTGCCAATTTCGCACACACTATAAAACCGAAGATCTATCCCCTACAACTACAGTTTTATGTTGCATATCTCTAGAATAACTTGTTTCATGCTCAATTTTCATATCACTAGAAAGCATATGAGCAGGCTTCCCGTGCACTATATATCATGACCATTACTATAATAATTAGATTAAGTGACTTTGAATTCAATACATGACTCCTGTATCATCTAATACATATTAATGTAAAAAATAAGTATAGTTAGAAGGAAATTGATAGCGCTAATTTATGCCCTTTAGTTTTTCTAAATTTTTCTTATCTTCATGTTAATCTAGAGGAAAATGATGAATTATGACTATAATATTGTTTCAAGCCATTCTGGAGCTCTCAAGACCGATCAAGGGGCATTTTAGTAATTTCCTCAATTCAAGTCAAGAAAAATGAGAGCTCAACCAAAAAGTCAACCTGTAGCAAGTCTTGAGCCAAAATCCCAAAAGCACAGTGTCTCAATGCTATACTTAACGAC
The DNA here is from genome assembly GCA_036850905.1 of Luffa acutangula. Classification (NCBI taxonomy): domain Eukaryota; kingdom Viridiplantae; phylum Streptophyta; class Magnoliopsida; order Cucurbitales; family Cucurbitaceae; genus Luffa; species Luffa acutangula. The sequence continues at coordinate 22,338,423 of CM072089.1, read as the reverse complement.
GCAAAGCGTTGGGAGTCTGAAGGGTCAGCATCTTGACGCTCTAGGACCGTTGGAGCCTAATTTTCCATCCGAAGTGTCCCAACGCTAGTCTTGGCATCTCGATGCTAGTAGCCACGCACGCATTGTTGGAAACTTTTGTCTAGAGCGTCTTGATGCTCCCTATAGCGTTTCGATGTAATTGGCTGCACTATAAAAGGAAAACTTTCCTAATTAGGGTTCATATCTCATTCCTTTTCTGGTTCAACCACAAATTCTCTCTACTTTGTGTACTCCATTCCTTTTCTGGTTCAACCACAAATTCTCTCTACTTTGTGTACTCCTTCAGTTTTCTTGTAATCTTAGACTAGTTTTAGTAGTTTAGGATGGTGGATTGAGCTCACAGGTTGTGTTGGTGCATTCTTATGGCAAGCTAGGCCATTTTTTATGTAATCGGGACTCAGGTTTTGTAAGTATTTGGAGTTTAATGAGATTTCTACTCTTTTGATGTTTGATTAATTGATTATGTGATTCTAGCTCTAATAGTAAATAGGTTCGCATGCGGCTCTATTTAGGAATTATTTCTTGAATTTGTAGCAAATTGGCATGTAATCTTAGGCTAGATGATTTATTTTTAGTATTTAAGGCGTGTTATTCTTAGATGCTACTATAGATAATTCGACCCACTCTCAATGCAATCTAGGTTAATTAATCGGCCAATTAATTAATTCTAGGTTTGAATCGGTTTAGATACATTGGTCTGATTGTGATAGTGGAAAGCGATTCTCTCGGCTTTTCCAGGAGTATATCGAGCTTAATTAATGAATCAAATTTTTAGCTAAGTAATGATTCAAATTTCCAAACTTACATTCTATCGCTCCGTTTGATAACCATTTTTTGTTTTTCAAAATTAAGCTTATAAACGCCATTTTTACCTACAAGTTTCTTTGGGCCCGTTTGGTAACGTTCTCGTTTCTTGTTTCCATTTCTTCATTTTTAATAAAGAAAAATAGAATTTCATGACCCTAACACCTATACACTCAATAATAATAAATCTATATTCTTATTTATGTTTGGAAAAAATTGGAAACAAGAACAAAAAAAAGGAGAAATTAGTTTTAGTTGTTCCCAAAAGTTCTATACAAATTTTGGAAGTGTTTCTAAAAAATGAGAAACAAGAAACATACATAGTTCTTAAATGCTTAGATTTCTTAATAAAATTAGAAACAAGAAACAAGAAACGAGAACGTTACCAAACGGGTCCTTTGTTTTTTATCTCATCCTTTTCCATTTTTTCAAAAAGCAAGCCAATTTTTTAAAACAAAAAAAAAAAGTAGTTTTCAAAAACTTGTTTTTGTTTTTGGTATTTGGCTAAGAACTCAAATGTCTCCTTAACAAAAATGAAAATGATTGTAAGAAGATTGACAGAAAACAAACACAATTTTCAAAAATCAAAAACAAAAAATTGAAATGGTTATCAAACCGAGCCTAAATTTTCATTCCTGTGTCTAATTAGTTTGAAATGGTTTTTAAGACACAAAATTGAAAATGAAAAGTTTGGGACTTGTTAGACGCATTTTTTTAGACATAAGCTTGAAAGTTCAAATGACGATTTTTTTTTAAATATTATTTTATGAAAAACTTATTCTAGAATTTTTTTTTCTTATTTTAAAAATATTGTAGTTTTAATTGGGATGAGGTGATGCCATCTATTGCCAAAGTAGAACAAACTCATACTTATCAAAAAAAAGAACAAACTCATGAAGAAACGACTTTGCTCCACCTTAATGAAGTCGTTCCTTTGAGAGGCACTTTTAACTTTTTTTCCCTATAATTTCTTTCTCATTTATATAGTAAAAATTGTACAACAAAATTTTTTAATATGAAACATGGTATCAAATTACATGATATGATTTAATGTGGGCCACAAGATGGATGTTAATTATTGACTACGGGGTAGTTGTTAATAGTGACGAGGCCTTGGTGCTCAGACATAATAAGAAGGTTCTAGTTCTTTTGATGCCTCATGTGCCTCTCTAGGGTACAAGTATTATATTGTCTATACGCTTAGATCTACACCTTGAGCATGTGGGCCAAATTGTTGAGGGACCGACCTCAAACATAATGTGGTAGTGAAAATGGTGTGTGAAAATATGTCGTGAACTAGGGTTTATATCATGGCTATCGAGCTGGAAGGATCGACATTATCTTGTGTCTGAGTAGTAGGAGGCAGTCTTGAATGCCATGATTAATCTCATCAAACATAAGAATGTTCTGCTCTACTTGACAACATCCTCCCTGCTTGGGACAAGACGAGGTGCACAAGCCACCTTATACATTTGATGAATTAGACTCATAATTGTCATTCCACTGTCACATCATTTATCAATATCTTCCCGTAGTAAAATATGATAAATGAATTTGAAATATGACAACTTCACGAGACAATGTTTAGAACAAAACTATACTCAAACTAATATATAGTAGACAACTAGATTGAAAATTGTATGGTAGCTAGAGTTGAAAGTTGCTCCCTTATGAGAGGTGTAACAACTAATAATGGATCAATATTAAAGAATGCAACTCAAGTTTAAATCTCCATCTACAAGTATTAGAGCACTAGTAATAATATAATCTCTATGTAAATTCCACCTCGCTACATAATATTCAAGTTTGACTTGCCAATTTCGCACACACTATGAAATTGAAGATCTATCTCTAGCAACTGTAGTTTTATGTTGCATATCTCTAGGATAACTTGTTTCATGCCAAATTTTTATATCCTTAGAAAGCATATGAGTAGGCTTACCGTATACTATATATCATGGCCATTATTACAATAATCCGATTAAGTGACTTTGAATTCAATATATGACACAACCCGAAAATGGACTCCAAAGGGGAAATGGGCCATAAGGTTGGGCCAAGGCCGAAGGGATTGGGCCTTGGCCCAACCCCGCTCGGCCCGCTTGTGCTGGCCGAGTTTCCTCCCTTTTGCTTGGTCCCTAGAGTCTTTTGGCTGCCCCGATTCAACTTGGTTCAACACGAATCATCTTCCATCGCCTGAAAGCCCTAATATGCTAACCTAGGTATAAATACCCTTCTTCACGACTGGAGAAGGGTTCAAAACCTTAATTCTTGTCAATCTTAACTTCCTGTTTCACTGACTTAAGCATCGGAGTAGGTGTGGCAAGCACCACACCGGTGTGCAGTTTTTGCTGGTTTTGCAGGTCACGTCTTCCCTAGCTTCTACAAATTCACTGTTGGTGTCACGTGAAGGTCAAGTGAGTCCTCTGTCCGAATTTTGGCATCAACAACTCCTATATCATCTAATACATATTAATGTGAAAAATAAGTAAAGAAAAGTTAGAAGGAAATTGATAGCGCTAATTTAGTGCCCTTTAGTTTTCCTAATTAAATTTTGCTTATCTTCGTGTTAATCTAGAGAAAAATGATGAATAATGACTAATATTGTTTCAAGTAATTTTGGAGCTAGGATACCGATTAAGGGGCATTTTAGTCATTTCATCAAGTCAAGTCAACAAAAATGAGAGGTCAACCAAAAAGTCAACATGTAGCAAGCCTTGAGCCAAAATCCCAAGAGCACGTCTCAATGCCGCAAAGTGTTGGGAGTCCGAGGAGTCAGCGTCTTGACGCTTTAGGACTGGAGCTTAATTTTCCATTTGAAGTGTCTCAACACTAGTCTTGGCTTCTCGACGCTGGTAACTATGCGGGCATTTCTGGAAATTTTAGTCCAGAGCGTCTTGACGCTCCTTATAGCGTTTCAATGTTCTTGGCTGCACTATAAAAGGAAAACTTTCATAATTAGGGTTCATATCTCATTTCTTTTCTAATTCAGCCGCAAATTCTCTCTAAGTTTGTGTATTCCTTCAATTTTCTTGTAATCTTAGACTAGTTTTAGTAGTTTAGGATGGTGGATTGAGCCCAAGGGTCGTGTTTGTGCATTCTGATGATGGGCTAGGCCATTTTTTTTTTATGTAATTGGGATTTGAGTTTTGTAAGTATTTGGCAATTTAATGAGATTTCTACTCTTTTGATGCTTGATTAATTGATTATGTGATTCTAGCTTTGTGCATATATATTTAGTTATGATAGGAGGGCTTGACAAACCCGACCGTAGTTGTTCTGAATATAATTGCTAATTGATAGTAAATATGTTTGCATGCAGCTCTATTTAGGAATTATTTCTTGAATTTGTAGCAAATTGGCATGTAATCTCAGGACTAGATGTTTTATTTTTAGTATTTAAGGCGTGTTATCCTTAGATGCTAGTATAGATAATTCGACTATCTCTCAATGCAATCTAGGTTAATTGATCAACCAATTAATTAATTATAGGTTTGAATTAGTTTAGAAGCATTGGTCTGATCATGATAGTGGAGAACGACTCTCTGGCTTTTCCAGGAGTATGTCGAGCTTAATTAATTAATCAAATTTTTAGCTAATCAATGATTTAAATTGCCAAACTTGCATTCTGAGGTCCAATTACATAATTATTGAGGTTTGATCTACCATCGTTTTTATATTCTTGCATCTTTTATTTTCTTGCAATTTATTTTTGGTATTTTTATATGTTTTATCCTAATCCTCTCTTTGGTTACCTTAAATAGAAAAGAACTTAAAATTTAGCCAATTTCTTGTGTTCGATCCCGATCACTACTACTGCAAAGTAGTTAGCTAATCGATGACTTAAAAATTTAATTTGATTTTGATTGAACCTTCGACAAGTCCACCTATCAGAAATGAATCAAATTCTACTGAAGTTTCTTACATGAATCATATGTACCTAGGCCTAGTGCAAAAAGATCTACTATGTTTCTGATCAATACATGCATAGCTACCTGCATAGCTACCTTGTCCCACAAAAACACTCTCTACCTATATTAAATATTAACTTTCAGAACAATTTATGTCAGGGCATATAAAAACAACCTTGCAACTTCTCTAAATAATTAATTTAATATCTCAAGAAGATAATAGTTGTCCAACTAACTCATGGTTTGCGATGTGACGACACTGAAGAGCTATGTATCAAATATAGTAGCTTGTTTAGATTCTCTAATTTGTTGTAACCTATTTGGTTGTTGTAACCTTTTCTTGTTATTTCCGATTTTCTATTATTAGCATTTTTTCATGTATTTAAGAGGGCTTCTTCCCTTTGATTCAATGAGAAGTGTAGATCATAGTTCCTCTCAACTCTTGTTATGGTATCAGAGCAAGATTGTCTCTAATTTTTTTTTTCCTTCGCGCCCTTATTCAACCATTCTCGCTCGAAGTTCTTGAAGCTTCTTTTCCATGGCAAACAAGAACACAGTTGACGATGATTCCCTGGATATTGATGCGCAACTGAATCCATTCCTTCTCCATCATTCTTTCACTTCGACGACAACACTCGTTAATCAACCTCTTATCGGTGCCGATAACTAGGTTTCGTGAAGCAGAGCAATGATGATGGCTCTCTCAGGGAAAAATAAAGAAGGTTTTATCGATGGATCCATTAAGAAACCGACTTCTTCAAAACTGGCAAAGGCTTGGAAGTGCAACAATGACATTATAGCTTCTTGGATTATAAATTTTGTTTCCAAGGAGATTGCCGCAAGTATTGTCTACTCTGGTTGTGTCAAAGATGTTTGGGACGAATTGGTAGATCGATTTAAGGAAATCAATGGACAGAAAATTTATCAATTGCGCAAAGAGTTGATAACTACTACTCAAGGTATGCATTCTGTCAAAGCCTATTTCACAAAATTGAAGACGATATGACAATATCTCAATGATTTTCGCCCTCACATTGAATGCACTTGTGATAAACTTAAGCCTTTTCTTGAACATCTAGAATCAGAGTATATTATGATATTTTTTATGGGATTAAATGATCGGTATGCTCCTATTAGAACTCAAATTTTACTGATCACTACTACAAATTTGACTTTTATTGACGCTTGGCTTTTTAGATTTGTTGACACTTGTATCAAGAAAACGTCAATAAAGAAAATAAATTATTAATAAAAGATAGGTATATTGACGGTTATATTGTGTCAACAAATGATCTCGTCTATGTTGACGATTAAAAAACGTCAATGAATGTTATTAAAAGATTAATTTACGTAGATTTTCGTCCAATTCCGCCTTTTCACATAGTTGACGGACAAAAACCATCAATGAAAAGGGTTTTGTTGACGGTTTTTATTGACGCTTATTAGCTGTCAATGAAAACCGCATTCATTGACGGCTAATAAGTGTCAATAAACATTACTATATTGACGCGCAATAAACGTCAATATGAATGAGGGTTTCTTGACGGGTATTAAACATCAAAAAGTTTAAGCTTTTTTACGATTTAAGTTTAAATTACTCCAAATTTGAAGTGATTTTAGGAGTTTAAATTGGATTCTTAATTGTAAAAAAAGATAAAGTAAAAAAAAAAAAAGAAACCCAAGACTCTCCTCTGTTTTGTTTGTTTGAGGGGATTAAGAAAATAAAAGAAAAAGGAAAAATAAGAAATAAAGATAAAGAAACAAAAACCTAAGCTTCTTCCTCATTCAAAAAAAACCTTAAGCTTCTTCCTCATTCTCTCTTTTTCCCTCTCCATGTCGTAACCCCCTCCCCCTTGCCAACTAGGTCGCCGCCCCTTCCTCGTCGTTTTCGTCTTGGCACAGCAAGGTCGCACAACCCTGTGCCGTTTTCTTTGCAGACGGTCGTTACACACGCGCTCACGCTCCTGCGCAAATTTTTTTTATAAAGTTGAATGCAGGTAAGAGCGCTAATGGAAAAAAACCATTCTTAGGTTTTTATCCTTTTCTCCTCTTGGTAGAAACGTTGTCATAAGAAATATCTACAGAATTGCTTGTGTAATTTGTTATGAAGGAGGCAGATGATTGCTAATCCAGAAGCTAGACCTTCTCTTTTGCCTCACCCTTCCTTATCAGATGCAAATTTTCAGCCTGGGCCCTCCACAGCGTATAGTGCATCTCAAATAGTTGGTAGTGATGTTGATAAGTCTTCTCAAGTTCCTCTTGGTGTAGATGGTAAAAGAAATATACTTCATGACTTTTCAGGAACAACTAATCGCCCTGTAAAGCAGATAAAATTAGAGGATGGAAAAAGCAACCCTTTTTCAGCTGGAGGTCTAAGTGCATCAGTAGGTACCAATGGATTTGGACAACTTAGAATTGCCTCAGATCCCAATGTGGCGGAAATGCAAATCTCTGAGAAACCAACTTCAGTGGTACGTGATTTATCGCAATGCAACATCACAAATTGAAAAACATTTACTCACTTTCTTGTTCATGTTGATTGGTTGCATTGTTCTTCAGAGTTCTCTATCCGAATTGGTTCTTTCTAGGTCTCAGTGTCATCTCATGTAGGAGATCAGTATAATATTTGTGATTGTCTTTTGACGTATTTAGAGGGAGTTTGATATTGGGATGCCTCTTGAGGGCAGTGCTTTTAAATGACATTTTTCCAAAAACCATTACTAATTAAGTGCTTACTCATTTAAGTGTTTTTAGAACTTTCAAAGTCACTTTTGACTCTGCTGTTTCTTACCTCTAAATTCAATTGTTAATCCTTAAGGCATCAACCGTCCACTAGTAAGATGAAACATGGCTACTTTCATTCATAACAGAAAAAATATAGCTAAAATTTTAATTGTTCGAATCAGGGAAAATTAATAAACTCTGCATGTAGAACAAGTAGAATTTGCTGAGATAACTGAAAAACAAATATCGGAGATCTGGTTCGTATTTCTATTATTGGTGAATTCTCTCTAAAGCATCTAGTTTTAGTTCCAAGTATGTGGCCCAAAATGCTCATAGCAGAATACCATCATGGATTGAGAATTTTGTCAGTCCATCAGTTTTAGCTCAAAAACATGTCATTTTCTTTCTGTGCTTAGATATGTTAAAATGTCTTGCTAGTAAGTTCCATCTATGCCAAGATTTGAGCATGTTGCAAAATTCAACATTCTGGTGAAGTTGATTGATTTCTTCTAAATCACAACTGAGAAAACTAGCACTTCTGTTTCTTGTTTTGTTGTATCTTCTTCCTCCACAGCTTCCCCGCGATGTCAAGTCTGCACTACTTCAACAAGTTTTGAATCTAACTCCCGAACAGCTTAACTCGTTGTCGCTCGAACAGAGCCAGCAAGTTGTTAAGCTCCAGCAAGCACTTCGCAGAGATCAAATGCAACCATCCTAGCAAACAAATTGCCACTGATCAACCCGACACTCTCGGCAGCTCCGCTCCGAGCAACAACTGCTGGCAGGTACCAGATTCAGCTAAGTAGGTTGTAAAATATTTGGCTCCACAAAGATTCAGCAAGTGACAATCTAAACACCTGTAAAATTATTGCTTGCCGAAGGGGTCCAAAAGCGACAGGTCCTGCCAACAAGGTATGAGTTTCATAAACAACATTCATGTAAGGCTTACAAGTTTGTGATTATAGTGATTCCTAAATTTTTTATGAAGGATGTTTTTCAAATAAATCATCTCAATGGAATGAAATAGTAAAGTTATCTGATGATTTTGGTCAACTTCTTGCATTTTCTCAATGTTTTCTTTGTTATCTAAGATCAAAATTGTATGTGGATTTTCCCACAACTTGTGGATGGAAGTTGCTTGATGATTGTATTCAAGCGAGGAGAAATTGTTCACTATTTTTGTTCCTAAAATACAATACCACGGAAAATAATATGCAAACTCAATTATGTAAAATCTTCTTATCATCCATTATTGCAGGGGGTTTTGTTATACTTTTAAATTGTGCTATCAATGTTGTGTTTTCTCCCATTTCAAACACAATTTAATGGTTCAATAAAGCGTTGAAGATGGATATGCTCCACACATAAATATATTTTATTGTAGATCTCCATTGCTTTAATCTTGTTAGTCTAAATTAAATCTTTTGATCTCTCGAATTTCGTATGTGAACATCACGTTTAATTCAAATCACCACTTTACTTTCTTGTACCATTTTTAATTTTTTGAAATTGATATCCTGTCTCATAAATGTTTCAACTCTTTGGAATATATTCTTGAAAGTTATATCATACTTATTGCCAACGAATGTTTTATACAAATTTATTTAGTAGAAGAATTTAATTCAAGGAGTTAGAAAAGCATGCTTTAACATGTATCATATGAAATGAATACACCTCAAAGTGCATGACATGTCTCATTCTGAAAATTGAAGTTAAACTAGCTTTGTGTTAGGAATTTATTTTAGTTTGTTAATACCATGTTCGCAACCATTCTGAAAATTTAATTGGGGGATGTGTCCTATGTGGTTAGATTGTGAATTTGATTTTGATTTAGTTACTGGGTTTTTTATAGTTATGAACTCTTGTTTGGTTGCAGGCAAGGTGCAGTTGATTAATCAATTCCTTGTGAATAAAAGTTGGTACATTCTTATATTGTGATTAATCACTTCCTGGTTAGATTGTGAATTTGATTTTGAATTGGTTATTAGGTGTTAATTCTTGAATGTTCCCCTAGTTAGTTATTCATGATTCCAAGGCTTCAAATTAGTAGCAGTGTATCGTGGGCATTGTTTGTGATTAATTTTCTTCTATATACCTTCATGATTTCTGGTTGGTTTCATATATATATATATTTTTAAAAATGCTTATGGGAGTCTACTGTGGTGTTCCTTCTTACGTGCTTGAAAAAGTTCATGGAGATCTAATTGGGACAACATTAATTAGAAACAAATACTACCACTCATGCTCTGTTGATAATTAACACAGGTTAACTTTGTTTGAAGTTACATTTTTTTTCCAGTATTTTAATATATGTTATTTTCTTGAAGTTATATATATATAGGCTGAAGAGTTATTTATTAGATCAATCTCATGTTCAATTGGAATCTAAATAATACTAGTTTTTGTTTTTTTGTTGATAGTTTTTGTTGATAATTGTCCTCTAGCCCTTTTCTAATGCTACAAACTGTATTACTTTCAACTTAGTTCCATGTTGAGTCATGTAGATACATTATATCTTTGGGTGTAAGTTCCTTTTTTGGTGGCTAATAAGAGGATAAATGCACTTTTTAATAGGATGTGTTAAGAGTATCACTTATCAAAAGACTTGTAAAATTCTTAGACTTGTAAGTTCCTTATGAATGACCCATTCTATTTTGTGTTGTATAATTGTCCTCTAGCCATGGTAAATCTTTTGCAAGTTTTAAATGTAAATAAGGATGTTGCGCTATCTTAGCAAGTTTTCATCCCAAAACACATACATGAATGCCACTACCCCTCTTCTTATAAGTTAGTTAAGTATTGTTATTATGGTCATAAGTATTGATTAATTTAATTGTTCGTCTGTCCTATTTTGTTGAGTTTAATATTTATGTTCATGATAAGTCTAGTTGATATGTTCCTAAGTTTTGATGAGCTTAGTTTAATTGTTATATTCACGTTTCGATAACTTTAATAATTCGTGTTAGTTTTTTATGAGTCTAATATTTGTGTTCATTTTAAATTTGGTTGTTATGTTCTTAAGTTTTTCTGTGTTTTGTTTAATTGTTATGTTCATGATTTTTTATAAGTTATTTAAGAGTTTGATATTGATATTCAATAAAGTTTTATAACTTTAGTTGTTTGCGTTAATTTGATGAGTTTAGTTGTCTATGTTTCTTTGAGTATATGTTATTCATACCTCAAATCTTAAATCTCGTCAATGGCTTCAAGTACAAATTGCACCACGTTCAATCAACTTTCAAAGAGTTATAAGTTTGTTGTTGTGTACTATTTGTCATAGGCCAAAACCAAAGCAAAGGAGAAGCTCCTTGCCAAGGAAGCTGCTCAAAGGGTGCTAAGTGATCGTTTTGAGTTTAAATGATTTCATTTAGTTTTTGTCTGTATAACTTTGAATATGTAAGTTTAGTTGTTTGTTGGAGTTTGAGATATACATTGTTCTTTTTTTTTTTTTTTTTTTTTTTTGGAATGAATGCATAATTTTTTGGTTAATGAAATCTATCATCTCATCATGATTTCACGTTTGGTTGAAATTATGATTCATTTGATTTTATATCTATATGAACAATAATGTGTTTGTTACGAGATCCGACTCATACTATTTATACTTGAGTTTTGGTGTTAGCTTCCTATAATATATTGAACATGTTATGCTATTGTCAAGTGAAGTGAAGATTGTGATCTGGGTTTAGAAGTGCATATTTATGTTTTTCAGGTACCCAAAAATTTTTGGTTAGTTATAATTACGTCGTTATGTTGTCGGATTTTTGGTAAATCAAACTTTACCAGGTAAAATTTAGTAATGTCCTCTATAGGGGTGTTCAAAAAACCCGACAACCCGAACAACCCGGACTACCCAACCCAAACCGTAAGGGTTGGGTTGGGTTAGGATTTTTTTCGGTTTGGGTTGGGTTGAATTTTTATAAAACCGAAAATTCGGTTCGGTTCACGGGTTTAAGGAATTTTGGCTCGGTTCAACCCGAACCGAACCGAAATATATATAATATATGCCATTTAATTTTCATAATAGCTATTTGGTGCAGTGGTTAAGCTTTCTTTTGTGTTAGTGGCTGTCCTGTGTTCGAGCCTTACAATATGCATTTTTATTTTTTTATATATTATTTTGTGATGTTTGTTTTCATATTGTTTTTTTATATAATTATTATTGTTTTCTCTTTTCCATTTTAACATTTTCCTTTTCAATAAAACTTGTTCTTAGCTAAAAAAAAAATCGTATTTTTTATTTTATTTATTTATTCAAACTTCAAATAATTATATAAACTTTTTTTCCTTCAAACTCCATAAAGCCAAATATTATTTTTTCCTTTTTTGTTTTGTTTTTTTAAACTTCTTTTTTATTTAATCTAAATAATTTAGATTTTTAATAATAAAAAAATAACCCGACAACCCAACCCAACCCAACCCGAAAATAGAAGGGTTGGGTTGGGTTGGGTTGCCATTTATATTCGGTTCATTCGGGTTGACAACCCGACCAACCCGAATTTTCGGGTTGGTCCAAAAATCCCCCCAACCCAACCCAACCCAACCCATGTACACCCCTAGTCCTCTATATTATGTTGAATTTTGGAGCCATTACAATTGGTAGCTAGCTACTATTGTGTAAATGCAGGTTTCAATGCAGGGTAAAAACAAACGTGAGGTTTTTTTTTTTATTCTTTTATTTTTTTCAAATACGTATAGTTGACGGTTAAAAAACGTCATAACAAACACCATAATTGACATATATTAACCGTCAATGAAAATACACAATTTGACAATTTAATATAGTAACTTGACAGCTAATAAACGTCAATAAAATGATATTTTGACGGCTCATAAGCGTAAATAAATATATATATTGACATTTTTAATCCTATAATTGACAATGAAAAAACGTCAAAATACGTGTATATTGACGGTTTATAAATATCAATAAATATGACAACATTGACGCTTTATGGATAACATTGACAAATAAAACGTGTCAATAATACGATTTGTTGATAGCTAGTAAACGTCAATAAAGGTGCCTACGTTGACGCTTTATGAATATCATTGACGGATAAAATGTGTCAATAATGTTTTTGTTGATGGCTTATAAACGTTAACAACGACATCTTCGTTGACGTCCTATAAGCGTCAATGAAAACAGAAATATTGACGCTTTAGTTTTATTGATACCACTTTAATTGACTTCTAAAAAACGTCAATGAAAGTGATAGTTGATACTTTTTAGCCGTCAACAAAAGCCAAATTTGTAGTAGTGGATGAATCTGATCCCATCCATTAGCAAGGTTTTTTCTTTAGTTATTCAAGAGGAACGACAAAGAAATGTAAGAAACAATAATAATCAGTCTGATCCAGTTGCTCTACTTGCTGCGAGTACTTCTAAGAAAGAATTTTCTGTTGATTCCTCAAATCAATCTCGAAAGAGGGATAATTCTCGTGACAACCAGCACCCTATTTGCATGCATTGTGGTATTCGTGGACATACTGTTGATAAATATTACAAGATCCACGACTATCCATCTGGTTATAGATCGCAGAATCAAAGTTTAAATCAGGGTTTTAGCTCGACGGGTTATAGTTCCAACTATTCTTCTAAATCTATTGGCACTAACCTGTTGTTCAAGCCTCGTAGCCTACTTCAACTGGAACAAATTTTTTCTCGAGTCTAAATGCAAATCAGTGCTCTCAACTAATGGAGCTTTTGTCTGCTCAACTTCAAACGGCCAAATCTGAAACTATTACAGTAGCTACTTCTACTGTTCATGCCACAGGTACTTGTGATCTTAATTCACCGATTGATTCAAATTTATGGATTCTTGACTCAGGCCCATCTAGACACATATCTCATTGCCAACATTTATTTCATAACTGGCGCTCTGTTAATAATGTGTCTGTCATATTGTCTACTTCTTATCAAGTCCATGTTAATCGCATAGGTGATATACGGATTTCTTCGGATTTGGTGTTATATGATGTTCTATATGTTCCTCAGTTCACTTACAATCTTATTTCAGTCAGCTGCCTATTGATGTCTAAAGATATTGAGCTAAAATTCTATGGTGACCACTGTATAATACATGACAGACTCCTATCGAAGATGATTGGCAAGGCTAACTGTCAAAATGGTTTATATCTGCTGTCTTCGTGCAATGTCATTTCTGTTTGTTTTGTTTCAGCTACCACTTGACGCCATCGTTTGGGTCATTTATCTCCCAAATAGTTGCTTCTAATGAAAGATATTCTTCCTTTTTCTGACTCTCACTCTGAAACTTGTCATATATGTCCATTAGCCAAGCGAAGAAGGTTGTCTTTTCCTTTTAATAATAATGTAGCTGCTGAAGTTTTTGATTTAGTCCATTGTGACGTTTGGGGTCCTTTTAAGACTCCCACTTATAATGGACATAGATATTTTTTGACCATTGTTGATGATTGTTCTCGGCATACTTGGGTTTTCCTTATGTGTGCAAAGTCTGAAGCTATTACTATTATTCCTCGTTTTTATAGCTTGTTGAAACTCAGTTTTCAAAAGTTATTAAGGTGTTTCGGTCTGACAATGCTCCTGAGCTTCATTTTGAGGATTTATTTGCTTCTACTGGTACTTTGCATCAGTTTTCTTTTGTGGAACGACCTCAACAAAATTCAGTTGTTGAACGAAAACATCAGCATCTTTTAAATGTTGCAAGGGCCTTACTCTTTCAGTCTCGAGTCCCTCTTCGATTTTGGGGTGACTGTGTTTTAACTGCTACATTTCTCATTAACAGGATACCTATGCCTTTATTATCGAATGCCACTCCTTTTTCTATTTTGCATAAAAGGATGTTGATTACTCTTATTTATGGACTTTTGGTTGCCTGTGTTATGCAACCACACTTTCTGCTCAACATTCTAAATTTGGACCACGAGCCACTTGTGTTTTTCTTGGGTATCCTGTCGGTATAAAAGGCTACAAATTATATGATGTTGCAAAAAGACAAGTGTTTGTCTCTCGGGATGTTATTTTCATGGAAGATCATTTCCCCTTCCACACTATTCCTGATGTACCTAACGTGGATGATCTATTTTTAGATATTGTTTTACCTTGCCCTGCTTCAGGTTTTATTCCTACTTCTAATGAAGCCACTGTGATAGAAACTCCAGATGACAATTCTCCTGAAGCAGTTAATGTCGAGGCCCCCACAGATATTGTTCAAACTTCTTTAGTTCCTTCGACTAAAGTTCCTGGGGTTTCTGTTCATGATGGAATTCCAACTAACACAGAATCTGCTGCTACTTCTGTTGATACTAATTCTGTTCATGTTGGGGTTCCTGAGGTTTCTTTTCCTGTTCCATCTGTTCAGCCGCTCAGACGTTCTTCTCGGTCCCATCATCCACCTGGGTTTCTACAAGATTACCATAGCAACCTGATTCAACATCGAGCATTTTGTCCTACTGATAAGTTTCCATATTCTCTTCAACGATACTTATCATACGACAAATTTGCTCCTTCTCATAGGTTTTTTATTTGTAACACCTCCACCTGATTTGAACCGTCTTATTTCCATCAGCCGTTAAGTTTCCACATTGGAAGACAGCTATGGATGAAGAAATAGCAGCTATGGAACGTACCAAAACTTGGAGTGTCGTTCCTTTGCCTCCCGACCACCAACCTGTTGGTTGTAAGTGGGTATATCGCGTCAAACATAAAGCTGATGGTTCCTTGGATCGTTACAAAGCTCGTCTTGTGGCCAAAGGAAGTCAACAAGAATGTATAGACTATTTTGATACTTTTTACCCTGTTGCGAAAATAGTTACTGTCAAATTACTATTATCTCTTGCTGCTTTTTTTTCAATGGGGTCTTGCTCAAATGGACGTTAACAATGCTTTCTTGAATGGTGATTTGTTTGAAGAAGTTTATATGTCTCTGCCCTTGGGTTATTATGATAAAACATCTTCCTCTAGTCCTCCATTGGTATGCAAATTACACAAGTCCATATATGGCCTCAAACAAGCTTGAAAACAGTGGTTTTTAAAATTTTCTCAAGTATTAACTTCTCATGGATTTATTCAGTCTAAGGCTGATTACTCTTTGTTCACCAAGGGAAAGAATTCTACTTTTGTGGCTCTCTTGGTATATGTTGATGACATTTTAATCACCGGTCCATCACCTTGTGAAATTGACGAGGTAAAAACTCTCCTACGTTCTAAATTTTTACTTAAAGATTTAGGGACTGCTAAATATTTCCTTGGTTTAGAACTCTCTCGTTCTTCCCAAGGAATATACATTTCTCAACGGAAGTATTGTCTTCAAATTTTAGAAGACTGTGGATTACTTGGGGCTAAACCGGTTGCTCATCCTATGATTCCTAACCTTTGTCTTTCAGCTAGTTCAAGTGTTTTACTTGATTATGCTGCTGCCACTGATTATAGACGTTTAATTTGTCGACTGTTATATCTTCAGATTTCACTCCCCGACATTTGTTTCTCTGTGCATAAACTTAGTCAATTTCTTTCAGAACCGTATACTGAACACTTACAAGTTTCTCACCATTTTCTTCGTTATTTGAAAGGCACTGTTGGCCAGAGTATTCTCCTTAAGGCAACAAATAATTTTCAGTTGAAGGCGTTTGTTGATTCTAACTGGGGTTCTTGTCCTGACTCTCGGAAATCTGTCACCGGGTTTTGTATATTTCTTGGTGAGTCTATTGTTTCTTGGAAGACAAAGAAACAAGCGACAATTTCTCGTTCTTCAGCTGAGGCAGAATATAGAGCTCTTTCTACTGTCTCCCGTGAATTAACTTGGTTGTCCCATTTGTTGCTCGATTTACAAGTTACTTCTCCGCTGCCCAGCTTTGGTGTATTGTGATAATCAAGCTGCAATATCAATTGCTTCAAATCCGATCTTTCATGAGCGTACTAAACACATCGAAATCGATTGTCATTTTGTTCGTGATCGGATTGAACGTGGTCTTCTCAAACTACTGCCTATTCGGACAACTTCACAATTGGTTGACATGTTTACTAAGCCATTACCTGCCTCTGTTCTTCAAGAATTTATGCTCAAGATGGGTGTTTTTAATCTTCACAGTCCATCTTGAGGGGGGAGTATCAAATATAGTAGCTTGTTTAGATTCTCTAATTTGTTGTAACCTATTTGGTTGTTGTAATAACCTTTTCTTGTTATTTTCGGTTTTCTATTATTATCATTCTTTCATGTATTTAAGACGGCTTCTTCCCTTTGATTCAATAAGAAGTGTAGATCATATTTCCTCTCAACTCTTGTTACTATGGTTGGAAATTAATCTGAAACCCACAACTGAAGGATGAATATCGGCCCAACAATGTTAGCATCAAACTGCATAGCCTCACAAAACTACCTATATAGTCATGATAAGCATGTTCTACCCCAACTTAAACTTCTTGTGGCCTTGAAATCTTCTTGCAGAAGTAGGAACATTAGGTAGACCAAGTGGCTTAACTTATTCGCAAATAGGCTACCATCAATAAGCTTCATAATGTATAGTGAACAGATCAAAATTGTCATCCAACCATGAAAACTAAGATGCTAGCCAAGGTAAACTTAATATAAATCTTCTCAAGTGAGTGTTAGCTTGAGTCACAATAAGTAATTGTTGACATGTTGATTTGATAGGAATGAACTCTTCACTCCGCAGTGGAAGCTGCTTAACTACAAGGTGAAACAAACTTACATTGAAATACATGGAGATATTTCTGACGGATCTTTAGTCTTCTTGCTCCAACTCTAACGAGATCGAATCCCCAAGGTTTTCACAAAATCTTCCTTACTATAACTTGAACACAGAACCAAAGCTTGTGAGAGCTTTTGAAAGAAAATCCATAGAATTTGAGAGGAAGACGTTTAGGGAGAATTCTCTAATTCTCTATTGTGGAAATGATCTCTCTCATGGCTCATCCCAAGGGTCCTATTTATAGAGACTTAAGACAAATCTTTGGCATAATTAAAATATTATATTTTAACATCTACTATATTAAAATATATAAAGTAATTGGAGTGGGTAGCAAATTAATTATCTATAATAGCAGATTTAGCACCAAGTAAAAAGAATTGCAAATATGACAAAAAAACAATTAGAATACATTTTTAAATTCCCGTTTTACCCTTATTATTGCTTTTCGAAATATTATTCCGGTGCGCGCACCAAATATGGCAAATATATATGGCGAAGTCCTCTTTCTCCTCTTTCGCGTCGCACCAAATCCCTTTCTGATCGCTTTTCGTTTTCCCTTTCTTCCCTCGCACGATTTCTTCTGTCGCCCGATTTCTTCTGCTCGCAGACACAATTTCTTGTGTATTTTGGAACTTTGGATTGGAATAATTCTGCACGAAGGTTTTCTTCTACTGCATCTTGGATTGGATTCCTTCTCTTCTCACATTTTCTTCTACTAGATTTTGGATTTGATTTCTTCTGCTGCAGATATTTGGATCAGACATCTTCTGCTCGTATGATCTCTTTTATCTTGGTTTTGATTTCTTCAAATTGATTTCAAATTCTGTTATGATTTCTTCTTCTTCTTCTTCTTTTTTTAATTTTTTATTTTCTGTGTGTTTATGTGGTTGGAGTTTAATTATGATTTCTTCTTGGTGCTAAATCTGCTATTATAGATAATTTGTCAGCCACTGCAATTACTCTTTCTTCTTCTGTTTTAACTCAATTTTTTCTCTTGCCATAGATATAACATGATTTCCCTCTGTTTTGTTCTGTGCAGTTTATTAGGTTGTGCATTTTCTTCTTCTTTTTTGATATGCTTTGATTTTATGATGTTGAGGTATTGTTATGATTTTTTCTTCTTCTTTTTAATTCAAGAATGCCAAGAATACAAAATTAGCAATTTTGGTGAGTGTTTGTATAGGTATATCTAAAGTATATCACTGATATACTCCAATTAATCGTAGTCTATCACTGGCTATCACTGACTATAATTGATAGATAATGAAATACAAAGAAAACAAGAATAGCTATTTTGGTGAGTGTTTGTATATGTATATCAAAGTCTATCACTGTCTATCACTGATAGACTTTGATTAATCGAAGTCTATCACGGACTATAATAGATTATGAAATACAAAGAATCAATCTATATTAATATATTAATATATTGATAGACAATGAGATGATATATTAATGTGTTTTTTAGGTTGTTTAGGTGAGTATTTCTATTAATGATATTTACTGATAGAATATGATTAATCAAAATCTATCAATGAGTATCAGTGATAGACATTAATAGACTCTGTATCATTCACAACAACATCATTAACCATTTCTTTTTTGTTTTTTTGTTAGTGACTTGAAATTCTGCTGCCAATTATTGTGTTTCATGGTGGACAGTGGGATGATAAAAATTGTTACGTGAAATACAAGACAACTGGAATTTTAGTTGATGACATGATGGATTTTAAGGCTTTTGTAGATTTAATATTGAAGGATGTTCAATTGAACGTGTCAACTTCATCTATTAATCTTTCAATTTTATTGGGCAATTTTTGTATGAGAGGAATTCAAAATGTTGTTCAAATCCACAATGATAAAGATGTAGCATGGTTTTTAACGTTAGTTAAGGATCAAAGTTCAAGATACCCTTTAGTTGCTCATGTTGATATGTTGGAAGGGTGTTCTAGTATTGTTGTTGGTGATAATGATTTCCAAGTTATTGTAGATATTGATATTGCTCATGATTTGAAGGAAACCGATGTGTTTGCAAGCAAGAAAGTCGTTTCAAAGTACTTTTCCTTCATGACTGTGAAAAAAAACTTTGAATTTAAGACGTTAAGATCAAATGCGAAGTCAATTGAGTATCAATGCATCCAAGATGGTTGCCATTGGTATGTAAGGGCATCTCGCTATAAGAGAAGTGAATTGTGGATGCTCAGGAAATATGTAGATAGTCACATTTGTTCTATGAATAGTGTTCAGAGTTCTCATAGGCAGGCTACTTCATCCCTCATTGGTGATTGTTTGAGAAATGAATTTCGTTTTAGTTCTTCTAATAGTTCAACTCCAAAGGATATTGTGAGTAAAGTGCGTAAGGAGCTTGGGGTCAACATAAGCTATTACAAAGCTTATAGGGCAAAAGAACAAATAATGAAGTCATTGAAAGGTGATGCACGTGAATCATATGCCTTGATTCCAAAGTTTTTGTTTAAGTTGAAAGAAATGAATCCGGGTATGTTTTTTTTTCTTTCCTTTTAATCTTCTGTTGAGTGTAAATATATATGTATTCTATATGAATCTATGACCAATTAAGATATAATTTTTAACAAATAGTTACTGATAGACTCTGATTATATGAGTCTATCAGTGTCTATCACTGATAGATTGCGATTAATCAAAATCTATCACTGATAGACACTGATAGACTCATATAATTTGATTCTATCATTGTTAACTCTAACACTAATAAAATATTTTAAAAATGTATAGGTACATTCACAACCTATGGAGCTGATGAAGATGGACATTTTAAGTATTGCTTTATAGTTCTTGGTTCATCAATTGAGGGTTGGAAGCAATGTAAGCCAAATATTTCAGTTGATGGAACATTCCTAAAATGTAAATATGTTGGAACTCTTTTGACAGCCTCAACACTTGATGGTAACAATCAGATTTTCCCCCTTGTCTTTAGTATTGTTGGTTCAAAAAATGATGCATCATGGGAATGGTTTTTTACAAATCTAAAGAATAGTTTTGGAGATCGAGATGGATTAGTCATTATTTTAGATCGACATATGAGCATTCCAAAAGCTGTTGTGACTGTTTTCCAATGGTTGAGTATTGTATTTGTATACAACATCTGTTACAAAATATGAAGTCGACATTTAAAGATCCTATGATTGATAAGATTTTTTACAAGTGTGCAAAAGCTTATACAGTTGATAACTTTGAGTTGAATATGAGATGGATGGAATCAATATATCCTACTATTCGGGAATATCTTAGTAAAAGAGGTTTTGAAAAGTGGGCTCGTGCACATTCTAGGAAAAGAAGATATAGAATGTTGACTACAAATATTTCAGAAAGCTTGAATTCAGTTTTGGAAGAGTCTAGAGATTTTCCCGTTGCATCATTACTTGATTCGATTAGAGAGTTACTTCAGAAGTGGTTTTATGAACGAAGTAATGCAGCATCTTCTATGAGGACTATTTTGACTAGTTGGGCTGAGGCTGTGTTGCGAAAACAACATGGGAAATCACGAAGCTTCACGGTACGGATTAACAAATTAGACTTTGACTGACTTTATTTCAACTAATTATATATATTTATATGTGTTTCAGATTCTTTAGATGAATATTTCTACAGGTGTATCAAAGTCAATCAGTGATAGACTTCGATTATTCGAAGTTCATCAGTGTCTATCACTGATAGACTTCGATTATTTGAAGTCCATTAGTGTCGATAGACTCCGATTATTCGAAGTCCATCATTGAAGTGATCATTTTCTATACTTTGTTGATTATGTTTTGTTTTGTTTTGTGTTTTTTCAGGTTGATCCTATTAGCAATGAAGAATATAAAGTAATTGACGGAGATAATCATTTTGTGGTAAACGTGGATTCTAGATCTTGCAGTTGTCAATTTTGGGATGTTGAGGAAATTCCATGTGCTCATGCATGTGCAATTCTTCGTGGACTTAATTTGGTTTCTTATGCTTTTGTGTCTGACTATTATTTTTCAAGTAGATTGCTATCTACTTATAAAGTTTCAGTCCGTCCAGCGGGCAAAATGTTGATGTGAATTTATTACCTCCAATTGTCAAACGTCAAGCAGGAAGGCCTCGAAAACAAAGGATTCTTTCAATTGGTGAAGCAAAAAGACACTAAATGTAGTCTTTGTCATCGCGTTGGTCATAATCGTAGGACATGTAAATTTCCGCCAATTTCACAATGATGTAATTTTGACAATTGAACATTTTCATTGATAGACATCATCATAAGACTTTGTTTACTATTTGTGATTCATTTTTTTTTTGTTATGGGTATTCACTGTGATATGGATATATCAGCTTCTATCAATGAGACATTTGTTTGTGATATGAATATATCAGATTCTACCAATGAGACACATTTGTTTTTGTTTTATGTATATTACACTTTCATATGTATAGAAACTGATAGACAAAATGATTTTCCCGTAATTAATGGATTTCTATTTGTGACACTGGTAGCTTGGAATTTAACTATTTTCTATTAATGATAGAAACTGATAGACAATATTTCTATCAGTTATAGAATCTGATAGACTTGATTTTAACCATTTTCTATCAGTAATAGGTACTGATAAACCTGAATCAATCCTATTATGTTCTTTTTTCTATCAGTGATACTTGAATTAACCTGATAAACAAAGCAACATAGAAAGCAACCATCCTTTGCATTCACATAAAAAAAGAGTCTACAAAAAAGTTCAAAGTTTAACAAAACATCAACTACAATATAAAGTTCAAAGTTCAAAGCTCAAAGTTTAACAAAACATCAACCCCTATCGAATTCTACATTCAAAAAAATTTCACATAAAAAAGTTTAAGAAACATCCAATCATTCTTGAGATATTTGTAGATCAAAACTGGGAGTATCGTTTTTTAATCTTGGAGGAGATCTTTTTGGAGATTCTTCGTCAGCTTTCTTTTGCCCCTTTGCGTTCTCCAAGACTTTTTTTTGTTGGATTTGGTTTCCTTTTTGGTCTCCCATTCTCGATCACAACAGCAACATTCTCCTCTTGAGGTGGGTCTTTTTTGACCTTAGGTCTATATTTTTTAGGTGTTCCAACAACCCTGAAAACACACATTAAATGTAATTAGCTGATTTTCCATCACTGATAGTCATTGAATACTAATATGTAAAAGTAAAGAAGTACTAAACAACCTGAAACACACATTAATATATGTCATTAGTTGAACACTTAATAATTGAATCATAATAGACTAGACACCGATAGACTTCGATTAATTAGATTCTATCGGTGATAGTCACTGATAGAATTCAATTAATCGGAGTCTACCACTTGATAGACATTGATAGAAGACAAAGACAAAGAAACACTAAATAAGCAAAAAACCAGCAAGAGAACAACATTTTTAATTATCAAACCTCATAGACACTGATAGAAACCAAACAAACACTAAATAAGCAAAAAAAAAAAACAACTCTAATAGGCAAAAACCAGCAATAAAATAGAAAAAAAATTCAATTATCGAACCTGATAGACACTGATAGAAACCAAACAAACACTAAATAAGCAAAAAACAACTCTGGTAGGCAAAAACCAACAATAAAACAGAAAAAAAATTCAATTATCGAACCTAATAGACACTGATAGAAACCAAACAAACACTAAATAAGCAAAAAAAAAACGACTCTGATAGGCAAAAACCAGCAATAAAACAGAAAAAAAAATCAACTATCGAACCTGATAGACACTGATAGAAACCAAACAAACACTAAATAAGCAAAAAACGACTTTGATAGGCAAAAACTAGCAATAAAACATAAAAAAATTCAATTATCGAACCTGATAGACAATGATAGAAACCAAACAAACACTAAATAAGTAAAAAAAACAACTCTGGTAGGCAAAAACCAGCAATAAAACAGAAAAAAATCAATTATTGAACCTGATAGACACTGATAGAAACCAAACAAACACTTAATAAGCAAAAAACGACTCTGATAGGCAAAATCCAGCAAATAAAGCAGAAAAAAAATCAATTACCGAACCTGATAGACGCTGATAGAAGACAAACATACACTAAATGAGCAAAAAAACACAATGCCTCTGATAACTACAGATTCACAATGCATTAATAAGCAAAAGCTGAAACTAAGCAAAAGAAACGAAATTAGTAGTAGCAAGTAAAAAAAAAAAAAACTAAAAGGAACTAAGCAAAAATTGAAATGAAGACGAAACGAATGGAGAGGAAATCTGACGAAGAAGAAGACGAAACTGAAGCAAATGGAAACAAAGACGAAACTGAAGCAAATGGAGACGAAGACGAAGCAAATGAAGACAAAATCAGAAGCAAGAAGACGAAGCGAACGAAGTCTAAATCAATACCAAGAAGACGAAGCGAGTGAAGCCGAAATTAGTAGCAAGAAGACGAAATCAGTAGCAAGAAGACGAAGCAAATGGAGACTTAATCAGTAGCAAGAAGACAAAGACGAAGCGAATGCATGAAAATAGAGAAGCAAGGAGACGAAACGACTAGGGCTAATTTTTCGAAAAGACAAACAGATTTCTCGTGAGTCGTAACTGACATGTAGGGCCATTTGGATTTGATGGGCCAAAAAAATTGGGTTAATTGTACTAGAGGGGTTTTTTGGTCTTTTCCAACAAGATTTGCTATATATGCAAATTAATTTATGAAGTTGCTACATATGCTATTATTTTGTCCGGATGTGCTATACATGCAACCACCCCAAATATATATTATACTTATTTGAATCTCATTCAAATCTCCAACAATATATATATTTAACCTATTTGAATCTCATTCAAATTTTAAGTATATATTTTTGTTTAATGTATATCTAATATACATTAATTCATTTTGATATTTAATGTATATACAATAAATATACTTTCTTCTTTTCTATTTAATACATCCAATATATTAAATTTTAATTTGAATACTTTAAATTAAAGGTTAATTTCAACATTTCAATTTTTTTCAACTAAATCGATTCTTTAGTGTTACTATGAGCTAGCAAGGGACCTTATGGACCTATACATTATAAGCTCCCATGATACAAATTTAATTAATTAAACTCTTTAATTAACTAATTTTCTTATTCTAAAAAAAAAAACTAATTTTCATTCATTAGCTTTAGGTCACTCTACTATATAGACCTAAAGTTTCACTCTTATGCACGATAGGAAAAGTTGTGTCCACAAATATAACCATTACATACAAGTCTATCCTTCACGAGTTGTTCGTAATTACAGTTGGGTCAAAAGTCTGTTTTACCCCTGTAGTTACATCTTACACCTTAAGAACTTATGCGAACTAAATTTTATAATGGAAAATATATGGTAATGATTTCAGTCAAAGTGCAAGGTATGGACACTACTGCAAGCAGTAATAAAGATTAAAAATATTCCAATGTAGCAATCCCACAAATACTAAGTGTAAACTCAGATTTTAAGAAGAAACTGCTCTTAAGCACAACAATGGTAACCAAGTAAATTGAATGGTTTTGAAGGTTGATTTAATAAAGAAAACAAAAGGAACTCAGTTTAGTTTCAACCTAAGTAAAATTAACCTTACTTACTAGCTTGCTTACAACCTAAGTCTACTTATGCACTGGGTCAAGTTTAACTCCTATTTGGCCTTGATTTCAAGCACCGTTACGAGGCTAAACGAGGTCGACTCACATGTCTGTGGCTACACTCTTACATAGTTAAATCATGCATGCAACCTTTAGCCCTATAGTTGTTACTCCTCGTAACACCGAGTTTCTATATCTAGGCTTTTCTCATATATCCCTTTTATGAAAACCGATATTGTCCAACCCTTTCAGTATTGAACACACATGACATGCTAAGTCTAAATGGTTAGTTTAAGCTTAACAAGATAACAACAAAACCAATAAAGAGAAAAATGCATAAATGAACTTTAGTGCAAGCGAACCACTTTTCAAGCTAATCCATCCACAAGGGTATTCACTAAACAAAATCCCTTAAAGGAATTTAGCTACTCATACCAAAGATACCGTAACAGATGCTGAAAAATGATTCTTAGAAATGAAGATTCTTAGAAGTCAAAATTTTTCCGCATGGCCATTACAGACAACCTCGTTTTCAAATCTTCCTTACAATCATATAGTGGTCCAAATTCAACATAACTAGTAGAATTCGAACACTGACCTAATGTAATCAATTGCTGGCTAGAAGCTGTTATGCGTCGATACCAACAATGTCGCAAGTGCACGGGTCGTCACAAGTAATAGTAAAACGGAAGAATACCGAGTATCGAATCCACAGGGAGGCGAAGCGAGAATTTAAGCAAAGAAAAAATTCCTTTGAACACTAAAAATACTTGGGAGAAATAATATCTAGGGACCAAAACATGCAATTAAAGAGAATTTAAAAATCAAAGCAATTAAGGAAATCAATTTGATCAATCAACGGAAATAAAATATGGAGAAAGAGTTTTTGATGGGAAGTGGGGTCTTGAAAATCAATTATTTGTTAAACGATTATTACAATTATCCTATCTCGATGCCCAACTAATTATAATCCTAGAATCTTCGTTAATCACATAGGTTCTCCTGTCGGTCTTCCCTAATTGTAATTAATTCATTTTAACAACCTAAGAGTCTTTAGCGCCATTAAAATTCATTAATTATTACGCTCTGATTCATTTTAGGAATCTAAATTTAATCAACTAATCTCATTGTCACGACGGGCAATTAAACTAGTTGCATGGATTATGATCTATCCTAACTTCTCTCCATCGAGTCTCCATTAAGAATCAGATCAATACATAATTGGCCAGATTGCATATAGCATTAAGCACATCCATACAAATAATTAGGAAAAAGGGCAAGAGATAGACAATTATAACAACATTTTAACTATAATTTCATTTCAAGACCCCAAATTGGGGTTTAGCTATACATAGCTAAAATATCCATAAAATTTACAATGGAAAGCATAATTATGAGCACAATAAAAGGGAAGGAATTGACCGTTGAAGACCCCGTCGCTGGTGCTTGGAGTCCCTCCGAGCACACCTTGAGCCTCCTAGAATGCTCCCCAAAACTCCCTAAAATTTTCCCACTAAAGAACTCTAAAAAAGGCTAGAAAGCCTTGAGAGAGGCTCCAAAGGAGCCAAGGAAAGAAAGGAAAGAATGAGGGAAATGATGATTGATGGTAAAAAATGGATCCAAGGGGCGCTATTTATGGGCTCGAAAATTGGGCAGCGTCACGACGCTGTGACTGTTAGGTTTTATGCCCTAAAACTCGTAGATAGTAAATGTAACATTTGACTTGCTTCAATGAAGTATTATTTCTATATATTTTTTTTGCCTAAATATAACCACAAATCCAATAAACTTAGAACCCATGACTATATTATGTATACTTGAAGTTTATGTGTGACATAAAGTATGGATCAAGTTCAAGTAAATAGTCTAAACGATCTATAGTATATGGATAAGGTTAGGTACCTTATTCCTGGGACACTATTGGCGCGACTCGCTTTGTTCCTTAAAGACAGACGATGTGATCCTAATCGTTCATGTATAAGACATGTGAGTGAGGGCGTCCTATGCAAAGAGTTTGCATAGAGATCGGACCAGGAGATAAGTCACTTTCACTTTACAACACTGTTTACTGTTGAAACTGAACATCTCATACATATAACCTAGGTAACTCGATCTTAATCCTGAGCTAACTATGAACTCCTGTTTATTTAGGATTATCCTTTGATTTGCATGGGTGAGAGTGGACAAACATCGTCGACTTAATAAGCCTACCATTTTGGGGATAAGACTAAATGGATAGCTGGGGACAGCTTTGCAAGATGGAATTCACTGCTACCCATTTTAGGGTTAGTAAAGGTTGTTCTCTTAAATGCTGACTCTGAGTCTTGAACAAAGGGGCCCCACCCTCTCATAACCTTGAGAGGGACTTGGTTCAGTGAATGTATCGCGAACTAGTTGTTCATTAGAGGATCAGTGGAACTTAAGGAACAAGATGTAACTATAGGGGTAAAACAGACTTTTGACCTAGCTCTAGTTACGAACAACTAGTGAATACTTACTAATCATGGTTATCTAAAGTGGACAAGAAATATATCTACAGTGAGGGGAGTTCAACTACGGGCTATAGTGGAGTGTCCCGGAAGCTAACGAACGATGAATGACTAGATTAATAAGATTGACCGGTAATCATCATTTTGTTGGAGCCCATGATCTGTAGGTCCATTAGGTCCCTCTACTAGCTCAATAGGAATAAAACTTGGAACCATATGATAGGTTAATATTTGAAACGTTCAAATTCGGAAAAGGATACAAAAGTCGCTTATATACGATATTTAACGACATATTAGTTTAATTACGAATTAAACTTAAAATGAGAGTTGTATATATTTAAATATGATTTAAATATTAAACACGTGAATAAAGATTCATGTTCAAGAAATTTCGTTGGAAAAAAACCAAGATTGCACAAGTGGTATTAATTATAAAGAATCAAATTATACGAATTGGGAGCTTCAAGAGGTAGGTACCTTATTACTCTGTTTTTGGTTCTTATGAACAACATGACTTCAAGAATTAAATTGATCAAATTGTGTGCCTAAGAACCAAAATTGCTTCCGCATGTGTGATATTAACACCTACAATGACGTCATCGACTTGCTGGCCAAGAAATGGGATCAGCGTCGTGACACTGTCTCTACAACGTCTCGACGCTAGGCAAATTCCAGAATTTTCTGGCGCGATTTTGGACTTGAATTTGGGCCTCTCTTCATTTCTTTAGGGCCTCATCTTCATGGTTGACCTTCTTGGCTTCCCCCTTGACCCATGTATGGAAATTGGGCTTGAATGAATTCTTTTTGGGCATTTTTCACCAAAATCCATAACTTTGCTCCTAAAGACCAAATAACAAAATATATTGAATATCTTCAATAAAAAACACAATTAAAGCACTAAAAATCCTAATATTTTAGGACTAAAATAACGACATTTCTGCTCGCTATCAGAAGCACCTTCCATTCTAGAAGCAAGAGGAGCAACATCTTCCCTACTTCATTACCTCCATCTATCCCACCATCTTCCGCAACTCCATCTCCTGCAACGTCAGCATCATAATCATCTACTTCTTCAAATTCATCTGCTTCAGATTCTTCGTATGATTCATCTAATTCTTCATCATCCTCGTTGTATTCCCAGTTTTCATTTTCCTCTTCATCATACTCTTCTTCCTCATAATTAAGTGTATCATCACCAATATACAAATCCTCTTCAATCCCAAAATTTGGTGTACTGTCATCGGCTAAGTCTAGTGGGACAAAAGTATTACTTATAGGGGTTGGTGATGATAAGTTATCATAGGTTGGATGATACGAGGGAATGGATGATGGTATGTGTTCGTCCAAATTGTAGGGTCCAGTTTGTGCAAATGATGGTGGCGGTTGTGGGGACGGTTGTGGAAAAGGTTGTGAGAGAGAGTGTGGTATATGGCTATGACTACCTAAGTTACTGCCAGTACCATGGACAACTTTCAGAATCATTGATAAGTATAACGACAATTGAGATGCATCCTCTCCGCTTAGAAATAATCATAATTCTCTGTCATTCCTAATAAAAAAAGTAGGAACTCTCGATCCAAAATTGTATAAACATCTTATTATAAGGTCAAACTGGTCGGGGTAAATGCCACTCAGGTTATACGACTCTCTTAAAAACCCTTCATACCTTATGTCATTATTCACATCCAATCCTACTAAATAACCGCCTTCATAATCTCTTTCATTCTCCTTCCATACACCACTGTAACAAACAAAGATTTGAGGCATTCTGCAATATATATATATATATATATATATAAGATTCATTAGAAAAAAAAAAAATTACTTTTGGAAAGAAAAATCAAAGGAAGAAAGGAAAAAAAATTCTGGAAAATTTCCTTGGTCAATTTCCCGACCAAGAAATCCCAGTCGTTCAACCAAGAAGTCTCGGTCGAGATTCATAATTTCCCGGTTGATATTCATATTTTTTTTTCCAGATTTTCGAATAAAAATCTTATACAACCTACTTATGATTTAAAACATGTAAAATCATCATCTACATACCTTCTTCAAATATGAAAATTTTGAAGTGGGTCCACTTGGGTTTTGACTTCACGTGTTTGACTTCTTTACTTCTAGAATATTTTGTTAGTCAAATGGTGTCAAATAGTGTTTTTATGTTTGAATTTAGTTTTTAATGGTTGAAATTAGTTCGTTGGGAGGTTGGTAAAGAAATTTAATTGCTATCATTAATCAAAATTGAAGAAGGATAAGGACTTTTTACATAGTGGATCCCACCATAAAGTAGCCAACTTTGTATAAAATAGGTTAAAAAAAAGTTTTTAGAAAGTGGGTCAATTTTTAAAACCCAAAACTGAAATGGGTTAATTTTGACAATTTCCCTTACAAATTCTCCTGTTGGACAACAAAAAACAGTGGTCGAAAGCTTGAATTTGAATCTGAAGTCAAGTAATCCTTTTGAAATTAATTTGAGAATTGCTTGGGTTAATTTAATCTAATCCAAGAAAAAGTGTCAAACCAAATCTCAAGATCACGAGCAACGACAGAGAGGGGCTGAGCAACAGTGACACTTTTCCAGACTGAATCGCCGGCAGCGATGACAAGCTATAGCAATACCTGCAACGGTAAATCGACAGTAGAGGATGGCGAGCTTACTGGGCTGGCGGTTACTACTGGCTCGATTTTTGCGGCGATTGTGGCGCTTCCAGTGGTGGTTGGTCGTCGGCGGAAAGCGACACAGGGAGGGAGAGGAGATCAAAGGTGAAGAGGGAGAGGGAAGTCGAGAGAGAGAGATAGAAAGAAAGAAAGGGTGAAGATCCTGCTTGTGTGGAGGCACTCGTCGGTGGTTGAACTCGTCGAAGAAGATGGTCGGAGGTGAGAGCTGTCAGTGGGATAGTGAGCTGTCACTATCACTTTATTATTGTTGCTTCCTTTACACGTTTTTGCAGCACATCAATCATACAAAACAACAAATAATCTCTTTCATCTTCGGTCTCTTTCTTTTCTTCTTTCAGCATGCAAAATGAAAAGAAAAGGGTTCTTTACAGAGAAGCAAGGAAAACGAAAATGGCTCAAGGAGTAAAGAGATGAAGAAACAACTAAGAAGAAGACACCAAAGATTTATAGTGGTTCAGCTTAAAGCCTACATCCACTTTGCAAACAGGTAGCTGATTCCTTTATTTCTTCCTCACAAAACACATCACAAAAGTCCTTTTACAAAATCTCTCTCTCAGATTTCACTCACAGTGTTTTCACACACTTTTTTACACTTTTGTATCAATACAAATCTTTATTTATAGATGAAGAGAGAGTATTTGTATTAACTGAAATTAGTTGTAAAGAGAACTGAATTCATCTTTTATGTTGTCTTTGAACTGCCCAACTGATTCCAAGTCTTTGGACGTGTTTAGGTGGGATTTGGTCACTACTTTACAAAATCTCCACCTTGAACAAATCTCGCCTCAACTACCTGCTTCCGTTTTATGCAACTTTTCAGCCAGGTGAGTCTATAACCTTTAGTAGGTTTAGACAGTATTGGAATTTAGATCGAGCTACAACTTTAGTTAGAAAATTTGCTGCGTTTTCTTCTGTCTTGACTTTAGAGATGCATACACTGCCTTTTTCAATGATATCTCTAATGAAATGTAATTTTACATCAACGTGTTTAGTTCTCTCATGATATTGCTGATTTCTTGTTAAATGTATAGCACTTTGGTTGTCGCACAACACACTTACAACCTCTTGATTGAAACCTAGCTCACTGATTAATCCTTGAAGCCATTTGGCCTATTTTACAGCTTCTGTTGCAGCAATGAACTCTGCTTCAGTAGTAGATAGGGCTACTACTGATTGCAAATTTGATTTCCAACTAATCACATTACCTCCAAATAGGACAGTGTAACCCGTGAGTGATCTCCTCTTGTCAAAATCACCAGCATAGTCAGAATCAACGTAGCCAATTAGTTTCAGCTTCATTCCATTAGGATTTTTATATAGAAGACCCCTTTGAGAAGTCCAAACTAGATACCTCAGTACCCATTTCACAGCTTCCCAATGAGTTTTTCCAGGATTTCCCATATAACGACTTACAAGACTTGAACAATAAGCCAAGTCTGGTCTTGTACAGACCATTAGATACATCAAGCTCCCTGTAGCATTAGAGTAAGGTACCTTCCCCATTAATTTTTTGTCTTCCTCGTCTTTAGGAGAGTCCTTTGCTGATAGTTTGAAATGTGTTGCTAAGGGCATGTTAACTGACTTAGCATTGGACATATTAATCATTTTCAACACTTTCTTTGTATATTCCCTTTGGCAAACAAATAGTTCACCAACTTCTCTTTTTCTTGTAATCTCCATTCCCAAAATGGTTTTAGCAGGACCAAGGTCCTTCATATCAAATTCTTTTCTTAGCAACTGTTTTATTTTCCTCAATTCTAAGGGATCTTTTCCAGCCAGTAACATGTCATCCACATATAATAGGAGGTAAATTTTGTCACCGTTAGCTTCTTTATAGTAAACACAGGGATCATATAGACTTCTTTTGAATTTAATCTTTGTCACATAGTCATCAAAACGCTTGTACCAGCATCTAGGTGATTGTTTTAGCCCATATAACGATCTTTTTAATAGGCAAACCATCTCATTATCTTTCCCCTTCTCCTATCCGCGAGGTTGTGCCATGTATATAGTTTCCTCCAAATTTCCATGGAGAAAAGCAGTCGTCACATCCATCTGCTCAAGTTCTAGGTCTAAGCAAGCAACAATAGCAAGTAGGATTCTGATGGATGTGTGTTTGACAATGGGAGAAAATATTTCATTGTAGTCTATTCTTTCCCTTTGAGTAAAGCCCTTAGCTACCAACCTAGCTTTGAACTTTATAGACTTTTGATCAATTCCTCCAAGTTTCCTTTTGTAGACCCATTTACAAGGTACTACCTTCTTACTTTGTGGTAATGGAACCAACTCCCAAGTTTGAGTTTTATGAAGAGAATTCATCTCCTCATCCCTAGCTTTAACCCATTTACATGACTCTTTAGAGTTCATGGCTTCTTCAATTGTTTTGGGCTCATCTTCTTCTATTTCATCTACTGAATTGAGGGCATAAGCTGCAAAATCAGCTTGAACAAACCTCGAGGGAGATCTCACTGTTCTTCTTTGTCTATCTCTAGTGAGAGAATAGTTAGTCAAGTCTCCCTCTTGATTTTCAACAGCTTCTTCTTCAATTTCAGCTGCTGTTTCTTGACTTTCCAATTGTGGAGAGTCACTTTCAGTGGGTTGTGCATTAATTTCAGAAGCAGTCTTCTTTAGAAGCTCCACCTTAGTGCTAGAGCTTTCTCCTCCAATAGTTTTAGTTTCAAATTCTGCCTCTTTTGAATTCATATAGAGTCTTATGTCTAGTTATACCATTCTCCCTACAAAAAGTATTAAACTGATTTCCCAAAAATTCTAGGCCATTGTCAGTTCTCAAGTATTATATCTTTCTGCCAGTTTGATTCTCAATTCTAATCTTTCATTCTTTAAACTTATCAAAAGTTTGATCTTTAGATTTGAGAATAAAAGTCCAAACTTTTCTAGAAAAGTCATCAATTAGAGATAGAAAATACCTTGATCCTACCCAAGATGGAGTCTTGTTTGGCCCCCATAGATCAACATGAATGTAGTTCAAAATTGTTGTTGTAGTGTGTTCTCCTTTGGAAAATTTCATCCTCTTTACCTTTCCATAAACACAATGTTCACAGAAATTTAGCCTTTTAGTTCCATGTGTTTTAATCAGACCCTGTTTCATTAATTCTTGTAAACCTTTCTCACTAATATGAGATAGTCTTCGATGCCAAAGTTCAATATCTCCTGTCTTTTCAGCTTGTGGCATGATTAGGAAATGTAACATTCTTTAGGACAAAAAGTCCATTATGTTTTTCCCCAGAGAACACAAGTCTATTAAGACTTCCAGATTTAAGAAATGTCATTCTTCCCATGATATGTGCATGCTTGATCATCTAACATTCCCACAGAAATTAAATTTCTTCTCAACTTAGGAACATGTCTTACTTCTTTTAGCAAAACTTCTTTGTTGTTTTGAAGTTTCAACACCACTGAGCCTATTCCCCCAATTTCACAATGATGTGCAAATTGCTAACCGCAAGTGTACGGGTCAAGTAATAATATAGTGATTATGCAATCGAATGTCGTCCTCTGGATTGGTGTCTAGCCAAGTTTTAATTATCGAAAATACTCTTGGCCAATTTTATTTAGGGAATCAAATAGAATGAGAATATGAATTAATCAACACAAAACTAAAGTAAAAAGTGACAATCAAATGGGAATAATTGGTCTTAGGGAATTGATTTCACCAATTGGAGTTATGGATTAATAAACGGATTAACACATGCTATGATTCATAAATCTTGGCAACTAAAATCACACATATCTCTCCCGAGTATACATGATTCTCCCATATGCAATTGAACCCGATATCCCTATCTAAATCCAATAAACATACAAGGCAATAAGGCTAACCTTTATGACAATTTCTAGAATTAACCTTAATCTCCCGATTTTTAGCTAAATTCTAGTTATGCATATTGATTACTAATTTAAATCCTCTCTCCCGAGTTAGATTCAAATATAAACATCAATCAATTTATGGCCAGTAAATCGAAAGCATTAAACATACAACATATGCATAAATGACATCAATAGCATAAATACCGTAAATCAATCCAAAACGTGCCCAACGGCTACATCAATCCCTAAGAATTAAACTTAGCTACACATAATCCTCATTACAATATAAACTAAGTCTAAATAAGCCATAAAAACTATCTAAAGTAAGGGAAAAGAGAAATAGACTCGTTGTAGGCCGAGACCGAACGTCCCCGTCACGATCCCCACGAACAATGGGTTGATTTCCAACTAATCCCCTTTGCTTCAGCTCAATTCTATCCTCTTTCTGCTCTAATGCCGGCTCCAAAAGTCCCCAATTCGAAGTCCCCAAAAACCTAGCCGAAAAGATGCTTAAATAGCAAAATTTCGTTGTAGCGTCGAGACGCTGTCGCGATCCGGAAATTTGGAAAATTTTCTATAGCGTCGCGACACTATTTTTTTTTTTTTTTTTTTTTTTTTAAAGATTGGAAGCTCCATTTGACTCCAATTGCTGAATTAAGCTTCAAGCACATACTTCCTACAAATAAAACATAAAAATGCATAAATTTGGGCAAATAATTGAAAAAGACTAGCTTAATTAATCAGAGAAAAATAGCTAGCTATGCTCGCTATCACACAACCATGGTTATCTCCCATAAAAACTGAACCTCCTTCCCAAGATTTGTAATTCACAAACCATTGCTTTGAAGAAGTCATGTGATAGGTACACCCTGAGTCCAAGACCCAGTCTTCCTTTTCCACATTGATTTCAATGGCCTTTTCCTTAGTGGCAGCAAGTACTTCAGAGTACTCATAACCTTCTTCACCAACAGAAGCTTCTCCTTTACCATGTTCCTTTCTCTTGTGAAAATCTTTTCTTCTTTCAGGACAATTTCTTTTAAAATACCTTTCCTTGTGGCAAATAAAGCATTTTAAAACTGTTTTCCCTTTTTGATTATTTTGTTTTCGATTGAAATCCTTTCTCTTAAAGGAGTTTTTACCTTTGATGAACAAAGATTCATTGCTTCCACTCCCTTTAGATTCTGTTTTCAGCTCCAACTCCTTGCATTTCAAGGCTGAAATTACTGTATCAACAGTAACATAATCTCTCCCATATTTCATAGCGATCTTCACATCTTTGTAGTTTTCAGTCAATGAATTTATCAAGATTGCAGCTTCACTTTCATTGCTTAGTTTCTCTCCAAATTGATTGAATTCATTTGTCAACTTCTTGAAATCATCAAGATTGTCATCCAAAGACTTGGATGAACTCATTTTGAAAGCGAATAGCCTTTCCCTTACATAGATTTTGCTTGGAAGGTCCTTTCTTTCATAAAGATTTTTCAGCTTCCCCCAAATTCCAAATGCACTAGTTTCATCTTCAACTTGCCTTAGAACATTGTCTGAGATGTTCAAAACTAGAGCACTGTAGCCGGTTTCTTCAATTGTTTTCTTTTCTGCATCTGTGAGAGTGGTAGGAAATGTTTTTGGATCACTCAAGGCAAGAAAAGCCTTTTGTGACACCAAAACTGCTTGGATTTTCTTTGACCATAGCTTGAAGCTTCCTTGCCCATTGACTTTTTCAACTTCATACCTTGCTACAACCATTTGAGACTTCTTGATTGAATCTTGATGATGCTTGATTGGTTCTTGATCTTGAACCTGGCTCTGATACAAGTTTTATCAGTGGGATAGTGAACTGTCACTATCACTTTATTATTGTTGCTTCCTTTACACGTTTTTGCAGCACATCAATCATACAAAACAACAAATAATCTCTTTCATCTTTGGTCTCTTTCTTTTCTTCTTTCAGCATGCAAAATGAAAAGAAAAGGGTTCTTTATAGATAAGCAAGGAAAACGAAAATGGCTCAATGAGTAAAGAGATGAAGAAGCAACTAAGAAGAAGACACCAAAGGTTTATAGTGGTTCAGCTTAAAGCCTACATCCACTTTGCAAACAGGTAGCTGATTCCTTTATTTCTTCCTCACAAAACACATCACAAAAGTCCTTTTACAAAATCTCTCTCAGATTTCACTCACAGATTTTTCACACAGTTTTTTACACTTTTGTATCAATACAAATCTTTATTTATAGATGAAGAGAGAGTATTTGTATTAACTGAAATTAGGTGTAAAGATAACTAAATTCATCTTTTCTGTTGTCTTTGAACTGCCCAACTGATTCCAAGTCTTTGGATGTGTTTAGGTGGGATTTGGTCACTGCTTTACAAGAGCAGTGGCAGGTAGCTGCTCAGTGAGAAGAAAAAGCTAAAGAAGGAAAAAAATTGAAGGGGAAGAGAGGAGATCATGAGGGAGAAAGGGGATGATGGCTTGGCTTCGCTCTTGGGGTGCACGTGTGGCTAAAATGAGTGAAAAGTTGTTTTTAGCTTGACTAAATATCAGTTTAATTACAAAATTGTCATCTAGCTCTATTAAATCCCTAATCTCCAATTAATCCCCTTATTTCAAATGAGTTAATCGAGATTTTCTTAATTAAACTTATAATAGGATAAATTAATGCTTAGCTCAAATTGAAGGTGTTACAATATAGGTCTTATCTTTTTTTGTATCCTGAAAATTTAGATAAAAATAAAACATTTGTGAAAAAAATTGGTCAATATAAAGGGAAAAAAAAGGGAAGAATTAAAGATAAAGAATTTAAATACCTCTTCATCTAAATCAAAATCACGGTTTTTTTTTTTGTACGAATGACCCATTTTGGGAGACCGAAATGAAAAATGCTCTACTTTTTCAGATTAATGGACAATACCTTTTGTTGATGTCATCGCACCTTATTTATGACCGCGTTACCCCTCCATGCCAACCAAATCGCTTCTCGCTCTCGGTATCTACTCTTGTTTCGAACTCTCGGTTCTCGACCGTTATTTAATTTATTTAATGATCTTTAAACGCAATCGAGAACCAAGAGTTAGAAGCGAAAGCGCGTACCGAGAGCGAGAAGAGATTCGATTGGCCTAGAGGGATAACACGGTCATAAAAAAAGGTGTGATGACATCAGCAAAGGTCATTCTCCATTAATATGAAAATGTAAGGCATTTTTCATTTGAGCCTCTCAACATGGGTTATCTATACAAAAAACCTTAAAATGATCTTCAAAATTTACAAGTCTTTATAGTCAGACTTTTGAAATTATTCTTCTATTTTCCCTTTTATTAAAATGAGGACTTTAATCGCCTCATTCTCTAATAAACTTCAAGGTTAGAATCTTCGTGAAGTGATAATTCATGGAAATCATGGATCTCAGATCAAAATAAAATGAAACCAAATGTATGGAAGAAGATTTCAAATATGGGTAGAGATTTTGCAAATATATATACACAGATCTATGACATTCATCTCAATTCCACCAATTTGTGTGGGCCTATAAGTCAATGCAGTAAGAACCTATTAATCATGATATATCATAATCTATTAATCAAAATATTCATTCAAATATGCATTATTTTATTATTTTGGTTAATCGCAATTGGGTTGGAAATATTGCATATATGAGTGGATTTCTTCAAATATACATTATTTTATTATTTTGTTAAGAATTGCAGATATTGATAGATTTATTTAAATATGCATTATTTTATTATTTTCTTATTTTCTTAATCACGATTCAATTAGAAGATGGCATATATGAGTAGACGTTTAGATTCTCGAGATCTTAATGAATTATTTGGAAAATAAAAACATAATAATTACAACCTTTATGCAAGTATTGTTTAATAAATAAATAAATAATATATTTAAATTAAAAAAGATAAAAATCAAAATCAAAAGTTTCTCACTTCTTTTAGATGGTATAGTAGATATAGATTAAGAAAATAATTATTAAAGAAATCAACATATATTTTAATAATAATTACAATTTTGATGAAGTAAATGATAAAACATGGACAACTTATAAATACATTAATTAATTTAGCTACCAATTTTTTATTAAGAAAAACGTATCATTTCTATTGTTGTAAAAAAATTCATAACTACTTATATATAAACCACGACTAACTTGCATCCTTAAAATATATATATATATATATATATATATATATATATATATTTATTGTTTTTGGTTTTTTTTTTTCGGGAAATTATACCAATATTAAATAATAAAATAAATATATTAATTTGTAATACCGAAGAAATTTATGAAATTTTTATAAATTTGAAATAAATATTAATTTTGTTACATGGATATATTTTTTTTAGTATGTTAGATAAAGATTAATAGAATTTTTATTAATAAAGTAAAAAATATATATAACATGCATTGCAAATGACAACAAACGATATATAAAATGCATTAAATAAGAAAACTATTCATATATGATAATGATTAGAACATCCATTTTAGAAACTGTGACCAAATCCTTCAAATTTGAAGAATGGTGGACACATCATGAGGAGTGTTCGAATATTATAACTAGTGTCGGTCGTTGGAGGGAGAGAAGGCTTGAGGGTTGCAATCTTCAGCAAAACCTTAAGCAGTGTGTTGGGGCACTGGGAAAGTGGGGAGCCAAGCAAAACAAGCTCTTACGGTTGAATATTAAGAAGTTCAAAGACCAAATCCAAGTGGTGTATAATAGACCTTTTCCCCTAGATTTTGTGTTTATCCATTAGTTGGAGAGCCATTTGGATACTCTCCTTCTCGAGGAAGAAATGTACTGGAAGCAAAGATCGCGAGAGAACTGGCTGAAATGGGAGATCGTAATACGAGATGGTTTCATCAGAAGACATCCTTCAGGAGAAGAAGGAATTGCATTAATGGGGTGGAGGATACGGATGGAATTTAGCACAAGGATACGTTGAAAATCCATGAGGTTTTTGAACAATACTTTGTGGATATCTTTCGTTCGAATAATCCTACAATGGTACAATTGAGAAGTGTTTTGGAGCATATCCCTAGAAAATTGACTCCTAAAATGAATCAAATTTTTATGGCTCCATTCACTCGAGCCGAGGTAGAAAGTGTGGTCAAAAGCTTTTATCCGACCAAGGCTCCTGGTCCTGATGGTTTTCCAACTTTATTTTATCAGAGATACTAGGAGGTTGTGGGGCATACAACAGTGGACAACTGCTTAACAATTTTGAATCAGGAGGTATCAGTAAAGGCATGGAATCACACAAACATTGTGCTCATTTTGAAGCTCCGTCATGCGAGTTTAGTGTCTGACTATTGTCCAATTAGCCTCTGTAATGTTTCCTATAAGATAGTCACTAAAGTTATTGCTAATAGACTTAGACTAGTGTTAAACGATATTATAGATGAAGGGCAATCAACTTTTATTCCAGGGAAGATCCATGACGGATAACATGATTATAGGCCATGAAACCTTACATTTTTTTGAAAAACAAACGGAAAGGAAAAATCGGATATGCTGCGTTGAAGCTAGATAAGAGTAAAGCATACGATAGGGTGAAATGGATTTATATCTAGGAGGTTATGAATAAACTGAGTTTCCATTCTGATTGGATTAAAACTGATTATGGAATGTATTTCGAGTGCCACATTCTCTATTATTATGAATGGCGAGGTTTTTTGTCACATTTAGCCTTCGAGAGGTCTCCGACAAGGTGATCCACTATCCCCTTACTTATTTCTGCTTTGCTTCGAAGGATTATCTTCAATGCTAGTATCGGCCAAGAAAAGAGATGTTACTGGAGTTTCGATAGCTAAGATGTCTCCCAAAATATCCCATCTTTTCTTTGCAAACGACAGTTTGGTTTTTCTTAAAGCATCACAATCGGAGTTTAAGGCTTTTCAAACAATTATGATGAATTATGAGCAAACTTCAGGTCAATGAATCAATCTGAGCAAATCAATGGTGTTCTTCTAAAAAAATGTTCCAGATGATTCAAGAATTCAACTTAGTAACATGTTGAATATGAAAGTGGTGACCAATCTGGGCAGTTATCTTAGACTTCCTTCGGTTTTTACTCGAGGGAAAACTATGGATTTTAAATTTCTAATCGATAAAGTATGGAAAAATCTTCAAGGGTGGAAAAACAATTTCTTCTCAGGGAGAGGAAAGGAAATCTTGGTCAAGAGTGTGGTTCAGGCCATCCCCACATATATTATGGGGTGTTTCAAGATTCCTAAAGGTATTCTATCCAAAATTTCTGTTGTGTGCAAAATTTTGGTGGGGTTCTTCAGGAGAGAAGCGGCGGATACATTGGAAGAAAAGGGAGGATTTATGTAATCCCAAGGAGGCGGGTGGCCTTAATTTCAGAGATCTTGAACGTTTTAATCAAGCCATGATAGCAAAATAGGTTTGGAGAATCTTAGTAAATCCTAATCTTACCCTTGCAAGGGTCCTTCAGGGTCGATACTTTCCCTCATCTACCATCTTAAATGCAAAAACTCCATCTACCTCTTGTTTCTTTTGGAAGGTCCTGATTTGGGGAATGAAGTTGCTAAGAGGAGGTATAAGGATGAATTTAGGAAACGACCACAATATCAGAATATTCCAAGATCCATGGATTCCTTGACCCGCAACTTTCAAGATTTTGTCCTGGGGAGGTGCCACTGATGAGAATTTGTTGCTCACCGACTTCATTACTCATTCTCTACAATGGGTTGTTGGTAAACTTAACCAATTCCTTTGTCGAGAGGATGTGGACAAGATTCTGCAATTACCAATTAGTGGAACAACACCAAATAGCTGGATTTGGCATTACAATAAAAGGGAAAAGTACATTGTGAAGAGCAGGTATAAGTTAAGTATGCTTAGACGACATGAGGTATCCACTTCGTCATCAAGCCATGACAAAGAGTGGTGGAAGCAACTATGGCATCTGAATATTCCTAACAAGATCAAACATTTTGTGTGGAAATCATACCATCATTCCATCCCTACAAAGGTAAATCTGTGGAAACACCATGTTCCGGTGGAAGGTAAGTGTCATTTATGCCAAAAACATCCAAAAACAACAGATCATGCATTGTTTCAATGCTCGAGAGCTCGACGATTGTGGGAGGTCTTGGTACCCAACATCTATAGCAGATTTGTAGATCAAATGGATATCCAAGACCGGTGGATCATGATTAGTCGATGCTACAAAGCAAACTTGGACCTTATTTGTGTAGGTGTTTGGGCCATCTGGAATGATCATAATAATTTCTTCCATAATCAACCTATTCCAGGTATTGCAATCCGTTGTAATTGGATCCAAGATTATTTGGCTGAAAACGGTAAGGCCAATGTTCCTCGAGGCTATCGAGTCCTTCCAAGGTCGGCAGAAGGAATTGTGTTCCAATCAGGGGAGGGGATCATTATGAACGTTGATGCGGCCATTGATACAGTTAGTCGTAAGATTTGAGTAGAGGTTGTGCTTCGAGACAATCTGGGTTACTTAAAGGTTGTGATGACCAAGTCCTTTTATATTTTTCCTAACCCGTTATGCGTAGAGGCAGTAACTATGTTAGAAGGTTGAATGTGTCATGCATGACGGCTATGTCCAATTCCTTATCCTTGATTCGTATTCTTCAAGGTGATATGACGTGTGATTCTAGTATTTCTACTGTTAAATGGGACATAGACAAACTTAGGAGGTCCTTTCAGAGGATCAATTTCTCTGATGTCAATCGACAGTTCTGTTATAGGTAATTTTGGACCACTCCAATGTACAATGAACTGACGAGGACAACCCGACACGAGCCCAGAAATAGGACTGGAGGATAGACCCCGGAGGCGAAACGGGTCAATGGGTCGGGCTTTTGGCCCGAACCCCTACTCGGTCTGCTCCGTTTGGTCTCCAATGCTCCTAGATGCCCCATTTCCACCTGGTTCAGCCCTGGATCGCCTCCAAATGCTTAAAAACCCTAAGGCATGAGCAAGTATTTAAACCATTCTTCATCATTGAAGAAAGGATCCTGAACTCGATTCTCTACTCCCTCCTCTTACTCTCTTTCTCTCTTCCTTCCGCTTTCTGACTTAAGCATCGGAGGCACTGTGGCAAACACCACACCAGTGCGCAAGTTTTTCTATCTTGCAGGCCACGTCTTCCCCCCTCTCAAACAAATTTACGTTGGTGGCACATGAAGGTTAGATGAGTTCCTTCCGACTAAATTTGACCATCAACAGTTGGCGCCGTCTGTAGGAAAGAAAGCTTGCTAAATCTGTGCATTGGTCATTCCATGAGTAAGGAGATGAAGAAGAGAAACCAGGACATGAACGCAGAGCATTCGGACGGCGACCTTCACCAGCGGAGGTCACGAGAAGAAGGTCGAGATCGACCTCAGACCGAATCTCCTCGTCCTCGGTCTTCACTGCCCTCATCCCGAGAGAAGCAAGCTGATCTCAAAATTGTTGCTCTTCAAAACAAAGTAAGTGCGATGGATCATAATTTGTCCAGTATACTTCGTATCTTGGATAAACCTGGTCCTAACACTAAAACCCATGATGAAAGGTTGATTAGGGATCCGAGGAAGGGGAAGGAGCCCATGGAGCACACTGTAGA
Source organism: Luffa acutangula (assembly GCA_036850905.1). Classification (NCBI taxonomy): domain Eukaryota; kingdom Viridiplantae; phylum Streptophyta; class Magnoliopsida; order Cucurbitales; family Cucurbitaceae; genus Luffa; species Luffa acutangula. The sequence continues at coordinate 22,296,060 of CM072089.1, read as the reverse complement.
ATCAAAGACGAGACCAAAGGGAAAGAAGACTAACAGCATGGCCAGCAAGATCAGGGGGCTCAAACCTACAGATCGTACAATTTTGAGGAGCCCAAAGTCAAGAACACTTAAGAGACGTGACCACACAATTTCTACACCAAGCTACAGTCATACCAAGGCAGACCTAAGGAATCTGATCGAGGAGAAACGTAGAAGTGCCAAAACTACCGAGTCCGAGGCCAGAGCTGCCGAAGCTAAAGCTAGGGCTATCGAGGTGATAGCGAGCATAGCTAGCTATTTTTCTCTGATTAATTAAGTTAGTCTTTTACAATTATTTGCCCAAATTTATGCATTTTTATGTTTTATTTGTAGGAAGTATGTGTTTGAAGCTTAATTCAGCAATTGGTGTCAAATGGAGTTCAATCCTAAAAAAAAAAAAAAAATCATCCTTTTGTGCTACGGATTGGGGGAGTCCAATTGGTGAGATTTTAGCCCTAATTTCGACTATAGACCTTTTGTGGGAGCTAAAGGCAAGGCCAAGGAGCGGGAATCAAGCGAGAAGACATGGAGATCGTGACGGGGACGTGCGGTGTCGGCGGATTCGAGTTTTCCTTTCTCTTTGCCTTAACTCTTGTAGTTTTTATGGTTTTTCTTGCAATTAGTGTTTGTGGTTTAAAGACTATGAATTGCTAGTTGTTTGTCTTAGGGATTGATGTAATTGTTATTGTTGTTGGATTGATTTTTAGGTATGAATGTGTTTTTATTTTACTCATGCAATTTTGTTTAATGCTTTCAATTACTTGATCACTAATTGAATGAATTAAGTGTTGAATCTAACTCGGGAGGGAGGATTTGGCCTAAGACTTACTTTGTTTAATTGCATGACTAGAGTAGAAGTTCTAAGTTTGTGACGGGATTTGGAATATCTTTAGAAGCGTAACAAGGACCGAACCGAATAATGTCTTACATGTTAATGAACTTAGATAGGGATATCAAGTTAGTTTATATGCATGAGAATCAATTATACTCGGGAGAGGTAATCGTGATAAAAGTTTCCTTAGCTTTTAGAATAATTGCACGGTCAATTCATTCCTATTAATCAATCCTCAATCTTAATCAATGAAATAAATTCCCTAAGAGTCTTTCCATTTGAGTCTCCACTTTTATTTTTATGCTTTTAGTCTTTATTTTTATCTTTATCATTGAGTTTTGCTCCCTAAATAAAATTGAACAAAAGTATTCGCGGTGCTTAATTTGCTAGAAAACCAAACTAGAGGACGACACTCATTTTACACGAAAACACTATATTATTACTTGACCCGTACACTTGCGGTAAGCAAATTGCGCATCACGAGGCCGAGGCTAGAGCTACCGAGGCCGAGGCCAAGAAGGAAATTCTCACTTAGAAGACTGAGCTTCTGAACACACTAAAGGAGCTCGTAAATCCTCAGGGAGACCTGCAGAAGTTAAAGGACTCGGGAGAGAAAAACCTAGAAGAACTAATCGACCAAGTCGACCCACCCTTCACAGAAGAAGTCATGAAAGTCGAGGTTCCCCAGAAGTTCAAGGTACCTACATGTTGGGTTTTATGCCCTAAAACTCGTAGATAGTGAATGTAACCGTTGACCGGATATTAATGAAATAATATTGATATATTTTTCCATTAATTGTTATTAGTTATTTTATATATGTCTTTGCCTAATAATAACCCTAATCCAATAAACTAGACATCCAAGGCTGTAATATGAGTCTTGAACAATATGTAGCGACATATGGGATCATTGTTCAAGAAACAGCCTAAAGGGTCTATAGTATAGGGATAAGACTGGGTGCCTTATCCTGGTGACACTATGGATACGACCCACTTTGTATTTGATACAAACGTTGCGATCCAACGCGTTCGTGTAGGAGACATGCGAGTGGGGGTATCCTATGCAATGAGTTTGCATAAGACCGGACCGTGAAATAGTAACTACTGGTTATAACACCGTTAACTAGTTGGTTTTCTATTTCACTAGGACGACCTAGACAACTTAGTCTTAATCCTGAGTTGATTATGGACTCCTGCTCATGAGAGATTGTCCTTTGATTTGTATGGGTGAGAGTGGCCAATACGCCGACTCAATAAGCCTACCACTTTGGGGACAAGACCGAATGGGGAGCTGGGAACATAATCGTACAAGATGGAATTCACTCCTTCCCGACTTTAGGGAAGCAGATGAGTGTTCCCTTAAGTTGTTACTCCGAGTCTTGAACAAAGGGCCCTACCCTCTCAATGGCACGAGAGGGTTTTCTGTTTGATGGTTGGACCACAAACAGGTTGTTCATTAGAGGAGAATTGGTACTTAAGGAAATAGAGGTAACCCAGGGGTAAAACGGTAATTTGACCCAGCTGGTGTTACGGACACTCGTGAAGGACTAACTAGTCGATATTGGTCTAAGATCTGTGGACACAGAAAATATGTCTGCAGTGAGAAGAGTGCAACTGTGAGTCTATAGTGGAATGTACACACAGTTAACGAATATTGATTAATGTGGTTAATGAGTTTGACCAATTAATATCACATCGTTGGAGCTTCTGATCTGCAGGTCCATTAGGTCCCACTAGTAGCTCGTAAAGTAATTTGAGGCAACTAAGTAATAAAAGTAAATTGAAAATGTTCAATTTATTAAGGGAAACAAATATAATATATATTGATATATTATTATGAGAGAAATTAATATTTGAAAAGTTCAAATATAAATTTATGGAAGTTTGAAAGAGTTCAAAATAATGAATTAATTAATTTAAGGCCTAAAATGTGTTTGGGCAAATTAATTAATTCTAGGCCGGGAATTAAATATGTGATATTTAATTGGTGGTTAATTAATTAAAGAATTCATTAACCGGGAATTAATCAATTATTAATCACTTAAGGAAGTGATTAATCATTTATGGAAATGATCTAATCACTTATGGAAGTAATTAGTCATTTGTGGAAAAGATTAATCAATTATGGAATTGATTGATCATGATTGATTAATTAAGGAATAAGATTGAATCAATTATGGAAAAGATTGATTTAATTGAATATTTTATTCATGGCCTCTCTTCTATAAATAGAACACTAGACCTAATTGGTCATAACACTTGACACTCTTGAAAGACAAGACCTAGAATTCTCTCTAGCCTCCCTCTTAGAGAAAGACTCCCACAAGTCTTTTGCCTCCTAGACTCAGAGACATACCGGTGTAACCTCTGTGGTGATTGTGTCAATCAAAGAAGAATTTCCAGCGAAGAAAACCTTTAAGCGGCTGCTGCGTTTTCGTTCGTGGAGCGTCGTTGGCGAAGAACGGTCAAGTCTACAACAGAGGTTTGTAACGGTTCTTCCACTTTTCTTTAGAAAAGTTTTAAAAATAAATTTAGATTTATTTTAGCATGTTTAAACCGATTTTACAGCGACTTTAAAGTTCGTTTAAAGTTTTGTTTGAGTTATCGTAACGGTATTTTAATGTTAATTAATATACGGTGTAAGGTCCAATCGATGTGCTTCCGCTGCGTGGGGACTTTTATTCCCTTCACTACATTCAAACCGTATGATGGCAGGAAAGACCTCGTACAACATATAAATGCCTACAGGAACTGAATGGACTTCCACAGCGTCTCAGATGCAATCAGGTTTCGCGCCTTCTCTTTCACTCTGACAGGATCAACCAAGCATTTGTTTGAAAGGTTAAAAAGGAGATCCATAATCTCTTTCAAGGAATTGGCTCGAGCATTCCTCACGCAGTTTATGAGAGCTAGAGAATAGTGCAAGCCTCACATCAACCTCTTAACCATCAAACAACAGCCAGGTGAGAGCTTGCGCGATTATATAACACGTTTTAACGAGGAAACACTGTAGGTTGAGGGATACAGTGAGGGGGCAGCCCTAGTAGCGATCATAGCCGGACTGGAAGATGAGATGCTGCTCAATTCAATAGATAAGAGCCAAGCTCGAACCTATGCCGAGTTCGTTTCCAGGGCACAGAAGTATATGAGCACAGAGGAGCTATTGAAGTTAAAGAAGTCGGAACGAGAGCACAAGAGACATTCCTCAGTCGATCAGGACAAAAAGAAAGATAAGAGACAGCAGACAGACGATGGTGGCCGAGGCCGAGCAGACCATGACCATGGCCGAGGCTGAGCACATCCTTTTGGGAAGTTCGAGAAATATACACCAACGACAATTCCACAGGAGCAAATTATGATGGAGATTCGAAACACGGGTCTTCTTAAATTTCCTAGGAGGATGAAGTCAAATCTCGACAGAAGAGAAAAGAGCCTGTACTGTCTTTTCCATCGAGATCATGGGCAATCAACCAAAAATTGTATTTAGTTGAAGGATGAAATCGAGGCACTAATCCAGAATGGATATTTAAAGGAGTTCGTCGCCAAAACTAGGGCCAAGGCTGACCAAAGATGGTCGAGACAAAGAAGAACCCCCACGAAAGATCATAACCATCTCTGGAGGACCAGCTGGAGGAGGTTCAAGTAGGAAAAGGAAAGCTATCGCCAGAGAAGCAAGGTTCGAACCAGAATATCGAGGTATGTACTTTGTCCATCTAATAAAGGCACACCCCCCTTTGGAGTTCATTGAGGCTAAGGCAGCAAGTATTCATCAGCCACATAATGATGCTCTGGTGGTCACTCTAATGGTGGCCAATGTGAAAATCCATCGGATCCTAATTGATGGAGGAAGCTCGAATGATGTCCTCTCTCTAACAGCCTTTAAAGAAATGCAGTTAGAGAGAGATTTTTTAAAGTCAAGCCTTACACCACTTGTAGCGTTTGGAGGAGAAAGAGTGACCCCAGAAGGTAGCATAGAACTTCCGATGACCTTTGGGGATGAATAGAATGCAGTAACAAAAATAATAAACTTCTTAGTTGTGAATTGCATGTCAACCTCAATCCTAGGAAGGCCAACCTTGCATTAAATGAAGGCCATAGCTACGACTTATTATCAGTTGCTGAAGTTTCCAACTCAGAATGGTGTGGGTGTTGTCAAAAGAGAGCAGAAGGCATCAAGAGAGTGTTACTGGACAACGCTGAAAGAAGTTAAACCGATGAGGGCTGAGGCCAACAAGAGAATGAACCGAGGCCAAGCAGGGCACACTTCCACTAACAATGAATCTGAACTTATGGAGTTTTAGGGCTTTTCATTTATTACATTGTGTCATGTAATTAAACATTAATTGTTTTGTTTCTGCTTCTAGTTTGTAGGAATAGGTTGAGTATTTTTCCTATCTGTCTTCATTCAAATGTAAAGGTTCAATTAATGTTAAAGGCCCTATTTTTTCACCATTAAAGTTTAGTATTCAGAAGTGTGCACAAGACAACCGATTCCAGCATCACGACACGCGAGCCTGGAGTGCCGAGTCTACCTCGCCTCATCTATACTTGAGGCTATGTGAGCCTAGACCACGGGTCTACCTCACGAGCCATCATTTTTCGCAAGCCTAGATTACCGAGTCTACCTTGCCTCATCCAGATTCGAGATTATGTGAGCCTGGACTACCGAGTCTACCTCACCTCATTTGGCTTGTGAAGGTGTACATATTACACATGCGGAAGCAATTGAAGATCGAAAGCACTTAAGACATTCAATTTTACTCCTAAAGCATGCATGTTCTAGAAAAGACAGAATAGAGAGTTTAGAAAACACCAACCTTTGTAGCTCACTTATGTTGAACTCCTTGTGGTGTTTGTCTCTCCTATGCTCCTTGGACAACCTCTAGAGTCTTCCCCACTATACTCCGGGCCAAGAACGACTTGTGGGAGTCTATATAAGATAGGGAATGGGAAGGGAATGCTTGAAGCATCAAACAATGGAGAAGAATGAGAGATGAGAGAACTTTGAGTCCAAATTCCAGCAGCATAACATTAAGGAAATGGCTCTCTTGTGTTTGAATATGATTCAAACTCCTTTTAAAGACATTCTCCATGCAAAGCCAAGCCTCAAGACACAAGACACATGGTGTATTTGCAAGCTCAAGTGGATTCTAGGTGTACATTACACAAGACATGCAACAATGCATGAGTGAGTTGTCTTTCCACTTTGAATGATCATGCATTAAGTGGATTTCCAACTAAATCCACTAAATTCAAATTGAAATCAAATTTGAAGCTTGCAAATTACCCCCAATTTCAATTCTAAATTGAAATTGATTGCTTGGTAATTAATTTGAAATTTTTCAAATTAATTTTGATATGATTAATCTAATTAATCTTTGTTATCTTGTGCAATTCCATATATATGATTCCTAATACATCTATATAGTATTCAAAACACTTTTAAATAGTTCATCTCTCATTTTCTAATTTAATTCATAATTAAATTATTGTGTCAAACACAATTTACGATAATACCCTTTTTCCCGATTTTGAACGATTCAAAGCTTCCTATCTTTTGTTCTAGGCTTAATTCCGATATGAGCTAGTAGGGGGACCTAATGGACCTATAGATCATGGGCTCCAACGATTCGAGGCTAACCGACTAATCTCATTGTCCAAGCTAGCCAACATTCGTTAACTATCGAGACACTCCACTATAGCCCGATAGTTGCACTCCCCTCACTATAGATATATTTCCGTCCACTTGATTTAACCATGATTAGTAAGTCGATCCTTCACAGGTTGTTCGTAGCTATAGCTAGGTCAATAAGCCGTTTTACCCCTATAGTACTTCTAGTTCCTTAAGTCCCACTGATCCTCTAATGAACAATTGGTTTATTGTCCAACCAATAAACCGAGTCCCTCTTGGGTCAATGAGAGGGCGGGATCCCTTTGTTCAAGCCCCGAAGTCAGCACTTAAGGGAACAACATCTCTACTATCCCTTATTCGGGTAGGAGTGAATTCCTTCTTGCACGACTATGTCCCCAGCTATCTACCCGTTCCTATCCCTGAAATGGGAGGCTTATTGAGTCGGCGATACTGAGCCACTCTCACCTATGCAGATCTAAGGATAAGCCCGAATAAACAGGAGTTCATAGTTAGCTCAGGATTAAGATCGAGTTACCTAGGTCATCACATGAAATAGTCAGTCTCGTCAGTAAACGGTGTTATAAAGCGAGAGCGACTTATTTCTCGGTCCTGGTCTTATGCAAACTCATTGCATAGGACACCCCCACTCGCATGTCTCTATATGGACGATTTAGGATCACATCGTCTATACCATCTATAAAGTGGGTCGCGTCTCATAGTGTCTCCAGAATAAGGTACCCAACTCTATTCCTATACTATAGACCGTTTTGGCTATTACTCAAGCTTGATCCACTTTTATGTCTCTACATAAAGCTCAAGTGTTCATCCTATAGCCATGGATCTTAGTTTATTGGATTTGGGTTATATATGTGCAATTTAATTTATTCAGTAATGACTTTTACTGAATCAATCTCGATAACACCTTTATCGAATAAGTATATAATTCGTTTAACATTCATTATCTACGAGTTTTAGGGCACCAATCCCAACAGCTTGAGCCCTTCACTTTTCGCGAGCCTGGACTACCGAGTTACCTCGCCTCATCCAGATTTGAGATTATGTGAGCCTGAACCACCAAGTCTACCTGACCTCATCTGGCTTGAGCCCTTCACTTTTCGCGAGTCTGGACTACCGAGTCTACCTTACCTCATCGAGATTCGAGATTATGTGAGCCTGGACCACCGAGTCTACCTCACCTCATTTGGCTTAAGCCCATCACTTCACGCGAGCCTGGACTACTGAGTCTACCTCGCCTCATCTAGACTTAAGACTATGTGAGCCTAGACCACGGGTCTACATGACCTCATCTAGCTTGAGCACCTTTACATCATGCGAGCCTGGACTACCGAGTCTACCTCGCATCATCCAGACCTGAGACTATGTGAGCTTAGACCACCGGTCTACCTCACCTCATCTAGCTTAAACCCTTCACCTTTTGCGAGTCGGACCCCCGGGTCTACCTCGCCTCATCCAGATATGAGATTGCGTGATCTTGAACCACCAAGTCTACCTCACCTCATTTGGCTTGAGCCCATACACTTCATCTGTGACAAGCTCACCTAGCCGTAGCCGAGGCCGACCCCAAACCTTAAAGGTACTATTCTCTTTACTCAACTATACTTTATGTTTTAGTGAAACTTTACTTGAGATTGGGGGCTACACAGGGGATATGCACTCCCTATTAAACAAAAGGCACGCTAGCTTAGCATTTACATACTCTAGTCTATTCTCTCATTACTTTTCTACAAGGACTGACGAATAAGTGCATGGAGCTAAGTTTTGGGCTAATAGGGGCTTAAGGCCGAGGTCGACCCTATCCTCTTCCCTCATTTTTCTTTTGCAGAAATTGACTTTTCGATGCAGGATCTCGAAATCTTCTGCTTTTCCTATTTTATTTGTGGATAAGCCATGAATCTGAAATGAAACACTCCGAATGACCAAGTACGCCCCCTAAGCAAAATTAGAAAAATGCTTGGCCTCATCTCGAGGCCGAGGCCGAGGCTAGGCCATGGACGAGGCCCTCCAGCCATTTCTGTAATCTCTCACCTTTGTCATTTCCATTTCACCTAACCCCTATTCATGGAGTTTCTACTTTGTCTAGTTTGTTCTATCTTGTAGGATAACAAGGATTCATACATAAGTCGGCACGAGACGAGATTCATGTTGGCTTTTTGGCTCTTAATCTCAAATTAATTAATTAACCAATGTTTTGATGATAACAAACTCGATTTTGAATTACTGAGAATTTTAGTGTTTTAATGTAAGCCCCACACGAGGTTTGTGAATAAGTGATTGTCTGATAATGAGCAAGGAATGTCCGTCTTTCTGCTAAACAGGATGTATTGAACTCATAATTCATTAGATACTTTTTATGAATGTCAACTAAGTATCGTAAGTAAATTACTCCCGGTTGTTCAATCATTTGATAACCAGAGTCATTCTTTGATAAATGATCACTATGAGTCAGACTCAATAGAATTTGATCAATCCTTTTTTCTGTCGTTAAGGTGGAGAACTGAACCAAAAATTCTCTTTCTTTATCATCAATCGAATCACTGTTCGAGAAATATGAGACATCTAAGTCATACAGTTTCTCAAGCGTAGATCTTCGAACAACGATTCCAACGCCTCTTGATTCGCTCAAATCGGAGCTAAAACGAAGAAGTTATAGCCGAAACAAGTTTTAACGAAAAATACCCGTGCTGGTGACGTGGCGGCTGAGTCAGCATCAAATTGACCATTCCGACGCTGACACGTGGATCAATCGGAGAGTGACATGTGGGACTTTTTGTTATTTAAAATATTATATATATTATTTAAAAGCAAATTGTGACTAACGATTTTAAAATTAAAAAAAAAATATATTTTGAACTTCATTAATGATATGACAGTTGGTGATTTCAAATTATTTAAATTTTAAAAAAAAAATTACCGTTTACTCACACACACACATATATATATATATATATATATATAATAATATAAATATATATATATATATATATATATATATATATATATTTATATTATTATTATTATTGTTATTATATGTTTTAAAATTTTGACCGTTAGATTGTTTTAAAAGTTTTAAAAGTTTTTATTTATCTTTTTACTTTTAATTTCTTTTAATCTCCAACCTTGGTTTTTTCTTTAACTTCAATCTAATGGTTCAAATTAAGCTCAAATTTCAAATTTCTTTCAACTTCAACTTCCTCCTATTTATACCCCCATTCTTTCACAAACTAAAGAACAATTCTTCCCTCTAAAGTCTCTCAAATTTCTACATCTTCTTTTCTCTCCAATTCTTCAAAGTTGCTTTAAATTTATTGTGAGAGTTTTATTTTGAGAGATTCTTGAGCTATTCAATTTTATTTTTCTTAGCCATTTGAGGGCATTAATTTGTAAGAATTTTTCTTACAAATTTGTGAGCGAAAATTGTATATCCACTATTTGAGAGAGTTTGTAATTTTGTTCTTAAAATTTCCAAATCTTGTAAGGGTTGCTCTTGAGCCCGAAAAAGAGCGGGTTGTAACGGTTTGATCCTAAACCATGAAAATGATCGGATTTGTTCTTGCTCCCGGAAAAAGAACATTGTACCGGTTGGACTCTAAGCCGTGGAAAGAGTCGTGTTCTTCAATCGAAAGGTTTTTATTCAAATTCCCAAGAGGCGCTTGGGGAGTGGAGTAGGTCGAGTTTGACCGAACCACTATAAAAATTATGGTGTCTTCTTCTCTAACTCTTTCCTTTTTATTTTTGCAATTAATTTAAGCAATCTATTGCATGCTTTAGTTTGTTCTTATTTGTTGCATATATTGAAATTTCTCTTATTGTTTATAAATAGTGTGTTAATTAGTTTAATTGAGTCATTTTAGGAAAAAATTTTATTAAACCCTATTCACCCCCCCTCTAGGGTTGCCATATCGATCCAACAATTGGTATCAGAGCGGGTTGCTCTTCTTGAAATATTTTTTTCTTGATAAGCTTAATTGCTAGAGCTATGACAACTTTAGATTTTATGGAAAGTTATTGTATTGATAAACCTCCATTGTTTGAAGGAGAATTATAATTCTCAAAATCAAGAAAAGTTCCATGGAGTATAAAAAGAAAAGTGTGATGCATCCTCCTTATGCTTGATGGCTCATTCGAACAATGGGACCGATTTCGAATGCGATGAAGATGAGGTAACTCATAAATCTCCAACTTATGATGAATTATATGATGCATTTGAGAATATACAAAATGATTTAGAAAAAGTTAGCTCTAAATATGTGAAATTATCAAAGAAATATAAGACATTGTCTATTGAGAATAAATCTTTGATAAATGAAAATACATGTTTGAAAAATGGAGCTAATAATATATTGTTGCATGAGAAAGTTGATGATTGTTGTGATGAAAAGAATACTTTGACTAATAGAAATAAATTTCTTGAAAAAGAAAATGGGGATCTTAAATCTTTATCTTGTGAATTAAAAAATGAATTGAATGATTTGAGAAACAAGAATGAGAAATGTTGATGATCAAATTTCGCAAGGTAAATTACCTTCGCTCCACGTGATAATCGATAGTGAATTTGTTTGAGAGCGGGGGAAGACGTGGCCTGCAAAAGAGAGAACCTGCACAGCGGTGTGGTGCTAGCCACACCGCCTCCGATGTTTAAGTTAGAAAACGGAAGGGAGAGCTAGAGAGTAAGAGTAGGGAGTCGAGAATAGAGTTCGGGTCCCCTTCTTCAGTAGCGAAGAGGGGTATAAATACCTGCTGATGCTCCTAGGGTTTTTAGGAATTCGGAGGCGTTTCGGGACAAACCAGGCGAAACCGAGGCGGCCAAAGGCGGTAGGGACCAAGCGGAGTCGGACGGGCTCGACCCGTGCGAGTGGGCTGAGGGTCGGCCTCAGTCCATCGCCGAGTAGGGGGTCGGGCCAAAAACCCGACCCCTTCGGTCTTGGCCCGTCCCACTTGCCGGTTTCGCCTATTGGGTCCATTTCTCAGTCTGATTTCTCCCCGGTTGTCCTCGTCAGCTCATTGTACATCGGGGTGGTCCAAAATTGCCTATAACAAGAAAATTGAATCTTTTTCTTTGGAATTAAAAGATAAAATTGCTAGTTTGAAAAATGAAATTGCTATTTTGGAAACTAGCAATACATCTTTAGAAAAAGAGAAAATTTCCTTTATTGACAAAATTAAATTTCTTGAATGTGATAATTATGAGAAAAATAATCTTTTGCATGTGCTTAAAGAAAAAGAAATGCTTGCTAGTAAAGAGCTTGAAATTGCAAAAGATTCCATTAAAAAGTTGACCATAGGGGCTCAAAGATTAGACAAGATAATTGAATTAGGCAAGCCTTTTGGTGATAAAAGAGGTTTAGGTTATATTGATGAATGCTCTACTCCTTCAAGTTCTAAAACTATCTTTGCTAAAGCATCTCCTATTGTGCCTAAGCTTAATATGCCTAATATTGTTCCTAAGAATGCTAGTTTTCTACCTATTTGTCATCATTGTGGTGTTGAAGGTCACATTAGACCTAATTGCTTTAAATTAAAATATGCTCAAACTACTCCTTCTATGCCAAAAGATATTTTGCACAATGTGTCTAATTTTGTTAAAAATAAATTTGTGCCAAAGCATGAAAAGGGTAGAAATATACATGGAAATTAAAAATTTGTACCTAGACAATTTCTTGCTAGCTCAAAATTGGCCCATAATGAGAAATTTGTGAATAAGCATGGAAATGATAGAAATATATGCATGTAAAATTGAATGTTGTGCCTAAACATGCTTATGCTAGAACTAATTTTTTACATAATGCTAAATTAGTGCCTAAGCACGTTCATGCAAAATCTAAATGTGTGCATAGTACTAAGTTTGTACATAGGCATGGAAAGGTTAGAGATATGAATGTAAAGTCTACATTTATACCTACATGTCATTTTTGTGGAGTTAAAGGTCATATTAGACCAAATTGTTTTAAATTGAAAAATGCTCCAAGAAAGAATTTCTTAAAGAAAAATATTGTGCAAAATCAAATTATTAAGAATAAATTATTGTCTAATAATTGTGGCAAAATTGATAATAAATTTGACATTCGTTATGTGCCAAAAATGAATGCTAAAAGTGATGGAACAAATTTGAAATAGGTTCCAAAATCAATGCTCACTAACAATGAAGGACCCAAGAAATGGGTACCAAGATCTTTTGGTTGAGCTATGTCTTTGTAGGTGTGATTTCAATAAGCAAGTGGTTGCTTTGGTCTTATAATTTGGAAATAAATTTCATTGAAGCAACTTAGTGGCTTGCTTGAATACATCAAGGAAAATGACCTTTTTTGTCATTTTGTATTTTATTGATAGTTTGTCATTTTATTGATATGAAAATTATATCTTCATGATGGGTTAGAAAGTGAAATATCGTTTCTTGAATTTTGTTGACTATTAGATTAAATGTCTATGAGATACTTGAGAATATTTTTGGCATTTATGTGTATTGCTTGAATATTTATGGATTAGTGGATTAATGCTCTTGAAAATCTGTGGTAGAATGTTCTTGATATTTATCCATAATTTTTATTGCTTTTTATTTAAATTTGGATTATATGCCATGAGAAATTATTGAATATATATTTTGGCATATTTTGCATGATATTAGATTATTGGTTTTTAATGTTGATATTTATCCAATTTATTGGTCAATGATTTGTCAAAATATTGAAAATATTAATTATTGTTATTGATGGATGTATATTGTTTTTGAATAATTTGATTAAATTCTTTTTGGCCGTGAACTATTTGTTTTCTATGGAAATCAATTTCAAAATTGTGTTTTTTTTTTTTTTTAAATTTGATTGTTTTTAAATTTTGTTTGAAAATAGTTGTTGAACTCTTTTTCATAGGGGGAGTATTTATGAAATTGATTTATTCTCTAAAATTTTGTTAGCTTGTTGCTTAAAAGTGTTTACTTAATTTTTGTGATTTTTTTTGTCCATATTTGATAGATATTTTCTTTATGACATAGATCATGGTTAACCTATGATCAACCACAATTGGTATCAATATTTTCTTTTATGATGTTTCTTGCCTATACATGATTGATTTTTTTATGAGTTGGGGTGGACCTATGCACAAAAACAATTTGTATTAGTGTTTATTTAGTTAATATTTTTATGGTGTTGTTTGCATATGTTATTTGATAAATTCTTTTTATGTGGCCTAAATGATGATATGCTTGTTTTATAACATTTCATATTTTGATATCATGATGATGTTTTAAATGTTGTTTGGATTTGATAAATTGACAAATTGATTCTTTTAAGATTAATTTGTCTATGTATCTTTTGTGTATGAAGATTTTGTTTATGTGCATAACCATGAGAATTAAATTTCTATTTGGAATTTCACTCCACTTATGCCATATTTTCTCGAATGAAAATTTTGTGAAATTTATTGGTGATGTGCATGAAATAGATTGATCTAACATGATTTTTTTTCTTGTGCAAAATTGTTTGGATAATTTTCCTTGTGTTGCTTCATCTACTATATATTTATTTTAAATAAGAGAATGCATGTTTTTAGGGGGAGTTGTTCTATTTATATGATTTTCATGATATTGCTTTTTATTCCTCCTTATGTGAAAAATTATAACCAAAAGTATTTTCTAAGTATATGCTTAGTAAGTTTGAAGTGAATATGTTGAGAGAAGTTACTCAAAGACAAGTTCATTGAATGTAATTTTGCAAAAACTTCTATGAGTACATTCACTCAATTTGACAAGAAGATGGAAAAGGTAAAACTTGTTGTTGTTAAAGCTTATCAAGGTATGTTCGAAACTTTACTCCTCTTATGCATATTGTTTATCTATTTAGAGGGAGTAAGTAATCTTTGAAGTAAAATTTTATTTTAGAATTTCTTATAATTGATGCTTCTTGATTTTCTTGTTAAAACCTTTAGAAGGCATATTGATAGAGAGAGATATGGAAAACATGTGTTAATATTCTTAGGGGGAGTTGTGCTAAATTTGAGTTCATGTTTTTTTAAGGGAATCATTTATGTAGTTCTAAATTTTTCTTAATTATGCTTTTTGATGATTCCAAAGGGGGAAAAGTTTAAGAAAAATATGTTATGTATTTCTGCTATGATTTTGATTATATTAATTAGGGGGAGAATTTATTTTTGAGTGAATTTCAAGAATGATCTTTATGGTAATATGTTGGACTTTATATTGAAATTATCACTTGATATATGTACTACCTATGGTTTACATGTATTTCAAGTTATTTTTCTTGAATGGTTTGTCATCATCAAAAAGGGGAGATTGTTGGCTTTTTGGCCCTTAATCTCAAATTAGTTAACTAATCAATGTTTTGATGATAACAAACTCAATTTTGAATTACTGAGAATTTTAGTGTTTTAATGTGTCCATAGAGTAGAGCTCGGAACAACGATTCCAACGCCTCTTGAATCACTCAAATCGGAGCTAAAACGAAGAAGTTATAGCCGAAACAAGTTTTAACGAAAAATACCCGTGCTGGTGACGTGGCGGCTGAGTCAGCATCAAATTGACCATTCCGACGCTGACACGTGGATCAATCGGAGAGTGACATGTGGAACTTTTTGTTATTTAAAATAATATATATATTATTTTAAAGCAAATTGTGAGTAACGGTTTTAAAATTAAAAAAATATAGGGAAAAATACACTTTTGGTCCCTAAGGTTTGGGTTAAGTGACACTTGGGTCCCTGAGTTTTCAAACTCAACAAAAATACCCCTAAGGTTTGAGATAAGGAGCACTTTGGTCCCTGCCGTCAAATTTGCCGTTAAACCTTAACAGTTTGCTGACGTGGCACCATTATTTTAATTAAAAAAATATTTTTTAATTTTTTTAAATAAAAATATATTAAAATAATAAAAATATTAATTTAAAATATATTTTTATTTCTTTATTTCTTTCATCTTCTTCTTCAACCCTCTCATCATCACCAACCTGGCTTCTTCTTCACACTCTCACCAAAGCTCCATCGTCGCCGCTTCCCGCCGGTCACCACCGTCGCCGGCGGCCGCCCACCGCTGCCGGCATTTTTTTTCTCTTTTTTTCTCTTCTTTCTTTCTCTCTGTATGGCCGGAAATTTGCTCGATTTTCCACCGCTGCCGGCATTTTCCAGAATTTGAGTACAGAAAGATTGGCATCCACTAAAATTTTCCAATAAATGTACAAATAGCTAGAAATACGAGCAAAGCTATGGAATCCTCATCCGCTTGATGCTTGTTGTGGAATAACAATAGGCATACTCGTAATGGTTGTAGAAACACCAGGGTCAAGGGCATTAAGTTAAACTCCAAATCACCCCATCTCCTATCCTAACTCTAAAGAAATTACCCAACCACAGCGTGTTTCTCAAAATTTCCCTAAAAGAAGTAAGCCACCGGAGCCAAATCCGAACTATATCTTGGTTCTCAACAACGAACACAACAGAAAAAAAGAACAAGCTACAAAATCTAATCAGTTCAAGGTTGGAACAAACAAATAAAAGAAAATCGCAGCACCTCTCTTCGATTGTCGGAGAAAAGGCAAGAGAATCTGTCGTTGCACTTGAGCTTGGACTGTAAACGTGCCCAATAATGTGTATCATTTCGAGGGCGAAGTAAATGGAGGGCGGAGCGAATTGGGTCATCAGAAATCGAGGTCGATAGGGCGAGAATCGGAGTTGAAGGGTTTAGATTGAGAATGTGAAGCATTGTTTTCGCATCTCCCGGCCGATAAACCACGACCTCTGCGTGCTAGAACGACAGCTGCCGGCCGCCCACCGCTCCATCGTCACCGAAAATTGCTGGAAAATCGCCCCAAACAGCAACCCATTCACCTTCGAAAATCAAACCCATTCACTCACCTGCTAGAACGTCGACCACGACCGCCGCTGCACAGCCGTGGATATTGCCGGAGAAGACGCCTGAGAACGTCGACCTCGAACCCTGACCCGAACGCCTGCAAACCTTGACGAACGCCGACCAGATCTTGTTTTGGGTTGCGAACGCCAACCACGAACGCGCGAACGCCGACCAGATCTGGTTTTGGGTTGCGAACGCCGACCACGAACGCTGCGAACGTCGACCAGATCTAACGCCGACCGCGAATGTCGAACAGATCTGGCTTCTTTGGCAACCACGGGCAGATCTGGCTTCTTCGACAACCACCGCGAATGTCGAACAGATCTGGCTTCTTCGCCGACCTCCCTTTTCTATTTTTTTTAAAAAAAAACATTGAAGAAAAAGAAGAGAAGAAGAAAGAAAGGAAGAAGAAGAAAGAAGAAAGAAGAAAAAAAAAATTCAGTCGCCGGCGGCGGCGGCGTGTGGTGGTCGCCGGTCGCCGGACTTAAGAAGAAGAAGAAGGAGAAGGGAGAAGATGGAGAAGAAGGAAGATGGAGAAGAAGAAGATGAGAGAGAAAGAGAGAAAGAATAAAAAAATAATTAAATATTAATTTTTTAATTTTTTAATATTTTTTATTTAAAAAATAAAACAAAAATAATTTTTTATATTAAAATAATAGTGCCACGTCAGCAACCGTTAAAAGTTAACAGAAAATTTGACGGCAGGGACCAAAGTGCTCCTTATCTCAAACCTCAGGGGTATTTTTGTTGAGTTTGAAAACTCAGGGACCCAAGTGTCACTTAACCCAAACCTCAGGGACCAAAAGTGTATTTTTCCCAAAAATATATATATTTTGAACTTCATTAATGATATGACAGTTGGTGATTTCAAATTATTTAAATTTAAAAAAAAAAATTACCTCACATATATTATATATATATATATATATTTTATATTATTATTATTGTTATTATATGTTTTAAAAAAAATTTCCGTTGGATTGTTTCAAAAGTTTTAAAAGTTTTTATTTATTTTATTATTATTATTATATATTTATATTATTATTTTAAATTTCTTTTTACTTTTAATTTCTTTTAATCTCCACCCTTGGTTTTTTCTTTAACTTCAATCTAATGGTTCAAATTAAGCTCAAATTTCAAATTTCTTTCAACTTCAACTTCCTCCTATTTATACCCCCATTCTTTCACAAACTAAAGAACAATTCTTCCCTCTAAATTCTCTCAAATTCCTACGTCTTCTTTTCTCTCCAATTCTTCAAAGTTGCTTTAAATTTATTGTGAGAGTTTTATTTTGAGAGATTCTTGAGCTATTCAATTTTATTTTTCTTAGCCATTTGAGGGCATTAATTTGTAAGAATTTTTCTTACAAATTTGTGAGCGAAAATTGTATATCCACTATTTGAGAGAGTTTGTAATTTTGTTCTTAAAATTTCCAAATCTTGTAAGGGTTGCTCTTGAGCCCGAAAAAGAGCGGGTTGTAACGGTTTGATCCTAAACCATGAAAAGGATCGGATTTGTTCTTGCTCCCGGAAAAAGAACATTGTACCGGTTGGACTCTAAGTCGTGGAAAGAGTCGTGTTCTTCAATCGAAAGATTTTTATTCAAATTCCCAAGAGGCGCTTGGGGAGTGGAGTAGGTCGAGTTTGACCGAACCACTATAAAAATTACGGTGTCTTCTTCTCTAACTCTTTCCTTTTTATTTTTGCAATTAATTTAAGCAATCTATCGCATGCTTTAGTTTGTTCTTATTTGTTGCATATATTGAAATTTCTCTTATTGTTTATAAATAGTGTGTTAATTAGTTTAATTGAGTCATTTTAGGAAAAAGTTTGATTAAACCCTATTCACCCCTCCTCTAGGGTTGCCATACCGATCCAACAAGTCATACTCTTAAATCGGGCTTAAGGAGCTCGACCTATTGATAGCGGGCATAAATGCCGCTATTTTAGTCCTAAAATAATAAGCTTTGTATGCTTTTATTGTGCTTTTATATAGAATATTTAATTAATTTCATTATTTTGTCCCTAGGAGCAATTTGTAGAAATATGGAGTAGGGGTGAGCAAAAATAACTCGAAAACTGATCCAACCGACCGAAACCGGCCGACCCGACATCGGTCGGTCGGTTTCATATAGCAGTCGGTCGATTTCGGTTTGGCATAATGTCAGTCGCTCGGTCCGATCGATAGGTCGAGAACCGACCGAACCGACCGACATATATTTAAAAAAAAACCAGCGTTTTTTCCTCCCAGGCCCAGCCCACCAACTCCCACAGTCAGCCCAACCCAGCCCAGCCCACATCATTTAGTCTTTCTTTCTTTTCTTTTTTTAAAAAAAAAATTACATTTATCAAATATCAATTATTCCCATTTTCCAACACCCATTTTCGTTCTTCTTCCTCGATCGATACCTAACCCTCACTGCCTCACGCACGCCTCTCACTCTCTCAGTCACTCGCCGTCGTCGACTTGCCGCCCCTCCGACTCCGATCAGCCGTCATTTTCGCCGCGCCGCCGCCCCTCCAACTCCGATTTGCAACCCAGTGAAGCGTCGTCGCCGTTTTCTTTTTCTTCTTCTTCGTTGATTCGTTCTGCATTCGACTCGCCTGCCGACTCTGATCACGTCGTCGTCATTTTCGCCTCTCAACTCTCACTCTCTTTTTCTTCTTTTGTTCTGCAAGTGCAAGCCGCCGCCGGTGAAGCTCTCTCTTTTCTTTAATCTTTTACTTAATTTCATTTGGAGGATAATGCAATTTCAATTTAATTTTTTCTTTTCATATACTTAATTACTTATGGAATCAAAGAAGTAAAGAACTAATTGAAATTATTGAATACAATTTCAATTTCTTTCTTAGAACACCAACACACAAGTTTTACCAAAAAAAAGTTTTGGGGACCGAGGGGGGATCAATGAAAAAGAGAAGAATTTTTTTTTTTATTGAGTACTGACTACTAAGAGCTATTTCGATTTTTTTCATATTTTCTTTCTGAACATTAATCAATAATTTTAACAAACCCCAAATTCTATGTACAGAGCTTTTTCGATTTTTTTTCACCTTTTTTTTATCCCCCTTTAGACTTTAGAGTATGAGATTTTGATTAATATTGACTAATATTGACTATTGAGTCTCATATTGACTAACATTGGTCATTGGGGACCGAGGGGGGGGCTGATGTGGACTTTTCCTAACCGCAAGCGCACGGGTCAAGTAATAATATAGTGAAAGTAAATTTGAATGTCGTCCTCTAGATTGGATTTTTAAGCAAATCAAGTATTGTGAATTATCTTGCCCAATTTTATTTAGGGATTAAACAGTGATGAATGAATGATAATAAAACTAAATCAAAGCAAGTAAAAAGAATGGAAATTCAATTGGGAAAACTACTTAGGGAATTGATTTCGCCGATTTAGTTTAGGATTGATTTTAAAGAATAAGTTATTATGCACAATGAAATTATGAGGCAAAGACCCTTTAATCACAAGTACCTCTCCCGAGTATAATTGATTCTCATGCAAATTAACCAACTTCATATCCCTATCTAAGTTTATTAATCATGCAAGGCAATGAGATCTTTAAACCAATTCTAAAGTTAATCTAAAACCGTCATGAATTAGAAAGTAAACTTTATTCATGCAATCTTGAGTAAGTCTAAATCAAATCCCCTCTCCCGAGCTAGATTCGAAACTTAAATCATTCAACTAATGGCCAATTAATTGAAAGCATTAAATCAAGATTACAAACACAATAACATTGCACAACTTAAACCATAAATCAATCCATAAACTTAATCAACTACATCAATCCCTAAGCTACAAGTTTAGCTACTCATGAATGTAAATACAAGCTCAACTAAACATGTGAAAGCCATAAATCTAACTAAAGGAAGAAAAGGGAAAAGAAAACTCAATGTAGGCCGAGTCCGACGTCCCCGTCACGATCCCCACGAACAATGGGTTGATTTCCAAACCTCTCCCTTTGTTTTCAGCCTCCAAGTGCTCTGTTCTGCCCTGTTTACGGCTCTCAAAGGTCCCAAATCGAACTCCCCCAAAACCTAGCCGAAAATAAGCTTTTATTCTGTTTTTTCGTCTTAGCGTCGAGACGCTGTCAAGACAGCGTCGAGACACTGCCTTCAAAACGTGCGTTTCAGGAAAGGAAATTGTACATCGTCGAGACGCTCGTGTCGCAGAGTCTCGACGCTGTGACCTTTACGCGCCTATTCTGATATGGAATGCTAGCGTCGAGACGCCTAAGGGCTAGCGTCGAGACGCTAGTCAACTTTTGACCGAATTTTGACTTTTTTCCATTTTGATTCTTTTTCCTTCCTTTGCATCTTTTCGCGTCCCGAGCACCCGATTAACTCCAATATTGCACTACAGCTCCAATCAACCATTTCCTACAAAATAAACATTAAAGCACCATAAAATGACCCAAAAATCATAAAAGACTAGCTAAATTAAATAAGTAAAGATAGCTAGCTATGCTCGCTATCAGGGGCGGTCAATGAAAGAGATGCACTAATGTACTCTCATGCTCCACAATCATAACAAGAATGGGTTTAAGAAGTTTGGGACTCAAATGTTTTCTTTCATTGTTGATTGTTGGGTTTAAGAATCATAACAAGGATGGGTTTAAGAATTTTGAATCTTTGATTGTTGATTGTTGTTGATATTGTTGATTGTTGGATTGATAACAACCCCCAACTGATTGAATATGAAAAGTTACATACATACTGTGAGATCGGTTGCACTGATATTATTGTTTTGTTTCTTCAGATTAAGATCACCATTCGATATTCGTCAAGCTGAAAAGTTCTTATGAGTGGGTAAATACGGTGGATACATATTTGTTTGTACAATGTATTTGAAATTTGAATAATGTAAACATGGATACTTTTTATCTTGTAGGGTAAACATGGATACCGTGGGAACAAACAATTCAAAGACTGAAAATGCTACAGAAACGGATATGACTACGAAAAGTAAAACTAGCAATACCATTGATCTTGATCCAGATCCACATCCACATCCAGAAGCAGAACTTGAAGGAGAGAATTCTACCATTCCAAAAAAAAAAAGGCACGTACGAAAAAATCTATGGTTTGGGATCATTTTGAGAGGTTGAAAGGTGATCCTAATGACCCTTATGCTAAGTGTAAATATTGTGGAGTTGTTTATGCATGCCACTCTTAAGCGTAATGGTACTGGAACAATGAAAAATCATCTAGAAAATTGTAAAAAGTATCCCTACCAAAGGAAAAGAGATGCATCCCAAACAACATTAGCTTTCAAACCTAAAGAAGATAATGGTGGGGAATGTAGTCTTGTATGTGAGTCATTTAGTGTGGAGAGATGTCGAACAGCTTTGGCTGAAATGATAATTAGAGATGAATTGCCTTTTAAGTTTGTGGAGAATGAAGGTTTTCTGAAATTTGTTGATACATTGACATGTGGGCAAGAACCTAAGTTTGTTGTTCCATCTCGATTTACAGTAGCTAGATATGTTCTTGAGGTCTATGCTAGGTTGAGAGACCGTTTGAAAGAAATGTTTGCAAGTTTGAAATGTAAAGTTTCTCTCACTACTGATTGTTGGACGTCGGGAGCAAACATGAGTTATATGGTACTGACTGCTCATTTCATTGATTCTGAATGGAAATTACATAAACGAATTCTTAGCTTTTGTCAAATTGAGAATCATAGATGGGATACCATTGGTAAGACTATTTAGAGTAATTTAAAGAAATTGGGCATTGAAAATGTTATGACCTTGACTGTTGATAATGCCAGTTCCAATGATACTGATGTTGCTTTTCTTCTCAAAAGATTTAGTAAGGGGTTGTTGTTTAAGGTGAATTTTTGCATGTTCGATGTTGTGCACATATACTAAATCTTATTGTATGTGATGCTTTGAAAGAACATCATGAGTGCAATGATAGGATTCGCAATGTTGTAAGATTTGTATGGTCGTCTCCTGCACGTCTCTTGAAATTTAAGAAGTGTGTTGAAATTGAAAAAAAATCTTGCAAGAGTTCTGTATGTCTTGATGTTACTACTAGATGGAACTCAACTTATATGATGCTTGAGGCAGCTAGTAAGTTTGAAAAAGCTTTTGACAGGTAAGAGGATGAAGATCCTATTTATAAGAATGATTCACCACCTACCAAGGATGACTGGGCAAATGCTAAGATGTTGGTTAGGTTTTTGAAAGTTTTTTATAATGTCACGTTAATACTTTCAGGGTCTTTGTACACTACTTCTAATTTGATGTTTCATCAGATTACTACCATTCAGAATTGTATACTCTTGAATTCGAGGGGTTCAAATAGAATGCTTTCTAGTATGGCTAATGCAATGAAGGCCAAGTTTGAAATGTATTGGGGGTTTGATGAGAGGAAGAACAATATTTTGTTGTATGTTGTTGTTGTTTTGGATCCTTGATTTAAGCTGAAGTTATTATCATATTGTTTTGACAACTTCTTTGGTCCAGAAATTTCTAAAAGAATGACAACTTCAGTAGAAAATGTTTTGAGACGTCTTTTTCATGAATATAGTACTGGAGCTGCATCTGTTTGTTTTAGTCATGGGAGTGGTGGTGGTAGTAGTAGTGCTAGTGCTAGTGCTAAGATTGATTTGAGATTTGATGATGAAACAATGGACCTAGATGAGGATGAAAACTACAACTATGATATAATACCTCAGTTCAAAAGTGTTGAGACCACAGGTTTTGATAAGGAGTCAGATATTGATGTATATTTGTTGGAAACTCTTGCTAAAGATAGTAGTTCTTTTGACATACTTTATTGGTGGAAGCAGAATGGTCATCGGTTTGAGGTTCTTAGTCGTATGAGTAGAGATATATTGGCAATTCTAGTATCTACTGTAGCATCTGAGTCAGCTTTCAGTACTGGAGGACGTGTAGTCAACACATCTCGTTGTTCTTTGACTCCAAAGATGGTGGAGGCTCTTATATGCGCTAAAAATTGGCTAGACTCTAAACCGATATCATTAGATCTTTTGATTTTACTTTTTGTTTTGTTTTTTAATAATTTATTTATACTTTTAAATCTTAATAATGTTGTATTTCGTTTTTCTCTCTTTCAAATTTTGTAGGATTCCAACCAATTGTGAATGAAGAAAAGAAACCGGATCAAGTGGAGAAGTTTGCACAGTTGCATATTTGATTTTTGTACTTTTTTTAAGAAAAGATTGTTATGTAATATGTATATTGATTTCTAGCATTTGCTCTTGTATCAAAATATTAAGAGTACTTTGATTAATATGTATTTGAATCTGATGGTTAAACTTTTAATTTAGAGACTTTTATATGATAATGTTCTTTTTTTTTTCATTTTCAATCAAACTATTATTGTTATTTTTTTGTTTGGTAATTATTGTATGTTAGGTGTTTACATTAATTTAATATGTTCAATAGTAAATAATTTGAAATTGTCAAATTAAAAAATGTCTATTAAGAACATATCATTATTTACTTATTTCTTAAAAAATTCATTCAAACTTAATCGACACTTCGAAATTAAAATTACAATTTAAATAAAATTGAAAAAGTAAAAAAAAATCATTAAAAAACAAAATTTAAAAGAAATAAAATCGATCCCGAATTTAATCACACATTGAAATTAAAATTACAATTTAAAAAGGAATTGGAGATCATTTCATTCAGTAAAAGACAAAATTAAATAAAACTGAAAAAGAAAATAAGAAAATTTTAAAAAAATATTGGTCAAACCGACCAAACCGACCTCGGTCGGTCGACGAAATTAAAAAATAAAAAAAATCGGTTTCCAAACGGTCGGTTTGGGGCCAAAACTGACCCCGACCGACCGATGCTCACCCCTAATATGGAGTAAAAAAGCCCAAAAATGAGTAATTCAAGCCATATTTCCAAGGTTGGGTCAAGGAGGAAGCCCAAAAGTCAACATTTTAAGTGTTGATCCAAAAAGAATAGAGGAAGCCAAATAATCAATCCCAGCCTGTAGAGTGAAACTTCTGGAATCGTCGCAGTGTTGCGACGCTCGGAAGACAGCGTCGAGTGACGTCACAGCATCGCGACGCTGTCCCATTTTTTGGGCCTATAAAAGGCGCCCCTTGGCTCCCCATTTGAGCATCAATCATCCATCAATCATCCACCAATCATTCCATCATTCCTTCATTTTCTCTCCTTTTAGCATTCTTTCAAGGCTTGTAAGCCTTTTTTAGGGTCGAGTGTCAGATTTTTGTGGGAAGCTTTGTAGAGAGCAACTTAGAAGGCTCAGAGCGTGGTACGAAGGGACTCCAAGCGCAAGTAATGAGTTCTCGACGGTCACTTTTCTTACTCTTATTTTGCTCCAATTTATGCTTTATATCTTGTATATTTGGGAATTTTTGACCATGTATAGCTAAACCCATTTGGGGGTCTTGGAATGAAAGTTTATAGATAATTGTTATTATAATTGCCTATCTCTTGTCCATTTACTAGTTATTTGTATGGATGTTCGTAATGTTGTATATGATCTGGCCAATTATATATTGAATTGATTCCTAATGGAAATTCGACGGAGAGAAATTAGGATAGATCATAATCCATGCAGCTGAGTTTAACTACTCGTAGTGACAACGAGATTAGTTAGTTAGACTTAGATTCCGATAATGAATCTGAGCGTATTAATTAACAAATTTAATTGAGCTAAGGACACTTAGGGTATTAATATGAGTTAATTACAATTAGGGGAGACCGAAAAGAGAACCTATGTGATAGGCGAAGATTCTAGGATTATAATTAGTCGGGCAATGAGATAGGATAATTAGAATAATTAATTAGCTATATTCTGATTTTCAAGACCCCTTTCTCACTCAATTCTTTCTCCACATTTTTATTTTTTTGATTGATCGCTTGATTTCTTTTATTGCTTTAATTTTTAATTTGTTTTAGCATCATGAATAGGTTCCTAAATAATATCTCTTCTAAGTATTTTTAGTGATCAAATTAATTACTTTGCTTAATTATCGTTCTTCCTCCATGTGGATTTGATACTCAGAGTACTTGTCGTTTTATTATTACTTGCGGTCCGTGCACTTTGCAGTCAACACCTATAGCAATAAGTTGCACCTGAATCCCAATTCAAGAGTGGGGGCTTACTATTATAAGTAATTTTGGACCACTCCGATGTACAATGAGCTGACAAGGACAACCCGACACGAGTCCAGAAATAGGACCAAAGGATGGACCCCGGACAATGGGTCAGGCCAAGGCTGAAGGGATCGGGCTTTTGGCCTGACCTGGCCGAGGCCGAGCTCGTCTGACTCTGTTTGGTCATTGATGCTCCTGGAAGCCCCGTTTCCACCCGGTTCAGCCCTGGATCGCCTCCAAACGCTTAAAAACCCTAAGGCATGAGCAAGTATTTAAACCCTTCTTCAACAATGAAGAAAGGATCCCGAACTCGATTCTCTACTCTCTTCTCTTACTCTCTTGCTCTCCTTCTTCCGCTTTCTAACTTAAGCATCGGAGGCAGTGTGACAAGCGTTGGGTTTTATGCCCTAAAACTCGTAGATATTGAATGTAAACAAATTGTATACTTGTTTCAATAAAGTGTTATTGAGTTTCTACAATAAAGTGTTATTGTTAAATACTGCACAATTTGACCCAAATCCAATAAACTAAGATCCAAGGTTGTTTACATGTGCCTTGAACTAGTATGTGGGGACATACGGGGATCGGTGTTCAAGTAACAACCTAAAAGGTCTATAGTACAAGGATAAGGTTGGGTACCTTATCCTGGTAACACTATGTGATACGGCCCGCTTTGTATTTGATACAGACGTATTGATCCAAAGCGTCCATGTAGTAGACATGCGAGCGGGGGTATACTATGCAATGAGTTTGCATAAGACCGGACCATGAAATGGTAAACCATTAGATATGTAACACAGGGGTAAAACGATAATTTGACCTAGTTGTAGTTACAGACACTCGTGAAGGGTTGACTTACCGGTATAGGTTTATATCCGTGGACACAGAAATGTTCTACAGTGAGAAAAGTTTAGTTGTGGGTCTTTAATGGAATGACCCACAGTTAATGAATATTGGTTAACCTGATTAATGAGTTTAATCTATTAACCTCATATCATTGGAGCTTCTGATCTGTAGGTCCATTAGGTCTCCTTGCTAGCTCGTAAAGAGTAATTAGGAACAAATATATCTTGAGAGAATTTGAATAGTTCAAATTCATATTGGGAATTAAGTTAATTGTATGAGATACAAATTAATATAATGTATAGTGATGCATTAAAATATAAAGTCTAATTTGAGATTAAACTTTATTATATTGTGAGATTGATATATTTGAACGAGTTCAAATATATGTCTAATTAAATATATGGTATTTAATTAGAAGATGAATTAATTAATTATTCAATTTAGTTTAAATTAAATGAGATTTAATTAAACTATAGTCTATGAGAGAAATAAATATTTGAAGAAGTTCAAATATTAATATGAATTTGATTCATATTAAATTTATAGGATATAATAGAATTTGAAGGAGTTCAAATTTTAATATGAATTTGATTCATATTATAGAATTAATTAATTGAAGGTCTGAAATTAAATATATGATATTTAATTGGGTAATTAATTAATTAATTAATAGAATGTCTGAAATTAAATATATGATATTTAATTGGTGATTAATTAATTAAAGAATTAATTAATTAGAAATTAATCAATTATGGAAATGATTAATCACTTATGGAAGTAATTAATCATTTATGGAAATGATTTAATCACTTATGGAAGTGATCAATCATTTATGGAAAAGATTAATCAATTATGGAATTGATTGGTCACGGAATTGATTAATTATGGAAAAGATTAAATCAGTTATGGACATAATTGATTTTAAATGAATATTTCATTCATGGCCTTTCTCCTATAAATAGAACACTAAACCTAGGGTTTAGGTACTACAACATAAGGCCACAAGAATGCATTCTTCCATTCTCTCTAGCCTCCCTCTCATATTCTCTCAACTCAAGAACTCTAGGGAGAATTTTCTCTCTAGAGTTTTTCCCATTCAAGATTAGGTAGTCCCACAACTACGTTCCTAATCTTAGAGTCATAGCGGGGAAGATCAATTGGTGGTGTCCCAATTGTTGACGCTTGGTCCAAAATCAAGAAAGGTGTCCGTTGAAGTATTCAGAGTCGTCAACGACGGTATGTTTGCTTCTCCCCTTTAGATTTAGATCTAATAAATTTTGTATGCTTAGCCTTAAGTTTGTATAGAATTTGTTCTATGTTTTAACCAATGCAATAGTATTTTTGGATAAACAAAATTAACTACGGATCGGTCCCAATTACGCTTCCGCTTTAACGGAATTGGGGAATTCCAAATCCTTACAACAAGCACCACACCAGTGTGCATGTTTTTCTTTCTTGCAGGCCATGTCTTCCCCACTTTCAAACAAATTTACCGTTGGTGGCACATGAAGGTCAGGTGAGTTCCTCCTGACCAAATTTGACCATCAACAAGTTCAATATCCTAGCGCATGAATTAGCTCATATAGGAGTTAAGTCTCGTCCACATGTGTGGACATCACATTTTCCTAGGTGGATATCACTCACAGCTCAACACGAGCGACACCTATTTGTACCCCTTAGGGGAATTTCTTCTTCGTAATGATAATGTTACTGAAAAGAAAAATAAAAATAAAAAACAAAAAAAACTGTGACCAAATTCTAAAATTCAACCTTATGCGCAAATTGAAATCAGGAATAAACAACGATGATAACACAAAAATGGTAGTTTAAACTTCTTAAAAAAATTGAATCTTCTTTTACTATCCTAAAAAATGGCTAACTTGAACGAATCATTTTTGGACATTTTTGTCCAAACTCTAGTTTTATAATTTCAAACGTGTCTCTAGATCTATTTTTCTATTTATTATATGTTGATGGTCAAATTTTGCTTAGGAATTTTCCCTTCGCTCCACGTGACGATCAACAGTGAATTTATAAGATAACGGGAAAGACGTGACCTGCAAGACGAGCAAACGCTGCACACCGGTGTGGTGTAGACCACACGCACTTCGATGCTTAAGTTAGCCTTGGCCGAAAAGCACGTAGAAGGTATTTAGGGATTGATGTTTGCATCCCTGAATGCGTGTGCGGTCTCCCTTTTTATAACTTCCCCTTAGGGTTTTCGTCGACGCCAGACTTCAAATGATCTCCGAGCTTTTGGCCCTGGTCGGCCTCGGCAATGGACCGAGGCCGACCTCATCCTCCTAGGGTCTTTAAGAATTCGAAGGTGTTTCGAGACGAACCAGGTGAAATCGGGGCAGTCGGGGACATCAGGGACCGAAGGGAGGTGGCCAAACTCAGCCCGTGCCTGCAGGCCGAATGGTCGGCCTAGGCCTTATGCCGAGGCCGACCATGTGGGTCGGGCCAAATTGGGCCGACCCTTTGGTCCGATCTTCCTTTGGGTCGGCTTTCTGGTCCCACCTCTGCCCAATCGTCCTCGTCAGCTCCCTGTGCGTCAGTGTGGTCCAAAATTACCTATAACATTAAGCCCCCACTCTTGAATTGGGATTCAGGTGCGACTTACTGCTATAGGTTGAGCTCCTTAAGCCCGATTTAAGAGTACGACTCTTGTCTCGTGCCGACTTATGTATGACTTCTTTGTTATCCTACAAGGTCATTTGGAGTGCTTTATTCCAGATCCAGGGCTTATCCACAATTCAAAATGGGAGAAACAGAAAACTTCACAATCCTGCATCGAGAGTTAATTTCTGCGACGGAAGAATAAGGGAGATAGCTAGGGTCGGCCTCAGCCTCAGGCCTCTATTAGCTCAACACTTAGCCCCCTGCATTTATTCGTTAGTCCTTGCTGGAAAATAATGAGTGAATAAGCTAAAACATGTACTCATTGGTTAGACATGTTAAGCTAACGTGCCTTTTGTTTAATAGGGAATGCATATCCCTTGTTACTTGCTTTTTGTTTAATGAGGAGTGCATATCCCCTTTGCAGCCCTCAATCTCAGGTAAAGCTTCATTTAAACACAAAGTGTAGTTGGGTAAAGAAAAGAATACCTTTAGGGTTTGTGCTCGGACTCGGCAAGATGTGCCCAACTAGATGAGTTGAGATAACCTGTGGCCTTGAGGAGGTCGTGGAGATGCGTCAACCTCTATGCAGGAATTAGTCTCTTCCCAAGGGTGTGTACACTCTGTTGGGGACCTGGGGAGGTTGAGGACATTGCGTCAACCCCTCTGCAGGAATTAGTCTCTTCCCAACCGGGAAAGTACGGAAGTTTGGCCTCCGCAAGAATCATTCTCGTCTGGCCACATACGCCATACCCTATGGAAAAATGCTTTGCACAAACACAGTATAAAGAACTTTATTAAATTTGCAAGTGTCTGCATTGTACCATGGGGAAAAGTTATGGACATATGTTATGCAAAATAAAAATAAATCAGCTTAAAAATAGCCCCACTGCTATTCATAACATAATCCTGACTTGAATAAGTAAGAAAGGAAAGTCAAAATCATTGCAACATGACCATGATCATGATGGACTCGGTTTGTCCTTATTCCATACCCCCCACTCAAAATATGTATTCAATATCTTGGACATACATTTTTTGAGTAAGGATAAACTAACCTCGTACCTGGGCTTTCGTGGCTGAATTTTGGACTTAGCCTCCAGGTGGTCGGCCTCGGCCTTGGCATGAGACCGACCAGCTTCCTTATGTTATTTGCTTGCTCCCTAGTTGGGCTTATGTGCGGACTCACTTTCTATTTGAACATTTCTTTGTTGCTTTGGATATTTTGGTTGTGCAAGTCAAGCCAGTCGAGCCTCACTGCAAGCCCCCTCAGTTGTCCTTGGGGCTAGAATGCTCGGCCTCGGCCTTGGCGTGAGGCCGGACATTTTTCCTGCATTGCTTGTTATTTTGCTCCTCAAGCTGCTGCATTCATCCCAGGGGTGCGTACACTCTTCTGGGGAAAAGTTTGAGGAGGCCTAGGAAGTTTCAGGACCTCTCTTCAAGCGTCATGGTCATCCTGAAGGGAATAAAAGTCCCCACGCAGCGGAAGCGCATCGATTGGACCTTACGCCGTATATTAATTAACATTAAAATACCGTTACGATAACTCAAACAAAACTTTAAACATGCTTTAAAGTTGCTGTAAAATCGGTTTAAACATGCTAAAATAAATCTAAATTTATTTTAAAAACTTTTCTAACGAAAAGAGGAAGAACCGTTACAAACCTCCGTTGTAGACTTGACCGTTCTTTGCCAACGACGCTCCAACGAACGAAAATGCAGCAGCCGCCTTTGTTTTTCTTCGCTGGAAATTCCTTCTTGATTGACACAATAACCACAGAGGTTACACCGGTATGTCTCAAGTCTAGGAGGCCAAAGACTTGTGGGAGTCTTTCTCTAAGAGGGAGGCTAGAGAGAATTCTAGGTCTTGTCTTTCAAGAGTGTCAAGTTTCATGACCAATTAGGTCTAGTGTTCTATTTATAGAAGAGAGGCCATGAATAAAATATTCAATTAAATCAATCTTTTCCAAAATTGATTCAATCTTATTCCTTAATTAATCAATCATGATCAATCAATTCCCCAATTGATTAATCTTTTCCATAAATGACTAATTTCTTCCATAAGTAATTAGATCATTCCCATAAATGATTAATCACTTCCTTAAGTGATTAATTATTTACATAATTGATTAATTCATGGTTAATGAATTCTTTAATTAATTAACCACCAATTAAATATCACATATTTAATTTCCGGCCTTGAATTAATTAATTTTGCCCAAACACTTTTAGGACTTAAATTAATTAATTCTTTCAATCTTCCATAAATTTATATTTGAACTTCTTCAAATATTAATTTCTCTCATAATAATATATCAATATATATTATATTTATTTCCCTTAGTAAATTGAACATTTTCAATTTACATTTAATTACTTAGTTGCCTCAAATTACTTTACGAGCTCAGGGACTAAAAGTGAAACCTAACCCAAACCTCAGGGACTAAAAGTGTATTTTCCCAAAAAACATAATGAAAATATGTAAGTAAATAAACCTTGAATAATATACTATTTCTTCTTATTTTTATTTTTATTTTTATTTGTTTTAATGGTATGAGGTCATTTATTGAGGGTGGAAAGAACTAGAATAATATATAACTAGGGGAGGAGGAATGGTTTGACAATAAAATAAAAAAAGATTGAGGTTTTCTTTTTGGGACAGTTGCAAGAATAACAAAACTAAAAAATTGAATTTGCAACCATGTCGTTAGTTTTTTAATGTTACAAATATAGCAAAAAAGAAAAAAAAAAAGTCAAACCTAAACATTAAAATTGAAAAGTTAAAAAAACTTTTATAAGCACGCTAGAAGTTTGAAGTTTAAAAGGTATATCGATGGTGTTATCGATATACCATATATCATACACTATTCATTTATTTAGTGTGACTAATATATTGAATATTTGGTATATCAATCAATTGATATATTAAATATACAGTATATCAGATGTATATTTTATGAATATAATATGCTTTCTGTTTTAAATATGCACATGAACTTTCATTAGTTTAGATATATTTGATATTCTTGATTAATAAAAAAAAATTAGATATATTAACTTTATTTTGTGACAATGTGATACAAGATTTATGCTAGTTGAACTATGTTCATGTTGGCAAATATATCGTCGATATACTATATATCATCTTAATAATATACTACTGATACACTAATGATATGCTTGAAATTACATTTTTTGTGAGTACTAATATACTACTAATACACCAATGATATACTTAAACTCTGCATCTTATTTATATACTTAAAATAAATTTTTCATTCCACGACTTTTATAATACACCAACAATTAAAAATATATATCAATGATTATTTTGTTAAAAAAATAACAAATCGATGATGTATTTAGCTACTCATAATTAGGTATATCGATATTATTAATTATTTGAGTAATATAACAAATGATGTATATTAATGACATATCAACATTCATCATAAGATAAATATTTATGTTATAAAAGACAAACATT
This sequence comes from Luffa acutangula, assembly GCA_036850905.1. Lineage (NCBI taxonomy): Eukaryota > Viridiplantae > Streptophyta > Magnoliopsida > Cucurbitales > Cucurbitaceae > Luffa > Luffa acutangula. The sequence continues at coordinate 22,263,627 of CM072089.1, read as the reverse complement.
TCGTTTAAAATATTTAAATAACACAACACAATTCAATAAAGATTTAATGAAACATAACCGAGCACATTACCTACTTTTTCACCAACCTTCCAAAAAAATTAATTACCCAAATAATTTTTAACCCTCCAACTAAACTTACTTTTAGAAAAAACCCTGCAACCCTACAACAAGAAATATACCTTATTTATTACCAAATTTCTCACATCTTTATTGAACCCACAACAAATTCAACACTTTGAGTATGTTAGATGTTGCTTATTCTATATTCTTTGTTTTGAAAATAAAATAAAATTAAAGGTTGAAAAACGATTTGGAAACTAAAATTTTGTGCCAATCTCAATCCAATATCGGGTGGACTACATAAAAATCCCAACCAAACATAAGTTTCACCTAGTCGAGATTCTTCCTTCAAGCATCTCAATCGAAATATATTTTTCCCAATCGAGTCCATTTATTCCAAACCAAAAAACGATCGGGATGGAACCAGAATTAGTATATTTTTTTTTAAAAAAAAATTGTATGAAATTCCCATGATGGCCTATATTGCCTTTGTTTATATAATTTTTTTTTTTCATTTCTGCATATGCCTCGTATCTGTACCTATTTTGTGGTGTGTGGAATGAGAGTAAAAGAGATCATAATGGTGGAGAGGTGAAGAGAACTTAGATGTGGATGTTAAAATTACATACAATGAATACTTAGGTCAGGTTTATGAATAAACTAGTATAAATCTGAATGTGTACAACATTATACTAAGGTGTTTACACCAACTAAGGTCTAAAGCTCCTACTTATGTTATTAGAAATGATGTAGACCTACACTGTTTTTTGACTTGAGAAGTGTCTTTACCCCTCTATGTATCCACCATGCCTAAATTATCCTATAACCAAGGGTTTCATCTATATCACATTCCATATACGGTACCAAATACCTCATATATGGATGTGCAATACTTTTCATATATGGATCCACATCATCAGTCATAGTCTTACACAACAACATTTGTCTCATATATTCTAAGTCAAGAAATACACCCAAAGCCACACCTTTCTCACACAATGAAAAGCAACATATTTCCACAACATCCACATCCTTCCTCTACAAAGAAGAGCAACACATCTCCTTCATTTCCACATACATGTCATTTACACCCACTTATAAAGAGCCAACATCACTTAGTCCATTGTCTGATAATGTGGTAGCATATAACCTCACAGATGTGTTGACCATGCTACCCCACACGATCAATGACTGGGGAGAAATAGGAGATAGATGAGGTAGACACATATATTAATGGAGCAGTTTGGAGTGGGGAGGAAGAGTTATATGAAGATGACGTAATTGCCCTTGAGGTTGTGGAAGACATCAAAGTTCAACATATACCTAAAAATGCACATAACACTGATGTTTCTCTTGTACGGGTTAATCTAGCACCAGACCTTTCTGCGACAAATCACGCATGTAATTCAACAATTATGCTAGGTCATTATTCTTCCTACAAAGATATAACAGTTGGAGATATATTCTTATCTAAGAATGATGTGCAAATGAGCTTGGTTGTTCTAGCCATGTGACAAAACTTTGAGTATATGGTTAAGAAATCTAATATGAAACTTTTCAAAGTTAGGTGTGTTGTGGAGGAGTGCAAGTGGAGGCTTCAAACTATGAAGATGAAATGTTGTGATATACTTAAGGTTACAAAGTATTCCAACATTTACACATGCAAACACTTAATGTTAACTTATGATCATAGACAGACAAAAAGTTGGGTTGTTGGTAAATTTATGAAGTCATAATTTGAGGAAGTTGGTCGTTCTTATAAATCGAAGGACATTGTAAGCGACATTTGACAAGAGTTCGATGTAAACTTGAGTTACAATAAGGCATAGCGGACAAGAGAACATGTCTTGGTCTTGCTAAGTGGTCATTAGAAGAGTCATACAAACTGTTACCATAATTTGGAGAAGCATTGAAAATTGAAAATCCTGGTACAATGTTTGACTTGAGAGTGAATGAAGATGGATACTTCAAACATGTATTCATGGCATTAGGTGCTTCAATAAGAGGATTCATGAATTGTATTCGCCTGGTGTTGGTAGTAGATGGAACCCACATGAGGAGAACATTCAATGTGAAGCTTCTAATTGCAATTATTATTGACGACGACACCCAAATATACCCTCTTGGATTTGCAATTGCGAGCGAAGAAACAAATGCATCATGGACATACTTTTTTCAACAGATGGAGCGAGCAATTGGTTAACTTAATCCTTTGGTGGTCGTATCAGATAGATATCCAAGCATAGGTATAGCAGTACAAACTTGTGTTTCCTAGGAAACACAATCCATTGTATATGCATCCATCATCTGGAAGAGAACATGTAAAAAAAATTCAAGGACGCAAGCTTTCTTCCAATTTTTCTCAATCGTGAGGCACAAATATTGAAATATGGGGAGAAAGTTGTTGCACAAACGAAGGAGAACGCGAGAAGACATGTGGTTAGATCAGTTGATCGATATGAATTTCAAGTCGACGATGGACACATGAGTGGTCTAGTCAACATTCACATGAGGACGTGTTGTAGTTGTCATGAGTTCGATTACTTCAAACTTCCGTGCTCTCATGCAATTGTTGCATGCATATATCGTAATGTGTCTTACTTGGATGTGTTCTCCAGTCGATCACATAAAATCAGTGTCAGCCGTGTCGGAGTGGAAAACATCAGGAGAGTTTGTGGACTTAAGAGTCTTGAGGATATCATCCATGAAAGAAGTTCGACAAGTCCACAAATGTAACATGGACTTCTAACCAATGCATAATCTCCTCATATATTGAATGTTTTGTAATCTCGAGATGTATTCATTAGAACACTATGTTTGTAATCTTGGGATGTATTAACATAACACTGTTCTAATGAATACATCCCGAGATTACAAAAGAGCCAATACATGAGAAGACTATGCATCGTTCGGAGTGTCAAATATCATATTCAAGGCATATATTTTTTGTGGAGTATTGACATCATCATACTTGGTCGTTTGGAGTGTCAGAAGGCATATTAACAATACTAAACTCACTGTTTTTTTGTGGAGTATTGACATTTGACTCTATGTTGGAAGACTAATATTTGAACCTTATTTATCTTTTATCTATTTTTCTTGGTTAACAACTTCATTACTTGCCATGAAAGTGTTTTATATACATGTATATATTTTTGTAAGTTTTTTTTTTCTATATAGTGCGCCTTAGAGAAAAAAGCCCGTGCCTTTTTGTGCGCCTTGCGCCTAGGCCCCAGGAGGCCATTGCACCTTAGTGCGCCTTGAGCCTTTTAAAACACTGTTATTTACATTTGTGCAATTTAGTTAGTGAATGATATTTTGCCCTTGGTTACCTTGAATTTCATCGGAAATCGCACTTAGAAGTATAAATTTCATTAATTCAATCCCTGTGGAGAACCATCTTATTTTACTTATCACTTGCTGCCATGATGTGTATACTTGCACGTTTTTGAGCTATTTGTGAAGAATTCTTGCATATTTTAAATCACATTGCACAATGCAACAAGTTTTTGACGCCGTTGCCGGAGATTGAGTAGATTTTCGCTATTTTAAAGTTGAAATTCGATGAAATTGGTGCTAAAACATAACCTAAATTTGTTGTTTGATTTTGCAGGTGTTGGTAGCTGTTTGTGAACGAATTCCCTAATTTGGAATTCAATTTTGATCCCGAAATTGAAAGGACTTTTCTCACAGGAGAAGAATAGAGCAAAGAGAAAGGAACAACAAGATTGATCTGCCGCCTCTTTTACCTACGAGAGTTCAAGGAAATCAGCCACTAAATCCTGAGATAAATCAGCAACAATGGATGGATATTCAAGCTAAGAATCCTGTTCTTATAGCTAAAGACAGGAGAAGAGCTATCACAGCGTATGCAGTCCCTACATTCAACGAGTTATATCCAGGAATAGCAAAGCCAGAGATATAGGCTCAGAATTTTGAGATGAAGCCTATGATGTTTCAGATGCTGCAGACAGTGGGTCAGTTTCATGGGTTACCTTCAGAAGACCCGCATCTGCACCTTAAATCTTTCTTGGGAGTAAGTGACTCATTTAGAATTCAAGGGATTTCCCAAGACGCTTTAAGGCTAACTTTATTCCCTTATTCTTTGAAGGATGAAGCTAAGGCTTGGTTAAACAACTTTGCCCCCAGCTCTATCACTACTTGGAATGAGCTAGCCAAAAAGTTTCTTATCAAGTACTTCCCTCCCACGAGGAACGTCAAGCTCAGAGCAAACATAGTATCTTTCAGGCAGTTTGATGATGAATCATTTAGTGAAACTTGGGAGAGATTCAAGGAATTGTTGAGAAAATGTCCTCACCATGGACTCCCCCATTGCATTCAAATGGAAACTTTCTATTATGGGTTGAACATGGTCACTTAGAACATGGTAGATGCTTCAGCCAATGGAGCTTTGTTGTCCAAAACCTATGATGAGGCATATGCTATTTTGGAGAGAATTGCTACAAATAGTTGTCAGTGGTCGGATTCAAGAAGCATGTCTGGAAAGAAAAACAAGGGTATGCTTGAGGTGGACACGGTGACATCTTTCAATGCAAGATTTGATTCAATAGAGAGCATGATGAAGAAATTGAATTTAGAATCTAGCAAATTACAAACATGCAACGTGCAAGTTAGGGCATCAATCTAACCTACTGTGCATGTTAATAATACAATCCGAGTCTAAAATACAATTGCATATAGAATTGAATCAAAATCAGCACATTAAATCTCACAAAGCAGTGCAATCAAACTCCCAAAAATCACCTAATCGGAATCAACGAATTTAGCTGGTGATTAAACTGACTAAATCCCAATACAAGTTACAATAAACTAAGAAAATACAATCAAAATCAACTATGAAACATAAAAGAACAATACAGAATCGAAAATACAGAGAAATAAAAGCAAAAAGAAACCAAAATCTAACAAATGACAGAATAGAAAACGAGGGTTTATATACTAATTTTAACCATGAGTTCCAAGAGATCAAGGAAAGCCACCGCCTCTTCTTCCTTTTCTACCGCGTTCGATAGACAAAAGTTTGTTAGTAGGGATGCAGATGTGGTTTTTCACACCTATGTGGTTAAGAGAAATACAATAGTTGAGAGAGGTTTGCAACCTGACGCTTCATCTCAACCGGACCTCACCCATAGCATAATTGAAAGGGGTTGGGATAGGCTAGCAAGCCATCCTGAAGCTGTTGTCGTGCCCATCATTAGGGAGTTCTACGCCAACATGGTTGATACCTCATCCTTTGTTAGGGAGCAAACTATCCCTTTCGACTCTACCTCCATTAACCAATTTTATGGCCTTCCAAACTTCGATAGGGATGGGTATACCGAGTACGCTAGTAACCATTTTGATGCCCATCAGATCATTGAGCATCTCTGTAGGCCTGGGGCAGACTGGGTCATAAAAAGGGGGAAGTTGTTAATTTTAAGACCTCGGACCTCACAGTAGATAACAGAGCATGACACTTTTATCTGTGCCAAACTTATGCTCGTGTCACATTTGAGCGATGTGACTAAGGAGAGGGCAACTCTGTTGTTTGTCATAGCGACCGGTCGCTCGATAGATGTGGAGAAAGTCATTTATCACTCCATGCGTCAGATCCGCCGAGGTACCACCACGATAGGGCTTGGGCACCCTTCCCTTATTACAACCCTACATAGGAATGTCGGAGTCGAGTGGGGCCCTCGTGAGTTGAGTTACCCTAGGACTGTAATAGATGAGAGCTTCATCATAACTAGGTTTAGGGAGCCAGGACCTCGAGTTGCCCAGCCACACCTTCCACCACCACAGCAAGATCAGCTAGAGCAGCATCACCACGAGCATCTAACCCTCACACTCGAGGCACTAGAGGAGTGGATGAAACGTATGAGACTCAAGCAACTGCCCCAGCACCAGAGCCAGCGACATAGTGAGGAGAGACACTTTAGACGTTCTGAGGCACAGGCCGCCCACTACTATCAGTGTTTCATTGTCTCGACGTCTGGACAACCACTGTCACCTCCTTTGCCACCCTATGAGTCTCCCGATGATGAGTGACGAGTTTTCTACCTAGCTTTTCGCGGTTTATTCTATCTTTTCCTTTTTTGTTTATTTATTTGCTTTGCTTTTTCTTGGTTTATTTGTTTCTATTTTTGTAGGGTTCGACATTTTTAGAAAAACGGGGAGATCATCTTTGAGCATCCAACCATCTTCCAACCAACGTACACCATTCAGGGGAGGCTTTCTGTTCCCTTTATATTGTCCTTTATTTTTCATGCTTAGTAATACATTGAGGACAATGTAAATATTTGGTTGGGGTGGGATGCTACGCATGTTTTGATTATTTTTGTTGAGTCTTGGTACATCTGAGCATCAGACTAGTTTGTGTGCATGCTTTGTTTTATTTATTTGTTTTGACTGTATTGAGGCCATGCATCTGAACATTAGACCTATTTTTGAGCAATTCTTAAAATTTCTTAGTATATATAAAAGTAGCAAGTTTCGTATTTAACTTATTCATTTTATTTAGAAATCAAATGCAAAAAAAATAGCAATAGAGCTAATTAAATGCCTAACATATTAAATACAATTTATTAATAATTTTATCAAATATCAGTAACATTTTCCATAATTTTTTATATATAGTGAATATTTTTCGAACTTCTATTTTAATATAAGATGAAATACAATTAAAAATATACAACGTACAACACATGCCTATACTAAAATACTAAAAAAACATAAAGAGGTCTTTACAGAAAAGGGATTCCTACTTGGAAGTCAAAAACACACAAATGCATTATTTTAATGGGAAAAACTACCTTACTTTACTAATGAATTCTAAATTATCCCAAAAACTCCATTGTTTTTTAGTATGGACTTTCTGAATATCGCTTTCTCCATTGGTATATTCATGGATTTCTCTTTCTCTTCTCCTAAGTAAAAGTACGAGAAATCAACCATCACAATGCTTTCTAAAAAACTTTACACGTATGCACATGCATACATATATAATAATCATCAAACAAGCCCCTTCATATAACAGCTTCCAAAAAAATTTCTCCATACGTTTCTCCAACAATGTAGCATGTATCTAATTTTTCACATGGGCAGCAAGAAAGGAAAAAGAAAAGGTGTAATCAATGGAAACCAAGAGACATACCAGGGAGCTCTAGAATTCATGCCTTCTATTCTAACATCCAAAAGTAGATAATTCTGACTCCGATGATAATAAACTAATTATCAGCAAAAATATAGGATGAAGCAACCTGCAACCGAGGATCTGAAACTGTGGGGTGTGGTTTCGCAGACTGCCTTCATTCTTCACTGATCCAGCGGGCTGTTTGTCAGAACACTAAAAGTAATAAAATACTTGGAACTAATAGAAAATCAGGAATAAGGTTGAATTCAAGTAGCTTACTAGTTCTCGGCCTTGTTTGATAACCATTTGATTTTTTGTTTTTGGTTTTTGAAAATTAAGTTTATATATATTACTTCCACTATGGTTTCTTTGTTTTATTATTTACTTTTTACCAATGTTTTAAAAATCCAAAAATCCAAGACAAGTTTTGGAAACTAAAGAAAGTAGTTTTTCAAAAAAATGTTTTTGTTTTTGAAATTTGGACAAGAATTTAAATGTTTTATTAATAAATATGAAAACTATGGTAAAGAAATTGTAAGAAAATAACAACAAATTCAAAAACAAAAAACCAAACGGTTATCAAATGGGGTCTTACTAGATTAATCATCCATACTGTTCCACAATGACACACGGACAAGTTTTTCAAGTGAAATCATCAGTATTCATACTAAAATTCTATCATGCTTACACTTTTCTAAACTAGGAAGTCTTAAACTGTAATAACGGATTCCAATTGCGACTGAAGAGAACAGGAAAAGGATAAGTGATGCAACACCAAAATATTACCCAAGAGTAGTGGAAAATGGAAATCATAGGAAACAAGGAGTAAATCTACAACCAAAAGTTGCACCCTCCATAACATGTGATTTATGAGTCATTTTCCAACTTCATCCATGCCAATACGATGACTTTGTTAATCTGTCTTATGATTAGTTCAGAATTATTAGACAGCCCTAGGACAGAAAAAGATGATGCAATTCAAGTAATTCAAGTGCAAAATTGACCGTGGCAAACCTCTCTGGAAAGAGAAAAAAACAAGGGAAGAACAGATTTTGACAAGATTTAAAGTACAAGCAAATGAGATAAACTTCAAGGATACTATGGAGGATACACGTGAGGATAAAATTTCTGAAGCCAGATAACTTCATGCTGCAAGGTTGTGTGAATAAAACATGTTAAAAAATCTGTAATAGAACTCACGGTTAAAGACACTTGGGACGCAGCACAAAAGAAACACTTACCACGAGGTACAAATTTGCTATGTTAAAAAGTATGGCACAATCTGCAGGGCAGCCCCTCATCATTTGAGGATCATCAAATTAAAGTTCTTCTGGATTTACATATCTGCTTCCAGTGGAGTAATCATCTTCCAATTGGTCATAACATTTGGAAGGGGTATATCTATCATTAAATGAATTAAGCACTGAAGACTCTGAACTGTGATTATTAGTTGTGTTCCTTTTCGAACTCTCACTAGCTCTCGACTTATGATCATCCTTCCTTACAGTTGAACCACCCCCAGATCTTGAGGATGAAGATGATCTACAACCATGAAAATTAGAGCTGCTAGAAGACAGTCTTCTAGATTCATGATGCCTGGTTTCTGCTGGCACCTCGTCATCCCGATCACTTGGATATCTCTTCCAATTGTGTGACTGGCTAGGACTACTGCTCCGATCGGAGAACCTATGATAGCGATCTCGATCATATTTGTCCTTACGAACACTTTTCCTTTCGTCTTCTGGAGAGCCATAGTGCCCATAATGACCTTTCGGTGGCTTAACGGAAGCTGAATATCTGTTATCATAGCTAGACTGCTTCTTGGAATGACTTGAGCTATGTCTAGGTGCTCCATATGAGTTGTTGCTTCCTTTTGTGTGCTCATCAGCAATTATACCTCTTTTAATGTCATGATCGGTTGGGTGTTCCGTTTGTATCCCTCTCTCTTCAGTTCCCTTGACAAAGCATCCAATTCCTCCAGCTTTCATAATTTCCTCCATGTATTCCTCAATAATATCTCTTGTAACCTTCCATGAAAGTAGAGTTGAACGAGAGTCAGGATATAATCTAAGATAAAAACGTCTGGTGGCAAAAGTTGAAACAGAAGCCAGACAACATATTTCAGGAAAGGAAAATACATAATTGTATCACATAATTTCACGGTCCATTAGCATTGCAGATTCACCTATTCCATAATTTGGCCATTGTTGCTGCAATCTTAGTACTTTGAAAGTCATGAATAATATTCTAAAAAGTGACTAATGAATGCCTAAGAAGATATTACCACCAAAAAAGTGACTAATGAATGCCTAAGAAGATATTACCACCAAAAAAGTGACTAATGTATGCCTAAGAAGATATTACCCCCAAATGTTCTTGATCAAAGCATACTCATGTAATTAAGAATGTTTTCATTTTTCCATAAGAGGTTATAAGAAAAGAAATCCCCATGCCATACCCAGTTAGACCCTAGGCCAACAGCAAATAGAGAATAGAGAGATAACAAAAACAATGACCGAAGTATAAGAATCATCCTGCAAGAGATAAATCCAACAAGCTGCTCGCCTACCTGTAAAGTTGACCGCTTCACCTTTTTTCCACGGTATGACATTCTTCGACGTTTATAATCCCTTTCTTCAGCCAACAGTTCCTCCCTTGTTTTGGTTTTGTTTATATCCTGCTTTTCATTAAAATTAAATCTATAAGATATAACAAACAGCTAAGAAACACCATGGGTAAGTGGACATTAAGCAGATCACCAGCAGCTGCTTCACCATTTATTGCTACAGGAAGTTGATTATTTTTTATGTAAAAGAAAATTGGAGGAGGTGCACAATATGGTGGAAATGAATGAAAAAACAGCTATCTCAAATGCTCCTGAGAGACTCTACAATACACACCCAAGAAATAAGTATCCAAGAAGTTTAAAAAGTAAATAGGAAAATCATAGAGAAGAAATTGGGGGATTTTTATCTTGTTTTGCACATGCTGTCCCATTCAGAGCAGTAAATATGAAGAATCAGTGAGACTTAAAATCACCAACAAATGAATAGAGAAAATTGATAAGAAATCCAGGTGGAAGAATAACGGAAAATAACATGCCAAAATATATCAACTGCATAATTTATAACCAGACCAGTATAGAGTTCAGAAATACCTCATTATGAGACTGCTGCTTTGGGAGTCCATCATGCTCAATTATAGGTCTATAGTTGCTACGCCTTCTACGCTCTTCACAAGCTCTTTGAGAAATATAGTTATGCTCAGACACCCTACAAGAGTTTACAAAAAAACAAAAAAAAGGATTACCCTGTTTCCTTTTTTTGAGTTAAAAAACAAAAGGGTGAGAGATTCAAATATCTGATGTCTTGGTCATGGGTACATCTCTTAGACAAGGATATATGTTTTAACTAGTTAAGCTAAGCTCAGGTTGGCAAGATTAGTCTGTTTCTAACAATTACGTACTTGAAAAGTGAGATCCTCTTTCTTTTTATGGGAATTCTTTTGATGAAATCATGAAGACAATCTTTCAATTGGATGAAAGATGCAGACAAAAACGCACAACTTTTCCATAAATTTGCAGCTGGAAGAAGAGGAAACCCCTGATTAATAGAACTGAATAAAGGGGGCAAGGTTATCTTGATTTTGACATCAAACCAAACCATTGAAGAAAGAAATGCTAAATTATTTCCATTACTCAAACTCCAATTTCCAAGGCTTATTGCTGTAAACATAAACTAAGTCAACTTTCTAGAGTCGCAAGTGCATGGCTCAACCATTAATTTGTGATTAGAAGCCAGTTAAAGGGCTAGGCAACTCAATATCTGCAGGTGCTAACAATTCTGTGGACGAAATTTTCAAACACAACAGGTATAGCTAGAAAGGATATCCTTAAAATCTTCAAGGATTCTTGTGATAAGAAGATCGTTGCAACAAGGCAACGGTACAGTTCACTTATTCTAGACCCCATCACTTCCAAAAATTTGAGTGCCTTAATGGAGGAGAGAAGTCAACAATTAAATTCTTATCTACTATAGTGGTAGATGAAAGAGAACGAAAAACTAGAAAGATCTCGGAAAAGATTATGATGTCTTTGAGAAGCAATTGTCTCAAAAGGCTTTGGCAATGGTCAAGACATTGGATAGTGGGAGGAGCCAAGGAAATATTATAAATAAGTCTCCAGGGTCATGGTTCATAATATACTAAACATCATTCAGTTCTTTTGTACCTCATTTGAAAAGTAGAATCCTCTCCCCTGAAATTTCCAGAATATTTAGTTCAGGAAGGTCAAAGCTACACAATTTTCATTCTTTATTGTCACAAATATCCGCATAAAGAAGTAAAATAGATTCTACTGATAGGGTCAATTTCTCTAACATTTTTTAAATTCATCGAGGTGAATTAATTCAATACTTCAATCAAAAGTTTTGTTTTTTCTTTTTACAAAAATCTTCAACTTAAAGATCCTGCCCTCCATTTCCTCCTCTGTAGTTTTCTTTATTTCTTTTGTGCTCCAAAGATTTGCCGACGCTTAAATCCCTTTGTTCATCGTTTTTTTTATATATCTGTGTCCCGACCAACTTGCATGCACTTACTAATTTCATCAGACAATCATCTTACCCTAAAATATTTGAGTTCCTAATATCCTAAATAGAAGACCACTATGGACTTTTTAAATCATTCCTTCTAGGTCTCTTAACAATTATTTTCCTTCTCAAAAAAGATACAAGCATAAACTTGTTGGATAAATGAATATCTCAACAATAAGTAATCCATCAAGTTGATCTATTTACTACAAGATTCACCACCAATTATAAAAATAGTAACCAAAAGAGAAATAGAACCAGAATATGGAAAGTAACATACAGCTGATATTTAGTTTGCAGATGAGAAAAGCGTAAGGCTTTGATCTTTTCTTCAAGTAGGAAACGTTCATGCAATGCTGCAACAGCCGCAGCCACTTGGGACACAAAAATCACCCTACAATTGGCCGTTTCTTCTCCAGTGACATTGCCATTATTTATAACTTTCTTATCCAATTCTTTCAACTTCACACTCTGTGTGTCACTACAACTAGATTCCAGATTATGAGAACCCTCTTCCACACGCTTTTGTTCGGATGGTAAAAGCAACAAGCGTGATGCAGCATCTAATATACATTGTCTAAGCATGTTAATAGCAAAGAACTTTCCATTCGTCTCCCCATATAACACGGAAAACTGAGATGCTAGCCACATTAGTACTTGTATCAAAATCGAACACTTAAAACTGCGGTTCCCTAATCCACCCTCCACCCCATTTCCATTTTCCAGCGCAATTGGAAATCCCAAAGCTTCCTTTGAGATTGCCATAAAACACAGCCTAAACAGCAAAAATATATGATCCCTCATAGCAACATCAATAACAACACCATACCGAGGCGAATTTGCAATGATCCACGTCATCAAACGGCTGTCCATGGTCATCTCTGAGCCCAAAATGGACCGGAGAACAGCATGCGAATACATATTGGGGTAGTCATTCCACATTTCTACTTCACTTCTAAGAGCCCACAAGTCAGAGGGAAGTATTCGAATCCCCTTCAACGCACTCTTCATCTCTCGATCATCATTACTAACAAAATTAGCGCATTCAACAGCCAAAAAATGAGGAAGAGTGAAGACTTTGGACATTTCATCCTGGTTAGACAAGCCAACCACACCAGGGCAATCAACATAGAAGAAATTGGAACTGCCATCAGCATAATCATTGAGAGAGAAGCAAAGGTCAGCATCAGAATCCGGCAGCGTTTGACGGAAGCGCTTTTCGTTAACCAAATCGCTAGATGATTGAAGCGTTTGGGGGTAAAGCAAGGACTGGAGGAGGTGGGTCGGGTCGATATGGGGCAGAGGAGCGGAAGGGCAGAGGAGGGAGTGGCGGAAGAGGGAATGCGGCGGCACACGGTGGCGCCGATCAAAACCGCACTGAACGAAATCGGAATCGTTGCCGTTATCAGATGGGTTTCGGGTGAGGCTGAGGTAGGAGAGAGATTGAAGGGTTTGGTTGGCGACATGGATGAGGTTTTTGAGGGAGGAAAGGGAAGAAGACAAGTCAAGAGGAGGATCTTGAGATTGGGAATGTGAAAAATCAGGGATAGAGAAGAGATTAGGGTTAGGGTTTGGGGGCAGAAAATTGGGGAAAGTTTGGTTGGGAAATGGAAGAGAAGGGTTCATAGCTCTGAGTTTGAAGGAAGCTTTTCGGAGTCAAACTGATGGAGGGAAGCAGTGGGATATGGCTGTTGCTCTTGTTTTTCGAAAGGTATTTATATGTCCTTCGCTTTCAAATTTAAAGTTTAAATTCTACTTTTTTTTTCTTTTTTTCTTTTTTTAAAAATAATTCTACTTTTGTTCTTGACTTACAATAAAAATTTACTTTTGTTCTAATTTTCAAAATTATTCCTTTTTTTTTTTTTTTTTGGAAAAATTCCATTTTCATTCTAAATTACAAACTATCTCATTTTAATTCTTAAATTTTTAGATTTATTCTATTTCTATTTTGAATTTGGATTAATCCAACCGAGTAGAGTTAACTAAAGATGTTTGATTAGAGTGATTTTTTTTCTAAGTTTAATAACATTTGGAGTAGAATGATTGATCTTTTGATCGAGAAGACATGTCAATTTACCACTAACCTATGCTCATTTTAGATGTTCAAGAGTGATTCCGGAATTGTCAAATTCATCCCGTCCAAAATCACCCCAAAAAGGAGTTTTATTTTTCTACCAATATTGTAATTTTTTGAAATTTTTTATTATAAAATATTATTTACCAAATTTTTTATTTGAACATTGTTGTTTTATTCCACTAAGACAAGGCCATACCTTGTCCAAATGTAAGGTTATTATATCTTCAAGATACGACATTTTAGAGTAGATGATTTTTATTCACCACCTATGAAGTTGTCTTTTTAAGAGATAATGTCTATAGGCTATAAATGATTGAGTAATCGCAGTGGGTGAAAATTAATTATATATAATAGCAAATTTAGCCCAAGATAAAAAAAAATTACAAATATGGCAAAAAAATTAGAATACATTTTAATAATTCCCTTTTTACCCCTTAGCTTTTTTCTTTATTTCTTCCCTTGCACCATTTCTTCTACCGCACAATTTTTTTGTTATGATTGTTTCTTCTTCTTTTTATTTATTTATTTATTTATTTTTTTTTGATAATATGATATGTGTGGGGGATTCGAACCACACACCTTGTGGTTATCAGTACAACTTTATGTCAATTGAGCTATAAGCTCTTGTTGGCCTTCTTTTTAATTCAAGAATGTCAAGAATACAAAAATAGCAATTTTGGTGAGTGTTTGTAAAGGTATATCAAAGTATATCACTGATATACTCCGGTTAATCGTAGCCTATCACTAACTATCACTGATCGAAGTCTATCACGGACTATAATTGATAGATAATGAAATACAAAGAATACAAGAATAGAAATTTTATGGTGGTGGTCACGGAGCTTGTGTGCTAGGCTTTAAACATTATACTGTTGATTAAGAGTCGCTTGTTTGTAATGGTTATTTTTGGATTTTATGTTCTAATTACTTCAAGAGACTTAAAGTTTTTGTTCAATTTATGATTGTAGTATAATAATTTTGGATGAGTTTCTAATTTCCGAGATGATTGCAATGGAAAGTACTTTACTAATAGATTTCAATTAAATTTATTTCTATCAATAACAATTATTGGTAGACTTCAATTAATTGATAATTAACTGATTTCTATCAGGGATAGAAACTAATAGACTTCAATTAACTGATTTCTATCATCGATAGAAAATGATAGATTTGAATTAAACTAATTTCTATTAGTGATACAAGTCAATAAACTTCAATTAAATTGATTTCTGATAGAAACTGATAAACTTCAATTAAATTGGTTTCTATTGGTGATAGAAACTAATAGTCTTGAATTGAATTGATTTCTATCAGTGATAGAAACTGATAACCTCAAATTAAACGGTTTTCTATTAGTGATTATCACTGATAGACTTAAATTAAATTGATGGATAGAAACTGATAGCCTTGAATTAAACTGAACTATTAGCCTTGAATTAAATTGTTTTCTATCAGTGGCTATCACTGATAGGCTTGAATTAAACACGATAAAAACTTATAGATTATGATTATCAGAGTCTATCAGTGATACACACTGATAGACTTCGATTAATCAAAGTCTTTCAGTGTCTATCACTAATAGACTCCGATTAATTGAAGCTTATCATCAAAGTCTATCAGTATTTATCACTAATAGACTCTGACTAATCGAAGTCTATTAGTGACTATCAATAATAGGGACTGATAGGCTATTGGAGATACTAAGGGTATTTTCGTAATTTAACATATTTTTTTCTATTTCCGCAAATAATTTTATTTTATTTTTGTTATTTTTGCAATATTTTTGCCAGTTTTTGCTATCTGTGCAAAACCCCCTAAATGATTCAAGTTGGCATAGTGGTTATGCACATTTCTCCATTCATCACTAGTGCCTTAGTTAAAATCTCACCAAGTGTATTATTTTTCACAATCTTCCATTCTAAAAGTTAGAAGTTTGAGTTCAAATTATCCACTTTTGAGGGAAATTTTTTCTCTTTTTTGTTTTTATTTTTTCATTTATTTCTTAAAACATATATTTTAAAATAATAAATTGCAATTAAGGTTTTCTTAAGGAGTAAGTAATTAAGTTATTAAACCATATAATTTTCTTTTTAATTTTTATTTGGCCCCTTAATCAAATAAGTATCTATTTATTTTTATTAAAAATTTTATTTGACATTTGTAATAAATAGAATAATTAATACTCCATTTAATTGTAAATTTTATTTGACCTTTCAATTGAATAGTTATTGATAAGCTTATTCACAAGTAACAAAAATGATCAAATACAAAATATTGAATAAATATATTAACAAAAACATATGATGATTACTAAATAATAATAATAGTTTGTCCAAAATTCAATCACATAACTTTAAACATATAAAATAAAAGTACTCATAATAGTTTGATCTAGATACTGAGATACATAACATTTTAGAAACTAAGGAATCGAATATCTTCTTCTTTTATGAAAGAGGTTTCTTCGTTTTCTCTCTAAGGGACGGAAGAAAAAAGGGTGGCCATTGGTGCCAGTTTTGGAGTAGTTTTCATCTGCTTTCTTTGGAGAATCCCAACAACACTCTCGTGTTGGAATTGTTCTGGCTGGTGGAACTGGTCATTGAGCGTAGGCAGGAAGAAGACAATATTATTAAACAACTTTCAAAATTGAAAGTTACGACAAAAGAAAGAGCTTGTACCTACAAGTTGAAAGAGGAACACATTGATGAATCAGCGAAGAAGTTGGAGAATGCCATTGTCTGTAAAATTTTGACAGACAAGCGAATCAATCCGGAGATCTTCAAATCAAAAATGCAGAAAATCTGGAATCGGGACCACACTATCATAAGCAATGTGGGCTTCAATATGTTCCTCTGCAAATTCAAGAACGGACGTATTAAGAACCATATCATGGAAGCTGGACCTTGGTTCTTTGATAAAGCACTTATGATACTCAAGGAACCTAAAGGCGGCAATTTTGGAGACGATATTGAATTCAGGTATGTTTCATTTTGGATTAATTTTCATAAATTGCCATTTGCGTGCTTTTCCAGGAAGATGGCAGTGGAGATTGGGAGCCTTCTTGGCAAAGTGGATCAAGTGGATTTAGATGAGAAGATTGACCAAAAATGGGGTGGCTCCTTGCGAATGAAGATCCAAATTGATGTGGGAAAACCTCTGAAACGTGGAATATTTCTGGAATCAAACATGGGTGAGGATAGGTGGATCCCAACTCGTATGAAAAATCGAATTTCTGCTACGGATGTGGATACGTTGGTCATATCATCAAAGAGTGTGAATGTGATATGTCGTCTGGATCATCCTTAGAGGAACTCCCTTACGGTGATTGGCTCTATGAGCCTCCCTTCTTCTTCAAAGGGCGAGAGACAACATCTCCAGCTAGATCAAATGCTACAATGGTTGGTCGTGGAAGGGGTAGAACTTGGGAGGGAGGAAGAAGTGATTGGAGGAAACGGTTTTCTGATGATAATAGCAAAGATCCAAAAGATTATACTCAGCAGAACAAAGATGGGGAGAACAATAGTTGCCCAGATTCCAGCGGATTTCAACCTCCGGTGAAGTCTCCGGCAGCTCCACATCCTCCGACAGTTCCAACGGGTGAATTACTAGAAATGGTAACTGCGACTTGCGAGGATTCCGGAATTAATGAGGGGGTTTCAGCAAAAGGAAAAAATGGTACTAATGATAATTCCATTTATGAGGATAACTCCATTATGGTGAAGAAAATTTTCCGAATGCATCTGTAAATGGAAAAGAAATCTCACATAAGGCAAGCAGTAGCAGCTCAAATAACGGTCCAGTAATTGGAGGTGCATTGAATGAGAAAATGGAAGTGGATGATGTTGGGCTTGGGCCTCATGTTGATGTGATTCTACAACCTGAGATAAGGGATAATTATGGGATGGCAAAGCAAAACACTCAAGTAAAAGAGGTTCAGAATACGGGGATGAATGAAAAAAATATAATCAAAACGTGGAAAAGACTTCATAGACAGAAAATATTCAAGGAGCAGTCTGGCTCTACCGATGCTTCTCAGTCAGTTTCTGGATGCAAACATTTGATAGAATCAGAAGAGGAAGGACTGAAAAAAAAGGGTGGTGTTTACAAATTTCGACTTTATTGCACGATCGGTGGAGGCTGCAAAGCAGCCCCGTCGGGCACAATGAAAACCTTAAGTTGGAATGTCCAGGGGCTGGGGAACCCTCGGACATTAAGAGGGTTGCGGCATATCATCCGTAGTCATAAGTCCCAACTAGTTTTCTTAATGGAAACTAGATGTCAGTACAATGGAGGTGATAGAATCCGTTATGATTTACAATATGACTGTAGTATATCAATTCCAAGTGTTGGCCAAAGTGGAGGGCTCATGTTGCTTTGGCAGAAAGATACTGATGTTACGGTTCGTTCATACTCTAAGGGGCATATTGATGTTATTATTCAAAAGAAGGATTTTATGTGGAGATTCACGGGTATCTATGGCAACCCTCGTAGGGAGCTCCATCATGAAACTTGGACTCTGATTAAAAGACTTCGGGATGACAGTGATATTCCATGGGTCCTGGGGGTAGACTTTAATGAGATGACAAGTGGCTCAGAAAAGCAAGGAGGAGTGCTCCGATAGGAGAGTGTTATGCAAGATTTCAGGGATGTGATTGACGTATGTGGCCTCATTGATCCCGGCTACTCTGGCCCTGATTTCACATGGTGCAACAATCAGTTTAATGAGGCTCTCATTTGGGAGAGACTTGATCGTTTTCTTTTAAATGCCCAGATGTAGAATCGATGCAGTTCATTCAGTGTTACACATCTTCCCAGAATAGCGTCAGATCATAGACCTATTAACCTAAGATTGGTAGCTCCAAGACGGCCAAGGAGATTCGAAGAAGCCTGGTGTAAATATGAGAAATGCAGAGATATAGTTCAACAGGTTTGGCAATCCTGGGGGAATATTGATGTTTCTAATTTTGTTGTTAAAACCCAACTGTGTATTGATCGTTTATCTCATTGGAGCCGACTTAAATATGGGTGTTCTATCAGAGGTGCTATAGCCAGAATTGAAAAGGAGATTCAAGGGCTTTCTAATTTGGAAGGAGGCACATACCAGAATATGCTTTTGGAGAAAGAGACAGAACTTGATAACCTCTTGGAAGATGATGAAATCTACTGGAAGCAACGAGCTCGAGAGGACTGGTTGAAATGGGGGGGACTGTAATACAAAGTGGTTTCACATGAGAGCAAATAACAGGAGGAAAAGAAATAAAATTAGAGGGTTGATGGATGATCTAGGGATTTGGACTGAAGAGGATAACGGAATGGAGGCTATTGCAAACCGGTACTTTAGAACTCTCTTCCAATCCTCTGAACCAAATTTGGAGGATATAGACAAGATCCTGGAATCAACTCCAACATCGATCATGGGTGACCAAAATAATGAATTTCTGAGAAGTTTCACCAAGGAAGAAATTTTGGGAGTTGTCAGAGGTATGCATCCTACGAAAGCCCTTGGCCCTGATGGGCTTCAAGCGGTATTTTATCAAAATTTTTGGGATATTGTAGGGGACGATACATGCAAGATTTGTCTGCAGTACTTGAATGGAGGTCTCTCTATAAGAGACATCAACAAAACGCTCATAGTCCTAATTCCTAAAGTGAGGGATCCTAAATCCATGAAGGACTTTCGACCCATTAGTCTGTGCAATATAATTTATAAGATCATTGCTAAGACGTTTGCCAACAGACTGAAACAGTTGCTCGACAAGATTATCTCGCCAAGCCAATCAGCTTTTGTGCCAAGCCGCCTTATCACGGACAATGCCATCTTGGGCTTTGAATGTATTCATGTTGTTAATAGCATAAAAAAGGGAAAGGATGGAGTTGTGACGCTTAAACTTGATATGAGTAAGGTGTATGATCGAGTAGAATGAATTTTTATTTGGAAGATAATGGGCAAGATGGGGTTTAGCAACCAATGGATTGAGCTTATCATGGGTTGTGTTGAATCGGTTGAGTTCTAGGTTCTCCTCAATGGTACTCCGAGGCGTGTATTCATCCTAAACTAGGGACTTCGATAGGGAGACCCACTTTCACCATCCTTATTTCTCATTTGTGCTGAAGGGCTGTCAGGCCTTTTGAACCAAGCTGATAATAACAGGGTGTTGACAGGTTTGAGGATAAATAAATATTATCCTTCTATAACCCATCTCTTTTATACTGATGATAGTTTGTTGCTCTTTAAAACGTGTAATGCAGATTGCAGGGCTATTCAGGACATCCTCGATACATATGCAAAAGCTTCTGGCCAAACAATTAATCTTGATAAATATAACTTTATGGTTAGCCCTAACACAAAAGAAGAGATGGTGACGATCATCAAGGAGGTCCTACAAGTCCAATTTACCAAAAGCTTAGGCCAATATTTAGGCCTACCCTCGCAGAACGCTAGAAACAAGAAGGAGATCTTCAGTGGCATAAAGGATCGGGTTTGGAAAGCTCTTCAAGGATGGAAATGGAAGTTTTTTTTTTTCAATTGATGGCAAAGAAATTCTTATTAAATCTATTGCCCAGGCTATTCCTAATTATGCAATGAGCTGCTTTAAGTTTCCTCTAACACTTGGTAATGAATTAAATGCCTTATGTGCTAGGTTTTGGTGGGGGACGACAGAATCGAAAAAGAAAATCCATTGGCGTAGCTGGGACAAACTTTGCCACAACAAGAATTCAGGAGGAATGGGCTTTCGTGAGCGTTCCTTGTTCAACCAAGCCATGCTGGCAAAACAAAGCTAGAGGTTAATCAAATTCCCAAACAGCTTGCTCGCAAGGGTGCTTCGTGGGCAGTACTTCAAAACGGGACATTTCTTGAAAGCCTCTTTGGGAGCAAATCCTTCCTTTACTTGGAGGAGCATTCTTTGGGGTCGTGACCTCTTTAAGTTAGGATATAGATGGAGAATTGGAAATGGCTTAAGTGTGGATGTTGTTTATGAACCTTGGATTCTGAAAGAAGGTTCTGCTAAGCCAATTCTAGTCCGTCCTGATATACGTCATCTTACTGTGGCTCATCTCAAAGACTTGAACGGGTTGTGGAATGAGAATATAATTAGAGAGAGTTTTTTAGACACAGATTCTGAGGCAATTTTGAATATGCCATCTAGTTCCACCATGGGCGAGGATGAGATCATTTGGAATTATGATGTTAAAGGGAAGTATTCGGTTAAAAGCGTGTATCGCTTAGGCTTTAATGTTAAACAGAGTGGTCACACTTCGTCCTCTAACTATAAAGCTCAAGAGCGAATGTGGAAAAGCTACTGGAAGATCAATCTACCTCAGAAAATAAAAATATGCGGGTGTAGGATTTATAACGATATTCTTCCAAATTTAACTAATCTGATTAAGTGTGGGATGGATTTGAATCCATTGTGTTATCTATGCAGGGAGAAGCCTGAAGATTTGTGGCATCTCTTTTGGGAGTGCAAGTTCACAAAAGAGGTGTGGCACAAATATTTCCCTATTTCTAATTACTTGTTTCAGAATCTCATTATCCACAACAAACAAATTCCCAAAACAGAGTGTTTACAGCAGCAGATCAACAAAGTAATATTCGAGCTTATAGGGGAAGAAGATATGTACCTGCCAAGTGAATCGATTGCGCCTCTAGAATCTCACCGAAATGGCAGCTGGAGTAGCAACGAAATGACACCTCGGGCTGGATGGCTGGCGATCCCCGACGACATCTGGAAAATCAACTGTGATGCTTCATGGAGTGACGAGAACCAACAAGGAGGAGTTGGATGGATTTTGCGTGATTGGAGAGGATACCCCCTGTCGGCCGGTTACCGCATTTTTAATCGTCGATGGAATGTTACCTAGCTAGAAACACTTGCCATTATAGAGGGCCTCCAAGCTTTGCCAGCGACCCCTTCTTGTCCGGTGCATGTGGAGAGCGACTCAATTCAAGTGGTTAGATTGATCAATGAACAAGAAGATGACTTTACGGAACTGGGTGTTTTCATTAAAGAAGCCCAAAAGCTTATCTCTCAGTGGGTCATTGAATCTATTATACATATTTCTAGAACTCACAATTTTGTGGCCCACTATTTGGCTCATTTGGCCTATAGAACAAATGAGTCCATTAGTTGGACTGGTGTGTTTCCTGATTGGCTTTTGTCTTTAAATGAGGTCGAAATAGGGTGTGTTAGTCTCACTAGTGGGGGATCCTGTCCCACCGGTGTTATCTCTCGGGACGATTCGTTCCCGTCTTAATTTTAATTCAGTTCTTTCTTCTCAAAGAAAAAAAAAAAGATATTGAGATACATAACACAAGTAAACAAAATGTCCTTCAAATATCTTTAAAAAAATCAAATCAACAACTTTACAAAATCGCAAACAGGAACATAGTTCAACCGGCATAAAGTGTGTGCTTATGACCAAGAGGTCATGAGTTCAAATCCCTCCACCCCAAATGTTGTTAAACTCAAAAAAAAAAAAAAAACAATATCTTCTTCGACCATTTAAAACTCTTCCAAATTTATTAAGTTTAAATTTTAGTTTATTGTTTGAATTTTCAAAATTCTTGTATTTAGTATTTGAAATCTTGACCGAAGTTTAACATTCAAAATATTTAAGATAGTATATACTTTTGATCTCATAGATTTGAAGTTAAGACAAGGGTTAGATTTAGGATGGGTTTGACATCCTAAATCTAACTCAAGTTTGGAGTAAGGGTTTGTCAAGAGAGTCTCACTAACTATTGTCTTGTAATGTGAGGTTAAAAATGTACAATAAAAATTCATAAAACAACTGTATAAGTACACACAACAGTCAGCAACAAATGATATATATACTTGCTAAATACTTGCTAAATCAACTCACTCGGCAACTTAACACGAAAACTTCCTAGTTTTCTGGAAATTAGTGATCTAATTCCCATTAAACCACATTAATTTGAGCTATTGTTATGTGCATTAGGTAGGTGATCATTTCTGACCTCCTCATTGACTAAGAACCACTTTTAATTAAGCTAATGTAATTTAGAGCAATGGTTATCATTATTTTTCCCAAAACAACAATACAATGCTAGAAAATGGTTGGCCAGACGAAATTCCAGCGTTAATCATGAAAAAAACTATAAATTAAGTTGAAATATAACCAGATAAACTCATTTCAACATTCGATTTAAGTACAAACTCCTCAAATCTCCTCACCTAAAGAAGATTAGTTCATGCCTAAGAAAGTAAAACAAATAAAATTAAAGAGAAATACCATAATATGAAGTCTAAGTACAAGAGAAGGGTCAATAAAGAAATAAAACAATAAAAGGGAAGAGAAAGCTCAAAATGGAAGCTCTCAATGGTGCTTTCTTCATGTCTCCAGCTCCTTTTCCCCTTGGGTTTCTCTCTTCCAACCCCTTTATCAATTTCTTCCTCTCCAAGACCTTTCTTCTCCATTTTCTTACCCAAAGACGGTTGCCTATAAAATGTCTTCATTCCCTCTTGATTTAGGGCTAATTTGGACACCTTGAGGGTTTACTTTTCCCATTAGTTCAAAAGAGAAGATTCCTAAAAATAAGGTCAACTTAGGGTTCGTTTGGAATACATTTTAATTTAAATGTTTTTTGTTGAAGCTGATATCTATATGCTTTGAGAGGGTGTGTGCAACTCACGTGCAAGTCTGTTAAATAACAGAAAATCCGTTCTGTGTTCAATCCGTTGTTATAAAGGCATGTTATTGTTTCTCTTCATGGTGTGAGTTCCTTGTAGAACTGAGTGACTGAGTGAGTTCTTGTAATCTCTCGTTTGAAACACTTGAATAAAATTCTTCCTCCTGGTGTTAAAAGTGGATGTACACCCTTGTGGTGGAACTACTATAATTCTTGTGTGTATATTATTCTTCTCTCCTTATCCTTACAATTACATTGTGTTAATATTGATTGATAAAACGTAGCAGTCAAACTGGAGCTTCTTTGACCCAAGAATTCAACAATTGGTATCAAAGCTTGAAGATAGGATTCAAGAATTGGATGATCTTACTTCTTTCGGAATTTCCAGAGGCTTAATTCTCTTCTTGGTACAGTGCAGTCGACAGTCTAGGTTACAAAATCTTCTTCTTGATCGTATCAGAAGATTTCTTGAAAATCCTTTCGCAAGATGTCTGCGAAATTCGAACTCGAGCGCTTTGATGGAAAAAGCGACTTTGGGTTGTGGAAACAAAAGATGAAGGCCCTCTTGATTCAACAGAAAGTTGCCAAGGCATTGCTCTATCCTGGTAAGCTTCCTGCTACTCTAAGTGAAGACGACAGACAAGAAATGAGGGAAATCGTTCATAGTTCTATTATTTTACATTTGTCTGATAATGTGCTTAGAAGAGTAGGCAAGATAGAAAAAGTGGATGAACTTTGGGCTAAATTGGAAGAACTATATATGCCAAAATCCTTGTCTAATCAAATCCACCTTAAAGAACGATTGTTTGGGTTCAAAATGGACCCAACTAAAACCCTAGATGAAAAGCTAGACGATTTCAACACCCTATGTACTGCATTAGCAAATTCAGGGGAAGAAGTAAAAACAGTAGATCAAGCCATAATCCTATTGAACTTGTTATCCGACTCATACAAGGAGATTAAAACAACTCTAAAATACGGAAGAGACAAAGTGTCAGTAGAAATGGTTATTGATGCCCTGAGAACAAAAGAGTTTGAACTAAAATCCGAAAAGAAAGAGAGTGATGCACTATTTGTAAAAGCAAGACAGTCTGAACACCAAAATTCTAGAGGAAGGAATTTTAGAGGCAGAGGGAGGAACCAACAGTCTAGAGGGCAGCATTCTAATAATTCTCAACAGAGAGATGGGAAGCAATCTGGTAGAATCTCTGGTAATGCAAACTCTAGTGACAAAAGTGGCGTTACTTGCAACTATTGTCACAAAAAAGGTCATTGCAAATGGGAGTGTCCACAGCTGAAAAGGAAGGCAAATAAACAGAATTTCAAGGAGAATAAAAATTCAGCTAATCTGCTCGAGGGTTATGAATCAACTGAGGTGTTTGTGGCTTCAGTTTTTGACAGTAAAGAAGAATGGATTCTTGACTCGGGTTGCTCGTTTCACATGACCCCAGTGAGGCACTATTTCTCTAAGTTAAAGGAGTTTGATGGAGGAAAAGTTGTTATGGGAAATGACCAGCAATGCCTTATTAGAGGAATTGGGAGTGTGAAGCTAAAATGAGATGATGGTTCAATAAAAATTTTGTTTGCAGTCAGATATGTGCCAGAATTAAAGAGAAATTTGATCTCTTTGGGGACTCTAGACATGGATGGTTATACTTACGAATCAGGTAATGTCACCTTGAAAGTGTTTAAAGGAGACTCTCTGAAACTAACAGGGAAGTTGTGCAGTGGCTTGTATGTCTTGCAGGGGAAAACTTTGAAATGAGAATTAAATTTGGTAACCAGACAACCTAACAAAGCAGTCTACTTGTGGCATAAGCGCCTAGCCCACATCAATGAAAGAGGTATGAGTTTTCTCTTTAAGGAAGGAATAATTGGAAAAACAGATCCTATAAATTTAGACTTCTGCGAGCATTGTGTACTTGGAAAGTCTACAAGGCACAGTTTCAAACCAGCCACTCACATCATGAAAAACAAGCTGGAGTATGTTCATTCAGATCTCTGGGGGCCAGCTCGAGTGTCTACCCATGGTGGCTCAAGGTACTTCTTAACCATAATAGATGATTTCTCAAGAAAACTATGGGTTTACATGTTGAAATCTAAAGATGAGACATTTGATAGATTTGTTGAATGGAAAAACCAAGTTGAAAATCAAACTGGTATGAGAGTTAAGTACCTTAGAACGGACAATGGGCTTGAATTCTTAAATGAAAGGTTCACTAATCTATGCAAATCATCAGGCATAAGTAGACACTTATCCACTACTAGAACTCCCCAAAAAAATGGTTTGGTTGAAAGGTACAATCGAACCATTCTTAAGAGAGTCCGCTGTATGCTCTCAAATGCTCAATTACCTCGAGTATTTTGGGGAGGAGCGGTGAATATAGCAGCTTATGTTATAAATCGCATCCGATCATCAGCACTTAACTTCAAGACACCGCAAGAAGTATGGACATGCAGAGTACCTAATTTGAAACATATGAGGGTGTTCGGGTGTGCTGCATATGCACACATGAGATAGGACAAATTACAACCTAGAGTTAAGAAATGCATCTTCATTGGTTATCCCCACGGAGTTAAAGCCTACAAGTTGTGGTGCTTGGAACCGGGTATGTTTTATAAGCAGGGATGTAACTTTCAATGAAGAAGTCATGCCCTGAAAAACATCTATTGTGAATGATGACCAACCTGATACTTCATTTGAGATTGATTTAGAGTCATCTACAGAAGCTAGTACTTCACAAACCCTTGATATACAAACTAAAGAAAACACTGAAATGCCTAATGATAGCAGTGAGCAGTCTGATTTACCGAGCACTTCACAAACCACAACTGCTGAACCTACTGAACTGATGATTATCAGCTCACCAGAGATCAAACTAGGAGGACTATCAGACCTCCAATAAGGTATAATTCTGATTTTGTTGGTTACGCATTCAATTGTTATACTGATGAGTTTGGTTCTGAGCCAAGTACATATAAAGAAGCTTTAAAATCAAAAGCTAGACAGTAGTGGATGGCAACCATGAATGAAGAAATGGAATCATTCCATTTCAATAAGACTTGGAAACTTGTTCACAGACCAGCAAACAGGAGGATAATCGATTGCAAGTGGATATTTAAACTTAAACCAAGTTTAAATGTCAAAGATCCTCCAAGGTACAAAGCTAGATTGGTTGCCAAAGGCTTTTCTCAAGAAGAAGGCGTGGACTACATTGAAATTTTCTCACCTGTGGTAAGACATACATCCATTCGCATTTTGCTTTCTTTAGTTGTACAACTTGAACTCAAATTGGAACAAATGAACGTAACTACAACCTTCCTATATGGAAACCTTGATGAGAACATCTACATGGCCCAACCTTCGGGATTTGTTGAAGATGGAGGGGAAAATTTGGTGTGCCATCTCCAAATATCCATCTACGGGCTAAAACAGTCCCCAAGGCAATGGAACATGAGGTTTGATCTATTTATTTCAGCTGAAGGTTTTATTAAGAGTGAATATGACTGTTGTGTTTATAGGAAGACTATTTCCTCTGTTATTTTTGTGTTAGTTCTCCTATATGTAGATGACATTCTGATTGCTTCAAAAGATAAAACTGAAATTTTGAAACTAAAGTCTGCTTTGTCTAAAGAGTTTAGAATGAAGGATCTAGGGGCTGCAAAAAGGATCCTTGGGATGGAATTATCAAGAGATAGGTCCAGAAACAACATTATGATTGCCCAGACAGAGTACTTTGCCAAGATCATAAATAAGTTTCACTTAGAAAATGCAAAAACTGTAAAAACACCATTTGCACAACACTTTAAGTTGTCTGCTTTGCAGTACCCAACTGATGAACCTGAAATAGCAGATATGAGGGCAGTACCGTATGCTAGCTTGGTGGGAAGCTTGATGTATGGGATGGTTTGCAGCAGGCCTGATCTCGCTCACTCTCTAAGTGTGGTTAGTCGGTATATGAGCAATCCTGGCAGACCACACTAGGAAGCCACAAAGTGGATTGTTCGGTATTTGAAAGGCACATCTGAAAAGGGCTTAATATACACCAAATAAGAATACTTGACTGAGGGAATTACAAGCTATATTGATTCTGACTATGCCACTGATCTAGATAAAAGACATTTCTTGACAGGGTATATCTTCACTCTATTTGGTAATGTTGTGAGTTGGAGATCGATTTTGCAACCGGTAGTAGCTTTATCTTCAACAGAAGCTGAATATATAGCATTATCCA
The DNA here is from genome assembly GCA_036850905.1 of Luffa acutangula. Classification (NCBI taxonomy): domain Eukaryota; kingdom Viridiplantae; phylum Streptophyta; class Magnoliopsida; order Cucurbitales; family Cucurbitaceae; genus Luffa; species Luffa acutangula. The sequence continues at coordinate 22,235,885 of CM072089.1, read as the reverse complement.
AAGCTGTCAAGGAAGCCGTCTGGTTAAAAGGAAGTATTTCAGTAATGCTCAATGACCCTTGTGATGTAACCATCCATTGTGACAGTCAAAGTGCCTTGGCCCTATCAAAGAATCCAACTTTTCATGATAGGACCAAACATACAGATGTGAAATATCATTTCATAAGAGATGTTGTTCAAGAAGGAGGTGTGAAACTTGTTAAAATTAGTACTACTCATAACCCTGTTGACATGATGACAAAATCACTACCAGCCAGCAGGTTAAACTATCTCTGTGAAATCCTGAAGCTCGATTATGGTTGAATGATCAGTTGCCTGTCTGATTAAACACCGAGGAGTAGATGCTATCTGATATATTTTTGCAGCAAATAGATAACAAGAGGGTGATTGTTGAAGCTGATATCTATATGTTTTGAGAGGGTGTGTGCAACTCACGTGCAAGTCTGTTAAATAACAGAAAATTCGTTATGTGTTCAATTCGTTGTTATAAAGGCCTATTATTGTTTCTCTTCATGGTGTGAGTACCTTGTAGAACTGAGTGACTGAGTGAGTTCTTGTAATCCCTCGTTTGAAACACTTGAATAAAATTCTTCCTCCTGGTGTTAAAAGTGGATGTACACCTTTGTAGTGGAACCACTAAAATTCCTGTGTGTATCTTCTTCTTCTCTCCTTATCCTTACAATTACATTGTGTTAATATTGATTAATAAAATGTAGCAGTCAAACTCGAGCTTCTTTGACCCAATAATTCAACATTTTTCAAGAATACATTTTTTTAAAAACATTTTGTATAAAAATTGTTTAGAATTTAAACACTCATATGTTTGGTTACATTTCTCCCCAAGTATTTTTATACACAAGTTATTGTATACTTAAAAACTCTTTTTAAAAAAGTTGGTTTCAAGTGTTTCTCTCAAAATGGTTTATTTCTCAATCTTATTTTCTAATAAGTCATTTTTAGTGGTTGCCAAACACTAGAAATTTTTTCAAAATGATTTATTTTCAAAATTAAGCACTGGAAAAGTTAAACCAAACAAATCCTCATTTAATGAGATGCCTTCTCACGTGTGAATTCATGTAGTAAAAATGCTCCGTCATTTGCTTAAGCAAAAATCCATCAGTTCAACTCTCATCTATGATCCAATCTCTTACCGTGCTTTTATAAAATAATACTCCAACCATTCATGTTTATGAAGTAGATAAAATGAGCACCTAAAATCAATTAAATGTGTCCAATAAACACAAAAAAACATATATGCAGTTCTAATAAACTCAATAAGAGTATTACCATATATGGTGCATCCATTTACAACAAATTACTCAAGAATAAGAGAGCTTAAGCCTAGAAAATTAGATAATAACTTTTATTTCTAAGGGGTCGTTTAGTTTGAGATTTTGCTTAAGATGCCTAGGAATAGGATGCCTGGGAATAAGATGTCTGGGAATCAAAGATAATTGTGTTTGGTTATGCATGAGAATGAAAATAAATGATGTTTGTGTTTGGGATTGCATGAGAATGCTATTAGAATTGCATAAAAAAAAGTATTTCTTTTTTGTTCTTGCAATTACTTTCAACTATTTCATTACATTAGTTAATTTTAAATAATTAATTATTGTTAGTTAATTTATCTTTATTAAGCTAAATCATTAAAATAATTTAAAGAATTTGGTTTTAATTTAATTTTAATTAATTAGTCAATTTATTATATTATAAATAATAAACCTTAAATTTTAGGTGGTTGATTTTATTTAGCAATTGTTCACACGTAACTTCGAAGATGGAGACACGTGGAATAAACAATATATTTCTATTGATGTAATATGTGTGTGGGTGTACAATCTCTAACTTTAATCATCTGATTCTCTCCCTTGTGTGTGAATGTGTTTCACTCGAGGGCTGTAGCGCTTGTTCTCGAGTCTGAAGCTTCAATTGATTCTTTGAGCTTTTGAAGTCTTAGAGTCTTGAAGAGTCTTTGGTCTTCAAGGATTGTTGAAATCTTCTAGTCTTGAAGGGTCTTTAGTCTTCAAGAAGTCTTGGGGTCTTAAAATCTTGAAGAGTCTTTGGTCTTCAAGGATTGTTGAAGTCTTCTAGTCTTGAAGGGTCTTCAGTCTTCAAGAAGTATTTGTGGAGTTTCTCTGAATTCTCTGACTCTGGCTGAGAACTTCCCAATTCTCCTCCCAGAAAATGGAAGAGAACCTCTCTATTTATAGAGTTTTCGCTGGATGGGCCCTGATGACTTTTGGGCCAACAACTTGGATTTGGGCTTTATTGGTCTTGGGCTCAACTATTTGGTCTTGGGTCTGGTTCATATTTGACCCAAAATCATATGACCCAAATATTTAAAAGATCCAAATTTGATCCAAATAATTATTATTTTTAATTAATTGGTCAAATTAATTAATTTGATTAAACTAATTTAATTTTAATTAATTGATCAAATAGAAATTTGGCTCTATAAACTTATAATTGGCCAACTTTGTCTTCAAATTAAATTTGGGACACATGGCAATTTATAATTGGTCCCAAATTTAATTATTTGTAATTTCGTCATTAATTTTAAATAATGACGTGACAATTTGTGATTGGTCAAAATTTCTCCTTCAACAAATGCCCCCTTTTCGAGATTTATGCACAAGTTATGTGTAAGTGAATCTCGAAAAAGATACTTTGGAATCAAAATGCCGAGTATTTGTTCTTGATTTTGATTCCATTTGATGTGTCAATTTAATCAAAACATGAAGTCAATTCTTAGTTTTGATTTTTTTTCTTGCTTGACACGTATTTTACGCCAATTAATCAAAATTTGAATTTTAGACAAAATCTTGATTTTCTTGTTTGGCGGCAACTTTAATTTGAACTTAAGTTTGGGACAAAATTTTGATTATACCCAAACTTTAATTTAAGTGAATTTAAGATTGCATCCAAAATTTGGTGGGAATTTGGAATAAATTTTTCATATGGAACTTAGAAAATTTGATTTGGGATAAGAGTTGGATTATACTCAAATTCAGTTTAATTCAATCTAAATCAATTTAGAAGTCTACCCAATCAATTTGAATTTATCTCCCAATTTGATTTAAACCAAATCTCATACTTTTGGGTTAAAATTTGAAACAAAATCCCCAAATTTTTATCTTTTAATTTGATTTAAATCAAATCTCATATCTTTGGGTAAAATTTGAACCCAAAATCCTAAAATTGATGAAGATGGTCGTTGGAGATAAGATTTATCTATTTGAATCCAAACTTTTCCTTCTATAAATAGGGTTGAACCTCAGTAGGGGAGAGCACACATCAATTGCAGAAAGCATTTAAGAAAGATTCAAGTAGGAATTTTTTTTTTTTTTTTTTTTTGCAATTTGTTTCATTCTTGCTTGAATGTGTAAGCTTCGTACAACAGTCGTCACTAAATTCACTTGCAGTGATTTCACCACCTGTTTAGACCAGCCACTTTGATGACTGTAGTTTCCTGCAGGGGTGGTCACCACGGTCGTCATCAACTTCACTTGCAGTGATTTCACCACCTGTCTAGACCAGTCACTTTGATGATTGTAGTTTCCTGCAGGGGTGGTCACCACGGTCGTCATCAACTTCATTTGCAGTGATTTCACCCCCTGTCTAGACCAGTCACTTTGATGACTGTAGTTTCCTGCAGGAGTGGTCACCACGGTCGACATCAACTTCACTTGCAGTGATTTCACCACCTGTCTAGACCAGTCACTTTGATGACTATAGTTTCCTGCAGGGGTAGGCACCACGATCGTCATCAACTTCACTTGCAGTGATTTCACCACCAGTCACTTTGATGACTGTAGTTTTCTGCAAGGGTGGTCACCACGATCGTCATCAACTTCATTTGCAGTGATTTCACCACCTGTCTAGACCAGTCATTTTGATGACTATAGTTTCCTGCAGGGGTGGTCACCAGACTCACCTACAACGGTCGTCATCAACTTCATTTGCAGTGACTTCACCTCCTGTCTAGAACAGTCCCCTATTTTATTGGGAGTAGCTTGCATGAGTGATAACAATTTTTTTTAATAATACTTTTATTGTCTTTATTTCTTCCTTTCTTTCTTTTTTTTAACTTGCAACTAAGATGCATCTTCCAATCTGGACACTTTCAAGATAAAACCAATGTTAAAGTCACTAATCTTTGCAGATGTTCTAAAGCGAAGACTTCAACCGTTAACTTTTGAATATGAAGTGAAAACGAAGCTTTCAAATGCCAACCTTTAAAGATAAAGTGAAGTTGTCAACCATAACTTTTGAAGAAGAGGCGAAGCTACCAACCGTCAATTTTTGAAGATGAAGTGAACTTGTCAACCATCAACTTTCGAAAAAAAGCAATTTTTTAAAGACGAAATGGAAGTCACCAACTGTCAACATTTGAAGATGAAGCGAAAGCTGCCAATCGCCAACTTTTGAAAAAGAAGAGAGGACGCCAACTTTTGACTTGGGGTAAAATTCTATCCAATTTTAACTTGCATTTGGAATAGAATTTGAGTTTGGGCTTTGGTTGATTTTTGGTTTGACATGATTGGATTGAGAATAATCTGAGTTGACTGAATAGCATATATGTATATATTAACAAGCAAATGTTAATCAAAAGACTTGAATGGTCTATTGGTTTAATAGCCAAGCTAGATACTTAAAGGTTATTAGTTCAAGTCTCAAAACTGTCAATTTCAATTTTTAAGATACATAGCGACGTAGGAGAACCTTCGAACTTTGAGAAGAGGGAACAACAAACTTTTGAGGCTAGCGAGACATTGAATTTGGAGGAACGAAGTCTTTTTTTATCCATCCAACTCGTAGTTTCACATTTATAACGATGTACAACTTCAATTTGTTGTGTTGCCCCAATAGTGATGAATTCTTCAGTTTTCATTGTCTAGCTTCAATATTTGTTGCACTTTTTTTTTTTTTTTTTTTTTTGTAGAGACTGAACTTAAGGTTTTCTTTAAGCTGCCTACGTACCCTTGAAGAATAGGGATAAAGTCATAACGTATTCAGGATTTTTTTTTCACTCACCTTTTTAGCTTGTGTGGGCTAGGAGCATCATGTAGTTTAGGCTCTTGCGATCAGGAGCTTTTACATTTTAAAAACTTTTGTCTTTATCATGGTTTTGATCAGATCCTTCATTTATAGGATTGGTCAAGATAATGAGATTTAACTTCTCCTTCAAAGAACCTTCTGTATTTATGATAACAGAGAACTTCCTCTTCATGCGTGACGGGATGCTACTATGAAGCTTCTTGTCGTTGTTTACTTCATCGAAAAGTTTCACCTCCAAGTTGTCCACCTTTCTTTTAGGTTGATCACTTGTTACTTTGAGGCGATCAAAAACAGATGTTGAAGGTTGACTTTTCTTCGATGTGGAAACACTTAACCTTTTGAAAGTTGAAGGTCGAGTGGAGGTGGACACTGAACATTGATTTTCTTCTTCTGCCGTGACCATACTCATTCTTTGGAATATCGAAGGACGAGTAATTGAAGGCTAGATGCGATCGAAGACGGAAGTCCTTTGTTCACCCTTCTTGGAATTGTCAACTTCTTCTACGTCGATGCAGTAGGAAGTTGCAAAGTTTTTCTTTTCTTTTTTGTGGGAAGTTTTGGAGAAGGGTTCCTTCGCAGTCACCGGTTGTCGAGGTTGAGAAAACTCTTTACTTCTCTACCTCTTGGGTTGAAGTTTCTTAGGACCTTTCTTTCTTTGATGCTTGTTCTTTTTTTTTTTTTTTTCATTGTAGCAAGATTTGATTGAGGTACTTCATCAAGGTCGAGCTCAATTTTTCCTTCCTTAGCTAGCTTTTGAATTAAGTCCTTTAGGACGAAGCATCTTTCCACTAGATGACAAATAACTCGATGATACTTGCAATACTTGGTATCATCGACTTTCTCCATCTCTTCTGGTCGTTTACACTTAGGAAGCTCTATCAGTTGCGCTTCCAGTAGTTGTTCCAACATATCAGAGATGTCGGCATCAGGGAAAGGATGGTTTTTCTTCTGTCTTTCCTTTAAAGTTAAGTGACGTGTTCCATTTTCATGTCATTTTTCTTTTGAAGACGACTTGAGAAGAATTGTGTTTACAACCATAGATTCTTCTATAGTCGCTTCGACGTTCTTTCCTTCTGTCTTCAAGTTAGGGAGTAGAAGGTCTTGGTTTTCTCGACTAGCAATACTTAGCTCCATATCGTGGGCACGAGTTGCTAGTTCTTCAAAGGTGCGAGGCTTTATACCTTGAAGGATGTAGAGAAGTTCCCAGTGCATGCTTTGAATGCACATCTCAATGACAGAGAGTTCAGTGAGGCGATCTTTGCAATCTAGACTCATGGCTCTCCAACGATTTATGTAGTTAACACGAGTTCACCTTTTCGTTGTTTAGTGTTGGTGAGCTCGAACATACTAACAGTTCGTCTGGTGCTGTAGAAGCGATTCAAGAATTCTCTTTCGAATTGCTCCCAACTGTCTATTGACTCAGGTTCTAGATCAGTGTACCAGTCGAAGGCATTTCCTTTAAGTGTTCAAACGAACTGCTTAACTAGAAGGTCCCCTCAAGTACCAGCGTTCTCGCATGTCTCAACGAAGTGGGCAATATGTTGTTTAGGATTTCCTTTTCCATCAAACTGCTGAAACTTTGGTGGCTGATACCCGATTGGCATTCTCAATTTATCAATCCTCTTAGTATAAAGTTTTGAATAAAAGAGGGAATCTTGAGTAGGTCCACCATATTGAGCTCTAATACAGTTTGTGATCATATCTTGGAGCTGTTGGATGGATAATGAAGCGATCGAAGCAGAACATTGTGGCTGATCATCTTGCATTATGGTCTTTCCTTTGTCATGATTTTTTATGACTTAGGTTTTGTTGGGTTTTATGCCCTAAAACTCGTAGATAGTAAATGAAACAAATTAATCGATCTCAATAAAGCGTTATTTGAGTGATTCAGTAATTGGGTTATTGAATAATCGAGTTTGCATTAATAAACCCTAAATCCAATAAACTAAGATCCAAGGTTGTTTAAATGAAACTTGGACTAGTATGTAGGGACATACGGGGATCAGTGTCCAAGTAACAACCTAAATGGTCTATAGTATAGGGATAAGGCTGGGTACCTTATCCAGTTATCCTGGTGACACTATGTGATACGGTCCACCTTGTATCCGATACAGATGCAATGATCCAAAGCATCCATGTAGGAGACATGCGGGTGGGGGTATCCTATGCAATGAGTTTGCATAAGACCGGATCACGAAATAGTAACCACTAGATGTAACGCCGTTAACTAGTCTAGGTTTCTATTTCAATAGGATGACCTAGGTAACTCAATCTCAATCCTGAGTCTGTTATGAACTCCTTTTCAGGAGGGATTGTCCTTAGATTTGTATGGGTGAGAGTGGCCTGCTCGCCGACTCAATATTCCTACCATTTCAGGGGCAAGACCGAATGGGGGCTGGGAACATAACAGTACAAGATGGAATTCACTCCTTCCCCTATTGGGGCAAGTAGATGTGTGTTCCCTTAAGGGCTGATTCCGGGGCTTGAACAAAAGCGCGCTGTCCTCTCCTGGCCTGAGAGGAAATTTTGTTTAGTGGTTGGACCCTAAACAGGTTGTTCATTAGAGGGATCAGTGGTACTTAAGGACCCAGAGGTAACCCAGGGGTAAAACGGTAATTTGACCCAGCTGGTGTTACGAACACACGTGAAGGATTGACTTACTGCTATTGGTCGATATCCGTGGACACAGAAATATTCTACAGTGAGAAGAGTGCAGCTGTGGGTCTTTAGTGGAGTGACCCACGGTTAACGAATGTTGATTGACTCGGTTAATGAGTTTAGCTGATCAATCTCGTATCGTTGGAGCTTCTGATCTGTAGGTCCATTAGGTCCACCTGCTAGCTCATAACGGGTTCTGAGATAATTTAGTCTTGGTATTAAATGGAATTAATATAATGTATGGAGATACATTATAGTATAAAGTTTAATTAAAGAATTAAACTTTATAACTAATTTTGAATATGATTCGAAATTAATTATTGAGAGAATAATGAATTTAATTAAATATGTGATATATGATTAATTTGAGTTATTAGGTTGCACCGTGAGATCCCCATGATCTGCCTGCGAGTCGCCCTGGGAGCGATCACCCTACGGAGGGCTTGATCATGGGAGTCGGAACAACGCAAACTCCAGAAATGGATAGGGTTTCTTAGGTCCATTTCCAACTTTGACATTCCCTACGGTAGCATTGTTGGGACCGACCTTTGAAATCTGAAAATGGAGGGTCACACTTACAGGAAATTGTTAAGATGTTAATAATTTCCTGACCGAATAACGGTAGCTAAGAACTATTGGAATATGAGTTATTCTGGGAATAGGGATTGGCTGAGATTGTCTCAATTCAGGGGAGGAGTAGTTGACTGCCCTACGGTAGCTGTTGCTCTAACCCTCTGAAGTATCGTTGCAAAATGAATGTTTATTCTATGGGTCGACCATTACTTTTGCTAAATTGATTGGACTAAAATAATAATAATATTATTTTGTGTAATGGGTTAATGCATGATAACTAATTAAATTAATTTGTTTGTTTCAGCATGAATCGTTCTTTGTATGCCTCTAATTACGCCGTCTGTTATAAAACTGGTATCGCTAATACAACTAAGGAAATGCACTCAAATACTAATTGCGTGGATTTGGTCTTAACTGAGGATTGTCCTCAGACCCACATGTCTAATTCATCTGAAATTGTTCATGATGAATATGACATAGACTGCTTAGCAAAACTCAATGAAAATAAATGTGATTTATTGGTCATTGAAACGTGTATAGTGGAAAATGATGATACAACCTGGATCCTTGATTCAGGTGCCACTCATCACGTATGCTCTTCCTTTGAGGGAATGAGCTCCTGGCAACAATTAGATGCTGGGGAAATGACTCTTAAAGTTGGGACTGGGGAGTTCATTTCAGCTAAAGCAGTGGGAGACATTAAAATGTTCTTCTCCAGGGAACGTTATATGTTATTAGATAATGTATATATAGTTCCTAAAATAAAAAGAAATTTGATTTCTGTTTCTTGTTTGCTTGAACAAGGATATTCAGTGTCCTTTTCTGTAAATGAAGCTCTCATTACTAAAAGGGGTGCTGATATTTGTTCTGCAAACTTGGAGAACAATTTATATGTTTTAAGACCAATGGAGTCTAGGGCTATTTTGAACAATGAGATGTTTAAAACAGCTGAGACTCAACCTAAAAGGCAGAGAGTTTCTCAAAGTACCTATCTTTGGCACTTGAGACTTGGCCACATAAATCTCAATAGGATTGGGAGATTGGTTAAGAACGGACTTCTAAGCCAGTTAGAAGATGGTACTTTACCTCCGTGTGAGTCTTGTCTCGAAGGTAAGATGACCAAACGACCTTTTACTGGAAAAGGTTATCGTGCCAAGGAGCCCTTAGAGCTCGTACATACGGATCTCTGTGGTCCAATGAATGTTAGGGCTCGAGGAGGGTATGAATATTTCATCTATTTTATAGATGATTATTCAAGGTATGGTTATTTATACCTAATGAGTCATAAGTCTGAAGCCCTTGAAAAGTTCAAGGAGTATAAGGCTGAAGTTGAGAACTCATTAGATAAGACCATTAAAACACTTCGATCTGATCGAGGTGGAGAGTATTTGGACTTAGAATTCCAGAACTATTTGATAGAACATGGAATCACGTCTCAACTCTCAGCACCAGGTACACCTCAGCAGAATGGTGTATCTGAAAGGAGAAACAGAACCTTGTTAGACATGGTTCGATCTATGATGAGCTATGCTCAGTTGCCTAATTCTTTTTGGGGTTATGCAGTAGAGACTGCAGTTTATATTTTGAATGTTGTTCCCTCAAAGAGTGTTTCTGAAACACCATTTGAGCTCTGGAAAGGGCGTAAAGCTAGTTTACGTCATTTCAGAATTTGGGGCTGCCCTGCACATGTGCTTGTGGCAAATCCAAAGAAATTGGATTCACGTTCAAAATTATGCCTATTCGTAGGCTACCCAAAAGAAACACGAGGTGGATACTTCTTTGATCCACAAGAAAATAAAGTGTTTGTATCGACAAATGCTACTTTCTTGGAAGAAGACCACGTTAGAGAACACAAACCACGCAGTAAAATTGTGTTGAGTGAACTTTCTGGGGAAGCTACAAATGAATCAACAAGAGTTGTTGATGAGGCTGGACCTTCAACAAGGTTTGTTGATGAGCCCAGTTCAGAGGCTGGACCTTCAACAAGAGTTGTTGATGGGCCCAGTACATCTGGTCAAGCCCATCATTCTCAAGAGTTGAGAATGCCTCGACGTAGTGGGAGGGTTGTTATTCAACCTGAACGCTATCTGGGTTTAGCAGAAACTCCAGCTGTCATACCTGATGATGGTGTTGAGGATCCATTGACCTTTAGACAGGCAATGAATGATGTGGATCATGACCAGTGGGTCAAAGCTATGGACCTAGAGATGGAGTCTATGTACTTCAATCAAGTCTGGGATCTTGTAGACTTACCTGAAGGGGTAAAACCCATAGGGTGCAAATGGATCTACAAGAGAAAACGAGACGCAGCTGGGAAAGTACAGACTTTCAAAGCTCGACTTGTGGCAAAGGGTTATACCCAAAAGGAAGGGGTGGACTATGAAGAAACCTTTTCTCCAGTTGCCATGTTAAAGTCGATAAGGATACTGTTGTCCATTGCCACGTTTTATGATTATGAAATTTGGCAAATGGATGTCAAGACTGCTTTTCTGAATGACAATCTTAAAGAGAGCATCTTTATGTCTCAACCAGAAGGGTTCATCGCTCAAGATCAAGAGCAAAAAGTTTGCAAGCTTAAACGATCCATTTATGGGTTGAAGCAAGCTTCCAGATCTTGGAATATAAGGTTTGACACTGTTGTCAAATCTTATGGCTTTGACCAGAACGTTGATGAGCCTTGTGTTTACAAAAGGATTATCAGCGGTTCAGTAGCTTTTTTGGTGTTGTATGTAGATGATATTCTGCTTATTGGGAATAATGTAGAATATCTAACTGAAATTAAAACTTGGCTATCAACTGAGTTTCAAATGAAAGATTTGGGTGAAGCTCAATATGTTCTAGGGATTCAAATTATCAGGAATCGTAAGAACAGAACGTTAGCCCTGTCTCAAGCATCCTATATAGACAAGATGTTGTCTAAATATAAGATGCAGAATTCCAAAAGGGGTTTACTCCCCTTCAGGCATGGAGTTCATCTGTCTAAGGAACAGTGTCCTAAGACACCTCAAGAAATTGAGGATATGAGACGGATCCCTTATGCTTCAGCAGTGGGCAGCCTTATGTATGCCATGTTGTGTACTAGGCCTGACATATGCTATGCAGTTGGGATAGTTAGTAGATACCAGTCTAATCCAGGGTTAGACCACTGGACTGCAGTGAAAAACATCCTCAAGTATCTTAGGAGAACGAGGGACTATCAGCTTGTGTATGGCGCTAAGGATTTGATCCTTACAGGATACACAGACTCTGACTTTCAAACTGATAAGGATTCTAGGAAATCCACATCAGGGTCAGTGTTTACCCTAAATGGGGGCGCTGTGGTCTGGCGTAGCATCAAACAAGGATGCATTGCAGACTCCACCATGGAGGCCGAATATGTCGCTGCTTGTGAAGCAGCTAAGGAGGCTGTATGGCTTAGGAAGTTCTTGATGGATTTGGAAGTTGTTCCAAATATGAACTTGCCAATCACCCTTTATTGTGATAATAGTGGTGCAGTGGCAAATTCTAAAGAACCTCGCAGTCACAAGAGAGGCAAGCACATAGAGCACAAATATCATCTCATCAGAGAGATCGTGCAACGAGGTGATGTGATCGTCACAAAGATAGCTTCGGAGCACAATATTTCTTTTGAAGACGACTTGAGAAGAATTGTGTTTACAACCATAGATTCTTCTATAGTCGCTTCGACGTTCTTTCCTTCTGTCTTCAAGTTAGGGAGTAGAAGGTCTTGGTTTTCTCGACTAGCAATACTTAGCTCCATATCGTGGGCACGAGTTGCTAGTTCTTCAAAGGTGCGAGGCTTTATACCTTGAAGGATGTAGAGAAGTTCCCAGTGCATGCTTTGAATGCACATCTCAATGACAGAGAGTTCAGTGAGGCGATCTTTGCAATCTAGACTCATGGCTCTCCAACGATTTATGTAGTTAACACGAGTTCACCTTTTCGTTGTTTAGTGTTGGTGAGCTCGAACATACTAACAGTTCGTCTGGTGCTGTAGAAGCGATTCAAGAATTCTCTTTCGAATTGCTCCCAACTGTCTATTGACTCAGGTTCTAGATCAGTGTACCAGTCGAAGGCATTTCCTTTAAGTGTTCAAACGAACTGCTTAACTAGAAGGTCCCCTCAAGTACCAGCGTTCTCGCATGTCTCAACGAAGTGGGCAATATGTTGTTTAGGATTTCCTTTTCCATCAAACTGCTGAAACTTTGGTGGCTGATACCCGATTGGCATTCTCAATTTATCAATCCTCTTAGTATAAAGTTTTGAATAAAAGAGGGAATCTTGAGTAGGTCCACCATATTGAGCTCTAATACAGTTTGTGATCATATCTTGGAGCTGTTGGATGGATAATGAAGCGATCGAAGCAGAACATTGTGGCTGATCATCTTGCATTATGGTCTTTCCTTTGTCATGATTTTTTATGACTTAGGTTTTGTTGGGTTTTATGCCCTAAAACTCGTAGATAGTAAATGAAACAAATTAATCGATCTCAATAAAGCGTTATTTGAGTGATTCAGTAATTGGGTTATTGAATAATCGAGTTTGCATTAATAAACCCTAAATCCAATAAACTAAGATCCAAGGTTGTTTAAATGAAACTTGGACTAGTATGTAGGGACATACGGGGATCAGTGTCCAAGTAACAACCTAAATGGTCTATAGTATAGGGATAAGGCTGGGTACCTTATCCAGTTATCCTGGTGACACTATGTGATACGGTCCACCTTGTATCCGATACAGATGCAATGATCCAAAGCATCCATGTAGGAGACATGCGGGTGGGGGTATCCTATGCAATGAGTTTGCATAAGACCGGATCACGAAATAGTAACCACTAGATGTAACGCCGTTAACTAGTCTAGGTTTCTATTTCAATAGGATGACCTAGGTAACTCAATCTCAATCCTGAGTCTGTTATGAACTCCTTTTCAGGAGGGATTGTCCTTAGATTTGTATGGGTGAGAGTGGCCTGCTCGCCGACTCAATATTCCTACCATTTCAGGGGCAAGACCGAATGGGGGCTGGGAACATAACAGTACAAGATGGAATTCACTCCTTCCCCTATTGGGGCAAGTAGATGTGTGTTCCCTTAAGGGCTGATTCCGGGGCTTGAACAAAAGCGCGCTGTCCTCTCCTGGCCTGAGAGGAAATTTTGTTTAGTGGTTGGACCCTAAACAGGTTGTTCATTAGAGGGATCAGTGGTACTTAAGGACCCAGAGGTAACCCAGGGGTAAAACGGTAATTTGACCCAGCTGGTGTTACGAACACACGTGAAGGATTGACTTACTGCTATTGGTCGATATCCGTGGACACAGAAATATTCTACAGTGAGAAGAGTGCAGCTGTGGGTCTTTAGTGGAGTGACCCACGGTTAACGAATGTTGATTGACTCGGTTAATGAGTTTAGCTGATCAATCTCGTATCGTTGGAGCTTCTGATCTGTAGGTCCATTAGGTCCACCTGCTAGCTCATAACGGGTTCTGAGATAATTTAGTCTTGGTATTAAATGGAATTAATATAATGTATGGAGATACATTATAGTATAAAGTTTAATTAAAGAATTAAACTTTATAACTAATTTTGAATATGATTCGAAATTAATTATTGAGAGAATAATGAATTTAATTAAATATGTGATATATGATTAATTCATGAATTAATTAATTGGGGAATTAATTAATTTAATTTAGTTTGGTTAAATGTGATTTAATCAAATTAATACTATAGTTTATATTAATGTACATTATGATGCACATTAAAACTATAGGTTAAATGAGAGAGATTAAAATTGAATATGATTCAATTGTAATTAAATATTGGATATTTAATTAATGTGGATTCAATTAATAAGATTAATTGAATGGTCAATTTAATTCAATTTAATATGATTCAAATTGAATTAAATACCTTATGTTATAATTGATTTAATTAATATTGTCTTAATTAAATTAATTATAATTAATTAATTAAATAAATTATTATTATTATTTAATTAATGGACGACCAAGATCGGTTGGATTTGATCCAACGATCTAGATGGAGTAGTGTTTTAACTTCCCCCCACTTATCGTTAAGTGGAGAGGGGGTTACCCATTTCATGGCATTCATTCTCATTTTGACGATAGACACAGAAGGTTGTTTGTTCTCTCTATTTTCTTATTTTCTCTCAAAAAATCCCAGCAATCCCTTTGCTGTAAAATTCCCATCCAAGACCAAAATTGGTTCCCACAAGCCAATCTCGAATTCCAAGAGTCATAGTGGGTGATCCGACGTGGTGGTGTTCGTTGGGAGGAAGAATCACATACATTGGAGCATTGTGCTGTGTTCTTCAATTCCATGTAAGTTTTCTAGATCTAAATAAGTTTTTAGATCTAATTTTTCAAGCATGCTTAATCAAATCGTCTAAATAGAAATCGTTTCTGTTTTTATTTTTTGCCCAACGTATCGGTATTCTAATTAGAAATTAAATCACAAACGGTGAAAACCGCTTCCGCTAGAGGATTCAATTCCTACAGGTTTGACTTGGTTCGACGATATATTGGTTCTGAATCTGACTCTTTAGTTGCTTAATTTGAGAATCTTTTTCTTCAGTCGCCTTCATCAAGGTGTTGATGTGCTCCTGCATCTCAGCCATTCTTTCTTCCATAGTCCTTGCCTCAGTCATCATGACAGTCACTACGTCAGAATCAGGTTCAAACAAAAGGTTATACTTAACAAGAAACTTGTCATTAGTATATGCCCCTGCAATTTATTTTAACTTTATTTTATATCAATTTTAACTTTACTTATGCAAATTTGATGTTTTGTTTTTCAAGTTTTTTTTCCTCTAGAAAATCTTAGTCAAATTGTAAGAGAAGCAAATAGAATTTTAAAATTAATATACCTCAAGCACAGGCTATACAAATCTAGGCTTCAGATGCCAAACAACTTGTGCACAAAACACCCCCTTAGTATTTGGAAAAATGATCTGGAGAGTCTTGTACTCACTTGATCGTTAGTTGACTAACAAAAACGTGAGGTGACAGTAAGTTTGCAGGTTGTATCTTGTTGACTTGACAAAACTATATTAGTTTAATATTCATGTACATTGATGTGGCAAATCTAGAACGAAGAAAGCCTTCGTTTTAAACCTTCGATAATTGAAAAAAATTGGTTTCTCACACATCCCTTTACTTCTTCTATAATCAATCTTCTTATCTGGCTTTTTTTTTTTTTTTAATATTTAATATTTAATTTTCTTTTATCTTCAAATGACAAAAATCAAAACTGAAGCAAAAAACTTTCACCATGTTGTATTTTGAAAGAGACAAAATCTGTAATTATTTCCTTGAATAGGAGAGAAACCAAAAAACTTAACAAGCCGACAAAAAGGCAACCCCACATTTGCTCCATCAGTTTATTTTGCCAAATGTTATGAAAATTTTATATTCGTGTTTGTGAAATTCTTTTTTGATAAGAGTCTTCTCAATTCTGATTTTTTTTATGACTTCTAAAATCTTTATGAAAAGCATACATATATAGGAATAAAAAAAAAATTATAAATACTTCAAACCCTCTATAAAAGGAAAAAATGAGGAGAATATGATTTTGTGCCTTTATTCATGAATTCCTCTGGAATATATATACACAAGGGGACTGATAAAAATAGGAAGGGGAGGACTAATAATAACAAAAATACAAATCTAAACAAAAATAACAAAAGCTAACCAAAATTAACAAAATCTAAATTGATAAAGTATTTCTCAATACTCCCCTTCAAGTTGGGCGATATATATTGAGAATGCCCAACTTGGAAATCAAAGGAAATAAAGCAGTAGCAGCAAGCGGTTTGGTGAAGACATTAGCCAGCTGAAGATGTGAGCACATTGACAATAATTTGAGAAAACCATCCGTGAGTTTATCTCGAATAAAATGGCAATCTAACTCAAAATGCTTCGTACGCTCGTGAAAAATGGGATTGCTTGCTATATGAATTGCAGCTTGATTGTCACAAAACAGTAAGGCTGGCTGCTGGAAGGGTATTTTCAAATAAGTAGATAGGACAACCAGACAAGCTCACAAGTTGTCAAAGCTAATGCACTGTATTCAACTTCAGCAGATGATCGTGATATAATACTTTACTTTTTGGATTTCCACGAAATCAGAGAATCTCTGAGGAACGAATATGCAAAGACCAGTTGTTGACTTTCTTGTGTCAAGACATGAGGCCCAATCAGAGTCGGCAAAACCACGCAATTGAAAAGATTTTGTGCCCGATAATAAAATGCCTTTTCCAGGAGCAAATTTGAGATATCGGAGAAGATGGTGGACTGCTGCCAAGTCAGACTTACATGGCTTTGCAACAAAGTGACTTAGTTTATTCACAACAAAAGTAATATCAGGCCGTGAAATAGTGAGGTAAAGTAGTTGGCCAATAAGTCTTCGATATACTAAGCGATCATCTAAGACATCCACTTCATATTGTTGTAACTTGACAAAAGGATCTAATGGTATTGTTTCTGTTTTAGCCCCCAAAAAACCAACATCCTCTAATAACTACAAAGTGTAATGTCTTTGGGACATGTAAATTCCCTGATTTGACCGAGCGATTTCAAGCCCAAGGAAATATTTTAAATCACCAAGATCCTCAAGTTTGAATCGTTCATGAAGAAGTTTCTTGAGAGTTTCAATATGAGACATGTTGGCTCCCCTGATGATGACATCATCAACATAGACTAACAAGGCAATAAAATCAGAACCATCACCTCGAACAAACAATGAATAATCTGCTTTAGATTGATGGAAGCCTAAAGATAACAAACTGTTAGTGAATTTAGGAAACCATTGTCGAGAAGCTTGCTTTAAGCCATAAATGAACTTGTTTAGACGACAAACTAGACGCTCCCTGATGTGCAATTTGCTTACCGCAAGTGTACGGGTCAAGTAATAATATAGTGTTTTCGTGTAAAACGAGTGTCGTCCTCTGGATTGATTTCTAGCAAATTAAGTATCGCGAATACTTTTGTTCAATTTTATTTAGGGAGCAAAACTCAATGATAAAGATAAATCTAAAGACAAAAAACATAAAATAATAGTGGAGACTCAAATGGAAAGACTCTTAGGGAATTGATTTCATTGTTGAGATTGAGGATAAATTAATGGGATGAATTTAACATGCAATTATTCTACCAAGTCTAGGAACCTTTTATCACAACTATCTCTCCCGAGCATAATTGATTCTCATGCATGCAATCAACTTGATATCCCTATCTAAGTTCATTAACATGCAAGGCTTTGAGTTTAGTTCTTCAAGCAACTTCTAAAGTTATTCCAAATCCCGTCACAAACTTAGAATTTCTACTTTAGTCATGCAATTAGATAAAGTAAGTCTTAGGCCAAATCCCCTCTCCCGAGCCAGATTCAACACTCAAATCATTCAACTAGTGATCAAGTAATTGAAAGCATTTAACCATAATTGCATAGGTAAAATAAATGCATATTCATACCACAAATCAATCCAACAAACTAAAACAACTACATCAATCCCTAAGACAAACAACTAGCAATTCATAGTCTTTAAACTACAAACACAAATTGAAAGAAAAGCCATAAAAACTACAAAAGGTAAGGGAAAGAGAAAGGAAAACTCGAATCTGTCGAAACCGGCACGTCCCCGTCACGATCTCCACGTCTTCTCGCTTGATTCCCGCTCCTTGGCCTTGCTTTACCTCCCACCAAAGTTCTTTAGTCGAAATTAGGGCTAAAATCTAACCAATTGGGCTCTCCAAATCCGTAGCATGAAAAGATGAATTTATAGAAAATCTGGCGACAGCATTGAGACGCTGTCGCGATACCGCGTTTTTGGAAAATTTGTCGATAGCGTCGTGACGCTGGTCCTAGCGTCGCGACGTTTTTTTTTTTTTTTTTTTTTTTTTTTTTTTTTTTTTTAGATTGGAAGCTCCATTTGACTCCAATTGATGAATTAAGCTTCAAGCACATACTTCCTACAAATAAAACATAAAAATGCATAAATTTGGGCAAATAATTGTAAAAGACTAGCTTAATTAATCAGAGAAAAATAGCTAGCTATGATCGCTATCACTCCCCCTTAAGTGTACATTATTCTGTCTTATAGCCTAAGGGTAAGTCCATATATACCTCCTCAAACAAATCTCCATGTAGGAAAGCATTGTTGACGTCAAGTTGTACAATGGGCCAGTTGTAAGATGTTGCCATTGTAAGTAAGACTCTAACAGTAACAAGTTTGGCGACTGGAGAAAAAGTTTCAATAAATTAGTCAAGACCTTCTTGTGATAGCACGCATAACGAGCTATTTTTCTCAGTTAAGTTGAGTTAGTCTTTGAGTACTATTTGACCAAATTATGCACTTTAATATTTATTTTGTATGAAATTGAGTTTTGGAATAAATTGGAAAAATTGGAGTTAATCAGGTGTTCGCGACCTAAACAAGAGCAAAAGAAGCGAAAAAGATTCAAATTGGAGGCTTACAAATGAGGCAGACTTGAGAGGTAGCGTTGATACGCTACTTTCTTGGTGTCTCGACGCTACAAAGTTTCCATATCTGATTTGAGCGGTAAAGTTTATGAAACTTTATAATATAATTTTGAACTAATTTCAAAATTATTTTTTAGAGAAATACATATTTGAAAGATTTAGAATAATTAATATGAATTGGATTCATATTAATAAAATAATTTAGTAAAATCGCTAAAATTTAATATATGATATTTAATTGGGTAATTAATTAATTATGGAATTAATTAACTATTTATTAAATTAGATGTGAATAAGATATTAGATTTGATTAAATTTTATTCATGGTCTTTTCCTATAAATAGAACCTCTAGGCTGGGGTGAAAGACACTCACGTAATCCCATTCATTCTCTTGCTCTCAGAGAATTCTCCTGAAGGCTTCCTAGACTCCCACCAGTCTCCTGCCTCTAGAAGTCTCAGAGTCATACCGGTGTAGCCATAGTGGCGGTGTTTGGAATTCCTAAAGGAAAATTCCAGCGAAGGTTCAAGGTTCGTTGCAGCGTTTTTCTTCTAAGAGAAGGTTCAAGAGAGTTTTGGTGAAAACGGTCAAGACTTCAACGAGAGTAAGTTTTTCCATAACCTTCTCTTTAGTTCGCATGATAAAATAGGGATTTTATCTTACTGTTACAACATGCTTTATAGCTTTAATACAATGTTTTAATCGTTAATCATGCTGAGATTTTGCCTTGTTCACCCATAATTTCAAATGAATGGAACACATGGAATAACTTTTGTATTTGTATTGAATTTGTATGCATGCGTGTGGGTGTACAATTTTTAACTTTAATCCTCTGATTCTCTCTCTTGTGTGTGAGTTTGTTCCACTCAAGGGCTGGAACGCTTGTTCTCGAGTCTGAAACTTCAATTGATTCTTGGAGTCTTGAAGTCTTCAGTCTTCAAGAAGTGTTCAACACTTAGGAACTTATGGATTTCAGGGAGTCTTCAATCTTCACTTTAAGTGGAGTCTCTCTGAATTCTCTGGTCCTGGTTGAGAGCTTAAAATTTCTGAACCTTTGAAATAGAGGAAAACCTCTCTGTTTATAGAGTTCTCCATGGATGGGCTTTGGTGGCTTTTGGGTCTAACAACTTGAGCTTGAGTTTTATTAGCTTTGGGCCTAGTCATTTGGATTTGGATTTGGTTTTAACTTGACCCAAATACCATATGACCCAATTTTGACCAAATTATATTTTTATTATTTGATCAAATGGTCTATTTGGCCTTAAACTTTTATAATTGGCTAACATTGTCTTCAAATTAAATTTGGGACATATGTCAAATTATAATTGGTCCCAAATTTAATTATCTAGATTTTTGTCATTAATTTTGAATAATGACGTGGCAATTTGTGATTGATGATAGTTACTAATAGATTTCAATACCTCAATACAGATAGGATTCTATCAAATAATTAAATGAGTCTATCAGTGACTATAGACTTAAACACAACTATAATTTTATTTGTGATAGTTATTGATATCACTGGTTTATAAGTGACTATAAGTGATAGAAAGAGTCTATTTTGCTATTTGTATAAGCAACGTAAATATTTATATTAGTTGTATAAAAGCTTGTATAATGGATGAATTTGAATAGAATATGAGATGGATAAAGTTGATACATACTACTATACGAGAATATCTTAGCAATGTTGGTTTTGAGAAGTGAGCTCGTGCACATTCTAGGAAAAAAAGATATAAAATGAAAACATTAATATGTAATTAGATACTCAAATTGAACTAAATTGCATGTGATAGTCATTGATAGACTTCAATATAGATAGAATTCTATCAGTGATGATCACTAATATCACTGGTAGAATTTTATCACTGATAGTCGATGATTATAGACTTCTATCAGTGATGGCATGTTTTATGGGCTTTTTAGTCATTTACACAAGCTGGTTATTAAGTTTTGTTGTATTTACAAATAGTTTTAGATTTTTCTATATTTGCAATTATTTTGACCTATTTGCTATATGTGCAAGTGCCCTTTAATATAATCTCAATGTAGTGACCAAATTTAAACTTCATTGAAAGTACATGGACTAAAATTTGATATTTGAATGTTCAGAGACTAAAATGGAAAAAACCCAAAGTATATGGACTAAAACGGTAATTTTACGAACAGTTTAAATTAAAATTATTATCAAAGACTACCATGATCATATACTTAACGCCAGTTTCATCGAGAACTAGGGAGCACTTTTTTTTTTTTGGGACAACACTGGAGAGCACCTTAAAACATCTCAAATCCACTCACTACATATGAAAAAGGCTAAATTATAAAAAAATGCCCCTGAGCTACGGGATTTGTTTAAAAAATGTCCCTAAACTTTTAAAAGTTTCAAAAATATCCCTGAATTTTAAAAAATGTTTCAAAAATACCATTGTCGTTAATTTTTGGATGGAAACCATTAAAAATTTCAATTTCATTAATACTCTTTAACTTTCAAAAGATTAAAAAAAATAACCTTATTAGAAAATGCTTTTTTTTTTTCCTTATCGGTCCACTGTAAATTCTTCTTCCATGAAAATTAATGAGAAGCTTTACCTATTTTTCATGTATTCATACACTAGGAGATTTTCTTCTCTTTCAACACATCATCTCAACAGCTTGACTAGATTTTCGGCAATGATATTTTCGAAGCATTTTTAACTATTTTAACGGTTCCCATAAAAAAATTAACTGCAAGGGTATTTTTGAAACGTTTTGTAAAGTTCAAGGGTATTTTTGAAACTTTATAAAGTTCAAGAGCATTTTTTAGTTCAGGAGTATTTTTTATAATTTTGCAATTGAAAAAATATGAACAATTGGAGATTATTCCTTTTTCTTTTTCCTCTTAAACTATATAATATCACATGGGACTATTGGAAAAACAACTTACATGAGGTTCGAATGAATCACTTACAAATCTTCGAATTAATCTTCTAAATATCTCCACTAAACATAGTGCTAAAAAAAACCACTACCAAAATATCTCTTTATTTTGTAATAATGGAGGATTTAATTTAATCAAGCGTGTTCATGGAGTTCCAATTAAAATTGTTTATTAAATCTAACCATTTGGGACCTATAATATATTATCTCTCTTGCAATTATACATCAATCTCTTGCCACTTTTCTTATGATCTTTCTCCGCGTGGTTTGAATTTTTTGAATGGAACATTCTTACTAATGTTTTAATGCAATGACTTCTTGCCAAAATTAAAGTTGAAAAAAATCTAATGATGAGATAAAGATTGAAAACGATAAATACTCGTGAAGTAGTTCGTGAATGTCGACAAAAATATCATAATAAGTCTATATACTTTAAACCGGAGTGGTCAAGATCGTAATTAAGAACATGGGCATTATGATTTTTTTCAATGTGTCAACTCCACTACTAAATGTAGTGTACAAATCATTTAAAAAAATACAAAGATTATTATTGTTTTGTTTTTTTCTTTTTTTTTCAGTTCAACAGTGGGAGATTCAAATTTTTGACCTCTTGATCGAGTAAATATGTCTTGAACTAGTTGAGCAATGATATAAGAAGGATTTTGTGGAGCAATGTCCAAAAAAGAAAAAAAAAAACATATAATGATGAAATAAATTAAGCCTATAAAAAGAGATTATTAAAAGAAAAAAAAGAAAGCAATTAAATCAAAGGTAAAAAGCTCTGGTCGTTTCATGTCATTTATTAGGTTGCGTGTTTTTAATATTGCTTTTTTTTTTTTTGAAATAATTTTTTAATATTGCTTTTTAATAACTATTTCTTAGACTAAATTTTTAGAATTGTTTAATTTCTATTATTTTAATTTTGTACATATTTTACGTAACTAAATGTAATACAATTGAGGCTAAATATATTAAATCATTTTTAATTCTCAATTTGTTTGTTAATCCTTAATATATTATTTTCAATTTTTTCCAAAATATATTAAAAATTTTCAGTTAAGTCATTCCAAAAAACTACCGTTAGAATTTTTTAATTTTTTTTTAATAATATATTTGGATATATCAACATGTTACAAGGGCCACATAAAAAAGATAGATTTTATTAATCAGCAAGTTAGATTTTATTTATGCAAATTGAGTTTCATATATCTAGAATTCAAGTGATGTGTCTAAATATATTAATAAAAAAAATAAATTTGGGCTCTCCTTTAATAACAATTTTTTTTTGTTATTTTTAGTGTTTGAAGCATTTATTATATATATATATATATATATAGAATCTTGATATAGATCTTGTTGATATTGGAATCTGGATCATCGGATCAACGGTAAATTTGTAATGGAGGAGAAAAATTATATGTCTACGGTGAGAATCGACTGAGCACCGGTGCTAAGCCACACACACTTCAATGCTCAAGTTAGTATAGGATTCTGAAAGCAATAAGAGTGCTCAGGCAACAATAGATAAGTGAGTATTTTGGACGTACTGTAACGCCCCAGGATTTCCAATAACTGTCCTAGCACATTACTCACTCTTAACGCAAAACTAACCGTGTGCACCGAAAATTTCGGCAGCATAACGGCATACATAGGACTAACCCAAATTTTTTCCCTTAACCTGCTAAGCACAAAACACTTCTATATAACATTATCAAACACCTCCACCAAACTACAACCCAGCAGAACATTCACAAAACCAGCTGCGAGTCAGGTCTCGCATTTTAAACCACTAACTAACCAGGAACAGAAGTTCAACCAAGCTTATAAACACTAGCTCATTCGGAACAACTTAATAATTAATAACTGAATGAATAATAGAGTTCTCTAAAACAAACACAACTAGACATAGAGTTTAACAAGAATAATTTCAGAACTAAACCTAACAGGACAACAACTATCCAACATAATTAAGCAACAACTATCCAAAAAATAAAATGGAAATAGCGCAACTAGCTAAGGTCCTTCCTCATATGCCTCCTCCGCATCACCACGGTCCATGCAGTCCTCACAACGTGCAAAATCTGGTAGTTGGGGGGAGAGAGAGGGGAGGGGGTCAGTACACTAAGGTACTGGTAAGCAGCCCCTACCTGAGAAGCCGTCAAACAGCACAAAACAAACAACATGCTTTTCATGCGCAAAGAACATGCTTCCTAAAGCGATAAACACAACAACATTCTCAAAACTAGTATAATGAATGACCAACCTAAGCCATAACTCATGCATCTCTCTATGCAACTCGCTATCCACTCAAGCTCCACGAGCTCACTCAACGCTCATATTTGGCCCTCACATGGCTCTTCACACGTGATTTCTGCGTCACGCTCCGCAAAACTCTCCAAGACTGACCCTTCGAGTTGCACCGACCCCTGGCCGTTTATACCCAGGGCCTCGACACTTCTCTACAGAGCTCGACATTCGACCCTTGACCATTTACACCCAAGGCCTCGAACTGTGCATCGACCCTTGACCATTTACACCCAAGGCCTCGATGACTAAGCAACGTATTGACCCTTGACCATTTATACCCAAGGCCTCAATACTTGCCTCAAGACTCATCACATCGACCCTTGACCATTTATACCCAAGGCCTCGATGCTCCTCTTTATCTAACATTGGCATATCGACCCTCGACCATTTATACCCGAGGCACCGATATCCATTAGTGATATATCAGTCCCCGACCATTTACACCCGAGGCTCTAATACTCACTTTACTTTCCTCGAAACAATATCAGTCCTCGACCATTTATACCCGAGACCCTGATATCTCAATCACAATGCTAGTTCTCTTTAAACCCATGGTGACATGTCACCCCTCGACCATTTGTACCCGAGGTGCACTGACACTCACCCAACTTTTCTTTCTTTCACACTTTAGGTCCCTGACCTATATCTCACATCTCCTAGAATGCATATGCCCTGCAACATGCTTCTAGACTCATGTTCATGCCCACTAAGCATTTACATGACCACATCTCTCAACTCATGCTTATCTCACGAATACCAAACAGAACCAGCATGCTTTACAACCAATCAACACACAACAACAATTCATGCTTTCCAAAGATTTCATATATATATACATATTTATTCAGAGAAACAAGGAACAAGAGAACGGTTATAAAGCGGGAAATCAATCAGCATGCATCACACAGTCAAACAGACTACACCAGATAAGAACTACTTACCAATGAAGCGCTCCCAAGCGAACCTACAAACCAACAAGACGAACCGGAAGAGCCTAATGAGCTCGAACTACAACCAGCAGCTCCTAAGGGTTAGAAAATAATTTAAATCACCTAACAGACTTAATAAATGAAACGAAAGGTGCTGGAATTTACCGCTCAACGTCCAAATGACCTCGAACACGTGTTGTCCAGCAACCTAAGTGATTCGAAA
Organism: Luffa acutangula; assembly: GCA_036850905.1. NCBI lineage: Eukaryota > Viridiplantae > Streptophyta > Magnoliopsida > Cucurbitales > Cucurbitaceae > Luffa > Luffa acutangula. The sequence goes on along the minus strand of CM072089.1, from coordinate 22,210,726 downwards.
CCACTTGTTTAAAGTCCCTAGACAATGGGTGTTCGAGTGTAAGGCTCAACGGACGATGGGTCACCAATCAAAGATGATTTCGAACCCAAGACGACTCTGTGCAGCGCTGGAATAACAAGAAATCAACCACGAAACCCCATTTAAATATCGAACAAGAGTGGGTAAACTTATTTCAAGCTCAATAGTTCATGGGTAAGGTTGAGACCTTACCGAAAGAGCCTAAACACGCCGAAACGATCCTTAAATCAGCCCGAACGCACCCGAAACGCAAGAACAACGAGGCTTCGATCCTATACACACTATTCTTGCCGAAAACAATAGGGAAAAAAAGATCAACTCAGGTCGGGCTATTGGAATCGAACAAACACAAGGAAAAAGAACCTTACGTCGCGAGGAAGGAAACAAAATCGGAGCTGTGGGTGCTGGTCGACGCACGCGAAGACGGCGCCACTGGTATGCCGCCACCGCCGACAGAACACGGGAGCGAGAGAGAGAGTACGCAGACGCTGGAGAAGGAGCTTGACAAACCCACGATGGCAACACCATACACGCACGAAGGAGAGAAGAGACGGCAACGGCATAGGTGCTTTCTCGTCGACGAGGAGGAAACACGGGGGAGAGGGAGTTCGTGGGGTTGTTGGTCGGCTGAAGTAAATTCGAAGGGGAGGGGGTCTGCGGCTGAGAGAAAAAAAAGCAAGGTTGCGTGAAAGAGAGGGAGAAGATGAATAACTTAGGGCTTTCTTTTGATTTTCTTCTTTTCTTTAATAATAAAACTCTAATACAAGACAACCCAACTTAATTAGGAATTAGGTGTTATTTAGGATTTTATCTAAAATCCCAAACTTAACTCCTAAATAATTTTGGAAGAAATAATCCAATTAATTTAGGATTTGGGTCTTTTGATATTTAAAATAAATATCAAATATTAAACCCCTAACTTTAGGAAATTTAATTTAATGACCCGAGGCTAAGCTGAAATTCTAATTTTCAAATTTGAATAAACAGCTCAGCATATCTCAAAATAGCTCGATTTCTAAACGCAGGGCGTTACAATCTCCCCACCTTAAGAACTTTCGTCCTCGAAAGTTGCAAATCTAACCACGTTGGACGACTAGCCTTGAATCCAACACTATCTCCTCAAGGCACTTAATACCAGTGGCTTCCAGCCCATCAAACCATTTTCTGCTAGAATTCCAAAGTTCAAAACTGAGGCACAAAAGGAATAGGTGATGTGTATGCATAACAACAACTCTTGAGACGAGTCGTGTTGAACATACAACACTTGAAGCAAAGCTCGCTTACAGGCAACTTGACCAAGTGCATTAAGAACACTAAAGGTCTGACAAAATCCAATTCGAACTCGGATCTCGCACGATCTACAGGAAACTTAGCCATGAGCATCAAAAGCCAACTTCACTAGCAAAGCTGGAGCTAAGCTAGCTGCTTTAGCACGACACACACGGGGCTCGTTTTAACGATGCCACTTGAAGGAACTTTGAGCTTGACATAACCACAACCCACCTTCAATGAACTCAAGAATTCTCATCCCGGTCCTACGGAAGGCTTCATCAACAACTTCACCAACTTAAACTCACTTAGTTGGTAAGTTTCAACCCCAACTTCAAACAGGCATTACTGAAGAAGGAAACAACTACTTCGGAACGGCTTCCGCTGCGCCAACTCACCTTTTTCAAACCATCCTTCAAGAACGGCTACGAGATGGCACTTCCTTATAACTGCACACCAAGGTAACTTGTCGTGACGAAAACTAATGCCGCAGTCATGACTCGATACTGATTCTCACTATCTCCTTGGCTTTGGATTGAGGTCTCACTGCATGAGGGAATTGCTATAACTTTTGGTTTGAGAACCAACACCATTGAGCTTCGCCACGAGAAAGTCCAAAAACCTTGAGACTCGATTCACGAAACCCAAGTAACGACAAGGCTATTTATGAGTCCGAAGACATAAGCTTGCAACGTTCAATCACACCTGGATTCTTAGGCATCCTCTTGAACGAAAATACCCTGACCTTCATCAGAGATTGGATGCAAACTATCCTAAGGAAACCTTCTGCTTAACTCAAAGGAAATCCTCAACTCCTTAGAAACCAGACGACACCAATCGAGCCTTGAACGAACTGAGGAACAGAGGATCTAAGCACCACGAAGCACCCATAAGAGTTGCAAAGCTATTTTAGCCCGAAGACCTCACAACAAGCTTGCAACACTCAAACTTGATTTTGAAAGCCACTTTGGAACGATAATTCCATGACACTAAATCTTGAGGAGGTTGGATCACAAAACTATTCCTAGGAAGAACCTTTTCCTTGGAACTAGCCTATACTAAGAGGTTCGCCCAACTTCACCTATTACAAGAAAATCTCTTGATTCCTTAGGACATAGGCAATGTTTAGTAGGGCTTGGAAACCAACCGACTAGCTTCCACTAACTTCAAAGGAAATGAAAGATCTAGCCAATGCAACAAACATACTAAAGCAAGACTAGGAGCTCACATCACAAAAGATTCCAACGACAAGGCATTACAAGAAGAATTGGAATTCTAGAGCAACAGATAGACTCGAGGAAGAAACACTAACCTGGGAATGAGAGGTGAAACCAACTTCCCACCTTTAAGGACTCCATTGATATTTGCTTGGCTAACCTCCTTGGGCACCTGGCGTCCGGGCTGCTCATGATGAACAATCCTTAGCATAGTGACCTCTCTTATTGCATTTGAAACAAACTTTTCTTTTTAGCCAACACTCTCCTTTGTGAAGCTCGTGACAAGAAGGGCAAGGAGGATATGGAACGAACGCCTTCACCTGTTGCTGAGTAGGCTCAATAGGTGGGTTCCTCAGGGGAGACAACTTTCTTTTATCTCCAGAGGTTGATCCCTTCTCGAGATGAGGTTGTGGCTTCTTAGAAACATTCTTATCCATGATCAATGCACCTGTGAGTGCTTCAGCAAAGGTCGCGAGCCTGCTTAGGGCTACAGAGCCTCGAATTTCCTCACGAAGACCTTTAATGAACCTCTTAATCTTCCGCTCTGGCGTGCTGACCAGGTCAGGAGCAAAGCGTGATAGTGCAGTGAACTTCCTCTCATACTGCACTACAAACATACTCCCCTGGGCCAAATGAAGAAATTCCGCTTCTTTGTCGTCCTTGACTGTCTCCGGGAAGTAATAATCATACAACAGATCCTTGAACCTTTCCCACGAGATCGGCCGATTAGCATGGTCTTCGGCTGCTGCCACCGATTGCCACCACGTGCGAGCGTCATCCTTGAGCATGAAAACTGCCCCTCTGATTTTCAAGGAATCATTACAGTTCATGAGGTCAAACAATGCCTCCAAATCAGTGATCCATCGCTCTGCTGCTAAAGGATCTTCGGATTGCCCATCAAAAGAGGGAGGCCCGTAGCGCTTGAAGTCCCTAATGAACTTGGATTCCTCCGCGTTCTCAGGTACCCAATTAGGGTTTCGTGGTGGCCTAGCATTTCTCTGGGCCATGTTATCGAACATGGTCTGGAGGGCTTCCGGAGTGATCAGCATAGGAGCTGCAGGAGGGGCCGGAGGAGGCGGGGGAGGAGGAGGATCAACCCTGCGCTGACCTAACAGAACAACAACTGAATGAATAATAGAGTTCTCTAAAACAAACACAACTAGACATAGAGTTTAACAAGAATAATTTCAAAACTAAACCTAACAGGACAACAGCTGTCCAACCAAATTAAGCAACAACTATCCAATATGAAAAATAAAATGGAAATAGCGCAACTAGCTAAGGTCCTTCTTCATATGCCTCCTCCGCATCACCACGGTCCATGCAGTCCTCACAACCTGAAAAATCTGGTAGTTGGGGGGAGAGAGAGGGGAGGGGGTCAGTACACTAAGGTACTGGTAAGTAGCCCCTACCTGAGAAGCCGTCAAACAACACAAAACAAACAACATGCTTTTCATGCGCAAAGAACTGAAGGGATAAAAGCCCTTTGCGCAGCGGAAGACAACAAAGACCTTTTCGAATAAAACGCCGATTGGGATACCAATACGACGACAAAAAAAAAAAAAATTTTACAGCGAACATTATAGACAAATTAAGTGCTGTAAAATAGATATAAGCATGCTAATATACAAGGAAAAAATTCTAGATCCTAATCTAGAATTGGATCCTAATGATCCTAGAATTCAAGAACAACTTACCCTTGAAGATTTCTTGAATTGCTTCGCCAAAAACCCTTTGATGAAGTTGAAAAACAGCAGCAAAATCTCATTGTCTTTGCTGGAAAAAGAGACACGAACACCACCAAAAGAATTTCACCGGTATTCTCCTTGGGACTAATATTGATCGGTTTGTGGGAACCAAAGATTCTAAGGCTTGGGAAAGAAAATGCTGAGATTACTGGAGAGTAGTTTTGAGAGAGAAAGCGTGATTATTCTATCCTGCAGAGAACAACCAACTCTCGATCAAATGAATGGTGAGAGAGAGAGCCAACTAAGGGAGAAACTCCCTCCTAAATAACCTCATCACCACGCAATTCCCTAGGTTAGTGGGCTGACCATCTCTTATCAGTTATACTGATAAGTTAATTAAATTATCACTTAATCAAATTAACAATTAATTTAATCAATATTCATATAAATCAAATTTATACAAATATTACCACTTAACCCAAAGTTTTAATAAAATTCAATTAAATCAAATTTAGTTAAAGTTATTAAAACTAATCATCAATTAATATAATAACTAACTAATATATTAATTAATATTTAATTAAATATCTCATATTTAATTATAACTCTCTCCAAGTAAACTATAGTATTAATGTACATCTAATGTACATTAATTATAACCTATAGTTTTAAAATGAATCACATTCATATTTAAGTTTAATATTCGAACACCTTCGAATATTCAATTCTCCCTTAGAATTTTACCTCAACGCCCCTAGTGAGCTACCGGTGGGACCTAATGGACCTACAGATCAGAAGCTCCAACGATGTGAGATTAGTTGGCTAAACTCATTAACCGAGTTAATCAATATTCGTTAACTGTGGTTCACTCCACTAAAGAACCACAGCTGCACTCTTCTCACTGCAGATATATTTCTGTGTCCACGGATATCGACCGTCAGCAGCAAGTTAGCCTTTCACGTGTGTTCGTACCCCAGTTAGGTCAAATTATCGTTTTACCCCTGGGCTACCTCTTTGTCCTTAAGTACCAGTGCTCCTCTAATGAACAACCTGTTTGTGGTCCAACCAACAAACAGAAATCCCTCTCGTGCCATAAAGAGGGTAGGGCCCATTGTTCAAGACCCGAAGACACCACTTAAGGGAACACACCTCTACTTACCCTCATATCAGGAAGGAGTGAATTCCATCTTGTAAGACTACGTTCCCAGCTCCCCACTCGGTCTTGTCCCCAAAATGGTAGACATATTGAGTCGGCGAACAGGCCACTCTCACCCGTACAAATCAAAGGACAATCCCTCATGGACAGGAGTCCATAATCCACTCAGGATTAAGGGCAAGTTGCCTAGGTCATCCTAGTGAAATAGAAACCGAGCTAACTAACGGTGTTACAATTAGTGGTTAACTATTTCGCGGTCCGGTCTTTGTGCAAACTCATTGCACAGGATACCCTCACTCGCATGTCAACCACATGAACGCGTTGGATCAATACGTTTGTATCAATATACAAAGCGGGTTGTATCCATAGTGTCACCAGGATAAGGTACCCAGCCTTATCCCTATACTACAGACCCTTTAGGCTAAAACTTGAACATTGATCCCCGTATGTCCCTACATACTAGTTCAAGCCTCATTCTATTAGCCATGGATGTTTAGTTTATTGGATTAGGGTTAACAAGACAAGATATAATACAAACATTGAATAATACATCACTTTACTAATGTTCGGTCAAATGTACATTTACTATCTACGAGTTTTAGGGCATAAAACCCAACAAACTCCCACTTGAACTAAAACTCAAGTTACAGGGAAAGTATATACAATATAATCCAAAGCTGGAAACGGTACATGTATGTTGTACATTACATAAAAGGTAAATATACAAAATACAATAAACTAGGGCATCCTTACACCCATTACACATCTCCCACTTGCCCTAGATTACGCTATATACATGTCTCGCAGACCTAGACTGTCTAGATGACCCTCGAACAGTTTAGCCGAGAGGGCCTTCGTAAACGGATCAACAATGTTGTGCTCGGAAGCGATCTTGGTCACGACCACATCTCCTCTTTGCACAATTTCACGAATCAGATGATACTTCCTTTCTATGTGTTTACCTCTTTTGTGGCTGCGAGGTTCCTTTGAATTGGCTACAGCCCCACTGTTGTCACAGTATAACGTAATGGGCAAGTTCATATTTGGAACAACTTCCAAATCTGTCAAGAACTTCCTTAGCCAAACAGCTTCCTTAGCTGTTTCACAAGCAACTACATACTCAGCCTCCATCGTGGAGTCTGCTATGCATCCCTGCTTTATACTCCTCCAAACTACAGCTCCCCCGTTAAGGGTGAAAACTGACCCTGACGTAGATTTCCTAGAATCCTTGTCAGTTTGGAAGTCAGAGTCGGTGTAGCCAGTGAGAACTAACTCCTTAGCCCCAAACACCAACATGTAATCTCTCGTTCTCCTAAGATACTTGAGGATTCCTTTAACGGCGGTCCAGTGGTCTAACCCTGGATTCGACTGATATCTGCTGACAATCCCTACAACATAACAAATGTCAGGCCTCGTGCATAGCATGGCATACATTAAGCTACCCACGGCAGAGGCGTAGGGAATCCGTCTCATATCCTCAACCTCTTGAGGTGTCTTAGGAGACTGTTCCTTAGACAAGTGAACCCCATGCCTGAAAGGCAACAAACCCTTCTTGGAGTTCTGCATCGAATATCGAGCCAACATCTTGTCGATATACGTTGCCTGAGACAGAGCTAGCGATTTGTTCTTTCTATCCCGAATAATCTGGATGCCAAGAACATACTGGGCCTCACCCAAATCTTTCATTTGGAATTGAGCTGCTAGCCAGTCTTTTACGTCAGACAGATACCCTACATCATTCCCAATGAGTAGGATGTCGTCTACATAGAGTACGAGGAAAGCTACTTTATTCTTGTTGATCTTCTTGTATACACAAGGTTCATCAACATTTTGGTCAAAACCAAAAGATTTGATCGCAGTATCAAATCTAATATTCCAAGATCGAGAAGCCTGTTTCAACCCATAAATAGATTGATTCAGTTTGCAAACCTTTTGCTCATGACCTTGGGATATGAACCCTTCGAGTTGAGACATAAAAATACTCTCGTCAAGATTGCCATTCAGAAAAGCTGTCTTGACATCCATTTGCCAAATTTCATAATCATAAAATGTGGCAATGGATAAGAGGATTCTTATGGACTTTAGCATAGCAACTGGAGAAAAAATTTCTTCATAGTCCACTCATTCTCTTTGGGTATAACCCTTTGCTACAAGTCTTGCTTTGAAAGTCTGTACTTTCCCAGCAACATCTCTTTTTCTCTTATAGATCCATTTACACCCAATAGGTTTGACCCCTTCAGGTAGATCTACAAGTTCCCAAACTTGATTGAAGTACATTGACTCCATCTCAAGGTCCATGGCTTTGGCCCACTCGTCCTTATCTACATCATTCATTGCCTGACGATAAGACAATGGATCTTCTACGCCGTCATCAGGTATGACTACTTGTGTTTCTGTTAAACCCAAGTAGCGGTTAGGTTGTATCACAGCCCTCCCACTGCGTCGAAGCTCTCCCACTACGTGAGGAGGACTAGATCGACGAGAAGAACTGCATTCTCCAACAACTCTTGTTGAAGGACCAGGTTCATCAACAACCCTTGTTGATCCTTCTGTAGCTTCTCCTAATACTAACTTACTTCGTGGTCGATGATCTCGAATGTGGTCTTCCTCCAAGAAAGTTGCATTTGTCGATACAAATACTTTATTATCTTGAGGGTCGTAGAAAAGACCACCTCTCGTTTCTTTCGGGTAACCAACAAATTGGCATATTCTCGTACGTGGTTCCAATTTCTTAGGATTTGTCACTAACACATGTGCAGGACAACCCCAGATACGGAAGTAACACAAACTAGGTTTACGCCCCTTCCATAGCTCAAAAGGAGTTTCAGAAACACTTTTTGAGGGAACGTTGTTAAGAATATGTACTGCAGTCGCTACTGCATACCCCCAAAACGAGCTAGGCAACTGAGCATAGCTCATCATAGATCGAACCATGTCTAACAAGGTTCTATTTCTCCTTTCTGATACACCATTCTGCTGAGGTGTACCAGGTGCTGAGAGTTGTGATTGGATTCCATGTTCTATCATATAGTCCTGGAATCACTGATCTAAATACTCTCCACCTCGATCTGATCGAAGTATTTTAATCGTTTTACCTAACAGGTTTTCTACCTCAGCCTTAAACTCTTTGAACTTTTCAAGAGCTTCAGACTTATGGCCCATCAGGTACAAGTAATCGTATCGAGAATAATCATCTATGAAAGAGATGAAATATTCATAACCACCTCGAGCCTTTACATTCATTGGACCACAAAGATCCGAATGTATTAGTTCAAGTGGTTCTTTGGCCCTATAACCTTTTCCAGTAAAAGGCTTCTTGGTCATTTTACCCTCGAGACACGATTCACAGGGTGGTAAAGATGTATCTTCTATGTCACTTAGAAGCCCATTTTTAACCAAACGATCGATCCGATCGATGTTAATATGACCAAGACGAAGATGCCAAAGATACGTGTTGTTACTTAAAGGAGAGACTTTTTGCCTTTTGTTTTGCGTTTCGGCCGTTTTAAACATTTCATGACTTAAAATAGCCTTAGCATCATTAGGTCTTAACACAAACAAATTATTCTCACGCTTAGCTGAACAAATGTAAACTCCATTCTTTGAGATTAAAGCTTCATTAAGCAAGAAGGAAACATAATAACATTGTTCTAACAAAGCTGAAACAGAAATAAGGTTCCTTTTAATTCTAGGAACCAAGTACAAATTCTCTAAAATTAAAAACCTATTTCTAAAGAATAATTTTGCAACTCCCACTGCACGAGCCGAAACAACGTCTCCCGTTCCGACCTTGAGCGTCATTTCACCCTCTGCCAGCTGCTGGAAATTATTTCCCTGGAAAGAAGAACAAACATGATTAGTGGCTCCCGAATCCAGTATCCAGGCAAACTCATCATGTTCAACGAGACAAGTCTCTAACACAAGTAAATCGAATTTACCTTCTTTTTCTCTTCTCTTCTCAGCAAGGTAGCAGAGACAGTTGCGCTTCCAGTGACCATCTGCATTACAGTGGAAGCATCTGCCTTTGTCGGCCACGACCTTGGCCTTCCCCTTTCCTTGCACAGCCTGTGCAGGAGCCTTCCCCTTATCTCCCTTCCTCTTTTGGATCTGCTTCGATGAAGAAGCCTGAGGTACAGATTTAGTCCCTGAGGATGAACCCTTCAGGAACTTCTTCTTGGAATGGGCCACGTTGGCCTCTCCTTTAACCACACTCTTTCCCTTGCTCTTTTGCAGGGACTCATAAATCTGTAACTCCGAGAGGAGGGTAGTCAGGTTGAACTGAATCTTATTCATGCTCGCGTTCGTTCTGAAAGACAGATAGCTCACCGGGAGCGAGTGAATGATGAACGCAACCTGACTGCGCTCGCAGACAACCCCGCCATTTGCCTCAGCTATGTTGAATTGGTTAATCATGTCCAGGACATGTTCCCGAACAGATTGACCTTCCAGCAACTTGGCATTGAAGACGTTCTTCAAGGCGTCGTGGTGGAGCTGGTAGGACAGAAGTCCAAACATCTCCTGCAGGGAATTCATAATCTCCCTGGCAGTTTCCACGTTCTCGTAACGCTTGGCCAACACTTCAGACAAGCTGACCAGAATATAGACTTTGACCTTTTCATTGGCCTTGGTCCAACGTTCGTAGGCGTCCTTAACTGCCTGAGCGGCAGTGCGAGGGGGAACGGGAGGACATTCCTCCGTTAAGACGAACCTTAAGTCCTCAACCACGAGTATTGTATTGAGGTTAGATTTCCATTGTGGAAAATTCTCGCCGGTAAGTTGTTCATTTTTAAGCAGGGAAATTATAGAGGAAGACATTGCTGAAAAACAAACAAGTGACCGTATTAGTTATCTTTGCCTTAACCCATCACACAAGCAATACAAACAATTGCATACATCCAATCAATTTTGCAAACAAACAATCAAAGAACCCTAATAAAACTATGATTGTGTTTCACAACGATGCTTTAGAGGTTTAGAAGAACAGCCATCGAAGGGTGATCAGTTGTTCCTCCTCTAAAATGAGACTCTTCTCAGTCAATTTCTAATACCAGAATAACTCATATTCCATTAGATATTAACCACCGTTGTTCGGTCAAGGATTTGTTAACAAATTAACTCATCCCCGTAAGTGTAACCCTCCCACTTTCAGATCTCAGAGGCACGCACCAACAGGCTACCGTTAGGAAAGACAACTGTTGGTAATTAGCCTAAGCGGCCCTATCCTATTCAGGAGTTCACGGTGTTCCGAATCCTATGATCAGGCCCTCCGAAGGGGTGGTTGCTCCAGGGCAACACGCAGGCGGATCATAGGAATCTCACGTTGTGACCTAGGGGTGGAGACCGAAGGATACGTTGACACGCGTCCCGCTCCCACTTACTATAGTCACTTTCCCCATTCACCTTGGTATTGATCCATGCAAACACTCTCCGAAGGGAGGCCGCTCTACGACGACACGAAGCCGAGCATGGATCTCACGGTGTGAACGTCACGGGGACGTAGGAGCAAAACTCAATTTAAATTAAGTTTTGTAATTTTTCTCCCACTAAAGTAACCTATTATAAATTTTAGGGTTTGATTAAACCTAGATAAATCCGGCTAAGTCATTTATCTAAGTCTAGTCCTATTATAACTATTATAATAAGACCTAATGTCTAGGTGTATTAAACCAATTTAATTAACCTAGCGACATTACTCTAACATTAACCCGAGATTAATTCAACTCCTGTGTTCCAGATCAGTTCCCAGGTAGGAGGTGTTCCGTTTACCGTCAACTTAAATACCTCAAATCCTTAGACAGAACTTTACTGGTAGAGTTCCCTTATAATCTCAGGAATGTTCGTCCTACTTAGTTCATTAAAATTATTTTAAAACTAAGTAAGATATTCTAATCCTATTAGAAAGTGATCTTAGGTCTAATTAATTTTAACCCATTAAAATTAATTCAATTTAACCTAAGATCCTATGTGAACATGCATATCTTGATTATAGATTGACGGTTTCTAATCATGAAATTTTAAACTATTTCAAAATTTTAATGATTAGCCCTATAATCATGCATACTATAGTTTAAAAACAATTAACAATCATATTCAAGTTAATGAAATTTAAACTATAGTACTATGCATTGCATGATAATTGATATAACCCTTATATTAACCTATGGATGTATCATGCTCAATGCAATTTGATTTCCATTTCAATAATAAACAACTTTATTATAGCCAAAAAATGGAAAATCAACTTAGCATGCTGCAAACAAATAATTTTTAATATAACTCTTATATTAAAACTATGTAATTGCATGCATCATACTCTTCCATGTTCATGAATTTAATATAACTCAACTATATATTAAATATCTCATGAAAAACCATGCATTATCATCCAAAATTATAATCATATTATAACAACCATAATGCATGAGCATGCTTTATATTCTAAGGTGGGATTAATTTAAATGACATCCACAAAGCATTTAAATAGCGAATAAACCGGTTTAATTGGCCCCTAGGATAATTAAAGCAAAAATTACACTAATTAAAGCTTTAAAACTATCCTATTACATAAGATACAGCTCCATAACTAGTCTAGAATCCACGAACCGACCCGAACCACTTCAAACCGGCCTTGAAAATCCCGAACCGCCCATGAACCGGGTTGAACCGGACCAAACCGGTCCAAATCCAACCCTAACCGCACGAACCAAACTACCCATTAGGGTTTCAGCACACGTTTTCACGTAAAACAACCGCCGCAAGAAATCGCGACAGCGTCGAGACGTTGAAGGCTTAGCGTCCCGACGTTGGCGCGATTTCAACCGTTCGCTGGGTAAAATCGCGACAGCGTCGAGACTCTATAGGCCAAGCGTCCCGACGCTGTTGCGTCTGGAACTCGATTCTGGGCAAAAAACAGCGGCTGAACAGTTCCAATTGGCCTCGATTGATACCGCGTTCTTCACCGATCTTCAACCTATTCTAGACCCGGACTGTACAGACTCGATTTCTTGAATTTATGCCCAAAAACAAAGGGGCCTATACAAATAATTGCATCAAAACTCATAAAATCTATGGCCAATTAAAACCCAAACAGTTTATCGCAAAATTTAATACATACATTATGCAAGTCCCACCTTACAGCCAATCGCAAATCCCAAAAACAACGTTTTAAATACGATAAGGCTCTGATACCAATTGAAGGGATAAAGCCCTTTGCGCAGTGGAAGACAACAAAGACCTTTTCGAATAAAACGCCGATTGGGATACCAATACGACGGCAAAAAAAAAAAAAATTTACAGCAAACATTATAGACAAATTAAGTGTTGTAAAATAGATATAAGCATGCTAATATACAAGGAAAAAATTCTAGATCCTAATCTAGAATTGGATCCTAATGATCCTAGAATTCAAGAACAACTTACCCTTGAAAATTTCTTGAATTGCTTCGCCGAAAACCCTTTGATGAAGTTGAAAAACAGCAGCAAAATCACCTTGTCTTTGCTGGAAAAAGAGACACGAACACCACCAAAAGAATTTCACCGGTATTCTCCTTGGGACTAATATTGATCGGCTTGTGGGAACCAAAGATTCTAAGGCTTGGGAAAGAAAATGCTGAGATTACTGGAGAGTAGTTTTGAGAGAGAAAGCGTGATTATTCTATCCTGCAGAGAACAACCAACTCTCGATCAAATGAATGGTGAGAGAGAGAGCCAACTAATGGAGAAACTCCCTCCTAAATAACCTCATCATCACGCAATTCCCTAGGTTAGTGGGCTGACCATCTCTTATCAGTTATACTGATAAGTTAATTAAATTATCAATTAATCAAATTAACAATTAATTTAATCAATATTCATATAAATCAAATTTATACAAATATTACCACTTAACCCAAAGTTTTAATAAAATTCAATTAAATCAAATTTAATTAAAGTTATTAAAACTAATCATCAATTAATATAATAACTAATTAATATATTAATTAATATTATAATTAAATATCTCATATTTAATTATGACTCTCTCCAAGTAAACTATAGTATTAATGTACATCTAATGTGCATTAATTATAACCTATAGTTTTAAAATGAATCACATTCATATTTAAGTTTAATATTCGAACACCTTCGAATATTCAATTCTCCCTTAGAATTTTACCTCAACGCCCCTAGTGAGCTACCGGTGGGACCTAATGGACCTACAGATCAGAAGCTCCAACGATGTGAGATTAGTTGGCTAAACTCATTAACCGAGTTAATCAATATTCGTTAACTGTGGTTCACTCCACTAAAGAACCACAACTGCACTCTTCTCACTGCAGATATATTTCTGTGTCCACGGATATCGACCGTCAGCAGCAAGTTAGCCCTTCACGTGTGTTCGTACCCCAGCTAGATCAAATTACCGTTTTACCCCTGGGCTACCTCTTGGTCCTTAAGTACCAGTGCTCCTCTAATGAACAACCTGTTTGTGGTCCAACCAACAAACAGAAATCCCTCTCGTGCCATAAAGAGGGTAGGGCCCATTGTTCAAGACCCGGAGACACCACTTAAGGGAACACACCTCTATTTACCCTCATATCAGGAAGGAGTGAATTCCATCTTGTAAGACTACGTTCCCAGCTCCCCACTCGGTCTTGTCCCCAAAATGGTAGGCATATTGAGTCGGCGAACAGGCCACTCTCACCCGTACAAATCAAAGGACAATCCCTCATGGACAGGAGTCCATAATCCACTCAGGATTAAGGCCAAGTTGCCTAGGTCATCCTAGTGAAATAGAAACCGAGCTAACTAACGGTGTTACAATTAGTGGTTAACTATTTCGCGGTCCGGTCTTTGTGCAAACTCATTGCACAGGATACCCCCACTCGCATGTCAACCACATGAACGCGTTGGATCAATACGTTTGTATCAATGTACAAAGCGGGCCGTATCCATAGTGTCACCAGGATAACTATTTCGCGACGCTGCCTCTTATACGCGTGTTCTGAATAAGGGAAAAACGGTAGCGTCGGGACGCTACCTATCACAGCGTCAAGACGCTGTGAGCTTTATGCGCCTAATCTGATATGGAATGTGAGCGTCGAGACGCTCAAGAGCTAGCGTCTCGACGCTAGCCTGCTGTTGACCGAGATTTGACTTTTTTTCTCTTTTACTCTTTTCATTCCTTTGCATCTTTTCACGCCCCGAGCACCCGATTAACTCTAATATGACATTATAGCTCCAATCAACCATTTCCTACAAAATAAACAATAAAGCACAATAAAACGACCCAAACATCATAAAAGACTAGCTAAATTAAATAAGTAAAAGTAGCTAGCTATGCTCGCTATCAAATACCCCCAAACTTAAGCTTTTGGTAGTCCTCGAGCAAACTCTAAATCAGACATACAATGGAAGAATGGATGCAACAATCATAACTCAATCCTCAAGGCTCAAAAGTCAATAACCAAGCAAGCAAGAGATATGCACACAAGGACCAATGAGGGAGACAAATTAAAATTTTTCCAAAATTAACTTGCACAAGCGAGATCTAACTCAACAAGATCAGACTCTACTAGCCCGGGATTGGATTATTTAACTCTCAGCTCATCTTCCCTCTACACTGGCACTAAGGTTTCACTAATGAGTTAATGCAACAAATTAGTTTGTTTATCTCCATACTTAGGTGCTTTTAATTAACAATTGAATTAAGCATGTAAATGTGGCATTAGCTTTCACACACCCATTGCAGGGACCCTTAACCTGAGTTTTCTCTGGTTGGCCTAACTGATCACAACAGGGGTAGCTCTTTTTGCCTAAACTTTATTAATCATTGCATATTGCGCGCATAAGTCATGACTTTTTTCTTTTTCAACAATAACAACAAGAATGATTTTTCGTTATGAACATGATAAGCAGATATTCTTTTCTTTTCTCCTAAGCAAGATCAAACATGCTAATTTGCAAAAAATTAACACTTTAGCTCTACCCTACACCTATCGAGGTGACAACAAGCATATGAACCCAATAATTCGCTCCTAAGCATTCAAATCCAAATCTAGCCAAGACAGATACTCTACTCATGCAAGCCATCTCCTAGAAAAATTTTAAAAAGTCTCCCTTTTTGGGCACTTATGCTTACATCTCATCACAAGCTTGAAAATTGACAAGAAAGCCTATCCTAGGACATCATAATCATGCAAAAGTAGCATCCAGAAAACAACCATATGCATAATTCAAAGAAAGCTCAAAACTAAAGCCCGAACTCAGATGCTCAAGGGCTCCACAAACATGCTAATCCACCCCCAAACTTAAAATATGCATTGTCCTCAATGTATAAAGAAAATAAGGCATAAACAAGCATGAGAACAATAAAAGAATGACAGGAGTGAACAATACTGGCCTGGAATGATGATGACTTCTTGCTTGAGAGCTTGGAATCTTGAAAGCTTGAAAGCAAAGGAAAGAAAGAAAACAAGACCTACAAAACAACAACAATAAATAAATCAAAAACAAAAAGAAAACACACTAAACTTACTTGGGTTGCCTCCCATAAGCGCTTGTTTAACGTCATTAGCTCGACGTGTTGATCGTGCTTTAAGGGGGCTTTTGTTCTGTGAAACCAACAGAGGTGCTCTTTCTTGCACCTTTCCTATATCCCATGAAAAGCACTTCATCTTTAGAGTCTTCAACTGCTTTAAAGATTTCTTTTTCGTTCTTGACTCTAATAGTGAGCTCCCTGCGCTCAATATCTATAATCACTCGCCCAGTAGCGAGGAATGGTCTTCCTAATATGACAGGCATTGAAGGATTTTCTATCATGTCCATAACATATAAATCAATAGGGAGAAAAAATCTACCTAATCTGATTAACACATTTTCTACAATACCAACTAGTCTCACCACAGATTGATCAGCCAATTGGAGCTTTACAGGAGTAGACTTAATCTCACCTATATCTAACTTTTTACACAAGGACAATGAGATAATATTAATGCTAGCACCTAAATCACATAATGCTCTGAAAGAATAAGTACCAAAACTACAAGGAACAGAAAAACTCCCTGGATCTGCTACTTTTTCAGGTACTTTCTGTTGTACTCTGGTGCTGCATGTGGAAGCAAGATAAACAGTGTCAACCTTCTTTTCTTTTCGCTTCTTCGCTAACCACTCCTTCATAAACCTGTTGTATTGGGGCATCTCTAATGCCTCTGCAAAAGGAATATTAATATTCAGATTCATAAAAGCATTCATAAATTTATCAAACTGAACCTGATTATTCTTTTTCTTCTTTTTCTTTTTCTTTTCCTTGGGAGCCATCAGTGTGGGAGAAGGAATAGGAGGCTCAAGGTTAGGCTGTTCAGCCTCATCAGATGATGTGTCCTCCTCAGCTTCCCCTGTAGGCGTTTCATAGTCCTCAGATTCAGGTTCCTCTTCAGATTCCTCCTGGTGCACAGTGATTGCCTTACAGTACTCCATCTGAGGTTTCTCTTGTTCAGCTGGGGCCTTACCTTTGTTCATTGTACTTACAACATTCACCAGCTGTCCCAGCTGAGTCTCAATGTTCTTTATAGCTGTACTGTGGCCATTCACTATTGAGTTGATGGCAATGACTGCCTCCTCTAATTTGGTTGTCCTGTTACTAGACTCTGCAATGAAAGCTCCAACAAGATCTTCTAACTTTTTATTATCTTGAGTTTGAGGGGCAAAACCAGGAGGATTAAGAACATTCTTAGTATTAGCATAAGAGAAATTTTCATGGTTCCTATTGTTAGGGTGATAATGTGTAGGTGTAGAACTATTATTACATCCCCTAAAATTAGAATTTGATACATACTGAACCTGTTCAATGGTCTCCTCCTGAGGTCTAGATGCTAAAGCAGCAGCTGATTCAATTGACTATGCACTCCCTGTACCTGAAAATTTTATAAAAGCATTAGCGAGGGAGGTCATCTGGGCCTGGAGTGCACTTACTTTATCAACCTCAAACACTCCAGCAACAATCTTTTTAGGTGTAGACCGCTCAGATGGCCACTGATAGCTGTTGGTGGCCATATCCTCTAAAAGTGTGCGAGCGTTTTCCACGGTCTTGGACAACAGAGTCCCACCTGCAGCTGCATCAACAATCGTTTTTGTACTAGGAGTTAAACCATTATAAAACAACTGTACCTGAAGCCAATCGGGGTAACCATGCTGAGGACACTTCCTCAGTAGCTCTTTGAATCGCTCCCAAGCTTCGAACAGTTGCTCATCATATTGTTGTTGGAATGTCCCAATCTCGGTCCTCAGCTTGACCGTCTTTGCAGGAGGGAAAAATTTCTTTAAAAAGGCCTGGACCAAAGCATCCCAAGTGGTGATGCTCCCAGGGGTAATAGACTGCAACCAATCACGTGCTTTATCCTGCAAAGAAAAGGGAAATAAACGTAAGCGAAAAGCATCCTCAGAGACACCATTAATCTTTACCGTCCCACAAATATCCAAGAATGATTTAAGATGAGAATTTGGATCCTCGATGGGTGATCCTCTGTATGCACAGTCTCGAGCCATCTGAATGAGGCCGGTCTTCAGCTCGAAGTTGTTGGCATTAATCGGGGCATAGACAATCCCCGATTGTTGTCCCTGAAACACAGGCTGAAAATAATCTCTAATAGGCCTAGGCTCCTCAGGTGGATTTTGGTCTGCCATTTGAAAATTTTCTCTAGTTTCCCTTCGAAGCTTATGAATTGTTCTTTCTATCTCGGGATCTAATGGTACTAAAATTAAATCTTTATCCCTACGCATAAACAAACAAAACTACCCTAAAAAGGAAAGAAAGTAATTATGGAAAGCAACAAAGAAAAGAAAACAACTAATCTAAATATGGAAAATATAATCTAGAAAAGGAAACAAATTATCTAATATGGAATGCAAAAATAGATATGGCAAAACACGAATAAGTAAACTAATCTAGAAAAGGAAAAACAAGAACAAATAAAGAGAAGATTACACAACTAACAGAAAAACTAACCTAGAAAATCAAATATGGAAAGAAAAACAAATAAGGAAAAAAAAATGCAATCAACCAAAACAATAAAAATACACCCTAAATTAAGATCAAGCAATTTTTTCACAATATCAATCTAGCTAAATGTGCCAATCACTGGCAACGGCGCCAAAAACTTGATGTGGACTTTTCCTAACCGCAAGCGCACGGGTCAAGTAATAATAAAGAGTTCGTAAATACGAGTGTCGTCCTCTGGATTGGATTTTTAAGCAAATCAAGTATTGTGAATTATCTTGCCCAATTTTATTTAGGGATCAAAAAGTGATGAATGAATGATAATAAAACCAAATCAAAGCAAGTAAAAAGAATGGAAATTCAATTGGAAAAACTACTTAGGGAATTGATTTCGCCGATTTCGTTTAGGATTGATTTTAAAGAATAAGTTATTATGCACAATGAAATTATGAGCCAAAGACCCTTTAATCACAACTACCTCTCCCGAGTATAATTGATTCTCATGCAAATTAACCAACTTGATATCCCTATCTAAGTTTATTAATCATGCAAGGCAATGAGATCTTTCAACCAATTCTAAAGTTAATCTAAAACCGTCATGAATTAGAAAGTAAACTTTATTCATGCAATCTTGAGTAAGTCTAAATCAAATCCCCTCTCCCGAGCTAGATTCGAAACTTAAATCATTCAACTAATGGCCAATTAATTGAAAGCATTAAATCAAGATTACAAACACAATAACATTGCACAACTTAAACCATAAATCAATCCATAAACCTAATCAACTACATCAATCCCTAAGCTACAAGTTTAGCTACTCATGAATGTAAATACAAGCTCAACTAAACATGTGAAAGCCATAAATCTAACTAAAGAAAGAAGAGGGAAAAGAAAACTCAATGTAGGCCGAATCCGACGTCCCCGTCACGATCCCCACGAACAATGGGTTGATTTCCAAATTCCTCCCTTTGTTTCAGCCTCCAAAGTGCTATGTTCTGCCCTGTTTACGGCTCCAAAAGGTCCCAAATTGAACTCTCCCAAAACCTAGCCGAAAATAAGCTTTTATTCTGTTTTTTCGTCTTAGTGTCGAGACGCTGCCTCTTATACGCGTGTTCTGAATAAGGGAAAAACGGTAGCGTCGGGACGCTACCTATCACAGCGTCTCGACGCTGTGAGCTTTACGCGCCTAATCTGATATGGAATGTGAGCGTCGAGACGCTCAAGAGCTAGCGTCTCGACGCTAGCCTGCTGTTGACCGAGATTTGACTTTTTTTCTCTTTTACTCTTTTCATTCCTTTGCATCTTTTCACGCCCCGAGCACCCGATTAACTCTAATATGGCATTATAGCTCCAATCAACCATTTCCTACAAAATAAACAATAAAGCACAATAAAACGACCCAAACATCATAAAAGACTAGCTAAATTAAATAAGTAAAAGTAGCTAGCTATGCTCGCTATCAAAGCCACAAACGGGGTAAACACATCGAGGGAAGTATCACCTGATACGGGAGATTGTGCAACGAGGAGATGTGATCGTCACTAAGATCGCCTCGGAGCACAACATCGCTGATCCATTTACGAAGGCTCTCACGACTAAAGTGTTTGAGGGTCATCTAGAGGGTCTAGGTCTACGAGATATGTATGCCATCTAATCTAGGGAAAGTGGGAGAAATGTATAATGGGTATAAGGATGCCCTAGTTCATTGTATTAATATACATGACATTTCCAGCTTTAGATTATTGCATTTACATCCCACTAACTAGTGTTTTAGTTCAAGTGGGAGTTTGTTGGGTTTTATGCCCTAAAACTCGTAGATAGTGAATGTAACCGTTGACAGGATATTAATGAAATAATATTGATATATTTTTCCATTAATTGTTATTAGTTATTTTATATTTGTCTTTGCCAAATAATAACCCTAATCCAATAAACTAGAAATCCAAGGTTGTAATATGAGTCTTGAACTATATGTAGCGACATATGGGATCATTGTTCAAGAAACAACCTAAAGGGTCTATAGTATAGGGATAAGATTGGGTGCCTTATCCTGGTGACACTATGGATACGGCCCACTTTGTATTTGATACAAACGCTGCGATCCAACGCGTTCGTGTAGGAGACATGCGAGTGGGGGTATCCTATGCAATGAGTTTGCATAAGACCGGACCGCGAAATAGTAACCACTGGTTATAACACCGTTAACTAGTTGGTTTTCTATTTCACTAGGACGACCTAAACAACTTAGTCTTAATCCTGAGTTGATTATGGACTCTTGCTCATGAGAGATTGTCCTTTGATTTGTATGGGTGAGAGTGGCCAATACGCCGACTCAATAAGCCTACCACTTTGGGGACAAGACCGAATGGGGAGCTGGGAACATAATCGTACAAGATGGAATTCACTCCTTCCCGACTTTAGGGAAGCAGATGAGTGTTCCCTTAAGTGGTTACTCCGAGTCTTGAACAAAGGGCCCTACCCTCTCAATGGCACGAGAGGGTTTTCGGTTTGATGGTTGGACCACAAACAAGTTGTTCATTAGAGGAGAATTGGTACTTAAGGAAATAGAGGTAACCAAGGGGTAAAGCCGTAATTTGACCCAGCTGGTGTTACGGACACTCGTGAAGGACTAACTAGTCGATATTGGTCTAGATCCGTGGACACAGAAAATATGTCTACAGTGAGAAGAGTGCAACTGTGAGTCTATAGTGGAATGTACACACAGTTAACGAATATTGATTAATGTGGTTAATGAGTTTGACTAATTAATCTCACATCGTTGGAGCTTTTGATCTGCAGGTCCATTAGGTCCCACTGGTAGCTCATAGAGTAATTTGAGGCAACTAAGTAATAAAAGTAAATTGAAAATGTTCAATTTATTAAGGGAAACAAATATAATATATATTGATATATTATTATGAGAGATATTAATATTTGAAAAGTTCAAATATAAATTTATGGAAGTTTGAAAGAGTTCAAATAATGAATTAATTAATTTAAGTCCTAAAATGTGTTTGGGAAAATTAATTAATTCTAGGACGGGAATTAAATATGTGATATTTAATTGGTGGTTAATTAATTAAAGAATTCATTGACCAGGAATTAATCAATTATGGAAATAATTAATCACTTAAGGAAGTGATTAATCATTTATGGAAATGATCTAATCACTTATGGAAGTAATTAGTCATTTGTGGAAAAGATTAATCAATTATGGAATTGATTGATTAATTAAGGAATAAGATTGAATCAATTTTGGAAAAGATTGATTTAATTGAATATTTTATTCATGGTCTCTCTTCTATAAATAGAACACTAGACCTAATTGGTCAAGACACTTGACATTCTTGCTCTTGCTCTTAGATTCTCAAAGACAAGACCTAGAATTCTCTCTACCCTCCCTCTTAGAGAAAGACTCCCACAAGTCTTTTGCCTCCTAGACTTAGAGACATACCGGTGTAACCTCTGTGGTTATTGTGTCATTCAAAGAAGAAAATTCCAGCGATCAAGAGGCGAGGAGGCTGCTGCGTTTTCGTTCGTTGGAGCGTTGTTGGCAAAGAACGGTCAAGTCTACAACGAAGGTATGTGACGGTTTTTCCCCTTTTCGCATGAAAATAAATTTAGATTTATTTTTAAGCATGTTTAAACTAAATTTCCAGCAACTTTAAAGATTGTTTAAAGTTCGTTTGAGTTTTCGTAACGGTATTATAATGTTAATTAATATATGGCGTAAGGTCCAATCGATGCGCTTCCGCTGCGTGGGGACTTTTATTCCCTTCAATCGGTATCAGAGCCATCGCTGTCCCTATTAATCTATACTATATATAAATGGGGCTAAGAGAGGAGAATCTTTTGTTTCCTCTTTTGCCCCTACTTTTTTAGTAAATTCCTATTTTGACCTTTCTTGATGCGATGTGACCCTTCGGGTGTATGTCTGTTCATTATTCCAATGGGTGCAATTAATATTCACGAGACACGATTGTTGGTGAAGGTTCTTATATATCAAATAGATGCATCCATTCGCGTATGGATACGATCATCTATAAAAGACATTGAATTATATTTCTTTTACAATTAATTCTTCCATTATTGTTTTCCATGTGTTGTTCATAGATAATTGATTTTGTGAAAAACATGTTGTTGAGATTCATGAATTTCGTAGTCATATTATTTGTATCTTTAGATTCCAAAGTTGTTATTTCATAAATTTCTTTTATTTTGTAGTTATATACTATATATAAATGGGGCTAAGAGAGGAGAATCTTTTGTTTCCTCTTTTGCCCCTACTTTTTTAGTAAATTCCTATTTTGACCTTTCTTGATGCGATGTGACCCTTCGGGTGTATGTCTGTTCATTATTCCAATGGGTGCAATTAATATTCACGAGACACGATTGTTGGTGAAGGTAGTATATATCAAATAGATGCATCCATTCGCGTATGGATACGATCATCTATAAAAGACATTGAATTATATTTCTTTTACAATTAATTCTTCCATTATTGTTTTCCATGTGTTGTTCATAGATAATTGATTTTGTGAAAAACATGTTGTTGAGATTCATGAATTTCGTAGTCATATTATTTGTATCTTTAGATTCCAAAGTTGTTATTTCATAAATTTCTTTTATTTTGTAGTTATAGTATCCTTTATTTCTGCTTTTTTTTTCACTCAAGACGATCGGTTCCACCGGCGGGCTTCAATCACCTATTTCAAAATGGATTAAAAAGGTTAGTCAATTCTCTTTATTTTCATGTGGTTGGTTATTTGGTTTTATTTAAAGATTGTGTATGAAATTTTAGTAAATTTCTCTCTAAAAAATTGTGGTTCTAAATTGAAAGTTAAAATGTTTAGAAATTGCACTACACTATTCATCATTCGTCTGCAATAGAATTATACTTCTTTTAATGGGTAAAAATGGTAAGTACTTTACCATAAAATTGTAGATTGGAATTAATTTTTTTCTTTTACTATTGTGTTTGTTACCCAAATCACATTACACTTTATCTTTGTATAAAATTTACTTCTCCCTGGAATTCTGACGAAATATTCTTTCTTTATTTTGTCAAAGAAAAAAAAAATCTTTCTTCAATTGCATGAAATTTCATATTCAAATTTTATTTTTTATTATTGATTTTACTGGTTGTAATTGTGGTTGGATGAATTTTATATTATTTCGTATTGTGGTATGATATATTTATATGATTAATTATTATTAACGTAAATAATTATACAAAAAAATAGAATAACCTTACTAAATTTCTTCACTTGTTAGTTGGGATTTATGACTGATATTGAATAATTATTCTTGACCTTTTAAATCAACTTTTAAAATGAGAAAAAATGACGGTTTGGATTGTCATCCATTTAACCAAAATCTATTGTTCACAATTATGAAATATTAAAATTAGTATATGTCACAATTTTCTTAGATTTTATTAATTCAACTTTCTTTTATATATATATATATATATATATATATATATATATTAATTGCTTGATTATCTCTCATATATGTTTTTTACCACCCACTCATGTAGGACTTAGATAGTCTTAGTTCAAACGTGGTTAATTTATAACGGAAGTGATGGACTGAAATAGTTAATAAAAATAGATATGTATGGCTTTGAAAACAGAATGAAAATTTAACAATTTAAGACAGTATCTTTGAAGCCTCTATGAGTGTTCATGGAGGTGGATCAAGAACACAATATTTGTTTTACATTTGTGAATTAGTAGAGAATATAGAAAGAGATGATAAAATAGATGGAAGTATAAAAAATATAGATAAAGAATAAAACATGTTTCTAAAATATAACAAAATATTTTAAATAATTATTAAGAATAGAGATTCTACAAAATCTTTGAAAAAACAAATTACATTTTCAAATTTCTTTACTTCTAATAATATTCCATAAACGAAGTTTTTTTTAAAAAGAAAATTAAATGAACATTAAAAAAAAACGTTTTGATGGATTTTTTTTTAAGTTGTAAGTATATTACAAACTCATTTTAACAAAAAAAAAATTACAAAAATAATATTAATTTTTATTAAAAAAATTACATAAATGTTAAAATTAGAATTTTATAGTCTGTGGAGGAAAAAAAAGTTCAATATTTTCCTTTTTTGACTGAAAATATTATATATGAAATATTTACTATTTAAACTGAATGAAAAATATATTCATTCAACATTTAAATTTCTCTATGAAAAATTGTGTTTTAACGATTTTTAACCACGTGCATTGCACGGGTCTTTTAACTAGTTAATATTAAAAGTTGCGATAGGCTCAAATGGGTGGGATTTATGCATAATGTATGTTTGGTTTGCGTTGAACTGTTTGGGTTAATTTTATGGCCATAGATTTTATTTTTATGTGATTTTGATCATGTAAGGCCCGGTGTTTCGGGTATTTTTTATGTAAATCGAGTCCTTGTAAGTCCGTGTCTAGATTTAGGGCTGTTATCGATTGAGATCGAGATGATTTTGGGCGAAAATCATGAAGAACGGCGCTGGAAATCAGAAAAACAGAGTGCAGAACAGAGGAATCGACGATTTTAGGGTTGTTGGAAAATTTCCCGGCTGGGATCCTGACCGGGATCGAGACCGAGAAATTCCCGGCCGGGATCCTGACCAGGAAATCGGTCTGGTTCGGTTTATTTTGCTGGATCAGCCTGATTTTCTGTGTTATTGGCCCGGTTCAGTCAAATTCTGGCATGGTTCGTGATTTTGGAGGCCGGTTCGAGGTAGTTCGGGGCGGTTCGTGATGTCTAGACAAAATTCCGGAGCTGTACAAGGATTTTTAGGATATAATTTAGCTAAATTAATGTAATTTAATGCTTTATTTTATTCTAGGGGCCAAAATTAACCGGTTCAATTGCTATTTATATGCTTTATGGATGTCATATAGAATATTTAATCCCATCTTAGGTTATAAACATGCTCATGCATTTTTTATATATTATAAATTGTTATAGTGTATGTTTAAATGCATGGATTTGTTTTCATATTTTTTAATATAAGTGTATATTAATTATATGAAAAATTGGAAAGCATGAAACATGTCATTACTTAAATTAAATATAAATAGTTATGTTTAATGTGATGAATGAAGCATGCTTGATTGATTTTCTTGATTGGCTTATAATTGTTATATTAAAAGAAAATCAATATTGCATGAAGCATGAAACATCCATAGTTAATAATATAATTGTTATATTATTCATGCAATTAGTGTGGTTTAATTATTTAATTTGAATGAGATTGTTGAATGAATTAAACCCTAGATTCTTGATTATAGGATTAATCATTAAAATTTGAAATAGTTCTTTAATATTAATTATTAGAAACCGTCAATCTATAATCAAGATTTGCATGCAAACATAAGATCATAGGATAAATTGGATTAATTTTAAATTGTTTAAAATTAATTAGACCTAGATCGATTTCTAATAGGATTAGAATCTTTTCTTACTTAGAATTTAAAATAGTTTTAATTGACTAAGTAGGAAAAACATTGCTATGATTATAAGGGAACTCCACCGGTAATGTTCTGTCTAAGGCTGGGGGTATTTAAGTTGACGGTTTACGGAACACCTCCTACCTGGGAACTGACCTGGAACACCGGAGTTGAATTAATCATAGTTAAATGTTAGCATGCAATGTCACTAGGTTTATTAAAAGTGTTTAATGCACCTAGATCTTTAGAGTAAAGACCTTACATTACTGAGGTTATAAGGGAACTCTCTCGCTAAAGTTCTGTCTAAGGTTGGGGGTATTTAAGTTGACGGTTTACGGAACACCTCCTACCTGGGAACTGACCCGAACATTGAGTTGAATTAACCATAGTAATTTTGACTTGCAATGTTGGGTTTATTAAAAGAAGTTTAATTCACCCAAAAGATTGCAGTTGAATCCTTTCCATAATTGTTATAATAGGATCAGACTTAGATAGATTGACTTAGCCAAATACTATCTAAGTTTAACAACCCTAAATTAACCGTATGACATTTTCAGTGGGAGGAAAGTTACAAAACGAGATTTAAATCAAGTTTTGCTCATATGTCCCTATATTCACAACGTGAGATTCATGCTCGGCTTCGAGTCGCCTTAGGAGCGGCCTCCCTTCGGAAAGTGTTTGCATGAATCAATATCAAGGTGAATGGGAAAAATGTCTAGAGTAAGTGGGAGCGGGACACGTGTCAACGTATCCCTCGGTCTCCGCCCATAGTTCACACCGTGAGAGTTCTATGATCTGCCTGCAGGTTGTCCTGGCGCAACCATCCCTTCGGAGGGCCTGGTCATAGGATTCGGAACATCGTGAACTCCTGAAAAGGATAGGAGCTCTTAGAATAATCACCAACAGTTGTCTTTCCCTTCGGTAGCCTGTTGGTGCGTGCCTCTGAGATCTGAAAGTAGGAGGGTTACACTTACGAGGATGAGTTAAAAGTGTTAACAAATCCTTGACCGAACAACGGTGGCTAATGTCTATAGGAATATGAGTTATTCTGGAATTAGAATTAGCTGAGAGGTGTCTCATTTCAAAGGAGAAGTGCCTGATCACCCTTCGGTGGCTGACATTCTAATCCTCTGAAACATCGTTGCAAAACTAAATCGATAGTTTTAGGGTTCTGTGATTGTCTGTTTTGCTAAATTGATTGGATTGTGTGCAATTGTTTGCTTGTATGATGGGTTAAGGCAAAGATAACTAATACAGTCATTGTTTGTTTAAATTTCAGCAATGTCTTCCTCAATTGTCTCTCTACTTAAAAATGAGAAATTAACCGGCAAAAATTATGCTACGTGGAAGTCGAACCTGAATACGATTCTTGTTGTCGATGATCTGCGGTTCGTCTTAACGGAGGATTGTCCTCCAGCCCCTGCTCGTAATGCATCCCAAGCAGTTAAGGCTGCTTATGACCGCTGGACAAAGGCCAATGATAAGACTCGCGTCTATATCCTAGCCAGCTTATCTGAAGTTTTGGCTAAAAGGCATGAGAGCATGGTAACAACGAGGGAGATTATGAACTCTCTCCAGGAGATGTTTGGACAACCGTCCTACTAACTCCACCATGACGCTCTCAAATACGTTTATAGCTGTCGCATGAAAGAGGACACGTCTGTTCGGGAGCATGTCCTGGATATGATGGTCCAATTCAACGTGGCAGAGGCAAACGGGGCGGTCATAGATGAGCGTAGTCAGGTTGCATTCATCTTAGAATCTCTTCCGAAGAGTTTTCTACAGTTTCGAAGCAATGCAATGATGAATAAAATAACATTCAACCTGACTAGCCTCCTGAATGAGCTACAACTCTATCAGTCTCTTCTTAAGAACAAGGGACAGATAGAAGGAGAGGCAAACGTTGTTCACTCTAAAAGAAAGTTCGAGAAGGGTTCATCCTCTGGAACTAAATCTGTAGTCACTTCTTCAAAGAAAACTCAGAAGAAGAAAGGAAACAAGGGGAAAGCTCCCAGTACTGCTGCTAAAAGCAAGGGAAAAGCCAAAGCTATGGCAGATAAGGGCAAGTGTCTTCACTGCAATGTAGATGGACATTGGAAGAGAAACTGCCCAAAGTACCTTGCTGAGAAAAAGAAGGAAAAGGAAGGTAAATTTGATATACTTGTTTTAGAAACATGCCTGGTAGAACATGATGAGTTTACTTGGATACTTGATTCAGGAGCAACTAATCATGTTTGCTCTTCTTTTCAGGAAAATAGTTCCTTTCGGCAGTTGAACGATGGGGAAATGACACTCAGGGTCGGAACTGGAGAAGTCATTTCAGCTAAAGCAGTGGGAGTTGTGAAGTTATTTTTTAGAAATAGATTCTTACTTTTAGAAAGTTTGTTAATCGTTCCCAAGATTAAGAGGAACTTAATTTCTATTTCATGTTTGATTGAACAATCGTATACAATTACTTTTGATATGAATGAAGCGTTCATTTATAAAAATGGTGTACTTATTTGTTCAGCCAAATTGGAAAATAACTTGTATGTTTTAAGACCAACCGAAAACAAAGCACTTTTAAATCACGAATTATTTAAAACTACTGAAACTCAAAGTAAAAGGCAAAAGATTTCTCCATCAAGTAACAATACTCATCTTTGGCATCTCAGACTTGGTCATATAAACATCGATAGGATCGGTCGTTTGGTAAAAAATGGACTTCTAAGCAAGTTAGAAGATGATTCACTACCACCTTGTGAATCTTGTCTCGAGGGAAAAATGACCAAGAAACCCTTTACTGGAAAAGGTCACAGAGCCAAAGAACCCTTAGAGTTAATACATTCGGATCTATGTGGTCCAATGAATGTAAAAGCTCGAGGAGGGTACGAATATTTCATCTCATTTATAGATGATTATTCAAGATATGGTTACTTGTACCTAATGGGACAAGTCTGAAGCCCTTGAAAAGTTTAAGGAGTTTAAGGCTGAAGTTGAAAACCTATAAGGTAAATCTATTAAAGTACTTCGATCTGATCGAGGAGGGGAGTATATGGATCAAAGATTCCAGGATTATATGATAGAACATGGAATCCAATCTCAACTCTCAGCCCCTGGTACACCTCAACAAAATGGTGTGTCAGAAAGGAGAAATAGAACCTTGTTGGACATGGTTCGATCAATGATGAGCTATGCTCAATTGCCTAGCTCGTTTTGGGGGTATGCAGTAGAGACTGCAGTATACATCTTGAACAATGTTCCCTTGAAAAGTGTTTCTGAAACACCTTTCGAATTATGGAAGGGGCGTAAACCTAGTTTGCATCACTTTCGCATCTGGGGTTGTCCAACACACGTGCTTGTGACAAATCCTAAGAAACTGGAACCTCGTTCAAAACTGTGCCAATTTGTTGGTTACCCTAAAGAAACGAGAGGTGGTTATTTCTACGACCCACAAGAAAATAAGGTGATTGTATCGACAAACGCCACTTTCTTAGAGGAAGACCACATGAGAGATCATAAACCACGCAGCAAAATAATATTAGGAGAAGCTACTGAAGAATCATCAAGAGTTGTTAATGAAGTTGAACCTTCAACAAGGGTTGATGAAGGAACTAGTTCTTCAGATCCATCCCGTCCATCTCAATTGTTGGGAATACCTCGACGTAGAGGAAGGGTTGTATTACAACCTGACCGCTACTTGGGTTTAACTGAAACTCAGGTTGTCATACCTAATGATGGCATTGAGGATCCATTGTCCTATCGACAGACAATGAATGACGAAGATAAGGATGAATGGGTCAAAGCCATGAACCTGGAAATGGAGTCAATGTACTCCAATTTTGTATGGGAACTTACAAATCTACCAAATGGGGTAAAACCCATAGGGTGCAAATGGATCTATAAGAGAAAAAGAGATGCAGCTGGAAAGGTACAGACCTTCAAAGCTAGACTAGTGGCAAAGGGTTATACCCAAAAGGAAGGGGTTGACTATGAGGAAACCTTTTCTCCTGTAGCCATGTTAAAGTCCATAAGAATTCTCTTATCCATAGCCACATATTATGACTATGAAATATGGCAAATGGACGTCAAGACTGCCTTTCTGAATGGTAATCTTGAAGAGAATTTCTTCATGTCTCAACCCGAAGGGTTCATAGCCCAAGGTCAGGAACAAAAGGTTTGTAAGCTCAATAGATCCATTTATGGATTGAAACAAGCATCCAGATCATGGAACATTAGATTTGATACTGCAATCAAATCTTTTGGTTTTGACCAAAACGTTGATGAGCCTTGTGTGTACAAGAAAGTCAACAAAAGGAAAGTAGCTTTTCTAATACTTTATGTAGACGATATCCTACTCATTGGGAATGATGTAGGATACCTCACTGACATTAAGAAATGGCTAGCAGCCCAATTCCAAATGAAAGATCTGGGAGAGGCTCAATATGTTCTGGGAATCCAAATCATTAGGGATCGTAAGAACAAAACGCTAGCTCTGTCTCAAGCAACGTATATTGACAAGATGTTGTCTCGATATTCGATGCAAAACTCCAAGAAGGGACTACTACCCTTCAGACATGGGGTACACCTGTCTAAGGAACAATCTCCTAAGACACCTCAAGAAGTTGAGAACATGAGACACATTCCCTATGCCTCAGCTGTGGGCAGCTTAATGTATGCTATGCTCTGCACTAGGCCTGACATATGTTATGCAGTGGGAGTAGTCAGTAGGTATCAATCTAATCCAGGGTTGGACCACTAGGGAGCGGTTAAGAATATCCTCAAGTATCTTCGAAGAACGAGGGACTACATGCTTGTGTATGGAGCTAAGGATTTGATTCTTACTAGATACACTGACTCTGACTTTCAAGCTGATAAGGATTCAAGGAAATCCACATCAGGGTCAGTATTCACCCTCAATGGAGGAGCAGTAGTGTGGAGAAGCATCAAACAAGGATGCATAGCAGACTCAACCATGGAGGCTGAGTATGTAGCAGCTTGCGAAGCAGCTAAGGAGGCAGTATGGATTAGAAAGTTCTTGACTGATTTGGAAGTGGTTCCGAATATGAACGTGCCCATAACACTGGGCTGTAGCAAACTCAAAAGAACCTCGAAGCCACAAACGGGGTAAACACATCGAGAGGAAGTATCACCTGATACGGGAGATTGTGCAACGAGGAGATGTGATCGTCACTAAGATCGCCTCGGAGCACAACATCGCTGATCCTTTTACGAAGGCTCTCACGACTAAAGTGTTTGAGGGTCATCTAGAGGGTCTAGGTCTACGAGATATGTATGCCATCTAATCTAGGGCAAGTGGGAGAAATGTATAATGGGTATAAGGATGACCTAGTTCATTGTATTAATATACATGGCATTTCCAGCTTTAGATTATTGCATTTACATCCCACTAACTAGTGTTTTAGTTCAAGTGGGAGTTTGTTGGTTTTTATGCCCTAAAACTCGTAGATAGTGAATGTAACCGTTGACCGGATATTAATGAAATAATATTGATATATTTTTCCATTAATTGTTATTAGTTATTTTATATTTGTCTTTGCCAAATAATAACCTTAATCCAATAAACTAGACATCCAAGGTTGTAATATGAGTCTTGAACTATATGTAGCGACATATGGGATCATTGTTCAAGAAACAGCCTAAAGGGTCTATAGTATAGGGATAAGACTGGGTGCCTTATCCTAGTGACACTATGGATACGACCCACTTTGTATTTGATACAAACGCTGCGATCCAACGCGTTCGTGTAGGAGACATGCGAGTGGGGGTATCCTATGCAATGAGTTTGCATAAGACCGGACCGCGAAATAGTAACCACTGGTTATAACACCGTTAACTAGTTGGTTTTCTATTTCACTAGGACGACCTAGACAACTTAGTCTTAATCCTGAGTTGATTATGGACTCCTGCTCATGAGAGATTGTCCTTTGATTTGTATGGGTGAGAGTGGCCAATACGCCGACTCAATAAGCCTACCACTTTGGGGACAAGACCAAATGGGGAGCTGGGAACATAATCGTACAAGATGGAATTTACTCCTTCCCGACTTTAGGGAAGCAGATGAGTGTTCCCTTAAGTGGTTACTCCGAGTCTTGAACAAAGGGCCCTACCCTCTCAATGGCACGAGAGGGTTTTCGGTTTGATGGTTGGACCACAAACAAGTTGTTCATTAGAGGAGAATTGGTACTTAAGGAAATAGAGGTAACCCAGGGGTAAAACCGTAATTTGACCCAGCTGGTGTTACGGACACTCGTGAAGGACTAACTAGTCGATATTGGTCTAGATCCGTGGACACAGAAAATATGTCTGCAGTGAGAAGAGTGCAACTGTGAGTCTATAGTGGAATGTACACACAGTTAACGAATATTGATTAATGTGGTTAATGAGTTTGACCAATTAATCTCACATCGTTGGAGCTTCTGATCTGCAGGTCCATTAGGTCCCACTGGTAGCTCATAGAGTAATTTGAGGCAACTAAGTAATAAAAGTAAATTGAAAATGTTCAATTTATTAAGGGAAACAAATATAATATATATTGATATATTATTATGAGAGAAATTAATATTTGAAAAGTTCAAATATAAATCTATGGAAGTTTGAAAGAGTTCAAATAATGAATTAATTAATTTAAGTCCTAAAATGTGTTTGGGCAAATTAATTAATTCTAGGACGGGAATTAAATATGTGATATTTAATTGGTGGTTAATTAATTAAAGAATTCATTGACCAGGAATTAATCAATTATGGAAATAATTAATCACTTAAGGAAGTGATTAATCATTTATGGAAATGATCTAATCACTTATGGAAGTAATTGGTCATTTGTGGAAAAGATTAATCAATTATGGAATTGATTGATCATGATTGATTAATTAAGGAATAAGATTGAATCAATTTTGGAAAAGATTGATTTAATTGAATATTTTATTCATGGTCTCTCTTCTATAAATAGAACACTAGACCTAATTGGTCAAGACACTTGACATTCTTGCTCTTGCTCTTAGATTCTCAAAGACAAGACCTAGAATTCTCTCTAGCCTCCCTCTTAGAGAAAGACTCCCACAAGTCTTTTGCCTCCTAGACTTAGAGACATACCGGTGTAACCTCTGTGGTTATTGTGTCATTCAAATAAGAAAATTCCAGCGATCAAGAGGCGAGGAGGCTGCTGCGTTTTCGTTCGTTGGAGCGTTGTTGGCGAAGAACGGTCAAGTCTACAACGAAGGTATGTGACGGTTCTTCCCATTTTCTTTAGAAAAGCATGAAAATAAATTTAGATTTATTTTTAAGCATGTTTAAACTAAATTTCCAGCAACTTTAAAGATTGTTTAAAGTTCGTTTGAGTTTTCGTAACGGTATTATAATGTTAATTAATATACGGCGTAAGGTCCAATCGATGCGCTTCCGCTGCGTGGAGACTTTTATTCCCTTCACTAAGGTTTAGTCCGATATGAGCTAGTAGGGGGACCTAATGGACCTACAAATCATGAGCTCCAACGATCCGAGATTAACTGGCTAAACTCTTTAACTTAATTAATCAACATTTGTTAACTATCGGTGACTCCACTATAGACCCACAGCTATACTCTCCTCACAATAGATATATTTCTGTCCACTCGATATAACCATGATTAATAAGTCGATCCTTCACAGGTTGTTCGTAATTACAGCTGGGTCAAAATTATCGTTTTACCTCTGTAATTACCTCTTGTTCCTTAAGTTCCACTGATCCTCTAATGAACAATTGGTTTATGGTCCAACCATCAATCTGAGTCCCTCTCGGACTAATGAGAAGGTGGGGCCCCTTGTTCAATACCCTGAGTCAGCACTTAAGGGAACAACCTATCTACTATCCCTAAGAACGGGTAGGAGTGAATTTCTTCTTGCAGAACTATGTCCCTAGCTATCTACCTGGTCTTATCCCCAAAATGGTAGGCTTACTGAGTTGGCGAGCTCGGGTCACTCTCACCCATGCAAATCAAAGGATGATCCCGAATAAAGCTCAGAATTAAGATCGAGTTACCTAGGTCATTGAAGTAGTCAATCTCAACAATAAACAGTGTTATAAAGTAAAAGTGACTATTTCACGGTCCTGGTCTTATGCAAACTAATTGCATATGACACCTCCACTTGCATGTTTCCTCATGAATGATTTAGGATCACATCGTTTGTATCATATACAAAGTGGGCTGCGTACATAGTGTCCCCAGGATAAGGTACCCAACCCTATCCCTATACTATAGACCGTCTTGACTATTACTTGAACTTGATCCACTTTTATGTCTCCACATATAGTTCAAGTGTACATGTTATAACCAGGGGTTCTTAGTCTATTTGATTTGGGTTAATAAATGCAAAACTAAAACAATAATTCAATCACACCTTATTGAATAACTTCCATAACATTTTATTGATATTAAATAACTTGTTAAATTTACTACCCACAAGTTTTAAGGCATAAAACCCAACAAACTCCCACTTGAAATAAAACTCTAGTGGGGTGTACATCAACACAATAATCCAAAACCAGTGGGTTGTAATAATATAGTATAATACATAAAACGTACAAATACATGTAAAAATACAATATACTCGGGCATCTAGTATACCCATTACATATCTCCCACTTGTCCTAGATTATCCTATGTACATATCTCGCAGACCTAGACTTTCTATATAACCCTCAAACATTTTAGCTGTGAGAGCCTTCATAAATGGATTAGCAATATTGTGCTCCAAAGCTATCTTCGAGATGATCATGTCCCCTTGTTGCCTTCTGGAGTGGTTAAAAATATAAGTCAAATTTACTCCAAAATACTGTGTAAGCATACACAATTTGTAGCAAGTGATAAGTATTTATCGTATCCACAGGGTCTTGAATAGCCTCACTCTATTGATTTTACTTAGTCCTTAGTGATTTCAAAGTTGGTTAAATTGATTCGGTTTTTTAAAATGCTGGAATAAAATAAATGAAAAGGCAAAAATATAAACGAATAGAGAAGACAAATTGGAAACAAAACTGGTTAAAACTTCTGTAATTGATAGAAAGATGATCCAACAATTCTTTTGATTAGGCAATCTCATGCAGTCTTATCAGCAGGATCGTCTCGAAACTCTAGATTTTTTGGAATGTGTTTCAACTCCAATTAAGTTCTACCGATCATGCGCTAGGCAATTGGTTATCCCTAACTCAACTGCTGGCGCCCACCAACTATCAATAGTCTAATGTGATTAAATGCCACACAACTCTTAAATCATCCCTAAAACTAAGAGAAGATATACATACCGGTTGGTCAGGCAAACACATAATTAAGAATAAACTCAACAAACAATCAAGATGCACAAGATCAACAAGAATTTCTGGATTAATAGAAAGATGACAATTACATTGTTCTTAACCCGTGCCTAAAGTAAATTAGTTAAAAAAGGTAGACATGATGCACGTTACAATCTGATAAAGCACATCCATAATGTAAATTCTATAAGAAAGTACAAATCCTCCTTGATAGAATTCCCAAAATGGTCTTCTTGAATCTCCAATCAGTTTGATCTGTAATCGACCTCCAAAGGATGAAATTAATTGACTTCATATGAATACTCTTATTTATAAGGTGAGACTTAACCTAATTAGGTTAAATGTGACACGTAGAGCACTTCTCAAGTCTTCTCAATCTGAGATCCAAGCTGAAGATGCCACCTCATTTAATGAACCACGTGCAACTCATGTGGCCTGCTTTGCTAATACTTTGCTGGATCAATAGACTCTACTCTCTCAAACTGGTCAACATTTACATTTTTCTGCAAAAGAAACTCCAAAGCATCAATTCTTATAATTAGGCTAAGACACAATAAATCCATCTAATAACCTCATCCAAATGGCACAATTAACATATAAATCATAAGATAATAGGGTATAAATAACTCCCTTTTGGAGAGTTATCACACCCCCAAACTTCGACTATTGCTCGTCCCGAGTAATACCAACTCATATTCTTAGAAATTTGAGAATAATGAACATAACACAACTCAATTAAAATAGATAATCCAGCACTACCTTCTACCTTTACTTGAGCATCTTGCATAACCATGCATTGTCGCAACAAAACAGTTCTTTCAGCATTGAACAAATAATCACCACCTTTAACTCAACCCTAAGAACTACCACAACTCATCTACATTCAAAGACATTTTCAACAAATTTTAGGGGATTCTTCTTTTTTTTTTTTCAAGACTTAGAGCAGCCCTACAGTCATAAACTCTTATGCCCGGGATGACCCATTTTGTGATGTACCCTTGCCTTCAAGCTTATCACCAACTAGGCTAAACACTAATTGCTAAGCCCCAAAAATCTTTAGTTAACTATTTCTTGCTTCTTAGAATGGCGACATGT
The DNA here is from genome assembly GCA_036850905.1 of Luffa acutangula. Classification (NCBI taxonomy): domain Eukaryota; kingdom Viridiplantae; phylum Streptophyta; class Magnoliopsida; order Cucurbitales; family Cucurbitaceae; genus Luffa; species Luffa acutangula. The sequence continues at coordinate 22,174,556 of CM072089.1, read as the reverse complement.
TATGATGAAGCTCACTTAAGTCCTGGGAGATAGAAAACTGCTAGACCATCATTCATCTTTCACAAGTTTTGCTCTGTCAATTTTTCAGCAAAAATCTTTTCCTTTACTTTTCTTTCGCACACATTCCTTTTTTCATTATTTATTTTAACATTTTCCTAGGCCATCTTTTTTTTTTGCAAAGACAAACTGTGGGTATCACAAATGTCCCTGGTTAGTCAAAAACCTAGAAAAAAATTATGAAGGAGAGGAATGCTCGGAGCAAACAAGAGAAGTGCCTCTACGTCCCCCAAACATAGACCATTCATTGTTCCCAATGAACTATTAACACATGACCAACTCCCCCAAACTTAGTTTTTTCTCTAAATTTTAAACTAAGCGCGGGACTAAGACTAAGCTTAAGGTGAATCGAATAAGACAATGCTACCTCAAAACTTCTTGCCGCAACTATGACTAGGCTAGAAGAAATGCTCAAGCAAAAGGTTTCTAGAGATCAGAATACCTTGATCTAACTAAGCTAACTAGTCCAAGCATTCAAAAATTCAAAAGAAAAGAAGTTGGGTATATACTCAGATGTGCTAAGAAAACAAAGAAAAGATAGATTTCATTAAAAATAAAGATAAAGATTTATATGAGCGGAAATATTTTTGAAGCAGCAAAAAAAGAAAATCAGAAATAAGAAAAAGAAAAATAGAGACAATAAAAAACATAGCGAGCATACAAAAGTTTGATCAAACAAAAATAAATGCTTGTTCGAATTGGCCCTTCCCTTTTTCAATCTTCATTTTCAACCTCGTGATATTCTCCTTCATCCCTCACTATTGGCGGCGGTGGAATCTAGGAGTTCATTAAATCATCAGGGAATATAGGGAAAGCTTGATAAGGCTTTGAAAAGTTGGCTTACAAGGCCTTCCTAGACGTGCCATCCCTTCGCTTAGCATAGCTTCAATAGGTTTGGAGTTGTCTTTCAGTAAATTCCAGCCTACTAAGCACCATTGTGAGTTGCTCCTGCACTTGGTGGATACCGCACAACAAACCGCCCTGGCGTGCCACTTGCGTTCTCTAAAGCCAGGCCAAGTTTGGTGTATCTATTATTTCCTTGTCAAAAAGCTCGATATCATCCATTCTCTGGAACCCTTACTCTTATACAAAGCATTGTAATTGTGTTCGGAAAAAATAATTTTCCAACCTTTTTCCGCTAGCAATTATGAATCTCACCGGAAATAATTTTTCCTACATCGATACTTAAAGATCACATAATCGCAAACACTAGAAGCACACGATCTCTCAAAAATGTAGAATCGTGAGTAGTGGGGAGCAGTCGAAGCTTCACGACTCTTAGCCATGTATTAGCTTCACTCTTTAAATAGGCAGATTGGAACGTTCTCTTCTCCGTCTTTGACAACCTCCACTGAGCCCCTCCTACCCCTACTTCTCTCACCGCTACATTCATCTACTCATTAGACGGAGCAACTGCCATCTCATTATACCCAACATACAGAAAGTATTGGAGATTGAATAAAGAATTGACAGCACCTGGGCTCCAATCGACTGCTACACCACGAACTACCACTTGAAAACCTTCATCCTCATCAATGTTGGAATAAAATTCGCGAACCATGTGGGCATTAGCAGGTTCTGGATTTGCAAAAAATTGTTCCCACCCATGGTTCGTTATTCCTACATGCAAAAAGTGAGGAAGGTTTTCGCCAAAGCCGCGCTCCAACAAAAAGTCACGCTTCAACATTTCCTGATATTTTGCCCTAACATTTGCATTCACAAACCTTTCATATCGGAATCCTTCACCGATTTCCCTTTCGTCACTTGATTTTTTCTCTTCTTCAATCTTTTTCCCTCGATCTTCCTTTTCTTTTTCGGTCACTTCTCTCACCCCTTCCTCTGCAGATTTCTGGTCTACTTCCTCAACACGCTCTTTCTCATAGTCACTTGTAGGTGGAGAAGGTGTTGGGTTTTATGCCCTAAAACTCGTAGATAGTGAATGTAACCGTTGACCGGATATTAATGAAATAATATTGATATATTTTTCCATTAATTGTTATTAGTTATTTTATATTTGTCTTTGCCTAATAATAACCCTAATCCAATAAACTAGACATCCAAGGCTGTAATATGAGTCTTGAACTATATGTAGCGACATATGGGATCATTGTTCAAGAAACAGCCTAAAGGGTCTATAGTATAGGGATAAGACTGGGTGCCTTATCCTGGTGACACTATGGATACGACCCACTTTGTATTTGATACAAACGCTGCGATCCAACGCGTTCGTGTAGGAGACATGCGAGTGGGGGTATCCTATACAATGAGTTTGCATAAGACCGAACCACGAAATAGTAACCACTGGTTATAACACCGTTAACTAGTTGGTTTTCTATTTCACTAGGACGACCTAGACGACTTAGTCTTAATCCTGAGTTGATTATGGACTTGAGAGATTGTCCTTTGATTTGCATGGGTGAGAGTGGCCAGTACGTCGACTAAAAAATCCTACCATTTTAGGGACAAGACCGAATGGGGAGTTGGGAACATAATCGTGCAAGATGGAATTCACTCCTTCCCGACTTTAGGGAAGCAGATGAGTGTTCCCTTAAGTAGTTACTCCGAGTCTTGAACAAAGGGCCCTACCCTCTCAATGGCACGAGAGGGTTTTCTGTTTGATGGTTGGACCACAAACATGTTGTTCATTAGAGGAGAACTGGTACTTAAGGAAATAGAGGTAGCCCAGGGGTAAAACGGTAATTTGACCTAGCTGGTGTTACGGACACTCGTGAAGGACTAACTAGTCGATATTGGTCTATATCCGTGGACACAGAAAATATGTCTGCAGTGAGAAGAGTGCAACTGTGAGTCTATAGTGGAATGAACACACAGTTAACGAATATTGATTAATGTGGTTAATGAGTTTGACCAATTAATCTCACATCGTTGGAGCTTCTGATCTGCAGGTCCATTAGGTCCCACTGGTAGCTCATAAAGTAATTTGAGGCAACTAAGTAATAAATGTAAATTGAAAATGTTCAATTTACTAAGGGAAACAAATATAATATATATTGATATATTATTATGAGAGAAATTAATATTTGAAGAAATTCAAATATAAATTTATGGAAGTTTGAAAGAGTTCAAATAATGAATTAATTAATTTAAGGCCTAAAATGTGTTTGGGCAAATTAATTAGTTCTAGGCCGGAAATTAAATATGTGATATTTAATTGGTGGTTAATTAATTAAAGAATTCATTAACCGGGAATTAATCAATTATGGAAATAATTAATCACTTAATCATTTATGGAAATGATCTAATCACTTATGGAAGTAATTAGTCATTTGTGGAAAAGATTAATCAATTATGGAATTGATTGATCATGATTGATTAAATAAGGAATAAGATTGAATCAATTTTGGAAAAGATTGATTTAATTGAATATTTTATTCATGGCCTCTCTTCTATAAATAGAAGACTAGACCTAATTGGTCCATGACACTTGACACTCTTGCTCTTGCTCTTAGACTATCAAGACAAGACCTAGAATTCTCTCTAGCCTCCCTCTTAGAGAAAGACTCCCACAAGTCTTTTGCCTCCTAGACTTAGAGACATACCGGTGTAACCTCTGTGGTTATTGTGTCATTCAAAGAAGGAATTTCCAGCGAAGAAAATCAAAGGCGGCTGCTGCGTTTTGATCGTTGGAGCGTCGTTGGTGAAGAACGATCAAGTCTACAACGAAGGTTTGTAACGGTTCTTCCCCTTTTCTTTAGAAAAGCATGAAAATAAATTTAGATTTATTTTTTAGCATGTTTAAACTGATTTTCCAGCAACTTTAAAGTATGTTTAAAGTTTGTTTGAGTTTTCGTAACAGTATTTTAATGTTAATTAATATACGGCGTAAGGTCCAATCGATGCGCTTCCGCTGCGTGGGGACTTTTATTCCCTTCAGAAGGAGTAGGAGTCTTTACCCTTTTGACTCGACCAGCTTTTTGTTTTCGCCTTTTCCTTGGTTGGGGCTGAACTGCTGCCACTTCCACCACCTTAGGGACTACTTCTTGAACTTGTGTCTCCACAGGTTGAGGTAATACAGGTTTGGGAGTCGTTTCCTTCTCAACATCTTTCTCCGGGATCTTTTCTTTTATAGTCTCTTGTTCAGGAATAAGGTCTTCCACAGTGACATCTTCCAGTACCTTTTGAGTCACCTCAGTAACTGACGATTATTGCTGTTTCCTCAATAGATGTGTTTCCTTTTCCTGAGGGGTCCTCTTCTTCTTCGCTTTTTTCTTTGAAGCCTCTAGTGTAACACGAACCTCTTCCTCTTCTAGCTCTCTTTCTCTTTTAGCTCGCGTTTTCGCCATTGATGGAACAGAGTTTTCAACAGAAAATTAAAAGAAGGCGCAAGAGTGAAAGAAAACGTACCAGGGTTTTGGTTAAATAAAGGGCTCCAACAATTATATCCTAACCGAACAATTTTCCCTCATTAATTAAGATATTACCGTTTAATCTTGCATGGAATCGTGGGTTTAAATTAATCATCAAACGGTAAAATCCCTTCATTAACTGCGCTGCTTTGCTGTCTAACAGCTAGACCGCCAGATCTCCATTGCGTGACACGTGGCATCATCAGGGCATGCACGCGTTTCACCTGCACAGAAAAAAACTTAACCCAAACGGTAAAAAGAATTAAGTCCCAACAACCCATTGATATATGATCTAACGAAATCTTTGATCTTAACCAAAGGTTTATGAAATCAAATCTTTTTCAAAACCAATTCTTCTAGAAAACTCTTTATTTTACAGAAAATCTGGAAAAATAATTTAAAACTAAACCCAATAAAATCAAATCAAATATGAGCAAAAATTTAAATACAAATTAAAAATAGATATTAATTTAGATAAAATAAAATAAAATTGGATCGAAAAAATTTTAAATACCAAAATCGAAATATAATCTAATAATCTAAACAAATTTAAAACAAAAACTAAATCGGATAAAAACACAACAGAATATATAAAATTCAAGCTCAAAATAAAATGAAATCAAATAAAACCAAATCAAACAAAACAAAATCAAATCAACCATTGGGAGCTTCTGAAGATTTTTCTAAAAAAATGTTCCCTCAAAAACCTTCGCTCTTTAATTCTTCAATCAATTTTAGAGAAGAGTATTTCGAACGAAATTCCTCCCCCTAATAATGCTTTACTCGTTGCCTGTTAACCTTAAACACACGACCATCTTTTTCATCCTTCAAAGTAATTACTCCATGAGAAAAAACATCAATTACTACAAACGGTCCAGACCACTTAGACTTCAATTTCCCTGGAAACAATTTTAACCTTGAATTATATAAAAGAACATGCTGGCCCTTCTCAAAATGTTTAGGCTTCAACTTCCTATCATGCCATCGCTTCGTCTTCTCCTTGTACATTTTTGCATTTTCATAAGAAAACTAACGAAACTCCTCCAATTCATTAAGTTGCATCATTCTGATTGCTTTTGCATTATGCAAATCAAAATTATCTTCTTAAGAGCCCAAAATGTCTTGTGCTCAAGCTCTAATGGCAAATGACAAGCTTTACCATACACTAGCCTATAAGGAGACATCCCTAAAGGAGTTTTGTATGTTGTCTTATAAACCCAACGAGCCTCATCCAACCTAAAGGACCAATCCTTCCTAGATGGGTGGACTACTTTCTCCAAAATAGACTTAATTTTCCTATTACTAACTTCTGCCTGACCATTCGCTTATGGGTGATAGGGTGTAGCAATCCTATGCTTAACTCCATATTTAGCTAAAAGCTTAGCCAATACATTATTCACAAAATGTGTACCCTCATCACTCACAAGTGCTCTATGTTGGGTTTTATGCCCTAAAACTCGTGGATAGTAAATGTAAATATTTGACCGAACCACAATCCCAAACCGCGCAAAAATGTGGGATTGAAGAAACTTTGACACCGTTTTAGCATCATTATGATGACATGCAATGACTTCTACCCACTTTGACACATAGTCAACTGCCAATAAAATAAACACATTACCATTAGATGGGGGGAAATGACCCTATAAAATTGATTCCTCATACGTCAAATAACTCTAACTCTAAAAAAAATGGACATCCTTGAATAAAAGAAAGCCAAAAAAATCCACATTGCAAAATCTTGGTAGCAGTCCTCTGGCCGCTGAAATGACCTCTATACAATGAAGAGTGATATTGCTCCAGGATATCTCTTGCTTCCTCATTTGGAACACACATTCGAATGATACCATCAAATCATTGCTTATACATAAACGACTCATCCCAATAATAAAACTTTGCGTCATACCGAAACCTCAGAATTTGCCCCTATCCATATCTGGAGGAGTAACTCCACTCACAAGAAAATTGGCAATATCCGCATACCAAGGGGTACTTTGTGCACTCTTGACATTAATAGAAAAAAGTTGTTCATCTGGGAACGAATCTACAATGACAGATTGCTTGAGCAAGAAAGACGATCGGTTAAGATGAGACAAATGATTTGCAATAACATTCTCCGATCCCTTCTTATCCTTTATCTCCAAATCGAACTCTTGCAAAAATAAAACCCAACGGATCAGTCAAGGCTTCACATCTTTTTTTAGATATTAGGTACCTGATTGTTGCATGGTCTGTAAACACCGTAACTTTAGATCCTACTAAATACGGGCGAAACTTCTCAAAGGAAAAAACTATAGCTAACAACTCATTCTCAATAGTTGTATAGTTGGTTTGAGCCTCATTCAAAGTTCTACTCGCATAATAAATAGGATGAATAACTTTGCCATGCTTTTGTCCCAGCATTGCACCTATAGCTACATCACTAGCGTCGCACATCACCTCAAATGGAAATCTCTAGTCTGGCGCAAAAAGAATGGGTGCTGAAGTTTGACCAGCCTTCAAAGTCTCAAAAGCCTTTTCACAATCTACATTAAAATAAAAAACACTATTAGTTTCTAACAGTTTACAAAGAGGTTTACTTATTTGAGAAAAATCCTTTATGAACCTCTTGTAGAACCCAACATGACCTAAAAAACTACGAATCCATTTAATTGAACTTGGTGGTTCTAACCTCTCAATAACTTCTATTTTTGCTTGATCAACTTCTAAGTCTCTCTTTGAAATTTTATGCCCTAGCACTTTGTCCTCCTTCACCATGAAATGACATTTCTTCCAATTAAGAACTAGATGGGTATCCTCTGATAGCGAGCATAACTAGCTATTTTTCCCTATTTAATTTGGTTAGTCTTTGAGTAATTCGTAGCCATTTTATTGCTCTTTAATGTTTATTTTGTAGGAAATTATTTTGTTGAGCTAAAACGAGAATTTGGAGTTAATTGAGTGCTCGGAAGGCTAAAAGGAGGCAAAGGAAATTAATTAGAAAGGAATTAGAAGCTGTCCAATCCGAGAAGGCAACACGCTGGAATTTGGCGCAGCGTCGTGACGCTCTCGACTTTCCTTATTCAGAATACGTGGCAAAGGCACTGAGTTGTGACGCTATCGACAGATTTCCTATAAAATCTTCTTTTTGAGCTACGGATTGAGGGAGTCCAATTGGTTAGATTTTAGCCCTAATTTCGACTAGAGACCTTTGGTGGGATCTGATGCAAGGCCAAGAAGTGGGAATCAAGCGAGAAGACGTGGAGATCGTGACAGGGACGTGCCGGTTTCGACAGATTCGAGTTTTTCTTTCTCTTTCCCTTACCTCTTGTAGTTTTTATGGCTTTTCTTGCAATTAGTGTTTGTGGTTTAAAGACTATGAATTGCTAGTTGTTTGTCTTAGGGTTTGATGAAGTTGTTTTAGTTGTTGGATTGATTTTTGGTATGAATGTGTTGTTATTTTATGCATGCAATTTTGTGTAATGCTTTCAATTACTTGATCATTAATTGAATGATTTAAGTGTTGAATATAACTCGGGAGAGAGGATTTGGCCTAAGACTTACCTTGTTTAATTGCATGACTAGAGTAGAAATTCTAAGTTTGTGACAGGATTTGGAATATCTCTAGAAGTATAACGAGGACTAAACCAAATAATGCCTTGCATGTTAATGAACTTAGATAGGGATATCAAGTTAGTTATATGCATGAGAATCAATTATACTCGGGAGAGGTAATCGTGATAAAAGTTTCCTTGGCATGTAGAATAATTGCATGATCAATTCATTCCTATTAATCAATCCTCAATCTTAAATAATGAAATCAATTCCCTAAGAGTCTTTCCATTTGAGTCTCCACCTTTATTTTATGTTTTTTTTCTTTAAATTTATCTTTATCATTAAGTTTTCCCCCCTAAATAAAATTGGACAAGATTATTCACGGTACTTAATTTGCTAGAAAACCAATCCAGAGGACGACACTCGTTTTACACAAAAACACTATATTATTACTTGAGCTGTACATTTGCGGTAAGCAAATTGCGCATCATCCTCACACCTCTTTAGCACCTTACCTAAATTATTTAGACAATCCTGAAAATGTCCTCCGAAAACTGATAAACCGTCCATAAACACCTCTACTATGGACTCAATCATATTAGAAAAAACAGCTAAGATATACCGCTGAAATGTTGTTGGAGCATTGCAAAGGCCATAAGGCATTCATCTGAAAGCGAGCGTCCCATATGGGCAGGTGAAAGTAGTCTTTTTCCTGATCCTCAAGAGCTATGGTGATCTGGTTATACCCAGAATAACCATCCAAGAAGCAGTAGTACGCCTGACCAGCTAGCCTATCCAACATCTGGTAAATAAATGGTAGAGGGAAATGGTCCTTATGGGTAGCTTTATTAAGCCTCCTGTAATCCATACAAACCCTCCAACCAGTTACTGTCCTAGTGGAAATCAACCTATTATCTTTATTAGTTACCACTGTAACACATCTTTTCTTAGGAACACACTGGACATGACTTACCCAGTTGCTATATGCAATCGGATAAATGATCCCAACATCAGACATTTAATTACCTCTTTTTTTAACAACTTCTTTCACTGTAGGGTTAAGTCTTCCTTATTGCTCAATACTCCTAAAGGATCCCTCTTCTAGAGTGATTTTATGCATATAGAAAGACGGGCTAATTCCCTAAATATCAACCAATATCCAACCTATTGCCTTGCGGTATTGCTGCAGAAACTTAATTAAGGTCTCTTCATCCTCCAGTACTAAATCAGATGCAATAATAAGAGGCAACGTCTTACCTTCCCCAAGATACGCATACTTCAGATGATCTGGTAAAGGTTTCAAATCTAAAGTAGGTGTCTCTATAAGAGTTGGCTTAATGAGAGGAGACTTCCTCTCATTCAAATCCAACGACTCAAACACACTCTCTAACCTACACACTTCTTTTTCATCTTTTTTCTCTAACAAGCAAACTTCATAACCCTCTATAATAATTTCTCCATAATCTCTAGAATGTTGATCTGTCAAATCCTCGATTGTTGTCTCAACAATTTTGTCCTCCAGAAGCTGAATGAAAGAACAATCCTCCAACTCATCTGGATACTTCATAGCTTTAAAAACATTAAACTTCACTTCCTCATTATGAACTCTTATTGTTAACTCCCCCTTTTGAACATCTATCAACGCCCGACCAGTAGCCAAAAATGGACGACCAAGAATAATTGGGACATCTTTATCTGCCTCATAATCTTAGATAATAAAATTGGCAGGAAAAATTAATTTATCTACCTGGACCAAAACATCCTCAATCTTACCCTTAGACTATGTGATAGACCTATCTGCTAATTGGAGTGTTACTGTGGTAGGCCTAGCTTCACCTATACCTAGCTTTCGATACAGCGATAGAGGAATAAGGTTGATGCTCAAGCCTAAATCACAAAGTGCTCTCCCTAACTTCTTTTCCACCTATGGAGCTAGGAATAGTGAATGATCCTAGATCCTTAGCCTTGGTTGGTAGCCCATTCTTAAGAATAGCACTACATTCCTCAGTAAGAGCCACAATTTAAAACTCTTCTAATTTCTTCTTTTTAGTCAAGATGTCCTTAAGAAATTTTGCATAATTTGGCATTTGTTCTATAACCTCTACTAGGGGTATGTTTATATGCAATTGCTTAAGAATCTCCAAAAACTTTTTAAATTGAACATCCTGGTTCTTAAGCTTTTGCCTTTGCAGAAAAGGTAGGGGTGGTCTAAATGGTGGAACTACTTTTGGAACAGAGCTAGATGCTCCAACATCTTTAATGCTGCCTCCATCATTTTTACCAGACTCCAACTCTTTCTCAACAACACCTTGGCCAACATTGTTATCACTACTTTTCTCTACTTCATGGGGTTTACTCGGCTCTTTCCTCTCTTCTAGTGGCTTACCACTCCTTAAGGTTACCACCTGCACCTGCTCCTTACCTTCCCTTCTAGGGTGTTCAGTATCTGTAGGAAGTTTCCCTTGAGGTCATGTCGTCAGCTCATTAGCTAGTTGACCCACCAGCAACTCTAGGGCTCTCAATGAGGCCTGATGACTTTGGATTGCGACATCATTACGAGCCATATACTTCTTCATCATCGTCTCCAAAGAGTTACCCGAATTCTACTGGGTAGCCTGCTTATTTTGTTGAGACAATCCCTGCTGAGTCTACATAACAAATCCTAGCTTATTTGCCACCTTTTGTTGTACTTGGGAAGCTTGCAAATTACTTCCCTGCCCTCCCCACGCAAAATTAGGGTGGTTACGCCAACCTGGATTATAAAAATTCGAATATGGGTTATTCCTTTGATTACCTACGAAAAATACGAAAGCTGGGTTGCTAGGGCAAAACTCAAATTTATGCTCTTTACCACAATAGACACAAGACTCGGTTGCCACTTGATTAACAACTGCAGCTGGTTCCACCACTGGCGGCAGTTGAACAGTGTTCACTATTGCCATGCCTTTGAGAGCATTAGTGATAACTGCCCAAAAGGTAGTGATTTAGGCCTCATTTATATAGGGATTTTTGTGTCTTTTGTGCTTAATAGGGTTGGTTTTAGATAGATATTATATGTTTTAACCCATTTGGAAGAATGGAAGCATTGGAAATTATTTTATGCAGAATATGTTGCTGGGCGACTGGAGGGAGCAAATTCTGTGCTGCAGCAAAGCTGGGAGCAAAACTGCCACGTCACAGCTCGTTAGCCAAGTTGACAAACTGACTTCTGTTGTGTTATTTTCGTGATAGAGGAGCGAGGAGAGCCATCCACGTGTCTAGGTCAACCTAATTCAAGCTTGCTTCAACTCTATAAAAGGAGGTAGCCGCTCAAGTCAAATTCATTCCACTTTTGGGGAGAAAACATTCCATTCTTGGAAAGTTCCTTCCATCTGTGGGAGCCGAATAGTGAAGAGAGATTGGAGACCACCTAGAAGACCATCATTGCAAGCTGAACGAGGAGATTAACATTTCCTTTTATTATCTTGTAATTATGGGCATGTCTACTCAGATTGTAGCGTGTATCTCCATGCATATTATGAACTAAGTAGCTAAGGCGTTGGTTAGGAACAATGTGATTGTCGTACTTAACTTTAGTAATATATGTTGATTATTGCATCTTGGTTAATTGTTGTGCTTGTTTCTATTTTATGCCCGCCTGGCCAGCCGGTATGAATACCTCTTGTTGAGTGAGAAATTTCGGCCAATCACAAATTGCCACGTCATTAATTTGAATTAATGATAAAATAATTTTGGGACCAATTACAAATTTACACGTGTCCCTAAATTAAATTAATAGACATTAAAATTCGGCAAATCAAACAATGCCACTTGTCTATTATTGATACATAAGTCGAGTCCAATCAAATTATGCCATGTGGCAATTGGACTCGAGACTAATGTGACTCGAGATCATCGAAGAAATTGGGCTAAATTAAAATAATCCAATTTTATTAAAAATAAGTTGGATTAAAGCCCAAACATAGCCTAAGCCCAAAGATTGGGCCCAAGCCCAAGCCCATATGAGGTCCATCAAACTCTATAAATAGAGGAGGCCACCATTCATTTTGGGGATTCAGACAGAGTCAGAGAAGCCATAGCCCAGAGCATTCTCCCAAGGTCCAGAGTCTTCAGAAGTCAGAGAGTCCAAAGAATTCAGAAGATCCAAGATTCAGAATTCGGCCATCTCCAGACTCAGAAGATCCAAACGACTGAAAGACTCCAAAGAATCAACCGTTTCTTCATCAAGATACAAGTTGAAGATTCAACCTTCCTCCGTCTGAGATCAAGCTTGTCGGCCCTCAGATCAGACTCCATATTTTGAGAGAAAGCATCAGAGGATAAATATTAGAGATTGTAACACTTCTACATACAAAATCAATAAAATCAAGTTCATTTCCACGAATTAAATTTCTTTGTTGAAATCTCGTGTGAACAAATTGGCACGCCCAGTGGGACCATCTCTACCTCTCATCTCTTTTTCTCGCAAAGAAATCATGACTTCCGAAGAAGCTTCTTCAAAGATCGCTGCTTCAAGCAACTCCTATGTGGGGCCAATTACTCGTAGTCGCACCAAGGAAACCCAACACGAAGACACCCAAACTCCTATCATTGCAAACAAGATGCTGAGACGCATGACAGAATCTGCTCAACTTGAAATCGCCGCTGCAGAAAATCTGATGCTTGGCAAATTCATCTCTTCTTCTCAGCAACCAAACGAAACATCCGGTCCTGATGTGATGTCTGTTATGATGACTGATGCTGGAACTAGTGAAGAACAGATGGCTGAAGTTGAGAAGAAAATCAGCATGTTACTGAAGATAGTCGAAGAGAAAGACCAAGAAATCGCCTCTCTCAGGAACCAGATGGAAAGTCGGGATGTTGCTGAATCGAGTCAGACCCCTGCCATCAAAGACAAGGGAAAAATCATTGCACAAGATCAGTCACAACATTCCGCTTCTATTGCTTCACTGTCCGTTCAGCAGCTCCAGGATATGATCATGAATTCCATCAGAGCTCAATATGGTGGACCGGCTCAGAACTCTCTCTTGTATTCCAAGCCGTATACCAAGAGAATCGACAATCTGAGAATGCCTCATGGATACCAGCCACCAAAGTTTCAACAATTCGACGGGAAGGGCAATCCCAAGCAGCACGTTGCTCATTTCGTCGAGACATGTGAAAACGCTGGTACTAGAGGAGACCAACTAGTTAGGCAGTTTGTACGAACACTGAAGGGGAATGCTTTCAACTGGTATACCGATCTTGAGCCTGAGACTATCGATAGTTGGGAACAACTTGAGAAGGAGTTCCTCAACCGCTTCTACAGCACAAGACGAACCGTTAGTATGACGGAGCTCACTAGCACTAAACAACGGAAAGGTGAACCGGTTCTTGACTACATCAACCGTTGGAGAGCTTTGAGCTTAGATTGCAAGGACAAGCTTACCGAATTGTCTGCTGTTGAAATGTGCACCCAAGGCATGCATTGGGGACTCCTCTATATCCTGCAAGGAATAAAACCCCGCACTTTCGAGGAGTTGGCAACTCGCGCTCATGACATGGAATTGAGCATTGCTACTAGAGGGAACAAAGATTCTGTTGTCCCCGAAGGCAGGAAAGAAAAGAAAGAAGTTAAAAATACTGAGAAAGCTACCAAAAGCACTACGAAAGAGTCAATGGTAGTCAATGCAGCTCCTTTCAAGTTTTTGTCGAAAGGAAAAGAAAAGAAGATAGAGAAACAACAAGAGGGAGGTGAAAGACGTCGTCTGACCTTGAAAGAAAGGCAAGAGAAAGTTTACCCTTTTCCAGATTCTGACATTTCAGATATGTTAGAACAACTCCTGGAGAAACAACTTATTGAGCTACCAGAATGCAAGCGACCAGAAGAGATGGGGAGAGTTAATGATCCCAACTACTGCAAATATCACCGAGTCATCAGTCACCCGGTGGAAAAGTGCTTCGTCCTGAAGGAGCTAATCTTGAAATTAGCTCAAGAAAAGAAGATTGAGTTAGATCTTGATGAGGTAGCTCAATCAAATCATGCGACGATAGCAACGAATCTGAACAACCAAGTAGCTCCAAGCCCGGTTCATGATTCAGTAGCAAGTTTGATCCAGTTCGGGACATTAGAGCCGATTGTTATTTGGCTTCAGCAAAAATCTGCAAGAGACATCTGCCAAGACCAACTTGAGTTTGTTGAAAATGAAGACGAAGGATGGACTTTGGTAACTCGTCGAAAGAAGCAAAAGAAACATTCCGCTCAAAGATAGCCTCACATGTTCCGAAGCTACAGGAGAAAGAACATGTCACAAAAACAGAAAAGAAAGATAAAAGGTTTGAGAAAGCCTAAACTAGTTGTCGAAGAGAATCAAGATTTTGTTATGTCTCGACAACCAGTGACCCTTAAAGATTTCTTCCCGAAGAACTTTCTTAATGACGATCATGAGAACGTCCCTGAGATAGTCACATGTCATGCTGTCAATGCATTCGAAGAGGGTGATTCTTCCTCAAGTCCATCTCAAGTGATGACAAGGCCAGAAGATTCACCTTCATTTACAATAGATGATTTGTTGTCACTTCCTCAAGCAACCAAAGATGCTATTGTTGAAACATTGATAGGTTCTAACGTTTCAGACGTCCCAGGCCTGCAAGAACACAAACGTGCCTCGTGTTATATGTCCATTAGCTTCGCAGATGAAGACTTGATGTTGGGATCGAAGCCTCATAATAGGCCCTTATTCGTCTCCGGATATATTCGAGAGCAAAAAGTTGGCCGAATTCTTATCGACGATGGATCTGCGGTGAATATAATGCCTAAGTCAACCATGACACAGATAGGAATTTCAATGGACGAACTATCAAATAGTAGGTTGGTTATTCAAGGCTTCAACCAAGGCGGCCAACGAGCAATCGGTATGATCCGTTTGGAGCTTGTTATTGGAGATTTGAAGGCCAACACTTTATTCCATATCATAGATTCCAAGACCACTTACAAGTTATTGTTAGGTCGTCCTTGGATTCATGGAAATGGAGTAATATCTTCTACACTTCATCAGTGTTTCAAGTTCTATCAAGACGGTGTCAAGAAAGTTGAAGCCGATACTAATCCATTCTCAGAGGCAGAATCCCACTTTGCAGATGCAAAGTTTTATATGCAGAATGATAAAGCAAGAGAGATCATCCCAGGTGAGATTCCTCTGATTGAAAGTCAGAAAATAGAGCATCCAAAGAATGCGAAGAAGGAGTCGATCAAAGAAGTAGATGCTTGTGAAATTCGATCAAAGGAAACATCCACTCACCCTGCAAAATCAAAAGCTCCAAAGGAGGAGGCATCGTCAAACGTCCCTATATTGCGCTACGTTCCTTTATCTCGACGCAAGAAAGGGGAATCACCATTCACAGAATGTTCAGGAATTTTGAAGGTTGGTGATGTGGAGATTCTAAAAGAAAATTTCACCACGCCTCTGACAGCAATCACCAAGCAAGAGATTCAGGAATCAAAGACGGATCGTACCAAAGTGACTTTGCCGGAAAGACGAACGAAGGCTGGATTTGATCCAAATGCATACAAACTCCTAGAAAAGGCAGGATACGACTTTTCAACTCATACTGAGTTTAAAAGTCCAAAAATCTTCGATGGGAGATCTGAGCCTTCTCCGACACAGAAGAAGCTCCAAAAAGAGGGTTATGCCATACCATTCTCGAGAGCCGGACTAGGGTACAATCCCCCAGAGCCAGTTCGTATAACCAGAAAATGGAAAGTTGTAGATGCACATCACATAACGATAGAAGAGATGGGCGATCCAGAAGATAAAAAGAATGATGATAGCCAGAAAATCTCTGTCTTCGATCGCATTAAAGCGCCGACTACTCGTCTTTCAGTTCATCAGCGGCTGAAATATTCATCTTCGGAAAAGGAAGGTCAGAGCAAAACTTCTACTCCTACCCGACGTTCAGTGTTTCAGCGTTTGAGTGTGTCTACATCAAAGAAAGTAGATGAACTGCTGAGATCCGTGTTCGATCGCCTTCAAGCAACCTATGGCCAATGCAAGGGAAAGTTGAAAAGTCTTGAAACAGATGAATCCGACGAGATGAATGACAACAACGGATTTTCCAGTACTGTTCCTTCACGGATGAAGAGAAAATCTTTTATTCTCATAAATACAGAAGGTTCTTTAAAAGTAAAGCGACAGTTAGTCATTCTAACTAACCCTTCGAAGGTGAACCAAGAGCTTGAAGAAGAACATGTCAATTGCTGCCATATTTCTTTCGAAGAAATGCCAGATACTGAAATTTCTGAAGATGATGCTGAAGAAGCACTCGCATCATTAGAAGATGGCAGTCAATCAACGATTGATGAACTCAAAGAGGTAAACTTGGGTACGACAGAAGAACCGCGCCCGACATTCATCAGTGCGTCACTTAGTGCTGAAGAGGAACGCAAATACTTAAATTTGCTCGTTACATATAAAGATGTCTTCGCTTGGTCGTACAAAGAGATGCCAGGACTCGATCCAAAAATAGCAGTCCACCATCTTGCAATTAAACAAGGATATCGACCTATTAAGCAGGCCCAAAGGCGTTTTCGACCAGAGCTCGTTCCTCAAATTGAAATTGAAGTCAACAAGTTGATAGAGGCAGGGTTCATTCGAGAGGTGAAATATCCAACATGGATCGCAAACATTGTGCCAGTCAAAAAGAAGAACGGACAACTGCGTGTATGTGTGGATTTCCGTGACTTGAATAATGCATGTCCCAAAGATGATTTTCCGTTGCCCATCACTGAACTTATGGTCGACGCCACTACAGGACATGAAGCCTTATCTTTCATGGATGGATCATCAGGGTATAATCAAATTCGAATGACCCTTGAAGATGAAGAGATGACAGCATTTCGAACTCCAAAAGGAATATACTGTTACAAGGTGATGCCTTTTGGATTAAAGAACGCTGGGGCAACTTACCAACGAGCCATGCAGAAGATCTTTGATGATATGCTCCACAAACGTGTTGAGTGCTATGTTGATGATCTAGTGGTCAAATCCAAGAAACGAGAGGACCACTTGCAAGATTTGAAGATAGTTTTTGACCGTTTGAGAAAGTACCAGTTGAAAATGAATCCTCTTAAATGCGCCTTCGGTGTGACATCAGGAAAGTTTCTTGGTTTCGTAGTAAGGCATCGAGGAATTGAAATCGACCAATCAAAGATTGACGCCATTCAGAAAATGCCGGAACCACGAAACTTGCGAGAATTAAGAAGTCTCCAAGGACGCCTGGCCTATATCAGAAGGTTCATCTCCAATCTAGCAGGTCGATGTCAGCCATTTCAAAGACTGATGATAAAAGACACAACCTTTGAATGGGATAAAGCTTGTCAAAATGCTTTTGATAGCATTAAAAAGTATTTGCTTAATCCTCCCGTCTTAAGCGCTCCAATTGCAGGAAAACCGTTGATATTGTACATTGCTGCGCAAGAAAGATCACTTGGGGCATTGCTCGCTCAAGAGGGAGAGAAAGACAAAGAAGGTGCTTTGTATTATCTAAGTAGAACTTTGAATGGGGCAGAGCTAAATTATTCACCCATCGAGAAGATGTGCCTTTCACTTTTCTTTGCCATTGACAAACTGAGACATTACATGCAAGCCTTCACGGTGCACTTGGTGGCAAGGGCTGATCCAATCAAGTATGTCTTGTCTAGACCAATTATCTCAGGGAGGTTGGCTAAGTGGGCAATCTTACTTCAACAATACGACATTGTCTATGTTCCGCAAAAGGCGGTGAAGGGGCAAGCCTTGGCTGACTTCTTAGCCGACCATCCGGTACCGTCGGACTGGAAATTATCTGAAGCCTTGCCTGATGAAGGGATATTCTACATTGAATTGGCTGAGCCTTGGACTATGTATTTTGACGGAGCAGCTCGAAGGAATGGCGCAGGGGCGGGAGTAATATTCATTTCGCCTGAAAAACACATGCTGCCATATAGCTTCACATTTGGAGAAGCGTGCTCGAACAACGTCGCTGAATATCAAACGCTCATCATTGATCTTCAAATAGCCAAAGAGATCGGGGTGACATACATTGAAATTTTTGGAGATTCAAAATTGATAGTCAATCAATTGTTGCTCCAATATGAGGCAAAACATGAAGATTTGATACCTTACTTCAATTACGCCAGACAATTATTGGAAAACTTCGAGAGTGTGACGATAGAACATGTTCCAAGATCTGAAAATACAAAGGCTGATGCATTGGCAAATTTAGCCACTGCTCTGACGATTTCAGAAGGTGAAGTTCTAAGCATTCCACTCTGCCAAAGATGGGTCGTGCCTCCAACTGAAAAGGATAGTCAAGAAACGAATGCAATATCTGTCTATGTGATTGAAGAAGAAGATTGGCGACAACCGATTATAGATTACCTACAGCATGGAAAGCTTCCTGTCGAGACGCGTCATAAGACTGAGATACGAAGAAGAGCATCTCGATTTATCTACTACAAAGATACCCTATATCGTCGCTCATATGAAGGCCTTTATCTTTGATGTTTGGGAAAAAATGAATCAGTGCAGGCTTTAGAGGAAGCACATTCAGGTGTTTGTGGAGCTCATCAATCCGGGCCAAAGCTTCATTTTCAACTAAAGAGAATGGGCTACTATTGGCCTACGATGGTTCAGGATTCGATGCAATATGCAAAGAGGTGTGAAGCTTGTCAATTTCACGCCAACTTCATACATCAGTCACCAGAGCCGCTCCACCCAACTGTAGCTTCATGGCCATTTGAAGCTTGGGGGCTTGACCTTGTTGGTCCTATAACACCAAAATCATCGGCAGGACACTCTTATATCCTTGCAGGAACTGATTATTTCTCAAGATGGGCTGAAGCTGTTGCATTAAAAGAAGCAAAGAAAGAAAATGTAGCAGATTTTGTTCGTAATCATCTCATTTATCGATATGGCATTCCTCATCGCATCGTGACAGATAATGGAAGACAGTTCTCTAACAGTTTGATGGACAAGTTATGTGAAAAGTTTGGCTTCAAACAATATAATTCGTCTATGTACAATGCTGCTGCGAATGGGTTGGCCGAAGCATTCAACAAGACATTATGCAACTTGTTGAAGAAAGTAGTCTCCAAGACGAAGAGAGACTGGCAAGAAAGAATTGGTGAAGCGTTATGGGCGTACCGGACCACTTATCGTACTCCAACAGGAGCCACACCCTACTCTCTCGTCTATGGAGTAGAAGTTGTTCTCCCTCTAGAAAGAGAGATTCCATCGTTGCGAATGGCGGTGCAAGAAGGTTAGACTGTGGAAGACAATGCTAAGTTACGTCTTCAAGAGTTAGAAGCATTAGATGAGAAAAGACTGGATGCTCAACAAGCTTTGGAATGTTATCAAGCGCGCATGTCTAAAGCTTTCAACAAAAAGGTACGACCTCGTTCATTTCAAGTTGGTGAGCTCGTACTCGCAGTTCGAAGACCTATCATCACGACTCGACATACAGGACACAAGTTTACACCTAAATGGGACGGACCCTACGTTGTGAAAGAAGTCTACACAAATGGAGCATACAAGATAGTTGACAAAGACGGGCTCAAAATTGGCCCAATCAACGGCAAGTTTCTCAAGAAATATTATGCTTAAAATGTAATACTCCTTATCGTAAGAGTATAAACTACATGATACTCCTGGCCCGCATGAGTTAAAAAGGTGAACGGCCCAAAAAAAAAATCAAATCTGTACCCTGAACTACGTTATGACTTGATCCCATATATTAATGGGTACGTAGGCAACTAAAAGGAAACTTTAAGCTCAGTCCATAAAATTAAAAAAAAAATCATTATCTCATGTTGGTAAAGAAGGAAATTCGTTCTTGAATAATACAAAAAAAATTGTAAGTGAATTATGATGAGAAACAAGTCTAATATTTAATGACAAAGTTTGCCTATTACAAAAAAAAAAAAAAGAGATACATCTCCGATATCAAAAAAAAAAAAAAAAAAATTGCTACAAAAGAAATTGAAGTCTGATCACGGCATCCACTTGTAGTTCTTCAGCTCTTCTTGTGCATCTTCCAACATCCCACGAAGCATCGTCAAATGGTTAGCATCAGCATCAGTAAGAACAGGGGCATCTTCAATACTACTTATAATTCCTCGCAGTTTGGAAGCCTCGAGTTGATGTTGTTTTAAAAGGTCCTCCTTCCCGACAATCGACTTAGAAATCTCGCCTCGCCTAGCTTTCACAACTTCAAGCTTAGCTTCCAATTCTTCTTCTTCTCGCGATGCTTGCAAATGTTGTTGCTGAAGTATACTCTTCGCTGTGAGTAGTTCACTTTCACTATATAGTATCTTCTCCAAGCTAAACTTAGTTTCTTTCAATTGGCGATTCTTACTCTCTGAAGTTAATTGAGAAGAAAATGACGACTGCAGCTGGTTATACTTCTCTACCTTCTTGAAATACGCACTTACAATCCCTTCAAGAGAATCCAAGCCGGGTGCACGAGTCTCAGAAATGGCATGAAGTATTTTGGCTGTCTCTTGTTCAAGGCGAAGTATTTTGTCGAAAGGAGTGCGTATGATCTTTTGATGTATGCTGTCCCACAGGGCAAGGGCAGCTTGTTTCCTATAGTTGGAAATCACATTGTCAGCACAATAATCAGAGATCTCAGACGCAGCTACATGGTTTGTTGTCTTCATTTGTCCAGAAATTTCATCAGTTACAGGAGGACAAGATTGAGTCACAACTCTATCCATTGGCGCTCTGAAATTGCCCACACGCGCAGCTACGGAATTAAAAACGTCTGGACTCACAAAAGAAGGAGGACTGTGATGCCCCTCGGTTTCTATAAGGGGATCATTTAAAGGTGATAATAATAGTAGTAATAATGATAATAATAGTAGTAAAATATTATAACGAAGAACGAATGAAAACACTTACCAGGAGTGTAGGGAGTGCAGGAAATTGTGATGAGCTAGGAACTCCATCAAAATATTCATCTTCGCATACTGATGGTTGTTTGGACTTTTTAGATCTTTTCCAGTGATGATCGTCGCTACTGCTCTGACTACCATCATTATCCTTAGAGCAAAATTCACCAGGTTCAAACATGCGAATCCTTTTGCCTCCGTTATCATTACCAACCGTTTTAGGAAATTTTGGCTTAGAGGGAAGAGGAGAAGCGCTGTCCACCAACTTTTGTATGCCTTCTTCAAGATAATTCCCATGCTTGGCTAACCACCAACTTCTATAGCGTTGAGTAACTTGAGTGTGTGGTTTCGTTGCACGAGCAGGAAGATATGCTTGGGATAATGTTTCTCTTTGAGTGCATATCCTCCAAAGACGTAACACATTCGCTAAATTTACCTCAGGAATTTCTTTACCCAAGTCATTCGGTATGTCTTGATAGAATCCAAATTGTCGACTAAATCGACAAGGACTATAAGCTTCAATAACCATCAACGATCCACAGCGTGAAGACAAGAAACACGACCGAATGCTTATGAAGAATGAAGAAAGCCAAAACGATAATTTCCTGTCATCTTTCTAAAGCTCGCCTGTATTTCTGGCTTGAAGACTCGCATACCATGACACATATTTACCTTTGTGAATATGTACACGGGCTTCAAAATCGTTAAAATACTTAGCCCCACCCTCGCCAGAAAACTCAACCATCATCGGGCCAATGACAGGTGCTAGGACTTTGTAATGCGTGTTAAAATAATAAGCCAACCAAGCATGGACATAGTGCAAAGGGACACAAGCCTTTGAAAATCCAGCAGAAGGAGATGCACTGTGAATCTGGCCAAGTCCATGATAAATATTGGCCAAAACAGGAACAGCAAGACTGAAAACGTAACCTTCAGCCATAAGACTGGCGACTTTAAAAACTCCTGGACGAAGAGAAGCACGTTGGTCGGGAAATACAAATGCGCACAACCAACAAGAAAGAAAGGCAGCCAAGTATGTCTTATCTTTCAATTCATCTTCTACGCCCAACATGCAAAATAGATCCATTTCTTTTTCGGACCAACTGTGACGCTTGATAGGAGCCCCATTCGGATTATGGGTCTGACGTGGACGAGAAGTCTTCTTCGACTTTCGGGAAGGAGGTTTTTCATATTTCGAATCTCCTTTGAACCAGAAAGAAATCCACGATTTGATAGGAATTTGAAGACGATCGCGTTGTTGAGATGCAATGTGATAGTACGCAGCAAAAAGGTACTCACAACTTTTCGGGCAATCTTCATCCTCTCGATCAGGCGAGCCTAATAATTCCTTACAGCAAGGGACAACTTCATCATAAAACCTACCCTTGATGGAAAGACCTCCTAATCTCCACATGTCCCATAGAGAGATAGACAACTCTCCTGATGATGTGTGAAGTGTATTTGTGGATGGACACCATGCTTCACAAAAAGCTCGAACTATATCATTATTGCGATCATAAGTGTATAGGGAAGCCATTACAGCATCAAACAAACGAGCCTTCTTCAGTATCGGCGTATTTAAAGAAATTACGACCTCTAACCATTCCCAATAATCAGGAATATAAAAGAATTCTCCATGAATTCTTATTGAATTACCCCAACGAACTTGTTCGTCTCCAATAATTCGACGACCTAAAGTTGATTCTGGATTTTCACCCGGCACCTTGCTATGTATTAGGGACTCTAAAAACCACGCCTTCAATGAAGAGTCGTGACTCAAAAGTCTTTCTTCTGACCATCTAGACAAAGAAGTTGAATTATCCAGGCAATGTTGTGATCCCCTCAAATTACCGCATATTGTCTCTCCTACAGGAAGAATAACGCCATTTTCAACAGGCTGGTCTCTATCCTTCAAGACGACTAAGCAGTTTTTCTCAGGATCAGGGTGTTCAGTGAAATACACCATGATGGAGATAAGTTTCTCTACAAAAAAAAAAATGTCAATCTTATCCAAGAAGTTTTGAAGGCAAGAAAGTGATGCATGAATAATCAATCATACAAAAAAAAAAAAAATATATATATATATATAATCAACTCTATAAGACACTATAGTCATCAAAACGACTGGTCTAGACAGAGTGGAATCACTTTAGGTGAGTCTGGTGACTACCCCTGCAGGTTACTCAGATCACCCAATAAAATGGGGACTGGTCTAGCAGGAGTGCATCACTGAAGGCGAATCTGGTGACTACCCCTGCAGGTTACTCAAATCTCCCAATAAAATGAGGACTGGTCTAGCAGGAGTGCATCACTGAAGGCGAATCTGGTGACTACCCCTGCAGGTTACTCAGATCACCCAATAAAATGGGGACTGGTCTAGCAGGAGTGCATCATTGAAGGCGAATCTGGTGACTACCCCTGCAGGTTACTCAGATCTCCCAATAAAATGGGGACTGGTCTAGCAGGAGTGCATCACTGAAGGCGAATCTGGTGACTACCCCTGCAGGTTACTCAGATCACCCAATAAAATGAGGATTGGTCTAGCAGGAGTGCATCACTGAAGGCGAATCTGGTGACTACCCCTGCAGGTTACTCAGATCTCCCAATAAAATGGGGACTGGTCTAGCAGAAGTGCATCACTGAAGGCGAATCTGGTGACTACCCCTGCAGGTTACTCAGATCACCCAATAAAATGGAGACTGGTCTAGCAGGAGTGCATCACTGTGGACGAATCTGGTGGCCACCACTACAGGTTACTCAGATCACCCAATAAAATAGGGGACTGGTCTAGCAGGAGTGAAATCACTGCAAATAAATTTGGTGACGACTGTTGCACGATGCTTACACATCCAAGCAAGAAAGAAACAAATTGCAATAATATATGTGCAAAAAAAAAATGTAGGAGAAAAGAGAAGCTATGACACAATCCAAGCAGTTCATATGTACCAATAAGAACACCGATGGAATATATATGCATATTCAAAAAAAAAATGGCAAGCAAAGGAAAAAAAAAGTTTGAATATGTATATACCTTTGAAATGGTGGACAAAGCTTGATGTTGTATCCAAGGAGACAGACAAATAAATTTGCTAGTTACAAAATCCTACAGAAAAAAAAAAAGAGGTCACAAAGCAAATAAAACAAATTAAAAAAAATTAATTTGAAAGGCTAAAAGTGTTTTACACAAAAATGGGGGCATGATGCAATAAAAAAAATATAAAAAAAAATAAATAAGAGAATTTCTAACTTGGAAGATTAAAAAAATAATAAAAAAAAAATTGAAGGTCGTCAGCCTTTAATGTGCATATTAATTAGGCGGCAGGAAGATTGAAGTTAAGTTACTTAAAATGAAAAAAAAAAAAAAGAAAAGAAAAGAAAAAAGAAAAACTGAAATCAATTAAATTAAAGATGGTAATCACAGTGGGATTAAACTCTATAAACACAGAAAAGTTTGTCCGATTTGCAACCATAGAAAACAAAATAGGTATAACAAAAATGGAAAAAAAGAAAAAAGAAAAGGTGTCAGCGCTTTTAACCTAGTACACATAGGTGTATTCACACTAAGCGGCAATAAGAAGTTACCAACGGCGCTACAAATGTATTATGCTATCATGTTGGATGCGGTTGGGGGTCGCTCTTATTATACATTGCCCAAAATTATAAGAACTGCAGGTAGCAGGAATTTGCAATTCAACCACGAATAAAGATTACATTGAGGAGCAGTGCAAGTAATTTGCAATTGAATGTGAAATTGGTTTTGGCATCTTTTGAGTTATCTTCCATATGAGATGTTGCGGCTGGATGAGGGTACACTTAACCCAAAGAAAAAAAAATATATGCATGTATGTGTTTTGGGTGCAAAATGTGAAGGGCTGAAATATAAAAAGAAAAAAAAAAAAAAAGAAAGAACAAGAAGTTCACTTGTATATTTTCACTGTGGCAGCTTCAGTATGTGTTTAGTGTTTTGGATGCAAAACATGAAGTCATGTTTCATGGAATAAATACACCAAGCACTATATTATGCATTAAGCGGCGAAAGGAACATTATAATATATATATATATATATATATATATATATATCTTGAAAGCTTACGGCAGTAGCTAAAAAGAGGTTTCAAGAGATATTTTTTTTACTTACCGACGGCGCAACAAAGAGACACGAATGGAGATTTTTGCTCAAACTCAAAGCCTACACAAAGAAGAAAATATATGAGCATTTGAAGTCAAATGAAAGAAAGAAAAGATAAGTTGGAGAAGAGAATTTTTCTCAATACCTAGACTCCTTGGTTGAATGGCTTTGTGTCTTGACCTATGCAACCTATTCAATTTATAAGGGAGAAATTAGGTCAAACACATAAGGAAAAGTTGATTTTTTTGCTAAGGAAAATTTTGCATAATCAAATATGGCAATGAATTTCCTACAAATGCTATTTAGGTAAAAAAAATTTGCCTCCAAATTACATGAGTCAAGAGAGGATTTTTGGCTTAATAAAATTGACAAGCCAAGAGACTTCCAATTCTTGTTCAAAGTACCTATCTACCTCCAAATTCATGTCCGAGGTAGAAGAAGAAAAAAAAATTATTATCGCAATTTTGGCTAAAATTAATTTTCCAATTTCAAATTAATATTGGAAATCAAAATTCAAAATTTGGCCAAAATCAATGTTGGTAGCGAAAACGAAATTATTTGGAATTATAAATTAATATTCTAATTAATTTCGCCTATCGACACAAATTAAAGTTATGACTAAACGTCATATATTTTTCTCACAAATCGTGCTTTTCAAAATCCATGCACGCATATAGGTGCATAAATTTCGAAAAGGGGGGATTTGTTGAGTGAGAAATTTCGGCCAATCACAAATTGCCACGTCATTAATTTGAATTAATGATAAAATAATTTTGGGACCAATTACAAATTTACACGTGTCCCTAAATTAAATTAATAGACATTAAAATTCGGCAAATCAAACAATGCCACTTGTCTATTATTGATACATAAGTCGAGTCCAATCAAATTATGCCACGTGGCAATTGGACTCGAGACTAATGTGACTCGAGATCATCGAAGAAATTGGGCTAAATTAAAATAATCCAATTTTATTAAAAATAAGTTGGATTAAAGCCCAAACATAGCCTAAGCCCAAAGATTGGGCCCAAGCCCAAGCCCATATGAGGTCCATCAAACTCTATAAATAGAGGAGGCCACCATTCATTTTGGGGATTCAGACAGAGTCAGAGAAGCCATAGCCCAGAGCATTCTCCCAAGGTCCAGAGTCTTCAGAAGTCAGAGAGTCCAAAGAATTCAGAAGATCCAAGATTCAGAATTCGGCCATCTCCAGACTCAGAAGATCCAAACGACTGAAAGACTCCAAAGAATCAACCGTTTCTTCATCAAGATACAAGTTGAAGATTCAACCTTCCTCCGTGGGAGATCAAGCTTGTCGGCCCTCAGATCAGACTCCATATTTTGAGAGAAAGCATCAGAGGATAAATATTAGAGATTGTAACACTTCTACATACAAAATCAATAAAATCAAGTTCATTTCCACGAATTAAATTTCTTTGTTGAAATCTCGTGTGAACACCTCTCTCTAGTTTCAGGGATGATTTAGAGAGTGTGTGGAAATTAATCACACTACGATCATTGTGTATTGGTGAACGCCAGTGACTGAGCTAGGGATAGCCAGTTGCCTAGTGCTTGATCGATCGTACTTCATTGGGGTTGAAACACATTCCAAAAAATCCGAAGTTCCGGGATGAATCCGCTAATAATTCTGCGAGAGTTTGCATGATCAATAATATTGCTAGAGCATCTTTTAAAACAATTACTAAAACCTAACCAGCGCCTGTCTCTAACCTGTCTGCCTATTTGTTTACTTGTTGTTTTGTCATTTCTTTTGCTTCAGCATTATTCCTACAAAAACCAATCATTTTTACCTTTTTTGAAACCATTAAAGAATTATACAAAATAGATAAAGTGGAAGCTAGTTCAGGCCTTGGATTGATAATACTTATTACTTGATGTGGGCTGTGTATACTTGCACAGAGTTCTAGAGTACTTTTAGATCATAATTTTACTCACTCTAGGAGCCCAACAATTAGCCAATGATGCAATATCAACCTTGATGGTTGACACACCATCAACTTCTATCACACTCTTCACCTTCTGACTAGAGCCTCTAACGTCTGACCACTGACAAATATTGGTTGAAATTCTTTCTAAAATCTCATGAGCTTCATTAAAAGTTTTTGCTAAAAGACCTCTCCCGCAGAAGCATTGACCATACCTTGGGTTGCTAAGTTTAACCCATTGTAAAATATTTCCATTTGAATACAAAGTGGTAAACTATGGTGGGGACACTTTCGCAAAAGCTCCTTACACCTTTCCCAAGCCTCACTCCTCAAGTTGGCATTCCTAGTTGGTGGAAAATACTTACTAAGAAAATTCTTCGCTAACTCATTCCAAGTACTTATTGACCCTGGAGCAAAAGAATTTAACCACGCCTTTGCTCCATCTCTAAGGGAATAAGGACATAAGGTTAATTTAAGGGCATCTCTTGACACTCCTTGGATCACAAATGAATCATTAACTCCTAAAAAGACTTAAGATGTAAATGCGGATCCTTAGATGGTAAACCATGGAATTGACCCACGGTCAGCAACATTTGGAACTTAACTTGTTTCATTTCGAAGTTTGCTGCCTCAACTGCAGGACGCACTATCCTTGGATTCAACTCATCAAACATTGGGAAAGCATACGCTTGAATGGCTCTAGCCCTATCATTCGCCACAAGAATAGGGTTCTCAGCCTGATCATTTTGCTGCCCATTTTGCTCTTTTGGCAGATTTTGCTACATCTCACGGTTCCTCTGGGAATCAACTTGATCTTCTGGAATTTGTGGAAGACGAGGAATATCAACCATCGAATTGGAATTCCTTTGTTGCTTTCTCCTTCTCCTTTTGAAGGTTAATTTAATTTCTGGATCAAGCTTAGATCGCACCCTAAGAGATTGCTCATACACCAATCTCACATCTACAAATAAAAAAGAAACAATAAAAAAGTTCACGCACCAAATCTCTAAAAACACACAAAATCAATAAGATAAAAAAAAATTCGTCCCCGGCAACTGCGCCAAAAATCGGTTGCCTTCTGGAGTGGTTAAAAATATAAGTCAAATTTACTCCAAAATATTGTGCAAGCATACACAATCCGCAGCAAGTGATAAGTATTTATCATATCCACAAGGTCTTGAATAGCCTCACTCAATTGATTTTACTTAGTCCTTAGTGATTCCAAAGTTGGTTAAATTGATTGGGTTTTTTAAAATGCTGGAACAAAATAAATGAAAAAACAGAAATGTAATTGAATAGAGAAGACAGATTGGAAACAGGCACTGGTTAAGACTTCTGTAATTGTTAGAAAGATGATCCAACAATTCTTTTGATTAGACAATCTCATGCAGTCTTATAAGCAGGATCCTTTCAAAACTCTGGATTTTTTAGAATGTGTTTCAACTCCAATGAAGTTCTATCGATCATGCGCTAGGTAATTGGTTATCCCTAACTCAACTGTTGGTGTCCACCAACTATCAATAGTCTAATGTGATTATATGCCACACAACTCTTAAATCATCCATGAAACTAAGAGAAGCTATACATACCGGCTGGCCAGGCGAACACATAATAAAGAATAAACTCAACAAATAATCAAGATCCACAAGATCAACAAGAATTTCTAGATTAATAGAAAGATGACAATTACATTGTTCTTAACTCATGCCTAAAGTAAATTAGTTCATAAATGTAGACATGATGCACGTTACAATTTGATAAAACACATCCATAATGTAAATTCAACAAGAAATTGCAAATCCTCCTTGAGAGATTTCCCAAAATGGTCTTCTTGATTCTCCAATCGGTTTGATCTCTAATCGACCTCCAACGGATGGAATCAATTGACTTCATACGACTACTCTTATTTATAAGGTGAGACTTAACCGAATTAGGTCAAATGTGACACATGGAGCACTCCCCAAGTCTTCTCAATCCAAGATCTAAGCTGAAAACGCCACCTCATTTAATGAATCACGTGTAGCTCGCATGGTCCGCTTTGCTAATACTTTGCTGGATCAACAAACTCTGCTCTCTCATGCTCTCTCAAACTGGTCAACATTTACATTTTTCTGCAGAAGAAACTCCAAAGCATCAATTCTTATAATTAGGCTAAGACACAATACATCCATCTAACAATTCATTGCCTATCGATAAGACAATGGATCCTCAACGCCATCATCAAGTATGACAGCTTAAGTTTCAGCTAAACCCAAGTAGCGGTTAGGTTGATTCACAACCCTCCCACTGCGTCGAGGCACTTTCAACGATTAAAAAGGACGAAACAGACCTGAAGAACCAACTCCTACATCAACTCTTGTTGAAGGACCAACTTTGTCAACAACTCTTGTTGACTCTTTAGTAGCTTCTCCTAATACTAAGTTACTACGTGGTTGGTGATCCCTTATGTGGTCTTCCTCCAAGAAAGTAGCGTTTGTCGATACAAACACTTTGTTTTCTTGTGGGTCATAGAAAAGACCACCACTCATTTCTTTTGGATAACCAACAAATTGGCACAACCTTGAACGAGATTTCAATTTCTTAGGATTTGTCACAAGCACATGTGCTGGACAACTTCAAATCCTGAAGTAGCGCAAACTAGGTTTACGCGCCCCCCTCCATAACTCGAAACGTGTTTTAGAAACACTCTTTAAGTGAACGTTGTTTAGGATGTGAACTGTAGTCTCTACTGCATAACCCCAAAACGAGCTAGGCAAATGAACATAGCTCATCATCGAGCGAACCATATCTAACAGGGTTATATTTCTCCTTTTTGATACACAATTTTGCTGAGGAGTACCAAGAGCTGAGAGTTGGGATTGGATTCCATGTTCTATCATATAGTCCTAGAATCTTTGATACATATACTCTCCACCTCGATCATATCGAAGTGTTTTAATAGTTTTACCAAATAGGTTCTCAACCTCAACCTTAAACTCCTTGAACATTTCATGGGCTTCAGACTTATGCCCCATTAGGTATAAGTAACCATACCTCGAATAATCATCTATAAATGAGATGAAATATTCGAATCCTCCTCGAGCTTTTACATTTATTGGACAACAGAGAACCGGAGACACCACTTATGGGAACATTCATCTACTTCCCCTAAAGTCGGGTAGGAGTAAATTTCATCTTGTGTGATTATGTTTCCAACTCTCCACTCGGTCTTGTCTCCAAAATGGTAGGCTTATTGAGTCGACATACTGGTCACTCTCACCCATAAAAATCAAAGGACAATCCTTTGTGAACAAAAGTTCATAACCCACTTAGGATCGAGACTAAGTTGCCTAGGTCATCCTAGTGAAATAGAAATCTAACTAGTCAACGGAGTTACATTTAGCGGTTACTATTTCGCGGTCCGATCTTATGCAAACTCATTGCATAGGATACCCCCACTTGCATGTCCCCTACACGAACACGTTGGATCATTGAATTTGTATCAAATAAAAAGTGGGTTGTATCCAAAGTGTCACCAGGATAAGGTACCCAACCTTATCCCTATACTATATACCCTTTAGGTTGTATCTTGAACAGTGATCCCCGTATGCCCCCACATATAGTTCAAGACTCATACAACAACCTAGGATGTTAGTTTATTAGATTAAGGTTATTTAGGCAAGATAAATATAAAATAAGCAATAACTCTTTATTGAAACAAACATCAATAACACTTTATTAATGAACAATCAAATGTTACATTCACTATCTACGAGCTTTAGGGCATAAAACCCAACAAAAGGGCATAGAATTGTGAGGTTCACTCCTCAACAAAATGGTCTAGTTGAAAGAATGAACCATCGTGGAGAGATTGAGATGTATGTTATCCTCATCACAGTTGCCTAAGAAGTTGTGGAGTGAAGCAGCAAAGACAACCCGTTACCTTATAAATAGGTGTTCATCTTCTGCTCTTGGTGTGAAGACCCCACAAGAGAAATGGACGGGACATCCACACAGTTTAAAGCACCTCAAACCATTTGGATGTGTAGCATATGCACATATAAATCAGGGGAAGTTAAACTCAAGGGCCATAAAGTGTGTATTCCTTGGATATCTGGAAGGAGTGAAAGGATTTAGGTTGTGGACTCTAGAATCCGAGCATCAAAAGTGTCTTATAAGCAACGATGTAGACTTAGATTATGCAGCAGATCTGGATAGGAGAAGGTCTACATCATAATATGTTTTTACTCTTGATGGAAACACAATCAGCTTGAAGACTTCTCTACAATTCCATAGTAGCATTATCCACCACAGAAGTCGAGTATATCACCTTATCTGAAGGGATAAAGGAGGTCATGTGGTTGAGAGGTATTGTGTCTTAAATGTTAAGGAAATCAGTGAAGTGTGAGCTAAAATGTGATAGTAAAAGTGCAGTTCAGTTATCCAAAAATCATGTTCATCATGAGCGTACCAAGCACATTGGCATAAGGCTATATTTCTTGAGCTAGGGACACACTGAATCAAGAAGATTATGAATTAACCAAAGTTCATACTGATTTGAATGGTGTAGACATGTTTACACAATAGTAAGCAAGAACGTGCTTGACTTCTGCAAACAAGTCTTGCATATTGAAAATGGCTAACATATTAGTCATGGAAATGTGGACTTTTATATAGTTGTATCCTTCTAAGCTTTCTGCTTTGATCCTTCAAGTACCAAGATGGAGATTTGTGAGAGTCTGGTACTTTACAGCTCAACAAATGACTAGATTTTACACGTGTGTATTTTACCTCTCTATTTTTGTAACAGACGATTTATATTTTTTTCCTTTCTATTATGTAAATATTTCTTGGGTGAGTGGTTTTTTGTGTGACTTGTATTCAAGGGAGAAAATCCAATATAGATAACAGAAAAATAGTCTGGGAAAATGGAGAGTGAGACTGTGTGAGAGTAGAGAGGTAAGTGCTGAGGGTTGGGTTTTTGTATTCTTCTCAAGTTCTTTGTGTGGTGTTGAAGGGGATGAATAAAGATGATGACTGTTGTGTGAGTTTTTTCTCGTAGATGTAGATCGTAAGGTTGAACCACGTAAATTGATTGTCTACTTCTTCTTCTTCCCTTCTCTTGATGCTTGAGTTCGTTTGGTTGTTTGGGATCTATGTGGGAGTTGGTTGTTTCTGTAAGGGATTACGGGACACTACACACATATCTCCACAATGGCTTTTGGCTCATGCCAGTGGAGATAGCTGTCCTTCCTTATAAACCCATGGTCATCCCCTTGGTCGCACTCCCAATAATCCTTCCCTCGAACAAAGTACCACTGAGTCTCCCTTCAACTAGTCATCTATCCGTCGAACTCTTCTTTTACCAAGAGTCCGTCAAACTCTCTGGGTTCCAACTCTCTAGGCTCCATGCTTTACTGAGAGTTTACTCTTATCCAGGACAACTCCTTTTCTCCGAAGTATACTGCCTGCCCAGAGCTCAACAACGGATTTCCCCATGACTGCCTGTCTGGGGTATGACTCTGATACCACATGTAAGGGATTACGGGACACTACACATATCTCCACAATGGTATGATATTGTCCACTTTGGGCATAAGCTCTCATGGTTTTGCTTTTGGTTCACTCCAAAAGGCCTCATACCAGTGGAGATAGTTGTCCTCCCTTATGGTCATCCTCTTATCTAGCCAATGTGGGACTTTGGTCGCACTCCCAACAGTTTTAGTAAAAGTATTGTTTTTTAATAAGCACATATTTTTTTTTTTTAAAAAAAAAGCTATTTAAAGTGATGTGACATGAGAATTAAAAAAGTTATATGCTTTTTAAATGGTTAAAAACACTTTCCTTTTTTTAAAGTCACCTTAAATTCTCCAAAACATGATGTAGTTGCTTTGTCTTTCATCAACTTACAACTAACTTCGTATATAAGCATATCAAACTTTACTCACAACTAGACTATC
This sequence comes from Luffa acutangula, assembly GCA_036850905.1. NCBI lineage: Eukaryota > Viridiplantae > Streptophyta > Magnoliopsida > Cucurbitales > Cucurbitaceae > Luffa > Luffa acutangula. The sequence continues at coordinate 22,141,676 of CM072089.1, read as the reverse complement.
TCAACCTAATTGCCTTTATAGGAATATTCATATCCTTACTATCTTGCACGATAACTTCATATATGGATTTGTCTATATTATATTTAATAAATACAACTGCACCTTATTCATATTTTTAATTAAATTAATGTAGTTTCTAGTATGTTATTACTAGAGTTATCCAACTATTACTCGTATTTGCAATGTAGTCTCTCTTCTAAACATGATTAGAGCTTCATAGTAGTGATCGTCCTCAAATATTCAACATACAAAAACAAGAAGAAAAGAGTCTTAAATTTGTCACACATAGAGGTTCTTTTCATTTCAAAGTTATTGAAGATTAAAGACGACCAACTTAATTAAGACAGTACATATCTCATAGTTTTCCATTTCACATTGAACTTTTGATGTTGGCTTCTAATTAGGCCCACCAAATCGGCGTTGAAGATAGGCAACAACATCACCATCCAATTGGAATGCTTTTTCAAGAACTTCGATGGAAATTGGAGGGGTTGACCCAAACACAGCATTAGCGATGGTAATAACACCTGGGTTTTGGCTGCCAAGTCCCGCAAAAGCAAGTGCTGGAGTACGACCAACATTGAACTGGAAGTGAATGAGACCAACAGGAAACACAAACACATCTCCTTTGTACAGAAGTTTAGTGAATAGTTTGTTGTCTGGGTTGGAGCTGACAAAGCCAACAAGGAGACTACCTTCTACAACCACAAGAATCTCTGTGGCTCGTGGGTGGGTGTGAGGTGGATTAAGGCCATAAGGAGCATAGTCGATGCGAGCTAAGGAGATGCCAAGAGTGTTCAGTCCAGGTAACTTGTCTACATTGACCAAAGTGACATTTGAGCCATTGGGATTGTCTGTGTTTCCGGGGATGTTGAGTCCTTGGAATAAGAAGTCATTGGCAACTGCAAATTTTGGATCTTTGCAAAACTTTCCATTCACAAACACTAGAAAAAGAAAGAGAGATACAAATCAGACTTACATAATTATGTGTTGATGGAAGATAATTTAGACCTCATTTGATAACCATTTGGGTCCCGTTTGATAACCATTTGGTTTTTTGTTTTTGATTTTTGAAAATTAAGCTTAAAAACACTACATGCACCTACAAGTTTCTTTATTTTTCTATCTACCTCATTCCCATGTTTTCAAAAACCAAGTCAAATTTTGAAAACTAGAAAAAATAGTTTTCAAAAACTTGTTTTTGTTTTTGGAATTTGGCTAGGAACTCAAGTGTGTCTTTAACATGGATGAAAACCATAGTAAGGAAATTAGATGAAAACAAGCATAATTTTCAAAAACCAAAAACCAAAAACCAAATGGTTATCAAACGGGGCCTTGGTTTTTGGTTTTTAGTTTTTGATTTTTGAAAATTAAGCTTATAAATCCTAGTTCCACCTTCAAACTTCTTTGTTTTTCTAATACATTTCTTTCCTTGTTTTTAAAAACCAAGCAAATTTTGAAAACTTAAAAAAAGTAGTTTTCAAAACTTGTTTTTGTTTTTAGAATTTGGCTAGGAAAAAAGAGATACAAATCAGGGTTCGTTTGAAATACATTTTAATTTAAATGTTTTTCAAGAATGCATTTTTTTAAGAACATTTTGTATAAAAATTGTTTAGAATTTAAACACTCATATGTTTGGTTGTATTTCCTCCTAGGGTGTTTTTATATATAAGTTATTGTATACTAAACACACTTTTTAAAAATGTTGGTTTCAAGTGTTTCTCGCAAAATAGTTTATTTATCAATGTCATTTTCTAACAAGTCATTTTTAGTGGTTGTCAAACACTAGAAATTTTTTCAAAATGATTTTTTTAAAAAAATTAAATATAATACTTGAAAAGTTAAACCAAACACACCCCCAAACTTACATAAATATATGTTGATGGAAGATAATTTATATTTGAACTTTCTGAATCAATGGGCAATGTAAAATGTTATAATTTGTAGTAGTAATGATATTTTGTTATAAAACTAATTTTAAATTTTTAGATCAACAATTCAAGCCGAAAAAGTGAAATACAAAAGAGATTTAAACAAAAGAAACATGCATGAAATTAGATTGTATAACATACCAGGTGATCTTGCATCATTAATTGCCACACAAAAATCTTGCAAAGGGCTGGGGTCAAAGGCAAAAGCAAGAAGAGATTGCAAAACAAGAACAACTACAATTGCAAAACCTTTCATTATTCTCTTAAATTGTTCTAAACTTTGTTTCTTCTAGTGATATGCAAAATATCTTAATTTGTTTCTTCTATTTATAGGGAAGAGAAAGTAATTTTTTAAATACAAGAATTATCCACATGCAAAATATTACTAATATTTGATGATTCTTTTGGTTTTCTTTTTTTTTTTTTTTTCAATGGCTATCTACCCAATATATTTCCCAACTCCACATTGTTTCTCCACTAAGTTCATTTCGAGAGTGGAATTTAAATCATTACAAATATCTTACATAATTTATTCATTTTTCTTACTTGCTTTACTCTTTTTCTCTTTTGCTCCTTGCATATTCAAAATTATTTATCATTTCAAACAAGTTGCTTGCTAATAAAAGTTATCTTAAGGTGGTTGATGTCAAAGAGTAATTAATTATCTTGACCAAATGTTTTTTTTTTCTTTTTTTTTTATTACATCAACATTTGGAGGTGGATGATTCGAACCTCTAACCTCATGGTTAAGGATACATGTCAATTACCGCTGAACTAGGCTTGTTTTGACATCTTGACCAAATATTTATTATATGGTTGAAAATTGGTTTGAATGAGAGTTTAAATGTACCTATGGTTGTCGAGAAGTACGATAAGACCATGCCAATTCATCCACTATAAACATAGAAGAACATGACACATAGAAGAACATGACACATTTTAAGTAAAATAATATAATTTCTTGAGTATTTAAAATACCAGTTAATGCATTATTTGTTTTTTTAATATTATTTTGGACGCTAAGAATAATAGGCCCCCATTCAACATAGTTTCATAGGGTGCTTATTAAAATTTGATTTTTTTTTTTTTTAATTAAACGAAACTAACTTAATCCAAACTAATTGAAACAAAACACCCTAAACATATGCTAGAAATACAAATCAATTTTTCTAAGAATGTGATAGCACTAAATTAGTACTAATTAATTTCCGCTTCTTATTCTAATGTTATTTATTTGTGAAAATCGACTAATTTTGAGTCTTATTGTTGTATAGGTCATTTTGGTGTTCTCGAGATCAAGAATGGAATGTTGGTAATTAAAAGTAAGCCAAATTTGGTCAAAGAAGCGAAAGTCAACCTAAAAGTCAACATAGACCAAAACTCAGCCAAATTTCCGAGAGCACAGCATCTTGACGCTGGCCTATGCTCGTGCGTCCTCCGTCAAGCCCCAACTAAATCGTCTCGACGCTAGCCCTAGCATCTCGACTTTACCGGCTGGCATATATAAGCAATCTTTCTGCGTTTTAGGTTTTCTTAGCTCGTGTTTTCTTCCTCTTAGCCGCAATTAGACGTTTCCTCTATAATTTTATCAGTTTTCCTTGTAATTCTATTAGTTTTTAGATTAGTTCTCAGTTTTGGATGGCTAATCGAACCTTGGAGCTTAGTTTCAACATCTCAATGATGGGCTAAGCATAGATCGTCGTGATTGGGATTCTCTGATGTAAGTTTGGTTGTATTCTTGAGATTTTGTACTCAGTTTCCAGAATTTAATTCGATTGTTGTTTTATTTAATTTCGAGCATATTATAATTTTGATTAATTGAGTAGTCTGACGAACTTCTTGTTGATCTAAATTATCGAGCTAATAGTAGCATTAATTCTATCATATAGTGATTTGACATTTTATCCTAAATCACAATTTGTATACTAGAATTAGAATTCAATAGTTTGGCTTGTATGAATTTGGGTTTTTCCTTGTTTATAATTTAGTCATCTAGTGATCCTAAGATCTTAATGTTGTCGGGTTCTTCTTAATCTGATCAATTAATTAGATTACCGGTTAGAAATTAATTTTGATGCATTGGTCAAATTAATCACCATAGGGGGTACTTAAGCTTGTCGGCTTTTCTAGTTTAAGTAGCTAGACATCATAGGATTGAATTAGCTTAAATGAGAATTCAATGATAGAATCAACCAAACTAAAACCAAATTTCCCAATTGCACGATCTCGAGGTAAGATTAGCTTATCTGCCACACTTTTAAATTCTATTATTTTAAATTCTGGCATTTTTATTTTTATTTCTATTGCATTAACCTTCATGTCAACCCCTTCTCTCCGGTTACTAATCGAAGAATCCTAAGTTAATTTAATTAATTCGGTTGCTCCCTGCGTTCAACCCCAACCACTACTACTGAAAAGTAGCTAGAAACCGGTGAATATAAATTTATTTGATCTGAAGCCTCGACAACTTCGGTCTATCAGCATGCAAACTACTAAAACAAATAATTTAGCAGAAGGAATTAAAAGAATAGAAAGGAAGAGATAACACAACGAATTTTATAGTGGTTCAAAAATCCCTACTCTACTCCCCTAGATTCTTTGGATACTTACTACGATGTCCTTTTGTGAGTGAGAATCAAACCAATCGGCCATTCTTTTTCTTCCTAGGCTAAAAAGAAACCCTATGATTTTTTGACAGGTTCAGGGCCCGAAACTATATTCATCTTTTTCTTGCGGGTTCAAGATCAAACAATTATGGTTCTTAAGAACCATAACCTTATTACAAATTCTAAATGAAATAAAATAAGCTGAAACTCCACAAAGTAAACTAACTTTTACAAGCGTGGATGCACAATTTTGAAGCAGTCAAAATAGTCTAATCCTGACAAACAGATAATCTCTCATAAAAAGATTGGAATAAGAATGAAGCTTTAAAGAATGGATAACAATAGATATTTGAGAGAAAATTCAATAAGTTTAGGAGAGGAGATTTTTTATTTTCTTTTCTTAAATTTATGATTCTACCATGTGTTTCCACGTCATTGTACGGTGTAATTTTTGCATATGACCGCAAGCATACATGCCACAAGTAATAAAGATGATAAGTATTATCAAGTATTGCATCCACAAAGAATTTACCTTTTAATCCACTAATTACCAAGAATTATCATGTTTTACTTTGTTTAGAATTAATGAGGGAATGATTAAACAAAAGTTAAGAATTTAACTAAGACAAAAGAGCAAAGTAAATAAAACTGGGAACAATCTCAAGGGTTCAACCTAGGGTGTTAACAAGCCTTTTGGATTTGTAACTTAATTTGATAATTTGTTGCAACTAATATACTTCAATTTCATAGATCTAGAAGTTAATTAAGTGAAATTCTCTTTCAAGTTCCTCCACACATCTCATATCTAATTAATTAACTAATTTATGTGTTCATTTTCTTAGTTAATTAAAATATAACATTAAGAAACTTCATCATAGATCTCTAACAACACACTTTTTCACTTTCACATTAAGAATCTAATTTATGTTTAAGAAACTTCATCATAGATCGCTAACAACACTTTTTCACTTTCACATTTGTTATGAGTAATTTTGGCTTAGCAGGTGCACCGGAGAAGAAGAACTTCAGGCCCAGCTGAGACTAGCCCAAAGAGAAAAGGGACTACAAGAGGTGGAATGTCCACCTCGGCCTCAGCCCAAAGCCAAGGCCGAGGGTCTGGTCGGCCCATTGGCTACCGGGGTCGCCCGGATCAGCCCCCTTAGGCCCAGTAGCGGGAGGATTACGTGCAATGGACGACGCGAAGAGGGAAAAACCGTAGCAAGAGAAGGAGTATAAAAGGCTTAGAGATGATCCAGGGAAGAGGTAACAAACATCTGAACTCATAACTCGATTAGGCTACAGCTTTACGATAGTATTTTGTCCGGAGGTTCTCCGATCACTGACTTAGGCATCGGAGCGTGTGTGGCAAGCACCACACCGGTGCACAGTGCTCACTCTCCTTCTTTGCAGGTCACGTCTTCCCGTATCCAAACAAATTCATTGTTGGTGTCACGTGAAGGGCAGGTGAGCACTTGGCCGGATTTTGGCATCAACAACATTAATTAACATTTTTTCACATTAAGAAACTAATTTATGTGTCCATTTTCTTAGCTATGCAGTTGAGCTCTAATCTATGTTCTCCATTGAGTCTCAATTTAGATCAACTAAGCAATTAATCCTTGATCATAGGATTAAAAATATTAAGCATAAATGGCATGAAATTAGAAGCAATCAATACACAATTCAACTAACTAATCTACATAATCCAATTGGTAATAAGAAAATTTAGCATATGCTATGTTAGACTTAGGTGCTTTGATACCAACTTGTTAGGTAGTCGAACACAGAAAACACACCTTAGTAATATATTGCAATATATTAAAAGAACTACAATATACCAAAAGCCTTTTAAAAGGGTTATCTCTCCCTAGAGTCCCACAATAGATACTACTACTAAAATTTTTCGAAGGCTTCTTAATTTCCCTATTTATCATCAAGGCACCTAATTAGTTACCATTAGATCCTTACTATTATTCTACAACTATTCTTCATATATACCATACTAGTACTGTCACATAATGTCATGTCTTTTTCTGTTTATCAAGAGCTTAAACTGAATGACTTGCATGAAATTAGGGTAACAATCCAATTAGTTGATTGTTCTTATGTGCAACCCAAGGAGTTGTGGAAGTTATGTTAGTGAATGTTAATAAATTGATATTTCATGTTGTTTTTTATATTCTTGATATGGGCAATAAATCTCCACCTGCATCTGTGTTACTTTTGTTAGGAAGACCATTCATGAAAACAACGAAGGCAAAAGTTGATGTAGATAAAAGCACTATCTCAATATAGTTTGATGGAGAGATTGTTAAATTTGATGTTTCTGATGCTATGAGATTTACTAATAATGTGCATTCTTTGTGCTATATTGATTTGATTGATTTAGAGGACTTATCTGCTAAGGAAAGAGACTTTAGACTTCGTGATCATAAATTGAAAATCATCTAGGAGGGTGAAATTTTTTCATATCATTTGGATTGTGGATGATTAATATGGTCTTATCATCGAGAAAAAGACATTAAACAATTGGGCAATTGGGAGACTTTTTCGTTGTTTATTTTCTTTTTCTTAGTTTGTTTTGTTTTTATTTTATAGGCTTTTTCATTGTGTTAAGAAATGTGACTTGTGTGGAGACAAAACTTGAAGAGTTCACTCTAACCTCTTGGAGCACAAGTAAACAGGACTTGGTATGCAAGGAAGAAACTCACCAAACTTGGTGTGTAAGGATGAATCTCACCACCTTGGTGTACAAGGAAGAATGAAGATGGAGCCTTGGCCATTAAGGCTCATTTCCTATATATATGTGTGTTTGTCTTTTGAAGAGAGTAAGAAAAAAGAGTGATCTTTTCTTCCTTTGTAGTGTGGGAGAGAGAGAGATAAAGAGTGTTTCTCTTCTCGGGTTGAGGGTCTTTTCTTGTTATCTATCCCAAGCTATCGGATTGTGATATTTGGAAGTCAATAACTATTGTTGGCTATTGAGGGATAGGTTGAGGTGTTGTTCTTGAAGGTTTTTTGTAATCTCCCTGGAGTTTTAGTGGAACCTGTATCGGTATAGCAGAGAACTAGACGTAGCCCACATTGGGTCAACCAGTATAAAACTCGGTTTCAATTTCTCTTCCCTTATCTTTTATTTATTATTGTTCTTGTTGCTTAGAACTTAGGTTGGTTTATCTATTCTTCTAAGCTATTGGTTTCAAATCATTTAATCCGCATTATATTTGGAACCATAACCTGATCTGGGAATTGTGATAAATATATATTGTCTGAATTTTGTTGATCGAATTTAGATTGAACTATTTTATCGCCTAACACATTGGAGGAGTTGAGCTGAGCAAAGGATGCACCACCATTATAGACCATGCGTTAATCAGGGGAGTTTGTGTTCACTTCATCTTTGTTGTTTGCAAGCTTTGCTTAGTTATACATCGAGGACCATGTATGTTTTAAGTTTGGAGTGAGGAGATATTCTTTGAGTTTTTAGCATCAAATTTTAAAATTTTTTAGAATGATTTACATTATGAATTAGTTTCATCTTCTGTGATTATGATGACTTAGGATGTGTATTAGATAACATTTATTCGTAATTATTGAGATAGGAGAATACACGAGCTCATTTAAAATTTTTTCTTTGATTCTATTGGTGAACCGCAAGCGTATGGTTGCCACAAGTAATATAGTGATTTTGAGTATAGAGTATCGTCTCCACAGGGATTTGATTTATTCAATTAATTACCGCGAATAATCTTGCTTAGCTTTAATTAGAGAACAAAATCTAATGTCGAAAGATAAACTAAAAAGCTAATCTAAAAAAGCAAAAGATAAATGGAGACACAATTTGGAGGGATAATTCTAGAGTGTAGATTTCATTAATTGGACCTTTTTATTGCTTAATCAATTAGTTAATCAGGATTAATTAATCATTCAATTCATAAGTCTAGAAGCCTAATATCAAGGACTCTCCTGTCGGTTTTCTCCTATTCTCATGCCTTTTAATAAAGAATCTCCTTTCGGTTTCCTCTTTATTTACTAAGCATGGCATTACGACTCTTCATTAACAACCTTTAATGTTATTTAATCTATCTCGTGTCACTCGGGTAAATAACATTAGTCATGCATTCGGTTCTAGTCTAAGCTTCTCTCCGTCAAGTTTCCACTTAGTAACAATTCATTTAATCAGTGATCAGGTGATTAAAAGCATTAAGGACAAAATGCACAAATGAAAGATAATGAAAATCAAACCAAATTACTTAATTAATTAATCAAAGTTTCAACAATTAAATCAAAACTTATAGAATTTAGGAATTAACTACTCATAATCACTAAACATCCAATAATTCATAATCACAACTATTCTAGAAACTAAAAACAAATGAAAAGAGAAGAGAGTTGCTCATAATAGTGTCGATCTCCTCGATCCCATGGCGACCTCCATCGATCCCGAGCTCTAAAGATCTACAACAAGCCTCTCAAAACTCTCCCAAAACCCCCCAATTTAAGTATTGAATCGAGAATAGGGTGAAAACCCTCAAATTGGCTCCACAAACAAGGGTGAAAAATGCTTAATTTATAGATGTCCAGCCTCCCTAGAGTCGAGACGCTGACGTTGTTGGGTTTTATGTCCTATAACTCGTAGATAGTGAATGATTAACGAATGATACACTTGTTGTAACAATAAAGTGTTATTGAGGTTTATGCAATAAAGTGTTATTGTCATATTAAGTCTAGAATTGCACAATATGACCCAAATCCAATAAACTAAGATCCAAGGTTGTTTACATGAGACTTGGACTAGTATGTGGGGACATACGGGGATCAGTGTTCAAGTAACAACCTAAAAGGTCTATAGTACAAGGATAAGGCTGGGTACCTTATCCTGGTAACACTATGTGATACTGGCCCGCTTTGTATTCGATACAGACGTATTGATCCAAGGCGTCCATGTAGGAGACATGCGAGTGGGGGTATCCTATGCAATGAGTTTGCATAAGACCGGACCACGAAATAGTAAACCACTAGATGTAACACCGTTAACTAGTTAGGTTACTGTTTCAATAGGATGACCTAGGTAACTCGATCTTAATCATGAGTGTGTCATGAACTCCTTCTCACGAGGGATTGTCCTTTGATTAGTACGGGTGAGAGTGGCCAGCACGCCGACTCAATAAGCCTACCTTCTTGGGGACAAGACCGAGTGGGGGGCTGGGGACATGACAATACCTATTTAACCCTTCAGACGTCACACAGCGTCTCGACGTTGTTACGTCATAAACTTGGTGCCCAAGTCGCCTCAACATCGTGACGCTGAGGACGATGTCTAGACGCTGTGGTGCTTCCAGATTATTCTTCACAGCGTGCTGGGGTAGAGACGTCATCCCTCGGACTTCTCTTGCAAAGTGGCCTTTTCGTCTTCAATTTGGGTCTCCAACTCTCTCTTCTTGGACTTTTGGGCTTGGATCTTCAATGGATTTCTTTAAAATGCTCCAAAAGCCTCCAAAATCATCCAAAATCTCTCAAAATTCTGGTTTTGCTTCCTTGGCTCGGTTTTTTGAAATTTAAACATAAAAACACTTCATAGCACACAATTCAAGCACAAAACTAGCTAAAACTAATAGGAAATAGATAGCATTTATGCATGCTATCACATTCCCTTCATTTATGAGAATACACTTATTTGTGGTTTTGAATGCTTAAAACTGAATATGGTCTAGATTTTTGTTATCACATTGAAAGACTTTAGGAGCTTTTTAGAAAGTCAACTTGCATGATAGTGAGTAATGTTATACTGAGAAGAAAATGCACGCCTATTTTACCTTGTACCGTATGTTTATCATTGAAATAGAAAGAGAAAAAAAAAAAAGAAAATATCAAGAACATGCTTGGTTTTAAATTGAAGGATAAAAAGAACTACCTCTGTTGTGATCAGTGATGCGCAAATTGCTTACCGCAAGTGTACGGGTCGAGTAATAATATAATGTTTTCGTGATTAAATGAGTGTCGTCCTTTGGATTGGTTTTCTAGTAAATTAAGTACCATGAATACTTTTGTTCAATTTTATTTAGGGAGCAAAACTTAATGAAAAAGATAAATTTAAAGACAAAAAACATAAAATAAAAGTGGAGACTCAAATGGAAAGACTCTTAGGGATTTGATTTCATTGATTAAGAATGAGGATTGATTAATAGGAATGAATTGACCATGCAATTATTCTACAAGCCAAGGAAACTTTTATCACGATTACCTCTCCCGAGTATAATTGATTCTCATGCAAATAACTAACTTGATATCCCTATCTAAGTTCATTAACATGCAAGGCAGTATTCGGTTCGGTCCTTGTTATACTTCTAAAGTAATTCTAAATCCCGTCACAAACTTAGAATTTCTACTTTAGTCATGCAATTAGACAACGTAAGTCTTACGCCAAATCCTCTCTCCCGAGTTAGATTCAACACTTAAATCATTCAATTAGTGATCAAGTAATTGAAAGCAATACACAAAATTACATGCATAAAATAAAAGCACATTCATACCAAAAATCAATCCAACAAACTAAAAACAACTACATCAAACCCTAAGACAAACAACTAGCAATTCATAGTCTTTGAACCACAAACACTAATTGCAAGAAAAGCCATAAAAACTACAAGAATTAAGGGAAAGAGAAAGGAAAACTCGAATCCGTCGAAACCGGCACGTCCCCGTCACGATCTCCACGTCTTCTCGTTTGATTCCCGCTCCTTTGCCTCGCCTTTAGCTCCCACAAAAGGTCTCTAGTCGAAATTAGGGCTAAAATCTCACCAATTGGACTCCCCCAATCCGTAGCATGAAAAGAAGCTTAAATAGGAAATCTGTCGATAGCGTCGAGACGCTAAGGAGACAGCGTCTCGACGCTATGACCTTTTGCCGCCTGAATCAAAAAAGGAAAGGCAGCGTCGAGACGCTCCAAGAGCAGCGTCCCGATGCTGGTCTGCGGATGGCTCTCTTTTGACTTCTTCTAGCTTGAATCTTTTTCGTTCTTTAGCCAATTTTCATGTCCCGAACATATATTTAGCTCCAATTCCTCAATTTAACTCCGAAACATGATTCCTACAAATAGAACACAAAAATGCATAATTTTGGCCAATTAAATATAAAAGACTTGCTTAATTAATTAGGGAAAAATAGCTAGCTATGCTCGCTATCAATCAGTTGAGGTCACTGATAGCATCAAATGCTTATAGGGTTATTTTTTTCCAAAACGCTCGTCTTCGTTGAATTCTTTTTTGTGCAAAATGCTTCAAAATAATGAGTATAATACGTATGCAGGTCTATGACAGAGATTAAGAACCGATTCGGGATGGAAAACGAGCCAAACAATGCAAAATGATGAAATTGCCCCCAGGTCAAAGCGGTCAACTCTTCATTGAATTCTTTTTTGATTGTGCATTTTTGTGATCTTAGTCCTATGTATGTAAATTTAATATTGATAGGAGAGATTGACAACCTCGATCGCAATCATTTTAAATTTATCTACTAAAAAGTAGTAAATAGGAGTGTGTTGTGGCACGATTCACACGTGATCACCTAGGGCTATGAGATTTAATTATTGTGATAAAAGCGTTAATTCTCCCAGATCGCATTTATGCTTAATCTGGTTAGTTCCCAATGCGGGCTAAATTAGTTAATCAACTAATTAGCTAGTTTAGGATAGAATTAAGCTAAATGCATTGACTTGTCTGTGATATTAGAACATGACCCTCTAGCTTTTCCAGGAGTATGTTGGGCTTAAATGTATAATTAGGAAATAATAGTTAAATTAACGATTTAATAGAACCCAAACTGAACTCCAAGATCTCTGATTGCATGGTTCCGAGGTTAGATTCACCATCCCTTTTATTTTCCTACTATTTTAATTTTTGGCATTTTAATTTCAATTTTTATATGCGTATTCCCAAACCCCCTCCCCCCTGTTTTGCTCAAATGGAAAAAACAAATTAGAAATGATCTTGCATAGATTCCCTCCGTTCGACCTCGGACACTACTATTGCAAAATAGGTCTATACCAGTGATTATAAATTTATTTGATTTAAGACCCTTGACAAGTCTACTATCAATCACCTATGAGTATAAGTGTTAGGCGTAAGATTCCCTACAGTAGATCTCTCAACATGGAAATCTTAGAAAGTCATCTACGAGGAGGGTGTCTCAAAAGCTGCTTATATGCCTCTCATATGGATGTTCTAGGATGTCTAAGCATCTCAAGATGCGTGGATTTCCTATATTACTAAAAAAATTGAGATAATCCAGATGGTCATTCAATGGGAATCTTGGGATTCCCACTAAATTAACAAACAACCCTTAGAAGCCTTAACAATCCAAACTAAGCCTAGGAAAGATAGAGATTTGTTTAACAATTGTACTCATATTCACAATTATTTTTAAGTTTCCATTTAGCATGCAATTTGGATTTTGTTTTACGTTTTCAAATTCACTAAAGGCATGGATTCAGCAAATATACGTTTGGTAGATTTGTTTCCAAAAAACTATTTTAGGATTTTGTGAAACAAGTAGTGGAAATCTTGAAAACAACATTTTTATGCTTTTAGTGTATTTGAATTTTAAAATTTTAAAAAGTAAAAAAATTTGATAAATATAATATTTCATGTTATAAAATCATTTTGTTTTTGTTAAACTAAAAATATATATAGTATACTCTATTATAAATTATATGATACCAAAACGAGTATATATAGTTAACAATAATTGGCATGTATCATCGACCAAGATATATTGAAGTGAGCATAATTAACGGTAATTGGCATGTATCTTAAGCCAAGAGGTCAGAGGTTTGCATGCACAAAAGCGCACACACACATAAGCATACCCATACCCATACACACAAAGAGACACCCAGACATAGACACATGTGCGCGCCCACACACATTTAATAATTGTAAAGTAATTGTTGGGTATTGACACTTATTTCCTGTCTTGACCATTGACTACTGAGCTGGATGATGAGCTAACAACATATTGGAGAAATAGTTGCTGAGTTGGTTTTTTTCCCCTGATGTTGCACGTTGATCAACAATTGTCTTCTAACTAATTTCGTATTCACTACTTCTGTATAAATATACCTTATTCCAAGCTTGTAGAACATACTCAGAGTACTCTGTTGATTTGTTGCTTGTACTATCTGGTTAAAGAAAGACTTAATAAAACTCTCTGGATGGTATTCTAAAGTGGATATAGACCTTGTTGTCGAACCACTATAAACATGTGTCTCTTCTTCTCTTCCCTCTCTTGTTTTTACTTCATCTTATTTTTGTTATGTTAGTCCGAGAGTATTGTTCTTTTGAAACCAACAATTGGTATTAGAGCCACAGTAAAAGGATTCTTGCAAAAACCCTTCATTCTTTTCCATCAACTGGAGATCAACCGCCTGCTTGAAGGTGTCGTTGGATTCTTGAACATATCTCCTTCTTAAATCTTGGAGAGATTTTTGCCTTGGTGCTGATCGAAGGGTCTGCGAAAGTGGAATTGGAGAAATTTGACGGGAAGGGCAATTTCATGCGATGGAAGAGAAAAATGAAGGCGCTCCTAGTCCAACAGAAGGTTGCAAAGGCACTCCTTGAACCAGGTAAGTTACCTTCAACCTTGACTAAGGATGAAAAAGAAGAAATGTGTGAGATTGCATATAGCTCTATAATTCTTCATCTAGCCGACAATGTTCTCCGTAGGGTTAGTAAAATAGAAAATGTTAGCGAATTATGGTCTAAACTTGAAGAACTCTATTTGTCCAAAACTCTAACTAATCAGATTTTCTTAAAATAACGATTCTTCACTTATAAAATGGATCCAAATAAGAATCTTGAAGAAAATATTGATGACTTCAATATAATTTGTACTGAACTTGCTAACGTTGGTGAAGAAATTAAATCACAAGATCAAGCTACAATCCTCTTAAATTCGTTCCCCGAAGCCTACAAAGAAGTAAAAGTTGCAATAAAATACGGAAGAGACAAAATGACATTTGACCAAATCCTTGATTCTTTAGACTTAAAGAACTTGAGATAAAATTTGAAAAGAAAGAAAGTGAAGCCTTGTTTGTAAGAGATAAGCAAAAACATCATAGAAACAAAAATTCTTTCAACAAGAACACTGGAAATCAGAACCAAGGAAATCAAAATCATAGAAACTATAATCAGGGTCAACATGAAAATACTAACCAAAATAGAGGCCAAAACATAACTACCGTAGAAACAATAGAAATACTAATAAAAGCTACCAATCTAGGAGAATAACTTAAACAACTCAAATAAGTTGTAACTATGGTCATAAAAAAGGGCATTATGTGTGGGATTGTCCTTAGTTCAAAAGAAAAGCCTCTAAACAAGCTAAACCTGAAAATAAAACTTTTGTCAATTTACATAAGGGGTACGAATCAGCTGAGGTATTAGTAGTCACAGATAAGGAATGCTTAGAAGAAATGATCTTAGACTCAGGATGCACCTTTCATATGACACCATGTAAGCATTTCTTTTGTGATTTAAATGAATTTGAAGGTGGTAAGGTAGTTATGAGAAATAATCAACAATGTTTTGTTAAGAGAATTGGCTCTATTATGTTAAAACTTGCTGATGGTTCACAAAACCGGCTTTCCTCTTTGAGATTTGTACCCAAATTAAAAAGAAATCTGATTTCTTTAGGAACTTTAGACAAAGCTAGTTTTGTTTATAACTCTGAAAATGGGACAC
The DNA here is from genome assembly GCA_036850905.1 of Luffa acutangula. Taxonomy (NCBI): domain Eukaryota; kingdom Viridiplantae; phylum Streptophyta; class Magnoliopsida; order Cucurbitales; family Cucurbitaceae; genus Luffa; species Luffa acutangula. The sequence goes on along the minus strand of CM072089.1, from coordinate 22,126,403 downwards.
TGAAAGTGTATAAGAACAATACTTTGAAATTGACTAGAATACTATTAGATGACCTTTATATATTGCAAGGTGGTCGAGAGAAAATAATGCAGTTTCTGATATGAACTTAAAACATACTCAACTATGGCACAAGAGGCTAGCTCATATTAGTGAAAAAGGTCTAAATTGTTTACATAAACAGGGTCTACTAGGAGATAAAAGAAAATTAAAAAAAAAAAAAAAACTCTCAAATTTGATGTTTTGTGAACATTGTGCACTTGGAAAGGCTGCTAAGCATAGTTTTAAAAATGTTGCTCATATAACAAAACATAAACTAGATTATATACACTCTGATCTTTGGGGACCAGCTAGGATTTGAAGGGAATAAAAGTCCCCACGCAGTGGAAGCGCATCGATTGGACCTTACGCCGTATATTAATTAACATTAAAATACCGTTACGAAAACTCAAACAAACTTTAAACATACTTTAAAGTTGCTGGAAAATCAGTTTAAACATGCTGAAAAATAAATCTAAATTTATTTTCATGCTTTTCTAAAGAAAATGGGAAGAACCGTTACAAACCTTCGTTGTAGACTTGATCGTTCTTTACCAACGATGCTCCAACGATCAAAACGCAGTAGCCCCCTTTTAAGTTTCTTCGTTGGAAAATCCTTCTTGAATGACACAATAACCACAGAGGTTATATCGGTATGTCTCTAAGTCTATGAGGCAAAAGACTTGTGGGAGTAAGGCTAGAGAGAATTTTAGGTCTCGCTTGAGAGACTAAGAGCAAGAGCAGAGTGTCATGGACCAATTAGGTCTAGTGTTCTATTTATAGAAGAGAGGCCATGAATAAAATATTCAATTAAATCAATCTTTTCCAAAATTGATTCAATCTTATTCCTTATTTAATCAATCATGATCAATTAATTCCATAATTGATTAATCTTTTCCACAAATGACTAATTACTTCCATAAGTGATTAGATCATTTCCATAAATGATTAATCACTTCCTTAAGTGATTAATTATTTCCATAATTGATTAATTCCCAGTTAATGAATTCTTTAATTAATTAACCACCAATTAAATATCACATATTTAATTTCTGGCCTTGAATTAATTAATTCGCCCAAATAGATTTTAGGCCTTAAATTAATTAATTCATTATTTGAACTCTTTCAAACTTCCATAAATTTATATTTGAATTTCTTCAAATATTAATTTTTCTCATATCAATATATATTATATTTGTTTCCCTTAGTAAATTGAACATTTTCAATTTACATTTATTACTTAGTTGCCTCAAATTACTTTATGAGCTACCAGTGGGACCTAATGGACCTGCAGATCAGAAGCTCCAACGATGTGAGATTAATTGGTCAAACTCATTAACCACATTAATCAATATTCGTTAACTGTGTGTTCATTCCACTATAGACTCACAGTTGCACTCTTCTCACTGCAGACATATTTTCTGTGTCCACGGATACAGACCAATATCGACTGGTTAGTCCTTCACGAGTGTCCGCAACACCAGCTGGGTCAAATTACCATTTTACCCCTGGGTTACTTCTATTTCCTTAAGTACCAGTTCTCCTCTAATGAACAACCAGTTTGTGGTCCAACCATCAAACAGAAAAACCCTCTCGTGCCATTGAGAGGGTAGGACCCTTTGTTCAAGACTCGGAGTAACCACTTAAGGGAACACTCACCTGCTTCCCTAAAGTCGAGAAGGAGTGAATTCCATCTTGTACGATTATGTTCCCAGCTCCCCATTCGGTCTTGTCCCCAAAATGGTAGGCTTATTGAGTCGGCGTATTGGCCACTCTCACCCATGCAAATCAAAGGACAATCTCTCATGAGCAGGAGTCCATAATCAACTCAGGATTAAGACTAAGTTTTCTAGGTCATCCTAGTGAAATAGAAAACCAACTAGTTAACGGTGTTATAACCAGTGGTTACTATTTTGCAGTCCGGACTTATGCAAACTCATTGCATAGGATACCCCCACTCGCATGTCTCCTACACGAACGAGTTGCATCGCAATGTTTGTATCAAATACAAAGTGGGTCGTATCCATAGTGTCACTAGGATAAGGCACCCAGTTTTATCCCTATACTATAGACCCTTTAGGCTGTTTCTTGAACAATAATCTCATATGTCGCTACATATAGTTCAAGACTCATATTACAGCCTTGGATGTCTAGTTTATTGGATTAGGGTTATTTTTAGGCAAAGACAAATATAAAATAACTAATAACAATTAATGGAAAAATATATCAATATTATTTCATTAATATCCGGTCAACAGTTACATTCACTATCTACGAGTTTTAGGGCATAAAACCCAACAGGATTAAAACACATGGGGGAGCTAGGTATTTCCTAACCTTAATTGATGATTTCTCTAGAAAACTTTGGGTTTTTATGTTAAGAACCAAAGATGAAGTCTTTAATTCTTTTGTTGAATGGAAAATACAATTAGAGAATCAAACAGGTAAGAAAATTAAATACTTAAGAATCGATAATGGTCTTGAATACCTAAATGAAAAATTCTCTAAGTTGTGTAAAGAAACCGACATAACAAGACATCTCACCACTCCTGGAACTCCTAAAAAAAATGGCCTCGTTAAACGATTCAATAGAATAATCCTTGAAAGAGTTAGGTGTATGTTGTCAAACGCTAAAGTTCCTAGAGTATTTTGGGGTGAAGTTGTGAATACTACAGTATATATAATAAATAGGAGTCCTTGCTCAGCTTTAAACTTTAAAACACCCCAAGAACTTTGGACTGGTCACCCTCCTAGTTTAAAACACCTTAGACTTTTTGGTTGTGCAGTCTATACACATATTAGACAAGATAAACTTGAACCAAGAGCCAACTAACAAGGGACAGAACAAGGAGTACCATTAGACGACTTGCAAGGTATGATAACTCGGATTTTGTGGGGTATGCCTTCAACTGCTATATTGAGAATTCTAGTTCATAACCTACATCTTATAATGAAGCCATCAAGTCAGTAGACAGTGAGAATTGGTTGTTAGCCATGAAACAAGTACTTTGGTCTCTTCACTCAAATAACAAGTGGAAACTAGTAGAAAAACCAGAGAATAAGAAAATAATAGACTGCAAATGGGTGTTAAAGCTTAAACCAGGATTTAAGAATAATGATAAGCCTAGATACAAAGTAAAATTTGTGGCCAAAGGCTTTAGTCAAGTTGAAGGCATAGACTATACTGAAGTATTTTCATCAATTAGAATACTACTGTCTATTGTTGTGCAACATAATTTGGAATTAGAACAGATGGACGTCACTACTGTTTTCCTCTATGGCAGCCTCGATGAAAATATTTTTATGAAACAGCCACTCGGCTTTGCTGAAAAAGGAAAGGAAATACATGGTTTGTCATCTACAAAGGTCCATTTATGGTCTTAAGCAATCCCAAGAAAATGGAATAAAAGGTTTGACACCTTCATTCTCTCTCAAGGGTTTGTGAAAAGTATTTTTGATAGTTATGTTTATAGAAAGGATGTCTTAGAAAAGATATATGTTTTAGTCTTACTCCATGTTGATGATATCTTAATAGCATCCATAGATAAACTTGAAATTCAGAAAGTAAAGGCTGCTTTTAGTAAGGAATTTGGGATGAAGGATTTAGGCAAAACTAGAAAAATACTTGGCATGAAAATGCTTAGGGATCAATCAAGGAACACACTTTTGTTATCACAATCTGCTTACTATCATAAGATTGTTAAAAAAAATCATATGGAAAATTCAAAAGCTGTAAAGACACCTTTGGCACAACACTTTCAGCTATCTATGGCCAAAAATCCAGCAACACAAGAAGAAATTAATGATATGAGTGCAATCCCTTATGTTAACTTGGTTGGTAGCTTGATGTATACAATGGTTTGTAGTAGACTCGATATCACTCATGCCTTAAGTGTGGTCAGTAGGTATATGAGCAATTCTGTAAGGTCTCATTGGGAAGCTTCAAAATGAATTTTGCGCTATTTAAAGGATGCTGTAAACAAAGGTTTGTTATATACTAAATGTGAACCAATTGAGGATGGCATTGTAAGTTTTGTTGACTCCAACTATGCAGCTTATTTGGACAAGCGGTGTTCACTAACATGATATATATTCACTCTTTTTGGGAATGTAATCGGCTGGAAATCAACATTCAATCCGTTATTGCCTTATCCTTAACTGAAGCCGAATACATTGCACTGGCCGAATTAGTAAAGGAAGCTATTTGGTTACAAGGTAGTATTGCATAAATGTATTCAAAAGAATTTGATGTAAAAATACATCGTGATAATCAAAAAACCATAACATTATCAAAGAATCCAACCTTTCCACGACAAAACAAAACACATTGACGTTCGTTTTCACTTTATTAGAGAAGCAACACAAGAAGGAAAAGTAAAATTACAGACGATTGGAACTAAACACGACCATGCAGACATGTTAACTAAATCATTGCCTAGGAATCGCCTTGAATATCTCTATGAAATTGTAAAGCTTGACAATGGTTAAAGTTGTTTGTTGTTTTCTTTACTCATTAGATGCCATTTGAGAGGGTGTATTTGTTTTGTATAGTAGTATATTAAGTGTCAAGAGGGTGATTGTTGGGTATTGACACTTATTTCCTGTCTTGATCATTGACTACTGTGAGTTGGATGATGAGCTAACAACATATTGGAGAAATAGTTGCTAAGCTGGATTTTTTCCCCTGATGTTTAAAGAGACTGGCACGTGATCAACAACTGTCTTCTAACAAATTTCGCCTTCACCGCTTTGGTATAAATATACCTTATTCCAAGCTTGTAGAACATACTCAGAGTACTTTGTTGATTTGTTGCTTGTACTCTCTTGTTAAAGAAAGGCTTAATAAAACTCTCTCGATGGTATTCTAAGTGGATGTAGACCTTGTTGTCGAACCACTATAAATACGTGTCTCTTCTTCTCTTCCCTCTCTTGTTTTTACTTCATCTGATTTCTGTTGCGTTTATCTGAGAGTATTGTTTGTTGAAAGCCAACAGTAATAAAACACATTTATAAATTAATTAATAATAGTTGAGATCAAACCTAATATTTGGTTGGTAACTAAAACTATTTTTATGGTTTTTAAATGTACTACCAAACACAAATCCAAAAACATTGAAAAGATGAAATACACAACTTTGATTTTTATACAATCCATGTTTTCAAATTTATGTTTTTAGATCACCCACCAAACACATCCTAAATTTTTCCGACCCATTCATTACATCTGCAATAATATGAGCAATGGGAGATTATTCTTCTCTTTTTTTTTTTCTTAAACTATATAGTATCACATAGGACTATTGGAAAAAACAACTCATATGAGATACAAATGAATCACTTACATATCTTCAAATTAATCTGCTAAATATCTCCACTAAACATAGTGCTAAGAAACCACTATACCAAAATATCTCTTTTCTTTTTTTTTCGAAAAGACCAAATATCTCTTTATTTTGTACTAATGGAGGATTTATTTTAATAAAGCATGTTCAAGGAGTTCCAATTCGAATTGTTAATATAATTTGACCATTTTGGGACCTAACATATATTATAGAATTATATATCAATTTTATGCCCTTTTCTTATGAATTTTTCTGCGCATGGTTTGAATTTTTAAAATGGAACATTGTAAGTGATGTATTAATGCAATGACTTGTCACCAATTTTTCACTTCACACCCTAAGTTGGAAGATTTAATGATGGGATATGTATGAAAGCGACAAGTACCCAAAAAGTATCATGAGAATAACGAAAGAATTAACAAGAAAGATATTATAATAAATTTATGAACCTCAAATCATCGTAGTCAAGATTGTAATTAATATCGTAGGTTTTTTAATTTTTTCAGTATCCACTTTGTTAGTTAATGATTTATAAATGTTTGAATATCACTATTTTAAAAATCAGAATAAACCATGATCATACGACGTCTGTAATCTATTCTAACATATAGGCCACATTTGGATGAATGTGGTCTATTATTATTGACCGTAGTAGTTGAAAGAAAGTGTTTATTTGTTAAAACAAGTATAGCTCAACGATAATTGGCATGTATCTTCCCCCTCACTTCCAAATGTTGATGACTAAAAACAAGTGTTTATTTACTGCAACTACGACATAAATTAAAGGTTAAATTATAATTTTAGTCCCTGAACTTTGAGGTTTGAACTTTAAAAAGTGTCTGATAGGTCCTTCAATTTTTAATTGTATCTAATAGGTTTATGAATTTTAAAAAGTGTAATTCTAATAAGTCTTTTAAATTTTGAATCTTATGTCCAATTACGTTCTTGAACTTTTAATTTTTAGTCTAATAGATCCTTGATCTAGTCGACATTTTTTTAAAATTCACAAACCTACTAAACATGAAATTGAAAGTTTAGGGTTTTATCTGACATAAAATTTTATTTTCTATCTAATAGATCAATTAATTTTTAAAAATCTTGAATATGGAATCACCTATTAGACAAAAAAATTGAAAGTTCAGTGATCTATTAGACATTTTTAAAATTCAAGAACCTATTAGACCTACAATTGAAAGTTCGGAATGACCTATTAGACAATAAAAATTGAAAGTTCAGTGATCTATTAGACATTTTTAAAATCTAGGAACCTATTAGACATACAATTGAAAGTTCAAAGACTTATCCGACACTTTTTAAAATTTAGGGACCTTTTAGATACAAACTTTAAAAAGTTCAGGGACTGATCTTGTAATTTAACCTAAATTAAGGATCCGTTTGGAATGACCTTTCAGGAGTTTAAAAAAGTTCTTTTAGGGTCCATTTGTTTTTTGTTAATCAAGATAGCCTGAATTTTTAGATGCCTGAAATTATATATGCCCAGAAATATAGATGTCTGGCATCTTTAGATAACCATGTTTGTTTCGCATGAAAATTTATAGGGATGTTCACAAATATTTAGATAACCATGTTTCTTTTGTAGGATTTCTGAATGAGAATGTCTTAAAATGATGTACTATTCCAACAATACCCTTTTTTATCTTCAAATCATTTATATATTAATTTAATATAATTTAAATTTATATAACATTTTTTACTTTAATAATTTAATGTTGTTATCAATTCAATTCGTTTTAGTTTTGTTTTTTATTTTGTAAAAAAAAATAATTTGTATTGTGTGAAGATTTGTATAAAAAAAATATAATTAAATATTAGGGAAAAATACACTTTTGGTCCCTGAGGTTTGGGTTAAGTTACACTTTGGTCCTTGAGTTTTCAAACTCAACAAAAATACCCCTGAGGTTTGAGATAAAGAGCAATTTGGTCACTGCCGTCCAATTTGTCGTTCAACCCTAATGGACTGCTAACGTGATACCATTATTTTAATAAAAAAATATTTTTTTAAATTTTCTAAATAAAAATATATTAAAATAATATAAATATTATTGTTTTAATCTTTTTTTAATTATTTCTCATTCTCTTCTTCTTCTCCATCTTCTTCTTCTTCATCCTCTTCCTTCTTCTTCTTCTTCTGTTAGAATTGGTGAAGACAAACCACCTTGAGTTTGTCGTGGATGAAAAGGAAAAGAAAAGCAAATGGGTCAAGGCCCATTCACATTAGGTTTGCAAGCTCAACTTATATATATGTGTTTGTGTGGGGTTTGCAGAACAACGGTGTGAAAGTGGCTTTTCTAGAGTTTTGCGGCTGGAGTGTTTTTCTTCAGTAATTTCAGAGACGACAGTGAGGGAAAACTTGATAGAATGAGATTTATTATCTTGTGTTGGTGAGGGTTTTGTTTCTTTGTTTATCCCAAGCTATCGGGTTGTGATACTTGGAAGTCAATAGCTATTGTTGGGCTATTGAGGGTTAGTTTGTGGCATTATTGAAGGCTTCCTGTAATTTCCCAAATTCTAGTAGAACCTGCAGTTGCAGAAGACTGGACGTAGTCCCGAGCTTGGGACGAACCAGTATATTTTTCGGTGTCGTTTTCTTTTCCCTATCTCTTATTATTTTCGTGACTATTATTTTTGGTTTAACCTGTGGAAAGGGAGATAGTTATAATATTATTGATTGTCGTCATAATATTATTATTATTATTTGTATTCCGCATTTTCTCCCAACAATTGGTATCAGAGCTTTTGGTTCAGGAGTCATGGGTTTTGTAGAGCCAAAAAGTTTCGATGGAGTCATGAAGTTCGATGGGAAAAATTTTGGATATTGGAAGATGCAAGTCAAGGATTATTTAACTTGCAAGAAAGTGCATAAGGCATTGAAGGAGAGACCGAAAGAGATGTCGGACAAAGATTGAGAAGCTCTAGATGAAGAGGCAGTTGCAACCATAAGGATGTGTTTGTCGATGGATGTGGCAAGTCTAGTAGCCCATGAGACAACTGCAGTCAAGTTGATGGAAGCGCTTACAAACAGGTATGAAAAACCCTCTGCAAATAATAAGGGTCTATCTAGTTAAGAAGTTTTTCAACATGCAAATGTCTGAGGATGCTTATGTGAATTCCTATATTAATGAGGTTACCACTTTGATTAATCAGTTAAAATCTGTTAAGATAGAATTTTCTGATGAGGTGAATGTTATTCAGTTGTTAACGTCTTTACCTGATAGTTGGGAAACGATGAAGACAACAGTGTTTAATTCGACTGGAAATAACACTTTAAAATTTTCAGAAGTTTGTGATTTAGCCATAGCTGAGGAAATTCGTAGGCAGGGTAGTAATAAAGAGTCTACAGTAGGGTCAGCTTTGGTTATGACTAAAGGTAAAGATAAGGTTGATGAAGATAATGAACCGAGTAGCAGTAGGAAAAAGTGGAAAAGTAGGAATGAGGTAGAATGTTTTTACTGCCATAAGAAAGGTCACTTCAAGTATCAGTGTAGGAAATTTAAAGAGGATTAGAAAAGAAAACCAGAGGCAAATATAGTGGAGGAGGTTATCTTAGCTTGTGTTGAGAGTGACACAAAGTATAGTAACCACTCATCAAATTGGATATTAGACAGTGCAACTTCTGTTCACATAGCTTCAGATAGGAGTTTGTTCACATCATTCACAGGAGGGCATCATGGCCTAGTGAGGATGGGGAATGGTAGAACCTCCAAGACAAGAGGGATTGGAGATGTTAGTCTGAAGACAGAATGTGGAGGTAAATTGGTACTGCGAGATGTCAGGTTCGTGCCTAATATCAAGATGAATCTTATTTCTATTGGTAAGTTGGCAGATGATGGTTTCATGTGTGAGTTTGGTAGTCGCATGTGTAAACTCAAGTTCGGGTCCTAGGTAGTGGCAGTTGGTCACAGGAAATCTACACTGTACAGATGTCAGTTGAATGTTGCCAAAGGTTCAAAGAGACAGTGGATGCCAATTAAAGCTGCAGATGGTAGTTGTAGAGGTACAGTTGAGCCAGCAGCAAGGATAGCCAATTTCGATCAGCCCGATCAAGATCCTTCAGTTCAGAAACAATTGGGAAGTCCAGGAGAGAAAGTTGATGGTTATCGTGAATCCCCAGTTGTCAGACGCTCGAATGAATTGAAGAAGTCATTTTGGCGAGTTGAGACATCAAAGTGGAAGGCCAGAGCAGTTGCTAAGGTCAAAGGTCAGGTCTCTAACTTGGTAACATGTTTGAATAGAGGATTCAAGCCATTCTCAGAGTGTATCTTCTTCAGGAACAGTTGTTCGGGTTGGAAGAAGATGACAAGTGACACCACTTAGCTGAAGTGGGAATACGTGTCTGTCTTTTTTTTCTGGGAGACAGGTTCACGTAGCTAGCTCATACTTCGGGGCGAGCACAAATGAGCTACAGTTATATTCTGATAGTTGCCTATTTTTGTGAGTTTGTTGCTTTTCAGGTATTTTGAGCCTTGGAGTTTACCAAGAAGATCAGAGATAACAGTTGTAGTGGGAGTATATCCTTGAAGTTTGCCAAGATGTTTAGAGTTTTGTTTTCGTGGGAGACGAGATCGTTGCTTTGTCTCCAAGTGGGAAATTGTCAGGATTGGTGGAGACAAACCACCTTGAGTTTGTCGTGGATGAAAAGGAAAAGAAAAGCAAATGGGCCAAGGCCCATTCACATTAGGTTTGCAAGCTCAACTTATATATATATATGTGTTTGTGTGGGGTTTGCAGAACAACGGCGTGAAAGTGGCTTTTCTAGAGTTTTGCGGCTGGAGTGATTTTCTTTAGTAATTTCAGAGACGACAGTGAGGGAAAACTTGAGAGAATGAGATTTATTCTCTTGTGTTGGTGAGGGTTTTGTTTCTTTGTTTATCCCAAGCTATCGGGTTGTGATACTTGGAAGTCAATAGCTATTGTTGGGCTATTGAAGGTTAGTTTGTGGCATTATTGAAGGCTTCCTGTAATTTCCCAAATTCTAGTAGAACATGCAATTGCAGAAGACTAGACGTAGTCCCGAGCTTGGGGCAAACCAATATATTTTTCGATGTCGTTTTCTTTTCCCTATCTCTTATTATTTTCGTGACTATTATTTTTGGCTTAACATGTGGAAGGGGAGATAGTTATAATTTTATTGATTGTCGTCATAATATTATTATTATTATTATTTGTATTCTGCATTTTCTCCCAACATCTTCTTCATATCCCCGGCGGCGATTGTTTTTTTTTCTCTCACTCTTTCTCTCCCTCTTCTTCTCTGTCCTTGTCGGCGAGCTGTTTAAAAAAAAGGGGGGGATATGAAGAAAAAGAAGAAGGAAGAGGATGAAGAAGAAGAAGATGGAGAAGAAGAAGAAAAGTAAGAGAGAGAATGAGAAATAATTAAAAAAAAAAAGATTAAAATAATAATATTTTTATTTAGAAAATTTAATAAATATTTTTTTATTAAAATAATGATGCCACGTCAGCAGTCCGTTAGGGTTTAACAACAAATTGGATGGCATGGACCAAATTACTCCTTATCTTAAACCTCAGGGGTATTTTTGTTGAGTTTGAAAACTCAGGGACCAAAAGTGTATTTTTCCCTAAATATTAATTTCAATTTTAACTTGAAATACTTGAACTTATTTTAAAAGAAGACAATTATATAGTTGATAGCATTTTTTAGTGGATTATATTTATAAATTATCAAAATAGAGAAAGTTGTGAGAGAAATAATATTGATTTGTGATTATATCTTTTTTATAAAAAAAAATATTGGACGATCGTTATTGGAAAGGTAAAATAAATAAAAAATTTTACTTAAAATTTCAATTGAAAATAGATTAAACTATATGTTATACAAATTAAATGGAGTTTATTTTATATGCAAATGAAACATATAAATATAGTTAATTTCATATAATTGTTTATTAGTGAATGAATACACTAATTTTTTAAATTCCCTAAAATTAAAAAATTGTGAAATAAAGAAAATTGATGAAATAAAATATAAAAATGAAGGGCAAAAAACGTCAATGGTTGATTCCCTTACCATGGGAATCTTAGAAACCAGCGTATCAGAAGGGCATCCAAATCTTCTTAGATGTATCTCGTGTGGACATCCGAGGATGTCCAAAACTTCTCAAAATGTCTAGACATCTTACTTTACCACAAAACAAAAAGGGTAATCTAGATGTTCATTCCATAATAATCTTGGATTACAACCAAACAAACGACCCCTTAAGTGTTAAAAAAAAAGTGTTTTTAAATGCTTAGAAAGTCATTCCAAACATACAATGAGTAATTAAGTCAAAAGTTTAAAAAAAAAAATAATAAATAAATAAATAAAAAAAAAACTAATAGTTTTACGTCCCCCAAAATTATTCCTAACAACTAATTCTTACACAATTTTTAGAAAAGGTTTAATAATTTCCATTGTTTTAATTTTGTATATATTTTATGTAACAAAATATAAAACACTCTACTATATTCATACTTTAGTTTTTTTTTTTTTTTTTTTTTTTTTTTTTGAATCATTCATACTTTAGTTTTTAGCAGTCTAAGCACAAAACATCTAGTGGAGCCCCCATTCCTTTGACTTCGTAGACTTTGCTCTCAAGCCACTTTGACTTTGATGTGAGAGTTGGTTCTTTTCTAGTAAAGTTTTTTTTTTTTTTTTTCTTTCTATAAACGCTTTTAGAAAAAAGTAATAATCAAGTGTTTGTTTTACTAATATTTAAAATAATCTTCAAATAATGTTTCTTAAATTTGTAGAATTAATTTATACTCTAATAAACCTTTTTTATAAGCACGTTTGAAAAATTAATAATTTAAAATGTTTTTAGTATAACAACTAGTTCAATGATTCGAAATAATCAAAATTGTTTTTTTTTTAATATTATTAAATTAAAATGATTTTAAAAAATTATATCAATTTAAAACTATTTTTAAGAAACAGATTATCCAAAAATAATTTTATATTTCACCGAAAATCTTCTAAATATATAGTAAGAACGAATATATATTATTATAATTAATAGAATCACTTTTGAGTATAGTATAACAAAAAAAAATTATTTAAAATATTTTCTAAAGAAGTTCTTAAACCCTCCAATCAACTGAAATGTCTTGAGCTAATGAGTTACAGTACATTTAATTATATCAATACACTTAGCTCTTTTGTTACTTGTGGGATTGAAAATTTGTAGAAGATCCAACAACTGGAAATCAATATTAATTAAAGAAGAAATAGGGAATTCAAACACATGACCTCTTGTTTTGATACCATGAAATAAAAATGAGAATAAACCTACACCTCAATAATTTATGTAGGTAGTTGTAAGTTGAATTGATAGGTAGAAGGAGTATATCAGATTACAAAATAAAATCCTTTGACTTGGTAATACAAGAATAACAAGTATAACAATCATCCTAAATGTCTTAGAGGGCATTATTGTAATCTCATACACTCTTCAAACCTATAAATACAATTCAAGGTATAACTCACAATTTATTGAAGTGTAAGTTTATTCTCATATTTTCTCAAGAAGCATATCAACTTACTCAGAATTAGACCATGTGTTTCATGGAACACTTTTGACTCTCTTCTATGATTACTTCTTATTGATTTATGAAATAAATAGATTATATATATATATATAATATTCTTGTAAATATGATTAGAGCTTCATGGTTGTGAGATTGAAATATCCTACAAACAAAAATTACTTAGAAAATAGATGGAAAATTGTTGTGGGTGGTAAATTGGACAAAATTAATAGCAAATATAGCATCATGTAAAAAAAATTGCAAATATGACAAAATCTATCCAAGTCTATCTAATAGACTTTGATTATCAGAGTTTATCAGTGAAAATCAGATCTATCAGTCTACTGATAGACTCCGATTATTTAGAGTCTATCAGTGTCTAAATCACTAATAAACTTTGGTTAATCAAAATCTATTCGTGAATCACTAGTCTATCAATAATAGTCACAGATAGATTTTGATTAATCGAAGTCTATCAGCGATAGACACTGATATACTTTGAATAATCAGAGTCTATCAGTGATAGACACGGATAGAATCTGACAACAACTTTTTGGTCTTGTACAATTAATTTTGCTATATTTGCAATATTGCAAACGGTGCTATATTTGCTATTAATTTGGTCCAATTTGTCATGTATGCAACTGCCCAAAATAGATCTTAAACGATAAATCACACCAGAAAGTTCATTTTATTTCAAAGTTAAAGATTGACGATGGCAGCAAACTCAAGCCACATTACATATAGCTTTCTAATCTTATTCCATCCAACTTTCACACGAACAACGTCAAGTTTGACGTCAACCTCTAATAATTAGACGTTCCGCCAAATCGTCGTTGAAGATAGGCGACAACATCACCATCCAACTGGAAAGCCTTTTCAAGAACTTCAACGGGAATGGCAGGGTTCGATCCAAACACAGCATTAGCAATGGTAATAACACCTGGGTTTTGACTGCCGAGACCAGCAAATGCAAGCGCTGGGCTGCGACCAACGTTGAATTGAAAGTGAATGAGACCAACTGGAAACACAAACACATCTCCTTTGTAGAGAATTTTAGTGAAAAGCTTGTTGTCTGGGTTAGAGGTGACGAAGCCAACGAGGAGACTGCCTTCGACAAGGACGAGAATTTCAGTGGCTCGAGGGTGAGTATGAGGTGGGTTCAAGCCGTAAGGAGCATAGTCTATGCGAGCCAAAGAGATTCCAAGAGTGTTGAGTCCAGGTAGTTTGTCTACGTTAACCAAAGTGACATTTGAGCCATTTGGATTGTCTGTGTTTCCAGGGATGTTGAGTCCTTGGAATAAGAAATCATTGGCAACTGCGTATTTTGGGTCTTTGCAAAACTTGCCATTTACGAACACTGAAAAACATGTGTATACATCATAAAAATATTAGTTTGATTGAACTTGCTAAATCAATAGAGAATGTAAAATGGATTAATACCAAAAGAAATGTTACAATTTTTTGTTGTGAGTCTGTGACAAACAAAATAATCAGATGGAAGGGAAAAAAATGACCTTGGGCACTTAGATATTTTATGATGCAAAATGCACTTTTTATGTGTTTGGTTAAGATAAATTTAAAAGCATATTCTAGAACATTTTTAAAAATAGGGGTAGTTGCATAGATGACAAATTGGACTAAATTAATAGCAAATGTAGCACAATTGCAAACTAATTGCATATATAGCAAAATTAATTGTAGTTGTCGTCAGATTCTATTTGTGTCTATCACTAATAGATTCCGATTATTCAGAGTCTATCACTGTCTATCGCTGATAGATTTTGATTAACCGGAGTCTATCAACGATAGACATTCATAGACTTTGAATAATCGAAATCTATCCGTCACTGATAGATTCTGATTAATCAGGTCTATCGCTGATAAACTCTGATAATCGAAGTCTATCATATAGATAGATTTTGCTATATTTGCAATTATTTTTATATTGTGTTATATTTACAATTATGTAATTCTTATTTGCCACCCACTCCAAATTCTCTTTAAAATATTAAACACTGAATTAGCACATAAAAAACTTCATTTAAAAAATCATAACAAACTGACTCTGAAAAGTTATATGTTTTAGATGAAGCTAACAATATAAAATTTACAACATAAAAAACTTAGAAAACACTATTCTTAAAAGTCTTATGTATGAAACATAAAAATTAAAATTAAAATTAAAAATATAAAAAAAAATAAATATATTTTTATAAATGACTAAAAATACTCTTAAATAGTTTAAAAATCGGGTCAAACTCATTATTATTTTATGAAGCCAAATTTCTCATTTTTCTAAACATTCCTTTTTTGAACAGAAAAATTAGCCCAAAAATATGATATAAAGGCATTTAAACAGAAGAAAGATGCATATAAAATTACATTATATAACATACCAGGAGATCTAGCATCATTAATTGCCACACAAAAATCTTGCAAAGGGCTGGGGTCAAAGGCAAGAGCAAGAAGAGATTGCAAAATCAAAACAACAACAATTGAAAAACCCTTCATTCTCTCAAATTTCTCTAAAGTACTGTGTTTCTTCTAGTGAGAAGCAAAATATCCTCTTTAGTTTCTTCTATTTAAAGGGAAGAAAAAGCAATTTTTTAATACAAGAAATACCCATATGCAAAAGTGTTATTAATATTAGATTATTTTTTTGGTCTTGTCTTCAATGGCTATCTACCCAATATATTCCCCAACTCCACATTGTTTCTCTCCACTAATGTTTTTTTTAGAGTGGAATTTAAATCACAACAAATATCTTACATAATTTAATCATTCTTGAGCTCCTTCATTTACCAATTTTTTTTTTGGACTCCTTATGTTCAAGATTATTATCATTACAAACAAATTGCTAATTAATAAGGTTATCTCAATATGGGTTGATATCAAACAGTAATTGATTATCTTGACCAAGTGTTACTATTTTGAAAATGTGAAAATCGAAGTGTAATTAAGATCAATTTGTCCACCATAGAGATAAAAGAACATAATCTTTAGGTTCATGGGCTCTTAATTTGTGGTTAGTCATCTTGGAAATTTGTGAAGAGAATATCAACAAAGAATAAGAAATAATTCTTTGTCCATATTGTTAGGAGTATCTCCATATATATTTCTATTATGATATGATATTATTTATCGAAAAGGTTTTCCATATGCTAATAGCATATTGTCCCTTGTTAATATATTTTGGATAATCTTCTTCACTTATAACTAATAAATGTTGGGAATGACAAATAGTTTTGTTCCACATCGGAAGTGTAGATCTTGGAAAGCTAATTTAAAAGCACTTGTTATGTATTAGGCTTATAAAATTGATGTGAGGTATGCCAAGACCAAGGCCCATACGCATGCCATCGTCGTCCGACTCGGGCTTGGGCTTATTTTTGGGACTTTCTTCTTCTTATTGCTTAGTCAAATCCATGTGGCAAGGATTCATACTTTGGCTAAGTCTTGCTGAAGAATTCTACGAGTTGGTCAAAGGACACAAATTTTTTAATTTTAAATCCATTGTTTGATTTTTTAATTTTAAATATTCTAATTCTAATTTTGGCCACTTCTACACTATAAATAGAGTCCTTCCCCTACCTTCCTGATCATCCCATCTCATTCTGTCTTCTTCTCCTCTGCTTTCATTTTCCTTTCCTGAGCACGAGATTGGTTCCACTTCGTCCTGACGAGTGCACGTCTGTTTCAGAGGTTGTGTTAACCTTGGGGAGCATACCAGCAGTTAAACGATTTAGCACCGAGGTCGTGTCGAGTTTTGCTTTCAAGGCAGTGGTTCTTTCCACGGCACAATGATTTTGCCTCTCAATTCCTATTTTACCTTCCTTTCCGGCTAACAATTTGAAAGCAAAACTGTTTACACATTGAGTACTTGTTGCTCATGGTGAGAGGAATTCAGTTGGCTCAAGTCAAATTAAAGTGGATGATACCCAAACTTCTATTTGGTAAGATATTAAAGGGAAGTATTTGGGATTTGATTGAAATCCTTTGGTTATTACTATATTAGATATATGTTGAATTGTATGATATATTATGGTTCGAGATTTTCTTAATTTGATTCAAATTAGAGAATTGATTTTCCCTTATAATACATTTGTTGACATTGTGAGATTTATGGTGACAAATTATTAGTATTGAGATTTGTTATATCTTCTCATAATCAGAAGATATTGATATCTCGTTGAGTCTCCTAGACGGAATCTTTCAAGATATTATGTTTAATTTTATATGTCTTGAAAATTTAGCAATTTTATTCCATTGCTATTTTTAAGCATGATATTCAATACATATCTAATTTGGTTATATATTTTTGTTCTTTCATTGAACAAGTTGTTTCTTCCATCATGAAGTGAGATAAGAATTATTATTGCATTATCCTGCAAATCTCAAGTTTATAGGCGGTTAGAGTGATCTATTAAGGAAGCCTAATTATCATGTTAGCATGTATGGAAATAATGTTTCTTTGGAATATTATTGATAATATTGTAAACTGAAGCCTATGAAAAATGTTTCTTTGGAATATTATTGATATGTTGTAAACAGAAGCCTATGTGGCATTTAAAATAATTTTGAAAATACTGATAAAGTTTAAAGTTGTTTAGTTATGCAGCTTTAACTTGTGATGCTATTGAAGGTTGAGGTAGTGAGGTATATTGACAATTTAAATGTATGACCCTATATCTCAAATTACAATGTTTAAGAGAAGTATTTTACTTCTATTAATTTTCATGAAATTGGAAATTAAAACTATTGCTATTAATTGAGTTTGACATATATTATTCTTTGTCTATTACTTGTTGGAAGTATAAAAATGAGTAAAAACTCAATTGCATGTGGAGCATATAGAAATTGGTAGTAGTTTAAGATCCTGTCAATTAATGCAAAGTGTGTTGCAAAAGCAAGGGTGTTATAGGTGATTTTGGACCACCCCGATGCACAAGAAACTAGCGAGGACAACCGGACAGAAATAGGACTGGGAGATGGACCCAAGAGGCGAAACCGGCAAGTGGGACGGGCCAAGATCGAAGGGGTCGGGCGTTTGGCCCAACCCCCTGGGCCGAGGCCGAGCCCGTCCTGCTCCGTTTGGTCCCACCGCCTCTGGATGCGGGTTTCGCCTGGTTTGTCCCGAAACGCCTCCAAATTCCTAAAAACCCTAGGAGGACGAGCAAGTATTTATGGCTCTTCGCCACTAAAGAAGGGGACCCAAACTCTCTTCTCTTTTCTCTTACTCTCTAGCCCTCCTACGTCGGTTTTCTGACTTAAGCATCGGAGTCGGTGTGGCTAGCACCACACGGGTGTGCATGTGGAGCATATAGAAATTGGTAGTAGTTTAAGAT
The DNA here is from genome assembly GCA_036850905.1 of Luffa acutangula. Lineage (NCBI taxonomy): Eukaryota > Viridiplantae > Streptophyta > Magnoliopsida > Cucurbitales > Cucurbitaceae > Luffa > Luffa acutangula. The sequence goes on along the minus strand of CM072089.1, from coordinate 22,108,135 downwards.
CTTGTCAATCAATGGAAAGTGTGTTGCAAAAGCAATTGTACTGTTAGATCACATAGATCTTGATAACTAATTATGTGTGTATATTTTCATTTGATTGAAAATATGTTGTTTATTCATAATGAATATTTTATTGAGCATGTCTATGATCTGGAAAAATAAAAATAAAATTGAGAGTTAAATAGTGGATAATTGTCCTTAGTAAGATTTATAAGCACAAGCTTTAATGGGGTAAATTGTGAATACATGTTATTGAGATGTTCCATGTATTATTTATGGCTTTATATGATTTGGCTATTTAAATAGAAAATTTAGAAGATATATTATGGACAGTATTGCTGAAGTGTATTGATATAACTATGTGAAATTTAATTAATTATTGGTAGAGTAATTAATTTGTGATGCATTTCCTATGTCCATAGTATATATCAATTTTATTGTGGTGTTCTTAATTATGCATGTGTGCGTAAATTATATGTTTGAGAGATTAAAACATAAATGCGGTATATCTCAAAATGTGGGGGCCACTAAAATGGTTTATATGATGATATGTGGGGGAAAGTTGTTCTTCCTGCCTGTTTTATTCTTAACAGGGTTCCTCTAAAAAAGCTGAATAAGACATGACCGAACGAGCTCAGGAAGGGATACTCACCAAACCTAAGTTACTTGAGAGTGTGGGGGTGTTTGGCAAAGTGGAATATCCGACATTCAAAAACCTACGGTTGGTTCTAAAACCTTTGATTGTGTTTTCATAGATTATGCCCAAAATACTTTTGCATATAGGTTTATGTGCTTAAATGATAAATCAATTGGTGAGTATAGAGATGTTGCGTTTTTTTGAAAATATCTTCCCTATCATTAAAACTGATAATCAATCTAGTGGAATATCAAAACAAGCATGCAATGCAAGCTTAAAAAGTCTCTCTATGGTCTAAAACAAGCTCCCAAACAATGGTATGAAGAGTTTGATAACACTTTAATAACTAATGGTTATAACGTAAATTGTTATGATACTTGTGTATACTTGATAGCGCAATTTATTGAGCTATATTTTATATGATTTTATCGTTAGTCTTGGGTACGTTTTGGCCAATTTTATGTCTATTTGGTTTTGTTTTGTAGGAATCAAGCATTTCAATGGAAATTGATGTTTTTGAAGAATACCGTTAATTATGGAGGAAAAGAATTAACCCAAGAAAAGGAATTTGCAAAAGAGCATGAGGTTCAAGGCATCCATATAATAGGGCAGCGTTGAGACGCTACCATTGGATAGTCTCAACGTTGGCCCCTTAAGCAGGAGGCGCGAATTCGAGGCAGCGTCGAGACGCTACCTCCACACCGTCTTGACGCTGCGAACTTTCCTGAAATAATTAGGGCACACGTGCGACAGCGTCGCGATGCTGTGTCCTTAGCGTCTCGACGTTGTCACGCAGATTGGCCAGTATATATATTTTGCGATGCCATCTGATTTAGGGAGCTCTTTGGGGGAGAGAAACATGACTTTAGAGAGAGAAAAACACACAGAACAAGGCAGAAACAAAGGGAGCTTGATTTTGGGAGCTTGGATCGGGAGACTCGTGACAGGAACGCACGGGAATCACGGCTAGCGAGTTTAATCTTTCTCCCTTATTTCTCGTACTAATTTTTAGCATGTATTGGACTGATTTTGATTGTATTTTTAGAGACATGAGTAGCTAAATTTCGTTTCTTAGGGGCTTGATGTAGCAATTAGTTTGTATGGATTAATTTACGGATTTTTTAGGACGTTTCGTAATGTGGTTTATTTATGCAATTGTATGCTTAGTGCTTATAATCTCTTGATCACGGATTGTATGATTTTGTTTCTGAACTAATTGCTCAGGAGGGGTAATTTAGATTAGACCATCAATTGCATAACTTAGGTAATTCTACAATTGGGAGATTTAGGATTGCTTGAGAAACCTTCAAGAGGATTGTTCTTTAATGCTTATGCTTGTTGTTGAAATTAGATAGGGATATCAATTTCTTAATTTGCATAAAGAATTAATTGTACTTGGGAGAGACTTTTAATTATCGATAATCCTTGGTTTATGAACTTGTTACGAGTTTGTTCTTAATTATTCTTTGAATTAATTCATGCATCTAATAGATGAAATCAATTCCCTAAGGCCTTTCTCCATTGAGTTTCCATATTTTTATTGTTTTGATTAGTTTTTCCTTGATTTGCATACTTCTCGATTATTTTCTCTAAATAAAATTGGGCGAATATATCTTTAATAATTAGGGGAACTAGAAAACCAATCCAGAAGACGACATTCTATTTTTAATCACTATATTATAATTTGGGCCCGTACACTTGCGGTTAGCAATTTGCGTATCAATACTCAAAATTGTTTGGAGCAAAATGTGTGATTATTTGCTTGTATGTTGATGACATGCTTATATTTGGTTCGAACTTAGATGTCATTAATGAGACCAAGTTACTCCTTTCTTCGCATGAAAGACTTAGGAGAGGCTGATGTAATACTTGGTATAAAAATAAGGAAAATGACAATGGGTATTTCTTATGACAATCACATTACATTTAGAAAATGCTGAAGAAATTTGATCACTTTGATAAATTACCTATAAGAGCCCCTTATCATGCAAGCATTAGTCTTAAAAGGAACCAGGGCAACAATGTATCTAAATTTGAATCTGAATATGCATAAATCATAGGTAGTTTCATGTTTTTGATGAATTACACTAGACTTGATAATGCATAGTCTGTTAATAGACTGAGTAGATTTACACATAGCCCTGGTAAAGAACATTGGACTGCTCTACTTCGCTTGTTAAGGTGTCTTAGAGATACAATGTATTACTGTTTGCATTTTAACAAATTTCCTGCTGTGCATGAAGGATATTGTGATGCAAATTGGGTAACAGATAATGATGAGGTAAGCTCCACTAGCGGGTATGTTTTTACCTTTGGTGGAGGAGCTATCTCGTGGAAATCAGCAAAACAAACCTGCATTGCTCGTTCTACTATGAAATCTGAGTTCATAGCACTTGAACTTGTAGGTCAAGATGTCGAATGGTTAAGAAGTCTTCTTGGAGACGTGCCATTGTGAGGAAAGACTATACCTGTGTAGCTACACTGTGACTCATATGTTGCATAGGGATTGAAAATTACAGCGTGTACAATGGCAAGAGACGCCACATACGTCTAAGACGTGGAGCCGTAAAGTAGTTGCTGAAAGATGGAGTTATCTCCTTGGAATATGTGAGGTCCGAGAGGAACTTGGAAGATCCTCTCACCAAAGGACAAACAAAGAGAGTAATTTTAGAGTCCTCAGGATGTATGGGACTCAAGCCATGATGCTTCTCACTAGCATGAATCCATAGCCTTTTCTTTGGGTGGTCCATGCGTGGACTTGATGGATATAGTGAAGCTTTTGAGAATCCATAGCCTTTTTTGGATGGTCCATATGCTTGGACTTGATGGATATTGTAAAGCTTGTGAATCCATAGCCCTTTTTGGGGTGGTCCATGCGTGGACTTGATGGATAGTATTCAAAGTCTTCTTAGCTTTAGTCTGAGTGGTTTATCCATGATAGACTAAATGAAGCAGCAACATGATTGTGAAGGTGGGGTCACCTTCTATGAAAAAGCTGAGGAGCATCTTTCTAGAGCTTTCACGATGACCCAAGGTTTTGTGCATGGCCATTAAAAGCACTTGATAACTATCGCGGAATCAAAATCGAGGATTCAAACGTGTTGTGGGGGTCTCATCTATAAACACTGGAAGTTCAAGAGGTAACTCACTTCCACCCTTTAGGTTGTTGCCCTACTTCACTATGCATAAATTCAAATCGAAAGATATTAGTGCTTAAGTTTATTATCCTTGCTCAGGAAAACTTTCTTTCATCCTAATCCTTTTTACTTTACTATTTTGTCATTCGTGGGGGATTGTTGGGAATGACAAATAGCACTTGTTGTGTATTAGGCTTATAAAATTGATGTGAGGTAAGCCAAGACCAAGGCCCATACGCGCGCCGTCGTCCGGCTCGGGCTCGAGCTCGGGATTGGGCTTATTTTTGGGACTTTTTTCTTCTTATTGCTTAGTCAAATCCACGTGGCAGGCTCGGAGGAAGTGAAGGATTCATACTTTGGCTAAGTCTTTACTGAAGAATTCTAAGGACACGTGGCATCGATAGAGGAAAAGGAGTTGGTCAAAGGACACGTGTGTGGCCATTGTTATTTTTGGATTTACTATAAATAGAGTCCTTCCCCTACCTTCCTGATCATCCCATCTCATTCTCTCTTCTTCTCCTCTCTGCTTTCATTTTCCTTTCCTGAGCACGAGATTGATTCCACTCCGCCCCGACGAGTGCACGTCTGTTTCGGAGGTTGTGTTAACCTTGGGGAGCATACCGACAGTTAAATGATTTAGCACCGAGGTCGTGCCGAGTTTTGCTTTCAAGGCAGTGGTTCTTTCCACGACACAACGATTTTGCCTCTCAATTCCTATTTAACCCTCCTTTCCGGCTAACAATAAAGACTATGTTAGCATTTCAACGAAGAAAATTCTAGGGTAAAAGAAGATGTCTCTCACCTCGTTTCAAAAAAAAAAAATGTCTCTCACCTTGATTGAACCCACAAAAAAAAGAATTAAAAGATGACCGTTTAATTTTAATATAAACATATTTACCTACATGATTTATAAGTAGTCATCTCGTTCATATAAATAAATAAATTCATAAATATTTAATAATAGACTAAGTATATGTTTGACAAAGCGCTACAAGAATTTGGATTTTTTCCGACGCATACAGACGTCGGCAAAAGTACCAAAACGCATTGGCAAAGGCTTTTCCGACGCTTTTCTTCGCATCGAAAAGAATGTCGAAATAGAACCATCGACAGAAATTCTACCGACGTCGCTTTCAACGACGTCGGCAAAGATGGTTTTTCCCGACGCACGATAATCCACATCAGGAGAAAATATGGTTCAGGCCAATCTCATTTGCATGTCGGCAGAAAGACACTCTCTGGACGCCACGTGGCAGCGTTGGCAGATAAGATTTTTGTCGATGTCGTGACATGGCGTCGACAGATAGTCTTTCTGTTGACGTCGTGATATGGCGTTGGCAGAAAGGCCACTTCAATCTCTTTGCCAACGCCACATGGATGACGCCAACAAAAAGATCCTCTATGAAGGCCAAGTCACGACGTCGACAATTTTTTTCTTTTTTTTCTTTATATAATTTTTTATTTTTTAATTGATTTCTTTATGACCTGTCTTTTCAAACTGATCTTGAGAATGGAACTGATCCTCAAAATGACCAACATTACAAAATTTAATATGCAATTTATCATTAAAAATAAAAAGTTACATACACAAATACATGATATCAAAAGTTACATACACAACATTTTTATGTATTTAAATATAGGGAAAAATAAACTTTTGGTCTTTGAGGTATGGGTTAGGTTTCATTTTGGTTCCTGAGTTTTCAAACTCGACATTTTAGCCCCCGTGGTTTGGATTTTGTTTCATTTTGGTCCCTCCATCCATTTTTCTACTAGTAACCAACGAATTGCTGACGTGACACCTATTTTTTTATTTTAAAAAATATATATATTTTACTTTTAAAATAAAAAATGATATTAAATTAATTTAAATTTTTATTTTTTTAATTCTTTTTTTTCTCTCTTTTCTTCTTCTTCTTCTTTTTCTTAGAGCAACTTCTGTTGTCCACCGATGACAACCTCTTTTTTTTTTTTTTCTCCTTTTCTTCTTCTTCATTCTTCCTTCTTTTCTCACCGTTTTTTTATTAAAAAAAATTAAGAACTGAAACAAAGGGGAAAACCTCTTCGTTTCAGGTCTGGAACGAAGGGGTTCCCCTTTGTTCCAGCTGGATTCGAAGGTGGAAACCCCCTTCACTATTTTTTTTAAAAAAATAGTGAAATGACGGTGAGAAAAAGAGAGAGATGGAGAGAGAAGGAGATGGTGAGGGAGAGAGAGTCAGTAGTGAGAGAAAGAGAGGGACGGTGAGAGGAAGAGAGGGTTAGTGAGAAAGAGAGGAACGACGAGAGAGAAGGAAATGGTGAGGGAGAGGGAGCCGATGGTGAGAGAAAAAGAGGGGCAATGAGAGAAATAGAGGGGCGGTGAGAGAAAATGAGATGGTGAGGGAGAGAGAAAGAAAGGAAAAAAAAGGGAAAAAGAAAAAATCTCCAGCGGCGGTGGGCGGCGACTGGGAAGGACTTGAAGAAGAAGAAGGGGGAGAGGGAAGAAGAAGAAGAATAAAATAATAATAAAATTATGATTTTTTAATTAATTTAATATTATTTTTATTTTAAAATTTTAATATATATATATATATATTAAATAAAAAAAATAGGTGTCACGTCAGCATTCGATTAATTTCTAACCGAAAAATGGATGGAGGGACTTAAATGAAACGAAATCCAAACTTCAAGAGCTAAAATGTCGAGTTTGAAAACTCAAGGACCGAAATGAAACCTAACCCAAACCTCAGGGACCAAAAGTATATTTTCGTCTTAAATATATAACATCAAAAGTTACATCGTGCATAATTAGTTCATAAAAGACATAAAATTACCAAGAAATAAAAGAAAACTACAACAAACATAATGTGTCTGAAGCTTGTGGCCCGCGTAACAAGTTCATATATCACTTTGAATCACCTAGAGAAAAAAGTCATTGAAAATGAGTTATTGTAAAGGTTAAACCGCAATAAAGTTTATTATTAACTTAAAAGCAAACAAATTATGCTCGTAAAAACCTATACAAGCAAACATCACAAGTTTTTTACTAATTATCGTAAAAACTATAACTTAAAAGGAATACACAAACTCTTAAAAAACCTATCATAAAAACTTATCACCTTAACACTTCTCATAAAAACCTATCACTTTTAACTCTCAAAAAAACCTATAGCATAAGAACGTAAAAAGAAAATGACCCCTCCCAAACTCTTACAGTGGGATTAAAATGTGGTTTTGTTGGAAAAGCATAATGATCTTGGGCCCACAAGAGTTGAACACATGGTTATGATAAAGGTTGTTTTTTAGAAGACATCACAAGTTAAAAACATCCTCGTGGGTCAACCAAAACGTGAAGGAATGTTTTTTTAGAGAAATTTTGGTGGATGGACTGTTTGAGATGCATATTTTCATATATGTCAATAGTTTTGAAGATTTTCAAGATTAGATTTCCAGCAATTTTTGTTACCATTATACCCTTTTTGTTATAATTTCTTTTCCATTAAAAATGTAGGATCAATCATTATATAAAATATTATCTAAACAAATTCCTTAATTTTAGGAAAATATTATTGTACTGATTTTATTTCATGTCATAATGAATCCAGTTGATTTTCCTTCCATTTTATTCAATTACCAGTAGATTTTCCTTCAATTTTCGTGTTTTGATTTGGTCTAAACGATTTTTTTTCAAGATTTTTTCATTTTACAAAAACAAAAGTGTCTATTCGTTTATAATTTCATATATACTTTATATATATCATGTATGTATGTGTGTATATATATATACAATACGTTTTTCTTAAATGTCTCACAATCTTAGTATTGATTTTGTATCATATACTTTTTTTTCCAGATTTTTTTTTAATTTTGCGGAAAAACATTGATATTCATATATACCAATTTATATATAATATGTACTAAGTTTTTATTTTTTTAATCATTATTGTAGTCACACATACCTGGGTTTTTTTTTTTTTGTCATAACTATAGTATTAAATATACACTTGTTTTGTTATATCCAGTTACTTGCTAATATATATACCCCATATTTTTTTTTTTGAAAAGAAAATATACCTATTACATTAATATTGAAAAAAATCAATATACTTTGGGGGTGAGTAAATCAATATACGACCATAAAAATTCTACTGTTTTAAATAATAATAAAAAATCTTCCCCTATTTTGGATTTCATCAAATATACTTGGTATATTCTGCTATTTGCAAATATATACTCCATATATTTGTTCGTCACCACTTATTTGCATAAATATATATACACATATATATATCTTTTCCAAAAAAAAGTTATCTACAATATCCCTCATATTATTAAATACACTACTACATTAGAAAATATATACATGATATCAGTGGCGGATCCAGAAATTTATGTGAGGGGGGCTATATAGAAATAATTTGGTTAAAATAGCATCTTGGATCCTGTATTGATTTTTGTTCCATTTTAGTCCATATATTTTCAAATGTCCGATTTTAGTCCCTATACTTTTAATAAAGCTTAAAATTAGTCATTGTCGTAAATGTAAAGTTAATTTTTATTGAAATTGGTTAAATATTAATAATAGTTTCGATACGATAAGAGAAGTAAAATGAACATATTTCTAAAATTGAATGAAGAAAGACTCATAGAGATCAATATTTTTATTTTTGAGAAAAATTAACAATAAACTCACTATAGGACTAATTTTAAGTTTTATCGAAAGTACATGGATTAAAATTAGACATTTGAAAGTACAAGTATTAAAATGACACAAAACCTAAAGTACAAGAACCAAAATAATATTTTTTTAAAAAAAAAAATCAAAGTGATATTTTAACCAAATAATTTAACATATTGATATATGATGACATCAATTTGTATATTTTAATATTAAATTGGTTATATTACCAACATCACTTTTTTTTTTTGGAAAACAAAAGACGGAGAAAAACAGAAAAAAACAACAAAATCGTGGGAGAAAGAAAGGAAAATTAGTTGACATAGCACACTCAGTAGGGCTTGAACCAAGGTTGAAAGGGAAACCAAGAGGGGCTTTAGTCATTAAAGCATTCAAAAGACATATGTTTTACTTGCGACTTATAATATAAATATAATATTTTTAAATGTTGAGGGGGGCTCGATCCCCCTGGGCCTCATGTAGGTCCGCCACTGCATGATATGAAACAAATATACAACTATATATATAAAAAAACATCATGGTATGAAACAAATATACAACTATATATATATATATATATATATATATAAAACTTTACTATTTTTCAAAAACTCTCTTCTCCAACAACCATGTGACTTCTCATTGAGCTCCTTCCCTGCAGCGACATCGACAATCAATTGTTTGGGACGTAGCTAGCTTGAAAAACAACGACGATTGCGAAAATTTGGCGACATCCACGGTGTGATAGCGACAGGAGGAAGGCGGTTGACGAGCTTACAGCGCCCATTGATGTGCGAGTGCTGGTTCGAGTTTATGATGACGGTGGCACCTCCGATGGTGGTTGGTCGTCAACGACAAGCGGCAAAAAAAATGAGAGGAGATCATAGATGAAAAAGAGGAGATTGGACATGAAGAGGGAGAGGAAAGCCAAGAGAAAGAGGGAGAGACCGTGAGGGAAGGAGAGAGATTGTGAGCCATGTGAGAGATGGGGAGTAGTTTTAGGGATTTTTTTTTTTTAAAGATGGTGAGTGATTTTAGGGATCCTTCCAAAATTGGAGAGTGAATTAATGAGTTGAATTTTTTTAATAGGAAAGAATAAAATATGGTTTTTCCTTTTATGATTTTTGTTGTATTTTAAATACAAAAAATATGAAAGAGAGCATAAATGTAATTGAATAACAACTTATATGTAAAAACTCTAGGCTCTTAGGCTATTTAGGTAAAAAATGGTAGGTTTGAACAAAAACGAAATATAGGATCCATTTATAGGCTAATCATGTACTTATCTCATGTTTTTATCTTATGTTTAAATATTCAAAGGCCCAAGCCCAAGCCCATTTATTAATTTAAAGGGCTTTGTATTGAAAGTTATGAAATTAGGTTGTACAAATTTTTTCTATAAATACATCTTTTCTCCCACAGTCATGTTACGACTGATGGTTATTGTTTAACCTAAAATATATTTTTTATACTAAAGTTTCTCTTGGTATCAAAGCTTTCTTGGCCTTTGTCGTTCACCTGGAAAGATGAGTGTTGACGATACTCTAGTCACTGAAACAGAGAAACAATTGCAAATCAATCCATTAGAAGTAGTGTCAAATACTGTGACTCTACATTAAAATACCCAAGGTGTAAATTTAGGAGTGATCAACCCTACCTTTCGAAATCCTCTTAGCACAGTGCTTGCAATAAAATTAAGTGAAACCAACTTTATCCTTTGGAAGTCCATGGTGATTATCATTCTTAGGGGACAACGACTTGATGGACACGTACTTGGGACAAAAGCAGTACCTTTTGAGTTCTTGGAGACTACTGGAACCACCTCGTGTACCTTGACGTTAAATCCTCTCTTCGAGCAATGGCAAACTGTAGACCATGCCTTACTTGGCTGGTTTTATAGTTCAGTGGAGCCTAATATAGCATGTGACATCTTTGGCTTCAAGACCTCAAGAGAAGTATGGAATAAATTAGAAGTAAGATTTGGATTAGCAAATAAAGCAAGGATAAATCAACTAAGACTGACTTACAAAGAACAAGGAAAAACTCAATAAAGATGGCAGATTACTTGGCTCAAATGAAGCAATATGCAGACAATTTAGGTCTAGCAGGAGACCTTGTCTCAAAGACCTCACTAATAACAGTTGTTATCACAGGACTTGATGCTGAATATCTTCCTATTACGGGTCAATTAAAGGGTAAAGATGGTCTTATCTGGCAAGAAGCTCATGCAACCCTGATAGCATTTGAGTTTACATTGGTTCATCTCAACGTTATCCCACAAAACTTAGATGTGGGAAAAGCAACGGCCAACCTGGTTCAAGGTAAGCAAAATTACACTCAAAATTCTTCATATGACAATAATACTAATAGTGGACACAGATGTCAATGATTCAATCACAATAGAGGAAGAAGAGATGGTAACTTCAGAGGAGGTCATTCTAAAGGAAGAGGAAGACAAAACAATTCAAAGCCCACTTGTCAAGTGTGTGTCAAGTATGGTTCACCTAGCCTCAATTTGTTTCCATAGATTTGATAAAGAGTTCACAGGGATTCATCTAGACACCAACAAAGGACAGTTTGCTTTTGTTGCCTCACTAGAAATAGCCATGGATCCATAATGGTATGCAGATAGTGGTGCAAGCAGTCATGTCATCTTTGATCAGAGTAACCTCAATCAACAAGTTAACTATAATGGTAAGAAAACTTTCACTATGGGTGATGGGACTCAATTAAAAATAGCCCATAATGGTTACTCTATGGTTCCTTCTCTTACTTGTGATAAGCTATTATTAAAGAATGCATTACATGTGCCTAATATTACAAAGAATCTCATCAGTGTTGCTAAGCTTACCTATGATAATGATGTTTATATGGAATTTCATTCTAACTCTTGTTTTGTGAAAGACAAAAACCACGGGCAAGATACGCAAGCAAGAGAACTTAACTCTAGTCACAGGTTTGTGAGGTATATTTTGATGATTTTTTGATGATTTTTTATCAGGGAGTAAATCGTTGCATATTTTAAAGTATAATGACTAAATTGTTACATATTAAAGTCCAAAGACTAAACCATTACAAACTAAAGTTCATAAACTAAATTGTTACCTCCATGATAATTCAAGAACCAAAATGTAAGTTTAGGGACGAACGAAGCGTTTGGACCTACAAGAATAATCCTTGATTTTGAAACGAACATTTTAGATCTGGGGGAATGCACCCATTCGTTCTAGATCGAGGAATGGCCTTTGTTCTTTCTGTTGGGTTTTATGCCCTAAAACTCGTAGATAGTGAATGTAACTGTTGACCGGATATTAATGAAATAATATTGATATATTTTTCCATTAATTATTATTAGTTATTTTATATTTGTCTTTGCCTAATAATAACCCTAATCCAATAAACTAGACATCCAAGGCTGTAATATGAGTCTTGAACTATATGTAGCGACATATGGGATCATTGTTCAAGAAACAGCCTAAAGGGTCTATAGTATAGGGATAAGGCTGGGTGCCTTATCCTGGTGACACTATGGATACGACCCACTTTGTATTTGATACAAACGCTGCGATCCAACGCGTTCGTGTAGGAGACATGCGAGTGGGGGTATCCTATGCAATGAGTTTGCATAAGACCGGACCGCGAAATAGTAACCAGTAGTTATAACACCATTAATTTGTTGGTTTTCTATTTCACTAGGACGACCTAGACGACTTAGTCTTAATCCTGAGTTGATTATGGACTCCTGCTCATGAGAGATTGTCCTTTGATTTGCATGGGTGAGAGTGGCCAGTACGCCGACTCAATAAGCCTACCATTTTGGGGACAAGACCGAATGAGGAGCTGGGAACATAATCGTGCAAGATGGAATTCACTCCTTCCCGACTTTAGGGAAGCAGATGAGTGTTCCTTTAAGTGGTTACTCCGAGTCTTGAACAAAGGGCCCTACCCTCTCAATGGCACGAGAGGGTTTTCTGTTTGATGGTTGGACCACAAACAGGTTGTTCATTAGAGGAGAACTGGTACTTAAGGAAATAGAGGTAACCCAGGGGTAAAACGGTAATTTGACCCAGCTGGTGTTACGGACACTCGTGAAGGACTAACTAGTTGATATTGGTCTATATCCGTGGACACAGAAAATATGTCTGCAGTGAGAAGAGTGCAATAACTGTGAGTCTATAGTGGAATGAACACGCAATTAACAAATATTGATTAATGTGGTTAATGAGTTTGACCAATTAATCTCACATCGTTGGAGCTTCTGATCTGCAGGTCCATTTGGTCCCACTGGTAGCTCATAAAGTAATTTGAGGCAACTAAGTAATAAAAGTAAATTGAAAATGTTCAATTTACTAAGGGAAACAAATATAATATATATTGATATATTATTGTGAGAGAAATTAATATTTGAAGAAATTCAAATATAAATTTATGGAAGTTTGAAAGAGTTCAAATAATGAATTAATTAGTTTAAGGCCTAAAATCTATTTGGGCGAATTAATCAATTCAAGGCCGGAAATTAAATATGTGATATTTAATTGGTGGTTAATTAATTAAAGAATTCATTAACCGGGAATTAATCAATTATGGAAATAATTAATCACTTAAGGAAGTGATTAATCATTTATGGAAATGATCTAATCACTTATGGAAGTAATTAGTCATTTGTGGAAAAGATTAATCAATTGTGGAATTGATTGATCATGATTGATTAAATAAGGAATAAGATTGAATCAATTTTGGAAAAGATTGATTTAATTGAATATTTTATTCATGTCCTCTCTTCTATAAATAGAACACTAGACCTAATTGGTCCAAGACACTCTTGCTCTTGCTCTTAGACTCTCAAGACAAGACCTAGAATTCTCTCTAGCCTCCCTCTTAGAGAAAGACTCCCACAAGTCTTTTGCCTCCTAGACTTAGAGACATACCGGTGTAACCTTTGTGGTTATTGTGTCATTCAAGGAGAAATTTCCAGCGATCACAAGAAAAGGAGGCTGCTGCGTTTTCGTTCGTGGAGCGTCGTTGGCGAAGAACGGTCAAGTCTACATCGAAGGTTTGTAACGGTCTTCCTTCTTTCTTTAGAAAAGCATGAAAATAAATTGGGAAAAATACACTTTTAGTCCCTGAGGTTTGGGTTAAGTGACAGTTTGGTCCCTGAGTTTTCAAACTCAACAAAAATACCCCTGAGTTTTGAGATAAGGAGCATTTTGGTCCCTGCCGTCAACTTTTCTGTTAAATTTTAACAGTTGCTGACGTGGCACTATTATTTTAATAAAGAAAATTATTTTTAAAATTTTTTAAAATAAAAAAAATAAAAAAATAAAAAAATATTATTATTTTTTGAATTATTTAATTTTTTCTCCATCTCTTTACTTCCCTTCTTCTTCTTCATCTTCTTCCTCTTCATCCTTTCATTCTTCTTCTTCATATCTCCGGTGGCCGGCGGCCGCCGGCCACCGCTCGCCGGCACTCTTTTTTTTTTTTTTCCTCTCTCTCCTTTTCTTTTTCTTCCTCCCTCTTTTTACTGTTAAAAAAAAACGAAGGGGGAAAACCCCCTTCGATTCCGGCGCCGGAGAGGGAGGAGGGAGCTCCCTCCTCCCTCCCCGTTCCAGATCTGGAACGAGAAAGGAGGAGGGAGCTCCCTCCTCCGTCTCCGACGGCGAGACAGAGGAGGGAGGAGGGTCCTCCCTCCTCTGTCTCCCTCCTCCCTCTCCGGCGCCGGAATCGAAGGGGGTTTTCCCCTTCGTTTTTTTTTTAACAGTAAAAAGAGGGAGGAAGAAAAAGAAAAGGAGAGGGAGGAAAAAAAAAAAAAAAGAGTGCCGGCGCCGGCGAGCGGGGGCCGCCGGCCGCCGGCCACCGGAGATATGAAGAAGAAGAATGAAAGGATGAAGAGGAAGAAGATGAAGAAGAAGAAGGGAAGTAAAGAGATAGAGAAAAAATAAAATAATTAAAAAAATAATAATATTTTTTTATTTTAAAAAATTTTAAAAATAATTTTCTTTATTAAAATAATAGTGCCACGTCAGCAACTGTTAAAATTTAACAGAAAAGTTGACGGCAGGGACCAAAATGCTCCTTATCTCAAAACTCAGGGGTATTTTTGTTGAGTTTGAAAACTCAGGGACCAAACTATCACTTAACCCAAACCTCAGGGACTAAAAGTGTATTTTTCCCAAATAAATTTAGATTTATTTTTCAGCATGTTTAAACTGATTTTCCAGCAACTTTAAAGTGTGTTTAAAGTTTGTTTGAGTTTTCGTAACGGTATTTTAATGTTAATTAATATACGGCGTAAGGTCCAATCGATGTGCTTCCGCTGCGTGGGGATTTTTATTCCCTTCACTTTCCAGATTTGAACAAATAAGTCGGGATTAGGATCCTCCAGATCAAGGTCGTTCATTCTACGAACGAATCCATTCAACACGACACCAAGGGAAGTTTGGAAATGGTGCAACAACAAATGAATAGCAATAGGAAGAAAGTTGGAAGAATAAGGAAAAAGTGAAAGGGAAGGGAGTGAGGGTGCTACGGCTAGGACTAAAAATGTCTATTTTAATACTTCATAGACCAAATAGATATTAACCTCATACCTCACATACCTCAAGAACGAGAACTTAACTCAAGATACGCAAAACCACGGATAATGATGTTTAGGTCACCCCTCAGTAAGGGTCTTAGGAAGGCTTCTCTTTGTATCTTGTATTTCCAGATATTGCTACACCTTGAAGGAAACCATCTTGACCCCTTCATTACAATAGTTGAACTTAACTCTAGTCACAGGTTTGATAATCATATCAACTAAGTATTTTGTCGTGTGCACCTTCACAATTTGCACTACTCTTTTTTTCACAATTTCCTTCACAAAATGCAACTTAACATTCAAGTGTTTTGTCTCTAATGAAACTGAGGATTTTTCATAAGATAAATGATACTTTGGTTTTTATGCAAGACTTCCACCATTTCTTGTTCAAAGCCAAGGTCTCTAGTCAAACCTTGCAACCATAATGACTCTTTAACTGCTTTAGTAACAACCATAAATTTTGCCTTTGTTTTTTTTTATAAAGCAACAATAGGTTGACGTGTTTCTTTGTAGCTGACTAGATTTCCACCAAACATGAACAAATACCCCATCTATGATCTTCGTCTATCAAGATCTCCAGCAAAGTCTGAGTCTCCAAAACCAACAACACCATTTTTTATAGTATGACACTTGTCAAATAAAAGACCCTTATCTCTAGTTCCACGTAGATATCTATGTATCAATTGCACAACTTTCCTATGCTTTTTACTTAAATTACTCATAAATCTACTAACCAAACCTACAACATATGCCAAATTCAGTCTATGTGCAAATCATAAGATACATTAAACAACGACACCATGCTTTTTACCTAAATTACTCATAAATCTGCTCCGACTCTTACGATCAAGCCCTCCGAAGGGATGGTCACTACAGGACGACACGCAGGCGGATCATAAGAATCTCACGGTGCGACTTAGGGGTGGAGACCATAGGATACATTGACACACGTTCTTCTCCCACTTACTATGAACATTTTTCCTATTCACCTTGGTATTAACCCATGCAAACATAGGGACGTGAGAACTCTTAGGGACGTGAGAGCTTAAAATGATAATTCATTTTCTCCCACTAAAATATTCTATTGATTTTAGGGTTATTTAACTTAGATAAATCTGGCTAAATTAAACTAAGTTTATGCTTATTATAACTCTTATAATGAAGTCTTTACTCTATCATTCTAGGTGAATTAAACCTTTTTAATTAACCATGCAACATTGCATGCTAACATAACTATGATTAATTCAACTCAGGGTCTGGGCCAATTCCCAAGTAGCAGGTGTTCTGTAAACCATCAACTTAAATACCTCCAACCTTAAACATAACCTCACCGGTAGAGTTTCCTTATAACCAATAGTTATGTTTGTCCTACTTAGTTATATAAAACTATTTTAAAACTAAGTAAGATTTAATCCTAATCTTATTAGAATTAATATGATCCTATGTCTAATTAATTTTAAACATTTTAAAAATTAATTCATCTTCCTATGATCTTATGTTTGCATGCAATTCTTTATTATAGGTTTATGGTTTCTGATCATTAATTTTTAAAACTATTTTCATATTTTAATGATTAGCCCTATAATCATGCTTTCTATGGTTTTATTTAATTAACAATCATATTCTAATTAAATAAACCATAAATTATGAATTGCATGAATAATATAACATTTATATTAAATCTATGGATGTTTCATGCTCAGTGCATTTTTTATTTTCACATTTAATTAACATAACTCTTTATATTAAACCAAACATGAAAATCATACAAGCATTCATAAGACATTAAATTGAATATAACACTTTATATTTAAACTACGTAATGTCATGTTTTATGCTTATTCAATTTCATATATGAAATTCATCCATCGTGCATTATACCATACATTATAACTATTATAATATATTAAAATGCATGAATATGCTTAACCTAAGGTGGGATTTAATATAAATGACATCCATAAAGCATTTAAATAACAAATGAATCGATAATTTGGCCCCTAGGATAAAATAAAACAACAAATTACATTAATTTAGCATAATTTTATCCTAATAAGTCTTCTATCGCTCTAGAACCAGACCAAAATGACTCGAACCAGCTTGAACCAACCTCCAATACCTTGAACCAAGTTGGTACACCACGAATCGGGGCTGAACCATTTAAATCCGACTGAACCGAACTATCTGCATCACGAACTGCACCAGTTGAAACCCTAATCACCGCCGCTGTGTGCGGTTGGGATTCAACGCAGTATCGAGACGTTGTTGCGTTTGGAGGCAATTTCTGGGCAAATCCGCAACTATTCTTGTGATTTTGGTCAAATTTGGTCTCAATCTCCATCGAATTTTGAGCCTAATTTAGACTCGGACTTACAAAAGACTCGAATTTACAAATAATTGTCCAAAAACACAAGGGCCCTTACAATTTTGATCATATCAAAGCAGTAAATTCTAAGGCAAAAAAATACCGTAAACATTCATTCGCAAAATTACATCCATATGCAATCAATCCCATCAAACTAGTGTAAATTTCGAAAATTCTAAATTAATTAAACAATTTGCTATGATACCAATTGAAGGGATGAAAGTCTCAGCACAACGAAAGCGGTTCAGGAACAATTCACAATCAATTAATAATTTAGAAATACCAATACACTAGCAATCACATACATTAAGCATGATGTAAACTTTTAGAATCTAATCCTAAAAGAACAAGGTACTTACTCTCATTGTAGACTCTGATTGATTTCACCAACTCCTTGGAAGAATCACGATCACAACAACTCCTCTGTCTTGGAGCACTACCACAGGGAAACACTAGTATTCTCTTGGAAACTTGAGGCCAAGACAGTGGAACCTTCATCTTGATTTTAAGGGAGAATTTAGAGAGAACTCTTGGGATTATGAAGGCATACGCGTGGGAGCCTATTTATAGGTGTGAGTGGTGAGTTCAAAATTTCCTTATAAATAGAATCTAATCTATTTTGAACGGAATTAGTAGATACTTCATTCATTAATTAATTTTAAATTAAATATCTTATATTTAATTTAAGATTACAATTAAATCATATTAAATTGTATCTCACTCATAACCTATGGTTTTAATATGAATCCAATTCATATTAAAAATTAATATTTGAACTTCTTCAAATATTTAATTAATTTTAAATCATATCCAAAATTAAATAATGTATCACCATACATTATATTATTTCCCTTAGTACATCAAGACTTAATTTTCCTCAATACATTTTACGAGCTACCTGTGGGACGACCTAATGGACCTATAAATCGATAGCTCCAACGATGTGGGATCAATTGGTTAAACTCATTAACCAATTAACCAATATTCGTTAACGGTGGGTACACTCTACCATAGACCCACAACTGCACTCTTCTCACTACAGAATATTTATGTGTCCACAGATATAGACCAATAACAGCAAGCTAGTCCTTCACGAGTGTTCGTCACATCAGCTGGGTCAAATTACTGTTTTACCCTTAGGTTACCTCTATGTCCTTAAGTACCAGTGCTCCTCTAATGAACAACTTGTTTATGGTCCAACCATTAAACAGAAACCCCGCTCAGGCCAGTGCGAAGGTAGGGGCCTTTGTTCAAGTCCCTGAGACACCACTTATGGGAACACTCATTTACTTACCTTAAGTCGGGAAGGAGTGAATTTCATCTTGTGTGATTATGTTCCCCGCTCCCCACTCGGTCTTGTCCTCAAAATGGTAGGCTTATTAAGTCGGCAAACTAGTCACTCTCACCCATACAAATCAAAAGACAATCCTGAAGGACTGGAATTCCTAAATTCCCAGCGAAAGCATATAGGACCGATTCGTATTTAAATTTTCTAAAATACCAGTACATTGGCAATTCATACAGAACAATTTCATATATAAACTAGGCTAAGCATGCATTAGATCTAAATCTAATAATTGAAAGAACGAAATACTTACTTGCTAAAGACTTTCTTCAATGAATTCCACCAAGAATAGTATGATCACAGTAGGGACACTACCATTGAGATCTTCCACTACTATATCTCTGGGACTAGGAACCAAGTTGTGGGACTCGGTGTTCTTGAATTTTGGGAAAAGAATTTTCACTAGAATGTTGTGAAAATACTTAGAGAGAAATTTTTGCTTGAAAGCAAAGTCTTGCGTTGTGAGTTATGTGAATTAGGAAAGGCATCATGAGCTTTATATAGAATGTCATATCCCTTTCCCATTCATAATAGGATGGGAATTTAATTAATTAATAATTAATTATTTTTCCCAATTGTAATAGGATGATATTAATTTAATTAATTAATTGAATCAATAATTAATTAAATCAAATTTAATTAATTTCATTTAAATCATATTTAAATGAACATCTCCCACATAACCTATAGTTTTTAATTAAATCAAATTTAATTTAATTAATTAATTAATTAATTAATTCTCCAATTAATTAATTACTAAATTAAATATCTTATATTTAATTTAAGCCTACAATTAAATCATATTTAATTGTGTTTCTCTCAATTAATAAAGTTTAATCTCAAATTAAACTTTATATTATAATGTATCACATACATTATATTAATTGTATCTCATACAATTAACTTGATTTCCCATAATGAATTTTGAACTATTCAAATTTCTTTCAGGACTAATTTGTTCCTAATTACCCTTTACGAGCTAGCAGGGGACCTAATAGACCTACAGATTAGAAGCTCCAATGACATGAGGTTAACTGAGTAATCTTATTAATCAAATTAACCAATATTCATTAATTGCGGGTCACTCCAATAAAGACCCACAATTGTACTGTTCTCACTGTAGAATATTTTTGTGTCCATGGATATAAACCAATAACAGCAAGTTAGTCCTTCACGAGTGTTCGTAACACCAGCTGGGTCAAATTACCGTTTTACACCACACTCTTGTGTCTTGTAATTCCACTTTCTTTACACAACTTATCAAACTCCTTATTAAAATAGTCAAGACCATTATTAGCCCTAAGATACTTGATTGTTCGCCTAATTTTCAATTTGCAGTTTCCACTCTTTAAACATCTCAACTACTTGGTCTTTGGTTTTCAAAATAAACGCCCAAAATTTTCGTGAATAATCATCAATGAGACACATCAAGTTTCTATTTCCACTAAATGAATTTACCTCAGCTGGCCCCCACAAAACTGAATGGATATAATCTAGTCTTCCCCTCGTGGTATGTTGGCCCTTGCTGAAACTAACTCTCTTTGATTTTCCAAACACATAGTATACGCAGAATTCCAGGTTTTTTCATCTACTCCTTGCAAGATCCCCTATTTTCTCAACTTTTGCAAGCCTCTTTCACTGGTGTGACCTAATCTTTTATGCTAAAGGTCAATTTCTGATTTTGATGCATTCACTACAACAACAGTATTCTTGTGGCTCGAATTTTGATTTACTGAAGTTTCCCTCAAAATGTACCGTGTCCATCTTTCCGGTCCCCTTTGAGCATCATCATGGAACCCTTCAATATCTCCATCACAATTCACACCATTCTGTCCGTTATAGCTATAACCATGTCAAGCTCTCCCAAAGAGATTAAGTTCCTTCTAATCTCAGGAACATATACTTCACATCCTTGAGAATTTTATATGTACCAACCTCAAATTTGAGCATCACACTACCATATTCTTTGACTTTGCAAGTCTAGTTGTTTTCCATATAGACTGAAGCTTTATTGCCCAAAGTCAAGTCACCAAGAATATCCTTATTGTGAGTAATGTGAAATGAGCACCCTGAGTCAATTACCCACTCATTTTCAATAGTTTCATTAGAGATTGTCAACACCTCAGTACCATCATAGCTTTTGACCTTATCAATGTCTTTGAGTTTGAAGTTTCTTTATCCTTAAATTTTCTTCTTCTTTCTAGACAATCCTTTTTAAAATAACATTCCTTATTAAAGAAGTAACATTTTAATCTCCCTGTAGATTTTAAACGTGGTTGTTATCTCTTCCCTATAGTCTTTCTTCTCTGATCTTCCTCTAGAGTTTTCAAATCTCCCTCTAGCAATTAGACCTTCTTCGGAACCTCGCTCTCTCTTTTCAAATTGAAGTTCCTAATCTCTAGATCCGAAGGTCGACAATAGAACATCCAGAGTAAGTGATTCTTGACCATACTTAATTGCGGCCTTAACCTCTCGACACGATTATGGAAGGGAATTTAACAAGATAATTGCTCATTTTCATCCCCAAATCTTATCCCTTGTATTAGCCAAATTTGTGGACAAAACTCATCTAAATTAACTTCCAACGACTTAAGTATATCCAATTATATAGCTAAATAGTTTTTCTTTAAGATAAATTTTACTTGATAGAGTTCTAGACAAATACAGTGTCTCTAGCTTATTCTATACTTTTTCCATTGTATCTCCTTCATTGGCGTACTTTAAAACATTGTCTGCCAGATTGAGTATGTTCATGTTGTAAGTCGTTTTCATCATTTCATCTTTTTCCTCTATTTTCATTGTATTCGAAATATCATTCTCTTCCCCGATCGCTTTATGCACAAGGATTGCACGAAGTTTCTTCCTCCATAAGTCAAAATCATTAGAGCCATCGAATTTTCCGATTTCAAACTTCGTTGACCTCATCCTTTATCGAATCAACAGAGAAGAAAACCCGCTCTGATACCAATTTGTTATGAAATAAACACCCAACTAACAACAAATACAATGTAATTGTCACACAGATAAAAGGAAAAAAATGAAAATTAAAACCTAGAAAATAGCAACAGAAACGAAAGAAGAAGAGACATAACATGAGGTTTAAAGTGGTTTGACAATATAGACTATGAGAAGCATTCAAGATTTCATTCTTTCACATGCCTTCAATGGTAAACCACATTACATCCTATACAAAAGCTCTCTTTCCTCACAGGTCTTCAATGGTAAACTTTATTCCTCCCTGTACACAAGCTTTCAAAATCTTCTTTTTCCTTCTCCCTCTCTCAACCTCGTTTTCCCTTTGATTCTCTGAAGAGTCCTCTATGATTTTGTTTCAGAATTTTTCACTCTCTCTCACTCCCATGATTTTTTTCTAACTATTTCCAATTACACGTACAAACTTCTTTCAGCAGTTACACTATAAATAGCAGTTACAACCCACTCCTTCAACATGAATTCACAATATTACCGTTATACTAATAACTATATAAAAATAAGTTACATGGGCAACATTACAATGACAAAATTGTGTAGGAAGTGAGTGGACAACAAAATGAATATGAAGAGGTATATTATTGATATTTTTGGATAGACTCTATTTGTATTAAGTGAGATAGGTGAGATAAGGTGGAACTTACAAAGAGGAAAGAAACTCTTTTATTTCACCACTACTACAAATTTGACCTTTATTGACGCTCGACTTTTTATGTTTATTGACGCTTGTGTCAAAAAAGCGTCAATAAAAGTATCATTTGTACTTTAAAATAAATTATTAATAAATAAATAGATATATTGACAGTTTTATGGTGTCAAGAAATGATATGATTTATGTTGACGGACAAAAAACATCAATAAATGGGATTAAAAGCGTACTTTACGTAGATTTTCGTCCAACTCCGCCTTTTCACATAGTTGACGGACAAAAACCATCAATGAAAAGCGTTTTGTTGACGGTTTTTATTGACGCTTATTAGCCGTCAATAAAAATCGCATTCATTGACGACTAATAAGAGTCAATAAACCTTACTATATTGACACACAATAAACATCAATATTAATAGGGGTTTCTTGACAGGTATTAAACGTAAAAAAATTTATCATTTTTTGGAATTTTGGATTTAAGTTTAAATTGCTCCCAAATTTGAAGTGACTTTAGGAGTTTAAATTGGGTTTTTAATTAGAAAATAGATAAAGTTGGAAAAAAAACACAAAACCCTCTTTTATTTTGTTTATTTGGATGGATTAAGAGAAATAAAAGAAAAGGAACAAGAAAAAGAAAAAAATAAGAAATAAAGAAAAGAAAGAAGAAACCCTAATTAAGCACCTTCATTCTCTCTTTTTCCCTCTCCCCAACGACAGTTTTTCTGTTCGTCTTCGCGCACGCCCTCACACATTTTTCTTCGCCATTCCCGAATCGAAGCTCCCAAAGATTTGAGGAAGCTCGCTCGAAAATCTTTCCCCAAGTCCCACTCCAACCTCGGAGCTTTCAGTCTCATTCAGCCCTTTGTTTGCATGCTTCTCTCTCCCAATCTTGATGCCCGTGAAGCCTCTCTTCTTGCCCTCCTCAATCTCGCCTCCCGCAACAAACGGTTTGTTCTCCTCTGTACTTTTCCTCTCGCGCTAGTATGTGGTGTAAATGGTTGTAATTGATTTGATTCGTTGATGATTTCGAGCTTCATGGTTGTTTTTTCCTCGTTCCTTATGCAATATGGGGTGCTGATTAGGATTAGGATATTGAAAAGTTGCTGGAGTTTGGAGAATTATCTTAGTTTAGGAGTGGGAAATGAGGTTTCGAAAATTTTCACTCTATGGGAAAAACCTTACTGATTTGTTTGGACCGTTATTTATTTTGGTAATCTGCGGCTGTTTTCTTATTATGTTCAATTCGCATACGCATCCTTTAGATTAGTGTAGAATTTCATCTTCCGAATCCTTCCACTCAGTTGTTCATTCACGGCCTTTTGCAGAAATCGGTTTAGTAGTATAAAATCAAGGAATCACAACACAAACCTGATATAGTCTCTGATACTGAACCACTTGTCTTTAAACCTTTGGAATTTTTTTGAACCACTCTGTTGACATTTCACAATCTCAACTCAAGGAAACAGAAATAAAACTGGAAATGTTACAAAATGAGCTCATCATTGCAAACGAATCAAAACTAAGAATTGAGTCTCAACTTTTCAGCATGGAAGCTGAATCTCTGACCATGTCTGCAAAAGTGGGCATGTTGGGATCTGATATTCAAAAAGAGAGGGCTTAACCTTTGGCATTGGCAGTCAAGTGTCGGGAACTAGAAGAAAAGTTTTCAAGAATTAAACAGGAAGAAAAACAATCACAAAGTGAAAGCTCCAAAAATGAATTGAAGATAAAGCAAGTAAAAACTTATAGTTGGCCTGCCTTAACTAAAACCATGTTTTTATTCTAGAGATAATACTTATCATCTCTTGAAATTCATAGTTTGAGGAAGTTGAATACTAATAGTGGAGGGTGGGTAACATTGCAGGAGGATCTAGCTGTAGCTGCTAGGAAGCTTGCTGAGTGTCAAAAGACAATTGCTTCTCTTGGGAATCAGCTAAAATCTCTACAAAGTTCACAACCAGTGAATCGCTTAATATTACTAGAGATGGTGAGGAGCAATGCAAACATTCAAATGGGACACTTTCACCCAAAAGAAATTCAGTCTATACCAAAGTAGTTGATGACAATGTTGAACCATCAATGAGGAAACAAGTGGATGATGGCTTTGCCCAAATGAAGTTCGTGGAAATTTTATGTAACTACAGGTATTTCGTCATCCATGTCTCAAGCCAATGAACTTGTCCAAAAGTAATTTCACGAGTTTGTGCTCTACAATTCTTTCCAACTAATTTTTAATAGTTATAATTTTTTTTAATGTCCATGCATCTTTTTTAGTTAAAGTCCACAACTATTCCTTACAATATAATTAGATGTGATATAATTTGATTTTACTGTGTAATAATTTTATTTAGTTACGTGCTTCCCTGGTCGTAGCCATACAAACTATCAAGAAAGGTGTTGCTGCAAAGGGAATGAAACTAAGAGATTATGTGTGGCATGGTCACATTCCCACATCTATAGCCATTTTCACAGACGTAATCCCTTTTACATACTTTAGATTGATGAACATTATTCTCAAATGTTGAACTACACGTGGTAAAAATTCTTACTATTATTGGTTATGTTGAGGTGAATAAACTTGAGAGTATTATAGATCTTTTGGCTTCCCAACACACTAATAATATGAAAGTGGCCAGAGCGGAAACATTGTTAAAACTAGACTTGAAAGTTCAATTGAAATAATGAGAATTGGATTGGTAATTTTAATGGTCTTTGTTTATTTGTTGATTCTAGAAGTGATATTGATTAGAAACAATCTATTCGAATGGTATTTCCTTTTTCTTTTCTTGATCATTGCTTGGAATTTATGTATCTGGTAATATAAGAGCTTCATATTTTGAACTTTTATTACATAATGGATGGCGATTAACTTATTAAGGAGAGATGCAAATTAATTTGCTCATATATGAATGATAAAGCGAAAATTAATTTTGCTTGGATTTTCTTTGTGTTCGTGTTTTTGTGGTTTACTTCAACAACAAGGAATTGGAAAAAATGATGCTCCTACTCCTTGATCAATTACTTTAATTGTTGTTATGTTCATAAATTTCAATATGTTAGTTAAGTATTGTTGTTATGTTCATAAGTTTTGATAACTTTAATTATTTGTGTTAATTTGATGAGTTTAATATTGATGACCATGATAAGTTCAGTTGACATGTTTATAAGTTTTGATAAGCTTAATTTAATTCTGTTGTTATGTATATAAATTTTGATAGATCAATTAGCTAAGTTTTGTGTTAGTTAAATTTTTAATAACTCTAATGGATTGTGTTAGTTTGATGAGTTTAATATTTGTGTTTTTGATAAGTTTGATTATGTTGTTAAGTTTTGCTTAATTTATTTGTTATGTTTATGAATTCTTTATAAGTTAGTTAAGTTTTGTATTTATGATCAATAAAATTTCATAACTTTAGTTGTTTGTGTTAATTTGAGAGTATAGTTATTGTTTGTGTTCATTCTTTTTTTTTTTTTTGAAAAATATTGTTTGTGTTCATTCAAGTATATGTTATTCATACCACTAATCTTAATTATCTTGCTTACATTATTTGCATTTCTTCTTATGTATCAGATTTGATCTTGTTGATCATCAATGACTTCAAGTACAAATTGCACCATATTTGATCGACCCTCAAAGAGTTATGTGGGACTTTTTTTTTTTTTCATTTGCTTTTATTTTTGCAAGTGACAATATTGCACTCAACAAACACCATAATGTTGTGTAATGACGAGGTAGCTTCTAAATTGAATGCCTCTTTATATATAAGAATTTTCTAGATAAATGACTTATCCATAAGATTGCCCATGATTAGTTGATAAATGGCTTATCCATAAATCTGGCCAAATCAGTTGGCTGATTCAAATTTTTTGGAGAAAGTATTTCACAGCACTAGTGAACCTTTGATGATGGTGTTTATTATTGAATTTGGTTGTTCATTTCTGTAAGTATTGATCTCTTAATACATGAAGATTGAAATTCTCATTGGCCAGTTATGTAATGAATAATCCAAAAGTTTGCCAATGGTGTTCTGCTTGCTTGTATTGTGAGAGTGGTGAAAGGTTTGCAACTGGGTCTTTTGGGAGCGTTTCAGTTGGTAGCTTGTTACTTTTGTATAAATGCAGGTTGTAGAGGAGGGGTAAAAATAATCGGGAAGGTTTTTTTTTATTTTTTCAAATACGTATAGTTGACGGTTAAAAAATGTCACTAAAAATATAATTATTGATGGATATTAACCGTCACTGAACGTACAATTTGACAATTTAACATGGTAACTTGACGACTCATAAACGTCAATAAAAGGATATATTGACAATGTAAAGATGTCAAAAAAGATATATATATATTGACATTTTTGATCCTATAATTGACATTGAAAAAACGTCAACATAAGTTTATATTGATAGTTTATAAATATCAATAAATGTGGTAACATTGACGCTTAATGGATATCATTGACAGATAAAACATGTCAATAATAAGATTTGTTGATGGCTATTAAACGTCAGCAAATGTGGTTACGTTGACTCTTTATGAATATCATTGACGGATAAAACGTGTCAATAATGTCTTTGTTGATGGCTTATAAACGTCAACAAAGACATCTTCGTTGACGTCCTATAAGCGTCAATGAAAACAGTAATATTGACGCTTTAGTTTTATTGATACCACTTCAATTGACTTCTAAAAGGCGTCAATGAAAGTAATAGTTGATACTTTTTAGCCATCAACAAAGGCCAAATTTGTAGTAGTGCACCAAGTAAAAAGATGGTACAATAAGTGAGACAAGAACCACAAACTTATGCCACTAGACTTAATTTCATAATAGTCTCAGCCATTTCATATAGATCTTAATAGTCCCCTCCCCCAACCCCAAATGGTTGTTGAAGATAGGCAACAATCTTTTCATCCAATTGGAAAGCTTTAGCAAGAACATCAATGGAGATCAGAGGGCTGGACCCGAACACAGCATTGGCAATGGTGATAACTCCTGGATTTTGGCTGCTGAGTCCAGCAAAAGCAAGTGCTGGAGTACGACCAACGTTGAATTGGAAGTGAATGAGACCAACTTTGGTAAACAGTTTGTTGTCTGGATTGGAGGTGACGAAGCCAACAAGAAGTATACCTTCGACAACCACGAGAATTTCAGTTGCTCGTGGGTGGGTGTCAGGTGGGTTTAGGCCATATGGAGCATAGTCAATACGAGCTAAGGAGATGCCAAGAGTGTTCAGTCCAGGAAGCTTATCTACGTTCACTAGAGTGACATTTGAGCCATTTGGATTTTCTGTATTCCCAGGAATATTGAGTCCTTGGAATAAGAAATCATTAGCACTTACATATTTTGGATCCTTGCAGAACTTGCCATTCACGAACACTGAAAATATTTATATATATAAGTTTTATTAAAAATAATATATATAAATAAATAATGGATCAAATATAGTGACCATTACAGAAAATAGTATATTTTTTTGGGAAATTATAATGGATAGCAAAAAATAGTAGGACATTTGCAAATTTAGCTCTGCTTTTTGAAATTTGCAAATATAGCAAAAATTTTAAAATTTAACTTACTCTTTTTTTTTATTATTCCAATTTTACCCGTATTGGTATATCAACATGTATATTAGTAGTATATCTGATATACTTTATATTAATTAATATACGAAATATAAAATATGTCATTTAACTGATATACTCAGTTTGATATACTTGAATGAATACAATAATATGTCTAATATATACTTGATTTGATAAGCTTAACCTTTAATATAAGAATGATATACTTGATATATTATGAATGCTAATATACTTGATATGTTACTTTTCTTTACTTATTTTTGTTATGTTTCATTTTTTCTTTATTGATTTGTGTTGTGTTATTTACATATTTTTAAATAAAATGTTTGTTTTTTATTACATAAAATGTTTGTCTTATATACTTGTTATGAACATCGATATACCATTGATATACCTCATTTGTTATATTACTCAAATAATTAATAACATTCACATACCTTATAACATTCACGCTAAATACATCAATGATAGACTTGTTATTTTTTTAAAAAAGAAAATCATTGATATATATTTTTAATTGTTAGTGATATACTTTATTTTAAGTATATTTTTTTATATTGAATATGAAGTGTTGATATACTGTTGATATATAATTCATATTAGAAATATCATTTCACTAATATATCAGAGTATATTACTAGTATATTAGTGATATACTTCAATTTAGGTATATCTTATATACTGAATATAAAATAATGATATAATGTTAATATACTACATATTAGGAATATCATTCTGAGTAAAGTATATCAGCAATTCATTTTAGGTATATCAATAGTATATCAACAATATATCGATATATTTCATTTTAGATATATGAGTAGTATATATGTTTATAATATATCACTACCATATCTTTATCGAAAAAAATCAATTTTTTTTATGTATCGATTTTTTATTTTCAAATCGTCTCATTGTTGTTCCAAATGTTAAAATTCATTGATGATATATATTTTAATTTGCGAAAATTGAACACGTGTTCAGTTTTAAAATTGAAAACTACAAGCTTCATATAGTTTGAGACTCATGGTAATTTACTCCTTTAAAACGAGTTTGTTAGATAGATCTACCCGAAAAGGAAAAAAAAAACTTTTTAAAAAAACTTAAAAACCTTTTTTTAAAAAAAATTATTTCTTCAAAAAGGGTGCAACACGAGGACTACCCAAGTGGTCACCTAACTTAGTACTACTCTCGCCCAAGCATGCTTAACTGCGAAGTTCTGATGGGATCCGGTACATTAGTGCTGGAAACTTAAAAACCTTTTTAAGATCAAATCCTTTTAATATTTAGTGACTCAAAAGATTGGGTTGAAAAGGAAAAATCAATATATAAAGAACTAATTAATTTTTTTAAAAAAGATTACAGGTGAAATTGAGAAATTACACCAACATTAAAAATAAATAATATATTATTATATGGTAAAATATAAAATTAACTTTATGTTCATAAAATATACATATAATTATAATTTTAGAAGAAAAAAAGTTATTTTCCTGAAAAAGTCATTTGTGAAAACACAATAAAAAAATAATGAATTAACGAGACAAAAAACAACTTTCCAAAAATAGCAACTTAACATATTTTCACTGATGATCTTTCTTTAAAAGGATAAAAAGATTATCTTAAAACCAATTTCCTACCTAGCCCTAATTTTTTTTTTTTTTAACACAATCATCTAAACACAATAAAATAACTAATGAATGGGAAATAAAAAATCCAATTGAGGAGAGAAGAGATGAACTCACAAGGAGATCTTGGATCATTCGATGCAACACAAAAGTCTTGTAGAGGACTAGGATCGAACCCAAAAAAGGGAGGGAATTGAAGAATTAAAACAAGGGCCGGTTGCAAAAGTAGCAAAATGATCCAAACTAATTGCAAAAGTAGCAGCCCGCAAAAATATTTGTAAAAATGGCAAAATTTCACCATCTAAAAAGTAAAATTACTAAAATGCCCATCATTGATAGAAAACTTTTCTATCACTGATAGAAAATTTTTCTCACTGATAGATTCTATCAGTGATAGAAAAACTTTCTATCATAGAAGATTTCTATCAATATATATATAAAAATTGACGAGGAAGAAGAAGATGCGCGCGCCAATCAGTTTTTCTATCACTGATAGATTCTATTAGTGATAGAAACTTTTTATCACTAATAGAAAATGTTTCTACAACTGATATAATCTATCAGTGATAGAAATACCAGTGATAGAAACTTTATTCTATCAATGAGAAATTTTCTATCACTGATAGAAATTTTTTCTACTATCAGTGATTAAAAGACTTTCTATCATAGAAGATTTCTATCAATATATATTTATATATATAATTGACGAGGAAGAAGAAGATGTGCGCACCAATCAGTTTTTCTATCACTGATAGAAAGTAGTAATAAAAATTTTATTCTATTAGTGATAGAAACTTTCTATCACTGATAGAAAATGTTTCTACCACTTATAGAATCTATCAGTGATAGAAATATCAGTGATAGAAACTTTATTCTATCAGTGATAGAAACTTTCTATCACTAATAGAAAAATTTTCTACTACTGATAGAATCTATCAGTGGTAGAAAGACTTTCTATCAGTGATAGAAGATTTCTATCAATTAAAAAAAAAAAAAACCGACGAGGAAGAAGAAGATGCGCACCAGGAACAATTCAGGAATATAAAAAATTAATTCAAAAATTTTGTCATATTTGCAAACATTTTTAAAAATTGCTATATTTGCTATTATTTACCCTCATGTTGCCACCCATTACAATTATCCTTAAAACAACGACAATGACAAACGAATGAAATTTTAAGCCCTTCATTTTCTTTCTCAAAATTGATTTTTTGAAATATAACCCTTTAATTCTTCTCTTTGAGTTATATGTCAAGGGTCTCCAAAATGTTGTGAATTTACAGGGATGAGAACAAAGAAGTTCTCAAGTAATTAGTTCTCACATGTCAATTTGCGTTTAGATAAGGACTTGGATTTGTTAGTCTTCAAATGCATATCCCACCCAATACATACCACTAATTTCTTTATAGAAAAAAAAAAAAAAAATAGTAAAGAACCCACGTATTTGAATTTAGTAGTGTTACCTAGTTTTCTATTTTCTAATGGAATGTTTTCACTTTTTATCTTCAAAATTATATATGTTAAAAGAAGAAAGAAAGGTCTCACCATAAACAAGGTTATCTCTATGAATTCACCATTAGTATCAATTTACTTGCTTTGTGAAGCCTTTTTCATTCTTTAACGGCCATTTGGTCCACTGTGTTGGTTATAATAGTGGGGATTAATTATAACCCAGTCAGTGTTTGCGGCATCAACAAAAATAGAGGGTGAAGTTGGTTATTTTTCCCCTACATGTTGGTACAGTAACCATTATTCAACCCAACCAATTATTCTATCCATTCTCTAGTGTAACTCTCTTCTCTCTTGTGACTCATTGACTTTTCTACCGATGACCGACCGACGACTTTTCCGACGACCTTTTTTTTTAAAAAAAAATCTTTCTTCTCATTTTCATTTCGAAAAAATATAAAAAACGAAAAAATAAAGAAAAAAAAAACAGAAGTAGAAGAAATGAAAGGCAAAAACGAGGGAAAAAAATTTTGGTCGTCAAAAATTTTGTTGGTGGTCGTCGGAAAAGTCTGCAAATTTCTAGGGAGTTAAGATACTATGTTGTTTTTGTACATATATAAATATGAAGTTTTATTACATACTTACTTTTGATAATGAAGTATATGAATATTTACCTTCATCGTAGCATATTTTTCATTCCAAATTATACTTATCGTATTTAAGTTTACCGTGATCATAATAATTTTTTTAAAAAATAGTACTCAAGTTTTTATTTTATGTGATTTCTATTTTATTTGATTCTTTTGATAATGAAGGTAAAATGAGTTTTGAATAAGCATTTACCATTTTTATGTTGGAAATACATAAATGAAACAAATATGATTTTTCTATATGAAACCATAAAATGACTTATTTTGTGAAAAAAACTCATGACTCTAAAACAAAGAAAATCACCCCTTATTTTAGGTTTTTTTTTTTCTTTTAAGTTAAACACATAATTTAACCCCTATACCCAAAACTTTTTTTTTTAACAACTAAACCCAATTTTTTTTTATTAATATTTGAAGTACAAAGTTGTATGAAGAAAATAAACAAAAAAAAAAAAAGTCAGGAAAAAAAAAACAGTCAACTTGAAACATAGACTATTTTAACCCAGACTAAAATAATTTGCATCTCAAACACTGCACCCCAAACACAAACTATTTTATCCCAGACTATAATAATTTGCACCTCAAATACAGACTATTATAACACCCAGACTATTATAATCCCCAGATTATTATAACCCTCCGCTATTATAACCAACTCAGTGTCCCAAAACAGGCCCTAAGTGGGAGAGTATATTCACTCAAGGACGGATCTACAAAGAGGCCAGAGGAACACGTGTGCTCTCCTCAACTTGAAGGCATATATATATATATATATATATATTATTTAGGTCTCGTTTGATAACTATTTGATTTTTGGTTTTCGGTCTTTGAAAATTATGCTTATTTTCTCTCAATTTTCTTGTCATGATTTTCATCTTTGTCAATGACACATTAGAATTTCTAGCCAAATTTCAAAAACAAAACACAAGTTTTTGAAAACTACGACCTCGTATGATTACATGTTTTCTCTCAATTTCCTTACCATGTTTTTCATTTTGGTTAAGGAGATATTGGAGTTTTTAGTCAAATTCCAAAAACAAAAACAAGTTTTTGAAAACTTTTTTTTTTCAATTTTGTTTTCAAAATTTGACTTGGTTTTTAGAAACATGGGAAGGGAATAGGTTCAGACCAAAGAAATTGATGGGTGGTGTTATAGGCAATTTTGGACCACCCCGATATACAAGGAGCTGACGAGGACAACCGGGGAGGAATCGGGCTAAAAGATGGACCAAGGGGGCAAAATCGGCAAGTGAGACGGGCCAAGACCGAAGGAGTCGGGTTTTAGGCCCGACCCCCTGCTCGGCCTCGGCCATGGGCCGAGGCCGACCCTCGGCTCGCTCGCGCGGGCCGAGCCCGTTCGGTCTCGTCTGGTCCCCACCGCCTCTGGATGCCCCGGTTTGGCCTGGTTTGACCTAAAACGCCTCCGAAACCCTAAAAAGGCTAGGAGGATGAATAAGTATTTATATCCCTCTTCGCCACTGAAGAGGGGATCTCGAATTCTATCCCTAAACTCTACTCTCTATTCTCTGCTTTCTCCTCTTGCTCTTACTTTTCCACGCCCTACCGTTCTGCTTGCTGACTTAAGCATCGGAGCCGGTGTGGCGAGCACCACACCGGTGTGCAGGTTTACTGTCTTGCAGGCCACGTCTTCCCTCCTCAACTACAAATTTACCGTTGGTGGCACGTGAAGGTCAGGTGAGATCCTCTGGCCAAAATCGACCATCAACAGTTGGTGCCGTCTGTGGGGAAGAAAGCCTGTTAATCTGCACATCGGTTATTCCATGAGTAAGGGTATGGAGAAGAAAGACCAAGACGTAAACATAGAGAATTCGGATGGTGACCGCCACGAGCGGAGGTCACGTGACGATGACAGCATCTGGGGGTCGCCGAGACAAGCAGGCCGAGGCCGAGCAGAGGATGCCGACACCAAGATTGCCGCCCTTGAGGATGAGGTGAAGGGAATGAATCGGAGTTTATCCAGAATACTCCAAATCCTGGATAAACCCGACCCTAGCACCAAAGTCCATGAGGGGAGCTTGATTAGAGACCCGAGGAAGGGGAAGGAGCCTATGGAGCACACTGTAGAGTCAGGGATGAGGTCAAAAGGAAAGAAGACTGACAGCATGACCAGCAAGGTGAGGAGGCTCAAACCCACTGATCGCACGATTTTGAGGAGCCCAGAGTCATGCACACTTAAGGGGCGTCACTACACAGTTTCTACCCCAAGCTACGGTCATACTAAGACAGACCTGAGGAATCTGATCGTTGAGAAGCACAGAAGTGCCAAAATTGCCGAGTCCGAGGCCAAAGCCGCCGAAGTTGAAGCCCGGGCTGCCGAGGCCGAGGCCAGAGCAGTCGAGGCCGAGGCTAGGTTGGCCGAGGCCGAGGCCAAGAAAGATGACCTCCCTTGGAAGACCGAGCTTCTTAATGCACTAAAGGAGCTCGAAAATCCTCAGGGAGACCAGCAGAGGTCAAAGAACTTTGTGTTGGGTTTTATGCCCTAAAACTCGTAGATAGTAAATGTACATTTGACCGAACATTAATAAAGTGATGTATTATTCAATGTTTGTATTATATCTTGTCTTGCTAACCCTAATCCAATAAACTAAACATCCATGGCTAATAGAATGAGACTTGAACTAGTATGTAGGGACATGCGGGGATCAATGTTCAAGTTTTAGCCTAAAGGGTCTGTAGTATAGGGATAAGGATGGGTACCTTATCCTGGTGACACTATGGATACGGCCTGCTTTGTATATTGATTACAAACGTAGTGATCCAACACGTTCATGTGGTTGACATGCGAGTGGGGGTATCCTATGCAATGAGTTTGCACAAAGACCGGACCGCGAAATAGTTAACCACTAACTATAACACCGTTGGTTAGCTCGGTTTCTATTTCACTAGGATGACCTAGGCAACTTGGCCTTAATCCTGAGTGGATTATGGACTCCTGTCCATGAGGGATTGTCCTTTGATTTGTACGGGTGAGAGTGGCCAGTTCGCCGACTCAATAAGCCTACCATTTTGGGGACAAGACCGAATGGGGAGCTGGGAACGTAGTCTTACAAGATGGAATTCACTCCTTCCTGATATGAGGGTAAGTAGAGGTGTGTTCCCTTAAGTGGTGTCTCCGGGTCTTGAACAAAGGGCCCTACCCTCTTTATGGCACGAGAGGGTTTTCTGTTTGTTGGTTGGACCACAAACAGGTTGTTCATTAGAGGAGCACTGGTACTTAAGGACCAAGAGGTAGCCCAGGGGTAAAACGGTAATTTGACCTAGCTGGGGTACGAACACACGTGAAGGGCTAACTTGCTGCTGACGGTCAATATCCGTGGACACAGAAATATATCTGCAGTGAGAAGAGTGCAGCTGTGGTTCTTTAGTGGAGTGAACCACAGTTAACGAATATTGATTAACTTGGTTAATGAGTTTAACCAACTAATCTCATATCGTTGGAGCTTCTGATCTGTAGGTCCATTAGGTCCCACCGGTAGCTCATTTAGGGCGTTGAGGTAAAATTCTAAGGATGGATTGAATATTCAAAGGTGTTTGAATATTATACTAAAATATGAAGTGGTTCATATTAAAACTATATGTTATAATTAATATGCATTGGATGTATATTAATACTATAGTTTTTGAGAGAGAAAATAGTAATTGAATATGTGATGTTCAATTTTATTTTATTTTATTAATTAATTTCGAATTAATTAATTAATTTAGTTTAATTAAATTTGATTTAATTAAACTATAATATAAGAGGGATATTAATTTAAATTGGATTTAAATTAATGTTATTTTAATTAATTTAGATTAATTAAAATATAATTAATTATAATTTAAAATTATGTTTTAAAATTATAATTAATTAAAATATCAGATAACTGATTTATCAGTTATCTGATATTTTAATTTTAAAAAGACGTGGTCAGGGAGTTGCAGAACTAATGCCCTAGTCTCACGCCTGACTCCCTATCTATCGCTCTCTCCTCTCTCAATCTGGCAGTGTGGCAGAGAAAATTATAGAGAAAAATCCATAGAAAATCCAGAGAGAATTTTTGCTCCCACCAGCACCCAAAGCAAAATCCTATCAGAGAATACCGGTGTACCCTCGTGGTGGTGTTCGTGGTGATTTTCCAGCAAGACCAAGAGTGATTGCTGCTGTATTTTTGGGAGAAAATCAGAGAATTTGGCGAAACAATCAAGGTTTTCTTCAAGGGTAAGATTATCTTGAACTAGGGTCAATAGGACCCAATTCTAGATTAGATCTAGACTTTTTCCTATTATTTTATGCATGCTTGTATCTGTTTTTACAGCAGTTTTTTTTTATCTATTATTGTCGCTGTAAATTCATGTATTTTTGTCGTCGTATTGGTATCCCAATCGACGTTTTATTATTCGAAAAGGTCTCTGTGTTTTTCTGCTGCACATAGGGCTTTTATCCCTTCACTTTGGAGATCAAAACTTGGAGGAACTAGCCGACCAAGTCGATCCGCCCTTCACAGAAGAAGTCATGAAAGCCGAGGTGCCTCAAAAGTTTAAGGTACCCACGTTCAAACAGTACGATGGCAAGAAAGACCCCGTGCAACATCTAAATGCATACAGAAGTTGGATGGACTTCCACGGCGTCTCAGATGCAATCAGGTGCCGTGCATTCTTTTTCACCCTGACAGGATCAGCTAGGCACTGGTTTGAGAGGCTGAAAAGAAGATCCATCAACTGTTTCAAAGAGTTAGCCCAAGCATTCCTTGCATAGTTCATGGGAGCTAGAGAGCAGCGCAAGCCTCACATCAACCTCTTGACGGTCAAACAACAGCCAGGTGAGAGCTTGCGTGATTACATAACTCGTTTTAATGATGAGGCACTACAGGTTGAGGGGTACAGCGAGGGAGCAGCCCTGGTAGCCATAACAGCCGGTCTGGAAGAAGAAAGACTGCTCAATTCAATAGGTACCAGCCTCGAACCTATGCGGAGTTCGTCTCCCGGGCACAGAAGTATATGAGCGCAGAGGAGTTACTGAAGTCAAAAAGGTCAAAACGAGAATACAAGAGGTTTTCTTCATCTAGCTATGACAGTAAAAAGGACAAAAGGCAGCGGACCGACGAAGGAGGCCGAGGCCGAGCAGACCATGGCCGAGGCCGACCAGACCAAGGAGCACCTCCTTTCGGTAAGTTTGAGAAATACACCCCAACTGCTGTTCCGCAGGAGCAAGTACTGATGGAGATCCGAAATACGGGCCTCCTGAAATTCCCAGGGAGGATGAAGTCGAGTGCCGATAGAAGAGACAAGAGCCAGTATTGTCTTTTTCACCGGGACCACGGGCATTCAACCAGGAATTGTATTCAGTTGAAGGATGAAATCGAAGCACTAATCCAGAATGGGTATTTGAAAGAGTTCGTCGGTGAGCCCAAGGCCGAGGCCGACCACAGATGGTCGAGGTCGAGCCTTACCAAAGATGACCGAGACAAAGAAGAACCCCTACGGGAGATCAGAACCATCTTTGGAGGACCAGCTGGAGGAGGTTCGAGCAGGAAGAGGAAAGCTATGGTCAGGGAAGCAAGGTCCGAACCAGAATATCGAGGTATGTACTCTGTTCATCTATCAAAGGCACACCCCCCTTTGGAGTTCACTGAGGCTAAGGCAGCGAGCATTCATCAGCCACATAATGATGCTCTGGTGGTCACTCTGATTGTAGCCAATGTGAAAATCCATCGGATCCTAATTGATGGGGGAAGCTCGGCTGATGTCCTTTCTCTAACGGCCTTTAAAGCAATGCGGTTAGGGAGGGAACTCTTAAAGCCAAGCCTTACCCCACTTGTAGGATTTGGAGGAGAGAGAGTGACCCCAGAAGGTAGCATGGAACTTCCTGTGACCTTTGGGGATGGACAGAATGCAGTGACAAAGATGATAAACTTCCTAGTTGAGGATTGTATGTCAGCCTACAATGCAATCCTAGGAAGACCAACCTTGCATGAGATGAAGGCCATAGCTTCAACTTACCATCAGTTACTGAAGTTTCCAACTCCGAACGGTGTGGGAGTCGTCAAGGGAGAGCAGAAGGAATCGAGGGAGTGTTACTGGACCGCACTAAAAGCTGTCAAGCCACAGAGGGCCGAGGCCGACCAGAGAATGAGCCGAGGCCGAGCAGCACACACTTCCACCAACACTGAATCTGAACTTATGGAGTTTTAGGATTTTTCGTTTATTGCATTATATCATGTAATTAGACATTGTTTACTTTGTTGCTGCCTCTAGTATAGGTTCAATGTTTTTTCTTCATTCAAAGTGTGAAAGTTTAATTAATAGCCTTACAGTTTCGCCATTAAAGTTCAGTATTCAGGAGTGTGCACAAGGCAACCGACTCAAGCCTCAAGACATGCGAGCCCGGACTATCGAGTCTACCTCGCCTCATCCAGAGTGAGACCATGTGAGCCTGGACCAACGAGTCTACCTCACCTCCTCTGGACTGAGCATCTTTACACCGGGCGAGCCTGGACTGCCGAAGTCTACCTCGCCTCATCCAGAGTGAGACCATGTGAGCCTGGACCGACGAGTCTACCTCACATCCTCTGGCTTGAGCATCTTTACACCGGGCGAACCTGGACTGCCGAAGTCTACCTCGCCTCATCCAGAGTGAGACCATGTGAGCCTGGACCGACGAGTCTACCTCACATCCTCTGGCTTGAGCATCTTTACACCGGGCGAGCCTGGACTGCCGAAGTCTACCTCGCCTCATCCAGAGTGAGACCATGTGAGCCTGGACCAACGAGTCTACCTCACATCCTCTGGCTTGTGCATCTTTACACCGGGCGAGCCTGGACTGTCGAAGTCTACCTCGCCTCATCCAGAGTGAGACCATGTGAGCCTGGACCAACGAGTCTACCTCACCTCCTCTGGCCTGAGCATCCTTACACCGGGCGAGCCTGGACTGCCGAAGTCTACCTCGCCTCATCCAAAGTGAGACCATGTGAGCCTGGACCAACGAGTCTACCTCACCTCACCTGACATGAGTCCATACACTTCATCTAAGTCAAGCTCACCCTGCAGAAGCCAGGACCGAGCACCTCTTGCCAAGGCTGAACACCTCTTGCCGAGGCCGAGCACAAACTTTAAAGGGAGCCAAATTTTAGGCTAACGGAGGCTTGAGGCTGAGGCCGACCCTAGCCTTTTCCCTAACTTTTCTCTTGCAGACACGAACCTGAAATGAAGCACTCCGAATGACCCAGTACGGGGGCCGAGCACCTCTTCCCGAGGCCGAGGCCGACCAGACAAGCAGAAAGGGAGATAGTTGTGCTCGGCCTCTTCCCGAGGCCGAGGCCGACCAGCACCACTTTTGTAATCTCTCACCCTTTTTCATTTCCATTTCATCTAACCCCTATTCAGGGAGTGTCTACTTCTATCCTACTTTGCAGGATGACAACAAAGCTACACGTAAGCCAGCCCAGGGCAAGGGTCATTACTCTTAAATCGGGCTTAAGGAGCTCAACTTATAGCAATAAGTCACCCCGAATCCCAATTCAAGAGTGGGGGCTTAATGTTATAGGCAATTTTGGACCACCCCGATATACAAGGAGCTGACGAGGACAACCGGGGAGGAATCGGGCTGAAAGATGGACCAATGGGGCAAAACCGGCAAGTGAGACGGGCCAAGACCGAAGGGGTCGGGTTTTAGGCCCGACCCCCTGCTCGGCCTCGGCCCATGGCGGCGGCCGAGCACATGGTCGGCCCCGGCCCGGGGC
Source organism: Luffa acutangula (assembly GCA_036850905.1). Classification (NCBI taxonomy): domain Eukaryota; kingdom Viridiplantae; phylum Streptophyta; class Magnoliopsida; order Cucurbitales; family Cucurbitaceae; genus Luffa; species Luffa acutangula. The sequence goes on along the minus strand of CM072089.1, from coordinate 22,068,731 downwards.
CGCGGCCGACCCTCGGCTCGCTCGTGCGGGCCGAGCCCGTTCGGTCTCGTCTGGTCCCCACCGCCTCTGGATGTCCCGGTTTCGCCTGGTTTGACCTAAAACGCCTCCGAAACCCTAAAAAGGCTAGGAGGATGAACATGTATTTATATCCCTCTTCGCCACTGAAGAGGGGATCCCGAATTCTATCCCTAAACTCTACTCTCTATTCTCTGCTTTCTCCTCTTGCTCTTACTTTTCCACGCCCTACCGTTCTGCTTGCTGACTTAAGCATCGGAGTCGGTGTGGCGAGCACCACACCGGTGTGCAGGTTTACTGTCTTGCAGGCCACGTCTTCCCCCTTCAACTACAAATTTACCGTTGGTGGCACGTGAAGGTCAGGTGAGATCCTCTGGCCAAAATCGACCATCAACAGGTGGAATGAATGTTTATAAGCTTAGTTTTCAAAAAAGAAAAACAAAAAACGAAATGGTTATCAAATGAGAGTTACTTTTTTAGTTTTAAAAAATTGACTTGGATTTTTAAAACATAGGGAAAAGGTCAAAAAAAAAAAAAAAAAAAAAACCTTATAGGTGGAAGTAGTGTTCATAAGATTAATTTTCAAAAACCAAATGACTATCAAACAATACCTATTTTAAAAACTTTTTTTTGGTATTTGGTTAAGAATTCAAATATTTCCTAACTCAAGATGAAAATCATTGTAAAAGGCAATTAAGAGAAAACAAACACAATTTTTAAAAACCAAAAATCAAAACGTTATCAAATGAAACCTAATTTATCAACGATTAATCACTTTTTAATTTAATAAAAAAAAATCACTTTTTAATTTACTGCAAAATCTGACGATACCACTTTTGAATTCAACTTTCCAAAAAAAAAAAAAGAACGGTTACCCTCTTTAACAATTTATACAAACCCCAATCAAAATTTGATTGATTCAGTTTCTTATAAGAATTATTTTTCTTAAACTTTTATCAAATAATTTATATTAAAAAATTACATGATTATATACATTTTTAAATAATTACCTTATAATATATTATAAATTATACATCAATAAAAGAATTAATTGAAATAATGTGTCTACTTTATAGTTCAATCACAACAATTTAATATTAATTTATCAAACACGGTAATTTTTTTTTCATTTAAAATTGAAGTTCACTAAACACTATTTTACTTCATTTCACAGTTAATTTTGTAAAAAAAAAAATTAAAAGTAAAATTATCAACAATTATTTTCAAAGTTGTAGTAATCTTATTTATTGTATATCTAATAGGTTTATTTATCCATGAACAATCATGATTCATGTCAATCCACACCCAGGGATTTTTTTTTCCTGAGGGAAAGAATAAACTCATGAAACTATAACACAAACACAAATTTACTTATATATTGAGGTAGTTAGCTATAGCTATGAATTTCATAACATAATGCCAACCTCTATCCCAGTGGCAGATTTAGAACTTTATGTGAAGGAGCTAACTAGAAATAATTTGGTTAAAATAAAATATCATGGACCCTATACTGAGTTTTGTTTCATTTTAGTCCCTGTATTTTCAAATGTTCGATTTTAGTCCCTATACTTTTAATAAAACTTAAAATTGTTCATTGTCAAAATTTTAAAGTTAATTTTTATTGAAATTGGTTAAATAATAATAATAGTTTCAATATGATAACAGACACAATGTGAACATATTTCTAAGATTTATTGAAAAAAGACTTAGAGAGATCAATGTGTTTTTTTTTTTTTTTTTTTTTTTTTTTTTTTTTGAGAAAAAATAACAATCAACTTATTATATGCCTAATTTTAAGCTTTATTAAAAATACATGGACTAAAATTGGACATTTGAAAGTACAAGTATTAAAATGGCATAGAACCTAAAGTACAACCAAAATGATATTTTAAGTTTTTAACCAAATAATTTAATATAATGATATGTGATGATATTAGTTCATATATTAAATTGGTTATATTAAAAAACATAACTTCTAACCAAACAAAAAAAAACGGAGAAAAAACAAAAGAAAAATGGAAAAAAAAAAACAAAAGAAAATGGAAAAACAAAAGACATGGAGAAAAATGAAAAAGGAGGAAAAAAAAAGAAAAAAAAGGAGAAAAAAATAGAGAAAAAAGAACGAGGAAAAAAGATGAAATAAAAAAAAGAGATAAAAAAAATGGGCAAAATACACTTTTGGTCCTCCAGGTTTGAATTTAGTGTCTATTTGGTTCATGAGGTTTCAAAAGCGACACTTTGGTCTCCAAAATTTGGTAAATAGTTCTAAATGGTCATTTGACCGTTAGTTGACTAACGGAAAATGATGTGGTAGTTAGGTTGTTGATTGTATATTGTTGAGTTGGCAAATTTATTAATTTAATATTAATTATATGTTGGTGAGGTGGCAAAAATTTCATTCTCTCTCATTTTCTCTTCACCTTCTTCTTCACTGTTGCGCCCTCACCTTACACTCACCATCGTTGTCCTCGGCCGCCTCTGCCATCCTCCACCATCATCATTTCATCGACCAACTCCTCTCTCTATCTCTCTCCTCTTGCCCACTCCACACTCCTTAAATCCCCAATCTCCATTTCTTCTCACCCCCATCCCTTCGTCTCTTCCAAATCTCTGCAACATGAATCAAAGATCCAGACCCTTTTCCTGATCGACCAAGTCTCTTGGAATTAGGAATGTTTGTTAAAACTAAGATTGGGATCGTTTAGTTTTTCAGACCAAACCAAAACTAAGCTTTTTCAGACCCAATTATCTCTGCAACATGTAATTTAACCTAATTTAGAAATCATGTCGCAGAGCATGAAATTTCACTGTATGATAATTGTTCCAAATGATGGTGTGATCATGGTACTTCAAGCTTGGATTAAACTAGAGATAGAATTTCTCTTCTCTTCCAGCCTTTGTAGGAGCATGAAATTTAGAAATCATGTTGCACAGCATAGTTTTACAGTCTCCTTCAAAAAATTACGGATGTTAAAAAAATATGTACTTGGGCGAGGGAGTGAAGAAGGATAAGAGAAAATGAGAGAGAATGAAGTTTTTACCACCTCACCAACATATAATTAATATTAAATTAATAAATTTGCCAACTCAACAATATACAATCAACAACCTAACTGCCACATCATTTTTCGTTAGTCAACTAACGGTCAAAGGACCATTTAGAACTATTTACCAAACTTTGGAGACTAAAGTGTCGCTTTTGAAACCTCAGGGACCAAATAAACACTAAATTCAAACCTGGGGGACCAAAAGTGTATTTTGCCCAAAAGGGCGAAATCCACAGGTCCAACTAAGCTTGACCCAAGGATTCGTGGGATATCAGGAGGGACTTAAGTCATTACGACTTATATTATAAATATAGGCTCCGTTTGGGATTGCGGTAGCTTTTAAAATAATTGCTGGCAGCTATGCTTTTAGGAAAATCAGCTGTTGTACGAAGCAAATTAGCGTTTGGTAAATTTCAATTTTAAACACGAAAAAGTTGTTCATAGCATTTGATAAATTCAAATGAAATTGTTGTAATTTAGTTATAATGACCAAAGTAGACATATATATTATTTTAGTTTTTTTATATTTTGATTCTCAGTATATGAATTTTAATAAGTTGATTATCTATATATTTTTTTAAATTAAAAATTATATTTTCTTATTACTTTTTTAAAAAATAATTTTCTTATTACTTTAAATTATATGATAAAAGGCTAAAGAGAATAGTTGTTTTATACTATTATAATGAACAAATATTATTCCAATTTAATTAAGCGAAATTGTCAAAATTAACCCAAATAAGTTTTGGGTTTTCAAAATTGACCTAGTTTCTAAAAACTTGTTTTTTTTAACCTATTTTATATAAAGTTAACTACTTTTTGGTGGGACCCACAATGTAAAAAGTCATTCCTATCCTCCCTCAATTTCCATTAATGATAAGAATTAAATCCAACCAACTCAACTAACTAATTTCAAACCTAACAAACCATTTGACCCACAAAGTATTTTAAAAGAATAAAATCAAACACGTGAAATCGAGCACACGGATAGACTCACTCCAAAATTTTCATATTGTCAATGTTTTTTTGAAGTACATTTGAGGATGATTTTACATGTTTTAGATAATAAGGAGTTTGTATAAAATATTTTTATGAAAATCTGGAAAAAAGTATGAATTTCAACCGGGAAATTATGAATTTCGACCGGGAAATTATGAATCCCGACCGGGATTTCTTGGTCAGACGACCGGGATTTCTTGGTCGGGAAACCGACCAAGAAAGTTTCCAGAAGGTCTTTTCTTTTTTTTTTTCATCTCATGTCTATTTCTTTCCTCTTGTTGGGTTTATTCTTTCATTTCTTCAAGAAATTTTGAAGGCACATGTTTTTTTTTTAAATTATATATATATTTTTTAATCAAACTCGCGTTTCTTTTTATTCATAATTCATTAATGTTGGGCAAAAAAAAAAAAAAAAAAAAAAAAAAAGAAAAAAAAGGAAAAAAATTATGTATATGAAAAAAGAAAGAAAGAAAAATTTAACCAAGAATTTTTTTTGGGCGAACTAACCCGGAAATCAATCACGAAATTTTAAAAATACCTATTTTTTTAAAATATATTGGACCGGAGGAAGAAAACAAATAATAATAACAATATCGGACACAAATTTTTAACCAAGAAATTCCGATCAAAATTTAGTTAAAAAATTTTGAAGGCATTTTTTTTTTTTTGTAAATTTTTTATGACCAATTTTATCATTTTTTTTAAAACTTTATTAATATTGGACACAAAAACAAACCGAAGTGAGGAAGAAAGAATAAAATAATAATAATAATTATTATTGTTGTTATTATTATTATAAAATTAAAATTAAAATGATTTTTTAAAAAAAAAAAAAAAAAAAAAAAAAAAAAAAAAAAAAACTGGATTACGCAGAAGAACACAGCAGAAAAAAAAAGTATGAAAATGAGGTTTGAAAGGAGAGGGGAGCAAGAGCTACATGTTGGATGGTTTTTTGTTTTACCTTTTACATTCAAGGGTATGTTGGTAATTGCACAAGGGTAGATGACATCAACAAGGTTAAAAAAACAAGTTTTAAAAAAGTAGGTTAATTTTGAAAACCCAAAAACTATTTGGGTTAATTTTGACAATTTCCCTTTAATTAAGTACCAACAAAATAATGTAAGACAAAAATAAAAATAATATTATCAATTTTGTTCTCATAAAACTTTTAGTTGGATTGTACCTTAGAGCATACCATTCTCGAATATGAAAATAATTATTTATATGATCAAAACAGACATATTGTTTTAATTATTGATATGTTAATTCTTTTCAAAAAAAAAAAAAAAAAAAACTATTGATATGTTAATACTCCATCTGAATTGTAATAAGTTAATTATTTAGATTCTTTTATAGTTCAAATTATAAATTACATTTTCTAATTTTAATATTTTTGCTTGAATTTGCTTCAAGTTCAATGATGATGAAATTGTATAGAAGTTTTGATATGTGACCGAAAAAAAATCTATCAAGCTTCAATATGTTAAAGAAGAATTGGAGGATGGATCTGATGGGTATTTTGAGAAATTGGTAAAAAAAAGACGCCAGATTATTTGGGAAGTTAAAATCAGAAGTTACAATTGTTGGAGATTTTAGAAATCAAAGGATTTAAAAAGTGATTTCCTATCAATTTTAAAAAGATCTGTATTACCAAACACATAAAACGGTTAAGATTGTTTCAAAATAGATTTTACATACCGCAACCGCAATCCCAAACACAGACATAATATCTTTGAAGGGGGTTGGAGCCTCATGTACACCTGACCTATTCCATATAATTAGGGCATGTTTGGTAGACAATCTAGATTCTGTTTTATGGTTTTCGGATTCACTGAATATCCAAATGTATTTTTGAAAACTGTTTTCAGATTCTGTGATCCAAATAGTGAAAATTCTGAAAACAATTTTTTTATGTTTTCAGTATATCCAGATTTTGAATTTGAAATTTTTAAATGCATAATTAAATTAAAAAACATAAAAACTTTAATAGATATAGTAGTTATAAATTCAATTCATTTTTGTGAAATTAAAATTTGTACAATATAATGTATTATAAATTATATGATATTGTAAAATAATAATTATACAAAATTTATAATCTATAACATGCTTATAAATTAATTAATATAGTTTATATTCAACTTAGTATTTAGTTGATAACTACAAATAGTTTACGTTCATAAATATATTATCAAACACATTCTGAACAATTGTTTAAATTGTGATCTAATTTCTAAATTTTCTACCAAACACATATATGAAAACATGGAATACAACTCTGTTTTCCTTGAATCTCTTGTTTTCAAATTTCTGTTTTGAGATCACCTACCAAACACACCCTTAATTAGTGGATTTGTGTGAGGGTATGAATCACATAACAAACTCAATAAATTAGGTTTATATTGGATATAGTTGAAAACTTGAAGAGAGATTAAGGTTGATGAAAACTTGTCAACATCAAATTATTAATTAGGACACATTATTCATTTGAAGATGAGCATGGACTATGAAATTTTAATTTTATAAATTGAACATAAGAGATGATTTAAAGGATATGTACCACGGCCAAAACTAGTGAGTGGGTTGCTGCTGGTGGGGAAATAATTATATTTAGTGGATTCTTATGTGAATTTCAACTTATGATCAGTTTCTTCACATCCTAATCCTTCAAATTTTAGCTCAATTAAGCACTAAATCAAGATGTGGTCAACCTTAATCTGTATTTGCCGACACCATCGGTTATTAAGCATATTATATTTATATGTTGAGTTCAATTCAAGTAGGTGTTGATAGATGATCAGTTTGAAATTTCTCTCTCATATTCGTAGTGTGTGTTAAAACGTTGATGTCGATAGATATACTGAGATCTCAATTTTATGAAAATATCGATTGAAATATTAATAAAAGGTCGATATCGACGAATTTTGTGAAAGAATATTTAAAACAAAAAATATTTCCAAAAAAGTATTTAAATTAATAAATAAATATTTTACATTTTTAAATAAGTTAAAATACTTAATCTTCATATTGTTACTATTTTCTTTATATTTTTATTGATTTCTTTATAGTATAATGAAATGTCAATTCATTCCCATGTCGATGTCAAACCCATGGACATGTGCAAATATCAATGGAAATGACAGACATAAATTTAACACATTAATTACCGGTAGAAAAAAAAAGTTGATGTGCATTTTTTTTCTACTAGATATATGTTAGAGAGTAAATATTTTTTTTAAAAAAAACCTATTATTAAAACTCAGATATTTTTAAGTTACATGAGCAGCTCAACTGGCATCAAGTTTGTACTAATGACCAAAAGGTTTGTGGTTCGAATCTCCCTCCACATGTTGTCAAAAAAAAAAAAAAACTCAATTTTTTTTTAAAAAAAAGGAATTGCAAATTTAGTTCATTAACTTTCAAGCTTGTAAGTTCGTGTTCATTAGATTCCCAAACTTTAAAAATTGTTGACTAATAAGTCTCTAAACTTTCGATTTTGTGTATAATAGGTCATTTAATCTTTAAAATGTGTATAATAGATTTTTTAAATTTGAAATTTGCATACATTAGATATGGGAATTTTAAAAATTTTTGAATTAGTCAGGTCGTATTAGAAACTAAACTAAAAGTTAAGAAACATATCAGATACAAAATCTAGAGTTTGGGAACTTATTAAATATGTTGATGATCAAATTTCGCTAGGGAACTTACCTTCACTCCACGTGACAATCAACAGTGAAATTTGTTTGAGAGCGGGGAAGACGTGACCTGCAAAGACAAGAAAACATAGTACACCGATGTGGTGTAGACAACACGCACTCCGATGCTTAAGTCAGTACCGAATAAGGAGACGATTGAATGTAAAGAGCGTCTGGAGTTACCTGTGTTCTCGCAGTCTTTTTTGTATCTCCCTTCTAGACGACTTCGGCTTAATATATATAGGTTTTTCCCATAGGATTCCGCACGAAGTAGGGCTCTGAAAACGGACATTGGGCCCGAAGCCCTGGTCGGTCTCGGCATTGGGCTGAGGCTGACCCTTCTCCTCAGCCTCTTTCCTAGGTCGAGGCCGAGGAGGGTCGAAATGGGCTGGGAGGTCCCGACCCTTCTTCCGCTTGCTTTGGGCTGCTTCCCGTCTGCTTGGTGGTGCGTGGTTCGCTGGATGAATATGTTAGTAAAGATGATAGATACTGAAATGAGAATAATTCAGCCAACCTTAGTGCAAGTATACAATGTCGCAAGTAGTAATAAAAACCTTAGAAGTATTCCAAGGATATCGATCCCACGAGGACTAAATTGGAAACAAAGATTTGAAGAAGAAACTGTTCAAAGATTGCTTAGAATAGGTAACAAAAGAAATAATTGATGATTGATTTTTGGAAAATAAACAAAACAAATAAGTAAAGAAATAACAATGATAAATAAAACGAGGTGTTCGATATAGATTCATTCCAAAGGCAAATAACTCTAATCATAGCTTATTCAACCTAAGTCTATTCAATGCATTGGGTCAGATTTAACTTCTATTTGGCCTTGCTCCCAAGAACCGTTAGAAGGCTAAGCGAGTACTATTATGCATATTTCTGTGACTCGACTCCGACATAGATAAAGTTAGCATGCAATCTATAACCCTGTAGTTGTTATAGGGTGCCTTAGGCAGCCCCGCCCTATAACACCGAATACACTCTTTCGAGCTTTTTCTCCTATATCACCTTTATGAGAACTGATATCGTTCGTCCCTTTCGAGATCAAACTCACATGGCATGTAAATTCTAAGTGATCAATTTAAACTCGGCAAGATCAGAATGATAATCAATAAAGAATGACATGCATTGAATAAAACTTAAGCAAATAAACACTTTCAAGCTATTGAACCATAAGGGAATTCATTATATTGAACCCCTCAACGGAATTTAGCTAAGCATGGTGGGATAAAGTGCAAATGAACAACTTTCCATTGAAATAAAATATAAAGAATACAAATGAATGAAAAGTGACAAGTGCTGGAAATAATGAGCAGTTCGCTCATTATTTCTAGGGTTTTTTCTCGCTCATAAAGAATATAGAGAATACTAGGGTTTTTTCTTTTATCCAATCCTTCTAGAGTTCGCTTGACACTCTACTCTCCTTTAAAAATGGGAATAGAGTGAAAATCCCTACAAACACTCAGGTTTGATGTCTAACGAAGGTTAGAATTTAGTCTTCTAAGAAGGACCTCGGGCATCCCTACTCAAGGGCATCAACTAGGGTTCTGTCACCACCCTCTTCTTCCCAGTGAGTTCTGCTTGGATTTGACTTCGAATCAAGGCCTTATATAGTGTGGGGAGTAGTTGAGGAGCCAAGAAATAGGTGCTAGTAGGTAGCCCAGTCATTTTCGGGGTCAAAACGGTCAGTTAGGTGTGCAAAAGTCTCGTTCAAAACGACCATCGATGGACTCAGAACGACCTCTGTTTTTCCAGAAATGGGGTCGCATTTCATTTTTGCCTTCTCAGAAATGCAGTCGCATTTATGGGTAATTTCCAGCTTTCTTCTGTTTTCCTACACAACACCAGATTGAGTCAAGTTCATATCAAATTGAGTCTTTTTAAGCACAAATAAGCATATCTTGGCACATGTGACTCTCAACTCCCTAATTCATCAACTTTAACATATTTTGAGCTCGGGAATAATAAAATTTATCTAAACATGCAACTTTTGACAATAAAATGAGCTAAATATAAGGGTAAAATAGGCATATTTTTTACCTTTATCACTTGGGCCCGCTAATTCTAATCCGCTGGTCCTGCTGCAATGAACATTTTTTACCCATAACATTAAGCCCCCACTCTCTGGTGGAGACAGTGGCCCGGCCTTGATCTTCACCGGAGAGTTGACTTTTCATTTCGAGTTTTGTAGACTTTTGTGTCCTAATTTTCTTATGTTGTATGGTTTTTTTGTTGTTTTTTTTTATTTTGTCATAATTCTTCAGCTTATCTGGAGAAAGATATTTTATTCTTCCTTAGTCAACGTTAGCTTCCATAAAAGAATAGATTCCTTATTTATATTCCACCAATCATCAAATGATTTGTAAAAGTGTAGACAATCCTTTTTTTATTGGTTTAGTTTGAAAGGGACGAGCATATGATTGGATTTGGACAGGTTTTGTAACCGGTTTGGTAGGATCTGGTTGGCACAAACAGACAAATGGAAAAAGACGAAACGAAGGGGTTGACCGAGGCGTTCAGCCTCGGTCTACCATGCCAAGCACTAGGCCTGGCATGGCAGCGTGCCTGCTGCCTTGCAAAAGGCATGCTCGACCTGCTTTTGCAGGCCTAGCCTGATCCGTCCCATCCTCTCTCTCATTTTTTTCCAAGATTTTCGAATTTAAAATTCGAAATTTCCCTCCTAATTTCTCCTATAAATAGCCTTCCTCCTCATTCTCTCCATTCACCACATTTCTCCTTTTCTCTCTAAATTCTCTCTAAGGTAGTTTTCAATTTCGTGTGGGTCACTTTGTTCACTTTCAGTTGTCTTTTTTAATTATGGATAATGAGGAGTCAGTTAGTTCTAAATTTTATTCTGAGAATAGCTCTAGTTTTTACGATGACTCTCCCTTCTCGGAGGATGGAGATGTCGGGTCCCTTGCTTATTCAATAGTTATGTCATCCTCGGTGACCGAAGCTCAACTTGAGCGCCTTCGATACGAGTATGACATTCCTGAGGATGTGCATATGAAGTTTCTGAGTCCTGACGAGAGCTTCTCTCATCCTCCCAAAGGTGAAGTCGTGTTTTATATGACAATGTTTAAATTTGGTGTCCGTCTTCCTCTTCCTCTGCTTCTTCAACATTTTTTGGTACATACCGGCTTAGCTCCTGTCCAATTTGTACCCAACGGGTGGAGCCACCTCATTGGTTGCATTCTTTTGTGCGCATAGGGCAACTAAGATGTACCTATGGATCCAGATCTTTTCTTTTCTTTACATTCCATTAGTCGAAGTCCCAACCTAGGGCATTTATTTTACTACATAAGCGCTAAAAAATGGATTATCGTTAACACTCCTACCTCTGTGAAAAATTGGAGGAAATGATGGTTCTTTGTCAGTGGAAACTGTCTAGAGCGCAGTCCCGATAATGGTCATTTTGTTGTGGCTACGAACTTTGGGGAATATGGTGAGTGTAGTCATGTACTCGTGGTTTTCTCTGATTCTTCTAACTTACTTTCACATTTTGTTTTATGTGCAATCCCTAGAAGAGCTTGTAGTTCCGTGATGGCCCGTGAATTCATTGAAGTTATTCAGCAGATTCCACTTTGTCACTACTATGGCCCCGATCTACTTTGCACGGTTAGAGGCTAATATATGCTGAAATTTTTTTTAGTGATGCCTCCACGCTTGATTTAATTGTTTAGTTTGTTAATAATATGATCATAAGGGAGTTTAGAGAGCTTGTTAATAGTTTAGGATAGATAAACTTGGGTTTTTATCTTTTCTTGAAAAAATTTGCTTGCTATTTTTTAGCTTTACCTATGAACTTTTTGAGAAAAAAATCAACTTTAAAAAATTGCTTGATAAAATGTTTTGGAAGAGAAAAGTATGTTTTCAAAGGAGTTTTATTTTAAGCCTTTGATGATGAAAACTAGAGTTTTGTTCTATCTCAAATGTGCCACAATCACAACTGAATTGTTTTCTAGTCATAGGCTTTCCATTAGTCTTTTTCTTTACAAAATTTTCTTAAGTCTAAACTTCCTCGTGTTTAACCTTTCTAACACTCTAGGAGAGTTTAGCCTTGAAGTTTTGAAAAATAAAAAGCCTCATGTTAAGCCCATGCCCAAAAAACAAAGCCAATGAGGACATTGTCTAACTTTAGGATTGGGGGGGGGGGGTGCTTTATGCTTTACTATGTAAATATTTTTGTAAATTTGTACTGCTGGAAAAGAATATGTGTTCAGCATCTTTAAAAAAAAAAACTGAGAGTTACTCCTCTGATAACTCTTAGTAAAAGAGTTATTTATCTTATCTTTTAGCTTGGATTCTTTAATATGGGGGTAATTGGCTAGCATATTTTGGTGTTGTTCCTCTATAAATCTCATGCTTTGGTATGAATCATCTTTAAGGAAATAGTTAATATGTTGCTACTGTTTTGAAGGTGAAATGCATTAAATTTGGTGTACTTATAGTGCAGATCCATTAAGCCATTTTGGTAGCAGACTAAAGGCAGCATGTGTTGAGTTGAAGTGATTGAGGAGCTGGAGATGGAATTGCTGGATCAATTCTGGAGCAAAGTTCGCACGTGATTCACACGATGGAAAAATCAGTTCATTAAATGAGCTGGCACTTTTTAATACAATCAGCTCTTTCATCCAATGGGAGTCTGCCATCTTGCTGAAAAGAAGCTGATGTAGCCCTGAATTCAATGAAGAGAGGAGTATATTTTTTAGGGCAACCACATTTTGTGAGGAGGTATAAAAAGGAGAAGAAACCAAAAGGGAGAGGGGAAGGACACATACACAGACATCAAGACAGCAGTGTGGAGAAATCGAGAAGGGAAGAGAAAGAGATTCCATAGAAGAAGGAGAAGCTGACATTTGGAAGGAGCATCTTCAGCAACTTTTCCATTTCCGGCTACTTCTTCCTTTATTTTTCTTTCCTCTTCTCTTGAACTTTGTGTAGCTGTGTTTTAGTTTTCTTCATGGCTTTTTCTGGTTGTTTTATTTTGTTTTCAGCTTGTAACATGAACTAATCACCTTAAGGTGAGGATTAGGATACTTTTGTATTAATCTAAACATTGGAGTTGAGCTCCTTAGCTTTCTTAATCTGGTTTTGAGGGTGTTTAATGCTGAAGCAAAGATTTCGTCCGGCCAACCATTTCTTTGCATTGTCATCTTTAGTTTTGGGAAAAACAAGGGTGGCTGAATACTCAAAATCACATTAGCTCCTTGTTAGGGTTAGTAGCTAGCTAAGTGAAGGAGTTAGGGATAACACTTCACCTAATGCACATAATACAGCATGTTTAAAATGAAGTGGGTTAATGGGAGTTAATCTGCTATTTTCGGAGATCTGGGAAGATTCTGTGAGAACCTGCTGTGTGGATTGAGAGAGCAAAGTTCTTGCTCCAGCATTCAATGTTTAGAGAGATACAAATAGTTCCTAATCCGAGCCTACTTTATTAACCTTGTTGCAAGTTTCGTTTCATTGAGCATTCTGCATTTACTTGTTTATGTTTGTTTCTGCAATTTATTTTATCAAAGCACCTTAGTTTAGACATTACTAAGATTTTATCGGTTACCATCTTGAATTTGCTAGAAATTAAGTTTGAACATAGGAACTTTCTTGTTCTAATCCCTGTGGAGACGATATTAATATACTTATCACTTGCTGCTGGCCGTGTATACTTGCACGTGCATTGTGTGGAATTTCATTGAATATTTTAACCCCACCTTACAAGGCAACATCCTCCTTGTTAGGGTTTACTGAGTAACCTGGGGCATTCATGACACCCATCGTTTGCCACTACATGAAAGGTTTACCTAGGGAAGTGAGTATCATTCCGAGCTTGTGAACTTTGCTCGTAACTAGATATCTTCACCACAAAGTGTCGATAAGCTAGAACGAAGGTAAAGATGACAGCAAGGATACTCTTGGGAGAAAAAAGAAGTTGAATAAAAAAGAGCACCAGCTGTCAAATAAGTTTGAGGGAGATGGAAAAGGTCTAGTTATTCATGTATGTTCATTTTTTCTCAAGATTGTTTTTCTTAACTAAAAGGACTATACTAGGCTCTATGAGTAGAAGTTTGGTAGTTTAAGCACATTGGTTAGGATGGATTAGGGAGAGTTTTGCTTTGAAAAAGAACAATAGAAATCTTCATGCCTAGGAAACTCAAACGTTGTGACTGGCACTAGAGTAGAACCCTCTCCTGAAAGGCAAACTTTTTAGAAAACGATCTTGAAAAACATGTTTACTTGATTCCATGTCACTTGATTTGAAATTTAAAGTTGATGCTAGTACCATGATTGATTATTACACATGAACTCTAACATTTTGGTTTGCAATTAATATTGAGCTCTTACATTCTGATTTGCAATTAAAAAGTTGATCTCTAACATTTTGATTGGCAATTGCTTGAGGACAAGCAATGACTTAAGTTTGGGGGTGTGATAAGGGTAAAAAATATACCTATTTTGCCCTTATATTTAGTTCATTTCTTTGTCAAATGTTGTATGTTTAGATCAATTTTACTGTTCCCAAGCTCAAAATATGCTAAAGTCGATAAGTTAGGGTGTTGAGATTTACTTTTGTCAAATTATGCTCATTTGTGCTTAAAAAGACTTAGTTTTAAGAGAATTTGACTAAATTTATTGTTGTGCAGGAAAACAGAGGAAATGTTGGAATCTGCCCTGAAATGCGACCGCATTTCTGGAAAAATTGAGGCCTTTCCGAGTCATCTGTGGGTCGTTGTTGACGAGTCTTCTTTGCACCTAACCGTTTGTTTTGACCCCAAAACTGACCGGGCTACCTTCCAACACCTATTTCGCAGCTCCTCAACCATTTCCCACACTATATAAGCTTCAGATTCGAAGTCAAATTCAAGCAGAACTCATTTGGAAGAAGAGGGTGGTGACAGAACCCTAGTTGATGCCTATGAGTAGGGATGTCCGAGGTCCTTCTTAGATGACTGAATTCTAACCTGAGTTAGACATCAAACCTTAGGGTTTGTAGGGATTTTCACCCATTCCCACTTGTAAAAGCGAGAGAGTGAAGTGTCTTAGCTAACTCTAGAAGGATTGAGTAAATAGAAAAATCCATAATATTTAGCTATCTCCTTTATTTCCAGCTTTTGATAGTTTTCATTATTTTGTAGTCTTTACATTCTTATTTCAATGAAAATGTATTCATTTGCACTTTATCTCACCATGAGTAGCTAAATTCCATTGAGGGGTTCAATATGGTGAACTCCCTTATGGTTCAATAGCTTGAAAGTGTTTTATTCGCTTAAGTTTCTGTTCAATGCATGTCATTTTTTATTGATTATCACTCTAATCTTGTTGAGTTTAACTTGATCACTTAGACTTTGCATGCTATGTGAGTTTGATCTCGAAAGGGACAAACAATATCAGTTCTCATAAAGGTGATATAGAAGAAAAAGCTCGAAAGAGATTGTTCGGCGGTATAGGGCAAGCTGCCTAAGGAACCCTATATCGACTATAAGGTTATAGGTTGCATTCGTGAATTATCTATGTCGACGAGTCACAGAAATGTGCGTAAC
Source organism: Luffa acutangula (assembly GCA_036850905.1). NCBI lineage: Eukaryota > Viridiplantae > Streptophyta > Magnoliopsida > Cucurbitales > Cucurbitaceae > Luffa > Luffa acutangula. The sequence continues at coordinate 22,053,431 of CM072089.1, read as the reverse complement.
GGTACTCGCTTAGCCTTCTAACGGTTCTTGGGAGCAAGGTCAAATGGAAGTTAAATCTGACCCAATGCATTGAATAGGCTTAAGTTAAATATTGCATGATTAAATTTATTGCCTTAGGGATGAATCCATGTTGAATACCTCGTTTATTTTTTATTGTTATTCTTTTGTTTATTTGCTTGTTTTACTTATCTTTTCTAAAAACTCAATCAATCAATCTTATTTTCTTTGGTTACCTATACTTTTAAGCAATCAAGTTGAGCAGTTTCTTCTTCAAATCTGAATTTCCAATTTAGTCCTCGTGGGATCGATACCCTTGGAATACTTCTAAGGTTTTTTTATTACTATGTGTGACAATGTATACTTGCACTAGGGTTAGCTGAATTATCTCTACCATTACTTATCATCTTATATCACATCCATCCATTCAGCTGACAACGCACCACCTATCCGGCCTCTGAGGGTTCTTCAAGCGAACGTGAGGACATGGATTTCTCGGGGGATGATCTGAAGGGATAAATAGCCCTTTGTGCAGCGGAAAAACACAAAGACCTTTTCGAATAAAAACGCCGATTGGGATACCAATACGACGGCAATAAGAATTAAATTTTACAGCGATAACAATAGACAATTCACTGCTGTAAAATAGATACAAGCATGCTAAAAACAAGAGAAAAATTCTAGATCTAATCTAGAATTGGGTCCTATTGACCCTAGTTCAAGAACAATTTACCTTTGAAGAAATCCTTGAACTTTTCGCCAAAATCCTTCGATTTTCTCCCAAGAAACAGCAGCAGTCACACCTTGATCTTGCTGGGAAAAGTTGCAGGAACACCACCACGAGGATTCACCGGTATTCACGAATAGGATATTGCGTTAGGTGCTTGTGGGAGCAAAAATTCTAAGGGTTTTTTCTGGATTCAATCGTTCTGTGTACTCTGATAGAGAGAGCCGTGTTGAGAGAGAACGATAGAGAGGGAGAGATAGCGTGAGACTAGGGCGTGATATATTCAACTACAGACTGACCACGTCTCACTTTATTTTAAAAAACCATAATTTCAGATAACTGAAATATCAGTTATCTGATATTTTAATTAATTATAATTTTAAAATCATAATTTTAAATTACAATTAATTATATTTTAATTAATCTAAATTAATTAAAATAACATTAATTTAAATCCAATTTAAATTAATATCCCTCTTATCTTATAGTTTAATTAAATCAAATTTAATTAAACTAAATCAATTAATTAATTCGAAATTAATTAATTAATAAAATAAAATTGAACATCACATATTCAATTACTATTTTCTCTCTCAAAACTATAGTATTAATATACATCCAATGCATATTAATTATAACCTATAGTTTTAATATGAACCAAATTCATATTTTAGTATAATATTCAAACACCTTCGAATACAAAATCCATCCTTAGAATTTTACCTCAACGCCCTAAATGAGCTACCGGTGGGACCTAATGGACCTACAGATCAGAAGCTCCAACGATATGAGATTAGTTGGTTAAACTCATTAACCAAGTTAATCAATATTCGTTAACTGTGGTTCACTCCACTAAAGAACCACAGCTGCACTCTTCTCACTGTAGACATATTTCTGTGTCCACGGATATTGACCGTCATCAGCAAGTTAGCCCTTCACGTGTGTTCGTACCCCAACTAGGTCAAATTACCGTTTTACCCCTGGGCTACCTCTTGATCCTTAAGTACCAGTGCTCCTCTAATGAACAACCTGTTTGTGGTCCAACCATCAAACAGAAAACCCTCTCGTGCCATAAAGAGGGTAGGGCCCATTGTTCAAGACCCGGAGACACCACTTAAGAGAACACACCTCTGCTTACCCTCATATCAGGAAGGAGTGAATTCCATCTTGTAAGACTACGTTCCTAGCTCCCCACTCGGTCTTGTCCCCAAAATGGTAGGCTTATTGAGTCGGCGAACTGGCCACTCTCACCCGTACAAATCAAAGGACAATCCCTCATGGACAGGAGTCCATAATCCACTCAGGATTAAGGCCAAGTTGCCTAGGTCATCCTAGTGAAATAGAAACCGAGCTAACTAACTGTGTTAAAGTTAGTGGTTAATTATTTCACGGTCCGGTCTTTGTGCAAACTCATTGCACAGGATACCCCCACTCGCATGTCAACCACATGAACGCGTTGGATCACAACGTTTGTATCAATATACAAAGCGGGTCGTATCCATAGTTTCACCAGGATAAGGTACCCAGCCTTATCCCTATACTACAGACCCTTTAGGCTAAAACTTGAACATTGATCCCCGTATGTCCCTACATACCAGTTCAAGCCTCATTATATTAGCCATGGATGTTTAGTTTATTGGATTAGGGTTAATAAGACAAGATATAATACAAACATTAAATAAGACATCACTTTATTAATGTTCGGTCAAATGTACATTTACTATCTACGAGTTTTAGGGCATAAAACCCAACAAACTCCCACTTGAACTAAAACTCAAGTTACAGGGAAAGTATATACAAAATAATCCAAAGCTGGAAACGGTACATGTATGTTTGTACATTACATAATAGGTAAATATACAAAATACAATAAACTAGGGCATCCTTACACCCATTACACATCTCCCACTTGCCCTAGATTACGCTATATACATATCTCGCAGACCTAGACTGTCTAGATGACCCTCGAACACTTTAGCCGAGAGGGCCTTCGTAAACGGATCAGCAATGTTATGCTCGGAAGCGATCTTGGTCACGACCACATCTCCTCTTTGCACAATCTCTCGAATTAGATGGTACTTCCTCTCTATGTGTTTACCTCTTTTGTGGCTGCGAGGTTCCTTTGCATTGGCTACAGCCCCACTGTTGTCACAGTATAACGTAATGGGCAAATTCATATTTGGAACAACTTCCAAATCTGTCAAGAACTTCCTTAGCCAAACAGCTTCCTTAGCTGCTTCACAAGCAGCTACATATTCAGCCTTCATCGTGGAGTCTGCTATACATCCCTGCTTTATGCTCCTCCAAACTACAGCTCCCCCGTTAAGGGTGAAAACTGACCCTGACGTAGATTTCCTAGAATCCTTGTCAGTTTGGAAGTCAGAGTCGGTGTAACCCGTGAGAACTAACTCCTTAGCCCCAAACACCAACATGTAATCTCTCGTTCTCCTAAGATACTTGAGGATTCCTTTAACGGCGGTCCAATGGTCTAACCCTGGATTTGACTGATATCTGCTGACAATCCCTACAGCATAACAAACGTCAGGCCTCGTGCATAGCATGACATACATTAAGCTACCCACGGCAGAGGCGTAGGGAATCCGTCTCATATCCTCAACCTCTTGAGGTGTCTTAGGAGACTGTTCCTTAGACAAGTGAACCCCATGCCTGAAAGGCAACAAGCCCTTCTTGGAGTTCTGCATCGAATATCAAGCCAACATCTTGTCGATATACGTTGCCTGAGACAGAGCTAGCGATTTGTTCTTTCTATCCCTAATAATCTGGATCCCAAGAACATACTGGGCCTCACCCAAATCTTTCATTTGGAATTGAGCAGCTAGCCATTCTTTTACGTCAGTCAGATACCCTACATCATTCCCAATGAGTAGGATGTCGTCTACATAAAGTACGAGGAAAGCTACTTTATTCTTGTTGATCTTCTTGTATACACAAGGCTCATCAACGTTCTGGTCAAAACCAAAAGATTTGATCGCAGTATCAAATCTAATATTCCAAGATCTAGAAGCCTGTTTCAACCCATAAATGGATCGATTCAGTTTGCAAACCTTTTGCTCATGACCTTGGGATATGAACCCTTCGGGTTGAGACATAAAAATACTCTCGTCAAGATTGCCATTCAGAAAAGCTGTCTTGACATCCATTTGCCAAATTTCATAATCATAAAATGTGGCAATGGATAAGAGGATTCTTATGGACTTTAGCATAGCAACTGGAGAAAAGGTTTCTTCATAGTCCACTCCTTCTCGTTGGGTATAACCCTTTGCTACAAGTCTTGCTTTGAAAGTATGTACTTTCCCAGCAGCATCTCTTTTTCTCTTATAGATCCATTTACACCCAATGGGTTTGACCCCTTCAGGTAGATCTACAAGTTCCCAAACTTGATTGAAGTACATTGACTCCATCTCAAGGTCCATGGCTTTGGCCCACTCGTCCTTATCTTCATCATTCATTTCCTGACGATAAGACAATGGATCTTCTACGCCGTCATCAGGTATGACTACTTGTGTTTCCGTTAAGCCCAAGTAGCGGTTAGGTTGTGTCACAACCCTCCCACTGCGTCGAAGCTCTCCCACTACGTGAGGAGGACTAGATCGACGAGAAGCACTACATTCTCCAACAACTCTTGTTGAAGGACCAGGTTCATCAACAACCCTTGTTGATCCTTCTGTAGCTTCTCCTAATACTAACTTACTTCGTGGTCGATGATCTCGTATGTGGTCTTCCTCCAAGAAAGTTGCATTTGTCGATACAAATACTTTATTATCTTGAGGGTCATAGAAAAGACCACCTCTCGTTTCTTTCGGGTACCCAACAAATTGGCATAATCTTGTACGTGGTTCCAATTTCTTAGGATTTGTCACTAACACATGTGTAGGACAACCCCAGATACGGAAGTAACACAAACTAGGTTTACGTCCCTTCCATAGCTCAAAAGGAGTTTCAGAAACACTTTTTGAGGGAACGTTGTTAAGAATATGTACTGCAGTCGCTACTGCATACCCCCAAAACGAGCTAGGCAATTGAGCATAGCTCATCATAGATCGAACCATGTCTAACAAGGTTCTGTTTCTCCTTTCTGATACACCATTCTGCTGAGGTGTACCAGGTGCTGAGAGTTGTGATTGGATTCCATGTTCTATCATATAGTCCTGGAATCGCTGATCTAAATACTCTCCACCTCGATCTGATCGAAGTGTTTTAATTGTTTTACCTAACAGGTTTTCTACCTCAGCCTTAAACTCTTTGAACTTTTCAAGAGCTTCAGACTTATGGTCCATCAGGTACAAGTAACCGTATCGAGAATAATCATCTATGAAAGAGATGAAATATTCATAACCACCTCGAGCCTTTACATTCATTGGACCACAAAGATCTGAATGTATTAGTTCAAGTGGTTCTTTGGCTCTATAACCTTTTCCAGTAAAAGGCCTCTTGGTCATTTTACCCTCGAGACACGATTCACAGGGTGGTAAAGATGTATCTTCTATGTCACTTAGAAGCCCATTTTTAACCAAACGATCGATCCGATCAATGTTAATATGACCAAGACGAAGATGCCAAAGATACGTGTTGTTACTTAAATGAGAAACTTTTTGCCTTTTGTTTTGCGTTTCGGCCGTTTTAAACATTTCATGACTTAAAATGGCCTTAGCATCATTTGGTCTTAACACAAATAAATTATTCTCACGCTTAGCTGAACAAATGTAAACTCCATTCTTTGAAATTAAAGCTTCATTAAGCAAGAAGGAAACAATATAACATTGTTCTAATAAAGCTGAAACAGAAATTAGGTTCCTTTTAATTCTAGGAACCAAATACAAGTCCTCTAAAATTAAAAACATATTTCTAAAGAATAATTTTGCAGCTCCCACTGCACGAGCTGAAACGACGTCTCCCGTTCCGACCTTGAGCGTCATTTCACCCTCTGCCAGCTGCTGAAAATTATTTCCCTGAAAAGAAGAACAAACATGATTAGTGGCTCCCGAATCCAGTATCCAGGCGAACTCATCATGTTCAACGAGACAAGTCTCTAACACAAGTAAATCGAATTTACCTTCTTTTTCTCTTCTCTTCTCAGCAAGGTAGCGGGGACAGTTGCGCTTCCAGTGACCATCTGCATTACAGTGGAAGCATCTGCCTTTGTCGGCCACGACCTTGGCCTTCCCCTTCCCTTGCACAGCCTGTGCAGGAGCCTTCCCCTTGTCTCCCTTCCTCTTTTGGATCTGCTTCGATGAAGAAGCCTGGGGTACAGATTTAGTCCCTGAGGATGAACCCTTCAGGAACTTCTTCTTGGAATGGGCCACATTGGCCTCTCCTTTAACCACATTCTTTCCCTTGCTCTTTTGCAGGGACTCGTAAATCTGTAACTCCGAGAGGAGGGTAGTCAGGTTGAACTGAATCTTATTCATGCTCGCGTTCGTCCTGAAAGACAGATAGCTCGCCGGGAGCGAGTGAAGGATGAACGCAACCTGACTGCGCTCGCAAACAACCCCGCCATTTGCCTCAGCTATGTTGAACTGGTTAATCATGTCCAGGACATGTTCCCGAACAGATTGACCTTCCAGCATCTTGGCATTGAAGACGTTCTTCAAGGCGTCGTGGTGGAGCTGGTAGGACGGAAGTCCAAACATCTCCTGCAGGGAATTCATAATTTCCCTGGCAGTTTCCACGTTCTCGTAACGCTTGGCCAACACTTCAGACAAGCTGACCAAAATATAGACCTTGACCTTTTCATTGGCCTTGGTCCAGCGTTCGTAGGCGTCCTTAACTGCCTGAGAGGCAGTGCGAGGGGGAACGGGAGGACATTCCTCCGTTAAGACGAATCTTAAGTCCTCAACCACGAGTATTGTATTGAGGTTTGATTTCCATTGTGGAAAATTCTCGCCAGTAAGTTGTTCATTTTTAAGCAGGGATATTATAGAGGAAGACATTGCTGAAAAACAAACAAGTGACCGTATTAGTTATCTTTGCCTTAACCCATCACACAAGCAATACAAACAATTGCATACATCCAATCAATTTTGCAAACAACCAATCAAAGAACCCTAATAAAACTATGATTGTGTTTCGCAACGATGCTTTAGAGGTTTAGAAGAACAGCCACCGAAGGGTGATCAGTTGTTCCTCCTCTAAAATGAGACTCTTCTCAGTCAATTTCTAATACCAGAATAACTCATATTCCATTAGATATTAACCACCGTTGTTCGGTCAAGGATTTGTTAACAAATTAACTCCTCCCCGTAAGTGTAACCCTCCCACTTTCAGATCCCAGAGGCACGCACCAACAGGCTACCGTTAGGAAAGACAACTGTTGGTAATTAGCCTAAGTGATCCTATCCTTTTCAGGAGTTCACGGTGTTCCGAATCCTATGATCAGGCCCTCCGAAGGGGTGGTTGCTCCAGGGCAACACGCAGGCGGATCATAGAAATCTCACGTTGTGACCTAGGGGTGGAGACCGAAGGATACGTTGACACGCATCCCGCTCCCACTTACTATAATCACTTTCCCCATTCACCTTGGTATTGACCCATGCAAACACTCTTCGAAGGGAGGCCGCTCTACGACGACACGAAGCCGAGCATGGATCTCACGGTGTGAACGTCACGGGGACGTAGGAGCAAAACTCAATTTAAATTAAGTTTTGTAATTTTTCCTCCCACTAAAGTAACTGATTATTAATTTTAGGGTTTGATTAAACCTAGATAAATTCGGCTAAGTCATTTATCTAAGTCTAGTCCTATTATAACTATTATAATAAGACCTAATGTCTAGGTGCATTAAACCAATTTAATTAACCTAGCGACATTATTCTAACATTAACCTGAGATTAATTCAACTTCGCTATTCCAGATCAGTTCCCAGGTAGGAGGTGTTCCGTTTACCGTCAACTTAAATACCTCCAATCCTTAGACAGAACTTCACTGGTAGAGTTCCCTTATAATCTTAGGAATGCTCGTCCTACTTAGTTCATTAAAACTATTTTAAAACTAAGTAAGATATTCTAATCCTATTAGAAAATGATCTTAGGTCTAATTAATTTTAACCCATTAAAATTAATTCAATTTAACCTAAGATCCTATGTGAACATGCATATCTTGATTATAGATTGACGGTTTCTAATCATAAAATTTTAAACTATTTCAAAATTTTTAATGATTAGCTCTATAATCATGCATACTATAGTTTTTAAAACAATTAACAATCATATTCAAGTTAATGAAATTTTAAACTATAGTACTCTGCATTGCATGATAATTAATATAACCCTTATATTAACCTATGGATGTATCATGCTCAATGCAATTTGATTTCCATTTAAATAATAAACAACTTTATTATAGCCAATAATGGAAAATCAACTTAGCATGCTGCAAACAAATAATTTTTAATATAACTCTTATATTAAAACTATGTAGTTGCATGCATCATACTTTTCCATTTTCATGACTTTAATATAACTCTACTATATATTAAATAAATCATGAAAATCAAACCATGCATTTCAAACATATATTATAATCTAATTATAACATACATAAATGCATGAGCATGCTTTATATCCTAAGGTGGGATTAAATTTAAATGACATCCATAAAACATTTAAATAGCGAATAAACCGATTTAATTGGCCCCTAGGATAGATTAAAGCAAAATTACATTAATAAAGCAATAAATCTATCCTATTACAAAATTCTGCAGCTCCAAATCCGGTCCAAAAGCCTTGAACCGACCCGAACCACTTCGAACCGGACTTGAAAAACTCGAACCGCACCCAAAACGGGTCAAACCGGACCGAACCGGTCCCAGCTGACCCAAACCGCACGAACCGGACCGGCCAAATTAGGGCACCACTCACGATTTCACGAAAATCCTAGCGCCGCACGAAATCGTGACAGCGTCGAGACGCTTAACAGATAGTGTCCCGACGCTGGCACGATTTCAACCGTCTAGAGCGTGGAATCGCGACAGCGTCGAGACGCACAATGCCTAGCGTCCCGACGCTGTTGCGTCTGGAGCTGATTCCTGGGCAGAACCGCGGTTGTTCTTCACGAAATTCATCACTTTCTTCTGCGATCTTCATCGATTTTCAAGCCTAAACACGACCCGGACTAGTACAGACTCGATTTACAGAATTTTGCCCAAAAACGCAGGGGCCTTACATGATCAAATCAATAAAATTACTGTAAATCTATGGCCAAATTAAATCAAAACAGTTTATCGCAAACCCACATTCATAATGCATAATTAATCCCACCATACAGCCATTCGCAAATCTCAAAACAACGTTTTATATTCGAAATGGCTCTGATACCAATTGAAGGGATAAATAGCCCTTTGTGCAGCGGAAAAACACAAAGACCTTTTCGAATAAAAACGCCGATTGGGATACCAATACGACGGCAATAAGAATTAAATTTTACAGCGATAACAATAGACAATTCACTGCTGTAAAATAGATACAAGCATGCTAAAAACAAGAGAAAAATTCTAGATCTAATCTAGAATTGGGTCCTATTGACCCTAGTTCAAGAACAATTTACCTTTGAAGAAATCCTTGAACTTTTCGCCAAAATCCTTCGATTTTCTCCCAAGAAACAGCAGCAGTCACACCTTGATCTTGCTGGGAAAAGTTGCAGGAACACCACCACGAGGATTCACCGGTATTCACGAATAGGATATTGCGTTAGGTGCTTGTGGGAGCAAAAATTCTAAGGGTTTTTTCTGGATTCAATCGTTCTGTGTACTCTGATAGAGAGAGCCGTGTTGAGAGAGAACGATAGAGAGGGAGAGATAGCGTGAGACTAGGGCGTGATATATTCAACTACAGACTGACCACGTCTCACTTTATTTTAAAAAACCATAATTTCAGATAACTGAAATATCAGTTATCTGATATTTTAATTAATTATAATTTTAAAATCATAATTTTAAATTACAATTAATTATATTTTAATTAATCTAAATTAATTAAAATAACATTAATTTAAATCCAATTTAAATTAATATCCCTCTTATCTTATAGTTTAATTAAATCAAATTTAATTAAACTAAATCAATTAATTAATTCGAAATTAATTAATTAATAAAATAAAATTGAACATCACATATTCAATTACTATTTTCTCTCTCAAAACTATAGTATTAATATACATCCAATGCATATTAATTATAACCTATAGTTTTAATATGAACCAAATTCATATTTTAGTATAATATTCGAACACCTTCGAATACAAAATCCATCCTTAGAATTTTACCTCAATGCCCTAAATGAGCTACCGGTGGGACCTAATGGACCTACAGATCAGAAGCCCCAACGATATGAGATTAGTTGGTTAAACTCATTAACCAAGTTAATCAATATTCGTTAACTGTGGTTCACTCCACTAAAGAACCACAGCTGCACTCTTCTCACTGTAGACATATTTCTGTGTCCACGGATATTGACCGTCATCAGCAAGTTAGCCCTTCACGTGTGTTCGTACCCCAGCTAGGTCAAATTACCGTTTTACCCCTGGGCTACCTCTTGATCCTTAAGTACCAGTGCTCCTCTAATAAACAACCTGTTTGTGGTCCAACCATCAAACAGAAAACCCTCTCGTGCCATAAAGAGGGTAGGGCCCATTGTTCAAGACCCGGAGACACCACTTAAGAGAACACACCTCTGCTTACCCTCATATCAGGAAGGAGTGAATTCCATCTTGTAAGACTACGTTCCCAGCTCCCCACTCGGTCTTGTCCTCAAAATGGTAGGCTTATTGAGTCGGCGAACTGGCCACTCTCACCCGTACAAATCAAAGGACAATCCCTCATGGACAGGAGTCCATAATCCACTCAGGATTAAGGCCAAGTTGCCTAGGTCATCCTAGTGAAATAGAAACCGAGCTAACTAACGGTGTTAAAGTTAGTGGTTAATTATTTCGCGGTCCGGTCTTTGTGTAAACTCATTGCACAGGATACCCCCACTCGCATGTCAACCACATGAACGCGTTGGATCACAACGTTTGTATCAATATACAAAGCGGGCCGTATCCATAGTGTCACCAGGATAAGGTACCCAGCCTTATCCCTATACTACAGACCCTTTAGGCTAAAACTTGAACATTGATCCCCGTATGTCCCTACATACCAGTTCAAGCCTCATTATATTAGCCATGGATGTTTAGTTTATTGGATTAGGGTTAATAAGACAAGATATAATACAAACATTAAATAAGACATCACTTTATTAATGTTCGGTCAAATGTACATTTACTATCTACGAGTTTTAGGGCATAAAACCCAACATGATCGCCATTGAATTGCCTTCCACTGGATTTCATTTACTGTCTCTTTTTCCTGACTTCTTGACTGGATTTTTTTTTTTTTAAGAAATTATGAATGTACTAGCTTCGCTTTACTTAATGAATGAAGGGACTGTCTTTCGCCTTATATTTTTATATTTTACAATTTCTTGCTAAATAAGTTGAAGTAACATGCTCAACTTAACTATGGAAAAAATACCAATTTTGATGTTAAGCTTAGACATTAAATAGTTAATAAATTTGCTGACGAACTTATATGTGAAGATAGTGGTGAAACTGAGACAATTATACTTCACATTAGGCAATAATGGCATAATGAAGATTATGGTTTAGCAAAATCATCACTATGGCCCGTACCGCCCCCTACTCAAATTTCACATTTATCATAAGGAAAACATGCATATTTGAGTAATTGCAATGTTAACAGTACCTTACTTCATATGGTCGGCCTCGACCATAGAAAGAGTCTGAGGTGCCTTGCCTTCCTGCCACCCTGTTGATTTGTCTGTACGCATAGTCAATTCCTGTTTCCTGGTTGGCACTTTGTACAAACAGGTTTCACCTTGATCGTACGTTTGTTTCTCCAAGGCTTGGTGGGGTTGAGACAATTTATCGACCTTTCTTGAGCATGTGCGTCATTGACCCGACCACGCGTACGCTGGATCGGGGAGCAAGGCATCGACCCGACCGTGCATACACTGGATCAAGGAGCAAGGCATCGACTCGACCGTGCGTACATTGGATCGGGGGATGAGAGCTCGGTCCGACTGTGCGTACACTGGATCAAGGAGTAGGGCATCGACCCGACCGTGCGTACACTGGGTCGGGGGATGAGGGCTCGACTCGACCGTGCGTACACTTGACCGGGGAGTAGGGCATCGGCCCGACCGTGCGTACACTGGGTCTGTCTAGTGCTTTCATTAGAATCCTGACATTGATTTTTTTGAGACATTTAGTCCCATTGTTAAGCCCTCTACTATTCAAGTAATTTTATCTCTTGTTTCAAATAACTGGTCTCTTTGACAACTAAACTTCAATAATGTGTTCCTAAATGGTACGTTGGATGAGGACGTTTATATGGCACAACCGCCAGGTTATGTGGATAATCGGTATCCAAAATATGTTTGCAAGCTGAAGAAGGCCATTTATGGATTGAAGCAAGCTCCAAGGGCTTGGAATAATACACTTAAGAGCGTTTTGTTATCATGGGGTTTCATGAATAGTCGGTCAGACACCTCTTTGTTTATCTACAAAAATAGTACTTCCATTATTCTCCTTCTTGTCTATGTTGATAATGTGGTTGTCATTGGAAGTGATGTGGGACTAATAGATAATCTAGTTGTTGCCTTAAATATTAAATTTGCTTTGAAAGATCTTGGGTTGTTACACTATTTTCTTGGCATCCAAGTGTCTCGTCTTGATTCTGGTCTCTTGTTCACACAATCAAAATACATTAATGATCTTCTTATTAAGCTTAATATGACTCACTTGAAACCAGTGCCCTCTCCTTCTATTCTCGAGAAGCATTTTTCTATGTCTTATGGGCCACTTATGACTGATCCTTCTCTGTATCATAGTACAATTGGAGCGCTACATTATCTCTCTCATACGTGACTCGACATTACTTATATAGTGAATCATTTAAGCCAGTTTCTAAAGCAACCTTCTAAGGTTCATTGGTAGGGTGTGAAACGAGTCCTTCGATATCTCAATGGGACTAAACATATGGGGCTTCTGGTTCAACTAAGTGATGAGTTGTCTATAACAACTTTTTCAGATGTTGATTGGGCATCTAGTGTTGATGATCAAAAGTCTATTGTAGCCTGTTGTGTTTTTCTAGGAAATACATTGGTGTCATGGTCCTAAAAAAATCAAACAGTTGTTGCTCAATCCAATATAGAGTTTGAATATCGTGCTTTGGCTCATGCGTCTGCTAAGGTTATTTGGCTCAAGCAACTCTTACTTGAACTTGGTATTCCTTCACGTTCTGTTCCAATCATTTGGTGTGACAACCTTAGTGCTGGAGCCTTGGCTACCAATCCTGTCTTTCATGAACGTTCTTCGTGGTGTTCTTCAAGTCCGTTATGTACCCTCTGCTGATCAGCTGGCTGATTGTTTAACCAAGCCACTCCCACACTGTCAGTTTTGTTATTTGTGTACCAAACTCGGGGTCGTTGAACTCCCCTCTCGTTTGAGGGTGGATGTAAAAGATGTTGTCGAAACACACCATGTTACAAATTCAAGAGACACCTTAGCCTCCTTCTCGAATCTTCCTTCAAAAGAATAGTTTGTTTTTATTTACTCTTTAGTTGTTAAATTTGTGCCTGTAAAACATTTTCATGTGTAGCATTTTGTTTTAATAGTTCTCATTCTTTAAAATCCTATTTTTAGGGTCCATATTATGTATAAAAGAGAAGATGTTGTGTATTGTAAAATTGTGAGAAAAACAAGGAAAGATTTCATCCAACCTTTCTGTATCTGCTTTTATTTTTCTTCGATTAATCCAACCTTGGAGATTCTACGTCATTGGAGTTGGAGCAAAAGACCCGCCAAATTTTTCTCCATTATTTAAAAGGTATTGATTTGTTTAACCTTTATTTTTAGTTTAATTCTAAATAAATCAAAGTCAATTACAATGCTTCCACTGCGGGGTGAAGAGTTCATTCCTATCAATAATTGGATCATCGACTAATACCCTAAATTATTGTTTTTACAAAAGAATGACAGGAAATGCACTTATCACTACTATAACATCCACCTTCACATCTTTTCAAACCTCATCAACTGGATCATCGACTTCCTCACCCAACCTTGTTGTTGTTGTTTTGTGTGAGGTTGGACAGTTGGAGCACTTGTCTCATTCATCGAGGTGTCTGTTCCTTTCGCATTGGACTCTGATTCGACCCCACCATCATCTTTCGGACCATCATCCAGACCAAGATATTTTGTGGCCACCACAAACTTTCCCTATGTAAACCATATATCAGCAAATGAAGTTAAGAATAAAAAGTGACATAACAAACTATTCATACCTTATACAGTCGATGCATGAACCTCTCTTGATCGCCTTTACGTTCCTTCAAATCTCCTTCAATCCCCTCCATGCGTCCATTCAACTACTTGATGCCATGTTCAATGCCATCCACATAACTATCAAGTATTTTGTTGCATCTACACTTGCACTTTTTATAAACTTGACCGATTGTCTCAGAAGTTGTCCCAACACCCTTCACCACGTCATCGATCTCCAAAATCTCAATATTCTCACCCCCTATCTCATCAATTGTCATATTGTCTACAGGGGGTAGAGGTGGAGGTGGAGGTGGGAGTGCAGAGGGTGCATGAGGCAGCTTCATCACACAGTTTATAAATTGAATCTCCTCCTCCATGACCACAAGTTACAATGTGACCTTAGCTTATACGAAAAAATGAATTACAATAATAAAAACCCTAAAACACATGAATGCTTAAAAAAATACTACTGCTTCAACATACCACATTGTTGGGGTTTATGTCCTAGAACTCAAGTTTTGTTATCCTTTATATAATAAAGATGTTATTCAGTGAAATTGTTTATTTATATCTTAAAATCCAATAGAAACATTCATGGTTATAATATGAAATACTCAAACTATATCATGAATATAGACAGGGATCAAGTTCGAGTATATAACCTAAATTATCTATAGTAATGGATAAGGTTGGGTGCCTTATTTTGGTAACACTATGGATGCGTCCTACTTTGCGAATAAGGCAAACGATGTGATCCTGGATCGTTCATGTAAAGACATGCGAGTAGGGGCATCTTGTGTAAAAGATGTTTACACAAGATAGAACCGAGAAATAAGTCACTCTTACTTTATAATGTCGTTTACTGTTAAGACTGAATGTTTCATACGATGACCTAGGTAGCTCGATCTTAATCCTGAGCTTGCTATGAACTCCTATTCATTTAGGGTTATCCTTTGATCTGTATGGGTGAGAGTGTTCATAATATACCATTCAATAATCCTACCATTTTGGGGATAACACTAGGTGGATGGCTGGGGACATAGTAAAGCAAATCGGAGTTCACTCTTACCCTATTCAGGGATAGTAGAGAGGTAGTTCCCTTAAGTGCTGAATCCAATGCTTGAACAATGGGTCTCACCCTCTCATTGGCCTGAGAGGGATCTTGTTTATTGGTTGGACCATAAACAAATTGTTCATTAGAGGACCAGTGGACTTAAGGAACTAAGATGTACTATAAGGGTAAAACGGACACTTGACCTGTCTATAGTAACGAATGACCTGTGAAGGATTGACTTACTAATCATGGTTATATCGAGTGGACGGAAATATATCTACAGTGAGGGGAGGTCAACTACTAGGCTATAGTGGAGTGTCCCGATAGTTAACGGATGTTGGTTAACTAGATTAAAAGAGTTTGGCCAGTTTAACCCCGTACCATTGGAGCCCATGATTTGTAGGTCCATTAGGTCCCCTTGCTAGCTCGAGGTTAACATTTGTACATCTTAGTTCATGTTAAGAGAAATGAATAGATGTGATAGGCATTGTCGGTACATCAGGTTTTTGTGAAAACCGTTATGTGAGTATTTAATATTTAAATATGATTTAAATATCGAGAACATGAATAAGGATTCATGATTGGAAAAATAGCATTTCAGAAGTGTTCGGGATTGATGGCAAAATATTAATTTAATATTAGATACTAAATTAATTATTAATTATTTAATTAATAATTATTTTAAATTAATTTTGAATTAACTTAAAATTGAAATTTTGAAATTTTGATTTTTCAAATTTCATATTTAGGTTTTAGGTTTAATGGTGGGACCAAAAACCAATTGTTCATTAGGGACTCAGTGAAGGCTTTAGGAACGAGAAGTGCTAAAGGGGTAAAACGAACTTCTGACCTAGCTATAGTTACGAACAATCTGTGAAGGATTGACTTACTGATCACGGTTATATCGGGTGGATAGAAATATATCTACAGTGAGGGGAGTTCAGCTACGGACTATAGTGGAGTGTCTTGTTAGTTAACGAATGTTGGTTAACTAAGATTGAAAGAGTTCAACTGGTTAATCTTGGATCATTGGAGCCCATGATCTGTAGGTCCATTAGGTCCCACTACTAGCTCAAACGGATTAAACCTTAGAACAGAGTGATGAAAGAATTTGAAAACGTTCAAATTCACATTAGGGAGATATCGTTAATTATATTCGATATAATTTAACTCGCCGGTATTGGTGCATTATTAATTTTAATATGTGATATTAAAATTGAAATTATTAAATAAATTAGATTTATTTAAAGAATTTAAATCAGTTTCATTTAAATTAATAAGATTAATTTAAAAAATTGAAATTAATTAAATAAAATGAATTTTATAAATTCATTTTTAAGATCATGAGTTAAAAACCCATGAGATGACACCAACTTCTTTTCCTTTGATACTCATCCATGTGCTGTCACCTTGTGGTGATCACAAGCAGCACATAACCTCCATAAATATGTGTTTTAAGAGGTGGGAAGAGAAGTAGCAAGCTGAAGAAAAGAAATGAAAAGGTTGGATGCTCTCTTTGATAAATCGAGGACAAACTTGGCTTGAAAACCCCTTTTTCTCTCCAAAATTCATCATGCTCAGGTTCCCACAAGCCCGTTCTAAGGCCGGAGAATAGCGGGGAAAACTCTAGCGGTAGTCCATGTCGAGTTCGTCTGGAGAAACATTCAAAGAGTTGCTTGAATTCTGAGCTTCAAAGAGGTATTTATGACTCTCATCGGTGCCTAAGATCGTCAATCGCTTCCGCACGAGTGTTAATCACTCCTTCAATTAAGACTTCTAATTCCAACACCAACATTAATCCCTAATAGTTCACTTTTGCCAAAATTGATATTCAAACCGGATGCAAATTCAAAAATTTCAATAATATCAAAAAGATTGTTCGTGGCAGTATCATCTGCAAATTGCAAGTGGCTCACATTTAGGGGCCGTTTGGCCCACTGTGTTGGTTATAATAGCCCCCGCTATTATAACCAACCCAGTGTTTGGGGCACCAACAAAAAAAAAAGGGCGGAGTTGGTTATTTTTCCCCTCCGTGTTGCTACAGTAACCACTATTCAACTCACCCCAATTATTCTATCCATTTTCTACAGTAACTCTTTTCTCTCTTCTTCCATGTGACTCATTGACTTTTCTACGACGACTTTTCCGGTGACCACCGACAATTTTTCCGACGACCGCCGTCGACTTTTCAGCCACTTTTCCGGCAATCACCGACGACTTTTCCGACGATTTTTTTTTTTTTTTAAGAAAATCTTCTTCTCATTTTCATTTCGAAAAATATAAAAAACGAAAATAAAGAAAAAAAAAAGAGGTAGAAGAAAATGAAAGGAAAAAAGAGGGAAAAATTTTCGATCGTCGAAAAATTTGTTGGTGGTCGTCGAAAAAATCATAAAATTTCTAGGGAGAGTTAGATACTAGGTTGTCTTTGTACATATATATAAATATGGAGTTTTATTACATAATTACTTTTGATAACGAAGTATATGAATGTTTACCTTCATCGTACCATATTTTTCATTCCAAATTATACTTATCGTATTTAAGTTTACAGTGATAATAATAATTTTAAAAAAAAATACTACTCAAGTTTTTATTTTACGTGATTTCTATTTTATTTGATTCTTTTGATAATAAAGGTAAAATGAGTTTTGAATAAACATTTACCATTTTTATGTTGGAAATACATAAATGAAACAAATATGGTTTTTCTATATGAAATCATAAAATGACTTATTTTGTGAAAAACCCATGACTCTAAAACAAAGAAAATCAACTTTTACTTTAGGTTATTTTTGTTTCTTTTTAAGCTAAACACATAATTTAACCCCTGTACCCAAAACTTTTATTTTTTTTACAACTAAACCCTTTTTTTTATTATTAATATTTGAAGCACAAAGTTGTATGAGGAAAATAAACAAAAAAAAAGTCAAGAAAAAAAAAAACAGTCAGCTTGAAACATAGTTTATTTGAACCCAGACTAAAATAATTTGCATCCCAAAACACTGCACCCCAAACACAAACTATTTTATCCCAGACTATAATAATCTGCACCCCAAACACAGACTATTTTATCCCAGACTATAATAATCTGCACCCCAAACACAGACTATTATAACCCCAGACTAATATAATCTCCCAGCTATTATAACCCCCAACTATTATAACCAACCCAGTGCCCCAAACAGCCCCTTAGAGAGGAATTGCCCATAGGATGTGGCATAATCTTCCCCATTTGAGTAGTATTATAGGTCAGTAATCGACTTAAACAATCAGATACTAATATAATGAGGAAAGGAGATAGTGGATCCCCTTGTCGAATTCCCCTTGATGGAATGATTTTACCTTCTATATCGTCCATTAATAATGATCGAATAATTAGCACTAGAGATACAACCCCGAATCCACTTTCTCCAAACACAACCAAAGCCCTAGCCTGAAAAACTGCATCCAAAAAGTCTCAATCAACTTTATCAAATGTCTTCTCCAAATCTAGCTTAATAACCACACCTTTCTTATTAGAGAATTTCCAATCATCAATCAATTCATTTGCAATCAATGAAGCATCCAAGATTTATCGATTAGATACAAAGACCATCTGACTTTCAACAATGGTGAAAGGAAGGACTTGCTTAATTCGATTAGATAAAACACGAGCAATGATCTTGTAAGCACAAGAAATAAGACTAATGGGACAATAATCATTTAACGTTCTAGAATCAACTTGCTTAGGAATGAGACAGATATAAGTTTCATTCAAAGCCACATTAATGATTCCACTGCCATAAAACTCATACAAAATTGCCATAACGTCAAGCTTAATAGTGTTCCATGAGTTCTTACAGAATTCAGAAGTAAAACCGTCAGGACCAGAAGATTTATTAGTTCCCAGAGATTGCACAATAGAGTAAACCTCCTCTTCGGTAAAGGGAGTTTCTAGAGCAAATGATTGGGAGGCATTAGTCCTACCCATTCAAGATTGGTAGGTAAAAATCACGAAGTTGAATGTTTCGTATATAGTTTTTTATAGAAATTAATGAACTCCTCCTCGATATCTTTAGCTAACAAAAGACTCACCCCACCCCATTACGATATAACAACTCAAAAATTGAATTACGAGATAACAACCCAGATGTTAAATGTTAGAGAGTTAAACTAAAAACCAAACAACTTCGAACTTGCACAGCTCTCCAAGATTTACGAACAAAAGAAATTTCACATTCTGCAGACATTTCTCACCCAAATGGTTAGTTTTTCCTTTTTCTTGCAATTTGGATTGTGGTGACCAGTAATGAGTTAAAATTTGAATCACACCGAAGAAAGACTAACAAAAAGCACTTTGGAATTAGTACAATTACTGATTCATGCACAAGCATTTCTTCAATGTGCAACTTGCTTTATTTTCCCATGTAATCGAACAACTAGTAAAGCAAACAAATTTAGGAGATCGCACATGCTCTAAAGGTTTCGCTGAGAACATCCTCATTCAGATTACGACCTACATTATAGAGAATGTATAGATTTAAGGAAAACACTTAATTAGTTGCACCAAAAAAATTCATGGGAAATGAGGGTGGATAAATCTTATCATTTACCTATGAAAACTATCTTGTTCATCTGACTTTCTCCATCGTTCCATTTGCGAGTAGGAACGATCTCGTATAATTCCCTGACCACCTGCAAACGCTCAGGAAACAAGAGCAACCAATAAATCAGCCATTGAAATGGAAAAAAGAGGTCTGTTAAATGGAATGTTTAGGGAAAAGGGAATGGGTTGAAATGTAGATGATGCAATGATCATAATGATATACCAAGGCCTGTATTATCATGAACACTCCAGCCATAATAAAAAGGTAAAAGATAAAATAACTACGAGATAAACCAAGTAATTTGAGGAACTCGGATCCTCCCCTCTCCTGAGAACATCAAGCTTAAACCAATTAAATCGATGTCGACCCTCCTCCTTTCCTCCCATTCTATTAACAACACATCACAATAACAATTTATAACAATTTTTCTAGCTAATTACTAATATATCCTTATAATGTCTTAACTTAATAGCTGTAACTCCAGAGTTTCTCAATCAATGATTGAAAGCCAAACAGCATCCCTTCTATTGACAAGTAAAGTAAATCAACCTTTTAATTTGGGTTCGACCCCAAACCAATGTGTGGAAATCAGGTTAACATTACAAGTGATTGTGCCAAAGGAAAAGGGACCCTGTCAAGTACATAACCTACCTGCAAAGTATGTAGTTGATCAGAATTTTTTATGCTTAAGACTCCTTTGCAACGATAGACATCCATGCCACCTTTTTTATCCCAAAGTATCTCCTCAAGCCAAGAATGAACCTGTTCGAAAATAAAGTAGGCATGAGAATAGAAAATACATGCGTCGGGAAGATGGGATATGACAAGCAGATTAACGAGAAATATCAACAATTTCCAAGGAAGTAACTTATATTACTTTCTTTTTTCAGTTGTACCTACTTCAATCATCATGCTCATAGAAGAGATGAGTCATTGATATTGTCACTTTTAAAGTTAAATACTTTGTTAAAAAGACCCAGCAGACTGATGGAAAGAAATATTAGAAAATAATACTAAACAGTAATAGGTAAATCTTGACAAGATTATATATTACTCTTCTTGATAAACCACATGTTCAACCTTCCTCTTAGATGCAGATACACTCCAAGTCGTAAAACTTTCAGATGGATAAGAAATTGAAAGTACTGTGATCCTACAATTGCATGATGAGGATCTCATAACAACTCAGCACAACAACATAGATGATGCACGAAACCAACTCCGTAGAATTCCAAGACTCAGAAGCCGAATGAAACCACAGTTTTTAATGGAAATACACTATCTGTCACTGGTAAGGTAATTACCTGATCCTGGAGCCTGCTAGTTTTTAATAGAGTTCAAATAGTTACCAAACATTCAGAAAACTACCTTATCAACGTCAACTTTGTTGTGATCACTAATGCACAAGGTTCGAACACCAGTATCATGAAGATCCCTGGTAGATAGAGAAGAGCTTTCTTTCAACAATGCTTCTAAATGAGCTGTATTCTAAATGGGAAAAAACAGTATTAGAAAAAGAGGACTGATCCAGAAATAGAAAATGAAGTGGGAGATAAAAATAAGAAGTTCATGACTGACAGCAGCATTATAGGCATTGCAGTTTAGTATCAGAGACATGTCGACTTGACACCGAACAGAGTGAATGATTTTGGCAAGGGAATTAACGTTACGTATTTCATACTCCAGGTCCTCCAATGCACCACCGCCACGTTCTGAAGAGACCAGGTCGACCTTGTTAAGAATAATAGTATCCTATGATGGATAACAAATTTACAAGCTTCTTAGGTGTGTACATGGAACAGTTATTGAGAAAACCATATAGCAAAAGAGAAGTAAATAAGACAAGAAAATATTGGATCATAGTGGAGCAAAATATGATAAATAATGCCAGCAGCGTCATCGTTGCATATGATGCCATGGTAAACATAGTTAATAGTACAAAGTGCAAAATCGAAGAGACCAAAAACCTAAGATTATTACCGCAAACGCAATTTGATGAAATGCTTCAGGAAAGGATGATGAACTTCGGTGCTCATTTAATTGAAAATGAAGGTTTTTAGCATCCACGACCTACTAGCAAGAATTTTTCCAAAGGAAAAAAAACAAAAAGTAATATTAGGTGAAACTGTTGTATTATAAGAAAAATAATCCAAAACTAACATTCTATGTTGAATAAGCAAAACCATTCAAGCATTTATTACTATCATGCATCCACACATCGATAGAGAAAGAGAATTAATCGCCTACGTAGAGACGAAAGGCAACTCAGGCACATTGGCCTTAGTAAGAGAGAAAAACTTAAGCTCCATTGGCTATCTTAATCTCAACTAAACATCAAGTTTGACACATCAGAGAGTTTACACTCGAGAACTATCACATGTAATTCACAGATACTTAACATGTAACTGACAGGAAGTAAGAACTAAGATTAAGAACTGACGGTAATAATTGAATCAAGCTTGACCGACGATTCCAATTGATCGTCCAGCCAAAGAACCGAAGCAAGTGGAGCAGGATTGGCTAACCCTGTAGTTTCCAGCAAAATATGATCGAGCCTAGAGACAAGCGAGAATGACTCAGTCATCAACATATTTTTTCACGAAAGCTCCATTGAAATCCGAGATAATAATAGAGTACCTTTCTTTTCTCTCCACAAGTTGCTCCAAGGCTTGAACCAGACTATGCTTGACAGTGCAACAAATACATCCGTTTGCTAATTCGACCCATTCCTCAACCAATGCCCCACCATCACCTTCATTTATCATCGCTCTCTCAACTCCAATTTCTTCACCAAACTCGTTCAGTATAACAGCAATTCTCTTGCCGTGTTGCGAATTCAATATGTAATTAACAAGCTAAGTACCACCAAAAAGATAAACGAAAATCATCATTCTCTAGCTCAAATTCAATGAGTGCAAATAAAATTCAAGTGACAAGTAAAGCGAAAACGGTTCATAGGGTCATTACAGTGGATTTTCCAGCTCCAAGATATCCGGTGATGACTGTAACGCCGACAGAAACACCGTCGTCTTCATGTTTCTCGGCAGCGGTAATCGTTTGGCCGATTTCAACGGCGAGTGGGGGATCTTCTTCGTCTTCCATTTCTGCAATCCTAGCTGCGAATTGGGAAATTGTCAAATTTAACCCAAATGAGTTTTGGGTTTTCAAAATTGACCCACCATCTAAACTGGACAATTAGACTTTTTAGATCCCTTTGATATCTTATTTGTAAAAAGGGGCCTATGTTTTAATTCTCTTATTATCTGGGGGAAATTGACAATTATGGACTTTTTGGGGCCATTTGGCCCACTGTGTTGGTTATAATAGCCCCGCTATTATACCCAACCCAATGTTTGGGGCACCAACAAAAATAAGGGGCGGGGTTGGTTATTTTTCCCCTTCGTGTTGCTACAGTAGCCACTATTCAACTACCCCAATTATTCCATTCATTCTCTACAGTAACTCTTTTCTCTCTTCTCTCTTCTTCCATGTGACTCATTGACTTTTCTACCGACGAATTTTCCGGCGACCACCGACAACTTTTCCGACGACCGCCGCCGACTTTCCGGCCACTTTTCCGGCAATCACCGACGACTTTTCCGACGACTTTTTTTTTTAATAAGAAAATCTTCTTCTCATTTTCATTTCGAAAAATATAAAAAACAAAAATAAAGAAAAAAAAAGAGATAGAAGAAAATGAAAGGAAAAAAGAGGAAAAAATTTTCGATCGCCGAAAAAATTGTTGGTGGTCGTCGGAAAAATCATAAAATTTCTAGGAAAAGTTAGATACTAGGTTGTTTTTGTACATATATATAAATATGGAATTTTATTACATAATTACTTTTGATAATGAAGTATATGAATGTTTACCTTCATCGTATCATATTTTTCATTCCAAATTATACTTATCGTATTTAAGTTTACCGTGATAATAATAATTTAAAAAAAATACTACTCAAGTTTTTATTTTATGTGATTTCTATTTTATTTAAATACATAAATGAAACAAATATGGTTTTTTTTATATGAAATCATAAAATGACTTATTTTGTGAGAAAACCATGACTCTAAAACAAAGAATATCAACCTTTACTTTAGGTTATTTTTTTTTCCTTTTAAGCTAAACACATAAT
Source organism: Luffa acutangula (assembly GCA_036850905.1). Taxonomy (NCBI): domain Eukaryota; kingdom Viridiplantae; phylum Streptophyta; class Magnoliopsida; order Cucurbitales; family Cucurbitaceae; genus Luffa; species Luffa acutangula. The sequence continues at coordinate 22,029,596 of CM072089.1, read as the reverse complement.
TTAACCCCTGTACCCAAAACTTTTATTTTTTTTACAACAAAACCCTTTTTTTATTATTATTAATATTTGAAGTACAAAGTTGTATGAGGAAAATAAACAAAAAAAAAAGTTGAAAAAAAAACAGTCAGCTTGAAACATAGATTATTTGAACCCAGACTAAAATAATTTGCATCCCAAAACACTGCACCCCAAACACAGACTATTTTATCCCAGAATATAATAATCTGCACCCCAAACACAGACTATTTTATCCCAGACTGTAATAATCTACACCCCAAACACAGACTATTTTATCCTAGACTATAATAATCTGCACCCCAAACACAGACTATTATAACCCCCAGACTATTATAATCCCCCAGCTATTATAACCCCCAGCTATTATAACCAACTCAGCGCCCCAAATAGCCCCTTTAAGTTTTCATTTGGGCCGGTTGTAAAAGTAGCAACTTGGCCCAAAATAATTGCAGATTTAGCGGCCCACCAAAGTATTTGCAAAAATGGCAAAATCTCACCGTTGCAAAAGTGAAATTACCGAAATGCCCATCTTAAACCCAAAACCCACGAAATTCTAAAATTTCCATCTCTTTCTATAAGCTTTTGCATTTTTTTCTATCAGCTTCTTCATTTCTTTCTATCAGTTCGTCTTCTCCCAAATTTCTCCTCCATTTGAATCCATTTACTCTTCTTTGTGTTCATCTTCTCCATCGTCTTCAGTTCGTTCTTCTGTTCAGGTTTGTTTCACTCACTCTTTTTCTTTTTTTTTCTTTGATTTCTTTCAGTTCCTTGTTCTTGTTGTTTGTGATTTACTATTGACTTCGATTCTTCCCCATTTTTATCAGTTCATTTCGGTTTGTTTTCTTCTTCCGATTATATCATTTTGCTCACTAGTGGAACCAAATCATCTCCTCGAGGTTTGTTCTCGCTCGCTTGCTCGCTCTTTTTCTTTTTCTTTTTCCTTCGATTTCTATCAGTCAATTAGCCTATTGTTATTGTTATTTTCGATTAACTGGTGTTTTCTATGGTCGTTGTTTAGTTTTTGTATTTGTCGCTTTCTATCGCTATCGGTTTCCTATCTGTGGTCTATTTCTATAAAAAGCATTTTTCTATCAGTGATAGAAAACTGATAGAAAGTTTCTATAAATGTTGGTTTTCTATTTCTATCGGTGCATTTTTCTATCAATGATGTAGAAAGTTTTTATATCTTTCTATCAGCGATAGAAAGTTTCTATCACTGATAGAAAAGTTTCTATCACTGATAGAAAACATCCAGTAAATAGAAACTTGACTAATAGAAAGTTTCTATCACTGACTATCACTGATAGATTCTAGTTTCTATTTACTGGTTGTTTTCTATGGTTGTTCTTTCGCAATTGGTTAGTGTTGGTTTTCTATTTGGTGGTCTGTTTTTATGAGTAATCTTCTATCAATTATACAAAAATTTCTATCACTGATAGATTTTATCAGTGATAGAAAGGATCCAGTTCTAATGTTATCACTTATTTTTTTTAATCTTGTTGTTTAGATGAAGAACGAAAAAGTAGAAAAAGTAGATTATGAACATGTGGAGGAGGAGAAAAAGACAAAAAGGAAATTAAATTATAAAGGAGAGGGCTCCAAGAAGAAACAGAAGGTTAGTATTAGATTTTATAGATTCTCAGTGATAGAATCTATCAGTGATAGATTCTATTCTATCAATGATAGATTCTATCAAGTGATAAAAATGTATAATTATTAGCTTGAAACTTTGTTTTTCCTTTGTTTTTTGTTTTTATTTAACAGGTTAATACTTTAATTATGCCAAAAAAGGATTGGGTTCCAATCCATAAAATTAGTCTTTATATACAACTATCTGTCATTGACCATATAAAAGGTTTAAGGGAGTCATGTGTTCAATTGTTCACAAGTGGCCCTTTTGGAAAAATTTTAGACTTAAAAATGAAAAAAGTTCCTTTACAACTCATCACACACCTCATTAGGAGGTCGTGTGTTTCCCCTAATGATAATACCATTGCCTTCAACCTTGAGGGCAATGTATTAGAATTTGGATTAAAAGAATTTCCAATCATTACTGGATTAAATTGTAATCCATTTCCAGTTGAAAATATTGATGATGGGGACGAGTTGGAGTCAGAAATAAAACAATCATTCTTCAAACATAAAGACACAATTGATAGGAAGGACTTAGGTACTGCGTTTAGTATTTGTCAAAGCCATCTGTTAGATGAGGATGATGATCCTTTAACTATCAAATTTTAATCCCTATATTTACTAGAATGTCTTGTAGTACCCAAACAGCCTCACAATAGGGTTAGTTGGAGGCATTTAAAAATCTTTGACAATGAAGAGTCAATTCTGAATTATCCATGGGGAGGTTGTCATATGAATTAACCATAGAATATATAAAAAAGGCCTCCACAAATACCTCAGGATCCATATATCTCCAGGGATTTCCAATAGTCCTAATATATTGGGCATTGGAAATCATTCCAAAATTATCTGAGGAAACCTTAGGATTTGCTAGGAAAATCCAAAGCTCCACCTCTACCCCACGGATGGCTTACTGGGAGATATTGGACAAGCTGGATTGGAGCGAGTTGGATGAAAAGATCTTCTCCGCTGAAGATGTAAGTGTAACTTTTTAATTCTTACTCAGTTATTCTCCCAGTTAGTGATAGAATTCTATCATTTGATAGAATCTATCAAGTGATGGAATTCTATCACTGATAGAATCTATCAGTGATGGAATTCTATCACTGATAGAATCTATCAGTGATGGAATTCAGGAATTTTATCAGTGATAGATACTAATAGATTCTATCAGAGGTAGAATTATATCATTATAGATTCTATCAGTTCTATCACTAATAGAAGATAGAATTCTATAGAATTCTATCACTTGATAAAACCTATCAGTGATAGTATTGTGTCATTGATAGAATCTATCAGTGACATTCTAATTTTTTTTTTAGTAACATTTTTTTTATTTCAGTTCTCTGTTGTTCCATTAGTGCCAATTGATGCAGAAATGGCATAAAAAATATGGAACATTTCATCCAAGAAATGGAAAAGGAGAAGGAGGAAATGATGGAAAGAGAAAAAAATGAAATGGAAAAGGAGAAGGAGGAAAGGATGGAAAGAGAAAAAAAAATGAAATGGAAAAGAAGAGACAAAAGGAAGAAGAAGAAAAAAGAAAAAGAGAAGAAAAGGAAGAACAAGAAAAAAGAGAACAAGAAAAGAATGAAAAGGAAAAAGAAAGGATATCAATGTTAGAACATGATATCAAATATTTGAAGGAAGGGCAAAAGGAATTAAAAAATGGACAAAAAGAGATTCTGAGATTGCTAAATAATTTGGTGGAAATTGTCACAGGCAAATTTCCACCAAAAGATTTTTCTGAAAAACAATCTCAGGAATCTCTTCACAAAAATTGTCCTCCAACTTCTAGTCTTGAAAAACTAGAATTTATAAATGTTGTTGAGCAATTTGTACATGTTGCTGAAAAATGTTGCCAATGCAGAAGACCCAATTGACAACATTGACAGGATTGTTGATTATGCAACCTCATATGCTACTAGAGAGAGAGGTAAAGTTATCATGTTTTTAAAAATCAGTTTTTTTCATATCAAATTCTCATTAATTTTTGTTCTCATTTCAGATAGAAGATGAGGAGGATGATGAACAAGAAGAAAAAGAAAAAGAAAAGGAAGAAGAGAAGGAAAATAGTGAAGATGAAATGGATGAAGAAGAAAAAGAAGAAGAGGAAAGAAATCAACAGGTAAAATAATAATAATAAAAAAAAAAGTAAAAAAGTAAATTCTATCGCTCTGATAGAAAAAGTTTCTATCAGTGATAGAATCTATCACTGATAGTGAATTACATTTTGAATATGAATATGAATTACATTTTGATTCTCATTCATACCAAAATTCAGTAATATTGAAAATTGTACGAAGGAAACAGATGCATCCAATTTGATTTCTTTCAAAATTAAATTCACAAAAGTCTCAAACACCATCACTTCATCAACTAAAATTCCTGTAATCTTATAATTCTCATAAGAACGTTTATCATTCCATTGTCCACTATGAAAAACAACTATTAGAAGCTTTCTCATAATTTTGAATTACTGTAAAACAAAAAGACAAATGAAAATAAATGAATCTATCACTACATTACAACATTGACAATACATACTCTATAGCTGATAGATTCTATCAATCAACAATAGAATTCTATAGATAGATTCTATCACTAGAGTGAAAAAATTCTATCTGGTATAATTCTATCCCTGATAGAACTCTTTCACTTATAGATAGATTCTATCACTAGAGTAACGGAATTCTATCAGATAGAATTCTATTATTGCTGATATCTATTCTATTAGATAGATAGAAGAAAAAATAGAAAGTTGATAGAAAGTTTCTATCTAGTGATAGAAAGCTTTTTCTATCTGTGATAGAATGCTTCTATCAGTGAAAGAAAGACTTTCTATCAGTGATAGAATCTATCAGCGATAGAAAAACTTTCTATCACTTTCTATCACTGATAGAATCCATCTGTGATAGAAAATCTTTCTATCACAGATGGATGATAGAAACTTTTCTATCACTATAGAAGCTTTCTATCAGTGATAGAAACCTGGAATAATAATCAATAGACCAAATTAAAAAAAATCCTTTCAAGATGTTAAAATGCCTAACCAATGAAATCCATACTTTTCTATTTATTTTGCTTTCTTAATTGACATGCTTTTAATTTTACTTTTCTATTTACCAGCAATTAATTGGTGAAATCTGAGATCCAAACCATGAAATCTAAGAAAGATCCTTTCGATAAAATCCAAACCGACGATCACTGTTATAGTCATTTTCGAATTTTCTTTCCGGCGAGATTCGTGAAATCCGGCGATCGGAAGAGGCGACCGGGGATATTTGTGAAGTCGAGAGAGCAGATTGAGATTTTGTTCGATATCTGAGATTTTTGTCCAGAAGAGGCGTCGAAGGTAGAGAAGTGAATCGAGAATTACTGATCGATCGGAAAGAAAACGAGAGAATATCAGGAGCAAATCGGAATAAAATTTCGGTGATCACGACAGAAAAGCAAGCAAAACGGAAAGAAGAAAGAAAACCAGAGCATGCACGCGCAATTAAGGACAAAACGGGAATATAAAAAACTAATTAAAAAATTTTGCCATATTTGCAAATATTTTTTAAAAAATGCTATATTTGCCATTATTTAGCCTGATATTGCCACCCATTACAAATATCCTTTTCATTTAGAAAATAGGCTCATTTTGTAGAAAATTGTTTTTGAGGACCCCTTGCTGATGAAAATGATGTCAGCATGAAGTTGAAATTACAGTTATACTCTCCTCATTAAAAACTAGTGAAAATTTGAATTTTTACACACACCTTCATTAATTTTGTTCACCAACCTATTTAATGAAGGGATTAAATAGGTTTTTCAGCTTTTCCACAAAGTTTTTTTTTTTTTTTTTTCCAACCAAGAGCACTTGAATATGTCATTTGATTTTGTAAATATATTACTAAGATTTGTTATTCTGAACTTTTATGTTTAAATGCATTTACATTCTTTAATATTTCGTTGAGCTCATTAGCATTTGAGTTAATCCTTTTTTTTTTTAGTACTTAGTTTTTTTGGGTTTATGTGGTTAATTTCGGTTTCAAAAAAAAAAGAAAAATCTGGTAAAAAGAATTGCAAAATCTCGACCTGATAGTAAGTAACCATTTTGGTCTAAAAAAAGCAAAATCTAGTAAAACGAATTACAAAATCTCGCTAGACAGTAAGTAACCATTGATTTCCACAAATTCTCGGTATTGATTTTTAAAAAAAACCAAATCTGGTAAAAAAAATTGCAAAATCTCGGTCAGAATTTTGATGAATCTCGACTGAGATTCTTAGGCTGGATCAGTTTTTTTTTAATTTTTTTTAAAAAACTTTTTCTTTCAAATTCAAGAATGCAACATGTTTTCAAATATCCAGAACAAACCGAAAACACCAAAAAGTAGAGAAAAATGGAAGCTCTAAATAGAACAAAAAGTAGAGAATGCAACCGAGAATATTGAGCAACAAAGGAGGAAGAAACATTTCAAATGGTTGCAGGGTAATATAGACATTTAACATGTAGTTGTGGTCCCTATAAACAATCTTTTAAAAAAGGGTCCAACTTTCTAAAACAAAAACCTAAGGGGTCCAACTTTGTCAATTTCCCCTTATTTGGGGACCCCTAGCCGTGTGAAAAGACAGATCTGCCCCTTTAATTTCAAACCCATGCACGACCATTCTCCTTCTCACTTGAACGGTAATCTTTCTCTCATTCTCCCTCTCACGACAGAAAACCCGATTGCCCGAACAAAAAATGCGATTCTTTCAAAATCTTTCGCCAAAATCAAAATTTGAACTACACGAGGTTAGTACCTAAAACCATTTTTATAGTTTAATCAATTTTGTGAACATATTCGACCAAAACGTGGGTGGGTTAGAAAGCTAGGGTTTTTAACTTCTTCGTTGTATTATACGTTCTGAATGGTTATTTTAACGCGTCGATTGGTTCTGAGTAGACTAGGCGTACGAAATCTTGTTTTTTGGGTGTTTTACGAACGACTGTTTTCTGGAAAATGGTTGAATCCTGGTCAGGATGCATCGTCTGCAAATTCTCGGTTAACCGAGAAAAAAGACAGAAAACGTTATATCATTCTCGGTTAACCGAGATTTTCAGAGGACGCTTCCCACTCAAGATTTCGACCAAGAATTTAGTCAGTGACTTGTTTTTATTTGTTTGTAACCATATATATATATTTTAAATGTTGATTATGATTGCAGTAATTTGCTAGGTCTATTATGGAAATCACTGAGAAAATACCCCTCGCTGACCCTTTTCTGGCTGTGTTGACATGATGCTCACACTTGAACAAAACCATTAGCAATATTAAGTCAACCCTAAGTCCGACCCAATTAAACCTCTTTAGGCAAACACGTTTCGGGCCTTTAATAGATGTAAATGTTATTTTTATTGGCCAATTAGTACATTACATCCTCCTTAGGGAAGTAGAGGAGAATAGGGTAGATGTGATGAGTTTAAAATTATTGGGTCAGAAGGTTTCCTTTGGTAAGAGAGATTTTGACCTCATAACCGACCTTCGTCATTCGTTTAGACCAATGAGGAGAGATAAAGAGAGTTCTCCCAATAGACTCCTAAGATTATATTTTAGGGAGAACATAGGTATGAAGGTGGAGGAGTTAGATAAGTCATTTTCGAATCTTCAGTTTGAGAACGACGAAGATGCGGTTAAGATCGCAGCTTTTTATTTTTTTGAGTTGGCTTTGATGGGGAGGGAGCGCAGACAACAAGTAGATGCCAGCACCCTAATGGATGATTGGGTGGCATTTTGCAACGGGGACCGGAGTACCATCGTTTTTGAGAAGACGAACAAAAGTCTAAAGAAGGCACTAAAGGGGAAGGTTGAGTCGTACTAGCGCAAGGGCAGTGGTCCAAAGAAACAAGAAACATACAGTTTGTACGATTTCCCGTTTGTTTTCCAGGTTAGTAGATAATTAAACTTTGGGAAAAATACACTTTTGGTCCCTGAGGTTTGGGTTAAGTGACACTTTGGTCCCCGAGTTTTCAAACTCAACAAAAATACCCCCGAGGTTTGAGATAAGGAGCAATTTGGTCCCTGCCGTCAATTTTTCTGTTAAACCCTAACGGTAAGCTGACGTGGCACTATTATTTTAATTAAAAAAATTAATTTTTAATTTTTTTTAAATAAAAAATATAAAAATATTAAATATATTATTATTTTATTATTATTTTTAAAATTCTTTCTCTTTTCCCCATCTTCTTTCTTCTCCACCTTCTTTCTCCCTCCATCTTCTTCCTTCCCCCTCCCATCTTCTTCAGCTCCGGTGGCCGGCCGTCGCCGGCTGCCGGCGAACAGCGGCGGCGGCGGTCGCCAGAATTTTTTTTTCTTCTTTTTTCTTCTTTTCTTCTTCTCTTCTTCCCTTCTTCTTCTTTCTCTTCCTTTCTTCTGTTTTTTTTTTTTTACTCTAGTGGGCAATTTATTCCAATTGAGATGAGAAATGGGCAAAACCTTCGCGCTTGGATCGAATTCGATGGGTCCAATTTCGAAATCAATGTCACAATTGCTCCAGTTGGAATTCCTCGTCCTTCGAGACCCACTTTGAGCTTTAGGGATCCTGAAATAGCGAATTATCTATCGACTGAAATGTTTGTGGGATTTTCAGCATCGAAGACGAGATGGATTGAAGCGCAGAGGATTTTAGCTTGGAGTTTTAGTGACACTGGGATTGCTAGAGAGATTAACACCACAAACTTCCCTGTGTTTATGAGAGAATCGCCACCATCTTCCTTGTCGCCGGGATCTGTTGCCGGCATTGTGATTGGTTGTGTAGTGTTTGTGATCGTAATTTCTGGATTTGGGGGGCTTTGGTATTGGCGAAAGAAAATATCAAAGGAAGAAGAAGATGAAATTGAGGATTGGGAACTCGAATACTGGCCTCACAGATTCTCGAACGAGGAGCTTAGCCAAGCCACGAATGGATTTTCCGATAACAATCTATTGGGCGCCGGCGGATTTGGAAAGGTGTTCAAAGGAACTTTACCAAACAACACAGAAATCGCCGTTAAGTGTGTAAATCACGATTCGAAACAGGGGCTAAAGGAATTCATGGCTGAAATCTCGAGCATGGGCAGGCTTCAGCACAAAAATCTAGTTCAAATGCGAGGATGGTGTCGAAAAGGCAATCAATTAATGTTGGTGTATGATTATATGCCGAATGGAAGCCTTAATCGGTGGATTTTCGATTCGACGCCGGAATCGGGGAGGAGGAGCTCCTCCTCCCCCTTCCGTTTCAGATCTGAAACGGAAGCGGGAGGAGGAGCTCCTCCTCCCCGAAACTCTCTTCTTTAAAAAAAAAAACAGAAGAAAGGAAGAGAAAGAAGAAGAAGGGAAGAAGAGAAGAAGAAAAGAAGAAGAAAGAAGAAAAAAAAAAAATTCCGGCGACCGCCGCCGCCGCCGCCGTTCGCCGGCAGCCGGCGGCGGCCGGCCACCGGAGCTGAAGAAGATGGGAGGGGGAAGGAAGAAGATGGAGGGAGAAAGAAGGTGGAGAAGAAAGAAGATGGGAAAAAGAGAAAGAATTTTAAAAATAATAATAAAATAATAATATATTTAATATTTTTATATTTTTTATTTAAAAAAATTAAAAATTAATTTTTTTAATTAAAATAATAGTGCCACGTCAGCTTACCGTTAGGGTTTAACAGAAAAATTGACGGCAGGGACTAAATTGCTCCTTATCTCAAACCTCGGGGGTATTTTTGTTGAGTTTGAAAACTCGGGGACCAAAGTGTCACTTAACCCAAACCTCAGGGACCAAAAGTGTATTTTTCCCTTAAACTTTTGAAATGTAATCTCATATAGTTTGTACCGTTTCCCATTTTTTTCTTTTATTGTTTCTTTACACAAATATGGGCATACGAGATTGTTTCATCTCTCACTCGACATGTTTCCAATCGAATAAGTGAGACGACCATCCCACGCATCTGCCATGGTCTTGCTCCCACTTCCCATCATACACGATCATTACTGATGAGGTTTTTGGATCTCGAGCGGTTAGTTAATATGCTTTTTTAAATGTTTTGTCTTCATTATTATTTGTAAACAACCAACCACTAACTAAGTAATTTTTTTCAAGCTAGAGTTAGGTCGAGTCTTGTTTCTTCTGCGGAGGAGAGTCAATTCATGAATCGAGTGATGAAGCCTTCACGTGCACCAGTGCTAGTGCCTGAGCCAGTACTAGAGTCAGGGCAAGAACCAGATCAAGAATGAGAGAACCTACCTACTGTATCCGAGGCTAGACTCCCTACTGTAGAGGAGGCTACTGTAGTCGATAGTGAGATGTTGGATGTCATTGAAGCTTCTCTAAAAGTTTCAAATAAGAGAGGAAGGGAAAAAAGAGGACAAAGACAAAGGGAAAGAGAAAGAAAAGGAAGTAGAAAAAGAGGATGAGAGTAGGAAGGAGGAAGGAGGAGAAGAAGAAGAAGAAAAAGAAGAAGACAAAGCAGACCTGTGAGTGTAGCCAGGGGATGGAGAGTATGGATGCTCGCATGTCTGATATGGAGACATGCCTCAAGTCCATTACCAAGTTCTTACATCGTCTCTCTAAGGTATTTTGGTAGTTGATCATTGTTTATCTTATTGGTTGGTTTTAGTTCTTCTAACATTTGTAAACTTTCAGGGAAAATTCGTGGACCCTGAGAAGTACTTTGGACCAAAAGATGGTCTGGATGATGAGGGTGTGATAGCGAGCAAAAATGTCGCTATTTTAGTCTCAATTTATTAAGCTTTTATGTGCTTTAATCGTGTTTTTAATGAAAATATTTAATGAATTTTATTATTTGGTCCTTAGGAGCAAAGTTGGTGATTTTGGGAGAAAAAGTGTCAAAATTGAAGCAAATGAAGCCCAAATCCAAGCTTGGAGCAATTGGGGGACCAAAAAAGACAATCATGACAAAAATGTCCAAAAGAAATGAAGAGAAGGCCCAAAAATCAGCCCAAAAAGAAGCTGAAAAATCTGGAATTTTGAGGCAGCGTCGAGACGCTGTGTAGGCAGCGTCGCGACGCTACCCTTTTCGTGTTGCCCAAGCCACGTGTGCAGCAGCGTCACGACGCTGAGCAAAGTAGCGTCGCGACGCTACCCCTATTCCAGGCCTATAAAAGGCGCCCCAAGGTGCCTCATTTTCCATCAATCATCATTCCAACAATTCCTTTTGGAATTCTTCCTTTCCTCTCTTCTTTAGGCTCCTTTGGAGCCCCTCTCAAGGCTTTCTAGCCTTTTTGAGAGGATTCTTTTAGTGGAAAAAATTTTGGGAGTTTTGGGGAGCATCTTAGGAGGCTCAAGGAATAGTCGGCGAAGCTCTGAGCGTCAGCAAGGGGTTTTTCGACGGTCAATTCTTTTCCTTTTATGCTCTTAATTATGCTTTCTATTGTAATTATTGTGGATATTTTAGCCATGTGTAGCCAAACCCCAATTTGGGGTCTTGAAATGAAATTATAGTTCAAATATTGTTATAATTTCTTGTCTCTTGCCCATGTCCTAATTATTTGTATGGATGTGCTAAATGCTTTGCTCAATCTGGCCAATTGTGTAATGATTCGATTCTTAATGGAAACTCGACGGAGAGAAATTAGGATAGATTGTAATCCATGCAACTAGTTTAATTGCCCGTTGTGACACCGGGATTAGTTGATTAAAATTAGATTCCTAAAATGAATCAGAGCGTAATAATTAATGATTTTTAATAGCGCTAAGGACACTTAGGTTGTTAAAATGAATTAATTATAATTAGGGGAAACCGACAGGAGAACCTATGCGATTAACGGAGATTCTAGGATTATAATTAGTTGGGCAATGAGATAAGATAATTATAACAACTATTTAGCTAATAATTGATTTTCAAGACCCGTCCTCCCATTAAAAGAAAACTTTTTCTCCATATTTTATTTCTTGATTGATCAATTTATTTTCTTTAATTTTTTGAATTTGAATCCTTTTTATTGCATGAGCTATTCCCTAAATATTATTTCGCCCAAGTATTTTTAGTGCTCAAGAGATTTTTGCTTTGCTTAACTTTCGCTTCGCTTCCCTGAGGATTCGATACTCGAAATACTTTCCGTTTTATATTACTTGTGACGACCCGTGCGCTTGCGGAAAATCGTGCAACGCAAGTTTTTGAGTTAAAGACAAGATTGATTCAGATGGTGTGCGATAACTCGTTTAAGGGACATCCTTCCGAAGACCCCCATTCATATCTGCGATCATTCCTAGAAATTTGTGGGACGGTGAAGATGAACGGAGTTCCGGCAGACGCGATAAGGTTGAGGCTGTTTCCATTTTCTCTACATGATAAAGCAAAAGATTGGCTCGAATCAGTCGAGACGGGCAGCATTAGTACTTGGGACGAGCTTGCCCAGGCTTATTTGACGAAATTTTTCCCACCTGCCAAGACTGCCAAGCTCCGGACTGAAATCGGAACATTTAGGCAGCTTGACGAGGAGCAGTTGTACGAAGCGTGGGAAAGATATAAAGAAATGCTTAGGCGGTGCCCCCAACACGGATATCCTGATTGGCTTCAAGTACAGTTATTTTACAATGGATTGAATCCCTCCACAAAGACAGTCCTAGACACATCAGCAGGAGGAAGTTTTCTTTCAAAAACAGTGACAGAAGCCAAAGATCTACTTGAGGAAATGGTGGCAATCAGTTATCAATGGCCGACCGAGAGGAGAGAAATTACAAAGAAGGCTGGATTATATGAATTGGATGAGACAAGTTCACTGAAGGCACAACTGGCATCTCTGACCAATGCGCTGAACAAGTTGACTTCATCTGAGGTGGTCAAGTCCATTTCCACCTTAGCTGAAGGTCATTCAAAGAAGGAAGGTCAAGATATGGAAGAAGTTCAGTACGTAGGAAATAGACCATATGCTCAAGGAGTACCAAACTTCTACCACTACAACAAAGTATAGTTTTAATGTCAGACAGAAAAATAGGCGCGGAGGCTTTAATGTCGGACAAAAAAACGCGCGGGCTTTTTAATGTCGGATGAATTTTTCGAACTTTTAATGTCGGGCAATGTCCGACATCAAAGAGTAGCCTTTAATGTCGGGCATTGCCCGACATTAATAGTTATTTTTTTATTTTTTATTTTTTTAATTTTTAAAAAACAGTAAAAATGAAATAACTTTCTCTCTCCCCGACACCCGTTTTCTGCCCTAAGTCTTCTCTGCTCGAAAACGAAAACCAAACCCACGAAAACGAAAACCAAACCCACGACGGCGGCGACTTCCTCCCTCATCGACGGCGGTGGCTTCCTCCCTCATCGACGACAAGCTTCATCCCTCCTCGACGGCGAGCTAACGGATGGCGACTCATTCTCTCGGACGGCGAGCATTTCTTCCGTTTTTCTCATCAACTGCTGTTTTTTTTCTTCCGCTTTACTCGACCGACGGCGAGCATTTCTTCCATCATCGCCGGAAAATCTAACAAATTTTCTTGAACATTTCAGATCTAGCAACCTCTCTCGAACTTCTTCCCTCATCGATGGCCAGCATTTCAGATCTGTGGAGAGTTTCAGATCTGTGAGCTCAAACTCAAAAGACTGTCGGCAAGTGCCATTTTTGTGAAGCTCAAGCTCAAGCTCATCTCCAGCAAGTGGGTTTTCTCCAAACTTACAGACCGTCGGCCAGCACTTCTTCGTGGGTTCCAGATCTCTGTTTTTGGGTAACAAATTAGTGGTGTTCGTCACTGTTCGTGGGTAGATCTGAGGTGGTCGTGGTCGTGGGTAGCAAATCCGACACCGAATTTTTAAGATTTGAGTGAGATTACTTGGTAAAATTTTTTGCTTCTTTTTAATTTTATAAAAATGTAGAGTTAAATTTAATTGATTAGTTGCTTAAGTTTATTTTTGTCTTGGATTGGATGATGGATAGAAAAGATTGTTGGAAAAATAGTTGAGAAATTATCATGTTGAAATTGTTGGTGTTAGTTTATAAACTTAGTTCCTTTTTACTCTATAATGTTGATAGTTGCTATAATGTTGTTCCTTTTTACTAAAACTAAAGAAAGGTAGTTTTGAAATACTTGTTTTTGTTTGGGAATGTAAACTTTTTACTAAAACTAAAGAAAGATAGTTGCTATAATGTTGAATTTTTGTTAGGGAATCATCAAAGAAAAGTTGGACATTTTCTCTTTTTTATTTCTTTCTTTCCACAATCTTTTTTTTTTCCTTAAGAATTCTTCCCACTTTCTATTACCAAATATAGCCCATAAGAAATCAATATCTAACTAGAAAAGTTTGGATAAACTAACTTAAGAATTCTTCCCACTTTCAAATTGTTTGTTTGTGTGTGCTTATAAGTTTAGTTGAGTTGGGGGGGGGGGGGTTGAGAAATACTTGTGTTATGGTTTATGTTTTAGTTGGATTTATTGGGAATTTGATGGATACTTAAGTCATGTTGTGAAATGCTTTGTTTGAGTTTATGGTTTGTTTGAGTTTAGTTTTATGGGAAGTTGATTGATACTTAAGATATCTCTTGAAATTTTTTGTTATAATTCGTTATTTTACTTGAGTTTAGTGGAGGAGAAGTTGAGAAATGCTTTAATTAAGATTTTAAAGTTGGTTGTTTTAGTTTATGGTTTTAGTTGAGTTTAGGTGGAAGTTGATAAATACTTGAAATTGTTGGTGTTAGTTTGTAAGTTTAGTTAAGTTGAGGGTTGAGAAATACTTCTTTATGGTTTGAAATTGTTTGTTTGTGTTGATTTATAAGTTTAGTTGAGTTGGGGGGGGGGGTGAGAAATACTTGTGTTATGGTTTGAAGGTGTTTGTGAGTTTATATTTTAGTTGGATTTATTGGGAATTTGATGGATACTTAAGTCATGCTCTGAAATGGTTTGTTTGAGTTTATGGTTTTCGTTTAGTTTTATGGGAAGTTGTTTGATACTTAAGATATCTCTTGAAATTGTTTGTTATAATTCGTTATTTTACTTGAGTTTAGTGGAGGAGAAGTTGAGATCAAATGCTTTAATTAGGATTTTAAAGTTGGTTGTTTTAGTTTATGGTTTTAGTTGAGTTTAGGTGGAAGTTGATAAATACTTAAATTAAAATTTGAAATTGTTGGTCTTAGTTTGTAAGTTTAGTTAAGTTGAGGGTTGAGAAATACTTATTTATGGTTTCAAATTGTTTGTTTGTGTGTGCTTATAAGTTTAGTTGAGTTCGAGGAGGGGGGGGGGGTTGAGAAATACTTGTGTTATGGTTTATGTTTTTAGTTGGATTTATTGGGAATTTGATGGATTTGAGTCATGTTGTGAAATGGTTTGTTTGAGTTTATGGTTTGTTTGAGTTTAGTTTTATGGGAAGTTGATGATACTTAAGATATCTCTTGAAATTTTTGGTTATAATTCGTTATTTTACTTGAGTTTAGTGGAGGAGAAGTTGAGAAATGCTTTAATTAAGATTTTAAAGTTGGTTGTTTTAGTTTATGGTTTTAGTTGAGTTTAGGTGGAAGTTGATAAATACTTGAATTAAATTTTGAAATTGTTGGTGTTAGTTTGTAAGTTTAGTTAAGTTGAGGGTTGAGAAATACTTCTTTATGGTTTGAAATTGTTTGTTTGTGTTGATTTATAAGTTTAGTTGAGTTGGGGGGGGGGGATGAGAAATACTTGTGTTATGGTTTGAAGGTGTTTGTGAGTTTATGTTTTAGTTGGATTTATTGGGGATTTGATGGATACTTAAGTCATGCTCTGAAATGGTTTGTTTGAGTTTATGGTTTTCGTTTAGTTTTATGGGAAGTTGTTTGATACTTAAGATATCTCTTGAAATTGTTTGTTATAATTCGTTATTTTACTTGAGTTTAGTGGAGGAGAAGTTGAGATCAAATGCTTTAATTAGGATTTTAAAGTTGGTTGTTTTAGTTTATGGTTTTAGTTGAGTTTAGGTGGAAGTTGATAAATACTTAAATTAAATTTTGAAATTGTTGGTCTTAGTTTGTAAGTTTAGTTAAGTTGAGGGTTGAGAAATACTTATTTATGGTTTCAAATTGTTTGTTTGTGTGTGCTTATAAGTTTAGTTGAGTTGGGGGGGGGGGGGGTTGAGAAATACTTGTGTTATGGTTTATGTTTTTAGTTGGATTTATTGGGAATTTGATGGATACTTAAGTCATGTTGTGAAATGGTTTGTTTGAGTTTATGGTTTGTTTGAGTTTAGTTTTATGGGAAGTTGATTGATACTTAAGATATCTCTTGAAAATTTTTGTTATAATTCGTTATTTTACTTGAGTTTAGTGGAGGAGAAGTTGAGATCAAATGCTTTAATTAGGATTTTAAAGTTGGTTGTTTTAGTTTATGGTTTTAGTTGAGTTTAGGTGGAAGTTTATAAATACTTAAGTGATGTTTTGAAATGGTTTGTTGAGTTATCTCTTGCAACTGAGATGTTATATCATGATCTTGACTTTTATTGTCAAGATCGTGGACTTGAGTGAACAAGGAACTCGTTAGTAGTTCAAATTTCACTCATTTTCTTCTTAATGAACTAAAAAGTACACAAGTTTAAGTAATAATTGTTCTTCTTTGTAGATTAACCTCTCAAGCAACACAATTATAGTAATGGATAAGTCGTTGATGACAAAAAGTCGAATGTCAGAAGAATATTGCTTCGGAGTTGAGATTTTTATTGAAAATGGATTACGACATTCGAATAGACCGAATATCATTCGTTGTCCATGTTTGAAGTGTGTGAATGTAAAGTTTCAAAATGTGAATATAGTAAGACACCACTTGTTTGTTCATGGTATCGATCAAAGCTATAAGACATGGATTTGGCATGGTGAATCACAATCAAATAAGGAAGACAATAGAAATGCGTCTATTAGTGGAAAAGTTGAAGTTGAAGATGACGATGATGTTGAGGACACAATAGGAATATTTGAGGCTGCACATGATTATTTTAATGACAAATCTAAGGTTTTTGAGGAGATATTAGAAGATGCCAAGAAACCATTATATCCGGGTTATAAGAACTTTACCAAGATATCTACTTTGATAAAGTTTTATAATTTGAAGGCAAAATTTGGATGGAGCGATAAAAGTTTCACTGAGTTATTGACAATACTCCGTGCCATCTTACTAAGCCCTAATGAAATTCCAATTTCAACATATCAAGCAAAAAAGACTTTGTGTACTCTTGGAATGAAATATGAGAAGATACATGCGTGTATTAATGATTGTTGTTTGTTTAGAAAGGAACTATCTGATGCAGAAGTATGCCCTATATGCGGAACATCAAGATGGAAGCTTCGAAAAAATTCGAACCATGTGATGAAAAATGTTCCAGCAAAAGTTATGTGGTATTTCTCACATGTTCCAAGATTTCAACGGATGTTTCGAAGTAAAGAAATATCGAATTTGCTGAAGTGGCATGCTAAAAAACGAGAAAGTGATGGACACTTATGGAAGTGTTGAGTTGATGAATACTTGTATTATTTTCTTTAGGTACCTCTGGACTGTACTTGATCCCGAGATAACAAACAAGTTTTTTCTGGTTGATCAAACAACAATCTCATCGTACGTGAAGTCTCAAGAACTTCGTTCTAGAAATCTATCTAACAGACTAGATATGGTTGATTTGGATCAACTAGTTCTCATTCCCTTTAACACTGGGTAAGTAATTCTTACTAGCGACATTTACTCCATTGTAACTTTTCTTATTCATAAATAATAATATGATCAAAATTGTGATTCTACGTAGTCATCATTGGATGTTGATCGCGATCCAACCTCGAGAAAACACTGTGTATATATTGAATTCTTTGCGTAGTAAAGTTGAAGAAGAGTTTAGTGGAACTATAAATACGTAAGTGTGTCTCAAGTTTTTGTAGTGTTTAAAAGGAAAAATAAAACTTGAATTGTTCTAATGTTTTAAATTATTTAGGGGGTTGAGAATGTGGCAAGCTAAGCACTCACTTCCTCAATATTGATCTGCTATTAGTTGGAAACTAGTGAAGGTAAATTCACATTCATGATACTATAGACAGTGAAATATTGTATGCATACTCAAGTATGTTCTTTTTCATTGTAGTGCCCTCGTCAAACAGGTTCGACAGAGTGTGGGTATTTTGTGCAAAAATATATAAGAGAAATAATGCACAACTCTACTACCCCTATAACTAAACTTGTAAGTAGTATCACTATCCTTACATGTTATTATAATTTATGTTTCGTTTCATTCTTTTATCATGTAATTGTTTTTGTTTTGTTGTAGTTTAACACAAAGAATGCATTTACACAAGACGAGATTGACGAGGTTCGTATAGAATGGGCAAATTTTGTTGGAGGATTTGTGTAACCTAGGTGTACTTGAATATACATTAATTAGCTTGAAATGTGTTTATATATAGTGGAGGATTTGTTTAGGTGTACATACTTTTCAATAGTGAATGTTCATATGTGTTCTCTCTTGATCTGAAAATGCTTCATTCTGGAATATTTGGTTGGATCTAATTTGTGGAGGGACGGGTGGTCCAAGTATTATATTGTAAATGATATATGGAAGTGTTTGTATTTCAAATTGGTTGTGACATGAAAAAATTGTGTTTGGATTGACCTATTTGTATTGGAAGTTATAAATTGCAGATTCTATTTTTGTTTACAGGAAGGAAGAAATAGTATTGTTGGTTAACTACGTTTGCAACCAACAATTTTTTTTATTTAATACTGAATAAAAATGATGACGGGCATTGCCTGTCATTGAAACATACAAAAACGGATTTTTAATGTCGGACATATTATATGGGAAAATTAAAATCTGCAAACTTTTAATGTCACACATTTAATGTCGCACGCTTCTGATGTCGCCACTTTTAATGACGGGCAAGACCGACATTATAAGTACACTTTTAATGTCAGACAGTGCTTTTAATGTCGGGCAATGACCGACATTAAATGCGACCGGCATTAAAACCGTGCTATCTATGTCGGTCAACCAGAAAACAAACAGTCTCTTAATGTCGGGCAGGACCGACATTATAAGTACGCTTTTAATGTCGGACAACGCTTTTAATGTCGGGCAATGACCGACATTAAAAGCGACCGACATTAAAACCGTGCTATTTATGTCGGTCAACCGGACAACAAAACAGTCTTTTAATGTCGGGCAAGACCGACATTATAAGTATACTTTTAATGTCGGACAGAGTCTTTAATGTCGGGCATTGACCGACATTAAAAGCGACCGACATTAAAAGTGGCTTTTAATGTCGGGCAATGACCGACATTAAAAGAGACCGACATTAAAGCTTTTAATGTCGGTGTTTTTAATGTCGGTCAGTGACCGACATTAAAGACCTTTAATGTCGGGCATTACCCGACATTAAAAGCCAAAATTCTTCCAGTGTACCACCCCAGTCTACGCAATCACGAGAACTTCTCATACTCAAATACAAAGAATGTTTTGCAGCCACCGCCAGGTTTTGCAGCATCAAGTGTGCCCGAAAAGAAAAATAACCTTGAGGAGATGGTGGCTTTATTCATCAAAGAACAAAGAATATTGAATGTGAGTCTCCAGACATCAGTAAATAACCACGACGCAGCTCTAAAGAACATGGAAGTGCAAATAGGACAGATCGCTTCAGCAGTGAATGCCCTTCAAAAGGGAAAATTTCCAAGTGATACTGAGTCTAACCCGAAAGAGCAGTGCAAGATGGTGGCTCTGAGAAGTGGCAGAAGACTGGAGAACAGTTCAGAGAAGAAAAAGGAAGAAGAAAAGAGAAGGGATGAAGATGAAAGGACTGAGGCACAAAAAGCCTCCTCTGAAAGGTTCCAACATCCTCCCAACTCTATTTATTTGAATTGTGATTTTTCTAACAATTTTGCAGGTGAAAAAAAAGATGAAAGGCAGGATGACAGAAAGAAACTGACTGAGGAAGAAGTGGTTCCATGCAACCACCATGACAGAGGTTCGCATATTAGGCCACCCAAGCGGAGGGGCGAATGTCCAACCTTTGATTACAGGGAGTTACCTTTTCCTCAACACTTTAAAAATGTCAAATTAGATGAACAGTTTCAAAAGTTTCTAGAAATGTTTAGGAAGTTGTCTGTGAATATTCCATTGGTAGAAGCCTTGTATAATATGCCGAATTATGGGAAATTCATGAAGGAAATGCTTTCTAGAAAGAAAAGTCTGAAAAAAAGAAATTTTTAATTTGTCTGAAAGTAGCAGTACCATTATTTCTGGTAGGATACCTTCTAAACAGAAAGACTCAGGGAGTTTTACTGTTCCCTGCACCATAGGAGAAGTATCCTTCGATAGGGCCTTATGTGATTTAGGAGCAAGTATAAATTTAATGTCCTACTCTGTTTACAGGAAGATTGGTTTAACAGGTATGATGGACACCAACGTCACTCTCCAGCTTGCTGACAGATCGATTACCCACCCGATGGGTGTTGTGGAGGACGTGTTGGTAAAAGTCAACAAATTCATCTTCCCCGTAGATTTCGTGGTACTGGACATGAAGGAGGACAAAGAAGTGCCAATTATTTTAGGCAGACCTTTCCTAGCCACTGGTAAGGCTGAGATTAGCGTGCACACAGGTAAACTTACCTTGAATATTGATGATGAAAAAGTCGTGTTTAGTATTTTTGGCCAAGATGAATCTATTTGTAGTTTGCACACATGTTTTTCTGTTGGTCCTGAATACTTGACTGATGATGATGAAGAGGTAGACTATAATCTCGGCCTAGGCTTAGGAGAAATGCTTATGGATAATGGGGATTTTGATCATGATGCATATTTAGATAATCCTCTGTTTGAGAATGATTTAGAACTGCCTGACTTTGAAAATGAATTAGACTTGCCTGCTTGTGAAAATGAAAGATCTGCAGTTGATGATTTACCTTCCTTTGAAAATGAATTAGATTTGCCTGAAATGGATAATTTTGATGATGATATTGAATTGCCTGACTTTGAGGATGAACATGAAATGCATAAGAAAGATTGCTTGATAGATAATTTTGAGTCTGGTCGTGATTACAGTGAATCTATTGAGTATGATCTTGACATTCCTAAGTGCATGAACCCTGACAATGTGAATACCTTTTATTCGTGTCCTGATGATGTATATAGCATAGAATCTGACCCAGAGGAACTCGAATCTGTGCATAGTATAGAATCTGATCCTGAAATTCTTGAATTCTTTAATTCTTCTGATGATGAGTCATATGATAGCTTAGTCGAATCATATTTTAATACTAAGTCTGAGGAATCTTCTGAGCATGTGGATATCTTTTCTGATGAATGGACTAGCATGATTGATAGGCCATCTTTAGATCCTAGACCAGTAGATATCATAACGCTTGATGACTCTGTTAACAATTGTTTTGAGAATAAAGATTTAGAAAAGAGATTTGATGCAGCTGATTATTTTCTGAAATGTTATTATGATAATCTCTTTAGTGAAGATGGGCTAGGGGAAAGTTTTTTTTCTCCCCTGTTTGTAGTATGCAATTCGGTGCGTGATTTCTTGCAGGGCCCGGAGGATGATGGAAATTTGTATTTTGAGCCTCCGTAAGCGTGCCGAGCCTAGCCTAGCTAAAGATGTTAAAGAAAGCGCTGCTTGGGAGGCAACCCAAGGATTAAAGTTTAGTTAGTTTCTTTTGGGGTAAATAATTTTCTTTGCTCCGTGATCCAATTTTGTTTTGCAGGATCACCTTAGCAAATCCCAAAATTTCAAATTTCCCATTTTTCATGGATCCAAAGGAAGAGGATGAAGCGCTCCTAGCTCAGGGAAGTCTCAGTATCCCTCTTTATGCTTTACTGTTTTAAAACATTGGGGACAATGTTTAATTTAAGTTTGGGGGGAAGGCTTTCGTTGTGTTGAGCATATTTAAATTCTGTTGGATGCATGAATAGATAGCCATGATAGCCAAGGATGTGATTTTAGAATTTTGGGAGAAAATGGTTTATATGTTGTGGAATCTGGGAGCACGGCAAAAATTGTGAAATTTTAAAATTTTTTGATACTTAGTTTTGATGTCTAAAGCATGCAACAGTCTTATCTAATGACGTCTTTGAAAATCTAGATTCTTATTATGGTTTTTAAAGTTTGTTGTCACCCCGATAGGCTTAGTTTCTAATATTAGGAAGTTCATGCTTGATTGTTCTAAAAAGCTAGGTAGGAAAAAATGCTATGCCTGCTGAGAGAAAAGCAAAAGCAACAAAAGAAAAAGAGAGAAAAGAAAATATGTTGAAAAAGAAAAAATTTTGCTTGCACAAAAGAAAAAAGCCTAGGAGTAAAAAGAGCTACCTGCGGTGTGATCAGTTAGGCCAACCAGAGAATAAAATTCGGGCTAAGGGTCCCTGCACCGTAGTGTGAAAGCTAGTACCATTAGATATCAAAATGCAAGTTTGGGGGAGTAGCAAAAGAAAAAGAAAAGAAAAAGAAAAATCATTTGTGAGTTTTGCTCCCCCATGAAAAAGAAAAAAATGATGACAGGCACCCTAGTTTCTTTTTTTCATGATAGAAGGACTCCGACCTATTAGGGGCTCTTAGCCAGTGTAAGGGGAAAACAAATGGAGAAAGCCATAAGACTAATCTAGGTTAGTAAAAGAATCAATAGATAAGTCTTGAGCATGCTATTCATTAATCTTAAGTTCAAACTAGTTTAGGATTTCTTCAAGAGTATGCGGTGCTTGCTTATTCCACTTGCATGTTTTCCATTCTATCATAAGAATTCCAAAATCATTGAGGCCTGAGCAATTCTATTTCATGCATCTTTAGAATTTATTTTGTTCGGGACTAGCAAAAGCTTAAGTTTGGGGGTGTGATAGCGAGCAGAAATGTCACTATTTTAGTCTCAATTTATTAAGCTTTTATGTGCTTTAATCGTGTTTTTAATGAAAATATTTAATGAATTTTGTTATTTGGTCCTTAGGAGCAAAGTTGGTGATTTTGGGAGAAAAAGTGCCAAAATTGAAGCAAATGAAGCCCAAATCCAAACTTGGAGCAATTGGGGGCCCCAAAAAAAACAATCATGACAAAAATGCCCAAAAGAAATGAAGGGAAGGCCCAAAAATCAGCCCAAAAAGAAGCTGAAAAATCTGGAATTTTGAGGCAGCGTCGCGACGCTACCCTTTTCGTGTTGCCCAAGCCGCGTGCGCAGCAGCGTCGCGACGCTGAGCAAAGTAGCCTATTCCAGGCCTATAAAAGGCGCCCTAAGGTGCCTCATTTTCCATCAATCATCATTCCAACAATTCCTTTTGGAATTCTTCCTTTCCTCTCTTCTTTAGGCTCCTTTGGAGCCCCTCTCAAGGCTTTCTAGCCTTTTTGAGAGGATTCTTTTAGTGGGAAAAATTTTGGGAGTTTTGGGGAGCATCTTAGGAGGCTCAAGGAATAGTCGGCGGAGTTCTGAGCGTCAACAAGGGGTTTTTCGACGGTCAATTCCTTTCCTTTTATGCTATTGTAATTATTGTGAATATTTTAGCCATGTGTAGCTAAACCCCAATTTGGGGTCTTGAAATGAAATTATAGTTCAAATATTGTTATAATTTCTTGTCTCTTGCCCATGTCCTAATTATTTGTATGGATGTGCTTAATGCTTTGCTCAATCTGGCCAATTGTGTAATGATTCGATTCTTAATGGAAACTCGACGGAGAGAAATTAGGATAGATCTGTTGGGTTTTATGCCCTAAAACTCGTAGATCGTGAATGTAACCGTTGACCAGATATTAATGAAATAATATTGATATATTTTTCCATTAATTGTTATTAGTTATTTTATATTTGTCTTTGCCTAATAATAACCCTAATCCAATAAACTAGACATCCAAGGCTGTAATATGAGTCTTGAACTATATGTAACGACATATGGGATCATTGTTCGAGAAACAGCCTAAAGGGTCTATAGTATAGGGATAAGACTGGGTGCCTTATCCTGGTGACACTATGGATACGACCCACTTTGTATTTGATACAAACGCTGCGATCCAACGCGTTCGTGTAGGAGACATGCGAGTGGGGGTATCCTATGCAATGAGTTTGCATAAGACCGGACCGCGAAATAGTAACCACTGGTTATAACACCGTTAACTAGTTGGTTTTCTATTTCACTAGGACGACCTAGACAACTTAGTCTTAATCCTAAGTTGATTATGGGCTCCTCCTCATGAGAGATTGTCCTTTAATTTGTATGGGTGAGAGTGGCCAATACGCCGACTCAATAAGCCTACCACTTTGGGGACAAGACCGAATGGGGAGCTGGGAACATAATCGTACAAGATGGAATTCACTCCTTCCCGACTTTAGGGAAGCAGATGAGTGTTCCCTTAAGTGGTTACTCCGAGTCTTGAACAAAGGGCCCTACCCTCTCAATGACACGAGAGGGTTTTCTGTTTGATGGTTGGACCACAAACAGGTTGTTCATTAGAGGAGAATTGGTACTTAAGAAAATAGAAGTAACCCAGGGGTAAAATAGTAATTTGACCCAGCTGGTGTTACGGACACTCGTGAAGGACTAACTAGTCGATATTGGTTTATATCCGTGGACACAGAAAATATGTTTGCAGTGAGAAGAATGCAACTGTGAGTCTATAGTGGAATGAACACACAGTTAACGAATATTGATTAATGGGGTTAATGAGTTTGACCAATTAATCTCACATCGTTGGAGCTTCTGATCTGCAGGTCCATTAGGTCCCACTGGTAGCTCATAAAGTAATTTGAGGCAACTAAGTAATAAATGTAAATTGAAAATGTTCAATTTACTAAGGGAAACAAATATGATATATATTGATATATTATTATGAGAGAAATTAATATTTGAACTATTTGAAGAAGTTCAAATATAAATTTATGGAAGTTTGAAAAAGTTCAAATAATGAATTAATTTAAGGCCTAAAATGTGTTTGGGCAAATTAATTTTAGGCCGGAAATTAAATATGTGATATTTAATTAGTGGTTAATTAATTAAAGAATTCATTAACCGGGAATTAATCAATTATGAAAATAATTAATCACTTAAGGAAGTGATTAATCATTTATGGAAATGATCTAATCACTTATGGAAGTAATTAGTCATTTGTGGAAAAGATTAATCAATTATGGAATTGATTGATCATGATTGATTAATTAAGGAATAAGATTGAATCAATTTTGGAAAAGATTGATTTAATTGAATATTTTATTCATGGTCTCTCTTCTATAAATAGAACACTAGACCTAATTGGTCATGACACACTTGAAACTTTGCTCTTACTCTTAGACTCTCAAAAGACAAGACCTAGAATTCTCTCTAGTCTCCCTCTTAGAGAAAGACTCCCACAAGTCTTTTGCCTCCTAGACCTAGAGTCATACCGATGTAACCTTTGTGGTTATTGTGTCAATCAAAAGAAAATTCCAGTGATCAAGAGGCGAGGAGGCTGCTGCGTTTTCGTTCATTGGAGCGTCGTTGGCGAAGAACGGTCAAGTTTACAACGAAGGTATGTGACGGTTCTTCCCCTTTTCTTTAGAAAAGCATGAAAATAAATTTAGATTTATTTTTAAAGCATGTTTAAACTAAATTTCCAGCAGCTTTAAAAGAGTTTAAAGTTTGATTGAGCTTTCGTAACGGTATTTTAATGTTAATTAATACACGACGTAAGGTCCAATCGATGCGTTTCCGTTGCGTGGGGACTTTTATTCCCTTCAATCGGCATCAGAGCCATCGCTGTCCCTATTAATTAATTTTAAAAGTTGCGATAGGCTCTAATAGGTGGGATTTATGCATAATGTATGTTCGGTTTGCGTTGAACTGTTTGGGTTAATTTTATGGCCATAGATTTTATTTTTATGTGATTTTGATCATGTAAGGCCCGGTGTTTCGGGTATTTTATGTAAAATCGAGTCCTATGTAAGTCCGGTCTAGAATAGGTTTTTATGAGATGAAAATCGACGAAATCGCCGCTGAAATCGGAAGAAAAATCGAAGAATCGACGCTGTTTTTGCCCAGATTCTGCCTCCAGACCCAACAGCGTTGAGATGCTACCTCAACAACGTCGAGACACTGCCTCGATTTCGCAGGCGCCAGATAAGGAATGCGCACAGCGTCGAGACGCTGTCACGATGGCGGCGCGCGCTAGGGCTTCAACAGGCGCGGTTCAAGCTGGCGGTTGGTCCGGTTCGGATCGGTTCGGCTGGGCTGGGACCTATTTGGTCCAGTTCAGCCAATTTTTTGCATGGTTCGTGATTTTGGAAGCCGGTTCGAGGTGGTTCGGGGCGGTTCGTGCTGTCTAGACCAGTTTTGGAAGCTGCAGAAGGATTTTAGGATAGAATTTAGCTAAAATTATTGTAATTTAATGCTTTATTTTATCCTAGGGGCAAAAATTAATCGGCTCAATTGCTATTTATATGCTTTATGGATGTCATATAGAATATTTAATCCCACCTTAGGTTATAAACATGCTCATGCATTTTTATATATTATAAAATGTTATAATGTATGTTTAAATGCATGGATTTGTTTTCATATTTTTTAATATAAGTGTATATTAATTATATGAAAAATTGGAAAGCATGAAGCATGTCATTACTTAAATTAAATATAAATAGTTATGTTTAATGTGATGAATGAAGCATACTTGATTGATTTTCTTGATTGGCTTATAATTGTTATAATAAAAGAAAATCAAAATTGCATGAAGCATGAAACATCCATAGTTAATAATATAATTGTTATATTATTCATGCAATTGATGTGGTTTAATTATTTAATCTGAATGAGATTGTCGAATAAATTAAACCCTAGATTCTTGATTATAGGATTAATCATTAAAATTTGAAATAGTTCTTTAATATTAATGATTAGAAACCGTCATTCTATAATCAAGATTTGCATGCAAACATAAGATCATAGGATAAATTGGATTAATTTTAAATTGTTTAAAATTAATTAGACCTAGATCGATTTCTAATAGGATTAGAATCTTTTCTTACTTAGAATTAAAAATAGTTTTAATTGACTAAGTAGGAAAAACATTGCTATGATTATAAGGGAACTCCACCGGTAATGTTCTGTCTAAGGCTGGGGGTATTTAAGTTGACGATTTACGGAACACCTCCTACCTGGGAACTGACCTGGAATACCGGAGTTGAATTAATCATAGTTAAATGTAGGGGTGATACTCGGTTCGGTTTTGTCGGTTTTTGACCAAACCGCGAACCGAACCGATCCAATCGGTTTTACAAAACTCTAAACCGAACCAATGTCCAATATGAGACATGTCCAATGGTTCGGTTTTCCTTCGGTTCGGTTTGTCCAATGGATCGATTTTCGGTTTTGGGCCCAATGTGAACTTTTTTTTTATTTTTTTTAAATGACCAATTTTCTCTTCTAATTTCAGCTCTTTTTTTTTTTTTGGCCCAATGACCCATTGTACCCCATTTTTTTCAATATAAACTTCAATTAATTAATTTATTCAATACAATGATTTAATTTTCTCAAACTAATCCGTGAATAACAATTTTTAAATATTTGATTGTAAATAAATATACATAATAAAGATAAACATACAAATAATATCATAATTTGTACTTTAAATTACATAGAAAAAAGAGATTTCCAACCAATTTAGGAAAAAAGTGAGATGTGGAAAGAGGCAATATGCAAAAGGTTAGGGTTTTTTTAAGTGGTATATATATAGTCGGTTCGGTTCGGTTTTTTATTGGTTTTTTGAGAAAAAGAAGGAAAAGGAAGGTAAATTTGATTTACTTGTTTTAGAAACATGCCTGGTAAAACATGATGAGTTAACCTGGATACTTGATTCAGGAGCAATTAATCATGTTTGCTCTTCTTTTCAGGAAAATAGTTCCTTTCGACAGTTGAACGATGGGGAAATGACACTCAGGGTCGGAACTGGAGAAGTCATTTCAGCTAAAGCAGTGGGAGCTGCGAAGTTATTTTTTAGAAATAGATTCTTACTTTTAGAAAGTTTGTTAATCGTTCCCAAGATTAAGAGGAACTTAATTTCTATTTCATGTTTGATTGAACAATCGTATATAGTTACTTTTGATATGAATGTAGCGTTCATTTATAAAAATGGTGTACTTATTTGTTCAGCCAAATTGGAAAATAACTTGTATGTTTTAAGACCAACCGAAAACAAAGCACTTTTAAATCACGAATTATTTAAAACTGCTGAAACTCAAAGTAAAAGGCAAAAGATTTCTCCATCAAGTAACAATACTCATCTTTGGCATCTCAGACTTGGTCATATAAACATCGATAGGATCGGTCGTTTGGTAAAGAGTGAACTTCTAAGTAAGTTAGAAGATGATTCACTACCACCTTGTGAATCTTGTCTCGAGGGAAAAATGACCAAGAGACCCTTTACTGGAAAAGGTTACAGAGCCAAACAACCCTTAGAGTTAATACATTCGGATCTATGTGGTCCAATGAATGTAAAAGCTCGAGGAGGGTACGAATATTTCATCTCATTTATAGATGATTATTCAAGATATGGTTACTTGTACCAAATGGGACATAAGTCTGAAGCCCTTGAAAAGTTTAAGGAGTTTAAGGCTGAAGTTGAAAACCTATTAGGTAAATCAATTAAAGTACTTCGATCTGATCGAGGAGGGGAGTATATGGATCAAAGATTCCAAGATTATATGATAGAACATGGAATCCAATCTCAACTCTCAGCCCCTGGTACACCTCAACAGAATGGTGTGTCAGAAAGGAGAAATAGAACCTTGTTAGACATGGTTCGATCAATGATGAGCTATGCTCAATTGCCTAGCTCATTTTGGGGGTATGCAGTGGAGACTGCAATATACATCTTGAACAATGTTCCCTCGAAAAGTGTTTCTGAAACACCTTTCGAATTATGGAAGGGGCGTAAACCTAGTTTGCATCACTTTCGCATCTGGGGTTGTCCAGCACACGTGCTTGTGACAAATCCTAAGAAACTGGAACCTCGTTCAAAACTGTGTCAATTTGTTGGTTACCCTAAAGAAACGAGAGGTGGTTATTTCTACGACCCACAAGAAAATAAGGTGATTGTATCGAAAAACGCCACTTTCTTAGAGGAAGACCACATGAGAGATCATAAACCACGCAGCAAAATAATATTAGGAGAAGCTACTGAAGAATCATCAAGAGTTGTTGATGAAGTTGGAACTTCAACAAGGGTTGATGAAGGAACTAGTTCTTCAGATCCATCCCGTCCATCTCAAACATTGGGAATGCCTCGACGCAGTGGGAGGGTTGTATTACAACCTGACCTCTACTTGGGTTTAACTGAAACTTAGGTTGTCATACCTAATGATGGCATTGAGGATCCATTGTCCTATCTACAGACAATGAATGACGAAGATAAGGATGAATGGGTTAAAGCCATGAACCTGGAAATGGAGTCAATGTACTCCAATTCTGTATGGGAACTTACAGATTTACCAAATGGGGTAAAACCCATAGGGTGCAAATGGATCTATAAGAGAAAAAGAGATGCAGCTGGAAAGGTACAAACCTTCAAAGCTAGACTAGTGGCAAATGGTTATACTGATGTGGACTTTTCCTAACCGCAAGCGCACGGGTCAAGTAATAATATAGTGAAAGTAAATTCGAATGTCGTCCTCTGGATTGGATATTTAAGCAAATCAAGTATTGTGAATTATCTTGCTCAATTTTATTTAGGGATTAAAAAGTGATGAATGAATGATAATAAAACCGAATCAAAGCAAGTAAAAAGAATGGAAATTCAATTGGGAAAACTACTTAGGGAATTGATTTCGCCGATTTAGTTTAGGATTGATTTTAAGGAATAAGT
The DNA here is from genome assembly GCA_036850905.1 of Luffa acutangula. Classification (NCBI taxonomy): domain Eukaryota; kingdom Viridiplantae; phylum Streptophyta; class Magnoliopsida; order Cucurbitales; family Cucurbitaceae; genus Luffa; species Luffa acutangula. Next base: position 22,000,200 of record CM072089.1, on the reverse strand, counting down.
CATTATGCACAATGGAATTATGAGCCGAAGACCCTTTAATCACAACTACCTCTCTCGAGTGTAGTTGATTCTCATGCAAATTAACCAACTTGATATCCATATCTAAGTCTTGTAACATGCAAGGCAATGAGATCTTTTAACCAATTTTAAAGTTAATCTAAAACCGTCACGAATTAGAAAATAAACTTTATCCATGCAATCTTGAGTAAGTCTAGATCAAATCCCCTCTCCCGAGCTAGATTCGAAACTTAAATCATCCAACTAATGGCCAATTAATTGAAAGCATTAAATCAAGATTACAAACATAATAACATTGCACAACTTAAACCATAAATCAATCCATAAACTTAATCAGCTACATCAATCCTTAAGCTACAAGTTTAGCTACTCATGAATGTAAATACAAGCTCAACTAAACATGTGAAAGCCATAAATCTAACTAAAGAAAGGAAAGGGAAAAGAAAACTCAATGTAGGCCGAATCCGACGTCCCCGTCACGATCCCCACGAACTATGGGTTGATTTCCAAATCTCTCCCTTTGTTTTCAGCCTCCAAGTGCTCTGTTCTGCCCTATTTACGGCTCTCCAAGGTCCCAAATCGAACTCCCCTCAAACCTAGTCGAAAATAAGCTTTTATTCTGTTTTTTCATCTTAGCGTCGAGACGCTGCCTCTTATACGCGCGTTCTGAATAAGGGAAAAACGGTAGCGTCGGGACGCTTCCTATCACAGCGTCTCGACGCTGTGAGCTTTACGCGCCTAATCTGATATGGAATGTGAGCGTCGAGACGCTCAAGAGCTAGCGTCTCGACGCTAGCCTGCTGTTGACCGAGATTTGACTTTTTTTCTCTTTTACTCTTTTCATTCCTTTGCATCTTTTCACGCCCCGAGCACCCGATTAACTCTAATATGGCATTATAGCTCCAATCAACCATTTCCTACAAAATAAACAATAAAGCACAATAAAATGGCCCAAACATCATAAAAGACTAGCTAAATTGAATAAGTAAAAGTAGCTAGCTATGCTCGCTATCAAATACCCCCAAACTTAAGCTTTTGCTAGTCCTCGAGCAAACTCTAAATCAGACATACAATGGAAGAATGGATGCAACAATCATAACTCAATCCTCAAGGCTCAAAAGTCAATAACCAAGCAAGCAAGAGATATGCACACAAGGACCAATGAGGGAGACAAATTAAAATTTTTCCAAAATTAACTTGCACAAGCGAGATCTAACTCAACAAGATCAGACTCTACTAGCTCGGGATTGGATTATTAAACTCTCAGCTCATCTTCCCTCTACACTGGCACTAAGGCTTCACTAATGAGTTAATGCAACAAATTAGTATGTTTATCTCCATACTTAGGTGCTTTTAATTAACAATTGAATTAAGCATTTAAATGTGGCACTAGCTTTCACACACCCATTGCAGGGACCCTTAACCTGAGTTTTCTCTGGTTGGCCTAACTGATCACAACAGGGGTAGCTCTTTTTGCCTAAACTTTATTATTCATTGCATATTGCGCGCATAAGTCATGATTTTTTCTTTTTCAACAATAACAACAAGAATGATTTTTTCGTTATGAACATAATAAGCAGATATTCTTTTCTTTTCTCCTAAGCAAGATCAAACATGCTAATTTGCAAAAAATTAACTCTTTTAGCTCTACCCTACACCTATCGAGGTGACAACAAGCATATGAACCCAATAATTCGCTCCTAAGCATTCAAATCCAAATCTAGCCAAGACAGATACTCTACTCATGCAAGCCATCTCCTAGAAAAATTTTAAAAAGTCTCCCTTTTTGGGCACTTATGCTTACATCTCATCACAAGCTTGAGAATTGACAAGAAAGCCTATCCTAGGACATCATAATCATGCAAAAGTAGCATCCAGAAAACAACTGTATGCATAATTCAAAGAAAGCTCAAAACTATAGCCCGAACTCAGATGCTCAAGGGCTCCACAAACATGCTAATCCACCCCAAAACTTAAAATATGCATTGTCCTCAATGTATAAAGAAAATGAGGCGTAAACAAGCATGAGAACAATAAAAGAATAACAGGAGTGAACAATACTGGCCTGGAATGATGATGACTTCTTGCTTGAGAGCTTGGAATCTTGAAAGCTTGAAAGCAAAGGAGAGAAAGAAAACAAGACCTACAAAACAACAACAATAAAAAAATCAAAAACAAAAAGAAAATACACTAAACTTACTTGGGTTGCCTCCCATAAGCGCTTGTTTAACGTCATTAGCTCGACGTGTTGATCTTGCTTCAAGGGGGCTTTTGTTCTGTGAATCCAACAGAGGTGCTCTTTCTTGCACCTTTCCTGTAGCCCATGAAAAGCACTTCATCTTTAGAGTCTTCAGCTGCTTTAAAGATTTCTTTTTCGTTCTTGACTCTAATAGTGAGCTCCCTGCGCTGAAAATCTATAATCACTCGCCCAGTAGCGAGGAATGGTCTTCCTAATATGACAGGCATTGAAGGATTTTCTATCATGTCCATAACATATAAATCAATAGGGAGGAAAAATCTACCTACTCTGATTAACACATTTTCTACAATACCAACTGGTCTCACCACAGATTGATCAGCCAATTGGAGCTTTACAGGAGTAGACTTAATCTCACCTATATCTAACTTTTTACACAACGATAGAGGAATGATATTAATGCTAGCACCTAAATCACATAATGCTCTAAAAGAGTAAGTACCAAAACTACAAGGAACAGAAAAACTCCCTGGATCTGCTACTTTTTCAGGTACTTTCTGTTGTACTCTGGTGCTGCATGTGGAAGCAAGATAAACAGTGTCAACCTTCTTTTCCTTTCGTTTCTTTGCTAGCCACTCCTTCATGAACCTGTTGTATTGGGGCATCTCTAATGCCTCTGCAAAAGGAATATTAATATTCAGATTCATAAAAGCATTCATAAATTTATCAAACTGAACCTGATTATTCTTTTTCTTCTTTTTCTTTTTCTTTTCTTTGGGAACCAACAGTGTGGGAGAAGGAATAGGAGGCTCAAGGTTAGGCTTTTCAGCCTCATCAGATGATGTGTCCTCCTCAGCTTCCCCTGTAGGCGTTTCATAGTCCTCAGATTCAGGTTCCTCTTCAGATTCCTCCCGGTGCACAGTGATTGCCTTACAATACTCCATCTGGGGTTTCTCTTGCTCAGCTGGGGCCTTACCTTTATTCATGGTGCTTACAACATTCACCAACTGTCCCAGCTGATTCTCAATGTTCTTTATAGCTGCACTGTGGCCATTCACTGTTGAGTTGATGGCAATGACTGCCTCCTCTAACTTGGTTGTCCTGTTACTAGACTCTGCAATGAAAGCTCCAACAAGATCTTCTAACTTTTTATTATCTTGAGTTTGAGGGGCAAAACTAGGAGGATTAAGAACATTCTTAGTAATAGCATAAGAGAAATTTTCATGGTTCCTATTGTTAGGGTGATAATGTGTAGGTGTAGAACTATTATTATATCCCCTAGAATTAAAATTTGATACATACTGAACCTGCTCGATGGTCTCCTCCTGAGGTCTAGATGCTAAAGCAGCAGCTGATTCAATTGACTGTGCACTCCCTGTACCTGAAAATTTCATAAAAGCATTAGCGAGGGAAGTCATCTGGGCCTGGAGTGCACTTACTTTATCAACCTCAAACACTCCAGCAACAATCTTTTTAGGTGTAGACCGCTCAGATGGCCACTGATAGCTGTTGGTGGCCATATCCTCTAAAAGTGTGCGAGCGTTTTCCACGGTCTTGGACAACAGAGTCCCACCTGCAGCTGCATCAACAATCGTTTTTGTACTAGGAGTTAAACCATTATAAAACAACTGTACCTGAAGCCAATCGGGGTAACCATGTTGAGGACACTTCCTCAGTAGCTCTTTGAATCGCTCCCAAGCTTCGAACAGCTGCTCATCATATTGTTGTTGGAATGTCCCAATCTCGGTCCTCAGCTTGACCGTCTTTGCAGGAGGGAAAAATTTCTTTAAAAAGGCCTGGACCAAAGCATCCCAAGTGGTGATGCTCCCAGGGGTAATAGACTGCAACCAATCTCGTGCTTTATCCTGCAAAGAAAAGGGAAATAAACGTAAGCGAATAGCATCCTCAGACACTCAATTAATCTTTACCGTCCCACAAATATCCAAAAATGATTTAAGATGAGAATTTGGATCCTCAGTGGGCGATCCTCTGTATGCACAGTCTCGAGCCATCTGAATGAGACCGGTCTTCAGCTCAAAGTTGTTGGCATTAATCGGGGCATAGACAATCCCCGATTGCTGTCCCTGAAACACAGGCTGAAAATAATCTCTAATAGGCCTAGGCTCCTCCGGTGGATTTTGGTCCGCCATGTGAATAATTTCTCTAGTTTCCCTTCGAATCCTATGAATTGTTCTTTCGATCTCGGGATCCAATGGTACTAAAATTAAATCTTTATCCCTACGCATAAACAAACAAAACTACCCTAAAAAAAAAAAGAAAATAATTATGGAAAGCAACAAAGAAAAGAAAACAACTAATCTAAATATGGAAAATATAATCTAGAAAAGGAGACAAAAAAAAAACCTAATATGGAATGCAAACATATGAATGGCAAAACACAATAAGGAAACTAATCTAGAAAAGGAAAAACAAGAACAAATAAGGAAAAGATTACACAACAAAAAGAAAACTAACCTAGAAAATCAAATATGGAACGAAAAACAAATAAGGAAAGAATGCAATCAACCTAAAAAAGTAACAATACACCCTAAATTAAGATCAAGCAATTTTTTCACAATATCAATCTAGCTAAATGTGCCAATCCCCGGCAACGGCGCCAAAAACTTGATGTGGACTTTTCCTAACCGCAAGCGCACGGGTCAAGTAATAATATAGTGAAAGTAAATTCGAATGTCGTCCTCTGGATTGGATTTTTAAGCAAATCAAGTATTGTGAATTATCTTGCTCAATTTTATTTAGGGATTAAAAAGTGATGAATGAATGATAATAAAACCAAATCAAAGCAAGTAAAAAGAATGGAAATTCAATTGGGAAAACTACTTAGGGAATTGATTTCGCCGATTTAGTTTAGGATTGATTTTAAGGAATAAGTCATTATGCACAATGGAATTATGAGCCGAAGACCCTTTAATCACAACTACCTCTCCCGAGTGTAGTTGATTCTCATGCAAATTAACCAACTTGATATCCCTATCTAAGTCTAGTAACATGCAAGGCGATGAGATCTTTTAACCAATTTTAAAGTTAATCTAAAACCGTCACGAATTAGAAAATAAACTTTATTCATGCAATCTTGAGTAAGTCTAGATCAAATCCCCTCTCCCGAGCTAGATTCGAAACTTAAATCATCCAACTAATGGCCAATTAATTGAAAGCATTAAATCAAGATTACAAACATAATAACATTGCACAACTTAAACCATAAATCAATCCATAAACTTAATCAGCTACATCAATCCTTAAGCTACAAGTTTAGCTACTCATGAATGTAAATACAAGCTCAACTAAACATGTGAAAGCCATAAATCTAACTAAATAAAGGAAAGGGAAAAGAAAACTCAATGTAGGCCGAATCCGACGTCCCCGTCACGATCCCCACGAACTATGGGTTGATTTCCAAATCTCTCCCTTTGTTTTCAGCCTCCAAGTGCTCTATTCTGCCCTGTTTACGGCTCTCCAAGGTCCCAAATCGAACTCCCCTCAAACCTAGCCGAAAATAAGCTTTTATTCTGTTTTTTTCGTCTTAGCGTCTCGACGCTGTCACGTCTCGACGCTGCCTCTTATACGCGCGTTTTGAATAAGGGAAAAACGGTAGCGTCGGGACGCTTCCTATCACAGCGTCTCGACGCTGTGAGCTTTACGCGCCTAATCTGATATGGAATGTGAGCGTCGAGACGCTCAAGAGCTAGCGTCTCGACGCTAGCCTGCTGTTGACCGAGATTTGACTTTTTTTTCTCTTTTACTCTTTTCATTCCTTTGCATCTTTTCACGCCCCGAGCACCCGATTAACTCTAATATGGCATTATAGCTCCAATCAACCATTTCCTACAAAATAAACAATAAAGCACAATAAAATGGCCCAAACATCATAAAAGACTAGCTAAATTGAATAAGTAAAAGTAGCTAGCTATGCTCGCTATCATATACCCAAAAGGAAGGGGTTGACTATGAGGAAACCTTTTCTCCTGTAGACATGTTAAAGTCCATAAGAATTCTCTTAGCCATAACCACATATTATGACTATGAAATATGGCAAATGGACGTCAAGACTGCCTTTCTGAATGGTAATCTTGAAGAGAATATCTTCATGTCTCAACTCGAAGGGTTCATAGCCCAAGGTCAGGAACAAAAGGTTTGTAAGCTCAATCGATCCATTTATGGATTGAAACAAGCGTCCATATCATGGAATATTAGATTTGATACTGCAATCAAGTCTTTTAGTTTTGATCAAAACGTTGATGAGCCTTGTGTGTACAAGAAAGTCAACAAAAGGAAAGTAGCTTTTCTAATACTTTATGTAGACGATATCCTATTCATTGGGAATGATGTAGGATACCTCACTGACATTAAGAATGGCTAGCGGCCCAATTCCAAATGAAAGATTTGGGAGAGGCTCAATATGTTCTGGGAATCCAAATCATTAGCGATCGTAAGAACAAAACGCTAGCTCTGTCTCAAGCAACGTATATTGACAAGATGTTGTCTCGATATTCGATGCAAAACTCCAAGAAGGGACTACTACCCTTCAGACATGGGGTACACCTGTCTAAGGAACAGTCTCCTAAGACACCTCAAGAAATTGAGAACATGAGACACATTCCCTACGCCTCAGTTGTGGGCAGCTTAATGTATGCTATGCTCTGCACAAGGCCTGACATATGTTATGCAGTGGGAGTAATCAGTAGGTATCAGTCTAATCCAGGGTTTGAACACTGGGGAGCGGTTAAGAATATCCTCAAGTATCTTCGGAGAACGAGGGACTACATGCTTGTGTATGGAGCTAAGGATTTGATTCTTACTGGATACATTGACTCTGACTTTCAAGCTGATAAGGATTCAAGGAAATCCACATCAGGGTCAGTATTCACCCTCAATGGAGGAGCAGTAGTGTGGAGAAGCATCAAACAAGGATGCATAGCAGACTCAACCATGAAGGCTGAGTATGTAGCAGCTTGCGAAGCAGCTATGGAGGCAGTATGACTTAGAAAGTTCTTGACTGATTTGGAAGTGGTTCCAAATATGAACGTGCCCATAACACTATACTGTGACAACAGTGGGGCTGTAGCCAACTCAAAAGAACCTCGAAGCCACAAACGGGGTAAACACATCGAGAGGAAGTATCACCTGATACGGGAGATTGTGCAACGAGGAGATGTGATCGTCACTAAGATCGCCTCGGAGCACAACATCGCTGATCCATTTACGAAGGCTCTCACGACTAAAGTTTTTGAGGGTCATCTAGAGGGTCTAGGTCTACGAGATATGTATGCCATCTAATTTAGGGCAAGTGGGAGAAATGTATGATGGGTATAAGGATGCCCTAGTTCATTGTATTATTTTAATGTACATGACATTTCCAGCTTTAGATTATTGCATTTACATCTCACTAACTAGTGTTTTAGTTCAAGTGGGAGTTTGTTGGGTTTTATGCCCTAAAACTTGTAGATAGTAAATGTAACCGTTGACCGGATATTAATGAAATAACATTGATATATTTTTCCATTAATTTTTATTAGTTATTTTATATTTGTCTTTGCCTAATAATAACCCTAATCCAATAATCTAGACATCCAAGGCTGTAATATGAGTCTTGAACTATATGTAGCGACATATGGGATCATTGTTCGAGAAACAGCCTAAAGGGTCTATAGTATAGGGATAAGACTGGGTGTCTTATCCTGGTGACACTATGGATACGACCCACTTTGTATTTGATACAAACGCTGCGATCCAACGCGTTCGTGTAGGAGACATGCGAGTGGGGGTATCCTATGCAATGAGTTTGCATAAGACCGGATCGCGAAATAGTAACCACTGGTTATAACACCGTTAACTAGTTGGTTTTCTATTTCACTAGGACGACCTAGACAACTTAGTCTTAATCCTGAGTTGATTATGGACTCCTGCTCTTGAGAGATTGTCCTTTGATTTGTATGGGTGAGAGTGACCAATACGCCGACTCAATAAGCCTACCACTTTGGGGACAAGACCGAATGGGGAGCTGGGAACATAATCATACAAGACGAAATTCACTCCTTCCTGACTTTAGGGAAGCAGATGAGTGTTCCCTTAAGTGGTTACTCCGAGTCTTGAACAAAGGGCCCTACCCTCTCAATGGCACAAGAGGGTTTTCTGTTTGATGGTTAGACCACAAACAGGTTGTTCATTAGAGGAGAATTGGTACTTAAGGAAATAGAGGTAACCTAGGGGTAAAACGGTAATTTGACCCAGCTGGTGTTACGGACACTTGTGAAGGACTAACTAGTCGATATTGGTCTATATCCGTGGACACAGAAAATATGTCTACAGTGAGAAGAGTGCAACTGTGAGTCTATAGTGGAATGAACACACAGTTAACGAATATTGATTAATGTGGTTAATGAGTTTGACCAATTAATCTCACATCGTTGGAGTTTCTGATCTGCAGGTCCATTAGGTCTCACTGGTAGCTCATAAAGTAATTTGAGGCAACTAAGTAATAAATGTAAATTGAAAATGTTCAATTTACTAAGGGAAACAAATATAATATATATTGATATATTATTATGAGAGAAATTAATATTTGAAGAAGTTCAAATATAAATTTATGGAAGTTTGAAAAAGTTCAAATAATTAATTAATTTAAGGCCTAAAATGTGTTTGGGCAAATTAATTCTAGGTCGGAAATTAAATATGTGATATTTAATTAGTGGTTAATTAATTAAAGAATTCATTAACCGGGAATTAATCAATTATGGAAATAATTAATCACTTAAGGAAGTGATTAATCATTTATGGAAATGATCTAATCACTTATGGAAGTAATTAGTCATTTGTGGAAAAGATTAATCAATTATGGAATTGATTGATCATGATTGATTAATTAAGGAATAAGATTGAATCAATTTTGGAAAAGATTGATTTAATTGAACATTTTATTCATGGCCTCTCTTCTATAAATAGAACACTAGACCTAATTGGTCATGACACACTTGAAACTTTGCTCTTACTCTTAGACTCTCAAAAGACAAGACCTAGAATTCTCTCTAGTCTCCCTCTTAGAGAAATACTCCCACAAGTCTTTTGCCTCCTAGACCTAGAGTCATACCGGTGTAACCTTTGTGGTTATTGTGTCAATCAAGAAGAAAATTCCAGCGATCAAGAGGCGAGGAGGCTGCTGCGTTTTTGTTCGTTGGAGCGTCGTTGGCGAAGAACGGTCAAGTCTACAACGAAGGTATGTGACGCTTCTTCCCCTTTTCTTTAGAAAAGCATGAAAATAAATTTAGATTTATTTTTAAAGCATGTTTAAACTAAATTTCCAGCAGCTTTAAAAGAGTTTAAAGTTTGATTGAGCTTTCGTAACGGTATTTTAATGTTAATTAATACACGGCGTAAGGTCCAATCGATGCGCTTCCGCTGCGTGGGGACTTTTATTTCCTTCAAGATCGTAATTCATGCAACTAGTTTAATTGCCCGTTGTGACACCGGGATTAGTTGATTAAACTTAGATTCCTAAAATGAATCAGAGCGTAATAATTAATGATTTTTAATAGCGCTAAGGACACTTAGGTTGTTAAAATGAATTAACTATAATTAGGGGAAACCGACAGGAGAACCTATGCGATAAACGGAGATTCTAGGATTATAATTAGTTGGGCAATGAGATAAGATAATTATTACAACTATTTAGCTAATAATTGATTTTCAAGACCCCTCCTCCCATTAAAAGAAAACTCTTTCTCCATATTTTATTTCTCGATTGATCAATTTATTTTCTTTAATTGTTTGAATTTGAATCCTTTTTATTGCATGAGCTATTCCCTAAATATTATTTCGCCCAAGTATTTTTAGTGCTCAAGAGATTTTTGCTTTGCTTAACTTTCACTTCGCTTCCTTGAGGATTCGATACTCGAAATACTTTCCGTTTTATATTACTTGTGACGACCCGTGCGCTTGCGAAAAATCGTGCAACAGGGTGGTCCATCGAAAGGACCCGATGACAAGGGTGGTCCATCGAAAGGACCTGATGACAAGGGTGGACCAGATGACAATAAGGAAGAATGACGTGAATGAGGAGGAAGCGGGAGAGGAGAGGAAGAGAAGGAGAAGGACATTGATGAGGCGTACGACATAGAACATATTACGGTAATAATATTTCTTACACTATCATATTTAAAATTTAACATTTCCATATATAAATGTAAGATGATATACAGAAGTTGGAGTCTCAACCAACCACTGACTTAGAGTCTCACTCCATTTCTGACGTGGAGTCTCAACCAAGTATAAACCCAGTCGAATTCATTGCACCTAAGACTGAGATAATTATTTTTCTTAATATAAACAATATTATATAAATCTCACTAATGTATAAAATGTATGTATGTAGCTTGTTGAGTTAGGTGATGAGGAGGTTGAGGATGTTGAAAAAGTAATCGAGTCGCATGAATTGGTAAAAAGACGGGGAAAGCGGGCCCGAAAAATTTCTTTGAAGCTTCGGTCTCCATGGGCTGACGCCAGGCCGAACGACAAAAGGCAGAAAGTTAAGCAATACGATCCCATGCGTGCCATTCCTGAGGAGTACGAGACCAAGTTTCAGAAATGGTTGGAAGACCCATCGTCTGACGGATCGGAGTGCACGACAGTATATGCCTACAGAAGCAAACAGTGGTTTCAGACTTACTCACATCGTCTCATTGGATGAGTGATGAGGTACAAAACATTTTATCACTACTGTTGATTTTTAAATCTTATGGTTTTAGGCATAGGGTTTATAGTTAAAAGTTTAGGACTTAGGGTTTATGATTTAGGGTAGGCTAGGGTTTAGGACTACAATTCACTATTCTTCTGATTCTGTAGGTGATTGACTCTCTCTTCCACTTTGTTCGGAAGAAGATGGATACCCGTCTTTACTTATGTCATCGAAAGTTCGTCACGACAGATGTATTTGTAACAGTACGTATTTTCATCTTATAGAATTTCACTTAATCTAAATTGTACTAATATTGGATGTTGTGCAAGAATTTTTGAGGCGCGGGGATGTGTACGAAGAACTCCTTCGTAGTGACCATGGGAACGACACGTTTGATTGGAGCAGATTCAAGACGGTCACTAAGTACGTAATGGGAGAACACACAGATTACGACGTTCCTTGGAGTACTGTTGATGTTGTCTACATGCCCTTCAACTTAGGTAGAAACCATTGGGTTCTACTGTGCGCTGACTTTGAAACGGACGAATTTGTGTTGACAGACTCCCTAACGGCACTGAATTCAAATGCAGACATAAAAACGAAATCACGTTTATATGTTTTTGGTTGTCTACATGTTTTTCTGTTATGACCCCTATTCCCTCACCGACTGCATTTGCGGACACGCTGCACTTCTCCCGTAGACGGTATTCTCAACGTCTTACGACGACCAACCCTAGGCACTCTTCGAGGAGGCAAGACTTCCACATCGACGAATTGAGGTGACCTCTTCCACTCCGACTCATGCCCAAAGGGTTGTATGGGTTTGCATATGCATCTATCAAAGAGTCCACACAGTAGACTCTGGAACAAATAGTATGATAGTCGATATGTCGATAAGTGCATGCAACGATCGCATGGGAGCATGGAAGTTCGTAATACTGAAATTCACGACAGGTGCATATTCTAGCATGAAGGTTGACACGTCCACCCAAATGTCCGTCCTCGACCTGAAACTCATATCGAGCAAGAGGTTTGACCACATGCCTCCTTACCTTCTCCTCTGTTTTTTCCAAAATTTTCGTTGCAAACTTCGACCACTGGCTCGGGTTACTAGAGTGCTTATTCCTGCGTTTGTAGTATTTTGCTTGGATCCACCCTCTGATATGATTCATGAATGCGGTGATTGGGAGCTCTCGTGCATCTTTTAACACTGAGTTAGTGCACTCCGCAAGATTGGTGGTCATTTGGTTATACCGACGACCACATTGGTATGCTCGAGCCCACCTCTCAACTCCGACCCCTTGTAGGTATGTCCTGACATTTTCTGGGAGTTGTTGCCAGTACTCATTGAATTCAACCACGCGAAATGCCCTTGCAGCTCCATCAAATACTTTCATGAAGTTCCTAGTTTTAAAATGTGTTTTCAGGTTCTCCCCAAGGTGCCGGATACACACGCAGTGAAATGCATTAGGGAATACAGTTTTCACTACCTTACCGATGTTGGCATGTCTGTCAGACACAATGACCAGACCGGAACTTGTCCAACTGCACGTTCCATCTGTCAAAAAAAGTACATCCATGACTGATCAGTTTCTCCCCCGACAAAGGCCCACCCTACTACAGGATATAACTGGTTGTTTCCACTACACCGGTCACAAGAAGGAGCTTCCCACATAATTTTCCCCATAAGTGTGTTCCATCAACCACTAGTACTGGACGAATAGAGCTCTTGAACCCTCCAATAGAAGCACCTAGCCATAAACACATGCTTAAAGTGTCCATCGTCTTCAAGTTCTAAGTCGAACACTATACCGGGATTTTTGATTTTCAGTGCTTCACCAAATCTCGGTAACAATCTGTAAGATTATTCTAGAGACCCTCTAGCAAGAATAAAAGCTTCTTCTCTATCCCGCCAAGCCTTGTCGTAGCTTAAATTCACACCAAAATCTTGTGTAATATCGTTCACAATATCCTTTGGCCTATAAGTACGACCGACGTCTTGGAACCTCGACTTGATCAAATTTCCAATAACCCAACTCTTGGCCTGTCTATGATCAGCTGTCAACATTTCACGTACACAGGTAATATTGCAATACTTCGTGATCTTAAATATTTCACACCCCTTAGTAACAGTCATAGCTCGAACCCTCCATTTGCATTCTTCAATTACACACTCAACTACCCATATGTTCTTCTTTGACTTTTTAACCCTAAACTGGAAGTTCCTTCTCATTGCAATCACAGACATTCTCATGTACAAGTCTCTTTTACACATGAATACTTCTCCAACTTCTACATCTTCAGAAGAGGAAGACTGACCTGTCATGATGATTGCCTCGGATGAAGTATTCGGAACGGAAGAGCATGTCGCCACTTGTTCAGGCACAAAAGGAACCTCAGTGTACTGTACGTGAATCTATTCCTCATCGTCCCCCACATCTACATCAACCTCTGTGTTTGTGTCCTCATCATCTCCGTACTCCTCATCATCTCCATAGTCCCCCCAATCTTGGCCACCATAAAGTTCACTACCATGGTCTTCATCATCCCCCAAGTTATACACAGTAATATTTTTAGATTCATCGCATGGGAAGGATGTAGATGTCGATGGTATATTGTTTGGGACCGATGCCAATGATAAATTTTGCTCCACCTTATACGGATTATTTGGCATGGCGCATGGGATGGGAAATGGTCGTGTGGCTTGGTTACTAGGACAATTTGGGATTGTGGATATGTATATGGGTACATCAGAGACCTTCTTCCACGTCAAGAAGGTGTTAAGGTCTTCATCGTTCCTAATAAGAAACGCAGGGGCCCTAGACATCAATTGGAGTACACATCTTATTCTAAGGTCAAATTCCTCTGAACTTATATTGGTTAATCTATATAATCGACTTAAGAAGTCACTATATGCTGTACCACTGTCTATGTCGAAACCCCTCAACTATCCACCCTTATGTTCCTTGTCCCTCTCATTCCACAAACCACCATAACAAACCCACACATGAGGCATTATCTGCATGAACAAAAAAAAAAGTTAATGAAACTGTCCAATTTCCTGGTTCTCGGTTGGATTTCTCGATCGGGATGCTAACAGTATGCTTCCTAGTCGGGAAACAACACTTTCGACTGAGAAGTTCGACATCGACGGCCTACAAATTTATTCCTAAAGCCCGAACATACTATTAAACGTAAGGAATTGATCGGTCAAAATCTGAATGTGTAGTATTCACGTACCTCCTTTAGAAACTCGAATGTCGGAAGTGTTGTGAGTGTGATTGAGCAATCCAAAACATGATGAACGTGACAAAATCGTGTGGGGACCAAAGAATTTTGTGTGGGGACCAAAGGAAAAAAATAATAAGAATGAGGAATGAGAATGTTTTTGTTATTCCAAATTCCTTATTCATTAAGGAGAAATATGGAACATTGGTGGGAAATTAATGTGGTTGGTGTAGGAAATTAATTTCCTATTTTGAAAATTGAATAGAGACTATAATGGTCATTTACACCTTTGCTGACATCACTAAAGTCAACAAAGGGTCCCCAAATAAGAGAATTTTAAAATTGGACTCATTTTTACAAATGAACAATGAAATGGGCCCATAAGTCCCAATTGCCCCTTAAAACTTGTCTTTTTTTTAACCTGCTGATGTCACTTCACTATGTGCAATTACAAACACACCCTTGAAGGTAAAAGGTAAAAAAAAAAAAAAAAAACCTGCCCAGTCGTATATCCCTTCGTTTCTCTTGCTCTTCGTTTCGTTTCTTCTCTCTAACGACTGTAATCTCCAGCGTTGCGTGGATTTTTTTGTGTAATAACTTCCCTCCAGCGACTGTAATAACTTTGCCTAGTTTATTTTTTTGTGTTGTTAAACGTTCAATGAGTTTGTTTTCGAATATGTGTGGATTTTCGGAATGGGTAGCATTTTTCTGTTGATAAATTTTGTTCCAACCATTTCTGTGTTGTTTTTGAAGACGAAAGGGGGTTTTGGAGTTTAAGTTTCAGAGAGGGAAAGAAGTTTTGAGAGAGAGAGGTATTTTCTGGGGTGAAAAGTGGTTTCTTGTGGTGTTTGATTGAAAAAAAAATGGCGGGGTTGGAGAAGACAATTGTTCCCGATTGATTTTTCGGTCAGGATCGTGACCGGGAAAAATTGTGGTTTTCTCGTGAAAGAAGAAGGAAAGAAAGGATCAGGAAAATTTCTTGGTCGATTTCCCGACCAAGAAATCCCGGTCGGAATTCTTAATTTTCCGACCGGGATTCATATCTTTTCCAGATTTTCAGAAAAAAAATCTTGTTTAGTTGAGATTTTTGTGGGTCAAATTGAGTGGTTATTGGTTATGTTAGTTCCTTATTTACAGCTTTATATTCATTTTTTCCCTCGTTTGTGGGTAACAGTACGATTTTCGTAAAAAAAAATCTTATTTGGTTGAGATTTTTGTGGGTTTGTTTTGATGTTTGAAATTAGTTAGTTGGGTTAGTTTGTTGAGATTTTTTTTTTTTTTTTTTAATATGGTTCGTTGAGAAATTTAAAACTGAAGAAGGATAAGGATGACTTTTCACCTTGTGGGTCCCATAAAAAAGTAGCCAACTTTATATAAAATAGGTCAAAAAAAAAAAAATTTAGAGAGTAGGTCAATTTTGAAAACCCAAAATTCATTTGGGTTAAATTTGACAATTTCCCCTGCGAATTTGGGTTTGGGAATTTCAATTTAGTTCCTATTTTCAAACAAGTCAAAAGTTTTTTATTTTAAAATATGGACACCGATATATATATATATATATATATATATATATATATATATATATATATATATATATATATATTTTTTGAGATATTATTGGGTTTTTGGTACAGATAACTCATTTTAATGAACAAAAATTATAGGGTAAAATACCTTTTTTGTCCCTCTCGTTTCCAATAGGTCCTTAGGTTTCAAAATCAAACAATCAAGTCCTTACTGTTTCAAAAATGCTTCTATTAAGTCCCTCCACCGTTCTCTCCAACCGATGTCGCTGCCACTCTCCACCATCGTCACTCCATTTCTTCTCTCTCCTCCATCCACCAAATCCCTTCCCCACCTCCTTCCCCTTCAACCTATCACCTTTTTCGAACTTGGGAATAGATTTGGGTTTTGAAGAAGAAAAATTGAGTGGGAGGCTCGAATTTTGAAGAAGAGGAAAGAAGAAAAATGGATTGGGAGGCTCGGATTTTGAAGAAGACGAATGAAAGGGAGTGAGGGTTAGATTTTGAAGAAGAAGAATGAAAGGTAGTGGGGTTAGATTTTGAAGAAGGAAAGAGGGGGGAGGGGCGGATTTTGAGGAAGATTAAGGAAAGGAGATGGGGATGGATTTTGAAGAAGAAGTAGAAGGAGAGGTGGGTTGGGTGGGGTGGATTTTGGAAGAAGAAGTTTTCGATGACTCAGTAACACGCCTTTCACTCGCCCTATAGTGCCAAACGAGTACAGAATCGTCACAGAGTCAGATTGATCGATTTTTCCTTCGAGAGACCCATCATCGCTTCCATCAGATCGATTGATTTTTGTCATCATAGAGAGAAACTCAGGCGAATCAATCAGGACGGTGTCGAGTCGAAGCCTCGAGAGCTTGGACGCCGTTGAGGATGTAGCGAAGGCAATGGCCGGTTTACAAAGTCGAACCTGATGAGAAATCTGCAATAGAGAACCAGTTGGATTAGCTAGAGAGATAACATCCCCGCGAGATACACAATGAAATACAACACACAGGGACTTGAAGAGAAGTCGGTGCAAGAATAAACACCACTTGACCATTGGTGAGGGAGGTTATATTGGGTTTTATGCCCTAAAACTCGTAGATAGTGAATGTAAACAAATTGTATACTTGTTTTAATAAAGTATTATTGAGTTTCTGCAATAAAATGTTATTGTTAAATATTACACAATTTGACCCAAATCCAATAAACTAATATCCTAGGTTGTTTGTATGTAACTTGAACTAGTATGTGGGGACATACGGGGATCGATGTTCAAGTAACAACCTAAAAGGTCTATAGTACAAGGATAAGACTGGGTACCGTATCCTGGAACACTATGTGATACGAATTGCTTTGTATTTGATACAAACGTATTGATCCAAAGCGTCCATGTAGTAGACATGCGAGTGGGGGTATCCTATGCAATGAGTTTGCATAAGACCGGACAACGAAATAGAAACCGCTAGTTGTAACACCGTTAACTAGTTAGGTTTCTATTTCACTAGGATGACCTACGCAACTTAGTCTGAATCCTGAGTGGATTATGGACTCCTGTTCATGAGGGATTGTCCTTTGATTTGTATGGGTGAAAGTGGCCAGTACGCCGACTCAATAAGCCTACCATTTTGGGGACAAGACCGAGTGGGGAGCTGGGAACATAATCACAAGAGATGGAATTCACTCCTTCCCGACTTTTGAGGAAGTAGATGAGTGTTCCCTTAAGTGGTGTTTTCGAGTCTTGAACAAAGGGTCCTACCCTCTCACTGGCCCGAGAGGGGTTTCTGTTTGATGGTTGGACCACAAACAGGTTGTTCATTAGAGGAACACTGGTACTTAACGAGGTAGAGGTAACTCAGGGGTAAAATGGTAATTTGACCTAGCTGGAGTTACGAACACTCGTGAAGGACTAACTTGTCGTTATTGGTCGATATCCGTGGACACAGAAATATTCTGCAGTGAGAAGAGTGTAGTTGTGGGTCTTTAGTGGAGTGACCAACAGATAACGAATGATGATTAACTTGGTTAATGAGTTTAGCCAATTAGTCTCGTATCATTGGAGCTTCTGATATGTAGGTCCATTAGGTCCCACTGGTAGCTCGTAAAGAGACTTGAGGCAATTAAGTAAAAATTGTAAATTGAAAGTGTTCAATTTATCTAGGGGAATCGTATAATGTATGTTGATACATTATAATATAAAGTTTATGAAACTTTATAATATAATTCTTTGAATTAATTTCAAAATTAATTCTTGAGAGAAAATATTTGAAAGAGTTCAAATAATTAATATGAATTGGATTCATATTAATATAAATAATTTAATAAAATCTCTAAGATTAAATATGTGATATTTAATTGGGTAATGAATTAATTATGAAATCAAATAATTATTTATTAAAATTATATATGAATAAGATAATAGATTTGATCTTATTCATAACCTTTTCCTATTAGGACTTCTTAGCCTTTACCTATAATTAGGACCCTTGGGGTGGGATGAAAGGCATCTCATTCATTCTACTTCTCTCAGAGATCTCTCCTGAAAGACTCCCACCAGTCTCCTGCCTTCAGTAGTCTCAGAGATATACCGGTGTAATCAAATGGTGGTGTTCTTCGTTGTTGCAGAGCAATCAAGAATCATTCTTGATTTTTAGAGACGTCAACGAAGGTTTTCTTCTATTTTCTTTATTATAGATTTAGATCTAATTTTTGTATGCTTAGCCTTACGTTTCTATAGAATTTGTTCTATGATTTTTGCCAGTGTAATGATATTTTTTTTATAAACAAAATTAACTACGAATCGGTCCCAATTACGCTTCCGCTTTATAGGAATTAGGGAATTCCAAACATTAGCAGCGAGGATTCGAATTTGACGAAGGATAGAGAGAGGAAGGTCACGAGGGTGGGGGAGAAAGAGGAGAGAGAGTAGAGATTTCTTTCTCTTTTTAAAATTATTTTATTTCATGATTTATTATTTAATTTTAATTTATTATTATTTTAATTTAAAAATTATTATTTATTATTTTTAACTGTCACGTCAGCACCGTTATTAGGCACGTCAGTATCGTTAAAAAGATTAACGATGGAGGGACTTAATAAAAACATTTCTGAAACAGTAGGAACTTAATTGTTCGCTTTTGAAACCTAGGGACCTATTGGAAACGAACCTAAAACATGAGGGACCAAAAAGATATTTTACCCAAAAGGATAAATATCTTGCCTTCACAGTTTAAGGTTATATGTTCTTCTACTTGTGTCATGAAATAACCATTCTAATCTCTTTCTCTCTCGTTATTCTCGCTCCAAGGTCTCACTCTCTCCTCAATTTCTCTATTCAATCTCTCATTCTTCAATCGTGCTCCCACTCCAATCTTTTGCTCTTCAGTTTCATGATTTTAATTCGAAAATAACATATTTAAATTAGATAACATATCATCGATATTAAATATACCAATTGATCTCTACATAATTAGAGACTTCAAGTAACTAGGTAATAAAACTTATCTTCTTCAGTTTGGTGAAGGTTCTAGTGTTCTCAAATAGTGAAAGTGGTGTGAGCTTTTTGAGTGGAAGTAAATTTAGGAATTCATCAATCACCCTCGTTAGAGTTCACATTAGGCATTGACCCCTCATCATTTATATCCCACTATTCGACATTCAACCCTTGACCATTTACACTCAAGTCCTCAATGGCTTAATAATGTATCAATACTAATTACCTCAAGACTCATCACACTGACCATTGACCATTTATACCCAAGGTCTTGATGCTCCTCTTTATCCAACATTGACATATCAACTAATATTTGCTCTTGTTGCTCAGTATCAGTGATCCTTTACTCAATTGGATGTAAAAAATGCATTCTTGCATGGGTACCTGAAAGAGGAAGTTTATATGCTCCAACCTCCTAGTTTTCTGGACAAATCTCATCCAACTCATGTATTCATGTTTCACAAAAGTTTTTATGGCTTTAAACATGCTTCCTGAGCTTGATTTGACCGTCTTTGGGACTTCCACCGCTAACTCATCGTTATTTATCCATTATGTTGGATCTTCCTTAACATATTTGTTACTTTATGTGGACGATATATTATTGTAACAGTGTCCACTCCTCTTACATATCTATCTTAAAGAAGAAGTTGGCTACTGAATTTGAGATCTCAAATATTGGTGCATCAAACTACTACCTTGGCTTCGAAGTACACTTCTTCTCATTGTATTTTTGCTAATGAAGCTAAATATCTTATTCATCTTCTTCAAACTTTAGGAATTTCATTTGCTAAGAGTTGGTTGATACTATGTTTACTTTTGTTGATCTCCATGCTTCTACGCCTTAGGGATGTCATTTGCTAAGAGTTGGTTGACACTTTGTTTTACCTCTGTTGATTTCCATGCTTCTACGCCTTTATTCAAGGATATGACCTAACATTGTCTTTATAATAAATCAAGTGAGCGAATTTATGCATCATCCCATAGTTGTTCATTTTCTAATGTCAAATGAACCTTACAGTATCTTTATGGCTTTAAGCAACTTGGAGTAATGTTTCAATGTGGTGATCTATCTCTTACTACCTTTTGTGTTTATGATTGGGTCAATGATACGTCGAGCAGTGTTTGCTTGTCTTATAGGTCACGTCTTCCCCCTCTCATACAATGTGGTGATCTATCTCTCTCTACTTTCTATATATGTTACCAGATATCACAACGGAAGGATTCCATCTCAAAACCAATTGGTGATGAATGGAGTAACTCATATATCTTATAAAATGTGAGGTTTCCACTTGTCTTTTCAATGTGGGATCCTTAACAAATATTTATTGAACCCATCCCTTTCAATTTTTGATAGACTTTATGTACTATGAGCATACAATTCATACTTGGGTTTAAATAAAAGATTTCTCTTAATAAAATAGTCTTGGACTTGGTTAAGATATTTGTTCATTTTACTAAAAACAAATGATTGACAAAAGTTGGAACTTGATTGGATAGAGGAAAAGACTCCTTTTATTTCAAAAAGTTAAAACATGGTACATAAGGCGAGATAAGAACCACACACTTTATGCCACTAGACTTGTTTTCATAGTTGACACAACTTTCACATAGTCATTACTAATAGTCCTTTCCCCCAAATCGCTGTTGAAGATAGGCGATAATTTTGTTGTCCAATTGAAAAGCTTTTGCAAGAACATCAACAGAGATGGGAGGGTTTGACCCGAACACAGCATTGGCAATGGTAATAACTCCTGGGTTTTGGCTGCTCAGCCCAGCAAAAGCAAGTGCAGGGACACGACCAACATTGAATTGGAAGTGAATGAGACCAACAGGAAACACAAACACATCTCCTTTGTATAAAACTTTGGTGAAAAGTTTGTTGTCTGGATTGGAGGTTACAAAGCCCACGAGGAGACTACCTTCCACGACTACAAGAATTTCAGTGGCTCGAGGGTGAGTGTGAGGTGGGTTCAAGCCGTAAGGAGCATAGTCTATGCGAGCCAAAGAGATTCCAAGAGTGTTGAGTCCAGGTAGTTTGTCTACGTTAACCAAAGTGACATTTGAGCCATTTGGATTGTCTGTGTTTCCAGGGATGTTGAGTCCTTGGAATAAGAAATCGTTGGCACTCACATATTTTGGGTCTTTGCAAAACTTTCCATTTACAAACACTGACAAAAAAAAAAAAGTTATATATGTCAATGTATATATATTCTTTTAAATTAAATTAAACAGACAGTTGCATAGATGACAAATTGGATAAAATTAATAGCAAATATAGCACAGTTGCAAACTAATTGCATATATAGCAAAATTAATTGTACAAGACCAAAAAATTGTTGTCAGATTATTATTTTAATTTAAAAATTAATATTTTAATATTTTTAATAATGCCACATCAGCACCGTTACCGCCACGTCAGCACTATTAAAAAAGTTAACGGTCCAGGGACTCAATAGAATCATTTTTTAAACAGTGGAGACTTGATTGTTTAATTTTGAAACCTAGCTAGGGACCTATTGGAAACTAACCCGAAACATGAGGGACCAAAAAGGTATTTTACCCCAACATTAATTAAGTTTTCCGTTAAAGAGTGTTCTCTTTTTAGAAATTTCAAAATTATGACTTATGTACCCAAATTTTATACAAAATTTGGAATTTTCTTTTAATTGATTAAATATTTTCACTATTCTAAAATTCATACAAATTAAGGGTCCGTTTGTAATACATTTTAATTTAAATGTTTTTCAAGAATGCATTTTTTAAAAAAACATTTTGTATAAAAATTGTTTAGAATTTAAACACTTATATATTTGGTTGAAATCCTTTTTAAAAAGTTGGTTTCAAGTGTTTCTCTCAAAATGGTTTATTTATCAATATCATTTTCTAATAAGTCATTTTTAATGGTTGCCAAACATTAGACTTTTTTTCAAAATGATTTATTTTCAAAATTAAACACTTGAAAAGTTAAACCAAACACATCCTAAAACTCACCTTAAAAGGAAATAGAAAAAATAGGGGAAAAAAATGAAGAACGAACATACCCGGAGATTTAATGTCGTTGATTGCAACACAAAAATCTTGGAGAGGACTAGGATCAGACCCAAAAGACGAAAAAGATTGAAGAGCTAAAACAACCACGATGACAAACAAATGAACTTTTAAGCCCTTCATTTTTTTTCCCTCAAAATCCAACTATTTTAAATTTAACCCTTTGATTGGTTTATAACTTTCTTTGAGCAATACATCAAAGATCTCCAAAATGCTTTCAATTTATAGGGAAGAGATCCAAGAAGAAATTCCAAGTAATTAGTTCTCACATGTCAACTATCATTTAGATAAGGATTTGGGTTTATTAGTCTTCAAATGCCAATCCCACCCAATACTTACCACTTAATTTCTTTATTTATTTTTTTTTAAAAAATCAACCATGTATTTGAATTTAGTAGGGTTATCTAGTTTCTATTTTGTAATTGAATGTACCTTAAAACATCTCATTTTGCTTTTCACTTTTGATCTTCAAAATTATATATTATCTTTTAAAAAAGAAAGTCTAAACAATTAATTATAAATTTTTAGAGCCAAATGTCCATTTGATCAATTAATTAAAAATAAATCATTTTGATCAAATTAATTAATTTGACCAATTAATTAAAGAAAATAATTAATTGGATTAAATTTCGGTCTTTTAAATATTTGAGTCAATCTGGTTTTGGGTCAAATATAAACCATACCCAAGACCAAATAGTTGAACCCAAGACCAATAAAACCCAAGCCCAAGTTGTTAGACTCAAAAGTCACCAGGGCTCATCCAGTGAGAACTCTATAAATAGGGGGGTTCTCCACCATTTCAAGGGTTCAAAAATTCTAGACTCTCACGAAGACAAGAGTTCAGAATTTTAAAGCTCTCAAGCATAACCAGAGAATTCAGAGAGACTCCACCAAGTCTGAAGACCGAAGACTCTCTGCAATCCATAAATTCAAGTGTGGAACATCTCTTGAAGACCAAACACTCTTCAAGACTTCAACACTCCTTGAAGATCAAAGGCTCTTCAGGACATCAACACTTCTTGAAGACCAAACACTCTTTAAGACTCCAACATTCCTTGAAGATCAAAAACTTTTAAGGGCATCAACGCTTCTGGAAGACTGAAGACTCATTCAAGACTGGAAGACTTCAAGCTCCAAGAATCCATTGAAGCTTCATACTCGAGATCAAGCGTTCCAGCCCTCGAGTGAAACACATTCACACACAAGAGAGAGAATCAGAGGATTAAAGTTAGAGATTGTACACCCACATGAATACAACATTAATAAAGCATACAACATTAATACAAATATATATTGTTTATTCCACGTGTCTACATCCCTAAAGTTACGTGTGAATAGTGTCGTTATTAGAAAAATCAGCTGTGACATGAAGTAAAAATATTGTTTGGTAAATTTTATTTTAAACCTGAAAAAGCATATTATGGTGTTTGGTAAATTAATACTAAATTAGTGTGATTTGACTATAATGACCAAATTAAGTAGGCATATTATTTCAATTATCAATTATTTTTAAAATGTATAGTATCAAATTTATTATATAATAATTATTTAAATTGTAAATAACTTTGTTACCAAATTATTTGATAAGAGTTTAGAAAAAAATAATTATTCTAAAAAAATTGAATCAATCCAAATATGGTTGCTATAAGAATAGACGTGAAAAAAAATATATAGGGAAGAATAGATTTGGAATTTTTAAATTTTAGTTAGGGGAGATGAGAGATTTTTTGAAAGCTGAAATCAATACCTGGTATGAGCGTGATTTTGAACTTAGGCTATGTTTGGGAGTGATGATTGAATTATTGATTTTGGGAAAAGAGATTTTATAAAATTGATTATATAAAATTGATTTTCATACAATCATATTTATGTTTGGTTCCAAACTTTTAAAATTGATTTTCATATATTTAAAAATGATTTTGAAATATTATATGTTTGGTTTCAAGAGTAATTTTAGAATTACCAAATTACTAAAAAGGGTATTTTACATCCAAGGAATTATTTAACTAAATAATTAGGATAAATATCAAAGTGTATATATAGGGGTAAATTTGGTATTTCAATAAATTAATGAAATGAGGGCAAACTTTTGGAGTGATTCCCGGTCAATCACACACCAAGAATCACCCCACCTAATTAATGGAAAATCAATTTTTGATGATTTTAGATTTTTCTAAAATTAATTTCAACATTTGCCAAACATCAATATTGGAAAGGAAAGTGATTTTGGCAATGACAAAATTGATTTTGGCCATGCCAAAATCACTCCCAAACATGCCCTTAGAGTAAACTGAAAAGTGATTTTAGATAAATTAAAAATAATCAGATTTACAAAACACACTTAACGGTTAAGATTTTTTCCTAATCACTTTTTACTCCCACAAACGTAATCCCAAACAGGATCGTAGTTCTCTTGAATTCGACATGGAAAATTTATATTTGATTTTAAGTTTATTTATTTAGAATTCCTTCACATTAACAACACATTATGCTTAGCAACTAGCTACATAATATAAATCGGCTTGTGGGTAGTTGAAAATATAAAAGAGAAATTAAGGTTAATGGAAACTCTTGTCAATATCAATCATTAGTTTGGACTCTCTATCCATTTGAAGATGAGCATGAGTATGAAAATGTAATTTTATACATTGAACACATGAGAGGATTTAAAAGATATATACCACAGCTAAAGCTATTGAGTGGGTTGCTGCTGGTGGGGAAGTAATTATATTTAGTGGATTCTTATGTGAAATTCAACTTTAAGTTTCATATCTAATTCCTTAAAATTTTCATCTTTATTGGATAGCTATCACTAATTCATGACAGGGTCAACCTTAATATGTATTTGTCGACATGATCAGCTCAGTGAGCATAATTCAAGTATTCAAATAGTTTCGTGTTACAAAATTTGGAATAGACGACAGTAAATTTGTATGAGAGAGAGGACGTGACCTGCAAGATAAGCAAACACTGCACACCGGTGTGGTACTTGCCACACCGACTCTGATCTTAAGTCAGAAAACTGATGGGAGAGCAAGTGGAGAAGTAGAGAGTTCAGAGAATGAATTTCGGGATCCCTTCTTCAGTGACGAAGAGGAGTTTAAATATCTGCTCATGCTCCTAAGGTTTTTAGGAATTCGGAGGCGTTTCGGGACGAACCAGGCGAAACCGGGGCACCCAGAGGCAGTAGGGACCGAATGGAGGCGAACGACCTTGGCCCGCGCAATGGACCAAATCGGCTCGACCCGTTGGTCTGATCTTCCTCTGGGTCAGCTTCTTGGTCATATCTCCACCCGGTTGTCCAGTCAGCTCCTTGCATCAGTGTGGTCCAAAATTACCTATAACATAAACCATAGTCAATTTAAGTCGTGGTCTATCTCAATAGATCACGATTCGCTTTAGTTATCATTTATAGTATGGATCAGGTTTATGGTCTATTGTAGTCTTTTTTAATATTTCTAAATCTTAATATATTCTTAATGTTATTTTATACATGCATAAATTATTTTCGAGATCAACCTCGTAATATTCTCCCACATTTCTTCAAGTGGCACAAAAGAAACTAACTCAAATTTCTATATTAAATAAAAAGAATATAAATTTACAACAGATAAAAAGTAAAATAAAATAACTCAAGTTAATAAATCAACCACTAAAATTATCATATATTATTTTGTACAGAAATGCATTGCAGAACAAGTTGTTGATACCCCTCTAAAAATACTATTTAATTTCCATTATTTTGTGTTAATTAAGTCGATTGATTTTAACGCTTAATTCGTGTGAATTATAGGAATTCGAACACAAGACGTCAAGAATGCTATTCGGGTGAAAAAGGAGTTTAAAGGTGTCAAATTGGAGTTACTTAGTCAATTTAGAGCTCAAGAGATGAAGAAAAGGCTAAAAACTCAAGAGCTAGGCGTTGAGACTCCAAATCCAGTGTCAAAGCGCTCTAAAAATTGCACATTTTGCCTTCCCACCCAAGAGGGTAGTGTCTTATTACTGCTCCATAGCATCTTGATGTTACTAGCGATTTGCAGCGTCAAGGGACTTGGAGCTCAATACTGAAAATACGCTTAAACCGCATTTTCTCTGAAACGTACGTCTCGACGCTACATGAGCACGCGTGCTTTTGGCTGGCATTCCCTTCGAAGCATTGAGACGCTCCTCACTGTCATCTGGCAATATATAAATCTCATTTTCTCCCTAAGTCATTTTAAGTTAGAATTTGGTATTTTGTATATTTCTTTCATGTCATTTACATTCCAACATTGTATTTTAATTTTCTTAGTTAGTTTAGTTTAATTTTAGATGTTTAATTTTGGCATGTATCGTATTTTAGTTGTCTCGATGGCCGACTAAGCCTGTAAACACCAATTTGGAGACTTATCGGGTGTTTAATTAGCAAAGCTTGTGAAGATTTGATCTTAATTGTTGATTAATTTCATTGTTATCATATTTTGGATCCCGTGTTTATTAATTATAAACATGCATAGTAGATTAAATTGACACCTTAATCGTTGCTTGTATGTTTATATTCACTAATTAAGTAGCAAATAAACTGTTTCATGTGTACGTGTCCCAAGAGCATCTCTCTAACCCATAGCTTGCATGATAGGTTTTGGATCTAAAATAGCGTTAGAGTAAATTAGGCTGATTTATCTCAAACATCCTGATCAATTCCTAGAGCTTAATGCAATTAGTTAATTATTAATTATGATGGAGTCAGGTTAATTAATTGGCTAATTAGAGGTTTAATTACGATGAGGTACCGAGTTAGCAATTCTAGGTGGACTTGGGGACTTTCTGGAGTATTCGATTAGATCAATTAGGTGGTTAATAATGAAATTCACCTTAAATTAGAAGCAATTCAATGATCAAGCTTAGTTAATTAAACTCCATCTTCTCCCGAATTGTTGTTATTTGGCAAAATTATTCTCTCGCATTTTAAATTTTGCTTTTAATTTTCTTTCAATTCTTTAATGTAAAAATACCCATTCGGTTACCTAAAAGCGGTAAATATCTAAAAAATAATTTCCAATGTCACTTCCGGCAGATGATCCAACCACTATCTACTGCAAAGTAGTATAGGGTCGGAGACTATAAATTTTATTTGATTTGGACGTTCGACAAGTCCAATTATTAGTTGTCTTCAAGAATTTCATCAAATTGAACTTAAATTTATGTTTTTTTTTTTTATAAACTAGTCTTTAAACTAGTCTTTTAGCATGTGCTTTGCACGTTATATTTCAATTTTATTTTCTCAGATATTAAAATTAGGTTTAAACATATGATTGTTTGTATTTAAAAGAAAATAAACTATTTTATAGAGTAATAAGTGATTTTTTAAATATAATTTAACAATTATTATTGTTAAAGTAATTTAGTATAGTTGTTAAAATTTACAACTTTATTGAAACAATTAATTTATATACTTCAATGCTATGTATGATTTTTTTTTTTTTTAGAAAAAAATGCTATGTATGAATTTATTGATAGTATCTTTATATATATATATATATATATAAAGCATTAACTTTATTTTTTTTTTTTGAGAATAATAAAAAGCATTAACTTTAGACTAAGCAACATGTGATATAAGAATTCTATAAAAGAATTTAGCATTCAAGTCCTTTATGCAATGGTTTCTTCTTTCAATTTAAAAGTGATGTTATATTTCTTATGGTTTTAGATTTGCGTCATTTGCGGTATAGAAAGAAAAATGAGATGAATTTTTATATAAAATGGTTAGAATGTGGTGTATGTACATTAAAACTGAATTTTGTATATGTCAACATTTTTCCTAAATAAACATTCCATGTACATTAGTGATGTAGTGTTGGGGTGTGGAATATCTAGAGGTTGAGAATACTTATGTAGCAGTTAAAAAAAAAAAAAAAAAAAAAAAGGGGGAATGGGCAATTGCCCGGTCAAAAGAGGAAAAGGAAAAAGGGGGGAAACTTCCCCCCAAATTTTCGGTCAACTTGCTTTTAAAAAAAAGAAAAAAAAAGAAAGATCTCACACACACTCTCTATCCCTCTCACGCTCCCTCTCTCTCTCGGCCCTCTCTCTCCCTCGCAGCTCCCTCTCCCTCTACATGCAACCCGCTGCCGACCGCGCGTCGCCGTCCGTAACCCACGTTGCTGCCGTGCCGTCGCCGCCTCCTTCGTAGCAGACCGTCGTCGTCACCTGATCGCCGCTACCGATAAGTGCTCAGATTCTCTCCCCATCTCTCTCTCACGTTCGGCTTACTCTCTCTCTCTCTACGTGTAGCTCCGCCGCCGCAAGGTCCAGCCGGTCATTCGGTACGCTGCCGCCGTTCAGATCTGCTTGTTTCTGTCATCTGAATCGATCGCCGCCGCCACCGCCTTAAGATAAATAGCCTCACTCATCTTGAAGGTTCAACGACTGCAGCTAGTGGGTAAGGAATTTGTAGGTTGAGGTTTATTTGTTTTTTTTTCATGCCTTAACAGAATACCCATTAACGTTGATCTTAATTTAAGGTATCTGTAGTGGGTGGTGGTTGAATTCGTAAAGGCGAAGCGAATTTGGTAGCTGGACAACAAGCATTAGTGTTGTTTGTGTGAGTTTTCGACCCTCTCAAGTCTTGTGTTTTAGGAAATTATTGAGATTGTTATGTCTCTGATGTGTGAACATATTTATGTGTTAATAGACTATTATTTCGCATCACGTGGTTGGCGTTATATCAAGTTGTTTGGGTGTTTTCAATCAAGCTTAGTTACCTCAGGTAAGTAACTTGCTGCATTGGAATGAAATGATTATGCATTGAAATGAAAGTTTACTGCTAGCATGAGTTGATATAAAATATTTGAGTTGAGATTGAGATGATATAAATGCCTTGTCTTCAAGATTTTGGTTGTTGTGTACTTGTGTTAAGAGATAGGTGAGGGTGCTTGACTGTTATGTATTATAAGTTGATTGACATTGTTTGTGGACAACAGGAAGGTTGTGGTTTTTCTCTGTTTAGGAGTGTTGTTGTCGCCTTCGTTTCTTGTTCTTGAGTTTGATTGAGTTGGGATGGTGCCTATCGGTTTAGCCTGTCAATATTCTCCGTAAAAGAAAAGAATTTGGTTAACTGGGTTGCAGTTAAAATTAGTAAGTGTTAAGGGGTCCTAAAGGGTAAAGGATTAAGAAAGGGAAAAGAATAGGCTAGTTGCCTTGGTAGATGGTCGTGTCAATTAAACACCTAGGACTGAGATGTATTAGACTGAAATGAGGGGCTTAATGGGCGGGACTTGGTTTCGCAGACTAGGTGCCATTTACTAATTGTGGAAGTTAATTTCTGACTTAAACCCATGAACGCCCCACCAGTGAAATGGTAGTTTAGAGCGCTACGAGCACACTAGTGCCTTGAGGGATGAGACTCAGCTCCACTGACTAGGTGCCTTCTACCATCAGTAGGAGTAGAGATCTCCCAAAATACCCACTTGTGCACTACCAGTGAGTTGGCAAACTTATATATAGGTGAGTTAATTGATCACGAGCCTCGAACTACATATAAATGAAATGAAATGAATGAGAATGAGATGACCTAACCCTTAGGCCCTTAGCTCGAATAAAATGTTGAAACCTTGGTTGTTGCAAGTGTCTAGCAGTATTGTTACTTACTGAGTATTTTCTTAAATACTCAATCTCTTCCCTAACATGTAATTGCAGGTAAAGGCAAGGGTGTATAGAACGCGTGATGGAGTGCTGCTGAGCCATGGATTTCCTTAGGATAGTCTTCCACATTTTATGTTTCGAAATTCTTCTTTTGAACTTGTATTGCGATGATGGTTTATTCCGCTTTAAGTTTTTGCTTGTATGGCTAAAAATTTTTTTGTTCTGTTTTAACTGGGATCCCATGCTGAAAAGTTTCACGTATTTCCTAAGCATGTTTTACTCCAATGTTATTTCTTGTTCACTATTTGAAAGTATAATGAAATGCACATAGAAAATGGCCCTAGGATCTAGGCATGAAATGTAGGGTCGTTACAACTTATTATTATTCAACACTCCATCTATATGTAAGACACAAGTGTACAAAAAAATAATTAATTTTTTATTCAATTAAACTTGTTAAAAATATATATATCTCAATTAAAAATGATAATTGATACTCAATTATATACATGAATATGGGAAAGTAAAATAAATTTGGTTATGTTGATTAAGAAACAAGTTTAAATTGTTGCAACAATGATTATTAATTAATATGATAAAAAAAATTGAACTAAAAAATATGACAAAAAAAATTAAAATAATAATTAATTTATGTAATGGTTCTGAAATGAAATGTCAATTTTTTTTTATCAAATTATACATTTAAAATATAAAAAACATAATTTAACTAAAAATAAAATATGTAAAGTTTAAATATGCATAGACATTCAAAAGACAAAAAAAAAAAAAAAAAAAAAAAACAATAATCACTTAGTAAAATAATTTTAAAATAACAATTATGGAAAAAAAAATACGTATATTATATAACTGTTTCTAAAAAAAAAACTTTACCTCTCACCAACTTGAAGATTTTCGAACAATACTGTTTTGAAATTAGAAACGGCGCTAGAGGTTTGCTACATTAAAATTAGAAATTAGCCTCAAAAAATAAAATAAAATAAGAGAGAATAGTATGAGAAGAAGATCTCAAATTCTTGATAGAAATGGGTAGGAGATAGCTGAAATGTGGAGGTTACAAAACTGTTGAGATTCCAACTTTCTATATTCAATAATTAAATGATAATTACTTTCCATTGTTCTTATAGGAGAGTGGAGAAGGTTTTTTTTTAAAAAAAAAAAAATTAAATATCCTATTTATGACAAATGTGAAATGGTTTGATTATATATATAAAAAAAAGAGTTTAATTTATTGAAAAAAACGGTTGCATTTGAGAAAAAAGTGGAAGGACTTACGCATACATCATACATGAATGGTGGTGGTTTCATTGCACCCTTTGATTTTTAATTAAGAATTAAGAAAGAGAAAAAATAGTTTTATAATAAACCTAAACGGGAGGGTAAATTGGGTATTATATTTGTTGATGGAGAAATTTTGACCAATCACGAATTGCCACGTCGTTACATAAAATTAATGACGAAATTAAAATTAATTAAATTTGGGACCAATTATAAATTGACATGTGTCCCAAATTTAATTTGAAAACAAAGTTGGCTAATTATAAATTTATAGAGCCAAATTTCTATTTGATCAATTAATTAAAATTAAATTATTTTGATCAAATTAATTAATTTGACCAATTAATTAAAAATAATTATTATTTGGATCAAATTTGGGTCTTTTAAATGTCTGGGTCATATGGTTTTGGGTCAAATATAAACCAAACCCAAGACTAAATGGTTCAACCCAAGACCAATAAAACCCAAGCCCAAGTTGTTAGGGCCAAAAGTTACCAGGGCCCATCCTACGAGAACTCTATAAATAGAGTTCACCACCATTTCAAGGGTTCAGAATTTTGGAGCTCTCAACCAGACTTAGAGAATTCAGAGAAATTTTCCTCAAAACGGAAGACTGAAGACTCTTTGAATCTACAAGTTTCCAAGTGCTGAACACTTCTTGAAGACTGAAGACTCTTTCAAACTCAAGGGACTTCAAGCTCCAAGAATCCATCGAAGCTGCAAACTCGAGATCAAGCATTACAGCCCTCGAGTGAAACACATCCACACACAAGAGAGAGAATCAGAGGATTATGTACTAGAGATTGTATACTCACGCGCATACAACATTAATACAAATCAAAGTTTATTCCACGTGTCTCCATCTCCGAAGTTACGTGTGAACAAATTGGCACGCCCAGTGGGACCTCTCTACCTCTCATCTCTTTCTCTTGTTTAAAGATCCAACCAACGTGATGGCACCAAAGAAAGCTCTCGCAAAGGTTACCACATCAAGCGACTCTTACACCGGTCCTGTCACTCGTAGTCGCTCCCAAGGAATTGAGATCAAGGAGGATCATACTCCTCTTGCTGTTGCAAGCAGGATCTCAAAGTTGATTGAAGAATCCTCTAAGGATAGGGTTGCAGTCAAAGACAACCCACTGTTCGAATCTGTCGTTCCAACATCTAAGCAGCCAAAGGATACACTAAATCCTGATGTGATGTCCGTCATGATGGCTGATGTAGACCAGGATGAAAGAATGGCAGAGATGGAAAGGAAACTCAATCTCTTAATGAAGGCAGTTGATGAGAGAGATCTTGAGATTGCCTATTTGAAGAACCAACTGCAGAACCGAGAAGTGGCTGAGTCTAGCCAAACCCCTGCTGCAGGAAAGAATGATAAAGGGAAGGCTGTCGTGCAGGAGGACCAACCGCAACACTCCGCGTCAGTTGCCTCTTTGTCTGTCCAACAACTGCAAGACATGATCATGAATTCCATCAGGGCTCAGTATGGTGGACCCACTCAAAGTTCCCTCTTGTATTCTAAACCTTATACAAAGAGGATTGACAATCTCAGACTGCCCACTGGGTATCAGCCTCCCAAGTTCCAACAGTTTGATGGAAAAGGCAACCCAAAGCAGCACATCGCTCACTTTGTTGAAACCTGTGAGAACGCTGGTACTCGGGGAGATTTGTTGGTTAAGCAATTTGTCCGAACACTGAAAGGAAACGCGTTCGATTGGTACACTGACCTGGAGCCTGATACAATGGACAGTTGGGAACAGATGGAGAGAGAGTTCCTAAATCGCTTCTACAGTACGAGGCGAACAGTTAGTATGACAGAACTCACGAGCACAAAGCAGCGAAAGGGTGAGCCAGTCATCGACTACATAAATCGTTGGAGAGCCTTAAGTCTCGACTGCAAAGATAGACTCTCCGAGGTGTCCTCTGTTGAGATGTGCACTCAAGGCATGCATTGGGGACTTCTTTACATCCTACAGGGGATAAAACCCCGAACCTTTGAAGAATTAGCGACTCGCGCTCATGATATGGAGTTGAGCATCGCTAGTAGAGGGAATAAAGATCCCGTAGTCCCAGACATGAGGAGAGAAAAGAAGGAAGTCAAAAGCACCGAGAAAGTTACGAAGAGTGCCACGAAAGAATCCATGGTCGTCAACACGACCCCTGTGAAGCTTTCCACCAAAGGAAAGGAAAACAAAGCAAATAAGCGAGTGGAGACAGGCGAGAGACGTCGCCTAACTTTAAAAGAAAGACAGGAAAAAGTATATCCATTTCCAGACTCCGACGTTCCAGACATGTTGGAACAACTGTTGGAGAAGCAGCTAATTGAGCTCCCAGAGTGCAAACGACCAGAAGAGTTAGGGAAAGTCAATGATCCTAACTATTGCAAGTATCACAGAGTCGTTAGTCACCCGGTAGAGAAGTGTTTTGTATTAAAGGAGCTAATACTTAAGCTTGCTCGCGAAAAGAGAATTGAGTTGGACCTTGATGAGGTGGCTCAAGCAAATCATGCGACAATAATGGCGAATGTAGGGGATCAAGTTCCCCCAATCTCTTCATGTGATTATGAAGAGAGGCTGATTCAATTTGGGACCCTTGATCCCGTAGTGGTTCGATGCCAAAGAGAAGCCACAACGAAGGGATCCCAAGAAAAATGTGATTCCATTGAAGATGAAAATGAAGGTTGGACCCTTGTCGTGCGCCGCAAAAAGCAAAAAACAAATTTCTTGGACTAATTACAAGTTGGCTAATTATAAATTTATAGAGCCAAATTTCTATTTGATCAATTAATTAAAATTAAATTATTTTGATCAAATTAATTAATTTGACCAATTAACTAAAAATAATTATTATTTGGATCAAATTTGGGTCTTTTAAATGTCTGGGTCATATGGTTTTGGGTCAAATATAAACCAAACCCAAGACTAAATGGTTCAACCCAAGACCAATAAAACCCAAGCCCAAGTTGTTAGGCCCAAAAGTTACCAGGGCCCATCCTACGAGAACTCTATAAATAGAGGGGTTCACCACCATTTCAAGGGTTCAGAATTTTGGAGCTCTCAACCAGACTTAGAGAATTCAGAGAAATTTTCCTCAAAACGGAAGACTGAAGACTCTTTGAATCTACAAGTTTCCAAGTGCTGAACACTTCTTGAAGACTGAAGACTCTTTCAAACTCAAGGGACTTCAAGCTCCAAGAATCCATCGAAGCTGCAAACTCGAGATCAAGCATTACAGCCCTCGAGTGAAACACATCCACACACAAGAGAGAGAATCAGAGGATTATGTACTAGAGATTGTATACTCACGCGCATACAACATTAATACAAATCAAAGTTTATTCCACGTGTCTCCATCTCCGAAGTTACGTGTGAACAAATTGGCACGCCCAGTGGGACCTCTCTACCTCTCATCTCTTTCTCTTGTTTAATGATCCAACCAACGTGATGGCACCAAAGAAAGCTCTCGCAAAGGTTACCACATCAAGCGACTCTTACACCGGTCCTGTCACTCGTAGTCGCTCCCAAGGAATTGAGATCAAGGAGGATCATACTCCTCTTGCTGTTGCAAGCAGGATCTCAAAGTTGATTGAAGAATCCTCTAAGGATAGGGTTGCAGTCAAAGACAACCCACTGTTCGAATCTGTCGTTCCAACATCTAAGCAGCCAAAGGATACACTAAATCCTGATGTGATGTCCGTCATGATGGCTGATGTAGACCAGGATGAAAGAATGGCAGAGATGGAAAGGAAACTCAATCTCTTAATGAAGGCAGTTGATGAGAGAGATCTTGAGATTGCCTATTTGAAGAACCAACTGCAGAACCGAGAAGTGGCTGAGTCTAGCCAAACCCCTGCTGCAGGAAAGAATGATAAAGGGAAGGCTGTCGTGCAGGAGGACCAACCGCAACACTCCGCGTCAGTTGCCTCTTTATCTGTCCAACAACTGCAAGACATGATCATGAATTCCATCAGGGCTCAGTATGGTGGACCCACTCAAAGTTCCCTCTTGTATTCTAAACCTTATACAAAGAGGATTGACAATCTCAGACTGCCCACTGGGTATCAGCCTCCCAAGTTCCAACAGTTTGATGGAAAAGGCAACCCAAAGCAGCACATCGCTCACTTTGTTGAAACCTGTGAGAACGCTGGTACTCGGGGAGATTTGTTGGTTAAGCAATTTGTCCGAACACTGAAAGGAAATGCGTTCGATTGGTACACTGACCTGGAGCCTGATACAATGGACAGTTGGGAACAGATGGAGAGAGAGTTCCTAAATCGCTTCTACAGTACGAGGCGAACAGTTAATATGACAGAACTCACGAGCACAAAGCAGCGAAAGGGTGAGCCAGTCATCGACTACATAAATCGTTGGAGAGCCTTAAGTCTCGACTGCAAAGATAGACTCTCCGAGGTGTCCTCTGTTGAGATGTGCACTCAAGGCATGCATTGGGGACTTCTTTACATCCTACAGGGGATAAAACCCCAAACCTTTGAAGAATTAACGACTCACGCTCATGATATGGAGTTGAGCATCGCTAGTAGAGGGAATAAAGATCCCGTAGTCCCAGACATGAGGAGAGAAAAGAATGAAGTCAAAGGCACCGAGAAAGTTACGAAGAGTGCCACAAAAGAATCCATGGTCGTCAACACGACCCCTGTGAAGCTTTCCACCAAAGGAAAGGAAAACAAAGCAAATAAGCGAGTGGAGACAGGCGAGAGACGTCGCCTAACTTTAAAAGAAAGACAGGAAAAAGTATATCCATTTCCAGACTCCGACGTTCCAGACATGTTGGAACAACTGTTGGAGAAGCAGCTAATTGAGCTCCCAGAGTGCAAACGACCAGAAGAGTTAGGGAAAGTCAATGATCCTAACTATTGCAAGTATCACAGAGTCGTTAGTCACCCGGTAGAGAAGTGTTTTGTATTAAAGGAGCTAATACTTAAGCTTGCTCGCGAAAAGAGAATTGAGTTGGACCTTGATGAGGTGGCTCAAGCAAATCATGCGACAATAATGGCGAATGTAGGGGATCAAGTTCCCCCAATCTCTTCATGTGATTATGAAGAGAGGCTGATTCAATTCGGGACCCTTGATCCCGTAGTGGTTCGATGCCAAAGAGAAGCCACAACGAAGGGATCCCAAGAAAAATGTGATTCCATTGAAGATGAAAATGAAGGTTGGACCCTTGTCGTGCGCCGCAAAAAGCAAAAACAAAGTTACGCACGGAAAGAGTCCCGCCTATATCGAGACAATAAAAGAAAGGCCAAGTCTCAAAAGAAGAAAGGAAAAAGGAAGTCAAGGAGGTCAAAGTCTGCCGTGGAGGAAAGTGAAGATTTCTTTTGCCCTCCACAACCCATAACTTTGGCAGAATACTTCCCAAGACGTTTTCTTGATGATAGTAAAGGGGAGACACTTGAAACTGTCACGTGTCACATTGTGGACGTGGTGGAAGATGATAACGTCCTCGCTAGCTCCTCGGGAGTGGTGGCAGATTCAGGAGACTTATCCTCCTTCAGCATAAAGGACTTATTGTCACTTCCTCAGGAAGCTAAAAACGTCCTTATTAACGCATTGGTAGAGTCTGATGGTACAAACATCCCAACCTCCGAGGCACGTACATGTGCTTCGTGTTGCATGTCTATCGGATTTTCGGATGAAGATTTGTTGCTAGGGTCAAAGCCTCACAATAGACCTTTATTCGTCTCAGGATACATTCGAGAACAGAGGGTTAGTCGGATCCTCATCGATGATGGATCAGCTGTCAATATAATGCCTAAGTCAACCATGAAGCAGTTAGGCATCTTGATGGAGGAACTATCAAACAGTAAATTGGTGATCCAAGGTTTCAATCAGGGTGGACAACGGGCAATTGGCATGATACGCCTTGAACTCATCATTGGAGACTTAAAAGCTGATACTTTGTTCCATGTAATAGATTCTAAGACCACCTATAAGTTGTTGCTAGGTCGTCCTTGGATCCATGGTAATGGGGTCATAACTTCTACATTGCACCAATGCTTTAAATTCTATCAAGATGGCATCAAGAAAGTTGAGGCTGACACTAACCCATTTTCAGAAGCGGAGTCTCATTTCGCAGATGCAAAGTTTTATCTGAAGAATGAAAACACAGGGGAAACCATACCTGCAGAAATCCCCTTGATAAAAAAGAATGATAAACTCGATTTAAAGCCACAAGCAGATGCAAGAAAGGAAGTTGTTGAGGATGTCAGTACTTCCGACCTAAAAAAGGGTGAAGTGTCCACGAGCCTTGTGAACCCTAAGGTTGTAAAGGATGAGAAATGTTCAAATTCACCTGTCCTACGATACGTCCCCTTGTCTCTACGTAAAAAGGGTGAATCACCTTTCACTGAATGTTCAGAAAGCATAAAGGTCGGTGACGTTGGAATTTTGAAGGAAAATTTCACTACGCCTCTTACGAAGATCACAAGACAAGAGGTTAAGAAACCCGAGGATGATCAGATAAAAGCGATCTTGCCTGATAAACGAACTGAAGACGGGTTTGACCCCAAGGCATACAAACTTCTAGCTAAAGCAGGTTATGACTTCACAACTCACACTAAGTTTAAAAGTCTAAGAGTTTTTTATGACAGATCTGAGCTCTCTGCAACACAGAAGAAGCTTCTAAAGGAAGGTTATAGTCTGCCAACAACAAGAAAAGGGCTTGGGTATAAGTCACCAGAGCCGGTTCGCATAACAAGAAGAGGGAAGGCGAAAGTGGCAGACACAAATCATATAACAGTAGAGGAGGTTGACGACTCAAAAGAAAAAGAGAGTGTCGACCAACAAACTTCTGTTTTTAGGCGCATCGGGCCGCCAGTTGCTCGTGCTTTAGTCTTTCAGAGATTAAGTGTCAGTGAAACGGAAAAAGAAAGCACACAACCTACCAATAGCTCCACTCGACCTTCAGTTTTTCGAAGGTTAAGTA
Source organism: Luffa acutangula (assembly GCA_036850905.1). Taxonomy (NCBI): domain Eukaryota; kingdom Viridiplantae; phylum Streptophyta; class Magnoliopsida; order Cucurbitales; family Cucurbitaceae; genus Luffa; species Luffa acutangula. The sequence goes on along the minus strand of CM072089.1, from coordinate 21,962,152 downwards.
TGCCCATTGGGGAAGAGGATAGTACGTTTTCAACTCCGAATGTCACTCGACCTTCAGCTTTTCAAAGGCTAAATGTGCCCGTTGGGAAAGAAGAGAGTACATTTTTAACTCCGGACGTGACTCGACCATCAGTTTTTCAGAGGTTGAGTGTTACCATGAGAAGAGGCAAAAAAGAACAGTCTGCTTCATCAATATCTCACCGACTTCAATATGAAGATGCGATGAAAAGTGAAAAGATCGTGAAGGCCGATGGAGAAATTCGTAGTGCAGTTCCTTCACGAATGAAAAGAAAAACCTTTGTTACGGTCGACACGGATGGTTCCTTGAAGGTAAAGCGACGTGATGTTGTCATCACCAATCCGTCGGAAGGAGATAGTGACCAGGAAGAAGAACAAACCTCTTGTCTTCATATCACCGTTGAAGAGGAAATGAATTCGAAGTGTCTGAGGTAGATGAGGACGAAGCACCTTTATCACTTGAAGACGGCAGCGAATCCACAGTGGATGAGCTTAAAGAGGTAAACCTGGGTACACCAGAAGAGCCACGCCCAACTTTTGTAAGCATGTCACTTACTCCTGAAGAGGAGGGTGAATACATGAGTTTACTCGCTTCGTATAGAGACATCTTCGCCTGGTCATATAAAGAGATGCCTGGACTTGATCCAAAAGTAGCAGTCCATCATCTCGCCATTAAAGAGGGGTATCGACCGGTCAAGCAAGCTCAACGACGCTTTCGCCCAGAACTTATCCCTCAAATTGAAATAGAGGTCAATAAGTTGATAGAAGCAGGATTCATCCGTGAGGTAAAATACCCTACATGGATAGCCAACATTGTTCCTGTTAGAAAGAAGAATGGACAACTTCGAGTTTGCGTCGACTTTCGCGATTTAAATAACGCTTGTCCCAAAGACGATTTTCCATTGCCAATCACAGAAATCATGGTGGATGCCACCACAGGGCATGAAACTTTGTCTTTTATGGATGGGTCATCGGGTTATAACCAGATCCGAATGGCCCTTGCAGATGAGGAAATGACAGCCTTTCGAACTCCAAAGGGAATATACTGTTACAAAGTGATGCCCTTCGGATTAAAGAATGCTGGAGCTACTTATCAACGTGCGATGCAGAAGGTTTTCGACGATATGTTGCATAAACATGTTGAGTGCTATGTCGATGATCTTGTCGTTAAGTCAAAGAGACGACAAGATCACTTGAAGGATCTAAAAGTGGTCTTTGATCGTCTGAGAAAGTACCAATTGAGGATGAACCCTCTCAAATGTGCATTCGGTGTTACTTCTGGGAAGTTCTTGGGGTTCGTTGTTAGGCATCGAGGAATCGAGATAGATCAGTCAAAGATTGACGCCATTCAAAAGATGCCAAGGCCTAAAAACTTACATGAGTTGAGAAGCCTGCAAGGTCGACTGGCCTACATTCGAAGATTCATCTCTAACTTAGCCGGTCGATGCCAACCTTTTCAGAGGCTAATGAGGAAAGGAGAAAGATTCGAGTGGGATGAAGCATGTCAAAACGCTTTTGAAAGCATTAAAAAATATTTGCTTAATCCTCCTGTCTTAGGAGCCCCCATAGCTGGAAAGTCATTGATTCTGTACATCGCTGCTCAAGAAAGATCACTGGGAGCGTTATTGGCACAGGAAAGTGAAAAGGGAAAAGAACGAGCTCTTTATTACTTAAGCAGGACTCTAAATGGAGCTGAAATAAATTACTCACCCATTGAGAAAATGTGTCTTGCTCTTTTCTTCGCTATTGACAAGTTAAGGCATTACATGCAAGCTCTTACAGTGCACTTGGTCGCAAAAGCTGATCCTGTCAAGTACGTTCTATCAAGGCCGGTTATTTCTGGACGCCTAGCTAAATGGGCCATCTTACTCCAGCAATATGACATTGTTTACGTACCTCAAAAGGCAGTTAAGGGGCAGGCATTAGCAGACTTCTTGGCGGATCATCCAATCCCGTCGGATTGGAAACTATGTGAAGACTTACCCGATGAAGAAGTCTTCTATGTTGAAATCACCGAACCTTGGACCATGTACTTTGATGGCGCAGCACGAAGAAGTGGGGCAGGGGCAGGAATCGTCTTTATTTCGCCTGAGAAACACATGCTCCCTTACAGCTTCATGCTTGGTGAATTATGCTCAAACAATGTGGCTGAATATCAAGCGCTGATAATTGGCCTCCAAATGGCCTTGGAAATTGGCATAACATATATAGAGGTCTATGGCGATTCAAAGTTGGTCGTTAGTCAACTCTTACTCCAGTATGAAGTGAAGCATAAAGACTTGAAGCCTTATTTCATCTATGCAAGGCAATTGCTAGAAAGATTTGAAAGTATAGTACTGGAGCATGTTCCGAGATCAGAAAATAAAAAGGCAGATGCCGTAGCAAATTTAGCGACTTCCCTAACAATCCCAGAGGATATGTCAATGAACATCTCACTTTGCCAGAAGTGGATTGTACCGCCAATAGAAGATGAAGGCCAAGAGGCAAATATGATCTCTGTTTATGCAATTGAGGAAGAGGACTGGCGACAACCCATTATAGATTATCTTCAACATGGAAGACTTCCCACAGATCCCAGGCGTAGGGCCGATATACGAAGAAGAGGCGCCCGATTTATCTATTATAAGGAGACCCTTTATCGTCGTTCTTACGAGGGACTCTTCCTTCGATGCCTTGGAAAGGAAGAAGCAGTGAAGGCATTAGAAGAGGCACATTCAGGTGTTTGTGGCGCCCACCAATCGGGTCCAAAACTTCAGTTTCAATTAAAAAGGATGGGTTATTATTGGCCTACAATGATTCGAGACTCAATGGAATATGCAAAGAAGTGCGAAGCCTGTCAATTCCATGCAAACTTCATACATCAGCCACCAGAGCCTCTTCATCCAACGATATCTTCTTGGCCTTTTGAAGCTTGGGGACTTGACCTTGTTGGCCCTATAACACCTAAGTCTTCAGCAGGACATTCTTATATCCTCGCAGGGACGGATTACTTTTCAAGATGGGCCGAAGCTGTCGCGTTGAAAGAAGCCAAGAAAGAGAATGTTGTGAATTTCGTCCGAACTCATATAATCTATCGATACGGTATCCCTCATCGTATCGTAACAGATAATGGACGACAATTCTCCAACAGCCTAATGGACAAGTTGTGTGAGAAGTTTAATTTCAAACAATACAAGTCCTCTATGTACAATGCCGCAGCAAATGGGTTGACAGAAGCATTCAATAAGACGCTGTGTAACTTATTGAAGAAAGTAGTCTCCAAGACGAAGAGGGATTGGCAAGAAAGGATTGGTGAAGTTTTGTGGGCTTACCGAACTACTCACCGCACTCCTACAGGGGTCACACCTTATTCTCTTGTCTATGGGGTAGAAGCTGTGCTCCCGTTAGAAAGAGAGATTCCCTCATTAAGGATGGCCATCCAAGAAGGGTTGACAACAGAAGATAACGCTAGGTTGCGCCTTCAAGAGTTAGAAGCACTTGATGAAGGGAGGTTAGAGGCTCAGCAGGCGTTGGAATGCTACCAAGCACGGATGTCTAAAGCCTTTGATAAGAATGTGAAGCTTCGATCATTTCAAGTTGGTGATCTTGTACTCGCTGTTCGAAGACCCATCATCACGACACGACACACAGGGAACAAATTCACACCTAAATGGGATGGACCCTACGTTGTCAAAGAAGTCTACACAAACGGAGCATACAAGGTTGTAGATAAAGACGGTTTAAGAATAGGCCCAATAAATGGCAAGTTTCTTAAAAAGTTTTATGCCTGAAATGTAATACTCCTTATCGTAAGAGTATAAACTACATGATACTCCTGGCCCGCATGAGTTAAAAAGGTGAACGGCCCAAAACAAATTTGTTCATTGAACTACGTTATGACTTGATCCCTTCCCATTTGAAGGGTACGTAGGCAGCTTAAGAAAAAAAAAACTTAAGTTCAGTCAAAGCAAAAAAAAAAAAGGTCCATGTTGTAGATAAATTCTAAATTTTTATTAAGGCATAAATAAAGTAAGAGTGTCTAATACAATGAATTAAAAAATGTCTAATACAATGAACCGAAAGAATATCTAAAAAATTTCTTGTGCGGTAAGAAAAAGCTTAGGGTGAAGTAAAGAGATCATAAATTAAGGATTCCATTGAAGTGCTTTAAGCTCGTCACGGGTACTCTCCAAAAGCTCACGAATCATCGCTAGAGTGCGAACTTCTGAAGCACTAATGGTGGGGGCACACTCGATGTCACTAATCTCCTCACGTATTCTCGAAACGACAAGTTTTTCATGAGCTAAGTCCTTTTCCTTTTTAGAAACCAAATTGGACAGGCTTTCTACCTTGGCCTCTACAGCTGTTAACTTGACCTCTAGTTCTGCAATCTTGGACTTTAGATCTGCAACCTCTGCGACGGAGCAGACAAGTTTTTTCTGAAGTGCATCTTTCTCCTCAACAACACGATTTTCGGTAGACAAAGCCTTCTCTAAATGGAGCTTCTTTTTCTCCAACTGGTTATCCCTACTCGAGGGGGTCAGATGAGTAGAGAGCGAAGATTGTAATCCATTGAATTCTCGCGCTTTCTTGAAGTAGTTTCCTACAAATTCTTGCAGAGGTTTCAAGTTGTTTGTGGTGACCTCTGCCATTACATCAAAGACCTTGTGAGATTCTTGCTCAAGGTGCTCAAGGCTAGCAACATCTTCAAGAGAGGTGCGTACGATCTTCTGTTGTATGCTTGTCCATAGGGATAAAGCAGCATGCCGTCGAAAGGTGGAAATTAAATCATCAGCATAGAACTGAGAAACTTCAAAGACTGGGGCAACCACTTTCTCATGAGTATGTTGAGGGGTTTTCTCGATAGAACGAGAAGACGAATTCATGACTTGTTTGCTCGAGGATGCATGGGAGCTTCCGAAGTTCTTCACAGAAGAAACAAAAGCATCAGGACTTGTCAAAGACTGATCGCTCGAACATTCTTCCTCTTCTTGAGCACGGTCATTTGAAGGAAGCTGCAAAAGAGAAATAAAACGGGATTTAGGTAAAAAAAAAGAAAAAGAAAAAAAAAAGAAAAAAAAAGGAAAAAAAAAATTTCAACCAAAGTCTCAATGTCATCAAGAGTCTGTGAAGCAGTAGAGGCACTCTTAATGGACTTGTCTGCGAGATCAGAATGTTTCCTGGGTCTTCTGGCTCTTTTCCAGTGTCGATCTCCAGTGCTGTTTTGACTCTCTTCTTCGGTCGAATCATCTAGAGGCCTGGCAACCTTGAGCAGACGGAGTTCTTTGCCCCCAAATTTAGAATCGTTTGTTTGTAAGTGGCTTAGGCTGGGTTCGAGAAGGAGTGGTATTTTCAACCAACTTACTTACGCCGTCCCCTAAGTAATTATCATACTTTTCAGACCACCAGCTTCGATAACGTGAGGTGACATGGTCTTGAGGGTTCAATGTACGAGCTGGAAGAAATATTTGAAACTCCGCACTAGTTCGCAGGCAAACCCGCCAGTGGTGTAAAATGTTTTCCAAGGTGACTGGGGGCAAAGTTCCTCCTAAGTCATTAGGTATGTCTTGATAGAAGCCAAATTGGCGGCCGAATCTGTGGGGGTTGTAGGGTTCGATAATTAATGAATCCTTACATCGCGCTGACAGATAGCATGAACGAAGGCTCGGAAAATAGGAAAGAGGTATGAAATTTGAAGTCTTTTCATACTTCATGATCTCGTTTTTGTTCCTACTGAGGTTCGTGTGCCATAGTATGGATGCGCCCCCATGGATCAGTTCGCGAGCCTCGAGCTCACCAAAATATTTAGCTCCGCCTTCGCCGGAAAAGTCAACCATGCTAGGACCTCGAACTTTTGCTGGAATCTTATAATTGGTGCTAAAATAATGGGCGAGCCAACCAAAAATGTAATGCACGGGGAGAGAAGCATCTATGCGTCCAACTGAAACAGGGGCATTGGAAACTTTACCTAACCCGTGGTAGATGTTAGCGAGGACAGGGACTGCAAGACTGAAAGTTTCCCCCTCAGCCATTAAGCTGGCAACCTTGAAAACACTAGGACGAATGTGGTTAGCATTCCCTTGGGGAAACACAAAGACGCAAAGCCAACAAGATAAAAAAGCCGCCAAGTACGTCTGGTCTCTGTGTTTCATGTCAATCTTTAGCCCGCGAAACAAGTTGTTCTCCTCATCTGACCACTCGCCACGCTTGATATTTGTGCCGTCTGGGTTATGAGTCGTGCTAGGGCGAGAGTGCTTCTTGGGTCTCCGTTGAGGAGGCTTTGCGTACCTCTGTTCACCCTTGAACCAAAAGGAAATCCAGGAGCTAATTGGAACATGAGAATGGTCAGCTCTTGAAGCGCTAAGCATGTAGAATGCATGAAATAGATGCTCGCAACTTTTTGGAAGATATCTTGCCTGGTTCTTGGAACCAGTTAACTCTTTAAAGCTAGGGATAACTTCCTCATAAAATCTACCTCTAATGGGCAAACCCCCAATGGTCCAAAGGTCCCATAAGGAAATAGAAAGTTCTCCCGCATGAGTGTGAAGCGTATTGGTTGCAGGACACCAGGCTTCACAAAAAGCCCGAACTATGTCATTGTTTCGATCGTAAGTGTAAAGGGAAGCCATTACTGCATCCAATAAATAAGCATTATGAAGCACCGCTTCACTCCGACCAACGACAGATTCTAACCACTCCCAATAGCGAGGAATGAAAAGAAATTCACTTGAAATTTTCAAGGCGGATTCCCAACGAACTGATCCATCAATTATTCGGCGCCCTAACGTCACCTCTGGATGTCGGTTAGGATTTCGTGTATGGATTGAAGATTCTAGAAACCAAGCCTTAGAATCTTGGTCTAGAGGCCTTTCTACGGACCAATTAGAAATGGTATGCAAATTTAGTGGTGGGGGCCATGGGGCTGCAAGACGTCAAGTCATAGGTTTTTCTACTAAGAAGCTGAGTCCGCTTCTTGTGGGTTGATTGTTGTCTTTCAGAAGAACAAGATACGTTTTTTCAGAGACAATATGTTCTGCAAAACACACCATGATTCTGCAAAATTTAAAGAAATGAAAGTTAACACAAGAAAAAGAATAACATATTTACGAAGATAAGTTAAAATAATAATAAATGTATCAAGGAAAATTTCCTATGACTAATGTTGCGCAACGTCATAACAAAAAGAGTCCAAGGAACATGTCCCAACTCAAGGAACACGTCCTTGCACTCGTGCTGAAAGGCGTGGCGGCGACACAAGTCCAAGGAACATGTCCCAACTCAAGGAACACGTCCTTGCACTCGTGCTGAAAGGCGTGGCGGCGACACAAACTCCAAGGAACATGTCCCAACTCAAGGAACATGTCCGTGCACTCGTGCTGAAAGGCGTGGCGGCGACACAAGTCCAAGGAACATGTCCCAACTCAAGGAACACGTCCTTGCACTCGTGCTGAAAGGCGTGGCGGCGACACAAGTCCAAGGAACATGTCCCAACTCAAGGAACACGTCCTTGCACTCGTGCTGAAAGGCGTGGCGGCGACACAAAGTCCAAGAAACATGTCCCAACTCAAGGAACACGTCCTTGCACTCGTGCTGAAAGGCGTGGCGGCGACACAAAGTTCAAGGAACATGTCCCAACTCAAGGAACACGTCCTTGCACTCGTGCTGAAAGGCGTGGCGGCGACACAAGTCCAAGGAACATGTCCCAACTCAAGGAACACGTCCTTGCACTCGTGCTGAAAGGCGTGGCGGCGACACAAGTCCAAGGAACATGTCCCAACTCAAGGAACACGTCCTTGCACTCGTGCTGAAAGGCGTGGCGGCGACACAAGTCCAAGGAACATGTCCCAACTCAAGGAACACGTCCTTGCACTCGTGCTGAAAGGCGTGGCGGCGACACAAAGTCCAAGGAACATGTCCCAACTCAAGGAACACGTCCTTGCACTCGTGCTGAAAGGCGTGGCGGCGACACAAAGTCCAAGGAACATGTCCCAACTCAAGGAACACGTCCTTGCACTCGTGCTGAAAGGCGTGGCGGCGACACAAGTCCAAGGAACATGTCCCAACTCAAGAAACACGTCCTTGCACTCGTGCTGAAAGGCGTGGCGGAGACACAAGTCCAAGGAACATGTCCCAACTCAAGGAACACGTCCTTGCACTCGTGCTGAAAGACGTGGCGGCGACACAAGTCCAAGGAACATGTCCCAACTCAAGGAACACGTCCTTGCACTCGTGCTGAAAGGCCTGGCGGCGACACAAGTCCAAGGAACATGTCCCAACTCAAGGAACACGTCCTTGCACTCGTGCTGAAAGGCGTGGCGACGACACAAAGTCCAAGGAACATGTCCCAACTCAAGGAACACGTCCTTGCACTCGTGCTGAAAGGCGTGGCGGCGACACAAGTCCAAGGAACATGTCCCAACTCAAGGAACAAGTCCTTGCACTCGTGCTGAAAGGCGTGGCGGCGACACAAGTCCAAGGAACATGTCCCAACTCAAGAAACACGTCCTTGCACTCGTGCTGAAAGGCGTGGCGGAGACACAAGTCCAAGGAACATGTCCCAACCCAAGGAACACGTCCTTGTACTCGTGTTGAAAGACGTTGTACCTACAAGTAAAAAAAAAACAACACTACAAAAAAATTCACCTAATTTACCTTTTGACGAATGAAAATTGTGTTCCAAAGAGAATATCGGCAATAAGGTGTTAGTTCAGAAAAGTAAATGTTAAGAAAAAAAAGGCAAAAAGAAAAAAAGAAAAAAAAATTACTTAGAGTTTGTCTCTCGGATTGGGGGCAAAAGGCGGTCAGAGTATAGATGTATTCTCCAAGTCTCTAGCGTCGAAGCTTCCTTCCTTCCTTCCTTCCTTAAAAAAAATGAAAATTAAAAAAAAAAAAAAAAAAAAAAAACGAAAATTCAAAAATAATAAAAAAATAATTAAAAAAAAACGAAAACTCATTAAAAAAAAAACGAAAATTCAAAAAAAAATAATAAAAAAAAACGAAAATTCAAAAAAAAAAAGAAAAAAAAACGAAAATTCAAAAAAAAAAAAAAAAAAATTCTTACTTGAATCCTTTCTTGAATGCTCCTGCAATTGATGTGTGCTCTCCCCTGCTGAAGTTCAACCTTATTTATAGAATGGAAGGTTGGATTCAAATAGATAAATCTTATCTCCAACGATAATCTTTATCAATTTTGGGATGAGTTCAAATATAGATCTTATCTCCAACGACAATCTTCATCAATTTTGGGATAAGTTCAAATATAAATCTTATCTCCAACGGAAATCTTCATCAATTTTGGGATGGGTTCGAATATAAATCTTATCTCCAAAGAGAGTCTTTGGTTCAAATTTTAACCCAAAGATATGAGATTTGATTTAAATCAAATTGAAAAATAAAAATTTGGAGATTTTGTTTCAAATTTTAGTCCAAAGTATGAGATTTGATTTAAATCAAATTGGGAAATAAATTCAAATTGATTTGATAAACTCCTACACAGATTTGGATTGAATTAAACTGAATTTGGGTATAATTAAACTCTTATCCCAAATCAAATTTTCTAAGTTCCATATTAAAATTTTATTCCAAATTACTACCAAATTTTGGATGCAGCCTTAGATTTACTTTAATTAAATTCTGGGCATGATCCAAATTTTATCCCAAATGAACCAAAGTCAAAACTTCAAATTCTATTCCAAATATGAGTTAAAATTGGGTAAAATTTTACCTCAAATCAAAATTTGGGTATAAACCAAAATTTGCCCAAACTTCAAATCAAAGTTTATTCCAAATAAGAAAAAAAAAATCAAAATTTTGACCAAACTTCAAATTTTGATTAATTGGCGATAAAGGTGTGTCAAATAAAAAAAAAAAATCAAAATTTTGACCAAAATTCATATTTTGATTAAATTGACACACAAAGGGAGTCAAAATCAAAAACAAATATCTTGCATTTTGATCACAAAATATCTTTTTCGAGATTCATCCACACATAATTTGTGCCTAAATCTCGAAAAGGGGCATTTGTTGATGGAGAAATTTTGACCAATCACGAATTGCCACGTCGTTACATAAAATTAATGACGAAATTAAAATTAATTAAATTTGGGACCAATTATAAATTGACATGTGTCCCAAATTTAATTTGAAAACAAAGTTGGCTAATTATAAATTTATAGAGCCAAATTTCTATTTGATCAATTAATTAAAATTAAATTATTTTGATCAAATTAATTAATTTGACCAATTAATTAAAAATAATTATTATTTGGATCAAATTTGGGTCTTTTAAATGTCTGGGTCATATGGTTTTGGGTCAAATATAAACCAAACCCAAGACTAAATGGTTCAACCCAAGACCAATAAAACCCAAGCCCAAGTTGTTAGGCCCAAAAGTTACCAGGGCCCATCCTACGAGAACTCTATAAATAGAGGGGTTCACCACCATTTCAAGGGTTCAGAATTTTGGAGCTCTCAACCAGACTTAGAGAATTCAGAGAAATTTTCCTCAAAACGGAAGACTGAAGACTCTTTGAATCTACAAGTTTCCAAGTGCTGAACACTTCTTGAAGACTGAAGACTCTTTCAAACTCAAGGGACTTCAAGCTCCAAGAATCCATCGAAGCTGCAAACTCGAGATCAAGCATTACAGCCCTCGAGTGAAACACATCCACACACAAGAGAGAGAATCAGAGGATTATGTACTAGAGATTGTATACTCACGCGCATACAACATTAATACAAATCAAAGTTTATTCCACGTGTCTCCATCTCCGAAGTTACGTGTGAACAATATTAAAAAACAAGGGTAATATTATCTAAAAAAAGTTTCTTCCTCATTCGTACTTTTATATATACTAGTTGAAAACACGTGCGATGCACGTGATATTTTATAATTTTATTTTTAAAGTATTAAAGATATAAAAATAAATTCAAATTTTCTAATCACTAATTTATTGTTAAACTCACATGATGAAATATTCAATGGTTTTGCCCCATCTATTAGCACTTGTGCTTCTACCCATTCCACCGGGCAACACGTTCTCCTGAACATTTTAGCAACCGCCATCGTCTCTCCTTTGGAATTTCGAATTATAGTGGTCTTGGTCAGCTATTAATCTAGTATATATATAATGAATGAATGAAGACATAAAAATAACCCAATAGGAAGATTTATTTTCCCTCTTGGTATCCTATGTTAATTGTTATTTTAAACAAATTATTGACATTAAACTTAAATAAAACGCATATTAAAAAGTCCATCCACTCCATGGGGCCAATAATCTAGGCCATTTGTTAAAAAAATAAAACCCTAGTTGTGACCCTCTTCATCTTCCTCGCAATCACACATTGTTGACTTCACGTAGCCTCACCTTCATCTTAGAAGTTTCCACCTTCCTCGCTCAGTGATGTTGTCGCCCACTCCATTTTAGACATTTGTGTTGCCCCTTTAGTCGCTCTTCCCACCTCGTCGTCTCTCTATTGCTCGTGTTGCCACCTACATCTTTCTCCCACTCATGTCGTTGTTGTAAGCTTTCCCATATTTCAACAATCCCTTCTCGACTCAATGCTCAATCAATTAGTTTCCACGTGACTCGAATGTTGAGTTATATATAGAAGATAATTGTGGGAATGGAAAGAGTCTAACCTCATTGAATTCCAATTAAGAGCCCTTGGTGAAATTAAGAAAAATGGTTCATTTTCTTTTGCAAATTTTATGGCTTCCCTAATTAATATGGTTTCCGTTTTCATGGATTGAATTACATAAATGATGAATTCTATGGAAGTTAGCTATGTAAGTTGAAGAGATTGTCTTCAAACAGGTCCAAATTGAAAAATTGATAATTATAAAGGGAAATTTAAAAAGTTCTAATGGCAAATTTGGTAACCAAAAATTATTCTCAAATGAAAGAATTGACATATAATTTAAAATGAGAAGAATGTATAATTATAAAGGGAAATTTTAAAAGTTCTAATGACAAATTTGGTAACCAAAAATTATTCTCAAAGGAAAATTTTGACATATAATTTAAAATGAAAGGATAAAATTGACAAATAAAGTATCTCCTCTGTAACGCCCCAGGTTTTATTATAATCTAACCTAGTGACATTACTAAACTCCTATTCAAATCGACCGAGAGCTCCGAAAATTTCGGCAGCATAACGACGCACATAGGACAAACTAAAAATTTTTAATCACCTGTTAAAACTCAACAACACTTCTAGATTGATTCATTCAACTCCACAACTTCACAGAAACAACTTTAACTAGGATACGAGTCAAATCCTGCATCTTCAACCAACAACAGAACCTAACTCTACCAGATCAAGCATAACCTCAACTTTCTAAAACAGATCGACTTTATTAAGCAACAACATATTTACAATCTAACGAGAAACATGAAATCTAACCATGCTCAATAACAAGAAACAAAGATTACACCAACCTAGCTACAAAGCTAAACAGACCTGCCTATCAACAATTAATTGGGAATTATCATTTCCAACAGAGAAAAACATATAACAAACTATGGAACCCTGTGGTCACCCCTCGTGCACCTCCTCGTCAACATCACCGGGCACATACAACTCATCACCTGCATAATCTGAAATTGTTGGGGGAAGAAAGGGGAGGGGTATCAGTACAACCACAGTACTGGTAAGTAGCTCACACCCGGTGAGCCACCAAACGACAAACAACCACAACAACATGCTAAGCACACACAACATGCTTGTAAAGCGATAACAACCCATCATGCTCTTAAACACGAAAATAACAACGCCAACACATGCTCATGCAAAAATGGGACAACAAAATGAATCCACGCATCATGCTATGCACCCCCACATGGTTTCCGCGCCATGCCCGCACACTCACGTGATTTCAGCGTCACGCTCTGCACTCACATCCCACACGTGATTTCCGCGTCACGCTCCGCAAACCCACCCAACACATGTATTATAACGCGCCATGCACAGCGCCACTCACACGTGATTTCCGCGTCACGCTCCGCACTCACACCCCCACGTGATTTCCGTGTCACGTTCCGCACACACACCCAACACATGATTTACGCGTCATGCTCCGCCTCTCCCTAATGAACACACTATGCAGACACGACTCATGCAGCATAGCCAATAACAACAGTATCTCATGCTCATGAACTAAACAAACAACATACTTATGAATCATTAAAACAACATGCTTAAGGATTCAACGAAGCATCATGCTTGATCACAAAGAAAGCTACAACAACAACACAACATATAGTAACAAAGCAAGTAAGCGATAGCATGCTCAAACAAACAAACAAGCCTATCCAAGTAGAAACTACTTACAAATGCTTTTAATACCAACGCTAGCTGGAACTGCACAAACTCGCTCCAAAACGAGCTTCCAACTACAAACAAACTACCAATCATTAAAGGAAGTCTATACTAAAGGAAAACACCCTAAAACAAGATGCTAAAGGTGAAACTGAACCAATAACGGTTAATTTCCTTGCTGGACAGCATCTAAACATAACCCAAATTGAAAACCCAACGCCATTAAACCATGGGCAACCACGTCTAAGGCGCTACGGGCGGTAGATATTTGTTGGATGCCGATATTAAGGCTATACAGCCACTGGACAGCAAGCAACAACCACCTAAAATGCATGAACGACAATCTAAGAACTCCTAAAGCTTAGGCAATGCACATAAGGCCTCGATAACTAATGAGACTTGGCTTAGCATGATTTTTAAGCTATGGACAGCAACATGAACTCAATAAACCATGCTTCTAAACCACGGGCAACAATTTAAAAACCTACAAAGGGTCGGGAAACACTTAAAGGCAATGAGGCTTAATGGGTATTGAAGAACTACTTGGTTTCCAACTAAAATGACAACGACAACCCATTTCCAAACATGTTCTAGGACTTATGAAGGTTGAGCAACACCTACAAGCCTAGATAAACCATGGGTAACAACCAACACATGCTTCTAAGGCTTAAACAACTAATGGGAAATGATTTAGCATGCTTTAAACCATAAACCGCAAGCAGAAACTCATAACTAATGATTTAAGAACCTACAAGAGTTGGGGCAACGCTTTAAAAGCCTAAATAACTCATGGGTATGGTTTAAACATGCCTTTAAGGCTATATCCTCTAATGAAAATCAATCTCTTAAGCTAATAAACTAAAGACAACAATGATTCTTACCCAAACGGACCCGATTCCATGTGAGACGGGTTATATTAACCTCGAACAATGTGTTAGAATACTCCTTGGCTAGTGGGTATTCGAGTTTGAAGTGTATCGAACCCAATTGAACACTTAGACGGCGCTGCAGAACAGAAAAGCAACACAATCTTAAATTTCCAGCACCTAAAACGAATGGGTATTTAAATTTAAGCTTTAACCAAGAATGGGTAAGGCTTAAACTTACCCGACAAGGAGATTCGAGGCCAAATCGCTTGCTGGATAGAAGCAAAATGGCACAAAAGCGAGGCTCGAACTGCTAGACACACGCGAATCTGGCTGAACAAAGCGGAGGGAGTTAGATCGACCTTATCTCATCTAAGAATGAGAGGAACAAAAGCTTACCCACGATTTTAAGGCTGAAAAAAAATGTGGAGAAAGAGAGACCCACAAGATTTACCTTGTTGAAATGCAAGGAAAAGAGGGGAAAAAGAGCGGCGACACTTGGGTCTCTGTTTTCCGGCGAGGGACGGCGACAACGACGGCTGCGGCGATGATCTGCGGCGGCAGCTGGACGAAAAGGTGACGGCGGCGGCGCGAGGAAGAAGAGGCGGCGGTGGGTTTCGGGCGACGGCGGCTGGACTCGGCTGGGGGGGCTACTCCACGATAAGGTGAGAAAGAGAGATGAAGAGAGGGATGAAAGTTCTAGGGCTTTTTCCTTATTTCTTTTTTTTTCTTAATTTTTTTAATCCCTTAATTCCAACAACTGTCCACTAATCAGAGAAAAATATGCAAACTTTCATCCCCACTAACCTACTAAAATTAACTGACCTTAGCACCAATGCACGATAAGAGGGAAAAAATAAAATATACCAATTGGTTAAAAATATCGATTACAAACCAAACTTAAATTCTAATTTCTGTCAAACTAGAATTTAAACTTGATTAATCCAAAATAGCATAATTTTGAAACGTGGGGCGTTACATCCTCTAATCAACCTTTTATATATACAAGTGAAATAGATTGGTTTCCATTTTTTTTTTGCAATAATTAAATTAATAAATTGTATAATTAATGAGATATATTTATTGACAGGGAAGAGGTTTCATGGAAATATAAAAGTGAAGGGTAAATTTGGTATGTAATTTTAAATGAAAGGGCAAAAGTGGAACACAAAATTTCTCCTCAACGTGACTTTTATATATATACTATAGATATATATTATAGATAGATTATAGATAAACTACAAAAAAAAATATATATTATTAAATTGTTAAAATTCGATATTTCGTGATTTTTTTTTAAAGAAATTGTTGAAAACTTTAAGCCCTAAATTAAGAGTAAAAGCAATGTTTAACATTATGCGTTTTAAAAACTATACTCATGCTAGTCCAGTCGTCGAATATTGAAAATAGCTGTGTACTATTGATGAATGTTATATATATTCTCTACATTAAACCTTAAATTGAACTTTATTTATAATAATTTGATTTTTAAAGCAAGGTTTAAATACAATTTTAGTTCTTGTACTTTTAGTTTTTGGTTTATTTCAAATTTTATACATTCAAAACATCTAATTTGGTTTCTATACTTTTTCCTTTTGTCAATTTTAGTCCATGCATTATATTTTTTGAAAACATCTGTTATGGCATTAGTATTTTAAAAGGAGACATTTTGATCCTTATATTTTACCTCAATTTTTCGATCATAATTTCAACATGAGATTATACTCAATATATTTCTTGAAAACATAGCTTTATAATAAAGGTTTTGACCAAAATGATCACTTTTTAAAAGTATATGAATCAGAACCGATGTTTTCCAAGTACACGAACTAAAGTGGACAAAAGTTTAAAATACAAGAACTAAAATCTTTGTGTTGACACTACAAGAAAATTTGGTTCTACGAATGACATTTCTAATGACGCTAAGAACCTACCTCTCCCAACGGCAAAATTGCCAAATTAATTTGGCGTCGAAAGATAGCCATTCTCTCTTGATGCGATAGCATAAACAGTCGGTCTCCTTCCACCTTGCAGTCATTTAAACTCGTCTTGGGTTGCCACAAGCCATTGCTAGTCATCGTGACACTTTTTAAAGTTCAAGAACCAAATATAAAGATTGAAAGTTTAGACCCCGTTTGATAACCATTTGGTTTTTGGTTTTTAAAAATTAAGCTTATAAACCCATTTCTACCCATAGTTTTTGATTTTTGGTTTTTGAGAATTTTTTAATAAGAGTTATTAACCATATAATAACTTGTGTATAAAAACACTTATGAGAAAATGTAACCAAACATATGAGTGTTTAAATTTTAAACAATTTTTATACAAAATGTTTAGAAAAAAAAATGCATTCTTGAAAAACACTTAACTAAAAGGTATTTCAAACGAGTCCTAAATTTCTAATTTATCCTACACCACAAAAACCTTCAAAATTATTCTTACTCTTTCTTGTATGAACAAATTAAAGTGGTGTGTTAATCAAAATAGACAATGAAGAGATGGATGCGAGTAGTACTGTAATTTGGTTCATCATAATAAAGCAAAGTGAAGTTATTAAGACAAAGATCTGATTTTTTTTATAAAAAAAAAACAGAGGAACAATGAAAGAAAGAAGAAAAGGGGAAGGAGAAGAAGAAGGAGAGGGAAGAACAAGAAAAGAAGAAAAAGGAGAGTGTCTGTGGTGGCCACAACAAGCATTAGGGTTTAGTTGAAGTGGGGAGGGAAGAGGAAGAAGATGGAGAAGAAAAAATAAAAAGAAAAAGATATATAAAATTTTTTATTTTAAAAAATTAAAAAATATATATTTTTTAAGATGAAAATGGTGTCGTGTTAGCATATCGTAATTAAAGAAAAATTGAATGAAGATACCAAAATGGAATCAAATTAAAACCTCAAGCATAAAATTATTGAATTTGAAAACTCAAGAAGCTAAAATGCAACCTAACTCAAACCTTAAAGAAGAGAATGTAGACTCTGTTTGATAACCATTTCGTTTTTTGTTTTTGGTTTTTGAAAATTGTGTTTGTTTTCTCTCAATTTTCTTATAATGATTTTCATTTTTGTTGAAGAGACATTTGAGTTCCTAGCTAAATTCCAAAAACAAAAACTACTTTTTGAAAACTACTTTTTTTTTTTCAAAATTTGGCTTGGTTTTTAAAAATATGGGAAAGGATGTAGATAAAAAAAAACAAAGAAGTTTGTGAGTAAAAATAGTGTTTATAGACTTAATTTTCAAAAACAAAAAACAAAAAACGAAATGGTTATCAAACAGCCCGTAATTTTTCCTTTTTATACAAACATAAATTATAGCGGATGGGTTCAAACCTATTAATTACATCTTTGTCATAATCTTTTGTTTTTCTCATTTGTAGGTTTTCATGCATTTATTTCAATTTCTTTATTCCCTAATTGCCCTTATTTAATTATATAATTATAATAAATATTAATTTTTTTTAACATTCCCTCCGGCTACTTATGGATTTGAATTAAAAACATATATGGGATGTTTTTTTTTTCCATTGCCGCTTAAGGATTTGAAATAAATTCCATTTTGGAATTGGGAAATTTCTTTTTTTGGAATTATGAAATTCCTTTTTTTCCCATTGCTGCCTGCTTATGGATTTGGTAATAAGCAAATTCGATTTTCATGTTTATTCTTATAATATTTTTCATTTTTTAAAATTATTGTAGTCCCAAAATGGGGTTTATTTCCAAATTTGACTATTTGGCCGTATGCTTCCATGTTTCAAACAAAAAATTGAAATTTCTAATTTTCACTTTGGCATCATTTTGCTACCATTTTCAGTCGGTTACCATTTTTCACCATTTCATTTTTTTCTTCTTCACATGTTTTTAATTCTTGTAATGTTTCGTTTTCTTTTCAAAATCGGCTTCCATTTCTCATTAATTCCATTAACCCAATATTCTTAGCAATATTATATTTTTCATTCGATAATATATAAGTTGTTCCAACCAATATTTGTATTTTTTTTTCTTTTGGATATGAACAAATTTCATATACCTATTTGTAAGTACTGGTATATATAATCGACTTATGAAAAAATGAATTTCATACCCGTTTGTAAGTGGTATATATTGGTTCAGAATTATCATGTATGTGTTATAATTATGAATAAATGAATTTCATACGTGCCTGTAAGTGGTATATATCATACAATATTATAATGTATGTGTTAGAATTATGAATAAACGAATTTCATACTCCATATGAAATAACTATGCTAGTGAGAATTTATCTAAAAAACTAAAATTTGAGGCAGACAAAACTAATTACAGAGAAGTTTCAAAATTCACACCGGATATTTAAAAATTCATACCCGGTATTTAGAAATCCATACTGGGTATTTAAAAATTCATACTCGGTATTTAGCAAAATACCAATAACATAAGAGCAAAAAATCCATATAAAAATCGGGGAAGATGAAAATCAAGGAACACAATTCCAGTAGTAAAACGACAAAAAACAAAAACATAGAAGACGGAAGGGGGAAGATGCTTGTGTTGATGGTCGATTTTGGTCAGAGGAACTCACCTGACCTTCACGTGCCACCAACGGTAAATTTGTAGATGAGGGGGGAAGACGTGGCCTACAAGACAGTAAACCTGCACACCGGTGTGGTGCTCGCCACACCGGCTCCGATGCTTAAGTCAACAAACAGAACGGTGAGAAGCAAAAAAGTAAGAGCAAGAGGAGAAAGTAGAGAATAGAGAGTAGAGTTTGGGGATAGAATTCGGGTCCCCTTCTTCAGTAGCGAAGAGGGGTATAAATACTTGCTCATGCTCCTAGGATTTTTAGGAATTCAGAGGCGTTTCGGGACAAACCAGGCGGAATCGGGGCAGCCAAAGGCGGTAGGGACCAAGCGGAGTCGGACGGGCTCGGCCTCGGCCATGGCCGAGGCCGAGTAGGGGGTCGGGCCAAAAACCCGACCCCTTCGGTCTTGGCCCGTCCCACTTGCCAGTTTCGCCTCTTGGGTCCATCTCCCAGCCCAATTTCTCCCCAATTATCCTCGTCAGCTCATTGTACATCGGGGTGGTCCAAAATTGCCTATAACATTAAGCCCCCACTCTTGAATTGGGATTCAGGTGCGACTTAGTGCTATCGGGTGAGCTCCTTAAGTCCGATTTAAAAGTATAACTCGTTCCATGCTGACTTATGTATGGATTCCTTGTTATCCTGCAAGATAGGACAAACTGGACAAAATAGAGACTCCCTGAATAGGGGTTAGGTGAAATGGAAATGAGAAAGGTGAGGGACTACAAAGGTGGCGCTGGTCGGCCTCGACCTCGGGAAGAGGTCGAGCACAGTAGTTTCCTAATTTTGCTTCATTCGGAGTGCTTCATTCCAGGTTCAAGTCATATCCACACATATGATTTGAAGACTCTGAGCTCTTGCATTGAAAAGTTAATTTCTGCAAGAGAGAAGTTAGGGAAGAGGCTAGGGTCGCAAGGTAGGCGTGGGCACTAAGCTGAAAAGCCTAGGCTCGCAAGTAAGCGTGGGCACTAAACTCGAGGACTTAGGCTCGCAAGGTAGGCGTGGACACTAAGCTGAGAAGCTTAGGCTCGCATATAGGCGTGGGTGCTATAGGCTCACACGTAGCGTGAGCTCTATAGGCTCGCATGTTGGCGTGGGCACTATAGGCTCACACGATGCTTGGGGTTCTATAGGCTTGTAGGTAGGCGTGGGCACTATAGGTTCGCATGTAAGCGTGGGCTCTATAGGCTCGCATGTAAGCGTAGGCTCTATAGGCTCGCAGGTGAAGCGTGGGCACTAAGCTAAAAAGCTTAGGCTCGCATATTGAGCGTGGGCACTAAGCAGTAAGCTTAGGCTCGCATGTAGTCTTGATACACTCCTTGGAATACACTCTAAGCCTTGAAAGGGGAGAAATCTAGGTCCTAACATTGATGAGAAAGTTTACATTGAATGGTAAAGCAAAAGGGAAAAGTCTACTCCTACCTACCAAAAGTAAAATGAGCAATAGTGCTTTAATTACATGATAAATGTGCAAATAAAGAAAACTAGAATTCCCTAAACTGAGGCTTAGTGTGCTCTTCAGAATGCTGTCCTTGACCCTGGCAAGAGGTGTGGTAGGGCTCGGCCTCGGCCATGGCCATAGGAGAGTCACTCCCGGTCCTCAACGGATCTCCAGAGTGTTGGGTTTTATGCCCTAAAACTCGTAGATAGTGAATGTAACTGTTGACCGGATATTAATAAAATAATATTGATATATTTTTCCATTAAATGTTGTTAGTTATTTTATATTTGTCTTTGCCTAAAAATAACCCTAATCAAATAAACTAGACATCTTAGGCTGTAATAAGAGTCTTGAACTATATGTAGCGACATATGGGATCATTGTTCAATAAACAACCTAAAGGGTCTATAGTATAGGGATAAGACTGGGTGCCTTATCCTGGTGACACTATGGATACGACCCACTTTGTATTTGATACAAACGCTACGATCTAACGCGTTCGTGTAGGAGACATGCGAGTGATAGCGAGCAGAAATGTAGCTATTTTAGTCTCAATTTATTAAGCTTTTTGATGCTTTAATCGTGTTTTTAATGAATATATTTGATGAATTTTGTTATTTGGTCCTTATGAGCTAAGTTGGTGATTTTGGGAGAAAAAGAGCCAAAATTGAAGTTATTATAGCCCAAATCCTAGCTTAATGCAATTGGAGGCCCAAAGAAGACATCTACGAAGAATAGACCAAGAGAAATGAAGAAGAAGGCCCAAAAATCAGCCCAAAAGGAAGCTGATTTTTCTGGAAAAACTGGACAGCGTCGAGACGCTTAGCAAGGCAGCGTCGCGACGCTGCCCTTTCTTGTTGCCCAAGCCGCGTGCGCAGCAGCGTCGCGACGCTTGGCAAGGCAGCGTCGCGACGCTACCCCTATTCCAGGCCTATAAATAGGCGCCCTTGGTGCCTCATTTGGAATCATCAATCAATCAACCATCACTCATTCCTTTCTTTCCTTTCTTAAGACTCCTTTTTTGGAGCCCCTCTCAAGGCTTTTGAGCCTTTTTGAGAGGGTTCTTCTAGTGGGAATTTTTGGAGAATTTTGGGAAGCAATTCTAGAGGCTCGAGGAGTAGTCAGCGGGGGCTCCAAGCGTCAGCAAGGGGTTTTTCGACGGTCAATTCCTTTCCTTTATGCTTTTTAATATGCTTTCCCTTGTAATTATTGTGGATATTATGTGTAGCTAAACCCCAATTTGGGGTCTTGAAATGAAATGGTAGTGGAAATATTGTCATAATTTCTTGTCTCTTGCCCATGTCCTAATTATTTGTATGGATGTGCTTAATGCTTTACTCAATCTGGCCAATTGTGTAATGATTCGATTCTTAATGGAAACTCGACGGAGAGAAATTAGGATAGATCATAATCCATGCAACTAGTTTAATTGCCCGTTGTGACACCGGGATTAGTTGATTAAACTTAGATTCCTAAAATGAATCAGAGCGTAATAATTAATGATTTTTAATAGCGCTAAGGACACTTAGGTTGTTAAAATGAATTAATTACAATTAGGGGAGACCGACAGGAGAACCTATGTGATTAACGGAGATTCTAGGTTTATAATTAGTTGGGCAATGAGATAGGAAAATTATAGCAATTATTTAGCTAATCATCGATTTTCAAGACCCCTCTTCCCGCTTAAAGAAAACTCTTTCTCCACATTTTATTTTTGATTGATCAAATTGTTTTTGTTAATTGTTTTAAATTTAAATCCTTTTTATTGCATGAAAGTGGTCCCTAAATATTATTTCACCTAAGTATTTTCAGTGCTCAAGAGAATTTCAATTATTTGCTTAAGTTTCGCTTCGCCTCCCTGAGGATTCGATACTCGGAATACTTTCCGTTTTATATTACTTGTGACGACCCGTGCGCTTGCGGATAATCGTACTAACAAGTTTTTGGCGCCGTTGCCGGGGAGGCTTGATTTTTAAGCAAAAAATTAATTCTTCTTGACATCGAAAAGAAAAGGGTAAATGGTAATTTAGGTGTAAATATTTTTTTTTCATCATTTTGTGAATATTATTTTATTTTCATTTTTTTGTTTGGTTCTTTTTGTTATTTGGGAGCATTGTATGCGAAGAAATAAGGTGGTTGATCTGTTTCCGTTAGATCTTGAGATTAACAGGACTCTAAAATTTATTAGAAGAGAAAAAAGATTAACAGAAACGATGACCCACCAAGAAGAAGCTCCCAAGGCAATTAGAGATTTTCTGCAGCCAGTTCTTCCTACCGAGAATTCTGGAATTGTTTACGCCCCCATCCAAGCTACAAATTTTGAGCTAAAAACAGGGTTGATTCAGATGGCACGCGATAACTCGTTCAAGGGACATCCTTCCGAGGACCCCCACTCTCATCTGCGATCATTCCTAGAAATATGCGGGACGGTAAAGATGAACGGAGTTCCGGCCGACGCGATCAGATTGAGGCTATTTCCATTTTCTCTACAGGATAAAGCAAAAGATTGGCTCGAATCAGTCGAGACGGGCAGCATCAGTACTTGGGACGAGCTTGCCCAGGCTTTTCTGACAAAATTTTTTCCACCAGCCAAGACTACCAAGCTGCGGACTGAAATTGGAACATTCAAACAGCTTGACGAAGAGCAGTTATATGAAGCGAGGGAAAGATATAAGGAAATGCTTAGGCGATGCCCCCAACACGGATATCCTGATTGGCTTCAGGTACAGTTATTCTATAATGGATTAAACCCCTCCACGAAGACAGTCCTAGACACATCAGCAGGAGGGAGTTTTCTTTCAAAAACAGTGACAGAAGCCAAAGACCTGCTTGAGGAAATGGCGGCAACAAGTTATCAATGGCCGACGGAGAGAGGAACAGTTACAAAAAAGGCTGGATTGTATGAATTGGATGAGTCAAGTTCACTGAAAGCGCAACTGGCATCTCTGACCAATGCTCTAAACAAATTGACGTCATCTGAGGTGGTCAAGTCCATTTCCACCTTAGCTGAAGGACATTTAAAGAAAGAAGGTCAAGATGTGGAAGAAGTTCAATACATAGGAAATAGATCATATACTCAAGGAGTACCAAACTTCTACCACCCCAGTCTGCGCAATCATGAGAACTTCTCATATGCGAATACGAAGAATGTTTTGCAGCCACCCCCAGGTTTTGCATCAACGAGTACTCCTGAAAAGAAAAATAATCTGGAGGAGATGGTGGCTTTATTCATCAAGGAACAAAGAATATTGAATGTAAATCTCCAGACATCAGTGAACAACCACGACGCAGCTCTAAAGAATATGGAAGTACAGATAGGTCAGATTGCTTCAGCAGTAAATGCCCTGCAGAAGGGAAAATTTCCAAGTGATACTGAGCCTAACCCGAAAGAGCAGTGTAAGATGGTGGTTTTGAGAAGTGGCAGAAGACTGTAGGACAGTTTAGAGAAGAAAAAGGAAGAAGAAAAGAGAAGGGATGAAGATGAAGGGGCCGAGGCACAAAAAGCCTCCTCTGAAAGGTTCCAACATCCTCCCAACTCTATTGAATTTAAATGTGATTTTTCTAACAGCTGTGCAGGTAAAAAAGAAGATGAGAGTGTAGGGATAAAAGCCCTATGCACAGCGGAAAAACACAGAGACCTTTTTTCGAATAATAAAACGTCGATTGGGATACCAATACGACGGCAAAAATCATGAATTTACAGCGACTATAATGGATACAAAAACTGCTGTAAATTTGATACAAGCATGCATAAAAAAAATAGGAATAATCCTAGATCTAATCTAGAATTGGGTCCTATTGACCCTAGTTCAAGAAAACTTTACCCTTGAAGAAATCCTTGGAGTTTTTCGCCAAATTCTCTGTTTTTCTCCCAAAATTACAGCAGCAATCTCTCTTGGTCTTGCTGGAAAATCACCACGAACACCACCACGAGGGTACACCGGTATTCTCTGATAGGATTATGCTTTGGGTGCTGGTGGGAGCAAAAAAATTCTCTGGATTTTCTCTGGATTCTTCGTTTGAATTCTCTGTGTGAATGCTCTGAGAGATCTCTGGGAGAGAATGCCAAACTGAGAGAGCTAATGGAGAGGGATACAGGCGTGAGACCAGGAGAGCGTTCAGCAACCTACTGACCACGTCTTTTAAAATTAAAATATCAGATAACTGATAAATCAGTTATCTGATATTTTAATTAATTATAATTTTAAAACATAATTTTAAATTATAATTTAATTATATTTTAATTAATCTAAATTAATTAAAATAACATTAATTTAAATCTAATTTAAATTAATATCCCTCTTTAACCTATAGTTTAATTAAATCTAATTTAATCAAACTAAACCAATTAATTAATTCAAAATTAATTAATTAAGAAAATAATAAAATTGAACATCACATATTCAATTATTATTCTCTCTCTCAAAACTATAGTATTAATATACATCCAATGTACATTAATTATAACCTATAGTTTTAATATGAATCAAATTCATATTTTAGTTTAATATTCGAACACCTTCGAATATTCAATCCATCCTTAGAATTTTACCTCAACGCCCTAAATGAGCTACCGGTGGGACCTAATGGACCTACAGATCAGAAGCTCCAACGATATGAGATTAGTTGGTTAAACTCATTAACCAAGTTAATCAATATTCGTTAACTGTGGTTCACTCCACTAAAGAACCACAGCTGCACTCTTCTCACTGCAGATATATTTCTGTGTCCACGGATATCGACCGTCAGCAGCAAGTTAGCCCTTCACGTGTGTTCGTACCCCAGCTAGGTCAAATTACCGTTTTACCCCTGGGCTACCTCTTGGTCCTTAAGTACCAGTGCTCCTCTAATGAACAACCTGTTTGTGGTCCAACCATCAAACAGAAAACCCTCTCGTGCCATAAAGAGGGTAGGGCCCTTTGTTCAAGACCCGGAGACACCACTTAAGGGAACACACCTCTACTTACCCTCATTTCAGGAAGGAGTGAATTCCATCTTGTAAGACTACGTTCCCAGCTCCCCATTCGGTCTTGTCCCCAAAATGGTAGGCTTATTGAGTCGGCGAACTGGCCACTCTCACCCGTACAAATCAAAGGACAATCCCTCATGGACAGGAGTCCATAATCCACTCAGGATTAAGGCCAAGTTGCCTAGGTCATCCTAGTGAAATAGAAACCGAGCTAACTAACGGTGTTAGAGTTAGTGGTTAACTATTTCGCGGTCCGGTCTTTGTGCAAACTCATTGCACAGGATACCCCCACTCGCATGTCAACCACATGAGCGTGTTGGATCACTACGTTTGTATCAATATACAAAGCGGGCCGTATCCATAGTGTCACCAGGATAAGGTACCCAGCCTTATCCCTATACTACAGACCCTTTAGGCTAAAACTTGAACATTGATCCCCGCATGTCCCTACATACTAGTTCAAGTCTCATTCTATTAGCCATGGATGTTTAGTTTATTGGATTAGGGTTAGCAAGACAAGATATAATACAAACATTGAATAATACATCACTTTATTAATGTTCGGTCATATGTACATTTACTATCTACGAGTTTTAGGGCATAAAACCCAACAAACTCCCACTTGAACTAAAACTCAAGTTACAGGGAAAAGTATATACAAAATAATCCAAAGCTGGAAACGGTACATGTATATTTGTACATTACATAAAAGGTAAATATACAAAATACAATAAACTAGGGCATCCTTACACCCATTACACATCTCCCACTTGCCCTAGATTACGCTATATACATATCTCGCAGACCTAGACTGTCTAGATGACCCTCGAACACTTTAGCCGAGAGGGCCTTCGTAAACGGATCAGCAATGTTATGCTCAGAAGCGATCTTGGTCACGACCACATCTCCTCTTTGCACAATCTCTCGAATTAGATGGTACTTCCTCTCTATGTGTTTACCTCTTTTGTGGCTGCGAGGTTCCTTTGAATTGGCTACTGCCCCACTGTTGTCACAGTATAACGTAATGGGCAAGTTCATATTTGGAACAACTTCCAAATCTGTCAAGAACTTCCTTAGCCAAACAGCTTCCTTAGCTGCTTCACAAGCAGCTACATACTCAGCCTCCATCGTGGAGTCTGCTATACATCCCTGCTTTATGCTCCTCCAAACTACAGCTCCCCCATTAAGGGTGAAAACTGACCCTGACGTAGATTTCCTAGAATCCTTGTCAGTTTGGAAGTCAGAGTCGGTGTATCCAGTGAGAACTAACTCCTTAGCCCCAAACACCAACATATAATCTCTCGTTCTCCTAAGATACTTGAGGATTCCTTTAACGGCGGTCCAATGGTCCAACCCTGGATTTGACTGATATCTGCTGACAATCCCTACAGCATAACAAATGTCAGGCCTTGTGCATAGCATGGCATACATTAAGCTACCCACGGCTGAGGCGTAGGGAATCCGTCTCATATCCTCAACCTCTTGAGGTGTCTTAGGAGACTGTTCCTTAGACAAGTGAACCCCATGCCTGAAAGGCAACAAGCCCTTCTTGGAGTTCTGCATCGAATATCGAGCCAACATCTTGTCGATATATGTTGCCTGAGACAGAGCTAGCGATTTGTTCTTCCTATCCCGAATAATCTGGATTCCAAGAACATACTGGGCCTCACCCAAATCTTTCATTTGGAATTGGGCTGCTAGCCATTCTTTTACGTCAGATAGATACCCTACATCATTCCCAATGAGTAGGATGTCGTCTACATAAAGTACGAGGAAAGCTACTTTATTCTTGTTGATCTTCTTGTATACACAAGGTTCATCAACATTCTGGTCAAAACCAAAAGATTTGATCGCAGTATCAAATCTAATATTCCAAGATCTAGAAGCCTGTTTCAACCCATAAATGGATCGATTCAGTTTGCAAACCTTTTGCTCATCACCTTGGGATATGAACCCTTCGGGTTGAGACATAAAAATACTCTCGTCAAGATTGCCATTCAGAAAAGCTGTCTTGACATCCATTTGCCAAATTTCATAATCATAAAATGTGGCAATGGATAAGAGGATTCTTATGGACTTTAGCATAGCAACTGGAGAAAAAGTTTCTTCATAGTCCACTCCTTCTCGTTGGGTATAACCCTTTGCTACCAGTCTTGCTTTGAAAGTCTGTACTTTCCCAGCAGCATCTCTTTTTCTCTTATAGATCCATTTACATCCAATGGGTTTGACCCCTTCAGGTAGATCTACAAGTTCCCAAACCTGATTGAAGTACATGGACTCCATCTCAAGGTCCATGGCTTTGGCCCACTCGTCCTTATCTACATCATTCATTGCCTGACGATAAGACAATGGATCTTCTACGCCGTCATCAGGTATGACTACTTGTGTTTCTGTTAAACCCAAGTAGCGGTCAGGTTGTATCACAACCTTCCCACTGCGTCGAAGCTCTCCCACTACGTGAGGAGGACTAGATCGACGAGAAGAACTGCATTCTCCAACAACTCTTGTTGAAGGACCGGGTTCATCAACAACCCTTGTTGATTCTTCTGTAGCTTCTCCTAATACTAACTTACTTCGTGGTTGATGATTTCGTATATGGTCTTCCTCCAAGAAAGTTGCATTTGTCGATACAAATACTTTATTATCTTGAGGGTCATAGAAAAGACCACCTCTCGTTTCTTTCGGGTACCCAACAAATTGGCATAATCTCGTACGTGGTTCCAATTTCTTAGGATTTGTCACTAGCACATGTGCAGGACAACCCCAGATACGGAAGTAACACAAACTAGGTTTACGTCCCTTCCATAACTCAAAAGGAGTTTCAGAAACACTTTTTGAGGGAACATTGTTAAGAATATGTACTGCAGTCGCTACTGCATACCCCCAGAACGAGCTAGGCAATTGAGCATAGCTCATCATAGATCGAACCATGTCTAACAAGGTTCTGTTTCTCCTTTCTGATACACCATTTTGCTGAGGTGTACCAGGCGCTGAGAGTTGTGATTGGATTCCATGTTCTATCATATAGTCCTGGAATCGCTGATCCAAATACTCTCCACCTCGATCTGATCGAAGTGTCTTAATTGTTTTACCTAACAGATTTTCTACCTCAGCCTTAAACTCTTTGAACTTTTCAAGAGCTTCAGACTTATGGTCCATCAGGTATAAGTAACCGTATCGTGAATAATCATCTATGAAAGAGATGAAATATTCATAACCACCTCGAGCCTTTACATTCATTGGACCACAAAGATCCGAATGTATTAGTTCAAGTGGTTCTTTTGCCCTATAACCTTTTCCAGTAAAAGGCCTCTTGGTCATTTTACCCTCGAGACACGATTCACAGGGTGGTAAAGATGTATCTTCTATGTCACTTAGAAGCCCATTTTTAACCAAACGATCGATCCGATCGATGTTAATATGACAAAGACGAAGATGCCAAAGATACGTGTTGTTACTTAAATGAGAAACTTTTTGCCTTTTGTTTTGCGTTTCAGCCGTTTTAAACATTTCATGACTTAAAATGGCCTTTGCATCATTTGGTCTTAACACAAATAAATTATTCTCACGCTTAGCTGAACAAATGTAAACTCCATTCTTTAAAATTAAAGCTTCGTTAAGCAAGAATGAAACAGTATAACATTGTTCTAATAAAGCTGAAACAGAAATTAGGTTCCTTTTAATTCTAGGAACCAAATACAAGTCCTCTAAAATTAAAAACCTATTTCTAAAGAATAATTTTGCAGCTCCCACTGCACGAGCTGAAACGACGTCTCCCGTTCCGACCTTGAGCGTCATTTCACCCTCTGCCAGCTGCTGGAAATTATTTCCCTGAAAAGAAGAACAAACATGATTAGTGGCTCCCGAATCCAGTATCCAGGCAAACTCATCATGTTCAACGAGACAAGTCTCTAACACAAGTAAATCGAATTTACCTTCTTTTTCTCTTCTCTTCTCAGCAAGGTAGCGGGGACAGTTGCGCTTCCAGTGACCATCTGCATTGCAGTGGAAGCATCTACCTTTGTCGGCCACGACCTTGGCCTTCCCCTTCCCTTGCACAGCCTGTGCAGGAGCCTTCCCCTTGTCTCCCTTCCTCTTCTGTATCTGCTTCGATGAAGAAGCCTGGGGTACAGATTTAGTCCCTGAGGATGAACCCTTCAGGAACTTTTTCTTGGAATGGGCCACATTGGCCTCTCCTTTCACCACATTCTTTCCCTTGCTCTTTTGCAGGGACTCGTAAATCTGTAACTCCGAGAGGAGGGTAGTCAGGTTGAACTGAATCTTATTCATGCTCGCGTTCGTCCTGAAAGACAGATAGCTCGCTGGGAGCGAGTGAAGGATGAACGCAACCTGACTGCGCTCGCAGACAACCCCGCCATTTGCCTCAGCTATGTTGAACTGGTTAACCATGTCCAGGACATGTTCCCGAACAGATTGACCTTCCAGCATCTTGGAATTGAAGACGTTCTTCAAGGCGTCATGGTGGAGCTGGTAGGACGGGAGTCCAAACATCTCCTGCAGGGAATTCATAATTTCCCTGGCAGTTTCCACGTTCTCATAACGCTTGGCCAAAACTTCAGACAAGCTGACCAATATATAGACCTTGACCTTTTCATTGGCCTTGGTCCAGCGTTCATAGGCGTCTTTAACTGCCTGAGAGGCAGTGCGAGGGGGAACGGGAGGACATTCCTCCGTTAAGACGAATCTTAAATCCTCAACCACGAGAATTGTATTGAGGTTTGATTTCCATTGTGGAAAATTTTCGCCGGTAAGTTGTTCGTTTTTAAGAAGGGATATTATAGAGGAAGACATTGCTGAAAAACAAACAAGTGACCGTATTAGTTATCTTTGCCTTAACCCATCACACAAGCAATACAAACAATTGCATACATCCAATCAATTTTGCAAACAGTCAATCAAAGAACCCTAATAAAACTATGATTGTGTTTCGCAACGATGCTTTAGAGGTTTAGAAGAACAGCCACCGAAGGGTGATCAGTTGTTCCTCCTCTAAAATGAGACTCTTCTCAGTCAATTTCTAATACCAGAATAACTCATATTCCATTAGATATTAACCACCGTTGTTCGGTCAAGGATTTGTTAACAAATTAACTCCTCCCCGTAAGTGTAACCCTCCCACTTTCAGATCCCAGAGGCACGCACCAACAGGCTACCGTTAGGAAAGACAACTGTTGGTAATTAGCCTAAGTTATCCTATCCTTTTCAGGAGTTCACGGTGTTCCGAATCCTATGATCAGGCCCTCCGAAGGGGTGGTTGCTCCAGGGCAACACGCAGGCGGATCATAGAAATCTCACGTTGTGACCTAGGGGTGGAGACCGAAGGATACGTTGACACGTGTCCCGCTCCCACTTACTATAGTCACTTTCCCCATTCACCTTGGTATTGACCCATGCAAACACTCTCCGAAGGGAGGCCGCTCTACGACGACACGAAGCCGAGCATGAATCTCACGGTGTGAACGTCACGGGGACGTAGGAGCAAAACTCAATTTAAATTAAGTTTTGTAATTTTCCTCCCACTAAAGTAACTGAATATTAATTTTAGGGTTTGATTAAACCTAGATAAATCCGGCTAAGTCATTTATCTAAGTCTAGTCCTATTATAACTATTATAATAAGACCTAATGTCTAGGTGTATTAAACCAATTTAATTAACCTAGTGACATTATTCTAACATTAACCTGAGATTAATTCGACTCCGGTGTTCCAGATCAGTTCCCAGGTAGGAGGTGTTCCGTTTACCGTCAACTTAAATACCTCCAATCCTTAGACAGAACTTCACTGGTAGAGTTCCCTTATAATCTTAGGAATGTTCGTCCTACTTAGTTCATTAAAACTATTTTAAAACTAAGTAAGATCTTCTAATCCTATTAGAAAATATGATCTTAGGTCTAATTAATTTTAACTCATTAAAATTAATATAATTTTGACCTAAGACCCTATGTGAACATGCATATCTTGATTATAGATTGACGGTTTCTAATCATAAAATTTTAAACTATTTCAAAATTTTATAATGATTAGCCCTATAATCATGCATACTATAGTTTTTAAAACAATT
Source organism: Luffa acutangula (assembly GCA_036850905.1). Classification (NCBI taxonomy): domain Eukaryota; kingdom Viridiplantae; phylum Streptophyta; class Magnoliopsida; order Cucurbitales; family Cucurbitaceae; genus Luffa; species Luffa acutangula. The sequence continues at coordinate 21,930,923 of CM072089.1, read as the reverse complement.
AACAATCATATTCAAGTTAATGAAATTTTAAACTATAGTACTATGCATAGCATGATAATTAATATAACCCTTATATTAATCTATGGATGTATCATGCTCAATGCAACTTGATTTCCATTTAAATAATAAACAACTTTATTATAGCCAATAATGGAAAATCAACTTAGCATGCTGCAAACAAATAATTTTTTAATATAACACTTATATTAAAACTATGTAATTGCATGCATCATACTATTCCATTTTCATGAATTTAATATAACTCTACTATATATTAAATAAATCATGAAAATCAAACCATGCATTTCATACATATATTATAATCTAATTATAACATTCATAAATGCATGAGCATGCTTTATATCCTAAGGTGGGATTAAATTTAAATGACATCCATAAAGCATTTAAATAGCGAATAAACCGATTAAATTGGCCCCTAGGATAGATTAAAGCAAAATTACATTAATAAAGCAATAAATCTATCCTATTACAAAATTCTGCAGCTCCAAATCCGGTCTACTAGCCTTGAACCGACCCGAACCACTTCGAACCGGACTTGAAAAACTCGAACCGCACCCAAACCGGGTCAAACCGGACCGAACCGGTCCCAGCTGACCCAAAACACTCGAACCGAACCGGCCAAATTAGGGCACCATCACGTTCTTGCGAAAATTCTGGCGCCGCACGAAATCGTGACAGCGTCGAGACGCTGTGAAGAAAGCGTCCCGACGCTGGCGCGATTTCAACCGTCTGGAGCGTGGAATCGCGACAGCGTCGAGACGCGCAAGGCTAAGCGTCCCGACGCTGTTGCGTCTGGAGCTGATTTCTGGGCAGAAACTCGACTGTTCTTCACGATTTTCACCAATTTCTTCTGCGATCTTCATCGATCTTCAAGCCTAACTGAGACCCGGACTTATACAGACTCGATTTACACAATTTTGCCCAAAAACGCAGGGGCCTTACATGATCAAATCAAGAAAAATTGCAGTAAATCTATGGCCAAATTAAATCTAAACAGTTTATCGCAAACCACATTCGTAATGCATAATTAATCCCACCATACAGCCATTCGCAAATCTCAAAAACAACGTTTTAATTAAAATAGGCTCTGATACCAATTGTAGGGATAAAAGCCCTATTGCGCAGCGGAAAAACACAGAGACCTTTTCGAATAAAAACGCCAATTGGGATACCAATACGACGGCAAAATAAATGAATTTTACAGCGACAATTAAAGATAAAAAAGCTGCTGTAAAACATATACAAGCATGCTTAATAACAAGAGAAATAGCCCTAGATCTAATCTAGAATTGGGTCCTATTGACCCTAGTTCAAGAAAACTTTACCCTTGAAGAAATCCTTGGAGTTTTTCGCCAAATTCTCTGTTTTTCTCCCAAAATTACAGCAGCAATCTCTCTTGGTCTTGCTGGAAAATCACCACGAACACCACCACGAGGGTACACCGGTATTCTCTGATAGGATTATGCTTTGGGTGCTGGTGGGAGCAAAAAAATTCTCTGGATTTTCTCTGGATTCTTCGTTTGAATTCTCTGTGTGAATGCTCTGAGAGATCTCTGGGAGAGAATGCCAAACTGAGAGAGCTAATGGAGAGGGATACAGGCGTGAGACCAGGAGAGCGTTCAGCAACCTACTGACCACGTCTTTTAAAATTAAAATATCAGATAACTGATAAATCAGTTATCTGATATTTTAATTAATTATAATTTTAAAACATAATTTTAAATTATAATTTAATTATATTTTAATTAATCTAAATTAATTAAAATAACATTAATTTAAATCTAATTTAAATTAATATCCCTCTTTAACCTATAGTTTAATTAAATCTAATTTAATCAAACTAAACCAATTAATTAATTCAAAATTAATTAATTAAGAAATTAATAAAATTGAACATCACATATTCAATTATTATTCTCTCTCTCAAAACTATAGTATTAATATACATCCAATGTACATTAATTATAACCTATAGTTTTAATATGAATCAAATTCATATTTTAGTTTAATATTCGAACACCTTCGAATATTCAATCCATCCTTAGAATTTTACCTCAACGCCCTAAATGAGCTACCGGTGGGACCTAATGGACCTACAGATCAGAAGCTCCAACGATATGAGATTAGTTGGTTAAACTCATTAACCAAGTTAATCAATATTCGTTAACTGTGGTTCACTCCACTAAAGAACCACAACTGCACTCTTCTCACTGCAGATATATTTCTGTGTCCACGGATATCGACCGTCAGCAGCAAGTTAGCCCTTCACGTGTGTTCGTACCCCAGCTAGGTCAAATTACCGTTTTACCCCTGGGCTACCTCTTGGTCCTTAAGTACCAGTGCTCCTCTAATGAACAACCTGTTTGTGGTCCAACCATCAAACAGAAAACCCTCTCGTGCCATAAAGAGGGTAGGGCCCTTTGTTCAAGACCCGGAGACACCACTTAAGGGAACACACCTCTACTTACCCTCATTTCAGGAAGGAGTGAATTCCATCTTGTAAGACTACGTTCCCAGCTCCCCATTCGGTCTTGTCCCCAAAATGGTAGGCTTATTGAGTCGGCGAACTGGCCACTCTCACCCGTACAAATCAAAGGACAATCCCTCATGGACAGGAGTCCATAATCCACTCAGGATTAAGGCCAAGTTGCCTAGGTCATCCTAGTGAAATAGAAACCGAGCTAACTAACGGTGTTAGAGTTAGTGGTTAACTATTTCGCGGTCCGGTCTTTGTGCAAACTCATTGCACAGGATACCCCCACTCGCATGTCAACCACATGAACGTGTTGGATCACTACGTTTGTATCAATATACAAAGCGGGCCGTATCCATAGTGTCACCAGGATAAGGTACCCAGCCTTATCCCTATACTACAGACCCTTTAGGCTAAAACTTGAACATTGATCCCCGCATGTCCCTACATACTAGTTCAAGTCTCATTCTATTAGCCATGGATGTTTAGTTTATTGGATTAGGGTTAGCAAGACAAGATATAATACAAACATTGAATAATACATCACTTTATTAATGTTCGGTCATATGTACATTTACTATCTACGAGTTTTAGGGCATAAAACCCAACAGAGAGGCAGGATGACAATGAGAAGCTGACTGAGGAAGAAGTGGTTCCATGCAACCACCATGACAGAGGTTCGCATATTAGCCCGCCCAAGCGGAGGGGCGAATGTCCAACCTTTGATTACAGGGAGTTACCTTTTCCTCAAAGATTTAAGAATGTCAAATTAGATGAACAATTTCAAAAATTTTTAGAAATGTTTAAAAAGTTGTCTGTGAATATTCCATTGGTAGAAGCTTTGTATAATATGCCAAATTATGGAAAATTCATGAAGGAAATGCTTTCTAAAAAGAAAAGTCTGAAAAAAGAAGTTTTTAATTTATCTGAGAGTAGCAGTACCATTATTTCTGGTAGGATACCCTCTAAGCAGAAAGACCCAGGGAGTTTTACTGTTCCCTGTACCATAGGAGAAGTATCCTTCGATAGGGCTTTGTGTGATTTAGGAGCAAGTATAAATTTGATGCCCTACTCTGTGTACAGGAAGATTGGTTTATCAGGTATGACAGACACTGACGTCACTCTCCAGCTTGCTGATAGATCGATTACCCACCCGATGGGTGTGGTGGAGGACGTGTTGGTGAAAGTCAACAAATTCATCTTCCCTGTAGATTTCGTGGTACTAGACATGAAGGAGGACAAAGAGGTGCCAATTATCTTAGGCAGACCTTTCCTAGCCACTGGTAAGGCTGAGATTAGCGTGCATACAGGTAAACTTACCTTGAACATTGATGATGAAAAAGTCGTGTTTAGTATTTTTGGCCAAGATGAATCTGTTTGTAGCTTGCATACATGTTTTTCTGTTGGGCCTGAATACTTGACTGATGACGATGAAGAGGTAGACTATAATCTTGGCCTAGGCTTAGGAGAAATGCTTATTGATAATGTAAATTTTGATCATGATGCATATATGGATAATCCTCCGTTTGAAAATGATTTGGATCGCCTGACTTTGAAAATGAATTAGACTTGCCTGCTTGTGAAAATGAAAGATCTGCAGTTGATGATTTACCTTCCTTTGAAAATGAATTGGAATTGCCTGAACTGAATAATTTTGATGATGATATTGAATTGCCTGACATTGAGCATGAACACAAAAGGCATAAAAAAGATTGCTCGATAGATAATTTTGAGTCTGACCATGATTACAGTGAATCTATTGAGTCTGATCTTGACATTCCTGAATGCATGAATCCTGACAATGTGAATACTTTCTTTTCATGTCCTGATGATGTGTATAGCATAGAATCTGACCCAGAAGAACTTGAATCTGTGCATAGTATAGAATCTGATCCTGAAATTCTTGAATTCTTTAATTCTTCTGATGATGAGTCATGTGATAGCTTAGTTGAATCATTTTTTAATTCTGAGTCTGAAGGATCTGCTGAGCATGTAGATATTTTTTCTGATGAAGGGACTGGCTTGATTGATAGGCCATCTATAGATCCTAGACCAGTAGATATTATAACGCTTGATGACTCTGTTAACAACTGTTTTGAAAATAGAGATTTAGAAAAGAGATTTGATGCAGCTGATTATTTTCTAAAATGTTATTATGAGAATCTCTTTAGTGAAGATGGGCCAGGGGAAAGTTTTTTTTCTCCCCTGTTTGTAGTTTGCAATTCGGTGCGTGATTTCTTGCAGGGCCCGGAGGATGATGAAAATTTTTATTTTGAGCCTCCGTAAGCGTGCCGAGCCTAGTCTAGCTAAAGACGTTAAAGAAAGCGCTGCTTGGGAGGCAACCCAAGGATTAAAGTAGTTAGTTGTTTTTGCGGTAAATAATTTTCCTTGCTCCGTGATCCAATTTTGTTTTGCAGGATCACCTTAGCAAATCCCAAAAGTCCACATTTCCCATTTTTCATGGATCCAAAGGAAGAGGATGAAGCGCTCCTAGCTCAGGGAAGTCTCAGTATCTCTCTTTATGCTTTTCTGTTTTAAAACATTGGGGACAATGTTTAGTTTAAGTTTGGGGGGGAGGCTTCCGCTGTGTTGAGCATATTTAAATTCTGTTGGATGCATGAATAGATAGCCATGATAGCCAAGGATGTGATTTTTGAAATTTTGGGAGAAAATGGTTTATATGTTGTGGAATCTGGGAGCACGGCAGAAATTGTGAAATTTTAAAATTTTTTGATACTTAGTTTTGATGTCTAAAGCATGCAATAGTCTTATCTAATGACGTCTTTGAAAATCTAGATTCTTATTATGGTTTTCAAAGTTGTTGTCACCCCGATAGGCTTAGTTTCTAATATCAGGAAGTTCATGCTTGATTGCTCCAAAGAACTAGGTAGGAAAAAATGTTATGCCTGCTAAGAGAAAAGCAAAAGCAACAAAAGAAAATGTGAGAAAAAAAAGAAAATCTGTTGAAAAAGAATTTTTGCTTGCTCAAACGAAAAAAAAGCCTAGGGGTAAAAAGAGCTACCTGCGGTGTGATCAGTTAGGCCAACCAAAGAATAAAATTCGGGTTAAGGGTCCCTGCACCGTAGTGTGAAAGCTAGTACCATTAGATATCAAAATGCAAGTTTGGGAGAGGAGCAAAAAAGCAACAAAAGAAAAAGATGAGAAAAAGAAAAATCATGTGAGAATTCTGCTCCCCCATGAGAAAAGAAAAAGATGACAGGCACCCTAGTTACTTTTTTTTGCATGATAGAAGGACTCCGAAGTATTAGGGGCTCTTAGCCAGTGTAGGGGGAAAACAAATGGAGAAAGCCATAAGACTAATCTAGGTTAGTAAAAGAATCAATAGATAAGTCTTGAGCATGCTATTCATTAATCTTAAGTTCAAACTAGTTTAAGATTTCTTCAAGAGTATGCGGTGCTTGCTTATTCCACTTGCATGTTTTCCATTCGATCTTAAGAATTCCAAAATCATTGAGGGTGGAGCGATACTATTTCATGCATCTTTAGAATTTATTTTGCTCGGGACTAGCAAAAGCTTAAGTTTGGGGGTGTGATAGCGAGCAGAAATGTCGCTATTTTAGTCTCAATTTATTAAGCTTTTTGATGCTTTAATCGTGTTTTTAATGAATATATTTGATGAATTTTGTTATTTGGTCCTTAGGAGCTAAGTTGGTGATTTTGGGAGAAAAAGAGCCAAAATTGAAGTTATTATAGCCCAAATCCTAGCTTAATGCAATTGGAGGCCCAAAGAAGACATCTACGAAGAATAGACCAAGAGAAATGAAGAAGAAGGCCCAAAAATCAGCCCAAAAGGAAGCTGATTTTTCTGGAAAAACTGGACAGCGTCGAGACGCTTAGCAAGGCAGCGTCGCGACGCTGCCCTTTCTTGTTGCCCAAGCCGCGTGCGCAGCAGCGTCGCGACGCTTGGCAAGGCAGCGTCGCGACGCTACCCCTATTCTAGGCCTATAAATAGGCGCCCTTGGTGCCTCATTTGGAATCATCAATCAATCAACCATCACTCATTCCTTTCTTTCCTTTCTTAAGACTCCTTTTTTGGAGACCCTCTCAAGGCTTTTGAGCCTTTTTGAGAGGGTTCTTCTAGTGGGAATTTTTGGGGAATTTTGGGAAGCAATTCTAGAGGCTCGATGAGTAGTCAGCGGGGGCTCCAAGCGTCAGCAAGGGGTTTTTCGACGGTCAATTCCTTTCCTTTATGCTTTTTAATATGCTTTCCCTTGTAATTATTGTGGATATTATGTGTAGCTAAACCCCAATTTGGGGTCTTGAAATGAAATGGTAGTGGAAATATTGTCATAATTTCTTGTCTCTTGCCCATGTCCTAATTATTTGTATGGATGTGCTTAATGCTTTACTCAATCTGGCCAATTGTGTAATGATTCGATTCTTAATGGAAACTCGACGGAGAGAAATTAGGATAGATCATAATTCATGCAACTAGTTTAATTGCCCGTTGTGACACCGGGATTAGTTGATTAAACTTAGATTCCTAAAATGAATCAGAGCGTAATAATTAATGATTTTTAATAGCGCTAAGGACACTTAGGTTGTTAAAATGAATTAATTACAATTAGGGGAGACCGACAGGAGAACCTATGTGATTAACGGAGATTCTAGGTTTATAATTAGTTGGGCAATGAGATAGGAAAATTATAGCAATTATTTAGCTAATCATCGATTTTCAAGACCCCTCTTCCCGCTTAAAGAAAACTCTTTCTCCACATTTTATTTTTGATTGATCAAATTGTTTTTGTTAATTGTTTTAAATTTAAATCCTTTTTATTGCATGAAAGTGGTCCCTAAATATTATTTCACCTAAGTATTTTCAGTGCTCAAGAGAATTTCAATTATTTGCTTAAGTTTCGCTTCGCCTCCCTGAGGATTCGATACTCGGAATACTTTCCGTTTTATATTACTTGTGACGACCCGTGCGCTTGCGGATAATCGTACTAACAAGTTTTTGGCGTCGTTGCCGGGGAGGCTTGATTTTTAAGCAAAAAATTAATTCTTCTTGACATCGAAAAGAAAAGGGTAAATGGTAATTTAGGTGTAAATATTTTTTTTTCATCATTTTGTGAATATTATTTTATTTTCATTTTTTTGTTTGGTTCTTTTTGTTATCTGGGAGCATTGTATGCGAAGAAATAAGGTGGTTGATCTGTTTCCGTTAGATCTTGAGATTAACAGGACTCTAAAATTTATTAGAAGAGAAAAAAGATTAACAGAAACGATGGCCCACCAAGAAGAAGCTCCCAAGGCAATTAGAGATTTTCTGCAGCCAGTTCTTCCTACCGAGAATTCTGGAATTGTTTACGCCCCCATCCAAGCTACAAATTTTGAGCTAAAAACAGGGTTGATTCAGATGGCACGCGATAACTCGTTCAAGGGACATCCTTCCGAGGACCCCCACTCTCATCTGCGATCATTCCTAGAAATATGCGGGACGGTAAAGATGAACGGAGTTCCGGCCGACGCGATCAGATTGAGGCTATTTCCATTTTCTCTACAGGATAAAGCAAAAGATTGGCTCGAATCAGTCGAGACGGGCAGCATCAGTACTTGGGACGAGCTTGCCCAAGCTTTTCTGACAAAATTTTTTGACCCAGCTGGTGTTACGAACTCTCGTGAAGGACTAACTAGTCGATATTGGTCTAGATCTGTGGACACAGAAAATATGTCTGCAGTGAGAAAAGTGCAACTGTGAGTCTATAGTGGAATGTACATACAGTTAACGAATATTGATTAATGTGGTTAATGAGTTTGACCAATTAATCTCACATCGTTGGAGCTTCTGATCTGCAGGTCCATTAGGTCCCACTAGTAGCTCATAAAGTAATTTGAGGCAACTAAGTAATAAATGTAAATTGAAAATGTTCAATTTACTAAGGGAAACAAATATAATATATATTGATATATTATTATGAGAGAAATTAATATTTGAAGAAATTCAAATATTAATATAAATTTATGGAAGTTTGAAAGAGTTCAAATAATGAATTAATTAATTTAATGCCTAAAATCTATTTGGGCAAATTAATTAATTCAAGGCCGAAAATTTAATATGTGATATTTAATTGGTGGTTAATTAATTAAAGAATTCATTAACCGGGAATTAATCAATTATGAAAATAATTAATTACTTAAGGAAGTGATTAATCATTTATGGAAATGATCTAATCCCTTATGGAAGTAATTAGTCATTTGTGGAAAAGATTAATCAATTATGGAATTGATTAATCATGGATTGATTAAATAAGGAATAAGATTGAATCAATTAAATAAGGAATAAGATTGAATCAATTTTGGAAAAGATTGATTTAATTGAATATTTTATTCATGGCCTCTCTTCTATAAATAGAACACTAGACCTAATTGGTCCATGACAATTCTCCTCTTGCTCTTAGACTCTCAAAACAATACCTAGAATTCCCTCTAGCCTCCCTCTTAGAGAAAGACTCCCACAAGTCTTTTGCCTCCTAGACTTAGAGTCATACCGGTGTAACCTCTGTGGTTATTGTGTCAATCAAGAAGAAATTTCCAACGATTAAAAGGCAAGGAGGTTGCTGCGTTTTTGTCCATTGGAGCGTCGTTGGCGAAGAACGGTCAAGTCTACAGCGAAGGTTTGTAATGGTTCTTTCATTTTTCTTTAGAAAAGCATGAAAATAAATTTAGATTTATTTTTCAGCATGTTTAAACCAATTTTTCAGTAACTTTAAAGTGTGTTTAAAGTTTATTTGAGTTTTTCGTAACGGTATTTTAATGTTAATTAATATACGGCGTAAGGTCCAATCGATGCGCTTCCGCTGCGTGGAGACTTTTATTCCCTTCACAGAGGAGGTCCACCACCATCTTTGCCTGGGTCATCTCTGGTAGGCCTCGGCCTTTGCAGTGAATTCCTTCAGGTATCCGTTCCGGATAAGTGCTTCAATCTCGTCCTTTAGCTGAATGCAATTCCTTGTTGAATGTCCATGATCTCGATGGAAGAGACAATACTGGCTTTTGTCTCTGTTGTCGGGATTTGACTTCAGCTTCCTGGGCGCGCTGAGCAGGTTTGTATCCCGTATCTCCATCAAGATCCGCTCCTGTGGGACTGAAGTACGGGTGTATTTTTCAAACTTCTTCAAGTAGTCTCCTTGGTCTGATCGGTCTCGGCCATGGTCTGCTCGGCCTCGGCCTCCCTCGTCGGTCCACTGCCTTTTGTCCTTCTTACTGTCGTAATTAGATGAAGAAAACCTCTTGTGCTCTCGTTCCGTCTTCTTTGACTTGAGCAACTCCTCTACGCTCATGTATTTCTGTGCCCGGGAGACGAACTCTGCGTAGGTTCAGGGTTGGCTCTTACCTATTGAGTTGAGTAGTCTTTCGTCTTCCAGTCTGGCTGTGATGGCTACTAGGGCCGCTCCCTCACTGTATCCCTCAACCTGCAGTACTTCGTCATTAAAGCGCGTTATGTAATCATGTAAGCTCTCACCCGGCTGCTGTTTGACTGTTAAAAGGTTGATGTGAGGCTGGCGCTGTTCTCTGGCTCCCATGAACTGTGCAAGGAATGCTCGGGCTAAATCCTTGAAACAACTGATGGATCTTCTTTTCAGTCTCTCAAACCAATGCCTGGCTGATCCTGTTAGGGTGAAAAAGAAGGCACGGCACCTGATTGCATCTGAGACGCCGTGGAAGTCCATCCTGAAGGGAATAAAAGTCCCCATGCAGCGGCAGCGCATCGATTGGACCTTACGCCGTATATTAATTAACATTAAAATACCGTTACGAAAACTCAATCAAACTTTAAACTCTTTTTAAAGTTGCTGGAAATTCAATTTAAACATGCTTAAAAATAAATCTAAATTTATTTTTATGCTTTTCTAAAGAAAAGGGGAAGAACCGTCACATACCTTCGTTGTAGTCTTGACCGTTCTTCGCCAACGACGCTCCAACGAACGAAAACGCAGCAGACTCCTCGCCTCTTAATCACTGGAATTTTCTTCTTGATTGACACATTAACCACAAAGGTTACACCGGTATGTCTCTAAGTCTAGGAGGCAAAAGACTTGTGGGAGTCTTTCTCTAAGAGGGAGGCTAGAGAGAATTCTAGGTCTTGTCTTTGAGAGTCTAAGAGCAAGAGCAAGAGTGTCAAGTGTCATGACCAATTAGGTCTAGTGTTCTATTTATAGAAGAGAGGCAATGAATAAAATATTCAATTAAATCAATCTTTTCCAAAATTGTTTCAATCTTATTCCTTAATTAATCAATCATGATTAATCAATTCCATAATTGATTAATCTTTTCCACAAATGACTAATTACTTCCATAAGTGATTAGATCATTTTCATAAATGATTAATCACTTCCTTAAGTGATTAATTATTTCCATAATTGATTAATTCCCAGTTAATGAATTTTTTAATTAATTAACCACCAATTAAATATCACATATTTAATTTCCGACCTATAATTAATTAATTTGCCCAAACACATTTTAGGCCTTAAATTAATTAATTCATTATTTGAACTCTTTCAAAACTTCCATAAATTTATATTTGAACTTCTTCAAATATTAATTTCTCTCATAATAATATATCAATATATATTATATTTGTTTCCCTTAGTAAATTGAACATTTTCAATTTACATTTATTACTTAGTTGCCTCAAATTACTTTACGAGCTACCAGTGGGACCTAATGGACCCGCAGATCAGAAGCTCCAACGATGTGAGATTAATTGGTCAAACTCATTAACCACATTAATCAATATTCGTTAACTGTGTGTTCATTCCACTATAGACTCACAGTTGCACTCTTCTCACTGCAGACATATTTTCTGTGTCCACGGATATAGACCAATATCGACTAGTTAGTCCTTCACGAGTGTCCGTAACACCAGCTGGGTCAAATTACCGTTTTACCCCTAGGTTACCTCTATTTCCTTAAGTACCAATTTTCCTCTAATGAACAACCTGTTTGTGGTCCAACCATCAAACAGAAAACCCTCTCGTGCCATTGAGAGGGTAGGGCCCTTTGTTCAAGACTCGGAGTAACCACTTAAGGGAACACTCATCTGCTTCCCTAAAGTCGGGAAGGAGTGAATTCCATCTTGTACGATTATGTTCCCAGCTCCCCATTCGGTCTTGTCCCCAAAGTGGTAGGCTTATTGAGTCGGCGTATTGGCCACTCTCACCCATACAAATCAAAGGACAATCTCTCATGAACAGGAGTCCATAATCAACTCAGGATTAAGACTAAGTTGTCTAGGTCGTCCTAGTGAAATAGAAAACCAACTAGTTAACGGTGTTATAACCAGTGGTTACTATTTCGCGGTCCGGTCTTATGCAAACTCATTGCATAGGATACCCCCACTCGAATGTCTCCTACACGAACGCGTTGGATCGCAGCGTTTGTATCAAATACAAAGTGGGTTGTATCCATAGTGTCACCAGGATAAGGCACCCAGTCTTATCCCTATACTACAGACCCTTTAGGCTGTTTCTTGAACAATGATCCCATATGTCGCTACATATAGTTCAAGACTCATATTACAACCTTGGATGTCTAGTTTATTGGATTAGGGTTATTATTAGGCAAAGACAAATAACTAATAACAATTAATGGAAAAATATATCAAATTTATTTCATTAATATCCGGTCAACAGTTACATTCACTATCTACGAGTTTTAGGGCATAAAACCCAACAAACAACTTTTGTAGGCATTTAGATGCTGGACAGGGTCTTTCTTGCAATCATACGGCTTGAATGTAGGTACCTTGAACTTCTAGGGCACCTCGGCTTTCATGACTTCTTCTGTGAAGGGTGGGTCGACTTGGTCGATTAATTCTTCCATGTCTTGCCCTCCCGAGTCCTTCAACTTCTGCAGGTCTCCCTGAAGATTTCCAAGTTCCTTCTGAAGGATTGGAATTCCCAATTCCGTTACAACGGAAGCAATTGGACCGATTCGCAATTTAATTTCGTTCTACAAAATACTGGTACATCGGCAATTACGAATTCATAATTCTACAAAACTAAGGTTAAGCAAACTCACCGTCGTCTGACGACTCCGAATTCTTTAAGAACGTCTTCTTGAATGCCAGGGACCAAAAAATGAAATCTTGGGACATCACCACAAGATTACTCTGCTATCCTCTGAGTATGGGAACTCAGTTGTGGGACTGAATGCTCTTGAACTTTTGGGAGAGAATCACAGAAAAGTAAAATTAAACTTCTCTGTATTTTTTTTAGAGAGAGCATGAGAGTGGGAGATTATATTGGGAGATAAAAATGAGAGATCATCTAAAAGACCCCTCCAACGTGTGTCATATATCAGGGAGAGCAACCACATGATGCCATGTGTATGGTTATAACCATATTAATTAATTAATTCAAAACAATTCAAATTAATTAATTAATTAAATGCTAATTAACTAATCACATTAATTAATTAAGCATATGTGCATTTAAATCATATTCAAATGCAATGCCCTCACATAATATATAGTTTTAATTAAACTTAATTAAATCTCATCTAATTAAATTAATTAAACTACACAATTAATTAATTCATAATTAATTAATTCTTTGATCAATTGAATATCACATATTTAATTAATCAAACATTTGAATCATATTCAAATGTGCATCTCTCTTATATTATAGTTTAATTAAATCACATTTAATTAGACTAATTGAATAATTAATTAATTCGCAATTAATTAATTTATTCACTAATTAAATATCACATATTTAATTAGTTATAAATTTGAACTCTTTCAAATATATAATTCTCTCAATTTAATAAAGTTTAATCATAAATTAAACTTTATATTATAATATATCAACATACATTATATTAATTGTACTTCATACAATTAACTTGATTCCCAAATTGAATTTGAACAATTCAAATTCTTTTCAATATAAATTGTTCCCAATCACTCTTTACGAGCTAGTAGGGGGACCTAATGGACCTACAGATCAGAAGCTCCAATGATATGAGGTTAACTGACTAAACTCATTAATCAAGTTAACCAATATTCATTAACTGTGGGTCACTCCACTAAAGACCCACAGTTGCACTCTTCTCACTGTAGAATATTTCCGTGTCCACGGATATTGACCAATAACAGTAAGTCAATCCTTCACGAGTGTTCGTAACTACAGCTGGGTCAAATTACCGTTTTACCCCTGTGTTACCTCTGGCTCCTTAAGTACCAGTGCTCCTCTAATGAACAACATGTTTATGGTCCAACCAGTAAACAGAAAGTCCCTCTCGGGCCAATGAGAGGGTGGGATCCCAATTTGTTCAAGACCCGGAGTCACCATTTAAGGGAACACTCATCTACTTCTCCTAGAAGCGGGAAGGAGTGAATTCCATCTTGTGTTGTCATGTCTCCAGCCCCCCACTCGGTTGTCCCCAAGAAGGTAGGCTTATTGAGTCGGCGTGCAGGCCACTCTCACCCGTACTAATCAAAGGACAATCCCTCATGAGAAGGAGTTCATAACACACTCAGGATTAAGACTGAGTTACCTAGGTCATCCTATTGAAACAGTAACCTAACTAGTTAACGGTGTTACATCTAGTGGTTTACTATTTCGTGGTCCGGTCTTATGCAAACTCATTGCATAGGATACCCCCGCTCGCATGTCTCCTACATGGACGTCTTGGATCAATACGTCTGTATCGAATACAAAGCGGGTCGTATCACATAGTGTTACCAGGATAAGGTACCCAACCTTATCCCTGTACTATAGACCTTTTAGGTTGTTACTTGAACACTGATCCCCGTATGTCCCCACATACTAGTTCAAGTTACATATCAACAACCTTGGATCTTAGTTTATTGGATTTGGGTCATATTGTGCAATTCTAGACTTAATATGATAATAACACTTTATTGCCTAAACCTCAATAACACTTTACTGATACAAGTGTATAATCTGTTAATCATTCACTATCTACGAGTTTTAGGACATAAAACCCAACACCTTCAAGGTGTTTAGAAGCTCAGTCTTCCAAGGGAGATGGTCTTTCTTAGCCTCAGCCTCGGCCAACCTAGCCTCGGCCTCGGCAGCCCTGGCTTCAGCTTCGACAGCTCTGGCCTCGGATTCAGTAGTTTTGGCCACTCTGCGCTTCTCCTCGATCAGATTTCTCAGGTCCATCTTAGTATGACCGTAGCTTGGGGTAGAAATTGTGTGGTCCCGCCCCTTAAGTGTGCTTGACTTTGGGCTCCTCAAAATTGTACGATCAGTAGGTTTGAGCCCTCTGACCTTGCTGGTCATGCTGTTAGTCTTCTTTCCCTTCGATCTCGTCTCTGATTCCGCAGTGTGCTCCATAGGCTCCTTCCCCTTCCTCGGATCCCTAACCAACCTCTCATCAGGGGTTTTAGTGCTAGGACCAGGTTTATCCAAGATACGAAGTATCCTGGACAAATTATGATCCATCGCACTTACTTTGTTTTCGAGAGCAGCAATTTTGAGATCGGCTTGCTTCTCTCGGGATGAGGGTTATGGAGACCGAGGACGAGGAAATTCGGTCCGAGGCCGATTTCGGCCTTCTTCCCGTGACCCCCGCTGGTGGCGGTCACCGTCCGAATTGTCTGTGTTTATGTCTTGATTTCTCTTCTCCATCCCCTTACTCATGGAATGATCGATATGCAGATTAGGCAAGCTTTCTTCCCCAAAGACGGCGCCAACTGTTGATGGTCGATTTTTGTCAGAGGAACTCACCTGACCTTCACGTGCCACCAACGGTAAATTTGTAGATGAGGGAGGAAGACGTGGCCTGCAAGACAGTAAACCTGCACACTGGTGTGGTGCTCGTCACACCGGCTCCGATGCTTAAGTCAGCAAACAGAACGGTGGGAGGCAAAAAAGTAAGAGCAAGAGGAGAAAGTAGAGAATAGAGAGTAGAGTTTGGGGATAGAATTCAGGTCCCCTTCTTCAGTAGCAAAGAGGGGTATAAATACCTGCTTATGCTCCTAGGGTTTTTAGGAATTCAGAGGCGTTTCGGGACAAACCAGGGCGACCAAAGGCGGTAGGGACCAAGCGGAGTCGGACGGGCTCGACCCGCGTGAGCAGGCCGAGGGTTGGCCGTTCGGTCTTGGCCCGTCCCACTTGCCGGTTTCGCCTCTTGGGTCCATCTCCCAGCCCGATTTCTCCCCGGTTGTCCTTGTCAGCTCTTTGTACATCGGGGTGGTAAAAAATTGCCTATAATAGCTTGCATTCCTTGAAAACCCAAACTAAAAATCACTATTTTCCAGTGGCCCAAAAAAAAAGCGCAGAAGCAAAAAATGAGTATTTACCTATAGCTAAAGAACCCAGAAGCAAAAACCAGAAGCAAAAGATTGGAGGCGGCAATGGTAAAAAAATTCGTGAAGAACAAATGACAGAAGAGAGAAAATGAGAAAAAAAAAATAGGAAAGATAACCACTTTCATGCTTGATTCGCACGATTTTAGGAAGAAAATTCAAACCATTTCTCTTTCCTTGTTTGTTTTATATTATTTTATATATTTCAAATGCAATAACTGTGTTTTCCTTTTCTATCTTCTTTTTATTTTATTTATTTTGAATATTAGATATCTCCTCCAATTGTTCGTCTTTATTTTAGTTTTTATTTTAGTTTTTTTTTGTTATAATTTGATTTTAAATGTTTTCGCATCAAATTGTTGAATAAATAAAACACTATAATCCTGGAAAAACATTGAATTTAGGAAAGTCAAATTACACATAAAATTGTCCCTTCGACTGTTATTCCTGTTTTATCAAATGAAATATGAAATTTCTAATCACAAAAATTAGAAAATCTTTGCCGTCAAGAGGTTATATTTATTTGAAGTAATTTTCATATACATAAAATGAGACACCAAAAAGGCATATAGGTTTTTCTTTGAATTGATTAATTTTGATTTTGATTTTGTCAATTACACATAAATGGATTTTGATTTTGTCAATTTAAAATTGAACATGATAAGTTGTTTAACATTGATAATAATTTATTGGTTATTCTTTTGCTTCATAACATGTGTACTAGAATGATTTTGATTTATTGACAGATAACTTATTGGTTTTGAGAAGGATTTTGATTTTGTTAATTTAGAATCAAGCATGATAATTTTATTCAAAATGAAGGTATATTCAAAACCTTAATTTGATAAATATTGAAATGAAAATAATATGAAGAATAAGGTGGTGGCGACCTTGACAGCATCTTTCCAAGGACAAATAGGTTAAATTCGATTAATCATCCCTTCCAATTGTTCATATATGTTATAATTATAGTGGATGTAACTTAATAGATAAATTTCATTTTATTTTCCTTCTCAATGTCATGAAAATTTATATGTATATTTTTTCGGGTTAATTAGATAGTTATTATATTTTAAAAATAGATTTGGAAAAATTGATCCATTTGAAAAGATTTTGGAAAATCAAGCTATTAGTTCGCTTTATTCAAATCCGTTATTTAGTTGGTTTTATTAAAATCTGTGTGTGCAAGAGGTAGATTTAGAGGATTTATGATTATATTTTAAATATTTTTTTTAATGTTTATCCGTCAAAGACATATTAAAAAATATAGAATCTAACTTGGTTTCAAAATTCATAATTGAAAACTAAAGAAAAATTATATGACTACAACTTATAGAATTATTAAGAAAAAAAAAAAGGTATGTCGACTTTTAGAGAAAAAAAACACTTAATACCTTTTTCAGAAAGCAAATCATTAAAGATGAAATAAGTTTTTTCAAATGTTAATGTATTTATCGTTTTCTAAAACAAAATCATGTATTAAAAAGCAGAAATTTAAAATTAATCAAGAATATGAAAACGAAAAAATAAAATAAAAAACGAAAACATAAAAAGTAAATAAATAAATAAAATAAAGAATAAACCTGCCAACATAAATTAAAAATTAAAGAAGAAAATGTAAAAAAAAAATATATATATATAGAAATAAATAAATAAAAACATAACTTGAATATGCCACAGGTGAATTGTCATTAAAAAATATTAAAAGAAAATCATGAATTCGCATGTGTGAGATGCATATTTATGTCTGAATCCACCTTTTGCACACCATTGTAATTAAGCCAACAAATCAGCTTGGTTTTCCAAAATCTTTTCAAATACACCTGTTTTTCCAATTTTTTTTTTTAAATACAATAACTATCTAATTAACTCATACTTTTTTCTTTCAAATAATTTTTTTTTATTCAGATGACAAACATGTTAATTGAAGAACTCAAACCTTTTGATAAAGGTTGAAAGATTAAAGGCCCGTTTGGTAACGTTCTCGTTTCTTGTTTCCGTTTCTTCATTTTTAATAAATAAAAATAGAATTTCATGACCCTAACACCTATACATTCAATAATAATAAACCTATATTCTTATTTATGTTTGGAAAAAAATTGGAAACAAGAACAAAAAAGGAGAAACTAGTTTTAGTTGTTCCCAAAAGTTTTATACAAATTTTGGGAGTGTTTCTAAAAAATGAGAAACAAGAAACATACATAGTTATTAAATACTTAGATTTCTTAATAAAATTAGAAACAAGAAACGAGAACGTTACCAAACGAGCCCTAAAGTGCCCGTTCTTAGAAAATTCTCAATCCAACAATTCAAAGTCAGAAAGAGAGATCCTTATAATTATGAAATTGATGGTTGTGGACAAATAGGTATTATGCATTTAGTTATTTCTTTATGTTTAACATGTATAATTATATTCTATAAAAAAACATATAATTTCATATTTTTTAAACAAATATCTTATACGTAGGGAGTACGTGTTCAGGTCACTTTTTTCAATGAGCATTGAAAAATTTAGTGAAAAAATTGAAAAGAAAAAATCATATCTGATCTATGACAATAACATAAACCAGTAGATATAAAAGTATAAAAAATGTTCATCAAAGATTGAGATCTCATTATCTCAAATGACTGAGATAGAAGAAGTGGAAGGAGAAGTATACAACACAACAAATCAAAATAATCTGGTTTGATTTTGAAATGTTGTTGAATGATAAACAAGTAGAAACTCATAAAGGTTATTGGAGATATATTACTTATGTTAGTATTATCCTACTATTTACTAATATTGATTTCATATTATAGATGTGGTGGGTGCAGTATCCAAGTTAAGTCGATATCTGTAAGAAAAACTAATGTCAATCGTTTTAAAAAAAAATTATGTTGATGGACAATAAATACGTATCAAAATATGAATATTCAACGATTGTTTAAATTTCTATATATGAATGTCTTAAAACTATGGTTTTGATATATACAGGTTTGATGAAGACACTGTGAGACAATTCTTTTAAAAAACTATGAAGATTATTGCATTTAATATTTAGTTTTATAAAGGCTAAATTCTAAAAAGGTTATTTTAAAAAAATCTAAAAAAGAAGCTTTAATTCAATGTGCAGTGAAATAGTATTATCCAAAAATAAATAGAAATAATTCAATAAAATTAAATAAAATTAAAAATCGCTTAAACATTCCAAATCAATTTTCTTTTAAAAAAAGTGGTTTTCATTAAAACTTTATTGAAATTATCTATACCATGATTCTCAAATATTGTTATATTTCTGTTTTTAAATTAAATGTTTTAAAAATAATTTTGAGATTCTAAAATCAATTTTCTATATTCATGTTAATATTATATCTTAATAGTTAAACTATTTTTTAGTTAATATTATATCTTAATAGCTAAATCAACATTAATTTGAAAAAAATATATAAAACATTTAAAATAATTTGATAATTTATGTTTATTTGATTAAAATGTGTAACTACCATCATTTACATGTCATGTAAACAAATATATTGTTTTAGTTTAAATATAGTTTCCTTTGAAACATACTGTTGGGTTTTATGCCCTAAAACTCGTAAGTAGTGAATTGTGACAAATTGTTCACTTGTATCAATACGTCGTTATTGAGGTTTGTACAATAAAGAGTTATTGTTACTAAAATTGCACAATTTGACCCAAATCCAATAAACTAAGATCCTAGGTTGTTTAGATGAAACTTGAACTAGTATGTGGGGACATACGGGGATCAGTGTTCAAGTAACAACCTAAATGGTCTATAGTATAGGGATAAGGCTGGGTACCTTATCCTGGTAACACTATGTGATACGGCCCACTTTGTATTCGATACAGATGCAATGATCCAAAGCATCCATGTAGGAGACATGCGAGTGGGGGTATCCTGTGCAATGAGTTTGCATAAGACCGGACCGCGAAATAGTAACCACTAGATGTAACACCGTTGACTAGTTTAGGTTTCTATTTCAATAGGATGACCTAGGTAACTCAATCTCAATCCTGAGTCTGTTATGAACTCCTTTTCAGGAGGGATTGTCCTTAGATCTGTATGGGTGAGAGTGGCCAGTTCGCCGACTCAATAATCCTACCATTTCAGGGGCAAGACCGAATGGGGGCTGGGAACATAACAGTACAAGATGGAATTCACTCTTTCCCCTATTGGGGCAAGTAGATGTGTGTTCCCTTAAGGGCTGATTCCGGGTCTTGAACAAGGGCGCCCATCCTCTCCTGGCCTGAGAGGAACTGCTGTTTATTGATTGGATCATAAACAGATTGTTCATTAGAGGAATCAGTGGTACTTAAGGATCCAGAGGTAATCCAGGGGTAAAACGGTAATTTGACCCAGCTGGCGTTACGAACACTCGTGAATGATTGACTTACTGTTATTGGTCGATATCCGTGGACACAGAAATATTCTACAGTGAGAAGAGTGCAACTGTGGGTCTTTAGTGGAGTGACTCGCAGTTAACGAATGTTGACTAACTTGGTTAATGAGTTTAGCCAATTAGTCTCGTATCGTTGGAGCTTCTGATCTGTAGGTCCATTAGGTCCACCTGCTAGCTCGTAAAGGGTTCTGAGGTTAAATAGTCTTGAATAGAGTTTGAAGTGTGTTCAAATTCGTTAAGGGAATTTTATTGTATTTGATACAATTAACATAATATATAAAGATACATTATAATATAAGTTTAATTGGTGAATTAAACTTTATATTATAAATTAATTTTGGATATGATTCAAAATTAATTAACGAGAGAATTAAATATTTGAAGGAGTTCAAATATTAAATATGAATTAGATTCATATTGAAACTATAGGTTAAATTTAATGTGAATGAGATTCATATTAAAACTATAGTATATGAGAGAATTATTTGAATAATGATTCAAATAGTAAATTAATTAAATATATGATGTTTAATTAATGAATTAATTAATTGGAGAATTAATTAATTTAATTTAATTAAATGTGATTTGATTAAATTAATTCTATAGTTAATATTAATGTACATTATGATGCACATTAAAACTATAGGTTAAATGAGAGAGATTAAAATTGAATATGATTCAATTGTAATTAAATATTGGATATTTAATTAATGTGGATTCAATTAATGAGATTAATTGAATGGCCAATTTAATTCAATTTAATATGATTCAAATTGAATTAAATACCTTATGTTATAATTGATTTAATTAATATTGTTTTAATTAAATTAATTATAATTAATTAATTAATTAAATGATTATTATTATTTAATTAATAGACGGCCAAGATCGTTTGGATTAGATCCAACGATCGAGATTTAGTATGGTAACAACTCCCTCCCCACTTATCGTACAGGGGAGAGGGGGTTGCCCAACTAATGGTTCATTCTCTCCTTTCTCACGCAGAATGACAGAGAGAAAATTCTCTCTCAACTCTCTCACTCTCTCAACCAAAATCACAGCAAGGTGATTCCCTTCCAAGATGTTTTTGGATCCCACAATCCAAATCTCAGCGATCCCAAGAGTCATAGCGGGTGCTCTTTGATGGTGGTGTTCGTTAGAGAGATCGTTGACGAACTGTTCGTTGAGGAGCATAGTGCTGTGAAGAACGGTCTTCAACAAGTAAGTTCCAAAAATTCTAAATCGTTTAGAATTAGTATTGCATGCTTAATCTAGTTTTAATTTGAGAATAGTTCTAAAATTAATTTTGCCCAACGTACCGGTTTTCTTTAATTGAAATTAAAATCACGATCGGTGAAAAACGCTTCCGCTAGAGGATTCAATTCCTTCACATACAAACTTCTAGAAACAAAATGCATCCATTAAGAATAGATCACTTTCTCCCATTGTCACTTTATTCTAGAAATAGAATAAAGAACGACACTATTTTTCCTAATTTATCTAAACCTACATACGTCTGGAAACGGAATTGGAACACTGTAAAATTTGTGGTTTAGATGGGCTATAAAACGAACATCGATCAACAAATAAATAAAAAAAATATAATGTAAATAAACCCAAATTGAGGTGCAGCATACAAATATACAACAAAAGAGATAGTGTTGAACTGAAAGATAATTACTCAGCTTTTTCAAGGTTGGAGTTAAATAGAGAAAATGGGAGAGGAGCACGAGAGAGAGAGTGAATGAGGAGAGAAAGAAAAAGTAGAGAAAGAATGGGTGATAGAAAAGAGGGAAATGGCCTAGGGAGAAATGTAGGAAGTAGTTGGATTGAACGAAAGATAGAGAGAGAAAGAGAAATTGACTAAGGGGCCGTTTGTTTTTTGGGAATCTGAGATGCCCATGAGTCAGACATCTGGATTCCCACGTTTGTTTTGCAGTAATGTAAGATACCCAGGTATCTCGAGATGCCCGGGTATCCTAGGATGCCCTACCGGAGGTAATCTAAGTACTTTTGGATGCCCTTTTGAAACATGGGTTTCGAAGATTCCCATATTGCAGGCATCCCCTCTTTACCTTTTTGCCCTTCGTTCATTTTTTTTATATATTTTCTTTCATCAATTTTCTTTATCTTTATTTTTAATTTTATGATTTAAATAGATTAATGTCCAATAATCAACTTTATATAATTAAGTATATTTATATATTACATTTACATATAAAATAGACTTCAATTCAATTAGACTTCACCACATATAACATTAATTATATAATTGTCTTTTAGAAAAATTAAAAATTTAAAATAAAATTTATATTTAATATAGCTTTTTTATTTAAAAAAAAGTCATATATTAATATGAATTCTATGAAATAACATACAAAAATGAATGTACACTTAATTAATATAAAACAAATTAAATTAATAAAAACAAATATATATTATATAAATATAAATTATATTAAATCAATATATAAATTATATTAATATATTGATAAGGACATTTTTGGAACATTACATAAATTTACAACATTTTCAAGAATAAATCCTTCAAAACTATCAAAATATTCCTGGATACCTTATAAATTTTCCTACAAAACAAACGTGGCTATCTGAAGATGTCGGATATCTAAAACTCCGGTCATCTGAGATTCCAGGAATCTGAAGATGTCGGACATCTACATTCCCAAAAAACAAACGCCCCCTAAAATAGATCAAAATTTTTTAAAGAAATAGATCAATTTTTTAATATGTTGATAGTTTGAATGTTTAATTTTAAAATTATCATATAGTTTGAGAGTTTAATTTTTATAGACTAATTTCTTTAACATGTATTTTTTTATTATTATTTAGCATAATTATTGTTACTCCATTTGCTATGATAAGTCACATATATATTATATTATATTAAAATTAGTCATATTAGAAAACAAAAAAAAAATCATCATAGAAGTAGGAAAAACATAACTAATATAAGAATGTATATACAATCTTAATTAATTTTAAATTAATTTTACTCCATAATAACTAAGATAAATTATTACACGTGCATCACACGTGGTAAAAACCTAGTAGTATATAAAAGGGGCTAAAGGAGGAGAATCTTTGCTTTCCTCTTTTGCCCTTATAATTTTAATAAATATCCATTTTGTCCTTCAATATTTTTTAAAGAGACACAACTCTTCGAGTTAAAGTGTCCTTCAATCTTTGCTGATGGGACGCGACTCTTCAGGCAGAGGTAGTTCCACATCAGATGTATCCATTCGAGGATTAAAATTAAAAATATTAGGGTAATTGACATGATTTTGATGGTGAAAATTTTGAGAAGTCGTATTCATGACTTAAGGAAAAAAACATTATTATATAATATTCATATAACTTCTGAGTTTTCTACATATTTTTCAACTCTAATTTCATCACTATTTTGATATGTATTGATTTTTTGTATCAAATTCTATATAAAACAAAAAAAATGCATAAAGCGCACCAATAAAATATAGCGATCGCTACCATTGTTATCCTAAATTTTTAGTTAATTAAGACATAAACTTATATAACTGTAAAAATGACTCTTTTAAAGGTACATAATTGTAAGAATGTGGAACTCAAAAAAAAAAAAAAAAAATTGTAAGAATGTGGTTTTTTACCAAATTTTTTAATTAATTCTCTATTAGTTATAAGGTAAGATTCTCTATTTCTTTTTAAGTAAGCATTTTATCTTTTTAAAAAATTTGTTGAATGTCACGCTTCATTTTACTTAAAATATTATTAATGAAACATATTTTAAAATTTTAAAGAATAACAAAAAAAAAAAAAATCATTTTATGACAATAAGTACCATATTCATTAAAATTTAAACTCATTTTGATTGAAATATAAGATTTGAATAACATTCAAATATTATCATATTTAATAATTATTGCACAATTGTCCTCACAAGTTCCACTTAGTTTATTGTTATAAATAATAATAAAAAAAATTCACTTAGTATATTAAATTTGAGTTGTCACATTCATTAACATGAATATAACTTATTCTTTTTTCTTTTTACTAAAAAAATTATTCTTTTTGTTTTTTAAAAAAATCACTAATAAACTTTTTTTTGGTATCAATATATTAATAGTCTAATTATTATGCAATTACTTTATTTTTTTTTCTTTTCCTTAAATTTATAACTTTTTCTTGAAATCTATGTATCATTCCTTTAAAGTCTAATTTATATTTACTTATTTGAAGGAAGTTCTTCAAGAAAAGGTACAAGAACTATATTTAAATTGTCGAAGTAGTAATAGGAGAATATGCAGGGAAACACATTTTGATATCATGATTTCCATTAATTAAGTCCACCTAATGGCACAAAATGATATCAAAGGAAACAATTTCCTGTTATATTATGTTGTGCGATGACGTTAAACAAAACACAAAGACAAATTGTTCAGAATATTAGAAAATATATTTCTAAATATTTAATTTCACATTAACAACTTTGTTTCAATGTCAATACAAAAATTCTTATCGAATCACTTGAAGATCAAAATTTGTCATCCAAACATACAAAAAATGTTATTTTTAAAGAGGTTATACTTTATTAAATACTTTAGTTTTTTTTTTTTTAAAAATCAACTTATATAATTCTTATGAAATATATTTCTTTCTTTCTTTTTCTCCAAAATACAATCTCGAAGCACACCGATGAATTACCCACCCATGAGATGATAAACTATCTCTTGATGATGCCACTTTTTATGTTTTATCAAATTTAGTTTACAACTATTATATAATTCTTTTGAAATATATTTCTTTCTTTCTTTTATTATTACCTTTTTTTTCTCTCTTACATTATAGTTCAATATCAAATTTTTTGTTAGAGAAATGTCAAATATTTACTATTTGAACTAGATAAAAAAATATATTTATTCAAAAGTTAACTTACATTATAAAAAATATATTCCAAAGATTTCAAACCACGTGCAAAGTATTTCATATTCATTGTAAATGAACATAGAACAAGATAATATATAGTTTTAGACTTCTAAGCACCATCTTTCTTTTTTTATTATTATTATTATTTTCAATTAAAACAGTGAAATTTAATATGCGATGCACGTGTTTTTAAACTAGTATATTAATAAGATTGCACCAAAAATTAAGAAGGCCAACCATACTTGATTTAATTAAAAAAAAAAAAAAATCCACTGTTACCAAAGGGATTCTCTTTGTCTTAAAAGAACTTTACGTAGACAAATTTAAATTTTGACTCTTTTTAATAAGTAGAAGTAAAAGATAAATTGTAAACTTAATTCTGCAACGGATAGATTGAGGGTTTTACGTGTATTTTTCTTTTTTTAATATGTGGGGAGGGAGATTCGAACCACAGACCTGTCGGTCATTAGTACACGACTTATGCGTTGAGCTATGCTCATGTTGGCAGGTTTTACGTGTAGTTTTCATGTTGACCAAACTCAAATACATATGTAGGCACACAAATAAGAGATAGAGATATTATTTATTAGTAATAGTCAATGGGTAAAGACTTTATTTGAGCTTGACATTGTTTCATCATACGACAAACAAATTAAAGTAAAGCCACAATATATATATAACATCCCTCAGTCCTTCCAAATTTCAACCAATAAATGGGACGTTGAAGACGTTTCCACTTGGATCAAGGACTACGTTGACACGATTGCAACAAAAATTAGGGAGTGCAACCGTGCCTGGCGTAATAAAAACCACAGTCACAAATGGGGCTTCTCTTTCAATCACTGTTCTGGCCTCTCCTCCATTCTTTCCAAGTAGCTCTAACCATCTAAACTTTCGTCCTGCATGAACCACCTTTTTAAATTAGCATGCATTATTCATAGAAACAAATGAAATCTCTTTAATTTCATTGAAATAGAGAGTGGATACTCACCTTGACCTAAAGTGCAACAGGCAGAGTCTGTGCAAGTACCACTAACACAAGGAGGGTAACGAGGCCAAGAAGCACCAGACATTCTTTTCGTTTTCAACTTCTTGGTATCAATACAACACTTGATCACCTCTTATTATGTACAATATATATATATATATATATATATATAATTCTTAACTTTTCTTATATTGGCAATATAATAACTTCATGAAATCTATATTCAATTTTTCAATTTACCGTTGTGGGGAAATTTATTTTCTTATCTATCTTTGCTGGGTTGTTTTGCCTTTATTTAGATTTATCATAATTATTTTCAATTTTATGATATTTTTCTTATTTTGCTCTCTTTTATTTGACATCATATTAAGTATTAACATCTCAACTATATGAACCATCCTATTTTACTATTCTCTATACATAAATTTTAAAAATAAAATCTCTCATTTAATCTATATTCAATTCTTAAATTTACCGCTATATAGAAATTTATTTTCTTATCTATATCTTGACTGGCGTTGTTTGTTTCTATTTCGATTTGTCCATAATTATTTTAAATTTTATGATCATATTTTTCTTATTTTGCTCTCCCATATTTGACATCCTTGACAAGGAAAATTATTTGGTGTTTTGGTTGCAATTAGGCCCTCTCTTTAAAAACGTCAGATGTAAATCTTTATATATTTGTCTGACCCCTAATAACCGTTGGATACAACATCCAGTTACTCTTACCATTTCTCTCTCTTCTATCCAAAACAGAGCAAAACTATCGGGCTCATTGCACCGGAGTACCTAGAAATTTCTCTGTTGACAAACCATCTTAGTTTTCTACTCTCAATATATAGATTTTAAAAACAAAAACTCTTCAACCTTAATTTTACAAGGGGTTGCTTGCACATATAGCAAACCCAACTAAAATAATAGCAAAATTAACAACATATTAAAGTATTTGCAAAAATAGCAAAATTTAACATCTAGCCCATCCAAATCATTAAAAAGTCCATCTAACATGATTATCCAGCCCATCCAACCCATTTTTTTTCCTTCTTCCCGTTTCTATCAAGTCTACCATTGATAGATTCTATCAGTGATAGAATTCTATCAGTTATTTCTGCATTTTGTTTGGAATTTGCTATTGTTTATTGTCACTGATAGATTTCGTAAGGTGATTGGTTGTAGTTGTTCAAATTAGGTGATAGAAGATTTCTATCACCGATAGGGTGATAGAAAATTATCTTTCTATATCATTAATAGAACTATCAGAGATATAAATCTTCTATCACTGATAGAAACTATCATTTTTGTTTCTAAAACCTATGTCATTGATTTTGTTTTTATAGTTGTTGAAGCAAAACAACATGGAAATTAAACCGAAAGAAAAAGAAAAACACAAAGCGGAAGTTGAAATTTAGAGGGGGGGAGACCTCAACAAAACAAAAATAAAAAATAAAAAACAAAACATATGTACAAAATTATCACGTAATCAAATAAAATATTGGTTTCTATCAAATACACTATTGATTTCTATTAGTGATAAATTTATATCAGTGATAGATTCTATCAGCGATAGATTTCTATCAGTGACAGAAATCTATCATTGATAGAAATTAAAACACGGGTAAAATGGGAATTAAAATAAACAATTTAAAAATTTTGCTATATTTGCAATTTTTTTTTATAAAACTTGCTATTTTTGCAATTAACTATTAGAATTTAGCCACCCATTACAATTTTCCTTTTAGAAATGGTATATCGAATCCAAATGCCAATTGAGCGTAATTCATAAGAAATTAAATGATTTAATACAGATTGAAGGGTGTCTTCTTTTAGATCATACTCATTCTGACATAGGAGTTTGAATTTTCTTTCAGATCACATATATTTGAATTCTAAAACGTACAACACACTAATTATAGCAGCCATGCAAAATCATATACTTTTAGCAAAACAGAACCTTATGATATTAAAGTTGTAATCATTCAATTTTGCATACTTTTAATCTTTTCTTTGCAATCTTTAAAAATATTTTGGCAATTAAAATTAAACAAAAACTTAACATCTGTAACATTTAATAAACTTATAAACTAACGATTCGTAACTCAACACTATATACACATATATGTGTATGTATATATAAACACGTACAACGTACCTACATATTGCAAATATGTAATCTATTCTAAAAGATGAAAAGTAACTAAAAAATATTGAAGTTTTAGCATATCTATTTATTTATATTTATTAATATTTATGTAGTTAATGAGGGGGAAAAAGTTCAAATACCAAATGGGAAATAAATGATAAAATTGAATGGTCTAGAGTGAGATGGTAATCCAATAAAGGTATTTCTAAATGTAGGTATTGTTATGATATTTTCCTTCATGGTTGTCACCATTATGTATTTTCATTTCATTTTCAAATGACGACACTTTGATTTCATTTTTTAATGAAATATTTTTATTTTATTTTGTACCATATTCACAAAAAAAAAAAAAAAAAAAAAAAAAACTATTTCCATTTATTTCTATCCTTTATTGCATTTTTCTATTTGATATTTTAATTTATTCTTTCTTAACTAATTTATTAATTTTTCCTGACCTTTCATCAAGCATTCCAATTTTTTATGCGGATGAGTTCAATTAACCTATTAATTACATCTTTGTCATAATCTTTTGATTTTCTCATTTGTAGGATTTCATGCATTTATTTCAATTTTTTTCTTCCGCCCTTATTTAATTATATAATTATATTAAATATTTTTTTTTCTTTCCATTTGCAGTCGGCAGCCATGATGAAATGTTTTTGTTTTTTTTTTTTAAATATAATTATATATATATTATCAATTAATTCCTTTTATGTAACAAATAGGTATAATTAATTTCAAATATATATATTTTGAAATTTCTTGTATACATTTGGTAGATTTGCCGCCTGATTTTCTATTTTTTTTTTTTTTTAAATACGCTTGCATCTCTTTTGGTAATAACTAAAATAAGATTTAGGGTTTATTTTTACAGAAATTACACAAATATATATATTCTGAAATATTCTTATAATATTTTTTATTTTTTAAAATTCGTATATGGAATGTTATTTTTTCCCATTGTCGCCTGCATATTTTTTCAAATAAACCCCATTTTTGAATGGTGAAACCCACATGTTTTTGGAATTATGAAATTCCTTATTTTCTCATTGTCGCCTACTTATGGATTTGCTAATAAGAAAATTCGATTTTCGGGATTTATTTCCATTTTTATATACATGTTTGTAAGCGGTATATATAAACAATTTATGAAAAAATGAATTTCATACCTGTTTGTAAGTGGTATATATTGGTACAAAATCATCATGTATGTATTAGAATTATGAATAAACGAATTTCATACGTGCTTGTAAGTGGTATATATCGGTACATAATTATCATGTGTGTTAGAATTATGAACAAACGATTTTTCATACCCCATATGAAATAACTATGCTAGTTAGCTAAATAAAAATACCTCATATGGAATGCCAGTGAGAATTTATCTAAAAAACTAAAATTTGAGGCAGACAAAACTAATTACGGAGAAGTTTCAAAATCCATACCGGGTATTTAAAAATTCATACCCGGTATTTAAAAATCGTTTCAAAATTCATACCGGGTATTTAAAAATTCATACCCGGTATTTAGAAATTCATACCGGGTATTTAAAAATTCATACCCGGTATTTTGAAATTCATACGGGGTATTTAACAGAGATTTTCTTTTATAGTTTTGTTGTAGGTTTGTGATGAGAGGGCATTTTTGTAAATAACCCAAGTTTAGAGTTAGCCCTAAGCTTTCCTTTTCCTTGTCTTTGAGCCACACACATAGCAGCCCATTCCCATCTCTCTCTGCGTGTTATGTTTCGGCCGACCAACATCATCTCCTTTCCTCCTCCTCGGCGCTGGCGTCAGTCTTTCTCCGGTGGGCGGGCGACTACGGCAACGGGCGGTACAACGTCTAAGACGCGCGCGCGAAGGGTTCTTTCTGGTGAGTTGTGTTTTGGATGGGTTTTCGTTTGGTTTTTGTACTTCTAGAGCTCGATTTCTCTCTTTAACGTCTTTCTCCTCTGTACCCATCATATTTTCGGCGTTCTTCAGCGGTCAATAGCTCTTGTTCGCGTGCCAGCCATGGTTGCAGCGTGGGGGTCAAATGGAAGAAGACAAACAGATTTTTAGGGAAGGAAGAAGACGAAAGCAGTGGGTTCCTTTTCTGTACTTTCTTTTCTTTTTTTTTTTTTTAATATCAGAGGGTTATTTTTGTAAATGGGCCACAATTAAAAAAGATGGGCTGGACTGAAATGAAGTTTATAAACTTTTTGGACAAAAGTGAAAAATATGGGTTGATTTCAGCCCATTCTTGTAAAAACCCCATTTTTTATTGTTGTGTTATGATAAAATTTGGATCATCTAACTACCCTAAGAATGAAGGAGAAGCCCAAATAAGGAAAGGTGAATTGGAAACAGAAGGACGATCGAAAAAGCAAAGTCTGACACGGGTAAACGCTTGAGAAAGTTTAGTCGAGTCGACCTAACTCGATGTTGATCCAGCTAGACCACTCGCAAGGTCCATTTTATTTGGAATCCCAACAAAAATTTATAAATATAAAATGAAAAAATCATTGATAATTAGAAAGAAAGACTCAAATAACAAAAAGTAAGGGCATAAGTGAAATTGAGAGTTTGGAGATTAAGAGTTTGAAGATTATGTGAAATTAAGAATTTCAAGATTAAGAACAGTTCATCTAAAATGTTCCAAGCACTTCGCTGGACAACATCTTAAATTGCACAATTTCTAGAATTTTAAGGTCAAAGTCGAGTGGATAACACTGAAAAAGGATGAAATTGGTCATGGGTCAAATGTTAAATACCAATAAACGCTAACAGGAGCTTAATCAAGAAAGGAACTCACTTGAATTTCTTATCCTTTCCTGAACAACAACTTAAATGACCCCAACCCTCAAATATAAACGGCGAGGATATGGTCAATGATAATGCTCATTTATGTGCATTATTTATGTAAGGTCGACATTCTTAAGGTGACTCTTTAATTATGAGTTTTACCTTTCTTGTTAATTGAGGATAGAAAGATTTAAATTCTTTTTCTTTTGTATAGATCTTGGAGGGCAATTTTGTAATTAAATGGAGTTGGTAGCCAAACCCTAACCCTAAGGCAATTTTTTAAGGCTCAATTCTCCCTCTCCTTCGTGTAAGCAGCCGCCCCAACCCCCCTTTGCCTTGCGATTTCTTTTTCTCTCTCTGCAGTGTTTTCCCCTTCCAGCCGTGAACGCCGCCAGCCACCACTGTCTTTCTCTTCTTCTCTGGCTGCCAGCAACGTTCCTCCACTCCGACGCCGTCGACGAGCTTCTCCGGTGACACGCACGTTCCACTGCGGCAACAGTTTCATCTTTTCGGCCAACAGGTAGTCCTTTCGTTTCTTTTCTTCATGGGTGTTGTTCTCGTACTTCTTCCTCGCCAATCTCTCACTCCCAGCCTCTCCCTCCATTGGTTTGCGTGTTTTAGCAGCGTGGGTGATCGTGATTAGCATCGTTTTTCCGACAGCAGTACCGTGGGCGCGACCAACATTGTTTGGGATCGTTTTCTCTGTTTTTCCGGCATTTCTTTCAATGGGTAAGTGCTTAGAAGTTGTTTCGTGATTGATTTTTGAGTTTAATAGATTACACATCCACTTTCCTTTCCGTTCAGCAAGCGTTTCTCTTCGTTTTCGGCGATTCTCGCAGTGGGTCTTCAAGTTTTAGTGTCGTGGAGCTTTATCGGTAGTGGGTAAGCATTTTAAGCTTGAGTTTCGTTGGTTCTATGGTGTCAGGGACTTACCCATTAATTGTGGCAATTGTTTCCAAGGTTTTCGTGGCATTCGGGATTGTATTTGTCGTCTTGGAACAGAATTTGAGGGCTTGGATATCAAGCTTAGTTTCTGTTTAGGTAAGCTCTTGGGGTGTTAAATCTCTCTTAAAATTGATTTAACCCTTTATGTTTCGTGTTTTAGAAGGTCTATGAGTTTTAAGTTTGTTTCTCCCTTCTAATGTAGTTGGTTAAAGGCTTGGAGGCTAAGGGAGTTGTTGTTGGGTCGAGCAGCTAATCAACTAATGTAAGTAGCTATCGGATCTTATTTTTAAGCTTAGTCCCCATTGTATGTTATTGGATTGGATAAACACCTAGCCCGAGACTTTGAACTAGTTCTTTTGAGGAATTGACATGCTAGCATGAGTTTAGTTGTGAGCCTTGAACTTGCTTTTGGATTTCAATGGTATGATAGTTTATTGCATTGTGAAGCATGTTGTGGCATAAAAGTTGAGTATTTCATTGGCATATCTGATATTTTTCTGGATGGATTAGTATCTTTTAGTTGTTTTGAAAGCATGCTTGATTGTATGGTTTGGTTGTTTTGCATATCTGGTTAGTTGTGGATGTGAGGTCTGTCTATGAAGTTTGTCGTTGGGCGGTGTTGATTTTAGAAGTGCTTTACCTACTTTTCAGGTGATAGGAAAATTTTGGGTTTCCTATATGTGCACTGTTATGTTGCCGAATTTTCAGTAGAATTGCGATGGTCATAAAACTAACTTTAAATACCTTTGGGTGTTAGTGTACTAGAGTACCACGTGACTGATAAGGACTGAACCTAGTGTAGGGACTTTAGTCTCGCTTAGGGCCTCAGATGGACTTAAAAGATCCTTAAGTCTTATGTTAACTAGAGTGTTTTCCTTCCCCATCTCAGGGCTGATAGAACCCAGTTTTCAGGCACGTTATTGAAGGGATAAAAGCCCTAGTGCAGCGGAAACATTCAGAATACCACACTGATTTTTAACCAAAATTGAAATACCAATACGGATCACAAACATACATATTTACAGCGATAAAAGGAAAAATAAATCATGCTGTAAAACGCGTATAAAGCATGCTAAAAATAAGAAAATCTAGATCTAATCTAGAATTTGGACCCTATTGATCCCAGTTCAAGGAAAAATTTACCCTTGAAGTAATTCTTGAACGTTTCACCAAAGGAAGTCTTGATTCTCCCCAAAATACAGCAGCAAGAACGCCTCTTCTTTGTTGGAAAATGATCATGAACACCTCCACTTGATTGCACCGGTATTCTCAAAGGGAGTACACGTTGGGAGCTTGTGGGAGCAAAAAATTCTAAGGCTTCTCTGGAGGATTTTCCTTTTCTATCGATTACAAAGAGGGAAAAACGAGAGAGTAAGAGAAAGAGAGAGTTTGCGTGAGAGTCTAAGAGATCCAACTACCCAAAAAATCACACAACCCCTTTTCCTATCGTTCAGCAGATTAAAATAGGGCAACTACACGCATAACTTCAGGTAACTGAAGTTCAGTTACCTGATACTTAATTATATTAATTTAAAATTCAAAAATTTTAAATTATAATTAATTAAATTTCAATTAATCAATATTAATTAAAATATCATTAATTTAAATCTTATTTAAATTAATATCCCTCTTTTACCTATAGTTTAATTAAATCAAATTTAATCAAACTTAATCAATTAATTAATTCAAAATTAATTAATTAAAAATTAATAAAATTGAACATCACATATTCAATTATTATTCTCTCTCTCAAAACTATAATATTAATATACATCCAATGCACATTAATTATAACCTATAGTTTTAATATGAATCAAATTCATATTTTAGTTTAATATTTGAACCCCTTCGAATACTTAATCCTTCCTTAGAATTTCACCTCAACGCCCTAAATGAGCTACCGGTGGGACCTAATGGACCTACAGATCAGAATATGAGATTAGTTGGCTAAACTCATTAACCAAGTTAATCAATATTCGTTAACTGTGGTTCACTCCACTAAAGAACCACAGTTGCACTCTTCTCACTGCAGATATATTTCTGTGTCCACGAATATCGACCGTCAACAGCAAGTTAACCCTTCACATGTGTTTGTACCCCAGCTAGGTCAAATTACCGTTTTACCCCTTGGCTACCTCTTGATCCTTAAGTACCAGTGCTCCTCTAATGAACAACCTGTTTGTGGTCCAACCAGCAAACAGAAACCCCTCTCGTGCCATAAAGAGGGTAGGGCCCATTGTTCAAGACCCGGAGACACCACTTAAGGGAACACACCTCTACTTACCCTAATATCGGGAAGGAGTGAATTCCATCTTGTAAGACTACGTTCCCAGCTCCCCACTTGGTCTTGTCCCCAAAATGGGAGGCTTATTGAGTCGGCGAACAGGCCACTCTCACCCGTACAAATCAAAGGACAATCCCTCATGGACAGGAGTCCATAATCTACTCAGGATTAAGGCCAAGTTGCCTAGGTCATCCTAGTGAAATAGAAACCAAGCTAACTAACGGTGTTACAGTTAGTGGTTAACTATTTCGCGGTCCGGTCTTTGTGCAAACTCATTGCACAGGATACCCCCACTCGCATGTCAACCACACGAACGCGTTGGATCACTACGTTTGTATCAATATACAAAGCGGGTCGTATCCATAGTGTCACCAGGACAAGGTACCCAACCTTATCCCTATACTACAGACCCTTTAGGCTAAAACTTGAACATTGATCCCCATATGTCCCTACATACTAGTTCAAGCCTCATTCTATTAGCCTTGGATGTTTAGTTTATTGGATTAGGGTTAATAAGACAAGATATAATACAAACATTGAATAACATATCAACTTTATTAATGTTCGGTCAAATGTACATTTACTATCTACGAGTTTTAGGGCATAAAACCCAACAGTTATCATGCGTTCTATCAGTTGACTATTAGAGCCTAGTTACAGGACGTTATCGTGCACTCTCTCAATTTAGGACGGTGTTGAGTCCATGTTCAGGCACGTTTTCATGCACCTGTCGCTCCATCGAGTTTCGATGTTGAGCTCATATTCAGGCACGTTTTTGTGCACCAGTCGCTCCATCGAGTTTTCGATGTTGAGCTCATATTCAGGCACGTTTTCGTGCACCAGCCGCTCCATCGAGTTTTTGATGTTGAGATTATGCTCAGGCATGTCCTCATGCACCAGATTGCTCCACCGTATTTTCATGATTTAGGGGTGTTGTGTTGGGATTAGTGGCGGATCAAGAATTTTATGTTAGAGGGGCACAAATATGTTTTAACGATAATCTTAAGTGTACTCATGCATAATGTACTTGTTTTTATACATAATATTCAAATGTTTATATTACAAATTTAGTCCCTGAACTTTCAAAAGTATTTAATAGGTCTCTGATCTTTAAATTTTGTGTCTAATAGGTACCTAAACCTTAAAAAATGGCTACTATGTCCTTAAAATTCCAATTTTGTGTCTATTACGTCCCTAAATTTTAAATTTTGTGTCTAGGTTCATAACCTATTCAACATTTTTAAAAATTAACGAACCTACTAGACGTGAAATTAAAAGTTTAAGGTCCCATTAGACATAAATTTCAATTTTATATCTAATACATCAACTAATTTTTAAAAAATTTGAATATTTCAAGAGTCTATTAGACACAAATTTGAAAATGTAGAGATTAAGACATTTTTTTATAGTCTAAAGAACAAATAGGACACAAATCTAGAAGTTTGGTTATTAAACTTGTAATTAAACCTATTTAAATAAAGTAATATTAAATATCAAACTAAATAACAACAAAATTAGTTTGATATTAGTCTATTTAAGTAGAAAATATAATGAATTATTTATAAAAATATATCAGAAATAGAATTAAATTTGAAATATAGTATATTCTTTTTAATGTAAAACGAGGGTTCTTCATTATTTGGATTATAATTTTTATGTAATTAATATTAAAAAAACTAGTTTACTAAAACTAATAAATTAAAAAATTAGGTTAAAGTTTTGGAATAAAAACAAATATATCAACAGTAAAAAAGAACAGTTAATTTGGAAAGAAAAAAAAAAGCTGATATATCAAAACAGTTGTAATTAAATTTAAAAAGAAAAGTAAAAGAAAAAAAGTGAGAATATAAGGATTGAACCTGAGACATCAAGTCCTACAACTAGAAAGGCACTCTGATACCAATGAAGCAGAGGGGGCAAATTAGTCTCATAGTTGGAAATTTAGTACTAATTATTAACTACTAGTTTCCACAGTGTACCACAACGAAAAAACTCGATAAGTCGAGGGGGGCACGTGCCCCTCCTGGCCCCTTAATAGATCTGCCCTTGGTTGAGATAGGTGTAATTCTGCTAAAGGTTGCCAGCTAGTCTCTAGTATACTTGCCTTACCCGACTGACCCACACAACACTCTAGTTGGCACATGTTGGGGATATGTAATCACCCTAGACAGAACATTTCATGAATCCAGTTATGGCCCTAGGGTTAGAAACCCGAATGACTATTCTAGTTAGGTCCCTATGATGTTAAAACCCAAACTCAAGTTTCATGATATTAGATTTCATGTTACTAGATCTCATGTTCTCAGTTTTGACTCTTAAGTGGGCTACTTACTGAGTATATTCTTATATACTCACCCATGCTACATGTCTTTCCTTTTTCAGGTGGTACTTGACGACATCAGGCGAGTGGCGAGAGCAGTGGCTTGGCTAGGCTATGGGATGTAGCTGCAAATCATGTCTCTAGAAGTCTAGGATCGAGTTTCCTAGTTTCATGCTTTCAGATGTTATTAGTTTTCAACTTTACGAAAATTGTCTATCATGTTTTGACTATTCTTTTATTGTAAACTGACTTATGGTTTGGACCCAGTTTATTAAATAAAAGATTTTTATCTATGGTCTCTTCCGCCTTTAAAGTTTTAAAAGTTTTACGTTTTCATGCATGTAGTAGCGACCCCTTTGTATGCTTTTATTCCCTTTTTAGTCGGGTCGTTACAATTTAGTCTTAAAAATCGAGTTTATCGTTTAGATCGTAACTGGTTAATGTTAGTTTTCATAATATTTTGGGTAAATTTATGCAAAAGCAAGTATAACATGTATTAAATCCTTATAAGTGTGTAATTTGTGCTCAAAAGATGTAAAAAGATTCGATCTTGTTTAGAAAGTGTTAAATTTTGTTAATTTTATGTAGAAGTCCCTAAAAGCTCCTAATTGTGCCCACAATTGTTCTCGCATCTGAAAAAGGAAGCTAAAAGAAGATCAAAGCAGAGCAGCCAAGGAAATGTGCCACTATTTGCGGCCACATCTTGGTCGAATCGATATAATCCCCAGAATCGCCAAGATCTTTAAGCAAATCTCCTGAGATCATTGAATTGCACTAAGAGAAGGCTCCTCATACTTATGTGGTCCTTCAACCAAGTCTCCAAATTTGAGTTCTGCATGGTATTTTGAGCTTGTGTTGGTTGAAAATTCTTTTATGAGGTTGAGAATTAAATCTTGGTGGAGTATTTCCAAACTGACTCGAACTCACATTACTGGAACTAGTTTATCCTCCCTAGGAGAAGTTTGGATATTATCTCTGTAAGACCCAATTTTAGTCACTTAGCATTACAAAATAGTTATTTTGTTTTGAGATATTTTGATGGAGAAAACGTTTGAAATAAAATAAGATCAAAGGAAATTGGACTTTTTATTTTTGGGAGTTGGAGAAAGAAAGGAAAAAGAAGGTGTAACTTCACAAATGTGGCTCATTTGTTCCAAAAGTGTCAATTTTGTTATGATTTTACAATCCTGTCGGACCATAGAGGAGATTAAGACGAATTTGCCCTTATCGATTGAGTGTTTTTAAAAAAAAAAAAAGAAAGAAAAGATATTGGAATTTTCTTCCCATAACCATGCAAATCAACATGAAACTAGTCATCTTCCTCGTTTTTTCCTTTTCTTTTTTTTTTTCATTTTCACTCTTCCGCCAAACCTGTTTTTGGTTCATCTTCTGTGTTTGTTTTTGCTCTTGTCTTTTTTTCTTCTTTTTTTGCTTCTATGTCTGGGGTTTTTTCCCTTCTTTTGAGTTTTTATTTTGCTTATGCGAAACTGGAAAAATACCTTCTTTTTCTTTTTTTTTGGGGCTTTTGTGTTTTAAATCTGTGTCTTCTGTATGAGTTTTTAATCTGTGTTTTTAATATGCATTTTCTTTTTTTAAATACCCCGTATTTATTCTACGTATGTGGTATTTATTCTATGTTTATTCTACGTAGATGATCTTCTCTATTTGTAATTTAGTTTGCAGCTGCCCTTGCATCCCAGACTCAGGGGGAAAATCTCGAGCAGGTTCAGTATGTTTCGAATTTTAATTCTAGGGGGTATAATAATAATTCCACACCTACACATTATCACCCTAGCAATAGAAATCATGAGAATTTTTCCTATGCTAATAATAAGAATGTTTTGAATCCTCCTGGCTTCACTCCTCAAAGTCAAGAAAATAAGAAATCTTTAGAAGACCTTGTTGGAGCTTTTATTGCAGAATCAAATAACAGGTCAAATAAGCTTGAGGAGGCCGTGATTGCAATAAACACTACTGTCAATGGTCATTCTGCAGCAATTAAGAATATAGAGACTCAGCTGGGACAACTGGTAAGTGTTGTTAATTCTATGAATAAAGGTAAAGCCCCAGTTGAACAGGAGAAATCTTCTTTGCAGTACTGCAAGGCCGTATCTGTGCAATATAAGGAGGAGACTAAATTAGCTGAAGAGGAGAAAACTACTGAACCAGAGGAACTCACTGGAGGAGTTGAAGAAGGCACCACCTCAAACGAAGCTGAAAAGTTCAATCCTGAGCCTTCTATTCCTTCTCCTACTGTTTTAGTTCCTAAATCAAAGAAAAAGAAAAATTCTAAGGTTAAGTTTGACAAATTTTTACATGCTTTTATGGGTTTGCATGTTAATATTCCTTTTTCAGATGCTCTGGAGCAGATGCCTCATTACAAGAAATTCATGAAGGAATGGCTCAACAAGAAGAAAAAGGAAAAGCAGTTGGAGACTGTATATTTAGCATCAACATGCAGTGCTCATGTTCAGCAGACAATACCAGAGAAATTGACTGATCCAGGGAGTTTTACTATTCCTTGTAATTTTGGTACTTTTTCATGTAGAGCACTATGTGATCTGGGGGCTAGCATAAAAATAATTTCTCTATCATTATGTAAAAAGCTTAACATAGGAGACATAAAATCTACTTCTGTTAGACTTCAGTTGGCTGACCAGTCTGTGGTTAGTCCATATGGGATTGTTGAGAATATTCTGATTAAAGTAGGTAGATTTTTCCTTCCTGTTGATTTCTTTGTGCTAGATATTAAAGAGAATCTTGCTATGCCTATCATATTAGGGAGACCATTCCTTGCTACAGGGAGGGTTATAATTGATATTGAACGCAGGGAGCTAATCATACGAGTCCAACAGGAGAAGGAAGTTTTAAAAGCTTTTGAGGACCCCAAGAACACATCAGATACAATGATGGTGGGCTACAGCAGAGGTGCTAGGAAGAGCACCAATGATGGAAAATCTGACAGGAGACCACCCTGAGGCATAGTTGGTCAACACGTCGAGCTAATGATGTTAAACAAGCGCTTATGGGAGACAACCCAAGTGAGTTAGTTATTTCTTTCTTTTGAGTTTTATTTATTGTTTGTGTCTGTTTTGTAGGTCTTGTTTTCTTTCTCTCCTTTGCTTTCAAGCTGTCAAGATTCCAAGCATTCAGTCAAGAAGTCATTATCATTCCAGGCCAGTATTGTTCACTCATTTCATTCGTTTATTGTTCTCATGCTTGTTTATGCTTTATTTTCATTATACATTGAGGACAATGCATATGTTAAGTTTGGGGGTGGAATAGCATGTTTGTGGAGCCCTTGAGCATCTGAGTTCGGGCTATAGTTTTGAGCTTCCTTTGAATTGAGCATATGGTTGTTTTCTGGATGCTATGTATGCATGACTATGATGTCCTAGGATAGGCTTTCTTGTCAATTTTCAAGCTTGCGATGAGTTGTAAGCATGAGTGCCCAAAAAGGGAGACTTTTTAAACTTTTTCTAGGAGATGGCATGCATGAGTAGAGTATTTGTCTTGACTAGATTTGGATTTGAATGCTTAGGAGCGAATTATTAGGTTCATATGCTTGTTGTCTCCTCGATAGGTGTAGGGAAGAGCTAAAGAGTTAATTTTTTTGCAAATTAGCATGTTTGATCTTGCTTAGGAGGAAAGAAAAGAATATATGCTTATCTTGATCATGAAAGAAAAAATCACTCTTGTTGTTACTATTGAGAAAAAAAATTATTATGCCATGGCCTGTGCACAGTTTGCAATGGTTAATAAAGATTAAGGCAAAAAGAGCTACCCCTGTTGTGATCAGTTAGGCCAACCAGAGAAAACTCAGGTTAAGGGTCCCTGCAATAGGTGTGTGAAAGCTAGTGCCACATATAAATGCTAAAGTTAATTATATTTTATAAGCACCTAAGTATGGAGGAAAACAAACTAATTTGTTCCATTAACTCATTAGTGAAACCTTAGTGCCAGTGTAGAGGGAAGATGAGCTGAGAGTTTAATAAATCAATCCCGGGCTAGTAGAGTCTTATCTCGTTGAGTTAGATCTCGCTTGTGCAAGTTAATTTTGGAAAAATTTTAATTTGTCTCCCTCATTGGTCCTTATGTGCATGTCTCTTGATTGCTTGACTATTGACTTTTGAGCCTTGAGGATTGAGTTATGATTGTTGCATCCATTCTTCCATTGTATGTTTGATTTGTAGTTTGCTCGAGGACTAGCAAAAGCTTAAGTTTGGGGGTATTTGATAGCGAGCATAGCTAGCTACTTTTACTTATTTAATTTAGCTAGTCTTTTATGATGTTTGGGCCATTTTATTGTGCTTTATTGTTTATTTTGTAAGAAATGGTTGATTGGAGCTATAGCGCAATATTAGAGTGAATCGGGTGCTCGGGACGTGAAAAGATGCAAAGGAATGAAAAGAGTTAAAGAGGAAAAAAGTCAAATTTCGGTCAACAGCAGGCTAGTGTCGAGACGCTAGCTCTTGAGCGTCTCGACGCTCACATTCCATATCTAATTAGGCGCGTAAAGGTCACAACGTCGAGACGCTGCGATCTTAGCGTCTCGACGCTGTGTTATTTCGCTTACTGAAATGCCTGTTTTGAAGGCAACATCTCGACTCTACGACGAAAATCTGCTATATAAGTTTATTTTCGGCTAGGTTTTTGGGGACTTCGATTTGGGACTTTTGAAGCCGAAAAACAGGACAGAATAGAGGCTATTGAGGCTGAAACAAAGGGAGCGAGGTGGAAATCAACCGAACTGTTCGTGGGGATCGTGACGGGGACGTTCGGTCTTGGCCTACAACGAGTCTATTTCTCTTTTCCCT
The DNA here is from genome assembly GCA_036850905.1 of Luffa acutangula. NCBI lineage: Eukaryota > Viridiplantae > Streptophyta > Magnoliopsida > Cucurbitales > Cucurbitaceae > Luffa > Luffa acutangula. The sequence goes on along the minus strand of CM072089.1, from coordinate 21,889,519 downwards.
TCCTTTAGTTAGTTTTGATGGCTGTTTTAGACTCTCGCTATATTGTAACGTTGTGTATGAGTAGCTAGGCTTTAATTCTTAGGGATTGATGTAGCCGTTGGGCACGTTATGGATTGATTTACTGTTTTTATGCTATTGATTTCATTTATGCATATGTTGTATCCTTAATGCTTTCGATTTACTGGCCATAAATTGATTGATGTTTATATTGGAATCTAACTCGGGAGAGAGGATTTAAATTAGTATTCCGTATGCATAACTAGAATTTAGCTAAAAATCGGGAGATTAAGGTTAATTCTAGAAATTGTTATAAAGGTTAGCCTTATTGCCTTGTATGTTTATTGGATTTAGATAGGGATATCAGGTTCAATTGCATTTGGGAGAATCATGTATGCTCGGGAGAGATATGTGTGATTTTTGTTGCCAAGATTTATGAATCATAGTATTTGCAAATTCGTTTATTAATCCATAACTCCAATTGGTGAAATCAAATCCCTAAGACCAATTCTTCCCATTAGATTGTCACTTTTAGCTTTAGTTTTGTGTTTGATTAAATCATATTCTCATTCTATTTGATTCCCTAAATAAAATTGGTCAAAAGTATCTTCGATAATTAAAATTTGACTAGACACCAATCCATAGGACGACATTCGATTGCAAAATCACTATATTATTACTTGACCCGTACACTTGCGGTAAGCAAATTGCACATCATTGATCCAAAAGGAATGGAGAAAGCCCAAGAAATCAGCCCAAGCCTGCACATGAAGCTTATGGAATCGGCCTAGCGTCGCGGCGCTGTCCATTTCTTGCCGCCCAAGTCGCAGTGACGTCATAGCGTCGTGACGCTGTCCCATTTCCAGGCCTATAAAAGGCGCATTTTGGCTCCCCATTTTGGCATCAATCATTCCACAATTCATTCCTTTCCTCTCCTTTAGAATTCTTTCAAGGCTATAAGCCTTTTTGAGGGTCGAGTGTGAGATTTTTGTGGAAAATTTTGTAACGAGCATTTTAGGAGGCTCGGGAGCGTGGTTCGAAGGGACTCCAAGCGCAAGCAACGGGGTTCTCGACGATCACTTTCCTTACTCTTATTTGCTCTATTTTATGCTTTATATCATGTACATTTGGGAGATTTTGACCATGTATAGCTAATCCCATTTGGGGGTCTTGGAATGAAAGTTTATAGATAATTGTTATTATAATTGTCTATCTCTTGTCCAATTACTAGTTATTTGTATGGATGTTCGTAAAGCTTTATATGATCTGGCTAATTATATAATGAATTGATTCCTAATGGAAACTAGACGGAGAGAAATTAGGATAGATCATAATCCATGCAACTGAGTTTAACTGCTCATAGTGACAGCGCGATTAGTTGGTTAAACTTAGATTCCAAAAATGAATCGGCGTTTATTAATTAACGATTTTAATAGCGCTAAGGACACTTAGGTTATTAATATGAGTTAATTACAATTAGGGGAGACCGAAAGGAGAACCTATGTGATAGACGGAGATTCTAGGATTATAATTAGTCGGGCATTGAGATAGGATAATTAGAATAATTAATTAGCTCTATTATGATTTTCAAGACCCCGTTTCTCACTCGATTCTTTCTCCACATCTTTATTTTTTATTGACCGCCTGATTTCTTTAATTTCTTTAATTCTTAATTTGTTTTAGCATTATGATTAGGTTTCTAAATAATATTCTGCACTAGTATATACATATGTATGATAGTAACATTAACTTATAGTGGCCTTTTTATCATGAAATTTAGTATGGTGAAGATAAAACAAATCCCAGATAGAGAAGTAAGAAGGAGCCAAAGGCTTCTTGGAAGCTCGACAAGGCGACCCAAAAATAAATCGAAAGAAAACGAAATTGTTACAATTTCTGAGGTATGATTGTCATTCTTGATTTTATATACGTATGAATTTGAAATGCAATAATTAAAGTATTTTCCAGGGTGAAAGTTCAAATAGCGTTGATTATCTGATGAACGTGGATGAAACCCCTTCGAGGTCCAACATTTTCAACTGAATAGTGGGAAATGTTGGTAGGATGTTAAGTGCAATAGCCCCAACAAAGAGACAACTTTTTGCGGATGAAGAAATGATTGATGCTGAAGGAAAAAAGGTACAAGCATTTTTTTAAAAAAATTTCTTTCAGCCCCAACATGGAATTTCCTTTCTAACAATACAATAAATGCAGGATGATTTGGATATAGATGAGGTGGATCCAATAGGGACTCAAATAGTCCCGTATGAACAAAATAGACAGGTATTATTTGAAAAACATTTAGATAGAGTCTTAACTAAATGAAATATTTGACTTATTTTTTGTTTCAAAATTAGGAAGAATATGTCAAGGGTGAAGATGAATTGTCGAACACCTCGAACAAGACAGAGATTCTAGATGATCAAGACGAACGGATGGAAGATGTTTGTGAAGGAAGACAAGAGGAAGATGAACACACCGAAGTAAGAGGCGGTGAAACAGATGAAGAAGATATTGGGTGTGGAAATCTATCAATGAAAAAGTTTAGGATTGGATCATTAACTAATAAGTTCGTAATTAGTGTTGGGCATATGCCGATCATGACTATTGAATTGATTTTAAGTGAACGACAATGGATTTTTCAATCTTTATTCGGTTATGTTGTAGTCACTCATCACCTTGTCGTATTGCGCGGTTGAAATTCGATGTTGATACTGTTATTTTCATATTTTAGCTTCTGATTTTCAATTCTCTTTTCAAGTGTGGATAATGATGCGATTCTTAGGTAAATACCTGTTAAATACCCGATATGGATTCCTAAATACCGGGTATGGATTTTTAAATACCCGGTTTGTATTTTTAAACTTCTCCATAATTAGTTTTGTCAACCTCAAATTTTAGTTTCTTAGATACATTCTCACTGGCATAGTTATTCAATATGGGGTATTTTTATTTAGCTAACTGGCATAGTTATTTCATATGGGGTATGAAATTCGTTTATTCATAATTCTAACACACACATGATAATTCTATACTGATATATACCACTTACAAGCACGAATGAAATTCGTTTATTCATAATTCTAATACATACATGATAATTCTGTACCAATATATACTAATTACAAACAGGTATGAAAGTAGTTTTTTCATAAGTCGTTTATATATACCACTTACAAACAGGTATATGAAATTAGTTTATATCCAAAAGAAAAAAAAAAGTTACAAATATTGGTTGGAACAACTTATATATATCGAATGGAAAATATAATAATGCTAATAATATTGGGTTAATAGAATTAATGAGAAATGGAAGCCGATTTTGAAAAGAAAACGGAACATTACAAGAATTAAAAACATTTGAAAAAGTAAAGAAATGAAGAAGAACATACCCATATTGGATGATGCAGCCATAAGAAGAAAATGAAGAATGCAAAAGAAATATGGCAAAATGGTGCAGACGTTATTCGACAATTGCAAAGGAAATGGGAAGACACACGAAAAATTGGTTGACGAAAATTTGGTTGACGGTAATTGCAAAGAAAATGGGAAGAAAATGTAGCAAAGGACAAAATAAGCACGGAAAAGGAAATTATGAATAATAAAATATAAAATTTATTTAGGGAAATACTTTGCATGTCTAAGCATACAAATTCTCTCAATTTTTGGGAAACATTCGACTGGAAGATATACTTATGGGAAGTTAATTAAAAAAATTATATTTAATAATTGATATAATCTAATATATTATTAAATTAAAATTATTTTAATCATTAAATGAAAGGGCATTTTGGTAACAAAATTATTACAATTTATGTGTAAAAACCTACCAATAATAATTTTGATCATTAAGAACTGTTGAAGGAGAAATTTTGTCCAATCACAAATTGCCACGTCATTATATAAAATTAATAACGAGATTGAAATTAATTAAATTTGGGACCAATTATAAATTGACATGTGTCCCAAATTTAATTTGGAGACAAAGTTGACCAATTATAAATTTAAAGAGTCAATTTTCTATTTGATCAATTAATTAGAAAATAAATTATTTTGATCAAATTAATTAATTTGACCAATTAATTAACAAAATAATTAATTGGATCAAATTTGGGTCTTTTAAGTATTTTGGTCATATGGTTTTGGGTCAAATATGAACCAAACTAAAGACTAAATAGTTGAGCCCAAGACTGATAAAGTCCAAGTCCAAGTTCTTAGGCCCAAACGTCACCAGGGCCCATCTAGCGAGAACTCTATAAATAGAGGGGTTCTCCTCCATTTCAGAGGTTCAGAAATTCTACACTCTCACAAAGACAAGAGTTCAAAGTTTCAAAGCTCTCAAGCAGAACCAGATAATGCAGAGAGACTCCACCAAGTCTGAAGACCGAAGACTCTCTGCAATCCCTAAATTCAAGTGTTGAACACCTCTTGAAGACCGAACACTCTTCAAGACTTCAACACTCCTTGAAGATCAAAGACCCTTCAAGACATCAACACTTCTTGAAGACTGAAGACTCCTTCAAGACTGGAAGACTTCAAGCTCCAAGAATCCATTGAAGCTTCAAACTCGAGATCAAGCGTTCCAGCCCTCGAGTGAAACACATCCACATACAAGAGAGAGAATCAGAGGATTAACATTACAGATTGTATATCCACACGCATATTATATCAATACAAATATATTGTTTATTCCACGTGTCTCCATCTCTGAAGTTACGTGTGAACAAATTGGCACGCCCAGTGGGACCATCTCTACCTCTCATCTCTCTCTCTTATCTCAAAACACAAGTATAAACATGTCGTTCAAAAATTCTTTAATGGTCGCGGTCATGAACATGTCTGCCCATTGTTGCTTCAACGGACTAACGTTGCAAGAAGATAAAGCTTCTATTGTTGCAGGCCAAGAAACATCATTGCAGGGGGCATATACTAATGACAAGTTTCTTGTTAAGTGTAACCCTTTGTTTGAACCTGATTCTGACGTAGTGACTGTCATGATGATTGAGACAAGAACTATGGAGGAAAGAAAGGCTGAGATGAAGGAACATATCAACACCTTGATGAAGGCGATTGAAGAAAAAGATTCTCAAATCGCGCAACTAAAGAGCCAAATTGAGAATCAACATATCGTCGAATCAAGTCAAACCCAAGTCATAAAAAATCATGACAAAGGAAAGACTATAGTGCAAGATGATCAACCACAATGTTCTGCTTCGATCGCTTCACTATCCATCCAACAGCTCCAAGATATGATCACAAACTGTATCAAAGCCTAGTATGGTGGACCTACTCAAGATTCCCTCTTGTATTCCAAACCTTATACTAAGAGGATTGATAACTTGAGAACGCCAATCGGGTATCAACCACCGAAATTTCAGCAGTTTGATGGAAAAGGCAATCCTAAACAACATATTGCCCACTTCGTTGAGACATGCAAGAACGCTGGTACTCGAGGGGACCTACTAGTCAAACAGTTTGTTCGAACACTTAAAGAAAATGTTTTTTACTGGTACACTGATCTAGAACTTGAGTCAATAGACAGTTGGGAGGAACTCGAAAGAGAGTCTTTGAATCGCTTCTACATCACTAGATGAACAGTTAGCATGTTCGAGCTCATCAACACTAAAAAACGAAAAGGTGAACTCGTTGTTAAGTATATAAATCGCTGGAGAGCTATGAGTCTAGATTGCAAAGATCGCCACATTGAACTCTCTTCTGTTGAGATGTACATTCAAGGCATGCACTGGGAACTCCTCTACATCCTTAAAGGTATAAAGCCTCGCACCTTTGAGGAACTAGCAACTCGCGCCCGCTATATGGAGCTAAGTATTGCCAGTCGAGAAAACCAAGACCTTCTCCTCCCTAACATGAGAAAAGAAGGAAGGACCGACGAAGAGACTATAGAAGAATCTATGGTTGTCAACACAACCCTTCCCAAGTCGTCTTTGAAAGAAAAGCGACAAACAAATGGAGCGCATCACTTAACTTTAAAGGAAAGACAGAAGAAAATCTATCCTTTCCCTGATGCCGACATCCCTGATATGTTGGAACAACTATTGGAAGCGAAACTGATAGAGCTTCCTAAGTGTAAACGACTAGAAGAGATGGAGAAAGTCGATGATCTCAAGTATTGCAAGTATCATCGAGTTATTGGTCATCTGGTGGAAAGATGTTTCGTCTTAAAGGACTTAATTCTAAAGCTAGCTATGGAAGCAAAAATTGAGCTTGACCTTGATGAAGTAGCTCAATCAAATCTTGCTACAATCAAAGAAAAGAGCAAACATCAAAGAAAGAAGGATCCTAAGAAACTTCAACCTAAGAGGAAGAGAAGTAAAAAGTTTTCTCAACCTCGACAGTAGGTGAAGTTGAAAGAATTTTTCTCCAAAACTTTCCACAAAAAGGAAGAAGGAAACTTTATGACTTCCTACTGCATCGACGTAAAAGAAGTTGACAATTCTGATAAGGGTGAACAAAGGACGTCTGTCTTCGATCGCATCAAGCCTCCAACTACTCGTCCTCTGGTATTCCAGAGAATGGGTACGACTACGACAGAAGAAGAAAATCAATGTTCGGCGTCCACCTTCACTCGACCTTCAGTTTTCCAAGGGCTAAGTGTCTCCACATCGAAGAAAAGTCGATCTTCAATATCTGTCTTTGATCGCCTCAAAGTAACAGACGATCAATCTTAAAGAAAGATAGACAACTTGGAGGTGAAACTTTTCGATGAAGTAAACAACGACAATAAGCTTCTTAGTAGCATTTCATCACGTATGAAAAGGAAGTTTTCTGTTCTCATAAATACAGAAGGTTCTTTGAAGGTGAAACCAAATCTCATTATCTTGACCAATCCTACAAGTCAAGCATCTGATCAAAACCATGATGAAGATAAGGACTTTTAAAATGTAAAAGCTCCTTGTCGCAATAGCCTAAACTGCATGATGCTCCTAGCCCACATGAGCTTAAAAGGTGAGTGCAAAAAAAATTCTTGAACTACGTTATGACTTGATCCCTATTCCATAAGGGTTCGTAGGCAGCTTAAACAAAACTTTAAGTTCGGTCTCTATAAACAAAAAAAAAGGTGCATGACAATACAAATTGAAGAAATTCTTTAGTATTGGGAGCAATACAACAAATTGAAGTTGTACACCGTTATAAACATGAAGCTACAAGTTGGACGAATAGAAGAAGATTTCATTCCTCCAAATTCATTGTCTCGCTAGCCTCAAGTTTGGTGTTTCACTCACCCTAAGTTCGTGCATTCCTTCTCTTCAAGTTCAAAGGTTCTCACACATTTCGCTGCAGTTCCTTCTCTCCAAGTTTGAAGGATCACGCACTTCGCTGCATTTCTTTCTCTCAAGTTTGAAGGCTCTCATGCATTTCGCTGCAGTTCCTTCTCTCAGAGTTTGAAGGTCCTCACACTGTTTCGCTGTAGTTCCTTCTCTCCAAGTTCGAAGGTTCTCACATTGCTGCGCTGTAGTTCATTCTCTCCACGTTCAAATGTTCTCACGCATTTCGCTGCAGTTCCTCCTCTCAGAGTTCGAAGGTTCTCACGCCGTTTCGCTGTAGTTCCTTCTCTCCAAGTTCGAAGGTTCTCACATTGCTGTGCTGCAGTTCCTTCTCTCCAAGTTTGAAGGTTCACGCACTTCGCTTCAGTTCCTTCTCTCAAGTTTGAAGGTTCTCAAGAATTTCATTGCAGTTCCTTCTCTCAGAGTTCGAAGGTTCTCACGCTGTTTCGCTGAAGTTCCTTCTCTCCAAGTTCGAAGGTTCTCACATTGCTGCGCTGCAGTTCCTTCTCTTAAGTTTGAAGGTTCTCACGTGTTTCGCTGTAGTTTCTTCTCTCCAAGGTTCTCATGCGCTGCGTTGCAGTTTCTTCTCCCCAAGTTCGAAGGTTTTCACACACTTCGATACAGTTCCTTCTCTCCAAGTTCGTAGATTCTGACGCTGCGCTGCTTCCTTCACCACATTTGAAGGTTCTCACGTTGTTTCGTTGTAGTTCCTTCTCTCCAAGTTTGAAGGTCCTCACATTGCTGTGCTGCAGTTCCTTCTCTCCAAGTTTGAAGGTTCACGCACTTCGCTGCAGTTCCTTCTCTCCAAATTCGAAGGTTCTCACGCATTTTGTTGCAGTTTCTTCTCTCCAAGTTTGAAGGTTTACTCACTTCGCTGCAGTTCCTTCTCTCAAGTTTGAAGGTTCTCACGCATTTCGCTGCAGTTCCTTCTCTCAGTGTTCGAAGGTTCTCACGCTGTTTCACTGTAGTTCCTTCTCTCCAAGTTCGAAGGTTCTCACATTGTTGCGCTGCAGTTCCTTCTCTCAAGTTTGAAGGTTCTCACGTGTTTCGCTGTAGTTCCTTCTCTCTAAGGTTCTCATGTGCTGCGTTGCAATTCCTTCTCCCCAAGTTCGAAGGTTTTCACACACTTCGATACAGTTCCTTCTTTCCAAGTTCGAAGGTTCTGACGCTACGCTGTTTCCTTCACCACGTTCGAAGGTTCTCACGCTACACTACTTCACTGTTCCTTCTCCAAGTTCGAAGGTTCTCAAGCTACGCTGCTTCCTTCTCCAAGTTTGAAGGTTCTCATGCTACGCTATAATGTGTTGCTACGCTACTTTCTTCTTTAAGTTCAAAGGATCCCACATTGCGCTGTTGTGTTGCTTCCTTCACCAAGTTCGAAGGTTCTCACGTTGCGCTGTTGTGCTACTTTCTTCTCCAAGTTTGAAAGTTTGCACCCTCTGCTGTTGCGCGCTGCTCCCTTCTCTCTCCAAGTTTGAAGGTTCTGACATTGCACTGCTTCCTTCACCACGTTCGAAGGTTCTCACGCTGCACTGCTTCGTTGTTCCTTCTCCAAGTTCGAAGGTTCTCACGCTGCGTTGCTTCCTTCTCCAAGTTCGAAGGTCCTCATGCTACGCTTGGCTGCGCTGCTGCGCTACTTTCTAAAGTCCAAGGAACATGTCCTTGTACTCGTGCAGAGACATGGCGGCGACAAAAGTACAAGGAACATGTCCTTGTACTCATGCAGAAGGGCGTGATGGCGACACAAATCCAAGGACATGTCCCAAAGTAAGGAACATTTCCCTGTACTCATGCTGAAAGGCGTGGCGGCAACACAAGTCCAAAGACATGTCCCAAAGTAAAGAACATGTCCCTGTGCTCATGCTGAAAGGCGTGGCGGCGACACAAGTCCAACGACATGTCCCAAAGTAAGGAACATGTCCCCGTGCTCATGCTAAAAAGCGAGGTTGCGACACAAGTCCAAGGACATGTCCCAAAGTAAGGAACATATACAAGTCTAAGGACATGTCCCAAAGTAAGGAACATGTCCCTGTGCTCATGCTGAAAGGCGTGGCGGCGACACAAGTCCAAGGACATGTCCCAAAGTAAGGAACATGTCCCTGTACTCATGCTGAAAGGCGTGGCGACGACACAAGTCCAAGGACATGTCCCAAAGTAAGGAACATGTGCCTGTGCTCATGCTGAAAGGCGTGGCGGCGACACAAGTCCAAGAACATGTCCCAAAGTAAGGAACATGTACCTGTGCTCATGCTGAAAGGCGTGACGGCGACACAAGTCCAAGGACATGTCCCAAAGTAAGGAACATGTCCCTGTACTCATGCTGAAAGGCGTGATGGCGACACAAGTCGAAGGACATGTCCCAAAGTAAGGAACATATCCCTGTACTCATGCTGAAAGGCGTGGCGGCGACACAAGTCCAAGGACATGTCCCAAAGTAAGGTACATGTCCTTGTACTCATGCTGAAAGGTGTGGCGGCGACACAAGTCCAAGGACATGTCCCAAAGTAAGGAACATGTCCCTGTACTCATGTTGAAAGGTGTGGCGGCGACACAAGTCCAAGGAGCACGTCATGTCCTTGTACAAATGCTGATGTGGCGGCGACAAAAGTCCAAGGAGCATGTCATGTCCTTGTACTCAGGCTGAAAGACGTGGCAGCGATAAAGGAGCCCAAATGGGAATGACATCATGTGTCCTTGGGCCAGAGGGCATCGTAGCAACAAAAGTCCAAAGACGTCATATGTCCTCGGACTAATGTTGAAAGACGTTGTTCCTGCAAATTGAACACAATAAGGATATGTATGCCTTTAAAAAAAAATCACTTACCTATGTACTTACCTTTTGGATGGTGGATGAAAGCACTGTGTTTGTAATTGAAATATTGGCAAAGTGTTTTGAGTTAAAAAATATCTCTCTAAAAAAATGAGAAAAGAAAAGAAATCGAAAAAAAAAAAATGATAAGGGAAAAAGATAAGAAAAGAAAATTAAAACAAAATAAAGAGAAAAAGAATAAGAAAGAATCTGAAGGTTTTTTTTTTTTTTTTTAAAAAGAAGGAAAGGATTAGGAAAAAAAAAAAAGAAGAAGAAGAAACTTGAGTGCACCGCCTCAAGTTTAAAAGAAAAAAAGAGGTTTCCCTTACCCAGCCTTTTATTCACCCTTTAATGAACCCACCGACAGACTGTAGAAGATTCAAATGAGGCAACGATTCGGTGGGTACATCAAATAGCCCGCAACTTGTGTGTTTGTCAACAAAGTTCTTTTCAACGAGCAACCTACAATCCGGCCTCGTGAACGACAACAAGGTTCTCTTCAGAGAAACTCATGGTTAATTGATGACGCATGTCAAATGGATTGGAACCCGCCGGTGGATATGGTTGTGTGCCGAAGATCAATGAAAAAAAAGAAGAGCAGACACGAAGAAGAAAAAAAAGAGCTGAAAGGTTAAAAAAAAAACCAGAAGCAGCGAGAAAGAAGAAACATATGGAGTTTAAGAGAAATTAAAAAAAAAGCCACAAGAAAGTGAAAATTTTGGCATCTGACTGCAAGTTCAAGATGGTGAAAATTCATGTTATTGTATCGATTATATGGCCAGAACCCGAAATCAACTCCAAATTCTGTGAGATTTTATGTGAAATTTAAATTGGATGTGAGAATCTTTTATCAATTTAGATTTCCATCCATTCTGCTCTTACATACAATTAAGGATAAGATCTCACCTTTATCTCGAATCAAAATTTGGTAAGATTTCAATTTGAATTTTATTTTTAATATCACCTCAAAAATTTGGCTTGAATTATTCTAAATCAATGTGGCTTATTCCAAATCTTATGTCAAATCAAGATTGGAGTAAGTTTCAAAATTTCTCTTCCAAATTAAAGTCAAGATCGGTAGAATTTAATTTCTATGTCAAATTAAAATACAATAGAGTTTAAATTTGGATTTAAATCAAAGGTTGGGCGTGATCCAAATTCAATTTTTTTTTTTTTTTTTTTTTACCCCAAGCTTAAGCCAAATTTTGAATTTGCACTTCAAGTTCTATTCCAAATTCAAATGAAATATTTTTGATAGAGTTTGAATCTTACCCAAAATTCATTTGGAATTTAAGTCTAACATAAATTCTATTGAATTTTAAATCTAAGTTTGTTGTCAAATAAAGAAAATCAAAATTTGACCAAACTTCAAATTCTGATTAATTGGCGATAAAAGTGTGTCAAACAAAAAAAATCAAGATTTTGACCAAAATTCATATTTTGATTAAATTGACACATTAAAATGGAGTCAAAATCAAGAACAAATACCTTGTATTTTTATTTCAAAATATCTTTTTCTAGATTCACTCCCACAAAACTTCGTGCCTAAATCTCGAAAAGGGACATTTGTTGAAGGAAAAATTTTGTCCAATCACAAATTGTCACGTCATTATATAAAATTAATGACGAGATTAAAATTAATTAAATTTGGGACCAATTATAAATTGACATGTGTCCCAAATTTAATTTGGAGACAAAGTTGGCCAATTATAAATTTAAAGAGCCCAATTTTCTATTTGATCAATTAGTTAGAAAATAAATTATTTTGATCAAATTAATTAATTTGACCAATTAATTAACAAAATAATTAATTGGATCAAATTTGGGTCTTTTAAGTATTTGGGTCATATGGTTTTGGGTCAAATATGAACAAAACCCAAGACTAAATAGTTGAGCCCAAGACCGATAAAGTCCAAGTCCAAGTTCTTAGGCCCAAAAGTCACCAGGGCCCATCCAGCGAGAACTCTATATATAGAGGGGTTCTCCTCCATTTCTGAGGTTTAGAGATTCTACACTCACACAAAGACAAGAGTTCAAAGTTTCAAAGCTCTCAAGCAGAACCAGATAATTCAGAGAGACTCCACCAAGTCTGAAGATCGAAGACTCTCTGCAATCCGTAAATTCAAGTGTTGAACACCTCTTGAAGACCAAAAATTCTTCAAGACTTCAACACTCCTTGAAGATCAAAGACCCTTCAGGACATCAACACTTCTTGAAGACTGAAGACTCCTTCAAGACTAGAAGACTTCAAGCTCCAAGAATCCATTGAAGCTTCAAACTCGAGATCAAGCGTTCCAGCCATCGAGTGAAACACATCCACATACAAGAGAGAGAATCAGAGGATTAACATTAGAGATTGCATATCCACACGCATATTATATCAATACAAATATATTGTTTATTCCACGTGTCTTCATCTCTAAAGTTAAGTGTGAACAAGAACATTTTTGAAATTTCATGATCAATATGACTCATCCGTTATAATTTCTGTTAATTTCAGCTAGCATGTCACAAGAGTGCTAAGATGATAGAGCCATCTTTTCCTTTCTCTTTTAATTTTCATATTATTCTTCGTCAAATTATTTTGGTAGATTACATGATATGGTTGTCATGATATTTGATTGTTGATTGTTTCTCTTATAAACCATGTTAATTTCTTGAGAAAATTACCTTTTTGATCCATGAGTCTTTTAGGAGTAGATGTGTTTGGACTCTCAAACTGTACACTATTTAATCCCCAGATTTTTAAAAATAATAGGTTTGAAAGTCCCATACATTACTTTTTTGTTTGCTATAGTAAGGAGTAACTCTTTTATTATGTTTATTGCTAACGTATTATAAAATTAAATAATAATTATTTAAAAAAAATAAATAATAATAAAAAAAACTCATCTCTCTCCTCTCTCTCTCACCCCATGTCCACTCCTAGGTCGAAGCCTCTCTCTCACCGACCTCTGAAGTAAAAGAAAAAAATTCTTGGGAGAAAATGTAGGTGTTTTTGGTTTAACTTTTTAAGTGTTTAACTCAAAAAAAAATATATTTTGAAAAAAATTCTTGTGTTTGGTAACCACTAAAAATGACTTATTAAAAAGTGAGATGGAGACATAAATCATTTTAAGAAGAACATTTGAAAGCAACTTTTTAGAAAAGATATATATATATATATATATATATATATATTAATTTGTATGTAAAAACATTTATAAGGATATGTAACGAACCAAACATATATGAGTGTTTAAATTCTAAAATATTTTTATATAAATGTTGCATTAGTAATCCATTTGAAATGGAAGCAAGTGGGAGAAAATGCAAACAAGTTTTAGAGAGAGGAGACACTGGCCATTGCATGTGGTGAGGGAGAGGAGAGATAGGGTTGTTTTTTGCTTTAATTATTATTTTATAATTTTCCATGTTAACATTAAGAAAAAAAAAAGTACTTCGTTACAATAGCAAATACAAATGTAACGCCAGAGATGTTTTAAAACAAATTTTCAAAATCCAGGAAAATGCACATTTTAAAATTTCAAAGACCAAAGTCCAAACATACCTAATCATAAAAAACTGAGGGACTAACAAGGTAACTTTTCCTAATTTCTTACTGTTCTTTAATTAAGTTCTAAGTCAGTTGAGATAATTTTGACTTATTAGAATGAAATTAGAATTAAAAAAGATGGAAGACAACCCTATCATCAATCCCTTTTGTGTTGCATTCAATCTTTATAGATAAGTTAGAATAAAGGATATCCTCAGAAATGGCCAAAATTACAGTGTAGTTTTGAAAATGGCCAAACCGGATTTTTTTAATGAAAAATGGCCAACCGTTATTTTTGACCTATTTTCATGCCATTCAATCTTCCATTTTTACCCTTAAGTAATTTCCCACGTCTCCCCCTATATTTGTGCTGCCCGTATTTAATGAAATTAAAAAAAAATCGTTAACCTCCATTTCCATGAATCAAGGAAATGATGGTTACAGAATCAATATCTCCCTTCCCATTTGCAATCTGGGGAACTACCCAAAATATATGTTTTTTTGCTTTGGTTTTCCAGTAGATTTTTACAGCATCGATCCTCTCTCTCTTGATCATCTTTTGGAAGAAGGTTGATCGATTTGTTGGTTCACAGTTTCTTCCAACACCGTAGGCTGATCATAGGTATGGTTTGCATGATTGTATTCATTTTTTAAAAAAATCACATTCATTGTTTTGTTCATTAATGTAATCCTTGCTCTTTCTTTTCAAAACTAGATGTCTTCTATTCTCCTTTCTATATTTTAACGTCGTGATAACTTGCGAAAAACAAGTTATTTATCCTCTAAACTCAGGCTAAAAGAAGGCTGAAAGAACCTTAGATGCGTTATCTTAGCGCATAAAGAAAAGAAAAAGTGTTTTGTTATAAGCGGCAAGCTATATTTGTGTATGCGGTAAGAAATTATAAAATACAGAGCGCTAACGCAGCTAATCTAATTGTTTTAAGTATCTTCTCAGTGTAGGCACACATTCCAAGATGATCAAGAGACAGAAAAGGATGGATGAAAAGACAGCGCCGGCGCAACCAGAGCAAGTGGACGAAAAAGGGGGCTGAAAAGGCGCAAGTTGTCTAATGATGATCAAACAAGTTGCTATTACTTAAAGAAGTTATCTTCCTCACCTATAAATAGATGCAAAGAAGAGATACAAGGAGAGGGGGAGAAGAGAAGGAGATCACGAAAGATTTGCAGGGATCTGCAAATGGGAGCAAACTTGTGTGTAATATTTTACGTCTTAATGTCTTGCTTTGCTCACATGAGCTAATTCTCCTCTTCAAGGCTTAGCGCAAGCACCTCATGCGGTGATAAACACAACTTGTAAGCGCATACTTTGGTTTAAATGAAACATTGATTGCTTTCTGCTTAGTTGCGATAATCTTTTCATTGTTAATTCCCGCTTGGCCAGCCCGATGCGGCAACAATATGATAAATCCTTGACAGGTAATGCTATGGATCTCTCTAAGTAGAACAAGTTAGCGCATGTCATGTAGTCTTGGTAGCATTAAATTATTACCACTAAAAGATATTGCATGCTTGAGCTTTGATTGCGGTGTGACCAACTCAGTCCCTTGTAAGTATTAAGAGAACTAAACTTCACGCATGAACTAGTCAAATAATCAATTGATAGTTTATTGCCAAACGCATAAGGAATACCGGAAGGAAAACTTAGTGATTTTTTCTCACTTAGGCATTAATGGATCAATTAACCAAAGTTAGCGCTACAAGACTCTTATAAACGCATGAGGTTGCAACCGCAAAAGCCTTGATACTTCTCGCATTGAAAATTTTCCCTCAACTTTCATTATTCATTTTCTTTCATGCAATTAATTATTGTTTAAACTATACCAATCCCTTTTTCTATTCCCTGAAATTAATATCGCACGTTTTTTAGATTAGATCAGTAAATATTATTGAACACATGTTTCATTTCCCCGTGGATTCGACCCTGGACTCATAAGGTATTACTTGATTTAGTTAGTTTATACTTGGATTGATTTAAATCTACGACTACTAAACCAATCACTCTGACAACCAATCAAGTTTTTGGCGCCGTTGTCGGGGATTTGGCAACAAAGGTCTATAATAATTTTTTCTGATTTAACACTCCGTGTAATATTATCTATTGTGTTCCTTGTTGAGTTTTTTTCTCCAGGAACTATAAATTGTATGTGTGCCGCCCGACGAATTGAATTTGAGGTAGATCCTGAAATTGATAGAACATACCACAGAAGAAGAAGAAATCAAAGACCTCGAAAGCAATCAGGAGAAATGGCAGCACCAAATCAACCAAACAGACCATTAAACCCCATCCAGATGGTCGATGATAGGGCTAGAGGAATTAGAGACTATGCAGCCCCTGCAAATTGCAATTTCAATCCAGGGATAGTTCAGCCTACTCTAGAAATAGAAAGGTTTGAACTAAAACCTGTTATGTTTCAAATGTTGACAGCTGCATGACAATTTGGAGGAAGTGCATCAGAAGATCCTCACTCTCACCTCAAATCATTCCTCGACATTTGCAACAAGTTTATCATTCCAGGAGTTACCCCAGAACAACTTCAAGTCATATTATTTTCTTACTTGCTACGAGATGCTGCTAAGGTATGGTTAAATCAGCAACCTGCGAATTCCATCGCAACATGGAATGATCTGGCAGAAAAGTTCCTAGAAAAATACTTTCCACCCACCGCAAACTCTAGATTGAGGAAGGAAATCATGACGTTCACACAATTGGAAGATGAAACGTTGAGAGAAGCTTGGAAACGATTCAAGAGCTTGCTACAAAGATGCCCGCACCATGGTTTACCACTGTGCATTCAGCTAGAGACCTTCTATGTAGGTCTTAACAAGAATTCGTAGGTTTTGGTAGATTCATCAGCAAATGGTGCGTTACTCAGAAAGACTTATGACGAAGCCCACAAAATTCTAGATCGAATTGCACGCAATAACTATGAGTGGGACACTGCGGAAGATAGAAGACGAAGACCCATTAAGACCAACTCAGGAGGTTTTGAAGTAGATCCTATGACTTCAGTAAACGCAAAGATTGATGCGTTGACATTAAAAATGGATGCGCTCACAGCCAGCACCGCACCTTTGATTGCGCAACTCAACGCAGTTAGATGCGGGATCTGCGGCGAAGAACATTCGCATGATCAGTGTTCCTCAAACCCAGAATCAGTTTTCTATGTAGGATCGCAAGGAGCTACGCGCAACAACCCATATTCAAACACATATAATCCAGAGTGGAGAAATCACCCAAACTTTTCATGGAATGGAGGCGCAAATAAACAGCAACAAGGTAATGTAAATCCTGCGCCAAGATTATTCAACTCTAATAATGATCAATCTTCGCAGGGACATTTTCAGCGCAACATAGACGGAGGAAACCAAAGAGCATCATCCTCGAATGCGTTAGATAACATGATGAAGGAATTCATGGCCAGTCAAAAGGAGTATATGACCAAGAATGACGCAGTGGTTCAGAGCCAAGCCGCATCCCTTCGCAATCTGGAAATTCAAGTCGGACAGCTTGCGTCAGAATTAAAAAACAGACCTGAGGGGACACTGCCCAGTAATACAGAGGACCCAAAAGGGAAGGAACACTGTCATGCGGTGACTCTTCGAAGCGGAAGACAATTGCAGATAAGTGATCCTATATCAACGCATGATAATCTACTTAAAACCGTTGCCACAGAAGGGCACGACCAGGCGCAAGAAGAGAAAGTAACTCAGGAGGAAGAGTCCAAAAAGGAGGCTCACGCAGAAAAAGAGCCTGACGCATATAAACCCGCAATACCTTTTCCTCAAAGGTTGCGAAAGAAAAATGATGAGGCCCAGTTTAAGAAGTTTTTGAATGTTTTCCAAGAGCTGAATATCAACGTCCCACTTGTAGAGGCGTTAGAAAAGATGCCAAGTTATGCCAAGTTCTTGAAAGACATTATGATGAACAAACGGCCATGGAAAGAGTTTGAAATCGTTGCGCTGACAAGTGAGTGTAGTGCAATACTCGCCAACAAGCTTCCCCCAAAGTTGAAACATCCTGGAAGTTTCACGATTCCTTGTTCGATAGGAGGAATCGATATTGGTAGAGCACTATGTGACCTGGGCGCAAGTATAAATTTGATGCCATTATCTATTTACAAACGCCTAGGGATCGGAGAAGCAAGACCGACAACCATTACACTCCAACTAGCAGACAGATCCGTGGTCCACCCTGAGGGAAAGATTGAAGACGTTTTAGTCAAAGTTGACAAATTCATTTTCCCTGCAGATTTTATCATTCTGGATTATGAATCCAACAAGGAAATCCCCATTATTTTGGGAAGACCATTCCTTGCCACCGGACAAACGCTAATTGACGTACAAAAAGGAAAACTGACAATGCACATGAACGATCAGAAGGTGGTGTTTAATGTTCTTTCCTCACTAAAATATCCTGATGATCCCAAAGAATGCAACATGGTATCCCACATAGACGTGTGCTCTCCGTAGGAAATACTATCAAATGCGTTCAGCCCCATAGGCGAAAGAAATGAGGAAGATCAGGTGAAAGAAAACTGCATCCTAGCGCAGCATGAAGAAGTTATCCACATGCTGGATCTGAAAAGAAGAGTCCCCACCCTGCCATCTATAGCACAACCTCCTACGCTAGAACTCAAACCATTGCCAACGCATTTGAAGTATAGATTCTTGGGAGAAAAAGAATCACTCCCAGTCATAATCTCATCAAAGCTTGATTCATCGCAAGAACACCTACTGATGGAAGTACTCGCAAGGCAGAAAAAGGCCATTGGGTGGAGTTTAGCAGACATTAAAGGTATTAGCCCTTCTTATTGCATGCATAAAATTCGGTTGTTAGATGAATCCAATGAATTCATTGAAAGACAAAGGAGGCTAAATCCTGCGATGATGGAAGTAGTGCGAAAAGAAATAATCAAGTGGCTCGACGCAGGCGTAATATACCATATCGCAGATAGCAGATGGGTAAGTCCAATCCAATGCGTGCCCAAGAAAGGAGGCATGACAGTAGTGGCTAACTCAAACAACGAGCTGATTCCATCCCGCACCACTACAGGATGGTGCATCTGCATGCATTATTGCAAGTTGAACGCAAATACCAAAAAGGACCATTTCCCTCTCCCATTCATTGACCAGATGCTAGATCGACTTGCGGGACAAGCTTATTATTGTTTTCTCGATGGATACTCCGGGTATAATCAAATCACCATTGCGCCAGAAGACCAAGAGAAGACCACATTCACTTGTCCATATGGCACCTTTGCGTTCAGAAGGATGCCTTTTGGATTATGTAATGTGCCTGGAACATTCCAGAGGTGTATGATGGCCATTTTCTCAGAACTTCTAGAAAAATTTGTGGAAGTTTTTATGGACGACTTCTCGGTATATGGGAAGTCTTTCGCAGACTGTTTAACGCAGCTTGAACAGGTATTGGAAAGATGGGAAGAAACCCACCTCGTGCTGAATTGGGAGAAATGCCATTTCATGGTAGAAGAAGGCATTATCTTAGGCCACCGCATATCGAACGCAGGTATTGAAGTAGATAAGGCTAAGATTGATGTCATTGAGAAATTATTACCTCCTACATCTGTAAAGGGAATTTGCAACTTCCTGGGACATGCGGGATTCTATCGCAGGTTCATCAGAAACTTCTCACACATTACAAAGCCACTTTGCGCATTACTGGAATCGAACAGAAAATTTGAATTTTCAGACGAATGCGTTAGAGCATTCGAGGAGCTGAAGCTTGCGTTAGTACGTGCGCCTATCCTCGCAACCCCCAACTGGAAGGAACCTTTTGTCTTGATGTGTGATGCCAGTGACGTGGCAGTAGGAGCAGTGTTGGCACAAAAAAAGGAAAAGAATCTGCACCCCATTTATTATGCCAGCTAAACATTAAATGAAGCACAAACAAATTACATGACAACCGAGAAGGAATTATTAGCAGTTGTTTATGCATTTTACAAATTTCGTGCTTATTTGATTGGCTCCAAAGTCATAGTTTATACAGATCATACGGCGATAAAATATCTGATCACAAAAAAAGATGCAAAACCAAGATTGATTAGATGGATTTTATTGCTACAAGAATTTGATCTAGAAATCAAAGACAAAAAGGGGAGTGAGAATCTAGTTGTTGATCATCTATCGCACTTGGAAAACCGTGGGGAGGAAGATGCGCCAAGAGTCCCTATCGCGGAAGACTTTCCTGACGAGAAACTTTTTACGGTTGACGATGAAGAACCTTTGTTTGCAGACATTGCGAATTACCTTGTCGCAGGAATCTTGCCAGACAAATACTCAGCGCAACACCATAAGAAATTCTTTCATGAAGTAAAATTTTATTTATGGGACGACCCTTACCTCTATCGCAAAGGACCGGACCAAATCATTAGAAGATGTGTTGGCCAGAAAGATACAATGAAGATATTAAAAGACTGTCATGAAGCTCCATATGGAGGCCATTTTGGAGGACAACGCACCGCAGCCAAAGTTCTTCAGAGCGGTTATTGGTGGCCCACCTTGTTCCAAGACGCAAGGAAACATGTTGAAAGCTGCGACAGATGCCAGCGCACTGGAAACATCAGCGCAAGAAATGAAATGCCTCAAAACTACATATTAGAAATTGAGCCATTCGATGTCTGGGTGATAACTGCCCAAAAGGTAGTTATTTAGGCCTCAATTATATAGAGATTTGTGTGTCCTTTATGCTTATTAGGGTTGGTTTTGGATAGATATTACATGATTTAACCCATTTGGAAGAATGGAAGCATTGGAAATTATTTTGTGCAGATTATGTTGCTGAACGACTAGAGGGAGCAAATTCTGTGCTGCAGCAAAATTGGGAGCAGAAACTGCCACATCACAGCTCGTTAGCCAACTTCATGAACCGACTTCTGTTGAGTTATTTTCGGGATAAAGGAGCAAGGAGAGCCCTACACGTGTCCAAGTTGACCTAATTCAAAGTCTCCTCTCCTTCTATAAAAGGAAGTAGCCGTCCAAGTCAAATTCATTCCGTGTTTTCCCTTGGAAGCCGAATATTTTAGAGAGATTGAAGATCATCAAGAACACCATCTTCCGCAAGCTGATTAGGGAGTTTATTTCCTTTATTAACTTGTGGTTATGGACATGCATACTCAGATTGTAATTCGTATTCCTATGCCTATTATGAACTAAGTAGCTTAGGGTGTTGGTTAGGAATAATGTGATTACTGTGCTTCATCTCTAGTAATAAATTGACTATCGCATTTTGGTTAATTGTTGTGCTTATTTTCATTTTATGCCCGCCTGGCCAGCCGGTATGGATAGCTCTCTCTAATTTCAGGGATGATTTAGAGGGTGTGTGACAATTATCCACACTACGATCATTGTGTATTGGTGAACGCCAGTGACTGAGCTAGGGATAGTCAGTTGCCTAGTGCTTGGTCGGTCGCTCTTCATTGGGTTTGAAACATATCCCAAAAGATCCGGAGTTCCGGGAGGAATCCGCTAATAATACTGCGAGAAATGCATGATCAATAATATTGCTAGAGCATATCTTAGAACAATGATTAAAACCTAACCAATGCCTGTCTTTAATCTGTCTATCTATTTGTTTACTCGTTGTTCTGTCATTTATTTTGCTTCAGCATA
The DNA here is from genome assembly GCA_036850905.1 of Luffa acutangula. Lineage (NCBI taxonomy): Eukaryota > Viridiplantae > Streptophyta > Magnoliopsida > Cucurbitales > Cucurbitaceae > Luffa > Luffa acutangula. The sequence goes on along the minus strand of CM072089.1, from coordinate 21,868,242 downwards.
ATTCATATAAAACCCAAACATTTTTATTATCTTCGAAACCATTAGAAAGTTACACAAAATAGATAAAGTGGAAGCTCATTCAGACCTTGGATTGATAATATTACTTGCTGCAGACTGTGTATACTTGCACAGGAATTCTAGAGTCTTTTATACCATATTTTTACTCACTCTAGGAACCCAACACTGGGGCATTGATTTCATGGGACCTTTCCCATCGTCGCAAGGGAACCAATACATCCTCCTTTCAGTGGACTATGTCACCAAGTGGGTAGAAGCAATCGCTTGAATTAAGAACGATGCTGCGACTGTGGCAAAATTTCTCAAAAAGAATATTTTCGCAAAATTTGGAGTGCCACGTAGACTGATTAGTGATGAAGGGACCCACTTCATAAACAAGGTCATGGATAAGCTATTGCGAAAATACAATGTTAAACATCACATCGCAACAGCTTACCATCCACAAAGTAATGGTTAGGCGGAAGTCTCAAATAGAGAAATATAAAGAATTCTCGAGAAGGTTGTCAACACCAGCAAGAAAGATTAGGCGCAGCACCTAGACGATGCGCTATGGGCGTATCGCACAACCTTCAAAACACCCATAGGCGCATCCCCATATGCGTTGGTGTTCGGAAAAGCTTGTCATTTGCCCTTAGAATTAGAACACAAAGCGCATTGGGCAACGAAGCGTTTAAATTTTGATTTAGAAGCAACAGGGCAAGAACGATTGCGTCAACTGTCAGAATTGGAAGAATTCAGAAGGAGTGCATACGAGAATGCCAAGATAAATAAAGAGAAACAGAAGCAATGTCATGATCGAAAAATATGCAAAAAGGATCTCAAAGAAGGTATGAAAGTATTACTGTTCAATTCTCGTTTACGACTCTTTCCAGGGAAATTAAAATCCAGATGGTCGGGCCCCTATACTATTCATAAAGTATATCCATATGGGGCAGTAGATCTACATTCTACCGATGGAAAGAGAATTTTCAAAGTCAATGGGTGTTGGGCTCCTAGAGTGAGTAAAAATATAGTATAAAATACTTTAGAATTCCTGTGCAAGTATACACAGTTTGCAGCAAGTAATATTATCAATCCAAGGTCTGAATGAGTTTCCACTTTACCTATTTTGTGTAACTTTCTAATGGTTTCAAGAATAATAAAATGATTTGGTTTTATCGGAATTATGCTGAAGCAAAATAAATGACAGAACAACGAGTAAACAAATAGATAGATAGATTAAAGACAGGCGCTGGTTAGGTTTTAGTGATTGTTATAAAATATGCTCTAGCAATATTATTGATCATGCATCTCTCGCAGTATTATTAGCGGATTCCTCCCGGAACTCTGGATCTTTTGGGATGTGTTTCAACCCCAATGAAGTGCGACCGATCAAGCACTAGGCAACTGGCTATCCCTAGCTCAATCACTGGCGTTCACCAATACACAATGATCGTAGTGTGGATAATTGCCACACACTCTCTCAATCATCCCTGAAACTAGAGAGAGCTATCCATACCGGCTGGCCAGGCGGGCATAAAATAAGAATAAGCACAATAATTAACCAAAATGCGATAGTCAATTCATTACTAGAGATGAAGCACAGTAATCACATTATTCCTAACCAACACCTTAAGCTACTTAGTTCATAATAGGCATAGGAATACGAATTACAATCTGAGTATACATGTCCATAACCACAAATTAAGAAGGAAAATAAACTCCCTAATCAGCTTGCGGATGATGGTGTTCTTGATAATCTTCAATCTCTACACTATTCGGCTTCCAAGGGAAAAACATGGAATGACTTTGACTTTGACGGCTACTTCCTTTTATAGAAGGATGGGAGGCTTGAATTAGGTCAACTAGGACACGTGTAAGGCTCTCCTTGATCCTTTATCACGAAAATAACTCAACAGAAGTCGGTTTATGAAGTTGGCTAACGAGCTGTGATGTGGCAGTTTTTGTTCCCAGTTTTGCTGCAGCACAGAATTTGCTCCCTCCAGTCGCCCAGCAGCATAATCTGCACAAAGTGATTTCCAAAGCTTCCATTCTTCCAAATGGGTTAAATCATGTAATATCTCTCTAAAACCAACCCTAATAAGCATTAAAGACACACAAATCCCTATATAATTGAGGCCTAAATAACTACCTTTTGGGCAGTTATCATACCCCCAAACTTGAACTATTGCGCGTCCCGAGCAATACTAACCAACCTTCTTTCAAGAATTTCAAAACATTAGACAAAGAATTAGCTTAATCAAACCAGACAATCCAACACTACCTTTAACCTTTACCTGAGCACTCTGCAAAACCAAGCTCTGCTGCACCAAAATGATTCCTTCAGCAGGGACAAATAATCACCACTTTTCAACTTAATTCTAAGAACTCACCACAGCTTAGCTCTATTATCAGACATGTCAAAACATATTTTTAAAGGGGTTTATATCATTATTTATCAGACTTAAAGCAGCCTTAAAGTCATAAGCTCTTAAGCACGGGATGACCCACTTTATGGTGCAGTATACCCTTGCCTCAAGCTCATCACCAACTAGACTCAATACTCATTATAAAGCTAAAAAATCCTTAGTTATTCCATCTCTTACCCCTCAGAATGGCGACATTTTGTGATGAAGCTCACCCAAGTTCTGGGAGACAGAAAAACTGCTGGATCATCATTCATCCCTCAAAACTTTTGCTCTGTCAATTTTTTTCAGCAAAATCTTCAACAAATAATTTTTCAGCAACCAATTTTTTCTCATATTTCTCATTTTTCACATTTCCTAGGTCATCTTTTGACGCGAAGACAAACTGTGGGTATCACAAATGTCCCCGGTTACTCAATAACCTAGCAAATTTTAATTTTGAAGTAGAGGAATGCTCGAGCAAAACAATTGGAGTAGCAAAAAGTCCCCCAAACTTGAATTATTCATTGTCCCCAATGAATCATTATATAAGCAAGTATACCCCCAAACTTAAATTTTTCTATCTGAATTTTTAAACTAAACATGGGACTAGGATTAAGCTTAAAGTGGATCATATAAGTCAATACTACAGTCAAAATCTTCTTGCCGCAGCAACAGTCCAGGCTAGAAGAAATGCTAAAGCAAAAGGTTTCTGGAGACCTTGATCTAATTAAGCGTAATCAGTCCAAGCTTCAAAAATTTCAGAAGAAAATAGTTAAGTTAGAGTTAGTCAGTGCTCATGGGATAGAAACATTCAGAAATTCATTAAAAAGATTCAAAAATATTACAAAACAGAGATATATTTTTTCGCAAGAAAAAGAAATTAAAAAGAAGCAGTTATAACAGTGAGCAGGGTCAATATGCGCGAGCAAACAAAAATAGAGAAACAAAAATAATGCTCGCTCCAAGTCATCCCATCAGTCAGTCTTCCTGACCCTGCTCCTCATCAACATCTTCTTCTCGTTCAATAGGTGGGGGTGGTATCCAAAGATTAAACAAATCATCGGGAAACACTAGAAAGGCCGGATACGGTGTTGAGAAATTGGTTTGCAAGGCCCCCCTGAGCGCATCATCTCTCCTTTTAGCATAAGTCCAGTAGGTCTGAGCTTGCCTTTCAGCAAACTCTAACCTACTGGTCAACACAGCCAGTTGCTCTAGGATCTGATTAACGCCATATACAATCCCACCTTGGCGAACCTCTTGCACACGCTGAAGTCGCGCCAGATTAGGTGTGTCAATGATTCCCTTATCAGTCATGATCATATCTTCTGGAACCGTGGGCACTCCCGCCCTGCTGCATAACATCGTAATTGTGTTCGGAAAGAACAGCTTCCCCACCTTCTTTTTCCAGCAATCAACAATCTCAGAAGAAATAATTTTTCCTACATCAATACTCATCGAGCGAAGAATGGCAAAAGCAAGCAATACCCTGTCCCGAGATACCGTGGAGTCGTGTGTTGTCGGCAGCAAGCGTAGCCTTATGAAACCCATCCAAGTGTGTGCTTCACTCTTCAAATAAGCAGCTTGAAACGTATGCTTCCGCGTCTGCGACACCCTCCATTGAGCCCCCTCAATGCCTACCTCCCGGACAGCCGCACTCAGTTGATCACTAGATGGTGCAACCACCATCTCATTAAAAACGGCATGCGGAAAATCTTGGAGATCGAACAGTTCATTAATGGCCTCAGGACTCCACTGTACAGGCACTCCTCGAACGATAACCTCAAAATCATTCTTAACGTCAAGATTGGCATAAAACTCTCGAACAATGTTGGCATTGACAGGTTCTGGTTTCGCACAAAACTGCCTCCATCCGAGGTTCACTATTCCAGACTCCAAGAACCTGGGCAAATCATTGCCAAACCCTTGTTCGAACAAGAAGTCCCGCTTCAGCACCTCCTGATGTTTTGCTCGAGCAAGATCGTTGACGAAGCGAATGAATGGCGCCCTCGGCTCCTCAATTTCTCCCGATGCTTCGGCAATTCCTTTGCCCCTACTTTCTCTCTAAACACGCAGACGCTCTTCTTCTGCCTTTCTTGCCTCTTCTTTTTTTTCTCTATTCTCAGCTTCCCTTCTGTCTCCCTCAGAGTCCGACGTCGGAGGCGATGGAGTGTTCCGAACCACCCTCACGCGACCCGCCTTCCTCTTGATGCGGCGGCGCTTAGGCGGTTCAGGCATAATGATTTCAACATGAGCCTCCTGCGCCAGCATCGGAGTTTTCTCTTTTTCAGGCACACCTGCGACTTGTCCTTCAACCGCTGTCTCATGTTCCTTCTCAATATTCCCTTCCTGAACCGTAGCAGAAACTATCGATTCTGTCTCAAGATTCTGAACAGCCTCTGGTTCTTGGGTGGTTTCTTGTTCCGCAGCCCTCTACTGTCGTCTTCTTCGCTTAGCCTCCTTCTCTTCTGGCGTTCTCTTTTTCTTAGTTTTTCCTTTCTGTACTTCCGGTGTCACGGGTATCTCTTCTTCCTCACTCTCCCTCTCTTTTCGAGCTCTTGTTTTAGCTATGGAAGGTATAATAGGGTTTTGCAAAGAAAGAAAGAATAACACACGCACAAGAATTTGATTAAGAAAACGAAGTGAAATGTACTTACCAGAGATTGCAAATAAATAGGGCTGCAGCAAACAAGAATCCTAACCGAAAGGATTTGCCCTGCCATAACTATTATTACCGTTGCAATTAAAAACACAAACCGGAAATTCAAAAATTACCAACGGTAAAATTGTGAATTTCAAACGGCCATGGTAAAAATTAATGCTCTGTCATCATTGAAGCCGTTGGATAATTACTCTGCAACACGTGGCCTCATCAGATGATGCACTCACATTTACCTGCGAGAATTTAAAGCTAAGTCTAACGGTAACAATAATAAATTCCAGCGGAAACCCTTCTATCTCGGAATAATTTGCTCCAGCAATATTTTTGCCGCAACAATCTGCTGAACCTGAAGAATCTCAGATACGGAATTTGAATTTCAAAATAGACAAATCAAATCTTTTTAATTTAAATTGAACCTTTCATCGCAAACTTAACCTGTTATTAAAAAGAAGCCGAATAAATTAGAAAAAATCCCTATTAATTAAAACTAGAATTCAAATAACTGAAAATAAAATTTAGATAAAATCTAATAAAATCTAACTAATTAAAAGATAATTAAAAGATAATCCAAATAAATAATCTTAAAATCAAATCAAATTCAAAACGAAAATAGATAAAATCTACTACCAACAATAAAAATACTTAAAAATAAAAGCATGCAAAATCAAATCTAACCTAACCAAAATTAAAATCAAATCAATGAAAAATAAAATCAATACAAATCCTGGGAGCTCAAAATTTTGCTCTGTGAAATGCTCCCGCAAAAGTCCTGCTTTCTCAATCATCAACTAATCGTAGGGAAGGATATTTCGACTGAAACTCCTCACCCCAATAATTTTTCACACGCTGTCCATTCACCTTGAACACTCTCCCATCTTTTTCATCTTGCAAAGTAATTGCTCCATTGGAAAAAACTTCAACCACAATAAACGGTCCTGACCATTTAGATTTCAATTTTCCAGGAAATAATTTTAATCTAGAATTATAAAGCAAAACTTTCTGACCCTTGACAAATTCCTTAGACTTAATTTTTTTGTCATGCCACAGCTTAGTCTTTTCCTTATACATTTTCGCATTTTCGTAAGAAAATTGACGAAATTCTTCTAACTCATTAAGCTGCAGCATTCTTATTGCTCCTGCGCGACTCAGATCAAAATTTAACTTTTTCAAAGCCCAAAACGTTTTATGTTCCAGCTCTAACGGTAAATGACAAGCTTTCCCATATACTAACCTATAGGGAGACATACCTAGAGGAGTCTTATAAGCTGTCCTATAAGCCCAAAGAGCCTCATCCAACCTAAAGGACCAATCCTTTCTAGATGGATGGACTACTTTCTCTAAAATAGCTTTTATTTCCCTATTACTAATTTCAGCTTGACCATTTGCTTGTGGGTGATAAGGGGTAGCTATCCTATGCTTAATCCCATACTTAGCTAAAAGCTTAGTTAAGATATTATTAACAAAATGTGTACCCTCATCACTCACTAGAGCCCTAGGTGTCCCAAACCGCCCAAAGATGTGCGATTGAAGAAACCTTGCTACTGTCTTGGCATCACTCTGATGGCATGCGATGGCCTCCACCCACTTGGACACATAATCAACTGCCAATAAGATAAAAACATTGCCATTAGAAGGGGGAAATGGCCCCATAAAGTCAATACCCCATACATCGAATAGTTCAACTTCTAAAATGTAAGTAAGAGGCATTTCATCTCTAGGTCCCAAGTTTCCTCTCCTTTGGCAAGCGTCACATTGCTTGTAGAACCAATGGGCATCCCTGAATAACGTAGGCCAGAAAAATCCGCAATGCAAAATCCTCATAGCTGTCCTCTGACCGCTGAAATGACCTCCATACGGCGAAGAGTGACATTGCTCCAGGATTTCCTTTGCTTCAGTACCTGAAACACACCTACGAATAATACCGTCAGAGCATTGCTTATACATAAATGGCTCATCCCAAAAGAAAAATTTCGCATCATGCTTAAACTTTTTCTTCTGCCTCCAATCCATGTCATTAGGAGTGACTCCCTTTACTAAAAAGTTGGCAATATCAGCATACCAAGGGACATCCCTAACTACCTTCACCTGAACAGCAAAAAGCTGCTCATCTGGAAAAGAATCAGAAATGGCAGATTGCTCCAGCAAAGATGATGATGGATCAAGACGAGATAAATGATCGGCAATAACATTCTCTGATCCCTTCTTGTCCTTTATCTCCAAGTCAAATTCTTGCAATAGTAAAATCCAACGAATTAGTCTAGGCTTTGCATCTTTCTTAGACATTAAATACCTTATTGCTGCATGATCCGTGAACACCGTGACTTTGGATCCAACCAAATATGGCCGGAATTTCTCAAAAGCAAACACAACAGCTAACAACTCCTTTTCAGTAGTTGTGTAGTTGACCTGTGCTTCATTTAAAACCTTGCTTGCATAATATATAGGATGAATAAATTTGCCCTGCTTTTGCTCCAACATCGCTCCTACTGCAGCATCACTCGCATCACACATTACCTCGAAGGGCAAATTCCAATTAGGTGCGCAGAGAATGGGTGCTGAGATTAAAGCAGCCTTCAACGTTTCAAAAGCCTTCCTACAATCTGCATTAAAGTCAAAAACATGATCAGTGCACAATAAGTTACAAAGAGGTTTACTGATTTTGGAAAAATCCTTTATGAACCTCCTGTAAAATCCAGCATGTCCTAAAAAACTCCGAATTCCCTTCACTGAGCTCGGTGGCTCTAGTCTTTCAATAACCTCAACTTTCGCTCTATCAACTTCTAGACCATTCTTAGAAATCCTATGACCTAACACTATGCCCTCCTTCACCATGAAGTGGCACTTTTCCCAATTAAGAACTAGATGGGTATCCTCACATCTTTTTAACACCTTTCCTAAATTTTCTAAACAACTCTGAAAAGACCCTCCAAAAACTGAAAAATCGTCCATAAAGACTTCAACAGTGGACTCAATCATATCAGAAAAAATTGCCAACATACACCGCTGAAATGTTGCTGGAGCATTGCAAAGGCCAAAAGGCATTTGCCTGAAAGCAAACGTCCCATAAGGGCAAGTGAAAGTGGTTTTCTCCTGATCCTCAGGAGCAATAGTAATCTGGTTATACCCAGAATAACCATCCAAGAAACAGTAATAGGCCTGACCAGCCAATCGATCCAACATCTGGTCGATAAATGGTAGAGGGAAATGATCCTTTCGGGTGGCTTTATTAAGCCTTCTGTAATCCATACAAACCCTCCAGCCAGTTACTGTCCTTGTGGGGATCAACTCATTATCTTTATTGCTTACCACAGTGACACCTCCTTTCTTAGGAACACATTGGACAGGGCTTACCCAATTGCTGTCGGCAATTGGATAAATGATCCCAGCATCCAACTATTTAATTACCTCCTTTTTGACAACCTCTTTCATTGCAGGGTTAAGCCTTCTTTGTTGCTCAATACTCCTAAAGGATCCCTCCTCTAGAGTGATTTTGTGCATACAAAAAGATGGGCTAATCCCCTGAATATCAGCCAATGTCCAACCTATAGCTTTGCGGTATTGCTGCAGCAATTTTATTAAGGCCTCCTCATGCTCTGGCATTAAATCTGATGCAACAATAATGGGCAACGTCTCACTTTCCCCAAGATACACATACTTTAGATGATCCGGTAAAGGCTTCAAATCTAAAGTGGGTGCCTCAATTAGGGATGGCTTAATTGGGGGAGCCTTTCTTTGATCTAAATCTAAAGACTCAAAAACATCCTCACACCTAAACAATTCTTTTTCATTTTTTCTAACTAAAGAACAAAATTCAAAATCTTCTACACTAACCTCTCCATGCTTTTCTGAATGCTTATTAGCCGAATCCTGTATTGCTGTCTCAATAACTGTGCTCTCCAGAATCCTAATGAAGGAGCAATCCTCCATCTCGTCTGGATATTTCATGACTTTAAAGACATTAAATTTCACTTCCTCATTACAGACTCTCATTGTTAATTCTCCTTTTTGAACATCTATTAATGCCCTACCAGTAGCCAAAAATGGACGATCTAGAATAATTGGGACATCTTTATCAGCCTCATAATCTAAAATAATAAAATCAACAGGAAATATGAATTTATCAACTTTTACTAAGACATCCTCAATTTTACCCTCTGGATATGTGATAGACCTATCAGCTAATTGGAGTGTAACTGTGGTAGGTCTAGCTTCACCAATACCTAACTTCCGATAGAAAGAGGCATAAGGTTAATGCTTGCACCCAAATCATAGAGTGCTCTACCTAACTCCTTTCCACCTATAGACACAGGTATAGTAAATGACCCTGGATCCTTAGCCTTGGGGGGTAGACCATTCTTAAGAATAGCACTACACTCCTCAGTAAGAGATACAGTTTCAAACTCACCTAACCTTTTCTTTTTAGTCAAAATATCCTTAAGAAATTTAGCATAATTAGGCATTTGCTCTATAGCTTCTACTAAAGGGATATTTATATGCAACTGCTTAAGAATCTCTAAAAACTTTTTAAATTGACCATCCTGATTCTTAGGCTTTTGCCTTTGTGGAAAAGGTAGAGGTGGTACATAAGGTGGGGGCGGCACATATGGTGGTTCTACATCTGGCACAGAACCAGATGCTCCAGCATTTTCTTTGCTGCCTCCAGCACCCTGACCAGACTCCAACTCTTTCTCAACAACAACATTATTATCACTATTATTAATTAAATCCTGGGTCTTTCTAGACTCTTCTAATGGCTTACCACTCCTAAGAGTTACTGCCTTTACCTGCTCCTTACCTTCCCTTCGAGGGTGTTCAGTATCCGATGGAAGTTTCCCTTGAGGCCTTGCCTTGAGCTCATTAGCTAGCTGACCCACTTGCAACTCCAGGGCTCTCATCGAAGCTTGATTACTTTGAATTGCGGCGTCTGTGCGAGCCATAAATTCTTTCATCATTGCCTCGAGAGAATTTCCCGAATTTTGCTGGGGCAAAGCCGGCTTATTTTGCTGGGGCATTACCTGCTCTTTAGCAAATCCCGGCTGGTTCACCTTCTGTTGCGCTTGTACGTTATTTCCTTGACCTCCCCATGAGAAGTTGGGGTGGTTGTGCCAACCTGGATTATAGAAGTTAGAATAAGGGTTGTTCCTCTGATTACCTACAAAAAACACAGAAGCTGGATTGCTGGGGCAAAACTCGTAGTTGTGGTCTTCACCGCAATAGACACATGCTTCGTCCGTGACTTGGTTCACCACTGCTGCAGGCTCCATAGCTGGTGGCCGCTGATGACTAATCACTGTCACATTCTTAAGAGCGTTAGCAATCATAGTAAGATCGGCCCTAATGGTGGACACACCATCAACCTCTAATACACTCTTAACCTTTTTATTTGTGCCTCTAACATCCGACCACTGACAACTATTAATAGATATTCTTTCTAAAATTTCATAAGCTTCATCAAACGTTTTTGCCAAAATGGCCCCTCCAGCCGAAGCATCGACCATACCTTGGGTTACTCCATTTAAACCATTGTAAAACGTTTCCATTTGAATACAATGAGGTAAACCATGGTGGGGACACTTTCGTAAAAGCTCCTTAAACCTCTCCCAAGCCTCACTAAAAGTCTCATCTTCAAGTTGCCTAAACCCTACTATTTCACTCCTTAATTTAGCATTTCTATTAGGTGGGAAATATTTACTCAAAAATTTTTCAGCTAACTCATCCCACGTCCTAATTGATCCTGGAGCAAAAGAGTTTAACCATGACTTTGCTCCATCTCTAAGAGAATACGGGAACAAAGTTAATCTAAGAGCATCTCTAGGCACTCCTTGAATTACAAAAGAATCACTAACTCCTAGAAAAGACTTAAGATGTAAATGAGGGTCTTCAGATGACAAACCATGGAATTGCCCCACGGTTTGCAACATCTGAAACATTACCGGTTTCATTTCAAAATTTGCCGCTTGGATTTGGGGACGTGCAATCCCTGGATTCAACTCATTAAACATCGGGACAGCATACGCTCGAATGGCTCTGGTCCTATCGTTCGCTATCAAGATAGGATTCTCAGCCTGATTATTTCGCTGCTCATTTTGCTCAAACAGTGGGTTTTGCTGCAGCAACGGATTCTGCTGGGGGTTCACTGCTGCTGGACCTTCAGGAACCTGAGGAAGTTGCGGGGCGTTCTCCATCTGGTTTCTGCGCTGCTCCCTCCTTCTATTCCTAAATGTCCTTTCAATTTCTGGATCAAGCTCAAACCGTACCCCAGGCGGATCGCTCATGCACAAAAATCACACCTGCAAAAACAAAAGAAACAATCAAAAAGTTCTAGCACCAAACCACTAAAACACATACACAAAACAGATCAGATAAAAACTTATTCAAGTCCCCGGCAACGGCGCCAAAAACTTGTTGGGCTCCTAGAGTGAGTAAAAATATAATATAAAATACTCTAGAATTCCTGTGCAAGTATACACAGTCTGCAGCAAGTAATATTATCAATCCAAGGTCTGAATGAGTTTCCACTTTACCTATTTTGTGTAACTTTCTAATGGTTTCAAGAATAATAAAATGATTTGTTTTTATCGGAATTATGCTGAAGCAAAATAAATGACAGAACAACGAGTAAACAAATAGATAGACAGATTAAAGATAGGCGCTGGTTAGGTTTTAGTGATTGTTATAAAATATGCTCTAGCAATATTATTGATCATGCATCTCTCGCAGTATTATTAGCGGATTCCTCCCGGAACTCCGGATCTTTTGGGATGTGTTTCAACCCCAATGAAGTGCGACCGATCAAGCACTAGGCAACTGGCTATCCTTAGCTTAGTCACTGGCGTTCACCAATACACAATGATCGTAGTGTGGATAATTGCCACACACTCTCTAAATCATCCCTGAAACTAGAGAGAGCTATCCATACCGGCTGGCCAGGCGGGCATAAAATAAGAATAAGCACAACAATTAACCAAAATGCGATAGTCAATTCATTACTAGAGATGAAGCACAGTAATCACATTATTCCTAACCAATACCTTAAGCTACTTAGTTCATAATAGGCATAGGAATACGAATTACAATCTGAGTATACATGTCCATAACCACAAATTAAGAAGGAAAATAAACTCCCTAATCAGCTTGCGGATGATGGTGTTCTTGATAATCTTCAATCTCTACACTATTCGGCTTCCAAGGGAAAAACATGGAATGACTTTGACTTTGACGGCTACTTCCTTTTATAGAAGGATGGGAGGCTTGAATTAGGTCAACTAGGACACGTGTAAGGCTCTCCTTGATCCTTTATCACGAAAATAACTCAACAGAAGTCGGTTCATGAAGTTGGCTAACGAGCTGTGATGTGGCAGTTTTTGTTCCCAGTTTTGCTGCAGCACAGAATTTGCTCCCTCCAGTCGCCCAGCAGCATAATCTGCACAAAGTGATTTCCAAAGCTTCCATTCTTCCAAATGGGTTAAATCATGTAATATCTCTCTAAAACCAACCCTAATAAGCATTAAAGACACACAAATCCCTATATAATTGAGGCCTAAATAACTACCTTTTGGGCAGTTATCAATGGGCAAAGAGTAAAGCCATACATAGAAGGGACTTTGAATGAAGTAACTGAGATAATTCTTCTGAAAGATCAACCTTGAAGAAGCAAAAAAAAAAAAGGTCCAGAAGAGGAGTGCTCTGAGTGCGGCAGGACCTAGCGCAAGGTAAGGGCACTAGCAGGTCAGAAGTTGTAAATATTTTCTTTCCGCATGTTCTGTTTTATCTTTAATATTTTGATAGGTTGAGCTACAGGAAGAAAAATCTCATTGCATGATTAGCTCGCATGTTTCTTTCACTAGAATAGAATTGCTGCGTTAGTAAAATTTTGTTGCGATGAAGGAAACCCCATCGCATGTCCAAATCCATCCGTATTTCTTCCTCATTAAGATGCAGCAATAATCATGTTAGCATTTAAGGAGACGCACTAATCCATGTCTTATCACGTTGTCCAAGGCAACCACTCACATTCCTCCATAATAATCATGATCACCCACTCTCGTGGAATGCGAATGGGTGTCAGTACCTAGGAACGCATGCCTTGCGTTAACTATATAGTAGAGACGCACTTCTGATGCCTCTTCCCCATTACCTGCGTCTCTTTCAATTCAAAACCCTAAACCCCCAAGTTTTCAAATTTTCTTTTCTCCTTCACATCGAAGAACAACCATGTCAGACTCTCAAAATCTCTCCATCGCCGGATATGCTGATGACGCTCATTCATCTTCGCCGGAGGTGGATGGGCCGCACTGAGATGTGGTTATCTCTTCAGATGAAGAAGGAGACACCCCGCAAAAATATCAACCAAATGGAGGAAGATGAGCCAAAGGTCATCAACGGAGAATCGCCTATTGCTAACACAGAAGCTCAACTCACCTTCGCTCCATCATCCTCCGGCGCAGACGAAGTACTCAACATCGCCCCTTTAGAAACATCCACCTTCTCCATCCAACCTGTCACCCTTCAGGCAGCCTTAAACGTCTCCACCCCTCAAAACCTCACTCCCTTTCCATCTCCCTTCCCGTCAGTTGCCTCCTTCCACCGCCGAACTCTTCCACTACCCAAGCCCAAACTACAGCCCCTTCCCCTTCTTCCTTCCCGATTGAAACTATTGCCACTCCTCTTCCACCATCTTCTTCCACGAGCCCCACATTACCGCAGTTCTCGGAACAGCAAGTCGCCACATGGAACGATCTGCTAGAAGAACTAGGCGAAGAAGGCGATGAAATTCGCCAAAGAGAAGACAGAGAGCGTGCTGTCGTAGAAACAAGTGCAACAAATAGAGGCGAATGACCAAGAAATGCGGAAGCCGCACTTGCCGTAGACATCGCTGCACACAACCTGGCTACCATTGCAACAGCCATGGAGATGTCCGATTCAGAGGATGAAATCCTCGTCACTCGTCGCCGCAATATCCAACCTACAAGGGTGGTCATCAGAGAACCGTGTGAACAAAATGCGACGAACCCTAGCAGAAAAAGAAAAGCGCCCACCGCAGCCAAGGACAAGGGAAAACAGAAAGTGGGCGAAAGAAAAGAGGCAGAGGCCAAAGATTGGGGGAAATTTCAAGAGGAACGAGGATTTAGTTGCCCCTTGCCGCAGGCAATGACTGATCAAATTTCCCAGTGCAAGTGGGAAACAGTCTGCGAGAACCCTAGAACCTATGCCCCTGCGCTTGACCACGACTTTTACCACGTGCAGTGGCGAGAAGAAATTGATGAAGTCCTAGTTCGCGGCCACGCCATCACATTTTCCTCGGCGCATATCAACAGTGTCTCCAGGACATCCCCAAAGCATAAGGAAACATGCTCCTAGATTGCCTCAATGACGACTTCCTGAGCGCAGTCCTTCTTGCAGAAGCCAGACCTGAGGCTAAGTGGGATGGCCATGGCGCAAAGAGGACCCTCAAATCGCAGTTGCTCGACTTAGAGGCCACACTTTGGATGCACTGGATAAAGAATTGCATCATGCCCACAACGCATGATGCAACCTTAAGCCTTCAACGTGTGATCCTGGTCTACTGCATAATGAAGGGTACCCCAATCGACTTGGGTAAAGTCCTCGTCGAATCACTGCGCCAGACCACCGCAAAGCCAAGAGGTGCGTTATTTTGTCCTGGCCTTATGTCGCGCATCAAATCTCCTGCCCGTAGCTGATGAAGAAATAAGAACGATGCGGAAAGATTTCGACGAACAATGGTGTACGCGTGTCACAGGCACGCGAAATAGGCATTTGCAAGGCAGCATCCAACAACCTATAGCCCCCGCAGTACAACCACCACCACCACCACCACTGCCCCCTCCAACTGCTCAGCACCCACCACCCCACGATGAGGTACGTGTGGAAGAAGTTTTTGAAGAATCTCTACCCAGCCCTCCTCGCAATAATGAAATCCTTGAGCCAGCTTCAACAGCGCAGGACTTCATTACTGCGAGACTAAGCCAGGTTGCGACTTATCCACCACTTGATGTTGACACAGCCTTGATTTTTTCGGAGCTGCGACAAATGATCAGAGAAGTCACGGAACCCTTGCGTTTGCAGCAAGAAAGGTTGTGCCAGCAACAAGAATTGCTGCAAAAGCAACAAGAGGAGTTGTCGCAGCGGGTAAACGCATTACTCCTCTTCTTAACACATTGGACAAATTCTTTCCACCGCATGCCTATCGCACCAAATCTATTTGCGCGGCCAACTTCAGCGCAAAGACCTTCTAATGCAGGCCCTTCTCAAATGCGCCCACCAAGAATTTCGCAGGTTCCGAGGTTTCCCAGACAGCCACCGCTGCCACCGCAGGAATAGAACTAATTATCTTTTTCTCCTTTCGCTTTTGTTTAATGTTTGCACCGTATTTATAATTTTGTTTTCGCAATACATCTATATATCTCACTGTTTATCTCAGTTCACTTTTTCTCTGCCTTACATTTTAATGTTTTTATCTATCAAATTCTTTGAGTTAGCTCCTTTGCTTCAATCCACGCATCTGACCTTCTGAATTTTCTTATCCACATTGCCTCAATCGATTTAACCTTTGTCTTCATTTCTTCAGAACGTAAGGAAAATTCCTTCGCATTTTCGACTTGCCGCAACTCAACCTCCATTTTCTTCTGTCCATGCGCTCTAAAGTAAGTTTGGGGGACAATGGGGACATTGCTCATGTTCAAGTTTGGGGGAGTCGGCGCATAAATATAAATAATGAATCCATTCCTCTAGGTATGCGACATGTTTGTAGCCAGGGGCATTATGACACCCGTAGTTTGCCTCTACGCAAAAACAAACGCAACCCATGAGCGTTGAGGACAGTAAAAAAATGCAATACCCGTAGTTGGATACCTTTCATCACAAATGTGGGTAAGCCAAAGCGAAAGTATGCGCTTTGATGGCGATTGCTTTCTGCTTAAAAAAAATAAAATAAAATAAAAACTTGGAGGATATATGTATGCGCCCAGGACAGGGAAGATTGGCTGAGTTATCGCAAGGAAGAATCTAAGCGCAGAGAACCTGCCTTAAGCAATGAAGGAAATTTGACAAAAGTCAAATCTATTGGGCTAATGCATGCAAGAAAAAGAGAAAAGAGGATGCCAAGATCGCAAGCAATAAAGAGCTGAGTAATTATCGCAAAGTAGATAATAGGCATTTCTTGGGGACAAGCAATAGTTTAAGTTTGGGGGTTTGATAACTTGCGAAAAGCAAGTTATTTATCCTCTAAACTCAGGCTAAAAGAAGGCTGAAAGAACCTCAGATGCGTTATCTTAGCGCATAAAGAAAAGAAAAAGTGTTTTGTTATAAGCGGCAAGCTATATTTGTGTATGCGGTAAGAAATTATAAAATACAGAGCGCTAACGCAGCTAACCTAGTTGTTTTAAGTATCTTCTCAATGTAGGCACACATTCCAAGATGATCAAGAGACAGAAAAAGATGGATGAAAAGACAGCGCCGGCGCAACCTGAGCAAGTGGACGAAAAAAGGGGCTAAAAAGGCGCAAGTTGTCTAATGATGATCAAACAAGTTGCTATTACTTGGAGAAGTTATCTTCCTCGCCTATAAAAAGTTGCAAAGAAGAGATACAAGGAGAGGGGGCGAAGAGAAGGAGATCACAAAGGATTTGCAGGGATCTGCAAATGGGAGCAAACTTGTGTGTAATATTTTACGTCTTAATGTCTTGCTTTGCTCACATGAGCTAATTCTCCTCTTCAAGGCTTAGCGCAAGCACCTCATGCGGTGATAAGCACAACTTGTAAGCGCATACTTTGGTTTAAATGAAACATTGATTGCTTTCTGCTTGGTTGCGATAATCTTTTCATTGTTAATTCCCGCTTGGCCAACCGGATGCGACAACAGTATGATAAATCCTTGACAGGTAATGCATATGGATCTTTCTCAGTAGAACAAGTTAGCGCATGTGTTGGGTTCCTAGAGTGAGTAAAAATATGATATAAAATACTCTAGAATTCCTGTGCAAGTGTACACAGTCTGCAGCAAGTAATATTATCAATCTGAGCCCTGAATTAGCTTCCACTCTACCTATTTTTGTGTAACTTTCCAATGGTTTCAAGAATAGTAAAATGATTTGGTTTTATCGGAATTATGCTAAAGCAAAATAAATGACAGAACAATAAGTAAACAAATAGATAGACAGATTAAAGACAGGCGCTGGTTAGGTTTTAGTGATTGTTCTAAGATATGCTCTAGCAATATTATTGATCATGCATTTCTCGCAGTATTATTAGCGGATTCCTCTCGGAACTCCGGATCTTTTGGGATATGTTTCAAACCCAATGAAGCACGACCGACCAAGCACTAGGCAACTGGCTATCCCTAGCTCAGCCACTGGCGTTCACCAATACACAATGATCGTAGTGTGGATAATTGCCACACACTCTCTAAATCATCCCTGAAACTAGAGAGAGCTATCCATACCGGCTGGCCAGGCGGGAATAAAATGAGAATAAGCACAACAATTAACCAAAATGCGATAGTCAATAAATTACTTGAGATGAAGCACAGTAATCACATTATTCCTAACCAACACCTTAAGCTACTTAGTTCATAATAGGCATAGGAATACGAATTACAATCTGAGTATGCATGTCCATAACCACAAGTTAATAAAGAAAATAAACTCCCTAATCAGCTTGCGGAATATGGTGTTTTTGATAATCTTCAATCTCTCTAAAATATTCGGCTTCCAAGGGAAAACATGGAATCTCTTTGACTTTGACGGCTACTTCCTTTTATAAAAGGATAGGAGGCTTGAATTAGGTCAACTTGGACACGTGTAGGGCTCTCCTTACTCCTTTATCACGAAAATTACTCAACAGAAGTCGGTTCATGAAGTTGGCTAACGAGCTGTGACGTGGCAGTTTCTGCTCCCAGTTTTGCTGCAACACAGAATTTGCTCCCTCCAGTCGCTCAGTAGCATAATCTGCACAAAATGATTTCCAAAGCTTCCATTCTTCCAAATGGGTTAAATCATGTAATATCTCTCTAAAACCAACCCTATCAAGCATTAAAGACACACAAATCCTTATACAAATGAGGCCTAAATAACAACCTTTTGGGCAGTTATCATACCCCCAAACTTGAACTATTGCGCGTCCCGAGCAATACTAACCAACCTTCCTTCAAGAATTTCAAAACATTAGACAAAGAATTAGCTTAATCAAACCAGACAGTCCAACACTACCTTTAACCTTTACCTGAGCACTCTGCAAAACCAAGCTCTGCTGCAGCAAAATGATTCCTCCGGCATGGACAAATAATTACCACTTTTCAACTTAATTCTAAGAACTCACCACAGCCTAGCTCTATTATCAGACATCTCAAAACATATTTTTACAGGGGTTTATATCATTGTTTATCAGACTTAAAGCAGCCTTACAGTCATAAGCTCTTAAGCATGGGATGACCCACTTTATGGTGCAGTATACCCTTGCCTCAAGCTCATCACCAACTAGGCTCAATACTCATTATAAAGCTAAAAAATCCTTAGTTATCCTATCTCTTGCCCCTCAGAATGGCGACATTTTATGATGAAGCTCACCTAAGTTCTGGGAGACAGAAAAACTGCTGGATCATCATTCATCTCTCAAAACTTTTGCTCTATCAATTTTTTTCAGCAAAATTTTCAACAATCAATTCTTTCAGCAAATAATTTTTCTCATTTTTTTTTCATATTTCTTAGGTCATCTTTTGACGCGAAGACAAACTGTGGGTATCACAAATGTCCCCGGTTACTCAATAACCTAACAAATTTTAACTTGAAGGAGAGGAATGCTCGAGCAAAACAATTGGAGTAGCAAAAAGTCCCCCAAACTTGAATTATTCATTGTCCCCAATGAATCATTAAATAAGCAAGTATACCCCCAAACTTAAATTTTTTATCTGAATTTTGAAATTAACATGGGACTAGGATTAAGCTTAAAGTGGATCATATAAGTCAATTCTACCTTCAAAATCTTTTTGCCGCAGCAACAGTCCAGGCTAGAAGAAATGCTCAAGCAAAAGGTTTCTGGAGATCAGAATACCTTGATCTAATAAGCGTAATCAGTCCAAGCTTCAAGAATTCAGAGGAAAATTAGTTAAGTTAGGCATTACTCAGTGCATATAGAATAGAAACATTTAGAAATTTCAATAAAAATATTCAAAGAAAAATTACATAGCAGAGATATATTTTTGTAAGCAGAAAAATTAAAAAGAAAGACAAGTAGTTATAACAGCGAGCAGGGTCACTATGCGCGAGCAAACAAAAATGGAAATACAAAAGTAATGCTCGCTCTAGGTCATCCCATCAGTCAGTCTTCTTGACCCTGCTCCTCATCAACATCCTCTTCTCATTCAACAGGTGGGGTGGTACCCAAAGATTAAACAAATCATCGGGAAACACTGGAAAGGCCTGATATGGTGTTGAGAAATTGGTTTGCAAGGCCCCCCTGAGCGCATCATCTCTCCTTTTAGCATAAGTCCAGTAGGTCTGAGCTTGCCTTTCAACAAATTCTAACCTACTGGCCAACACTGTCAGTTGCTCTAGGATCTGATTAACGCCATACACAAGCCCACCCTGGCGAGCCTCTTGTGTACGCCGAAGCCGCGCCAAATTAGGTGTGTCAATGATTCCCTTATCAAGCATGATCATACCTTCTGGAACCGTGGGCACTCCTGCCCTGCTACATAACATTGTAATCGTGTTTGGAAAGAACAACTTCCCCACCTTCTTGTGCCAACAGTCAGCAATCTCAGTAGCAATTATTTTTCCAACATCTATGCTCATTGATCGAAGGATGGCAAAAGCAAGCAACACTCTGTCCTGCGATATAGTGGAGTTGTGCGTTGTCGGCAGCAAGCGGAGCCTAATGAAGCCCATCCAAGCGTTAGCTTCACTCTTTAAATAGGCAGCTTGAAATGTGTGCTTCCGCGTCTGCGACACCCTCCATTGAGCCCCCTCAACACCTACCTCTCGGACCGTCGCACTTAATTGGTCGCTCGTGGAACATTATGCTATATTTGGTATGTCGACGGAAATTTGATACCTTGCCGAACATGCACCTTGAGATTAAGGGAAAATCAGAGTGGAACTTGGAAGAGGCTCACAGTGGAGGCGGACCTAAGTCAACTCTTAGGGCCTAAATGGACCTTGGGCCAAAAGCCCAAGACACTGTTGGGTCGGTTCATGGTTGACTAGGCCCCTTCACTATCCCCGTAGCTCAGAGATGACCCTCACAGGTTCAGTTCAACTCAATTTGGTGTAATCCAAAGGAGAAAGCTAGAAACCCTGGCTCAAATCATATAAATATAGATAATCATGGCCAGAAGTAAGTCCATCTAAGCCCTCCTTCTCAAACCAAAACTTTGCTACATTTTTTCTTCATCCCTAACTTAAGCATCGGAGCGTGTGTGACAAACATCGCACTACAAGAAATTGTATTTTCAGCGACAAGTTTTTAGTGGCGCAGCTAAAATAAGTCGCAAAATGTGACTTTCAGCGACATCGTAAAATAGATGTCCCAGTTACGTATTTTTAGTGACGCGAGAAAATTAGACGTTGCTAATAGTTTCTGTGACACGTAAACTCACGCCACTGAAAGTCTTATTTTTAGCAACATGTTTACGATGTCACTGAAAGATTTTTTTGCGTCACTAATTAACCTAAAATTTAATTTAGCCCTAAACCCATCTCTTCCCTCCTTTTTGCGTGAAACAACCCCCAGCCTCCAGCCGATTTTTTCGACAGCCTCCAACCGATTTTTCTTCTTCATTTTTTCTTCCACCGTAAACCCATCTCCTCCCTGTTAGGCAGCTTTTTTTTTGTTTCTTCCTACTTGTTCGGCAGCCATTTAGTCTCTCCAACGTCCGGCGAGCATCCCTTGCAGTGGGTGGTGCTCTCCGTCTCGATTTCTCACCGTCCATCGTCCTCTCCGGCAACGTGGGTGGTGCGAATCCTTTCGGCCACAACAAGTGCGAATCCTTCTCTTCTTGTTGTGTCACGCTAGTCCCGCCCCTGTCACTCACTCGCCCTCTGTTTTAGGCGTGTTTCCAGCACCTCTCCGGCAGGTCAGCATCCCTTAGGCGAGTTCTTCAGCTGGCGTGTTGGCGTGGGCATGAGTGGAGCATTTTTGTGGCTGTCTTTGGCGTTTTTCAGCATCCTCGACTTTGGCTACGTGGTTTTTAGCTAGTTTTGGGTTGGTTTTATAGCTTAATCAATTACCCATTGAAGTTAGCTTTCTTTTTCAAGGTACCCACCACGTTTGAAAGTCTAATTGTCGTTTGGAGCGGATTTGGAAGCTTGGACAGCAAGCTTGTTGGCTGATTTAGGTGAGTTTTTGGGAGTTAAACCTCTCCTCGAAAGTTAATTATCTCCTCGTGCCTTTTTATTCAAAGAGGTTTATGAGTTGTAGTATGTTTTCCTCTCGTGTAGTTTGCTAGGAGCTTTGAAGCTAAAGAGTGTATTCGTTTTGCCAAGCAACTTAATAGCTAAAGTAAGTAGTTATTGGATTTCAGTTTCAAGCTTAGCCCCATATAGCACATGTTTGTTGGAATTGATAAATGACGAGTTTGAAGCTTGAATTAGTTTCTTTTGAGAATTGGCATGCTAGCATGAGTTAGTTGTGTGCCCATCCATTATCCGTTTTCTTTAGTAGAAAAAGTGACCGTGGGAGTGCGAAATGGCATCCAATGAATGTTGCTTTTATGTGTGTGTGTGTGTGTGGGTATTTTATTTTGTTATTGAGTGATATGGATACTGAATATGATATGAGATAGCCCTCTCCAAAGAGGAGAGACAGCGTGGTGTAGTGTGTTATTAATTGTTAAGTTGTTTGTTTAATGAACTTGGAACTTGAGTCAGGCTTATGCTCATCTAAATAGGGGCGTATTGCTACATTTCTGGACCTTGGATACAGTGTTCCTAGCATTTAGTTTTAATAGCAACTTTCATACTAAATTTTATTTTCTTATCCTATTTGTATGGTCAAATCTCTCTCATTATTCATGAAGATCTTTTCCTTTTTTTTCTTGGTAAATCATAATTTTAAATACACTGTCTGTCTACCAAAAGAATCCAAGTGATAGCCCCTTTAGTTCACAGTCTGAATTTTTTCATCGAAAGGGTGTGTTGAATTTTATTGTTTAAGACTGCACTTATAGTTAATAGATATACTATTCTTCCTACTGATACTAATTCAGGCTCCCTATCCAGTCCCTATTTCTCTCCATGGCGGTCATAAGTTAAGCAACATTTAAATAAAAGAAAAAATTAGATCAAGATTCACAACCCAGAGGTAACTCAGCCTCATCCAGTCACGTGATGTGATTTTTCATTATGATAACTTAAGTGTCACTTTTTTTCCATTAAGTTATTGTACTTAGGAGGGTCAATATGTTGCTGCACTTGGTTGGATTTTCTTTTATGATAACTTAAGTGTCACTTGTTTGGATAATAAACAATGCACTAATGGAATTGGAAAGAAATTTAAAAAGTATTTTGAATTTTCTTTCCCCCTTGTTTCTCTTTTCTTAGACATTGTTGAAATGCTTAGATTATATATTAAACATACTTTGAGATAGCTCTCAATTCTCCACTTTATTTCCCTACATAATAGTGAAGAATCTACTTAGTTTGCATCTTAATTATACCTTTTATGAAGATTATTGAATGGTTATTAATGTTACATATTTTACTATTTCAATATATATTGTAGTTCTGAGTGCAAACATACGAGTTTGTATTAATTTGAGGTCAAGAAGTTTAAATTTGTATAACATGAGTTTGAATTGGAGCCATTTCAAAATTTTGAGTACTCAGATGTATGAACTCATTCTATGAACCAAATGAGTTCATACGACGAGACTTGGGTTTTATACCTATATTGGTAGGAACGGATCTCCAATTGTCAGGGCCATGTTCCTGGATGTAGGAGACAAGAATGATATCTTCTTAGGGTTAACCCAAATTTAACAAGTTTGGAGGATGTATAGCTAGTTTGTGATGCTCACAAACTTGATGCCTAACTTGTTGGGTCTATTTTGAGTGTTGGTATATGAGTTGTCTAGTCTCACTAAGTTTAGACTGCAATCCACTTTAGTGACTTCTTGTCTCAACTGATTAGACTATGACTTACTTGGTAACTTTGGTACTCTTTGGCCCCAACCTAAACTAATCTAACCTAACTATCTCATCTCACTTCTCTAGATGGTTGGTAGGTTTAATTTTGATCTATCCTTCCGCCTTTGATCTATCCAATAACACCTAGTCTAGGTAGTTTCTAGTCTTACTTGATTGAGTTAGGACTCACTTGACATGATCAAGTTTCCATCCATATTTCAAGTCCAACTTCACTTACTAGTTCTAGATGTATGAACTCATTCCATGAATCAAATGCTCCCTAATTTACACTAAACTACCATGTCGAGCATAGTCTTCACTTCCTAGTTCTATTTAATGTTTATGTCTATATAGACATAAACATTAAAAAAAAAAAAAAAACTTACTCATCAAATCTTTAAGGGCCCTTGAAGAGGTGTAACAAGAATGAACTCAAAAGTCAAGGTCATGAAGTTAACAATATTTCGACCTATATGATCAACTCACAACCAATTACATATCGAAGAACAAGAATGAACTCAAAAGGCAAGGTCAGGGAGATCAGATAAATATGCATGACTAATAGTTATGCATAAGTGCGAACAATGGACAGATGTCTCCCCAGAGGTAAAAAACGAGATAATAGAAAGACTCTTGGTGAGTATATCTTACTATTACCTTTTAAAAACAAAATATTTTTTTAATTAAAATGAATACACTAACTTTTCTATTATTTTGCATTAGAATTACTTTATTCTGGACCTTGATGACTACATCGTACGAGATTATCTAGAACATGAGATGAGTTCATTGCACAGGGACTTTCGTTGCTCATTACACACTACTTACAAAAAATATGATTCTCCAGCCGAAGCACGAAAAAATCGAGACAAACGAGTGGCGCGAGATTCAGATTGGAACCGTTTATGTGATCGATGGGAAACAGAAGAATTTAAGCGTCGGTCTGAGTCAAATTCTAAGGCTCGAGCTGCTCTTCCTTTTACTCATAAAGGTGGCACTGCGACATTTCTACGCCATAAGCAGAAAAAGGTATGTAGCTCATTTTTTTAATAACCTTATTTGATTATTACTCACATTATAACTTTTATTATAACATGCAGAAAGAAGAAGGGAAAGAGCTAACTGAAATTGAGTTATTTGAGCTCACTCATCGTAATGAAAAGAATGGATGGGTGGATGAGGCAAAGAAAAAACACGTAAGTAAAAACGTTGTTATGTTTTTTCTTTTAAATTTTTACAAAATAATATTATTGTTACATATTTTGTTATAGGACGAAATGGTGACATTAAAAACTGCTTCATCACAAGACGGTGGTGAAACTCTTCAGGACAAAGAGATATGTGAACAAGTACTAGGTACGCGACCTGGGCATGTGAAGGGCCTTGGTTGGGGACCGAGACCAAGAAATGCTAAGAATGATCATGCAAGTTACCAAAAATCTAAAGCGATGAAGGCTCAAGTTGCTCAATTGCAAAGTATAGTTGAATCACAACAAGCGACAATTGAAGAAAGTTTAAGAAGGTTGGCAAGTGGAGAAGGTTCATCGTCGAATGTGGAAAGGACTCCAGAACAGTCAAATAATGAAAATTAGAAGGTAATTTTAATTGTTTATAAGGACTTAGTATTGCTTGATTGCTATGGCTATCCTGCAGTTATAGTAGTCATAGCTTAAAATTAGTTAATTTATTTGTTTATAATGACTTGGTATTGCTTGATTGCTATTGCTATCCTGCAGTTATGGTAGTCATAACTTAAAATTAATTCATTTATTTGTTTATAATGATTTGGTATTGCTTGATTGCTATTGCTATCCTGCAGTTATGGTAGTCATAGCTTGGAATTAGTTCATTTATTTGTTTCTAATGACTTGGTATTATTTGGGATGTTTAGTTGTCTTCGTTGATATGTTTAGTTGTTATGGTGTTGTTGAGTTGAGTTTGATTGCAAATGAATTTCATGATATTTGGGATAAGTGTTTCGGGTTGGACACCTTGTTGAGTAGTTCCATTTGCAAAGTTGAGTTTCGTTGTTTGATTTGTTAAGTTAATGTGTTTGGGGGGGGTCAATACACTGTTGCACTTACCAGTTTACCTGTTTTCATTGATATGTTTAGTTATCACAGTGTTGTTGAGTTGTGTTTGATTGCAAATGACTTTCATGATATTTGGGATAAGTGTTTAGGGAGTTGGACAACTTGTTGAGTTGTTCTATTTGCAAAGTTGAGTTTCGTTGTTTGATTTGTTAAGTTAATGTGTTGGGGGGGGGGGGGGTCAATACCATGTTGCACTTACGAGTTTACTTGTTTTCATTGATATGTTTAGTTGTCACAGTGTTGTTGAGTTGTGTTTGATTGCAAATGACTTTCATGATATTTGGGATAAGTGTTTAGGAAGTTGGACACCTTGTTGAGTTGTTCCATTTGCAAAGTTGAGTTTCGTTGTTTGATTTGTGAAGTTAATGTGTTTGGGCGGGGGGGGGGGGGTCAATACCTTGTTGCACTTACGAGTTTACTTGTTTTCATTGATATGTTTAGTTGTCACAGTGTTGTTGAGTTGTGTTTGATTGCAAATGGCTTTCATTATATTTGGGATAACTTTTTAGGGAGTTTGACACCTTGTTGAGTTGTTTCATTTGCAAAGTTGAGTTTATAAGTTGGAGTTGTTGAGTTATTCTATTTAGGGGAGTTAATACCTTGATGCACGTAGTTCTTTTAACGAGTTATTGTGTTTTTGAAAGTTTAGTTTCACTTATTTTCCATTTAGTTGTTATGTTTAGAAAGTTGATACCTATTTGGACTTGAGTATTTTAACTAGTGTAGTTGTCGTGATGTTGATAAGTTTAGTTTAGTTTAGTTTAGTTGTTGTGATTATGAATAAGGTGATTTCTTATGTTTTTAAGTTTTTGTTCATTATTTCTCATAAGTGTAGTTGTGTTCATGTTTCATATTTTTCATTACTTGTTTAATTATTAAGTTTCATAGCTTTTAATGAGTTGTTTATCAATTATTCAATCTCAAGCTTACATATTTTATTTCCTTTTATTTTTCAGCTTGGATGCACGAATCGTTTCGACAAGGGTCCCCTTTTTTTTAGGTTGATTTTTTTGTTTGTGATCTTTTGTTAGTGAATCGTTATGTATGTAAATGTGAAGAATGTAGGTTGTGAATCATTTTGTTAAGCAAACTTATTCACCTAGACACTTGAGATCATTTTAGAAAATGATCAATTTGTATTACATTCTAGACATGTTTGTTGATTATGGTTAATATGAAGTATTGCATTTTCACTATAATTGGCATATTACATTTTCTATTTGATTAATTGTAGAATTGTTCATTAGTTCGAAGATGATAATATTATTTTATTTACAGGTCTACTAATTGAATTAACTATTTATTTTTTAAATCATAAACAATTTTTAGCGACGTTTGATATAATGCCGGTAAACCATCATGGTACGGTGCGTTTCCAAAACTTGATCGAAAGCATACCCCAAAAAAAAAACTAGCATTCAGTTTTTAGTGACGAGTAAGCTTTCTTTTACCAACATACATAAATGTTTCAAAATATCTTCTTTTAGCAGCGTTGTTCATGTCACTAAAACTTCTTTTCTGTGACGAGTTTGGCATGCTGACAATGTCACTGAATATTATTTTTAGCGACAACGGTTTGGACGTTACTGAAAGTATCCATTTTAGTGACGCGCTGACCATGTCACTGAAGATAATTTTCAGTGACAACGGTTTGGATGTTACTGAAAGCATCCTTTTAGTGACGAGTTATTAGTGTCACTGAATATCACTTTCAGCGACAACGGGTCGAACGTCGCTGAAAGTTATCTTCAGTGACGTGTCCCCACGTCCCTACCTATAGCTTACACCGGCGTGTAGACGTCACTGAAGATGACTTTCAACGTCTACAGTAATATGTCGCAAATACTTACGACTACGTAAATACAGCGACGGATGCAGCGACGAAGGTACGCGCGTCGCTGAAAGTATTACCGGCGCGTTTTTCGTTTCAGCGACATATTTTGTACGCCACTGAAAGTGTTTTTTTCTTGTAGTGATCACACCAATTTGTAGTCTTTGTTTTTATAGGTACCTCTTTCCTCCAAATCAACAAATTTATTGTTGAAGTATGTGCAAGTCCGATGCATTTTTCCTCGACAATTTTATGCATCAACAAAAGATATATATATATGATAGGCTCTTAATACTTCCTCTAACAAGTGACTTTTTTAAATCTTCTAAACTATCAAAAAGATTCAAATATAAGGGATGGGAATCAAACTTACAACCTTCAAATGGATTGTTTTACCTTATTCAATTGCTATAAAGGTTCCTGTTGAATTAAAATAAAAATTTCCTATTCTAATGCGTAAATGACCATTAGATCTAAAAACTTAAATTAATAGATAAAATTTCTTTAACTTTTTTTTAGTTTCTCTAACGATATTATCTGTCTACCAAAGTGAGTATAGTTCAATAATAGTTAGTATGTACTCTCGATCAGGAGATTGAAAATTTGGTAGATGTTGTTGAATTCAAAAATTAAATAAAATTTAAATTTAAATAAAAAAAAAAAAAACAGTACTAACAACCTCTTGCCTTTTAGGTAATGTTTCAAAGTATAATTATCAAATAACCATCAACAAATTGGTTTACATGTCATCCCCTGATTAGTTGATTTAAATGAAAGGAAACGTTATCTATGTTTACCAAATCACTACAAATGAAATCAATTTTGCATTATATTTAACAAGTATGTTAAGGAATGACTGCATGACAAAACATTGCGTTTTGGACTTGCCAATATCTTGTAGTACCAAAAAGCCAATCTTTATATGATTTAATAACATAAAAAAAAATTAATTATTATAAAGAATGTGATTTTAATAATAAAACTCTCATTTAAGGATAATTTTTTTTAATAATTATGTTGGAATGTGCAAGATTCGAATTATAGACCTCTGCTCATTCGTACAAGTTTTATGTCATTTGAATTATACTTGTCTTAACACATTTAAGGATAATTTAAGTGGTCAAATATCTAAAATATTTTTATATATATCAAGTCAATTTGAATATGGCTTTAAGGTATCTATACTTTATTATTATCAATAGTAGGTTTTGATATCTATACTTTTCATATTCGAATATATATATATATATAATCAAAAGGAGAAAAACAAAGAGAATTTGCAGTGTGTGGCAAATAAGAATTATATAATTGCAAATATAGCATAATGTAAAAAAATTGCAAATATAGCAAAATCTATTAGAGTATATTACTGATAGACACTGTTAGACTTTGAATAATCAGAGTATATCAATGATAGACACAAATAGAATCTGATGACAGCTTTTTGGTCTTGTACAATTAGTTTTGCTATATTTGCAATTAGTTTGTAACTGTGCTATATTTGTTATTAATTTGATCCAATTTGTCATCTATGTAACTGCCCAAAACAAATCTTGTTTATGGGCAATTATTAATCTAGTAGATGACTTAAGTATGATTTTAATTGGTAAATGTATTTTTTAATTTAAATTTATTTCGTAATTAAAATTTGCTTGGTCAAAAATGGCTAGGTTTTTTGTTGTCCAAGTATTCAATGTTCTACCAAGTGTGTGAAGAAAATTTTACTTTCTCGCTCTGACCAAAACTAAAGAAAAATCAACGTAAAGGGTAGGTAGAAATTGTTTGTTACATCCAATGTGCCCTAATTAACCACTTATTTGAAATTATTATGACAACTATTTTTTTTTTTTTTTTTGAACTGTTATGACTTGACTATTTTTTCTTCGGTGTTCAATTATAATAATAATAATAAATAAATAAATAAATAAACTCTTCAACAACTTTTCAGAAACTTGAAAAAGAATATGTCCTCATACATACTCCTCATTCCATGTTTTGTGTACTTGAA
This sequence comes from Luffa acutangula, assembly GCA_036850905.1. Lineage (NCBI taxonomy): Eukaryota > Viridiplantae > Streptophyta > Magnoliopsida > Cucurbitales > Cucurbitaceae > Luffa > Luffa acutangula. The sequence goes on along the minus strand of CM072089.1, from coordinate 21,839,107 downwards.
GAAACAAAAATAAAAACTATCAGTGTGTTTGGTTTAACTTTTCAAGTGTTTAATTTTGAAAATAAATCATTTCAAAAAAATTTCTAGTGTTTGACAACCACTAAAAATGACTTATTAGAAAATGAGATTGATAAATAAACCATTTTGAGAGAAACATATGAAACCGACTTTTTAAAAAAATACTTCTCAAGTAAACAATAATAACTTGTGTATAAAAACATTTGTGAAGAAATGCAACCAAACATATGAGTGTTTAAATTCTAAACAATTTTTATGCAAAATGTTTTTTAAAAAATGCATTTTTGAAAAACATTTAAATTAAAATGTATTCCAAACGGACCGATAAAATATTTCTTGCTTTCTTTCCTTGTCATTGAAATGAAATAGAAAGTTTCTGAAGACTTTTTTTTTTTCTTTGTTCTCTCAAATTTTAAATTAAAAAATAAAAATATATTTAAAAACCAAAATTTAAAAATAAAATAAGTAAAGTGTTTTAAATATTGAATTTTAAATAACCATTGTAAAGTAATGATTTGATTTACGTCAAGAGCATAATTCAACTGACATAAAACTTGAATTTTTAACCGAGAGGTTTGAGAATCAAATTCTCCACCCACATGTTGTAAAAAAAAAAAAAAAAAAACAATGGTTTGATTTATGTTTTCTCAAAACTAGAAACTAATAGAAAACAAATGACCGAGAGTTCTATGGTTCGAAATCCCCCCACTCTCACATGCGGTAGAAACCAATAGGAAAACAAATGTTGTTCTGTCCAAAGATTGTAAATAATCTTGGAGATATTACTTAAAAATGAGAATAAAATTTTGAAAATAAATAATTTAGTACAAAAACCCAGAACACATTTCTTATTTCGCTATATTTGAAAATAAGTTTGGTTTCAATTTAAAACCTGTAAAATTGAATTCATAATTTGAAAAATTGCATGAAAGTTTAATGTATGGTAAAATTCGTCTTATAAAAAAAAAGTTAGTTTAATATGATAAAAAAAATTGTGAAATTGAAAGTGTTTGAAGGTGAATATTATATTATTAGTAAAAGAAAGAAAATCTAGATGTGCTAGTATAATAAAAAAAAAAAAAAAAAAAAAAAATCTAACAGATCACAATGGATAGATTTTCACATATTGTGTGAAGGGTAATAATTTGATTTTTCGTAAAATAATCAATTATGAAGTGAAAAAATAAAAAGAAGAACAAACACACTTGATGTAGTTAAGAAAAAAGAAATGTGATAGAGATAGTGGAGGGAAAAAAGAATTTTGGTTTATTGAAACACAAGTGATACAATTTATAAGAGGAAAAATAATTGAGAATGAAAGTATAAATATTTTTTTTGGTAAAGAATAGAATATATATCTTTTTTGATAAGAAAATGAAAAAATAACACATGAAAGCCTCACCATTATTTATGTTATGACAAAAAACAATAACAACGTAACAAAAATGAAAGGGAGAAGAGAAACGACACACAGATATATGTGGTTCACTAACGGTGTGTTAGCTACATCCACGGACAGAGGGAGAGAACAATCTTATTATGAGAGGAGTATTCAGAATACAGAGACCAGGGCAAAACTAAGATAAGAGGGTTTATATATGGCACCCCTCTTAACCCTAACATAATAGGCCCAAAATAAAAGCCCAAAACGAAAATCATATCTAATCCCGTACTGGGTCGTTCGAAGCGCTCCATATCAGATTCAAGACATATCAACAATTTACACAATAATATTTTGATAAATATTATTCATCAACACAATTATTCAACATTCAAAGGTGAAGGGTCCTACCAAACATTTTGTACATTTTTTTTAGGGTCGGAGGGAGTTTAGAAACTAAAAATAGAAAATATTGTTTGTAGAATAATGCAACATTATTTGATAGAAAGAATGTTGTATCTGTGTTTTTAAAGTTGTATTTCGTGTGTCCATTATTTTGAAAATAAAATTATTAAACAACAAAAACAACATTTTATCGTTTTTGAAAATAAGATATTTTTTAATTGTTTTTTAAAATGATGTAATTTTTTTAGAAAAAACTATATCATTAATGTGGACATATATTTTTTTGAATTTATAATTGTTTGGAATTCCGTGTCTATATAATTGTTTTTTGATGTTTTATAAATTTTTGTTTGAAATGACCTTTTAAATAGGGAAAAATACACTTTTGGTCCCTAAGGTTTGAGTTAGGTTTCATTTTGGTCCCTGAGTTTTCAAACTCAACAATTTAGTCCCTGAGGTTTGGTTTTAGTTTCATTTTGGTCCTTCCATCCATTTTTCCGTTAATACTTAACAGATTGCTGATGTGGCATAATTTTTTTATTAAAAAAATATTTTTTTGAATTTTTTGAAATAAAAACTATAATAAAATAATAAAAACATTATTTTTTAAAATATTTTTATTCCTTCTCCTCTCTCCTTATTCTTCTTCTTCCTCCAACTCCCCACCACCACCACCCTCCTCCTGCTACAGCCGCCGGCAACCGCCGCTCACCGGCGGCGACACGATTTTTTTCTCTTATTTTCCTTATTTTCTTCTCTCTCATCTCTCTTCACGAAGACCCACAACGAGCGACCTTCTCTCCCTCGAAGACCCACGACGACGTGCCGACCAGATTCACGCATGAACTCGCTGAAACCCCACCCGCGTCGCCCAGATCTAAAACGTCCGCCCACAAACTAGTCGAAACCGTCGAAACCCACAGTCGGGACTTCGAACTCGTCGAAACCCACACTCACGCCGCCCAGATCCGCGCAGATCTAAAACGTCCGCACGAACTCGCTGAAACCCACACCCGCGCCGCCCAGATCTAAAACGTTCACACACAAATTCGCTGGAACCCAAACCCGCGCCGCCCAGATCCGCACACAATCTCGAAGAACGCCATGAACGCACGAGATCCGCCTGTGAACTTCGTGAGTTTTAGTTCGAGAAAGAAAAGAAGGAAAAACGAAGGAGAAGAAGGAAAAAGGGGTGAAAAAAAGGGAAAGTTGGCCGACGACCGGTGACGACGGACGACGATGGTGGCCGGCGACGTTGGACGACGACATTGGCTGGAAGAAGAAGGAGGGGGAGAAAGAAAAGGAAAAAGAGAAGAAGGGGAAAATAAAAGGAAAAAGAAAAAGAAAAAGAAGTGAAAAATATTTATTATATTATTTTATTTCAAAAAAATTTACAAATTATTTTTTTAATAAAAAAATTATGCCACATCAGTAATTCTGTTAAGTATTAACGGAAATATGGATGGAGGGGCCAAAATGAAACTAAAACCAAACCTCAAGGACTAAATTGTTGAGTTTGAAAACTCAGGGACCAAAATGAAACCTAACCCAAACTTCAGGGACCAAAAGTGTATTTTTTTCAAAATATTTAAAAACACTCGGACAAAGAGATCGAGAATAATGCACAACAAAAAGCAAGCGGTCTTGGGAAACCTGTAGAAATAGAACGATGAGATTTTACTCCATTTTCATAAACTTATTATTATTTTTTTAAGATTAGAAAAAAAAACCCATAATGGATTACCAAATCAAACACGCTTCTTTTCTAATTTTGAATAGTCTCCTATCCTAAAATATGCATTTTACAAAACTAATGGTAAATATAACATTTTTTCATTGTAATTGAAATTGTAAGATACAACAATTTTTTTAAAATATTCACATTTCATTAATTGATCTAATTAGTAGTGAGTTATTAAATTTCTTACCATTTATATAATTCATAATTAATGTCATATTTAAAAAAAAAACACATTTTTGATTCATGAATAAGTTTGACTTCAACATTTAGGTCCATCCGGTTTCAAACTCAACAATTTAAACCTTTAGATTGGAGATAATGTATTTTTAGTCCCTATTGTCAAATTTCTATTAATAGTGATGTTTAGGATTTTTTTTAATAATAATAACAACAACAACAATAAAAATAATAACTCATAATCAAATCTCAATAACTAGATATTTTCAACTTGACAATTTTAGAACTTTCTAAGTTTTCAGAAATTGAAGATACAGATCCAAACCAAGTTCATATCATTTAATGTTGAGATTCTGTTTATGATTAAGAGTTTAATTTTCGGATTCCTATCTAATGACCCGGGACGTAATCCGGGACGTGAAGAATAAAAAAAATATGATTTTTTCCTTGCTTGATTTTGTAATGGTCTTAAGTGGTGTTAAAGCTAGCTCATTCATGCTAGTCATCTTAGATGCACATAATGAAGTTACTATAGTTCAGATGCAACCTCACGACTGAGTGAAGGTTGGGAGCTAGTGGGCTTCTTAGGTACTATCTAAATTGTGTTGGATTTTGTTGTAATTTGTGAAAGAAAGTAATTAGTTGAATGCCAAGAGGTTCAAGTTAGTTGATTAATTCATGAGATTAATGACAAGAAATTAATTCGTAACTTGTTTGAACTTGAAGAGTTGGTGTCTTTTCGTGTTCTACAGCTGCTGTTAGTGCTCATAATTACAGAGTAATCGTTTGGCTTTCTGTATCCTACAACTGTGGTAAATACGCATAAATACACTGTAATTAAACGTAAATACAGAGTATTTATTGTTGCCTTTTCCTTTTTCCAGAAAGTTACTATTTGTACAACTATAAATAGTAGCTGATTTCCTCTTTTCTCATCAATCCATTTTCGTGTTTCTCTCATCTTTCCTTCTTTTGAGTTTGATTTTGTTGAGAGTAAGTATCTGAGGGTTCTACCAGATCCGTGTAGTTCGAGGTTGTTGTTCTACCAGAGTTAGTGTTGTATCCTGCTGAGACAATCGCTGTAGTCTGTGAGCAACCCGTGCAGAGCGAATAATTGTCTTCAGGACAACGCTTCATTAGCATGCCTTGACTCATATAATTTCCTTCACCAAGTTCTTGAGGTTTTGTCGGTTTGTTGTGGTTATTGCTACTGTTGATCAGGCTATTTACATCATTTGTTTCTTCAATATGTTGTTCTTCTGGTTTATTTCGAGTTCTGTAATTGTCATTATATACAGTGTATATTCTGTTATTTACACTGTATTTGTTTACTTCCATCTTTGGAGTAATAAGTTTGTTAGTGTTACTCAGCTTATAAATACAGCGTATTTCCAACAATCGGAAGACAATTAAGATGGATGCAAGCTCCTCTGCTAATATTGTTACTCCAAATGTTGCTGCTCCTACCATTCTCAAAACTCATGCAGAGAAACCAGGGAAATTCAAAGGCAAAAACTTCAAAAGATGGCAACAAAAGATGATTTTCTACCTCACCACCCTGAATCTTGCTCACATTTTGAAGGAAGATTGCCCAGTTACACCACCAGAAGCTGTTACCCCTAAAACTGAAGCTGCTAAGCAAGCATGGATCCATTCGGATTTTTTATGTCGAAATTATATACTAAGTGGTCTTGAAGACACCTTGTATAATGTCTACTGCAATGCCTATGCTACATCAAGGCTATTGTGGGAGGCATTAGACAAGAAGTATAAGCTGGAAGATGCGGGGACTAAGAAGTTTCTCGTGGGAAAATTCTTAGAATATAAGATGATTGATACCAAGTTGGTAGTCAATCAGATGGAAGAACTGCAAATTATCATTAGCGATTTGCAAAGTGAAGGATTGGACATCAGTGAGCCATTCCAAGTTGCTGCTGAGATTGAGAAGTTACCTCCTTCCTGGAAGGACTTCAAGTGCTATCTCAAACATAAGCGAAAGGAACTTTCCATGGAAGACCTTGCTGTAAAACTTTGCATAGAAGAAGATAATAGAAAGGGAGACACAAAGCTTCACAAAAAGTTGAAGTTGATGCTCATGTTGTTGAAGCTTCAAGGCGTGATCCCAAGAAGCAACAATTTAAGAAGAGAAATGTGAATCATCGACCAAGGAATGATGTCAACAAACGCATTCGTGGAGTTTGTTGGGTCTGTGGTAAGAATGGTCACATTGCTGCAGAATGTAGACACAAGAAGGGTCAAAGCTCTAACAATCAGGCCAATGTCATGGAAAATGATGATTTGGTTGCTGTCATATCTGAGGTATATATGGCTTCTGACTCCAAAGGTTGGTGGATTGATACTAGTGCTACTAGGCACATTTGTAAGGACAACTCCTTATTCACCACATATGAGAAGCTAGATGGTGGTGATAAGTTGTACATGGGAAATGCTTCAACTGCCTCTGTGGCAGGTAAAGGGAAGGTCCTGCTGAAATGGACTTCTGGAAAGATACTGACCCTCAATGATGTGTGGCATGTGCCTGAGATTCGTAAGAACCTAGTGTCTGGAACACTTCTTAATAAAAATGGGTTCAAACTTGTATTTGAGTCAGATAAGTTTATTTTGACTAAGGGGGGTATGTATGTAGGAAATGGATATCTGAATGATGGCATGTTCAAGTTGAATGTACTGGCACAAATGCCTAAAAATAATAATAAGAATAACAACTCTTCTTTTTATATTGTTGAGTTGTGTGATGTATGGTATTCTAGGTTAAGGCATGTCAATTATCGTTCTTTACGAAGAATGGTAAGTTTAGGACTATTGCCTAATTTTAATATTGATAATAGACACAAATGCGAAGTTTGTGTTGAATCAAAATTTACTAGAAAGTCATTTTCATCTGTGGAAAGAAGTAATGAGTTACTTGATTTAATCCACAGTGATGTATGTGACATGAAAAGTACCCCAACAAGAGGCGGTAAGAGATATTTTGTCACGTTTATTGATGATTGTAGTAAATATTGCTATGTGTATTTATTACAAAGTAAAGATGAAACCTTAAATGTTTTTAAAACATATAAGGCAGAAGTTGAAAATCAACTTGAAAAGAGGATAAAGGTGCTTAGATCAGATAGAGGTGGTGAATATGAATCATCAATGCTTTATGAATTCTGTGAAGTTAATGGTATAGTCCATCAAACTACAACACCTTATACACCACAACAAAATGGTGTAGCTGAAAGGAAAAACAGAACTTTGAAGGACATGATTAATTGCATGTTAAATAGTTCAAGTTTACCTCATAATTTGTGGGGGGAGGCGTTGCTTACAACAAATTTTATACTAAACAGAATTTCACATAAGAAAAGTGATAAGTCACCTTATGAGGTATGGAATAGAAGGTTGCCCTCATATAAAATACTGAAAGTGTGGGGTTGTTTGGCAAAGGTACAAGTTCCTGTACCGAAAAGGACCAAACTTGGGCCTAAGACAGTTGATTGTGTATTTATAGGATATGCAATGCAGTGTGCTGCTTATAGATTTTTGGGGATTAAATCAGAAATATCTGATATTAATAATAATACGTTTATGGAATCTATTGAAGCAGAATTCTTTGAGGATATATTTCCTTTTAAAGAAGAAAGACACAAAGGTAATGATGTCAAAAGGAGTTATGAGGTTAGCTCTCCGAAAGGTCAAGACGATCAGAAAACTGAGTCTGAACCGAGGAGAAGCAAAAGAGCTAAGAAAGCTATTTCTTTTGGACCTGATTTCATAACATATATGTTAGAAGGTGAGTCTTAAACTTTTCATGAAGTTGTGACATCTCCGGTTGCACCTTATTGGAAGGAAGCTATCAATAATGAGATAGAATCCATTTTGCAGGACAAAACTTGGGTATTGGTTGATCTACCTCCTGGTAGTAAACCAATTAGTAGTAAATGGATTTTCAAAAGAAAGCTAAAGGCTGACGGCACTATTGATAAGTACAAAGCTCGCCTTGTTGCTAAAGACTTTCGTCAGAAAGAAGGGATAGATTTCTTTGATACCTATTCTCCAGTGACGAGGATTACATCTATAAGGATGTTAATCGCAATAGCAGCTTTACAAAATTTGGAAATACACCAAATGGATGTAAAAACTGCATTTTTAAATGGAGAATTAGATGAAAAAATCTATATGGAACAACCTGAAGGGTTTGTTGTAAAAGGACTTGAACATAAAGTTTGTAAATTTGTCAAGTCTCTTTATGGGTTGAAACAAGCACCCAAACAGTGACATGAAAAGTTTGATCACACTATGTTGTCAAATGGATTTTGATGCGCAATTTGCTTACCGCAAGTGTACGGGTCAAGTTATAATATAGTGAATGTAAAATTCGAATGTCGTCCTCTGGATTGGTGTCTAGCCAATTTTAATTACCGAAAATACTCTTGGTCGATTTTATTTAGGGAATCAAATTGGATGAGAATATAATTGAATCAAACACAAAACTCATGCAAAAAGTGACAATCTAATGGGAAGAATTTGTCTTAAGGATTTGATTTCACCAATTGGAGTTATGGATTAATAAACGGATTAATAAACGGATTAACAAATACTATGATTCATAAATCTTGGCAACTAAAATCACACATATCTCTCCCGAGCATACATGATTCTCCCATATGCAATTGAACCTGATATCCCTATCTAAATCCAATAAACATACAAGGCAATAAGGCTAACCTTTATGACAATTTCTAGAATTAACCTTAATCTCCCGATTTTTAGCTAAATTCTAGTTTTGCATATTTATTTCTAATTTAAATCCTCTCTCCTAAGTTAGATTCAAGCATAAACATCAATCAATTTATGGTCGGTAAATTGAAAGCACTAAGGACACAAAATATGCATAAATGACATCAATAGCATAAAAACCGTAAATCAAACCATAACGTGCCCAACGGCTACATCAATCCCTAAGAATTTAAACTTAGCTACGCATAATCCACGTTACAAAATAAACTAAGTCTAAACAAGCCATAAAAACTATCTAAAGTAAGGCAAAAGAGAAATAAACTCGTTGTAGGCCGAGACCAAACGTCCCTGTCATGATCCCCACGAACAATGGGTTGATTTCCACCTTGCCCCCTTTGTTTCAGCCTCCAAAGCCTTGATTCTGTCCTGTTTTACGGCTCCAAAAAGTCCCAAATCCCAGTCCCCCAAAAACCTAGCCGAAAAGAAGCTTATATTCTATTTTTTTCGTCATAGCGTCGAGACGCTGCCTCTAAACACGCGTGTTCTGGAAAGGAAATTACACAGCGTCGAGACGCTAAGGTCGCAGCGTCGAGACGCTGTGACCGTTTCGCGCCTATTCAGATAAGGAATGCTAGCGTGGAGACGCTCAAGGGCTAGCGTCTCGACGCTAGTCTGCATTTGACCGAATTTTGACTTTTTTCCTCTTTGACTCTTTTTCATTCCTTTGCATCGTTTCGCGTCCCGAGCACCCGATTGACTCCACTATTGTGTTTTAGCTCCAATCCATCATTTCCTACAAAATAAACAAATAAGTGCAATAAAATGGCCAATAAATCATCAAAGACTAGCTAAATTAATTAGGGAAAACTAGCTAGCTAAGCTCGCTATCAAACACCCCCAAACTTAAGCTTTTGCTAGTCCTCGAGCAAACTAAAAATCAACATACAGTGGAAGAATGGATGCAACAAACATGACTTAATCCTCAAGGCTCAAAAGTCAATAACCAAGCAAGCAAAAGACATGCACATAAGGACCGATGAGGGAGACAAATTAAAATTTTTCCAAAATTAACTTGCATAAGCGAGATCTAACTCAACAAGATCAGACTCTACTAGCTCGGGATTGATTTATTAAACTCTCAGCTCATCTTCCCTCTACACTGGCACTAAGGTTTCACTAATGAGTTAATGGAACAAATTAGTTTGTTTTTCTCCATACTTAGGTGCTTTTAATTAACAATTAAATTAAGCATTTATATGTGGCACTAGCTTTCACACACCCATTGCAGGGACCCTTAACCTGAGTTTTCTCTGGTTGGCCTAACTGATCACAACAGGGGTAGCTCTTTTTGCCTTAATCTTTATTAACCATTGCATATTGTGCACAAGCCATGACATTATTATTATTATATTTTTTTTCTCAACAATAACAACAAGAATGATTTTTTTTATGAACATGATAAGCAGGTATTCTTTTCTTTTCTCCTAAGCAAGATCAAACATGCTAATTTGCAAAAAATTAACTCTTTAGCTCTACCCTACACCTATCGAGGTGACAACAAGCATATGAACCCAATAATTCGCTCCTAAGCATTCAAATCCAAATCTAGCCAAGACAAATACTCTATTCATGCAAGCCATCTCCTAGAAAAAGTTTAAAAAGTCTCCCTTTTTGGGCACTCATGCTTACAACTCATTGCAAGCTTGAAAATTGACAAGAAAGCCTATCCTAGGACATCATAGTCATGCAAAAATACATCCAGAAAACAACCATATGCATAATTCAAAGAAAGCTCAAAACTATAGCCCAAACTCAGATGCTCAAGGGCTCCACAAACATGCTAATCCACCCCCAAACTTAAAACATGCATTGTCCTCAATGTATAAAGAAAATAAGGCATAAACAAGCATGAGAACAATAAAAGACTGAAAGGAGTGAACAATACTGGCCTGGAATGATGATGACTTCTTGACTGAAAGCTTGAAAGCTTGAAATCAAAGGAGAGACTGAAAACAAGACCTACAAGACAGACACAAATAGTAAATAAAACTCAAAAGAAAGACATAACTAACTTACTTGGGTTGCCTCCCATAAGCGCTTGTTTAACGTCATTAGCTCGACGTGTTGACCAAATAGGCATCAAGGTGGTCTCCTGTTAGATTTTCCATCACTGGTGCTCTTCCTAGCACCTCTCCTGTAGCCCACGATCAAGGTATCTGATGTGTTCTTAGGGTCCTCAACAACTTTTAAGACCTTCTTCTCCTGTTGGACTCTGATGATTAGCTCCCTGCGTTCAATATCAATTATAACCCTCCCTGTAGCAAGGAATGGTCTCCCTAATATAATAGGCATAGCAGGATTCTCTTTAATATCCAACACGAAGAAATTAACAGGAAGGAGAAATCTACCTATTTTGATCAGCACATTTTCCACAATTCCATAAGGACTAACCACAGATTGGTCAGCCAACTGGAGTCTAACAGCAGTAGATTTTATTTCTCCTATATTAAGCTTTTTACATAATGATAGAGGAATTATATTTATGCTAGCCCCCAGATCACATAGTGCTCTACATGAAAAAGTACCAAAATTACAAGGAATAGTAAAACTCCCTGGGCCAAACAATTTCTCTGGTACTCCCTGTTGGACACAAGCACTGCACGTCGATGCAAGATATACAGTCTCCAACTGCTTTTCCTTTTTCTTCTTGTAGAGCCATTCCTTCATGAAATTTCTGTAGTGAGGCATCTGCTCCAAGGCATCTGAAAAAGGAATATTAACATGTAAACCCATAAAAGCATCTAAGAACTTGTCAAACTTAACCTTAGAATTTTTCTTTTTCTTTGATTTAGGAACTAAAACAGTAGGAGAAGGGATAGAAGGCTCAGGATTAAGCTTTTCAGCTTTGTTTGAGGTGGTGCCTTCTTCAACTCCTCTAGTGAGCCTCTGGTCTAGTAGTCTCCTCTTCCACAGCTAATGTAGTCTCCTGTTCAGCTGGGGCTTTACCTTTATTCATGGTGTTGACAACACTTACCAGTTGTCCCAGCTGAGTCTCTATGTTTTTTATGGCTGCATAATGTCCATTGACAGTGTTGTTTATGGCAATCACGGCTTCCTCAAATGGATTTTGATGCGCAATTTGCTTACCGCAAGTGTACGGGTCAAGTTATAATATAGTGAATGTAAAATTCGAATGTCGTCCTTTGGATTGGTGTCTAGCCAATTTTAATTATCGAAAATACTCTTGGCCGATTTTATTTAGGGAATCAAATTGGATGAGAATATAATTGAATCAAACACAAAACTCATGCAAAAAGTGACAATCTAATGGGAAGAATTTGTCTTAGGGATTTGATTTCACCAATTGGAGTTATGGATTAATAAACGGATTATCAAATACTATGATTCATAAATCTTGGCAACTAAAATCATACATATCTCTCCCGAGCATACATGATTCTCCCATATGCAATTGAACCCAATATCCCTATCTAAATCCAATAAACATACAAGGCAATAAGACTAACCTTTATGACAATTTCTAGAATTAACCTTAATCTCCCGATTTTTAGCTAAATTCTAGTTTTGCATATTGATTTCTAATTTAAATCCTCTCTCCCGAGTTAGATTCAAGCATAAACATCAATCAATTTATGGCTGGTAAATTGAAAGCATTAAGGACACAAAATATGCATAAATGACATCAATAGCATAAAAACCGTAAATCAAACCATAACGTGCCCAACGGCTACATCAATCCCTAAGAATTTAAACTTAGCTACGCATAATCCACGTTACAATATAAACTAAGTCTAAACAAGTCATAAAAACTATCTAAAGTAAGGGAAAAGAGAAATAAACTCGTTGTAGAGACCGAACGTCCCCGTCACGATCCCCACGAACAATGGGTTGATTTCCACCTTTCCCCATTTGTTTCAGCCTCCAAAGCCTTGATTCTATCCTGTTTTACGGCTCCAAAAAGTCCCAAATCCCAGTCCCCCAAAAACCTAGCCGAAAAGAAGCTTATATTCTGTTTTTTTCGTCATAACGTCGAGACGCTGCCTCTAAACACGCGTGTTCTGGAAAGGAAATTACACAGCGTCGAGACGCTAAGGTCGCAACGTCTCGACGCTGTGACCGTTTCGCGCCTATTCATATAAGGAATGCTAGCGTCGAGACGCTAGTCTCCATTTGACCGAATTTTGACTTTTTTCCTCTTTGACTCTTTTTCATTCCTTTGCATCTTTTCGTGTCCCGAGCACCCGATTGACTCCACTATTGCGTTTTAGCTCCAATCCACCATTTCCTACAAAATAAACAAATAAGTGCAATAAAATGGCCAATAAATCATCAAAGACTAGCTAAATTAATTAGGGAAAACTAGCTAGCTAAGCTCGCTATCAGATTTAAGATAAATGAGTGTGATAAATGTGTCTATGTTAAAACCATAGATAAAGATTGTGTCATTGTTTGCTTGTATGTGGATGACATGTTGATAATGGGCACAAATCGTAGTGTCATTAATTCCACCAAGCAGATGTTAAAATCTAATTTTGATATGAAAGACCTTGGTCTTGCCGATGTTATACTTGGAATTCGAATAACAAGGAATTCAAGTGGATACATACTTTCTCAGTCTCACTATATAGAGAAAGTGTTAAGAAAATTTGATCAATTTGAGGCCAAACCGACAGTTACTCCTTTTGATCCAAATTGTAAGTTGAAGAAGAACAATGATGAAGGTGTATCTTCTCTAGAATACTCAAGAGTTGTTGGTAGCTTAATGTACATAATGAATTGTACAAGACCAGATATTACCTATTCAGTAGGAAGGTTAGCAAGGTACACCAGCAATCCTGGGCATGATCATTTGAATGCTTTAGTTAGAGTTTTAAGGTACTTAAAGTACACTTTAGACTATGGATTGCATTATACGAGGGATCCACATGTACTGGAAGGATTTAGTGATGCTAATTGGATTTTGTTGGGTTTTATGCCCTAAAACTCGTAGATAGTGAATGTAACCGTTGACCGGATATTAATGAAATAATATTGATATATTTTCCATTAATTGTTATTAGTTATTTTATATATGTCTTTGCCTAATAATAACCCTAATCCAATAAACTAGACATCCAAGGCTGTAATATGAGTCTTGAACTATATGTAGCGACATATGGGATCATTGTTCAAGAAACAGCCTAAAGGGTCTATAGTATAGGGATAAGACTGGGTGCCTTATCCTGGTGACACTATGGATACGGCCCACTTTGTATTTGATACAAACGCTGCGATCCAACGCGTTCGTGTAGGAGACATGCGAGTGGGGGTATCCTATGCAATGAGTTTGCATAAGACCGGACCGCGAAATAGTAACCACTAGTTATAACACCGTTAACTAGTTGGTTTTCTATTTCACTAGGACGACCGAGACAACTTAGTCTTAATCCTGAGTTGATTATGGACTCCTGCTCATGAGAGACTGTCCTTTGATTTGCATGGGTGAGAGTGGCCAATACGCCGACTCAATAAGCCTACCACTTTGGGGACAAGATCGAATGGGGAGCTGGGAACATAATCGTACAAGATGGAATTCACTCCTTCCCGACTTTAGGGAAGCAGATGAGTGTTCCCTTAAGTGGTTACTCCGAGTCTTGAACAAAGGGCCCTACCCTCTCAATGGCACGAGAGGGTTTTCTGTTTAAAGGTTGGACCATAAACAGATTGTTCATTAGAGGAGAATTGGTACTTAAGGAAATAGAGGTGACCCAGGGGTAAAACGGTAATTTGACCCAGCTGGGGTTACGGACACTCGTGAAGGACTAACTAGTCGATATTGGTCTAAGTTCCGTGGACACAGAAAATATGTCTGCAGTGAGAAGAGTGCAACTGTGAGTCTATAGTGGAATGTACACACAGTTAACGAATATTGATTATTGTGGTTAATGAGTTTAACCAATTAATCTCACATCGTTGGAGCTTCTGATCTGCAGGTCCATAAGGTCCCACTGGTAGCTCGTAAAGTAATTTGAGGCAACTAAGTAATTAAATGTAAATTGAAAATGTTCAATTTACTAAGGGAAACAAATATAATATATATTGATATATTATTATGAGAGAAATTAATATTTGAAGAAGTTCAAATATAAATTTATGGAAGATTGAAAGAATTAATTAATTTAAGTCCTAAAAGTGTTTGGGCAAAATTAATTAATTCAAGGCCGGAAATTAAATATGTGATATTTAATTGGTGGTTAATTAATTAAAGAATTCATTAACCATGAATTAATCAATTATGTATATAATTAATCACTTAAGGAAGTGATTAATCATTTATGGGAATGATCTAATTACTTATGGAAGAAATTAAGTCATTTATGGAAAAGATTAATCAATTGGGGAATTGATTGATCATGATTGATTAATTAAGGAATAAAGATTGAATCAATTTTGGAAAAGATTGATTTTATTGAATATTTTATTCATGGCCTCTCTTCTATAAATAGAACACTAGACCTAATTGGTCATAACACTTGACACTCTTGAAAGACAAGACCTAGAATTCTCTCTAGCCTCCCTCTTAGAGAAAGACTCCCACAAGTCTTTGGCCTCCTAGACTTAGAGACATACCGGTGTAACCTCTGTGGTTATTGTGTCAATCAAAGAAGAATTTCCAGCGAAGAATACCTTGAAGCGGCTGCTGCGTTTTCGTTCGTGGAGCTTCGTTGGCGAAGAACGGTCAAGTCTACAACGGAGGTTTGTAACGGTTCTTCCTCTTTTCTTTAGAAAAGTTTTAAAAATAAATTTAGATTTATTTTAGCATGTTTAAACCGATTTTACAGCGGCTTTAAAGTTAGTTTAAAGTTTTGTTTGAGTTTTCGTAACGGTTTTTTAAAGTTAATTAATATACGGCGTAAGGTCCAATCGATGCGCTTCCGCTGCGTTGGGACTTTTATTCCCTTCAATCGGCATCAGAGCCATCGCTGTCCCTATTAATTAATTTTAAAAAGTTGCGATAGGCTCTAATAGGTGGGATTTATGCATATTGTATGTTCGGTTTGCATTGAACTGTTTGGGTTAATTTTATGGCCATAGATTTTATTTTTATGTGATTTTGATCATGTAAGGCCCGGTGTTTCGGGTATATTATGTAAAATCGAGTCCTATGTAAGTCCGGGTCTAGAATAGGTTTTTATGAGATAAAAATCGGAGCAATCGTCGCTGAAATCGAGGCCGAAATCGGAAAAATCGTTGCTGTTTTGCCCAGAATCTGCCTCCAGACGCAACAGCGTCGGGACGCTCCTTCAACAGCGTCTCGACGCTGTCCCGATACCGAAGGCGCTCGGTAAGGAAAGCACACAGCGTCGGGACGCTACCTCAACAGCGTCTCGACGCTGTCTCGATTACGCAGGCGCCAGATATGGAAAACGCACAGCGTCGGGACGCTAATCTACACAGCGTCTCGACGCTGTCACGATGGAGGCGCGACCTAGGGTTTCAACAGGCGCGGTTCAAGCGAGGCCAGTCCGGTTCGGACCGGTTCGGCTGGGCTGGGACCAATTTGGTCCGGTTCAGCCAATTTTTGGCATGGTTCGTGATTTTGGAGGCCGGTTTGAGGTGGTTCGGGGCGGTTCGTGCTGTCTAGGCCAATTCCGGAGCGGTTCATGGATTTTTTAGGATAGAATTTAGCTAAATTAATGTAATTTAATGCTTTATTTTATCCTAGGGGCCAAAATTAACCGGTTCAATTGCTATTTATATGCTTTATGGATGTCATATAGATTATTTAATCCCACCTTAGGTTATAAACATGCTCATGCATTTTTTATATATTATAAATTGTTATAATGTATGTTTAAATGCATGGATTTGTTTTCATATTTTTAATACAAGTGTATATTAATTATATGAAAAATTGGAAAGCATGAAGCATGTCATTACTTAAATTAAATATAAATAGTTATGTTTAATGTGATGAATGAAGCATGCTTGGTTGATTTTCTTGATTGGCTTATAATTGTTATAATAAAAGAAAATCAAAATTGCATGAAGCATGAAACATCCATAGTTATTAATATAATTGTTATATTATTCATGCAATTGATGAGGCTTAATTATTCAATTTGAATGAGATTGTTGAATGAATTAAACCCTAGATTCTTGATTATAGGATTAATCATTAAAATTTGAAATAGTTCTTTAATATTAATGGTTAGAAACCGTCAATCTATAATCAAGATTTGCATGCAAACATAAGATCATAGGATAAATTGAATTAATTTTAAATTGTTTAAAATTAATTAGACCTAGATCGATTTCTAATAGGATTAGAATCTTTTCTTACTTAGAATTAAAAATAGTTTTAATTTACTAAGTAGGAAAAACATTGCTATGATTATAAGGGAACTCCACCGGTAATGTTCTGTCTAAGGCTGGAGGTATTTAAGTTGACGGTTTACGGAACACCTCCTACCTGGGAACTGACCTGGAATACCGGAGTTGAATTAATCATAGTTAAATGTTAGCATGCAATGTCACTAGGTTTATTAAAAGTGTTTAATGCACCTAGATCTTTAGAGTAAAGACCTTACATTACTGAGGTTATAAGGGAACTCTCTCGGTAAAGTTCTGTCTAAGGCTGGGGGTATTTAAGTTGACGGTTTACGGAACACCTCCTACCTGGGAACTAACCGGATTGAGTTGAATTAACCATAGTAATGTTGACTTGCAATGTTGGGTTTATTAAAAAGTTTAATTCACCCAAAAGATTGCAGTTGAATCCTTTCCATAATTGTTATAATAGGATCAGACTTAGATAGATTGACTTAGCCGAATACTATCTAAGTTAAACAACCCTATATTAACCTTAGGACATTTTCAGTGGGAGAAAAATTACAAAACGAGATTTAAATCAAGTTTTGCTCCTACGTCCCTATATTCACAACGTGAGATTCATGCTCGGCTTCGAGTCGCCCTAGGAGCGGCCTCCCTTCGGAAAGTGTTTGCATGGGTCAATATCAAGGTGAATGGGAAAAATGTCCAGAGTAAGTGGGAGCGGGACACGTGTCAACGTATCCCTCGGTCTCCGCCCATAGTTCACACCGTGAGAGTCCTATGATCCGCCTGCAGGTTGCCCTGGCGCATCCATCCCTTCGGAGGGCCTGATCATAGGATTCGGAACATCGTGAACTCCTGAAAAGGATAGGAGCTCTTAGGCTAATCACCAACAGTTGTCTTTCCCTTCGGTAGCCTGTTGGTGCGTGCCTCTGAGATCTGAAAGTGGGAGGGTTACACTTACGAGGATGAGTTAAAAGTGTTAACAAATCCTTGACCGAACAACGGTGGCTAATGTCTATAGGAATATGAGTTATTCTGGAATTAGAATTAGCTGAGAGGTGTCTCATTTCAAAGGAGGAGTACCTGATCACCCTTCGGTGGCTGATATTCTAAACCTCTGAAACGTCGTTGCAAAACTAAATCAATAGTTTTAGGGTTCTGTGATTGTCTGTTTTGCTAAATTGATTGGATTGTGTGCAATTGTTTGCTTGTATGATGGGTTAAGGCAAAGATAACTAATACGGTCATTGTTTGTTTAAATTTCAGCAATGTCTTCCTCAATTGTCTCTCTGCTTAAAAATGAGAAATTAACCGGCGAAAATTATGCTACGTGGAAATCGAACCTGAATACGATTCTTGTTGTCGATGATCTACGGTTCGTCTTAACGGAGGATTGTCCTCCAGCCCCTGCTCGTAATGCATCCCAGGCAGTTAAGGATGCTTATGACCGCTGGACAAAGGCCAATGATAAGACTCGCGTCTATATCTTAGCCAGCTTATCTGAAGTTTTGGCTAAAAGGCATGAGAGCATGGTAACAGCGAGGGAGATTATGAACTCTCTCCAGGAGATGTTTGGACAACCGTCCTACCAACTCCACCATGACGCTCTCAAATACGTTTATAGCTGTCGCATGAAAGAGGGCACGTCTGTTCGGGAGCATGTCCTGGATATGATGGTCCAATTCAACGTGGCAGAGGCAAACGGGGCGGTCATAGATGAGCGTAGTCAGGTTGCATTCATCTTAGAATCTCTTCCGAAGAGTTTTCTACAGTTTCGAAGCAATGCAATGATGAATAAAATAACATTCAACCTGACTAGCCTCCTGAATGAGCTACAGCTCTATCAGTCTCTTCTTAAGAACAAGGGACAGATAGAAGGAGAGGCAAACGTTGTTCACTCTAAAAGAAAGTTCGAGAAGGGTTCATCCTCTGGAACTAAATCTGTAGCCACTTCTTCAAAGAAAACGAAGAAGAAAGGAAACAAGGGGAAAGCTCCCAGTACTGCTGCTAAAAGCAAGGGAAAAGCCAAAGCTGTGGCAGATAAGGGCAAGTGTTTTCACTGCAATGTAGATGGACATTGGAAGAGAAACTGCCCAAAGTACCTTGCTGAGAAAAAGAAGGAAAAGGAAGGTAAATTTGATTTACTTGTTTTAGAAACATGCCTGGTAGAACATGATGAGTTTACCTGGATACTTGATTCAGGAGCAACTAATCATGTTTGCTCTTCTTTTCAGGAAAATAGTTCCTTTCGGCAGTTGAACGATGGAGAAATGACACTCAGGGTCGGAACTGGAGAAGTCATTTCAGCTAAAGCAGTGGGAGCTGCAAAGTTATTTTTTAGAAATAGATTCTTACTTTTAGAAAGTTTGTTAATCGTTCCCAAGATTAAGAGGAACTTAATTTCTATTTCATGTTTGATTGAACAATCGTATACAGTTACTTTTGATATGAATGAAGCGTTCATTTATAAAAATGGTATACTCATTTGTTCAGCAAAATTGGAAAATAACTTGTATGTTTTAAGACCAACCGAAAACAAAGCACTTTTAAATCACGAATTATTTAAAACTGCTGAAACTCAAAGTAAAAGGCAAAAGATTTCTCCATCAAGTAACAATACTCATCTTTGGCATCTTAGACTTGGTCATATAAACATCGATAGGATCGGTCGTTTGGTAAAGAATGGACTTCTAAGTAAGTTAGAAGATGATTCACTACCACCTTGTGAATCTTGTCTCGAGGGAAAAATGACCAAAAGACCCTTTACTGGAAAAGGTTACAGAGCCAAAGAACCCTTAGAGTTAATACATTCGGATCTATGTGGTCCAATGAATGTGAAAGCTCGAGGAGGGTACGAATATTTCATCTCATTTATAGATGATTATTCAAGATATGGTTACTTATACCTAATGGGACATAAGTCTGAAGCCCTTGAAAAGTTTAAGGAGTTTAAGGCTGAAGTTGAAAACCTATTAGGTAAATCTATCAAAGTACTTCGATCTGATCGAGGAGGGGAGTATATGGATCAAAGATTCCAGGACTATATGATAGAACATGGAATCCAATCTCAACTCTCAGCCCCTGGTACACCTCAGCAGAATGGTGTGTCAGAAAGGAGAAATAGAACCTTGTTAGACATGGTTCGATCAATGATGAGCTATGCTCAATTGCCTAGCTCGTTTTGGGGGTATGCAGTGGAGACTGCAGTATACATCTTGAACAATGTTCCCTCGAAAAGTGTTTCTAAAACACCTTTCGAGTTATGGAAGGGGCGTAAACCTAGTTTGCATCACTTTCGCATCTGGGGTTGTCCAGCACACGTGCTTGTGACGAATCCTAAGAAACTGGAACCTCGTTCAAAACTGTGCCAATTTGTTGGTTACCCTAAAGAAACGAGAGGTGGTTATTTCTACGACCCACAAGAAAATAAGGTGATTGTATCGACAAACGCCACTTTCTTAGAGGAAGACCACATGAGAGATCATAAACCACGAAGCAAAATAATATTAGGAGAAGCTACTGAAGAATCATCAATAGTTGTTGATGAAGTTGGACCTTCAACAAGGGTTGATGAAGGAACTAGTTCTTCAGATCCATCCCGTCCATCTCAAACGTTGGGAATGCCTCGACGCAGTGGGAGGGTTGTGTTACAACCTGATCGCTACTTGGGTTTAACAGAAACTCAGGTTGTCATACCTAATGATGGCATAGAGGATCCATTGTCCTATCGACAGGCAATGAATGACGAAGATAAGGATGAATGGGTCAAAGCCATGAACCTGGAAATGGAGTCAATGTACTCCAATTCTGTATGGGAACTTGCAGATCTACCATATGGGGTAAAACCCATAGGGTGCAAATGGATCTATAAGAGAAAAAGAGATGCAGCTGGAAAGGTACAGACCTTCAAAGTTAGACTAGTGGCAAAGGGTTATACCCAAAAGGAGGGGGTTGACTATGAAGAAACCTTTTCTCCTGTAGCCATGTTAAAGTCCATAAGAATTCTTTTATCCATTGCCACATATTATGACTATGAAATATGGCAAATGGACGTCAAGACTGCCTTTCTGAATGGTAATCTTGAGGAGAATATCTTTATGTCTCAACCCGAAGGGTTCATAGCCCAAGGTCAGGAACAAAAGGTTTGTAAGCTAAATCGATCCATTTATGGATTGAAACAAGCATCCAGATCATGGAACATTAGATTTGATACTGCAATCAAATCTTTTGGCTTTGACCAAAACGTTGATGAGCCTTGTGTATACAAGAAAGTCAACAAAAGGAAAGTAGCTTTTCTAATACTTTATGTAGACGATATCCTACTCATTGGGAATGATGTAGGATACCTAACTGACATTAAGAAATGGCTAGCAGCCCAATTCCAAATGAAAGATCTGGGAGAGGCTCAATATGTTCTGGGAATCCAAATCATTAGGGATCGTAAGAACAAAACGCTAGCTCTGTCTCAAGCAACGTATATTGACAAGATGTTGTCTCGATATTCGATGCAAAACTCCAAGAAGGGACTCCTACCCTTCAGACATGGGGTACACCTGTCTAAGGAACAATCTCCTAAGACACCTCAAGAAGTTGAGAACATGAGACACATTCCCTACGCCTCAGCTGTGGGCAGCTTAATGTATGCCATACTCTGCACAAGGCCTGACATATGTTATGCAGTGGGAGTAGTCAGTAGGTATCAGTCTAATCCAGGGTTGGACCACTGGGGAGCGGTTAAGAATATCCTCAAGTATCTTCGGAGAACGAGGGACTACATGCTTGTGTACGGAGCTAAGGATTTGATTCTTACTGGATACACTGATTCTGACTTTCAAGCTGATAAGGATTCTAGGAAATCCACATCAGGGTCAGTATTCACCCTCAATGGAGGAGCAGTAGTGTGGAGAAGCATCAAACAAGGATGCATAGCAGACTCAACCATGGAGGCTGAGTATGTAGCAGCTTGCGAAGCAGCTAAGGAGGCAGTGTGGCTCAGAAAGTTCTTGACTGATTTGGAAGTAGTTCCGAATATGAACGTGCCCATAACACTATACTGTGACAACAGTGGGGCTGTAGCCAACTCAAAAGAACCTCGTAGCCACAAACGGGGTAAACACATCGAGAGGAAGTATCACCTGATACGGGAGATTGTGCAAAGAGGAGATGTGATCGTCACTAAGATCGCCTCGGAGCACAACATCGCTGATCCATTTACAAAGGCTCTCACGGCTAAAGTGTTTGAGGGTCATCTAGAAGGTCTAGGTCTACGAGATATGTATGCCATCTAATCTAGGGCAAGTGGGAGAAATGTATAATGGGTATAAGGATGCCCTAGTTCATTGTATTTCCAGCTTTAGATTATTGCATTTACATCCCACTAACTAAGTGTTTTAGTTCAAGTGGGAGTTTGTTGGGTTTTATGCCCTAAAACTCGTAGATAGTGAATGTAACCGTTGACCGGATATTAATGAAATAATATTGATATATTTTCCATTAATTGTTATTAGTTATTTTATATATGTCTTTGCCTAATAATAACCCTAATCCAATAAACTAGACATCCAAGGCTGTAATATGAGTCTTGAACTATATGTAGCGACATATGGGATCATTGTTCAAGAAACAGCCTAAAGGGTCTATAGTATAGGGATAAGACTGGGTGCCTTATCCTGGTGACACTATGGATACGGCCCACTTTGTATTTGATACAAACGCTGCGATCCAACGCGTTCGTGTAGGAGACATGCGAGTGGGGGTATCCTATGCAATGAGTTTGCATAAGACCGGACCGCGAAATAGTAACCACTAGTTATAACACCGTTAACTAGTTGGTTTTCTATTTCACTAGGACGACCGAGACAACTTAGTCTTAATCCTGAGTTGATTATGGACTCCTGCTCATGAGAGACTGTCCTTTGATTTGCATGGGTGAGAGTGGCCAATACGCCGACTCAATAAGCCTACCACTTTGGGGACAAGATCGAATGGGGAGCTGGGAACATAATCGTACAAGATGGAATTCACTCCTTCCCGACTTTAGGGAAGCAGATGAGTGTTCCCTTAAGTGGTTACTCCGAGTCTTGAACAAAGGGCCCTACCCTCTCAATGGCACGAGAGGGTTTTCTGTTTAAAGGTTGGACCATAAACAGATTGTTCATTAGAGGAGAATTGGTACTTAAGGAAATAGAGGTGACCCAGGGGTAAAACGGTAATTTGACCCAGCTGGGGTTACGGACACTCGTGAAGGACTAACTAGTCGATATTGGTCTAAGTTCCGTGGACACAGAAAATATGTCTGCAGTGAGAAGAGTGCAACTGTGAGTCTATAGTGGAATGTACACACAGTTAACGAATATTGATTATTGTGGTTAATGAGTTTAACCAATTAATCTCACATCGTTGGAGCTTCTGATCTGCAGGTCCATAAGGTCCCACTGGTAGCTCGTAAAGTAATTTGAGGCAACTAAGTAATTAAATGTAAATTGAAAATGTTCAATTTACTAAGGGAAACAAATATAATATATATTGATATATTATTATGAGAGAAATTAATATTTGAAGAAGTTCAAATATAAATTTATGGAAGATTGAAAGAATTAATTAATTTAAGTCCTAAAAGTGTTTGGGCAAAATTAATTAATTCAAGGCCGGAAATTAAATATGTGATATTTAATTGGTGGTTAATTAATTAAAGAATTCATTAACCATGAATTAATCAATTATGTATATAATTAATCACTTAAGGAAGTGATTAATCATTTATGGGAATGATCTAATTACTTATGGAAGAAATTAAGTCATTTATGGAAAAGATTAATCAATTGGGGAATTGATTGATCATGATTGATTAATTAAGGAATAAAGATTGAATCAATTTTGGAAAAGATTGATTTTATTGAATATTTTATTCATGGCCTCTCTTCTATAAATAGAACACTAGACCTAATTGGTCATAACACTTGACACTCTTGAAAGACAAGACCTAGAATTCTCTCTAGCCTCCCTCTTAGAGAAAGACTCCCACAAGTCTTTGGCCTCCTAGACTTAGAGACATACCGGTGTAACCTCTGTGGTTATTGTGTCAATCAAAGAAGAATTTCCAGCGAAGAATACCTTGAAGCGGCTGCTGCGTTTTCGTTCGTGGAGCTTCGTTGGCGAAGAACGGTCAAGTCTACAACGGAGGTTTGTAACGGTTCTTCCTCTTTTCTTTAGAAAAGTTTTAAAAATAAATTTAGATTTATTTTAGCATGTTTAAACCGATTTTACAGCGGCTTTAAAGTTAGTTTAAAGTTTTGTTTGAGTTTTCGTAACGGTTTTTTAAAGTTAATTAATATACGGCGTAAGGTCCAATCGATGCGCTTCCGCTGCGTTGGGACTTTTATTCCCTTCAGATTTCTGATAACATGCAGACTAAATCAACGAGTGGGTATATATTTACCTTCGGTGGAGCAGCTGTATCATGGAAATCTTCAAAACAAACGTGTATAGCACGTTCTACTATGGAGTCAGAGTTTATAGCTCTTGACAAAGCAGGAGAAGAAGTTGAATGGCTTCGAAATTTCCTTGAAGATATTCCATTGTGGCCAAAGCCTGTGAGTGCGATATGTATCTATTATGTCAGTTTAGCAGCCTCAATGAGAGCTAAGAATAACGTATATAATGGAAAGTCACGTCATATAAGACGCATGCATAATTCAGTAAGGCAATTGCTCTCTAATGGAATAATTTCCATTGATTATGTGAAATCGAAAGAGAATATTGCTGATCCTTTGACGAAAATATTGTCAAAAGAGCAAGTGATGTATACATCGAGGGAAATGGGGCTAAAGCCTATGAAATGAATTATTTGGTGGTAACCTAACCTAGTTGACTGGAGATCCCAAGATCTAGGTTCAATAAACAAACTGGCTGAATGATTCATAGTTGACACACTAAGAAACTTATAGTTTCTTCCCATTTCTATGATGTTTATAGAGTGTGTGATCTGTTGAAGCTAAGATCATATTGATATTTTGTTTACAAGAGGAGTAATGGAAGAATACTCTTAATCAATATCACCTATGTGAGAGTAGAAGTGGGTCGCTTCTATGAGAACTTTTCAAATGGCTTATGTTCTCTAAAGCTCTCATGAAATCGGGATTTTGTCCAGGACCAAAATGGACACAAACGTATAGAACTCGAAGATACAGAAGGAGTTATGTGTGATGCCCGTTGTCTCAATTTACCAAGGGAAGGATAGTTCCAGAGCTAGTCTCACTATTTCTCCGATAGATTCGATGGATATTCGCTAAGGAAGGTTCAAGTCCAGAATACACCTCTCCTGATGCATAACTTGTTCGTTTGCTCTCAACGATTTTCTTTTGTTTATCCTTACTTTCTTTCATGTGGGGGATTGTTGGATTTTGTTGTAATTTGTGAAAGAAAGTAATTAGTTGAATGCCAAGAGGTTCAAGTTAGTTGATTAATTCATGAGATTAATGATAAGAAATTAATTCGTAACTTGTTTGAACTTGAAGAGTTGGTGTCTTTTCGTGTTCTACAGCTGCTGTTAGTGCTCATAATTACAGAGTAATCGTTTGGCTTTCTGTATTCTGCAGCTGTGGTAAATACGCATAAATACACTGTAATTAAACGTAAATACAAAGTATTTATTGTTGCCTTTTTGTTTTTCCAGAAAGTTACTATTTGTACTACTATAAATAGTAGTTGATTTCCTCTTTTCTCATCAATCCATTTTCGTGTTTCTCTCATCTTTCCTTCTTTTGAGTTTGATTTTGTTGAGAGTAAGTATCTGAGGGTTCTGCTAGATCCGTGTAGTTCGAGGTTGTTGTTCTATCGGAGTTAGTCGTTGTTGTTGGGTTTTATGCCCTAAAACTCGTAGATAGTAAATGAAAACAATTAAACGATCTCAATAAAGTGTTATTTGAGTAATTCAGTAATTTTGTTATTGAATAATCGAGTTTGCATTAATAAACCCTAAATCCAATAAACTAAGATCCAAGGTTGTTTAAATGAAACTTGGACTAGTATGTGGGGACATACGGGGATCAGTGTCCAAGTAACAACCTAAAAGGTCTATAGTATAAGGATAAGGCTGGGTACCTTATCCTGGTGACACTATGTGATACGACCCACCTTGTATTCGATACAGATGCAATGATCCAAAGCATCCATGTAGGAGACATGCGGGTGGGGGTATTCTATGCAATGAGTTTGCATAAGACCGGACCGCGAAATAGTAACCACTAGATATAACGCCATTAACTAGTTTATGTTCTATTTCAATAGGATGACCTAGGTAACTCAATCTCAATCCTGTGTCTGTTATGAACCCCTTTCAGGAGGGATTGTCCTTAGATTTGTATGGGTGAGAGTGGCCAGTTCGCCGACTCAATAAGCCTACCATTTTAGGGGCAAGACCAAATGGGGGCTGGGAACATAACAGTACAAGATGGAATTCACTCCTTCCCCTATTGGGGTAAGTAGATGTGTGTTCCTTTAAGGGCTGATTCTAGGGCTTGAACAAAGGCGCGTCGTCCTCTTCTAGCCTGGGAGGAACTTATGTTTAGTGGTTGGACCCTAAACAACTTGTTCATTAGAGGAACCAGAGGTAACCCAGGGGTAAAACGGTAATTTGACCCAATTGGTGTTACGAACACACGTGAAGGATTGACTTACTACTTGGTCGATATCCATGGACACAGAAATATTCTACAGTGAGAAGAGTGCAGCTGTGGGTCTTTAGTGGAGTGACCCACAGTTAACGAATGTTGACTAAACTTGGTCAATGAGTTTGGCCAATTAGTCTCGTATCGTTGAAGCTTCTAATCTGTAGGTCCATTAGGTCCCACTGGTAGCTCGTAAAGAGACTTGAGGCAATTAAGTATAAATTGTAAATTGAAAGTGTTCAATTTATTTGGGGAATTGTATAATGTATATTGATGCATTATAATATAAAGTTTATGAAACTTTATAATATAATTTTTGAATTAATTTCAAAAATTAATTCTTGAGAGAAAATATTTGAAAGAGTTCAAATAAATTTAATATGAATTGGATTCATATTAATTTTAATTTTAATAAAATCCCTAAGATTAAATATATTATATTGTAATGTAAACTATAAGATAATAACTAAAACAATGGCTAATAGGATGAAGATTATTCTCAAAAACATTATTTCTGAAAATCAATCGGCATTTATTGAAGGGAAACTCATATCTGACAACATTATTATCCGACATGAATGTTTGAATTCTATTAAAAACAGTCACCAGAATAGCAAATCCCTGGCTGCACTTAAAATAGATCTTAGCAAGGCCTATGATAGAGTAGAATGGTCCTATTTGAGTGAAATTATGCTAAGACTTGGGTTTAATCAAAGGTGGGTTAATCTGGTCATGAGGTGCATTTCTATGGCCGAATTCTCTATATTAATAAATGGGGAGAAAAGGGGTAAAATCAAATCTAGTAGAGGCTTTCGCCAAGGTGACCCATTATCTCCCTACCTCTTTTTACTAGTGGTTGAAGGTTTATCTCATTTGATCAATAAAGCTAATTCGGATAATTGTCTAACAGGTTTTGTTTGCCCTAATGGTCCAACTATATCCCACCTTTTGTTTGTGGATGATAGCTTGATTTTTTGCAAGGCAGAGGAAAGAGAATTAGTTGCCTTGAAAAACATTTTAAGAGTCTATGAAAAAGCCTCTGGAGAGTCCATTAACTTCTCTAAGTCAACTATATTTTTTTCGCCTAAGATGAATATTGACAGGAAAAACTTTTTGAGTAGCATATTGGGAGTCAAGCAAGTCAGCAATTTAGGTAATTACCTAGGTGTTCCATCTATCTTTTCCTCAAATAAGTCTAGAGACCTTAGCTTTGTGATGGATAAAATCTGGAAGCCTGTCCAAGGTTGGAAGAGACCATTTTTCTCATCAGCTGGTAAGGAAATCTTAATAAAGAGTATAGGTCAAGCTATCCCTTCATATGTTATGAGTGTATTCAAGTTCCCCAAAAAATTGTGTAATGAAATCACTAGGAATTTCACTAGATTCTGGTGGGGTTCGAGTCCAAACAAAAGGAAAATACATTGGATCAATTGGGAGAAAATGTGTCTTCCTAAATGTTTGGGGGGGCTCAATTTTAGAGACCTTGAGGGTTTTAATAAAGCCTTGATAGCTAAACAAGTTTGGAGATTACTCATTAATCCTAATTCCCTAGTTGCGAGATTCATGAAGAGTATCTACTATAATAATTCTAATATCCTAGAAGCTGATTTAGTTAGGAAGCCATCATTTCTGTGGAGGAGTCTATTATGGGGTAGGGATCTCCTTGCTAAAGGCCTAAGAAAGAGGATTGGAAATGGTGAAACCATAGCTATGTTCAGGGACCCTTGGTTACCTAAGGAACTAACATTTAAACCTACCTGTATTAATTGGGACATGATTAATAGTAGGGTGGCTGATTTCATTCTTCCTTTCGGGAACATGGGATCTAGTTAAAATTAATAATGCAGTTCTTAGCTCTGACATTGATGCAATTAGAAGCGTTCCCCTGAATAGAAACCTTAAGGATAAGCTCATATGGCATTATGATAGAACTGGAGCATACTCACTTAAAAGTGGTTATAGACTTTTGATGCAGGATAAGCTAAACGGCATATCCTCTAGTAATAGCCCTATGTCTAATATCTGGTCTAGTCTTTGGAAACTCAAAATTCCGAATAAAATAAAGTTATTCTGCTGGAGAGCCTTAAACAATTCATTGCCTAATCGGGTCAATTTAAAGAACATAGGAATTGATTTATCTACTCGTTGCCCTGTTTGTAATTCTCAAGAAGAAAATTCAGATCATTGCCTTTTTTAATGTAAAAGAGCTTATGATATTTGGAAACTAACCTTTGATAATGTTTACTTGGAGGAGAACTTCCATGGAAGCATGCTGGACAGACGAATCAAAATTAATCGGAGCACTTCCAAGGAAAATCTCGAGCTTGTAGCGGTCTCCTGCTGGGCAATATGGAACGACAGAAACAAAATCGTTCACGGTGAAGAAATTCCATCTATTAATTTTAGAAGCAAATGGATCACGGAATACCTGGAAAAATTTTGCCAGATGAACCCTAAGGAAGTCGCTAGATCGATGATTCCACAAAGATCTGATCGAATAGCCTCTCGTTCGACTGCATGTTGGAAAGCCCCTCCATCTGGTTTTTGGAAGCTCAATTGCGATGCCGCCTGTGATCCCAATCTCCAGTCGACAAGTCTTGGCATCATATGCAGAAACAAGGAAGGAAAAGCTATGGTGGCTAACGCTATCTATTTGGATCATCAATTGGAAGCCCATGCCGCTGAAACTTGGGCCATTTATGAAGGATTGCAACGAGCCTACTCTTTGGGTTGTGTGAAGCTGGAGGTGGAATCTGATAGTAAATTGGCAATAGATTTTATCACCAAGAGATCCCATGTCTTGAATGATTTGGAGGCCTTAGTCTGGTCCATATGGAGCATGATTCCAGAATTTCATGATATTAGTTTTAGCCATTGTCCTAGGATGTGTAATGGAGTAGCCCATGGCATAGCTAAATACGCGAAGATATCGAGGTGTAATGATACTTGGATTGGATCATATCCAAGATGGTTGTGTAACTTGGTCGAGAATGACCGTTCTGATTTTGCCCTTGTGGCGTTATAATAATACGTCTATTATTTCAAAAAAGAAAGTATTTGAAAGAGTTCAAATAAATTTAATATGAATTGGATTCATATTAATTGTAATTTTAATAAAATCCCTAAGATTAAATATATGATATTTAATTAGGGAAATTAATTAATTATGGAATTAATTAATTATTTATTAAAATTAGAGACCTTTTTCCTATTAGGAGAATGTTTTCCTTTTCCTATTAGGAGAATGTTTTCCTTTTCCTATTAGGAAGAAGGTCTTGGCCTTTACCTATAAATAGGACCCCTGGGTGGGGTGAAAGGCATCTCATTCATTCTCCTACTCTCAGAGAATTCTCCCAAAGGCTCCCACAAGTCTCCTGCCTCTAGAAGTCTCAGAGTCATATCGGTGTAGCCATAGTGGTGGTGTTCGCACTAGTTCGTGATTAATTCACAAGCAGTTGGTGAATTTAATCTGAGTCGTCAACGAGAGTAAGTAATTTGTTACTTTATAAATTAGATTTAGATCTAATATTTTTGTATGCTTAGCCTTAATATATATTTAGAATAGTTCTAATATTATTGCCAATGTATTGGTATTTTAGATTAAACAAAATTAATTACGAATCGGTCCCAATCACGCTTCCGCTTTACGGAATTATGGAATTCCAATCCTTCAGTTGTATCCTGCTGAGACAATCACTGTAGTCTGCGAGCAATCCGTGCAGATCGAATAATTGTCTTCAGGACAGCGCTTCATTAGCGTGCCTCGACTCATATAATTTCTTTCACCAAGTTCTTGAGGTTTTGTCGGTTTGTTGTGGTTATTGCTACTGTTGATCAGGCTATTTACATCATTTGTATCTTCAATATGTTGTTCTTCTAGTTTATTTCGAGTTATGTAATTGTCATTATACACAGTGTATATTCTGTTATTTACACTGTATTTGTTTACTTCCATCTTTGGAGTAATAAGTTTGTTAGTGTTACTCAGCTTATAAATA
Source organism: Luffa acutangula (assembly GCA_036850905.1). Lineage (NCBI taxonomy): Eukaryota > Viridiplantae > Streptophyta > Magnoliopsida > Cucurbitales > Cucurbitaceae > Luffa > Luffa acutangula. The sequence continues at coordinate 21,808,639 of CM072089.1, read as the reverse complement.
CAGCGTATCTCCAACAAATTGATCCCACATTCCAGATAGAATTGAAAAATGAGAACCAAGGTCGTTCTAGACCTGGAACGAGTTGAGGTGGAAAAGAAGAGTACGAGTTTAAGAAGGTGAAAGAAGAGGAAGAGAAAAGGAAGAAGAAGAAAAAGAAGGAAATGGAAAAAAAGAAAAAGGAGGAAGAAAAAGGAAGAAGGATGAAGAAAGAAAGAAAATTTTACTTCGTTTGGTTTTCTTTTAGAAAACTAATCTAGAAAAAACAAGACAAAAAGATGAACATGTTTGTTTGTTTGTTTGTTTTTTTTTTTTTTTTTTTTTTGTAACATTTTAAAATTTTCATGTATTTATTATTTGGTTTTATTTTAATAATTTGTTGTTGATAAATTAAAATATATAAATTTATTAATTTTGTTTAAAAAAATTTTATTTTGATTTAATTTTTTTTGCTGATTTAAAATTTTTTTAAAAATATTTTTTAATAAAAAAATGTCATGTTAGTTTAAGAAAATAATAAAATATATATCTACCTAGTCAGCTTTCTACTAACTAGAATAATGAAAAATCGATGACAGGAATCAAATAAACAATTTTTCCACTTGTTATTTGCATACTTAACCGTTTTTTTAGTTAAACGACATATGGAGTGAGATTTAAATATTTGACCTTTTGACCGTACATACCAACTTATATTGAGCTATGTACAGGTTGGTTCATACTTACAACTAGCTTATAGGTTGTGCCACAATTTTTTTTTTCCATGTGTTGTGTTGAGGATCCCACACTGAAAAAATATGTGAAGACCTCACAATTTATAAGATAGATGAGCTACTCCTCTCATTGCCAATAGGTTTTGAGATGGAATCCCATGTTATCTAATATGTTGTCTTCTTTTTGTCAAACTCTTGTTCATCAAATCATGTCAAATTAACCAATATTTATCCAATAAAGGTATATCCTTGTTATCAACCAGTATTAACTAATAACATTAATAACATAAAATTATAGATCAAATGTAACGTCCCAGGCCTAGGATTCGGAATCCGGATTCGGCACCTCACGGCCCCGGCATTCCCCTACATCCTCAGCGGCCTGGCGACGTTACCATACTCGTCTTAAACCGCTTCTAAGAGTGAATACTGTCCCCACAAACCAACACGGGGTCCTTCTAGCATGCTTTGTCCTCACTCACATGCTTCCTAGGAAAATTCCCAGGAGGTCACCCAACATAGAACTACTCCAAGCCAAGCACGCTTAACTTCAAAGTTCCTATGATTGAGCCACCGAAAAGGAAGGTGCACCTTGTTGGTATAGGTAGTACCTATCAATTCTTTTAAGCTTTATCTTGACCGTTTCCATGTCCTCAAGATCCATCTCATTCGGATGTGATCTCGGTTCATTCATGTACCCCTCCTAACCTCGGGCGTCACATGAGAGTTAGTAATGTCGCTAGGATTAGCTTAAAAATCCTGGGACGTTACAGTTGGTATCAGAGCGGAGTTGTTCCTGTAGACTGACCTAGGAAATCTAGGTTGTTAATAGGATAGGACCAGTGGTCTTCCTCGTTCTCCTCGCCATCACCAGGTATGAGAAATTATAATTGCTATAATATGTTACCTGTTGATCTATTTTAATTATATGTTATTGAATTACTTGCTTGTATTCCCCTTGTATGTCTTGGTTGCCTTGCTTGAGCATATTGTTTTCTTATGTTGCTTTACTATATAGTAGCTAGGCTTAGGATGCTACCTTTAGGAGGTTAGATAGCTTGCTCTGACTGCATGATTATTGCTTGATAATAGGATTGGGATGCTGCCTAGACTTATGTTAGTACTCATAACTTTGTTGGTTATCTGTTCGTAGACTTTAGTACCATATTCCTAGTCGATGGCTCGTGGTCGTGGTCGTGGTCGTGGTCGGGGTCGTGGTCGTGGACCTAGAAACCCAACAGATTGGCAAGAGAATCTGGTGGGTGATATCAATGCTCAGCAAGGAGCCAATCCCCCGATTCCTCCTGTTCAGCACGGAGCTGACCTTTCGCCCCCTTCGCCGCCTCCAGCCCCTTCTGCAGCTCCTATGTTAATCACCCCAGAAGCCCTCCAGACCATGTTCGATAACATGGCTCAGAGAAATGCTAGACCACAGCGGAACCCTAATGGGGTACCTGAGGACTCGATTGAATCCTGGTTCATCAGGGACTTCAGTCGCTATAGGCCTCCCACCTTTGATGGACAATCTGAGAATCCGTTAGCAGCAGAGAAGTGGATTGCTGAGCTTGAGGCACTGTTTGACCTCATGAACTGCAATGACCCCTTGAAGATCAGAGGAGCGGTCTTCATGCTAAAGGATGATGCTCGTACATGGTGGAATTCTGTGGCAAGTGCCGAGGATCATGCTAACCATCCAATTTCATGGGAAAGGTTCAAAGACCTATTATATGATTACTACTTCCCGGAGACAGTCAAGGATGAATACGAGGCCGAATTCCTTTATTTGACCCAGGAAAGTATGACCGTAGTGCAGTACGAGAGAAAGTTTACTGCGCTATCACGCTTTGCTCCTGACTTGGTCAGCACGTCGGAACGAAAGATCAAAAGGTTCATTAAGGGCCTCCGTGAGGAGATTCGTGGTTCTGTGGCCCTGAGCAGACCCACAACCTTCGCTGAGGCACTCACAGGCGCGTTGATCATGGATAAAAACGTGGCAAGAAAAGTGCAACCTCGTTGGGGAGAACCTTCTTCGTCGGGAGTTAAAAGGAAACCTCCCCCAGTAATGGAGAATCTGTTGGGTTTTATGCCCTAAAACTCGTAGATAGTGAATGTAACCGTTGACCGGATATTAATGAAATAATATTGATATATTTTTCCATTAATTGTTATTAGTTATTTTATGTTTGTCTGTGCCTAATAATAACCCTAATCCAATAAACTAGACATCCAAGGTTGTAATATGAGTCTTGAACTATATGTAGCGACATATGGGATCATTGTTCAAGAAACAACCTAAAGGGTCTATAGTATAGGGATAAGACTGGGTGCCTTATCCTGGTGACACTATGGATACGACCCACTTTGTATTTGATACAAACGCTGCGATCCAACGCGTTCGTGTAGGAGACATGCGAGTGGGGGTATCCTATGCAATGAGTTTGCATAAGACCGGACCACGAAATAGTAACCAATGGTTATAACACCGTTAACTAGTTGGTTTTCTATTTCACTAGGACGACCTAGACAACTTAGTCTTAATCCTGAGTTGATTATGGACTCCTGCTCATGAGAGATTGTCCTTTGATTTGTATGGGTGAGAGTGGCCAATACGCCGACTCAATAAGCCTACCACTTTGGGGACAAGATCGAATGGGGAGCTGGGAACATAATCATACAAGATGGAATTCACTCCTTCCCGACTTTAGGGAAGCAGATGAGTGTTCCCTTAAGTGGTTACTCCGAGTCTTGAACAAAGGGCCCTACCATCTCAATGGCACGAGAGGGTTTTCTGTTTGATGGTTGGACCATAAACAGATTGTTCATTAGAGGAGAATTGGTACTTAAGGAAATAGAGGTGACCCAGGGGTAAAACGGTAATTTGACCCAGCTGGTGTTACGGACACTCGTGAAGGACTAACTAGTCGATATTGGTCTAAGTTCCGTGGACACAGAAAATATGTCTGCAGTGAGAAGAGTGCAACTGTGAGTCTATAGTGGAATGTACACACAGTTAACGAATATTGATTATTGTGGTTAATGAGTTTAACCAATTAATCTCACATCGTTGGAGCTTCTGATCTGCAGGTCCATAAGGTCCCACTGGTAGCTCGTAAAGTAATTTGAGGCAACTAAGTAATTAAATGTAAATTGAAAATGTTCAATTTACTAAGGGAAATAAATATAATATATATTGATATATTATTATGAGAGAAATTAATATTTGAAGAAGTTCAAATATAAATTTATGGAAGATTGAAAGAATTAATTAATTTAAGTCCTAAAAGTGTTTGGGAAAAATTAATTAATTCAAGGCCGGAAATTAAATATGTGATATTTAATTGGTGGTTAATTAATTAAAGAATTCATTAACCATGAATTAATCAATTATGTAAATAATTAATCACTTAAGGAAGTGATTAATCATTTATGGGAATGATCTAATTACTTATGGAAGAAATTAGTCATTTATGGAAAAGATTAATCAATTGGGGAATTGATTGATCATGATTGATTAATTAAGGAATAAGATTGAATCAATTTTGGAAAAGATTGATTTAATTGAATATTTTATTCATGACCTCTCTTCTATAAATAGAACACTAGACCTAATTGGTCATGACACTTGACACTCTTGAAAGACAAGACCTAGAATTCTCTCTAGCCTCCCTCTTAGAGAAAGACTCCCACAAGTCTTTGGCCTCCTAGACTTAGAGACATACCGGTGTAACCTCTGTGGTTATTGTGTCAATCAAGAAGGAATTTCCAGCGAAGAAAAACATAGGCGGGTCTGCGTTTTCGTTCGTTGGAGCGTCGTTGGCGAAGAACGGTCAAGTCTACAACGGAGGTTTGTAACGGTTCTTCCTCTTTTCGTTAGAAAAGTTTTTTAAAATAAATTTAGATTTATTTTAGCATGTTTAAACCGATTTTACAGCAACTTTAAATCATGTTTAAAGTTTTGTTTGAGTTATCGTAACGGTATTTTAATGTTAATTAATATACGGCGTAAGGTCCAATCGATGCGCTTCCGCTGCGTGGGGACTTTTATTCCCTTCAATCGGCATCAGAGCCATCGCTGTCCCTATTAATTAATTTTAAAAGTTGCGATAGGCTCTAATAGGTGGGATTTATGCATATTGTATGTTCGGTTTGCATTGAACTGTTTGGGTTAATTTTATGGCCATAGATTTTATTTTATGTGATTTTGATCATGTAAGGCCCGGTGTTTCGGGTATATTATGTAAAATCGAGTCCTATGTAAGTCCGGGTCTAGAATAGGTTTTTATGAGATGAAAATCGGAGCAATCGTCGCAGAAATCGGGGCCGAAATCGAAGAAATCGTTTCTGTTTTGCCCAGATTCTGCCTCTAGACGCAATAGCGTCGGGACGCTCCTTCAACAGCGTCTCGACGCTGTCTCGATACCGAAGGCGCTCGGTAAGGAAAGCACACAGCGTCGGGACGCTACCTCAACAGCGTCTCGACACTGTCTCGATTACGCAGGCGCCAGATATGGAAAACGCACAGCGTCGGGACGCTAATCAACACAGCGTCTCGACGCTGTCACGATGGAGGCGCGACCTAGGGTTTCAAAATGCGCGGTTCAAGGTGTAACCGGTCCGGTTCGGACCGGTTCGGCTGGGCTGGGACCTATTTGGTCCGGTTCAGCCAATTTTTGGCATGGTTCGTGATTTTGGAGGCCGGTTCGAGGTGGTTCGGGGCGGTTCGTGCTGTCTAGGCCAATTCCGGAGCTGTACATGGATTTTTTAGGATAGAATTTAGCTAAATTAATGTAATTTAATGCTTTATTTTATCCTAGGGGCCAAAATTAACCGGTTCAATTGCTATTTATATGCTTTATGGATGTCATATAGATTATTTAATCCCACCTTAGGTTATAAACATGCTCATGCATTTTTTTATATATTATAAATTGTTATAATGTATGTTTAAATGCATGGATTTGTTTTCATATTTTTAATATAAGTGTATATTAATTATATGAAAAATTGGAAAGCATGAAGCATGTCATTACTTAAATTAAATATAAATAGTTATGTTTAATGTGATGAATGAAGCATGCTTGATTGATTTTCTTGATTGGCTTATAATTGTTATAATAAAAGAAAATCAAAATTGCATGAAGCATGAAACATCCATAGTTAATAATATAATTGTTATATTATTCATGCAATTAATGTGGTTTAATTATTTAATTTGAATGAGATTGTTGAATGAATTAAACCCTAGATTCTTGATTATAGGATTAATCATTAAAATTTTGAAATAGTTCTTTATTATTAATGATTAGAAACCGTCAATCTATAATCAAGATTTGCATGCAAACATAAGATCATAGGATAAATTGAATTAATTTTAAATTGTCTAAAATTAATTAGACCTAGATCGATTTCTAATAGGATTAGAATCTTTTCTTACTTAGAATTAAAAATAGTTTTAATTTACTAAGTAGGAAAAACATTGCTATGATTATAAGGGAACTCCACCGGTAATGTTCTGTCTAAGGCTGGGGGTATTTAAGTTGACGGTTTACGGAACACCTCCTACCTGGGAACTGACCTGGAATACCGGAGTTGAATTAATCATAGTTAAATGTTAGCATGCAATGTCACTAGGTTTATTAAAATTGTTTAATGCACCTAGATCTTTAGAGTAAAGACCTTACATTACTGAGGTTATAAGGGAACTCTCTCGGTAAAGTTCTGTCTAAGGTTGGGGGTATTTAAGTTGACGGTTTACGGAACACCTCCTACCTGGGAACTAACCGGATCGAGTTGAATTAACCATAGTAGTGTTGACTTGCAATGTTGGGTTTATTAAAAGAAGTTTAATTCACCCAAAAGATTGCAGTTGAATCCTTTCCATAATTGTTATAATAGGATCAGACTTAGATAGATTGACTTAGCCGAATACTATCTAAGTTAAACAACCCTATATTAACCTTAGGACATTTTCAGTGGGAGGAAAATTACAAAACGAGATTTAAATCAAGTTTTGCTCCTACGTCCCTATATTCACAACGTGAGATTCATGCTCGGCTTCGAGTCGCCTTAGGAGCGGCCTCCCTTCGGAAAGTGTTTGCATGGATCAATATCAAGGTGAATGGGAAAAATGTCTAGAGTAAGTGGGAGCGGGACACGTGTCAACGTATCCCTCGGTCTCCGCCCATAGTTCACACCGTGAGAGTCCTATGATCCGCCTGCAGGTTGCCCTGGCGCATCCATCCCTTCAGAGGGCCTGGTCATAGGATTCGGAACATCGTGAACTCCTGAAAAGGATAGGAGCTCTTAGGCTAATCACCAACAGTTGTCTTTCCCTTCGGTAGCCTGTTGGTGCGTGCCTCTGAGATCTGAAAGTGGGAGGGTTACACTTACGAGGATGAGTGAAAAGTGTTAACAAATCCTTGACCGAACAACGGTGGCTAATGTCTATAGGAATATGAGTTATTCTGGAATTAGAATTAGCTGAGAGCTGTCTCATTTCAAAGGAGGAGTACCTGATCACCCTTCGGTGGCTGATATTCTAAACCTCTGAAACGTCGTTGCAAAACTAAATCAATAGTTTTAGGGTTCTGTGATTGTCTGTTTTGCTAAATTGATTGGATTGTGTGCAATTGTTTGCTTGTATGATGGGTTAAGGCAAAGATAACTAATACGGTCATTGTTTGTTTAAATTTCAGCAATGTCTTCCTCAATTGTCTCTCTGCTTAAAAATGAGAAATTAACCGGCGAAAATTATGCTACGTGGAAGTCAAACTTGAATACGATTCTTGTTGTCGATGATCTGCGGTTCGTCTTAACGGAGGATTGTCCTCCAACCCCTGCTCGTAATGCATCCCAGGCAGTTAAGGATGCTTATGATCGCTGGACAAAGGCCAATGATAAGACTCGCGTCTATATCTTAGCCAGCTTATCTGAAGTTTTGGCTAAAAGGCATGAGGGCATGGTAACAGCGAGGGAGTTTATGAACTCTCTCCGGGAGATGTTTGGACAACCGTCCTACCAACTCCACCATGACGCTCTCAAATACGTTTATAGCTGTCGCATGAAAGAGGGCACGTCTGTTCGGGAGCATGTCCTGGATATGATGGTCCAATTCAACGTGGCAGAGGCAAACGGGGCGGTCATAGATGAGCGTAGTCAGGTTGCATTCATCTTAGAATCTCTTCCGAAGAGTTTTCTGCAGTTTCGAAGCAATGCAATGATGAATAAAATAACATTCAACCTGACTAGCCTCCTTAATGAGCTACAGCTCTATCATTCTCTTCTTAAGAACAAGGGACAGATAGAAGGAAAGGCAAACGTTGTTCACTCCAAAAGAAAGTTCGAGAAGGGTTCATCCTCTGGAACTAAATCTGTAGCCACTTCTTCAAAGAAAACTCAGAAGAAGAAAGGAAACAAGGGGAAAGCTCCCAGTACTGCTGTTAAAAGCAAGGGAAAAGCCAAAGCTATGGCAGACAAGGGCAAGTGTTTTCACTGCAATGTAGATGGACATTGGAAGAGAAACTGCCCAAAGTACCTTGCTGAGAAAAAGAAGGAAAAGGAAGGTAAATTTGATTTACTGGTTTTAGAAACATGCCTGGTAGAACATGATGAGTTTACCTGGATACTTGATTCAGGAGCAACTAATCATGTTTGCTCTTCTTTTCAGGAAAATAGTTCCTTTCGGCAGTTGAACGATGGAGAAATGACACTCAGGGTCGGAACTGGAGAAGTCATTTCAGCTAGAGCAGTGGGAGCTGTGAAGTTATTTTTTAGAAATAGATTCTTACTTTTAGAAAGTTTGTTAATCGTTCCCAAGATTAAGAGGAACTTGATTTCTATTTCATGTTTGATTGAACAATCGTATACAGTTACTTTTGATATGAATGAAGCGTTCATTTATAAAAATGGTGTACTTGTTTGTTCAGCCAAATTGGAAAATAACTTGTATGTTTTAAGACCAACCGAAAACAAAGCACTTTTAAATCACGAATTATTTAAAACTGCTGAAACTCAAAGTAAAAGGCAAAAGATTTCTCCATCAAGTAACAATACTCATCTTTGGCATCTTAGACTTGGTCATATAAACATCGATAGGATCGGTCGTTTGGTAAAGAATGGACTTCTAAGCAAGTTAGAAGATGATTCACTACCACCTTGTGAATCTTGTCTCGAGGGAAAAATGACCAAAAGACCCTTTACTGGAAAAGGTTACAGAGCCAAAGAACCCTTAGAGTTAATACATTCGGATCTATGTGGTCCAATGAATGTAAAAGCTCGAGGAGGGTACGAATATTTCATCTCATTTATAGATGATTATTCAAGATATGGTTACTTATACCTAATGGGACATATGTCTGAAGCCCTTGAAAAGTTTAAGGAGTTTAAGGCTGAAGTTGAAAACCTGTTAGGTAAATCTATTAAAGTACTTCGATCTGATCGAGGAGGGGAGTATATGGATCAAAGATTCCAGGATTATATGATAGAACATGGAATCCAATCTCAACTCTCAGCCCCTGGTACACCTCAGAAGAATGGTGTGTCAGAAAGGAGAAATAGAACCTTGTTAGACATGGTTCGATCAATGATGAGCTATGCTCAATTGCCTAGCTCGTTTTGGGGATATGCAGTAGAGACTGCAGTATACATCTTGAACAATGTTCCCTCGAAAAGTGTTTCTGAAACACCTTTCGAGTTATGGAAGGGGCGTAAACCTAGTTTGCATCACTTTCGCATCTGGGGTTGTCCAGCACACGTGCTTGTGACGAATCCTAAGAAACTGGAACCTCGTTCAAAACTGTGCCAATTTGTTGGTTACCCTAAAGAAACGAGAGGTGGTTATTTCTACGACCCACAAGAAAATAAGGTGATTGTATCGACAAACGCCACTTTCTTAGAGGAAGACCACATGAGAGATCATAAACCACGAAGAAAAATAATATTAGGAGTAGCTACTGAAGAATCATCAAGAGTTGTTGATGAAGTTGGACCTTCAACAAGGGTTGATGAAGGAACTAGTTCTTCAGATCCATCTCGTCCATCTCAAACGTTGGGAATGCCTCGACGCAGTGGGAGGGTTGTGTTACAACCTGATCGCTACTTGGGTTTAACTGAAACTCAGGTTGTCATACCTAATGATGGCATAGAGGATCCATTGTCCTATCGACAGGCAATGAATGACGAAGATAAGGATGAATGGGTCAAAGCCATGAACCTGGAAATGGAGTCAATGTACTCCAATTCTGTATGGGAACTTGCAGATCTACCATATGGGGTAAAACCCATAGGGTGCAAATGGATCTATAAGAGAAAAAGAGATGCAGCTGGAAAGGTACAGACCTTCAAAGCTAGACTAGTGGCAAAGGGTTATACCCAAAAGGAGGGGGTTGACTATGAGGAAACCTTTTCTCCTGTAGCCATGTTAAAGTCCATAAGAATTCTTTTATCCATTGCCACATATTATGACTATGAAATATGGCAAATGGACGTCAAGACTGCCTTTCTGAATGGTAATCTTGAGGAGAATATCTTTATGTCTCAACCCGAAGGGTTCATAGCCCAAGGTCAGGAACAAAAGGTTTGTAAGCTAAATCGATCCATTTATGGATTGAAACAAGCATCCAGATCATGGAACATTAGATTTGATACTGCAATCAAATCTTTTGGCTTTGACCAAAACGTTGATGAGCCTTGTGTATACAAGAAAGTCAACAAAAGGAAAGTAGCTTTTCTAATACTTTATGTAGACGATATCCTACTCATTGGGAATGATGTAGGATACCTCACTGACATTAAGAAAGGCTAGCAGCCCAATTCCAAATGAAAGATCTGGGAGAGGCTCAATATGTTCTGGGAATCCAAATCATTAGGGATCGTAAGAACAAAACGCTAGCTCTGTCTCAAGCAACGTATATTGACAAGATGTTGTCTCGATATTCGATGCAAAACTCCAAGAAGGGACTCCTACCCTTCAGACATGGGGTACACCTGTCTAAGGAACAATCTCCTAAGACACCTCAAGAAGTTGAGAACATGAGACACATCCCCTACGCCTCAGCTGTGGGCAGCTTAATGTATGCCATGCTCTGCACTAGGCCTGACATATGTTATGCAGTGGGAGTAGTCAGTAGGTATCAGTCTAATCCAGGGTTGGACCACTGGGGAGCGGTTAAGAATATCCTCAAGTATCTTCGGAGAACGAGGGACTACATGCTTGTGTATGGAGCTAAGGAATTGATTCTTACTAGATACACTGATTCTGACTTTCAAGCTGATAAGGATTCTAGGAAATCCACATCAGGGTCAGTATTCACCCTCAATGGAGGAGCAGTAGTGTGGAGAAGCATCAAACAAGGATGCATAGCAGACTCAACCATGGAGGCTGAGTATGTAGCAGCTTGCGAAGCAGCTAAGGAGGCAGTATGGCTCAGAAAGTTCTTGACTGATTTGGAAGTAGTTCCGAATATGAACGTGCCCATAACACTATACTGTGACAACAGTGGGGCTGTAGCCAACTCAAAAGAACCTCGTAGCCACAAACGGGGTAAACACATCGAGAGGAAGTATCACCTGATACGGGAGATTGTGCAAAGAGGAGATGTGATCGTCACTAAGATCGCCTCAGAGCACAACATCGCTGATCCATTTACAAAGGCTCTCACGGCTAAAGTGTTTGAGGGTCATCTAGAAGGTCTAGGTCTACGAGATATGTATGCCATCTAATCTAGGGCAAGTGGGAGGAATGTATAATGGGTATAAGGATGCCCTAGTTCATTGTATTATTTTAATATAAATGACATTTCAAGCTTTAGATTATTGCATTTACATACCACTAACTAGTGTTTTAGTTCAAGTGGGAGTTTGTTGGGTTTTATGCCCTAAAACTCGTAGATAGTGAATGTAACCGTTGACCGGATATTAATGAAATAATATTGATATATTTTTCCATTAATTGTTATTAGTTATTTTATGTTTGTCTTTGCCTAATAATAACCCTAATCCAATAAACTAGACATCCAAGGTTGTAATATGAGTCTTGAACTATATGTAGCGACATATGGGATCATTGTTCAAGAAACAACCTAAAGGGTCTATAGTATAGGGATAAGACTGGGTGCCTTATCCTGGTGACACTATGGATACGGCCCACTTTGTATTTGATACAAACGCTGCGATCCAACGCGTTCGTGTAGGAGACATGCGAGTGGGGGTATCCTATGCAATGAGTTTGCATAAGACCGGACCACGAAATAGTAACCAATGGTTATAACACCGTTAACTAGTTGGTTTTCTATTTCACTAGGACGACCTAGACAACTTAGTCTTAATCCTGAGTTGATTATGGACTCCTGCTCATGAGAGATTGTCCTTTGATTTGTATGGGTGAGAGTGGCCAATACGCCGACTCAATAAGCCTACCACTTTGGGGACAAGATCGAATGGGGAGCTGGGAACATAATCATACAAGATGGAATTCACTCCTTCCCGACTTTAGGGAAGCAGATGAGTGTTCCCTTAAGTGGTTACTCCGAGTCTTGAACAAAGGGCCCTACCCTCTCAATGGCACGAGAGGGTTTTCTGTTTGATGGTTGGACCATAAACAGATTGTTCATTAGAGGAGAATTGGTACTTAAGGAAATAGAGGTAACCCAGGGGTAAAACGGTAATTTGACCCAGCTGGTGTTACGGACACTCGTGAAGGACTAACTAGTCGATATTGGTCTAAGTTCCGTGGACACAGAAAATATGTCTGCAGTGAGAAGAGTGCAACTGTGAGTCTATAGTGGAATGTACACACAGTTAACGAATATTGATTATTGTGGTTAATGAGTTTAACCAATTAATCTCACATCGTTGGAGCTTCTGATCTGCAGGTCCATAAGGTCCCACTGGTAGCTCGTAAAGTAATTTGAGGCAACTAAGTAATTAAATGTAAATTGAAAATGTTCAATTTACTAAGGGAAATAAATATAATATATATTGATATATTATTATGAGAGAAATTAATATTTGAAGAAGTTCAAATATAAATTTATGGAAGATTGAAAGAATTAATTAATTTAAGTCCTAAAAGTGTTTGGGCAAAATTAATTAATTCAAGGCCGGAAATTAAATATGTGATATTTAATTGGTGGTTAATTAATTAAAGAATTCATTAACCATGAATTAATCAATTATGTAAATAATTAATCACTTAAGGAAGTGATTAATCATTTATGGGAATGATCTAATTACTTATGGAAGAAATTAGTCATTTATGGAAAAGATTAATCAATTGGGGAATTGATTGATCATGATTGATTAATTAAGGAATAAGATTGAATCAATTTTGGAAAAGATTGATTTAATTGAATATTTTATTCATGGCCTCTCTTCTATAAATAGAACACTAGACCTAATTGGTCATGACACTTGACACTCTTGAAAGACAAGACCTAGAATTCTCTCTAGCCTCCCTCTTAGAGAAAGACTCCCACAAGTCTTTGGCCTCCTAGACTTAGAGACATACCGGTGTAACCTCTGTGGTTATTGTGTCAATCAAGAAGGAATTTCCAGCGAAGAAAAACATAGGCGGCTGCTGCGTTTTCGTTCGTTGGAGCGTCGTTGGCGAAGAACGGTCAAGTCTACAACAGAGGTTTGTAACGGTTCTTCCTCTTTTCGTTAGAAAAGTTTTTTAAAATAAATTTAGATTTATTTTAGCATGTTTAAACCGATTTTACAGCAACTTTAAAGCATGTTTAAAGTTTTGTTTGAGTTATCGTAACGGTATTTTAATGTTAATTAATATACGGCGTAAGGTCCAATCGATGCGCTTCCGCTGCGTGGGGACTTTTATTCCCTTCAGAATCAACCGCAGAAGGTCCAACGCCAGCAACCTGAGAGACAGGCTCCTGCCATACCCTTGTGCAACGTGTGCCGCAAGCACCACGTGGGTCAGTGTGACACAGGTGAGAAAGTCTGTTTCAAGTGTGGAAAGGTAGGGCACTATGCGAAATGGTGTCCCACCAAAGGCGAGCCTAATCAAGAAAAGCCAGTTTTGAGAGCCCCTCAAGCGCCAGGACAAGCTGTCAAGCAACGGGCACGTGTCTTTGCGCTCATAAAAGAGAAGGATGAAGTTGGCGATGATGTAGCGCCAGGTATGCTTTCTATAGCTTGATCTGTTGCTTGTCTCTTGCTTTCCACTCCATGCCTTTATTATATCACTCTATGAGCTATTTTGGTTCTGAGTGTCTCTGAATTCATATTATTTGTTTCGATTCAAGTCATTCCTTCGTTTCTGTGGCTTTTGTCTGTCAGGCAAATCTTGAGTTAGAACCACTAAGGTATCTTCTTTGGTGTTTTGTTATATAATGATGTGAGATCTTAGCCTTGTTTTGATATGTCCTGTTGCATCGGGTAGATCTTCCTTTCCAAGGAAGTTAGTGTAAACTAGTAAGTTAGTGTAAATAACTTTGCAGTTGTTATGGATGTGCATCATCTATTCCTCTTGAGCCTTATCTCAAAGCTTCAGAACTCCAAAGGAAGGTAGCACGATGAGCAAAAAGTCGTTGTTGCTAAGTGCCTTGTGGAGTTTAAGTTGGAGTCAAGGCCAAGTATCCAAAATGGTTAGGCGAGTAACTTTCGAGGACGAAAGTTCTTAAGGTGGGGAGATTGTAACGCCCCGCGTTCTGAAATCGAGCCATTTTGGAGTTATTTGGGCGTTGTATTCTAATTTGGAAAATTAGAATTTAAGTTTAGCCTTGGGTCGTTAAATAAATTTCTATAACTTGGGGAAAAGAGATTTTTAATTAAGTCTTTAATTTTCCTAAAGTTTGGAGATTTGATAATCGATATTTATTTTGAATATCATAAGACCCTAACTCAATTTAAATCTCAAAATCTTTAGGAGCTAAGATTGGGATTTAAAATCCAATCGGGGTTTTAAATTGAAATCCTAACTCCTTATTAAATTGGGATTTTATCCCTAGGGTTTATTTAAAAGAATGTGGGGAAAAAAAAAAGAAGTTAGCAAAAAGAGCCCTAATTTCCCTTTTCTCTCTCCATCTCCTTCCTTCTTGCCGTGAGCCAGCCCCCTCCCCTTTATAATTTTCTTCCAGCCGCCGCACCCTCCGTCCAGTCGCCGGAATCCGGTCGTCGCCGCCCCAAACCACGAACGCACACCGCCGCCCAGCCTTCCCTTGCCGCTGTTCAGCCGCGCCGTCCCCGCTCATCTCTCTCTCGCGCGTCTCTCTCTCTCTCTCTCGGTTTCCCCCGTCGTGAAGCTTCAGCGCCGCCGTTGATTAGAGCCTCGCGCCGCCGCCGTTGGTCGCAGCACTGAGCCCCGTCGCAGCAACGCCGTCCCTTCGCCGCCTCTCTCCCTCTCTGTTCGTGTGATTTCGACTAAGGAAGCTCGTGGGTAAGTCTCTATCCTTCTCATTCCTAGTTGTTGAAGGCCCGATCTAACCCCTTGCGCTCATTCCGACTAGTTTCGTGTCCGTCCAGCAGCGGAGTTTCCGTTTTCTCGCATTTTTGTCTCTGTCCAGCATCGTTTTCGGGCGTTTTCGGCGTCGTTTGGTGATTTCGGTAAGCTTTAACTCTTACCCATTCTTGGTTAGAGTTTACATTAGATTACCCAATGGATTAGGTGCTGGAAATTATAAGAAAACGTTGAAATTCTATTCTGCAGAGTCGTAAAAGTGTTCGATTGAGTTCGAATCACTTAAAGCTTGAATACCCATTGCCCAAGGATCGTTCTAGTGCGTTGTTCGAGGTTATTGTAACCCGTCTTGCGTGGAAACGGGTTCGTTGGGCAAGGTTCAATGCTGTTTTAGTTTTATAGGCTATGTGTTTGATACCCATTAGAGATTAAAGCCTTAAAATTATGTTTTAATCGATACCCATTAGCTGTTTACGCTTTTAAAGGTTTGCCCAACTCCTATAGGTCCTTAGAATGTGAAGTTAATGAGTTTCCACATGTTACTCATGGCTTTAAAGCATGTTTCTATTAATGCCCATTATGTGTCATCGCCTAATTAGTCTTACCCAACCCTTGTAGGTCCTTAAATCATGATTTAGGAGGTTTATGTTTGTTGTTCGTGGTTTTAAAAGCATGCTAAAATTATCTTATATCAATTGCCTAAGCCGAGTAGCGTTGCCCAACCTCTAGGAGTCCTTAGAATCCAAGTTCTTGTCTTTTACTTTCTGTCCAACGGCTGAAAAGCCTTGGCTATAGCCATTCGATGAGTACCCATTGCCCGTTGTGCCTCAGACATGGTTGCCCATGGTCTAAAGGCTTTGGGTTTTTAATTTGGGGAATTTTGAGTGGTTATACGATAAGGAAATAGACTTTCCTCAGTTGATTTAGACCCTTCTAGTATGTTTAAAGTATTTAGTAAGTTAGTTCTAATTTTAGAAGTTATTCTTGTTGTTTAGGAGCTTATCTAAATCTCTTGAGCAGTTTAAGGAGTTCTTAGGAGTGCTCGTAAGCTTTTCGGTAAGTAGTTTCTATCCGTTGAGTCTGTTTGACTGCATGAGCATGCTTGCTGTTCATCGCTTTTCTAGTATGCCTCGTTGTCTTGTTGTTTGTTATGGAATTTGATTTATGTGTTAGAAGTGTTGTTTGATCGATATTAAGGCATGATGAACTGTTGGTTGTGTTAAGCACGTTGTCTTATTGCTTTTGAGCTATACTGCATGATAGCCAAGTTGCATGGTCTTGTGTGCTCATTGAGAGGTGAGTCGGGTTGTGTGAGCGGAGCGTGACGCGAAAATCACGTGTTAAGATTGCGCTACATGACGCGAAAATCATGTTATTGGTGCGGAGCGTGACGCGTAAATCACGTGTGGGTTGTGAGTGCGGAGCGTGACGCGTAAATCACGTGCGAGTGTGCGCTGCGCATGGCGCGTAATTCATGTGCTGGGTGTGAGTGCGTTACATGACGCGAAAATCATGTTTTGGTGCGGAGCGTGACGCGGAAATCACGTGTTAAGTTGCGTTGCATGGCGCGGAATTCATGTGCATTGGTGCGTGGCATGACGCGTAAATCATGTGCTAAGAAAGCAAGCATGGAGCGGAATCCATGTGGGTTGCATAGCATGTCGTGTGTTTACATGAGTCATTCTTTGAGTTAACAAGAGTTTTGTTGATGAGTTATCGTTTTGTGGAGCATGATTATGTTTTTATTGCTTGAGAGTATGTTGGATGCGTGTGCCTAGCATGTTGATTTTGTTGTTTGATGCTTGATGGCTCACCGGGTGTGAGCTGCTTACCAGTACCGTGGTTGTACTGACCCCTCCCCTTTCTTCCCCCCAACATTTTAGATGATGCAGGTGTTGGCGGATATTATGAGCCCGGTGGTGCTGACGAGGAGACACACGAGGAGTGACTCCACTGGCCTAGGCATTTTTTTTTTTGTTATCTAGAAATTAGTTTTTCTATTTTGGTTATTAAAGTAATTTTATTCTTCTGGTTGTAAGGGATAGTGTTATGTTTCTTCTTTCAGAGGCTCGTTTAGTTGTTTTGTTTTGAGAGGATAGGTTTAGCTTTTGAGAAGTTTTACTTGAAGTTCGATGCCTTATTTTGATAAAGCTACGTTGTGCTAATAATCGAGTTGCATGCTTTTACCTAGTAAGTTTATATTTCTGAAGTTGTGAATGCGAGGTCTGACTCGTTTTATTGTGGAGGATGGGTTTCTGTTGTGAAAAAGTGGAGTTGTGGAGTGTAGTTGTGGGTTGAATGTTATTTAGAAGTGTGTTTTATGTTTAGCAGGTTAAAAGAAAAATTTTGGGTTAGTCCTATGTATGCCGTTATGCTGCCGAAATTTTCGGTGCAATCGATTAGTTTGGGTTGAGAGTTAGTAATGTCGCTAGGATTAGTTTAAAAATCCTGGGGCGTTACATCAAAGTTCAATAATGTAAGCTAAACTTTTTAAATTTTAGAAACTAAATGGACATGATAAATCTAATTATATCTATACTAAATATATGATTTGACACAGGTGGCAATAGTGTTAGGTTGTCATCTCACAGGATCCCTTCTAAATCATTGACCAAGTTCATTTGTAAAAGAACATATAAAAAGATAATTACCAAAAACCCAACTTCATTGAATAAGGGAACTTATTAGGGAATATTTAAATGTTTATTAGATAGAAATTAATTAGTTCTATTTTTTTTTTTTTTCAAATTAATGATTAATTTAATGTAGTAGTTGAAGAAAGGTTCATGGTTGAAACATTATTCAATTGAGTGGGTAAGCTGGAAGATTTAATTTTCTTAACTTTTGATCTACTTCCATTGAATAAAAGCCTGACCAATTCAATCCATCTCCTTATAAATACAACTCAATCCATTAAAAAGCTTACCATCAATTAAACAACACAAATTTTCTACACAAAAAAAAAAAAAAAAGAAAAAAAATGACAAGAGCTGGTCTTCTTTCAGTTGTTTTTCTTTTGGGTTTGCAAGCAACCATGCTTGTCTTTGCTTATGATCCAAGTCCTCTTCAAGACTTCTGTGTTGCAGTTGATGAACCCAAATCTGCTGGTACGTACATTAATGAATTTTTCTTTCATTACTAGAAAACATTTTTAATCTCAAAATTGAGGTTTATTGTAGAGAATTTGTGGTGGATGGCAAATACAAATTATATAATTGCAAATATAGCACAATGTAAAAAAAAAATTACAAATATAGCAAAATCTATCATATTATATTGCCGATAGACACTGATAGACTCTGGTTAATTAGAATCTATATGATAGACTTCGATTATCAGAGTTTATCAACGATAGACACTGATAGACTCTGAATAATCGGAGTCTATCAGTCTACTGATAGACTCCGATTATTCAGAGTCTATCAGTGTCTATCGTTGATAGACTCCGGTTAATCAAAATCTATCAGTGATAGTCACTGGTAAATTTTGATTAATCGGAGACACTAATAGACTTTGAACAATCAGGGTCTATCAGTGATAGACACGGATATAATCTGACGACAGCTTTTTGGTCTTGTACAATCAATTTTGCTATATATGCAATTAGTTTGCAACGGTGTTATATTTGTTATTAATTTGGTCCAATTTGTCAGCTATGCAACTGTTATTATTATTATTTTTTTTTGTTGAATGTAGTATTTGTCAATGGGAAGTTTTGCAAGGATCCAATGCTTGTGAAAGCTGAGGACTTTGTATTTCGAGGCCTCAACATTGCTGGGGACACAGGCAACAGACAAGGATCAAACGTGACTTTAGTAAATGTTGACAGACTACCAGGACTGAACACTCTTGGCATCTCTTTGGCTCGACTTGATTATGCTCCCTATGGCCTTAATCCACCCCACACCCACCCACGAGGCACTGAAATTCTTGTGGTTGTCGAAGGTACACTTCTTGTTGGCTTCGTCACCTCCAATCCGGACAACAAATTGTTTACCAAAGTTTTATACAAAGGAGATGTGTTTGTGTTTCCCATTGGTCTCATTCACTTCCAACTTAATGTTGGACATGGCCCAGCTCTTGCTTTTGCTGGACTCAGCAGCCAAAACCCTGGTGTTATTACCATTGCCAATGCTGTTTTTGGATCGGATCCCCCAATCTCTCTTGATGTTCTCACTAAGGCTTTCCAAGTCGACAAGAAAGTCATTGATGCTCTCCAAAAGCAGTTTAAAGACTAAGAAGAATTAGAAATATATATATATATATATATATATGTTTATCTCTTTAAATGGGATAGATGTTTGATTTTGAATAATGCTTCTTTAGAACCTTATTCGTCATGCTTGTATTGTATTTGTGTTGGGATCCTTTGATCTTTTGTCCAACTATGAAATATTGGAATAAAATGGGTTTTTGCCCTCTTTTGTAAAAGAGTTCCTATCTTATTGTATTGAATTAATATTCTATCTAATACTCCCATGTTTTCTTTCCTCTGGGTGAATCATAACTTTTTTAAGTTAAAATATCATTTTGATCCTTATACTTTAGATTTTGTTTTATTTTAGTCCTTGATATTTTTTAATATCTAATTTTAGTCGTTGTATTTTCAATAAAGCTTAAAGTTGTTTTTTAAAATGGGTTTATTGTTAATTTTTCTTTTAAAAAAAATAGTATCTATCAATTTTCTTTCTATAATTTTTTTTAAAAATATGTTCACCTTGTGTATTTTTTATATGAAAATAATTGTTATTATTTAACTCAATTTGGATAAAAATGAACTTTAAGTTTGTGGTAGATACCAAGTTTAAGTTTTATTGGATTACCGGAACAAAATGGAACAAAATCTAGACCCATTTGGTATTATAACCCTTTATCAACAAGGGGTAATAAATGAAGAATATAATACTCTTTACCTCGTACAACCTGAGAACAAGAATATAAATATTTGAGAGAACCCTCCACTTCAAATTTTTTTTGGGTTAAAAATCACTTTTGGTCCCTAAACTTTGATGAAAGTAACAATTTGATCCCTGAACTTTGATTTGTAACGATTTAGTCTTCATACTTTCCATTTTGTAACAATTTAGTCCTTGAACTTTAATAAGTAATAATTTGGTCTATGTACTTTCAAATTTGTAATAATTTAGTCTATATACTTTCAAATTTGTAACAATTTAATCCTTGTCGTAAAAAAATCATCAAAATTAAAATGTCAATTTTTATTATTTAATGATTAAACTTTGTAGCTTATAAACATATTGAATCCCAAATTAGTTTATTAATAATCAATCTAGGTAAGAAATTCTGTTAAATCATTACATTAATTTTTCACGATAGGGACTAAATCATTACAAATTTGAAAGTACAAGGATTAAATTGTTACTTATTAAAGTTTAGGGACTAAATTGTTACAAAATTGAAAGTACAGGGACTAAATCGTTACAACATTGAAAGTACCAGGACTAAATTGTTACAAATCAAAGTTCATTGACTAAATTGTTACTTTCATTAAAGTTTAGGGACCAAAAGTGATTTTTAACCAATTTTTTTCATTCCTATTTAATTTGTGCTCCGAGAAAAAGGAGTCAGTGTTATCAACATGAACATAGCATAAAATATGTGTCTTTGATAGAGAGGTCAAAAGTTTGAACTCCATCACATACGTCGTCAAAAAAAATAAAAAAAGTGTTTTCTTCAAAATATGATATTTTACTTGGAGAGAGGCGAAAAGAAAATCTTGCTTTTCATCTTCTTTGCCGCCCATATCGAAGGAAACAAAACAATTTTTCATTTTGTCTTTTTTTTTCCTAAAAGATACCATGGATTTTATTTGAAATAAAATTGGATTAAAATATCATTTTGATTTGTGTACATTAAAATTCATTTCATTATATTCTTTTCGATGTTCAAATTTAACCCTTGTACTTTTAATAAATCTTAAATTAATTTAGTACTTGATGTTAATTTTTATTGAATTCGATAAAATAATAACAATAATTTTCATTCAAGGAAATTTATAAACCATAAACTAACAAGATGGACTAATTTTAAGATTTATAAAAGTATGATGACTAAATTTGTACATTTGAAAGTATAGGGACTAAAATAGAACAAGTATGTCAATATATGACCAATAAAATGATAATTTAACCTAAAATTGTTTAGCAAATTACATCTTTTTGTTCCTAATTTTGCTTCATAGACAAACAAAAATGTTGTTATTCAAACATGAGGAAACAAATAGAAACTATATTTACCTTAGCGATCAAAAGTGTTACTTTTGAAATTTTAGCTAGGGGTGTTTGGTTGAAGAACTCCACCCAACTCATTGTTTGGTCCAAGGACAACATCACTTAATTGTGAGACCCACAAACTTATCAATAAATTACAACACTTTATCGTGGGTCTCACAAACTTATTAACCCCTACCCTAACTTCCAAGACAAAACAATTTCACATTTTATAACTCGAACTCCCCAATAGGGACTAAATAGAAACTTTGTCTAAATTTAAGAAGTGTAATTTGGCCTCCACTTAATATTCTGCATGTAAACAAGTATAGTTGATTTTTTGGCTAAATATATGTGTAGTTAGTGATGTTTGAGAATTTAAGAAGTTTTAATTTAGTTCCGATGTATAAACATTTAAACATTTTTCAATTCTAGTTCTTCACCTTGGCGAATGTAACTTAATCACATGACATAACAATTAAGAGGAGAAAGATTATCATCCAAATGAAGAAAACTTGAAATGTCTACCAATTTCTAAGAAATTTTGAGGTTGAATTAGAAACATTTTTCTTGTAGGGGACATTTTTCTTCTTCTAAATTTTTTCCGATTCAATAAGTATTATGCTGTATAAGGTTTATTATTATTATTATTATTATTATTTTTAGAAAAATTATATTGTATAAGTTTATTGTGCTTCTACCCCTCTTTTTTAATTCAACAAACTTTTTTTTAGTTTGACAATATTATTGGATTAGCTCTACTGTTATATTCTAAGAAGCATGGATACGGACACGAGACACGAACACGGGGATACATCATTTTTTTAAAAATCTAGGACACGGACACGACACGGACACGTTTAGAAAAATATACATTTTTTAAAATATATATCTTTTTTATATAAGAAGGAAATTCAAAATCAAAAAATTTATGCATTTGTATGCTTGAAAAAACTAATTTAATGTATTTTACTCTTAAAATTTATTATTTTTGTCATTTAAGCATGGTGTTTATTTGGTATACTTAACAAGGGTTCGAAATGAACCTACAACTAGTGTTTATCGCATATCAATTGTGCTAACAAGTGTTCAGATACGTGTCCAACAAGTGTCGGAGTGTCCAAGTGTCTGACACGAACACACGCTAGCCAAACTAAAGTGTCCGTGCTTTTTAGATTATATTAGTTGAAATCAGTTTGTATAAGTTGTTGTATCAGTTGTTGATTCCCTCTATTTATACATGGGGAGAATATTGTAAGTTTATGAGTTTTATCAATCTAGTAATCAGTTAGTCTTCTTGGCAAGCTTGAGTAATGATCAATACTCTCAACTGAGATGGGTCTACTCCAAACAATCTTCCTAAGGTTATTACTGAGGGAATCAAATCTATCAATAAAACCACACATGTAGTAGGTACATGTTTTTCTGTTTTATCACTTTCATTTGGAAAAAAAAAATATTCATGGACAGTTCATTCAGATGCATCTAATCATATATTTAGCGACGCTACTACTCACTCAAGACTCTCAAGGAACTAGGATAACTCTCTTTAGACCGAATGTACCGAAAATTTCGACAGCATAACGGCGTAAAACTGGTTATCCCAAAATTTTTAAACACTTGATAAAGATTTTTAACACTTTTATATAAGCATCCGACCAGGCTCCACCAAACTACAGCCAGGATCACAAGCCTATCTCCTCTAGACAAGACATACTTAACTAGAACATGCAATAATTTGAAACCACGCAGCAGAATTTAAACACATTTATTAACAAAGAGAGCTAGTCCACTAGCTATAACATTATTAAACTTAACCAAACTATCCAATCTAGTTCATAAACTCGAAAACTAAACCTTTCTCAGGTGAATCCCTCACCATCACAGAACTACAAATTTATATAGCTCACACTATCTACTATAGCAACTAGAAAGCATAACAACAGAATCCAACACTCTAGGAATCTTTCCTCGCAATTCTCCTCCTCGCCACCAAGGTCTGGATCATCCTCAATGCCTGCAACATCTAAAATGTTGGGGAGAAAGGTAGGGAAGGGGTTATCAGTACAACCGCGGTACTGGTAAGTAGCTCACACAAGCCAAATCACAAGCATCAAACAAGGCAAACGACATGCTTCTCTCACGCATACAACATGCTTCCAAAAGCAGTAAAAACCAACATGCTCTCAAAGCAATAAACCAACTACATGCTCACAAGCACCAAAACCACTCCATGCATATGCCTCCCACACTATGCACTCACACTATACTAGACCACACATGATTTACGCGTCATGCTCTGCACCTAACACATGAATTACGTGCCATGCTGCGCAAACCAACACGTGCATTACGCGCCACGCTACGCAAATCCTTTCGTATGCATTACGCGTCAATGCAAACCACTCGCATGCATTACGCACTATACTACGCAACCACTCGCATGCATTACGCGTCATGCTACGCTAAACCAAACACGTGAATTACGCGCCACGCTGCGCACCTACACATGAATTACGCGACATGCAACGCTACCGCTAGACTTATGCTACACTTCCCGTGACACAAGCTAGCCTAACCAACATGCTTGACTCCCAACACCACATGTTTTAACAACAACACATCAAGACATGCTTATCTCAAGCACTAAATAGGGCATGCTCATCTCAAGCGTTTCAGAACAAATATAAACGTCAGAACATGCTTTCACAAGAACAAAGATAAACATAAACAAACATCATGCTTCACACAGTCAAACAAGATCGAGCAAGTAGAAACTACTTACAAAACCCGTTTCCAAATACCAACGAGACAACACTTGCACCAAGCTCCACAAGCACCTCGAACTACAACCAAAAATGCTACCATTAAAGACTAAACTAAGAGGAAACGACCTAATAAGCTACTAGGGCCAGAACCACTTTACCCTGCTCGTTTCTTTGTTGGACAGCCTTTAAACGTACCCCACAATAAAAACCCAAAACCTTTAGACCATGGGCAACCATGTCTAAGGCACAACGGGCAATGGGTGTTCGCCAAACGGTGCCAGATAAGGCTTTTCAGCCGCTGGACAGCAAGTAAACGACCCACCTAAAGCACACTAAGGACTTCTAAGGACCGAACACGCTACTAAAACTAAGACAATTAATGGAGGCCTACTCTAGCATGCTTTTTAAGCCACAAACAGCAAGGAAAAGCTCATTAACTCATGCTTCAAGAACCTATGATGGAACAAAAACATACTAAGGCAACGAGACTTAATGGGCATTTGAAAACTACATGCTTCTAACCAAAACAACCATGATAACTCACTTAAATGCATGCTCTAGGACCTTTAAGGGTTGGGACAACACCTAAGAACCTAGCTATGCAATGGGTAACCACAAAACCATGATTCTAAGGCTAACATGGCTAACAGACAGCAACCTTTAATGCTAAAAGCGAAGGGACAACAAGGAACCTTACCAAACAGACTCGCTTTCGCGCTAGACGGGTTTAACAAACCACAACCAGCGAGCTAGAACGCTCCTTGGGCAGTGGGTATCCAAGTCGAAGTGTTTCGAACTTAATTGAACACCTAGACGGCGCTGCAGATTAGAAAACCAAACCAAACTCAATTTTCCAGCACCTAATACTAATGGGTATTTCATTTAAAGCACTAAACAAGAATGAGTATTCTAATCCTAACACCATACAAACATGGGTAAGGGACTAGACTTACCGGAAACGCCAAACGACGCCAACAACAACCAAGAATGCTGCTTGACAGAGGCGAAATCGGCTGAAACGAGGTCGACAGGACTCCGAATCGTTAGGCACGCGAGACCTATCAACACTAAACCAAGAGAAACCTTAGATCGACCTTAAACCACATGGAAAATGGAAGGAAAAAGGCTTACCCACGACTTCTAATCAATACAGACAAGAAGGAGTTAGATCGGGCCTAAACGAATCCAAATGAGTGAGTAGGAGACTTACCCACGAGTCTTCTTGGTCGAAAACGGCCGAAATGAGAGAAGAGACGGTGCGAAGACGGCGAGACAAAAGAGATAGAGTCGCGCGAAGGAGAGACCGACGGCGACGGCGCGACAAGGCGGCTGCGACGGACTGACCGGCTGTGCGACCTCCACACGAAGACCCGAGAGAGGGAAATCGAGCAACACAGGACTGCGCGCGGAGAAGAAGACCCTCACAACTGTGGCAGCGTGCTGCGCGACTGACGTGAGCTCCATTGATCTTGGGTTCAACTATTTGGCTTTGGGTCTGGTTTATATTTGACCCAAAAACCATATAACCCAAATGTTAAAAGACCAAATTTGATCCAATTAATTTTTTTTAATTAATTGATAAAAAAAATTATAATTGGTCAACTTTGTCTTAAAATTAAATTTTGGACACATGTTCATTTATAATTGGTCTCATATTTAATTATTTTTAATTTTGTCATTAATTTTAAATAATGACGTAACAATTTGTGATTGGCCAAAATTTCTCCTTAAAAAAATATCCCTTTTCGAGATTTAGGTACAAGTTATGTGTGAGTGAATCTCGAAAAAGATATTTTGGAAACAAAATGCAAGGTATTTGTTCTTGATTTTGACTTCGTTTGATGTGTCAATTTAACCAAAATATGATTTTAGTTCAAAATTTTGATTATCCTTTTTTTATTTGGCACACTTTTATCGCAAATTAATCAAAATTTGAAGTTTAATCAAAATTTTGATTTTCCTTACTTGACAGCAAACATTAATTCAAACTTAAGTCTGAGATAAAATTTGAATTATGTCCAAACTTTGATTTGAAATAAAATTTCAAATTTGAGCTTAAATGAGATTTGAATTGGAATTTACTGACATTTTAATTCGGGATAAAATTTAGATTATACCCAAATAAAATAGATAAATAAAATTAGGGAAAAATACACTTTTAGTCCCTGAGGTTTGAGTTAGGTTTCATATTGGTCCCTGAGTTTTCAAACTCAACAATTTAGCCAATGAGGTTTGGTTTTAGTTTCATTTTAGTCCCACTATCAATTTTTCCGTTAAAAAACTAACGGTGAGCTGACGTGGCACTGTTTTTTATTAAAAAAATATTTTTGAATTTTTTAAGATATAAATATATTAAAATAATAAGAATATTATTTTTGTAAATCTTTTTCTCTTCTCTCTCTCCTCCTTCTACTTCTTCATCTCCTTCTTCCACTTCTTCTTCTTCAGCATGCTGGAGTCGTGGCCGTCGGCGACACTTTTTTTTTCTTTTTTCTTTTTTCTTCTTCTTCTTCTCGTTTCTCCTACTTCTTCAACTTTTCTTATTTAAAAAAAAACGAATGAACGCTCGTTCTAGCAGGATTTGAAGGGGGAAACCCCCCCTCGTTTTTTTTTAAAGAACCAATGGAACATGTGCGAGACATCGAGATCTGGGCTTAAACCGGTGAGGGGAAAACTGGCGAGAAGACAGACCCCGATCTGGGCTTTAACCAGCGAGAAGATGGACCCAGACATGGGTTTAAACCAACGAGAAGACGGACCCAGACGGTGAGAAGAAAACCGGCAAGATCTAGGTCAATCTCTCTCTCGATCTATCTCTCTGTGATTTTTTTTAAACCCCTTGCGTTTTTCTTCTTATTAACGATTTCCAGATCTGGACGAGCATTCGTTTGTTTTTTTTTTTTAATAAGAAAAGTTGGAGAAGAATGAGAAAAGAGAAGAAGAAAAGTGAGGAAAAAAAAGAAAAAAAGTGTCGCCGGCGACCACGGCTCCGGCCAGCGAGCGGCGGTCGCCGGCCACCGACAGCTGACTCCGGCGTGCTGGAGAAGAAGAAGTGGAAGAAGGTGAGGAAGAAGTAGAAGGAGGAGAGAGAAAAGAGATAAAGATTTAAAAAAAAATAATATTTTTATTATTGTAATGTATTTATATTTTAAAAAATTCAAAAATATTTTGTTTAAAAAAAAAACAGTGCCACGTCAGCTCACCGTTAGTTTTTAATGGAAAAATGGATGGAGGGACTAAAATGAAACTAAAACCAAACCTTAGGGGCTAAATTGTTGAGTTTGAAAACTCATGGACCAAAATGAAACCTAACCTAAACCTCAGGGACTAAAAGTGTATTTTTCCCATAAAATTATTTAGATAAAATTTTAATTCCCGAATTGGTTTGGATTGAAACAATTATCTTTTAGGAATTTTAATTTAATCAAATTGGTTTAGATAAAGATAAAAATTATCTTGTAGAGTGGTGTTTTTTTTAGGGAAATTATGTTAAAGTTGGGGTTTGATCTTTCTTGGGTAAACCTTGTTATGAAATGTATAACTACTGCTAGCTTTTTTGTAAGTATCAAAGGTGAACAAAAAGGTTTGTTTGAAGCTAGTAGAGGTTTACGCCAAGGAGATTCCATTTCTCTTTATCTATTTTTGCTTGTGGCTGAGGGACTGTCTAGCTTAATACAGGGTGCTCATAATGAGGGATTCATCTCGGGTATTTCTTCTAATAATAGCCCAATCATATCTCACCTTTTATTTGTTGATGATAGCATAATTTTTTGTGATGCTAAAGAGGTAGAACTAACTTCAGTTAAAAATATATTAAAGTTAAAAATATATTAAACTGTTTTGAATTAGCTTCAGGTGAGAAAATCAATTTTTCGAAATTTGCAATCATGTTTTCTAAGAAAGTTAATAAGGACAAAAGGATTTTTCTAAGTAATATTTTGGGAGTCAATAACGTTGAGGATTTTGGGAAATATTTAGGAGTGCCTTTGGTCCTTTCTAGAAGCAAATCAAAAGCCTTTGGATATATAATGGACAGGGTATGGAAATCGGTTCAAGGCTGGAAGAGTTCTTTTTTTTTTTCAATTGCTGGGAAAGAGATACTAATTAAGAGTGTTGGCCAAGCAATCTCGTCCTATGCTATGAGTACTTTTAGATTTCCTAAGCGTTTATGTGATGAAATCACAAGAAACTTTGCTAGATTTTGGTGGGGGTCTAGTGAATCTAAAAAGAAAATGCACTGGTGGAAATGGGATAGGTTATGCTTTCCTAAAAGCCTAGGGGGTTTAAATTTTAGAGATCTTGAGGGGTTTAACAAGGCTCTTTTAGCCAAACAAGCTTGGAGAATCCTCAAGTTCCCTGAATCTTTGGTTGCTCGTCTTTTGAAAAGTTTATATTTTAACAACAGTAATATTCTTGATGTGAATGTGACTAAAGGTTCTTCTTATTTGTGGAAAAGCATTCTTTGGGGCAGAGACCTTAAACAATGCTTAAGGTTTAGAGTTGGAAATGGGAAAGATATTAATTTTTTTAAGGATCCTTGGATTCCTAAGATCTCTACTTTCAAACCTTTCTGTACTAATGCACATAGAATAAATGATAAGGTCTCTGATTTTATCAATGAGACGGGTGAGTGGAATAAGAATAAGCTTAAGGATAGTACTATGGCTAAGAACTATGATTTAATAGTTAAAATTCCCACGAATCCTAAGCTCAATGATAATATTAACTGACATTATGATCGAACTGGGAAGTTCACGGTTAAAAGTGGGTAAAAATTGTACATAAATAATAAAATCAATGAAGCTTCGTCTAGTAATAACAGAATGTATGATGTTTGGGATACGCTATGGAAATCCCTCATTCCTTCTAAGATTAAACATTTTTGTTAGAAGGCAATCAATGAAACTCTTCCCACAAGATATAATTTGAAAAATAGGGGAATAGATACTAGCCTAGAATGCCCTATTTGTTCTCAATTCATAGAAACCACTGACCATATTTTGTTTACTTGTACTCGTGCAAGGGAAATTTGGAAGAGTATTGCTAGGAGAGCATATCTGGAGACAACATTCAACAACAATTTCGTGGACAGGTGGATCAGAATTAATGAAAGCTCGTCTAAGGAAGATATCGAGGTGATGGCAACGACTTGCTGGGCAATTTGAAACGATAGGAACAAAAAGATACATGGTGAAGAAATCCCATCAGAAATTGTCCGAGGCAACTGGATAATCAAATATTTGGATGAGTATCGGAAAGCTAACCTGAGGCAAACCGTGACGGAGGATGACTCTCTGAATGCTATCAATTTGGGCGTAGAAGCGAATCCCACGAAATGGTCGATTGATTTCCTGCATGTAAATGTGGATGCGGCTTGGACAAAAATCCCTTCGGCGACAGGACTTGGAGCGATCTGAAGAGATCATAGGGGAGAAATTAGAGGGGCTTCAACTACATACCGGGATACTGATTTCAACGCCCCTGTTGCGAAAATTAAAGCTATCTTCGAAGGCTTGAATCTGGCAAAGAGGTGTGGTGGAGGAAAAATCATAATAAAATCAGATTGTAAACAAGCGGTGAATTTTGTGTCAAAGATTTCAGATCCATGGGCTGACGTGGAGGCCATTGTTGAAGAGATTTGGGATTTGGAGAAAGAATTTGAGGAGGTGATTTACAAATTTATCCCTAGGAAAGAGAATAGAGTAGCTGACTTTATTGCCAAAGAAGCAAAATGTAAGGGCTCAAATGAGAGCTGGTTTCATATCATCCCAGAGTGGATTGTGTTTGCGGTCGAGAATGACCAATACGTTTCTGCCCACGTGGCGTACTGAATTTAATTTTCTTCTAAAAAAAATATATAAAAATTATCTCATAAAATTTTAAACTAAAGATAGGATTTCATTTGAATCAAATCTTTATCTACCTTTAATTTGAACTTAAAATTCCCTCCTATAAATAAGACTGAACCTTAGTAGGGGGAGAGCACAGAACAACTCTAGAGAACACTCAAGAGAGGATTCAAGTAGGAAACTTTCTTCTCCAAATTTTTATTTTTATTTATTTATTTATTTATTTTTTATGAATTTTTTCGTTTTTTTTAATTTCATTTTTTTTTAATTTTTTCGTTTTTTTTTCTTTCTTTTTTTGAATTTTTTCGTTTTTTTCTTCTTTTTTTTTTTTGCCATTTTCTTTTTTTTTTTTTTTTAAGGAGCTTTTCCTTTCCTTTTTTTTTTTATGAGATTCTTCCTTCTCTCTTTTTTTAACTCACAAAACTTGGCTTATATTGCTATAAAAAAAAAAAACTTGGCTTATATTTCAATTACAAGCACAGTGTTTTCATCCACCATCCAAAAGGTAAGTAAGTACATCGGTTTTTTGTTGTCTTCAATTTGCAGGTACAACGTCTTTCGACATTAGTCTAAGGGCACATGATGTCTTTGATTTGGACTTTTGTCGTTATGACGTTTCACGGCCCAAGGACATATGATGTCATTTCCACTTGGGTTCCTTTACTGCTACAACGTCTTTCAGCATTAGTACAAAGACACATGATGTCTTTGGACTCTTGTTGTTAAGACGTTTCTCGGCCCAAGGAGACATGATGTCATTCCCATTTGGGCTCCTTTATTGTTGCAACGTCTTTCAACATTAGTACAAGGACACATGATGTCTTTGGACTTTTGTTGTTACAAAGTTCCTTGGCCCAAGGATAGATGATGTCATTCCCACTTGGGCTCCTTTACTGTTGCAACGTCTTTCAACATTAGTACAAGAACACATGATGTTT
Organism: Luffa acutangula; assembly: GCA_036850905.1. Classification (NCBI taxonomy): domain Eukaryota; kingdom Viridiplantae; phylum Streptophyta; class Magnoliopsida; order Cucurbitales; family Cucurbitaceae; genus Luffa; species Luffa acutangula. The sequence goes on along the minus strand of CM072089.1, from coordinate 21,777,731 downwards.
TTTTGGACTATTGCTACTATGACGTTCCTCGGCCCAAGGACACAGGATGTCGTTCAAACTTGGGCTCTTTTACTGTTGCAATGTAAGAACCTTCGAACTTGTAGAAGGAATAGCGAGACAATGCAGCGTAAGAGAAAGAACCTTCGAACAACGTAGTGTGAGAACCTTCGAATTTGGAGAAGGAACGCAACGAAGTAGCATGAGAACCTTCAAGAATTTGGAGAAGGAACAACAATGAAATAGCGTACAATGTGAGAACCTTCGAACTTGAAGAAAAAACCGTAATGAAGCAGCTTGAGAACCTTCGCACTTAAAGAAGGAACAGCAGCAAAGCAGCGTGAGAACCTTCAAACTTGGAGGAAGAAACTGCAGTGAAGCAGCGTGAGAATCTTCAAACTTGGAGAGAAGGAATTGAGAACCTTCAACATTAAAGAAGGAACATCAACAAAGCAACGTGAGAACCTTCGACTTGGAGAAGGAACAACAGTGTAACAGCGTGAGAACCTTCAAACTTGGAGAAGGAACAACAATGAATTAGCGTGAGAACCTTCAAACTTTTAGAAGGAACAACAACAAAGCAGTGTGAGAACCCTAGAACTTAAAGAAGGAACAACAACGAAGCAACGTGAGAACCTTCGATTTGGAGAAGGAACGGCAACGAAGTTGCATGAGGACCTTCGACTTAGAGAAGGAACAACAACGAAGCAGCGTGAGAACCTTCAAACTTGGAGAAGAAACAACAGCGAAGCAGCGTGAGAACCTTCGAAGAGAAGGAACAGAAACGATGCAACGTGAGAACCTTCGACTTGGAGAAGGAATAGTAGCGAAACAACATAAAAACCTTCGAGCTTGGAGGAAGGAACTGCAGCGAAGCAGTGTGAGAACCTTCGAACTTGGAGGAAGGAACTACAACGAAGTAGCGTGAGAACCTTCGAACTTGGAGGAAGGAACTGCAACGAAGCAGCGTGTGAATCTTCAAACTTGGAGAGAATGAACTGAGTACCTTCGAACTTGGAGAAGGTACTACGACGAAGCTGCAGGGATAAAAGCCCTTGCGCAGCGAAAACTTACAGAACCTTTACTCAGTTTTTAATTCGGAATAAAATACCAATGCGTTTGGCAAATAAAAATACAGCAGTAAAATCAAAATAAAACTACTGAATTTTAATTATAAAACATGCTAGTTTCTATTTAGATCTAATCTAAATTGGATCCTATTGATCCAAGATCAAGAACACTATACCTTTGAAGATGTTCTTGACACGTATCACCAAAAACCCTTGGTTCTCCACCCAAAAACAGCAGCAAAAGTCCCTTTTCTTCGCTGGAAATTAGTCACGAACACCACCAAAATGGTTGCACCGGTATTCTCTTGAAGGATATGCGATAGGTGCTTGTGGGAGCGAAATTTTCTAAGGGTTAGGAGTATTTTTCTTCTCTGTATTCTTGAGAGAAATTGCAGAGAGACCTGGAGAATGAGAGAGAGAGGGAATGGCGTGTGTGGACTGGTAAAAACCTTGCGTAACCAACTCAACAAATGGGATTATATTGGGGAGTGGTTATTCTACCGATAAAACTTCCCACTCCCTAATTTAACTCCCCTTCACACGTAAACCCTTATCAGTTCAACTAACTGATAAACAAATTAATTAATAATTCAAAATTATTAACCAATTTTTAATAATATAATTAATTTAACAATTAAACTAACTAATTATTATAATTAATGTAAATCATATATTTACATATCATTCCCACATAACCTAAAGTTTTAATCTAATTCAATTAAATCAAATTTAATTGAACTGAATTAAAACAATAATTAATTAATACTCTAATTAATTAATATCATAATTAAATATCTCATATTTAATTATATTCCTCTAAAAAATAAACTATAGTATTAATGTACATCTAATGTGCATTAATTATAACCTATAGTTTTATAATATGAATCAAATTCATATTTTATTTTACTATTCAAACCTCTTCGAATATTCAATTCTCCCTTAGAAATTTACCTCAACGCCCTTATAGAGCTACCGGTGGGACCTAATGGACCTACAGATTAGAAGCTCCAACGATGTGAGATTAATTGGCTAAACTCATAAACCAAATTAATCAATGTTCGTTAACTGTGGTTCACTCCACTATAGAACCACAGCTGCACTCTTCTCACTGCAGATATATTTCTGTGTCCACGGATATCGATCGTCAACAGCAAGTTAGCCGTTCACGTGTGCTCGTATCCCAGCTAGGTCAAATTACCGTTTTACCCCTGGGCTACCTCTTGGTCCTTAAGTACCAGTGCTCCTCTAATGAACAACTTGTTTGTGGTCCAACCAGCAAACAGAAATCCCTCTCGTGCCATAAAGAGGGTAGGGCCCATTGTTCAAGACCCGAAGACACCACTTAAGGGAACACACCTCTACTTACCCTAATATCGGGAAGGAGTGAATTCCATCTTGTAAGACTACGTTCCCAGCTCCCCACTCGGTCTTGTCCCCAAAATGGTAGGCTTATTGAGTCGACGAACATGCCACTCTCACCCGTACAAATCAAAGGACAATCCCTCATGGACAGGAGTCCATAATCCACTCAGGATTAAGGCCAAGTTGCCTAGGTCATCCTAGTGAAATAGAAACCAAGCTAACTAACGGTGTTACAGTTAGTGGTTAACTATTTCGCGGTCCGGTCTTTGTGCAAACTCATTGCACAGGATACCCCCACTTGCATGTCAACCACATGAACGCGTTGGATCACTACGTTTGTATCAATATACAAAGCGGGTCGTATCCATAGTCTCACCAGGATAAGGTACCCAGCCTTATCTCTATACTACAGACCCTTTAGGCTAAAACTTGAACATTGATCCCCGTATGTCCCTACATACTAGTTCAAGCCCCATTCTATTAGCCTTGGATGTTTAGTTTATTGGATTAGGGTTAATAAGACAAAATATAATACAAACATTGAATAATACATCACTTTATTAATGTTCGGTCAAATATACATTTACTATCTACGAGTTTTAGGGCATAAAACCCAACAGAAGCAACATGAGAACCTACGAACTTGGAGAAACAACATGAGAACCTTCGAACTTGAAGGAAGAAACTGCAGCGAAGCAGCGTGAGAACCCTTGAACTTAAAGAAGGAACAACAACGAAGCAGCGTGAGAACCTTCGAACTTGGAGAGAAGAAACTACAGCGAAGTAGCGGGAAACCTTCGAACTTGGAGAATGAGAACCAAACCAAAGCAGTGAAGAACCTTCGAACTTGGAGAAGGGAGAACCACAGTGAAACAACGAAAAACCTTCAAACTTGAAGAAGAGGGAACAATGAATTTAAGATGAGTGAAACACCGAACTTGAGGCGAGCGAGGCATCGAATTTGAGGAATGAAGCCTTCTTTTACTCATCCAACTCATAGCTTCACATTCACAACGGTGCACAACTTCAATTTGCTGTGTTGCCTCCAGTAGTGATGAGTTTCTTAAATTTGTATTATCGTGCTTCAATATTTGTTGCACTTTTTTTTTTAATTTACAGAGACTGAACTTAAAGTTTTCTTTAAGTTGCCTACGTACCCTTGAGAAACAGGGATCAAGTCATAACGTAGTTCAGGATTTTTTTGCACTCACCTTTTAAGCTCGTGTGGGCTAGGAGCATCATGTAGTTTAGGCTATTGCGATAAGGAGATTTTACATTTTAAAAGCTCTTATCTTCATCATTGTCTAGATCAAATCCTTTTCTTGTAGGATTGGTCAGGATAATGAGATTTGGCTTCGAGATTTGGCTTCACCGTTAAGGAACCTTCTGTATTTATGAGAATAGAGAACTTCCTTTTCATATGTAACAGGACAATACTTTGAAGCTTCTTGCCATTGTTTACTTCATCGAACAGTTTCACCTCCAAGTTATCCATTTTTCATTGAGGTTGATCATTTGTTACTTTGAGGCAATCAAAGACAGATATTGAAGATCGACTTTTCTTTGATGTGAAGACACTTAGCCTTTGGAAAGCTGAAGGTCAAGTGAAGGTGGACACCGAACATTGATTTTCTTCTTTGAATACCGAAGGACGAGTAGTTGGAGGCTTGACAAGCATTTTCTTGTCACTTTTCTTCAATGTGGAGACACTTAGCCTTTGGAAAGTTGAAGGTCGAGTGAAGGTGGACACCGAACATTGATTTTCTTCTTCTGGCGCGACCATACTCATTCTTTGGAATACCGAAGGACGAGTAGTTGGAGGCTTGATGCGATTGAAGACGAAAGTCCTTTGTTCACCCTTCTTGGAATTGTCAACTTCTTCTACGTCGATGTAATAGAAAGTTGCAAAGTTTTCTTTTCCTTTTTGTGGAAAGTTTTGGAGAAGAATTCATTCAAAGTCATCGGCTGTCGAGGTTGAGAAACTCTTTACTTCTCTTCCTCTTAGGTTGAGGTTTCTTAGGATTCTTCTTTCTTTGACGTTTGCTCTTTCCTTTGATTGTAGCAAGATTTGATTGAGCTACTTCATTAAGCTCGAGCTCAATTTTTCCTTCCTTAGCTAGCTTTAGAATTAAGTCCTTTAGGACGAAGCATCTTTCCACTAGATGACCAAGAACTCGATGATACTTGCAATACTTGGGATCATCGACTTTCTCCATCTATTCTGGTTTGTTTACACTTAGGAAGCCTTATCAGTTGTACTTCCAGTAGTTGTTCCAACATGTCAGTGATGTTAGAATCAGGGAAAAGATAGATTTTCTTCTGTTTTTCCTTTAAAGTTAAGCGACGTGTTCCATTTTCTTGTCGCTTTTCTTTTGAAGATGACTTGAGAAGAATTGTGTTTACAACCATATATTCTTCTGTAGTCGCTTCGACGTTCTTTCCTTCTGTCTTCAAGTTAGGGAGTAGAAGGTCCTTGTTTTCTCAACTAGCAATACTTAGCTCCATATCGTGGGCGCGAGTTGCTAGTTCTTCAAAGGTGCGAGGCTATATACCTTGAAGGATGTAGAGGAGTTCCCAGTGCTGCCTTGAATGCACATCTCAACGGCAGAGAGTTCAGTGAGGCGATCTTTGCAATCTAGACTTGTGACCTCCAGCGATTTATGTAGTTAACAACGAGTTCACCTTTTCGTTGTTTAGTGTTGGTGAGCTCGAACATCCTAACGATTCGTTTAGTGTTGTAGAAGCGATTCAAAAACTCTCTTTCGAATTCCTCCCAACTGTCTATTGACTTAGGTTCTAGACCAGTGTACCAGTCAAAAGCATTTCCTTTAAGTGTTCGAACGAACTGCTTGACTAGTAGGTTCGCTCGAGTACCAGCGTTCTCGCATGTCTCAACCAAGTGGGCAAAATGTTGTTTAGGATTGCCCTTTCCATCAAACTGCTAAAACTTTGGTGGTTGATGCCCGATTGGCATTCTCAGTTTATCAATCCTCTTAGTATAAGGTTTAGAATACAATAGGGAATATTGAGTAGGTCCATGGTACTGAGCTCTGATACAGCTTGTGATCGTATCTTGGAGCTGTTGGACAGACAGTGAAGCGATCGAAGCAGAACACTGTGGCTGACCATCTTGTACTATAGTCTTTCCTTTGTCGTGATTTTTTACGACTTGGGTTTGACTTAATTCAGCGATATGTTGGTTCTCAATCTGACGCTTTAGGTGCTCAATTTGTGAATTGATGCGCACGATTGTGCTTAATATTGATATGTTGGTTCTCCATCTTGTACAAGCGCACGGGTCGTCACAAGTAATATAAAACGGTAGGTAATACTGATTATCGAATCCACAGGGAGGCGAAGCGAAAATTAAGCAAAGCAAAAGTCTCTTGAGCACTAAAAATAATTGGGAGAAATAATATTTAGGGAACAGTCCATGCAATTAAAAAGGGTTCAAAAATCAAAGCAATTAAAGAAAAGAATTTGATCAATCGAACAAAAATAAAATATGGAGAAAAAGTTTTCTTTAAATGGGAAGAGGGGTCTTGAAAATCAACTATTAGCTAAACAATTGTTATAATTATCCTATCTCATTGCCCAACTAATTATAATCCTAGAATCTCCGTTAATCACATAGGTTCTCCTGTCGGTCTCCCCTAATTGTAATTAATTCATTTTAACAATCTAAGTGTCCTTAGCGCCATTAAAAATCATTAATTATTACGCTCTGATTCTTTTTAGGAATCTAAGTTTAATCAACTAATCCCGTTGTCACGACGGGCAATTAAACTAGTTGCATAGATTACGATCTATCCTAATTTCTCTCCGTCGAGTTTCCATTAAGAATCAAATCAGTACACAATTGGCCAAATTGCATAAAGCATTAAGCACATCCATACAAATAATTAGGAAAAAGGGCAAGAGACAGGAAATTATAACAACATTTTGACTATAATTTCATTTCAAGACCCCAAATTGGGGTTTAGCTACACATAGCTAGAATATCCACAAAATTTACAATGAAAAGCATAATTAAGAGCATAATAAAAGGAAAGGAATTGACCATTGAAAAAACCCATTCGCTGACGCTCGGAGTCCCGCCGAACACTCCTTGAGCCTCCTAGGATGCTCCCCAAAATTCCCCAAAATTTTCCCACTAAAGAAAGCTCTCAAAAAGGCTAGAAAGCATTGAGAGAGGCTCCAAAGGAGCCAAAGGAAGAAAGGAAAGAATGGAGGAAATGGTGATTGATGGTAAAATGAGGCACCAAGGGGCGCCTTTTATAGGCTCGGAAAGGGGGTAGCGTCGCGACGCTATTTGGCACAGCGTTGCGACGCTGTGACGTCATCGGCTTGGCACCCAAGAAATGGACAGCGTCTCGAAGCTATGCGTTTTTCAAAATTTTCTGCTGCGGATTGGGCTACTTTTCTTGGGCCAACTTCAATTCTTTTTGGGCTTTATCTTCATGGTTGACTTCTTTTGACTCCCCTTGACCCAAGCATGAAAATTGGGCTAGAATGCAGTGGCGGATTCAGAACTTTATGTTAGAGGGGGGCTTGATATATTTTTAAATTAGATTATTCAATAGAAAATATTATTGACATTTTTTAGGTTAATATATCATTTTGGTCAATGTACTTTAGGTTTCATTTTATTTTAGTCTAACTTTTAAATGTCCAAATTTAGTCCACGTATTTAAAAAAAATAATAACAATATACTAAGAATACGTAAAATTTACTTAAAATACAAGGACTAAATTTGGACATTTGTAACACAAAGACTAAAATAAAATAAATCTCAAAATAAAGGATGAAAATGGTATCGTTTACTTATTTTTAATAAGAATATATAAAAATGAAAATAATAATTATAGTTTTTCAAATAGAATTAATTAATAAAAAACAACCTACTAGAATTTAAAAATATTACCGGTATGATTTTATTTTTATCTCTTTGAAAAGTATAATTTTCTACATATTAAATGAATGAGAGTAGTAATTTTTTTTAATCATAAACATACTTATGAAAGTTTTATAAGATTACGAAAACAAAAAAAAAAAAGTGATTAAAAAAGAAAAAGAAAACAGTTTCTAATATATTTTTAATTAAAAAAATGGACTTAAAGCAAAACAAAAAAATAAAAAAAACAAAAAAAAAAACATACATTTTGGAGGGTTCGAACTCAGACACCGGACACTTTATAAGAAAACAAAAAAAAATTATTAAAAATGAAAAAGAAAACAGTTTTTAATATATTTTTAATAAAAAAACGGACTTCAAACGAAAAAACAAAAAAATATACATTTTCGTGTCGGACAAAAAAATATACATTTGGTAGCCCTCGAACTCGGACACTCGGGGGCGCGGTAAGGGCAAGGGGGCTTAAAACGAAAAACAACAAAAAAATGCATTTCGGAGGATTCAAACTCAATCACGAGGGCGCACAGTTAGGGGGGCTTGAAGCATGTTGCCAACGAGCCAAAGTAGCATTATTACAAATCAAGTGAACTTTTTAATATAAATCTAATAAACAGTAAAGTTCAGGGGGGCTCGAGCCCCCCTGGGCCTACTGTAGATCCGCCGCTGCTAGAATATCTTCATTTTGGACACTTTTTTCCCCAAAATCCACAACTTTGCTCCTAAAGACCAAATAATAAAATACATTAAATATTTTCAATAAAAACACGATTAAAGTACAGAAAAGCCTAATAAATTGGGACTAAAATAGCGACATTTTTGCTCCCTATCATGAATCTCTTTCTTCAATCGCCTTCATCAAGGTGTTGATGTGCTCTTGTATCTCAACCATTCTTCTTTCATAGTCCTTGTCTCAATCATCATGACAGCCATTGCGTCAGAATCAAGTTCAAACAAAGGGTTATACTTAACAAGCAACTTGTCATTGGTATATTCCCCATGCAATGTTGTTTCTTCGCCTGCAATGATATAAGCTTTATCTTCTTGCAATCTCAGTTGATTGAAGCAACAATGGGAAGTAGAACCCATGTAAGACTTGTTCATGACAACGACCATTGAAGAAGTCTTGAACGTCATGTTTATACTTGTGTTTTGAGATAAGAAAGAGAGATGAGAGGTAGAGATGGTCCCATTGGGCGTGCCAATTTGTTCACATGTAACTTTGAAGATGGATACACGTGGAATAAATATATATTTGTATGGATGTAATATGCGTGTGGGTGTACAATCTCTAATATTTAATCCTCTGATTCTCTCTCTTGTGTGTGAATGTGTTTCACACGAGGGTTGGAGCGCTTGTTCTCGAGTCTGAAGCTTCAATTGATTCTTGGAGCTTTTGAAGTCTTCGAGTCTTGAAGAGTCTTTGGTCTTCAAGGATTGTTGAAGTTTTCTAGTCTTCAAGAAGTCTTGGGGTCTTGAAGTCTTGAAGCCTTGGAGTCTTGAAGAGTCTTTTGTCTCTAAGGAGTGTTGAAGTCTTGAAGAGCATTTGGTCTTCAAGGAGTGTTGAAGTCTTGAAGAGTGTTTGGTCTTCAAAGAGTGTGTTGAAGTCTTGAAGAGTGTTTGGTCTTCAAAGAGTGCTCATTACTTAGGAACTTATGGAATTCAAGGAGTCTTCAATCTTCAGTCTGGGTGGAGTCTCTTTGAATTCTCTGGTTCTGGTTGATAACTTCTAATTTCTGAGCCTCGTCTTTATGAGAGTGTAGAATTTTTTAACCTCTTGTCTTTGTGAGGGTGTAGAATTTTTTAACCTCTTGTCTTTGTGAGGGTGTATAATTTATGAACCCTTGAAATGAAAGATAACTCCTCTATTTATAAAGTTCTTCATGGATGGATCTTGGTGACTTCTGGGCCTAACAACTTGGACTTAGGCTTCATCAGTCTTGGGTTTGGTTTATATTTGACCCAAAAACCATATGACCCAAATGTTAAAAGACCAAATTTGATCCAATTAAATATTTTTTAATTAATCGGTCAAATTAATTCATTTGATCAAAATAATTTAATTTTTAATTAATTGATCAAATGAACATTTGACTCTAAAAATTTATAATTGGTCAACTTAGTCTTAAAATTAAATTTGGAACACATGTTCATTTATAATTAATCTCAAATTTAATTATTTGTAATTTCGTCATTAATTTTAAATAATGACATGACAATTTGTGATTGACCAAAATTTCTTCTTCAACCGCCCTCAATAACAACTTTATTGAATAAATAAATATTGCTTACATTCACTATCCACGAGTTTAGGGCATAAAACCCAACAATATGATTGAAATATTGTATTGAGTAAAATTTTTATTTTCTTTTTCTTTTAGGACTAACATCATCCAAACAAAAAACTTTTAACGTTAAAATATCATTATGGTCCTTGTACTTTAGATTTCGTTCAATTTTAGTCCATGTACTTTCAAATTTCCAAATTCAATCTTTGTACTTTTGATGAAAGTTAAAAGTGGTCCATATTGTTATTTTATTGTTAATTTTTCTATAGAAAAAATAGTAACCTTTCTTTTTTTAATTTTAAAAATATGTTCACATTGTGTCTTTTCTTGTATGAAACTTATTATTAATTTTTAACCAATTTCAATAAAAATTAACTTCAAACTAATAGTAAAGATCAATTTTAAGCTTTATTGAGAGTACAAGATTAACTTTGGACATTAAAAGTATATAGATTAAAATAGAACGAAACCAAAGCTACTGGACCACAATAATATTTTAACCGACTTTTTTTATATTAATTTCAAGTATTTCTCATTCTAAAATCGAAATAAATAACTTTAAATTGGTATGGATCGAAAGCAGTAGTAAGTTAGTGTGCTTTTATTAAATCTTTGCACAATTAAGGCACGAGTAAGCACTGCTCATATTTTCACAAAATTGGAGGTTGAAATCTCCCCCTCCATTATATTCTTTAAGAAAAACCAATTATTTTGAATATTTGTGAACATGTGATTTTTTTTTTTTAGTTCAATAGAGATTTGGGGTGAGACTCAAATCTTCAACCACAAAGAAGGTAATTAACAAGGTCCCTTACTAATGTCAACATTTTTTTTTTTTTACAATATGGGGTGGGGGATTTGAACTACAGACTCTGTGATCATTAGTACAACTTTATGCCAGTTGAACTCTGCCTTATGTCAACATGAGCATAGAACATTTGACTTAAAATAAAAACTCTCGATCAAAAGGTTAGTAGTTCAAATCTCTCACCCCACATATAACAAAAGAAAAAAAAAAATACAAGGTATAATTCTTGGTTGCATAATGTGGATAGGGATCTTTTTGCACACCCATTAAAATCTTGACAAATAATCGAAAGATAGACTATAATAAATTTGTAGTCTCTCCTCATTGTCAACATTTTAATGGGAGATCCCTCACAGAGATATGTTCCTTGTCGTTTTGTTAAGATGAATCATTACAAGGATGGAAGATCATTCCATTCAGACTTAAAATGAGAATGAGAATAGATATACATTATCCAATTGAGATATGTTTAGATGAACACGTTTGTTGGTAACTATGCTCGGATTGACGAAAGCGCGTGATCCAATCGAAACCATTTGATTATATAAAAAGCAGATTAAATTGAATTTGGAGAAGAGAAAAAGGGCAACAAAATAGCAACAGCATTCGTACAACGCGAAATGGCAACAACCGACGAAAATTCAAAAACTCGTTTCTCTCTCTCCCTCTCTCTCTTTCTCTCTGTCCAGTCCACCACCCCAAATGCCCCAATTCCCAAATAAGGCAATGCGAGAGAAGAAAAAGTACACAACAGAAAGGAGAGAGAAACTAGAGACAGAAATTGGAGTAGCCATTACCAGATTTCCAGAACATGATCGAACAATCAACATCAACAGAGTTCAACTGATCACGAAAGCCGCCCCTCCACGCGCCAAGAAGAAGAAACCACCTCATTCTTCTCTTCATTTCCACTTCCTCTGTCCAAATCCGTACCACTCCCTACACCAGACGAATTCGGAACCGCCACTGCCAAATCATCGGAATCCGCCCTGTTTCATGATTTCCTAGATCTATTTTTCGTCCCGATTCCACCGATTGAGGTTCGGATTCACGGTGCTCGCCTCCTGCATTTCGATTTATTGGTTCGCCTTTTGGAAATAATGCGATTCGATTCCGATAACCGTCGTCTTGTTTAAACTGCTCTGTTTTCTTTATTTGTCTTTCTACGGCGTGATTTACCGAGAGAGAAAGAGAATCATCGATTAGTTTTATGTGTTTGCATTGCCGTTGTTGTCTCTTTGATTGTTCTTCTTAAGTTTTTGGATTCTGTTATTCGGAATATGGCTTCATTCAACACGATCATTCGATAATATATATATCTGCGTTCTTCTGTGATTCAATTCGAGTCATAATTGCTTTTTGGCTGAGATGATGAGTGCTATTGAGTCTCTTCCTTGTGTTGCGTATCAGATTTGGACGGAATGAATGTTTCGTTTCGTCAAGTTCGCTGGATTCACTCGCCTGGAAAAGAAGAGCGTGTGTGATTTGGTAACGTTATGCAATTTTAAGGTATTTGTTTCTTATCCTTTTTTTTTTTTTTTTGAAAAGTTTTGTTTCTTAATCTCCTTATTCTTCTTTTAGTTGGTCTTTTTACTTGGTTGATTGATTGAAAATGTTTTTTAACTTTTCAAATGTGGGAAGTGGCAGTGATTTTTGGAATTGTTACTCACATGGTGCAAGAGTTTAAACCCTTAGTTCCGAATTTGTAATGCTTATGCTTAAGTTGGCAAAGAATGAACATTCAAAAAAAAAAAAGTTGGCAAAGAATGAGAGTTCTTGGCAGTTTAAAAAAAAAAAGAAGAGAGAATGAGAGTTCTTGGCTGGCATATATACTTAAGTAAATTTTAGAGAAGAAATTTAAAGAGAAAGAGAAAAAAGTTTAGAGAAGTAGGGATATAAAGATAAATTAGAGGGAAAATTTTAGATATGGAAATTTGAGAAAGAGAGAAATCTTTTGAAAGAATTATATATTGATAATAGAGCCTTTTTTTTTGTTGATAAATTATATTGATAATAGAGTTGTACTTTATAGACAATGGAAAATCGCAATACTTTTAAATTACAGAGAGAAAAAAATTAGACGAAAAAAGGACATTGCAAAGAGAAAAGATATGCCACAAAGATAATTTCAAGAGGGAGAAACTTTTTGGAGAGTTTACTTAAGAGAGAGAAAAACCTATGAGAAAAATCTATGAGAAAAAGTTGAGAGAACGAAACTTTAGAAACAGTAAAATGAGAGATAAATTAGAGGGAGGGAAAGAAACTTATGGAGAGATTTTCTAACCTTTAACTTTACTGCTTTTATATCTGTTGTGATTTTAATTATCTATGAGAAGGACAATACTCTGCTACCACCTGGTTTATTATAGATATCTCAACATTTTTAGAATTTCTCTCAACATTTTTAGAATTTCTTTCTTTTTTGAATATATTCCTTTTTTTTTTACAATATGTGGGTGGGAGATTTGAACCACCTCTGACCTCATGGTCGAGGGTACATGCCAGTTACCGCTGAGATAAGCTCACTTTTGGTGGTGAAGATATTCCTTTATTATCTTAGTATTTGTGACTAAATATGATACTTATCATTTATGTTTACTCATAAAATGTTTAAGATTAAAGTGAATTTTTTTTTTCTTCAGTTTAACAACAGCTAGATGCCAATTAAATGAATTATAAATTATAAAGTCATTTAAGGGAATATGATAGAAGTTGAGGTTCAACATAATTAGTCAAGGCAATACTTGCCTCCTTCAATCATTAGAGATTTAAATTGTTGCAAAGAAACACTCAATTCTACTTTAGGATTTCTAAAAAAAAAAAAATATACTCTAGGAATAAACAAAAAAATAATTGAAAAACTGAAAGAAAATAACAACAATAGAGAAACAAAAACTGAAAGAAAATAACAACAATAAAGAAACAAAAGAATTTACGTGGAAAACTCAAAATCCAGAAAATCCACTATGATCATGGAAGATTTTTTCATGTACCCTAATTACAAAGAACTCTCTCAAACTTTATACCACTCATATATCTATAGTTTTTTTTTTTGGATAGAATATATCTAGAGTTCATATAACAGGCTTAAAGTATTTTTATTTGAGATAATTTGAAATTAAAGCTATAAACTCCTTTGGTAGTATCTGTAATCCTTCCCTTTTTATATGTTTGTAATCCATTACTTTCTTGTATGTTTCTGACGTAGGAATTCTGCTATTCAAATATTTTGCAAAAACCTTTACATTGAACTAAAATAGAGTAGTCATCGCAATAATCACAAGTTCCCGACCATGAATTTATGTTTCCAAAAAAAAATAAAAAGCTAAACTGATTCTTTTGGTTATTATCTTTGCAGTATTTTATTTAAATTATGTCAATTTAGCTATGATATCTCATTGCACTTGTTGATTTCTTTTTAGAGTTAAATAATGTGGTGTAGATTTAAAGACTTGACCTTGTATAAATGTACAATATCTTAACTAGTTAAACTATACTTAAGTTTACTATGTTGGTTCCAAATTTAATCACCAAACTAATAAATCTTAAAAATAGTCTAAGTTAGTGTATTGAATTATTATAATAATTTTATCAAGTTCAATAAAAATTAACTTCAAATTAACCATAAGAATTAATTTTAAGATTTATAGAAGGTAAAAAAAAAAATCAGGTCACCTAAAAAAATCTAGACATTTAAAAGTATAGGAGTTAAAAGTGGAATAAGTCTCAAAGTTGAAGGTCATATTTTAACCATAGTTTTAATTTAAAGCTGTTATAACATAATTTCTTGGCCTAAAAATATAGTTTAGGACTTTTTTTTTAATAAAAAAATACTTTAGGACTTAATGTGCCACAATCTAGATTTTTTGTTTTCTTTTTGATAACAACCTCGTCCTAGATTTTATAGGTTATTCTGAATTCTTACTTTGTAGTTTTCTGAAGTGCAGAATTTCGTATCCCGTGATTTAATATTAGATCGAAAAGATAGTGAGTTGGAGTTTGGGATGAGTGGAGTAGCCGCCAGTGGAATCCACGTCATCAAATGGGTCATCCTGAAAACAAACTATCGGACCTGGTGGGCTTGGTGAAGTCGTGGATGCCATGGAGGTCCGACCCGGAAAACGTCTCGCGAGACTTTTGGATGCCCGACAAGAGCTGTAGAGTATGTTATGACTGCGACTCTCAGTTCACGTTCATCAACCGGCGGCATCATTGCCGTCGTTGTGGCCGAGTTTTCTGTTCGAAATGTACTGCAAACTCCATTCCTGCTCCATCCACCGAATCATCAACAAGCGCTCGTGAGGATTCCGAGAAGATCAGAGTCTGTAATTATTGCTTCAAACAGTGGGGGAAGGAGCCATCTTCCTTGCATGAAGGGGACAGAGCTACTTGCTCTGCTATTAGTCTATCATCTTCAACGACCAGTATAGGTAGCTACAAGTCTGGCTACACTTGCCATAGTGCAACCAGCAATATTGCTTCAACGCCTTGCTCCAGTGCTCGTCAATATTATGACTCGTATTGCGCTGGTGCCATCACTGATGAGCAAGACAGTTTAAGAAATGGGAAGAGTATAAATCGCACTTCATCTCTGATGACTTCGTCATCTAGTTATTACGGCTATTACAGGTATTCTCAAGTGTAATCTCACTTGGCCTTTGTTTCATTTTCATCTCTCTAAACTTCCACTTTGGCTCTTGTTTCATCCTTAGACATCCAAAATGTTATTTTTGGTCCTTGAACTTAAAATGTATGACCTTTAAAAACGTAATCATTTTGGTCATTCATTTCATTTTATTTTTAACATATTAATGATATAGCTTCAAAGCATGTTTACTAACATGTTAATATATGAACATGATTTCAAGTCACATAGGTGAGGCAACAAACATTGAGCAAATAGATATTCAAGGTAACAAAAACCAAAATAGTATTTTTTTATAAGTTCAAAACTAAAATAGATATTTTAAAAGTTAGTGTTACAAAAGAGACCAAACTTGAAAGTTAAAGGTCCAATGATATTTAAACAAAAATTAATTTTACCATTGTCCATGAGCTTAGATTTTTGGATTGATCAAACTAAGAGGTTCTACGTTCAAACCCCTAAAATGTTATTTCATTTTTCGATTAGTATTAGTAACTACTTGTAAGACCTTATGTAAATGTTCAAGCCACAGGCAAAAGGGGGTCTTGTGGTGTTATATAACATTAAATTTACCATTACCCATTTGCTTACGGCATGTGATCTAACATTCTCATCACTTGCTAAATCTCCTTCTTAATTTGTGCGAGAGAGGATGCTATGCTATTGGGTCCCAGTAATTTTAATTCTCTTGAAGCTCGGCACCTGTGACCTTGTAGTCGTATTGTTGCGCAATATGCTTTAGCTGATGCACGTGTTTAATTGTGAATACAGACCATGATACAGATTTCTTTGTCATTTTAGTGAACTGATGTTTATATTCAGATCATCTTCAATTGTTAATGCTTTTATATTTGAGTTATTTATTTAATGTCGTATTTTTTGTTAGGAGTGACGACGAGGAGGATGATTATTATTATGGAATGTATCGCTCAGATTCGGAATCCAGGCATATCTCCCAGCCTGATGATTACTATTGTGCTGTAAACACTGAAGAAGGTTTAAATCATGATAGAGAAAACAACAGCACCAAGGGTTCACCAGTGATTTTTGATACTCAGTGTCCAAGGGATAATGAGGAATCTAGTGAAGACTCTGATGAAAATGATAAAGGCTCTGAATGTGATTTTCCTACTTATGCCATGCAAAATAAGGATAATGAAACTATGGATTTTCAGAACAATGGGATTCTCTGGCTTCCTCCAGAGCCAGAAGATGAGGAAGATGAGAAAGCTCTTTTGTTTGATGATGATGATGATTCCTGTGCTCCAGGTGAGTGGGGATATCTACCTTCTTCCATAGGCAGTGGGGAATACCCCATGAAGGGAAGGTCAAGTGAGGAGTACAGGAAAACTGCAAAAAGCGTGGTTGAAGGGCATTTTAGAGCTCTCGTCAGTCAACTTTTGCAGGCTGAGAATCTTCCTATAGGTGATGAACCCAATGACGATGGTTGGTTAGATATAATAACCTATCTATCCTGGGAAGCAGCTGCAGTTCTGAAGCCAGATACAAGCAAGAGTGGAGGTATGGATCCTGGTGGATATGTTAAGGTTAAATGCGTTGCTGGTGGAAAACGTAGTGAGAGGTAAGGTAACTCCATGGGCCAATAAGGTCCATCTAAGCTATATTGTATTGATTTATGAATGTCAATTGATTGCTTGAAGATTGACCCAATATTTGCAGAAGGATCAGATATATATTCTAGCCAGTCGGTGCCTATTTTATGGACTATAGACTTCTTTTTCTTATGGGGCTATATTACTCCCGTGATTCTTTTCCTTTAGTTTATTTTTCTTTTTTTTTTTTCACTCCTTTTAGGAGTTTGTCATGTATGTTTTCATTTTTTCAATGAGAAGTTTGTTTCTTTTTCAGAAAAAGATTGTGATGATAGTTGAATCACACTACTTTATGCATGTGATGAATGTATTGTTATAGAAGGGAAATCAACATGCTCTTGTGGTGTTTGTTGTAATTTTGTTCTGATTGTGCTAAAAGAACTCTTCTTATGCTTTCTTAATTTCTATGTACATTTAGAGAGAATGTCATATGAGATATTAGAGAATCAAATGGTATCATATGGTTCCTTATTTTGAAGTGTTGTCTCAAGATTCAACCTTAGTGCAGAATTGCTAATTCATTTTGTTTTACCATGTTGTATGAGTATAACTACATATTGCGCTTTTTTTTCGTTGGTGTTATGGTTATTGTGTTACTGCATGGGTTTTTGGTTTGATATGACTATAATTCTTTTGCAGTATCATTGTTAAAGGCGTCATTTGCAAGAAGAATGTAGCACACCGACGGATGACGAGAGAACTATCTAAACCACGCTTTTTTGTCCTTGGGGGAGCTTTGGAGTATCAACGTGTTACCAATCACTTGTCAAGTTTTGATACTTTGTTGCAGCAGGTTTCAAACTGTTTACCCTTATCCTTTTCATTAGGTTTGTATATCGAAGTTTTATTCTGTAGATTTCTTGTACTTCAACTCCTATGTCCCGTTGATGTACTTGCGATCACTAATTATGAAGTTATGACATTTGGTATACTCCTTTTCTTCATGGGTTCCTTGCGTGTATATCCAGGAACTTGACCATTTGAAGATGGCTGTTGCTAAGATTGATGCTCATCATCCTAATGTTCTTTTGGTAGAGAAATCAGTGTCTCGCCATGCTCAGGAGTACCTTCTCTCAAAAAATATCACTCTTGTTCTAAATATTAAAAGATCACTTTTAGAGCGTATTGCTTGCTGCACTGGGGCGAATATAATTCCTACTGTTGATCATGTTGCATCGCTGAAACTTGGTTATTGTGATGCATTTCGTGTGGAGACATTTGTTGAAGAGCATGATAGTGATGGCCAAGGTGGCAAGAAATCAACGAAGACTCTGATGTTCTTTGAGGGATGTCCAAAGCCTCTATGTTGTACTGTAAGTCTATGTTATTAACAATGAGAAATAGGATTTAAAATGAGAATAGACGACATAAGAAGTCATGCTCATAATTATTTATTTTATATCAGGAGAACATATTTGTCTAGATAGTTGGCATAATTTTCATTTTCCATGGCAGTTTAATTGAGTCGTATCTGAAAAAAATGGGATTTAAATGCTTTAGGACACTTAAACTATCTTCTTGTAATTTTAGATCCTGTATTATACAAATCCATTAAATAGATTCTCAGTTTTAAATATCTTGAGTGGAAAGACCAGTACATCGGTATTGCCTGCCTTTGACTTGGAATGTAATTCTAAAGACCAAATAATTTTTGTTTGTACTCACAGATTCAGTTTGTGGGATACCGTGATATTGATTGTAATACTTTTACTATTGTCTTCAATTAGTTGAGTCATTATAGCATGTGTCAAAGTGGTATGGTTGTACTAATTGAAAATAGACTTTCTCTATAGAACTAACCAATGCTTTCCTCTGCAATGTTACCTGAACAAACTTATTAGATATAACCATCAGAAATAATGGAGATAAATTTTTTTGCTTTCAGATTTTGCTCAGGGGTGCCAGTGGGGATGAGCTTAAAAAAGTTAAACATGTTGTTCAATATGCAACTTTTGCTGCCTATCACCTAGCTCTAGAAACTTGCTTTCTGGCTGATGAAGGTGCTTCAGTTCCAGAGCTCCTATTGAAGTCCCCAATAACAGTTGCTCTTCCTCATAATCCATCAAATATAGACAGGTCCATCTCCGCTATACCTGGCTTTACTTGCCCATCGCCAGTAAAGTCTCCAGAGCCTGAACCCAGCATGGAAATTTGGCAATCTGGAAAAGATGCTCTTCCATTTAATCATAATGTTGTCAATTTGGACTCCTTAGAGCCTACCTTAAGGCTATTAAATTCCAATGCTACCTCCACTTCCTTGTCATTTTTGAAGCAGGATGTTTCTACTGCAGACCATGATATGCTTTCCTCCCAATTTGCCTCTGAGGCTAGAAGTCTGGACAGCAAAGAATGTTCAATGGGCATGATGACTATCAAGGAAGAAGCAGGGTCAGATGATAAAGTTTCTAGTTTTTCTGGTAAAGGTGAAGCTTTGAGTCAAAGTGGTAACTTGAGTTATATAAGTTGCAATTTATTGGATGGAAATACCCAAAGTTCTAATGATTCAACATCTCAAAGACCGGAAAGCTCTAATGCTAATCTAGTGGCCACCAAATCTTCAAGGGAAGATTTCCCCTTGTCACCTGCTGACCAACAAAACATTTTGGTGTCTCTGTCAACACGTTGTGTGTGGAAGGGAACTATTTGTGATCGTGCACATCTCTTACGAATTAAATACTACGGGAGCTTCGACAAGCCTCTGGGTCGGTTTTTACGAGATCATTTGTTTGATCAGGTAGTATAGTCTTCTAATGATTATTCACCATTTGAAGGCTCTCCTTTTATAATATTCCTTTAGCCTCTTTCTAGGTGGGGGGTTATCTCTATCCTTGGCCTGTAGGTTGTCTCTTCACCTTTTTAAGGAATAGGCTTATCTATTTCTTATATATAAATATAAAAGATCAAGTAATAAAAGAATTTGTTTTCCTACTGAAAGCATTATGGTTATTATCTTTCCTCTTGTTGCAGAATTATCGATGCCATTCATGTAGTATGCCCTCTGAGGCACATGTTCATTGTTACACGCATCCACAAGGCAGCCTTACAATATCTGCTAAGAAACTCCCTGACTTTTTCTTACCGGGTGAACCTGAAGGTAAAATTTGGATGTGGCATCGGTGTCTGAAGTGCCCTCGGACCAATGGCTTCCCACCAGCCACTAGGAGAGTTATTATGTCTGACGCTGCCTGGGGTTTATCTTTTGGTAAATTTTTGGAGTTAAGCTTTTCAAATAATGCAGCTGCCAGCCGTGTTGCAGGTTGTGGCCATTTCCTTCATAGAGATTGTCTCCGGTTCTATGGGTATGAATTCTTTTTCCATATAATTTTACTTCTCCAGCAATGAAGTTTGATTGTCACTGCCTTACTGGTCAGTTCTAACGTTCTAAGCATGACAGGAAATCAACTAGTTTACTTTATATCTGATTTTTAATGCCCTAAACGTTGC
This sequence comes from Luffa acutangula, assembly GCA_036850905.1. NCBI lineage: Eukaryota > Viridiplantae > Streptophyta > Magnoliopsida > Cucurbitales > Cucurbitaceae > Luffa > Luffa acutangula. The sequence goes on along the minus strand of CM072089.1, from coordinate 21,757,588 downwards.
CTATGTTTGTGTATATTTGCAATTCAATATTGAAATGACAATGACACGAGGCCATAACTTTGAAAGGTGGAGAGAGGGATCCTTTGGATTGTAGGACTAAACTTGTTTTACTGCATTACCATCATCATCCACGAGATGTTTTTTTTTTTTTTTCTTTTTATTTAAGACTAGAAATTTCTATTTATAAATTTAAAACATTATACATCAAATAGTTGAGGGAATTTTGTAAATAATAATTTTTTACTAGAAGAATCGGCTATGTCAAAAAAAGAGAAAGAAAAAGAAAAAGAAAAAGAAAAAAAGAAAAAGAAAAAACGAGAAGAATATGTTAATACCTTTCAGATTATACATTATTCACTACGAACATAAGCATTCTCAATTATCTTAGAAGTGGCTTCCACTCAACTGTTATGTACAAAGCTTTCATGAAAAAATCCTTTATCAATGCCACAATGCTTGGAAATTGGCAAAATTGTAAGCTTCTGGGTTTAAAAGCTCAAGACTTGCATTTCTGGATATAAAATCTCAATACATCTTTCTTGTTTTTTTTTTTGTCTCCAATTCCTGTTCTTTGGATGCTAGAATTTGGACCACATTTTTTGGTGGTTATCTATTTTAGAAAGCACAAGTTCCAAATATATCTCTTGCTGGCCTGTTGAAATGTCAGCATAGAAATCTTTAAAACTATTCGAGCCGGAAAAAATGCATATTTCTGAAAATTTAGCAGAATATATTGACCACCTTTTGGCTGTTTCTTTTGTATGGAATTTTGGAAGACTTCTTAATATTCTTCAATGTGGTCAGGATCCTCATGGGTCACATTCTGCGACCTCTCAGTTACAGGGGAGTTTTCCCATTTTCTGTGGCATTTAATTTAGACAAGTTGGAGACCTTTGCGATTTCAAATATTTATTTTGGCTTTGGGTTGGACACTCACCATTTGTATTCTTCCATTGATTGGAATGGAAGTTCTTATTAATTTCCTGTTAGAGAAAAATGCAAAATGCTCGAGATTCCAGTTAACTAGGAACATCCTTATATGTTTCTATCATTCACATGTGCAGGTTTGGAAGAACGGTTGCTTGTTTCCACTATGCAGCAATTAATGTTCAGTCTGTTCATATCCCACCATCCATGCTTGAATTTCACCATAATAATCAGGAGTGGATTAATAAGGAAGCAATTGAGGTTGCAACAACTTTCAATTTAACTTCAATTGAAGGCTTAAAGCCACTGATTCTAAATTTTGAAAGACTAATCAGTATGGTCTTCTACTACTAGGTACATAACAGGGCTAAAACTTTATTTGCTGAAGTATGTAAAGCTCTTCCTCTGATTCCAAAGAACGAATCTGGCACAGAGCAAGAAGATTTTGGGGTAAATGAATTGAACCATTATATTCAAGAACTGGAGCAAATCATTAATATGGAGAAAGAAGATTTTGAGGTAGGTTTTTGGATTGTTATTTTATTTCTAATTATATCTTAATTTTGAAACAAACGATAACACTTTATGCTCATTTTGTGAGGGCACATTATTTTATGATATTTGTTGAAACTTCGTACATTCATGTGTATTTAATGACTAGTTGCACTTGGGGAAGGAAAGCATATATGAACTTGATTCACTAATCCTATCTGCTGAATTTGAAATATATAATTAAACAGTTTTATTTGGCATCATTTTTAACGTTGACTATAAATAAACGAACACTTTTCCTATTATGTAATATGGATTATTATAGGCCAATGATGTTTCTAGGTTGTCATTTTCCTGCATTGTAAAGCTTTCTTTCTGGGGAAGGAAGCTTTACGCTTTGGTTCTTCCCATTTATATCATAAATGGGTGGCAAATAAGAATTATATAATTGCAAATATAGCACAATGTAAAAAAAATTGCAAATATAGCAAAATCTATCCTAGTATATCACTGATAGACACTGATAAACTATAGTTAATTAGAATCTATCTGATAGGCTTCGATTATCAGAGTTTATCAGCGATAAGCTCTGATTAATCAGAGTCTCTATCACGGATAGAATTTGATTAATCAAAGTCTATCAATGATAGTCACTGATAGATTTCGATTAATCGGAGTCCATCAACGATAGACACTGATAAACTTTGAATAATCAGAGTCTATCAGTGACAGACACGGATAGAATCTGACGACAGTTTTTTGGTCTTGTACAATTAATTTTGCTATATATGCAATTAGTTTGCAACTGTGTTATATTTGCTATTAATTTGATCCAATTTTCCATCGATGCAACTGACCCTAAAGTTATTATAGGTGCTTTATAATGAAGTACTCTCTGGAGAGACGACAGTTGGCCAACCTACAGTTGATATTTTTGAGATCAATAAACTGCATATGCACATTCTCTTTCTTTCATATATTTGGGTTCAGCGCTTAAGTTATGTAGCCACTTTGAGAAAGAAGAATTCCCCATATAGTTCGAGCAATGACATCCCAACACTTGAAGAAAGGGAACTTGATTCAGTGGAAGAGTTGGTGGCATTGACTCTGGCATCTGGAAGAGATGAATTCTTTGGTGGTTGTGATAATTATTCTCTACCTTCAGAGTCAAAACATGAGATTGATCTTGGCAGAGGAGGTAATTCAGGCAAAATTAGCCGGTCAAACAAGATGGGGAGGGAAAAAAGTATTGACCTTGGTGGACAGGAGGATGATCTTTGTCTTTTTCCAGTTGATTCTGAGCCTGTACATGTTGGAATGGGCATACGAAGGGCAAATTCAGTTGGAGAATATCCAATTATAGCCGATTTATCTGATACCCTCGATGCAGTTTGGAAAGGTGTAATTCACCCAAATAGTGGTGGAACATCTGAGGAGGGCAGTTTTTCTCGAACTAATTCAGCCATTCTGGAGCCATTGGCAGGACAATCTGATATGGATAAGTCTACTGCTAACTTAGTTGGAGTAGAGACAGCACATCTTCTTCATTCTGCCGTAGTTTTAACAAAGGTTGATTCTGTTGAGACATCTACAAATTCGACAACAATGCCTTCTTCAGCATATAATACAAAGATTTCGTTGTTGAATATTCCAAAGCCTGACATTTCTGGCTATGATCCTGCCTTCATTTCATCATTTAGGGAGTTGGAAAAGCAAGGGCATCTTCGGTTTCTTATGCATGCTGCTTTTAATGATACTGTTGTTCCTGTCTATGATGAGGAGCCCACTAGTATTATTGCATATTCATTGCTTATGCCCGAGTATTTTGCTCAGATGGCTGAGCCAGAGAGAGTATTAGAAGCTACGGATACTGCACGCTCTTTGCCTATTATTGGTTCTGCTAAACTGAACTCGATTAAAACAAGTGATGAAGAAGGTTCAGATGCGTACAAAACTCTTCGATCCAAGGAAGAGACCATTTTATCCATGCCTAGAACTGAAAGTCTTCAGTTTGAGGATCTGCTTTTGTTCACCAAGGATTTGCATACCAGAGTTTGTTTTGTGAATGAGAGTCCTTTAGGGTCAGTGAAATACACCATAACTTGCTACTTTGCAAAGCGGTTTGAGGCATTGAGAAAAAAGTGTTGCCCTTCGGAGTTAGAATATGTACGGTCTCTTAGTCGTTGTAAGAGGTGGGGAGCCCAAGGTGGGAAAAGCAATGTTTTCTTTGCAAAAACTTTAGATGAGCGATTTATTATCAAACAGGTGACAAAAATAGAGTTGGAATCATTCATTCAGTTTGCACCAGCTTATTTTATATATTTGTCTGAAGCAATCCGCACAGGTTGCCCAACTTGCTTGGCAAAGGTTGTGGGGATGTATCAGGTACGATATCTTTTTATTTTCTTTCATTGAAGTTGGCAGGGAACCCTCTCTTCGAAAATCAAGAAAGTTTAAAGAAGACTTTAAATGAAAGAAGCTGAAAAACTAGAAATGATACGATATAGCAGTTTTTTTAATCATAATTTGTTTGTTGAGGAGGTAGATTTTAAATTAATGAGAATTTGCCGTGGGTGGCAAATAAGAATTATATAATTGCAAATATAGCACAATTTAAAAAAAAATTGCAAATATAGCAAAATCTATCAAAGTATATTACTGATAGACACTGATAGACTCTGGTTAATTAGAATCTATCTGATAGATTTCGATTATCAGAGTTTATCAGCGATAGACACTGATTAATCAGAACCTATCAGTCTACTGATAGATTCTGATTATTTAGAGTCTATAAGTGTTTATCTCTGATAAACTTCGGTTAATCGAAATCTATTAGTGACTATCAGTGATAGTTATTGATAGATTTTGATTTATCGGAGTCTATCAGCGATAGACACTAATAGACTTTGAATAATCAGAGTCTATTATTGATAGACACGGATAGAATCTGACGACAACTTTTTGGTCTTGTACAATTAATTTTGCTATATATGCAATTAGTTTGCAACTGTGCTATATTTGTTATTAATTTGGTCCAATTTGCCATCTATGCAACTACCCCTAAATTAATTTTGTAATTCTACTAACCATTTTAATCTACAAAAAATTCAAGTAAAAACAAGGTTGAAATCACATTTGAATTTGAAACTTCTTGCGTAATTATTTTCTTCGGAAACAAACATCTTAAAACTTTGTGCGTAATTTATCTTGTTGGATTTGTTTTTGTTGTCTTTGCAGGTGTCCTCAAAACATCTAAAGGGGGGAAAAGAATGCAAGATTGACGTTTTAGTCATGGAGAATCTTCTGTTTCGGCATAATGTGACACGACTTTATGATCTAAAAGGATCTTCTCGCTCACGCTACAATGCAGACACAAGCGGAAAAAATAATGTTCTTTTGGATCAGAATCTGATTGAATCTATGCCAACCTCTCCAATATTTTTGGGCAGCAAGGCAAAGCGGTTGTTAGAAAGAGCTGTTTGGAATGATACATCATTTTTAGCTGTAAGTTTAATTTATCTTCATTGTGTCCTCACACTTGATTTTCCAAGTCTCTGTGTTCTCAACTGAGTTTTCTTGATTCAATTTAGGTCATGGGTTTGAATCTATATGAAGCTGCATTTTCATTTCAAACACCTTTAGTGTTTTATTACTACTAAATATCGTATAAATGAATGAGCATCTATATGTCAAGTCTAGAATGATATCTAGTTGAATTAGGGTTATTTCTCTGTATATATATATTATATACATAATGCTAGTCTATAGTTTGGTAAAATTCAATTCAACTTTAATAAATACCACATATCTGTAGAATACCCAAGGACATACACATATCTGTAGAATACCCAAGGACATAGACTGAACTAACACTTCATATTCTCTGTACTGTTTTTCTTTTTCCTTATTATAAATGGGTACCCTGTAGAATCTTATTTCACAGATTTGACAGCTCCAGCCTTTATAAAGCCTTGAACCTTTCAATTTTGTACTAAAGTTACTTTTAAGGGCTCCAGCCTTTCTAAAACCTTGAACCTTTCAATTTTGTACTAAAATTACTTTTAAGGTGTGTCAGTTCACGGATTAAGTTTGCATAATTCAAGATTAAGAAATCAAGTCTAGATTTGCTTTGTGAGTTTACTTATTTTAGGGCACGAATTTACTAATTCTACCAGTTATATAAATCTAAGTGATATAAATTTTGATATTTGAAATTCACTTTTTATATTTCATACACAAATTTGAGTTTCAACCGTTATTACTTTAAACAGATTACACAAATCCAAGATTTCAAAGACTCGATAAATGTAGACTTGTCAAAATCACGATCGAAACACTCCCTTATCTACCATTTTAGTGATAGCTGTATTCTTTAGGGTGATTATATGCCTGACCGATTTATTATCTCAAATTGGTACTGCAGTCAATTGATGTCATGGACTATTCACTATTGGTTGGGTTGGATGAGGAAAAGCAAGAGCTGGTTGTGGGGATTATTGATTTTATGAGGCAATATACTTGGGACAAGCATCTTGAAACTTGGGTGAAGAACTCAGGCATTCTAGGTGGGCCCAAGAACGCTGCTCCTACTGTGATCTCACCTCATCAATACAAGAAACGTTTCAGAAAAGCTATGACTACATATTTTCTTATGGTTCCAGATCAATGGCCCTCCTCCACGGTCAGCCCTAGTGAGTCCCACCCCGACCTCTGTGACGAGAACTCGGAACCTGAGAATTCGTGGGATTGGTAAGTTTGCACATATTTTGGATATAGGTCAAAATAATTCGTCCACAAAGTTTCTTTATCTTTTAGTTATTCTCCAGTATTTGCACAACTTCTTTAATCAACTATTTGAACCACTATTGATTCTTATAAAAGGGCAAAGAGCTTTTCTCAATGCTGTTATTTTTCGATATGCCAGGATACTATAAGGCTATATATTGATTGAGAGTGCTTTTGGCACAACTAAAATCACTTCTCACTCAAAATTATCCCAACTTAGAAGTACTTTTGATAAAAAAAAAGTTCAAAGCATTTAAAATATTTTGTGGCAAGTACTCGTTGAGTGTTTTAGCTCAATTGTTTGACTAAGGAGCACTTAATAACAGTTTTAAGTGTGCTATCAAAATTTTATTATCAGGTACTTTTATGTGCTTTTGATTACAGGTTTTTTTTAAAAACTTTTTTGGTAAGAAACGGAACTTTCTTTGAACAAATGAAAGAATACAAAGCTTAATCATTGGTTACATTGGATGAATGATCAGATTCTTGTTATCAAAATTTAATTACTATATGACAGTAATTTCAAAGAATAATCTGAGTGTTTGACTTTTTTAACAAGATGTTTGTTTTGTTTTTCTTCAGCAAACACTCTAGCGAACACAGTGATTAATGAGAAGGGAAAACACTCTCATTTTGTGTAGTATTACTTGCTTGGGGAAAACATGTTGCAATGAACAGACCCAATGAGCCTATACAAGGACCCCATGTTGAAAGGGGATGATCTCCAATCAATCTTTGACATCAATAGCAACTTCAGATGGAAATTTGAGCCCGTGCTTCGGCCTCGACTATACAACGAGGGAACTTATCGCTTACAAATGCACCTTCTCCCCTGTCGAGTCCCCTCTTCCTTTCCGTAAAGCCGAGCTGCAGTAGAAGGCAAAAATGGCTTTGCTTAGGGAGGAAGGATAGCTCTAATTATAACATGACAAACTTTGTTGTAGAAGCATGAGCCATGGCTTAACCTGAGGTCCTGCAAAGATTGCTGAACCCTGCAACCGCTACATTTGCGATTACCGCGTTCATGCTAAACTACGAGCACACAGCATATCGGAAGGCATTGCTCTTGTGAATAGTAGTAAGAAACAAGCATAGTAAGTTATTCTTGTACTTTGATCTTGTTTGCCCTTCAGAAGAAGATGAGTGTCTTCACACCTTACCTCATCTTCCAACTTTTGGAGACTCATTGAGAAACTCTGCTCGATAGCATTTGTCAAGCAGAAAGTTCTCTTCCTCCCGAGAAATACGACGTTTTGTAGAGGGCGGTAGCATTGTCGATTACGGAGAGCATACCTACAACACATAATGTAAATGACTCTCAATGATTCATTTCAACCGAGATGACCAAATAAACTAGTAAGATTGTTTTGGGACTTCTATCGTTCCAGGTGTTTTAGGATACAATATATCATAGACAATGAAATGAAAATTCAAATGTTTATAGAAGGTATTCTTTTGGGTGATTTTGCGCTTAATTTCTTATAACTATCTCAAGCATTTGTCCTTTTATCAATTTCTTAAAGAAGGTATATGTATCTTGACAAAGAAGGTATACGTACCTTAACCATTGCTATTTTCAGGTTGGTTACTTCAATAAGCATATAATTCAACCTAACGTAGGTAGACTTTTCAATATACTAATTGCCAAATTAATTAAACCAAGTATTAGGTGGATGTATTGGTGGTAGAATAGTCACACACTTTTGACGGTAGATAGTCCGAAAGATCCTATAAAGTTTAATCTACGAGCTTTTCTCATAAATAAGATGTTTAATTTAACCAAAACGTGACAGTGTGGTCCACGTCCACCTAATGCGATGTTTTGCTCTTGCTTCTATTGCACTTAGTTCTAGTCTCCAATACATAGAAGCAACAAACACATCGACTGATAGTTTGTATTCGTCTATTCATGTCAAAACTCAATTTAATGGAATGACACCCCTTCAATGTTGAAATGAAATTTGTTTATGTAACAACCCAGGTTTTTATAAACTAACCTAGTCATATTACTAACTTCTAACCGAGTGCTCCGAAAATTTCGGCAGCATAACAACATACATTGGAATAACCCAAATTATTTTTCAAACACCTGCCATAACGAAAATAACACTTCTATAACAATTCTAAACCACCTGCCTTACTTTAACAAAACAGAACTCCACATAAACAAGCGAATCAGGCCTCGCGATATAATTAATCGATTTAAACAGAGAACTTACAACTAAAAGTCCAACTTCCAAAATAACTCAACTAGGCACAACTAATTACAACTTAAGCAAGGAGTAAGACTAACAAAACCAACACGACAAGTCTATAATTCAACCATAATAAATTCAGAGCTAGACCAAATAGGACAAACAACTGTCCAACAATAATAAACCACAACTACCCTATCCAAAGAAATGAAAAGGAAAAACAAGGCGAACTAGCCATGGTCATTCCTTATTCGCCTCCTCTACATCACCATGGTCAAGGTAGTCCTCATAACCTGCATGACCTAAAATGTTGGGGGGAAAGAAGGGGAGGGGGTTAGTACAACCACGATACTGGTAAGTAGCCCCTACCTAAAAAGCCATCACACAACAACCAACAAACATGTTTTTCATGCACAAACAACATGCTTCATAAAGCGGTAAACCCAACAACATGCTCAAAAGCGAGTACAATGAATGACTCTCCTAAGCCATAACTCATGCAACTCTCTATGCAAAACACTAATCACTCGAGCTCTACGAGCTCACTCAACACTCATGTTTAGCCTTCACATGGCTCTCCAAGACTGATCCTTTGAGTCGCACTGACCCCTAACCATTTGTACCTAGGGCCACAATGCTCTCTACGGAGCTCGGCATTCGACCCTTGATCATTTGAACCCAAGTCCTCGAACTGTGCATCGTCCCTTGGCCATTTGTACCCAAGGTGCACCAATGACTTCCAACTCTCATAGCCCTCACAGAGCTCTCCAAGACTGACCCTTCGAGCCGCACTGTCCCCTGACCATTTGTACCCAGGGCCACAATGCTCTCTACGGAGCTCGGCGTTCGACCCTTGACCATTTGTACCCAAGGCATTGAACTGTGCATCACCCCTTGGCCATTTGTACCCAAGGTGCACCGATGACTTAAACGTATTGGCCCTTTCCTAGGCGCCCAATTCTTGCTTTCTAGACTCATCACACCGACCCTTGATCACCATTTGTACCTAAGGCCTCAATGCTCCTCTTAAAACCACTGATGACATGCTACCCCTCGACCATTTGTACCCGAGGTGCACTGACATTCACCCAACTTGCCTTTCTTTCACATTTAGGTCCCTGACCTCTTTCTCACGACTGTCTAGAATGCATATGTCATGCAACATGCTTCTAGACTCATGTACTATGCCCACCAAGCATATACACACCACACCAAACTACCTAGAATGCATATGTCCTGCATCATGCTTCTAGATTTACGTACTATGCGCACCAAGCATTACATACAACAACAAGCTCTCACCTCAAGCTTAATTCATGAATTCACAACAAACTGACATGTTTTCAACCAAACATTACTGCAGCAACTCAAACATTTCAGAATATACATATATATTCAAAGAGAAGCAAGAAGGAAGAGAACAATTATAAAGCAAGAAAAAACAGCGTACATCATGCAATCAAACAGACTCAACAGACAAGAACTACTTACATAGCTTACAAACGCTCCTAAAGAACTCGAAAAGCTCCAAAACCAACAGGATTCTCAACCGGAAGTGCCTAAAAGAGTCAAACTACAATTAAAGACTCTCCAAAGGTTAGGAATGAATTTAAAGCACTTAAAAGACTTAATAAAGGAAACAAAGGGGCTGGAATTTACCGTTAAGCGAGTGAATAACCTCGAACACGTGTTTTTCTGCAACCAAAGAGACTTAAAACCACCTGTTTAGAGTCCCTAGACAGTGGGTGTTCGAGTTTATGGCCAAACGGATGATGGGTCACGAGACACGGATGATTTTGAGCCCAAGACGACATTGCACAACGCTGGAAAATCAATAAATCACTCCTAAAACTCAATTCTAAGGCTGAACAAGAATGGGTAAACTAAATTTGAGGTTAACAAAGCATGGGTAACGATGAAAGCTTACCGAAAGAGCCCAAACACACCGGAACAAACCTTAAACCAGCCTAATCACGCCCAAACGCGAGGGAAAGAGAAGATCAGACTTCTACTCACGAATCTGGCTGAAAAATGCAAGAAGGATTAGGCTTGTTGCTCGACGAAATCGAATGGAAATTAAAACGAGAAAGGGAGGAACCTTACCGCGCGAGGGGTTTGCTGGCCAACGCACGTGACGGTACACGAACACAATGGCTCGCAGCCAGAAAAAGCTGTTAGGCGATAAAATCGTCCAATCTAGATTAGATCAACCAAATTCAGACAATATATATTTATCGCAATTCCCAGATCAGGTTATGGTTCCAAATATAATGCGGAATAAACAATTTGAAACCAAGAGCTTAGAAAAATAGATAAACCAACCTAAGTTCTAAGCAACAAGAACAATAATGAATAAAAGAGAAGGGAAGATAAATTGACACCGAGTTCTATACTGGTTCACCCAGTGTGGACTACGTTCAGTTCTCTGCTACCGATGCAGGTTCCACTAAAACTCCTGGGAGATCACAAGAAGCCTTCAAGAACAACACCTTAACCTATCCCTCAATAGCCCAACAATAGCTATTGACTTCCAAGTATCACAATTCGATAGCTTGGGATAGACAACAAGAAAAAACCCTCAAACCTGAGAAGAGAAACACTCTTATCTCTCTCTCTCCCACACTACAAAGGAAGAAAAGATCACTCTCTTTTTCTTGCTCTCTTCAAGAGACAAACACACATATATAGGCAATGAGAGCCTTAATGGCCAAGGCTCCACCTTCATTATTCCTTGTACACCAAGGTGGTGATTTTCATCCTTGCACACCAAGTTTGGTGAGTTTCTTCCTTGCACACAAAGTACTTCTTACTTGTGCTCCAAGAGGTTAGAGTGAAGTCTTCAAGTTTTGTCTCCACACAAGACACATTTCTTAACAATCTCCCACTTGGAGACAAAACAAACAACATGTCTCTCCTGCACCAGTAGTGACTCCTCTCTACTCATGGAAGAGTCCAACTGAAGTTGTACACAACTTCAGTTTTGAAGGTGTTCATATAACACATGCGGAAGCAATTTTAGGATCGGAGGCACTTAACTACATCAATTTTAGAAAATGAAAACATGCTGTCCAAATACCGTAAGGAGAGAGCAGAATTTTTACCAACCTTTTGGAGACCGATTCAACAACTCCCTTTGATTCCTTTGATCACGAACGGTGTGTGGACCACCTCTAGTGTCTTCCCTACTATTCTCCGGGCCAAGAACGACTTGTGGGAGTCTATAGAGATAGGGAATGGGAAGGGAATGCTTGAAAGTTCAAGCACTAGAGAGATATATGGAGATGAGAGAGTTTGAGACCAAAATCCAGCAGCATAACAATATGGAAAATGACTCTCCTTCCTTTGAATCTGATTCATACTCCTTATATAGACATCTTCCATGCAAAGAGAAGCCTCATGACACTAGACACATGGTGAAATTGCAACTCAAAGTGGATTCTAGGTGTTTAATTTACAACACATGCAACTAGTGCATGGTTGTGTTGTTTTCCACTATGCATCAACATGCAAGAGTGGGAATGCCACTAAATCCACTTAAAATTGAATCTAAATTCTCAATTTTCAGCTTGCAATTCATTCCTATTTCAATTCAAAATTGAAATTAATTTCTAGGCAATTAATTGGTACAATTCCAAGTAATTTTTACATGATTAATCCAATTAATCTTTATCACCTAGTGCAATGAATTATATATGATTCCTAATACATATATATGGTATTCAAAACACTTTTAAATACTCCATCTCTCATTTTCTAATTTAATTCATAATTAAATTATTGTGTCAAACACAATTTACGATAATACCCGTTATCCCGATTTTGAACGATTCAAAGCTTCCTATCTTTTTGTTCTAGGCTTTGTTCCGATATGAGCTAGTACGGGGACCTAATGGACCTATAGATCATGGGCTCCAATGATTCGAGGCTAACCGACTAATCTCATTATCCAAGCTAGCCAACATTCGTTAACTACTGGGGCACTCCACTATAGCCCGATAGTTGCACTCCCCTTACTATAGATATATTTCCGTCCACTTGATTTAACCATGATTAGTAAGTCGATCCTTCACAGGATGTTCGTAGCTATAGCTAGATCAAAAAAAACCGTTTCACCCCTATAGTACTTCTAGTTCCTTAAGTCTCACTGATCCTCTAATGAACAATTGGTTTATGGTCCAACCATAAAACCGAGTCCCTCTCGGGCCAATGAGAGGGTCGGATCCCTTTGTTCAAGCCCCAGAGTCAGCACTTAAGGGAACAACCTCTCTACTATATCTAATTCGGGTAGAAGTGAATTCCTTCTTGCCCGACTATGTCCCCAGCTATCTACCTGTTCCTATCCCTGAAATGGGAGGCTTATTGAGTCGGCGATACTGAGTCACTCTCACCTATGCAGATCTAAGGATAAACCCGAATAAACAGGAGTTCATAGTTAGCTCAGGATTAAGATCGAGTTACCTAGGTCATCACATGAAATAGTCAGTCTCGTCAGTAAACGATGTTATAAAGCGAGAGCGACTTATTTCTCGGTCCTGGTCTTATGCAAACTCATTGCATAGGACGCCCACACTCGCATGTCTCTACATGGACGATTTAGGATCACATCGTCTATACCATCTATAAAGTGGGTCGCGTCTCATAGTGTCTCCAGAATAAGGTACCCAGCCCTATCCCTATACTATAGACCGTTTTGGCTATTATTCAAGCTTGATCCACTTTTATGTCTCTACATAAAACTCAAGTGTTCATCCTATAGCCATGGATCTTAGTTTATTGGATTTGGGTTATTATAAGTACAATTTACTTTATTCAGTAATAACTTTACTGAATTAATCTCGATAACGCCTTTATCGAATAAGTATGTATAATTCGTTTAACATTCACTATCTACGAGTTTTAAGACACAATCCCAACAAGTTTGTCAGCAGGAACAACCTTTGTAAACATATCGACTGGATTTCGACTTCCTGGAATCTTTTCAAGCACCAGCACTCCATCTTCCAAAGCTGATCTGATAAAATGGTACCTCACCTGTATGTGTTTCGTTCTGGAATGAAACACTGGATTTTTTGCAATGTGAATAGCACTCTGACTATCACAATTCAAAGCCCCCTTCGCTAATTTCAAGCCAAGTTCTTCTAAGAAAGACTGAAGCCATATCATCTCTTTACTAGCCTTAGTAACTGCAACATACTCAGCTTCTGTAGTAGAAAGAGCCACTATCTTCTGCAGTCTAGAAATCCAACTAATAGCAGTATTACCCAAAGTAAAAACATAGCCAGTAGTACTTTTCCTGCCATCTGTGTCACTTGCCATATCTGCATCTGCATAACCCTGTAATTTAAAATCTGACTTCTTAAAAAGTAGAGCATAGTCAGTTGTCCCTCTCAGATACCTGCTAACAACTCCCACTGCAGAGCATAGTTAGTTGTCCCTCTCAGATATCTGAGAATCCACTTTACAGCTTCCCAATGCTGCTTTCCTGGATTATTCATATACCTGCTAACAACTCCCACTGCATGTGCAATGTCTGGTCTTGTGCAAACCATGGCATACATTAGGCTACCTATAGCTGAAGCATATGGCGCTCTAGCCATATGATCTATTTCCTGCTCAGTAGTGGGTGAGTGCTCTTTTGATAATCTAAAATGACAAGCTAAAGGAGTACTCACAGGTTTTGCAACTTTCATGTGAAATTTGTTTGGCACCTTTTTCACATACTCTTCCTGTGACAATGTCAATGTACCATCTTTCCTCTCGATCCTCATTCCCAAGATTTGTTTGGCAGCTCCCAAATCTTTCATATCAAATTCTTTAGATAACATGACCTTTATCTTAAGAATTTCCTGTTCGTTTGTCCCTGCTATCAACATATCATCAACATAGAGTAGCAAAATAATATATAAGTTACCTTGAGATCTTATGTAGCAACAGTGATCTGCCTTACACCTGTGAAATTCATTGTTGCACATAAAGCTATCAAACTTCTTATACCATTATCTGGGAGCTTGTTTGAGACCATACAAGCTTTTCTGAAGTTTGCATACCATTTTCTCCTGCCCCTGTACTGTGAAACCATGTGGCTGTACCATGTAAATTTCTTCTTCCAAATCTCCATGCAGAAATGCGATCTTTACATCCATCTGTTCCAAAAACAGATCTTCTTCTGCCACTATTGACAATACAGTTCTAATAGTAGTTAACTTGACTAGTGGAGAAAATATCTCATTAAAGTCAATACCTTCCTTCTGTTGAAAGCCTTTGACTACAAGCCTTGCTTTGTATCTTTTGCTACCATCAGGGTCTTGCTTGATTCTGTAAACCCATTTGTTCTGCAAAGCTTTCTTGCCTCTAGGTAACTCAGTCAGTTGCCATGTCTGATTTGTCATGAGTGAATCTATCTCATCCTTCATGGTCAACTCCCACTTGACAGAATCTTTCAGTTGAACCGCTTCATCATAACATTCAGGTTCACCTCTGTCAGTTAATAATATGTAATTTAAAGTAGGGGAATGCCTCTGTGGTGGTCTGACAATTCTGGTTGATCTCCTGACTGCTATAGGCGGCATTTTCTGAACTTTATCAGGTTCTATAGTAGTTTCCACAACTGGATCCTCAGATTCCACAACCTGTTCCTCAGGAGTAGTTGAATTCTGATCTTCAATTCTTGTTTTTCTGGTCTCAACCTCTAGAAGACTTATAAACTGAGTCTTCTCTTCCTTGCTTTCATCTGACTCTGACTTTTCAAAGTCACTTGTTGTTCTGTTTTTGTACAGAACTTCCTAATTGAAGATCACATTCTTGCTTCTGACTATCTTCTTGTTTTGGTCATCCCAAAATCTGTAGCCAATCTCAGCCCCACCATATTCAAGAAAATAACACTTCTTGGATTTAACATCCAACTTACTCCTGTCTGCAGCATCGATGTGAAGATAAGACACACAACCGAAAACCTTTAGGTGAGAAAGGTTTACCTGTTTACTGCTCCAGACTTCTTCAGGAAACTTGAAGTTTATTGATGTGGTCGGGCTCCTATTGATCAGATAGGTCGCTGTGTTGATTGCCTTTGCCCAGAACATCTTAGGCAATCGGTCATGTAACCTCATGCTCCTAGCACACTCATTCAACGTCCTGTTTATTCTCTCAGCCACACCGTTTTGTTGTGGTGTCACTGGAATGGTCTTTACCATCACAATCACATTGTCTGCACAATGTTTCTTCAATTCCCCATCAACATATTCACTGCCATTGTCTGACCTCAAGCTTTTAACTTTCAGACCTGTCTCATTCTCAACCATAGCCTTCCAAGTTTTGAAAATAGAGAATACATCAGATTTGTGTTTGAGAAAATAAGTCCATACCTTCCTGCTTGAGTCATCTATGAAGGTCACATAATATTTGGAACCACCAAGAGAAGAAACTTCAGAACACCCCCACACATCAGTATGAACTAATTCCAACTTTGTAGATTTTGGCTTTGCTCTTGTTTTTGAGAAACTGACACGTTTTTGCTTCCCAAATACACAACCTTCACACAACATGTGTTCAACTGTCTTCAGTCCCTGTAACTTCCCTGCAGAGTGAAGAAGCTTCATACCTTTTTCACTCATATGTCCCAACCTGTTGTGCCACAAATCTGTTTGACTCGAGCAATCTACAACAATCACCATATCTTTGTCATTGTTGTTGACATACAAAGTCCCTAACTTGAATGACCCAACACTCATACATAAATGCTGAAAAAAGAGTCAGCTAGCCCAAAAGTATTTCAAGAAACGTATGGGTAAATTTATTTCCTAAGAAATTCACCAAGAAACTTCAATCGAACAAGGGATCTTACCAAAACTCACCTAAACTCCCTCAATCCGCAACCATGGACCACCACAACCCACAACCGACGACGACGACGAGCTGCAGCGGCGGCGACTGAACAAAAGTCAGAAATCGGGGTTGGATGCGATTCGCGTGGTTGGGAACGGATTCTACAGTGTCGACGGCGACATGCTCTTGCTTGACTGAGCAGAAAGGGACAGACGGTGAGAGAGCAAAGGGAAAGAGACCACGAGGGAAATAGATGGCGAGGGTTTGAGAGTGTGGATTGAGAGAGAAGATGAATGGAGAGAGATGTTGAGAGACGAAGGGACGCATGTTTAGTATTTTTTTTTTCTCTTTTTCCTTTTTCTTAAAATTAAAAAATATATATATATATATATTTTATTAATGACACTTAAACAAAGTCATGGTTTTATGACATTGAAAAAATGTCATAAATTTTCGAAAATACGAAAATCTCCGCTTTTTCCTGCCAAAAAAGCGCCTCAAGTCATTTATGACATTTTTTTTCTCCCTTTCCTTTATTTGGTTTATTTATGGTGTCATAGAATGTCATTTTTGTAGTAGTGACTCATCACTCCCGTTATAAATTAACCACGTTTGAACTAAGACTATCAAATAAGTCCTACATGGGTGGGTTGTAAAAAATGTATATGAGAGATAATAAACAATTAATATATAAAAAAAATGTGGAATTAATAAAATCTAAAAAAATTGTGACATATACTAATTTTAATATTTCACAATGGTGAGCAATAGATTTTGGTTAAGTTGATGACAATCCAAACAGTCATCATTTTTTCATTTTAAAATTTGATTAAAAAAGTCAAGAATAATGATTCAATATCAGTCATAAATCCCAACTAACAAGTGAATAAATTTTATCAAGATTATTCTACTTGTTTGTATAATTATTTACATTAATAATAATTAATCATATAAATACATCATACCACAATATGAATTAATATAAAATTCATCAAACCACAATCACAACCAATAAAATCAATAATAAAAAATAAAAAATAAAATCTCAATATGAAATTTCATGTAATTGAAGAAAAGCTTTTTTTTTTCTTTTTTTTGACAACATAAAGAAATAATATTTCATCAAAATTAATTGCAAAAAACACAATAGTAAAAGACAAAAATTAATTGCAATCTAAAATTTTATGGTAAAGTACTTACAATTTTTACCCATTAAAAGAAGTGTAATTCTATTGCGGATGAATGATGAAAAGTGTAGTGCTATTTCTAAACATGTTAACTTTGAATTTCAAACCACAATTTTTTAGAGGGAAATTTACTGCAATTTCATACACAATCTTTAAATAAAATCAAATAACCAACCACATGAAAATAAAGAGACAATGAATACAATAATCGACTAACCTTTCTCATCCATTTTGAAATAGGTGATTGAAGCCCGACGGTGGAACCGATTGTCTGAGTGAAAAAAAAAAACAGAAATAAAATGATACTATAACTACTAAATAAAGGAAATTCATAAAATAAAAACTCTAGAATATAAAAATACAAATAATATAACTACGAAATTCATGAATCTCAACAACATGCTTTACACAAAATAAATTATCTATGAACAACACATGGAAAACAAATAAAGGAAAAATTAATGGTAAAAGAAGTATATTACATAGTCCAATGTCTTTTATACATGGGATCGTATCTATACGTGAATGGATGCACCTATTTGGTGTATAACTACCTTCACCAATAGTCGTGCCTCATCAATATTAATTGTATCCATTGGAATGAACAAACATACACTTGAAGAGTCACATTGCATCCATAAAGGTCAAAATAGGAATTTGTATCCATTGGAATGAACAAACATACACTTGAAGAGTCACATTGCATCCAGAAAGCTCAAAATAGGAATTTACTAAAAAAGTAGGGGCAAAAGAGGAAACACAAGATTCTCCCCTCTTAGCCCCATTTATATATAGTATAGATATAGATAGATGGAATGAGTCTCAAACTAAATGAATGAGTATTAACTGTAAACAGACTTAAAGGTCAAAATGAAAATTAAATAATATTAAAAAAAAGGTTGAAAACATCTAAGTTAATAAATTAAAACCATGTTTAGAAGAATAATTGACTTTGTTTGTCAAAATAAAAATAATAATAATAATAGACTTTTACTTGTCTTCAAAAAGGGAGAGGAGAAGAGTCAAATGTGGCAACAAACGGCCTGGCCATTTTGGTGGGCGTAATGGCCAACATTTTATTTTCATGCTTCCAATTTCTTTTACCCTTTATATTATTCTTTTTAATATAATATATATAACAAATTTTAGTACATATTCGAACATATAACTCTTACTAATTAGTATAGTGATATTAAATTGGTCCTGAGTCTAAAAAATAAAAATGTCATCATGTAATTTAGTCTTCCGAATTTGGTTAATTTTTTTTAAAGCATTCATATTAATAATTTTTTTACATTTTTTTTAAAGCATTCATATTAATAATTTTTTTACATGACGGTTTTTTCAGCATGGACAAAAGAGTTGATAGGGATTTTTATTATATATGCTTTACATTAAAGGTTAAATTAGTTGATTATCGATATAGTATTTGAGTTTGGTAACACAAAAATATGAGTTGTGGAAAAAATGGTCACTACACATCTCCTTTCCCTTTTGTCACATCCAAAGAAAACATATTTACTAAAAAAAAAAAACAGGAAAGAAAAACATTAGCATGGATAGAGATATGGAATTTTAAAGAAATCCAATCAAATCATGAAACTATAAAGAAAATTTTGAAATATTTAAGAGCAAAATTAATACCAATTTTAAATGGTAAATTTAACCTAATAATTAAATCACTCCAAAGCGAAAATATTTAAAAATATTGATAAAATTACCACTTTAATCCTCACAATTACCTATGAAATAATTGATTAAAATGTTGATGTATTTCTTGTATAGTTGGATGACAACTTACCCATAAAAAATATATTACACATCCAAAAAGTGTTACCCCATGTAAAAAAAGAAATTGCGGCACATAAGAAAACTGAAAACACTAACCACATTTGAAGATTTCACAAAATCATTGGAAAAGAAAAAAATATATATATATTCATTTGATGCATTAAAATATTACCTTATTCTTCAGGGAAAAAAATATGGTCGTTTGACTCAGAAAAAGTCTACCATGAAAGTTCAGCGCACCAAAGGACTGTTTGTTTGATGGTAATCCAAGATTCCCAGGAAATGGACATCTGGATTATCTCGTTTGTTTTGTGGTAACGTTGGATACTATCACATATATCATTGTATTTTTTTTTTTTTGACAATAATATATCATTGTATTTTACATATTGGTTTATTCGAGTAGTTTACAACGGTAGTTTGTTAAGGTTGTAACTTCCACATCATCATGTATTTAAGGAGAGTTCATTTTTAATAAAAATCATCTCGTTCTCTCCATTCTTCATATGGTATCAGAGAGAAATTTTTTCGCGCCTCGAATTCTTCGGATATCTTTCTTCTTTCTTCTTCGCATCTCCCATGGCGAACAAAGAAGACGATTCCCTCATTGTCGATGCGCTTCTCAATCCCTACAATCTTCACCACTCATACAGTTCTTCCGCTGTGTTAGTAACTCAACCTCTGATTGGAGCAAACAATTACCGTTCATGGAGGAAAGCAATGCTAATTGCTTTATCGGGCAAGAACAAGGAGGGGTTTATTGACTGCACGATCAAGAAACCTAAAGGTAGAAAATCCGCCGCTTGGAAATGCAACAACGACATAATCACCTCGTGGATCTTGAATTCAGTTTCAAAGGAGATAGCAACAAGCATCAATTACAATGGATCCGCACAGGCTGTCTGGGATGAGCTTCATACTCGATTCGAGCAGAGCAATGGGCCTCATATTAGTCCACTAAAATACACGGTGAATTATATTAATTGTCATGTTAAAAAAAAGAAGTTGAAGTTGAAATTAATTTTTAAAATTAAACTAATATAAATGAATTTGTTCTATAAAAATAACCCATTAAATTAGTATAAATTAAATTGATATAAAAACAAAACATTAGATTAGCAAAGACCAAAACGTTATATAAATTTAAATTATATTAAACTAATAGGTAAATTAGCTAAAAATTAGTAAGGGCATTATTGGTATTATACATAATCGATCTAAGAACTTTCCCGAACAAAAATCCTGCAAAACAAACATAGTTATCTGAATATTCCCATATATTCTTATCTAAAATGTCAGGCATCTATATTTCCATTTCCGAGTATCTATAATTCCAAGCATCTGAATATTCCGGTTATCTAGATTCCCAAAAAACAAACGGCCCCTAAAGTTATTATTATAATATTAATATATATTTATAGAATAATGATTATGATAATAATATTTTTTTTTGAACTCAATCAAAAAATAATATAGGTTAAAAAGCACTTTTGGTCAAACTTTCATGAAAGCAACAATTTGGTCCCTGAACTTTTATCTGTAATGATTTAGTCCCTGTACTATCAATTTTGTAACAGTTTAGTCCCTAAACTTTAATAAGTAACAATTTAGTCCATGTACTTCCAAATTTTTAACAATTTAGTCCCTATACTTCCAAATTTTTAACAATTTAGTCCCTATACTTTCAAATTTTTAACAATTTAATCCTTGTTGCAAAAATAATCATCAAAATTAAATGTCAATTTTTATTATTTAATGAATGAACTTTGTAGTTTATAAACATATTGGGTCCCAAATTAGTTGATTAATCTATCTAGGTATAAGAAATTTCATTAAATCTTTACATTAATTTTTCACGATAGGGACTAAATCGTTACAAATTTGAAAGTACAAGGACTAAATTGTTACTTATTAAAGTTTAGGAATTAAATTGTTATGAAATTGAAAGTTTAGAGACTAAATTGTTACAAAATTGAAAGTACAAGGACTAAATCGTTACAAATCAAAGTTCAAGGACTAAATTGTTATTTTCATAAAAATTGAGGGACCAAAAGTGATATTTAACCTAATAATATATATTTTTTTGTTTGATGTGTTTTTTTTTTTTTTTTTTTTTTTGAAAATTTGTTTGATGTTTCTTTACATTCATCTGGAATAATAGAAAAGGAAAAGAAAACGTCAGACCACAGCATGCAATCAAATGGATAATGGTAACCAAACCGCGTTGGCAATTGCCATACTGTAAAGTCAATTAAACACCATTTTTATTTTAATTAGCAGCAAAGGAAACACAAGGTTAAAACCAGCAACATATAATGAAAAAAAAAAACTCCAAAATTACATTGCAACAAATATATATATATATATATATATATATATATATATATATATATCAATATCAAGAATGTCATCTAAATAAAAAGAAAAAACCCTAAAATTACTTTTCTATCATTCCACATGTTCTTTTGAGTAGTTTAAAAAAGCAACAAAACCTACAATAAAAAGGAAACGAGATGAAACTTATGTACAAATTTTGAACAACAAAAGATTATTTAAATAAAAAGTTTCTCCAATAAATTTATTGCAAGAAATCAACTTAGGTGCAATGTGAATTTAAAAGAAAAAGAAAAATGAGAAAATATTCAATTACATTATTTGAATGGTGATTCAAACAGAAAGTAACCAAAAGTAAACATGTATGCAAGTTTGGAGTTAAAATTGATACAAACGGCTAAGTTTGGGATTCAATTTGATGAAATTGAAAATCTAGGGTTAAAATTGATACAATTTGCTATATTTTTGACTCAATTTGATAAAATTAAAAATTTTAGAGTTAAAATTGATACAACTTATCGTAGCCTTCTATTTATTAGATATTTGAACTTTTAAACGAATCTAACACCTTAACACAAGATTTTATTTTCGTTGACATTCACAGCATTTTTTAAAAAAACAAATTAGTGTTTGAATTTTTCTAAAACCGTACGTTGGTTGAAATTCAATTCCACTTCCTACACGGATTCATCTCCTATATAATGACCCCTCACTCGTCTCCATCTTCCCCAAAATCCAAACTCCAACAATCAAATCATTCAATCATTCAATCATTCAATCCAAAATCCATTCTTCTTCTGAAATTTGAAAATGCCGCGAAAGGGAATGAGGACTGTGTTCTTCACATCTCCAACTTCTCCTTCAACCTCCACCACGCCGCCCCACTCTTTATCCGATTCCTTCCTTCAAGAAACAATCCAAATCGCAGAATCATTCCTCATTACTGATACCGATTCTTCGTTTCAACAGGATCCTCATTATGCCCGCCGCTACATCCAGGCCGTTACCAGCTTGCATTCCGCCATGCGCCTCCTCGTTTCTCTGGATTCCGCCTCCGAGAAGCTCATTCATGCTCACTACTTGATGAGGACCGCCATGGACAGGCTTCAGGTCGAGTTCCATCGGACTTTGTCCAACAATAGGGAGTGTCTCTATCCTGAATCTGTTTCCAGCGTTCACTCGCGGAGATCGAGTTGTTCTGATTTTGAGGCGGAATCCGAGGATGAGTTTCGTTTTGCTGACGAATCGATTCTGGAAGTTGAGCGAGTTTCGATGACTTCCATGGCGGATTTGAAAGCCATTGCGGACTGTATGATCTTCACCGGCTATGGCAGAGAATGCGTCAAGGTTTACAAAACCGTCAGAAAATCGATCGTCGATGAGAGTCTCTACAACTTAGGGATTGAGAGGATGGATATGGTGAAAGTGCAGAAGATGGATTGGGAGATTCTGGAGAGGAAGATCAAAAACTGGTTGAAATCGGTGAAAACCGCAGTGAAATCTCTGTTCCACGGAGAGAAAATTCTTTGCGATTACGTCTTCTCAACTTCCACGCCAATCAGAGAATCTTGCTTCGTTGAAATTTCAAAAGACGCAGCAATGATTCTGTTCAGTTTTCCACAATTAGTAGCGAAGTACAAGAAATCTCCCGAGAAAATCTTCACTACTTTAGATCTATACGAAGCCCTAGCCGAGCTCTGGCCAGAAATCGAATTCAGCTTCTCATCTGTTCCAACGTCAATGATCAAATCACAAAAAGACAATTCACTAATCAAACTCGGAGAAAACATTCGCGCCTTACTCACCGACTTCAAAACCGCAATTCAAAAAGAGTCATCGAAATCGCCAGTTCCAAAAGGCGGAGTTCATCCACTCACACGCTATGTGATGAACTACCTCTCGTTTCTATCCGATTACAGAGGGATTCTCAACCACATAGTACCAGATTCGCCAGTAGCAGAACAATTAGCATTACCAGAATCATACTACAGCCGGGAGAAGAATCAGAACGATTCTCCGATTACCTTACGATTCGTCTGGTTGATCCTTGTCCTCCTCTGCAAACTCGACGGAAAATCAGAGATGTACAAGGACATTGCCTTATCTTACTTGTTCTTGGCCAACAATCTCCAGTACGTCGTCGGAAAAGTACGCGAATCGAACCTCCGATTCGTTCTCGGCGGCGAGTGGATCGAAACTCAGGAGACGAAGGTGAAGGAGTACGTTGAAAAGTATAAGAAGATACTTGGTTGAGGAGTAGACCGCCATGGACTATAGTGGTTGAAACCTGATTCTTTTATTTTTATTTTTTTTCAATTTCAAATTCTTTTAAATATGTTTTAAATTTAAAATATAATAATAAATGATACTTCTTTGTTGTCTTCTCTTCCGGATCGTGTTCATGCACTATAAGATCATTTTCTACCTCGTCATAATTGTTTGTTTGTTGTTTCTAATTTTATTAAGAAATCTAAACATTTAATAACTATATATGTTTCTTGTTTCTCATTTTTGTAGAAATACTTCCAAAATTTGTATAGAATTTTTGGGAACAACTAAAACTAATTTCTCTTTTTGTTTTTGTTCTTGTTTCCAAATTTTTTCAAACATAAATAAGAATAAGAATATAGATTTATTATTATTGAATGTATAGGTGTTAGGGTCATGAAATTCTATTTTTCTTTAACAAAAATGAAGAAACGAGAACGTTACCAAACGGATTCTTAGTAATTGAGTCATGAAGGCCGACTGTAGCTATAAATCGTTGGTAGTTGTCTATGTTTACCATAGGTTATTATTTTATCGTCGGTTGTTTCCTATTCGAAAATTTTAAGAATTAAGTGGAATAGATTCATAAAGACCGACAACTATTAAAACTATGTATAAAGAAAATGTCATGAAGTTGTTCAAAAAAAAAAAAAAAAAAAAAATGTTATGAATTGTTTATTTAATTATTTATAATTTCTTTACTGCCTACAATATTACTATTAACTTTTATATTTAATTAATACTCAAAATATTTTAAATAATATTATTTTTAATTCATTTAAATAAAAAATTATTAATATACTTTAACTGAAACTTTTATTTTAAAATTAGAGAGTATTATTTTAAGAGTAAATAAAATATTTTTTACACATTTATCCACCCAATATTATCTTTCAATAATTATTTTATTGAACAAATATTTGATTGTTCATGAAGATATTTTTGGAGTATTTATCAAAATTTGAACAAATATAAGCAAATTCTTTTATACAAATATATCGAACATATAATTAACCATGCGTAAAAAAATGTTATTATTTTGGTTTTTTTTATTAAATTTATTTAATTATTCATAATATGCTATGCTAACTAAATTTATTTACTATTTTTCAACAAGTTAAATTTCTATATTTAACTAATACAAAAGTTTATAAAATTAAAATATTTTAAATAATATTATTTAAAAATCTATTAACTCCACGGCAAACTAACCAGAGTAGTTTAATTAGTTAATTTCACAAATGTTTTTAATTAAGTGATAACGTGATTTTTATATTTTCAAAGAAAAGAAGTTTGGGAAAATTGTAAATTTAAAGAAATGGACTTATGAAATCTAAGTTTTTATAACGTGGATGGTTTGGAATTTATAATAAAATAATTTTTAATATAATTTATGTGATAATAAAAACTTTAAAATACAAGAATATTTTTCTTATAGATTAGTAATTTAATTCCATTGTTATTCTAACCTTTTTTTTTTAATAATTATTTTGTAAAACAAATATTGAGTTAGTTTTGTAATTAATTTTTTTCTACTATTTATTGATGTGTGAAAAAAATAAAAAGAAATTTCTTCTCATAAATTTATAAGTATAATGAAATTTATAACAAGTGCAAATAGTTTTTGGGTAGAGTTGGTTTGGTTACCATCATTATTATTATTTTTATTTAGAAGTGACTAAAGAAAATATGTATTATTGTAGCAAACGTGGTGAGTAAGGAGTAGGGGTGTAAATTTTTCGAGTCGGGTCGATTGTACGGACATACCGACCCGACCCGACCGTACGGACATACCGATCCGACCCGAGCCGGGTCAGCACCGCCCCGGGTCGGGTCGGTTTCTTCCTGTTCTTCCTGCAGTTCGAAAAACACAAATGGCCTAAAATCTTTCGAATAACCCAAAAGGGAGGCAGCGGTGAAACCAAACGAAGATGAAGAAACCAGATGGCAAAGAAGACGAAGACGAGGCGGCGACGACTTAAACCAGACGACACAGCTTCAACTTCGACGGCGGCGAAAACCCAGAGTCGTGTGTATCGGTTCGACTTCGACTTCCGCGAAAACCCACGACGATAGCGGCGACGACAGACCTTCGACTTTGGCGAAAACCCACGGCAATGGCGGCGGCGAAAGACCTTCGACTTCGACGAAAACCCTCGGCGATGGCGGCGGCGACAGACCTTCGACTTTGGCGAAAACCCACGACAATGGCGGCGGCGAAAGACCTTCGACTTTGACGAAAACCCACGGCAATGATAATGTACAAGATTTTAGCTAATTTCTGTTAGAGTTTTGGTTTAAGTTAACTACCTTTCAGTTGTATTCTGTTGCTCTTTCTCCTGTATAAATATTCCATCGAAGCTCTCTTAATAAAGTGTGGAGAAATATTCTGAGCATTTGTGAAAGTTTTCATGGTATCAGAGCATCATTGACCCACGTCGTCTTTTCTTTCTTCTCCACGAAAGTTTTTTTTCTTTCTCTCGAAGATGCAGCAGTACTCTGATCAAGCCCTAGTCCCTGGCTCGTCTGTCAATACGCCAGTCTCCTTGATCAACAACATCTGCAATCTAGTTTCTGTGAGGCTTGAGTCCTCCAATTATGTACTGTGGAGATTTCAAATTTCCCCACTTCTTCGATCTCACAAGCTGTTCAAGTACCTCGATGGCAAAATTAAGGCTCCCGCCGAGTTTCTTAGCTCTGAAGGACAGTCGAATCAGGTCAATCCCGAGTATGAAAAGTGGTTCGAGAAAGACCAAGCCCTCTTTACATTGATAAATGCAACTTTGTCACCTACCGCTTTATCCTATGTAATTGGTTGCAAGACTTCCAAAGAAGCCTGGGAAAAGCTTGAGAAACACTTCTCTTCTTCATCGAGAATGCATATTGTCGGTCTGAAGACTGAGCTACAAGGTATTTCCAAGAAAGCCACAGAATCAATTGATCAATATGTCCAGCGCGTCAAAGAAATTGTTAATCGCCTGTTGGCTGTGTCGGTGGTCGTTGATTCTGAGGATCTTGTTATATATACGGTTAATGGCTTGCCTTCAGCGTATAATGTCTTCAAGACATCCCTCCGGACGAGAGCTCAAAGTCCCTCGTTTGATGAACTCCATGTTCTTATGAAGACTGAGGAAACAGCCCTTGACAAACAGATAAAGCTCGATGAAGCAACGACTGTCCCACGACTAGAGATGGCCGCTAATCTTGATTCCCAAGGTCGAGGGAATTGGAGAGGGCAAGGAAGAGGAGGCCGCAATGGAGGTCGATTTGACTCTAGTCGTAATGGAGGACGAGGAGGCCGTGGTAATTTCTTCCCTTAGAACTCTAATACACTTACTAATCAGTTTTCCTCTGCCTCTTCTCCTTCAACACAGTACTCCAACAAAGTTCACTGCCAAATTTGTCAAAAATTTGGGCATAATGCGTTAGATTGTTACAACCGCATGAACTACTCTTATCAAGGGCGCCACCCTCCGGCCAAGCTTGCTGCAATGGCTGCTGCTGTCCCTAGTTCTTCTTCTACAACCACTGGCTTCCCTCAAGAATCACAAGTGTGGCTGACTGATACAGGTTGCAACGCCCATCTTACTAGTGATCTGTCCAATCTCTCAGTTTCAAATGCATACAATGGTGAGGAAAACATCACAGTTGGCAATGGTCAGTCCCTTTCTATTTCCCACTTCGGCTCAAGCCAAATTTCCTTATCTGATTCTACTTTTACCTTGTCTAAACTTTTTCGTGTACCTAATATCTCCACAAATCTCCTCTCAGTGCATCAATTTTGTATTGATAACAACTGTTGTTTTATCTTTGATTCCACCTCCTTCACCATTCAGGACAAGGTTTCGGGCAGAGTTCTCTTCCACGGACCTAGCATAAACGACCTTTATCCGCTCTCTGTCTCAACTGCACAAGCAAGCCTTATTGCCAATGTGGGAACCAAGGTGTCGTCCAAAGTGTGGCATGATAGGTTAGGACATCCATCCATTTCTATTCTTCGTCCTCTGTTACAAAATCTTGGTGTTTCTGTTTCTAATATCTGTACTAAAGTCTGTACTCATTGTCTTGATGGGAAAATGACTAAACTTCCCTTCTCTTTGTCTCGTAGTCTCTCTTCTGCTCCTTTAGAAATATTACATACTGATGTATGGGGCCCTGCCCCTGAGCCTTCAATCAATAATCATAGATACTATGTCTCTTTTGTAGACGATTTTTCTCGATACACTTGGTTATTTCCCTTATCTCTCAAGTCTGAAGTATATCCTACATTTACTAAATTTTTACCTTTTGTTGAGAATATCCTATCTGCTAAACTCAAAATACTTCAAAGTGATGGTGGGGGGGGGGGGGGGGAGTTTCTTAGTCATAATTTTCAATCCTTTCTATCTAGTAAGGGTATATTGCATCAAAAATCCTGCCCTTACACTCCTGAGCAAAACGGGGTTGCTGAACGAAAACATCGTCATATCGTTCACATTGCACTTTCTCTCCTTTGTAAATCCTTTGTTCCTATGCGTTTTTGGCATTTTGCCTTTGCTACTGTTGTCTTTCTAATCAATAGACTACCATCTCCATCACTCAATCATAAAACCCCTTTTGAACTTATCTTTCGAAAAGCTCCGGATTACTCATCTCTTCGAGTATTCGAGTGTGCCTGCTATCCACTACTTAGACCATACAATCGTACCAAGTTAGAACATCGCACCACACAATGTGTTTTCCTTGATTACCCTCTTGGTTACAAAGGCTACTTGTGCTATGACATACCTCATGACAAATTTTACATATCCCGTCATGTTGTCTTTGACGAATCCTTGTTTCCTTTTTCTTCTGTCTTGAATTTACCCTCATCGGTTCCAAATACTTCATCATCGACAAACACCTTGGTTGTTGATGATTCTCCTGGTTCCCCGTTTGCCGCTTGTGATCTTCCCCAATCCTTCTTGGCTTCACCTTCCCAATGTCTGCCCATTGCTCCAAGACCCGTGTCTTCACCTACAAATCCGATAGTACCTAGCAGTCCACAAACTTGTCCTGTCATCACTACTCTGCCTTCTCAACCAGTACTGCCCACTAGTCCAACCTTGTCCCCTCAGCCAACATCTTCTCAGCCTTCTCCCATCTCCCATACTACTCAACCTGTTGACCATCCTCTTAATCCCAATTCCACCCATGCTATAGCCCCAACTGACCATGTCACTGTGAGCAACTCTCACCCAATGCAGACCAGGTCAAAATCAGGAATCTCTAAAAAGAAGGTTTTTCTTGCCAATGTCTCTTGCTCTGCTACTGAGGAACCAACTTCTTTTACACTAGCCTCTAAGAACAACAGTTGGGGTGAGGCCATGACAGATGAGTATACTTCTTTAGTCAAACAGAACACTTGGTCTTTAACACCTTTACCTCCTGAAAAAAGGGCTATCGGCTGCAAGTGGGTATATCGTATCAAACGACACCCTGATGGGAGCATAGCTCGTTACAAGGCTCGCCTTATTGCAAAAGGGTTTCACCAAGAAGAGGGCGTTGACTATTTTGAAACATTTAGCCCGGTCGTTAAGAAACCAAACTGTGCGGATTGTCTTGTCTCTAGCTGCCACTTATAATTGGTCTTTGAGGCAACTCGATGTCAAAAACGCTTTTCTACATGGCGATTTAGAAGAAGAGGTGTACATGCAACAACCCCAAGAATTTGTTAGTAAAGAATTTCCCTCTCACGTGTGCAAGCTTAACAAGTCTCTTTATGGCCTGAAGCAAGCTCCTCGGGCATGGTTTCATTGCTTCACCTCTCAACTTTTAACTTTTGGATTTGTTGCTTCACAGACTGATCCCTCTCTTTTTGTTCGGAATGATCGTGGTTCTATCACTTACCTTCTTTTGTATGTAGATGATATAATTCTGACAGGGAATGACAGCTCATATGTTGATCATCTTGTTTCTGAGCTAAAGACAGTGTTTGACATGACTGATCTAGGGGTTCTGTCCTATTTTCTTGGTCTAGAAGTCCAGTATAAACCAAATGCTATTGTTGTTACTCAGAAGAAGTATGCCACTGATATCCTCAAACGGTTTGGAATGGCAAATGTGAAAACGTGTGCAACTCCTTGTTCAGTTAATGATTTAGCAGCTGAGTCACCTTTGTGCAGTCTTGAGGATGCTAAAGCCTATAGGAGCATGATAGGAGCTCTACATTACCTCACTTTCACCCGTCCTGACATCTCTTTTGCCGTCAGCCGTGTCTCTCAACATATGCATTCACCAACAACTGTTCATCTTGCTGGTGTCAAAAGAATTTTGAGATATATTGCTGGCTCTCTTACTGCTGGAATACACTTCAAAAAGAGTTCCTTGGCACTCTTGGCCTACTCCGATTCTGACTGGGCTGGAGATAGGCTTGATCGACGCTCAACCACAGGTTTTGTGATTTACCTAGGCAGCAACCCAGTCTCTTGGATGTCCAAGAAGCAGTCTACAGTCTCTCGAAGCTCCACTGAAGCTGAGTACAGGGCCTTAGCTGCCACAGCTGCTGAGTTGTCATGGATTCGCCAAATTTTAAAAGACCTATTTGTCTATCTTCCAGCTGCTCCTATGCTGATGTGTGACAATCAATCTGCCTTGCAGCTAGCTCGTAATCCAGTATTTCATGGCAGAACAAAACATGTAGAGGTGGACTTCCATTTCGTTAGAGAGAAAGTTGCTTCAAAGGATCTCCAATTGCAGTTCATACCTTCTATAAATCAGCCAGCTGATCTCTTTACCAAGTCATTGTCCACTGATCGTCTGCAGTTTTTAAGAATCAAACTCATGCCTTATTCGGCATTTGTTTGAGGGGGGATGATAATGTACAGGATTTTAGCTAATTTCTGTTAGAGTTTTGGTTTAAGTTAACTACCTTTCAGTTGTATTCTGTTGCTCTTTCTCCTGTATAAATATTCCATCGAAGCTCTCTTAATAAAGTGTGGAGAAATATTCTGAGCATTTGTGAAAGTTTTCAGGCAATGGTGCCGACGACAGACCTTTGACTTCGGCGAAAACCCATGAGAGGAGAGGCTCGAATCGGACGAAACTGAAACCCTAGATTTGTGAAACGCATTTTTTTTGACAACGAATGAAACACGTGGGAAGTTGAAGCGGCCTTGAAGGAATCGCGTGGGAAGTTGAAGCCTTGAATGAAATGCGTGGGAAGTTGAAGCCTTGAAAGAAACGCGTGATATTGATATGTGGGTTTTGAAGGAAACACATGATACTGATATGTGGTTTTAAACTTTTGGGCAAATAAGGGAACCGAATCGAACTCCATCGGTTCAGTTCGGTTCGGTCAGCATTAAATTTGGGAACTGAATCGAACCGGTCTGGTTCGGTTTGGTTCGATTCGGGTCACCGATTCGGTTCGGTTCCTTACACCCATAGTAAGGAGTAAGGTAAAGTATTGTAGCAAACATGGTGGGGTAGAATAGTATGTACCGTAGCAAATTTGGATTTACAAAACTG
The DNA here is from genome assembly GCA_036850905.1 of Luffa acutangula. Taxonomy (NCBI): domain Eukaryota; kingdom Viridiplantae; phylum Streptophyta; class Magnoliopsida; order Cucurbitales; family Cucurbitaceae; genus Luffa; species Luffa acutangula. Next base: position 21,726,300 of record CM072089.1, on the reverse strand, counting down.
TGAACTAAATGTGAGTTTGGCTAAGCTAATCCATACTCTCCACTTTCAAAACAATGAACCAAACATCCCCTAAACCAAACGTGAGTTTGGAATCCTCTTTTTGTAGTTAGGCTCTTTTTTTGACCGGTTTTTAGATGTCCCTTGTATTCTCATTTTCTTTCTCAATAAAAACTCATATTTTTATTTTAAAAAATGATATATTTGTTTATACATATCTATTCATTTCTTGACATACACGTTATTTTATTATTATTTCGAAACTACATTATTTTATTATTTTTTCCTATATTAATGTGGGTTAATGATATATATTAAAATTATTATTTACAACTTAAATAAGCTTTCTTGAATGTATTATTTAAAAAATTACGAAATTTAAAAAAAAAAATTGTGTTGTGTTTTTTCTCAAAATATCTGTAGATATTTATCTTCCGATATATTCGTAACTTATCGACATCGATATTTTCAAGTTGGTTTGTGTGTAAGTATATGTTTTTTTTAGAGAATTTGCAGTGGGTGGCAAATAAGAATTATATAATTGCAAATATAGCACAATGTAAAACAATTGCAAATATAGCAAAATCTATCCGAATATATTACTGATAGACATTGATAGACTCTAGTTAATTAGAATCTATCTGATAGACTTCGATTTTTAGAGTTTATCAGAGTCTCTGATTAATCATAATCTATGTCTACTGATAGACCCCGATTATTCAGAGTCTATTAGTGTCTATCGCTGATAGACCTCGGTTAATCGAAATCTATCAATGACTATCATTGATAGATTTTGATTAATCGGACTCTATCAATGATAGTCACTGATAGATTTTGATTAACCAGAGTCTATCAACGATAGACACTGATAGACTTTGACTAATCAGAGTCTATCAATGATAGACACGGATAGAATCTGACGACAGCTTTTTGGTGTTGTACAATTAATTTTGCTATATATGCAATTAGTTTGCAACTGTGCTATATTTGCTATTAATTTGGTCCAATTTGCCATCTATGCAACTCTCTTTTTTTTTTCCCTAAAAAATCGAATTTGGTTCATGTGTGAGAGGCAGGATGATTATTGATTATCTCACATTTGAGCACATAAACTTGATTATATAATGAAGCTGAAGCGGAAACCACATCGTTTCATAGGAGTTGATTTCTTAATTATTAACAAGTATGAAAACAAAATACAGCATTTTGTAGTTAATTGTGAATACTAGTGTGTCTCACATTTTGGTAATTAACAGAATTAAAATCATGCATTACCCAAATTCATAAGAGAGTGCATAATTTTAGTTTTCTTTTAAGGGGCATGATTTTTTTGTCATGAGAAAACATTATTGATGAGGGATGGCTAAATAATTAAGGAGATAGAAGTGAACTAATCTTGACTCAGAAGACTTAGTATCAATATCTTGCAGAATATTCATTCAAATATTCAATTGAACCTTTTAATTGGAAAAGAAAACTGTGAAACAAAAAACTATTAGCCTGTTTGACAGTGATTTCATTCTAATTTTAAAGTTAAGTTTACTTACTCACAATCTCTTTTATTGTTTTTTACCCTCTTGAAAATGTGTGTGAACTCTTAGCAAAATTTGAAACATAGAAACAAAATCTTAAAATCTTTGGCCCCGTTTGATAACTATTTGGTTTTTGAAAATTAAGCATAAACACAACTTCCACCTATAAGTTTCATTGTTATGTTATCTACTAATTTCTTCCTATGTTTCCAAAAATCAAGCCAATTTTTGAAAACTAAAAAAAGTTTTCAAAAACTTTTTTTTTTTTTTTGAAATTTGACTAAAAATTCAAATGTCTCCATAACATAGATAAAAACCTTTGTAAGGAAATTGAGAGAAAACACGCATAATTATTTTCAAAAATAAAAAATAAAAAACCAAAAACCAAATGGTTATCAAATGGGTTAATGATTTCTTTTATAAAGAAGTGCATAATTGAATGAGTTAGAAACAAGATATGAGGAATGTGATGAGCGGTTGGAAAGCTAGAAAGAACTTGGATTTGGAAGCTCCTTTTACTTGCAATAAGTTGCTTTAAACACTAATGAATTTGTCTGATCATATTAGATGAGGTTTCATCTCAAAACCAATTAACAAATGAGAGGAGTAGCCCATGTATCTTATAAATTGTGAGGCCTCTCCACTAATTTTTTCAATGTGGGATTCTCAACAGATCAGAAGTATGAGAAAACGTTAGTGATTTATTTAAAGCTTAAAAAGTTATGAACTCCATGGATACAAAAACAACAAAAACTATAAGAGAAAATAAAATCCCACGAGGGATCACGACCATCTTTGGAGGACAAATCAGCGAAAAAGTCTTGTTGAAGAGCTGAAAATCATTCTATCAACATCCAAGATTGAGGTAACGAACACTCAAGGAAGACTGGAGACTAAGAAGGAATAGCTACCGGATTGAGGACGACCAGGCCGAGGCCGACCAGGGGAACCTCCTTCCCTCATGAAACAGTGATAGCTTATGTTTTGTTCCCATTATGTTTTTCAAGGACTAGTTGCATTTTCATTCTCTTTTTAGCATTTACATTTGTAGGTGTAGGAAATTTAAAACGCTTGATGCGCTAATCTTAATAAAGGTTCCATGTTTAGTTTTGTTGTTGCAGACGATTCAATAATGACAGGGGAAAATGTTCTCGGTTGAGTGGAACACTTGAAGATTTACTACCAGTAGCTTCCACAGAGATGGAGCACCACTACCCCACCACAGGAAGGCACAACCCGACCAGGCTGAGGATGACCAGGCCAAGGCTCGTAGGCAATTTCTTAAAGACTTTACTTATTGTTTAATTCAGTGCTTTTGTTTACTTTAACAGTATATAATGTAGTGTGCAAAACGCTTGAGGCACTAATCTTAATAAAAGTTCTACTTTCTTTTTAGTTATGTTATTGCAGATGATTTAGTGTTACTGATTGGTTGTCAGTATGATTGGTTTAGTAGTCGTAGATTTAAATCAATCCAAGTATAAACTGACTAAATCAAGTAGTACCTGATGAGTCCAGGGTCGAATCCACAGGGAAATGAAACAAAAGTGGTCAAAAATATTCTCTTGATTTAATCTCTCAATGCGCGACAGTAGTTTTAGAGAGTAAATAGTTCAAACAATAATTAATGTAATGAATAATAAAAACTGAGGAAAAAGGAGTTCAATGCGAAAAGTATCAAGGCTGTTGCGGTTGCAACCTCATGCGTTTATAAGAGACTTGTAGCGCTAACTTTGGTTAATTGATCCATTAGTGCCTAAGTGAGAAAAAATCGTTAAGTTTCCCTTCCGTTCCTTATGCATTTAGCAATAAACTATCAATTGATTAATTGACTAGTTTATGCGTGAAGTTTAGTTCTCTTAGTACTTACAAGGGATTGAGTTAGTCACAACGCAATCAAAGCTTCAAGCATGCAATATCTTTTAGCGGTAATAATTTAATGCTACCAAGACTACATGACATGCGCTAACTTGTTCTACTTAGAGAGATCCATATGCATTACCTGTCAAGGATTTATCATACTGTTACCGCATCCAGCTGGCCAAGCGGGAATTAACAATGAAAAGATTAACGCAACTAAGCAGAAAGCAATCAACGTTTCAATTAAACCAAAGTATGCACTTACAGGTTGTACTTATCACCGCATGAGGCGCTTGCACTAAGCCTTGAAGAGGAGAGTTAGCTCATGTGAGCAGAGCAAGACATTATGAAATAAAATACTACACACAAGTTTGCTCTAATTTTGTAGTTCTCTCTAACTTCTTCGTCTTCTCCTCTGCATCCTTCTACTTCTCCTCGTCTATTTATAGGCGAGGAAGATGACTTCTTCAAGTAATAGCAACTTGTGTTGCTCATCATTAGACCACTTGTGCTTTTTCAGTCCTCTTTTTCGCCCACTTGCTCTGATTGCGCCGGCGCTGTCTTTTCATCCTTCTTTTTCTATCTCTTTATCATCTTGGGATGTGTGCCTGTGCTGAGAAGATACTTGAAACAACTAGATTAGTTGCGTTAGCGCTCTCTAATTTATAATTTCCTATCGCATACACAAATATAGCTTGCTACTTATAACAGAACATTTTTTTCTCTTCTTTATGCGCTAAGATAACGCATCTGAGGTTCTTTTAGCCTTCTTTTAGCCTGAGTTTAGAGAATAAATAACTTGCTTTTCGCAAGTTATCAAACCCCCAAACTTAAACTATTGCTTGTCCCCAAGCAATGCCTATTATCTACTTTGCGAGAATTACTCAACTCTCTATTGCTTGCGATCTTGGCATCCTCTTTTCTCTTTTTCTTGCACGCATTACTCCAAATTTCTTTCATTGCTTAAGGCAGGTTCCTTGCGCTTAAATTCTTCCTTGCAATAACTCATCCACTTTTCCCTGTCCTGGGCACATATATCTTTTTTTTTTTTTTTTTTAAGCAGAAAGCAGATGGACATCAAAACACATACTTTCGCTTTGGCTTACCCACATTTGTGATGAAAGGTATCCAACTACGGGTATTACATTTTTTTACTGTCCTCAACGCTCATAGGCTGCGTTTGTCTTCGCGCAATGGAAAACTATGGGTGTCATAAATGCCCCTGGCTACAAACATGCCGCAAACCTAGAGGAACACATTTATTATTTATATTTATGCGCCGACTCCCCCAAACTTGAACATGGGCAATGTCCCCATTGTCCCCCAAACTTACTTTGGAGCGCATGGATAGAAAAAAATAGAGGTTGAGTTGTGGCAAGTTGAAAATGCGAAGGAATTTGCCTTGCGTTCTGAGGAAATGAAAACAAAGGTTAAATGAAGTGAGGCAATGTGGACAAGAAAAGTCAGAAGGTCAGATGCGTTGATTAAAACAAAGGAGTTAACGCAAAGAATTTGATAGATAGGAAGACATTAAAATGTAAGGCAGAGAAAAAGTGATATGAGATAATCAGCGAGATATATATATATGTATTGCGATGACAGAATTATAAATATGACGCATACATTTTAAACAAAAGAAAAGGAGAAAAAGATAATTAGTTTCCTTCTTGCGGTGGCGGTGGTGGCGGTGGAGATGGCCTAGGAAACCTTGGAACCGGCGGTATTCTTGGTGGGCGCATTTGAGAAGGGTCTGCATCCGAGGGTCTTTGTGCTGTAGTTGGCCGCGCAAACAGATTTGGTGCGTTAGGCAGGCGGTGGAAAGAATTTGTCCAATGCGTTAAGAAGAGGAGCAAAGCATTTACCCTTTGCGACAGCTCCTCTTGTTGCTTTTTGATAGCTCTTAGAAATAAGAGCTATTGGTTCTCTTTTAGGCTTAAAAACTCTATTCTTTGATGTGTTTGAGCTTTGGTTTGTGCTTGAAAATGAGTATTCTTTGATGAACATTTTTTTACATATCAATAGGCAAGGCTTGAACTAAATTTGGTGCAGATTTCTTATGTTTAAGCTGATTTTTCTGGTATAGGGCCACTCAGGTTTTGCTGCAGCAACTGATTTCACAAGCAGAAGGCAGAAAGTCTGGGTAATAAAATTCTGCACGTGCCAAATCCGTGTAAGCCTTCATTAATTGAGCTGGCAGCCATGTGGAGCTGATTTGTCCTATCTCAACCAATTGGGGAAGGTCCATGTGGAGTTATATGTCTAATCAGCCCCGAATTCAAGAAAAAGAGAGGGTATAAATGTTCTTTTGCCCAAAAAGAATGAAAGACAAGTTGGAGAAGTTGACCTAGGAGTTGCTGCTGTCATTGAAGGGGAAAAAGGACAAGGAGGCTGCTGTTTGGAGGAATTTCCAGCTTGGGAAAGCTGGAATCTCCCTTGGAAGCTTCTTCTCTTCACTCCTCTTCTTTTATTCTTCTTTCTCCTAGTGATTAGTTGGTATTTAAGGTTGTAATCATGACTGATATGGTTGTTGGCTGCTGTATTTTCATTATTTTCACCTTGAACATGAGCTAAATCCTCTTAGGTGAGGATTAGGGTGCTTAAGCTTGAACTTGTTGTTTGTTTTAGTGGAACTTGATTTATTGCAACTTAAAGCAAAGTGTTCTTCATGCTTAAAGCTGGAATTTCGTTTGGCCAACCATTTTCTAGCATTGTTGTTTAGTGTTTGGGAAAACAATAGATAACCGACTACTTTGCTTTACCTTAGTCTTTAACGATCATGAAAATGAGTGGGTATTTAGGGATAAATCACCACCTAAGGCACTAAATCAGTTGAGCTAAAAAGAAGGGGTTAAATGGGAGTTTAATCACCTAAGTTAGAGGAGAATTGGAAGATTCCCGTAGAAAATTCTGTGTGAGTTGTAATTATAAAGCTCTGCTACAGCAAGCAGCTTGTGAGAGTAGACAGCCCCTAATCTGAACCTTGCCTTCTCTGTGCTAATTCGCTGTTTTTATTGAATTTTACTTAAGTCCTTATCATTTTCAGCCTGTTTACCATTTTAATCTCTTGCACTTAGTTAAGAAAAAATATTTGGTTCTTGGTTACTTTGAATTTCATTAAAAATAGGCTTAGAAATAGTGATTTTCGTGCATCAATCCCTGTGGAGAACGATATAAAAATACTTATCACTTGCTGCTGATCGTGTGCACTTGCACGTGTGTTTGTGAGTTTTTCTTGCATATTTAGAATCACTTTGCACAAGGCAACAAGTTTTTGGCGCCGTTGCCGGGGATTGAGTTGATTTTTGCTATTTTTGAGCTGAAATTTGGTGAAATTGGTGCTAAAACAGCTTCTAACTTGGTTGTTTGACTTTGCAGGTGCTGGTAGCTATGTATGAACGAATTCCCTGACTTAGAATTCGGTTTGGACCCTGAAATTGAAAGGACTTTCCATAGGAGGAGAAGGGAACAAAGGGAGAGAAACAATAGGATGGATCCACCACCTCTTTTACCCCTTGTACCTCTTAGAAATCAAGAAAACCAAAACAACCAGCAGCCTAATCCTGAGGTAAATCAGCAACCTAGGGTAGAAAATCAAGCTGAAAACCCTGTCCTTATAGCCAATGATAGGGGAAGAGCTATTAGAGCCTATGCCGTCCCTACCTTCAATGAGTTGTACCCTGGGATAGCTAGACCCGAGATACAGGCACACAATTTTGAAATGAAGCCTGTTATGTTCCAAATGTTACAAACGGTGGGGCAATTTCATGGATTACCTTCTGAGGACCCACATCTACACCTTAAATCCTTTTTGGGAGTGAGTGACTCATTTAAAATTCAAGGAGTTTCTCAAGATGCTTTGAGGTTAACCTTGTTTCCTTATTCTTTGAGAGATGGTGCCAAAGCTTGGTTAAATAACTTTGCTCCTGGCTCCATCACTACATGGAATGAGTTAGCAGAGAAATTCCTCATTAAGTAATTTCCTCCCACAAGAAATGCCAAGCTTAGATCGGATATAGTGTCTTTTAGACAATTTGATGATGAGTCCTTTAGTGAAGCTTGGGAGAGATTTAAGGAATTATTGAGAAAATGCCCTCACCATGGACTTCCCCATTGCATTCAAATGGAGACTTTTTATAATGGGTTGAATTGGGCTACTCAAAACATGGTAGATGCTTTAGCTAATGGTGCTTTATTATCCAAGACTTATGATGAAGCTTATGCCATTTTGGAGAGAATTTCCACAAATAGTTGTCAATGGTCTGATTCTAGAAGTGTGGCTGGGAAGAAAAATAAAGGAATGATAGAGGCTGACACAGTTACATCTTTTAATGCAAGGTTTGATTCAATGGAGAGCATGATGGAAAAGTTGACCGTGGGGCTTGAAAATTTGAATATGCTGAATTCTGGTGCAAGACAGACTGCTGCAGCAATCAATATAAACCAGAATTCCACAGATTCATGTGTTTATTGTGGAGAGGATCACACTTTTGAGTTTTGTCCAAGTAATCCAGCTTCAGTGTGCTATGTTGGAAACCAAAATGCCCAATGGAATAACTCCCATTCCAATACCTATAATCCGGGTTGGAGAAACCATCCTAATTTTGCTTGGGGAAGTCAAGGAAGTAATTCCAACACCCAACAAGCTCAACAAAAGATGAATGGTCCACTTGGATTTGGGCAACAAAACCAGCAAGCTAATGCTCAATACCAAAACACCATGAACCAACATATTCCAGGTACTTCTTTAGAGAGCTTGTTCAAGGAATACATGGCCAAAACGGATGCTGTCATTCAAACTCATCAAGCTTCTTTAAGAAATTTGGAAGTGCAAATGGGTCAAATAGCTAATGAATTGAAGGTAAGACCTCATGGTAAACTTCCCTCTGACACTGAAAATTCAAAAATGGAAAGAAAAGAGCAAGTTCAAGCTGTGGAATTGAGAAGTGGTAAGACATTGGTTGAAAAGAAAGAACCCACCCAACCAAAGAAAGTTGGACAGCAAGTTGATGTGCAAAATGACAGTGAAAAAAGTGCAGAAAAATCAAGTGAAAAAGTGGCTGAAAATGAGGAAATTGAGGAGACACTTAGGACAGCCCCTTTAGCACCAACCAAGTCAATTCCTACACCTTCCCCAACATTTAAACCACCCCCACCACCCTTTCCCCAAAGACTTAAGCAGAAAAATCAAGATGGTCAGTTTAAGAAATTCCTTGAGGTTTTAAAACAACTTCACATTAATATACCACTAGTTGAGGCCTTGGAACAAATGCCCAACTATGTAAAGTTCCTCAAGGATATTTTAACCAAGAAAAGGAGATTGGGTGAGTATGAAACCGTGTCTTTGACTGGGGAGTGTAGTGCCATTTTGACAAACAAAATTCCACCCAAAGTGAAAGACCCTGGAACTTTTACCATTCCTGTTTCTATAGGAGGTAAGGAGTTGGGGAGAGCTCTTTGTGACTTGGGAGCTAGCATAAATCTCATGCCTTTATCCATTTTTAAGAAATTATGCATAGGAGAAGCTAGGCCAACCACAGTTACATTACAACTTGCTGATAGGTCTATCACTTATCCTGAAGGAAAGATAGAGGACATTTTGGTGCAAGTAGATAAGTTTATCTTCCCGGTTGATTTTATCATTTTGGACTATGAAGCGGACAAGGATGTCCCCATAATTCTAGGAAGACCCTTTTTAGCAACAGGGAGAACCTTGATAGATGTCCAAAAGGGTGAGCTAACTATGAGGGTGAATGACCAAGAAGTGAAGTTTAGTGTCTTTGATGCCATAAAGTCCCCCACTGATATTGAAGAGTGTTCTGTCATTCAAGTGAAAGATAAGTTGGTTGATGATCAAGTTGAGAAGGAAATGAGAGAGCAAAACATACAACAGTTGGGAAAAAGTGGAATTGAGGCTTTGGAATTAGACAAAGTGGAGCTTGAGCTTACAAGTAGTGTAGGCGAGGTTTTTGGTTTTAATAGGACTTTTGAATCCTTAGAGTTGATTGATAAGAAAAATCCACCTACACAACCATTCACTTCATTGGAATTATTTCAACAACTTGAGTTTGAAAATTATTTCCTTGATGAGTTGTTTTTTACAGTAGCTCACAACCAAAAAATGAAAACACTTTGGTATGTTGACCTTACCAATTACCTTGCTTTTGGAACATTGCCCCATGGTTTATCAAAGCAACAATTGAAAAAGTTTTTCCATGAGATAAAGTTTTATTTTTGGATTCATTTGTGTTTAAACAATGTGTTGATAATGATGGGAGAGAGTTTAAATTGAATGGGCAAAGGCTAAAACACTATTGGGGAGAAGAATTCCAAATGTGTTATGCCTTTTGCAATTTGTTGGAAATTTGAAATTTGAAGAAAAAGGGCAGTGTGCTTTCAAGTTACAGATTCTATGTTGAGCCCTAAAGGTGGTTTAAATAGCAAGTTTAAATTTCTGTTGTGATGTCTTTAATTTGTAGCCATTAGTTGTTAGTTAATATTTTAAAGTTAGTTTCTCTTTTATTGATAATTTGCATTAGTTATTGAGTTTAATGTTTTTGTCAAGCTTTGGTTTTTGGTAGGGAATCTCATGCAAAATGGAAGAAAATTTTGATGCAGCAGATTTTGGGGTTGCAATTTTTCAAGGAAGGAAATTCTGATGAGTTGTAGCAGATTGACAGCAAGCTCATATCAGAAGCTGCAGCAGTCATGGCAGAAAAGGCAGTGGGCAAGCAGTGATTTGATGGGAGGAATTTTCAGATTTAGCTATAATCAAGGGAGGACGTTTTAAGTTTGCTTGTCTGTTATCTATCATGCTTTCTGTTAGCTTTTGTTGTGAAAAAAAAGTGTATGAATGAAAGTTCTATAGGTGTGCATGTTCTAATGTTTAAATCAATTGAATGCATATCAAGTTTGGATAATGCTATGGTGCAAAGGCTGAAGTAGTTGAAATCATGCAAAATTTCTAGCATTCCTCAAAGTGTAATTTGAAAAGTGTATGTGGCTGAATGTGTGTTAGCTAGCTGTTCCCATATGATCCAATGAAGTTTAATGAATTTATCTCTTATGGAGTTGTTGGATTATGCTTGAATGGTAAAAATTTGCAATTGGGCAATGGTCCTATTTTGTCTTGAGAGGTGTCATGCTTACTAAAAATACTATTTCAGTTCTAAGTAGTCACTTGGCGCATAATTGTAATGCTTGCTCACAAAGCCATCTAATGCAAAATTTTAAGATTGGTGAGCTGCTGAAACTGTTGATGTTTAGTAATACTAAGCTTGTTTAAAATGCTAAGTAAGCTAGAGTAGCCATCTGGTGCATAAATTTTATGTTAGAGAATTTTGAATTGTTGATTTTTAGCATGTTGCAGCTGGTATATTGTGTTCTGCTTTGAAAATATGGATTGTCCAGCTTGTGTGGAAGTAGGTAAGGCCTAGCTGTAGCTCTAGGCTGTTCTTTTGGTTAAGCTTAGCCTTGCTGAATGCTGCAGCAGCAGCTGTGAAAAAAAAAAAAAATCTGTTTTGCTTGAAAAGAAAGTGTTTTGTGTAATGATCCCCAATAGCCTAGCCTATTTGCTTAGTTTGATTATCTTGTTGTGCTTTAAGTCCTTCGGTGGATAGGAAGCTTCCTAATTTTCCTCCTTAGCTTAGCTCAAATCTTAGGAAAGCTTGTTCCTAGTCCTTTTGCTCAAACCTTATAATCCTCCTAAGCGATAAGCCTTAGCTTCTCTAAAAAAAAAAAAATAAGTTTGGGGGTCCTTGCCTTGCTTTCTCACTCATTGGGGACAATGAATGGATTAAGTTTGGGGGTGAGGTAACCCTTGGAAAAAAAAAACATGAAAAAGAAATAGAAAAGGCAACTTAGAAAGCATTCCTCTTTGTCTTAGTTTTGCCTAAGATGCACTCCTCTCCCTTTTTGAAGGTTTTCTATTTTCCTTGAGCTTGCCTAGTAACCAGGGGGATTTATGATACCCATAGTTTGCCTCTGCGTCAAAAAGTAGCTCAAGGGAAGAGAAAACGTTTAAAAAAAATGAGCAGAAAAGAAAAGTTCAAATGAGATGAAAAAGGGATGAGTGTTAGCTTGAAGGTTACAATCTTCCCCAGGGCTTAGGTGAGCTTCACCAAAAAGTGTCGCCATTCTAAGAAGCAAGGAAGTGGTTGCTAGAGAGCAAATCTTAGTCAACTCTAAGGGAAATGAGTGTAGTTCTCGTTAGGTGATGAGCTTGGAGGCTAAGGTGAGCTTCACCATAAAGTGTTGCCATTCTTGGACCAAAAGGCTATAACCTATGAGACCTTCTAAGTTGGTAAAAAAAAAAGAATAAAAAGTTAAGAGAGAAGTTTAGGTTGAGCTTAGAAGCTTTAGAGGTTAGGCAAAGAGACTATAGGATTGCTTTGCAAGCTTTAGGATTGAGATTTGTGCTAAGTTTAGGCTTGAAGGTTAGTGGCTTCCTTGATGTCAATAGGCTGGTATAATTTGATATGATGGCTTTTGTAAATAGGTTGAGCTAGAGGATCATTAGATGAGCACTAAAAATTTGAAAATGCCAAGTTGAAAGGTGATTTTTAAAAGGAATGTTTTGTTGAGTAGTTGTATGCATTCAGAGAGGTAGGCTTGTCAAGAAGTAGCTAGATGCTTTAGTTAGGCCATTTTGACTGCAAGCTGGATATGGGATGATGAGTTAGAGTTTTTGTAGGCTAGCATTGCTCGGGGACGAGCAATGATTCAAGTTTGGGGGTTTGATAGCTCTTAGAAATAAGAGCTATTGGTTCTCTTTTAGGCTTAAAAACTCTATTCTTTGATGTGTTTGAGCTTTGGTTTGTGCTTGAAAATGAGTATTCTTTGATGAACATTTTTTTACATATCAATAGGCAAGACTTGAACTAAATTTGGTGCAGATTTCTTATGTTTAAGCTGATTTTTCTGGAATAGGGCCACTCAGGTTTTGCTGCAGCAACTGATTTCACAAGCAGAAGGCAGAAAGTCTGGGTAATAAAATTCTGCACGTGCCAAATCCGTGTAAGCCTTCATTAATTGAGCTGGCAGCCATGTGGAGCTGATTTGTCCTATCTCAACCAATTGGGGAAGGTCCATGTGGAGTTATATGTCTAATCAGCCCTGAATTCAAGAAAAAGAGAGGGTATAAATGTTCTTTTGCCCAAAAAGAATGAAAGACAAGTTGGAGAAGTTGACCTAGGAGTTGCTGCTGTCATTGAAGGGGAAAAAGGACAAGGAGGCTGCTGTTTGGAGGAATTTCCAGCTTGGGAAAGCTGGAATCTCCCTTGGAAGCTTCTTCTCTTCACTCCTCTTCTTTTATTCTTCTTTCTCCTAGTGATTAGTTGGTATTTAAGGTTGTAATCATGACTGATATGGTTGTTGGCTGCTGTATTTTCATTATTTTCACCTTGAACATGAGTTAAATCCTCTTAGGTGAGGATTAGGGTGCTTAAGCTTGAACTTGTTGTTTGTTTTAGTGGAACTTGATTTATTGCAACTTAAAGCAAAGTGTTCTTCATGCTTAAAGCTGGAATTTCGTTTGGCCAACCATTTTCTAGCATTGTTTTTTAGTGTTTGGGAAAACAATAGATAACCGACTACTTTGCTTTACCTTAGTCTTTAATGATCATGAAAATGAGTGGGTATTTAGGGATAAATCACCACCTAAGGCACTAAATCAGTTGAGCTAAAAAGAAGGGGTTAAATGGGAGTTTAATCACCTAAGTTAGAGGAGAATTGGAAGATTCCCGTAGAAAATTCTGTGTGAGTTGTAATTATAAAGCTCTGCTACAGCAAGCAGCTTGTGAGAGTAGACAGCCCCTAATATGAACCTTGCCTTCTCTGTGCTAATTCGCTGTTTTTATTGAATTTTACTTAAGTCCTTATCATTTTCAGCCTGTTTACCATTTTAATCTCTTGCACTTAGTTAAGAAAAAATATTTGGTTCTTGGTTACTTTGAATTTCATTAAAAATAGGCTTAGAAATAGTGATTTTCGTGCATCAATCCCTGTGGAGAACGATATAAAAATACTTATCACTTGCTGCTGATCGTGTGCACTTGCACGTGTGTTTGTGAGTTTTTCTTGCATATTTAGAATCACTTTGCACAAGGCAACACTTTTGCAGCAACTCCTGTTGCTGACACAACTTTTCTTGCTGCAGACGCAAGGGTTCCGTGACTTCTTTGAACATTTGTCGCAGCTCTGAAAAAATTAAGGCTGTGTCAACATCAAGTGGTCGAGCAGCTGCATCTTCGCCTGTTGGAGCAGTAGCGGAGTCTCGTGCTGCCAGAGTTGGCTCAGGGATCTCATTGTTGCAATGAGGGCTGGGCAGAGATTCTTCAAAAACTTCCTCTACTCGCACATCTTCGAAGAGTGGTGGGGGCTGAGCAACTGGAGGGGGCGATGGTGGTGGTGAAGAACTTTGTGGTTGGGCGAAGACAGTGCTTTCCTGCGCTGGGGAACTTCTTTGAGGGGCTTTTGAGGTTGGGCGAGGGTGTCGGCCTGCGGTTTGCTTGCACCTTTTCTTCTTTTGCGTTTCAGGCGCTGGTTCGCTGAGTTGTGCTGCGGGGGCTATAGGTCTGTGGCTGCGGCCTTGCAAACGCCTATCTCGCGTGCCTGTAACACGCGTCCACCATTATTCATCGAAATCTTTCCGCATTGTTCTTATTTCTTCGTCAGCCATGGGCAGGAGATTTAATGCGCGACATAAGGAAGTGACATGGCCCGAACAAAATAATGCACCTCTTGGTTTTGCCGCGGTCTGGCGCAGAGATTCGACGAGGACTTTACCCAAGTCGATTGGGGTACCCTTCATTATACAATAGACCAAGATCACGCGTTGAAGGCTTAAGGTTGCATCATGCGTTGTGGGCATGATGCGATTCTTTATCCAGTGCATCCAAAGTGTTGCTTCAAAGTCGAGCAACTGCGATTTGAGGGTCCTCTTTGCGCCATGGCCATCCCACTTAGCCCCAGGTCTAGCTACCACAAGAAGGACAGTGCTCAGAAAGTCGTCGTCAAGGCAATTGAGCAGCTGGTTTCCTTCAGCGCTGGGATGTCCTGTAGCTCATAGACACTGTTTATATGCACTGAGGAGAATGCGATGGCGTGGCCACGAACAAGAACTTCATCAATCTCTTCTCGCCATTGTGCGTGATAGAAGTCGTGGACAAGCGCAGGGGCGTAGGTTCTAGGGTTCTCGCAGACTGTTTCCCACTTGCGCTGGGAAATTTGGTCAGTCATCGTCTGCGGCAGGGGGCAACTAAAGCCCCTTTCTTCCTGAAACTTCCCCCATTCTTTTGCTTCTGCCTCTATGCTTGCGCCTACTTTCTGTTTTCCTTTGTCCTTGGCTGTGGTGGGCGTTTTTCTTTTTCTGCTCGGGGTTGCCGCAGCTTTCTCACATGGCTCTCTGATGACCACCCCTGTAGGTTGGATATTGCGGCGACGCGTGAGGGGGATTTCATCCTCTGAGTCAGACATCTCCATGGCTGCTGCAATGGTAGCCAAGTTGTGCGCTGCGATGTCTGCGGCTTCAGCATTGCTTGGTCCATCGCCTCTGTTTGCTTCGTTTGTCTTTGCGGCAGTACGCTCTCGCTCTTCTCTTTGGCGAATTTCATCGCCTTCTTCGTCTAGCTCTTGTAGCAGGTCGTTCCATGCAGCGACTTGCTGTTCTGAGAATTGCGGTAGTGTGGAAGAGGATGGATGGAGAGGGGTGGAAATGGTGTTAGTCGGGAAGAAAGAAGGGGAAGGATCGGTGGTTTGGGTTAATGTAGTGGAAGGGTTTGTGGATGGAAGGAGGGCAACCGACGGGAATGGTGATGGAAAGAGAGTGAGGTTTCGAGGGGCGGGGATGTTTGGGGTTGCCTGAAGGGTGACAGGTTGGATGGAGAAGGTGGATGTGTCTAATGGGGCGATGTTGAGTACTTCGTCTGCGTCTGAGGATGATGGAAGGGCGGTGAGTTTAGCATCTGTGTTAGCAATGGGTGGTTCTCCGTCGACTACTTCTGGCTCATCTTCCTCCATTTGGTCGATGTTTTGTGGGTTGTCGCCTTCCTCGTCTGAAGAGATAATCACGTCTCTGTTCGGCCCCTCTACTTCCGGCGAAGAATGAGCATCATCCGTGTATCCGACGATGGAGAGATTTTGAGAGTCTGACATGGTTGTTCCTTGGTGGGAAGGAGAAAAGAAATTTCGAAAACTTGGGGGTTTAGGGTTTTGAAATGAAGGAGACGCAGGTAATGAGGAAGAGGCAATCATGCGCGTTCCCTACTAAATAGTTAACGCACGACATGGACCCCCAGGTACTGACACTGTTTCGCATTCCTCGAAAGTGGGCGATCATGATTATTATGGAGGAATGTGAGCAGTTGCCTTGGATGACGAGATGAGTCAGGGATTAATGCGTTTCCTTAAATGTTAATCATGATAATTGCTGCGTGTCAATGCGGATGATAACTGCCCAAAAGGTAGTTATTTAGGCCTCAATTATATAGGGATTTGTGTGTCCTTTATGCTTATTAGGGTTGGTTTTGGATAGATATTACATGTTTTAACCCATTTGGAAGAACGAAAGCATTGAAAATTATTTTGTGCAGATTATGCTGCTGGGCGACTAGAGTGAGCAAATTCTGTGCTGCAGCAAAAATGGGAACAGAACTGCCACATCACAGCTCGTTAGCCAACTTCATGAACCGACTTCTGTTGAGTTATTTTCGTGATAAAGGATCAAGGAGAGCCTTCCACGTGTCCTAGTTGACCTAATTCAAGCTTCCCATCCTTCTATAAAAGGAAGTAGCCGTCAAAGACAAAAGTATTCCAATTCTCCTTGGAAGCCGAATAGTATAGAGAGATTGGAGACCACTAGAAGGCCATCATTGCAAGCTGATTGAGGAGTTTAATATTTCCTTCATTATCTTGTAATTATGAACATGTCTACTCAGATTATGATTTGTGTTTCCATACTTATTATGAACTAAGTAGCTTTAGGCGTTGGTTAAGGAATATGTAGTTGTCGTGCTTCACCTCTAATAATATTTGTTGATTATTGCATCTTGGTTAATTGTTGTGCCTATTTCCATTTTATGCCCGCCTGGCCAGCCGGTGTGAATATCTCTCTCTAGTTTCAGGGATGATTTAGAGAGTGTGTGGCAATTATCCACACTACGATCATTGTGTATTGGCGAACGCCAGTGACTGAGCTAGGGATAGCCAGTTGCCTAGTGCTTGATCGGTCGTACTTCATTGGGGTTGAAACACATTCCAAAAGATTCGGAGTTCCGGGAGGAATCCGCTAATAATACTGCGAGAGTTTGCATGATCAATAATATTGCTAGAGCATCTCTTAAAACAATTACTAAAACCTGACCAGCGCCTGTCTTTAATCTGTCTGCCTATTTGATTATTTTATGTTCTGTCATTTACTTTGCTTCAGCATTATTCTTATAAAACCCAATCATTTTTACTACTTTGAAACCATTAAAAGAGTCACACAAAATAGATAGAGTGGAAGCTAATTCAGGCCTTGGATTGACAAATACTTATCACTTGCTGCGAACTGTGTATACTTGCACAGAGTCCAGAGTCAAATTATATCTTATTTCTTATAGCATTTTTACTCACTCTAGAAACCCAACAAGTTTTTGGCGCCGTTGCTGGGGAAAGAATAAGTTTTTATCTGATTTGTTTTGTGTATGTGTTTTACTGGTTTGGTGCTAGAACTTTTTGATTGTTTCTTTTGTTTTTGCAGGTGTGAGTTTGGTGCATGAATGATCCGCCTGGGGTAAGGTTCGAGCTTGATCCAGAAATTGAAAGGACATTCAGGTTAAGAAGGAGAGAGCAGCGCAGAAACCAGATGGAGAACGTGCCGTGTATTCCGGAGGCTCCTGAAGGTCCAGCAAACCCCCAGCAGAATCCGTTGCTGCAGCAAAACCCGCTGTTTGAGCAAAATGAGCAGCAAAATAATCAGGCTGAAAATCCTATCTTGATAGCGAACGATAGGACCGGAGCCATTCGAGCGTATGCTGTCCCAATGTTTAATGAGTTAAATCCAGGGATTGCAGGTCCCCAAATCCAAGCGACGAATTTTGAAATGAAACCGGTAATGTTTCAGATGTTGCAGACCGTGGGGCAATTCCATGGTTTGTCATCTGAAGAACCTCATTTACATCTTAAGTCTTTTCTAGGAGTTAGTGATTCTTTTGTAATTCAAGGAGTGCCTAGAGATGCTCTTAGATTAACTTTGTTCCCGTATTCTCTTAGAGATTGAGCAAAGGCATGGTTAAACTCTTTTGCTCCAGGATCAATTAGGACATGGGATGAGTTAGCTGGAAAATTTTTGAGTAAATATTTCCCACCTAATAGAAATGCTAAATTAAGGAGTGAAATAGTAGGGTTTAGGCAACTTGAAGATGAGACTTTTAGTGAGGCTTGGGAGAGATTTAAGGAGCTTTTGCGAAAGTGTCCCCACCATGGTTTACCTCATTATATTCAAATGGAAACATTTTACAATGGTTTAAATGGAGTAACCCAAGGTATGGTCGATGCTTCGTCTAGAGGGGCCCTTTTGGAAAAAACTTTTGATGAAGCCTATGAAATTTTAGAAAGAATATCTATTAATAGTTGCCAGTGGTCGGAGGTTAGAGGCACAAATAAAAAGGTTAAGAGTGTATTAGAGGTTGATGGTGTGTCCACCATTAGGGCTGATCTTGCTATGATTGCTAACACTCTTAAGAATGTGACAGTGATGAGTCATCAGCAGCCACCAGCTATGGAGCCTACTGCAGTGGTGAACCAAGTGGCAGAAGAAGCATGTGTCTATTGTGGTGAAAATCACAACTACGAGTTTTGCCCCAGCAATCCAGCTTCTGTGTTTTTTGCAGGTAATCAGAGGAATAACCCCTATTCTAACTTTTATAATCCAGGTTGGCGCAACCACCCCAACTTCTCATGGGGAGGTCAAGGAAGTAATGTGCAAGCGCAACAAAAGGTGAACCAGCCGGGATTTGCTAAAGCGCAGGTAATGCCCCAGCAAAACAAGCAGGCTTTGCCCCAGCAAAATTCGGGAAGTTTTCTTGAGGCGATGGTGAAAGAATTTATGGCTCGTACAGATGCTGCAATTCAAAGTAATCAAGCTTCGATGAGAGCCCTGGAATTGCAAGTGGGTCAGCTAGCTAATGAGCTGAAGGCAAGGCCTCAAGGGAAACTTCCCTCGGATACTGAACACCCTCGAAGGGAAGGTAAGGAGCAGGTAAAGGCAGTAACTCTTAGGAGTGGTAAGCCATTAGAAGAGCCTAGTAAGACCCAGGATATAAATAGGAATAGTGATAAAAATGTTGTTGAGAAAGAGTTGGAGTCTGGTCAGGGTGCTGGAGGCAGTAATAAAAATGCTGGAGCATCTGGTTCTGTTCCAGATGTGGAACCACCTTATGTGCCGCCCCCACCTTATGTACCACCTCTACCTTTTCCACAAAGGCAGAAGCCTAAGAATCAGGATGGTCAATTTAAAAAGTTTTTAGAGATTCTTAAGCAATTGCACATAAATATCCCTTTAGTAGAAGCTATTAAGCAAATGCCTAATTATGCTAAATTTCTTAAGGATATTTTAACCAAAAAGAAGAGGTTAGGTGAGTTTGAAACTGTATCTCTTACTGAGGAATGTAGTGCTATTCTTAAGAATGGGCTACCCCCCAAGGCTAAGGATCCAGGGTCATTTACCATACCTGTATCTATAGGTGGAAAAGAATTAGATAGAGCACTCTGTGATTTAGGTGCAAGCATTAACCTAATGCCTCTTTCGGTCTATCGGAAGTTAGGTATTGGTGAAGCTAGGCCTACCATAGTCACACTCCAATTAGCTGATAGGTCTATCACATATCCAGAGGGTAAAATTGAGGATGCCTTAGTAAAAGTGGATAAATTCATATTTCCTGTTGATTTTATTATTTTAGATTATGAGGCTGATAAAGATGTCCCAATTATTCTAGGTCGTCCATTTTTGGCTACTGGTAGGGCGTTAATAGATGTTCAAAAAGGGGAGTTAACAATGAGAGTTTGTAATGAGGAAGTGAAATTTAATGTGTTTAAAGCCATGAAATATCCAGACGAAATAGAGGATTGCTCTTTCATTAGGATTCTGGAGAGCACAGTTATTGAGACAGCAATACAGGATTCGGCTGGTAAGCATTCGGAAGAACATGGAGAGGTTAGTATTGAGGATTTAGAGGTTTGTTTATTAGAAAGAGAAAATGAGAAAGAGTTGTTTAGGTGTGAGGATGTTTTTTAGTCTTTAGATTTAGATCAAAGGAAGGCTCCTCCTATTAAGCCATCTCTGATTGAGGCACCTACTTTAGATTTGAAACCCTTGCCGGATCATCTAAAGTATGTGTATCTTGGGGAAGGTGAGACGTTGCCCATTATTGTTGCATCAGATTTAATGCCAGAGCATGAGGAGGCCTTAATAAAATTGCTGCAGCAATACCGCAAGGCTATAGGTTGGACGTTGGCTGACATTCAGGGAATTAACCCATCTTTTTATATGCACAAAATCACTCTAGAGGAGGGATCCTTTAGGAGTATTGAGCAACAAAGAAGGCTTAACCCTGCAATGAAAGAGGTTGTTAAAAAGGAGGTAATTAAATGGTTGGATGTTGGGATCATTTATCCAATTGCCGACAGCAATTGGGTAAGCCCTGTCCAATGTGTTCCTAAGAAGGGAGGTGTCACTGTGGTGAGCAATAAAGACAATGAGTTGATTCCAACCAGGACAGTAACTGGATGGAGGGTTTGCATGGACTACAGGAGGCTTAATAAAGCCACCCGTAAGGACCATTTCCCTCTACCATTTATTGACCAGATGTTGGATAGATTGGCTGGTCAGGCCTATTACTGTTTCTTAGATGGTTATTCTGGGTATAACCAGATTACTATTGCTCCTGAGGATCAGGAGAAAACCACTTTCCCCTGTCCTTATGGGACGTTTGCTTTTAGGCGAATGCCTTTCGGCCTTTGCAATGCTCCAGCAACATTTCAGCGGTGTATGTTAGCAATTTTCTCTGATATGATTGAGTCCACTGTTGAGGTATTTATGGACGATTTTTCAGTTTTTGGAGGGACTTTTCAGAATTGTTTAGAAAATTTAGGCAAAGTATTAAAAAGATGTGAGGATACCCATCTAGTTCTTAATTGGGAAAAATGCCACTTCATGGTGGATGAGGGCATAGTGTTAGGTCATAGGATTTCTAAGAATGGTCTAGAAGTTGATAGAGCAAAAATAGAGGTGATTGAAAGACTAGAGCCACCGAATTCAGTGAAGGGAATTCGGAGTTTTTTAGGACATGCTGGATTTTATAGGAGGTTCATAAAAGATTTTTCCAAAATCAGTAAACCTCTTTGTAACTTATTGTGTATTGATCATGTTTTTGACTTTAATGCAGATTGTAGGAAGACTTTTGAGACTTTAAAAGCTGCTTTAGTCTCAGCACCTATTCTTTGTACACCTAATTGGAGCTTACCATTTGAGGTAATGTGTGATGCGAGTGATGCTGCGGTAGGTGCTATGCTGGGGCAAAAGCAGGGAAAATTCATCCATCCTATATATTATGCAAGCAGAGTTTTAAATGAGGCACAAGTCAACTATACAACTACTGAAAAGGAGTTGTTAGCTGTGGTGTTTGCTTTTGAGAAATTCCGGCCATATTTGGTTGGATCTAAAGTCACGGTGTTCACGGATCATGCAACAATAAGGTATTTAATGACTAAGAAGGATGCAAAACCTTGACTAATTCGTTGGGTTTTATTATTGCAGGAGTTTGACTTGGAAATAAAAGATAAGAAGGGATCAGAAAATGTCATTCCCGACCACTTATCTCGTCTTGATCCATCATCATCTTTGCTGGAGCAATCTGCCATTTCAGATTCTTTTCCAGATGAACAGCTCTTTGCTGTTGAGGTAAAGGTAGTTAGGGATGTCCCTTGGTATGCTGATATTGCCAACTTTTGTGTCAAGGGAGTCACTCCTATTGATATGGATTGGAGGCAGAAGAAAAAGTTTAAGCACGATGCAAAATTTTTCTATTGGGATGAGCCATTTATGTATAAGCAATGCTCTGACGGTATTATTCGTAGGTGTGTTTCAGGTGCTGAAGCAAAGGAAATCCTTGAGCAATGTCACTCTTCGTCGTATGAAGGTCATTTCAGCGGTCAGAGGACAGCTATGAGGATTTTGCATTGTGAATTCTTCTGGCCCACCTTATTCAAAGATGCCCATTGGTTCTACAAGCAATGTGATGCTTGCCAAAGGAGAGGAAACTTGGGGCCTAGAGATGAAATGCCTCTCACCTATATTTTAGAAGTTGAATTATTCGATGTATGGGGTATTGATTTTATGAGGCCATTTCCCCCTTCTAATGGCAATGTTTTTATCTTATTGGCAGTTGATTATGTGTCCAAATGGGTAGATGCCATTGCATGCCATCAGAGTGATGCCAAGACAGTTGCAAGGTTTCTTCAATCGCACATCTTTGCGCGATTTGGGACATCTAGAGCTCTAGTGAGTGATGAGGGTACACATTTTGTTAATAATATCTTAACTAAGCTTTTAGCTAAGTATGAGATTAAACATAGGATAGCTACCCCTTATCACCCACAAGCGAATGGTCAAGCTGAAATTAGTAATAGGGAAATTAAATCGATTCTAGAGAAAGTAGTTCATCCATCTAGAAAGGATTGGTCTTTTAGGTTGGATGAGGCTCTTTGGGCTTATAGGGCAGCCTATAAGACTCCTCTAGGTATGTCTCCCTATAGGTTAGTATATGGGAAAGCTTGCCATTTACCATTGGAGCTAGAGCATAAGACGTTTTGGGCTTTGAAAAAGTTAAATTTTGATCTGAGTCGTGCAGGAGCAATTAGAATGCTGCAACTTAACGAATTAGAGGAATTTCGCCAATTTTCTTATGAGAATGCGAAAATGTATAAAGAAAAGACTAAGCTGTGGCATGACAAGAAAATTAAATCTAAAGAGTTTGTCAAGGGTCAAAAAGTCTTGCTTTATAATTCTAGATTGAAATTATTTCCTGGGAAGCTAAAATCTAAATAGTCAGGACCATTTACTGTGGTTGAGGTTTTCTCCCATGGAGCAATTACTTTGTAGGATGAAAAAGATGGGAGAGTATTCAAAGTGAATGGGCAACATGTGAAAAATTATTGGGGAGAGGAATTTCAGGCGAAATATCCTTCCCTAAGGTTGGTTGACGATTGAGAGAGCAGGATTTTTGCGGGAGCATTTCACAAAGCAAAATTTTGAGCTCCCAGTGTTTGTATTAATTTTACGTTTCGCTGATTTGTTTTTAATTTCAAATAGGTTAGATTTGATTTTGCATAGTTTATTAGATTTTTATCTTTAAGTATTTGTTTATTTATGTTAATTTAGATTTTATCTATTTCGTTTTGAATATGATTTGATTTTCAGTTATTTATTTATATTATCTTTGGATTATCTTTTCATTAGTTAGATTTTGTTTTATTTGGATTTTATCTTCAGTTATTTGAATTTTGTTTAGTTAATAAAGATTGTCTCTAAATTAATTCAGCTTCACAAATAAAGGATTAGATTTGATTTGTTCGGTTAAATTTAAAATTTGAATTTAAAAGATTTGATTTTCCTGATTTGAAATTTGAATTCCGTATCCAAGATTCTTTAGGTTCAGCAGGTTGTTGCGGCAAAGTTATGGCTGGAGCAAAATCATCCGAATAAAAAGGGATTTCGTTGGAAATTTATTATTTTTACCGTTGGGATGTGGCTTTGAATTTTTCGCAGGTAAATTTGCATGCATCATCTGATGAAGCCACGTGTAGTAGAGTAATCATCCGAAGGCTTCAATGATGGACAACACATTAATTTTTACCATGGGCGTTTGGAATCTACGATTTTACCGTTGCTGATTTGAAATTTTCAGGTTACATTCACTTCAAATTAAATGGTAATATAATTTAATGGGAACAAATCTTTTCGGTTAGGATTTCAAATTGCTGGAGCCTTATTTATTGACAACTGCTGGTAAGTCTCTTTCCACTTCGTCTTCTCGATCCAATTTTGGCGTCTGTATTATTTCTTTTTCCCTTTCATTATCTGTAAAATCTTTGCTTTCTAATAGCGAAAACACGAGCGAGGAAAGAAAGAGAGAGGGAGAGTGAAGAGGAAATACCCATTACCCTCGAAGTTCCAAAAGTAAAAGCTAAGAAGAAAAGAACACCGGAGGAGAAAGAAGCTAAAAGACGAAGACGACAACAAAGGGCGGAAGAACAAGAAAAGGCAACAGAGGATGAGGCTGCTGCAGTGGTTGAAGAAGACTCGCAAGAACCGCAAGAACAGACCCCAGGAGAGGCTGATCGGAGACTTGCGGATACAGATACGGCTCAAGAGGAAAATGCTGAGGAGAATCAAGAACAGCAGGTTGAGATGGTGAGAGACGAGCAAGCAGACGTAGTGTTTGAAAGAGGAAACGAACAGGACCAAGAAGCTCGTGTTGAGGTAATCATGCCCGAACCACCGAAACGTCGCCGCATAAAACGAAAGGTCGGCCGTATTCAGGTGATTCGGACTGATACCCCATCACCACCATCATCAGATTCTGAGAGAGAAAAGGCAGAGCGAGAGGAAAGAGAGAAAAAAGAAGTTGAGAACAAAGAAAGAGAAGAAGCAGAGAAGAAGACTGAGGAAGAGCAGTTGCTCAAGCGTAGGGCAGAGAAGGGCAAAAATGTTGCTGAAGCATCGGAGGAACATGATGCAATAGAAGAACAACAGTTACCATTTGATCGCTTCGTCAACAATTTTGCCAGAGCAAAGTACGCTGAGCTTTTGAAAAGGAATTTCTTATTCGAACGCGGTTTCAGCGGTGATCTTCCATAGTTTTTGAGGACCGATATTGTTGACCATGGCTGGGAGATGTTTTGTGCGAAGCCTGAGTCTGTAAACGCACAGGTGGTGCGTGAATTCTATGCCAACATTGATAAGGAGGATGGTTTCCAGGTAATTGTCCGAGGAGTCGAGGTGGATTGGAGTCCAAGTGCTATAAATGCAATATACAATCTTCAGAACTTCCCCCATGCGACATATAATGAGATGGCTGTGGCGCCATCTGATGAGCAACTAAGTGATGCTGTGCGGGAGGTAGGAATTGAAGGGGCACAGTGGCAGTTATCCAAGACTCAGAAGAGGACATTCCAGTCGGCTTATTTGAAAAGGGAAGCGAACACGTGGATGGGATTTATTAGACAGAAGATGCTTCCAACAACACATGACTCAACAATCTCCAGGGAACGGGTTCTCCTAGCTTTTGCCATCTTACGGTCTCTCAGTATTAACGTAGGGAGGATCATTGCGAATGAGATTTCTGGATGTTGGAAAAAGAAGGTGGGGAAACTATTCTTTCCGAACACAATCACGATGATGTGTAGAAGAGCAGGGGTTCCAGTGGATGGGGGAGATGTGATCCTGTTTGATAAGGGGATCATAGACACGCCCAATTTGGCACGGCTCCAGCATGTGCAGGAGGTACGTCAAGGTGGGCTTATCTACGGCATCAACACGATTCTAGAATAACTGGCACTTTCGGCCAGTAGGCAGGAGTTTGCTGAGAGGCAAACTTTAACCTTCTGGAACTACGTTAAGAATCGGGATGCCGGCTTAAAGAGGGCGCTGCAAGAGAATTTTTCGAACCCATACCCAACCCTTCCCATATTCCCTGATGATCTGTTGAACCCCTGGATTCCGCCCCCACCTGCTGAAAGGAGAAGAGAATGATGATGAAGAGCAGGGTCAGGAAGATTGATGGATGAGATGATCTTCAGCGAGCATTACTTTTGTTCCTAAAATTTTGTTTGCTCGCGCATATCTGACCCCGTTTGCTTGTTTCTTTTTAATATTTCTGCTTTGAAAAAAATATATATATCTGCTTTGTAATGTATTTCTTTGAATATTTTTAATGAAATTTCTGAATGTTTCTATTCCATAAGCACTGCACAACTCTAACTTAACTAATTTTCTTTAGAATTTTTGAAGCTTGGACTGATTACGCTTAATTAGATCAAGGTATTCTGATCTCCAGAAACCTTTTGCTTGAGCATTTCTTCTAGCCTGGACTGTTGCTGCGGCAAAGAAGATTTTGAAAGTAGTATTGACTTATATGATCCACTTTAAGCTTAATTTGAGTCACATGTTTAGTTTAAAAATTCAGATAGAAAAATTTAAGTTTGGGGGGATAATTGTAAAAATTTAATGATTCATTGGGGACAATGAATAATTCAAGTTTGGGGGACTTTTTGCTACTCCAATTATTTTGCTCGAGCATTCCTCTCCTTCAAATAAAAATTTGCTAGGCTATTGAGTAACCGGGGACATTTGTGATACCCGCAGGCTGTCTTCGTGTCAAAAGATGACCTAGGAAATATGAAAAATGATAAAAAATTGATTGTTAAAAATTTTGCTGAAAAAATTGATGGAGCAAAAGTTTTGAAGGATGAATGATGATCCAGCAGTTTTTCTGTCTCCCAGAACTTAGGTGAGCTTCATCATAAAATGTTGCCATTCTGAGGGGCAAGAGATGGAATAACTAAGGATTTTTGAGCTTTATAAAGAGTATTGAGCCTAGTTGGTGATAAGTTTGAGGCAAGGGTATACTGCACCATTAAGTGGGTCATCCCATGCTTAAGAGCTTATGACTGTAGGGCTGCTTTAAGTCTTAAAAATGAAAATATAAACTCCTTGAAAATATGTTTTAAGATGTCTGATAATAGAGCTAAGCTGTGGTGAGTTCCTAGAATTGAGTTGAAAGTGGTGATTATTTGTCCCTGCCGAAGGAATCATTTTGCTGTAGCAAAGCTTGGTTTTGCAGAGTGCTCAGGTAAAGGTTAAAGGGAAGTATTGGATTGTCTGATTTGATTAAGCTAATTTGTTGTCTAATGTTTTTGAATTCTTAAGGGAAGGTGAGTTAGTATTGCTCGGGACGCGCAATAGTTCAAGTTTGGGGTGTGATAACTGCCCAAAAGGTAGTTATTTAGGCCTCAATTATATAGGGATTTGTGTGTCCTTTATGCTTATTAGGGTTGGTTTTGGATAGATATTACATGTTTTAACCCATTTGGAAGAATGGAAGCATTGGAAATTATTTTGTGCAGATTATGCTGCTGGGCGACTAGAGGGAGCAAATTCTGTGCTGCAGCAAAACTGGGAACAAAATTGCCACATCACAGCTCGTTAGCCAACTTCATGAACCGACTTCTGTTGAGTTATTTTCGTGATAAAGGATCAAGGAGAGCCTTACATGTGTCCTAGTTGACCTAATTCAAGCTTCCCATCCTTCTATAAAAGGAAGTAGCCGTCAAAGACAAAAGTATTCCAATTCTCCTTGGAAGCCGAATAGTATAGAGAGATTGGAGGCCACTAGAAGGCCATCATTGCAAGCTGATTGAGGAGTTTAATATTTCCTTCATTATCTTGTAATTATGAACATGTCTACTCAGATTTGATTTGTGTTTCCGTACTTATTATGAAATAAGTAGCTTTAGGCGTTGGTTAAGGAATATGTAGTTGTCGTGCTTCACCTCTAATAATATTTGTTGATTATTGCATCTTGGTTAATTGTTGTGCCTATTTCCATTTTATGCCCGCCTGGCCAGCCGGTGTGAATATCTCTCTCTAGTTTCAGGGATGATTTAGAGAGTGTGTGGCAATTATCCACACTACGATCATTGTGTATTGGCGAACGCCAGTGACTGAGCTAGGGATAGCCAGTTGCCTAGTGCTTGATCGGTCGTACTTCATTGGGGTTGAAACACATTCCAAAAGATTCAGAGTTCCGGGAGGAATCCGCTAATAATACTGTGAAAGTTTGCATGATCAATAATATTGCTAGAGCATCTCTTAAAACAATTACTAAAACCTGACCAGCGCCTGTCTTTAATCTGTCTGCCTATTTGATTATTTTCTGTTCTGTCATTTACTTTGCTTCAGCATTACTATTATAAAACCCAATCATTTTTACTACTTTGAAACCATTAAAAGAGTCACACAAAATAGATAGAGTGGAAGCTAATTCAGGCCTTGGATTGACAAATACTTATCACTTGCTGCGGACTGTGTATACTTGCACAGAGTCTAGAGTCAAATTATATCTTATTTCTTATAGCATTTTTACTCACTCTAGGAACCCAACAGCGGACAAAATACGGATGGAATTTGGACATGCGGTGGGATTTCCTTCTAGGCAACAAAATTTTATTAACGCAACGATTTTACTCTAACGAAAGAAACATGCGAGCTAATCATGCGATGAGATTTTCTCCCTAAAGCTCAACCTATCAAAATATTAAAAATTGTAAGCACACATCCGTCATTTAGTTTTTCTTTATATGAAAAAAAAAACAAAAGAAATGAAAAAAAGAAAGAAAGGAAAAAGGAATGAAGGCCCAAGCCCAACTTCTAGAAAGAGGACTTTCTTTTAAAAAAAAAAAAAAAGAAAAAGAAGAAGAAGAAAAAGTGGCTTCAAGACACACACGAAAAAGCAAAAAAAAAAGGGGAAATAGATGGATGTGCTCTTGGCGGTGGAAAAAAAAACACACACACAGAGAGAGAAAGAAACGAAGGGAGAAAAGAAGGAGAAGGAGATCAAGGGGTAAGCCACGAAACCTCACTGGAGTCTCGTCGGAATCTCGCCGAAAAAACTTGGGTTAGCACCGGAAATGGTTCAAAGGAGCTCCTAAGCAAGAATTCAACTTGGTAAGTGATTTTTCTCGCGATGATGGCTTGGAAGAAATGGGAAACTTAGGTATTAGTTCATGGGTTTTTCTCTTGTTGCCCAAAAGTTTTATGGGTTCTTTCTATGGTGCAAGAAATTCATAGTTTTTTTTTTTATGGGTATTCCTTAGTTGGGGGTGTTTAAACTTTAAATAAAGAGTTTCACGTGAAGTGTACTTTTCCATTTGATACTTGAATTAGAGTGAGCTAAGGTTTGATTTTAGGAGTTTGATTTAATTAATGGAGAAGAAACAACAAACACAAAAAAATAGCAACAAGCAGGGTCGGCCATGGAAAGGAAGAAGAGAATTGAAAAGACAAAGTGAGTGGGAGGAAGATGATAATGAGAGAAAAGATAAGATATTTAATTAACATTATTGGGATGTGGAAAAGACTCGATGAATAGTACAAATGGGATTAATGGAGAGTAAAGGTAATTTGGGGCTATTCACGTGAGTGGTGGAGCTTGGGAAAGTGAAAGTTCTCATTTTATTGTGGAAAGTGAAATGAGTTATGATGTGAGAGAAGGAAATACTACTCTTATTAATAGTACTATTTGGAAGAAAGAGACAAAATGTACTTGTTATTGGTATTGAAGAAAAGATGAAAATTTGAAATTTGTTATAAGGGAGACAAATGGAGATTTGGTTAATTCATCAATGTGAAGCTTATGTTCTATTTTTCCATTAGCAGTAATTCATAATTTATGTTATGGATGCTAAAATTTCAGGTTGGATGAAAGTTGAATAGCTTATGGTTCGAAGTGTCAACGACAATAATATTGTGAGTGGTTATTTTACAAAATGTTTCATTGTTATTTAATTATTACTATGAGTTTTCAAGAGCTTTACAATTATGTTGGGGTTTTAAAGGAACTACTATGAGATTTCCAAAGAGTTGCTATGAATTTCCAATAAAGTTATGAGTTTGCTAAAATTATCATTTACAAATATTAGAGATATTTTCAAGTCACACTCGATAATTCAACAGATTGTTATTTGAGCCAATATTTTATGATGTTAGCCAGAAGTATTATTTAGAATTATGTGAGATATTTTATGGTTATTTGAGTAATTGAAAATATTTGTGTTATTTGAGAAATCTCTCTAGTATATGAAATATTGTTTTAGAAAAGATAATGGTTTTAGCGCTATTGATGATGTTGAGTTTTTGTGTTAAAGTGGTTTGAAATCCACTAGTATTATGTACCCATGGTGATTACCTGTACACTATGTGAATGTGTTCCCATAGTATAGAGACAGAGGTCTTGGGACCCGCTCTAACACACGCTTAAGGTTTGAGTTGTGGGTTAGAGTGCTTAGCCCTTCGTGGGTTGCTCTACGTGCACGTATGACAGAGATGGCTCTGCTATGCATTACGAGATTCCTCAATGCATAGTATGACAGAGATTGCTCTGCTGAGCGTATTGAGGTTACACTACGCCAGTATGACTAGAGATTTGGGTACATGTTTGGTGATAAATTTTTATAACATATGTTATTGTTTTTCAAGAGTTACCTTTACAAATATTTCTTTATGTTTTTGTTATCTTGAGAGAGTTATTAAAGCAACTCATGTTTTACGTTGTTTTCTAGAGCTATGAGACTTTGCTTTAAGAAAAGATTGGTTTCCATGAAATTATTTAATCATGAACTTGCCACTCACTGGGCTTTTCAGCTCATTCTTTTATTTTTATTTTTATTTTTTTTCCCACCAGGTTGCTCTTGAGTTTCAACCAGAGTTGATTGAACGGAGTAAGTTAGCCAGAGTCTGCCACCAGTCTCTAAAATTCGATGCATATCACTTAGTATATATAAAGTTTGGCAACGAGATGTCGAGTTGAGTATTGTGATTTGAGACGCCTGTGTCTCTAGCCTAGTTCTAGGATGTGATATAGTACCTTTACTTCCAAGGAGTTCATATGCGTATATATGGTCTTGTTTCAGGTGTGTTTTAAACCAAGTTTCAGGGAAAACTCTGCCCAAATTTCTGGTTATTTGAGTTGCTGTTGGATTTACAATGATCCTAAGAGTGGTTAAGAGCATGCTAGTTGGTAATGAGGTCCTATAGTCATTTAGGATTCATTGTCGGCACTCCATGTCACTAGTTGTTAGAAGTAGCCGGGGTCGGGGTGTGACAAAAATAAAACAAAGTATGCAGAAAGAAAATATTTACAACTTCTGACCTGCTAGTGCTCTTACCTTGCACTAGGTCCTGGCGCATTCAAAGCACTCCTCTTCTGGACCTATCTTGTTTGGTTTCTTCAAGGTGGATCCTTCAGAAGGATCATCTCAACTACTTCATTCAAAGTCCCTTCGATATATGGTTTTACTCTCTTCCCGTTGACTTTGAAAATTCTCTTCCCATTTGTAGAATGTAGATCTACTGCCCCATAGGGATATACTTGATGAACGATGTAGGGGCCTGACCACCTGGATTTTAATTTTCCTGGAAAGAGTCGTAAACGTGAATTAAACAATAGTACTTTCATACCTTCTTTGAGATCCTTTTTAAGTATTTTTCGATCGTGCCATTGCTTCTGTTTTTCTTTATTTATCTTTGCATTCCTTCTAAATTCTTCCAATTCTGCCAGTTGACACAATCGTTCTTGCCCTGCGGCTTCTAAGTCAAAATTTAGACGCTTCATTGCCCAATGCGCCTTGTGCTCCAATTCCAATTGGTAAATGACATGCTTTTCCATAAACCAACACATATGGAGATGCGCCTATGGGTGTTTTGAATGCAGTGCGATATGCCCATAGCGCATCATCTAAGTGATGCGCCCAGTCTTTCTTGCTGGTGTTGACGACTTTCTCGTGAATTCTCTTTATTTCTCTATTTGAAACTTCCGCCTGACCATTACTTTGAGGATGGTAAGCTGTTGCGATGTGATGTTTAACATTGTATTTTCGCAATAACTTATCCATGACACTGTTTATGAAGTGGGTCCTTCATCACTAATCAGCCTGCGTGGTACTCCAAATCTTGCAAAGATATTCTTTTTGAGAAATTTTCCCACAATTGCAGCACTGTTCTTAGCGCAAGCTAATTCTTCTACCCACTTGGTGACATAGTCCACTGCGAGGAGAATGTATTGGTTTCCTTGCGACGATGGAAAAGTTCCCATGAAATCAATGCCCCAGACATCGAATGACTCAATTTCTAATATGTAGTTTTGAGGCATCTCATTTCTTGTGCTGATATTTCCAGT
Organism: Luffa acutangula; assembly: GCA_036850905.1. Classification (NCBI taxonomy): domain Eukaryota; kingdom Viridiplantae; phylum Streptophyta; class Magnoliopsida; order Cucurbitales; family Cucurbitaceae; genus Luffa; species Luffa acutangula. Next base: position 21,694,919 of record CM072089.1, on the reverse strand, counting down.
GCGCTGGCATCTATCGCAGCTTTCAACATGTTTCCTAGTGTCTTTGAACAAGGTGGGCCACCAATTCCGCTTTGAAGAATTTTGGCTGCGGTGCGTTGTCCTCCAAAATGGCCTCCGTATGGTGCTTCATGATAGTCCTTTAATATTTTCATTGCATCTTTATGGCCAACACATCTTCTAAGAATTTGGTCAGGTCCTCTGCGATAGAGGCAAGGGTCATCCCATAAATAAAATTTTAATTCGTGAAAGAATTTCTTACGGTGTTGTGCTGAGTATTCTTCTGGCAAGATTCCTACGGCAAGGTAATTCACAATGTCTGCAAACCACGGTTCTTCTTCGTCGATTACAAAAAGCTTTTCGTCAGGAAAGTCTTCTGTGATAGGGACTCTTGGCGCATCTTCCTCCCCACAGTTTTCCAAGCACGACAAATGATCAACAACTAAATTCTCACTCCCCTTTTTGTCTTTGATTTCTAGATCAAATTCTTGCAGCAATAAAATCCATCAAATCAATCTTGGCTTAGCGTCCTTTTTTGTGATCAGATATTTTATCGCCGCATGATCTGTATAAACTATGACTTTGGAGCCAATCAAGTAAGCCTGAAATTTATCAAACGCATAAACAACCACTAATAATTCCTTCTCGGTTGTTGTGTAATTCGTTTGTGCTTCATTTAATGTTCGACTGGCATAATAAATGGGGTGCAGATTCTTTTCCTTTTCTGTGCCAGTACTGCTCCTACTGCCACGTCACTAGCATCACACATTAAGACAAAAGGCTCCCTCCAGTTTGGGGTTGCGAGGATAGGTGCACTTACTAATGCAAGCTTCAGATTCTCAAATGCTTTAACGCATTTGTTAGAAAATTCAAATTTTATGTTAGCTTCCAGTAATGCACAAAGTGGCTTTGTAATGTGTGAGAAGTTTTTGATGAACCTGCGATAGAATCCCGCATGTCCCAGGAAGCTGCGAATTCCTTTTACAGATGTAGGAGGTAGTAATTTCTCAATGACATCAATCTTAGCCTTATCCACTTCAATGTCTGCGCTTGATATGCGGTGGCCTAAGACAATGCCTTCTTCCACCATGAAATGACATTTTTCCCAATTCAGCACAAGGTGGGTTTCTTCGCATCTTTCCAATACCTGCTCAAGCTGCGTTAAACAGTCTGCGAAAGACTTCCCATATACTGAGAAGTCATCCATAAAAACTTCCACCGATTTTTCTAGAAGTTTGGAGAAGATGGCCATCATGCACATTTGGAATGTTCCAGGTGCATTACACAGTCCAAAAGGCATCCTTCTAAATGCAAAGGTGCCATATGGACATGTGAATGTGGTCTTCTCTTGGTCTTCTGGTGCAATGGTAATTTGATTATATCTAGAGTATCCATCGAGAAAGCAATAATAAGCTTGTCCTGCAAGTCGGTCTACCATTTGGTCAATGAATGGGAGAGGAAAATGGTCATTTTTGGTAATTGCGTTCAGCTTGCGATAATTCATGCAGATGCGCCAACCTGTAGTGGTGCGGGATGGAATCAGCTTGTTGTTTGCATTAGCCACTACTGTCATGCCTCCTTTCTTGGGCATGCATTGGATTGGACTTACCCATCTGCTATCTGCGATGGGGTATATTATGCCTGCGTCGAGCCACTTAATTATCTCCTTTCGTACTACTTCCATCATTGCGGGATTTAGCCTCATTTGCCTTTCAACGAATTCATTGGATTCATCTATCAATCAAATTTTGTGCATGCAATAGGAAGGGCTAATACCTTTAATATCTGCTAAACTCCACCCAATGGCCTTTTTGTGTCTCGCGAGTACCTCCATCAGTAGGTGTTCTTGCGATGAATCAAGCCTTGATGAGATTATGACTGGGAGTGATTCTTTTTCTCCCAGGAATCTATACTTCAAATGCGTGGGCAAGGGTTTAAGTTCTAGTGCAGGAGGTTGCATTATGGAAGGCAAGGTGGGATCTCTTCCTTCCAGATCTAGCATGTGGGTAACTTCTTCATGCGGCGGTAAGATGCAGTTTCCTCTTTCCTGATCTTCCTGGTTTCCTCCTTCTGTGTGACTGACCGCATTTGATAGTATTTCCTGCGGAGAGCATACATCTATGCGGGCTACCATGTTGCATTCCTTGGGATCATCAGGATATTTTAGTGAGGAGAGAATATTAAAGACAACCTTCTGATCGTTCATGCGCATTGTCAGTTCTCCCTTTTGTACATCAATTAGCATTTTTCCGGTGGCGAGGAATGGTCTTCCCAAAATAATGGGAATTTCTTTGTCGGCTTCATAGTCCAAAATGATGAAATCTGCTGGAAAAATGAATTTGTCAACTTTGACTAAAACGTCTTCAATCTTTCCCTCAGGGTGGACTACGGATCTGTCTGCTAACTGGAGTGTAATGGTTGTCGGTCTTGCTTCTCCGATCCCTAGGCGCTTGTAGACAGACAATGGCATCAAATTTATACTTGCGCCCAGGTCACATAGTGCTCTGCCAACATCAATTCCTCCTATCGAACAGGGAATCGTGAAACTTCCAGGATCTTTCAATTTTGGGGGAAGTTTGTTGGCGAGTATTGCGCTACACTCACTTGTTAGTGCAACGGTTTCGAACTCCTTCCATGGTCACTTGTTCATCAGAATGTCCTTCAAGAACTTAGCATAACTAGGCATCTTTTCTAACGCCTCCACAAGTGGGACATTAATATGCAGTTCTCGCAAAACATTCAAAAATTTCTTAAACTGAGCCTCATCATTTTTCTTTCGCAGCCTTTGAGGAACAGGTAGTGCGGGTTTATATGCGTCAGGCTCTTTTTCTGCGTGAGCTTCCTTCTTTTTGGATTCTTTCTCCTGAGTTGCTTTCTCTTCTTGCGGCTAGTTGTGCCCTTCTGTGGTTGCATTTTTGCATGGATCATCTTGCGTTGGTGTAGGTTCATTTATCTGCAATTGTCTTCCACTTTGCAGAGTCACCGCATGACAGTGTTCTTTCCCTTTTGGATCCTCCGTATTACTTGGCAGTGTCCCCGCAGGTCTGTTTTTCAACTCTGACGCAAGTTGTCCGACTTGAATCTCCAGACTGTGAAGGGATGCGGCTTGGCTCTGAACTAATGCGTCATTCTTGGCCATATACTCCTTTTGACTGGTCATGAATTCCTTCATCATGTTTTCTAATGCGTTCGAGGATGACGCTCTTTGGTTTCCTCCATCCATGTTGCATTGGAAATGTCCCTGCGAAGATTGGTCATTGTTAGAATTGAATAATCTTGGCGCATGATTTACATTACCTTGTTGCTATTTATTTGCGCTCCCATTCCATGAAAAGTTTGGGTGATTTCTCCACCCTGGGTTATATGTGCTCGAATATGGGTTGTTGCGCGTAGCTCCTTGTGATCCCACATAGAGAACTGATTCTAGGTTTGAAGGACACTGATCATTCGTGTGTCCTTCACCGCAGATTCCACATCAAAATGCGTTGAGTTGCGCGATCAAAGGTGCGGTGCTGGCTGTGAGCGCATCCGTTTTCAAGGTCAACGCATCAATCTTTGCGTTTACTGAAGTCATAGGATCTACTTCAAAACTTCCTGAAGTGGTCTTAATGGGTCTCCGTCTTCTATCTTCCGCAGTGCCCCACTCATAGTTATTGCGTGCAATTCGATCTAGAATTTCGTGAGCTTCGTCATAAGTCTTTCTATGCACCATTTGCGGATGAGTCTACCAAAACTTGCGAATTCTTGTTAAGACCTACATAGAAGGTCTCTAGCTGAATGCATAGTGGTAAACCATGGTGCGAGCATCTTTGTAGCAGGCTCTTGAATCGTTCCCAAGCTTCGCTCAACGTTTCATCTTCCAGTTGTGTGAACGTCATTATTTCCTTTCTCAGTCTAGAATTTGCGGTGGGTGGAAAGTATTTTTCTAGGAACTTTTCTGCCAGATCATTCCATGTTGCGATGGAGTTTTCTGGCTGCTGGTTTAACCACACTTTCGCCGCATCTCGCAGAGAGTAAGGAAATAATATGACTTGAAGTTGTTCTGGGGTAACTCCTGGAATGATAAACTTGTTGCAAATGTCGAGGAATGACTTGAGGTGAGAGTGAGGATCTTCCGATGCACTTCCTCCAAATTATCCTGCATCTGTTAACATTTGAAACATAATAGGTTTTAGTTCAAACCTTTCTGTTTCTAGAGTAGGCTGAACTATTCCTGGATTGAAATTGCAATTTGTAGGGGCTGCATAGTCTCTAATTCCTCTGGCCCTATCATCGGCCATCTGGATGGGGTTTAATGGTCCATCTGGTTGATTTGGTGCTGCCATTTCTCCTGGTTGCCTTCGAGGTCTTCGATTTCTTCTTCTTCTGTGGTATGTTCTATCAATTTCAGGATCTACCTCGAATTCAATTCGTCGGGCGGCACGCATACAACTTCTTGTTCTTGGAGAAAAAGACTCAACAGGGAGCACTGTGAGTATTAAACCAGAGAAAAATAGTATAGACTCTTGTTGCCAATTCCCCGACAACGGCGCCAAAAACTTGATTGGTTGTCAGTATGATTGGTTTAGTAGTCGTAGATTTAAATCAATCCAAGTATAAACTGACTAAATCAAGTAGTACCTGATGAGTCCAGGGTCGAATCCACAGGGAAATGAAACAAAAGTGGTCAAAAATATTCTCTTGATTTAATCTCTCAATGCGCGACAGTAGTTTTAGAGAGTAAATAGTTCAATCAATAATTAATGTAATGAATAATAAAAACTAAGGAAAAAGGAGTTAAATGTGAAAAGTATCAAGGCTGTTGCGGTTGCAACCTCATGCGTTTATAAGAGACTTGTAGCGCTAACTTTGGTTAATTGATCCATTAGTGCCTAAGAGAGAAAAAATCATTAAGTTTCCCTTCCGGTATTCCTTATGCGTTTAGCAATAAACTATCAATTGATTAATTGACTAGTTTATGCGTGAAGTTTAGTTCTCTTAATACTTACAAGGGATTGAGTTAGTCACAACGCAATCAAAGCTTCAAGCATGCAATATCTTTTAGCGGTAATAATTTAATGCTACCAAGACTACATGACATGCGCTAACTTGTTCTACTTAGAGAGATCCATATGCATTACCTGTCAAGGATTTATCATACTGTTACCGCATCCAGCTAGCCAAGCGGGAATTAGCAATGAAAAGATTAACGCAACTAAGCAGAAAACAATCAACAATTCAATTAAACCAAAGTATGCGCTTACAGGTTTTACTTATCGCTGCATGAGGCGCTTGCGCTAAGCCTTGAAGAGGAGAGTTAGCTCATGTGAGCAGAGCAAGACATTATGAAATAAAATACTACACACAAGTTTGCTCTAATTTTGTAGTTCTCTCTAACTTCTTCGTCTTCTCCTATGCCTCCTTCTACTTCTCCTCATCTATTTATAGGCGAGGAAGATGACTTCTTCAAGTAATAGCAACTTGTGTTGCTCATCATTAGACCACTTGCGCTTTTTCAGTCCTTTTTTCGCCCACTTGCTCTGATTGCACCGGCGCTGTCTTTTCATCCTTCTTTTTCTATCTCTTTATCATCTTGGGATGTGTGCCTGTGCTTAGAAGATACTTGAAACAACTAGATTAGTTGCGTTAACGCTCTCTAATTTATAATTTCCTATCGCATACACAAATATAGCTTGCTACTTATAACAGACATTTTTTTCTCTTCTTTATGCGCTAAGATAATGCATCTGAGGTTCTTCTAGCCTTCTTTTAGCCTGAGTTTAGAGGATAAATAACTTGCTTTTCGCAAATTATCAGTTTCATGCGAAAATGTCCTTGAAGGAGTGGCAACGCCTATACTCCCAAGGTCCTTGTTGGAGTGGTAACGCCTATACTTCCCGAGGTAATCGACTTATAAAAATTTCCTTGTAGGAGTGTCAACGCCTATACTCCCAAGGCCCTCGTTGGAAATATGGCAAATTAATTATCTATAATAGAAAATTTAGCATCAAGTAAAAAGAATTGCAAATATGGCAAAAAAATTAGAATATTCCCATTTTACCATTCTCTTTCTCTCCCATTCCATTTATCCTTTCTTCCTTCATTTCTAGTGTATATGATTTCTTCTTCTTCTTCTTTTTTTTTTTTTTTTTTTTTTTTTTTTTTTTTTTGCATTTATGAGCCTTTCTTCCCTCATTTCTTGTGTATACGATTTCTTCTTCTTCTTTTTTATTTTTTATTTTTTTGATTTCTTTTTCTTTTTTTTTTGTGCATTTATGAGCTGTTATGATTTCTTTTTCTTTTTTTTTTTTGTGCATTTATGAGCTGTTATGATTTCTTTTTCTTTTTTTATAATGAGCTATTACGATTTCTTTTTTTCCCTCTGTTTTTTGAACCACATACCTTGTGGTTATCAGTACAACTTTATGCCAATTGAGCTAAGCTTTTGTTGGCCTTCTTTTTAATTCAAGAATGTCAAGAATACAAAAATAGAAATTTTGGTGAGTGTTTGTATAGGTATATCAAAGATATCACTGATATACTCCGGTTAATCGTAGTCTATCACTTACTATCACTGGTCGAAGTCTATCAGGGCTATAATTGATAGATAATGAAATACAAAGAATACAAGAATAACAATTTTATGGTGGTGGTCACGGAGCTTGTGGGCTAGTCTTTAAAAATTATATTGTTGATTGAGAGACGCTTGTTCGTAATGATTGAGAGACGCTTGTTCGTAATGGTTATTTTTGGACTTTATGTTCTAATTTATGATTGTAGTATAATAATTTTGGATGAGTTTCTAATTATTGAGATGATTGCAATGCAAAGTACTTTACTGATAGACTTCAATTAAATTGATTTCTATCAGTAACAATCATTGGTAGACTTCAATTAATTGATAATTAACTGATTTCTATCCGAGATAGAAACTGATAGACTTCAATTAACTGATTTCTATCCTCGATAGAAAATGATAGATTTGAATTAAACCAATTTCCATGAGTGATACAAGTCAATAGACTTTAATTAAATTGATTTCTGATAGAAACTGATAAACTTCAATTAAATTGGTTTCTATCAGTGATAAAAACTAATAGTCTTGAATTAAATTGATTTCTATCAGTGACAGAAACTGATAACCTTGAATTAAATGATTTTCTATTAGTGATTATCACTGATAGACTTAAATTGAAATGATGGATAGAAACTGATAGCCTTGAATTAAACTGAACTAATAGCCTTGAATTAAATTGTTTTCTATTAACGGCTAACACTGGTAGGCTTGAATTAAACACGATAAAAACTTATAGATTATGATCATCAAAGTCTATCAGTGATACACACTGATAGACTTCGATTAATCAAAGTCTATCAGTGTCTATCACTTATAGACTCCGATTAATTGAAACTTATCATCAAAGTCTATTAGTATTTATCATTGATAGACTCCGATTAATCGAAGTCTATCAGTGACTATCAATAATAGGGACGGATAGACTATTGGAGATACTAAGGGTATTTTCGTAATTTAACGTATTTTTTGCCATTTCCGCAAATAATTTTATTTTTTTTGTTATTTTTGCTATTCTTTTGCCGGTTTTTGCTATCTGTGCAATGTTTCCTTCTTTTTAGTTCTGTTATTGCAGATGATTTAATGTTACAGGCGAAAATGTCCTTGAAGGAGTGGCAACGCCTATACTCCCAAGGCCCTCATTGGAGTGGCAACGCCTATACTTCCCGAGGTAATCGACTTATAAAAATTTCCTTGTAGGAGTGGCAACGCCTATACTCCCAAGGCCCTCGTTGGAGTGGCAACGCCTATACTTCCCGAGGTAATCGACTTATAAAAATTTCCTTGTAGGAGTGGCAACGCCTATACTCCCAAGGCCCTCGTTGGAGTGGCAACGCCTATACTCCCCGAGGTAATCAACTTATAAAAATGTCCTTGTAGGAGTGGCAATGCCTATACTCTCAAGGCCCTCGTTGGAGTGGCAACGCCTATACTCCCCGAGGTAATCGACTTATAAAAATGTCCTTGTAGGAGTGACAACGCCTATACTCCCCGAGGTAACCGACTTATAAAAATGTCATTGTAGGAGTGGCAATGCCTATACTCCCAAGGCCGTCGTTGGAGTGGCAACGCCTATACTCCCCGAGGTAATCAACTTATAAAAATGTCCTTGTAGGAGTGGCAATGCCTATACTGTCAAGGCCCTCGTTGGAGTGGCAACGCCTATACTCCCCGAGGTAATCGACTTATAAAAATGTCCTTGTAGGAGTGACAACGCCTATACTCCCCGAGGTAACTGACTTATAAAAATGTCATTGTAGGAGTGCCAATGCCTATACTCCCAAGGCCGTCGTTGGAGTGGCAACGCCTATACTCCCCGAGGTAATCGACTTATAAAAATGTCCTTGTAGGAGTAGCAACGCCTATACTCCCAAGGACCTCGGCGGAGTGGCAACGCCTATACTCCCCGAGGTAATCGACTTGCAGAAATGTCCTTGGAGGAGTGGCAACGCAATACTCCCCAAGGCAACGACGACTAGCAGACCCTCGGGAACGGAGTTAGGGCTCGAATCGGAGTCATACCAATAGAAGAAGGTGTGGAGGCATTAAGGTTACATGGTGTGGTAAATTATATTTCAAGCATCTTTTACTCAAGTATAACTTGTCAATTTAAAATAACACTTGAGTAGGGGGCTAAGGAGGGGAGACTATCGATTGGGTGATGATTAAAGCTTTTCTGGAAAGAATATGTCTAGATGGTAGAGGCCGACCAGGCTAGATTAAGTCATTACTTTTTCCTTGCTATCTTTTATCATATATGTTATTGTGGCTATTCAATTTTAATCATGCTCATGATATTCCTGTCGCAAATTGGTAACTGTTTGCCTAGGCACGAGCTCAAGGCCAACCAGGTCAAGTACTTGTTTAGTGCCCTATATGCTTTTTGCAGGAAAGATGATGCTGAAATTGTTGCGATAAGAGACTGTGGCAACCAAGCCACACCTATGTTATTATTTTGCAAAAATTTCAGTATTCTGCTTAACTGATGCATGACATTAAGTGTTTTACCAAGTTTCTACAAGAATAGGACTGAGGCCGACCAGGCCATGCCCATGCCATATTTTTACAAGAACAGGACCGAGGCCGATCAGGCCACGCCCATACCTTGTTTATGCAAGAGTGTCATTCTCCATACCTTAAGGCATAAGCTCAAGGTCGACCAGGTGAAACACATTCTAAGTACTCATATCTTTATGGGACTTGAGGCCGAGGCCGACCCTAGTCTCTTCCCTCATTTTTAAATAATATGAAAGATGGCCGAGGCCGACCCCAAGGTCTTACCACGTGCACCATTTAAATGGCTAAGCGAGAAAATCACTTACACAGGGGGCTACAAAACAGTGGAATAGCTTGAACAATCATCCAAAACGAGAGACAAAATGCACAAAAGTTTGGATTCACTCCAAACGTTAGCCTCGGTCTCATGCCAAGGCTGAGGCCAAGACCGGGTTATTTCTTCAATCCCCACTTTTCTCACTTCTCTCTTACCTAACCCCTATGCAGGGAGTTTCTGCTTTGTTTAGTTTTATCCTATCTTGAAGGATAACAAAAATTCGCACATAATTCAGCACAATGGGAAGACCTTTACTCTTAAATCGGGCTTAAGGAGCTCGACCTATAGCAGTAAGTCACACCTGAATCCCAATTCAAGAGTGAGGGCTTAATGTTATAGGTAATTTTGGACCACTCCGATATGCAAGGAATTGATGAGGACAACGCAATACCAGGCCAAGGAGACAGCCAAGAAACGGAACCCGGAGGAAGAACAGGCCAAAGGGTCGAGCCAAAATCGAAGGGATCGGGCTTTTGGCTCGACCTTCGGCTCGGCCTGCTTGCACGGGTCAAGTTCGTCCAACTCCACTTGACCCGTAGTGCCCCTGGATGCCCCTGTTTCCACCTGGTTCAACCCGAAACACCCTGCAATACGTAAAACCCTAGAGCATGAGCAGGTATTTAAACCCTTCTTCATGACTGAAGAGGGGGACCTGATCCCGAATGAGAAACTCTCTCTTCTCTTCCTCTAACTCTCTATTTTTGCTCATATTCCCTCCGATTACTAACTTAAGCATCGGAGGCGGTGTGGCAAGCACCACATCGGTGTGCAGGTTTCCCTTGTTTTGCAGGCCACGTCTTTCTCTTCAACAAATTCCCTGTTGGTGGCACGTGAGGGTCATGTGAGTTCTCCCTGTCCGGATTTTGGCATCAACAAAATTTACATTCAAATAAATGGATATTTGTAATTACCTTCGCTTCTTGTTCGTCGAATTTTTTTTGTTTTTATGGAAGGAATTGCATGTTTTTCAAGAGAACTTACAGAATCCTTAAAGGTTTGAATAGCTGGAGCATATGTAGTCAACTGTGTTGGCATTCTTCCATTTTCTCCTTCTCAACTAATAATGTTGTCCTTCAACAATTCGATCTCCACATTTCTAAACTAATAATTTTGCAACTTCTGCATACATTCTCCTTTTCAGTCGTTAGTAATTCTTCTCTGCGATTGCTTTCAATTAATTTCAAGCTCATATCTTCATTCAACTCTAGAATTTTCTCCATCTTACCCTGTAGTGTTGAATTCAGTCCAAATTGATTTTTGAGCTCCTGATCAAACATGTTCCTTTCCATCTTACCCTCTAATGTCCCGTGTTTTGAAATAATGTCATTTTGGATTAATCGGGTTTAAATTCTAATTTGGAAAAATTAGAATTTAAGTTTAGCCTTTAGTTGATATTTTGGAAATTTAATTTGAGATATCTCTTTTACCATATATAAGTGACCGTCTGGTTGGTAATTGGTCTTTAGTAGGAGGTTACGTGGGCGTTAAAATCGTCATCCTTTGGTGTTTCCTTCGTCAACAACTCTTCTCTCTTCGTTTGTTCTTCCATCGACAACTAGCGACCCACAGCCACCGATTCTTCCTCTCCCCTTGTTTTCCCGTCGGTAGCAGACCCACGAGAACCCGTCGCTTCTCCCCCTCTCACTCACTCGATTTCTTCCGCCGGCAGCACACGTACGACTTGAGTAACGACTCTCTCTCGATTGTTTTATCTCACCTTCGATGAGTCGCAAATCCCTCTCTCTCTTGCATAGCAGCAACCGCTGCACCACCTAACCAACATCGAGTCTTCTTCACCAACTCATGAGTAACTTTGTTTCAACGATGTTAGTCCAGGAGATTCCATTAGTGCGATTTTTCACATGTTCCAGTGGACAAAGCAGGATTTTCTTCCTTTTCGATAAGATTCGTCACTACACAAATCTTGTTTTGTTCTAATTCAGTTTACCCATGCTTGTTCCGATTCGAGTTTAAGCATGTTGTTCTGATTGTTCTTAATTAAGCATGTCATATTGTTGATTCTGGCTATGTTGCATGTGAGTCATGGTTGCATAGTGTGTGTTCATTGGGGAGAGGTAGAACATGACACATAAATCATGTGCTGGGTGTGTGTGGAGCGTGATGCGAAAATCATGTGTTGGGTGTGTTTGGAGCGTGACGCGAAAATCACGTGGTTGTAAGTGCGGAGCGTGACGCCAAAATCATGTGCGATTGTGCATTGCACATGGCGTTGTAATTTATGTGATGGGGTGGGTTTACAGAGCGTGATGCAGAAATCATGTGTTGGGATGTGAGTGTGGACTGTGATGTGGAAATCATGTGTGAGTGTGCAAGCACGACTCAAAAACTGGGGTTGATAACATTAATTTTTTATAGAATTATTTTCTTCTAATTTGTTTATTTTCGTTGTAATGTATGCGAAAAATGCTCTTTAATTTGACTATAATATTGTCGCTGGTGGATGATTTGCATTTGAGTGCAAGTATACACTGCCAAGTAATAACTGGAGAGTATTCCGGATATCGAACCCAAGAGAAAGTGGTGACTAGTTGAATACACTTTCGAAGTTTAAGAAAACAAGAACATCCTCTAAATTTGCAACCGAAATATGGTAACCAGAAAAAAAAAAGTAATTTGATAGTGTTTTGTGTTGGATAAAAGCAATAAATAAAGTTCCTAGTTTGTAAAGGGTGTTGAGGTAATTTAGTCTTGAATGGAATTTGAAATGTTCAAATTCACTTAGAGAATTTATATAATGTATGGTGTTACATTATAATATAAAGTTTATATTTTAATTAAACTTTATAATATAAATTTAATTTTGGATATAATTCAAAATTGATTTATGAGAGAATTAAATATTTGAAGGAGTTCAAATATTAATTTAATATGAATAAGATTCATATTAAAACTATAGATTAAAATTAATGTGCATTAGATACACATTAAAACTAGTTACGAGATAAATACAATTGAATATGATTCAAATTTTAAATTAAATTAAATATGTAATATTTAATTTGTTGTTTAATTAATTGGAGAATTAATTAATTTAGTTAAATTTGATTTAATTAAATTAATTGAATTAAAACTATAGGTTATGTGAGAGATATTCATTTAAATATGATATATATATTTTTTGACAATATGTTGGGAGGGGGGGATTCGAACCACAGACCTTGTGGTTATCAATATAGGGTTATGCCAGTTGAGCTAAACTTTTGTTGGCATTCAAATATGATTTAAATGAATGAATGAATTAAATTTGATTTTATTCATTATTAATTTAATGAATTATTAATTATTAATTAAATTAATTTAGATTTAATTTTAACTTCTAGCAGTTGTTGGGAGCGGGTAAATCGTGCAGAGTGACCCACGAGGGCATACTCTCTCTCTCACATCAACTGAACTATACATCTGGCAGTGTGAGAGATGAAAATCATTATTCTGGCTTTTTTCATTCTACATAGAAGCTTTCGAAGGCAAATTTCTCTCCAACGTCTCTAAGAATTCTCACACCATTCTAGTAAAATTCTAATCCCAAAATTCAAGAAATAAGGATCCCACAATCTTTTACCTCACATATTCAGAGATATAGGAAAGGCTCCCTGTGGTGGGGTTCTGTATTTCACAGAGAAATTGCTCAGTTTTCATGATTCCATCCTAGAAGCAATTGGTGTTGATTCCTGAGTCGTCCACGAGGTAAGTCTCAATTTCCTTTTCTTTAGACTCTATAACACCAATTTAACATCCTGCTTAAACATGTAGAATTAATTTATAGTAGCATTGTTTTGCATTTAATTCTGTGTTGCCAACATATTGGTTTTTCATAAATGTCTTTAATTGCGAGATTGGTCAAATGCTTCCACTAGAGCTTTTATCCCTTTCATTATGAACTCCTATTCACGAGTGATTGTTCTTTGATTTGTATGGGTAAGATGACCAATTCGTTGACTCAATAAAGCCTACCATTTTGGGGACAAGATCGAGTGGGAAGATGGGAACATAATAACACAAGATGGAATCCACTCCTTCCCGACTTAAGGGTAAGTAGATGAGTGTTCCCTTAAGTGGTGTATGCGAGACTTGAACTGTAATGCCCCAGGTTTTATTAATATCTAGTCTAGTGACATTACTAAACTCCTATTCAAACTAACCGAGAGCTCCAAAAATTTCGGCAGCATAACGACGTACATAGAACGAAACCAAAATTTTTAATCACCTGTTAAACTCAAAACAAAACTTCTATAACCATCTATTCTACTCCACTTTTGCTCAGAACATCAAAAACTGGCTCCACAACTACAATACGAGTCAGGTCTCGTATTCACAACTAATGGCAAACCACGACTTCCTTAAGTATAAGCAAAACACTTAACTTCCTAGGAGCAACTCAACTTTATTAAACTATGCACAACTGGAAGCGAGAAAATGGTTAACTAATTTAGAACTTAAACATATTACAAAAGAGTCATTAGACTAAATCCACCTAACTGACTAAGAACCACAACTAAAGTCCTATCTTAATAGGCAACAAAATAAAACAAACTCAGCTACTAGGGTCATTCCTCGTGAGCCTCCTCCTCAACATCACCAGGCACATAAAACTCGCCAACACCTGCATAAACTGAAAATGTTGGGGGGAAGAAAGGGGAGAGGTATCAGTACAACCACAGTGCTGGTAAGTAGCTCACACCCAGCGAGCCACCATACAACAAACAACCACAACAAAGGGTCATACCCTTTCATTGGCCCGAGAGGGGTTTCTGTTTAGTGGTTGGACCTTAAACAGGTTGTTCATTAGAGGAGCATTGGTACTTAAGAACATAGAGGTAACGCCCAAAGGTAAAATGATAATTTGACCCAGCTGGTGTTACGAACACTCCTGAAGGACTAACTTGCTATTATTGATCTATATTCATAGACATAGAAATATATATGCAGTGAGAAGAGTGCAGCTATGGATCTTTAGTGGAGTGTACCCACAATTAACGAATGTTGATTAATATGGTTAGTGAGTTTAGCCAATTAATATCGTATTGTTAGAGCTTCTGATTTGTAGGTCCATTAGGTCCCCTTCTTAGCTCCTAAAGGGTATTGAGGTAATTTAATCTTGAATGAAATCTTAAATGTTCAAATTCACTAAGGGAATTAATATAATGTATGGTGATACATTATAATATAAAGTTTATATTTTAATTAAACTTTATAATATAAATTTACTTTTGGATATGATTCAAAATTAATTTAGGAGAGAATTAAATATTTAAAAGAGTTCAAATATTAATTTAATATGAATTGAATTCATATTAAAACTATATGTTAAAATTAATGTGCATTAGATGCACATTAAAACTATAGGTCATGAGAGAAATATAAAATTGAATATAATTCAAATGTAGGGTTAAATTAAATATGTGATGTTTAATTTGGTAATTAATTAATTGGTGAATTAATTAATTATTTAATTTAATTTAGTTAAATTTGATTTAATTAAATTGATTAAATTAAAACTATAGGTTATGTAAGAGATGCTCATTTAAATAAGATTTAAATGGAAAGATTAATTAAATTGGATTAAATTAATTATTAATTAATTAATTAAATTAATTATTAATTAATTAATTTAATTAATTATATTTATATTTAATTTAAATTAGATAAAATTAATTAACTCTCAGTCGTTGTTGGGAGTTGGGGAATCGTGGATTCCATCCCACGATTATCCTCTCTCTCATCTTCCACCTTAACGTCTAGTAGAGAAAAAAAACTGAGAGATCCTCCTGCATTTTGTTTCCTACAAACAGAAACTCCTAAGAAATTTTCTTTATTCTCTCAAGAAATCTCATTTGAATCTTTCACACCATTCTTGTGTAAACTCTAATCCCAAGATCAAGAAAAGGTCCCACAACCTTTTGGCCTCAAATATTCAGAGACATAGGGAGGTAATCCCAGTGGTACTGTCCCAATTCGGTTCCTGCGAAATACAGTGGTTTCATGATCTTGACAAAGGAGAGGTCCCAATTTGTTGTTCCAGTAGTCTTCAACAAGTAAGTGGTTTCGTTTCTTTTACAGTGGACTTTAAGCAAATTAGGATGCATGCTTAATCTTAAATATATAAATTCATGGAAAAGGTTTCTCTGTTTATATTGCCAATGTATTGGTATTTTAGAAATCAAATTAAGTACGAGACGGTTCGAAAGGTTTCCGTTAGGATTTTCATTCCTACAATGAGGAATATCAGTCTATCAGTCTAGGTATTGGTAGGAGAAAAACCTTTTTCTTATTCAAACAAACAGAGTAGACAAAAATAGTAGAGCACGAAAAAGAACTTTTTCTGACCAAACAGAGGAAAGGAGGAAACGACCTAGGTATTCAAACAAACAAAAATGTAGACATTGTGCTATTTAAACAATCGAAGTTAGAAAAGGAAGAGAAAGAACACCTACTAGAACCTTGCAATCGAAGACAAGAGAGGGAAGCTGTCATCGTTCAAATTAGACAAACCAAAATCTCAACTTAATTGATGATGATGATTAGGGGTATCCATTTATTTCGCATGTTGTAATTTTTAATTTTAAACTTGTTATTTTATTGTTGTTATTATTTTAAAATTTGTTATATTTGAAACTATGTTGTAATTGTGTAATATTTAAGTTGAAACTCATATTGTAATATTGAAATTTAAACTTTTAGAAATGATGTTTGAAGATTTTAAACTCCATCATGAAATATTATTGTTCTTTTCATTAGGATGTTTCATAGATCTTTTAAAAAGAATTGCA
Source organism: Luffa acutangula (assembly GCA_036850905.1). Classification (NCBI taxonomy): domain Eukaryota; kingdom Viridiplantae; phylum Streptophyta; class Magnoliopsida; order Cucurbitales; family Cucurbitaceae; genus Luffa; species Luffa acutangula. The sequence goes on along the minus strand of CM072089.1, from coordinate 21,678,748 downwards.
ATTGATTGACATTTAATAAAAAGGGTAAAATACCTTTTTGGTCCCTCATGTTTCAAGTCAGTTTCTAATAGGTCCCTAGGTTTCAAAATCGAATAATCAAGTTCCCACTGTTTCAGAAATAGTTCAATTTAGTCCCTCCACCGTTAATTTTTTTAACGGTGTTGACGTGACACGTTAAAATATTAAAATAATATTTTTTAAATTAAAATAATAACATAATAATAAATTAAAAATTAAAAAAAGTTATTTCTCTCCTCCCTCTCTCCCTGATTCTCCCTCCTTCTCCCTCCTTCTCCCTCTCCCTCCTCATCTTCTTTTTCCTCTCCCTCCTCATCTTCTTCTTCTTTTCCTTCTTTTTCCCGAAGCCCCTTCACCTTCCTGTTCTTCTCCTTCTTCTCTTTCAGATTTTGGCGTCAATGGATTCGATTCGACAATGGGATGGGATGGCTTTCGTTGTTCAGCGGTGGGATGAGGTGGGTTTCATTGTTTGGTTGTGGGGTGGGGTGGGTTTTGTTGAAGAAGAAGAAAATGTGGTGATGGTGGCGGAGGGCGGCGGCAGCGAGCATTTCGAGTGGGTGGGTGGATGGGTTCAATTTTTGGAAGATGAGCTTTGTAGATGAAGAAGAGTGGTGGGTTCAAATTTTTGGGGGTGAGTTTTGTTGAAGAAGTAGAAGAAGAAAGTGGTGGTGGAGGACGATGGTGACGACTATTTTCGAGTGGGTGGGTGGGGTGGGTTTTGTTAAAGAAGAAAAGGGCTTTGTTGAAGAAGAAGAAGAGGGATGAGTTTTGTTGAAGAAGAAGAAAGTGGTGAAGGTGGTGGAGAGTGACGGCGACGACGACTATTGCGAGCGAGAAGGTGAAGGAGAGGGAGAGAAGAGGAGGATGGAGAGAGGAAGGAGAGGAGGAAGTAGAGGGAGATGAGGGAATCGGGTAGAGAAAGGAGAGAGGATTTTTTTTTAATTTTTTAATTTTTATTTTATTAATAATTTATTAATTTATTATTTTAATTTAAAAAATATTATTTTATTATTTTTGTAACGCCCCGACTTTTGAAACCTAATGACTGCCTAGAGACGTCACTATATGCATGAATGATTCAAAGAACTAGGAAGTAAAATTTTTCCTAGAAATCTAGAATGCATAAAATAGGTAAATAACTTTAGTAAAACAATTGTTTTGGGATCCCAAGAAAACTTGTAAAACATAAAAATATTTGAACGCCTCAAAATGCAACCAAAATAGATAAGTTTTTTTTTTTTTTTTTTTTGAATATTTACATAGAAAATTCAAATAACAAAAACTAATGTGCGGAAGTAAAATATGCAGACACCGTCCACCATGGCACCACCAGCAAGTGCCCTTGATCAGTTGCTTAACACGTTCTCGCCCTTGCCTAAAAATAAAATAAAATAAACAAAGAATGAGTATTAAGAATACTCAGTAAGTAACCCCTCTACCAGGGTTGGTTATGCAAGCACAAACATTTATGAGTGTACCTAATTTTTGCTTGATAAAACTTTATTCCTTGGCCATAACGCCAAATGTGATCCTATCACCACAAAAACTATTCTGTGACTTTATCGCCACTAAAAACTTTATTGTGACCATATCGCCACCTATCGTCATGGCCATATCACCAGGTTTTGAAATAAATGCTAAAATCATGTCCTTGACCTTATCGTCAAGTTTTAGGAAAATTATAAAAAGAAAAACACATCTTGGCCATATTGCCAAGTTTTAACTAAAACTCTTGGCCATATCACCAAGCTTTTCATTAGCAAAACTTTTAATTTGTACATCACTGTGGGTCATACATATGCACGTGAGGTCCCTTGTCTAACTTTAAGATAATGCCACACAACATACCTTCATTTCATTCCAACAATAACAAAAATATCAAATTCCTAATTTGCAAGTTCATCACACAATAATCAAGAATATAACATAGTAAATTTCACATATTAACAGTCCAATACGTGTCCACCATCAAAACAAATGATTACCCAATGATTTTGCAAATATCAAGACAAACAACAATCACATTTAAACAGTAAATTTTCCAACGTGCTGATAGGGGAGTCACATACACAGTATCGCCCAAGAATTTTTACTCCAAAATCTTACTCCAATGATTTTCTAAATCCTTAGCCAAGAATGGCCACAACTACACATAAAAGGCTTTCTAAGATTATAAATTTTTATCTAACAATTCCATTAAACTCAAACATGCTTAAAGGAGGTCTTTACCTTTGAATACTCGCCCGGGAAGGCCTAAACAGCGGTTGGACAATACTTAAAATCACTGAATCTAGCAACCTCAATGCTGGAAAAATAGAGAGTAACATTGAAATGTGCTCAATTAACAATGGGTCAACTCCAAACATCAAAATGATCACTAACAGAGACTTAAATGAGCAAATCAAACTCACCAAACCAAATAATTCATTTTGCTTGACAACAACTTGAGTGGTCAATGCTCGACTTGAATGACAGGAAAACACAACAACCTAGAATTGATTTGGGAAACATCTTTGGGTTAATTTCTATTCTTAAGAAAATTGTTGAAGAAACTCAAATCAAACATGGAACCTCGCCGAGACTTACCCCAAACGACACCAAATAGGTGATATGGCTGACGCGACCAACACTTGACTGCGGCGGCGATTTGTGGCAGATCTGGGCGGTGCAATCAGTGACGGCGACATGTGTGGGTCGAAACAGCGGCGACAGATCGCAGCGGCGGTGGCGACACGACAGGGCGGCAACTTGAGACGTTGCAGTGGCGCAGCTTGCAGCGAATCTGGACGTGGATGCGTGCGTCGCAGACAGAGAGACGAGAGGGAGCGGGTGAGAGAGAGAACTCGCAGATGGAGGGACACGACGACGACGTCGTAGTGGTGCGGCAGATCTACACGGCGCGGAGGTGACCGAAGAAGAGGGGGTGAACTAGGCAGCGGTGTGGTGGCGTGAGACGTATACAGAGACGAGAGAGGGAAAAATCGCAGAGAGAGAGAGTGTGAGTGAGGGAGATGAAATCGTGGGGCTGGGTTTTTCTTTCTTTTTTTTTCATTAAATGCCACTTGCCTTTTTAATTAGGGGGGCAGGCGTGAAATCAACCCCCCCCCACACTCTCCCACTTTGACTTTTTGTTTTTAAAAGAAAAACTTCTTTTTTTTTCATGATTGTTACAATTTTAACGTGCAACGTCAGCAACCGTTAAAAAAATTAACGGTAGAGGGACTAAATTGAACTATTTTCGAAATAGTAGGGACTTGATTGTTCGATTTTGAAACCTAGGGACCTATTGGAAACTGACTCGAAACATGAGGGACCAAAAAGGTATTTTACCCTAATAAAAATTAAAAAAATGGGGGAAATAATTCCCCGCAGGGAACCCGATCCCCACAAATTCCCTGCGAGAAATCTCTACCCCGATCCTCACAAAATTAAATGGGGAATTTTGCGGGGATGGGGACGAGGACGGGGATGGGGAAGGCTTCCTTGTCCCCGCCTCACCCCGTGAATATCCCCTAATGATGATCCATGAAAACAGAAACGTGCGTGCAAAAAAGATGATGATTGAAGGAAGAAACAAATGATGATTGAAGGAGAAAATGAAGTTTAATAAAAATTGGAAAAGATAATAAAGGAAAGAAGAAGTAGAAGAGAAAAAAACGTGTGGAAAATTGAAGTCGGGAGTAAAACGGTAATAAAAAAAAGTTCATTTAGAAAATTGCTATATTTGCATTTTTTTTCTTTCTAAAAAAGTTATATCGGTTATAAAACGTGAAAAACAATAAAACAACTAAGAGAGAATTTGAGAGAGCAAAGTAGAGAGAAAAGAGAGCTAATGCTTTTCATTCAAGTGTGTTTCTTCCATACCTCATACAACCCCTATTTATACTAATGCAATGGGGTAGGTTACAAGCTTCAAAATGCTGAAAATAGAAGAGGGTGAGAGTCTCTTGGCTATTCCTAAGGGAGTGGGAGAGTCATGGGGAAGAATGACTACAAATATGGGTTGACTAAGATAATGGATATCTAATATATACCTATATATACCAGGTATATATATTTACAACACTCCCCCTTAGATATCCATTGTATATGAAATATATGCCTCGTTAAAACCTTACTGGGAAAAACCCAATGGGAAAAAACCCTAGTAAAGGAAAAAGAATACATTATATTTAATATACATTAACAACTGTCTCATTAAAAACCTTGCTAGGAAAACCCAGTGGGAAAAAACCATAGCGAAGGGAAAAAGAGTGCAGTGTATTTACTCCCCCTCATGAAAACAACATTTGAGATCTCTTAGTCGTCGCATTCCAATGTTGTGCACCAACTTCTCAAAGGTCGCAGTAGGTAATGCCTTCGTAAATAGATCTGCCAAATTGTCTTTTGAAGAAATTTGTTGAACAGTGATATCACCATTTTCTTCAAGATCGTGAGTGTAAAAGAGCTTTGGTGAGATGTGCTTCGTTCTATCTCCTTTGATTTGGGCTATACATGTTGTATTGTCTTCATATAACGTTGTTGGACAACCTTTGTTAGAAGACAATCCGCATGTTTCACAAATGTGTTGAGTCATTGATCTTAGCCATACACATTCTCGACTAGCCTCATGAATTTTCAGGATCTCAGCATGGTTTGAGGAAGTAGCTGTTATTGTCTGCTTCATAGATCGCCATGATATAGCAGTTCCTCCATATGTAAATAAATAACCTGTTTGAGATATAGCTTTATGTGGGTTAGATAAATATCCTGCATTTGCATAACCAACCAAATCAAGGTTTGATTTATTAGAACAAAATAAACTCATATCAATTGTCCCTCGAAGATAATGGAGGATGTGTTTAACTCCATTCCAATGTCTTTTTGTTGGAGATGAACTATATCTAGCTAATAAATTCACTGAAAATGCTATATCAGGTCGTGTATTATTAGCAAGATACATAAGTGCACCAATTGCACTAAGATATGGTACTTCTGGACCAAGAAGCTCTTCATTATCTTCTCGAGGTCGGAAGATGTCTTTCTTTACATTGAGTGAACGAACTACCATTGGAATGTTCAATGGATGTGCTTTGTCCATGTAAAATCTCTTTAATATCTTTTCTGTATAAGTTGATTGATGAATAAATATTCCATCTGATAGATGCTCAATTTGTAAGCTGATGTGGAATTTTCCTTACCGCAAGCGCACGGGTCAAGTAATAATAAAGTGTTCGTATAAACGAGTGTCGTCCTCTGGATTGGTTTTTTAAGCTAAATCAAGTATTGTGAATTATCTTGCTCAATTTTATTTAGGGAACACAATGTAGTGAATAATAGATCGAAAACTAAATCAAACAAGAAAACAATGGATATGCAATTGAGAAAACACTTAGGGAATTGATTTTGCCGATTTAGTCTAGGATTGATTTTAAGAATAAGTTATCATGCACAATGGAATTATGAGCCTAAGACCCTTTAATCACAACTACCTCTCCCGAGTATAATTGATTCTCATGCAAATTAATCAACTTGATATCCCTATCTAAGTTTATTAACATGCAAGGCAATGAGATCTTTTGACCAATTCTAAAGTTAATCTAAAAACCGTCACGAAATTAGAAAGCAAACTTTAGTCATGCAATCTTGAATAAGTCTATCCTAAATCCTCTATCCCGAGCAAGAATCAACACTTAAATCATCCAACTAATGGCCAATTAATTGAAAGCATTAAATCAAGATTACAAACATAATAACCATTGGACAACTTAAACCATAAATTCAATCCATAAACTTAATCAACTACATCAATCCCTAAGTACAAGTTTAGCTACTCATGAATAGAATTACAAGCTCAACTAAACCTGAAAAAGCCATAAAATCTAGCTAAAGGAAAGGAAAAGGGAAAGAAAAACTCAATGTAGGCCGAGACCGAGCGTCCTCGTCACGATCCCCACGAATAATGGGTTGATTTCCAACTTCCTCCCTTTGCTTTGGCTCCAACAGTCTCTGTTTCTGCCCTGTTTACGGCTCCAAGAAGTCCCAAAAGCGAATCCCCCAAAAACCTACCCGAAAAGAAGCTTATATTCTGTTTTTTCGTCATAGCGTCTCGACGCTGCCTTCAAAACGGGCGTTCTGGAAAAGGAAGGCTAGCAGCGTCCCGACGCTAAGGTTGCAGCGTCTCGATGCTGCGACAATTTCGCGCCTATTCAAATATGGAATGCTAGCGTCGAGACGCTCAAGGGCTGGCGTCTCGACGCTAGCCTACGGTTGACCCAACTTTGACTTTTTTCCTCTTTGACTCTTTTTCATTCCTTTGCATCTTTTCACGTCCCGAGCACCCGATTGACTCAAATATCACGCTTTAGCTCCAATCAACCATTTCCTACAAAGTAAACAATTAAGTGCAATAAAATGGCCAATAAATCCTAAAAGACTAGCTAAAATAATTAGGGAAAACTAGCTAGCTATGCTCGCTATCAAACACCCCCAAACTTAAGCTTTTGCTAGTCCTCGAGCAAACTAAAGATCAAGCATACAGTAGAAGAATGGATGCAACAAACATGACTCAATCCTCAAGGCTCAAAAGTCAATAGTTAAGCAAGCAAGAGACATGCACACAAGGACCAATGAGGGAGACAAATTAAAATTTTTCAAAAATTAACTTGCACAAGCGAGATCTAACTCAACAAGATCAGACTCTACTAGCCCGGGATTGGATTATTAAACTCTCAGCACATCTTCCCTCTACACTGGCACTAAGGTTTCACTAATGAGCTAATAGAACAAATTAGTTTGTTTTCCTCCATACTTAGGTGCTCATAATTAACAATTAAATTAAGCATTTATATGTGGCACTAGCTTTCACACACCCATTGCAGGGACCCTTAACCTGAGTTTTCTCTGGTTGGCCTAACTGATCACAACAGGGGTAGCTCTTTTTGTCGAAAACTTTATTAAACATTGCAAACTGTGCACAGGCCATGGCATAATAATAAATTTTTTTTCTCGACAGTAACAACAAGAATGATTTTTCTTTCAAGATCAAGATAAGCATATATTCTTTTCTTTCCTCCTAAGCAAGATCAAACATGCTAATTTGCAAAAAAATTAACTCTTTAGCTCTTCCCTACACCTATCGAGGTGACAACAAGCATATGAACTCAATAATTCGCTCATAAGCATTCAAATCCAAATCTAGCCAAGACAAATACTCTACTCATGCAAGCCATCTCCTAGAAAAAGTTTAAAAAGTCTCCCTTTTTTGGCACTCATGCTTACAACTCATCGCAAGCTTGAAAATTGACAAGAAAGTCTATCCTAGGACATCATAGTCATGCAAAAATAGCATCCAGAAAACAACCATATGCTTAATTCAAAGAAAGCTCAAAACTATAGCCCGAACTCAGATGCTCAAGGGCTCCACAAACATGCTATTCCACCCCCAAACTTAAAATATGCATTGTCCTCAATGTATAAAGAAAATAAAGCATAAACAAGCTTGAGAACAACATAAGAATGAGAGGAGTGAACGATACTGGCCTGGAATGATGATGACTTCTTGACTAAAGGCTTGAAAGCTTGAAAGCAAAGGAGAGACAGAAAACAAGACCTACAAAACAGACACAAACAATAAATAAAACTCAAAAGAAAGACACAACTAAACTTACTTGGGTTGCCTCCCATAAGCGCTTGTTTAACGTCATTAGCTCGACGTGTTGATCGTGCTTCAAGGAGGCTTCTTTTCTGTGAATCCAACATAGGTGCTCTTTCTTGCACCTTTCTTGTAGCCCATGAAAAGCACTTCAGAGTGTCCCTGAGAGTCTTCAACTGCTTTAAATATTTCTTTTTCATTCCGGACTCTAATAGTGAGCTCCCTACGCTCAATATCAATAATCACTCCCCCAGTATCGAGGAATGATCTTCCTAATATAACAGGCATTGAAGGATTTTCCATCATATCCATAACATACAAATCAATAGGGAGGAAAAATCTACCTACTCTGATTAAAACATTTTCTATAATGCAAACTGGTTTAACCACAGACTGATCAGCCAATTGGAGCTTTACAGGAGTAGTTTTAATCTCACCTATAACTAACTTTTTGCACAGAGATAGAGGAATAATATTAATGCTAGCACCTAAATCACATAAAGCTCTAAATGAATAAGTACCAAAACTGCAAGGAACAGAAAAACTCCCTGAATCTGCTACTTTTTCAGGTACCTTCTGTTGTACTCTGGTGCTGCATGTGGAAGCGAGATATACCGTGTCAACCTTCTTTTCCTTTCGCTTCTTTGCTAACCACTCCTTCATGAACCTGTTATACTGGGGCATTTCTAATGCTTCTGCAAAAGGAATATTAATGTTCAGATTCATAAAGACATTCATAAACTTGTCAAACTGAACCTGATTGTTCTTTTTCTTTTTCTTCCTTTTCTTTTCTTTGGGAACCATCAGTGTGGGAGAAGGAATAGGAGGCTCAGGTTCAGGCTTTTGAGCCTCATCTGATGATGTGTCCTCCCCAGCTTCCCCTGTAGGCGTGTCATAATCCTCAGACTCAGGTTCCTCTTCAGCTTCCTCCTGGTGTACAGTGATGGCTTTACAGTACTCCATCTGGGTTTTCTCTTGCTCAGCTGGGGCCTTACTTTTATTCATGGTGCTTACAACACTTACCAACTGTCCCAGCTGAGTCTCAATGTTCTTAATGGCAACACTGTGGCCATTCACTGTTGAGTTGATGGCAATGACTGCCTCCTCCAATTTGGTTGTCATGTTACTAGACTCTGCAATGAAAGCTCCAACAAGATCTTCTAACTTTTTATTATCTTGAGTTTGAGGGGCAAAACCAGGGGGGTTAAGAACATTCTTGTTATTTGCATAAGAGAAATTTTCATGGTTCCTATTGTTAGGGTGATAATGTGTAGGTGTGACATTATTATTATATCCCCTAAAATTAGAATTAGACACATAATGAACCTGTTCTGTGGTCTCCTCCTGAGATCTAGATGCTAAAGCAGCAGCTGATTCAATTGACTGTGCACTCCCTGTACCTGAAAATTTCATAAAAGCATTAGCAAGGGAGGTCATCTGGGGCTGGAGTGCATTTACCTTGTCAACCTCAAACACTCCAGCAACAATGTTTTTAGGTGCAGACCGCTCAGATGGCCACTGATAGCTGTTGGTGGCCATATCCTCTAGAAGTGTGTGAGCATTTTCCACGGTCTTGGACAACAGAGTCCCACCTGCAGCTACATCAACAATCGTTTTTGTATTAGGAGTTAAACCATTATAAAAAAATTGCACCTAAAGCCAGTCGGGATATCCATGCTGAGGGCACTTCCTCAGCAATTCTTTAAATCGCTCCCAGGTCTCGAACAGCTGCTCATCATATTGTTGTTGGAATGTCCCAATCTCAGTCCTCAGCTTGACCTTCTTTGCAGGAGGGAAAATTTTCTTTAGAAAAGCCTGGACCAAAGCATCCCAGGTGGTGATGCTCCCAGGGGTGATAGATTGCAACCAATCTCGTGCTTTATCCTGCAAAGGAAAAGGAAATAAGCATAAGCGAATAGCATCCTCAGAAACTCCATTTATTTTTACCGTCCCACAAATGTCTAAAAATGATTTTATATGAGAATTTGGATCCTCGTTGGGCGATCCTCGATAAGCACAATCTCGAGCCATTTGAATGAGACCGGTCTTCAACTCAAAGTTGTTGGCAATGATCGGGGCATAGACAATCCCCGATTGTTGTCCCTGAAACACGGGCTGAAAATAGTCTTTAATAGACCTAGGCTCCTCAGGTGGATTTTGGTCAGCCATTTGAATAATTTCTCTATTTTCCCTTCGAAGCCTATGAATTGTTCTTTCGATCTCGGGATCCAACGGTGCTAAAATTAAATCTTTATTCCTACGCATAAACAACCTACACTATCCAAAAAAAAAAAAAAAAGGAAAGAAAACAAATAAGGAAAGAAATAAAGAAAAGAACACAACTAATCTAAATAAGGAAAATATAATCTAGAAAAGGAAACAAAATAACCTAATATGGAATGCAAAAATAAATAAGGGCAAATACAAAAAAGGAAACTAACACAAAAGGAAAAAAATAATCTAAAAAAGAAACACAAGAAACAAATATGGAAAAGATTACACAACTAAAATAAAAACTAAACTAGAAAAACAAATATGGAAAGAAAAACAAATAAGGAAAAAAATGCAAACTACCTAGAAAAATAAAAATACACCCTAAATTAAGACCGAACAATTTTTTCACAATATCAATCTAACTAAATGTGTCAATCCCCGAAAACGGCACCAAAAACTTGATGTGGAATTTTCCTTACCGCAAGCGCATGGGTCAAGTAATAATAAAGTGTTCGTATAAACGAGTGTCGTCCTCTGAATTGGATTTTTAAGCTAAATCAAGTATTGTGAATTATCTTGCTCAATTTTATTTAGGGAACACAATGTAGTGAATAATAGATCGAAAACTAAATCAAACAAGAAAACAGTGGATATGCAATTGAGAAAACACTTAGGGAATTGATTTTGCCGATTTAGTCTAGGATTGATTTTAAGAATAAGTTATCATGCACAATGGAATTATGAGCCTAAGACCCTTTAATCACAACTACCTCTCCCGAGTATAATTGATTCTCATGCAAATTAATCAACTTGATATCCCTATCTAAGTTTATTAACATGCAAGGCAATGAGATCTTTTGACCAATTCTAAAGTTAATCTAAAAACCGTCACGAAATTAGAAAGCAAACTTTAGTCATGCAATCTTGAATAAGTCTATGCTAAATCCCCTCTCCCGAGCAAGAATCAACACTTAAATCATCCAACTAATGGCCAATTAATTGAAAGCATTAAATCAAGATTACAAACATAATAACCATTGCACAACTTAAACCATAAATTCAATCCATAAACTTAATCAACTACATCAATCCCTAAGTACAAGTTTAGCTACTCATGAATAGAATTACAAGCTCAACTAAACCTGAAAAAGCCATAAAATCTAGCTAAAGGAAAGGAAAAGGGAAAGAAAAACTCAATGTAGGCCGAGATCGAGCATCCTCGTCACGATCCCCACGAACAATGGGTTGATTTCCAACTTCCTCCCTTTGCTTTGGCTCCAACAGTCTCTGTTTCTGCCCTGTTTACGGCTCCAAGAAGTCTCAAAAGCGAATCCCCCAAAAACCTAGCCGAAAAGAAGCTTATATTCTGTATTTTCGTCATAGCGTCTCGACGCTGCCTTCAAAACGCGCGTTCTGGAAAAGGAAGGCTAACAGCGTCCCGACGCTAAGGTCGCAGCGTCTCGACGCTGCGACAATTTCGCGCCTATTCAGATATGGATTGCTAGCGTCGAGACGCTCAAGGGCTGGCGTCTCGACGCTAGCCTACGGTTGACCCAACTTTGACTTTTTTCCTCTTTGACTCTTTTTCATTCCTTTGCATCTTTTCACGTCCCGAGCACCCGATTGACTCAAATATCACGCTTTAGCTCCAATCAACAATTTCCTACAAAGTAAACAATTAAGTGCAATAAAATGGCCAATAAATCCTAAAAGACTAGCTAAAATAATTAGGGAAAACTAGCTAGCTATGCTCGCTATCATAAGCCAAGGCAAAACTTTGTTTTCCCGAGATCTTTCATCTCAAATTCTTTCTTAAGATATTCTATTGCCTTTCGAAGCTCTTCAGGAGTTCCAATTATATTCAAATCATCAACATATACAGTAATGATAGCAAATCCTGACTGTGATTTCTTTATAAAAACACATGGACAAATTGGGTTATTGTGATACCCTTCTTTAAATAAATATTCACTCAGGCGATTATATCACATTCGTCCTGATTGTTTTAATCCATATAAAGATCTCTGTAATTTGATCGAATATAATTCTCTAGGATTTGAATTATATGACTCTGCTATTTTTAATCCTTCAGGGATTTTCATATAAATATCATTATCAAGATATCCATATAAATATGTTGTAACTACATCCATGAGATGCATGTCAAACTTTTTATACACAGTCATGCCAATTAAATATCTCAATGTTATTGCATCCACCACAGGAGAATATGTCTCATCATAATCAATACTAGCCCTTTGCGAGAATCCTTGTGCAACAAGTCTCGCTTTATATCTTGTGACCTCGTTCTTTTCATTTATTTTTCTTACAAATACCCATTTGTATCCCACAGGCTTGACATCTTCTGGTGTCTGGACTACTGGTCCGAAAACCTCACGTTTTGAAAGTGAGTTTAATTCTGTCTGGATTGCTTCTTTCCATTTAAGCCAATCCTTTCTATGTCGACATTCTTCGACAGATTTTGGTTCATAATCATCATTTTCAGAAATGATGTCGCAAGCAACATTATACGCAAAAATTTTATCAACAACTATATTGTTTTGGTTCCATCTTTTTCCATTCATTACATAATTTATCGAAATTTCATTATTATCCTAAGGTATTTCACCTTCTTCGATATTATTATGAGTAGTCACATTCAGGATTTCTTCTGGAATATCCACATTATTGATAGCGAGCAGAAATGTCGCTATTTTAGTCTCAAATTATTAAGCTTTTTGGTGCTTTAATCGTGTTTTAATGAATATATTTAATGAATTTTGTTATTTGGTCCTTAGGAGCAAAGATGGTGATTTTGGGAAAAAAAGTGCAAAAATTGAAGTAATTATAGCCCAAATCAAAGCTTGAAGCAATTGGAGGCCCAAAGAAGACAACCATGAAGAAATGACCAAAAGAAATAAAGATGAAGGCACAAAATCAGCCCAAAAGGAAGCTGAAAAATCTGGAAATTTGGGGCAGTGTCGAGACGCTAAGTAAGGCAGCGTCGCGACGCTACCCTTTCGTGTTGCCCAAGTCGCGACGCTGAGCAAGGTAGCGTCGCGACGCTACCCCTATTCCAGGCCTATAAAAAGGCACCCTTGGGTGCCTCATAATTCATCAATCAAATCATTCTTCAATCATTTCTTTCCTTCCTTTGGCTCCTTTGGAGCCTCTCTCAAGGCTTTCTAGCCTTTTTGAGAGAATTCTTTAGTGGGAAATATTTTGGGGAATTTTGGGGAGCATCTAAAAGGCTCAAGGAGTAGTCAGCGGGGCTCCAAGCGTCAGCGAGGGGTTTTTCGACGGTCAATTCCTTTCCTTTTATGCTATTTATTATGCTTTCCCTTGTAATTATTGTGGATATTTTAGCCATGTGTAGCTAAAACCCCAAATTGGGGTCTTGAAATGAAATGATAGTTCAAATATTGTTATAATTTCTTGTCTCTTGCCCATGTCCTAATTATTTGTATGGATGTGCTTAATGCTTTACTCAATCTGGCCAGTTGTGTAATTATTCGATTCTTAATGGAAACTTGACGGAGAGAAATTAGGATAGATCATAATCCATGCAACTAGTTTAATTGCTCGTTGTGACACCGAGATTAGTTGATTAAACTTAGATTCCTAAAATGAATCAGAGCGTAATAATTAATGATTTTTAATGGCGCTAAGGACACTTAGGTTGTTAAAATGAATTAATTACAATTAGGGGAAACCGACAAGAGAACCTATGTGATTAACGGAGATTCTAGGATTATAATTAGTTGGGCAATGAGATAGGATAATTATAGCAACTATTTAGCTAATCATTGATTTTCAAGACCCCTCTTCCCATTTTAAGAAAACTCTTTCTCCACATTTTATTTTCGATTGATCAATTTATTTTTGTTAATTGTCTTGAAATTAAATCCTTTTTATTGCATGAAGTGGTCCCTAAATATTATTTCGCCTAAGTACTTTTAGTGCTCAGGAGATTTTAATTATTTGCTTAAGTTTCGCTTCGCCTCCCTGTGGATTCGATACTCGGTATTACTACCGTTTTATATTACTTGTGACGACCCGTGCGCTTGCGGATAATCGACAATTCGTACCAACGAACAATTATCAATTACGTCGTTTTGATTATTGACTACTTTTCTTTTTCGAGGATTTTTATCTTTGGAACTCATTGGTCTACCACGCTTCTGGCATGTCGCAGACTCATTAGTTATGATAACTTGCTGCGCTGGGATATCAATTTTCGATGGTGTATTTGCAGCTGGTATATGTGACTTGGTCACTTTCTTAGCATCTGTAAATGCATCTGGCATTTGATTTGCAATATTTTGCAAATTAATTATCTTTTGAACTTCTAGTTCACATTGATTTGTACGGGGATCTAAATGAGACAATGACGCTGCATTCCATGTAATTTCATTTTCCAACTTCTTAATCTCTCCCCCTAATGTTGGAAATTTTGTCTCATTAAAATGGCAATCAGCAAACCGTGCAGTAAATACATCACCTGTCAGGGGTTCAAGATATCTAATAATTGATGGGGAATCAAATCCAACATATATTCCTAGCCTCCTTTGAGGACCCATCTTAGTACGTTTTGGTGGAGCAATTAGAACATATACTGCACTTCCAAAAGTTCGTAAGTGAGATATATTTGGCTGCTGGCCATAAGCTAATTGTATTGGGGAATATTTATGATAGGTTGCTGGCCTAATGCGTATAAGAGATGCAACATGTAAAATTACATGACCCCATACAGATATTGGAAGTCTTACTCTCATAAGCATTGGTCTAGCAATTAATTGCAGACGTTTTATAAATGATTCAGCTAGACCATTTTGTGTATGAACATGAGCTATAGGATGTTCAACACTTATCCCAATTGACATACAATAATCATTAAATGATTGGGATGTAAACTCACCAGTATTATCAAGATGGATTTTCTTAATTACATAGTCAGGAAATTGTGCTCTTAATTTGATTATTTGAGCGAGTAATCTTGCAAATGCAAGGTTTCAACTTGATAATAAACACACATGTGACCATCTACTGGATGCATCAATTAGAACCATAAAATATCTAAATGGTCCACTTGGTGGATTTATAGGTCCGCATATATCACCATGAATTCGTTCTAGGAATGCGGGGGATTCAGTCCCAACTTTAGCTGGTGAGGGTCTAATAATTAATTTTCCTTGAGAGCAAGCAACACATGAAAATTCATTAGATTGAAGAATCTTCTGGTTCTTCAATGGATGTCCATGTGAGTTTTCAATAATCTTTCTCATCATATTGACCCAGGATGACCCAATCGATCATGCCAAACCGAAAATATATCTGGATCATTGAACTTCAGGTTCATTATTGCATATGTTTCAATAACACGAATATATGTATAATATAATCCAGAAGAAAAACCAGGCAACTTTTCTAATATACGTTTTTCATGTGAGACAGTTGATATAATATAAAGATATTCTATATTATTCTTCTCATCAGTCTCTATATGATAACCATTACCACGTATATCTTTAAAGCTTAGAAGGTTTCTTTTTGATTTACTGGAGAACAAAGCATTATCAATTGTAAATTTTGTTCCTCTAGGCAAAATAATATTTGTTTTTCCAAAACCTTCAATCAAGTCTGCAGGACCTGATATTGTATTGACTTTTGCTTCAAGCATTGTCAATTTAGAAAAGTATTTCCTACTTTTAAGTATTGTGTGCGTAGTTGCACTATCTGCCAAACATAAATCTTCATTATCCATATTTGAATCGGTCAAAATATGAGAAGTGTTCATGATTCTTCATTAAAGAGAGGAGAAAAACAAAAAGATATAATAAGTCTCCAAAATAAATTTTGAACTGTATAGAAAAAGAAATTACAATAGACTAAGAACTTGACTTCTAAAGAAAATAAAGATTGCAAATTGAACTAGGGAAAAAAAAGTTACAAAAACTTGAAGGAATACATCAATTTTGAAATGAAGTACTTGCTCCTCCTTCAATGGTAATTTTCTCTTCTGGAGATTCGAAAAAATCAGCAACATCTAAATGTGTCATGGTAGTGTTGGGTTTTATGCTCTAAAACTCGTAGATAGTGAATGTAACCGTTGACCGGATATTAATGAAATAATATTGATATATTTTTCCATTAATTGTTATTAGTTATTTTATGTTTGTCTTTGCCTAATAATAACCCTAATCCAATAAACTAGACATCCAAGGCTGTAATATGAGTCTTGAACTATATGTAGCGACATATGGGATCATTGTTCAAGAAACAGCCTAAAGGGTCTATAGTATAGGGATAAGACTGGGTGCCTTATCCTGGTGACACTATGGATACGGCCCACTTTGTATTTGATACAAACGCTGCGATCCAACGCGTTCGTGTAGGAGACATGCGAGTGGGGGTATCCTATGCAATGAGTTTGCATAAGACCGGACCGCGAAATAGTAATCACTAGTTATAACACCGTTAACTAGTTGGTTTTCTATTTTCACTAGGACGACCTAGACAACTTAGTCTTAATCCTGAGTTGATTATGGACTCCTGCTCATGAGAGATTGTCCTTTGATTTGTATGGGTGAGAGTGGCCAATACGCCGACTCAATAAGCCTACCACTTTGGGGACAAGATCGAATGGGGAGCTGGGAACATAATCGTACAAGATGGAATTCACTCCTTCCCGACTTTAGGGAAGCAGATGAGTGTTCCCTTAAGTGGTTACTCCGAGTCTTGAACAAAGGGCCCTACCCTCTCAATGGCACGAGATGGTTTTCTGTTTGATGGTTGGACCATAAACAGATTGTTCATTAGAGGAGAATTGGTACTTAAGGAAATAGAGGTGACCCAGGGGTAAAACGGTAATTTGACCCAGCTGGTGTTACGGACACTCGTGAAGGACTAACTAGTCGATATTGGTCTAAGTTCCGTGGACACAGAAAATATGTCTGCAGTGAGAAGAGTGCAACTGTGAGTCTATAGTGGAATGTACATACAGTTAACGAATATTGATTATTGTGGTTAATGAGTTTAACCAATTAATCTCACATCGTTGGAGCTTCTGATCTGCAGGTCCATAAGGTCCCACTGGTAGCTCGTAAAGTAATTTGAGGCAACTAAGTAATTAAATTAAATTGAAAATGTTCAATTTACTGAGGGAAATAAATATAATATATATTGATATATTATTATGAGAGAAATTAATATTTGAAGAAGTTCAAATATAAATTTATGGAAGATTGAAAGAATTAATTAATTTAAGTCCTAAAAGTGTTTGGGCAAAATTAATTAATTCAAGGCCGGAAGTTAAATATGTGATATTTAATTGGTGGTTAATTAATCAAAGAATTCATTAACCATGAATTAATCAATTATGTAAATAATTAATCACTTAAGGAAGTGATTAATCATTTATGGGAATGATCTAATTACTTATGGAAGAAATTAGTCATTTATGGAAAAGATTAATCAATTGGGGAATTGATTGATCATGATTGATTAATTAAGGAATAAGATTGAATCAATTTTGGAAAAGATTGATTTAATTGAATATTTTATTCATGGCCTCTCTTCTATAAATAGAACACTAGACCTAATTGGTCATGACACTTGACACTCTTGAAAGACAAGACCTAGAATTCTCTCTAGCCTCCCTCTTAGAGAAAGACTCCCACAAGTCTTTGGCCTCCTAGACTTAGAGACATACCGGTGTAACCTCTGTGGTTATTGTGTCATTCAAAGAAGAAAATCCAGCGATCAAGAGGCGAGAAGGCTGCTGCGTTTTCGTTCGTTGGAGCGTTGTCGGCGAAGAACGGTCAAGTCTACAACGGAGGTTTGTAACGGTTCTTCCTCTTTTCGTTAGAAAAATTTTTAAAATAAATTTAGATTTATTTTAGCATGTTTAAACCGTTTTTACAGCGACTTTAAAGTTAGTTTAAAGTTTTGTTTGAGTTATCGTAACGGTATTTTAATGTTAATTAATATACGGCGTAAGGTCCAATCGATGCGCTTCCGCTGCGTGGGGACTTTTATTCCCTTCAATCGGCATCAGAGCCATCGCTGTCCCTATTAATTAATTTTAAAAGTTGCGATAGGCTCTAATAGGTGGGATTTATGCATAATGTATGTTCGATTTGCATTGAACTGTTTGGGTTAATTTTATGGCCATAGATTTTATTTTTATGTGATTTTGATCATGTAAGGCCCGGTGTTTCGGGTATATTATGTAAAATCGAGTCCTATGTAAGTCCGGGTCTAGAATAGGTTTTTATGAGATGAAAATCGGAGCAATCGTCGCTGAAATCGGGGCCAAAATCGGAGAAAAGTTGCTGTTTCTGCCCAGAAATCGATTCCAGACGCAACAGCGTCGGGACGCTCCTTCAACAGCGTCTCGACACTGTCTCGATACCGAAGGCGCTCGGTAAGGAAAGCACACAGCGTCGGGACGCTACCTCAACAGCGTCTCGACGCTGTCTCGATACCGCATGCGTCAGATATGGAAAACGCACAGCGTCGGGACGCTATCAACACAGCGTCTCGACGCTGTCATGATGGAGGCGCGCACTAGGGTTTCAACAGGCGCGGTTCAAGCGAGGCCGGTCCGGTTCGGACCGGTTCGGCTGGGCTGGGACCTATTTGGTCCGGTTCAGCCAATTTTTGGCATGGTTCGTGATTTTGGAGGCCGGTTCGAGGTGGTTCGGGGCGGTTCGTGCTGTCTAGGCCAATTCCGGAGCTGTACATGGATTTTTTAGGATAGAATTTAGCTAAATTAATGTAATTTAATGCTTTATTTTATCCTAGGGGCCAAAATTAACCGGTTCAAATGCTATTTATATGCTTTATGGATGTCATATAGATTATTTAATCCCACCTTAGGTTATAAACATGCTCATGCATTTTTTTATATATTATAAATTGTTATAATGTATGTTTAAATGCATGGATTTGTTTTCATATTTTTAATATAAGTGTATATTAATTATATGAAAAATTGGAAAGCATGAAGCATGTCATTACTTAAATTAAATATAAATAGTTATGTTTAATGTGATGAATGAAGCATGCTTGATTGATTTTCTTGATTGGCTTATAATTGTTATAATAAAAGAAAATCAAAATTGCATGAAGCATGAAACATCCATAGTTAATAATATAATTGTTATATTATTCATGCAATTAGTGTGGTTTAATTATTTAATTTGAATGAGATTGTTGAATGAATTAAACCCTAGATTCTTGATTATAGGATTAATCATTAAAATTTTGAAATAGTTCTTTATTATTAATGATTAGAAACCGTCAATCTATAATCAAGATTTGCATGCAAACATAAGATCATATGATAAATTGAATTAATTTTAAATTGTTTAAAATTAATTAGACCTAGATCGATTTCTAATAGGATTAGAATCTTTTCTTACTTAGAATTAAAAATAGTTTTAATTTACTAAGTAGGAAGAACATTGCTATGATTATAAGGGAACTCCACCGGTAATGTTCTGTCTAAGGCTGGGGGTATTTAAGTTGACGGTTTACGGAACACCTCCTACCTGGGAACTGACCTGGAATACCGGAGTTGAATTAATCATAGTTAAATGTTAGCATGCAATGTCACTAGGTTTATTAAAAGTGTTTAATGCACCTAGATCTTTAGAGTAAAGACCTTACATTACTGAGGTTATAAGGGAACTCTCTCGGTAAAGTTCTGTCTAAGGCTGGGGGTATTTAAGTTGACGGTTTACGGAACACCTCCTACCTGGGAACTAACCGGATTGAGTTGAATTAACCATAGTAATGTTGACTTGCAATGTTGGGTTTATTAAAAGAAGTTTAATTCACCCAAAAGATTGCAGTTGAATCCTTTCCATAATTGTTATAATAGGATCAGACTTAGATAGATTGACTTAGCCGAATACTATCTAAGTTAAACAACCCTATATTAATCTTAGGACATTTTCAGTGGGAGGAAAATTACAAAACGAGATTTAAATCAAGTTTTGCTCCTACGTCCCTATATTCACAACGTGAGATTCATGCTCGGCTTCGAGTCGCCCTAGTTTGCATGGATCAATATCAAGGTGAATGGGAAAAATGTCTAGAGTAAGTGGGAGCGGGACACGTGTCAACGTATCCCTCGGTCTCCGTCCATAGTTCACACCGTGAGAGTCCTATGATCCGCCTGCAGGTTGCCCTGGCGCATCCATCCCTTCGGAGGGCCTGGTCATAGGATTCGGAACATCGTGAACTCCTGAAAAGGATAGGAGCTCTTAGGCTAATCACCAACAGTTGTCTTTCCCTTCGGTAGCATGTTGGTGCGTGCCTCTGAGATCTGAAAGTGGGAGGGTTACACTTACGAGGATGAGTTAAAAGTGTTAACAAATCCTTGACCGAACAACGGTGGCTAATGTCTATAGGAATATGAGTTATTCTGGAATTAGAATTAGCTGAGAGGTGTCTCATTTCAAAGGAGGAGTACCTGATCACCCTTCGGTGGCTGATATTCTAAACCTCTGAAACGTCGTTGCAAAACTAAATCAATAGTTTTAGGGTTCTGTGATTGTCTGTTTTGCTAAATTGATTGGATTGTGTGCAATTGTTTGCTTGTATGATGGGTTAAGGCAAAGATAACTAATACGGTCATTGTTTGTTTAAATTTCAGCAATGTCTTCCTCAATTGTCTCTCTGCTTAAAAATGAGAAATTAACCGGCGAAAATTATGCTACGTGGAAGTCAAACTTGAATACGATTCTTGTTGTCGATGATCTGCGGTTCGTCTTAACGGAGGATTGTCCTCCAACCCCTGCTCGTAATGCATCCCAGGCAGTTAAGGATGCTTATGACCGCTGGACAAAGGCCAATGATAAGACTCGCGTCTATATCTTAGCCAGCTTATCTGAAGTTTTGGCTAAAAGGCATGAGGGCATGGTAACAGCGAGGGAGATTATGAACTCTCTCCGGGAGATGTTTGGACAACCGTCCTACCAACTCCACCATGACGCTCTCAAATACGTTTATAGCTGTCGCATGAAAGAGGGCACGTCTGTTCGGGAGCATGTCCTGGATATGATGGTCCAATTCAACGTGGCAGAGGCAAACGGGGCGATCATAGATGAGCGTAGTCAGGTTGCATTCATCTTAGAATCTCTTCCGAAGAGTTTTCTGCAATTTCGAAGCAATGCAATGATGAATAAAATAACATTCAACCTGACTAGCCTCCTTAATGAGCTACAGCTCTATCAGTCTCTTCTTAAGAACAAGGGACAGATAGAAGGAGAGGCAAACGTTGTTCACTCCAAAAGAAAGTTCGAGAAGGGTTCATCTTCTGGAACTAAATCTGTAGCCACTTCTTCAAAGAAAACTAAGAAGAAGAAAGGAAACAAGGGGAAAGCTCCCAGTACTGCTGCTAAAAGCAAGGGAAAAGCCAAAGCTGTGGCAGACAAGGGCAAGTGTTTTCACTGCAATGTAGATGGACATTGGAAGAGAAACTGCCCAAAGTACCTTGCTGAGAAAAAGAAGGAAAAGGAAGGTAAATTTGATTTACTGGTTTTAGAAACATGCCTGGTAGAACATGATGAGTTTACCTGGATACTTGATTCAGGAGCAACTAATCATGTTTGCTCTTCTTTTCAGGAAAATAGTTCCTTTCGGCAGTTGAACGATGGAGAAATGACACTCAGGGTCGGAACTGGAGAAGTCATTTCAGCTAAAGCAGTGGGAGCTGTGAAGTTATTTTTTAGAAATAGATTCTTACTTTTAGAAAGTTTGTTAATCGTTCCCAAGATTAAGAGGAACTTGATTTCTATTTCATGTTTGATTGAACAATCGTATACAGTTACTTTTGATATGAATGAAGCGTTCATTTATAAAAATGGTGTACTTATTTGTTCAGCCAAATTGGAAAATAACTTGTATGTTTTAAGACCAACCGAAAACAAAGCACTTTTAAATCACGAATTATTTAAAACTGCTGAAACTCAAAGTAAAAGGCAAAAGATTTCTCCATCAAGTAACAATACTCATCTTTGGCATCTTAGACTTGGTCATATAAACATCGATAGGATCGGTCGTTTGGTAAAGAATGGACTTCTAAGCAAGTTAGAAGATGATTCACTACCACCTTGTGAATCTTGTCTCGAGGGAAAAATGACCAAAAGACCCTTTACTGGAAAAGGTTACAGAGCCAAAGAACCCTTAGAGTTAATACATTCGGATCTATGTGGTCCAATGAATGTAAAAGCTCGAGGAGGGTACGAATATTTCATCTCATTTATAGATGATTATTCAAGATATGGTTACTTATACCTAATGGGACATAAGTCTGAAGCCCTTGAAAAGTTTAAGGAGTTTAAGGCTGAAGTTGAAAACCTATTAGGTAAATCTATTAAAGTACTTCGATCTGATCGAGGAGGGGAGTATATGGATCAAAGATTTCAGGACTATATGATAGAACATGGAATCCAATCTCAACTCTCAGCCCCTGGTACACCTCAGCAGAATGGTGTGTCAGAAAGGAGAAATAGAACCTTGTTAGACATGGTTCGATCAATGATGAGCTATGCTCAATTGCCTAGCTCGTTTTGGGGGTATGCAGTGGAGACTGCAGTATACATCTTGAACAATGTTCCCTCGAAAAGTGTTTCTGAAACACCTTTCGAGTTATGGAAAGGGCGTAAACCTAGTTTGCATCACTTTCGCATCTGGGGTTGTCCTGCACACGTGCTTGTGACAAATCCTAAGAAACTGGAACCTCGTTCAAAACTGTGCCAATTTGTTGGTTACCCTAAAGAAACGAGAGGTGGTTATTTCTACGACCCACAAGAAAATAAGGTGATTGTATCGACAAACGCCACTTTCTTAGAGGAAGACCACATGAGAGATCATAAACCACGAAGCAAAATAATATTAGGAGAAGCTACTGAAGAATCATCAAGAGTTGTTGATGAAGTTGGACCTTCAGCAAGGGTTGATGAAGGAACTAGTTCTTCAGATCCATCCCGTCCATCTCAAACGTTGGGAATGCCTCGACGCAGTGGGAGGATTGTATTACAACCTGACCGCTACTTGGGTTTAACTGAAACTCAGGTTGTCATACCTAATGACAGCATTGAGGATCCATTGTCCTATCGACAGGCAATGAATGACGAAGAAAAGGATGAATGGGTCAAAGCCATGAACCTGGAAATGGAGTCAATGTACTCCAATTCTGTATGGGAACTTGCAGATCTACCATATGGGGTAAAACCCATAGGGTGCAAATGGATCTATAAGAGAAAAAGAGATGCAGCTGGAAAGGTACAGACCTTCAAAGCTAGACTAGTGGCAAAGGGTTATACCCAAAAGGAGGGGGTTGACTATGAGGAAACCTTTTCTCCTGTAGCCATGTTAAAGTCCATAAGAATTCTTTTATCCATTGCCACATATTATGACTATGAAATATGGCAAATGGACGTCAAGACTGCCTTTCTGAATGGTAATCTTGAAGAGAATATCTTTATGTCTCAACCCGAAGGGTTCATAGCCCAAGGTCAGGAACAAAAGGTTTGTAAGCTAAATCGATCCATTTATGGATTGAAACAAGCATCCAGATCATGGAACATTAGATTTGATACTGCAATCAAATCTTTTGGTTTTGACCAAAACGTTGATGAGCCTTGTGTATACAAGAAAGTCAACAAAAGGAAAGTAGCTTTTCTAATACTTTATGTAGACGATATCCTACTCATTGGGAATGATGTAGGATACCTCACTGACATTAAGAAATGGCTAGCAGCCCAATTCCAAATGAAAGATCTGGGAGAGGCTCAATATGTTCTGGGAATCCAAATCATTAGGGATCGTAAGAACAAAACGTTAGCTTTGTCTCAAGCAACGTATATTGACAAGATGTTGTCTCGGTATTCGATGCAAAACTCCAAGAAGGGACTCCTACCCTTCAGACATGGGGTACACCTGTCTAAGGAACAATCTCCTAAGACACCTCAAGAAGTTGAGAACATGAGACACATTCCCTACGCCTCAGCTGTGGGCAGCTTAATGTATGCCATGCTCTGCACTAGGCCTGACATATGTTATGCAGTGGGAGTAGTCAGTAGGTATCAGTCTAATCCAGGGTTGGACCACTGGGGAGCGGTTAAGAATATCCTCAAGTATCTTCGGAGAACGAGGGACTACATGCTTGTGTATGGAGCTAAGGATTTGATTCTTACTGGATACACTGACTCTGACTTTCAAGCTGATAAGGATTCTAGGAAATCCACATCAGGGTCAGTATTCACCCTCAATGGAGGAGCAGTAGTGTGGAGAAGCATCAAACAAGGATGCATAGCAGACTCAACCATGGAGGCTGAGTATGTAGCTTGCGAAGCAGCTAAGGAGGCAGTATGGCTCAGAAAGTTCTTGACTGATTTGGAAGTAGTTTCGAATATGAACGTGCCCATAACACTATACTGTGACAACAGTGGGGCTGTAGCCAACTCAAAAGAACCTCGTAGCCACAAACGGGGTAAACACATCGAGAGGAAGTATCACCTGATACGGGAGATTGTGCAAAGAGGAGATGTGATCGTCACTAAGATCGCCTCAGAGCACAACATCGCTGATCCATTTACGAAGGCTCTCACGGCTAAAGTGTTTGAGGGTCATCTAGAAGGTCTAGGTCTACGAGATATGTATGCCATCTAATCTAGGGCAAGTGGGAGAAATGTATAATGGGTATAAGGATGCCCTAGTTCATTGTATTATTTTAATATAAATGACATTTCCAGCTTTAGATTATTGCATTTACATCCCACTAACTAGTGTTTTAGTTCAAGTGGGAGTTTGTTGGGTTTTATGCCCTAAAACTCGTAGATAGTGAATGTAACCGTTGACCGGATATTAATGAAATAATATTGATATATTTTTCCATTAATTGTTATTAGTTATTTTATGTTTGTCTTTGCTTAATAATAACCCTAATCCAATAAACTAGACATCCAAGGCTGTAATATGAGTCTTGAACTATATGTAGCGACATATGGGATCATTGTTCAAGAAACAGCCTAAAGGGTCTATAGTATAGGGATAAGACTGGGTGCCTTATCCTGGTGACACTATGGATACGACCCACTTTGTATTTGATACAAACGCTGCGATCCAACGCGTTCGTGTAGGAGACATGCGAGTGGGGGTATCCTATGCAATGAGTTTGCATAAGACCGGACCGCGAAATAGTAATCACTAGTTATAACGTTAACTAGTTGGTTTTCTATTTTCACTAGGACGACCTAGACAACTTAGTCTTAATCCTGAGTTGATTATGGACTCCTGCTCATGAGAGATTGTCCTTTGATTTGTATGGGTGAGAGTGGCCAATACGCCGACTCAATAAGCCTACCACTTTGGGGACAAGATCGAATGGGGAGCTGGGAACATAATCGTACAAGATGGAATTCACTCCTTCCCGACTTTAGGGAAGCAGATGAGTGTTCCCTTAAGTGGTTACTCCGAGTCTTGAACAAAGGGCCCTACCCTCTCAATGGCACGAGATGGTTTTCTGTTTGATGGTTGGACCATAAACAGATTGTTCATTAGAGGAGAATTGGTACTTAAGGAAATAGAGGTGACCCAGGGGTAAAACGGTAATTTGACCCAGCTGGTGTTACGGACACTCGTGAAGGACTAACTAGTCGATATTGGTCTAAGTTCCGTTGACACAGAAAATATGTCTGCAGTGAGAAGAGTGCAACTGTGAGTCTATAGTGGAATGTACACACAGTTAACGAATATTGATTATTGTGGTTAATGAGTTTAACCAATTAATCTCACATCGTTGGAGCTTCTGATCTGCAGGTCCATAAGGTCCCACTGGTAGCTCGTAAAGTAATTTGAGGCAACTAAGTAATTAAATTAAATTGAAAATGTTCAATTTACTGAGGGAAATAAATATAATATATATTGATATATTATTATGAGAGAAATTAATATTTGAAGAAGTTCAAATATAAATTTATGGAAGATTGAAAGAATTAATTAATTTAAGTCCTAAAAGTGTTTGGGCAAAATTAATTAATTCAAGGCCGGAAGTTAAATATGTGATATTTAATTGGTGGTTAATTAATCAAAGAATTCATTAACCATGAATTAATCAATTATGTAAATAATTAATCACTTAAGGAAGTGATTAATCATTTATGGGAATGATCTAATTACTTATGGAAGAAATTAGTCATTTATGGAAAAGATTAATCAATTGGGGAATTGATTGATCATGATTGATTAATTAAGGAATAAGATTGAATCAATTTTGGAAAAGATTGATTTAATTGAATATTTTATTCATGGCCTCTCTTCTATAAATAGAACACTAGACCTAATTGGTCATGACACTTGACACTCTTGAAAGACAAGACCTAGAATTCTCTCTAGCCTCCCTCTTAGAGAAAGACTCCCACAAGTCTTTGGCCTCCTAGACTTAGAGACATACCGGTGTAACCTCTGTGGTTATTGTGTCATTCAAAGAAGAAAATCCAGCGATCAAGAGGCGAGAAGGCTGCTGCGTTTTCGTTCGTTGGAGCGTTGTCGGCGAAGAACGATCAAGTCTACAACGGAGGTTTGTAACGGTTCTTCCTCTTTTCGTTAGAAAAAATTTTAAAATAAATTTAGATTTATTTTAGCATGTTTAAACCGTTTTTACAGCGACTTTAAAGTTAGTTTAAAGTTTTGTTTGAGTTATCGTAACGGTATTTTAATGTTAATTAATATTCGGCGTAAGGTCCAATCGATGCGCTTCCGCTGCGTGGGGACTTTTATTCCCTTCAGGTAGATGGGTCAAATACATCATCTTCTTGATATTCAAATACATCATTTGCTTCAGGGAATGGTGTTGCTCCAGTTGGCCGAGATTCATGGTTTTTCATTAACAACTCATTATTTTGTTCAACCACAAGAAGACATGATATAAGTTCAGAATATTTTTTGAAACCTCTCTCTCGATATTGCTGCTGTAGGAGCATATTCGAGACATGAAAAAGTAGAAAATGTCTTCTCTAACATATCCTCATCAGTAATTTTTTCTCCGCATAACAATAATTTTGAACTTATTTTGAATAATGCGGAATTATAATCACTCACTGATTTAAAATCTTGCAACCTCAGGTGCATCCAATCATAACGAGCTTTCGGAAGAATAATCGTTTTTTGATGATCATACCTTTCTTTCAACTTTTGCCATAAAATGTAGGGATCCTTTACCGTAAAATATTCAATTTTTTAATCCCTCGTGAAGATGATGGCGAAGGAAAATCATGGCTTTTGCCTTTTCTTGATTTGAAGTTGTATTTCCTTCTTTAATTGTATCTCCAAGATTCATAGCATCTAAATGAATCTCAGCATCAAGCACCCATGACAAGTAGTTATTTCCATTGATATCTAGAGCTATGAACTCTAATTTTGTGAGGTTTGTCATGATAAAGCTATCATAAAGAAATATATTTATATTAGAATTTTATAAATATACAAAACATGCAAGCTAAAAATTGTAGGGAGTAAACACATTGCAATTCATATCTAAGATATATATATGACCATGACATGTTTTATATATAAATGATCTATAGGCAATATATCGAATATTATGTATATATATATATTAAATGAACATGATATAAATCATGAACAATAAAGAGAATTCAAATGTTAATATCATCATAAACAAACATGATATTTACTAATCTCATATAGTATGCACAATAATGAAGAACATGTTAATCTTGCATAGAATATATGATATCAACGTTCAATACACAGTGTATAAACGAGGTATATATAATACATACACACTGTATATATAAAACGTACCGAAGACAATTGCAACTAATAAAGATGAACCCTATCTTGAACTGAACAAAAATGGCAGAGACTCGTGCTGATAACGTGTTATAAAACGTGAAAAGCAATAAAACAACTAAGAGAGAATTTGAGAGAGCAAAGTAGAGAGAAAAGAGAGCTAATGCTTTTTATTCAAGTGTGTTTCTTCCATACCTCATACAACCCCTATTTATACTAATGCAATGGGGTAGGTTACAAGCTTCAAAATGCTGAAAATAGAAGAGGGTGAGAGTCTGTTGGCTATTCCTAAGGGAGTGGGAGAGTCATGGGGAAGAATGACTACAAATATGGGTTGACTAAGACTAATGGATATCTAATATATACCTATTATCTACTATTTCCTTAATCATTTTAGCAACCCATTATAATTATCCAAAATTTAGATTCTAAAAAATAATTACATTTAAAAACCTAACGATCAAACCTTGTCTCCTATAAAGTTTTGTTACTGCAATTTCGTGAAAAACTTCTATTGCAACCGTGGTGCATACTCCTTCCATTCACAAATTAGTTTTGGACTTTTTTTTTCTTAATTGTATTTTATATTCTTTTTCTTTATATATTATAACACTATTATATATATATATATATATATATATATATATATATATATATATAACATTATTTTCCTGTCTTTGTCCTTTAAATGGAAATAGAGAAAAATTTTCAAACATTATGCAATTGAAATTGTTAAACTTTAAACAAAATAAACTCTCATAAACATATAAATTTTAACTTCTTGATTGACTCAAGTTAGGGGTGTTCAACAAAATTGGACCAAAAACCGACTCGCGACCAAGCCAAGTCAGTTCGGTCAGTTTACAAAAAAAAAAAAACAAAAAACAAAAACAAAAACTGACCGACCAATCGATTTGATCTCAATATAAAAAAAAAAAAAAAAGAAAATTGTTGTCTTTCACACGCTGCACAATGTGTCAGTGATAGCACACCTTTCAAAAGTCATAATGACTTTTTTAAAAATATATATATTATTTTATTTTTTATCGATGTCTCTCTTGCCTTTTCTCCTTCCTTCTCTTCTCTGTGTTCACGTTTTTTATTTCTCTTTTTCTCTCTATTTCTTCATCTCTCTTCTCTTTTCTTCTCCATCTTCTTCACAAACTTTTTTTTTCTCTCTCTTCTCCTTTCATCTTCTTCACCGATTTTTCTCACTTCTTTCTCATCTTCTTCACAAAACGTTTTTTTTTCTCTCTTTTTTCTTCTTTTTCACTCTCACTCTCTTCTTCATTCTTACTCACCATTGTCACCAAGCTTTCATGTTTTCTTTTCTTTTCCCATCTAACTTTAAAATCGACCAAATCGACCAAACCAACCGACCGGTTGGTTTCATGAAACATCCAAAAATTGTCGATCACCGACCGACCAAAATCGATAGGTCGTTTTATTCAAAAACCGACATCGATCGACTGATGAACAACCCTAACCCTAGAGGTGTTCAAACTAACCCCGAAAACCGACCTGACCGCCCAAAACCGACTGAACCGACGTCGGTCGGTCGGTTTAGGGAGTATATCGGTCGGTGTCGGTTTTATATTTCATAAAATCGGTCGAAAAAAAATTTGAGAAATTTTCGACCGACCGACCGAATGTATGAGAGGGGAAGGAAAATCCATTTTTTCATTATTTAGTTCCTTCACAATTAATGGCATTAACGGGCAAAAAAAGAAAATCATTGATGGCATTAATGACAAGCTTTTGGTTTTTAAAAAACTCATTATTTCTTTTATGTCTATCTCTCTCCTCTCACTTCAATCCCACCTCACTTCAATCCCACGATTTCTTTTCCCAATGTATCATCTTCTTCTCTCTTCTTTCCCCTCTCTCCATTACTTCTCCCTCTTTCTTTCTCTTCTCATAGACTCCACCTTCGGCCTCCCACCGTCGGCGTCCACACTCCACAGACTGACAGCCATCGTCGTCGTCGGTCCGCCATCGTCCGTCTTCTCCATCTCTTTTTTTGTCTCATGTTTTTTAATTAGTTTATTTCTCTTCTCCATCTCCATCATTAGATTTGTTCCCCTTCTCCATTTTTCTTTTCTTTTCTTTCTGCTTCTCTATTTTTTTTCTTTCTTTTCGTATATTTTCCTTTTTTTTAAATTTATTTCGCCGGAGTTACAAAATCGACAAAAACTGACCGACCGACCATGAGTTCAGTCGGTCAGCGTCACCTCCCTTGAAAAAACCGACGAAAACTAGAACCGACCGACCAATATGTCGGTGGTCGACGCCGGTTTTAGCCCAAAACCGACTCCGACCGACCGATGAACACCCCTACCTAACCCAAGTGTACATTTATTAGTACTTGAGTCCATCATTTTGTCCCTAGAGGCTAGAGTTAGAATTGAATAATATCCTAGTTCAAAATGTTTATTGGAGATATCTAACATTGTACTTTCCAAATAGAAACAAAAGGCTAGACATAAATGACAAAAAGATAAAATGTGAGAATGCACAGAAACTAGGGGTGTTCATCGGTCGGTCGGAGTCAGTTTTGGGCTAAAACCGACGCCGACCACCGACAACATCTGTCGGTCGGTTTTAGCTTTCGTCGGTTTTCTAGAGGTTGGTGAGCCGACCGATTGAACTCACGGTCGGTCGGTCGGTTTTTGTCGGTTTTGCAACTCCGACGAAATAAAAAGAAAAAATACAAAAAGAAAGAAAAAGACAGGAGAGAAACAAGAAGAAAAGAAAAGAAAAAAATGGGAAGGAAGAAGAAATCAAACGAAAGTGATGGAGATGGAGAAGAGAAATAAAGTAGGAGAAGAAATAAGGAAAAAAAAGGAAAGAGATGGAACAAAATTGTGCTGACGGTGGGAAGAGAGATTGGTAGTTGCTGACGGTGGGAAGAGGAGAAGAGAAGACGGTGGGAAGAGAGATCGGTAGCGTTGCCAGCGATGAGTAAGAGAGGAAGAAAAAGAAAAGAGAGAAAGAGGAGAGAGGGAAAGAGATGGGATCGTGAATACTGAATAGAGAGAGAATGGAGAAAAAAGGGATAAATGTTTTTGAAAAGGAGAGAGAGAAAAGATGAATTGAAAGGTGAAAAAGGACTTGTCAAATCGTAAAAGTAAATAAAATAAAAAAATAATTATTACTTTTCTGAAAAGTGAAAAATGACTTGTCAAATCGTTGTCATTCCAAACTCAAAATATGGCCAAAATTTAAAAGCACGTCAGATTACATATATATATATATATATATATATATATATATATATATATTATTAAATAATTGATTAAAATCAGTCGGTCGGTTTTTCCTTTTCTTTTTGGACCGACCGACCGACCGTCGGTTTTACCAAACCGACTCCGACCTTAAGTAACAAAAAACCGACCGACCGATGTCGGTTTCGGTCGGTCGAATCGGTTTTCGGTCTTTTCTTGAACACCCCTAACATAAACTAATCATCAATATAATTTAAGCAAGTTTCATAATTGAACTTAATTTATTATTACAACTTTTTTTTCAAAAAGCTTATACTTTCGATAAACATTTCATACACTTATTTACAACAATCTTTTTGTACACTCTTTTACAATCATCTATATATTATATACTACTAGCTACATCAAATGTCCTTTTGTACACAAATGTTGTTGATGTTCTCCGGTTGATTCACCACTTTCTATTCAAGTACTCTTACTTTCATCTTACCATTTTCTCTATAAAACAAAAAATAGCGTAAATGGTATCATCGGTTTAGAAAAACATCAAGACTGAAAATTAACCCTACAAAAAGGAAAAAAAAAGTCATCTACAAAGAATAATGAATGGAAAAACGGGAATCACCCATTGTTTGAGATGATATGACACTAAATGTTAAACTTGGTTGATGATAGGTTGAAACTTGAAAATCGTTCTAGTGACCAAGAAAGGAAAAAGGAAGGTAAGTAAAAGAACAATGACTATAAATCATCGTCATATTCCTCAATGGCTTCTTCAATTGGTTCTAAAGGAGTAGTTGAAGGTTTTTGTGGATAGATGATAGAAGGTGGAGCAACCTCAATCCAATAAGTCAAATTTCTAATGTTGTTAGCCATATTTAAGCTTCTTGGAATTTTGGGTGAAAGTTCTAGGTGAGATTTGCTATATAAAGCCCCTCTTCCTTCTTTTTTCAAGAAAGAAGAGGTTTTTTTTTTTTTGGGGGGGGCTTGCTAGAACAATTAATGATAGAAGAGAGAGAAATGGAGAGATCTCTAATGAATTGACATTGATACAAAATGCATTTTGTATAGGTTGATGGAGAGAGAATGTAGGAAAAAGAGATGTGAACAGTAAATAAATAAATAGCTAAGTCAAAATTAGAAAATGAATCTGTGGTGAACTTTTCTAAAGAAAGATTAACCTTAACATTGGTTCTTGCTATATTTGAGTAATTTGATTGTTTTTTAGGATGAGAAATAGCTGCCCCAAGGCATAAAAATTACT
Source organism: Luffa acutangula (assembly GCA_036850905.1). NCBI lineage: Eukaryota > Viridiplantae > Streptophyta > Magnoliopsida > Cucurbitales > Cucurbitaceae > Luffa > Luffa acutangula. The sequence goes on along the minus strand of CM072089.1, from coordinate 21,646,566 downwards.
TATAATAGTTATTTTCTTTATGAAATTTTGGTGATAAAGTGCTGTAAATTTGGTCTCTTGCTCGAGGTTAACATATTCTTCTCTAACATTTTTAATTACTAGTGGTGGGTTTTCAATTTTTTTTTCTTTAAATTATCGTTGCTAGTTTTATATTTGAAACTTCGAGTATATAGAATTTAATTTAAGACAGTATTGTAATAAGGGATACTTTTACTTCTAAGAAATTTTGATGTATAAGTCATTCAAAGGAATGAAATGTACATATATTTGAGTTAAACAACATTGGACAATGAGGTTTGGTTTTAGTTTCATTTTGGTCCCTCCATCCAATTTTCCGTTAATAATTAACGAAATGCTGACGTGGCACTAATTTTTTATTAAAAAAATTATCTTTGAATTATTTAAAATATAAATATATTAAATATTAAAATAATAAAATTATTATTATTTTATAATACTTTTATTATTTCTTTCCCTCCCTCTTCTTCTTCTTCACCACCAACACCAACATCACCACCCCACCTTTGCTACTGTCGCCGGTTGGCCGCAGTTGGTGACAACAATTTTTTTTTTCTTCTCTTCTTCTATTTCTTTCTTTTCTTCTCTTTCCTTTCTTCTTTACTTCTTCTTTGTCTTCATCAACACACCAATTTTTACCTTCTCCATATTCCTCCTTCCTCATTCACCTCCACCACAGCTACCAGCCCCGACCACCACTTGGCGTTGTCCGCCACTCGTCGTTAATCGTTGTTGCTCATGGTCGCCGTTAATCTCTTCTTCTTCCTCTTCATCTTCACATTCCTTCTATTTTCGTTGACAAAGAGGAGAGGAAAAAGACAAATATGAAACCCACGCCCACTCGCCGGTCACCCCCTCGTCTCCAGCGGTTTGTAGCAGTACATCGACGACAACATCAATCAAGCCTCTGGTCGTCACCTTCTTTAATGATGGCAACAACAGTTCAATCGAGAGGCGACAACTTTCTCTTGTTGCACCACCGACCAGCCTCTGGTCGTCATCTCTAGTGGTAGCAGCAGCAGCAGCGGGTAGCAGAAGCAGCAGCGGGCAACGGCAGTCGAGCTTCTTGTCTGCCCCCTCGTCTCTGACGGTTGCTCGACTGCCCCCTCGTCTCCGACGGTTTGTAGCAGTACAACGAAGTGGGTTCCTTAGGTGCAAATTTTTTAGGGTACAACAAGCGATTGGGGCGCAATTTTTGGCCATTTGAACTGAGAGAGAAGAAAGGAAGAAGAAGATATGAGAAAGAAGAGAAGGAAAAAAAAAATCGGTCGGCGGCGATCGACGGTTGCTGACGGTAGTTGCATGGTGGTGGTATGGTGAGGAGGAGGAAGAAGAAGAGGAAGAGAAAGATGGAGAAGAAGAAGAAAGAGGGAGGAAAAATGGGAGGGAAATGAAATTTTAAAAAATATATTTTTTAATTAATTTATTATTATTTTATTTTTTAAAATTAAAAAAAAATAGTATCACATCAGCAATCAGTTAGTATTTAATGGAAAATTGGATTGTGGGACCAAGAGTGTAACGAAATCCAAAACTCAGGGACTAAATTTTTTAGTTTGAAAACTTAAGGACCAAAATGAAACCTAACTCAACCCTAGGGACCAAAAGTGTATTTTTCTTATCTTTTTAAGATAAATTCAAAGTCAAAATTAGTAAATGGCATTTTGGGAGTATTTTGATGACGAGAGAAAAAATCTATAATATATTAAAAAGCAAGGATCCGTGAAAAACATTTTTAGACTAAAATACCCCTGTAAAATTAAGATAATTACATAATTAGTTTTTAAATTCCAGAATCAAATTTTGTAATTTGATAAAAAAACAAAATATAAGTGAGAATAACAAAAAAAAAATTAAAATTTTAAAAAAACAAATCTTAAGATAATTATTTTAATTAAATATAATTATTTTAATTAAAAAAAATAAAAAAAAATAAAAAAAAAAAAAAGAAAACGCATTACGTGACAATAACAATAACAACACAATTAAAATTTGGAAAAAAAATCTTAAAATAACTTGAGAATAACAAAAAAATAAAAATTTTAAAAAACAAATATTAAGATAATTATTTTAATTAAAAAGTAAAACAAAAAAAAAAAAAAAGAAAACGCATTACGTGACAACAATAACAACACAATTAAAATTTGGAAAAAAAAATCTTAAAATAAATATTTTAGGTAAATCTAATTATTATAATTAAAAAGTAAAAGATAAAAAACAATATACACTTTATCTAAAATCTAATTAAATTATCAAATGATCTATATACACTTCATCCAAACTGTAATCAAATTAGAATTTGAATCTAAATTCCCTCTATAAATGGTTCAACTTCTCCCAAGATAAATATTTTAGTTAGAATAATTAATTTAATTAAAAAGTTAAAAAAAAAAACAAGAAAAAGAAAAAATCCATTACGTGAGAATAACAAAAAAATTAAAATTTAAAAAAACAAATCTTAAGATAATTATTTTAATTAAATATAATTATTTTAATTAAAAAGTAAAAAACAAAAAAAAAAAAAGAAGAAGAAAACGCATTACATGACAATAACAATAACAACACAATTAAAATTTGGAAAAAAAAATCTTAAAATAACTTGAGAATAACAAAAAAAAAATAAAAATTTAAAAGAAGAAATCTTAAGATAATTATTTTAATTAAATATAATTATTTTAATTAAAAAGTAAAAAAAAAACAAAAAATAAATAAGAAAACGCATTACGTGACAACAACACAATTAAAATTTGGAAAAAAAAATCTTAAAATAAATATTTTAGTTAAATCTAATTATTATAATTAAAAAGTAAAAGATAAAAAACAATATACACTATCTAAAATCTAATCAAATTATCAGATGATCTATATACGCTTCATCCAAACTCTAATCAAATTAGAATTTGAATCTAAATTCCCTCTATAAATGGTTCAACTTCTCCCATTAGTTTTCACATCAAAGCTATTCATCCCCTCCATTCTTAGTTTCAGGTACATCTCTTGAATTATAATTATAATATTTTTATTTAATTTTATCAATTTAATTAGAATAAAGTCATTCTCAAATATTTTATGTTATGACTGACTGACTTTAATTTCTTTTTTTCCTCCAACTTTTTTTTTTCAGGTTTAAAATTATTTATCTCTTCCAGTTTCTTTCAATTGTTCGTTTATATTTAAGGTATTTTTCAATTTCTTCCAATTGTTTGTTTATATTTCAAGTATTTTTTTTTTAGTTTGGCTTTTTAATTGATGTGTTTGAATTAGAAAGGTTTAGGTTAGATATTTTTTTCGTGTGGGTTTTCACACGTACAACACTATGATCGTGAACCGCCTTAGGGGTATGACGTGGATTACCCGCAATTGATATAAATTTGTCACAGAGAATTTGATTGGTGGTGTTACGTTGTGTTTGCTCCACCTAATTTAATAATTTTTTTTCTTTTGGTATTTTCTTTTTGGTCTCTGCTTTTTAGGTATATTCCTTTTCTGTTTTAAACTTTTTCTAAATGGATATTTATTTAGTTCATAAATCTTTTAAAATATAACTATTTTAACCTTTAATTTTTTTTTTTAAATTTTCGGTCTTTGAATTTTGAATAGATAATGATGTATTATTTTTAGTTTAACGACATATGTTCTTTTTGGAAAGTAATAAATATGAGTTTTTGCCTAAAAATCTATGATAATATATTCATATTTTTAGTCCTAAAACTCCGACACATATCTAATTTTATGATATTAATATCCTGTATAAGAGTGGAAGGATAACAATGGATGTGAAAATTCATACTTATTCAAATGTAATGAAATCATCTTGGTAAGATACCATACTTGATACTTATGGTGTTATTATTATTATTATTATTTTACTTTCAAATATGCCTGAACATATTGAAAAACTTTGACATAACTATATATATACACAAAACCTCGAAACTTTCACTATTCCAAACAGGTTTGTTGGGATTAAAAAAACATAACTCTACTTGAACAGTAGTGATGTTCTTCTTTTCAAAAAAAAAAAAAAAAAAAAAAAAAACACCAAAGAATTTACTTATCCATTTTGTTTGTTTTTTGTTTTTTTTTAATAAAAACATGTATTTTTTATCTTTTATTTTTTAATTAAAATAATTACGAAATTCGATTCCACTTTTTTATTTTGTTATCTTTTATTATAGATTTTGATTTGATAACTTAGAATAATATTATGGTCTATATATTTTTTTATCTTATGATCTATATACACTACATTCAAAATCTAATCAAATTAGAATAACAATCTAAATTCCCTCCATAAATTGTCCATGTTCTTTAATTGGTTTTTAGGTTTAAAAAGTAATCATCTCTTTCGATTGTTTATCTATGTTATAATTATTGTGAATATAACTTAATCCATAAATTTCATTTTTATTTTCCTTTCTTAATGTTATGAAAATTCAAATATTATATTTTGTGTGTACTATTTTCTCCCAAACAATTTCTTCTATTTTTTAAATCCAGATGGCAGATATGTTAATTGAAGAACTCAAACCTTTTGATAAAGGTTGGAAGATTAAAGTCTTTGTTCTCCGAAAATTTCCAATCCAACAATTCAAAAGTAGAAAAGGAGATCCTTTAAGAATTATGAAATTGATTGTTGTTGATAAAAAGGTATTACACATTTAGTTATTTTATTTATGTTTAACATATATAATTGCATATTTTTTAAACAAATATCTTATATGCAGGGAGTATGTATTCAGGTTACTTTGTTTAATGAGGTGATTGACAAATTCAATGAAAAACTTGAAAAGGGAAAATTATATCTCATCTATGGCGGTACCATAAAACCAATAGATATAAGGTATCCAAATGTTCATCCAAAGATTGAGATCTCATTATCTCAAATGACTGAGATAGAAGAAATAGAAGGAGAAGAAGTATACAATACAAAAAATCAAAATCTGGTTGATTTTGAAATGTTGATGAGTGATAAACAAACAGAAATTCATAAAGGTTAGTAGAGTTACATTGTTTATGTTTGCATCATCTTACTATTTACTAATATTTATTTCATATTATAGATGTGGTAGGTGGAGTAATCCAAGTCAAGTCGATGTCTGTGAGAAGGACTAATGTCCATTATTTAAAAAAGAGAGATATTATGCTGATGGACAATAAGTACGTATCAAAATATGAATCTTCAGCGGTTGTTTAAACTTCTATACATTAGTGTCTTAAACTGTGGTTTTGCTATGTATAGGTTCAATACGATGAAACTTACACTATGGGACGATTTAGCTGAAAATGAAGGACAACATTTGGAGGACAATTGTGCAAAACATAATGTAATAATCATCACAAATGTTAAATCTACACAATATGAAGGTAACACATTTTTTTTATTAAATAATTATATATTGAATGAGTAGTTAGTTTAAGTTTTCTAAACTACATGTTGAATAACAAATATATATTAGGTGAAGTTTGTCTATCCTCAACAAACCTTAGTATTGTTGCAATAAATCCGAAGACAGAGAGCATAGACTCATTAAAATGCAGGTAAAATTTTCAAAATATATCGTATTGTTCTTTCTTTCAAATAATATATTAAAACTACAATTACATTTTTCTAATTCATATATTTTTTTAATTTGCATTTATATGAAAAATGTCAATAGGATGAAAACACTTTCAGATGATGCGAAAGTTAAAGATGTTCTATATCCATCTAAGAAGTTGATTGAAGCAAAAAACGTGGAGATGGATTTTGTTATTAGAAATGAAGTTGATGAACTATTATGTTCTTTTATTGGAAGAATAGTAAAAATTCAGAACAAAGACTGTCCATGGTTTGAGAAATGTCATGTATGCAATGAAAGAGTGCATCCGATTGAATTCAATTCAACTGCTAATTGTCCAAATTGCAACAATGAAAATTCAAAATTTGTGAGGAAATACATGCTAAAAATGGTTGTGTCTGATGGGGATGGAGAAGCCTACATAACTCTTTTTGATTCTGCCGATTACTTGATTGAATGTGGTGCAACAGAATGTTTCAACCAATTGAAGGTACATCTTATTTAATATATTTAAATCTATATAATTTATTTATATATGAACAATCTAACTTTTATATTGTTTAGACTTTGGATGGAGTGTATAAAAACAATATACACTCCATCCAAAATCTAATCAAATTATCAGGTGATCTATATACACTCTATCCAAACTCTAATCAAATTAGAACTTGAATCTAAATTCCCTCTATAAATTGTTGACCTTCTCCCATTAGTTTTCACATCAAAACTATTCATCCCCTCCATTGTTGGTTTCAGGTACATCTCTTGAACTATAATTATAATATTTTTGTTTAATTTTATCAATTTAATTAGAAGAAAGTCATTCTCAAATATTTTATGTTATGACTAACTGACTTTAATTTTTTTTTCCCTCCAACTCTTTTTTTTTCAGGTGTAAAATTACTTATCTCTCCCAATTTCTTCCAATTGTTGATTTATATTTCAGGTATTTTCCAATTTCTTTCAATTGTTCGTTTATATTTCAAGTATTTTTTTTAGTTTGGCTTTTTAATTGATGTGTTTGAATTAGAAAGGTTTAGGTTAGAGATAAGCTATATATTTTATGGCTTTGTTTAATTTATTATTAAAGTTCAACCCTTTGTCGATTTTGTTTACAATTTTACATGTATTATTACAAATATAACATTTACTATAAAATCCATAAATAGAAATATATTTAAATCTTACATATGCTATTGTATTATTTCTTATAAGTTGGATTGTTTAAATTAAATAGTTTTACAAATACAATTATCCTACTATTTTTTAAAAAATAATTAATTAATTTCTTTAAATTTTTTAGCAAGGAAATATGGATGCCGATAGAAAAAGAAAAATTACTCCACACTCTCACAAGAAGAAAGAAGACGAACGATTGAATTGACTATGGAATCAAGAAAAAAAAGACAACTTCAAGGAAAACAGCTTTGCAGTAAAAAAAATCATTATTTTGGTATAGCGACACGTAAAGAAATGAATGTCGAAGGTAATATTATATTTTTATGTCTTCGAAATAATATATTTTAGAAAAAAAATTACAAAAGTCACTTCTAAAATATATAAGTATTGATATATTTATTATTATAATACATTTTTATTAACATTAGTTTTATATGATTTTTATTAAAAAAAAAGTTTTACATTATTGTAATTTTAAAAGGTATTTCTTCAATTTTACTTAAATTATTGTAATATCATTTTTATTAGCATTGATTTTACATATTCATTAATATATATCCTCTCATGTTTGATAGGTGAAAATATATCCGAACCCTTTCATTCTGCAATACACGAGCTTAAAAAGATAAAATCATGTACATTTTGCAAGGCAATAAAATTTGAGCATGAAACTCCAACATTCTGTTGCTTCAATGGGCAGGTATACATATCTATTCCTTTAATATTTTACAGTTTAGAATGTAAAATTTAGAAAATACTGTATATTTAAAATTTTAATTAATTAGATATTTATTTTTTATATATAGGTGCACCTTGCTGAAACTCCGGTACCTGATGATCTAAAGTATTTATTAACATCACAGTCTGAGGAAGGAATTTTATTTAGGAAGAATATTCGAGCTTATAATAGTATTTTCTCCTTCACATCATTTGGTGTGAATTTAGATAAAGATTTGGCATCTTCACATAAAGGAGTGTACACATTCAGAGTTCAAGGACAAATATATCATGACCTCCCGAGTCTATTACCGGAAGATAAACCTGAAGGTAATAAAAGTCCCCACGCAGCGGAAGCGCATCGATTGGACCTTACGCCGTATATTAATTAACATTAAAATACCTTTACGATAACTCAAACAAAACTTTAAACTAACTTTAAAGTCGCTGTAAAATCGGTTTAAACATGCTAAAAATAAATCTAAATTTATTTTAAAACTTTTCTAACGAAAAGAGGAAGAACCGTTACAAACCTCCGTTGTAGACTTGACCGTTCTTCGCCAACGACGCTCCAACGAACGAAAACGCAGCAGCCGCCTTTGTTTTTCTTCGCTGGAAATTCCTTCTTGATTGACACAATAACCACAGAGGTTACACCGGTATGTCTCTAAGTCTAGGAGGCCAAAGACTTGTGGGAGTCTTTTTCTAAGAGGGAGGCTAGAGAGAATTCTAGGTCTTGTCTTTCAAGAGTGTCAAGTGTCATGACCAATTAGGTCTAGTGTTCTATTTATAGAAGAGAGGCCATGAATAAAATATTCAATTAAATCAATATTTTCCAAAATTGATTCAATCTTATTCCTTAATTAATCAATCATGATCAATCAATTCCCCAGTTGATTAATCTTTTCCATAAATGACTAATTTCTTCCATAAGTAATTAGATCATTCCCATAAATGATTAATCACTTCCTTAAGTGATTAATTATTTACATAATTGATTAATTCATGGTTAATGAATTCTTTAATTAATTAACCACCAATTAAATATCACATATTTAATTTCCGGCCTTGAATTAATAAAATTTGCCCAAACACTTTTAGGACTTAAATTAATTGATTCTTTCAATCTTCCATAAATTTATATTTGAACTTCTTCAAATATTAATTTCTCTCATAATAATATATCAATATATATTATATTTATTTCCCTTAGTAAATTGAACATTTTCAATTTACATTTAATTACTTAGTTGCCTCAAATTACTTTACGAGCTACCAGTGGGACCTTATGGACCTGCAGATCAGAAGCTCCAACGATGTGAGATTAATTGGTTAAACTCATTAACCATAATAATCAATATTCGTTAACTGTGTGTACATTCCACTATAGACTCACAGTTGCACTCTTCTCACTGCAGACATATTTTCTGTGTCCACGGAACTTAGACCAATATCGACTAGTTAGTCCTCCACGAGTGTCCGTAACACCAGCTGGGTCAAATTACCGTTTTACCCCTGGGTCACCTCTATTTCCTTAAGTACCAATTCTCCTATAATGAACAATCTGTTTATGGTCCAACCATCAAACAGAAAACCCTCTCGTGCCATTGAGAGGGTAGGGCCCTTTGTTCAAGACTCGGAGTAACCACTTAAGGGAACACTCATCTGCTTCCCTAAAGTCGGGAAGGAGTGAATTCCATCTTGTACGATTATGTTCCCAGCTCCCCATTTGATCTTGTCCCCAAAGTGGTAGGCTTATTGAGTCGGCGTATTGGCCACTCTCACCCATACAAATCAAAGGACAATCTCTCATGAGCAGGAGTCCATAATCAACTCAGGATTAAGACTAAGTTGTCTCGGTCGTCCTAGTGAAATAGAAAACCAACTAGTTAACGGTGTTATAACTAGTGGTTACTATTTCGCGGTCCGGTCTTATGCAAACTCATTGCACAGGATACCCCCACTCGCATGTCTCCTACACGAACGCGTTGGATCGCAGCGTTTGTATCAAATACAAAGTGGGCCGTATCCATAGTGTCACCAGGATAAGGCACCCAGTCTTATCCCTATACTATAGACCCTTTAGGCTGTTTCTTGAACAATGATCCCATATGTCGCTACATATAGTTCAAGACTCTTATTACAGCCTCGGATGTCTAGTTTATTGGATTAGGGTTATTATTAGGCAAAGACAAACATAAAATAACTAATAACAATTAATGGAAAAAATATATCAATATTATTTCATTAATATCCGGTCAACGGTTACATTCACTATCTACGAGTTTTAGGGCATAAAACCCAACAAAACCAATATTCTTTCAACTATATTTTTATGATACCATGAATGAAATTCAAAATCATATGGAAAAATTGAAAGATGTTGGGTTGGATAAAAGTGTTACTGAAAAATTAGTAGAAATTTTAAAAGACAATCCATATGCCCAGTTTTTTCGAAGCATAAAAGACCTTCAGTCAGTCGAAGATGCTCATATACATATTGCTACAAATATACAAGTTGATCAACGTGTTTATAATTTGCCTGGAGTGGATCAAGTTGCTGCTATCTGGATTGAAGGAAACAATAACAATATTCCATTTAAGAGAGATATTGTGGTGCATGCGCATTCTGGAAAACGACACAGAATTCAACATTATTTTAGTTGTTATGATCCACTTCAATATCCATTACTTTTACCAAATGGAGAGGCAGGTTGGCATCAAGACATTAAACGAAGGTCTATGCCAAACCATAATAACAATGGTAGCCACAACATTTCGATAGGAGAAACATCTAATGTTCGACAATTTCAAAACATTGAAGACATCATCAACAATGAAAATCAAGGTTTGTTTTTTACATCCCATTATAAATACAATAATTTTTTTTCATTTTAAAATTGTGAGTTTATTCATAGTATAACATTTAATTTTGAAACTTTGATAGGAGTTTCAAAAGGTCGATCGCCCAAAGTTTCATGCAGAGAGTATTACTGTTATAAGTTACAAATGCGCCAGCCTACTCATTCGATAATGCTTTTAGCTGGTCGACTTTTTCAACAGTATGTTGTGGATATGTATATAAAGCTTGAAACAACTAGACTTGACTTCTATAAGACTCAACAATCACACATTCGATCGGAGTTGTATCAAGGGATTGTTGATATCGTAAATGCATGAGAAACAAGAGGAGACAAAGTTGGAAAACGTATAGTTCTTCCTGAAGGGAATAAAAGTCCCCACGCAGCGGAAGCGCATCGATTGGACCTTACGCCGTATATTAATTAACATTAAAATACCATTACGATAACTCAAACAAAACTTTAAACAACTTTTAAAGCCGCTGTAAAATCGGTTTAAACATGCTAAAATAAATCTAAATTTATTTTAAAACTTTTCTAAAGAAAAGAGGAAGAACCGTTACAAACCTCCGTTGTAGACTTGACCGTTCTTCGCCAACGACGCTCCACGAACGAAAAAGCAGCAGCCACTTTAAGGTTTTCTTCATTGGAAATTCTTCTTTGATTGACACAATCACCACAGAGGTTACACCGGTATGTTTCTAAGTCTAGGAGGCAAAAGACTTGTGGGAGTCTTTCTCTAAGAGGGAGGCTAGAGAGAATTCTAGGTCTTGTCTTTCAAGAGTGTCAAGTGTCATGATCAATTAGGTCTAGTGTTCTATTTATAGAAGAGAGGTCATGAATAAAATATTCAATTAAATCAATCTTTTCCATAATTGATTCAATCTTATTCCTTAATTAATCAATCATGATCAATCAATTCCATAATTGATTAATCTTTTTCCACAAATGACTAATTACTTCCATAAGTGATTAGATCATTTCCATAAATGATTAATCACTTCCTTAAGTGATTAATTATTTCCATAATTGATTAATTCCCGGTTAATGAATTCTTTAATTAATTAACCACCAATTAAATATCACATATTTAATTCCCGGCCTAGAATTAATTAATTTGCCCAAACACATTTTAGGCCTTAATTTAATTAATTCATTATTTTGAACTCTTTCAAACTTCCATAAATTTATATTTGAACTTTTCAAATATTAATTTCTCTCATAATAATATATCAATATATATTATATTTGTTTCCCTTAATAAATTGAACATTTCCAATTTACTTTTATTACTTAGTTGCCTCAAATTACTTTACGAGCTACCAGTGGGACCTAATGGACCTGCAGATCAGAAGCTCCAACGATGTGAGATTAATTGGTCAAACTCATTAACCACATTAATCAATATTCGTTAACTGTGTGTACATTCAAATATAGACTCACAGTTGCACTCTTCTCACTGCAGACATATTTTCTGTGTCCACGGATCTAGACCAATATCGACTAGTTAGTCCTTCACGAGTGTCCGTAACACCAGCTGGGTCAAATTACCGTTTTACCCCTGGGTTACCTCTATTTCCTTAAGTACCAATTCTCCTCTAATGAACAACCTGTTTGTGGTCCAACCATCAAACAGAAAACCCTCTCGTGCCATTGAGAGGGTAGGGCCCTTTGTTCAAGACTCGGAGTAACCACTTAAGGGAACACTCATCTGCTTCCCTAAAGTCGGGAAGGAGTGAATTCCATCTTGTACGATTATGTTCCCAGCTCCCCATTCGGTCTTGTCCCCAAAGTGGTAGGCTTATTGAGTCGGCGTATTGGCCACTCTCACCCATACAAATCAAAAGACAATCTCTCATGAGCAGGAGTCCATAATCAACTCAGGATTAAGACTAAGTTGTCTAGGTCGTCCTAGTGAAATAGAAAACCAACTAGTTAACGGTGTTATAACCAGTGGTTACTATTTCGCGGTCCGGTCTTATGCAAACTCATTGCATAGGATACCCCCACTCGCATGTCTCCTACACGAACGCATTGGATCGCAGCGTTTGTATCAAATACAAAGTGGGCCGTATCCATAGTGTCACTGGGATAAAGCACCCTGTCTTATCCCTATACTATAAACCATTTAGGCTGTTTCTTGAACAATGATCCCATATGTCGCTACATATAGTTCAAGACTCATATTACAGCCTTGGATGTCTAGTTTATTGGATTAGGGTTATTATTAGGCAAAGACATATATAAAATAACTAATAACAATTAATGGAAAAATATATCAATATTATTTCATTAATATCCGGTCAACGGTTACATTCACTATCTACCAGTTTTAGGGCATAAAACCCAACAAACTCCCACTTGAACTAAAACACTAGTTAGTGGGATGTAAATGCAATAATCTAAAGCTGGAAATACAATGAACTAGGGCATCCTTGTACCCATTATTCATTTCTCCCACTTGCCCTAGATTAGATGGCATACATATCTCGTAGACCTAGACCCTCTAGATGACCCTCAAACACTTTAGCCGTGAGAGCCTTCGTAAATGGATCAGCGATGTTGTGCTCCGAGGCGATCTTAGTGACGATCACATCTCCTCGTTGCACAATCTCCCGTATCAGGTGATACTTCCTCTCGATGTGTTTACCTCGTTTGTGGCTTCGAGGTTCTTTTGAGTTGGCTACAACCCCACTGTTGTCACAGTATAGTGTTATGGGCACGTTCATATTCGGAACCACTTCCAAATTAGTCAAGAACTTTCTGAGCCATACTGCCTCCTTAGCTGCTTCGCAAGCTGCTACATACTCAGCCTCCATGGTTGAGTCTGCTATGCATCCTTGTTTGATGCTTCTCCACACTACTGCTCCTCCATTGAGGGTGAATACTGACCCTGATGTGGATTTCCTTGAATCCTTATCAGCTTGAAAGTCAGAGTCAGTGTATCCAGTAAGAATCAAATCCTTAGCTCCATACACAAGCATGTAGTCCCTCGTTCTCCGAAGATACTTGAGGATATTCTTAACCGCTCCCCAGTGGTCCAACCCTGGATTAGACAGATACCTACTGACTACTCCCACTGCATAACATATGTCAGGCCTAGTGCAGAGCATAGCATACATTAAGCTGCCCACAGCTGAGGCGTAGGGAATGTGTCTCATGTTCTCAATTTCTTGAGGTGTCTTAGGAGACTGTTCCTTAGACAGGTGTACCCCATGTCTGAAGGGTAGTAGTCCCTTCTTGGAGTTTTGCATCGAATATCGAGACAACATCTTGTCAATATACATTGCTTGAGACAGAGCTAGCGTTTTGTTCTTACGATCCCTAATGATTTGGATTCCCAGAACATATTGAGCCTCTCCCAGATCTTTCATTTGGAATTGGGCTGCTAGCCATTTCTTAATGTCAGTGAGGTATCCTACATCATTCCCAATGAGTAGGATATCGTCTACATAAAGTATTAGAAAAGCTACTTTCCTTTTGTTGATTTTCTTGTACACACAAGGCTCATCAACGTTTTGGTCAAAGCCAAAAGATTTGATTGCAGTATCAAATCTAATGTTCCATGATCTGGATGCTTGTTTCAATCCATAAATGGATCGATTGAGCTTACAAACCTTTTGTTCCTGACCTTGGGCTATGAACCCTTCGGGCTGAGACATGAAGATATTCTCTTCAAGATTACCATTCAGAAAGGCAGTATTGACGTCCATTTGCCATATTTCATAGTCATAATATGTGGCTATGGATAAGAGAATTCTTATGGACTTTAACATGGCTACAGGAGAAAAAGTTTCCTCATAGTCAACCCCTTCCTTTTGGGTATAACCCTTTGCCACTAGTCTAGCTTTGAAGGTCTGTACCTTTCCAGCTGCATCTCTTTTTCTCTTATAGATCCATTTGCATCCTATGGGTTTTACCCCATTTGGTAGATCTGTAAGTTCCCATACAGAATTGGAGTACATTGACTCCATTTCCAGGTTCATGGCTTTGACCCATTCATCCTTATCTTCGTCATTCATTGCCTGTCGATAGGACAATGGATCCTCAATGCCATCATTAGGTATGACAACCTGAGTTTCAGTTAAACCCAAGTAGCGGTCAGGTTGTAATACAACCCTCCCACTGCGTCGAGGCATTCCCAACGTTTATTTTGCTGCGTGGTTTATGATCTCTCATGTGGTCTTCCTCTAAGAAAGTGGCGTTTGTCGATACAATCACCTTATTTTCTTGTGGGTCGTAGAAATAACCACCTCTCGTTTCTTTAGGGTAACCAACAAATTGACACAGTTTTGAACGAGGTTCCAGTTTCTTAGGATTTGTCACAAGTACGTGTGCTGGACAACCCCAGATGCGAAAGTGATGCAAACTAGGTTTACGCCCCTTCCATAATTCGAAAGGTGTTTCAGAAACACTTTTCGAGGGAACATTGTTCAAGATGTATACTGCAGTCTCTACTGCATACCCCCAAAACGAGCTAGGCAATTGAGCATAGCTCATCATTGATCGAACCATGTCCAACAAGGTTCTATTTCTCCTTTCTGACACACCATTCTGTTGAGGTGTACCAAGGGCTGAGAGTTGAGATTGGATTTCATGTTCTATCATATAATCCTGGAATCTTTGATCCATATACTCCCCTCCTCGATCAGATCGAAGTACTTTAATATATTTACCTAATAGGTTTTCAACTTCAGCCTTAAACTCCTTAAACTTTTCAAGGGTTTCAGACTTATGTCCCATTAGGTACAAGTAACAATATCTTGAATAATCATCTATAAAAGAGATGAAATATTCGTACCCTCCTCGAGCTTTTACATTCATTGGACCACATAGATCCGAATGTATTAACTCTAAGGGTTCTTTGGCTCTGTAACCTTTTCCAGTAAAGGGTCTCTTGGTCATTTTTCCCTCGAGACACGATTCACAAGGTGGTAGTGAATCATCTTCTAACTTGTTTAGAAGTCCATTCTTTACCAAACGACCGATCCTATCGATGTTTATATGACCAAGTCTAAGATGCCAAAGATGAGTATTGTTACTTGATGGAGAAAACTTTTGCCTTTTTCTTTGAGTTTCAGCAGTTTTAAATAATTCGTGATTTAAAAGTGCTTTGTTTTCGGTTGGTCTTAAAACGTACAAGTTATTTTCCAATTTGGCTGAACAAATAAGTACACCATTTTTATAAATGAACGCTTCATTCATATCAAAAGTAACTGTATACGATTGTTCAATCAAACATGAAATAGAAATTAAGTTCCTCTTAATCTTGGAAACGATTAACAAACTTTCTAAAAGTAAGAATCTATTTCTAAAAAATAACTTCGCAGCTCCCACTACTTTAGCTGAAATGACTTCTCCAGTTCCGACCCTGAGTGTCATTTCCCCATCATTCAACTGTCGAAAGGAACTATTTTCCTGAAAAGAAGAGCAAACATGATTAGTTGCTCCTGAATCAAGTATCCAGGTAAACTCATCATGTTCTATCAGGCATGTTTCTAAAACAAGTAAATCAAATTTACCTTCCTTTTCCTTCTTTTTCTCAGCAAGGTACTTTGGGCAGTTTCTCTTCCAATGTCCATCTACATTGCAGTGGAAACACTTGCCCTTGTCTGCCATAGCTTTAGCTTTTCCCTTGCTTTTAGCAGCAGTGCTGGGAGCTTTCCCCTTGTTTCCTTTCTTCTTCTGAGTTTTCTTTGAAGAAGTGGCTACAGATTTAGTTCCAGAGGATGAACCCTTCTCGAACTTTCTTTTAGAGTGGACAACGTTTGCCTCTCCTTCTATCTGTCCCTTGTTCTTAAGAAGAGACTGATAGAGTTGTAGCTCATTCAGGAGTCTAGTCAGGTTGAATGTTATCTTATTCATCATTGCATTGCTTCGAAACTGCAGAAAACTCTTCGAAAGAGATTCTAAGATGAATGCAACCTGACTACGCTCATCTATGACCGCCCCGTTTGCCTCTGCCACGTTGAATTGGACCATCATATCCAGGACATGCTCCCGAACAGACGTGCCCTCTTTCATGCGACAGCTATAAACGTATTTGAGAGCGTCATGGTGGAGTTGGTAGGACGGTTGTCCAAACATCTCCCGGAGAGAGTTCATAATCTCCGTCGCTGTTACCATGCCCTCATGCCTTTTAGCCAAAACTTCAGATAAGCTGGCTAAGATATAGACGCGAGTCTTATCATTGGCCATTGTCCAGCGGTCATAAGCATCCTTAACTGCTTGGGATGCATTACGAGTAGGGGCTGGAGGACAATCCTCCGTTAAGACGAACCGCAGATCATCGACAACAAGAATCGTATTCAGGTTCGACTTCCACGTAGCATAATTTTCGCCGGTTAATTTCTCATTTTTAAGCAGAGAGACAATTGAGGAAGACATTGCTGAAATTTAAACAAACAATGACCGTATTAGTTATCTTTGCCTTAACCCATCATACAAGCAAACAATTGCACACAATCCAATCAATTTAGCAAAACAGACAATCACAGAACCCTAAAACTATCGATTTAGTTTTGCAACGACGTTTCAGAGGTTTAGAATGTCAGCCACCGAAGGGTGATCAGGCACTCCTCCTTTGAAATGAGACACCTCTCAGCTAATTCTAATTCCAGAATAACTCATATTCCTATAGACATTAGCCACCGTTGTTCGGTCAAGGATTTGTTAACACTTTTAACTCATCCTCGTAAGTGTAACCCTCACACTTTCAGATCTCAGAGGCACGCACCAACAGGCTACCGAAGGGAAAGACAACTGTTGGTGATTAGCCTAAGAGCTCCTATCCTTTTCAAGAGTTCACAATGTTCCGAATCCTATGACCAGGCCCTCCGAAGGGATGGTTGCGCCAAGACAACCTGCAGGCGGATCATAGGACTCTCACGGTGTGAACTATGGGCGGAGACCGAGGGATACGTTGACACGTGTCCCGCTCCCACTTACTCTAGACATTTTTCCCATTCACCTTGATATTGATCCATGCAAAGCCTTTCCGAAGGGAGGCCGCTCCTAAGGCGACTCGAAGCCGAGCATGAATCTCACGTTGTGAATATAGGGACGTGGGAGCAAAACTTGATTTAAATCTCGTTTTGTAACTTTCCTCCCACTGAAAATGTCCTAAGGTTAATATAGGGTTGTTTAACTTAGATAGTATTCGACTAAGACAATCTATCTAAGTCTGATCCTATTATAAAAATTATGGAAAGGATTCAACTGCAATCTTTTGGGTGAATTAAACTTCTTTTAATAAACCCAACATTGCAAGTCAACATTACTATGGTTAATTCAACTCAATGTTCGGGTCAGTTCCCAGGTAGGAGGTGTTCCGTAAACCGTCAACTTAAATACCTCCAGCCTTAGACAGAACTTTACCGAGAGAGTTCCCTTATAACGTCAGTAATGTAAGGTCTTTACTCTAAAGATCTAGGTGCATTAAACACTTTTAATAAACCTAGTGACATTGCATGCTAACATTTAACTATGATTAATTCAACTCCGGTATTCCAGGTCAGTTCCCAGGTAGGAGGTGTTCCGTAAACCGTCAACTTAAATACCCCCAGCCTTAGACAGAACATTACCGGTGGAGTTCCCTTATAATCATAGCAATGTTTTTCCTACTTAGTTCAATTAAAACTATTTTAAATACTAAGTAAGAAAGATTCTAATCCTATTAGAAACTGATCTGGGTCTAATTAATTTTAAACAATTTAAAATTAATCCAATTCATCCTATGATCTTATGTTTGCATGCAAATCTTGATTATAGATTGACGGTTTCTAATCATTAATATTAAAGAACTATTTCAAATTTTAATGATTAATCCTGTAATCAAGAATCTAGGGTTTAATTCATTCAACAATCTCATTCAAATTAAATAATTAAACCACACTAATTGCATGAATAATATAACAATTATATTATTAACTATGGATGTTTCATGCTTCATGCAATTTTTGATTTTCTTTTATTATAACAATTATAAGCCAATCAAGAAAATCAAACAAGCATGCTTCATTCATCACATTAAACATAACTATTTATATTTAATTTAAGTAATGACATGCTTCATGCTTTCCAATTTTTCATATAATTAATATACACTTATATTAAAAAATATGAAAACAAATCCATGCATTTAAACATACATTATAACAATTTATAATATATAAAAAATGCATGAGCATGTTTATAACCTAAGGTGGGATTAAAAATTCTATATGACATCCATAAAGCATATAAATAGCAATTGAACCGGTTAATTTTGGCCCCTAGGATAAAATAAAGCATTAAATTACATTAATTTAGCTAAATTCTATCCTAAATATCCATGTACAGCTCCGGAATTGGTCTAGACAGCACGAACCGCCCCGAACCACCTCGAATCGGCCTCAAAAATCCCGAACCATGCCAAAAATTGGCTGAACCGGACCAAATAGGTCCTAGCCCAGCCGAACCGGTCCGAACCGGACCGGTCATGCCTCGAACCGCGCCTTTTGAAACCCTAGGTCGCGCCTCCATCGTGACAGCGTCGAGACGCTGTGATGATAGCGTCCCGACGCTGTGCATTTTCCATATCTGGCGCCTGCGTAATCGAGACAGCGTCGAGACGCTGTTGAAGGAGCGTCCCGACGCTGTTGCGTCTGGAGGTAGAATCTGGGCGGCAGCAGCATCGATTCTCCGATTTCGGTCCCGATTTCAGCGGCGATTGATCCGATTTTTATCTCATAAAAATCTATTCTAGACCCAGACTTACATAGGACTCGATTTTACATAAAATACCCGAAACACCGGGCCTTACATGATCAAAATCACATAAAAATAAAATCTATGGCCATAAAATTAACCCAAACAGTTCAATGCAAACCGAACATACATTATGCATAAATCCCACCTATTAGAGCCTATCGCAACTTTTAAAATTAATTAATAGGGACAGCGATGGCTCTGATACCAATTGAAGGGAATAAAAGTCCCCACGCAGCGGAAGCGCATCGATTGGACCTTACGCCGTATATTAATTAACATTAAAATACCATTACGATAACTCAAACAAAACTTTAAACAACTTTTAAAGCCGCTGTAAAATCGGTTTAAACATGCTAAAATAAATCTAAATTTATTTTAAAACTTTTCTAAGGAAAAGAGGAAGAACCGTTACAAACCTCCATTGTAGACTTGACCGTTCTTCGCCAACGACGCTCCACGAACGAAAACGCAGCAACCGCTTTAAGGTTTTCTTCGCTGGAAATTCTTCTTTGATTGACACAATCACCACAGAGGTTACACCGGTATGTCTCTGAGTCTAGGAGGCAAAAGACTTGTGGGAGTCTTTCTCTAAGAGGGATGCTAGAGAGAATTCTAGGTCTTGTCTTTCAAGAGTGTCAAGTGTCATGACCAATTAGGTCTAGTGTTCTATTTATAGAAGAGAGGCCATGAATAAAATATTCAATTAAATCAATCTTTTCCATAATTGATTCAATCTTATTCCTTAATTAATCAATCATGATCAATCAATTCCATAATTGATTAATCTTTTTCCACAAATGACTAATTACTTCCATAAGTGATTAGATCATTTCCATAAATGATTAATCACTTCCTTAAGTGATTAATTATTTCCATAATTGATTAATTCCCGGTTAATGAATTCTCCACCAATTAAATATCACATATTTAATTCCCGACCTAGAATTAATTAATTTGCCCAAACACATTTTAGGCCTTAATTTAATTAATTCATTATTTTGAACTCTTTCAAACTTCCATAAATTTATATTTGAACTTTTCAAATATTAATTTCTCTCATAATAATATATCAATATATATTATATTTGTTTCCCTTAATAAATTGAACATTTTCAATTTACTTTTATTACTTAGTTGCCTCAAATTACTTTACGAGCTACCAGTGGGACCTAATGGACCTGCAGATCAGAAGCTCCAACGATGTGAGATTAATTGGTCAAACTCATTAACCACATTAATCAATCTTCGTTAACTGTGTGTACATTCCACTATAGACTCACAGTTGCACTCTTCTCACTGCAGACATATTTTCTGTGTCCACGGATCTAGACCAATATCGACTAGTTAGTCCTTCACGAGTGTCCGTAACACCAGCTGGGTCAAATTACCGTTTTACCCCTGGGTTACCTTTATTTCCTTAAGTACCAATTCTCCTCTAATGAACAACCTGTTTGTGGTCCAACCATCAAACAGAAAACCCTCTCGTGTCATTGAGAGGGTAGGGCCCTTTGTTCAAGACTCGGAGTAACCACTTAAGGGAACACTCATCTGCTTCCCTAAAGTCGGGAAGGAGTGAATTCCATCTTGTACGATTATGTTCCCAGCTCCCCATTCGGTCTTGTCTCCAAAGTGGTAGGCTTATTGAGTCGGCGTATTGGCCACTCTCACCCATACAAATCAAAAGACAATCTCTCATGAGCAGGAGTCCATAATCAACTCAGGATTAAGACTAAGTTGTCTAGGTCGTCCTAGTGAAATAGAAAACCAACTAGTTAACGGTGTTATAACCAGTGGTTACTATTTCGCGGCCCGGTCTTATGCAAACTCATTGCATAGGATACCCCCACTCTCATGTCTCCTTCACGAACGCGTTGAATCGCAGCGTTTGTATCAAATACAAAGTGGGTCGTATCCATAGTGTTACTAGGATAAGGCACCCAGTCTTATCCCTATACTATAGACCCTTTAGGCTGTTTCTTGAACAATGATCCCATATGTCGCATATAGTTCAAGACTCATATTACAACCTTGGATGTCTAGTTTATTGGATTAGGGTTATTATTAGGCAAAGACATATATAAAATAACTAATAACAATTAATGGAAAAATATATCAATATTATTTCATTAATATCCGGTCAACGGTTACATTCACTATCTACGAGTTTTAGGGCATAAAACCCAACACTTCCTTCAACATTTATTGGTGGCCCAAGAGATATGCGACGTCGGTATTTAGATGCTATGAGTTTAGTACAACATTTTGGAAAGCCAGATTTATTTATAACAATGACATGCAGTGCTGAATGAAAGGAAATAAGGGAAGAGTTAATGGAAGGTCAAATTTCTCAGGATAGGCCAGATCTAACTTCAAGGGTTTTTAGAGGAAAATTATTGGACTTGAAAGACCAAATTGTGAACAAAGAAATATTTGGAAAGGTTGTTGCTTTTGTGTATGTAATTGAATTTCAAAAACGAGGACTTCCACACATGCATATGTTGGTAATATTGGAAAGAGACAACAAGATCACTAATCCTGACCAATATGACAACTATGTTAGCGCAGAAATTCTAGATAGTCAATCAAATACTCCTCTTCACAATGTTGTTGTACAACATATGCTCCATGGCCCGTGTGGCAAAGATAACAAAGCGTCTCCGTGTATGATTAATGGAAGATGTAGATTTCATTATCCAAGACAGTTTAGCTGGAAGACAATGCAAGGAAAGGATGCATACCCAATATATAGGAGAAGAAACGACGGAAAAGAGGTATTTATAATAATTTAAGTACTATATTTTCATATATATTTAACTATTTATAATATATTTTATATTATAGTGATTTAGTTAGAAAAGTTAGTGTTTAAAAATATTTTCTAATTATATTATATAACAAATTTGTGAAGGTAATTTTTAGGAAGAAGACTTTTGATAATCGATGGGTGGTCCCTTATAACCCATATCTACTCTTGAGATACAACTGCCACATAAATGTAGAAATATGTTCAGGGTTGAAGGCAGTTAAATATTTATACAAATATATCTACAAAGGACATGATAGAGCAACAGTTTATATATCACATGATAATGATAGTAAAAGTATTGATGAGATAAAGGATTATCAGGATGCGAGATGGGTATCTTCACAAGAAGCCTTATGGAGAATTTATGATTTTAGATTGAATGAGATATCTCCTCCAGTGATAAACTTACAACTTCATCTTCCAAATATGCAGTGTGTTTCTTATTGGGAAAATCAGGATTTGAAGAAACTAATTCATTGGGATCATGTATCAAAGACAATGTTAACAGAGTACTTTCATATGTGTCAAAAATATGAAACTGCTCGAAATCTTCTATACAAAGAATTCCCTGAACATTATGTGTGAGATAAACAACTTCGAGTATGGAAAGAAAGGAAAAAAGGAGTAGCTATATCACGCATTGTTGGAGCAAATCCAAGAGAGGGAGAAAGATATTACTTACGTTTGTTACTATACCATGTTAGGGGGCCAACGTAATTTGAGTCTTTATTGATTGTTAATGAAAAAATATTATCCACATTTAAAGAGGCAGCACATGAAAGAGGACTTTTAGAGTCCGACCAAAGTATTCTAGAATGTTTAGATGAAGCAGTATCATTTGAGATGCCTTATGCTTTTAGAAGACTTTTTGCAATATTGTTAGTATATTGTGAACCGGTTGATGTTAGAAAATTATGGGAGGATTATTTTCAATTCTTATCAGAAGATTATAGAAAAGATGAGCTAGATAATTTGGAATATCAAATGCAATGTACTTTGCAAGATATAAAATTATTCCTTGAGTCAATGGGCAAACAAATTACCATGTATGATTTACCAAAAATCAAAGATATGGCAATACATGGACATGAGCACTATATAAAAGATGTGTTGGATGAAAATTCAATTGAAGTCTCAGACGAAGATATTCAAGCTTCATTAAAGTTGAATGAAGAACAAAAATTGGCATATGATATTATTATAGAAAGAATCACGAATAATAAAAGTGGTGTTTTTTTTATTGATGGACCAGGAGGAACAGGAAAAACATTTTTGTATCGTGCATTGCTAGCTACTATAAGATCGAGAAGGATGATAGCAATTGCAACAACAACATCAGGTGTTGCTGCTACGATTCTGCCAGGAGGACGGACTGCTCATTCTAGATTTAACATCCCACTTCAAGCAAACGAATCGTCAATATGCAATATTTCTAAGCAAAGTCATAGAGCAGAATTGATTAGACAAGCAAAAGTCATTATTTGGGATGAGGCACCAATGGCCAAAAAAGCCACAATAGAGGTTGTTGACAAGACTTTTAGAGATATAATGGAAAGTTCAGAACCATTTGGTGGAAAGGTTGTCGTCTTTGGAGGAGATTTTCGACAAGTACTACCTGTTGTCCCACGAGCAACAAGACAACAGATTGTCAATGAAAGTTTGGTAAAGTCATACCTTTGGGAACAAATGGAAAAACTACAACTAACCAAAAATATGAGAGCCCAAAATGACAGACATTTTGCAGAATATCTATTAAGGATTGGTAATGGAACAGAACCATTTGTAGAAGAAGATTATATTTGCCTCCCAAATGATGTTGTCGTTACAGGTGAAAGCGAAGATGATGCAGTATTAAAATTATTGAATATTGTTTATCCTGATCTTGAAAAAAATGCTACTTTGATAGAATATATTACAAGTAGGGCAATTTTGTCAACCACAAATGAATATGTTGATCAAATGAATGAGAAAATGATTCATCTATTTCCTGGAAAAATAGAAGAATTCATGAGTTTTGATGAGGCGATTGACGACACACATAATTACTACCAAGAAGAATTCCTCAATTCATTATTGCCCAATGGTGTCCCTCCTCACAAATTGTTATTGAAAAAACATTGTCCAGTCATGTTATTGAGAAACCTAGACCCACCAAACGGTCTATGTAACGGAAAGTAGTCATATTAGGAAACAACAAACCTAATATAAGAATGTATAGAGAATTCTAATTAGTTTTAGATTAAATTTACTTCATAATAATTTAGTCAAATTATTACACGTGCAATGCACGTGGTAAAAATCTAGTCCTTTTAAAGGTTAGAAGCACTACCTATTTAGCTACAACTTTATTTATTTAGTTTTTTGTTTTTTTTTAAAAGTCAAAAGCATTATTTTGAAATTCATTTTTAAAGGAACATTTGCTCAATCTTTTTTTTTTTTTGAAAAACATTTGCTCAATCTTAATGCATCTTTTTCCCACAACTCCCTACAAACTTTTCTCGTACCAACCTGTTTTTTACACAATTCTTTTTGTTCTCAATAATATCTCTCTTCATACACATTTTCTCTTCTAACATTTTCACATTTACATGCATTTTTCATTTGTACATACACTTTATCTCAATAGTTTCTCTCCACATTACTAAACTCTCTATTTCTCACATTCTCTTGCTAACCTTTCCATACACTTTTCTTCACTTAGTTATTTAATTAAGGGAAAAATACATTTTTGGTCCCTGAGGTTTGGGTTAGGTTTCATTTTGGCCCTTGAGTTTTCAAACTTGACATTTTAGTCCTTGAGGTTTGGTTTTAGTTTCATTTTTGTCCATCCATCCATTTTTCCGTTAAAAACAAACGGTTTGCTAATGTGACACTATTTTTTTATTAAAAAAATATATTTTTTAATTTTTAAAATAAAAATCAATATAAATAATAAAATATTATTAATTTTTATTTTTACATATTTCTCTCTCCTTCCTCCTCATCATCCTTCTTCTTATTCTTCTTTTTCAACTCTAGCAGCCAGCCGATCAGCCCCTAGCTGTCAGCGACCGGCGACTACCGATGGTCGGCCACCGCCAGCGAAGGTTTTTTTTCTTCTTCTCTTCCTTCTTCCCTCCTTGATCCCGAAGTTTTTTTATCTTTTCCCCATCGCCGTCGCTGCCGCTCCATCCTCGCATCGTCGCCCTTGCGCCATCTCCGTCTCTTTCTTGGAATCGATTTGAAACGAATGGGATTTCCCCTTCGTTTCAGACCTTTCCCCTTTGCACACGAGGAGTGAGAGAATTGTGGTTGTCTCATCGTGGGTCTTCACGCGCAATGAGGAACGAGGGAGAGAGAAGTCGTGGGTCTTCGTGCTCAAGGAGGGACGAGGGAGAGAGAGGTCGTGGGTCTTCGCACGTCGTGGGTCTGTTTGTCGGAGCAAAGGAGAACAAAGAGAGATGGTGAGAGAGAAGAGAAAGAAAGAAGAGAGGGACAGTACAGAGAGAAATAGAAGGAAGGTGAGAGAGAAGAAGATGGTGTGGGAGAGAGAAAGAAAGAACAAAAAAAAGAGAAAAAATATTCTGATGACGGTGGGCGGCCGTTGATGGCGGCGATGACTAGCGGGAGAGGTGACCAGCGGCGGAGGAGGAGGAGGAGAAGAAGAAGGAGGAGGGGGAGAAGGGAGAGAGAAAAATGAAATAATAAAATAATAAATTTTAAATTAATTTAATATTATTTTTATTTAAAAAATTAAAAAATATATTTTTTAAATAAAAAATATGTGCCACGTCAATGTTCTGTTAACTTTTAATGGAAAATTGGAGGAAAATTGGATGGAGTGACCAAAATGAAACTAAAACCAAACAATATTGTTGAGTTTGAAAACGAAGGGACCAAAATAAAACCTAACTCAAACCTCATGGAATTTTTTTCTTTAATTAATTTATAAATTCTATAAATACTTGTCAAGTACCATATTTATCAATTAAAAACTTCTAATTGATTTAAAAAAGTTTCATTTAATTAATTCATAATTGCTTCAATGAAATTGACAAATTACGTTGATTTTTTTTCCTACAACCAATTATGTTGACGCTTTTTTCAATAGTTTTGTGGTTAACTTGTTACAACACCTCAATGGCTAATAAAATCAAATATAAAATTACAAAAAAAATATACAAGATTAAAATAAGAGAAATGTAGTATAAAATAAAAAATTTATATCAAATATAAAGTTACAAAATTTCATGTGCATCGTATGTGTTTGTTACTAGTCAAATATATGTAGTTGAACTAAAAAATATAAAATTTAAATAAAAATTGATTAATTTATTTTTGGTTAAATTACCAGTTAGTCCCTGAACTTTGAGAGTTGTATTAATTTGGTCCCTAAACTTTAAAATGTGTCAAATAGTTCCTCGGACTTTCAATTTTGTTTCCAATAGGTCTCTAAACTTTAAAAAGTATCCAATAACAATTCTTAAGCTTTCACTTTTGTGTGTCAAATAGGTCATATAGCTTTCAATTTTGTATCTAATAAGTCATTGACCTATTTGATGTTTTTTAAAATTCACATGCCTATTAGATACAAAATTGGAAGTTTAAGGTCCCAATAAACATAAAATTCAATTTTATATTTAATAGATTGGTTAATTTTTAAAAATCTCAAATGTGTTAGGCACTTATTAGACATAAAATTTAAAGTTCGGTGACCTATTAGACATTTCTAAAGTTCAGGGTGTTGGATCGGTATGGCAACCCTAGAGGGGGGTGAATAGGATTTAATTAAAACTTTTTTTTTCTAAATTAACCCAATTAAACTAATTAATACACTTTTTATAAACAATAAGAGAAATTCAATTTATGCAACAAATAAGAACAAAGTAAAGCATGCAATAAATTGCTTAAATTAATTGCAAAAATAAAAAGGAAAGAGTTAGAGAAGAAGACACCGTAATTTTTATAGTGGTTCGGTCAAACTCGACCTACTCCACTCCCCAAGCGCCTCTTGAGAATTTGAATAAAAATCTTTCGACTCTTTCCACGGATTAGAGCCCAACCGTTACACCATCGCTCCTTTTACGGGTTCAAGAGCAAACCTGATCCTTTCCACGGGTTAGGATCAAACCGTTACAAATGTTGGAATTTTTTAAGAATACAATAAAACTCTCAATAGAGTGGATTTACAAATTTGAGCACTCAACAAATGTATCCTCACAATACAATAACACTCTCTCAAGAATAAGATGAAAAGAAAAAAAATTGGGAGCTTGGAGAGAATGGAAACTTTTGATCTTGGAGAATTGTAAAAATGTAAAATTGTTGGTAAAATTTTGGAGAGGAAGATGAGTTTAAAAAGAGAGAGAAAATGGGTAAAAAGTTAAATTTAATTTGGACCATTGGATTTGAAGATAAAGAAAAATAAAGGGTGGAGATTAAAAGAAATTTAAAATAATAATAATAAAATAAATATATAATAATAATTATTATAAGTAAATTCTTTTTAATTTTTAACATACCAACGGTAAGAATTTTTAAAATATATAATAATAATTTTTTTTAACTGGTCAGGAGCATTAAATGAAATTTAGATTTTTTTTTTTTTAAAACTAAAGAAATGTGACTCACAAGATTTTTTTTTTTTAATAAACAATATATATACTATTTAAATAATTAAAAGCCCCACATGTCACTCTCCCACTGCTCCATGTGTCGTCGCCGGATTGGTCCATTGATGTTGACTCAGCCCGCCACGTCATCACCTCGGGTATTTTTCGTTAAAGCTTGTTTCGGCTATAACTTCTTTGTTTTAGCTCCGATTTGAGTGATTCAAGAGGCGTTTGAATCGTTTTGCCGAGCTCTTCGCTATGGGCACATTAAAACACTAAAATTTTCAGTAATTAAAAATTGGGTTTGTTATCATCAAAACATTAATTAATTAATTAATTAATTTGAGATTAAGGGCCAAAAAGCCAACACAGGGACCTATTATAAACTTTTGAAAGTTTAGGGACCTAATTAATACAATCCTGAAAGTTCAAGGACTAAACTTATAATAAATCTTTTATTTTGTTTTTATTATTTTAAAAAAATAATTACATAAAAAGGTAAAATTCCTATAATGTAGGAAAATTTTCTAATTATTTCAAATTTCATTATCTTTCTTGTTTATTTATATATATAAAAAATAGTTATACATCTTATTGAACAAAATAATATCAAAATATATTAATCGATATGAATATACAATCATTGCGTTCAAAAATCTATTTATAGCTTTCTTCCGACACAATGTGACGCTCAAGTATAGGAGGGGTATACGAATGAATTGAGACCACATTCAAATGAGAGGGATCATGAAGGTATGAAAGTATATGGTCAAGATAAGCTTGAAAGAATTGATAGTAACTACTTATATCAATAAGATGTGCTTACCTTTTCGATGGTTCAATCATAGGAACTCAAAAGTGAAGCATGTTTGGCTGGGTGAAGTCCTATATGTTAGGTGATCTCTTGGAATTTTTTCTAAGAAGCCACGTCAAAGAGGACAAAGCATGCTAAAATGACTCAGGTTGGTCTGTGGGGACAATCTTCACTCTTAAAAGCTATTTAAAACAAATATGGTGACATGGTCAGATTGCAGGAGAATGTCAAAACCGTCAGGTGCCGAATCCTGATCCGAATCCTCGGTCTAGGGAGTTAATTTTTAATTTTGTGAAAAAGCAAACAAAATGTTAGTCAACGTGTTTAAAGGAGGGGAGGGTGGCTAGCGTGACTCACGCGAGCCACATATTGGTTTTTTTTTAAAGATTTTTTTTTTTAAAAACGAACCCGACGCCCCCTCTCTCTAACCCTCATCTTCTCCCTCTCTTGGTTTAACGTAGCAATGTAGCTCCCCTTTTCCATTGATTTCTTTCTCTTTCATGTCTGACCACCAAACTGTCGTCGTCACTCCACCTGCAGCCCAATGCCCACCGCCCCTATTTTGCAGCTTCAGCCACCATGTGTCGTCGCGGGCAAAAACCGACAACAAACGCCCCAACTGCATGATCTGCCAACACCCAGATCATTGTCATGTTGTCGTCTGAGCCACTTGCAATTCGTGACTCAAGACGGTTCCACACTGTCGCTAGTTGCTCAGTCACAATTGCTACACTTGCAGCATGTACGTCGAATCATTGTTGTAGGATCGTATATATGAAAACATTAGAGAGGGTGAATAGGGTTGATTTAAAATAATTAATTTTTTTCTTTTCGTTAAATTAAACTAAATTGATGTGATGAAAATAGAGCTGACAAACAATTCACAAAAACGAATTAGTAGACAAGGGAAGAGAAATGCACAAGGAGTTAGAGTGGTTCAACTATCATGGTGATAGTCTACGTCCACTTTCAAAGGGCAGCTCGAATGTTCTTATTACTCATCAGAGAAAATACAGAAATCTAGGAATACAACGAAAGGAGATTCACTCCATGACTCACAGCCTCATTTCCCTGAAGAAATTTCCCTCCTCACTAACTCTTTGCTCTCCCCAGTGCACTCTATTCACTCGAAGAAGAAAAATACAAGAGTTTTTATAATCCTCTTCTGTTACAACGGAAATAGTACAGTGGGACCCATATACAAATACGAATAAAAGATAAATGGAGTGGAAATAAACTTCTAGAAAGAAAACCAGCTCAGCTTCATATCCTTGACGTGACTCTGATGTGTACAAAAAAGGTTTATGACATGGCAAATCAAGAGCTTTCACAATCTCCCTCTTGACAGTCATAAACTTTGTTAAAAAAAACATCTGATGTGCTGCTGCTACCCTTTGATACTTTCCTCTCTTCTTCAATTAGCCAACACATACTTTAAGTAGGTCAATCAAGTGCATCATTCTAGCTGCTGTGAGAGGTTTGGTCAGCATATCGGTTGGGTTATTTGCAGATGCTACCTTTCCCAGCTTGATTTCTTCATTCATAGTTTTCTCCCTGAGGTAATGATACCTCGTATCGATATGCTTCGAACGATCATGGTACTGTGGATTTTTAGACAGTGCAATGGCACTCTGGCTGTCACTAAAAACAGAAAGCTGATTAGTATCACCAAGCAATTCGAAAACTAAGCCCGTTAACCAAGTACCTTCATTTACTGCTTCAACGAGAGAGATAGACTCCGATTCTGTTGTAGAGAGAGCTGTTACTGATTGGAGATGGGATCTCCAACTCACTGTATTCTGAAACAAAGTAAAAATATACCCTGAGGTTGATCTTCTCTTATCCAGATCTGCTGCGAAGTCTGCATCAGAGTATCCTACTAGGCAACTGTCTTTTAAGCTCCCTCTTGAATAAATCAGTCCATAATTGGTTGTTCCTTTGATGTACCTTATGATCCATTTAACGGCTTCCCAGTGTGGTTTCCCTAGATCACTCATGTATCGACTCACAACACTCATGGCAAAGGCTATGTCTGGTCTAGAACATGTCATTACATACATCAAGCTTCCTACAACACTTGAATATGGTACATGTTCCATCTCTTTCCTTTCTTCTTCTGATTTTGGTGATAAAGCCTTAGACAGTCTAAAGTGTTGTGCTAAAGGTACACATACTGTTTTTGCATTCTCAAGGCAGTATCTCTTCACTATTTTCTCAAGATAATATGACTGATTTATAACTAAGGTTCCAGCTCCTCTGTTTCTTACTAAATTCATGCCAAGAATTTGAAATGCTGACCCTATGTCTTTCATTTCAAATTCACTCTTCAATTGTAATTTTAGTCGTTCAATCTTACTGATATCTTGAGAGGCTATAAGCATATCATCTACATATATGAGGAGATATACAACAACAACATGGTTCTCATATTTAATATACACACAGCTGTCATATTTTCTTTTAACAAAGCCACAAGACTGAATAAATCCATCAAATTTCTTATACCATTGACGAGGAGATTGTTTCAAGCCATAAAGTGATTTTAATAATCTGCATACCGAATTTTCTTTTCCCCTCACCTCAAATCCCGGTGGTTGTCTCATGTAGATTTCCTCTTCTAGTTCCCCATGTAAGAACGCGGTTGTAACGTCCATTTGTTCTAGTTCTAGATCAAATTGAGCTACCAAGGATAACAGTACATGTATGGAAGAGTATCTCACAACTGGTGAAAATATTTCAGTATAATCTATTCCATATTGTTGTGTGTACCCTTTGGCTACTAACCTAGCCTTAAATCTTGGCTTATTTTCTCCTTTAAGACTAGGTTTTAGTTTGTACAACCATTTACAATCTACCAACT
The DNA here is from genome assembly GCA_036850905.1 of Luffa acutangula. Lineage (NCBI taxonomy): Eukaryota > Viridiplantae > Streptophyta > Magnoliopsida > Cucurbitales > Cucurbitaceae > Luffa > Luffa acutangula. The sequence continues at coordinate 21,615,408 of CM072089.1, read as the reverse complement.
TATGCTCTTCGGGTTTCTCCACTAAAGCCCAAGTATTATTCTTCATAAGGGAGTTTAACTCCTCTTGCATTGTTGTAACCCACTGAGATTTGTTTTCTGATTTTATGGCTTGTTCATAGGTTAAAGGTTCTGAAATTTCATTATCATCATCACATATTAATGCATAAGCCGCTGAATCTGGAATTTCTATGTTGCAATTTGCCTGTTCAAATCTGGAAGGAGGCCTAATTGTGCGTCTCTGCCTATCTCTAGTAAGTTGGTAGTTGGTTAAATTTTCTTCTGAAGTTTGTACAGGGACATTTGAAGGATCTTCTGGTTGAGGTTCTTCCTCTAATTCATTTTCAGGTTATTCAGTGTTACCACTGTCGATGTTATTCGGATTTAAGGTTTGTTGTTCATTATCCATAACATCTTAAGCAAGCTGGATAACAAAAGAATCCTCCTGTTCTGAAACTCCCTTACTGACAAAACTACCTTCTTTTTCTCAGGACATCTCTTCCTCATTGAATTTCACATCTCTCCTTATTATGCATTTTGATTTCCCTTGAGTTAAAGTCCATAATTTATAGCCTTTTACCCCATTTGGGTATCTTAGGAAGACACATTTTTTAGCCCTTGGATCTAGTTTATCTTGCTTTACATGGGCATAGGCAGAGCATCCGAAAATTTTCAAATAACTCAAATCTGGTGGCTTTCCAGTCCAAACCTCTTGAGGAGTTTTTAGATTTAATGCCAAAGAGGGACTACGGTTTATTAGGTATGTTGTTGTGTTAACAGCTTCCCCCCAAAACACTTTAGGTAGTTTGGCATTAGCTAACATACACCTCACTCTCTCAAGGATGGTTCTATTGTACCTCTCGAAAGACCATTTTGTTGGGGTGTGTTTGGTATAGTTAAATGCTTCTGAAATCCAGATTTGGTGCACATGTTCTTGAAGTTTTCACTTAAAAACTCTAGGTCATTATCTGTTTGAATTTTCTTAATCTTCTTATTAGTTTGGTTTTCCACAAGAGTCTTCCAGTTGGAGAAAGTTTCAAACACATCTGATTTACTTTTAAGCATATACACCCATAGTTTTCGAGAATAATCATCTATGATGCTTAGAAAGTATTTGGCTCCTCCTAAAGTTGGTACTCTAGCCGGCCCTCACAGATCAGAATGAATATAATCTAAAATGCCTTGAGTTTTATGCATTGATCGATTGAATTGGACCCTAGCAGATTTCCCAAGTGTACACTGCTCACAGAAGGGTAAAGATACTGATTTAGTTTTTCCAAGAAGCCCCTGTTTTTGCAATTCAGCCAACCCCTTCTCACTAACATGTGCTAATCTCTTGTGCCACAATAGGGCTTCACTATTATTAGGTTGGGTTGGAACTACATTATTGGCAGGGTCAACACATGATGCCCCATTCAAAGTATACAATCCGTTTTTCAGGTTGCCTGTCATCATCAACAAAGACCCCTTTGATATTTTCATAATTCCTCCCTCTGACTTATATCTATACCCAGCCTTATCTAAAGTCCCTAATGAGATAAGGTTTCTTTTCAAATCAGGGACATATCTAACGGATGACAGAATTTTATGAGTTTCGTCCATTAAGTTGAGTTTTACAGAACCAACACCTTTGATAGAACACTGTTGGTTATTACCCATTAAAACCTTTCCTCCATCTTGTTCTTTTAGGTCTAAAAAACAATGTTTGTGTGGATTCATGTGGTAGGAGCATCCGGAGTCTAATATCTATTCTTCTGTAGGGTTAAGGTCTGAAATGGTGAGTACCTTTGTTGAATCGTAACTCTCATGGATATTAGCTGAGTTTTGGCCCTCCTTCTTATTCTGATGTTTGTTTTTATACTGAAGCTTCCTACAGTCTTTAATGAGGTGACCTGATTTATGGCAATAAAAACACTCCCTGGTTTCTTTGCCCTTTGATTTTGATCTATGTTTGTTTTGGTCTCTCTTGTTAATCTTTGGAGTATTCAGTCTATTTTCAGGTCTTCCCCTCACTGTTAATGCCTCAGTTTCTTTTCTCTGTGTTCTAGTTTCCATATCTTTTGATCTTAAAGCATCAAGGACAAGTCTCAATGTCAAAGAGTCCCTTCCATATTTTATAGCAGCTTTTATCTCTTTATAGCTTTCAGACAGCGAATTTAACAATATTATTGCTTGGTTTTCATCATCAATTTTCTCACCGATGTTTGTTACATCTAAGAAAATCTTAACGAATTCATCTAGATTATCTTCCAAAGGTTTTGTTGAGTCCATTCTATAACCAAATAGTCTTTCCTTCAACAAGATTTTATTTGTTAAAGACTTATTCAAGTACATAGAATCTAGCTTCTTCCATATTTCAACAGCATTGTTTATCTCATCTACTTGGCGTAACACAGAGTCAGATAGATAAAGAATCATAGTGCTAAAGGCAATTTCATCCATCTCTTTTCTCTTTGCTTCGGATAGGGGTTCTGGAAGGTCTTCTGGTTTTTCTAAAATCTTAGCAACCTTAAGTTGCACTAACATAGCCTTTAGTTTCTTCCTCCACAAGCTAAAATCCCCTTTACCATCAAATTTCTCAAGCTCAAACTTAGCAGACATGATCGTAATTCAAGCAAACAGACAGAGATGAATATTAATTCTAATTCGAGTTGTTGAAACCTAATCGATTACTCAATCGACTAACCTTTTTCTGTAGATTGTGGAAGAAAACGATCGAACTCAATCACCGTGTCGAACTGACTTTCTCAACTACTGCTTCTTTATCACGAACTTCATCACCGATCATATGCTCTGAAAATAGAGCTGAAAAACAATTCACAAAAACGAATTAATAGACAAGGGAAGAGAAATGCACAAAGAGTTATAGTGGTTCAACTATCATGGTGATAGTCTACGTCCACTTTCAAAGGGCAGCTCGAATGTTCTTATTACTCATCAGAGAAAATACAGAAATCTGGGAATACAACGAAAGGAGATTCACTCCACGACTCACAACCTCACTTCCCTGAAGAAATTTCCCTCCTCACTAACTCTCTACTCTCCCCAATGCACTCTATTCACTCGAAGAAAGAAGAATACAAGAGTTTTTATAATCCTCTTCTGTTACAACGAAAATAGTACAGTGGGACCCAGATACAAATACGAATAAAAGATAAATGGAGTGAAAATAAACTTCTAGAAAGAAAACTAGCTCAACTTCATATCCCTGACGTGACTCTGATGTGTACAAAAAAGGTTTATGACATGGCAAATCAAGAGCTTTCACAATTGATTTAATCTAAACTGATTTAATAAGTACTATAAATTATGTAAAAAAATATTTGACAATTTTTCTAAGCATACAATCTACTCAAATAAATAATCAAATAGCAGAAATTAAAAGAGTAGAGAGAAAGAGATACAAAACCTATTTTAAAAAATGGCTTTGTTTCTTATTTGGATATAAAATTTCACATTTATAACACAAGTTGAAATCTGGCTCTGTTTGTGCTAGGGTCCCCAATTGACACGGTCCCTGGTTTGAATACCCTGTAGTTCACTTCAATTACTATGGGGTGTTTGGGGGAAGGAAATGAGTTGGATTTGGATTGTAATGGAATCTGATTACATTGTTTGTTGGGCCGGATTTGGGTTGTAATGTAATCCAATTTGGATTACAATGGGATTCCATGGAATCCAAGGTGGGAATGTGGTTGTAATCCATGGTAACTCTCTCAATCAATGCTCTCTCTCTCATTCTCAATCAATGCACTCTCTCTCCCATTCTCAATCAATGTTGTCTCTCCCACCTCCTCGTTTCTCCCACAATCTCCATCTACATCCATCTTCTTCCTCATTCCTTTCTTGATTTGTTCTCGCATGGCCGTCTGTTGGCCTACCGATTCCACTCCTCGCCTCTTCTCAGTCGACAACAAACTGTCTTTCGTCCAGCCTCACGACATGGTTGAGTTTCTTTTTTCATTGTTGGTTAAATTGGTAAAAATTTTGAAAATAATTAAAACCTTTCTTTTTAAAAGTAATTAAATTGTTTAGGGTGTTTGAAAATAATTTTAATCACCTTTTTTAAAAGTAATTGAGTCTCTTCTTCCATTCTTGGTTAAATTGGTAAAAGTTTTGAAAAATAATTTTAATATACTTTTTTTGAAAATAATTAAAACCCTTATTTTTAAAGTAATTAAATTGTTTAGGTGTTTGAAAATAATTTTAATCACCTTTTTAAAAAATTAATTGAGTCTCTTTTTCCATGAATGATTAAATTGGTAAAAATTTTGAAAATAATTTTAATCTCATATTTTGAAAATAATTAAAACCCTTCTTTTTAAAGTAATTAAGTTGTTTAGGATGTTTGAAAATAATTTTAATCACCTTTTTTAAAAAGTAATTGAGTCTCTTTTTGTCGAAAATGATTAAATTGGTAAACATTTTGAAAATAATTTTAATCTCCTTCTTTGAAAATAATTAAAACCCTTTTTTTAAACCAATAATTTTAGTATCCTTTCGGCTTGTAAATTGAATCTCTTTTTTTCAAAGTAATTAAAATGGTAATAAACTTGAAAATAAAATCTTCGTGTTTGAAAAGAACTAAAACCTTTTTTATAAGTAATCAAACTGTTTAGTTGTTTGAAGATAATTAAATCACCTTTGTTGTAAAGGTTAATCGTTAAGATTTTTGAAAATAATTTAATCTCTTTCTATTTTAGGGTTTAGGTAATTTTTTTGGAAACTAGATCGTCTTGTTCACGTAATATAAGTTCAGACTAATGTTAGTTTCCATACTAAGGCATATGGGGGGAGGGAAGAAGTTCTACGTCGTATTCGTTAGGTGTATGCCCGATGTTTACCTGACGTGGGACGAATGTTCAAGTCAAGTGGGGCAATATATATTTCAATGTCTTCAATTATTGTATGCATTGACTAAAAATTTATGCACACACATTACTATATTGAATAAGCCTTTTCAAATGGGGGAAAAAATATCTGAGTATAGGAGCGAAAAAAAAAAACTTAGAAACAGTTTAGAAAAAAAAAAAAAGCAAATACGATTCCAACCCAAATCCAACCCTGCAATCCAAACACCGGCATCAGACTAAATCCAAACCAAATACAACGCAACAAACATAGGCATCAGGATTCCCAGTAATCCAGATTCCATTCCGGAGCATCAAACACCCCTATCTTTTTAGTCACTTACTTCAATTTATTATTTATTAATTTAAAGATATATACAAAACCTATTTTAAAAAATGGACTTTTATAATTTAAAAGAATTTTTTATATATAAATTCAAATGGTAGGTTAAATTTCTTTTTTAAAAAAATTACTTACAAATATGAAATCGTAACAAATTGGTTTGTTTTAAACTTATACTCTTGACCAAGAGGTTGAAAGTTCAAATCTCCCGTCCCACGTGTTGTAAAAAACAAATAACAAATTTGTTAAATTACAAATTTTAATCCCTAAACCTAGCTATTGTTGGTAATTTTAAAAAATGTCTAGTAAGCCTTTACGGGTCGTTTGTTTGAATCTGAGATTCCCATGAGTCAGACATCTGGACATTTGTTTTATAGTAATGTAAGATACCTGGATATCTAGAGATGCTCGGGTATCCTAGGATGCCCGTACGGAAGGTAATCTAAGTATTTTTGGATGCCCTTTTGAAACATGGGTTTCAAAGATTCCCATGTCGAGAGCATCTTCTCTTTACTTTTTTGCCATTCATTCGTTTTTTTTATATATTTTCCTTCATCAATGTTCTTTATCTTTATTTTTAATTTTATAATTTAAATAGGTTAATGTCTAATGAACAACTTTATATAATTAAGTATATTTATATATTACATTTACATATAAAATAGACTTCAATTTTTTTTTTTGAAAATAAAATAGAATTCAATTAAATTATATAATATCTCCATTTATTTTTAATATTTGGAATTAATTATTATCAATAATATTTATTATGAATAATATTTATTATCTTATATAAATAATTTTAAAGCAATGTTTTTTAACAACCAACATACATTTGATATTTTTCTTCTTAAAAATATACATCATTTATAATATAATAAATAAATTTCACCTCATATTACATTAATTATATAATTGTCTTTTAGAAAAATATTAAAATTAAAAATAAAATTTATATTTAATATTAACTATTTTTTTTTTTTAAAGTCATATACTAATATAAAATTCTACGAAATAACATAAAAAATTAATCTACACGGAATTAATATAAAAAAATATATTATATAAATATAAATTATATTAAATTAATATATAAATTATATAAATATATTAGTAATGACATTTTTGTAACATTACATAAAGTTACAACATTACCAATAATAAATCCTTCAAAATAAACGGGGCTATCCAAATATTTCCGGATATCCTTATAAATTTTCCTACAAAGCAAAGGTGGCTATTTGAAGATGCCATATATCTAAAATTCCAGACATATGAAGATCTCAGACATCTACATTTTCAAAAAACAAACGACCCCTTAAACTATGGTCACTTGGTATGAAAATGAACCTACCTTTATGTAAATTGTACCATAATTTTTATTTTCTAAAAATAGTTTTCTTTGAGGGAAGGTAAAATTGTTTAAGTAGGGGTGGTTGAAGAAAGTTTTCTTGTTCAAATATTAATTAGTTAGGTGGCCGAAGTTTTAGGCACTTTAATTTTGTAATGCTTCCATGTTTTGTTTTGTTCCACTTGATAAAGTTTTTAGTTTGGTTTTCTAATAGATAACATGATTTCAGGATTATTTACAAAGTTTAATTTTTGTTTCTAATTTATTTTAAAAAAATCTTTTGAAATGCTGAACAATATTTGAAGATTGAAAAAAAAACCTAGTTTTTAAAAATGTTTTTTTTTTTTTTTCAAAATTGAATAACGTTACTTTTTTAAGTTAAAAAATATATGAAGTGAGAGGATTCAATTATTTAACCTTTTAGTCGAAACTTGAGGACATATATCATAACCATCTGAGTTATGCTCAAATGACAAATAAAATTTAAATAGTATTTGAAGAAAATGACAAATGTTTTCATAAGCTTAATTTATTTTAAAACCAAAAATGAAAACGAAAAAATCATTTTACTTTTTGTTTTATGTTTGTTGTTTTTTTTTTTTTTTTAAATGAGAGAGAACAATATATGATATGTTTTTTTTTTTTTTTTTTGAAAAAAATACACTTTTCGTGATGAAGTTTGAGTTAGGTTGCATTTAAGTTTCTGAATTTTCAAATTCAACCAATTTATCCCTAAAGTTTGGATTTGGTTTCAATTTTGTTCATCCATCCAATTTTCCATTTATAACTAACAAAAATAGACATAATATTTGTTTTTTATTAAGAAAAATATATATATATTTTTAATTTAAAAATATATATTTTTTTGTTTCTTCTCTTCCTTTTCCCTCTTCTCCCTCCCTCCCCTCCCATGGTCGCTGCCGTTGTAGGCTTCACTGCAGTCGTTCTCCCATTCTTTTCTTTTTAAAAATGTGTAATGTTTTTTTTTTTTTTTTTTTTTTTAACGTGGTTCTCTAAAGAATAATGGATTTAGTTTTTTTTCCTTCTTCCATTTTAATCAAGTGAAAGTTTTACTTGACAATTAACTTCTAAAAGTGAAACAATTCAAAATTGTTACGTGAATTTTATTGGTTTAGATGACATTTGAAACAAAATTTTAAATGGTAAACGCCGGGGCCCTAAATTTTGTCTCTAAAGTTTGTATACATCATTTTGTGACACTAATTCTAAAAGATTAAAATTAAAAAAAAAACAATATTATATATATATATATATTATTAGATTATATGAGGTTCCAACTTAAAATCAATTAGCAATGAGAGGAGTAACTCATACATCTTATAAATTGTGACGTCTCCACTTATCTTTTAATGTGAGATCCTCAACATATAGTAACGATTTAGACCAAAGGATTTTGAAATTTGGATTTTGCACGGATATTTCCATAGATTCTAGAACGTAAGAGTTCTCACAAATTAACATACGTATTTGCTTTGTTTTCACTCATAGGTCTTTGCTTTGTTCTCACTCGTAATTTTCTTTGATTCGTCTACGTATCTTTTTCCTCAGACCTTACTTGTATTATCAAATTACTGTTATTTTTCAAAAATGAAAAACCAAATATAATTAAAAGGAAATGGGAAACAAAAAGTTTACTTTATTTACCTAATTTTTCTTTGATTAACTGCTACCAATGATCAACAAAACCTGACCATTTCATTACCTCATACAACTATAAATAGAGACTTCAACCAGTGCAAATCTGCACACAATAATCATACAAGTTAGCCATCAAGGGGAAGAAAAGAGAATACTAACAACAGATGAAGATGGTGGGATTTTTGTCTTTAGTAATGTTTCTCTTGGTTTTACAGGCAGCAATCTTTGCTTCTGGTTATGATCCAAGTCCTCTTCAAGATTTTTGTGTAGCGATTGATGTACTCAACCACTACAATTCTTCGGGTGATCCTTTAATTCTCTCTCATACACATCCATTTCCTCTAATTTTTCACTAATTGTTTGTATGATCGGTTGAAAAGTGAATATAATATGTTTATGAAATTTATCTATTTTCATTTTTTTAATGGCAGGGTGTTTTTCTAAGCATGATGTTTACAAATAGAATAAAAGCATTATCATTATCAAACTAAACAATATTTTAACTTTGTTGAATTTCTTGAATTTGATTTAGCCTTTTGATAAAAAGCATTTTTTTTGGGAAATTGTAATGGGTAGCACAAAATATTACGACATTTGCAAATTTAACTATGCTTTTTGAGATTTGCAAATATAGCAAAAATTTTAAAATCTGATTTTCGCTTATTTTATTATTCCAGTTTTACCCTTGGTATATCAATTGTATATTAGTAGTATATCAGACGATATACTGTATATTTATTGATATACGAGATATAAAGTATATCAGTGTACTGATATACCAAATTTGATATACTTGAATGAATACAATTATATATCTAATATATACTTGATTTGATAAATGTAACCTATGATATACCTGAGTATTGATATAAGAATGATATATCTGATATATGAAATGTTACTTTTTTTTACTTATATTTGTTATGTTTCATTTTCTTTTTATTGAATTGTGTTGTGTTATTTACGTATTTTAAACGAAATGTTTGTTTTTATAACATAAAATGTTTGTCTTATATACTTGTTATGAACGTTGATATACCATTGACATACCTCTTTGATTATACTACTCAAATTATCAATAACATTGATATACTTGATTATGTGTGACAAAATATATCAACGATAAACTTTATTTAAAAAAAAACCATTAATATATATTTTTAATTATCAGTAACATACTTTATTTTAAGTATATTTTCTATATTGAATATGAACTGCTGATATACTGTTGATATATAATTCATATTAGGAATACCATTTCACTGATATATCAGAGTATATTAGTAGTATATGTATAACGAATAAGATTTATCTGATATAATGAATATAAAATAACGAATATATTCATATTAGGAATATCATTCCACTGATATACCATAGTAAATTATATCGGTTGTATATGAGATATATTTCATTTTAAGTATATCAGTAGTATATCAACAATATATCTGATGTATTTTATTTTAGGTATATCAATAGTATATCAACAATATATCTGATGTATTTTATTTTAGGTATATCAGTAGTATATCAACAGTATATTTGATATACTTCATAACAGTAAAACACGGGAAAATTTTGGAAAGAGTATTTTTGACTTTTTCTATTCACGTTTTGGGTTGGGCTGAATTTTTTTGCTATAATTGCAAACCTCAAAAAGTGAAGACACGCTTGCAAATTCAATTTCCTCTTTTGCTATTGTTGCAACCACCCTTTTTTTTAAAAAAAATTGGAAATTATAATGGGTAGCAAAAAAATATTAGGATATTTGTAAATTTAGCTATGCTTTTTGTGATTTGCAAATATAGCAACATTTTTAAAATTTGATTTTCGTTTTTTTTATTATTCCAGTTTTACCCTTGTTGATATATCAACTAGGTATATTAGTAGTATATCTGATATACTTTATATTTATTGATATACGAAATATAAAGTAAATCAGTTAACTGATATACTAAATTTGATATACTCGAATGAATACAATGATATACCTAATATATACTTAATTTGAAAAGTGTAATATTGATATAAGAATGATATACCTGATATATGAATGTTGATATACTTGATATGTTACTTTTCTTTACTTATATTTGTTATGTTTCATTTTCTCTTTATTGAATTGTGTTGTGTTTTTTACCTATTTTAAACGAAATGTTTGTCTTTTATAACATAAAATGTTCGTCTTGTATACTTGTTATGAATGTTGATATACAATTGATATAACTCCTTTATTATATTATTACTCAAATAATTAATAACACTGACATACCTAATTATGAGTTGTTAAATACATCAATGATAGACTTGTTATTTTAAAAAAAATAATTGATATATATTTTTAATTATCAAATATACTTTATTTTAAGTATATTTTTTATATTAAATATGAAGTGCGGATATACTATTGATATATAGTTTATACAAGGAATCTCATTTCATAGTATATTAGTAGTATATTATAGTGATATACTTCAATTTAGGTATATCTGATATACTGAATATAAAATAATGATATATTGTTAACATACTTTACATTAGGAATATCATTTCACTAATATATCGGAGTAAAATATATCAACATTATATCATATATATTTCATTTTAGGTATATCAGTAGTAAATCAGCCGTATATCAGATATATTTCAGATATACTACTGATATACTGGGAACAGTAAAACACGCGAAAATGTAAATGGTATTTTGGACTTTTTATATTTGTCTTTTGGGTTGCGCTGAACTTTTTTTGTCATAATTTCAAAACTCAAAAAGTGGAGACACGCTTGCAATTGAGGATTTTCCTTCTGCTAATGTTGCAACCACCTAAAAAAAAACTCTTTAGAAATAATTTTATCTCAGAATTTTTTTAGTTTTTGATAAGTTTAGTTCTTTAAAGCACTTTTTAAAAATCCGACCTAAAATTTGAAACCGAGAAGAATTGAGAATTTTTTTTTTTTTTTTTCTTTTTACATTTGGCTAAGCATTTGAGAGCATATTTAACAATGCAAAAAAAATAAAACATACAAGAAATGGTGAATGAATAAAATAAAAATAATAAAACTGAAAACAAAATTATTATTGAGACGTATTCTTACAAGATTTTTGTATGGATTTATTAACACACGTATCTCTTGTACACAGTATTTGTAAATGGGAAATTGTGCAAGGATCCAAAGCATGTGAAAGCTGAAGACTTTTTATTTGGAGGACTCAACATTCCCAGAAACACAAACAACAGAGTTGGCTCAAATGTGACTCTAGTAAACGTAGACCAACTTCCTGGACTCAACACTCTCGGCCTTTCTTTGGCTCGTATTGATTTTGCTCCTTATGGCCTTAACCCACCCCACAGTCACCCACGAGCCTCTGAAATTCTGACCGTTGTTGAAGGCACTCTCCTAGCTGGCTTTGTCACATCCAATCCAAACAAACTCTTCAGCAGAGTGTTATACAAAGGAGACGTGTTTGTGTTTCCCATTGGTCTCATTCACTTCCAGCTCAATGTTGGACACAGCCCAGCTCTTGCATTTGCTGCACTTAGTAGCCAAAACCCTGGTGTTGTTACCATTGCAAACGCAGTGTTTGGTTCAGTTCCTCCCATCTCTCTTGATGCTCTCACTAAGGCTTTTCAAGTCGACCAGAAGGTCATTGACGCTCTCCAACAGCAGTTTAAGTAGCCTTCTATTATCAATGCAACAGAATATCTCTCCATATGGTATAAGATCATGTATAATGGACTTTTAGTTTTACTCTCTCTCTCCTTCAATGTATCAGTTGCTAAAATAAAATTACATTTTATAATCTAATGTTGTATTTGATATCTACTTTATTATTACTTTTTTTATTTCTTAATATAAGCTTGACCAGTTCTAGTGTCACACAAATCCAAGTTATATTACCATGGTGTGTTGGTCTTGATAAAAAGAGAAATAATAACATATCAAGAGTGGTTGAAGAATAGTTTGGCCATTAAAAAGGTAATTTTATTAATTGAATTTTGAGGGTAAAAATGCAAGATATGATATTAAATGAAGACTATTTCAATAACTCTCACATAAATACTCCTATAAATGGACTAGATCAGATCTAATGCATATATATTCATCCAATATATTCCATATTGTTTGAAAGAAAATAAAAACAATACACATTTAATGCATTTTTTTCTATATTACTCTTTTTTTTTTTATTAACAAAAATCTTCCTTTAATTTTACGATCGAAAAATTATAAAAAGTTAAAAAAAAAAAAAAAAGAGAAAGAAAAAAAATGTTAATTAGTCATTAACAAAAAAATTATTCCCTACCGACAATGGAAGAAAAAATCAGTCAACATAATCCACCAACACAACTTAACTGTTAGATTTCTTGAATACTTGGTTGAGTTTGTCTTATTCTGAATTTCATGATTTTTAATTGATGCTTTCTATGTTTTCTTGTTTAAATCAATGTGTTTGATGTATTTCATTTGAATTGACGCTTCTTAGGATTAAGTTGAATGCATTCTATCCGTTATTTTAGATAGCCACTAGGTTGAGGCAAGAACAACGTTATTTTACCGTGTGGTTTTTAGCGTAGATTCTTGATAGGTGATCGGCTGTCAGTATGCTTAAAAAATTAATGCAAAATTGTCCCAGATATATATCAATCCAAGTATAAATTGACAAAATCAAGTAATACCTAGTGAGTCTAGGGTCGAATCCACAGGAAAAGGTTATTTGCAAAGTTTTAATAATTTTTATTGATCTGAACTCAAACATGCGTGATATTATGAAAACTAAATAAGAGGGTTGATGAGTTGAAAAGTAAATATTGCAGAAAGTAAACATGCGATGAGAGTAAAAAGAGAAGTATTAAGAAGAATGTTATCAAGGCTGTTGCGGTCGCAACCTCATGCGTTTATAAGAACCTTGTAGCCCATACCATGACTAAATGATCCATTAATGCCTAAGTGAGAAAAAAATCACAAGTTTTCCTTCTGGTACTCCTTCTGCGTTTGGCATAAAACTATCAATTGGTTATTTGGCTAGTTCATGCGTGAGACTTAGTTCTCTAAAAACTTACAAGGGATTGCTTTAGTCTTAACGCAATCAAAGCTCATTCATGCACTATCTTATAGCGGTAGTATTTGTCTAATGCTACCAAGACTACATGTAATGCGCTAGCTTGTTCTACTTAGCTATGTCCGCATGCATTACCTGTCAGGGATTTAGCATACTGCTACCGCATCCGGCTGGCCAGGCGGGAGAGTTAGTAATGAAAATAGTATCGCAATTAAGTAGAAGGCAATAATGTTTCATTAAATCAAAGTATGCGCTTACAAAGTAGACTTATCACCGCATGGGTGCTTGCGCAAAGCCTTGAAGAAGAAAATTAGCTCATGCGAGCAAAACAATACATTACGCAATACATTGCAAATGCAAGTCTACTCTTAATCACAACTTTATGTGATTTCTCTTTCTCCTTGATCTTCGTCTCTTCCCTCTCGTCCCTCGTATCTCGTATATATCTCATTTCCTTTGAGTAGGTGGCTTCTATTTATAGGCGAAGGAAACTAACTTCTCTAAGGAATTAGAAACTTGCTTCAGTCATCTTCAGCCCACTTGCACGTTTTCAGCCCACTTGCGCGTCAGAGTGTCAGCATGGTCCTTTCATCCATCTTGTTTGTCTCATGATCATCTTGGGATGTGTGCCTGCGCTGAGAGAAACTTGGGCAACAAACAACTGAATCAATTGCGTTAGCACCCTATATTTTTATAATTTCTCACCACATACATAAATATAGTATACTGCATAAAATCATCGCATTTTCCGTCCTTATTGCGTTGAGGTAACACATCAATGTATCTTTTGGCCTTGTTTTAGCTTAAATTTAAAGGATAAATAACTTGCTTTTTGCAAGTTATCAATAGGCCTAAGATGCATGAACAAGTTGTTGTGATTAAACTTGAATTTTAATTCCATTTAATCATTTCAATTTCAGACCATTGTACGTAAAGTAGTTAATTTAGATAGGCAATTGCAAGAACTCGAATTGTGTATTTTAAATTAATTAGAAATAGCTTAGATGATCATCAGGTTATGCATGAGGGGTAGTGAGCGTATTCGTAATTAGTCAATTTTCTTAATCGCGGGATCCCAGGTTAAATAATTGGTCAGACATAGGTTAGTTTGGAGGATCCTCCGAGTAACTAAGAAACAGTACCGGGCTCAAATTAAATTTCATGAGATTAATATTTAGAGCAAACTAGGAAGCCAAGTAACAAGTTGTCCAACAGGAACATCTCAATCAAACGATCGTTTTCTTTACTTTTTTCAACCAAAATTTCATCGCTTGCATTCTTGTTTTTGTTATGGCATTTTTACTATTCCGTCTTTTTATTTTAGTCTGTGACAAAATCCTTTTCATCTCAGACCCCCTTGTGTTTCACATAAAAACCCAATTTCAATAAGAGAACTCCCTTCCCTATGGACGACCCGACCACTACTACTGCAAAATAGTTTGGTGTCAAAGTTTATAAATTTATTTGGTCTCGAGCATTCAACAAACTCGACTGATCGAATTGGCGTCGTTGCCGGGGAATGACATATTTTTCTTTTGTTTTGAGGTTTTTGTGCTATGCCTTCTTGCACGGTTTATGATCACTCATTTTTCACAGGGCAACGGTCTTAGGTTTGAACCAGAGATTATACGAGCGAAGGCGAGATTTAAGAGGCGAGCAAGAAGAAGACTTGTAGATGATCTCGATGAGGTTGATGCTTCATCCATTTTGTTGGGTTTTATGCCCTAAAACTCGTAGATAGTGAATGTAAACAAATTTTATACTTGTTTCAATAAAGTGTTGTTGCATTTCTACAATAAAGTGTTATTGTTAAGTACTGCACAATATGACCCAAATCCAATAAATTAAGATCCAAGGTTGTTTGTATGTAACTTGAATTAGTATGTGGAGACATACGGGGATCAATGTTCATGTAACAACCTTAAAGGTTGATACTATAGGGATAAAGCTGGGTACCTTATCCTGGTAACACTATGTGATGCGACCCTCGCTTTGTATTTGATACAGACGTATTGATTCAAAGCGTCCATGTAGTAGACATGCGAGCGGGGGTATCCTATGCAATGAGTTTGCATAAGACTGGACCACGAAATAGTCAACCACTAGTTGTAACACCATTAACAAGTTAGGTTAATGTTTCAATAGGATGACCTAGGTAACTTAATCTTAATTATGAGTGTGTCATGAGCTCCTTCTCATGAGGGATTGTCCTTTGATTAGCATGTTGAGAGTGGCATATACACCGACTCAATAAGCCTTCCTATTTGGGGACAAGACCGAGTAGGAGGCTGGGGACATGACAACACAAGAAGGAATTCACTCCTTCCCACTTCTAGGAGAAGTAGATTAGTGTTCCCTTAAGTGGTGACTCCGGGACTTGAACAAAGGGATCCCACCCCTCTAACTGGCCTGAGAGGGACTTTCTGTTTAATGGTTGGACCATAAACAGGTTGTAAAACGGTAATTTGACCCAGTTGTGGTTACGAACACTCGTGAAGGGATTGACTACCGGTATAGGTCTATATCCGTGGACACAGAAACGTTTTACAGTGAGAAAAGTTCAGCTGCGGGTCTTTAGTGGAATGACCCACAGTTAATGAATACTAGTTAACCTGATTAATGACTTTAATCAGTTAACCTCATATCATTGGAACTTCTGATTTGTAGGTCCATTAGATCCCCCTGCTAGTTTGTAAAGAGTAATTAGGAACAATTATATCTTCAGAGAATTTGAATAATTCAAATTCAGATTGGGAAGTATGTTAATTGTATGAGATACAATTAATATAATGTATAGTGATGCATTAAAATATAAAGTCTAATTTGAGATTAAACTTTATTATATTGAGAGAAATATTTGAAAGAGTTAAAATATATGTCTAATTAAATATATGATTTTTAATTAGAAGATACATTAATTAATTATGAAATAATTAATTATTCAATTTAGTTTAAATTAAATGTGATTTAATTAAACTAGGATTATTAGAATATGATTCTAATATGTAATTAATTAAATACCCATATTTAATTAATTATAAAATTAATTAATTATTGGAATTAATTAAATTTGATTTAATTAAGTTTAATTAAAGCTATTATGTGAGGGCATTGCATTTAAATATGATTTAAATGTGCATGAGGTTAATTAATTAATTAAATCAATTTTATATTATTTAATTAATTTATTTTTGATCTAATGGTCTTGATCTTTTTCTAACCTCACATTAGGATTTCCTCACTTATAAAAGGAAAGGTTATGAGAACCCTAACCCTAAGGTCTCATTCTAGCCTCCCTTTCATATTCTCTCAACTCAAGAACACAGAGGGAGAATTTTCTCTCTAGAGTTTTTTCCATTCAAAATTAGGTAGTCCTACAACTACGTTCCTAATCTCAAAGTCATAGTGGGGAAGATTTATTGGTGGTGTCCCAATTGTTGATGCTTGATCCCTATGAAATCAAGAAAGGCATTCTTGATATTTTAGAGACGACAACGACGGTATGTATCCGTCTCCCCTTTAGATTAGATCTAAGGTTGTATGCTTAGCCTTAATAAATAAATTTAGAATAGTTTTCTGAATCTTTGCCAATGTATTGGTGTTTTGGTAGAAACAAAATTAACTACGAATCAGTCCTAATTTGCTTCCGCTAACGGAATTAGAGCATTCCAATCCAACAGGTCAAGAGGACTCTACGTCAGCTGGCAACGCCACATTTGAACCAACAATCCCTCTGTATCACCTACCCAGAGACGACGGGTACTTTTGAATTAAAGTTGGGTTTGATACACTTACTCCCGATTTTTCATGGTAGTGCAAGTGAGGACCTGCACAAGCACCTTCAGGAGTTCCATATCGTTTGCTCTAGGATAAGGCCGCATGGTGTTACAGAGGAGGCAATTAATCTGATGGCATTTCCCTTTTCGCTGAAGAACCAGGCGAAAGACTGGCTTTACTACCTTCCATCAGGTTCCATCACCACATGGAACGAGATGAAAGTTGTTTATGGAGAAGTTCTTCCTTGCAAGTGATAACGCTCATTTATGTGCGTTATTAGCCTTAAAAACTTAGGTTATTACTAGGAAAGCAAAGACTTTGTGCTTAAATTCATATCATTTAGAGTCAATATTAGCAAAAGTCTACAGATCACGATCGAAATATTAAAATACCGAATTTATGCTTAAAGTGTTGAAAAAGAGAGTATTTTTTGTAAGAGTTTACCAAAGTTTATGTTTTTGTGCAGAGGTCCATATTTGCGGTTGAAATGTGCCCACAAATGGAGATTAAGAAGTTAGCGGAGCAAAATGAAGTTGAAGATTTGCGCCCACATTTGGTCCTTAATGCGCAATTTGCTTACCGCAAGTGTACAGGTCAAGTAATAATATATTGTTTTCGTGTAAAACGAGTGTTGTCCTCTGGATTGGTTTTCTAGCAAATTAAGTGCTATGAATAATCTTGTCCAATTTTATTTAGGGAGTAAAACTTAATGACAAAAGATAAATCTAAAGACAAAAAACATAAAATAAAGGTGGAGGCTCAAATGGAAAGACTCTTGGGGAATTGATTTCATTATTGAGATTGACGATTAATTAATGGAATGAATTTCGCATGCAATTATTCTACCAAGTATAGGAACCTTTTATCACAACTATCTCTCCCGAGCATAATTGATTCTCATGCATGTAACTGAAGGATTGGAATTTCGTAATTCCGTAAAGCGAAAGCGAGATTGGGACCGATTCATAATTAATTTTGTTTAATCTAAAATACCAATACATTGACAATAAACTTAGCACTATTCTAGATTTATATTAAGGCTAATCGTACAAAAATATTAGATCTAAATCTAATTTATATAGTAACAAATTACTTATTGTCGTTGACGACTCAGATTAAATTCACCAACTGCTTATGAAATAATCACGAACTACTGCGAACACCACCACTATGGCTACACCGGTATGACTCTGAGACTTCTAAAGGCAGTAGACTGATGGGAGTCTAGAGGGAGTCTTCAGGGGAATTCACTAAGAGTATGAGAATGAATGAGATGCCTTTCACCCCACCCCAGGGGTCCTATTTATAGGAAAAGGCCAAGACCTTTTCCTAAAAGGAAAAGACCAAGACCTTTTTCCTAATAGGAAAAGGTCATGAATAAGATCAAATCTATTATCTTATTCATATTTAATTTAACAAAAAATAATTAATTCCATAATTAATTAATTACCCAATTAAATATCACATATTTAATCTTAGGGATTTTATTAAATTATTTATATTAATATGAATCCAATTCATATTAATTATTTGAACTCTTTCAAATATTTTCTCTCAAGAAATAATTTTGAAATTAATTCAAAATTATATTATAAAGTTTCATAAACTTTATATTATAATGTATCAATATACATTATATTATTCCCCTAAATAAATTGAACACTTTCAATTTACAATTTATACTTAATTGCCTCAAGTCTCTTTACGAGCTACCAGTGGAAACTAATGGACCTACAGATCAGAAGGTCCAATGATACGAGACTAATTTGCCAAACTCATTAACCAAGTTAGTCAACATTCGTTAACTGTGAGTCACTCCACTAAAGACCCACAACTGCACTCTTCTCACTGTAGAATATTTTTGTGTCCACAGATATCGACCAATGCAGTAAGTCAATCCTTCACGTGTGTTCGTAACACCAGCTGGGTCAAATTACCGTTTTACCCTTGGGTTACCTCTGGTTCCTTAAGTACCACTAATCCCTCTAATGAACAAGTTGTTTAGGGCCCAACCACTAAACAGGAGTTCCTCTCGGGCCAGGAGAGGACAACGCACCTTTGTTCAAGCCCCAAAATCAGCCCTTAAGAGAACACACATCTACTTACCCTAATAGGAGAAAAAGTGAATTCCATCTTGTACTGTTATGTTCCCAGCCCCCATTCGGTGTTGCCCCTGAAATGGTAGGATTATTGAGTCGGCGAACTGGCCCCTCTAACCCATACAAATCTAAGGACAATCCCTCCTGAAAGGGGTTCATAACAGACTCAGGATTGAGATTGAGTTACCTAGGTCATCCTATTGAAATAGAAACCTAAACTAGTTAACGACGTTATATCTAGTGGTCACTATTTCGCGGTCCGGTCTTATGCAAACTCATTGCATAGGATACCCCCACCCGCTTGTCTCCTACATGGATGCTTTGGATCATTGCATCTGTATCGAAAATAAGGTGAGTCGTATCACATAGTGTCACCAGGATAAGGTATCCAGCCATATCCCTATACTATAGACCTTTTAGGTTGTTACTTGGACACCGATCCCCGTATGTGCCGTATGTCTCCACATACTAGTCCAAGTTTCATTTAAACAACATTGGATCTTAGTTTATTGGATTTAGGGTTTATTAATGCAAACTTGATTATTCAATAACTAAATTACTGAATCACTCAAATAACGCTTTATTGAGATCAATTAATTTGTTTCATTTACTATTTACGAGTTTTAGGGCATAAAATCCAACAACAACTAACTTGATATCCCTATCTAAGTTCATTAACATGCAAGGCTTTGGGTTTAGTTCTTTTAACAACTTCTAAAGTAGTTCTAAATTTCATCACGATCTTAGAAATTCTACTTTAGTTATGCAATTAGTAAATTAAGTCTTAGGCTAAATCTTCTATCCCGAGTTAGATTCAACACTTAAATCACTCAATTAGTGATCAAGTAATTGAAAGCATTTAATCATAATTGCATAGATAAAACAAAAGCACATTCCTACAAAATATCAATCCAACAAACTAAACAACTACATCAATCCCTAAGACAAACAACTAGCAAGTCATATTGTAAACCCGAGACTTTCCTTGGAACATTTTCTCTTGTCATCTATTGTGGTTTCATGGTTGAATTAAATTGGTTGGAAGTTATTAATTTAGGAATAAAGAAAATGAGAGGAAAAGGAAAAAAAAGAAAAGAAAAGGAAAAGGAAAAGGAAAAGGTAAAAAAAAAAAAAAGAAAGAAAAAGAAAGCAAGTGGAAATGGACAGCAAACCCACCACCGACTACATATTCCATCAGCCCATTTCCATCTCATTTCTCATCCTTTTCCATTGAAACTTTCAGAGCACTTTAAAGAGAGAGTGAAGGAGGAGGAAGAAGAAGAATTTCGTGGTTTGAGGTCGAGGAAGATAGGGAAAGGTTCATGCAAAGCTAGCCATTTCAGAATCTGTGTTCAACCTGTCAACCTCTGATGTTTTAGTCGGTTTGGGCTACACAGTAGGAATCAAGAGGTGAGGTTTGATTTTCTTGAAAGTTAGTTCATTTTCTAATAAAATTTAATGAAGTAAACTTGACCTAAATCGAATGGGAAGTTGATGGTTTTTGGAATGGAAAACAGAGCACAGGATTTTCGAGCAAACCAGGAGGATCTCTGGTGTTCTCTGATGTTTTGAGTATTCTGGAGTGCACAAGTTGAATCAGAAGCTCTATTTGGTATGGTTGGAAAGCTTATTCAATATGCTACAACGTTTATGAAGAATACGTGAGCCAAAAAGTACTTGAAGTAGGTTTAATTTCAGGAGGAAGATAAAGGGTAACAGAGAAGCTCGAATCTGTGTTGTCTGATTTCGGGGCGTTTCTGGACAAATTGGTTGAGAATCTCGTTTTCATTTCTTCAGGTAAGTTGTAGAGTGTTCGAAAATGAAGAATTTGATGTGTATTTCATTAATTTTGGTTAAGTATTGAGAAGGTTATGGGTGTTGGAAGTTAGGGTATAGAATCTGGAAAATCTGGAAAAGTAGAATGTGGATGTGGTTTTTAATTCAAGTGTCAAGAATTCATGAGCATGGAAAAACAAAGCTATCTATGGTTCTAATGCTCGGTTTTGGTTATTTGACAGGCCAAGAGGAAATAGGTCGAGTCTACAGACCGGGGAACTAGATAAGACTGTGAGTGACAAAACAGATTTTGAAAATGTTCTTAAACGGTTGTTCATGATTATATGTTTTACATGCTTTTCTATGAATGATACATGGTTTTTTGTGAACGATTTCAAGCATGAGTTTTGAGCTCAGATTTTCTAATGAGGTTTATATACGAGCACGTGGCTAATGGCTTTATGAAAAGTAGTTGAAACGATATTTTTTTAAAGTAAAGCATGTGTTAGCAAATATTGTTAATGATTTAAAGTTTTTCACGAGCAAGCTGAGTAAGCTTGAGTTTTACGAAAGATAACGATGAGCAGGCATGTTTTAATGTTTTCATGTGATTTCTGAGATTTCTATTGACTACATGATTGAGATATTGAGCCCGAGGCTATATGGTACCGTGTGCACACAGGTTATGTTCCGTTGTTGACGTTGAGTGTACTCCGTGACAACGATGCTGTCGTGAGTGCTGGGCGGGCCCCACTACGACAAAGACGATGGGAGTGCTGGGCGGGCCCCACTACATCGTAGGACTAGTAACGTTGGTTGTACTGGGCGTGTCCTACATAACGTAGAACGGTCATGTTAGTTAAAACGTTTGATGTACTTGATATGCCTTGCTAGATTTTTATTGACGAACTTGCGAGATATTTTAGAAAACTTTTTCCATTACACGTTTATGTTAAACGCTTTGATTGAGCATATTTATGCGTTTACAGATTTATCACGTGTTTTTGACTTCCGGATTCAAAGTTTTAAAGTTTGTCACTCACTGGGCTTCGTAGCTCATTCTTTCAAAATGTTTTTCCACTTTTCAGGTAGAGATCGAGCTCCCGGTGCCTGATACACTGCCAACGTCTGCTGAAAGTTTCGGATCAAGCTTCAGTACGTGGGTGGAGTTGTAAATTGAGTCTGTTCATATTGTAAATGTTTTGTAAGGATTGGATAACATAGTCCTAGAGGTCGTGGGTGTATAAATCCTAGTTGTACATGTCTTTGGTTATGATATCTATACCAGGTTATTTCCAAACCAAGATATGACATGGCGACACCTCGTGTATGTTGATATGTTTTCGGGGTTTCCGTTGTGTTGTGGTTCATATGGAATATTTTATGTCCATGATTAGTATGTTTATCAGGTTCAAAATTTCAGTAGGGTCAACAGGGATCGTTAGAGGTGATGATGTCTGTTGGCTTCACGCCGTCTTTCGGGCTAAGCTAGAGGTGGTCCGGGAGGGGGTGTGACAACTTGGTATCAGAGCAGTTAGCTCCATGGGAAAAGAGACATGGTAGTTAGTGCTAAGAAGAATCCAGGAAGTAAACAGTTACACGTTGGGTCAGTTCATATAGTACTAGCGGAGTATGGTCCGAGTATTGTTGAGAGTGAGTCTAGTCAAGACTAGAATGTGTGTATAAGTTTAGTATCATGCATCTGAGTTAAGTATCTATAGCATGTCTGATGTGATGATATGTTATAGGAGTCATGCCACCACGTACCAGCAGACGACGCAAGCAGAATCAGGACGGGACGCAGGATCCTACCCAAAGTCAATCGGAAAGGGGGTCCAGTACCCCGAGAGGTCAGAATGAGGTAGGGAGTGATCAATTTGCTAGATCTGCGCAGGAGATCGGTAGGCCAGAGAGAGCAGGGCCTAGTGATCCGAAAAAGACGTATGGGATTGAACGGTTGAAGAAGTTAGGAGCCACAGTGTTTGAGGGTTCCACAGATGCAGCTGACGCCGATGTCTGGTTGAATATGTTGGAGAAATGTTTCGACGTGATGAGTTGTCCTGAGGAGCGAAAAGTCAAATTAGCCACATTCCTTTTGCAGAAGGAGGCAGAGGGATGGTGGAAGTCTATTATAGCCAGGCGCAGTGATGCACGTACGTTAGATTGGCAGACATTCAGAGGCATATTTGAGGAAAAGTACTATCCCGCCACATATTGTGAGGCAAAGAGAGATGAGTTTCTGGAGCTGAAACAAGGGTCACTTTCAATGGCTGAGTACGAGAGGAAGTATACCGAGCTTTCATGGTATGCTGAAGTGATTGTGGCATCTGAGAGTGACAGGTGTCGCAGGTTTGAGAGAGGGCTACGTTTTGAGATACATACCCCAGTTACTGCGATTGCAAAGTGGACGGATTTTTCTCAGCTAGTAGAGACTGCCTTACGTGTGGAGCAGAGTATTATAGAGGAAAGGTCGGTTGCGGAGCCTAGTCGTGGAGCTCCAACAGCTAGTGGCTTTCGAGGTCGTGAGCAGCGGAGGTTTGCACCTGGAGTGAATGTTTCAGGCCGTCAAGACTTCCAGCGTCGATCTGGTGGCCAGTTATCGAGGCAAATGAGTTCGGGTAGTGCCTATCAGAGGCAGAGTCAGAGAGCCCCCAGTCAGTCTGCGAGTTCAGTAGCAAGACCGTGGACGGGTCAGGAGTCCGTTGCTAGTGAATCCAGGAGAACATCATGTGCAAGTTGTGGCAAGAATCATCGAGGTCAGTGTCTTGTTGGCGCTGGTGTGTGTTACCAATGTGGACAACCAGGGCATTTCAAGAGGGATTGCCCACAGTTGAAGGCAACAGTTCAGAGGGACCAGGGAGTTGAGTCCCACACAGTTGAGCAGCCGAGAGTCTTAGCAGGCGCAGGAGAAGGAACTAGTGGTGCAGGGTGTTGCAATTCTGGAGTGGTTAAAAATATGAGATAAATTGACTCCAAAATAATGTGCAAGTATACACAATCTAGCAGCAAGTGATAAGTATTTATCGTATCCACAGGGTCTTGAAATGCCTACCTCTATTGATTTAGTTTGCCTTTTTAGTGATTTCAAATGGTTGGTTAAATTGATTGGGTTTTTAAAATGCTGAAACAAAAGATATGCGGAAGCAGTAAGTGATTACGACTAGAGAAAACAGAATGGAAACAGACACAGATTAAGACTTCTGTAATTGTTATAAAGATGCTCCAGCAATTCTTTTGATCCGTCAATCTCCTGCAGTATTATCAGCGGGATCCTCCCGGAACTCCAGATTTTTTGGAATATGTTTCAAAACCAATGAAGCTCTACCGATCAAGCACTAGGCAACTGGCTATCCCTAACTCAGTCACTGACGTTCACCAATACACAATGATCTAGCGTGAATTATCGCCACACAACTCCTAAATCATCCCTGAAACTAGGAGAAGCTATACATACCGGCTAGCTAGGCGGGCACATAATGAAAATAAAGATCAACAATAATTCAAGATGATCATGATCAAATAGAATTTCCAGATTTATAAATATAACAATCACATAATTCTTAACCTATGCCTACAAAGATATTAGTTCATGATTGAAAACATAAAGTATGTTACAATCTCGATAAGCATATCCATAATACGAAATAAACAAGAAATACTAATCCTTTCAGTAATTGGGGAGATGAAACGGCTGCTCCAAAACACCAAGAACATGGAAGAACTTCGTCTCCTTGAGTGGAATCGCAAATGGTCTTCTTAGATCTCCATTCTGCCGTCAATTCGGCCTCCGGCCGATTGATTCGGTCTCCAAATCGTGAATCCTTTATCTTTGACGGCTCCTCCTTTTATAAGATGAGAATTAGGTTAAATTGGATACATGGCAGGCTCTCCTCACTCCTTTATCCCGAAAATAACTCAATAGAAGTCGGTTTGTCAACTTGGCTAACAAGCTGTGATGTGGCAGTTTTGCTCCCAGTTTTGCTGCAGCACAGAATTTGCTCCCTCACGTCGCTCAGCAGTATTTTCTGCACAAAATAACTTTCAAAGCCTCCATTCTTCCAAATGGGTTAAAACATATAATATATATCTAAAACCAACCCTATTAAGCACAAAAGACACACAAATCCCTATAGAATTAAGGCCTAAATAACTACCTTTCGGATAGTTATCATACCCCCAAACTTGAACTATTGCGTGTCCCGAGCAATACTAACTCACCTTCCCTTGAAAATTCAAAACATTAGTCATAGCACAACTCAATCAAAACAGATATTCCAACAATACCTTCAACCTTTACCCGAGCATCCTGCAAAACCAAGCACTGCTGCAGCAAAATAATTCTTCCAGCATGGACAAATAATCACCACTTTTAACTCAATCCTAAGAACTTACCACAACCTAGCTCTATTATCAGACATATTTAAACACATTTTAAAGGGGTTTATATTTTTGTTCTTTAGACTTAAAGCAACCCTACAGTCATAAGCTCTTAAGCATGAGATGACCCACTTTATGGTGCAGTATACCCTTGCCTCAAACTTATCACCAATTAGGCTAAATACTCATTGTTAAACCAAAAAATCCTTAGTTATTCTATCCCTTGCTTCTCAGAATGACGACATTTTATGATGAAGCTCACCTAAGCCCTGGGAGACAGAAAACTGCTAGATTATCATTCATCCTTCAAAACTTTTGCTCTATGAATTTTCTCAGCAAAATTTTCAACAATCAACTTTTTTCATCAAATAATTTTTCTCATTTTTCCAATATTTTCTAGGTCATCTTTTGACGCGAAGACAAACTGTGGGTATCACAAATGTCCCCGATTACTCAACAACCTAGCAAATTTTTAAATGAAGGAGAGGAATGCTCGAGCAAAACAATTGGAGTAGCAAAAAGTCCCCCAAACTTAAATTATTCATTGTCCTCAATGAATTAGCAACATGATAAGTATACCCCCAAACTTAATTTTTTCTACCTGAATTTTAAACTAAGCGTGGGACTAAGATTAAGCTTAAGGTGGATCAAATAAGACAATGCTACCTCAGAACTTTTGCTGCAGTCATGACCAGGCTAGAAGGAATGCTCAAGCAAAAGGTTTCTGGAGATCAGAACATCTTGGTCTAATTAAGCTAACTAGTCCATGCTTCAAAAATTCAGAAGAAAATTAAGTTAGATACTCAGATATGCCAAACAAAACAGTATTTGATTTCATTAAAGATCAAGATCACAGATCAACATAATCATGTCAGAGATAGATTTTAAACCAGCAGATAAAAACAAAGAAACAGAACATAACATAAGCAAAAAGAACAAAACGCATGCAAGGCGAGCACAAAAAATCATTCATCAAAATATTTGCTCGCAGAAACTAAAACTTCCCTTTAATTTTTCATCATGTTCAGGCTCTGGGTTTTCTTCTTCCTCTCAAATGATGGGTGGAGATGGAATGCATGGGTTTATAAGATCATCAAGAAAAATTGGGAAGGCATGTTACAACTTAGACAAATTTGCTTGCATAGCCCTCCTTAGTGCGGTGTCCCTTCAACGATCATAGCTCTAGTAGGTTTGAAGTTGTCTCTCAATGAATTGTAGCCTACTGAGAACCATCTCAAGTTGCTCCAGCATTCTATGGACACCGCACAGCAAACCATCCTGGCGCGCACACCTCTCTAAAGTCTACCAGTGCCAATAATCCCCTTGTCAAACAACTTTATTTCACTGTAACTCTCTAGGACTCTTGACCTTCAAGTGCACTCGATCACAGGGGATAGTGGTGGCGTACGTTGTAGCCAATAATCTCTTCTTGACAAAGCTGAGCCAAGTGTTAGCCTCACACTTCAGGTATGTTGACTGGAATGTTCTTGCCCTCATCTTAGACAACCTCCACTGGACATTCAGTTGCTCGTTTGAGGAAGCAACTAATATTTCATTGAAAACAGGGTGGGGGAAGTCTTGCAAATTAAATAAAGAATTAATCACCCCAGGGCTCTAGTCGACAACAACTCTTCAAACAATAACCAAGAATCCTTCATTTTCATCGATGTTGGCGTAGAACTCCCATTCTAGTCGATCAACAGTGGGATCCGGCTTTGCGCACAACCGTTTCCAACCGTTATTAGTGATGCTTGCTCAAAGAAAATGTGGGAGCTCTTTTCCATCATCGAAGCCGCGCTCCATTAAAACATTTCACTTCAGGATTTCTGGATATTTTATATTGCCTCTCCATGGATAAATCTCTCGTACCAAAATCTTTCATTAAGCTCAACTTCTTCATCTCAGTTCCATCTCAGTCTCAACAGTCTCTAAATTTTTTCCTTGTTCGTGTTTTTTTCCTTACAATAATAACATACACAGAAAGAAAAAAAAAATCACATTAGTAGTAATAAAAGATGAGAGTGAAAAACGTACCTGATGGGATTGTATAAATAGGGCACTAACTCAAAGATCTTCAACAAATAATTAGCCCCTAATTATCTCTTAATTAATTTAAGTTACCGTTTTAACTTCATGGATTCATAGAAAATTTTTATCATATGTCAAACGGTAAGATCTTCTATTTACTATTTTCCCTTTGTGTGCAACAACCATAACGCCATCTTCCTTCTGCTCAACACATGACATCTTTGTTAATTAACTGCATCCCCACTTTATTATCCTGCTAACAACAATAAATTCTCAATGATAAAATTAGAATCTTATCTCAAAAAAATCTTAACCGAATAAAATCTCTGATCTTCTCAACAAAACTACGAAATCAATTTTTTTTTTTAAATAACATCCGCAAGATATATTATTTTAAATCTGGAAAAATCTTCTGAAAATCCCTTCAAAATCAAATCTAAACTAACCTAACAAAAAAAATAAAAAAATAATAAATAATAAATAAATAAATCAAATCAAATCAGAATCAGAATCATATCAAATCAAAACAGATAATAAATCAAAATTAACACAAAAAAAACGAGATCAAATAATGGGAGCTTCTGATTAGAATGCTTAAATTTTGCTCCCTCAAAATTTGTGCTCCCTAAATCTGCCAGCAACTTCAAAGAAGAATACTTCATAATTAAATCAGGAAGATATATTATTAAAAAATCTAATCTAAACTGAAATTAAAAATTCAAACTGAAATTAAATCTAAACAGAAATCAAATTTACTTTAGACTCACAGTCATCATCAACACATTGTCTAACTATAGATGCATCATTTGATAAATAAAACTTTACCTCATGGAAAAATTCTTTCATTTGTTCTTTTGATAAACCAGGAGGCAAAATTCCAAAATCAAGGTAATTGGAAAAGTCATCATACCAAGGTGTTTTCACTTCCTTAATATGAGCTACAGTAAATAACCGCTCATCAATGAAGGATTTCCTAATCTCGGGTTGCTGGAGCAATGTCAATGAATTATAAGGTTCAATAGGCTTGGATTTCTTATCTATTGGCTCTAAGGATTCAAAATTCCTCTCAAAACTAGAAATCTCACCTACAAATTTATGCTCATGCTCCAATCCACCTATTTCCAAATCCTCAATTTGGATTTCTCCAAATTTTTGGGTATGGTACTCCATTAATTCCTTCTCACAGTGGTCCTCAACAAACTCATCCAACACCTGAATGCACGAGCAACCCTCAAAATCATTTGGATATTTCATTGCATCAAACATATTAAACTTCACCTTTTGGTCACGCACCTTCATTGTAAGCTCCCCTTGTTGGACATCTATTAATGAACTACCAGTTGCCAAAAATGGACGACCAAGAATAATTGGGACATTCTTATCTGCCTCATAATCTAGAATAATGAAATCGACAGGAAAAATAAATTTATCTACCTGGACCAGAACATCCTCAATCTTACCCTCAGGATATGTGATAGACCTATCTGCTAATTGGAGTGTGACTGTTGTAGGCTTAGCTTCACCTATTCCTAACTTTCGATAAACCGAAAGAGGCATAAGGTTTACGCTCGCGCCTGAATCACAAAGTGCTCTCCCCAACTCCTTTCCACCTATAGAGACAGGAATAGTGGATGATCCTGGATCCTTAGCCTTGGAAGGTAGCCCATTCTTAAGAATAGCACTACATTCCTCAGTAAGAGCCACAGTCTCAAACTCTCCTAATCTCTTCTTTTTAGTTAAAATATCCTTAAGAAATTTAGCATAATTAGGCATTTTCTCTATAGCTTCTACTAAAGAAATATTTATATGCAATTGCTTAAGAATCTCTAAAAACTTCTTAAATTGACCATCTTGATTCTTAGGCTTCTGCCTTTGTGGAAAAGGTAAAGGTGGGTTATAGGGTGGGGGCGGTACATAAGGTAGTTCCACATCTAGAACAGAACCAGATGCTCCAGCATCATTATTGCTGCCTCCAGCACCCTGACCAGTCTCCAATTCTTTCTCAACAACAATATTTTTATCACAATTATTTTCTACTTCCTGGGGTTTACTAGGCTCTTTTCTCTCCTCTAGTGGCTTACCACTCCTTAAAGTCACTGCCTGCACCTGCTTCTTACCTTCCCTTATAGGGTGTTCAATATTTGAAGGAATGTTACCTCGAGATCGTGCCTTCAGCTCATTAGCTAATTGACCCACTTGCAACTCTAGGACTCTTAATGAAGCCTGCTGACTTTGGATTATGACATCATTACGAGCCATATAATCCTTCATCATTGACTCTAGAGAATTACCCGAATTTTGCTGGGGCAAACCCTGCTTATTTTGTTGGGGCAATGCCTGTGATTTAGCAAATCCGAACTGGTTCACCACCTTTTGCTGTGCTTGGGGGACTTGCGAATTGCTTCCTTGTCCTTCCCATGCAAAGTTGGGATGGTCGCGCCAACCTGAATTATAAAAGTTAGAATAAAGGTTATTCCTTTGATTACCTGCAAAAAACACAGAAGCTGGATTGTTAGGACAAAACTCATAATTATGCTCTTCACCACAATAAACACATGATTCTTTTGTAACTCGGTTTACCACTGGCGGCTGCTGGACATGACTAACCACTGTTACATTTTTAAGAGCGTTAGCTAATTCTACAATATCGGCCCTAATGGTAGACACACCATCAACTTCTAACACACTCTTAACTTTTTTATTAGAGCCTCTAACATTTGTCCATTGACAACTGTAGGTTGATATTCTCTCTAAAATCTCATAAGCTTCATTAAAAGATTTCGCCAAAAGAGCCCCTCCCGCAGAAGCATCAACCATACACTGGGTTGCTATGTTTAACCCATTGTACAATATTTCCATTTGAATACAATATGGCAAACAGTGGTGGGGACACTTTCGCAAAAGCTCCTTAAACCTTTCCCAAGCCTCACTAAAAGTTTCTTCCTCATTTTGCCTAAATCCCACTATCTCACTCCTCAACTTGGTACTCCTAGTTGGTGGAAAATACTTACTAAGAAATTTCTCTACTAGCTCATTCCACGTACTTATCGATGCTGGAGCAAAAGAATTCAACCACATCTTTGCTCCATCTCTAAGGGAATAAGGAAATAGGGTTAATCTAAGGGCATCTCTCGACACTCCCTCGAAAGCAAATGAATCACTAACTCCTAGAAAAGACTTAAGATGTAAATGGGGGTCCTCGGATGGTAAACCATGAAATCGGCCAACCATCTCTAACATGTGAAACATGACCGGTTTCAATTCAAAATTTGATGCCTCAATAACTGGACACACTATCACTGGATTTAACTCGTCAATAATTGGAAAAACATACGCTCTAATGACTCTGTCCCTATCATTTGCTACAAGGATAGGATACTTAGCCTGATTATTTTGCTGTTCATTTTGCTCCAGCGGCGGATTTTGCTGCATCGCACAGTTCCTCTTTGAGATTCACTTGATTTTTTTTTTTGAAAATCTAATCCGAAGGGGATCGCTCACACACCAAAGTCACACCTACAAAAGAAAAAGAAACAGTCAAAAAGTTCATGCACCAAATCACCAAAAATATATAAAAAAAAATCAATCAAATAAAACAATTTCAAGTCCCCGGCAACGGCGCCAAAAACTTGTTGCAATTCTGGAGTGGTTAAAAATATGAGATAAATTGACTCCAAAATAATGTGCAAGTATACACAATCTAGCAGCAAGTGATAAGTATTTATCGTATCCACAGGGTCTTGAAATGCCTACCTCTATTGATTTAATTTGCCTTTTTAGTGATTTCAAATGGTTGGTTAAATTGATTGGGTTTTTAAAATGCTGAAACAAAAGATATGCGGAAGCAGTAAGTGATTACGACTAGAGAAAACAGAATGGAAACAGACACAGATTAAGACTTCTGTAATTGTTATAAAGATGCTCCAACAATTCTTTTGATCCGTCAATCTCCTGCAGTATTATCAGCGGGATCCTCCCGGAACTCCGGATTTTTTGGAATATGTTTCAAAACCAATGAAGCTCTACCGATCAAGCACTAGGCAACTGGCTATCCCTAACTCAGTCACTGGCGTTCACCAATACACAATGATCTAGCGTGAATTATCGCCACACAACTCCTAAATCATCCCTGAAACTAGGAGAAGCTATACATACCGGCTAGCTAGGCGGGCACATAATGAAAATAAAGATCAACAATAATTCAAGATGATCATGATCAAATAGAATTTCCAGATTTATAAATATAACAATCACATAATTCTTAACCTATGCCTACAAAGATATTAGTTCATGATTGAAAACATAAAGTATGTTACAATCTCGATAAGCATATCCATAATAAGAAATAAACAAGAAATACTAATCCTTTCAGTAATTGGGGAGATGAAACGGCTGCTCCAAAACACCAAGAACATGGAAGAACTTCGTCTCCTTGAGTGGAATCGCAAATGGTCTTCTTAGATCTCCATTCTGCCATCAATTCGGCCTCCGGCCGATTGATTCGGTCTCCAAATCGTGAATCCTTTATCTTTGACGGCTCCTCCTTTTATAAGATGAGAATTAGGTTAAATTGGATACATGGCAGGCTCTCCTCACTCCTTTATCCCGAAAATAACTCAATAGAAGTCGGTTTGTCAACTTGGCTAACGAGCTGTGATGTGGTAGTTTTGCTCTCAGTTTTGCTGCAGCACAGAATTTGCTCCCTCACGTCGCTCAGCAGTATTTTCTGCACAAAATAACTTTCAAAGCCTCCATTCTTCCAAATGGGTTAAAACATATAATATATATCTAAAACCAACCCTATTAAGCACAAAAGACACACAAATCCCTATAGAATTAAGGCCTAAATAACTACCTTTCGGATAGTTATCACAAGGCAAAAGGGAGTTGTGGGGAGACCTAGGCAGCAGGGAAAAGTCTACGCCATGACTCAACAGGAAGCAAAGGATGCACCAGATGTGATCACTGGTACGATTTTGATATGTAATGTACCTGCACGTGTTTTATTAGATCCAGGCGCTACGCATTCCTTTGTTTCTAGCATGTTTTTAACTAAGCTGAATAGGATGCTAGAGCCTTTATCGGAGGAATTAGTCATATGCACTCCAGTTGGTGACGTTTTGTTAGTCAAGGAAGTGTTGCGTGATTGTGAGGTTGTAGTAGAAGGTCTCTGTATGTTAGTGGATCTTCTTCCCCTAGAGTTGCAGGCGTTGGATGTGATCTTGGGAATGGATTTCTTATTCACTCATTATGCTTCTATGGATTGCCATACGAAGGAAGTGACTTTTAAGAAACCAGGTTTGACTGAAGTGGTTTTCAGGGGTGAGAGGAATATTATTCCTACGTGTTTGATTTCAGCTTTGAAAGCTGAGAAGTTGTTGAGGAAAGGTTGCACAGCGTTTCTTGCACACGTAGTGAAGTTGCAAGAAGAAAAGCTGAAACCAGAAGATGTTCCTGTGGTGAATGAATATCTTGATGTTTTTCCAGCTGATCTATCGGGTTTGCCGCCTGATAGAGAGGTGGAGTTCACTATTGAATTGTTACCAGGAACAGCACCTATTTCACAGGCACCATACAGGATGGCTCCAAGCGAGCTTAAGGAGCTGAAGGTGCAGTTGCAAGAACTAGTTGACAAGGGATACATCAGGCCAAGTGTATCACCGTGGGGAGCTCCAGTGTTATTCGTGAAGAAGAAAGATGGTACCCTGAGATTATGTATTGATTACAGGCAGTTAAACAAGGTCACGATACGTAACAAGTATCCTCTACCACGCATCGATGACTTGTTTGACCAGTTAAGGGGAGCAGCAGTGTTCTCTAAGATTGATCTGAGGTCAGGATACCACCAGTTGAAGGTTAGAGAATCAGATATTCCTAAGACAGCATTCAGGACGAGGTATGGGCACTATGAGTTTTTAGTGATGCCATTCGGTTTAACGAATGCGCCAGCAGTTTTCATGGACCTCATGAACAGGATCTTCCACCAGTATTTAGATCAGTTTGTGATAGTGTTCATTGATGACATTCTAGTTTACTCAATTGACAGGGAAGCCCATGAGGAACATCTAAGGATAGTTCTGCAGACACTACGTGATAAACAGTTATACGCTAAGTTCAGCAAATGTGAGTTCTGGTTGAATCAAGTGGTGTTCTTAGGGCATGTAGTTTCAGCGGACGGAGTTAGTGTTGATCCGCAGAAAGTGAAAGTTGTTGTCAACTGGGAAAGACCAGCTAGTGCAACAGAGGTACGTAGTTTCCTCGGCCTAGCAGGATACTACAGACGTTTTGTTGAGGATTTCTCACGGTTAGCATTACCCTTGACAGCTTTGACAAGGAAGAATGCTAAGTTTGAGTGGTCAGACAAATGTGAACAGAGTTTCCAGGAGCTGAAAAAGAAATTGGTGACAACGCCTATTCTAGCACTTCCTGTAACAGGGAAGGAGTATGTGATCTATTGTGATGCTTCGAGGCAAGGGTTAGGTTGTGTGCTGATGCAGGAAGGAAAGGTAATAGCTTATGCTTCAAGGCAGTTGAAGAAGCATGAGTGTAATTACCCTACCCATGATCTTGAGCTAGTAGCAGTTGTTTTCGCACTGAAGATCTGGAGACATTATTTATTCAGTGAGAAGTGCCACATTTTCACGGATCATAAGAGTTTGAAGTACATCTTTGATCAGAAAGAACTGAATCTAAGGCAGAGGCGATGGCTAGAACTAATTAAAGACTATGACTGAACCATAGAATATCATCCGGGTAAGGCTAACGTGGTAGTAGATGCATTAAGTAGGAAGTCGAGACTTCCGAAGAGTGCCTTGTGTGGTATTCGAGCAAGCTTGCTAAGTGAGTTAAGAGGTTTCAAGGCAGTTATGACTGCAGGAAGCTCAGGGAGTCTTTCAGCTCGATTTCAAGTTAGGTCTTCTCTAGTAGCAGAGATTGTGAGAAGACAGCCAGAGGATAGTAACTTGCAGAAGATGCTTACAAAGTCCAAGCAAGGCCCAGAGGCAGAATTTGAGTTGAGAGCAGACGGAGCCATAGTTAAACAGGGAAGACTATGCGTTCCGAGTATTAGTGAGCTTAAGTGTGCTATATTAGAGGAAGCTCACAGTTCAGCTTACGCTATGCATCCAGGAAGCACCAAGATGTATAGAACTCTGAAGAAAACTTACTGGTGGCCTGGTATGAAGCGGGAGATAGCTGAATATGTCGATAGATTCTTGATCTGTCAACAGGTTAAACCAGTGAGACAGAGGCCAGGAGAGCTTCTTAATCCACTGCCAGTGCCGGAGTGGAAGTGGGAGCATATTACCATGGATTTTCTATTTGGATTACCCCGTACTTCTAGCGGACATGATGGTATATGGGTAATGGTGGATAGACTCACCAAGACAGCACGGTTTATACCGGTTAAAACGACGTCTACACTAGATCAGCTAGCTAAACTATACGTCGACAGGATTGTAAGTCAACATGGAGTGCCAGTGTCCATAGTTTCAGATAGGGATCCGAGGTTTACTTCTAAGTTTTGGCCTAGTGTGCAGAAAGCAATGGGAACAAAGTTGAAGTTCAGTACAGCGTTCCATCCCCAGACAGATGGTCAGTCTGAGAAGACCATCCAGACCTTAGAGGACATGTTGAGAGCATGTGTCCTTCAGTTTAAGGGAAGTTGGGATACTCACTTATCACTTATGGAGTTCGCTTATAATAACAGCTATCAGTCTAGTATCGGCATGGCACCATTCGAGGCTTTGTATGGCAGACCATGCAGGACTCCTGTGTGCTGGAACGAAGTGGGAGAGCGAAAGCTAGTTGGGCCTGAGTTGGTACAAGTTACGTCAGACAATGTTAAGCTAATTAGGGAGAATCTGAAAATAGCACAGGATCGACAGAAGAGCTACGCAGATAAGCGACGAAGAGACTTAGAGTTCCAGGTTGGAGATCAGGTTTTCTTGAAGTTATCTCCGTGGAGAGGTGTTCTTCGCTTTGGGAGGAAAGGTAA
Organism: Luffa acutangula; assembly: GCA_036850905.1. Classification (NCBI taxonomy): domain Eukaryota; kingdom Viridiplantae; phylum Streptophyta; class Magnoliopsida; order Cucurbitales; family Cucurbitaceae; genus Luffa; species Luffa acutangula. The sequence continues at coordinate 21,580,093 of CM072089.1, read as the reverse complement.
GTTGAGTCCTAGATATATTGGTCCTTACCAGATAATAGAACGAGTTGGACCAGCAGCCTATAGACTTGAGTTGCCAGCGGAACTCGCTCGAATACATGATGTTTTTCATGTGTCCATGTTGAGGAAATATATACTAGATCCATCCCATGAGTTGAAAGTGCAACCAATTGAGCTGAAGGAAGACTTGAGTTATAAGGAAGAAGCAGTTCAGATCCTCGACAGAAAGGAGCAAGTTTTGAGGAACAAAACGATCCCACTCGTGAAGGTTCTTTGGAGGCATCACGGAGTTGAGGAGGCATCTTGGGAGTCAGAAGATCAGATGAGGAGGAGTTACCCGACACTCTTCACCTAAGGACTTCTAAATTTCGAGGACGAAATTTGAAAAGGGGGAGGTAAGTTGTAAACCCGAGACTTTCCTTGGAACATTTTCTCTTGTCATCTATTGTGGTTTCATGGTTGAATTAAATTGGTTGGAAGTTATTAATTTAGGACTAAAGAAAATGAGAGGAAAAGGAAAAAAAAAAAAAAGAAAAGAAAAGGAAAAGGAAAAGGTAAAAAAAAAAAAAAAAAAGAAAGAAAAAGAAAGCAAGTGGAAATGGACAGCAAACCCACCACCGATTACATATTCCATCAGCCCATTTCCATCTCATTTCTCATCCTTTTCCATTGAAACTTCCAGAGCACTTTAAGGAGAGAGTGAAGGAGGAGGAAGAAGAAGAATTTCGTGGTTTGAGGTCGAGGAAGATAGGGAAAGGTTCATGCAAAGCCAGCCATTTCAGAATCTGTGTTCAACCTGTCAACCTCTGATGTTTTAGTCGGTTTGGGCTACACAGTAGGAATCAAGAGGTGAGGTTTGATTTTCTTGAAAGTTAGTTCATTTTCTAACAAATTTAATGAAGTAAACGTGACCTAAATCGAATGGGAAGTTGATGGTTTTTGGAATGGAAAACAGAGCACAGGATTTTCGAGCAAACCAGGAGGATCTCTGGTGTTCTCTGATGTTTTGAGTATTCTGGAGTGCACAAGTTGAATCAGAAGCTCTATTTGGTATGGTTGGAAAGCTTATTCCATATGCTACAACTTTCATGAAGAATACGTGAGCCAAAAAGTACTTGAAGTAGGTTTAATTTCAGGAGGAAGATAAAGGGTAACAGAGAAGCTCGAATCTGTGTTGTCTGATTTCGGGGCGTTTCTGGACAAATTGGTTGAGAATCTCGTTTTCATTTCTTCAGGTAAGTTGTAGAGTGTTCGAAAATGAAGAATTAGATGTGTATTTCATTAATTTTGGTTAAGTATTGAGAAGGTTATGGGTGTTGGAAGTTAGGGTATAGAATCTGGAAAATCTGGAAAAGTAGAATGTGGATGTGGTTTTTAATTCAAGTGTCAAGAATTCATGAGCATGGAAAAACAAAGCTATCTATGGTTCTAATGCTCGGTTTTGGTTATTTGACAGGCCAAGAGGAAATAGGTCGAGTCTACAGACCGGGGAACTAGATAAGACTGTGAGTGACAAAACAGATTTTGAAAATGTTCTTAAACGGTTGTTCATGATTATATGTTTTACATGCTTTTCTATGAATGATACATGGTTTTTTGTGAACGGTTTCAAGCATGAGTTTTGAGCTCAAATTTTCTAATGAGGTTTATATACGAGCACGTGGCTAATGGCTTTATGAAAAGTAGTTGAAACGATATTTTCTTTAAAGTAAAGCATGTGTTAGCAAATATTGTTTAATGATTTAAAGTTTTTCATGAGCAAGCTGAGTAAGCTTGAGTTTTACGAAAGATAACGATGAGCAGGCATGTTTTAATGTTTTCATGTGATTTCTGAGATTTCTATTGACTACATGACTGAGATATTGAGCCCGAGGCTATATGGTACCATGTGCACACAGGTTATGTTCCGTTGTTGACGTTGAGTATACTCCGTGACAACGATGCTGTCGTGAGTGCTGGGCGGGCCCCACTACGACAAAGACGATGGGAGTGCTGGGCGGGACCCACTACATCGTAGGACTAGTAACGTTGGTTGTACTGGGCGTGCCCTACACAACGTAGAACGGCCATGTTAGTTAAAACGTTTGATGTACTTGATATGCCTTGCTAGATTTTTATTGACGAACTTGCGAAATATTTTAGAAAACCTTTTCCATTACACGTTTATGTTAAACGCTTTGATTGAGCATATTTATACGTTTAAAGATTTATCACGTGTTTTTTACTTCCGGATTCAGAGTTTTAAAGTTAGTCACTCACTGGGCTTCGTAGCTCATTCTTTCAAAATGTTTTTCCACTTTTCAGGTAGAGATCGAGCTCCCGGTGCCTGATACACTGCCAACGTCTGCTGAAAGTTTCGGATCAAGCTTCAGTACGTGGGTGGAGTTGTAAATTGAGTCTGTTCATATTGTAAATGTTTTGTAAGGATTGGATAACATAGTCCTAGAGGTCGTGGGTGTATAAATCCTAGTTGTACATGTCTTTGGTTATGATATCTATACCAGGTTATTTCCAGACCGAGATATGTCATGGCGACACCTCGTGTATGTTGATATGTTTTCGGGGTTTCCGTTGTGTTGTGGTTCATATGGAATATTTTATGTCTATGATTAGTATGTTTATCAGGTTCAAAATTTCAGTAGGGTCAACAGGGATCGTTAGAGGTGATGATGTCTGTTGGCTTCACGCCGTCTTTCGGGCTAAGCTAGAGGTGGTCCGGGAGGGGGTGTGACACATAGTCTTGCAACTACAAACACTAATTGAAAGAAAAGCCATAAAAACAACAAGAGGTAAGGGAAAGAAAGGAAAAACTCTTAAATTCGTTAAAACCGACACGTCCCCATCAGGATCTCCATGTTTTCAATCTTAGTTCCCACTCCTTGGCCTTGCTTTAGCTCCCTCAGAAGGTCTCTAGTCAAAATTAGGGCTAAAATCTAGCCAAATGGACTCCGCTTGGCCATAACAATTAAGGATGTATTTATAGGAAAATTGTCGGTAGTGTCGCGACGCTGTCCTACTACCGCCAAAAACATAAAAGGAAAATCAGTGTCGAGATGCCCAGAAATCAGCGTCTCGACGCTAGCTCTCGGGTTTGCCTCAAACTTTGATTCTTTTGCTTCTTTTGCTCTTCTTTTGGTCCCGAGCACCCGACCAACTTCCTAATTCAAAATTTCCTCCAAGAATTCATTTCCTAAAAAATACACAATAAATTGCATAAAAAGACCAAATAATACTCAAAGACTAACTAAAATAAACCGAAAAAAATAGCTTCCTATGCGTGCTATCAGTCCTGAAGATGTGAAGAATGCGTCCAAATTTCACCCGCAAACTAATAAGGAAAGAAGACCCAAGCTGAAGGCAGTTTTTGTCAAAGCAGTGCAATGAAGGATTTTGCGCCCGAAATGCGACCGTAACTGTCCTTTTCGATAGAATTTCGAGATTCGCGGAATTTGTACAAAATCCTCTGAAAATTAGAAATCTCGTATCAAATCTCCAAGAATTGTGGATTTTCACTCTCAAGGGACTTATCACACTGATCTCGGCAGCCCACCCTACCTTCCAAGTTCTATATAAGGCCACCAAGGTGCAAAAAGCAAAGAGAGTTCGGGTTCCCGTCCTAGGATAGTTTCTATGTTCTTCTTCTTGGGTTTTATGCCCTAAAACTCGTAGATAGTGAATGTAAACAAATTATATACTTGTTACAATAAAGTGTTATTGAGTTTCGACAATAAAGTGTTATTGTTAAATATTGTACAATTTGACCGAAATCCAATAAACTAAGATCCAAGGTTGTTTGACTGTAACTTGAACTAATATGTGGGGACATACGGGGATCGATGTTCAAGTAACAACCTAAAAGGTCTATAGTACAAGGATAAGGTTGGGTACCTTATCTTGGTAACACTATGAGATACGACCCGCTTTGTATTTGATACAGACGTATTGATCCAAAGCATCCATGTAGTAGACATGCAAGCAGGGGTATCCTATGCAATGAGTTTGCATAAGACCGGACCATGAAATAGTAAACCACTAGATATAACACCGTTAACTAGTTAGGTTACTGTTTCAATAGAATGACCTAGGTAACTCAATCTTAATCCTGAGTGTGTCATGAACTCCTTCTCATGAGGGATTGTCCTTTGATTAGCATGGGTGAAAGTGGCCAATACGCCGACTCAATATGCCTTCCTTTTTGGAGACAAGACCGAGTGAGAGGCTGGAGACATGACAACACAAGAAGGCTCATTCCCACTTCTAGGAAAAGTAGATGAATGTTCCCTTAAGTGGTGACTCTGGGACTTGAACAAAGGGATCCTGCCCTCTCACTGGCCCGAGAGGGACTTTCTGTTTATTGGTTGGACCATAAACAGATAGTTCATTAGAGGACCACTGGTACTTAAGGAGAAAGATGTAACAGAGGGGTAAAACGGTAATTTGACCCAGCTGTGATTACGGACACTCGTGAAGGATTGACTTACCGGTATAAGTCTATATCCGTGGACAAGAAAATTTTCTATAGTGAGAAGAGTTCAGCTGTGGGTCTTTAGTGGAATGACCCACAGTTAATGAATATTGGTTAACCTGATTAATGAGTTTAATCGGTTAACCTCATATCATTGGAGCTTCTGATCTGTAGGTCTGATGCGCAATTTGCTAACCGCAAGTGTACGGGTCAAGTAATAATATAGTGATTTTGCAATCGAATGTCGTCCTCTGGATTGGTGTCTAGCCAAATTTTAATTATCGAAAATACTTTTGACCAATTTTATTTAGGGAATCAAATTGAATGAGAATATGAATTAATCAAATACAAAACTAAAGCAAAAAGTGACAATCTAATGGGAAGAATTAGTCTTACGGATTTGATTTCACCAATTGGAGTTATGGATTAATAAACGGATTAACACATGCTATGATTCATAAATCTTGGCAACTAAAATCACACATATCTCTCCCGAGCATACATGATTCTCCCATATGCAATTGAACCCGATATCCCTATCTAAATCCAATAAACATACAAGGCAATAAGGCTAACCTTAATAACAATTTCTAGAATTAACCTTAATCTCCCGATTTTTAGCTAAATTCTAGTTATGCATATTGATTACTAATTTAAATCATCTCTCCCGAGTTAGATTCAAATGTAAACATCAATCAATTTATGGCCAGTAAATCGAAAGCATTAAGGATACAACATATGCATAAATGACATCAATAGCATAAATACCGTAAATCAATCCAAAACGTGCCCAACGGCTACATCAATCCCTAAGAATTAAACTTAGCTACACATAATCCTCATTACAATATAAACTAAGTCTAAATAAGCCATAAAAACTATCTAAAGTAAGGGAAAAGAGAAATAGACTCGTTGTAGGCCGAGACCGAACGTCCCCGTCACGATCCCCACGAACAATGGGTTGATTTCCACCTTGCTCCCTTTGTTTTCAGCCTCCAAGCCTCTGTTTTTCTTCTATTGTCGGCTCCAAAACGTCCCAAAACGAAAGTCCCCTCAAACCTAGCCGAAAAGAAGCTTATATAGCAGATTTTTCGTCTTAGCGTCGAGACGCTGCCTTCAAAACGCGCGTGTCTGAAAAGGAAATGCGTTAGCGTCGGGACGCTTCCTATCATAGCGTTGAGACGCTGTGAGTCTGCCGCGTATTCTAATTAAGGAAACGTAGCGTCGAGACGCTCCAAGAGTGGCGTCTCGACGCTAATGGGCATAATGCCCTCTCTTGGCTCCTTGTTACTTGAATCTTTTCGGTTCTTTGGCATCTTTTCACGTCCCGAGCACCCGATTAACTCTAATATTGCGCTATAGCTCCAATCAACCATTTCCTACAAAATAAACAATAAAACACAATAAAATGGCCCAAACATCATAAAAGACTAGCTAAATTAAATAAGTAAAAGTAGCTAGCTATGCTCGCTATCAAATACCCCCAAACTTAAGCTTTTGCTAGTCCTCGAGCAAACTACAAATGAAACATACAATGGAAGAATGGATGCAACAATCATAACTCAATCCTCAAGGCTCAAAAGTCAATAGCCAAGCAAGCGAGAGACATGCACACAAGGACCAATGAGGGAGACAAATTAAAATTTTTCCAAAATTAACTTGCACAAGCGAGATCTAACTCAACAAGATCAGACTCTACTAGCCCGGGATTGGATTATTAAACTCTCAGCTCATCTTCCCTCTACACTGGCACTAAGGTTTCACTAATGAGTTAATGGAACAAATTAGTTTGTTTATCTCCATACTCAGGTGCTTTTAATTAACAATTGAATTAAGCATTTATATGTGGCACTAGCTTTCACACACCTATTGCAGGGACCCTTAACCTGAGTTTTCTCTGGTTGGCCTAACTGATCACAACAGGGGTAGCTCTTTTTGCCTTAATCTTTATTAACCATTGCATATTGTGCACAAGCCATGGCATTATTATCTTATTTCAACAGTAACAACAAGAATGATTTTTCTCTATGAGCATAAATAACATATATTCTTTTCTTTCCTCCTAAGCAAGATCAAACATGCTAATTTGCAAAAAATTAACTCTTAAGCTCTACCCTACACCTATCGAGGTGACAACAAGCCTATGAACCCAATAATTCGCTCCTAAGCATTCAAATCCAAATCTAGCCAAGCTAAATACTCTACTCATGCAAGCCATCTCCTAGAAAAATTTTAAAAAGTCTCCCTTTTTGTGCACTCATGCTTACAACTCATCACAAGCTTGGAAATTGACAAGAAAGCCTATCCTAGGACATCATAATCATGCAAAAGTAGCATCCAGAAAACAACCAAATGCATAATTCAAAGAAAGCTCAAAACTATAGCCCGAACTCAGATGCTCAAGGGCTCCACAAACATGCTAATTCACCCCCAAACTTAAAATATGCATTGTCCTCAATGTATAACGAAAATAAAGTATAAACAAGCAAGAGCACAATAAACGAATGAAATGAGTGAACAACACTGGCCTGGAATGATGATGACTTCTTGACTGAATGCTTGGAATCTTGACAGCTTGAAAGCAAAGGAGAGAAAGAAAACAAGACCTACAAAACAGACACAAACAATAAATAAAACTCAAAAGAAAGAAATAACTAACTTGGGTTGCCTCCCATAAGCGCTTGTTTAACGTCATTAGCTCGACGTGTTGACCAACTATGCATCAGGGTGGTCTCCTGTCAGATTTTCCATCACTGGTGCTCTTCCTAGCACCTCTCCTGTAGCCCACAATCATTGAATCTGATGTGTTCTTGGGGTCCTCAAAAGCTTTTAAAACTTCCTTCTCCTGTTGGACTCTTAAGATTAGCTCCCTGCGTTCAATATCAATTATAACCCTCCCTGTAGCAAGGAATGGTCTCCCTAATATGATAGGCATAGCAGGATTCTCTTTAATATCTAGGACAAAGAAATCAACAGGAAGGAAAAATCTACCTACTTTAATCAGAATATTCTCAACCATCCCATATGGACTAACCATAGACTGGTCAGCCAACTGAAGTCTAACAGAAGTAGATTTTATGTCTCCTATGTTAAGCTTTTTACATAATGATAGAGGAATTATATTTATGCTAGCCCCCAGATCACATAGTGCTCTACAAGAATAAGTACCAAAATTACAAGGAATAGTAAAACTCCCTGGATCAGTCAATTTCTCTGGTATTGTCCGCTGAACATGAGCACTGCATGTTGATGCTAAATATACAGTCTCCAACTGCTTTTCCTTTTTCTTCTTGTTGAGCCATTCCTTCATGAATTTCTTATAATGAGGCATCTGCTCCAGAGCATCTGAAAAAGGAATATTAACATGCAAACCCATAAAAGCATCTAAAAATTTGTCAAACTTAACCTTAGAATTTTTCTTTTTCTTTGATTTGGGAACTAAAACAGTAGGAGAAGGGATAGAAGGCTTAGGATTAAGCTTTTCAGCTTCGTTTGAGGTGGTGCCTTCTTCAACTCCTCCTGTAAGTTCCTCTGGTTCAGTAGTTTTCTCTTCTTCAACTAATTTAGTCTCCTCCTCATAATGCACAGATACGGCCTTGCAGTACTCCAAAGAAGATTTCTCCTGTTCAACTGGGGCTTTACCTTTATTCATAGAGTTGACAACACTTATCAGTTGTCCCAGTTGAGTCTCTATATTCTTGATTGCTGCAGAATGACCATTGACAGTAGTGTTTATTGCAATCACGGCCTCCTCAAGCTTATTTGACCTGTTACTTGATTCTGCAATAAAAGCTCCAACAAGGTCTTCTAAAGATTTCTTATTTTCTTGACTTTGAGGAGTGAAGCTAGGAGGATTCAAAACATTCTTATTATTAGCATAGGAAAAATTCTCATGATTTCTATTGCTAGGGTGATAATGTGTAGGTGTGGAATTATTATTATACCCCCTAGAATTATAATTCGAAACATACTGGACCTGCTCGAGATTTTCCCCCTGAGTCTGGGATGCAAGAGCAGCTGCAGACTCAATTGATTGAGAATTCCCTGAACCTGAAAACTTTAAAAATGCATTAGCCAAGGAAGACATCTGAGCTTGAAGTGCACTTACGTTGTCAACCTCGAACACTCCAGTAGCAATATTTTTGGGTCCTGACCGCTCAGATGGCCACTGATAGCTGTTGGTGGCCATATCCTCTAGCAAAGTCCTAGCACTCTCAACAGTCTTGGACAACAGAGTCCCACCTGCAGCTGCATCAACAATAGTTTTCGTGCTAGGAGTTAATCCATTGTAAAATAATTGAACCTGTAACCAGTCAGGGTATCCGTGCTGAGGGCACTTCCTTAGCAGCTCTTTAAATCTCTCCCAAGCCTCGAACAGCTGCTCATCGAATTGTTGCTGGAATGTCCCAATTTCGGTCCTCAGCTTGACCGTCTTGGCAGGAGGAAATAACTTCTTTAAGAATGCCTGAACCAAAGCATCCCAAGTGGTAATGCTCCCAGGTGGAATAGATTGTAACCAGTCCCTCGCCTTGTCCTGCAACGAAAAAGGAAATAATCGTAAGCGAATGACATCTTCAGAAGCACCATTTAACTTTATCGTCCCACAGATGTCTAGGAAGGATTTCAGATGAGAATTTGGATCCTCCATGGGTGATCCTCTGTAAGCACAGTCTCGAGCCATCTGAATGAGACCTGTTTTCAACTCAAAATTATTAGCATTAATTGGGGCATAGACAATCCCCGACTGTTGCTCGTGAAAGATCGGCTGAAAATAGTCCCTGATGGGCTTAGGTTCTTCAGGATTAGGATTGGCCATTTGGATATTTTCTTGATTTTCCCTTCGAAGTCTATTGAATGTTCTTTCTATTTCTGGATCCAAGGGAACTAAGGCCAATTCCCTAACCTTTCGCATACACGGACTACACTAACCTAAAAACGCAAAGAAAAGGAAATAAAATAAATTAGGAAAGAAACAAGAAAAAGAAAATAACTAAATCTAAATAAGGAAAAACTAATCTAAAAAGGAAAAACTAAAAATCTAACAATGGGAAATTCAAACAAATAAGGAAAAGAAAATCTAAATATGGAATTCAATCAACAAAAGAAAAAAATGCAAACTACCTATAACAAAAAATAACAATAAAAATAAAATACACCCTAAACTAAGACCGGACAATTTTTCTACGATATTAAAATTGACTAAATATGCCAATCCCCGACAACAGCGCCAAAAACTTGATGCGCAATTTGCTAACCGCAAGTGTACGGGTCAAGTAATAATATAGTGATTTTGCAATCGAATGTCGTCCTCTGGATTGGTGTCTAGCCAAATTTTAATTATCGAAAATACTTTTGACCAATTTTATTTAGGGAATCAAATTGAATGAGAATATGAATTAATCAAATACAAAACTAAAGCAAAAAGTGACAATCTAATGAGAAGAATTAGTCTTAGGGATTTGATTTCACCAATTGGAGTTATGGATTAATAAACGGATTAACACATGCTATGATTCATAAATCTTGGCAACTAAAATCACACATATCTCTCCCGAGCATACATGATTCTCCCATATGCAATTGAACCCGATATCCCTATCTAAATCCAATAAACATACAAGGCAATAAGGCTAACCTTAATAACAATTTCTAGAATTAACCTTAATCTCCCGATTTTTAGCTAAATTCTAGTTATGCATATTGATTACTAATTTAAATCCTCTCTCCCGAGTTAGATTCAAATATAAACATCAATCAATTTATGGCCAGTAAATCGAAAGCATTAAGGATACAACATATGCATAAATGACATCAATAGCATAAATACCGTAAATCAATAAAAAACATGCCCAACGGCTACATCAATCCCTTAGAATTAAACTTAGCTACACATAATCCTCATTACAATATAAACTAAGTCTAAATAAGCCGTAAAAACTATCTAAAGTAAGGGAAAAGAGAAATAGACTCGTTGTAGGCCGAGACCGAACGTCCCCGTCACGATCCCCACGAACAATGGGTTGATTTCCACCTTGCTCCCTTTGTTTTCAGCCTCCAAGCCTCTGTTTTCTTCTATTGTCGGCTCCAAAACGTCCCAAAACGAAATTCCCCTCAAACCTAGCCGAAAAGAAGCTTATATAGCAGATTTTTCGTCTTAGCGTCGAGACGCTGCCTTCAAAACGCGCGTGTCTGAAAAGGAAATGCGTTAGCGTCGGGACGCTTCCTATCATAGCGTCGAGACGCTGTGAGTCTGCCACGTATTCTAATTAAGGAAACGTAGCGTCTCGACGCTCCAAGAGTGGCGTCTCGACGCTAATGGGCAGAATGCCCTCTCTTGGCTCCTTGTTACTTGAATCTTTTCGGTTCTTTGGCATCTTTTCACGTCCCGAGCACCCGATTAACTCTAATATTGCGCTATAGCTCCAATCAACCATTTCCTACAAAATAAACAATAAAGCACAATAAAATGGCCCAAACATCATAAAAGACTAGCTAAATTAAATAAGTAAAAGTAGCTAGCTATGCTCGCTATCAAGGTCCATTAGGTCCCCGTGCTAGCTCGTAAAGAGTAATTAGCAACAAATATATCTTGAGAGAATTTGAATAGTTCAAATTCATATTGGGAATTAAGTTAATTGTATGAGATACAAATTAATATAATGTATAGTGATGCATTAAAAAATAAAGTCTAATTTGAGATTAAACTTTATTTTATTGAGAGATTGATATATTTGAAAGAGTTCAAATATATGTCTATTTAAATATATGGTACTTAATTAGAAGATGAATTAATTAATTATTTAATTTAGTTTAAATTAAATGAGATTTAATTAAACTATAGTCTATGAGAGAAATAAATATTTGAAGAAGTTCAAATATTAATATGAATTTGATTCATATTAGATTTATAGGATATAAGAGAATTTGAAGGAGTTCAAATTTTAATATGAATTTGATTCATATTATAGAATTAATTAATTGAAGGCATGAAATTAAATATGATATTTAATTGGGTAACTAATTAATTAACTAATAGAAGGTCTGAAATTAAATATATGATATTTAATTGGTGATTAATTAATTAAAGAATTAATTAATTGGAAATTAATCAATTATGGAAATGATTAATCACTTATGGAAGTAATTAATCATTTATGGAAATGATTTAATCACTCATGGAAGTAATCAATCATTTATGGAAAAGATTAATCAATTATGGAATTGATTGGTTATGGAATTGATTAATTATGAAAAAGATTAAATCAGTTATGAAAATAGAACACTAAACCTAGGGTTTAGGTAATTCAACATAAGGCCACGAGAGTGCACTATTGCATTCTCTCTAGTCTCCCTCTCTTATTCTCTCAACCCAAGAACTCAAGGGAGAATTTTCTCTCCAGAGCTTTTCCCATTCAAGATTAGGTAGTCCCACAACTACGTTCCTAATCTCAGAGTCGTAGCGGGGAAGATCAATTGGTGGTGTCCCAATTGTTGACGCTTGGTCCCTATGAAATCAAGAAAGACGTTCTTGATATTTTAGAGACGACAACGACGGTATGTTTGCTTCTCCCCTTTAGAATTAGTTCTAAGGTTGTATGCTTAGCCTCAATAATTGATTTATAATAGTTTTCTAAATTTTTGCCAATGTATTTGTATTTTGGTGAAAACAAAATTAACTACGAATCGGTCCCAATTATGCTTCCGCTTTACAGAATTAGGGAATTCCAACCTTCACTTCTTTCTTCTCCTCTTGTAACCAATCCGAGTTTCGGTTCTTCTAGCCTCTGTCGGCTCTTCCATTTGAAAGAAGAAGAAGAGAAAGACGTGTCTCTCCTTGAAAAAGGCAAGAGAAAGTTAGATAGAGAGGATAAAGAACCTTAGTTGAGTCTAGAGTGTTTACTTTCTATTTTATTTACTTTGTAAGCTATCTTTACTTTCTGTTTTTCTTCAATTTCAGTTGTAAGTTTATCTTTTTTGTATTTTTCGATTATCAATATGAATTCAAGTTATTTCTTTAATTTGTGTCCCTTTACTTTTATGTTTTACACTTTATTTTCCTTAATGAGATAGGCTTCTTCTTGGGAGTTCAAATATGTGGATTCCTTGAGTAGAAGAAAGGTCCACCAATGCAAAGGTTGTTGGGAGTGCGACCAAAGTCCCACACTGGCTAGATAAGGGGATGATCATGGGTTTATAAGGGAGGAGCACTATCTCCACTGGTATGAGGCCTTTTGGGGTGAACCAAAAGCAAAACCATGAGGGCTTATGCCCAAAGTGAACAATATCATACCATTGTGGAGATATGTGTAGTGCCCTATAATCCTTTACATGTGGTATCAGAGCCATGCCCCAGACATAGCCGTGTCGGGTGGAATCCTCAGGTACCGAACAAAGAAGTTGTGAGCCTAAGTAGTCATGGAGAAATCTGTTGTTGAGCTCTGGGCAAACAGTATACTTCGGAGAAAAGGAGTTTTCCTGGATAAGAGTAAACTCTCGGTAAAGCGGTGGAGCCTAGAGAGTTTGACAGACTCTTGGTAAAGGAGAGTTCGGCGGATAGATGACTAGTTGAGGGGAAGCTCGGTGGTACTTTGTTCGAGGGGAGGATTGTTGGGAGTGCGACCAAAGTCCCACATTGGCTAGATAAGGGGATGATCATGGGTTTATAAGGGAGGACAACTATCTCCGCTGGTATGAGGCCTTTTGGGGTGAACCAAAAGCAAAGTCATGAGGGCTTAAGCCCGAAGTGGACAATATCATACCATTATGGAGATATGTGTAGTGTCCTATAATCCCTTACATGTGGTATCAGAGCTATCTCAATTTTAATTCTTGATTAAAATTTGCGATTGGTTCATTAGGTGGGATTAAATTGCATATTGTATGTATATGGTTTGCTGATAAACTGTTTGGTACTTGGCCATAGATTTACTGTATTTGATTTGATCAAATTGTAAAGGCCCCTACGTTTTTTAGCAATTAATTCAGTAAATCGAGTCTCTGTAAGTTCGTGTCTTAGATTATTCTTCAATTGGATTGAAAATCGATGAAGATCGGGACCTAATTTGGCCAAAAACGGCTAAAAATTCGAAGAAAACCATGGCTGGAAGCACTGTATAGGCGCAGTAATCGAAAAAAAATCGCGAAACGGAGCTAGGAGGCGGAGGGTGACACACGGCTGACGTCAGGCCTACACGCGGTCCAGGGTGGTTCGCGTGTCGGCTCCGGTTCAGCTCGTCAGGCGTTCGGTTCGGCGTACGGTTCGGCGTACGGTCGGCTTCAGGCACACGGTACGGCTTTGGTTTGGCTTCGGTTCAGCTGTAATGCACGGTTTGGCTGCGGTTAGTCTTCGGTTCAATGGTTTTCATGCGGTTCATGGACGGTTTGTTGACAGTGTGATCGGTTTTCACTGGTTCGTTGTTTTTATGGGGCTAATCATTACAACTTGGAATAGTTATAAAAATGATTAGAAACCGTCAACCTATAACAAAGAGTTGCATGCAAACATAGGATCTTAGGTTAAATTGAATTAATTTTAAAATTAATTAGACCTAAGCTCATTATAATTCTAATAGGATTAGAATTATTTTCCTACTTCGAATTAAAATAGTTTTAATGAACTAAGTAGGAAAAACATTACTATGGTTATAAGGGAACTCTCCCGGTGAAGTTCTGTCTAGGCTAGGGGTATTTAAGTTGACGGTTTACGGAGCACCTCCTACCTGGGAACTGACCCGAAACTTGAGTTCAATTGATCGTAGTATAATGTTAGCATGCAATGTCGCTAGGTAATTAAAAGAGTTTAATTGACCCAGGCATTAGAGTAAAGACCTATATGTAAGAGTTATATAAAGGCATAGACTTAGATGGATTCACTTAGCTGGAATTCTAAAAATACTTAGTGGGAGGAAATATATCAAAACGAGAATTTTATTAATCAAGTTTTTCTCTCACGTCCTCGAGAGTTCACAACGTGAGGTCCATGCTTGGCCTCGAGTCACCCTCGGAGTGACTCCCTACGGATGGTGTTTGCATGGATCAATATCAAGGTGAATGAGGGAGTATTTTATAGTAAGAGGGAGCAGAACACTTGTCAACGTATCCTACAATCTCCTCCATCAAGTTGCACTGTGAGATTCCCATGATCTGCCTGCGAGTCGCTAGGAGCGATCACCATATGGAGGGCTTGATCATGGGAGTCAGGACAACGCAAACTCCAGAAATGGATAGGGTTTCTTAGGTCTATTTCCAACTTTGACATTCCCTATGGTAACATTGTTGGGGCCAACCTTTGAGATCTGAAAATGGAGGGTCATGATGCGTTGTCAGGCTGAAATGTGGAGGTTAGAAAAGATGGTGAATAAAGATTAAGATAAATTCAACCAACTTAGTGCAAGTATACACTATCGCATGCATTAATAAAAACCTTAGAAGTATTCCAAGGGTATCGATCCCACAAGGACTAAATTGGAAACACAAATTTGAAGAAAAAACTACTCAAAGATTGCTTGGATAAGGTAACCAAAGAAATAGTTGATGATGAGTTTTGGAAATAAAATAAACAAGTAAAGAAAACAATAATAAATAAACGAGGTGTTCAATATAGTTTCAACCCTAAGGTAAAATAACTCTAATCCTTGCTTATTAAACCTAAGTCTATTCATGCATTGGGTCAGATTTAACTTCTATTTGACCTTGCTCCCAAGAACCGTTAGAAGGCTAAGCGAGTACCATTATGCAAATGTCTATGACTCGACTCTGACATAGATAAATCAAGCATACAGTCTATAACCCTATAGTTGTTATAGAGTGCCTTAGGCAGCACCGAATACACTCTTTTGAGCCATTTCTCCTATATCATCTTTATGAGAACCAATATCGTTTGTCCCTTTCGAGTATCAAACTCACATAGCATGCAAAGTCTAAGTGATAAATTTAAACTTCAACAAGATTCAGAATGATATTCAATAAAGAATGACATGCAATGAATAGAACTTAAGTAAATAAACACTTTCAAGCTATTTCAACCATAAGGGAATTCACTATATTGAACCCCTCAATGGGATTTAGCTATGCATGATGGAATAAGATGCAAAAGAATAACTTTTCATCTACATAATGAATGTAAGAATACATAAATAATGAAAAGAACAATTGTTGGAAATAAGGTGCAGTAGCTAAAACTATGGTTTTTTCTTTTATCCAATCCTTCTAGAGTTCGCTCCACACTCTACTCTCCTTTACAAGTGGGAATAGGGTGAACATCTCCACAAACACTTAGGCTTGATGTCTAACTAAGGTTAGAATTCAGTCATCTAAGAAGAACCACGAGCATCCCTACTCATGGGCGTCTATGAGGGTTCTGTCACCACCCTCTTCTTCCCAGTGAGTTCTGCTTGGATTTCTCTTCGAATCAAGGCCTTATATAGTGTGGGGAGTAGTTGAGAAGCCACAAAATAGATGCTGGTAGGTAGCCCAATCAGTTTCGGGGTCAAAACATCTGGTTAGGTGCATGAAACTCTTGTTCAAAACGACCTGAGACGGGCTCGGAATTGTCTCTATCTGCCCAGAAATGCGGTCGCATTTGCGTTTTGCCTTCCCAGAAATGCCGTGGCATTTCTGGGTTTTTCCAGATTTCTTCTATTTCTCTGCACAACACCAAATTAAGTCAAATTCATATCAAAATATATCTTTTTAAGCACTTTTAAGCATAATTTGACATATGTGACTCTCAACTCCCTAACTTATCAACTTTAACACTTTTAGAGCTTGAGAATAGTAAATTTGATCTAAAACATACAACTTTGACAAGAAAATGAGCTAAATATAAGGGTAAAATAGGTAAATTTTTTATTCTTATCATACCCCCAAACTTAACTCATTGCTTGTCCTCAAGCAATAACCAATCAGAATGTTAGAGATCAATTTTTAATTGCCAATCAGAATGTGAAAGCTCAACAATAATTGCAAATCAAAATGTCATGGATCATATGTAATTCCCAATCATGGTACTAGCATCTAACTTAGTTGCAAGTCAAAGTGTTATGAATAAGCCATATGGAATCAAATAAACATGTTTCTCAAGATCGTTTCCTAAAAAGTTTGCCTTTTAGGAGAGGGTTCTACTCTAGTGCCAATCACAACTTCTAAGTTTTCTAGGCATGAAGATTTCTATTGTTCTTTTTCAAAGCAAAACTCTCCCTAGTCCATTCTAACCAATGTGTTTAAACTACCTAACTACTACTCATTGAGCCTAGTGTAGTCCTTTTAGTTCAGAAAACAAGACTTGAGGTTCCTTGAGCATACATGAGTTACTAGACCTTTTTCTATCTCCCCCATACTTATTTGACTGTTGTTGCTCTTTTTATTCAACTTCTTTTTTTCTCCCAAGAGTATCCTTGCTATCACCTGTTGGGATTGGTGCCCTAAAACTCGTAGATAGTGAATGTTAAACAAAATTATATACTTGTTCGATAAAGTCGTTATCGAGATTAATTCAGTAAAGCCATTACTGAATAAGTAAATTGCACATTAGATAACCCAAATCCAATAAACTAAGATCCATGGCTATAGGATGAACACTTGAGCTTTATGTAGAGACATAAAAGTGGATCAAGCTCGAGTAATAGCTAAAACGGTCAATAGTATAGGGATAGGGTTAGGTACCTTATTCTGGGGACACTATGAGATGCGACCCACTTTATAGATAGTACAGATGATGTGATCCTAAATTGTCCATGTAGAGACATGCGAGTGGGGGTGTCCTATGCAATGAGTTTGCATAAGACCAGGACCGAGAAATAAGTCGCTCTTGCTTTATAACACCGTTTCCTGACGAGACTAACTATTTTATGTGATGACCAAGGCAACTCGATCTTAATCCTGAGCTAACTATGAACTCCTGTTTATTCGGGCTTATCCTTAGATCTGCATAGGTGAGAGTGGCTCAGTATCGGCGACTTAATAAGCCTCCCATTTCAGGGATAGGAACGGGTAGATAGCTGGGGACATGGTCGTGCAAGAAGGAATTCACTCCTACCCAAATTAGGGATAGTAGAGAGGTTGTTCCCTTAAGTGTTGACTCTGGGGCTTGAACAAAGGGATCCCGCCCTCTCATTGGCCCGAGAGGGACTCGGTTTATTGGTTGGACCATAAACCAATTGTTCATTAGAGGATCAGTGGGACTTAAGGAACTATAAGTACTATAGGGGTAAAAAGGTCATTTAACCTAGCTATAGCTACGAACAACCTGTGAAGGATCAACTTACTAAACATGGTTATATCAAGTGGACGAAAATATATCTACGGTGAGGGGAGTGCAGCTACTGGGCTATAGTGGAGTGTCCCGATAATTAACGAATGTTGGTTAGCTTGATTAAGGAGATTAGTCGGTTAACCTTGAATCGTTGGAGCCCATGATATGTAGGTCCATTAGGTCCCCCTGCTAGCTCATATCGGAATAAAGCTTATAAAAATAAGATAGGAAAGTTTGAATCGTTCAAAATCGGGAAAGGGAATTATAATGTCAATTACATATTTGATATTATTGACATAATAATTTAATTATGAATTAAATTATTAATTGAGAGATAGAAGTATTTAAATATGTGTTAAATACTATATACATGAATAAGGATTCATGATTAGTGGATAATTTAGGTAAGATTGATTAATTTGATTAATCACATTAAATTGATTGTAAATTGGTTTCAAATCAATTACTAAGTTAAACTCAATTTTGAATTGAATTTAAATTAAATTACAAGACAAATTGGTAATCTTGCATCAAGATGAGATAGTGGATTTTGTTGGAATCCCACTCTTGCATGGTGATTCAAAGTGGAAAAACAACTCATCCATGCATTCTTGCATGTAATATTACATGAACACCTAGAATCCACTATTGCTTGACTCTCCACCATGTGTCCTTCATCTTGAGACTCCAAGGTGCATGGATTTGCTCTATAAGTAGATGCGAAATCAGATTAAGAGTTAAGAGAGCCATTTCCATATTGTTATGCTGCTGGATTTTGGTCTCAAACTCACTCATCTCCATATATCTCTCTAGTGCTTGAACCTTCAAGCATTCTGATAACTCTCCAAAAGGGAGTTATTTAGGCCTTAATTCTACAGGGATTTGTGTGTCTTTTGTGCTTAATAGGGTTGCTTTTAGATATATATTATATGTTTTAATCCATTTGGAAGAATGGAAGCTTTGGAAATTATTTTGTGCAGAATATGTTGCTGGGCGAATTAAGGGAGCAAATTTTGTGCTGCAGCAAAGCTGGAGAAAAACTCCCATGTCACAGCTCGTTAGCCAATTGAATGAACTGAATTCTGTTAAGCTATTCTCGGGATAAAGGAGCAAGGAGAGCCATCCAAAGTCAACCTAATTCAAGCCTCCTATCACTCTATAAAAGGAGATGGCCGCCCAAGTCAAATTCATTCCATCGTTGGGGAGAAACATTCCATTCTTGGAAAGGTTACTTCCACCTTTGGGAGCCGAATAGAGGAGAGAGATTGAAGACCTACAAGAAGACCATCAATTGCAAGCTGCTCAAGGGAATTAATATTTTCTTGTGTTATTTTGTAATTATGGATAAGCTTACTCAGATTGTAACGTGTGTTTCCATGCATTTTATGAACTAAGTAGCTTTAGGCGTTGGTTAGGGAACATGTGATTGTCGTGCCTAATTTCTAGTAATAAATATTGATTTGATGCATATTGATTATTTGTTGTGCTCATTTACATTTTATGTCCGCCTAGCCAGCCGGTATGAATATCACTCTCTAGTTTCAGGGATGATTTAGGGAGTGTGTGGCATTTAATCACACTAGATCATTGTGTATTGGTGAACGCCAGTGACTGAGCTAGGGATAGTCGGTTGCCTAGTGCTTGATCAGTAGTACTTCATTGGAGTTAAAACACATTCCAAAAAATCTGGAGTTCTGGGAGGAATCTGCTAATAAGATTGCGAGAGTTTTGCATGATCAATAATATTGCTAGAGCATCTTTTAAAACAATTACTAAATCCTAACCAGCGCCTGTTTCTAATCTATCTGCCTATTTGTTTACTTTATGTTCTGTCATTTCTTTTGCTTCAGCATTTCTATAAAAACCAATCATTTTACCCACCTTTGAAACCATTGAAAAACTAAACAAAATAGATAAAGTGAAGGCTAGTTCAAACCTTGGATTCAATAAATACTTACTACTTTCTGCGGATTGTGTATACTTGCAAAAAGTTTTAGAGTTCATTTATATCTTATTTTTACTCACTCTGGAAACCCAACAAGTTTTTGGCGCCGTTGTCAGGGACTTGAATAAGTTTTTATCATATCTATTTTGTGTATGTGTTTTAGTGATTTGGTGCTAGAACTTTTTGATTGTTTCTTTTGTTTTTGCAGGCGTGAGCTTGGTGCATGAGCGATCCGCCTGGGGTAAGGTTCGAGCTTGATCCAGAAATCGAGAGGACATGTAGGAGAAGAAGGAGAGAGCAGCGTAGACAACAAAATCAAATGGATAACGTGTCGCGTCTCCCGCAGGGTCCTGAAGATCCAGCGAACCCCCAGTAGAATCGTCTGCTGCAGCAAAACCAGCCGCTGGAGCAAAATGAGCAGCAAAATAATCAGGCTGAGAATCCTATCTTGGTAGCGAACGATAGGGCCAGAGCCATTCGAGCGTAAGCTTTTCCAATGTTTGATGAGTTAAATCCAGGGATTGCACGTCCTCAAATTGAGGCAGCAAATTTTGAAATGAAACCGATAATGTTTCAAATGTTGCAAGCCGTGGGGCAGTTCCATGGTTTGTCATTTGAAGACCCTCATTTACATCTTAAGTCTTTTCTAGGAGTTAGTGATTCGTTTGTAATTCAGGGAGTGCCTAGGGATGTCCTTAGATTAACTTTGTTCCCGTATTCTCTTAGAGATGGAGCAAAGGCATGGTTAAATTCTTTTGCTCCAGGATCAATTAGGACATGGAATGAATTAGCTAAAAATTTTTTGAGTAAATATTTCCCACCAAATAGGAATGCTAAATTGAGGAGTGAAATAGTAGGGTTTAGGCAACTTGAAGATGAAACTTTTAGTGAGGCTTGGGAGAGGTTTAAAGAGCTTTTGCGAAAGTGTCCCCACCATGGTTTATCACATTGTATTCAAATGGAAACATTTTACAATGGGTTAAATGGAGCAACCCAAGGTATGGTTGATGCTTCGGCTGGAGGGGCCCTTTTGGCAAAAACTTTTAATGAAACCCATGAAATTTTAGAAAGAATATCTACTAATAGTTGTCAGTGGTCAGATGTGAGAGGCACAAATAAAAAGGTTAAGAGTGTGTTAGAGGTTGATGGTGTGTCTACCATTAGGGCTGATCTTGCAATGATTGCTAACGCTCTTAAGAATGTGACAATGATTAGTCATCAGTAGCCACCAGCTGTGGAGCCTGCTACATTGGTGAACCAAGTTGCAGAGGAACTATTGTGGTGAAGATCACAATTACGAGTTTTGCCCCAACAATCCAGCTTATGTGTTTTTTTGTAGGTAATCACAGGAATAACCCTTACTCTAACTTTTATAATCCAGGTTGGCGCAACCACCCCAACTTCTCATGGGGAGGACAAGGAAGTAATGTGCAAGCACAATAGAAGGTGAACCAATCGGGATTTGCTAAAGCGTAGGTACTGCCCCAGCAAAATAAGCAGGCTTTGCCCCAATAAAAATCAGAGAGTTCTCTTGAGGCAATGATGAAATAATTTATGGCTCGTACAAATGCCGCAATTCAAAGTAATCAAGCTTCAATGAGAGCCCTGGAATTGCAAATGGGCCAACTAGCTAATGAGCTGAAGGCAAGGCCTCAAGGGAAACTTCCTTCAGATACTGAACACCCTAGAAGGGAAGGTAAGGAGCAGGTAAAGGCAGTGACTCTTAGGAGTGGTAAGCCACTAGAGGAAAGAAAAGAGCCTAGTAAAACCCAGGATATAGAAAAGAATTGTGATAAAAATGTTGTTGTTGAGAAAGAGTTGGAGTCTGGTCAGGGTGCTGGAGGCAGCAACAATGATGCTGGAGAATCTGGATCTGTTCCAGATGTGGAACCACCTTATGTGTCGCCCCCACCTTATGTACCACCTCTACCTTTTCCACAGAGGCAAAGGCCTAAGAATCAGGATGGTCAATTTAAGAAGTTTTTAGAGATTCTTAAGCAATTGCATATAAATATCCCTTTAGTAGAAGCTATTGAGCAAATGCCTAATTATGCTAAGTTTCTTAAGGATATTTTAACCAAAAAGAAGAGGTTAGGTGAGTTTGAAATTGTATCTCTTACTGAGGAATGTAGTGCTATCCTCAAGAATGGGCTACCAACCAAGGCTAAGGATCTTGATACCTGTGTCTATAGGTGGAAAAGAGTTAGGTAGAGCACTCTGTGATTTAGGTGCAAGCATTAACCTTATGCCTCTTTCGGTCTATCGAAAGCTAGGTATTGGTGAAGCTAGGCCTACCACAGTCACACTCAAACTAGCTGATAGGTCTATCACATATCCAGAGGGTAAAATTGAGGATGTCTTAGTAAAAGTAGATAAATTCATATTTCCTGTTGATTTTATTATTTTAGACTATGAGGCTGATAAAGATGTCCCAATTATTCTAGGTCGTCCATTTTTGGCTACTGGTAGGGCATTGATAGATGTTCAAAAAGGGGAATTAGCAATGAGAGTCTGTAACGAGGAAGTGAAATTTAATGTGTTTAAGGCCATGAAGTATCCAGACGAAATGGAAGATTGCTCTTTCATTAGGATTCTGGAGAACACAATTGTTGAGACAACAATGCAGGATTCGACAAACAAACATTTGGAAAATCATGGAGAGGTTAGTGTAGAAGATTTAGAAGTTTGTTCTTTAGAAAGAAAAAATGAAAAAAAAGTGTTTACGTGTGAGGATGTTTTTGAGTCTTTAGATTTAGATCAAAGGAAGGCTCCTCAGATCAAGCCATCCCTGATTGAGGCACCCAGTTTAGATTTGAAGCCCTTGCCGGATCATCTAAAGTATGTGTATCTTGGGGAGGGTGAGACTGTTGGGTTTTATGCCCTAAAACTCGTAGATAGTGAATGTAACCGTTGACCGGATATTAATGAAATAATATTGATATATTTTTCATTAATTGTTATTAGTTATTTTATATTTGTCTTTGTCAAATAATAACCCTAATCCAATAAACTAGACATCCAAGGTTGTAATATGAGTCTTGAACAATATGTAGTGACATATGGGATCATTGTTCAAGAAACAGCCTAAAGGGTCTATAGTATAGGGATAAGACTGGGTGCCTTATCCTGGTGACACTATGGATACGACCCACTTTGTATTTGATACAAACGCTGCGATCCAACGCGTTCGTGTAGGAGACATGCGAGTGGGGGTATCCTATACAATGAGTTTGCATAAGACCGGACCGCGAAATAGTAACCACTGGTTATAACACCGTTAACTAGTTGGTTTTCTATTTCACTAGGACGACCTAGACAACTTAGTCTTAATCCTGAGTTGATTATGGACTCCTGCTCATGAGAGATTGTCCTTTGATTTGTATGGGTGAGAGTGGCCAATACGCCGACTCAATAAGCCTACCACTTTGGGGACAAGACCAAATGAGGAGCTGGGAACATAATCGTACAAGATGGAATTCACTCCTTCCCGACTTTAGGGAAGCAGATGAGTGTTCCCTTAAGTTGTTACTCCGAGTCTTGAACAAAGGGCCCTACCCTCTCAATGGCACGAGAGGGTTTTCTGTTTGATGGTTGGACCACAAACAGGTTGTTCATTAGAGGAAAATTGGTACTTAAGGAAATAGAGGTAACCCAGGGGTAAAACGGTAATTTGACCCAGCTGGTGTTACGGACACTCGTGAAGGACTAACTAGTCGATATTGGTCTAGATTCGTGGACACAGAAAATATGTCTGCAGTGAGAAGAGTGCAACTGTGAGTCTATAGTGGAATGTACACACAGTTAACGAATATTGATTAATGTGGTTAATGAGTTTGACCAATTAATCTCACATCGTTGGAGCTTCTGATCTGCAGGTCCATTAGGTCCCACTGGTAGCTCGTAAAGTAATTTGAGGCAACTAAGTAATAAAAGTAAATTGAAAATGTTCAATTTATTAAGGGAAACAAATATAATATATATTGATATATTATTATGAGAGAAATTAATATTTGAAAAGTTCAAATATAAATTTATGGAAGTTTGAAAGAGTTCAAAATAATGAATTAATTTAAGGCCTAAAATGTGTTTGGGCAAATTAATTAATTCTAGGCCGGGAATTAAATATGTGATATTTAATTGGTGGTTAATTAATTAGAGAATTCATTAACCGGGAATTAATCAATTATGGAAATAATTAATCACTTAAGGAAGTGATTAATCATTTGTGGAAATGATCTAATCACTTATGGAAGTAATTAGTCATTTGTGGAAAAGATTAATCAATTATGGAATTGATTGATCATGATTGATTAATTAAGGAATAAGATTGAATCAATTATGGAAAAGATTCATTTAATTGAATATTTTATTCATGGCCTCTCTTCTATAAATAGAACACTAGACCTAATTGGTCATGACACTTGACACTCTTGAAAGACAAGACCTAGAATTCTCTCTAGCCTCCCTCTTAGAGAAAGACTCCCACAAGTCTTTTGCCACCTAGACTTAGAGACATACCGGTGTAACCTCTGTGGTGATTGTGTCAATCAAAGAAGAAATTTCCAGCGAAGAAAAGAAAAGGCGGCTGCTGCGTTTTCGTTCGTGGAGCGTCGTTGGCGAAGAACGGTCAAGTCTTCAACGAAGGTTTGTAACGGTTCTTCCTCTTTTCTTTAGAAAAGTTTTAAAAATAAATTTAGATTTATTTAAGCATGTTTAAACCAATTTTACAGCGGCTTTAAAGGTTGTTTAAAGTTTTGTTTGAGTTTTCGTAACGGTATTTTAATGTTAATTAATATACGGCGTAAGGTCAAATCGATGCGCTTCCGCTGCGTGGGGACTTTTATTCCCTTCAATCGACATCAGAGCCATCGCTGTCCCTATTAATTAATATTAAAAGTTGCGATAGGCTCAAATAGGTGGGATTTATGCATAATGTATGTTCGGTTTGCGTTGAACTGTTTGGGTTAATTTTATGGCCATAGATTTTATTTTTATGTGATTCTGATCATGTAAGGCCCGGTGTTTCGGGTATATTTTATGTAAATCGAGTCCTTGTAAGTTCGTGTCTAGATTTAGGGCTGTTATCGATGGAGATCGAGATGATTTTGGGCGAAAATCATGAAGAACGGCGCTGAAAATCGGAAAAACAGAGTGCAGAACAGAGGAATCGACGATTTAGGGTTTGCTGGAAAATTTCCCGGCTGGGATCCCGACTGGGATCGAGACCGGGAAATTCCCGACCGGGATCGAGACCGGGAAATTCCCGGTCGAGATCCTGACCGGGAAATCGGTCTGGTTCGGTTTATTTTGCTGGATCAGCCCGATTTTCTGTGTTATTGGCCCGGTTCAGTCAAATTCTGGCATGGTTCGTGATTTTGGAGGCCGGTTCGAGGTAGTTCGGGGCGGTTCGTGATGTCTAGACATAATTCCGGAGCTGTACAAGGATTTTTAGGATAGAATTTAGCTAAATTATTGTAATTTAATGCTTTATTTTATCCTAGGGGCCAAAATTAACCGGTTCAATTGCTATTTATATGCTTTATGGATGTCATATAGAATATTTAATCCCACCTTAGGTTATAAACATGCTCATGCATTTTTTATATATTATAAATTGTTATAATGTATGTTTAAATGCATGGATTTGTTTTCATATTTTTTAATATAAGTGTATATTAATTATATGAAAAATTGGAAAGCATGAAGCATGTCATTACTTAAATTAAATATAAATAGTTATGTTTAATGTGATGAATGAAGCATGCTTGATTGATTTTCTTGATTGGCTTATAATTGTTATATTAAAAGAAAATCAATATTGCATGAAGCATGAAACATCCATAGCTGATAATATAATTGTTATATTATTCATGCAATTAGTGTGGTTTAATTATTTAATTTGAATGAGATTGTTGAATGAATTAAACCCTAGATTCTTGATTATAGGATTAATCATTAAAATTTGAAATAGTTCTTTAATATTAATGATTAGAAACCGTCAATCTATAATCAAGATTTGCATGTAAACATAAGATCATAGGATGAATTGGATTAATTTTAAAATTGTTTAAAATTAATTAGACCTAGATCGATTTCTAATAAGATTAGAATCTTTTCTTACTTAGAATTAAAAATAGTTTTAATTGACTAAGTAGGAAAAACATTGCTATGGTTATAAGGGAACTCCACCGGTAATGTTCTGTCTAAGGCTGGGGGTATTTAAGTTGACGGTTTACGGAACACCTCCTACCTGGGAACTGACCTGGAATACCGGAGTTGAATTAATCATAGTTAAATGTTAGCATGCAATGTCACTAGGTTTATTAAAAGTGTTTAATGCACCTAGATCTTTAGAGTAAAGACCTTACATTACTGAGGTTATAAGGGAACTCTCTCGGTAAAGTTCTGTCTAAGGCTGGGGGTATTTAAGTTGACGGTTTACGGAACACCTCCTACCTGGGAACTGACCCGAACATTGAGTTGAATTAACCATAGTAATGTTGACTTGCAATGTTGGGTTTATTAAAAGAAATTTAATTCACCCAAAAGATTGTAGTTGAATCCTTTCCATAATTGTTATAATAGGATCAGACTTAGATAGATTGACTTAGCCGAATTCTATCTAAGTTAAACAACCCTATATTAACCTTAGGACATTTTCAGTGGGAGGAAAATTACAAAACGAGATTTAAATCAAGTTTTGCTCCTACGTCCCTATATTCACAACGTGAGATTCATGCTCGGCTTCGAGTCGCCTTAGGAGCGGCCTCCCTTCGGAAAGTGTTTGCATGAATCAATATCAAGGTGAATGGGAAAAATGTCTAGAGTAAGTGGGAGCGGGACACGTATCAACGTATCCCTCGGTCTCCGCCCATAGTTCACACCGTGAGAGTCCTATGATCCGCCTGCAGGTTGTCCTGGCGCAACCATCCCTTCGGAGGGCCTGATCATAGGATTCGGAACATCGTGAACTCCTGAAAAGGATAGGAGCTCTTAGACTAATCACCAACAATTGTCTTTCCCTTCGGTAGCCTGTTGGTGCGTGCCTCTGAGATCTGAAAGTGGGAGGGTTACACTTACGAGGATGAGTTAAAAGTGTTAACAAATCCTTGACCGAACAACGGTGGCTAATGTCTATAGGAATATGAGTTATTCTGGAATTAGAATTAGCTGAGAGGTGTCTCATTTCAAAGGAGGAGTGCCTGATCACCCTTCAGTGGCTGACATTCTAAACCTCTGAAACATCATTGCAAAACTAAATCGATAATTTTAGGGTTCTGTGATTGTTTGTTTTGCTAAATTGATTGGATTGTGTGCAATTGTTTGCTTGTATGATGGGTTAAGGCAAAGATAACTAATACGGTCATTGTTTGTTTAAATTTCAGCAATGTCTTCCTCAATTGTCTCTCTGCTTAAAATTGAAAAATTAACCGACGAAAATTATGCTACGTGGAAGTCGAACCTGAATACGATTCTTGTTGTCGATGATCTACGGTTCGTCTTAACGGAGGATTGTCCTCCAGCCCCTGCTCGGAATGCATCCCAAGCAGTTAAGGATGCTTATGACCGCTGGACAAAGGCCAATGATAAGACTCGTGTCTATATCCTAGCCAGCTTATCTGAAGTTTTGGCTAAAAGGCATGAGAGCATGGTAACAGCGAGGGAGATTATGAACTCTCTCCAGGAGATGTTTGGACAACCGTCCTACCAACTCCACCATGACGCTCTCAAATACGTTTATAGCTGTCGCATGAAAGAGGGCACGTCTGTTCGGGAGCATGTCCTGGATATGATGGTCCAATTCAACGTGGCAGAGGCAAACGGGGCGGTCATAGATGAGCGTAGTCAGGTTGCATTCATCTTAGAATCTCTTCCGAAGAGTTTTCTACAGTTTCGAAGCAATGCAATGATGAATAAAATAACATTCAACCTGACTAGCCTCCTGAATGAGCTACAACTCTATCAGTCTCTTCTTAAGAACAAGGGACAGATAGAAGGAGAGGCAAACGTTGTTCACTCTAAAAGAAAGTTCGAGAAGGGTTCATCCTCTGGAACTAAATCTGTAGCCACTTCTTCAAAGAAAACTCAGAAGAAGAAAGGAAACAAGGGGAAAGCTCCCAGTACTGCTGCTAAAAGCAAGGGAAAAGCCAAAGCTATGGCAGATAAGGGCAAGTGTTTTCACTGCAATGTAGATGGACATTGGAAGAGAAACTACCCAAAGTACCTTGCTGAGAAAAAGAAGGAAAAGGAAGGTAAATTTGATTTACTTGTTTTAGAAACATGCCTGGTAGAACATGATGAGTTTACCTGGATACTTGATTCAGGAGCAACTAATCATGTTTGCTCTTCTTTTCAGGAAAATAGTTCCTTTCGGCAGTATAACGATGGGGAAATGACACTCAGGGTCGGAACTGGAGAAGTCATTTCAGCTAAAGCAGTGGGAGCTGCGAAGTTATTTTTTAGAAATAGATTCTTACTTTTAGAAAGTTTGTTAATCGTTCCCAAGATTAAGAGGAACTTAATTTCTATTTCATGTTTGATTGAACAATCGTATACAGTTACTTTTGATATGAATGAAGCGTTCATTTATAAAAATGGTGTACTTATTTGTTAAGCCAAATTGGAAAATAACTTGTATGTTTTAAGACCAACCGAAAACAAAGCACATTTAAATCATGAATTATTTAAAACTGCTGAAACTCAAAGTAAAAGGCAAAAGATTTCTCCTTCAAGTAACAATACTCATCTTTGGCATCTCAGACTTGGTCATATAAACATCGATAGGATCGGTCGTTTGGTAAAAAATGGACTTCTAAGCAAGTTAGAAGATGATTCACTACCACCTTGTGAATCTTGTCTCGAGGAAAAAATGACCAAGAGACCCTTTACTGGAAAAGGTTACAGAGCCAAAGAACCCTTAGAGTTAATACATTCGGATCTGTGTGGTCCAATGAATGTAAAAGCTCGAGGAGGGTACGAATATTTCATCTCGTTTATAGATGATTATTCAAGATATGGTTACTTGTACCTAATGGGACATAAGTCTGAAGCCCTTGAAAAGTTTAAGGAGTTTAAGGCTGAAGTTGAAAACCTATTAGGTAAATCTATTAAAGTACTTCGATCTGATCGAGGAGGGGAGTATATGGATCAAAGATTCCAGGATTATATGATAGAACATGGAATCCAATCTCAACTCTCAGCCCCTGGTACACCTCAACAGAATGGTGTGTCAGAAAGGAGAAATAGAACCTTGTTGGACATGGTTCGATCAATGATGAGCTATGCTCAATTGCCTAGCTCGTTTTGGGGGTATGCAGTAGAGACTGCAGTATAAATCTTGAACAATGTTCCCTCGAAAAGTGTTTCTGAAACACCTTTCGAATTATGGAAGGGGCGTAAACCTAGTTTGCATCACTTTCGCATCTGGGGTTGTCCAGCACACGTGCTTGTGACAAATCCTAAGAAACTGGAACCTCGTTCAAAACTGTGCCAATTTGTTGGTTACCCTAAAGAAACGAGAGGTGGTTATTTCTACGACCCACAAGAAAATAAGGTGATTGTATCGACAAACGCAACTTTCTTAGAGGAAGACCACATGAGAGATCATAAACCACGCAGCAAAATAATATTAGGAGAAGCTACTGAAGAATCATCAAGAGTTGTTGATGAAGTTGGACCTTCAACAAGGGTTGATGAAGGAACTAGTTCTTCAGATCCATCCCGTCCATCTCAAACGTTGGGAATGCCTCGACGCAGTGGGAGGGTTGTATTACAACCTGACCGCTACTTGGGTTTAACTGAAACTCAGGTTGTCATACCTAATGATGGTATTGAGGATCCATTATCCTATCGACAGGCAATGAATGACGAAGATAAGGATGAATGGGTCAAAGCCATGAACCTGGAAATGGAGTCAATGTACTCCAATTCTGTATGGGAACTTACAGATCTACCAAATGGGGTAAAACCCATAGGGTGCAAATGGATCTATAAGAGAAAAAGAGATGCAGCTGGAAAGGTACAAACCTTCAAAGCTAGACTAGTGGCAAAGGGTTATACCCAAAAGGAAGGGGTTGACTATGAAGAAACCTTTTCTCCTGTAGCCATGTTAAAGTCCATAAGAATTCTCTTATCCATAGCCACATATTATGACTATGAAATATGGCAAATGGACGTCAAGACTGCCTTTCTGAATGGTAATCTTGAAGAGAATATCTTCATGTCTCAACCCGAAGGGTTCATAGCCCAAGGTCAGGAACAAAAGGTTTGTAAGCTCAATCGATCCATTTATGGATTGAAGCAAGCGTCCAGTTCATGGAACATTAGATTTGATACTGCAATCAAATCTTTTGGCTTTGACCAAAACGTTGATGAGCCTTGTGTATACAAGAAAGTCAACAAAATGAAAGTAGCTTTTCTAATACTTTATGTAGACGATATCCTACTCATTGGGAATGATGTAGGATACCTCACTGACATTAAGAAATGGCTAGCAGCCCAATTCCAAATGAAAGATCTGGGAGAGGCTCAATATGTTCTGGGAATCCAAATAATTAGGGATCGTAAGAACAAAACGCTAGCTCTGTCTCAAGCAACGTATATTGACAAGATGTTGTCTCGATATTCGATGCAAAACTCCAAGAAGGGACTACTACCCTTCAGACATGGGGTACACCTGTCTAAGGAACAGTCTCCTAAGACACCTCAAGAAATTGAGAACATGAGACACATTCCCTACGCCTCAGCTGTGGGCAGCTTAATGTATGCTATGCTCTGCACTAGGCCTGACATATGTTATGCAGTGGGAGTAGTCAGTAGGTATCAGTCTAATCCAGGGTTGGACCACTGGGGAGCGGTTAAGAATATCCTCAAGTATCTTCGGAGAACGAGGGACTACATGCTTGTGTATGGAGCTAAGAATTTGATTCTTACTGGATACACTGACTCTGACTTTCAAGCTGATAAGGATTCAAGGAAATCCACATCAGGGTCAGTATTCACCCTCAATGGAGGAGCAGTAGTGTGGAGAAGCATCAAACAAGGATGCATAGCAGACTCAACCATGGAGGCTGAGTATGTAGCAGCTAAGGAGGCAGTATGGCTCAGAAAGTTCTTGATTGATTTGGAAGTGGTTCCGAATATGAACGTGCCCATAACACTATACTGTGAGACCAGTGGGGCTGTAGCCAACTCAAAAGAACCTCGAAGCCACAAACGGGGTAAACACATCGAGAGGAAGTATCACCTGATACGGGAGATTGTGCAAAGAGGAGATGTGATCGTCACTAAGATCGCCTCAGAACACAACATCGCTGATCCATTTACGAAGGCTCTCACGGCTAAAGTGTTTGAGGGTCATCTAGAGGGTCTAGGTCTACGAGATATGTATGCCATCTAATCTAGGGCAAGTGGGAGAAATGTATAATGGGTATAAGGATGCCCTAGTTCATTGTATTAATATACATGACATTTCCAGCTTTAGATTATTGCATTTACATCCCACTAACTAGTGTTTTAGTTCAAGTGGGAGTTTGTTGGGTTTTATGCCCTAAAACTCGTAGATAGTGAATGTAACCGTTGACCGGATATTAATGAAATAATATTGATATATTTTTTCATTAATTGTTATTAGTTATTTTATATTTGTCTTTGTCAAATAATAACCCTAATCCAATAAACTAGACATCCAAGGTTGTAATATGAGTCTTGAACAATATGTAGTGACATATGGGATCATTGTTCAAGAAACAGCCTAAAGGGTCTATAGTATAGGGATAAGACTGGGTGCCTTATCCTGGTGACACTATGGATACGACCCACTTTGTATTTGATACAAACGCTGCGATCCAACGCGTTCGTGTAGGAGACATGCGAGTGGGGGTATCCTATGCAATGAGTTTGCATAAGACCGGACCGCGAAATAGTAACCACTGGTTATAACACCGTTAACTAGTTGGTTTTCTATTTCACTAGGACGACCTAGACAACTTAGTCTTAATCCTGAGTTGATTATGGACTCCTGCTCATGAGAGATTGTCCTTTGATTTGTATGGGTGAGAGTGGCCAATACGCCGACTCAATAAGCCTACCACTTTGGGGACAAGACCGAATGAGGAGCTGGGAACATAATCGTACAAGATGGAATTCACTCCTTCCCGACTTTAGGGAAGCAGATGAGTGTTCCCTTAAGTTGTTACTCCGAGTCTTGAACAAAGGGCCCTACCCTCTGAATGGCACGAGAGGGTTTTCTGTTTGATGGTTGGACCACAAACAGGTTGTTCATTAGAGGAAAATTGGTACTTAAGGAAATAGAGGTAACCCAGGGGTAAAACGGTAATTTGACCCAGCTGGTGTTACAGACACTCGTGAAGGACTAACTAGTCGATATTGGTCTAGATCCGTGGACACAGAAAATATGTCTGCAGTGAGAAGAGTGCAACTGTGAGTCTATAGTGGAATGTACACACAGTTAACGAATATTGATTAATGTGGTTAATGAGTTTGACCAATTAATCTCACATCGTTGGAGCTTCTGATCTGCAGGTCCATTAGGTCCCACTGGTAGCTCGTAAAGTAATTTGAGGCAACTAAGTAATAAAAGTAAATTGAAAATATTCAATTTACTAAGGGAAACAAATATAATATATATTGATATATTATTATGAGAGAAATTAATATTTGAAGAAATTCAAATATAAATTTATGGAAGTTTGAAAGAGTTCAAATAATGAATTAATTAATTTAAGGCCTAAAATGTGCTTGGGCAAATTAATTAATTCTAGGGCGGGAATTAAATATGTGATATTTAATTGGTGGTTAATTAATTAAAGAATTCATTGACCGGGAATTAATCAATTATGGAAATAATTAATCACTTAAGGAAGTGATTAATCATTTGTGGAAATGATCTAATCACTTATGGAAGTAATTAGTCATTTGTGGAAAAGATTAATCAATTATGGAATTGATTGATCATGATTGATTAATTAAGGAATAAGATTGAATCAATTATGGAAAAGATTCATTTAATTGAATATTTTATTCATGGCCTCTCTTCTATAAATAGAACACTAGACCTAATTGGTCACGACACTTGACACTCTTGAAAGACAAGACCTAGAATTCTCTCTAGCCTCCCTCTTAGAGAAAGACTCCCACAAGTCTTTTGCCTCCTAGACTTAGAGACATACCGGTGTAACCTCTGTGGTGATTGTGTCAATCAAAGAAGAAATTTCCAGCGAAGAAAAGAAAAGGCGGCTGCTGCGTTTTCGTTCGTGGAGCGTCGTTGGCGAAGAACGGTCAAGTCTTCAACGAAGGTTTGTAACGGTTCTTCCTCTTTTCTTTAGAAAATTTTTAAAAATAAATTTAGATTTATTTAAGCATGTTTAAACCAATTTTACAGCGGCTTTAAAGGTTGTTTAAAGTTTTGTTTGAGTTTTCCTAACGGTATTTTAATGTTAATTAATATACGGCGTAAGGTCCAATCGATGCGCTTCCGCTGCGTGGGGACTTTTATTCCCTTCAGAGACGTTGCCCATTATTGTTGCATCAGATTTAATGCCGGAGCATGATAACTTGCAAAAAGCAAGTTATTTGTCCTCCAAACTTAGACTAAAACAAGGCCAAAAGAAACAAAGTGCGTTGCTTCAGCGCATAAAGAGGGGAAAATGTGATAATTTTATGCGGCGAACTATATTCATGTATGCGGTGAGAAATTATAAAATATAGGGCGCTAACGCAACTAATTCAGTTGTTTTTCAAGTTTCTTCTCAGCGCAGACACACATCTCAAGATGATCAAGAAACAGATAAGATAATGAAAAGACAAGCGCTGACACAACCAATGCAAGTGGGCGGAAAAAGGGGAAAAAAGCTAAAGCAAGTTGCCTAATAATGATTAATGCAAGTTGCTAATTACTTGGAGAAGTCATCTTCCCTCACCTATAAATAGAAGCAAAAAATTAGATATCAGGATCGATCAGAATTCATTCATTTTTCTGCTCGATAGGGAGAAAAAGGAAGATCAGCAGAGGAATCACAGAGAGAGCTGTGATTTGGAGCAAACTTATGCTTGTAATGTTTTATTATAGGATGTCTTGTCTTGCTCGCATGAGCTAAATTCCTTTTCAAGGCTTAGCTCAAGCACCTCATGCGGCTATAAGTAACATCTTGTAAGCGCATATTTTGAATTCAATGAACCATTGATTGCTTTCTATTCAGTTACGATACTATTTTCATTACTAACTCCCGCTTGGCCAGCCGGATGCGGTAGCGGCATGCTAAATCCTTGACAGGTAACGCATGTGGAAATCTCTGAGTAGAGCAAGTTAGCGCATGACATGTAGTCTTTGTAGCATTAAAACACTACCGATAAAAGATAGTGCATGCATGAGTTTAGACTGCGTTGTGACTAACACAATCCCTTGTAAGTTTTAAAAGAAAGTGCACCTAACACATGAACTAGCCAATTAATCAATTGATAGTTCGTGTGAAACGCATAGGGAATACCAGAAGGGAAACTTATGAGTTTTTCTTACTTAGGCATTAATGGATCAATTACTCAAAGTATGCGCTACAAGGTTCTTATAGATGCATGAGGTTGCAACCGCAACAACCTTGATCTTATTTTCCTCGTAGATTTTCCTTTTACTCTCGTCACATGATTTTGTTTTATGCAAATATTACTTTTCAAATATACCAACCCTCTAGTTTAAATCTGTTAAAAAAAAATAGTATCATACGTTTAGAGTTTAGGTTAGTAAA
The DNA here is from genome assembly GCA_036850905.1 of Luffa acutangula. Taxonomy (NCBI): domain Eukaryota; kingdom Viridiplantae; phylum Streptophyta; class Magnoliopsida; order Cucurbitales; family Cucurbitaceae; genus Luffa; species Luffa acutangula. The sequence continues at coordinate 21,545,672 of CM072089.1, read as the reverse complement.
TTTGTTAAAAACTTTGTGAATATCCTTTCCCTGTGGATTCGACCCTGGACTCACCAGGTATTACTTGATTTTGTCAATTTATACTTGGGTTGATTATTAACTACGACCATATTCTAGAACATAATACTGTCAAACAAGACAACAATCAAGTTTTTGGCGCCGTTGCTGGGGAAAGGCAACAAATTTTTTAATAATTTTTCTGATTTGACACTCCGTTGATATTATTTACTGTGTTTCCTGTCGAGTACTTTTTCTCCAGGTAACTAGAGGTTGTATGCGTGCCGCCCGACAAATCGATTTCGAAGTCGATCCTGAAATGGATAGAACATATCACAGAAGAAGAAGAAATCGAAGAACCCGAAGACAATCAGGAGAAATGGCAGCACCTAATCAACCAAACCGACCATTGAATCCCATCCTAATGGCCGATGATAGGGCCAGATGAATTCGAGACTATGCAGCCCCTGCAAATTGTAATTTCAATCCAGGGATAGTTCAACCTACTCTAGAAACATAAAGGTTTGAATTAAAACCCGTTATGTTTCAAATGCTGACAGCTGCAGGACAGTTCGGAGGAAGCATAGCAGAAGACCCTCACTCCCACTTAAAGTCATTTTTGGACATTTGTAATAAGTTTATTATTCCAGGAGTGACGCATGAGCAATTGCAAGTCATCTTGTTTCCTTACTCACTAAGGGATGCAGCGAAAGTATGGCTCAATCAGCAACCAGCAAATTCCATCGCAACATGGAATGATCTGGCTGAGAAATTCCTAGAAAAATACTTTCCGCCCACTGCAAACTCTAGATTAAGAAAGGAAATAATGACTTTCACGCAATTGGAAGATGAAACGTTGAGTGAAGCATGAGAACGTTTCAAGAGCTTGCTACAAAGGTGCCCACACCATGGACTACCATTATGCATTCAATTAGAGACCTTCTATGTAGGTCTTAACAAGACTCACAAGTTTTGGTAGACTCGTCCGCAAATGGTGCACTACTTAGAAAGACATATGACGAAGCCCATACAATCCTTGATCGGATTGCACGCAACAACTATGAGTGGGGCACTGCAGAAGATAGAAGAAGGAGACCTGTTAAAACCAGCTTGGGAAGTTTTAAAGTTGACCCAATAACCTCAGTAAACGCAAAGATAGATGCATTGACCACGAAGATGGACGCGCTCGCAGCTAGCACAACACCTTTGATCACACAACTCAACGTAGTTGGGTGCGGAATCTGCGGTGAAGGACACACGCATGACCAGTGTCCTTCAAACCAAGAGTCAGTCTTCTATGTTGGACCGCAAGGAGCTGCGCGCAACAACCCATTTTCAAACACTTATAATCCAGGATGGAGAAATCACCCAAACTTTTCATGGAATGGTGGCGCAAATAAGCAGCCACAACAAGGTAATGTAAACCCTGCGCCCAGATTATTTAATTCTAACAATGATCAATCCTCGCAGGGACATTTTCAGCGCAACACAGATGGAGGAAACCAAAGAGCATCATCCTCGAATGCGTTGGAAAATATGATGAGGGAATTTATGGCAAGTCAAAAGGAGTATATGGCGAAGAAGGATGTAGTGGTTCAGAGCCATGCTGCATCCCTGCGCAGTCTGGAAATACAAGTTGGACAACTTGCGTCAGAATTAAAGAATAGACCTGCGGGAGCACTGCCCAATAATACGGAGGATCCAAAGGGGAAGGAGCACTGCCATGCGGTGACTCTTCACAGTGGAAAGCAATTGCAGGTAAATGACCCTGCGCCAAAGCAGGACAATTTGCTTAAAAATGCAGCCGAAGAAGATCATAACCAGACGCAAGAAGAAAAAGTAGCTGAGGATGAAGAATCCAAAAAGAAGAAGGCTCACACATACAAGGAGCCTGACACATATAAGCCCGCAATCCCTTTTCCTCAAAGGTTGCGAAAGAAAAATGATGAGGCCCAATTTAAGAAGTTTTTGAATGTCTTGCGAGAGCTGCATATCAACGTCCCACTTGTAGAGGCGTTAGAAAAGATGCCAAGTTATGCCAAGTTCTTGAAAGACATTCTGATGAATAAACGACCGTGGAAAGAGTTTGAAACTGTTGCGTTGACAAGTGAATGCAGCGCAATACTTGCCAACAAGCTTCCCCCAAAATTGAAAGATCCTGGAAGTTTCACGATTCTCTGTTCAATAAGAGGAATCGACGTGGACAAGGCATTATGTGACCTGGGCGCAAGCATAAACTTGATGCCATTATCTGTTTACAAGCGCCTAGGGATCGGAGAAGCAAGACCAACAACCGTTACACTCCAATTGGCAGACAGATCTGTGGTCCACCCAGAAGGAAAAATTGAAGACATTTTGGTCAAAGTTGACAAGTTTATTTTTCCTGCAGATTTTATCATTCTAGATTATGAAGCTGACAGAGAGGTTCCCATTATTTTGGGAAGACCATTCCTTGCCACCGGCCAAACACTAATAGACGTGCAAAAAGGAGAATTAACAATGCGTATGAACGATCAGAAAGTGGTTTTCAATATTCTCTCTTCATTAAAATATCCTGATGACAACAAAGAATGCGACATGGTAGCTCGCATTGATGTATGCTCCCCGCAGGAAATACTACAATCAAATGCGTTCAACCCCATGAAAGAAGGAAACAAGGAAGAACAGGTAGAAGAAGACTTCATCCTAGCGCAACATGAAGAAGTTATCCATATGCTGGATCTGAAAGGAAGAATCCCCCACCCTACCTTCTAAAGCGCAACCCCCCACGCTAGAACTCAAGCCATTGCCAACGCATTTGAAGTACAGATTTTTAGGAGAAAGAGAATCACTCCCATTCATCATTTCATCAAAGCTCAATTCATCGCAAGAGCACCTGTTGATGCAAGTTCTCGCAAAGCATAAAAAGGCCATTGGGTGGAGTCTAGCAGATATTAAGGGAATTAGCCCCTCATACTGCATGCATAAAATTCAGTTGCTAGATGAATCCAATGAATTTGTTGAACGACAAAGAAGGCTAAATCCTGCGATGATGATAGTCGTGCGAAAAGAAATTATCAAGTGGCTCGACGCAGGCGTGATATATCTTATTGCAGACAGCAGATGGGTGAGCCCAATTCAATGCGTGCCCAAGAAAGGCGGAATGACAGTAATAGCCAGCGCAAACAATGAGTTGATTCCATCTCGCACCACTACAGGATGGCGCATATGCATGGATTATCGCAAGTTGAACGCAATCACTAAAAATGATCATTTCCCTCTTCCATTCATTAATTAGATGTTGGATCGACTTGCAGGACAAGCATATTATTGTTTTCTTGATGGATACTCTGGGTACAATCAAATTACCATTGCGCCAGAAGACCAAGAAAAGACTACATTTACCTGCCCATGTGGCACCTTTGCGTTCAGAAGGATGCCTTTTGGATTGTGTAATGCGCCTGAAACATTCTAGAGATGTATGATGGCCATCTTTTCAGATCTTCTAGAAAAATCCGTGGAAGTTTTTATGGACGACTTCTCAGTTTATGGGAAGTCCTTCGCAAATTGTCTGACGCAGCTGGAACAAGTGTTAGAAAGATGCGAAGAGACTCACCTAGTGCTGAATTGGGAGAAATTCCCTTTTATGGGGGAAGAAGACATCGTCTTAGGCCATCGCATATCTAACGCAGGTATTGAAGTCGATAAAGCAAAAATTGATGTCATTGAGAAATTACCACCCCCAACATCTGTAAAGGGAATTCGAAGTTTCTTAGGACACGCAGGATTCTATCGCAGGTTCATCAGGAACTTCTCGCAAATTACAAAACCGCTATGCGCATTACTAGAAACAAATAGAAAATTTGAATTTTCAGAGGAATGCGCCAAGGCATTCAAGGATCTGAAACTTGCGCAAGTGAGTGCACCAATTCTCGCAACTCCCGATTGGTAGGAACCTTTTGTCTTGATGTGCGATGCTAGTGATGTGGCAGTTGGAGCAGTGTTGGCACAGAAAAAGGAAAAGATTCTGCACCCTATTTATTATGCCAACAAAACATTAAATGAATCACAAACAAATTACATGACAACCGAGAAAGAATTATTAGCGGTTGTTTATGCATTTGACAAATTTCATGCTTATTTAATTGGCTCCAAAGTCATTGTCTACACAGATCATGTGGCGATAAAATATCTGATCACAAAAAAAGATGCGAAACCTAGATTGATTAGGTGGATCTTATTGCTGCAGGAATTTGATCTTGAGATCAAGGACCAAAAGGGGAGTGAGAATTTGGTCGCAGATCATTTGTCACGCTTGGAGAATCCTGAGAAGGTAGATGCATCAAGAATCCCTATCGCAGAAGAATTTCCTGACGAAAAGCTTTTGATGATTGAAGATGAAGAGCAGTGGTTTGCAGACATTGCAAACTACCTCGCCGCAGGAGTCTTCCCAAAGGAATATTCAGCACAACACCGTAAGAAATTCTTTCATGAATTAAAATTTTATTTATGGGATGACCCCTATGTCTATCGTAGAGGACCTGACCAGATCATCAGAAGATGAGTTGGCCATAAAGATGCATCGAAGATATTGGAGGCTTGTCACGAAGCCCCATATGGAGGACACTTTGGAGCTCAGCGCACCGCAGCTAGAGTTTTACAGAGTGGTTATTGGTGGCCCACATTCTTCCAAGACGCAAAGAAATATGTTGATAGTTGCGATAGGTGCGAGCGCATTGGCAATATCAGCGCAAGGAACGAGATGCCACAAAACTACATAATAGAAATTGAGCCGTTCGATGTTTGGGGCATTAATTTCATGGGACCTTTCCCATCGTCGCAAGGGTACCAATATATCCTCCTCGCAGTTGACTACATCACAAAGTGGATGGAGGCAATCGCTTGCGTTAAGAACCATGCGGCGACCGTGGCAAAATTTCTCAAAAAGAATATTTTTACAAGATTTGGGGTGCCACGCAGACTGATTAGTGATGAAAGGACCCATTTCATAAATAAGGTCATGAATAAGTTATTGCAGAAGTACGATGTTAAACATCATATCGCAACAGCCTATCATCCGCAAAGCAATGGACAGGTCAAAGTATCAAATAGAGAGATGAAGAAAATTCTCGAGAAAGTTGTCAGCACAAGCAGAAAAGACTGGGTGCAACATCTAGATGATGCGCTATGGGCATATCGCACAACCTTCAAAACACCCATAGAAGCATCTCCATATGCGTTGGTGTTTGGCAAGGCTTGTCATTTACCCTTAGAGTTGGAGCACAAGGCACATTGGGCAATGAAACGTCTAAATTTTGATCTAGAAGTAGCAGGACAAGAATGATTGCGTCAGCTGTCAGAATTGGAAGAATTTAGAAGATGTGCATATGAGAATGCCAAGATCAGCAAAGAAAAACAGAAACAGTAGCATGACCGAAGGATATGCAAGAAGGACCTCAGAGAAGGTATGAAAGTATTATTGTTTAATTCTCGCTTACGTCTCTTTCCAGGAAAATCAAAATCCAGATGGTCGGGCCCATATACTATCCATAAAGAATATCCATATGGGGCAGTGAACCTACATTCTACTGATGGAAAGAGAATTTTCAAAGTCAACAGGCAAAGAGTGAAGCCATACATCGAAGGGACTTTGGATGAAGTAGTTGAGATTATTCTTCTGAAAGATCCGCCTTAAAGTAGCAAGACAAAATAGGTCCAGGACAAAAGTGCTCTCTGATTGCGGCAGGACCTAGCGCAAGGTAAGAGCACAACAGGTTAGAGTTGTAAATACTTTCTTCCGCATATTTTATTGCATTAATATTTTGATCCCATCGCATGTTTTACTCACATTAGGTGCGTTAGATTTATCTTTGCGTCAGAATTTTTGTTGTGATAGAACCTTAGGAGAAATTTCCATCGCATGTCCCAATTCATCTGTATTTCTCTCGCATTTGAGGCGCAACCATAATCATGTTTGCATTTAATGAGCAGCACTAATCCCTGTCTTTGCACACTAACCAAGGAAACCACTCACATTCCCCCATGATAATCATGATCACCTACCTACATGGGATGCGAAAGGGCACAAAAACCAAAGAAAGCAGTGCCTTGCGTTAGCTATAAAATAGGGATGTGGCTTCTATTCTTCTTCCACATTTTCTTGCGTCTCCTTCGAACAAAACCCTAGAATCCCTTACCTTCCTTCTCGTGAAAAAAAAAACATTTTTTCCTCTGTAACTCTTCGAAATCAGCCATGTCAGACTCTCAAAACCCCTCCATTGCCGATTACGCTGATGATGCTCCTCATTCTTCGCCAGAGGTGGAAGGGCCGAATAGGGATTTCATCATCTCTTCAGATGAAGAACAGGATAACAGGCAAGACGACAACCCCATAGAAGAAGACGAACCAGAAGTCATAGATGGGGAAGAACCCATCGTAAGCATGGAAGCCCTGCTCACCACCGATCCTTCGCCCTCCGGTGCAACCACCACTGACGTGCTCGACATAACACCACTGGACACCTCCACTTTCGACATTCAGTCAGTAACCCTCCTACCTGCACAAAATATCCATGGTCCACGCAACCTGACCCCATTTTCCTCTCCCTTCCCATCCGTTGCCATTCTTCCACCCCATAACCCTTCCACTGCCCTAACCCTAACCACCACCCCTTCCTCTTCCTCCACCTCACCAATCATTTCCATTTCCCTCCCACCATCCCCATCCACAAGCCCTGCTCTCCCGCAGTTCTCTGAGCAGCAGATTGCCGCATGGAACTCCCTGCTGGGGGAGTTGGGCAAAGAAGGCGAAGAAATTCGCCTGTGTGAAGAAAGAGAGCGCAACGTGGCAAAGGAACCTGGGCGCAAGGCTGCCGCAGATGAAAACGCAGCCAAAGAAAGAGAAAGCTCCAGCAAGCAGGTAGAGGACCTAACTGCCGCAGACATCGCTGCGGCTAACTTAGCAGTAATTGCGGTAGCCATGGAAGTTGAAATTTCCGATTCTGAGGATGAACTTCCCCTTACCTGTCGCCGCAACATCCAACCAACTAGGGTAGTCATCCGAGAACCTGTCGAAAGACAAGCGGTGGCCCTGAGTAAAAAAGGAAAGCGCCCACCGCATCCAAAAGCAAAGGCAAAGAAAAAGTGGACGCAGCCAGAGAGAGGGTGGGCGACGAATGGGGGAAATTCCAAGAGGAGAGAGGATTCAGCTGCCCCCTATCGCAAACAATGACTGATCAAATTTCCCAACGCAAGTGGGAAAACGTCTGCCAAAACCCTCGCAGCTACGCACCTGCGCTGGTACATGACTTCTACCAAGCGCAGTGGCAAGACGAGCTCGACGAAGTCCTAGTTCGGGGCCACACCATTGCCTTTTCCTCTGCGCACATCAACAATGTATACGAACTGCAAGATATTCCTGACGCAAAAGGCAATGCGCTCCTCGACTGTCTCGATGATGACTTCCTGAGCGCAGTTCTTCTTGCGGTGGCCAGACCTGGGACAAATGGGATGGGCACGGAGCCGCGAAGACTCTGAAGTCACAACTGCTTGATTTTGAGGCCACACTTTGGATGCATTGGGTAAAAAATCGCATCATGCCCACAATGCATGATGCCACCTTAAGCCTGCAGCGACTAATCCTTGTTTACTACATCATGAAAGGAACCCCCATTGACCTTGGCCGCATCCTCATCGAAACCTTGCGTCAGACTGCCGCAAAACCTAAGGGCGCAAGATTGTGTCCTGGCTTGGTCACCTCTCTCTGTCGCGCATCAAATCTCCTGCTCGCAGTAGACGAAGAAATCCGAACCTTGCAGAAGGATTTCGACGACTTGTGGTGGACACGTGTAACCAACACTTGCAATAAGCATTTGCAAGGAAGCACGCCGCAACCACCAACCACAACATCCCACCCCACTGAGCCCTCGCATGCGCCTGAAGTACAAAAGAAAAAAAGGCGCAAGCAAACCACAGGCAGAAACCCTCACCCAGCTGCAAGGACCCCTCAATCTACTTAATTAGCGCAGGAAAGCACTGTCTGTGCCCAACCTCAGGGATCCTTGCCGCAATCGAAAGAAAACTTGCCTCCACCTCCACCAACATCGTCACCACCCACTGATCTGAACCCACCTTCACCGCAGCCCACTGAAGACTTGCGATCGGAGGAGGTTTTCGAAGGACCTCTACCTAGTCCTCCTCGCAATAATGAAGTTCTTGCTCCAACGCCAACGCCGCACGAAATAGCTTCTGCGAGCACAAGTCAGGTTGTGCCTGATCTAACCCTTGATGTAGACGAAGCTCTGATCTTTTCCCAGATGCGGCAGATACTTCAAGAAGTCATTCAGCCCCTACAACAGCAGCAAGAAAGGTTGTGCCAACAGCAGGAGTTGCTGCGCAAACAACAGTTCGAATTTTGTGTTGCAGCAAAGCTAGAGAAAAACCGCCACGTCACAGCTCGTTAGCCAATTGAATGAACTGAATTCTGTTAAGCTATTCTCGGGATAAAGGAGCAAGAAGAGCCATCCACGTGTCTAGGTCAACCTAATTCAAGCCTCCTATCACTCTATAAAAGGAGATGACCGCCCAAGTCAAATTCATTCCATCCTTGGGGAGAAACATTCCATTCTTGGAAAGGTTATTTCCACCTTTGGGAGCCGAATAGAGGAGAGAGATTGGAGACCTACAAGAAAACCATCAATTGCAAGCTGCTCAAGGGAATTAATATTTTCTTGTGTTATTATGTCCCTTGTGGTTTATTTTTTATTTCTTGAGCGATCTGTCCAATTTGTACTTCCAAATTCCTGACAGCGGCATCATTTCTTGCCATGTACTCTTTCATCAGAGCCTCTAGATTTGACTATTGATTCTGAACTTGGACTGGTTGGAAATTCTTCTGTGGTTGTTGCTGTGTAGGCTGGGAATTGAATCCTGTTGAGGATTTCCCAAACTGATTTGTATTGGAATTACTCGTACTGGCTTGACCTCTCTAAGAGAAGTTTGGATGTTGTCTCCAACCTGGGTTGTGTGTAGCCGAGTATGGATTCCATCGGTTCTGGTTCTAGTTCTCTTGTTGTACTACATAAGAAACAGATGCAAGATTTAGTGGACAGTTATCAGTAACATGCTCCTCATTACAAATATCATAGCAGGGAGAAGAGATAACATTAGCGGGGGCTATGTTAGCTTGGTTGGCCATAGTCATGCCCATCATCATTTTGTGGATGGCACTGATTTGGGCTTGCATAGTTGAATTCGCCACCGTCTCTACTGCTTTAACTTGATTCTTTAAGATTGTTGGCTCTGTCTCTCCCCACTTTCTGTTATTTGAGGCAATTGGGGCAAATATGGCTTGTGCTTCATTTGCAGATTTCTTTAAGAAGGATGCATTTGCAGATGCATTGACTAGAGCTTTTGAAGCTTGATCAGATCCACGGTAAAAATGCTCTATGATGATACATGCAGGCAATCCATGATGAGGACACTTCCTAACTAGCCTCTGGAATCTCTCCCAAGCTGCATCTAAAGGTTCATTACAAGATTGTCTAAAAGAAATAATCTCAGCCAAGTCATTCAAGGATGTGATGGAGTTTGGAGGGAATGAGTACAACCAAGCTTCAGCATCTCCCTGTAATGAAAAAGGAAAAAACTTTAGTTTCAATGTATCTTCAGGAAGTCCTGTAACTTTAAAAGAACTACAAATTCTCAAGAACTGCTTGATATGATTATGTGGATCTTCACTCGGAAGTTTGGAAAACTGGCCCTTGGTATTGAGCATTTGAAACATCACTGGTTTCAGCTTAAATTGTGGAGCTTCTATTGGCAGCTCTAGAATTCCTAGATTCAAAGTTTGAAAAACGGGTAAGGCATTGATAATTCCAATTTATTATACACTTAGAATCTCCCAAATTGCTTATCTTAGTTGAATTCCTTGCGAAAAATGCTTTAAAATGAGTATAATATGTCTATAGGTCCTCACCGAAGCTTTGGAAGCAATTCGGGGCTTAAACGAGTGAAACCGGAGCGTAAAATGACCATTTTGCCCCTGGAGCTTCATCAGCGTCGAGACGCTTGCTGCACAGAGTCACGACGCTAGGGAAATCCGAGAAATATTTTCCAAAATTGAAGGGACAGCGTCGAGACGCTTGCCGCACAGCGTCGCGACGCTAGGCAGTTTCCAGAATTGAAATTTTCCTATTTTGGCTGGCGTTTTCCCCAAATTTGGAGGCTCTTTTCAGCACCAATTTACCACGAATTGAAGGCCAAGAATCCCTATAAATAGAGGCCTTTGGTGTAGTTTTAGAATCATTCCTCAATACACAATTCACTACAACATTGTAGTCCATCTTTCTCCCCTTTTCCACCATTCTTCTTAGTTTTTCTTGCTTTCCTATATGTATCAAGCTTGTTCTTGCTCCATAAGAGGCTAGATTCTTCATTCATGTAACCGGGAAGTCAAGAGTAAGTTCATATTCTATTAATGAAATTTCTTGTTTGAATTATCAAAGCATGTTTATGTGATTTTAGTTCTTTTTCTATAAATTTAGTTTGTGGTAGGAAAGTTTGACAACCTTGACCGCACCCTCTCTAAATTTACTTGCAAATTCTTAGTAGCACATAGGTTAACGTTATGTCCATACGCATGCGTCCCTAGAACTAAATGATTTAATCAATTGTAATTGTGGTTTGTTGCCCGTTGCATGTGAATTAATTCGACTAGATCCCAATGTGGTTTAGATTAGTTAATTGGATAATTAATTAGTTTAAATTAGAATCAAACTTAGCGTTTGCATGTTTGTGATAGTGGATCATGATTCGCGGTTTGTTGCCGGAATACGCCGGGCTTAAACTTGTTTTGACTTATTAGTGAAATTGATGATTTAATTGAATTGAACTTACCATGACTATCCCGGTTGCATGACTTTTGAGGTATTGATTCCTTTCCTTAATTTGATTTTCTTACTTTTCTTTTGCAATATTTTCCATAATCAGTTTTCTTTCCTTGTTTACTCTCTTTTTCAAAATATAAAAACCCCCCATTAGTCCGATCATCACAATAAATCTAAGATAAACAAGTTATAATCGTGCTCCCTATGTTCGACCCCGGCCACTACTGTTACAAGTTAGCTTTAGAGGTTGTGGATTATAAATTTAATTGATAAGAGACCTCGACAATCTCTTCCATCAGGCATAGTCCCTTATTGCTCTATTGTGGTCTTCAACAATATAAATTGGATTATCATGTGGTGGCACTGGTGGAACTGGAGGTGCTGGATGAAGGATTTTGAATTCCCTAATTCCGATAAAGCGGAAGCATAATTGGGACCGATTCGTAGTTAATTTTGTTTATCCAAAAATATCATTACATTGGCAAAAATCATAGAACAAATTCTATACAAACTTAAGGCTAAGCATACAAAATTTAGATCTAAATCTACAATAAAGAATAGAGAAGCAAACCTCCATTGACGTCTCTAAAAAGCAAGAATGATTCTTGATTGCTCTACAACAACGAAGAACACCAACATTTGATCTTCCCCGCTATAACTCTGAGATTAGGAACATAGTTGTAGGACTACCTAATCTTGAATGGGAAAAACTCTTAGGGGCTGTTTGGGGCGCTGAATTGGTTATAATATCTGGTGGTTATAATAATCTGGCAATTATTATAATCTGGGGGTTATAATAATCTGTGTTTGGGGTGCAGATTATTATAGTCTGGGATAAAATAATCTGTGTTTGGGGTGCAGATTATTTTAATCTGAGATAAAATAATTTGTGTTTGGAGTGTTGATCTGTTTTAACACGAGGTTCTGAATCAAAGGTTCAAACTGACTGTTTTCTTTTTCTAGTTTTTTTTTTATGATATACAACACTTTGATTTGATTTAGGGTTATGTTTTTTTTTTGTTACAAAGCAAAAAAGTTTAGGTTTTGGTATAGAAAAATCATATTAGTTAACTTTTAGTATTGCCAAAATAAAAATTGTAAATGTTTAGTTCAAAAATCATATTAGTTTTTTCTTTTTTTATCAATAAAATCATTTGAAATAAACTTGAGTGTGGTAAATATAATTTCGTTTGAATGTTTTTTTTTAAGTTGATTAACCTTCGATGTTGTCAACGACTTTTCCGGCAACCTTTGATGTTTTTTTTCTTTATTTTTATTTTTTATATTTTTTCAAAATGAAATTGAGAAGAAATATGGAAAAAAAAATTGGTGGCTGGAAAAGTCATCGGCGATCGCCAGAAAAGTCGTCGGCGGTCGTCGGAAAATTCGTCGGAAACTTCGCCGGCTGACGGCGGCCGGCGGTCGTCGGAAAAGTCAAGGAGTCGCATGGAAGAAGTGAGAAGATAGTTACTGTAGTGGATTGAATAATGGTTACTGTAGAAAATGGATAAAATAATCGGGGGTTAAAATAACCCACCTCACCAATTATTTTTGTTGGTGCCCCAAACATTGAATAGGTTATAATAAGGGGGGTTATTATAACCTATTCAGTGCCCCAAACACCCCCTTAGAGAGAAAAATTCTCTCTAGAGTTCTTGAGTTGAGAGAATATGAGAGGGCCTTATGGTGGCCATCTGTTGAAGTAGGTAAACCCTAGGGTTAGTGTTCTATTTATAGAAGAAAGACCATGAATAAAATATTCATTTAAAATCAATTATTTCCATAACTGATTTAATCTTTTCCATACTTAATCAATTCCATAACCAATCAATTTCATAATTGATTAATCTTTTCCATAAATGATTGATCACTTCCATAAGTGATTAAATCATTTCCATAAACGATTAATTACTTCCATAAGTGATTAATCATTTCCATAATTGATTAATTACTTCCATAAGTGATTAATCATTTCCATAATTGATTAATTACTTCCATAAGTGATTAATCATTTCCATAATTGATTAATTTCTAATTAATTAATGTTTTAATTAATTAAACACCAATTAAATATCATATATTTAATTTCAGACCTTTTATTAGTTAATTAATTAATTACCATATTAAATATCATATATTTAATTTCAAGCCTTCAATTAATTAATTCTATAATATGTATCAAATTCATATTAAAATTTGAATTCCTTCAAATTCTCTTATATCCTATAAATTTAATATGAATCAAATTCATATTAATATTTGAACTTCTTCAAATATTTATTTCTCTCATAATAATAAAGTATAATTTTAAATTAGACTTTATATTTTAATCTATCACTATACATTATATTAATTTGTATCTCATACAAATAACTTAATTCCCAATATGAATTTGAACTATTCAAATTCTCTCAAGATATAATTATTCCTAATTACTCTTTACGAGCTAGCAGGGGGACCTAATGGACCTACAGATCAGAAGCTCCAATGATATGAGGTTAATCGATTAAACTCATTAATGAGGTTAACCAATATTCATTAACTGTGGGTCATTCCACTAAAGACCCACAACTGAACTCTTTTCACTGTAGAACGTTTCTGTGTCCACGGATATAGACCTATACCAGTAAGTCAATCCTTCACGAGTGCTCGTAATCACAACTAGGTCAAATTACCGTTTTACCCATGTGTTACATCTGTCTCCATAAGTACCAGTGCTCCTCTAATGAACAACCTGTTTATGGTCTAACCAATAAATAAAAAATCCCTCTCGAGTTAGTGAGAGGGCGGGATCCCTTTGTTCAAGTCCCGGAGTCACCAATTAAGGGAACACTCATCTACTTCTCCTAGAAGTGAGAAGGAGTGAATTCCTTCTTGTGTTGTCATGTCCCGGCCAGCCTCCCACTCGGTCTTGTCTGCAAAAAGGAAGGCATATTGAGTCGGTGTATTTGCCACTCTCACCCATGCTAATCAAAGGACAATCCCTCATGAGTAGGAGTTCATGACACACTCAGGATTATGATTGAGTTACCTATGTCATCCTATTGAAATAGTAACCTAACTAGTTAACGGTGTTATATCTAGTGGTTTACTATTTCATGGTTCGGTCTTATGCAAACTCATTGTACAAGATACCCCCGCTTGCATCAAATACAAAACGGGTCGTATCTCATAGTGTTACCAAGATAAGGTACCCAACCTTATCCTTGTACTATAGACCTTTTAGGTTGTTACTTGAATATCGATCCCCGTATGTCCCACATACTAGTTCAAGTTACACATAAACAACCTTGGATCTTAGTTTATTGGATTTTGGTCAAATTGTGCAATATTTAACAATAACAGTTTATTGTAGAAACTCAATAACATTTTATTGAATCAAGTATACAATTTGTTTATATTCACTATCTACAAGATTTAGGGCACAAAACCCAACACTAGAGGGATTCTCCCACCATTTTGCTCCCTTCCACGATTCTGTGGGTCAACTTGAGGATCGACTCTAGGTTGGTCCATCGGAAATTATTGTATATAAGAAGCTTCTTCAAGAGGTTCCTGTGCGCTCAACTCTTGTTGTTCCCTTCTCTTTCGTCTTTTCTCTTTTCGACGACAACGAAAGGTTCTTTCTATCTCAAGATCTATGTCAAGGAGTTGACCCCCCTTGCTCATGCACTAACCTTATCCTGCAAAAGAAAAATTGCAAATCAAAGTCAAATCCTTCTTGAGATAGAAATGCGGTCGCAATCGAATCACAATCTCAATAAACAAAACTGGTTTCACTTTTGGTCCCCGATTACGACGCCAAAAACTTGATGCGTTATCAGGCTAAAATGTGGAGGTTAGAAAAGATGGTGAATAAAGATCAAGATAAATTCAGCCAACTTAGTGCAAGTATATGCTATCACATGCAATAATAAAAACCTTAGAAGTATTCCAAGGGTATCGATCCAACGAGGACTAAATTGGAAACACAGATTTGAAGAAGAAACTGCTCAAAGATTGCTTGGATAAGGTAACCAAAGAAATAGTGGATGATGATTTTTGGAAAAAAAATAAACAAGTAAAGAAAACAATAATAAATAAACGAGGTGTTCAATATAGTTTTAACCCTAAGGTTAAATAACTCTAATCATTGCTTATTAAACCTAAGTCTATTCCTGCATTGGGTCAGATTTAACTTCTGTTTGGCCTTGCTCCCAAGAACCGTTAGAAGGCTAAGCGAGTACCGTTATGCACATGTCTGTGACTCGACTCCGACATAGATAAATCAAGCATGCAATCTATAACCCTATAGTTGTTATAGGGTGCCTTAGGCAGCCTCACCCTATAACACCGAATACACTCTTTCGAGCCATTTCTCCTATATCATCTTTATGAGAACCGATATCGTTTGTCCCTTTCGAATATCAAACTGACATAGCATGCGAAGTCTAAGTGATCAATTTAAACTTCAACAAGATTCAGAATGATATTCAATAAAGAATGACATGCAATGAATAGAACTTAAGTAAATAAACACTTTCAAGCTATTTTAACCATAAGGGAATTCACTATATTGAATCCCTCAACGAGATTTAGATACGCATGATGGAATAAGATGCAAAAGAATAACTTTTCATTGACATAATGAATGTATGAATACAAAAATAATGAAAGGAACAATTGCTAGAAATAAGGTGCAGTAGCTAAAACTAGGGTTTTTTGTTTTATCCAATCCTTCTAGAGTTCGCTCGACACTCTACTCTCCTTTACAAGTGGGAATAGGGTGAAAATCTCTACAAACACTCAGGTTTGATGTCTAACTAACGTTAGAATTCAGTCATCTAAGAAGAACCACGAACATCCCTACTCATGGGCGTCTACGAGGGTTCTGTCACCACCCTCTTCTTCCTAGTGAGTTCTGCTTTGATTTCTCTTCGAATCAAGGTCTTATATAGTGTGGGGAGTAGTTGAGGAGCCACGAAATAGGTGCTGGTAGGTAGCCCAGTCAGTTTCGAGGTCAAAACAATCGGTTAGGTGCGTGAAACTCTCGTTCAAAACGACTCGCGACGGACTCAGAACTGCCTCTGTCTGCCCAGAAATTCGGTCACATTTGCATTTTGCCTTCCCAGAAACGCGGTCGAATTTTTGGGTTTTTCCAGATTTCTTCTATTTTTCTGCACAACACCAAATTAAGTCAAATTCATATAAAAATATATCTTTTTAAGCACTTTTAAGCATAATTTTACATATGTGACTCTCAACTCCCTAATTTATCAACTTTAACACTTTTAGAGCTTGTGAATAGTAAGTTTGATCTAAAACATGCAACTTTGACAAGAAAATGAGCTAAATATAAGGGTAAAATAGGTATATTTTTTTACCCTTATCTGGTCACACTTACGAAAAAATTTTAAGGTGTGAATAATTTCCTGACCGAAAAACGGTAGCTAAGAACTATTGGAATATGAGTTATTATGGGAATAGGGATTGGTTGAGATTGTCTCAATTCAGGGGAGGAGTAGCTGACTGTTCTACGGTAGCTGTTGCTCTACACCTCTGAAATATCGTTGCAAAATAAATGCTTATTCTTTCGGCCGATCATTACTTTTGCTAAATTGATTGGATAAAAATAATGTTATTTTGTGTAATGGGTTAATGCAACAACACTAATTAAATTAATTTGTTTGTTTTCAGTATGAATCGTTTTGTGAATGCCTTAAATAACGCCAATTATAAAACTGGTATATCTCATACAACTAAGAAATTGGACTTAGACACTAAATGCGTTGAATTGGTCTTAACTGAGGATTGTCCTCAAGCCCACATGTCTAATTCATTTGAAATTGTTCACGGTGAATATGACATAGACTGCTTAGCATATCTCAATGAAAATGAATGTTATTTATTTGTCATTGAAACGTGTATAGTGCAAAATGATGATACAGCCTGGATCCTTGATTTAGGCGCCACTCATCATATATGCTCTTCCTTTGAGGGAATGAGCTCCTGACAACAATTAGATGTTGGGGAAATGACTCTCAGAGTTGGGACTGGGGAGTTCAGTTCAGTTAAAGCAGTGGGAGATATTAAAATGTTATTATCCAGGGAATGCTATGTGTTATTAGATAATGTATATATAGTTCCCAAATAGAAAGAAATTTGATTTCTCTTTCTTGTTTGCTTGAACAAGGATATTCAGTGTCCTTTTCTGTAAATGAAGCCTTCATTACTAAAAGGGGTGCTGATATCTGTTCTGCAAAAATGAAGAACAATTTATATGTTTTAAGACCAATAGAGTCTAGGGAAATTTTGAACAATGAAACGTTTAAAAAAGTTGAGACTCAAGCAAAAAGGCAAAAAGTTTCTCAAAGTACCTATCTTTGGCACTTGAGACTTGGCCACATTAATCTCAATAGGACTGGGAGATTGGTTAAGAACAGACTTCTAAGCCAGTTAGAAGATGGTACTTTACCACCATGTGAGTCATGTATCGAAGGTAAAATGACCAAACGACCTTTTACTGGAAAAAGGTTATCGTGCCAAGGAGCCCTTAGAGCTCGTACATACGGATCTCTGTGGTCAAATGAATGTAAAAGCTCGAGGAGGGTATGAATATTTCATCTCTTTTATAGATGATTATTCAAGGTATGGTTATTTATACCTAATGAGTCATAAGTCTGAAGCCCTTGAAAAGTTCAAGGAGTATAAGGCTGAAGTTGAGAACTTGTTAGGTAAGACCATTAAAACACTTCGATCTGATGGAACATGGAATCTCGTCCTAACTCTCAGCACCTGGTACACCTCAACAGAATGGTGTGTCATAAAGGAGAAACAGAACCTTGTTGGACATGGTTCGATCTATGATGAACTATGCTCAATTGCCTAGTTCTTTTTGGGGTTATGCAGTAGAGACTGCAGTATATATTTTGAATGTAGTTCCCTGAAAGAGTGTTTCTAAAACACCATTTGAGATCTGGAGAGGGCGCAAAGCTAGTTTACGTCATTTCAGAATTTTGGGTTGCCCTGCACATGTCCTAATCGCAAACCCAAAGAATTTGGATTCACGTTAAAAATTATGCCTATTCGTAGGCTACCCAAAAGAAATAAGAGGTGGATACTTTTTTGATCCACAAGAAAATAAAGTAGTTGTGTCGAAAAATGCTACTTTCTTGGAAGAAGACCACATTAGAGAACATAAGCCAAGCAGTAAGATAGTGTTAAGTGAACTTTCTGGTGAAGCTACAAATTCATCACCAAGAGTTTTTGATGTGGACCTTCAACAAGGGTTGTTGATGAGCCCAGTACATCTGGTCAAGCCCATCTTTCTCAAGAGTTAAGAATGTCTCGACGTAGTGGGAGGGTTTTTATTCAACCTGAACACTATCTGGGTTTAGCAGAAACTCCAACTTTCATACCAGATGATGGTGTATAGGATCCATTGACCTTTAGACATGCAATTAATGATGTGGACAAAGACTAGTGGGTCAAAGCTATGGACCTAGAGATGGTGTCTATGTACTTCAATCAAGTCTGGGATCTTGTAGACCAACCTAAAGAGGTAAAACCCATAGGGTGCAAATGGATCTACAAGAGGAAACGAGACGCAGCTGGGAAAGTACAGACTTTCAAAGCTTGACTTGTAGCAAAGGGTTATACCCAAAAGGAAGATGTCTCTCCAATTGCCATGTTGAAGTCGATAACCTTAAACATGGATTATTTAATGCATTGGGTCAAATTTAACTTCTATTTGGCCTTGCTCCCAAGAACCGTTAGAAGGCTAAGCGAGTACCGTTATACATATTTCTGGGACTCGACTCTGACATAGATAATTCACGAATGCAATCTATAACCATATAGTCGATATAGGGTGCCTTAGGCAGCTTGCCCTATACCCCCGAACAATCTCTTCCGAGCTTTTTCTCCTATATAACCTTTATGAGAACCGATATCGTCTGTCTCTTTCGAGATCAAAGTCACTGATAGGCAAATTGCTAACCGCAAGCGCACGGGTCAAGTAATAATAAAGAGTTCGTAAATACGAGTGTCGTCCTCTGGATTGGATTTTTAAGCAAATCAAGTATTGTGAATAATCTCGCTCAATTTTATTTAGGGATTAAAAAGTGATGAATAGATGATAATAAAAAACAAAATCAAAGCAAGTAAAAAGAATGGAAATTCAATTGGGAAAACTACTTTGGGAATTGATTTCGCCGATTTCGTTTAGGATTGATTTTAAGGAATAAGTTATTATGCACAATGGAATTATGAGCCAAAGGCCCTTTAATCACAACTACCTCTCCCGAGTATAATTGATTCTCCTGCAAATTAACTAACTTGATATCCCTATCTAAGTTTATTAATCATGCAAGGCAATGAGATCTTTTAACCAATTCTAAAGTTAATCTAAAACCGTCATGAATTAGAGAATAAACTTTATTCATGCAATCTTGAGCAAGTCTAAATCAAATCCCCTCTCCCGAGCTAGATTTGAAACTTAAATCATTCAACTAATGGCCAATTAATTGAAAGCATTAAATCAAGATTACAAACACAATAACATTGCACAACTTAAACCATAAATCAATCCATAAACTTAATCAACTACATCAATCCCTAAGCTACAAGTTTAGCTACTCATGAATGTAAAATACAAGCTCAACTAAACATGTGAAAGCCATAAATCTAACTAAAGCAAGGAAAGGGAAAAGAAAACTCAATGTAGGCCGAATCCGACGTCCCCGTCACGATCCCCACGAACCATGGGTTGATTTCCAAATCTCTCCCTTTGTTTTCAGCCTCCAAGTGCTCTGTTCTGCCCTGTTTACGGCTCCCAAAGGTCCCAAATTGAACTCCCCCAAAACCTAGCCGAAAATAAGCCTTTATTCTGTTTTTTCGAGACGATGCCTTCAAAACGCGCATTTCAGGAAAGGAAATTATACAGCGTCGAGACGCTAAGGTCGCAGCGTCGAGACGCTGCGACGATTTCACGCCTGTTCTGATATGGAATGCTACCGTCGAGACGCCTAAGGGCTAGCGTCTCGACGCTAGTCACCTTTTGACCGAATTTTGACTTTTTTCCATTTTGGTTCTTTTCCTTCCTTCGCATCTTTTCGCGTCCCGAGCGCTCGATTAACTCCAATATTTCGCTACAGCTCCAATCAACCATTTCCTACAAAATAAACATTAAAGCACAATAAAATGGCCCAAAAATCATAAAAGACTAGCTAAATTAAATAAGTAAAGATAGCTAGCTATGCTCGCTATCAAATACCCCCAAACTTAAGCTTTTGCTAGTCCTCGAGCAAACTACAAATCAACATACAGTAGAAAAATGGATGCAACAATCATAACTCAATCCTCAAGGCTCAAAAATCAATAACCAAGCAAGCAAGAGACATGCACACAAGGACCAATGAGGGAGACGAATTAAAATTTTTCCAAAATTAACTTGCACAAGCGAGATCTAACTCAACCAGATCAGACTCTACTAGCTCGGGATTGGATTATTAACCTCTCAGCTCATCTTCCCTCTACACTGGCACTAAGGCTTCACTAATGAGTTAATGCAACAAATTAGTTTGTTTATCTCCATACTTAGGTGCTTTTAATTAACAAATGAATTAAGCATTTAAATGTGGCACTAGCTTTCACACACCCATTGCAGGGACCCTTAACCTGAGTTTTCTCTAGTTGGCCTAACTGATCACAACAGGGTAGCTCTTTTTGCCTAAACTTTATTAATCATTGCATTTTGCGCGCATAAGTCATGACTTCTTTCTTTTTCAACAATAACAACAAGAATGATTTTTTCGTTATGAACATGATAAGCAGATATTCTTTTCTTTTCTCCTAAGCAAGATCAAACATGCTAATTTGCAAAAAATTAACTCTTTAGCTCTACCCTACACCTATCGAGGTGACAACAAGCATATGAACCCAATAATTCGCTCCTAAGCATTCAAATCCAAATCTAGCCAAGACAAATACTCTACTTAAGCAAGTCATCTCCTAGAAAAATTTTTAAAAGTCTCCCTTTTTGGGCACTTATGCTTACATCTCATCACAAGCTTGAAAATTGACAAGAAAGCCTATCCTAGGACATCATAATCATGCAAAAGTAGCATCCAGAAAACAACCATATGCATAATTCAAAGAAAGCTCAAAACTATAGCCCGAACTCAGATGCTCAAGGGCTCCACAAACATGCTAATCCACCCCCAAACTTAAAATATGCATTGTCCTCAATGTATAAAGAAAATAAGGCATAAACAAGCATGAGAACAAAAAAAAAAAGAATGACAGGAGTGAACAATACTGGCCTGGAATGATGATGACTTCTTGTTGAGAGCTTGGAGTCTTGAAAGCTTGAAAGCAAAGGAAAGAAAGAAAACAAGACCTACAAAACAAAAACAAACAATAAATCAAAGACAAAAAAGAAAACACACTAAACTTACTTGGGTTGCCTCCCATAAGCGCTTGTTTAACGTCATTAGCTCGACGTGTTGAACGTGCTTCAAGGAGGCTTTTGTTCTGTGAATCCAACAGAGGTGCTCTTTCTTGCACCTTTCCTATAGCCCATGAAAAGCACTTCATCTTTAGAGTCTTCAACTGCTTTAAAGATTTCTTTTTCGTTCTTGACTCTAATAGTGAGCTCCCTGCGCTGAATATCTATAATCACTCGCCCAGTAGCGAGGAATGGTCGTCCTAATATGACAAGCATTGAAGGATTTTCTATCATGTCCATAACATACAAGTCAATAGGGAGGAAAAATCTACCTACTCTGATTAACACATTTTCTACAATACCAACTGGTCTCACCACAGATTGATCAGCCAATTGGAGCTTTACAGGAGTAGACTTGATCTCACCTATATCTAACTTTTTACACAACGATAGAGGAATGATATTAATGCTAGCACCTAAATCACATAATGCTCTGAAAGAATAAGTACCAAAACTACAAGGAACAGAAAAACTCCCTGGATCTGCTACTTTTTCAGGTACTTTCTGTTGTACTCTGGTGCTGCATGTGGAAGCAAGATAAACAGTGTCAACTATCTTTTCTTTTCGCTTCTTTGCTAACCACTCCTTCATGAACCTGTTGTATTGGGGCATCTCTAATGCCTCTGCAAAAGGAATATTAATATTCAGATTCATAAAAGCATTCATAAATTTATCAAACTGAACCTGATTGTTCTTTTTCTTCTTTTTCTTTTTCCTTTCCTTGGGAACCAACAGTGTGGGAGAAGGAATAGGAGGCTCAAGGTTAGGCTTTTCAGCCTCATCTGCTGATGTGTCCTCCTCAGCTTCCCCTGTAGGCGTTTCATTGTCCTCAGATTTAGGTTCCTCTTCAGATTCCTCCTGATGCACAGTGATTGCCTTACAGTACTCCATCTGAGGTTTCTCTTGTTCAGCTGGGGCCTTACCTTTATTCATGGAACTCACAACACTTACCAACTGTCCCAGCTGAGTCTCAATGTTCTTTATAGCTGCACTGTGGCCATTCACTGTTGAGTTGATGGCAATGACTGCCTCCTCTAATTTGGTTGTCCTGTTACTAGACTCTACAATGAAAGCTCCAACAAGATCTTCTAACTTTTTATTATCTTGAGTTTGAGGGGTAAAACCAGGAGGATTAAGAACATTCTTAGTATTAGCATAAGAGAAATTTTCATGGTTCCTATTGTTAGGGTGATAATGTGTAGGTGTAGAACTATTATTATATCCCCTAGAATTAAAATTTGATGCATACTGAACCTGCTCGATGGTCTCCTCCTGAGGTCTAGATGCTAAAGCAGCAGCTGATTCAATTGACTGTGCACTCCCTGTACTTGAAAATTTCATAAAAGCATTAGCGAGGGAAGTCATCTGGGCCTGGAGTGCACTTACTTTATCAACCTCAAACACTCCAGCAGCAATCTTTTTAGGTGTAGACCGCTCAGATGGCCACTGATAGCTGTTGGTGGCCATATCCTCTAGAAGTGTGCGAGCGTTTTCCACGGTCTTGGACAACAGAGTCCCACCTGCAACTGCATCAACAATCGTTTTTGTACTAGGCGTTAAACCATTATAAAACAACTGTACCTGAAGCCAATCGGGGTAACCATGCTGAGGACACTTCCTCAGTAGCTCTTTGAATCGCTCCCAAGCTTTGAACAGCTGCTCATCATATTGTTGCTGAAATGTCCCTATCTCGGTCCTCAGCTTGACCGTCTTTGCAGGAGGGAAAAATTTCTTTAAAAAGGCCTGGACCAAAGCATCCCAGGTGGTGATGCTCCCAGGGGTAATAGACTGCAACCAATCTCGTGCTTTATCCTGCAAAGAAAAGGGAAATAAACGTAAGCGAATAGCATCCTCAGAGACTCCATTAATTTTTACCGTCCCACGAATGTCCAAGAATGATTTAAGATGAGAATTTGGATCCTCGGTGGGCGATCCTCTATATGCACAGTCTCGAGCCATCTGAATAAGACCGGTTTCCAGCTCAAAGTTGTTGGCATTAATCGGTGCATAGACAATCCCCGACTGTTGCCCCTGAAACACAGGCTGAAAATAATCTCTAATAGGCCTAGGCTCCTCAGGTGGATTTTGGTCTGCCATTTGAATAATTTCTCTATTTTCCCTTCGAAGCCTATGAATTGTTCTTTCTATCTCGGGATCAAATGGTGCTACTTCTCTACTATTACGCATGCAAAAATTTAAAACTACCCTAAACAGAAAAGAAAAACAATTATGGAAAGCAACAAAGAAAAGAAAACAACTAATCTAAATAAGGAAACTAATCTAGAAAAGAAAAACAAGAACAAATAAGGAAAAGATTACACAACTAAAAGAAAAACTAACCTAGAAAATCAAATATGGAAAGCAAAACAAATAAGGAAAAAATGCAATCAACTAAAAAGGTAAAAATATACCCTAAATTAAGATCAAACAATTTTTTCACAATATCAATTTAGCTAAATGTGCCAATCCCCGGCAACGGCGCCAAAAACTTGATAGGCAAATTGCTAACCGCAAGCGCACGGGTCAAGTAATAATAAAGAGTTCGTAAATACGAGTGTCGTCCTCTGGATTGGATTTTTAAGCAAATCAAGTATTGTGAATAATCTCGCTCAATTTTATTTAGGGATTAAAAAGTGATGAATAGATGATAATAAAAAACAAAATCAAAGCAAGTAAAAAGAATGGAAATTCAATTGGGAAAACTACTTAGGGAATTGATTTCGCTGATTTCGTTTAGGATTGATTTTAAGGAATAAGTTATTATGCACAATGGAATTATGAGCCAAAGACCCTTTAATCACAACTACCTCTCCCGAGTATAATTGATTCTCATGCAAATTAACTAACTTGATATCCCTATCTAAGTTTATTAATCATGCAAGGCAATGAGATCTTTTAACCAATTCTAAAGTTAATCTAAAACCGTCATGAATTAGAGAATAAACTTTATTCATGCAATCTTGAGCAAGTCTAAATCAAATCCCCTCTCCCGAGCTAGATTTGAAACTTAAATCATTCAACTAATGGCCAATTAATTGAAAGCATTAAATCAAGATTACAAACACAATAACATTGCACAACTTAAACCATAAATCAATCCATAAACTTAATCAACTACATCAATCCCTAAGCTACAAGTTTAGCTACTCATGAATGTAAAATACAAGCTCAACTAAACATGTGAAAGCCATAAATCTAACTAAAGCAAAGAAAGGGAAAAGAAAACTCAATGTAGGCCGAATCCGACGTCCCCGTCACGATCCCCACGAACCATGGGTTGATTTCCAAATCTCTCCCTTTGTTTTCAGCCTCCAAGTGCTCTGTTCTGCCCTGTTTACGGCTCCCAAAGGTCCCAAATTGAACTCCCCCAAAACCTAGCCGAAAATAAGCCTTTATTCTGTTTTTTCGTCGTAGCGTCGAGACGCTGCCTTCAAAACGCGCGTTTCAGGAAAGGAAATTATACAGCGTCGAGACGTTAAGGTCGCAGCGTCGAGACGCTGCGACGATTTCACGCCTGTTTTGATATGGAATGCTACCGTCGAGACGCCTAAGGGCTAGCGTCTCGACGCTAGTCACCTTTTGACCGAATTTTGACTTTTTTCCATTTTGGTTCTTTTCCTTCCTTCGCATCTTTTCGCGTCCCGAGCACCCGATTAACTCCAATATAGCTAGCTATGCTCGCTATCAGTCACATAGCATGCAGAGTATAAGTGATCAAGTTAAACTCAACAAGATGAGAGTGATATCAATAAAGAACGACATGCATTGAACAAAACTTAAGCAAATAAAACACTTTCGAGCTATTGAACCATAAGGGAATTCACCATATTGAACCCCTCAACGGAATTTAGCTACTCATGGTGAGATAAGTGCAAATGAATACATTTTCAATGAAAATTAGAAGTAAAGAATACAGATAAATGAAAAGTATCAAAAGCTGGAAATAATGGAAGTAGCCAAATATTATGGGTTTTCTATTTATCCAATCCTTCTAGAGTTCGCTTAGACACTCCACTCTCTCGCTTATACAAGTGGGAATGAGTGAAAATCCCTACAAACCCTAAGGTTTCATGTGTAACTAAGGTTAGAATTTAGTCATCTAAGAAGGACCTCGGGCATCCTTACTCATAGGCGTCAACTAGGGTTCTGTCACCACCCTCTTCTTCCAAATGAGTTCTGCTTGAATTTGACTTCGAATGTTGAGCTTATATAGTGTGGGAAATGCTTGAGGAGTTGTGAAATAGGTTCTGGAAGGTAGCCCAGTCGGTTTCGGGGTCAAAACAACCGATTAGGTGCGAAGAGGACTCGTCAACAACGACCCGTGGACGACTTGGAACTGTCTCTGTTTTTCCAGAAATGCGATCGCATTTCATTTTGCCTTCCCAGAAATGCAGTCGCATTTCTGGGCAGAATCCAGCTTTTTCTATGTTTTCCTGCACAACAACAAACTTAGTCAAATTCTCTTAAAATTAAGTCTTTTTAAGCACAATTGAGGATAATTTGACAAAAGTGAATCTCAACACCCTAACTTATCAACTTTAACATATTTTGAGCTCGGGAGCAATAAAATTGATATAAACATGCAATATTTGACAAAGAAATGAGCTAAATATAAGGGTAAAATAGGTATATTTTTTACCCTTATCACACCCCCAAACTTAACTCATTGCTTGTCCTCAAGCAATAGCCAATCAAAATGTTAGAGATCAACTTTTTACTTGCAAATCATAATGCAAGAGCTAAATATTAAATTTCAAACCAAAACGTTAAGGTTCATGTGTAGTAATCAATCATGATACTAGCATCAAATTTAAATTTCAAATCAAATGACATGGAATCAAGTAAACATGTTTTTGAAGATCGTTTTCTAAAAATGTTTCCTTTCAGGAGAGGGTTATACTTTAGTGCCAGTCACAACGTCTGAGTTTCCTAGGCATGAAGATTTCTATTATTCTTTTTCAAAGCAAAACTCTCTCTAATCCATCCTAACCAATGTGCTTAAACTACCTAACTTCTACTCAGAGCCTAGTGTAGTCCTTTTAGTTAAGAAAAAGAATCTTGAGGTAAAGATGAGCATACATGAATTACAAGACTTTTTCTATCTCCCCCAAACTTATTTGACTGCTGGTGCTCTTTTTATTCAACTTCTCTTTCTCCCAAGAGTATCCTTGCTGTCATCTTTACCTTCGTTTTAGCTTATTGACACTTTGTGGTGAAGATATCTAGCTACGAGCAGCAAAGTTCACAAGCTCGGAATGATACTCACTTCCCTAAGTAAACCTTTCATGCAGTGGCAAACCATGGGTGTCATGAATGCCCCTGGTTACTCAGTAAACTCTAGGAAGGAGGAATAACTCTCGGTTTTTCATTTTTTTCAAATATTTTGAGCACATACTCTTTTTCCAGCAGTACAAATTTACAAAATATTTACATAGTAAAGCATAAAGCACCCCCCGCAAACTTAAAGTTAGACATTGTCCTCATTCGCTTTGTGTTTTGAGGCGCGGGCTTAACATGAGGCTTTTTATTTTCCAAAACTTCAAGGCTAAACTCTCCTAGAGTGTTAGAAAGGTTAAACATGAGGAAGTTTAGACTTAAGAAAAATTTGTAAAGAACAAGACTAATGGAAAGCCTATTGATAAGGGTAAAAAATATACCTATTTTACCCTTATATTATGCTCATTTCTTGGTCAAATATTGAGTGTTTAGGTCAATTTTACTATCTCTGAGCTCAAAACATGTTAATTTGATAAGTTAGGGTGTTGAGAGTCACTTGTGTTGAATTATGCCTAATTATGCCTAAAAAGACTTGATTTGAATCAAATTTGACTTGGTTTGCTATTGTGCAGAAAAACAGAGTTGAAGCTGGAATTCCCCAGAAATGCGGGAAGGCAAAATTGAAATGTGACCTCATTTCTGGAAAAACAGAGGCCATTCCGAGTCGCACGCGGGTCGTTGTTGACGAGTCTTCTTCGCTCCTAACTGGTTGTTTTGACCCCGAAACTGACTGGGCAACCTTCCAACACCTATTTCACAGCTCCTCAACAATTTTCTACCCTATATAAGCTCGGGATTAGAAGTCAAATTCAAGCAGAACTCACTTGGAAGAAAAGGGTGGTGACAGAACCCTGGCTCGATGCCAAGGAGTAGGGATGCCCGAGGTCCTTCTTAGATGAACAAATTCTAACCCGAGAGAGAGTTAGACATCAAACCTTGTGGTTTGAAGAGAGTTTCACCCATTCCCATCTTGTAAAAGTGAAAGAGTGGAGTGTCTTAGCGAACTCTAGAAGGATTGTGTAAACAAAAAACCCATAATATTTAGCTATCTCTTTTAGTTCCAGCTCTTGAATCTTTTCATTATCTTGTATGCTTTGCATCATTATTTCAATGAAAATGTGTTCATTTGCTTTTTATCCCATCATGAGTAGCTAAATCCCGTTGAGGGTTCAATGTGGTGAATTCCCTAAGGGTTTAATGGCTTGAAAGTATTTTATTTGCTTAAGTAGGGTTTAATGCATGTCATTCTTTATTGAATAACATTCTGATCTTGCTAAGTTTAATTTGATCACTTAGACTTTGCATGCTATGTGAGTTTGATCTCGAAAGGGACAAACGATATTGGTTCTCATAAAGGTGATATAGGAGAAAAAGCTCGAAATAGATTGTTCGGCGGTATAGGCCAAGCTACCTAAGGCATCCTATATTGACTATAGGGTTATAGGTTGCAATCGTGAATTATCTATGTCGGAGTCGAGTCCTAGAAATGGGCATAACAGTACTCGCTTAGCCTTCTTACGGTTTTTGGAAACAAGGGCCAAAAGGAAGTTAAATCTGACCCAACTCATTAAACACTCTTAAGTTAGATATTGCATAAGTATGGTTGTTACCCTAGGGATGAATCCATGTTGAATACCTCGTTTGTTTATTATTGTTATTCTTTATTAGTTATTTGCATGTTTTATTTATCTTTTCAAAAACCCAATCAATCAACTTATTATTTTCTTTGGTTACTGATAACTATCCGAAAGGTAGTTATTTAGGCCTTAATTCTATAGGGATTTGTGTGTCTTTTGTGCTTAATAGGGTTGGTTTTAGATATATATTATATGTTTTAACCCATTCGGAAGAATGGAGGCTTTGAAAGTTATTTTGTGCAGAAAATACTCTTGAGCGATGTGAGGGAGCAAATTCTGTGCTGCAGCAAAACTGGGAGCAAAACTGCCACATCACAGCTCGTTAGCCAAGTTGACAAACCGACTTCTATTGAGTTATTTTCGGGATAAAGGAGTGAGGAGAGCCTACCATGTATCCAATTTAACCTAATTCTCATCTTATAAAAGGAGGAGCCGTCAAAGATAAAGGCATTCACGATTTGGAGATCGAATCAATCGGCCGGAGGCCGAATTGACGGCAGAATGGAGATCTAAGAAGACCATTTGCGATTCCACTCAAGGAGACGAAGTTCTTCCATGTTCTTGGTGTTTTGGAGCAGCCGTTTCATCTCCCCAATTACTGAAAGGATTAGTATTTCTTGTTTATTTCGTATTATGGATATGCTTATCGAGATTGTAACATACTTTATGTTTTCAATCATGAACTAATATCTTTGTAGGCATAGGTTAAGAATTATGTGATTGTTATATTTATAAATCTGGAAATTCTATTTTATCATGATCATCTTGAATTATTGTTGATCTTTATTTTCATTATGTGCCCGCCTAGCTAGCCGGTATGTATAGCTTCTCCTAGTTTCAGGGATGATTTAGGAGTTGTGTGGCGATAATTCACGCTAGATCATTGTGTATTGGTGAACGCTAGTGACTGAGTTAGGGATAGCCAGTTGCCTAGTGCTTGATTGGTAGAGCTTCATTGGTTTTGAAACATATTCCAAAAAATCCGGAGTTCCGGGAGGATCCCGCTGATAATACTGCAGGAGATTGACGGATCAAAAGAATTGCTGGAGCATCTTTATAACAATTACAGAAGTCTTAATCTGTGTCTGTTTCCATTCTGTTTTCTCTAGTCGTAATCACTTACTGCTTCCGCATATCTTTTGTTTCAGCATTTTAAAAACCCAATCAATTTAACCAACCATTTGAAATCACTAAAAAGGCAAATTAAATCAATAGAGGTAGGCATTTCAAGACCCTGTGGATACGATAAATACTTATCACTTGCTGCTAGATTGTGTATACTTGCACATTATTTTGGAGTCAATTTATCTCATATTTTTAACCACTCCAGAATTGCAACAACTTTCAATTGGAAAATTGAATAATCTTATTGAATGGCTCTGATACCAGATGGGCTCAGCTTGGGTAATGGGTACAGCTTGAGCCCATCTGGTATCAGAGCCATTCAATAAGATTATTCAATTTTCCAATTGTTGATTTCAAATTTTTCTGGGGGGAGAAGGAAGATCATAAAAAGGATTCTTTTCTCAATTCATTCGATAATCTTTGAAGTCCAATTCTATCTTCGACGAAGAGATCGTCAAAAGTTATTTGCACTCATTTGCTCCAAAGGACTGTTGCGAAGGACTGTTGCGGTTTGTGGTCCCGGTCGTAAGTCGCCAAGAAACGCGCAGTGAATCCGTTGGTCAGCATACCTTGCCTTCTTGCCGGAAGAGTAAGTGAAGGTATATACCTTTTGATCTTCGAATCAGAGAAAATAGTTTTTGATTTTAAAACTTAATGTTTGAATTTTAGAAAAAGGTTTTCTTTAATTGACTAATGTCTCTCGTAAAGAAAATTTTATTTAAAAATCTTTCTAAAAAACAAGTTTCTTCAAAGGAGCTTACTCAAAATGAGATAGAGGACCAACATATGGCCTCATCAGGCTCTGACATCTCAAACGAAGCTTTGCATACAGCAAAGATCGAAAACAACCTTTAAGCCTGGGGTCTACCCAAGCTTGACAACAAGACAATCTATATGCATAATACGTTTAATTTCAAAGAACAACATTGTATTAAGATTGTTGAGCGCAAAATCCCGGTCTAAGGAAATATTGATTCTATTCAACTATTCCCTAAAGACGATATCTTAAATCATCGAAAAGATTTTCAATTCCTCCATATAGGAGCTGTTCAAGTCACTCTTCGACCAATGTTTAGAACGAGTCTTGACACCCCTGTTCTTGCAATCTTGAGAGATAGACGACACAAAGACTTCTCTAACTCTCTCCTAGGGATCATAGAATCTAATCTTGCCGATGGCCCTGTATATTTCAATTGTTTCCCAAACTTTATGGTGGACTTAGATGACCCCCATATCCTCAAAACCTTAACCCTTGAAGTTACAGGTCAGGGTTTGAATCTTGAAGAAGGTGTCAAGTAGATGACACTTTTATACAAGATCACCTACAAAACTCTTACTTCCTCAATGGAACCAAAAGCACTGGTTCAATCCCCTAGAGGAAAGACCATGCTTATTGAAACAAACCTCAATAAATCCTCAGTAAGTGTCCCAAAGATGCTTTCTTGGGATGACCTTACCAGAAATCCTTCCTGGACAATAGAAAATGCTTTTGTCCCAAAGAAGAAAGAGAAAGAGCTTTCCCATATTGTTGAACATCCAGATGGGAGAGTAGAAATCAAATTCGAGGATGAAGAACCTCGTTTCCCTGTGTTCAAAGAAAACATGAACAGAAAGGAGTTCATGTGCTCCAGACCTAGTACCTCCGGCATCAGGCCAGAGTCAATTCAAAACATTGGAAGAACTAACTCACTCAGAGTTAGGTCCGTAAGATTGGAACACGGAGTTCCGAACCTCCATTATGAAGAAGAAAAACCTTCTTCTCCAACTCAAACCGATATGGAAACCGATTCCGTCTTTAAAAGCCAATTGAATGTTATCATTGCTGATAACGATTTCAAAGTTGATAAAGAAGCCCTACAAAAGGAGTTTATGGCAAAAGACAATAGAGAAGAAAGAAAACAATTCTTTAAGACTTACTCTGAAGAACAGAGAAAGGTTATTAAAGAAGAGTACTTTCAAACTCTGGAAAAACTTCAAGAACATATTTCCTTTTTTAGATGGTTCAATCAGAGAAAAGAATATTCTCATGTGCCATAAGGGAAAAGGAAAAATGGAAAACAATGAGAAGAGGTGAAGTTCAAGGAAATTATCCTCCAATGGAAGACGTTGAATTCAACAGTTTTTACAATGAAAGAATTGTCGCAAAACCCTTCCAGCTCATTAGGGAAGCTGAAGAAGCTCAACTCCCTACCAACAAAGAAATCAAAAGCATTCAGGTTCAAAACAACTTCTCAAACCGAATGCTAACTTCAATTGCTGAACAAGTGTACAGGTTAGAGGATTTAATTGATCCTCCTCCAGCACCAATCAAACCTAGGTTTAGCCCTCTAGAGATGGTCAATCTTAAAACTCCAAAAACCAAACTCCTTGAAGAAATAGACAGAAAACTTTCTGCTATAGCCAAAGGAGAAGGTTCAAGCCAAATCAATGTCCTAAACGACAGTGACAGTGAGGTAGACTCCCTTGTCGAACAGTTATCTGGGCTCCGGATAGATGAACCTCAAACTCTTAACAAAATGAGTTACCTAAATCCAGGAGACCGAGTAAACTGGTATCATAGACCTTCGATGCCCGACCTCAACTATGAACAAAATCACAAATTCATGAAAACCAAGCAATTTGACGGACAGTCAATTGTTGTTTGGAATGTTGATGGTAAATCTGATAGATAGATTCAAGATATGTTGTCAGAAATGCTTATAGCAGCAACAGCGTATCAAGAAAGTGGAAATTCAAACCATGCAGCCTGTGTAACCTTAATCAATGGTTTCACAGGAGTCTTAAAGGCATGGTGGGACTGCCTCAGTACCGAGCTCAGGCTAGAAATCAAGCTGCATACCACAAAGGTTAAGAGAAAAAGAGAAATCTCTGATGCCAAAGCAGATCCAGGTATAAGGATAGGCGGAGAACCCATCTCAAAGCCTGAAACCTCGAAAACCCCTCCAAAAGTAGTCGTCATAGAAGAAGAGGTAGAGCAACAAGATGCTGTAGAAGCATTAATCTATGCTATCTCTTGGGCATTCACAACTGTTCATAGTATGAAATATGACAATACTCAAAGAACAATTCTTAAAAACCTCAGATGCAAAAATCTTGCGAATTTCAATTGGTACAAAGATATGTTCATCTCCAGGGTCTATTATATGAAAGATCCTGATTGGAACCATTGGAAGGAGAAGTTCATAGATGGACTTCCCAGTTATGTCTCAGAAAGAGTTTACATGACTCTTCGAGATCGTTTCAATGGTAATATCAATTGGACCAATCTGACCTACGGCGAGTTAACATCTTATGTTATCAACTGTGGTTTACATATTTGCAATGAAATCAAAGTTCAGCGCAAAGTTCAAAAGAATGAAAAAGGTAGATTAAGAGACATGAAAGCTTTCTGCTCTCAATACGGGTGCGAACGTATAGAAGAACCAAGTCCCCCCTCCAATAAAATCATCCGACGGCGCAATAGCCGCAGGTACTACAAAACCCAATATGATGATAGACCTCAATTCTATCAAAGACAACCAAGGAAGTATATTCCCAGAAAGCAATATACTCCAAATCCTCGGTACAAGAAGAGACAACCTAGGCACCATACCAAGCCTAATCAAAATTCTTATAAAAACAAAGGAAAAACCTTTTGTTTCAAATGTCAGAAAGAAGGGCACTATGCAAACAGGTGTCCAACGAGAAGAATAAATGAGCTTGATTTAGAAGAAGAATATTCTTCTGAATACGATAGCTCTGATCAAGAATTAAATGAATTTCAATTCGACGACACCAACTTCGATGAGTCCAGTCAAAGCAAAAGTGATCAATCGGAAGGTGTCAAAATCTGCAAAAAGGACTGTGAAGGACATTGCATAAATGTTCTTACTAATGAGCAAGAAGTTCTTTTTAACTCTATAGATCATATAGAAGATAAAGAGATGAAGAAGACGATCCTTAAGACCCTTAAGCAATCCTTGTCTTCTTCAAGTACCTCAAATTTTGGCAAAGAAAAAATTGAAGTTAGGCAACCTAGCCTTTCAGAAATCCTTCAAGAGAGATGATTTCTTTAAACAAAAAATCGAATCTCAACCTTCCTCAATTCAAGATTTACAATTTGAAATCAACAATCTCAAAAAAGAAATAAGAGAAAACAAAAATGAAATAGATTTAATAAAAATCGAACTCAATAATCTTAAACTCAAAACTACCGATTCCGATAATGAAGGTGATGATTTCCTTTTAAATCAAATCACCAAAACTCAATTTCAAAAATGGTATTGTTTAATTATCCTGAAAATAGAAGATTTTCAGGTTACCCTCAAAGCCTTAATTGACTCTGGGGCTGATCAAAATTGTGTCCAACAAGGACTTATCCCTACCAAATATTTTGAAAAAAACTACTCAAAGACTAAGCAGCGCCAATGGCCAAAGCTTAAACATCCAGTATAAATTGTCAAATGTTCATATATGCAATAACGATGTTTGCGTTATTTGCTCGTTTCTCTTGGTCAAAGATTTAAAGCAAGAGTTGATTTTAGGAACCCCATTCCTAACCCAACTCTACCCGATTAAAATAACCGAAAAAGGTTTAGTCTCAAATTTTGGCGGTACTGAAATCATTTTCGAATTCATTACCCCAATTCTTCCATATGACATTATGGAAGTAAGTGAGTTAAAATTAGAAGAAATCCAAAGAAAACAAAAACAGATTTCTTTTCTAAAAGAAGACATCAGTTATAAAAAGATTGAAGAAAATTTTAAAAATCCTTCTGTAAAGATCAGAATAAAAGATGTGGAAAACAAAATTGAAAAAGAAATTTGTTCTAATCTTCCAAATGCTTTTTGGGATAGGAAGAAACATATTGTTAATCTTCCATATATAAAAGATTTCGATGAATCTAAAATTCCTACAAAGGCCAGACCCATTCAAATGAATGCAGAACTACTAACGTTTTGTAAATCAGAAATACAGGATTTACTCAAAAAGAAGCTAATCTGGCCATCGAAAAGTCCATGGTCTTGTGCAGCTTTCTATGCCAACAACGCAGCCGAACAGGAGCGTGGTGTGCCAAGGTTAGTAATTAACTACAAACCTTTAAACAAAGTTTTGGAATGGATAAGATATCCAATTCCCAATAAACAAAATTTACTAAAACGTATTTCTGGTGCAAAAGTATTTTCAAAATTTGATATGAAGTCAGGTTTTTGGCAAATTCAAATTTCAGAAAAAGACAAATACAAAACTGCTTTCAACGTACCATTCGGGCAATAAGAATGGAATGTTATGCCATTTGGGCTTAAAAATGCGCCTTCAGAATTTCAAAAAATCATGAATGATATTTTCAATGATTTTCAAGATTTTACAATTGTTTATATTGACGATGTTTTGGTTTTCTCTTCAAGCATCGATCAACATTTCAAGCATTTAAATATGTTCATCAATATCATCAAACAAAATGGTTTGGCAGTTTCCCTGTCAAAGGTCAAACTTTTTCAAACCCAGATTAAATTTTTGGGCTTCAATATCAATATGGGCCTGATAAAACCTATTCAAAGGTCCATAAACTTTGCCACAAATTTTCCGGACCAAATCACAGACAAAACCCAACTTCAAAGATTTTTGGGCTGTCTCAATTATGTGTCCGATTTCATTCAAAATCTCAGACCCATTTGCAAACCACTTTTTCAAAGGCTAAAGAAAAATCCAAAACCATGGAAAGATGAGCATACTAAAGCTGTTCAAAAGATTAAAACTTTAGTCAAATCAATTCCCTGTTTGAGTCTCATCAACCCAAAAGCAAATCTGATCGTAGAGACAGATGCTTCAGACATTGGATATGGAGGAATCCTTAAACAGTGTCTTGATAAGAACGAATCAATTATCTGATTCCATTCAGGAATTTGGAACGACACCCAAAAGAATTACTCTACAGTCAAAAAAGAGTTACTTGCGATAGTCCTCTGTGTTCAAAAATTCCAAGGTGATTTAATAAACAAAAAATTTACCATCAAAACGGATTCAAGAGCTTCAAAATTTGTCTTAGAAAAGGATGTAAAAAATCTGGTTTCAAAACAAATTTTTGCCAGATGGCAAGCCATCTTATCGTGTTTTGATTTTGAAATTTTGCCTATAAAAGGCACTCAAAACCCTCTTGCAGATTATCTCTCAAGAGAGTTCTTAACTCAAAAACTCTCTCCTCTCTCTCTCCCTCTCTCGAAAGAAAAGAAAAAGAGTGAATGAGTGGAACTAGAGGCAGGGCCTCATCTTCAAGGGGCAGTCGCCCATCTTCTTCTTCCTCAGCACCTCCACCCATGAGTGCTGATCAATATGCAATGGATCTAGGGTTTACTCCAGTAACCCGATCCAGAACCAGACAAGGCGGTATACGCCCTATGTCTCCAATGGAGTCATCTACTCCACCTCCAAGGCCTTCGGCCAACCTTGTCCGTCCTTCTGGCGGAGTTGTTCAAATGAGGCCACCGGTCTCGCCAGATTCAAGGATGGGGTCTTCTACCCCTTCACCTTCATCCTACTCTCAGGCGGTAGTTCCAGAAAAGAGGTTTGTACCTCGTCCTGAGATCAAATGTTACTTTCAAAAATCCCAGGTCATCTATGAACCAATCATAGAGCCTGAATTTCAAGGTTTTACCTTAGAAGAGACCATTTCAAATATGTATCCTACAGGCTTTAATTTCATGCCTGAGGATCTTAACAAAACTATAACTTTTTATGAATTCATTCTGGTAGACACAAAGTCTGCAAAAATCACTCATATCCCTGACAAAAAGGATCCTTCAAAAATCGCCTACTCAAAATTCAAAATATTCAAAGCCCTGAATCCAACTCATTGGAATCAAGGCTTGTACACAGACAAATCCTTTTCAAAACCCTTTGTTCCACAAACATATTCATATCGGGACTATGTAAGAGCCTGGTATAACGTTATGTGGTATTCAACTTACAAGCATTCTTGGTTTATTTGTTTCTGCCAAAATGCTTATAAAATTACTTTTCCATTATGGTTTATTCAATGGTGGAATACATTCGGTCTGACAGATGATATTTTACCAACACCCTTGCAAGAATCATATTTTCATTTTGCAAGGAATATTCAAAAGACAGCATTTCACAATTCCATGAGATTCTGTCTATATTTTCAAATTCCATGGATATTCTGCTGGAACTTTTCGACCAACAATCAACCCCGATACAAAACCATCACAAAAATCATAAAGATCAAGTGGTGGGAAAAGTTCAATTTTCAAAACGCCACTCTTAAAAATGTGAAAGAATGGTTTGCCGCTAACGGCTATCTTCAAGACATGGACATCAAAAGAAACGCAGAGTTTCTCAATGACAAATCCAAGCTTCTGGCAGCTCTCGCACAGACGACATCTGATGCAGACTTCCAGAGAATCCTTCAAGCAGCAGCTTCAGACAGAAGTGAATCACCAGCTTCTTCAGCACATGAAGGAGAAGAAAGCGAGCCGGACTACGATCTGGACGACCCTTTCCTCGACTCACAGCCTATGTGAGCTCCGAATCAATTTAAATATCTTGTTTCGCAAAGAAACAAATGGTGTTCATAAAGGATGCTTCATAAAGAAGTAATTCCATCATAAAAAAAAAAAAGTGTTGTGAATTCTCCTCTTTAGTTTTAAAAGGTGTAAACTCTGTAAGTAGTCTAGTTTGCACTGTAAATACATTTCTGCTAAACCACAGCTTTAGAAGATGAAGCAGCAGTACGATCAAGATCAAAGATCCAATATTTTGATTTGTTTTGTGTATGTGTTTTAGAGGGGTACAAGGCTGAACAGGATGCTTTGAAAGAAGTTGAAGTGGAGAGGGAGATGGAAACTCAAAAGATGGTTGAGGAAGATGAGTTCGCAAAGGAAAGAGATGAGAAAGATGAGAAAAGAAGGAGAGAAGAAGAGTAAGAGGCCGAGAGGGCCTTAGAGGCTGAGGAAGAGAGAAAATATGAAGAAAACCTCAAGAGGGCAGCCATGGATTTGCAACTCCTTGAGGAAGAAAAAAAGAGAAGAGAAGAAATAAGAGAAGACGATAAGAGAAAGAAGGAAGCTGAAGACTTCCTTGCAGCCTTTGAGCCACTCCACAAAGCTCAAAGTGAGGCTAATGTGCTGCAAGGAAGGGTAGAAGAAGAGGCCCAACTGGGGCCAAGAGAAGAAAATTTAGAAAAAGAAAAAGAAAGAGAAGTAGAAGAAGAAGGCCAGAATACGACCGCATCTGGGCCGCATTCTGAGGAAGGCCTCGCCGAGGCGAATAGAGAGCAGCCAGCTGAAGAGGTCTTTCAACCTCTATTCACACATGACCCACCAGCTACTGATAGTACCTCTTCAAGGGAGAAGAGGGATGAAAAAGAAAAAGAAGACGAGGAGGCCGAGACCTCCAGTGATTCTGACTCTGATACAGAATCTGGTTCAGAGGTAGGGGAGCTCGATGATGACCAAGTCCCTATCTCTGCAACATTAAGAAGAAAGAGAAAGAGAGAGATTAAGGCTGAGAGGAGGACAAAGAACAAGAATGACCCAATCTTTGCCAAGAGGCAGAGGACGAGATCCATGGACGCCTCTCCTGCAGTTCCTCTACCATCTCACCCGCCAAGCCAAAGGGAAAATCACCCAAGGCCGCATCTCCTAAAAATCTGTTCCCTGAGGTATTTAAAGATGTTAATTTTCAGGAAATGATGGAGATCATGAAGAAGAAAGGTTTCCTCAATGAGAAGGGATTCTCTAACAGAGCAGGATCAGTGCCAGAGTTCGTAAGGAGAGTTATCTTCCAGTACAAGTGGCAGGAGTTCTGTGCTCACCATCAGGAGGTTGTTGTGCCTCTTGTTCGTGAATTTTACTCCGGCCTGAGGGAAGGGAGCATTAGCATGGCGGTAGTGAGGGGGAAGATGGTCAACTTCTCCTCAATCAACATCAACAGGGTGTACAGGATCAAGGCACCCTTGAACCCAAGAGGGAATGATGTGATCTGGAACCCTTCGACCAAACAAATGAAAGAAGCTTTGAATCTTGTGGCCAACAAAGGAGTCCAATGGAAGGAATCATAAACAAAAGTGAAGACTTTAGTGCCAAGCGACTTAAAGCCAAAATCAGTAGTATGGCTTCACTTCATCAAGAACCGCTTGATGCCAACCACCCACGATAACACAATTTCAGTAGATAGAGTGATGCTACTCTATTGTCGTATGTAGGGGTTGGAAATCAAGTAGGGAGCATCATCAGGGATGAGATCTTAGCCTGTGGACAGAAAAGGGCAGGCAAGCTTTTCTTTGGCTCACTCATCACCCAGCTCTGTCAGAGGGTGAAATTGTGCCAAAAATGGACGAGGAGCGCCATTTCTTTAAACCAACCATTGACTTGTCCTTGATAGGAAAACTTCAACAGAACAACATCCAGAGGAAGGATAAAGCCTCCACATCACAGGCCACACCCCAATCAGGGCTGAATGTAGCCTCTTCATCCGAGCACACTCCTTTTACAGGGCCTTCACCAACATCAGAAGCCCTAGGCATGGTCCACCACCAGCTTGATTGAATCAGGGAGAACCTGAAGACTTACTGGACGTATGCCAAGGAGAGGGATGAAGCTATTAGAGAGTTCTATCTCTCAATTGCCCCAAGCATTGCTCCGGTCTTTCCTAATTTCCCTAAGTCGCTGCTGCCCCAAGAAGAAGAGGATTATGAAGAAGAGGAAGATGAAGAGAATGAAGAGAAAGAAAGTTCCTTGAACGAGGAATAGGGGAGTTTTCTTATCCCCTTTGACTGAATATTTTTTGTGAATAATATTGTTTTACTCTTTTTGATTGTTTGTTGTTTTGTTTGTTTTAGCATGCTTAAATTCTGTTTTTTGTAGGTTAGTTGCTGTTTTGATTGTTTTAAATGATTAGTTGTTGATAGTCTTTGATCATAGGATAGTTTTAGTTCGTTTGTGGATAGTTTAGGTTAGAAAAACTTGGGTTTTTTTAGATCTTTTTCTGAAAATCTGCTTGCTGTTTTTTTTAGCTTTACCTATGATAGTTTTAAAGAAAAAATCAACTTTTAGAGAAAGTGCTTTAAAAATGTTTTGGAAGAAAAAAACATGTTTCAAAGGAGTTTTCTCTTAAGCCCTTAATGATGAAAACTAGAGCTTTGTTCTATCTCAAAAGTTCCACCGTCTCAACTGAGTTGTTTTCTAGTCATAGGCTTTCCATTAGTGTTTTTCTTTACAAAATTATCTTAGAGTCTAAACTTCCTCGTGTTTAACCTTTCTAACACTCTAGGAGAGTTTAGCCTTGAAGTTTTGAAAACAAAAAAGCCTCATGTTAAGCCCATGCCTCAAAAACAAGCGAATGAGGACATTGTCTACCTTTAAGTTTGGGGGGGGGGTGTTTTATGCTTGTTATGTAGATATCTTTTGTAAATTTGTACTGCTGAAAAAATGTATATGTGCTCAGTATATATGAAAAAAAAAGAAGAAAAAACCGAGAGTTACTCCTCCTTCCTAGGGTTTACTGAGTAACCAGGGGCATTCATGACACCCATGGTTTGGCGCTGCATGAAAGGTTTGCCTAGGGAAGTGAGTATCACTTCGAGCTTGTGAACTTTGCTCGTACCTAGATATCTTCACCACAAAGTTTCGATAAGCTAGAACGAAGGTAAAGATGACAACAAGGATGCTCTTGGGAGAAAAAAAAGTTGAATAAAAGGAGCACCAACAGTCAAATAAGTTTGGGGGAGATGGGAAAAGGTCTAGTAATTCATATATGCTTTTGTTTTCCTAAAGATTGTTTTCTTAGACTAAAAGGACTACACTAGGCTCTATGAGTATAAGTTAGGTAGTTTAAGCACATTGGTTAGGATGGATTAGAGAGAGTTTTGCTTTGAAAAAGAACAGTAGAAATCTTCATGCCTAGGAAGCTCAGACGTTGTGACTGGCACTAAAGTATAACCCTCTCCTGAAAGGAAACATTTTTAGAAAACGATCTTGAAATACATGTTTACTTGATTCCATGTCACTTGATTTGAAATGAAAAGTTGATACTAGTACCATGATTCATTACTATGCATGAACTCTAACGATTTGGTTTGCAATTAATATTTTGGTCTCACGTTATGGTTGGCAATTCAAAAGTTGATCTCTAACATTTTGATTGGCAATTGCTTGAGGACAAGCAATGAGTTAAGTTTGGGGGTATGATAAGGGTCAAAAATATACCTATTTTACCCTTATATTATGCTCATTTCTTGGTCAAATATTGAGTGTTTAGGTCAATTTTACTATTTCCGAGCTCAAACATATTAATTTGATAAGTTAGGGTGTTGAGAGTCACTTGTGTTGAATTATGCCTAATTATGCCTAAAAAGACTTGAATTGAAGCAAATTTGACTTAGTTTGCTGTTGTGCAGAAAAACAGAGTTGAAGCTGGAATTGTTGGGATTGGTGCCCTAAAACTCGTAGATAATGAATGTTAAACGAATTATATACTTATTCGATAAAGGTGTTATCGAGATTGATTCAGTAAAAGTCATTACTGAATAAATTAAATTGCACATATATAACCCAAATCCAATAAACTAAGATCCATGGCTATAGGATGAACACTTGAGCTTTATGTAGAGACATAAAAGTGGATCAAGCTTGAGTAATAGCCAAAACGGTCTATAGTATAGGAATAGGGTTGGGTACCTTATTCTGGAGACACTATGAGACGCGGCCCACTTTATAGATGGTATAGACGATGTGATCCTAAATCGTCCATGTAGAGACATGCGAGTGGGGGTGTCCTATGCAATGAGTTTGCATAAGACCAGGACCGAGAAATAAGTCGCTCTCGCTTTATAACACCGTTTACTGACGAGACTGACTATTTCATGTGATGACCTAGGTAACTCGATCTTAATCCTGAGCTAACTATGAACTCCTGTTTATTCGGGCTTATCCTTAGATCTGCATAGGTGAGAGTGGCTCAGTATCGCCGACTCAATAAGCCTCCCATTTCAGGGATAGGAACGGGTAGATAGCTGGGGACATAGTCGTGCAAGAAGGAATTCACTCCTACCCAAATAAGGGATAGTAGAGAGGTTGTTCCCTTAAGTGCTGACTCCGGGGCTTGAACAAAGGGATCCCGCCCTCTCATTGGCCCGAGAGGGACTCGGTTTATTGGTTGGACCATAAACCAATTGTTCATTAGAGGATCAGTAGGACTTAAGGAACTAGAAGTACTATAGGGGTAAAACGGCTTATTGACCTAGCTATAGCTACGAACAACCTGTGAAGGATCGACTTACTAATCATGGTTAAATCAAGTGGACGGAAATATATCTATAGTGAGGGGAGTGCAACTATCGGGCTATAGTGGAGTGTCCCGATAGTTAACGAATGTTGGTTAGCTTGGACAATGGGATTAGTCGGTTAGCCTCGAATCGTTGGAGCCCATGATCTATAGGTCCATTAGGTCCCCCTACTAGCTCATATCGGAATTAAGCCTAGAACAAAAGATAGGAAGCTTTGAATCGTTCAAAATCGGGAAAAAGGGTATTATCGTAAATTGTGTTTGACACAATAATTTATTTATGAATTAAATTAGAAAATGAGAGATGAAGTATTTAAAAGTGTTTTGAATACTATATATATGTATTAGGAATCATATATATGGAATTGCACAAGATAACAAAGATTAATTAGATTAATCATATCAAAATTAATTTGAAAATTTTCAAATTAATTACCAAGCAATCAATTTCAATTTAGAATTGAAATTGGGGGTAATTTGCAAGCTTGAAATTTGATTTCAATTTGAATTTAGTGGATTTAGTTGGAAATCCACTTAATGCATGATCATTCAAAGTGGAAAGACAACTCACTCATGCATTGTTGCATGTCTTGTGTAATGTACACCTAGAATCCACTTGAGCTTGCAAATACACCATGTGTCTTGTGTCTTGAGGCTTGGCTTTGCATGGAGAATGTCTTTAAAAGGAGTTTGAATCATATTCAAACACAAGAGAGCCATTTTCCTTAATGTTATGCTGCTGGAATTTGGACTCAAAGTTCTCTCATCTCTCATTCTTCTCCATTGTTTGATGCTTCAAGCATTCCCTTCCCATTCCCTATCTTATATAGACTCCCACAAGTCGTTCTTGGCCCGGAGTATAGTAGGGAAGACTCTAGAGGTTGTCCAAGGAGCATAGGAGAGGCAAACACCACAAGGAGCTCAACATAAGTGAGCTACAAAGGTTGGTGTTTTCTAAACTCTCTATTCTGTCTTTTCTAGAACATGCATGCTTTAGGAGTAAAATTGAATGTCTTAAGTGTTTTCGATCTTCAATTGCTTCCGCATGTGTAATATGTACACCTTCAATTGGTATCAGAGCATGATTAGAGCACTTAATTCGTTTTAATTTTGCTTTGGTGGGTACCATTTTGAAATTGAATTTTCTGTGTGCTAAAATGGAAGTGTTCTGGTTTGGCAATTTTTTGA
Organism: Luffa acutangula; assembly: GCA_036850905.1. Taxonomy (NCBI): domain Eukaryota; kingdom Viridiplantae; phylum Streptophyta; class Magnoliopsida; order Cucurbitales; family Cucurbitaceae; genus Luffa; species Luffa acutangula. The sequence goes on along the minus strand of CM072089.1, from coordinate 21,502,814 downwards.
GCATTCAAACCTTCATGAAATTGTAATTGCTCGGATATGTAAGAGCGTTAATGTGTGTACTATAGTCTGTAATTTTGTCTTCTTCTATTCCAGATTTTTGGTCCGGTTCAGCTGCTGCCTTTTGGTCCGGTTCGGTCTGTCGCAGCCTCATTTCACTCATTGCATGGCCGGTTCATTGCTTGGATGAGCGGTTCGGGATGGTTCGTGAAGCTCGGGCGTGTTGCAAGTTTATTTATTAATTATTATTGTAATAATTAGTGAAATTGCTTGTGTTTTTTTTAAATTGCCAAACCATTCCATTTTAGCTTGATTTAATTACTTTATGCATTGTGAATGTATGATTTAATTAAATGGATGTATGTGCATTATGAGCATGCCATATAGATTAAAATCCCACCATAGGAAAGCATGTTCATGCATTTGTTTAATTTGAATAAGTGTTATTGATTAATTCAAATGCATGAGGGAAATTTCATGTTTAATTAATATAAGTGTTGTATTAATTTAGGGAGATTCATGCTTGAATGGTTAATTAAAATTGATTATTCTTATAATAGTTATAATTATTAATTGATAAAATTAACCAAGCATGAAGCATGAAAATTCATTAGTTTGATTATAAGTGTTATTCTCAAATTAGGCTTGTTATGGATTGTTTTTATAATTGTTATAAAAAGAGATAGAAATCTAAAATCTATAACAAGATTAAGTGCATGCACACTTAGGTTAATGAACCTTCAACGATTCGATCAACTTGCATAGTTTAGGTCGATATCTTGTAAAACAATGGTTACGAGAGAACTCACCCGACAAGATGCTGTCTAAGGCTGGAGGTATTTAAGTTGACGGTTTACGGAACACCTCCTACCTGGGCATCGAGTCGGTTCTTGAGTTAAGTTAACTCGAGTTTTATGAGCATGCGTGAGCGGTGTGAGGTTTTAATGTGTTATCACCTAGACATCGTAGTATAAATTTATACAAACCTAGACATAGGTTGTTTCTAAATGGTGCTTTTCTTATAACTTGAATGATTGATTGTTATATGCTTTTAAACACCATTAGAAAGCATGTAATAGGGTTAATTCATTAAAAGTTATAAGAGTTATAATAGTTAATGAATAGAATCCATAAAACCTATAACAAAGAGTTGCATGCTAACATAGGATCTTAGGATCTTATCATTCTTTAAATGGTTTAAAATGAAATAGATCTAAGATCGCCTTTTCTAATAGGATTAGAAATATGTCTTACTTAGTTTTTTTTTAAAATAGTTTTAAAATTTGAGTAAGTAGGACATAAGACCTTGGTTATAAGGGAACTCTCCCGGCAAATGGTTCGGAACCTGAGTTGAATTAACCAAAGTCTTACTAGCATGCAATGTCACTAGGTTATTAAAAGAGTTTAATTCACCTAGACATTTAGTGTAAAGACCTTGTTTAATAAGGCATAGACTTAGATAGATTCATTTAGCCGGAATTTACCTAAGTAATAGACCCTAAAACTTTACGACACTTTAGTGGGAGGAAAAGTATAGAAATGAAATATTCATATTAAGTTTCTACTCTCACGTCCCCCTGAGTTCACACCGTGAGATCCATGCTTGGCCTCGAGGCGCCCTGGGAGCGTCCCCCTACGGATGGTGTTTGCATGGGTTAATATCAAGGTGAATGGGGAAAGTGTTCATAGTAAGTGGGAGAAGGAAACGTGTCAAACGTATCCTGCGGTCTCCATCATTAGGTTGCACCGTGAGATTCCTATGCGCTGCCTGCGAGTCGCCCTGGGAGCGATCACCCTACGGAGGGCTTGCGCATGGGATTCAGAACAACGCAAACTCCAGAAATGGATAGGGTTTCCTAGGGCCATTCCCAACATTAGCTCTTCCCTACGGTGGCATTGTTGGGGCCGCCCTCTGCAATCTGAAAATGATGGGTAACACTTACAAGATGGTCTTGACCAAATTAACGTTAGCTAATAACTATTGGAGTAAGAGTTATTCTGGGAATAGTATTTGGCCGAGATTGTCTCGAAAAACGTATGTGCTTTGTCAAATGCCAAATTAAACGGTTTAGTACATTCGACTAAGAATACTTGCTTAAACGCTAAACACGTGGAAAAGAATTTAGGTTTGGTCTCAACTGAGGAATGTCCTCAAACTAACTGCGTAGCCAAGAAAAACATGATCCACGACTCTAAATGTGATTTATTAGTCTTGGAAACGTGTTTAGTGGAAAACGACGATTCTGCCTGGATACTCGATTCAGGTGCCACTAATCACGTATGTTCTTCATTTCAAGGAATGAGTTCCTGGCAACAGCTAATAGCTGGAGAGATGACTCTTAAAGTTGGAACAGAAGAAGTCATCTCGGCTATTGCAGTGGGAGACATAAAATTATTCTTCACCAAGGAACGCTACATGATATTAGATAATGTGTACATAGTTCCGAAGATTAAAAGAAATTTGATTTCTTTATCTTGTTTATTAGAACAAGGTTACTCAATTTCTTTTTCTGTTAATGAAGCGTTCATAACTAAAAGAGGTATTGATGTTTGCTCTGAAAACTTGAAGAATAAATTATATGTTTTGAGACCAATTGAGTCTAAAGCTATTTTAAATCACGAGATGTTTAAAACCGCTGAGACTCAACCTAAAAAGCGAAGAGTTTCTCAAGATACCTATCTCTGGCACTTGAGGTTAGGCCATATCAACCTCAATAGGATTGGGAGATTGGTCAAGAGTAGACTTCTAAACAAGTTAGAAGACGACTCGTTGCCTCCTTGTGAATCATGCCTTGAGGGCAAGATGACAAAACGACCTTTTACCGGAAAAGGTTATCGTGCCAAAGAGCCCTTAGAGCTCATTCATTCGGACCTCTGTGGACCAATGAACATTAGAGCTCGAGGAGGGTACGAATATTTCATCAGTTTCATTGATGATTATTCGAGGTATGGCTATCTCTACCTGATGCATCATAAGTCCGAAGCTTTTGAAAAGTTCAAGGAGTATAAGGCCGAGGTTGAGAACCTATTAGGTAAGACGATAAAAACACTTCGATCCGATCGAGGTGGAGAGTATATGGACTTAAGTTTTCAAGACTATTTGATAGAGCATGGAATTACGTCCCAACTCTCAGCCCCTGGTACACCTCAACAAAACTGTGTATCAGAAAGGAGAAACAGAACCTTGTTGGACATGGTTCGTTCGATGATGAGTTATGCTCAGTTGCCTAACTCGTTTTGGGGTTATGCAGTAGAGACTGCAGTTTATATCTTGAACGTAGTTCCCTCAAAGAGTGTTTCTGAAACACCATTTGAGCTCTAGAAAGGTCGTAAAGCTAGTTTACGACATTTCAGAATTTGGGGATGTCCTGCATACGTGCTAGAAGCAAACCCAAAGAAATTGGAGCCGCGTTCTAGATTTTGCCTATTTATAGGCTATCCCAAAGAAACGAGAGGTGGATACTTCTTCGATCCAGAGGAAAATAAAGTACTTGTATCGACAATTGCTACATTCCTAGAAGAAGACCACCTCAGAGATCACAAGCCACGTAGTAAAGTCGTTTTAAGTGAACTATCTAACGAAGCTACAGAAACATCAACAAGAGTTGTTGATGATACTGGCACCTCGAGTCAATCACGTCCTTCTCAAGAAATAAGAGGACCTCGACGTAGTGGGAGGGTTGTTAGACAGCCTGATCGCTATTTGGGTTTAACTGAAACTCCAGTCGTCATACCTGATGACGGGATCGAGGATCCATTAACTTTTAAACAGGCAATGGATGACGTTGACAAGAACGAGTGGATTAAAGCCATGGACTTAGAGATCGAGTCCATGCATTTTAATTCAGTATGGGATCTTGTAGATCAACCTGAAGGGGTTAGACCCATAGGGTGCAAATGGATCTACAAGAGAAAACGAGACGCTGCTGGAAAGGTACAGACCTTTAAGGCACGACTTGTGGCAAAGGGTTTTACCCAGCGGGAGGGGATTGATTATGAAGAAACCTTCTCCCCTGTTGCCATGTTAAAGTCGATCCGGATACTTTTATCCATTGCCACGTTTTACGATTATGAAATATGGCAAATGGATGTTAAGACTGCCTTTCTGAACGGTAATCTTGAAGAAAGTATCTACATGTCTCAGCCAGAGGGGTTCATAGCTTAGGATTAAGAGCAAAAAGTTTGCAAGCTTAAACGATCCATTTATGGATTAAAACAAGCGTCTAGATCCTGGAATATGAGATTTGATACTGCGATCAAATCTTATGGCTTTGAACAAAACGTTGATGAGCCTTGTGTTTACAAAAGGATCATCAACAGCTCTATAGCTTTCTTAGTACTGTATGTGGATGATATCCTACTCATCGGGAATGATGTAGGTTATCTAACTGACATTAAACTATGGCTAGCAACTCAATTCCAAATGAAAGATTTGGGTGAGGCACAATTTGTTCTAGGAATCCAAATTGTTCGAAACCGAAAGAACAAAACGCTAGTCCTGTCTCAAGCGTCTTATATCGACAAATTGTTGGTTAGATATAAAATGCAAAATTCCAAGAAAAGACTATTACCTTTCAGGCACGGAATTAACTTGTCTAAGGAACAGTGTCCTCAAACACCTCAGGAAGTTGAGGACATGAGACGTTTTCCCTATGCCTCTGCAGTAGGTAGCCTAATGTATGCCATGTTGTGTACAAGGCCTGACATTTGTTATGCAGTAGGGATTGTCAGTAGATATCAATCCAATCCAGGATTTGATCATTGGACAACCGTTAAAAGTATCCTCAAATATCTAAGGAGAACGAGGGACTATATGCTCGTGTATGGTTCGAAGGATTTGATCCTTACAGGATACACTGATTCTGACTTTCAAACTGATAAAGATTTGAGGAAATCTACATCGGGGTCAGTATTCACTCTAAATGGAGGAGCAATAGTATGGCGCAGCATCAAGCAAGGATGCATTGCAGACTCGACCATGGAGGCCGAATATGTAGCCGCTTGCGAAGCAGCAAAAGAGGCAGTATGGCTCAGGAAGTTCCTAACTGACTTGGAAGTCGTTCCAAATATGCATCTGCCTATCACCTTGTATTGTGATAATAGCGGCACAGTGATGTGCAAATTGCTAACCGCAAGTGTACGGGTCAAGTAATAATATAGTGAATAGTAAATTCGAATGTCGTCCTCTGGATTGGATTTTTAAGCAAATCGAGTATTGTGAATAATCTCACTCAATTTTATTTAGGGATAAAAAAGTGATGAATAGATGATAATAAAAACAAAAACAAAGCAAGTAAAAAGAATGGAAATTCAATTGGGAAAACTACTTAGGTAATTGATTTCGCCGATTTCATTTAGGATTGATTTTAAGGAATAAGTTATTATGCACAATGAAATTATGAGCCAAAGACCCTTTAACCACAACTACCTCTCCCGAGTATAATTGATTCTCATGCAAATTAACCAACTAGATATCCCTATCTAAGTTTATCAATAAGCAAGGCAATGAGATCTTTTAACCAATTCTAAAGTTAATCTAAAACCGTCATGAATTAGAAAATAAACTCTATTCATGCAATCTTGAGCAAGCCTAAATCAAATCCCCTCTCCCGAGCTAGATTCGAAACTTAAATCATCCAACTAATGGCCAATTAATTGAAAGCATTAAATCAAGATTACAAACACAATAACATTGCACAACTTAAACCATAAATCAATCCATAAACTTAATCAACTACATCAATCCCTAAGCTACAAGTTTAGCTACTCATGAATGTAAATACAAGCTCAACTAAACCATTGAAAGCCATAAATCTAACTAAAGGAAGGAAAGGGAAAAGAAAACTCAATGTAGGCCGAGTCCCGACGTCCCCGTCACGATCCCCACGAACAATGGGTTGATTTCCAAGTCTCCCCCTTTGTTTTCAGCCTCAAAGTCCTCTGTTCTGCCCTCTTTACGGCTCCTAAAGGTCCCAAATTGATCTCCCCCAAAACCTAGCCGAAGTGAAGCTTTTATTCTGATTTTTTTCGTCTTAGCGTCGAGACGCTGTCAAGACAGCGTCGCGACGCTGCCTCTTATACGCGCGTTCTGAATAAGGAAAAACGGAAGCGTCGGGGCGCTTCCTATCATAGCGTCTCGACGCTGTAAGCTTTACGCGCCTAATCTGATATGGAATGTGAGCGTCGAGACGCTCAAGAGCTAGCGTCTCGACGCTAGCCTGCTGTTGACCGAGATTTGACTTTTTTCCACTTTTACTCTTTTCATTCCGATGCATCTTTTCACGCCCCGAGCACCCGATTAACTGTAATATGGCATTATAGCTCCAATCCACCATTTCCTACAAAATAAACAATAAAGCACAATAAAATGGCCCAAACATCATAAAAGACTAGCTAAATTAAATAAGTAAAAGTAGCTAGCTATGCTCGCTATCAAATACCCCCAAACTTAAGCTTTTGCTAGTCCTCGAGCAAACTAGAAATCAAACATACAATGGAAGAATGGATGCAACAATCATAACTCAATCCTCAAGGCTCAAAAGTCAATAACCAAGCAAGCAAGAAATATGCACACAAGGACCAATGAGGGAGACAAATTTAAATTTTTCCAAAATTAACTTGCATAAGCGAGATCTATCTCAACAAGATCAGACTCTACTAGCTCGGGATTGGATTATTAAACTCTCAGCTCATCTTCCCTCTACACTGGCACTAAGGTTTCACTAGTGAGTTAATGCAACAAATTAGTTTGTTTTCCTCCAAACTTAGGTGCTTTTTAATTAACAAATGAATTAAGCATTTAAATGTGGCACTAGTTTTCACACACCCATTGCAGGGACCCTTAACCTGAGTTTTCTCTGGTTGGCCTAACTGATCACAACAGGGGTAGCTCTTTTTGCCTTAATCTTTATTAAACATTGCAAACTGTGCACAGGCCATGGCATAATACTTTTCTTTTCAACAGTAACTACAAGAATGATTTTTCGATATGAGCATAAATAGCAGATATTCTTTTCTTTTCTCCTAAGCAAGATCAAACATGCTAATTTGCAAAAAATTAACTCTTTAGCTCTACCCTACACCTATCGAGGTGACAACAAGCATATGAACTCAATAATTCGCTCCTAAGCATTCAAATCCAAGTCAAGCCAAGACAGATACTCTACTCATGCAAGCCATCTCCTAGAAAAATTTTAAAAAGTCTCCCTTTTTGGGCACTTATGCTTACATCTCATCACAACCTTGAAAATTGACAAGAAAGCCTTTCCTAGGACATCATAATCATGCAAAAGTAGCATCCAGAAAACAACGATATGCAAAATTCAAAGAAAGCTCAAAACTATAGCCCGAACTCAGATGCTCAACGGCTCCACAAACATGCTAATCCACCCCCAAACTTAAAATATGCATTGTCCTCAATGTATAAAGAAAATAAGGCATAAGCAAGCATGAGAACAATGAAAGAATGACAGGAGTGAACAATACTGGCCTGGAATGATGATGACTTCTTGCTTGAGAGCTTGGAAACTTGAAAGCTTGAAAGCAAAGGAGAGAAAGAAAACAAGACCTACAAAACAAAAACAAACAATAAATCAAAGACAAAAAGAAAACACACTAAACTTACTTGGGTTGCCTCCCATAAGCGCTTGTTTAACGTCATTAGCTCGACGTGTTTATCCAGTCTGTCAAGGCACATAAAAATTCTCGTATTTCTTTGGGCCCTTCTTCCTTGAATCAATATACCCAACGATCGCTAGTAAACTTACTAGTTTCTCATGGGCCCCTGAAACAGAATTATTTTTGGTATTTTTGAATAAAAGAAGCATAAAAGGAGAAATATCAAAATAAAGAGACTCTGACTCTAAAACTGACTCGTGAGAATAGAAAAAAGAACAATCAAAATCTACAAAGGATGGAGAAGATAAAACAGACGAAGGTTTTTCAACCTCAAACTCTACCTCCTGAACTTCCTCTAACACTACAAGCTCATTTTCTTTTTTCTCCTCACAACCATGTTCTTGAAAGGTGCTCCAACTCTTCAATTCGTCCCCATTATTCATGCAACTCAACCCTAACTGCTCATCCTCATCAAGATCAAAAGAACTACGCTCATGAATGAGTGCCAATGAATCATCGACCACATGACTCACTAGACAACTTATGGAAGTGGATCCCACCTCACTAACTTCCTGTGGAGCTTGAAGTCCTCTTATGATTTCATCAATTTTTAGACTCCTCGCTCTAGACTCCTCAATATAATTTTGAACTATGCTTTCCAAGGAAGAATTTTCATTTATAGGGGTATAACTTGAAGATGAAAAATTGGAATATGGTGTTGAATAAAAAGCCATTCAAATCAATTAAAGCAACAATGATAATTAGGCTTCCAATCAAACAATAACCCAACAAGAACAAATGACAAAGACTCAAACAAAAAAAATCTAATATGGAAAAATCTAAATATGGAAAATATAATGTATAAAAGGAAACAAAGTAGCCTAATATGGAATGAAAAAAATAAATATGGCAAAACACAAATAAGGAAACTAATCTAGAAAAGGAAAAACAAGAACAAATAAGGAAAAGATTACACAACTAAAAGAAAAACTAACCTAGAAAATCAAATATGGAAAGCAAAACAAATAAGGAAAAAAAATGCAATCAACTAAAAAGGTAAAAATACACCCTAAATTAAGATCAAACAATTTTTTTACAATATCAATTTAGCTAAATGTGCCAATCCCCGGCAACGGCGCCAAAAACTTGATGTGCAAATTTCTAACCGCAAGTGTACGGGTCAAGTAATAATATAGTGAATAGTAAATTCGAATGTCGTCCTCTGGATTGGATTTTTAAGCAAATCGAGTATTGTGAATAATCTCGCTCAATTTTATTTAGGGATAAAAAAGTGATGAATAGATGATAATAAAAACAAAAACAAAGCAAGTAAAAAGAATGGAAATTCAATTGGGAAAACTACTTAGGGAATTGATTTCGCCGATTTCATTTAGGATTGATTTTAAGGAATAAGTTATTATGCACAATGAAATTATGAGCCAAAGACCCTTTAACCACAACTACCTCTCCCGAGTATAATTGATTCTCATGCAAATTAACCAACTAGATATCCCTATCTAAGTTTATCAATAAGCAAGGCAATGAGATCTTTTAACCAATTCTAAAGTTAATCTAAAACCGTCATGAATTAGAAAATAAACTCTATTCATGCAATCTTGAGCAAGTCTAAATCAAATCCCCTCTCCCGAGCTAGATTCGAAACTTAAATCATCCAACTAATGGCCAATTAATTGAAAGCATTAAATCAAGATTACAAACACAATAACATTGCACAACATAAACCATAAATCAATCCATAAACTTAATCAACTACATCAATCCCTAAGCTACAAGTTTAGCTACTCATGAATGTAAATACAAGCTCAACTAAACCATTGAAAGCCATAAATCTAACTAAAGGAAGGAAAGGGAAAAGAAAACTCAATGTAGGCCGAGTCCCGACGTCCCCGTCACGATCCCCACGAACAATGGGTTGATTTCCAAGTCTCCCCCTTTGTTTTCAGCCTCAAAGTCCTCTGTTCTGCCCTCTTTACGGCTCCAAAAGGTCCCAAATTGATCTCCCCCAAAACCTAGCCGAAGTGAAGCTTTTATTCTGATTTTTTTCGTCTTAGCGTCGAGACGCTGTCAAGACAGCGTTGCGACGCTGCCTCTTATACGCGCGTTCTGAATAAGGAAAAACGGAAGCGTCGGGACGCTTCCTATCATAGCGTCTCGACGCTGTAAGCTTTACGCGCCTAATCTGACATGGAATGTGAGCGTCGAGACGCTCAAGAGCTAGCGTCGAGACGCTAGCCTGCTGTTGACCGAGATTTTACTTTTTTCCACTTTTACTCTTTTCATTCCGATGCATCTTTTCACGCCCCGAGCACCCGATTAACTCTAATATGGCATTATAGCTCCAATCCACCATTTCCTACAAAATAAACAATAAAGCACAATAAAATGGCCCAAACATCATAAAAGACTAGCTAAATTAAATAAGTAAAAGTAGCTAGCTATGCTCGCTATCACACAGTTGCAAACTCAAAGGAACCTCACAGCCATAAGAGAGGCAAGCACATCGAAAGGAAATACCATCTCATTAGGGAGATTGTGCACCGAGGAGACATGATCGGTCACGAAGATAGCGTCGGAGCACAACATTGCTGATCCATTCACGAAGGCTCTCATGGCTAAAGTGTTCGAGAGTCATCTAGAAGGTCTAGGTCTGCGAGATATGTACGAGAAATAATCTAGGTCAAGTGGGAGAATTGTAACCGGTATATCGATACCTTAGTATACTGGGTATTTAGATGCCCTAGTTTATTGTATTTTTACTCCGTTATTAATACAAGTATTTATTCATCCACTGCTGTTATAGATTATAGTACATCCCACTAAACTAGAGTTTTAGTTCAAGTGGGAGATTGTTGGGATTGGTGCCCTAAAACTCGTAGATAATGAATCTTAAACGAATTATATACTTATTCGATAAAGGTGTTATCGAGATTGATTCAGTAAAAGTCATTACTGAATAAATTAAATTGCACATATATAACCCAAATCCAATAAACTAAGATCCATGGCTATAGGATGAACACTTGAGCTTTATGTAGAGACATAAAAGTGGATCAAGCTTGAGTAATAGCCAAAACGATCTATAGTATAGGAATAGGGTTGGGTACCTTATTCTGGAGACACTATGAGACGCGGCCCACTTTATAGATGGTATAGACGATGTGATCCTAAATCGTCCATGTAGAGACATGTGAGTGGGGGTGTCCTATGCAATGAGTTTGCATAAGACCAGGACCGAGAAATAAGTCGCTCTCGCTTTATAACACCGTTTACTGACGAGACTGACTATTTCATGTGATGACCTAGGTAACTCGATCTTAATCCTGAGCTAACTATGAACTCCTGTTTATTCGGGCTTATCCTTAGATCTGCATAGGTGAGAGTGGCTCAGTATCGCCGACTCAATAAGCCTCCCATTTCAGGGATAGGAACGGGTAGATAGCTGGGGACATAGTCGTGCAAGAAGGAATTCACTCCTACCCAAATAAGGGATAGTAGAGAGGTTGTTCCCTTAAGTGCTGACTCCGGGGCTTGAACAAAGGGATCCCGCCCTCTCATTGGCCCGAGAGGGACTCGGTTTATTGGTTGGACCATAAACCATTTGTTCATTAGAGGATCAGTAGGACTTAAGGAACTAGAAGTACTATAGGGGTAAAACGGCTTATTGACCTAGCTATAGCTACGAACAACCTGTGAAGGATCGACTTACTAATCATGGTTAAATCAAGTGGACGGAAATATATCTATAGTGAAGGGAGTGCAACTATCGGGCTATAATGGAGTGTCCCAATAGTTAACGAATGTTGGCTAGCTTGGACAATGAGATTAGTCGGTTAGCCTCGAATCGTTGGAGCCCATGATCTATAGGTTCATTAGGTCCCCCTACTAGCTCATATCGGAATTAAGCCTAGAACAAAAGATAGGAAGCTTTGAATCGTTCAAAATCGGGAAAAAGGGTATTATCGTAAATTGTGTTTGACACAATAATTTAATTATGAATTAAATTAGAAAATGAGAGATGAAGTATTTAAAAGTGTTTTGAATACTATATATATGTATTAGGAATCATATATATGGAATTGCACAAGATAACAAAGATTAATTAGATTAATCATATCAAAATTAATTTGAAAATTTTCAAATTAATTACCAAGCAATCAATTTCAATTTAGAATTGAAATTGGGGGTAATTTGCAAGCTTGAAATTTGATTTCAATTTGAATTTAGTGGATTTAGTTGGAAATCCACTTAATGCATGATCATTCAAAGTGGAAAGACAACTCACTCATGCATTGTTGCATGTCTTGTGTAATGTACACCTAGAATCCACTTGAGCTTGCAAATACACCATGTGTCTTGTGTCTTGAGGCTTGGCTTTGCATGGAGAATGTCTTTAAAAGGAGTTTGAATCATATTCAAACACAAGAGAGCCATTTTCCTTAATGTTATGCTGCAGGAATTTGGACTCAAAGTTCTCTCATCTCTCATTCTTCTCCATTGTTTGATGCTTCAAGCATTCCCTTCCCATTCCCTATCTTATATAGACTCCCACAAGTCGTTCTTGGCCCGGAGTATAGTAGGGAAGACTCTAGAGATTGTCCAAGGAGCATAGGAGAGGCAAACACCACAAGGAGCTCAACATAAGTGAGCTACAAAGGTTGGTGTTTTCTAAACTCTCTATTCTGTCTTTTCTAGAACATGCATGCTTTAGGAGTAAAATTGAATGTCTTAAGTGTTTTCGATCTTCAATTGCTTCCGCATGTGTAATATGTACACCTTCAGGAATTCCCCGCATTTCTAGGAAGGCAAAATTGAAATGCGATCGCATTTCCGGAAAAACAGAGGCCGTTCCGAGTCGCACGCAGGTCGTTGTTGACGAGTTTTCTTCACACCTAACCGGTTGTTTTGACCCCGAAACTGACTGGGCAACCTTCCATCACCTATTTCGTAGCTCCTCAACCAACTTCTACACTATATAAGCTCAGGATTCAAAGTCAAATTCAAGCGGAACTCACTTGGAAGAAAAGGGTGGTGACAGAACCCATGCTCGACGCCAATGAGTATGGATGCCTGAGGTCCTTCTTAGATGACCAAATTCTAACCCGAGAGAGAGTTAGACATCAAACCTTGTGGTTTGTAGAGAGTTTCACCCATTCCCATCTTGTAAAAGTGAGAGAGTGGAGTGTCTTAGCGAACTCTAGAAGGATTTTGTAAACAAAAAACCCATAATATTTAGGTATCTCTTCTAATTCCAGCTCTTGAATCTTTTCATTATCTTGTATTCTTTGCATCATTATTTCAATGAAAATGTGTTCATTTTCTTTTTATTCCATCATGAGTAGCTAAATCCCGTTGAGGGGTTCAATGTGGTGAATTCCCTTAGGGTTTAATGGCTTGAAAGTGTTTTATTTGCTTAAGTAGGGTTTAATGGATGTCATTCTTTATTGAATATCATTCTGATCTTGCTAAGTTTAATTTGATCACTTAGACTTTGCATGCTATGTGAGTTTGATCTCAAAAAGGACAAACGATATTGATTCTCATAAAGGTGATATAGAAGAAAAAGTTCGAAAGAGATTGTTCGACAGTATAGGACAAGCTGCCTAAGGCACCCTATATCGACTATAGGGTTATAGGTTGCAATCGTGAATTATCTATGTCGGAGTCGAGTCCCAGAAATGGGCATAACGATTCTCGCTTAGCCTTCTTACGGTTTTTGGAAACAAGGGCAAAAAGGAAGTTAAATCTGACCCAATGCATTAAACACTCTTAAGTTAGATATTGCATAAGTATGGTTGTTACCCTAGGAATGAATCCATGATGAATACCTCATTTGTTTATTATTGTTATTATTTATTAGTTATTTGCATGTTTTATTTATCTTTTCAAAAACCCAATCAATCAACTTATTATTTTCTTTGGTTATCTTATCAAAAGCAATCATTTGAGCAGTTTCTTCATCAAATTTGAATTTCCAATTTAGTCCTCGTGGGATCGATACCCTTGGAATACTATCTAAGGTTTTTTTATTACTACGTGCAACAATGTATACTTCCACTTAAGTGTTGGCTGAATATTTGTTTCTTATTATTATTCATCTTATCTCACATTCCATCCATTCAGCTAGCCATGCACCACCTATGACTAGAAAACAATTCAGTTGTGACAGTGACACTTATGAGATAGAACAAAGCTCTAGTTTTCATCATCAAGGGCTTAAAAGAAAACTCCTTTGAAAACATGCTTTTCTTCCAAAACATTGCAAATTTTCTTAAAGTTGATTTTTTCTTTCAAAAAGTTAATAGGTAAAGCTCAAAAACAGCAAGCAGATTTTTCCAAGAAAAAAATTTAAAACCCAAGTTTTTCTAATCTAAACTATCAACAAGCTATCTAAACTACCTTATGATCAAAACCATTAACAAACTAAACAATTAAAATAATCAAAACAACAACTAAACAACTAAAAACATAATTTAAACATGCTAAAACTAAAAAAAAAACCACAAGCACAAAAAACAATATTATGTACAAAAAACAGCATGTAAAGGGGTCAGAAAACTCCCCTAGTCCTTGTCCGAGGAACTCTCTTTCTCTTCATCATCTTCATCATCATTCTCATCATCTTCATCAGAATCCTTGTCTTCTTGAGGCAGCAGCGACTAACAGAAATCGGGAAAGACCGGAGCAATACTTGGGGCGATAGAGAGATAGAACTCTCTTATGGCCTCGTCCCTCTCCTTTGCATATGCCGAATATGTCTTCATGTTGTCCCTGATTTGATCTAGTTGGCAGTAGGCAACGGCTAGGGGTTCTGATGATGGTGAGGGCCCTGTAAAAGGAGTGTGCTGGGATGAAGAAGCCATGCTCGACCCTAAAGGTGGAGTGGCTTGACATGTGGAGGCTTTATCTTTCCTCTGGATGTTGTTCTGTTGAAACTTCCCAATCAAGGACAGGTCAATGGTCGGCTTGAAGAAATGACGCTCCTTTCCTTGCTTGGAACTATCTTCACCCTTTGACAGAGCTGGGTGATAAGTGATTGATAACTGCCCAAAAGGTAGTTATTTAGGCTTCAATTATATAAGGATTTGTGTGTCTTTTGTGCTTAAGAGGGTTGGTTTTAGATAGATATTACATGTTTTAACCCATTTGGAAGAATGGAAGCATTGGGAATTATTTTGTGTAGATTATGCTGCTGGGCGACTGGAGGGAGCAAATTCTGTGCTGCAGCAAAACTGGGAGCAGAAACTGCCACATCACAGCTCGTTAGCCAACTTCATGAACCGACTTCTGTTGAGTTATTTTCGTGATAAAGGATCAAGGAGAGCATTACACGTGTCCTAGTTGACCTAATTCAAGCTTTCCCATCCTTCTATAAAAGGAAGCAGCCGTCAAAGTCAAATTCATTCCATGTTTTCCTTTGGAAGCCGAATAGTATAGAGAGATTGAAGATCATCAAGAACACCATCATCCGCAAGCTGATTAGGGAGTTTACTTTCTTTATTAACTTGTGGTTATGGACATGCATACTCAGATTGTAATTCGTATTCCTATGCCTATTATGAACTAAGTAGCTTAAGGTGTTGGTTAGGAATAATGTGATTATTGTGCTTCATGTCTAGTAATAAATTGACTATCGCATTTTGGTTAATTGTTGTGCTTAATCTCATTTTATGCCCGCCTGGCCAGCCGGTATGGATAACTCTCTCTAGTTTCAGGGATGATTTAGAGAGTGTGTGGCAATTATCCACACTATGATCATTGTGTATTGGTGAACGCCAGTGACTGAGCTAGGGATAGCCAGTTGCCTAGTGTTTGATCGGTCGTACTTCATTGGGTTTGAAACATATCCCAAAAGATCTGGAGTTCTGGGAGGAATCCGCTAATAATACTGCGAGAAATGCATGATCAATAATATTGCTAGAGCATATCTTAGAACAATCACTAAAACCTAATCAGCGCATGTCTTTAATCTGTCTGTCTATTTGTTTACTCGTTGTTCTGTCATTTATTTTGCTTCAACATAATTCTTATAAAACCGAATTATTGTTACCATCTTTGAAACCATTAGGAAGTTACGCAAAATAGGTAGAGTTGAAACTAATTCAGGACTCGGATTGATAATATTACTTGCTGCAGACTGTGTATACTTGCACAGGAATTCTAGAGTTTTTTATACCATATTTTTACTCACTCTAGGAACCCAACAAGTTTTTGGCGCCGTTGCCGGGGACTTGAATAAGTTTTTATCTGATTTGTTTTGTGTATGTGTTTTAGTGGATTTAGCATACGATAGCTACCCCTTATCACCCACAAGCGAATGGTCAAGCTGAAATTAGTAATAGGGAAATTAAATCGATTCTAGAGAAAGTAGTTCATCCATCTAGAAAGGATTGGTCTTTTAGGTTGGATGAGGCTCTTTGGGCTTATAGGACAGCCTATAAGACTCCTCTAGGTATGTCTCCCTATAGGTTAGTATATGGGAAAGCTTGCCATTTACCCTTGGAGCTAGAGCATAAAACGTTTTGGGCCTTGAAAAAGTTAAATTTTGATCTGAGTCGTGCAGGAGCAATTAGAATGCTGTAGCTTAATGAATTAGAGGAGTTTCGCCAATTTTCTTATGAGAATGCGAAAATGTATAAAGAAAAGACTAAGCTGTGGCATGACAAGAAAATAAAATCTAAAGAGTTTGTCAAGGGTCAGAAAGTCTTGCTTTATAATTCTAGATTAAAATTATTTCCTGGAAAACTAAAATCTAAATGGTCAGGACCATTTACTGTGGTTCAGGTTTTCTCCAATGGAGCAATTACTTTGCAGGATGAAAAAGATGGGAGAGTGTTCAAGGTGAATGGACAGCGTGTGAAAAATTATTGGGGTGAGGAGTTTCAGTCGAAGTATCCTTCCCTAAGGTTGGTTGATGATTGAGAGAGCAGGATGTTTGCGGGAGCATTTCGCAGAGTAAAATTTTGAGCTCCCAGAAGTTTGTATTGATTTTATGTTTCGCTGATTTGTTTTTTATTTCGGATAGGTTAGATTTGATTTCACATGATTTATTAGATTTTATCTTTAGAGTATTTTTATTATTTTTGGTAATTTAGATTTTATCTATTTTAAATTTGATTTGATTTTATTTTCGGGTTATTTATTTAGATTATCTTAGAATTATCTTTTAATTGGTTTGATTTTTATTAGTTTGTATTTAGATCTTATTTTCAGTTATTTGAATTCAGTTTAAATTAATAAAGATTTTCCATAGTTTATTCAGCTTCTTTTGAATAAAAGATTAAATTTGATTTGATCGGATAAAATTAAATTTGAAAGATTTAATTTTGAAATTCAAATACCGTATCCAAGATTCTTTAGGTTGTTGCAGCAAGATTATGGCTGGAGCAAAATAATACGAATTAAAAGGGTTTCTATTGGAATTTATTATTTTTACCGTTGGACTTGGCTTTAAATTCTCGCAGGTAAATTTGCATGCATCATCTGATAAGGCCACGTGTCACATAGCGGTTATCCGAAGGCTTCAATGATGACAGCACATCAATTTTACCATGGGCGTTTGGAATCCGTGATTTTACCGTTGATAATTTTTGAAATTCAGGTTTGCATTTTTAAATTAAAACGGTAATATTAGTAATTGCAGGGCAAATCTTTTCGGTTAGGATTCTATTTTGCTGAAGCCTTATTTATTTGCAACCGCTGAAAGCTTCTTCCCACTTCGTCTTCTTAATCCCATTTTTGCCATCTGGATTCTTTTCTCTGTCAAAACCGTTCATACCTCCATGGCTAAAACAAGAGCGAGGAAAGAGAGGGAGAGTGAAGAGGAGGAGGTACCGGTCACGCCGGAAGTGCAAAAAGGGAAAACCAAGAAGAAAAGAACGCCGGAGGAAAAGGAAGCAAAGAAAAGGAGAAGGCAGCAAAGGGTTGCAGAACAGGAGGAAGTTCAGGAGGTGGCAGACGTTGTTGCCACTACTGCAGATGAATGAATTATTCAAGAACCTGAAGTAAAAAACCCAGATACGGTTCAAGAAACGATTGTTGAGAAAAATCAAGAAACAGAGGTTGAAGAGCAAGTCGCTGGTAAGCCTGACGAGGAGAAAACACCGGAGCCGGAGGTTCAGGTTGAAGTCATTATGCCTGAACTGCCCAAGCGCCGCCGCATCAAGAGGAAGGCGGGTCGCGTGAGGGTGATTCGGAACACTCCATCGCCTCCGACGTCGGACTCTGAGGAAGAAAAAAAGGGAAGCTGAGAATAAGGAAAAAGAAGAAGAGGCAAGAAAGGCAGAAGAGGAGCATTTGCGCGAACAGAGAGAAAGCAGGGGCAAAGGAATTGCCGAAGCATCGGGTGAGATTGAGGAGCCGAGGGCACCATTCATTCGCTTCGTCAATGAACTTGCCAGAGCAAAATACCACGAGGTGCTGAAGCGGGATTTCTTGTTCGAGCGAGGATTTGGCAGTGATTTGCCCAGGTTCTTGGAGTCTGGAATAGTGAACCTAGGGTGGAGGCAGTTTTGTGCGAAGCCTGATCCTGTCAATGCCAACATCGTTCGGGAATTCTACGCCAATCTTGACGTGAAGGATGATTTCGAAGTCATAGTACGAGGAGTGCCTGTCCAATGGAGCCCAGCGGCCATTAATAATTTGTTTGATCTTCAGGACTTTCCACACGCAGTTTTCAATGAAATGGTGGTTGCCCCATCGAGCGACCAGTTAAGCGCTGCGGTCCGAGAAGTAGGTGTTGAGGGGGCCCAATGGAGGGTGTCGCAGACGCGGAAGCACACATTTCAAGCTGCCTATTTAAAAAGTGAAGCCAACGCTTGTATGGGCTTCATTAGGCTCCGCTTGCTGCCGACAACGCATGACTCCACTATATCTCGGGACAGAGTGTTGCTTGTTTTTGCTATCCTTCGATCAATGAGCATAGATGTTGGAAAAATAATTGCTACTGAGATTGCTGACTGTTGGCGCAAGAAGGTGGGGAAGCTGTTCTTTCCAAACACAATTTCGATGTTATGCAGCAGGGCAAGAGTGCCCACGGTTCCAGAAGATATGATCATGCCTGATAAGGGAATCATTGACACACCTAATCTGGCGCGGCTTCAGCGTACGCAAGAGGCTCGCCAGGGAGGGTTGGTGTATGGCGTTAATCAGATCCTAGAGCAACTGACAGTGTTGACCAGTAGGTTAGAATTTGCTGAAAGGCAAGCTCAGACCTATTGGACTTATGCTAAAAGGAGAGATGATGCGCTCAGGGGGGCCTTGCAAACCAATTTCTCAAGACCATATCAGGCCTTTCCAGTGTTTCCCGATGATTTGTTTAATCTTTGGATACCACCCCACCTGTTGAACGAGAAGAGGATGTTGATGAGGAGCAGGGTGTCAGGAAGACTGATTGATGGGATGACCTGGAACGAGCATTACTTTTGTTTCTCCATTTTTGTTTGCTCACGCATATTGACCCTGCTCACTGTTATAACTGTTTGTCTTGTTTCTTTTTAATTTTCCTGCTTCGAAAAAATATATCTACTTTGTAATGTTTTTCTATGATTTTAATGAAATTTCTGAATGTTTCTATTCCATGAGCACTGACTAACTCTAACTTAACTATTTTCTTCTGAATTTTTGAAGATTGGACTGATTACGCTTAATTAGATCAAGGTATTCTGATCTCCAGAAAACTTTTGCTTGAGCATTTCTTCTAGCCTGGACTGTTGCTGCGGCAAAGAAGATTTTGGAGGTAGTATTGACTTATATGATCCACTTTAAGCTTAAATTTGAGTCCCATGTTTAGTTTAAAAATTCAGATAGAAAAATTTAAGTTTGGGGGTATAGTTACTTAATTAATGATTCATTGGGGACAATGAATAATTCAAGTTTGGGGGACTTTTTGCTACTCCAATTATTTTGCTCGAGCATTCCTCTCCTTCAAATTGAAATTTGTTAGGTTATTGAGTAACCGGGGATATTTTTGATACCCACAGTTTGTCTTCGCGTCAAAAGATGACCTAAGAAATGTGAAAAAATGATGAGAAAAATTATTTGCTGAAAAAATTATGTTGAAAATTTTGCTGAAAAAATTGATGGAGCAAAAGTTTTGAAGGATGAATGATGATCCAGCAGTTTTTCTGTCTCCGAGAACTTAGGTGAGCTTCATCATAAAATGTTGCCATTCTGAGGGCCAAGAGATGAAATAACTAAGGATTTTTTAGCTTTATAAAGAGTATTGAGCCTAGTTGGTGATGAGTTTGGGGCAAGGGTATATTGCACCATAAAGTGGGTCATCCCATGCTTAAGAGCTTATGACTGTAGGGCTGCTTTAAGTCTTAAAATGAGAATATAAACCCTTGAAAATATGTTTTAAGATGTCTGATAATAGAACTAAGCTGTGGTGAGTTTTTAGAATTAAGTTGAAAGTGGTGATTATTTGTCCCTGCCGAAGGAATCATTTTGCTGCAACAAAGCTTGGTGTTGCAGAGTGCTCAGGTAAAGGTTAAAGGTAGTATTGGATTGTCTGATTTTATTAAGCTAATTCTTTGTCTAATATTTTTAAATTCTTAAGGGAAGGTTGGTTAGTATTGCTCGGGACGCGCAATAGTTCAAGTTTGGGGGTGTGATAACTGCCCAAAAGGTAGTTATTTAGGCTTCAATTATATAAGGATTTGTGTGTCTTTTGTGCTTAAGAGGGTTGGTTTTAGATAGATATTACATGTTTTAACCCATTTGGAAGAATGGAAGCATTGGGAATTATTTTGTGTAGATTATGCTGCTGGGCGACTGGAGGGAGCAAATTCTGTGCTGTAGCAAAACTGGGAGCAGAAACTGCCACATCACAGCTCGTTAGCCAACTTCATGAACCGACTTCTGTTGAGTTATTTTCGTGATAAAGGATCAAGGAGAGCATTACACGTGTCCTAGTTGACCTAATTCAAGCTTTCCCATCCTTCTATAAAAGGAAGCAGCCGTCAAAGTCAAATTCATTCCATGTTTTCCTTTGGAAGCCGAATAGTATAGAGAGATTGAAGATCATCAAGAACACCATCATCCGCAAGCTGATTAGGGAGTTTACTTTCTTTATTAACTTGTGGTTATGGACATGCATACTCAGATTGTAATTCGTATTCCTATGCCTATTATGAACTAAGTAGCTTAAGGTGTTGGTTAGGAATAATGTGATTACTGTGCTTCATGTCTAGTAATAAATTGACTATCGCATTTTGGTTAATTGTTGTGCTTAATCTCATTTTATGCCCGCCTGGCCAGCCGGTATGGATAACTCTCTCTAGTTTCAGGGATGATTTAGAGAGTGTGTGACAATTATCCACACTATGATCATTGTGTATTGGTGAACGCCAGTGACTGAGCTAGGGATAGCCAGTTGCCTAGTGCTTGATCGGTCGTACTTCATTGGGTTTGAAACATATCCCAAAAGATCCGGAGTTCCGGGAGGAATCCGCTAATAATACTGCGAGAAATGCATGATCAATAATATTGTTAGAGCATATCTTAGAACAATCAATAAAACCTAACCAGCGCCTGTCTTTAATCTGTCTGTCTATTTGTTTACTCGTTGTTCTGTCATTTATTTTGCTTCAGCATAATTCTTATAAAACCTAATTATTGTTACCATCTTTGAAACCATTAGGAAGTTACGCAAAATAGGTAGAGTGGAAACTAATTCAGGACTCGGATTGATAATATTACTTGCTGCAGATTGTGTATACTTGCACAAAAATTCTAGAGTTTTTTATACCATATTTTTACTCACTCTAGGAACCCAACAGTGATCCAAAGAAAAGTTTACCTGCTCTTTTTCTCCTACTGGCTAGAATTTCATCCTTGATAATGCTCCCGATGTTGATCTCTAATCCCATCATAATGCAGTAAAGGAGCATAACTCTATCCACTGAGATCGTGCTATCGTGGGTGGTTGGCATCAAGTGGTTCTTCATAAAATGAAGCCAAACTGTCGATTCTGGCTTTAAGTCGCTTGACACTAGAGTCTTCACCTTCGTTTGGGACTCTTTTCTACTGAACACCCTTGTTGGCCACAAGTTTAAGTGCTACTTTCATCTGCTTGGCCGAGGGGTTCCTAATAACATCGTTCGCTCTTGGATTCAAGGGTGCCTTGATTTTGTACACCCTGTTGATGTCTACTAATGAGAAGCTGACCATTTTGCCTCTCACCACCACCATACTGATACTTTCCTCCCTCAGGCCGGCGTAAAATTCACGAACTAAAGGCACTACAACCTCCTGAGGGTGAGCACAAAACTCCTGCCACTTGTATTGGGAGATAACTCTTCTTACGAACTCTGGTAGTGCTCCCGCTCTATTAGAGAATCTCTTCTCATTGAGGAAATCCCTTTTTCTCATGATCTCCATCCGTTCCTGAAAATTAACATCTCTGAATACCGCGGGGAATGGATTTTTAGGAGATGCAGTCTTAGGTGATTTGCCCTTTGGCTTGGCGGGTGAGACGGTAGGAGGAGCTGCTGGAGAGGCGTCCATGGACCTTGTCCTCGGCCTCTTGGCAAAAATAGGATCATTCATATTCTTAATCCTCCGTTCAGCTTTGATCTCTCTTTTTGTCTTTCTCCTCAATGTTGTAGAGATAGGGACTTGGTCATCATACAACTCCTTAATCTCTGAATCTGGTTCTGTCTCGGAGTCACTGGAGGTCTCGGCCTCTTTGCTTTCTTCTTTATCCCTCTTCTCTCCCGAAAAGGTGTTATCAGCTGCTGGTGGGTCATCTTTGAATAGAGGTTTGAAAACCTCAACAGCTGGCTGCTCATTGGCGGCCTCGGCTAGGCCTTCTCAGAATGCGGCCCAGATACGGTTGCAACCTGGCCTTCATCAACTTCTTCTCTTTCTTTTTCTTTTTCTAAATTTTCTTCAGTTGGCCCCTGTTGGGCATCTTCTTCTCTCCCTTGCAGCAATTCAGCTTCACTTTGAGCCTTGATGAGTGGCTCAAAAGCTGCAAGGAAGTCTTCCACTTTCTTTCTACTTTTTTCATCTTCTTTCAATTCTTCTCTTCTATTTTTTTCTTCCTCAAGGAGTTGCAAGTCAATTGATGCCCTCCTAAGGCTTTCACCTAATTTTCTTTCTTCTTCCTCAGCCAACTTGGCCCTCTCGGCCTTCTGTCTTTCCTCTTCTCTTTTCCTTTCTTCTTCAAGATCTCTTTTTCTTGGAGACTCATCCTCCTTCATCATGTGCTGATTTTCCATCTCTCTCTCAGCCTCAACCTCCTTCAAGGCTTCTTGTTCAGCCCTGTATCCTTTAGCAATAACAAGAGCCTTTGCCACAACTTGGCGAATTATTCCTTCGAACAAGTCCGGTGGCATTCTTGCTACTTTGAAGGGCTCAATAACAATCGGTTTCTCGGGCACAACCTTATTCGGGCTCCTCTACCTTGCACTGTAGGTAACAAATTGTTTGTTCCTACAAGACGAAGAGGGGTTAGTTGAAGGTTGAGAATTCTTACCCGTTGAAGTTCCTTCTTGCCGAGAGCTTCTTGCTGCCTTGGCGGTTTCTTCTTCATCTCTCCTATTAGCTTTCTCTTCAAGAGCAGCACATCTCTGAGCTCCAATCGCCCGGATCATTGAAAACCACTCCCGCGAGCGTTTTCTAAATTGTTGAGTGGCGGGTTTTTGGGTTTGGTGGACGACATTGCCGCACGTGGACCTTCTCGGTGAAGACGAACTCGGATTCTCCCTCGACGTGGTCGGCATTGTCGAAGAAGAGGGAGTTTGAGCGTCGGGTTCGAGGTTCATGATCACTGGCGAAAAAACTCGTGGGTCTCGTCCTTCGTGTGTCGTGCATGGGTGTTTTGAGGTTCTCCTCTTCCCGTCGATCACTTGCTTCAGCTTCGTGGGCGGTTGGATTACTCTGGGATCGAGTAATCTTGCGTGATGATGAAGGTTTGGGTGAATTCTTCATTGTTCTTGATACGGGTTTTCGGTTTCAAGATGAGAGAATATGGAGAGTTGGAGTTTTGACTTGAATACAAAAGAGTTGAGTGGTTGGTGAAGAGGGAAAAACTATAAGTCAGTTATTTATAGTTTTCTAATTAGGTCATGTGATGGTCAAAAGAAATTCATGACAGCCCTCTCATTTGGACAAATTTGGTCGCATTTCCAAATACACTAGGGAGAAATGCGGTCAGATTTCACCCAGTTTCTGCCTTCTCTATTTTTTTCTGACTTTTCTTTTTTTTCCTTTGGTTTTTCTTCTTTGCTGAAACACTCATGAACATGTTAGAAAGTTCGCATGCTTAATCATGATTTATTATTCTTTTTCGTTTTTTTTATTTTAAGAGAAATTAAGTCAAAACGTTTTGATCAATTCAACTTCCATGTAAGTCCCCAGGTAGAGGTGTTCCCTATGGTCAGCTTAAATACCTCAGCCTAGCTAGGACTTTCCTTAGACAAAGTTCCCTCTTGATCAAAATTTTTTATTCTAAACTTACAAATTTTATATGTATATTTTCTTTCTCTTTCTTTTTTTTTTCTCTTTTATTTAACAAAAGATAGGGTACAAAATAATATGGACTTTTTCAAACTCCCAGGTAAATCCCCAGGAAAAGGTGTTCCCTTCAGTCAACTTAAATACCTTTTCCTAGACAGGATTTTCCTAGCCAGAGTTTTTACTCTTGTCCAGATATTTTTTAGTCCCTGTCTGTATTATTCTTTTATAGATCCAGATAATATACAAAAATAAATTCTCAAAGTATAGAAGTCATACCAGGTCAATCACGGAGACATGGGCTTCCTCTTCCTCGAAGCCCTTCCCCCAATATGGTTTGATTATTTGTCTTGTCATGATTGATTGATCTCTTCAACATCAATCTTTTTCCCAGCTTCTACTTCTGGTTCTTCATATCCAAGTATATCCTCCAATGTTTCTCCTTTCATTATTTCCTGAAAAGTAGACCGGGAGAGTTCATCAATTTCATCAATCATAGAACATTCTTCGAAATCTCCAGGGTACTTCATTGCATTCATCACATTGATTGTGACTTGCTGATCATTGACCCTCATGGTAAATTCTCCTTTCTGCACATCTATTAAGGTTCTGTCAGTGGCTAGGAACGGTCGTCCTAAGATGATTGGCACATCATTGTCAGCTTCACAATCTAAAATGATGAAATCTGTAGGGAAGACAAACTTATCAACCTTGACCAATACGTCTTCAATCCTTCCGATAGGATGTGTAAGTGATCTGTTTGCCAACTGTAAGGTTACAGTTGTTGGTCGCGCTTCTCCTATCCCTAACTGTTTAAAAACCGAGTACGACATTAAGTTGATTGTTATGTGCCAACAATGTCGCAAGTGCACGGGCCGCAAGTAATATTAAACAAAAATATTCCGAGTATCGAATCCACAGGGAGGTGAAGCGAAAATTAAGCAAAGTAAAAATTCCTTGAACACTAAAAATACTTGGGAGAAATAATATCTAGGGACCAAAACATGAAATTGAAATGAATTTAAAAATCAAGCGATTAAGGAAATCAAATTGATCAATCACGAAATAAAAAAATATGGAGTAAGAGTTTTTTTAAATGGGAAGTGGGGTCTTGAAACTCAATTAATTGCTAAATAATTATTACAATTATCTCATCTCATTGCCCAACTAATTATAATCCTAGAATCTCCGTTAATCACATAGGTTCTCCTGTTGGTCTCCCCTAATTATAATTAATCCATTTTAACTACCTAAGTGTCCTTAGCGCCATTAAAATTCGTTAATTATTACGATCTGATTCATTTTAGGAATCTAAGTTTAATCAACTAATCTCGTTGTCACGACGGACAATTAAACTAGTTGCATGGATTATGATCTATCCTAATTTCTCTCCGTCGAGTCTCCATTAAGAATCAGATCAATATACAACTGGTCAGATTGCATACAACATTACGAACATCCATACAAATAATTAGTAAACAGGGCAAGAGATAGGCAATTATAACAACATTTAACTATAATTTCATTTCAAGACCCCAAATTGGGGTTTAGCTATACATAGCTAAAATATTCACAAAATTTACAATGGAAAGCATAAATATGAGCAAACTAAAAGGGAAGGAATTGACCGTCGAAGACCCCATCGCTGGCGCTTGGAGTCCCTCCGAGCACACCTTAAGCCTCCTAGAATGCTCCCCAAAACTCCCCAAACTTTCCCACTAATGAACTCTCAAAAAGGCTAAAAAGCCTTGAGAGAAGGCTACAAAGGAGCCAAAGAGAGAAAGGAATGAAGGAATGGAATGATGATTGATGGTAAAAAAATGGCACCAAGGGGTGCCTTTTATAGGCCCGAAAATTGGACAGCGTCGCGACGCTATCGGCACAGCTTCGCGACGCTGTGACGTCATCGACTTGCCGACCAAGAAATGGGACGGCGTCGCGACGCTGTCCCTACAGCGTCTCGACGCTAGGCGGATTCCAGAACTTTCAGGCGCGGATTGGGCTTGAAATTGGGCCTGTCTTCATCTCTTTTTTGGACCTCTTTTTCATGGTTGACTTCCTTGGTCTCCCCTTTGACCCATGTATGGAATTTGGGCTTGAATGGCTCATTTTGGGCATTTTTTTCACCAAAATCCATAATTTGCTCCTAAAGACCAAATAACAAGATATATTAAATTTCTTCACTAAAACCACAATTAAAGCACTAACACGCTTAATATTTTAGGACTAAATTAGCGACATTTCTACCCGCTATCATTGATACTCGCTCCTAAGTCGCACAGAGCTCTGCCTACATCCCTGCCTCCAATGGAGCATCGAATGGTGAAACTTCCTGGGTCTTTGAGATTGGGAGGAATCTCATTCTTGATCAGTGCACTGGAACATTCAGTGAGTGCAACAGTTTCGTATTCTCCCAACCTTCTCTTCTTCGATAGAATATCTTTCAGGAACTTCACATAGGTAGGCATCTGTTCAAGTGCTTCTACCAATGGGGTATTGATGTGTAGTTTCTTTAATACATCTAAAAACTTCCTGAACTATACATCTTGCGAAGCATGTTTGAATCTTTGAGGGTATGGAGGAGGTGGTCTGTATTCTGGATCTATTACAAATTTTTGGGGTTTTGCAGTCGTATTTGCGGTCGCATTCCCCTGTTTTTTCTCTAACTTTGATTTTTCTTCTTTTTCTACCAAGGCTTCGTGCTCCTTGGTTTTTTCATCTTTATTCTGTATAATATCTAAGCTAATGTTGACTTCTTTTCTAAAATTTTTTCTCGAGCTCCTTTTGGGATTTCTACTCCTTGATTTACTGGATACTTTGGGCCATCGTATTCTAATCCACTTCTTAAGGTCACTGCCTTGCATTTCTCCTTTCCTTTTCTATGATGGGTCTCGGTCTTGCTAGGCAACATCCCCTGTGGTCTATTCTTAATCTCCTGAGCAATTTGTCCAAGCTGTACTTCCAAATTCCTTACTGGAGCATCGTTTCTTGCCATGTATTCCTTCATAAGAGTCTGATTGGCTGTCAGTGTAATTGGTAAAATGGTCGTAGATTTAAATCAATCCAAGTATAAACTGACTAAATCAAGTAGTACCTGATGAGTTCAGGGTCGAATCCACAGGGAAATGGGACAAAAATATATATACATTCACTGATCTAATTTCTCAATGTGCAACATAAGTAAGAAAGAATGATTGGTATAGTTTGAACAATAAATGTTCTGTATGAAGAAAATGAATAATATAACTTGAGGAAAAGGAGTTTTATGCAAGAAGTATCAAGGTTGTTGCGGTAGCAACCTCATGCGTTTATAAGAGACTTGTAGCGCTTATTTTGATTAATTGATCCATTAATGCCTAAGCGAGAAAAAATCATTAAGTTTCCCTTCCGGTACTCCTTATGCGTTTTAGCAATAAACCAACAAATGATTCTTTGACTAGCTTATGCATGTAGTTTAGTTCTCTTAATACTTACAATGGATTGCATTAGTCACAACGCAATCGAAGCTCAAGCATGCAATATCTTTTAGCGGTAATAGTTAACTGCTACCAAGACTACATGGCATGCGCTAACTTGTTCTACTTAGAGAGATCCATATGCATTACCTGTCAAGGATTTATCATATTCATACGGCATCCGGCTGGCCAAGCGGGAATTAGCAATGAGAAGATTAAAACAACTAAGTAGAACGCAATCAATGTTTCAATTAAACCAAAATGTGCGCTTACAAGTTGTACTTATTTCCGCATGAGGCGCTTGTGCTAAGCCTTGAAGAGAAGATTTAGCTCATGAGAGCAAAACAGAAATACATGAAATGATACATTACACACAAGTATGCTTCCATTTGCAGACTTCTGCGGTTCCTTCGTGAGTTTCTTCTTCCTTCTCCTCCTTTCTCTCCAATAGTCTGATAATGATCTAAAAAATGGTAATCTGATCTAACAATCTCCTCTCCCAATTCTTTGAGCAGGTGGCTTCTATTTATAGGCGAGGGAAGTTAACTTCTTCAAGTCACCAACGGCCAACTTGCAAATCCACTTGCGTTAGTTGTGTCAGCGCTTAATCATCATTAGGCCACTTGCGCCTTTCTAATCTCCTTTTTCGCCTGCTTGCTCTGGCTGCGTCGGCGCTATCTTTTCACCCATCTTTTTCTGTCTCTTGATCATCTTGGAGAGTGTGCCTGCTCTGAAAAAGATACTTAAAATGACCAGATTAGTTGCGATAGCGCTTTGTATTTATAATTTCTTATCGCATACACAAATATATCCTGCCGCTTAATATCAAAGCACTTTTCCTTCTTTATGCGTTAAGATAACGCATTGGTGGTTCTTTGCGCCTTCTTTTAGCCTAAATTTAGAGGGTAAATAGCTTGCATTTCACAAGCAATCAAACCCCCAAACTTAAACTATTGCTTGTCCCCAAGCAATGCCTATTATCTACTTTGCGAGAATTACTTAACTCTCTATTGCTTGCGATCTTGACATCTTTCTATCTCTTTTTCTTGTAGGCATTACTCCAATAGATTTGGCTTTTGTCAAATTTTCTTCATTGCTTAAGGCAGGTTCCTTGCGCTTAGATTCTTCCTTGCGATAACTCAACCACTTTTGCTTGTCCTGGGGCGCGTACATTCAACTTCTCTTCTTCTTCTTCTTCTTCTTCTTTTTTTTTTTTTTAAGTAAGCAATCAAATGGACATCAAAACGTATACTTTCGTTTTGGCTTACCCACATTTGTGATGAAAGGTATCCAACTACGGGTATTACATTTTTTTACCGCCCTTAACGCTCATAGGATGCGTTTGTCTTCGCGCAGTGGCAAACTATGGGTGTCATAAATGCCCCTGGCTACAAACATACCGCATTCCTAGAGGAACGCATTCGTTATTTATATATATATATATATATATATATATATATATATATATATATACTTATGCGCCGACTCCCCCAAACTTAAGATGGATAATGTCCCCATTGTCCCCCAAACTTACTTTGGAGCGCATGGACAGAAGCAAATAGAAGTTGAGTTGCGGCAAGGTGAAAATGCGAAGGAATTTGCCTTATGTTCTGAGGAAAATGAAGACAAAGGTTATATCAAGTGAGGTAATGTGGACAAGAAAAATCAGAAGTCAGATGCGTTGATTAAGACAAAAGAAGTTAACGCAAAGATTTTAAGAGATAAAGAGACACTAAAATGTAAGGCAGAGAAAAAGTGATAAGAAATACGCAGTGAGATATATATATGTAATTTGATAATGGAATTATAAACACGGCACATACATTGAGGTAAAACAAAAGAAAGAAAAAGATAATTCTATTCCTGCGGTGGTGGAGGTGGCGTTCTAGGAAACCTTGGAACCGGCGGAATGCTTGGTGGCCGCATCTGAGAAGGTCCTGCAGCAGCTGGTCTGTGCGCTGTATTTGGCCGCGCAAAAAGATTCGGTGCGATAGGCAGGCGGTGGAAAGAATTTGTCCAATGCGTTAAGAAGAGGAGCAAGGCATTGACCCTTTGCGACAGCTCCTCTTGTTGCTTTTGCAGCAATTCCTGTTGTTGACACAACCTTTCTTGTTGCAGATGCAAAAGTTCCGTGACTTCTTGGAACATCTGCCGCAGTTCTTAGAAGATTAGGGCTGTGTCAATGTCGAGTGGTCGAGCAGCTGCGCTGTCGCCTGATGGTGCGGTTTCCGAGTCTCGCGCATCCGGAGTTGGCTCAGGGATGTCATTGGCGCGAGGAGGACTGGGCAGGGGTTCTTCAGCGATTTCTTCAATACTTACATCGATGCGGGGAGGTGAGTGCTGAATAGGTAGAGGTGGCGGTGGCGCATTTTGAAGCTCAGCGCAGACAGTGCTTTTCTGCGCTAGAGATTTTTGTTGAGGGCCTTGCGCCGTTGGGCGAGGGTATCGTCCTGCGGTGACCTTGCGCCTCTTCTTCTTCTGCTTTTCAGGCGCTGGTGCAATAGGTTGTGCTGCGGGGGCTAAAGGTCTGTGGCTGCCGCCTTGCAGACGCCTGTCTCGCGTGCCCGTTACACGCATCCACCATTGCTCGTCAAAATCCTTCCGCATTGTCCTTACTTCTTCATCAGCTGCGGGAAGGAGATTGGATGCGCGACATAAAGAGGTGACGAGGCCAGGGCAGAATAGAGCACCTCTGGGCTTAGCGGCAGTGTGGCGCAAGGTTTCAACAAGGACCTTACCCAAGTCGATTGGTGTGCCCTTCATGATGCAGTAGACGAGGATCACGCGTTGAAGGCTCAGGGTTGCGTCATGCGTTGTAGGCATGATGCGATTCTTGATCCAGTGCATCCACAGGGTTGCCTCGAAGTCCAGCAGCTGCGATTTCAGGGTCCTCTTTGCGCCATGCCCATCCCATTTAGCCCCAGGTATGGCTACCGCAAGAAGGACTGCGTTGAGGAAATTGTCATCCAAGCAGTCAAGCAGCTGGTTCCCTTCAGCGCTGTGGATGTCCTGCAGCTCATAGACGCTGTTTATGTGCGTTGAGGAGAATGCGATGGCGTGTCCGCGCACAATGACTTCGTCAATCTCATCTCGCCATTGTGCGTGGAAGAAATCGAGGACAAGCGCAGAGGCGTAAGTTCCTGGATTCTCGCAGACTGTCTCCCACTTGCGCTGGGAAATCTGGTCATACATCGTCTGCGGCAGGGGGCAACTAAATCCCCTTTCCTCCTGAAACTTTCCCCAGTCCTTTGCTTCAGCCTCTGCGCCTACTTTTTGTTTCCCCTTGTCTTTGGCTGCAGTGGGCGCTTTCCGCTTCTTGCTTTGGGTCGCCGCAGCTTCTTTGCATGGTTCTCTGATGACGACCCCTGTTGGTTGGATATTGCGGCGACGTGTGAGGGGGATTTCATTCTCAGAATCCGATATCTCCAATGCTGCTGCGATAGTAGCCAAGTTATGCGCTGCGATGGCTGCTGCTTCCACATTGCTTGGCCCTTCGCCTCTGGTTTCTGCGGTGGCACGCTCTTCTCTTTGGCGAATTTCGTCGCCTTCTTCGCCTAATTCTTGCAGCAAGTCGTTCCATGCAGCGACTTGCTGTTCTGAGAATTGTGGGAGTGTGGAAGAAGATGAAGGAAGAGGGGAGGAAATGGTGTTAGTTGGGAAACAGAAAGGGGAAGGCTCGGTGGTTTGGGTTAAGGTAGAGGAAGGGTTTGGAAGGAGGGGAATTGATGGAAATGGCAAAGGAAAAGGAGTGAGGTTTTGAGGTGTGGGGATACTTGAGGCTGTCTGAAGAGTGACAGGTTGGATGGAGAAGGTGGATGTGTCTAGTGGGGCGATGTTGAGTACTTCATCGCCATCGGAGGTTGAAGGGGCGGCGGGGAGTTGGGTATTTGTGCTGGTTTGGGGAGGTTCTCCGTTCACAACTTCCAGTTCTTCTTCTTCCATTTCGGCGAGGTTTTGGTTGTCGCCTTCTTCATCCGAAGAGATGATCACATCTCTGTTTGGCCCTTCGACTTCTGGCGAAGAGTGGGCATCATCCGCATATCCGGCAATGGAGAGGTTTTGAGAGTCTGACATGGTTGTTCTTCGAAGGGAAGGAGAAAGGAAATTTCGAAAGTTTGGAGGTTTAGGGTTTTTGGAATGAAGGAGGCGTAGGAAATGAGGAAGAAGCATCAGAAGCTTTTCCCCTATATAGTTAACGTAAGGCATGCGTCCCTAGGTACTGACGACCTTTCGCATCCCACTAGAGTGGGTGATCATGATTATTATGGAGGAATGTGAGCGGTTTCCTTGGGTAATGTGAGAAAAACAGGGATTAGTGCGTCTCACTAAATGCTAAAATGATTATCACCGCGTGAGGCGGAGATGCGGATGTAATTGGACATGCGGTGGGGTTTCCTTCTAGGCACAACATTTACCTAACGCAACGATTTTTACTCTAACCAAAAAGTTATGCGATGGGATTGTCTCCCTAAAGCTCAACCTATCAAAATATATCAAAAAGAAATAAGGTATGCAGAAAGAAAATATTTACAACTTCTGACCTGTTAGTGCTCTATGCGCTAGGTCCTGGCGCATTTCAGAGCACTCCTCTTCTGGACCTATCTTGTGTGGCTTCTTCAAGGTGGATCCTTCAGAAGGATTATCTCAACTACTTTATTCAAAAGTCCTTCGATATATGGTTTTACTCTTTGCCCGTTAACTTCGAAAATTCTCTTTCCATTTGTAGAATGTAGGTCTACTGCCCCATATGGATAAACTTTATGAACTATGTAGGGTCCAGACCATCTGGATTTTAGTTTTCCTGGAAAGAGTCGTAAACGTGAATTAAACAATAATACTTTCATACCTGCCTTGAGATCCTTTTTGAGTATTTTTCGATCGTGCCATTGCTTTTGTTTTTCTTTATTTATCTTGGCATTCCCGTATGCATTCCTTCTGAATTCTTCTAATTCTGCCAGTTGACGCAAGCGTTCTTGCCCTGCGGCTTCTAAGTCAAAATTTAGACGCTTCATTGCCCAATGCGCCTTGTGCTCCAATTCTAATGGTAGATGACATGTTTTTCCATACACTAGCGCATATGGAGATGCGCCTATGGGTGTTTTGAATGCATTGCGATATGCCTATAGTGCATCATCTAGGTGATGCGCCCAGTCTTTTCTGCTGATGTTTACAACCTTCTCGAGAATTCTCTTTATTTCTCTATTTGAAACTTCCGCCTGACCGTTACTCTGCGGGTGGTAAGCTGTTGCGATGTGGTGTTTGACATTGTATTTTCGCAATAACTTATCCATGACCCTGTTTATGAAGTGGGTCCCTTCATCACTAATCAACCTGCGTGGTACTCCAAATCTTGTAAAAATATTCCGTTTTAGGAATTTTGTCACAGTTGTCGCATCGTTTCTAACGCAGGCGATTGCTTCTATCCATTTTGTCACATAGTCCACTGCGAGGAGAATGTATTGGTTCCCTTGCGATGATGGGAAAGGTCCCATGAAATCAATGCCCCAGACATCGAATGGCTCTATTTCTATTATGTAATTTTGAGGCATTTCATTTCTTGAGCTGATGTTTCCAGTACGCTGACATCTATCACAACCTTCGACATGTTTTCTGGCGTCTTGAAACAAGGTGGGCCACCAATAGCCGCTTTGAAGAACTTTGGCTGCGGTGCGTTGTCCTCCAAAGTGGCCTCTGTATGGTGCTTCATGACAGTCTTTCAATATTTTCAGCGCATCTTTATGGCCAATGCATCTTCTAAGAATTTGGTCAGGTCCTCTGCGATAGAGACAAGGGTCATCCCATAAATAAAATTTCAATTCGTGAAAGAATTTCTTACGGTGTTGCGCTGAGTATTCCTCTGGCAAGATTCCTGCGACAAGGTAGTTTGCAATGTCTGCAAACCATGGTTCTTCTTCGTTGATTACAAAAAGCTTTTCGTCGGGAAACTCTTCTGAGATAGAGAACTTCGGCGCATCTTCCTTCCCATTGTCTTCCAATCGCGACAAGTGGTCAGCAACTAAATTTTCACTCCCCTTTTTGTCTTTGATTTCGAGATCAAATTCTTGTAGCAATAAAATCCATCTAATCAGTCTTGGCTTTGCGTCTTTCTTTGCTGATGTGCAAATTGCTAACCGCAAGTGTACGGGTCAAGTAATAATATAGTGAATAGTAAATTCGAATGTCGTCCTCTAGATTGGATATTTAAGCAAATCAAGTATTATGAATTATCTTGCCCAATTTTATTTAGGGATCAAAAAGTGATGAATAGGTGATGATAAAAACAAATCAAAGCAAGTAAAAAGAATGGAATTTCAATTGGGAAAACTACTTAGGGAATTGATTTCGCCGATTTCGTTTAGGATTGATTTTAAAGAATAAGTTATTATGCACAATGAAATTATGAGCCAAAGACCCTTTAATCACAACTACCTCTCCCGAGTATAATTGATTCTCATGCAAATTAACCAACTTGATATCCCTATCTAAGTTTATTAATATGCAAGGCAATGAGATCTTTTAACCAATTCTAAAGTTAATCTAAAACCGTCAAGAATTAGAAAGTAAACTTTATTCATGCAATCTTGAGCAAGTCTAGATCAAATCCCCTCTCCCGAGCTAGATTCGAAACTTAAATCATCCAACTAATGGCATATTAATTGAAAGCATTAAATCAAGATTACAAACACAATAACATTGCACAACTTAAACCATAAATCAATCCATAAACTTAATCAACTACATCAATCCCTAAGCTACAAGTTTAGCTACTCATGAATGAAAATACAATCTCAACTAAACATATGAAAGCCATAAATCTAACTAAAGGAAGAAAAAGGAAAAGAAAACTCAATGTAGGTCGAGTCCCGACGTCCCCGTCACGATCCCCACGAACAATGGGTTGATTTCCAAGCCTCCTCCTTTGTTTCAGCCTCCAAAGTACTCTATTCTGTCCTCTTTACGGCTCCAAAAGGTCCCAAATTGAACTCCCCTCAAACCTAGCCGAAAAGAAGCTTAAATAGCAAAATTTCGTCGTAGCGTCTAGCGTCGCGACGCTATGATTTTTTTTTTTTTTTTTAGATTGGAAGCTCCATTTGACTCCAATTGCTGAATTAAGCTTCAAGCACATACTTCCTACAAATAAAACATAAAAATGCATAAATTTGGGCAAATAATTGAAAAAGACTAGCTTAATTAATCAGAGAAAAATAGCTAGCTATGCTCGCTATCAAATACCCCCAAACTTAAGCTTTTGCTAGTCCTCGAGCAAACTAAAAATCAAGCATACAGTAGAAGAATGAATGCAATAATCATAACTCAATCCTCAAGGCTCAAAGGTCAATAGTCAAGCAAGCAAGAGACATGCACATAAGGACCAATGAGGGAGACAAATTAAAATTTTTCCAAAATTAACTTGCACAAGCGAGATCTAACTCAACAAGATCAGACTCTACTAGCCCAGGATTGGATTATTAAACTCTCAACTCATCTTCCCTCTACACTGGCACTAAGGTTTCACTAATGAGTTAATGGAACAAATTAGTTTGTTTATCTCAATACTTAGGTGCTTATAATTAACAATTAAATTAAGCATGTATATGTGGCACTAGCTTTCACACACCCATTGCAGGGACCCTTAACCTGAGTTTTCTCTGGTTGGCCTAACTGATCACAACAGGGGTAGCTCTTTTTGCCTTAATCTTTATTAACCATTTCATATTGTGCACAAGCCATGACATTATTATCTTATTTCAACAGTAACAACAAGAATGATTTTTCTTTATGAACATAAATAGCAGATATTCTTTTCTTTTCTCCTAAGCAAGATCAAACATGCTAATTTGCAAAAAAAATTAACTCTTTAGCTCTGCCCTACACCTATCGAGGTGACAACAAGCATATGAACCCAATAATTCGCTCCTAAGCATTCAAATCCAAATCTAGCTAAGAAAAATACTCTACTCATGCAAGCCATCTCCTAGAAAAATTTTAAAAAGTCTCCCTTTTTGGGCATTTATGCTTACAACTCATCACAAGCTTGAAAATTGACAAGAAAGCCTATCCTAGGACATCATAAGCATGCAAAAGTAGCATCCAGAAAACAACCATATGCATAATTCAAAGAAAGCTCAAAACTATAGCCCGAACTCAGATGCCCAAGGGCTCCACAAACATGCTAATCCACCCCCAAACTTAAAATATGCATTGTCCTCAATGTATAACGAAAATAAAGCATAAACAAGCATGAGAACAATAAAAGAATGACAGGAGTGAACAATACTGGCCTGGAATGATGATGACTTCTTGCTTGAGAGCTTGGAATCTTGAAAGCTTGAAAGCAAAGGAGAGAAAGAAAACAAGACCTACAAAACAACAACAAACAATAAATCAAAGACAAAAAGAAAACACACTAAACTTACTTGGGTTGCCTCCCATAAGCGCTTGTTTAACGTCATTAGCTCGACGTGTTGCACGTGCTTCAAGGAGGCTTTTGTTCTGTGAATCCAACAGAGGTGCTCTTTCTTGCACCTTTCCTGTAGCCCATGTAAAGCACTTCATCTTTGGAGTCTTCAACTGCTTTAAAGATTTCTTTTTCGTTCTTGACTCTAATAGTGAGCTCCCTGCGCTCAATATCTATAATCGCTCGCCCAGTAGCGAGGAATGGTCGTCCTAATATGACAGGCATCGAAGGATTTTCTATCATGTCCATAACATATAAATCAATAGGGAGGAAAAATCTACCTACTCTGATTAGCACATTTTCTACAATACCAACTGGTCTCACCACAGATTGATCAGCCAATTGGAGCTTTACAGGAGTAGACTTAATCTCACCTATATCTAACTTTTTACACAAGGACAATGGGATAATATTAATGCTAGCACCTAAATCACATAATGCTCTGAACGAATAAGTACCAAAACTACAAGGAACAGAAAAACTCCCTGGATCTGCTACTTTTTCAGGTACTTTCTGTTGTACTCTGGTGCTGCATGTGGAAGCGAGATAAACAGTGTCGACCTTCTTTTCTTTTCGCTTCTTCGCTAACCACTCCTTCATAAACCTGTTGTATTGGGGCATCTCTAATGCCTCTGCAAAAGGAATATTAATATTCAGATTCATAAAAGCATTCATAAATTTATCAAACTGAACCTGATTGTTCTTTTTCTTCTTTTTCTTTTTCCTTTCCTTGGGAACCAACAGTGTGGGAGAAGGGATAGGAGGCTCAAGGTTAGGCTTTTCAGCCTCATCTGATGATGTGTCCTCCTCAGCTTCCCCTGTAGGCGTTTCATAGTCCTCAAATTCAGGTTCCTCTTCAGATTCCTCCTGGTGCACAGTGATTGCCTTACAGTACTCCATCTGGGGTTTCTCTTGTTCAGCTGGGGTCTTACCTTTATTCATGGTACTTACAACATTTACCAACTGACCCAGCTGAGTCTCGATATTCTTGATGGCAGCGCTGTGGCCATTAACTGTTGAATTGATGGCAAGGACTGCCTCCTCTAATTTGGTTGTCCTGTTACTAGACTCTGCAATGAAAGCTCCTACAAGATCTTCTAACTTTTTATTATCTTGAGTTTGAGGGGCAAAACCAGGAGGATTAAGAACATTCTTGGTATTAGCATAAGAGAAATTTTCATGGTTCCTATTGTTAGGGTGATAATGTGTAGGTGTAGAACTATTATTATATCCCCTAGAATTAAAATTTGATACATACTGAACCTGTTCAATGGTCTCCTCCTGAGGTCTAGATGCTAAAGCAGCAGCTGATTCAATTGACTGTGCACTCCCTGTACCTGAAAATTTCATAAAAGCATTAGCGAGGGAGGTCATCTGAGCATGGAGTGCACTTACTTCATCAACCTCAAACACTCCAGCAGCAATCTTTTTAGGTGTAGACCGCTCAGATGGCCACTGATAGCTGTTGGTGGCCATATCCTCTAAAAGTGTGCGAGCGTTTTCCACGGTCTTGGACAGCAGAGTCCCACCTGCAGCTGCATCAACAATCGTTTTTGTACTAGGGGTTAACCCATTATAAAACAACTGTACCTGAAGCCAATCGGGGTAACCATGCTGAGGACACTTCCTCAGTAGCTCTTTGAATCGCTCCCAAGCTTCGAAAAGCTGTTCATCATATTGTTGCTGAAATGTTCCAATCTCGGTCCTCAGTTTGACCGTCTTTGCAGGAGGGAACAATTTCTTTAAAAAGGCCTGGACCAAAGCATCCCAAGTGGTGATGCTCCCAGGGGTAATAGACTGCAACCAATCACGTGCTTTATCCTGCAAAGAAAAGGGAAATAAACGTAAGCGAATAGCATCCTCAGAGACACCATTAATCTTTACCGTCCCACAAATATCCAAGAATGATTTAAGATGAGAATTTGGATCCTCGGTGGGTGATCCTCTGTATGCACAGTCTCGAGCCATCTGAATGAGGCCGGTCTTCAGCTCAAAGTTGTTGGCATTAATCGGTGCATAGACAATCCCCGACTGTTGCCCCTGAAACATAGGCTGAAAATAATCTCTAATAGGCCTAGGCTCCTCAGGTGGATTTTGATCTGCCATTTGAATAGTTTCTCTATTTTCCCTTCGAAGCCTAAGAATTGTTCTTTCTATCTCGGGATCAAATGGTGCTAAAATTAAATCTTTATCCCTACGCATAAACAAACAAAACTACCCTAGAAAAGAAAGAAAACAATTATGGAATGAAATAAAGAAAAGGAAACAACTAATCTAAATATGGAAAATATAATCTAGAAAAGGAAACAAAGTAACCTAATATGGAATGCAAAAAATAAATATGGCAAAATGCAAATAAGAAAACTAATCTAAAAAAGGAAAAACAAGAACAAATAAGGAAATGATTACACAACTAAAAGAAAAACTAACCTAGAAAATCAAATATGGAAAGAAAAACAAATAAGGAAAAAAATGCAAACAACCTAAAAAAGTAACAATACACCCTAAATTAAGATCAAGCAATTTTTTCACAATATCAATCTAGCTAAATGTGCCATTCCTCGGCAACGGCGCCAAAAACTTGATGTGCAAATTGCTAACCGCAAGTGTACGGGTCAAGTAATAATATAGTGAATAGTAAATTCGAATGTCGTCCTCTGGATTGGATTTTTAAGCAAATCAAGTATTATGAATTATCTTGCCCAATTTTATTTAGGGATCAAAAAGTGACGAATAGGTGATGATAAAAACAAATCAAAGCAAGTAAAAAGAATGGAATTTCAATTGGGAAAACTACTTAGGGAATTGATTTCGCCGATTTCGTTTAGGATTGATTTTAAAGAATAAGTTATTATGCACAATGAAATTATGAGCCAAAGACCCTTTAATCACAACTACCTCTCCCGAGTATAATTGATTCTCATGCAAATTAACCAACTTGATATCCCTATCTAAGTTTATTAATATGCAAGGCAATGAGATCTTTTAACCAATTCTAAAGTTAATCTAAAACCGTCAAGAATTAGAAAGTAAACTTTATTCATGCAATCTTGAGCAATTCTAGATCAAATCCCCTCTCCCGAGCTAGATTCGAAACTTAAATCATCCAACTAATGGCCAATTAATTGAAAGCATTAAATCAAGATTACAAACACAATAACATTGCACAACTTAAACCATAAATCAATCCATAAACTTAATCAACTACATCAATCCCTAAGCTACAAGTTTAGCTACTCATGAATGAAAATACAATCTCAACTAAACATATGAAAGCCATAAATCTAACTAAAGGAAGAAAAAGGAAAAGAAAACTCAATGTAGGTCGAGTCCCGACGTCCCCGTCACGCCCCACGAACAATGGGTTGATTTCCAAGCCTCCTCCTTTGTTTCAGCCTCCAAAGTACTCTATTCTGTCCTCTTTACGGCTCCAAAAGGTCCCAAATTGAACTCCCCTCAAACCTAGCCGAAAAGAAGCTTAAATAGCAAAATTTCGTCGTAGCGTCGAGACGCTGTCGCGATCCGCAAATTTGGAAAATTTTGCTATAGCGTCGCGACGCTATGATTTTTTTTTTTTTTTTTTTTTTTTTTAGATTGGA
The DNA here is from genome assembly GCA_036850905.1 of Luffa acutangula. NCBI lineage: Eukaryota > Viridiplantae > Streptophyta > Magnoliopsida > Cucurbitales > Cucurbitaceae > Luffa > Luffa acutangula. The sequence continues at coordinate 21,463,209 of CM072089.1, read as the reverse complement.
AGCTCCATTTGACTCCAATTGCTGAATTAAGCTTCAAGCACATACTTCCTACAAATAAAACATAAAAATGCATAAATTTGGGCAAATAATTGAAAAAGACTAGCTTAATTAATCAGAGAAAAATAGCTAGCTATGCTCGCTATCATTTGCGATAAGATATTTTATTGTCGCATGGTCTGTGTAAACTATGACTTTGGAGCCAATCAGATAAGCACGAAATTTATCAAACGCATACACAACCGCTAATAATTCCTTCTCGGTTGTTGTGTAATTCGTTTGTGCTTCATTCAATGTTCGACTGGCATAATAAATGGGGTGAAAATTCTTTTCCTTTTTCTGTGCCAACACTGCTCCTACTGCCACATCACTGGCATCACACATCACGACAAAAGGCTCCCTCCAGTTTGGGGTTGCAAGGATAGGTGCACTTACTAATGCATGCTTCAGATTCTCAAATGCTTTAACACATTCGTTTGAAAATTAAAATTTTCTATTGGCTTCCAGCAATGCGCAAAGTGGCTTTGTAATGTGTGAGAAGTTTCTGATGAACCTGCGATAGAATCCCGCATGTCCTAGGAAGCTGCGAATTCCCTTAACAGATGTAGGAGGTAGTAATTTCTCAATAACATCAATTTTAGCCTTATCTACTTCAATACCTGCGCTTGATATGCGGTGGCCTAAGACAATGCCTTCTTCCACCATGAAGTGGCATTTTTCCCAATTCAGCACAAGGTGGGTTTCTTCGCATCTTTCCAGTACTCGCTCCAGCTGCTTCAAACAGTCTGCGAAAGACTTCCCATATACTGAGAAGTCATCCATGAAAACTTCCACAGATTTTTCTAGGAGTTCGGAGAAAATAGCCATCATACACCTCTGGAACGTTCCAGGCGCATTACACAGTCCAAAAGGCATCCTTCTGAATGCAAAGGTGCCATATGGGCAGGTGAATGTTGTCTTCTCTTGGTCTTCTGGCTCAATGGTGATTTGATTATACCCTGAGTATCCATCTAGAAAACAATAGTAAGCTTGTCCTGCAAGTCGGTCTAGCATTTGGTCAATGAATGGGAGAGGAAAGTGGTCCTTTTTGGTGATCGCATTCATCTTGCGATAATCCATGCAGATGCGCCAACCTGTAGTGGTGCAGGATGGAATCAACTCGTTGTTTGCGTTAGCCACCACTGTCATGCCTCCTTTCTTGGGCATGCATTGGATTGGGCTCACCCATCTGCTATCTGCGATGGGGTATATTACTCCTGCGTCGAGCCACTTAATTATCTCCTTTCGCACTACTTCCATCATTGCGGGATTTAGCCTTCTTTGTCTTTCAACGAATTCATTGGATTCATCTATCAATCGAATTTTGTGCATGCAATAAGAAGGATTGATACCTCTAATATCTGCTAAACTCCACCCAATGGCCTTCTTGTGTCTTGCGAGAATCTCCATCAGTAGATGTTCTTGCGATGAATCAAGCTTTGATGAGATTATGACTGGGAGTGATTCTTTCTCCCCCAAGAATCTATACTTCAAATGCGTTGGCAAGGGTTTAAGTTCTAGCACAGGAGGTTGCATTATGGAAGGCAGGGTGGGAACTCTTCCTTCCATGCCCAGTATGTGGGTAACTTCTTCATGCGGCGGTAAGATGCGGTTTCCTTTTTCCTGATCTTCCTGGGTTCCTCCTTCTGTGGAACTGGCCGCATTTGATAGTAATTCCTGCAGAGAGCATACATCTATGCGGGCTACCATGTTGCATTCCTTGGGATCATCAGGATATTTTAGTGAAGAGAGAATATTAAAGACAACCTTCTGATCAATCATGCGCATTGTCAGTTCTCCTTTTTGTACATCAATCAGGGTTTGTCCTGTGGCAAGGAATGGTCTTCCCAAAATAATGGAAATCTCTTTGTCGGCTTCATAGTCCAAAATGATGAAATCTGCTGGAAAAATAAATTTGTCAACTTTGACTAAAACGTCTTCGATCTTTCCCTCAGGGTGGACTACAGATCTATCTGCTAACTGAAGTGTAATGGTTGTTGGTCTTGCTTCTCCGATCCCTAGGCGCTTGTAGACCGACAATGGCATCAGATTTATGCTTGCGCCCTGGTCACATAATGATTTGCCAACATCAATTCCTCCTATCGAGCAAGGAATTGTGAAACTTCCAGGGTCTTTCAATTTTGGGGGAAGCTTGTTGGCAAGTATTGCGCTACATTCACTTGTCAACGCAACAGTTTCAAACTCCTTCCATGGCCTTTTGTTCATCAGAATGTCTTTCAAGAATTTAGCATAGCTTGGCATCTTTTCTAATGCCTCCACAAGTGGGACATTGATATGCAATTCTCGCAAAACATTCAAAAACTTCTTAAACTGAGCTTCATCATTCTTCTTTCGCAACCTCTGTGGAAAAGGTAGCGTGGGCTTATATGCGTCAGGCTCTTTTTCTGTGTGAGCTTCCTTCTTTTCGGATTCTTCTTCTTGTGTTGCTTTTTCTTCTTGCGGCTGGTTATGCCCTTCTATGGATGCGTTTTTACATGGGTCATCTTGCGTTGGTGTAGGTTCATGTATCTGTAATTGTCTTCCACTTCGTAAAGTCACCGCATGACAGTGTTCTTTCCCTTTTGGATCCTCTGTATTGCTGGGCAGTGTTCCTGCAGGTCTGTTTTTTAATTCTAACCCAAGCTGTCCGACTTGAATCTCCAGACTGCGAAGGGATGCGGCTTGGCTCTGAACTACTGCGTCATTCTTGGCCATATACTCTTTTTGACTGGTAATGAATTCCCTCATCATGTTTTCTAATGCGTTTGAGGATGATGCTCTTTGGCTTCCTCCATCCATGTTGCGCTGGAATTGTCCCTGCGAAGATTGGTCATTGTTAGAATTGAATAATCTTGGCGCATGATTCACATTACCTTGTTGCTGTTTATTTGCGCTTCCATTCCATGAAAAATTTGGGTGGTTTCTCCACCCTGGGTTATACGTGCTTGAATATGGGTTGTTGCGCGTAGCTCCTTGCGATCCCACATATAGAACTGATTATGGGTTTGAAGGACATTGATCATGCGTGTGTCCTTCACCGCAAATCCTGCATCCAAATGCGTTGAGTTGTGCGATCAAGGGTGCGCTGCTGGCTATGAGCGCATCCATTTTTAAGGTCAACGCCTCAATTTTCGCGTTTACTGAAGTCATAGGTTCTACTTCAAAACTTCCTGAATTGGCCTTAATGGGTCTTCGTCGCCTATCTTCCGCAGAGCCCCACTCATAGTTATTGTGTGCAATCCGATCTAGAATTTCGTGGGCTTCGTCATAGGTCTTTCTGAGTAGTGGTAAACCATGATGCGGGCATCTTTGTAGGAGGCTCTTGAATCGTTCCCAAGCTACGCTCAATGTTTCATCATCCAGTTGCGTGAATGTCATTATTTCCTTTCTCAATCTAGAGTTTGCGGTGGGTGGAAAGTATTTTTCTAGGAATTTTTCTGCCAAAACATTCCATGTTGCGATGGAGTTTGCTGGCTGCTGATTTGACCATATTTTCGCCGCATCTCTCAGAGAGTAAGGGAATAATATGACCTGTAGTTGTTCTGGGGTAACTCCTGGGATGATAAACTTGTTGCAAATGTCGAGGAATGACTTGAGGTGAGAGTGAGGATCTTCTGATGCACTTCCTCCAAATTTTCCTGCAGCTGTTAACATTTGAAACATAACAGGTTTTAGTTCAAATCTCTCTGTTCCTAGAGTTGGCTGAACTATCCCTGGGTTGAAATTGCAATTTGCAGGGGCTGCATAATCTCTAATTCCTCTGGCCCTATCATCGACCATTTGGATGGGGTTTAATGGTCTATTTGGTTGGTTTGGTGCTGCCATTTCTCCTGGTCGCCTTCGAGGTCTATGATTTCTTTTTCTTCTGCGGTATGTTCTATCAATTTCAGGATCTACCTCGAATTCAATTCGTCGGGCGGCACGCATATAATTCTTGTTCCTGGAGAAAAAGACTCAACAGGAAACACTGTGAGTATTAATTCAGTGAAAGCTGGAATAAACTTTTGTTGCCAGTTCCCCGGCAACGGCGCCAAAAACTTGATTGGTTGTCAATGTAATTGGTAAAATGGTCGTAGATTTAAATCAATCCAAGTATAAACTGACTAAATCAAGTAGTACCTGATGAGTTCAGGGTCGAATCCACAGGGAAATGGGACAAAAATATATATACATTCACTAATCTAATTTCTCAATGTGCAACATAGTAAGAAAGAATGATTGGTATAGTTTGAACAATAAATGTTCTGTATGAAGAAAATGAATCATATAACTTGAGGAAAAGGAGTTTTATGCGAGAAGTATCAAGGCTGTTGCGGTAGCAACCTCATGCGTTTATAAGAGACTTGTAGCGCTAATTTTGATTAATTGATCCATTAATGCCTAAGCGAGAAAAAATCACTAAGTTTCCCTTTCGGTACTCCTTATGCGTTTTAGCAATAAACCAACAAATGATTCTTTGACTAGCTTATGCGTGTAGTTTAGTTCTCTTAATACTTACAAGGGATTGCATTAGTCACAACGCAATCGAAGCTTAAGCATGCAATATCTTTTAGCGGTAATAGTTAACTGCTACCAAGACTACATGGCATGCGCTAACTTATTCTACTTAGAGAGATCCATATGAATTACCTGTCAAGGATTTATCATATTGATGAAGGATTTGGAATTCCCAATTCCGTTACAGCGGAAGCAATTGGACCGTTCGTAAATTAATTTTGTTTTACAAAATACCAATGCATTGGCAAAAGATTAAGCGATGAGAAACATACCTTCGTTGACGACTCTGAATTCTTCAAGAACGCCTTTCTTGATTGCTCTACAACAACGAAGAACACCACCATTTGATCTTCCCCACTATAACTCTGAGATTAGGAACGTAGTTGTGGGACTACCTAATCTTGAATGGGAAAAACTCTCAGAGAGAAAATTCTCCCTAGAGTTCTTGAGTTGAGAGAATATGAGAGGGCCTTATGGTGGCCATATGTTGTGGTACCTAAACCCTAGGGTTAGTGTTCTATTTATAGGAGAAAGGCCATGAATAAAATATTCATTTAAAATCAATTATTTCCATAACTGATTTAATCTTTTCCATTAATCAATTTCATGACCAATCAATTCCATAATTGATTAATCTTTTCCATAAATGATTGATCACTTCCATAAGTGATTAATCATTTCCATAATTGATTAATTTCCAATTAATTAATTAATCACCAATTAAATATCATATATTTAATTTCAGACCTTCTATTAGTTAATTAATTAATTACCCAATTAAATATCATATATTTAATTTCAGGCCTTCAATTAATTAATTCTATAATATGAATCAAATTCATATTAAAATTTGAACTCCTTCAAATTCTCTTATATCCTATAAATTTAATATGAATCAAATTCATATTAATATTTGAACTTCTTCAAATATTTATTTCTCTCATAGACTATAGTTTAATTAAATCTCATTTAATTTAAACTAAATTGAATAATTAATTAATTCATAATTAATTAATTCATCTTCTAATTAAATACCCTATATTTAATTAGACATATATTTGAACTCTTTCAAATATATCAATCTCTCAATTTAATAAAGTTTAATCTCAAATTAGACTTTATATTTTAATGCATCATTATACATTACATTATTTTGTATCTCATACAATTAACTTAATTCCCAATATGAATTTGAACTATTCAAATTCTCTCAAGATATATTTGTTCCTAATTACTCTTTACGAGCTAGCAGGGGGACCTAATGGACCTACAGATCAGAAGCTCCAATGATATGAGGTTAATAGATTAAACTCATTAATCAGGTTAACCAATATTCATTAACTGTGGGTCATTCCACTAAAGACCCAATGCTGAACTCTTCTCACTGTAGAACATTTCTGTGTCCATGGATGTAGACCTATACCGGTAAGTCAATCCTTCACGAGTGTTCGTAATCACGACTGGGTCAAATTACCGTTTTACCCCTGTGTTACATCTGTCTCCTTAAGTACCAGCGCTCCTCTAATGAACAACCTGTTTATGGTCCAACCATTAAACAGAAAGTTCCTCTCGGGCCAGTGAGAGGACGGGATCTCTTTGTTCAAGTCCCGGAGTCACCTCTTAAGGGAACACTCATCTACTTCTCCTAGAAGTGGGAAGGAGTGAATTCCTTCTTGTGTTGTCATGTCCCCAGCCTCCCACTCGGTCTTGTCCCCAAAAAGGAAGGCATATTGAGTCGGCGTATTGGCCACTCTCACCCATGCTAATCAAAGGACAATCCCTCATGAGAAGGAGTTCATGACACACTCATGATTAAGACTGAGTTACCTAGGTCATCGTATTGAAACAGTAACCTAACTAGTTAACGGTGTTACATCTAGTGGTTTACTATTTCGTGGTCCGGTCTTATGCAAACTCATTGCATAGGATACCCCCGCTTGCATGTCTCCTACATGGACGCCTTGGATTAATACGTCTGTATCGAATACAAAGCGGGCCGTATCACATAGTGTTACCAGGATAAGGTACCCAGCCTTATCCTTGTACTATAGACCTTTTAGGTTGTTACTTGAACACCAATCCCCGTATGTCCCCACATACTAGTTCAAGTCACATGTAAATAACCTTGGATCTTAGTTTATTGGATTTGGGTCAAATTGTGCAATATTTAACAATAACACTTTATTGTAGAAACTCAATTACACTTTATTGAAACAAGTATACAATTTGTTTACATTCACTATCTACGAGTTTTAGGGCATAAAACCCAACAATTGATACCGCATCCGGCTGGCCAAACGGGAATTAGCAATGAGAAGATTAAAACAACTAAGTAGAACGCAATCAATGTTTCAATTAAACCAAAATGTGCGCTTACAAGTTGTACTTATTTCCGCATGAGGCACTTGCGCTAAGCCTTGAAGAGAAGATTTAGCTCATGAGAGCAAAACAGAAATACATGAAATGATACATTACACACAAGTATGCTTCCATTTGCAGACTTCTGCGGTTCCTTCGTGAGTTTCTTCTTCCTTCTCCTCCTTTCTCTCCAATAGTCTGATAATGATCTAAAAAATGGTAATCTGATCTAACAATCTCCTCTCCCAATTCTTTGAGCAGGTGGCTTCTATTTATAGGCGAGGGAAGTTAACTTTTTCAAGTCACCAACGGCCAACTTGAAAATCCACTTGCGTTAGTTGTGTCAGCGCTTAATCATCATTAGGCCACTTGCGCCTTTCTAATCTCCTTTTTTCGCCTGCTTGCTCTGGCTGCGCCGGCGCTTGTCTTTTCACCCATCTTTTTCTGTCTCTTGTTCATCTTGGAGAGTGTGCCTGCTCTGAAAAAGATACTTAAAATGACCAGATTAGTTGCGATAGCGCTTTGTATTTATAATTTCTTATCGCATACACAAATATATTCTGTCGCTTAATATCAAAGCACTTTTCCTTCTTTATGCGTTAAGATAACCCATTGGTGGTTCTTTTTGCCTTCTTTTAGCCTAAATTTAGAGGGTAAATAGCTTGTATTTCGCAAGCAATCAAAGTCTCTAGATTTGACTCTTGACTCTGCACCTGGACTTGTTGGAAGTTCTTCTGCGGCTGCTGTTGTGTAGGAGGTTTCTCAAATTGATTTGTGTTGGAATTACTCGACCCGGCTTGTCCTCCCCAAGAGAAGTTTGGATGTTGTCTCCAACCTGGGTTGTACGTGGTCGAATATGGATTCCGTCTATTCTGGTTCTGGTTCCCTTGTTGCCCTACATAAAAAACAGACGCTGGATTCAGTGGACAATTATCAGCAATGTGTTCCTCACCACAAATTTTACAACAGAGAGAAGAAATAGCATTGGCAGGGGATATGTTGGCTTGATTGTTCATGTTCATGCGCATCATCATGCTGTGGATAACCTTTATCTGGGCTTGCATCGTAGAATTAACCTCTATTTCCACTGCTTTAACTGGATTCTTCAAGATTGTGGTTGGCTCAGTCTCTCCCCAATGTCTATTGTTGGTGGCTATGGTGTCCAAGTTAGCATGCGCCTCATTTCCAGACTTCTTCAAGAAAGATCCGTTTGCAGATGCATTGACTAGTGCCTTCAAAGCTTGATCTAATCCACTATAAAAATGCTCCAAGATAATGCAAGCCGGCAATCCGTGGTGTGGACGCTTCCGAACTAGCCTTTGGAGTCTTTCCCAAGCTGCATCCAGAGGTTCATTGTAAGATTGTCTAAAAACAATAATTTCAGTTCTATATTTGGTAGTTTTATTAGAAGGAAAAAACTTCTCTAAGAATTTCTCAGCCAAATCATTCCAAGAAGTTATGAGGTTTTGAGGGAATGAATCCAACCAAGCTTCAGCATCTCCCTGCAAAGAAAATGGAAAAAGCTTTAGCTTCAAAGTATCTTCAGGCATTCCTGTAACTTTAAAAGAATTGCAAACTCTTAAAAATAGCTTAATGTGTTTGTGTGGATCTTCATTTGGAAGTCCAGAGAATTGGCCCATTGTATTCAACATTTGGAACATCACTAGTTTAAGTTCAAACTGTGGAGCATCTATCGGTGGCTCCAAAATTCCTAGATTTAATGTCTGGAAAATTTGTAAAACGTAGTCCTTTATTGCTCTATTGCGGTCTTCAACAATATAGATTGGATTTTCTTGTTGTGGCACCGATGGAACTGGAGGAACTGGAGGAATTCTCCCACCATTTTGCTCCCTTCCACGATACTGTGGATGAACTTAAGGATCGACTCCAGGAGGTTCCATTGGATACTCTGGTATGTAGGAAGCTTCTTCTAGAGGTTTCTGTGCGCTCAACTCTTGTTGTTCCTTTCTCTTTCGTCTTTGTTCTTTCCTTCGACGACGAAAGGTTCTTTCTATCTTAGGATCAATGTCAAGGAGTAGACACTCCTTGTTCATGCACTAACTCCAACTTGCAAAAGAAAACAAAATGCAAATCAAAGTCAAATTCCCATTGAGACAGAAATGCGGTCGCAATCTGATCGCAATTTCAAAAACAAAACTGGTTTCACTTTTGGTCCCCACCAACGGCGCCAAAAACTTGGTGCGTCGTCGGCTTAATGGATGGATGTTAGATAAGATGATAAATAATAATACAGATAAATTCAGCCAACCCTAGTGCAAGTATACAGTGTCGCACGTAGTAATAAGAAAACCTTAGAAGTATTCCAAGGGTATCGATCCCACGAGGACTAACTGGAAATTCAGATTTGAAGAAGAAGCTGCTCAACTTGATTACTTAAAGAATAGGTAACCAAAGAAATATGATTGATGATTGATTTTAGAAAAATAGATAAAACAAGCAAGTGAATAAAAGAATAACAATAAAATAAAACGAGGTATTCAACATGGATTCATCCCAAAGGCAATAACCCTAGTCATGGATTATTTAACTTAAGCCTATTCAATGCATTGGGTCAGATTTAACTTCTATTTGGCCTTGCTCCCAAGAACCGTTAGAAGGCTAAGCGAGTACCGTTATGCACATTTCTGTGACTCGACTCCGACATAGATAATTCAGGAATGCAATCTTTAACCCTGTAGTCGATATAGGGTGCCTTAGGCAGTTTGCTCTATATCGCCGAACAATCTCTTTCGAGCTTTTTCTCCTATATCACCTTTATGAGAACCGATATCGTCTGCTCCTTTCGAGATCAAACTGACATAGCATGCAAAGTGTAAGTGATCAAGTTAAACTCAACAAGATGAGAGTGATAATCAATAAAGAATGGCATGCATTGAACAAAACTTAAGCAAATAAAACACTTTCATGCTATTGAACCATAAGGGAATTCACCATATTGAACCCCTCAATGGAATTTAGCTACTCATGGTGACATAAAGTGCAAATGAATACATTTTCAATGAGAATAAGAAGTAAATAATACAAATAAATGAAAAGTATATATCAAAAGTTGGAAATAATGGAAGTAGCCAAATATTATGGGTTTTCTATTTATCCAATCCTTCTAGAGTTCGCTTAAACACTCCACTCTCTCACTTTTACAAGTGAGAATGGGTGAAAATCCCTACAAACCCTAAGGTTTGGTATCTAACTTAGGTTAGAATTTAGTCATCTAAGAAGGACCTCGGGCATCCCTACTCATAGGCGTCAACTAGGGTTCTGTCACCACCCTCTTCTTCCAAATGAGTTCTGCTTGAATTTAACTTCGAATCTTGAGCTTATATAGTGTGGGAAATGGTTGAGGAGCTGCGAAATAGGTGCTGGAAGGTAGCCCAGTCGGTTTCGGGGTCAAAACAGCCGGTTAGGTACGAAGAAGACTCGTCAACAATGAGCCGCAAACGACTCGGAACTGTCTTTGTTTTTCTAGAAATGCGGTCGCATTACATTTTGCCTCCCAGAAATGCATTTCTGGGTAGAATCCAGCTTTTCCTCTGTTTTCCTGCATATCAATAAACTTAGTCAAATTCTCTTAAAATTAAGTCTTTTTAAGCACAATTGAGCATAATTTGACAAAAGTGAATCTCAACACCCTAACTTATCAACTTTAACATATTTTGAGCTCGAGAACAGTAAAATTGATCAAAACATGCAATATTTGACAAAGAAATGGGTTAAATATAAGGGTAAAATAGGTATATTTTTTACCCTTATCAAACACCGATTTAGACCCTAGACCTATCATGCAGAGCAACAAAGTCAGAGAAATCCTCTTGGGACCCGTGCCCATGAATCGGTCTATATGCTAACTATGAATTAACTATCCATTAGCTATTTGGAAGTCAATTCCTTAGCGGATTATTAACATACGAGCTACGAGTTAGGGCGCAATCTAACCTTCTGCGCATGATAATTATAAAAGGGAGAATCTAAAATCACAAATAGCAATCAAAACATACTTTAAGCATAGTAAAACTCAAGAGAAATAGGCATAGAAAACAATAAGCTCAATAAGTCTCATAAAACTCAAATGTACTAACAATCCCGAGGTTCCAACTGTAGCGAACGACGCTTAGACGGTCATAGACAAGCCTAATCTAAGCCCAAGGCTCGAGAAACCAACCTTAACCAACCTAAAACTATAAAATACAGAGGGAGAATAAAGAAATCGGAGAGAAAGCCGAGAGGAAAAAGAGAAAACGACTGAACCTCCTGACCTAATTGAAAAAAAATGAACTTAAATAATCTTTTGGGCGTCAAGACACCGTTGGTGGCGTCTCGACGCTGATGGTGAATTAGCCGGTCCATCAAGTTCGTAGCGTCAAGACGCAGTGAGGTGGTGTCTCGACAGTGAAAGTGTTAATATCTAAAAATCGGAAGCAATTTTCGATCTTAGGCACATAAGAAGCTCAATTTGATCACCAAAGACATGCTCTTCATATGAAGAAAAACAGAGACAGCTTGCCTACCTTGTTTCAATGGAGAAATTGGTTGGATTAGCTTCTTGTTTTTCTTCACCAATGAGTCATAAACCACCAAAGGATCTTCCTTGCTATCCTCAAGCCTTTGGAACAGATTTTGGGATCCTCAAGTGACGGAATTTGAGAGAGAAAGCTTGAAAAACAAACTTATGAAGGTGGGTGGTGTGAGTATGGATTTTGGCAGAATTTCAGTACCTTTATTCTCCAATTCTTTCAGCCTTCTTCTTCGGTTATATAGAGGGATTAAGCATGAAGAAAAGGCCCAGGGTTTGCCACCAAATCAGCTCCAAATTAATGGAGTATTAAGTGCCTTAAGAGAGGGGAGTGCATGGGTTTAGTCATCGTGCACTCCACCTCCAAAAAATCAAATTTCATTTTGATTTTAATTAATCCAATATTATCTTGAATTAATCCACTAACTTATTTATTTAATTAATCTCAATTTTGAAAAATCATTTTCAATTTCTAAATTTTAAATGAATTCAAAATTAATTTAAAATTAATTATTAATTTGATATCTTAATATTAAATTAATATTTTGCCACTTTACCCGAACATTTCCAAAATGTTATTTTCCCTATCATCAATCCCTATTCATGTTCTCGGTATTTAAATCACATTTAAATATTAAAATCCATACACACTCGGTTTTCCCAAAACCCGACATACCGTCAACACCTATCACCTTTATTCATTTTTCTCAACATGAACTTAAAAATAATTCATATTTTATCCATCATATTGTTCCAAAGGTTATTCTCGAGCTAGCAACGGGACCTAATGGACCTACAGATCATGGGCTCCAACGGTACGAGGTTAAACTAGTCAAACTCTTTTAAGCTAGTTAACCAACATTCGTTAACTACCAGGACACTCCAAAATAGCCTAGTAGTTGAACTCCCCTCACTGTAGATATATTTCAGTCCACTCGATATAACCATGATTAGTAAGTCAATCCTTCACACGTCGCTTGTTACTATAGACAGGTCAAATGTCCGTTTTACCCCTATAGTACATCTTAGTTCTTTAAGTTCACTGGTCCTCTATTGAACAGTTTGTTCATGGTCCGACCATAAAACAAGATCCCTCTCAAGCCAATGAGAGAGTGGGGCCCCCTATTCAAGCCTCAAACTCAACACTTAAGGGAACAACCTTTCTACTATCCCTGTATAGGGTAGGAGAGAATTTCGTTTTGTTTTACTACGTCCCCAGCCATCCATCTAATATTATCCCCAAAATGGTAGGAGTATTGAATGATACTTTTATGACCACTCTCACCCATGCAGATCAAAGGATAACCTTAAATGAACAGGAGTTCATAGTAAGCTCAAGATTAAGATTGAGTTACCTAGGTCATCGCATGAAATAATCAGTCTTAACAGTAAACGTCGTTATAAAGTAAAAGTGAGTTATTTCTTGGTCCAGTCTTGTGTAAACATCTTTTACACATGATGCCCCTACTCGCATGTCAATACACAAACGAACCAGGATCACGTCCTTTGCTTTATTTAGCAAAGAAGGTCGCATCCATAGTGTTACCAGAACAAGGTACCCAACCTTATTCATTTACTATAGACCATTTAGGTTATACACTCGAACTTGATCCCTGTCCATATTCATGATATAGTTCGAGTATCTCATGTTATAACCATGGACGTTTCTATTGGATGATTAAGATATTAATAAACATTTTCACTGAATAACATCTTTATTTATATAAAGGATAACAAAACGTGAGTTCTAGGACATAAACCCCAACAAACGGCACCTCTCGGGTCTTCCTTTTTTGGCTGCTTCAATTCTTGATTCGTTTGACGTTGTTTTCGAGTCTTGAGTTCTCCGCTTTGGTCTTTTCACTGCCTCGACATCCCGTGGGCTTCAAGGTGGATCAAAACCACATTAATTTCCTCGAATTAACGTTAATTTAGAATATTGGCTCCCGAGAAGCTCGTATCACCAAACACCTATAAAATAATACAATTATGCATAATAATTATCGTAAAACTAGCAAGATTAAGAACAAATATATAGGGTCAAATTGGTCCTATCAAATACCCCCAACCAAAATCTTGATACTCCTCGAGCAAGCATATAAAATAAAAGAGTAGGATTCAATAGTTGCAATTTTATAGACTCCAATCTCAACGTCTAAAGTGCCAAAAGCATTGCAATCAATAGTCATTTACATATAGCCGAAATAAAGAGACAAATCAAATGTTTTCATGAAAGTTCTTGCTCGAGCTCACTTCTATCCCACCTAGAACCAATTTTACTAACTCGGGATTGGATTATACAACCCTCAACCTCCCTTCCCTCTACACTGGCACTAGGAACTAACCAAGGAACACATAAAACAAATTAGACTATTTTTCTCATTACCTAGGTGCCTGAAAAATAAAAGAATTTTTCTTTCAACATTATTTTTAGGTGGGGCACTAGCTTTCACACTACGATGCAAGGACCCATAACCCGAGTTTAACCCTTGGTTGACCTAACTGATCACACCGAAGGCAACTCTTTTTACCCCTTATCGCTCATGAACATTGCATAGCATGCTTTTTCTCGAAAATAAAAGTAAGATAGTCGAGCATTTGATTTTCTTTTAAGCTCGCGCTCATTTTTCTTTTCTTTCTTTTTTTATTTTCTTTTTCTTTGGCATATTTTCTTTCTAGGCAAGATATTACATACTAATTTGTACACATTTGACTCTCTAGCTCATCCCTACACCTATCGAGCTGACAAAAAGCATATAGGTCTATAATTTGCTCTTAAGCCTTCAAATTAATCCTAGACATGCTAAGGTTTACTCTTGCAAGAAAAGTGCTAGAAAAGCTTTAAAAAGGCTCAATTTTTTTTGGCAATTGCTTACAATTCAATAAAATTAATAAAGTTGGCAGGATGACACATCATTGATTTTCATAATCAGAGAAAAAGCAACCAGATCATCCATTCATCAACACTCAATTCTTTAAAATCTGCTTAAAAATAGGTCCAATGCTCAGATGCATGGCCTCAATCCAGAAAACATAGAACAATAAAATAAAGCATGCATAATAAAATAGTTTGATGCTAAGGTGTGATGTTCCATGCAGTATAGATTGAAGCGATTCACAAACTCGTGGAACAACTCCTGAGGCGTTTGTGTGGCGTTAACAATTCTTTCGGTGGCTTCTATCAATAGCGCAGTAGGCTAGTACTTCTTCAGGAAAATACTTTTCATCTCGTTCCAAGAAGATACCGATCTTGAAGGCAACGAGAAAATCCACTTCTTAGCTTCTCCTTGCAGTGAATGTGGAAACACCCTCAACTTGAATTGATCTTCAGACATCTTTGGGGGTTTCCTTTCGAAACTGCTCGAGAAGGTACATGAAAGTACGCTCCTACTCCTAGTTCACAAAAAAGGAAGGAACTAAGAAATTAAATTCAGATAGGGAGACGGGGGGTTGAAGAGAGAAGGATTAAATTGTAGGCAAAGATAAAATTGCGAGAAAGTAAATGACAGGAAATTAAATCACTGAAAAGTAAATGGGAGGTTGGTTAATCGCCCCTTGTCGATCACTGTAACTAGAGACACTCGAGTTTGGTACATTTGTTTTTACTCATCGACTAGCAGATAATGGTTTAAATGCACGTTGTCTAATTGGTAATCTAAATCAATTGACTCGATCCCACCGTCCATAGACTCAATTACTAATTAATTAACCCCTACTAACTGAAGGTGTTCATATAACACTTTCAGAAGCAATTTTAGGACCCGAGGCACTTAACTACATCAATTTTAGGAAATGAAAACATGCTGTCCAAATACTGTAAACAGAGAGCAGAATTTGTACCAACCTTTTTGGAGACCGATTCAACAACTCCCTTTGATTCCTTTGATCACGAACGGTGTGTGGACCACCTCAGTTTCTTCCCTACTATTCTCCGGGCCAAGAACGACTTGTGGGAGTCTATAGAGATAGGGAATGAGAAGGGAATGCTTGAAGGTTCAAGCACTAGAGAGATATATGGAGATGAGTGAGTTTGAGACCAAAATCCAGCAGCATAACAATATGGAAATGACTCTTTTAACTCTTAATCTGATTTTACATCTACTTATAGAGATATTTCATGCAAGGAAAGGCCTCAAGATGCAAGACACATGGTGGTAATGCAGGCAAAAGTGGATTCTAGGTGTTGAAGTCATAACACATGCAACAAGTGCATGGATGTGTTGTATTCCACTTTGTATCAACGTGCAAGAGTGGAAATCCATCTAAATCCACTAAGTTTGATCCTCAATAAGATTTTGCTTGCATTCTAATTCAAATTCCAATTCCAAATTGAAATTTATTTCATGGCAATTAATTAGAAACATTTCCAATTAATTTGTTATGATTAATCCAATTAATCATTGACACCTTGTGCAATCTAATTATATATGATTCCTAATTCATATATAGTATTTAAAACACTTTTAAATACGTAATCTCTCATTTTCCAATTTAATTCATACTTAAATATTGTTTCAAACACAATTTACGAAAATGTCCTTTTTCCCGATTTTGAACAATTCAAAGAATCTCATCTTATTGTTATAGGCTTTATTCTGATATGAGCTAGTAAGGGGACCTAATGGACCTATAGATCATGGGCTACAATGATTCGAGGCTAACTGACTAATCTCATTAGCCCAGCTTAACCAACATTCGTTAACTATCGGGACACTCCACTATAGCTCGGTAGTTGCACTCCCCTCACTATAGATATATTTCCGTCCACTTTATTTAACCATGTTCAGTAAGTCAATCTTTCATAGGTTGTTCGTAACTATAGCTAGGTTAAATGACCGTTTTACCCCTATAGTACTTCTAGTTTATTAAGTCCCACTGATCCTCTAATGAACAATTGGTTTATGGTCCAACCAATAAACCGAGTCCCTCTCAGGCCAATGAGAGGGCGGGATCCCTTTGTTCAAGCCCCGGAGTCAGCACTTAAGGGAACAACCTCTCTACTATCCCTAATTCTGGTAGGAGTGAATTCCTTCTCGCACGACTATGTCCCCAGCTATCTACCCGTTCCTATCCCTGAAATGGGAGGCTTATTGAGTCTGCGATACTGAACCACTCTCACCTATGCAGATCTAAGGATAAGCCCGAATAAACAGGAGTTCATAATTAGCTCATGATTAAGATCGAGTTACCTATGTCATCACATGAAATAGTCAGTCTCGTCAGCAA
Organism: Luffa acutangula; assembly: GCA_036850905.1. Classification (NCBI taxonomy): domain Eukaryota; kingdom Viridiplantae; phylum Streptophyta; class Magnoliopsida; order Cucurbitales; family Cucurbitaceae; genus Luffa; species Luffa acutangula. The sequence continues at coordinate 21,446,561 of CM072089.1, read as the reverse complement.
ACGGTGTTATAAAGCGAGAGCGACTTATTTCTCGATCCTGGTCTTATGCAAACTGATTGCATAGGACGCCCCCACTCGCATGTCTCTTCTCTCTTTTAGTGGCTTACCACTCCTTAGAGTCACTGCCTGTACCTGTTTCTTACCTTCCCTTCTAGCTCATTAGCTAGCTGACCCATTTGCAATTCCAGGGCTCTCATTGAAGCTTGATTACTTTGAATTGTGGCATCACTATGAGCCATATATTCTTTCATCATTCCCTCAAGAGAACTCTCTGAATTTTGTTGGGGCAAAGCCTGCTTATTTTGCTGGGGCAATGCCTGCGATTTAGAAAATCCTGCCTGGTTCACCTTTTGTTGTGCTCCAGGGGCTTGTGAATTGCTTCCTTGCCCTCCAAATGCAAAGTTGGGGTGGTTGCGCCAACTTGGATTATAAAAGTTAGAATAAGGGTTATTCCTTTGATTACCTACAAACAACACAGTAGTTGGATTGCTGGGGCAAAACTCATAGTTGTGCTCTTCACCACAATAGACACATGCTTCTGTAACTTGGTTCACCACTGCAGTAGGCTCCACCACTGGCGGCTACTGATGACTAACCACTGTTACATTTTTAAGAGCGTTAGCTAACATTGCAATATCAACCCTAATGGTAGACACACCATCAACTTCTAACACACTCTTAACTTTTTTATTTGAGCCTCTAACATCCGACCACTAACAACTATTGGTTGATATTCTCTCTAAAATTTTGTGGGCTTCATTAAAGGTTTTTGCAAAAAGAGCCCCTCTCGCAGAGGCATCGACCATACTTTGGGTTGTCATGTTTAGCCCATTGTAAAATGTTTCCATTTGGATACAATGAGGTAAACCATGATGGGGACACTTACGCAAAAGCTACTTAAACCTCTCCCAAGCCTCACTAAAAGTTTCATATTCGTGCTGCATAAATCCACTATCTCACTCCTTAACTTGGCATTCCTAGTTGGTGGAAAATACTTACTAAGAAATTTTTCCGCTAACTCATTTCAAGTTCTAATTGATCTTGGAGCAAAAGAATTTAACCATGCCTTTTTCTCCATCCCTAAGAAAATATGGGAACAACATTAATCTAAGGGCATCCCTAGACACTTCTTGAATTACAAAGGAATCACTAACTCCTAGAAAAGACTTAAGATGTAAATGGGGGTCGTCAGATGACTGATAGCGAGCAGAAATGTCGCTATTTTAGTCTCAATTTATTAAGTTTTTTGGTGCTTTAATCGTGTTTTTTATGAATATATTTAATGAATTTTGTTATTTGGTCCTTAGGAGCAAAGTTGGTGATTATGGGAGAAAAAGTGCCAAATTGAAGCAATTAAAACCCAAATCCAAGCTTGAAGCAATTGGAGGCCCAAAGAAGATAACCATGAAGAAATGACCAAAAGAAATGAAGAAGAAGGCCCAAAAATCAGCCCAAAAGGAAGCTGAAAAATCTGGAATTTTGGGGCAGCGTCGAGCCCTTAATAGGTCGGAGTCCTTCTAAGCAAGGTAGCGTCGCGACGCTACCCCTATTCCAGGCCTATAAAAAGGCACCCTTGGGTGCCTCATTCACCATCAATCAATCATCCACCACTCAAAAGAGGAATTTCTTCCTTCCTCTTCCTTAGGCTCCTTTGGAGCCCCTCTCAAGGCTTTCAAGCCTTTTTTAGAGGATTCTTTTAGTGGGAAAATTTTGGGAATTTTGGGGGAGCATCTTAGAGGCTCAAGGAGTAGTCAGCGGGGCTCCAAGCGTCAGCGAGGGGTTTTTCGACGGTCAATTCCTTTCCTTTTATGCTCTTTATTATGATTTCCTTTGTAATTATTGTGGATATTCTAGCCATGTGTAGCTAAAACCCCAAATTGGGGTCTTGAAATGAAATGATAGTTCAAATATTGTTATAATTTCTTGTCTCTTGCCCTTGTCCTAATTATTTGTATGGATGTGCTTAATGCTTTACTCAATCTGGCCAATTGTGTAATGATTCGATTCTTAATGGAAACTCGACGGAGAGAAATTAGGATAGATCATAATCCATGCAACTAGTTTAATTGCCCGTTGTGACACTGTTGCACGATTTTCCGATCACCGCAAGCGTACGGGTCGTCACAAGTAATATAGTGATTTTGAGTATAGAGTATCGTCTCCACAGGGATTGGATTTATTCAATTAAGTACCGCGAATAATCTTGCTTAGCTTTATTTAGAGAACAAAATCTAATGCCAAAAAGAATAATAAAAAGCTAATCTAGAAAGCAAAAGATAAATGGCGACACAATTTGGAAGGATAATTCTAGAGTGGTTGATTTTATCAATTGGACCTTTAATCGCTTAATCAATGAACTAATATGGATTAACTAATCATTTGATTCATAAGTCTAGAAGCCTAATAACAAGGACTCTCCTGTCGGTCTCCTCCTATCTCATACCGTTCAATAAAGAATCTCCTTTCAGTCTCATCTTTATTTACTTAGTATGGCATTACGACCCTTCAGTACAACCTCTAACGTTATTCATTTTATCCCGTGTCACCCGGGTAAATAACCGTTAGTCATGCATTCAGTTCTAGTCTAAGCTTCTCTCCGTCGAGTTTCCACATAGTAACAATTCATTTAATCAGTGATCAGTTGATTAAAAGCATTACGGACAAAATGCACAAATGAACAATAATGACAATTAAACCACATCAATTCATTAATTCAGCAGAGGTTCAACATCTAAATCAATCTCATAGAATTTAGGAATTTACTACTCATAATCACTAAAATTCAATAATTCCTAATCACAACAATTCTAGAAACTAAAACATAAAGGAAAAGGGAAGAGAAATGCTCATAAAAGTGTCGATCTCCTCGATCCCGCGCCGACCTCCTTCGATCCCGAGCTCCAAAGATCTTCAACAAAGCTCCAAAACTCTCCCAAAAATCCTCAATTTTAGAGTGGACTCTAGAATGGGGTGAAAACCCACAAATTGGCACACCAAATATGGATGCAAAAGGCTCCTTTTATAGGCTCCCAGCAGGCGCAGCGTCGAGACGCTACAAGGACAGCGTCGAGACGCTCTGACGTCATCTTTTCTTGGGCTCCAAGACGTCGCAGCGTCGAGACGCTACTTGGACAGCGTCGCGACGCTCTCGCGATTCCAGATTTCTCCACGCAGCTGGCTAGCATCGGGACGCTCCAGGCTTAGCGTCGAGACGCTAGGCCCTGAATCTTCAAGAATGGCCCGATTTTGACTCAATTTTTGGGCCTCTAACTTTCTTTTGGCCCAAATGCTTCTTGTAATGGATTTTGGGCACTTTTCTTGACCCAACTTGATACTTTAAGACTTGAAATTCATGAATTTGGGCTTCTAATTCATTCTTCTTGGCTTTTTGGACTTGGATCTTCAACGTAATTCTCCAAATTGCTCAAAAAGTCTCCAAAATCATCCAAAATCTCTCAAAATTCCGGTTTTTCTTCTTTGACTCGGTTTTCTGAAATTTAAACAGAAAATAGCATTAAAGTACACAATTCAAGCATAAAACTAGCTAAAATTAATAGGAAAATGATGACATTTTTGCATGTCATCAAACACCGGGAATAGTTGATTAAACTTAGATTCCTAAAATGAATCAGAGCGTATTAATTAATGATTTTTAATAGCGCTAAGGACACTTAGGTTGTTAAAATGAATTAATTACAATTAGGGGAAACCGACAGGAGAACCTATGTGATTAACAGAGATTCTAGGTTTATAATTAGTTGGGCAATGAGATAGGATAATTATAACGACTATTTAGCTAATCATTAATTTTCAAGACCCCTCTTCCCATTTAAAGAAAACTCTTTCTCCATATTTTATTTTCGATTGATCAATTTATTTTCGTTAGTTGTCTTGAATTTGAATCCTTCTTATTGTATGAAGTGGTCCCTAAATATTAGTTCGCCTAAGTATTTTTAGTGCTCAAGAGATTTTAATTATTTGCTTAAGTTTCGCTTTGCCTCCCTGTGGATTCGATACTCGGTATTACTACCGTTTTATATTACCTGTGACGACCCGTGCGCTTGCGGATAATCGCCCACCAACAATGACAAACCATGGAATTGACCCACGGTTTGTAACATCTGAAACATTACCAGTTTCATTTCAAAATTTGATGTATCAATTTGAGGACGACGCGCAATTCCTCGATTTAACTCATTAAACATCGGGAAAGCATCGCTCGAATAGCTCCGGCCCTATCATTCGCCACCAAGATAGGTTCTCAGCCTGATTATTTTGCTGTCCATTTTGCTCCATCAGTGGATTTGGCTGCAGCACACGATTCTGCTGGGGATTAACTTGATCTTCTGGAATTTCCCGGAGACGCGACACGTTATCTATTGGATTTTGATGTCTTCGTTGCTCTCTCCATCTTCTTCTGAATGTTCTTTCAATTTCTAGATCAAGCTCGAATCTCACCCTCGACGGATCGCTCATGCACCAATCTCACACTTGCAAAAACAAAAGAAACAATAAAAAAGTTATAGAACCAAACCACTAAACACACATACACAAAAATAAATGAGATTTTTCTCCCTCAAGTCGCTCAACATTATTTTCTGCAAAAAATAACTTCCAAAGCATCCATTCTTCTAAATAGGTTAAAACACATAATATTCATCTAAAAGCAACCCTATTAGGCACAAAAGACACACAGATCACTATAGAAGTAAGGCCTAAATAACTCCCTTTTGGAGAGTTATCAATTACCTATTTGGAAGTCAATTCCTTAGCGAATTATTAACATACGAGCTACGAGTTAGGTTTTCAATCTAACCTACTGCGCATGCTAATTATACAAGCGGGAATCTAAAATCACGAAAAAAAAATCAAAACATACTTTAAGCACAGTAAAAATCTAGAGAAATGGGCATTCAAAACAGTAAGCTCAATAAGTCTCATAAAACTCAAATGTACTTACAATCCTGAGGTTCCAACTACAACGAACGACGCTTAGACGACCATAGACAAGCCTAATCTAAGCCCAAGGCTCAAGAAACCAACCTAAACTAACCTAAAACTATAAAATACAGAGGGAGAATGAAGGAATCAGAGAGAAAATTGAAAGGAAAAAGGGTGAATTAGTCGTTTCGGTTTAGGTTTTCAATCTAACCTACTGCGCATGGTTGAACCTCCTGACCTAATCAGAAAAACTAAACTTCAATAATCGTTTCGGCATCGAGACGCGGTGGTGGCGTTTCGACGTTGATGGTGAATTAGTCGGTCCATCAAGTTTGTAGCGTCGAGACGCTGTGAGGTGGCATCGAGACCCATCTCTCAGAACTTCCTTGTTTGGCTGCTTCAATTCTTGATCCTTTTGATGTTGTTTTTTAGTCTAGAGTGCTCTGATTTGGTCTTTTCACCGTCTCGACATCCTGTGGGCTTTAAGGTGGATCAAAATCACGTTAATTTCTTTGAATTAACGTCAATTTTGAATATTGGCTCCTAAGAAGCTCTTATCACCAAACACGTACAAAATAATACGATTAAGCATAATAATTATTGTAAAACTAGCAAGATTAAGAACAAATATATAGGGCCACATTGTTCCTATCAGCTAAGCTTTCCAGGGGTAAGTTCACTTACATGACTTAGCAACCAAAACAACCAACAACCAATCTCTCAAACAAAATCTCCTTTCAAACCTACAAGACGCCTGATGTGGACTTTTCCTAACCGCAAGCGCACGGGTCAAGTAATAATATAGTGAATAGTAAATTCGAATGTCGTCCTCTGGATTGGATTTTTAAGCAAATCGAGTATTGTGAATAATTTCGTCCAATTTTATTTAGGGATCAAAAAGTGATGAATGAGTGATAATAAAGCTAAATCAAAGCAAGTAAAAAGAATGGAAATTCAATTGGGAAAACTACTTAGGGAATTGATTTCGGATTTAGTTTAGGATTGATTTTAAGAAATAAGTTATTATGCACAATGAAATTATGAGCCAAAGACCCTTTAATCACAACCACCTCTCCCGAGTATAATTGATTCTCATGCAAATTAACCAACTTGATATCCCTATCTAAGTTTATTAATAAGCAAGGCAATGAGATCTTTTAACCAATTCTAAAGTTAATCTAAAACCGTCAAGAATTAGAAAGTAAACTTTATTCATGCAATCTTGAGTAAGTCTAAATCAAATCCCCTCTCCCGAGCTAGATTCGAAACTTAAATCATCCAACTAATGGCCAATTAATTGAAAGCATTAAATCAAGATTACAAACACAATAACATTGCACAACTTAAACCATAAATCAATCCATAAACTTAATCAACTACATTAATCCCTAAGCTACAAGTTTAGCTACTCATGAATGTAAATACAAGCTCAACTAAACAATTGAAAGCCATAAATCTAACTAAAGGAAGGAAAGGGAAAAGAAAACTCAATGTAGGCCGAGTCCCGACGTCCCCGTCACGATCCCCACGAACAATGGGTTGATTTCCAAGTCTCCCCCTTTGTTTTCAGCCTCAAAGTCCTCTGTTCTGCCCTCTTTTCGGCTCCAAAAGGTCCCAAATTGATCTCCTCTAAAACCTAGCCGAAAAGAAGCTTAAATAGCAAAATTTCGTCGTAGCGTCGCGACGCTGTCGCGATCCGCAAATTTGGAAAATTTTGCTATAGCGTCGCGACGCTATTCCTAGCGTAGCGTCGCGACGCTATGATTTTTTTTTTTTTTTTTTTTAGATTGGAAGCTTCATTTGACTCCAATTGCTGAATTAAGCTTCAAGCACATACTTCCTACAAATAAAACATAAAAATGCATAAATTTGGGCATATAATTGAAAAAGACTAGCTTAATTAATCAGAGAAAAATAGCTAGCTATGCTCGCTATCAACGCCATAGCTCATAAAGTCAATTACTTAAGTTTGGAAGTTTGAAAGTAGGCTCAATCCTTAGGAAGTAAATTCCATAGCCTTAAGTTTCATAATAGGGAACTTAAACAATAAACCTTACCTACCAAGACTCACTCGAAAAACCCAACGTTTGTTGGACAACACTCCCAAAAACACAACTTGAAATTGCATGGGTGGGTAAATAACATCACCCACAGCAAGGAAGGCTTAATAGGAAGAAAATCACCCAAATCGATGAAACACTTCGCTTGATAGCAACCTGAATCATCGAAAACTCACTTACAGTCGCCGGAATCGAGTGGATGAAGCAGGAACCAAAGTGACAATGTTGTGGGTTAGCTTAAATACAAGAAAAATCTGCCCCTTGACTGAAATTTATCACCTGAAACGAACTAAACTCACTGGAACTTACTCAAACTAGATACCAAATGAAACTTGAGGCTGTTGAACGCAACGTCCGGCGACGGTGACACCAGACTCTGACGGCAACAACTAAAACACGACAAAAAAAAACCTTAGCGAGCAGTTGAGCATTGCGCGATGGTAGCGACGGATAGGACCTCAATAGTCCGAACCACTAAAACACATACACAAAACAAATAAGATAAAAACTTATTCAAGTCCTCGGCAACGACGCCAAAAACTTGTTGGGATCCTAGAGTGAGTAAAAATAAGATGTAAAAAGACTCTAGAACTCTGTGCAAGTATACACAGTCCGCAACAAGTAATAAGTATTTATCGAATCCAAGGTCTGAATTAGCTTTCACTTTATCTATTTTGTTTAGTTTTTCAATGGTTTCAAGAGAGTTTAAAATGGTTGGTTTTTATAGAATGTTGAAGCAAAAGAAATGACAGAACAAAAAGTAAACAAATAAGCAGACAGATTAGAAACAGGCGCTGGTCAGGATTTAGTAATTGTTTTAAAGGATGGTCTAGAATTATTAGTGATCATGCAAAACTCTCGCAGTCTTATTAGTGTTGGGGTTTATGTCCTAAAACTCGTGGATAGTAAATGTAACAAACTTATATATAAAACTTATTAGAATAGTTTTTATTATGGTTGTCGAAAGATTAGTTTAACTATGTATTTATTAACCCAAATCCAATAAGACTAGAACCCTTAGCTATGATATGAATGCTTGAACTTTATGTAGTGACATAAAAGTGGATCAGGTTCAAGTACATAGCCTAAAACGGTCTATAGTGTAGGGATAAGACTGGGTATCTTATCCTAGGAAAAACTATGTGACGAGGCCCACTTTGTTTTAATACAAACGATGTGATCCTAAATCGTTCATGTAGAGACATGTGAGTGGGGTCGTCCTATGCAAAAGAAGTTTGTATAAGACCAGACCGTGAAATAAGTCACTTTCACTTTATAACGCCGTTTACTGTGAAACTGACATATTTCAAGTGATGACCTAGGTAACTCGAACTTAATCCTGAGTTAACTATGAACTCCTGTTTACTCGAGATTATCCTTTGATTTGCATAGGTGAGAGTGGCCCATAAGCGCCGCTCAATAAACCTACCACTTTGGGGATAGGACCGGATAGATAGCTGGGGACATAGTCCTGCAAGATGGAATTCACTCCTACCCGTCTTTAGGGATCGTAGAAAGGTTGTTCCCTTAAGTGCTGACTCTGGGACATGAACAAAGGCGCGCCACCCTCTCATTGGCCTGAGAGGTTTTAGGTTTAGTGGTTGGACCACAAACCAATTGTTCATTAGTGACTCAATGAAGGCTTAAGGAACAAGAAGTACTATAGGGGTAAAACGGACTTTTGACCTTAGTATAGTTACGAACAACCTGTGAAGGATTGACTTACTAATCATGGTTATATCGGATGGACAAAAATATATCTACGGTGAGGGGAGTTCAGCTACGGGCTATAGTGGAGTGTCTCGTTAGTTAACGAATGTTGGTTAACTTGGATTGAAAGAGTTCAACCAGTTAATCTCGGATCGTTGGAGCCCATGATCTATAGGTCCATTAGGTCCCCCTGCTAGCTCAAACGGATTAAACCTTAGAACAGAGTGATGAAAGAAATTTGAAAGACGTACAAATACAATTAAGGGAGATATTGTTAATTATATTCGATATAATTTAACTCGTCGGTTTAATTACGAATTAAACTATATTTTAAGAGAGATATAGTTATTTAAATATTATTTAAATATTGAAAAATGTATTTGATACATGTTCGATTTTGAATGATGAATAGTGATTCGTATTCATAATCGGTTTGGAGAGAAAACGAGATTGGCTCACATGTTTAATTTGGTATTTTGATATTGAAATTAAACAAAATATAATTAATTAAATATGTTTAATTAAATTTAGAATTAATTTCATTTAAAATTAATTTTGTTATGAAATTAATAAAGAAATTAAGTTTCTTTTTTGGGTGTCAATTTACCCATGATTGCAAGCCATGCATTGTTAAGAATTTGCCACCAAAATTGGTGACAAATTGAGATCCATTATCTCAAATACAACATATATATATGTGTGTCTTCTTCATCCAAAGGTGGTGGTGATTTTTGCTGAAGAAAAGAATGCATGGATGTTGTAATTTTCTCTCAAAAAAAATCGTGGAACATCAAGCTCACAAAACCCATCTCTTTTCTCTCAAAATACATCATGCTCGGGTTCCCACAAGCCCGTTCTAAGGCCGAAGAATAGCGGGGAAGATCTCGGTGGTCGTCCATGAGTCGTTCGTGTAAAGAAACATCCAAAGAGATCCACGAATTTGAGCTATCAAGGTCGGTTTCCATTTCTCCTGTTTTTGTTCTTAAATTTCAGCATGCTTCAATCTTAGAAATTAATGAAAATCAAGGCCTAAGATCCGCTAACGCTTCCTTTCGAGTGTTCTTCACTCCTACAATTGGTATCACAGCGTGGTTTAGGCGTTTAATTTCCATTAATTTCGTGTTTGGTGGGTTAATTTCATAAGTTTTATGAGTTATGTTGCTAAAGTGGATGAACTCGGTTTTGGCATCAATTTCTCCTTCAATTCGTTGATTTAAATTGTAATTGCCTATACGAATATGGGCATTAATGTCTTGGCAAGAGTCTGTATCAATTCGGGAGCAATTAGAGTTGTATTTAGGCTGTAATCGATCGAAGAAGACGAAGTGGTCTCTGGCTAGAAAAACAGAGCATGAAGAAATCGTGATTTCTTGGCTGTTGGATGAACAGCGTCAGCAGCGTCTCGACGCTACAGCGAAAAATTCAAAAAGTTTGAATTTTGGCGGTGGTTTGGTTCAGGCGGTTTATTCTCGATTCGGTTCACCGCTTCCCGGCCGGTTTGGTCTGTTCAAGGCCAGTTCAACCCAATTTTGAAGCTTTTTGGTCCGGTTCAAGACTTTTATGGATGGTTCAACATGGTTCGAGGTGTTCGGGGCCAGTTCGGGAGCTGTCCAAGGCGGTTTACTTATTTATTTAATTATTATTGTAATAATTTAGCTTAATTAGTTTGTTTGGATGCCAAAACGGGTCCGCTTTAGTGTGTGTAATTATTTATTCATTAGGAATGTATGTTATAATTAAATTAGAATTGATTTTGCATAAAGTATGTCATATAGATTTAAAATCCCACCATAGGAAAGCATGTTCATGCATTAGTAATTAATTATAAGGGTTATAATAAAAGGAATGCATGTTAGGTTTCGTGTTAGATGCATGTTGGTTGTTTTAATTTTTCGTTTATGAATGTTTTATATAAGTGTTATGTTAATAAATGAAAACAAACAAGCATGCAGCATGAAACCACCTTAGCATAGATGAATGTTATAGGTTGTCTTTATTATAAATTGTTATAAAAATTGATAGAGACGTTAAAACCTATAACAAAGATAAATGCATGCTCACTTAGGGTTAATGAAATCCAATTTCGAATGAGCACAACAAATAATCAAGATGCATCAAATCAAATATTTAAAGCATAGAAATTAAGCACGACAATTACATGTTCCCTAACCAACGCCTAAAGTTAGTTAGTTCATAAAGTGCATAACAACACACGTTACAATCTGAGTAAACACATCCATAATTACGAAACAAAGCAAGAAAATACTAATTCCCTTGATCAACTTTGTAATTGATGGTCTTCTTGATATCCCTAATCTTCCTCCTTTATTCGGCTTCCAAAAGTGGAAATGAACTTCCTAAGAGTGGAATGTTCCTCCTAAGAAAGGAATGACTTTGACTTGAGACGGCTACTCCTTTTATAGAGTGATAGGAAGCTTGAATTAGGTTGACCTAGACACGTGAATGGCTCTCCTTGCTCCTTTATCCTGAGAATAACTTAATAGAATTCAGTTCATTAAATTGGCTAACGAGCTGTGACGTGGCAGTTTTGCTTCTTGCTTTGCTCCAGCACAGATTTTGCTCCCTCAAGTCGCTCAACAATATATTCTGCACAAAATAACTTCCAAAGCATCCATTCTTCCAAATGGGGTCAAACATATAATATATATCTAAAAGCAACCCTATTTAGCACAAAAGACACACAAATCCCTATAGAAATAAGGCCTAAATAACTCCCTTTTGGAGAGTTATCATACCCCCAAACTTTAACTATTGCGTGTCCCGAGCAATACTAACCAACCTTCCCTTAAGAATTCAAAACGTTAGACAAAGAATAGCTTAATCGAAGCAGATACAACACTACCTTCAACCTTTACCTGAGCATTCCGCAAAACCAAGCTCTGCTGCAGCAAAATAATTCTTCTGACATGGACACATAATCACCACTTTTAACTCAATTCTAAGAACTTGCCACAGCCTAGCTCTATTATCAGACATATTAAAACACATTTTTAAGGGGTTTATATTTTTTTTTCAGACTTAAAGCAGCCCTACAGTCATAAGCTCTTAAGCATGGGATGACCCACTTTATGGTGCAGTATACCCTTGCCTCAAACTCATCACCAACTAGGCTAAATACTCATTGTAAAGCTAAAAAATCCTTAGTTATTCTATCTCTTGCTCCTCAGAATGGCAACATTTTATGATGAAGCTCACCTAAGTTCTAGAAGACAGAAAAACTGTTGGATTATCATTCATCCTTCAAAACTTTTGCTCCATGAATTTTCTCAGCAAAATTTTCAACAATCAACTTTTTCAGCAAATAATTTTTTCTCATTTTTCATATTTCCTAGGTCATCTTTTGACGCAAAGAAAAACTGTGGGTGTCACAAATGTCCCTGGTTACTCAACAACCTAGCAAATTATTTCACGAAGGAGAGGAATGCACGAGCAAAACAATTGGAGTAGCAAAAAGTCCCCCAAACTTAAATTATTCATTGTCCCGAATGAATCATGAAAATTATAATTATACCCCCAAACTTAAATTTTTCTATCAGAATTTTAATCTAAGCGTGGGACTAGAACTAAGCTTAAAGTGGATCATATAAATCAACACTACCTCACAATCTTCTTGCCGCAACAATCGACCAGGCTAGAAGAAATGCTCAAACAAAAGGTTTCTGGAGATTAGAATACCTTGATCTAATTAAGCTTAACTAGTCCAAGCTTCAAAAAATTTAGAAGAAAATTAGTTAAGTTAGAATTACTCAGTGTCATAGAATAGAAACAACTCCGGAAATTTCATTAAAAACAAAGAAAGAAATTACATAAGCAGATATTTTGATGGCCTAAAGATAGAAAGTTTAAAAAAAAAAACAAGAAAACATACCATCAACAGAAAGCAGGGTCAGATATACGCGAGCAATCAAAAATAGAGAAACAAAAGTAATGCTCGCTCAAAGTCATCACATCCATCAATCTTCCTGACCCTACTCTTCATCATCCTCTTCTTCTCTTTCGACAGGTGGGGGCGGTATCCAGGGGTTAAATAAATCATCGGGAAACATAGGGAAGACCTGATATGGTTTGGAGAAATTGGATTGCAAGGCCCTTCGAAGTGTGTCATTTCTCCTCTTAGCATAGGTCCAATAGGTTTGAGCTTGCCTTTCAGCAAACTCCTACCTACTGGGCGACAGTGCCAGTTGCTCTAGGATTTGATGAATTCCACACACTAGCCCACCTTGGCGTGCCTCCTGTGTACGCTGAAGCCGGGCCAGATTAGGCGTATCAATGATTCCCTTGTCAAGCAAAATCACATCCTCTGGAACCGTTGGCACTCCTGCCCTGCTGCATAGCATAGTGATCGTGTTCGGGAAAAACAACTTCCCCACCTTTTTGCGCCAGCAACTAAAGATTTCATTAGAAATGATTTTTCCAACATCAATACTTAAGGATCGAGGAATTGCGAATATCAGAAGCACTCGGTCGCGAGACACTGTTGAATCATGAGTAGTCGAAAGCAAACGCAGCTTGATGAAGCCCAACCAAGTATTGACTTCACTCTTTAATTAGATAGGCAGCTTGAAATGTGCGCTTCTTCGTCTTTGATAGACTCCACTGAGCCCCCTCAATGCCAACCTCTTGGACCGCCACATTTAACTGATCACTCGATGGTGCCACCACCATCTCATTGAAGCCTGCGTGCGAGAAGTCCTGGAGGTTGAATAATGAATTGATAGTTCCTGGGCTCCAGTCAACAGTCACTCCTCCGACCATGGCCTAAAATTCCTCTGCTTTATCAACATTCACATAAAACTCTCGAACAATGTTTGAATTCACTGGGTCCGGTTTCGCACATAACTGACTCCGACCGTGATTCGCGACCCCTGCCCTTAAGAAATGTGGTAGATTGTCACCAAACCCTCTCTCGAATAAGAAATCTCTTTTTAACATCTACCGGTATTTTGCTCGAGCAAGTTCATTGATGAAGCGGATGAATGGTACTTCTTCTGCTTCCTCTTCAGGTTCATCCGATGCTTCAGCAATTCCTTTTCCTCTATCTTCCTGATGCTTTGTCAAAGTCTCTTCCGCTGCCTTCTTTCCTGCTTCCTCTCTCGCTCTGTCTTCAGCCTCCTTTTTCTCTTGTTCCTTTCTCTCTGCATTCTCTTTCTCAGAATCCATCGATAGTGGTGATGGGGTATCAGTTCGGACTACCTTGACGCGACCGACTTTTTGCTTTCGGTGGCGACGTCGTGGCACTTCTAGCATGATAACCTCCACTCGAGCCTCCTGCTCTTGCTCCACCTGCTCATTTCCTTTCTCTTGAACATCCTCTGTCCGACCCTCTTGCGTATCCTCGGTCTGTTTTTCTTGAACTTCCTATGTGTGCTCTTCTTGAACTTCCTCCGTATCCGCGACTACCAGGTCAATCTGCTCAGTGTTCTGTCCTTCTGGTTCCTTCGGATTGTCTTCTTCAACTACCGCGACAACAACATCTTCCACTACCTTCTGTACAATTTCTTGATCCTCAGGTCTTTGTTGCCTTCTCCTTCTTTTGGCTTATTTTTCCTCCGACGTTTTCTTTTTCTTCGCTTTCACTTTCTATGCCTCAGGGGTAACAGGTACCTCTTCTTCCTCGTTGTCTCTTTCCTTTCTTCCTCTTGTTTTCACCATTAGAGACTCAAGGGATTTACAGTAAATAGACGAAAAAGGAAAACGAAAACAGAAACGACAAGGGATAAAGGCGAGAAGATGAAGTGAAGAAAAAAACTTACCGAAGGCTGTTTATAAATAGGGCTTCAGCAAAATAAAATCTTAGCCAAAAGATTTTTGCTCTCATTAATTGAAATTATCGTTCAAATCCCATGCAATCGAAAAATTAAATCCATCAACGACAAAATTTGAATTTCAATCACCCATGGTAAATGACGATGCGCTGTCTAACGGCTACACCATTCGATTGCCCCTGTGCGACACGTGGCAGCATCAGAATTCTTCATGCAATTTACCTGCCGACGGGAAATTCAAAAGCAAACAGTAAAAAGCAATTAATCCACAACCAAAACCCTTCCAATTCAGACGAAATATTTGATTCGGCCATAAAATTGCCGCAAGAACAAAGCGAATCTTGGATACGGAAGAATTTAAATTTAAAACAGAAAAAATCAAATCAGAAATTCAAATTAACCGCTTAAATCAAATCTTTATTCCTTTTTTTTTTTTATTATTCAAAACCTAATAAATCAAGAGAAATTTTATTCAAATCTAAATCTAAACAGAAATTTAAATAACACAAATACAATCTAATCTAAACTAATCAGATTAATTAAAAAATAACTCGACTAAATAAATAAATAAACCGAAAATAAAATCTACAAAAATAAAACAAAATCCAATAAAATTCAAACTTACCGAATCTGACTTAAAACAATTAAATTCAAACCAAATCTAATAAAAAATAATTCAAACTAAACCAAATCAGCGAGAAATAAAATCAAAACAAACACTAGGAGCTCAAAATATTGCTATGCGAAATGCTCCTGCAAAAATCTTGCTCTCTCATTCATCAACCAACTTTAGGGAAGGATATTTCAACTGGAACTCCTCTCCCCAATAATGTTTAGCACGCTGTCCATTAACTTTGAACACTCCCCCATCTTTTTCATCCTGCAAAGTAATTGCTCCATGGGGGAAAACTTCAATCACAATAAATGGCCCTGACCATTTAGATTTTAGTTTCCCAGGAAACAATTTTAATCTAGAATTATAAAGCAAAACTCTTTGACCTTTGACAAACTCTTTAGGCTTAATTTTCTTGTCATGCCACAGCTTAGTCTTTTCTTTGTACATTTTCGCATTTTCATAAGAAAACAACATTTTTATTGCCCCTGCACGACTAAGATCAAGATTTCATTTTTTCAAAGCCCAAAACGTTTTATGCTCAAGCTCTAATGGTAAATGACAAGTTTTCCCATATACTAGCCTATAGGGAGACATACCTAGAGAAGTCTTATAGGTTGTCCTATAAGCCCAAAGAGCCTCATCCAACCTAAAAGACCAATCCTTCCTAGATGGATGGACTGTTTTTTCTAGAATAGATTTAATTTTCCTATTACTTATTTCAGCTTGACCATTTGCTTGTGGGTGATAAAGGGTAGCTATCCTATGCTTAATTTCGTACTTAGCTAACATCTTAGTTAAGATATTATTAACAAAATGTGTACCCTCACCACTCACTAGAGCTCTAGGCGTCCCAAACCGTGCAAAGATGTGCGATTGAAGGAACCTTGATACCGTCTTGGCAACATTCTGATGGCATGCGATGGCCTCCACCCACTTGGACACGTAATCAACTGCTAATAAGATAAAAACATTGCCATTAGAAGGGGGAAATGGCCCCATAAAGTCAATACCCCACACATCGAATAATTCCACTTCCAAAATGTAAGTAAGAGGCATTTCATCTCTAGGCCCCAAGTTTCCTCTCCTTTGGCAAGCATCACATTGCTTGTAGAACCAATGGGCATCCTTGAATAAGGTAGACTAGAAGAATCTGCAATGCAAAATCCTCATAGCTGTCCTCTGATCGCTGAAATGGCCTCCACACGGCGAAGAGTGACATTACTCCAAGATTTCCTTTGCTTCATCACCTGAAACGCACCTACGAATAATACCATCAGAGCATTGCTTATACATAAATGGCTCATCCCAATAGAAAAAATTTGCATCATGCTTAAACTTCTTCGTCTGCCTCCAATCCATATCAATAAGAGTGACTCCCTTTACCAAAAAGTTAGCAATATCAGCATACCAAGGGACATCCCTGACTACCTTTACCTCAACAACAAAGAGTTGTTCATCTGAAAAAGAATCTGAAATGGCAGATTGCTTCAGCAAAGATGATGATGGATCAAGACGAGATAAATGATCTGCAATGACATTTTCTGATCCCTTCTTATCCTTTATCTCCAAGTCGAATTCCTGTAATAATAAAACCCAACAAATTAATCTAGGCTTTGCATCTTTCTTAGACATTAAGTACCTTATTGCTGCATGATCTGTGAACACTGTGACTTTGGATCCAACCAAATATGGCCGAAATTTCTCAAAAGCAAACACCACAGCTAACAACTCCTTTTCAGTAGTTGTATAGTTGACTTGTGCCTCATTTAAAACCCTACTTGCATAATATATAGATGGATAAATTTGCCCTGCTTTTGCCCCAGCATAGCACCTACTGCAACATCATTTGCATCACACATTACCTCAAATGGTAAATTCCAATTAGGTGCATGAAGAATGGGTGCTGAGATTAAAGCAGCCTTTAAAGTTTCAAAAGCCTTCCTACAATCTGCATTAAAGTCAAAAACATTATCAGTGCACAATAAGTTACAGAGAGGTTTACTGATTTTTGAAAAATCCTTTATGAACCTTCTATAAAATCCAACATGACCTAAAAAACTTCGAATCCCTTTCACTGAATTTGGTGGTTCTAATCTTTCAATAACCTGAATTTTTGCTCGATCAACTTCTAGACCTTTCTTAGAAATCCTATGACCAAACACAATGCCCTCCTTCACCATGAAGTGGCCTTTCTCCCAATTAAGAACTAGATGGGTATCCTCACATCTCTTTAACACCTTACCTAAATTATCCAAACAAATCTAAAAAGACCCTCCAAAAACTGAAAAATCGTCCATAAATACCTCAACAGTGGACTCAATCATATTAGAAAAATTTGCTAACATACACCGCTGGAATGTTGCTGGAGCATTGCAAAGGCCAAAAGGCATCCGCCTAAAAGCAAACGTCCCATAAGGGCAGGTGAAAGTGGTTTTTTTCCTGATCCTCAGGAGCAATGGTAATCTGGTTGTACCCAGAGTAACCATCTAAGAAACAGTAATAGGCCTGACCAGCCAATCTATCCAACATCTTGTCAATAAATGGTAGAGGGAAATGGTCCTTACGAGTAGCTTTATTAAGCCTCCTGTAATCTATGCCTCCAGCCAGTTACTGTCCTGGTTGGGATCAACTCATTGTCTTTATTGCTCACCACAGCGACACCTCCTTTCTTATGAACACATTGGACAGGGCTTACCCAATTGCTGTCTGCAATTGGATAAATAATGCCAGCATCCAACCATTTAATCACCTCCCTTTTAACAACCTTTTTCATTGCAGGGTTAAGCCTTCTATGTTGCTCAATACTCCTAAAGGATCCCTCCTCTAGAGTGATTTTATGCATACATAAAGATGGACTAATTCCCTGAATGTTAGCCAATGTCCAACCTATTGCTTTGCGATATTGCTGCAACAATTTTATTAAGGCCTCTTCATGCTTCGGTATTAAATCTGATGCAACAATAATGGGCAACGTCTCACCTTCCCCAAGGTACACATAGGTTAGATGATCCGGCAAGGGCTTCAAATCTGAAGTGGGTGCCTCAATTAGGGATGACTTAATAGGAGGAGCCTTCCTTTGATCTAAATCTAAAGACTCAAAAACATCCTCACATCTAGACACTTCTTTTTCATTTTTTCTTTCAAAAGAACAAACTTCTAAATCATCTACACCAACCTCTCCATGACCTTCCAAATGCTTGGTTGTCGAATCCTGTATTGCTGTCTCAACAATTGTGTTCTCCAGAATCCTAATGAAAAAGCAATCTTCCATTTCGTCTGGATACTTCATGGCCTTAAAAACATTAAATTTCACTTCCTCATTATAAACTCTCATTGTTAACTCCCCTTTTTGAACATCTATCAATGCCCTACTAGTAGCCAAAAATAGACAACCAAGAATAATTGGGACATCTTTAGCTGTCTCATAATCTAAGATAATGAAATCAACAGGAAATATGAATTTATCTACTTTCACTAAGACATCCTCAATTTTTCCCTCAGGATATGTGATAGACCTATCAGCTAGTTGGAGTATGACTGTGGTAGGCCTAGCTTGACCAATACCTAGCTTTCGATAGACCGAAATAGGCATAAGGTTAATGCTCACACCTAAATCACAAAGTGCTCTACCTAACTCTTTTCCACCTATTGACACAGGTATAGTAAATGATCCTAGATCCTTAGCCTTAGTTGGTTGCCCATTCTTAAGAATAGTACTACATTCCTCAGTAAGAGATACAGTTTCAAACTCACCTAACCTCTTCTTTTTAGTTAAAATATCCTTAAGAAATTTAGCATAATTAGGCATTTTCTCTATAGCTTCTACTAAGGGGATATTTATATGCAATTGCTTAAGAATCTCTAAAAACTTCTTAAATTGACCATCCTGATTCTTAGGGCTTTGCCTTTGTGGAAAATGGAGAGGTGGTACATAAGGTGGGGGCGGCACACAAGGTGGTTCCACATCTGGAACAGATCCAGATGCTCCAGCATCATTATTGTTGCCTCCAGCACCCTGACCAGTCTCCAATTCTTTCTCAACAACAACATTTTTATCACAATTCTTTTCTACATCCTGGGTTTTACTAGGCTATTTTCTTTCCTCTAGTGGCTTACCACTCCTTAGAGTCACTGCCTTTACCTACTCCTTACCTTCCCTTCTAGGGTGTTCAGTATCTGAGGGAATTTTCCCTTGAGGCCTTGCCTTCAGCTCATTAGCTAGCTGACCCACTTGCAATTTCAGGGCTCTAATTGAAGCTTGATTACTTTGAATTGTGGCATCTGTACGAGCCATATATTCTTTCATATTGCCTCAAGAGAACTCTTTGAATTTTGCTGGGGCAAAGCTTGCTTATTTTGCTGGGGCAATACCTGCGTTTTAGCAAATCC
Source organism: Luffa acutangula (assembly GCA_036850905.1). Classification (NCBI taxonomy): domain Eukaryota; kingdom Viridiplantae; phylum Streptophyta; class Magnoliopsida; order Cucurbitales; family Cucurbitaceae; genus Luffa; species Luffa acutangula. The sequence goes on along the minus strand of CM072089.1, from coordinate 21,427,059 downwards.
TGACTGGTTCACCTTTTGCTGTTTTTGCACATTGCTTCCTTATCCTCCCCATGCGAAGTTGGGGTGGTTGCGCCAACCTGGATTATAAAAATTAGAATATGGGTTATTCCTCTCATTACCTACAAAAAAACACAGAAGCTGGATTGCTGGGGCAAAACTCGTAGTTGTGATCTTCATCACAATAGACACATGCTTCCTCTGCAACTTGGTTCACCACTGCAGCAGGCTCCAAAGCTAGCGACTGCTAATGACTAAACACTGTCAAATTTTTAAGAGCATTAGCTAATATTGCAATATCAGCCCTAATGGTGGACACACCATCAACCTCTAACACAGTCTTAACCTTTCTATTTGTGCCTCTAACATCTGACCACTGACAACTTTTAGTTGATATTCTTTCTAAAATTTCATAGGGTTCATTAAAAGTTTTTTCCAAAAGGGCCCCTCCAGCCGAAGCATCAACCATACCCTCGGTTGCTCCCTTTAGCCCATTGTAAAATGTTTCCATTTGGATACAATGTGGTAAACCATGGTGGGGACACTTTCGCAAAAACTCCTTAAATCTCTCCCAAGCCTCACTAAAAGTTTCATCTTCAAGTTGCCTAAACCCTACTATTTCACTCCTCAATTTAGCATTCCTATTTTGTGGGAAATATTTACTAAGAAATTTTTCAGCTAATTCATTCCATATCCTAATTGATCCTGGAGCAAAAGAATTTAATCACGCCTTTGCTCCATCTCTAAGAGAATACGGGAACAAAGTTAATCTAAGGGCATCCCTAAGCACTCCTTGTATTACAAAAGAATCACTAACTCCTAGAAAAGACTTAAGATATAAATGAGGGTCTTCAGATAACAAACCATGGAATTGACCCACGGTTTGCAACATCTGAAACATTACCAGCTTCATCTCAAAATTTCCTGCCTCAATTTGAGGACGTGCAATTCCTGGATTTAACTCATCAAACATCATAAAAGCATACGCTCGAATGGCTCTGGCCCTATCGTTCGCTACCAAGATAGGATTCTCAACCTGATTATTTTTCTGCTCATTTTGCTCCAGAGGTGGATTTTGCTGCAGCAAACAATTTTGTTGGGGGTTCGCTGGATCTTCTGGATCTTGTGGGAGACGCGGCACATCAACCATTGGATTTTGGTTTCTACGCTGCTCTCTCCTTCTCCTGAATGTCCTCGCGATTTCTGGATCAAGCTTGAACCTTACCACAGGCGGATCGCGCATACATCAAACTCACACCTGCAAAAACAAAAGAAACAATCAAAACGTTCTAGCACCAAACCACTAAAACACATACAAAAAAAAGATCAGATAAAAGCTTATTCAAGTCCCCGGCAACGGCTCCAAATACTTATTAGGCTCCTAGAGTGAGTAAAAATAAGATGTAAAAAGACTCTAGAACTCTGTGCAAGTATACACAGTCCGCAACAAGTAAAAAATATTTATCGAATCTAAGGTCTGAATTAGCTTTCACTTTATCTATTTTGTTTAGTTTTTCATTGGTTTCAAGAGAGTTTAAAAGGGTTGGTTTTTATAGAATGCTGAAGCAAAAGAAATGACAGAACAAAAAGTAAACAAATAAGCAGACAGATTTGAAACAGACGCTGGTCAGGATTTTGTAATTGTTTTAAATGATGCTCTAACAATATTAGTGATCATGCAAAACTCTCGCAGTCTTATTACCAGATTCCTCCCGGAACTCTTGATTTTTTAGAATATGTTTCAACTCCAATGAAGTACTACCGATCATACACTAAGCAACTGGCTATCCCTAGCTTAGTCACTGGCGTTCACCAATAAACAATGATCTAGTGTGATTAATTGGCCCACACTCCTTAATTCATCCCTGAAACTAGAAAGTGGTATTCATACCGGCTGGCTAGGCGGGCATAAAATAGAAATGAGCACAACAAATAATCAAGATGCATCAAATCAATATTTATTGCATAGATATTAAGCACGACAATTACATGTTCCCTAACCAACACCTAAAGTTAGTTAGTTCATAAAGTTCATAACAACACACATTACAATCTGAGTAAACACATCCATAATTACAAAACAAAGCAAGAAAATACTAATTCCCTTGATCAACTTCGTAATTTATGGTCTTCTTGATATCCCTAATCTTCCTCCTTTATTCGGCTTCCAAAAGTGGAAATGAACTTCCTAAGAGTGGAATGTTCCTCCCAAGAAAGGAATGACTTTGACTTGAGACGGCTTCTCCTTTTATAGAGTGATAGGAAGCTTGAATTAGGTTGACCTAGACACGTGGATGGCTCTCCTTGCTCCTTTATCCTGAGAATAACTTAATAGAATTCAGTTCATTAAATTGGCTAACGAGCTGTGACGTGGCAGTTTTGCTTCTTGCTTTGCTCCAGCATAGATTTTCCTCCCTCAAGTCGCTCAGCAATATATATTCTGCACAAAATAACTTTCAAAGCATCCATTCTTCCAAATGGGTTAAAACATATAATATATATCTAAAAGCAACCCTATTTAGCACAAAAGACACACAAATCCCTATAGAAATAAGGCCTAAATAACTCCCTTTTGGAGAGTTACCAAACAGCCACACCTGACTGTCCCCCTAGATTTCCTGTTGTCTTTGATAAGTTTTCTGTTTCTTCAGGCAAATTTTCTTCTTTAAATTTAAATGAGAAAGAATTTTTTCTTACTTCACTTGTAAACTTCTGATAGGACTTAAATCGTCCTATTTTATCACCTATAATCTAAGCTTGTTAGAGTTATTTTACACTTTACTTGTCTTATTTACCGGATCTTTGAGCTTATGCGATGTCGGGAGTCGATCACGCTAATTTGGTGTTAACTTGAGCCAATTACAGAGTTTTGGAGCCATCTCGGTGTCTTGGACGGCGAGGAGGTGAAAAGACCCAATTGTGCTAAAGCGGTCCTGAAGAACAACACCAAAAGCCGAAGATTGAAGCCCTATACCGAGAAGAAACGAGACAAGACCGAGAAATAAAACAACCAGTTGAGGATCAGGGATGGCGTCGAGATGCTGCCCTTGGTGTCTTGACGCTGACGCAAAAATCAACCGGAGTATAAAGTTTGAAGCGTCCAAACGCTGCCCTTGGCGTCTCGACGCCGCCGAGTTTTCTATAAATATGTAGTCTCGGTTTAGTCTGTCGTTAGGTTAGAAATTTGGTCCTTTTACGATTTCTTTTGCCTATTTTATGTTTCAGTACTGTTGTAGACCTTTTTAGGTCATATTTCATGGATCTTTTCATGTCTATTTGTATTTTTACTTCGTTTATGAATAGCTAATCATATTTAGATCTTCAGATTGAGATTATGCTTTGATTTCTATTTATATTGGCTGAGTTGTCTGGAGTTTATTGCATTGTTCTTGTTGTCTTTTCATTAAGTTTTGAATGTTATCCCGTTTAAACCAATACATGAGGCTAGTCTATTAGGATTGACGACCCTATGTGATTACCGCTTGTGTATTCAATCAGTTATTTTTAGATAGCCACTAGGATGAGGCAAACCACTCTCTAGTGAGACGACCCTTGATAGGCCTAGGATGCATGTTAAAGGTTGTAGGAATTAGACTCGAATTGCAGTTGAATTTAGTTAATACAATTCCAGACCGACGATTCCAAAGCGGCTAGTTTAAATAGGTGATTGTGAAATTGCTTAATCTAAAACTAGTTAGATATAATTTAGTGACCGTTACCAGGTCTCAGATGGTTCCTATTTTATGTATGAGGGGCGACGAGCGATAAAGAATATATTAATTAATCTTGTTAATTGAAGAATTCACGGTTAGAAAGTTAATTAGCATAGGTTAGTGTAGGGGGGTCTTCCGAGTAACCCAGAAGCCGACCAGACTAATGAAATAAGCATAGAATAATTATTAGAGAAAAGTAGGAAGTGAAACGAAATAGAATCAAGCATATCAAATCTTAATCCAGTGATCCCTTTCATGTTATTGATTTCCGTCATATTTCTATTTTGCATGCTTTATTTTGCCTTTTTTAATTTATGCATTTATTTTCTTCGCTTGTCCTTCTTTCCAAAAATCCCCCCTGTTTCATAAGCACAAAATTCTACACTTATTAGATCCCCTTCCCTGTGTTTGATCCTAACCACTATTTCAACAAAATAGTTGTAGTGTCGTGGATTATAAATTTTATATGATCAACACAACCTTCGACAAGTCGGACCCGTCAAATTGGCGCCGTTGTCGGGGAAGGGTGTTTTCAAGTGTTTATAGGATTTTGTATTTTTTTGTGCTTTTTTGTTTTCTTTTTGCACAGCTTAACGATGAAATCAGCATAGCCTCAACGTGCTAATTCCATTGTCGAGCACATGATGCAATACCTTGCAGCTCCCGATCCAAGTCATCTCCCATCTCTTGGAAACCTCGAAGTCACAAGAGAAATCAGATACATCACCTAAGCATCTGAGTGAAGGATTGGAATTCCCAAATTCCGTAAAGCGGAAGCGTAATTGGGACCGATGTGTAGTTAATTTTGTTTAATCTAAAATACCAATAGATTGACAATAAACTTAGAACTATTCTAGATTTATATTAATACTAAGCATAGAAAAATACTAGATCTATATCTAATTTATATAGTAATAAGTTACTTACACTCCTTGACGACTCAGATTAAATTCACCAACTGCTTGTGAAATAATCACGAACTAATGTGAACACTACGACTATGGCTACACCGATATGACTCTGAGACTACTAGAGGCAGGTGATGGGACCTAATTGCCCATGGCTATTTGTCCTTAATCTTGTTAGTTTTATGATAATTATTTTGTTTAAGTCATGTCTTGTAGCGGTTTGGTATCAAGTGCTTCAACGGAGCCCATTTTCAATTTTGGTGTCAATTTGAGGATTTTAGCACGGTTTTGATCCAACATGAAGTCCATGGGATGCCAAGTCAGTGAAAAGACCTTAGTGGAGCGCTCGAAACTCGAAATCGACACCAAACGGATCAAGTTTTGAAGCAGCCAAATCAGAAGGATCCAAGAGGTTGCGTCGACACGCCATCTCCCAGCGTCTCGGATTCAAAGGCGTGGAAAAATCATTGTTGGCGTCTCGACGCCAGTACGCTTATTTAAACAGCAGCTGCTATTTTAGGGCAGCAGCTTGGAAGGAAAGAGAGGGTCGATTGGAGTGTTTAGCAACCGTTTTCTCTCGTCTTGGCTCATATCTCTCCACTTTTCTCTTGTATTATACATATTTCTAGGTAGATTAGGTTGGTTTCTCGAGCCTTGGGCTTAGATTAGACTTGTCTATTACCGTCTAAGCACCGTTCATTGTAGTTGGGACCTCGGGATTGTAAGTACATTTGTATTTTTATGAGATTTATGAGCATTCTGAGTTGATTCTTTGATTATCTTGAGATTGTTGAACTTTATGCATGATTTATTGGTTGTTTGTGACTTTAGATTCCCTCTTTTATAATTAGCATGAGCAGTAGATTAGATTGACGTCGTAACTCGCAGCTCTTATGTTAATAACTTGCTAAGGAACTGATTTCCAAGTAGCTAATGGAGGGTTAGTTCAATAGTTAGCATTAGATTGATTTGTGAGTGATGACATGCAAAAATGTCATCATTTTCCTATTAATTTTAGCTAGTTATGTGCATGAATTGTGAAGCTTTAATGTATTTTTATGTTGATTTTGTAGAAAACCGAGTTCAGGATGCAAAACCAAGAATTTTACCAATTTTGGGTAGAAAAAGAAAACTTTGGGCCATAAAAGGAGAAAAGAAAAGAGAATATTTGAAGTGGAAGCCCAAAAGTCCAAAAGAAATGAAGAAAAAGAGGCCAAAGTCCGTGAAGAAGGCTTCTAGAAGGCCTACGTCAATGGAAGGACATGGACAGCGTCTTGACGCTGCGACGACTTCTGACCCAAGACAACCTGACGTCACAGCGTCTCGACGTTGTGACATAGCGTCTTGACGCTATCGGCTTGTTCAGCAAGAAACCCCTCCGTCCAGCACCTATAAAAAGCCCCCTCTCCCAAGGTGAAAGTCATCCCATTTTTGGGGGAGCTCTCCCCTAGCTCAATAGAGAGAAAAAGTGAGAAGAATTGTGAGGAAAAAGGCGGAATTGATCGAGATTCCAAGGCTCGGGATTCGAGATAATCGTGACGGGAGCTTGGGATCAACTTATCGGTTATTTCTTCCTTACTTCTTTGTAATTTCTTATTTTAATTTGAGTTAGGCCTCTGGATCAAGATCACTTGGGCAAAATGATTCCCATTTGTGAGTAGTTCTTGAGACCTAGGGTCGTTATTCTAGTTAATTGGATATTGTAGCGCAATTGCTTGGATTATGTAAGGAATTTCTTCATATTTCATCTATGCAATTTTTGCTTAATGCCTTTAATCTCTTGATCACGAATTAATTGTTATGTTGGTCTAAATTGATACTCGACAGAGAGAAATTAGATTAGATCCTAATTGCATGGCTAACGATTGCTTGGAGCACGAGAGTGAAAAAAAATTGTTAGAAATTGATAATGAAGTTGCTTAATGTCATACTATGATTAACTAAGGAGATGGACACATGAATTAGTTATGTTAGTATGAGAAGTGGAGGAGCTTGAAAGAGAAATCTGCTTATAATTACTTCTAAATTTATGAAATTGAAGATTATTAGACATGCATCCATGTATTTAAGCTACATATTCAAAAAGCTAGATAACACCCTAGGTCAAGTTCCCTTAATAGGATATTTTCTTTGATTTGCATGTTTCTTTTTATTAGTTTCTTTAATTCTCTGTTTATCATTCGAGTTGATCTTCTAAATAAAATTAAAACATGATGGTTCTTGGTAATTAATGAAATTAATTCAATTTCCCTGAGGATTCGATACTCGGAATACTTTTCATTTTATATTACTTGCAACCCGTGCACTTGCGGTGAGCAACAAGTTTTTGGCGCCGTTGCCGGGGAATTTGTAATTTTTCCGTAAATATTGAGAATTAAGTGTTTGATTTTAATTTAGAAATTTTATTTTTGTAATTTAATTTTTAAAGTGGTGGCAAATTTTGTGAAGATATAAGGTGGATAAATTGTTTCTTTAAGATTTAATCATGGCAGAAGACAAGGCAATCCGAGACTATTTCTTGCCTGAATTTCCGCTAAATTACTCTAGAATAGCTTATGGGCCAATCTCTGTTGATAATTTTGAGCTCAAAGCTAGTCTCATTCGGATGGTAAGAGAAGATGCTTTCAAAGGCTATCCATCAGAAGATCCACACAATCACCTAAGATCATTTTTTAATATCTGTGGAACGGTAAAAATGGGAGGAGTTAGCCCTGATTCAATTCGTTTGCAAATATTCCCATTTTCTTTACAAGATAAGGCTAGAGATTGGTTAGACTCGTTAACCTCAAATAGCATCCTTGGTTGGAATAATTTAGTCAAAGCTTTTCTTGCAAAAAAAAATTCCACTAGAAAAAATTACCAAGCTTAGAGCTGAAATTGGAAAGTTTCAACAATTAGAGGAAGAGCAATTATATGAAGCTTGGGAAAGATATAAGGATTTGTTAAGAAAATGGCCACAACATGGATACCCTGATTGGCTTCAAATTCAACTTTTCTACAGTGGGTTAAATAGGTATTTAAAGACGATTCTTGACACCACAGCTGGAGGAAACTTTATAGCAAAAATTGGCAAGGAGGCACGAACCATAGTAGAAGAGTTGGCTTTGACAAGTTACCAATGGCAACAAGAGTCAAAAATTAAGGAAAAACCATGTGAAAATGAAGAAGTGAGTGCTTTAAGGTTGCAAGTCGAAGCTCTAACTAAGACTCTAAATAAACTCACATGATCAGAAATTCCAGGTTCACCGAAAGCCGAAGAAAAGAAGGAACCTAAACCTGAAGAAAAGAAAACCCTTTGGAGGAAATGCTAGGAAGCTTCATAAATGAGACTAGGAATTTGAATGAAAATGTTCAAGGAGTAGTTTCAATAATGCAAGCCAAAGTAGATATTGTCATTAATAAGATGGAAGCAAAAATGGATCAAATGACAATATTCATGAAGGAGATCCAACAAGGAAATTTATTTAATGTCGTCGCCATGGACCCACAAGAACAATGCCCTGCCATATCTCTCAGAAGTGGGAAACAATTAAAAGAAGTTGAAAGAAAAGAAACAAAGCCCAGCACTAGAAGGATATTGGATGAGGATGATGAAACCAAACCAGAGGAAGATTCAGCACAGCCAGTGCCAGATAAGTCGTCTGATTCTATTCCTTTAGTTCTTAATCAAATTCCTTATCCTCAGAGATTTCAAAAGAAAAAGTTGGATGCTGAATTTTCAAAACTTCTTGATATTTTTAAACAGCTCCATATTAACATTCCTTTTGCTGACGCTTTGGAACAGATGCCACACTATGCTAAGTTTATGAAAAAAAATCTTATCAAAGAAAAGGAAGTTCGAAAACCATGAGACAATAAATATGACAGCCGAGTGTAGTGCCATAATCCAGAAACATCTACCACAAAAATTAAAAGATCCAGGGAGTTTCACTCTTCCTTGTACTGTTGGTAGTTTGTTTATTAAAAAAGCTTTATGCGACTTAGGGGCGAGTATAAACCTAATGCCATTCAGTGTTTACAGGAAACTTGGTTTGGGGGAATTAAAGTCAACTACAATTGTTTTGCAATTGGCAGATCGTTCAATAACATACCCTAAAGGTGTGTTAGAGGATGTTCTGATCAGCGTTGACAAATTCATATTCCCTGCAGACTTTGTAGTATTAGACATGGAGGAAGACCCCGAAGTCCCGATCATTCTTGGAAGACCATTTTTGGCAACAACTCGCGCTTTGATCGAGGTACAGAAAGGAACCCTGACTCTCAGAGTAGAAGACGACGAGGTAGTGTTCAACCTTTTTAATGCATTAAAACACCCAGAAGAAGAGGTTAGTTCATGCTTTTCGATTGATTCAGTTGACACTATTATCAATGCATGCGTAGAGTCAGAGTCTCCTGCTGATCATTATGAAATAAGCATGCCTGACGTGTTTGGAGATGAATTAATAGATGTTAATCAGGAAAATGCTTTATTTGATGGAAGGAAAGAGAAGTTCTCATTAGATATTTGTGCTCAAGTTGATGCCCCTTCCCCTGAATTAAAGCAATTGTTTGCTCACCTACGTTATGCTTTCTTAGGAGAATCTTCTACTTTTCCCGTTATCATTTCTGCTGATTTAAGTAAAGTAGAAGAGGAAAAATTGTTGGATGTTTTGAAAAAGCATAAATCTGCCTTAGGATGGTCTATTAGTGATATTAAAGGTATTAGTCCTTCTATTGTCATGCATAAAATCTTAATGGAAGATGCCTTTAATCCCACAGTAGAGCACCAAAGAAGATTAAATCCAGCAATGAAGGAAGTGGTAAAAGCCGAGATGTTAAAATTATTGAATGCAGGGATTATTTATGCTATATCTGACAGCCCTTGGGTGAGTCCTGTTCAAGTAGTGCCTAAGAAAGGAGGGATGACTGTTGTTAAGAATGAGAAAGTTGAATAAATATCTACTAGGACAGTCACTGGGTGGCGTGTGTGTATTGATGATAGGAAGTTAAACAAAGCCACTAGAAAAGATCATTTCCCTATCCCCTTTATCGATCAGATGCTTGACAGGTTAGCTGGTTATCCGTATTATTGTTTTCTGGATGGTTATTCGGGCTATAATCAAGTTGCGATTGCACCTGAAGACCAAGAGAAAACAACATTCACATGTCCCTATGGTACTTATGCTTTCCGGCGTATGCCGTTTGGACTGTGTAATGCTCCAGCTACCTTTCAGCGTTGTATGATGGCCATATTTTCAGACCTTGTAGAAGAGATTATGGAAGTATTTATGGATGATTTTTTCTGTTTTCGGTTCATCATTTGATAAATGTTTGCATAATCTCTCTCGTGTTTTACAAACATGCCAAGAGACTAACCTTGTTTTAAATTGGGGAAAATGCCATTTTATGGTAAAAGATGGGATAGTTTTAGGCCACAAGGTGTCTGAAAAGGGTTTGGAGGTTGATAAAGCTAAAATTTCTGCTATTGAACAAATTCCTCCACCCATTAATGTCAAAGGACTTCGCAGTTTCTTAGGCCACGCAGGGTTTTACAGGCGTTTTATAAAAGATTTTTCAAAAATCGCTAAACCCCTGTGCAATTTGCTTGAAAAAGAAGCTCCATTTGTGTTCTCAAAAGATTGTTTGCTAGCTTTTAATCTTTTAAAAGAAAAGTTGATTTCCGCACCTATCATTGTTGTGCCTGACTGGAGTCAACCATTTGAAATCATGTGTGATGCTAGTGATTATGCTTTAGGAGCTGTGTTAGGGCAACGTCGAGATAAGTTCTTTAAGGCAATTTATTATGCAAGTAGAACTCTAGATAGTGCTCAGCAGAACTACACCACTATGGAAAAAGAGATGCTTGCTGTTGTGTTCGCTTTCAATAAGTTTAGGCCCTATCTGCTTGGTACGAAGGTTATAGTGCACACTGACCACGTTGCTATTCGTTATTTAAGTAGTAAGAAGGATTCCAAGCCCAGACTCATAAGATGGATTCTTTTACTGCAAGAGTTTGACTATGAAATCAAGGATAGAAAAGGTTGTGAGAATGTGGTCGCAGACCATTTGTCAAGGATAGAGCATGAAAAGAATATCGCAACCTTTCCTATTAAGGAAGTTTTTCCGGATGAAAGATTATATGCTGTTAAAACTTCTTTTCCTTGGTACGCCGATTTTGTAAACCTTCTTGCAGGAAAAGAAATACCTCCAGACTTAAATGCTCAGAAAAGAAAGAAGTTTTTCCATGATGTGAAATCCTACCTGTGGAATGAACCATTTCTCTTTAAGGTTTGTTCTGATCAAATCATTCGAAGGTGCATTCCGGCAGAAGAAGTAGGTAAGATTGTACATGATTGCCATGCCTCGTCTTATGGTGGTCATTTTGGACCAACTCGTATTGCAGCAAAGGTACTTCAATCTGGTTTTTATTGGCCTACTTTATTTAAAGATTGTTATACCTTTGTGAGAACATGTGATAGATGCCAGAGGACAGGTAATATTTCTAGACGCCATGAAATGCCCCTAACCCCTATTCTGGAATTAGAACTTTTTGATGTGTGGAGCATGAATTTTATGGTCCCTATTCCCTCTTGCAATGGATACTCGTACATCTTAGTTGCTGTCGATTACGTATCTAAATGGGTAGAGGCAGTAGCTACTAAGACTAATGATGCACGTGTTGTGTTACGTTTTCTGCATAAAAATATTTTCACTAGATTTGGCACACCACGGGCTATAATTAGTGATGAGGGATCTCATTTTTGTAATAAATTGTTTGAATCATTACTTAAAAAATATGGTGTCAAGCATAAGACTTCTCTAGCTTATCATCCTCAAACTAACGGTCAAGCTGAGATTTCTAACAGGGAGATTAAGCAAATCTTGGAGAAGACAGTACGCATCAACAGGAAGGACTGGGCATACAAGTTGGACGATACTTTGTGGGCCTATCGGACGGCTTTCAAAACTCCGATCGGTACATCCCCGTATCGATTACTGTATGGAAAAGCCTTTCACCTGCCTGTGGAGCTTGAGCACAAAGCATACTGGGCTATCAAGAAATTGAACTTGGACGTAGAAAAGGCTGGGGAACAATGGTTACTGCAGCTCAATGAACTAGAAGAATTTAGGAACCAGGAGTACGAAAACGCTAAGCTCTACAAGGAAAGAACGACAAGATGGCATGATCGTATAGTTCAAAAACGTTCTTTTGAGCCAGGGTAGCAAGTTCTTCTATTCAATTCTCGATTGTGATTGTTCCCAGGAAAGTTGAAGTCAAAATGGTCTGGCCCGTTCATAGTCAATGAAGTGTCTCCGTTTGGACCAATTGAATTGATGGACAGCATTGGGTTAACTTTTAAAGTCAATGCTCAAAGAGTGAAGCACTATTGTGGATTCGAAGAGCGAAAGGTCAAAAAAATGATTTTGACGGATCCAGGGTGACCGAGCCCCGTCTAGCTCAGGACGTTAAACAAGCGCTTCTTGGGAGGCAACCCAAGTGTTTAAGTTTTTTTGTAGATTTTAATTTAGTTTCTGTGTTGATCCTAATGCTCCCTTAAGATCGATCCTTGTGCAAGAAGCTCGCGAATTCTTGCCTAGCTTCTCATTCTCTCCTCGGACGAAAATTTAAGATGTTTCAGATTCTTTCGCTTTTTCAGGGCAGCGTCGATCTCTCTTTATCTGATTAAATGTTCATACATTGGGGATAATGTATATTTTAAGTTTGGGTGGGAGATTTGCTCTGCTTAGGTTTTGTGTAAGTTATGCTTATGATGAATTAAATGCATGTCGATGATGATGACGTCTGATGATTTGCTTTTAGCCATGATTCTCTTATTGTTGCAAATTTGAAAGCATGTCTAAATTCAAGAAAAATTAAAATTTTTTCTTTGATTCCCTTGCAAAGTATGACGATTCACTTGTTTTATTATGATTTTGAAAGCCTAGATGAAAGTTATAAGCTTTGGAAGTTCGTTGTAACTCTGATAGGTGTAAAGTTTGTCTAGATAGTTTTCTTGCGTAATAGTTAGTAATACTGAGCTTTGGGAAAAAGAAATGCTTTGATTTGCCCTAAATATATATATATATATATAAATAGAAAATGCTCCACTTTCTGGGAAGCGTTAGTAACCAGGGGCATTCATGACACCCATCGTTTGCCATTACATGAAAACGCTGGAAAGAAATGAGCATGCCTCGGCAACCTGAAAGATGAGGTGCTCGTAGTTGGATGTCTTCAACACCAATGTTGGCAAGCCAGAACGAAAGCGCTACTTCTAAAAGGATTCTAAAAAAAAAACAAAAATAGCAAGTTTGGGGGACACCCCAAGAATTATGGGCACCTCAGTAAGGTAGTGCTTGCTAGATAAGTATGATGGCTAAAAGAGCGAGCTTTAGTGCCAGTGTAGGGGGAAGATGAATGGAGGAGTGTATAAATGATTCTGGGCAAATGATGATTCATTTTTGCAAGGGAGGATAGGACAAGATTTTAAACTTCTTGATGGTTGACCATGCTTACTTATTTGTTTCAATAGCTTGCATTCATTGCTAGAAGCATTGAGGATAGAGTTGTTAGCATGCAAGTTATGATTCATATGCATTACTTTATTTTGCTCGGGACTAGCAAAACTTTAAGTTTGGGGGTGTGATGACATGCAAAAATGTCATCATTTTCCTATTAATTTTAGCTAGTTTTGTGCATGAATTGTGAAGCTTTAATGTATTTTTATGTTGATTTTGTAAAAAACCGAGTTCAAGATGCAAAACCAAGAATCTTACCAATTTTGGGTAGAAAAATAAAACTTTGGGCCATAAAAGGAGAAAAGAAAAGAGAATATTTGAAGTGGAAGCCCAAAAGTCCAAAAGAAATGAAGAAAAAAAGGCCAAAATCCGTGAAGAAGGCTTCTAGAAGGCCTAGCGTCGAGACGCTAGGTGATCAGCGAAGAATGCTCCAAAATCGTGGTAGCGTCGAGACGCTGTCCCAAGACAACATGACGTCACAGCGTCGAGACGCTGTGACGTAGCGACTCGACGCTGTCAGCTTGTTCAGCAAGAAACCCCTCCGTCCAACACCTATAAAAAGCCCCCTCTCCCAAGGTGAAAATCATCCCATTTTTGGGGGAACTCTCCCCTAGCTCAATAGAGAGAAAAAGTGAGAAGAATTGTGAGGAAAAAGGCAGAATTGATCGAGATTCCAAGGCTCGGGATTCGAGATAATCGTGACGGGAGCTTGGGATCAACTTATCGGTTATTTCTTCCTTACTTCTTTGTAATTTCTTATTTTAATTTGAGTTAGGCCTATGGATCAAGATCACTTGGGCAAAATGATTCCCATTTGTGAGTAGTTCTTGAGACCTAGGGTCGTTATTCTAGTTAATTGGATATTGTAGGGCAATTGCTTGGATTATGTAATGAATTTCTTCATATTTCATCTATGCAATTTTTTCTTAATGCCTTTAATCTCTTGATCACGGATTAATTGTTATGTTGGTCTAAATTGATACTCGACAGAGAGAAATTAGATTAGATCCTAATTGCATGGCTAACGATTGCTTGGAGCACGAGAGTGAAAAAGAATTGTTAGAAATTGATAATGAAGTTGCTTAATGCCATACTATGATTAACTAAGGAGATGGACACATGAATTAGTTATGTTAGTATGAGAAGTGGAGGAGCTTGAAAGAGAAATCCGCTTATAATTACTTCTAGATTTATGAAATTGAAGATTATTAGTTACATGTATCCATGTATTTGAGCTACATATTCAAAAAGATAGATAACACCCTAGGTCAAGTTCCCTTAATAGGATATTTTCTTTGATTTGCATGTTTCTTTTTATTAGTTTCTTTAATTCTCGCTTTATCATTCGAGTTGATCTTCTAAATAAAATTAAAACATGGTGGTTCTTGGTAATTAATGGAATTAATTCAATTTCTCTGAGGATTCGATACTCGGAATACTTTCTGTTTTATATTACTTGCGACCCATGCACTTGCGGTGAGCAACAGTGAGCACGGGTTCCAAGTAGCTAAAAATAATGTAGAAAGAAAATGTCATTTATTTTTCAGGCACCTAGGTAATGAGAAAAACAGTCTAATTTGTTTTTTTTGCTCCTTGGTTAGTTCCTAGTGCCAGTGTAGAGGGAAGAGAGGTTAAGGGTTGTATAATCCAATCCTGAGTTAGTAAAATTGGTTCTAGGTGAGATGGGAGTGAGCTTGAGCAAGAACTTTCATGAAAACGTTTGATTTGTCTCTTTATTTGGGCTATATGTAAATGACCCTTGATTGCAATGCTTTTGGCACTTTAGACGTTGAGATTGGAGTTTATAAAATTGCAACTATTCAATCCTACTCTTTTATTTTATATGCTTGCTTGAGGACTATCAAGGTTTAGGTTGGGGGTATTTGATAGGACCAATTTGACCCTATATATTTGTTCTTAATCTTGCTAGTTTTACGATAATTATTATGCTTTATCGTATTATTTTGTAGGTGTTTGGTGATACGAGCTTCTCGGGAGCCAATATTCTAAATTGACGTTAATTTGAGGAAATTAACGTGGTTTTGATCCACCTTGAAGCCCACGGGATGTCGAGGCGGTGAAAAGACCAAAGCAGAGCACTCAATACTCGAAAAAAACGTCAAGAGTTGATTCTTTGATTATCTTGAGATTGTTGAACTTTATGCATGATTTATTGGTTGTTTGTGACTTTAGACTCTCGCTTTTATAATTAGCATGCGTAGTAAGTTAGATTGAAGCCCTAACTCGCAGCTCGTATGTTAATAACTTGCTAAGGAACTGATTTCGAAGTAGCTAATGGAGGGTTAGTTCAATAGTTAGCATTGGATTGATTCGTGAGCACGAGTCCCAAGAGCAGACTCTGACTTTGTTGCCGACACTATAGATCTAGGAGTCTAAATCGATACTCGTGTTTAATTAGCTGTCTCTCTAGTTGATTATGAGTGTTCTTGTCTAGAGCAACAATTGATTGATTTATTGACTGTGGCCAGGTTAGTTTATTGATTGATTGCATGTTAGCTCAGCGGGTCCGATGGGCTAGCGCTCTAGGGTTATCTAGTTCTTAATGCAGTCGTTTGAATAACTGATTTTCACGAGTTCGTAGGGATTAATTAATTAGTGGCTAGTAATTGAATCAATGGACGTTGGGATCGAGTCAATTGATTTAAAGTACCTATAGACAGCTTGCAGATAATTCATTATCTACTAATCAATGAGTAAAAAGTAAATGTACTAATCCCGAGTGTCTTCAGCTTCAACGGGTTGCAAGGTGAGTAAAAAGTAAAAAGTAAATGTACTAATCCCCATTTACTTTCTCGTAATTTAATTTTCTGTCAGTTTACTTTCTTATGAACTGACTTTCTGTCAGTTTACTTTCTTACATTCTTCCTTCGCCTGCAATTTTCGCCATTTGTCTCAAACCCCCTTTTCTTTGCCACCCCAAAACACAAAAGAGATTAGAAGTAAATTAGTTGTTCCTTGAGATCGACCCCGACCACTACTACTGCAAAGTAGCTTGGTGTCCGTGGATTATAAATTTGTTTTGATACGAGTCCCGTGACATCGGCGCGCCCACGCTGGTGAATGTAAATTTGCTTTGACATGTGGAGCCCGACAAAGAAGCTCGGTCAAACTGGCGACGTTGTCGGGGAACACAGTGTTTATTTCTAATTAATTTTGTGTTTTTCACCTTTTTCTTGTCTCTTGTGTTAGTTTGTTTCTTGCAGATCCAATGACAAATCTTTACAAGAGTAAACTCTTCCCTGCCAAGGACAAGGAAAAGCATCGAGGTTCATGAGTATCCGGCAAGCTATCGATCTCATATCCTCTTAAATAGAAGGGGTCAAGAGTGCAGTGCAAGACAACTTTTCAGCTCCCAATTATCCACCACCCCCATGTTGCATAAATCATGAAGAAGGTAATTTTGTCTCCCTATCTGAATTTATTTTCTTAGTTCCTTCCTTTTTGTGGTGAGCCAGAAACAGGTGCCTACTTTCATGTATCTGAGTTCTTCTCAAGTTGTTCCAAAAAGAAACCCCCGAGATGTCTAAAGATCAATTCAAGTTGAGGGTGTTTCCATACTCACTGCAAGGAGAAGCTAAGAGGTGGATCTTCTCTCTGCCTCCAAGGTCGGTATCTTCTTGGAGTGAGATGAGGAGAATTTTCATGTAGAAGTACCACCCCACTGCGCTGCTGATAGAAGCCACTGGAAGAATCGTCAACGCTGTGCAAGCACCTGAAGAGTTGTTCCACGGCTTCGTGAGCCGCTTCAATCTTTACTGCATGGAACATCACACCCCACTCTCAGAGGAGTCCTTGATAAAAAGCTTCTACGGAGGGCTGACACCTGACGATAGAAGAATGCTCGACTTAGCTAGTGGAGGTGATGTGCTTGCCACAACACCCGATAAGGCATGGGAATTATTGCAAAGATGGCGGAAGTCACTAGATTCCGAGCCAAATCCCCCGATGAGCTAGAGAGCCAAATCTCAGAGTAGCGGGAAGGTAAGATAGAAGAAGATCCCATCAAGGTCAGTAAGCCTGAACTTAATTTTTCCTTTAATTCTAAGTCTGATTTTATTGATGTTGGGTTTTATGCCATAAAACTCGTAGATAGTGAATGTAAACAAATTGTATACTTATTTCAATAAAATGTTATTGAGTTTCAACAATAAAGTCTTATTGTTAAATATTGCACAATTTGACTCAAATCCAATCAACTAAGATCCAAGGTTGTTTGTATGTAACTTGAACTAGTATGTGGGGACATACAGGGATCCATGTTCAAGTAACAACCTAAAAGGTCTATAGTACAAGAATAAGGTTGGGTACCTTATCCTGGTAACACTATGTGATACGACCCGCTTTGTATTTGATACAGACGTATTGATCCAAAGCGTCCATGTAGTAGACATGCGAGCGGGGGTATACTATGCAATGAGTTTGCATAAGACCGGACCATGAAATGGTAAACCACTAGATATAACACCGTTAACTAGTTAGGTTACTGTTTCAGTAGGATGACGTAGGTAACTCAGTCTTAATCCTGAGTGTGTCATGAACTCCTTCTCATGAGGGATTGTAATTTGATTAGCATGGGTGAGAGTGGCCAATAAGTCAACTCAATATGCCTTCCTTGTTGGGGACAAGACCAAGTGGGAGGCTGGGGACATGACAACACAAGAAGGAATTCGCTCATTCCCACTTCTATGAGAAGTAGATGAGTGTTCCCTTAAATGGTGACTCCGGGACTTGAACAAAGGGATCCCACCTTCTCACTGGCCTAAAAGGGACTTTCTGTTTATTGGTTCGACCATAAACAAGTTGTTCATTAGAGGAGCACTGGTACTTAAGGAGACAGATGTAACACAGGGGTAAAACGGTAATTTGACCGAACTGTGATTACGGACACTCGTGAAGGATTGACTTACTGGTATAGGTCTATATCCATGGACACAAAAATGTTCTACAGTGAGAAGAGTTCAGTTGTGGGTCTTTAGTGGAATGACCCACAGTTAATGAATATTGGTTAACGTGATTAATGAGTTTAATCAGTTAACTTCATATCATTGAAGCTTCTGATCTGTAGGTCCATTAGGTCCCCCTGCTAGCTCGTAAAGTGTAATTAGGAACAATTATATCTTGAGAGAATTTGAATAGTTCAAATTCATATTGGGAATTAAGTTAATTGTATGAGATACAAATTAATATAATGTATACTATACATTAAAATATAAAGTCTAATTTGAAATTAAAATTTATTATTATGAGAAAAATAAATATTTGAAGAAGTTCAAATATTAATATGAATTTGATTCATATTAAATTTATAGGATATAAGAGAATTTGAAGGAGTTCAAATTTTAATATGAATTTGATTCATATTATAGAATTAATTAATTAATTGAAGACCTAAAATTAAATATATGATATTTAATTGGGTAATTAATTAATTAACTAATAGAAGGTCTGAAATTAAATATATGATATTTAATTGGTGATTAATTAATTGGAAATTAATCAATTATGGAAATGATTAATCACTTATGGAAGTAATTAATCATTTATGGAAATGATTTAATCACTTATGGAAGTGATCAATCTTTTATGGAAAAGATTAATCAACTATGGAATTTATTGGTTATGAAATTGATTAATTATGGAAAAAATTAAATCAGTTATGGCAATAATTGATTTTACATGAATATTTTATTCATGGTCTTTCTCCTATAAATAGAACACTAAACCTAGGGTTTAGGTACTACAACATAAAGCCACAAGAATTCACTTTTGCATTCTCTCCAGCCTCCCTCTCATATTCTCTCAACCCAAGAACTCTGGGGAGAATTTTCTCTCTAGAGTTTTTCCCATTCAAGATTAGGTAGTCCCACAACTACGTTCCTAATCTCAGAGTTATAGCGGGGAAGATCAATTGGTGGTTTCCGAATTGTTGACGATTGGTCTAAAATCAAGAAAGGCGTTCTTGATATTTCAGAGACGACAACGACGGTATGTTCGCTTCTCCCTATTAGATTTAGATCTAAAAATTGTATGCTTAGCTTTAAGTTTGTATAGAATTCGTTCTATGATTTTTGTCAATGTATTGGTATTTTAGTAGAAACAAAATTAATTTACGAACGGTCCAATTGCTTCCGTTGTAACGGAATTGGGAATTCCAATCCTTCAATTGGTATCAGAGTTGATCGTAGATTTAATTTCGTTTCTCTAATATTAGCATTGGTTCAATGGTGCTTATTTTAATTTCATATGTGATATGTGGTTTAATTTACAAAATTGATTATTTAGGCATATTTGTTGGGATTAGATTTATACTTTTGATTAGATCAATTGTAAATGCCAAAAAGGAAAAGATTTGAAGACCAAGATATGTCTTGGATTTAAATTATTGTAATTTAAATTGCTTTTAATTTCTTAGGATATGCCAAATATGTCGGTCAATTTTGGTAGTTGTAATTTAATTATGCACGTGATGTATGTATTAAATTAATTGATTGTTGCATAAAATATGTCATTTAGCTTAAGCATATTCATGGATAATTCTTATTATAAATGTTATAATGTATGAAATATGTATGAATTTTATTTTCATGAGTATTTAATATAAATTGTTATGATTCAATTGATGAAAATTGAGAAGCATTGAACATGAAATTACTTTAGTAAAAAATATAAAACAGTTATATTTATGAAAGTAATTTATATGCTTATTTATTTTCACGAGCAATTAATATAAAGTGTTATGTTAATGTATGAAAATGTGAATGCTTATTTTAATTTTCTTGGGTAATTAATTTGAGAGTTAGATTAATTGAAGAAAATTAATTTGCATTGAGCATGAAATTACTTTAGTTTAAAAATATAAGAGTTATATTTATATAAGTAATTAACATGTTTAATTAATTTTCATAAGCTATTAATATAAATGTTATGTTAATGTATGAAAATGTGAATGTTTATTTTAATTTTCTTGGGTAATTAATTTAAGAGTTAGATTAATTGAAGAAAATTAATTTGAATTGAGCATGAAATTACTTTAGTTTAATAATATATAAGAGTTATATTTATATAAGTAATTAACATGCTTAAATAATTTTCATGATATATTAATATAAATGTTATGTTAATGTATGAAAATGGTAATGCTTAATTTTAATTTTCTTGTATAATTAATTTTAGAGTTAGGTTAATTAAAAGGAAATTAAATTGCATTGAGCATGACATTACCTTAGATTAATATAATTGTTATATTTATGGTATGTCATGTATGCTAACGTATGGTTTTATAAATTAATTAGAATTTGATTGTTAATTTATTCACCATAGTAGAATGTTATAGGGTTAATTCATTAAAATTTATAATAGTTATATAATTAACGAGTAGAAACCGTTAACCTATAACAAATAATTGCATGCAAACATAGGATCTTAGGATAAATGAATTAATTTTAAAATATTTAAAATTAATTAGACCTAAGATCACATTTCTAATAGGATTAGAATTATTCTTACTTAGAATTAAAATTAGTTTAAATTGACTAAGTAGGAAAAACGTTGCTATGATTATAAGGGAACTCCACCGGTGAAGTTCTGTCTAAGGCTGGGGTATTTAAGTTGACGGTTTACGAAACACCTCCTACCTGGGAATTGACCCGGAATACCGGAGTTGAATTAATCATAGTTAAATGTTAGCATGCAATGTCACTAGGTTTGCTAAAAGTATTTAATACACCTAGATCTTTAGAGTAAAGACCTTACATTACTGTGGTTATAAGGGAACTCTCTCAGTAAAGTTCTGTCTAAGGTTGTGGGTACTTAAGATGAAGGTTTACAGAACACCTCCTACCTGGGAACTAACCCGAACCTTGAGTTGAATTAACCATAGTAATGTTGACTTGCAATGTTGGGTATATTAAAAGAAGTTTAATTCACCTAAAACATTGCGGTTAAATCCTTTCCATAATTGTTATAATAGGATCAGACTTAGATAGATTGACTTAGCCGAATTTTATCTAAGTTAAAAAAACCCTAAATTAACCTTAGGACATTTTCAGTGGGAGGAAAATTACAAAACGAGATTTAAATCAAGTTTTGCTCCTATGTCCCTATATTCACAACATGAGGTTCATGCTCAGCTTTGAGTCGCCTTAGGAGAGGCCTCCATTCGAAAAGTGTTTGCATGAATCAATAACAAGGTGAATGAGAAAAATGTCTAGAGTAAGTGGGAGCGGGACACGTGTCAATGTATCCCTCGGTCTCCGCCCCTAGTTCGCACCGTGAGAGTCCTATGATCCGCCTGTAGGTTGTCCTGGCGCAACCATCCCTTCGGAGGGCCTGATCATAGGATACGGAACACCGTGAACTCCTTAATAGGATAGGGTCACTTAGGCTAATCACCAACAGTTGTCTTTCCCTTCGATAGCCTGTTGGTGCGTCCCTCTGAGATCTGAAAGTGGGAGGGTTACACTTACGGGGATGAGTTAAATGTGTTAACTAACCCTTGGCCGAACAACGGTAACTAAACGCTAATGGAATATGAGTTATTCTGGTGTTAGAGTTTGGTTGAGATTGTCTCAATTCAGAGGAGGAGTAGCTGACCACCCTTCCGTGGCTGTTGTTCTAAACCTTTGAATTATCGTTGCAAAAACTAAATCAATTGTTTTATAAGGTTTCTTTGATTGCTTATTTGTTTTTGCAGAATTTGATTGGATTATTGATAATGGGTTAGTGCGATAAATAGTCAAGTAATTTGTTTTTCCAGCAATTCAATAATGAAAAATGTGCATTGTCTTATGCCTATTTAATTAATAATGGTTATACAACAGAATTAAACGATTAATTTGTGGTAAATTATGTAGGATTAGTCTTAATAGAGGAATGTCCTCATACCCCAAATGTCTAATTCATTAAGAAGTGTTCCTAATGAATATGACATTGGACCTTGCTCAGCCAAAGAAGACTAGTCCAAAGATAGTAAATTTTGATTTACTAGTTTTGGAAGCGTGATTTGTAGAGAATGGTGATTCTGCCTGAATACTTGATTCAGGGGTCACAAGTCACGTTTGTTCTTCTTATTAAAAGGAATAAGTTCCTGGCAACAGTTTAATGCTGGTTATATAGCTTTCAAAGTTGAAACTAGAGAAGTTATCTTGGATGTAGTAATGAGGAACGTAAGTTATTTTCCCAGCGAGAGGAAATACATATTATTGGATAATGTGTATGTCCTAAGATTAACAGAAATTTGATTTTTTATATCTTATTGGCTGGAACAATGTTACTTTGTTCCTTTCTCTGCTAAAGCAGTTCATTTCAAGAAAGGGAGTTAACTTTTGTTCAGCTGAACTGAAAAAATAACATAAATGTTTTAAGACTAATCAAGAGTAAAGCAGTCATGAACACTAAGTTGTTTGAGGCTGCTATCACTCAAAGAAATGAGAGGCAAAGGATTTCTCCTAAAGGAAAATACCTTTCTTTGGCCCTTAAGGTTAAGACCATATTTACCTCAATATGATTGAGAGCTTGGTCATAAGTGGACTTCTAAGCAAGTTAGAAGATGACTCTCTACTACCTTGTAGGTCATTCCTTAAGGTAGAGCCAGATATGACTAATATGTTCTTTTTCTTGAAAAGAACTATAGAGCCAGATAGCCCTTGGAGCTTGTACATTTGGATCCTTGTGGTCCAATATGTTAAAGTAGTGGGAGGACATGAATAATCCATCTATATTATAGATAATTATTCAAGGTATGAGTTTCTCAACCTAATGCAACTTAAGTCTAAAGCTCTTGAGAAATTCAAAGTGGTTTGAAACTGAAGTTGGAAACTTGTTAGGTGAGATAATAAAAGCATTTCGATCTAATTGAGGTGTAAAGTAGAAGGGACTTGAGATTCCAAGACTGAACATGGAATTACATCCCAACTCTCGAACCCCTAGAACACCTTAAGAGAACAGTGTATCAGATAGGAGAAATAGAACCCTATTGGATATGGTTCGATTCATTATGAGCTATACTCATTTGCCTAACTCATTTTGGGGTCATGCAGTGTTGACTGCAGTGTGTATTTTGAATAACGTTCCATCAAAAATGTTTCTGAAACATCTTTTGATTTGTGGATAAGGCGTAAAAGTGCTTTACTTTACTTTTGGGGACACGGTTCAAAAGTATACCTATTCGTAGGTTGCCCCATGGAAACGAGAGATGTGGATACTTCTTCAATCCATAAGAGAACAAACAATTTGTACCGACAAATGCTACATTCTCAGAAGAAGACCACATGAGAAATAATAAGCCACAAAGTAAGGTCGTTTTAAGTAAATTAATTGATGAAACTACAGAAATATCAACAAAAGTTGTTGATAAGTCAACAAGGATTGTTGATGATGCTGAACCCTTAACAAGAGTTGTTGATAGGGCCTATACAACTGGTTAGTTACATCTATCTCAAGAGTTGAGAGTGTCTCGATGTAGTGGGAGGATTGTTCTACAACCTAACCGGTACATGGGCTTAACTGAAACCTAGATCGTCATACCTGATGATGGCATTGAGGATCCACTGTCTTAAGCAAGGCAATGAATGATGTTAACAAGGACCAATGGATTAAAGCAATGGACCCGAAATTAAAGTATGTGATTTCAATTTCATCTGGAATCTTGTAGATCTATCTTATGGGGTAAAACCTATAGGTTGCAAATGGATCTACAAGAAGAAACGAGACATTGAGAGTGCCTACTTGTCTCAACCAGAAGGATTCATACAACAAGATCAAGAGCAAACAGTTTGTGAGCTTAATCGATCCATTCATGGATTGATTGAAGCATTTCGATCTTGGAATAGAAGATTTTGATACTGTAATCAAATCTTTTGGGCTTTAATCGAAACGTTGATGAATCTTGTCTCTACAAGAAGATCGTCAATAGTTCAGTAGCTTTATTATTGTTGTATATGATTGATATCCTAGTCATTGGGAAAGATGTAGGTTATCTTACTAACTAGTGAAATAAGCTAGTAGCTCATTTCCAAATGAAAATTTGGGAGAAGCTGAGTTTGTTCTTGGGGTCCAAATTGTTAGGAACCGTAAGAACAAAAAGCTAGCCTTGTCTCAAGTGTCTTATACCTACAAAATGTTAGTTAGATATAAGATTTAGAATTCCAATAAGGGTTCACTATCTTTAAGACATGGAATTCTTTTGTCTAAGAAACTGTTTCCTAAGACACCTCAAGAGATTGAGGACATGAGACGAATGCCCTATGCAGTAGGGATTGTCAGTATCAATCTAATCCAAGATTTGATCACTAGAAAACTGTTAAGAATATCCTCAAGTATCTGAGGAGAAAGAGGAACTATATGCTCGTGTATGGGACTAAGGATTTGATCCTTACAAGATACACTGACACGGATTGTAATACATTTAAGGATTTGATGAAATCTACATCAGTATCCATGGTCAATCTTTACAGAAGGAGCTATAGTATGGCATAGTTACAGTCTTGACCATATAGGCCGAAAATAAAGCTACTTGTGAAGCAGCGATAGAGACTGTAAGGCTTAGGAAGTTCTTGATTGATTTGGAATGTGTTCCAAATGTGAACTTGCCCATCACACTTTATAGTGATACAGTGGTGCTGTGGAAAATTCAAAAGAACCTCGCAGCCCAAGACAAACATACACATTAAATTGAATGGAATTTTGCTGATTCATTCACGAAGGCTCTCTCGGCTAAAGTGTATGAGGGTCATCTAGAAGGTCTAGATCTACAAGATATGTACAAAGGTGTAATCTAGGGCAAGTGGGAGAAATGTAATGGGTATAGTGATACCATTATGTAATGGGTATAGTGATGCCCTAGTTTATTGTATTTGTACATTGTATATGTTTTATACATGTATTTATACACCCACTACTGTATAGATTATTGTACATCAAACTAAACTAGAGTTTTCGTTCAAGTGGGAGTTTGTTGGGTTTTATGCCCTAAAACTCGTAGATAGTGAATGTAAAAAAATTGTATATTTATTTCAATAAAGTGTTATTGAGTTACTACAATAAAGTGTTATTGTTAAATATTGCACAATTTGGTAACTTGAACTAGTATGTGGGGACATACAGGGATCGATGTTCAAGTAACAACCTAAAAGGTCTATAGTACAATGATAAGGTTGGGTACCTTATCCTGGTAACACTATGTGATACGGCCCGCTTTGTATTTGATACAGACGTATTGATAGAAAGCATCCATGTAGTAGACATGCGAGCGGGGGTATACTATGCAATGAGTTTGCATAAGACCGGACCATGAAATGGTAAACAACTAGATATAACACCATTAACTAGTTAGGTTATTGTTTCAGTAGGATGACGTAGGTAACTCAGTCTTAATCCTGAGTGTGTCATGAACTCCTTCTCATGAGGGATTGTCCTTTGATTAGCATGGGTGAGAGTGGGCAATACGCCGACTCAATATGCCTTCCTTTTTGGGGACAAGACCGAGTGGGAGGCTGGGGACATGACAATACAAGAAGGAATTCACTCCTTCCCCCTTCTAGGAGAAGTAGATGAGTGTTCCCTTAAATGGTGACTCCGGGACTTGAACAAAGGGATCCCACCCTCTCATTGGCCCAAGAGGAAGTTTATGTTTATTGGTTGGACCATAAACAGGTTGTTCATTAGAGGAGCACTGGTACTTAAGGAGACAGATGTAACATAGGGGTAAAATGGTAATTTGACCCAACTGTGATTACGGACACTCGTGAAGGATTGACTTACCGGTATTAGGTCCCCCTGCTAGCTCGTAAAGAGTAATTAGGAATGACCCACAGTTAATGAATATAGGTTAACGTGATTAATGAGTTTAATTAGTTAACCTCATATCATTGGAGCTTCTGATCTGTAGGTCCATTAGGTCCCCCTGCTAGCTGAAGATACTTTGAAGCTAAAGCTTTTTCCATTTTCTTTGTAGGGAGATGCTAAAGCTTGGTGTAATTCATTCCCTCCAAACTCCATCACTTCTTGGAATGATTTGGCTGAGAAATTCTTAGAGAGGTTTTTTCCTTCTAATAAAAATGCCAAATATAGAGCTGAAATTATTGCTTTCAGACAATCTTACAATGAACCTCTGGATGCAGCTTGGGAAAGATTCCAAAGGCTAGTTTGGAAGTGTCCACACAACGGATTGCCTGCTTGCATTAGCTTGGAGCATTTTTGTAGTGGATTATATCAAGCTTCGAAGGCACTAGTCAATGCATCAGTCTTTCTGTCAATTTACTTTCTTACATTCTTCCTTTGCCCACAATTTTCACCATCTATCTCAAACCCCTTTTTCTTTGCCACCCCAAAACAAAAAAGAGATTAGAAGTAAACCAGTTGTTCCTTACGATCGACCCCGACCACTACTACTGCAAAGTAGCTTGCTGTCTATGGATTATAAATTTTCCTTGACACGTGGAGCCCGACAAAGAAGCTCAGTCAGCAGGAGACTGGTGGGAGCCTCCAGGAGAATTCTCTGAGAGTAGGAGAATGAATCAGATGCCTTTCACCCCACCCCAAGGGTCCTATTTATAGGAAAAGGCCAAGACCTTTTCCTTATAGGAAAAGATCATGAATAAGATCAAATGTATTATCTTATTCATATCTAATTTTAATAAATAATTACTAAATTTCATAATTAATTAATTACCCAATTAAATATCATATATTTAATCTTAGGGATTTTATTAAATTATTTATGTTAATATGAATCCAATTCATATTAATTTTTTTTAACTCTTTCAAACATTTTCTCTAAAGAATTAGTTTTGAAATTAATTAAAAATTATATTATAAAGTTTCATAAACTTTATATTATAATGTATTAATATACATTATATGATTCTCCAAAATAAATTGAACCCTTTCAATTTACAATTTATACTTAATTGCCTCAAGTGTCTTTACGAGCTACCAGTGGGACCTAATGGACCTGCAGATTAGAAGCTCCAACGATATGAGATTTAATCGGCTAAACTAATTAACCCATCAATCAATTTTCATTAACTGTGGGTTCACTCAACTTAAGACCCACAGTTGCACTCTTCTCACTGCAGACATAATTCTGTGTCCACGGATATAGACCTATACCGGTAAGTCAATCCTTCACGAGTGTGCGTAACCACAGCTGGGTCAAATTACCGTTTTACCCCTGTGTTACATCTGTCTCCTTAAGTACCAGTGCTCCTCTAATGAACAACCTGTTTATGGTCCAGACAAAACGCTAGCTCTGTCTCAAGCAACGTATATTGACAAGATGTTGTCTCGATATTCGATGAAAAACTCCAAGAAGGGACTACTACCCTTCAGACATGGGGTACACCTGTCTAAGGAATAATCTCCTAAGACACCTCAAGAAGTTGAGAACATGAGACACATTCCCTACGCCTCAACTGTGGGCAGCTTAATGTATGCTATGCTCTGCACTAGGCCTGACATATGTTATGCAGTGGGAGTAGTCAGTAGGTATCAGTCTAATCCAGGGTTGGACCACTGGGGAGCGGTTAAGAATATCCTCAAGTATCTTCGGAGAACGAGGGACTACATGCTTGTGTATGGAGCTAAGGATTTGATTCTTACTAGATATACTGATTCTAACTTTCAAGCTGATAAGGATTCAAGGAAATCCACATCAGGGTCAGTATTCACCCTCAATGGAGGAGCAGTAGTGTGGAAAAGCATCAAACAAGGATGCATAGCAGACTCAACCATGGAGGCTGAGTATGTAGCAGCTTGCGAAGCAGCTAAGGAGGCAGTATGGCTCAGAAAGTTCTTGACTGATTTGGAAGTGGTTCCAAATATGAACGTGCCCATAACACTATACTGTGACAACAGTGGGGCTGTAGCCAACTCAAAAGAACCTCGAAGCCACAAACGGGGTAAACACATCGAGAGGAAGTATCACCTGATACGGGAGATTGTGCAAAGAGGAGATGTGATCGTCACTAAGATCGCCTCAGAACACAATATCGCTGATCCATTTACGAAGGCTCTCACGGCTAAAGTGTTTGAGGGTCATCTAGAAGGTCTAGGTCTACGAGATATGTATGCCATCTAATCTAGGGCAAGTGGGAGAAATGTATAATGGGTATAAGGATGCCCTAGTTCATTGTATTAATATACATGACATTTCCAGCTTTAGATTATTGCATTTACATCCCACTAACTAGTGTTTTAGTTCAAGTGGGAGTTTGTTGGGTTTTATGCCCTAAAACTCGTAGATAGTGAATGTAACTGTTGACCGGATATTAATGAAATAATATTGATATATTTTTCCATTAATTGTTATTAGTTATTTTATATTTTATATTTTATATTTGTCTTTGCTTAATAATAACCCTAATCCAATAAACTAGACATCCTAGGTTGTAATATGAGTCTTGAACTATATGTAGCGACATATGGGATCATTGTTCAAGAAACAGCCTAAAGGGTCTATAGTATAGGGATAAGACTGGGTGCCTTATCCTGGTGACACTATGGATACGGCCCACTTTGTATTTGATACAAACGTTGCAATCCAACGCGTTCATGTAGGAGACATGCGAGTGGGGGTATCCTATGCAATGAGTTTGCATAAGACCGGACCGCGAAATAGTAACCACTGGTTATAACACCGTTAACTAGTTGGTTTTCTATTTCACTAGGACGACCTAGACAACTTAGTCTTAATCCTGAGTTGATTATGGACTCCTGCTCATGAGAGATTGCCCTTTGATTTGTATGGGTGAGAGTGGCCAATACGCCGACTCAATAAGCCTACCATTTTGGGGACAAGACCGAATGGGGAGCTGGGAACATAATCGTACAAGATGGAATTCACTCCTTCCTGACTTTAGGGAAGCAGATGAGTGTTCCCTTAAGTGGTTACTCCGAGTCTTGAACAAAGGGCCCTACCCTCTCAATGGCACGAGAGGGTTTTTTGTTTGATGGTTGGACCACAAACAGGTTGTTCATTAGAGGAGAACTGGTACTTAAGGAAATAGAGGTAACCCAGGGGTAAAACGGTAATTTGACCCAGCTGGTGTTACGGACACTCGTGAAGGACTAACTAGTCGATATTGGTCTATATCCGTGGACACAGAAAATATGTCTGCAGTGAGAAGAGTGCAACTGTGAGTATATAGTGGAATGAACACACAGTTAACGAATATTGATTAATGTGGTTAATGAGTTTGACCAATTAATCTCACATCGTTGGAGCTTCTGATCTGCAGGTCCATTTGGTCCCACTGGTAGCTCATAAAGTAATTTGAGGCAACTAAGTAATAAATGTAAATTGAAAATGTTCAATTTACTAAGGGAAACGAACATAATATATATTGATATATTAATGTGAGAGAAATTAATATTTGAAGAAATTCAAATATAAATTTATGGAAGTTTGAAAGAGTTCAAATAATGAATTAATTAATTTAAGGCCTAAAATCTATTTGGGCGAATTAATTAATTCAAGGCCGGAAATTAAATATGTGATATTTAATTGGTGGTTAATTAATTAAAGAATTCATTAACCGGGAATTAATCAATTATGTAAATAATTAATCACTTAAGGAAGTGATTAATCATTTATGGAAATGATCTAATCACTTATGGAAGTAATTAGTCATTTGTGGAAAAGATTAATCAATTATGGAATTGATTGATCATGATTGATTAAATAAGGAATAAGATTGAATCAAT
The DNA here is from genome assembly GCA_036850905.1 of Luffa acutangula. NCBI lineage: Eukaryota > Viridiplantae > Streptophyta > Magnoliopsida > Cucurbitales > Cucurbitaceae > Luffa > Luffa acutangula. Next base: position 21,397,220 of record CM072089.1, on the reverse strand, counting down.
TTTGGAAAAGATTGATTTAATTGAATATTTTATTCATGGCCTCTCTTCTATAAATAGAACACTAGACCTAATTGGTTTGGGATACTTGACACTTTGCTCTTGCTCTTAGACTCTCAAGACAAGACCTAGAATTCTCTCTAGCCTCCCTCTTAGTAAAAGACTCCCACAAGTCTTTTGCCTCCTAGACTTAGAGACATACCGATGTAACCTCTGTGGTTATTGTGTCATTCAAAGAAGGAATTTCAGCGAAGAAAATCAAAAGCGGCTGCTGCGTTTTCGTTCGTGGAGCGTCGTTGGCGAAGAACGGTCAAGTCTACAACGAAGGTTTGTAACGGTTCTTCTTTCTTTCTTTAGAAAAGCATGAAAATAAATTTAGATTTATTTTTCAGCATGTTTAAACCAATTTTCCAGCACCTTTAAAGAGTGTTTAAAGTTTGTTTGAGTTTTCGTAACGGTATTTTAATGTTAATTAATATACGGCGTAAGGTCCAATTGATGCGCTTCCGCTGCGTGGGGACTTTTATTTCCTTCAACTTGAACATCGATCCCCGTATGTCCCCACACACTAGTTCAAGTTACATACAAACAACCTTGGATCTTAGTTTATTGGATTTGGGTCAAATTGTGCAATATTTAACAACACTTTATTGTAGAAACTCAATAACACTTTATTGAAACAAGTATACAATTTGTTTACATTCACTATCTAAGAGTTTTAGGGCACAAAACCCAACACTGAGGAATACTTTCACTAGTACTGGGATCGCTTCAATGGGTTATGTGCACTTCCTCATACCCCATTGTTTGAGGAGTCCTTGTTGTTGCACTTCATTGAAGGATTATCACCCAATGACAGAAGGATGTTGGATAAAGCATGTGGTGGGGATGTACTAGACAAAACACCCAGTGAGGTAAGAGAGATAATTTCGAGCTTGGCAACGTATGTTGGACTCATCATGTTTCAAGCACGAAAGGTAAATTCTTCTAATTCTTCGGATAGCCAAACTCCTGAGCAACAGCAATAAGGTAAGTCTAATGAGGTTAGTGAGCCTGAGCTTGACCCTTCTTTAGATTCTGAGTCTAATTCATGTAATTCTTCATGCTTGATTGAAGAAATAGAAATAGGTGATGAGTTAGCTTCGATCCATTTTACGCCAATTTCCATTTCCCCTGAACGTATTAGTTATTATTTGCATGGGTTAGATTTAGTAATTCCAATTGTTGACAAGTTTGTTGCTCATTATAAAGGTGTCTTGATCAGTATGTTGGGGATGATGATGGATTATTTGTTAAAATTTTCTCATGCCTTGCACTCTGTGTGCAAGTTTAATTTATCTATGCAGGAGCAAATAAAAAAGAAGAGAAATAAAAAGGATGTAATGAAAATCAAAGATGTTGATTTCGGATGAGAAGAGAGGAGAATGTGGTCGAGCAAACGACCTTAAACATTTGCAAAGTTTACTGCTTTTTGTCTTCTCAATTCTTAGATAGGTTTATTTTTATTAGTTGATTTTATGTTTGTTTTCTTGTTTTTGTCTTTTAGGAATGACGGTACCGAAGCGATGTCTCTTTATTTGTAAGAAAACATGATTCACCACCCATGAGCGCGAAATTCAGGGAAGTTCTATTCTTTCCCTATACATTGTCTTATTCTTCATGATTTATTACATTGAGGGCAATCTAAACTTTAGGTTGGGGGTGGGGAATTATACTTTATATTTCTGTTGGGCCTTGAGCATCTGAGAGTCAGGCCGGCATTTGTGTTTAATGAATGTCTTGGATGTTTGTTTATGTGATGATGATTTCCTAGGATTAACTCAAATTTTCTCAAAAATTTATTGCTTTCGATGAGTTGTGACCAAGAGTGTTCAAAAAAGGAGCCTTTTTAAAACTTTTCTAAGATATGTCTTGCACAATTAAGTCAGTGAGCGCAAGCCAAAAGAAAAATCATATGCTCATTATTTTTATTTGGAGAAAAAGCATGCTTGCATTGAGCTTAATGATTACAGTGTGATCAGTTAGGCCAACCAAGGGTTAAACTCGGGTTATAGGTCCCTGCATTATAGTGTGAAAGCTAGTGTTCCATCCAAAAGAAATGCATAAAGGAAAAAAAAAAGAGAGAAAAAGAAAAAGAGGAAAAAAAAAAGGAATTCCTTGATTAGTCACCTAAGCAAGAGGAAGCAACTTAGTTTGTTCCATTTGGGCCTTTTAGCAAGACCTTAGTACCAATGTAGGGGGGAAATAGGATGAGAGTCAAGTAAGCCAATCCCGGGCTAGTAAAGTATTCTTTAGGTTTGATGGAGCTCTCTTGTGCAAGATAATCTTTGAAAAATTTTTTATTTGTCTCCTCATTTGTCTCTCTTGCGAATGTCTCTTGGTTGCTTTAGTTTTTGGAGCATTTGAGTCTTGAGGATTAAGTCACTTTTCGATTATATGCACAACGTCTTCTTCTTTGGTCTGTGTGTGCCTTGCTCGAGGAGTGATGGTCCGCAAAGTGCACGAGTCACAAGTAATATAAAACGGATAGTATTCCGAGTATCGAATCCTCAGGGAAGCGAAGCGAAAATTAAGCAAAGCAAAAATCTCTTGAGCACTACAAATACTTGGGTAAAATAATATTTAGGACATAGCTCATGCAATAAAGAAGAATTTAAAATTCAAAACAATTAGAAGAAAATAATTTGATCAATCAAAATAAAGTATGGAGAAAGAGTTTTCTTTGAATGGGAAGAGGGGTCTTGAAAATCAATTACTAGTTAAATATTTGTTATAATTATCTTATCTCATTGTCCAACTAATTATAATCCTAGAATCTCCATTAATCACATAGGTTCTCCTGTCGGTCTCCCCTAATTGCAATTAATTCATTTTAAAATTGATGTATTCTTTCAAGTTTTTGTAACTTTTGTTTTCCTAGTTCAATTTGCAATCTTTTTTTTTCTTAATAAGTCAAGTTCTTAGTCTATTGTAATTTCTTTTTCTATATAGTTCAAAATTTATTTTGGAGACTTATTATATCTTTTTGTTTTTCTTCTCTCTTTAATGAAGAATCATGGACACTTCTCATATTTTGACCGATTCAAATATGGATATCTAATATATACCTATATATACCAGGTATATATATTTACAACACTCCCCCTTAGATATCCATTGTATATGAAATATATGCTTCGTTAAAACCTTACTGGGAAAAACCCAATGGGAAAAAAAACCCTAGTGAAGGAAAAAGAGTACATTATATTTATATACATTAACAACTGCCTCATTAAAAACCTTGCTAGGAAAACCCAGTGGGAAAAAACCATAGCGAAGGGAAAAAGAGTGCAGTGTATTTACTCCCCCTCATAAAAACATCATTTGAGATCTCTGAGTCGTCGCATTCCAATGTTGTGCACCAACTTCTCAAAGGTCGCAGTAGGTAATGCCTTCGTAAATAGATCTGCCAAATTGTCTTTTGAAGAAATTTGTTGAACAGTGATATCACCATTTTCTTCAAGATCGTGAGTGTAGAAGAGTTTCGGTGAGATGTGTTTCGTTCTATCTCCTTTAATGTATCCTCCTTTGATTTGGGTTATGCATGTTGTATTGTCTTCATATAACGTTGTTGGACAACCTTTGTTAGAGGACAATCCGCATGTTTCACAAATGTGTTGAGTCATTGATCTTAGCCATACACATTCTCGACTAGCCTCATGAATTGCCAGGATCTCAGCATGGTTTGAGGAAGTAGCTGTTATTGTCTGCTTCATAGATCGCCATGATATAGCAGTTCCTCCATATGTAAATAAATAACCTGTTTGAGATCTAGCTTTATATGGGTCAAATAAATATCCTGCATCTGCATAACCAACCAGATCAAAGTTTGATTTATTAGAATAAAATAAACCCATATCAATTGTCCCTCAAAGATAACGGAGGATGTGTTTAACTCCATTCCAATGTCTTTTTGTTGGAGAAGAACTATATCTAGCTAATAAATTTACTGAAAATGCTATATCAGGTCGTGTATTATTAGCAAGATACATAAGTGCACCAATTGCACTAAGATATGGTACTTTTGGACCAAGAAGCTCTTCATTATCTTCTCGAGGTCGGAAGATGTCTTTCTTTACATCAAGTGAACGAACTACCATTGGAATGTTCAAAGGATGTGTTTTGTCCATGTAAAATCTCTTTAATATCTTTTCTGTATAAGTTGATTGATGAATAAATATTTCATCTGCTACATGTTCAATTTGTAAGCCAAGGCAAAACTTTGTTTTCCCGAGATCTTTCATCTCAAATTCTTTTTTAAGATATTCTATTGTCTTTGGAAGCTCTTCATGAGTTCCAATTATATTTAAATCATCAACATATACAGTAATGATAGCAAATCCTGACTGTGATTTCTTTATAAAAACACATGGACAAATTGGGTTATTTTGATACCCTTCTTTCAATAAATATTCACTCAGGCGATTATACCACATTCGTCCTGATTGTTTTAATCCATATAAAGATCTCTGTAATTTGATCGAATATAATTCTCTAGGATTTGAATTATATGACTCTGGTATTTTTAATCCTTCGGGGATTTTCATATAAATATCATTATCAAGAAATCCATATAAATATGTTGTAACTACATCCATAAGATGCATGTCAAGCTTTTTATACACAGTCAGGCCAATTAAATATCTCAATGTTATTGCATCCACCACAGGAGAATATGTCTCATCATAATCAATACCAGCTCTATGCGAGAATCCTTGTGCAACAAGTCTCGCTTTATATCTTGTGACCTCATTCTTTTCATTTCTTTTTCTTACAAATACCCATTTGTATCCCACAGGCTTGACATCTTCTGGTGTCTGGACTACTGGTCCGAAAACCTCACGTTTTGAAAGTGAGTTTAATTCTGTCTGGATTGCTTCTTTCCACTTAAGCCAATCCTTTCTATGTCGACATTCTTCGACAGATTTTGGTTCATAATCATCATTTTCAGAAATGATGTCGCAAGCAACATTATACGAAAAAATGTTATCAACAACTATATTGTTTCGGTTCCATCTTTTTCCATTCATTACATAATTTATCGAAATTTCATTATTATCTTCAGGTATTTCACCTTCTTCGATATTATTATGAGTAGTCACATTCGGGATTTCTTCTGGAATATCCACATTATCAATTACGTCGTTTTGATTATTGACTACTTTTCTTTTTCGAGGATTTTTTTCTTTTGAACCCATTGGTCTACCACGCTTCTGGCGTGTCGCAGAATCATTAGTTATGATAACTTGTTGTGTCGGGATATCAATTTTCGATGGTGTATTTGCGGCTGGTATATGTGACTTGGTCACTTTCTTAGCATCTGTAAATGCATCTGGCATTTGATTTGCAATATTTTGCAAATGAATTATCTTTTGAACTTCTAGTTCACATTGATTTGTACGGGGATCTAAATGAGACAATGACGCTGCATTCCATGTAATTTCATTTTCCAACTTCTTAATCTCTCCCCCTAATGTTGGAAAGTTTGTCTCATTAAAGTGACAATCAGCAAATCGTACAGTAAATACATCACCCGTCAGGGGTTCAAGATATCTAATAATTGATGGAGAATCAAATCCAACATATATTCCTAGCCTCCTTTGAGGACCCATCTTAGTACGTTTTGGTGGAGCAATTGGAACATATACTGCACTTCCAAAAGTTTGTAAGTGAGATATATTTGGCTGCTGGCCATAAGCTAATTGTATTGGGGAGTATTTATGATAGGCTGCTGGTCTAATGTGTATAAGCGATGCAGCATGTAAAATTGCATGACCCCATACAGATATTGGAAGTCTTGCTCTCATAAGCATTGGTCTAGCAATTAATTGCAGACGTTTTATAAATGATTCAGCTAGACCATTTTGTGTATGAACATGAGCTACAGGATGTTCAACACTTATCCCAATTGACATACAATAATCATTAAATGATTGGGATGTAAACTCACCAGCATTATCAAGACGAATTTTCTTAATTACATAATCAGGAAATTGTGCTCTTAACTTAATTATTTGAGCGAGTAATCTTGCAAATGCAAGGTTTCGACTTGATAATAAACACACATGTGACCATCTACTGGTTGCGTCAATTAGAACCATAAAATATCTAAATGGTCCACTTGGTGGATTTATAGGTCCGCATATATCACCATGAATTCGTTCTAAAAATGTGGGGGATTCAGTCCCAACTTTAGCTCGTGAGGGTCTAATAATTAATTTTCCTTGAGAGCAAGCAGCACATGACAATTCATTAGATTGAAGAATCTTCTGGTTCTTCAATGGATGTCCATGTGAGTTTTCAATAATCTTTCTCATCATTATTGACCCAGGATGACCCAATCGATCATGCCAAACATAAAATATATTTGGATCATTGAACTTCAGGTTCATTATTGCATATGTTTCAATAACACAATATGTTTGTAATATAATCCAGAAGAAAAAGCATGCAAGATTTCTAATATACGTTTTTCATGCGAGACATTGGATATAATATAAAATTGGACTTAATAAATAAATATAAAAGAAACATAAAATAAAATATTGATATTCTTATAATCCAATATAACATTTGTTGCACACTTAATGATGTTCATTTTCTCTTCAGGAGATTTAATGAGATTTGCAACATCTATTTCATATTTCCAAGATTAATTATCTCTTCAGGAGATTGCAAAGTTTGCTTTCACACATGATTCTCATTTTCGTACAACAGGTACAAAATTAATGCTCTAAAATATGAAACATTTTCTTTTAATAACCATATATGTGTGATTTTCCAAATGGTTCACGATGACCACTGGATGAGTAATTGCTTCTTCGATCATGATCTCGACATTGACCATAATTATTTGATATTACAATATTCACTTCAGGGAATAATATTGAAACAATTCATTGAGATTCATGATTTTTCATCAAATGCTCATTTGATTGCTTTAATCTCAAGAATACATGGTGTTTGCTCATCACAATATTAAAAACTTTCTTTCTCAATATTGCTACTACATGAGCATATTCTTTAATTGAGAAGAAATATTAATAACATTATTCTTAACATATGCTCACTTGTTTAAAATCACTTATTGATTAAAATTATGCAACTACTAGTGCATTTAATTAAAGTGAGCATTTCTTAATTTAAACTTCTGCAACTACAGGTGCATTTAATCATGAGCAATTCTTGATTTGAAATTATGCAACTACAGGTGCATTTGATCACGAGTACTTCTTGATTTGAAATGGTGCAACTTCAGGTGCATTAAATCAAAATGGACATTTTTATGCAACTTCGTGTGCAAACTTTGTCATAGGAGAATTTAAACTAATGCATGTGTCTACCATGAATTTCAAAAGTTAATCAACATAAACAAAAATATTCAAATGTATATATGACATATACACAAAGAAATATCTCATATATGCTTTCTAAAAGAAACAGTAGGTAAACAACATATTGCAATATTTATATAAAATATATTACATCATATATATCATGTTCTGAACATAAAGGATCTATGATAGTATATCAAATATGTCCACTATATATATATATATATTAAATACACATGATATAAAGTATACAGAGGATCATATGGAAATTATGCCGAACAAATAATACATAAACTAACGAGATCAATATACATTAGCTGATTAGCAAAACGAGCAATTTTAGTAGATGTATATGATTCAAAAATAAGATATATACATGGGTATATATGTGCATCATGCACTACAAGAAAACTGACAAACAATAGCATTAAAAAAACGCTATCGTAAGGCTACGATAGCGTTTTATGGAACGCTGTCGTAGCCGATGTTATTGAAAGTCTTGGACTTTTAATAGCGTTTTTCACCGCTATCCAAAATGCTATAGAAAGTCTATTTTTATGGCGTTATTTTAATGTTATGGAAACTTTTCATAGCGTTAAAAAAACGCTATGATTTCTCTTTCATAGCGTTTTTTATAACTGTAAAAAAACGCTATAAAAAACATATCATAGATTTTTTTGTCACGTTATTGTAGCCGATGTTATTGAAAGTCTCTAACTTTTCATAGCGTTTTTTCAATGCTATAAAAAATGTTATAAAAAGTCCATTTTTGATTGCATAATTCTAATGCAATAAAAAAAATTTACAGCGTTAGAAAAAAGCTATAGTTGGTCTTTAATAATATTTTTTTTATAACATTCAAATAATGTTATAGAAAATATAGTATAACATTTTTAATCTTGCTATGATAGACACACTAATTGACTTTTAATAGGTTTTTTTTAATATATAATATATTGTTTTGCTTACATTTGTACCATTTGTTTCAAATGTTATTATATTGAAAAATCAACTTAAATTAGTTTATAATTTATTTAAATAAATTTTCAAAAGTAAAAACATATATATCTATCAAAGTCGCTTACATTATCATTTATAGACAATGAAAAATGTAATCTTCAAATTTTTAGCACACAAAAAATTAAGAATATAAGAAAAACTACTTCAGTATGTATGAAAGATGTTCGAACAACTACTATAATTCTAGAAACTTTTAGGAGCACAGAGGAGTTAGGATCGAGAGAAAAGTAGAAAACAGTAAAAGTCATATGTTTTGCTTAGAATTTATAATAACTTGTTCAAGGGATGAAACATCCAACATTATGCTATGATTATAAGAATCAATACTTTAATTAAGATAGAATGAATTTTTCTTTTATTCAATGGAACAAAAAGAGTAAGATATTCTTGTGTATTGATGATCATTCAAACTTTTAAACTTTCAAATATCCCAATAACATATTCTCATTATCATCCATAGTCAAACTATGTATATATATGTAAAAAAAAAAAAAAAAAGATGTAGCAAACATCGTACATGCTTCACTGATTTATCCCAAGTTAAATCGAACTCCAAGCCTCCACTTGAGCTCCAAGACTGATCCACTTGTGTTTTACCTTCTGTAGTTACATGACCCAAAAGAATTAATGCGACAATGAATAAATTAATGAGAATCATGTAAACCTCTATCAAGAGCAAAAGAATACAAACTATGAAATACTCACAAAGAACTAAAAAGAACCGTCCAATCACTAACCCAATAAAAATTGAAATATCACAATTTTTTTGTAACAAATGTAATGCCCCAAGTTTCTATACCTAACCTAGCGACATAAAGTCTCAATCCTAATTCTAATCTAATGTTCCAAAAATTTCGACAGCATAACAACATACATATGGCTAACCCAAAAAATTTTTAATACCTGCTAAATAAGAAAACACACTTCTATATTCAAAACTACTCAACTACAAACTTCCATAACACTTCAAATCAACAAACAGACTTTGAACTTCCACAAAACACAACAACTAGAAGGGATCCTTTAACTATTCATGTTCTATCAATTTCAATTTATTAAATTATGCACAACGGGGAGCAAGAAAATGATTAACTAATGATTTTCCACACAAAATATAGTGTGCATCAAATACTGGTCATTTCAAAACGACACCAAGATCTTTTTCTCTATCAAAGAGAGAAGATACACCAAACATTGTCCAATCCTCTCAAGTAAACAATGTGATACAAAAAGGGAACCAGAATGCTAACCATACTACATCCTTGTAACCCTTTGGACTCACAACATATCCAAATGTGAACCTTCTGACTTGACTTTCACACAAGCAGAACATGGTCCAGCCCCTAAGTTTAAATAAAAGCAACAATTTTTCGTTAAAAAATTGATTAATGGATTACCTCATCTTTCTTACAACGTTGGACATCTCCTCACGCTTCTTAGCTCTTTCCTGAGTTCCAAGCTTTCTCTTGGCTGCCTTCAAAGCACACTTGTCTTTTCAAACTTTTAGAACCTCATCAATTCTTTTCTCATATGGGGCAAAACCAGCAACTTCATAGATCAAGCTCTAGACAAAGAGAACTCTATTACTCATTTTCTACATTAATTTGTATAAAAATAGAACTTTGAGAAAACAATCTCACATGTTGCAAAAAAATTATGTGATAGATAACAAGATATAACAAGACCTCTTCAAAATGATGTTAAAACTAAACATATGTAACTATAGCTCAAAACTGGTCCAACCAAATGAAATAAAATTGGCCTTCTTGCAGCCATCACTGCCATGTAAGTTAACACAAAGAAAACAAAGTCCACTTTTTTTCAATCGAGTTAAAGGTTAAAGAAGAATTGTTACCTTGGTTCATGTATGAGGATTTGAGATTAGTTGAGGTAGGCTTCCATTGTATGGCTCTACCTTGACCTTACAAAATGTACTTAAAAAAAAGGGATTTTCCCGACCACTAAATCAAACTGAGTTCCTTTGACAAATGCTACAAGCTTTGATAGTTTCTTTGCAAAAATCAAATAGCTAGCATGGCTTTCCAAAATGTTTTTGACAAAAGCAACATGTGTGTTTGGCTCCTTGAACGATGTGCTGCAAATAAAGACGACAAAATAAGTTAACATCATTCCAAATATAGGATTTGCAAGGATTTTAATTTGAAACATGCAAAACAACTTATCAATATATTAATCACCTTTTTTTTAGGGTTTGGTTCATGCTAGAACGAAAAAGATAATAGCCCAAGAATTGAGGTGATAGTTTGTTTTAATCTAATGATGCATGGTCGTAATCTCTTCCAGATCTCAACAAAAATTTCACCTTCAATGAAAGAAGAAACATCAGTAACAAGTCCTCCTCAACGAGATTAAACAAGCATACACCCACTTAAGAGAGACTAATATATATTCAATATTACTAGCTCTCCAGCAAGTTCATACAAGGACTCATCTAGTGTTGCTTGCAAAATTGTTGCAAAACATAAAAACTAGTAAATCGAATGATTGGTGTATAGAACCACATGTTCAAACAAGACGCCCTCTTTCTGTTCTTTACCCTCGGGCCTATACTTCAAAAACATCTTGAACAGTTTGTTGTTGTGTGTGCATGAAAAGTCATTTAAAACCAACACTATGAACACTTTACAACAAATACCAAGAAACAAGAAAAGGTAAACGGAAAAGGAAAATTACATTTGAAATCCAACCAAAAACAAATAGAAGATGGCTAGAAGGATTTTTCCATATCATAAACTATTCTCTCAAAACCAATTCTTTAAAGCAATATACCTTGTATATTGCCTTCGATCTCTGATTCAGAACTTTATTCCCTTTGAATATGCCTGAGAAGTGGGCAGAACCTTATATAGCAAGAACTTTAATCTACTTTTATACTTGCATCCAACTTCGTTCCTTCAATGACACACTTTCAGAATTGCCAAAAGGGTTCATTTTCAAAAATCAATCTTAAACAATTAAATCAACCAAGTTCACTTCCCACCTACTGAAGTATGAAATTCAACATAAGGTCTCATGTGCAATTGATCAAATAAGGCTTGTAAACAGTTCACGACCACAAAAACTTAATATAAGCGCGTTCACTTCTCTTAAGAATTCTATTTTATGTGAGTTGGACCAAGAAATTAAAAAACAATAAAATATTATAAGAAAAAAAAGATGGAAAATGTGACTATGCATAAGAGAGAAGTAAATGTCATGCAAGATCTTTGAACAAACAAAATTTCTTATACTTATCCCCAACTCAAACGATTAAAATCTTGAGTATTGATATATTCACAAAAATACGCAACTATTCCCACCGGAAAGAGAATTTTTCTTCAAAGTTCCTAATTTGATATTATTACAAAAGAGAATATTTGTAAGATACTGACATTACAACGAAGAACGAAATCAAATTACATAATTAATCAATTTTACCTTTTATTTTCCCCTTGCAGTAAGAGCAACATCCAAGCATCAAAGTGTTATACTATTTTAACCAATTCATAGTGAAATAATCGGTAAATCATCTTTTACCTCGTTGTAAGTCTAGTTTAATGAATCAAAGAATCTAAGAAAATTGTAAAAGGCTAAAGTAGAGAGTTTGAAAGACTTAACTGTAAAGCTTATAAATCCTCCAAGAAACCATTATACGTATGCTCTCTTATACAGTGGATGTAGTCACAATTCATACATAAAAACAATTCTAGTATAAAAGGTTTTCGCCTTTTGAATATTGATTTATTTTGCAGAAGTTCTAGTAAAGAACTTTTTAATGCAACATATTAGTAGTCATAATTCTTCAACTAGGTAGTGAATGTCTGGAATATTGAACAACCATGAACAGAAGATAATTAGGCTAGCAACCAACTTTCCATGTTCTAAGTATTGCTTTATTTTATTCAAGCTTAGTAGTTCAAAGAATATGCAAATATGTTATTGAGCACAAAACAAACTACTTAATTGCCTTCTTCGAGAAAAACTATCCTAGAATCATCTTTAGCCCTAAAATCATTAGAGTCTAATTAAATACCCACAAAATCTTTGAGATGATCAACAACACTAGTAACTATTTCTCCATCCATTCGCATCAACTTGCAAGACAACATAAATACATAACAAACAAATTTTACTAGAAGCACCAAAAAGAAAATAAACAATCAAGATGTTGAAGTTGATCCGGGCATGAAAGTTAGAAAGAGAGACATGTAACTCACTAAGATTTGCTTAATCAGATTCCAACACGAAGCTTCAACCATGTTTGCCGCTCTGGAAATTTCACTACTCACTCCTCGGCTCAACGATAGTTGGAAGAAAACATTGAAGAATAGTGGGTTTGACACTTCCCCAACATGGCTGCTTAGTTTGAATAAAGAAAATTTAAGTGAAAACTAGGATTTTGAAATTGTATGAACATGTTTCTATACATTTAGTATTGTTGTCATGTCATGTTTCATGTATCTATGCTTCATTACTAATAGATATGAACTTCCCAACCAAGATATATACCAAAAACCAATCAATTATACCAACTTCCAACTCAAAAGAAAACAAGGAAAATGAGACAATTGAAGTAATCATGACTCCCCATCATTTGGCTCCAAATCCAATTCCTTTTTAAAGCTTTCAATTGCAGCATCAATGACATTAAGAGCCATATAAACCTGATATATGAGATCATTAGCCAAAAGAAAATAGAAGAAATTGAAAATATATATATCAATTATCACCAATGGAAATTTCATCAAACAAGCAATCTTTGCACGGATAAACATTTAGATATTCCAAGACTCTTATTCACAACAATCCTCATCAATGAAAGATACCAACCCGACCAGGCAGAACATGGCTTTTACATCATTATACCCCTCGCTCATTGCAAATTCAATGTCCAATAATGCTCCTTTTTTATCCACTAGCTTCAGTTTACAAGCCTGCAAATGACAAAAGGATAACATGACTATATTGAAAGCAAACACCCGAAAAGTTTAAACAAATGTAACTTCAAATATAAGATAAAAGAACTCTACATAATCATGCTTGAAGGAAAATGAATTTGTGCCTTCTAGAATATGTAACAAACCTATGTGTCACGCCTCATTAACCAACCAAAATATGTGAAGGTAAAGACTATGAAATTGAGACTTAATATAGCATTGTTAAAATAAAATTAGGTAGGGGAAAATGATAGAATTGTTGCAACTTGTCTGATGAAAGGATGAAAGTATTAACCAGGAAGACAAAAGAGTCAAAGACAGAGGAGAACCATCTCTATGAGATTGAGGGAAAATGTAGCATAGTCAACTCTGTCAACCAAAAGAGTCAAGGAAATTAAAAAAAAAAAAAAAACAAAATGCACATGAATGAGACACGCCTAGCCACAAAAGCTTACTTACTTAACCTTGCACACTAATGAATGATACTATTTCTAGATTTGCCCTTAAATTGAAATGATAAAAGCTTTTCTCAAGCTACTTAAAATGTTAGGTTGAGGGTGTTTTTCACCATAAAAATCAAATAAAAAGAAGATATTCCATTAACCAAAAGAAACTTTAATTTAGATTTACTAGTCCTGGTGTCAATTAAGTTATTATTAGCCAAGCTTATCCCTGCACATATCAAATCATTATAGGAATGTCAAACTTTTGAATAGCAGTCTTGTTAATAAAGTTTCACAACGACCATTTTCAGTTCTCATTTTCTATAATCATTCTCCATTTGATAAACAAAGAAATACACGTAAGCAAAACAGGTTCATCTTCTATTAATAGCAGCGCACAAATGAAGTTTTGGTATCTTTTTTTCCATTTGTATCCATAACGTGTATTTTATGAGCGGGAGTTTTACCGTTTTTTTTTTTTTAAGAATTCCTCCAGCGATTTTTTTTTTTTATAGAAATCTTAACCTAATGCTATAATTAGCTGCTATAAAAAGTGATATTTGTTGTTGTGTGTAGAGATGTTTTTGAATAGATACTAAATCATGTATAGAAAAAGGCACATCCACTCACAGTTCTAAATGACTCTTCAGGAGTTGAGAATGCAACAAAACCAGAACACCTGCTTATGCCATTGGGATCATGCATGACCTGAAACACACAAAATGAAAATAATACTTTAATCATGAAAGGCCTAAACCAAAAGACAGTGTAAAGAATTACGCTTCAATAGAATTACAACTTTACTTATCATTCAACAACATACTATTCAACTTCTCAATAGCTTTCAGAGCAAACTCCTCATTGTCAAATTGTACAAAACCATAATCTTTTGACTGGCCAAAGGAATCCAAAGCCACTTTGCAAGACAAAATACTACCAAATGCAGAAACTGTATCATGTAGAGCCCTGTAGCCAATTGCTTTGCTAAATTCTGTAAAATTAAAGGGCAAAGTTAATTTGGAACAAAATTAAATAATTAATTCGAATAAAGTGAACTAGTAACAAACAAAGTTTATGCATGAAAAATGAAAAATACTAATACCTTGATAAATATATTTCCAGCCCCAGTTTTGCAAATGCTTGGGTCACGGTGAGAATACATAACTCTAATAGGCTTTGCATTTAGAGAGGTAATGTTTAGCCCATCCAATGCTCTTGCAGCTATTCAAGAAAAAAAAGGATTACATTAGAAAGATAGATGTGGCCATTTAAAGTTTGATGAGAAATAAGATGAAGTTCCAAAATGTATGAAATATGAAGAAATAATAACTGTGATATCAATGCTTGGATCAGATGGTAGTTTGAAACACAACTTTTATTCAAATAAATAGAGAAGACAAGGAACTAAAGTCCTAAATTATTCGTTCCAATTCCATCGGTAAGAAAAACTTAGTAACTCAGAAGCATAATCTTACTTGTGGAAGAACTTACAAAATTGCTAGGGGTCTAGAGTAATGAAAACAATGAATTCGCTTCACATTAAAACATTATCCATACAATGAAGGTTGCAATATCATAAGGTCTATAATAGTAAAACTAGATTGTTGCATCAAGTTTCTGGTTCAAAGTTATTTTAAATCATAACACATGCATTCACAATCTAATATTTCCAAACCTACCTTAGAATGAAATTAGCAATCAACAACCTAAATTACACACAAGGCTAACTAACTAGCTTAGCTCATCCCCATCCTTGCTATCTTAATAAAATCGTCGGAACCAAAAGCCATATCTATACAACATATGGTGTATTCGTGCATATTTTCATTGATCATTTTTCAAACATATGTCGTTCATAACTTTAGAAGCAAACATTAGTATTCTGAAGACCAAACATCATGATGCAATGGCCCTCAGCATCCACGGCCCATGTTCCAATTATCCAAATAATAAAACAACCAGATTTTTCACATGCCTTGTAGAAAGAAATGACCATCAGACAGTACACATTATTCGTTAGACCCCCAAAAGCAACCACCTAACCTTTTATAATAATGGTTATCCCCTTTGGTGACACACTAATTTCCCCGACTTACATTAGATTGCTACAAGATTTTCTTTTCGAGATTGGTAGGGCTCAATTATCTTGAATTATTGATGAAATAATAGCCTCGATCCACCCTAATATTTAGAAATCATATAACCATTTTACCAGTCCAAGCAATCCGCCCAACCAGCAAAGAAATGTGTCACCACCGAAATTGAACTAAAATCAATAAAAAAAAAATAAGTACAATAAACACCATAGAGAAGTAAAAAAGAAGTGAAGGAATACTGACCATCTCTATGAATCTGTGACATTCAGTTCCAGATCTTTGACATACAAAGTAGTCACAAATTGGTTGGCACCACCATTCAATACCAAATTGATTCCGATAATTTTTTTTGCTTTTTTTTTTTCTTCTCACTTCCCTCTCCTTTTGTTATTCAGAAACAAACCGTAGGAAGGAATCAATGAATGGTGATTCTTCAGACACTCAAAAAAGGCCAGCAAAATGCAACGAACAACGATCGGGGAGGAAAACAAAACCCCATAAGATATTTGAAAAGAAACCAGAAAAAAGACTACCCCGAAGGAAAAATCTCCCTACTCATAAAACGAAAAATTGTTTTGATTTTTGATGATGAGAATGATAGTGAAGGAGAGGGAAGGACGAGGACCGGATAAATAATCAAAAGGATTAGAAGGGAGAAATGAGAAGCCGCCGGAAAACGGGGCGGCGTGTGATGAAGTGAGCGACAGACACGAAAAAAAAAGGAAAAAACGCGAGGGATTAAAGGGCAAATGAAATTTTACTAAAAGCTTGACGAGCACAGTGGAAATGTGAAGAAAGGCATCCAAATCGACGCCACAGAAGCTAAAATTCTTGAACGTTCTCTTGTTTGGCAATCCCGTCACTGCAACATCGGCTTCCACATCCACCATGGTTTAGGTTTTTGGATCTCCCAGATGAGAAGGTAGACCTAATCGGCTTAAGGATGCTTCAGAATTTTTGAGGTAGGGGGAAACTAAAAGTCTAAAAGACTCAAAGAAACTTTAAGCGGCAACTTAAAAAGAAGAAGAAAATCCACCGCGTGTGTTTTTTTTTTTTTGGATATTTTTTATAACATTTTTTATAAAACGCTATAATGAAATGCTATAGAAAGGATAATTTGTTGTAGTGATGTTTATCGATATGCATTATACATTCTAGATTATTACAAAAATAATTAGGATATAATGTATTCTCAATATCTCAACTATTTGGACAATATAAATATCATAAATATCATTGACAAATATAGAATCACGATGTTAATATCATCATAAACAAACATGATACTTAATAATCTCATATAATATGCACAATAATGAAGAACATGTTAATCTTGCATAGAATATATGATGTCAACGTTCAATACACAGTGTATATACGAGGTATATATAATATATACACACTGTATATATGAAACGTACCGAAGACAATTGCAACTAATAAAGATGAACCCTACCTTCAACTGAACAAAAATGGCAGAGACTCGTGCTACAAATTGCCTTGGGAGCCTCCTCTTGGTGGGCCATAGCTTCTGCTAATATTTTCTCTCTTCGAATGGATCTAAGAGTCCTGTCAATTTCAAGATCTAGCGGAAACAAATTAACCACCTTGTTCCTTTGCATACAATGCTTCCAGCCAATTAAAAGAACCAAACAAAAACAAAAATAAAATAATATTCACAAAATAACAAAGGAAAAAATATTTACACCTAAATTACTATTTATCCCTTTCTTTTCGATGTCAAGAAAAATTAATTTTGCTTAAAAATCAAGCTTCCCCAGCAACGGCGCCAAAAACTTGATGGTCCGCAAAGTGCACGGGTCACAAGTAATATAAAACGGAAAGTATTCCGAGTATCGAATCCTCAGGGAAGCGAAGCGAAAATTAAGCAAAGCAAAAATCTCTTGAGCACTAAAAATACTTGGGTAAAATAATATTTAGGACATAGCTCATGCAAAAAAGAAGAATTTAAAATTCAAAACAATTAGAAGAAAATAATTTGATCAATCAAAATAAAGTATGGAGAAAGAGTTTTCTTTGAATGGAAAGAGGGGTCTTGAAAATCAATTACTAGCTAAATACTTGTTATAATTATCTTATCTCATTGCCCAACTAATTATAATCCTAGAATCTCCGTTAATCACATAGGTTCTCCTGTCGGTCTCCCCTAATTGCAATTAATTTATTTTAACAACCTAAGTGTCCTTAGCGCTATTAAAAATCATTAATTATTACGCTCTGATTCATTTTAGGAATCTAAGTTTAATCAACTAATCTCAGTGTCACGACGGGCAATTAAACTAGTTGCATGGATTACGATCTATCCTAATTTCTCTCCGTCGAGTTTCCATTAAGAATCAGATCATTACACAATTGGCCAGATTTAATAAAGCATTAAGCGCATCCATACAAATAATTACGACATGGGCAAGAGACAAGAAATTACAACAATATTTGAACTATAATTTCATTTCAAGACCCCAAATTGGGGTTTAGCTACTCATAGCAAAAATATCCACAACATTTACAATATAAAGCATAATGAAGAGCATAAAGGAAAGGAATTGACCGTCAAAAAACCCCTTCGCTGACGCTTGGAACCCCGCCGACTAATTCCTTGAGCTTCCTAAGATGCTCCCCAAATTCCCCAAAAATATTTCCCACTAAGAAATCTCTCTAAAAAGGCTAGAAAGCCTTGAGAGAGGCTCCAAAGGAGCCAAAGGAGGGAGGAAAGGAAAGAATTGGAGGATGATTGATGACAAATGAGGCACCCAAGGGTGCCTTTTTATAGGCCCGGATTGGGGGTAGCGTCGCGACGCTATATTGCACAGCGTCGTGACGCTGCGCTGCACGCGACTTGTTGCCCAAGAAATGGGTAGCGTCGCGACGCTGCCTTGCATAGCGTCTCGACGCTGCCCCAATTTCCAGAATTTTTAGCTTCGGTTTTGGGCTGATTTTTGGGCCTTCTCTTCACTTCTTTTTGGGCTTTTTCATCATGATTGTCTTCTTTGGGCCCTCTTTTGATCAAGCTTGGATTTGGGCTTCATTTACTTCATTTTTGGCACTTTTTCTCCCAAAATCACTAACTTTGCTCCTAAGGACCAAATAACAAAATTCATTAAATATTTTCATTAAAAAACGATTAAAGCACATAAAAGCTTAATAAATTGGGACTAAAATAGCGACATTTCTGCTCGCTATCAAGGACAAGCAAGATTTAGGTAGGGGTATTTGATAGGACCTAAAAAGTCTTATTTTATCACCTCTAATCTAAGCTTGGTATAGTTATTTTAAGCTATACTTGTCTTATTTTCAGGATCTTTAAGCTCAGGCAATGTCAGGAGCCGATCATGCTAATTTGGTGTTAATTTGGGCCAATTACGAAGTTTTGGAGCCATCTCGGTGTCTTGGACGGCGAGGAGGTGAAAAGACCCAATTGTGCTGAAGCGGGCCTGAAGAACGACACTAAAAGCCGAAGATTGAAGCCTCGTACCGAGAAGAAACGAGACAAGGCCGAGAAATAAAATAGCAAGTCAATGATCAGGGATGGCGTCGAGACGCTGCCTCTGACGTCTCGACGCCGACGCGAAAATTAATCAGAGTATAAAGACACAACCATTGGCGTCTCGGCGCCGCCGTGTTTTCTATAAATATGTATTCTCGGTTTAGTCCGCCGTTGGGGTTAGAAATTTGGTCCCTTTAAGATTTCTTTTGCCTCTTTTACGTTTCAGTACTGTTCTAGACCTTTTTAGGTCATATTTCATGGATTTTTTCATGTTTATTTGTATTTTTACTTTGTTTATGAATAGCTAATCGCATTTAGATCGTTGGATTGAGATTCTGCTTTGATTTCAATTTATATTGGCTGAGTTTTCTGGAGTTTATTGCACTGTTCTTGTTGTCTTTTCATAAAGTTTTGCATGTTATCCCGTTTAAACCAATACATGAGGATAGTCTATTAGGATTGACGACCCTATGTGATTACCGCTTGTGTATTCAATAAGTTATTTTTAGATAGCCACTAGCTTGAGGCAAGCCATTCTCTACGCGAGACGACCCTTGATAGGCCTAGGATACATGTTAAAGGTTGTAGGAATTAGATTCGAAATGCATTTGAATTTAGTTCATACAATTCCAGACCCACGATCCCAACGCAACTAGTTTAAATAGGTGATTGTGAAATTGTTTAATCTAAAACTAGTTAGATATAATTTAGTGAACGTTGCGAGGTCTCAGATGGTTGCTATTTTATGTATGAGAGGTGGCGACCGATAAAGAATATATTAATTAATCTTGTTAATTGCAAAGTTCACGGTTAGCAAGTTAATTAGCATAGGTTAGTGTAGGGCGGTCCTCCGAGTAACCAAGAAACCGACTGGACTAATGAAATCAGCATAGAATAATTAGTAGAGAAAACTAGGAAGCCAAACGAAATAGAATCAAGCATAAGAAATCCCAATCCAGCGATCTCTTTCATGTTATTGATTTCCGTCTTTTTTCTCTTCTACATGCTTTATTTTGCCTCTTTTAAATTCAACATTTATTTATTTTTGCTTGTCCTTCTTTCCAAAAATCCCCCCTGTTTTATAAGCGCAAGATTCTACACTTACTAGTTCCCCTTCCCTGTGTTCAACCCCGGCCACTATTTCTACAAAATAGTTGTAGTGCCGTGGATTATAAATTTTATTTGACCTACATGACCTTCGACAAGTCGGACCCGTCAGCGATCTTGTGGTTGTAGGTTAGCGACGAACAGGGATTCAGGTGGCGCTTACTGTTGACAAAGAAGCGCCGGCGGCGGTCTCGACTTGAAGCGGGAGGTTGAGAGGGGGAGATGCGATGGGAGAGAAGGAAAGAGAGCGAGAGAGACAAGAGATAAAGGGAGAGGAGATGGGGGAGGCGGCTGACAGCCCTTGTTTTCTTTCTTTCTTTTTTCTTTTTTTAATATAAACAAGGGTTTCCATAATTAACAAAGGACAAGACCCAAATTATTTCTAAAAGAAACCTAAAGTTAAAAACTAACTCTCCTCTCTAATTTCTCTAAATTCGAGAATATAAGAAATTCAAATAAATCTCGGGAAAAGTTCTATATATTTTAATATGAATAAAAATTAATTAAACTTGAAAAGATCTTTACTTGAAATTTAGGGCATTACATTTCTAAAATACCAGTACATTGACAAATCATACATAACAATTCTATATATAAACTAGGTTAAGCATGCATAAGATCTAAATCTATGAATTAAAAGAACATAAGTACTTACTTGTTGAAGACTTTCTTAAACGAACTCCCACCAAGAATAGTATGATCATAGTAGGGACACTACCACCGAGATCTTCCACTACTATATCTCTAGGACTCTGAACCAGGTTGTGGGACTTGGTCTTCTTGAATTTTGGAAAAGAATTTCACTAAAATGTTGTGAAAATTCTTAGAGAGAAAATTTGTTTGAGAGCAAAGTGTGTTTTAATTTTTTTTCTCTATTTTTTTTCTTTTCTCTATTTTTTTTTAATTTTTTTTTAATTTTTTTTTAATTTTTTTTTTTAATTTTTTTTAGCAAGCATAACTAGCTATTTTTCTATAATTAATTAAGCTAGTCTTTTACAATTATTTGCCTAAATTTATGCATTTTCATGTTGTATTCGTAGGAAATTAATATTGGAGCCAATTGGATGTTTGGAGGGCGAAAAGAGGTTAAAGAATGAAAAAGAATCAAAGTTGGAAGATTGAAGATAGGCTCATCTGCTGACATTCTATATTTGGAGTTTTCAATCTAAAAAAAAAAAAAAAAAATCATAGCGTCGAGACGTTATGTGACTAGCGTCGCGATGCTAGGCAAACTTCCAGAATCGGTAATTTCGCGGTAGCGTCGCGACACTTCGACCAATTTTTGCCTTATTTAAAGATTGCGATTATGGCTTTTTGGGGGACTTCTTTTGGGAGATTTTTAGCTGTAAAACAGAGAAAAAAAATCATATTTTGAAGCTGAAGCAAGCGGGGGAGCGTGGAATTGAAGACTTTGTTCGTGGAGATCGAAACGGGGACGTGCGGTCTCGGCCTCCATAGTGTTTAATCTTCTTTCCCCCTTACTTTAGTTAGTTTTGAATGGCTTTTTCCTACTTAGTTTATCTTGTAACGCCATGTATGAGTAACTAAGTTTGTTACTTAGGGATTGATGTAGTCTTTTTAGTTTATGGATTGATTTATGGGTTGAATTGTGCAATTGTTTTATGTTTGCATTCTTAATTTAATGCTTTCAATTAACTGGCCACTAGTTGAATGATCTAAGTGTTGATTCTTGCTCGGGATAGGGGATTTAGCATAGACTTTATTAAGATTGCATGACTAAAGTAGAATCTCTAAAATCGTGACGGAATTTAGAGTAACTTTAGAATCGGTTAAAAAGAATTAATTGCCTTGCTTATTAAAGAACTTAGATAGGGATATCAAGTTAGTTAATTTGCATGAGAATCAATTATACTCGGGAGAGGTAATTGTGATTAAAGGTTCTTAGACTCATAAAACCATTGTGCGTTATAATTCATTCCCTAAAATCAATCCTAGATTAAATTGACGAAATCAATTCCCTAAGTATTCTTTCAATTGAATTTCACATCGTTGACTTGCATTACCTTGGTTTCTAAATTTCACTACTTGTTGGTCCCTAAATAAAATTGAGCAAGATTATTCATGGTAATTGATTTAACTTACAAATCCAATCCAGAGGATGACACTCGATTTTTCGATCACTTTATTATTACTTGACCTGTGCGCTTGCGGTAAGGAAAATTTCACATCAAGTTTTTAGCGCCGTTGCCGGGGATTGACATATTTAGTTAAATTAATATTGTGGAAAAATTGTCTGGTCTTAATTTAGGGTGTATTTTTATTTTTTTAGGTAGATTGCATTTTTTTTCCTTATTTGTTTTCTTTCCATATTTGCTAGTTGTCTATTTTAGATCTTTCCTTATTTGGTTTTTTTTTCTTATTTGTTATTTTTTTTTCTTTCCTTTTTTGTTTGAGTCTTAGTCCTTTGTTCTTGTTGGGTTATTTTTTTTATTGGAAGCCTAATTATCATTGTTGCTTTGATTGATTTGAATGACTTTTTATTCAACACCATACTCCAATTTTTTATCTTCAAGTTATCCCCCTTTAGAAGAATTTAAAAGAAATTTCTTCCTTGGAAAGCATAGTTCAAAATTATATTGAGGAGTCTAGAGCGAGGAGTCTAAAATTTGATGAAATCATAAAAGGACTTCAAACCCCAAAGGAAGTTAGTGAGGTGGGATCCACTTCCATAGGATGTCTAGTGAGTCATGTGGCCGATGATTCGTTGGCACCCATTCAAGAGCTTAGTTCTTTCAGTCTTGCTAAGAATGAACATTTAGGGGTGAGTTGCATAAATAGTGGAGAAAAATTGGAGAGTTGTAGCACCTTTGAAGAACATGTTTGTGAGGAAGAAAAAGAAAACGAGCTTGCAGTGACAGAGGAAGTTCATGAGGTAGAGTTTGAGGTTGAAAAACCTTCGTCTGATTTATCTTCTCCATCCTTTGTAGATTTTGATTGTTCTTTTTCCTATTCTCACGAGTTACTTTTAGAGTTTGAGTCTATGTATTTTGATCTTTCTCCTTTTATGTTTATTTCATACAAAAATACTAAAAATAATTATGTTTCAGGGGCCCATGAGAAACTAGTAAGCTTGCTAGTGATAGTGAGTTTTATTGATTCAAGAAAAAAGGGTACAAAGAAATACGAGAATTTTTATGTGCCCTGACAGACTGCACGAGCATGTCGAGCTAATGACGTTAAACAAGCGCTTATGGGAGGCAACCCAAGTAAGTTTAGTTGTGCTTTTCTTTTTACTTTTGATTTATTGTTTGTTTTTGTGTTTTGTAGGTCTTGGTTCCAGTTTCTCCTTTGCTTGCAAGCTTCCATAAAAGAGGACATCGTCATTCCAGGGCAGTATTGTTCACTCCTCCTACTCTTTTATTGTTCTCATGCTTGATTGTGCCTTATTTTCTTTATACATTGAGGACAATGTATGTTTTAAGTTTGAGGGTGGAATAGCATGTTTGTGGAGCCCTTGAGCATCTGAGTTCGGGCTATAGTTTTGAGCTTTCTTTGAATTAAGCATATGGTTGTTTTCTGGATGCTATTTTTGCATGACTATGATGTCCTAGGATAGGTTTTCTTGTCAATTTTCAAGCTTGCGATGAGTTGTAAGCATGAGTGCCCAAAAAGGGAGACTTTTTAAACTTTTTCTAGGAGATGGCTTGCATGAGTAGAGTATTTGTCTTGGCTAGATTTGGAGTTGAATGCCTAGGAGCGAATTATTAGGTTCATATGCTTGTTGTCACCTCGATAGGTGTAGGGAAGAGCTAAAGAGTTAATTTTTTGCAAATTAGCATGTTTGATCTTGCTTAGGAGGAAAGAAAAGAATATATGCTTATCATGCTCATAAAGAAAAATCATTCTTGTTGTTATCAGTTGAAAAAAAAAAGAAAGTCATGACTTATGCGTGCAATATGCAATGGGTAATAAAGTTTTAGGCAAAAAGAGCTACCCCTGTTGTGATCAGTTAGGCCAGCCAGAGAAAACTCAGGTTAAGGATCCCTGCAATAGGTGTGTGAAAGCTAGTGCCACATATAAATGCTTGATTTAATTTTCAATTTATAAGCACCTAAGTATGGAGGAAAACAAACTAATTTGTTCTATTGACTCGTTAGTGAATCCTTAGTGCCAGTGTAGAGGGAAGATGAGCTGAGAGTTTAGTAATCCAATCCCGGGCTAGTAGAGTCTGATCTCGTTGAGTTAGATCTCGCTTGTGCAAGTTAATTTTAGAAAACTTTTAATTTGTCTCCCTCATTGGTCCTTATGTGCAAGTCTCTTGATTGCTTGAGTATTGACTTTTGAGCCTTGAGGATTGAGTCATGTTTGTTGCATCAATTCTTCCATTGTATGCTTGATTTTTAGTTTGCTCGAGGACTAGCAAAAGCTTAAGTTTGGGGGTGTTTGATAGCGAGCATAGCTACCTATTTTTCAATAATTAATTAAGCTAGTCTTTTACAATTATTTGCCCAAATTTATGCATTTTCATGTTGTATTCGTAGGAAATTAATATTGGAGCCAATTGGCTGTTTGGAGGGCGAAAAGAGGTTAAAGAATGAAAAAGAATCAAAGTTGGAAGATTGAAGATAGGCTCATCCGCTGACATTCTATATTTGGAGTTGTCAATCTAAAAAAATAAAATAAAATAAAATAAAATAAAATAAAATCATAGCGTCAAGACGTTATGTGACTAGCGTCGCGACGCTAGGTGAACTTCTAGAATCCGTAATTTCGCGGTAGCATCGCGACGCTACCTCGACAGCGTCGCGACGCTACGACCAATTTTTTCCTTATTTAAAGATTGCGATTAGGGCTTTTTGGGGGACTTCTTTTGGGAGATTTTTAGCCGTAAAATAGAGAGAAAAATCACATTTTGAAGCTGAAGCAAGCGGGGAAGCGTGGAATTGAAGACTTTGTTGGTGGAGATCGTAACGGGAACGTGCGGTCTCGGCTTCCATAGTGTTTAATCTTCTTTCCCCCTTACTTTAGTGACTTTTTAATGGCTTTTTCCTACTTAGTTTATCTTGTAACGCCATGCATGAGTAACTAAGTAGTTTATCTTGTAACGCCATGTATGAGTAACTAAGTTTGTTACTTAGGGATTGATGTAGTCTTTTTAGTTTATGGATTGATTTATGGGTTGAATTGTTCAATTGTTTTATGTTTGCATTCTTAATTTAATGCTTTCAATTAATTGGCCACTAGTTGAATGATCTAAGTGTTGATTCTTGCTCGGGAGAGGGGATTTAGCATAGACTTTATTGAGATTGCATGACTAAAGTAGAATCTCTAAAATCGTGACGGAATTTAGAGTAACTTTAGAATCGGTTAAAAAGAACTAATTGCCTTGCTTATTAAAAAACTTAGATAGGGATATCAAGTTAGTTAATTTGCATGAGAATCAATTATACTCGAGAGAGGTAGTTGTGACTAAAGGTTCTTAGACTCATAAAACCATTGTGCGTTATAATTCATTCCCTAAAATCAATCCTAGATTAAATTGACGAAATCAATTCCCTAAGTATTCTTTCAATTGAATTTCACATCTTTGATTTGCATTACCTTGGTTTCTAAATTTCACTACTTGTTGGTCCCTAAATAAAATTGAGCAAGATTATTCATGGTAATTGATTTAACTTAAAAATCCAATCCAGAGGACAACACTCGATTTTTCGATCACTTTATTATTACTTGACCCGTGCGCTTGCGGTAAGGAAAATTCCACATCATCTCCAACTGGGAAGGCATTTTGTGGTTTATATCAAATGTCATATCCCCTTTCCTAGTCATAATAGGATAGGGATTTAATTAATTAATAATTAATTACTTTTCCCAGTCGTAATAGGATAAAGATTTATTTAATTAATTAATAACAATTGATTAAATCAAATTTCATTAATTTCATTAAAATCATATTTAAATGATCATCTCCCATATAACCTATAGTTTTTAATTAAACCAAATTTAATAAAATAAATAATTAATTAATTACTAAAATAAATATCTCATATTTAATTTAAGTCCACACTTAAATCGTATTTAATTGTATTCCTCTCAATTAATAAAGTTTAATCTCAAATGAAACTTTATATTATAATATATCACATACATTAATGAGCTAGATTTCCCATAACAAATTTTGAACTATTCACATTCCTTTCAAGACTAATTGATCCTAATTACCCTTTATGAGCTAGCATGATGAACGGTCGACTTGTCGAAAGTCGAATTCAAATAAATTTATAAACTCTGGATCTATGCTACTTTGCAGTAGGTAGTGGCCGAGTTGTCCACAGGGAAAGGGTGATTCTTAATAAATCTTGGGTCTTTGCGCGCACACACAAATGAAGGTAAAAATTGGGGAAATGGTCTATCACTAACAAGACTAAACAAGCACCCGAAAATTTTAAATTTAAAATGCTAGAAAGAGAAATTAAGCATGCAATGGAACTGTAGGATTGGTAATTCCCTAGAACACCTTGTGCATTTAGTTTCATCACTTGCTAAAAAAAACTTAGTGGATAATTAAATTGCCTGGAATGCTTCTTGGCTTTTCAGATAGTCCACCTACTCAGCATGTGCTTAACAAACTAAACTACCTGATACTCCACGAACAACTTAATTGATTAATTATTTTAATTACACCTGCAGCCTCTCATGCTTAGACCGATAACTCTTCAGCCTAAATCTAATTAGCCAATTTAACAACCAGATGACTCCTCAAAATTGCTAATTAACTAATTGCATAAACGTGTTTAGCTCATAATTAATTAACTAAATTAGGATTTCAAATTCTCTAATTTAATTAATCTAACTTCTCTTAGTTTCTTAGGCCTATCGGAAGTCTACGCTAGCCTACCATCGAATTAGCGATGGATCCGCTTCAACCTAGTGGCTATCTACACATAACGGTTAAATCATGCTCATATTCAATTTAAGAGACGTGAAATCTTAAATCAACATACATGTACAATTGCTTAAACAAGAAACTAAGATGCAATTGAATAAAATCGACAAAAGAGAATGTAAAGGACCAACAAGTTGAACTAAATGTCACAAGGGTCTAGGAAAAGCACAAATCCAACAATCTAAGGTGTTTATCCCTTCATGCTACAAGACTAAACAATAGAAAAACAAAGATTCATCGCAAAAATATGAAAGAATCTGAATGTAAACCAATACAGGGCTGAAAGAGACGAAAAAGCTCTGAGAAGAGACGAGGAGAACGATTGAAAAATGACCTAACCTAAAAAGAAATTGGAAAATTTCCTATTTAAACTTATCGCCAGCGTCGAGATGCTGAGGCCATCATTGAGACGCTGGCCCTTCCGTCAGAAGGTTGAAATCGGGGAAGTGTCGAGACACTTGCTCTTGGGTTTGCCCAGTTTGTTAAATTTCTCTTTCGATCCTTTTGGCTCCAATGACGAGGTTCAAGTGCTGCGGTCAAGACCTTTAGCTCCACGTCATCTCAAGGACTGGATAAAGCAAATTTTTTTATATGTTTATTCCCTCGTAATTTGCTTATCTTCGTTGAATTCTATGAGTAAAATAATTTAATTTGACTATAATATTGTTTCAGGTCTAAAATATGAGTTTGAGACAGATTCGGGTTGAAAACGAGCCAAACCGGAGCAGAATGACGAAAATAAACTTGGTCAACTCAAGTCAACACACGCTGAAGGACGAATGGCGAGACAATTCAGAGGGTGTCGAATTCTCCAACGTCCGTGCCAAATAAATTTATAATCATCGTACACTAAACTACTTTGCAGCAGTAGTGGTCGGGGTCGAACATAGAGAGCATGTTATAATTTGCTTAACTTAGATTTATTGAGACAACCAGACTAATTGAGGGTTTGAGATGCTAGAGATCAAACTGTAAGGGAAAATTAAAGTACTGGAATTTAAATGACAGAAAATAAATTGCATAAATTAAATGGCGGGAAGAATAAAAAGGAGTGGTTGACCGAACCTCGAATTCATGCAATCGGTACATTCAGTGTTCGTTTGGATGGATCTTAATCATAGATTATCTAATGATGAAATTTACGGTTTAAGCCTAACGTACTCCTGGAAAAGCCAGGGAGCCATAATATCCCTATTTTATTAACCCGACCAATGCATCGAAGCTAATCTAATTGATTACTAATTAACCCGGCCGAATTAACTAGCTACAAAAGCATTATGATTAGGATAGTTAGATGACCAATTTTATAACTAGGAAAAGCTTAAATTATAAGATTAACCAAGTGTTCAATTCTAGGCTAACTTGCAAAGTGCTATAAATTCAGGGATAAAATGCCTAAACTAGAGCCACATGTTTTACCTATTGCTACCAATAGCGAATATGATTAAAACGACGGGAAACAGGGTTGTCAATCCCTACTATCAATTATAATCATTAATAAAGTAGAATTGAAACACATATAAACAGTAAATTAGAATGAAAATACTCAAAATCTCATAAAATCCAAACCAAATTTACAACCGAGTTCCCGATTAGATGAATGTTGAGCTTAGCCTGTCATTTGGAATGTCGAACCTCGATCCCGGGCTCAATCCACCATGAAAAACTAAGAAATGTACTCTAAAGCTTAAGAAATATGAAAACTACAAAGAAAATCAGAGAGAAAGAGGGCAAAAATGGCTGGGAGAAAAGTAAAATCAGAGAATATGACCTAAAATCGGAAAAACAGAAACTTATATAATCGTCTCGCTAATGGTGATTTGGGTGGTCCTTGATGTTCGTAGCGTTAAGACGCTGTGAGGTAGCATCTCGACGCTACCTCTCAGGTCTAGCTTCTATGGCTGCTTCATTGTTTGCTTCTTTTTGGCTTGCCTTTGAGGTTTAAGTGCTTCGCTTTGGTCTTTTCACCTCCTCGACATCTCGTGGACTTCAAGTTGGATCTAAACCATGATTATTTCCTCGAATTAATGTCAATTTGGAATATCGGCTCCCGAGAAGCTTTAACACCAAACACCTATAAAATAGCACAATTAACCACAAGGTTAAGCATAAAACTAGCAAGATTAAGACCAAATATATAGGGCCAACCTAGTTTGTCCAGGCACCTAAGCAAGAGGAAGCAAAGCAACCTAGTTTGTTCTATTCGGGCCTTTTAGCAAGACCTTATTGCCAGTGTAGGGGGAAGATAGAATGAGAGTTGAGTAAACCAATCCCGGGCTAGTAAAGTCTTCTTTAGCTGGGATGGAGCTCTCTTGTGCAAGGTAATCTTTGAAAAATTTTGATTTGTCTCCTCATTTGTCTCTCTTGCGAATGTCTCTTGATTGGTTTAGTTTTTGGAATGTTTGAGTTTTGAGGATTGAATCACTTATCAATTATATGCACAACGCCTTTTCCTTGTTTTGTGTGTGCCTTTCTCGAGGACTAGCAAGATTTAGGTTGGGGGTATTTGATAGGACCTAAATAGTCCTATTTTATCGCCTCTAATCTAAGCTTGTTAGAGTTATTTTATGCTTTACTTGTCCTACTTACAGGTTAATTGAGCT
Source organism: Luffa acutangula (assembly GCA_036850905.1). Lineage (NCBI taxonomy): Eukaryota > Viridiplantae > Streptophyta > Magnoliopsida > Cucurbitales > Cucurbitaceae > Luffa > Luffa acutangula. Next base: position 21,367,232 of record CM072089.1, on the reverse strand, counting down.
TAGGCCATGTCGGGAGTCGATCACGCTAATTGGTGTTAATTCGGGCCAATTATGGAGTTTTTGGAGCCATCTCGATGTCTTGGATGGAGAGGAGGTGAAGAGACCCAATTGTGCTGAAGCGGGCCTGAATTATGACACCAAAAGTAAAAGATTGAAGCCCCGAACCGAGAACAAGCGAGACAAGACCGAGAAAAAAAAGCAGAAAGTCAAGATTAGAGGCTGGCTTCGAGACGCCAACGTGATTTCGGGCCAAAGGCAAAAGTACGCAGCGTCGAGACGCTGTGCCCTGGCATCTCGACGTTGGCATGTTTTCTATATATATTAGGTCTCGGTTTAGTCCGCCGTTAGGTTAGATTTTGGGTCCCTTTTACGATTTCTTTGCTTCTTTTACTTTCCAACATCTTTGTAGACCATTGTTGTGTTGGGGTTTATGTCCTAAAACTCGTGGATAGTAAATGTGACAAAGTTAAATATAAAATGTTGTTGAAATAGTTCATTTTCTGGTTGTCGAAAGGTTAATTTAACTTTGTATTCATAAACCCAAATCCAATAAACTAGAATCCATGGCTATGATATGAAACACTTGAACTATATGTAGTGACATAAAAATGGATCAAGTTCAAGTGCATAGCCTAAAATGGCCTATAGTATAGGGATAAGACTGGGTACCTTATCCTAGGAAAAATATGTGTTGCGGCCCACTTTGTTTTAGTACAAACGATATGATCCTAAATCGTTCATGTAGAGACATGCGAGTGGGGGCGTCCTATGCAAAAGAGTTTGTATAAGACCGGACTGCGAAATAAGTCACTTTTACTTTATAACGTCGTTTACTGTGAAACTGACTATTTCAAGCGATGACCTAGGTAACTCGATCTTAATCTTGAGCTGACTATGAACTCCTGTTTATTCGGGATTATCCTTTGATTTGCATGGGTGAGAGTGGTCAGAAAATTCCGCTCAACAACCTACCACTTTGGGGATAAGACCAGGTAGATAGCTGGGGACATAGTCCTGCAAGATGGAATTCACTCCTACCCGTCTTTAGGGATAGTAGAGAGGTTGTTCCTTTAAGTGTTGACTCCAGAATGTGAACAAAGGCGCGCCGCCCTCTCATTGGCCCAAGAGGTTTTAGGTTTAGTGGTGGGACCACAAACCAATTGTTCATTAGGGACTCAGTGGAGGCTTAAGGAACAAGAAGTGTTATAGGGGTAAAACGGACTTTGACCTTACTATAATTATGAACAACCTGTGAAGGATTGACTTACTAATCACGATTATATCGGGTGGACATAAATATATTTACAGTGAGGGGAGTTCAGCTACGGGCTATAGTGGAGTGTCCTGTTAGTTAACGAATGTTGGTTGAATAGGATTGAAAGAGTCCAACTAGTTAATCTCGGATCGTTGGAGCCCATGATCTGTAGGTCCATTAGGTCCCCCTGCTAGCTCAAACGGATTAACCTTAGAATAGAGTGATGAAAGAATTTGAAAACATTCAAATTAAATTTTAGGAGATATCGTTAATTATATTTGATATAATTTAACGTAACAGTTTAATTATTAATTAAACCATATTATAAGAGAGATATAGTTATTTAAATATGATTTAAACACAATAAATATGAATAGGGATTCATGATCGAGATATTCAGTTTGAAATTGAATAGTGACTCACATTCACCGGTTTTGAGAGAGAACGGTATTGGTGTATTGTTAATTTTAATATAAGATATTAAAATTAAAATTATTAAATAAATTAGATTTATTTAATTAAAGTATTAAAATTAGTTTTCATTTAAATTAATAAGATTAATTTCAAATTGAAAACTAAAACAAAATGAATATTGTAATTCATTTTAATTCATGAATTTATGGAAAAGCAATTTTGATTTTCAAATTCATGATAATACAAGAAATTAAAAATGAAAATGGTTTGCATGCTCATATTTTAGACCTGAAACAATATTATAGTCAAATTAAATTATTAAGTTGCCACCTCCATGGACATTGTCTTTAAAAGTGAAGTACAAAGGCTGAAGGTGGTTAGATTTTATTCTCAAGAAAATGGAAACACACAGCAAGTTCATTCTCTCAAAACAAATAAAAGTTCTCACAAAAGCCCATGGTTTCTCTCAATCATTCTCCCTCAAACTCATCATGCTCCAGTTCCCACAAGCCCATTCTAAGGCTGGAGAATAGTGGAGAAGATCTCGGTGGTCGTCCATGAAGTGATCGTGTGGAGAGACATCCAAGAGAACTCACGGATTGAAGCTTCAAAGGTAACTTCTTCAATCCTCTGTTTTCGTTCTTATTTAAGCATGCTTCTAATCAATGAAATTAATAAAAATCGGTGCCTAAGATCCACTAACGCTTCCGCTCGACTGTTCTACACTCCTTCATGTTGGTCATTTACTATGTATTCTTTCATGTTATTTATCTCTTTTACTTCATCTATGCGTAGCTAAACTTCTTTAAATCGTTGGATTGGATTTATGTCTTGATTCCTAATGATATTGGCTGAGTTTTCTGGTTCATATCTTCTGTCCTTACGGTATTTTCATTGAATTTTGCATGTAATCCTGTTTAAACCAATACATGAGGCTAGTCAATTAGGATTGACGCCCTATGCGATTACCGCTTGTGTATTCTATTAGTTATTTGAGATAGCCACTAGGTTGAGGCAAGTCACTCTCTACGCGAGACAACCCTTGATAGGCCTAGGATACATGTTAAAGGTTGTAGGAATTTAGATTTAAATTGCATTTGAATTTAGTTCCTATAATTCCAGACCCACGATCCCAAAGTGGCTAGTTTTAATAGGTAGTTGTAAAATTGCTTGTTAATAAACTAGTTAGATATAGGTAGTAACCGTTGCAGAGGTCTCGGATGGTTACTACATTATGTATAAGGAGTGGCGAGCGATAGAGTCTATATTAATTAATCTTGTTAATTGCCGAATTCACGATTATCAAGCTTATTAGCACAGGTTAATGTAGGGGGGTCCTCCGAGTAACCCAGAAGCCAACCAGACTAATGAAATCAGTTTAGAACAACCATTAGAGAAAACTTGGAAGCCAATCAATTAGAATCAAGCATAATAAATCCCAATCCAACAATCTCCTTTTTATGTATTTGATCCCGTTTTATTTCTCCTTTGCATATTTAGTTTTTGTGACATTTAAAAATTCAGCATTCAGTTATTTTATTTTTATTTTTCTTGCTTGTCATTCATCATAAAAAATCCCCCCTGTTTTCATAAGCATAAAATCCTACACTTATTAGATCCCCCTTCCCTATGTTCGACACTAGCCGCTATTGCTACAAAATTAGTAGTAGTGTCGTGGATTATAAATTTTATTTGACCACAGGAGCCTCGACAACTCCGACCCCATCAATGATTCAATCACCCTGTGAATCGTGTCTCAAGGGTAAAATGACTAAGAGAACTTTTACTGGAAAAGGTTATCGTGCCAAATAACCTCTAGAGTTGGTACATTCGGATCTTTGTGGTCCAATGAATGTAAAAGCTCGAGGAGGTTATGAATATTTCATCTCTTTCATAGATGATTATTCAAGATATGGTTACTTGTATCTAATGGGTCATAAGTCTGAAGCTCTTGAAAAGTTTTTATAGTTTAAGACAGAAGTTGAAAACCTATTAGGTAAAACTATTAAAACACTTCGATCAGATCGAGGTGGAGAGTATATGGATCGAAGATTCCAAGATTATATGATAGAACATTGAATCCAATCCCAACTCTCAGCCCCTGGTACACCTCAACAAAATGGTGTATCAGAAAGGAGATATAGAACCTTGCTGGACATGGTTCGTTCAATGATGAGCTATGCTCAATTGCCTAGCTCGTTTTGGAGGTGTGTAGTAGAGACTGCGGTACATATTCTGAACAATGTTCCCTCGAAGAGTGTTTCTGAAACACCTTTCGAGCTATGGAGGGGGCGTAAACCTAGTTTGCGCTACTTCTGTATCTGGGGTTGTTCAGCACACGTGCTAGTGACAAATCCTAAGAAATTGGAACCTCGATGAAGATTATGCCAATTTGTTGGTTACCCTAAGGAAACGAGAGGTGGTCTTTTCTATGACCCACAAGAAAACAAAGTGTTTGTATCGACAAACACTACTTTTTTGGAAGAAGACCACATGAGAGATCATAAACCACGTAGTAAATTAGTGTTAGGAGAAGCTACTGAAGAGTCAGCAAGAGTTGTTGATGAAGTTGGTCCTTCAACAAGAGTTGATGTAGGAGCCAGCTCTTCTAGCCAATTTTGTCCTCCTCACATCGTGACAGAGCCTGGACGTAGTGGGAGGATTCTTATACAACCTAACCGTTACTTGAGTTTAACTGAAACTCAGGTCGTCATACCTGATGATGGTGTTGAGGATCCATTGTCTTATCGTCAGGCAATAAATGTTGTAGATAAAGACCAATAGGTCAAAGCAATGGACCTTGAGATGGAGTCTATGTGCTTCAATCAAGTTTGGAAACTTGTAGATCCACCTGAAGGGGTAAAACCCATAGGGTGTAAATTGATCTATAAGAGAAAAAGAGATGCAGCTAGGAAAGTACAGACTTTCAAAGCTAGACTTGTAGCAAAGGGTCATACCCAAAGAGAAGGGGTTGACAATGAGGAAACCTTTTCTTCTGTTGCTATGTTAAAGTCTATAAGAATTCTCTTATCCATAGCCACATATTATGACTATGAAATATGGCAAATGGATGTCAAGACTGCCTTTTTGAATCGTAATCTTGAAGAGAATATCTTTATGTCTCAACCCGAAGGGTTCATAACCCAAGGTCAGGAGCAAAAAGTTTATAAACTGAATCGATCCATTTATGGGTTGAAACAGGCATCCAGATCTTGGAATATTAGATTTGATACTGCGATCAAATCTTTTGGATTTGACCCAAATGTTGATGAGCCTTGTGTTTACAAGAAGATCAATAAAAACAAGGTAGCTTTCCTAGTGCTATATGTTGATGACATCCTACTCATTGGGAATGATGTAAGGTATCTGACTGATGTAAAAGAATGGCTAGCGGCCAAATTCCAAATGAAATATTTAGGAGAGGTCCAATATGTTCTGCGGATCCAAATAATTCGGGATCGAAAGAACAAAACGCTAGCTCTGTCTCAAGCAACGTATATCGACAAAATGTTGTCTCAATATTCGATGCAGAACTCCAAGAAAGGTTTATTGCCTTTCAGACATGGGGTTCACTTGTCTAAGGAGCAATGTCCTAAGACACCTCAAGAAGTTGAGGATATGAGACGGATTCCCTACGCCTCAGTTGTGGGCAGCTTAATGTATGTTATTATTTGCACTAGGCCTGACATTTGTTATGTAGTAGGGATTGTCAGCAGATATCAGTCTAATCTAGGGTTAGACCACAGGACCGCTGTTAAGAACATTCTCAAGTATCTTCGGAGAACGGAGGACTACACATCCTAGTGCATGGAGCTAAGGATTTGATCCTCACAGGATACACCGACTGTGACTTACAGTCTAACAAGGATTTTAGGAAATCCATGTTAGGGTCAGTGTTCACCCTTAACGGGGGAGCTGTAGTTTGGAGAAGCATCAAACAAGGAAGCATAGCAGACTCAACCATGGAGGCTGAGTATGTAGCTGCTTGTGAAGCAGTTAAGGAAGCGGTTTGGCTCAGGAAGTTCTTGACAGATTTGGAAGTAGTTCCAAATATGAACTTGCCCATTACATTATACTGTGACAACAGTAGGGTTGTAGCATATTCTAAAGAACCTCGCAACCACAAACGAGGAAAGCACATCAAGAGGAAGTATCACCTGATACAGGAGATTGTGCAACGTGGGGATGCGATCGTTACCAAGATCGCTTCGGAGCACAACATTGCTATCAATTTACGAAGGCTCTCTCGGCTAAAGTGTTTGAGGGTTATCTAGAGGGTCTAGGCCTGCGAGACATATACATAGTATAATCTAGGGCAAGTGGGAAATGTGTAATGGGTATGAAGGATGTCCTAGTTTACTGTATATTGTATATTTACCTTTTATGTAATGTACAGTATACATTTACCATTTGCAGCTTTGGATTATTTTGTATATACTTCCCATTATCTTTTTAGTTCAAGTTGGAGTTTGTTGGGTGTTATGCACTAAAACTCATAGATAGTAAATGTAACATTTGACCGAACATTAATAAAATGATGTATTATTCATTTATTTTGTTTGTATTGTGTAATCTTGTCTTTATAACCCTAATCCAATGAACTAAACATCCTAGGTCTTTAGAATGAGACTTGAACTAGTATGTGGGGACATACGGGGATCACTGTTCAAGATACAGCCTAAAGGGTCTATAGTATAGGGATAAGGCTGGGTACCTTATCCTAATGACACTGTGGATACGACCCGCTTTCTATTTTAATACAAATGCAATGATCCAACGCGTTCGTGTAGGGGAGATGCGAGTGGGGGTATCTTGTTGATAGCGGGCAAAAATGTCGCTATTTTAGTCCTAAATTATTAAGCTTTTGGGAGCTTTAATTTTGTTTTTATTGAAGAAATCTAAAATATATTGTTATTTGGTCTTTAGGAGCAAATTATGGATTTTTGGTGGAAAAAGGCCCTAAAATGAGCAATCCAACCCTAATTTCCATCCATGGGTTAAGGGGGAGCCCAAGAAGTCAACCATGCAAAGAAGATCCAAAAAGAAATGAATAAAGGCCCAAGTCCAAGCCCAAATCAACGCCAGCCTGTTCTGAAAACCGCACAGTGTTGAGATGCTGTCCCATTTCTTGGCCAGCAAGTTGAGTGACGTCACAATGTCGCGACGCTGTCCTATTTCCGGGCCTATATAAGGACCCCCTTGGTGCCCAATTTTATTCATCAATCATTCCTTCATTCATTCATTCTTGTCTTTCCTTGGCTCTTTTTGGGCCTTCTCTCAAGGCTTTTTAGCCTTTTTGAGAGTTCTTAGTGGGAAAAGTTTGGGGAGCTTTGGGGAGCACTCTAGGAGGCTGAAGGTGTGCTCGGAGGGACTCCAAGCGCAAGCGACGGGGTCTTCCCTTTTCTTTTATTTTGCTCAATTTTATGCTTTCCATTGTATATCTTGTGAATATTTTAGCCATGTATAGCTAAACCCCAATTTGGGGTCTTGAAATGAAATTCTATAGTTAAATGTTATTATAATTGCCTATCTCTTGCCCTCTTTTACTGATTATTTGTATGGATGTTCGTAATGCTGTATGCAATCTGGCCAATTGTATATTGATCCGGTTCTTAATGGAATCTCAACGGAGAGAAATTAGGATAGATCATAATCTATGCAACTAGTTTAATTGCCCGTCGTGACAACGGGATTAGTTGATTAAACTTAGATTCCTAAAATGAATCAGAGCATAATAATTAACGAATTTTAATGGTGCGAAGGACACTTAGGTTGTTAAAATGGATTAATTATAATTAGGAGAAACCGACAGGAGAACCTATGTCACTAACGGAGATTCTAGGATTATAATTAGTTGGGCAACGAGATAGGATAATTGTAATAATTGTTTAGCTATTAATTGATTTTCAAGACCCCGCTTCCCATTCAAAACTCTTTCTCCATATTTTATTTTATTCTCTTGATTGATAAATTTTTAATCTTTAATTGCGTTAAATTTTAATTCATTTTAATTTCATATTTTGGTCCCTAAATATTATTTCCCCCAAGTATTTTTAGTGTTCAAGAATTTATTGCGTTGCTTAATTTTCGCTTCACCTCCCTGTGCTTTCGATACTCGGAATATTTTCGTTTTATATTACTGGAGGCCCGTGCACTTGTGGTATTGCGGTGTAGACGCCCAACACTTGCGCAATGAGTTTGAATAAGACCAGACCGCGAAATAGTTAACTACTAGCTGTAACACCGTTGACTAGTTAGGTTTCTATTTCACTAGGATGACCTAGGCAACTGTTGGGTTCCTAGAGTGAGTAAAAATATGATATGAAATACTCTAGAATTCCTGTGCAAGTATACACAGTCTGCAGCAAGTAATATTATCAATCCAAGGTCTGAATGAGTTTCCACTTTATCTATTTTGTATAACTTTCTAATGGTTTCGAAGATAATAAAAATGTTGGGTTTTATCGGAATTATGCTGAAGCAAAATAAATGACAGAACAACGAATAAACAAATAGATAGACAGATTAAAGACAGGCGCTGGTTAGGTTTTAGTGATTGATCTAAGATATGCTCTAGCAATATTATTGATCATGCATTTCCCGCAGTATTATTAGCGGATTCCTCCCGAAACTCCGAATCTTTTGGGATGTGTTTCAACCCCAATGAAGTGCGACCGATCAGGCACTAGGCAACTGGCTATCCCTAGCTCAATCACTGGCGTTCACCAATACACAATGATCGTAGTGTGGATAATTGCCACACACTCTCTAAATCATCCCTGAAACTAGAGAGAGCTATTCACACCGGCTGGCCAGGCGGGCATAAAATAAGAATAAGCACAACAATTAACCAAAATGCGATAGTCAATTTATTACTAGAGTTGAAGCACAGTAATCACATTATTCCTAACCAACACCTTAAGCTACTTAGTTCATAATAAGCATAGGAATACGAATTACAATCTGAGTAGGCATATCCATAACCACAAATTAATAAAGGAAATAAACTCCCTAATCAGCTTGCGGTAGATGGTGTTCTTGGTGATCTTCAATCTCTATACTACTCGGCTTCCAAGGGAAAAACATGGAATGCGTTTGACTTTGACGGCTACTTCCTTTTATAGAAGGATGAGAGGCTTGAATTAGGTCAACTAGGACACGTGTAAGGCTCTCCTTGATCCTTTATCACGAAAATAACTCAACAAAAGTCGGTTCATGAAGTTGGCTAACGAGCTGTGATGTGGCAGTTTCTGCTCCCAGTTTTGCTGCAGCATAGAATTTGCTCCCTCCAGTCGCTCAGCAGCATAATCTGCATAAAGTGATTTCCAAAGCTTCCATTCTTCCAAATGGGTTAAATCATGTAATATTTCTCTAAAACCAACCCTAATAAGCATAAAGGACACACAAATCCCTATATAATTGAGGCCTAAATAACTACCTTTTGGGCAGTTATCAGCAACTTAGTCTCAATCCTGAGTGGGTTATGGACTCCTGTTCACGAGGGATTGTGCTTTGATTTGTATGGGTGAGTGTGGTCAGCATGCCGACTCAATAAGCCTACCATTTTGGGGACAAGACCGAGTGGGGAGCTAGGAACATAATCACAAAAGATGAAATTCACTCATTTCCGACTTTAGGGTAAGTAGATGTGTGTTCCCTTAAATGGTGTATTCGAGTCTTGAACAATGGGCCCTGCCCTCTTTATGGCACGAGAGGGACTTCTGTTTGTTGGTTGGACCTCAAACAGGTTGTTCATTAGAGGAGCACTAGGACTTAATGATGTAGAGGTAACCTAGGGGTAAAACGGTAATTTGACCTATACGGGGTTACGAACACACGTGAAGGACTGACTTGCTGTTATTGATCAGTATCCGTGGACACAGAAATATCTCTGCAGTGAGAAGTGTGCAGTTGTGGTTCTATAGTGGAGTGAACTACAGTTAACGAATATCGATTAACTTGGTTAATGAGTTTAGCCAATTAATCTCATATCGTTGGAGCTTCTGATCTGTAGGTCCATTAGGTCCCACCAGTAGCTCGTATAAGGTGTTGAGGTAAATTTCTAAGGGAGAATCGAATATTCGAAGGGGTTCAAATATTAAGTGCTTCTTTTAATTGCTTGGTCGTGGGGTTCTTAATAGCATCGTTACCTCTCGGGTTCAAAAGTGCTCTGACCCGATAAATCCTATTAATGTCCAAAGGAGAAAAACGTACCATCTTCCCGCTCACCACTGACAAACTTAGGCTCTCCTCCCTTAAACCTGCACAAAGTTCACGAACTATAAGCACCACCGCCTCCTGAGGATGACCACAGAACTCCTGCCACTTGTACTGATAGATGACCTTCGTTATGAACTCAAGCAGGTCACCAGCTCGGCCAGAGATTCCCTTCTCACTCAGAACGTCCCTTTTCTTCATGACTTCCATTCTAGCTTTGAAGTCCATATCCTTGAAGACTTCAGGAAACAGATTCTTAGGCGGTGTGGTGGTTGCTTTGGCTGGTGTGGCGGCGACTGGAGCGGGAGAAACGTCCATAGACCTAGTCCTCGACCTCTTTGCAAAGATTGGATCATTTTTGTTCTTAGTTTTTCGCTCTGCCCTGATTTCTCTTCTTCTTTTTTTCCTCGCGGCTGAAGAAATTGGAATTTGGTGGTCATCGAACTCCTTCACCTCTGAATCTGACTCACTGTCACTTTCACTAAAGGTATTGACCTCCTTCTCTTCCTCTTTCTTCTCATATTCTTTTTCTTTTGAAGAAAAACTTCCAGTAGTGGGTGAAGTGCCTCTAGTATCATATTCAAATAGAGGATCAAGGGTAATATCATCCCACTGGACATCTAAGGTCACAGATTTGCCTTTTTCAGAATGCGATCCAAATGCGGTCGCATTCTGCCTTTCTCCTTCATTTTCTGTTATCTCCTCACTTGGCCCTTCAGTGGCCTTCTTTTCGTTTTCTTGCAACTCTCCTTCTTTGTTTGAATGTTATGGAAGGGCTCCAAAGCTGTGAGAAAATCTTCAGCTTTCTTCTTTCTTAGATAGCTGAAACAATAACAAATTTGTCAAAATGTTCACACATTTAAACATGATATTTTTCTTGGGGTTGAAATTTTCAAGTAAAAAGTCAAACTCAAAATACCTTGGCCAATTCAACTCCCAGGTACATCCCTGGGAAAAGGTGTTCCCTACGGTCATCTTAAGTACCTTTTTCATTGACAGGATTTTCCTTAGACAGAGTTCCCTCTTGCCCAAGTTATATTGTTTTTTTATTTTTAACTTCTAAGAATTTCCTTATTATTCTTGTCTTCTTTTATTTTTCTTTTAAAAACTGAAACATCAACAAACTTATAAGAGTTTTCACACACTTATTCCTTTTGAAAAATCTTCCGAACCGGTTTAAGTTAAAAACCTTAGCTACTTCAATTCTCAAGAGAATCTCCAGGAATTTGTCAAAGCTCTTAAAAGAAAAAAAACTTGAGCATCAACAAACTAACCTAACAGACTAACAAAGTAATATACTGAAAACAATATGCTAAAAACAAAACAAATAATGCTAAACCTAACTAAAAGAACAATGAATCAATGCATGAAACAAATTGCTAAAGATCTAACTAAGCAAATGAAAAATAAGGAAACATGTTGATATTTAATAAAGGAAGCAGTAAGAAGTAAAGAAGAGTGCAAACTCCCCTAGCTCTTGGAAGATTTGTCCTCTGAATCAGAGGTCTCAGGCTCATCTAGGAGGGATGATAAAATTGGAGGGGCAATTGAAGCTTCATCAAATGAGCTGGCCAGGAACATTTGTTCGATAGCCTCATCCCACACTTGAGCATAGGTCTAATGGTCCTTGTTATGTTCATTTTTCTTTTGACCTTTTCTCTCCCTCGAGTTATCTTCCTCTTCTCTCCTAACTTCCTTCTACTTATTAACTTCCTGAAACATAAACAAACAAATCAAAAAGTTCAAAAGCTCAAATATGTTATATTTTCCTTTTTCTACTTTTTCTCTTTTACTTATTTAGGCAAAGAAAAAAAGAATGACTTAGTTGATCTCCAACAGGGAGATTTAAGCTTTATTCCTACTTCTTGGGCCATCAACTTTCATCTTGACCCTAGGTCCTTATAACGGACGAGATTTGAGTCTTAATTGAGGCATTCTAATCATGGAGTGCTTTGTTTGTATTATCGGCTCACTCAATCTACTCTTGAAGGTAGACTTTATGGTCTCATCTTCTGTCGCATATTGCCAATGTTCATCCTCCATGATTTCCTCTTTGATTTCTTCCTCGAATAGCATTTTCTGCAAGCTACAACAAGTAAAAGAATCAATTATCAAAATCTAAACATCCATTCATTTCCTCAAGGTGTTCTAATGCCTGGAGCACATCGAAGTTCACTTGCTGTGAAGTGATATTTGCATGGCTAACTTCAACTTCTTTTCCTAGCGCCTTCTCTTTATTTTCTTTTTGAGGTGGTTCTTCTTTAATCACTTCTTTCTCTTTTGTCTCCTCAGTACTTTCAAGTGTTGGAATGCTTCTTGCTTCTACTGGGAGTTCAGGGTCTTCATGCTCCAATGCACATTGAAATGTCATCCCATTGTATTGTTCTTGTGCTACTTTTTCCACATTCTCATTGTTGTCAAGCAAGATTTCTTGTTGATTGTTTTTTAATTCCTCTATCAATTGACCTACTTGAATCTCCAAGCTCTTTATCGTGGGATCATTCCTTGCCATGTATTCTCTTATGAGTTCTTCCAAGCTGCTTTAAACTTGTGGTTCCATCACTTGTTGCATCTCTTGTTGGGCATACTGATCTTGATATTGGTCTTCAAAAGTAAACATACATTCTTGCTCCAAATGAGGTGTTGGGTTATTGTTGCTAACATCTTGTTGGTGTTGCAACCATCCTCAGTAAGGATCGAAAATAGGACTCTAGTTGTCTGGTTGCCCTGTATAATAAGGATTAGATGAACAAGTTTTAAACAAAGAATGAATCTTAGAACAATAAACACAAAAGAAATTAGAGTGACAAGCCATTGATATGGTTTGTGCACTCAATGTTGTGATGATATCTTCTTCCACATGTAGGTTATCTTGAGTTATCAAACCCTTCAGTTGTGCTTATCTTTGTCGACTTTTTCTTTTTCTTTTTTCTTTTTTTTTTTTTGGTCAACAGGAGGATCAACTCAGGATAGATCTATTAGAAGTTCTTGAATGCAAGTAGCTTCTTCGAGATGTTCCTGTGCGCTCAACTTCTATTGCTCTTTCTTTCTATCTCAATGTCTAGCTTGAAGAGATGATGTTCTTTGCTCATGCACCAACTTCAACCTGCAAAAGAAACTGCAAATCAAAGTTAGATTCTCATAAGATAGAAATTCGGTCACAATCAAATCGCAATTTCAACAAACAAAAACTGGTTTCACTTTTAGTCCTAGACAATGGCGCCAAAAATTTGATGCAGCGTTGGGTTGAATGTGGATGTTAGAAAAGATGATAAATTAAGAATAAGAATAATTTCAGCCAACCAAGTGCAAGTATACACTATCACATGTAGTAATAAAATCTCTGAAAGTATTTCAAAGGTATCGATCCCATAGAGACTAAGTTGGAAACATAGATTTGAAGAAGAAACTGCCTAAAGATTGCTTTTGAAAGGTAACCAAAAGAAATAGTGATTGTTGGGTTTTATAAAACAAAGAAATAAACAAGTAAAGAAATAATAATGATAAATAAGCGAGATATTCAATATAGTTTCAACCCTGAGGCAAATAACTCTAATCATGGCTTATTTAACCTAAGTCTATTCATGCATTGGGTCAGATTTAACTTCTATTTGGCCTTGATCCCAAGAACCGTTAGAAGGCTAAGCGAGTACCGTTATGCACATTTATGTGACTCGACTCCAACATAGATAGTTCATGCATGCAACCTATAACCCAATAGTTGTTGTAAGGCGACCTTCCCCTATAACAACGAATACACTCTTTCAAGCCCTTTCTCCTATATCACCTTTATGAAAATCGATATTGCTTGTTCCTTTCAGGATCAAGCTCACATAGCATGCAAAGTCTAAGTGATAAAGTTAAACTCAGAAAGGTTCAGAATGATATTCAATAAAGAGTGACATGCAATGAATAAAACTTAGGCAAATAAACACTTTCAAGCAATTTAAACCATAAGGGAATTCACTTTATCGAACCCCTCAATGGAATTTATCTACGCATGATGGAATATAATGCAAATGAACAACTTTCCATTGAAACAAATGAATAAAGAATACAAAGTAATGAAAAGTAGCAAATGCTTGAAAATAAGGTGCAGTAGCTAAAACTAGGGTTTTTTCTTTTATCAAATCCTTCTAGGGTTCGCTAGACACTCTACTCTCCTTTACAAGTGTGAATAGGGTGAAAATCTCTACAAACACTCGGGTTTGATGTCTAACTAAAGGCTAGAATTCAGTCTTCTAAGAACGACCTCGGGCATCCCTACTCATGGGCGTCTACTAGGGTTCTGTCACCACCTTCTTCTTCCCAGTGAGTTCTGCTTGTGTTTCCTCTCGATTTTCGACCTTTTATTGAGTGAAAAGTGGTTGGGGAATCATGAAATTTGTGCTAGCAGGTAGCCCAGTCAGTTTCGAAGTCAAAACAACCAGTTAGTTGCGTGAAAAGCTCGTTTAAAACGACCCGCGACGGACTCAGACTTTTCTGTTTTTGCCAAGAAATGCGGTTGCATTTCATTTTGCCTTGGCAGAAATGCGGTCGCAGTTGCATAGCATTTCTCTGTTTTCCTCTGTTTTCTGCAAAACACCAAAACTAAGTCAAATTCACACCAAAATGACTTCTTTTAAGAACAAATATGTATAATTTGACACACATGATTTTCAATGACATAATTTACCAACTCTTACACTTTTTAGGCTCGGAAATAGTAAACTTGACCAAAAACATACAAGTTTCACGAGGAATAAGCTAAGAATAAGAGGCAAAATAGGTATAGTAACCGAGAAGCTAACCAGATTCATAAAAAATGGCATTGAATAATTATTAGGGAAAACTAGGAAGCCAAGTAGCATAATATTGAAGCATATGAAATCCCAATCCAACGATCCTTTTTCAGATTGATTTTTACGTTGTTTCTTCTGATTACATGTTTTCCTGCTTTGCCCTGTTTACATTCAACACTTTACTTTTTGTTTTCACCTATCCTTTCAAACCCCCTATTGTGTGAACACAAAATATTGCATCCACTAGTTCCTGCTTCCCTTTTGTTCGACCCCGACCACTATTTCTACAAAATAGTTGTAGTGTCGTGGATTATAAATTTTATTTGACAACTCGGAGCCTCGATGACTCTGACCCGTCACGGTTTAAGCCTAATGTACTCTTGGAAAAGTCAGAGAGCCATAATATCCCTATTTTATTAACCCAACCAATGCATTAAAGATAAAGAAATTGATTACTAACTAACCGGGCCGAATTAACTAGCTATAAATGTATCATGATTAGGATAGTTAGATGGCCAATTTTATAACTAGGAAATGCCTAAATTATAAGATTAACCAAGTATTCAATTCTAGGCTAACTTGTAAAGTGCTACAAATTCAGGGATAAAACGCCTAAACTAGAGCCACATGCTTCACCTATTGCTACCAATAGCGAATATGATTAAAATGATGGAAAACGGGGTTGTCAATCCCTACTATAAATTATAATCATTAATAAAGTAGAATTGAAACACACATAAACAGTAAATTAGAATGAAAATACTAAAGTTACATGAATGTTGAGTTTAGCCCGTCTTTTGGAATGTTGAACCTCACTCCCTGGCTCAATCCACCATGAAAATCTAAGAAATCTACTCTAAAGCCTAAGAAATATGAAAATTACAGAGAGAATTAGAGAGAAAGAGGGGAAAAACGGTTGGGAGAAAAGTAAAATCGGAGAATATGACCTTAAATCGGAAAACAACAACATATATAATCGTCTCAGCGTCGAGACACTGATGGTGATTTGGGCGGTCCTTTATGTTTGTAGTGTCTCGACGCCATGAGGTAGCGTCTCGACGCTACCTCTCGGGTCTAGCTTGTTTGGGTGGTTTATTTTTTGCTCCTTTTTGACTTGCTTTCGAGGTTTGAGTGCTCTGCTTTGGTCTTTTCACCTCCTCGACATCTTGTGGACTTCAAGTTGGATCAAAACCATGTTAATTTCCTCAAATTAACGTCACTTTGGAATATCGGCTCCTGAGAAGCTTTAACACCAAACACCTATAAAATAACACAATTAAGCACAAGGTTAAGCATAAAACTAGCAAGATTAAGACCAAATATATAGGGCCAAATTGGTCCTATCAACGAACTAGAGTCGAGACGCTCGAAAACGCCACAAAAACACTACAAACTCGAGAGGTAGTGTAGAGACGCTGCAAGATAGCATCTCGACACTACGGAAATAAAACACGTGCCAACTTACCGTCAGTGTCTCGACGCTATCACTTATTATAAATGGGAATTTTATGATTAGGGTTGTATTATACTCTCCCTCTTTTGATTTCAGTCGCTTATCTTCCCCAAATTCTCTATAGTTTTCATATTTCTTAGGCCTTATAGTAGATTTCTTAGTTTTACATGGTGGATCGAGTCCGGGAGCGAGGTTCGGCATTCCAAATGATGGGCTAAGTGATAAATGCAAAAATATACCTATTTTGCCCTTATATTTAGCTCATTTTCTTGTGAAACTTGGATGTTTAACATGAAATTTACTGTTCCCGAGCTCTAAAAAGTTTTAAAATTGATAAGTTAGGTCTTTTAGAGTCATGTGTGTCAAATTGTATGCATTTGTGCTAAATTGGACTTATTTTGTTAAGAATTTGACTCAATTTTGTTTGTTGCAGAAAACAGAGGAAAACAGAGCAAACAGCAGAAATGTGACCGCATTTCTGCCAAGGCAAAATGAAATGCAACTGCATTTCTTGGCAGAAACAGACAAGTCCAAGTTCGTCGCGGGTCAGTTTGAACGAGCTTACCACGCACCTAACCGGCTGATTTGACTCCGAAACTTACTGGGCTCCTGCAAGCACAATTTTTTTGAATTCTCAACCACTCCCCACGCTATAAAAAGCCATGATTCAAAGGCAAATTCAAGATGAACTCACTGGGAAGTAGAGGGTAGTGACAGAACCGTAGTAGACGCCCATGAGTAGGGATGCTCGAGGTCCTTGCTAGAAGACGAAATTCTAACCTTAATTAGACATCAAACCTTAGTATTTTTAGAGATTTCACCCTATTTCCATCTTGTAAAAGGAGAGTAGAGTGTCGTGAAAACTCTAGAGGGATTGGATAAATTGAAAAATCCTAGTCTTAGCTACTGCACTATATTTTCCAGCACTTATCTATTTCTATTATTTCTTGTACTTATACTCATTTATTCAATGGAAAGTTATTTGTTTGCATTATTATCCATCATGTGTAGCTAAATTCCATTGAGGGGTTCGATATAGTGAATTCCCTCATGGATTAAATGGCTTGAAAGTTGTTTATTTGCCTAGGTTCTAATTATTGCATGTCATCCTTTATTGATTATCCTTCGAATCTTGCTGAGTTTAACTTGATCACTTAGACTTTGCATGCTATGTGAGTTTGGTACTGAAAGGGTCAAACAATATCGGTTCTCATAACGGTGATATAGGAGAAAAGGCTCGAAAGAGTGTATTTGGTGTTAGGGGATGGTTGCTTATAACAACTATATGGTTATAGGTTGCATGCATGAATAATCCATGTCGGAGTCGAGTCACAGAAATGTGCATAACGGTACTCGCTTAGTCTTCTAACAATTCTTGGGAGCAAGGCCAAATAGGAGTTAAACCTGACCCAATGCATGTCTAGACATAGGATAAATAAGCCATTAATAGAGTTATTTGCCTTAGGGTTGAAGCTTTACTGGACACCTCACTTTTATTATTGTTTGTTATTTATTTTTATTGTTTGTTTATTATTATTCAAAACCCCAATCATCAATTATTTTACTTGGTTACGTTTTTAAGCAATTTAAGAGTAGTTACTTGCACTTGGTTGACTGAATTCATTCTTACTCATTATTTACCATCTTTTCCAACATCCACCTTCCAGTCTACAACTTGCATCAAGTTATTGGCGTTGTTGTAGGGGACTAAAAGTGAAACAAGTTTTTGTTTGTTTAAATTGCAATTTAATTACGACCGCATTTCTATCTTAAGAGAATCTAACTTCAGTTTGCAGTTCTTTTGTAGGTTGAGGTTGGTGCATGAGCAAAGAGTATCAACTCTTCGAGGTAGATTCTAAGATAGAAAGAACCTTTCGTCGTCGTCATAGAGAGCAAAGGGGAAAGAAGAGGGAACAAAAGGAGTTGAGTGCACGGAAACATCTTGAAGAAGTTGCTTATATTCAAGAACTTCCAATGGACCAACCCGGAGTCGATCCTCCTGTTGACAAACAGAATCGCGGAATGGACCAAAATGGTGGGAGATCGTAATAGAGCAAAAAGGGATTATGCCTTACCAATTTTCAAGACTTTGAATCCAGGAATACTTGAGCCACCAATAGAAGCGCCAGAGTTTGAGTAAAAACCTGTGATGTTTCAAATGTTCAACACTATGGGCCAGTTTTCAGGACTTCCGAGTGAAGATCCGCATAAACATATCAAACAATTTTTAAAAATTTGTAGTTGGTTTAAGGTAACAGGAGTTCCAGAAGACATATTGAAGCTTAAACTTTTTCCTTTCTCAATTCCGGGAGATGTCGAGGCTTGGATTGATTCAATTCCACCAAACTCCATCAAATCATAGAATGACTTGGCAAAAAAGTTCCTAGAGAAGTTTTTTCCTTCCAACTAGAATGCTAAGTATAGAGCAGTGTTGGATGTTCGACGGGTTCGATTACCGATAATCCGCAAGCGCACGGGTCGTCACAAGTAATAGTAAAACGGAAGAATTCTGAGTATAGAATCCAGAGGGAGGCGAAGCGAAAATTAAGCAAAGAAAAAATTCTTTTGAACACTAAAAATACTTGGGAGAAATAATATCCAGGGACCAAAACATGCAATTAAAAAGAATTTAAAAATCAAAGCAATTAAAGAAATCAATTTGATCAATCAAGGAAAATAAATGTGGGGAAAGAGTTTTTAATGGGAAGTGGGGTCTTGAAAATCAATTATTAGCTAAACATTTATTATAATTATTCTATCTTGTTGCCCAACTAATTATAATCCTAGAATCTTCGTTAATCACATAGGTTCTCCTGCCGGTCTCCCCTAATTGTAATTAATTCATTTTAACAACCTAAGTGTCCTTAGCGCCATTAAAATTCATTAGTTATTACGCTCTAATTCATTTTAGGAATCTAGGTTTAATCAACTAATCCCGTTGTCACGACGGGCAATTAAACTAGTTGCATGGATTATGATCTATCCTAACTTCTCTCCGTCGAGTCTCCATTAAGAATCAGATCAATACACAATTGGCCAGATTGCATACAGCATTAAGCACATCCATACAAATAATTAGGAAAAGGGAAAGAGATGGGCAATTATAACAACATTTTGACTATAATTTCATTTCAAAACCCCAAGTTGGGGTTTAGCTATACATAGCTAAAATATCCACAAAATTTACAATGGAAAGCATAATTATAAGCACAATAAAAGGGAAGAAATTGACCGTTGAAGACCCCATTCGCTGACGCTTGGAGTCCCTCCGAGCACTCGTTGAACCTCCTAGAATGCTCCCAAAATTCCCCAAAGTTTTCCCGCTAAAGAACTGTAAAAAAGCCTAGAAAGCCTTGAGAGGGGCTCCAAAGGAGCCAAGGAAAGAAAGGAAGGAATGAGGAAATGATGATTGATGCTTGAAAATGGATCCAAGGGGCGCCTTTTATAGGCTCGAAAATGGGGTAGCGTCACGACGATGTCACGTCATCGAATTGCCGGCCAAGAAATGGGATCAGAGTCGCGACGCTGTCCCTACAGCGTTTCGACGCTAGGCGAATTCCAGAACTTTCAGCTACGGTTTTGGGCTTGAATTTGGGCCACCTCTTCATTTCCTTTGGGCCTCATCTTCATGGTTGACCTCTTTTTACTCCCCTTTGACGCAAGCATGGAAATTGGGCTTAAATGACTTCTTTTTGGGCATTTTTTCCACAAAATCCATAACTTTGCTCCTAAAGACCAAATAACAAAATATATTAAATATCTTCAATAAAAACACATTTAAAGCACTAAAAAGCTTAATATTTTAGGACTAAAATAGAGACATTTGTGCTCGCTATCAAGCAGCGATTATTTCCTTCAGACAATCTTACAATGAGCCTTTAGATGTAGCATAGGAGAGATTCCAGAGCTGGTTTGAAAGTGTCCTCATCATGGGTTGCCTACTTGCATTATTATTGAGCATTTTTAGAGTGGACTCGATCAAGCTTCAAAAGCCTTAGTCAATGCGTCTGCAAATAGATCTTTCCTGAAAAAGTCTGCAACGAAGAAAATGTCATACTAGATACAATAGCCACAAATAATCGACATTGGGGGGGATACTGAACCTACCATTTTAAAAAATCCAATGAAAGCTGTAGAAACAGAAGCAAACTCTACCATGCAAGCTCAGATTAAAGCTACTCATAATATGATGATGGGCTTGACTATGGGGAATCAAACAAACATTGCTCCCGTGAATGCTATCTCTTCTCCTTGTTGTGATATTTGTACTGAAGAGTATATCATAGATAATTGTCCACTAAATCCTGCTTCTGTTTTTATGTAGGACAACAGGGAAACCAAAACCGTTGGAACCCGTATGCAGCTACGTACAACCCAGGATGGAGACAACATCCGAATTTCTCTTGGGGACAATAAGCTAGTACCGGTAATACCAGTACAAATCAATTCAGAAAAGCTTCAACAGGATTTAATTCCCAACCTACACAGCAGTAGCAACAGAAACATTTTCAACCAGTACAAGTTCAGAACACTAACCAAGAGTCAAATCTAGAGGTTCTAATGAAGGAATACATGGCAAGGAATGATGCCACAGTAAAAAACTTGGAAATACATATAGAACAAATAGCTCAAGGAATCAAGAATAGACCCCGAGGAACGTTGCCTAGCAAGACTGAAAATCCTCATCGTGAAGGCAAGAAACAATGCAAAACAGTTACGTTGAGGAGCGGATTGGAGTATGATGGACTAGAATACCCCATTAATCAAGAAGTTAGGAGAATCCCAAAAGAAATGTTAGAAAAACCTACAGAAAAAGAAGTCAATACAAAAGTTTCAGAAAAGACCAAGGACCTGGAAGCCTTAGAGAAAAAGATTTAAAGTTCGAGTAAAGATAAAGAGCATGAAAGTGCGACCGCAAAACCAAAAAAAAAAATCATCATTGATCCAGATTATATTCCACCACCACCTTACCCTCAAAGATTCAAATACGCATCACAAGATACACAATTCAAGAAGTTCTTAGATATTTTAAAGCAACTTCACATCAACATCCCGTTGGTGGATGCGCTTGAACAAATGCTGAACTATCTGAAATTCTTGAAAGACATCTTATCTAAGAAGAGACGATAAGGAGAATACTAGACAAGGTCCCCCTAAATTAAAAAATCCAGGAAGTTTCACTATCTCTTGCTCCCTAGGAGGACGGAATGTCGACAGAGCGCTATGTGATCTTAGAGCCAGTATCAATCTGATGTTGTATTTAGTCTTTAAACAGTTAGGAATTGGAGAAGCTAGACCAACTACTAGCAGACCGATCATTGACACATCCTATCGGTTAGTCAAAGTGCTAGTCAAAGTGGATAAGTTCGTCTTTCTAGCAAACTTTATTATACTGGATTGTGAAGCATGCAAGGAAGTGCCAATTATCTTGGGTCGACCATTCTTAGCAACGGGTAGGACCTTGATTGATGTACAGAAGGGAGAATTGACCATGAGGGTCAATGATCAACAAGTCACCTTAAACGTCATGAATGCGCTCAAATATCTAAGTGATTTTGAGGAGTGTTCATGAAAGTGTTAATATCTAAAAAGCGGAAGCAATTTAAGATCTTAGGCACATAAGAAGCTCAATTTGATCACCAAAGACATGTTGTTCATATGAAGAAAAACAAAGACAGCTTGCCTACCTTGCTTCAATTGAGAAATTGGTTGGATTAGCTTCTTGTTTTTCTTCACCAATGAGTCACAAACCACCAAAGGATCTTCCTTGCTATCTTCAAGCCTTTGGAATGAATTGTGGGATCCTCAAGTGATGGAATTTGAGAGAGAAAGCTTGAAAAACAAGCTTATGAAGGTGGGTGGTGTGAGTATGGATTTTGGCAGAATTTTAGTACCTTTCTTCTCCACTTCTTTCAGCTTTCTTCTTCAGTTATATAGAGGGATTAAGCATGAAGAAAAGGCTCAGGGTTTGCCACCAAATCAGCTCCAAATTAATGGAGTATTAAGTGGCTTAAGAGAGGGGAGTGCATGGGTTTAGTCACCATGCACTCCACCTCAAAAAAATCAAATTTCGCATCTTGATTTTAATTAATCCAATATTATCTTGAATTAATCCACTAACTTATTTATTTAATTAATCTGAATTTTGAAAAAATCATTTTCAATTTCTTAATTTAAAATTAATTTAAAATTAATTATTAAATAATTAATTAATTAATTAATAATTTAATATCTTAGTATTAAATTAATA
This sequence comes from Luffa acutangula, assembly GCA_036850905.1. Taxonomy (NCBI): domain Eukaryota; kingdom Viridiplantae; phylum Streptophyta; class Magnoliopsida; order Cucurbitales; family Cucurbitaceae; genus Luffa; species Luffa acutangula. The sequence goes on along the minus strand of CM072089.1, from coordinate 21,344,862 downwards.
TTTTGCCACTCTACCCGAACATTTCCGAAATTTTATTTTTCCTATGATGAATCCCTATTCATGTTCTCGATATTTAAATCATATTTAAATATTATAATCCGTACACACTCGGTTTTTACAAAACCCGACGTACCGTCAACACCTATCACCTTTATTCATTTTTCTCAACATGAACTTAAAAGTAATTCATATTTAATCCATCATATTGTTCCAAAGGTTAGTCTCGAGCTAGCAAGGGGACCTAATGGACCTAAGGATCATGGGCTCCAACGGTACGAGGTTAAACTAGTCAGACTCTTTTAACCTAGTTAACCAACATCCGTTAACTACCAGGACACTCCACTATAGCCTAGTGGTGAACTCCCCTCACTGTAGATATATTTTCGTCCACTCAATATAACCATGATTAGTAAGTCAATCTTTCACAAGTCGTTCATTAGTATAAACAGGCCAGATGTTTATTTTACCCCTATAGTACATCTTAGTTCCTTAAGTCCACTGGTCCTCTATTGAACAGTTTATTTATGGTCCAACCACAAAACAAGATCCCTCTCAAGCCAATGAGAGGGTGGGGCCCCTTGTTCAAGCCTCGGACTCAGCACTTAAGGGAACAACCTTTCTACTATCCCTGTATCGGGTAGGAGTGAATTTCATTTTGCTTTACTGTGTCCCCTGCCATCCATCTTATGTTATCCACAAAATGGTAGGAGTATTGGATGATACTTTTATGACCACTCTCACCCATGCATATCAAAGGATAACCTTAAACGAACAGGAGTTCATAGTAAGCTCAGGATTAAGATTGAGTTACATAGGTCATCGCATTAAATAATCAGTCTTAACAGTAAACGGCGTTATAAAGTAAGAGTGACTTATTTCTTGGTCCAATCTTGTGTAAACATCTTTTACACAAGATGCCCCTACTCGCATGTCAATACACGAACGAGCCAGGATCACGTCGTTTGCTTTATTTAGCAAAGCAAGCCGCATCCACAGTGTTACGAGAACCAGGTACCCAACCTTATTCATTTACTATAGACTATTTAGGTTATATATGTTGCACGATTTTAATCCGCAAGCGAACGGGTCGTCACAAGTAATATAGTGATTTTGAGTATAGAGTATCGTCTCCACAGGGATTGGATTTATTCAATTAAGTACCACGAATAATCTTGCTTAACTTTATTTAGAGAACAAAATCTAATGCTGAAAAGAATAACAAAAAGCTAATCTAGAAAGCAAAAGATAAATCGTGACACAATTTGGAGGGATAATTCTAGAGTGGTTGATTTTATCAATTGGACCTTTAATCGCTTAATCAATTAACTAATATGGATTAACAAATCATTTGATTCATAAGTCTAGAAGCCTAATTTCAAGGATTCTCCTGTCGGTCTCCTCCTATCTCTTACCGTTCAATAAAGAATCTCCTTTCAGTCTCATCTTTATTTACTTAGTATGGCATTACGACCCTTCAATACAACCTCTAACGTTATTTATTTTGTCCCGTGTCACCCGGGTAAATAACCGTTAGTCATGCATTCAGTTCTAGTCTAAGCTTCTCTCCGTCTAGTTTCCACATAGTAACGATTCATTTAATCAGTGATCGGTTGATTAAAAGCATTAAGGACAAAATGCACAAATGAACAATAATGACAATTAAATCACATCAATTCATTAATTCAGCAGAGGTTCAATCATCTAAATCAATCTCATAGAATTTAGGAATTTACTACTCATAATCACTAAAATTCAATAATTCCTAATCACAACAATTCTAGAAACTAAAACACAAAGGAAAAGGGAAGAGAGATGCTCATAAAAGTGTCGATCTCCTCGATCCGCGCCGACCTCCTTCGATCCCGAGCTCCAAAGATCTTCAACAAAGTTCCACAACTCTCCCAAAAATCCCAAATTTTAGTGTAGACTCTAGAATGGGGTGAAAACCCACAAATTGGCACACAAAATATGGATGCAAAAGGCTCCTTTTATAGGCTCCCAGCAGGCACAGCGTCGAGACGCTACAAGGACAGCGTCGAGACGCTCTGACGTCATCTTTTCTTGGGCTCCAAGACGTCGCAGCGTCGAGACGCTACTTGGACAGCGTCGAGACGCTCTCGCAATTCTGGATCTTTCCATGCAGCTGCCTAGCGTCGAGACGCTCCAGGCTTAGCGTCGAGACGCTAGGCCCTGAATCTTCAATAATGGCCCGATTTTGACTCCATTTTTGGGCCTCCAACTTTCTTTTGGCCCAAATGCTTCTTGTAATGGATTTTAGACTTTTTTCTTGACCCAACTTGATAATTTTAAGGCTTGAACTTCATGAATTTGGGCTTTTAATTCATTCTTCTTGGCTTTTTGGACTCGGATCTTCAATGTAATTCTCCAAATTGCTCAAAAAGTCTCCAAAATCATCCAAAATCTCTCAAAATTCCGGTTTTGCTTTCTTGGCTCGGTTTTCTGAAATTTAAACAGAAAATAGCATTAAAGTACACAATTCATGCACAAAACTAGCTAAAATTAATAGGAAAATGATGACATTTTTGCATGTCATCAATATACTTGAACTTGATCCCTGTCCATATTCATGATATAGTTCGAGTATCTCATGTTATAACCATGGATATTTCTATTGGATTTATAAGATATAAATAAACATTTTTCACTCAATAACATCTTTATTTATATAAAGGATAACAAAACTTGAGTTCTAGGACATATGTAGATGAAATTTCGTCATTTTCATGAAATACATCAATATTAGGCATTCTATCTATGACACCATACCCACAATCTTGGATAATGTCTACTACTTCATCTTCATAGAAATCTTCTTCTATTATTCTTTGTGAAGGTGTTAATACAACTGACCAACGAGGACTAAGATGATCTCGTACGTAGAACACTTGTCTAGCTGGAGAGGCTAAAATAAACAAGTCTGATTTATGTCCAATACGATTGAGGTTCATAGTTGTAAACCCAAGGTCGTCTATTTTAAGACCATTGTTGTTCTCAACCCAATCACATTTGAATAAAACAACGGTTAAATCATGATAATCAAGCTCCCATATTTCTTGTATGACACCGTAAAAGGTCATGCCTGACATAATGGGATTTTTGTCTTTGGCACCAGAAACTTGCATAGTATTCGCAATTAACATAACACCATTGTTTTGTAAATTCCTAATATCATCACGCTTCTTTGTATGATAGTGAATACCATTAACCACATAACAACAATATGTGGCTACATCTGGACGAGACCCGTGAGCTATCCATCTCAAAGAAGATGATATGGTGTTGTTTGGCACCTCAAGAGCAACTGCGACCTAAGATTCATTCCTAAATTAAATAGCTGTTAACATTTAATTATATCTTCAAGAGAATGGCCTATTAGATTACCCGGTCGCGCAACCAACCACTAAATGTGTGATTATGCTCATTTTGAAGCCACTTTTTGTTTTTAGATCTACTTGGATTGAGTTTCAAAAAAGTTTCCATGTGTTGCCTATTGGATTCATATTAAAATTGAAGGGAATAAAAGTCCCCACGCAGCGGAAGCGCATCGATTGGACCTTACGCCGTATATTAATTAACATTAAAATACCGTTACGAAAACTCAAACGAACTTTAATCACTCTTTAAAGTTGCTGGAAATTCAGTTTAAACATGCTTAAAAATAAATCTAAATTTATTTTCATGCTTTTCTAAAGAAAAGGGGAAAACCTGCAGGGATAAAAGCCCTTGCGCAGCGAAAACTTACAGAACCTTTACTCAGTTTTTAATTTGGAATAAAATACCAATACGTTTGGCAAACAAAATACAGCAGTATAATTAAATAAAAACTACTGAATTTTAATTATAAAACATGCATCTTTTAAACAAAAAACTCTAGATCCCAATCTAGTAATGGATCCTAATGATCCTAGAATTAAGAACACTATACCTTTGAAGATTTCTTGAATTTCTTCGCCAAAATTCCTTGGTTCTCCGCTGGAAATTAGTCACGAACACCACCAAAATGGTTGCACCGGTATTCTCTTGAAGGATATGCGAAGAGTGCTTGTGGGAGCGAAGTTTTCTAAAAATTGGGAGAATTTTTTCTTCTCTGTATTCTTGAGAGAAAATTGTAGAGAGATCTGGAGAGTGAGAACCAGAGAATGGCGTGTGAATCAGCTCTAACCAACTCAACAAAAATGGGATTAAATTGGGGAGTGGTTATTTTTACCGATGAAACTTCCCACTCCCTAATTTAACTCCCCTTCACACGTTCACATTTATCAGTTCAACTAACTGATAATTTAAATAATTAATAATTCTAAATCATTAACCAATTTATAATAATATAATTAATTTAACAATTAAATTAACTAATTATTATAATTTAATGTAAATCATATATTTACATAACATTCCCACATAACCTAAAGTTTTAATCTAATTCAATTAAATCAAATTTAATTGAATTGAATTAAAACAATAATTAATTAATTCTCTAATTAATTAATATCATAATTAAATATCTCATATTTAATTATATTCCTCTAAAAAATAAACTATAGTATTAATGTACATCTAATGTGCATTAATTATAACCTATAGTTTTATAATATGAATCAAATTCATATTTTATTTTACTATTCAAACCACTTCGAATATTCAATTCTCCCTTAGAAATTTACCTCAACGCCCTTATAGAGCTACCGGTGGGACCTAATGGACCTACAGATCAGAAGCTCCAACGATGTGAGATTAATTGGCTAAACTCATTAACCAAATTAATCAATGTTCCTTAACTGTGGTTCACTCCACTATAGAACCATAGCTGCACTCTTCTCACTGCAGTATATTTCTGTGTCCACGGATATCGACCGTCAACAGCAAGTTAGCCCTTCACGTGTGTTCGTACCCCAGCTAGGTCAAATTACCGTTTTACCCCTGGGCTACCTCTTGGTCCTTAAGTACCAGTGCTCCTCTAATGAACAACCTGTTTGTGGTCCAACCAACAAACAGAAATCCCTCTCGTGCCATGAAGAGGGTAGGGCCCATTGTTCAAGACCCGGAGACACCACTTAAGGGAACACACCTCTACTTACCCTAGTATCGGGAAGGAGTGAATTCCATCTTGTAAGACTACGTTCCCAGCTCCCCACTCGGTCTTGTCCCCAAAATGGTAGGCTTATTGAGTCGGCGAACAGGCCACTCTCACCCGTACAAATCAAAGGACAATCCCTCATGGACAGGAGTCCATAATCCACTCAGGATTAAGGCCAAGTTGCCTAGGTCATCCTAGTGAAATAGAAACCAAACTAACTAACGGTGTTACAGTTAGTGGTTAACTATTTCGCGGTCCGGTCTTTGTGCAAACTCATTACACAGGATACCCCCACTCACATGTCAACCACATGAACGCATTGGATCATTACGTTTGTATCAGTATACAAAGCGGGTCGTATCCATAGTGTCACCAGGATAAGGTACCCAGCCTTATCCCTATACTACAGACCCTTTAGGCTAAAACTTGAACATTGATCCCCGTATGTCCCTACATACTAGTTCAAGCCTCATTCTATTAGCCATGGATGTTTAGTTTATTGGATTAGGGTTAACAAGACAAGATATAATACAAACATTGAATAATACATCACTTTATTAATGTTCGGTCAAAAGTACATTTACTATCTACGAGTTTTAGGGCATAAAACCCAACAAACTCCCACTTGAACTAAAACTCAAGTTACAGGGAAAATATATATACAATATAATCCAAAGCTGGAAATGGTACATGTATATTGTACATTACATAAAAGGTAAATATACAAAATACAATAAACTAGGGCATCCTAACACCCATTACACATCTCCCACTTGCCCTAGATTAAGCTATATACATGTCTCGCAGACCTAGACTTTCTAGATGACCCTCGAACACTTTAGCCGAGAGGGCCTTCGTAAACGGATCAGCAATGTTGTGCTCGGAAGCGATCTTGGTCACGACCACATCTCCTCTTTGCACAATTTCTCGAATTAGATGGTACTTCCTCTCTATGTGTTTACCTCTTTTGTGGCTGCGAGGTTCCTTTGAATTGGCTACTGCCCCACTGTTGTCACAGTATAACGTAATGGGCAAGTTCATATTTGGAACAACTTCCAAATCTGTCAAGAACTTCCTTAGCCAAACAGCTTCCTTAGCTGCTTCACAAGCAGCTACATACTCAGCCTCCATTGTGGAGTCTGCTATGCATCCTTGCTTTATACTCCTCCAAACTACAGCTCCCCCGTTAAGGGTGAAAACTGACCCTGACGTAGATTTCCTAGAATCCTTGTCAGTTTGGAAGTCAGAGTCGGTGTAACCCGTGAGAACTAACTCCTTAGCCCCAAACACCAACATGTAATCTCTCGTTCTCCTAAGATACTTGAGGATTCCTTTAACGGCGGTCCAATGGTCTAACCCTAGATTCGACTGATATCTGCTGACAATCCCTACAGCGTAACAAATGTCAGGCCTCGTGCATAGCATGGCATACATTAAGCTACCCACTGCAGATGCGTAGGGAATCCGTCTCATATCCTCAACGTCTTAAGGTGTCTTAGGAGACTGTTCCTTAGACAAGTGAACCCCATGCCTGAAAGGCAACAAGCCCTTCTTGGAATTCTGCATCGAATATCGAGCCAACATCTTGTCGATATACGTTGCCTGAGACAGAGCTAGCGATTTGTTCTTTCTATCTCGAATAATCTGGATGCCAAGAACATACTGGGCCTCACCCAAATCTTTCATTTGGAATTGAGCTGCTAGCCATTCTTTTACGTCAGACAGATACCCTACATCATTCCCAATGAGCAGGATGTCGTCTACATAAAGTACGAGGAAAGCTACTTTATTCTTGTCGATCTTCTTGTATACACAAGGCTCATCAACATTCTGGTCAAAACCAAAAGATTTGATCGCAGTATCAAATCTAATATTCCAAGATCGAGAAGCCTGTTTCAACCCATAAATGGATCGATTCAGTTTGCAAACTTTTTGCTCATGACCTTGGGATATGAACCCTTCGGGTTGAGACATAAAAATACTCTCGTCAAGATTGCCATTCAGAAAAGCTGTCTTGACATCCATTTGCCAAATTTCATAATCATAAAATGTGCAATGGATAAGAGGATTCTTATGGACTTAAGCATAGCAACTGGAGAAAAAGTTTCTTCATAGTCCACTCCTTCTCGTTGGGTATAACCCTTTGCTACAAGTCTTGCTTTGAAAGTCTGTACTTTCCCAGCAGCATCTCTTTTCCTCTTATAGATCCATTTACACCCAATGGGTTTGACCCCCTCAGGTAGATCTACAAGTTCCCAAACTTGATTGAAGTACATTGACTCCATCTCAAGGTCCATGGCTTTGGCCCACTCGTCCTTATCTACATCATTCATTGCCTGACGATAAGACAATGGATCTTCTACGCCGTCATCAGGTATGACTACTTGTGTTTCTGTTAAACCCAAGTAGCGGTTAGGTTGTGTCACAACCCTCCCACTGCGTCGAAGCTCTCCCACTACGTGAGGAGGACTAGATTGACGAGAAGAACTGCATTCTCCAACAACTCTTGTTGAAGGACCAGGTTCATCAACAACCCTTGTTGACCCTTCTGTAGCTTCTCCTAATACTAACTTACTTCGTGGTCGATGATCTCGAATGTGGTCTTCCTCCAAGAAAGTTGCATTTGTCGATACAAATACTTTATTATCTTGAGGGTCGTAGAAAAGACCACCTCTCGTTTCTTTCGGGTAACCAACAAATTGGCATATTCTCGTACGTGGTTCCAATTTCTTAGGATTTGTCACTAACACATGTGCAGGACAACCCCAGATTCGAAAGTAACGTAAACTAGGTTTACGCCCCCTCCATAACTCAAAAGGAGTTTCAGAAACACTTTTTGAGGGAACACTCTTAAGAATATGTACTGCAGTCTCTACTGCATACCCCCAAAACGAGCTAGGCAACTGAGCATAGCTCATCATAGATCGAACCATGTCTAACAAGGTTCTGTTTCTCCTTTCTGATACACCATTCTGCTGAGGTGTACCAGGTGCTGAGAGTTGTGATTGAATTCCATGTTCTATCATATAGTCCTGGAATCGCTGATCTAAATACTCTCCACCTCGATCTGATCGAAGTGTTTTAATCGTTTTACCTAACAGGTTTTCTACCTCAGCCTTAAACTCTTTGAACCTTTCAAGAGCCTCAGACTTATGGCCCATTAGGTACAAGTAACCGTATCGTGAATAATCATCTATAAAAGAGATGAAGTATTCAAAACCACCTCGAGCCTTTACATTCATTGGACCACAAAGATCCGAATGTATCAGTTCAAGTGGTTCTTTGGCCCTATAACCTTTTCCGGTAAAAGGCCTCTTGGTCATTTTACCCTCGAGACACGATTCACAGGGTGGTAAAGATGTATCTTCTATGTCACTTAGAAGTCCATTTTTAACCAAACGATCGATCCGATCGATGTTAATATGACCAAGACGAAGATGCCAAAGATACGTGTTGTTATTTAAAAGAGAAACTTTTTGCCTTTTGTTTTGCGTTTCGGCCGTTTTAAACATTTCATGACTTAAAATAGCCTTAACATCATTTGGTCTTAACACAAATAAATTATTCTCACGCTTAGCTGAACAAATGTAAACTCCATTCTTTGAAATTAAAGCTTCATTAAGCAAGAAGGAAATTGAATAACATTGTTCTAACAAAGCTGAAACAGAAATAAGGTTCCTTTTAATTCTAGGAACCAAGTACAAGTCCTCTAAAATTAAAAACCTATTTCTAAAGAATAATTTTGCAGCTCCCACTGCACGAGCTGAAACGACGTCTCCCGTTCCGACCTTGAGCGTCATTTCACCCTCTGCCAGCTGCTGGAAATTATTTCCCTGAAAAGAAGAACAAACATGATTAGTGGCTCCCGAATCTAGTATCCAGGCAAACTCATCATGTTCAACGAGACAAGTCTCTAACACAAGTAAATCAAATTTACCTTCTTTTTCTCTTCTCTTCTCAGCAAGGTAGCGGGGACAGTTGCGCTTCCAGTGACCATCTGCATTGCAGTGGAAGCATCTACCTTTGTCGGCCACGACCTTGGCCTTCCCCTTCCCTTGCACAGCCTGTGCAGGAGCCTTCCCCTTGTCTCCCTTCCTCTTTTGGATCTGCTTCGATGAAGAAGCCTGAGGTACAGATTTAGTCCCTGAGGATGAACCCTTCAGGAACTTCTTCTTGGAATGGGCCACATTGGCCTCTCCTTTAACCACATTTTTGCCCTTGCTCTTTTGCAAGGACTCATAAATCTGTAACTCCGAGAGGAGGGTAGTCAGGTTGAACTGAATCTTATTCATGCTCGCGTTCGTCCTGAAGGACAGATAGCTCACTGGGAGCGAGTGAAGGATGAACGCAACCTGACTGCGCTCGCAGACAACCCCGCCATTTGCCTCAGCTATGTTGAACTGGTTAATCATGTCCAGGACATGTTCCCGAACAGATTGACCTTCCAGCATCTTGGCATTGAAGACGTTCTTCAAGGCGTCGTGGTGGAGCTGGTAGGACGGAAGTCCAAACATCTCCTGCAGGGAATTCATAATTTCCCTGGCAGTTGCCACGTTTTCGTAACGCTTGGCCAACACTTCAGACAAGCTGACCAGAATATAGACTTTGACCTTTTCATTGGCCTTGGTCCAGCGTTCGTAGGTGTCCTTAACTGCCTGAGAGGCAGTGCGAGGGGGAACGGGAGGACATTCCTCCGTCAAGACGAATCTTAAGTCCTCAACCACGAGTATTGTATTGAGGTTTGATTTCCATTGTGGAAAATTCTCGCCGGTAAGTTGTTCATTTTTAAGCAGGGATATTATAGAGGAAGACATTGCTGAAAAACAAACAAGTGACCGTATTAGTTATCTATGCCTTAACCCATCACACAAGCAATACAAACAATTGCATACATCCAATCAATTTTGCAAACAAACAATCAAAGAACCCTAATAAAACTATGATTGTGTTTCGCAACGATGCTTTAGAGGTTTAGAAGAACAGCCACCGAAGGATGATCAGTTGTTCCTCCTCTAAAATGAGACTCTTCTCAGTCAATTTCTAATACCAGAATAACTCATATTCCATTAGATATTAACCACCGTTGTTCGGTCAAGGATTTGTTAACAAATTAACTCCTCCCCGTAAGTGTAACCCTCCCACTTTTAGATCCCAGAGGCACGCACCAACAGGCTACCGTTAGGAAAGACAACTGTTGGTAATTAGCCTAAGTGACCCTATCCTATTCAGGAGTTCACGGTGTTCCGAATCCTATGATCAGGCCCTCCGAAGGGATGGTTGCGCCGAGACAACACGCAGGCGGATCATAGGAATCTCACGTTGTGACCTAGGGGCGGAGACCGAAGGATACGTTGACACGTGTCCTGCTCCCACTTACTATAGTCACTTTCCCCATTCACCTTGGTATTGACCCATGCAAACACTCTCCGAAGGGAGGCCGCGCTAAAACGACACAAAGCCGAGCATGGATCTCACGGTGTGAACATCACAAGGACGCAGGAGCAAAACTCGATTTAAATCAAGTTTTGTAATTTTTCCTCCCACTAAAGTAACCTATTATTAATTTTAGGGTTTGATTAAACCTAGATAAATCCGGCTAAGTCATTTATCTAAGTCTAGTCCTATTATAACTATTATAATAAGACCTAATGTCTAGGTGTATTAAACCAATTTAATTAACCTAGCGACATTATTCTAACATTAACCTGAGATTAATTCAACTCCGGTGTTCCAGATCCGTTCCCAGGTAGGAGGTGTTCCGTTTACCGTCAACTTAAATACCTCCAATCCTTAGACAGAACTTCACTGGTAGAGTTCCCTTATAATCTTAGGAATGTTCGTCCTACTTAGTTCATTAAAACTATTTTAAAACTAAGTAAGATATTCTAATCCTATTAGAGAATGATCTTAGGTCTAATTAATTTTAACCCATTAAAATTAATTCAAATTAACCTAAGATCCTATGTGAACATGCATATCTTGATTATAGATTGACGGTTTCTAATCATAAAATTTTAAACTATTTCAAAATTTTAATGATTAGCCCTATAATCATGCATACTATAGTTTTTAAAACAATTAACAATCATATTCAAGTTAATGAAATTCAAACTATAGTATTTTGCATTGCATGAAAATTAATATGACCTTTATATTAACCTATGGATGTATCATGCTCAATGCAACTTGATTTCCATTTTAAATAATAAACAATTTTATTATAGCCAAAAGATGGAAAATCAACTTAGCATGCTGCAAACAAATTATTTTTAATATAACTTTTATATTAAAACTATGTAATTGCATGCATCATACTTTTCCATTTTCATGAATTTAATATAACTCAATTATATATTAATAACTCATGAAAATCAAACCATGCATTTCAATCATATATTATAATCTAATTATAACATACATAAATGCATGAGCATGCTTTATAACCTAAGGTGGGATTTCTAATTTTTATATGACATCCATAAAGCATATAAAATAGCATATGAACCGATTAATTGGCCTCTAGGACAAAATTAAAGCTAAATTACAATAATAAAGCAAAATTCTATCCTATTACAGCCTGCTGCAGCCTCGAACCGGACCAAAACCGCTTTAAAATCACCAAAACCGCTCGAACCAGCTCAAAACCGCTCGAACCGGACCGGAAAAACACGAAACTAGCGTCAAAAACCGCCCAGACAACGAACCAGGCGAACCAGTCAACGAACCACGTGGACCAGTCAACGAACCGGACGCCAGTCAACGAACCAAGCGCGAACCGCACGAATCCGAAGAACCGGGCGACGCAAACTGGACCGCTCCCTGGACCGCGCCTCATGACGTCAGCGTCCTCCATGCTGACGTCAGCCCTCGTCTGAATTTCGATTTTTTTTTTTTTTTTTTTTCGAAATTTCTGGAAAATCCTGCACTGTTCCAGCCGCAATTCCTCGCCGTTTTCCGCCGTTTTTGGCCAATTTTGGTCCCGATCTTCATCGTTCTTCAGCCTAAACCAGACTTGGACTTACAGAGACTCGATTTACAATTTAATTGCCCAAAAACGCAGGGGCCTTTACATTTGATCACATCAAAAAAATTGTAAATCTAAGGCCAATTAATCTCCAGTTCACAGCAAATTAACATTCATAATGCAATTAAATCCCACCTATAACCAACGCAAATTTTAATTCACAAATTAAAATACAGAGAAGTCTCTGATACCAATTGCAGGGATAAAAGCCCTTGCGCAGCGAAAACTTACAGAACCTTTACTCAGTTTTTAATTTGGAATAAAATACCAATACGTTTGGCAAACAAAATACAGCAGTATAATTAAATAAAAACTACTGAATTTTAATTATAAAACATGCATCTTTTAAACAAAAAACTCTAGATCCCAATCTAGTAATGGATCCTAATGATCCTAGAATTAAGAACACTATACCTTTGAAGATTTCTTGAATTTCTTCGCCAAAATTCCTTGGTTCTCCGCTGGAAATTAGTCACGAACACCACCAAAATGGTTGCACCGGTATTCTCTTGAAGGATATGCGAAGAGTGCTTGTGGGAGCGAAGTTTTCTAAAAATTGGGAGAATTTTTTCTTCTCTGTATTCTTGAGAGAAAATTGTAGAGAGATCTGGAGAGTGAGAACCAGAGAATGGCGTGTGAATCAGCTCTAACCAACTCAACAAAAATGGGATTAAATTGGGGAGTGGTTATTTTTACCGATGAAACTTCCCACTCCCTAATTTAACTCCCCTTCACACGTTCACATTTATCAGTTCAACTAACTGATAATTTAAATAATTAATAATTCTAAATCATTAACCAATTTATAATAATATAATTAATTTAACAATTAAATTAACTAATTATTATAATTTAATGTAAATCATATATTTACATAACATTCCCACATAACCTAAAGTTTTAATCTAATTCAATTAAATCAAATTTAATTGAATTGAATTAAAACAATAATTAATTAATTCTCTAATTAATTAATATCATAATTAAATATCTCATATTTAATTATATTCCTCTAAAAAATAAACTATAGTATTAATGTACATCTAATGTGCATTAATTATAACCTATAGTTTTATAATATGAATCAAATTCATATTTTATTTTACTATTCAAACCACTTCGAATATTCAATTCTCCCTTAGAAATTTACCTCAACGCCCTTATAGAGCTACCGGTGGGACCTAATGGACCTACAGATCAGAAGCTCCAACGATGTGAGATTAATTGGCTAAACTCATTAACCAAATTAATCAATGTTCCTTAACTGTGGTTCACTCCACTATAGAACCATAGCTGCACTCTTCTCACTGCAGTATATTTCTGTGTCCACGGATATCGACCGTCAACAGCAAGTTAGCCCTTCACGTGTGTTCGTACCCCAGCTAGGTCAAATTACCGTTTTACCCCTGGGCTACCTCTTGGTCCTTAAGTACCAGTGCTCCTCTAATGAACAACCTGTTTGTGGTCCAACCAACAAACAGAAATCCCTCTCGTGCCATGAAGAGGGTAGGGCCCATTGTTCAAGACCCGGAGACACCACTTAAGGGAACACACCTCTACTTACCCTAGTATCGGGAAGGAGTGAATTCCATCTTGTAAGACTACGTTCCCAGCTCCCCACTCGGTCTTGTCCCCAAAATGGTAGGCTTATTGAGTCGGCGAACAGGCCACTCTCACCCGTACAAATCAAAGGACAATCCCTCATGGACAGGAGTCCATAATCCACTCAGGATTAAGGCCAAGTTGCCTAGGTCATCCTATTGAAATAGAAACCAAACTAACTAACGGTGTTACAGTTAGTGGTTAACTATTTCGCGGTCCGGTCTTTGTGCAAACTCATTACACAGGATACCCCCACTCACATGTCAACCACATGAACGCATTGGATCATTACGTTTGTATCAGTATACAAAGCGGGCCGTATCCATAGTGTCACCAGGATAAGGTACCCAGCCTTATCCCTATACTACAGACCCTTTAGGCTAAAACTTGAACATTGATCCCCGTATGTCCCTACATACTAGTTCAAGCCTCATTCTATTAGCCATGGATGTTTAGTTTATTGGATTAGGGTTAACAAGACAAGATATAATACAAACATTGAATAATACATCACTTTATTAATGTTCGGTCAAAAGTACATTTACTATCTACGAGTTTTAGGGCATAAAACCCAACAAAACCGTCACATACCTTCGTTGTAGACTTGACCGTTCTTCGCCAACAACGCTCCAACGAACGAAAACGCAGCAGCCTCCACGCCTCTTGATCGCTGGAATTTTCTTCTTGATTGACACAATAACCACAAAGGTTACACCGGTATGACTCTAGGTCTAGGAGGCAAAAGACTTGTGGGAGTCTTTTTCTAAGAGGGAGGCTAGAGAGAATTTTAGGTCTTGTCTTTGAGAGTCTAAGAGCAAGAGAAAAATTTCAAGTGTCATGACCAATTAGGTCTAGTGTTCTATTTATAGAAGAGAGGCCATGAATAAAATATTCAATTAAATCAATCTTTTCAAAAATTGATTCAATCTTATTCCTTAATTAATCAATCATGATCAATCAATTCCATAATTGATTAATCTTTTCCACAAATGACTAATTACTTCCATAAGTGGTTAGATCATTTCCATAAATGATTAATCACTTCCTTAAGTGGTTAATTATTTCCATAATTGATTAATTCCCGGTTAATGAATTCTTTAATTAATTAACCACCAATTAAATATCACATATTTAATTTCCGGCCTAGAATTAATTAATTTGCCCAAACACATTTTAGGCCTTAAATTAATTCATTATTTGAACTCTTTCAAACTTCCATAAATTTATATTTGAACTTCTTCAAATATTAATTTCTCTCATAATAATATATCAATATATATTATATTTGTTTCCCTTAGTAAATTGAATATTTTCAATTTACATTTATTACTTAGTTGCCTCAAATTACTTTATGAGCTACCAGTGGGACCTAATGGACCTGCAGATCAGAAGCTCCAACGATGTGAGATTAATTGGTCAAACTCATTAACCATATTAATCAATATTCGTTAACTGTGTGTTCATTCCACTATAGACTCACAGTTGCACTCTTCTCACTGCAGACATATTTTCTGTGTCCACGAATATAGACCAATATAAACTAGTCAGTCCTTCACGAGTGTCCGTAAGACCAGCTGGGTCAAATTACCGTTTTACCCCTAGGTTACCTCTGTTTCCTTAACTACCAGTTCTCCTCTAATGAACAACCTGTTTGTGGTCCAACCATCAAATAGAAAACCCTCCCGTGCCATTGAGAGGGTAGGGCCCTTTGTTCAAGACTCGGAGTAACCACTTAAGGGAACACTCATCTGCTTCCCTAAAGTCGGGAAGGAGTGAATTCCATCTTGTACGATTATGTTCCCAGCTCCCCATTCGGTCTTGTCCCTAAAGTGGTAGGCTTATTGAGTCGGCGTAATGGCCACTCTCACCCATACAAATCAAAGGACAGTCTCTCATGAGCAGGAGTCCATAATCAACTCAGGATTAAGACTAAGTTGTCTAGGTCGTCCTAGTGAAATAGAAAACCAACTAGTTAACGGTGTTATAACCAATGGTTACTATTTCGCGGTCCGGTCTTATGCAAACTCATTGCATAGGATACTCCCACTCGTTGGATCGCAGTGTTTGTATCAAATACAAAGTGGGCCGTATCCATAGTGTTACCAGGATAAGGCACCCAGTCTTATCCCTATACTATAGACCCTTTAGGCTGTCTCTTGAACAATGATCCCATATGTCGCTACATATAGTTCAAGACTCATATTACAGCCTTGGATGTCTAGTTTATTGGATTAGGGTTATTATTAGGCAAAGACATATATAAAATAACTAATAACAATTAATGGAAAAATATATCAATATTATTTCATTAATATCCGGTCAACGGTTACATTCACTATCTATGAGTTTTAGGGCATAAAACCCAACAAACTCCCACTTGAACTAAAACACTAGTTAGTGGGATGTAAATGCAATAATCTAAAGCTGGAAATGTCATGTATATTAAAATAATACAATGAACTAGGGCATCCTTATACCCATTATACATTTCTCCCACTTGCCCTAGATTAGATGGCATACATATCTCGTAGACCTAGACCGTCTAGATGACCCTCAAACACTTTAGGCGTGAGAGCCTTCGTAAATGAATCAGCGATGTTGTGCTCCGAGGCGATCTTAGTGACGATCACATCTCCTCGTTGCACAATCTCCCGTATCAAGTGATACTTCCTCTCGATGTGTTTACCCCGTTTGTGGCTTCGAGGTTCTTTTGAGTTGGCTACAGCCCCACTGTTGTCACAGTATAGTGTTATGGGCACGTTCATATTCAGAACCACTTCCAAATCAGTCAAGAACTTTCTGAGCCATACTGCCTCCTTAGCTGCTTCGCAAGCTGCTACATACTCAGCCTCCATGGTTGAGTCTGCTATGCATCCTTGTTTGATGCTTCTCCACACTACTGCTACTCCATTGAGGGTGAATACTGGCCCTGATGTGGATTTCCTTGAATCCTTATCAGCTTGAAAGTCAGAGTCAGTGTATTCAGTAAGAATCAAATCCTTAGCTCCATACACAAGCATGTAGTCCCTCGTTCTCCGAAGATACTTGAGGATATTCTTAACCGCTCCCCAGTGGTCCAACCCTTGATTAGATTGATACCTACTGACTACTCCCACTGCATAACATATGTTGCAGAGCATAGCATACATTAAGTTGCCCACAGCTGAGGCATAGGGAATGTGTCTCATGTTCTCAACTTCTTGAGGTGTCTTAGGAGATTGTTCCTTAGACAGGTGTACCCCATGTCTGAAGGGTAGTAGTCCCTTCTTGGAGTTTTGCATCGAATATCGAGACAACATCTTGTCAATATACGTTGCTTGAGACAGAGCTAGCGTTTTGTTCTTACGATCCCTAATGATTTGGATTCCCAGAACATATTGAGCCTCTCCCAGATCTTTCATTTGGAATTGGGCTGCTAGCCTTTTTTTTTAATGTGAGTGAGGTATCCTACATCATTCCCAATGAGTAGGATAGCGTCTACATAAAGTATTAGAAAAGCTATTTTCCTTTTGTTGACTTTCTTGTATACACAAGGCTCATCAACGTTTTGGTCAAAGCCAAAAGATTTGATTGCAGTATCAAATCTAATGTTCCATGATCTGGACGCTTGTTTCAATCCATAAATGGATCGATTGAGCTTACAAACCTTTTGTTCCTGACCTTGGGCTATGAACCCTTCGGGTTGAGACATGAAGATATTCTCTTCAAGATTACCATTCAGAAAGGCAGTCTTGACGTCCATTTGCCATATTTCATAGTCATAATATGTGGCTATGGATAAGAGAATTCTTATGGACTTTAACATGGCTACAGGAGAAAAGGTTTCCTCATAGTCAACCCCTTCCTTTTTGGGTATAACCCTTTGCCACTAGTCTACTTTGAAGGTTTGTACCTTTCCAGCTGCATCTCTTTTTCTCTTATAGATCCATTTGCACCCTATGGGTTTTACCCCATTTGGTAGATCTGTAAGTTCCCATACAGAATTGGAGTACATTGACTCCATTTTTCAGGTTCATGGCTTTGACCCATTCATCCTTATCTTCGTCATTCATTGCCTGTCGATAGGACAATGGATCCTCAATGCCATCATTAGGTATGACAACCTGAGTTTCAATTAAACCCAAGTAGCGGTCAGGTTGTAATACAACCCTCCCACTGCGTCGAGGCATTCCCAACGTTTGAGATGGACGGGATGGATCTGAAGAACTAGTTCCTTCATCAACCCTTGTTGAAGGTCCAACTTCATCAACAACTCTTGATGATTCTTCAGTAGCTTCTCCTAATATTATTTTGTTGCGTGGTTTATGATCTCTCATGTGGCCTTCCTCTAAGAAAGTGGCGTTTGTCGATACAATCACCTTATTTTTTTGTGGGTCGTAGAAATAACCACCTCTCGTTTCTTTAGGGTAACCAACAAATTGGCACAGTTTTGAACGAGGTTCCAGTTTCTTAGGATTTGTCACAAGCACGTGTGCTGGACAACCCCAGATGCGAAAGTGATGCAAACTAGGTTTACGCCCCTTCCATAATTCGAAAGTTGTTTCAGAAACACTTTTTGAAGGAACATTGTTCAAGATGTATACTGCAGTCTCTACTGCATACCCCCAAAACGAGCTAGGCAATTGAGCATAGTTCATCATTGATCGAACCATGTCTAACAAGGTTCTATTTCTCCTTTCTGACACACCATTCTGTTGAGGTGTACCAGGGGCTGAGAGTTGAGATTGGATTCCATGTTCTATCATATAATCCTGGAATCTTTGATCCATATACTCCCCTCCTCGATCAGATCGAAGTACTTTAATAGATTTACCTAATAGGTTTTCAACTTCAGCCTTAAACTCCTTAAACTTTTCAAGGGCTTCAGACTTATGTCCCATTAGGTACAAATAACCATATCTTGAATAATCATCTATAAATGAGATGAAATATTCGTACCCTCCTCGAGCTTTTACATTCATTGGACCACATAGATCCAAATGTATTAACTCTAAGGGTTTTTTGGCTCTGTAACCTTTTCCAGTAAAGGGTCTCTTTGTCATTTTTCCCTCGAGACAAGATTCACAAGGTGGTAGTGAATCATCTTCTAACTTACTTAGAAGTCCATTCTTTACCAAACGACCGATTCTATCGATGTTTATATGACCAAGTCTAAGATGCCAAAGATGAGTATTGTTACTTGATGGAGAAATCTTTTGCCTTTTACTTTGAGTTTCAGCAGTTTTAAATAATTCGTGATTTAGAAGTGCTTTGTTTTCGATTGGTCTTAAAACATACAAGTTATTTTCCAATTTGGCTGAACAAATAAGTACACGTTTTTTATAAATGAACGCTTCATTCATATCAAAAATAACTGTATACGATTGTTCAATCAAACATGAAATAGAAATTAAGTTCCTCTTAATCTTGGGAACGATTAACAAACTTTCTAAAAGTAAGAATCTATTTCTAAAAAATAACTTCGCAGCTCCCACTGCTTTAGCTGAAATGACTTCTCCAGTTCCGACCCTGAGTGTCATTTCCCCATCGTTCAACTGCCGAAAGGAACTATTTTCCTGAAAAGAAGGGCAAACATGATTAGTTGCTCCTGAATCAAGTATCCAGGTAAACTCATCATGTTCTACCAGGCATGTTTCTAAAACAAGTAAATCAAATTTACCTTCATTTTCCTTCTTTTTCTCAGCAAGGTACTTTGGGCAGTTTCTCTTCCAATGTCCATCTACATTGCAGTGGAAACACTTGCCCTTATCTGCCATAGCTTTGGCTTTTCCCTTGCTTTTAGCAGCAGTACTGGGAGTTTTCCCCTTGTTTCCTTTCTTCTTCTGAGTTTTCTTTGAAGAAGTGGCTACAGATTTAGTTCCAGAGGATGAACCCTTCTCGAACTTTCTTTTAGAGTGAACAACGTTTGCCTCTCCTTCTATCTGTCCCTTGTTCTTAAGAAGAGACTGATAGAGTTGTGGCTCATTCAGGAGGCTAGTCAGGTTGAATGTTATTTTATTCATCATTGCATTGCTTCGAAACTGCAGAAAACTCTTCGGAAGAGATTCTAAGATGAATGCAACCTGACTACGCTCATCTATGACCGCCACGTTTGCCTCTGCCACGTTGAATTGGACCATCATATCCAGGACATGCTCCCGAACAGACGTGCCCTCTTTCATGCGACAGCTATAAACGTATTTGAGAGTGTCATGGTGGAGTTGGTAGGACGGTTGTCCAAACATCTCCTGGAGAGAGTTCATAATCTCCCTCGCTGTTACCATGCCCTCATGCCTTTTAGCCAAAACTTCAGATAAGCTGGCTAGGATATAGACACGAGTCTTATCATTGGCCTTTGTCCAGCAGTCATAAGCATCCTTAACTGCTTGGGATGCATTACGAGCAGGGGCTGGAGGACAATCCTCCGTTAAGACGAACCGCAGATCATCGACAACAAGAATCGTATTCAGGTTCGACTTCCACGTATCATAATTTTCGCCGGTTAATTTCTCAGTTTTTAAGCAGAGAGACAATTGAGGAAGACATTGCTGAAATTTAAACAAACAATGATCGTATTAGTTATCTTTGCCTTAACCCATCATACAAGCAAACAATTGCACACAATCCAATCAATTTAGCAAAACAGACAATCACAGAACCCTAAAACTATCGATTTAGTTTTGCAACGATGTTTCAGAGGTTTAGAATATCAGCCACCGAAGGGTGATCAGGTACTCCTCCTTTGAAATGAGACACCTCTCAGCTAATTCTAATTCTAGAATAACTCATATTCCTATAGACATTAGCCACCGTTGTTCGGTCAAGGATTTGTTAACACTTTTAACTCATCCTCGTAAGTGTAACCCTCCCACTTTCAGATCTCAGAGGCACGCACCAACAGGCTACCGAAGGGAAAGACAACTGTTGGTGATTAGCCTAAGAGCTCCTATCCTTTTCAGGAGTTCACGATGTTTCGAATCCTATGACCAGGCCCTTCGAAGGGATGGTTGCGCCAGGACAACCTACAGGCGGATCACAGGATTCTCACGGTGCGAACTATGGGTGGAGACCGAGGGATACGTTGACACGTGTCCCGCTCCCACTTACTCTAGACATTTTTCCCATTCACCTTGATATTGATTCATGCAAACACTTTCCGAAGGGAGGCCACTCCTAAGGCGACTCGAAGCCGAGCATGAATTTCACGTTGTGAATATAGGGATGTAGGGGCAAAACTTGATTTAAATCTCGTTTTGTAATTTTCCTCCCACTGAAAATGTCCTAAGGTTAATATAGGGTTGTTTAACTTAGATAGTATTCGGCTAATTTAATCTATCTAAGTCTGATCCTATTATAACAATTATGGAAAGGATTCAACTGCAATCTTTTGGGTGAATTAAACTTCTTTTAATAAACCCAACATTGCAAGTCAACATTACTATGGTAAATTCAACTCAATGTTCGGGTTAGTTCCCAGGTAGGAGGTGTTCCGTAAACCGTCAACTTAAATACCCCCTACCTTAGACAGAACTTTACCGTGAGAGTTTCCTTATAACCTCAGAAATGTAAGGTCTTTACTCTAAAGATCTAGGTGCATTAAACACTTTTAATAAACCTAGTGACATTGCATGCTAACATTTAACTATGATTAATTCAACTCCGGTATTCCAGGTCAGTTCCCAGGTAGGAGGTGTTCCGTAAACCGTCAACTTAAATACCCCCAACCTTAGACAGAACATTACCGGTGGAGTTCCCTTATAATCATAACAATGCTTTTCCTACTTAGTCAATTAAAACTATTTTTAATTCTAAGTAAGAAAAGATTCTAATCCTATTAGAAGTCGATCTAGGTCTAATTAATTTTAAACAATTTAAAATTAATCCAATTTATCCTATGATCTTATGTTTTCATGCAAATCTTGATTATAGATTGACGATTTCTAATCATTAATATTAAAGAACTATTTCAAATTTTAATGATTAATCCTATAATCAAGAATCTAGGGTTTAATTCATTCAACAATCTCATTCAAATTAAATAATTAAACCACACTAATTGCATGAATAATATAACAATTATATTATTAACTATGGATGTTTCATGCTTCATGCAATATTGATTTTCTTTTAATATAACAATTATAAGCCAATCAAGCATGCTTCATTCATCACATTAAACATAACTATTTATATTTAATTTAAGTAATGACATGCTTCATGCTTTCCAATTTTTCATATAATTAATATACACTTATATTAAAAATATGAAAACAATTCCATGCATTTAAACATACATTATAACAATTTATAATATATAAAAATGCATGAGCATGTTTAAAACCTAAGGTGGGATTAAATATTCTATATGACATCCATAAAGCATATAAATAGCAATTGAACCGGTTAATTTTGGACCCTAGGATAAAATAAAGCATTAAATTACAATAATTTTAGCTAAATTCTATCCTAAAATCCTTCTGCAGCTCCAACAGTTGGTCTAGACAGCACGAACCACCCCGAACCACCTCAAATCGGCCTCCAAAATCACGAACAAAGTGAAAAAATAGCTGAACCGGACCTAATTGATCCCAGCCCAGCCGAATCGGTTCAATCCTCGAACCGAACCGCCCAAAACAGCTTGAACCGCGCCTTTTTGAAACCCTAATGCGCGCCTCCATCGTGACAGCGTCGAGACGCTGTGATGATAGCGTCCCGACGCTGTGCGTTTTCCATATCTGGCGCATGCGGTATCGAGACAGCGTCGAGACGCTGTTGAGGTAGCGTCCCGACGCTGTTGCGTTTGGAGGCAGAATCTGGGCAAAACAGTAACGATTTCTTCGGTTTTGGCCTAGATTTCAGCGGCGATTGCTTCGATTTTCATCTCATAAAAACCTATTCTAGACCCGGACTTACATAGGACTCGATTTTACATAAAATACCCGAAACACCGGGCCTTACATGATCAAAATCACATAAAAATAAAATCTATGACCATAAAATTAACCCAAACAGTTCAACGCAAACCGAACATACATTATGCATAAATCCCACCTATTAGAGCCTATCGCAACTTTTAATATTAATTAATAGGGACAGCGATGGCTCTGATACCAATTGAAGGGAATAAAAGTCCCCACGCAGCGGAAGCGCATCGATTGGACCTTACGCCGTATATTAATTAACATTAAAATACCGTTACGAAAACTCAAACGAACTTTAATCACTCTTTAAAGTTGTTGGAAATTCAGTTTAAACATGCTTAAAAATAAATCTAAATTTATTTTCATGCTTTTCTAAAGAAAAGGGGAAAAACCGCCGCATACCTTCGTTGTAGACTTGACCGTTCTTCGCCAACAACGCTCCAACGAACGAAAATGCAGCAGCCTCCTCGCCTCTTGATCGCTGGAATTTTCTTCTTGATTGACACAATAACCACAAAGGTTACACCGGTATGACTCTAGGTCTAGGAGGCAAAAGACTTGTGGGAGTCTTTTTCTAAGAGGGAGGCTAGAGAGGATTTTAGGTCTTGTCTTTGAGAGTCTAAGAGCAAGAGCAAAATTTCAAGTGTCATGACCAATTAGGTCTAGTGTTCTATTTATAGAAGAGAGGCCATGAATAAAATATTCAATTAAATCAATCTTTTCCAAGATTGATTCAATCTTATTCCTTAATTAATCAATCATGATCAATCAATTCCATAATTGATTAATCTTTTCCACAAATGACTAATTACTTCCATAAGTGATTAGATCATTTCCATAAATGATTAATCACTTCCTTAAGTGATTAATTATTTCCATAATTGATTAATTCCCGGTTAATGAATTCTTTAATTAATTAACCACCAATTAAATATCACATATTTATTTTCCGGCCTAGAATTAATTAATTTGCCCAAACACATTTTAGGCCTTAAATTAATTCATTATTTGAACTCTTTCAAACTTCCATAAATTTATATTTGAACTTCTTCAAATATTAATTTCTCTCATAATAATATATCAATATATATTATATTTGTTTCCCTTAGTAAATTGAATATTTTCAATTTACATTTATTACTTAGTTGCCTCAAATTACTTTATGAGCTACCAGTGGGACCTAATGGACCTGCAGATCAGAAGCTTCAACGATGTGAGATTAATTGGTCTACCTCATTAACCATATTAATCAATATTCGTTAACTGTGTGTTCATTCCACTATAGACTCACAGTTGCACTCTTCTCACTGCAGACATATTTTCTGTGTCCACGGATATAGACCAATATCAACTAGTCAGTCCTTCACGAGTGTCCGTAAGACCAGCTGGGTCAAATTACCGTTTTACCCCTAGGTTACCTCTATTTCCTTAAGTACCAGTTCTCTTCTAATGAACAACCTGTTTGTGGTCCAACCATCAAACAGAAAACCCTCTCGTGCCATTGAGAGCGTATGGCCCTTTGTTCAAGACTCGGAGTAACCACTTAAGGGAACACTCATCTGCTTCCCTAAAGTCGGGAAGGAGTGAATTCCATCTTGTACGATTATGTTCCCAGCTCCCCATTCGGTCTTGTCCCCAAAGTGGTAGGCTTATTGAGTCGGCGTAATGGCCACTCTCACCCATACAAATCAAAGGACAATCTCTCATGAGCAAGAGTCCATAATCAACTCAGGATTAAGACTAAGTTGTCTAGGTCGTCCTAGTGAAATAGAAAACCAACTAGTTAACGGTGTTATAACCAATGGTTACTATTTTGCGGTCCGGTCTTATGCAAACTCATTGCATAGGATACCCCCACTCGCATGTCTCCTACACGAACGCGTTGGATCGCAGCGTTTGTATCAAATACAAAGTGGGTCGTATCCATAATGTTACCAGGATAAGGCACCCAGTCTTATCCCTATACTATAGACCCTTTAGGCTGTCTCTTGAACAATGATCCCATATGTCGCTACATATAGTTCAAGACTCATATTACAGCCTTGGATGTCTAGTTTATTGGATTAGGGTTATTATTAGGCAAAGACATATATAAAATAACTAATAACAATTAATGGAAAAATATATCAATATTATTTCATTAATATCCGGTCAACGGTTACATTCACTATCTATGAGTTTTAGGGCATAAAACCCAACAAAAATGACATAGTTTTTGCATTATCACACAATCATAAAAGTTATGTGAAAGGATTGAGATTTACGTACCCTACATATGGAAGCACATCATTTGCATTTTGAAGGACATAAAGATGAGCTTGATTTAACTGATCCTTACTTGGTTTGATATAAGAAGCAACAGACAACGGTCTATCACTTTCTAAGTTGTCTTTCCTTGTCGATGAGTGTAATCCAATAGAATCAACTCCAGAGGGAAATTCAGAACAAAACTCTACAACCTCCTCCTCCAATGCATCCTTCTGGTCGATGTCTATTTCGTACATAACCTTTGAGTACTTTCATATATCGTTCAAAAGGATACATCCACCTCAAATAAATCGGTCCACAAAATTCTATCTCTCTTACAAGATGCACGACAAGGTGTACCATTATTGTGAAGAATGCCGGTGGAAAACACTTTTCGAACAAACATAAAGTGACTACTACAACCTCTTGCAAGCCTTTTAACTTAGATGAATCCATCGCTTTACTACATGTAGTATTAAAGAACAAACATAAACGAATAATCGCATATCTAACATGTTTGGGCAAAATACCATGAATTGCAATAGGTAACAACTGTTGCATTAGAACGTGATGGTCGTGCAATTTAAGCCCATAAAGTTTCAAAGCAGATCTAAGGATAAGCCCGAATAAACATGAGTTCATAGTTAGCTCAAGATTAAGAACGAGTTGCCTAGGTCATCGCATGAAACAGTCAGTCTCAACAGTAAACGGTGGTAGAAAGTGAGAGTGACATATTTCTCGGTCCTGGTCTTATGCAAACTCATTGCATAGGACGCCCCCACTCGCATGTCTTTACATGAACGATTTAAGATCACATTGTTTGTCCTTATGACAAAGTGGGCCGCGCCACATAGTGTCCCCAGGATATGGTACCCAGCCTTACCCTTATACTATAGACCGTTTAGGCTATTTACTTGAGCCTGATCTAATTGTTATGTTTCCACATAAAGCTCTAGTATACATACAATAACCAAGGATCTTAGTTTATTGGATTTGGGTTTGTTTAACGTGCAATTCACTTTATTTTATGATCTAAGTGAATCAAACCTCAATAACTACTTTATTGAACAAGTATATAATTTGTTAACATTCACTATCTATGAGTTTTAGGGCACCAATCCCAACAAGACAGTGTCTTACACAGATTCAATTTCTCAATCTTCGATAGTGTGTAACACGCTGGAGGTAAGAATGTCATCTTCTCTCCCAATTGAGGGGACAACTTCGCTCTAATGTTCAGCTCAACCAAATCTAAACGAGTTTTTAATCCATCTTTTGTTTTACCGGGAATATCAAGTAGCGTGGCAATAAGATTTACACATACATTCTTTTCAATGTGCATAACATCTAAACAATGTCGCACGTGAAAATATTTCCAGTACTCTAACTCAAAGAAAATAGACTTCTTATTCAAATAAGTGCTTGAAAGATTTCCATTATTCTTTTCCTTATTGACTTTCTTACCAAATGAACATTGAAGTCTACTTGTTTTTGCAAGAATTTCCTCTCCACTTAATGGTTCAGGAGCAATTTCTAATTCTTGTTCACCATTAAAAACTTTCTTCTGCTTTCTATATGGATTATCACGAGGTAGAAATTTTTTATGGCCAAGATACGCCATATTTTTTCCTTTTGGCAAATAAGTAGATGACGTTTTCTCTCCACAAATCGGACATGCATGATATCCTTTTGTTGTACAACCACACAAATTGTCATACGCAGGAAAATCATTAATAGTCCACAACAAAATAGCTCTAAGTGTGAAACATCGTCCTTCATTTACATCAGAACACTCAACTCCAACATTCCAAAGTTTTTTCAAGTCATCAATTAATGGAGCCAAATAAACATCTATGTCATTTCCTGGTTGTTTAGGGCCAGATATTAATGCAGTTAACATCAAATATTTTCGTTTCATGCACAACCAAGGGGGTAGGTTGTATGTCACCAACATAACTGGCCAACAACTATATTGACTAATAAGATCACCGTGCGGATTGGCTCCATCTGTTGAAAGAGCAAGACGAAGATTTCTAGGTTCTGACCCAAATTCTGGCCACTGATCATCTATTTGTTTCCACGATAGTGTGTCTCCAGGGTGTCATAAGTATCCATCATTTCATCGTTTTTTGGCATGCCAAGTCAACAAACTCGATGTTTCTTTACTTCGGAACATTCGTTGAAATCTTGGTATAGGAGAGAAGTACCACATCACTTTTGCTTGAATATTTTTCATCACATCCTTTCAATTTTTACAAAGTTTCCATCTTGATGTTCCACAAATCAGGCATACTTCTACATCTGAGAGGTCTTTTCTAAACAAACATCAATCGTTGCTACATGCATGAATCTTTTCTACAGACATTCCAAGAGTACATAAAACCTTTTTTGCTTGATACGTAGAAGTCGGAATTTCATTTGGACTCTGTAAGATATCTTTGACTAATGTCAACAATTCAGTAAAACTTACATCGCTCCATCCAAATTTTACTTTCAAATTATATAACTTTACCAATGCAGATATTTTGGAAAAGTTCTTACAATTTGAGTACAATGGTTTCGTGGCATCATCCAGTACTTCCTAAAAAACGTGGGATTCATCGTTAACGTAATCATGTGTAGTGTTAAACATTCCTATTATGTCATCAATATCTTCATCTTCATCCTCAACTTCCTCTTTTCCACTAGAAGAGACGTTTGCATTATTCCTCTTAACCAGTAGTGATTCACCATGCCAAATCCATGTTTTATAGCTCTCATCAATACCATAAATGAATAAGTGATCTCTTACTGTATTTGCATCTTGAGACTTTGCATTCACACACCGCAAACATGGACAACAAATGACATTTGACCTACTTGAATGTCATAGTGCATTTTCAATGAACATCTCAACCCCTAGACCATATTCTAGTGACATTCGATTCTTTGTCATCCACGACTTATCCATAACTATAAATATTTTTGCTTGAAATTTCAATCTACAAAGAAAAATAATTATTACATAAAAATATGTGCTTATTAGATCCTTAAGGAAAAGTTAGAACAATTAAATACTCAATTTTTCATTCAAGTTCATGATGTTGAGACAAAAGTCAACATCGTGAAATTTTGACATGTAAATTCATGTCCAACCACATTTTGACATGTAAGTTCACTCAAGTTAATATCAAATGACATTATTGCGAAAGACAACAAATAAGCATTATCAAACTAACAACAAAAGAAATCCAGCATGTAAATTCATGTCCAACTAAATCTAAACAAAAATATCGAAACTAATCTTCAAACTAACACAAAAGTCGATTAAAATCATCAAACTAACAGCAATAATTCAAGTTCTCAACTCCCCCACCCCCCAACAAAAACAGAACAAAACACAAATTTTATATACATAAAGACCACAACTAATTACACACAAAAAAACTAATCATATTATTAGCTAACAACAAAACACAGAACACTAACATAAACGATTAAACATAACTAAAACTTCCTAGTTTTAATCACATAATAATCAAATTCTCAAACTCATGCTAAACCAATATTCAAAACCAACTAAAAATTGCATTGCATTTCAGAGCATGACTGAAGTATTTATCAACTTCCAAATAAATCCAACTAAAAGCATAAACTCACAAGTACATTTTCCAACCCCCCTGCAAAGTCAACTAAATTTATAAACCAACACGAACAAACAATTTCAAAACATTACTAAGTATTTCTCAACCCCCAACTCAACTAAACTTATAAACTAACACCAACAATTTCAAAATTTGATTCAAGTATTTCTCAACTTCCACCTAAACTCAACTAAAAACATAAACTAAAACAACAAAATTTAAAATCATAATTAAAGCATTCCTCAACCCCTCCCCACTAAACTCAAGTAAAATAACGAACTATAACAAATAATTTCAAGAGATAAATTAAGTATCCATCAACTTCTCACAAAAATAAACTCAAACAAACCATTTCAAAGCATGACTTAAGTATTTATCAACTTCCAAATAAATCCAACTAAAAGCATAAACTCACAAGTACATTTCCCAACCCCCCCTCCCTCCAAACTTAACTAAATTTATAAACCAACACAAACAAACAATTTCAAAACATAACTAAGTATTTCTCAACCCCCAACTCAACTAAACTTATAAACTAACACCAACTATTTCAAAACTTAATTCAAGTATTTCTCAACTTCCACCTAAACTCAACTAAAAACGTAAACTAAAACAACAAAATTTAAAATCATAATTAAAGCATTCCTCAACCCCTCCCCCACTAAACTCAAGTAAAATAACGAACTATAACAAATAATTTCAAGATATAGATTAAGTATCCATCAACTTCCTACAAAAATAATGTAACAGCAAGCATTTGGAAAAAAAAAAAAAAAAGAAAGTGGGCATTGAAGGCCCGGTCAAAAGGGGAAGAAGAGAAATGGGGGGAAAGTTTTCCCCCCAAAATTCGGTCAGAATGACCATTTAAAAAAAAAAAAAAAGGAAAATCTACTCTCTCTCTCCCCGATACTCTCTCCCTCCCTCCCTCCCTCTCTCTCCTTCGGTTCTCTCTCTCTCGCTCCCTCTCAGCCCGCAGTGCCGCACGCCGCCGCTCGTCCGTCGACGCCGCCGCCATACCACCGTCGTCGCCTTCCTCCGCCGCCGCCGCCTCTCTCTCTCTCCGTCTGCACGTGCCGACGTCCTAGCGCCGGCACCTGCAACCTTTGCGCCGCACGCCGCCGTCTTCAGCCATGAGCCGCCGCCCGTTGTTCGCAGATCGCCACCGCCACTACACGTCAAGCCGAATCTGTCCGCCGCGCCGCCATCACCTCCTTCCGTCATTGATTTCTTCAGTTGTGACGCTGCCGTCTTCAGCCAAACAGCGGTACGCCGCCTCGAGTCGTTTGAGATCGTGAGCGTTCGACGGTTCGATTAATTAAACAGTGGGTGAGAACGGTGTAAATTTCAGATCTACGTAGTCTTTTATCGTTTAATCGAACACTCATTCGTTATTTACGTCGTGCAGCAAGCTGTCCTCTTCAATCTGAGCGATTCGAATAGTGGTTCCTCACGTTCCGGCAGCTCCAAGCATATTCAGGTTGTGGGTAAATGAGATTTGAAGTTTTGGGTGTTTTGTTTATGTTAGAAGAGTACCCATTAATGTTAGCTATTGATTTCTAGGTACCCACAACGATTGAAGGCCCAATCGTCAAGTTGGAGCGATTTTTAGAACTTGGACAGCAAGTGGTAGTGTGAGTTGGGTAAGTTTTTGGGGTGCTTAACGTTCCCTATGTTTATTGGCTCCTTGTTGAATGCTTGGATTAATCTCTTATTGATTTGTGATTTTTCCCCTCTTCGTGTAGTCTAAATAACGGCCTTGGGAGCTAAGGAGTTAATTTAGAATTCATCAAACGTCGTTGGCTAGGTAAGTAGCCCTTTGGAATAAATTTTGTGTTCGAAAACTCATTTAAGCTGGGTATGACTTATAATAGCATGAGTTGGTTTTAATACCTGAGTTGCCTTAGCCTGAAATGTTTACGCATTGAGATGACTGATTGCTCCTAGCATGTATATTAAATATTTGGATTGAGGTTAAGGTGTTATGTATACGGTTGCCTTCGGGAATATGGATGCTGTGTGCTTGTGCTATGTAATGGGTGGAAAGTGTTGGACTGTTGTACATTGTGTATTGTCTGGTATTGTTAGTGAACGACGAGGAGTTGTGTTTTATCTCTGTTTGGGAGTGTTGTTGCCGCCTTCGTTTCTTGTTCTTGAGGTTGTTGGAGTTGTGAATGGTTTGTGCATGCGAGGTCTGGCTCGTTATGGTTATAGGAGTGTTTATTCTTATTTTCAGGTGCAAGGAAAAATTTTGGG
Organism: Luffa acutangula; assembly: GCA_036850905.1. Taxonomy (NCBI): domain Eukaryota; kingdom Viridiplantae; phylum Streptophyta; class Magnoliopsida; order Cucurbitales; family Cucurbitaceae; genus Luffa; species Luffa acutangula. Next base: position 21,314,118 of record CM072089.1, on the reverse strand, counting down.
TTCCCTCTGCGTACGTCGTTATGCTGCCGAATTTTCGGTAGCCTCATGACGGCTTAGGAATCATATTTACCTTGAGGGAAAGGATTAGGAAAGAGAAGGGAATAGGCTAGTGCCTTAGACAAGGGTCGTGTCAATTAAACACTTAGGACTGAGATGTAATAGACTGAAATGAGGGGCTTAATGGGCGGGACTTGGCTTCGCAGTCTAGGTGCCATTTACTAACTGTGGAAGTAAATTCCTGACTTAAACCCATGAACGCTCCACCAGTGAAATGGTAGCTTAGAGCGCTACGCGCCTATTAGTGCCTTGAGGGATGAGACTTAGCTCCACTGACTGGGTGCCATCTACCATCAGTAAGAGTAGAGACCTCCCAAAACTCCCACTCGTGCACTATCAGTGAGTTGGCAAACTTATATATATTATAGGTGTACTATTGAACACGAGACCCGAACTACAGATAAAAGAAATGAAATGAAATGAAATGACCTAACCCTTAGGCCCTTAACTCGAATAAGTTATTAAAGCTTTTATCGCTGCGAGTGTCTTGAAGTATGGCTACTTACTGAGTATTTTCTTAAATACTCATTCTTTTCCCTTACATACAATTGCAGGTAGAGGTAAAGGTGTGTAGCACGCGTGACGGAGAGCTGCTGAGCCATGGATCTCCTTTAGGATAGTCTTCCGCATTTTTTTTACGTTTTGAAATTCTCCTTTGAACTTGTATTGAATGATTTACGTCTTGTTCTGCTTTAAGTTTGTTGATTTACTAAAGGTTTTGTTTGTTCTGTTTTAAACTGGGATCCCAGATTGAAAATTTCGCAAATTTCTAAGTATGGTTTCTTTAAATGGAAATTTTCCGCTGTTCTTAGAAGTAGAATGAAATGCATGTAGTAACGGCCTTAGGATCTAGGCATGAAAAGTAGGGTCGTTACAGTTGGTATCAGAGCCCTAGGTTATAGGTTCTGTAGACTGGTTTACATCGTAAACCTTAGATATGTCCATGGCTTATCAGCAAGCATCCGGTCACACCAGGTACACGTTTGATTACTTTGTAGCTTGTAAATGTTATATGGTATACATGTTCGTAAAAGATCCATGTTGTGGGAAAGATATGCATAAGGTTTAGTACTTGTGAATTGTTTAAAGGATTCAAGCCTGTTAGTAAGATGATAAAGTTTTTGTGAAATAGATCATGCCTCCCCGAGCACAAGGACGTGGAAGAGGTCGAGGAAGAGGACGTGGCAGGGGTCGTACAGCCCCTGAGCAAGTCGTGCCACCTGTAGAGCAGGAAGGAAACCTACCAGAAAACCCACAAGTGGAACAGCCGGGGCCTGCGGTAGGACCTGTCCCAGTGGATATTCAGGCAATAGTTCAGACCGCAGTGCAGGCTGCAGTTGCAGGCGTGCTTGCAGGGCGACAGGCCCAAGCGCCTCAGAACAACGAAGCCGCCTTATCACGGGAGGCTAGGTGCTTAAGAGATTTCAGGAAGTGGGACCCATGTCCGTTCGATGGAGCCTCAAGGGATCCCACGGTAGCAGAGTTGTGGCTGTCCTCCATCGAGACTGTTTTTCGCCACATGAACTGCCCGGAGGACCAGAAAGTGTACTGCGTCGTGTTCTTGTTACGAGATAACACCCTGATTTGGTGGCAATCGATCGAAAGGACCTTAGACGTCAGCAACGGACCTGTCACATGGACTCAGTTCAGGGGGGAGTTTTTCAGGAAGTATTACCCTGCCGCCTCCCGATTCAAGAAACAATCGGAGTTCGTGGCTCTTACGCAGGGAAACCGAACGGTAGAGGAGTACGAGACTGAATTTGCCAGACTGTCACGGTTTGCCCCTGCCCTGGTAGCTGTAGAGGCTGATAAGGTGGAACGTTTCATCACAGGCTTAAGGGAAGAGATTCAGGGCAATGTGGCAGCCCATGAACCCCAAGACTATGCCACGGCAGTTAGGGTGGCACAGCTGGTTGATCGACGACCGTCAGCTGTCTCTTCAGAACATTCCTCAGGTCATAAGCGAAGGTACGATCAGATGAGCTCGAACACACAGAGGGGTCATCGTTACCCTAGACGAGGTCCGCCCCAGGACCGTCGACAGAGGGCACAGAATCAGCCAGGGCCTAATCAGGATAGGCCATTATGTCAGACCTGTAGGAAGTACCACTGGGGTCGTTGCTTGGCAGGGACCCGTGTTTGTTTCAAGTGTGGTCGGGAAGGGCATATTGCTCCGAATTGTAATCAGAAGAGAGCTAATTATGCCGACCAGCCGTCCAGTTCAAATCAGGCATCTGGGGTGAGACCAGCACAACATCAGGGCAAGATATTTGCCACCACCCGACAAGAGGCCGAGGACCTTAATGCAGTAGTGACAGGTACCATCCCTATCCTCGGCCATTATGCTTTTGTGTTGTTTGATTCGGGTTCGACGCATTCTTTTATTTCTGCATCATTTGTAAGTCAAGCCAACCTAGAACTAGAGCCGTTGGGCTATGTTTTGTCAGTCTCAACTCCTGCGGGGGTAACGTTACTAGCTAGTGAAGCGGTGAAAGCCTGCCAAATGTTAGTGTCTGATCGATCAATGGATGTGACATTGATCGCCCTTGATATGAGTGACTTTGACGTTATTTTGGGAATGGAATGGTTGGCTTCTAATTATGCCAACATAGACTGCCATCGTAAGGAGGTGATCTTTAACCCTTCGTCAGAGGCAAGCTTCAAGTTTAAAGGATCGATGATCAAAGGTGCTCCTAAAGTGGTCTCTGCAATAAAGGCGAGAAAATTGATTAGCCAAGGAGCCTGGGGCTTGTTGGCTAGCATGGTTGACACGAGGAAAACCGAGACATCAATGACCTCGATACCGGTAGTGAGGGAATTCACAGATGTATTTCCTGAGGATCTGACAGGACTACCGCCAGCTCGAAAGGTCGACTTCTGCATCGAGCTTGAGCCAGGGACTAACCCGATTTCTAAAGCTCCATACAGGATGGCTCCAGCGGAATTGAAAGAGCTTAAGGTCCAGATTCAGGAGCTGTTGGACAAAGGTTATATACGCCCCAGCGTTTCGCCGTGGGGTGCTCCAGTTTTATTCGTGAAAAAGAAAGATGGGACAATGCGGTTGTGCATCGACTACCGAAAGTTGAACAAGGTGACAATAAAGAACAGATACCCTCTGCCCAGGATTGATGACCTCTTTGATCAGCTTCAAGGGGCAGCAGTGTTTTCTAAAATAGATCTACGGTCAAGTTATCATCAGTTGAGAATTAGAAAGGACGATATACCCAAGACAGCTTTCCGGACCAGGTATGGGCATTACGAATTTACCGTGATGTCCTTTGGGCTTACTAATGCTCCTGCAGTTTTCATGGACTTGATGAACAGAGTATTTAAGGAATTCCTGGATTCTTTCGTGATTGTTTTTATCGACGACATCCTTATCTACTCCAAGACAGAAGAGGAACATGAGGATCACCTCAGGAGAGTTTTAATCACCTTAAGAACGAACAAGTTGTATGCCAAAATCTCTAAATGTGAGTTCTGGCTACAACGAGTTTCCTTCTTAGGGCACGTGGTTTCGAAGGAAGGTGTTACAGTAGATCCAGCCAAAATAGAGGCAGTGACCAATTGGTCTCGACCTACTTCAGTTAGCGAGATTCGGAGTTTCTTGGGGTTAGCAGGCTATTACCGTCGCTTTGTGCAATGTTTTTCCAGTATAGCCGCACCTCTAACTCAGTTGACTCAAAAGGGTACTCCATTCGTGTGGAATGAAGCTTGTGAGGCAAGCTTCCAAGAGCTTAAGCAGAGACTAGTTTCAGCACCAGTACTTACAGTACCTGATGGCTCCGGGGAATTCGTTATTTACAGCGATGCTTCAAAGAAGGGATTGGGTTGTGTGTTAATGCAGCATGGTAAGGTCATTGCTTACGCGTCTCGTCAGCTGAAAGATTATGAGAAGAACTACCCGACCCATGACTTGGAATTGGCAGCAGTGGTCTTTGCGTTGAAGATTTGGAGGCACTATTTGTATGGAGAGAAAATCCAAATCTTCACGGACCACAAAAGTTTGAAGTACCTCTTCACCCAGAAAGAGTTGAATATGAGGCAGCGAAGGTGGTTAGAGTTAGTAAAAGATTATGATTGTGACATCCAGTACCACCCGGGTAAGGCAAATGTGGTTGCAGATGCCCTCAGTAGGAAGACCGCTCATGCGTCTGCTTTGATTACTACTCAGGCTCATATACTGGATGACTTGGAACGTGCAGAGATTATGATTGCAGTGGGCGAAGTTACAGCACGCCTAGCGCAGTTGACAGTTAAGTCGAGTTTGAGACAGAGGATTATAGATGCTCAGCCAAATGACCCTGACCTTGTTGTTAAACGCAGTCAAGTAGAGGCGGGACAGGTGAACGAGTTTTCCTTATCTTCAGACCTTGGCTTGTGTTACCAGGGTCGCTTATGCGTACCTGGGAATGCCGATCTCAAACAGGAATTATTAGCAGAGGCACATAGTTCACCTTTTTCAATCCATCCAGGAAGTACGAAGATGTACCATGATTTGAAACAGTATTACTGGTGGCAGGGCATGAAAAGAGAGATAGCGGATTTTGTCAGTAAATGCCTTGTTTGCCAACAGGTGAAAGCCCCGAGACAGAAACCAGCAGGCTTGTTTCAGCCGCTGAGTGTCCCAGAATGGAAGTGGGAGCATATATCTATGGACTTCATCACAGGATTGCCTAGAACGGCCAAGGGTTACACCGTGATTTGGGTCATTATCGACAGACTCACCAAGTCAGCGCACTTTCTCCCTGGAAAGCCTACTTACACTGTTGAAAAGTGGGCACAGTTATATATGACAGAGATAGTCAAGCTTCATGGTGTGCCGGTATCAATCGTGTCAGATAGAGACCCTCGGTTCACTTCTAATTTCTGGAGGAGTCTGCAAAGAGCCTTGGGTACTCAGTTACGTTTCAGTACAGCTTTCCACCCTCAGACAGATGGTCAAACTGAGCGATTGAACCAAACTCTAGAGGATATGTTGCGAGCATGTGTCTTGGATTTCTCAGGTAGTTGGGATGCACACCTGCACTTAATGGAATTTGCTTATAACAATAGTTATCAAGCAACCATCAGGATGTCACCGTTTGAGGCCCTCTATGGGAAGAGATGCAGGTCCCTTGTTTATTGGGATGAGATCGGAGAACGTCAGTTGTTGGGACCTGAATTGATTCAAGCCTCCAGTGAGGCTATTCGCACAATCAGATCGAGGATGTTAACGGCTCAGAGCCGACAGAAGAGTTATGCTGATACAAGGAGAAGGGATTTAGAGTTTGACGAAGGTGATCATGTTTTCTTGAAGGTAGCTCCAATGAAAGGAGTATTGAGGTTTGGAAGAAAAGGCAAGCTCAGTCCACGTTTCATCGGCCCGTTTGAGATCTTAGAACGGATTGGTCCGGTAGCCTACCGTTTAGCTTTGCCGCCTTCTCTTTCGACGGTACACAATGTTTTTCATGTCTCCATGCTGCGAAAGTATTTGACAAATCCAACCCACAGAGTGGACTTCGAACCTTTACATTTGAGCGAGAACTTATCTTATGAGGAGGAACCTGTGCTAATCCTTGACAGAGAGGTGAAGGTCCTTCGCAATCGCGAGATAGCTCTCGTGAAGGTCCTTTGGCGAAACCATTTGTCTGAAGAGGCAACGTGGGAGAGAGAAGATGAAATGATGGCCAAGTATCCAGAGTTGTTCGAGTACTAGCAACTTTCGAGGACGAAAGTTCTTTTAAGGTTAGTATGATGTAACGGCAAGCATTTGGAAAAAAAAAAAAGAAAGTGGGCATTGAAGGCCCGGTCAAAAGGGGAAGAAGAGAAATGGGGGGAAAGTTTTCCCCCCAAAATTCGGTCAGAATGACCATTTTAAAAAAATAAAAAAAAGGAAAATCTACTCTCTCTCTCCCCGATACTCTCTCCCTCCCTCCCTCTCTCTCTCTCCTTCGGTTCTCTCTCTCTCGCTCCCTCTCAGCCCGCAGTGCCGCACGCCGCCGCTCGTCCGTCGACGCCGCCGCCATACCACCGTCGTCGCCTTCCTCCGCCGCCGCCGCCTCTCTCTCTTTCCGTCTGCACGTGCTGACGTCCGAGCGCCGCCACCTGCAACCTTCGCGCCGCACGCCGCCGTCTTCAGCCGTGAGCCGCCGCCCGTTGTTCGCAGATCGCCACCGCCACTACACGTCAAGCCGAATCTGTCCGCCGCGCCGCCATCACCTCCTTCCGTCATTGATTTCTTCAGTTGTGACGCTGCCGTCTTCAGCCAAACAGCGGTACGCCGCCTCAAGTCGTTTGAGATCGTGAGCGTTCGACGGTTCGATTAATTAAACAGTGGGTGAGAACGGTGTAAATTTCAGATCTACGTAGTCTTTTATCGTTTAATCGAACACTCATTCGTTATTTACGTCGTGCAGCAAGCTGTCCTCTTCAATCTGAGCGATTCGAATAGTGGTTCCTCACGTTCCGGCAGCTCCAAGCATATTCAGGTTGTGGGTAAATGAGATTTGAAGTTTTGGGTGTTTTGTTTATGTTAGAAGAGTACCCATTAATGTTAGCTATTGATTTCTAGGTACCCACAACGTTTGAAGGCCCAATCGTCAAGTTGGAGCGATTTTTAGAACTTGGACAGCAAGTGGTAGTGTGAGTTGGGTAAGTTTTTGGGGTGCTTAACGTTCCCTACGTTTATTGGCTCCTTGTTGAATGCTTGCATTAATCTCTTATTGATTTGTGATTTTTCCCCTCTTCGTGTAGTCTAAATAACGACCTTGGGAGCTAAGGAGTTAATTTAGAATTCATCAAATGTCGTTGGCTAGGTAAGTAGCCCTTTGGAATAAATTCTGTGTTCGAAAACTCATTTAAGTTGGGTATGACTTATAATAGCATGAGTTGGTTTTAATACCTGAGTTGCCTTAGCCTGAAATGTTTACGCATTGAGATGACTGATTGCTCCTAGCATGTATATTAAATATTTGGATTGAGGTTAAGGTGTTATGTATACGGTTGCCTTCGGGAATATGGATGTTGTGTGCTTGTGCTATGTAATGGGTGGAAAGTGTTGGACTGTTGTACATTGTGTATTGTCTGGTATTGTTAGTGAACGACGAGGAGTTGTGTTTTATCTCTGTTTGGGAGTGTTGTTGCCGCCTTCGTTTCTTGTTCTTGAGGTTGTTGGAGTTGTGAATGGTTTGTGCATGCGAGGTCTGGCTCGTTATGGTTATAGGAGTGTTTATTCTTATTTTCAGGTGCAAGGAAAAATTTTGGGTTCCCTCTGCGTACGTCGTTATGCTGCCAAATTTTCGGTAGCCTCATGACGGCTTAGGAATCATATTTACCTTGAGGGAAAGGATTAGGAAAGAGAAGGGAATAGGCTAGTGCCTTAGACAAGGGTCGTGTCAATTAAACACCTAGGACTGAGATGTAATAGACTGAAATGAGGGGCTTAATGGGCGGGACTTGGCTTCGCAGTCTAGGTGCCATTTACTAACTGTGGAAGTAAATTCCTGACTTAAACCCATGAACGCTCCACCAGTGAAATGGTAGCTTAGAGCGCTACGCCCCTATTAGTGCCTTGAGGGATGAGACTTAGCTCCACTGACTGGGTGCCATCTACCATCAGTAAGAGTAGAGACCTCCCAAAACTCCCACTCGTGCACTATCAGTGAGTTGGCAAACTTATATATATTATAGGTGTACTATTGAACACGAGACCCGAACTACAGATAAATGAAATGAAATGAAAAGAAATGAAATGAAATGAAATGACCTAACCCTTAGGCCCTTAACTCGAATAAGTTATTAAAGCTTTTATCGCTGCGAGTGTCTTGAAGTATGGCTACTTACTGAGTATTTTCTTAAATACTCATTCTTTTCCCTTACATACAATTGCAGGTAGAGGTAAAGGTGTGTAGCACGCGTGACGGAGAGCTGCTGAGCCATGGATCTCCTTTAGGATAGTCTTCCTGATAGCGAGCAGAAATGTCGCTATTTTAGCCTCAAATTATTAAGCTTTTTGGTGCTTTAATCGTGATTTTAATGAATATATTTATTGAATTTTGTTATTTTGTCTTTAGGAGCATAAACGATGATTTTGGGAGAAAAAGAGCTAAAATTGATGGAATTATAGCCCAAATCAAAGTTTGAAGCATTTGGAAGCCCAAAGAAGACATCCATGAAGAAAAGTCCAAGAGAAATGAAGAAGAAGGCCCAAAAATCAGCCCAAAAAGAAGCTGATTTTTCTGGAAAATCTGGACAGCGTCGAGACGCTTAGCAAGGCAGCGTCGCGACGCTGCCCTTTCTTGTTGCCCAAGCCGCGTGCACAGCAGCGTCGCGACGCTTGGCAAGGCAGCGTCGCGACGCTACCCCTTTTCCAGGCCTATAAATAGGCGCCCTTGGTGCCTATTTGGAGCATCAATCAATCATCCATCAATCAAATCATTCATTCCTTTCTTTTCTCTCCTAAGACTCCTTTTTTGGAGCCCCTCTCAAGGCTTTGAGCCTTTTTGAGAGGGTTCTTCTAGTGGGAATTTTTGGGGAATTTTGGGAAGCAAGTCTAGAGGCTCGAGGAGTAGTCAGCGGGGGCTCCAAGCGTCAGCAAGGGGTTTTTCGACGGTCAATTCCTTTTCCTTTATGTCTTTTAATATGCTTTCCCTTGTAATTATTGTGGATATTATGTGTAGCTAAACCCCAATTTGGGGTCTTGAAATGAAATGATAGTGGAAATATTGTTATAATTTCTTGTCTCTTGCCCATGTCCTAATTATTTGTATGGATGTGCTTAATGCTTTACTCAATCTGGCCAATTGTGTAATGATTCGATTCTTAATGGAAACTCGACGGAGAGAAATTAGGATAGATCATAATCCATGCAACTAGTTTAATTGCCCGTTGTGACACCGGGATTAGTTGATTAAACTTAGATTCCTAAAATGAATCAGAGCGTAATAATTAATGATTTTTAATAGCGCTAAGGACACTTAGGTTGTTAAAATGAATTAATTACAATTAGGGGAAACCGACAGGAGAACCTATGTGATTAACGGAGATTCTAGGTTTATAATTAGTTGGGCAATGAGATAAGATAATTATAGCAATTATTTAGCTAATCATCGATTTTCAAGACCCCTCTTCCCATTTCAAGAAAACTCTTTCTCCACATTTTATTTCTGATTGATCAAATTTGTTTTTATTTAATCATTTTAAATTAAATCTTCTTATTTTATGAACATGGTCCCTAAATATTATTTCACCTAAGTATTTTCAGTGCTCAAGAGAATTTTAATTAATTGCTTAAGTTTCGCTTCGCCTCCCTGAGGATTCGATACTCGGAATACTTTCCGTTTTATATTACTTGTGGCCCGTGCGCTTTGCGGTCCATATCAAGTTTTTGGCGCCGTTGCCGGGGAGGCTTGATTTTTAAGCAAAAATTAATTTTTCTTGACATCGAAAAGAAAAGGGTAAATGGTAATTTAGGTGTAAATATTTTTCTTTCATCGTTTTGTGAATATTATTTTATTTTCATTTTTGTTTGGTTCTTTTTATCATTATCTGGGAGCATTGCATGCGAAGAAACAAGGTGGTTGATCTGTTTCCGTTAGATCTTGAGATTAACAGGACTCTAAAATTCATTAGAAAAGAAAAAAGATTAACAGAAACGATGGCCCACCAAGAAGAAGCTCCCAAGGCAATTAGAGATTTTCTGCAGCCAGTTCTTCCTACCGAGAATTCTGGAATTGTTTACGCCCCCATCCAAGCCACAAATTTTGAGCTAAAAACAGGGTTGATTCAGATGGCGCGCGATAACTCGTTCAAGGGACATCCTTCCGAGGACCCCCACTCTCATCTGCGATCATTCCTAGAAATATGTGGGACGGTAAAAATGAACGGAGTTCCGGCCGACGCAATCAGATTGAGGCTGTTTCCATTTTCCCTACAGGATAAAGCAAAAGATTGGCTCGAATCAGTCGAGACGGGCAGCATCAGTACTTGGGACGAGCTTGCCCAGGCTTTTCTGACAAAATTTTTTCCACCAGCTAAGACTACCAAGCTGCGGACTGAAATTGGAACATTCAGACAGCTTGACGATGAGCAGTTATACGAAGCATGGGAAAGATATAAGGAAATGCTTAGGCGATGCCCCCAACACGGATATCCTGATTGGCTTCAGGTGCAGTTATTCTATAATGGATTAAACCCCTCCACGAAGACAGTCCTAGACACATCAGCAGGAGGGAGTTTTCTTTCAAAAACAGTGACAGAAGCCAAGGACCTGCTTGAGGAAATGGCGGCAACAAGTTATCAATGGCCGACGGAGAGAGGAACAGTTACAAAAAAGGCTGGATTATATGAATTAGATGAGTCAAGTTCACTGAAAGCGCAACTGGCATCTCTGACCAATGCACTAAACAAATTGACGTCATCAGAGGTGGTTAAGTCCATTTCCACCTTAGCTGAAGGTCATTCGAAGAAAGAAGGTCAAGATGTGGAAGAAGTTCAATACATAGGAAATAGATCATATACTCAAGGAGTACCGAACTTCTACCACCCCAGTCTGCGCAACCACGAGAACTTCTCATATGCGAACACAAAGAATGTTTTGCAGCCACCCCCAGGTTTTGCATCAACGAGTACTCCTGAGAAGAAAAATAATCTGGAGGAGATGGTGGCTTTATTCATCAAGGAACAGAGAATATTGAATGTGAGTCTCCAGACATCAGTAAACAACCACGACGCAGCTCTAAAGAATATGGAAGTGCAGATAGGTCAGATTGCTTCAGCAGTAAATGCCCTGCAGAAGGGAAAATTTCCAAGCGATACTGAGCCTAACCCGAAAGAGCAGTGTAAGATGGTGGTTTTGAGAAGTGGCAGAAGACTGGAGGACAGTTTAGAGAAGAAAAAGGAAGAAGAAAAGAGAAGGGATGAAGATGAAGGGACTGAGGCACAAAAAGCCTCCTCTGAAAGGTTCCAACATCCTCCCAACTCTATTGAAGTAAAATGTGATTTTTCTAATAGCTGTGCAGGTAAAAAAGAAGAGAAGCAGAATGACAAAGAAAAGATGACTGAGGAAGAAGTGGTTCCATGCAACCACCATGACAGAGGTTCGCATATTAGCCCGCCCAAGCGGAGGGGCGAATGTCCAACCTTTGATTACAGGGAGTTACCTTTTCCTCAAAGATTTAAGAATGTCAAATTAGATGAACAATTTCAAAAATTTTTAGAAATGTTTAAAAAGTTGACTGTGAATATTCCATTGGTAGAAGCTTTGTATAATATGCCGAATTATGGAAAATTCATGAAGGAAATGCTTTCTAAAAAGAAGAGTCTGAAAAAAGAAATTTTTAATTTATCTGAGAGTAGCAGTACCATCATTTCTGGTAAGATACCCTCTAAGCAGAAAGACCCAGGGAGTTTTACTGTTCCCTGCACCATAGGAGAAGTATCCTTCGATAGGGCTTTGTGTGATTTAGGAGCAAGTATAAATTTGATGCCCTACTCTGTATACATGAAGATTGGTTTATCAGGTATGGCAGACACTGACGTCACTCTCCAGCTTGCTGACAGATCGATTACCCACCCGATGGGTGTTGTGGAGGACGTGTTGGTGAAGGTCAACAAATTCATCTTCCCTGTAGATTTCGTGGTACTGGACATGAAGGAGGACAAAGAGGTGCCAATTATCTTAGGCAGACCTTTCCTAGCCACTGGTAAGGCCGAGATTAGCGTGCATACAGGTAAGCTTACCTTGAATATTGATGATGAAAAAGTCGTGTTTAGTATTTTTGGCCAAGATGAATCTGTTTGTAGTTTGCATACATGTTTTTCTGTTGGGCCTGAATACTTGACTGATGACGATGAAGAGGTAGACTATAATCTTGGCCTAGGTTTAGGAGAAATGCTTATTGATAATGTGGATTTTGATCATGATGCATATATGGATAATCCTCTGTTTGAAAATGACTTGGATCTGCCTGACTTCGAAAATGAATTAGACTTGCCTGCTTGTGATAATGAAAGATCTGCAGTTGATGATTTACCTTCCTTTGAAAATGAATTAGAATTGCCTGAAATGAATAACTTTGATGATGATATTGAATTGCCTGACATTGAGCATGAACGTAAAAGGCATAAAAAAGACTGCTCAATAGATAATTTTGAGTCTGACCATGATTACAGTGAATCTATTGAGTCTGATCTTGACATTCCTGAATGCATGAATCCTGACAATGTGAATACTTTCTTTTCATGTCCTGATGATGTGTATAGAATAGAATCTGACCCAGAAGAACTTGAATCTGTGCATAGTATAGAATCTGATCCTGAAATTCTTGAATTCTTTAATTCTTCTGATGATGAGTCATATGATAGCTTAGTTGAATCATTTTTTAATTCTGAGTCTGAAGGATCTAATGAGCATGTAGATATTTTCTCTGATGAATGGACTGGCATGATTGATAGGCCACCTATAGATCCTAGACCAGTAGACATTATAACGCTTGATGACTCTGTTAACAACTGTTTTGAAAATAGAGATTTAGAAAAAAGATTTGATGCGGCTGATTATTTTCTGAAATGTTATTATGAGAATCTCTTTAGTGAAGATGGGCCAGGGGAAAGTTTTTTTTCTCCCCTGTTTGTAGTATGCAATTCGGTGCGTGATTTCTTGCAGGGCCCGGAGGATGATGAAAATTTTTTTTTTGAGCCTCCGTAAGCGTGCCGAGCCTAGTCTAGCTAAAGACGTTAAAGAAAGCGCTGCTTGGGAGGCAACCCAAGGATTAAAGTAGTTAGTTGTTTTTGCGGTAAATAATTTTCTTTGCTCCGTGATCCAATTTTGTTTTGCAGGATCACCTTAGCAAATCCCAAAATTCCACATTTCCCATTTTTCATGGATCCAAAGGAAGAGGATGAAGCGCTCCTAGCTCAGGGAAGTCTCAGTATCCCTCTTTATGCTTTTCTGTTTTAAAACATTGGGGACAATGTTTAGTTTAAGTTTGGGGGGGAGGTTTCCGCTGTGTTGAGCATATTCAAATTCTGTTAGATGCATGAATAGATAGCCATGATAGCCAAGGATGTGATTTTTGAAATTTTGGGAGAAAATGGTTTATATGATTGTGGAATCTGGGAGCACGGCAGAAATTGTGAAATTTTAAAATTTTTTGATACTTAGTTTTGATGTCTAAAGCATGCAATAGTCTTATCTAATGACGTCTTTGAAAATCTAGATTCTTATTATGGTTTTCAAAGTTGTTGTCACCCCGATAGGCTTAGTTTCTAATATCAGGAAGTTCATGCTTGATTGCTCTAAAGAACTAGGTAGGAAAAAATGCTATGCCTGCTAAGAGAAAAGCAAAAGCAACAAAATAAAATGTGAGAAAAAGAAAATCTGTTGAAAAAGAATTTTTGCTTGCTCAAAAGAAAAAAGCCTAGGGGTAAAAAGAGCTACCTGCGGTGTGATCAGTTAGGCCAACCAAAGAATAAAATTCGGGTTAAGGGTCCCTGCACCGTAGTGTGAAAGCTAGTACCATTAGATATCAAAATGCAAGTTTGGGGGAGGAACAAAAGAAAAAGAAAAGAAAGAGAAAAAGAAAAAAAAAGAAAAATCATGTGAGAATTCTGCTCCCCCATGAGAAAAGAAAAAAATGACAGGCACCCTAGTTACTTTTTTTTGCATGATAGAAGGACTCCGAAGTATTAGGGGCTCTTAGCCAGTGTAGGGGGAAAACAAATGGAGAAAGCCATAAGACTAATCTAGGTTAGTAAAAGAATCAATAGATAAAGTCTTGAGCATGCTATTCATTAATCTTAAGTTCAAACTAGTTTAAGATTTCTTCAAAAGTATGCGGTGCTTGCTTATTCCACTTGCATGTTTTCCATTCGATCCTAAGAATTCCAAAATCACTGAGGGTTGAGCGATTCTATTTCATGCATCTTTAGAATTTATTTTGCTCGGGACTAGCAAAAGCTTAAGTTTGGGGGTGTGATAGCGAGCAGAAATGTCGCTATTTTAGCCTCAAATTATTAAGCTTTTTGGTGCTTTAATCGTGATTTTAATGAATATATTTATTGAATTTTGTTATTTTGTCTTTAGGAGCATAAACGATGATTTTGGGAGAAAAAGAGCTAAAATTGATGGAATTATAGCCCAAATCAAAGTTTGAAGCATTTGGAAGCCCAAAGAAGACATCCATGAAGAAAAGTCCAAGAGAAATGAAGAAGAAGGCCCAAAAATCAGCCCAAAAAGAAGCTGATTTTTCTGGAAAATCTGGACAGCGTCGAGACGCTTAGCAAGGCAGCGTCGCGACGCTGCCCTTTCTTGTTGCCCAAGCCGCGTGCGCAGCAGCGTCGCGACGCTTGGCAAGGCAGCGTCGCGACGCTACCCCTTTTCCAGGCCTATAAATAGGCGCCCTTGGTGCCTATTTGGAGCATCAATCAATCATCCATCAATCAAATCATTCATTCCTTTCTTTTCTCTCCTAAGACTCCTTTTTTGGAGCCCCTCTCAAGGCTTTGAGCCTTTTTGAGAGGGTTCTTCTAGTGGGAATTTTTGGGGAATTTTGGGAAGCAAGTCTAGAGGCTCGAGGAGTAGTCAGCGGGGGCTCCAAGCGTCAGCAAGGGGTTTTTCGACGGTCAATTCCTTTTCCTTTATGTCTTTTAATATGCTTTCCCTTGTAATTATTGTGGATATTATGTGTAGCTAAACCCCAATTTGGGGTCTTGAAATGAAATGATAGTGGAAATATTGTTATAATTTCTTGTCTCTTGCCCATGTCCTAATTATTTGTATGGATGTGCTTAATGCTTTACTCAATCTGGCCAATTGTGTAATGATTCGATTCTTAATGGAAACTCGACGGAGAGAAATTAGGATAGATCATAATCCATGCAACTAGTTTAATTGCCCGTTGTGACACCGGGATTAGTTGATTAAACTTAGATTCCTAAAATGAATCAGAGCGTAATAATTAATGATTTTTAATAGCGCTAAGGACACTTAGGTTGTTAAAATGAATTAATTACAATTAGGGGAAACCGACAGGAGAACCTATGTGATTAACGGAGATTCTAGGTTTATAATTAGTTGGGCAATGAGATAAGATAATTATAGCAATTATTTAGCTAATCATCGATTTTCAAGACCCCTCTTCCCATTTCAAGAAAACTCTTTCTCCACATTTTATTTCTGATTGATCAAATTTGTTTTTATTTAATCATTTTAAATTAAATCTTCTTATTTTATGAACATGGTCCCTAAATATTATTTCACATAAGTATTTTCAGTGCTCAAGAGAATTTTAATTAATTGCTTAAGTTTCGCTTCGCCTCCCTGAGGATTCGATACTCGGAATACTTTCCGTTTTATATTACTTGTGGCCCGTGCACTTGCGGATAACCAACAACACTTCCGCATTTTTTTTACGTTTTGAAATTCTCCTTTGAACTTGTATTGAATGATTTACGTCTTGTTCTGCTTTAAGTTTGTTGATTTACTAAAGGTTTTGTTTGTTCTGTTTTAAACTGGGATCCCAGATTGAAAATTTCGCAAATTTCTAAGTATGGTTTCTTTAAATGGAAATTTTCCGCTGTTCTTAGAAGTAGAATGAAATGCATGTAGTGACGGCCTTAGGATCTAGGCATGAAAAGTAGGGTCGTTACAAATAAACTCAAAAAAACCATTTCAAAGCATGACTTAAGTATTTATTAACTTCCCAATACATCCAACTCTGTAAATGGTATACTTACAACTTATTAGTTGGACAATACCAATCTTATCATCTTTGCTTGGGACAGCTGACAATGAAGGAACCATCTATGGGTCAAGCCAACTCTGATGATTTATTATCAATAACAGTTCATTACAACTATTATAACCAAGGAGTTTCCCTGTCAGATAAGGTAGTCAAATGGGGACAATGGAAGTAGACAGTTCATTACAACTATTATAACCAATGAGTTTCCCTATCAGATAAGGTAGTCAAATGGGGACAATGGACTTGGACATTGAAGATGGAACAATAAATAGAGTTGTTTAGTGGCCATCTAAGTACAATTTCCCGCCATAGGAGAGATGTTTAGTTTTGAATATGAATTTGGGGTCGGTTTTCATTAAATAGAGAGAGAGGTTTTGTTGGGTAGGATGAGTTTTTTTTCCTAGGTTGGGGCCCTTGAAGGCGAAGCTTGGGGCTGTGCTAAAGTGAAACGATCATGAAAAAAGGTGGTGGTGCTTTTAATCATTCTCTCTCGAGTCTTAACACTTACGCTGGCCTACTTGCTTGACTCAGAACAATCGTTGCTACATATATCTGTACACACAGAAGTATTTCATATGAATGAGAAAGGACTTTCTAAATTCTAGACTCTGTAAAATACTTGTTTACTGATTTTTAGAGGGTCTTATTGCACCAAAAAGGCCCAACCACGTCTAAACTTATGGATTTGACATCAATTTCCAATTTGAATCATCCCATCACTAGCCATGAATAGAAAAGAATGGCTAAACTCCAATGATCCTATGGCTACCAAATTCTTTACAGGTGAGTTAGAACTTGAAACTCGAAACAAAACAGAATCAAAATTCAAATTAGAATGCAAAAGGTCCTGATTAAGTGCCTCTCTCAACAGTTAACAATAGTAAAATTCAAACCATACAAAATTCAAATCTCGAAGTTTGCGAAATAGAATGATAGAAGATCGAAATTCTAATGAACTTGGAAAAGTAGAGAGAAAGAGAGAGAACCTGTTGTGCCGTCGAAACTAGAATGAGAGAAAATCGAGATTCAAACGAATGAAGAGTGAAGGAGAGGCAATTGTGACGGGTAATACGGCGGCAGAGAAGTTGGGTGAGACAGAGAGAGCCCACGACCCACAAACGAAGCCTGTCGGAGATGAAGAAAGGAGTTGCCGACGGTAAGGGGAACAGAGTCGAAACCCACGCGACAAAGAAGACAAAGAAGATGAGATTTTTTTTAAACCCACGTGAGATACAAGTGGACGAAGGTCAGAAACATTGCCATCGGTCGCCGTCCAGTCGCCATCGGTTAGGATCCTGCTCTGGTGGGTGAGGTTTAGTCGCCGCCGTCGGTTGAAGACAAGGAGAACGAGCTGGGATTCGAAGGTTGAAGCTAGGGTTGCTTTTCGGGGAGAGAGAGACCAAGTGAACCTTTCGAGGAGAGAGAAAGGATATTTTCCTTTTTACCATTTTTTAAAATTTTAAAAAAAAAAAGAAAAAATGGGCTTTTAATGTCGGGAAATGCCCGACATATTAAACGCCCGTTTTTTTCAGAAAAACGCACGTCCGAAATTAAAACTGGCGCGCGTTTTCTTTTCGTCATTAAAGGGCCCACACCCTTTTTTTGTTCGTCATTAAATGCTGTTTTTGTAGTAGTGCTTACCCTTTGATGTTGTTGTTTTAGGATCAGTCTAGCTTGGGAGTGATTGGATTAAGGATGGCTTTGGAAGAGTTAGTGTAGTTTACGAGCATTAATGTAAGTAGTTTCTATTTGAATATTTGAGCATGCTACCTATTTTACTTGTTCTGTTCTTATGCGTTGTGATTGATATATGTAACTCGCTATGAGAGAACAACATGTTATTTTGTTTATTTCATAAGCATGTTTGGTTTGGTTATGAACATGTTATTCTATTGTTAGTTTTGATATAGGAGTTAGTAATGTCACCAGGTTAGTTATTAATAAAACCTAGGGCGTTACATTTAATGCCTTTTTATGTTTAATTTGAAGAAACCGAGCTAAATGAGGAAAATCAGAATTATTGAGAGAGCTAGATTTTGGATGATTTTATGGTGGCTTTTGGATATTATATTGACATTTTAAATCTACCATTAACATTTCCTACCATTTAGCCCATATGAAATTTTATGCTAGGTTTCACAATTTCTTAGGCTTAAAAAGAAAACTTGTTTTTTCACCATACTTAACTTGCTAGGAAAATTTTTGTTTTTGTATTGGACAAAAATACTGTTGGGGTTTATGTCCTAAAACTCAAGTTTTGATTATCATTTTCTAATAAAGATGTTATTCAGTGAAATTGTTTATTTTATATCTTAAATCCAATAGAAACATTCATGGTTATAATATGAAGTACTCGAACTATATCGTGGATATAGACAGGGATCAAGTTTGAGTATATAACCTAAATGGTCTATAGTAAATGAATAAGGTTGGGTACCTTATCCTAGTAACACTATGGATGCGGCCTACTTTGCGAATGAGGCAAACAACGTGATCCTGGATCGTTCATGTAGAGACATGCGAGTAGGAGCATCCTGTGTAAAAGATGTTTACACAAGAAAGAACCGAGAAATAAGTCACTCTTACTTTATAACGTCGTTTACTGTTAAAACTGATTATTTCATGCGATGACCTAGGTAACTCGATCTTAATCCTGAGCTTGTTGTGAACTCCTATTCGTTTAGGATTATATTTTGATCTGCATGGGTGAGAATGGACCAAAAGTGTCATTCAATAAACCTACCATTTTGGAGATAAGACTAGATGGATAGCTGGGGACATAGTAAAGCAAGACGGAATTCACTCCTACGCAATTCAGGGATGGTTGAGAGGTTGTTCCCTTAAGTGCTAAATCCAACGCTTGAACAAGGGGTCCCACCCTCTCATTGGCCTGAGAGAGACTTTGTTTAGTGGTTGGACCATAAACAAATTGTTCATTAGAGGATCAGTGGACTTAAGGTACTAAGATGTACTATAGGGGTAAAACAGACATTTGACTAGCTATAGTAACGAATGACCTGTGAAGGACTGACTTACTAATCATGGTTATATCGAGTGGACGAAAATATATCTACAGTGAGGAGAGTTCAACTACTAGGCTATAGTGGAGTGTCCCGATAGTTAATGGATGTTGGTTAGCTAGGTTAAAAGGGTTTAGCAGGTTAAACCTCATCCCATTGGAGCCCATGATCTGTAGGTCCATTAAGTCCCCTTGCTAGCTTGAGACTAACCTTTGGAACAATATGATGGATAGAATATGAATTACTTTGAATTCAGTTTAGGGATATGGTTAGAGGTGGTTGACGTTATCGATACGTCGGGTTTTATGTAAACTGGGTTGTGAGAGATTTAATATTTAAATATGATTTAAATACCGAGAACATGAATAGAGATTCATGTTGGAAAATAAAATTTTAGAAATGTTCGGGATTGATGACAAAATATTAATTTAATATTGGATATTAAATTAATTAATAATTATTTTAAATTAATTTTGAATAAATTTAAAATTGAAAAATTAAAATTTGATTTTATATTTGTCAGATTATTAAAAATTAAATAATTAACAAATTAATTCAAGATTATCTTGAATTTATTAAAATCAAAATAAATTGCATTTTTGGAGGTCGAGTGCATGGTGACTAAACTAAACCCATGCACTCCCCTCTCTTTAAGTCACACCATTTCCCACTAATTAGTGGCTGAATTGGTGCCAATCTCAGGGGCTTTTCTTCATCTTTGATCCCTCTATAAAAGGGAAGAAGAAGGTTGAAGAAATTGATTGAATCTGATAGTGAATTGCTGTCAAAATACTCACACACCAAACCCACCTCCATAAGCTTGTATTCCAAACTTTTCCCTTCAAATTCCATCACTAGAGGATCCCACAATCCGTTCCAAAGGCTTGAGGATAGTAAGGAAGATCCAGTGGTGGTTCGTGATACATTGGTGAAGAAAAACAACAAAAGAATCCAACCAATTTCTCCATTTAAAAGAGGTTGGTATTTTGTCTCTGTTTTTCTTCTCATGAATATCATGCAAAGAATGATTAAATTGAGCTTATTAAGTGCCTAAGATCCAAAATTGCTTCCGTAATTTAGATATCAACACTTTCAAATACTTTTTGTTATGCTGTGACAATTCATCTGAATTCAAAGCCATCGTGGATCTCTGAAAGCTAATGTGTTCAGTGAGTCAGCTAGCTAATGCTGATGTTTTTTTCACTCACGTGAAATGCAGGTGGTATAACCGTTTTGGTTATTTTGATTCTCTGCATTTTAAAGAAGGTGGCGTTATCGTGGTTGGCACATGGGAGAGAGAGAGAGTGTGGCTGTAGAGTGTGAATCATCTGAGTCCATCGATTGAAGGCAAAATAATTCCCACAGAGAGGAAGCTGAAGCCGAAGATTAGAGGGTTGATGGTGAGGGGTAGTCAGCTGTGAGTGTTTCTTTGTAAAACTCCTTGTGTGAGTTGGGTTTCTCAACTGGGACTATCATCTTGAGAGTTCTCTGTATATTGAGTGAATGTCTAGCTTCAGCATTGTAATATTGAGATAGAAATCGAGGTTGTAACGACCCTACTTTTCATGCCTAGATCCTAAGGCCGTTACTACATGCATTTCATTCTACTTCTAAGAACATCGAGAAATTATCCTTTAAAGAAATCATACTTAGAAATATACGAAACTTTTCAATCTGGGATCCCAATTTAAAACAGAACAAACGAAACCTTTGGTAAATCAAACCAAACTTAAAGCGGAATAAATCGTAAATCATTCAATACAAGTTCAAAAGGAGAATTTCAAAACGTAAAAATGCGGAAGACTATCCTAAAGGAGATCCATGGCTCAGCAGCTCTCCGTCACGCGTGCTGTACACCTTTACCTCTACCTGCAGTTGTATGTAAGGGAAAAGAATGAGTATTTAAGAAAATACTCAGTAAGTAGCCAAACTTCAAGACACTTGCAGCAATAAAAGCTTTAATATCTTATTCGAGTTAAGGGCCTAAGGGTTAGGTCATTTCATTTCATTTCCTCTGTAGTTCAGGTCTCGTGTTCAATTAGTACACCTTTATATAAATATAAGTTTGCCAACTCACTGATAGTGCACAAGTGGGAGTTTCGGGAGGTCTCTACTCCTACCGATGGTAGATGGCACCCAGTCAGTGGAGCTAAGTCTCATCCCTCAAGGCACTAATAGGCGCGTAGCGCTCTAAACTACCATTTCACTGGTGGGGCGTTCATGGGTTTAAGTCAGGAATTTACTTCCACAGTTAGTAAATGGCACCTAGACTGCGAAGCCAAGACCCGCCCATTAAGCTCCTCATTTCAGTCTATTTCATCTCAGTCCTAGGTGTTTAATTGACACGACCCTCTTGTAAGGTTCCTTTCCCTTTTTTATTAATTCTTTTCCCCTTTAGGACCCCTTAACACTTACTAATCTTTATCTGCAACCTATTTAACACAAACGATTTCTCTTCCTAGCTTACTGACAGGCTAACTGATATGCATCTTCCCAACTCAGTCATATCACAAGAATAAAAAATGGAGGTGACAACCGACACTCCTAATCCTGAAACCACTCGTATGCTACCGAAAATTCGGCAGCATAACGGCATGCATATGGGTAACCCAAAATTTTCCTACACCTGGAAACAACAACGATGCACTTCTATAACGCAAACGAGTCAGAAATCAACCCAACTCCAAATCACCACTCCAATAAATATTCAACCCATCCTTCATAACACGAACACATCCCAGAACAATCATAAATCAAATATTCCAAACATGCTTACTAAATTCTACAAACATATCAACACTTAAGTCATGCCCAAGTAAACAACACTTTAACCATAATTAAGTAAGCATTACCACGAACCAAGGAACATTCAACCAAGCCAAAAAACTTAACCAACTCCAATTCACCACCAAGAAGCATACAATGAAAACAATCCAAACACTTCATGCCCAAGAAGCTACTTACTTGCAGGCGAACTTTATAAACAACAACTAACCAAGGCATGCTTAACTATTTTCATGCTTCCAAGAAAAGAAGAACCAACCATGCTTGGTTAAATCCATGACAACACTTAGAACTTTAATCCAATTGGCTACTTACCTTAGTGAAGAAGATATTGGATCAACCTTCAACAAATTTCTTAACTCCAAGGCTCTTTAGCAAACCAAAACAGAAACACCGCTTGCTGTCCAAGCTCTCAAATCCACCTAAATCCAACAATTTAATCACCAAACGCAATGGGCATATTAAATTCAATAGCCAAAATCAATGGGTATCCATGATTAAACGTTAAATTGACCAAAACACCTTGAACCTTACTTACCCACTCACTGAAATCGTCGAACGCTCAAGATTTAAAGCGACTCGAGGCGGCGAACAACTGTTTGGATGAAGACAGCAGCGACGGCGTGCGTAAGACAATGGAAGCGGCGACGGAGCTATAGACGGCAACGCGACGAGATCTGATACACAGATAGGGAGATTACCGAGAGAACGAGAGAGAGAGAGAGTGCGAGAGAGAGAGAGAGAGAGAGAGAGAGCTTACCGACGGCAAGCAGCGGAGGCGGAGGTCGGCGGCGGCGCGACGGTGACAGAGGCGGCGGTGTGCGGCGAAGGGACGATGGCGCGGCGACGAGCAGCGAGGGAGAGTGGAGGAGGTGGCGGCGTGCGTGCAGAGAAGTTGCAGATGGAGAGAGAGAGAGAGAGTGTGAGAGTGAGGGTGAGTGCGTGAGAGAAAGAGTCGGTGAGAGGGAGAGAGAGAGAGAAAAAGAAATTCTGATTTTTTTTTTTTATTCAAACGGTCCCTTGACCGAAATTTGGGGGGGGGGAAATTTTCCCCCCTTTCCCTCTTTGACCGGGCAAGTTGCCCACTTCCCCCATTTCTTTTCTTTTTTTTTTTTTTTTATCAGGTTGTTACATCATACTAACCTTAAAAGAACTTTCGTCCTCGAAAGTTGCTAGTACTGGAACAACTCTGGATACTTGGCCATCATTTCATCTTCTCTCTCCCACGTTGCCTCTTCAGACAAATGGTTTCGCCAAAGGACCTTCACGAGGGCTATCTCGCGATTGCGAAGGACCTTCACCTCTCTATCAAGAATTAGCACTGGTTCCTCCTCATAAGACAAGCTCTCGCTCAGATGTAAAGGTTCGAAGTCCACTCTGTGGGTTGGATTTGTCAAATACTTCTGCAGTATGGAGACATGAAAAACATTGTGCACCGCCGAAAGAGAAGGCGGCAACGCTAGACGATAGGCTACCGGACCAATCCGTTCTAGAATTTCAAAAGGACCAATGAAACGTGGACTGAGCTTGCCTTTCCTTCCAAACCTCAATACTCCTTTCATTGGAGCTACCTTCAAGAAAACATGATCACCCACATCAAACTCTAAATCTCTTCTCCTTGTATCAGCATAGCTCTTCTGTCGGCTTTGAGCCGTTAACATCCTCGATCTGATTGTACGAATGGCCTCGCTGGAGGCTTGAATCAATTCAGGTCCCAACAACTGACGTTCACCGACCTCATCCCAATAAACAGGGGACCTGCATCTCTTCCCATAGAGGGCCTCAAACGGTGACATCCTGATGGTTGCTTGATAACTATTGTTATAAGCAAATTCCATTAAGTGCAGGTGTGCATCCCAACTACCTGAGAAATCCAAGACACATGCTCGCAACATATCCTCTAGAGTTTGGTTCAATCGCTCAGTTTGACCATCTGTCTGGGGGTGAAAAGCTGTACTGAAACGCAACTGAGTACCCAAGGTTCTTTGCAAACTCCTCCAAAAATTAGATGTGAACCGAGAGTCTCTATCTGACATGATTGATACCGGCACCCCATGAAGCTTGACTATCTCCGTCATGTATAACTGTGCCCACTTTTCAACAGTGTAAGTAGGCTTTCCAGGGAGAAAGTGCGCTGACTTGGTGAGTCTGTCGATAATGACCCAAATCACGGTGTAACCCTTGGCCGTTCTAGGCAATCCTGTGATGAAGTCCATAGATATATGCTCCCACTTCCATTATGGGACACTCAGCGGCTGCAACAAGCCTGCTGGTTTCTGTCTCGGGGCTTTCACCTGTTGGCAAACAAGGCATTTACTGACAAAATCCGCTATCTCTCTTTTCATGCCCTGCCACCAGTAATACTGTTTCAAATCATGGTACATCTTCGTACTTCCTGGATGGATTGAAAAAGGTGAATTATGTGCCTCTGCTAATAATTCCTGTTTGAGATCGGCATTCCCAGGTACGCATAAGCGACCCTGGTAACACAAGCCGAGGTCTGAAGATAAGGAAAACTCGTTCACCTGTCCCGCCTCTACTTGACTGCGTTTAACAACAAGGTCAGGGTCATTTGGTTGTTCATCTATGATCCTCTGCCTCAAGCTCGACTTAACTGTCAACTGAGCTAGGTGTGCTGTAACTTCGCCCACTACAATCATAATCTCTGCACGTTCCAAGTCATCCAATATATGAGCCTGAGTAGTAATCAAAGCAGACGCATGAGCGGTCTTCCTACTGAGGGCATCTGCAACCACATTTGCCTTGCCCGGGTGGTACTGGATGTCACAATCATAATCTTTTACTAACTCTAACCATCTTCGCTGCCTCATATTCAACTCTTTCTGGGTGAAGAGGTATTTCAAACTTTTGTGGTCCGTGAAGATTTGGATTTTCTCTCCATATAAATAGTGCCTCCAAATCTTCAAAGCAAAGACCACTGCTGCCAATTCCAAGTCATGGGTCGGGTAGTTCTTCTCATAATCTTTCAGCTGACGAGACGCATAAGCAATGACCTTACCATGCTGCATTAACACACAACCCAATCCCTTCTTTGAAGCATTGCTGTAAATAACGAATTCCCCGGAGCCATCAGGTACCGTAAGTACTGGTGCTGAAACTAGTCTCTGCTTAAGCTCTTGGAAGCTTGCCTCACAAGCTTCATTCCACACGAATGGAATACCCTTTCGAGTCAACTGAGTTAGAGGTGCGGCTATACTGGAAAAACCCTGCACAAAACGACGATAATAGCCGGCTAACCCCAAGAAACTCCGAATCTCGCTGACTGAAGTAGGTCGAGACCAATTGGTCACTGCCTCTATTTTGGCTGGATCTACTGTGACACCTTCCTTCGACACCACGTGCCCTAAGAAGGAAACTCGTTGTAACCAAAACTCACATTTAGAGAATTTGGCATACAACTGAAGGGAATAAAAGTCCCCACGCAGCGGAAGCGCATCGATTGGACCTTACGCCGTATATTAATTAACATTAAAATACCGTTACGAAAACTCAAACAAAACTTTAAACAACCTTTAAAGCCGCTGTAAAATTGGTTTAAACATGCTAAAATAAATCTAAATTTATTTTTAAAACTTTTCTAAAGAAAAGAGGAAGAACCGTTACAAACCTTCGTTGAAGACTTGACCATTCTTCGCCAACGACGCTCCACGAACGAAAACGCAGCAGCCGCCTTTGTTTTTCTTCGCTGGAAATTTCTTCTTTGATTGACACAATCACCACAGAGGTTACACCGGTATGTCTCTAAGTCTAGGAGGCAAAAGACTTGTGGGAGTCTTTCTCTAAGAGGGAGGCTAGAGAGAATTCTAGGTCTTGTCTTTCAAGAGTGTCAAGTGTCATGACCAATTAGGTCTAGTGTTCTATTTATAGAAGAGAGACCATGAATAAAATATTCAATTAAATCAATCTTTTCCATAATTGATTCAATCTTATTCCTTAATTAATCAATCATGATCAATCAATTCCATAATTGATTAATCTTTTCCACAAATGACTAATTACTTCCATAAGTGATTAGATCATTTCCATAAATGATTAATCACTTCCTTAAGTGATTAATTATTTCCATAATTGATTAATTCCCGGTTAATGAATTCTTTAATTAATTAACCACCAATTAAATATCACATATTTAATTCCCGGCCTAGAATTAATTAATTTGCCCAAACACATTTTAGGCCTTAAATTAATTAATTCATTATTTTGAACTCTTTCAAACTTCCATAAATATATATTTGAACTTTTCAAATATTAATTTCTCTCATAATAATATATCAATATATATTATATTTGTTTCCCTTAATAAATTGAACATTTTCAATTTACTTTTATTACTTAGTTGCCTCAAATTACTTTACGAGCTACCAGTGGGACCTAATGGACCTGCAGATCAGAAGCTCCAACGATGTGAGATTAATTGGTCAAACTCATTAACCACATTAATCAATATTCGTTAACTGTGTGTACATTCCACTATAGACTCACAGTTGCACTCTTCTCACTGCAGACATATTTTTTGTGTCCACGGAACTTAGACCAATATCGACTAGTTAGTCCTTCACGAGTGTCCGTAACACCAGCTGGGTCAAATTATCGTTTTACCCCTAGGTTACCTCTATTTCCTTAAGTACCAATTCTCCTCTAATGAACAACCTGTTTGTGGTCCAACCATCAAACAGAAAACCCTCTCGTGCCATTGAGAGCATAGGGCCCTTTGTTCAAGACTCAGAGTAACCACTTAAGGGAACACTCATCTGCTTCCCTAAAGTCGGGAAGGAGTGAATTCCATCTTGTACGATTATGTTCCCAGCTCCCCATTCGGTCTTGTCCCCAAAGTGGTAGGCTTATTGAGTCGGCGTATTGGCCACTCTCACCCATACAAATCAAAGGACAATCTCTCATGAGCAGGAGTCCATAATCAACTCAGGATTAAGACTAAGTTGTCTAGGTCGTCCTAGTGAAATAGAAAACCAACTAGTTAACGGTGTTATAACCAGTGGTTACTATTTCGCGGTCCGGTCTTATGCAAACTCATTGCATAGGATACCCCCACTCGCATGTCTCCTACATGAACGCGTTGGATCGCAACGTTTGTATTAAATACAAAGTGGGCCGTATCCATAGTGTCACCAGGATAAGGCACCCAGTCTTATCCCTATACTATAGACCCTTTAGGCTGTTTCTTGAACAATGATCCCATATGTCACTACATATAGTTCAAGACTCATATTATAGCCTTGGATGTCTAGTTTATTGGATTAGGGTTATTATTAGGCAATAACTAATAACAATTAATGGAAAAAATATTTCAATATTATTTCATTAATATCCGGTCAACGGTTACATTCACTATCTACGAGTTTTAGGGCATAAAACCCAACAACAACTTGTTCGTTCTTAAGGTAATTAGAGCTCTCCTGAGATGATCCTCATGTTCCTCTTCTGTCTTGGAGTAGATAAGAATGTCGTCGATAAAAACAATTACGAATGAATCTAGGAATTCCTTGAATACCCTGTTCATCAATTCCATGAAAACTGCGGGAGCATTAGTAAGCCCAAAGGACATCACAGTGAATTCGTAATGCCCATACCTGGTTCGGAAAGCTGTCTTGGGTATATCGTCCTCTCTAATCCTCAACTGATGATAACCTGACCGTAGATCTATTTTAGAGAATACTGCTGCACCTTGAAGCTGATCAAAAAGGTCATCAATCCTGGGCAGAGGGTATCTGTTCTTTATTGTCACTTTGTTCAGCTCCCGGTAGTCGATGCACAAGCGCATTGTCCCATCCTTCTTTTTCAGAAACAAAACCGGAGCACCCCACGGCGAGACGCTGGGGCGTATATAGCCTTTGTCCAACAGCTCTTGAATCTGGACCTTAAGTTCTTTCAATTCCGCTGGAGCCATCCTATATGGAGCTTTAGAAATCGGGTTAGTCCCTGGCTCAAGCTCAATGCAGAAGTCAACCTCTCGAGTTGGCGGTAGTCCTGTCAGATCCTCAGGAAATACATCTGTGAATTCCCTCACTACCGGAATTGAGGTCATTGATGCCTCGGTTTTCCTTGTGTCAACCACGCTAGCCAACAAGCCCCAGGCTCCTTGGCTAATCAATTTTCTCGCCTTCGTTGCAGAGACCACTTTAGGAGCACCTTTGATCATCGATCCTTTAAACTTGAAGCTTGCCTCTGACGGAGGGTTAAAGATCACCTCCTTACGATGACAGTCTATGTTGGCATAATTAGAAGCCAACCATTCCATTCCCAAAATGACGTCAAAATCACTCATATCAAGGGAGATCAATGTCACATCCATCGATCGATCAGACACTAACATTTGGCAGGCTTTCACCGCTTCACTAGCTAGTAGTGTTACCCCCGCAGGGGTTGAGACTAACAAAACATAGCCTAGCAGCTCTAGTTCTAGGTTGGCTTGACTTACAAACGATGCAGAAATAAAAGAATGCGTTGAACCCGAATCAAACAACACAAAAGCATAGTGGCCGAGGATAGGGATGGTACCTGTCACTACTGCAGTAAGGTCCTCGGCCTCTTGTC
The DNA here is from genome assembly GCA_036850905.1 of Luffa acutangula. NCBI lineage: Eukaryota > Viridiplantae > Streptophyta > Magnoliopsida > Cucurbitales > Cucurbitaceae > Luffa > Luffa acutangula. The sequence continues at coordinate 21,285,959 of CM072089.1, read as the reverse complement.
GGGTGGTGGCAAATATCTTGCCCTGATGTTGTGCTGGTCTCGCCCCAGATGCCTGATTTGAACTGGACGGCTGGTCAGCATAGTTAGCTTTCTTCTGGTTACAATTTGGGGCAATATGCCCTTCCCGACCACACTTGAAACAAACACGGGTCCCTGCCAAGCAACGACCCCAGTGGTACTTTCTGCAGGTCTGACATAATGGCCTATCCTGATTAGGCCTTGGTTGATTCTGTGCTCTCTGTCGACGGTCCTGGGGCGGACCTCGTCTAGGGTAACAGTGACCCCTCTGTGTGTTTGAGCTCATCTGATCGTACCTTCGCTTATGACCTGAGTAAGGTTCTGAAGAGACAGCTGACGGTCGTCGATCAATCAGCTGGGCCACCCTAACTGCCGTGGCATAGTCTTGGGGTTCATGGGCTGCCACACTGCCCTGAATCTCCTCCTTTAAACTTGTGATGAAACGTTCCAGCTTATCAGCCTCTACAGCTACCAGGGTAGGGGCAAACCGTGACAGTCTGGCAAATTCAGTCTCGTACTCCTCTACCGTTCGGTTTCCCTGTGTAAGAGCCACGAACTCTGATTGCTTCTTGAATCGGGAGGCGGCAGGGTAATACTTCCTGAAAAACTCTCCCCTGAACTGAGCCCACGTGACAGGTCCGTTGCTGACGTCTAAGGTCCTTTCGATCGATTGCCACCAAATCAGGGCGTTATCTCGTAACAAGAACACGGCGCAGTACACTTTCTAGTCCTCCGGGCAATTCATGTGGCGAAAAACAGTCTCGATGGAGGACAGCCACAACTCTGCTACCGTGGGGTCCCTTGAGGCTCCATCGAACGGACATGGGTCCCACTTCCTGAAATCTCTTAAGCACCTAGCCTCCCGTGATAAGGCGGCTTCGTTGTTCTGAGGCGCTTGGGCCTGTCGCCCTGCAAGCACGCCCGCAACTGCAGCCTGAACTGCGGTTTGAACAATTGCCTGAATATCCACCGTGACAGGTCCTACCGCAGGCCCCGGCTGTCCACCCGGTTGTTCCACTTGTGGGTTTTCTGGTAGATTTCCTTCTTGCTCCACAGGTGGCACGACTTGCTCAGGGGTTGTACGACCCCTACCACGACCTCTTCCTCGACCTCTTCCACGTCCTTGTGCTCGGGGAGGCATGATCTATTTCACAAAAAATTTATCATCTTACTAACAGGCTTGAATCCTTTAAACAATTCACAGGTACTAAACCTTATGCATATCTTTCCCACAACATGAATCTTTTTCGAACATATATAACATATAACATTTACGGGCTACAAAGTAATCAAACGTGTACCTGGCGTGACCGGATGCTTTGCTGATAAGCCATGGACATACCTAAGGTTTACGATGTAAACCAGTCTACAGAACCTATAACCTAGAGCTCTGATACCAACTGTAACGACCCTACTTTTCATGCCTAGATCCTAAGGCCGTTACTACATGCATTTCATTCTACTTCTAAGAACATCGAGAAATTATCCTTTAAAGAAATCATACTTATAAATATACGAAACTTTTCAATCTGGGATCCTAGTTTAAAACAGAACAAACGAAACCTTTGGTAAATCAAGCCAAACTTAAAGCGGAATAAATCGTAAATCATTCAATACAAGTTCAAAAGGAGAATTTCAAAACGTAAAAATGCGGAAGACTATCCTAAAGGAGATCCATGGCTCAGCAGCTCTCCGTCACGCGTGCTGTACACCTTTACCTCTACCTGCAGTTGTATGTAAGGGAAAAGAATGAGTATTTAAGAAAATACTCAGTAAGTAGCCAAACTTCAAGACACTTGCAGCAATAAAAGCTTTAATATCTTATTCGAGTTAAGGGCCTAAGGGTTAGGTCATTTCATTTCATTTCCTCTGTAGTTCAGGTCTCGTGTTCAATTAGTACACCTTTATATAAATATAAGTTTGCCAACTCACTGATAGTGCACAAGTGGGAGTTTCGGGAGGTCTCTACTCCTACCGATGGTAGATGGCACCCAGTCAGTGGAGCTAAGTCTCATCCCTCAAGGCACTAATAGGCGCGTAGCGCTCTAAACTACCATTTCACTGGTGGGGCGTTCATGGGTTTAAGTCAGGAATTTACTTCCACAGTTAGTAAATGGCACCTAGACTGCGAAGCCAAGACCCGCCCATTAAGCTCCTCATTTCAGTCTATTTCATCTCAGTCCTAGGTGTTTAATTGACACGACCCTCTTGTAAGGTTCCTTTCCCTTTTTTATTAATTCTTTTCCCCTTTAGGACCCCTTAACACTTACTAATCTTTATCTGCAACCTATTTAACACAAACGATTTCTCTTCCTAGCTTACTGACAGGCTAACTGATATGCATCTTCCCAACTCAGTCATATCACAAGAATAAAAAATGGAGGTGACAACCGACACTCCTAATCCTGAAACCACTCGTATGCTACCGAAAATTCGGCAGCATAACGGTATGCATATGGGTAACCCAAAATTTTCCTACACCTGGAAACAACAACGATGCACTTCTATAACGCAAACGAGTCAGAAATCAACCCAACTCCAAATCACCACTCCAATAAATATTCAACCCATCCTTCATAACACGAACACATCCCAGAACAATCATAAATCAAATATTCCAAACATGCTTACTAAATTCTACAAACATATCAACACTTAAGTCATGCCCAAGTAAACAACACTTTAACCATAATTAAGTAAGCATTACCACGAACCAAGGAACATTCAACCAAGCCAAAAAACTTAACCAACTCCAATTCACCACCAAGAAGCATACAATGAAAACAATCCAAACACTTCATGCCCAAGAAGCTACTTACATGCAGGCGAACTTTATAAACAACAACTAACCAAGGCATGCTTAACTATTTTCATGCTTCCAAGAAAAGAAGAACCAACCATGCTTGGTTAAATCCATGACAACACTTAGAACTTTAATCCAATTGGCTACTTACCTTAGTGAAGAAGATATTGGATCAACCTTCAACAAATTTCTTAACTCCAAGGCTCTTTAGCAAACCAAAACAGAAACACCGCTTGCTGTCCAAGCTCTCAAATCCACCTAAATCCAACAATTTAATCACCAAACGCAATGGGCATATTAAATTCAATAGCCAAAATCAATGGGTATCCATGATTAAACGTTAAATTGACCAAAACACCTTGAACCTTACTTACCCACTCACTGAAATCGTCGAACGCTCAAGATTTAAAGCGACTCGAGGCGGCGAACAACTGTTTGGATGAAGACAGCAGCGACGGCGTGTGTAAGACAACGGAAGCGGCGATGGAGCTATAGACGGCAACGCGGCGAGATCTGATACACAGATAGGGAGATTACCGAGAGAACAAGAGAGAGAGAGAGTGCGAGAGAGAGAGAGAGAGAGAGAGAGAGCTTACCGACGGCAAGCGGCGGAGGCGGAGGTCGGCGGCGGCGAGACGGCGACGGAGGCGGCGGTGTGCGGCGGAGGGACGATGGCGCGGCGACGAGCAGCGAGGGAGAGTGGAGGAGGTGGCGGCGTGCGTGCAGAGAAGTTGCAGATGGAGAGAGAGAGAGTGTGAGAGTGAGGGTGAGTGCGTGAGAGAGAGAGTTAGTGAGAGGGAGACAGAGAGAAAAAGAAATTCTGATTTTTTTTTTTTATTCAAACCGTCCCTTGACCGAAATTTGGGGGGGGGAAATTTTCCCCCCTTTCCCTCTTTGACCGGGCAAGTTGCCCACTTCCCCCATTTCTTTTTTTTTTTTTTTTTTTTTTTTTTTACAGGTTGTTACAGAGGTTGATGTAATCGTTGCCCCTGAAGAAGATGATTGAATACTACTAATATCTAATAAGAGTGGCTAAGTGGTTGTAGACCGAATTTGGTCGAACCACTATAAATCGGTGCACTTCTTTTTCTTCCTTCTCTGTTTATTTGTTTGATTGAGTTCTTAAGCATATCGTTTGCTTGCGTTTTCGGTCTGTGTGATTTACTGAAGGTTTTCGGTTTGTTAATTACTCGCTGTGTTGTAATTTTGGCTGAGTAATGTGACTTGATATATACCTTGAGATTCAACACTTTTATTTTACGTTTTATATTCTTTAGAAGAAATGATGTAAAAAGGATTATTTCATGCTTTTATGTTCATATATATTATCTCTGTCATTCACCAAATTAACAAAACTTTGAGCACGAGGATCTTATTAGCTCATAATTTTTTTTTAACATAATATATCAAAACACGATTTTGGAAGCATAAAACTAAGAGAAGAATTCATCAAATTACCAAAGGCGTCCACGAATAAAATTTAAACAAAGTCAAACATAATGAAGAAAATAAGTTTCCAACAAGAATAAAGATCATGATTATTCATAAATTAGTAGATTGATATTTTTCCATAGAATGAAGGTCCAAGTGAGAATAAGGATCATATATAATTATTCATAACTTTGAGTAGTTGTATTTTAATTTGATTTTGCATGCTCTTGATCCTTAGAGATTCATGCAATAACCATATATTTTAAGCAAATGGCTGGTTGGTAAATTAATTACGACCATCATGAGCAATTTGATATGCCACCTTCTTACCATTAGGTAATGGTGCCACATAGCAATGATGATCATTAGCGTTGGGGGGGACAGAACCTCCAGAGCCAAAGATAGAATCAAGTAACCAACCAACAAATGATCCAAGAATAAAGGATCCAGCAAAGCTGCCTATAATTGTAGTCCCCAGCACAAACAGACTAGAAGCTTCAATGCCCATCAAAGATGGCAAAGCGGCTCCCACAACTTGTCCAACCAAAGCTCCACCAACCGATGCAACAGTATTCATGGAATCTCTCACTGCTGTTTCGAAAACATGCCCTGCTGTAAAAATGTCCCATACCATTATCCCAGCAGCAGCGATGAGAAACGCAACACCGGCTGCCTTAGAGAACTTCGAGAACACATTTGTCTTGAAACCTCCGCGCCCAGAGGCCTTGATGATGTCATCATACACCTATATAGCAAGTGGAAATCATAATAAATTGGATTGGATAATTAGTTTATGGTCATGTTCTTACATGTTACTTTATTATACTAAAAAAATCAAAGTAGAAAAATGAAAACTTTACTTTATAAATAATTTTTAGAAATGATACAATGTTAAAAATTATTAAAAAAAAAATTCAATAACTCAACTAGCATAAAGCTTGTACCTTTGACCAAACAGAACTTGCAGTGAGTGGCAAAAAAGAATTATATAATTGCAAATATAACACAATGTAAAAATAATGGCAAATATAGCAAAATCTATCAGAGTATATTACTGATAGACACTGATAGACTTTGGTTAATTAGAATCTATCTGATAGACTTCGATTATCAAAGTTTATCAACGATAGATTCTGATTATTCAGAGTCTATCAGTGTCGATCGCTGATAGATTCCGATTAATCAAAATTTATCAGTGGAATCTATCAACAATAGACACTGATAGACTCTGAATAATCAGAATCTATCAGTGATAGACACAGATAGAATATGACGACAACTTTTTGATCTTGTACAATTAATTTTGCTATATATGCAATTAGTTTGCCACTGTGTTATATTTGCTATTAATTTGGTCCAATTTGTCATTTATGCAATTGTCCCTTGACCATAAAAGGTCAGACCTTCAAATCTCTCACCTCACATGTTATCAGAAAAAGAAAAAAGAATTTAAGAAAATTAAACCTTTTTAAATATTTATTGTGTACTTTATTAGTGAAAAAATTAAGTATAAAAAACACTTTTATTTACGTTCTGAAAAATTGGAAATAAAACATAAGCAACAAAATACCTGGATTTTATATTTTGAAAATTAAGTTTTAGAATATTCTTAGGAAGGTTTAAATACTATTTTTATCACTATATTTTGGGCTTTAGTTCATTTTGGTATCTACACTTTTAAAATGTTCATTTTCGTCCTAGTATTTTGAGTTTTGGTTCTTTAGGTCCCCGTACTTTTAAAAAATATCCAATTTGGTCCCTTCATTTTCAATATTTTCTCTTTTTTTCGATCACATAAATTTAGGATGACACTTTATTTATTCAATTTCTTGAAATGTAATTATAATTTTATTAAAGGGCTTTAAGTGTATAAATTTTACATTCAAATTTTGTAAATTACTAAATTACTTTATAAAAGTACCACAGAATAAAATGAGCATGCCAAAGTACAGGGACCAAAATGTACCAAAATCTAAAATACAGGGCCAAAAGTTATATGACTAAAATAAACCATAGTCCAAAGTATGGGGACCAAAATATTATTTAAACCTATAAAGAATAAGAATGATGAAGCACCAAATTCTTACCAAATACACTTTTTTTTTTTACAAGTTGAAAATAAAAATTAGAAAGGAGGAATAAGAACAATAGCATACAACCTATCAATGACAACAAATTGAACATAATTCTATAAATTAATTACTACAAATATTTACCAGAAGTTTTTCATCATCACTCAAGTTCTCGAATGGTCCGGGTAAACCACGCTTAATTTTGTACCTATTGAATCCACATTAGAGATATGTTAGAGGCATTTGTTGAGATAGAACCATTTAAAAATATTAAAATTTGATCAAAAGATTAAAGATAATAAAAAAATATATATATATATTTTTTAGTCTTTATGCTTTACCTCAGGTAGTAATATTTTGATCTCTAAGCTTATTGTTTTAACCATTTAGTTTACGTGCTTTAATTTTATGCATAAAGAAACTTCTAATCACTTATAAATGAAAAAATGACCTAAAAGAATTAATGCTTTTATTTCCAAAGTAGGAACGAAAAGTTAAACTATAACATTGGTTTAGTTTTGATTTCACCATTTTAAATAGGGTAGGAAAAAAAAAAAAAAAAACTGGTGCATCAACCCCTCCAATAAAGGTATATTTATTCAAAATCAATTTGAATGATATGAAAATCAGGTTTAAAGGTGTAAAATCAAACATAAAATTGATTTTCAATAATTAAAAGTACGTTTTAGGGTGATTTCGACCATAACGAAAGTGATTTCGTGTTTTGAAAATCACTCCAAAACATACTGTTAATGTTTATATGGAGAGAAATAAATAATTGAGGTTAGAAAAGAAGGGAGCATTTATTTGGATAGGAAATGTATTATTAAGCAACGCTTTACCTTGCGACAAGATCCTCAAAGGTGATTTCTTCATCCTTGAGCCATCTGGAAAAGTTGCGGGAAGCTGGACTCTCGTGATCCTCCATGAAATTTCTCATACTTTCTTTGTACTGTCTAGCCTCTTTCGCCAGACTTTCCACATCCTCCAAATTGTTTGGATCTATGGTCTTCAGTGCTTCTAATATATCATTAGAGTGATCACCAATCTTTTCCAAGTAGCTTGTTCGAAGTGTACAGTTCCTCACTGCCTGAAGCGAGGTGTTAACAGCCATTTCCATGTAAGAATAGATCTCATTGGCAGGCGAAGATCGAGTTTCGTCATCTTTGTACTGCTGCTTCATGGCATCAGCATCATCCATAAGCTTTATCACCTTCTCATAATTATTGCCAACATCCCTAAGATATTTGTTCATATCCATTGAAGATTTGAAGTGGATCTTGCCTAAGGCAACGAACTCTTGGTTTCTTATTATTGTCGCCAGGTCTCGCAGTTGCTGTCCTTGGAGAAGCAAAATGGGAGCCCGAGCCATTGATGAGTTTGGGACAAAACTAAATTGTGTTCACAGTCTTCAAATTCCAAGAGATGGTTTTTCAAGGTTTAAGTATACATCAATTTATAGCGAAACTTCTCAAAAAAAAAAAAAAAAAAAAAAAAAAAAAAAAAAAAAAAAAAAAAAAAAATTTATAGCGAAAATCTTCCTTTACTTTCTTTTTTATTCCTCAAATTTCAAAAATTAGCACCTGAAAAATTATTTTTAAAATTTTAAAAAATTATAATTAAAATTAAAAATGGTTTCAAAGAAGAAAAAAAAAAACGTGTGTATTATAAAAGAATATTTGTTACATCATAATATTTCATACAGGATTAATATTTTAAATTTCATAGACTATTTTTAATTACCCATAGTTTTTTTATGTTCATAGCTGTGAGAGTATGAATATTTTCTATGAATATTATGTGAGAGATTTTATTTTTTTTTTTCTATTTTATTATTATTATTTATTTATTTATTTAATTTACTCTAAGCTGGAAAATAACTATCACAAAGTATTTTTGTGTCCTTTACCAACTGTTTACCAATAAAGCCAGTTGACGAGATGGAATAAGAATTTTTGACCTTATTGTTTATTAAGAAAACAAATATTTTACGAACTAACAAAAATAAAAATAAAAAAATTAATATATATATATATAAAAAGAACATTTTTTTACGAACTAACAAAAATAAAAATAAAAAATTAATAAAATAATAATTATATACAAAATTTATAACATATAACATGTTTATAAATTAATTAATAATAATTTATATTCAATTTAGTATTTGTTAGATAACTACAAATAGTATGAAATACAACCCTATTTTCTTTAATCGGTTGTTTTTCAAATTTCTGTTTCCACGTCACATTATAGAAAATAAATAACCGGTGGAAATTACATAACTTTGAAGTTATTCATTTGGAGGTATATGAGAAACGAATTCACACTTATCCATTTTAATTTATTTATTGTTTAATTATTTAGAATTAAACGATGAACTTGATCTGACATAACTTCGAATGATAAAAAAAAAAATGTTTTTTGTTTTGTTTTGTTTTGTTTTTTTGTTTTTTTGTTTTTTTTTTTTTTTTTTTTTGTAAAAAATAGTGTCACATTTACATTTACATTTTGTTTACTATTTTCAATAGTGGAGATCTAAGGTAAGCATAATTAATTATAATAATAATACTAATAACAAAAATGATTTAATTATTACTTGTGTTGTGGTGTTAGTATGCAGAGATTTCGAGAAGTATATGTTGATAAGCATGACAATTGGATTGTAATTATTGTACAACTTAGATCTCAATGAATCAAGCAATTGAAACATAATTATTTTTAAATTTTTTATTATTTATTTTGTATCCGAACGTTTTTTGCTTAATTTAATTCTCATACTTTTAGAGTGTGTATGTATCTATATCTCTATCATTAAGACTAAAATAAGGACTAATTATTACTTGGACAAATAGTTCAGTTGGTTGGGTGGACTTTATTAGGTACCTAATTGCCTTTGATCAAATAAATATTCTTGTCATAATTCTTGGCACTTATTATAAATATTGTATTCATATTTTTGCCTTAAATTCAACAATTTACATTGTATATGCTAACAAGAGCATAGCTCAACTGGCATAAAGTTGTATTGATAACTATGAGGTCTGTGGTTTGAATCCCCCACCCCACATATTGTCAAAAAGAAAAAAAATTACATGCTATATATTCATAGCAAAGTGAATGAGAAAAGCAAGCCAAATACATTTTCATATTCTCTTTTTAAATTCTATAGACTTTAGCCTTATTTATTTTTGTACAATAGTTTTTTGCAAAGGATTTTCATGCCATAACTTACTATTCCCTATGCACATTTTATAATCTTTTGATTTGAAATTTCTATGTTTTCGATTATTCAACAACTTGTTATTAAGTAGTATATATCCTCTAACTACTTAAAAACAAGTTGTTCAAATGATAGAAAATAGAGAATATTTCAAAATATAACTAAGTGGATCACGTATTATTATCTCAAATGTTGCCTATTTGATCCCACTTTACAATTGTTGAACTAAAAGAAATTAATTACAAGGATGACCCTACGTTATATTAACCTTTTATTAGTTTATTATTGAAAAGCTTCTAAACTCATTGAATATACATAACCCATATCCAACAAAATTTAAAGGATTTGCACATAAAGAATGAGGTCTTATAGGCAATTTTGGACCACCCCGATGTATAAGGAGCTGACGAGGACAACCGAAAAAAGATCGGGCTGGGAGATGGATCCAAGAGGCGAAACCGGCAAGTGGGACGGGCCAAGACCGAAGGGGTCGAGCTTTTGGCCCGACCCCCTGCTTGGCCTCGAACCAAGGCCGAGGCTGAGGCTCATGGTCGGCCTCGGCCATGGGCCGAGGCCGAGCCCGTCCGACTCCGTTTGGTTCCTACGGCCTCTTGGGGTCTCGGTTCCACCTGGTTTGTCCCGAAACGCCTCTGAATTCCTAAAAACCCTAGGAGCATGAGCAGGTATTTATACCCCCTTCGCCACTGAAGAAGGGGACCCGAACTCTATTCTCGACTCTCTCCTCTTGCTCTCTAGCTCTTCCCTTCGTTTTCTGATTATCGGAGGCGGTGTGGCTAGCACCACACTGGTGTGCATGTTCACTCTTTTGCAGGTCACGTCTTCCCCATCATCTACAAATTTACCGTTGGTGGTACGTGAAGATCAAGTGAGTTCCTCTACCAAATTTGACCATAAACATGAGGTTTTTTACATTATTAAGTTTTAAAGAAAAACAAAAACTAGCACAAAATATTTTAATCCATTGTTGAAAATCTTACCAATAAAGAAACTTGAAAAGATGGAAAGGGAATAAGACGACTTTTTTTAAAAAAAAAAAAAAATAGAAAATTTCTGTACAGCGGTACACGAGGATAAGATTTGTTGACATTATTATTTATTAATAGAAAAATACATTTTTGCCCATTCTTGGAAATGTCAATAAAGAAGTAACTCAAGAGAATATGAAGAAAGTTAAATGAACAAAATATTTTTTTCTCATTACAGAAGCTGATTGTAGTTTTTTTTTTTTTTTAAAAAAAAAAAACTTTCCACATCATAAAAAATGATTTGACAAGAGAATCACATGACTTTTTTTTTTTTTTTTTTTTTTGACAATATGGAAGTGGGGGATTTGAACCACAAATCTCGTGGTTATCATTACAACTTTATGTCAGTTGAACTATGCTCTTGTTGGCAGGATCGCATGATTCTGAAGTTATCCATTTTAAAGTATATGAGAAAATACTTTGATGTTCCATTTAAATTTATTTATTTTTGAAAGTTTGATAATTAACGTGATTGATGACATGACTTCGAATAATAAAAACCACTTTTAACTAATCAAAATACTTTTCAAAATTTTTAGGTAATACTTTTCACAATACTTAAAATTACATTTAAGACAAAGTGGTCGATTTTTTTTTTTTAAGAAAAAAAATCTTGTAACGGAAGAGATTTAGTTGAAATCAATAGCTCCAAAAGTTACCAAAGTCACTTTCGTGGAGAAAAAGAAAACTTGCTCACTTCCCCCAAATAACAATGTGATAATTTTCTTATTTTTTAAAGTTTTTGCAATGCCTCAAAATTTTAAAGCTATCTAAGAACATTACTAAAACAATTACCTTAATCTTAATCGATGCTCCAAAAATTTTTACATACGAAACCTGAAGTCCAGCTAAAAGCTAAAACAAATTCTATGAGCAAATTAAACAACAAGAATTAAGAAGAACAAGATAATTGACTATACCACCCAAGTACGTGAAGTTAATAAATGACTACCCTAATCATAATAGAAGCAATGGAATAAACACTAAGATCTAACTATATTCCTTCCACATAAACCTCCTCCTCTGCATACTTGTGGCTGGGGGAGCGGGTTAGTAAAAAAGTACTGGTTAAGTAGCCCCTGCTTGAGGAACTATCGAACAACAAACAAGCAAACAACATGCTTTCCACACGCATACAAACAACATGTTTTTTAATGCTAGAAAGCAATCATGGTCAACAAACATAAACAAGTAAGGCACAAAACTTGCCTAAGCCATGAATTCATACATTTGTACCTATGGACTCAATGATCTCACTTAAGCTCCAGAAGCTCACTCAACACTCATGTCTAGCTCTCACAAAGCTCTTTGATACTGACCGTTTGAGTCGCATTGACCCCTGACCATTTGTGCCTATGGACATAATGATCTCTATGGAGCTTGATATTTGACCTTTGACCATTTATACCCAAGGCCTTAAACTGTGCATCACTCATTGACCAATTGTACCCAAGGTGCACCGATGACTTAGCAATGTATTGACCCTTCCTTAGGTGCCCCAATACTTTCTTTCTGGACTCATCACCCCAACCTTTGACCATTTATAACAGATTCTGTAGGTATCATCGAGACGCTAGGGACAACGTCTCGACGCTATCTTGATTGCCACCATACTCAGATTAGGGAATTAGGTACCGCCGAGATGCTAAGAAGGCAGTGTCTCGATGCTACCTCTTGGGTCTTCAACATTTGTTAAGCATCCAACTTGATTCCTTAGCCTCTTTTAGTGTCTCGAACACCCGAATAACTTCCAAATGTTCAAATACTTGCCAAAACTTAATTCCTACAAAAGAAACATTAAAACACATCAAAATGACCAAACAATCTTCAAAGACAAACTAAAATATATCGAGAAATATAGCTTGTTGTGTGCACTATCAAACACCCCGAAACTTAGGCTTTTGCTAGTCCTCAAGCAAACTAAAAATTAGGCATAGGTTTTAAACGGATGCAATAATAGTATAACTCAATCATCAAGGTTCAAAAGTCAATAAACAAGCAATTAAGAGACGTGCACATAAGGCCCAATGAAAGAGACAAGATCAAAATTTTTCCAAAATTAACTTGCCTATGAGAGATCTAACTTACTTAGATTAGACTCTACTAGCACGAGATGGAATAAGAATTTTTGACCTTATTGTTTATTAAGAAAACAAATATTTTTGTCCATCACTAAAAATTTTAGTAATTAAGCAAGTAAAATGATGTAAGCAAATAATATTTTATGACATTATTGCTTCATTAGAAGAAGGATCAACACCAACAAGATCATAGTTCAACTGACATAAAGTCGTATTGATAACTACGAGATCTGTGGTTCAAATCTCCTAACTCCACATATTGTCAAAAAAATATATATATATATAAAAAGAACATTTGTTTACGAACTAACAAAAAAAAAATTAATAAAATAATAATTACATACAAAATTTATAACATATAACATGTTTATAAATTAATTAATAATAATTTATATTCAATTTAGTATTTGTTGGATAACTACAAATAGTATGAAATACAACCCTATTTTCATTTAATTCGTTGTTTTTCAAATTTCTGTTTCCACGTCACATTATAGAAAATAAATAACCGGTGGAAATTACATAACTTTGAAATTATTCATTTGGAGGTTTCACGAATTCACACTTATCCATTTAAATTTATTTATTGTTTAATTATTTAGAATTAAACGATGAACTTGATCTGACATAACTTCGAATGATAAAAAAAAAATGTTTTTTTTTGTTTTGTTTTGTTTTTTGTTTTTTGATTTTTTTTTTTTTTTTGGTAAAAAATAGTGTCACATTTACATTTTGTTTACTATTTTCAATAGTGGAGATCTAAGGTAAGCATAATTAATTATAATAATAATACTGATAACAAAAATGATTTAATTATTACTTGTGTTGTGGTGTTAGTATTAAGAGATTTCGAGAAGTATATGTTGATAAGCATGACAATTGGATTGTAATTATTGTACAACTTAGATCTCAATGAATCAAGCAATTGAAACATAATTATTTTTAAATTTTTGATTATTTATTTTGTATCCAAACGTTTTTTGCTTAATTTAATTCTCATACTTTTAGAGTGTGTATATATCTATATCTCTATCATTAAGACTAAAATAAGGACTAATTATTACTTGGACAAATAGTTCAGTTGGTTGGGTCGACTTTATTAGGTACGTAATTGCCTTTGATCAAACAAATATTCTTGCCATAATTCTTGGCACTTATTATAAATATTGTATTCATATTTTTGCCTTAAATTCAACAATTTACATTATATATGCCAACAAGAGCATAGCTCAACTGGCATAAAGTTGTATTGATAACCACGAGGTCTGTGGTTCAAATCCCCCACCCCACATATTGTCAAAAAAAAAAAAAGTACATGCTATATATTCATAGCAAAGTGAATGAGAAAAGCAAGCCAAATACATTTTCATATTCTCTTTTTAAATTCTATAGACTTTAGCCTTATTTATTTTTGTACAATAGTTTTTTGCAAAGGATTTTCATGCCATAACTTACTATTCCCTATGCACATTTTATAATCTTTTGAAATTTCTATGTTTTCGATTATTCAACAACTTGTTATTAAGTAGTATATATCCTCTAACTACTTAAAAACAAGTTGTTCAAATGATAGAAAATAGAGAATATTTCAAAATATAACTAAGTGGATCACGTATTATTATCTCAAATGTTGTCTATTTGATCCCACTTTACAATTGTTGAACTAAAAGAAATTAATTACAAGGATGACCCTACGTTATATTAACCTTTTATTAGTTTATTATTGAAAAGCTCTAAACTCATTGAATATACATAACCCATATCCAACAAAATTTAAAGGATTTGCACATAAAGAATGAAATTGTTTCTTAAAAAAAAATAATATTAAGAACGAATTTGAAAACGACACCAGTATTGTGGATATATTCAAATATTTAAGAATTCAAACTATTAGCATACAGTTGGCTTTACCGAATATATTAGTGTTATCATGCAATTCCTAATTAACATATTATAAAAGATTTGTTAGAACATAACGATTGATAGATTATTAATATATTAAATTGTGAGAATATGGATATTTTATTTGCTTATATGATGTCTTATAGGCAATTTTGGACCACCCCAATGTACAAGGAACTGACGAGGACAACCGAAAAAAGATCGGACTGGGAGATGGATCCAAGAGGCGAAACCGGCAAGTGGGACGGGCCAAGACCGAAGGGGTCGAGCTTTTGGCTCGACCCCCTGCTTGGCCTCGACCCAAGGCCGAGGCCGAGGCTCATGGTCGGCCTCGGCCATGGCCGAGCCCGTCCGACTCCGTTTGGTTCCTACAGCCTCTTGGCGCCGCGGTTCCGCCTGGTTTGTCTCGAAACGCCTCCAAATTCCAAAAAACCCTAGGAGCATGAGCAGGTATTTATACCCCATTCGCCACTGAAGAAGGGGACCCGAACTCTATTCTCGACTCTCTCCTCTTGCTCTCTAGCTCTTCCCTTCGTTTTCTGAGTATCGGAGGCGGTGTGGCTAGCACCACACTGGTGTGCATGTTCACTCTTTTGCAGGCCACGTCTTCTCCTTCATCTACAAGTTTACCGTTGGTGGTACGTGAAGATGTCTACCAAATTTGACCATGAACATGAGGTTTTTTACATTATTAAGTTTTAAAGAAAAACAAAAACTAGCACAAAATATTTTAATCCATTATTGAAAATCTTACCAATAAAGAAACTTGAAAAGATGGAAAGGGAATAAGACGACTTTTTTTATAAAAAAAAAAAAATAGAATATTTCTGTACAGCGGTACACGAGGATAAGATTTTTTGACATTATTATTTATTAATAGAAAAATACATTTTTGCCCATTCTTGGAAATGTCAATAAAGAAGTAACTCAAGAGAATATGAAGAAAGTTAAGGGGCTGTTTGGGGCGTTGAATTGGTTATAATATCTTGTAGTTATAATAATCTGGCAATTATAATAATCTGGGGTTATAATAATCTGTGTTTGGGATGCAGATTATTATAGTCTGGGATAAAATAATCTGTGTTTGGGATGCAGATTATTTTAATCTAGGATAAAATAATCTGTGTTTGGAGTGTTGATCTGTTTTAACATGAAGTTCTGAATAAAAGATTCAAACTGACTGTTTTCTTTTTCTAGTTTTTTTTTATGATATACAACACTTTGATTTGATTTAGGGTTATGTTTTTTTTTTGTTACAAAGCAAAAAAGTTTAGGTTTTGGTATAGAAAAATCATATTAGTTAACTTTTAGTATTGCCAAAATAAAAATTGTAAATGTTTAGTTCAAAAATCATATTAGTTTTTTTTTATCAATAAAATCATTTGAAATAAACTTGAGTGTGGTAAATATAATTTCGTTTGAATGTTTTTTTTTTAAGTTGATTAACCTTCGATGTTGTCAACGACTTTTCCAGCAACCTTTGATGTTTTTTTTCTTTATTTTTATTTTTTATATTTTTCAAAATGAAATTGAGAAGACATATGGAAAAAAAAAAAATTGGTGGCCGGAAAAGTCATCGGCGATCGCCGGAAAAGTCGTCGGCGGTCATCGGAAAATTCGTCGGAAACTTCGCCGGCTGACGGCGGCCGGCGGTCGTCGGAAAAGTCAAGGAGTCGCATGGAAGAAGTGAGGAGATAGTTACTGTAGTGGGTTGAATAATGGTTACTGTAGAAAATTGATAAAATAATCAGGGGTTAAAATAACCCACCTCACCAATTATTTTTGTTGGTGCCCCAAACATTGAATAGGTTATAATAAGGGGGGTTATTATAACCTATTCAGTGCCCCAAACACCTCCTAAATGAACAAAATATTTTTTTCTCATTACAGAAGCTGATTGTAGTTTTTTTTTTTTTAAAAAAAAAAATAAACTTTCCACATCATAAAAAATAATTCGACAAGAGAATCACATGACTTTTTTTTTTCTTTCTTTTTTACAATATGGAAGTGGGGGATTTGAACCACAAATCTCGTAGTTATCATTACAACTTTATGTCAGTTGAGCTATGCTCTTGTTGGCAGAATCGCATGACTCTGAAGTTATCTATTTTAAAGTATATGAGAAAATACTTTGATGTTCCATTTAAATTTATTTATTTTTGAAAGTTTGATAATTAACGTGAATGATGACATGACTTCGAATAATAAAAACCACTTTTAACTAATCAAAATACTTTTCAAAATTTTTAGATAATACTTTTCACAATACTTAAAATTACATTTAAGACAACGTGGTCGATTTTTTTTTTTTTTTAAGAAAAAAAATCTTGTAAGGGAAGAGATTTAGTTGAAATCAATAGCTCCAAAAGTTACCAAAGTCACTTTCGTGGAGAAAAAGAAAACTTGTTCACTTCCCCCAAATTACAATGTGATAATTTTCTTATTTTTTAAAGTTTTTGTAATGCCTCAAAATTTTAAAGCTATCTAAGAACATTACTAAAACAATTACCTTAATCTTAATCGATGCTCCAAAAATTTTTACATACGAAACCTGAAGTCCAGCTAAAAGCTAAAACAAATTCTATGAGCAAATTAAACAACAAGAATTAAGAACAAAATAATTGACTATACCACCCAAGTACGTGAAGTTAATAAATGACTACCCTAATCATAATAGAAGCAATGGAATAAACACTAAGGTCTAACTATATTCCTTCCACATAAACCTCCTCCTCTGCATAATCTTGTGGCTGGGGGAGCGGGTTAGTAAAAAAGTACTGGTTAAGTAGCCCCTGCTTGAGGAACTATCGAACAACAAACAACCAAACAACATGCTTTCCACACGCATACAAACAACATGTTTTTTAATGCTAGAAAGCAATCATGGTCAACAAACATAAACAAGTAAGGCACAAAACTTGCCTAAGCCATGAATTCATACATTTGTACCTATGGACTCAATGATCTCACTTAAGCTCATGTCTAGCTCTCACATTGATACTGACCGTTTGAGTCGCATTGACCCCTGACCATTTGTGCCTATGGACATAATGATCTCTACGGAGCTTGATATTTGACCTTTGACCATTTATACCCAAGGCCTTAAACTGTGCATCGCTCATTGACCAATTGTACCCAAGGTGTACCGATGACTTAGCAATGTATTGACCCTTCCTTAGGTGCCCCAATACTTTCTTTCTGGACTCATCACCCCAACCTTTGACCATTTATAACAGATTCTGTAGGTATCATCGAGACGCTAGGGACAACGTCTCGACGCTATCCTGATTGCCACCATACTCAGATTAGGAAATTAGGTACCGCTGAGATGCTAAGAAGGCAGTGTCTCGATGCTACCTCTTGGGTCTTCAACATTTGTTAAGCATCCAACTTGATTCCTTAGCCTCTTTTAGTGTCTCGAACACCCGAATAACTTCCAAATGTTCAAATACTTGCCAAAACTTAATTCCTACAAAAGAAACATTAAAACACATCAAAATGACCAAACAATCTTCAAAGACAAACTAAAATATATCGAGAAATATAGCTTGTTGTGCGCACTATCAAACACCCCGAAACTTAAGCTTTTGCTAGTCCTCAAGCAAACTAAAAATTAGGCATAGGTTTTAAACGGATGCAATAATAGTATAACTCAATCCTCAAGGTTCAAAAGTCAATAAACAAGCAATTAAGAGACGTGCACATAAGGCCCAATGAAAGAGACAAGATCGAAAATTTTCCAAAATTAACTTGCCTATGAGAGATCTAACTTACTTAGATTAGACTCTACTAGCACGGGATTGGATTATAAGACTCTCAACTCATCTTCCCTCTACACTGACACTAATGATTTACTAATGAGCAAATAGAACAAATTAGATTGTTTTTATCCATACTTAGGTGCTTTAAATTTAAAATTGATTTAGCATTTATATGTGGCACTAACTTTCACACACCTATTGTAGGGACCCATAACCCGAGTTTAAGTCTTGGTTGGCCTAACTAGTCACAATAGGGGTAGCTCTTTTTGCCTAAAACATTATTTTTCATTGCATATTGTGCACAAACATGACATTAATTTTCTTTCAAATGTAAAAACAAGAATGATTTTTTCATTTAAATATAGTAAGCGATATATTCTTTTCTTTCCTCCTAGGCAAGATAAAACATGCTAATTTGCAACAAATAGACTCTTTAGCTATTCCCTACACCTATCAAGGTGACAACAAGCATATGAACTTAATAATTCGCTCCCAAGCATTCAAATCCAACTCCAAAGCAAGAAAAATACTCCACTAATGCAAGAAATCTCCTAGAAAAATTTTAAAGTCTCCCTTTTTGGAGAACTCATGCTTACAACTCATCAAAAGCTAAAAAATTGACAAAAGAGCCTATCTTAGGAAATCATAATCATGCAAAAATAACATAAAAAAACAACCACATGCCAATTTCACAATAAGCTAAAAAAAATATAGCCTGAACTCAGATGCTCAAGGACTCAACAAAGCAAAACAAAACAACACATTCCACCCCCAAACATAAAACATGCATCGTCCTCAATGTATAGAAAACTAAAGTCGAAATAAGCATGAGAACAAGAAAAGAAATAATGGGGTGAACGATACTGCCCTAGAATGATGACCTTTCATGCTTGCTTGCAAGCCAAGAGCCACAGGATCAGATGACCTACAAAAAAAAAAACAACAACAATAAGATCTAAAATAACAAAAAAAAAAAAATTAACCTGGGTTGCCTTCCATAAGCGCTTGTTTAATGTCTTTAGCTTGACGTGTTGACCGTGTTGAAGGATTGGAATTCCCAATTTCGTTACAGCAGAAGCAATTGGACCGTTTGTAAATTAATTTTGTTCTACAAAATACCAATACGTTGGCAAAAAGTTAAGCGGTGAGAAACATACATCCGTCTGACGACTCGGAATTCTTCAACGGACACCACCATAAGGGCTTCCCCACTATAACTCTGAGATTAGGAACGTAGTTGTGGGACTACTTAATCTTGAATGGGAAACACTCTTAGAGAGAAAAATTCTCTCTAGAGTTCTTGAATTGAGAGAATAAAAGGGAGGCTAGAATGAGACCTTAGAGTTAGGGTTCTCATAACATTTCCTTTTATAAGAGAGGAAACCCTAATGTGAGGTTAAGAAACAATCTTGACCGTTAGATCAAGATCAATTAATTAATTAATTAAATCAATTAACTAAATGTTAATTAATTAATCTCATGCACATTTAAATCTTATTTAAATGTAATTTCCTCACATAATATACAGTTTAATTAACTTAATTAAATCACATTTAATTAATTCAATGAAACTAATGAATTAATTAATTCCAATAATTAATTAATTTCATAATTAAATATCACACATATTTAATTAATTACTCATTAGAATCATATTCTAATAATTCCCTCATAGACTATAGTTTAATTAAATCTCATTTAATTTAAACTAAATTGAATAATTAATTAATTCATGATTAATTAATTAATCTTCTAATTAAATACCATATATTTAATTAGACATATATTTGAACTCTTTCAAATATATTAATCTCTCAATTTAATAAAGTTTAACTCAAATTAGACTTTATCTTTTAATGCATCACTATACATTGTATTAATTTTTATCTCATACAATTAACTTAATTCCCAATATGAATTTGAACTATTCAAATTCTCTCAAGATATAATTGTTCATAATTACTCTTTACGAGCTAGCAGGAGGACCTAATGGACCTACAGATCAGAAGCTCCAATGATATGAGGTTAACTAATTAAACTCATTAATCAGGTTAACCAATATTCATTTACTGTGGGTCATTCCACTAAAGACCCACAGCTGAACTCTTCTCACTGTAGAACATTTCTGTGTCCACAGATATAAACCTATATCGGTAAGTCGATCCTTCACGAGTGTTTGTAACTACAGTTGGGTCAAATTACCGTTTTACCCCCGTGTTACCTCTGGCTCCTTAAGTACCAGTGCTCCTTTAATGAACAACCTGTTTATGGTCCAACCAGTAAACATAAAGTCCCTCTCGGGCTAGTGAGAGGGCGGGATCCCTTTGTTCAAGATCTGGAGTCACCACTTAAGGGAACACTCATCTACTTCTCCTAAAAGCGGGAAGGAGTGAATTTCATCTTGTGTTTTCATGTCCCCAGCCCCCCACTCGGTCTTGTCCCCAGGAAGGTAGGCTTATTGAGTCGGCGTGCAGGCCACTCTCACCCATACTAATCAAAGGGAAATCCCTCGTGAGAAGAAGTTCATGACACACTCAGGATTAAGACTGAGTTACCTAAGTCATCCTATTGAAATACCTAACTAGTTAACGGTGTTACATCTAATGGTTTACTATTTCGTGGTCCGGTCTTATGCAAACTCATTGCATAGGATACCCCCGCTCGCATGTCTGCTACATGGACGTTTTGGATCAATACGTCTGTATCAAATACAAAGCGGGTCGTATCTCATAGTGTTACCAGGATAAGGTACCCAACCTTATCCTTGTACTATAGACCTTTTAGGTTGTTACTTGAACATCGATCCCTATATGTCCCCACATACTTGTTCAAGTTACATACAAATCACCTTGGATCTTAGTTTATTGGATTTGGGTCAAATTATGCAATATTTAACAATAACACTTTATTGTAGAAACTCAATAACACTTTATTGAAACAAGTATACAATTTGTTTACATTCACTATCTACGAGTTTTAGGGCATAAAACCCAACATGTGTAAGCATCAAGGAGGTCTAATGTTAGGAGATCTATCAATGGTTCTCTTGCTTGCACCTTTCCTGTAGGCCACCACCATTGCTTCAGAAGGGTTCTTAGGGTCCTCAAATGCTTTAAGAATTTCTTTCTCTTATGTTGGACCCTAATGATGTGCTCCCTACACTCAATATCAATGATGACCCGTCCAGTAGCGAGGAATGGTCTTCCTAGAATAACTGCCATTAAAGGGTTATCTTTAACATCCATCACATAAAAGTCAACTGGCAGAAAAAATTTACCTACTTTAATCAGCACATTCTCAATAATCCCAACATGACTAACAACAAATTGGTCAACGAATTGCAATTTAACAGTTGTAGGTTTAATTTCTCCAATTTCTAACCTTTTGCACAATGATAAGGGAATCACATTAGTGCTAGCTCTTAGATCACACAAACACACAAAAAGAATGATTACTAAAGCTACAAGGAACAGAAAAACTCCCTAGATCAGTCAATTTTGTTGGTACCCTTTGTTTAAGTCTCACCTGCAAGTCCCTGTGAGGTACTGATGACATGCATAAATGTCATCATTTTCCTATTAATTTTAGCTAGTTTTATGCTTGAATTGTGTGCTTTAATGCTACTTTCTATTTAAATTTCAGAAAACCGAGTCAAAGAAGAAAAACCGGAATTTTGAGAGATTTTGGAGCAATTTGAAGAAGTTCATTGTTGATCCAAGTCCAAAAGCCCAAAAAGAATGAGTTAGAAGCCCAAATTTATGAATTCCAAGCCTTAAATTATCAAGTTGGGTCAAGAAAAGAGCCCAAAATCCATTACAAGAAGCATTTGGGCCAAAAGAAAGTCGGAGGCCCAAAAATTGAGTCAAAATCGGGTCATTCTAGAAGATTCAGGGCCTAGCGTCGAGACGCTAAGCCTTGAGCGTCCCGACGCTAGGCAGCTATGCGGAAAGATCCAGAAAGGGGGTAGCGTCACGACGCTGCGCCTGCTGGGAGCCTATAAAAGGAGCCATTTGCATCCAAGTTTTGTGTGCCAATTTGTGGGTTTTCACCCCATTCTAGAGTCCACACTAAAATTGGGGATTTTTGGAGAGTTTTAGAGCTTTGTTGAAGATCTTTGGAGCTCGGGATCGATGGAGGTCGGCGCGGGATCGAGGAGATCGACACTTTTATGAGCATTTCTCTTCCTTTTTCCTTTATGTTTTAGTTTCTAGAATTGTTGTGATTAGGAATTATTGAATTTTAGTGATTATGAGTAGTAAATTCCTAAATTCTATGAGATTGATTTAGTTGTTGAACCTTTGCTGAATTAATGAATTTATTTGGTTTAATTGTCATTATTGTTCATTTGTGCATTTTGTCTGTTATGCTTTTAATCAATTGATCACTGATTAAATGAATCGTTACTAAGTGGAAACTCGACGGAGAGAAGCTTAGACTAGAACTGAATGCATGACTGACGCTATTTACCCGGGTGACACGGGAGAGAATAAATAACGTTAGAGGTTGTATTGAAGGATCGTAATGCCATACTAAGTAAATAAAGAAGAGACCGAAAGGAGATTCTTTATTGAAAGGTATGAGATAGGAGGAGACCGACATGAGAGTCCTTGTCATTAGGCTTCTAGACTTATGAATCAAATGATTGATTAATCCAAGTTAGTTAATTGATTATGCATTAAAGGTCCAATTGATGAAATCAACCACTCTAGAATTATCCCTCCAAATTGTGTCTCCATTTATCTTTTGCTTTCTAAATTAGCTTTTAGTTTATTCTTTTCCGCATTAGATTTTGTTCTCTAAATAAAGCTAAGCAAGATTATTCGCGGTAATTAATTGAATAAATCCAATCCCTGTGGAGACTATACTCTATACTCAAAATCACTATATTACTTG
Source organism: Luffa acutangula (assembly GCA_036850905.1). NCBI lineage: Eukaryota > Viridiplantae > Streptophyta > Magnoliopsida > Cucurbitales > Cucurbitaceae > Luffa > Luffa acutangula. The sequence goes on along the minus strand of CM072089.1, from coordinate 21,262,729 downwards.
TGACGACTCGTACGCTTGCGGTGTAAAATCGTGCAACAGGTATACTATCTCCATTCTTTTCTCCTTCTTCTTTCTCGAAAGCCATTCCTTCATGAACTTCACATAATTGGACATATGCTCTAACTCCTTAGAAAAAGGTAAATTAATGTTAAGACTCGTAAGGACATCTAAAAACTTTTTAAATTGAGTTGTTTCTTAGGCTTTGGAACTAAAACAGTTGGAGAATGGGTAAAGAGAGTAGGAGTAAGCTTTTCAGCTTCGTTTGAGGTTGATTTTGTTGGGATTGGTGCCCTAAAACTCGTAGATAGTGAATGTTAAACGAATTATATACTTATTCGATAAAGGCGTTATCGAGATTGATTCAGTAAAAGTCAATACTGAATAAAGTAAATTGCACTTTTAATAACCCAAATCCAATAAACTAAGATCCATGACTATAGGATGAACACTTAAGCTTTATGTAGAGACGTAAAAGTGGATCAAGCTCGAGTAAATAGCCAAAACGGTCTATAGTATAGGGATAGGGTTGGGTACCTTATTCTGGGGACACTATGAGACGCGACCCACTTTATAGATGGTATAGACGATGTGATCCTAAATCGTCCATGTAGAGACATGCGAGTGGGGGCGTCCTATGCAATGAGTTTGCATAAGACCAGGACCGAGAAATAAGTCGCTCTCGCTTATAACACCGTTTACTGACGAGACTGACTATTTCATGTGATGACCTAGGTAACTCGATCTTAATCCTGAGCTAACTATGAACTCCTGTTTATTCGGGTTTATCCTTAGATCTGCATAGGTGAGAGTGGTTCAGTATCGCCGACTCAATAAGCCTCCCATTTCAAGGATAGGAACGGGTAGATAGCTGGGGACATAGTCGTGCAAGAAGGAATTCACTCCTACCCGAATTAGGGATAGTAGAGAGGTTGTTCCCTTAAGTGCTGACTCCGGGGCTTGAACAAAGGGATCCCGTCCTCTCATTGGCCCGAGAGGGACTCGGTTTATTGGTTGGACCATAAACCAATTGTTCATTAGAGGATCAGTGGGACTTAAGGAACTAGAAGTACTATAGGGGTGAAACGGCTTTTTGACCTAGCTATAGCTACGAACAACCTGTGAAGGATCGACTTACTAATCATGGTTAAATCAAGTGGATGGAAATATACCTATAGTGAGGGGAGTGCAACTATCGGGCTATAGTGGAGTGTCCCGGTAGTTAACGAATGTTGGTTAGCTTGGATAATGAGATTAGTCGGTTAGCCTCGAATCGTTGGAGCCCATGATCTATAGGTCCATTAGGCCCCCTACTAGCTCATATCAGAATTAAGCCTAGAACAAAAGATAGGAAGCTTTGAATCATTCAAAATCGGGAAAAAGGGTTTTATCGTAAATTGTGTTTGACACAATAATTTAATTATGAATTAAATTAGAAAATGAGAGGTAAAGTATTTAAAAGTGTTTTAAATACCATATATATGTATTAGGAATCATATATAATTCATGTCACTAGGTGATAAAGATTAATTGGATTAATCATGTAGAAATTACTTGGAAATGTCCCAATTAATTGCCTAGAAATCAATTTCAATTTTGAATTGAAATTGGAATCAATTGCAAGCTGAAAATTCTGAATTAAGATTCAAATCATAGTGGATTTAGTGGCATTCCCACTCTTGCATGATAATGCAGAGTGAAAAACAACACAACCATGCACTAGTTGCATGTGTTGTGAATTAAACACCTAGAATCCACTTTGAGTTGCATTTTCACCATGTGTCTAGTGTCATGAAGCTTGTCTTTGCATGGAAGATGTCTATTTAAGAGCTTGAATCAGATTCAAAGCTTGAGAGAGCCTTTTCCTTACTGTTATGCTACTGGAATTTAGACTCAAGCTCTCTCATCTCTCATACTTCTCCATTGCTTGATCCTTCAAGCATTCCCTTCCCATTCCCTATCTTATATAGACTCCCACAAGTCGTTCTTGGCCCGAAGAATAGTAGGAAAGACTCTAGAGGTTGTCCAAGGAGCATAGAAGAAGAAAACACCACAAGGAGTTCCTCATTAGTGAGCTACAAAGGTTGGTGTTCTCTAAACTCTCTGTTATGTCTTTTCTAGAACATGCATGCTTTAGGAGTAAAATTGAATGAGTTAAGTGCTTCTGATCTTCAATTGCTTCCGCATGTGTTATATGAACACCTACAGATTTCTCGTCCACTTCTCCAGTGAGGCTATCTGGCTCCTCAGTCTCTTGTTCCTCATCTTCTTTAATCTCCTCCTCATGATGTACAATGATGACTTTGCAATACTCCATATGGGATTGCTCCTGCTCAGCTGGGGCCTTACCTTTCTGCATAGTGTTGACAAACTTACCAATTGTCCCAGTTGAGTTTCAATGTTTTTGATCGCTGCACTGTGGGCAATCACCGTGGTATTTAAGACAATAACTGCCTCCTCAAGCTTATTGGTCCTTTTGCTTGATTTTGCAATAAAATCTCTTTTCTTGCTTTTGAGGGGTAAAATCAAGAGGATTTAAGACATTCTTATTGTTAGCATAAGAAAAATTCTTGTGGTTCCTATTTTTAGGGTGATAGTGTGTGGGTGTAGAATTATTATATCCCCTAAATTTGAATTTGATATATACTGAACCTATTCTATGGTGGTCTCCTCCTGAGTCTGGAATGCAATAGCAGCAACTAATTCAATAGATTGTGCACTCCCTGTACCTGAAAACTTAAGGAAAACATTAGCAAGGGAATTCATATGGGCCTGTAGAGCACTTACATTATCAATCTCGAAAACCCCAATTGCAATTTTCTTTGGTATAGACTGCTCAGATGACCACTGGTAGCTGTTTGTGGCCATGTCCTCCAATAAAGTACGTGCATTATCCATGGTCTTGGACAACAGAGTTCCAACTGCAGTTGCATCAACAATAGTCTTAGTACTTGGATTTAAACAATTATAGAATAGCTGAATTTGCAACCAATCAGGGTATCCATGCTGAGGACACTTCCTCAACAGCTCCTTGTAGCGCTCCCATGCCTCGAACAACTGCTCATCGAACTGCTGCTTGAATGTTCCAATTTCGGTCCTCAGCTTGACCGTCTTAGCAGGAGGAGAGAATTTCTGCAGAAAATTATGAACCAAAGCATCCCAGGGGGGTGATGCTTCCAGGTGGAATAGACTGCAACCAATCTCGGGCTTTGTCCTACAAAGAAAAAGGAAATAAATGTAAGCAAATGACATCCTCAGTAACACCATTAATTTTCACTGTCCCACAAATATCAAGAAATCCTTTGAATGCACAATCACGAGCCATTTGAATTAGACAAGTCTTCATCTCAAAGTTGTTGGCATTGATCAGGGAGTAGACAATCCCCGACTACTACCCTTTAAACACGAGCTGGAAATAATCTCTAATGGCCTTAGGCTCCTCAGGATGATTTGGGTCGGCCATTTGAATGGAATTTTCCTTTTTCTCTCTTCGCAATTTAAGACAAGTTCTTTCAATTTCAGGATCTAAGGGTACTAAGGCCAAATCCTTATCTTTTCGCATACAATGGTCTATCCTAAAAAAGGAAAATAATAAAAAAGGAAAGAAAACTAGAAAAGAAAACAACTAAAACCAAAAAAAGGAAAAGGCATACTAAGAAAGGAATACTCTAACAATTAAGGAAAGCAAACACCAAAAATGGAAAATAAAAATAAGGAAAAATAACCAATAAGGAAAAGAATAAACAAATAAGGAAATAAAAAACAAATAAGGAAACAAAACAAAAAGGAAAAAAATGCAACTACCTACAATAAAATAAAATACACCCTAAATTAAGACCGAACAATTTTTTCACAATATCAATCTAACTAAATATGTCAATCCCCCACAACGACGCCCAAAACTTGATGTGGATTTTTTTTTCTACCGCAAGCTTAGGGGTCAAGTTTTAATATAGTGTTTTCGTGATTTAAACGAGTGTCGTCTTCTGGATTGGGTTTCTAGCCCAGTTAATTACCACAAATATTTTTATCTAGATTTATTTAGAGATCAAAACTCAGTGATGCAAAGAAATCAAATAACAGGAATTAAACGGTTGGAAATTCAATTGGAGGGAAAACTCTTAAGGATCTAACTTCACCTATTGAGGTTATAGACTAATTACTTGGATGATTCATCATGCTAAGATTCATAAATCTAGGATAAAAAAAATCACATTTATCTCTCTCGAGCAGAAATAATTTTCTAACATGTAATTAGTTCAATATCCCTATTTAAATTCATTGACTTGCAAGACCTTAAGTCTAATCCCTTTTAATGATTTCAAAGACTATCTTAGATCTCCCGATCTTAAGACTATCCCAGTTATGCATAACAAGATCTAAGATAAACCCCCTCTCCCGAGCAAGATTTAAAAAAAAACATCATTCAACTCATGGCTAATAAATTGAAAGCATTAAGTAAAAGCTATGCATAAATGAAATCATAGCATACATCCAAGAACAATCCAAAACGCCCAAAGGGCTACATCGATCCCTAAGAATTTAGAACCTAGCTACTCATGGTTCAAATGAGTTTGAAATGTTCAAATTCGGCTTAGGGAGTTATGTGCTAATTTTTTCAAACAAATGTTCGTAACCCCATAAGTCGAATTTGAAACGTTCAAACAGATATTCCAACACTACCTTCAACGTAATGTTTTAATTGTGATTGAACCATATTGAAGAGAGATAAAAAATATCTAAATATGATTTAAATATTACACACGTGAATATAGATTCATGATGGGACTTGTCGAATGTTCGAGCCAAATGACTTTATACTCCACGACACTACAACTATTTTGTAGAAATAGTGGACGAGGTTGAACACTGGGAAGGGAATCTAGTGGATACAATCTTTTGTGTTCACAAAATAGGGGGGTTCTGAAATAGACGGATTAGAACAGTGAATAAAATGCCGAATGAAAATAAGACTAAGCAGGAAAAACATGCAATAAAGAGAGAGAGGATAAAATTCAATTTAAAATAAGGATCGTTGGATTAGGAATGCTATGCTTGAATATTTTGCTACTTGGCTTCCTAGTTTTCTCTAATAATCATTCAATGTTATTTATATGAACCTGGTTTAGCTTCTTGGTTACTCGGAGGACCCCCTACACTAACCTGTGTTTAATTAATTAATTAACCCAGAACCTTGCAGCTAAAATAATTAATTAATTTTTGATTGATCGCCTGCTACCCCGCATGCATAGGCCAATGACCACCAAGCTATTTCTAACTAATCTAAAATAAACAACTTGAAACCTCGCGATTGCTTACATACATTAGCCGCTTTAAACTCATGGGTACGGAATTGCATTAATTAAATATGAACGAGATTTAAATTCAATTAACACAAACTTTAACATGCATCTTAGGCTTATTAAGAAGCTACAGTCAATTGTGGACTTGCCTCGGTGACGAGGCCGACTTGTCGAAGGTCGTGTTTGTCAAATAAATTTATAATTGACGACACTATAAATATTTTGTAGAAATAGTGGTCGGGGTCGAACACAGGGAAGAGGACCTAGCAAATGCAAAATTCTGTGCTTATAAAATAGGGGAGATTTTGGAAATGAGGACAAAACAAAAATAAATGTTGAATGTAAAGGAGACGAAATAAGACATGCAAATGAGAAATAAGACAAAAATCAATAACATGAAAGGGATCGCTGGATTGGGATTTCTTATGCCTGACTGCTACTTCACTTTCCTTCCTAGTTTTCTCTAATAATTATTCTATACTGATTTTTATTAGTCTGGTTGGCTTCTTGGTTACTCGGAGGACCCCCTACACTAACCTGTGCTAATTAACTCGTTAACCGTGAATTCTGCAATTAACAAGATTAACTAATTTTATTCTTTATCGCTCGCCACCCCTCATACATAAAGTAGCAACCATCCGAGACCTCGCAACGATCACTAAATTATACCTAGCTAATTTAGATTAAGCAATTTCACAATCACCTACCTAAACTAGCCGCTTTGGGATCGTGGGTCCGGAATTGTATTAACTAAATTTAAATGCTATTTGAACATGCATCCTAGTCCTATCAAGGGTCGTCTCACGTAGAGAGTGGCTTGCCTCAACCTAGTGGCTATCTAAAAACAATTGATAGAATACACAAGCGGTAATCACATAAGGTCGTCAATCCTAATAGACTAGCCTCATGTATTGGTTTAAACGGGATAACATGCAAAACTTAATGAAAACACAGCAAGAACAGTACATAAACACCAGAAAACTCAGCCAAATACTATAGCAAACAAGGCATAATCCCAATCCAATGATATAGATACGTTTAGCTACTCATAAACAAAGTAAAAACGCAAATAAGCATGAAAGAATACATGAAATATGACCTAAAAAGGTCTACAAAGGTACTGGAAAGTAAAATAGGTGAAATATATCGTAAAACGACGAAATTTCTAACCTAATGGCGGACAAAACCGAGACCTAGTATTTATAGAAAACATCACGGCGTCGAGACGCCAAGGGCAGCATCTCGACGTTGTGAACTTCATACACCGTCTCAATTTTGCGTCGACGTCTCGACGCCAGGGGCAGCATCTCGACGCCATCCTTGATCCGTGCCTTGCTGTTTTATTTCTCGGTCTTGTCTCGTTTCATCTCGGTACGGGGCTTCAATCTTCGACTTTTGGTGTCATTCTTCAGGTCCGCTTCAGTACAACTGGGTCTTTTCACCTCCTTGTCGTCCAAGACACTGAGATGACTCCAAAACTCTATAATTAGCCCAAATTAACACCAAATTAGCGTGATTGGCTCCCGACATTGCCTAAGCTCAAAGATCCTGTAAATAAGACAAGTAAAGCATAAATTACTCTAACAAGCTTAGATTAGAGGTGATAAAATAAGACTATTTAGGTCATATCACTCGACCTAGTGGCTATCTCAATTAACTGATAGAATGCACAAAAAATAATTTCCTAGAGTCGTCAATTCTAAGACATTAATCCCATGCATTGTGATAATTCTTCAAAAGGGAGTTATTTAGACCTTATTCTATGATGATTTATATGTCATTTATGCCAAATAGGTGTGTTATTAGATGAATATTATGTGTTTTATCCTATTTAGAAGAATTGATGCTTTGGAAGTTATTTTGAAGAGAAAATAATGCTCAAAATCCATGATCCAGCAAAGTTGAGAGCAAAACATGCCACGTGAGTTGCGCGTGATTCATTAATGAAGTGGCGTTTTCAGAAGCAATCTCGGATCTAGGAAGCTTGCAGAGCCTTTCACGTGTAATCTTTGACCTAATTAGGGTTGACTACACTCTATAAAAGGAAAGAGCCGTCTCAAGTCACATCATTCTGGAGGAAAGTCTTATTCTTTCCATTCTTGGAGCCGAATAGAGGAGGAATGATTGGGGACTCAAGAAGACCATCAACTATGAATTTCTTCAAGGGAAATTATTCTTTCTTGTAAAAGTTTGTAGTTATGGAAGCACGTGAACAGATTGTAACATGTATTATTTCCAATTCCATGAACTAATTTACTTTAGGTGTTGGTTAGGATTATGTAATTGTTGTTCTTAATAATCTAGCAATTGGTATTGATTTTGAGCATCTTGATTACTTGTTGTTTTAATTCTATTTTGTACCCGTCTGGCCAGCCGGTATGAATAACTTCTCTTAGTTTCAAGGATGATTTAAGGGATGTGTGGCTTGTAATCACACTAGACCATTATGTGTTGGTGAACGCTAGTGACTGACTTAGGGATAACCAGTTGCCTAGTGCTCGATCGGTAGAGCGTCATTGGAGTTGAAACACATTCCAAAAGATTCAGAGTTCTGGGAGGACCCTGCTGATAAGACTGCAAGAGTTTGCCTTATCAATATAATTGCTAGAGCATCTTTTTAACAATTACAGAAGCCCTAAACAACGACTGTTTCCAATCTGTCTTATTTATCCGTTACATTTCTGATCTTTTATTTCTTTTGTTCCAACATTATTTCAAAACCCAATCATTTTAGCGATCTTGAAATCACTAAAAAGTCTAAGCAAAATAGGTAAAGTGAAACGGTTCAAAACCTCGTGGATACGATAAATTACTTATTACTTGCTGCAGACTGTGTACACTTGCATAGGTTTCTATAGTAAATTTATACCATATTTTTAGCCACTTTGGAAGGCAACAAGTTTTTGGCGCCGTTGCCAGAGACTTGAATTAGTTTTATCTAATTTGTTTTGTGTATGTGTTTTTAGTGGTTTGGTGCGTGAACTTTTTTATTGTTTCTTTTTGTTTTGTAGGTGTGAGATTGGTGCATGAGCGATCCTCTTGGGGTGAGATTTGAACTTGATCCAGAGATTGAGCGAACATTTAGAAGAAGACAGAGAGAGCAACAAAGAAATCTAAATCCGATGGATAATGTGTCGTGTCTTCCAAATATTCCAGAAATGTCACCACCACGGTTTACCTCATTGTATCCAAATGGAAACATTTTACAATGGGCTAAACGTTGCTACCCAAAGTATGGTAGATGCTTCTGCGGGAGGGGCCCTTTTGGCAAAAACCTTTAATGAAGCCCATGAGATTTTAGAGAGAATATCAACCAATAGTTGTCAGTGGTCAGATGTTAGAGGCCCAAGTAAGAAAGTTAAGAGTGTAATAGAAGTGGATGGTGTGTCTACCATTAGGGCTGATATTGCAATGTTAGCTAATGCTCTTAAAAATGTAACTGTGGTTAGTCATGTTCAGCAGTCGCCAGTGGTGGAGCCTGCTGCAGTTGTAAATCAAGTTACAAAGGAATCATGTGTCTATTGTGGTGAAGAGCATAATTATGAATTTTGCTCCAGCAATCCAGCTTCTGTGTTTTTTGTAGGTAATAAAAGGAATAACCCCTATTCAAATTTTTATAATCCATGTTGGCATAACCACCCTAACTTTGCATGGGGAGGGCAAGAAAGCAATTCGCAAGCCCCCCAAGCACAGCAAAAGGTGGTGAACCAATCAGGATTTGCTAAATCGCAGGGAATGCCCCAGCAAAATTCAGAGAGTTCTCTGGAGTCTTTGATGAAAGAATATATGGCTCGTAATGATGTCGCAGTTCAAAGTAATCAAGCTTCATTGAGAGCCCTGGAATTGCATGTGGGTCAGCTAGCTAATGAGCTGAAGGCACGACCTCATGGGAAACTTCCTACGGATACTGAGCACCCTAAAAGGGAAGGTAAGGAGTAAGTACAGGCAGTGACTCTAAGAAGTGGTAAGCCACTAGAAGAGAGAAGAGAGCCTAGTAAACCCCAGGATGTAGAGAAGAATAGTGATAAAAATGTTGTTGTTGAAAAAGAGTTGGAGTCTGGTAAAAATGATGGAGGCAGCAATAATAATGCTGGAGCAACTAGTTCTGTTCCAAATGTAGAACCTGTTGGGTTTTATGCCCTAAAACTCGTAGGTAGTGAATTGTGACAAATTGTTCACTTGTATCAATACGTCGTTATTGAGGTTTGTACAATAAAGAGTTATTGTTACTAAAATTGCACAATTTGACCCAAATCCAATAAACTAAGATCCTAGGTTGTTTAGATGAAACTTGAACTAGTATGTGGGGACATGCGGGGATCAGTGTTCAAGTAACAACCTAAATGGTCTATAGTATAGGGATAAGGCTGGGTACCTTATCCTGGTAACACTATGTGATACGGCCCACTTTGTATTCGATACAGATGCAATGATCCAAAGCATCCATGTAGGAGACATGCGAGTGGGGGTATCCTGTGCAATGAGTTTGCATAAGACCGGACCGCGAAATAGTAACCACTAGATGTAACACCGTTGACTAGTTTAGGTTTCTATTTCAATAGGATGACCTAGGTAACTCAATCTCAATCCTGAGTCTGTTATGAACTCCTTTTCAGGAGGGATTGTCCTTAGATCTGTATGGGTGAGAGTGGCCAGTTCGCCGACTCAATAATCCTACCATTTCAGGGACAAGATCAAATGGGGGCTGGGAACATAACAGTACAAGATGGAATTCACTCCTTCCCCTATTGGGGCAAGTAGATGTGTGTTCCCTTAAGGGCTGATTCCGGGTCTTGAACAAGGGCGCCCATCCTCTCCTGGCCCGAGAGGAACTGCTGTTTATTGATTGGATCATAAACAGATTGTTCGTTAGAGGAATCAGTGGTACTTAAGGATCCAGAGGTAACCCAGGGGTAAAACGGTAATTTGACCCAGCTGGTGTTACGAACACTCGTGAAGGATTGACTTACTGTTATTGGTCGATATCCGTGGACACAGAAATGTTCTACAGTGAGAAGAGTGCAACTGTGGGTCTTTAGTGGAGTGACTCGCAGTTAACGAATGTTGACTAACTTGGTTAATGAGTTTAGCCAATTAGTCTCGTATCGTTGGAGCTTCTGATCTGTAGGTCCATTAGATCCACCTGCTAGCTCGTAAAGGGTTCTGAGGTTAAATAGTCTTGAATAGAATTTGAAGGGTGTTCAAATTCGTTAAGGGAATTTTATTGTATTTGATACAATTAAAATAATGTATAAAGATACATTATAATATAAGTTTAATTGGTGAATTAAACTTTATATTATAAATTAATTCTGGATATGATTCAAAATTAATTAACGGGAGAATTAAATATTTGAAGGAGTTCAAATATTAAATATGAATTAGATTCATATTGAAACTATAAGTTAAATTTAATGTGAATGAGATTCATATTAAAAATATAGTATATGAGAGAATTATTTGAATAATGATTCAAATAGTAAATTAATTAAATATATGATATTTAATTAATGAATTAATTAATTGGAGAATTAATTAATTTAATTTAATTAAATTTGATTTGATTAAATTAATTCAATAGTTATTTTTAATGTACATTATGATGCATATTAAAACTATAGGTTATATGAGAGAGATTAAAATTGAATATGATTCAATTGCAATATTAATTAAATATTGGATATTTAATTAATGTGGATTCAATTAATGTGATTAATTGAATGGCCAGTTTAATTCAATTGAATATGATTCAAATTGAATTAAATACCTTATATTATAATTGATTTAATTAATATTGTTTTAATTAAATTAATTATAATTAATTAATTAAATGATTATTATTATTTAATTAATAGACGACCAAGATCGTTTGGATTAGATCCAACGATCGAGATTTAGTAGGGTAATAACTCCCTCCCCACTTATCGTACAGGGGAGAGGGGGTTGCCCAACCTATCGCTTATTCTCTCATTCTCACGCAGAATGACAGAGAGATGAAGAACTCTCTCTCTCTCAAAAATTCTCTCATCCCAAAAAGAAAAACACAGCAAGGTTGGCTGTGATTTTTCCATTCCCAATTTCAAGATTGGATCCCACAATCCAAGCCTCATGAATTCAGAGGATAGCAGGTGCTCTTTGATGGTTGTGTTCAAGAGATCGTGACGAAGTGTTCGTTGAGGAGCATAGTGCTGTGAAGAACGGTCTTCAACAAGTAAGTTTCTAAAATTCTAAATCGTTTAGAATTAGTAAATGCATGCTTAATCTAGTGTAGAAATTGTTTCTTATTTTGCCCAACGTACCGGTTTTCTTTAATTGAAATTAAATCACGATCGGTGAAAACCGCTTCCGCTAGAGGATTCAATTCCTTCAGAACCACCTTATGTAACACCCCCACCTTATGTACCACCTTTACCTTTTCCACAAAGGCAGAAGCCTAAGAACTAGGATGGACAATTTAAGAAGTTCTTAGAAATTCGTAAGCAGTTGCATATAAATATTCCTTTAGTAGAAGCTATAGAGAAAATGTCAAATTATGCAAATTTTCTTAAGGATATCTTGACTAAAAATAAGAGGTTAGGAGAATTTGAGACTGTATCTCTTACTAAGGAATGTAGTGCTATTCTTAACAATGGGCTACCAACCAAGGCGAAGGATCCAAGGTCATTTACTATTCCTGTCTCTATAGGTGGAAAAGAGTTGGGTAAAGCACTTTGTGATTTAGGCGCGAGCATTAACCTAATGCCTCTTTCGATCTATCAGAAGCTAGGTATTGGTGAAGCTAGGCTTACCACAGTCACACTGCAACTAGCTGATAGGTCTATCACATATCCTGAGGGTAAGATTGAAGATGTCTTAGTTAAAGTTGATAAATTCATATTTCCTGCTGATTTTATTATCTTAGATTATGAGGAAGATAAAGATGTCCCAATTATTCTTGGTCGCCCATTTTTGGCTACTAGTAGGGCATTGATAGATGTTCAGAAAGGGGAATTAACAATGAGGTTCATAATGAGGAAGTGAAATTTAATGTTTTTAAAGCCATGAAGTATCCAGATGAAATTGAAGATTGCTCTTTCATTCAGATTTTGGAGGACACAATTGTTGAGACAACAATTGAGGATTTGATGGATCAATATTTTGAGGATTATGGAGAGATTAGCATGGAGGATTTAGCAGTTTATACTTTAGAAAGAAAAAAAATGAAAAAGAAGTGTCTAGGTGTGAGGATATTTTTGAGTCTTTAGATTTGGATCAAAGGAAGGTTCCTCCTATTAAGCCATCCCTGATTGAGGCACCTACTTTAGATTTGAAGTCTTTACCGGATCATCTAAAGTATCCGTATCTTGGGGAAGGTGAGACATTGCCCATTATTGTTGCATCAGATTTAGTGTCGGAGGATGGAGAGGCCTTAGCTAAGTTGCTGCAGCAATATCGCAAAGCAATAGGTTGGACATTGGCTGACAATCAGGGAATTAGCCAGTCTTTCTGTTTGCGTAAAATCACTCTAGAGGAGGGATCCTTTAGGAGTATTGAGCAGCAGAGAATGTTCAATCCTGCAATGAAAGAAGTTGTTAAGAAGGAGGTGATTAAATGGTTGGATGTTGGGATTATTTATCCAATTGCATGAAGCAATTGGGTAAGCCCTGTCCATTGTGTTCCTAAGAAAGGAGGTGTTATGGTAGTGACTAATAAAGACAATGAGTTGATCCCCACCAGGACAATAACTGGCTGGAGGGTTTGTATGGATTACAGGAGGGTTAACAAAGCCACCCGTAAGGACCATTTCCCTCTACCATTTATTGACCAGATGTTGGATAGGTCAGCTGGTCAGGCTTACTACTATTTCTTAGATGGTTATTCAGGGTATAACCAGATTACCATTGCTCCCTAGGATCAGGAAAAAACAACTTTCACCTGCCCATATGGGACATTTCCTTTTAGGCGAATGCCTTTTGGCCTTTGCAATGCTCCAACAACATTTCAACGGTGTATGTTAGCTATTTTTTCTGATATGATTGAGTCCACTGTTGAGGTATTTATGGACGATTTTTCAGTTTTTGGAGGGTCTTTTCAGCATTGTTTGGATAATTTAGGTAAGGTGCTAAAGAGATGTGAGGATACCCATCTAGTTCTTAATTGGGAGAAATGCCACTTCATGGTGAAGGCGGGCATTGTGTTAGGTCATAAAATTTCAAAGAGAGGTCTAGAAGTTGATCGAGAAAAAATAGAGGTTATTGAGAAGTTGGAACCACCAAACTTAGTTAAAGGAATTCAGAGTTTTTAGGTCATGTTGGATTTTATAGAAGGTTCATAAAAGATAGACATTAGTAAACCTCTTTGTAAATTGTTGTGTGTTGATAGTGTTTTTGACTTTGATGTAGATTGTAGGAAGACTTTTGAAACTTTAAAGGGTGCTTTAATCTCAACGCCCATTCTTTATGCACCCAACTAGAGTTTGCCATTCGAGGTGATGTGCGATGCCAGTGATGTGGCAATAGGTGCAATGCTAGGGCAAAAACAGGGCAAAGTTATCCATCCTATTTATTATGCAAGCAGGGTTTTGAATGAGACACAAATCAATTATAAAACTATTGCGAAAGAGTTGTTAGCGATTGTATTTGCCTTTGAAAAATTCTGCCCATATTTAGTTGGTTCCAAAGTCACGGTGTTTACAAATCAAATGCAGCAATAAGGTACTTAATGTCTAAGAAAGATGCGAAGCCTAGATTAATTCGTTGGGTTTTGTTATTGCAGGAGTTCGACTTAGAGATAAAGGACAAGAAGGGAACGAAAAATGTTATTGCAGATCATTTGTCTTGTCTTGATCCATCATCATCTTTGCTCGAGAAACCCGTCATTCCAAATTCATTTCCAGATGAGTAGCTCTTTGCTGTTGAGGTAAAGGTAGTGCATAGTACTCCTTGGTATGCGGATATAGCCAATTTTCTAGTAAAGGGAGTCACTCATATTGATATGGATAGGAGGCAAGTGCAAAAGTTTCGACATGATGCAAAATTGTTTTATTGGGATGAGTCATTTATGTATAAACAATGTTCTGATGGCATTATTCGAAGATGTGTTTCAGGTGATGAAGCAAATGGAATGTTGGAGCAATGTCACTCTTCCCCGTATGGAGGTCATTTCAGCAGTCAGAGGACAACTATGAGGATTTTACAATGTGGATTTCTCTGGCCTTCTTTATTTAAGGATGCTCATTGGTTCTACAAGCAATGTGATGCTTGCGAAAGAAGAGGAAACTTAGGACCCAGAGATGAAATGTCTCTTACTTATATTTTAGAATTGGAATTATTCGATGTATGGGGTATCTATTTTATGGGGCCATTTCCTCCTTCTAACGACAATGTGTTTGTTTTGTTGGCAGTTGATTACGTGCCAAGTGGGTGGAGGCCATTGCATGTCATCTGAATGATGCTAAGACGGTGTCAAGGTTTCTTCAATCGCACATTTTTGCACGGTTTGGGACACCTAGGGCTCTTGTGAGCGATGAGGGCACACACTTTGTGAACAATGTGTTAGCTAAGCTTTTAGGGAAGTATGAAGTGAAGCATAGGATAGTTACACCTTATCACCCACAAGCAAATGGGCAGGCTGAAGTTAGTAATAGGAAAATTAAATCTATTTTAGAGAAAGAAGTCCATCCATCTAGGAAAGATTGGTCTTTTCGGTTAGATGAGAGGCTCTTTGGGCTTATAGCACAACTTATAAGACTTCTTTAGGTATGTCTCCCTATAGGTTAGTATATGAAAAGGCTTGCCATTTGCCGTTAGAGCTTGAGCATAAAACATTTTGGGCTCTAAAGAAATCGAATTTTGATTTAAGTCGTGCAGGTGCAATTAGAATGCTGCAGCTCAATGAGTTAGAGGAGTTTCGTCAGTTTTCTTATGAAAATGTGAAAATGTTTAAAGAGAAGACAAAATGGTGGCATGATAAGAAGTTAAAACCTAAGGAATTTGTAAAGGGTCAGTGAGTCTTGTTGTACAACTCGAGATTAAAATTGTTTCCAGGAAAATTAAAATCTAAATGGTATGGACCATTTGTTGTGATTGAAGATTTTCCTCATGGAGCAATTACTTTGAGAGATGAAAAAGATGGGTGAGTGTTTAAGGTTAGGACAACGAGTAAAGCATTACTAGGGAGAGGAATTTCGTTTGAAATATCCTTCCCTGAAATTCGTTGAAGAATGAGCAAGCGAAGGTTTTGCGGGAGCAGTTCGTATTGCAATATTTTTAGCTCCCCGTGATTGTTGCAATTTTATTTTATTTCGTTGATTTGATTTTAATTTGAATGATTTTGAATCAGATTTTGTTTATTTTGATTTTATCTGATTTATTTTAATTCGTGGGTATTTTTAATTTTTGTTGGATTTTATTTTCAGTTTAATTATTTTGATTTTGGCCGATTTAATATTTAATTTATCGGATTATTTTTGTTTTCATTTAGTTGTATTTTGGTTTTAATTTCCGTATAGATTAGATTTATAATAATGTATTTTCTAATTTATTCGGCAAAATAAGATAAGATTTGATTTTTGGCGGTTTGAATTTTAATTTGATTTGTTCCGGATAAAGGATCCTTCTAGAAGAATCAGCTTTGAAGATCAGTTTGTTTTTGCAATCTTTTGGTTAGGATCAAAATATTTCGTAAGATTATAACGGGTTTGTGATAGAGAGCATAGCTAGCTAGTTTTCCCTAATTAATTTAGCTAGTCTTTGATGATTTATTGGCCATTTTATTGCACTTAATTGTTTATTTTGTAGGAAAGCGTTGATTAGAGCTAAAACGTGGAATTGGAGTTAATCGGGTGGTTGGGACGTGAAAATATGCCAAAGAACCGGAAAGTTCAAGCAACAAGGAGCCAAGAGAGGGCATTCTGCCCATCAGCGTCGAGACGCCACTCTTGGAGGGTCTCGACGCTGTGACAATAACGTCTCGACGCTATCGTTTTTTCCATTCCAGACATGCATGTTTTAGAGGCAGCGTCTCGACGCTATGACGAAAAAACAAAATATAAGCTTCTTTTCGGGTAGGTTTTTGGGATTGGTTTTTGGGACTTTTTGGAGCCGTAATACAGGGCAGAACAGAGGCTTTGGAGGCTAAAACAAAGGGAGCAAGTTGGAAATCAACCCATTGTTCGTGGGGATCGTGACGGGGACACTCGGCCTCGGCCTACATTGAGTTTTTCTCATTTCCTTTCCCTTTTCTCTAGCTAGATTTTATGGCTTTTACATGTTTAGTTGAGCTTGTAATACCAATCATGAGTAGCTAAACTTGTAGCTTAGGGATTGATGTAGTTGATTGAGTTTATGGATTGATGTATGGTTTAAGTTGTGCAATGGTTATTATGTTTGTAATCTTGATTTAATGCTTTCAATTAATTGGCCATTAGTTGGATGATTTAAGTGTTGATTCTTGCTCGGGAGAGGGGATTTAGCATAGACTTATTCAAGATTGCATGACTAAAGTATTTTCTAATTTCGTGACGGTTTTTAGATCAACTTTAGAATTGGTCAAAAGATTTCATTGTCTTGCATGTTAATAAACTTAGATAGGGATATCAAGTTGATTAATTTGCATGAGAATCAATTATACTCGGGAGAGGTAGTTGTGATTAAAGGGTCTTAGGCTCATAATTCCATTGTGCATGATAACTTATTCCTAAAATCAATCCTAGACTAAATCGGCGAAATCAATTCCCTAAGTGTTTTCTCTATTGCATATCCACTGTTTTCTTGTTTGATTTAGTTTTTGATCTATCATTCACTACATTGTGTTCCGTAAATAAAATTGAGCAAGATAATTCACAATACTTGATTTAGCTTAAAAATCCAATCCAGAGGACGACACTCGTTTATGCGAACACTTTATTATTACTTGACCCGTGCGCTTGCGGTAAGGAAAATTCCACATCAGATTGGTTGTGAATTAATTATTTTTACCGTTTGGAATTTAATTTTTCTGTGGGCAGGTAAAACGCGTGGAGCATCTGGAGCTTCCATGTGTCACACATGTTGGGTTTTATGTCCTAAAACTTGTAGATAGTGAATATTAACAAATTATACACTTGTTTCAATAAAGTGTTATTGGGATTTATGCAATAAAGTGTTATTGTCATTTTAAGTCTAAAATTGGACAATATGACCCAAATCAAATAAAATAAGATCCAAGGTTGTTTATATGTAACTTGAACTAGTACGTGGGGACATACGAGGATCAATGTTCAAGTAACAACCTAAAAGGTCTATAGTACAGGGATAAGGTTGGGTATCTTATCCTGGTAACACTATGACCGGACGTATTGATCCAAGGCGTCCATGTGGGAGACATGCGAGCAGGGGTATCCTATGCAATGAGTTTGCATAAGACCAGACCAGGAAATAGTAAACCACTAGATGTAACACCGTTAACTAGTTAGGTTACTGTTTCAATAGGATGACCTAGGTAACTCAGTCTTAATCCTGAGTGTGTCATGAACTCCTTCTCACGAGGGATTGTCCTTTGATTAGTATGGGTGAGAGTGGCCTGCACGCCGACTCAATAAGCCTACCTTCTTGGGGATGAGACCGAGTGGGGGGCTGGGGACATGACAACACAAGATGGAATTCACTCTTTCCCACTTCTAGGAGAAGTAGATGATTTTTCCCTTAAGTGGTGACTTCGGGTCTTGAACAAAGGGATCCCGCCCTCTCACTGGCCCGAGATGAAATTTCTGTTTACTGGTTGGACCATAAACAAGTTGTTCATTAGAGGAGCACTGGTACTTAAGGAGCCAAAGGTAACACAAGGGTAAAATGGTAATTTGACCCAACTCTAGTGACGAACACTCGTGAAGGATTGACTTACTGTTATTGGTCAATATCCGTGGACACAGAAACATTCTACAGTTAGAAGAGTGCAGTTGTGGGTCTTTAGTGGAGTGACCCACAGTTAATGAATATTGGTTAACTCGATTAATGAGTTTAGTCAGTTAACCTCATATCATTGGAACTTCTGATCTGTAGGTCCATTAGGTCCCCCTGCTAGCTCGTAAAGAGTAATTGGGAACAATTTGTCTTGAAAGAATTTGAATAGTTCAAATTCAATATGAGAATCAAGTTAATTGTATGAGATACAATTAATATAATGTATGGTGATACATTATAATATAAAGTTTAATATATGTGATTAAACTTTATTAAATTGAGAGAATAATATATTTGAAAGAGTTCAAATATATGGCTAATTAAGTATATGATATTTAATTAGTAAATTAATTAATTAATAATTCAATTTAGTTGAATTAAATGTGATTTAATTGAACTATAATATATGAGAGATATATTTGAATATGATTCTAATATGTAATTAATTAAATTTGGTTAATATTTAATTAATTATAAAATTAATTAATTAATTGTCCAATTTAATTTAGTTAAATGTGATTTAATTAAATTAATATCTATAGATTAATTTTAATGTGAATTGGATTCATATTAAAACTATAGGTTATAAGAGAGATGCATATTTGAATATGATTCAAACGATGGGTTAATTAGATATGTGATATTTAATTAATCATTGAACAAATTAATTATGAATTAAATATGATTTAATTAATCTTAATTAAAACCATACAGTATGTGAGGGCAATGCATTTAATATGATTAAAATGCACATGCAATTAAATATGAAGATATTTAATTGATTAGTTAATATGATTAATTAAATTATATTTTAATTAATTGTTAATTTTAAGGTGTTATCTGATGTATGACACATGTCACCATCCCTCACACCAGGTATGAAACACACACCTGAAGAGGTCTTTTGGGCTCTCTCTTATTTTCACACTTTTCCAGAAGAATTATAGAAGATATTCTCTCTGATTCTCTCTCAGAAAGATATGGAAACAGAGGTTTTATTTTCCCTCTGTAATTTTGGTTCCTCCCTTCAAGATCAAGAATTCAGTCCCACAACTGAGTTCCCAATCTTAGAGAATAGCATGGTAGCTTCGTGGTGGTGTCCATTGAAGAATTCTGAGTCGTCAACGGAGGTATGTTTCTCATTGCTTAGCCTAGATTTATGAATTTTGCCAATGTATTGGTATTTTGTAGAACGAAATTAATTTACGAACGGTCCAAGCGCTTCCGCTTTACAGAATTCGGAATTTCATTCCTTCGGCGGATGAAAATCGCCGCTAGAATCGATTTTGATGAAAATCGATGCAATTTGGGATCAAATCAGATGAAAATCGCTGCTGAAATCGAAGAATTTGCGAAAGGCCGAGAGATAGCGCCAGAACACTACTCAACGCCGTCCCGACGCTGCTAAAAAAACCCAGAAACTTAAGGGTCTGTTTGGTAGAAGATTTGGATTCAATTTTATGTTTTCAAAAACAAGGGATAAGATGGATACAACGGATATGCGTTTGGTTAGCCCAAATCTAAAAATAGAATCCAAAAACAATGACTCAAAAAGTCCCAATTCTGAAAACAACTTTTTTATTGTTTTCAGATTCTATTCTCTAAAATTTGAAAACACGGGATTCACTTAATCCCGTCAACGACACTTCATTTTCATCTTCTTTCTCTTTCTATACGCATTTTCACACTCCATCCTCTCTAGGGTTTTCATTCTCTCTGCAACATTTTCTCCTGAAGAAGGTATGCTCCTCTTTAATTTTCTTTTATTAGTTATGTTTTCTTCTTTTTGGCTTTGCTCCTCTCTAATTTTCTTTTATTAGCTATGTTTTCTTCTTTTTGGCTTTTTAATTTCATCATTTTTGGAATTACATTTTCCTCCGTAGAACAACATTTTTTTTCCTTAGAACTTTTTTTTTTGTTCTTCTCTAAGGAAAAAAATGTCTTAGAAAATTATCAAAAGGAGATTAAAAAAAAGACAAAAAAAGAAGAGAAAAGTTATGGAATGAGTTCGAAAGCAACGTAGAATCCCAATTTCTTGTTGTGCAATACATAATTTTATTAGAATGTATTCAACAAGAGACACCTTATTTGAAGAATATCAAGTTCCGGACTTAGAAGTGCCTGACGAGGAAAGCATGGCTGGTGGAACTCCAGAATTTCTTGATATGAACTTGAGTCAAGCTTATATAAGTCGAATGAATGATGTAAGGGATGACATTGCCGGTACCATGTGGTTGGATTATTGTAATGCATGACAGACATGAATTGATGTAGTATGTATTTAAATGTTTTTTTTTTCTTTTTATTATGTCATATATCACAGACTTTAAGAATATTGTGTTATATGTTTGATTTGTTATACTATACTGTGTCTATAATAAGAAGTAATTACTATTGGATTTATAATATTATATCAGGAAAATTCATTTCATTTTTATAAAAATAAAACAACGATACAAGTTATAATAATATATTATTAGTTGTATGATATTTTTAATTATCTATTTAAATAAAATTTATAATGTAAAATATGATAATATATGTATTAATAAATTTTAAAATCTAACCAAATGCCTATTCTATAATATATTTCATTATCATTGTTTTGGATACATTACCAAACACAGTTTCAATAAATTCTTAAATCCAGATCTAATTTTTGAATCTGCTACCAAACACATATCTGAAAACAGTGAAAACATAGAATACAACCCTTGTTTTCATTAATCCCTTGTTTCCAGATTCATGTTTTTGGATCACCTACCAAACAGGGTCTAAAAAACTCGTGGTTTTTCGGAAAAGAAAAAAAATAAAACGAAAAACGGACAAAAGTGTGTTTGTTGGGCTTCGAACGCGTGCAACCTACGTCAGTTGAATGAAATCACGCGAAAAATTAAAACAAATGAGGAAAAGCGTCTTCGGCTTGGCTCGAACACGTTCGCGTGCGACTGGAGGAGTTCGTTGAAGTAGATGCGTGTCAGGTCGTTATTCGATCAGACGTTCGTGGGCCGTGCAGTTGCGAGTTCGTGGGCCGCGTTTTTCGTTTGCTTCCGTGAATTCGTGATCGTGGGTCATTGTTCAAGCATGCAGTTGCTGAGTTTGAGCGGTTCATCAGTTAAAGGAGTGCTTCGGTTCGGTCCAGGGAGTTAACGCGAGGTTCAACTCTGTTCACGGTGGTCGAGTGGTTATTGACCGGTTCTCGGTGAGTTGACGCGGTTCAGGCGTTGGTTGACTGGTTCGCGCGGTTCTTGACCTGGTTCGTGCGGTCTGGACGTATATTGGGTCGGTTCAGTGAGATTTGGTCCGGTTCTAGCTAATTTGCAGCTGGTTCAGCTTGGTCTAGACATTTTTTGTGCCGGTTCAGCGCTTTTTGGGCTGGTTCAAGCTTATTTCAGCATGGTTCAGCCTAATTTTTCACCGATTCGAAGGGTTTGGACGCGGTTTGGGCTGTTTAATGGCAAGATAGGACCTTATTAGATAAATTAATGTAATGTTTCTATTGTTGTGAGTCCTAGGATGCCAAAACCCGTCTACTTAGCTATTTAATTGCTTTATGAATTTCATATAGTATTTAAATCCCACCATAGGTTATGCATATTCATGCATATTTATTATTATAAATGTTATAATTATGTAATATGTATGGATTTAATTTTCATGGATGTTTAATATAAAATATTATATTAAATGGATGAAAGTTGAGTTGCATGCAAACATTGGATCTTAGGGAAAATGAATTAATTTTAAAATTGTTTAAAATTAATTAGACCTAAGTTCGCTATTTCTAATAGGATTAAAAATTATGTCTTACTTAGTATTTTAATAGTTTTAAAATATGGTAAGTAGGACAAATAGGATTTTGGTAATAAGGGAACTCTCCCGGTGAGGTTCTGTCTAGGCTTGAGTTACCTCCTACCTGGGAACTGACCCGGTACCTGAGTTGAATTAACCATTGTCCTATTAGCATGCAATATCACTAGGTAATTAAAAGAATTTAATTAACAGACATTAGTGTAAAGACCTTATTATAATAGTTATAATAGGCATAGACTTAGATAGAATAACTTAGCCGGTTTTATCTAAGTTAAATAACCCTAAAAATATAGGACATTTCAGTGGGAGGAGAAATATAAAAACGAGATTTTCATATCGAGTTTTTACTCTCATGTCCCCTTGTGTTCACTACGTGAGATCCATGCTCGGCTTCGTGTCGCCTTGGGCGCGACCTCCCTTCGAAAAGTGTTTGCATGAGTCAATAACAAGGTGAATGGGGAGAATGTCTATAGTAAGTGGGAGCAGGACGCGTGTCAACGTATCCTACGGTCTCCACCCCTAGGTCGCACCGTGAGATTCTTATGATCCGCTCGCGTGTCATCCTGGAGCGACCATCCCTTCGGAGGGCCTGATCATAGGTTTCAGAACACCACGAACTCCAGAAATGGATAGGGTCACTTAGGTTAATTACCAACAGTTGTCTTTCCTTTCGGAAGCCTGTTGGTGTGTACCTCTGGGATCTGAAAGTGGGAGGGTTGCTGTTGCCTTCTAGAGTGGGTTAAAAATATGATAAAAATAAGCTCTAGAATACTGTGCAAGCATACACAATCTGCAATAAGTGATAAGTAATTTAACGTATCCACGAGGTTTTGAATAGTTTCCACTCTACCTATTTTATGTAACTTTTTAATGGTTTCAAGGTTGTTAAAACAATTGATTTTGATAAAATGCTGAAACAAAAGAAATAACATAGCAGAAAGTAAACGGATAAAGCAGACAGATTAGAAACAGGCGTTGGTCAGGATTTCTGTAATTGTTTTAAAAGATGCTCTAGCAATAATATTGATTAGGCAATTCTCTTGTAGTCTTATCAGTAGGATCCTCCCGGAACTCTGGATTTTTTGGAATGTGTTTCAACTCCAATGACGTGCTACCGATCAAGCACTAGACAACTGGTTATCCTTAACTCGGTCACTGGCGTCCACCAACACATAATGGTCTAGTGTGATTAAATGCCACACAGTTCTCAAATCATCCCTGAAACTAAGAAGTGATATTCATATCGGCTGGCCAGGCGGACACAAAATAGAAATAGACACAACAAATAATCAAGATGCTCAAATCAATTTATATTGCATAAAGTAATAAGCACAACAACTACATAGATCCTAACCAACACCTAAGTAAATTTAGTTCATGGAGTACAAGGTAACACACGCTACAATCTGAGTATGTGCATCCATAACTACAAGAAATTACAAGAAAAGATTAATTCCCTTGAAGAGATCCGTAGCTAATGGTCTTCTTGAGGTCTCAAATCGTTCCTCCTCTATTCGGCTCCCAAAGATGGAAAGTAAGCCTCCACGAATGGAATAAGACTTTCATTTCTCCAATTTGGAATGTTTTTGACTTGAGACGGCTGCTTCATTTTATAGAGTAGAGTCAACCCTAATTAGGTCAAATTTTACACGTGGAGGGCTCTCCAAGCTTCCTAGATCTGAGATTAATTCAACTAACGCCACCTCATTTAATGAATCACGTGTGGCTCACGTGACAGTTTTGCTCCCTGCTTTGCTGGATCACAGATTTTGCTCCCTCAAGTCGCTCATCATTAATTTCTGCACAAAATAACTTCCAAAGCATCCATTCTTCTAAATGGGTTAAAACATATAATATTCATCTAAAAGCAACCCTATTTAATACAAAAGACACACAAAAAACTATAGAAATAAGGCATAAATAACTCACTTTTAGAGAGTTATCATACCCCCAAACTTGAACTATTGCACGTCCCGAGCAATAGTAACTAACCTTCCCTTGAGAATTCAAAACATTAGCCATAGCATAACTCAATGAAAACAGATATTCCAACACTATCTTCAACCTTCACCTGAGCATTCTGCAAAACCAAGCTGCTGCAGAAAAATCATTCTTTCAGCATTGAAGAGATAATCACCACCTTTAACTCAACCCTAAGAACTTACCACAGCTTAACCATTTTATCAGACATATTAAAACACACATTTTAGGGGATTTATTTTTCTGTCCTTCAGACTTAAAGCAGCTCTACAGTCATAAGCTCTTAAGCATGAGATGACCCACTTTATGGTGCAGTATACCCTTGCCTCAAGCTTATCACTAACTAGGCAAAATACTCATTGCTAAGCTCAAAATTCCTTAGTTATTCTATCCCTTGCTTCTTAGAATGACGAAATTTTATGATGAAGCTCACCTAAGTCCTGGGAGAAAGAAAACTGCTAGATTATCATTTATCCTTCAAAAGTTTTGCTCCATGAATTTTCATAGCAAAATTTTCCATAATTTTTTTTTCAGCAAATAATAATTTTTCATTTTCCCAATATTCTCTAGGTCATCTTTTGACACAAAGATAAACTGTGGGTGTCACAAATGTCCCTGGTTACTCAACAACCTAGAAAAATAATTATGAAAGAGGGGAATGCTCGAGCAAAACAAGCGGAGTAGCTAAAAGTCTCCCAAACTTGAATTTTAAACAAGCGGAGTAGCTAAAAGTCTCCCAAACTCGAGCAAACCAATATTAATTATACCCCAAATTTAATTCCTTTTCTATCTGAATTTTAAACTAAGCGGGAGACTAAGATTAAGCTTAAGGTGGATCAAATAAGTCAATGCTACCTCAGAATCTTCGTGCCGCAGCGATGACCAGGCTAGAAGAAATGCTCAAGCAAAAGGTTTCTGGAGATCAGAACACCTTGATCTAATTAAGCTAACTAGTCCAAGCTTAAAAAAATTCAGAAGAAAATGGTTAAGTTAGGAATGCTCAGTGCTATAGAATAACAAATACTTCGAAAATTTCATTCAAAAGAAAAATTACAAGATCAGATCATATATTTGAAAGGCCAGCAAAAGAAAATAAGAAAGACAAAAACATTAAAAACAGACAAACATGGTCAGGAAAATGAGCGAGCAACAAAAATGATCAGACAAAAGAAAAGCTCGCTTGGCAAATTTTATCTAGTCCTCCTGACCAGCATCATCATCTTCTTCTTCTCTCTCAACGGGTGGTGGTGAGATCCAAGGGTTCAACAAATCATCAGGGAATACAGGAAGGGATGGGTAGGGCTTTGAAAAGTTTGCTTGCAGTGCCTTCCTCAATGTGGCATCACGTCTTTTAACATAATTCTAGAAGGTGTGAGCCTGCCTCTCGACAAACTCTTGCCTGCTGGCTGAAAGAGTCAGTTGTTCTAAGATCTGGTGAATGCCACAAACCAACCCCCTTGATGTGCTTCTTGCGTTCGCTGAAGCCGTGCCAAATTAGGCGTGTCTATTATTCCCTTATCTAGTAGAATCACATCCTCTACACTTTCTAGAACCCCCGCTCTCTTACAAAGCATTGAAATTGTGTTGGGGAAGAATAATTTTCCAACCTTCTTACGCCAACATCCAAAAATTTCACCAGCAATAACTTTACCTACATCAATGCTGAGAGACCGTAGTATTGCAAAAGCTAGAAGAGCTCTTTCCCGAGAGACCGTGGAGTCATGAGTCGTTGGAAGCAATCTCTATCTGATAAATCCTATCCAAGTATTGGCTTCCTTCTTCAAAAAAGCAACCTGGAAAGTCCTCTTTTCGGTCTTCGACAGTCGCCATTGTGCCTCTTCTATTCCGACTTCCCTAACAACAACAGTTAATTGCTCGTTAGATGGCGCTGTTGCCATCTCATTATAACCAGCATGTGGGAAATCTTGAAGGTTGTACACTGAATTGATGGCTCCAGGACTCCAGTCAATAGCTACCCCACGAATAATAACTTGGAAACCTTCTTCTTCGTCAATGTTCGCATAAAACTCTCGCACCACTTGCGAATTCACAGGCTCTGGCTTGGAACAGAATAACTCCCAGCCATGGTTCATGATGCGAACCCTCAAAAAGTGGGGAACATCACCACTGAACCCCCTCTCGAATAGAAAATCTATCTTCAACATGTCAATATATTTTACCCTAGCAAAGTGGTTGATGAAGCGCTCATATGGCAACCTTCTTTCCTCTAGCCTTGCCACTTCCGTTTCAACCTCAGCTCCTCCAATGCCTTTACCCTTATCCTCACTATTTTTCTTCTCAGTTTCATCTTTTGTAGTCTTCTTCTCGACCTCTTCTTGATTTTCAGATTCTTCTTTTTCCAATTCAGTCAAAGGAGGAGATGGAGTGTCGGTCCGAATCCTTTTGATCCGCCCCGCTTTCTGCTTGCGACGACGATGGCATGGCGGATCCTGCACTATCTCTTCCAGAATTTCTTGAACTACTGTTTCATCAGTACCCTGCCCTTACAAATTTGTTGTTGCCTTTTCTTGACTCTCTTGCTCTGTTTCAACAATCTTCTCAGAATCTTTCGGTTCTTCCTCAGCGACTACTTCTTTTGCAATGTCCTCGATTACCTTCTCTAATACTTCAGAGACTTCCACTTATTGTAGTCTTTTAAGCCGTTTGGCTTCCCTTTCTGCAGGCGTTCTTTTCTTATTCGCCTTTTTCTTCGGAGCTTCAGGCGTTAGTAGGCACATCCTCCTCTACTCCCTTTTCTTTTCTTCCTCTCGTTTTTTCCATTTAGAATAAAAAATTTCTTTGCACTCGCAAGAACAGGAAGAGATCAGAAAGAAAGCACGATGGGAAGAAGAAAAATTGAAAGAGAAGCGTACCGGACTTTGATTTAAATGGAGCTCTAGCATTTGAAATCCTGGCCGAACTAAATTCCTTCATTAATCGAAATATTACCGTTTAACTGCATGTAATCATAGAAAATTAATTCCATCAAATGGTAAAATTAATCGCCTGGTAAATGCTTGACGTGCTGTCCAACAGCTAAACCGTTGGATCTCCCTTGCGTGACACGTGGAAGCACCAGATGGCCACGCATTTTACCTGCCCATGGAAAATTTAAAATCCAAATGGTAAAATATTTAATTCTTTAACCAAATCCGTAATATTCTAATGATACGTTTGCTCTAACCAAAAGTTTCCGACAACAAATTGAGCAACAAAGATTTCCTTTTAGAAGAATCTTTTACATGGGAAAATTCAAATCAAATTTTAAAACGCCAAAATCAAATCAAATCTTTATTTTTAACCGAATAAATCAGGAAGAATATTATTAAAACCAAATCTAAAACAGAAATTTAAATAACGAAAATACAAACTAAAATTAAATCTAAACCAATCAAATCCGATTAAATTAGGAATTAAATCGGCCAAAATAAATAAACCGAAAATAAAATCTACGAAAATCAAAAACACCAACGGATTAAAATAAATCAAATATGATCCAAATAAATTGAATCTAGTTCAAAATAATTCGAATTAAAATCAAATTAGTGAAAAATAAAATCGCAACAAACATTGGGAGCTAAAAATATTGCAATATGAAATGCTCCCGCAAAACTCTCGCTCGCTTATTCATCAACCAATTTTAGGGAAGGATATTTCAAACAGAATTCCTCTCCCCAATAATGCTTCACTCGCTGTCCATTAAACTTGAACACTCGCCCATCTTTTTCATCTCTCAAAGTAATTGCCCCATGAGGAAAAACTTCAATCACAACAAATGGTCCAGACCATTTAGATTTTAATTTTCCAGGAAACAATTTCAATCTAGAGTTGTATAGCAAAACTCTCTGACCCTTAACAAATTCTTTAGGTTTTATTTTCTTATCATGCCATCGCTTAGTCTTCTCTTTATACATTTTCGCATTTTCATAAGAAAACTGACGAAATTCCTCTAACTCATTAAGCTGTAGCATTCTTATTGCCCCTGCACGACTTAAATCAAAATTCAATTTCTTCAAAGCCCAAAACGTTTTATGCTCAAGCTCTAACGGTAAATGGCAAGTCTTTCCATACACTAACCTATAGGGAGACATACCTAGAGGAGTCTTATAGGTTGTCCTATAAGCCCAGACAGCCTCATCTAACCGAAAAAGACCAATCTTTTCTAGATGGATGGACTACTTTCTCTAAAATAGATTTGATTTCCCTATTACTAACTTCAGCTTGACCATTTGCTTATGGGTGATAAGGCGTAGCAATCCTATGCTTAATTCCATACTTAGCTAAGAGCTTAGTTAAAACATTATTCACAAAGTTTGTACCCTCATCGCTCACAAGAGCTCTAGGTGTCCCAAACCGCGCAAAAATGTGCAATTGGAGAAACCTTGATACCGTCTTAGCGTCATTCTGATGGCACACCATGGCCTCCACCCATTTGGACACGTAATCAACTGCCAATAAGATAAAAACATTACTGTTAGAAGGGGGAAATGACCCCATAAAATCAATACCCCATACATCGAATAACTCTATTTCCAAAATATAAGTAAGAGGCATTTTATCTCTAGGTCCTAAATTTCCTCTCTTTTGGCAAGCATCACATTGCTTGTAGAACCAATGGGCATCCTTAAATAAAGAAGGTCAGAAGAATCCACATTGCAAAATCCTCATAGATGTCATCTGACTGTTGAAATGACCTCCATACGGGGAAGAGTGACATTGCTCCAGGATTTCCTTTGCTTCGTCACCTGAAACACATCTTCGAATAATACCATCAGAATATTGCTTATACATAAATGGCTCATCCCAATAAAAGAATTTTGCATCATGCTTAAACCTTTGCACCTGCCTCCAATCCATATCAATAGGAGTGACTCCTTTTACCAAAACGTTAGCTATATCTGCATACCAAGGAGTATCATTCACTACCTTTACCTCAACAGCAAAAAGTTGCTCATCTGGAAATGAATCGGAAATGACAGATTGCTCTAGCAAAGATGATGTTGGTGAAGGAATTGAATCCTTTAGAGGAAGCGAATTAAATCGTTGTGAATGTAATTTTGTCAATAGATAACCAATACATTGGGCAAAATTCAGAAACTATTTCTAAACAACAAAAATTAGATTAATCATGTGTTTATTCATATCTAAAACTATTTTAGATTAGAATAACTTACTTGTTGAAGCCCAAGAATGTCTCAGCACTATGCTCCTCAACGAACAGTTCGTCAACGATCTCTCCAACGAACACAACCATTTAGGTCACCCACTAATCTCTAAGTTCTTGAGGTTTGAGTTTGTGGGAACTCCTCCGTCTTAGATTGGGAAAGAATCACTGCCAACCTTGCTGTGTTTTCTCTATATGAGAGAAAATTGAGAGTGAATCAAATCTCTGTTTCCAAGAGAGAGAGAGAGTTATCATCTATGCCCCGATCAATGCCAACAACTTTGAGCTAAAGACCGGTCTCATTCAGATGGCTTGAGATTGTGCTTATAGAGGATCGCCCACCGAGGACCCAAACTCTCATCTAAAATCCTTTTTAGACATTTGTGGGACGGTAAAAATAAATGGATTTTCTGACGATGCCATCCGCTTACGCTTGTTTCCTTTTTCTTTGCAGGATAAAGCACGAGATTGGTTGCAGTCTATTCCCACTGGAAGCATCACCACCTGGGATGCTTTGGTCTAGGCCTTTCTGAAGAAATTTTTCCCTCCTGCTAAGACGGTCAAGCTGAGGACCGAGATTGGGACGTTCCAGCAACAATTTGACGAGCAGTTGTTCGAGGCATGGGAGCGTTACAAAGAGCTGTTGAAGAAGTGCCCCCAGCATGGATATCCCGATTTGCTGCAGATTCAATTATTTTATAATGGTTTAAATCCAAGTACTAAGACTATTGTTGATGCAGCTGCAGGTGGGACTCTATTGTCTAAAACAGTTGAGAACGCTAGAACTTTGCTGGAGGACATGGCCACCAACAGCTATCAGTGGCCATCTGAGCGGTCTGCACCGAAAAAGATTGCTGCTGGAGTTTTTGAAATCAATAACGTAAGTGCACTTCAGGCCTAGATGTCTTCCCTCGCTAATGCTTTTCTGAAATTTTCAGGTACAGGGAGTGCACAGTCAATTGAACCAGCAGCAGCTTTAGCATCCCAGTCTCAGGAGGAGACCACTGAACAGGTTCAGTACGTATCAAATTTTAATTCTAGGGGATATAATAATAATTCTACACCTACACATTATCACCCTAACAATAGGAACCATGAAAATTTTTCTTATGCTAATAATAAGAATGTTCTTAATCCTCCTGGTTTTGCCACTCAAACTCAAGAAAATAAAAAATCTTTAGAGGATCTTGTTGGAGCTTTCATTGCAGAGTCTAGTAATAGGACAAACAAGTTGGAGGAGGCAGTCATTGCTATCAACACCACAGTGAACGACCACAGTATAGCCATAAAAAACATCGAGACTCAGCTGGGACAGTTGGTAAGTGTTGTAAACACCATGAACAAAGGTAAGGCCCCAACTTATCAGGAGAAAACCCAGATGGAGTACTGTAAGGCTATTGCGGTGCACCAGGAGGAGGTTGAAGAGGAGCCTGAGTCTGAGCAGTATGACACGCCTACTGGGGAAGCCGAGGAGGACACATCATCAGATGAAGCTGAAAAGCCTGAACCTGAGCCTCGTATTCATTCTCCCACAACGATGGTCCTCAAAGAAAAGAAGAGAAAAAAGAAAAGAAAGAATAATTAGGTTCAGTTTGACAAATTTATGAATGCTGTTATGAATCTGAACATTAATATTCCCTTTGCACAGACGTTAGAGATGCCCCAGTATAACAGGTTCATGAAGGAATGACTGGCAAAGAAGAGAAAGGAAAAGAAGGTTGACACAGTTTATCTCGCCTCAACATGCAGCGCTAGAGTTCAGCAAAAGGTACCTGAAAAAGTAGCAGATCCAGGGAGTTTTTCTATTCCTTGTAGCTTTGGTACTTATTCTTTTAGAGCGTTGTGTGATTTAGGCGCTAGCATCAATATCATTCCTTTATCATTGTGCAAAAAGTTAGATATAGGTGAGATTAAATCTACTCCTGTTAGGCTCCAATTGGCTAATCAGTCTATAGTTAGACTAGTTGGCATAATAGAGAATGTTTTAATCAGAGTAGGTAGATTTTTCCTCCCTATTGATTTATATGACATGGATATAATGGAAAATCCTTCAGTGCCTGTCATACTAGGAAGACCATTCCTCGCTACTGGGCAAGTTATTATTGATATTGAGCGCAGAGAGCTCACTGTTAGAGTCCATAATGGTAAGGAAATATTTAAAGCAGTGGAAGACTCTGAAGATCGTTCTGAAGCGCTCATGATGGGCTACAGGAAAGGTGCAAGCAAAAGCACCTCTGGTGGATTCAAAGAAAATAAGCCTCCTTGATGCATCAAGTTCAACACGTCGAGCTAATGACGTTAAACAAGCGCTTATGGGAGGCAACCCAAGTAAGTTCAGTTGTGTTTTTTCTTTTTAAGTTTGATTTATTGTTTGTTTTTGTTTTGTAGGTCTTGGTTCCAGTTTCTCCTTTGCTTGCAAGCTTCCATAAAGAGGTCATCGTCATTCCAGGGCAGTATTGTTCACTCCTCCTACTCTTTTATTGTTCTCATGCGTGATTATGCCTTACTTTCTTTATACATTGAGGACAATGCATGTTTTAAGTTTGGGGTGGAATAGCATGTTTGTGGAGCCCTTGAGCATCTGATTTCGGGCTATAGTTTTGAGCTTTCTTTGAATTGAGCATATGGTTGTTTTCTGGATGATATTTTTGCATGACTATGATTTCCTAGGATAGGCTTTCTTGTCAATTTTCAAGCTTTCGATGAGTTGTAAGCATGAGTGCCCAAAAAGGGAGACTTTTTAAACTTTTTCTAGGAGATGTCTTGCATGAGTAGAGTATTTGTCTTGGCTAGATTTGGATTTGAATGCTTAGGAGCGAATTATTAGGTTCATATGCTTGTTGTCACCTCGATAGGTGTAGGGAAGAGCTAAAGAGTTAAATTTTTTTTTGCAAATTAACATGTTTGATCTTGCTTAGGAGGAAAGAAAAGAATATATGCTTATCATGATCATGAAAGAAAAAAACACTCTTGTCTTTACTTTTGAAA
Source organism: Luffa acutangula (assembly GCA_036850905.1). Lineage (NCBI taxonomy): Eukaryota > Viridiplantae > Streptophyta > Magnoliopsida > Cucurbitales > Cucurbitaceae > Luffa > Luffa acutangula. Next base: position 21,230,564 of record CM072089.1, on the reverse strand, counting down.
GAAAAGAAATTATTATGCCATGGCTTGTGCACAGTATGCAATGAGTAATAAAGATTTAGGCAAAAAGAGCTACCCCTGTTGTGATCAGTTAGGCCAACAAAAGAGTAAAACTCGGGTTAAGGGTCCCTGCAATAGGTGTGTGAAAGCTAGTACCACATATAAATGCTTGATTTAATTTTCAATATTAAGCACCTAAGTATGGATGAAAACAAACTAATTTGTTTCATTGACTCGTTAGTGAATCCTTAGTGCCAGTGTAGAGGGAAGATGAGTTGAGAGTTTAGTAATCCAATCCCGAGCTAGTAGAGTCTAATCTAGTTAAGTTAGATCTCGCTTGTGCAAGTTAATTTTGGAAAACTTTTGATTTGTCTCCCTCATTGGTCCTTATGTGCATGTCTCTTGATTGCTTGATTATTGACTTTTGAGCCTTGAGGATTGAGTCATGTTTGTTGCATCCATTCTTCCATTGTATGCTTGATTGTTAGTTTGCTCGAGGACTAGCAAAAGCTTAAGTTTGGGGGTGTTTGATAGCGAGCATAGCTAGCTAGTTTTCCCTGATTAATTTAGCTAGTCTTTTATGATTTATTGGCCATTTTGTTGCACTTAAATGTTTATTTTGTAGGAAATTGTTGATTAGAGCTAAATCGTGATATTGGAGTTAATCGGGTGTTCGGGACGTGAAAAGAGGCCAAAGAACCGAAAAGAAACAAAGTTGGAAGAGTGCAAAAGAGTCTTGTCCTAGGGCTAGCGTCTCGACGCTAGCATTTTCCTTAGCTGAATTGGGCGGCAGAAGTCACAGCGTCGAGACGCTGTGACAAGAGCGTCACGACGCTCTCGGTTTATTCCATATCCAGAATGCGGGGCAGGGCACAGCGTCGCGACGCTAGGGCCATAGCGTCGCGACGCTATCAACAAATTTCCTATTTAATCATCTTTTCATGCTACCGCCAAGAGGAGTCCAATTTGAGAGATATTAGCCCTAATTTCGACTAGAGACCTTCTGTGGGAGCGGAAGCAAGGACAAGGAGCGGGAATCTAACTTGGAGGCGTGGAGATCGTGACGGGGACGTGCCAGTTTCGACGACTTTGAGTGCTTCCTTTCCTTTTCCTTTTCTTTAGTTAGATTTAATGGCCTTTTCATGCTTAGTTGATCTTGTAACGCCATGTATGAGTAGCTAAGCTTGTTACTTAGGGATTGATGTAGTCTTTTTAGTTTATGGATTGATTTATGGGATGATTTGTGCAATGGTTATTATGTTTGCAATCTTATTTTAATGCTTTCAATTAATTGGCCACTAGTTGAATGATCTAAGTGTTGAGTTTTGCTCGGGAGAGGGGATTTAGCGTTGACTATATTAAGATTGCATGACTAAAGTTTATGTTCTAAGCTCGTGACGGAATTTAGAGTAACTTTAGAATTGGTCAAAAGTAACTAAATGCCTTGCACGTTAATAAACTTAGATAGGGATATCAAGTTGGTTAATTTGCATGAGAATCACTTATACTCGGGAGAGGTAGTTGTGATTAAAGGTTCTTAGGCTCATAAATCCATTGTGTGTGATAACTCATTCCCTAAAATCAATCCTATACTAAATTGGCGAAATCAATTCCCTAAGTATTCTTTCAATTGAATCTCCATTGTTTGTTTGCATTGATCTAGTTTTCTATCATTCACTACTTTTCAATCCCTAAATAAAATTTAGCAAGATTATTCATGGTAATTTATTTAAGGGAAAAATACACTTTTGGTCCCTGAGGTTTGGTTTAGGTTTCGTTTTGGTACCTGAGTTTTCAAACTCAACATTTTAGTCCCTGAGGTTTGCATTTAGTAGCATTTTGGTCCCTCCATCCATTTTTCCGTTAAAATTTAACAGATCGCTGATGTGGCATTTATTTTTTTATTAAAAAATTATTTTTTCATTTTTTAAAATAAAAATTAATAATAATATATATTTTAATATATTTTTAATTCTTTTTGCTTCTTCTTCTTCAACCTTTCACCACCACTATTCTCTTTCTTCTTCAACACCATCCTCACCACTAACCTATCGCCGGTGATTGGCCGCCGGCCACCGCTGCTCGCCGGCAACCGGCCGCCACCGACAGTTTTTTTTCCCTCCCCTTCTTCTTCTTCCCTCTACCTCTCTTCCCTTTCTTCTTTACTGTAAAAAAAAAATGAAGGGCTGAACATCAAACTCACGCAGACGGAATCAAACTCACGCGAACCCACAAACATGAACACGAATCGATACAAACCCACGAACACGCAGACGAAGAGGACGCAGACGACACCACGAACCCACAAAATCGGCAGACGAAACCAAACTCACGCGAACCCACGAACACGAAAAGGAACTCACGCGACTCACGAAGAAGACGCAGACGACACCATGAACCCACAAACCCACAAAATCGAAGACAACGGTGAAGAAATCCGGCGACATCGTGGGTTTTAGTTGACGTCCAGATCTAGTCGGACGACGTGGTCGTTGAATCGGTGGCGTTCAGAGCTCTCTCTCGACAACACTCCAGCGGCTGGGTTTTTTTCTCGTCTCAGATCTCTCTCTCGACAGCTCTCCAACGATCGCAAGCTCTTCGACGGCGGCCACGAACTCAACAGATCCGACGGCGGCCTCTGCGAAAGAACGAGGAGGTCCGTTTTCGGGCATTCGCGGGTTGATTTCGTGGGTACTGGGGCAGAAAGAACGACAAGATATTTCGTGGGTGCTGGTGAGTTTCGTTTTTGGCCTAGATCTGAAACGAGGAGGTCCGTTTCCAAATCTGAAAAAAAAGAAGTTGGAGAAGATGAAAAGAAAGAGAAAAAGAAGGGAAAAAAGTCACCGGCGGCGGCCATCGGCCGACGGTGAGCGGTGGCCGCCGGAGCCGGCCGCCGCCGGCCGATGTGAAGAAGAAGATGGAGGGGAGAACAAGAAGAAGGGGAGGGAGAAGAAGTAAAATTAAGAAAAATAATAAATAAATATTGTAAAAAAATTATATATATATATATATATATATATATATGTATGTATTTATTTATTTATTTATTTTAAAAAATTAAAAAATTGATAAAAAAGTGACACGTCATCAATCCGTTAACTTTTAACGGAAAAATGGATGGGAGGGACCAAAATGCTACTAAATGCAAACCTCAGGGACTAAAATGTTGAGTTTGAAAACTCAGGGACCAAAACGAAACCTAAACAAAACCTCAGGGACCAAAAGTGTATTTTTCCCTTTATTTAACTTAAAAATCAAATCCAGAGGACGACACTCGATTTTACGATCACTTTATTATTACTTGACCCGTGCGCTTGCGGTAGGAAAATTCCACATCACTTGTTCTTTAGCTTTTATATACAATCTTCAAATTAATCTATAAATCATAACAATAAAATTTTCCTTTTTCCTGGTTTAATTCGTTATACGATTCTAGTTGTCTAACATGTTGATAAAGTTTTTGCCTTTATTATTTTTCACCCCTAGAATGTTATTAGATATTCTTTTATATAAATTACTTCAAAATATGGACAACACATTAAATGAAAACAAAAAAGCTACCAAATAGGTTTTTATTCTTTCAATTAGTAATAGAAAATACATAAACAAGAACTTACTGCAAAATAGGTCATCGTTTTTGTTCCCAAAAATACACAAAAATTGAATCACATGCCACAACGAGACATTTCATTGATTGTTTTTAGTAAGCTTGATTTCTATATGATTTATCTATGTTAGATATATTTGAAGATGGCAGACAATGTGTTTGGCGTTCCCATCATAGACGAAACTCTAGCAAGCATGCCTGAATACTTAAACAAACCTATAACAGCTAAAGATAGAGCACATGTGGCACTTCAAATGATAAATGCTGATGGTAAAGACCAACAAGCTCGAGCACATGCAGAATATTTGAAAGACAAATGGGGAACAGGTGTTTCTACTCTTTGTGTAGTGTATAATGCCACTGGTTATACAATCACACATGTTGTGGATCATGATTGGCATGGTCATATTGGACCTGGTCCTTACCCAATCATGATGGAAAATGGTCAATGGTGTGCTTTTCTTCATGTCAAAACGTCTGGGTGTCGGGCTCTGAGGCCGCTGTTGTATATCGTGGCAAAAATGCTTCTGGTGTGGCGTGTGATTGGCTGCTTGCTTGGTCCAATCCATGGAATCAATTAGAATATGACAATACGACAAGTTACTTTTTGTTCTAACCTATGCTTGGGGAGAAAGAAATTTAGTTCATATCACGCCCTTAAAACTTTACAAACTCGTTCTGGTGAACAAATAAAATAGTGTCATCTAGAATCTTTATGTGATATCTTAATCATTTTTTAAAGTTTAAATTATTTAATTCATACTACTATTCTTCTTCATTATGTTTATATACTTTTTATATTTTAAAAGGTCTATATACCACTGTAATTATGACGAAATTAAAACCCATAACCACTCTATTTATTAAATCCGTCCGTATAATGATCCAAAGTGTTTGCTCTAATTTTCCTCTTAATTAAAATTATCATTTTCTTTGAAAACCTCATGACTATCTTCCACAACAATAAAATATATTCCACAACATTTAAATTTAAATTTCCAAAATTAGAGTGTTCCATATTTGATTTAACATAGAAGGTTGATGTAACTCTTTTTTTTCTCCTGCAATTCTCTTATTATTTGTGTTTTAATACAACCATACACTGAGATTCGTGAAGCAGGATATTATACTGCAGCAAATCATTGGGATTTCGTCTATAGCGCAACAGAAAAATTGGGTTATAGTACTACAGCCTACTGGGATGAAGCCAAATTAACTGTGACGACAGGTAGTGATACCAGTCTCATGTTTGAGGGAATATGCACTCTCGAGGGGGCTTGAGTTTCTCTTCATGTGCACCTTTTAAAGAGATGCTATAAGCATTCTAACATATGTACTACTAAATCCAATTACCTCTAAATAATAGCCGTTTGAGCTTCTATCTTTAAGATATTGTGGAGTTAAAACTATGTTTTCTAGCATCTAACTTTCACTTGCGTGGAAAAAAATATTTCAATTTAACTTCGAAAGCAAAGAAAAATTGAGCATCGGCGTTTCGTTCATGATATGAAAATGAGGATTTGAAAATAATGAATTTGATAAAACAAACTAGTATTCTGTATTTTCTCTGTTATGAAATACATATTTAGTCGAGGATAATTTTTTAATTTAAAAAATTCAGTTTGATAATGTACTAAAAAATATTGAAAAGTTCGCATTTGATTGTGTGTCAAATTTTAAAAGTAGCTGGCAAATTTCTACGAGCTTAAAGTTTCCATGTCTGATTCAATGTTCATTTTGGTGCAAGAGGCAAACTTACCATCTTCTATCGTTTTATATTGTCATCAGGTGTAACACCTTGAATTTCTAAGTAATTATTATTTCTTGTCATTTACTTATATCTTGACTTATTCGCTCTCATGCTAATGGAATTATTGTTAGTTTGCTATTCGATTCCAAGAAAATTCCCGAATTAAGTATTTCGAAAAAAAAATTGAATCTCAATGTTTAATTTAGATGGCAAATTTCAAATCGAGAATTTAAATTGATCTTAAATTGGTTATTATGGGTGGTCCATTGTCTTGGAGGAAACATTTAGGATTATGTTAGCTTAACTTTAGTAATTCCCTTAAGAGAGGAAAAGAATAAATATATATAAAGGAGGGGATTATAATATTATTGAAAGCCATTAGAGTGTATCTCAACAAGAAAAACAAAAACAACAAAAATGGCTAGATTTAATACGTAGACATGAAAAATGATTTACTATCTATAGAAATTAAATAATGACTAAACGTAATTTTTATTATAATATTAATAATTAAACTTGATGAAAGTGCTCCTAACGTACTATTTATACTTTTTACAAAGAGAAATACAACTTACAATAGTGGAGCATGATAAGGAAGAAAGAATATCTAATTATAACGATAGATTGACCAACTAAATGAAAACAAAAAAGAAGCAATATCTTAAGGAGGAGAGAAACAAAATTTGACAACAACAATATTTGTTTAAGGTAAATCTCAATTTCCCTAATTTTGGATTAATTTGGCTTAATTTTGAGAATTTGGAGTTACAAATGTGATTTAAATGGATGGAAATAGGTGGGATTTTATTATTAAAGGTTGGATGGCAGATTCGTAAATATGTTATTATTTAAGCCAAGCCAAACCCTAGTCTTTTATTAAGCCTAGCCGCACGTAGCCCAAGGCCAAAGGTTATCTTCATCTTCCTCACGTCTTTTCCACAATTTCCAGCCGCAACAAAGCCTCCTCCAGTGAGTTTTGGTCATCGACTCGAGTTCTCCAACGTCGGCATCTTCTTCTTTGAGTGTCTCGGTCCGGCGGTGGTTCGTAGTCTATGATTGCAAGCGTCTAGTAGGTGGGTCGTTCGTGGGTTTTTCTTTCCTTCTTCTCTCTCGATCTCTCTCCCTTTTCCCTCTCTTACGCAAACGTCGACACCTTTGTAACATTCGACCTTTAGGTAGAAGTTTTCCAGCATGGTACCAGCAGCCGTGCGTGTTTTCCGACGAGTTCAGGGCGGTGCAACGGAGGTTTGGGCGTGATTGCGGGTGTTTAGCAGTTTCTCTTTCCGGCAGTTTCGGTCTTTCAATTGTGGGTAAGCAAGAGTTTGTGTTCCTTCATTTTTTTTTCTTTTGTGTTGAATGCCCACTGATTTGTGGCTTTGGATTTTTTGGTATCTTAAGCGAGTTGAGTCGAATGATCAAATCTTGGAGCAAATTGAAAATTCTTTTTTCCAGCAAGAGTAATTGTTTGTTTAGGTTAGTCTGATTTCCATGTGGGCCTTCTTGGTCAGTAGGTTTGGTAAAGAAGTTAATGGATTAATGTTGGTTGTGTCATGAAAATTTCATTGTAGAAGGCGATAAATCATTTAAGGTCGAGGTTGGCGTTGTTGGAATCATTTGAAATTTTCGTCATGTGTCCTTCATCTTGCGATATTTAAGATATTTAAGCCAAGGTAAGTGGCTTTACTACTGGAAACGCTTAAGCTAGGTTGGGAACGTGTATGCTACTAGGATGGAATTTTCATGTTTATTTATTGTTTGATGCATGACTTGATGACACAAATACCATGAATTGTTTGTGGAGCAAACCATGATAAACTATGAGGTTTTGAGTGTTATATGATTGAGGACTTGTTGTGCATTCTCGTGATTTATGACATTTTGATATGGGACCTCATGCATATATGTATGTTTCATGAAATTAAAATAACCATGTCCATGACAATTACCTTAGAGGAAATCGATGTACATCTAGAGGAACCTGAGGTAATGTAGGCGAGATTCGACCACACTAACTAGGTGCCAACTAACTATTAGATGGGGCGAAATCTCTAGAGGATGCGTATTGTATCTCTTAGTTGGAAGAGGAATCAAAGAAAAGTGTTGGGTTTAATGTCCTAAAACTCGTAGTTTTGTAAAACATTAAACATATTCTATTTTCAATAAAGACGTTATTGAGGTTATTTAGTAAAAGATGTTATTGAATATGTTAGTTGCAAATACTTAACCTAAATCCAATAAACTAAAGATCATTGGCTACAAAGTGAAAACTCGAACTATATGTAGAGACATAGAAGTGGATCAAGTTCAAGTATACAGCCTAAACGGTCTATAGTATAAGGATAGGGTTGGGTACCTTATCCTGGGGACACTATGGACGCGACCCACTTTGTATTAAGTACAAACGATGAGATCCTAAATCGTTCATGTGGAGACATGTGAGTGGGGGCGTCCTATGCAATGAGTTTGCATAAGACCGGACCGGGAAATAAGTCACTTTCTCTTTCTAACGTCGTTTACTGTAGAAACTGACTTTTTCACAAGATGACATAGGTAACTCGATCTTATTCCTGAGCTAACTATGAACTCCTGTTTATTCAGGATTATCATTTGATCTGCATAATGGGTGAGTGGCCAGACATCGCCGACTCAATAAACCTACCATTTTGGGGATAAGATCGAATAGATAGTTGGGGACATAGTCTAGCAAGATGGAATTCGCTCCTACCCATTTCAGGGATAGTAGAGAGCTTGTTCCCTTAAGTACTAAGTCCAGGACATGAATAAGGGGTCCCACTGTCTCCTTGGCTGAGAGGGACTCAGGTTTGATGGTTGGACCACAAACCAATTGTTCATTAGAGGATTAGTGGAACTTAAGGGGTAAAACGAACATTTGACCCGGCTAAAGCTACGAACAACCTGTGAAGGATCGACTTACTGAACATGGTTATATCAAGTGGACGAAAATATATCTACGGTGAAGGGAGTGCAACTACTGGGCTATAGTGGAGTGTCCTGGTAGTTAACGAATGTTGGTTAGCTTGTTTAATGAGATTAGTCGGTTAACCTCCAATCGTTGGAGCCCATGATCTGTATGTAACGACAACATTAACAGTAAATTCTTATTTCTCTAATTTGAGTTTAATTTCTTGGATTTGGTGGGAAATGGAATTTATTTTAATGGTTTTTGGCGTTATTCCTTAAAGTAATAGGATGAAAGGGGCATTTTTGTGAAGAACTTTAAGTTGGAGTTAACCCTAAGTCATCTTCTTTTTATTCTAACCGCACGCAGCCCAAGGAAGCAAATTTTTAGCCTTCATCTTCTTCTCCTTCACGTGATTGCAGCCGCCCAAGCCCTTTCTTCTTTTCGTTGGTGATGTTTCTTCTTCTCCAGTCGTGAACCAGCTACAACTGCAGCCTTCTTCTTCGATTTTCAGCAGCGGCGCGACCCTCTCCGGCGACAGCACGTTCGACGATGTTATTCCTCAGCGAGCAGGTCTTCGTGGTAGCGCAGCAGCATGTGGTGGTGGCGTGAAGTGTGTGCAGACCGTGGGTTGTTTTGGCCCGAGTTGGGTGCGTTTTGCTCGTTTATTTTCATCCTCAAAGTTGGGTTTTTGCTATCCCTTTCGTTCCCTATCTCTTAATCTCGATTTCAACAGGTTTCGGCTCAAGGAAGTTGGTTTTCACGTTTTTTTTTCCGTGACTGCAGTGTTGGGCGTGACACCTGTGTTTTTGGGTCTTTCGGGGCGTTTTTCCGGCGTTTCTTGTAGTGAATAAGTGTGTAGGAATTGTTTCTTGATTGATTATTAAGTTTAATCGATTACCGACTCACTTTTTCCTTCGTTCAGCAAACTTTTCTCTCTAATTCCGGCGATTGAAGCAGTGAACTTCACGTTTCAGCATCTTCGATCGAGTTTAGCTTTGGGTATGTAATTTTTAGCAAGATTTGGGTTGATTTTGAAGTTTAATCAATTAGCTTCCTTTTTCAAGGTACCCAACGCATTAGGAGGCTTAATCGTCATTTTGGAGCGGAATTGAGAGCTTGGACAGCAAGCTTTGTTGTTGTGTTAGGTGAGTTTTTGGGAGTTAAACCTCTCCCAAAATTAATTAACTCCTTATGGCACTTGTTTTAAAAGGGTATTTGAGTTTTAAGTATGTTTCCCCGTTGAATGTAGTTGGTTAAAGTGGAATTACGACAAATTCATGCATTCTTGCATGTAATATCACAAGAACACCTAGAATCCACTTTGTCTTGGCTCTTCATCATGTGTCCTTCATCTTGAGACTCCATGGTGCATGAATTTGCTCTATAAGTAGATGCTAAATCAGATTGAGAGCTACGAGAGCCATTTCCTTACTGTTATGCTGCTGGAATTGTGCCTCAAATTCACTCACCTAAAAGAATCTCTCTAGAGTTTGATACTTCAAGCATTCCCTTTCCAATCCCAATCTCTATAGACTCTCGAAAGTCGTTCTTGACTTGGAGAATAGTAGGGAAGACACTAACGGTAGTCCTAAGTTGATTGGAGAACAAAGGAATCCACGGAGGTCCATCCATTGAGCTGAAAAAGGTTGGTTCTTCTATACTCTCTGTTTTTGGATGTTTAGATCATGCATGCTTTAGGAGTAAAATTAATGTTGTTAAGTGCCTTCGATCTTCAATTGCTTCCAAATGTGTAATATGAACACCTTAAAAAAGGTAATTGTTCGTGATAAGGCCTTAAAAGAAACTTATAGTTGAAAAGAAAGAGGAATAGAGTCCCACTAGTAAGCTTGAACCATTCACTACAAGAAAATTTGTCTCTTCCGACGAAATTTCTCCCGACGGTCAAAAAAGGCGTCGACCAAAACACAAACTCACGACGACTAAAACAAGCGTCGGGCAATTGACGCTCTCCCGACGCAATTTTGTCGCGTCGGCAGTTGTAATCGAGACATCAAAAAATAGCGTGGGCAATTAGGGGATCTCCCGACGCCAAATTTATACGCTTCAGGAGTTTGGTTAATTCCCAACGCCTAGAGTGGGACGTCAGGAAGAAAAAAGGTGAAATTAAAATTGAAGTTAAATATCTCCCAACGCTAGTATTTATTGCATCGGTAGTAAAACAGATGACGATGCGTTTAAATCATATCGTTGGGAAGACGAAAATAAAAAAAATGAGAAAATCGGGGAACTTCCGACGCGTTTAATATGGGGCGTCGGGAGATAGGGTAAAACCCGACGTCGTATTAGTTGGCGTCGGGAGAAGCCCGTTTAAATCCCTAATTAAAATGAAGAAAGCCCCTCATTCTCTCGTCTTCTTCGTTCCAAATTCACCCACCCCTATCGGTTTCGCGCCCTTCGCTCCAAATCTCCCACGCCTCTGGTTTGCCTCCGTCGCCGTCGTCGTTCCACTCGTGCCGCCGCCGTTGTTTTGCTCGAGCTGCCGCCGTCGTTCCACTCCATTCTCTTCTTCGTTCCAAAATCGCCCACCCCCGTCGGTTTCACGCCCTTAGTTCCAAATCTCCCACGTCGCCGATTCAGTTCCGTCACTGTCATCGTTCCGCTCGCACCGTCGCCGTCGTTCCACTTGTGCCCACCTCCCTCGCTGCTGTATTCTTTCGGTGTCGCCGCCTTCTTTCGTTCGTCTTCTTTCTCCATAGTTTTACATTGTGTAAGTGTCTCTCAATCCCTGTGTAAGTTATTTTAGAACCTTAGTTTACCGATTCTTTGATTTGCTCGTTGTGTCTAAAAGGAGAAGAGAACATTGAACATTGAGCATATTTTAGAACCATGCATATCTTCTCTTCAAGGCATTTTAAATATAGAGAGGTCTCATTCTTTGATTAGCAAAGAATTTGAGTGACTTCAAGGAAAATAGGAAAATTGGCAGAATTAAAGCAGCCATATTAACAAAAACTGGAGTATGATTGAAACCCCCAATGGATGTTAAAAAAATTTTGTATCTTTGAATAAATTGGAGATTTTAGATAATTTATGTACAGAAAAATCTAATAAGATCTCCTAAATAGGAAGCCATCAAGAACACCAACTTAAATTCCTTTGCTTACAAAAAAATCCAAACAAAATAATCACTGGTACTTACTATACAAAGAAAAAAAAAGAGTTCTCAAATCTGTCACCAGAAAAAGCTTCGGCTTCCATTTCTCCTCTCACTGCAAAAATCTTTAATAGCTTCAAAGGTGTTTGCTGTTTTAGTATACATGACAAGGATCAGACTTTGAATTTTGTTAACTACTTTAAGTTCACACATTTTCACTTTTCCTCTCTCACCAGTGCATAGGTTGCCACATTTTAACCCTTCTATTTCATTTTTTTCATTTCCTTATGCAAGATGATGGTTATGTTGGGTTTTATGCCCTAAAACTCGTAGATAGTAAATGTACATTTGACCGAACAATAATAAAAGTGATATATTATTCAATGTTTGTATTATATCTTGTCTTATTAACCCTAATCCAATAAACTAAACATCCAAGGCTAATAGGATAAGGCTTGAACTAGTATGTAGGGACATACGGGGATCAATGTTCAAGTTTTAGCCTAAAGGGTCTGTAGTATAGGGATAAGGCTGGGTACCTTATCCTGGTGACACTATGGATACGACCTGCTTTGTATATTGATACAAACGCAATGATCCAACGCGTTCGTGTAGTTGACATGCGAGTGGGGGTATCCTGTGCAATGAGTTTGCACAAAGACCGGACCGCGAAATAGCTAACCACTAACTGTAACACCGTTAGTTAGCTCGGTTTCTATTTCACTAGGATGACCTAGGAAACTTGGCCTTAATCCTAAGTGGATTATGGACTCCTGTCCATGAGGGATTGTCCTTTGATTTGTACGGGTGAGAGTGACCTGTTCGACGACTCAATAAGCCTACCATTTTGGGGACAAGACTGAGTGGGGAGTTGGGAATATAGTCTTACAAGATGGAATTCACTCCTTCCCGTCTTTAGGGGAAGTAGAGGTGTGTTCCCTTAAGTGGTGTCTCTGGGTCTTGAACAATGGGCCCTACCCTCTTTATGGCACGAGAGGGACTTTTGTTTGTTGGTTGGACCTCAAACAGGTTGTTCATTAGAGGAGCACTGGTACTTAAGGACTAAGAGGTAGCCCAGGGGTAAAACGATAATTTGACCTAGCTGGGTTACGAACACACGTGAAGGGCTAACATGCTGTTGAAGGTCGATATCCGTGGACACAGAAATATATCTGCAGTGAGAAGAGTGCAGTTGTGGTTCTTTGGTGGAGTGAACCACAGTTAACGAATATTGATTAATTTGGTTAATTAGTTTAGCCAATTAATCTCACATCGTTGGAGCTTCTGATTTGTAGGTCCATTAGGTCCCACCGATGACTCTAATAAGGTGTTGAGGTCAATTTCTAAGGAAGAATTGAATATTCGAAATGGTTCGAATGAAAAGTTAAATATGAATTTGATTCATATTAAAACTATAGGTTATAATTAATGTGCATTGGATATACATTAATACTATAGTTTATTTGAGAGAATTATAATTAAATATGTGATGTTTAATTATAATATTAATTAATTGGAGAATTAATTAATCATTCTTTTAATTTAATTTAATTTAATTGTATTAAAACTATAGGTTGAGTGAAGGATAATCATTTAAATATAGTTTAAATGATTTGGTTATTTAATTATGAATTAAATATTTTTTTAATTTAATTTATTTGTTAATTAATTAAATTCAATTTAATTAAAATAACTGATGAATGATCAGTTATGAGGGAATGGGTGGTTGACCTATTTTCCCTCTCCTTCACGCCTACTATGGAGGAGGTTACAGGGTATTTTGAGAGGCAGTTCATTCTCTACGTGGTGTGGTTTTTTCATTCTCAGAAAACTGTCTAAAAAAATCTCCAGAAATCTTCCATTCTCTCAATTTTTCCCTTAGAGAAAGTAGAGTTCCCACTTACTCACTCAACTCAACCTTGTGAGTCCATTGGTGTAATCTCTTGGTGGTGTTCGTGGGAGATAAGTGACGATAAAGAAGAGTTCTTGTTGCTGGATTTTGGACAAGGGAATTTGGCGAAAACAGTTGAGATCTTCAAGCTAAGTAAGGTTTTCCATTCCTTTAGTCTTTAGGGTTTATTAGATTTATTTTACAGCATGATCTAATAAACCTAGCATGTTTTATAGCCATTGTACAACATGTTATTTTTCTGTAAAGATGTTGTAAATTAATATTTGTGAGCCGTACCGGTATTTTGATCATGATTGAAAATCAGTGTGATCCTCTGACTGTTTCAGCTGCGCTAGGGCTTTAATCCCTGCAATTGGTATCAGAGCCATTTCTGAATTTTTTTTCATTGATTGAAATTTGCGGATTCACTTTTTGGTTGGATTAATTTGCATTATGAATGTTAATTTGCATTGAACTAGTTAGGTTTAATTGGCCATAGAAATTCATGTTATTTTTTATACAATCAATTGTAAGGGCCCCTGCGTTTTGGGCAATATGTCATGAATTTCGAGTCTGTAAAGTCCGGGTCTAGTTTAGGCTTGAAAATCAGTGAAGATTATAGCAGAATTTGACCAAAATTGTGAAGAATAGTCGCGGTTTTGCCCAGAAACCAGCTCTAGACGCTACAGCGTTGGGACGCTTGGCGTATTGCGTCTCGACGCTGTCGTGATTTCACGCTTCGGATGGTTGAAATCGCGCCAGCGTCGGGATGCTATCGCTAAAGCGTCTCGACGCTGTCACAATTTCATGCGGCGCAACAGTTTTTTCGTGGAGACGTGAAGTTGCCCTTATTTTCCCAGTCCGGTTCGTGAATTTTGGGTTAGCTGGGACCGTTTTGGTCTGATTTAACCCGGTTTGGGCGCGGTTCGAGTTTTTCAAGCTCGGTTCGAAGCGGTTCGGGTCGGTTCAAGGCTTGTAGACCGAATTTGGAGCTGCAGATTTATGTAATAGGATAGTTTTAAAGCTTTATTATAGTAATTTTGCTTTAATTTATCCTAGGTGCCAATTAAATCGGTTGAATTGCTATTTAAAATGCTTTGTGGATGTCATTTAAATAATAATCCCACCTTAGGTTATAAAACATGCTCATGCATTATGTATGTTATAATATGATTATGATGTATGGAATAATGCATGGATTTTCATGATTGGTTTATATATATTTGAGTTATATAATTATCATGAAAATGGGATAGCATGATGCATGCAATTACATAGTTTTTAATATAAGAGTTATATTTCAAATGAATTGTTTGCAGCATGCTACTATGATTTACCATTTTTGGCAATAATTAATTGTTAATTTATTAAAAATGGAAATCAAATAAGCATTGAGCATGTAACATCCTTTTTTTTTTTTGACAATATGGGGGGTGGGGGATTTGAACCACAGACCTCGTGGTTATCAATACATCTTTATGCCAGTTGAGCTATGCTCTTGTTGGCAAGCATGTAACATCCATAGTTTGATATAAGAGTTATATTAAATACATGCAATGCTGTTATATAGTTTTAATTTCATTAACTAGAATATGATTGTTAATTGTTATTAAATCTATAGTATGCATGATTATATGGCTAATCATTAAAATTTTGAAATAGTTTAAAATTTATGATTAGAAACCGTCAATCTATAATCAAGATATGCATGCTCACATAGGGTCTTAGGTTAAATTGAATTAATTTTAAATGAGTTAAAATTAATTAGACCTAAGATCATTAACTAAGTAGGACAAACATTCCTGAGATTATAAGGGAACTCTACCAGTGAAGTTCTGTCTAAGGATTGGGGGTATTTAAGTTGACGGTATACGGAACACCTCATACATGGGAATTGATCTGGATCACCGGAGTTGAATTAGTCACAGGTTAATGTTAGATTAATGTCGCTAGGTTAATTAAATTTGTTTAATACACCTAGACATTAGGTCTTATTATAATAGTTATAATAGGACTAGACTTAGATAAATGACTTAGCCGGATTTATCTAGGTCTAATCAAACCCTAAAATACCCGATAGGTTACTTTAGTGGGAGGAAAATTACAAAACTTAATTTAAATTGAGTTTTGCTCCTACGTCCCCGTGAAGTTCACACCATGAGATTCATGCTCGGTTTTGTGTCGTTTTAGCGCGACCTCCCTTCAGAAAGTGTTTGCATGGATCAATACCAAGGTGAATGGGGAAAGTGACTATAGTAAGTGGGAGCGGGACGCGTGTCAACGTATCCTTCGGTCTCCACCCCTAGGTCACAACGTGAGATTCCTATGATCTGCCTGCGTGTTGCCCTGGAGAAACCATCCCTTCGGAGGGGCTGATCATAGGATTCGGAAGACCGTGAACTCCTGAATAGGATAGGATCGCTTAGGCTAATTACCAACAGTTGTCTTTCCTAACGGTAGCCTGTTGGTCCGTGCCTCTGAGATCTGAAAGTGGGAGGGTTACACTTACAGGGAGGAATTAATTGGTTTAAAAATCCTTGACCGAACAACGGTGGTTAAATTCTAATGGAATATGAGTTATTCTGGGATTAGAGATTAATTGAGAAGAGTCTCATTTTAGAGGAGGAACAACTGATCACCCTTCGGTGGCTGTTCTTCTAAACCTCCAAAGCAGCGTTGCATAACACAATCAATAGTTTTATTAGGGTTCTTTGATTGTTTGTTTGCAAAATTGATTGGATGGATGCAATTGTATGTATTGCTTGTGTGATGGGTTAAGGCAAAGATAACTAATACGGTCAATTGTTTGTTTTTCAGCAATGTCTTTCTCTATAATTTCCTTGCTTAAAAACGAACAACTAACAGGCGAGAACTTTCCAACATGGAAATCGAATCTAAATACCATACTCGTGGTAGAGGATCTTAGGTTCGTCTTAATGGAGGAATGTCCTCCCGTTCCCCCTCGCACTGCCGCTCAGGTAGTAAAAGATGCCCACGAACGCTGGACGAAGACCAATGAAAAGGCCAAAGTCTATATATTGGTCAGCTTATCTGAAGTCTTGGCCAAGCGTTACGAGAACGTGGAAACTGCCAGGGAGATTATGAATTCCCTGCAGGAGATGTTTGGACTCCCGTCCTATCAGCTCCACCACGATGCCTTGAAGAACGTCTTCAACACCAAGATGCAAGAGGGTCAGTCTGTCCGAGAACATGTCCTGGACATGATTAACCAGTTCAACATTGTTGAGGCGAATGGTAGGGTAGTCTGTGAGCGCAGTTAGGTTGCGTTCATCCTTCACTCGTTTCCTACAAGCTATATGCCATTTAGGACGAATGCGAGTATGAATAAAATTCACTTCAACCTGACTACCCTCCTCTCGGAGTTATAGATTTATGAGTCCATGCAGAAAAGCAAGGGCAAAAATATGGTGAAAGGAGAGGCCAATGTGGCCCATTCCAAAAAGAAGTTCCTGAAGGGTTCATCCTCAGGGACTAAATCTGTACCTCAAGCTTCTTCATTGAAGCAAATTCAGAAGAGGAAGGGAGACAAGGGGAAGGCTCCTGCGCAAGCTGTGCAAGGTAAGGGCAAGGGCAAGGTCGTGCCCGACAAAGGCAGATGCTTCCACTGCAATACGGATGGTCACTGGAAGCGCAACTGTCCCCGTTACCTCGCTGAGAAGAAGAGAGAGAAAGAAGGTAAATTCGATTTACTAGTTTTAGAAACCTGTCTCGTAGAACATGATGAGTTTGCTTGGATATTGGATTCGGGAGCCACTAATCATGTTTGTTCTTCTTTTCAGGGAAATGATTTCCAGCAGCTAGCTGATGGCGAAATGACTCTCAAGGTTGGAACAGTGAGGTCGTTTCAGCTCGTGCAGTGGGAGCTGCAAAATTATTTTTTAGAAATAAGTATTTAATTTTAGAGAACTTGTATTTGGTTCCTAGAATTAAGAGGAACCTTATTTCTATTTCAGCTTTGTTAGAACAAAAATACTCAGTTTCTTTCCTGCTTAATGAAGCTATTATTTCAAGAAATGGTATTTTTATTTGTTCTACTCAGCTTGAGAATAATTTATTTGTGTTAAGACCAATCGACGCTAAGGCTATTTTAAGTCATGAAATGTTTAAAACGGTCGAAACTCAAAACAAAAGGCAAAAGATTTCTCCTCTAAGTAACAATACGTATCTTTGGCACCTTCGTCTCGGTCATATTAACATCGATCGGATCGATCGTTTGGTTAAAAATGGACTTCTAACTGATTTAGAAGATACATCTTTACCACCCTGTGAATCGTGTCTTGAGGGTAAAATGACAAAGAGACCTTTTACTGGAAAAGGTTATAGGGCCAAAGAACCACTTGAACTGATACATTCAGATCTTTGTGGTCCAATGAATGTAAAGGCTTGAGGTGGTTATGAATATTTCATCTCTTTCATAGATGATTATTCTCGATACTGTTACTTATACCTAATGGGCCATAAGTCTGAGGCTCTTGAAAAGTTCGAAGAGTTTAAGACTGAGGTAGAAAACCTGTTAGGTAAAACAATTAAAACACTTCGATTAGATCGAGGTGGAAAGTATTTGGATCAAAGATTCCAGGACTATATAATAGAACATGGAATCCAGTCTCAACTCTCAGCACCCGGTACACCTCAGCAGAATGGTGTATCAGAAAGGAGAAATAGAACCTTGTTAGACATGGTTCGATCTATGATGAGCTATGCTCAATTGCCTAGCTCGTTTTGGGGGTATGCAATAGAGACTGCAGTACATATTCTTAACAACGCTCCCTCAAAAAGTGTTTCTGAAACTCCTTTTGAGTTATGGAAGGGGCGTAAACCTAGTTTGTGTTACTTTCGTATCTGGGGTTGTCCTGCACATGTGCTAGTGGCAAATCCTAAGAAATTGGAACCACGTACTAAAATATGCCAATTTGTTGGATACCCAAAAGAAACGAGAGGTGGTCTTTTCTACGACCCACAAGAAAATAAAGTATTTGTATCAACAAATGAAACTTTCTTGGAGGAAGACCACATTCGAGATCATAAACCACGAAGTAAGTTAGTATTAGGAGAAGCTACAGAAGGATCAACAAGAGTTGTTGATGAACCTGGTCCTTCAACAAGAGTTGTTGGATAATCAAGTTCTTCTCGTCAATCTAGTCCTCCTCACGTAGTGGGAGAGCGTCGACGCAGTGGGAGGATTGTAATACAACCTGACTGCTACTTGGGTTTAACGGAAACACAAGTAGTCATACCTGATGACGACGTAGAAGATCCATTGTCTTATCGTCAGGCAATGAATGACATAGATAAAGACGAGTGGGCCAAAGCCACGAACCTTGAGATGGAGTCTATGTACTTCAATTAAGTTTGGGAACTTGTAGATCCACCTGAAGGGGTCAAACCCGGGTGTAAATGGATCTATAAGAGGAAAAGAGATGCTGCTGGGAAATTACAGACTTTCAAGGCAAGACTTGTAGCAAAGGGTTATACCCAAAGAGAATGGGTGGACTATGAAGAAACCTTTTCTCCAGTTGCTATGCTTAAGTCCATAAGAATTCTCTTATCCATTGCCACGTTTTATGACTATGAAATATGGAAAATGGATGTCAAGACTGCTTTTCTGAATGGCAATCTTGACGAGAGTATTTTTATGTCTCAGCCCGAAGGGTTCATAACCCAAGGTCAGGAGCAAAAGGTTTGTAAACTGAATCGATCCATTTATGGGTTGAAACAGGCCTCCAGATCTTGGAATATTAGATTTGATACAACGATCAAATCTTTTGGCTTTGACCAGAACGTTGATGAGTCTTGTGTATACAAGAAGGTCAACAAGAATAAAGTAGCTTTCCTTGTACTTTATGTTGACGACATCCTACTCATTGGGAATGATGTAGGGTATCTGTCTGACGTAAAAGAATGGCTAGCGACCCAATTCTAAATGAAAGATTTGGGTGAGGCCTAATATATTCTTGGCATCCAGATAATTCGGGATAGAAAGAACAAAACGCTAGCTCTGTCTCAAGCAACGTATATCGACAAGATGTTGGCCCGATATTCGATGCAGAACTCCAAGAAGGGCTTATTGCCTTTCAGGCATGGAGTTCACCTGTCTAAGGAACAGTCTCCTAAGACACCTCAAGAGGTTGAGGATATGAGACGGGTTCCCTACGCCTCTGCAGTGGGTAGCTTAATGTATGCTATGCTCTGCACGAGGCCTGACATCTGTTATGTTGTAGGGATTGTCAGCAGATATCAGTCAAATCCAGGGTTAGAACATTGGACCGCCGTTAAAGGAATCCTCAAGTATCTTAGGAGAACCGACTCTGACTTCCAGTCTGATAAGGATTCAAGGAAATCCACATTAGGGTCAGTGTTCACCCTTAACGGGGGAGTTGTAGTTTGGAGAAGTATAAAGCAAGGATACATAGCAGACTCCACGATGGAGGCTGAGTATGTAGCTGCTTGTGAAGCAGCTAAGGAAGCTGTTTGGCTAAGGAAGTTCTTGACAGATTTGGAAGTTGTTCCAAATATGAACTTGCCTATTACGTTATACTGTGACAACAGTGGGGCTGTAGCCAATTCAAAGGAACCTCGCAGCCACAAACGAGGTAAACACATAGAAAGGAAGTATCATCTGATTCGAGAGATTGTGCAAAGAGGGGATGTGGTCGTGACCAAGATCGCTTCAGAGCACAACATTGCTGATCCGTTTACGAAGGCCCTCTCGGCTAAAGTGTTCAAGGGTCATCTAGAAAGTCTAGGTCTGCGAGATATGTATATAGCGTAATCTAGGGCAAGTGGGAGATGTGTAATGGGTGTAAGGATGGCCTAGTTTATTGTATTTTGTATATTTACTTTTCATGTAATGTACAACATACATGTACCATTTCCAACTTTGGATTATATTGTATATACTTTCCCTTTAACTTGAGTTTTAGTTCAAGTGGGAGTTTGTTGGGTTTTATGCCCTAAAACTCGTAGATAGTAAGTGTACATTTGACCGAACATTAATAAAAGTGATGTATTATTCAATGTTTGTATTATATCTTGTCTTATTAACCCTAATCCAATAAAATAAACATCCAAGGCTAATAGAATGAGGCTTGAACTAGTATGTAGGGACATACGGGGATCAATGTTCAAGTTTTAGCCTAAAGGGTCTGTAGTATAGGGATAAGGCTGGGTACCTTATCCTGGTGACACTATGGATACGACCCGCTTTGTATATTGATACAAACGCAATGATCCAACACGTTCGTGTAGTTGACATGCGAGTAGGGGTATCTTGTGCAATGAGTTTGCACAAAGACCGGACCGCGAAATAGCTAACAACTAACTGTAACACCGTTAGTTAGCTCGGTTTCTATTTCACTAGGATGACCTAGGAAACTTGGCCTTAATCCTGAGTGGATTATGGACTCCTGTCCATGAGGGATTGTCCTTTGATTTGTACGGGTGATAGTGGCCTGTTCGCCGACTCAATAAGCCTACCATTTTGGGGACAAGACCGAGTGGGGAGCTGGGAACATAGTCTTACAAGATGGAATTTACTCCTTCCCGTCTTTAGGGGAAGTAGAGGTGTGTTCCCTTAAGTGGTGTCTCCGGGTCTTGAACAATGGGTCCTACCCTCTTTATGGCACGAGAGGGACTTCTGTTTGTTGGTTGGACCTCAAACATGTTGTTCTTGAACAAGGACTAAGAGGTAGCCCAGGGGTAAAACGGTAATTTGACCTAGCTGGGGTACGAACACACGTGAAGGGCTAACTTGTTGTTGACGGTCGATATCCGTGGACACGGAAATATATCTGCAGTGAGAAGAGTGCAGCTGTGGTTCTTTGGTGGAGTGAACCACAGTTAACGAATATTGATTAATTTGGTTAACGAGTTTAGCCAATTAATCTCACATCGTTGGAGCTTCTGATCTGTAGGTCCATTAGGTCCCATCGATGACTCTAATAAGGTGTTGAGGTCAATTTCTAAGGAAGAATTGAATATTCGAAAGGGTTCGAATGAAAAGTTAAATATGAATTTGATTCATATTAAAACTATAGGTTATAATTAATGTGCATTGGATATACATTAATACTATAGTTTATTTGAGAGAATTATAATTAAATATGTGATGTTTAATTATAATATTAATTAATTGGAGAATTAATTAATCATTCTTTTAATTTAATTTAATTTAATTTTAATTTTATTAAATTGTATTAAAACTATAGGTTAAGTGAAGGATAATCATTTAAATATAGTTCAAATGATTTGGTTATTTAATTATGAATTAAATATTTTTTTTTAAATTTAATTGATTCGTTAATTAATTAAATTTAATTTAATTAAAATAACTGATGAATGATCAGTTATGAGGGAATGGGTGGTTGACCTATTTTCCCTCTCCTTCATGCCTACTAAGGAGGAGGTTACGGGGTATTTTGAGAGGCAGTTCATTCTCTACGTGGTGTGGTTTTCATCTCAGAAAACTCTCTAAAAAAATCTCCAGAAATCCTCCATTCTCTCAATTTTTCCCTTAGAGAAAGTAGAGTTCCCACTTACTCACTCAACTCAACCTTGTGAGTCCATTGGTGTAATCTCTTGGTGGTGTTCGTGGGAGATAAGTGACGATAAAGAAGAGTTCTTGCTGCTGGATTTTGGAGAAAATCACAAGGGAATTTGGCGAAAACCGTTGAGATCTTCAAGCTAAGTAAGGTTTTCCATTCCTTTAGTCTTTAGGGTTTATTAGATTTATTTTACAGCATGATCTAATAAACCTAGTATGTTTTATAGCCATTGTACAACATGTTATTTTTCTGTAAAGATGCTGTAAATTAATATTTGTGAACCGTACCGATATTTTGATCATGATTGAAAATCAGTGTGATCCTCTGACCGTTTCCGCTGCGCTAGGGCTTCAATCCCTGCAGGCTATACAAGTGCAAAACAATAGGGAGTCCTATGTGTTGTTTTATATGTGTTGTTTTATAGAACTTCTCCAAGCCAAGCACGCTTAACTTCAAAGTTCCTATGATTGAGCCACCGAAAAGGAAGGTGAACCTTGTTGGTATAGGTAGTATCTATCAATTCTTTTAACCTTATCTTGACCATACTTTCATGTCCTCAAGATCCCTCTCATTCGGATGTGGCATCGGTTCATTCATGTATCCCTCCTAACTCAGGTGTTACATGCCCACCAGCTTCCGCCTTGGTTCGTCCCCGAACCACATCCTACTGGGAGAGGTTCCGCTCTGATACCATCAGTAGGAGTAGAGACCTCCCAAAACTCCCACCTGTGCACTACCAGTGAGTTGGCAAACTTATATATATAGGTGAGCTAATTGATCACGAGACCCGAACTACAGATAAATGAAATGAAATGAATGAGAATGAGATGACCTAACCCTTAGGCCCTTAACACGAATAAAATGTTAAAACCTTGATTGCTGCAAGTTTCTTTTCCCTTACATATAACTGCAGGTAAAGGTAAAGGTGTACAGAACGCGTGACGGAGTGCTGCTGAGCCATGGATTTCCTTAGGATAGTCTTCCGCATTTTATGTTTCGAAATTCTTCTTTTGAACTTGTATTGCGATTGTTTTAAGGTTTATTCCGCTTTAAGTTTTGTTTGAATGGCTAAAGTGTTTTTTTCTATTCTGTTTTAACTGGGATCCCAGGCTGAAAAGTTTTCGCAAAATTTCTAAGTGTGTTATCTTTAAATGATATTTCCTCGCTGTTCTTAGAAGTAGAATGAAATGTATGTAGTAACGGCCCTAGGATCTAGGCATGAAAAGTGGGGTCGTTACAGTTCTCTTCTCCCTTTAGACACAAGGAGAAAAATAAGCTAAGGTTCCAATCATTGTGTAAGTTATTTTAGACCTTTTATGTTAAAACTTTGTATTATTCGTCTTAGAAAGTTTAGGTTTTTGGTTTTCAAATTCGATAATAAAGTTGATACATGCGAGCATTTGTAAACTTATACTTTTTAAACACTTGATTTTGGTTTCGACTTAATATCAAAGTATGTTCAGTTTATCGTATGTTGTTTTAACTTTATTTTGGTTTCCATTGTATCAAAGTTTATGTTTTAGCCTAACTAGTGAATATATTTATTCCTAACGACTTATTGGAGGATAGAAATTTGAATATCTATCCCTAAGTAGCAAAATGTTCTTAACTAGTTAATATATATATATATATATATATATATAACTAAGTTTGTATAATCAGTTAGTTATGATTTATTGTTGAGAAACTTTGTATATGGTTATCCTGCAGTTATGGTAGCAACTGAGTTTGTTTGTTTTCTTACTCAATTGGGTTGATGTTAAGTGGTGAGGGGTGGGTGAGAGTTGAAATTCGTTGGTGTCGTTTCTATATATGTTTCTAAGTTTGTTTCAGTGTTGGAATTCATGTTTAAGTTGTTGAGGAATGGGTGAGAGATACATATATATAACTAAGTTTGTTTAATCAATTGCTTATGATTTAGTGTTGAGAAACTTTGTATGTGGCTATCCTGCAGTTATGGTACCAACTGAGTTTGTTTGGAAAACTTGCTTAATTATTTGATCTTAAGTCAACAACTTCCATGTTACGTTTAAGATTAGTGGTGAGGGGTGGGTAAAAGTAAGTAAGGGAGAAAATTCATGTTGAGTTGTTGACGGGTGGGTGAGGGATTCATATAGCTAAGTTTGTTTCATTTGGTTAAGGTCTAGGGTTTATTTATTTACACGTATTCGTTTCATTTGTTTGTTTCATTTGGTTAAAGTGTAGATCTTGATCAAAAGTTTGTTATCTCATTCTTGAAACAAATTTAGTTAAGTTTCTATATATTATCTAAGGTTTTGTTTTGGTCTTGAAATTCATGTTTAAGTTGTTGAGAGATATATAGCTAAAGATTGTTTTAGTTGTTTAAAGTTTTTATTTCATTTCATTAAAGTGTAGTTGTTGATCGAAGGTTTTCTATATCGTTTTTTGTTTCTTTTGTAGGGTCGAGGGATGATTTTGACTTTTGAAAGATCAAGCTCTTTTGTTTTTTGGTTGACGATGTAAGAGCTACAATCTTGAAACCTGACTAATGAACTTTGTTAGAATTATGTTCATTTTTTCTTTTTATGAAGTTTATGTGTATTTTGAACTTGATTAAAGAACTTTGTTGTATGAACAAATATTTATAACATTTTGAATGCAATTTGTAATATTTTGAATGAAATATTTGTAGTAGCGAACCCTTTGTATGTTTTTAATTCCTTTTTAGTCGGGTCGTTACACTGTAGGTCCATTAGGTCCCTCTGCTAGCTCATATCGGAATAAAGCTTAGAACAATAAGATAGGAAACTTTGAATCGTTCAAAATAGGGAAAGGGAATTATTGTCAATTATATTTGATATTATTGACACAATAATTTAATTGTGAATTAAATTATTAATTGAGAGATAAAAGTATTTAAATATGTATTAAATACTATATACATGAATAAAGATTCATGATTAGTGGATTGCATTAGGTAAGATTTATTAATTTGATTAATCACATGAAATTTATTGATAATTTGTTTCAAATGAATTACTAAATTAAAATAAATTTGGAATTGGATTTAAATTAAAATGCAAGACAAAACTTGATCTTGGATCAAATTAGAGATAGTGGAATTTCATGGAATCCCACTCTTGCATGATAATTGAAAGTGGAATTACGACACATTCATGCATTCTTGCATGTAATATCCAAGAACACCTAGAATCCACTTTGTCTTGGCTCTTCATCACGTGTCCTTCATCTTGAGACTCCATGGTGCATGAATTTGCTCTATAAGTAGATGCTAAATCAGATTGAGAGCTAAGAGAGCCATTTCCTTACTATTATGCTGCTGGAATTGTGCCTCAAATTCACTCACCTAAAAGAATCTCTCTAGAGTTTGATACTTCAAGCATTCCCTTTCCAATCCCTATCTCTATAGACTCCCGAAAGTCGTTCTTGACTCAGAGAATAGTAGGGAAGACACTAACGGTAGTCCTAAGTTGATTGGAGAACAAAGGAATCCACAGAGGTCCATCCATTGAGTTGAAAAATGTTGGTTCTTCTATACTCTCTATTTCTGGATGTTTAGAACATACATGCTTTATGAGTAAAATTGATGTTGTTAAGTGCCTTCGATCTTCAATTGCTTCCAAATATGTAATATGAACACCTTCAAAAAGGTAATTGTTCGTGATAAGGCCTTAAAAGAAACTTATAGTTGAAAGGAAAGAGGAATAGAGTCCCACTAGTAAGCTTGAACCATTTTGTATGTGATTGCATGTCCTGACCCCGGTAGTGGGGTTACTTACTGAGTATTTTAAATACTCATTCTTTCCATACATGTTTTTTTCAGGTAAAGGCAAGGGCGTGTGATGGTGATGGATGATGGATCTATTAGGTGGCCATGGGGAGACTGAAACTCATGGATTTCTAAATTTTCCTTCCGCTTTTAAGAACTATGTTTATTCATTTATTTCTTTTAAAAACCTTGTTGAGGATTTTTTAGGCCATGAAAAACTGTGAGCTTTAATTTATTTTCGCTATTTAATTGTCTCCTTTAAAGTTTTGGGATCCCACATAAATGTTTTTTTTTTCTTTTTAATTTTCCTTTGAGGTTTTGACATGTTTTTATACATTTGATAATGTTGTCTTAAAAAGTCCACAATAGCATGCATGTGGTAGCGATCCTGAATAGGTTCTTGTTAGGAGTCGAGTCGTTACAGTTGGTATCAGAGCCCAGTTAAGGGTTTTGTAGACTTCTTACATCGTAAGCTTATATGTTCCCATGGCTAAATAACAAGATTCTCATCATCGCAGAGTATGCCTTTGTAATAAACTATGTTTCAAATAATTATATGTTTATGTAATTATTTTTCTATGAGAGGCATTATTACTCTTGCCATTAATTTTCGGTT
Organism: Luffa acutangula; assembly: GCA_036850905.1. NCBI lineage: Eukaryota > Viridiplantae > Streptophyta > Magnoliopsida > Cucurbitales > Cucurbitaceae > Luffa > Luffa acutangula. Next base: position 21,204,350 of record CM072089.1, on the reverse strand, counting down.
AGATAATTAAATAGGCTTAGTATGCGTGTAGAAACTTGAAAGATTGCCTCCACGTGGACAAGGGCGAGGACGAGGATGCGAACGTGGTCGTGGTAGGGGTGGTAGAGGCCAGGCACCCCTGAAACAAGTAGATCCTCCTATGGATCAGCATGTAGAGGGTCTCCTTGAAGATCAAGCTCCTGCACAGCCTCCACCTCTAGCGCAGGCGCAGACAGTCACTCTGACGCTAGAGCCTCTTCAAGCACTTATGAATAATGTCGTTGCCAACCAGGCGCCCCAGGAAAACCAAAATGAGAACCAAGGTCAGACGTGTTGGGTTTTATGCCCTAAAACTCGTAGATAGTGAATGTAAACAAATTGGATACTTGTTTCAATAAAGTGTTATTGAGTTTCTACAATAAAGTGTTATTGTTAAATATTGCATAATTTGACCCAAACCCAATAAACTAAGATCCAAGGTTGTTTGTATGTTACTTGAACTAGTATGTGGGGACATACGGGGATCGATGTTCAAGTAACAACCAAAATGATTTTAGTTCTTTGCAAACAAGTTTAGATTGTCTTTGTGATTTTAATTCTTTGCATACAAGCTTAGATTGTCTTTGTGATTTTAATTCTTTGCATACAAGTTTAGATTGTGGTAGGAAAGATTGACCACCTTGATCGTGCCCTGTCTAAATTTACTTGCTAAATCTAAGTAGCAAATAGGTTAACGTTATGATTATACGCATGCGTCCCTAGAAGTAAATGATTTAATCAATTGTAATTGTGGTTTTTTGCCCGTTGCATGTGAATTAATTCGGCTAGATCCCAATGCGGTTTAGATTAGTTAATAGGCATATTAATTAATTTAAACTAGAATCAAACGTAGCGTTTGCATGTTTGTGATAGTTGGATCATGGCTCTCGGTTTGTTGCCGGAGTACGCCAGACTTAGATAGTTAATTAAAATCAATTGATAATCGATGAATGAAATTAATCAAACTTAACACCGAGTTCAACCCCGATTACAGTGATCCTCGTGGTAAGATCAACTAACCCCACCCTTACTTTCCTTGCATTTAATTTTCCTTATTTATTTTCCCGCCTTTACTTTATGTCTTAATCCTTTTTATTTTAAAACCCCTTTTTTGGTTACCTCAAAAACACAAAAGAATTTAGAAGTAAACCAATTGTTCCTTGTGATCGACCCCGACCACTAATGCTACAAGTTAGCTTTAGGAATCGTGAATTATAAATTTATTTGACAAGAGACCGCGACAATCTCTTCCGTCACTGACATAGATTACACATGCATGCAACCTCTAACCCAATAGTTGTTATAAGTGACCATCTCCTATAACACCAAATACACTCTCTCAAGCCCTTTCTCCTATATCACCTTTATGAGAATCGATATTGTTTGACTCTTTCAGTATCAAACTCACATAGCTTGCAAATTCTAAATGATCATGTTAAACTCAGCCAGATTAGAATGATAATCAATAAAGGATGCCATGCATAAAATATAACTTAGGTAAATAAACAACTTTCAAGCCATTTAAACCATAATGGAATTCACTATATCGAACCCCTCAATGGAATTTAGCTACGCATGATGGAATATAAAGCAAACAAATAACTTTCCATTGAAATAATGAATCAGAAGTACAAAAACAATGAAAAGAAACAAGTGTTGGAAAATTAAAGTGTAGTAGTTAAAACTAGGGTTTTTCAATTTATCCAGTCCCTCTAGAGTTCTCACGACACTCTACTCTCCTTTTACAAGGTGGAAATAGGGTGAAATCTCTACAAACACTAAGATTTGATGTCTAACTAAGGTTAGAATTTCGTGTTCTGGCAAGGACCTCAGGCATCCCTACTCATGGGCGACTAATAGGGTTCTGTCACCACCCTCTTCTTCCCAGTGAGTTATGCTTGAATTTGCCTTCGAATCATGGCCTTTTATAACGTGGGGAGTGGTTGAGAAGTCATAAAAATAGTGCTTGCAGGTAGCCCAAGCGATTTCGGAGTCAAATCAGCTGATTAGGTGCGAAAATCACTCGTTCAAAATGACCCGTGACAGACTCGAAACTGTCTGCATCTGCCCATAAATGCGGTTGCATTTCAATTTGGCCTTGGCTGAAATACGGTTACATTTCTGGAAAATTGCTTGTTTTCTCTGTTTTCGTCAAAACACCAAAACTAAGTCAAATTCATACCAAAATGAGTTCTTTTAAGCACAAATATGTATAATTTTGACACACATGACTCTCAAAGTCCTAACTCATCAAATTTAACACCTTTTAAGCTCAGGATTAGTGATTTTGATCTAAAACATACAAGTTTCACAAGAAAATGAGCTAAATATAAGGGCTAAATAGCTATATTTTTGGCACTTATCAGTTAGAAACTTGAATGAATGTTTCAAATTAGGCCCCTATGATGTTAAGACCCAACTCCAAGTTTCATGCTATCAGATTTCATGTCATCAGATCTTGTGTTATCAGTTTCAGCCCTTAAGTGTGTTACTTACTGAGTATATTCTTATATATTAACCCATGTTACATGACTTTCCTTTCTTAGGTGGTACTTGATAAAATCAGGCGAGTGGCGAGGGCAGTGACTTGGTCAGGTTATGGAATGCAGCTGCAAATTATGTCTCATGAAGTTTAGGACCGAGTTTCCTAGTTTCATGCTTTAGACTTTTTCAAAATTTCAACTTTGCGAAATTTGTTTACCATGTCTTTGGTTATTCTGTTATTTTAAAATGACTCAGTTTATTAAATAAAAGATTTTACTTTTGGTATCTTCCACTTTAAAGTTTCAACAGTTTTAAGTTTTCATGCATGTAGTAGCGACCTTCTGAAGGGAATAAAAGTCCCCACGCAGCGGAAGCGCATCGATTGGACCTTACGCCGTATATTAATTAACATTTAAAAACCGTTACGATAACTCAAACAAAACTTTAAACTAACTTTAAAGCCGCTGTAAAACGGTTTAAACATGCTAAAATAAATCTGAATTTATTTTAAAAACTTTTCTAACGAAAAGAGGAAGAACCGTTACAAACCTCCGTTGTAGACTTGACCGTTCTTCGCCAACGACGCTTCAACGATCGAAAACGCAGCAGCCTCCTCGCCTATTGATCGCTGGAATTTTCTTCTTTGAATGACACAATAACCACAAAGGTTACACCGGTATGTCTCTAAGTCTAGGAGGCCAAAGACTTGTGGGAGTCTTTCTCTAAGAGGGAGGCTAGAGAGAATTCTAGGTCTTGTCTTTCAAGAGTGTCAAGAGTAAAAGTGTCAAAGTGTCATGACCATTTAGGTCTAGTGTTCTATTTATAGAAGAGAGGCCATGAATAAAATAATCAATTAAATCAATCTTTTCCATAATTGATTCAATCTTATTCCTTAATTAATCAATCATGATCAATCAATTCCCCAATTGATTAATCTTTTCCACAAATGACTAATTACTTCCATAAGTGATTAGATCATTCCCATAAATGATTAATCACTTCCTTAAGTGATTAATTATTTACATAATCGATTAATTCCCGGTTAATGAATTCTTTAATTAATTAACCACCAATTAAATATCACATATTTAATTCCCGGCCTAGAATTAATTAATTTGCCTAAACACATTTTAGGCCTTAATTTAATTAATTCATTATTTTGAACTCTTTCAAACTTCCATAAATTTATATTTGAACTTTTCAAATATTAATTTCTCTCATAATAATATATCAATATATATTATATTTGTTTCCCTTAATAAATTGAACATTTTCAATTTACTTTTATTTCTTAGTTGCCTCAAATTACTTTACGAGCTACCAGTGGGACCTAATGGACCTGCAGATCAGAAGCTCCAACGATGTGAGATTAATTGGTCAAACTCATTAACCACATTAATCAATATTCGTTAACTGTGTGTACATTCCACTATAGACTCACAGTTGCACTCTTCTCACTGCAGACATATTTTCTGTGTCCACGGATCTTAGACCAATATCGACTAGTTAGTCCTTCACGAGTGTCCGTAACACCAGCTGGGTCAAATTACCGTTTTACCCCTGGGTTACCTCTATGTCCTTAAGTACCAATTCTCCTCTAATGAACAACCTGTTTGTGGTCCAACCATCAAACAGAAAACCCTCTCGTGCCATTGAGAGGGTAGGGCCCTTTGTTCAAAACTCGGAGTAACCACTTAAGGGAACACTCATCTGCTGCCTTAAAGTCGGGAAGGAGTGAATTCCTTCTTGTACGATTATGTTCCCAGCTCCCCATTCGGTCTTGTCCCCAAAGTGGTAGGCTTATTGAGTCGGCGTATTGGCCACTCTCACCCATACAAATCAAAGGACAATCTCTCATGAGCAGGAGTCCATAATCAACTCAGGATTAAGACTAAGTTGTCTAGGTCGTCCTATTGAAATAGAAAACCAACTAGTTAACGGTGTTATAACCAGTGGTTACTATTTCGCGGTCCGGTCTTATGCAAACTCATTGCATAGGATACCCTCACTCGCATGTCTCCTACACGAACGCGTTGGATCGCAGCGTTTGTATCAAATACAAAGTGGGCCGTATCCATAGTGTCACCAGGATAAGGCACCCAGTCTTATCCCTATACTATAGACCCTTTAGGCTGTTTCTTGAACATTGATCCCATATGTCACTACATATAGTTCAAGACTCATATTACAGCCTTGGATGTCTAGTTTATTGGATTAGGGTTATTATTAGGCAAAAACAAATATAAAATAACTAATAACAATTAATGGAAAAATATATCAATATTATTTCATTAATATCCGGTCAACGGTTACATTCACTATCTACGAGTTTTAGGGCATAAATCCCAACACCTTCAACATGTTTTTAGCTCCCTTTTAGTCGGGTCGTTACAGTTGGTATAAGAGCCCAGCTTTTTAGGTTTTATAGGCTCGCTTACATCGTAAGCATCAGATTTCCCTATAGCCAAGCTCAAGTAAGCACGCTTTGTCGTTCGCCAGATATGTTAGTACCGAGTAGGAACAAATTTTAAGGATGATGATCTATGTTATGCATGTGAACCTGAATAAGTTAATTACAATTTCTTGGGTTAACATGAGCTTGTCCTCATTATTTGTAGCATGAATCATTCTTTTTTTTTTAGCTTGTCCTTGAGATACCTCATATATGATAAGCATTGCCCCCTAAATGAAGAGGTTCATCAGGACAAGGACGAGGTCATGATAAGGATGGTACAGGACAAGCACTAATCAGAACAGATAGACTTTCTCATGGACCCTAAGGTGAGCAATCAACCAATTGGTTAGATGCTCAATGATCGAATATGACCAAAAACTTGATACCGTGGGCCTAATTATTCAATCTTGAGGTAGGATTAGTCATCCCAATTTTATTTTCCTGCAATTTTATTTTCTTGCATTTTAAATTCATGCAATTTAATCGCCTTCACCAATCTCCCCCCCCCTCTACCGTTTGGCTACCTAAAATATAAAAGAACCTAGAAATAAAGTGACGGTTCCCTATGTTCAACTCCGACCACTATTTCTACAGTCTAGCTAACTTTACGAATCGATGCTTAAAAATTTAATTTGATTATGATCGTCCACAAATCTTACACATCAACATTAAAGGGTTAAAGGATGTGTGAAGGGGAGGTCTGAAACTAGGTATTTTTTTGGTATCAAGGTGGAGTTAAGCCATAAGGACACATGTAAAACTTAAAGAGAGTGTTGTTACATCTTACCCGTTCATAAAAGTTAAAAGTTGGGGGAGGGGTGAGGGGGAGGGGGTGGGGGAGTGGGTATTCGGCTCTATATATAGCTCTGCCACTGTCAGTATATAAATGTAATTTGATAATCCCTTGACAATCTCGTATCAAGGTGGCATTCGTGCTTTTGGTGCAACGGTAGGTAAATTCTGTAGTATATTGAATATATTTAAGGAGGAAAGCTTGATTTTAAGATGCAAATGGAAAAATGTGGTAATAATGTGTTTTTGAAGTTCGTTTATCAGTTGTGACGATAATTACAAAAAAATTCACTTTTTCAATATTTGTGTTTTATACAAGGAAACAAAAACTAAAAAATTTACTCATATATGATGATTGACAACACATTAATTAGGTAAGATTTATTGGTCTTTAAAACGACCTTTCAATGGCATCTATCCAAATAAGTATGGTGATCAAAACTACTTGATACATGAAATAATTGATAGCGCACATAAGAAGCTATATTTTCCGATATATTTTAGTTAGTCTTTGAGTGATTTTGGGCCAATTTAATGCACTTTAATGTTCTTTTTGTAGGAATTTATTATTGGAGCCAAAATGGAGAAATTGGAGATAATGAGGTGTTTGGGCACTAAAAAGAAGCAAAGAAAATGAAAAGGAAATGATTTGGAGTTGCCCAACCCGAGAAGGCATTAGGCGTGAATATGGGACAGCATCTCGACGTTGCAACACTTTCCTATTCTATTTTTCGACGGATTCGAGTTTTCCTTTCTCTTTCCCTTACCTCTTGTTGATTTTATGGTTTTTCTTTCAATTGGTGTTTGTAGTTTTAAGACTATGAATTGCTAATTGTTTGTCTTAGGGTTTGATGTAGTTGTTTTAGTTTGGTTGATTGATTTTTGGTATTAAAGTGTTTTTATTTTATTCATGCAATTTTGTTTAATGCTTTCAATTACTTGATCACTAATTGGATGATTTGGGTGTTGAATCATGCTCGGGAGAGGGGGTTTGGCCTAGACTCACTTATTTAATTGCATGACTAAAGTTGAGCTTCTATGTTTGTGACGGAATTTAGCTTTCCTTTAGAAGTATAACAAGGACTAAACCAAATAATGTGTTGTATGCTAATAAACTTAGATAGGGATATTGGGTTTGTTGTATGCATGAGAATCAACTATGCTCGGGAGAGATATTTGTGATAAGAGTTTCCTTGGCTAGTAAAATAATCGCACGATAAATTCATTCCAATTAATCAATCTTCAATCTTAATCAATGAAATCAATTCCCTAAGAGTCTTTCCATTTGATTCTCCACCTTTATTTTATGTTTTTGTCTTTAACTTTATCTTTTGCATTAAGTTTTGTTCCCTAAATAAAATTGGACAAGATTTTTCACGATACTTAATTTGCTAGAAAACCAATCCAGAGGACGAAACTCGTTTAATCACGAAAACACTATATTATTTCTTGACCTGTACACTTGCAGTAAGGAATTCACGCATCAATAATATCTTTAAAAGGATTAATACACCAAGGATGATTTTGAGATTTTTAAAAGATCAAGAATGAAATTTAAAGTGCTATAAATATAAAAAATCAAATCAAATATTTAAGACAAATTATTATATAAGTGTTTTGAAGGAACAATAACGTTTTTATGCAATTTCTAATTTTTTTTTAATTCTAATAAATTTATTATAAATCATTTGTTACAATCATTATAGTTTATAGATTATTAATATCTTTTTTTTTTAAATAAGATTATTAATATCTTAATTTTGAGATTGTCCAAAAAAAAAATCTTAAGTTTGAGATTCTTGATATTTTATTTGATTATATAAGATTTTTTATATTATTAGCCAATTAGAAAATAATTAGTACACAATATTTTTGTCCATGGAAAGACCACTAAAAAAAACCCAAAAGATTCCAAGGGAATAACACGATTTTCTTTTTTTTTTCAAATTTTTGGGTACAAAATAAGAATAAGACTTTTTGGCATTATAATTCATTACAAAACATTTCATTTTTACCATGTTTATGAATGTCAATAAAGAAACATGTCAAATGAGAATGTGAGAAAAGTTGACTTCATGATAAAAATAAATAAATAAACAAAACTATTTTTCTCATAAACCAAAATCAAATAAAATGAAAAAAAAAAAGTCATCTTATTACATTATAAAAAGTTAATGCATGAATGAATGATGACTTCAAAATTATCTATTTGAAAGAATATAAAAGAAAATTTGAGTTATCCATTTAGATTTATTTATTTTTCGTATTTTTATGATTAAAGTGATTTCAACCTACATAAAATTATAAAATACTAATTTTGCTGATCAAAATATTTTGTTAAAAATTTTATATTGTGTTTTATCGTCTAATTAATTTTTATTAATAATTTTAATAATACTTAAAACTACTTTTGAGACAATCCTTAATTGGTGTTTTCTTAAGAGTGCTCATCAAGGTAGGGCTTTGGATGAAAGCACCGCATCCAAATGTTACCAAACTCACACTTGTTGGGTATAGAATAATAGTAATCTTGTAAAATCTTTTAACTTCCACGGAATAATGATGGTATAAAATTAATTATTTTAGGAAAAATATATTTTTGGTCCTTGAGGTCTGGGTTTCATTTTGGTCTCTCTGTCCAATCTTGTGTGTAATAGGTCAAAGGCAAATTCAAAAATTTGTAAATCAAGAATTTTTTTTTAGTACATCAACATTTGGGGGTGGGGGGATTCGAACATCTGACCTTTTGGTCGATAGTACATGCCAATTACCGCTGAGCTAAGCTCGCATTGGCTTTAAATCAAGATCTATTACATGTAAATTTTAATTTGATGTCTAATGGTACCCTAAAATTTCAATCTTCTGTCTAGTAAATATGTGAATTTTAAAAAATTTGAAAATGTAGGGACTAAATTTGTAATTTTAAAGTTCAAGGACCAAATAGACGCAAACATCATAGCTCAAGGACTAAATTTATAATTTAAACTATTTTTTAAAGATTAAAGTATATATTGCCTACCAATATCTTTTTCACATTGTGTTGTGTTTATTTCTTATAGTTTAAAAAGTTTATATTCTAATATTTAAGACCAGAATTGTCAACACGAATATAACTGTAACACCCGAGTTAGGAGGGGCACATGAATGAACTGAGGCCACATTTGAATGAGAGGGATCCTAAGGACATGAAAGTATGGTCAAGCTAAGCTTAAAAGAATTGATAGGTACTACTTATACCAACAAGGTGCCCCTTCCTTTTCGGTGGCTCAATCATAGGAACTTTGAAGTTAAGCGTGCTTGGCTTGGAGAAGTTCTATGTTGGGTGACCTCCTGGGAATTTTCCTAGGGAGCATGTGAGTGAGGACAAAGCATGCTAAAGCATGCTAAAAGGATCTGTGATGGTAACGTGGCCAGGTCGCAGAGAAATGTCGGGGCCTTAAGTGTCGAATCTGAATTCCGAATCCTGGGCCTGGGGCGTTACAATAACTCAACATTTAAAGCATCATTAAAAAAAATGCACGTGAGAATTGATATGACTTTGAAGTTATCTACTCGGAAGTATATGAGAAAAGATTTCATTTATGCATTTAGATTTATTTGTCTTTTGAAATTCTATAATTAAGGTTTTTTTTAATATACATGAAATAATAATAATAAAAAAATACTTTTATCTAACCAGGATACTCTGCAAAAATTTATATTATGCTTTATTATCTAATTAAGGAGTTTTTTACCTGACACGATTTCATATAATAATAACCAGTCGTACTTAATGAAAATAGATTGCAAAGTTTGTAATTTTAAAGTTCAAGGACCAAATAGACGCAAACATCATAGCCCAAGGACTAAATTTATAATTTAAACTATTTTTTAAAGATTAAAGTATATATGACCTACCAATATCTTTTTCACATTGTGTTGTGTTTATTTCTTATACTTTAAAAAGTTTATATTCTAATATTTAAGACCAGAATTGTCAACACGAATATAACTCAACATTTAAAGCATCATTAAAAAAATGAACGTGAGAATTGATATGACTTTGAAGTTATCTACTAGTAAGTATACGAGAAAAGATTTCAATTATGCATTTAGATTTATTTGTCTTTTGAAGTTCTATAATTAAGGTTTTTTTAATATACTTGAAATAATAATAATAAAAAAAATACTTTTACCTAACCAAGATACTCTTCAAAAATTTATATTATGCTTTATTATCTAATTAAGGAGTTTTTTACCTGACATTATTTCATATAATAATAACCACTCTTACCTAATGAAAATAGATTGCAAAGTTTGTAATTTTAAAGTTCAATGACCAAATAGATGCAAACATCATAGCTCAAAGACTAAATTTATAATTTAAACTATTTTTAAAGATTAAAGTATATATTGCCTACCAATATCTTTTTTGACATTGTGTTGTGTTTATTTCTTATACTTTAAAAAGTTTATATTCTAATATTTAAGACCAGAATTGTCAACACGAATATAACTCAACATTTAAAGCATCATTAAAAAAAAAATGCACGTGATAATTGATATGGCTTTGAAGTTATCGGAAGTATATGAGAAAAGATTTCAATTATGCATTTAGATTTATTTGTCTTTTGAAGTTCTATAATTAAGGTTTTTTTAATATACTTGAAATAATAATAATAAAAAATATACTTTTACCTAACAAAGATACTCTGCAAAAATTTATATTATGCTTTATTATCTAATTAAGGAGTTTTTTACCTGACATGTTTCATATAATAATAACCACTCTTACCTAATGAAAATAGATTGCAAAGTTTTTATATTCCCCTTTCAAATGTTACCAAATGCATTCTTGTTCGCTGCAGTTGCAAGAATATAAAAAATAAAAATGAAATTTGCAACCATGTTATTAGTTTTTTAATATTGTAAATACAACAAAGAAAAAGTGGACCCAACCTAAACAGTAAAGTTGAGAAGTCAAAAAACCCCTAAAAAACACGCATGAAGTTGGAAGTTTAAAAAGTCTATCAACGATGTTATTGATATACCATATATTATGTACATAATTTAGTTATTTAATGTGATTGATATACTATATATTTGGTATATTAATGAACTGATATACTAAATATATAGTAGATTTAATGTGTATATTTCATGAACATAATATCCTCCGTTCACGAAGTATACACACGAGCCTTCATTAGTTGAGATGTATTTGATATATTTCATTAATAAAGAATTATATATATTAGTTTTATTTTGGAACAATATGTATGGTAAGAGATTCAAACCTCTAACATCTTGGATGGATGTGTATGTCTTCTGCTAGTTGAATTGTGCTCATGTTGGTAAATATATCATCAGTATAGTATATATCATTTTAATAATATACTACTAATATACTAGTGATATCCTTGAAATTACATTTTTAGTGAGTATTGATATACTACTATTACACCAATGATATATTTAAAATTGTATCTTATTGATATACTTATAACAGATTTTGCATTTCACGACCTCCATAATACAACAACAATTAAAATTATATATCAACGACTTTTTAAAAAAAATAACAAGTCTAGCATCGATGTATTTTACTACTCATAATCATGTATATCAATGTTATTAGTTATTTTAGTAATATAACAAATGAGATATATCAATTCATAACAAGGATAGAAGACAAACATTTCGTTTAAAATATGTAAAGAATACAACACAATTCAATAAAAAAAATTAAAAATAATAAATACAAGTAAAGAAAAGAAATCCAGTATATCAATGGTTATCCATATCAAATCCGATATATATACAATATATAATTAGTATATTAGATATATTATTGTATTCATATTCGAGTATATCAAATTTGGTATATCAGTTAACTGATATACTTTTATATTCCGTATATCAATGAATAAAAAGTATATCAGATACACTACTAATATACCATTTGATATACCAACAAGGTTACGTAAGACTGGAATAATAAAAAAATTGAAAATCATGTTTTAATAAGTTTGCTATATTTGCAAATCTCAAAAAACATAGCTAAATTAGCAAATATCCTAATGATTTTTGCTACCCATTGCAATTTTCCCTTCTTGTTAACTAAGGGAGGAATCTAATGTAAAATGTTTTATTTTCAACAAAATAAAACAATAATTATTAGGCAAATAATTGAGTTGAATAAGATAATTTTTGCCTATCTTGCTAATTTTATAAATTACACACTCTAATTTGTCACTCTTATTAAATTTTTCATTATCTTTTCTCATCCTTCTAACCATCTTTAAAATGAACTGATAATAGAGTGCTACAAACAATAAAGTGTAAAGAGATAGAATAATCAAGAGTACCAATATATACCCAATTGATAGAACCAGTAGTAAAGTTAAAGTCTAAATCTTATTTCTTTCCATGAATGTTGTTGGTGTGACATTGATCATTTTTAATTGTTTAATTTACTTGATTATTCATTGTCAAAAAAAAAAAAATTACTTGATTATTCGCTAGTCAAATTTTAAGTATGTGGCAACCTAGGCTTCCACACATTCACTTCTTAATATTTAATCTTTCTTTAAAAAAAATAATTATTTCTTGGCGAGTATAAATAGGTAGAAAGTCTAAGGAAGAAAGACAAGAAAGGATTGCATACGAGTCTCCATCGAGAGTATGATTTAAATACTTTATTTTTTTTTTCATTGCAATAAACTCCAATTAGAGATTGATATTTCTAGTTCCTAGGTATTTGATAGTGTATGTGTCTTGTTCTTTAGCTTTTATATACAATCTTCAAATTAATCTATAAATCATAACAATAAAATTTTCCTGGTTTAATTTGTTATACGATTCTAGTTGTCTAACATGTTAATAAAGTTTCTGCCTTTATTATTTTTCACCCTTAAAATGTTATTAGATATTCTTTTATATAAATTACTTGAAAATATGAACAACACATTCAATGAAAACAAAAAAGCTACCAAATAGGCTTTTATTCTTTCAATTAGTAATAGAAAATACATAAACAAGAACTTACTGCAAAATAGGTCATCGTTTTTGTTCCCAAAAATACACAAAAATTGAATAACATGCCACAACGAGACATTTCATTGATTGTTTTTAGTAAGCTTGATTTCTATATGATTTATCTATGTTAGATATATTTGAAGATGGCAGACAATGTGTTTGGCATTCCCATCACAGACGAAACTCTAGCAAGCATGCCTGAATACTTAAACAAACCTATAACAGCTAAAGATAGAGCACATGTGGCACTTCAAATGATAAATGCTGATGGTAAAGACTAACAAGCTCGAGCACATGTAGAATATTTGAAAGCCAAATGGGGAACAAGTGTTTCTACTCTTTGTGTAGTGTACAATGCCACTGGTTATACAATGACACATGTTGTGGATCATGATTGGCATGGTCATATTGGACCTGGTCCTTACCCAATCATGATGGAAAATGGTCAATGGTGTGCTTTTCTTCATATCAAAACGTCTGGGGCCATGTCGGGCTCTGAGGCCGCTGTTGTATATTGTGGCAAAAATGCTTCTGGTGTGGCGTGTGATTGGTTGCTTGCTTGGTCCAATCCATGGAATCGATTAGAATATGATAATACGGTAAGTTACTTTTTGTTCTAACCTATGTTGGGGAAGAAAGAAATTTAGTTCATAGCACGCCCTTAAAAGTTTATAAACTCGTTCTGGTGAACAAATAAAATACTGTCATGTAGAATCTTAATGTGATATCTTAATTATTTTTTAAAGTTTAAATTATTTAATTCATACTACTATTCTTCTTCATTATGTTTATATACTTTTTATATTTTAGAAGGTCTATATAACACTGTAATTATGACAAAAATTAAAACCCCTATTTATTAAATCCGTCCGTATAATGATCCAAAGTGTTTGCTCTAATTTTCCTCTTAATTAAAATTATCATTTTCTTTGAAAACCTCGTGACTATCTTCCACAACAATAAAATATATTCCACGACATTTAAATTTAAATTTCCAAAAATAGAGTGTGCCATATTTGATTTAACATAGAAGGTTGATGTAACTCTTTTTTTTCTCCTGCAATTCTTTTATTATTTGTGTTTTAATACATGCATACGCTGAGATTCGTGAAACAGGATATTATACTGCAGCAAATCATTGGGATTTCGTCTATAGCGCAACAGAAAAATCGGGTTATAGTACTACAACTTACTGGGACGAAGCCAAATTAACCGTGACGACAGGTAGTGATACCAGTCCCATGTTTGAGGGAATATGCACTCTCGAGGGGGCTTGAGTTTCTCTTCATGTGCACCTTTTAAAGAGATGCTATAAGCATTCTAACGTATGTACTACTAAATCCAATTACCTCTAAATAATAGCCGTTTGAGCTTCTATCTTTAAGATATTGTCGAGTTAAAACTATGTTCTCTAGCATCTAACTTTCACTTGCGTGGAAAAAAATATTTCAATTTAACTTCGAAAGCAAAGTAAAATTGAGCATCGGGGTTTCATTCATGATATGAAAATGAGGATTTGAAAATAATGAATTTGATAAAACAAACTAGTATTCAGTATTTTCTCTGTTATGAAATACATATTTAGTCGATGATAGTTTTTTAATTTAAAATATTCAGTTTGATAATGTACTAAAAAATATTGAAAAGTTCGCATTTGATTGTGTCTCAAATTTTAAAAGTATTTATTTCAACTACTGTGTAAACTAACCATCTCTACGAGCTTAAAGTTTTCATGTCTTATTCAATGTTCATTTTGGTGCAAGAGGCAAACCTACCATCTTCTATCGTTTTATATTGTCATCAGGTGTAACACCTTGAATTTCTAAGTAATTATCATTTCTTGTCATTTACTTATATCTTGACTTATTCGCTCTCATGCTAATGGAATTATTGTCAGCTTGCCATTGGATTCCAAGAAAATTCCTGAATTAAGTATTTCGAAAAAAAATTTGAATCCCAATGTTTAATTCAGATGGCAAATTTCAAATAATCAAGAATTTAAATTGATCTTAAATTGGTTATTATGGGTGGTCCATTGTCTTGGAGGAAACATTTAGGATTATGTTAGCTTAACTTTAGTAATTCCTTAAGAGAGGAAAAGAAAAAATATATATAAAGGAGGGGATTATAATATTATTGAAAGCCATTAGAGTGTATCTCAACAATAAAAACAAAAACAACAAAAATGGCTAGATTTAATACGTAGACATGAAAAATGATTAACTATCTATAGAAATTAAATAATGATTAAACGTAATTTTTATTATAATATTAATAAGGGAAAAATATACTTTTAGTCCCTGAAGTTTGAATTAGGTTTCATTTTGGTCTCTGGGTTTTCAAACTTAACAATTTAGTCCCTGAGGTTTGAGATAAGGAGCAATTTGGTCCCTGCCATCCATTTTTCCGTTAAATCTAACAGACTGCTGACGTGTCACTATTATTTTAATTAAACAAATATTTTTTATTTTAAAATTAAAAATATGTTAAAATAATAAAAAGATTATTTTTTTTATTATTTTTTTCATTCTTTCTCTCCCTCTCTTTTCTCCTTCTTCTTTCTCTTCCCCATCACCTTCTTCCTTCTTCCCTATCTTCTTCCCCATCTTCTTCTTCTTCAACTCCGGTGGCCGGTCGCCGGCTGCCGGCGAACCAGAACTTTTTTTTTCCTTCTTTTCTTCTTCTTCCCTTCTTCTCTTTTCTTTTCTTTCTTCTTTCTTTTTTTTCCCCTTCCGTCGCTCCTCTCTTCGTTACCATCACCCTCACCATCTTTCTCTCTCATGCGGTTTCTCTCACCGTCGCCCCCACTTCCTCAATTTTTATCATTTCTTTCTCGCAGATCTAGAAGATGGTGAGGGCAACAAACTTTTTTTTGTCATTTATTTCTCTCATATCAGGGGACAAACTACTTTTTTTTGCCGTTTCTTTCTCACAGATCTGGAAGGAAACCATGGTTTCCCACTGCCCCACTTCCTCAGTTTCTTCCCCTAAATCTCATTCTCTTTTCCAATGGTCTTCTATCCCACGAATTTTTCTTCTCTTCTCCCTTGGTTTCTCTTTTTTTCCCTCGTGAAGAAGACCCATGCCACGAAATGACCAGATCTGCGTTCAAGGTGAACCAGTCGCCACCGGAGAAATCTGATGTTCAAGGCCGCCCAGTCTCTCTCTAACGCTCGGTATATCTCCCACACGTTGCTGGTCGTGTTCGCGAGCAGTCGGTCGCCGACAAAGGTGGGTAGCAGCAATTTTCGGCCAGATTGAACGGGGTTCAGCAGCAGTTGGTCGTTAGCCAGATTAAGGATTTGCACAAGAAAGAAGACCCACGAGATGACTAGATCTGCCGTTCGTGAAGATGACCCATGCCACGATTAGATCTGCAATGTCGAGGGCGAAATCCAGGGGTTTCTTTGCGCGAGAAAGAAGGAGGAGAAGAAAACGAAGAGGAAGAAAAGAAGAAGAAAGGAAGGAGAAAGTAGGAAAAAGAAAGGAAGAAAGAAAAGAGAAGAAAAATTTAAAAAAAAAAAAAAAACATCTTTGCCGACGGCGGCCGCCAGTCGCCGGCGAGCAACGGTTGCCGATCGACAAGGTTGGTGGTGGGGAAGGTTAAAGAAGAAGGAGTTGGTGCCTGGTGGTGGTGGTGGGTTGTTAAAAAATAGGAAAGAATAAAGAAATCAAAATATATTAAAAAATTAATAATTTATTATTTTTATTTTAAAAAAATGAAAAATTATTTTTTTAATAAAAAAATTAGTGCCACGTCAGCAATCCGTTAATTATTAACGGAAAATTGGATGGAGGGACCAAAGTGAAACTTGATTGACACAATCACCACAGAGGTTACACCGGTATGTCTAGGAGGCAAAAGACTTGTGGGAGTCTTTCTCTGAGAGGGAGGCTAAAGAGAATTCTAGGTCTTGTCTTACAAGAGTGTCAAGTGTCATGACCAATTAGGTCTGGTGTTCTATTTATAGAAGAGAGACCATGAATAAAATATTCAATTAAATCAATCTTTTCCATAATTGATTCAATCTTATTCCTTAATTAATCAATCATGATCAATCAATTCCATAATTGATTAATCTTTTCCACAAATGACTAATTACTTCCATAAGTGATTAGATCATTTCCATAAATGATTAATCACTTCCTTAAGTGATTAATTATTTCCATAATTGATTAATTCCCGGCTAATGAATTCTTTAATTAATTAACCACCAATTAAATATCACATATTTAATTTCCGGCCTAGAATTAATTTGCCCAAACACATTTTAGGCCTTAAATTAATTAATTCATTATTTGAACTCTTTCAAACTTCCATAAATTTATATTTGAATTTTTTCAAATATTAATTTCTCTCATAATAATATATCAATATATATTATATTTGTTTCCCTTAGTAAATTGAACATTTTCAATTTACTTTTATTACTTAGTTGCCTCAAATTACTTTACGAGCTACCAGTGGGACCTAATGGACCTGCAGATTAGAAGCTCCAACGATGTGAGATTAATTGGTCAAACTCATTAACCACATTAATCAATATTTGTTAACTGTGTGTACATTCCACTATAGACTCACAGTTGCACTCTTCTCACTGCAGACATATTTTTTGTGTCCACGGATCTAGACCAATATCGACTAGTTAGTCCTTCACGAGTGTCCGTAACACCAGCTGGGTCAAATTACCGTTTTACCCCTGGGTTACCTCTATTTCCTTAAGTACCAGTCCTCCTCTAATGAACAATCTGTTTGTGGTCCAACCATCAACACAGAAAACCCTCTCGTGCCATTGAGAGGGTAGGGCCCTTTGTTCAAGACTCGAAGTAACCAATATTTGTTAATCAATATTGGTTACTGTGTGTACATTCCACTATAGACTCACAGTTGCACTCTTCTCACTGCAGACATATTTTTTGTGTCCACGGATCTAGACCAATATCGACTAGTTAGTCCTTCACGAGTGTCCGTAACACCAGCTGGGTCAAATTACCGTTTTACCCCTGGGTTACCTCTATTTCCTTAAGTACCAGTCCTCCTCTAATGAACAATCTGTTTGTGGTCCAACCATCAACACAGAAAACCCTCTCGTGCCATTGAGAGGGTAGGGCCCTTTGTTCAAGACTCGAAGTAACCACTTAAGGGAACACTCATCTGCTTCCCTAAAGTCGGGAAGGAGTGAATTCCATCTTGTACGATTATGTTCCCAGCTCCCCATTCGATCTTGTCCCCAAAGTGGTAGGCTTATTGAGTCGGCGTATTGGCCACTCTCACCCATACAGATCAAAGGACAATCTCTCATGAGCAGGAGTCCATAATCAACTCAGGATTAAGACTAAGTTGTCTAGGTCGTCCTAGTGAAATAGAAAACCAACTAGTTAACGGTGTTATAACCAGTGGTTACTATTTCGCGGTCCGGTCTTATGCAAACTCATTGCATAGGATACCCCCACTCGCATGTCTCCTACACGAACGCGTTGGATCGCAGCGTTTGTATCAAATACAAAGTGGGTCGTATCCATAGTGTCACCAGGATAAGGCACCCAGTTTTATCCCTATACTATAGACCTTTTAGGCTGTTTCTTGAACAATGATCCCATATGTCGCTACATATAGTTCAAGACTCATATTACAACCTTGGATGTCTAGTTTATTGGATTAGGGTTATTATTAGGCAGAGACAAATATAAAATAACTAATAACAATTAATGGAAAAATATATCAATATTATTTCATTAATATCCAGTCAACGGTTACATTCACTATCTACGAGTTTTAGGGCATAAATCCCAACAACATCAAACATGATAACTTCAACAAAGACCCTAACCACTTAAGCTCAACAAAACCATAGATAATCAAAAGGAGAAAACAGCAGGTCCAACGCTAAGGTGCATGGCCTTAACCCAATCCAGCTGAGCAAAACAGATGCAGCGTAACAAGAGTAAAACAATAAATTATCCTGATTGCTCAGGTGCATTCAGACTTAAACCAAAGCCCACTAGCCTACAACATCTCCCACCCCCAACCTAAAACATATCATTCCTCCAGAAAAATCAAAACATGCGAAACTTAAGGATAAAGAAAGGGAAACAGAAAACCTTCCCTGAGATTAGGCATACTGGTTGGGGCGGCAGCTGGATCTGCTTAGACTGATCACCCTCCCCTCCTCGCCTAGGGAAACTCATGCACTCCTTTTTCAGCCAACAAGCCCAAAACACATGAAGGGCCTTCTTCCATCCACACTCGGTTACATCTGTCCTCCATCGCCACCCTTACCAAACGATGGGCAACGTAGTTGCCTTCCTGAACGTAAAGTTGTCGCCAATAACCACCCTGTTGGAACATCCCTCACCGCATCCTCTACCAACATCCCCAACTCCGACACCTCCTCCCTATCTCGCTGCAACAGCTTGAACACTCGCATAGAATTAGTCTCTAGTACAAAAGGTCGAGAAGCTGTCTCCACAGCAAGTCTCAGGCCGCAGCAGCCGCCAAACCTTCTGCAAAGTCAGCATCTCTGATATTCTCGTAGAAGGTCGTAGCTACGAAACCCACCTGCCCCCAAGAATCTCGACATACCACGCCTACACCTGTCGTTCCGCTCTCCAGACAAATTGTCGTATCAACATTCACCTTGAACCCATCACTTATTTAATTGCATGACTAAAGTTGAGCTTCTAAGTTGACGAAATTTAGATTTCCTTTAGAAGTATAACAAGGACTAAACCAAATAATGTGTTGCATGCTAATAAACTTATATAGGGATATTGGGTTTGTTGTATGCATGAGAATCAACTATGCTCGGGAGAGATATTTGTGATAAGAGTTTCCTTAGCTTGTAAAATAATTGCACGATAAATTCATTCCAATTAATCAATCTTCAATCTTAATCAATGAAGTCAATTCCCTAAGAGTCTTTCCATTTGATTCTTCACCTTTATTTTATGTTTTTGTCTTTAAATTTATCTTTTGCATTAAGTTTTGCTCCCTAAATAAAATTGGACAAGATTATTCACGATACTTAATTTGCTAGAAAACCAATTCAGAGAACGAAACTCGTTTAATCACGAAAACACTATATTATTACTTGACCCGTACACTTGCAGTAAACAATTCGCGCATCAATAATATCTTTAAAAGGATTAATACACAAAGGATGATTTTGAGATTTTTAAAAGATCAAGAATGAAATTTAAAGTGCTATAAATATAAAAAATCAAATCAAATATTTAAGACAAGTTATTATATAAGTGTTTTGAAGGAACAATAACGTTTTTATGCAATTTCTATTTTTTTTTTTAATTCTAATAAATTTATTATAAATCATTTGTTACAATCATTATAGTTTATAGATTATTAATATCTTTTTTTTCTTTAAAAAAAAAGATTATTAATATCTTAATTTTGAGATTGTCAAAAAAAAAAATCTTAATTTTGAGATTCTTGATATTTTATTTGATTATATAAGATTTTTTATATTATTAGCCAATTAGAAAAGAATTAGTACACAATATTTTTGTCCATGGAAAGACCACTAAAAAAACCCAAAAGATTCCAAGGGAATAACACGATTTTTTTTTTCTTCAAATTTTTGGGTACAAAAGAAGAATAAGACTTTTTGGCATTATAATTCATTACATAACATTTCATTTTTACCATGTTTATGAATGTCAATAAAGAAACATGTCAAATGAGAATGTGAGAAAAGTTGACTTCATGATAAAAATAAATAAATAAACAAAACTATTTTTCCCATAAACCAAAATCAAATAAAATGAAAAAAAAAAAGAAAGAAGTCGTCTTATTACATTATAAAAAGTAAATGCATGAATGAATGATGACTTCAAAATTATCCATTTGAAAGAATATCAAAGAAAATTTGAGCTATCCATTTAGATTTATTTATTTTTCGTATTTTTATGATTAAAGTGATTTCAACCTACATAAAATTATAAAATACTAATTTTACTGATCAAAATATTTTGTTAAAAAATTTATATTGTGTTTTATCGTCTAATTAATTTTTATTAATAATTTTAATAATACTTAAAACTACGTTTGAGACAATCCTTAATTGGTGTTTTCTTAGGAGTGCTCATCAAGGTAGGGCTTTGGATGAAAGCACAGTGTCACGGTCATGCTTGTCCAAGGCGTGTTGCCCATGGCCGCATGCCCATGACAACCCTTTCCCCTCATGCTTTCATTATATGCATTCCCTTTGTATTGCTTGTTTATTTTTCCTTGCTTTTCTCAAGTGTATGACTCCTCGTGATTTTCATATTCAAGCCTGCCAAGGCTAAAAATCTCAATAATATACTATAGGGGGGTAAGACTAGTCGTCAATCCTTCCTACCCGGAGTTGTTTGCTATCAAGCTGTTGTTGTCCCTTTGTTTACTTGATAGTCTGCAACACATATACATGCTTTCCAAAATGCTTTCAAACGTTTTCCAAAACCTTTTCTCTAACCCCGTTTTCTAAAACCGTTTTCCAAGAACGGGGGTAGAGGTTGCGATATTCGCCCGTTGTGCCACCGGCGATCCGTTTTCGAGTTGGCTGACTTACTTGTGAGCGAAAGTAAGTGTCGCACAGTCGCGTTGCGAGACCCTAAAGACCGCGATTGTGACACACAACATCCAAATGTTACCAAACTCACATTTGTTGAGTAAAGAATAATAGTACTCTTGTAAAATCTTTTAACTTCCACGGAATAATGATGGCATAAAATTAATTATTTTAGGAAAAATATATTTTTGGTCCTTGAGGTCTGGGTTAGGTTTCATTTTAGTCCCTAAATTTTAAAAATCGACATTTTTGTCCTTGAGATTTGAATTTCGTTTCATTTTGGTCTCTCTGTCCAATTTTGTGTCTAATAGGTCAAAGGCAAATTCGAAAATTTTTAAATCAATATATATATATTTTTTAGTACATCAACATTTGGGGGTGGGGCGATTCGAACATCCGACCTTGTGGTCGATAGTACATGCCAATTACTGCTGAGCTAAGCTCGCATTGGCTTTAAATCAAGATCTATTACATATAAATTTTAATTTGATGTCTAATGGTACCCTAAAATTTCAATCTTGTGTCTAGTAAATATGTGAATTTTAAAAAATTTGAAAGTGTAGGGACTAAATTTGTAATTTTAAAGTTCAAGGACCAAATAGACGCAAACATCATAGCTCAAGGACTAAATTTATAATTTAAACTATTTTTTAAAGATTAAAGTATATATTGCCTACCAATATCTTTTTCACATTGTGTTGTGTTTACTTCTTATACTTTAAAAAGTTTATATTCTAATATTTAAAACCAGAATTGTCAACACGAATATAACTCAACATTTAAAGCATCATTAAAAAAAAATGCACGTGAGAATTGATATGACTTTGAAGTTATCTGCTCGGAAGTATATGAGAAAAGAGGTCAATTATGCATTTAGATTTATTTGTCTTTTGAAGTTCTATAATTAAGGTTTTTTTAATATACTTGAAATAATAATAAAAAAAAAATACTTTTACCTAACCAAGATACTCTGCAAAAATTTATATTATGCTTTATTATCTAATTAAGGAGTTTTTTACCTGACATGATTTCATATAATAATAACCACTCTTACCTAATGAAAGTAGATTGCAAAGTTTGTAATTTTAAAGTTCAAGGACCAAATAGACGCAAACATCATAGCTCAAGGACTAAATTTATAATTTAAACTAGATTAAAGTATATATTGCCTACCAATATCTTTTTCACATTGTGTTGTGTTTATTTCTTATACTTTAAAAAGTTTATATTCTAATATATAAGACCAGAATTGACAACGCGAATATAACTCAATATTTAAAGTATCATTAAAAAAAATGCACGTGAGAATTGATATGACTTTGAAGTTATCTACTCGGAAGTATATGAGAAAAGATTTCAATTATGCATTTAGATTTATTTGTCTTTTGAAGTTCTATAATTAAGGTTTTTTAATATACTTGAAATAATAATAATAAAAAAATACTTTTACCTAACCAAGATACTCGGCAAAAATTTATATTATGCTTTATTATCTAATTAAGGAGTTTTTTACCCGACATGATTTCATATAATAATAACCACTCTTACCTAATGAAAATAGTTTGCAAAGTTTTTATATTCCCCTCTCAAATGTTACCAAATGCATTCTTGTTCGCTGCAGTTGCAAGAATATAAAAAATAATAATGGAATTTGCAACCATGTCATCAGTTTTTTAATGTTGTAAATACAACAAAGAAAAAGTGGGTCCAATCTAAACAGTAAAGTTGAGAAGTAAAAAAACCTCTAAAAAACACGTTGGAAGTTGGAAGTTTAAAAAGCCTATCAACGATGTTATTGATATACCATATATAAAGTACATCATTTAGTTATTTAATGAGATTGATATACTATATATTTGGTATATTAATCAACTGATATACTAAATATATAGTAGATTTAGTGTATATATTTCATGAACATAATATCCTCCGTTCACGAAGTATACACACGAGCCTTCATTAGTTGAGATGTATTTGATATATTTCATTAATAAAGAATTATATATATTAGCTTTATTTCGGAAAAATATGTATGGTAAGAGATTTAAACCTCTAACATCTTTGTTGGACGTGTATGTCTTCTGCTGGTTGAACTGTGCTCATGTTGGCAAATATATCATCAGTATAGTATATATCATTTTAATAATCTATACTATATATAAAAGGGGCTAAGAGAGGAGAATTTTTACTTTCCTCTTTTGCCCTTACTTTTTGGATAAATTCCTATTTTACCATTTGCTGATGGGACACGACTATTCAAGTGTGAGTGTCCGTTGAGTCCGATAGGTACAATTGATGTCCATGGGATGTGACTGTTCATGTAGAGATGGTTACATATTGAATTGGTGCATCAGTTCGTGTATAGGTGTGAGCCATGTATAAAAAGAAAATATATGTATATAAAATTGTCAAAATGTCAAACTATATGAAAAATTGTCCAATAGGTACAATTGATGTCGACAGGATGCGTATGTTCCAGAGATGGTTACACATTAAATTGATGCATTCATCCATGTATAGGTGTGATCTACCGTATAAAAAGAAAATATATAATTGAAAAAAATTCAATCTATAGGAAAATTTCTTCTTTTATACGAGAACTCAAGACTTTCCAAAAAAAAAAAAGGAAAATTACAAGTTTGTGTTATTCGTGAGGGAAACACTATTGACTATGTCACAATAAAACCTTGAGAATTCATAAATTTATTTTGGTCCATGAAGAAGTAGTATTGTTATCTATCCTTTTTTTATTTTTCTAATGTCATCAAATGTTATTTACATCCACATTAATTCCTGGAAGTAAATACAATTTAGGGACGACTTGTGAAATTTAATTACATCATTGAAACTAAGTCCAAACCATTGGAACAAAATTGAAGCTATGCTCAAACTAATACATTTTAAAACCATAATGACCAAAATAAAATTGTCTAAATGTATGACCAAATTTGTAATTTAATCTATTTAATTTAATATACAAACCAATACATTTTAGGTAAAGAAACTTAGAAGTTTGATAATGATAATGATAAAAATAAAATAAAACTCAATAGCCTAAAAATTATTAAGTTATTACTTTAAAAAAAAAAAAACTTTTTTTTTGACAACTACTTAAAAAAAACTTATTGATTAATAAATGCATGCATGATTTTAAATGAAATTAAAATTTTCAAATACCAAAATAATTGAACACACTTTCAATTTTCTAATTAAATAGATTAATTTTTTGTTTATTAATCACAAATACAAGAATTCAAAACACACCCATATATATAATTAAAAAAATACACACACAAAACAGGTGGATGTGAAACCATTTAGAAATACAAATATTACATTAACATGAGCATAGTTCAACCGGTATAAATCTTTAACTAACGAGATTTGTGGTTCGAATCCCCACACCCCCACATGTAAAAAAAAAACACACAAATAAGTGGAGGGAAAAAAGGATTTTGATTTGAAGCAAAACAAATGGGGCAAAAAGGGTTATGTAATTGGTTTTAGTGGATTTTTTTTAATACTATTAATTATCTATGTAATAACATTAGTACTTGAAATTTAGGGTACATTTGTAATCCCTACTGTTTTGCTTACAACTTATTTTATAATTTTCTTTTATCTTAGAAAAGGCCATTTAACATATAGTAACTCACTTGCTTTAAAAAATTACTTGACTTTTTAAAAATTAATTGTTAGTAGAATTTCATATTTTTTTATTTTTATTTTTTATAAAATAATTATTAAACTTACCGTTAAAGTTTAAATAAATAGTAATAAAAAAAATGTGCAATGTACCAGTGTGCTACTATTATGTCTATATACATGCTACATAATAAGAAAGCATTTATTTTTATCACTAATTTTTAAAAGTTTATGGTAATTGAAACAAAAGTCTATATACTATAAGTTTTTTTTTTAATCTAAAAAAAAAAAAAAAAATCCACGTGCATTGCACGTGTTACTTGACTAGTATACTACTAATACACTAGTGATATCCTTGAAATTACATTTTTAGTGAGTATTGATATACTACTATTACACCAATGATATATTTAAAATTGTATCTTATTGATATACTTATAACATATTTTGCATTTCACGACCTTCATAATACAACAACAATTAAAAATATATATCAACGACTTTTTTCAAAAAATAACAAGTCTACCATCGATGTATTTTACTACTCATAATCATGTATATCAATGTTATTAGTTATTTTAGTAATATAACAAATGAGATATATTAATTCATAACAAGGATAGAAGACAAACATTTGGTTTAAAATATGTAAATAATACAACAAAATTCAATAAAAAAAATTAAAAATAATAAATACAAGTAAAGAAAAGAAATCCGGTATATCAATGGTTATCCATATCAAATCCAGTATATATACAATATATAATTAGTATATTAGATATATCATTGTATTCATATTCGAGTTTATCAAATTTGGTATATCAGTTAACTGATATACTTTTATATTCCATATATCGGTGAATATAAAGTATATCAGATACACTACTAATATACCATTTGATATACAAACAAGGGTACGTAAGACTGGAATAATAAAAAAATTGAAAATCAGGTTTTAATAAGTTTGCTATATTTGCAAATCTCAAAAAACATAGCTAAATTAGCAAATATCCTAATGATTTTTGCTAGCCATTGCAATTTCCCCTTCTTGTTAACGAACAAAGGAATCTAATGTAAAATGTTTTATTTTCAACAAAATAAAACAATAATTATTAGGCAAATAATTGAGTTGAATAAGATAATTTTTGTCTAATCTTGTTAATTTTGTAAATTACATACTCTAATTTGTCACTCTTATTAAATTTTTCATTATTTTTTCTCATCCTTCTAACCATCTTTAAAATGAACTGATAATAGAGTGCTACAAACAGTAAACTGTAAAGAAATAGAATTCTCAAGAGTACCAATATATACCCAATTGATAGAACCAGTTGTAAAGTTAAAGTCTAAATTTTATTTCTTTCCATGAATGTTGTTGGTGTGACATTGATCATTTTTAATTGTTTAATTTACTTGATTATTCATTGTAAAAAAAAAAAATTACTTGATTATTCGCTAGTCAAATTTTAAGTATGTGGCAACCTAGGCTTCCACACATTCACTTCTTAATATTTAATCTTTCTTTAAAAAAAATAATTATTTCTTGGCGAGTATAAATAGGTAGAAAGTCTAAGGAAGAAAGACAAGAAAGGATTGCATACGAGTCTCCATCGAGAGTATGATTTAAATACTTTATTTTTTTTTTCATTGCAATAAACTCCAATTAGAGATTGATATTTCTAGTTCCTAGGTATTTGATAGTGTATGTGTCTTGTTCTTTAGCTTTTATATACAATCTTCAAATTAATCTATAAATCATAACAATAAAATTTTCCTGGTTTAATTTGTTATACGATTCTAGTTGTCTAACATGTTAATAAAGTTTCTGCCTTTATTATTTTTCACCCTTAAAATGTTATTAGATATTCTTTTATATAAATTACTTGAAAATATGAACAACACATTCAATGAAAACAAAAAAGCTACCAAATAGGCTTTTATTCTTTCAATTAGTAATAGAAAATACATAAACAAGAACTTACTGCAAAATAGGTCATCGTTTTTGTTCCCAAAAATACACAAAAATTGAATAACATGCCACAACGAGACATTTCATTGATTGTTTTTAGTAAGCTTGATTTCTATATGATTTATCTATGTTAGATATATTTGAAGATGGCAGACAATGTGTTTGGCATTCCCATCACAGACGAAACTCTAGCAAGCATGCCTGAATACTTAAACAAACCTATAACAGCTAAAGATAGAGCACATGTGGCACTTCAAATGATAAATGCTGATGGTAAAGACTAACAAGCTCGAGCACATGTAGAATATTTGAAAGCCAAATGGGGAACAAGTGTTTCTACTCTTTGTGTAGTGTACAATGCCACTGGTTATACAATGACACATGTTGTGGATCATGATTGGCATGGTCATATTGGACCTGGTCCTTACCCAATCATGATGGAAAATGGTCAATGGTGTGCTTTTCTTCATATCAAAACGTCAGGGGCCATGTCGGGCTCTGAGGCCGCTGTTGTATATCGTGGCAAAAATGCTTCTGGTGTGGCGTGTGATTGGTTGCTTGCTTGGTCCAATCCATGAAATCGATTAGAATATGATAATACGGTAAGTTACTTTTTGTTCTAACCTATGTTGGGGGAGAAAGAAATTTAGTTCATAGCACGCCCTTAAAAGTTTATAAACTCGTTCTGGTGAACAAATAAAATAGTGTCATGTAGAATCTTAATGTGATATCTTAATTATTTTTTAAAGTTTAAATTATTTAATTCATACTACTATTCTTCTTCATTATGTTTATATACTTTTTATATTTTAGAATGTCTATATACCACTGTAATTATGAAGAAAATTAAAACCCTATTTATTAAATCCGTCCGTATAATGATCCAAAGTGTTTGCTCTAATTTCCCTCTTAATTAAAATTATCATTTTCTTTGAAAACCTCGTGACTATCTTCCACAACAATAAATGACTATCTTCCACAACAATAAAATATATTCCACCGCATTTAAATTTAAATTTCCAAAAATGGAGTGTGCCATATTTGGTTTAACATAGAAGGTTGATGTAACTCTTCTTTTTCTCCTGCAATTCTCTTATTATTTGTGTTTTAATACAGGCATACGCTGAGATTCGTGAGGCAGGATATTATACTGCAGCAGATCATTGGGATTTCGTCTATAGCGCAACAGAAAAATCGGGTTATAGTACTACAACCTATTGGGACGAAGCCAAATTAACCGTGACGACAGGTAGTGATACCAGTCCCATGTTTGAGGGAATATGCACTCTCGAGGGGGCTTGAGTTTCTCTTCATGTGCACCTTTTAAAGAGATGCTATAAGCATTCTAACGTATGTACTACTAAATCCAATTACCTCTAAATAATAGCCGTTTGTGGAGTTAAAACTATGTTCTCTAGCATCTAACTTTCACTTGCGTGGAAAAAAATATTTCAATTTAACTTCGAAAGCAAAGAAAAATTGAGCATCGACGTTTCGTTCATGATATGAAAATGAGGATTTGAAAATAATGAATTCGATAAAACAAACTAGTATTCTGTATTTTCTCTGTTATGAAATACATATTTAGTCGAGGATAATTTTTTAATTTAAAAAATTCAGTTTGATAATGTACTAAAAAATATTGAAAAGTTCGCATTTGATTGTGTCTCAAATTTTAAAAGTAGTTATTTCAACTACTGTGTAAACTAACCATCTCTACGAACTTAAAGTTTCCATGTCTGATTCAATGTTCATTTTGGTGCAAGAGGCAGACTTACCATCTTCTATCGTTTTATATTGTCATCAGGTCTAACACCTTGAATTTCTAAGTAATTATTATTTCTTGTCATTTACTTATATCTTGACTTATTCGCTCTCATGCTAATGAAATTATTGTTAGTTTGCTATTCGATTCCAAGAAAATTCCCGAATTAAGTATTTCGAAAAAAAATTGAATCTCAATGTTTAATTCAGATGGAAAATTTCAAATCGAGAATTTAAATTGATCTTAAATTGGTTAATATGGGTGGTCCATTGTCTTGGTGGAAACATTTAGGATTATGTTAACTTAACTTTAGTAATTCCCTTATGAGAGGAAAAGAAAAAATATATATAAAGGAGGGGATTATAATATTATTGAAAGCCATTAGAGTGTATCTCAACAAGAAAAACAAAAACAACAAAAATGACTAGATTTAATACGTAGACATGAAATATGATTAGGGTGCGTTTGGCGTTGATTTTGGAGGCAGTTAAAGTGATTAAAAAATAATCTTAACCGTTTTTAGTGTTTGGTAAGACAGATTATAAATTAATTTTATAAAAGTACTTTTTCAACCACGTTCATTTGCAAAATCTAATAATCGTAGCTTTTCCGTTTAGCTTCCCTAAAAATCTAATCTATAACTAACTATTTATCTTCTCTATACGTTTTTAGACTTGATTCATGTGAATCATTTTTTTAATTCAACATATTTTTATTCTATTATTTTATACTCATTTGAAATTATTTGTTTTTATTTTTATTTAAATTAAAATAATATTTTTTCCAATACAAGTAGCAAATTACATTTCTTAGCAAAATATAAAAACATCATAGGTTAAACATAAGATTATATTTTAAATCATACGAAATTTAAAACAATTATCTTATATGTTTCAAAAAAAATAATTATCTTAAAATAATTTTGAAATTAAATATCAATATTAAATTTATTTATTGAAAAAAACATAGTTAAGTTGCAATAATTTAGAATATTAATTTACCAAACACCTCAACTTGCTTTTTCGTCTATAAAGCTGAAATTTACCAAACACTAATTTACTTCGTAATACAGCTGATTTTCTTAAAAGCAAAGTTAACAGCAATTATTTTAGAAGCTACAGCAACGCCAAACTAAGCGTAACTATCTATAGAAATTAAATAATGACTAAACGTAATTTTTATTATAATATTAATAATTAAACTTGACGAAAGTGCTCCTAACGTACTATTTATACTTTTTACAAAGAGAAATACAACTTACAATAGTGGAGCATGATAAGGAAGAAAGAAAATCTAATTCTAACGATAGATTAACCAACTAAATGAAAACAAAAAAGAAGCAATATTTTAAGGAGGAGAGAAACAAAATTTGACAACAACAATATTTAATGTAACGTCATTAGTTTAAGGTAAATCTCAATTTCCCTAATTTTGGGTTAATTTGGCTTAATTTTGAGAATTTGGAGTTACAAATGTGATTTAACTGGATGAAAATAGTTGGGATTTTATTATTAAATATGGGATGGCAGATTCGTAAATATGTTATTATTTAAGCCAAGCCAAACCCTAGTCTTTTATTAAGCCTAGCTGCACGCAGCCCAAGGCCAAAGGTTATCTTCATCTTCCTCACTTCTTTTCCACAATTTCCAGCCGCAACAAAGCCTCCTCCAGTGAGTTTTGGTCATCGACTCGAGTTCTCCAACGTCGGCATCTTCTTCCTTGAGTGTCTCGGTCCGGTGGCGGTTCGTAGTCTATGATTGAAAGCGGTCTAGTAGGTGGGTCGTTCGTGGGTTTTTCTTTCCTTCTTCTCTCTCGATCTCTCCCCATTTTCCCTCTCTTACGCCAACGTCGGCACCTTTGCAGCATCCGGCCTTTAGGTAGCAGTTTTCCTGCGAGGTACCAACAGCCGTGCGTGTTTTCTGGCGAGTTCAGGGTGGTTTGGGTGTGATTGCGGGTGTTTAGCAGTTTCTTTTTCCGACGGTTTCGGTCTTTCGATTGTGGGTAAGCAAGAGTTTCTGTTCCTTCAGTTTGTTTTTAGTTGTGTGTTGAATGCCCACTAATTTGTGGCTTTGGATTTTTGGGTATCTTAAGCGAGTTGAGTCGAATCATCAAATCTTAGAGCAAATTGAAGATTCTTTTTTCCAGCAAGAGTAATTGCTTGTTTGGGTTAGTCGTATTTCCATGTGGGCCTTCTTGGTCAGTAGGTTTGGTAAGGAAGTTAATGGATTAATGTTGGTTGTGTCATGAAAATTTCATTGTAGAAGGCGATAAATCAATTAAGGTCGAGGTTGGCGTTGTTGGAATCATTTGAAAATTTCGATTGAAGATATTTAAGCCAAGGTAAGTGGCTTTACTATTGGAAACGCTTAAGTTAGGTTGGGAACTTGTATGCTACTAGGATAGAATTTTCATGTTTATTTATTGTTTGATGCATGACTTGATGACACTTATGCCATGAACTTGTATGTGGAGCAAACCATGATAAACTATGAGGTTTTGTGTGTTACATGATTGAGGACTTGTTGTGCATTCTCGTGATTTATGACATTTTGATATGGGACCTCATGCATATATGTATGTTTCATGAAATTAAAATAACCATGTCCATGGCAATTACCTTAGAGGAAATCGATGTACATCTAGAGGAACCTCAGGTACAGTAGGCGAGATTCGACCCCACTAACTAGGTGCCAACTAACTATTAGATGGGGCGAAATCTCTAGAGGATGTGTATTGTATCTCTTAGTTGGAGGAGGAATCAAAGAAAAGTGTTGGGTTTAATGTCCTAAAACTCGTAGTTTTGTAAAACATTAAATATATTCTATTTTCAATAAAGACGTTATTGAGGTTATTGAGTAAAAGATGTTATTGAATATGTTAGTTGCAAATATTTAACCTAAATCTAATAAACTAAAGATCCTTGGCTATAAAGTGAAAACTCGAACTATATGTAGAGACATAGAAGTGGATCAAGTTCAAGTATACAGCCTAAGCAGTCTATAGTATAAGGATGAGGTTGGGTACCTTATCCTGGGGACACTATGGACGCGACCCACTTTGTATTAAGTACAAACGATGAGATCCTAAATCGTTCATGTGGAGACATGTGAGTGGGGGCGTCCTATGCAATGAGTTTGCGTAAGACCGGATCGCGAAATAAGTCACTTTCTCTTCCTAACGTCGTTTACTGTAGAAACTGACTATTTCACAAGATGACATAGGTAACTCGATCTTATTCCCGAGCTAACTATGAACTCCTGTTTATTCGGGATTATCATTTGATTTGCATGGGTGAGAGTGTCCAGACATCGCCGACTCAATAAACCTACCATTTTGGGATAAGATCGGATAGATAGCTAGGGACATTGTCTCGCAAGATGGAATTCGCTCCTACCCATTTCAGGGATAGTAGAGAGGTTGTTCCCTTAAGTACTAAGTCCAGGACTTGAACAAGGGGCCCCACCGTCTCCTTGGCTGAAAGGGACTCAGGTTTGATGGTTGGACCACAAACCAATTGTTCATTAGAGGATTAGTGGAACTTAAGGAACAAGAAGTACTATAGGGGTAAAACGAACATTTGACCCGAAAGCTACGAACAACCTGTGTAGGATCGACTTACTGAACATGGTTATATCAAGTGGATGGAAATATATCTACGGTGAGGGGAGTGCAGCTACTGGGCTATAGTGGAGTGTCCTGGTAGTTAACGAATGTTGGTTAGCTTGGTTAATGAGATTAGTCGGTTAACCTTCAATCGTTGGAGCCCATGATCTGTATGTAACGACAACATTAACGGTAAATTCTTATTTCTCTAAGTTGAGTTTAATTTCTTGGATTTGGTGGAAAATGGAATTTATTTTAATGGTTTTTGGCGTTATTCCTTAAAGTAATAGGATGAAAGGAGCATTTTTGTGAATAACTTTAAGTTAGAGTTAACCCTAAGTCATCCTCTTTTTATTCTAACCGCACGCAACCCAAGGAAGCAAATTTTTAGCCTTCATCTTCTTCTCCTTCACGTGATTGCAGCCGCCCAAGCCCCTTCTTCTTTTCGTTGGTGATGTTTCTTCTTCTCCAGCCGTGAACCAGCTACAACTGCAGCCTTCTTCTTCGATTTTCGGCGGCGGCGCGACCCTCTTCGGCGACAGCATGTTCGGCGACGGCACGACCCTCTTCGGCTACAGCATGTTCGGCGGCGTGAGTCCTCAGCGAGCAGGTCTCTATGGTGGTGCAGCAGCGTGCGGTGGTGGCATGAAGTGTGTGTAGACCGTGGGTTGTTTTGGCGCGAGTTGGGTGCGTTTTGCTCGTTTATTTTCATCCTCAAAGTTGGGTTTTTGTTATCCCTTTCGTTCCCCATCTCTTAATCTCGATTTCAGCAGGTTTTGACTCAAGGAATTTGGTTTTCACGTTTTTTTTTACGCGACTGCAGTGCTGGTCATGACACCTGTGTTTTTGGGTCTTTCAGGGAGTTTTTCTGGCGTTTCTTGTAGTGGGTAAGTGCGTAGGAATTGTTTCTTGATTGATTATTAAATTTAATCGATTACCCACTCACTTTTTCCTTCGTTCAACAAACTTTTCTCTCTAATTCCGGCGATTCAAGCAGTGAACTTCACGTTTCAACATCTTCGATCGAGTTTAGCTTTGGGTATGTAATTTTCAGCAAGATTTGGGTTGATTTTGAAGTTTAATCAATTACCCATTGACGTTAGCTTCCTTTTTCAAGGTACCCACCGCATTAGGAGGCTTAATCGTCATTTTGGAGCGGAATTGAGAGCTTGGACAGCAAGCTTTTTTACTGTGTTAGGTGAGTTTTTGGGAGTTAAACCTCTCCCAAAATTTTAATCGTCATTTTGGAGCGGAATTGAGAGCTTGGACAACAAGCTTTGTTGCTGTGTTAGGTGAGTTTTTGGGAGTTAAACCTCTCCCAAAATTAATTAACTCCTTATGCCACTTGTTTTAAAAGGGTATTTGAGTTTTAAGTATGTTTCCCTGTTGAATGTAGTTGCTTAAAGAGCTTGAAGGCTAAGGGAGTTTATTGCTTTGTCAAGCAACTTTATTAGCTAAGGTAAGTAGCTATTGGACCTTACTTTCAAAGTTTAGTCCCCATCGCAGGATTATTGGATTTGATAAACATCAAGCTCGAAGTTTTGAATTAGTTATTCTTGAGAAATTGGCACGCTAGCATGAGTTTAGTTGTGAGCCTTGAAACTTGCCTTTGTATTCCAATGGGTATGAGAGTTCATTGCAAAGCATGTTCTTGGCATGAAAGGTTGACTATTTATTTATAGCATGTCTGAGATTGCTTTTTGGATGAATTAGCATCTTTTAGATTATTTGAAAGCATGCTCGATTGTATGTTTTTGTTGCTCTTAATATCTTAATGGTTGTGGATGTGAGGCCTGTCTTGTTCTGGTTGTGGTAATTCGGAGTGCCTTGTAGTTTGTGGTTGGGTCGTGTGGATTATAGAAGTGTTTTATCTGCTCTTTCAGGTGATAGGAATTTTTGGGTTTGCCTTATATATGTCGTTATGCTGCCGAATTTTCGGTAGCACAACAGCGGAAGTGGGGCTAAGCTTAGTAGAACCTCCCTTGATTAGACTAAGCTTAGTAGAATCCCTCGATACGTTACGCTCGATGGTCGTACGTATGAAAAGGACAAGATCACCTAGAATAGGAGCCTTAGATGTGATTGAGGGCCACAGGTAGACTTAACAAAACATTAAGCCTTATGAATGGCTAGGGTCTTTTCCTTCCCCACCTTAGGATACTGATGGATCATAACTACAGGCACGAGATCGTGCACTCTATCAGTGACTGGTAGAGCTTACTTTTCTAGCACGGGATCGTGCATTCCATCAGGACGGTGTCGAGCTAGGCACAGGATTGTGCGCCAGATGGCATTCGAGCATGATTCACGCCTAGATTGCTGCACCGTACTTTGAGTTATGGTTCAGGGGTGTTGTGTAGTGATAGGTGTAGTTCTGCTAGAGGTTGGCAGCTAGTCCCTAGTTCACTCGCCTTACTTGACTGACCTACACAGTACCATAGTTGGCACAGGTTGGGGACAAGAACCACTCTAGGGAGATCATTACCTGCACCCAAATATGGCCCTGGGGTTAGAAACCCAAATTGATGTTTCCAGATAGTTCCTATGTCATAGAGACCCGGAAACTAAGTTTCATGTTACCGTATTTTATGATTAACATATTCAACTCTTAAGTGGGCTACTTACTGAGTATATTCTTATATATTCACCCATGCTACTCGACTTTCCTTTTCAGGTGGTACTTGATGACATCAGGCGAGTGGCGAGGGCAGTGACTTGGTGAGGCTATGGGATGCAGCTGCAAATCATGTACCTAGGAGTCTAGGACCGAGTTTTCTAATTTTGTGTCTTCAGATGTTTTTAAATATTCAATTTTATGAAAATTGTCTATCAGTGCTTTGACTGTTCCTTTATTGTAAACGACTTTTGCTTTTGGGCCCAGTTTATTAAATAAAAGTTTTTTAATTATAGTCTCTTCCGCTTTAAAGTTTACAAAGTTTTACATTCTCATGCATGTAGTAGCGACCCCTTTGTATGTTTTTAATTCCTTTTTAGTCGGGTCGTTACACTGTAGGTCCATTAGGTGCTAGCTCATATCGGAATAAAGCTTAGAACAATAAGATAGGAAACTTTGAATCGTTCAAAATCGGGAAAGGGAATTATTGTCAATTATATTTTATATTATTGACACAATAATTTAATTGTTAATTAAATTATTAATTGAGAGATAAAATTATTTAAATATGTATTAAATACTATATACATGAATAAAGATTCATGATGAGTGGATTGCATTAGGTAAGATTGATTAATTTGATTAATCACATGAAATTTATTGATAATTTATTTCAAATCAATTACTAAATTAAAATAAATTTGGAATTGGATTTAAATTAAAATGCAAGACAAAATTTGATCTTGGATCAAATTAGAGATAGTGGAATTTCATGGAATCCCACTCTTGCATGATAATTGAAAGTGGAATTACAACACATTCATGCATTCTTGCATGTAATATCACAAGAACACCTAGAATCCACTTTGTCTTGGCTCTTCATCATGTGTCCTTTTTCTTGAAACTCCATGGTACATGAATTTTCTCTATGAGTAGATGCTAAATCAGATTGAGAGCTAAGGGAGTCATTTTCTTACTGTTATGTTGCTGGAATTGTGCCTCAAATTCACTCACCTAAAAGAATCTCTCTAGAGTTTGATACTTCAAGCATCCCTTTTCCAATCCCTATCTCTATAGACTCCCGAAAGTCGTTCTTGACTCGGAGAACAGTAGGGAAGACATTAACGGTAGTCCTAAGTTGATTGGAGAACAAAGGAATCCACGGAGGTCCATCCATTGAGCTGAAAAAGGTTGGTTCTTCTATACTCTCTGTTTCTGGATGTTTAGAACATGCATGCTTTAGGAGTAAAATTGATGTTGTTAAGTGCCTTCAATTTGATCTTCAATTGCTTCCAAATTTGTTATATGAACACCTTCAAATAAGTAATTGTTCGTGATAAGGCCTTAAAAGAAACTTATAGTTGAAAAGAAAGAGGAATAGAGTCTCATTAGTAAGCTTGAACCATTTTGTATGTGATTGCATGTCCTGACCCCGGTAGTGAGGTTACTTACTGAGTATTTTAAATACTCATTCTTTCCATACATGTTTTTTTCAAGTAAAGGCAAGGGCGCGTGATTGCGATGGATGATGGATCTGTTAGGTGGCCATGGGGAGACTGAAACTCACGGATTTCTAAATTTTCCTACCGCTTTTAAGAACTGTGTTTATTCGTTTATTTCTTTTAAAAACCTTGTTGAGGATTTTTTAGGCCATGAAAAACTGTGAGCTTTAATTTATTTTCGCTATTTAATTGTCTCCTTTAAAGTTTTGGGATCCCACATAAAAGTTTTTTTTTTCTTTTTAATTTTCCTTTGAGGTTTTGACATGTTTTTATACATTTGATAATGTTGTCTTCAAAAGGCCTCAATAGCATGCATGTGGTAGCGATCCCGAATAGGTTCTTGTTAGGAGTCGAGTCGTTACAGTTGGTATCAGAGCCCAGTTAAGGGTTTTGTAGACTTCTTACATCGTAAGCTTATATGTTCCCATGGCTAAATAACAAGATTCTCATCATCGCCAGGTATGCCCTTGTAATAAACTATGTTTCAAATAATTATATGTTTATGTAATTATTTTTCCATGAGATGCATTATTACTCTTGCCATTTAATTTTCGGTTAGATAATTAAATAGGCTTAGTATGCGTGTAGAAACTTGAAAGAATGCCTCCACGTGGACAAGGGCGAGGACGAGGATGCAAACGTTGTCGTGGTAGGGGTGGTAGAGGCCAGGCACCCCCGAAGCAAGTAGATCCTCCTATGGATCAGCATGTAGAGGGTCTCCTTGAAGATCAAGCTCCTGCACAGCCTGCACCTCCAGCGCAGGCGCAGACAGTCACTCTGACGCTAGAGCCTCTTCAGGCACTTATGAATAATGTCGTTGCCAACCAGATGCCCCAAGCAAACCAGAATGAGAACCAAGGTCAGACGTGTTGGGTTTTATGCCCTAAAACTCGTAGATAGTGAATGTAAACAAATTGTATACTTGTTTCAATAAAGTGTTATTGAGTTTCTACAATAAAGTGTTATTGTTAAATATTGCATAATTTGACCCAAATCCAATAAACTAAGATCCAAGGTTATTTGTATGTAACTTGAATTAGTATGTGGGGACATACGGGGATCGATGTTCAAGTAACAACCAAAATGATTTTAGTTCTTTGCATACAAGTTTAGATTGTCTTTGTTATTTTAATTCTTTGAATAAAAGTTTAGATTGTGGTAGGAAAGATTGACCACCTTGACCACGCTCTGTCTAAATGTACTTCTAAATCTAAGTAGCAAATAGGTTAACGTTATGATTATACGCATGCGTCCCTAGAACTAAATGATTTAATCAATTGTAATTGTGGTTTGTTGCCCATTGCATGTGAATTAATTCGGCCAGATCCCAATGCGGTTTAGATTAGTTAATATGCATATTAATTAATTTAAACTAGAATCAAACTTAGCGTGTGCATGTTTGTGATAGTTGGATCATGACTCTTGGTTTGTTGCCGGAGTACGCCGGACTTACATAGTAAATTAAAATCAATTGATAATCGATGAATGAAATTAATCAAACTTAACACCGAGTTCAACCCCGATTACAGTGATCCTCGTGGTAAGATCAACTAACCTCACCTTTACTTTCCTTGCATTTAATTTTCCTTATTTATTTTCCCGCCTTTACTTTATGTCTTAATCCTTTTTATTACAAAACCCCCTTTTTGGTTACCTAAAAAACATAAAAGAATTTAGAAGTAAACCAATTGTTCCCTGTGATCGACCCCGACCACTACTGCTACAAGTTAGCTTTAGGAATCGTGGATTATAAATTTATTTGACAAGGGACCGCTGACAATCTCTTCCGTCACCGACATAGATTACACATGCATGCAACCTCTAACCCAATAGTTGTTATGAGCGACCATCTCCTATAACACCAAATACACTCTCTCGAGCCCTTTCTCCTATATCACCTTTATGGGAATCGATATTGTTTGTCTCTTTCAGTATCAAACTCACATAGCATGCAAATTCTAAATGATCATGTTAAACTCAGCCAGATTAGAATGATAATCAATAAAGGATGACTTGCATAAAATATAACTTAGGCAAATAAACAACTTTCAAGCCATTTAAACCATAATGGAATTTACTATATCGAACCCCTCAATGGAATTTAGCTACGCATGATGGAATATAAACCAAACAAATAACTTTCCATTGAAATAATGAATCAGAAGTACAGAAACAATGAAAAGAAACAAGTGTTGGAAAATTAAAGTGTAGTAGCTAAAACTAGGGTTTTTCAATTTATCCAGTCCCTCTAGAGTTCTCACGACACTCTACTCTCTTTTTACAAGGTGGACATAGGGTGAAATCTCTACAAACACTAAGGTTTGATGTCTAACTAAGGTTAGAATTTCGTGTTCTAGCAAGGACCTCAGGCATCCCTACTCATGGGCGACTAATAGGGTTCTGTCACCACCATCTTATTCCCAGTGAGTTCTACTTGAATTTGCTTTCGAATCATGACCTTTTATAACGTGGGGAGTGGTTGAGAAGTCACAAAAATAGTGCTTGCAGGTAGCCCAGGCGATTTCGGAGTCAAAACAGCTGATTAGGTGCGAAAATTTCTCGTTCAAAACGACACGTGACAGACTCGAAACTGTCTGCGTCTGCACAGAAATGCGGTTGCATTTCAATTTGGCCTTGGGTGAAATACTGTTGCATTTCTGGAAAATTTCCTGTTTTCTCTGTTTTCGTCAAAACACCAAAATGAGTTCTTTTAAGCACAAATATGTATAATTTTGACACACATGACTCTCAAAGTCCTACCTCATCAACTTTAACACCTTTTAAGCTCAGGATTAGTGATTTTGATCTAAAACATACAAGTTTCACAAGAACATGAGCTAAATATAAGGGCTAAATAGGTATACTTTTTGGCACTTATCAGTTAGAAACTCGAATGAATGTTTCCAATTAGGCCCCTATGATGTTAAGACCCAACTCCAAGTTTCATGCTATCAGATTTCATGTCATCAGATCTCATGTTATCAGTTTCAGCCCTTAAGTGTGTTACTTACTAAGTATATTCTTATATATTAACCCATGTTACATGACTTTCCTTTCTTAGGTGGTACTTGATAAAATCAGGCGAGTGGTGAGGGCAGTGACTTGGCCAGGTTATGGAATGCAGCTGCAAATTATGTCTCATGAAGTTTAGGACCGAGTTTCCTAGTTTCATGCTTTAGACTTTTTCAAAATTTCAACTTTGCGAAATTTGTTTACCATGTCTTTGGTTATTCTGTTATTGTAAAATGACTCAGTTTATTAAATAAAAGAATTTACTTTTGGTCTCTAATGCTTTAAAGTTTCAAGAGTTTTACATTTTCATGCATGTAGTAGCGACCTTCAACATGTTTTGAGCTCCCTTTTAGTCGGGTCGTTACAGTTGGTATCAGAGCCCAACTTTTTAGGTTTTATAGGCTCGCTTACATCGTAAGCATCAGATTTCCCTA
Organism: Luffa acutangula; assembly: GCA_036850905.1. Classification (NCBI taxonomy): domain Eukaryota; kingdom Viridiplantae; phylum Streptophyta; class Magnoliopsida; order Cucurbitales; family Cucurbitaceae; genus Luffa; species Luffa acutangula. Next base: position 21,164,473 of record CM072089.1, on the reverse strand, counting down.
TAGCCAAGCTCAAGTAAGCACGCCTTGTCGTTCGCCAGATATGTTAGTACTGAGTAGGAAGGAATTTTAAGGATGATGATCTATGTTATGCATGTGAACCTTAATAAGTTAATTACAGTTTCTTGGGTTAACATGAGCTTGTCCTCATTATTTGTAGCATGAATGATTCTTTTTTTTTTAGCTTGTCCTTGAGATACCTCATATATGATAAGCATTGCCCCCCAAATGAAGAGGTTCATCAGGACAAGGACGAGGTCATGATAAGGGTGGTACAGGACAAGCACTAATCAGAACAGATAGACTTTCTCATGGACCCTAAGGTGAGCAATCAACCAATAGGTTGGATGCTCAATGATCGAATATGACCAAAAACTTGATACTGTGGGCCTAATTATGCAATCTTGAGGTAGGATTAGTCATCCCAATTTTATTTTCCTTCAATTTTATTTTCTTGCATTTTAAATTCATGCAATTTAATCGCCTTCACCAATCTCCCCCCTTCTCCCGTTTGGCTACCTAAAATATAAAAAGAACCTAGAAATAAAGTGACAGTTCCCTATGTTCAACTTCGACCACTATTTCTACAGTCTAGCTAGCTTTAGGAATCGATGCTTAAAAATTTAATTTGATTACGATCTTCCACAAATCTTACACATCAACATTAAAGGGTTAAAGGATGTGTGAAGGGGAGGTCTGAAACTAGGTATTTTTTTGGTAACAAGGTGGAGTTAAGCCATAAGGACACATATAAAACTTAAAGAGAGTGTTGTTACATCTTACCCGTTGATAAAAGTTAAAAGTTGGGGGAGGGGGCGGGGGAGTGGGTATTGGGCTCTATATAGCTCTGCCACTGTCAGTATATAAATGTAATTTGATAATCCCTTGACAATCTCGTATCAAGGTGGCATTCGTGCTTTTGGTGCAACGGTAGGTAAATTATGTAGTATATTGAATATATTTAAGGAGGAAAGCTCGATTTTAAGATGCAAATGAAAAAATGTGGTAATAATGTGTTTTTGAAGTTTGTTTATCAGTTGTGACGATAATTACAAAAAAATTCACTTTTTCAATATTTGTGTTTTATACAAGGAAACAAAAACTAAAAAATTTACTCATATATGATGATTGACAACACATTAATTAGGTAAAATTTATTGGTCTTTAATACGACCTTTCAGTGTCATCTATCCAAATAAGTATGGTGATCAAAACTACTTGATACATGAAATAATTGATAGCGCGCATAAGAAGCTATATTTTTCGATATATTTTAGTTAGTCTTTGAGTGATTTTGGGCCAATTTAATGCACTTTAATGTTCTTTTTGTAGGAATTTATTATTGGAGCCAAAATGGAGAAATTGGAGATAATGGGGTGTTCGGGCACTAAAAAGAAGCAAAGAAAATGAAAAGGAAATAATTTGGAGTTGCCCAACCCGAGAAGGCATTAGGCGTGAATATGGGACAACATCTCGACGCTCCAACATTTTCCTATTCTATTTTTCGCTGCAAACGCACAGCGTCGAGACGCTATGCTATAGCATCTCGACGCTGCACAAATTTTTTCTATAAATATGAAGTGATTTTGGTCGGCCAAGGGGAGTCCATTTGGTTAGATTTTAGCCCTAATTTCGACTGGAGACCTTTGGTGGGAGCTGAAGCAAGGCCAAGGAGCGAGAATCAAGCGAGAAGACGTGGAGATCGGGACGGAGACTTGCGGTGTCGATGGATTCGAGTTTTCCTTTCTCTTTCCCTTACCTCTTGTTGATTTTATGGTTTTTCTTTCAATTGGTGTTTGTAGTTTTATGACTATGAATTGCTCGTTGTTTGTCTTAGGGTTTGATATAGTTGTTTTAGTTTGTTGTATTGATTTTTGGTATGAAAGTGTTTTTATTTTATTCATGCAATTTTGTTTAATGCTTTCAATTACTTGATCACTAATTGGATGATTTGGGTGTTGAATCTTTCTCGGGAGAGGGGGTTTGGCCTAGACTCACTTATTTAATTTTTTTTTGATACATTCCAATCAATAAAATAGAAGGACCAACACACTAAGCAGGCAACCAGATGGACTAAACTGTTACACCGCTAACAAACCCATTACACAATAACCATCATAAGCCCAGACTAGCAACCAGTTCTGCTCCCTCCTGTACTATTTCACCTCAAGTCAGCCCCCATCATCGCTCGCTAGGCCTGAGAGGTCACAAACAAAATAGCACAGGAAATAACACACACAACAAACTCACTCCACACCCCAGAGAAACCTGTCTGGACACCCCAACCTGCACCCTGATAAAACCAATCAAACATAGAGCTATATTTAATAAAATGGCAAGAATTCAGAAGCTGAAAATTATCACATCAAGTCTGTACGCTCCGAATGCAAAACCTTATGCCTGAGAGAAGAGCTAAAGCATGCTAACAAATTCAGGAACAAATCAAGTTAACTCCACGAAAGCTCCCGTGCATGCAAGTGCAAAGCCTCACCTAAAGCATCCCCTACAAGCCCAAGAAAGGCTTATAACCTCCTCCACCCATCTTCCCCCTACACTGGCACTAAGGCCTCGCAATGAAGCTAAAAGGCGCAAAAAAGGGTGATCTCAAAACCTAGGGCCTGCAAGAGAAAACAAATCATTTACTACTTTTACCACTCTAAATGTGGGGTACTAGCTTTCGCGCTACAATGTAGGGACCCATAACCCGGGTTTTACCCTTGGTTGGCCTAACTGAACACACTGCAGGCAGCTCTTTTTGCCCCTCTTTGTCTGACGCTTTCAACATGCTTTTATTGCGGAACAGGAACATGTTTAAGAGTCCCAATGCATGCCCACGCCTCGTTTTACCACTCATACTCTAGCAGGTCTTACAATTCATTCTCTTCTCATTTTCTTTTCTTTCTTTTCTTTTTTCAGCCTATTCTTTCCTTTTTTGATCTACTCTTTTTCTTTTGATTTCTTTCCTTTTGTGTAACGCCCCAGGTTCTCTAACCTCTAGCCTAGCGGCGCTACTACTTACTCTAGACTCTTAAGCATTTAGGACAACTCTTTAAACCGAATGTACCGAAAATTTCAGCAGCATAACGGCGTAAAACTGGTTATCCCAAAATTTTAAAACACCTGATAAAGACTTTTAAACACTTCCAAATATACAAAGAAAGCCAAACTCCACCAACTTCAGCCAGAATTTCACAACCTACCTCCTCTAGACAAGACATGCCTCAAGGCCACATCAGAAAACTAAAATCATGCTTTACCATAACATGCAACAAAATGAAAATCATGCAGCGGAACTTAACGACATTTAAAGGAAAGCTAGACCACTAGCTAAAACATTTATTAGACTTAACCAAAACGAACAAGTCTAGTTTACAAACTCGAAAACTAAACCTTCCTTAGGTGAATCCCTCACCATCACAGAACTACAAATTTAAATAGCTCAAACTATCTACTAAAGCAACTAGAAAACATAACAACAGAAACCAACACCCTAGGAATGTTTCCTCGCAGTTCTCCTCCTCGCCACCAAGGTCCGGATCATCCTCGATACCTGCAACATCTAAAATGTTGGGGGGAAGGTGGGGAAGGGGGTATTAGTACAACCGCAGTACTGGTTAGTAGCTCACACGAGCTAGATCACAAGCATCAAACAAGGACAACAACATGTTTCTCACACGCATACATCATGCTTCCAAAAGCAATAAAAACTCATCACACGCATATATCATGCTTCCAAAAGCAATAAAAACTCATCATGCTCTCAAAGCAATAAACCAACAACATGCTCACAAGCACCAAAACCACATCATGCATATGCCTCACACACTATGCACCCACACTATACTAAACCACACATGATTTACGCGTCATGCTCCGCACCTAACACATGAATTACGCGCCATGCTGTGCAAACCAACACATGCATTACGCGCCACGCTACGCAAATCCGTTCGCATGCATTACGCGCCATGTTATGCAAAACCACTCGCATGCATTACGCGCCATGCTACGCAACCACTCGAATGCATTACGCGTCATGCTACGCTAAACCAAACACGTGAATTACGCGCCACGCTGCGCACCTACACATGAGTTACGCGTCATGCAACGCTACCGCTAGACTTATGCTACACTTCCCGTGACACAACCTAGCCTAACCAACATGCTTGACTCCAAACACAACATGCTTAAACAACAATCACAACTCACAGTCATTTTTCATGCTTATCACAAAAACACACATGCTTATCCCAAGCACTGAACAAGATAAGCTCATCTCAAGCATTTCAGAACAAGTACAAACAACAGAACGTGTTCCACACAAGCACCTCAGTACATTTATATAGAACAAAACATGCTTTACACACGAACAAGGATAACCATAAACAAACGTCGTGCTTCACACAATCAAACAAGATCGAGCAAGTAGAAACTACTTACAAAACACGCTTCCAAATACCAACGAGGCAACACATGTACCAAGCTCCACAAGCACCTCAAACTACAACAAAAAATGCTACCATAAAAGACTAAACTAAGAGGAAACGACCTAATAAGCTACTAGGGGCCAAAACCACTTTACCCAGCTCATTTCTTTGTTGGACAACCTTTAAACGTACCCCAAAATGAAAACCCAAAACCTTTAGACCATGGGCAACCATGTCTAAGGCACAACGGGCAATGGGTGTTCGCCAAACGGCTCCAGATAAGGCTTTTCAGCGCTGGACAGCAACTAAACGACCCACCTAAAGCACACTAAGAACTCCTAAGGACCGAGCACGCTACTAAGACTAAGGCAATTAATGGAGGCCTACTCTAGCATGCTTTTTAAGCAACAAACAGCAGGGAAAAGCTCATTACCCCATGCTTCAAGAACCTATAAGGGTTGGGAAACACACTAAGGCAACGAGACTTAATGGGCATTTGAAAACTACATGCTTCTAGCCAAAACAACCACGATAACTCACTTAAAAACATGCTCTAGGACCTTTAAGGGTTGGGGCAACACCTAAGAACCTAGCTATGCAATGGGTAACCTCAAAATCAAGATTCCAAGGCTAACATGGCTAATGGACAGCAACCTACAATGCTAAAAGCGAAGGGACAACAAGGAACCTTACCAAACGGACTCGCTTTCGCGCTAGATGGGTAATACAAACCTCTAACGATGCGCTAGAATAGTCCTTGGGCAGTGGGTATCCAAGTAGAGGTGTTTCGAACTTAATCGAACACTTAGACGGCGCTGAAAATCAGAAAATCAAACCAAACTCAATTTTCCAGCACCTATTACTAATGGGCATTCTTCTTAAAGCACTAAACAAGAATGGGTAAGGTCCAAAACATATCGGGGACGCTAAACGACACCAACAACAACGAGGAATGCTGCTGGACAGAGGCGGAATCGGCTGAAACGAGGTCGACGGGACTCCAAATCGCCAAGCACGCGAGATTTATCAACACTAAACCAAGAGAAACCTTAGATCGACCTTAAACCACAGGGAAAAGGAAAGGAAAAAGGCTTACCCACGATTTCTAAGGCTGAAACGCGGAGGCGACGGTGCTTCAAGTTGCTGTCCGTGCGAGATCTAACCAATACAGACATGAGGGAGTTAGATCGGGCCTTAAAACACCTAGATCGAGAGGAAAGAGACTTACCCACGATCTTTCTTGGCCAAAAACGCAAGGAATAGAGAGAGGGGGCCACAAATCTAAAACCCACGGCAGCGACACGAGCAAGCGACGGTGGCACGATCTGAGTGACAGCGGCAAGGGCAGCGGCGGCAGCTGCAGATCTAGGCAGCGGCACTCGGGCTGCGACGGAGGGAGAGAGACCGACGGGGAAGGGAGAGACGACGCAGAGAGAGAGATCTCACGGAGAGAGCTTGCGCGAAGGGAGAGTGGTTGCGCGATTCGACGGTGGCAGCGGCGGCTGAGCGGAGACGCGCGACTCCAGACGGCGGCGACGCGACAGCAGCGGTGAGGGAAGGCGGCGGCGTCGTGAACTCGGCTTGGGGGGGGGGGGCTGCCTCACGCAAGAATGAAAGAGATGGAGAGGGGAAAAGGAAAGCTAGGGCTTTTTCCTTATTTTTACTATTTCTTAGAGTTTCTTTTCTAAAACCCATTATTCAGCGTAAACTAAATTATAACGCTGAGATTCTTCAACTGAATACAAACCACGCTAACAACCTATAGGGAGGGATTTTAAAACACGCTAATTTCCCTAGACACCTTAGTATATAATTAAATCCCTAAGTTCAAGCCAAAATAGAGTTTATATTCTCTTTCAACTCTAAACTCGGGATTTAAATACACCCTAGCGCACGGGGCGTTACATTTTCCTTTTTAACCTAGGTCAAGTGATAGCGAGCATAGCTAGCTACTTTTACTTATTTAATTGAGCTAGTCTTTTATGATGTTTGGGCCATTTTACTGTGCTTAATTGTTTATTTTGTAGGAAAGCGTTGATTTGAGTTAAAACGTGGAATAAGAATTAATCTGGTGTTCGGGACGTGAAAAGATGCCAAAGAACCAAAAAGATTCAAGTAATAAGGAGCCAAGAATGGGCATTCTGCCCATTAGCGTCGAGACGCCACTCTTGGAGCGTCTCGACGCTACGTTTCCTTAATGAGAAGATGCGGCAGACCCACAGCGTCTCGACGCTGTGATAGGAAGCGTCCCGACGCTATCGTTTTTCCTTTTCAGACACGCGCGTAAAAGGCGCTGTCTTAATAGCGTCTCGACGCTACGACGAAAATCTGCTATATAAGCTTAGTTTCGGCTAGGTTTTGGGGACTTTCGATTGGAGGACTTTTGGAGCCGACATTAGAGCAGAAAGAGGACAGAATTGAGCTGAAGCAAAGGGGATTAGTTGGAAATCAACCCATTGTTCGTGGGGATCGTGACGGGGACGTTCGGTCTCGGCCTACAACGAGTCTATTTCTCTTTTCCCTTACTTTAGATAGTTTTTATGGCTTATTTAGACTTAGTTTATATTGTAATGAGGATTATGTGTAGCTAAGTTAATTCTTAGGGATTGATGTAGCCGTTGGGCACGTTTTGGATTGATTTACGGTATTTATGTTATTGATGTCATTTATGCATATGTTGTATGCTTAATGCTTTCGATTTACTGGCCATAAATTGATTGATGTGTATATTTGAATCTAACTCGGGAGAGAGGATTTAAATTAGTAATCAATATGCATAACTAGAATTTAGCTAAAAATCGGGAGATTAAGGTTAATTCTAGAAATTGTTATAAAGGTTAGCCTTATTGCCTTGTATGTTTATTGAATTTAGATAGGGATATCGGGTTCAATTGCATATCAGAGAATCATGTATGCTCGGGAGAGATATGTGTGATTTTAGTTGCCAAGATTTATGAATCATAGCATGTGTTAATCCGTTTATTAATCCATAACTCCAATTGGTGAAATCAATTCCCTAAGACCAATTATTCCCATTTGATTGTCACTTTTTACTTTAGTTTTGTGTTGATTAATTCATATTCTCATTCTATTCGATTCCTTAAATAAAATTGGCCAAGAGTATTTTCGATAATTAAAATTTGGCTAGACACCAATCCAGAGGACGACATTCGATTTCAAAATCACTATATTATTACTTGACCCGTACACTTGCGGTTAACAAATTGCGCATCAAGTTTTTGGCGCCGTTGCCGGGGATTGGCATATTTAGTCAATTTTAATATTGAAGAAAAATTGTCCGGTCTTAGTTTAGGGTGTATTCTATTTTGTTGCTATTTTTGTTATTTTTGTTTTTAGGTAGATTGCATTTTTCCTTTATTGTTTTTCTTTTCCATTCTTAAATTTTTCCATATTTAGATTTTTCCATATTTGTTTGAATTTTCCATTGATAGATTTTTAGTTTTTCCTTTTTAGATTAGTTTTTCCTTATTTGTTAGTTTTTTTTTCCTAATTTGTTTTATTTCCTTTTCTTTGCCTTTTTAGGTTAGTGTAGTCGGTGTATGCGAAAGGGTAGGGAATTGGCCTTAGTTCCCTTAGATCCAGAGATCGAAAGAACTTTCAATAGACTTCGAAGGGAAAATCAAGAAAACATCCAAATGGCCAATCCTAATCCTGAAGAACCTAAGCCCATCAGGGACTATTTTCAGCCGATCTTTCACGAGCAACAGTCGGAGATTGTCTATGCCCCAATTAATGCTAATAATTTTGAGTTGAAAACAGGTCTCATCCAGATGGCTCGAGATTGCGCTTACAGAGGATCGCCCATGGAGGATCCAAATTCTCATCTGAAATCCTTCCTAGACATCTGTGGGACGGTAAAATTAAATGGTGTTTCTGAAGATGCCATTCGCTTACGTTTGTTTCCTTTTTCGTTGCAGGACAAAGCAAGGGACTGGTTACAATCTATTCCACCTGGGAGCATTACCACTTGGGATGCTTTGGTCCAGGCATTCTTAAAGAAATTCTTTCCTCCTGCCAAGACGGTCAAGCTGAGGACCGAAATTGGGACATTCCAGCAACAATTCGATGAGCAGCTGTTCGAGGCTTGGGAGAGATTTAAAGAGCTGCTAAGGAAGTGCCCTCAGCACGGATACCCTGACTGGCTCCAGGTTCAGTTATTTTATAATGGTTTAACTCCTAGCACAAAAACTATTGTTGATGCAGCTGCATGTGGGACTCTGTTGTCCAAGACTGTTGAGAGTGCTAGGACTTTGTTAGAGGATATGGCCACCAATAGCTATCAGTGGCCATCTGAGCGGTCAGGACCCAAAAAGATTACTGCTGGAGTGTTCGAGGTTGACAACGTAAGTGCACTTCAGGCTCAGATGTCTTCCTTGGCTAATGCATCTTTAAAGTTTTCAGGTTCAGAGAATGCTCAATCAATTGAGTCTGCAGCTGCCCTTGCATCCCAGACTCAGGGGGAAAATCTCGAGCAGGTTCAGTATGTTTCGAATTATAATTCTAGAGGGTATAATAATAATTCCACACCTACACATTATCACCCTAGCAATAGAAATCATGAGAATTTTTCATATGCTAATAATAAGAATGTTTTGAATCCTCTTGGCTTCACTCCTCAAAGTTAAGAAAATAAGAAATCTTTAGAAGACCTTGTTGGAGCTTTTATTGCAGAATCAAGTAACAGGTCAAATAAGCTTGAGGAGGCCGTGATTGCAATAAACACTACTGTCAACGGTCATTCTGCAGCAATCAAGAATATAGAGACTCAACTGGGACAACTGGTAAGTGTTGTCAACTCTATGAATAAAGGTAAAGCCCCAGTTGAACAGGAGAAATCTTCATTGGAGTTCTGCAAGGCCGTGTCTGTGCATCACGAGGAGGAGATTCAATTAGCTGAGGAGGACGAGACTACTGAACCAGAGGAACTCACAGGAGGAGTTGAAGAAGGCACCACCTCAAACGAAGCTGAAAAGCTTAATCCTGAGCCTTCTATCCCTTCTCCTACTGTTTTAATTCCTAAATCAAAGAAAAAGAAAAATTCTAAAGTTAAGTTTGAAAAATTTTTAGATGCTTTTATGGGTTTGCATGTTAATATTCCTTTTTCAGAAGCCTTGGAGCAGATGCCTCACTACAGAAAATTCATGAAGGAATGGCTCAACAAGAAGAAAAAGGAAAAGCAGTTGGAGACTGTATATTTAACATCAACGTGCAGTGCTCGTGTCCAACAGGGAGTACCAGAGAAATTGTCTGACCCAGGGAGTTTTACTATTCCTTGTAATTTTGGTACTTATTCTTGTAGAGCACTATGTGATCTAGGGGCCAGCATAAATATTATTCCATTATCTCTATGTAAGAAGCTTAACATAGGAGACATAAAATCTACTTCTGTTAGACTTCAGTTGGCTGACCAGTCTGTGGTTAGTCCATATGGGATGGTTGAGAATATTCTGATTAAAGTAGGTAGATTTTTCCTTCCTATTGATTTCTTTGTCCTAGATATTAAAGAGAATCCTGCTATGCCTATCATATTAGGGAGACCATTCCTTGCTACAGGGAGGGTTATAATTGATATTGAACGCAGGGAGCTAATCATAAGAGTCCAACAGGAGAAGGAAGTTTTAAAAGCTTTTGAGGACCCCAAGAACACATCAGATTCAATGATGGTGGGCTATAGGAGAGGTGCTAAGAAGAGCACTAGTGATGGAAATTCTGACAGGAGACCACCCTGATGCATAGTTGGTCAACACGTCGAGCTAAAGACGTTAAACAAGCGCTTATGGGAGGCAACCCAAGTGAGTTAGTTATTTCTTTATTTTGAGTTTTATTTTTTTTGTTTGTGTCTGTTTTGTAGGTCTTGTTTTCTTTCTCTCCTTTGCTTTCAAGCTTTCAAGAGTCCAAGCATTCAGTCAAGAAGCTATCACCATTCCAGGGCAGTATTGTTCACTCCTTTCATTCGTTTATTGTTCTCATGCTTGTTTATGCTTTATTTTCGTTATACATTGAGGACAATGCATATTTTAAGTTTGGGGGTGGATTAGCATGTTTGTGGAGCCCTTGAGCATCTGAGTTCGGGCTATAGTTTTGAGCTTTCTTGAATTATGCATATGGTTGTTTTCTAGATGCTACTTTTGCATGATGATGATGTCCTAGGATAGACGTTCTTGTCAATTTTCAAGCTTGTGATGAGTTGTAAGCATGAGTGCCCAAAAGGGGAGACTTTTTAAAATTTTTCTAGGAGATGACTTGCATGAGTAGAGTATTTGTCTTGGCTAGATTTGGATTTGAATGCTTAGGAGCGAATTATTGGGTTCATATGCTTGTTGTCACCTCGATAGGTGTAGGGTAGAGCTAAAGAGTTAATTTTTTGCAAATTAGCATTTTGATCTGGCTTAGGAGAAAAGAAAAGAATATCTGTTTATCTATCATGTTCATAACGAAAAATCATTCTTGTTGTTACTGTTGAAAAAAAATTATAATGCCATGGCTTGTGCACAATATGCAATGGTTAATAAAGTTTAAGGCAAAAAGAGCTACCCCTCTTGTGATCAGTTAGGCCAACTAGAGAAAACTCAGGTTAAGGGTCCCTGCAATAGGTGTGTGAAAGCTAGTGCCACATATAAATGCTTAATTCAATTGTTAATTATAAGCACCTAAGTATGGAGATAAACAAACTAATTTGTTCCATTAACTCATTAGTGAAACCTTAGTGCCAGTGTAGAGGGAAGATGAGCTGAGAGTTTAATAAATCAATCCCGGGCTAGTAGAGTCTGATCTTGTTGAGTTAGATCTCGCTTGTGCAAGTTAATTTTGGAAAAATTTTAATTTGTCTCCCTCATTGGTCCTTGTGTGCATGATTCTTGCTTGCTTGACTATTGACTTTTGAGCCTTGAGGATTGAGTTATGATTGTTGCATCCATTCTTCCATTGTATGTTTGATTTGTAGTTTGCTCGAGGACTAGCAAAAGCTTAAGTTTGGGGGTATTTGATAGCAAGCATAGCTAGCTACTTTTACTTATTTAATTGAGCTAGTCTTTTATGATGTTTGGGTCCATTTTACTGTGCTTAATTGTTTATTTTGTAGGAAAGCGTTGATTTGAGTTAAAACGTGGAATAAGAATTAATCGGGTGTTCGGGACGTGAAAAGATGCCAAAGAACCAAAAAGATTCAAGTAACAAGGAGCCAAGAATGGGCATTCTGCCCATTAGCGTCGAGACGCCACTCTTGGAGCGTCTCGACGCTACGTTTCCTTAATGAGAAGATGCGGCAGACCCACAGCGTCTCGACGCTGTTGTGATAGGAAGCGTCCCGACGCTATCGTTTTTCCTTTTCAGACACGTGCGTAAAAGGCGCTGTCTTAATAGCGTCTCGACGCTACGACGAAAATCTGCTATATAAGCTTAGTTTCGGCTAGGTTTTGGGGACTTTCGATTGGAGGACTTTTGGAGCCGACATTAGAGCAGAAAGAGGACAAAATTGAGCTGAAGCAAAGGGGATTAGTTGGAAATCAACCCATTGTTCGTGGGGGATCATGACGGGGACGTTCGGTCTCGGCCTACAACGAGTCTATTTCTCTTTTCCCTTACTTTAGATAGTTTTTATGGCTTATTTAGACTTAGTTTATATTGTAATGAGGATTATGTGTAGCTAAGTTAATTCTTAGGGATTGATGTAGCCGTTGGGCACGTTTTGGATTGATTTACGGTATTTATGTTATTGATGTCATTTATGCATATGTTGTATGCTTAATGCTTTCGATTTACTGGCCATAAATTGATTGATGTGTATATTTGAATCTAACTTGGGAGAGAGGATTTAAATTAGTAATCAATATGCATAACTAGAATTTAGCTAAAAATCGGGAGATTAAGGTTAATTCTAGAAATTGTTATAAAGGTTAGCCTTATTGCCTTGTATGTTTATTGAATTTAGATAGGGATATCGGGTTCAATTGCATATGAGAGAATCATGTATGCTAGGGAGAGATATGTGTGATTTTAGTTGCCAAGATTTATGAATCATAGCATGTGTTAATCCGTTTATTAATCCATAACTCCAATTGGTGAAATCAATCCCCTAAGACCAATTATTCCCATTTGATTGTCACTTTTTACTTTAGTTTTGTGTTGATTAATTCATATTCTCATTCTATTCGATTCCTTAAATAAAATTGGCCAAGAGTATTTTCGATAATTAAAATTTGGCTAGACACCAATCCATAGGACGACATTCGATTTCAAAATCACTATATTATTACTTGACCCGTACACTTGCGGTTAGCAAATTGCGCATCATCAAGAACACACGCTAGATTGCAATAATTAGACATCCCACCCAGCCTTACACCTATTGGGGTGACAACAGATCTATAGAGCTCATAAAACAATCCAGAGCCTTCAAAACTACCTAAGGAAGAGGCCTCAAACACTCAAACAAGTCGGAGATCTCAACAGAAACTCAAGAGGCTCACCAAATAAGATATAATACTTCACTATCAACAAAAGCATAAGAGAAAGCAGAGAGCACACAAGACATCAAACATGATAATTTCAACAAAGACCCTAACCACTTAAGCTCAACAAAACCATAGATAATCAAAAGGAGAAAACAGCAGGTCCAATGCTCAGGTGCATGGCCTCAACCCAATCCAGCTGAGCAAAACAGATGCAGTGTAACAAGAGTAAAACAATAAATTAGCCTGATGCTTAGGTGCAATTCAGACTTAAACCAAAGCCCACTAGCCTACACCATCTCCCACCGCCAACCTAAAACATATCATTCCTCCAGAAAAATCTAAACATGCGAAACATAAGGATAAGGAAAGGGAAACATAAAACCTTCCCTGAGATTAGGCATACTGGTTGGGGCGGCAGCTGGATCTGCTTAGACTGATCACCCTCCCCTCCTCGCCTGGGGAAACTCATGCACTCCCTCTTCAGCCAACAAGCCCAAAACACATGAAGGGCCTTCTTCCATCCACACTCGGTCACATCTGTCCTCCATTGCCAACCCTTGCCAAACGATGGGCAACGCATTTGCCTTCCCTGAACGTAAAGTTGTCGCAGATAAACCACCTTGCTGGAACACCCCTCACTGCATCCTCCACCAATATCCCCAACTCTGACACCTCCTCCCTATCCCGCTGCAACAACTTGAACACCTGCATAGAATCAGTCTCTAGTACAAAAA